>OX439235.1:31549831-37222532 GCA_949319165.1 Sialis lutaria | reverse complement strand
AATGGTAATACAGATTTCTATAAAAATGGTAATACAGACTTCTATAAAAATGGTAATACAGATTTCTGTAAAAATGGTAAAACAGATTCCTGTAATAAAGATTTTTGAAAAAATAAGACAAGAATCTCTATTATCATTTTTTACATAAATCTGTATCACTTTTCATTCCTTCTACACCTTTTACAATTGTATTTCAGAAAGCATTAATTGTATTTTCATATCACATGCATAGTTTTGAACCCTGTTTTGACAGTCGAAACAAGACAATTTCAGACCAATGCGATTGTATCGAGCAGAAACAAATAAACGTTGTTTCTGACTAGCAAATTCATTAATTTTAAATCTGTCAGAATTGCATTTGTAATAAACAAAAGCAAATCTTATTTCTGAATAATTCTATTATTAAAATAGTATAAGATATTACTGCGCTATTTGTCTGAAATACTCTGAAATAGTCATACTTCGACTGGCTACAGAAATCAAAACTCGTTGTTTTAGAAAAAAAATCATGTTTTATCAATCTTAAAGCTGATAAAATTACGAACAAAACAGTGTTTTTAAAAATTATGTAATATAAATAGTTATTGAAATAGAGCCCACAAAAAAATCACTTAGCGACATCGAGTTTGGAGATTACGCCTGAAATGTGGAGTTACGTTCGACCGCTGTGTTTAAGATGTCTTTAATTGAATTTCAAAATGAAATTTTAAATTATAATAGATAAAAATAGAATTCTAGCTAGAATTCCATCCATAGAAAATTTAATGCCCTAATTAATGGTTTCTGTCCGACCACGATTACTTTAAAATTGTTCAAATAATGGGAAAATATATAAAGCACATAATTTAAATTGTAATAATCACAATTGTATTCAAAAACATAAATAAATAAATAAAAATAACTATATTAAAAGATTTTGTTATAAAAATTTTAGTTTCTAAAAATGTGTTCTATACATTAAAATCTACCAATTTCTTGAAAAAAACGTACTCGCCGTCATGTTTTTCTAGCGCCACCCCTATACGAAATTGTCTAGCGACTGGACTATATAATAATAACATAGATTTTGATTACTTAATTAATTTTACAGAATGAATTGATGCGACATTAATGACGATAATTACATGAATTTGAATTTTGATTACAATGCATTAAACAAACAAACAAACAAAAAAAATCTACCTTTCGACTCGATGACTACTGCAGACTACTAACAAGGGGAACCCTTCACAGGGCCGCTTTTGATTTTCTTCATCGTGATAACACCTATACCCGGTTTTAAAAATTAAAACCCAAAATATATTTTAATGTTGCATATATACCTATATGTTAAGTCTATTTACACAAGCGTCTGTTGGTCTCGCGGTTATGATAATAGACCGGTAACCATTATTCTAGCTAGTGGTTATATGGACAAATATGCCATAAGAATTATTAATAAATAAATGTACAAATTGTTTAAATATTCAATCATTTATAAAATGTTCTAGTGTATTTTTACGATAGATACCATCAAAAATGTTGTCAACCGTTCATAAATAAATAAGTTACTTGAGCATAAATTATATATTTTTTATATACAATCACATTATAGAATTGTTTATCAACAAAATTTAAAAAATTAAATTAAATTGCACATTTTGAAAAATAAACATTGAAAACAAATAAATTTATAAAATATTTACCAGGAGAATAATATATTTAAATAATGCCACTGTTTGCAATTAAAACGGGTTTAAGTGTTATCAAGGGACGTATATGAAGCGGGCCTGACAAGGGTTCCTCTTGTAAATATATGATGACTTACTATCAAGACACTGTCTGATGAACTGCAATACACTCACTGTCTGATGAACTGCAATACACTCACTGCCTGAGTTTTGTTTTTAAGCTAGCTTATATACTAGGACTTACATAATATTATTCAGTAAATATTATTGAATTCTTAAGTGTTTAGGTAATAAAATTATGTAACCTAATTGACTACAATAATGACTCTATTCTATTATGTTCTGTAACAACTTAATTTGTTACAGAATGAATTGGTCACATTAAATGACAAATTATTAATGTGAAGTACCATTTTTTGAGTTAAAATATGACCCCCCCCAACCCGAGCTGGGTGGTCTCTTGTGCTCGGACCGATACGCAGTATTTCACTGCACAAGGGTATAGTTACTTACGGTATATGTATTTGCACTAAATAGTAAAACAAAACCACCGTACATATTTCTATGAAATAAAACACATACAAAAATAACATCTCTAGTATTTTTTTATTCTTAAACATTCGTACATAATTTAAAATAGCTCCACATAAAGTAAAATACATTTGACTTACGTTTTATTATGAGAATTATTAAATATAAATAATTATTTCGATTGTCAGCCAACGTTGCAATAAGTTATAAGCACTGGACACTGAGGGCGTTGTACGCATGTCTCACGTCTGAAATTAAACAGAATAACATCTGTATTAACACAAATGTCATAGTTTTAATATGTAGTATTATGGGACGATATTTACAGCCTAGCTAATAAAATTTGCTAGCTTGCCAGAAACACTTTTAAACGGGGTGTAAAAATTATACGACAGTCGCCTTTTGAGTTTTTGACAGACAGTCGTATGCACAGTAAGTAAAAACAATAGTAAGTAAAATATATTTAATAAACATGATTGAAAATGGTAAAAAATAACTCACTGCGCTTCAAACTGTCTGTCAAAAACTCCCGAGTGAGCCTGTCGTTATATTAATGTGATAGCCCGTTTGAAAATGTTTTCAAGCTTTCCGATAATATCAACTACACTAGTCTAAATAAACACACGTATGTAACGTGTACACGCCGATATAAATAACAAAATTACATAAACGGGTAAGTGTCATCGTACCTGATAATGATGTAGGTATCGACAGATTTCACAACTGAAGGCGAGGAGAGATAGACCGCAATTCAGCAACATAAATATGATGTTATATCGAGATAAAACTGCACCACATACCTGTCTGTATAGAACAGAGCATAAACAACTTATTATTAATAACTTATTAACCTGCAATGTTGCATTCTTTGCTGTCATTAACTTGACGCTTTTTCGTTGATTTTATCTATCGAAAATTACTTAATGGCGATAAGAAATTACAAATAGCTATGTTTTTCTTCGAAAAATTCGTTAAAACAGCCGGACAATGATTTGATCACATTTTTATTTTAAAAAAATTCCCATTTGACGTTTAGCGGCCATTTTCCATAACACGATATGATAGGGCTACGTTAACACGGTCACGTTTTATTTATTTTCAATCAAATTGTTTTTTATCCTTCGTACCAACGTACTTGATATGATGTTACAGTGCTTATTGAAAATATTTGTGAAGCGTTTTCAATTTTTAAACCACCAGTTTACATTTTACAGTTGACAATAATCGACCGGAGCAAAGTGTCCGTGTGAATCAGGCCGTATTTTTACCTGTCATTCGATTTCAAACGAGATTAGTAGCGACATCTGTTGAATTTTTAATGAACTAAATCAAGCCGCCAGTGGCTCCAAAACTTTTTCGATTCAATTTTTTTAATTTAATCCCAATTGTCCCAATATGTATTATGACTAATTATAATTTCTATTTCAATAATAGAAAAGACGGCATGATAACATATACCATTTGGTAAAAGCCTATAATAAATACACCTTGAATACATTAATAAATATACCCATAATTACACCCTAAATACAGTTATAAATATACCCATAAATAAACCTTGAATACAGTTATATACCTATAAATACACCCTAAATACAATTATAATTATACCCATAAATACATATACAATATTGTTTTTCACTTCATTATTTTATCTTCTCACTCGTACAAAGAACACTAAAAAGTGTTTATTAACCAACTGTTTATCTACACAATATGCACAGGTGGGCACAGTTAATCGAATAGTTAACTTCGTTAATTGTTAATCCGTTAATAAAAAAGTTAACTTCGTTAACCGTTAAAATTCCGAAAATGTAACAGAAGTTACAGTTAACCGAAAATTCGAAAATTTAACGAAAGTTAAAGTTAATTGTTAAAAAGTTAACCATCCAAAATGTTTGAAGACCTTTTTTTTGCTATTTCGAAAACTTTCTTAAGATGTACTTTTCATCAAACAACCAATGTAACGGACTAAAGTTAACGGAAGTAAAATTTAACGGAAGTTAACAAAAGCGTTGAATTATAAAATGAAATAAATTCTGACTTTAATATCATATTATGGAAGCCGTATTGTCGCTATGTATATTTCTTTCTATCGTACGTTAGTAACGTAAACTAAACGGCCTGAAAACAAATATTGTAGTCGTTTGATGTAAAAAGAACAACCGGTTTTGTTGTCGCTTACTAGTTTATAGAGTTTCTTTTGTAATGGCGGGTGAGACTCGAGAACATTTCTCTTTATTCTGTTTATCAGTTGTCACCGTTGACCCGGTTCACTGCGAGGAGTGTCAAGTAAGATCTTATCAAAACTGTCTGTGCTAAACAGGGGACAGATTGACACGTCGCACTCTACGTTTGTTGTTGTACTGATTATTTGTGTACCTTCGTTGACTGTACGAACAGTATCCTACAAATAAATTATTTTATGCTGTAATTTACATTGACATAAGTTATATTTACCACTCGAGCTATATTTGTATCATCTTGTTGTGAAGTTAAGTATACTTTCTTTAATATCTTTGTTATAAAGAAAGGAGATTTTTTATATACCATTACATATAATATTTATAAACACTGACATTTGGAGACAAATATGGCCGTCATTTTAGGCATAGAAATAGTGGCGATAGAAGAGGTGTGGCATCTAAAAATGTAAAAAAAACGAACATTGAATAGAAAAGGAAAATAAATAATCTTAATAATATATAGGTAAATGTTATAATAAGCTAAATAATACGAGATAATCATCTTTCTTTAATTATTTCAATGCTGCTTCTGTTTAACACAAAGTATCATTAAAACTTCCTCTATGTTGTATATATCTCTGTTGTTTTATTACAGGAATCTGAATTACCAATTTTAAAGATATCTGTAATACGCATTTATTACAGGAATCTGTAATTCCTGTATTAAATAATACATAATACAGATATCTGTAAAAATGGTTTAAAGATTTTATAATAATTTAAATTATTTATTGAAATAATAAAGTTAATTGTTATTAATTAATCGGTACAGTTCAAATTCAATAATGTACACATAATTGTTGCATTTAAGAGAGAGCTGTCAATTGTAACTAAAGTTGAAGAAACATGTTTAAATTATTATACAGTACCTATGTTTAAAATCTTTAGAATAACTGTACGAATATAATGTTTTTAATTAAATAAAGAAGAAGACAAAGAACTAATAAATAATATCAACACTTATATATGTAAATCGCAGGTTTGTAATACGTAGTATATAATTTGTAATATTTAAACGATGAACAATTTCTGATAAAAGTCAATTCAATTTCAGAATTATTAATGTGAAGTACCATTTTTTGAGTTAAAATATGACCCCCCCCAACCCGAGCTGGGTGGTCTCTTGTGCTCGGACCGATACGCAGTATTTCACTGCACAAGGGTATAGTTACTTACGGTATATGTATTTGCACTAAATAGTAAAACAAAACCACCGTACATATTTCTATGAAATAAAACACATACAAAAATAACATCTCTAGTATTTTTTTATTCTTAAACATTCGTACATAATTTAAAATAGCTCCACATAAAGTAAAATACATTTGACTTACGTTTTATTATGAGAATTATTAAATATAAATAATTATTTCGATCGTCAGCCAACGTTGCAATAAGTTATAAGCACTGGACACTGAGGGCGTTGTACGCATGTCTTACGTCTGAAATTAAACAGAATAACATCTATATTAACACAAATGTTTTAATATGTAGTATTATGGGACGATATTTACAGCCTAGCTAATAAAATTTGCTAGCTTGCCAGAAACACTTTTAAACGGGGTGTAAAAATTATACGACAGTCGCCTTTTGAGTTTTTGACAGACAGTCGTATGCACAGTAAGTAAAAACAATAGTAAGTAAAATATATTTAATAAACATGATTGAAAATGGTAAAAAATAACTCACTGCGCTTCAAACTGTCTGTCAAAAACTCCCGAGTGAACCTGTCGTTATATTAATGTGATAGCCCGTTTGAAAATGTTTTCAAGCTTTCCGATAATATCAACTACACTAGTCTAAATAAACACACGTATGTAACGTGTACACGCCGATATAAATAACAAAATTACATAAACGGGTAAGTGTCATCGTACCTGATAATGTCCAGACTAGCTGTAGGTATCGACAGATTTCACAACTGAAGGCGAGGAGAGATAGACCGCAATTCAGTAACAGAAATATGATGTTATATCGAGATAAAACTGCACCACATACCTGTCTGTATAGAACAGAGCATAAACAACTTATTATTAATAACTTAACCTGCAATGTTGCATTCTTTGCTGTCATTAACTTGACGCTTTTTCGTTGATTTTATCTATCGAAAATTACTTAATGGCGATAAGAAATTATAAATAGCTATATTTTTCTTCGAAAAATTCGCTAAAACAGCCGGACAATGATTTGATCACATTTTTATTATAAAAAAATTCACATTTGACGTTTAGCTAGCGGCCATTTTCCATAACACGATATGATAGGGCTACGTTAACACGGTCACGTTTTATTTATTTTCAATCAAATTGTTTTTTATCCTTCGTACCAACGTACTTGAAATGATGTTACAGTGCTTGTTGAAAATATTTATGAAGCGTTTTCAATTTTTAAACCACCAGTTTACATTTTACAGTTGACAATAATCGACCGGAGCAAAGTGTCCGTGTGAATCAGGCCGTATTTTCACCTGTCATTCGATTTCAAACGAGATTAGTAGCGACATCTGTTGCATTTTTAATGAACTAAATCAAGCCGCCAGTGGCTCCAAAACTTTTTCGACTCGAATTTTTTAATTTAATCCCAATATGTATTCTGACTAATTATGATTTCTATTTCAATTATAGAAAAGACGGCATGATAACATATACCATTTGGTAAAAGCCTATAAATACACCTTGAATACAGTTATATACCTATAAATACACCCTAAATACAATTACAATATTGTTTTTTACTACATTATTTTATCTTCTCACTCGTACAAAGAACACTTAAAAGTTAATCCGTTAACCATTTTGTTAACTTCGTTAATTAACGATTAACGGATTAACGAGTTAATGCCCACCTATGTTTATATGTAATTCGAATGTAATCTGAAATGTGGAGTTACGTTCGACCGCTGTGTTTAAAATGTCTTTAATTGAATTTCAAAATGAAATTTTAAATTATAATAGATAAAAGAGTGCCCTAAATAATACTCGGGACCCAACGTCGGAATCTCGTTAAGTTAAGTTATAAGCACTCAAAATTCTAGATATTACAAAAATTTAAGGAAAATTATTCATTTTTTTCGACGACCCCAGAGAAGACCTTCTATAATACACCGAATAAAATCAATTCCAGCTAGAATTTCATATAAATAAATTTATAAAATATTTACCAGGAGAATAATATATTTAAATAATGCCACTGTTTGCAATTAAAACGGGTTTAAGTGTTATCAAGGGACGTATATGAAGCGGGCCTGACAAGGGTTCCTCTTGTAAATATATGATGACTTACTATCAAGACACTGTCTGATGAACTGCAATACACTCACTGTCTGATGAACTGCAATACACTCACTGCCTGAGTTTTGTTTTTAAGCTAGCTTATATACTAGGACTTACATAATATTATTCAGTAAATATTATTGAATTCTTAAGTGTTTAGGTAATAAAATTATGTAACCTAATTGACTACAATAATGACTCTATTCTATTATGTTCTGTAACAACTTAATTTGTTACAGAATGAATTAGTCACATTAAATGACAAATGAAAATGAAATCATGGAAAATATAGCGGAAGCAAAAGAAAACAACAGAAACTACAACACGTACAATAATATGTACACATATACATTTAAATTAAAATAATATAATTAATAATATATTAAGATATTCTCAGAAAACGTTGATTTATTAAACTCACAATATTAAATATAACATACATAATCAATAATTATATCCTATAACACTATAATAACTGTTGATATTGCAAAATAAGATACAGTGTGACAAAAGGCATTGACAGCATATACTTTTTTCGTTATAATAAAAAACAAAATGAATTTCACACATGCACTAGTATTTATCCCTTTTATACAATGTCTGTACTAAGTAAAAAACATAAAATCATTGCATATTACTATTCAATTGAATTATAAAATGAAATAAATTCTGACATTTAATATCATATTATGGAAGCCGTATTGTCGCTATATGTATATTTCTTTCTATCGTACACGTATTGTAAACTAAATGAGTAAGATCTTATCAAAACTGTCTGTGCTAAACAGGGGACAGATTGACACGTCGCACTCTACGTTGTTTCACATTCACAGCATATCCTTTTACGTAGGGCGTTGTACGCATGTCTCACGTCTGAAATTAAACAGAATAACATCTGTATTAACACAAATGTCATAGTTTTAATATGTAGTATTATGGGACGATATTTACAGCCTAGCTAATAAAATTTGCTAGCTTGCCAGAAACACTTTTAAACGGGGTGTAAAAATTATACGACAGTCGCCTTTTGAGTTTTTGACAGACAGTCGTATGCACAGTAAGTAAAAACAATAGTAAGTAAAATATATTTAATAAACATGATTGAAAATGGTAAAAAATAACTCACTGCGCTTCAAACTGTCTGTCAAAAACTCCCGAGTGAGCCTGTCGTTATATTAATGTGATAGCCCGTTTGAAAATGTTTTCAAGCTTTCCGATAACGTTAAAGTAAATATCAACTACACTAGTCTAAATAAACACACGTATGTAACGTGTACACGCTGATATAAATAACAAAATTACATAAACGGGTAAGTGTCATCGTACCTGATAATGTCCAGACTAGCTGTAGGTATCGACAGATTTCACAACTGAAGGCGAGGAGAGATAGACCGCAATTCAGCAACATAAATATGATGTTATATCGAGATAAAACTGCACCACATACCTGTCTGTATAGAACAGAGCATAAACAACTTATTATTAATAACTTATTAACCTGCAATGTTGCATTCTTTGCTGTCATTAACTTGACGCTTTTTCGTTGATTTTATCTATCGAAAATTACTTAATGGCGATAAGAAATTACAAATAGCTATGTTTTTCTTCGAAAAATTCGTTAAAACAGCCGGACAATGATTTGATCACATTTTTATTTTAAAAAAATTCCCATTTGACGTTTAGCGGCCATTTTCCATAACACGATATGATAGGGCTACGTTAACACGGTCACGTTTTATTTATTTTCAACCAAATTTCTTTTTATTCTTCGTACCAACGTACTTGATATGATGTTACAGTGCTTATTGAAAATATTTGTGAAGCGTTTTCAATTTTTAAACCGCTTAAAATATTCCCAGTTTACATTTTACAGTTGACAATAATCGACCGGAGCAGAGTGTCCGTGTGAATCAGGCCGTATTTTCACCTGTCATTCGATTTCAAACGAGATTAGTAGCGACATCTGTTGCATTTTTAATGAACTAAATCAAGCCGCCAGTGGCTCCAAAACTTTTTCGAGTCGATTTTTTTAATTTAATCCCAATTGTCCCAATATGTATTATGACTAATTATAATTTATATTTCAATAATAGAAAAGACGGCATGATAACATATACCTGTTATATTTTATATTAAATAAGAACACTCAGTAAATATAATACTTTATTAATAACTATTGTTACATGCCACACAGGCTATATCTTATATACGTCTTACTTCCTCGCTGTCTACTTTCATACTCCTTTCCATAGACTAACTAGCTTTTATATATCTTATCATTCTTATTCTAAATACATGTTTATTATCTATTTGACAATCACTACAATACCATTTGGTAAAAGCCTATAAATACACCTTGAATACATTAATAAATATACCCATAATTACACCCTAAATACAGTTACAAATATACCCATAAATAAACCTTGAACACAGTTATATACCTATAAATACACCCTAAATACAATTATAATTATACCCATAAATACATATACAATATTGTTTTTCACTTCATTATTTTATCTTCTCACTCGTACAAAGAACACTAAAAAGTGTTTATTAACCAACTGTTTATCTACACAATATGCACAGGTGGGCACAGTTAATCGAATAGTTAACTTCGTTAATTGTTAATCCGTTAATAAAAAAGTTAACTTCGTTAACCGTTAAAATTCCGAAAATGTAACGGAAGTTAACCAAAAATTCAAAAATTTTACGAAAGTTAAAGTTAATCGTTAAAAAGTTAACCATCCAAAATGTTTGAAGACCTTTTTTTTGCTATTTCGAAAACTTTTTATGTACTTTTCATCAAACAACCAATGTAACGGACTAAAGTTAACGGAAGTTAACAAAAGCGTAAACGTTTTTTTGAGTTAACTTTAAGGTTATTCCGTTAACCAATTAACGGATTAACGGGTTAATGCAATTAAAGACATTGACAGCATATACTTTTTTCGTTATAATAAAAAACACATGCACTAGTATTTATCCCTTTTATACAATGTCTGTACTAAGTAAAAAACATAAAATCATTGCATATTACTATTCGATTGAATTATAAAATGAAATAAATTCTGACCTTTAATATCATATTATGGAAGCCGTATTGTCGCTATGTATATTTCTTTCTATCGTACACACGTAACGTAAACTAAACGGCCTGAAAACAAATATTGTATTCGTTTGATGTAAAAAGAACAACCGGTTTTGTTGTCGCTTACTAGTTTATAGAGTTTCTTTTGTAATGGCGGGTGAGACTCGAGAACATTTCTCTTTATTCTGTTTATCAGTTGTCACCGTTGACCCGGTTCACTGCGAGGAGTGTCAAGTAAGATCTTATCAAAACTGTCTGTGCTAAACAGGGGACAGATTGACACGTCGCACTCTACGTTTGTTGTTGTACTGATTATTTGTGTACCTTCGTTGACTGTACGAACAGTATCCTACAAATAAATTATTTTATGCTGTAATTTACATTGACATAAGTTATATTTACCACTCGAGCTATATTTGTATCATCTTGTTGTGAAGTTAAGTATACTTTCTTTAATATCTTTGTTATAAAGAAAGGAGATTTTTTATATACCATTACATATAATATTTATAAACACTGACATTTGGAGACAAATATGGCCGTCATTTTAGGCATAGAAATAGTGGCGATAGAAGAGGTGTGGCATCTAAAAATGTAAAAAAAACGAACATTGAATAGAAAAGGAAAATAAATAATCTTAATAATATATAGGTAAATGTTATAATAAGCTAAATAATACGAGATAATCATCTTTCTTTAATTATTTCAATGCTGCTTCTGTTTAACACAAAGTATCATTAAAACTTCCTCTATGTTGTATATATCTCTGTTGTTTTATTACAGGAATCTGAATTACCATTTTTACAGATATCTGTAATACGCATTTATTACAGGAATCTGTAATTCCTGTATTAAATAATGCATAATACAGATATCTGTAAAAATGGTTTAAAGATTTTATAATAATTTAAATTATTTATTGAAATAATAAAGTTAATTGTTATTATTCGCAGCGTGCGCGATGACAGCGCCAAATAACGCGTGGACTTTAGTAGCAACTTGAGTGGACTTTGACGTACTAACAAACAAATAATTTCAATAAAATATCGTAATATATACATTTTAGACGATTATTTATGACTATTGGCTATGTGCACGAAGTGTATTAGCGCCGCTAGCAGGTAATAGAGAAGGATTGAATGGATTCAACTCTCTTTTTATCATTGTTTAATATGTTAAATACCGTGAAATTTTTTATTAAACAAATATCATTTAATTTAGCTGTTTGCATATAATATAAATAGTATAGCATAAAAGGTACGTGAAAATTATTTATTTTGAGTATCTTTTTCTCTTTAATTATGACGTATAATAGATAAATAATTAATTCGTTTACATTGACAGCATAACCTCAAATTTTGGCGCCGATAATTTTACAATGTTGCTCACCACGAACACTCACATCGACATTATTTCTAACTCCACCCCCTTGCACATAGTCTATAGTGGGATTAACTATGTTGATCTTTCTATTTTCAGTTAAAAACGAGCCTATTAAAAATGACAGTTAGTCCACCCAAAGTGTTATTTTTCGCCACGTCGTGCGCTGTGATCGATTTCGTTTCCCCCACTACCTACTTTGCACCCAGCGAATATATACATCGATACAGTTCAAATTTAATAACAGATACATATTTGTTGCATTTAACCCTGGACGGGTAGACGTCAAATTTAAGCCGAAAAGAGTAGACGTTCGTAAAATTGACTACTACTATATAATTTTTGGTTTTCTAAAAAATTTATGGCAAAAAAAAAGTTTTGCTTTTAAAATCTTTTGATTTATGTATTTACAAAAATACCGAAATACGAAAGATTAAAATATAAGCTTAGTAATATAAGTTTACAGCGAATCGACAAACGAAAGAAAGTATCATTGGATCAAGCATTGAGACGAATGAGATCTTTTTCACATTCACAGCATATGCTTTTACGTACATATTTCGACTAAAATTTACGTAAAAGAGTAGACCTTCGTGAAAGATACGATGTGACTTGTCGATCTATGGTTCTCTCTAGAAAAATAGCAAACACTGACACCTGTCCTTGGCAGAGGTTCAAGACGAACTATTAAACGAGGCATATCTTCCCGCTCGGCTCGCCACCCCGTCTTGATTTCCCTGTAGAGGGCGTTGTGTAAATGTAGTCGTAATTATTACGAACGTCTACCCGTCCAGGGTTAAAAGAGAGCTGTCAATTGTAACTTAAGTTGAAGAAACATGTTTAAATTTTTATACAGTACCTATGTTAAAAATCTTTAGAATAACTGTACGAACATAATGTTTTTAATTAAATAAAGAAGAAGACAAAGAACTAATAAATAGTATTAACACTTATATATGTAAATCGCAGGTTTGTATTTCACTGCACAAAGGTATAGTTACTTACGGTAGATGTATTTGCACTAAATAGTAAAACAAAACCACCGTACATATTTCTATGAAATAAAACACATACAAAAATAACATCTCTAGTATTTGTTTATTCTTAAACATTCGTACATAATTTAAAATATCTCCACATAAAGTAAAAAACATTTGACTTACGTTTTATTATGAGAATTATTAAATATAATTAATTATTTCGATCGCTGATCGTCAGCCAACGTTGCAATATGTTATAAGCACTGGACACCGAGGGCGTTGTACGCATGTCTCACGTCTTCAGAGACGGGTTGATGACCGTTTTGTTTCCAGGTGCATTTATCACGGCTGAACTTAAACAGAATAACATCTATATTAACACAAATGTCATAGTTTTAATATCTAGTATTATGGGACGATATTTACACCCTAGCTAATAAAATTTGCTAGCTTGCCAGAAACACTTTTAAACGGGGTGTAAAAATTATACGACAGTCGCCTTTTGAGTTTTTGACAGACAGTCGTATGCACAGTAAGTAAAAACAATAGTAAGTAAAATATATTTAATAAACATGATTGAAAATGGTAAAAAATAACTCACTGCGCTTCAAACTGTCTGTCAAAATCTCCCGAGTGAGCCTGTCGTTATATTAATGCGATAGACCGTTTGAAAATGTTTTCAAGCTTTCGGATAATGTTGAAGTAAATATCAACTACACTAGTCTAAATAAACACAGCAACATAAATATGATGTTATATCGAGATAAAACTGCACCACATACCTGTCTGTATAGAACAGAGCATAAACAACTTATTATTAATAACTTATTAACCTGCAATGTTGCATTCTTTGCTGTCATTAACTTGACGCTTTTTCGTTGATTTTATCTATCGAAAATTACTTAATGGCGATAAGAAATTACAAATAGCTATATTTTTCTTCGAAAAATTCGCTAAAACAGCCGGACATTGATTTGATCACATTTTTATTACAAATGTATCAAAAAATTCACATTTGACGTTTAGCGGCCATTTTCCATAACACGATATGATAGGGCTACGTTAACACGGTCACGTTTTATTTATTTTCAATCAAATTGTTTTTTATCCTTCGTACCAACGTACTTGAAATGATGTCACAGTGCTTGTTGAAAATATTTATGAAGCGTTTTCAATTTTTAAACCGCTTAAAATATTCCCACTTTACATTTTACAGTTGACAATAATCGACCGGAGCAGAGTGTCCGTGTGAATCAGGCCGTATTTTCCCCTGTCATATATCTCTGTTGTGTTTTATTACAGGAATCTGAATTACCATTTTTACAGATATCTGTAATACGCATTTATTACAGGAATCTGTAATTCCTGTAATAAATAATGCATAATACAGATATCTGTAAAAATGGTAATTCAGATTCCTGTAATAAAACACAACAGAGATATATGCAACATTGAGGAAGTTTTAAAAAAACATGTTTTATAAATCTTAAAGCTGATAAAATTACGAACAAAACAGTGTTTTTAAAAATTATGTAATATAAATAGTTATTGAAATAGAGCCCACGAAAAAATCACTTAGCGACATTGAGTTTGGAGATTACGCCTGAAATGTGGAGTTACGTTCGACCGCTGTGTTTAAGATGTCTTTAATTGAATTTCAAAATGAAATTTTAAATTATAATAGATAAAAGAGTGCCCTAAATAATACTCGGGACCCAACATCGGAATCTCGTTAAGTTAAGTTATAAGCACTCAAAATTCTAGATATTACAAAAATTTAAGGAAAATTATTCATGTTTTTCGACGACCCCAGAGAAGACCTTCTATAATACACCGAATAAAATCAATTCCAGCTAGAATTTCATATAAATAAATTTATAAAATATTTACCAGGAGAATAATATATTTAAATAATGCCACTGTTTGCAATTAAAACGGGTTTAAGTGTTATCAAGGGACGTATATGAAGCGGGCCTGACAAGGGTTCCTCTTGTAAATATATGATGACTTACTATCAAGACACTGTCTGATGAACTGCAATACACTCACTGTCTGATGAACTGCAATACACTCACTGCCTGAGTTTTGTTTTTAAGCTAGCTTATATACTAGGACTTACATAATATTATTCAGTAAATATTATTGAATTCTTAAGTGTTTAGGTAATAAAATTATGTAACCTAATTGACTACAATAATGACTCTATTCTATTATGTTCTGTAACAACTTAATTTGTTACAGAATGAATTGGTCACATTAAATGACAAATTATTAATGTGAAGTACCATTTTTTGAGTTAAAATATGACCCCCCCCAACCCGAGCTGGGTGGTCTCTTGTGCTCGGACCGATACGCAGTATTTCACTGCACAAGGGTATAGTTACTTACGGTATATGTATTTGCACTAAATAGTAAAACAAAACCACCGTACATATTTCTATGAAATAAAACACATACAAAAATAACATCTCTAGTATTTTTTTATTCTTAAACATTCGTACATAATTTAAAATAGCTCCACATAAAGTAAAATACATTTGACTTACGTTTTATTATGAGAATTATTAAATATAAATAATTATTTCGATTGTCAGCCAACGTTGCAATAAGTTATAAGCACTGGACACTGAGGGCGTTGTACGCATGTCTCACGTCTGAAATTAAACAGAATAACATCTGTATTAACACAAATGTCATAGTTTTAATATGTAGTATTATGGGACGATATTTACAGCCTAGCTAATAAAATTTGCTAGCTTGCCAGAAACACTTTTAAACGGGGTGTAAAAATTATACGACAGTCGCCTTTTGAGTTTTTGACAGACAGTCGTATGCACAGTAAGTAAAAACAATAGTAAGTAAAATATATTTAATAAACATGATTGAAAATGGTAAAAAATAACTCACTGCGCTTCAAACTGTCTGTCAAAAACTCCCGAGTGAGCCTGTCGTTATATTAATGTGATAGCCCGTTTGAAAATGTTTTCAAGCTTTCCGATAATATCAACTACACTAGTCTAAATAAACACACGTATGTAACGTGTACACGCCGATATAAATAACAAAATTACATAAACGGGTAAGTGTCATCGTACCTGATAATGATGTAGGTATCGACAGATTTCACAACTGAAGGCGAGGAGAGATAGACCGCAATTCAGCAACATAAATATGATGTTATATCGAGATAAAACTGCACCACATACCTGTCTGTATAGAACAGAGCATAAACAACTTATTATTAATAACTTATTAACCTGCAATGTTGCATTCTTTGCTGTCATTAACTTGACGCTTTTTCGTTGATTTTATCTATCGAAAATTACTTAATGGCGATAAGAAATTACAAATAGCTATGTTTTTCTTCGAAAAATTCGTTAAAACAGCCGGACAATGATTTGATCACATTTTTATTTTAAAAAAATTCCCATTTGACGTTTAGCGGCCATTTTCCATAACACGATATGATAGGGCTACGTTAACACGGTCACGTTTTATTTATTTTCAATCAAATTGTTTTTTATCCTTCGTACCAACGTACTTGATATGATGTTACAGTGCTTATTGAAAATATTTGTGAAGCGTTTTCAATTTTTAAACCACCAGTTTACATTTTACAGTTGACAATAATCGACCGGAGCAAAGTGTCCGTGTGAATCAGGCCGTATTTTTACCTGTCATTCGATTTCAAACGAGATTAGTAGCGACATCTGTTGAATTTTTAATGAACTAAATCAAGCCGCCAGTGGCTCCAAAACTTTTTCGATTCAATTTTTTTAATTTAATCCCAATTGTCCCAATATGTATTATGACTAATTATAATTTCTATTTCAATAATAGAAAAGACGGCATGATAACATATACCATTTGGTAAAAGCCTATAATAAATACACCTTGAATACATTAATAAATATACCCATAATTACACCCTAAATACAGTTATAAATATACCCATAAATAAACCTTGAATACAGTTATATACCTATAAATACACCCTAAATACAATTATAATTATACCCATAAATACATATACAATATTGTTTTTCACTTCATTATTTTATCTTCTCACTCGTACAAAGAACACTAAAAAGTGTTTATTAACCAACTGTTTATCTACACAATATGCACAGGTGGGCACAGTTAATCGAATAGTTAACTTCGTTAATTGTTAATCCGTTAATAAAAAAGTTAACTTCGTTAACCGTTAAAATTCCGAAAATGTAACAGAAGTTACAGTTAACCGAAAATTCGAAAATTTAACGAAAGTTAAAGTTAATTGTTAAAAAGTTAACCATCCAAAATGTTTGAAGACCTTTTTTTTGCTATTTCGAAAACTTTCTTAAGATGTACTTTTCATCAAACAACCAATGTAACGGACTAAAGTTAACGGAAGTAAAATTTAACGGAAGTTAACAAAAGCGTTGAATTATAAAATGAAATAAATTCTGACTTTAATATCATATTATGGAAGCCGTATTGTCGCTATGTATATTTCTTTCTATCGTACGTTAGTAACGTAAACTAAACGGCCTGAAAACAAATATTGTAGTCGTTTGATGTAAAAAGAACAACCGGTTTTGTTGTCGCTTACTAGTTTATAGAGTTTCTTTTGTAATGGCGGGTGAGACTCGAGAACATTTCTCTTTATTCTGTTTATCAGTTGTCACCGTTGACCCGGTTCACTGCGAGGAGTGTCAAGTAAGATCTTATCAAAACTGTCTGTGCTAAACAGGGGACAGATTGACACGTCGCACTCTACGTTTGTTGTTGTACTGATTATTTGTGTACCTTCGTTGACTGTACGAACAGTATCCTACAAATAAATTATTTTATGCTGTAATTTACATTGACATAAGTTATATTTACCACTCGAGCTATATTTGTATCATCTTGTTGTGAAGTTAAGTATACTTTCTTTAATATCTTTGTTATAAAGAAAGGAGATTTTTTATATACCATTACATATAATATTTATAAACACTGACATTTGGAGACAAATATGGCCGTCATTTTAGGCATAGAAATAGTGGCGATAGAAGAGGTGTGGCATCTAAAAATGTAAAAAAAACGAACATTGAATAGAAAAGGAAAATAAATAATCTTAATAATATATAGGTAAATGTTATAATAAGCTAAATAATACGAGATAATCATCTTTCTTTAATTATTTCAATGCTGCTTCTGTTTAACACAAAGTATCATTAAAACTTCCTCTATGTTGTATATATCTCTGTTGTTTTATTACAGGAATCTGAATTACCAATTTTAAAGATATCTGTAATACGCATTTATTACAGGAATCTGTAATTCCTGTATTAAATAATACATAATACAGATATCTGTAAAAATGGTTTAAAGATTTTATAATAATTTAAATTATTTATTGAAATAATAAAGTTAATTGTTATTAATTAATCGGTACAGTTCAAATTCAATAATGTACACATAATTGTTGCATTTAAGAGAGAGCTGTCAATTGTAACTAAAGTTGAAGAAACATGTTTAAATTATTATACAGTACCTATGTTTAAAATCTTTAGAATAACTGTACGAATATAATGTTTTTAATTAAATAAAGAAGAAGACAAAGAACTAATAAATAATATCAACACTTATATATGTAAATCGCAGGTTTGTAATACGTAGTATATAATTTGTAATATTTAAACGATGAACAATTTCTGATAAAAGTCAATTCAATTTCAGAATTATTAATGTGAAGTACCATTTTTTGAGTTAAAATATGACCCCCCCCAACCCGAGCTGGGTGGTCTCTTGTGCTCGGACCGATACGCAGTATTTCACTGCACAAGGGTATAGTTACTTACGGTATATGTATTTGCACTAAATAGTAAAACAAAACCACCGTACATATTTCTATGAAATAAAACACATACAAAAATAACATCTCTAGTATTTTTTTATTCTTAAACATTCGTACATAATTTAAAATAGCTCCACATAAAGTAAAATACATTTGACTTACGTTTTATTATGAGAATTATTAAATATAAATAATTATTTCGATCGTCAGCCAACGTTGCAATAAGTTATAAGCACTGGACACTGAGGGCGTTGTACGCATGTCTTACGTCTGAAATTAAACAGAATAACATCTATATTAACACAAATGTTTTAATATGTAGTATTATGGGACGATATTTACAGCCTAGCTAATAAAATTTGCTAGCTTGCCAGAAACACTTTTAAACGGGGTGTAAAAATTATACGACAGTCGCCTTTTGAGTTTTTGACAGACAGTCGTATGCACAGTAAGTAAAAACAATAGTAAGTAAAATATATTTAATAAACATGATTGAAAATGGTAAAAAATAACTCACTGCGCTTCAAACTGTCTGTCAAAAACTCCCGAGTGAACCTGTCGTTATATTAATGTGATAGCCCGTTTGAAAATGTTTTCAAGCTTTCCGATAATATCAACTACACTAGTCTAAATAAACACACGTATGTAACGTGTACACGCCGATATAAATAACAAAATTACATAAACGGGTAAGTGTCATCGTACCTGATAATGTCCAGACTAGCTGTAGGTATCGACAGATTTCACAACTGAAGGCGAGGAGAGATAGACCGCAATTCAGTAACAGAAATATGATGTTATATCGAGATAAAACTGCACCACATACCTGTCTGTATAGAACAGAGCATAAACAACTTATTATTAATAACTTAACCTGCAATGTTGCATTCTTTGCTGTCATTAACTTGACGCTTTTTCGTTGATTTTATCTATCGAAAATTACTTAATGGCGATAAGAAATTATAAATAGCTATATTTTTCTTCGAAAAATTCGCTAAAACAGCCGGACAATGATTTGATCACATTTTTATTATAAAAAAATTCACATTTGACGTTTAGCTAGCGGCCATTTTCCATAACACGATATGATAGGGCTACGTTAACACGGTCACGTTTTATTTATTTTCAATCAAATTGTTTTTTATCCTTCGTACCAACGTACTTGAAATGATGTTACAGTGCTTGTTGAAAATATTTATGAAGCGTTTTCAATTTTTAAACCACCAGTTTACATTTTACAGTTGACAATAATCGACCGGAGCAAAGTGTCCGTGTGAATCAGGCCGTATTTTCACCTGTCATTCGATTTCAAACGAGATTAGTAGCGACATCTGTTGCATTTTTAATGAACTAAATCAAGCCGCCAGTGGCTCCAAAACTTTTTCGACTCGAATTTTTTAATTTAATCCCAATATGTATTCTGACTAATTATGATTTCTATTTCAATTATAGAAAAGACGGCATGATAACATATACCATTTGGTAAAAGCCTATAAATACACCTTGAATACAGTTATATACCTATAAATACACCCTAAATACAATTACAATATTGTTTTTTACTACATTATTTTATCTTCTCACTCGTACAAAGAACACTTAAAAGTTAATCCGTTAACCATTTTGTTAACTTCGTTAATTAACGATTAACGGATTAACGAGTTAATGCCCACCTATGTTTATATGTAATTCGAATGTAATCTGAAATGTGGAGTTACGTTCGACCGCTGTGTTTAAAATGTCTTTAATTGAATTTCAAAATGAAATTTTAAATTATAATAGATAAAAGAGTGCCCTAAATAATACTCGGGACCCAACGTCGGAATCTCGTTAAGTTAAGTTATAAGCACTCAAAATTCTAGATATTACAAAAATTTAAGGAAAATTATTCATTTTTTTCGACGACCCCAGAGAAGACCTTCTATAATACACCGAATAAAATCAATTCCAGCTAGAATTTCATATAAATAAATTTATAAAATATTTACCAGGAGAATAATATATTTAAATAATGCCACTGTTTGCAATTAAAACGGGTTTAAGTGTTATCAAGGGACGTATATGAAGCGGGCCTGACAAGGGTTCCTCTTGTAAATATATGATGACTTACTATCAAGACACTGTCTGATGAACTGCAATACACTCACTGTCTGATGAACTGCAATACACTCACTGCCTGAGTTTTGTTTTTAAGCTAGCTTATATACTAGGACTTACATAATATTATTCAGTAAATATTATTGAATTCTTAAGTGTTTAGGTAATAAAATTATGTAACCTAATTGACTACAATAATGACTCTATTCTATTATGTTCTGTAACAACTTAATTTGTTACAGAATGAATTAGTCACATTAAATGACAAATGAAAATGAAATCATGGAAAATATAGCGGAAGCAAAAGAAAACAACAGAAACTACAACACGTACAATAATATGTACACATATACATTTAAATTAAAATAATATAATTAATAATATATTAAGATATTCTCAGAAAACGTTGATTTATTAAACTCACAATATTAAATATAACATACATAATCAATAATTATATCCTATAACACTATAATAACTGTTGATATTGCAAAATAAGATACAGTGTGACAAAAGGCATTGACAGCATATACTTTTTTCGTTATAATAAAAAACAAAATGAATTTCACACATGCACTAGTATTTATCCCTTTTATACAATGTCTGTACTAAGTAAAAAACATAAAATCATTGCATATTACTATTCAATTGAATTATAAAATGAAATAAATTCTGACATTTAATATCATATTATGGAAGCCGTATTGTCGCTATATGTATATTTCTTTCTATCGTACACGTATTGTAAACTAAACGAGTAAGATCTTATCAAAACTGTCTGTGCTAAACAGGGGACAGATTGACACGTCGCACTCTACGTTGTTTCACATTCACAGCATATCCTTTTACGTAGGGCGTTGTACGCATGTCTCACGTCTGAAATTAAACAGAATAACATCTGTATTAACACAAATGTCATAGTTTTAATATGTAGTATTATGGGACGATATTTACAGCCTAGCTAATAAAATTTGCTAGCTTGCCAGAAACACTTTTAAACGGGGTGTAAAAATTATACGACAGTCGCCTTTTGAGTTTTTGACAGACAGTCGTATGCACAGTAAGTAAAAACAATAGTAAGTAAAATATATTTAATAAACATGATTGAAAATGGTAAAAAATAACTCACTGCGCTTCAAACTGTCTGTCAAAAACTCCCGAGTGAGCCTGTCGTTATATTAATGTGATAGCCCGTTTGAAAATGTTTTCAAGCTTTCCGATAATATCAACTACACTAGTCTAAATAAACACACGTATGTAACGTGTACACGCCGATATAAATAACAAAATTACATAAACGGGTAAGTGTCATCGTACCTGATAATGATGTAGGTATCGACAGATTTCACAACTGAAGGCGAGGAGAGATAGACCGCAATTCAGCAACAGAAATATGATGTTATATCGAGATAAAACTGCACCACATACCTGTCTGTATAGAACAGAGCATAAACAACTTATTATTAATAACTTATTAACCTGCAATGTTGCATTCTTTGCTGTCATTAACTTGACGCTTTTTCGTTGATTTTATCTATCGAAAATTACTTAGTGGCGATAAGAAATTTAAAATAGCTATATTTTTCTTCGAAAAATTCGCTAAAACAGCCGGACAATGATTTGATCACATTTTTATTATAAAAAAATTCACATTTGACGTTTAGCGGCCATTTTCCATAACACGATATGATAGGGCTACGTTAACACGGTCACGTTTTATTTATTTTCAATCAAATTGTTTTTTATCCTTCGTACCAACGTACTTGAAATGATGTTACAGTGCTTGTTGAAAATATTTATGAAGCGTTTTCAATTTTTAAACCACCAGTTTACATTTTACAGTTGACAATAATCGACCGGAGCAGAGTGTCCGTGTGAATCAGGCCGTATTTTCACCTGTCATTCGATTTCAAACGAGATTAGTAGCGACATCTGTTGCATTTTTAATGAACTAAATCAAGCCGCCAGTGGCTCCAAAACTTTTTCGACTCGAATTTTTTAATTTAATCCCAATTGTCCCAATATGTATTATGACTAATTATAATTTCTATTTCAATAATAGAAAAGACGGCATGATAACATATACCATTTGGTAAAAGCCTATAATAAATACACCTTGAATACATTAATAAATATACCCATAATTACACCCTAAATACCGTTACAAATATACCCATAAATAAACCTTGAACACAGTTATATACCTATAAATACACCCTAAATACAATTATAATTATACCCATAAATACATATACAATATTGTTTTTCACTTCATTATTTTATCTTCTCACTCGTACAAAGAACACTAAAAAGTGTTTATTAACCAACTGTTTATCTACACAATATGCACAGGTGGGCACAGTTAATCGAATAGTTAACTTCGTTAATTGTTAATCCGTTAATAAAAAAGTTAACTTCGTTAACCGTTAAAATTCCGAAAATGTAACAGAAGTTACAGTTAACCGAAAATTCGAAAATTTAACGAAAGTTAAAGTTAATTGTTAAAAAGTTAACCATCCAAAATGTTTGAAGACCTTTTTTTTGCTATTTCGAAAACTTTCTTAAGATCAAACAACCAATGTAACGGACTAAAGTTAACGGAAGTAAAATTTAACGGAAGTTAACAAAAGCGTTGAATTATAAAATGAAATAAATTCTGACTTTAATATCATATTATGGAAGCCGTATTGTCGCTATGTATATTTCTTTCTATCGTACGTTAGTAACGTAAACTAAACGGCCTGAAAACAAATATTGTAGTCGTTTGATGTAAAAAGAACTACCGGTTTTGTTGTCGCTTACTAGTTTATAGAGTTTCTTTTGTAATGGCGGGTGAGACTCGAGAACATTTCTCTTTATTCTGTTTATCAGTTGTCACCGTTGACCCGGTTCACTGCGAGGAGTGTCAAGTAAGATCTTATCAAAACTGTCTGTGCTAAACAGGGGACAGATTGACACGTCGCATTCTACGTTTGTTGTTGTACTGATTGTTTGTGTACCTTCGTTAACTGTTCATCGTTATCCTACAAATAAATTATTTTATGCTGTAATTTACATTGACATAAGCTATATTTACCACTCGAGCTATATTTGTATCATCTTGTTGTGAGTTAAGTATACTTTCTTTAATATCTTTGTTATAAACCATTACATACATATAATGTTTACAAACACTGACGTTTGGAGACAAATATGGCCGTCATTTTAGGCATAGAAATAGTGGCGATAGAAGAGGTGAGGCATCTAAAAATGTAAAAAAAACAAACATTGAATAGAAAAGGAAAATAAATAATCTTAATAATATATAGGTAAATGCCTGGGTAAATGTTATAATAAGCTAAATAATACGAGATAATCATCTTTCTTTAATTATTTCAATGCTGCTTCTGTTTAACACAAAGTATCATTAAAACTTCCTCTATGTTGTATATATCTCTGTTGTTTTATTACAGGAATCTGAATTACCATTTTTACAGATATCTGTAATACGCATTTATTACAGGAATCTGTAATTCCTGTATTAAATAATGCATAATACAGATATCTGTAAAAATGGTTTAAAGATTTTATAATAATTTAAATTATTTATTGAAATAATAAAGTTAATTGTTATTATATATACATCGATACAGTTCAAATTTAATAACAGATACATATTTGTTGCATTTAACCCTGGACGGGTAGACGTCAAATTTAAGCCGAAAAGAGTAGACGTTCGTAAAATTGACTACTACTATATAATTTTTGGTTTTCTAAAAAATTTATGGCAAAAAAAAAGTTTTGCTTTTAAAATCTTTTGATTTATGTATTTACAAAAATACCGAAATACGAAAGATTAAAATATAAGCTTAGTAATATAAGTTTACAGCGAATCGACAAACGAAAGAAAGTATCATTGGATCAAGCATTGAGACGAATGAGATCTTTTTCACATTCACAGCATATGCTTTTACGTACATATTTCGACTAAAATTTACGTAAAAGAGTAGACCTTCGTGAAAGATACGATGTGACTTGTCGATCTATGGTTCTCTCTAGAAAAATAGCAAACACTGACAACTGTCCTTGGCAGAGGTTCAAGACGAACTATTAAACGAGGCATATCTTCCCGCTCGGCTCGCCACCCCGTCTTGATTTCCCTGTAGAGGGCGTTGTGTAAATGTAGTCGTAATTATTACGAACGTCTACCCGTCCAGGGTTAAAAGAGAGCTGTCAATTGTAACTTAAGTTGAAGAAACATGTTTAAATTATTATACAGTACCTATGTTAAAAAATCTTTAGAATAACTGTACGAACATAATGTTTTTAATTAAATAAAGAAGAAGACAAAGAACTAATAAATAGTATTAACACTTATATATGTAAATCGCAGGTTTGTATTTCACTGCACAAAGGTATAGTTACTTACGGTAGATGTATTTGCACTAAATAGTAAAACAAAACCACCGTACATATTTCTATGAAATAAAACACATACAAAAATAACATCTCTAGTATTTGTTTATTCTTAAACATTCGTACATAATTTAAAATATCTCCACATAAAGTAAAATACATTTGACTTACGTTTTATTATGAGAATTATTAAATATAATTAATTATTTCGATCGCTGATCGTCAGCCAACGTTGCAATATGTTATAAGCACTGGACACCGAGGGCGTTGTACGCATGTCTCACGTCTTCAGAGACGGGTTGATGACCGTTTTGTTTCCAGGTGCATTTATCACGGCTGAACTTAAACAGAATAACATCTATATTAACACAAATGTCATAGTTTTAATATCTAGTATTATGGGACGATATTTACACCCTAGCTAATAAAATTTGCTAGCTTGCCAGAAACACTTTTAAACGGGGTGTAAAAATTATACGACAGTCGCCTTTTGAGTTTTTGACAGACAGTCGTATGCACAGTAAGTAAAAACAATAGTAAGTAAAATATATTTAATAAACATGATTGAAAATGGTAAAAAATAACTCACTGCGCTTCAAACTGTCTGTCAAAAACTCCCGAGTGAGCCTGTCGTTATATTAATGTGATAGCCCGTTTGAAAATGTTTTCAAGCTTTCGGATAATGTTGAAGTAAATATCAACTACACTAGTCTAAATAAACACAGCAACAGAAATATGATGTTATATCGAGATAAAACTGCACCAAATACCTGTCTGTATAGAACAGAGCATAAACAACTTATTATGTATTAATAACTTAACCTGCAATGTTGCATTCTTTGCTGTCATTAACTTGACGCTTTTTCGTTGATTTTATCTATCGAAATTTACTTAATGGCGATAAGAAATTACAAATAGCTATATTTTTCTTCGAAAAATTCGCTAAAACAGCCGGACAATGATTTGGTCACATTTTTATTACAAATGTATCAAAAAATTCCCATTTGACGTTTAGCGGCCATTTTCCATAACACGATATGATAGAGCTACGTTAACACGGTCACGTTTTATTTATTTTCAACCAAATTGCTTTTTATTCTTCGTACCAACGTACTTGATATGATGTTACAGTGCTTATTGAAAATATTTGTGAAGCGTTTTCAATTTTTAAACCGCTTAAAATATTCCCAGTTTACATTTTACAGTTGACAATAATCGACCGGAGCAGAGTGTCCGTGTGAATCAGGCCGTATTTTCACCTGTCATTCTATTCCAAACGAGATTAGTAGCGACATCTGTTGCATTTTTAATGAACTAAATCAAGCCGCCAGTGGCTCCAAAACTTATTCGACTCGAATTTTTTAATTTAATCCCAATATGTATTATGACTAATTATAATTTCTATTTCAATAATAGAAAAGACGGAATGATAACATATACCATTTGGTAAAAGCCTATAAATACACCTTGAATACATTAATAAATATACACATAATTACACCCTAAATACAGTTACAAATATACCCATAAATAAAGCTTGAATACAGTTATGTACCTATAAATACACCCTAAATACAATTATAATTATACCCATAAATACAATTACAATATTGTTTTTCACTACATTATTTTATCTTCTCACTCGTACAAAAAACACTTAAAAGTTAATCCGTTAACCATTTTGTTAACTTCGTTAATTAACGATTAACGGATTAACGAGTTAATGCCCACCTATGTTTCTATGTAATTCGAATGTAATCTATCCAATTATAACATCTACTTATCTACGTAGATGTTTGTTACATACGCAAATAACAAATTCCTCTAAATTTTTATACATTTCTACTTAAAAAAGAATCAATTATTAATTTATTTATTACATACTATATACCTGTTATAATTCATTAACATAAACAAATTCTATAACTTTAAACTTTCAGATTAATTCGCCCCAAAAATTTTCATGTAAATTGTAAAAATTTAATATGAGAAAATTTTGATATATTATTATTATTAACAAATTCAGTTATATAGCCGTCAAAATCAAATCTCTTTTTTGGGAAATGACGTCTATAATCGTAAGTCAAAGAGACATTTGTTGTAAAAAGTCTGTTATAGCTGTATTGAAACTTATATAATTATATGATAGTAGGAAGTATTGTGTCCGTATAAACAAATGTCTGCAATAAAATGTCCCAGTATATTAATCAATAAGAGCAATTATTCAAACAAAGGTTGTATTCAAAATTAAATATTCCAAAAAATAACAAACTTGTCATATATTAGTGGATCCTATAAGAAATATGGGACCGTGAACGTGTCAACATCAAATCATATAGTGTGGATGGGAAAGACACCTGTTTCTCTCTCTCTCTTTCGCTATTAGATGAACATAATAATTTATAAAGGCAAGCAAACGCAGCTAAATAAATACAATAAACATTACAATCTTCAAAACGTATAAGTATGAATTCACGTAAGACGTAATTGCATAAGTCGAGGACTTACTTACTGTATTGTGTAAATCAATAAAGTCATAACGAAATTTCTAAAAAATGTTCAATATATTTTTCATTTGATATTTTTCAGAATTTTTGATGTATTTTTATTAAAAAATTAATAACGTAAACAAAATATTTAATTTCTACAATTAGGAAGTTGTTTTTTTTTTTTAAACTATAGAGTATGTACCGATATACACTGGCCAGTGGTCACGTGATGTCATCGATGGCTGCTATCTTTGCACTGCGAATACTGGAGAAAAATACATCCAGTGCTCTGATGACGTGATTTTAAATTTGAAATAAACTGACAGAAGCAAATGAATTTAAAATTAACTTTATATGTATTTATTATTTTCATGTTATTTGATTTTCCTTTATTTGATGTCCCGTAGTGAAGAAAGCCAATAAAACATATTTATATGTAATTTTATTTATAACTGTAATATTATTACCTTATGGTAAACAATAAATAAATTATTATGTTTAGAATTTTCTATAATTAACTTACATGGTTTCTAGAATTTAAATATTATTATTTAATAATATGTACATATATGTGGTTTTATTTTTTACATACTTAAATGTTGAAAACATTATCCGGCTGTTTTTGTAATTTATCGTCACTGCGTTAAGTAATAGATGAAATCAAGGAAAAAGCGCCAAGTCTTTTAACTTGCATTTATTACGTAGGTACAATATATGCATTGTAACATTGTAAAACACTTGCTTATACACTCGTATAATACACAATACATAATTGATGATGTGATAAATCGGAGGAATGGGAGCTGTTTTTTGTCCAGTAAGGCCATCCGCACACGGGTCGACTGTTTTGCAACGATAATCTCAAACCAGTTGCGCAAGCGACCGTTTGGTGACTTTGCACGTGTAGTGTAATGGCCCACCGCACACGGCGCAACTGAAACAAAACTGATTTGAAATCGGTTTCCAACTGGTCTCATGCGACTGTGCTTGCAGGTCGAATTTCAGTTTCAGTTGCGTGGTTGCATACTGTTTGTATTTTCATTATTGTAAAAATAAAGTTTATTAACAATTAAAATTATTATTATTCATTGTTGTCACTTATTTACTTCATTCAAAATGAATGAACAGCTAGTGAACTTGTGGTGAACATTAAATTCGTCGAGAATGTGGAGAATCGTGCAGTTTTATATAATTACAACCTATCTGGATATTCGAGAAAAGACAAAACAGAAAAAGCATAGCACGAGGTAGCAGCCCAAATAAACATGACAGGTATATTGTACCTAGATATAAATTTTATATATTTATTATGTAATATAACATATGTTTGATTTTATTTATAATTATAATTACATACATAATAGTATTAAAATATTAAGATTCAGTCGCGCTCGTGTGCGGTGCGAGGAAATAAATCGATTGCAAACCAGTTACAAAATAGTCGCTTGCGCAACTGATTTGAGATTCTCGTTGCGAAACAGTCGACTCGTGTGCGGAGGGCCTAAGTATTAATTTAGACAGCAGAGTCTTCACACTGAAGTTTCTACTGTATATCGCACACACGTACGGTCAATATCCTGTATCAATTCTTGTGTGAGCTGTCAGGCCGTATATCTGTGTAAACTATTTGTCACATACCTGGAAACAAATAGATTTGTTTAAAACATTTCTTCATGAAATTTAACAATCATTATTTATTATAAATATTGGTTCAAATATAATTTAGAAACTGTCAAAGATAATTAGCTTGATCTCTTGAAAAACACTTATGTCCGGTATTAAAAAGAAACTGCCAAAAGTAGAACTAGCTTGCAAGAACCTGAACAAGTTATATGATATTCTTTATGAAATTGCACATGCAATAGAGTCCTGAAAATGTGCACTGCAATATGCTACAAAACAATTCGTAACATACATATAGGTTATAATCTATAATAACAGATCACTGATTCTGCGGCTCATGAACAGACAATGCGTGAAATAGAGTTATCGAAAAGAACATTAACTATAGTTATGTACCTGTGGGATAGACTTGATGTATATTATTCAATTTTCATCATATTGATATGATGTATTGTAGTTTTGATATGTTTGACAATTTCTATTTCTTCTAGATTTGATAGGTTTCCTATTTTATAAAACATCATTTTTGATTATATATTTATAAATGTATCATTTCCTGTTGATATAATACGATGGAAGCTATATATTTTACATAAATAATATATTTTTAATATCCTTACATGTTTAAAAGTGCACTCCACTATATAATATTTCGATTTAGTCGGAATAGCTTCTGAAAAATATTTAAATAAAAAAACGGTACATGCAGTGACATCCAGCGGAAAAAGTTTGAACTAAAAAAACTTAGTCGGAATGGCTTCTGAAAAAATATTAAAATAAAAAACGGTACACGTGGCGACATCTAGCGGAAAAAGTTTGAACTAAAAAAACTTAATCGGAATGGCTTCTGAAAAAATATTGTAGTTAGTTCAAACTTTTCCTGCGAGATGTCGCCACGTGTACCGTTTTTTATTTTAATATTTTTTCAGAAGCCATTCCGACTAAGTTTTTTTAATTCAAACTTTTTCCGCTAGATGTCGCCACATGCACCGTTTTTTATTTAAATATTTTTTCAGAAGCCATTCCGACTAAATCGAAATATTATATAGTGGAGTGCACTTTTGTACATGTAAGGAAATTAAAAATATATTATTTATGTAAAAAATATAGCTTCCATCGTATTATATCAACAGGAAATGATACATTTATAAAGAAATAGTCAAGAATGATCTTTGGCAATGTTGAAAACCTATCAATTCTAGAAGAAATGAAATCATGAAACAATACGACATATCAAGATTGGCTGTCGTTTCATTGTCAAAATTATTAATTTTAAATGTATAAAAGTTCATAATATTAAAACACAAAATATATTGTCGTTATTTGTGTAAAATGTTCTCAAGTAAGTACTGTTCTAAATAATTAGTGAGTAGTCGTTGTTATAACCTATAGTGGATATTTTTCAGGACTCTATTGACAGTGCTATTTGATAGAGAATATTACAGAATTAATAACTTATTCAATTACTTGCAAACTAGTCAACTTGTGTCAATTTCTTTTAAACCCGGACTTAAATAGCTTTGTGTTGTTCACAGGGTTGCCAGACGTCCCGCCTGTAGCGGGACTGTCCCGCTACAGGATAGTTAGTCCCGCGTCCCGCTCAAGAATTCAAATGTCCCGCTTACACATCATTCTTAATTTTTGTTTGAGGAGTATGTGCATAATGTACATTTAAAAAAAGAGGGTTTTCATATTTTAAAATCAATTAAATCTAATAATAAATATAACTAATATTTTCTAACATTTTGTCTCCTGAATATTTGTTTGTTACAAGTCCACAAAAGTACTTCTGTGGTTAATGAACTTTTAAAGTTTGTGCAGTAAATATTTGTAGATAACCGGACGTAATTTAAAAAATTATTGATGATATTTATATATGTTAAAAACATTAAAAAAAATAATTTTTCTGCAACCTAAAAATTACTCCCCCCCCCCCCCCCCAGACGATGTCCCACCGGAGCATTTGAAAAATCTGGCAACCCTGGTTGTTCATTAGATTAAGATAATTATCGTTGACAGTTTCTTAATAAAACTGTTTGAAATAATATTTATAATAAATAATGGTTGTTAAATTGTACGAAGAAATGATTTAAACAAATCATTTTGATTCCAGGTATGTGATAAACCTTTTACACAGAAATAGACACAAGAATTGATATATGTGCGTGATATACAATAATACAATAAAACTTGAGTGCGGTGACAGATGAACGTATGTATTTGATACTACCAAGGCTTTATGAATTATTTAACGTGAACTTAAAACTTGAACACACAAAACTAGGTTAAATAGTGATAATTTTAAGAGCTCTCTCAACTTTCTACGATTTATAGTTCCCGAAATATTGGCTTCAAACGGTAAATTTTTTACAGTTAATTATGGACCGAATCTCAAAGGCATACAAGAGAAGGTCTCCAAAGGCTCGTTCATCTCTAAAGTTCTATTCAAATTTGCTTGCAAGTACAAAGCAAAATGAATGAAATGTGGCTACAGAACTGCTTTACTAGACAAGTAAGTAATACATATATACTCTGCCCCCTTCTCGTCCCCATTTCAGCAAATTTAATATATTTTCAAACTCTCTGAATCCTTACAGGACTGCCCCATTTTCAGCAAGTTACAAGTGTTTTCAAGTCTATAAGTATATTAAAAAATATTGATTCTTCGAAACTTGTTATATTTTGTTTCAAGTACTTTATTTTGCCGTAACAGATTTAAAAAAGTGGTTCTGTTTTGGAGGGCTGTATCTCTTTAGCGGGGAGAGGTATACTTGTGGGGTTGATTTTAAATTAAAGAGGGTTTATCTGGCTTCAATTTGATACGTAACATTCAAAGGTTTGTTTCAAAAATATATTTAAAAAAAATTTTATTTGTTATATTTTTTAAGGTCAGGCTCATTGATTGGGAGAAAGGCAACGCAACTATAGAATTACAGACAAACCGTACCCGAGGGGCAAACTCCTTATTGATGACCACATCGTGATCGGGTATTACAAACTACCTGGTAAGACTGCTGAGGAGTTCTTCGAAGAGAATGGAAAGAGGTGATTTAGGACGGGCGATATTGGCAAAGTTCAAAATAATTGGTGAGTTGAGAAATATTAATTTGTTATTTTTGGCTTGTTTAGGTTTGAGAGAAATTTGTAAAGAGTACAGTAGACGTTTCATACTGTGAACCACGCCGGTAGAGTCAGTTTTATTATAAATGACAGCTTTGAGAAATAGGGATTTACACAATGGAAGGTACCGTGCCTGAGTTCATATTATAGAACGTCTACTGTAACTGATCTGAACGATCTATTATATTTTCCGAACGTTCGTCTTTACATATCATCCGTATTTTCCAAAAGTTCCGATCATCTGTCATTTTATCTTTAAAACTTTATTTCGGTCATAAATCATGCACAAAGTATGAATATACATTCAATCAAATGATATTTTTGATACGTTTATCAAAATTAATTGCATTTTCTAGATATAATACATTTTGTCAATTCAACTGATCTGAACAATCTATTGTATTTTCCGAAAGTTTCGATCACCTGTCATTTTGTCTTTAAACTTTATTTTAGTCACAAATCATATGCAAATCATGCACAAAATATGAATCTGCATTCAATCTAATGATATTTGTGATACATTTATCAAAATTAATTACATTTTCTAGATATAATACATTTTGTCAATTCAACTGATCTGAACAATCTATTGTATTTTCCGAAAATTCCGATCACCTGTCATTTTGTCTTTAAAACTTAATTTTAGTCACAAATCATGCACAAAATATGAATATGCATTCAATCTAATGATATTTTTGATACGTTTATCAAAATAAATTAAATTTTCTAGATATAAAACATATTTTGTCAATTTTAACATATGCGCTATCGCTGTGCTCCAACCCGGCCAGGAGCTGGTCGATCACGCCAATAAATGTAATTACATTTGAAAATAAAAACAAAAAACGATTTATAACTGATGAAATATTTATTTCAGGTAAACTGGAGAAGTTCAAAGTCCCCGCTGCAGTGCAAGGAGGCGTGGACACCAGACATGGGTCCCGTCAAGCACAAGGACATCCAGGAACGGTACCAGTTTGAAATAAACCGGATGTACGCTTCATGAGATTAAGTTAAAACCGTGTCGGGCGAACGCAGTTTTAAAATCACTACCGAGGATAATTAAATGAAATTCATTACGCGGAATTGTGCGTGTGTGTGCGTGCGTTATTTGATTGTTGATTTGTATGAATCGGAACTGACAGAAATAATTGTTGTAAAAAATAAATAAAAGTTCGGAATGATGTAATATTTACAGAAATCATTATAATTCCGTGTTGTGAAATGTGTGCCGTAGTTTCAAGTGTCAGATTTTGTTTTTAATGAGTCCTTCGGTCGAAAAGTGAGGTTAAGTTATTTAAAAAAAAGTGGGGTTATGTGAATTTATAACTCATTGTTTGAAACGTTTTATTTTGGTTACGAGTGATTGTTACATTGTGTATTCTGTAGCTTTTATTGTCTACTTTCTGAAGGTGTCCGTACGTTTTAATTATATTAACTTCTCGTTGATTTTATTTATTTACTTCTTTAAAAAATACGAACTTTAAGCTATAGCTTTAAATTTACTTTTAAATTGTTTCGTTACGATCATTTCTACCAAAAATACATCGATTTGAATTTTGACCGAATTTAAATTTACATAACCTCACTTTACATTCGAATAACTCTTTTAAAAATTGATAGAATTTGAAAGTGTAGCTACCGTTAGAAAGTAGAAGCTTCAAGCTATAATTTGACCCATGAATTATTTCGTTACGAACATTTCTACCAAAAATACAGCGATTTGAATTTTGACCGAATTTAAATTTACATAACGTCATTTTACGATCGAATAACTCTTTTAAAAATTGATAGAATTTAAAAGTGCAGCTACCGTTAGAAAGTAGAAGCTTGAAGCTATAATTTGACTTATGAATCGTTCAATTACGAACATTTTTACCAAAAATACAGCGATTTATAAACTTGGCGAATTTAATTTTGCATAACCTTACTTTACGGTCGAATAACTCTTTTAAAAGTTGATAGAATTCAAAAATGTAGCTACGGTTAGAAAGTAGAAGCTTCAAGCTACGAAATATATTCAAAACCGTCTGATTCCGATGATTTCTGCTAAAGTTACATTGATCTGAAGTTTGCTTTGTCAAACGTTATTCCCAATTATTTTAATGTTACGTTTTGTGATAAATTATTTTCTGTACTGTTTTTAATTAAGCTAAAAACAATGTCACTCACTCGGCGATGTGTGGACAACCACTTGGTCTTTTCGATTGTCCCTTGGAAAGACGTTAACTTCTTAGAACAATAATGGCGATGACTTGATTGGTCCAAGACAACAACAATATATTAAACAATAGTAAACTTACCTAAACTAGACAGATGATGTAGACTACTTATCGAGTAGAGTCCCAAGCAGATACTGATTTTTCTGTGTTTTTGTGCTGGCTTATATACAGCCGGTTATATAAGTTTTAGTTAAAATTGTTTGGGAGTTACATGATTTATAAATTCCTGACTGATTTAAAATTTGTATATTAATCTGTACTGTTACAAACGTAATTGAAAACGATGAAATATTGTAGATTATTAGTTTAGTGTTAATCGTATTATTTAAAACAGTTGAGCTGATGCTTGTTTTCAACAACACTCATATTTATATGTATTTAATCTATGTAAAATGTACATAATATATACTTTATGTATGTTAACTAGTATTGATAATAAAATAAATAAATTAATTAATTCACTGAATATATATGTTTTATTCCTTCCTACGTCTTCTTTTCAGCTAAAAATACAAAACAAACATTCTTTAGAAATGATATAAATCAGTAAACAATAAACATAGCCGAGATAAGCTCCCTTTTCATTACGTAACACCGAAAATTCAATATTTCGGGGCTAGTCTTGGTTAACGACATCACGCTATTTAGCATTTCATATGTGTGATCGCAAGATGTGACTGCATAGCACTAAGGAACAAATACCTTGGCTCCCCTATTCTCGAGTCAAAAGACATTCAGGACTTGTCGAGGAAAAGGATCCTATGCTTCGCTGAAGCAACGGACCTATTCAACGAGTCTTAGAAACCCAGGGGAGCACAATGGGCCCTAGTGGCCTAAGTGCCGGAGCCTCGGCTCCACCCCTCTTATGAAATTCAAATTCAAGATGGCGCCACCCACGCATTGTTTATAAATTAAAAAGAATTAAGATTAGATTCGCATCCTTTATTAATTTGAAAGTATTATACTATTTATATAATAGTATAATACTTTCAAATTAATAAAGGATGCGAATCTAATCTTAGATAGCATAGCGTATATCGCTATGCTATCGTATGTAGGAATGGTGATATGTACAGAAAAAATGTTCGACAAAAGTTGATAAAATCAGTTCTTTAACTGTTTACTAGCACATTTGGAACCAATGTGTCCTTATACATACGATAGCATGTCTAAATATACAAAACAAATTAAATATAAAATTACGTACATTTTTTATAATACACCTCCACCAATGGTGGGGGCGCGTATGTAAAAATACATATTTAAAAACATTACCAGTGTGCCGTTAATACAGATATCTGTAGTCGGTAATACGAAGTTTCACCGTTTGATTGCTAGATGGCGCCACTGGCACCCGTATGTTTTTTACTACTTTAATATATTATCTTCTCGCTCGCACAGAGGACACTAAATTAATTTTTATCTGTCATCTGTTTATCTACACAGAATGAATATTATACAATTATAACATCTACTTATCTACACAGATGTTTTGTATAAATCAATAATCAATTATTTATTTTATTTAATACATATCTGCCCTATTACATTAACCTAAAAAAAAATATTTTTTCGACTTTCAGATAGTGACAATCACATCCAAATCAGCTCAGTAGTTCACTTACCAAATCAAAACAATCTAAAAATTCATTTTCACAATACAGTGACGCACTAAACGTTTAAAGTTGTATACAAAAATTAAATAAGGTTAAGACGAAAAATTGAATCACGATTTCTGTATTTAACGGGCCCCCTTTTTAAGCCTGCTGTATAACACGCCAGTGTTTATTATTAAATATGTCTGAAATCAATATGTAAACAATGTTTTATTTATATACATAATTACATTAAAATTAACAAAACATATTTTGTCGGTAAAGAAAAATCATAAATGATGTATTACAACAGAACAATCAACACCAAGATTGAAACAATAAACTAAAAATAAAACATACGAGTGCAATAAAAAGTAGAGTAGTGTTTTGTTTCAAAGCCTACTAATATTTAAAAGAATACACGTTTAATTATTTAAATACATAGTGTTTTGTTTTACGTACAGCCTACCTGCGATGTGTTTCAAATAAAAACCTTGTTTTTGTTGATGTCCAGTTCACTTTTTATTACACGCTACAGTTACTGAAAGCAAGTTTGCAGAAGACAAACTTGAGAATACTGTTTTATACTTATTATAAAATACACTGTGTCGCACTTTTTTTCTTTCTTCTATCTTTTGTTTTTTGCTTAAATCAAATTGAAAAGTAAACATTTCCAAAATCTTTTATTATATAAATACAATTTCTCAAACCAATACAGTAAAAAAACATCTTATTTCTAACAATATCTTCCGTTCTCTGATATTAAATATTTAATCGTTTTGGCAATTGAGAAACAATCAGTCATTTTACAATAAATACCTTTCCCTGTTTTCACTAATTTAGCAAATGTTATGATATAAATAATAAATAATTTGTACCCCAATTAAATACAATTATATCACTTTTGAATTTTGTAGAAATAGTATTATATATCACAGTTTAAATCAGTCCCAATCATCCCCGTCCCGCCCTTTATACAAAATATATAATTCAGACTATCTCCCCCCATTAAGGAGGAATGGGAGCTACAATCAGAGACAAAAGTAGCTAAATTTTAAAACTTTACGAATATCTGCATTGTAAATTTTGTAATAGAAGTTATAAATGATAAACATTATAGCTAGAGTTATATATTTGAAGCTAATTTTACCTCCCCTGACTATTTTGGTTAAAATTGTAAACATTTTTCAAGTTAGTAAGACAATAATTAGTATTAAATTTCTTTCTAATTTTCTATAAGTAAAGATCTTTCATAATTAAATTGCAACAACACTTTCCCCAAAAATTAGTAATGTTTTATCAATGCGTTGTTTTAGTTAAAAAAATATCAGTTTTCCATAAGAATACATGTTAAATTGTAATCAATATATTTAATAAAAACAGCTCGGAGAATCAATTTAATATTTTGTGTATTGTATTAAAATGCTAACAAGAACATTCTACTAATTTTCATGCACTCGGTAATGTTTCGATAGAACTTTCATTCCTCCTTAAACTAGCAGGGCTTTTTTTTTACATAATATATATATCCTAATTTTGATCAATAATTTCAGTCTTTTGGCTTTAAGATATCTCCCCTCCCCCAATCCCTTAATAATAATCAATAGTTTACTTGTTTGTTGTCTCCATTCAGCAAAAACTGTGTTTCTTTGTCTTTTCTCTTCTTCTTCTTTAAACTTTTATTGTTAAAGCCAACAAGGAGAGTCAAAGAATCCACGGTAAGTTCCCCATCCGTGGGTCACTATCTTGTTTTCACAATGCACTACAAGCAATCACAATGTGGTGTGGAGAACTGACTTGGTACAGCATGATATCCCTTAGAACAGTTAACTCTCCTTGTAAAGTCTTCTTGGTTGAACATGTATTGCTACGAGTGCGTAGATATCGAGTGTTGTTTACGCTGTAGCATACACGTAACGATTTTGAGCGCTACAACGTGGTTGAGAACATGACGTCGCTTAGTACAAGGCGAGATACGAAGTTGGCTTTCCTTTTTTAATCTTCTTGGTTGAAGTGTTTTATTGAATCTTTACTTCAAACGACTAGACAAAGCGACACGTTCTTAATTTGAGAAACATTCTGCTCTCAATTACCTCCGTCTGGATTCAAAACACCCGAGGATGTCCTCTTTCTCCAGTGTAGCACACAACCGCCTCCGCTACTGCTATCTACCTTAGTTATAGTTGTTTTACAGATGGTGCAAGCAAACGGTTTTATACCTAGGGAAAGATGATACAGTTAGAAAACAATCACAAGTAAATACTAAATTTTAATGTAACGTTTTGATATAATTAATAAAACCATGGGACAATTCAGAATCTATCTTTATATGTAACTAAGTTGCAGATAACATTTTTTAAATGATTACTCCGGTTTATATGCTTTGCTTTGAAACCAAAATATATTATAAAACATAATAAAATTAATTTATAAATAATATTTATTAATATTAATTAAATATATGGCTGAATAATTAATTTGTAATATAAATTAATAATAATAATCTAATATGTTCAAATACATATAACAAAGTAATGTTTTATACATTAATAAAGATACGGAGCAAAGACAACGAGTAGATCCTATTGAATATGACAGTTCTTACATCGCATCACAGGTTAAGCAGGAACACCATCGGACAAATGTTGGATGGGTGACCGCGCGCTTTATATTATTATTATTTATTTAAAGTTTTGGAGAATAGATTGGAGACAGACCGCGAATCCGCGAGGGTGTGTATTATAATTAAAAAACATAATATGTGTTGGGGGGCGGGGGTGTATAATTATTTCGCGGGGGTCGCGCGCATATGTAGAGTAATTAGACCGCGAAATTTGTCACATATGTATACACATGCCGCGAAAAAAATAGTACACATACGCGATGCCGCGAAACTATATTCCGAAGGCGTCGCGACCCGTGACGTCCAATACACAATCAATGTGCATTGGACGTCGAGACGCCCCGCGAAGCGCGACGCCCGCGGTGTAGCAGATAAAAATGAGGATTACATGGGAACCAAAAATCGCAGAATCATCGGATTAGTTTTAAAATTTTCGTAAAAAAATCTAGTTTTACATACTTAAATTTGAAGTCAATACGTCCAACAGATTCGGAGTTACAACTCTTTAAAGTTTTTTATAATTATTTTTTTAAAATAGTGATATATAATTATTATATGGGGCACTCTAAATATGATCTAACGACTCATGTGATTAGTTTAGCCCATGTATGATACAATCATGTACTTTTTAGAATCAATTGGACAGCTGTAACGCGGACTTCAAAAAGCGGCGACTTTCGTCACTCACAACGGGCAAACGACATGCCCCATCACAAAAAAATTATAAACTTAATTGGTTTTGTTTTGTATTTAATGTCAATATTAAAATTATAATGTATCAATTTCGTTCACAGAAAATCATTTTGTAAGTAAAAAAATTCAAAATCAAATGTTAAATAATAAAAATATGCATAAAAAAGTCTTGTGCCGACCAGGGCAGTTTTTTATAATGTAAAGACATGTTAAATAATCCCAACAGAATGCCCATGGCCAATTCCAACATTCTGTAATATCTAAATTACCTAAAATACTTTTCGCAGAATCTTTATTCTACGTCATAGCCCATGACATTAACAGAACCTGTAGAAAACATACTGAGGCTTCACACCCAATGAAATTAACAGAACCTGTAGAGAACATACTGAAGCTTCACACCCAATGAAATTAACAGAACCTGTAGAAAACATACTGAAGCTTCACACCCAATGAAATTAACAGAACCGTGTAGAAAACACAAATAAAGACTACACTCAGCACTCTGCTATACGACCATACACTATACGACCGCTCCGTTACACAATATGTCGACAGTTCTAACCAACGTCCTTCCCCCATCCCCACCACAATACCACCGTGACCGCTATATTTCTGCGCGTTTAAATTCATCAACCAACGTTAAAATCGGCACACATAGTGAATTATTTCTACTTTCTAAATTTAAAAAAATAATAAAATTCCATTAATATTTAACGAAATTAGAGCACTTTTAGTAAAACCCCAAAATTTGAGATCAAGTCGCCATATTTTCTAAACAATTGAAAGTATGAAAATTTTTGTTTTACAAAAGTTTCTTACTTTTTTATGGTCTTTACAATTATGTAATTTTTAATATACCGTTCTATTTGATTTTACTGAGAAACGGAAATGTACCCCCCAAAGTCCAGTGGCGGATTTAACGGGCGGCAAATGAGCAGTTGCCGCCTGGGCCCCCGTCTGAAAATGCTCCCAAGGGCCCCTCCAGATAAAAGCCCTTGTATGTGACCCTGTTTAAATCCTGCTGTTGAAAAAAAATTTTGATTCCATCCAATAATTTTGCGTGCGGAAATAAAATTACATTGCCAGTCACAAGTGCATGCGCCGAGGAATGAGTTCTTTGAAAAGAATCAAAAACTATCGTCATGCCATTTTATCTGAGGAAACACTCAATAATTTCAGTATTTTGTACATTGAAAGAGACGTGGCTAACAAAATAGATCCGAATTCGACAATCGAAATATTTGCACAACAAAAGACGAGACGAGGTTTTAAAACAATGTAAGGCCCCCCATACACCTACAATATAACTGTGCAATATTATTGTTGCACAATTGTATTGAAATATACCTTACGCCTACACGTTCAATAATATTGAATCTTGAATTATTCGCGTCAATATTTTTGTCGGAGCAACATGTGTGATGATGAAGATTTGGCTGCAGCTATGCTGATGATTTTGCTGGCAAAACAAAATAAAAACGAAAGAAGGCCAGTGTACACTCATGAACGTCTTTTAAAATAAATTTATAAATATTCGTTCGTGCGTACGGGACCGCTCCGAACAGTAGACTAAAAAATATTGTACAATAAGCCCTACAGACGACACAATGAAAAAATATGGCGCAATAAAATTTAAACTCGCTCAAACTTTTCTAAAAGCATTGTGCAATCTTCAATATGATTCCTAAACGGTCAATAATATTGGACAATCCGTGATATTGCACAATAAAATTGATCGTCTATGGGCCGCCTTAAATGTATATGTCGAAATTTATAAGTGAGATTGTCAATAACGAATCATACAATAAATAATAAATAAATAACAATTCAAAATGTTTGGTTGACGCAATAAAAAATTAATTAGGAAATCAAAAAACAACTAAAAGTTATCAATTTATTAATAATTAATTTGTAGCTCTAAATCAGTGGTTCCCAAACTCTTTTGGCCCACGGACCCCTTTTTATAGTCAAAACTTGCCCACGGACCCCCTTTCCTAGTCAAAACTTTCCCACGGACCCTGGGTGAAAAACTACATAAATGAATAATAGAAAAATTAAAAATTTTACTTTGATGTCTTGTTACTTGAAAAACGGAGAAACTGTGGTTTTTTAGTCACTTAAACTAAAAATACACCTTAACCACAAAATTTATGTCACTCGACACGTGTTTCGACTTCACAAGAAGTCCTCATCAGGAGCCTAACGATTCCAGGGATCGTTAGGTTCATGATGAGGACTTCTTGTGAAGTCGAAACACGTGTCGAGTGACATAAATTTTGTGGTTAAGGTGTATTTTTAGTTTAAGTTTGATGTCTTGAATGGTAAATGGTGACGTAAAAATAAAATACAACAATCAACAATTTCTAAATCTCAAACTCGACTCACCGCGATGCCTGTTATTACTTGTATTTTATGCACCTGTCTATATTTATATTTTACTTAGGACGTAAAAATTGCTAATAATTTATTCATTGCTATTTATTTTAACTTCCATATTAATAAAAATGTGCGCGGACCCCCTGATGTTGTTCAGGGACCCCCAAATCGATTTTAATTTTCCACGGACCCCCTGAACGATGCCAGGGACCCCTTGGGGAACCACTGCTCTAAATGAATTACATAATGTTTTTTTTTCACGTCAATCAATTTTTAAGTTGATGCTATCAAACAATTCTTTAAGTGATTTTTTTTACTCAATAGAAGGGCCCCTGGTACGTTTGCCACCTAGCTCATTTCCCTTAAATCCGCCACTGGCCTTATGTATTCTACTGTGCACTTTATATTATTATTATTTATTTAAAGAAATTTTGGAGAGTAGATTGGAGACAGACCGCGAATCCGCGAGGGTGTGTATTATAATTAAAAAACATAATATGTGTTGGGGGGCGGGGGTGTATACCCGCGAATTATTTCGCGGGGGTCGCGCGCATATGTAGAGTAATTAGACCGCGAAATTTGTCACATATGTATACACATTCCGCGAAAAAAATAGTACACATACGCGATGCCGCGAAACTATATTCCGAGGGCGTCGCGACCCGCGACGTCCAATACACAATCAATAATAATTGTAACATACGTACAATAGATGCATGCATGTGTTTGTCCACGGAATCGTTCGCGAGACGTGTGTGCAGGTAAAAGGTATACAATGTGCACACATATATGCCGCGAGATCAAGAAGGAGCGTCGAGACGCCGTCCGCGAAGCGCGACGCCCGCGGTGTAGCAGATAAAAATGAGGATTACATGGGAACCAAAAATCGCAGAATCTTCGGAATAGTTTTAAAATTTTTGGAAAAAAATCTCGTTTTACGTACTTAAATTTGAAGTCAATACGTCCAACAGATTCGGAGTTACAGCTCTTTAAAGTTTTTTAAAGTTATTTTTTTAAAATAGTGATATATAAAAATTATACGGGGCACTCTAAATACAATCTAACGACTCATGCAATTTATTCATTAAATCTAATATGTTCAAATAGATATTATAGCAAAGTAATATTTTATATATTAATAAAGAATAAGAATTTATTTAATTATTTTAAAATAATTAATATTTAAAATTCGCGCGTTAGTGGCGTCATCTTGTAATATATCGATGAACTTTAATACCTCGTTTACACGATTGGGTTTGTTTTCATTTTCAATCATAATAAAATTAATGCTAATTTATCGTGTTTACGTGTTTAGAATGATCGTTGGATTTCCGTAAATTCTAAAAATGCTAAAAATACAGTCAATTAAACATAATTTACTAATTAAAAATGTTTAATTTGCATCAAATGTATTTGTAAGTATAAATCACCATGTAAACATAGTATCGGAACTTTCGGAAAATATAATAGATTATTCAGATCAGTTGAATTGACAAAATGTATTATATCTAGAAAATGCAATTAATTTTGATAAATGTATCACAAATATCATTAGATTGAATGCAGATTCATATTTTGTGCATGATTTGCATATGATTTGTGACTTAAATAAAGTTTAAAGACAAAATGACAGGTGATCGAAACTTTCGGAAAATACAATAGATTGTTCAGATCAGTTGAATTGACAAAATGTATTATATCTAGAAAATGCAATTAATTTTGATAAACGTATCAAAAATATCATTTGATTGAATGCAGATTCATACTTTTTGCATGATTTATGACCGAAATAAAGTTTTAAAGATAAAATGACAGATGATCGGAACTTTTGGAAAATACAGATGATATGTAAAGACGAACTTTCGGAAAATATAATAGATCGTTCAGATCAGTTACAGTAGACGTTCTATAATATGAACTCAGGCACGGTACCTTCCATTGTGTAAATCCCTATTTCTCAAAGCTGTCATTTATAATAAAACTGATTCTGCAGGCGTAGTTCATAGTATGAAACGTCTACTGTACTGTTTACAAATTTCTCTCAAACCTTAACAAGTCAAAAATAACAAATTAATATTTCTCAACTCACTGATTATTTTGAACATAAATATCGCCCGTCCTAAACCACCTCTTTCCATTCTCTTCGAAGAACTCCTCAGCAGTCTTATCGGGTAGTTTGTAATACCCGATCACGATGTGGTAATCTATAAGGAGTTTGCCTCTCGGGTACAGTTTGTAAATTTTTTTTTAAATATATTTCTGAAACAAACCTTTGAATGTTACGTTTCAAATTGAAACAAACCCTAAGAAACCCCATACCAAATTAAAGCCAGATAAACCCTCTTTAATTTAAAATCAACCCCACAAGTATACCTCTCTCCGCTAAAAAGATACAGCCCCCCAAAACAGAACCACTTTTTTAAATCTGTTACGGCAAAATAAAGTACTTGAAACAAAATATAACAAGTTTCGAAGAATCAATATTTTTTAATATACTTATAGACTTGAAAACACTTGTAACTTGCTGAAAATGGGGCAGTCCTGTAAGGGTTCAGAGAGTTTGAAAATATATTAAATTTGCTGAAATGGGGACGAGAAGGGGGCAGAGTATATATGTATTACTTACTTGTCTAGTAAAGCAGTTCTGTAGCCACATTTCATTCATTTTGCTTTGTACTTGCAAGCAAATTTGAATAGAACTTTAGAGATGAACGAGCCTTTGGAGACCTTCTCTTGTATGCCTTTGAGATTCGGTCCATAATTAACTGTAAAAAATTTACCGTTTGAAGCCAATATTTCGGGAACTACAAATCGTAGAAAGTTGAGGGTGCTCTTAAAATGATCACTATTTAACCTTGTTTTGTGTGTTAAAGTTTTAAGTTAATTGGATTAATATTTTTTACGTTATAATTTTTTACATAAAATCACAAAAAATATTGATGAATAAAAATGCCCTTTGGAACTATAAATCATAGAAAATAAGGGAGCATCTTAAAATGTACATTATATAATATACTATTAGAATTCAATAGTTTTAAGTGAATTAAAATAACAAAAACTATTTTAAAAATTATAACCGTAAGATAAAATTACAACTTGTTATTTCAGACGCACTTTACGTAAATTCCTGTAACTTCTAAATGATCCGTTGGAACAATTTGAAATCAACACTAAACTAGATTCAGTAGCGATCATTTTAAACTTGGCCCCAACTTTCTATTATTTATAGTTCCAGAGTACTATGTAGTTGAATATAGAGCACTTTTATTGATATTTTTTGTTATTTTACGTAAACATCTCTAATTACAAAACTATTTATCGGACTGAGTTAAAACTTAAATACAGTAAACTAGATTCAATAGTGATCATTTTAAAACCCCTCCCAACTCTGTGTGATCTATAGTTCCAGAGTTCTATACCGTCAAACTTAAAACACTTTTATTCACTGATATTTTTTGTAATTTTAAGTTAACGATTTTAACTAAAAAACTATTGATTGAACCGAGTTAAAACGTAAATACAGTAAACTAGAATCATTCATTCAAGATCACATTTATGAATAGTTCACGTTAAATAATTCATAAAGCCTTGGTAGTATCAAATACATATGTTCTAATGTCACCGCACTCAAGTTTTATTGTATATCACGTACATGTATCAATTCTTGTGTCTATTTCTGTGTAAAAGGTTTATCACATACCTGGAATCAAAATGATTTGTTTAAATCATTTCTTCGTACAATTTAACAACCATTATTTATTATAAATATAATTTCAAACGTTTTATTAAGAAACTGTCAACGATAATTATCTTAATCTAATGAACAACACAAAGCTATTTAAGTCCGGGTTTAAAAGAAATTGACACAAGTTGACTAGCTTACAAGTAATTGAATAAGTTATTAATTCTGTAATATTCTCTATCAAATAGCACTGTCAATAGAGTCCTGAAAAATATCCACTATAGGTTATAACAACGACTACTCACTAATTCTATAGAACAGTACTTACTTGAGAACATTTTACACAAATAACGACAATATATTTTGTGTTTTAATATTATGTACTTTTATACATTTAAAATTAATAATATTGACAGTGAAACGACAGCCAATCTTGATATGTCGTATTGTTTCATGATTTCATTTTCTTCTAGAATTGATAGGTTTTCAACATTGCAAAAGATCATTCTTGACTATTTCTTTATAAATTTATCATTTCCTGTTGATATAATACGATGTAAACGATATATTTTAAGATTAATCAATTTTATTTCCTTACATGTACAGAAGTGCAGTCCACTATATAATATATGCAGAATTTTTACTGCATTTGTGCATTTAACCCTCAGTATTTGATTAAAATCACTTTAATATATTTAAATGCATTTATAATTTTGCTTTGTATTACATATTATCACTTTATAACTTGTATTTCAACTATACAATTATATTGCTGGCATTGTCGTTTTATTATATGTATTGTTCACATAATATGTAACTTATTGGGCTTACAATAAATATGTAAACTACTATTACATCAATATGTGCAAGAACCAGGAGCTACAGATCGAGGCTCTGAAATTAACAGAGAATGGATTCAAAAATCAAATCAAAACGTGTACGTCAAGATCTTATACACAAGAAACTAGAGAACTACATATATGATTAAGATGAATGAGGAATTTCAATCACAGCTCAAAGTTAAATATCACGAACACGATGTATTACAACAGAACAATCAACACCAAGATTACTGTTTACTGTCGAGTACAATAAAAAGTTTACAGATTGCGTGTTGATTAGTGTTTTGTTTCAAATCCTACTAATAATATTTAAATGAATACACGTTTAATTATTTAAATACATAGTGTTTTGTTTCACGTACAGCCTACCTGCGGTTTGTTTTAAATAAAAGCCTTGTTTTTGTTGATGTCCAGTTCACTTTTTATTACACGCAACAATTACTGCTAGCAAGTTTGCAGAAGACAATCTTGAGAATACTGTTTTATACTTAGTGTGTAACAATTTGAAAATAAAATAACGTTGTTATAAAATAGACTGCATGTGTCACTTTTATTTTTCACATAAATAGAATAATTGAAAAGTAAACATCATTTCCAAAAAACTTTTATTATATAAATACAATTTCTCAAACCAGTACAGTAAAAAATATCTGGTGTTTTTTATTAGGATTGCTGTAAGTTAATTATGGAAAATTCTAAACGTAGTAATTTATTTATTGTTTACCATAAGGTAATAATATTACAGTTATAAATAAAATTACATATAAATATGTTTTATTGGCTTTCTTCACAACGGCATATCAAATAAAGGTGTTTTAGTCTTGTCCGATGTCGAATAAAATAATCTGTAACAAAGGAGAAACAATCATTGTATTTTTTAATTTTGAATGTTAACGTAAGCTTTTAATATAATAGTTTTTGGTATGATATATTCATTAGGATAAAATTAAAGACGTAAAATCACGGTAAGTATATATTATTTACCAGGACAGAATAACGCGTCTTTTATGGTATTTATATTGGTAAATAACAGAAAATGTTAATTTATTAAACTCACAATATCAAATATATCAAAAATAATCAATAATTATATCCTATAACACTATAATAACTGTTGATATTGCAAAATAAGATACAGTTTGACAAAACACATTGACATGCATGCAGCATATATTTTTTTCGTTAGGTATATTAAAAAACAAAATTAATTTCACACATGCATTAATGTTTATCCCTTTTATAAAATGTCTGTACTAAGTAAAAAACATAAAATTATTGCATATTACGATTCGATTGAATTATAAATTGAAATAAATTCTGACCTTTAACTATCATATGGAAGCCATAATTGTTGCTATGTATATTTCTTTTTCAGATTATTAATTAAATTTACCAACTGTGCACATATTTAAATGTTTTACAGTTTAATACACATATTCAATTATGTGGTGAACAGTGGGTGAACACAACAATTGTAGCTATCGATGTTAAATAAACAAATAAATTAAAAAAACGTCATGTCCAAAATCTTTCTTGATTTTATTTTGTCATAATTTATCACATATTAAAGCATTCGCAACACAAAATATACATAAAAACGTCTCATGAATGAAATGTATTTTATAAATAAAGCACTATAAACATTAATTATGATTTATAAATATTAATACAAAATACTTTTTTGAAAATATCGTAATATTATGAGGTGACAGTTGTATACACTTGGCTGCATTTTACAAGCTAGGTAACACAAAAAAGATAAAAAATATTTCTGTTGTAAACTACATGTTAAAAGCATTGAAAATGGTTAAATTATTGCAGGATAATATTAGAAATTGAATTAAAATGTATCTATGAAATAAAAAACCACTACAATTATTGTTTATTTAATAATTTTTCAATAAATAATATTTAAAATTCGCGCGTTAGTGGCGCTATCTTGCAACATATCGATGAACTTTAATACCTCGTTTACACAATCGGGTTTATTTTCATTTTCAATCATAATTAAATTAATACTAAATTATCGTATTTACGTGTTTCGAGTGATCATTCGATTTCCCTAAATTCTAAAAATGCTGAAAATACAGTAAATTAAACACAATTAACTATTAAAATGTTTTAATTTGCATCAAATGTATTTGTAAGGTATAAACCACTATGTAAACATAGTATATTGTACACTCATCTCGCGATTTACCGACCTTTGATTTACCGACACCTTGATTTACCTACGGGCCAAACGCGCGATTTGCCGACTTCCTCATATCCCCTTGATAATACTACCGTGATTGCTATATTTCTGCGTAAAATTTAAATTCACCAAACAACGTTGAGGTGGTGGGGGCCCCTCTCGACGTTGGCAATTCAAGCGGTTGAATCACTAACAACGTCGGTAATTCAAGCGATAAATGTAGAATTTAAAATGACAGTTCTTGTGTTAAAAGGTTAAATATTTCTAATAAACAATACTTTAAACATTATTTTCGTAAATATAACAAACAAAATCGTTTTGTGCGTGCCTTTGTGATATGTGAAGTGTAATTTGTTATAAAATATTTAAAACAACAATATGTATACGCGAGTATCAGTTTTGAGGTTATTTATGAATTTTCATTTTTAAAAGTCATAACTTTCTTTTCATCATTAAATATGATACGTTTAAAGGTAAGAATGATATATATTTGAAATAATAACTAGTTTAGAATATTCGTGTTGTATTACTTGTGTACTAAAATGTTTTATACATAACAATTTATAATTTTTTTCGTTTATATATGTAGAGATTTTTAATAATGATTTAATAATATTAATTTAACTTAATTAAACATCGTATGGGCCATATCTTTATTAATTATATAATGGATTACGAGTACATTTCGAGATTTATATTAAATTAACTTAAAATTAGAATTGAATGTAATATTTCGAAATATTCATTTTTGAAAGTAGCTACCCCATTTATTTTAATTTTATATTATATTTTCGGTTAATTTTATATTCTTCTTTCTATTGCAGATGCAATTTACAGTGGCAAAAGATTGAAACAAAATGTATCGATGGTCGAGTCAAATGGATTCGATTGCGCAGAATCATATTTAAACGATAATAGAAGGAGGCTTTGGCCGGTTAAAACATTACCAATCAAATACATTAAATAATTAAAACATCTGTCAAGTAAATGCACAGTGCTTCCTCGTGCTAAATTCATCAAAGGTAGTTAATTATTCAACAATTTAAATAAAAACCACCGATAAAGTATTCAGATTAACTGAATCAATACATTTAATCTAATTAAATTGAGTAATTGGGTGGGTATATAAAACCCATTGTCTAGTTTACTTATTAAGTTAAGTAAGAGATGGCTATAGTCTGTTCCATTTATGTTTGCAGTGCTTGCCGGGTGATTTGACCGTACAATTTGTGATTGGTACTGTCAAATCACCCGGTAGCCATGTAAACAAACTATACAAGTACAGTAGAATCCTGATATAACGACCCTCAAGGGACTGACGACACTTAGTCGTACTAACCGGACAACGCACTAAATGTTATTCTGTCTTTTTTTTTAAAGACATTCAGCAATTTTTCGGATAATTTATGTTTAATTAAAGTTATTATCTACATATTTATATTACTGTAATTCTTATTAAAATAATAATAAATATTAAAATGAACAAAAAGTAACTTTAATATGGTATTTACTTAAAACATTGCACATTACATACAATATACGTTGACGCCGTACAGACTTATCCCGACCCTGATTGGCAATATACAAGTATTACATTAGGGTGTTCCAAAAAAAGTCGATAATTTTTTTTTTTCGATTGCATGTGAAATTCTTGTTATATATGCTATAAAAAAAATTCTGTAAAAATTTGAGCCCTTAATATCAACTTGAAGAACTCCATCACCGAATTTGAAGATTTACCATTGATTTAACATGGAAAAATGATTTTTTAACGTTCATTTCTCCTGCAAACTATGTAGAACATTATTTTTCGGAAAAACCATGACTGATCCTTCTTCAGTATTAAATTCTGTAAAAAAAGCTCTTAGGGTCCAGTCTCTAACGTCAACCCTCTCGTTTTTATTAGCGTTAAAAAATACAGATTTTTTGAAATTTAAAAACGAGAGGGTTGACGTTAGAGACTTGAACCTAAGAGCTTTTTTTTACAGAATTTAATACTGAAGAAGGATCAGTCATGGTTTTTCCGAAAAATAATATTCTACATAGTTTGCAGGAGAAATGAACGTTAAAAAATCATTTTTCCATGTTAAATCAATGGTAAATCTTCAAATTCGGTGATGGAGTTCTTCAAGTTGATATTAAGGGCTCAAATTTTTACAGAATTTTTTTTATAGCATATATAACAAGAATTTCACATGCAATCGAAAAAAAAAAATTATCGACTTTTTTTGGAACACCCTAGTATTACATACATATATATGATCGGAATACCAGAACAGTTTGGGCAGTATTTAGTTGAAACGAATATGCTGGTTAGGAAATTAGAAATAGATGAGAAACTTATAGCATCTGATGATTGATATAATTATTTAAACTAAATAATAATAAAATGTTATTCAAATTTATTATACATTAACCCTATAATGGCTGAATTTATTTATATATTCAGTAATAGATTCGTGTTAATTAAACGTTATGAAAATGTCACACTCGACGTTATAGGGTTTAGTGAAAATGTTTTAAATTATGTATAATACATCTGATAACTAAATGCACTGTGCTTCCTCGTTTATTATTGAACAATTTATATAAAAACCTATTAAGTATTCAGATTAAATGCCTGTCATTAGTTAACCATTTTATTTTCATACAATTTTATTAAAAAATATTAATTAGACATTTTTCTTTATACGCACCTGGTTATTTTGTTATATATTTTAACAATTTTAATCTAAATCTAAATATTTCTGCCATGCAAACGTCAAAATGACATTTAATATGTTAAATGACGATTTTTTTAAAGCAAATTGAGATAAATCTTTGTAAGGGAATATTTTACAACAAACGTAGGTGATCTATATTATAGGAAATTTAATGTTTTACAAAAAAGATTCTATAAAATTTTCATGTAACGTGTGTCTTTCTTGAGATATCTTCAAATCAAAAAATAAATATTTTGTGATGTCACCCCTCCTCACTTTCACACGATTTTGTAGATTTTGAAATGGGGCCGTCCTCAAGCCAGACCCAACCAAACAACCAAGTTTCATTAATATAGGTTCAGTGGTTCATGAGTTATGTGTGTGACAGACAGACAGACAGACACAGAACAAAAAGTGTTTGTCTTGACCTGAAACGGATAGGTCAAGTCAAATTTTTTTATTGTTCTCCGATTTTAAAACGATCATAAAGCTTCTGTTATGTTTGATATTGCGAGGAAGCAATACAAATGATATTTTTATATGCTATTTTTTCAGGCGTTTATTTTATAGAAATATGTGCGATAATGTTTTATTATGTAGTGTAAATATGTCTACGGTAAGTAAGCTCTAGTACGTCTATAGTTGATAATATCTGTTTGAATAAAGAGTATCTACTCTACTGTGGTAGATAAGTAGATTTTATAGGTTATGAGTGTGTTACGCTTGTGTAGATAAACAAGTCATTTATCAAAATTAAACGGGACATTGATTTGACAAATGGTATCATGTTTAATAAATGATATGATTGTTAATGCTGTATGTACCTCTATGTAATATTATTGAACGATCTCATAAATGCTGTAGTTTAATATCGGGCATATTTTGTACAATTTTTATAAAAACAGCAGCGGAACAAAAAATCATAACCAAAATTAGTGGTTCCCAAATTTATTTGTCTCGTGACGCCCTACTCAAGACCAAAGCAAGTCAAACGACTGTAATGTTAACAAATCCATTCAATTATTATTAATTAAATTAATGGGATATAAATATATACATATGTCATTTGTTTGGTTAGAACGTAAGCAACATCGATCGCATCGATTAATTTCAGCGATTAGCAGCATCCATCAAATTGGTTAGTAATTTTTTCATCGGTTGGCAGGCGTTAATGTTAATGCATGTACTTGACTGCAGAGGTCAGGTCGTGTGCATACCGTTTTCAAGATGGGAGATTCGACTTGTTGAAAAACAGTTAGATAATTTAACTACAATTTTGATTAATATGTATGTACTTTGTGTTTCGTGTGGTAAAAATTCAAGATATAATGCAGTAATGGGAAACAATAGATCCAACACGATACAATTAAAGGTAAATTTTATATATTTAATAATTGTTTCCGTGATCATTCAATATTTTGATTGTTGGTTTTTTATGGTAAAACTTTACGGCATATACATGTCGTGTGTCTGGTATAGTTTTAGAACATTTCATTTTTAACAATTTTAACTTGTATTTATTATTTAAAAGGCAGAAAAAATTTTGAAAATAACTACGCATTTAATAATTATTTTGAAGGTCATTGGATCATTTTTCCTTTGTGTTAAATTCAATATGAAATCATTTATGTAATATCTACTTAATGCATTTACAAAATGGAGGCCATTGTTTTTGAACAAATTATTTTTAAAATAAAATATTACAGATTATTAATTAGAAAACTACGCAACTTATAGAAAAACTGAATAGACAAAAATTACCAATTTGGAAAGGGTATTAAATCATATATTATATTGTATTTAGTTATGTCATCTTTGGAAACTAAAAGATATTGTATATTAATATAAATTAATTAATTCTAAATAATAACAATGTATATTTCTCAGTGATAGATGCGGGCGAAGCTGTCAATATGATTGAAGATACAGTATGCTGAGGCTGTGATAGACATCGGTATGGACTAGGAGAACGTGATGAGCCCACCCGCCATCGATGTGGCCATGCAGTTAGATGTGTAGCGTTAATTTGTACACCAGAGTCTAACAACACAATATACAGTGTCAGTATGTACAGTAAATATTTTCATTTAGTTTGTATTTATACCATTTAATTGATTTCTTTACAATAAACGCTAAATAATATTGAAGTAAATTAACTCTATTTAACTTAAAGAGGAAAGTTGCTGCTACGGGTCAATAAATTGATAATTATGGGAATTTTTTATCGCAGGTATAACTAATTATTTTATGATCATGTAAAGGGCATTTTATTAACCCATTACTTCCCGATTTTTTATTTGTTTGAATTTTTTGATCAAGTTTCGCAATTCTTGTTGAAAATATTACCTAAAAGATAAATTCAATACAAGATATAATAATTATCAATCGCAGACTAGATTATTATCGTGAGAACCCAATGTCATATTTATAGGACAGCACTTTTTTTAACGGATTTATATTTGAAATTATTGATATTTTTATACTTTATTTACACTCTCGTAAGTAATATTATATATAGTTTTGTTCAATTAAAAAAACACTTTAATAAGTGCAAAAAAATGTAACTCTAAATATCGGCTAGCTGGAATTATTACACGGTTACTTTAAAAATGTTATAATTTGTCATTGAACGAACTCTAGACTACGTTTTAAAAATTATTGTAAGTAGAGAGACTTAAAAAAACGTATTAGTATTGGAAATCAAATTAACAATGTTATTTTGTCAAAGAAAAAAATTAGAAAATGTGATGTCCTATAAATAGGACACTGGGAACTAATGTGTTAACTATATATTCAACTTATTCAATATTAATTTCATAGAAAGATATTAAACATGTATAAAGTTATGAGCCTCGATGTGACGACCAAAAAACATAAATTCCTCTATCAAAATTTTGGTGAAGGGTTATGGAAATTAAAATGAATATTAACCCTATAACGTAGAGCGTGACGTTTTCGTAACGTTTAATTAACACGTATCTAGTATCTAATATATAAATAAATTCAGGCGTTATAGGGTTAAATTGTTTGGCGTAGTGTTTTTTTTTTACAAAAATTATTAAAATTAAAAAATGAACAGTTAAAGGAGCGTTTAGATAAAGTACCAGTACCAGTGTATTGAATCCCTCAGTAATTACATTGTGCATGTGTTTGTTTGTGTTTAATAATTACATTTACAAAATGGAGGCTATTGTTGTCGAAAAATTGATTACGAATTTTTATTTTGAAAACTACGCAGCTTACAGAAAAACTGGGTAGATAATAATAGAAGATAAAACGGGCAGTGCGTGTTGGGCACGCACTTGATAGGGTTCCGTAATCATTCTCACTACGATTTATAAAAAAAAGATTTTTTTTAAATTTTCGTGACCGAAGGGTTAAAATCAAAGTCATTTGATTTTTACAATTGCATTTTAGGAGACCTATCAAATGACACCCCACTCAATGGGATAAGTAGGAAAAAAATTGTGAGTTTACTTTTCAGTCTATAGAAGGGGGGTCTTAAATATTTTTGACAATGTTCGTTATAATTTTCAGTGAAAGTAATAATTAAAAGCTACATTCTGAAATTTTTTCAGATTTTTTGAATTGATAGTTTAGAAAATAGAGGGGGGGGGGGACGCTTTTATAATGATTTTGGAGAGCAAATACATCGTGATTGAAGGGTTAAAATCAAAAAGTCCTAATACATTTTTTTTTTTTTTTGTATTTTAGGAAACCTTTCTAACGACACCCCACTCAATGGGGTAGGTGTTTTTTTTTTTTGTGAAAACACATTTCATTTTATGAAAGAGGGGTCTAGTTTTTTTTTTTCAAAAATCATATTTCTGTTTTTGGGTCATCAATCTACGACCGTGTACCAAATTTCATCTTATTATGTCTAAAAATTTTCAGGACAGACGGACGGACATGGAGAAACTAGTTTTCTACGGAACCCTAAAAATTACCAATTTGGAAAGGGTATTATATTATTTTATATTTTAAATCCTTTAAAAATAAGTTTAGCTTTTTACCCTGCGTGTATTTAGTTATACCATTCTTTAAAACTGGAGATACCCTTTATTAATTCTATTAATTATTCTGACAACAGTAGTGATTCAAATAATTATTTATATTTAATAATTATCTTAATAAAACGTTAGCCAGATGTATTTTACTTTATTTGGAGATATTTTAAATTACGTACGAATGTTTAACAATAAAAAAATACTAGAGATGTTATTCTTGTTGTATGTGTTTTATTTGATAGAAATATGTGCATTTATGTTTTACTATTTAGGGCAAATACATCTACCGTTCGTAAGTAACTGATTTACAGAAACGTAGATTATGAAAACGGGAGATTTTCTACAGAAATTGATTGCGCTCAACCCAGTATTATTGTTTATTTGTATATCGGAAACCAACAGACTGATTTTAATGTGCTTTTTTTTCAATCGATACTTGAGACAGACTTTTCTTAGGAAGCTCTGATTTAAAAGACAGTTTTAAATAATAAATACAAGTAAAAATTCAATGCTCTATTATTACTGTGTATTTACCGGATAGAATTCATGTTAAATTTTGTTGGTTTATTTCATAAATTATGTCTGTAAATCAAATGTGTAATTCAATTCACAGTATGTGTGTGTGTGTGTGTGTGTGTGTGTGTGTGTGTGTGTGTGTGTGTGTGTGTGTGTGTGTGTGTGTGTGTGTGTGTGTGTGTGTGTGTGTGTGTGTGTGTGTGTGTGTGTGTGTGTGTGTGTGTGTGTGTGTGTGTGTGTGTGTGTGTGTGTGTGTGTGTGTCGTCACCTGAATAATGTAAATGAACTGTAGCAGTAAATACATGTAAGTAAACGGACTCAACATAAACAATTATTGGTAATACGGTTAGCGTAGGTACGTAATCGTTACTCTTAATTGCGATTTCAATAGTGGAAACTGTTTAATGAAAATTTATCTTTGTTCAATTTTTTTTTTCGATAAATAACTCGTAAAAAGTTTGGGAACCGCTGACATAATTTAGTTAATCAAAAATGCAACAGGTGCCACTAATTCATAATCTCTATTTCCCAATAGCTATTTCCTTTATAGAAAAAGACGGCTTGATGACATAAACTATTTGGTAAAAGGAGACAGCGCTAGCGATCTACGCTTTATACAAGTGCGTATTCTTACGACGCCATGTTTGAAAAATTCGGGATGACAAACACGGTCACTTTTGTGAAGTCAGTTTTTGTCTACAGTAAAATGTTAGCTTGAGTTGTTTTAAGTAATTTAATAATTGAAAACGGTTTACAAATATTTTAAATGAACACTGTAATATCATTTCAAGGACGTTGGCACGAAAAAAAAATGTAATTTTATTGAAAATAAATGATACGTGACCGTGTTAATGAACCCTCTCTTATATAGTTTAACACATAGAATATACTCTCAAGAACGGACAATCCCATGTTAAAAACCTGGTACAAAAAAACGGTGTCGCCATCTCTCGTCAAACGCAGCAACTAACCATTGCGGCTGCGGCGGCGTATATATAGATATATGTACAGTACACATATTATATTTTTTTATATACCTATTTGAATTAAATCTAATTATTTTCAGACAATTATAACTTATATTATAGAACATAATATAATATATAAAAAATATAAGTTATAAATGCATGAAAATAATTTAAAATTAAACAATATTTTCAGATTTAGTTATAATTTTTATTAACAATACTACTATAAATACATAAACGTTATATAATATTATACAGAGCTTATTATGTCAAAGTCATTAAATATAAGTTGAATATCACTGATATGTATTACATAAAAAAATTAATATAAATATTACTGCAAGTACACAAAATAAATATCTCAATAAAATTTAAGTAAACCAATTACTAAATATTAATAATTAAATATACTCAGAGCTGTGTAGTACTTTTTTGAGTAATTGTACTTGTACTTAAGTACATTTTTTTGAACTTATGTACAGCTCTGACTTTACTTATATGTATATACTGCAGTTTAAAATATATATCTTGTAGCTTGTACAAATCATATCTGATAATCGATACTACTATATCAGTAAATATAATGAGTAATTATACATATAGTTGTATAAATACTTAATTATGTCTATATTTTAAGAGGAATCGGCATTAACATTATCCTCATGAAATATCATTCTCTGGTAACTTAGCTACTGTAGGAAATGCAACACATCCATGAAATTAAAAGGTACCAAAATTGATCCATTATTAAAAATACAAGTAATTTCAATCAACAATTATATTAAATTACCATAGAATGAGTTAATTAATTCTTTAATATTTAATAATAATAAATTATTTCTTAAAAATCTACAACCACCCACATAAAACACTCACATATATGTAATTTAGGTGGATACATTGATTTTATGTGTACGGCTTGTGATATACCAAACATTTACATACATACTATATATTAAGTATGTATATAAGCAATATAAAATATACCTACTATCGTGTATTCCCACAATGTGTATATCATTGCTTCTTAATTCATATATATAATTTATAGGTAATATTTATGTAAAAATTAACTTTATTATTTACAAACCATAACTTGCCAACCCTTAGCTATGCTTCTGTTTGTCCCATCAAAAAAAATATATATATACTGTATATAAAAAATATAAAACAGCTAAAAATATAATGAATTACAAAAATTATTAGGTATTATATAGTCGTTATAGAATTTTTTATTAAGAAAATTGTCTAAACTGCAAACACACGAACAGGCAATAATTTGTTTATTCATTTAAAATCAGTGTCCGAGAAACTTCCCGATTTGGACAGATACTGTATTTTAATGTTTGATAAAATAGTCTTGATTTTAAAATAAATTCATTTGGTTATACTGCAGCTTACCATGCACTTTGTTTTCTGCTTCGAGGTAACAATATTCTATGTTCTATGCTATGTGTTGGAAGTTTTAATATTTTTTAATAAACGATAACATTTTGGATATATTTTGTACAATTTAATGGTAGATATAGTCTTTTCTTTCAAAGTTCAATTATATTTTTTAGCTATAGATTTTTTTTTAATTGGAACATGATTAAAATCTAAATACCTTGTTCCGGTAAATCATTAATCCTCTGCTGAATATCTTGTTAATTCTTTTCAATTTTATTTCTAAATGACAATATAAGTTTCTTCTATTTTCTTGCTGCTTTTTCTTCAGTTCATAACTTCTCCTTTCTGTGAAATATAAATTGATTATTAATTTAAATTTATAATATACAAAATTAAATACTGTGCTTAAATAATGTTTACCATTGCAATTCTGTGTTGTATTTTCCATGACTATAGCCGTTATAGCTAAATTACTTTATTTCTTTGCTGATTGAGGACAATGTTAATATTGATTCTTCGACATGTGTTACTTCAAAATGTTGTTTACAAATAACATTGTGTATTAAACTTCTTTCTGATAATTCTGGATTTTGATATTTCTTAACCGTATTGTATCGCTTTTTCTCTTCGTTATACAATGAAGATGAACATTCGGATTATACGTCTATGTTGTAATTTACAACTTCGTATTTTCATACAGAACTCCATTTTCTATAAGTAAGAAAATTACAGTTAAAATATCAAGTATTTATATTTATTCAAATATTAAACGGACTGAAAAAATAACATTTTTATATTCATTTATTCAGTTATTGAGTTATTTTTTATTAATTTATTATTATCATAAATAAATAAATCATATGGTATGTACTTACATTTATGAAGTTCTTGCAGTTATGTACCACATAAATGTATTTAATAGTTTTTAAGACATATTTATTAAAAACTAATTAACAAAATATGTAAACACATTGATTTGTATAACTATTTTTTATTATTTACTGATATTCTTTAAAATATTAAATGATTAACACAAATTACGACATAAATATTATGCACTCATTTGACAACCAACAATCATGGTTTATAATTTTTGAAGCTGATTGGTCAATCCGTCAGCGAATAGACATGCGCTTGCGCATTAATAGATTCTGAGTTGCAAACCCTTGTGGGAGTCTTGTGGCGTCCTCTCTCGACAAACGCAGTGACTAACCATTATTTGTCGCAAAAAAGCCCATATGAATGTCACGGCCACGGGTGTTCAACTCAACGTTAAAAAAATTTGATCGCAATATGTGCTGCCGCCTGGCGACTGTTGAACTAACTATACCATTCCGTAGCGCGAAATTCAAATCCCTTTTCATTTCAATATATATTTTGTATTATACTCAACAGTTTAGATGCAAAATATTGCAACTACAATAAAATATATCACCAAATATGATATAATTTATTGTAATTACAATATTTTGCATTTAAACTGTAAATCTGTAATGAAAATAATTGAAATAAAACAAAATATTTTTACAAATATTTATTATCATTTTTTTCTAGAAAGCTTGCAAACATAAATATATTATATAAATTGGAGAAACAAAAAAAAATGTTAAATTAATTAAAAGATTAACTATAATTAATACAATATTTATCATATTTAATTAAGGTATTTCTCTGAGAGCAACAATGTTTGATAAATGATAGAAAAAAATAAATATTGCATGATTTGTAAAATTTCTCAGAAAATTGAAAAAAATCAACTGTAAACTCAGATTTTATAAATAAATAACAGAAGAAGTTCCATTCAAAATTCTGAAAACATTGCGAGTACAATTTCTGCATTGTTAAATTCCTTTTTTTTTATTTTGATATCTTTTGCTCGCAGGTATTATAAATCATTTGAGGATTTTATTTGGAGCTTCTTTTACTCTTCTGTTATTTATTTACAAAATTTGGACGTACTCTTCAATTTCTTAATTTGCCAAGGAATATCTTAATAAAAAAATTTAATATTCATACAAATTAAGTAACAACTACAACTGCATTGTTTCTTATTCAATATTTCATTTTATATCTTACATAAAATTCAAGATTTCAAACAATTTGCATTTGCTAATTTGATATTTTAGAAATTATTTACTAACAGTGACTTTTTCGATATTCATTTAATTGATAAATGTTAATCTTTTTTAAATTACAACTACATTAAATGTATACCTAAAAAATAAGTCATAAAAATCTTCATTATGTGATTAAGGCCACAAAAAGATTTAATGGAAATCAGATTTAATCAAAACTGGATATTGTTCAGATTTTAATCAACATTGAAAGCGAAATATCAAATGAGATAATAAAATGTGCTTAATCTTGGTAACAAGCATTGTGTACAAAATGCACACATACAATGTCTGTCTTTACTAATAATACTGGTCCAGATATTATAGTTTTCTCAGAATTATTGTTGTCCGGTACATCATTCTGATGGGTCCTGATTAAGGCGTTTTCATTATCCTGACACCTGACGATTTAATCTCTTGCCAAACGTTACAGCTTGAATCGTTGCCCCACCATCCCTTGATTGAAAGTGATCGATAGGAACTGTCATTCCGGTTAAAACTCCAATTTAGAAGATCCTGTGAATCATAAATATTGTTGTTTTAAAATGTTTTTATAAGAAATTTCTATTATTTCAATATACACTCACCGCTTGATTAACCGACATAGTTGGTAATTGAACCGTTTGAATTGCCGATGTAGAGAGGGACCCCCACCACTGTGCAACCTCAACGTTGATTGGTGAATTTAAATTACGCGCAGAGATAGCAATCACGGTAGTATTGTGGAGGGGATTGAGAAGGTCGGCAAATCGCGCGTCTGGCACGTCGGTCATTCAAGCTGCCGGTAAATCAAAGGTCGGTTAATCAAGCGATGAGTGTATTATTTTATGTTAACATACCTTCAATGTTCGGATTCTTCTGTAACAAAACAAGATAGAACATTCTGCCACTTTGGAGTCTTTTCTCTGCAGTTTATATTGTCGAACAGATCATTTATCATCTTCACAAATTCAGCGGGTGGCACTGTAATCAAACAATGATTTTTTTTATGATTATATGTATATACAAAATAATGGTAAAAATCATTTTAATTTTAATTTGTGGAATTTATTTGCACAATAAACTATCTTATTTGTTTTATTTCTTTTACTTTTTTGTTTCGTGCCCCTAAATCTTTATGCTTCATACATAAAAAACAATCATATTAAATTAAATATAAAACTATTTCAATGAAATTCAGTTATTTTCAACTTATGTATTTTTGTTTTATTTCAATTAAAATTCAAAATAAAGTTTTACTTACTGATATCCAAATTACGACGTAATGTATGACATTTTACTCCAATTCGTTCTTGATTAATTATACACACTTATTGTTAGCATAAATGTTTATTTTTATTAGCACTAAACTGATCAGACATACTTATTCAATTTAAAGTCGAAACCACAGAATATACTGTCGAAACACAGTTAAAATAGTTTTTAACACAAATACATTTTCAACAACATTACAAATGGCGACGATGATTTTGAAATGTTCCCCTCACCGCTTGCTCTCGTCATCCATGGTATGACTTTTTAATACTAGTGCTGCCATCTAGCACCTGTTGAACCTTACTAAAAACGACGTTTACATAAAGAAAAATTTCCTCATTCTCAGTCGGTAACAGTTGGACCCCCGTGGTCACGGCCCTGGTTTAACAAATGGCCGCTACAATCGGCGCTCGTATTTCAGATATCAAATTCGAATTTAATAATATGTAATAATTATTATAAATTAACAATGTTTTAGAAGTTTTTTAAAATTATTAGTGTTATATCAGTGTAAATAAATGTCGTTTTTGGTTAACTGCATCGATTGCATCGGTTAATTTGATCGATTGGCATTCGCGTTATGTTAATGCATGTACTTGACGGCAGAGGCAGGCCGTGCGCGTACCGGCTTCAAAATGGGAGGTTTGAACTTGTTTGGAAAACAGATACGTAATTAAACTGCGTAGTTAGTATAAACGGTGTGTTTTTGATTTTAATTAGTTTTTTTACGTACACGAGACAGTCACGTTAATAATAATAAAGTTATTTACGTTATTATCAAAGTTATATTTATGTACGAGTGTTTTTAAGTGAATTACTATTTTAATTTATATGTATGTACTTTACATTATGTGTTTTGTGAGATAAAAAAATGTCTACGTTTAAAATCTCTAGATATAAGTAATTATTTTCTTATAATATGCAGTAATGGGATACAATTAAGTTAATGGAATAAATAAACGTTCGCTGTATTATAAACTATTGACAATTTTAAGGTAAATTTTATATATTTAATAATTGTTTTCATCATAATTTAATATTTTGATTGTGTTTTATGGTAAACTTTACTGATAATACATGTGTCTGTTAGTTTTAGAACATTTTATTTTGAACTTGTATTTATTATTTAAAAGGCAGATACAAATTATATAAAATTTGAAAATAAGAATTTACGCATTGAAGAATTATTTTGAAGGTCATTTGTTTAATTATACGCAATTATTTATGTAATCACTAATGTGTGTTGAATAACTACATTACAAAATGGAGGCTATATTTTCATAATAAAATATTACCTAGATTTTTATTTTGTAAAAATAAATAAATTAATTGTACTTATAACTAATAACAACGTATTTGTTTTATTGATTTACGTGGATGAGATTCTGTCTACATTACTGAAGATACAGTGAGTGATGATATCATAGACATCGGTATGAGCTAGGTGAATGTTGCGAGCCCACCCACCATCGATGTGTACAATGCAGTTAGCTAGATGTGTCCGAGTAACTCATAGCGTTGATTTGTACAACAGAGTCTATCAACGCAATATACAGTGGTCAGTATATACAGTCAATATTTCCATTTAATTCATATTTATACCATTTTAATTGATTCTTTACAATAAACGCTAAATAATATTGAAGTAATTTAACTCTGAAAAAATCTATTTAATTTAAAAGGGGAAAGTAAAAACGCAGCTTACAAACACCAGTTTGTGGAGAGTATTATATCATTATATAATTTAAATTCTTTGAAAATAAGCTTAACTTTTTACATTGCGTGTATTTAGTTGTACCATTGTTGAAAACTGAGATAGGTTCTCTATATTAACTCTATTGAAATAATAACATGTATTTGTTTCATTGATATATGTAGGCGAGGCTCTGTCAACATGACTGAAGACATAGAGAGTGAGGACATCATGGACATTGGTATGGACTAGGATACGTGGTGGTGAACCCCTACCTGCAGTAGACGTGTACAATGCAGCTAGAACGTGAACCAACATTTGCTGTCCGAGTAACTCAAGTATCAACAACAACAACATACGCTATCATTAGGTACACTCAATATTATCATTTAGCTCATATTTATAACATTTAATTGAATTCTTTAATAATAATTCAAATTTTACAATAATTGCTAAGTAAACAAACACTTAAATAATGTATGTATCTGTTATAATGTATTCTCTTATAATACATTTAATTAATTGCACACGTTACTTATTCAATCTTTATTTATTAGTATTTGCAATTCACAATTTGTCATAAAATTCTTTTTATATAAAACAATACAATAATTGTTTTTCATTCATAGCCATGATACAATTACTAAAGATATGGCTTTCCCGAGTTTCATTTTTTCATTATTTTGCGCACGACGTCACACGTGATTTAGTATGTTTACATATGCGTGATACGTTTGTAGATATTCAAATTAAATTTTATATTAAAAGACATATTAATCAAACACATTGATCACCACATTTAAAAATTTGTCTTTAAATCGGCAAAAATAACAAAATAAACAGTTTTTATCACGGTTTTATAAACGTCAAATAATTAGACTACTATATTAATTTGGGCGAGTCACTTGTGACGTCACAGAGTGAAGTTAGGTGATGTGCGCAATGCCATATCTGTATTAATTGTATCATGATTCATAGCTGACTATATTATCAATAATCAATATATAACAGTATCTTAATCTTTACGCAGTGGTTTTCTATTTTACATTTTAAATGATTTTACTTCAATATACGACTCAGGACGACACGTATATCTGTTGTATAATAGCGTTGATAAACAGTATTTGTGTTAATTATTTCAGCAACAATGGCAAGAGGAAACATCTAGTTGTGGTGACGTGGACGTACGACGTGTAATGCAGTGAGATGGTAGCTGTAGCACTAGTGAGGTACACAACACCAGTGGTTGTCAACTGTTCCGGCTGTGTTGTATCGAGTAGCGTTTGCCCCCGCCCCCGTGTGATTGTATTTAGTGTTCTCTAGGTTAGCAAATAACTAAATGTTTATATTTTAAATAATTATTCAGTTGATTAATGAAACAAACGTATCATAAATGTAATGTTATATATTTGTTTTATATTTAATATTTAGTGATTACGTTGTTAATGATAATAATATATTAACTATAGGTTTATTCATATTTAAAAAGGTATCTATAGCGTGTTACAACAAACGTAAATATGTGTTTACAATGACAGACTACGCAACAATGAAGTATGTTATAAATAATTGTTATATTTTAATAGTTTTTAAATTTGATTTTGTTTATTATTGCAATGGTTAACAACAAACAACAACAACGTGACACGCCACAGTTTGGGGGAGAGTTATATTTTACTGAGTATTTATCTGAATGTTTTTATTTATTGAATCTTTTTTAAAACACGTTAAAGAACATGAAAAAATATATATATTTCGTTCCGGGAAAGTATTTTAAAAGTTAGGCAAAGTTAATTGTATTCAATTTTTCAATTGTTGCAACAATTATAGTATGTTTACTTTAACAATGGTCAAAATATAAACAGTTTAAACTTATTTCACTTTCCGACTAGTTGTTATGTTTGTTGATATATTTATTAAAGAGGTGGGGGGGGGGGGTACTTTTGAGAGAGAGAGAGAGAGGCAGTCACAACAATACCAATTAATAAAGATATGGCATTACATTCTGCGTGTGACAGTTACAAGATACATAACACAGTGGTTATTTTTATTGTTTTGTAGATATTCAAATTAAATTTTATATTAATCAGACACACTGACTACCACACATTTAAAATTATGTCTTTAAATCGGTAAGAATAATAAAGTTAACAAATTTGATCACGGTTTTATAAACGTCTAATAATTAGATTACTATAATGGACTAATAACAATAGAAACTGGTTATAACAACATCGGAGGAACTGGCCGTCATATTAGTAGTAAAAAGTGGATAATCGTAATAACTGGTAAAAATACAATTATATTAGATTACGTTGCAGTTTTATTTAGAGTTGTTAAAACCAATACACGTTGTATTAATCGATGTCGTTATAACCGGTTTTCTACTGTATATTAATTAGTTTTTATCTTGTGTTTGTTGTGTTGTTATCTGACAGCTACGACAGTGAACAGAGTTAAGTTAGTTTATATGTTACGCAGCAATGTCATATCTGTATTAATTGTATTATTGGAGGCAGTGTTAGCTGTTGCCACGTTATATGCATTTATACCAAGAAGACTAAATAAGGAGAATCGACTTAACGTGTAAGGGGAGTCAAAGAATCCATGATAATTTCCTTGCCCTTAAATCACTAATACATGGACATAGGAATATTGGGACAGAGCGTAAACTAGCTTTATAGGAGTGGGGGGGGGTGTCTAGATTCGATTAGTTATTATGGTGTTTATTATTATTATCACTAATTCGTTGACGTTTATACAAATTGTTTTTGTTTTCATTATAACCTATACATATAGGTACGTAAATATATGTTACTCCGTATAGTTTGTGACGTTGTTTAGTTCAGGGCGGGATAGGAAGTTGGTTCTCCTTTATATAGTCTTCTTGATTTCACATTTAGAGTTTTTATATTGTTTTCTTTCTAAATAGAGATTGGACAGTGTACGTGTTTGACATAATTACCGTGGGTCTTTCTTATACGTAATAATACTGTGGGTTATTCTAAATAATTATTTTTAAAAGTTCTTTCTGGCTAAATCATTAATGTTGGAAAAAAATGTACGGGGAATAAATTATAGGTAAAAACATACTCGATACTTTTAATCTGAAATAATTTTTTTCTTATTTCAAAAATAGTAGGAAATTCAAAAAAATTACAAGAGTAAAAACATCTGTTTTTGGTTTTAGTAATTACGTTAAACAAAATTCAGTTGGTACATAATATATAAGATAATATTTGTACAGTTTATTTATTTTATTAGTTTGTTAGAAATATGTTTCAATAAAATAACAATCACGTAGTTACAATGTGTCAGTATTACGTATAAGAAAGTCTTGTGGCTCCCGTGATAGCTTTTTTAAATTGATTTTTATTATTTTTCTATTTTTTATTCATGTGTTTTCATTAACTACGATTTAATTAACAACACCCGTGTGTTACAAATTAACTTTAAAATTTATTATCTAAAAAACAAGTTAGTTAAAAAGTCTAAAATTTGAGTATTTAATTTATTTAGAATGTTTAAACAATTGTAAAATATTTTAAACTTATTCGTACGGGTTATACGTAACTCCCCCCCCCCCCAACCTCCTTAACAATATATTATATTTAAAATACACTTTTGAAACATCCTAATTTTTATGATATATCAACTTTACGTTAACTTTTAATAGCGTGTCCGGGATTATGTTTTATAGAATGATACATACTGAAAACGTTGGTCAATATTAGAGTTGCCTATGTTTGTGCACAAGAGCATTATTCTAAAATAATATCAATTATTAAAAATTACAAAAAAACATTTTTTATTCCGTAACTTTTATTTTATTTAGAATGTTTGAGTCGTGTATTAAGAAGGGGGGGCACTGAAAGTTAGTTGATAGTTATAAAATATATTAACCGATTGTTTGTACACGTACTGTAGTTTAAAAAAAAAACAGCTTCCTAATTGTAGAAATTAAGTATTTTGTTTACGTTAATAATTTTTTTAATATCCAAAATTCTGAAAAATATCAAATGAAAAATATATTGAACATTATTTAGAAATTTCTTTATGAAATTATTGATTTACACAATACAGTAAATAAGTCCTTGACTTACGCAATTACGTCTTACGTGAATTCATACTTATACGTTTTTAAGAAAGTAATGTTTATTGTATTTATTTGGCTTTGTTTTGTTTCTCTGTGATGTTTGCTTGCCTACATATTAACTATTATGTCCATGCAATAGTTAGAGAGACATGTGTCTTACACACATCTATCTTTCCCGTCCACACTATATGATTTAGTGTTAACACGTTCACAGACACACATTTGTTATAGTATCCACTAATATATGATAACTTTGTTATTTATTGGGATATTTAATTTTGAATACAACCTTTGTTTGAATAATCACTCTTTGACTAATATACTGGGACATTTTATTGCAGACATTTGTTTATACGGACACAATACTTTCTACTATTATATAATTATATTAGTTTCAATACAGATATAACAGACTTTTTACAACTAATATCTTTCTGACTTACGATTATAGACGTCATTTCCTGAATAAGAGATTTAGTTTTGATGGCTTTAGCAGACATAACTGTGAACGTGTTGATAATAATAATATATCAAAATTTTCTCAAATTAAATTTTTTCGACTTGCATGAAAACTTTTGTAATGAATTAATCTCGTAAGTCAAGGACGTAGGTACCTACTGTAGATTTATATAAATAACGATAATTATTATTCTTTTATTAGTTATTTTCTCATATAACTAAATCCTATAAAAAAATTTATTTCAACAATTTATTGATAATTATATTTGAAATTTAGTAAATCATCGTAGATATTTTTCAGAATTTTTATATAGATTGAATTTTGGAAAATATGAAAAAATTATATATTTTAGAAGCAAGTTTATTTTAGAAATTTCGTTATGAAATTATTAAATTTTACAATAAATCAGGGATTCTCAACAGGGTTCAGGTTAGGTCCCTTGTGGGTACATAGAAGTTTAGTTTAGTATTCTGATTTGATTTTGTTTACTACTTGTACTTTTTCAACAAGAATGTAGTATTCGCTGGGTGGAAAGTAGGTCAAAGTCGATCACAGCGCACGACGTGGCCAAAAACAACATTTGGTATTAAACAATAATAAACAGAGAGTTGAATCCGTTGTTCAATCATTCTCTATTACCTGCTGCTAATAGAATTAGTGCACATAGTCAATAGTCATAAATAATCGTCTAAAATGTATATACACCTAATTCTGTTTTTACACGGTAAATACATTCCAGAAAAAACGTATGTAGAAAATAAAGGGGATTAGTTCCATATCCTTCAACTCTGTAAAAAATAGTATTCTAATAAATAAAACACGTCCAATTTTATTGAAACTAAACAAAAGACTAAAACATAAACTTAAGCTGATATGAAAATAAATTAGAAAGGGGGAATTCTTCCCTAACTGCATATTTTATAAATAACAGATACAAAAAAATACGGTTAATAAAAATATTTTTGTTTAAAATTTAAATCGAATAGGTATCTTTTTTAATCGTGCTAAATCAAATGAAATCATGTAAAAACGGAATTGGGTTTACTATGATATTTTATTGAAATTATTTGTTTATTAATATGTCAAAAGTCCACCCTAGTTGTACCCGCTAGTTGGCGCTGTTATCATATTAATATGTACATAAGTGGGTCTATAATTAAGAAAATTATTGTTTTAAAAGAGGGGTCTATGTAGGAAATAAGTTGGGAACCCCTGATATAGATTTATATACTAATAACAATAACTTATATTCTCGTATAACTAAAAAAAAACAAATAACTCAGGTTTATTTCGGGAATTTATTAAGATATAAAGTTATCGTAGATATTTTTCAGAATTTTTATATATGGTTTGAATTAGTTTGTTTTTTTACTGAAGCTCGGGTGAACGTTTGTACAAAATAAACACCTTGGTTATACAAACCAACCACCACACTGTGCTGTGTGTGTACGTTAGTTATATTAAATAATACTAGAGATAAACTGTGTGTAACAAACAACAACAACAACAACAACGGTGGTACCTTTCTATTACGTGTGAACAATATCTAAACACTCGCTATCACATCAGATAGCTGAGCAATAGAATATATATACATACAGTGTGTTGTTGTTGTATCACGCACGTCGTAGCATCATATAGATCTAACTAACGGGGGTGTTCTGTAACTCAGTCAGTCACTGTTTGTTTATAATATTCTACAGCAGATACAGCCTCACTTTAAACAATATTGTAGTAGTGTATAGGGGGTGTATATAGTATTACAGAACATCCTGTACTGTGTCATTGTTAATGAGTTTATTATAAATATGTTGATATAGATTTAGATAATTTAAATTAAGCAGGTATTTTGTATTGCATTTACTTTGTGGCCAGCCGTCAGCCATGGCTTCAGTGTTAAGGTAGGGTCTCTGTCACTGTGAAGCTATTTAATATTACACCAATAACAAATATTACAGGATGGTTTAGATATTTAGCCAGCAGCAGCGCCTTCACCAAATTATGTTTTATATTTACTTTATTTTTCCAGTGTTAAAAGTAGCGTTGTATAATAAGTACAGGGTGTGTCTATTTCAGTGTTCCCACCTGGATGATTAATACATTTGTCTGGTTTATGTTTAAATTTAATTACTTTTTTTTTGCTGTTTACTTATACTTTTTTAAGGGGGATAGAGCCACTGTGACGGGTCAAAAAATTGTCAATGTTTGGTATTTTTTTTCACAGATATAACTAATTATTTTTGAATCAGATAAAGGGCGTTTTATTAAGTATTTATTCAACGTATTTAATATAAAATTTTATTGAAAAATATTAAATATTTACAAAGTTATGAGCCACGATGTGACGACCAAAAAAAATATTTTTCTCTATGGTTCACTCAAAATTTCGAGAAGGGTTATATGAAAAAAATAAATAAAAATTTTATGAATATCTATATGAATGTAGCTTACGTTGTTCGTAGCCGTTTTTATTTTTTAATGGGTTCATTAATCTTTGAAAGTGTTATTTTGAGATAAACGTGTTTAATGTTTTTGTTATGTCATAATCGGCCGTGCTACCTCATTTCACTAAATTGACTGTAACTTCATCAATTTTCGGAATTTAAACTAAATTTTTTGTATACATATTTATGAATATATACACTTTAAAAAATGTAAGAAAAAAATATTATTTTTCCCTCACAGTGGCTCTCCCCCTTAACAAAATGTTAATTATTATTGTATTTATGTTATTACTTTAAAAACTTATTTTTTAATGTCCGTGTCACGTATGCTGAAAAGGTGGCAACACTGGTCCACATTCTGGATAGTCGGGGAAACTTAAAGTGGTCAGGGAAAGTCAGGAACTTTATTTAAAACTTTGGAAAGTCGGGGATTGTTTCAAATTATTTTTTCTCAGGAATTGTATAAATAAATAGAGTACTAACGCTTCATTTCTCAATATGAGTTTAAACAACTAATCCTACGTTTAAACTGGACAAAATGTTCACAGTTTAAACCAACTCAGTTTCTCAATGTAAGTTTAACGTAATCTGAAATTTAACTCTTGTTATGTCAAACCAAAAATTAATCTAAATTTTTATATTAAATGTGATAAAAAACTAGTTATTTTTAATAATAGAGAACTGGGTAAAAATAACTAGAATTTATAAATGAATATAAGTGCTACTATAAAATTTAAAATAAATCAGATGTCAATATTTATGATAGATTAAATTTTGAAAACATCGAAGCATAAAATTAGCTATTAAAAATTAATAATGGTATAACAAGGTAGCGTCAATAGTTAATAAATACACGTTCATTAAATTTATTACAGATAATATTATGAAATAGCATAAAATAAATTATATTATTTATTTTTGATTGTTGACAAAAATTGTCACTAAACATTCGATCTGTTAGTTAATAATTAAACTTGAGATTATTAACTGGACATTGAGAAACTGGGCCTAACGGTATATAATATATTACTTTACGCAGCTAGCACTTTTCTTTTTTTCATTATATCAAAGCACTCAAACATTTAAGGTATTTCTCAGTGAGTAACAAGGTCCATTATGGGTTTGAAAAATTTTTTAAACAATGTAGTATAAAGTGAAGATAACGTTGCTATTAAATAAATTAAAACTTCAAGTGTTTCTGTTGCGCTTACGTTGACAGCTATATATTATTTAATGTTTTGATTTGATAACGTGAACTGTTATTCATACGTGATTTTGTTATTTACTATAAGTTTATATTCGAGAATTAGTTTGTTACTGGTCTATTATATCCCCCGTTGTTTGTAAAAGTCAATGACATGTATTTAGTAAGATAAAATCAGCGGCAATGTGAGTAAATTGTGTACAATTAGTTTAAATATTTATATAGGTATTACTTTTTAAATTATTTTTGAATGATAACTTCTGTCCTTCTTGGTTAAGGCAATCTGTTGGGACGAAACCGGGTTTTGTTTTGAATTGGCTAGTGTTTCATTAGATTAAAAACGGGAATTAAATCTCAAAACTTTGTATGTTTATTAACAGTTTTAAAATACAACAATTAGATTTTAAATTATAATTAGGGTGGGAGGTGAAATATTAATATCAGTTATGAAATACAACAATTAGAATAGATGTGAACACTTGAGTCACATTGTTGCTGATTTTACATGTCGTATTCAAACAATGGAGGATATAATAGACTCGGTACCTACCAATAGTTTTTATTATTTTTATTTATCGTTGAATTAAATAATAACAAATTTTGTGTGTACAATTTTTAAATATCTCGTCAGTAGTCTATATTTTGCAGCGTTATCGTAGCTTGTACAGTGAAGTTGTTTTATCAGAAAAACAGTTTTTATTTTACTTATAATAACATATTAATGGGGCGATGTAAATATTAGAGATTCTTTATGTTAACACTAATTAATTATTCTAGTAACTAAAATATATTCAGTTAGTTTCCTTCGAAATTTCATGATTTTCTTTTTCATTAAAAATCCACTTAAAATGTCGTAATCTGTTATTTTTTATTTTAATTTGATCAATATCTTTACTTGCTGACAGTCAATCATTTTAAGATTTTGAATGGAACTTCTAATAACCTTTTTTATTTTTATTATTTTATAAAATTTGAGCTTGCTCTTGTATTTTCTAGGTTTTCCGAGAAATACTTTAAATTAGGACACATCTATCAATTCAAAAATTAAAATAAACAATAATAAAACTTTAAAATACCAAGGCTTTAGTTTTAGTAAATTAATTATTAAGTTTTGTTCATAAATACAATATAATAATAATCTGGTGAAGGCGCAAAGGGAATATTTAGTTAAAATGTATTAATTATTAAGAACTAAATAATGTTTATCCGGTGTTGCTACGAAATAACGATTGAATATTACATATTAAATAAATACATAGGTAAGAGAAGACATAAATAATTAATCTAACTAGATTGGTAAGTGTACACAAGAGATCTACCAGCAATGTTGGTTGGTTATATCTTTTCCATTACTATTATAAATATGCAAATATATTAAACATTGTACGCGATTATCAACGTTTTATTTATAGTAAACGTCAGGACTTTTATAAATTAACAACAAAATCTTAGATATATATTATACAGGATGGCCAGTTTCTGGAAAACCGGGAAAAGTCAGGAAATTTGGTTGCAAGTCTGGGAATTTTTATAAAAATGCAAAATCATACAAATTTTTGCAAATATTTATATATATATATATAGTAATATAAGAGGCTCTTTTTTTTAGGTTTTTATCTAAATTTTTTAAATAAAAAACAGGGAAAAACGGTAAAAATTCTGCTGGAAAACTGGGAAAAGTCAGGGAAATTTGTTCCAGAGAAATACTGGCCACCCTGTTATAACAACTGTTGCCAAATTGAAGACGTTAGTGCAAGAACCAGACGACAGCTCTAGTACGCGAGTATATGTAGTTACTTTTCGTTTATATTTGTATAGGTAGTCTTTACAACAATTGATAGAGGATTGTTTATAATATATACTTATCTGGTTCTTGCACTCACGTCACATATGTATAAAGAATACATTTGTTTGTCTAGCATCTGTAATGCTATCTGAATATATAGGTAGCAAATAAAAGTGTCATTGTTTATATCTCGGGATTGTTCTTATTAACAGGGGCTCTCTTATTACTGGGCAGTTCTAATATACACGGATTATTGTTATTTACAGAGGACTGTTGTCTGATATGTTTATCAATTAATTGTTATAGGTAGCGCTACAAAAAAACAAACAAATGTACAAAATCTATAGTCTTTTAAAACAAGTAAAAATATATATATTTTTTCACGTAAAACAAAAATTTAATAAATAAAATGTGTCTCTTTATATACACGGGCTGTTCTTTATGTACAGGACTGTACTTATTAAAAAGGTTCTTATATTACAGGGCAGTTCTAATATAAAGGGGCTATTCTTATTTAAAGGAATGAATCTTGTACATGAATTGTAAAACAAATTAAAATATATATATTTTTCTCCATTGATATTTATCAGGTAATGTGTGGTATTTTATATATAGGGGCCTGTTTGACATGTGTATCTAGGTTGTCTTATATACAGGATTGTTTTTATTTACAGTTCTTATATATGGCGGTTCTTATGTACATATTAATCATCTATAATAGCCTAATAGTATAAATAGGTCCGAATGTATATAGAGGGTCTTTCCATATATATTGACTGTTCTTATATGCGGGGCTGTTTCTTATGTACAGTTCTCATATACAGGGCTTTTTTTATATTAAGACCTGACGACGTATACTGGACCTTAATTTACTTACAGGTTGATCTTCAGATTGTATATACAGGCCCGAGTGTAATTGTTATTTATTAGAAGATAGTACTACAAAAAATATAATAATAGGGGAGATTGGGGTACAGTGGATCAATGCAAATTGTTTTTTTTTTTGTATAAACCATATACACATATTTATTACATCAGGAGTATAGTTTTTCAAATATCCTGCCTGCTCGTTAGTATTTGTTAAATTATCACAGAAGGTAGACATGTTACGACACTCTGACAAAAAAAAAACATTTTTTTCACAGTATTTTTCAAAACAATTTTTTATTGAAAATATACATTATATTGACGCGTTTTATAATTTTGAACTACGTATAAGTGTGTATTGGTGAAACAGCTGTATTTAATCCATTGTTGCTTGTATTTTTAACGGTATATACTAAAATATATAATATATATCTAAAGATAAAAAACATTCTAAATTAATATACTAGAAAACTAATGGAAACGATTTAACCAATCAATTATAAGGTATTGTTAATGTAAAATAAATATTTGTTTTGTCGATAAGGTTTTTAGGTTCGCTGTTTATTGTAGAATAAACTCCCTATGGTTATTAGGGATTATTCCTACATTTTGAGGTTTGGTAAAATTGTAAGATATATTTGATCGTTATTTCTCGTATCGTAGGTATTTTTCTTGGTGTACATAATTAGTTTGAAAGTATTCTTTGCAGGTTAATTTAAATTTATTGGTTTCTGATTACTCGTAAGCTTTCTGACAAATGGCCCCGAAGTATTATGCATAATACATGATAATAATTTAATATACCATTATTTTAATATTCGCCTTTGTATACAGGGCTTTACAGGGTATTATTTCTATATACAAGTGTTGTAAAATGAATAAAATAAATCTTTTTTATTTTTCAGATTGGTAAGTAAATGTGCCCTGTATACAATAAGGCTGTTTTTATGTACAAGTGTTGTAAAATGTATAAAAAAAAATCATTTTTATTTTTCAGATGGTCACAAAAATTTTCATATTTGTAGATAAAGATATGAAATACTTTGACATATTATTACATACTTGTAGTTAAAGGTATGAAAATGTTGTATAAAGGTTGTAAGTAACTTGTGCTCGCTATATTTGTAGATAAAGATATATGCATGCACATGCTATTGGTAAGATACTACTTTGTATTTGTAGATAAAAGTACAGAGATTTATATTCGTCGTTCTGTGCAGCGGCTGCTTTAATAATTCAGTCGTTCTATGCGACAGCTGCTTTAGTAATTGAGCCGTTCTATACAACGACTGCTTTAATAATTCAGTCGTTCTATGCGACAGCTGCTTTAGTAATTGAGCCGTTCTATACAACGACTGCTTTAGTAATTCAACCGTTCTATACAACGACTGCCTAGGTAATTCAGTCGTTCTATGCAACAGCTGCTTTAGTAATTCAACCGTTCTATGCAACGGCTGCTTTGGTAATTCAGCTGTTCTATACAACGACTGCGTTGGTAATTCAGCCGCTCTATACAACGATTGCTTTAGTAATTCAACCGTTCTATACAACGACTGCTTTGGTAGTTCAACCGTTCTATACAGCGGCTGCTTGACATTAATTTATGTAATTGGTAGTATTGTGATTATAGGTCGTCGCATTGAGCGGTCGTTTTACAGAGGTGAATATATTTAATAAGAGAAACCTGTTTCAAATTTGTTACCAGAACATGTGTATGTACAAAATCTATAGTCTATAGAATGTAGATCATTATTTGTAATTGTTTAAGAGCACAATGTATTATATTTTTGCCAATAAAATAAAAAATATTAAGTTATTTGATTGTTTCGCACTTCATATACCAACCCGAACCTGTTTACCTTCCTGTACAGTTACTTTCGTTAGTGAACTAACGAGATCACGTGGACACTATCCTGGTACTTTACTAAGGAAAGTAACAGGAGAGCATGAGTGACGGCTACATCATGTTCTCCTGATACTTTACTAAGGAAAGTAACAGGAGAGCATGAGTGACGGCTACATCATGTTCTCCTGATACTTTACTAAGGAAAGTAACAGGAGAGCATGAGTGACGGCTACATCATGTTCTCCTGTTACTTTACTAAGGAAAGTAACAGGAGAGCATGAGTGACGGCTACATCATGTTCTCCTGTTACTTTACTAAGGAAAGTAACAGGAGAGCATGAGTGACGGCTACATCATGTTCTCCTGTTACTTTACTAAGGAAAGTAACAGGAGAGCATGAGTGACGGCTACATCATGTTCTCCTGATACTTTACTAAGGAAAGTAACAGGAGAGCATGAGTGACGGCTACATCATGTTCTCCTGTTACTTTACTAAGGAAAGTAACAGGGGAGCAGGAGTGATGGCTACATCATGTTCTCCTGGTATTTTACTAAGGAAAGTAACAGGGGAGCATGAGTGACTACTTGTTAGTTCAAACTTTCCCCGCTAGATGTCGCCACCTGTACCGATTTAAAAAAAATTAGTCGGAATGGCTTCTGAAAAAATATTGATATTATTCAGAAGCCATTCCGACTAAGTTTTTGTTAGTTCAAAATTTTCCCGCTAGATGTCGCCACATGTACCGTTTTTTAATTATGACATTTTTCAGAAGCCATTGCGACTAAGTTTTTGTTAGTTCAATGTTTTCCCGCTAGACGTCGCCACATGTATCGTTTTTTAAATTTAATATTTTTTTAAGAAGCTATTACAACTAACACGCACTAGGGAATCGGTCTGCCAGTAGTTTAATATAACAGTTGTAAGGTCGTTATATAGATGCTATTTAATAGAGAAAAATGTTTACCAATTTAGTAATGTATAGAAAATCGTTTGATCATTTTAGCCTTATCTAGATATTTACATTTATATAGTGTTGTAATAACAATTTTGGAAAACACTTCTCTTATACTCGTCGCTCTGTAAAACGACTGCTCAATGCAACGACCTTCTATAGAGGTCTCACATTGTATAGAGCAGCTGAATTACCAACGCAGTCGTTGTATAGAACGGTTGAATTACTAAAGCAGTCGTTGTATAGAACGGCTCAATTACTAAAGCAGCTGTCGCATAGAACGACTGAATTACCTAGGCTGTCGTTATATAGAACGGTTGAATTACTAAAGCAGCTGTCGCATAGAACGACTGAATTATTAAAGCAGCCGCTGCACAGAACGACGAATATAAATCTGTACTTTTATCTACAAATACAAAGCAGTATCTTACCAATAGCATGTGCATGCATATATCTTTATCTACAAATATAGCGAGCACAAGTTACTTACAACCTTTATACATTTTCATACATTTATCTACAAGTATGTAATAATATGTCAAAGTATTTCATATCTTTATCTACAAATATGACAAGTTTTTATATCTTTATGTACAGATATAAATATATGAAAATTTTGTGACCACCTGAAAAATAAAAATGATTTTTTTTTATACATTTTACAACACTTGTACATAAAAACAGCCTTATTGTATACAGGGCACATTTACTTACCAATCTGAAAAATAAAAAATAATGATTTATTTTATTCATTTTACAACACTTGTATATAGAAATAATACCCTGTAAAGCCCTGTATACAAAGGCGAATATTAAAATAATGGTATATTAAATTATTATCATGTATTATGCATAATACTTCGGGGCCATTTGTCAGAAAGCTTACGAGTAATCAGAAACCAATAAATTTAAATTAACCTGCAAAGAATATTTTCAAAATTATCATTTCAAAGTAATTATGCACACCGAGAAAAATTTACAAAAGTTAAATTATCATCACAACAACATAACTACGATACGAGAAATAACGATCAAATATATGTATCTACAATTTTACCAAACCTCAAAATGTAGGAATAATCCCTAATGACCATAGGGAGTTTATTCTACAATAAACAGCGAACCTAGAAACATTATTGACAAAACGAATATTTAAACAAACTTTTTGTTAACAATAATAAATTAGTTATATCGTTTCCATTAGTTTTCTAGTAAATTAATTAAGAATATTTTTTATCTTTAGATATATATTACATATTTTTAAATAAGTATAATTATATTTATATAATACTATCTTCTAATAAATAACAATTACGCTCGGGCCTGTATATACAATCTGAAGATCAACCTGTAAGTAAATTAAGGTCCAGTATACGTCGTCAGGTCTTAATATAAGAAAAGCCCTGTATATGAGAACTGTACATAAGAAACAGCCCCGCATATAAGAACAGTCAATATATATGGAAAGACCCTCTATATACATTCGGACCTATTTATACTATTAGGCTATTATAGATGATTAATATGTACATAAGAACAGCCATATATAAGAACTGAAATAAAAACAATCCTGTATATAAGACAACCTAGATACACATGTCAAACAGGCCCCTATATATAAAATACCACAACATTACCTGATAAATATCAATAGAGAAAAATATATATATTTTAATTTGTTTTACAATTCATGTACAAGATTCATTCCTTTAAATAAGAATAGCCCCTTTATATTAGAACTGCCCTGTAATATAAGAACCCTAGTACAGTCCTGTATATAAAGAACAGCCCGTGTATATAAAGAGACATATTTTATTTATTAAATATTTGTTTTACGAGAAAAAAATATATATATTTTTACTTGTTTTAAAAGACTATAGATTTTGTACATTTGTTTGTTTTTTTGTAGCGCTACCTATAACAACTAATTGATAAAAATATTAGACAGCAGTCCTCTGTAAATAACAATAGCCCGTGTATATTAGAACTGCCCAGTAATAAGAGAGCCCCTGTTAATAAGAACAGTGTCGTGTAATAAACAATGTATATTTGCTACCTATATATTCAGATAGCGTTACAGATGCTAGACAAACAAATGTACTCTTTATACATACGTAACGTGAGTGCAAGAACCAGATAAGTATAAGACATATAAACAATCCTCTATTGATTGTTGTAAAGACTACCTATACAAATATAAATGATAAGTAACTACATATACTCGCGTACTAGAGCTGTCGTCTGGTTCTTGCACTAACGTCTTCAATTTGGCAACAGTTGTTATAACAGGGTGGCCAGTATTTCTCTGGAACAAATTTCCCTGACTTTTCCCGGTTTTCCAGCAGAATATTTACTGTTTTTCCCTGTTTTTTATTTAAAAAAATTTTGATAAAAAACCTTAAAAAATAAAGTCCCTCTTATATTACTATATATTATATATATAAATATTTCCAAGAATTTGTATGATTTTGCATTTTTATAAAAATTCCCAGACTTGCAACCAAATTCCCCGACTTTTCCCAGTTTTCCAGAAACTGGCCATCCTGTATAATATATATCTAAGATTTTGTTGTTAATTTATAAAAGCCCTGACGTTTACTATAAATAAAACGTTGATAATCACGTACAATATTTAATATATTTGCATATTTATAATAGTAATGGAAAAGATATAACCAACCAACATTGCTGGTAGATCTCTTGTGTACACTTACCAATCTAGGTAGATTATTTATTTGTCTGTATTTTAAATTACCTTCTCTTACCTATGTATTTAGTTAATATGTAATATTCAATCGTTATTTCGTAGCAACACCGGATAAACATTATTTTGTTCTTAATAATTAATAATAATAATAAAATATTCTCTTTGCGCCTTCACCAGATTATTATTATATTGTATTTATGAACAAAACTAAGTAATTAATTTACTAAAACTAAAACTTTGGTATTTTAAAGTTTTGTTATTGTTTATTTTAATTTTTTAATTGATAGACGTGTCTAATTTAAAGTATTTCTCGGAAAACCTAGAAAATACAAGAGCAAGCTCAAATTTTATAAAAAAATAAAAATAAAAAAGGTTATTAGAAGTTCCATTCAAATTCTTAAAATGATTGACTGTCAGCAAGTAAAGATATTGATCAAATTAAAATAAAAATTTAACAGATTACAACATTTTAAGCAGAAACGCTTGAAATTTAAATTTATTTAATAGCAACGTTATCTTGACTTTATACTACATTGTTTAAATTTTTTTGTAACACATAGCGGACCTTGTTACTCACCGAGAAATACCTTAAATGTTTGAGTGATTTGATATATTGCAAAAAGAAAAGTGCTAGCTGCGTAAAGTAATATATTATATACCGTTAAACCCAGTTTCTCAATGTCCAGTTAACAACTATAATTAATCTCAAGTTTAATTATTAACTAACAGAATTTATTTTATGCTACTTCATAATATTATCTGTAATAAATTTAATGAACGTGTATTTATTAACTATTGACGCTACCTTGTTATACCATTATTAATTTTTAATAGCTAATTTTATGCTTCGATGTTTTCAAAATTTAATCTATCATAAATATTGACATTTGATTTATTTTAAATTTTATAGTAGCACTTATATTCATTTATAAATTCTAGTTATTTTTACCCAGTTCTCTATTATTAAAAATAACTAGTTTTTTATCACATTTAATATAAAAATTTAGGTTAATTTTGAGTTTGACATAACAAGAGTTAAATTTCAGATTACGTTAAACTTACATTGAGAAACTGAGTGTGTTTAAACTGTGAACATTATGTCCAGTTTAAACGTAGGATTAGTTGTTTAAACTCATATTGAGAAACCAAGCGTTAGTACTCTATTTAGTTATACAATTCCCGAGAAAACAAAATTTCAAACCGTCATCATTTTGTAACAGTTTTAAATAAAAAAATAAACAGCTACGCACAATGATAGCTACGTTCATATAGATACTGATCAAATATTTATTAAATCTTTTCCGATAACAAATTGTGAAATTTTGATGGAACCATAGAAAAAAAAATATATTTTTTTAGTCGTCACATCGAGGCTGATAACTTTATAAATGCTTAATATTTTTCTATTAAAAATTAATATTGAATAAGTTGAATATTTACTTAAGACAATGTACTTTATCGGATCCTAAAATAATTTGCTATATCTGTGAAAAAAATTCCCAAACATTGATAAATTTTTGACCCGTGACAGTGGCTTTCCCCCTAGAATACATTTATTTATTTTTTATAAAAAGCTACATGGAGATATTTTTTAAATGTTTTGGTTCTTTTAAATGAGACATGTTTGCCCGTATTACTTAATTTAAACGATTTAATAAATATTTTACAAAATGATATCGGTAAGTTATTTATTAAGATATCCAACTACTTTAAAAAGTCAGGAGAAACTTAATAAACCAACCACTAAGTATTTACTAAAGCACTAGTTTTTTTCAAATTTTAAAATTATTATTGTTTACTTATTTTTTTTGTTATTGAATTTAAATATTTGAGATAATTGAAATATTGAAAGAAAAAAAGAGAAACGCTAACTGCATGAAGTAATATATTATGTATCGTAGATACTCTATTTAATTATACAAATCCTGAGAAAAAAAAACAACTTGTAATAATCGCTAACTATTCAAAAATTTTAAATAAATTCCCTGACCGCTTTAAGTTTTCCTGACTATCCAAAGAGTGGACACACCCTGTATTTATTAAACAATATTACCCTTAACAATGAAAAAATGTAAAAAACTAAGTAAATATATAACATAAGTTGGTGAAGGCGCTGCTGGCTAAATATCTAAACCATCCTGTAATATTTGTTATTGGTGCAATATTAAATAGCTTCACAGTGACAGAGACCCTACCTTAACACTGAAGCCCTGACTGATGGCTGGCCACAAAGTAAATGCAATACAAAATACCTGCTTAATTTAAATTATCTAAATCTATATCTACATATTTTATAATAAACTCATTAACAATTACACAGTACAGGGTGTTCTGTAATACTATATACACACCCCCTATACACTACTACAATATTGTTAAAGTGAGGCTGTATCTGCTGCAGAATATTATAAACAAACAGTGAGTCAGTGAGTTACAGAACACCCCCGTTAGTTAGATCTATATGATGCTACGACGTGCGTGATACAACAACACACTCTATGTATATATATTCTATTGCTCAGCTATCTGATGTGATAGCGAGTGTGTTTAGATATTATTCACACGTAATAGAAAGGTACCACCGTTGTTGTTGTTACACACAGTTTATCTCTAGTATTATTTAATACAACTAACGTACACACAGCACAGTGTGGTGGTTGGTTTGTATAACCAAGGTGTTTATTTTGTACAAACGTTCACCCGAGCTTCAGTAAAAAAACAAACTAATTCTAGCTATATAAAAATTCTGAAAAATATCTACGATGATTTACTAAATCTCAAATATAATTATCAATAAATTGTTGAAATAAACCTCTATACTTTTTTTTAATTAGTTATATGAGAAAATAACTAATAAAAGAATAATAATTATCGTTATTAATATACAGGATGGTCAGTATTTCTCTGGAACAAATTTCCCTGACTTTACCCGGTTTTCCAAGAGAATTTTTACTGTTTTTCCCTGTTTTTTATATTTAAAAGTTAAATAAAAAACCTAAAAAAAAGGTCACATAGATAAAATTTAAATATTTTTGAGAATTTGCATTTTTATAAAAAATTCCCCGACTTCCAACCAAATTCCCTGACTTTTCCCGGTTTTCCAGAAACTGGCCATCCTGTTATAAATCAACAGTATATACGTCCTCAACTTACGAGATTATTTCATTCCAAAAGTTTTCATGTAAGTCGAAAAAATTTAATTTGAGAAAATTTTGATATATTATTATTATTAACACGTTTACAGTTATATAGCCGTCAAAACTAAATATTTTATTCAAGGAATGGCATCTTTAATCGTAAGTCAAATAGATATTTGTTGTAAAAAGTCTGTTATAGCTGTATTGAAACTAATATAATTATATGATAGTAGAAAGTATTGTGTCCGTATAAACAAATGTCTGCAATAAAATGTCCCAGTATATTAGTCAATAAGAGCCATTATTCAAACAAAGATTGTATTCAAAATTAAATATTCCAAAAAAAAACAAAGTTATCATATATTAGTGGATACTATAACAAATGTGTGTCTGTGAACGTGTTAACACTAAATCATATAGTGTGGACGGGAAAGATAGATGTGTGTAAGACACATGTCTCTCTAACTATTGCATGGACATAATAGTTAATGTGTAGGCAAGCAAACATCACAGAAAAACAAAACGCAACCAAATAAATACAATAAACATTACTTTCTTAAAAACGTACAAGTATGATGTAATTGCGTAAGTCAAGGACTTATTTACTGTATTGTGTAAATCAATAAATTCATAAAGAAATTTCTAAAAAATGTTCAATATATTTTTCATTTGATATATTTCAGAATTTTTGATATTTTTATATTGAAAAATTATTAACGTAAACAAAATATTTAATTTCTACAATTAGGAAGCTAATTTTTTTTTTTAAACTACAGTACGTGTACAAACAATCGGTTACTATATTTTATAACTATCAACAAACTTTAAGTGCCCCTCCCTATTAATACACGACTCAAACATTCGAAATAAAATAAAAGTTACCGAATAAAAAACGTTTTTTTTGTAATTTTTAATAATTGATATTATTTTAGAATAACGCTCTTGTGCACAAACACAGGCAACTCTAATATTGACCAAAGTTTTCAGTATGTATCATTCTATAAAACATAATCCCGGACATGCTATCAAAAGTTAACGCAAAGTTGATATATCATAAAAATTAGGATGTTTCAAAAGTATATTTAAAATATAATATATTGTTAAGGAGGTTGGGGGGGGGGGGGGGTAGTTATGTCAAACCCGTACGAATAAGTTTAAAATATTTTACAATTGTTTAAACATTCTAAATAAATTAAATACTAAAATTTTAGACTTTTTAACCAACTCGCTTTTAAGATAATAAATTTTAAAGTTAATTTGTAACACACGGGTGTTGTTAATTAAATCGTAGTTAATGAAAACACATTAATAAAAGATAGAAAAATAGTAGAAAATCAATTTAAAAAAGCTGTCACGGGTACCACAAGACTTTCTTATACGTAATACTGACACATTGTAACTACGTGATTGTTATTTTAATGAAACATATTTCTAACAAACTAATAAAACATACAATAAAATAAATAAACTGTACAAATATTACACACATTATGTATTCAATTAATTTTATTTAACGTAATTACTAAAACCAAAAACAGATGTTTTTACTCTTGTAATTTTTTTGAATTTCCTAATTATTTTTTAAATAAGAAAAAAATTATTTCAGATTAAAAGTATCGAGTATGTTTTTACCTATAATTTATTCCCCATACATTTTTTTCCAACATTAATGATTTAGCCAGAAAGAACTTTTAAAAATAATTAGAATAATCTACAGTATTATTACGTATAAGAAAGACCCCACGGTAATTATGTCAAACACGTACACTGTCCAATCTCTATTTAGAAAGAAAACAATATAAAAACTCTAAATGTGAAATCAAGAAGACTATATAAATGAGAATCAACTTCCTATCTCGCCCAACTACTAAACAACGTCACAAACTATACAGAGTAATATATTTACGTACCTATATGTATAGGTTATAATAGGAACAAAAACAATTTGTATAAACGTCAACGAATTAGTGACAATAATAATAAACACCATAGCAACTAATCGAATCTAGATACCCCCCCCCCCCCCCCCACTCCTATAAAGCTAGTTTACGTTCTGTCCCAATATTCCTATGTCCATGTATTAGTGATTTACGGGCAAGGAAATTATCATGGATTCTTTGACTCCCTTTACACGTTAAGTCGATTCTCCTTATTTAGTCTTTTTGGTATAAATGCATATAACGTGGCAACAGCTAACACTGTCTACAATAATACAATTAATACAGATATGACATTGCTGCGTAACATAAACTAACTTGACTCTGTTCACAGTCGTAGCTGTCAGATAAACAACACAACACAAACACTAATTAATATACAGTACAAAACCGCTTATAACGACATCAGTTAATACAACGTGTATTGGTTTTAAAGACTCTAAATAAAACTGCAACGTAATCTAATATAATTGTATTTTTACCAGTTATTACGATTATCCACTTTTTACTACTAATATGACCGCCAGTCCCTTTGATGTTGTTATAACCAGTTTCTATTGTTATTAGTCCATTATAGTTATCTAATTATTAGACGTTTAAAAACCGTGATCAAACTTATTTACTTTATTATTCTTACCGATTTAAAGACAATATTTTAAATGTGGTAGTCAGTGTGTCTGATTAATGTGTCTTTTAATATAAAATTTGAATTTGAATATCTACAAAACAATAAAAATAACCGCTGTGTTATGTATCAATATAAACGTAACACGAACATGTAAATTTACTAACTATCTTGTGGCTGTCACACGCAGCAATAGTTAACTCGGTAATGCCATATCTTTATTAATTGGTATTGTTGTGACTGCCTCTCTCTCTCTCTCTCACCCCCTCCTCCCCCAACCTCTTTAATAAATACATTAACTAATATACTATACTAACTAATATAATTACTACACGGAAAGTAAAATAAGTTTAAACCGTTTATATTTTGACCAATGTTAATGTAAACATACTATAATTGTTGCAACAATCGACTAATTGAATACAATTAACTTTGCCTAACTTTTAAAATACTTTCCCGGAAGGAAATATATACATTTTTTCATGTTCTTTGACGTATTTTTAAAAAGATTCTATAAATAAAAACATTCAGATAAATACTCTGTAAAATATAACTCTCCCCCAAACTGTGGTGTGTCACGTTGTTGTTGTTTGTTGTTAATCATTTCAATAATAAACAAAATCAAATTGAAAACTATTAAAATATAACAATTAATTATAACATACTTCATTGTTGCGTAGTCTGATTAGACGTTTGTTGTAACACGCTATAGATACCTTTCTAAATATAGTTAATGTATTATTATCATTTAACAACAACACAATCACTAAATATTAAATATAAAACAAATATAGGGGAAACGGTATAATTATTGGCCACTTTTCAGATATTTTGTTTAAAATAAGAAACGTGTTAACTTTAATAAAATCTAAATGCTTACTAAAACGGTAGCCTAGTTTATTGTGATTGTTTAAGAGCATATTTTACTTTGATTTTAAATTTTAACGTATTGTAATTTTGACATTTTGTTAAAGACTGAGTGAATAAAAATAAAATTTGTGTTAATAATTAGCAATATTAAAAAACAGCTGTTAGTTTATATTGAAGATAATTATTAAATGTTTAAGATAGTAATTGTTAATTATTTTTAAACTCTACCTGGGCAATAATTGTGTTAACTTTTCTAATGATTGGCCACTGGTGGTTAATTATTATTATTTATAGGTAAACAATATACACCTAAAAAGTAAAAATAATAAAAACATGAGTGATGAAAACGTAGCTCATCAACAAACAAATTTAGATATAGAACAAAAATTTGGAATCGTAGATTTATGTGATTTATGAAATAGGCACCCCAGATAATTTTTTACATTATTTCAGCCCCCTGCCCACCCACAATTATATTTATTGCTTAGAATTTTGATACTGATTTATGAAATATAATTTTTTTTAATGATACAATACTACAATTAAAAAACAGTTAATAAAATGACAAATTTTCAAGTTTGAGATTTTGATATTCAATTTTAAAACAAAATAAAAACGTAAAAATATGAAAACTGGATAAACGAATATGAATTACTGATAATTAGCTTTTTTATAAAATAAAAAAAAAATTAGTTAACAAAAATAACTGAAATAAAATCAAATAAAGGAGCTTCCTCTTTTTTGAGGTAAAAACCCAAATCTGTTATGAAACATAAATTGTCAATTACAAATAAATGCAAAATTTGCTGACTAATTATTACTTTTGTAGAAGTTTTACGAAATTTATCATCTATCGCTAACTATGACCAATAATTGTAAAAAAATACTACGCCAATCATTAAAAAAATGGCCAATCATTATACTTTTTTGAGATATTTTCTATTTTATCCAGGTTTTCGTTATAATACATACACAAATAATAAAGGACTAAATAATGAACATTTTACTGTATTTATATTCCATTTATCACTTATATTAAAATAATAACGTTTGTTTCTAAAGTGGCCAATAATTATACCTTTTCCCTTACAACACATTACATTTATGATACGTTTGTTTCACTAATCAATTGACTAATTATATAAAATACAAACATTTAGTTATTTGCTAACCTAGAGAACACTAAATACAATCACACGGGCGGGGGCAAACGTTACTTGATACAACACAACTGGAACAGTTGACAACCACTGGTGTTGTGTACCTCACTAGTTCTACAGCTACCATCTCACTGCATTACACGTCGTACGTCCACGTCAAAACAATTTGCTGTTACTTGTTGCCATTATTACTGAAATAATTAATACAAATACTGTTTATCAACGCTATTATATAACAGATATACGTGTTAAGACATTGGATACAGGAAGACAACAAATCGCTGCTGATTCAACATTATATTTATAATGTTTTATTTTAAGAACAAGTATATTCATTCATATATAAAATGTTATTATTCATGTTATAAATATATGTAACAACAAAATGTAATCACTTTTATGTTATTATTCAAACTAAATGTATCTAAAGTAATTGTTTTTAAAAACAATCGACACATAACTTACGTGTACCGAGTTGTATATTGAAGAAAAGCATTTAAAACATAAAATAGAAAGCTACTGCATAAGGATTAAGTTACATACATTATTTAAGTGTTTGTTTACTTAGCATTTGAATTATTAATAAAGAATTCAATTAAATGTTATAAATATGAGCTAAATGATAATATTGAGTGTACCTAATGATAGCGTATGTTGTTGTTGTTGATACTTGAGTTACTCAGACAGCAAATGTTGGTCCACGTTCTAGCTGCACTTACACGTCTACTGCGGATAGAGGTTCACCACGTTCTCCTAGTCTATACCAAAGTCCATGATGTCCTCAGCATACTCTCTGTATCTTCAGTAATGTTGACAGAGCCTCATCTAGATACATCAAAGAAACAAATATATGTTATTATTATTTCAATAGAGTTAATATAGAGTACCTATCTCAGTTTTCAACAATGGTACAACTAAATACACGCAAGGTAAAAAGTTAAGCTTATTTTCAAAAGAATTTAAATTATATAATGATATAATACTCTCCACAAACTGGTGTTTGTAAGCTGCGTTTTTACTTTCCCATTTAAATTAAATAGATTTCTTCAGAGTTAATTTACTTCAAAATTATTTAGCGTTTATTGTAAAGAATCAATTAAAATGGTATAAATATGAATTAAATGTAAATATTTACCGTATATACTGACACCACTGTATATTGTGTTGTACAAATCAACGCCACTGCGTACATGTGGTATACATAGACTAAATATAATAGTAATGTAAGTTGGTAGCACTGCTAGATAACGTGTCAAGTGTGTGTGCACTAACGTCAACTGAAAGAGTAGGCCGTAGAGACACTGAAATGATTGCAATGTATAATTATTAATGTATTAAGATTTAGGTATAATAAACAATGTATTTACGAACCTAATAAATATATAACAGCTACACACAAGAGTTACTCGTACACATCTATCTAGCTGCATTGTACACATCGATGGCAGGTTCACGTTCACCTAGCTCATACCGATGTCTATGATGTCATCACTCTCTGTATCTTCAGTAATGTAGACAGAATCTCGTCCATGTATATCAATAAAACAAATATTAGTTTAAGTACAATTAATTTTTTTTTTTTTTTTAAATAAAAATCTGTAGGTAATATTTTATTATGAAAATATAGCCTCCATTTTGTAATGTAATTATTCAACACACACACACACACATTAGTGATTACATAAATAATTGCGTATAATTAAACAAATGACCTTCAAAATAATTCTTCAATACGTAAATTCTTATTTTCAAATTTAATATAATTTGTATCTGCATTTTAAATAATAAATACAAGTTCAAAATAAAATGTTCTAAAATTAACAGACGCGTGTATTTTCAGTAAAGTTTACCATAAAAAAACATACACAATCAAAATATTAAATTATGATGAAAACAATTTATTAAATATATAAAATTTACCTTATAGTCTGTAGTTAATAATACAGCGAACGTTTATTTATTCCATTAACTTAATTGTATCCCATTACTGCATGTTATAAGAAAATAATTACATACATCTTGAATTTTAAACGTAGACATTTTTTTATCTCACAAAACACATAATGTAAAGTACATACACATAAATCAAAATTGTAATTCACTTAAATATTTAATGATAATCTATAACCAACACTTGTACACATCTAAATTTAACTTGAATAATAATGTAAATGACTAATATTATTATTGTGACTGTCTCGTGTACGTAAAAAACTAATTAAAAATCAAAAACACACCGTTTATACTAACTACGCAGTTTAATTACGTATCTGTTTTTCAAACAAGTTCAAACCTCCCATTTTGAAGCCGGTACGCGCACGGCCTGCCTCTGCCGTCAAGTACATGCATTAACATAACCCGAATGCCAACCGATCAAATTAACCGATGCAATCGATGCAGTTAACCAAAAACGACATTTATTTACACTGATATAACACTAATAATTTTAAAAACTTCTAAAACATTGTTAATTTATAATAATTATTACATATTATTAAATTCGAATTTAACATCTGAAATACGAGCGCTGATTGTAGCGGCTATTTCTTAAACTATATAAGAGAGGGTTCATTAACACGGTCACGTTTCATTTATTTTCAACAAAATTACATTTTATTTTTCGTACCAAGGTCCTTGAAATGATATTACAGTGCTCTTTTAAAATATTTGTAAACCATTTTCAATTATTAAATTACTTAAAACAACTCAAGCTAACATTTTACTGTAGACAAAAACTGACTGTAGAAAAGTGTCCGTGTTTGTCATCCCGAATTTTTCAAACATGGCGTCGTAAGAATACGCACTTGTATAAAGCGTAGATCGCTAGCGCTGTCTCCTTTTACCAAATAGTTTAAGACATCTAGCCGTCTTTTTCTATAAAGGAAATAGCTATGGGAAACAGGGATTAATAATTAGTGGCATCTGTTGCATTTTTTATTAACTAAATTAAGCCAGCGGTTCCCAAAATTTTTACGAGTTATTTATCGAAAAAAAATTGAACAAAAATAGATATTCATTAAACAGTTTCCACTATTGAAATACACAGTAATAATAGAACATTGAATTTTTACTTGTATTAATTATTTAAAACTGTCTTTTAAATCAGAGGTTCCTAAGAAAAGACTGTCTCAAGTATTGATTGAAAAAAAAGCACATTAAAATCAGTCTGTTGGTTTCCGATATACAAATAAACAATAATACTGGGTTGAGCGCAATCAATTTCTGTAGAAAATCTCCCATTTTCATAATCTACGTTTCTGTAAATCAGTTACTTACGGACGGTAGATGTATTTGCACTAAATAGTAAAACATAAATGCACATATTTGTATAAAATAAAACACATACAACAAGAATAACATCTCTAGTATTTTTTTAATGTTAAACATTCGTACGTAATTTTAAATATCTCCACATAAAGTAAAATGCATCTGGCTAACGTTTTATTAAGATAATTATTAAATATAAATAATTATTTGAATTACTATCGTTGTTAGAATAATTAATAGAATTAATAATAGGGTATCTCAGTTTTAAATAATGGTATAACTTAATACACGCAGGGTAAAAAGTTAAACTTATTTTTAAAGGATTAAAAATATAAAATAATTTAATACCCTTTCCAAATTGGTAATTTCTCCATGTCTGTCCGTCCTGAAAATTTTTAGACATAATAAGATGAAATTTGGTATACGGTCGTAGATTGATGACCCAAAAACAGAAATATGATTTTTGAAAAAAAAAAAAGTTTTCATAAAATGAAATGTGTTTTTAAAAAAAAAAAAAAATTCACCTACCCCATTGAGTGGGGTGTCGTTAGAAAGGTTTCCTAAAATACAAAAAAAAAATGTAATAGGACTTTTTGATTTTAACCCATCAATCGTGATGTATTTGCTCTCCAAAGTCATTAAAAAAGCGCCCCCCCCCCTTTATTTTCTAAACTATCAATTCAAAAAGTCTGAAAAAATTCCAGAATGTAGATTTTAATTATTACTTTCACTGAAAATTATAACGAACATTGTCAAAAATATTTAGGACCCCCCTTCTATAGACTGAAAAGTGAACACACAATTTTTTTCCTACTTATCCCATTGAGTGGGGTGTCATTTGATAGGTCTCCTAAAATGCAATTATAAAAGTCAAAGGACTTTGATTTTAACCCTTCGGTCACGAAAATTTTAAAATAAACCTTTTTTTTATAAATCGTAGTGAGAATGATTACGGAACCCTATCAAGTGCGTGCTCGTTTTATCTTCTATTATTATCTATTCAGTTTTTCTGTAAGCTGTGTAGTTTTCAAAATAAAAATTCGTAATCAATTTTTCGAGAACAATAGCCTCCATTTTGTAAATGTAATTATTAAACACAAACAATGTAATTACTAAGGAATTCAATACACATTAAAAATCTAATGGATTTATTATTGACTGGTACTTTATCTAAACGCTCCTTTAACTGTTAATTTTTTAATTTTAATAATTTTTGTAAAAAAAAAAAAAAAAACACTACGCCAAACAATTTAATATTCATTTTAATTTCCATAACCCTTCACCAAAATTTTGATAGAACAACGGAGAGGAATTTATGTTTTTTGGTCGTCACATCGAGGCTCATTACTTTATACATGTTTAATATCTTTCTATGAAATTAATATTGAATATATATTTAACCCATTAGTTCCCAGTGTCCTATTTATAGGACATCACATTTTCTAATTTTTTTCATTCACAAAATAACATTGTTAATTTGATTTCCAATACTAATACGTTTATTAAGTCTCTCTACTTACAATAATTTTTAAAACGTACTCTAGAGTTCGTTCAATGACAAATTATAACACTTTTAAAGTAACCGTGTAATTGTTCCAGCTAGCCGATATTTATAGTTACATTTTTTTGCACTTATTAAAGCGTTTTTTTAATTTAACTAAACTATATATAATATTACTTACGAGAGTGTAAATATAGCATACAAATATTAATAATTTCAAAAATAAATCCAGGTCGTTAAAAAAGTGCTGTCCTATAAATATGACATTGGGTTCTCACGATAATAATCTAGTCTGCGACTGTTAATTATTATGTCATGTATTGAATTTATCTTTTACGTAATATTTTCAACAAGAATTGCGAAACTCGATCAAAAAATTCAAAGAAATAAAAAGTCGGGAAGTAATGGGTTAATAAAATGCCCTTTACACAATCATAAAATAACTAGTTATACCTGTGAAAAAAAATTCCCATAATTATCAATTTATTGACCCGTAGCAGCGACTTTCCTCTTTAAGTTAAATAGAGTTAATTTACTTCAATATTACTTAGTAATTATTGTAAATAATCAATAAAATGGTATAAATATGAGCTAAATGTAAATATTGACTGTATATACTGACCACTATTGCGTTGTTAGACTCTGGTGTACAAATCAACGCAAGAGTTACTCAGATGGCGGGTGGGCTCATCACGTTCACCTAGTCCATACCATGACGTCATCACCATACTGTATCTTCAATCATATCGGCAGCTTCGCCCGCATCTATCACTGAGAAATATACGTTGTTATTATGTAGAATTAATTAATTTATATTATATACAATATATTTCAGTTTCCAAAGATGACATAACTAAATACAATATAATGATTTAATACCCTTTCCAAATTGGTAATTTTTGTCTATTCAGTTTTTCTGTAAGTTACGTAGTTTTCTAAATAATAATCTGTAATATTTTATTTTAAAAATAATTTGTTCAAAAACAATTGCCTCCATTTTGTAAATGCATTAAGTAGATTACATAAATGATTTCATATTGAATTAACACAAAGGAAAAATGATCCAATGACCTTCAAAATAATTGTTAAATGCGTAGTTATTTTCAATTTTTTTCTGCCTTTTAAATAATAAATACAAGTTAAAATTGTTAAAAATGAAATGTTCTAAAACTATAACAGACACACACATGTATATGCAGTAAAGTTTTACCATAAAAAACCAACAATCAAAATATTGAATGATCACGGAAACAATTATTAAATATATAAAATTTACCTTTAATTGTATCGTGTTAGATCTATTGTTTCCCATTACTGCATGTTATATGAAAATAATTACATATATGTTGAATTTTTACCACACGAAACACAAAGTACATACATATTAATCAAAATTATAGTTAAATTATCTAACTGTTTTTCAACAAGTTGAATCTCCCATCTTGAAAGCGGTATGCACACGACCTGACCTCTGCAGTCAAGTACATGCATTAACATAACGCCTGCCAACCGATGAAAAAATTACTAACCAATTTGATGGATGCTACTAATCGCTGAAATTAATCGATGCAATCGATGTTGCTTACGTTCTAACCAAACAAATGACATACTTGCATATATATTCGTATCCCATTAATTTAATAAATAACAAATGAATGAATTTGCTCAACAATGCAATTGTTTGACTTGCTTTGTTGTCATGCTTTGTTGTCATGCTTTGCTCTAGTTCAAAAAGGGCGTCGCGAGTAGAAAAAGTTTGGAAACAACTAGTTTAGGTTATGATTTTTTAGTTCCGTTATACATAATACTATTTTTATAAAAATTACAAGTCTGAATCTTACAAAACATACCCCAAATATTAAATTACAGAATTTACAAGAGATCGCTCAATTATATTATAAAAAGATACAACTGGAAACATAACATACAGCATTAACAATCATATTATTTATTAAACACGATACCACTTTAATGTCCTCTTTAATTGTCTACAAAATTGTAATCGATCATTTTTATATTTACAAAATAATTTTAAAAAAAATACTTTTTACTAACCTTGTGGCGCTGTAACTTGTAAACTATTTATTTCCTACTTATAAAATTAAGAAGAAGCTAATAATGAAATTATTAGCGAGACTTTTTACCAGTTTTTCATAACATAATATATGTAAGATCATAGTTACTGTGATAATAACAAAACACAATTGTTGAGTAACAATGGAAACAATTGAATATCGTACTTCATTGTTCCATAACATAACTGAGTTGTCAAATATTGTAGTTTCGACACACAGACAACACTGATATAACACTAATATTTTTAAAAACTTCTAAAACATTGTTAATTTATAATAATTATTACATATTATTAAATTCGAATTTGACATCTGAAATACGAGCGCTGATTGTAGCGGCCATTTGTTAAACTATGTATGAGAGGGTTCATTAACACGGTCACGTTTAATTTATTTTCAAGCAAATTACATTTTATTTTTCGTGCCAACGTTCTTGAAATGATATTACAGTGCTCTTTTAAAATATTTGTAAACCGTTTTCAATTATTAAATTACTTAAAACAACTCTAGCTAACTTTTTACTGTAGACAAAAACTGACTGGAGAAAAGTGACCGTGTTTGTCATCCCTAATTTATAATCAAACATGGCGTCGTACGAATAAGCGTAGATCGCTAGCGCTATCTCCTTTTACCAAATAGTTTATGTCATCAAGCTGTCTTTTTCTATAAAGGAAATAGCTATGGGAAATAGAGATTATGAATTAGTGGCATCTGTTGCATTTTTGATTAACTAAATTATGTCAGCTGTTCCCAAACTTTTTACGAGTTATTTATTGAAAAAAAATTGAACAAAAATAGATTTACATCAAACAGTTTCCACTATTGAAATCGCAATAAGAGTAACGATTACGTACCTACGCTAACCGTATTACCAATAATTGTTTATGTTCATTCCGTTTACCTACAAGTATTTACTGCTACAGTTCATTTACATTATTGAGGTGACGATACATACACACACACATACTGTGAATTGAATTACACATTTGATTTACAGACATAATTTATGAAATAAACCAACAAAATTTAACATGAATTTTATTCAGTAAATACATAGTAATAATAGAGCATTGAATTTTTACTTGTATTAATTATTTAAAACTGTCTCTTAAATCAGATCTTCCTAAGAAAAGACTGTCTCAAGTATCGACTAAAAAAAGAACACTAAAATCAGTCTGTTGGTTTCCAATATACAAATAAACAATAATACTATAGAAAATCTCCCGTTTTCATAATCTACGTTTCTGTAAATCAGTTACTTACGGATGGTAGATGTATTTGCACTAAATAGTAAAACATAAATGCACATATTTCTATCAAATAAAACACATACAACAAGAATAACATCTCTAGTATTTTTTTATTGTTAAACATTCGTACGTAATTTTAAATATCTCCACGTAAAGTAAAATACATCTGGCTAACGTTTTATTAAGATAATTATTAAATATAAATAATTATTTGAATCACTATCATTGTCAGAATAATTAATAGAATTAATAAAAGGGTATCTCAGTTTTAAAGAATGGTATAACTAAATACACGCAGGATAAAAAGCTAAACTTATTTTTAAAGGATTTAAAATATAAAATAATATAATACCCTTTCCAAATTGTTAATTTTTAGAGTCCCGTAGAAAACTAGGAACCCTTATAGTTTCTCCATGTCTGTCCGTCTGTCCTGAAAATTTTTGACATAATAAGATGATATTTTACAGAAATAATATGATTTTTGAAAAAAATTATTTCAAACACTATCAACGTTGAATAAGTTATAAACGTAAGACACAACAGACAGATCATATTTACAATTATATTGACTGATATATAAACACGTCTCTTTCTACATTAGGTCTAATTTAAATGCACAACTTTAAATTATATTATTTATTTGTTTATTATTTATAGAAAGATATCATTAAACTTACGAGTCGACTGTTTGTTGTACGAAAGATTTATTTGTAATATTAATTAATAAAATGTTAGTAAATACAAGGGTTTATCAATAAAGTACGTACATTTTAAACACATATTCATTCAAACCTAAACATATATGACACGTAGGTAATACACCAACCAAATCTACTTTTAAATAGCGTTAAATAAATTGATTGATAATATCGGACATTACTGTTATAAGAACAACAATATTATATATATATATATTACAAACAGTTCTCAACCTATGACACGGAGAATAAACTAGTAAATAATGCGGATAACTGCGTAGCACGTAATAAAAAAAATATAATGTTTACTGTACCTACTGAACGTGTAATGTTACGACAGACCAGCTCTGATGTATCAATCACAAACGAGTGCATGTACATAACGCTATCTTGTCAGTCTCACCCGCATCTCTCACTAAAACAGAAAATGTTATTATTTATATATACATAGGATCTCAGCTTCCAATAGCAAGATTAAAAATTGTAGATAATGTAGTTTATGTTATAAAAAAAAATGTTTAATTATATTTCATGCCATGAGTCATGGGACTTTCTTATATAGGTACGTATTACAGAGATTGGTCAGTGTACGCATGGTGTACATAATTAAAATTATAAACACATACACTATTACGTATAAGAAAGTCCCATGACTCATATAAAAATATTATTACATACTGTAGTAAATACACCTTGTTTTGTAAATGTAATTAAACACACACACACACACTAGTGATTACATAAATGTTTATGTATGATTGAACATGAAAATAAAATGCCCCAATGACCTTCAAAATAATTATTAAAATGCGTACATTTTTATTTTGTAATTATGTAATACACGTTCATAAACCAATAAACACTTATATTTGCAGTAAAGTTTATCGTAAAATAAACATACACAATGTTCATAGGATATAATTATCAAATATATAAATTCTACCTTTAAATCGTATTCCATCATCACTGCCAAGTACCATATGGAAATAAATATGACGTATATTTTAAACACATTTCATTGTCGAACCAAACACACAATTACATCAACACTCGTACACAACTAATTACAATAATTATAACGTAAAAATGACTCTAATCTGTCTCCTATTCGTATAAATAAAACGTAGTTATTTAATATTATCTAACTATCTCATATAAACTCTCGTCTGGAGCCGGACGCGTTTTACCCGCTCTCTGCCATTTTGTACATGTACTTACTTGAAGTTAGCAACGATGAAATTAACCGATGCAATCGATGCTGTTAACATAAAACTTAGAGCATATACTACTGGAGACAGCCTTGCCGCTCGGCCGTGCGAACAAGTGTGCTAGAGAGATAGCGGGAGAGTACTACCTCCTTTCTCTCTCGCTCCCGCATGCTTATTAATCGGTAGAGAGGGGCAAATAAGCACGCGGGAGCGAGAGAGAAAGGAGGTAGTACTCTCCCGCTATCTCTCTAGCACATTTGTTCGTACGGCCGAGCGGCAAGGCTGTCTCCAGTAGTATATGCTCTAAGACATAAAATGACATTTATTCAGTGGTGCCCAAAATGTTCTGCGAAGTGTCGCGGATCTGCAAATTTATTCATTAATTTAATGTAAATTAATGAATTTGTTCAATAATGCAACTGTTACTTTTGTTCAATACAAGTTAAAGTTAGTTATGCTTTGACTTAATTATAGCAGGGCACCATAGGAAAATCTTATTTAAAAACGAGTGCCACGAACCGAAGAAGTTTGGGAACCACTAGCTATTATTTTTTAGAATTTTTATTATAAAATATGCCTTGAAATCGTAAAATTAAAATTAAAAATGACATGTTTATCTACACAAATAACTCATATAATAAATTGTAACATTGTAGAATAAATTATAATATAACCCGATAACTTTTACTCGCATATTTATTCACTTACTGAAACTTTGGGGAAAAACTAATTAAATAAAAACAACAATACAAAATTAAAAGATTTTATTTTTTCATTTAGAAAAATTTACGCTATCACAAAAGTTAGACCGTGGCAATACGCTTAGAGTCGACTTAGGCCGAGTTCACAGCACCAGCGAACTCGCATAAAATAATCACGTGTAGACATTAAAAAGCAAGATAGCATGCTGTATACTATCTTGCTTTTTGATGTCTACACGTGATTATTTTATGCGAGTTCGCTGGTGCTGTGAACTCGGTCTAGTCGACTGGAAGCGTATTGCCACGGCCTTATATATTTGTACAGAGTCACAATGTCTATTAGATAACCCGTAGCCTTTCCAGTCACGGTCTCTGAGCCGTAGTTCTACCGGAACTAGCTCCAACTCAAGAGCATTTCTTTTTATTCTGTTTATCAGATGTCATCGTTGACCCAAATCACTGCAAGATGCGTCGAGTAAGATCTTATTAAAACAGGGGGCCGTTTGACACGTTTGTTGTGGTACTAACTATTTGTACGGAATCGAACTGGAATACTTTTATACAATGCACACAATACAACTGACAATCATCTGTAAGTTTAGGTATCTTTGATTTAATGTTCTCAAGTGCTATGAAATAAACTAACAAGATGTTATTTTCTTATATCATTTTTATAAGTTCTGCAATACGAACAGTTTTATTTTGTGGAGCTGCGTACATGCCCAATACTACTTCGTATGGTACAGGATTTAAGTTCATGTTGTGCTGAAATCTAATTTTATCGATTCGGATAAAAAAATTTATATTCTGTTCATAGTTTTCCTACAAATAAATTATTTTACGTTGTAATTTACATTAACATAAGCTATATTTACCTTACTATCATGATGTTTACAAAAAACTTTAAATATGACAATTGATAAAATAATGGACGTTATTTAAATCATAGAAATAGTGGTGATAGAAGAGGTGTGGTACCTAAAAATGTAAATATTCTGTCCGCGCAACCACCGCGGTAAGCGAATTTTATTTGATTAAAAAAAAATAAAAAAATAATTAAATGTGTAAAAATAAGTTGGCTCTGAAATTTTTTAAATTTTTTATTGATTATTAACTTTTTACTCTACATAATAAACAAAAAAATAAAATAAAAAGCTTGTAAAAAAAAATTTCCACATCGGGACTCGAACTCGGGATTCTTAGTTTACAATCTCTACAATATTTTTTTTGTTTTTAAAATATCAACCAAACGGTACTTTATATCGAAAAATAACAAGAGACATAATAATTTTGTTTTATTGAGAGGATTCGAAAACATATTTGATATTATCAATTCGATATTTAATACTCGAGATATGATTTTTTTTCGGTTTTGAACGGCCGCCATTTTGAAATCAATAAAGGAATTTCGCTGGCTAACGAACTTAACCGAGGTATTCGTGAGATCGATTTTTCAACCAAGTTTCAAAAAGATCGGAAGTAATCCTGGAAGGCTAGAGAGTCCACTCGAAACGGCAGATATACATATATATATATATATATATATATAATTTTCCTTCGAAATTATTGGGTTGTTTGGTCAAATGAAATAAATAAAAAAACACTTTAGTTTTTTTAATTAATTATTTTAATAAGCATAAGCGCTTTTCGGAAATGTATTTCCTTCATCAGTGATTGATTCTGTTGACAATTATCAGGATTTTAATATACATACATATTTCTAATTCTAATATAATTTATATAATATTTAATATATATATATATATATATATATATATATATATATATATATATATATATATATATATACATACAGTTTTGAACGGACCTCATTTTCGTGATCTTGAGATCAAGTTTGATAAAGATATATAGTTTTTTTTCCGAAGTTGCGTCATGATGGTGATAGCAATAGCTATATTTTTCTTCGAAAAATTCGCTAAAAAACGAACATTCAGTAGAAAAATAAAATAAATAATCTTAATTATATATAGGTAACTGTATAACAAGCTATATAATATAAGTAAATCACCTTTCTTTAATTATTTCAATGTAGCTACCGTTCAACACAGTGTCATGAAAACTTCCTCTATTTTGTATATATCTATGTTGTGTTTATTACAGGAATTTGTATTACCATTGTTACTTTACAGAAATCTGTATAAGTGTTTATTAAAGGAATCTGTATTACCTTTTTTACAGAAATCTGTATTTCGCGTTTAAAACAGGAAATTGTAAATCATTTTTACTTTACAGAAATCTGTATAAGTGTTTAATATAGGAATCTACATTACTTTTTTTACAGAAATCTGTATTTCGCGTTTAAAACAGGAAATTGTATATCATTTTTACTTTACAGAAATCTGTAAAAGTGTTTAATATAGGAATCTACATTACTTTTTTTACAGAAATCTGTATTTCCCGTTTAAAACAGGAAATTGTACTACTATTTTTACAAAAATCTGTACCACTTGTATATTATAGGAATCTATATTAGAGTTTTTACAGAAATCTAACTCATGCTCGGAAATATTATTAAATTAACTGTTTTTTTTTATCATAAAAAAAGATTAAAATTTTCTGCAAATTGCTGGAATAAGTGCGTTTACATCAGGTCAAGTTTTAAAATAATAACAATAATTTATTGCATCTAAAGAAGATCCAACGTAAATACATTTTTGTTTATTATAAAAGAATTTTATCACAAACCAACAAAATAAATAAAACATCAAACAACTTCTAAACATATACGTAGATATACAGATATGAGCAAAAAAAAGGAGCCAATAATGTAACAGTAATATTTCAAATTAAAGTGCACGTAAAAATGATAATTTTAAAACATGTGTTGTTACTAATATAACAAATTCACGCCTGATGATATTATTAGCAAGTCTTTTTGCTTGTTTTCAATAACATAATATTATACGTAATGAGATCACAGTTACTGTGACAATAACAAAACACAACTGTCGTGTAACAATGCAAACAATTGAATATACTTCCATCATCGTTTCATAGCATTTAAGGTAGTTGGTCCATCATAATGTGATCACATTAGGCCATGAGTACATATTTTTAATTTAGAGAAATGATCATGGCAACGCTGTACATTATCTACTATTAACTACTTGTCAAATGATTATATTTTATCATCTAAACTACCACAGAATATATTAATAATTAATGAAATCCATTATAATTCCCTTCAATCCACTTATCATATTTTGTAAAAAATTATTTCGTGTATTTTTTACTATAATCAAATGAATACGTTGTTGCCACATTGTCAACAATACTGTAATTTATGTGATGGTTTGGTAGTTAAATCTGGTTAAATCTTAATAACGGGATGGTCAATTATTCCAATTTTTTGTATATTGTTTTCTTTCATATAAATATACAACATGTCAGTTTTTTATGAAAACCTGACGCTACGTTTAAATTTTATCTAATAAAACGTCACGTTGGTGTACGGTTAGTCCATATAAGCTGTGTTAAAAATATAAACTTTGAGATCGTTTTTCATAACTTTGAGATGGTCAATTTTAATAAAAATGGGCTATTTTTCAGATATTAATCTAGGGAATATTCATGTGCAATTTAAACAAAATCTGACGAAAACGTGTTTACGGACCAACTACTTTAAAGTACACGGCATTAATTAATCAACACGCAGACAACTGACAACCTCCTTGAAATGATATTACAGTGCTCCTTTAAAATATTTGTTCGTCGTATGAATATGCATTTGATAAAGCGTAGATTGCGAGCGCTGTCTCCTTTAACCGAATAGTTTATGTCATCAAGCCGTCTTCTTCTATAAAGGAAATAGCTATGGGAAACAGAGATTATTAATTAGTGGCATCTGTTGCATTTTTGATTAACTAAATTAAGTCAGAAAATGAACAAAGATAAATTTTCATTAAACAGTTCCCACTATTGAAATCGCAATTAAGAGTAACGATTACGTACCTACGCTAACCGTATTACCAATAATTGTTTATGTTCATTCCGTTTACCTACAAGTATTTACTGCTACAGTTCATTTACATTATTGAGGTGACGATACACACACACATACATACACACACAATTGTTGAGTAACAATGCAAACAATTGAATATCGTACTTCATTGTTCCATAACTTAACTGAGTTGTCAAATATTGTAGTTTCGACACACAGACAACACTGATATAACACTAACAATTTTAAACACTTAAAACATTGTTAATTTATAATAATTATTACATATTATTAAATTCGAATTTGACATCTGAAATACGAGCGCTGATTGTAGCGGCCATATGTTAAACTATATAAGAGAGGGTTCATTAACACGGTCACGTATCATTTATTTTCAACCAAATTACCTTTTATTCTTCGTACCAACGTCCTTGAAATGATATTACAGTGTTCCTTTAAAATATTTATAAACCGTTTTCAATTATTAAATTACTTAAAACAACTCAAGTTAACATTTTACTATAGACAAAAACTGACTGTAGAAAAGTGTCCGTGTTTGTCATCCCGAATTTTTCAAACATGGCGTCGTAAGAATACGCACTTGTATAAAGCGTAGATCGCTAGCGCTATCTCCTTTTACCAAATAGTTTATGTCATCAAGCCGTCTTTTTCTATAAAGGAAATAGCTATGGGAAACAGAGATTAATAATTAGTGGCATCTGTTGCATTTTCTATTAACTAAATTAAGCCAGCGGTTTCCAAAATTTTTACGAGTTATTTATCGAAAAAACAAGTTGAACAAAGATAAATTTTCATTAAACAGTTTCTACTATTGAAATCGGAATTAAGAGTAACGATTACGTACCTACGCTAACTGTATTACCAATAATTGTTTATGTTGAGTCCGTTTACTTACAAGTATTTACTGCTACAGTTCATTTACATTATTGAGGTGACGATACACACACACATACTGTGAATTAAATTACACATTTGATTTACAGACATAATTTATTAACCCTTAGCTGCCACACTGAGGTACCAGGCGCCCCACAGAGTTTCAACTTCAATTTAAGCTGTTTAAATTTTTGAAAATAATTTTGGTAGCGACCCCTAACGTTAGTCCAATTAACTATCTTCCCTCTGGAGTACCTAGCATAATTTTAATAGCGTAAGTCTAGTTGTGGTCATCACGACAAGTTGAGTGGTGTCGTTTTTTTGTTTTATTTAATGTCTGTTTGTATAAAAAAGTAAGTACATGATATTTCACAAGGCTAGATTTTTTTTCCGATAAAAAACAATATATTTTGTGTTTTATAAGTTTACGTTCACGGTTTATAGTGGAGGAGCGACTTGTGAACTTTCGTGCTCGTGGCAGACCCATATCCAAATTTAAGTGGTATATAAAAAATGTTCCAAAATATAGATTTTTTTTGGTGTTAAACTTATAATTATAATATTTTTTATAATTTTTATAATTTTTTTAATACGCCCCTGGCCTATCAACTATTTTTGCATAATCCTGAAATTTTTCAATTCTTTATTTATTTATTTCTTAATTTTTATGAGGAAAAAACATATAATTAATTAATTTTTATAAATAAATAAATAAAAAATTTTTTCATTGACTTCCGTCTCATCAAATGTCAAAATAAATACATTTTTTCGAACGGCTACTTCCACACTATTTTTTTCCTTAAAGTGTCTTATCTCAAGAGTATCAGCCTAAAATTTTAGATTTTTAAGTTAAAAATTAAAAAAGTTATGAATTTTTATGTAAAAAAACCCATTTTTTAATACAGGGTGAGTCATATCAGGTGGAACAAACTGAAATCGTTGATTGAGAAAAATATTTCAAGCAAAAAAGTTCATATAAACATGTGTCCGGAAACTCTTCGTGAGGGAGCTACAGACTCCTAAATATTTTGACTAAAATTGTTTTTTATTTAATATCTGGAGAACCCATTGTGATACAGCAATGAAAATTAATACCTGGATTAGTAATAATAACACGTGTTATCGATTTCCAGTATCAAACAATGGTTATTTAGACCAGAGATGTATGGAGCCTGTGGGCCCTCTGATTTTTATCTAGTATTTTTTTGTTCTTCACTTTTTTCTTATTTTGGTATTTCTATAAGGTCATATGATACAAAACACACATAAATATACATTGTTGGGTTGTCATAAGATCAACCGTTTACGAGATATACGATGGGGAAGATAGTTTTGCAGAATTTAACTTAATATGGATGCTAAAAATTACACAAAATAAATTTATATTCTTGTTCTAGTACTTAAAATAAGAAAAATAGTTGGTGTAAATATTCCTCTAAATATGACTCCTCATAGAATTACAGCCAGTTTTATTACTTTAATTCGTGATTTATTAATTGACTAAAACACGAAACTAAAAACTGTTATCTGTTGTTAAGGATGCATTTTTGTAGGTATATTTACATACACATTTATTCTTGTTTTTAATTATAGAACAAGAATATAAATTTATTTTGTGTAATTTTTAGCATCTGTATTAAGTTAAATTCTGCAAAACTATCTTCCCCATCGTATTTCTCGTAAACGGTTGATCTTATGACAACTTAACAATGTATATTTATGTGTATGTTGTACCATATGACATTATAGAAATACCAAACATAAGAAAAAAGTGATGAACAAAAAAATACTAGATAAAAATCAGAGGGCCCACAGGCCCCATACATCCCTGGTCTAAATAACCATTGTTTGATACTGGATATCAATAACACGTGTTATTACTAATTCAGGTATTAATTTTCATTGCTGTATCACAATGGGTTCTCCAGATATTAAATAAAAAACAATTTTAGTCAAAATCTTTGGGAGTCTGTAGCTCCCTCACGAAGAGTTTCCGGACACATGTTTATATGAACTTTTTGGCTTGAAATATTTTTCTCAATCAACGGTTTAAATTTGTTCCACCTGATATGACACCCTGTATATTAAACATTATATATTTTTTAAATAACCGATTAAAGTACATTCCGCATCGTTTAAAGATGATAGAGGAATTTTATTGAATTAAAATACTCAATAGCTTACGAGTAGTTAGCATTTTAGTGTTGGGGTACGAGGCGACCCCAGTGTGGCAGCTACGTTATTCTGGAGAAGTGGATCAGCTAAGGGTTAAAATAAACCAACAAAATTTAGCATGAATTCTATCCGGTAAATACACAGTAATAACAGAACATTGAATTTTTACTTGTATTAATTATTTAAAACTGTTTTTTAAATCAGACGTTCCTAAGAAAAGACTGTCTCAAGTATCGATTAAAAAAAGCACATTAAAATCAGTCTGTTGGTTTCCGATATACAAATAATATAGTTAATATCGGGCATTAGTGTTATAAGAACAACCCTGTTGACACGAAAAATAATAACCGTAGCACATAATAAAAATAAAACGGGCAAGTGCGTGTTGGGCACGCACTTGATAGGGTTCCGTAGTCATTCTCACTACGATTTATAAAAAGTATTTTTCAAAATTTTCGTGACTGAAGGGTTAAAATCAAAAAGTCATTTGACTTTTATTATTGCATTTTGGGAGACCTATCAAATGACACCCCACTCAATGGGGTAAATGAAAAAAATGTGAGTTCATTTTTAAATCTATGAAAAGGGGGTCCAAAATATTTTTGACAATGTTCGTTATAATTTTCAGTGAAAGTACTAATTAAAAGCTACATTCTGAATTTTTTTCAGATTTTTTGAATCGATAGTTTAGAAAATAGAGGGGGGGGGACGCTCTGACAGCGACATTAAAAAGCAAATATATCGCGACTGAAGGGTTAAAATCAAAAAGTTATTTGGCGTTTTTTATTGCATTTTACGCGACCTATTAAATGACACCCCACTCAATGGGGTAAGTGGGGAAAAAAATGTAAGTTCAATTTTCAGTCTATGAAAGGGGGGTCCAAAATATTTTTGACAATGTTCGTTATAATTTTCAGTGAAAGTACTAATTAAAATCTACGTTCTGGAATTTTTTCAGATTTTTTTAATTGATAGTTTAGAAAATAGAGGGGGGGGAGACGCTTTTTTAATGACTTTGGTGAGAAAATACATCGTGATCGAAGGGTTAAAATTAAAAATTTCTGTTACATTTTTTGTTGCATTTTATGAGACCTTTCTAACGACACCGCACTGAATGGTGTAGTTGAAATTTTTTTTTTTAAAACACTTTTCATTTTATGAAAGGGGGGTCTAAAAAATTTTTATTTTCAAAAATCTTATCATTTCTGTTTTTGGGTCATTAATCTACGACCGTATGCTAAATTTCATCTTATTATCTCAAAATTTTTGAAGACGGACGGACATGGAGAAACTATAAGGGTTCCTAGTTTTCTACGGAACCCTAAAAAACTATAATGTTTACTGTACCTGCTGAAGGTGTAATGTTGCAACTGACCAGCTCCGATGTATCAATAACATCGGTGTATCACGTACGAGTACATGTACACATCGCCTCACCCGCATCTCTCACTAAAACAGAAAATATTATTATTATTACAATTCATATATTTACACTAGGTGGGCCCACGCGGCTTCGCTCGCGGAAATATTGTTTAGAATTTAAAAAAATATATATAGTCTATTTCATTTAAGATTGCAGCGGTAGCTAGCATAGGAAGTATAATACGCGCTCCTGATTGGTCAAAACGCCAGAAAAATTTACAATAACACAATTTTCACTAACGCAATACATCATGTTGCCTTGGAAATAATTGCAATTAAATTCAAACTGTCAGATTAGTTATTCTACAAATGTATGTATATATACAGTTGACATTAGGATATAAGAAAAGTAATATTAATGACACAAAGGTGAATTTAATTTCTTGTAAATTCCATTAAAAGTTATATGACAGTTCAGATATGCCAAAAATTACGTGGTTTTAAAAAATTACATGTCTGACGTCAAGAAAAAAAACACTATTGAGTATTTACAACAAACAGTAATAAATTAAAATGCGAGTTATTTCCCGTTTTGCCAAACAAAAAAATCACAGCATAAAAACTATAAATGTGTTGAAAATAAATTTTAGCCTATACTTTGTATGAAGGATGAATCTAAATACAGTGAAAGTTTGAAAAAAAATCACTGAAAGGTTTAAGATTTAATAAATTTCTAGTGAAAAAACTTTTCTGTTAGCTATAAAATAGTTCCTGTGTGAATCGTACCGTCTAATCCCCGCCCACCACTGCAAACTTAAATGAAATAGACTATAGTTGAATTAAGTATAAACACGATTAGTTATTTTTCTAATAAAAACCAAACAACACTTAAATTACCTACCTAACAAAAGCGAATCATAACAAAAAGTAAAAATAATTTTTGTTCTATTTAAATTTAAATCTTATTTATTGAAAACAAATTAAACAATTGACAATCAAAAGAATACCACAGGCCTGTCCTCTCCCTCTCTGCCCAGCGTGGCGTCTTCCCTCTTTATCTAGTTCGCACGAATTCTAACGAATATATTATTATACTTATGTATATTTCACGTTATTTCCTAAACCAAAAGACCAAATTGAATTCTGTAAAAGGCAAATTATATCTACATTAAGTACTTATGACGATTAAATCATTTATTTCAATAAGGATTCAAGTTTTGCAGGTCAAAACTCCATGTAAACCGAACCCAAATATTTTATGTTTTCTTTGTAACATAAAAGCAGTCATTGTGGCTTAAATATAAAAGTTAGACATATGGTGTCGCGGACTTTATTGTAGCACTTTTGATTCTACACAATTCTTTAATACATTATTTTGTTCTATATTCAACGGTTTAGGCAGTGTATTGCAAAACAGCGCGCCGTCGGCAAAAATTTTTCCGACTTGATTTACTAATATCGTCACTGCTTAGTTGTTATGTTACCTAACATAACAAAATATAGCCTATAACCTGGTCAGAGAATGTACCTATGAATTAAAAAAAAAATCACGTAAATCGGATAAGTGGTTCTCGAGTGATAAGCGCACTAACGGACAGACAGACAGGCAGAGAAACGTTGAGCTTTATATATATTAAGGATTATTACTAACTGTAGTGAATACAGCTAGTTTTGTAAATGTTTTTATATAAATTGTTCAATAATAAACGAGGAAGCACTGTGCATTTAGTTGGCAGATGTTTTATACATTTTCACTTAATGTAAAATAAATTTGACTTACATTTTACTATGAGAATTATTTAATTTAAATAATTATTTATATCAATCATCGGCTGCTATAAGTTTCTTATCTTTTTCTAATTTCCTATCCAACATATTCCTTTCAGCTAAATACTGCCCACACTGTTCTAATCTGTTTCCATATCAATTACTGATACTAATTTCTTCTATTGCTTTATAATCGTACATCTTTTCGTTTTGAATCTTCAATACTAATTTCCTTGCTGAAATAAATTGTATAAATAATAGAAACACGTAAATAAAAACAAGATAGGATAACCTCAATCTTACCATTTAATTTTTCCTACGCTATATAATTTATTTTGTAATCTTTTCCTATTGATATTTGTGTTAATTTTCTTGTTTCGGCGTTGTTTTCTAAGTTTAGGCATCTTGTATTTGATTTATTACGTATTTTCGTGATATTCTCTGACATAGAACGTGTTTACAAAAACAAGCTGTCAAATTAATATCATAGATACCAACGAGATGTAACAAATTGTTTCGTTGATTTCTTCTTGGTCTTCTTATGTCAATTGTCGCAGAGAATTAAAATTAATACAACACGAATATGACGAATATTCTAAACTAATTATTTCAAATATATATCATCCTTACCTTTAAACGTATCATATTTAATCTATTTAAATGAAAACAAACTTATATGACTTTTAAAATGAAAATTCATAAATAACCTCAAAACTGATACTCGCGTATACATATTGTTGTTTTAAATATTTTATAACAAATTACACTTCACATATCACAAAGACACGCACAAAACGATTTTGTTTGTTATATCTACGAAAATAATGTTTAAAATATTGTTTAATAGAAATATTTCACCTGTTTAACACAAGAACTGTCATTTTAAATTCCACAGAATATACTATGTTTACATGGTGATTTATAATTACAAATACATATTAGTATATTATGTTTAATTTACTGTATTTTTAGCATTTTAAAAATTTAGGGAAATCCAACGATCATTCTAAACACGTAAACACGAAAATTTAGCATTAATTTAATTAGGATTGAAAATGAAAACAAACCCGATCGTGTAAACAAGGTATTAAAGTTCATCGATCTATTGCAAGATGACACCACTAACGCGCGAATTTTAAATATGAATTATTTTAAAATAATTAAAGAAACTCTTATAATAGTGGTTTTTTATTTTATAGATACATTTTAATTCAAATTCTTATATTGTTCTGCAATAATTTAACCATTTTGAATGCTTTAAACATGTATTTTATAATAATAATATTTTTGATCTTTTTGTGTTACCTAGCTCGTAAAATGCCGGCAAATGCAAATGACTGTCAGCTCATAAAATGACGATGTTTTCAATAAATTATTTTGTATACATTTTTTAAATCAAAATTAATGTTTATAGTACTTTATTTATAAAATACAGTAATTATGAGACATTTTTATGTATATTTTGTGTTGTGAATGCTTTAGTATGTGATAAATAATGACAAAATAAAATCGAGAAAAATCCCGCGCGAATTTTTGACATTATATTTTTTTAATTTATTTGTTTATTTAACATCGATAGCTACAATTGTTGTGTTCACCACATAATTGAATATGTTTATTAAACTGTAAAACATTTAAATATGTGCACAGTTAGTAAAATTAATTGATAATTTGAAAAATAATTATACATAGCAACAATGGCTTCCATATGACAAGTTAAAGGTCAGAATTTATTTAATTTTATAATTCAATCGAACCGTAATATGCAATGATTATATGTTTTTTACTTAGTACAGACATTGCATAAAAGGGATAAATACTAGTGCATGTGGTAAATTCATTTTGTTTTTTAATATAACGAAAAAAATATATGCTGTCAATGTGTTTTGTCAAACTGTATCTTATTTTGCAATATCAGCAGTTATTATAGTGTTATAGGATATAATTATTGATTATTTATGTTATATTTAATATTGTGAGTTTAATAAATCAACGTTTTCTGTTATTTACCAATATAAATACATACCATAAATGACGCGTTATTCTGTCCTGGTAAATAATAAATACTTACCGTGATTTTACGTCTTTAATTTTATCCTAATGAATATATCATACCAAAAACTATTATATTAAAAGCTTACGTTAACATTCAAAATTAAAAAATACAATGATTGTTTCTCCTTTGTTACAGATTATTTCATTCGACATCGGACAAGACTAAAACACCTTTATTTGATATGCCGTTGTGAAGAAAGCCAATAAAACATATTTATATGTAATTTTATTTATAACTGTAATATTATTAGCTTATGTTAAACAATAAATAAATTATTACGTTTAGAATTTTCCATAATTAACTTACAGCAACCCTAATAAAAAAACAACACATATTTCATTTATATATTTATTAAACGACATTACACAAAATTAAGTAAGAACAACAAAAATTACAAAAACTTCAACACTTTTAATCCAAAATAAAACCAACTATTTCCGTTTACTTTGACGGTTTCTAGAATTTAAATATTATTATTTAATAATATGTAGTTTTATTTTTTACAAACTTAAATGTTGAAAACATTATCCGGCTGTTTTTGTAATTTATCATCACTGCGTTAAGTAATAGATGAAATCAAGGAAAAAGCGCCAAGTTTTTTAACTTGCATTTATTACGTAGGTACAATATATGCATCGTAACATTGTAAAACACTTGCTTATACACTCGTATAATACACAATACATAATTGATGATGTGATAAATCGGAGGAATGGGAGCTGTTTTTTGTCCAGTAAGTATTAATTTAGACAGCAGAGTCTTCACACTGAAGTTTCTACTGTATATCGCACACACGTACGGTCAATATCCTGTATCAATTCTTGTGTAAGCTGTCAGGCCGTATATCTGTGTAAACTATTTGTCACATACCTGGAAACAAATAGATTTGTTTAAAACATTTCTTCATGCAATTTAACAATCATTATTTATTATAAATATTGGTTCAAATATAATTTAGAAACTGTCAAAGATAATTAGCTTGATCTCTTCAAAAACACTTATGTCCGGTATTAAAAAGAAACTGCCAAAAGTAGAACTAGCTTGCAAGCACCTGAACAAGTTATATGATATTCTTTATGAAATTGCACATGCAATAGAGTCCTGAAAATGTGCACTGCAATATGCTACAAAACAATTCGTAACATACATATAGGTTATAATCTATAATAACAGATCACTGATTCTGCGGCTCATGAACAGACAATGAGTGAAATACAGTTATCGAAAAGAACATTAACTATAGTTATGTACCTGTGGGATAGACTTGATGTATATTATTCAATTTTCATCATATTGATATGATGTATTGTAGTTTTTGATATGTTTGTCGATTTCATTTTCTTCTAGAATTGATAGGTTTTCAACATTGCAAAAGATCATTCTTGACTATTTCTTTATAAATGTATCATTTTTTGTTGATATAATACGATGTAAGCTATATTTTTTACATAAATAATATATTTTTAATTTCCTTACATGTACAAAAGTGCACTCCACTATATAATATTTCGATTTAGTCGGAATGGCTTCTGAAAAAATATTTAAATCAAAAAACGGTACATGCATTGACATCTAGCGGAAAAAGTTTGAACTAACAAAAACTTAGTCGGAATGGCTTCTGAAAAAATATTAAAATAAAAAACGGTACATGTGGCGACATCTAGCAGGAAAGGTTTGAACTAACTACAATATTTTTTTCAGAAGCCATTTCGACTAAACCGAAATATTATATAGTGGAGTGCACTTTTGTACATGTAAATAAATAAAATATACTATTTATAAAAAAAATAGTATATTATATTTACTATACTATGGCAAATTATTTACTTTTGGCAAAACAACGTTTGCCGGGGCAGCTAGTTTTTTATTCAGGGTATTTCAATTGAAGTGTAACACATTAAAATTCAATTATTTCGGAAAATATTTAAGATATTTATTTGATTATATTTCTAAAATGTTGACAACAAAATTATCTTTAAAATAGATAGTTTTAATTTTCAATATGACCCCCTTTTAATAGAAATATTTTGTCTAATGTGTTGGCAAAGGCATTACATGATTCTCGAATCACACATTGTGGGTTCTTCTTTATATTCATTCACGGACCAGTGTACGCTTCAGGACTTCAACACTGTCATATTTTTTACAACAGACCTTGCTCTTCAAAATGCCCCACATAGCGACGACGAAGAGCGATCCGCCGTTGAAATGAAGTCTGGAAGGTTGTTTTGGAGCCAAACCTGGTTTATCTTGGCTTTGTGTGCGGGTGTAGAGTCCTGCTGAAAAATCCAGTGGTTTTCTTTAAATTGTTTGTCTACCTACGGTTTCACCCAACCCTCTAATGTTAGGTGAATTGGTTTATCTTGACATTTTCAAGCACAAATACGAGCAAAGTGCGTCCATTTGCGATTTCCCAGCCCAAACCATCACTGACGCTGTTTTTTGTCGACGATATGCCCGCAGATGATCCATATTCATAGCAGAACGTTCCTTTAACCAAACTGTATCATTCTGCTTATTCACAAATTGCTGCACAGTGAAAATTTTCTCATCAATGAAGACGCAGTTTTTCAAATTGCCACGAACGAGCCACCGCTTCAACACTGTAAGTCCATGGTGACGATTGTTGTTGTTTATTTCAGAAAGGGATATGCGCGTTTGATAGACAAATAATGGGCGAAGAACGTTTAACATTTCGATTTGATGTTCTCGAGATACACAACTTAAAGTTGGTTACACTTCAATTGAAATACCCTGTATATTAGCATAATTATACTGACAATACATTAGTAATAAAAAAAAACTCATCTCACTAATAATCTGGTGTTGATTATGGAAAATTCCAAACGTAATAATTTATTTATTGTTTACCATAAGCTAATAATATTACAGTTATAAATAAAATTACATATAAATATGTTTTATTGGCTTTCTTCACAACGGCACATCAAATAAAGGTGTTTTAGTCTTGTACGATGTCCAATAAAATAATCTGTAACCAAGGAGAAACAATCATTGTAGTTTTTAATTTTGAATGTTAATGTAAGCTTTTAATATAATAGTTTTTGGTATGATATTTTCATTAGGATAAAATTAAAAACGTAAAATCACAGTAAGTATGTATTATTTACCAGGACAGAATAACGCGTCATTTATGATATTTATATTGGTAAATAACAGAAAACGTTGATTTATTAAACTCACAATATTAAATATAACATACAGAATCAATAATTATATCCTATAACACTATAATAACTGCTGATATTGCAAAATAAGATACAGTATGACAAAACACATTGACAGCATATATTTTTTTCGTTATATTAAAAAACAAAATGAATTTACCACATGCACTAGTATTTATCCCTTTTATGCAATGTCTGTACTAAGTAAAAAACATATAATCATTGCATATTACGATTCGATTGAATTATAAAATTAAATAAATTCTGACCTTTAACTATCATATGGAAGCCATGTTGCTATGTATATTTCTTTTTCAGATTATTAATTAAAATTACTAACTGTGCACATATTTAAATGTTTTACAGTTTAATACACATATTCAATTATGTGGTGAACACAACAATTGTAGCTATCGATATTAAATAAACAAATAAATTAAAAAAATATAATGTCAAAAATTCGCGCGGGATTTTTCTCGATTTTATTTTGTCATTATTTATCACATACTAAAGCATTCACAACACAAAATATACATAAAAATGTCTCATAATTACTGTATTTTATAAATAAAGTACTATAAACATTAATTTTGATTTAAAAAATGTATACAAAATAATTTATTGAAAACATCGTCATTTTATGAGCTGACAGTCGTATGCATTTGCCGGCATTTTACGAGCTAGGTAACACAAAAAAGATAAAAAATATTACTATTATAAAATACATGTTTAAAGCATTAAAAATGGTTAAATTATTGCAGAACAATATAAGAATTTGAATTAAAATGTATCTATAAAATAAAAAACCACTATTATAAGAGTTTATTTAATTATTTTAAAATAATTAATATTTAAAATTCGCGCGTTAGTGGCGTCATCTTGCAATAGATCGATGAACTTTAATACCTTGTTTACACGATACGGTTTGTTTTCATTTTCATTCTAATTAAATTAATGCTAAATTATCGTGTTTATGTGTTTAGAATGATCGCTGGATTTCCCTAAATTCTAAAAATGCTGAAGATACAGTAAATTAAATATAATTTACTATTTACATGTTTTAATTTGCATCAAATGTATATATTTGTAAGGTATAAGTCACCATGTAAACATAGTATATTGTACACTCATCTCGCGATTTACCGACCTTTGATTTACCGGCGGGCCAAACGCGCGATTTGCCGACTTTCTCCTATCCCCTCGATAATACTACCGTGATTGCTATATTTCTGCGCAAAATTTAAATTCACCAATCAACGTTGAGGTTGGCACGATGCAGGAGGCCCCTCTCGACGTCGACAATTCAAGCGGTTGAATTATCAACAACGTCGCTAATTCAAGCGACGAGTGTAAATGACAGTCACAGAATAATTTTGACAGTGAAATTTATAACCAATCAGATTTGTTGATATTTGCGCCACTGTTCTAAACGTAGCAAAAATGTCAACTAATTGTTCCACCCCCGCACTTAAAATTAGATAAGCTTCGTTCACAGCTCACAATTTAAATTAAAAATAACTATTTTGAAATGCTACACATTAGGCCGCGGCAATACGCTTCCAGTCGACTAGACCGAGTTCACAGCAGCAGTGAACTCGCATAAAATAATCACGTGTAGACATTAAAAAGCAGGACATCTTTTGCAACATGCTGTCTAATACTGCCTGCTTTTTAATGTCTACACGTGATTATTTTATGCGAGTTCGTTGCTGCTGTGAACTCGGTCTAGTCGACTGGAAGCGTATTGCCGCGGCCTTACTAAACCTTGTAATTTAAAACATTTATAATAATTTATCTTATTTATGGGAATGTTTACATCAAAATTATCCATATAAATATTTAAAATTAAAATCGGATAAATAATAATGCCTTGTGAACGATTCTTAACATACAAATGAAGTGGCAACCAGACTTACGTGCTTGTCGTGCTGGTTGCCTGTATATCAAACAAACGACGTCAATTAAATTAATTATCATTTTGAAATGTTGAATATAATTAAACTTTGTAATTTAAAACATTTACAATAATTTATCTGATTTATGGGAATGTTTTCATCAAAATTATCCATCTAAATATTTCAAATTAAAATCAGACAAATAAGAAAGCCTTGTGAACGATTTTTAATGTAAAAATGAAGTGGCAACTAGTCTTACGTGCTTGTCGTGCTGGTTGCCTGTATATTAAACAAACGACGTCAATTAAATTAATTACTGCATTATTATTTTTGGTTTTAATATTAAGTCTTTTCTCATTTTTATTATGTCCAGTGGCGTAACTATCGCCGGCCCCGAGTATCAGAGGGCCCTCAAAGTGATGAAAAAAATGTTTAGTGAGAGTTTTTATTCATATTTGTTTATCTGGCCTTTAATTTTAAAATATTAAAACTGAATATAAAATCTTGAAAACTGGAAAATTTAGCGTGTTGTTGACTGTTTTTCATTTTAGTATTGTACCATCAAAATCATTTTTTTCAAAATTCTAAGCAATAAATATTATTGTGCGGGGGAGGATGAAATAATGTAAAAAAATTCCGTGGCAAGGAATAATTGTCTGGGACCCCTATTTTCATAATTACGTCATTCAAATTTCTATTATCTTATTTAAATTTGTAACAAATTAATTATACAAATAAGAATCTATCTTAATGGTCTGAATAATGTGGCAGGTAGACTTAATTAGATTGTGAAACTTATAAGGTAATTTATAATAAAAGTTATAGAGAACGTTTATTATAAATTATTATTAAAAGAACACTGTTTAGTAATTTTAACTAATAACAATACACTTGTTCTGTACAAAACTAAAGAAAGTCTTTACTGAAACCTTGTGACTTGAACAATGTTCATATTTAGTAGGTAGGTACTATGTTATATAAATCGCTGAGATAAAAAAAAAAACTTGGAAAAATTCAGGGAAGGTCAGGGAATTTATTAAAATTTCCGGATAGTCGGAAATTTTTCCAAGTTTTACAGAATTTTAAATAAATTCCCCTCTCACACTTTTCCCAGACTTTCCATAAATGAAATACACTAAAAAATTAAATGGCTGAAAAATGGTTGTAGAAGAATTTAAAAAACAGTTTTAAAACTTAAGGTAGTTGGTTCATCATAATGTGATCACATTAGGCCATGAGTACATATTTTTAATTTAGAGAAATGATCATGGCAACGCTGTACATTATCTACTATTAACTACTTGTCAAATGATTATATTTTATCATCTAAACTACCACAGAATATATTAATAATTAATGAAATCCATTATAATTCCCTTCAATCCACTTATCATATTTTGTAAAAAATTATTTCATTATTTCATGTATTTTTTACTATAATCAAATGAATACGTTGTTGGCACATTGTCAACAATACTGTAATTTATGTGATGGTTTGGTAGTTAAATCTGGTTAAATCTTAATAACGGGATGGTCAATAATTCCAATTTTTTGTATAATGTTTTCTTTCATATAAATATACAACATGTCAGTTTTTTATGAAAATCTGACGCTACGTTTAAATTTTATCTAATAAAACGTCGTTACGTTAGTGTACGTTTAGTCCATATAAGCTGTGTTAAAAATATAAACTTTGAGATCGTTTTTCATGACTTTGAGATGGTCAATTTTAATAAAAATGGGCTATTTTTCAGATATTAATCTAGGGAATATTCTTGTGCAATTTAAACAAAATCTTGTTTTTCAAGAAATTTTTTTGATTTTTTTTTTGATGAAGCCCCGTAAAAAAATTGTAAAACTTTATAACAAATTTATAAAAAATTTATAATCCTCTATGGGCCGTGGTACATTTTTTTTATCAAATGAATTATTTTTATATATTAATCAGATTTTTTTTCTTCATTTTTGTGTGTTTATGTTTTATTACAAATAAATGCACAGTAAATTCATCGAAGGTAGTTAATTATTGAACAATTTAAATAAAAACCGATAAAGTATTCAGATGAACTGTCTGCCATTAGTAAACCGTTTAATTTTCATACAATTTTATTAAAAAATATTAATTCGAGATTATTTTTAACTGATATATGTTTAGCTTTCCATTAAATTAATAATATAATTATTAAATAAAGTAGACTTAAAAATAAATTTCATAAGTTTTTTTTTAATATAAATAATAAATTAATTAATTGTAATTAGATTTTATTATTAATACAATGCACTAAATGTAATATAAATTATAATTGAAAAAAAACACCTGTAACTAATTCCTTGTTTACAAAATATTGTGTAATATAATATTAAATTTATAATTGATTAACTATTTTAACATTTAATATTTAATATATTAAATATTAGATAAAAGTGCCTATAAATATTAGATCCTAAGAAAAAATCTGGTTCATTTTTTGTTCTTAAATAATGTTCATAAAATGAAACGATCGAACTATAGAAATTTGTTCATTTTGGTAAGCATACATATATATAATAATTTCCTCTTATCAGTAGGTATATATTCAACCCCGCAAAAAAGTGCCACAACTCAAAAAATGTAGTTTTGAGGAAATAGGAATAAATGTAATTATAACAATTTAGGTAAATCATAATTGTAAAGGTAGCATAGGAAAAGGACTGATACAGAGTGTTTAATTTAAATATTTCAGTATTCCTGTGATGTTTGAAAAATAGTCTCAGAGCGTTTGAATGTAAGGGGCCGTAGTTAAGGGGTTATATACAGTTAGAATTTCCAAAAAATCGATTTTTTATTTCATTTTCGTAATGTACATATATTTAAATACACACACAGAAAATTTCAAGTCAATCCGGCGATTATTTTCGAAGTTACACGCATATTTGTAAAGACGTCTCAGAGCGTTTGAATGTAGGAAGTCGGAGAGGCAGCGCGTTTTTCTCAAATCTGTGTTTTTAAAGTCGGTGACCACGATTCCTCAGAAACGGCTGAACCGACCAGTCTCCAATTTTAACACAAGTTTCTTAAGTATATTTTTTAGTAATTAATCGAAGGTTTTTTCTCACCGATAAATATATATATTTTTTATAAACAATTTAAGGTCAAAATTTTTGTCAAAAATCGATTTTTTTTTTGAGAAGCCGCCATTTTCTCAAAAAAATTTCCTTCGATTAAGTACAAGATTATACATTACTTTAACGAAATCCGTTTGGGTTTTTTTATTTTAAATGATCCAGTCCAGAGATATCGTGTTCACCGCAAGGCGCCTTTTTTGAGAGGACCTCCTGGAGAACAGCTGTAGCCGCTTTCAAAATTATTATTTTTACAAACAAAAAATGTTAAAATACAACTAAAAGTTACCATAATATGTGTACAAATTTTTACATTAATTAATTTAAAAGTCTTCTCTTAAAAAATTATTAAAAAAATGTTTTTTTTGCCCTTCTGACTGTATGTAACCTCTTAAAGCTGCCTAATTTTTTAAGTTGTAGTGGTTGAGAGGTTTGAAAATACTTCGTAACTTTCATAAGCAATTGATTGAAATATATTATCATGTTTCTGAAACATCTACCGGGTGTCCCAGATAAATTTTCCAGCATGGGGATCTCAGTATCTATAAGAGATACAGGTTTGGTTAAATCAGATCAATTATTTGTAAGAAAGGGGTGAGTATTACTACACAAAAAAATATTCATAATTCTATGTGGTTTAGGCGGTATACCCAAAAAACTGAAAATTCTGAATTTCTTTAAATGGCTATAACTTTTTTGTTAAAGTAGATAGATACTTTTTGTAGACGGTTTCTCAAAGCATTTTTTTGTGTAGAATCGATTAATGTATTTAGATTTTTTATATCCCTTTTAGTTTCCGAGTTACGAGACCTAACTTTAGTTTTTCTTATGGGCCACTAAGTTGGCTATGGCATATTTGAACGTGTTTTTTACTCTACTTTACAACGATATGTCACAGGCCATACTTATTATCGAAAATAAGTCGATGTACTAAATGCCAGTGATATTTATTAAGTATTTTATTACAAACATTTAAGTGAGCCATTAAAAACAAAAATTGTAAACAAAAATCACAATAACAACAATCAAAATAACAAATGACTATTTGAAAACAATTAACTTTAAAAAAAATACATTATAATTTTTTTTACAATAAGTACCTATGGCATGCGACATATCGTTGTAAAGTAGAGTAAAAAACACGTTCAAATATGCCATAGCCAACTAAGTGGTCCATAAGAAAAACTAAAGTTAGGGCTCATAACCCGGAAACTAAAAGTGATATAAAAAATCTAAATACACCAATCGATTCTACACAAAAAAGTGCTTTGAGAAACCGTCTACAAAAAATACCTATCTACTTTGACAAAGAAGTTATAGCCATTTAAAGAAATTCCGAATTTTCAGTTTTTTGGGTATACCGCCTAAACCACATAGAATTATGAATATTTTTTTATGTAGTAATACTCACCCCTTTCTTACAAATAATTGATCTGATTTAACCAAACCTGTATTTCTTATAGATACTGAGATCCCCATGCTGGAAAAGTTATCTGGGACACCCGGTATATGTCATATGACGTCATAACATGTTATTACGCGTCATAACACATCAGTATTCAAATGACTTATTTTCTCTTGCTTGCAACGGTTTAGATTTATTTAATAATCAAGTAGTATTTAGCGGAAGTCAATTTCCTATAAGGATATTGCGGGGTCCTTTGAAAAGAAGATAAAATTTTCTTGAATTTCCTACCCTTAAGTATATCTAATAGAATTGTTTTTACAGATTTTACAACTATCGTTATTTTATACAACTGAGTCCAAATACAATCAACATGTGGTAAGGTTCTTACAATAAGACAAATACAGTGGTGCCTCGCATAACGAACTTAATTCGTTCCGGGAGCAAGCTCGTTATGCGAAAAGTTCGTTGTGTGAAACGCGTTTTACCATAACAATACATGTTAAGAATTTTAATTCGTTCTGTAGCATAAAAAAGATTGTACACAAGTTTTTTATTTTTTAGTCAGATTCAGATTTAGGAGAGTCTACCGAGGCTTGCAGGGTCAAATCCTCTTTCTAATTATTTCAACAGAAATCACCTTCCATGCTTTTTTTAGAACTCATAATATAGACACACAAAATTACATTTATTAAAACAAACAGGTGTGTGAGTTAAGCACAGAAAAGAACGATTGACGCGCGTTGATGCATGTTCATGCAAGTTTGAGCATCGACTGCGTGCGACCTTGGAAGTTCGGGCGACTTCGTGATACGTAGAAGCGTTCGGGCGGCAAAATTAAACACGATACAGTTCGTTGTGCGAGTCGCGTAATTAACGAACAGAAGGTTCGTTGTGCGCAGCGTTCGTTATGCGAGGCGTTCGTTAAGCGTACATATTTTCACTATTTTTTTTAATTCTGACATTTTAGAATCGAGCTCAAATAAGAAAGACTATTAAAAAACCAATTGTAAGTACAGCAGAATTTTCCTGACAACCTATTTAAATGTATATTTCTCATTTACCCTTGTTTTACTTCTTTGGTAAAAAAACTAATTAATATAAATATTCCAAAACTGGTATTTAATTTAATTTAATAATATACTTATGCAGGATAAACGTTTAAATACGGATTTTCTCATTAAAAATGCATTGGACACTGCAAAGAATGTGAAAAATGAAATTCTTAACACGATAAATAAGGTAAATATATATAATCAAATAATAAAAATTAATTAGGATTAAATCAAGACAATATTTGGGTGTGAAGCCTAAAATTTTACGCTTATTTCATGATATTTTTTTCGTAAGACTTGTTTCACACATACGCGTTTCCATTCGGTTCGGTTCGTTTTCGGTTTCAGCCGAAAACGAATCAAACCCTTTCACACATACACGGTTCTCATACGGTTTATATTAGGTTTTATTTTTTTCCGTAAACTCAGTAGTTATCATGGAGAGAAAGCAAGTTGTTGCCATGTTGTTTCTCTAAAAAAAAAATTAAAAATGAAGGAGGAATACTAGAATTCATTGCGAGCACCCTCTCATCACTTTACAGCAGGAATTTGGAGCATTCTACACTATTTTCCCGAAGCTAAAGAGCATGAAGACGATCCACATCAACATCTAGAAAACCGCTCATTTTATTAGAAAATCCGCGACAAAACTTAAAAAAAAGTAACACTCGTTATCAGGTTAAAATCGAAACTAAACCGAAACTAAACCGAGTATGTGTGAACGCGTTCATTGCTTTGTGTTTCCTGGACACGAATTGAAACCTGATGAAATCTGTCCGTGTGGAGGGAGTATTCAGTTCTGTATGGTTTCTATTAGGTACCGAATACAAACTGAATCATCGTTTCACACTTGTCGGCAGCGACCGAAACCGAACCGAAACCGAACCGAACCGAATGAAACCGTATATGTGTGAAATAGGCCTAACAAAATACAATATAATCTCTGCGGTATTTTTTTTATGTATTTATTTGCATTAATTTTCCTCGAAATATTAACAGAGTACATCTTGTGGGGATATTTGATTATGGGGTTTTGAATTTTATTACTTTTATGCCCGGTATTATCAACCAATTTAAAGCTCCTTTAGCACTAAATGCTCCTTTAAAGTAAATTTGGTGTATTACAAACGTGATTTAAATCAATATTTAAGCTTTCAATGAAAAATGGACATAATATATGTTGTAAAAAAATACTGCAGATAATTTAAAATCTACACTGGTAGAAAGGATTTCTCAAACCAAGAAAACCTTGTTTTGTATATAAGGAAAACAATATTTTCTTAAGATAAGCAATAATCTCTTAAACCAACTATAGTATTCTTGAACAAAGGAATAACATAGTTGGATTAAGAGTATGTTTTTTATATTAAGAAAATATTGTTTTCGTTATATACAAAACAAGGTTTTCTTGGTCCAATACGGTTTTTTTTCTATGTATTTAATTAAATGTATTATGGTTGGATCTGTTGATAATACGACAGTAAGTTAAAGTAGCATTTAGTTAAACTTGATAATACTGGGCGATGGCCTATTTTTTGAGGTTACGAATAAAACCCGACGTGATGGGGTAAATTGGACTCCGGATTCGGTTTCAGCATGCTCAATTAAAGTGGGTCAGGCCCCTGCAAACAAAAGTTCGATTTATTTTGTAGAGATGTGTAATAGACATTTATTTCTAATATGAACCGTTTCAACTATAATTAAAAAAAAAAAAACGTTGTTTTATGATTTAAATATATGTAATCTATTGATACTTTGTACAGATTCACGAAATTGATGAAATGGGAGATGGCCACATTGATATACAAACGGTAAACAAACAAATATATCGTCGCCTCGGAGCAAGATTCGCACAACTAAAAAATTCAAAGTTTTGGGAAATCACGTTTTTAAACATAAATATAAAATTGAATGTTACTTTATTTTGATGATTTAGAAAAGCGCTAGTGAATCCAACTTTTACACACTTAATAGTACTAACGTTTGAGCAAATTTCACCTATATTTTACCATCCTACCACCCTTCAAAGTCCTTAAAGGCTTCGACTTGTGACAATTTTTCATAATTTTTTTTTATAAAATTTTGCTCCCTGGTGGCCACACATGGAATTAACAGTTGTGAAACTCTTGCATATAAATCTAAACCATCTTACTATTGTTCTAATGAGTTTAGTACAAATTAGATCATTTTTGAGTTGTGCCACTCTTGCTCCGAGGCGACGATATCAAATTTTTTTAAAGCTAATTATTTGTTTGTTTCTTAATATTCAGTTACCGTCAAATGAATTCAGTGACATAATTAACGAGTCGTTCAAAACAATAATGGATGTACAACAACTATTTTATCGGGCTTTAGGAAAGGTAGGTATTTTATAAAACAATATACTACCTATATATTCAATATTTTGTAATTTTTTTTCAGCTGGGAATACCGACTCATTACTATAAGGTAGGTAACGAAATAAAAATGATGACCTATAGTCTGTTTCATTTAAATTTGCAGTGGTTGGCAGGTGATTTGACGCTAAGAGTCACAATTCGTACCGTCAAATCCCCAACAACCACTGCAAACTTAAATGAAACTGACTATAAGTATATTTATCAAACATATATAATTGAGCAAAAATATTATATGTCAGGAAAATAAGAATGTATTTTTAATCACAGAACAAGATTAGGTACAAGCGTATTTTGTGTTTAAAATAATACACTCGTAGTCTAATTAATTATTGATTGTTATTAAAAATAATAATACTTATTAATTAATTTTGATAAGAAATGAACAGTAATGGGTTCTCAAGATATTAAATACAACATAAGTATTACATTTTTGGATTAGTTTCTAGATTATATAGTTTACTACTAACTGTGCTCACGACTTCGCTTGCATAACTATTGTTTAGGATTTTAAAAAATATAGTTGAACCAGCTGATTCCTACGGCTTCGCTCTCGTGGATTTCGAAAACAATTACAACCCTCCATAAGTGACAGGGGGTGAAATATTAAATGTGTCTATTGTTTCGCTTTTTATTCCTTATACTCGTAAATATCTGGGTTCCTATGCGATATAGGGGTTGTTTTTCACCCTAAACGCCCACCCCCGTGGTATTTTTTTCCTATACAATCTTTTACACCCCCATTAATCCCCTTAGGGGTTGAATTTCGGAAAATCCCTTTTTAGTGTGTGCTTACATTATAAAAGGAAGAGACACATACGAAATTTCACGAAATAAATCGGATACGGATGTATGGATATGAATGTTATTTTGCATTTACTGATAAAGACATACGGGCGACAAAGTGAGAATAAGAGTATTTCTTTGAAATCTAAATAGAAAAATGAACTACCACTAGTTAAATATATATTCTTTTTTAACAGGCACCGTGGAATATAACTGATAAGCCTTGGAGTTACGAAGAATCAAGTTATGAAGAAACAACAAACATTCCAGAACCTGATGTAGAACCCACTTTGCCTCCAAATTTATCTGAAGAGTCGGGAGAAACAACAGACATGCCTTCTTTGGATCCTGAAATGCCACCAGGCGAATCTACTTTACCACCAAATTTATCTGAAGAATCAGGCGAGTCAACAGGCATGCCTCCTTTGGATCCTGAAATGCCACCAGGTGAACCTACTCTGCCACCAAATTTATCTGAAGAATCTGGAGAATCAACAGGCGTGCCTCCTTTGGATCCTGAAGTGCCACCAGGTGAACCTACTCTGCCACCAAATTTATCTGAAGAATCTGGAGAATCAACAGGCGTGCCTCCTTTGGATCCTGAAGTGCCACCAGGCGAACCTACTTTACCACCAAATTTATCTGAAGAATCAGGCGAGTCAACAGGCATGCCTCCTTTGGATCCTGAAATGCCACCAGGCGAATCTACTTTACCACCAAATTTATCTGAAGAATCAGACGAGTCAACAGGCATGCCTTCTTTGGATCCTGAAATGCCACCAGGCGAATCTACTTTACCACCAAATTTATCTGAAGAATCTGACGAGTCAACAGGCATGCCTCCTTTGGATCCTGAAATGCCACCAGGTGAACCTACTCTGCCTCCAAATTTATCTGAAGAATCTGGAGAGTCAACAGGCATGCCTCCTTTGGATCCTGAAATTCCACCAGGTGAACCTACTCTGCCTCCAAATTTATCTGAAGAATCAGGCGAGTCAACAGGCATGCCTCCTTTGGATCCTGAAATGCTACCAGGCGAATCTACTTTACCACCAAATTTATCTGAAGAATCTGGAGAGTCAACAGGCATGCCTCCTTTGGATCCTGAAATGCCACCAGGTGAACCTACTCTGCCTCCAAATTTATCTGAAGAAGCTGACGAGTCAACAGACATGCCTTCTTTGGATCCTGAAATGCCACCAGGCGAACCTACTTTGCCTCCAAATTTATCTGAAGAATCAGGCGAGTCAACAGGCATGCCTCCTTTGGATCCTAAAATGCCACCAGGTGAACCTACTCTGCCTCCAAATTTATCTGAAGAATCTGGAGAATCAACAGGCATGCCTCCTTTGGATCCTGAAATGCCACCAGGTGAACCTACTCTGCCTCCAAATTTATCTGAAGAATCAGGCGAGTCAACAGGCATGCCTCCTTTGGATCCTGAAATGCCACCAGGTGAACCTACTCTGCCTCCAAATTTATCTGAAGAATCTGGAGAGTCAACAGGCATGCCTCCTTTGGATCCTGAAATTCCACCAGGTGAACCTACTCTGCCTCCAAATTTATCTGAAGAATCAGGCGAGTCAACAGGCATGCCTCCTTTGGATCCTGAAATGCCACCAGGTGAACCTACTCTGCCTCCAAATTTATCTGAAGAATCAGGCGAGTCAACAGGCATGCCTCCTTTGGATCCTGAAATGCCACCAGGTGAACCTACTCTGCCTCCAAATTTATCTGAAGAATCGGGAGAGTCAACAGGCATGCCTCCTTTGGATCCTGAAATGCCACCAGGTGAACCTACTCTGCCTCCAAATTTATCTGAAGAATCAGGCGAGTCAACAGGCATGCCTCCTTTGGATCCTGAAATGCCACCAGGTGAACCTACTCTGCCTCCAAATTTATCTGAAGAATCAGGCGAGTCAACAGGCATGCCTCCTTTGGATCCTGAAATGCCACCAGGTGAACCTACTCTGCCTCCAAATTTATCTGAAGAATCAGGCGAGTCAACAGGCATGCCTCCTTTGGATCCTGAAATGCCACCAGGTGAACCTACTCTGCCTCCAAATTTATCTGAAGAATCTGGAGAGTCAACAGGCATGCCTCCTTTGGATCCTGAAATGCCACCAGGTGAATCTACTCTGCCTCCAAATTTATCTGAAGAATCAGGAGAGTCAACAGGCATGCCTCCTTTGGATCCTGAAATGCCACCAGGTGAACCTACTCTGCCTCCAAATTTATCTGAAGAATCAGGCGAGTCAACAGGCATGCCTCCTTTGGATCCTGAAATGCCACCAGGTGAACCTACTCTGCCTCCAAATTTATCTGAAGAATCTGGAGAGTCAACAGGCATGCCTCCTTTGGATCCTGAAATGCCACCAGGTGAACCTACTCTGCCTCCAAATTTATCTGAAGAATCAGGCGAGTCAACAGGCATGCCTCCTTTGGATCCTGAAATGCCACCAGGTGAACCTACTCTGCCTCCAAATTTATCTGAAGAATCTGGAGAGTCAACAGGCATGCCTCCTTTGGATCCTGAAATGCCACCAGGTGAACCTACTCTGCCTCCAAATTTATCTGAAGAATCTGGAGAGTCAACAGGCATGCCTCCTTTGGATCCTGAAATGCCACCAGGTGAACCTACTCTGCCTCCAAATTTATCTGAAGAATCAGGCGAGTCAACAGGCATGCCTCCTTTGGATCCTGAAATTCCACCAGGTGAACCTACTCTGCCTCCAAATTTATCTGAAGAATCAGGCGAGTCAACAGGCATGCCTCCTTTGGATCCTGAAATGCCACCAGGCGAATCTACTTTACCACCAAATTTATCTGAAGAATCTGGAGAGTCAACAGGCATGCCTCCTTTGGATCCTGAAATGCCACCAGGTGAACCTACTCTGCCTCCAAATTTATCTGAAGAATCTGGAGAATCAACAGGCATGCCTCCTTTGGATCCTGAAATGCCACCAGGCGAACCTACTCTGCCTCCAAATTTATCTGAAGAATCTGGAGAGTCAACAGGCATGCCTCCTTTGGATCCTGAAATTCCACCAGGTGAACCTACTCTGCCTCCAAATTTATCTGAAGAATCAGGCGAGTCAACAGACATGTCTCCTTTGGATCCTGAAATGCCACCAGGCGAATCTACTTTACCACCAAATTTATCTGAAGAATCAGGCGAGTCAACAGGCATGCCTCCTTTGGATCCTGAAATGCCACCAGGTGAACCTACTCTGCCACCAAATTTATCTGAAGAATCTGGAGAGTCAACAGGCATGCCTCCTTTGGATCCTGAAATGCCACCAGGTGAACCTACTCTGCCTCCAAATTTATCTGAAGAATCTGGAGAGTCAACTGGCATGCCTCCTTTGGATCCTGAAATGCCACCAGGTGAACCTACTCTGCCTCCAAATTTATCTGAAGAATCAGGCGAGTCAACAGGCATGCCTCCTTTGGATCCTGAAATGCTACCAGGCGAATCTACTTTACCACCAAATTTATCTGAAGAATCTGGAGAGTCAACAGGCATGCCTCCTTTGGATCCTGAAATGCCACCAGGTGAACCTACTCTGCCTCCAAATTTATCTGAAGAATCTGGAGAGTCAACAGGCATGCCTCCTTTGGATCCTGAAATGCCACCAGGCGAATCTACTTTACCACCAAATTTATCTGAAGAATCTGACGAGTCAACAGACATGCCTCCTTTGGATCCTGAAATGCCACCAGGTGAATCTACTCTGCCTCCAAATTTATCTGAAGAATCAGGAGAGTCAACAGGTATGCCTCCTTTGGATCCTGAAATGCCACCAGGTAAACCTACTCTGCCTCCAAATTTATCTGAAGAATCAGGCGAGTCAACAGGCATGCCTCCTTTGGATCCTGAAATGCCACCAGGTGAACCTACTCTGCCTCCAAATTTATCTGAAGAATCTGGAGAGTCAACAGGCATGCCTCCTTTGGATCCTGAAATGCCACCAGGCGAATCTACTTTACCACCAAATTTATCTGAAGAATCTGGAGAGTCAACAGGCATGCCTCCTTTGGATCCTGAAATTCCACCAGGTGAACCTACTCTGCCTCCAAATTTATCTGAAGAATCAGGCGAGTCAACAGGCATGCCTCCTTTGGATCCTGAAATGCCACCAGGCGAATCTACTTTACCACCAAATTTATCTGAAGAATCTGGAGAGTCAACAGGCATGCCTCCTTTGGATCCTGAAATTCCACCAGGTGAACCTACTCTGCCTCCAAATTTATCTGAAGAATCAGGCGAGTCAACAGACATGTCTCCTTTGGATCCTGAAATGCCACCAGGCGAATCTACTTTACCACCAAATTTATCTGAAGAATCAGGCGAGTCAACAGGTATGCCTCCTTTGGATCCTGAATTGCCACCAGACGAACCTACTTTACCACCAAATTTATCTGACGAATCTGGAGAGTCAACAGGCATGCCTCCTTTGGATCCTGAAATGCCACCAGGCGAATCTACTTTACCACCAAATTTATCTGAAGAATCAGGCGAGTCAACAGGCATGCCTCCTTTGGATCCTGAAATGCCACCAGGCGAATCTACTTTACCACCAAATTTATCTGAAGAATCAGGCGAGTCAACAGGCATGCCTCCTTTGGATCCTGAAATGCCACCAGGTGAACCTACTCTGCCACCAAATTTATCTGAAGAATCTGGAGAATCAACAGGCGTGCCTCCTTTGGATCCTGAAGTGCCACCAGGCGAACCTACTTTACCACCAAATTTATCTGAAGAATCAGGCGAGTCAACAGGCATGCCTCCTTTGGATCCTGAAATGCCACCAGGCGAATCTACTTTACCACCAAATTTATCTGAAGAATCAGACGAGTCAACAGGCATGCCTTCTTTGGATCCTGAAATGCCACCAGGCGAATCTACTTTACCACCAAATTTATCTGAAGAATCTGACGAGTCAACAGACATGCCTTCTTTGGATCCTGAAATGCCACCAGGTGAACCTACTCTGCCTCCAAATTTATCTGAAGAATCTGGAGAGTCTACAGGCATGCCTCCTTTGGATCCTGAAATTCCACCAGGCGAATCTACTTTACCACCAAATTTATCTGAAGAATCAGGCGAGTCAACAGGCATGCCTCCTTTGGATCCTGAAATGCCACCAGGCGAATCTACTTTACCACCAAATTTATCTGAAGAATCAGGCGAGTCAACAGGCATGCCTCCTTTGGATCCTGAAATGCCACCAGGTGAACCTACTCTGCCACCAAATTTATCTGAAGAATCTGGAGAATCAACAGGCGTGCCTCCTTTGGATCCTGAAGTGCCACCAGGCGAACCTACTTTACCACCAAATTTATCTGAAGAATCAGGCGAGTCAACAGGCATGCCTTCTTTGGATCCTGAAATGCCACCAGGCGAATCTACTTTACCACCAAATTTATCTGAAGAATCTGACGAGTCAACAGACATGCCTTCTTTGGATCCTGAAATGCCACCAGGTGAACCTACTCTGCCTCCAAATTTATCTGAAGAATCTGGAGAGTCTACAGGCATGCCTCCTTTGGATCCTGAAATTCCACCAGGTGAACCTACTCTGCCTCCAAATTTATCTGAAGAATCAGGCGAGTCAACAGGCATGCCTCCTTTGGATCCTGAAATGCCACCAGGTGAACCTACTCTGCCTCCAAATTTATCTGAAGAATCTGGAGAGTCAACAGGCATGCCTCCTTTGGATCCTGAAATGCCACCAGGTGAACCTACTCTGCCTCCAAATTTATCTGAAGAATCTGGAGAGTCAACAGGCATGCCTCCTTTGGATCCTGAAATGCCACCAGGTGAACCTACTCTGCCTCCAAATTTATCTGAAGAATCTGGAGAGTCAACAGGCATGCCTCCTTTGGATCCTGAAATTCCACCAGGTGAACCTACTCTGCCTCCAAATTTATCTGAAGAATCAGGCGAGTCAACAGGCATGCCTCCTTTGGATCCTGAAATGCCACCAGGCGAATCTACTTTATCTAAAGAATCAGGAGAGTCAACAGGTATGCCTCCTTTGGATCCTGAAATGCCACCAGGCGAATCTACTTTACCACCAAATTTATCTGAAGAATCAGGCGAGTCAACAGGCATGCCTCCTTTGGATCCTGAAACGCCACCAGGCGAATCTACTTTACCACCAAATTTATCTGAAGAATCAGGCGAGTCAACAGGCATGCCTCCTTTGGATCCTGAAATTCCACCAGGTGAACCTACTCTGCCTCCAAATTTATCTGAAGAATCAGGCGAGTCAACAGACATGCCTCCTATGGATCCTGAAATGCCACCAGGCGAATCTACTTTACCACCAAATTTATCTGAAGAATCAGGCGAGTCAACAGGTATGACTCCTTTGGATCCTGAATTGCCACCAGACGAACCTACTTTACCACCAAATTTATCTGACGAATCTGGAGAGTCAACAGGCATGCCTCCTTTGGATCCTGAAATTCCACCAGGTGAACCTAATCTGCCTCCAAATTTATCTGAAGAATCTGGAGAATCAACAGGTCTGCCTTCTTTGGATCCTGAAATGCCACCAGTTGAAACTACTTTACCATCAAATTTATCTGAAGAATCAGGCGAGTCAACAGGCATGCCTCCTTTGGATCCTGAAATGCCACCAGTTGAAACTACTTTACCACCAAATTTATCTGAAGAATCTGGAGAATCAACAGGCATGCCTCCTTTGGATCCTGAAGTGCCATCAGGCGAACCTACTTTACCACCAAATTTATCTGAAGAATCAGGCGAGTCAACAGGTATGCCTCCTTTGGATCCTGAAATGCCACCAGGTGAACTTACTCTGCCTCCAAATTTATCTGAAGAATCAGGCGAGTCAACAGGCATGCCTTCTTTGGATCCTGAAATGCCACCAGGCGAATCTACTTTACCACCAAATTTATCTGAAGAATCAGGCGAGTCAACAGGTATGACTCCTTTGGATCCTGAATTGCCACCAGACGAACCTACTTTACCACCAAATTTATCTGAAGAATCTGGAGAATCAACAGGCATGCCTCCTTTGGATCCTGAAGTGCCACCAGGCGAACCTACTTTACCACCAAATTTATCTGAAGAATCAGGCGAGTCAACAGGTATGACTCCTTTGGATCCTGAAATGCCACCAGGCGAATCTACTTTACCACCAAATTTATCTGAAGAATCTGGAGAATCAACAGGTATGACTCCTTTGGATCCTGAAATGCCACCAGGCGAATCTACTTTACCACCAAATTTATCTGAAGAATCTGGAGAATCAACAGGCATGCCTCCTTTGGATCCTGAAGTGCCACCAGGTGAACCTACTCTGCCTCCAAATTTATCTGAAGAATCGGGAGAGTCAACAGGCATGCCTCCTTTGGATCCTGAAATGCCACCAGTTGAAACTACTCTGCCTCCAAATTTATCTGAAGAATCTGGAGAGTCAACAGGCATGCCTCCTTTGGATCCTGAAATGCCACCAGGTGAACCTACATTGCCTCCAAATTTATCTGAAGAATCGGGAGAGTCAACAGGCATGCCTCCTTTAAATCCTGAAAAGCCACCAGGTGAACCTACTCTGCCTCCAAATTTATCTGAAGAATCTGGCGAGTCAACGAACACGCCTACGCCTTCTTGGGATCTCGATATTACATCAGGACCGCCTACTGAACCTAATTTGCCTCCAAATTCTTCTGAAGAGTCGGATGAATCGGATGTGTCGGAAGAGTCTCAACCTTCTTTGGATCCTACACCAGACCCACCATTTGAACCCACTGGGTCGCCAAATTCATCTGAAGAGTCGGAAGAGTCGACAGAAGTACCAGATCCTTGGACTGAAATACCATCTGAAGAATCACCTGATTCGGAAGAATTGCCGTCTCCAACAGGGCGTCCATCTTCTGATGAATTTGATTTATCAGAAGAAGAACAATCAACAGTTTCTTATGAAGACTCATCCGAGTTATTTGACTCAGTAGAGTTATTTGATTCGAAAAAACATAATCGTTTTACAGCAAAATATAAAGATAAACCAAAATCACAATCTGTCAATGTACCTAGCAGTTGGCCTCGTGGGAAGGAACATGTTATATCTACAGTAAACGCATCTAAAGATAAATACTATCAGCCTCCTGCACAACCACCACCTCAACCTCGTATGGATCCTATTTCAATATCACAGATTATTCATGGACCTGGCAGTTGGTCGCGTAAGAAGAAACATTTTCATGATCCAATGTCGCAGCGTTTGAAAAGACCACACTCTAAATTTTGGCAAATTTATCAAAATTCAAAAAAGCAGAACAAAGGTAGATGGACAACTGATAAAAAAACAGCGGCTCAAAGAATGGTGAATGATACACTTTTATTGAACGAGGTATTTAGTAATTTTAATAGATACAGTAGAAACCGTTTATAACGACATCGAAAGGACCGGTCATATTAGTCGCAAAAAGCGGATGGTCGTAATACCCGATAAAAATGCAATTATGTGGGATTCAGTTGAACTTTTATTTTGAGTCGTTAAAACTGATACGTAGTATTAACCGGTTTCTACTGTAGTTTTTTTTTGTTGATACATAAGTATTTTAATATTGCATAGAATAATAAATGCATTGTATTCTATTTTAATCGTACCTGTATAAAGTTTATATTTACGTAAGTAGGTACGTGAGCACAACTTTCACTGGGTGAATGTCTTCTCATCTGTATTTTAATTGTATTTATAGTTTCACGACTTACAGCATTCTCAATTATTTATTATTATTTTTAAAACTAATTTAACTTTATTTATTTTCTAGGATATCAAAAAAATATTGAAAGAAAAGGTAATAATATTAATTTTATATACTCATATACTTAAATCCTGAGCAAAATCCACAAATAATAATCAAGTAGCAGATTTGGGTTTTAAGTAAAAAAGTTCATATGAACCAAGATATTTAGGATATAAGATATACAGTTTAGCATAAATGAGAGTAAATCTATTTATAATATTAATCAATAATTATTAATGCCAGATGTGTATGGGGTTAGCGGGCTCCTTTATTTATTTATTGTATTTTTGAATTATTATGTACATGATTGTATTGTATAAAAAGTATCGGGAAAAGTTGTGGAAAAGGTTTATTTCAGATATTGCTACAAAATTCTTCAAAGTACATTCCTTGAACGTCGACACGCTTTTGCCAGTGGCTTTTCCACGATTCGAGAGCTCCCTGGTAGGCGGATTCCGGAAAGTCCTTAAGGGTACGCGTGCAGGTTTCTTTCTAGGGTCCCATAGCGGTGTCCTTTGAGGGAAAATTTTACTTTTAGGAATAGAAAAAAAAAATTCGTCAGGTAGTCGATCATCTTGGAACGAGTGTAGCTGGGTGCATTGTCGTGATGCAATTTTCAGTGATAATGATTTGCACTGACATCTTATCAATGCCAATTCGATTTGTGATCTTGCGAAAACTTAACAGACTGTCTGAATTCAGCATTTCACGCATACGTTGTCGTCGATTCTTGATGTCGACGGTCGTCCAGCGCGGGGCACGTCTTCCACACCCTCTTGGCTATCTTTGAAGAGCTTGTGCCACTTAAAACTGTATTTTACGTATACTTTCATCCTTGAACACTTGCCAATGTCCTTCGTACCAAATTTCCCCAGTACAACACAACATTTAATGGCATATCGTTGTTCAATCGTTCGCTGCATTTTGAGTCCGCACCGAATCACTCGATAGGAGTCCACTATAAACTCGATTTAGCCTAAATAAACGCACGCAGGCAACTAACTCTTAGCGCATTTTGAAGATCAGACCCCTCCCACCATCGAGCCCGATATTTTTTATACACACCATGTATGATAAGGATATACAAAACAGTATGGATCCTTATCGTACTGGGTAAAGATATTAAATGAAAACTATTTTTGCGGATAATCATCGAGAGGGGAGGCATGCTGAACTGCTGTAGCTTACTCACGAATAATTTGCAGAAATGTAATATGTTTATATGAATTGTTTTACTTAAAATAACTTGCTTGATACATTGTTAAAGTTTGGCACACTTGTATTGACTCATAATACATATATCTAACAGTTATTATTATTTATTCATTAAATCGACGATATTTTTGTAGGGAGCAGTAGCATCAGTCGATATAGTTATGTACGGAAAACTATTGTTAACTTATGTAGAGAAGGTACGTTTATTAATTTATTTATAACGAATCGGAGTACATTGCCAAATCGGAAAATATTGTCAATTTTGAATTTTTCTTATTATTTTTGAAACGATTTACGATAAATAAATGAATTAAATAAAAATTTATAGGAAACATTATTATCTATAAATTATATTCTCTATCGTTTTTCCAGGTTTGCTGTTCTGTATAACTTAACACCGTGAATAAATGTTTGATTATAAATTGTTTTTTTTTGCAGCTCTATTTTGCTCCAGAACCAACACTTGATATTATAAATGAATTCAGTTCTATTTACTCGGGACTGAAAAAGGTATGTGCATAATTAATTACACTAGTCAACAAAAAAAAATACAGAAATTTGAATAGGTGATTTAGAAGGTATTTGTCATGCTGAAACCGAATTTGTTGCCCAAATGATTTCATCACGTCAGGTTTTTTTAGATATCCGAACTTAAAGTCCCAAAAATGACGATTTTGGTGGCAATATAATTTTTTTCTGAAGTTTTCTTTCATGATTTCGAATAGTACTATCTTTTTTCTTTTAAATGATTTTTTACATTTAACTATGCGATTTTTCTTTACCGAAATATACTACTTTGAAGATATATGTATGTACCTAGTAAAGTTAATTGTATCTACTATACTACACTCTATCATATCTTCAAACTAGTACATCTCGGCTAAAAAAAATCGTACAGTAAAAAGTTAAATTTCATTTTAAAGAGGAAATATAATACTATTTGTTACCGTGACAGAAAACTTTAGAAAAAAATTACCTACTTGATAATAAATTCTTTAACATTGCCAATGTAGTCATTTTGGTTAGAATATCTCAAAACCCTGACGTGATAAAACCAATTGGGCAACAAATCCGGTTTCGGCATGCCAAAAGCGTCCTAAATTTTTTATTCAGATCTCTGTTATATTACAATAGTATTTTTTTTGTTGAATAGTGTTATCATAATGCTGGATTGCAAAATGAAACAAACAACTGAAAAATAAGCGAAATATTTCAATATTGTAAATATATTGGTAGATAGAGTACACTATATACACAATTACATGAGAATGAATTATCGTGTATTATTCGAACAATTAAATAATCCAGCATTGTGTATTTTCTAATGGTTTAAACAGATAATATATTTTTTGTATTTTCAACAGGCAATTTGGGACATGAAAGAGAACGGCTATAGTGTGAATTGGAGAGCGGTAAATAAATGTTAATAACAAAATCTCATATTTAAAAGCTAAACTTTATCAAAAAATTTAAGAAAAAAAATAGACAATATTCAAACTTCTGATAAAAAAAATAGTCGTAAGAGTTTTTTTTAAATCCATTTTGACTATTTTCACAAAGATTAGGTTTGTCTGCGTGTTTCTGTAGACCAGTGGTTCCCAAAGTGGTCCCTATGGACCCCAAGGGGTCCCTGGCATCGTTCAGGGGGTCCGTGGAAAATTAAAATCGATTTGGGGGTCCCTGAACAACGTCAGGGGGTCCGCACACATTTTTATTAATATGGAAGTTAAAATAAATAACAATGAATAAATTACACTGGCCGACAGCCATTTTGCTGCAGGGCATACAACAATTTTTTAAGGGTAATTTGGACACGCTGAATCCAAAAATGACCACCATTTTGCTCAATCAGCTCTTGTTTTTGCAATATTGCAAAAAAATGTTTTTTTCGATATGCAAACATTCAAATTCGTATATATATATTTTGAATCAATGACTTCAACCAAAGATCATACAGAATGAAGCTATGGGTCCTAATTGAACTAGAAAGCCTTAAATTATATACATTCATAAAGTTATTCCCTTCGAAAATCAATTTTTAAACAAGAAAAAATCTATTTCTTAGCAAAAATTCGGCAATTTTCAAAATTCAAAGCGCATTAACACAAAGAACTTTTGTCCAATTTTAATGTTATTCACTAAATTAGTAGCTTTATCTATCTTCTTCATTGTGTTAAAATTTCAACGTAATCGAATAAAAATTGGCGAAGTGGTACTAAAATCAACTGCGCGTGTCAAAATTTAGTAGTTTTTCACCCAGGGTCCGTGGGAAAGTTTTGACTATGAAAGGGGGTCCGTGGGCCAAAAGAGTTTGGGAACCACTGCTGTAGACGATGTAACAGGAAATGGATGTTTAGGTCCGGTGCATATTGAACCCAGCACACGTACAGCCCATGCGTGGCCAAGACTAACCAATGTACACGTTTTTATAGGTAGCGCATAATAGTCTAAGAAGTGGGCGCAACTACTTTCTAAAAGTTGATTTTTTTATATTACGTCACATTTGTGGTGTAGATATACAGTTTATATTAGTTTTGTTAGCGTTTGGCGCGGGGGTGGTTTTAACTATGCAAAAAAACTATACACGTTGCAACTACTTTCTAAAATCTAAAAATTTATTTGTAAGCAGTACCTATATTCATCAAAATCTGGCAACCGGGCGCGTTAACTTGTAAAAAATCTATACATCGTGAAAGTACTTTCTAAAATATGAAATTCGGTATAAAAGTTACGAATATTATTATTATTACATAAAAAGTCAGTCCGAATTTCACCTTAACAAATGCCGTCAGCAGCTGATTTATCACCTCCGCGCATAACGCTAACGAAATTAGCTGATTGACGGCAGGCTGTATATCTACACCACAAATGTGACGTAATATCAAATAAAACGGGCAAGTGCGTGTTGGGCACGCACGTGGTAGGGTTCCGTAGTCGGTTAAAATCAAAAAGTCATTTGACTTTTATTATTGCATTTTAGGAGACCTATCAAATGACACCCCACTCAATGGGGTAAATGAAAAAAATGTGAGTTCACTTTTAAATCTATGAAAAGGGGGTCCAAAATATTTTTGACAATGTTCGTTATAATTTTCAGTGAAAGTACTAATTAAAAGCTACATTCTGAATTTTTTTCAGATTTTTTGAATCGATAGTTTAGAAAATAGAGGGGGGGGGGACGCTCTGACAGCGACATTAAAAAGCAAATATATCGCGACTGAAGGGTTAAAATCAAAAAGTTATTTGACGTTTTTTATTGCATTTTATGAGACCTATTAAATGACACCCCACTCAATAGAGTAAGTGGGGAAAAAATGTAAGTTCAATTTTCAGTCTATGAAAGGGGGGTCCAAAATATTTTTGACAATGTTCGTTATAATTTTCAGTGAAAGTACTAATTAAAATCTACGTTCTGGAATTTTTTCAGATTTTTTTAATTGATAGTTTAGAAAATAGAGGGGTGGGGGGGGGGCGCTTTTTTAATGACTTTGGAGAGGAAATACATCGTGATCGAAGGGTTAAAATTAAAAAAATTTATTACATTTTTTGTTGCATTTTATGAGACCTTTCTAACGACACCTCACTCAATGGTGTAGGTGAAATTTTTTTTTTGAAAACACTTTTCATTTTACGAAAGGGGGGTCTAAAAAATTTTTATTTTCAAAAATCTTATCATTTCTGTTTTTGGGTCATCAATCTACGACCGTATACCAAATTTCATCTTATTATCTCAAAATTTTTGAAGACGGACGAACGGACATGGAGAAACTATAAGGGTTCCTAGTTTTCTACGGAACCCTAAAAATCAGCTTTTAGAAAGTAGTTGCAAATTATAGCGCTCACTTCCCCGACTATTGAATACAGGACAGCCCCACGCTAGTTTAACAATGACTGCGAATAAGCTAAAATTTCTTGATTTAGAATTTGAATTTAAGAATGAAGAAATTTATTTTACTGCATTTACTTTATCAATTAAAAAAAAATGAAAAAAGCTGCATACTTACAAAAAACAGAGTCATGGAGAGTTCAGGTTATCTACTGAAGTTTCAAATAGTGTATTTAAGGAGTCATTTCGATTAAATAGAAGCCATTTTAATGAAATTGAATTAAGTGTCTGAGATAAATATCTAACAAATTAAATGGTAAAATTAAAAAAAAGTATCCACGATTCACGAACATTGGTTGGGCCTGTAATCGGCGTGGAATGAGTTCAATATGTGCTAAGTATACTAAACCCATGTAATACAGAGATTCCACGAGTGGACTGGGCCTTACTCTTGTCAATTTATATATATTTTTCGAATTATTTTTAAAATTGCTGTGTATTAGAAAAAATATTATGTAAGTTGTAGAAAACGTTATTTTCTATAATAGTCCAGTCAACAGACAATTTCGTATAGGGGTGGCGCTAAAAAAAAGACGGAGTAGGTTTTTTTCAAGAAATTGGTAGATTTATTTTTACCTATAACTTGAGCAATTTTAAAGTAATCGTGGTCGAACAGAAACTATTATTTAGAGCATTTAATTCTTTATGGATTTCTAGTTGGAATTTGTTTTATTCGCTGTAGAATAGTGGTTCCCAAACTCTTTTGGCCCACGGACCCTTTTCATAGTCAAAACTTTCCCACGGACCCTGGGTGAAAAACTACTAAATTTTGACACGCGCAGTTGATTTTAGTACCACTTCGCCAATTTTTATTCGATAATGTTGAAATTTTAACACAATGAAGAAGATAGACAAAGCTACGAATTTAGTGAATAACATTTAAATTGGACAAAAATTGTTTGTGTTAATGCGCTTTGAATTTTGAAAATTGCCGAATTTTTGCTAAAAAATAGATTTTTTTTCATTTAAAAAATGATTTTCGAATAGTTCAATTAGGACCCATAGCTTCATTTTGAATGATCTTTTGTTGAAGTCATTGATTCAAAAAATATATATACGAATTTGAATGTTTGCATATCGAAAAAAACATTTTTTTGCAATATTGCAAAAACAAGAGCTGATTGAGTAAAATGGTGGTCATTTTTGGATTCAGCGTGTCCAAATTACCCTTAAAAAGTTGTTGTATGCCCTGCAGCACAATGGCTGTCGGCCAGTGTAATTTATTCATTGTTATTTATTTTAACTTCCATATTAATAAAAATGTGCGCGGACCCCCTGACGTTGTTCAGGAACCCCCAAATCGATTTTAATTTTCCATGGACCCCCTGAACGATGCCAGGGACCCCTTGGGGTCCATAGGGACCACTTTGGGAACCACTGCTGTAGAAGGTCTTCTCTGTAGTCATCGAAAAACATGAATAATTTTCCTTAAATTTTTGTAATACTTAGAACTTTGAGTGCTTATAACTCAAACATTTTTCGAGATTTCGACATTGGATGCAGAGCACTATTTAGGGTTCACTTTTCTCTATTATAACTTAAAATTTCATTTTGAAATTCAATTAAGTACATATTAAACACAGCGGTCGAACGTAACTCTACATTTTAGGCGTTATCTCTAAACTCGACGTCGCTAAATGATTTTTTCGCGGGCTCTATTTTAATAACTATTTAAGGTACATAATTTTTAAAAACACTATTTTGTTTGTAATTTTATCAACTTTAAGATTTATTTTATCCTAAAACTGACAGCCCCAGTGTTATACACAAATAACTGATTTTAGATAGTTTTTAAGCCCCTAGAAAGTTATGCACCCCCCTTCGAAGGGGGGGGGGAAGTTATCGCTATGTCCTATACATCGAAATCTACCAATTTCTTGAAAAAAACGTACTCCGTCATTTTTTTCTAGCTCAAATTTTATATTAACTGGACAATTTTGTGTTTCATTAGTTTTTTCATATTGTATCAATTAGCCAGGAAGCTATTTTATAATTAAATATACTTACAGAGTTTTGGATATTGTCTTATTTTTTCAAGTACTAAAAAATAATTATTATGTATATTACAATATTTCTATGATTGCAGCTAAATCGTCTAATAAATCGAGGTGTTGCTACACATAACATAGTCAAGCGACTTCTTGGAAAGGTAATTTGTAAAACCTAAAAAGTATTAAAGTTAACATGAGCTATTATGCGGTGTTTACACCGAAAAAACAAAACAAAAACAGTGTTTTTGTGACAAAAAAGCAATAAACCATATACATTTTTAAATACGAAGTATTTTAAAGACACGATTTCGGTGTAAGTACCACATTACAAAGAACTTTAAGCCTTGTTTCACACATACGCGGTTCCATTCGGTTCGGTTCGTTTTCGGTTTCAGCCGAAAACGAATCAAACCCTTTCACACATACACGGTTCTCATACGGTTCATGCTAGGTTTTATTTTTTTCCGTAAACTCAGTAGTTATCATGGAGAGAAAGCAAGTTGTTGCCATGTTGTTTCTCTATAAAAAAATTGAAAAATGAAGGAGGAATACTAGAATTCATTGCGAGCACCCTCTCATCACTTTACAGCAGGAATTTGGAGCATTCTACACTATTTTCCCGAAGCTAAAGAGCATGAAGACGATCCACATCAACATCTAGAAAACCGCTCATTTTATTAGAAAATCCGCGACAAAACTTAAAAAAATAACACTCGCTATTAACACCGAAACTAAACCGAGTATGTGTGGACGCGTTCATTGCTTTGTGTTCCCTGGACACGAATTGAAACCTGATGAAATCTGTCCGTGTGGAGGGAGTATTCAGTTCTGTACGGTTTCTATTAGGTACCGAATACAAACTGAATCATCGTTTCGCACTTGTCGGCAGCGACCGAAAACCAACCGAAAACGAACCGAACCGAATGAAACCGTATATGTGTGAAATAGGCCTAATTCGTTAAGACAATATTTTTGTTCGTTGCAAGATAAATTATCCTGTTGCTCAAAACAACATTAATTTATTTTATTTAAATTTTATTCTAGATTTCAGAAGACAAACAACCAAAAATTATATCCGTATATATAAAAAGGACAGTAGAAAAAATGAAGAAATTCGTTATTGTTGTATGTATATTTAATAGATACAAGATATATTTAATTTTCACGAGAAGAGAACGAGTCTGTCACTTAAGTAAAAGATGATCATTTAATTTCGTCTCGTTTCAATTAAAATTAAAGTGCACTATTTTTATACAGACACCGGCGCCGACTACGGGGGGGCAAGGGGGGCGATCGCCCCCCAGATATTATACCAGGGGGCTTCCCCCCCCCTGTGCAGCTGAACTCTAGTTTCTTTTAAATTAAAGATACTATTGTCAATAAGATTTTTACTTTAAAAAAAGCTGTAAATATTCAAATACTTATCACTTGAGTAAAAATGATCATTTTTTCAAAAAGAAAATTAATACTAAAACATCTTTTATTTCCTTCACAAAGTTTAGTTAGATCAACAGCTTTAAAAAAAATTCTACGATTTTTCTACACTTTACTATATTTTCAGCTAAAATCGTCGTTTACGTTTCATGAGCCTCTGTAAATTAAATGTAAATGTCCACTTTTCAATTATTTCAAATAATTTAAGTTTGATCGATTTTTATCGAAACTACAATAATTTGATGAAAAAAAAAAATTTTTTTTTTCACATTATTGCGTTTCTGAAATTTTTGTCGTTATTACGAAAGTTGGATATTGTACATTTTTTGAGGAAATTTTTTGCACAACACCCTCCCTCAAAAAATTATGAAAATCTCGCCCCCCCAGGTTTAATGAAAAGTCGGCGCCTATGTATACAGATGTCCGGTATTTAAAAGGAACTAGCAAATTTGCAAGCTTGCTGGCACTCTCACATGAAATATCAAACTTATATGACAGTTTTCATGGAGTTTTGTGAAAGACTTTGACAATTTTCGCACAAGCGTTGTATATGTGTAACCAACAACGGTATTAAAACAGTGGTGCTATTATAAAAAAATATTTATACGGTTAGAGTCGCCAATTGTGTTACAATTTACAATATGTTGAAGTATCACTGCTCTAAATTCCATAGCTAATCCATAGATACTATTAAAAAATTAATAACCTCATTTATGAGTGATAGCGAGCTTGCAAATTTGCTAGCTTCTTTATAATATCGGACAAGAGTGTCTCATTTTAACTTGGACAAAGTATTTACGACAAAAAAGATTCAAATAATAGTTGCAAATAATATTGGATCAAAATAGCTACCAAAGTTGAGATTTTTTTACTTTCAAGAGTTTTTTACTCGAAAAACATGGACTTTAAAGAAAAAAATGCAAAACAAAAATTATTATATAAGGTAGATTGGTACCCGGGGCGGTTTTTTTTGCACCCCCCCCCTCTTTTTTCGTTCTCAACTCAATATTAATATCAGTTTTCTGGTTTTTTGCACCCCCTTCTAGAAATAAGTGCTGTCTTTTTTTCGTTCTCAACTCAATATTAATTTCAGTTTTCTGTTTTTTTGCACCCCCTTCTAGAAAAAAAGTGTTGTCCTTCATTTCATTTTTATTTTTTTGTTGTCAATTAAATATTTTTATTTTTATTTATGATCTTAATGACATGTTATACACACTTTCCAGAGTATTTAAAGAATAATTTGTCACCCCTTGGTGCTTGGTACCCGGGGCGGGCCGCCCCCATCGCCCCCCCCCTTACGCCGCCGCTGCAAGAGTGTCTCATTTTAACTTGGACAAAGTATTTTTTTAAAGATGTTTTTACGACAAAAAAGTTTCAAATAATAGTTGCAGGATTTGGATAGGGTCTTCAAAATAGCTATCATGAGGCCCAAAGTTGAGGTTTTTTTACTTTCAAGAGTTTTTTATTTGAAACCAATGAACTTTAATTAAAAAAATGCAAAAAATATTTTTTTTTTGAATTCATAACAAATATTAATAAATAAATTCTAGAATAGATCCCAAAAATTTATTAGATCAAAACGATTTTTTTTGTTTTCTATACTTTTTCTCTAAAGTTTTTTGTTTTCAAACTAACATTAATTTCAAACATTTTTCTCGAAAAAAGAAATCTTTTTCATTATAATTCTGTGTCCAACTTAAAATGGGATACCGTGTTTAAATAAATATTTAAGTAGATTAAAGAGTAACTGTACTTAAGTAGGTACAGTTACTTAAGTGTACTTTAAAATTCAATTCTGTTTTTTTTTTGTGAATTTTAATGTATTTTTATCAATTTCAGTACATCAGAGCTGTATTAGACAAATTAGAAAAAATATTCAAATCCCGCAGACATGAATTCCAAACGGTAATTATTATTAATATACCTACATAACAATAAAGACAGTGCTGTAACTACCACCGGGGCCCTCGGGGCAATGCCCCGGGGGGCCCAATCATAAGGGTCCTCCACAGTAGCGTAAAAAGGTTACAATTAACATGATACGAAAATAGTTAGGTGTTAATGAAAAAAAAGTTCATAGCACTTGAAAACACTGAGGTAACAATGAAAAAAAAGGTATTAAGTTTTTATTTTGCATATAGCGGGGGGGGGGGGGGGGGGGGGGCACACACACTCTGTCCCGAGTTTCTAGTTACGGCACTGAATAAAGCTGATGTAAATACTACAAGCAAATAATAAATATGTATATAATTAATAAAAACAACTAAATTATCTAAACGTCAAACATTTTATAAGCAAATATATGTAGCGAGCTTTCGATTCACATAATCATCTTCAGGCGAGAACGATGTCGTTATCTCAACAATATTTCATTAGCTCAAAATATATAACGATATCGTTCTCGCACTATCCCCTTTTAATAGCCTGAAGATGATTATGTGAATCGAAAGCTCGCCACATATATTTGCTTATTAAATTTTTAACGTTTAGATAATTTAGTTGTTTTTATTTATTATATTTTAATGTCTACTATGTAGTATATTATGTATATTTAATTAATATGTATATTTAAAGGATGAAGAACGTGAACGGGACGACAAATTACTGTTAGAACTTAGAAACTACGTGATATATATTTCAAACGTAAGTACTTATCATTTATACATATGTAGATATATTATGATATCATTACCTCGGAACAAGAGTGGCACAACTAAAAAAATACTCTGCCTTGTAAATGCACGGTGCTTCCTCGTGTTAATTCATCAAAGGTAGTTAATTATTGAACAATTTAAATAAAAACCGATAAAGTATTCAGATCAACTGCCTGTCATTGGTTAACCATTTAATTTTCATACGATTTTAATTAAAAAAAATTAATTTGACATTTTTCTTAATACGCGCCTGGTTATTATGTCGTATATTTTGAATTTTTTGATAATTTCAATCAAAATCATTATTTTTCTGCTATACGAATGTCAAAGTGACATTTAATATGTCAAAGTGACATTTAATATGTCAAAGTAAATAGCAGTTTTAAAAAAACAAATGACGATTTCCCTAAGTCAAATTGAGATAGATCTTTGTAAGGGAATATTTTACAACAAAAGTAGGTAATCTATATTATAGAGAATTGAATGCTCTACAAAAAAGGTTCTATAAAATTTTCACGTAACATGTGTCTTTCTTGAGATATCTTCAAATCAAAAAATAAATATTTTAGGATGTCACCCCTCCCCTTTACACACGATTTTAATACTTTTAAAATGGGACTGTCCTCAAATCAGACCCAACCAATCAACCAAGTTTCATCAATATCGGTTCAGTGGTTCATGAGTTAAGCGTGTGACAAGGATTGACATACAGACACACAGACACATACAGACAGACAGACACGGAACAAAAAGTGTTTGTCTTGACCTGAAACGGATAAATCCGGTAAATTTTTTAAAATCGGAGAACAATTTTTTTTTCTCGTTTTAAGATAACGAAGCTTCTCGTATCTTCGATATTGCGAGGAAGCAATATCGAATTTGTGCTAAACGCATTAGAAGAATAGTAAGATGGTACAGATTTTTATGTAAGAGTGTCATAACTGTTAATTCCATGTGCGGCCACCAAAAATAACGATTTAAAACAATTTTTTTGTTTGGTTTTTCTCGACTCTCGATTTAATTATTTATAAATTCTAGTATCTACTTTTTCATTGAAGTTTATTTTATGTTTTTAGTTTGATTTAAACACTAATTCCAGGCCGGATAATACGATGTCAATTCAATATCTACTTAATGATATGGAAATAGTAAGTATCTACACTAAAATGGTTCAATTAAATACATATAAAATAGTGTATTTTTAAATTAAAATGGTAGCTTCAGTAAAATACACAATATGCAGTACAGGATCCTGGTGGTTTCGATACGTTTTTTTCACGAGTATATCTTATATTATCTTAAATCAAAAGTCAAATAACTCATTTTTCATATCACATGTAATGAAACAACTATACCTTTTACAGTATGATTTCACACTTATGAAATATAATTTCACATTAACGAAAACAGATTTCGCACTTATGAAATATGATTTCACATTAATGAAAACAGATTTCGCACTTATGAAATATAATTTCACATTAAAGAAAACAGATTTCACACAAATGAAAACAGAATTCACATATATGAAAAATAATTTTGGAACAATGTAAACTTTATTATTTATTATTGATAACGCACCTGTCCATTCAAATCTTGAGAGTGTACTTACACCAGAAGAAGACATAGACGTAGTGCGTTTAAAAAATATAACAGTAGATCGAGGATCTTATTTTAAGTAAAAAATTTCATGTGAACATATGTCCGAAATTTTTTTGTGAGGGAGCTACAGACTTTCAAAAAAATTGCTTAAAATTAGTGTTTATTTAATAACTAGAGAACCTATTGTGGTACAGTTATGAAATTTGCTACCCGGTTTAGTATTAATAAGTGTTATTTATCTTCAGTATCAAACTATAGTAATTTAGACGAGGGGTTTATGGGGTTCGTAGGCCCACAGATTTTTATCAAGTACTTTTTAATTCTTTTTTTCCTGACGTAGGTACCTGAATTAAAAAGTACTTGATAAAAATCTGTGGGCCTACGAACCCCATAAACCCCTCGTCTAAATTACTATAGTTTGATACTGAAGATAAATAACACTTATTAATACTAAACCGGGTAGCAAATTTCATAACTGTACCACAATAGGTTCTCTAGTTATTAAATAAACACTAATTTTAAGCAATTTTTTTGAAAGTCTGTAGCTCCCTCACAAAAAAATTTCGGACATATGTTCACATGAAATTTTTTACTTAAAATAAGATCCTCGATCTACTGTTATATTTTTTAAACGCACTACGTCTATGTCTTCTTCTGGTGTAAGTACACTCTCAAGATTTGAATGGACAGGTGCGTTATCAATAATAAATAATAAAGTTTACATTGTTCCAAAATTATTTTTCATATATGTGAATTCTGTTTTCATTTGTGTGAAATCTGTTTTCTTTAATGTGAAATTATATTTCATTTGTGCGAAATCTGTTTTCATTAATGTGAAATCATATTTCATAAGTGCGAAATCTGTTTTCGTTAATGTGAAATTATATTTCATAAGTGTGAAATCATACTGTAAAAGGTATAGTTTTGAACCCTGTTTTGCCAGTCGAAACAAGACAATTTCAGACCAATGCGATTGTGCCGGGCAAAAACAAATAAACAACGTTGTTTCTGCCGGGCACATTCATTTATTTATTATTTATTTCAAGTCTGTCAGAATCGCATTTGTAATAAACAAAAGCGAATCTTATTTCTGAATAATTCTATTATTAAAATAGTATAAGATATTACTGCGCTATTTGTCTGAAATAGTCTTACTTCGACTGGCTACAGAAATCAAAACTCGTTGTTTCATTACATGTGATATGAAAAATATAGTGTGTGGCACGGGATGAAACAAAGACGATTTCTGATCAGGGCGATGACAACTCTCGCCTTCGTCAGAAATCGTCTTGTTTCACCCCTTGCTACACAATATACTATTTCAGTTATAAATTTTGTTTTTTGATCAATTTTATGACGATTTTTATTTTTTGTTGCAAAAAAAACCCACAAATCATCATAGGTGGGCACAGTTAATCGAAAAGTTAACTTCGTTAATCGTTAAAGCGTTAAAATTCCGAAAATTTAACGGAAGTTAAAGTTAACTGAAAAACTGAAAAGTTAACGAAAGTTAACCAATAAAAGTTAACCATCGAAAATGTTTGAAGACCTTTTTTTGCTATTTCTACAACTTTGTTATGTACTTGTCATCAAACAACCAATGTAACGGATTAAAGTTAACGGAAGTTAATAAAAGCGTTAACATTTTTTGAGTTAACTTAAAAGTTAATCCATTAAGCATTTTGCTAACTTCGTTAATTAACGATTAACGGATTAACGAGTCAATGCCCACCTATGCAAATCACACTCATAATTAGTTATTAATAAATGAATGTTGCAATGAAAACATATATGTTCGTATACTAATTATAGAATCTTATGTTCATCATATTTAATATGACAATGCAAAATTATAAAATTGATAAACAATTTTAGTTAAAATAGTTTTTCCAACTATGCATGATTGACTAAAAAAAGATCAAACTGCCCCGATCGATTTTTTTTATCATTTGCTAACATAATTAGATAGCATAACTTTTTTATAAAGATTCATAACCTGCGGAAAAAAATCCTATCGAATCCAACCTTTTGTGCTGCCGTACAATTTACTCTAGCTAAGGGGTAGAGGGGGTAAATTGATACGTTTTATTTTTCTGAAAAAAAGTTCATAAAATTATAGTTAAAATTAATGATGAAAGTTTGTCAACAGCGAAAGCCTTACTGTAAGTATAGGTGCAATTCTATTGCTATAGAAACGCGTATAGGAACACCTCTGCTGTATCAATGTGCCCCCTTTTCAATAGTTCAATATTTTGAAATAAATATGTAAGTGACTTTATTAAAAATATAATATGTATATAATTTTAATTTTCCAGAAAAATAATTTGCTTCGGAAACGTCTCAATGAGTTATCTAAAAAATTCGTAAAGGTAAAATTATAAATATTATATTTCTATTGCTTTTGATTAAAAAAATTAAACTATAATTTTAAATGATACAAAAAATCGCCATACAGTTTTCGAATAAGGCCTATTTCACACATATACGGTTTCATTCGGTTCGGTTCGTTTTCGGTCGCTGCCGACAAGTGTGAAACGATGATTCAGTTTGTATTCGGTACCTAATAGAAACCGTACAGAACTGAATACTCCCTCCACACGGACAGATTTCATCAGGTTTCAATTCGTGTCCAGGGAACAGAAAGCAATCAACGCGTTCACACATACTCGGTTTAGTTTCGGTTTTAACCTGATAGCGAGTGTTATTAACTTCCCAATAGGGAGTTATTGTAATTGGTCCGAAAATCGAAATCAAAAATTTTAACATACTTTCATGTTTCAAGGGCATTAGAGTATATTGACACTATTTTTAGAAAAATGTCTGTGTGTGTGTGTGTGTGTGTGTGTGTATGTACGTACGTACGTATGTACGTACGTACGTACGTGTCATTTTTTTCCGGGACGAAATCTCGCGAACAAAAAATGCTATTGACTTCGTTGGGGTGCTAATCGAAGCGTCTTGACGTGAATATGATCTGAAAGAAAGGATTTTTCGAAATTCAACCCCTACGAGGGTAAAAAGGGTGTTTTTTTCATTTTTATTTTTTTTCTTGGTCGAATTTAGTCGGAACTTAGAATAAATACTATACAATACAAATAATGAAACGTGTATTTCAGTATTTATTTTTTATATGGGTCCAAACAGCCATTAAAGGGATGAAAACCACCATCAAAATTTGAATTTCATACTAATAAATACATCTAATAATTCATGTTGCCTTGGAAACAACACAATTCAAAATTCAAACTGTCAGTAGTTTTTTTTTTTTATTTTTTTTAAAATGTGCATTATATTATTGACATTATTAGGATATTAGAAAACTAATATTCATAATACAAAGGGTGAGTTTTATTTCTGATAAATTCCATTAAAATTTTTCATATACATATTAAAAAAAATATTTACAAACTATACCATAGTAATATTAATTATGGAAACAATAAGTAATCAGTATTCAAGTATTGTAAGTAATACCATGTTGGGAAGTTGATTGTGTGGACCTAAAGGATCGCACCCCACAGCATTATACGTTATATAGTTTAATTTTATATCCCCGGGTAAAATTGGATCCGACAGCTAGTTTTTTTTTAAGTTTTGTCGCGGATTTTCTAATAAAATGAGTGGTTTTCTAGATGTTGATGTGGATCGTCTTCATGCTCTTTAGCTTCGGGAAAATAGTGTAGAATGCTCCAAATTCCTGCTGTAAAGTGATGAGAGGGTGCTCGCAATGAATTCTAGTATTCCTCCTTCATTTTTTAATTTTTTTATAGAGAAACAACATGGCAACAACTTGCTTTCTCTCCATGATAACTACTGAGTTTACGGAAAAAAATAAAACCTAATATGAACCGTATGAGAACCGTGTATGTGTGAAAGGGTTTGATTCGTTTTCGGCTGAAACCGAAAACGACCCGAACCGAATGGAACCGCGTATGTGTGAAACAAGGCTATGTTAAAAAAATTATAAATACCTTTATTTCAGGGTCACCAGTTCCTTCTAAAAATGAGATACCGCCTTAGTGCAATACATCGTGATATATGGGTGGTATGGAATCATAATATTTTATAAATACTAGTTCATAAATAAAAGCGACTAACTCCACAATGTTTAAATAAATACTTGAACTATTATTAACCCATTCGTTCCCAGTGTCCTATTTATAGGACATCATATTTTCTAATTTTTTCCTCTGACATAATAACGTTGTTAATTTGATTTACATTACTAATATGTTTTTTTAAGTATCTCTACTTATAATAATTTTTAAAACAAACTCTAGAGTTTATTAGTGATAAATTATAACACTTTTTAAGAAACCGTGATATTATTCCAGCTAGCTGACATTTAAAGTAACATTTTTTTCACTTAATAAAGCGTTTTTAATTTGACGAAAATATACATAATAGTACTTATTAGAATGTAAATCTATATCTATAAAAGAGTTTGTCCTTAACCACTCACTCACTCACTCACTCACTCATATATCAACGTACAGCCCAAACACCTGGACCTAGAAACGTGAAATTTCGCAGATGCCTTCCTTTTATGATGTAAGCACCCACTAACAAAGGATTTTTCGAAATTCAACCCCTACGGGGTTAAAACAGGGTGTCAAAGTTTATATAAAAAAATATTTTTTTTGTTCAAAAATTGAAACTTATCGAACATACTCTAAAATATAAATAATGAAACGATTATTTCAGCATTTCCCAAAATGTAACCCATAAGGTGCTAGGGGGGTGGAAAATATTTGTAAAATATTTTTTTTTGTATTCACCGAATGAAACATGGCATAAGTAGGTACTCTACAAAAGAAATATCAGTTACGAAAATTCAACACTTATGAGAATAATAATAATAACTTTATTAAAGTAAATTCGGACAAATTAATATTCAATTAAAAATGAAAGTTCGACGGGGACTAGGATGGATTTAATCTGCAATAAAAGAATTTGATATTCATTCAAACCCTAATGGCGAGAGTAGACGGGGGTTAGTTTAAAAAAAATTTTTTAACTAAGATTCGGGATATTTACGTTTTTTATAAGTAATGAATAGAAATCAATACAAAAAAAATGTAATATGTCATCTCTTATTACTTATAGAGGGTTCTAATTAGTTTCGAAGTTTACGCGAGCGAAGCTGCGGGATTCCGCTAGTATAGTATAAAAATATAAATAATTTAAAAAAATAAATCCAGGTACAGACTATCGTCGTTAAAAAAATGCTATCCTATAAATATGACATTGGATTCTCATGTTAATAATCTAATTTGCGACTGATAATTATTTTGCTTTGTATTGAATTTCTCTTTTTGGTCATATTTTCAACAAAAATTGAGAACTTAAAAATTCGAAGAAATAAAAAGTCGGGAAGTAAAGGGTTAATCTAGCATTCAGTAAATGTGAAAAATAAATATTAGTAACTTTTGAAACTTGTAATAAATATGGAGAAGTTAGTTTTAAAAAATCAAGTAAATTATTTAGTCGTTTTGGTTTCTGAACTATTCTAATTTTATTTAAATGCAACTATTAATAATTTAATTGTAATTTAACTTTTTTAGATTGAAAGGGACTTAAGATATCCTGATTTATATACTTAGTTAGATAATAAAATTTATTTAAGGTAAATATAGAACATAATTCACATTTTAATTTTTTTTTAATTTAATCTTAAATATTAATAATACTTTTTTTAGGAATTTTCGAATAATCAGCTCAAGAAAAATAAAATTAATCAGTGAAGAAATAAAATGTAGTAAAAATATTCTATTTAATAAAATTCAAATACTTATTTTAACATTTTATTTTTATTAACTACTAGCTGACCCGGCCACGCGTTGCTGTGGTTAACCTATACTTTAGCAACATGTGGTAGTTATGCTATTAAATTGTAGGTTATACGAAACGTTTGGAAGTTTGACATAGCGCCATCTATTGAATACTTACTCAATCCAGTCAACAGATGTCACCATCTGTTAGAATCGTTTGGAGCTAACAGATAAAGACAAATAATTTGCAATAAAATAATATTGCGATCATAAATTGAGATGTAAGGTATCCTATCTTTCAAGTTGGATCAAACTGCACACGGTGTACAAATTTGATTAAAATCGGTTAAGTAGTTTAGGAGTCCATCGCGGACAAACATGTGACACGTAATTTATATATATTAAGATAGACAGAGTAAATGACCCTAGATATTTTTGAAATAGATAACATACTTTAGACGTACAATAACACCTACCCCTATAATACTATAAATAGGGGAGAGCACGAATGCAACGAAATACATCTCACTTTAAAAGTTTTTATCTATTGATCTAATTTCACAGAACAATAAACAAAACATTAATAAATCGCTTATACCCTAATACAGCGGTTTTTAAACTTATAGTCTAGGGGCCCCTTTTTTAAATAATTATTTTTCAGCCCCCCCCCCCCCCCTTCCTGATAGAAAAACAAAGTAGGTTGTTAAATACTAATTAATCACTGATAAATAGAAATGTAAAAGTACTTCAAGTAAAGTAATTTATACCAAAAATGTATCACGGACCCCTGTAAAAGTTTAGGGGACCCTAGTTTAAGAACCACTGCCCTAATACATACATGCATAGAGTAAGGTTGGTATGTATGGAACATAATTAATGTTTTTGGTAAGAAAACTATGATAATATTTATTAAAATCAGCACGCATTGGACAGAGAATTTAATCAAGCAGGCAAAAATAGAAAAATAAATAAAAAAAACAAAAAACTAAAACAATCGAAAATCAACCTCAAAAAATGTGCATGTAATATGAGCCAGAGTAGTCCATATTACACGCTTCTTACTTTAAGACAGGATTATCTATCATATATTAGCGAGTTTAAACCACGTGTTATGTATAGGAATCACCGGGATACTCGCAGCTAGTTCACTAGCAACTATAATGGCACACGACTAGTTAACTAGCTAACAAGCCAACACGCCAGCGAGTAGCGAGTAAAGTAGCCCGGCTTTTAACTTTTGTAGCAGATTGTTTACAATTGAGAACATAATTACACTGGGCGAGTTTACTAGCAGCTAATAGTTAGTAAACTCACTCAATATAATCGACCCTTTAAGGTCGAATCACGATTTTATAGAAAAAATGTATGTAGGTACTTTTGTATGATGATAAAATTAATATTAAAATAATAAATTTTACTACTCTTGAACCTTATGAGCTTCAATACAGAGTTTTTTAACTAATGAAAATATAAAATGAATTTTATAAATTTCCCGTTTTCCATGACAGGGTGGATAGTATTTCTCTGGAACAAATTTCCCTGACTTTTTCCGTTTTTCTCTGTTTTTTATTTAAAATTTAGATAAAAAACCAAAAAAAGGTTACATGCTTTCTTTTAAATGCTAATAGATAACTGTTTAAATATTTTGCAAGAAATTGTGTAGTTTTTGCATTTTTATAAAAAAATCCTTGACTTCCAACCAAATTCCCCGATTTTTCCCTGACAATTTTCTGTATAGCAAAATTCCCTGACCTTTTCCGGTTTTCTAGAAACTTGCTACCCTACATGAATTAAAAATGAAAACTAATATTTCTATCATAAAAATAAATTACTTAAATAATAAATTTTAGATTTTAATGGAATTACACGTTTTGAGAGTCCCTGAAACACGAAGGTAAGAATATTATCTCAATAATGTCTGTGAATGCAGTTCCACAGCTATATAAAACTGCGGAATTTACAAATTTTTGTAGGAAGTATTAATTTTTCTCGAATTATTTTTAAACATTTTTTCGATATAACGAACAGTTTTTGAGATACGAAATATTCCTTTTTTAAGTCCTGTGGTAAGATTGCATTAGAATATTTATTTTATTGAAGAAAATTAGTTTATTTTTCAATTCCACACAATGAAATTAATTTAATATCAAATTAAAATTATTAAATAATATTGAAAAACATATAGTTTAAAAAAAAACAATAACAACTTTATTTAAATATTTATATTATATATTTTCTTAATTAACTATTTATTAAGAAATAGAATTAATTACTTTGTTAATTAGAAATGGTATTTCTATACATTGTTAAAATAAATAAATAAACAATATGATTATTTCTTAAAGAAAAAAAAAACACTAATTTAGATAAATACAAAGATACAATAAATATCTTATAGTTTTTAGTTAAAAAAATTCAATAGAAATGAAGGGTGCAATTAAAACATATTTGTGTATTTTATTTATAATCGTAAGTTAATATAAAAAAAAATATTTAATACAAATTAATTTTTACATGTTTTAAATTTTTAGAGTTATGGAGAGACGAGATATCTTAATAAATCATGTAAGTTTTTTTCTGGATATACAGCGCAACCCTGATTTAAGGGACTGCAAACATAATATAATATTTTTTTATTTGGAACAAAAGTAATTGAAAATTTCGTCGATTAAATTTACTGTGAAGTTAAACTATTTAGATTTAATTAAAAAATATCTACTAAAAACTACTTTATCAGATAGGTAGCAGATATTTCCTAGACATAATTGAATCGGTGAGTGAAAGAACAATACAAGTGCCAAAAATGGCAATTTTAACTGAGATAGGCAAAATGTTTAAAATTCATAGCTCTATCACATAGCAAAATAATAATACATCGACAAACATCGTACGTGCGACGGGGGGTACTTCATTTTTTTTTACAATTACTTTTACCTTACTTTTCTGACGAAATCCTCGAATTTTACTACCATATTATTTCTTGGAAAGTCAAAAATGAAGATTCTGAGTAAAAATTACAAATAATTTTTTTTGTAAAATAATTAAAAATAAAATAATAAAGCCGAAAATAAAGCAATAAAAAAATTAGCATTTTTTTTTTAATTGAGTGAAAGAACAGTATAACTGCAGGTCATTTTTTTTCAAATATCTTTTTTTGCAATTTTTTTTAAATAACCCATAGTTCTCCTATAAAACAGTTTTTTTCGTTTTTCTCAAAATGGTCATTTTGGAGATGTATTGTTCTTTCACTCACCGATTCAATTATTTCCGTTATATCGAGGTTCTACTGTACAAATAAATAGAAGATACACAGAAGGTACTTTCGATAACTGGAGTATATAAATACACTACCATGCAAAAGTTTTTAGAGACTTTATAAAACTGCAAAAATCTTAAATGTTGATAATAGTAACTTAATTACAACTTTTGTAATAATCCTAGCATATCTAAAATACACCATTTACAATTTTCCATGTTATTTTTGAATTATACGCCTGAAAGATCAGGTTTACTCATGTTGAAAGTATTGACGCACAGTGTCTTTCAAGTTAACGAAAAATTGTTTTTTACTATTTTGACTGCGAGTAAACATATTCTTTATTTTAATTGACTGAAATCTGTATATTTACATTCAAAATCACAGGCGTCCAAAGACTTTTGTATAAAAGAAATATAAAAATGTATGTAAATACTTCAAGGGCTCTTTAAGAATTGTGATGATAATTTTTTATTTTTTTTATTTTTCTTATTCGATGAAATATTTATTTTGCCCAGCTTCCCCAATCGTAGATAATATAGCCACTAGTAGATAATATACTCTAAATGAAATTCAATAGTACCTACACTTACTTACTCAGTAACAAATATCTAATACATAGATATCTTATAAATAAAACGGGCAAGTGCGTGTTGGGCACGCACATGATAGGGTTCCGTAGTCATTCTCACTACGATTTATAAAAAGTATTTTTCAAAATTTTCGTGACTGAAGGGTTAAAATCAAAAAGTCATTTGACTTTTATTATTGCATTTTAGGAGACCTATCAAATGACACCCCACTCAATGGGGTAAATGAAAAAAATGTGAGTTCACTTTTCAATCTATGAAAAGTGGGTCCAAAATATTTTAGACAATGTTCGTTATAATTTTCAGTGAAAGTACTAATTAAAAGCTACATTCTGAATTTTTTTCAGATTTTTTGAATTGATAGTTTAGAAAATAGAGGGGGGGGGACGCTCTGGCAGCGACATTAAAAAGCAAATATATCGCGACTGAAGGGTTAAAATCAAAAAGTTATTTGACGTTTTTTATTGCATTTTACGAGACCAATTAAATGATACCCCACTCAATAGGGTAAGTGGGGAAAAAAATGAAAGTTCAATTTTCAGTCTATGAAAGGGGGGTCCAAAATATTTTTGACAATGTTCGTTATAATTTTCAGTGAAAGTACTAATTAAAAGCTACATTCTGATTTTTTTTCAGATTTTTTGAATCGATAGTTTAAAAAATAGAGGGGGGGGGACGCTCTGACAGCGACATTAAAAAGCAAATATATCGCGACTGAAGGGTTAAAATCAAAAAGTTATTTGACGTTTTTTATTGCATTTTTTGAGACCTATTAAATGACACCCCACTCAATAGGGTAAGTGGGGAAAAAAATGAAAGTTCAATTTTCAGTCTATGAAAGGGGGATCCAAAATATTTTTGACAATGTTCGTTATAATTTTCAGTGAAAGTACTAATTAAAATCTACGTTCTGAAATTTTTTCAGATTTTTTAAATTGATAGTTTAGAAAATAGAGGGGGGGGGGACGCTTTTTTAATGACTTTGGAGAGAAAATACATCGTGATCGAAGGGTTAAAATTAAAAATTTCTGTTACATTTTTTGTTGCATTTTAGGAGACCTTTCTAACGACACCCCACTCAATGGTGTAGGTGAAATTTTTTTTTTGAAAACACTTTTCATTTTATGAAAGGGGGGTCTAAAAACTATTTATTATCAAAAATCTTATCATTTCTGTTTTTGGGTCATCAATCTACGGTCGTTTACCAAATTTCATCTTATTATCTCAAATTTTTTCAGGACGGACGGACGGACATGGAGAAACTATAAGGGTTCCTAGTTTTCTACGGAACCCTAAAAATTGTTCATGACAGTAAAAAAAAATTATTATTTTTCAGGTAATCATTGTAAACCAAATATACCTTCTTTCTCTGGTATTAAGAGAGATATGTTGTATGGAGTTAATGGTACTACTATCATTATCTCGATAGGTATGTAATATAACCTTAAATATCAATAACATTAAGTACAGTGATGCCTCGCACAACGAACGCTGCGCACAACGAATTTTCTGTTAGTTAATTACGCGACTCATATAACGAACGTCGCTTCACACAACGAACTGCATCGTATTTCATCTTGCCGCCCGAACGCTCTTTGACGCGTTTCACATAACGAACTTGTTCTTGGAACGAATTACGTACGTTATGTGAGGCATCACTGTATTTGCAGAGCTTTAAAAAATTTATTAAAAAAAAGTTTCTTTATGACGTCATAAAAATCCCGATCAGAATTTTATAATAATTATTGATTATACATATTGACATTTATAATAACTATGTTATTTATAGAGCTAATAAATGATGGGAAATTTAGCTCAAACTAATTGCACTAGTCAACAAAAAAAATTCACAGAAATTTGAATAAGTGATTTAGAAGGTATTTGTCATACCGAAACCGAATTCATTGCCCAAATGATTCCATCATGTCAGGTTTTTTAGTTATCCGAACCTAAAAGTCCCAAAAATGAAGATTCTGGAAATGTTGGGGAATTTATTACTAAGTAGGTAATTTTTTTCTGAAGTTTTCTTTCATGATTTCGAATAGTACTATCTTTTCTCTTTAAAATGATTTTTTACATTTTACCATGCGATTTTTCTTTACCGAAATATACTACTTTGAAGATATATGTAGTAAAGTTCATTGTGTCTACTATAAACACTATCATATCTTCAAACTAGTACAATTCGCCCAACTATTTGTTACTGTTACTGAAAACTTTAGAAAAAAATTACCTACTTGATAATAAATTCTTTAACATTGCCAATGGACTTTTAGATTAGAATATCTCAAAACCCTGACGTGATGAAACCAATTGGGCAACAAATCCGGTTTCGGCATGCCAAAAGCCTCCTAAATTTTCTATTCAGATCTCTGTTATATTACAAAAGTATTTTTTTGTTGCATAGTGTTATTAATAGCTTTACACGTGCAATCAAAACAGTGGGGACTTTATTGAATGCAAATATTACTTATAAAGACCTTTAGAATTTTTCCGTAGAAAAATCTATTAAGGGGCTATACCAGTGTGAACGCTGTAAATTTGGGTGATTTTCGGAAATTTTTTGGAAGAAAAATACTCGATGAAATATTTTGGAACATTGAGAATATATTAAGCTATATTAGACGTGTATTTCATAATTTTTTCACGTAAAAATATTGATATCTAAGCGACTTATGCGCTGTCTTCTGAGGCGCCAAAAAAAATCTCCTCCACTGCGGCCATGATTCCGGACGATGGAGGAGCTAAAATTGAAAAATGAAATAATGTCATTAAACTGGAAGGTATATCCTGTACGGTGAACTAAGATTTTCGAAAAATATCAAAATCTAACAAAATGGCGTAGTTATGAAAAAAAGTATGTTTTATTGCCTATAAAATGGTCGTATTTTTAATGCCAAATCGTCAATTTTCATTCATCAAAAATATCCTAGTTCATCGTAGAATAAATATATTCAAGAGTACTCATTTCAAATTTCAAGTAAATCGGATAATTGCTCTTTGAGTTACAATGTCAGCAAATTTGAAAAATCTCATTTCGAGAAAAACGCATTTTTAACGTCAGCTCCTGGGCATTTCATATCTGCGAGTGGTCGCTCTATAGAAGGCTGTTGTTTAGAGAGTATTAGAGATACGACCTTGAAATTTTCACAGAATATTCTTGAAACTATAAACTCTCCAAAAATAAATTGATTTTTTGAAAATTTCACACTGGTATGCCTCCTTAAGTTATTTTATTTGTATAAAAATAAATGTATGAACCAATTTTAAACAGACCGAAGTCCACAAATAATCGTGAACCATGAGACGTACTCTTGTACCGGCCATCTGCAGTACACAGACCAGTCTTTTCGTTGTTCAACAAACAAATACATCGTATCAGAAGCTGACATTTGCTCTCCGATAACACCGAAATATAAAACCAAACATGGAATATGTCTTGGATATAACAATACACACGGTAAGTATTTGATATTTTAGAGAGGGGGGGGGGTGATAAATAACGCTGGCACCCCATTGATATTCGATAGAGGTAAATCAATGCCCATATAGAGGGTTGTATATAGTTAATCCATTTTGTCCTGATCATTCTAGCGTATTTTATATCTCTCCGGTAATCTTTTAGGAGGAAGTTGTATAGGTTTTAGTTTTAAAGGGACTATAATAATAATGCATTGAAATGAAAAATGTTCATTTTTTATCAGAAATATATATTGTCATTTTGAAAAAAATCAAAATAAGCAAAATTATAATAAAAAAATATTTTTATTTATTAGTAATTTCTTTCAATATAACAATGATTATTTTTAAGATGTAGTAAGATGAGGAAGCAACAATAAATGTTTAAACGCAAATAATTCGATCAAAAACTGTCGTACAGTAAAACCAAAAAAGAGCAAATGAAAGAGAAAAGTCTGATCTATAAAAATTATTTGTTAGATTTTATCAACAAAATGTACTACGGCCCATGGACGCTCTCAAAATTGTTATACTTTTTTGCAAATTTTTTATCGGCGCCTCAACATAAAAAGAGGTTATTCTGAAGAGTAAAAAAATTTTCAAAAAATGATGAGAAAACAAGAACGTTTAAGCTTTAAACACTTTTTTATGAATATTTTTCCTGGAGAAACAACCATTCAAAAATTCTTTCAAAAAGATTAAAAGAGTGATCTTTTAACGCTCTCAGAACAATATGGCAAGTTTGATGGCTTGGGGTTCAAACAAAAAAAAATCTGGGCGATTCGGGGTTTCGCAGATATTTTTGGTATACTTTTAACTCATAAAAAACATAGATACTTTAATGATCCCGTGATTCCTCCCAAAGTTCCCCTATGTTTTATGAAAAATATGCTATTTTTTAGGTCACTTTCAAACGAATTTTACATTACCAAAACAATTTTTTATCAAATAAACAACTATAGGGTATTAAAGAAAATATTTTCAGCTTCACAAATCTGCCCTTAAATTTTTTTTACGATTATGTGTTCCCTAGTTATAAGCGCTTAAAGTTAAACATGATTTTTGCTTCAAAAAAATTCGTACAGCAATAAAAAAAAGAGTAAATTGAAGAAAAAAATCCTGTCTACAACAGCCATTTATTTGATTTGACCAAAAAAATTTGTTTATCCTGTAGAGTCTCTCAAAATTAATATAATTTTTTGAAAAAAAATTTTTTTTGGTGTTTCATGTTAAAAAAGGAGATTATTCTGAAGGATAATAAAATTTTCAATAAATGATTCAAAAACTAGTATGTTCAAGCTTTAAAACAGTTTTTTTAAAACTTTTCTATGACCATTTTTCGCAGAGATCCAGCTATTTAAAAACACCTAAAAATATTTGAAAAATTTAGTGATCCGTTAATTTTGCATTTTAGTGTATTTAAAAATGTAATCAAATATCCTATTATGACCCCTGCAATCAGGGTTGTAAAGAAACAATTTTGAGAGTTTATAAAAATCATAATAGCACCTGAACGATACATAGAACCAATTTGCAATTACATTCAAATGACGCAGAATTTTTTTTTATTTGGTCTTGTTAAGTATACATCTAATTTGTAATAATAGTTGAATTATTTTCAGAATCGACATGTACAAAACCAATTTCAACACACGAAATAGAAACTAGTTGCGGTTACAATTACAAATACCCATCGTACGCTACTGTAATATTTTACCCGCATCTACCCGATGGTCAGAATCACGAGATTGTAAGGGAACGTTACCGAAAGGTGAAATGTTACAACCCTCTAGGGACAATTAACTGCAAATTCGGTGTGAATTTGTTCGGGCGTTTCAGCTGGAAGTCGACGAAGTCTAATGATAAGTCATTAATTAATGATAAAGAACAAAAAGAAAAAGACAAGAAAATGATAGAAGAAAAAGACAAGAATATAAAAGAACAAAAAGACAAGAAAATGATAAAAGAAAAAGACAAGAATATGAAAGAAGAAAAAGACAAGAAAATGAAAGATCAAAAAGAGAAAGACAAGAATAAAAATGAACAAAAAGACAAGAAAATAAAAGAACAAAAAGAAAAAGACAAGAATATAAAAGAACAAAAAGACAAGAAAATGAAAGATCAAAAAGAGAAAAACAAGAATAAAAATGAACAAAAAGAAAAAGACAAGAAAATGATAGAAGAAAAAGACAAGAATATAAAAGAACAAAAAGACAAGAAAATGAAAGATCAAAATAAGAAAAACAAGAATAAAAATGAACAAAAAGAAAAAGACAAGAAAATGATAGAAGAACAAAAAAACAAGAAAATAAAAGAACAAAAAGAAAAAGACAAGAAAATGAAAGAACAAAAAGAAAAAGACAAGAATAAAAAAGATCAAGAAGAAAAAGACAAGAATATAAAAGAACAAAAAGACAAGAAAATAAAAGAACAAAAAGAAAAAGACAAGAATAAAAAAGATCAAGAAGAAAAAGACAAAAATATGAAAGAAGAAAAAGACAAGAAAATGAAAGATCAAAAAGAGAAAGACAAGAATATAAAAGAACAAAAAGAAAAAGACAAGAAAATGATAGAACAAAAAGAAAAAGACAAGAATATAAAAGAAGAAAAAGACAAGAAAATAAAAGAACAAATGGAAAAAGACAAGAAAATGAAAGAACAAAAAGAGAAAGACAAGAATATAAAAGAAGAAAAAGACAAGAAAATAAAAGAACAAAAAGAAAAAGACAAGAAAATGAAAGAACAAAAAGATAAAGACATGAATATGAAAGAACAAAAACACAAAGAAAAAAGAAAACTGCAAATGAAATTAACTATAAAAAATAAAATCCCAGCAATGGGTTTTGGAAAAATAATGAAATCTCCAACTAAAAAAACAATGTATAAAGAGAACATAGATAAAGACAAGAAAACTAAAGAACAAAAAGAAAAAAACAAGATAAAACTACAGCAAACAACACCAACATTAAAAAATATAATTTACACCATGGGATTTGAAAATATCAAAGAATCTTCAAATAATAAAACACTGTATAAAGACAAAAAAATTAATAAATTCCAAGAAAATATAATTAAAGTAGATGTTAAAACGAAACTTGCGAGCCCGCAGGAGTTACGAAAGAAATATAAGAAAATGTTCGAGAAAGAAAGACAACAAAAATTACAAGAATTAAAACAGGCAGAAATGAAAATTAAGAACATGAAAAACGTTAACGAAACTTTAAAAAAGGCGAAAGTGGAAATATGGAATAAAAATAAAGGATAATTAAAAAATAGAAAATTAATATCTGGATGAAAAATGATAAATAAAATTGCAGATTGTATTAAAAATTAGATTTAATATTTGTTTTCTATTTTATAAATAAAGTACTTATATATAACTAAATAAAATGTTAACAACAATCATTTCAAAATTAGTTTTAATTATATTTTTCACTTTAATTTTTACAATTTATACCCAAAATTTCGAAAAATGGAAGTAAAATTCAACAAAAAATAAAAACGCAAAATTAGCATGTATCTAAAATAACATTGATTTCCATTTACAATATACCGTAGTTCAATTCTACAAAGTGTATTTAGATAAATTAATTGTAATTTTATAATTTAAAATATAGACATGGTATTAATATTTGAAGTAAAGATATATATTAATATTAAATATATTATAGAATATATAATAATATCTACATTTATCTATAATATTGATAAGATTGGTGCGTATTTAGTAACTGAGTCACACCTTACATTTCTGATGTACCTAAGTAATCTTTACTTACTCTAAGTACAGTGAATATTATTTGTGTTATAAATATAATTAATAATAAACATTATTATAGTGATTTTGTGTTTTTATTTGAAAAATAAAATAGGTAAGTCAATAATATTTGTTTATATTATTTATTGAAGAAATAGGCTTCCGCGGTTATCTAGACAAATTACTCGTATGCAATAAATGTGCTAATGATAATAATAGTTAGAATCCTTGATGTGAATATGGAAAAGTGATTTTTTTTAATAGTAACAAATCATTTGGTTGTGAATATGTTTTTTTTTTTGTTAATATATGTATTTTATACTAATTGATACTATTTTAAAATACTTTTTCTTCTGTTACAAAGAATTACGTTATAGGAAATAAATAAAAATCAGAATACATTTTATTTTTATTTTAATGCTGCAGAATAAATGATTTTATTTTTTTATTCATCCTGTATATTTTTTTATAAGCCTCTATCAGTAGAGAACTAAGAAAAATTGCAGTCTGGGACGGAATGTTTTATTATGCCCCCCCCCCCCATCTTGATAACACATTTTAAAATATAGTATAAACAAAAATTGGGGAAAATAATTTTTTATCATAGATTCATCAAAAAAATTAAAGGATAATTTTTAACAAGCTAATTTTTTACCAATCTTCGAACAGTTATATTTCCGCGAAAGTTTTTGAATCAAGTATTATTTATATAATGATATCAAGCCGATCATTGTGCGATCATTATTTCAGGATATACAGGAATATAAAGTCAAAAGTGTCATTTTACTTTGACAGTGAATAACCCGGTCAAAAAAAATCGTACAGGGATAATAAGAAAAAACATTTTTAAGAGAAAAAAACAGGCTTTCGAAAGTTTTCATTAATTTTATTGTAAACAAATTTTTGCAAAAATTTTTCGCTTTCAAAGTTTATAAAAAATTAACGGATAATTTTTTGAACTGTTTGAACCCTTGGTCAAGAGCGGTAGGGGATGATAAAAATAATTGGGCTCTTGATTAAGAATCTAGAAAGTACGAGCTTTCGAATGAGCTTTAGATCATGCAAATCCAATCATTTTTCGCGGAAATATAACTGTTTGAAAATTGGTATAAAAATTTGCATGTAAAAAATTATCCTTAAATTTTTTTATGAGTGTATTATAAAACAATACTTGCGTAATATCTGTAGACCTTTTTAGGGTTCCGTAGAAAACTAGGTACCCTTATAGTTTCTCCATGTCCGTCCGTCCGTCCGTCCGTCCGTCCGTCCGTCCGTCCGTCCGTCCGTCCGTCCGTCCGTCCGTCCGTCCGTCCGTCCGTCCGTCCATCCGTTCTGAAAAATTTTGTCATAAAAAGATGAAATTTGGTATACGATCGTAGATTGATGACCCAAAAGCAGAAATGATTAGATTTTTGAAAATAAAAATTTTTTAGACCCCCCTTTTATAAAATGAAAAGTGTTTAAAAAAAAAAATTTCACCTACACCATTGAGTGGGGTGTCGATAGAAAGGTCTCCTAAAATGAAACAAAAAATGTAACAGAAATTTTTAATTTTAACCCTTTGATCACGATGTATTTTCTCTCCAAAGTCATTAAAAAAGCGTCCCCCCCCCCTCTATTTTCTAAACTGTCAATTAAAAAAATCTGAAAAAAATCAGAATGTAGCTTTTAATTAGTACTTTCCCTGAAAATTATAACGAACATTGTCAAAAATATTTTGGACCCCCTTTACATAGATTGAAAAGTGAACTCACATTTTTTTCATTTACCCCATTGAGTGGGGTGTCATTTGATAGGTCTCCTAAAATGCAATAATAAAAGTCAAATGACTTTTTGATTTTAACCCTTCGGTCACGAAAATTTTGAAAAATACTTTTTATAAATCGTAGTGAGAATGACTACGGAACCCTATCATGTGCGTGCCCAACACGCACTTGCCCGTTTTATTTGCTCTTCAATTAACTTACAAAATTTCTTAAAAAAAAGTAAATCTATAAAAATTTTTATTTTGCAGTGTTAATAAAAAAATGGGCTTGTCGCACCCCCCTTTCATCTCCAGTTTGCTTCTGCCCTGTATTATCTGTACATTAATGTAAGATTAGATAAAGAGCAAGTGAAGGTATCTTTCTCTTGATATTAAGTATTTTTGTACAGGTGAGATAAAATATTATTACAAAAATGCACGTAGACAATTTTTAATACTTTGATTATCGAAAAATAAAACACTTGTAAATAAAGTTACACTCTATTAGAGAGAGGGGGGGTGGAGGGTACAATAGTTGTCTCAATTTTCAATAGTCTTGTAATTTTTTTATATAATATTGTATTTTGTATATTGACACATACATATTTTCAGATTTGTGAATTTTTGTGAATCGTTTTGAAATTATAAGAAGATAAATTGGACCCTCTTGGATTATAAACTGACTACGCCTCTGAATGCTAAAGGTAATGTATTAAATTATTATTATATAAAAATAAAAATAAATTATTTTTTTGCAAAAAGATCAAATTAAAAAAAATAAAAATGTCTAGTTCACCCCCTAGTCCCTAGATCTTCTGTAGATTTAAATATAAACAATTTTTAGATCGAAAAAAAACTCTTTATTTATTAAAACAATTATTAGATTTTGGTTAAAATTCGTGGTAGATTTTATTATATTGACTAGAGGGGGCTTCGTACCCCAACCCCAAATACTGTAATATTTAGATATCGATAGATCATATAGGTATTATTTATTTTTTATATTCACTCTAGTATTTTCGATTTTAAGTCAAATATTTCAATATAATCAGGGACCTGAATCTGCAAATGACCCAAATCTTAAAAATTTTCTGATCTCAGCCTTCGACATTAACCCTCGTATGATAAATCACACTTACTATACTTAAACTATTATTTTTAATACCTTAGAAAAGGCAAAAAATTATTGCGAACAAAAATATTCAGTCAAAGAAAATATCTCGTAAGCTATATAAGCTAAAAACATTAAATTATATCCTTTAGCTATTGACAAAGATGTTGAAAAATTTCATTAGGGTGCTAAAGGGCTAAAAGAGGCAAAAACATTTTTTTTTATACCAAGGCATCTGACATGTCAAAATATAAAATAAAACAAAGGGAATTTAATCCTTAAAAATGGTGCCTCCATGGGGATCCAAGCAGAAATTAATCTTGACCCCCCCCTAAAACTCGGTAAATACTTACTGAAAAAATTTAAAAAATAAATTATTTTCAAGGTTTTGATGATTTTAAATTTCGGAGAAATAGGGAGAGGCGTCAAAGTTAATTTTTTTTATTTTCATATCTAGGCAAGCGGGGTGTCAAAATATACATCTAAATCAATAGAATATGACCTTATTTATTTCTCTAACCCAACTTCGGAACCCTTATGGCATTCACACGTGTATGACTTGATCGATTTTTTAATATCGATGATTATTTTGACTTAAGTATAAAATTATTTGTTAATTTGTTGACTAAATTTTGAACACCAAAAATTTTAAATGAATAATAACATTTGTTTTTTTTTATTATTTGCAGCTAATCTGACCTAACCGCGAGTCCAGTTGTTTTGTAAACACCACAAGGTTCTATGTTACATACAGTTATTGTAGAGGTAAACACGAGTCAACAATAAGGTAAGAGTTTTGTTTATTATTTACTATTTAAGTTCATCTTTTAATTATTTTTCTTGTATATTTATGAGAATTTGTATGAAATGTAACAATGGCAGTTAGGTATTTGATTGAAACACTAGCTGTAATTTAACTTATAAATGTATTTTTTGCTACTCAATTTGCCTTAGACGTGGGCTTTATCTAATCTTACATTAATTACAAATAAAGTGTACTAACTAACAATAATGTAGCTAGTAGCAAGTCAATAATGTTTATAATTTTAAAATATTATACTACACTGCTTGTCACAATTAGTTGGATACTTTTTCAATGTAACACAGTTTTGTTAAAAAATGTCATATTAATATAAAAATTCAGATAAATCATTAATGCGGCCTTATTTCAAAGTCCAAAGAGTTACAGCTTTGTCTCTTTATCAATAGGGGGTGTGCAACCCTTATAGTGGTGAAAAATGGAAAATGGTTTTTTCAAGTATTGAAAAAAATGTTTAAAATCTGATAATTCCAAAATAAAACTAAAATTTACAGTTATTGTTATTTGTATAACTTACTTGTACCCTTAAGGTACTATTTTATTATTTATAGTAACATTCCATTCTATTTTATCATCCCCTAAGTTTAGGTCATCAAAAATATGGGAAAATTTCAAACTGTAATAAACTTAATCATTTGTTAAAAACAATCACAGTTAATATAAATTTACAATTTCAATAAAATCCAATTATTTTTAACATTTTTTCTACCCCTAATTATTTCAACCCCATTATATGTATTACAAGTAATTAGAACGACAAAGGTAAGGATACAATTATGAAATTTACAAAATAAGTAATACACATTGTATACAACGATACCGTGTGTGCTAAAAAACACAAATAAGTTATAAGGCTAGGCATCAACCCTTAAATTCTAAGCCACCTTCAATAGTAAGGTAGAAAATTGAATTCAAGTGTTATTTATCAAAAAGCCGATGTTAGCGGTTATTTAAAAAAAATTGTGAACATTTTGTGCACCAAAACTCACCCCTATATCCATAGGGGTGAGTTTTATTAAGCTACCCTTAGTAAAAAAATATACATTTTTTTAAAATCATCTTGTCTAAAAATCAGCGTAATTTTTTTTCATCCTTTTATAAAATAAAGACATTTGGTCTTTCATCATCGGTAAAATTAAAACAATGCAATATCAGGAAAAACCCTAAATAAACATTTATCTTAAAATTAAAGTAATTTGTATGTCAATTTATAATGAAAATATAGGTAACTATGGGTATTTATGGATAATTTATTAGTTATTGACAAGTAGATTGTTTTAATTTTATCGATGATGAAAGATCAAATGTGGATCTTTTATTTTACAAAAGTTTGGACAAACTTTCAGTCAATTCCTAGATATGATAATTTAAAAGAAGTATATATATTTTTGCAATTAAGAAAGTTCACACGGGTAGGTTTGATTTTTTTCATAATTCCAAGATAGCCATCATTTAGTCAATTTTCTCAGCTTTAAAATGCTTTTAAAAAAATGTTTGTCACATTTTTTGATACAGAGGTATTCGAGTTTGAATGAATAAAATACCATATTAAAAATAAACATAATCCCATAATATTGATACAAAACATCTGAAAAAATTTAAGAATATTCTTTTACAAAATACAAAATCTTTTACCCTCTTATAAAATTTCTCAAAAGTTGATTATTTTACGAAAAAAAAATCTCAAAGAAAAATTTGTTGTAAAATGTACGGTCAAGTCTTAAACGTATGCAAAAAATTCAGAAAGCAATATCTCAGTCAAATTAAAAGTTTTTTATTAGAACCTTTATTTAAATTGAAGGTAACATGTCTAATTTTCATGTTCTTTGATAGATCTTAATTTCTGAATATGTTCTTAACATTTTAACTATGATTTAAAAAGGGTCATTTTTACAGGATTATTTAAATTCGAACATGGTTTTGTTTTCCGTATTTGAAGGGTTAAGTTAAAATGAATCATTTTTTAAATGCTACTAGACAATAGGTAATTACTTAAGATTGAATTTTCGTTTTTTTTTCTTTTTGTATGACCCAAATTAGGCTTTTTATGGTCATTTAAAACATTTTGGTACTTTTTTCATTCAAACTCAGATATCGCAACACCAAAAAAAGTTAAATTTTTTTTTGAAAATAGCGTTTTAAAAGTGAGAAAATTTCCTAAAAAATGTATATCATAAAAATTGAAAAAAAAATTTAAACATCCCCGTGTGCAACTTTCAAAATTGCAAAAAAAAATCAATTTTTTTATTTTTTATTCAACCGCGGTTTGGTCATAAAAAAACGTTTAATAACACAAAAATACTCCTGAATTCAAAAAGAATATAAAATTTCCTTCCATTTCCACATCCTATATGTAAAAAAATAATCATATTTGACCTATTGGCACTACTCTGAAAATGAGCAATTTTTTCGATAAAATCAAGTGGTCCTTTAATTGTTTCCGTGAGTGTATATTTTTTAATTTAGGGTAGCTTAATACATAGGGGTGAATTTTGGTACGAAAAAATTTCACAAAGATCGTTAAATAACCGCTGTCATGGATTTTTTTATAAAATACCACTTAAATTCAATTTTCTGCCCTATTATTGAAGGTGGTTTAGTATTTAAAGGTTGATGCCTACCCTTATAACTAATTTGTGTTTTTTAGCACACGGTATTGTTGTACACATAGTTTGTTACTTATTTTATAAATTTCACAATTGTATCTTTACCTATGCCGTTCTAATTAATTGTAATATAATGGGGTTGTAATAATTAAAGATAGAAAAAATGTTACAAATAACTGGATTTTATTGAAATTGTAAATTTATATTAACTGTGATTGTTTTTAACAAATTATGATGTTTTTGAAATCTTCCTATATTTTTATTGACCTAAACTTAGGGGAAGATACCAAAAAGTAAATAGAATAGAATGTTATTAATAATTAATAAGATAGTACCTTAAGGGTGCAAGTAAGTTGTACAAAATTTTTGTAAATTTTAGTTTTATTTTGGAATTTTTAAACTTTCTTTTTCAATATTTGAAAATACCATTTTCCATTTTTCACCACAATAAGGGTTGCACACCCCCTATTGATGAAGAGACAAAGCTGTAACTCTTTGGACTTTGAAATAAGGCCGCATTAATGATTTATCTGAATTTTTATATTAATATGACAATTTTTAACAAAACTGTGTTACATTGAAAAAGTGTCCCACTAATTGTGACAAGCAGTGTATACATGATGTGAAGATTTTAACTACTGTCCAAATCAATATTATTCTAGATGCATGCAAATATATCTCACGCTTTTTAAACAAGATGATTCCGCACTTTTGTCGTGCCAAACTTAAACAGTAGATTGAGAAAAATATTTTCAGTAAAAAACTTCTAATGAACATTTGTCCGGAAATTTTTCATAAGGAAACTACAGGCCTCCAAAAATTTTACTAAACATGAGTTTTAATTTAATATCTAGGGAACTCTTTGTGATAAAGTTATGAAATTTGGTACTCTGTTAATAATAATAAGTGTTCGATTTCTCGTATTTACTAATTATAATTTAGACCAGGGATGTATGGGGCCAATGGGCCCATCGATTTTTATCTAGTATTTTTCTTAATTTCTTAAATTTTTTTATTAAAATTGGGCACTTTTTTAAGGTTATATGAAACAAAATACGCAAAAACATATTTGATGTAAGATATTTGACATAAGATAAACCGTTTTGGAGAAATATCGATGGAAAAGAAAGCATACAGAATTTAACTTAATACGGATGCTTCAAATTACAATTAATAAATTTATTTTCTTGTTCTATGATAAAAATTAAGACAAAAAGTTAATGTAAGTAGTAAGTATATCTCAAAAAATGCATCTTTATCAACAAATAACCATTTTTAGTTTAGTTAGTAAAGTACATATTAGAATAATAGAACTGGCTATAGATCTTAGAGGATTCATATTAGGAGGTTTCTTTATATAAACTTTTTTTTCTTACCTTTAATCATAGAACAAGAATATGAATTTATTATTTGTAATTTGAAGTATACGTATTAAGTTAAATTCTGCATGCATTCTTTTCTATATTGATATTTCTTGAAAACGGTTTATCCTATGACAAATAAGCAAGTATGTTTTTGTGTATTTTGTGTCATATAACCATAAATAAGTGTCCAATTTTATCAAAAAACTAAAGAATAAAAAATACTTGATAAAAATCGACGGCCCTATACAAAATTGATATAAATTATTATTGGGTGATACTGGAAATCGATAACATTTATTAATATTAAAACCTGTATCAAATTTGTTTTATAATTGTATCACAATGGGTTCTCAAAATATTAAATAAAAACTAATTTTGGGTAAAATTTTTAGAGGACCGTAGCTCCCTAATGAAATATTCCCGGACACAAGTTTATATAAAGTTTTTTTCTTAAAATATTTGTCTCAATTTACTGTTAAGATTTGGCACGACAGTGTGGAAACATCCTGTATTATGGTAAACTTATAATTACAATATTTATTGCAAAATTGTAGTTTTTATAGAAACTTACTATTAGTCTTAAATTTTTTTTAATAAACATCAACAGTAGGTAAATTTGAATATTTATTTTAATGTATTATTATAAAAAATTGTAAATATTTTTATATGGGGTCTATTTTGGAAAATAATAAAGTTACAAAACCGTTAAGTTTTTGCATTTTAGCAATTATTAAAAAAAAAGTATACTTTCAATGTTAAGAAACAAATTCTAATACAAAATTTAAAACTAATTTTTGGATCATGTTTAAAATTTTCGAAGTATTTATAAGTTTGCCACAATACTAACAGAAGAGTAAATACTTGCATGTATCTAATATAACATTGATTCCTCAATGTACAGTAGTTCATATTCTACACCTTGTCTGTACCTAACATGTTTAATTAAATTAGATATAAATAAAAACAGTTTCTGTGAGTTGCAACCAAATGAAATATAGCGTTGTTTTTATCAAACATTGGCGCTTGTTTCATACACATTAAATATTACTTGTAATAACGATCCCTTATTATTATTATTATAAATAATGAATGTATACCCAATATATGCCCACCTGTAACTACTACTCACCGCATACACACACCCAACATGCTCACTTGTTTTCAATTCAACCAATAAGCCCACTTGTTGCAACTGGCCCATAATATGTAACCCAATATACTAACAGAATAGTAACGTTTTGCGTGTATCCAATATAACATTGATTCCCCCGTGTACCGTAGTAGTCAAATGAAATAAAGCGTTGTTTTTATCAAACATTGGCGCTTGTTCCATACACCCAATATGCCTACTTGTTTTCAATTCAACCAATATACCCAGTTATTGCTACTCAACCAATTTACCCACCCAATATGCCCAATTATTGCTATACTCATCAAACATATCCACCAGGGGTGTGCTGTCAAACATTTGGATTGGATTGGATTGGATTATGTTGTGATTGATGATGAGGGTTAGATGCCTCTAACACTGCAGCCTTTGGCTTATTGTGTTCTTCATCAATTCACTCATTCAGTGAAAAGGTTTGCCGTTCTTATCAGGTTTAACATCCTTTCCACCAAGTTTTCTCTTGTTAGAGCTTCTCGATAGTTGTCTCCTGCTAGGAGTGCATGTCTCCATTGAGCAAGAGCTTCACAGTCGAATATAATATGGGAGGCTGTTTCGTCCTCTTCATTACACAGTCTGCAGATGGGTTCTTCATCATAGATTCCCATTGTTTGCATGTGTTTCCGTAGGTTACAGTGACCGGTTATCATTCCTGTCACTAGCCTAATTTGTTGTCTACTTAGTTGTAGTATTTCATCCGTTAATTTTCTGGATGGTTTATTTAGCATAGTTTTGCTGTGTTTTTGGCCTTCTACATTATTCCAGTGGTTTTGATGTTGTCTTTTTGTCCAATCAGCTAGCCAGCTGCGAATAGTGTTTTTGGTAATTCCAAATACTGGTTCAGGGCCTGTAAATGTTGTTCTTGAGCCCCTTTTTGCCAGAGCATCAGCTTTTTCATTGCCTGCTATCCCTCTATGTCCTGGCACCCACATAAGGGTTACCCTATTGTGGTTTGCCAGGTTAGTGAGGTTTTGTAGGCAATCCCAGACCAGTTTCGAGTTGAACTGATTTAACAACAGGCTCGCTATTAAAAAAAACCGCATATTTTGTCTGTTCTAAGGCACATGTTGTGTTAATTCCTTTATTTATATTGTTTTCGTATTTTTTTACAATTTTAACAATACATACAATCACAGAAGTACAAATTCGACATTACAAAATCATATAAAGCTAACTCATAAAAAGAACAGTTAAAGTAACGCTTCTCGAATACACCAGATTGTAACAACTTTTTATGATTTTGCAATGTTGAAATTGTACTTTTGTAATTTAAAAAAAAATGGGCCGAACTTTTATTCACTGAATAATTTAACAAGCTCGTCGATTTTCAAAAATCTTAACAACCGGCTTGCGCGAGCCGGCTCCAGCATACCTCTGATATCCACCCAATAACCTATCAGAATAGCTGCTATTTGCATGTATCTAATATAACATTGATTCCCCCATGTACAATAGTTCATATTCTACACCTTATCTGTACACATAAGTTAGATTATTATTATAAATAATACAGTTTCCGTGAGCAGCAACCAAATGAAATATAGCGTTGTTTTTATCAAACATTGGCGCTTGTTTCATACACATTAAATATTACTTGTAATAATAATGATTCCTTATTATTATTGCAAGACATCTATACCAAATATGTGACCACCTGTTACAACTGACCCAACATAGCTAACCCAATATGATACTCACCGAAACAAACACGAACTCAATAACATGCCCACTAAATGCTACCTACCCTATTGCATATTTGCCCACTTAATGTTACCCAACCAACATGCCCACTAGGATGTGCCAAAAAAAGGTGATATTTTTTTTTATCGCTCTCAGCCCAAAATATCTCAGGAAATGCCCAAACAAAGCTCCTGTTAAAAGCGGAGCTCAAAATTCCAATTTTAAGTGGTCCTCCACGGAAGTTGAAGTTTTCCCATCTAAATAACATGGGAAACGGGGTTTTTTAACAGTTTTTTGTCCTGCAAACTGTGAAAAAATTATTTTTGAAAAAAATGAATGAATGGATCTTTTTGAGTATAAAATTTAGTACAAAAAGTCCCGTTGAGTCAAATTTCTATATGCAATATTTGATTTTTGACAGAGCTTTGAAGTTCAAATTTTCGCATTTTTTCGCGTTTTTTGAATTTTTCAGCTAAACTATCCGAGTTAGGGCAAAATGTTAACTAGCAAAATTGTAGTACGGTTGACATTCTATAAAAAAGTCTCCATCGACTTTTTTGTATTATGAATAACAACAAAGTTATAGACCCATAAACATTTATTATTAACCAGCCTAAAAGGGATAAAGGCTACGACATTGACTGTGCTTTTTAAATAAATGTAATAAAATAAATGTTTATGGGTCTATAACTTTGTTGTCATTCATAATACAAAAAAGTCGATGGAGACTTTTTTATAGAATGTCAACCGTACTACAATTTTGCTAGTTAACATTTTGCCCTAACTCGGATAGTTTAGCTGAAAAATTCAAAAAACGCGAAAAAATGCGAAAATTTGAACTTCAAAGCTCTGTCAAAAATCAAATATTGAATATAGAAATTTGACTCAACGGGACTTTTTGTACTAAATTTAATACTCAAAAAGATCCATTCATTCGTTTTTTTCAAAAATAATTTTTTCACAGTTTGCAGGACAAAAAACTGTTAAAAAACCCCGTTTCCCATGTTATTTAGATGGGAAAACTTCAACTTCCGTGGAGGACCACTTAAAATTGGAATTTTGAGCTCCGCTTTTAACAGGAGCTTTGTTTGGGCATTTCCTGAGATATTTTGGGCTGAGAGCGATAAAAAAAAATATCGCCTTTTTTTGGCACACCCTAATGCCCACCAAATATGCCCACTTGTTTTTAGTTTAACCAATATACATACTCAATTTACTATCAGAATAGCTAATATTTGCATGTATCCAATATAACATTGATTCTCCCATGTACAGTAGCAACCAAATGAAATATAGCGTTGTTTTTATCAAACATTGGCGCTTATTTCATACACGTTAAATGTTACATGTAATAATTGTAATAATAAATATACCCACTTGTTTTCAATTAAACCAATATGCCCACTTAATGATACCCAGCAAACATGCCCACCCAATGTGCTCACTTGTTTTTAGTTTAACCAATATATTCACCTAATATGCCTACATGTCGTTAATCACCGATAATACCAACCCAATTCACTAACATAAGAACAACTATTTGCATGTATCTAATATAACATTGATTCTCCCATGAAAAGTAGGAACTAAATGAAATATAGCGTTGTTTTTATCAAACATTGGCGCTTGTTTCATACACGTTAAATGTTACTAGTACCCAGTGCCGGATTAAGACCACCGGGGGCCTTAGGCCATTCAAAATTTGGCCCCCCCTTTTTTTTGAAAAGCTGTAAAATTAAGTGCTATTCAAACATGCATAGAAATTTAACAGTCTTTAAATATCATTCTTTTCCAAGAGAAACAATATATTATTTTTCAAGAGAAACAATAGACAACAGATGTTATCTTTATAACAACTAAGCACTGAATGATTTTGTTTTGGTAAAAACACTGAAAGGAATCGTCTTTGTTTATATAAACAAGCCTGAGTTTTCAAGCACTGTTCAAACTTTTTAGCGGGCGATTCGAAATTTGAATAGTCAATAAAATAACAATCTAAATGATAAATTAATATAAATTTCAAAATAATTTGTTTAAAAATAGATTTTATAAACAATTGCATATGATAAATAAATTGATCGACAAAATTGGTCGATCGATTGTTCAAAGGCTTTTTTCGTTAAAACTACAATAAAAATTCGATAGAATAAAAAATTGAATTAATAAAAAAATTTCAAAAATATCAAAATTTTCAAATTTTCAAATTTTCATGGGGGCCCTTGTTCGTCGGGGGCCCCAGGCCACGGCCTAGTCCGGCCTAATGGGTAATCTGCCACTGCTAGTACCTAATAATGATTCCTTATTATTATTGCAAGACATCTACACCAAATACCAATGCCCATCTGTAACTACTCACCCAACATGTCCACCCAATATGCCCATTTGTTTACAAGTTAACCAATATACACACCCCAAAATGCTTACCTGTTGCAACTGAACCAACATATCTAAACTAATATGCATACTTGCCTATACCCACCCAACATAGACACCCAATATACTAACATAATAGCAAATATTTGCATGTAACCAATATAACATTGATTCTCCCATGAATAGTAGCAACCAAATGAAATATAGCGTTGTTTTTATCAAACATTGGCGCTTGTTTCATACACAATAAATGTTACTTGTAATAATACTTATTATTATTATTGTTAATAATAAATGTATACCCAATATGCCCACTTAATGCTATCAATCCAACATGCCCCCACCCAATATGACCTCTAGTTTTTAGTTCAACAAATATATCCACCCAATATGTCCACTTAATGCTTACTCACACAACATGCCCATCCAATATACTAACATAAGAACTACTATTTGCATGTATAATATAAAATTGATTCCCCCATGAACAGTAGCAACCAAATGAAATATAGCGTTGTTTTTGTCAAACATTGGCGCTTATTTCATACACATTAAAAGGTACATATATTAATAATTCTTTATTAAAATAACAATAAATGTATACCCAATATGCCCACCTAATACGTTACTCACCAAACATGCCCACTAGTATTTAGTTCAACCAATATACCTACCAAGTTGCAACTCACTCAACAACTAACCCAATATACCTACTTGCCGTTACTCACCAAACATATAATAATCGTAAAAAGTCCAATGCTTTTAAAAAGATACGTTTTTTGAGATCATAAAGGGGACCACCTAAAATTACTTTGATCATAAATTATTTATTATAATTCATAAAATAAATCATATATAATGTGTAAATATAATTACAATTAAAATGATATTAAGTCTCCCCCCCCCCCCTCCAATGTAATAAAAATTATATTATTTATTTGTAGCCTTGTTCTATAATTAAAGAAACCAACGATTCTGATTATTTGCCTTTGATTGTCGAAATAATCTACAACAATGGAGAACAAACCATCAACTTCACAAGGTAATTATAATTTACTATTCTTTTAAGGGTTCTATTTAAATGCACTATATATTAGATAGTATTCACTTTGTACATCAAAAATAAATTTTAATACTTTGCACTTAAAATGTTATAAAAAAAGAAACCCTATTAATTTCACTTTGTCGTCCGTCCGTCCGTCCTTTTCACTCAAAGCGCAATAGCTCGTAAACTATATAAGCTAGAACCTTGAAATTTTTAATGAACATGTAAAATGACACCCTCTAGTAAAATATGTACGAATATTTTGAAAAAATAATTTTTAAGGGGGCAGGGTGCTAAGAAGCTAAAGCCATGCAAAAAAAAAAAAATTTTATGATGTAATTTGATCTTCATTCTTATTTTTTTCTAAATCAAAAATGGTGCCTGCAGGGGGCTCTAAAGCAAATTAAAAAAATAAGAGAACATGTATTTCAAGGCGTGTGGGGTATAAAATTGTAGATTTCAATTGATAGATTTATAATATATTTTTTATTATTTGTTTACTCAAAAATTGCGACAACAAGGGGCTCCAATCAGAAATTTATTTTACCCCCCCCCCCTTTAAGTCTGAAACTACTGGCTTAAAAAATTAGGTAATATGGCTTTGGTGAGACTACCAACGAGAAATACTAAAGTCACCAAAATCGTTTCATATTTTGCACCTGTAAGTGGCTCCACGTAATAAATACGGAATTCTTATGGCATACACCTGTGTATGGTTTGACTGATTTTTTAAATTTTATTTTTAATGAATGAGGCAAATATTTAATCGCTTTCAAATATAAAAAAAATCACAAATTTAGGTCAAGTGCAAAGTATTATTTGTTTAGTACAAAGTATTTATTTTTAGTGGAAACTATTTATTTATGGTGATATAATTTCACTTATACTAAAAATACACCTTAACCACAAAATTAATGTCACTTGACACGTGTTTCGACTTCACAAGAAGTCCTCATCAGGAGCCTAACGATTCCAGACTGGATCGTTGTGAAGTCGAAACACGTGTCGAGTGACATTAATTTTGTGGTTAGGCCGCGTCAATACGCTTCCAGTCGACTAGGCCGAGTTCACAGCAGCAGCGAACTCGCATAAAATAATCACGTGTAGACATTAAAAAGCAGGACAGTATTAGGCAGCATGCTGCAACAGATGGCATGCTTTTTAATGTCTACACGTGATTATTTTATGCGAGTTCGCTGCTGCTGTGAACTCGGTCTAGTCGACTGGAAGCGTATTGCCGCGGCCTTAAGGTGTATTTTTAGTTTAAGTGACTAAGAAACCACAGTTTCTCCGTTTTTCAAGTAAGAGATATAATTTGTTATAAATTCAATATAATTGTTCGGGCAGTATATTTGTTATTAGTGAAAACGATTAGATAAAAAGTGTTTATTATTAAAAAAAAGTGCATTTAAATAGAAGCCTTCAAATAATTCATATTTCGCACACCTAGATCTAAAGGGAGCTAACTCAAAAATTGAGATTTTTGAGTTATGCAAACCATCGAATACGTTATATTAATACCTATCGACAAAAAAAATCAGATTTAAAAATTCATACAATATCTTTCTTCTAGCTGCATATAAAAAGCATAAGTCTAAATAGTGCACAATGTATTTGTAATCAGTTTTTCGCCTGTAGTGAAAAAAGTGGTTTTTTGAGTTAATACCTGTTTAGATCTAGGTGTGCGATTTGATAATTACATTTATTTTTCTAAAAAAAATAAAAGACATTTTTCGAAATAAATCCAAGTAAATTAGATATTTTAGAAGAACAAAATCATAAAGTTTTGATATTTTGTCCACGTACTCTCAAAAGGGTTCGGAATAAGAGCACGAAAAGTTCCCATCTAAATCGTGGATGGAACATCCCCTTTCACGTGAAAAACTACCCCCGGAGTGGATTTTATTTCAACTTTTCCCATTTTTCATCCAAACTACCTCTCGGAGAATTTTTTTTTATAAGAATTAAAGATTAAACATGAAATTATACGTAAAAAATGTCATATGCACTATTCGGCTAATCCTCAGCCTACTCTCGCATTCAATGCTCAAAGTGAAAGGAAGTTTTTGTAATGCAAGGAAAAATCGGTATAACAAGATTTCCACCGTAAATATTTCCATAACGGCTAATTTTACCAAAAAAATTATTTTGATAAAAATTGTAGAACTGAATCTCTTCTATGAGATTCATGTAACACAATTTTTTTCAATTATATATTTAAAAAAAACTATGTAGATATGTTGCCAACATGTGTGTGATTGTTCCTTAAGTCCTTTTAACAGATATCCTGTATAAAATAATTAAATTCTGAATGAATAAACAGGTAGTTCATAGTCAAAGCTACTTCTACACCAAAAAACAGAAATACATCTGCAAAAATATATAAGACTTTAGTAGAATAGACAAACGATGGTAAACCATTAAAAAAACACACGAAAAAGTTTACTCAATGGGTTCTATGAAAATATCTCAAAATAATGGAATTTACATTTGTGAAAAAGGTAAAAAATCAATAAAAAAACGTTTGAAACAAAATTGTGATACTTGAATCTTATAGAGGAGATTCAGTTCTATTATTTTCATCCTTATCAACTTTTTGGTAAAATTAGTCGTTATGGAAATATTTACGCTGAAAAATCTTGTCATACCGATTTTTCTTTGCATACCAAAAACATCCCTTCACTTTGAGCATTGAATGCGAGAGTAAGCTGAGGATTAGCCGAATAGTGCATATGACATTTTTTACGTAAAATTTCATGTTTAATCTTTAATTCCTATAATATTTTTTTCTTCGAGATGCAGTTCGAATGAAAACTGGGAAAAACTGGAATAAAATTCACTCCGGGGATAAGTTTTCATGCGAAAGGGGATGTTCCATCCACGATTTAGGTGGGAACTTTTCAAGCTCTTATTCCAAATCCTTTTGAGAGTTTGTGGATAAAATATCAAAATTTCATTATTTTTTCTTCTTATTGCCAAATTTTCTTTTAATTTTCTTCTCATAAAAGTCCAAAAATGATCATATTTCACCTATTTAATGAATTAACATACAAACATTCTTTGTGTAAATGTATCAAAAGGGTGCCTCAAATATTTCTTGATACGAACTATTAATTTAGTTTGTTTCAATGACATCCCTAAGAGCTTATAACAAAAAAATGAAAATTCAAATCTTAAACCTTTATCAATTTTACTCACTTTATATTCGAAACATATTAATTTAAACAGTTTATATTTCACAATTATAATAAAAGTAACTTGTTACAGGTTCAGTATCTGAACAAGTTCAAACGAAAGCAACCAAAGACCCAAAGATGAAACCAAAAAAAGGTAGGACATTTTTATTACTTTAACTTTAGAGTATACGAGTATATAAATTATATCACAGTGGCAGGGTCGTAACTAGAAGGTTTGGGGCCCCGGGACAGCAGTAATCGAGGGGCCCCTTATAAAAAGTTCACGTATCTGACAATTTTCGAAAAAAGAAAAGTTTTTCATTAAAAATGTAAAGACTCAAATTTTAATTATTAATGTTGCTTATGAACAATTAAAATTAAATCAGTAAATAATTAAAAAAAACAAACAAGAATTTCTCAAATCGAGCTGCATAAAAGTCGACTTAATAAAGGCCTCTATACATTACCTAATGTGCAAGGCCGATTTGTATGGAGGTAGAGTGGGGGTAAATTGGGTACTGTTATAGTATCTAATGTTTGTATATATGTAATTGCGACCTAATTTGCAAGGACTCTGTAGATTTGATCTCAAATTGGGCAGTGTAACGCTCACGTTATCTGCAAATATTGTTCTTTGGTTCTTCGATCCTTGGAGAGTCTCCTGGGCTGCCACTGGCCTGAGGGATGTTTACTCCTTGATTCCTCAAAAACTAAGGTAACCTAAAATGTAACGATCTCGGCTCACGTTTCGTTCAAACTCTACTTACAGGCAATTATAGTGGAGTCATAATTAGCGAAATTCTTTTAGACTTTGTTGAAAAAATGACCATTTTTACGATTTTTCGTGTACGTTTTTTTAAATATCTCCCATTTTTGTTAGCTGGATTGCAAAAATTAAAAATGTGTATGAATTTCTGTTTGACAATTTAAATTTCTACATTAAAATATCTTTAAGCTTAGATGTATCTTCTATTGAATTATATTATATGTTTTTATATACACACAAGGTTCACATCTACATTGTTTAACGTTTGATTGGCATAAAATACCATATATTTCTTTATACTAGGTATTAGATGCTTGCTTCAATCCGTATAGTGCTTTATTCAATTTGCATACCTTGTTTTCTTGACCTTGAACTACCGCTCCCTTTGGTTGATACATGTATACTTCTTCTTCGTGATTTCCATGTAAAAACGCAGTTACTACATCCCAATGATCAAAATACCAATCATTTTGTACAGTCAGACTCATAAGCAATCTTAATACAGAATTTCGCACAGCAGGAGAAAATGTTTCATGGTAGTCAATACAGTGTCTTTGTGTAAAACCTTTAGCAACTAACCTTACTTTATGTTTGATTATATAAACTTCACTGTCCTTTTTTACTTTAAAACCCATTTACCTTTTTATTACTTGGCAAGTTCACTAATGTCCACGTGTTATTTTGTTTTAAAGAGTTAAGTTCTTCTTTCATTGCATTTTTCCAATGATCTGGTAAATTATTCACCTCACTAGGTTCATTTTCATCACACATGTAGAATGTAGACTACATAGTCGGGATATTCCCTTTGGCGCCTTTCTTGAAAATTATATCTTTTTTCTTCTTGTTGCTCTTCATTCCACAGCATCTTCATCAGCTGAATCGCTGTCGTCTGTTACATAAATATCAGATATCCTGTCGATTTCTTTTTCTGATGTCAACGGCAACAATACTTGTTCTGATTTATTTAATCTCTCTTTTAATTCTTTTTAAACATTTCATTTTCAAGAAAAACTACATCTCGAGCAATACCTAAATCATTCGTTATAGGGTCTATTAACCTATAACCTTGGTACTATATCCAACAAATATCATCTTGGTACCTTTTCATCTAGTTTCTTTCTATTTTGTTTAGGAACATGAACATATGCTGTACAGCCAAATATTCGTAAATGACTTACGTCAACTTTCTGTTCTGTCCATATCTCTTCCAGTGTTGCTTTCGAAAGTGCTCTCGTAGGACATCTATTTTTTAAATAAATAGCTGTGTTCATTGCCTCAGCCCAAAACTTCTTATCCAATCCTGAATCTTCTAGTAAGGCTCTTGTCTTTTCAGTTATGGTTCGGTTCGGCCTTTCAGCTAAACCATTTTGCTCAGGCGTATAAGGAACTGTTTTTTGGTGCCTTATACCCTGCACTGTCAAATACTTAGAGAATTCCTTACTACAATATTCCGTACCATTATCTGTTCTTAGATTCTTTATTACTTTTCCTGTTTGTTTCTCAACACTCGTTTTAAATTCTTGAAACTTCTCAAATACTTCAGATTTCTTAGTTAAGAAATAACCAAATATTTTCCATGAGTAATCATCTATGAACGTGAGCAAAAATCTTTTTCTACTTATAGATTCTTCTTCCAAAGGTCCACATATATCTGAATGTTTAACCTCTAACAATTCTTCAGCTCTCGGTCCGCTTATTTTGAATGGAACTCTACTTATTTTACCAGCAATACAGGACTTGCATTGTTTAGTCTTATCTTCACTTACATAACTTACATCTTTAACGAGATCTTTTATTATCTCCATACTTTGTCTGTTAAGGTGACCCAGTCTCTTGTGCCATATCTCTTTAGGTTGTTTTTGTTAAACGTTAGCTTAGCATGTAAGTTTTCAGTTTCTTTTTGATTTAACTCATAGACTCCACCAACATTATTTGCTTTTCCAACCACGTTGCCTTTTTCGGTTAATATTTTACAATATTCTTTATTAAAGTTCACAGTAAAACCTTTTTCTACAATGACACTTACTGATAACAGATTTGTTGATGATTCTGGAACATATAAAGCATATGATATTTCATTCGCCTTTTTGCTTACCGGTGCTATAACATCTCTCGATACTTCACATTTTAATTTATCATTATTGGCCACGGCTATTTCCGTACCTTTCTTCACAGAATTAAGTTTCCTAACTGCAGCAGCTGTCAACGTACCAACGGTGTGATATCACTTCTGCCTTCATCGCAACAAATAGATTTACTTGTTTCTTATTGTTGTCCTCTCGTTCTGGACAATTCCTTGCCATATGACCTTCTTTATGACATTTGAATATTTTTCTCAATTCAAATTTCCTTCATGTGATTAACGCTTTCTCTTTTTGACTTCAGCCTTGCATTTGTCTACTCGCTTCCTGAATCAGTTTGGTTTTTATTTGCTCCAATTTTACGTTTTGATCACTATTGTCGATTGCCATTATCATCGGCGTTTATTCATTCGGTAATCCGCTTAATAAAATTGAAATAAGCCAGCTGTCTGATACTTTTACGTCTATTTCATCTAGGGATACTACTCTAGAAATATATTCTTTCATTGTACCTTCTAATTTACATTGCCATAACGTTCGTTGCAGGTTTAAACATTTACCCCAACCTTTGTCTTCAAATGCAGTCTTTAAACTGAACCATGCTTCACGAGCTGTTTTTGCTGTATAGACATGTGAGAAACAGACTGGTTCTAGTAACATACATATCGTTGTACTTGCCTTCCTATCTATGTGTGAGTCTACGGCCGTATCGTCTTCTAGTTCTTTTGTATTGTATTAATTCTTGTTTTCCAGAAAATTCCTGATGGTAATATCCGGTGGCAATATCGTTATTCATTTTACGGAAACACGTGTTCGGATAACCTAACTTATTGTATTTTAGGTTACAATTGACAACTTTGGTTATCTGTGCAATCTGGGCCCATAACCTGTTGTAATAATTTTAGCACTAAGTTTTTACTTATTTATTTTACGTTTATTGTAAGCTTATTACAGTTATATTTCGTTAATATCTCGTCAATATGGATTACTTGGTTAAATTTTTATAGCACACCAAAATACGCTTCTACATTGTACAACATGTTGCTGAATATTAACTCTAACATATATCAAAACAAACATATGTACACATTTTCGTTGCAAATTTAGGTACCAACTCAATAATTTCCTTATAAAAATAAATATTTTAAAATCTTACAACATAACCTAAAAAATAAACATTTAGTACTTTTTTTTTACAACGACCAATAGTTATTCACTCGTTGATAACTTATGGGCAACATTTGGCGTTAAAGATAATTCCATAAATATTTTTAAAATTTATTATTTTGGGTTTTTGTTTTTGAAATATTATCTTCGTTGAGTTTAATTTCGTAAAAAAATATACTTATCTTGTTCACTCCCCCCCCATGCTCGGGGGCTATCTGGTGGTAGTTACGGCCCTGTACAGTGGTCCTGAAACTACGGTCTATGAGTATTGTTAATATGCACGTTCATATTATTTATATCAATTTAACATGTTGTAGTTCTAGAAAAGCCCAAGAAGGGCGACATTTAACATTCTTGCAGCGCGAAAACTAGCTATAGTCGGAGGTTTTTACAGGGTTATATGAAAAAACTACAACATACATATTATACATATATTTAGTCAGTTTCCCATAGTATTTTGAGGTCAAAGTTAACTGCTCGAAAAAAAGTTGGTTGGGTGGAGTAATTCGAAACAACAATCAAATATATTTTCATTTCATAGACTTGTTTCTATCGAATCAGATATTCATATCAATAAAAAACAAAATGGCGGACTTCTAAAAAAAATTGTAAAAATCGTGTTTCTCTTTTTCTTTAAATATCGAGAGAAAAGAGAAATCATAATTTTTTTCAGATAACTAAACGCCTTAAATTTATAGTTCAATCGGTTGATAAGGCTTTCGTTTTTACTTCCCACCTATCGAAAAAAGTGAATTCGAGAAAAATACGTTTAAAGGTTTAGTAACAGATGTAACACTAACACGACCTGTTTTCTTCTATGTTCTATAACTTCGTAAATACTTTGAATTTCGGTTGTAAAATTACAGTAGATATAGTCTAGAGATGAAACGGATATCCGGTAACTATCCGGTATCCGGCCTATCCGGCCTTATTTTGTTATCCGGCTTAGTACCGGATAGTAACGCATTATCCGGCCGGATACCGGATATTTAAAAATTACAATTTTTGATTTAAAAACTGCAAGAAAAATTTTTTGTGAAGCAAATACTAAGAAATTGACTTGTAAAATAACGAATTTTATTAAAATAAGAAATTCAATCACAACCAAATTTCAATTTTCTTTCCTTGATAGAAGAAAAAGAAGGGAAATAATTAACTGCTTATTAATTTTGATTATTAATTAATACTTCACAACAAAATTTACTACTATCTATACTCTATTTTAGGCTTGTCCAACCCGCGGAACATGGGCCGCATGCGGCCCCCGAGCACTTTTCGTGCGGCCCGCACTAGATAAAAAAAAATGAAATATGAAAATCAGATTTTTTCAAAGTATAGAAATATAATATTTCTAATAAATCTATATAATAAAATATAAATTATAGATACAGAGATATAAATAGTTATATAAATTAATTAAGTAAACAACGAAAAAAAAGGTCTTCAAATTTTTTCGCTTTTTTTGCGCTCTGCGGCCCACATAGCTCAAAAGGTTGGACACCTACGCTCTATTTCATTTAAGAATGCAGTGGTTGCCGGGGTTTTGACGGTACGAATCGTGAATTTTATCGTCAAAACAGGCCGGATATTCGGCCGCCGAATATCCGGCCATCCGGCCTTACAGCTCACCGGATATTCGGTATTCGGTATCCGGCCAAAACACTATCCGTTTCATCTCTAAGATATACTTAATATATTTTACTTTTAAAATATGTAGGTATTAAATAATTTTATTGAACATTTGAAATCATCACACTACAATACTGCCTTAAAAACAAATGGAAAATGTTCAAATACTACTACATTTTCAATTACTGATAAAAATATTAACTAAAACTTTAGAATCTGTTCATAAAATTATCTTTAACAACTTGAATGTATTTTTAAAACCTTGTAATACGTAAATAATATTATAATAGGTATACAGGTTTGAATAAAAAGTAAGAACCATTGATTCTACTGTCTAAACTCTACTGTATTAACTTAATGAGAACATGTTTACCTCAACTATTTAATGGCAATGAATTTCTTATAATTGATTAAATGTCGGTTAGGTTAGGTAAAATATTCAAAATAATGTTAAATTTTATTACACCAGTTTTTTTAACAAAATATAAAATGGAAATTGAATTTATTTAATTTTTAACAATAACCGATAATCCTCAAGTTACCTATGTTTAACCCATGAGGCGAAATTAATTTCAGTATGGAGGAGGGAATCTAATATTAAGAAATGGGTGGCACATTAAAGAAGGTTGAGAAACACTTGTTTAAATATTAACGAAAATGCGGTAACATATTTTTTTTATATGAGGTTGTTTGAAAAGTCCGTGCAAAGTAAAATAGTTGGCACTACTGGTTCGTGTCGAGGTCATTTTCAATTAGTAGCATCTCTTGGAAGAACACACACCAAGTTTCAGCCAGATCGGTATATTTCTTTGTGTTTGGCATTCGTTTGAATCGAGGAAATCGAGTGATTTTCAAAAATTGGACGAAAAAGAATTTCGTGTGTTGATTAAACATTAATTTATAAATGGCAAAACGCCTCAAGAGTCTAAAGACAAGCTGGATAAACATTATGGTGACCATATGGTGGCTATATGGGCCCAAGTGACGCTGAACGTTCTTGACGCCCTGTTAAGAAATCATTGCTAGAATTCATGATATGGTGATGGATGACAGAAGAGTGAAGGTGCGTGAGATTGTTAGTGCTGTGGGCATCTCGAATGAACGGGTACATAATATTTTACATACAATTGAACATGAAAAGCTATCCGCAAGATGGGTGCCGCGATTACTAACGATTTACCAAAAACGAAATCGTGTGAAGTGTTACAAGAACGGTTTGCAGCTGTTTCAGCGGGATCCGCAGGACTTTAAGCGTCGTTTCGTCACTGTGGATCTAACATGGATACATCACTACACTCCTGAGATCAAAGAACAATCTAAACAATGGGTTGGCAAGGGGGAATCTGCACCAAAAAAGGCAAACACCGTTCGTTCGGCCGGGAAGGTTATAACGACTGTCTTTTGGGATTTGCAAGGAATAATCCTCATCGACTATCTGGAAAAGGGTAAAACTATGACAGGTGCATATAATTCATCACTATTGGACCGTTTGAAAACCGAGCTGCAAGAAAAACGTCCACGATTGGCACACAAAAAAGTCCTTTTCCATCACGACAAGGCATCAGCTCACGTCTCAGCAGTTGTGACCGTAAAATTTATGGAATTAGGGTTCCAACTCGTTTCACATCCCCCCTATTCTCCAGACTTGGCTCCCTCGGAATATTATTAATATGACGAAATGGCTGGCGGGAAAAAGATTTTATTCAAACGAAGAGGTGATTGCAGAAATGAATGGCTATTTTGCAGACTTGGACAAATCCTATTATTCGGAAGGGATTAACAAACTAGAGCAGCGTTGGATGAAGTGTATACGGCTAAAAGGAGACAGTGTTGAAAAATAAAAAAATAAGTTGTTTTCATTTTTGCACGTACTTATCAAACGACCCTTATTTACTACATTATAATTTTGTAGTATTGGTCACCTATTCGGCCCTATTAAGAAGCACTAAAAAGTGATTTTTTTTTCATTTAATATAGTATCCGGTATAACAGACAAGCTAGCAAAATTTGCTAGCTTACAAGCACTTTGAAATGAGTTATTAATTATTAATTAAGTATCTATGTAATTTAGATGAGTGATACTTCACAACAGTATTGTAATACAGTTTGTGTAGACTCTGATCGTACGTGGAAATTATCAGTGCCGGCCTTTGCGATTTTGGCGCCCCAGGCGAGATTTTTTTGACCCCCCCCCCCAAAAATAATGGCGAACGACAAAAAAAGTCTGACGGACAAAAAAAAATCAGTGATAATTTGAAGAAAAAAAATATTTATTAAAACTAATGATTAAAAAATGTAAAGAGTTGAGTAATCAATGTTGCTGAAGAAGAACATTATTGGATTTCAAACTTATTTAAAGAAGCTATTGTGGTCTTCCACCGCCCCTCTCGGTCTGGCGCCCCGAACGATCGCCCCCCCCCCCCCCCCCTAAAGCCGTCACTGTGCATGTCGGTAGTGCAGTTTTTATTTGACACTATTATTCCAGTGTGTTCAGAAATGTCACACACAAAGATTGGAAATTTCGTAAACTATTTTTGATATTAAGCATTTTTTAATTTTATTATTTTGCAGAAAAAATCAAAATTATTATTAAAAAAATATGTAAGGCTTAAATTTGGCGCCCTAGAATAGAACATAGAAAATAAATTTATAACAATTGGCGCCCCCACGAAACTGGCGCCCCGAGCTGTCGCCTGGGTCGCCTGGCCGTTCGGCCGGTTCTGGTAATTATCATAATATCATCAATGTTATATAATACCGTGTTGTTGGTGTTTACTTACTACATACAACGCGTGCACAAAACTTTGCCAAATACTTCATGAAACTCAAAGAGAACTGTCATATAAGTTTGATACCGTATTTGAATGTGCTTGCAAGATTGCACATTTTATTAGCTAGGTTGTATTACTGGACATACCTACATTTACCAAATCGCAATTTTCTAGAATTAACGGTTCAGTAGTTAGAACTTACAAGACTGTGACAGACAGACGGACAGACACAATGTTAATTATTGATTAATTAATTATAAATAAATATACAATAAATAAAAATACAATAAAAACGTATTTCTGAAGTACGACGTAGAACAAATATTAGTTCGAGCATTGGACAATTTTTACTTTTTTTCTTAAGGGGGCACATTTACCTGAGTGCATCAAGAATAAATGTTTTTTTTAGAACCTCAAATTTCGCACAACCATTTGTATGTGTTCCCAAAGACTTCTATAATCGATTGCCACCATAAAAAAGACAACTTTTCAATTCTTTAGCCAATAGCAACACTTAAATCTTATGTTACGTTTTTTATTAAAAACCTATTTAATTGTTTCATAGAACCAGCAATATTAAACAATAAGAAAATAATAGCCAAGAACTTGCTCTGAAAAATTGTTTATCTTTTGGTTAAAACCGAACAAAAATCGGTAGAGCAGTTTTCTAGATTAACGGTAAAAGATACAAAATAACCTTCCTTTTATGAAGGTAAAGTTAACTAATTGTACAAAAGTCAATTTTTGTGAAAATTGTGTCGAGTATAATATACCTCAGAGAATAATAAGGATTCTGTTAATAAAAACCGCACTAAAATCGGTTCAGTAGTTATTGAGTTATATGAGGTATATTATATACTACACAATTTTCACAAATATTGATTTTTGTACAATTAATTAACTCTAGCTACATAAAAAGAAGCTTATTTTTGTATCTTTTACTGCTAATCTCTAGTTAAGTGCTGCCATTTGCCAAACAAATTAAAAGTTGACATTTATGGTGGCAATCGATTATAAAAGATTTTGGAAACATACAAATAGTTATGCAAGAATTAAAGTTCTACAAATTTTTTTATTGTAAATTAAAGACGAGCATGATCTCTAACTTCAGAGGGCTATATCTTAAAAGTTTGAGTTTTAGGACTTAGTGCCCATTGACACTTTTGATCTACTTATCAAGGACTATCAGAATCCAAAGTTTCAAAGAGTTTGACCGAAAGCCCCATAAGCATTCTGCTTAAAACGCATAAAAAACTTAAAGTTTTATTTTAATAATTCTGATATATATCTATTAATGGTCCATCATTTATCATAATTAAATCAAATCTCAGTGTACTTTCTAGACTAAACGGTTCAGTAGCTATAAGGCTTTAACAGATTTCGATATGGAAAAATAAAAATTAAGATAGTCAAGTTGTTGGTAAATATTTTTTTGAGAAAACATTTATAAGTTAATATTTTATATTATAGAATTAATGACTCTTACTTTCTAGTCATCCTGTATACGTATAAATTTACATTGAAAATTTCATTAATATTTACAATCAATTTCGAAAAATTACATTGTTGGAAATTATTCAAACATAACAGAATTAATTAAATGGTAACAAACAGACAAACAGTGAATTCTAAACAAATCACAGCTCGACTTGAATCAATCAGTTTGTAGTATTATAATTTGTCTTTCAATATTGTAATTTTTATTATTTCCTAAATCGCGAAATATTGTTGTGCAGATACAAAGAAAGATGTCGAAAAGGACAGCGGGATTGTCGGTAACAAACGTGGTATTGACTTTCACTATTACGTGGCAATGTGTTTGTTACTGGAGGGGTACAAATACAAACAAGACAACCCCGAATACCAGTACATTCTAAGTCAAGAAGATAATAAGGCCGGCATGTTTGATGATTTAGTTTACCAATATAAAAACAACATAAGTGAACCTTGGACACGTCTACTCGTACAGATTAAGAATAAAAAAACGGACAACAAGATCAAAACTAGCAATCTTCTTCATGATGACAAGAAAGAGACTTACAGTTTAATAAAATTCTTGAATTCTTCTAAAGAAATCAAAGACACTGAGAACTGTTTCTTTCTGTTGTACACGAATGCTAGTTTTGAACTTGAAGAAAATGGGCACCTGAGAAAATGTTATAAAAAAGATATAAGTTTACAACCTTCGCAAGTAAATTCTATTCCTATAATTGATACTGGATGTCAGTATCAATTTGATAAAGATATAAACGCTGATATATTTCATCAACACACAAACATTCCTAAAGAAGAGTGGAAAAGATTCTTTAGCAAATTTGTATTTGTTGCCGGTCAACCGGACCTTGAAGAGATAAAAAGTATTGTAATAAATAAAATAGAGACAATTTTACCCAAATCAACAGAAAAAATCCGGTGTGGATTGTTGGATAAACTGGATGACTCTTTGTTCAATAAAAAACCAATAAATTCAAATGAAATAAGTCTGTTGATTAAAGAGTCAAAAACGGATATTCAAATATTCCATGTTAATAAATACGAAGAAAGTGTAGTCGAGTTTAAATGTAATATTCCACTAGAAGATTTTTTCCTTTCAGACACTAATACAACACTACCTATCAGATCTAATAATTCAGAATTCACTCTTTATAAAGTAAGCAAGATAATAAAACAGTTAAGAGAAGAGAAATCTTGTGTAAATAAATACACGATGAAGCACGTCTATAGTATTAAAGAAGTTAAAGATATACTAACCGCTGATGTACGAGTATTAAACCTTTTAATAATCAACATTAACGATGATACGTTACTTCTATTATTTAAACATTTTCCAAAAAATAACGGCCAAAAATATATTATCATTATTCCAAATGAAATGAATTTGTCAGAAATTCCAAACTGTTATGAAGTTTGTGACGACAAAATAAACAGTTTTCAAATGTTAACAGCTGAGTCCAAGAAATATATTTTAGAGAAGAAATGCGTATTACTTAATGACAAGAAATCAAGTTTTAGTGACATTCTGAAAGTTAATTTTAATGTTTTAACACAAGAACAAGCGGAAGAATTGAATGACGTGATAACAGAAGATGTTATTCAGTGTTTTCTTAGTGATGATTATAGGGATTTAAAAATAGAATTCAACCGTCTAGGCAAAAATTATTTAGGCACATATATTCAAAGGCAATTATATTATCCAGTTGTGATAGAAGAAAACAAAATTGAAGGATTAAAAGAATCATACACAGTCGACAATTTGAACAAGTTTAAAACTCAGTGCGATGAAAACCCCACAATTATCCGTCATAATTTTAAAAAATATAAGTCATTTTTAGTTTGGGATCAAAGTTATGGTAATCTAACAAACCTAAGAGAATTTATAAACAAAAACAGAGTTACAGATACGAGCATTTTACAATCTCTGTGGAAGGATAAATCTATAGATTTTTTAATAAATGAAAATCAACTATGCAGTACACATTATAATATAGTGGTAATTTCGGACAAACCTGGAATGGGAAAGTCGTTACTAATAAGTAATTTATATAATAATCTACGTACAAGTTATCCAACTAGCATAATAATCCAACTAAATTTAATCGATCACACAAAAGTATTTAATGAAAATCCAAGTTTATGTAATTTAGAAACGGTGCTAGATTTTCTAAAAAACAAATTACTAAGAAAATCTTCTAAACTATCAAATAATATATTGAATTATTCATTCAACAATCGAAACCAAATGTTTTTACTTCTAGATGGAGTAGACGAACTATGTCCAGATTATAGAAATATAGTCTTCAATTTTATCAAATCACTAAAGAAATCAACATTTGTTAACATTATTGTGACGACAAGGCCGATGGAAACATCCAGTTTAGAAGATATTACGTCTAAGTCGTCATTCTATATTAAACCATTTACTGACAAAGATCAATTATCATACTTAGGTAGTGAACTAAAAAATACAACTATTGACTATAAGACATTAGTCAAAAGAATTAATGAACAATATAATTTAAAAGAGTTGTTAGGAGTCCCTCTATTATTAAGAATTGTTACCGAAATCGTAAAAAATTCAAATGAGGACGTATTAAATGATAAAGAACTTTTAAATTTGTTAAAACTATACAAAAAATTTGTACAGCAAAAGTTTGAAATTTATTCAAAGGAAAAAAAGAAGCTGGACGAAACAAATCCGTTTGTTAAAGCCGATATGGAATGTATACAGATTAATTCTACACAAAAACACGAAATTTTGGCATTGAAGTTACTCTTTAAACAATATGAAAATCAAAAAGAACTAAATGTAAAAGAAATAAACAATATAATAAAAGTAGGTATAATAACTCAAATCATGGATGAAAAAGCTGAATTCATCCACAGAACTTTCGCCGAGTATTTCATATCAACATATATACAAGCGCATCTAAACGACGAACGGGTTATTAAATTACTGTTTGAAAATGCCTTAACAGAAAGTGATTTAACAGTACTAAGAAAATTCATCAATATTAACTTCCAAGAAAATTTGTTTGAAGAAGAAACAAAAGCCAAACACAGACAATATGTGAAAGAACGTTACGCAATTATAAACGAAAATAATGAAAAAATATTAAGTGTTTTATTTACAGCTGCATACGAAGATAATATTGAAATAGTGAAATATATATTTGAAAGTTTTTCGGAATGTCCAATTACGTTAGAAAAAATGTTTTCTTATAAATCAAAGTTAATACCTCTTCAAGCTGCAATAAAACAAGGTTATATAGAAATAGCAAAAATACTAATAAACACTTGTATTATACAAAATACCTGTCACGATAGTCTAGCTTTCCAGTATATGTTAGGTAAAGATCATGGATCAAATAATGCAGCTCTGCACGATGCAGCATTTGCAGGTTATAAAGACATTGTGAGTTTACTGTTAAATGCGGGGGCAGACATTAACACAGTTAATAATATGCAAATAACAGCGTTACATACAGCCGCCTATAAAGGTCACAAAGACGTTGTTAGTTTACTGTTAGAGAAGGGGGCTGACATTAACGCAGTGGATAATGACGGTGAGACAGTGTTACATACAGCCGCCTATGAAGGTCACAAAGACGTTGTTAGTTTACTGTTAGAGAAGGGGACTGACATTAACGCAGTGGATAATATCGGTGCGACAGTGTTACATACAGCCGCCTATGGAGGTCACAAAGACGTTGTTAGTTTACTGTTAGATAAGGAGGCAGATATAAATATAACTAATAAATTCGGCAACACGCCATTACATAGGGCCGCTACTAGTGGTCACAAAGACGTTGTTAGTTTACTGTTAGAGAAGGGGGCTGACATTAACGCAGTGGATAATGACGGTGAGACAGTGTTACATACAGCCGCCTATGAAGGTCACAAAGACGTTGTTAGTTTACTGTTAGAGAAGGGTGCTGACATTAACGCAGTGAATAATATTGGTGCGACAGTGTTACATACAGCCGCCTATAAAGGTCACAAAGGCGTTGTTAGTTTAATGTTAGAGAAGGGGGCAAATATAAATATAACTAATAAATTCGGCAACACGCCATTACATAGGGCCGCTACTAGTGGTCACAAAGACGTTGTTAGTTTAATGTTAGAGAAGGGGGCAAATATAAATATAACTAATAAAATCGGCAACACGCCATTACATAGGGCCGCTACTAGTGGTCACAAAGATGTTGTTAGTTTACTGTTAGAGAAGGGGGCTGACATTAACGCAGTGAATAATATCGGTGCGACAGTGTTACATACAGCCGCCTATGAAGGTCACAAAGACGTTGTTAGTTTAATGTTAGAGAAGGGGGCAAATATAAATATAACTAATAAATTCGGCAACACGCCATTACATAGGGCCGCTACTAGTGGTCACAAAGACGTTGTTAGTTTACTGTTAGAGAAGGGGGCTGACATTAACGCAGTGGATAATGACGGTGAGACAGTGTTACATACAGCCGCCTATAAAGGTCACAAAGACGTTGTTAGTTTACTGTTAGAGAAGGGGGCTGACATTAACGCAGTGGATAATGACGGTGCGACAGTGTTACATACAGCCGCCTATAAAGGTCACAAAGACGTTGTTAGTTTAATGTTAGAGAAGGGGGCAAATATAAATATAACTAATAAAATCGGCAACACGCCATTACATAGGGCCGCTACTAGTGGTCACAAAGACGTTGTTAGTTTACTGTTAGAGAAGGGGGCTGACATTAACGCAGTGGATAATGACGGTGAGACAGTGTTACATACAGCCGCCTATGAAGGTCACAAAGACGTTGTTAGTTTACTGTTAGAGAAGGGGACTGACATTAACGCAGTGGATAATATCGGTGCGACAGTGTTACATACAGCCGCCTATGAAGGTCACAAAGACGTTGTTAGTTTAATGTTAGAGAAGGGGGCAAATATAAATATAACTAATAAATTCGGCAACACGCCATTACATAGGGCCGCTACTAGTGGTCACAAAGACGTTGTTGGTTTACTGTTAGAGAAGGGGGCTGACATTAACGCAGTGGATAATGACGGTGAGACAGTGTTACATACAGCCGCCTATAAAGGTCACAAAGACGTTGTTAGTTTACTGTTAGAGAAGGGTGCTGACATTAACGCAGTGAATAATATTGGTGCGACAGTGTTACATACAGCCGCCTATAAAGGTCACAAAGGCGTTGTTAGTTTAATGTTAGAGAAGGGGGCAAATATAAATATAACTAATAAAATCGGCAACACGCCATTATATAGGGCCGCTACTAGTGGTCACAAAGACGTTGTTAGTTTACTGTTAGAGAAGGGGGCTGATATTAACGCAGTGAATAATATCGGTGCGACAGTGTTACATACAGCCGCCTATGAAGGTCACAAAGACGTTGTTAGTTTAATGTTAGAGAAGGGGGCAAATATAAATATAACTAATAAATTCGGCAACACGCCATTACATAGGGCCGCTACTAGTGGTCACAAAGACGTTGTTAGTTTACTGTTAGAGAAGGGGGCTGACATTAACGCAGTGGATAATGACGGTGAGACAGTGTTACATACAGCCGCCTATAAAGGTCACAAAGACGTTGTTAGTTTACTGTTAGAGAAGGGGGCTGACATTAACGCAGTGAATAATATCGGTGCGACAGTGTTACATACAGCCGCCTATAAAGGTCACAAAGACGTTGTTAGTTTAATGTTAGAAAAGGGGGCAAATATAAATATAACTAATAAATTCGGCAACACGCCATTACATAGGGCCGCTACTAGTGGTCACAAAGACGTTGTTAGTTTACTGTTAGAGAAGGGGGCTGACATTAACGCAGTGGATAATGACGGTGAGACAGTGTTACATACAGCCGCCTATAAAGGTCACAAAGACGTTGTTAGTTTAATGTTAGAGAAGGGGGCTGACATTAACGCAGTGGATAATGACGGTGAGACAGTGTTACATACAGCCGCCTATGAAGGTCACAAAGACGTTGTTAGTTTAATGTTAGAGAATGGAGCAAATATAAATATAACTAATAAATTCGGCAACACGCCATTACATAGGGCCGCTACTAGTGGTCACAAAGACGTTTTTAGTTTAATGTTAGAGAAGGGGGCTGACATTAACGCAGTGGATAATGACGGTGAGACATTGTTACATACAGCCGCCTATAAAGGTCACAAAGACGTTTTTAGTTTAATGTTAGAGAAGGGGGCTGACATTAACGCAGTGGATAATGACGGTGCGACAGTGTTACATACAGCCGCCTATGAAGGTCTTAAAGACGTTGTTAGTTTAATGTTAGAGAAGGGGGCTGACATTAACGCAGTGGATAATGACGATGAGACAGTATTACATACAGCCGCCTATAAAGGTCACAAAGACGTTGTTAGTTTAATGTTAGAGAAGGGGGCTGACATTAACGCAGTGAGTAATAACGGTGCGACAGTGTTACAAACAGCCGCCTATGAAGGTCTTAAAGACGTTTTTAGTTTAATGTTAGATAAGGGGACTGACATTAACGCAGTGGATAATATCGGTGCGACAGTGTTACATACAGCCGCCTATGAAGGTCTTAAAGACGTTTTTAGTTTAATGTTAGATAAGGGGACTGACATTAACGCAGTGGGTAATATCGGTGTGACAGTGTTACATACAGCCGCCTATAAAGGTCTTAAAGACGTTTTTAGTTTAATGTTAGATAAAGGGACAAATATAAATATAACTAATAAAATCGTCAAAACGCTATTACATAGGGCCGCTGCTAGTGGTCACAAAGACGTTGTTATATTAATGTTAGATAAGGGGGCTGACATAAACGCAGTGGATAATGACGGTGAGACAGTGTTACATACAGCCGCCTATGGAGGTTACAAAGACGTTGTTAATTTACTGTTAGAGAAGGGGGCAAATATAAATATAACTAATAAAATCGGCAACACGCCATTACATAGGGCCGCTGCTAGTGGTCACAAAGACGTTGTTATATTAATGTTAGATAAGGGGGCTGACATTAACGCAGTGGATAATGACGGTGCGACAGTGTTACATACAGCCGCCTATGGAGGTCACAAAGACGTTGTTAGTTTACTGTTAGATAAGGAGGCAGATATAAATATAACTAATAAATACGGCAACACGCCATTACATAGGGCCGCTGCTAGTGGTCACAAAGACGTTGTTAGTTTACTGTTAGAGAAGGGGGCTGACATTCACGCAGTGGATAATATCGGTGAGACAGTGTTACATACAGCCGCCTATGGAGGTCACAAAGATGTTGTTAATTTAATGTTAGAGAAGGGGGCAAATATAAATATAACTAATAAATACGGCAACACGCCATTACATAGGGCCACTGCTAGTGGTCACAAAGACGTTGTTAGTTTAATGTTAGAGAAGGGGGCTGACATTAACGCAGTGGATAATATCGGTGAGACAGTGTTACATACAGCCGCCTATGGAGGTCACAAAGATGTTGTTAGTTTAATGTTAGAGAAGGGGGCAAATATAAATATAACTAATAAATATGGCAACACGCCATTACATAGGGCCGCTGCTAGTGGTCACAAAGACGTTGTTAGTTTAATGTTAGAGAAGGGGGCTGACATTAACGCAGTGAATAATATCGGTGAGACAGTGTTACATACAGCCGCCTATGGAGGTCACAAAGATGTTGTTAGTTTAATGTTAGAGAAGGGGGCAAATATAAATATAACTAATAAATACGGCAACACGCCATTACATAGGACCGCTGCTAGTGGTCACAAAGACGTTGTTAGTTTAATGTTAGAGAAGGGGGCTGACATTAACGCAGTGAATAATATCGGTGAGACAGTGTTACATACAGCCGCCTATGGAGGTCACAAAGATGTTGTTAGTTTAATGTTAGAGAAGGGGGCAAATATAAATATAACTAATAAATACGGCAACACGCCATTACATAGGGCCGCTGCTAGTGGTCACAAAGACGTTGTTAGTTTAATGTTAGAGAAGGGGGCTGACATTAACGCAGTGGATAATATCGGTGAGACAGTGTTACATACAGCCGCCTATAAAAGTCACAAAGATGTTGTTAGTTTAATGTTAGAGAAGGGGGCAAATATAAATATAACTAATAAATACGGCAACACGCCATTACATAGGGCCGCTACTAGTGGTCACAAAGACGTTGTTAGTTTAATGTTAGAGAAGGGGGCTGACATTAACGCAGTGGATAATATCGGTGAGACAGTGTTACATACAGCCGCCTATGGAGGTCACAAAGATGTTGTTAGTTTAATGTTAGAGAAGGGGGCAAATATAAATATAACTAATAAATACGGCAACACGCCATTACATAGGGCCGCTGCTAGTGGTCACAAAGACGTTGTTAGTTTAATGTTAGAGAAGGGGGCTGACATTAACGCAGTGAGTAATAACGGTGCGACAGTGTTACATACAGCCGCCTATGAAGGTCTTAAAGACGTTTTTAGTTTAATGTTAGATAAGGGGACTGACATTAACGCAGTGGATAATATCGGTGCGACAGTGTTACATACAGCCGCCTATGAAGGTCTTAAAGACGTTTTTAGTTTAATGTTAGATAAGGGGACTGACATTAACGCAGTGGGTAATATCGGTGCGACAGTGTTACATACAGCCGCCTATAAAGGTCTTAAAGACGTTTCTAGTTTAATGTTAGATAAGGGGACTGACATTAACGCAGTGGATAATGACGGTGAGACAGTGTTACATACAGCCGCCTATGGAGGTCACAAAGATGTTGTTAGTTTAATGTTAGAGAAGGGGGCAAATATAAATATAACTAATAAATACGGCAACACGCCATTACATAGGGCCGCTGCTAGTGGTCACAAAGACGTTGTTAGTTTAATGTTAGAGAAGGGGGCAAATATAAATATAACTAATAAATACGGCAACACGCCATTACATAGGGCCGCTACTAGTGGTCACAAAGACGTTGTTAGTTTAATGTTAGAGAAGGGGGCTGACATTAACGCAGTGGATAATATCGGTGAGACAGTGTTACATACAGTCGCCTATGGAGGTCACAAAGATGTTGTTAGTTTAATGTTAGAGAAGGGGGCAAATATAAATATAACTAATAAATACGGCAACACGCCATTACATAGGGCCGCTGCTAGTGGTCACAAAGATGTTGTTAGTTTAATGTTAGAGAAGGGGGCAAATATAAATATAACTAATAAATACGGCAACACGCCATTACATAGGGCCGCTGCTAGTGGTCACAAAGACGTTGTTAGTTTAATGTTAGAGAAGGGGGCTGACATTAACGCAGTGGATAATATCGGTGAGACAGTGTTACATACAGCCGCCTATAAAAGTCACAAAGATGTTGTTAGTTTAATGTTAGAGAAGGGGGCAAATATAAATATAACTAATAAATACGGCAACACGCCATTACATAGGGCCGCTACTAGTGGTCACAAAGACGTTGTTAGTTTAATGTTAGAGAAGGGGGCTGACATTAACGCAGTGGATAATATCGGTGAGACAGTGTTACATACAGCCGCCTATGGAGGTCACAAAGATGTTGTTAGTTTAATGTTAGAGAAGGGGGCAAATATAAATATAACTAATAAATACGGCAACACGCCATTACATAGGGCCGCTACTAGTGGTCACAAAGACGTTGTTAGTTTAATGTTAGAGAAGGGGGCTGACATTAACGCAGTGGATAATATCGGTGCGAAAGTGTTACATACAGCCGCCTATGGAGGTCACAAAGACGTTGTTAGTTTACTGTTAGATAAGGAGGCAGATATAAATATAACTAATAAATACGGCAACACGCCATTACATAGGGCCGCTACTAGTGGTCACAAAGACGTTGTTAGTTTACTGTTAGAGAAGGAGGCAGATATAAATATAACTAATAAATACGGCAACACGCCATTACATAGGGCCGCTACTAGTGGTCACAAAGACGTTGTTAGTTTACTGTTAGATAAGGAGGCAGATATAAATATAACTAATAAATACGGCAACACGCCATTACATAGGGCCGCTACTAGTGGTCACAAAGACGTTGTTAGTTTAATGTTAGAGAAGGGGGCTGACATTAACGCAGTGGATAATATCGGTGCGACAGTGTTACATACAGCCGCCTATGGAGGTCACAAAGACGTTGTTAGTTTACTGTTAGATAAGGAGGCAGATATAAATATAACTAATAAATACGGCAACACGCCATTACATAGGGCCGCTGCTAGTGGTCACAAAGACGTTGTTAGTTTACTGTTAGAGAAGGGGGCTGACATTAACGCAGTGGATAATGACGGTGAGACAGTGTTACATACAGCCGCCTATAAAGGTCACAAAGACGTTGTTAGTTTAATGTTAGAGAAGGGGGCTGACATTAACGCAGTGGATAATGACGGTGAGACAGTGTTACATACAGCCGCCTATAAAGGTCACAAAGACGTTGTTAGTTTAATGTTAGAGAAGGGGGCAGACATTAACGCAGTGGATAATGACGGTGAGACAGTGTTACATACAGCCGCCTATAAAGGTCACAAAGACGTTGTTAGTTTAATGTTAGAGAAGGGGGCAGACATTAACGCAGTGGATAATGACGGTGAGACAGTGTTACATACAGCCGCCTATAAAGGTCACAGAGACGTTGTTAGTTTAATGTTAGAGAAGGGGGCAGACATTAACGCAGTGGATAATGACGGTGAGACAGTGTTACATACAGCCGCCTATAAAGGTCACAAAGACGTTGTTAGTTTAATGTTAGAGAAGGGGGCAGACATTAACGCAGTGGATAATGACGGTGAGACAGTGTTACATACAGCCGCCTATAAAGGTCACAAAGACGTTGTTAGTTTAATGTTAGAGAAGGGGGCTGACATTAACGCAGTGGATAATGACGGTGAGACAGTGTTACATACAGCCGCCTATAAAGGTCACAAAGACGTTGTTAGTTTAATGTTAGAGAAGGGGGCTGACATTAACGCAGTGGATAATGACGGTGAGACAGTGTTACATACAGCCGCCTATAAAGGTCACAAAGACGTTGTTAGTTTAATGTTAGAGAAGGAGGCTGACATTAACGCAGTGGATAATGACGGTGAGGCAGTGTTACATACAGCCGCCTATAAAGGTCACAAAGACGTTGTTAGTTTAATGTTAGAGAAGGGGGCAAATATAAATATAACTAATAAATACGGCAACACGCCATTACATAGATCCGCTGATAGTGGATCTATGTAAATACACAAATACACTAACTAGATAGATATGTTAATAGTTTTACTTTACTTTATTAAATTTTCATTATATTTTATTAATATTTAAAAACAATAACAGTAATATTTAAAGTTTTGAATGAAGATAAATCTAAGTTGAGATCTTTTATTATTTAGAACAGTGGTGTCAAACATGCGGCCCGTAGAACCCCTAAATGTGGCACGGGTTCCAAAGCTAGTAGTTAACATATTTTTTATAAATTATAAGAAAAAAAATAATAGTAATATTTAAATGAGTAATTTTCGAATATATTTATATAAAGACCTTTTTTACTCATCAAAGAATTTTTGGGTGACCATTTTGGGTAGAGTGTGTGGTGTGGCCTGCAAACTATCTTTGACTAAAGGTGCCTTGAGTTTGGTGTATATGAATTTTGACACTAGTTGTGTAAAATAATTATTTTGTATTAGTTAGTAACAAAAAAGATTTAAATTACATTATCTAATTAAATGATATGACAAAGGGTAAGTGGGGGGGGGGCAGTGGTATTTTTTTTAAATTCAATCCTATAGACTAAAATATTATTAAAAATTGAATAGTTAGTCTTACTTGTTTCTGTACTCAAATTTGCTATTTAGCTATGATGTATTAAATTTTTTATTTTTACTTTTTAATGTAAAAAATAAAATTAAAAAAAAAACAGTTAACCACCTGTAACTCATAAAGAATACATGTTAAAGTTAGTGTACACGTGAGTGTTACAATAAAACTTTAAAATATATCTACACAGTGGTTTTAATTTCAACAAAAAAAAATTGTTCACATAAAAAACTACATCTAAAGTTAATTTATAAAAATTTCCTTTCTTTTTGAAAAAGAGACGTGAGGAATTAAATTTACCCTTAACTACTCCACTTCTCCAGAATAACATACCTGCCACACTGGGGTCACCTCGTACCCCAGACACTAAAATACTAACTACTCGTACTATTGAGTATTTTAATTCAATAAAATTCCTCTATCATTTTCGAATGATACAGAATGCACTCCAATCAGTTATTTAAAAATATATAATATTCAATATATTTAAAAAATTGAAAACCTTGTAAAATTTAAACAGCTTACATCAAAGTTAAAACAATGTGGGGAGCCTGGTACCCCACAGTGACTGCTAAGGGTTAATGTTTATACATTTAGATTTTATCAAGTATTTTGTGAATTTAAAAATAACCACCCAATTCTCCCACTAGGGGTTGTTTGCTATTCCTCACCAGACCATCATCGTAGGGTTAAGGGTATTAACATAGCTTCATACAATTATGTACTCTAATAAAATAATGCTTTATTTGGAAAAATTTAAACCCATTATTTTTTTGTGGAATATTTTTGTAAAACCAAACGAAAAAAGTATTATACTTTTTGGATGCAAAAAAAAATGGTAAATATAGTTTTTCGATAATATTTAAGAACATATACATACATTTATGCATTTGCTACAGCTCTAAAGTAAATATCAAGCGAATGGAAAAATTTCAAAAAAAAGATACCATCCATTTCCTCCCAGCTTACCCTACTAGTAAAATTTTATATTGAATATTTTAAGCAATTAATCAGTGGCGTGCAAACTTTAAATCAATTCAATATTATTAATATCCTGTATCTACCAAAAATAACAATTTTCAGGTTATTCAAAATTTGATTTTGTATCGAGCCAGACAAATGTTAAAATTACTTGCAAATTAACCGACACACAGACACACGCACAGCCGTCATGTGGAAATTAACTTTTCTTTGCGTTTTGAAGTTAGTACAATCAGAATATCTGCTCTTATCTCGGACACGATTTTTCGACGGTATTACAATACTTACATTTCTTCGAACATGGAAATAAAAAAAAATGTCGACTTTTAAGCAAATTGAGATAGATCTTTGTAACGGAATATTTTAAAATAAACGTTGTGGTAACCTCCTATATAATAGAAAATTGAATGCTTTACAAAAAAAATGTTTACGTAACATGTGTCTTTCTTGTGATACCTTCAAAAAATAAATATTTTGGGATGCCACGCTGCATATCGAGATATTGGCGGACGAAAGACAATCCTAGTACCAGATGAAAGGAAGAGTTCCACTGCAACCTCACTCCCGGAAACGAGAAAGAAACTTCGAGCGTTGGTAAACGAGCTGGCACGCCTCGTTAAAGGGACGTTGGACCGCTGGGTAGGCCGAAATCACGAGGATATCAACTTCTACTTAACGCAGATGCTTTCTGGACACGGCTACTTCAGGGCATACTTGTACAAGTACAAGCTCGACGACTCACCAGAATGCCTAACCTGCAGAGAGGATACGGAGCATGTGTTCTTCCGATGTCCACGCTTCAGAGAATGCCGCAGTGAGGCGGAAAAAAAACTAAAAACATAGAGAAAGCAATGATGTCAACCGCTATCGGCTGGGAGTTGGTTAGTTCCTTCGCAGTGGCAGTCCTGAAACAACTGCGTCGCGATGACCAGGACATAAGAAAGATCTTGGGAAATAATCCTTAAGATTCTGGAATGTGTTTTTTGGACACGGCTACTTCAGGGCGTACTTGTACAAATACAAGCTCGACGAGTCTCCAGAATGCCCAACCTGCAGAGAGGATACGGAGCACGTGTTCTAACGATGTCCACGCTTAAGAGAATGCCACAGTGAGGCGGAAAAGAAACTGAAAACATAGAGAAAGAATGCTGACAACCGCTACAGGCTGGGAGTTGGTTAGTACCTTCGCAGTGACAGTCCTGAAACAGCTGCGTCGCAATGAAGCCTCGAGCGTTGGCAAACGAGCTGGAACACTTCGTTCAAAGGACGTTGAACCCATCGACTAATACACGAGTGGACCGCTCGCGCTGGGTAGGCTGAAATCACGGGGATGTCAACTTCTACTTAACGCAGATGCTTTCTGGACACGGCTACTTCAGAGTGTACTTGTACAAGTACAAGCTCGACGACTCACCAGAATGCCCAACCTGCAGAGAAGATGCGGCGCTTCAAAGAATGCCGCAGTGAGGCGGAAAAGAAACTGAAAAAAAATAGAGAAAGCAATGCTGACAACCGCTACAGGCTGGGAGTTGGTTAGTACCTTCGCAGTGACAGTCCTGAAACAACTGCGTTGCGATGACCAGGATAAAAGAAGGGTTTTGGGAAATAATCCTTAAGATCCTGGCAATGTGCTTTCTGGACACGGCTGATTCAGGGCGTACTTGTATAAGTACAAGTTCGACGAGTCACCAGAATGCCCAACCTGCAGAGAAGATACGGAGCACGTGTTCTTACGATGTCCACGCTTCAGAGAATGCCGCAGTGAGGCGGAAAAGAAACTGAAAACATAGAGAAAGCAATGATGTCAACCGCTACAGGCTGGGAGTTGGTTAGTACCTTCGCAGTGACAGTCCTGAAACAGCTGCGTCGCAATGAAGCCTCGATGGTTGGTAAACGAGCCGGAACGCTTCGTTCAAAGGACGTTGAACCCATCGACTAATACACGAGTGGACCGCTCGCGCTGGGTAGGCCGAAATCACGGGGATGTCAACTTCTACTTAACGCAAATGCTTTCTGGACACGGCTACTTCAGAGCATACTTGTACAAGTACAAGCTCGACGAGTCTCCAGAATGCCCAACCTGCAGAAAAGATACGGAGCTATCCGTATCTTCTCTTACGATGTCCACGCTTCAGATAATGCCGCAGTGAGGCGGAAAAGAAACTGGAAATATAGAGAAAGAATGCTGACAACCGCTACAGGCTGGGAGTTGGTTATTACCTTCGCAGTGACAGTCCTGAAACAGCTGCGTCGCAATGACCAGGACATAAGAAGGGACTAATCCTTAAGATCCTGGAAATGTGAGAAAGAGCTACGGCTGATTCAGGGCGTACTTGTACAAGTACAAGCTCGACGAGTCTCCAGAATGCCCAACCTGCAGAGAAGATGCGGAGCACGTGTTCTTACGATGTCCACGCTTCAGAGAATGCCGCAGTGAGGCGGAAAAGAAACTGAAAACATAGAGAAAGAATGCTGACAACCGCTACAGGCTGGGAATTGGTTAGTACCTTCGCAGTGACAGTCCTGAAACAGCTGCGTTGCGATGACCAGGACATAAGAAAGATCTTGGGAAATAATCCTTAAGATTCTGGAATGTGTTTTTTGGACACGGCTACTTCAGGGCATACTTGTATAAGTACAAGCTCGACGAGTCTCCAAAATGCCCAACCTGCAGAGAGGATACGGAGCACGTGTTCTTACGATGTCCACGCTTCAGAGAATGCCGCAGTGAGGCGGAAAAGAAACTGGAAATATAGAGAAAGAATGCTGACAACAGCTACAGGCTGGGAGTTGGTTAGTACCTTCGCAGTGACAGTCCTGAAACAACTGCGTCGGAATGACCAGGATATAAGAAGGGTCTAATCCTTAAGATCCTGGAAATGTTAGAAAGAGCTACGGCTGAGACCTCCCCCGCGATGTAGTGCCTATCGGCGGTCACGCGGGGGAATCAAAAGAAGGTCTGAGGAAAGGAGGTGGGTTTTTAGTGGGTAGGGCCAGTAATGGATGAGTCCCACACTACCAACATATTCTGTTGGTGTGCGTAAATGCATTTTCTCACCTCCTTCCGAAAAAAAAAAAAAACAAAAAAAAAAAAAACCTGAAACGGAAATATCAAGTTCGAATTTTGAAATAGGATATCAATTTTTTTAAACATGTCAATCATTTTAAAACGATAACAAAGCTTTTCGTATCTTTGATATTGCGAGGAAGCAAAACGAAATTGATGTCAATATTAAAGGACCCCGCAGAATCTTTATGGGAAAGGGGTTTCGATCAAACTCTTTGAAACTTTGGATTCTGATAGTCCTTGATGAGTAGATCAAAAGTCCTAAAAACTCAAACTTTTAAGATATAGCCCTCTAAAGTTGGGGATCATGATTGTCTTTAATTTACAATTTTTTTTTGTTGAACCTTAAGTTTCGCTCAACTATTTGTATGTGTTCCCAAAGACATCTATAATCGTTTACCACAATAAAAAAAGTAAACTTTTCAATTCAATGAGAAATGACAACACTTAAATCTTATTGTTACGTTTTTTTTTTATTATAAACAAATCCAACTGTTTTATAATAAAAAAACTACCATTGGCTAAATAATTAAAAAGTTTACTTTTTTATGGTGACAATCGATTGTATAAGTCTTTGGGAACACATACAAATAGTTGTGCGAAAATTAAGTTCTACAAATTTTTTTATTGGAAATTAAAGGCGAGCATGATCCCCAACTTCAGAGGGCTATATCTTAAAAGTTTGAGTTTTTAGGACTTAATGTCCATTGACACTTTTGATCTACTCATCAAGGACTATCAGAATCCAAAGTTTCAAAGAGTTTGACCGAAACCCCTTCCCATAAGGATTCTGCGGGGTCCTTTTTACATCAACATATTGTTGTTAAATAAAAACTAAAATCATCGGACAACAAGATATACATATATCTAAAAGAAGTCTCCCCAAGATTGAACAGTTTGAGAAGCGCTGGATCAATGGGTCTGTAGAAAAGTAGCGGTCCATGGCGAGTGTGTTCCGTGATGCTGCTAGCAAGTTACTTACAGACAGACAGACACAGAGTCAGATAACACCAACACATACGTAAGTGTTTTAAAGTTGTTCAGTAGCCAATACAATCAACTTCACAAATTTGGTAGGTCCTTTATAATACCGGACATTAAAGCTGTTAAAATTACGAACAAAAAACTCTACATTTTGGAATGTGTTTTTTGGACACGGCTACTTCAGGGCGTACTTGTACAAATACAAGCTCGACGAGTCTCCAGAATGCCCAACCTGCAGAGAGGATACGGAGCACGTGTTCTAACGATGTCCACGCTTAAGAGAATGCCACAGTGAGGCGGAAAAGAAACTGAAAACATAGAGAAAGAATGCTGACAACCGCTACAGGCTGGGAGTTGGTTAGTACCTTCGCAGTGACAGTCCTGAAACAGCTGCGTCGCAATGAAGCCTCGAGCGTTGGCAAACGAGCTGGAACACTTCGTTCAAAGGACGTTGAACCCATCGACTAATACACGAGTGGACCGCTCGCGCTGGGTAGGCTGAAATCACGGGGATGTCAACTTCTACTTAACGCAGATGCTTTCTGGACACGGCTACTTCAGAGTGTACTTGTACAAGTACAAGCTCGACGACTCACCAGAATGCCCAACCTGCAGAGAAGATGCGGCGCTTCAAAGAATGCCGCAGTGAGGCGGAAAAGAAACTGAAAAAAAATAGAGAAAGCAATGCTGACAACCGCTACAGGCTGGGAGTTGGTTAGTACCTTCGCAGTGACAGTCCTGAAACAACTGCGTTGCGATGACCAGGATAAAAGAAGGGTTTTGGGAAATAATCCTTAAGATCCTGGCAATGTGCTTTCTGGACACGGCTGATTCAGGGCGTACTTGTATAAGTACAAGTTCGACGAGTCACCAGAATGCCCAACCTGCAGAGAAGATACGGAGCACGTGTTCTTACGATGTCCACGCTTCAGAGAATGCCGCAGTGAGGCGGAAAAGAAACTGAAAACATAGAGAAAGCAATGATGTCAACCGCTACGGTTGCGATGACCAGGACATAAGAAAGATCTTGGGAAATAATCCTTAAGATTCTGGAATGTGTTTTTTGGACACGGCTACTTCAGGGCATACTTGTATAAGTACAAGCTCGACGAGTCTCCAAAATGCCCAACCTGCAGAGAGGATACGGAGCACGTGTTCTTACGATGTCCACGCTTCAGAGAATGCCGCAGTGAGGCGGAAAAGAAACTGGAAATATAGAGAAAGAATGCTGACAACAGCTACAGGCTGGGAGTTGGTTAGTACCTTCGCAGTGACAGTCCTGAAACAACTGCGTCGGAATGACCAGGATATAAGAAGGGTCTAATCCTTAAGATCCTGGAAATGTTAGAAAGAGCTACGGCTGAGACCTCCCCCGCGATGTAGTGCCTATCGGCGGTCACGCGGGGGAATCAAAAGAAGGTCTGAGGAAAGGAGGTGGGTTTTTAGTGGGTAGGGCCAGTAATGGATGAGTCCCACACTACCAACATATTCTGTTGGTGTGCGTAAATGCATTTTCTCACCTCCTTCCGAAAAAAAAAAAACAAAAAAAAAAAAAACCTGAAACGGAAATATCAAGTTCGAATTTTGAAATAGGATATCAATTTTTTTAAACATGTCAATCATTTTAAAACGATAACAAAGCTTTTCGTATCTTTGATATTGCGAGGAAGCAAAACGAAATTGATGTCAATATTAAAGGACCCCGCAGAATCTTTATGGGAAAGGGGTTTCGATCAAACTCTTTGAAACTTTGGATTCTGATAGTCCTTGATGAGTAGATCAAAAGTCCTAAAAACTCAAACTTTTAAGATATAGCCCTCTAAAGTTGGGGATCATGATTGTCTTTAATTTACAATTTTTTTTTGTTGAACCTTAAGTTTCGCTCAACTATTTGTATGTGTTCCCAAAGACATCTATAATCGTTTACCACAATAAAAAAAGTAAACTTTTCAATTCAATGAGAAATGACAACACTTAAATCTTATTGTTACGTTTTTTTTTTATTATAAACAAATCCAACTGTTTTATAATAAAAAAACTACCATTGGCTAAATAATTAAAAAGTTTACTTTTTTATGGTGACAATCGATTGTATAAGTCTTTGGGAACACATACAAATAGTTGTGCGAAAATTAAGTTCTACAAATTTTTTTATTGGAAATTAAAGGCGAGCATGATCCCCAACTTCAGAGGGCTATATCTTAAAAGTTTGAGTTTTTAGGACTTAATGTCCATTGACACTTTTGATCTACTCATCAAGGACTATCAGAATCCAAAGTTTCAAAGAGTTTGACCGAAACCCCTTCCCATAAGGATTCTGCGGGGTCCTTTTTACATCAACATATTGTTGTTAAATAAAAACTAAAATCATCGGACAACAAGATATACATATATCTAAAAGAAGTCTCCCCAAGATTGAACAGTTTGAGAAGCGCTGGATCAATGGGTCTGTAGAAAAGTAGCGGTCCATGGCGAGTGTGTTCCGTGATGCTGCTAGCAAGTTACTTACAGACAGACAGACACAGAGTCAGATAACACCAACACATACGTAAGTGTTTTAAAGTTGTTCAGTAGCCAATACAATCAACTTCACAAATTTGGTAGGTCCTTTATAATACCGGACATTAAAGCTGTTAAAATTACGAACAAAAAACTCTACATTTTAGGCGTGATTTCCAATCTCGATGATTTTTTCGTGGATTCTATTTCAATAACTATAATTTTTTAGAAACACTATTTTGTTCGTAATTTTATCAGCTTTAAGATTAATCAAACGTGTTTTATCCTAAAACTGTCAGCTCCAGTGGTATACCCAAATAACTGATTTTAGACAGCTTTGTAAAGTTACCGTTAGCCTTGTTTCACACATACACGGTTCCATTCGGTTCGGTTTGTTTTCGGTTTCAGCCGAAAACAAATCAAACCCTTTCACACATACACGGTTCTCATACGGTTCATATTAGGTTTTATTTTTTTGCGTAAACTCAGTAGTTATCATGGAGAGAAAGCAAGTTGTTTCTCTATAAAAAAAATAAAAAATTAAGGAGGAATACTAGAATTCATTGCAAACACCCTCTCATCACTTTACAGCAGGAATTTGGAGCATTCTACACTATTTTCCTGAAGCTAAAGAGCATGAAGGCGATTCACATCAACATCTAGAAAACCGCTCATTTTCTTAGAAAATCCGCGACAAAACTTAAAAAAAATAACACTCGCTATCAGGTTAAAACCGAAACTAAACCGAGTATGTGTGAACGCGTTCATTGCTTTGTGTTCCCTGGACACGAATTGAAACCTGATGAAATATGTCCGTGTGGAGGGAGTATTCAGTTCTGTACGGTTTCTATTAGGTACCGAATACAAACTGAATCATCGTTTCACACTTGTCGGCAGCGACCGAAAACGAACCGAACCGAATGAAACCGTATATGTGTGAAATAGGCCTTATACACCGAAATTTACCAATTTCTTAAAAAAAAAATATTTTGTCATTTTTTCCTAGCGCCACCCCTATACGAAATTGACTGGCGACTGGATTTATATCAAAACTATAGACATTTGATACATGTGTAGTTAATAGCTATGGCATCTGAATAATTCAATTATTATGTATATTCAAATTAATTAATTAATAAAGGGATCAGAGTATTTAAATAAAAAAATAACACTATTTCAAATTATGGTCAAACTTGATGTACAGAAATTTTAAATTATAGCTAGAAGTTTCACAAATTGAAATGTTGTTCCTTTTTGCGGTACTTATTAGTAAAGCTACGGTTTCCTAGACAAACGGTACTGTTATCTAACATCCGTGATATGGCGGGCGTTTTTGACGGCCGTCTTAACGGTGACAAAGTCATGGTTTCCTAGAAAATATTACCTATTTAACTGAAAAGTTATAATTGTAGAATTAACGTATAATAAATGTCATATAAATATTATTTGTGCAATACTTTTTCAGTTTTTGTATTTATTTATTCTTTTGTGACATATTCATTTAAGAAAATAATATTTTAAGTTATATTATAAATACTTACTACTTTAATCTAAGGTTATATGTCATTTAATTAATGTTTTCAAATAAACTTACATATACTCACCATTATTACTGTTTATTGTACCATAGTGTATTTATTGACAAAGTTAACAACCTTATAATTAAAATATTTTAAAGGGTGTGTATTTCACAATAAAATATATTTTGGGGACTTTTGAATTAACCCTTTAGTCACGATATATTTGCTTTCAAAGTCATTATCAGAGCGTCTCCTCTCTATTTTCTAAACAATCGATGTAAAAAATATTCAGAATGTAGCTTTCAATTAGTTCTTTCAATGAAAATTATAACGAACACTGTAAAAAAAATTTGCACCCCCCATTGGCCGTTTAATTGATGTACAGTTCCGATATTGTTCCATAGATTTTGTTTTAACTATACTCTTTGCATGTACTTGATGAAAAATCAACTTTTTATCATTTTTGTAGGTCCAAATCACGTTTCCACTCATTTTTTGTAATGAAACGTTCACCGCTACACGTGAAAAAACGTTCGACAAATATTCTTCACCGCTATGGCGACCGTCATATAAATAACGGCAACGCTATTTAACGTTACGTTTACATTCAACGCTTTTTAGGAAACCAACACCATTGGTTTTCCTAGACAACGTTTTGGTGACGTCACCAACTGCTACATTACGGCCGCTAGATAACGACGCCGCTTTTCTAGGAAACCGTAGCTTAAGTTATAAAATAAACACACTGCCGTGCAAAAGTTTTTGGACACCTGTGATTTTGAATGTAAATATACAGATTTCATTCAGTCAATAGAAATACACAAAATAGCCAAAAGAATATTTTTATTCGCAGTCAGGAAATACTTCCCAGTTTGACGACATTGTCCGGAATCATGGCCGCATTAGAGATTTTTTTTGGCGCCTCCGAAGACATCGCATAAATCGCTTGGATATCGATATTTTTACGTGAAAAAAATATGGAATACACCTCTAATATAGCCAAATATATTCTCAATTTTCCAAAATATTTCATTGAGTATTCTTCTTCCAAAAAATTTCCGAAAATCACCCAAATTTCCAGCGTTCACACTGGTATAGCCCCCTAAGAGGGAAACCACATAAGACTCTTCAATTTTATTGCATAAATCATTAGTATAAACGCGCAGAAATATAGCAGTCACGGTGCGGGTATTATGGTAGGGCTAGGGGAAGGAAGTTAGAACTGTCGGCACACTGTGTAACGGAGCGGTCGTGTATGGATGGTCGTGTAGCAGAGTGCTGAGTGTATTCGCATTTGCTAATTCTTATTATATCAAAATGAGACTTTAATTTGTTAAAAATTGCTTTTAAAGACAAATTTGTGCCATCAAAAAATCACACCAATAATAAATAGTACCGCCATCTAACGAATAAATCATAAACTATATACAATAGCAGGCAACCAGACTTACACATCTGCTGAGCTGTTTGCCTATATACTAAACAAATGAACTCGTCCAGAGCTAACTAGACCAATTAATTTTTAATTTTAAAGAATCAATTTGCAGGCAACTAGACTTACACACCTGCTGAGCTGTTTGCCTATATACGTCCAGAGCTAACTAGACCAATTAATTTTTAATTTTAAAGAATCAATTTGCAGGCAACTAGACTTACACACCTGCTGAGCTGTTTGCCTATATACGTCCAGAGCTAACTAGACCAATTAATTTTTAATTTTAAAGAATCAATTTGCAGGCAACTAGACTTACACACCTGCTGAGCTGTTTGCCTATATACGTCCAGAGCTAACTAGACCAATTAATTTTTAATTTTAAAGAATCAATTTGCAGGCAACTAGACTTACACACCTGCTGAGCTGTTTGCCTATATACGTCCAGAGCTAACTAGACCAATTAATTTTTAATTTTAAAGAATCAATTTGCAGGCAACTAGATTTACACACCTGCTGAATTGTTTGCCTATATACTAAACAATCGAACCCGTCCAGAACTAACTAGACCAATTAATTTTTAATTTTAAAGAATCAATTTGCAGGCAACTAGATTTACACACCTGCTGAATTGTTTGCCTATATACTAAACAATCGAACCCGTCCAGAACTAACTAGACCAATTAATTTTTAATTTTAAAGAATCAATTTGCAGGCAACCACACTTACACACCTGCTGAGCTGTTTGCCTATATACTAAACAATCGAACCTGTCCAGAGCTCACTAGACCAGCGGTTCTTAAACTTATGTGGTCTGGGGACCCCTTTTTTGAACAATTATTTTTCAGGGACCCCCATCCCTCATAGAAAAACAAAAAAGGTCGTCAGATACTAAGTAATCACTGATAAATTGAAATATAAAAGTACTTTATGTAAATTAATTTTTGCCAAAAATGTTTCACGGCCCCCCGTAAAAGTTTGGCGGCCCCCCGGGGGTCCGCGGACCCCAGTTTAAGAACCACTGCACTAGACCAATTAATTTTAAAGAATCAATTTGCAGGCAACCAGACTTACACACCTGCTGAGCTGTTTGCCTATATACGTCCAGAGCTAACCAGACCAATTAATTTTAAATTTTAAAGAATCAATTTAAGCTGTGAAATAACCATCTCAAACCTGTAATTTATTTAAAGAAAGAAAGAAAGAATAAATATGTATAATACTTAATTGTTTTAAAACTTTATTGATTACATTGTACTTGCAAAAATAATAAATAACGTAACAATATATAATACATATATAAAATATAAACATAAATACAAATGTTTAATTGTAAGAGCTAAAACAATGGAATGGCATCATTCTAATATATTGTATGTAATACACATTTACAATTATTATAAAACACTCAACCATGCCTTTCCTTCCGTACTTACCGCTGAGCAACCTTAATAAATATAAACAAATACAGCTCATCTACAAATACATTAACGCAACGCAACCTAACTGCCAACCAAATACAAATAGTCAGAAAACATTCATCGTAATTGTAGTATCTTAAGTTGGTACAACTGTAAAGGTGAGTAATAAATTATTATTGCGGCGATGCTGTGTATTATTAGAACTCTTTATAAAATACCCAAATAAGAGATATTAGGTCGACAAATTATAGTAATTAATACAACGATATAAAAAATAATGTCTGTGTTTAATGGCATACAACTCTGGAAATATAAATCGCACAGTCTTCGGAATGGTGTTAAAATGTGCGTTATATATTCTAGTTTAACATATTTAAATTTCAAATCGTTTCGTTTAGTCGTTCAGAAGTTACAGGAGATTAGGTGAAATACTTCAAAAACACAGCCAACTAGATTTATGAAAATGGTACCGTGTTCAGTGACGTATAACTCTGGAAATATAAATCGCACAGTCTTCGGAATGGTGTTAAAATGTGCGTTATATATTCTAGTTTTACATATTTAAATTTCAAATCGTTTCGTTTAGTCGTTTAGAAGTTACAGGAGATTAAGTGAAATACTTCAAAAACACAGCCAACTAGATTTATGAAAATGGTACCGTGTTCAGTGACGTATAACTCTGGAATTATAAATTGCATAGTCTTCGGAATGGTGTTAAAATGTGTGTTATATACTCTAGTTTTATATATTTAAATTTCAAAACGTTTCGATTAATCATTTAGAAGTTATACCCGTTTAAGTAAAGTATCGGCTTCCGAAAAGCAAGTGGGCTTATCTATTTACCATTACTAAAACGGCTGTAACTTCTAAACGATTTATCAGAACGATCTGAAATTTCAATATGTGAAATTAGACTAAATAACGCACACTTTAAAATCATTTCGAAGTTTGTGCAGTTTATAGTTCCAGAGTTGTATGTCGTTAAACGTAAAACCGTTTTTATCTATCTAGTTGGCTGTGTTTTTGATGTACTTTATTTAAACGACTGTAACTTTTGAACAGTTCAGAGAAATTATTTGATATTTTGATACATTAAACTAGACTGAATAACGCACGTTTTGAGACTATTTAGAGGTTTCTGCGATTTATAGTTCCAGAGTTATACGTTGTTAAACATAAAACCGTTTTTATCTATCTAGTTGGCTGTGTTTTTGATGTAGTTTATTTAAACGACTGTAACTTTTGAACAGTTCAGAGAAATGATTTGAAATTTTTATACATTAAACTAGACTGAATAACGCACGTTTTGAGACTATTTAGAGGTTTATGCGATTTATAGTTCCAGAGTTGTACGTTGTTAAACACAATAGTGTTTTTATTTATCTAGTTGGCTGTGTATTTGACGTACTTTACTTAAACAGCTGTAATTAATAAAGTAATTGTCGAACTGATTTGTAATTTTAACTAGAAAAACTTAACTTAATAACACACGTTTTAAAACAGTTTCAAAGTTTCTAAGATTTATAGTTTCAGAGTTATACGTCATCAAATACAAAACTGTTTTTATCAATCTACATGGCTATGTTTTTGATGTAGTTTACTTAAACAGCTGTAACTTTTGAACAGTTCAGAGACATAATTTGAAATTTTGATACATTAAACTAGACTGAATAACGCACGTTTTGAGACTATTTTGAGGTTTCTGCGATTTATAGTTCCAGAGTTGTACGTTGTTAAACACAAAAGTGTTTTTATTTATCTAGTTGGCTGTGTATCTGACGTACTTTACTTAAACAATTGTAATTTTTGAACAATTCATTGAAATGATTTGAAATTTTGATACATTAAACTAGACTGAATAACGCACGTTTTGAGACTATTTTGAGGTTTCTGCGATTTATAGTTCCAGAGTTGTACGTTGTTAAACACAAAAGTGTTTTTATTTATCTAGTTGGCTGTGTATCTGACGTACTTTACTTAAACAATTGTAATTTTTGAACAATTCATTGAAATGATTTGAAATTTTGATACATTAAACTAGACTGAATAACGCACGTTTTGAGACTATTTTGAGGTTTCTGCGATTTATAGTTCCAGAGTTGTACGTTGTTAAACACAAAAGTGTTTTTATTTATCTAGTTGGCTGTGTATCTGACGTACTTTACTTAAACAATTGTAATTTTTGAACAATTCATTGAAATGATTTGAAATTTTGATACATTAAACTAGACTGAATAACGCACGTTTTGAGACTATTTTGAGGTTTCTGCGATTTATAGTTCCAGAGTTGTACATTGTTAAACACAAAAGTGTTTTTATTTATCTAGTTGGCTGTGTATTTGACATACTTTACTTAAACAGCTGTAACTAAAAAAGTAATTGTCGGACTGATTTGTAATTTTTATTACTGAAACTCAACTTAATAACGCACGTTTTGAGATTATTTCAAAGTTTCTGTGATTTATCGTTTCCGAGTTTTACATTGTTAAACACAATAGTGTTTATATTTATCTAGTTGGCTGTGTATCTGACGTACTTTACTTAAACAGCTGTAACTAATAAAGTAATTGTCGGACTGATTTGTAATTTTAATTAGTGAAACTCAACTTAATAACGCACGTTTTAAGACAGTTCCTAAGTTTCTAAGATTTATAGTTTCCGAGTTATACGTTGTTAAACATAAGACCTTTTTTATATATCTAGTTGGCTGTGTATCTGACGTACTTTACTTAAACAGCTGTAACGGATCAAATAATTATCACAATGACCTGAAATTTAAAACCAACTATAATCTCAACCCCCGTTTTGCAAATATTCATAGACGAGCCCCATTTTATAAATAAAAAAAACAATGACACGGACGTATGTAATAAGTTTACGAATCCTTCCGTTCTATTTTCTTTATCCTCCTGCACTCGCTGTTGTGTGAGAAATACTTGTTCCTAAAGTCAGATATCATTTCTGTTGGTTGCAGTCGAATGTCGACATTTGGTTCTGAGATCTTCTCGTAGGTAAGTAGCCGACGGGACGAGTGCGTGCTCAACACTTGCTCGCTGTTTGAGATTAACTGGAGACACGGATGTAGCGGAAGGCCTTCTTGGGAGTAATCTTGTCTGTGGTGGTGTCAAAAGTACGGTTATGTTTGCAAATATACATGCATATAAAATGTCCCATTTTAAGTGCACATTTCTGATAACAAAAGTACGGTTATGTTTGTAAATATACAGGCTGTGCCGTTTTAAGTGCACATCTCTGATAACTTTTTATGGTGAAATGTTATCAAAAAACTTTTCAGATAAAAGTTGTACGGTTTGGAAGGGGACATAGACGTACTTGGATGAAATTTTTTTAGGTGGTGTTTTCAAGGTGGTATGAAGGTTAACATCATTTTTTTTTAAATAGGAACCTGTAGTTTTTATCTAGTAATTTTATTTAATGTGAAAAGACACGAATCTTTCATTGAAAACTTTTTTATAACAACTTAACCTTTCCAAGATATCTAACAAAATAATTCAAGATTTTGAACTTTCAATATTTTTTTACTCAGAAACTGTCAAGTTTAGAGAAAAAGCATAACACTGGTTATTATTTACTCATAGGACAAACACTCACCTATATACCGGAAACCAACAGACCAGTCTACCGTGCATATTAAGATGCATCGCAGAGAAGTGAAGCAAATCACTGTATATCTGCGACAAACTGTACTCAACCTTGGCCGGAATGTGATTCAACAAATGCTTCTCGCTCAGCTCGTAGTTACTCTTCTCTATACCGACACGTTCTGTCGCTTCTCTGATCCCATACGGAGCTAAAACAACAGTATGTAATTAATCACACGTCTGTTACGGTCTCCACTACTACTTAACCAACTGTAACTTCCAAACGCGACATCCAAATTAACTGAAATTCAAATATGTGATACTCTATTGTACCACGCACATTTTAAGACTATTTTGAAGTTTCTGTGATTTATAGTTCCAGAGTTGTACGTTATTAAACATAAAACTGTTTTTATTTATCTAGTTGGCTGTGTATCTGACGTACTTTACTTAAACAGCTGTAACTATTAAAGTAATTGTCGGAATGATTTGCAATTTTAATTAGGGAAACTCAACTTAATAACACACGTTTTAAGACTATTTCAAAGTTTTTGTGATTTATCGTTCCAGAGTTATACGTTGTTAAACACAATAGTGTTTTTATTTATCTAGTTGGCTGTGTATCTGACGTACTTCACTTAAACAGCTGTAACTAATAAAATAATTGTCGGAATGATTTGTAATTTTAACTGGTGAAATTCAACTTAATAACACACGTTTTAAGACTATTTCAAAGTTTCTACGATTTATAGTTCCAGAGTTGTATGTTGTTAAACACAATAGTGTTTATATTTATCTAGTTGGCTGTGTATTTGATGTACTTTACTTAAACAGCTGTAACTAGTAAAGTAATTATCAGACTGATTTGTAATTTTAATTAGTGAAACTCAACATAATAACACATGTTTTAAGACAGTTCCGAAGTTTCTACGATTTATCGTTTCCAAGTTTTACATCACCAAACACGAGTAATATTTTTAATAATTTGCTGATTTTAGTAAATCAATTAAACAAATATCGTATGTTTATAATAATACTTACGGTCCGTTATGATTGCATCAAAAGTAATGCGATGTTTCCATAATGGTCGAGCAAAATCAGAAACGATAACGTCCAAATATTGATTCTCGAGTCCGTATTGCTTCATGTTGATGTAAACGCTCTCGTCTTTGTCACGGTTCTGTAAATAAACTCTGTGTAAGTCAATCGGGGAAATATGTGGCAAATAAAGCCAAACTTTGAAACTAATGAAAATTAAAAAAAATCTACAATACAAAATTTTCATGATTTTTTTATGCTCTTTTGAATGGCGATAGTCAAAATTCGAAAAAATTAAACCTATGAAATATTGGTGGTAGGTGGGGGATAACGATTTAATTTTTTCAAATTTTAAACTATTACCATTCGAAAGATTATAAAAAGTCATGGAAATTTTGTATCGTAGATTTTTTTAAATTTTCATTAGTATCAGATTTATTTGAAAAAATACGATTATTTTGCACATTTTCATAGGGGTGTTTCACCCCCTTAAACCGTTTTACCGCAGCTAAGATATTATATTTTTCTCACTTATCTTGACCTCCTCTAACTATATACAAAAGTTAAAATCGATATGAATTTTCGACTTGAAAAGGTTCCCTTGTAAGTTATTGAGTGTTATATTGGGATCCGTCAAATGAGCGTACACCACCTGGTGGCAAAACTTGTAACTAGACTGGGGGTACAATTTCTATGGTAACAGAATTTAATAATGAAATAATAAATAATCTCAAGCATAAAACTGAACTTACGGTTAAATCACAATATTATGTTTTAAATCATCCAAAAATAAAATGAATGAAAGGACAGTAAGTACCAAGAAAGAATTTTACAATTTTTCCTATATATAATTGATATATTATAATATAAATATGTATTTAAAAGATTTGTTTGTTGAAAAATTGTAAACAATCAAAAATACATAACGTATGCGTATTGTATTTGATGTTATTGCGTGATATTATCTGTAATTATAATGAGTGAATTTAAAATATGTGTACATTATAATACTTATATTTTAACTATTGACGCTGTCTTATATATTTTTTTTATTTACCCTTAGCTGCGCCATGTTTTTTTAAACTCCTCCCATCTGACGGATCCCAATAGGTGTGTTACACTAGTGTTACAGGATGGCCAGTATTTCTCTGGAACACATTTCCCTGACTTTTCTTGGTTTTCCAGGAGAATTTTTACTGTTTTTCCCTGTTTTTTATAATAAAAATTTAGATAAAAAAGCTAAAAAAAAAGGTCTCATAGATAAAAATTTTATATTTTTGTACAATTTGCATTTTTCCCTGACTTCCAACCAAATTCCCTGACTTTTCCCGGTTTTCCAGGAGAATAGCAAAATTCCTTGACTTTTCCCGGTTTTCCAGAAAGTGGCCACCCTGTGTTACACATACAGTAGAAACCGGTTGAACGACATTGGTTATAACGACGCAGAATAAAAGTCCCGGCTGAATCCCATATGATTGCCTGTTATAATATACCATTTATAACGACATCGTTTATAACGAAATACCGGTTTTAACGACTATCTGTTTACAATATTTTCGGAGAATTTTATCGGTTTGTACGACGGACCGACTTTTGTTTAATTTTTTTTTTTAATATAGTATTTTTATATAGGCAATACTCTTTGCACATGTGTTAATTAAAACAATTTTGTGTTTTTATGTCATTAATCTTAACGTAAGAATATTATATTTATCCTTTAATATTCCGTGATGTTTTATTGTGTCTGACATAATTTGTGCATTTAATTTTTTGTAAAATAAATAATATTGTTTGACATAATACATAATGTTTTGTAGGTTAGGTTTAATTCTAATAAACAGAAAACAGATGTAGATTTCAAATCGTATACGTACATGATTGGTGGAGAGTAACCAATCAGAACGCACCTCGTAATGTCAAACTATGATTCCGTAAAATAACGTTATTAAAATGTCTCTATTCTAATCTTCTTCTGAATATCATAATATAGTATTGGGGTATTCGTAAATGTTTTATATTTTATTATTCTCTTGTTTTATTTTGACGATATCTTCACTCACAGATGGTGAATTTTACAAAATTTCAGCATACTCATGAAATTTTTAGTTTTTCCGATAAATTAGCTTAAAAAAATCGAATTATCGGAAATTATGACAATCGGTTATAACAACCTAAAATTCCGGTCCCTTCAATGTCGTTATAACCGGTTTCTACTGTATTACAATATATTTAGTACGTATATTAGCGAGACTATTGTGGTTTGTAACAGAAATGTCACACGAGGCTACAAAGGGTTAAAATGTACGAGTCAAGTTTACAAATACTCACCATCTGAGTAATTCTCGACGGCCGCGTCCTCGCATGCAACATCAAATAATCAATATCAGTCCCGTAAACAAACGCTCCAAAGTAAGCCGCGGCCACGAGCAGAGACCCGCTCCCTACAAACGGGTCCAGCACAATGTCCCCCTTGACGACACCGGCCTGGTTTGCCATCAGCAGAGACAGCTGCGCGTCCATGCTGGTGTTACCTATGAACTTCCTCGTCTTCAGAGACAGCTTAGCTATCAGGTGCCGGGCGCCGTCAGAGACCCAGCGACAGAATATGACGTCTAAGGGCTCGTCAGGTACGCAGTTTGGGTTTAAGCCGTAGTATTCTATGTACTTTAGGTGGAGGTCGGGGTGTTTTAAGTTTACTGCGCCGTCTACTGGTAAGTAGCTGAAAGTCTGTGGTAAATTTTAATTAATAATTGATTTTTTACAATCGTAGATGTTATAAAAAATTATATAAAAAAATACTTTTATTAAAAATGCACTAAAAAGTAAAAAATAAATTTTCAGCTATCACAAAAATTTCAGGTTTTTATAACTAAAACCAATAAAAGTGCGGGGCGCTCTCATGAAGGTATATGTATAGATTTTAATTAATTAATTATTTCGTTATTGTATTTATGAAATTGTTAAATAGTTTATCAATAATTCTATATATTTATTTGTAGTCCAATCATAATAATATTTAAACTAGAAAAAATGACGGAGTACATTTTTTTCAAGAAATTGGTAGATTTCGATGTATAGAACATGGCGATAACTTTTCCCCCCTTCGAAAGGGAGGTTTATTTTAGACAGCTTACAAAGCTGTCTAAAATCAGTTATTTGGGAATAACACTGGGGCTGTCAGTTTTATGATAAAATAAGTCTAATAAATCTTAAAGCTGATAAAATTACAAACATAGTGTTTTTTAAAATTATGTACCTTAAATACTTATTGGAATAGAGCCCGCGAAAAAATCATTTAGCGATGTCAAGTTTGGAGATTATGTCTAAAATGTAGAGTTAAGTTCAACCGCTGTATTTAATATGTATTTAATTGAATTTCAAAATGAAATTTTAAATTATAATAGAGAAAAGAGTGCCCGAAATAATGCTCAGCATCCAATGTCGAAATCTTTAAAAATGTTTGAGATATGAGCATTAAAAGTTCTAGGTATTACAAAAATTTAAGGAAAAAATTATTCATATTTTCGACGACCCCAGACTAGACCTTCTACACCAAATAAAATAAATTCCAGTTAAGAATCCATAGAAAATTTATTGCCAATGCCTGAATTAATGGTTTCTGTCCGACCATGATTACTTTCAAATTGTACAAATTATGGGAAAATATATAAAATACATAATTTAAGGTAGTTGGTTCATCATAATGTGATCACATTAGGCCATGAGTACATATTTTTAATTTAGAGAAATGATCATGGCAACGCTGTACATTATCTACTATTAACTACTTGTCAAATGATTATATTTTATCATCTAAACTACCACAGAATATATTAATAATTAATGAAATCCATTATAATTCCCTTCAATCCACTTATCATATTTTGTAAAAAAATATTTCATTATTTCGTGTATTTTTAACTATAATCAAATGAATACGTTGTTGCCACATTGTCAACAATACTGTAATTTATGTGATGGTTTGGTAGTTAAATCTGGTTAAAACTTAATAACGGGATGGTCAATAATTCCAATTTTTTGTATACTGTTTTCTTTCATATAAATATACAACATGTCAGTTTTTTATGAAAATCTGACGCTACGTTTATATTTTATCTAATAAAACGTTACGTTAGTGTACGGTTAGCCAATATAAGCTGTGTTAAAAATATAAACTTTGAGATCGTTTTTCATGACTTTGAGATGGTCAATTTTAATAAAAATGGGCTATTTTTCAGATATTAATCTAGGGAATATTCCTGTGCAATTTACACAAAATCTGACGAAAACATGTTTACGGACCAACTACCTCAAGTAGTAATAATCACAATTGTATTCAAAAACAGTGTATATTAAAAGTTATTGTTATAAAAATTTGACTTTAGATATTTACCCTATGACTTGAATAATTTAAAAGTAATCGTGGTCAGACAGAAACTATTATTTAGGGTATTAAATTATCTATAGATTCCTAGCTGGAATTTAATTTATTTGGTGTAGAAGGTCTTTTCTGGGGTTGTCAAAAAACATGAATAATTTGCCTTAAATTTTTGTAATATCTAGAACTTTGAGTGCCTATAACTCAAACATTTTTCAAGATTCTGACATTGGGTGCTGAGCATTATTTAGGGCACTTTATTCTCTATTATAATTTAAAATTCAATTAAATACATATTGAATACAGCAGTTGAACGTAACTCTACATTTCAGGCGTAATCTCCAAACTCGACGTCGCTAAATGATTTTGTCACGGGCTCTATTTCATTAACTATTTATGTTATTGTTGTGAACAGCACGTGTTGGATAGCCACGCGCTTAGGTTGTTGACTTTTTATTGTCATGTTATTTACACAATGACAATTTAATTTTACAAGCGCGTGTAAAATACTGACTTTGCATAAATAGTTACTATACAGGATGTCCCATTTTAATCTATCACCCCCCTAATTTTTTTTATCTATCAATTAAATCAAAAAATGCTTCAAATAAAAGTTGTTTGGTTTTGAGGGGGACCCAAAATGGCGTTATTAATTTTTTATTTTTTGGACGTCTTCATGGTCAAATAAGCCCAACTTTTTTTTTTCAAATGGAAACCTATATTTTTTATTACAATATCTTATTGTTTGGAAAAAATCAAGTAGCTTTTGTTTCAAAAAATTTTTTGTATGACTTCATTTTTACTTTTTTTTTAATATTAAACAAAATAATTTTAGATTTTAGTTTTTTAATAATTTTTTTCTCGAAACCCATTAACTTTAGAGGAAAAGTGTAAGAAACAAAAAATGTTTATTTTAATATGATATAACTAGGAAAATTATATCAGGATTTTTTGTTAACTTTTGCTCTTCAAAATATTAAAGCAAATAAAAAATAAAATAAAAAATTCTGAAATAATTTTTCTAGTTATATCATATTAAAATAAACATTTGTTGTTTCTTACACTTTTCCTCTAAAGTTAATGGGTTTCGAGTAAAAAATTAGTAAAAATCTAAAATTATTTTGTTGAATATTAAAAAAAAATGAAGTCATACAAAAAATTTTTTGAATCAAAAGCTACTTGTTTTTTTCCAAACAATAAGATATTGTAATAAAAAATATAGGTTTCCATTTGAAAAAAAAAAAGTTGGGCCTATTTGACCATGAAGACGTCCAAAAAATAAAAAATTAATAACGCCATTTTGGGTCACCCTCAAAACCAAACAACTTTTATTTGAAGCATTTTTTGATTTAATTGATAGATAAAAAAAATTAGGGGGGTGATAGATTAAAATGGGACATCCTGTATTGCATTGTCACTGGACTCATATACTTATACAAAATTAATTAGAACTAGTCAAAATTTAATCTTAACTAAGTTAAATAAAAGCTTGTAATAAAAAAAAACTAACCTCAATTTTATTAACTTTTTCTTTTTGGGTAAAATGTTTGTTAAATGTTTCAACTGCAATCTTAAACGATTTCTTTGGTTTGAAATATTCACTTATTGTATCGTTTGTCTGTTTTAATTTCTTGTGTAACGAAGAAATACTTTTTTCATGCACCCACAGTTCAGCGCAGTATCGTAGAGAAATAGACCGGCTTGCAATTTTTAATGCCGCTTCCTCAGATGGTAAATAAACGACCCAATACGGTATCTAAAATTAGTATTAAAATCATCGATATAATTGAGTCGATTCATTTACACATGTACTTACATCTGGTGTTGGGAATTCGACCCATTTCATTGTTATGTTGAATAATCTTAAAATCGATTGTATTTCTGGATGTCGAAATTCAATGTGTTCTTGAGCGAACCAAAAAATATATTTCTTCCAAGATGAATTCATTTTGGTACCCCAATTTGTAATGGAATGTTGTCAATGTTTTAGATAATACTTATTTCTACACATTAAAATAAATAGAGTAAGATGTTTTTAAGCTACATTTCTGGTAAAATACTTATTTTTTTCAATAATGTGTATTATTCATACGCATGTGGTGTTTTTTCGCCGCTGTTCAACTTTTTGACAGCCGATCGTACCAACTGTTAAACAGTAAGTAACTTTGGTAAATACCTTAGAGCATATACTACTAGAGCGAGCCTTGCCGCTCGGCCGTACAAAACAAGCGTGCGAGAGAGAAAGCGTAAGAATGCTACATCCTTTCTCTCTCGCTCCGCGTGCTTATTGGACGGCAAGGAGGAGCAAGTGCTTCCCGCTATTACAGGTACACTTGTTCGCACGGCCGAGTGGCAAAAGGCTGGCTCTAGTAGTATATGCTCTAAGAATAGAATATACACTCAACATTCTGCTATACGACGCCATCGGTAGTTCAAAAATTCCACTACACGACGCCTAAGGGGGCACCCACCACCACGTTTAATGTTGATTGGTGAATTTAAACGTGCAGAAATATAGCAGTCACGGTGGTATTATGGTGGGGATGGGGGAAGGACGTTGGTTAGAACTGTCGGCACATTGTATAACGGAGCGGTTATGTAGTGGATGGTCGTAAAGCTGAACGCTGAGTGTAAATAGAATATTACCTTCGAGCATGTACCTACTAGAGACAGCCTTGTGTGAACAAGCGTGCGAGAGAAAACGCAATAACGCTACAACCCTGCTGATGCTGCAGATCAAGAAAGAAAGGATGTAGCGTTATTGCGTTTTCTCTCTCGCACGCTTGTTCGTACGACCGAGCAGCGAGGCTGCCTCTAGTAGGTACATACTCAAAGGCTAAGTGTATCTTAATTTGTCATCGAGAAGTTGGCGACCCTGTTATCTGACACTTTCAACGCGTGTGTAACATAACCTATTAAATACTTGTAAGCATTGCACGTGTTTCCTGAATAAATAATTATACAAACGAAATGGGTAAACGGAGAAAAGGGCGTTGTGCTAAAAAAAATCAACAAGTACAAAATACAGAACCTGATCATCTCTTAAAAGCACCGCATTCTTTCGTGCTGCATCGAGGATTACTTGGAGGACATGTATCAGAATTAGCTAAAGACTTTCGTAGAGTTATGGAGCCATTTACTGCGTCTTCGCTTAAGGTTAGTATTTTAACTAACTACCAGTCTAATATAATAAAGTATATATTAAATTAATCATTTATAGGAACGGAAAAGAAATTCAATCAAAGATTTCGTATCAATTGCTGGAGTTTTTCATGTTTCACATTTATGTATTTTCTCGCGTTCGGAACAAGGTGTTTATTTAAAACTGTGTAGACTCCCTCGAGGTCCAACGTTAACATTTAAAGTACATAATTTTTCACTATCACGAGACGTTTTATCGTCTTTAAAAAAACAATCGGTGTTTGAAGAATTATTCAAACATTCGCCTTTAATTGTTATGAATAACTTAACCGGTGAAGGAATGCAGATGAGATTAATGGCGTCTATGTTCCAGAATATGTTTCCATCTTTAAATTTAAGAACGGTTAGTTTTTTTACTGATTGTTGCAACAAATATCGTTATTATTTAAACTGTTTTGTTTTTAGATAAATTTAAGTGACATGCGCCGTTGCGTTTTAGTAAATTACAATAAAGATACAAAGTTAATAGATTTCAGACATTACGGAATTAAAGTGTTACCTGTGGGGGTTTCGAAAGGGGTTAAGAAAATGATACAAGGAAAAGTTCCTGATTTGAGTAAATGCGACGATATTTCCGAACTTATAACAAAGTAAGTGTTTTATTCTAGTTTAACCTAACCTAACTAATCTTCGGTTATAAAAAAATGTGTTTACGTTTGTTAATATAACTCTGGAACTATGAATCGTAGAAACTTTGGAGTCGTCTTAAAATGTGCGTAATCAAGTCTAGTTTCATGTGTTAAAATTTCCAATGGTTTTGATGAATTATTTATTAGTTATATTCGTTTAAGTAAAATATATCAAATTATCTTCGGACCCAAAAATACTTCACTTTAAGTAGTTAACCACCTTGGAAAGTTTAAAGTTCATTTTAAATAATTTCTCTAGGCCCTGTATAAGATATTACTATGATTTTTTGTTTAAACTTTTATTTGAAGCTTATAAAATACAAAAATACTTGATTTTTTTAATTTAATTTGTTAACAACTATTCAGGAGGTACCAAAGTCGAGGCATTAAAAAAAAATGGTGTCCCACGGCGGACAGTTCATCTCAGGATTGGTGGAATTAAAAAAAAAATGGTATCTTCAAAAGAAGGTCCCTTACGTAACAATTAACCCTGGACGGGTAGACGTCAAATTTAAGCCGAAAAGAGTAGACGTTCGTAAAATTGACTACTACTATATAATTTTAGGTTTTCTAATAAATTTATGGCAAAAAAAAGTTTTGCTTTTAAAATCTTTTGATTTATGTATTTACAAAAATACCGAAATACGAAAGATTAAAATATAAGCTTAGTAATATAAGTTTACAGCGAATCGACAAACGAAAGAAAATATCATTGGATCAAGCATTGAGACGAATGAGATCTTTTTCACATTCACAGCATATCCTTTTACGTACATATTTCGACTAAAATTTACGTAAAAGAGTAGACCTTCGTGATAGATACGATGTGACTTGTCGATCTATGGCTCTCTCTAGAAAAATAGCAAACACTGACACCTGTCCTTGGCAGAGGTTCAAGACCAACTATTAAACGAGGCATATCTTCCCGCTCGGCTCCCCACCCCGTCTTGATTTCCCTGTTGTGTAAATGTAGTCGTAATTATTACGAACGTCTACCCGTCCATGGTTAATCACAATTTGCCAAAAATAAAAAATGGCAGATGTTTGAAAAAAAGATGAAAAAACACCCCTGGTTTTCACTATTCTCTGCTAAAAAAATGTTATAATTAATTTTTTTTGACAATATGTGGTAAATTAGTGTACAAAACATCTTAACGAACAAAACAAGACCAAAATCATTTAAATCGGCCGAGTAGTTTCGGAGATTAACTGTCCGCCATTTGAAAAAAAGTAGTTTCGAGAAACAGGTGCCTAAAACACAGTCAGCAAGTATGAAGTAATGGAAGTGCGCGAAATTTTTCACTTATTTCACTATGTTAGAATTCGAATTTAAAAAAAAAAATAGGGGTAATTTTTAAAAGTATATTGAGAAAATGCAAAAAATTGATTTTTTTAAATTTATAAGTACTATCACCCAGTATTATCAAGTTTAAATAAATGCTCCTTTAACTAACTGTCGTTTTATCAACAGATCCAAGCATAATACATTCAATTAAATAGATTTTAAATTATCTGCAGTATTTATTTACAACATATATTATGTTTATTTTTCATTGAAAGTTTAAATATTGATTTAAATCACGTTTGTAATACATCAAATTTACTTTAAAGGAGCATTTAGCGCTAAAGGAACTTTAAATTGGTTGACAATACCGGGCATATATCTTTTAAACAATCGATCGAAACAAACTGAAATTTAAATACATAAAACAAGTGACGATAATGACCATTTTAAGACAAATTTGAACTTTGTGTGAATTATAGTTACAGAGTTCTATTATGTTATCAAATACGAAACTTTTTTTTATTAGCATAAAAACAGTTTTAATATTATCCGACACTAACATGAACAATTTAACAGATCAGGATTACTGTCAGAAAGTGAATTTGAGGACGATTCGACCAATCAAGTGGTGTTATCACAGAAATTATCAACACGTGGTAATTTGGAGTCAGAGCAATCGGCTATTAGATTAAGTGAGATTGGACCAAGACTCACACTTCAATTAATTAAAGTAGAAGATGGTTTGTTAGACGGGGAAGTTTTATATCATGAACTGGTTGTTAAAACTGAAGAGGAAAGGGCAGAGATTGCTAGAAAACGTCAAGCAAAAATGTAAGTTAAATATAATTGAATCGGTGAGTGAAAGAACGATATATCTCCAAAATGACTATTTTGAGAAAAACGAAAAAAACTGTTTTAAAGGAAAACTATGGGTTATTTGGTCTAATTATGTATTGTGACATTATAGAACTTATGTTAACCGATAATAATACGTACATAAATAAATTAAAAAAAAATTGCAAAAAAAGATATTTGAAAAAAAATGACCGGCAGTTATACTGTTCTTTCACTCAATTAAAAAAAAATTGCAAATTTTTTTTTATTGCTTTATTTTCGGCTTTATTATTTTATGAAAAAAATTATTTATAATTTTTACTCAGAATCTTCATTTTTGACTTTCCAAGAAATAATATGGTAGTAAAATTCGAGGATTTCGTCAGACAAGTAAGGTAAAAGTAATTGTAAAAAAAATTGAAGTACCCCCCGTCGCACGTACGATGTTGGTCGATGTATTATTATTTTGCTATGTGATAGAGCTATGAATTTTAAACATTTTGCCCATCTCAGTTAAAATTGCCATTTTTGGCACTTGTATTGTTCTTTCACTCACCGATTTAATTGCAAGATGATTATTAATTTTCCAAGTTTTAAAATGAAACCAAGAATTTGTGGAAGTTTTAAACAGAAATATCTGTTTTACAGCTTGGCTTTAAACTCGAATAACTTTGTGAATAGAAATCGCAAAACGATCTTTCAAATAGCATTTTCAAGCTGATATTCAAGGCATTCAAATCAAATCAATTCCATCTTTCTACGATTTTTTTGCACAAAAACGAATCTAAAAAAAAAAATTGGATAACGATTTTTTCAAATCTTTGATAAAAGTTTACTTAATTGCATTTTAAACTTGGAAATTGTTTTTCGAACGGTCATATTTTTATTTTTTTTCAGAAAGTTTTTAAAAATTTAAATCGAATACAGAAAACAATTAAATTTTTTTTAAATTTTTGTCAAGTTTTCGTTTGATGGAAAAAAATGATCGTTTTGTGACTTTTTTAAATGAAATTCTATTATAACAATTTAAATATCACAAAAAAAACTGTAATTTTTTAAAAATATCTTTAATTAGGAAACTGAAAGCTGACCGAAAGAAAACACAAGAATTAAACGCAAAGAAAAAGGAAATGACAAAACAAGAACACAAAGAAAAATCATTAAAAGGAATGAAAAAGAAAAGTGTTAAATTCAACGAGGAAAACATTGAACAGGTTCAAGACAACGACGCTCAATATTACAGAGAAGAAGTTGGCGCAGAACCAGACAAAGGTAAATACCTAATTATTGAAGTTATACTTCTTTAGGGACGTTGAGGGTAAACATTTAGTAATGTAACGGAAATGAAAAGCTATGTAACGAATTGTCTTTTACTTAAATAACACTGTAAAGAGTATTGCCTATATAAAAAAATAACTTTTTTAAACTCGATTTAATACTGGTGCTGCCATTTTGAACCAATTAAAAGCGACATTACATTTGATTGGTTAAACAGTATCTGTCCTCCTGATTGGTTGATTATTAGATTATAATATTCAAATTTCATGGATTTATAAATATGGATTTTGAAATAATATACAATTAAATTTTAATTTGATTAAATAGTATTCGCAGCGTGCGCGATGACAGCGCCAACTAACGGGTGGACTTTGACGTACTAACAAACAAATAATTTCAATAAAATATCGTAATATATACATTTTAGACGATTATTTATGACTATTAGCTATGTGCACGAAGTCTATTAGCGCCGCTAGCAGCGGGTAATAGAGAAGGATTGAATAGATTTAACTCTATTTTTATCATTGTTTAATATGTTTAATACCGTGAAATTTTTTTATTAAACAAATATCATTTAATTTAGCTGTTTGCATATAATATAAATAGTATAGCATAAAAGGTACGTGAAAATTATTTATTTTGGGTATCTTTTTCTCTTTAATTATGACGTATAATAGAGAAATAATTAATTCGTTTACATTGACAGCATAACCTCAAATTTTGGCGCCGATAATTTTACAATGTTGCTCACCACGAACACTCGCATCGATATTATTTCTAACTACACCCCCTTGCACATAGTCTATAGTGGGATTAACCATGTTGACCTTTCTATTTTCAGTTAAAAACGAGTCTATTAAAAATGACAGTTAGTCCACCCAAAGTGTTATTTTTTGCTACGTTGTGCGCTGTGATCGATTTCGTTTCCCCCACTACCTATTTTGCACACAGCGAATAGTGAAATAATGTTATTAATTATTAAATAAAATATTATTGTTTTTTATAAATTTATATGCATTACATTATTTTATTAATTTAATCAAGTATTATTCATAGTTGTTTTTCAATCACGCCAAAGAAGTATAACTTCTAACGCGTGTACATAAGTACACACACTTGATGTTTTTTATATTTAAAGTTTTGATTGATTTATTTTATTTTTATTTACAGATTTATTCCCGGAAAGAAATACAGATAACAACAGAAAAAGGAAAATGTCTGTACCGATGAGGTACAAACCAAAGAAGAAGAAAGCCGACGAACGGAAAACAAAAGAAACCGGAAAATTTAATAAATTTAATAAAAAAAATCAAAAGCGTAGATTTTAATATTTTGTAAATAATGTCACGTTTTGTAAATAAATATTTTTTATATACATAATCTGTTGCTTTTTCACTTTTACAATTCGTTGGTAGTGGGGGAAACGAAATCGATCACAACGTGGCGAAAAATAACACTTTGGGTGGACTGTAATTTTTAATAGGCTCGTTTTTAACTGAAAATAGAAAGGTCAACATGGTTAACCCCACTATAGACTATGTGCAGGGGGGTGGAGTTAGAAATAATGTCGATGCGAGTGTTCGTGGTGAGCAATATTGTAAAATTATCGGCGCCAAAATTTGAGGTTATGCTGTCAATGTAAACGAATTAATTATTTCTCTATTATACGTCATAATTAAAGAGAAAAAAGGTCTTGTAAAACGTTACGATGTGTTACAGGGGCGGGAGGGGGGGGGGGTTGAACTACGCATTACGTAACAGTTTTTAGGTAAAAATGGTCACTTGGTGGTTACGTAACTTGGGGGAGGGGGGGGGGTACAGAAAAACGTTACGGCGCGTTACGTGGGGGGGGGGTCAAAAATCTTAAAAAATTGCGTTACGTAATACTTATGGGTTAAATTTCGGGAAATCCTTTCTTAGTGGGTGCTTACATCGTAAAAGGAAGGTACCTACGAAATTTCACGTTTCTAGGTCCAGGGGTTTGGGCTGTACGTTGATATATGAGTGAGTGAGTGAGTGGTTAAGGACAAACTCTTAGATTATTTTAAATGTTACCAAAATAATTGATTTATTGAAGGATAAATACATTCTAAAATAACATTAACAGCATAGGTGGGCATTAACTCGTTAATCCGTTAATCGTTAATTAACGAAGTTAACAAAATGGTTAACGGATTAACTTTTAAGTTAACTCAAAAAAATGTTAACGCTTTTGTTAACTTCTGTTAAATTCAACTTCCGTTAACTTTAGTCCGTTACATTGGTTGTTTGATGAAAAGTACATAACAAAGTTGTCGAAATAGCTAAAAAAAAGGTCTAAAAACATTTTGGATAGTTAACTTTTTAATGGATTAACTTTAACTTCCGTTACATTTTCGGAATTTTAACGCTTTAACGGTTAACGAAGTTAACTTTTTTATTAACTGTGCCCACCTATGATTAACAGCTCTATACAAAAAACATAACATTTTTATAAAAATAGGTTTAATTTAATTATATCTGTTGATTCAGTCAAATTCTAACAATTGAAATTAAATAATTTAAAATTTTTCCATAGATTATATAAAAAACGCTATGATCGAGGGGTCATAGTTCGGTGACTCAATTTTTTAAGGATGTATGGCAGGTATCTCATTTCACCGAGAAATAGTTTTTTGGAGGAGTTATTCCTTAATAAAACTTAAGTATCTACACAAAATTTCAGAAGATTCTACTACATAGTTTGAGAATAATGTTGTCCCCCCGTTACTACACCACTGATGATACGAAAAGTACATAATATGCGTACAGAGTGCTATTTGACCCCCTGAATTAGATTTATAAATTAACAACTCGTCCCCTGTAAGTAACGAAACAAAAAAATCAGTATTCACAGTAATATTTACAAAACATATAAATTTATTGTAAATATTGAATTTTTTCTCTGTTTCGCTACTTATCCATTACAGAAAATCGTAAACATCTCGACTCTTGTGCGAGATTGAGGGTTGTTGTGCCTCCCCCCACACCTAAAATCCCGAAGTATTTTTCCCACCATATTACAACCTTTCATCTGTGACATAATAATAAGATTGTACACAAATAATCAAATGTGTACAGAATATATGCGTGCGTAAGTGAGCATAAAGAATAGTTTGGATAAATAATTTCTATCAAAAACTAGAAAAAAGTAGAAAAAAGCCAGATAGAATGACAAAAATATATCACATTCTATGCGTTTTCCATGCAAAAAGTATAGGGGTCCAGCCAGACACCATGTGTCGGTCCGAAGGTGTACTTTTTAGATGTCCTTATAGCAATCCTCTCTAAGGACTTTTCGTGATAATTGTTTTATAAATCGATAGCCAATAAAATTTTAGGAAGCTACCTGGAAGTACAAGTCGCTAGCTTAATTAGAAATATATTTAATTTACGATTAAAAACGAAAAAGGTCTGGCTGGACCCGGGTGTCGGTCCGAGGGTTAATAATATTTGAATTTCTGTCATCTTAATATATATATAAATTACGTGTCACATGTTTGTCCGCGATGGACTCCTAAACTACTTAACCGATTTTAATCAAATTTGTACACCGTGTGCAGTTTGATCCAACTTGAAAGATAGGATAGCTTACATCTCAATTTATGATCGCAATATTATTTTATTGCAAATTATTTGTCTTTATATGTTAGCTCCAAACGAGTCACTCAATCCAGTCAACAGATGGTGACATCTGTTGACTGGATTGAGTAAGTATTCAATAGATGGCGCTATGTCAAACTTCCAAACGTTTCATATAACCTACAATTAAAGAATAGGTTAACCACAGCAACGCGTGGCCGGGTCAGCTAGTAATAATAATAAAATGATTCTTTTGTTTTTAAATCTGACAGATAAATTCAGAATAAAATTTTTTCATGTAATCAACACAAATATTAATTTTTTGATTAAAATTGTAAAATAACAGTTAAAAAATGGGAAATAAGGTTTTAAACATAACTACTAATATTGTTTAAGTAGCTTATAAACGAATTTGACTTTCCTACAAGCATTTAAAGTGAACAATTCATAATTTGATTTTGATTGTCCATTGCATCTAGATCTACATTATTGTTGACTCAGACTGTACGTGCCATACATCCTTAATTAAAACAACAGGTTTTTATTTAACCACTCAATTCTTCTGATGCGTTAACAAATGAATATGCAAATTAGATCTATATTTAGCTTTATAATCACACATACGACACTCAAACTCAAACACATCCGAATGTTTCCTCTTGTGAAACACAATAGCGCTCGGCCACTTAGTCGTGTACGTACACAAATCACACGAATACGGCCGATCATCCGAATGAGTAACCTTATGCACTTTCAACACATCTTTACGGTTAGTTTTAAAACTGCACTCGCCGCACTTTAACTCTCGCTTGCCGGTATGTTTTTCACGATGTCTGTTGATAACACGTAACCACTTTGTTTTAAAACCGCAACGCTTGCACTTGTATTTCTGTACGTCAGAATGAACCATCTGGTGATGTTTAAGTTGGTATTTGTCTACAGCTTTGTATTCGCAGATTTTGCAAGAGTGAAGCCGTCTGCCGTCGTGTACGTATATATGACGTATTAAACTTGCCGGTGAATGAGCAATAAAAGTGCATTTTTTACACGGATAAACGTATTTACGGTTTTTAAGTATTTTAGATGTAACGGTTTCGGGTCGCGGTATTGAATGAGATGTTAGATGTTTTCGTAGATTTTCTTGCAGTATAAATAGTTTATCACACAGTCTACAGATATATTTTAAGCCTTTAAAGTTGCGGTATTCTATTTTTACTTTGCAGCTTAAATAATGATCGATATTAATTATTGGTTGTTGTGATTTTGTCTGTAACAGTTTTTTTTCAGTTTTGCTTGGAATTGAAGTTTTCTTGGAGATTATGTCTTCTACATCAAGCTTGTCTTCATTTTCTTGTATATTTGTAACCATTTTAATCAATTTTATTTTAAAAAAATCACACGTAAAATATGTACAGGTAAAATTTGACAGAATAAAAAATAATATTTATACAAGTACTTTATCTATGGCCATTTTATGCTACATACAAGGATATGCAACAACATACATTATTCTTTACAAAATATGATCACATAATCACATTACGTTTCAATAGTTAAGTAAATACGCAATTACATGCTTTTTATTATATTTATAATTCGTAAGCTATGTATGCATAAGGTATGTTTAGAGCTTTTATTGCTAGGGGGGCAAAACGAGCAAAACCCTATCCATGTATACTCTAGTTGCTATTCCTTATATTCATGATTCAATTTACACTCAACATTCTGCTATACGACGGAATCGGTAATTCAAAAATTCTACTACACGACGGTTAGAGGGGCACTCATCACGTTAATTTAACGTTGATTGGTGAATTTAAACGCGCAGAAATATAGTAGTCATGGTGGTATTATGGTGGGGATGAAGGAAGGACATTGGTTAGAACTTTCGGCATGTTGTGTAATGGAACGGTCGTGCAGTGGATGGTCGTATAGTAGAACGTTGAGTGTACTGTCATACACGCCCTCTATGTACACGTCACTGAAATATTATTTGACAGGAAAGTAATTCTGAACTGGTAAATGTACTACATAAATAAATACAAGATTGAAATGTTTCTGTTTTATTAATTAAGTAAGTAAATTAATTAATATTTATTACTGATTTTATTATCCTGATTGTTCGTGTACTTTTCAGTATATTTAAATCAGTAAAAATGTCAAATTATAACGAAAAAACAGAAGATTTTGATAACGAAAATGAAAATAATTTTTGTGATGTTAAAACGAAAACCACATGTCACAAATGTGAACAATGCGAATACAGCACAACAAAGAAAGAGTACCTCATACGTCACAGAAAGATCCACTCAAACAACAAAGCATTTGCATGCGATCAGTGCGATTTCAAAACACACTACGCAGATAACCTAAAAAAACACATGACCCAGCACACGGGCGAACGTCCTCACAAGTGCGACGAGTGTGATTTCAAAACAGCATTCAAACAGTACCTGACCAGGCACAAGATAAAACACACCGGCAAACGTCCTTACAAGTGCGATTATTGCAAATACACTGCAACCAGGTTAGTAAATACACAGGTTGTACCATAGAAGACATAGAGAAATGGACAGTGCATTCGTATTTAATATAATGGTGTAACCAGGCCCGGATTTACCATACAAGCGGAAAAAAAAAAAAAAAAAAAAAAGGGCGGCAATTTTCGTAAATCCGGCCCTGGGTGTAACATTTGTTCTGTAACTGAGAGAGAGATGCAGTGTTGTTTGGAACATATCTATATCTTTTTCTAGGAATCTGATTGGTAGGTTTACTCATAGAGAAAATATTACATATTATTAGGGTTCCGTAGAAAACTAGGAACCCTTATAGTTTCTCCATGTCCGTCCGTCTTAAAAAATTTTAAGATAACAAGATAAAATTTGGTATACGGTCGTAGATTGATGACCCAAAAACAGAAATGATTAGATTTTTGAAAAAAAATAATTTTTTTTAGGCCCCCTTTCCATAAAATGAAAAGTGTTTAAAAAAAAAAATCACCTACCCTATTGAGTGGGGTGTCGTTAGAAAGGTCTCCCTAAATGCAACAAAAAATGTAACAGAACTTTTTGATTTTAACCCTTCAATCACGATGTATTTGCTCTCCAAAGTCATTAAAAAAGCGCCCCCCCCCCCTCTATTTTCTATATTATCAATTCAAAAAATCTGAAAAAATTCCAGAATGTAGCTTTTAATTAGTACTTTCACTGAAAATTATAACGAACATTGTCAAAAATATTTTGGACCCCCCTTTCATACACTGAAAATTGAACATTCATTTTTTTCCCCACTTACCCTATTGAGTGGGGTGTCGTTAGAAAGGTCTCCCAAAATGCAACAAAAAATGTAACAGAAATTTTTAATTTTAACCCTTCGATCACGATGTATTTTCTCTCCAAAGTCATTAAAAAAGCGCCCTCCCTCTCTATTTTCTAAACTATCAACTCAAAAAATCTGAAAAAATTCCAGAATGTAGTTTTTAATTAGTACTTTCACTGAAAATTATAACGAACATTCTCAAAAATATTTTGGACCCCCCTTGTACAGACTGAAAAGTAAACTCTCATTTTTTTCCCCACTTACTCCATTGAGTGGGGTGTCATTTGATAGGTCTCCTAAAATTAAATAAAAAATGTCAAATAACTTTTTTATTTCAACCCTTCAGTTACGAAATATTTGCTTTTTAATATCGTTGTCAGAGCGTTCCCCCCCTCTATTTTCTAAACTATCAATTCAAAAAATTTGAAAAAATTCCAGAATGTAGCTTTTAATTATTACTTTCACTGAAAATTATAACAAACATTGTCAAAAATATTTTGGACCCCCCTGTACGAGCTGCACATGCGCGTCTACGTATTTCCGTCTGATAAGGCAACTCAAAATTAATTCTGTGTGTTTAACCTCAGATCTGTCTGAACTCTTGACCAAGGTTAGGTGTCAATTCCTGTTGGAAAAGATATAGTATATTCGTGTCGGTAAATGTTCGATTGTTGTCTCTTACAAAGATATACGTGAACATTGGACCCTGACAGAAGTGTATACATTATAGTTATATGTGTAGAGTTTATATTTTATTTGAGAATCGTTTATGTGAATGTTATAGATATAGTTTTAATATATATCGAATAGTGTATTTAGTTTTCCGTTATTTTTGTGAGGTTACTGATTTATTTTAAGTGTTGCAAGTGCTTATTGTACTGCATATAAAAGTTATTTCGATCAAAGGAACGTGCTTAGAAGTCGCATGGATAGCTGTTTGAATTATTACAATTGATATCCTTTTTACCATCCAATCCTGATAATTGTATTTGGGAAGAGCAGAGCCGTACTTGGGTACAACAAAAGAGGTAAGCCGTTTCTTTGTACTAATATATGCAGTTGTATGAATCAACAATGTTATATTTCGTTTAACCTATTTCGTACAGTCCACTTAAAATCTATTTTACGGTGTTTAAAAGAAACATTCTGGTATTTCGATACCGAATGAAACACCCCCTTTCATAGATTTAATAATGAACTTACATTTTTTCATTTAAGCCAAAAATGAAACAGTTACACTCCTGTATAAGTAAGGACAAGTATATTTCCAAACAATTTCTGTCTTTTTCATTTGACACGGCTCTGCTTTCGAGTCAGATGCGCTGTCCATTTCTTTATGTCTATGGTACAACCCATAGACATAAAGAAATGGACAGCGCATCTGACTCGTAAAAAGAGCCGTGTCAAATGAGAGAGACAGAAGATGTTTGGAAATCATATATGTTATTTTCCAAACGACTTGCATCTCTTACAGAACAAATGTTACACCCATATTACACCATTATGTTAAATACGAATGCGCTGTCTATATCTCTATGTCTATGGTACAACCTGTGTATTTACTAACATTAACACTGTTACCAGAAAATACCACCTTGAAGTACACAAAAGGATCCATACTGGCGAAAACTCGTACATATGCGAAATATGCGGTTATAAAACATCCCGTCTGGACAGTTTCGTGATACACAAACGTAAACACAGTGACGTGAAACCGTTCAAGTGCGACGCGTGTAAATTTACTACAATCAAGAAACAGAACCTTGTAGTGCACAAAATGACACACTCAGATTTAAAACCGTACGTGTGCGACGAGTGCGGGTTTAGTACAAGACAACATAGTAATCTCGCTAAACACAAACTGAAACATGCGACGGTATTTAAATGTGATGTGTGCGATTACAGTACGATTAGTAAACAACAGTTTGTGATGCATAAAAGTGAACATGCAGGTGAACGGCCTTTTAAGTGTGATAGGTGTCAGTTTAGTGCAGTGAGGAAACATCATTTGTCCAGGCATATGAAGGTGCATTCGGGTGATGGTTGTTATGTTTGTGATGATTGTGATTACAAGACGTGTAGGTTGGATAGTTTCGTGGTACATAAGAGGAAGCATACGGGGGAGAGGCCGTTTAGGTGTGATAAGTGCGAGTTTAGTTCGGTGAGGAAGGATTATCTGAAGAATCATAAAGCGAAACATTTGTCGGAGATTTTGTAGAAGTGTTTGTTGTAAAATTTAAAACGGGAGGGACTCTATTAATTAGTGATGGGCGATTGCGAGATGTTTTAGTCGATTGTCTCGATTGTTCAAATATCTCGAAACCTCTCGAATGTTGTTACGAAAACACTCGATTGTCGTGTCACATATAAATTTAAAAATTTATATGTGACACGACAATCGACTGTCGAGTGATTTCGTTCCAATAATCGAATTAAAATTTAAATCGATTATTGGAACGAATGTTGTCGGAGTCAGACAATCGCAACAATCGATATTTGAGGTCGATGATTGAATTTTATGCTTATGAATTATGATCTATTTCTTTTATTAGATTAACCGACTAAACTCGACAGACTGAACGTCGAGTTCTGTCTACTCGAAACAAATTGTTATTCTAAACCTAAACGATAGAAATAGATTGTAAGGATATCTAGCAATTGTATGTCGCTACGCTACTACAATCGAGTTGAACAATCGTACATCTCGATTGTAAAATCGAAAGGCGAGATAATTGTTCACTCGATTGTTATTTTAGTCGATGACGATTGTTTCGATTGTAGAAACATCTCGCAATCGCCCATCACTACTATTAATAACTAACCTAAAGGAGCCAGTTTGAAATGGTAGCGTGGCGGGCATAGGTAGGGATAGGACATGACGTTTTACTCAGGAGTATTCGCAGCGTGCGCGATGACAGCGCCAACTAGGGTAGACGGATATATTAACAATCAAATAATTTCAATAAAATATCGTAATATATACATTTTAGACGATTATTTATGACTTTTGGCTATGTGCACGAAGTCTACTAGCGGGTAATAGAGAAGGATTGAATGGATTTAACTCTCTTTTTATCATTGTTGAATATCGTGAAATTTTTTAATAAACAAATATCATTTAATTTAGCTGTTTGCACTAAATATAAATAGTATAGCATAAAAGGTACGTGAAAATTATTTATTTTGGGTATCTTTTTCTCTTTAATTATGACGTATAATAGAGAAATAATTAATTCGTTTACATTGACAGCATAACCTTAAACTATAACGCCGATGATTTTACAATTGTGCTCACCACGAGCACTTGCATCGACATTATTTCTAACTCCACCCCCTTGCACATAGTCTATAGTGCAGTTAACCATGTTGACCTTTCTATTTTCAGTTAAAAACGAGCCTATTAAAAATGACAGTTAGTCCACCCAAAGTGTTATTTTTCGCCACGTTGTACGCTGTGATCGATTTCGTTTCTCCCACTACCTACTTTGCACCCAGCGAATATTAAATTAAAAGTAATTTCGTAGTCGAAACCGTCCACGAACACTTTTCAGTCGCCATTTTGATTTATCCGTCAAAAAACTTTGATCAAATATAAGAAATTGTCATTATCTATGATAAAAGACATATTATGAAGGTAAATATTACGTAAATATTATAAAAGTTGACATATTACACTGTCATATTTCTTTGACCAGGAAATTTTATCACATTTTTTTGATAGTGTAATAGCCGCCTTAGCCATGAAGGTAGAGTCTGGAGATGATACTCTGTATATATGTAATACAATTTGAGGGGTTTGCAGCAACGAGTTAACTCCATTTTTAGGCCAAACAGAGTTAACAACCGTTTCTTGGGGGAAAACAATCGTTCTTTCGTTTGGTTCAACAAAGAGTTACCTACCGTTGATAGTTGTCAAGGTATCCGCTAGAATGAGTTAGCTGCTTGGGTCAAAATGGAGTTAACTCCAGGAGCTGACTCTTTGTTTTTGGGCTTAGAATTTAGTCAGTACACTCGTTACTGTGTTCTTTCTTCAAATAAACTAATTTTCTTGAAAATTGTTCTTATTCAATGCTTCCTTACTAATTTTCAACTATTTGGGCCAAAAAGGAGTTAACTCCAGAATAAAATTGACTCTAGAATTGCGAATTTGACGAATTTTTCAATGGAATTTGGCCAAAACGTGTGGTCGGTGACAAATAATAATTGGACGAAGACAAAGGCGATTTAAATACATTCTCCATTTTTTAAACAGTTTTTTCTATTTTCTCACAAATTATAAAAACTGGAGATAACTCCTTGTTACTGCAGACCCCTCAAATACAGTTGGTGTATGTGTTTCAGTACTTGTTTGTTAAACGCAATATTGAGTATGCGTTTGTTGGAAGTTATGGGACATCCTGTACAGTTGTACAGTAATACATTATATATTTATTGAATAAAATTTGATATATTTAATTTGTGGCGTTTTATTTTTTATCCTTTAATGAATTATAGGTTTTCAAAAGAGTAAGTAATAGAGGTTTTATTTAATTTAAAACTGGAAACGGTGCAAATTAACGTTTTCCTGACAATGAAAGGTAAGCAGTGGTGTAGTGTAACTATAGAAATAGGGACACCAGACAATTACTCAGAAGAGGGCTCTTACCAAGGATTTTTTTACATTATTTTACTCCCCTTCTCCCCTACAATATTTATTGCATCGAATTTTGAAAGAATGTATTCGAAATTTATGTAAACAAATTTATTCAGATGGTACAATACTAAAATGAAAAACAGTCAATAACTCGTACAATTTTCAAGTTTTCGAGATTCCGATATTCAATTTTAAATAACTGGAAAATCAACTTTTTCACTAAATATAGAGTTTACCCTCCTGTCTCTAGTCTTCATGTAAATGAACTTGCATTTGTGAACACTAGATGGCACAAACTTTCTTATTAGCGAAGTTAAGAACCATGTTTGTCTTCATGTAAATGAACTTGCAGTTGTGAACACTAGATGGCACACACATACTTTCTTATTAGCGAAGTTAAGAACCATGTTTGTCTTCATGTAAATGAACTTGCAGTTGTGAACACTAGATGGCACAAACTTTGTTATTAGCGAAGTTAAGAACCATGTTTGCCTTCATGTAAATGAACTTGCAGTTATGAACACTAGATGGCACAAACTTTGTTATTAGCGAAGTTAAGAACCATGTTTGTCTTCATGTAAATGAACTTGCAGTTGTGAACACTAGATGGCACAAACTTTGTTATTAGCGAAGTTAAGAACCATGTTTGTCTTCATGTAAATGAACTTGCAGTTGTGAACACTAGGTGGCACAAACTTTGTTATTAGCGAAGTTAAGAACCATGTTTGTCTTCATGTAAATGAACTTGCAGTTGTGAACACTAGATGGCACAAACTTTCTTATTAGCGAAGTTAAGAACCATGTTTGTCTTCATGTAAATGAACTTGCAGTTGTGAACACTAGATGGCACACACATACTTTGTTATTAGCGAAGTTAAGAACCATGTTTGTCTTCATGTAAATGAACTTGCATTTGTGAACACTAGATGGCACAAACTTTGTTATTAGCGAAGTTAAGAACCATGTTTGTCTTCATGTAAATGAACTTGCATTTGTGAACACTAGATGGCACAAACTTTGTTATTAGCGAAGTTAAGAACCATGTTTGTCTTCATGTAAATGAACTTGCATTTATGAACACTAGATGGCACAAACTTTGTTATTAGCGAAGTTAAGAACCATGTTTGTCTTCATGTAAATGAACTTGCATTTGTAAACACTAGATGGCACAAACATTGTTATTAGCGATGTTAAGAACCATGGTAGTCTTCATGTAAATGAACTTGCAGTTGTGAACACTAGATGGCACAAACTTTGTTATTAGCGAAGTTAAGAACCATGTAGTGCTGTTTAACTGTGCGTACAGATGGCACCACAATGTACATATTTATGCTGACCACGCATTGTTATCTAACGGCTCATTAGCGGTTTCATCCGCGTTATATTAGTTTTTAAGAACATTTATACCATTTATAAAATACGATTCGATTTGTGCTGTTAGTCTCGAATTCGAACAATATGTTATCCCTATTAAGGTTAGTATAAAAAGTATTTTTATTTTATTAGAAGATAATTTTACGTAAAATCCATTTGTAAGGAAAGGGTGAGTATTGTGACATCAAATAAAAACTAGCTGCCGGATCCAATTTTACCCGGGGATATAAAATTAAACTATATAACGTATAATGCCGTGGGGTGCGATCCTTTAGGTCCACACAATCAACTTCCCAACATGGTACGGCTATCAATACTTGAATACTGATTATTTATTGTTTCCATAATTCATTTTTTTTTAATATGTATATGAAAAATTTTAATGGAATTTGTCAGAAATAAAACCCACCAAAACTAATATTATTAATATTAGTTTTCTAATATCCTAATGTCAAAAATATAATGCACATTTTTAGAATAACTAATCTGGCAGTTTTAATTTCGTTTGTTTCCATGGCAACATGAATGAGTAGACGTATTTAATAGTATTTCAAATTCAAATTTTGATGGTGGTTTTCACCCTTTTAATGGCTGTTTAGACCCATATAAAAAACAAATATTGAAATACACGTTTTATTATATGTATTGTATAATATTTATTCTAAATAAATCTAAGTTGCGAGTAAATCCGATCAAAACAAAAAAAATAACTCAAAAAACATCCCTTTTTACCCCCGTAGGGGTTGAATTTCGGAAAATCCTTTCTTTCAGATCTTATTCACGCCAAGACGCTTCGATTAACATCCCAACGAAGTCAATAGCATTTTTTATTCGCGAGATTTCGTCCCGGAAAAAAATGACACGTACGTACATACACACACACAAAAAAAAAAAAATTCTAAAAATAGTGTAAATATACTCTAATGACCTTTAAACATGAAAATATGTTAAAACTTTTGATTTCGATTTTCGGAACAATTACAATAACTTCCTATTGGGAAGTTAATAAAAATTACATTAAAAAAAATCATAAATGTGCTGATAAGAGTATACTTAATTACAACTTTTGTAATAATCCTAGCATATCTAAAATACAGCATTTACAATTTTCCATGTTATTAAAGAAAATGTTTGAATTATATACCGAAAGGTCAGGTTCATTGACGCACAGTGTCTTTCAAGCTAACGATAAATTGTTTTTTTACTATTTTGACTGCGAGTAAACATATTCTTTATTTTTATTGACTGATATCTGTATATTTACATTCAAAATCACAGGCGTCCAAAGATTTTTTACACGACAGTGTACACAGTAAAAAAAAAACTGTATTGGACCAAGAAAACCTTGTTTTGTATAAAACGAAAACAATATTAATATAAGAAACATACTCTCAATCCAACTACGTTATTCCTTCGTTCAAGAATACTATAATTGGTTTAAGAGATTATTGCTTATCTTAAGAAAATATTGTTTTCGTTATATACAAAACAAGGTTTATTTGGTTTGAGAAATCCTTTCTACCAGTGTATGTAATTAAATTTGATGTTAAATATTGTAAAATGTAATATTTGAGATAATGTTTCTAAATCTTCATTAAAATACGCAGAGTTAGTAAAGGAGAGGGACAGAGACATTATAAAACGACAACGTGTCATCAAAATGATGGATTTACAAAGTTTTAAAAAACTCTTTCACCCGTTTTAAAGTTTATTCATATATTATTTCTTTAACAAACTTACTCAAGATATGATCTTTACTAAAAATTAACTTCGTTAAAAATGTAATAATGGAAACTTTTCTCAACTGTTTTGAATATTTTAACACGTCATAGTTTCTTTAAAAGATTACATTTTTATACTTATGTTTCACATTAAGGTTATTTGATCATTAGAGCTATGTATAGATAAAAGTCTAAAATTTTGATATGTTATTTATTGATAACTCATATATTTTACTCAAACTATTGGACGTATGGTTTTTGAGTAATTGGATATTAAAAATAGTTTTTAACACACGATAAATGAGAGAACTTGCCGAAAGTGCTCTATTTATTGAAATTCTACACAATTGGCTATATTTAAAAACTAATTATTTGAAACTTCAACCCTTTTAAATACTATGTATAAAAGTTATAAATCAAATATATTCACGTGTAATTTATTCAAAATAATGAAAAATTAGCTCTGCCATTACAGCAGTACAAATTAGTACATGTTACTATTATATACCGTTCTGTCTATTTCCATTTTCAAATTAAATTAACCTTTTTTTACTTTTAATAATAAACAATGTAAAATATTCTATTAAGGTAGTTGATCCACATATTTTTAATTTAGAGAAATGATCATGGCAACGCTGTACATTATCTACTATTAACTACTTGTCAAATGATTATATTTTATCATCTAAACTACCACAGAATATATTAATAATTAATGAAATCGATTATAATTCCCTTCAATCAACTTATCATATTTTGTAAAAAATTATTTCATTATTTCGTGTATTTTTTACTATAATCAAATGAATACGTTGTTGCCACATTGTCAACAATACTGTAATTTATGTGATGGTTTGGTAGTTAAATCTGGTTAAATCTTAATAACGGGATGGTCAATAATTACAATTTTTTGTATACTGTTTTCTTTCATATAAATATACAACATGTCAGTTTTTTATGGAAATCTGACGCTACGTTTAAATTTTATCTAATAAAACGTTACGTTAGTGTACGGTTAGTCCATATAAGCTGTGTTAAAAATATAAACTTTGAGATCGTTTTTCATGACTTTGAGATGGTCAATTTTAATAAAAATGGGCTATTTTTCAGATATTAATCTAGGGAATATTCCTGTTCAATTTAAACAAAATCTGACGAAAACATGTTTACGGACCAACTACCTTAAATGTAGGTACATGTGTTCTGAATATAAATTAAAAACAACATTTTTCGAAACCAAATATTTTTTTATAGTTTGCTAGACGTATAACTTTAACACGAATTAAATTAATAATTATTTCAAATTATTAGGGCAAACTAAACTAGCTTTAATTCAGACGAGACAAGGCTCTGATATGAAATTAACTTTGTAATTTTCACCGAAACTTTCAGTTCTTAATGAATATTATATAAATATAACATTGTATAAATATAAATATTAAACAGAACATCTATAAATAATTTATTAGAAAAACTGTTACCCATAAAAATAACTGTAGAAATGTTAGATTTATATTTTACTAGCTGACTCGGCCACGCGTTGCTGTGGTTAACCTATACTTTAGCAACATGTGGTGGTTATGCTATTAAATTGTAGGTTATATGAAACGTTTGGAAGTTTGACATAGCGCCATCTATTGAATACTTACTCAATCCAGTCAACAGATGTCACCATCTGTTAGAATCGTTTGGAGCTAACAGATAATTGAGACCGTCAAATAATAGACAAATAATTAAAATAATATTGCGATCATAAATTGAGATGTAAGCTATCCTATCTTTCAAGTTGGATCAAACTGCACACGGTGTACAAATTTGATTAAAATCGGTTAAGTAGTTTAGGAGTTCATCGCGGACAAACATGTGACACGTAATTTATATATATTAAGATAAGTAAAATTATAGTCATACAATAATAAGCTATCTAATGATTTTTTTGCTATTATTATTTCAGAATATACAGGACTTTAAAATCAAAAATTGTAAATTTTACGTTGACAGTGAATAACGCGGTTGAAAAAAATCGTACGGGGATGAAAAAAAAAGCATTTTCAAGAAAAAAGATCAAGATTTTGAAATCTTGCATTGGATTTCTTGCTAAAAAATTTTTGCACCTCATATACGCTTTCAAAGTTAATAAAAAACTAGCTGTCGGATCCAATTTTACCCGGGGATATAAAATTAAACTATATAACGTATAATGCTGTGGGGTGCGATCCTTTAGGTCCACACAATCAACTTCCCAACATGGTATGACTTACAATACTTGAATACTGATTACTTATTGTTTCCATAATTAATATTACTATGTTATAGTTTGTAAATATTTTTTTTTTTAATATGTATATGAAAAATTTTAATGGAATTTATCAGAAATAAAACTCATCCTTTGTATTATGAATATTAGTTTTCTAATATCCTAATAATGTCAATAATATAATGCACATTTTTAGAAAAACTAATCTGACAGTTTGAATTTTGAATTGTGTTGTTTCCAAGGCAACATGAATTATTAGATGTATTTATAAGTATGAAATTCAAATTTTGATGGTGGTTTTCATCCCTTTAATGGCTGTTTGGACCCATATAAAAAATAAATACTGAAATACACGTTTCATTATTTGTATTGTATAGTATTTATTCTAAGTTCCGACTAAATTCGACCAAGAAAAAAAATAAAAATGAAAAAAAACACCCTTTTTACCCCCGTAGGGGTTGAATTTCGAAAAATCCTTTCTTTCAGATCATATTCACGTCAAGACGCTTCGATTAGCACCCCAACGAAGTCAATAGCATTTTTTGTTCGCGAGATTTCATCCCGGAAAAAAATGACACGTACGTACGTACGTACATACGTACGTACGTACGTACATACACACACACACACACACACACAGACATTTTTCTAAAAATAGTGTCAATATACTCTAATGCCCTTGAAACATGAAAATATGTTAAAATTTTTGATTTCGATTTTCGGACCAATTACAATAACTCCCTATTGGGAAGTTAATAAGGCATATTTTTTTTGAACTATTTTAACCCTTGGAAAAAAACGACAGGGGATGATAAAATTTTTTTAGCTTTTGACTAAATAAATCTAGAAAATGCAAGCTTTCGAATGAGCTTTAGATCATGCAAAAACTTAATTCAATAAATATTCAAATTGGGCGTTAGTAAATTTTTCTGTATTATTTGATAAGAAAATCAGTCTACATTGTTTTGAATTTTAGTTGTAAATGTTTGTTTTGTTGATCAAAAAATCAATGCATTCATGGAATTAAAAATGTAAATAACTTGACTAAAACTAAACAGATTTGAAAAAAAAACAAAACAAAAAGTACCGTATTTAGAATGAAAAAACCTTTCAAATGAGGTATCACTTGCCCTATTATGCTATTTAAAATTTTAAGGATTGTTCTCATAGCGCTGAGGTTTGAAAAGATTCTTACAAAAATTTTATAGCAAAAGATGTCCCCCTTGAAAGCAAAATCGACCTGTTCGAATATTTTTTCAAAATCTTATTTTAAATGACCAAAAACACGGCCGTTACGTTTTAGTTGGGCCACCCTGTATATGCAGAAAGAGAAATGTAGACAACAAGGTAAACATTTACCTTTAATTATATATTTAATACGTATATTCATTATAAAGTAGAGTAAAAAACACGTTCAAATATGCTATAGTCAACTTAGTGGTCCATAAAAAAAACTAAAGTTAGAGCTTGTAACTCGGAAACTAAAAGTGATTTAAAAAATCTAAACACACCAATCGATTCTACACAAAAAAGTGCTTAAAGAAACCGTCCCCAAAAAGTACCTATCTACTTTAACAAAAAAAGTTATAGCCATTTAAAGAAATTCCGAATTTTCAGTTTTTTGGGTATACCGCCTAAACCACATAGAATTATGAATATTTTTTTGTGTAATAATACTCACCCCTTTCTTACAAATAATTGATCTGATTTAACCAAACCTGTATCTCTTATAGATACTGAGATCCCCACGCTAGAAAAGTTATCTGGGACACCCGGTATAATACATGATTTACAATTTAGAAATAATAATCGTTATTGCGATGTACTACTGTACCTATATGTAAACTATTCTGCATTATAATAAAAAAGGATTGTGTGGTTTTATGAAACCACGGTAAAAGTGAAACTTTTTTTTCACATTATAGACATTTAACTAAAAATTTTCGGAATAATAAATTCAAGCACTCAAAATTGAAATAAATCCATAAACAACAACATGCACCAGCAAAAAGTTCTAATAATTCTAATAAATTCTATATAAAAACCAAGATCTTTTTTCCTTTTTCTATAAGCACGTGCTCTGTCGGCGTTCTGTTTAAATTAATTGATCGTCATTCATTTTTGCACTATTCTTTCTCGTTGATCAGTTTTTTGGACTCACTAGCTGTGTCGTTGTTTACCAAAAGCAAATAAATAACAACATTTACATTAAACACTGACAAATTACAATACAAACTTACTAAATATGTATAATAGCACACAGTACATAAACTGTCATACAATGAATGGCTGCTTGTTCCACGCATGCGCAGTCCAAACGTTACGCGACATGCATCAACACACAGACCAAAAAGTTTGAGACGATGTAATAAAAGTTTCACTTTAAAAATTAAAAATTATTGAAACAAAATAATTAAAATTTGAATAGGTATATAAAACTAGACTTTATAACGATGTATAACTTATGTTATATGCCTCCAAACATGAGACGTATTTTATACTGTAAATTAAACATTCTAGGAATGCAGTAGACAGCCTATATTTCATATACACCTGTCTATCATTGCACCAAAGTTAAGCAGCATCACGATAAGACATATGTTGGATGGGTGACCGGCCGGGCGGCTTTTTTATATTATTCTATTTGGGGAAACGTTATATGTATTAAAGTTAGAGGTACCTACAATTGTACTTTATGAAGTAATGACGTATTTATCCCTACTCCGCGGCCGAGCGTAATGCGACATGCATCAACACACAGACGAAAAAGTTTGAGACGATGTAATAAAAGTTTCACTTTAAAAAGTTTGAGAAATACTGGGGTAGTGAATTGTTTGTTTTGGGCACTAATAGGCTCCCTACTTAAAATTTATAGTTTTTTTTATTATATTTGATATGATATTATTCTTAACCGTAAAATAATATTTAATAAAATATCCTGCGACAGCAATTTGTCATTTTTTAATATAAAATTTTATATGGTAATATTTTGTGCAATATTTTACGACATATTCTCCAGGTATAAACGTTTAAATACTATTATAATAAAATGAAGAATAATGGTTTTAATATGAACCAGTTTAACGTGAACCATAAAATGTAAATTTTTAATTTATCACTTTCATTTATGTGTGCCTGATACTTATTAAAGTAAACGGACAATTTAACGAAATAATCCATCCTCCCTACTTCCATTGGAAAATTTATTCAATAGTTAGTTGGAGCTTTACTTAATATTCTCCAGTTTGTGATACTCCACTTTAATATAATTAAATATTCAAGCATTCTGATAACTTTTTATTAACAATTTGATATTTAATTGTGAAAAAATAAATCATTTATCGTCTTTAATAATAAAACACAATTATTATTAAACAAGATAGTTTTTTTATCAATTTTTTCCTCCTTAAAATTAGCCGTTAAACAAATATTTACGGTGAAAAATCTTTCTGTACCGATTTTTCGTTGCGTTCCAAAAACTACCTATCACTTTGAGCATTGAATGCGAGAGTAGGCTGAGGATTAGTCGAATAGTGCATATGACATTTTTTATATAAAATTTCATGCTTAATCTTTAATTTTTATAATATTTTTTTCTCCGAGCGATATTTCAGATGAAAAATGGGAAAAACTGGAATAAAATTCACTCTGAGGGTAATTTTTCACGTGAAAGGGGATATTCCATCTACGATTTACGCGGGAACTTTTCAGGCTCTTATTCGGAACCCTTCTGAGAGAACGTAGACAAAATATCAATTTTTAGGGTTCCGTAGAAAACTAGGAACCCTTATAGTTTCTCCATGTCCGTCCGTCCGTCCTGAAAAATTTTGTCATAATAAGATGAAATTTGGTATACGGCCGTAGATTGATGACCCAAAAACAGAAATGATAAGATTTTTGAAAATAAAATTTTTTTAGACCCCCCTTTCATAAAATACAAGTGTTTTCAAAAAAAAATTTTCACCTACACCATTGAGTGGGGTGTCGTTAGAAAGGCCTCCTAAAATGCAACAAAAAATGTATCAGAACTTTTTGATTTTAACCCTTTAATCACGATGTATTTGCTCTCCAAAGTCGTTAAAAAAGCGTCCCCCCCCCTCTATTTTCTAAACTATCAATTTAAAAAATCTGAAAAAATTCCAGAATGTAGCTTTTCATTAGTACTTTCACTGAAAATTATAACGAACATTGTCAAAAATATTTTGGACCCCCCTTCTATAGACTGAAAAGTGAACTCTCATTTTTTCCCCACTTACCCCATTGAGTGGGGTGTCATTTAATAGGTCTCCTAAAATGCAATAAAAATTGTCAGATAACTTTTTGATTTCAACCCTTCAGTCACGAAATATTTGCTTTTTAATGTCGCTGTCAGAGCGTCCCCCCCTCTATTTTCTAAACTATCGATTAAAAAAATTTGAAAAAAAATCAGAATGTAGCTTTTAATTAGTACTTTCACTGAAAATTATAACGAACATTGTCAAAAATATTTTGGGCCCCCCTATCATAGATTGAAAAGTGAAGTCACATTTTTTTTCATTTACCCCATTGAGTGGGGTGTCATTTGATAGGTCTTGTAAAATGAAATAATAAAAGTCAAATGACTTTTTGATTTTAACCCTTCGGTCACGAATATTTTGTAAAAAAACTCTTTTTTTATAAATCGTAGTGAGAATGACTACGGAACCCTATCATGTGCGTGCCCAACAAGCACTTGCCTGTTTTATTTTCTTTTAAAATATCTAATTTACTTGGACTAATATTATTTAATTTATTTCTTAAGAAATGAATGACATAACGTACCAAATTTTAAGTGCATATGCACTTAAATATGTATTTTATATTACGTAGTAAAGACAATTTATAGAAATTGATTTGTAGTGATTAAAATGCCGGCCATAGTAGACCTTACTAAACCCAAAAAACTATTTTAACTTTATTCTGTGTTTTAAAGTGATACGTCGATTTTTTAAGTGTTTTAATATGATCAAAACTTTGTAAAGCATATATTTTTTAACTTTAATTCCCATTTGCGTTTGTAATTACTTAATTTTAAAGTTAATTCTTCAAAGTTTATATATGTTTTATTCTATAATCTTGTGTATATAAGTGAGTGTTTAATTGCCAGATCCATAAAGAAATTGTAAGTAATTGATTGATTTATTTGTATTTTTAATACAACTACACTCACGGAAACAATTAAAGGACCACTTGATTTTATCGAAAAAATTGCTCATTTTCAGAGTAGTGCCAATAGGTCAAATATGATTATTTTTTTACATATAGGATGTGGAAATGGAAGGAAAGGCCATAGGGAGATAAGGATGCTAAAATTGCCCCCGAGGCTTTTCTGAACACTACTTTCAGGGCATGTTTGTACTATAATAGTACATCGATTTTGAAATTTTTAGATCTCAAAATCAATGGGGTTCCGAGTAAAAATTAAAAAAGTCGAACACAGAAAAACATTTTTTTCTCTTAATTGGCTGCACCGATTTAAATAAAATTTTTATGGTATTCTGATATCTATGTAAGCACTCTTTAAAAAAATAATCAACTGTATAGCTCTGCATTATCATAGGAAAAAAAATTATTTTTTCAGAAAAATATTTTTTTCTATTGTTTTCCTAAAGAGTACAATTCTGAAAATATTTTTTTCGAATTCTTCATCAAAAAACACATAAAATATATTTTTTTCATATTTTTCCTAGAGGTACGCCATATCGAAAAAAAATAAATACTGCGAAAAAGTTGTATTTCCCATTCATTTAACTACAGTGCTCGAACACTGTGTCAAAGTTCAATATTTCATTTATTATAACAAATGGAAGAAAACTTTAAATGTAAAAGTTGTCAGGTTGGAGAAGCAGCAAATTTTGAAAATAGTTACACCTATACAGTGTGTCCCATAAGTGCGTTACAAATAAAAGTTTTTTTTTTTTAATACAAAACATACTTTCTTAATTGATAATCTAAAAATACGATTATGAAACTATTTTTTTCGAGTTTATCCTTGAATAAAAGCTTTTAAAAACACATAAAATATTTTTTTCTAATGTTACGCCATATTGAAAAAAATAAATACTGCGAAAAAGTTGTATTTCCTGTTCTTTTAACTATATACAAATTAGAGATGGGAAAAATGAGTCTTTTTAGTGACTCGAGTCATTTGAAACAATTCAGTAAAAAGATTCGTTCCAACTGATTCGTTCAATGAATCGTTCACTTACGAAAATGAATTGGCGAGTGACGAGTGTTTTGAATCGTTCAGTACAGGAATCGTTCGTATGTGACTTGTATACAAGTGAGTCAGTGAGTGCAAGTCGGTACGACAAAATCCGAACGTATCCGATCACTGACAGAATGGATAAATAAATACATTGTTACTTTTTGGCCGCCGTACGTTACTTGATATATCAGTGGCGTACAAATTATGTTAACTTTTATTGTGTAAATTTATCATATTACTTAAAATAACTGTTGCTGATAGTTTTATTTTGACTTTGATATTTAATATAACTTTTATTCTCAGACGTTTTATCATGCTAATCTTTATAGATAAATTGATTTATAATGTCAGGTATTATAGATAATTCGCTCGAAAACAAATGCTAAAATTAAAATGCATTAATATTCTCGGGATTTTAGAGCAGTGGTAATAAATGTGTAATAACACACATTTTAAGAACTACGGCTATATAATCTAAATCTAAATTGTTTATTAAACAATTTTACAATTCAAAATAATACATAATATATATGTATCTTAAATACACGAATGATACGCCGCTGCCATTCAGAGCTAAACTGTAACAGTTTCTTTCCTTGCAACAATTCGAATTTAAAAAGTTGTCTCTGGTTTAGTTGTTGAAAAATACACTTCTACAATTACATTTATCGAGAAATATTTTTTAATTGATTATTTTATTAATATCAATAATAACGATTGTTTTCTTTCTAAATATTTTAACTAACACAAAAAATAGTGTACGAATCTATTTTCTTTTATATTTTACAATATAATAAAATAAAAGAACGAATCTTTTTTAAAATACTGACTCGAGTCATTTCGTTCACCGAAAAGAATCGTTCAAAAAGAACGAATCGTTCATGAATTACACATCTCTAATACAAATACAGTTAGGTTGTGTCAAAAAAAATTCGCCCTCGTTATGAAAAAGGTAAAATAAATTCTCACCGAAGTATTATCCTGTAGTTCAATTTTAAGAGGTGCCACAAAGAGGGGGGTCCGTTTCCTAATTAAATAACATAGAAAAATGATTATTTAGTACTAAAGTTATTATTACTAATTCGTGATAACATGAAATTTTTTTAAGGACATCATCTTGTGTAGAAGATAAAATTACCTACAAATGTATCTGCAAAGTAATGTCCCCTCAATTCAAGATATCGAATGTAACAGACATTCTAATTGATTTATTTGTTAAATTGTACGTTTTAAAGGCTCTCACAACTATTGTTTCTATAAAAATAAGTTAAATGCTAATTTTACCCTCTACAAAATGACAAATGATACAAAATATCATGAGTTACCATGAATCAGTAATAATAACTTTAGTACTACAGACTACAGAATAATTTTTACAGGTTATTTAAATGGGAAATAACCTGTAAACCTCTTATCATTGTTCTTCCGGAACGATGATTTAATCTATGAAAAAACTTTTTTTATGAAAATAAAAATAAATACTACTTATTTTTATTGTGAAAAATTGACCTTTTTACAACTGTTGCAATAATATTTTTTTCTATTCGATTTTGTTATTGTTGGTATCTTATAATTTAAAAATAACGTTTTAATAGTTCATTGTTGCCAATTAATTATGATGTTTAAAATATGTTGTTGTCATTGTAATATGTTGTTGTCATTGTGATGAGGCCGTTAGAGTTTGTAGGTGTTTTCATCCATTTTTGTTATTAATAGACAATGTAAAACATACCTATTATTTATGTAAAAATATACGAGATGTTGTATTTGAAAAATTTGAAAAAAAAATAGGTTCAGAGTTTTGATACATCTTGTACATAGACTACAATTTTGCACATGTTTAATGTAGATAAATTAACAAAAAAATTAGTTGTAATTAGAAAAGTACAACGTGTTGAAAATATTCCAATTTTCTTACAAAAATGGTCAATATTTCTAAATAGTTCTGTATAATTCCACAAATGCTTGTATCAAAATACCCAGAAAAATTAATACTTTTAGATTATCAATTAAGAAAGTATGTTTTGTATTAAAAAAAAAAAACTTTTATTTGTAACGCACTTATGGGACACACTAGGGATTGCAATCCCGGGATCCCGAATCCCGGGATCCCGGGATCCCGCCTAATAATTGGATCTCGAAATCCCGGGATTAGAAACACATAAATACCGGGATTTCGGGATTTTTTAATAAATGAATCTGCATTTGCATTCTGATATTTTTATGAGGATATTGTAACGCTAACCCATATAGAAAGTGAAATTTTTAAGTTTAGCGCCAACACATCTGGTTGTAATAAAGACGACCCTTTTAGAAACTGTAACCTTACAAGGGTCTACTGGCTGCATTGTCTTTTCCAAGAATGTGTAAAAAAATGAATTTTAACAAAATTTAAGGATCGGTATACACTATACAATATATTTACTATTTACGTCTGGGCGTATAAAGTTATCGACATAGAACTATAGCAACACCATAGTGACTTTTAGTATCTGATTACATTTCTTTTTACATAGATCTGAATATATCAAATATTTATGGCCGTAATATCGTAATAAACACTTGTAAACGTATCTACATAATAAAGTTTTTGAACGGTGAATTGTTAGTAGTTACTTATTATGGTCAAACAGATAAATGTGTTAATAAAAAATATGTGGAATTAAATAGTGCACAAGAATTTTCTGTATGGAAATACTTTTTGCGGGAAGTGAATGAACAATCTGCAAAATGCAAAATAAGCAAACAAAGAATTAAGGTTCCACAAAAGGACTTGTACGCATTTAAATTTTATTTATAAAATCAATTTATTATTTTGCCACGAAAGTTAACTGTTTGGATATTTTCATAATTACACATAAAACCGTAAGTACACATTTCAAAACTAATTTACAAGTTATTAAATGGTTAAATATTTCTTTTACAAAAACATATTCTAATCCCGGGATCCCGGGATCCCGGGATCCCGGGATTTGAAAATGGTCCAATCTCGAAATCCCGGGATTGAATATTTTGACCGGGATTGCAATCCCTAGGACACACTGTATAAATGTAACTATTTTCAAAATTTGCTGCTTCTCCAACCTGACAACTTTTACATTTAAAGTTTTCTTCCATTTGTTATAATAAATGAAATATTGAACTTTGACACAGTGTTCGAGCACTGTAGTTAAATGAATGGGAAATACAACTTTTTCGCAGTATTTATTTTTTTTCGATATGGCGTACCTCTAGGAAAAATATGAAAAAAATATATTTTATGTGTTTTTTGATGAAGAATTCGAAAAAAATATTTTCAGAATTGTACTCTTTAGGAAAACAATAGAAAAAAATATTTTTCTGAAAAAATAATTTTTTTTCCTATGATAATGCAGAGCTATACAGTTGATTATTTTTTTAAAGAGTGCTTACATAGATATCAGAATACCATAAAAATTTTATTCAAATCGGTGCAGCCAATTAAGAGTAAAAAATGTTTTTCTATTTTCAACTTTTTTAATTTTTACTCGGAACCCCATTGATTTTGAGATCTAAAAATTTAAAAATCGATGTACTATTATAGTATAAACATGCCCTGAAAGTATCGTTCAGAAAAGCCTCGGGGGCAATTTTAGCATCCTTATCTCCCTATGGCCTTTTATATTCTTTTCGAATTCAGGAGTATTTTTGTGTTATTAAACGTTTTTTTATGACCAAACTGCGGTTGAATAAAAAATAAAAAATTTGATTTTTTTTTTGCAATTTTGAAAGTTGCACACGGGGATGTTTAAATTTTTTTTCAACTTTTATGATAGACATTTTTTAGGAAATTTTCTCACTTTTAAAACGCTATTTTCAAAAAAAAATTAACATTTTTTGGTGTTGCGATATCTGAGTTTGAATGAAAAAAGTACCAAAGTGTTCTAAATGACCATAAAAAGCCTAATTTGGGTCATACAAAATGAAAAAAAAACGAAAATTCAATCTTAAATAATTACCTATTGTCTAGTAGCATTTAAAAAATGATTCATTTTAACTTAACCATTCAAATACGGAAAACAAAACCATGTTCGAATTAAAATAATCCTGTAAAAATGACCCTTTTTAAATCATAGTTAAAATGTTAAGAACATATTCAGAAATTAAGATCTATCAAAGAACATGAAAATTAGACATGTTACCTTCAATTTAAATAAAGGTTCTAATAAAAAACTTTTAATTTGACTGAGATATTGCTTTTTGAATTTTTTGCATACGTTTAAGACTTCACCGTACATTTTACAACAAATTTTTCTTTGAGATTTTTTTTTCGTAAAATAATCAACTTTTGAGAAATTTTATAAGAGGGTAAAAGATTTTGTATTTTGTAAAAGAATATTCTTAAATTTTTTCAGATGTTTTGTATCAATATTATGGGATTATATTTATTTTTAATAGGGTATTTTATTCATTCAAACTCGAATACCTCTGTATCAAAAAAGATGACAAACATTTTTTTAAAAGCATTTTAAAGCTGAGAAAATTGACTAAATGATGGCTATCTTGGAATTATAATATTTTTATTAGATTTATTACGTAAAAAGACATTTTGTATTTACACTATGATAAGTATATTATGTAGGGTATATTATTGTTTCTTTATCTATTGAATAATTACCTAATAATTATAAATCTTGGCTTCTGTGTATAAGCTAAGATTAATACAAATTCACCGTGAAAGCCTTAATGATTATAGTTGATATAGTTATTTAACTGATAATGATTTTTTAAATAATTTTAATTTGCATTTTGTGACTATATTATACAGGGTGATTCATTACTGTCGTGCCAAACTTGAACAGTAGATTGAGAAAAATATTTTAAGCAAAAAACTTCCAATAAACATGTGTCCGGAAATTTTTCCTTAAGGAACTACAGGCCTCCAAAATTTTACTAAAAATGAGTTTTAATTTAATATCTAGAGAACCCTTTGTGATATAATTATGAAATTTAGTATTTGGTTTAGTAATAATATGTGTTATCGATTTCTCGTATTAAACAATTATAATTTAGACCGGGGCTGTATGGGGCCAGTGGGCCCCATCGATTTTTTATCTAGTTTTTGTTTGTTCCTTATTTTTTTTCTGAGTTGGTACTTTTATAAGATTATATGACACAAAATACACAAAAAACATATTTTGCTTATTTCTCATAGGATAAACCGTTTTCGATGGAAATGAAAGCATGCAGAATTTAATTTAATACGGATGTTTCAAATTACAAAAAATAAATTTATATTTTTTTTATGATTAAAAGTAAGAATAAAGTTCATATAAATAAACCTAATATAAATCCTGTAAGATCTATAGCCAGTTCTTTTATAACTGTTACATGAACTTTATTAACATGACTAAAAAAACAAACTAAAAATGGCTATTTGTTGATATGGATGCATTTTCGGAAGTATATTTATATTAACTTTTTGTCTTATTATTTATCACGAAATTTATTTTTTATAATTTCAAGCATTTGTATTAAGGTTAATTCTGCATGCTTTCTTTTCCATCGATATTTCTCGAAAACAGTTTATCCTATGATAAACAAGCAAAGTATGTTTTGGTGTATTTCTTGTCATATAATCTTATAAAAGTACCAACTCAGGAAAAAAATTAAGGAACAAACAATTACTAGATAAAAATCGATGGGCCCACTGGCCCCATACAGCCCTGGCCTAAAATATAATTGGTTAATATTAGAAATCGATAACAGATATTATTACGAAACCCAATACTAAATTTCATAATTCCATCACAGTGTTCTCTAGATATTAAATAAAAACTCATTTTTAGTAAAATCTTTGGAGGCCTGTAGTTCCCTAACGAAAAATTTCCGGACACATGTTCATTAAACGTTTTTTGCTTAAAATATTATTCTTAATCTACTGTTTAAGTTTGGCACGACAGTAATGAATCATCCTGTATTAAAATTTTCTAATTTAATTATAGTCGACAAATTTGTAAAGAAATATTTTCCATTTACTATATTTATTTATTTATATTTCCAAGTGCATTATTAATATTATTTTTTAGCACAAAATTGTAATTATAAAATCAATGAATACAAATTTACATTCATTTGTAACAAAATGTTACCGGTTTTGAGTGAAAGAAGTCGTTTGAAATTTCCCATCAAGAAAATGTAAATTGCGATTACATTCAATTTAAATATTTGAATTGTACTTAATTGAAAACTTGGTCAAAAGAAATAATACTTAAATAAAGAGTTAGAGTGGAAATATCTCAATTATTACTTGTATATTTTAACAATACAGAGACGGATTCACAACATTACATACTTACTAACTGTATACAGGGTGTTCGCGGGAACCGAGTGATCATTGCTAATTTTGTTATTATTGGAACTAAAAGATCGGTTAAATGGACAAACTAACAGTATTTCTTCCGGGATGTATAATGGCGGTGTAATAAAAACAAATGGATGTCGACTTTCAGAGATATATTGAAATAAAACATTTTTTTAAATGGAAACCCCTGTATATTATTATTGGATTTTATAGCTGAGAATGTTCTCTTTACTCTCTAAACCTGAAATAGTGAATTATCACTAATTCACAGTGTATATTCACTATTTGCCACAGCTAAAAGTCGGCCACTTGGAATTAGTGCATATACACTCATTTAAACAGTGAAATTCACTGTAGTTATTAGTGGCAAATAGTTCTAATGTATCAGTGAATTTCACTGATACATTAGAACTATTTGCCACTAATAACTACAGTGAATTTCACTATTTTCATAAGTGCATCATTTCACTGGGTAAATGAGTGTATATGCACTAATTCCAAGTGGCCGACTTTTAGCTGTGGCAAATAGTGAATATACACTGTGAATTAGTGATAATTCACTATTTCAGGTTTAGAGAGCATATATAATATCTATTATCAATTAAATATCAGCGTATTACTTACCGTAATATTATTACTTATACCATACCTACATTAATATTAGCTAAAATGCTGTATATATACTGAATCAAAGTGAAATCACACCGTTAGCGAGAGTTAAGTTTTATATAAACTGAACTTGAAAAACGACGTAGGATATGGCGCTCTCAGTAACGCGGTAAAAAGATGAAACCACTTTTCACTAATCATAGAGTGGATTGACTCTTGAGTCATTAGTCAAACAAGTGAAAAAAAAATCTACTGTTTAAAAAGTAAAATTTTCACTATTTATAGATAAAATTCACTTTTTTCCAGTGAATTAGTTGATCACTGGGAAAAACAGTGAAAATTTCACTATTTCAAGTTTAGAGAGTAACTGTATACAGGGTGTTCGCGGGAAACGAGTGATCAATTTTGTTATTATTGGAGCTAAAAGATCGGTTAAATGGGCAAACTATCAGTATTTTTTCCGGGATGTATAATGGCGGTGTCATAAAAACAAATGAATGTCGACTTTCAGAGATATATTGAAATAAAACATTTTTTTTAAATGGAAACGCCTGTATATTATTATTGGATTTTATAGCTGAGAATGTTCTCTTTATAAAAGTGTTATGCATATATGATGGTAAAATTGATAGAAAACAAGTTATAACAATTATAATATTAATAGAAAATATCGAAAAATAGTGTGTTATGAAGTGTGACTTCAAAAAGGTTAAGAAACACTGCCTTATAGGAAACATTTGTAGGCTATTGAATATAGGTTTTTGAAAGGAACAATTGCGATAAAGGGTTTTTATTATTTAATATGTTTGTTTGACACCTACAGATGATAAAAACACAAAGTGCTACTAAATTCACTTTTGCGTTTTTTAGGGAGGGGTTAAACTAGTCACTTTTCAACGTTTTAAGTATAACTCGAAAACTAAGCAGAATTTGACAATTTTATAAGAATGATTTTTTATAGAAAATTAAATTTCCCATCTAAATAGATGATTTGAAAAATTAAAAAAAAATATTTTATACAAAAAATATTTAAAAAACAAATTGAAAAAATATCAAAAAATCACAATTTTTTCAAATTTTTACTAAATTGCTCATAAATTTTTTCTAAGTAAAGATAGGTATAGGACATGCTTTGGAGAAAAAAAAGTAGAGGTGACGCCTGTCAAAATATTGAGTCGAAAAAATTTTTTTTGATGAAAATTGGCTGAGCTATAGTAATTTAAAGTTTACCATTTTTTGTTATTTTTTTTTCAAATCGTAACTTAATACATATTATAGGCAATTGATTAGAGGTTTTTGAAAGGTACAATTACGTTAAACGGTTTTTATTGTTTTATGTTTGTTTGACACCTACAGATGATAAAATCACAAAGTGCTACCAAATTTACCTTTGCGTTTTTTAGGGGAGTTAAACTATTCACTTTTCAATGTTTTAAGTATAACCCGAAAACTAAGCGGATTTTGACAATTTTAACAAGGATAATTTTTTATAGAAAATAAAATTTCCCATCAAAATGGATGATTTAAAAAATTAAAAAAAAAATTTATGCAAGAAATATTTTATAATTTTAAAAAAAATATTTGTTGCATAAATTTTTATTTTTACAAGCTTTTACTTAACTCAAATGCTATGTATGTCACTATGTCCCGTGGTACAAATCTTAGAACCGTTTTTTAACCAACTTCCCGTCGTACGATTTTCATCAAATTTTCAAATATGGTGTATTCTCCGTGACAATGCACTTTTTTATCATTTTTATAGCTATGTTATTTCATTATAAGGTCTTTTTTGATGTATCTAATATAATAAAATAACTTGCCTTCGTGATCAAGTATTATTTCATAATTCAAATTATTGCGTAACCATGGTTTGCTTCGACAATAACATTAAATTATGTTTTGTCAAAATATTTTGCAATATAATACTCATAATACAAATAATTCATAATAATAGAAATGATAATTATTATTGAAGATTATAAATTATAAATTGAAGAAAATTATTGAAAAATTATCGAATTTTATATAAATATCAGGTATGTATTATAAATTTTATTTGTAGTGATTATATTGACATATAGAAAAGATTTAGCCGTTTTAGCTTTATTTCTTCATTTAAATGTATGTATACATAAATATGTATTATAGTATCTCATTTTATTATGTATATGCATACATGTAATGTATATGTATTATATTGTTATGGCATTATTGAAAAATATTAAATATAAATTAATTTATGTTAGTGTAATTTTGTAGATCTAAATAGGTAGGTATTGTTTTTCTAAGAGACGCGAGTCTAACTTTACAATGGAGGAGGGGGTCATGGTCTGTGAAATAGACAAAAAAATTTACTTTAGTATATTTAATAAGCATTTTTCTATTTAATTTGCTTTACTTTTTAGGTTTGTGTGGGGTGTCATTTCACCATGCCCCCTCCCCTGGATCTGCGCTTCATTTCTAAAGAAGCGAATATACAATCAAAACGTTAGTGTTCATTTTAAAATAAAAACTAAAGATTTTTTGACGTATTGTAATAACAATACTTCCATTTCTTCGAACATGGAAGTAAAAAGGGTTTTTAGTCTTATGCAGACCCTGAGAGAGCTTCAACGTAAGGACATTCCAAACAACTTTCGTACTAGTAAAATTCTTGTTTCGTCCTGATATTATTTAGTATTAAAAACCGTGAGGTTTTTTTAAGTACTTTTTCTAAAAGGTGTGTTTTTTTGTAGTATATTTATGTTTTTTAAATAATCTCTATTAAAAATAGTATTAGTATCAAAAAATGTAAAAATGTAAAGTATAAATAATTTTCGGGACGCCGAGGCCCCTGATACCAAGACCCGGGCCATATGGCCCTCCTACCCCCCCCCTATCTGGGCCTGGTCTTATGATGCAATGAATATAATATAATATAGTAAAAAAATAAATAACTTTAGACTAAAAATGAATAAAATAAAATTAGAAAAAAAAATTTTTTAAAAACAAGCTTTTACATATGCACTAAAAAGTAAAAAATAAGTTTTTTTTTCACAAAGTCTTCCAGAATTCGTATGACTAAAAAAGCTTGTGGCGTTCATTTAATATTTAATGTAATATTTAGAAATATAAAAAATGTCGAAAATATCAATATTGGAAAAATCTATAGTAGATCAAATATTAATGTAATGTTGATACTAAATAAACCTGAAACTCAATGTATGTTAATGTTTTGAAATATGAATTTATAAAATAGATAAGGTAGTATTTCTTTTCGGTATTTCTTAGCCCTTTTTCATATGATAAATCTTGAAGCCAAAATATTCCTGTAGTTTATATCAAATTATCCAGGAATTTAATGTACAATTAAATAATATTAATTGAAAATATTCATTTAGGTTGAATATAATTTCAAAATATTCACATGATATAATATTTTATATTATATTTGATATAAATTATGTACATATATGGAATTTTATGGAATATTTCGAAATATTCATTGAATGTAGCTAATGTAGTTTTTCCATTGAGAAACTCTTATCCCTTAATTCTATTTTGAATCTAGAATTCCAAATATTTCATGTAATATTTTGAAATAATAATTTAAGGTAGATAAAATACTGTTAAGACTTTTTTCCTATGTTGAATCTAGATTACTAAATATTTCTTTCATGTGCGATAAATTAACCAGGAATTTAAAATACTAAATTAAACTAGCAAAAGGTTCTTTGTCCTATTTGAATCTAGATTTCCAAATATTAATGTATACATATATGTATAATGTATATACATTATACAATATTATACATATATGCATTTTAACATAATATTAATGCAATTTAATGGAAGATTTGAAAATATTAATTTATAGTAGAAAATGTAGTTTTTCCTATATTGATATTTTCGACATTTTTTATATTTCTAAATATTACATTAAATATTAAATGAACGCCACAAGCTTTTTTAGTCATACGAATTCTGGAAGACTTTGTGAAAAAAAAACTTATTTTTTACTTTTTAGTGCATATGTAAAAGCTTGTTTTTAAAAATTTTTTTTTTCTAATTTTATTAATTTTTTAAATCATCTATTTTGATGGGAAATTTTATTTTCTATAAAAAATTATCCTTGTAAAATTGTCAAAATCCGTTTAGTTTTCGAGTTATACTTAAAACGTTGAAAAGTGAATAGTTTAACCCCTCCCTAAAAAACGCAACGGTGAATTTAGTAGCACTTTGTGTTTTTATCATCTGTAGGTGTCAAACAAACATATTAAATAATAAAAACCCTTTATCGCAATTGTTCCTTTCTATCTCTTATTTTCCAGTATAATCAATAGCCTATTGTAAACACATTACAATTTTTCTTTTGAAACAGTCGGGTTATAAATTAAAAATATCTGAATCCGGATCTGTTGAAGATATACTCGTATATAATATTATGCAGTTTTGTATTTAAATGCAGTGAATGAGGTATATTCAATTAAAAGTTTCAAGAGTTAGTCTCTTTTGTACGATACTACATACATACATTCAACATTCTGCTATACGACGGCATCGGTTATTCAAACATTCCACTACACGACGTATACACAGAAAAAAAAACTGTATTGGACCAATTAAACCCTGTTTTGTATATAACGAAAACAATATTAATATAAGAAACATACCCTTAATCCAACTACGTTATTCCTTCGTTCAAAAATACTATAGTTGGTTTAAGGGGTTAGGTGTAGTCAGAGACATGAAAAAATGACAATTTAAAATTTTTTTTTTTTGCCAGTAAATTATTTTATTTTATAAAAGTAAGAACATAGCATCGTTAAATAAGGTTTCGACTTGACTTGACAGAAATTTTAGAAAAAAAATTTAATAATTTTAAAAGTAATGGCTGTTTGTGTTGATCCAGTTTCAACCGAAGCTCCTTGCGGTGACCGTCACTTATCCTTGGAGATTCATCCAAATTCAATAGGACAAAAAAAATAGTTTTATTAATAGATAATCTAGTGCCTGATCGAAGCTTTTTTTTTCTTTCTTAAATTAACAAAATGGCAGCCTCAGGAATTTTTTTTCAAGATTTTCGGGAAAAAAAAACAACAGTTAATTGTTTATAACAAATCGAAATTTAAAAACAAAAAAAATATCCTTCGATTAGGCACTAGTTTTTCATGTTTTCAAAAAGCTGTATAAATTTCATTAAAATCTACCGAGCGGTTTTCGAGCTACAGTGGTCACCAGTTCAAGAAACATAGTTTTGAGAAAAACGCATTTAAAGTTTTACACTCAATTTACGTAAAGTAATATACGTATTATTTAATTATTTACACCGAGTCAACTATTCCTGTGCCATAAAATAGTTCTTCAGCCGTTGTAGCAGCTTCCAAAAATGCAAAAAACAAAAATCGATTTCTTGAAAATTCTGACTACACCTAACCCCTTAAGAGATTATTGCTTATCTTAACAAAATATTGTTATATACAAAACAAGGTTTACCACCGTACCGACTTTAACGTTGATTGGTGAATTTAAACGCGCAGAAATATAGCAGTCACGGTGGTATTATTGTAGGGATGGGGGGAAGGATGTTGGTGAGAACTGTCGGCACATTGTGTAACGGAGCGGTCGTGTAGTGGATGGTCGTATAGCAGAACGCTGAGTGTAGATACTTGTTCGTGTTCAATGTGTGAGTTTTCTTTCAAAATATCTAGAGTTATTGCAACTCTTAAGTAAATTTATAATCATATAATTATATATGAGGAAATACGTTTATTTATTTTTCTCTTCATAGTTAAGTTAGTTAGAAAAGTATATACAGAATGTCCCAGGACTGTGTCAAAGCTCAATATTTCATTTATCATAAGAATTGAGAGAAATCTTTAAATGCAAAAGTTGTCAGGCTAGAGGAGCGGTACAATTTAAAAATAGTTACATTTATACAGAGTGTCCCATAACTGCGTTACAAACCAAAGTTATGTTTTTTTAAATACAAACTATATATTTTTATTTGATAATCTAAAAGTATTCATTTTTCTGAGTATTTTGATGTATCAAGTATGGGATTATACAGAGGGGTTTAGAAATAATTACCAATTTTGTATGAAAATAGGAACATTTTCAACACCTTGTAATTTTCTAATTACAAAAAAAAATTGTTTTCTGTTTAAAGTAGTTTTGGCATATTCTATATTATTGCGATATTATGTCAAACATTTAAAAAATTGTATTATTTGTACAGGTTGTATCAAAACACTGAACTTAGTTTTTTTCAAAATTTTCAAATGGAACACCCTATATATTTTTACATTTTCGAATTGCCTGTTCAATTCTCAATACATTTTACAAACCATGTTCTATACCTAAATCCAGCCGTTAATAAGTTATTAATTTTATTTTAAAATCTTAATATGTTTTATAAAAAACAATACAACTTTATTATAATTGCAATAAAACAGTTCGCTTAAAAATAATTTAACAAACTAATAGAACGTACAAACTTTAACAACATAAAAATTTAATTATTTTATGGAATATAATAAAGTATTGTTTTTAAAAAAATCTTAAGATTTTAATATAAAATTAATAAAATATTAACGGCTGGATTTAGGTATAGAACATGGTTTGTAAAATATGTTGAGAATTGAACAGGCAATTCGAAAATGTAAAAATATATAGGGTGTTCCATTTGAAAATTTAGAAAAAAACTAAGTTCTGTGTTTTGATACACCCTGTACAAATAATACAATTTTGTAAATGTTTGACATAATATCGCAATAATAGAGAATATGTCAAAACTACTTCAAACAGAAAACAATTTTTTTTATTGTAATTAGAAAATTACAAGGTGTTGAAAATGTTCCTATTTTCTTACAAAATTGGTCATTATTTCTAAACCCCTATGTATAATCCCATACTTGATACATCAAAATACTCAGAAAATTGAATGCTTTTAGATTATCAAATAAAAACATATAGTTTGTATTTAAAAAAACATAACTTTGGTTTGTAACGCAGTTATGGGACACTCTGTATAAATGTAACTATTTTTAAATTATGCCTCTCCTCTAGTCTGACAACTTTTGCATTTAAAATTTTCTTCCAATTCTTATAATAAATGAAATATTGAGTTTTGACACAGTCCTGGGACATCCTGTATGATGTAAGTTACAAGATAGTTATATCTATGTTAGTTTATAAACGTATTAATGTAAGTAGTTATAAGTTAAATATCTAAAATCTACATATTTAAAAGTATCTAGTTATGTAAACTATGAGATTTTAGTATCGTTAAAACTTTAGAATCTCTAAAAACACAATCGATTTTGATAAATTTTTATTTAAAACGTTTATATTCACTTTATAATTTATAATACACTGGCGGCTTCGCTCGCAGAAACTTTGAAACTAATTAGAACCCTCCATATACGTGATAGGGGATGCCATATTAAATTTTTTATATTGATTTTTATTCATTAACTATAAAAAAACCGTAAATATGTATCTGGGATCTTAGTAAAAAATTGTCGCCATTAAAGGTTGAATATCGAATTTTTTTATTGCAGATTATTTTGCCCGACTCCACCATTATAACGTAAGCAGCTATGTAGATAAACGTATCAAAAACACAGACCCTGTCTACCCCCGCCATTAGGGATTGAATGTCGTAATTTTTATTTTAATAGATGACGATTTTGCCCGTATTTACCTTTATAAGTAAAGCAGGTATACAGATAAACATATTTAAATCCATATTCGTCCCCGTCCAATGCTATTAGGACTTGAATATCAAACTATAATTTTTTATTGAATATTAATTCGTCCGAATTTACTTTAATATCATGAACAATTTAGAAGATAAATATATCAAAATTTTACCCTTCCCCCTCATTCCCATAGGGGTTGAATTTTCGTAACTGATATTTGTCTTGTAGAGTACCTAATTGTGCCATGTTTCATTCGGTGAATACAAAAAAAATATTTTACAAAATTTTCCACCCCCCTAACTCCTTAGGGGTTAAATTTTGGGAAACGCTGAAATTATCGTTTCATTATTTATATTGTAGAGTATGTTCGATAAGTTTCAATTAAATGCGAACAAAAAAATTTTTTTTATATAAATATTGACACCCTGTTTTAATCCCGTAGGGGTTGAATTTGATAAAATCCTTTCTTAATGGGTGCTTACATCATAAAAGGAAGGTACTTACGAAATTTCACGTTTTTAGGTCCAGGAGTTTGGGCTGTATGTTGATATATGAGTGAGTGAGTGAGTGGTTAAGGACAAACTCTTCCTTAATATACAGGGTGTCCAAGATAAGCGTGCAATGCATGGGGATATCCTAAACGGTAAGAGATACAGATGTGGTTAAATGAGATGAATTATTTGTAAGAAAGGGGTGAATATTACAACATCAAAAAATATGAATAATTTTATGTGGTTCAGGCGGTATACCCAAAAAACTGAAAATTCGGAATTTCTTTAAATGACTATAACATTTTTGGCAAAGTAGATAGGTACTTTTTGTTTGCGGTTTCGTAAAGCACTTTTTTGAGTAGAATTGTTTGGTGTATTTAGAATTTTTATATCACTTTTAGTTTCCGAGTTACAAGCCCTAACTTTAGTTTTTCTTATGGGCCGCTAAGTTGGCTATATCGTATTTGAACGTGTTTTTTACTCTACTTTACAACGATATATCACATGACATACTTATTATAGAAAATAAGTCGAAGTACTAAATATTGGTGATATTTATAAAGTATTTTATTACAAACATTTAAGTAAGCCATGAAAAACAAAAATTGTTAAACAAAAATCGCAATAACAACAATGAAAATAACAAATGCATATTTAAAAACAATAAACTATTACAAAAAAAAGGTTTTTACTTTTTTTTAATAATAAGTATGACATGTGACATATCATTGTAAAGTAGAGTAAAAAACACGTTCAAATATGATATAGCCAACTTGGCGGCCCATAAGAAAAACTAAAGTTAGGGCTTGTAACTCGGAAACTAAAAGTGATATAAAAATTCTAAATACACCAAACAATTCTACTCAAAAAAATGCCTTAAGAAACCACAAACAAAAAGTATTTATCTACTTTGCCAAAAAAGTTATAGTAATTTAAAGAAATTCCGAATTTTCAGTTTTTTGGGTATACCGCCTGAACCACATAAAATTATGAATATTTTTTGATGTTGTAATACTCACCCCTTTCTTACAAATAATCCATCCCATTTAACCACATCTGTATCTCTTACCGTTTAGGATATCCCCATGCATTGCACGCTTATCTTGGATATTATCTTTGGTATGTAGGTACCTAATTATAAAACTTAAAACCCAAGAATACTTATACCGTAAGCGCTGTTAATTTTCATATAAAATATAGTTGATTAATTTGAACAAAAAGCATCGCTTGCGACCTAAATATCATAAAGCTTTTACAAAGTTTTATCTCTCTCAGTAGGCACCAGATAAAACATAAAGCGGCGTGTCAGCTCATCCCTATCCGCGTGGCGGTGGGTGTGTATAAGATAGAGGTAAAGTCTCACCCCCCCACCCCCACCACTCTGTAGCTTGTATATATGTACACCCACACCGAGCTTGTCAAAAAGATAACGATATATTTAAACATCAATGCATGACAAGGTTTTAGAGACACACGTGTTTTTCAATCAATATATATGTATTTCTATAGGTACTTATATCAGAGTGTTACTTTCTTGAAAACAATGTATCTATATTTAATATAAAGTACATTTAAATGTTCTTGTATTAACCCATCATATTTTCTCGTTTTTTCCTCTGACATTAATAACCTAGTGATTTTGATTTACATTACTATTATGTTTTTACTTCCATGTTCGAAGAAATGGAAGTATTGTAATACCGTCAAAAAATCGTGTACGAAAAAAAAGCAGATTCTGATTGTACTAACTTCAAAACGTAAAGAAAAGTTAATTTCCGCATGGCGGCTGTGCGTGTGTATGTGTGTCTGTGTGTCTGGATGTAGAATTTTCTTCCGTGTATGATAACTACTGTAGATATATTGAGGAAAATGTTTGCCTTAGTGAGTACTCCAGACTTATTGATTTTGGTGCTAATCGGATTAGGGGTTTCCGAAATATTCGAAATTTTGTACCAATTATCGTCTGAAAATTGAGTATTATCTCACCAATTTTGATAAAACTTGGTACACTTGTAGTTCAATCCAATTTAAGGGGCACTTATTTCATAAACGTGCTTGGATAGCCACTGAAGGGGTGAAAACCACCCTCAGAATTTTAATTTTAAATACTAATAAATACATGTTGCCATGGAAACAAGCGCAGTTAAATTCAAATGTCAGATAATTGTTATTCTACAAAAATGTGTATTATACAACAACTGACATTAGAATATTAGAAAACTAATATTTATAATAGAAAGGTGAGTTTTATATTAACAATTATCTATTGTAAAAGATATTATAGAACATGGAAGTCATGTATGGTTCTCCATACCGATATTTTATGTTTCTCTACTTACAATAATTTTTAAAACAAACTCTAGAATTCATTGAATGACAAATTATAACACTTTAAAAATAACAGAGTAATTATTCCAGCTAGTCGACACTTATAGTTACATTTTCCTAGGAATTCTATGCAATGTCTAACGATTACATGTTTGATCGACATGAAATAGCACTTGACACGTATTATCAAATAGATAATGTTAGTGAGAATGTCTACAGAACCTTATCAAGTGCGTATCAAACCCGCATTCGATCGGTTTTATTTATTTATTAAATTAATCCCCAGCACCTCCACCACTAACTGGTTTTATATTTAAAGCTCTGTCAAACAGGTAACGGACAAGGTTAGTAAATGTACAGGTTTGCTGACTTGTGAGTTGTGACGTCACCACGAAGTTCTTTTCTACCTACTTGATTTTTTTATTTATATATGATTTTAACTGCCATAATATTAAACACAGCGTTGGCGACCATTTGAAATCTAGAGTGTTAAAAAGAACTTCGTGGTGACGTCATTTCGTCCGCGCTGATTGGTCAAGGCAAGTCAGCATACCTAGTCATTTACTTACTTTGGGTAACGGACTACCCGAATTACGGAAAACCCTTAGTTTTATAAAATACTAGCTGACTCGGCCACGCGTTGCTGTGGTTAACCTATACTTTAATTGTAGGTTATATGAAACGTTTGAAAGTTTGACATAGCACCATCTATTGAATACTTACTCAATCCAGTCAACAGCTGTCACCATCTGTTAGAATCGTTTGGAACTAACAGATAAAGACAAATAATTTGCAATAAAATAATATTGCGATCATAAATTGAGATGTAAGCTATCCTATATTTCAAGTTGGATCAAACTGCACACGGTGTACAAATTTGATTAAAATCGGTTAAGTAGTTTAGAAGTCCATCGCGGAGGAACATGTAACACGTAATTTATATATATATTAAGATATATGAAATAAGTTTACATAAACACCATTTAAGTTTTCGGCAAAAAAACTATGATAGGTAATATTATTTAAAAGCAGCACTTATCATTTCATTAGAAAGAGAATTTAACAATTAATCTTTTAACAATATTGAGTAACCAAAAATATAATTATTAAGGTAGTTAGTCCATCATAATGTGATCACATTAGGCCATGAGTACATATTTTTAATTTAGAGAAATGATCATGGCAACGCTGTACAGTATCAACTATTAACTACTTGTCAAATGATTACATTTTACCATCTAAGCTACCACAGAATATATTAATAATTAATGAAATCGATTATAATTCCCTTCAATCTACTTATCATATTTTGTAAAAAATTATTTCATTATTTCGTGTATTAATCAAATGAATACGTTGTTGCCACATTGTCAACAATACTGTAATTTATGTGATGGTTTGGTAGTTAAATCTGGTTAAATCTTAATAACGGGATGGTCAATTATTCCAATTTTTTGTATACTGTTTTCTTTCATATAAATATGCAACATGTCAGTTTTTTATGAAAATCTGGCGCTACGTTTAAATTTTATCTAATAAAACGTTACGTTGGTGTACGGTTAGTCCATATAAGCTGTGTTAAAAATATAAACTTTGAGATCGTTTTTCATGACTTTGAGATGGTCAATTTTAATAAAAATGGGCTATTTTTCAGATATTAATCTAGGGAATGTTCCTGTGCAATTTAAACAAAATCTGACGAAAACATGTTTACGGACCAACTAAATAAAAAAAATTAAAAATAAAAATCTAAAACAATCGAAAATCAATCTCTAAAAAAATATGCGTGTAATATGTACAATGTACATGTATACTCAACGTTGGTTAGTTATTTAACTTTACAAAATGTATCTTGATACGTATTATCATGTAGATAATGTTAGTGAGAATGGCTACATAACCTTATCGAATGTGTATCCAATACGCATTCGATCGGTTTTATTTATTTATTAAATTAATCCCCAGCACCTCCACCATTTACTGGTTTTATATATGTATGTATATGTTACCGGCGAAGTATCTAATACAGGCTTTCTATATAATTCCTAGAAATTCTATACAATGCCTACCGATTTCAGGCAAAGTATCAAATAATTTTTATTTATTATGTTTTATTAAATAAAAAATAAATATCAGTTGCTAAAATTGTTAAAATAAAAAAAAATACAAAAATATTAAATATTATTTAGTCATTTAATAACATATTAGTACAGACGTGTAGTAAGTAAGATAAATAAATAGTATTTTAGTATTTTATTACATAAAGTAAGCTAATATCTGTGCCTCAACCAAAATTGGTTAGTTCACCCTATTTATTTTATATTTCTAGTATATACAATGCCTGGGAGATGTACATATATAATTAAATTCATTTCATACATTACCTGGTGATTTTTAGGCATTTTATACAATGCCGGATTTCATACATTGCCGGTAATATATATGGTACATATTATGTATGTTAGATATCCTAATGTCTACAGTCTACAATAGTTTTAACAAGTTTGCTACTTGTGATATTTTCCGTCGTGAATTCTGCAAACTATAAACATATTGCAGATGTTACAAACCACTTTACATATATGTACATATATTGTGCTATTACTTTATCTCCTACCCCCCCCCCTAAACAAAACTCCTTCTCGTATTTCAATAAATCTATGTGTTATGAATAAAATTACAATAAATAGCATTTACCTAAACATTAAAAGACAGATGGTATATTTTTTTTGTTGGTAAGTATTCTGTGTTATAAACGCTTGGCGAGAAAACATTTTGGATTATGGTGAGAGTACAAAACAGCTGTTATGGGTGTCACGGGACTTTCTTATACTTACTACAGTATACTGTAATTATGTAAAACAAATAATTTATAATTATTTTTTAATTGATTTATTCCTTAAATACAGGATGAGTCATATCAGGTTGAACAAACTTAAATCGTTGATTGAGAAAAATATTTCAAGCAAAAAAGTTCATAAAAATATGTGTCCGGAAACTCTTCGCGAGGGAGCTACAGACTCCCAAAGATTTTGACTAAAATTGGTTTTTATTTAATATCTGGAGAACCCATTGTGATACAGCAATGAAAATTAATACCTGGATTAGTAATAATACGTGTTATCGATTTCCAGTATCAAACAATGGTTATTTAGACCAGGGATGTATGGGGTCTGTGGGCCCTCTGATTTTTATCTAGTTTTTTTTGTTCTTCACTTTTTTCTTATTTTTTGTATTTCTATAAGGTCATATGATACAAAATACACATAAATATACATTGTTTAGTTGTCATATGATCAACAGTTTACGAGAAATACGATGTGAAAGATAGTTTTGCAGAATTTAACTTAATACGAATGCTAAAAATTACACAAAATAAATTTATATTCTTGTTCTAGTACTAAAAATAAAGTTGGTGTAAATATTCCTCTAAATATGACTCCTCATAGAATTATAGCCAGTTTTTATTACTTTAATTCGAGTTTTATTAATTGACTAAAAAATGAAACTAAAAACTGTTATTTGTTGTTAAGGATGCTTTTTTGTAAGTATATTTACATACACATTGCATTTTTACCGGTTATTACGACTATCCACTTTTTTCGACCAATATGACCGGTCCCAACGATGTCGTTATAACCGGTTTCTACTATAATTTTAAAATGAACGAGTAAGAACAATGAAACTTAAAAAAAACTTAAAGTATATGAAATCCCGTTCCGGTGATACATTATATTATCCTTAATATATATAAAGCTCAACGTCTCTCTGTCTGTCCGTTAGAGCGCTTATCACTCGAGAACAACTTATCCGATTTACGTGATTTTTTTTTAATTCATAGGTACATTCTCTGGCCAGGTTATAGGCTATATTTTATTACGTTAGGTAACATAACAACTAAGCAGTGACGATATTAGTAAATCAAGTCGGAAAAAAATTTACCGACGGCACGCTGTTTTGCGATACGCTGCCTAAACCGTTGAATATAGAACAAAATAATGTATTAAAGAATTGTGTAGAATCAAAAGTGCTACAATAAAGTCTGCGACACCATATGTCTAACTTTTATATTTAAGCCACAATGACTGCTTTTATGTAACAAAGAAAACATAAAATATTTGGGTTCTGTTTACATGGACTTATGACCTGCAAAACTTTAATCCTTATTGAAATAAATGATTTCATCGTCATAAGTATTCGATCTCCCTCTGCTCGGCCGTTGTCATTTGACCGTCAGTTTTGTTTCAATAATTAAATTTAAATTTAAGTGTTGTTTTTTATTATTACAATAATAACTAATCGTGTTTGTACTTAATTTGTACTTAATGCGAGCGAAGCCGCGTGGGTACATCTAGTATATTATATAATAATGTACCCGCCACTGTTTCTATCAATATCATAGCTAACTATGTATTAAATGTTAATCAAGATGGATTATACGTTTTTCCCATTTCTTTAAAACTTTTTGATGTATTACTTATACTGACAGTCTTATTAAATTACGCTTTCTTATACACTTTTATACAAACCTGCATCCAGAATGCAAATTTTATACTCATGGAAATTGTTTCAATAGATTCTACTAGGTATATAAATAAATTAAATGTTTAATTTTCTTAAAAATTATGGCTGTAAAATTAATTATTTATAATACAGAAAATAAAACATTACCACATGAGTTTTTGTAGTAGGGGAGACTTTGTTTGCTTTTCATCTATATCTATAAAAGAGTTTGTCCTTAACCACTCACTCATATATCAACGTACAGCCCAAACCCCTGGACCTAGAAACGTGAAATTTCGTAAGTGCCTTCCTTTTACGATGTAAGCACCCACTAAGAAAGGATTGTTCGAAATTCAACCCCTACGAGGTTAAAACAGGGTGTAAAATTTTATATGAAAAAATATTTTTTTTGTTCGCATTTAATTGAAACTTATCGAACATACTCTACAATATAAATAATGAAACAATTATATCAGCATTTCCCAAAATTTTACTTTAAATTTCAGTTAGCTGGAATAATTACACGGTTATTTTTAAAGTGTTATAATTTATCTCATATATTAAGTCCGATTTTCGACGAGAAAATTTTACCTGGGGAGGTTTTGAGGGTCGCTGATTAAGAATACGTTGTCGAAATAAGGATTTCCCGGAAATTTTACTGCAATTTTTCAAAAGCTTTTTTTACATTTTTTTTTTTGTAAAATTGAAATTTTTGATAGAAATTTGTATTTGAGGTGTTTCTTTAATTATATTATCACAAATAAAATTGACTTATACTAAAGTTTTATCGAAAATTTCGTAAAATTTTTCCGGAAATTTAAAATTTCTAATTAATAACATTGTTTTATTTGAAAATAACTAACCTAGAGGGATAAAATTTTCAGAGACGTTAGATAAAAACATCTCAAACAAGCACAATTTTTTTGATCAAAATTGATTGTTTATTTGCAAAACGGCAAACGTTTATTCTCTTATACTCGGTATACAGGGTCAAGGTGTCCTATTTTAATCTATCACCCCCTTAATTTTTTTGATCTATCAATTAAATAAAAAAATGTTTCAAATAAAAGAAAGTTTGTTATTTTTTGGAAAAAACAAACAACTTCATTTTTTTTATTATTTAACAAAATTTTCACAATTTTTTTATTCGAAACCCATTTATGTACTTTAGAGGAAAAGTGTAAAAAACAGAATGTTTATTTTAATCTGATATAACTGGGAAAATGATTTCGGATTTTTTTAAATTTAATGTTTTTTCGCTTTAATATTTTGACGAGCAATGTTAAAAAAACCCTGATATAATTTTCCTAGTTATAACTGATTAAAATAAACATTTTTTGTTTTTTTACACTTTTCCTCTAAAGTTAATGGGTTTCGAGTAAATAATTAGTGAAAATCTAAAATGTAAAATTATTTTGTTAAATAATAAAAAAATGAAGACATACAAAAAAATATTTACAACAAAAACTGCTTGTTTTTTTCCAAACAATAAGATACCATAATTAAAAATATAGATTTCCATAAAAAAAAATATTGGCCCTATTATACCATGAAGGCGTCCAAAAAATCAAAAAATTAATAACGCCATTTTGGGTCCCCCTCAAAACCAAACAACTTTTATTTGAAACATTTTTTGATTTATTTGATAGATTAAAAAACAGTAGGGTGTATACGAGCAGATACCAAATTTCATAGGAAAACTACTAGTTGTAAAATGAAATACTCTGCCTTGTAAATGCACGGTGCTTCCTCGTGTTAATTCATTAAAGGTAGTTAATTATTGAACAATATTAATAAAAACCGATTAAGTATTCAGATGAACTGCCTGTCATTGGTTAACCATTTAATTTTCATACGATTTTAATAAAAAAATTTAATTTGACATTTTTCTTAATACGCGCCTGGTTATTATGTCGTATATTTTGAATTTTTTGACAATTTCAATAAAAATCATTATTTTTCTGCTATACGAATGTCAAAATGACATTTAAAACGTCAAAGTGACATTTAATATGTCAAAGTAAATAGCAGTTTTAAAAAAACAAATGACGATTTTCTTAAGTCAAATTGAGATAGATCTTTGTAAGGGAATATTTTACAACAAAAGTAGGTGATCTATATTATAGAGAATTGAATGCTCTACAAAAAAGGTTCTATAAAATGTTCACGTAACATTTGTCTTTCTTGAGATATCTTCAAATCAAAAAATAAATATTTTGGGATGTCACCCCTCCCCCTTACACACGATTTTAATACTTTTGAAATGGGACCGTCCTCAAACCAGACTCAACCAATCAACCAAGTTTCATCAATATCGGTTCAGTGGTTCATGAGTTAAGCATTGGGGGACAGACAGACACACAGACACACAGACAGACAGACACGGAACAAAAAGTGTTTGTCTTGACGTGAAACGGATAGATCCGGTAAAATTTTTAAAATCGGAGAACAAATTTTTTTTCTCGTTTTAAAACGATAACGAAGCTTCTCGTATCTTCGATATTGCGAGGAAGCAAAAATAATGTTAGTGACATGCTCTTTATTTTTGTACTGCTAAAAATTCAGTAAATATTTTTAACAAAGTAAACGATCTTTTCGACGAACATGCCGCTGTAAACAAGACTCATTTATAAATCCGTACATACATATATACAGAGCAATAAATGTGTCTATTCGATGCATTTAATAATAATCAATATCCAATACATAACTGTGCAGTAGCCGCGGAAACGATTTAGAATCTGTGAACGGAATGCTACGAGTTTGTATTCATCGCGCGCGCACCGCCACACAAAAACCTCAGCTTGTGTTTTGTAGACATCCATGACGTGGGAGGGAGGGGGTGGGGGTGGGTGTGTGATATTTATGAGGTCGTTGTAAAAGAAAGAGGGCGCTGACGGGAGACATCAGTTCTAGATGTCCAGGATGAGAAACTGGCGACTCTCTTTATACAGTGTTCACATCATCACTGTCATTTGTATTATTGTAGTACGTAGGTACCTACATATGCTGTGTCAGAGTGTTCCACAAAAAAATAATGCGGAAAAAGTAGGGGAATATAAACACCGCCGTACAGTATGGTCGCGTTTAACCCTTAGTTACTCGCGCATAAAGCAAAATAATCCACGATTAGTTAATCGGTTGTTTTAAAACCATTATTACTGGTTTTAAAACAACTGTTAAAATTAAAATACTTAATAAATATCACTGGCATTTAGTACATCGACTTATTTTCGATAATAAGTATGGCAAGTGACATATCGTTGTAAAGTAGAATAAAAAACACGTTCAAATATGCTATAGCCAACTTAGTTAGGGCTCGTAACTCAGGAACTAAAATTGATATAAAAAGTCTAAATACACCAATAAATTCTACATAAAAAAGTGCCTCAAGAAACCACAAACAAAAAGTACTTATCTAAATGAACAAAAAAGTTATAGCCATTTAAAGGAATTCCGAATTTTCAGTTTTTTGGGTATACCGCTTAAACCACATAGAATTATGAAAAACATTTTTGTGTAGTAATACTCACCCCTTTCATACAAATAATTAATCTGATTTAACCAAACCTGTATCTCTTATAGATACTGAGATCCACATGCTGGAAAAGTTATCTGGGACACCCGGTAGAATGCCAGAATTAATAGAATTTAAAAGTTTTGTTCGGAATAATATTAATATTGATTAAAATAAAGATCACAGATGTCGTGGGGGGGGTCTGATCCCCCCCCCCTAACACCCCCCTGCGTACGCCACTGTTTTTTAACAGCAATATAAAAAATTTGAACAATTTAATACAATAAATATTTAAACGAAATAACGTTATAACATAAATAATCAAAAATAGCAAATTCCATTAAATTGTCAAAGACATATCAGTAGGTAATGTAAACACTGACACGTCAACTGACGCAGTTATTTAGAGATGTAAGCTTAGATATATATTAATGTTGTGTTTATAAAATTTAAAATAGAACAGCAAAAAAATATTACCCGCCTGGTCCATATACATACTTAAGGTGCCCATTAAGTTAACTTTTAATTTTTTTCAAATTTTTTAAGGTCTCCCCCCAAATTTCTTAAAGGTAAAAAAAATGTATACAAAATTTTAAAGTGATTGGATATTATTAACACGTGTCCCCGAGCGATCAAATATTAACACATAAAATGTATTTGATTTTTATTTTTTTTTTAAAAAGCTGTATCTGTGTGAAAATTGAATGGATTTTGATGTTTTAAAACGCATTTTAAAGCTGACACTTTCTAGTTTTTGAAACTTTGATTCAATTTTTTTTATCGCTTACCACTAATTCTTCAGAGATTTCAGAAAAATGAAAGAAGCCTAAAATTGTATAATTAAAAATTGGCATGCCAAACTTATACAATAGGTTAAAAAAAATATTTTGAGCAAAAAACTTTATTAAAACATGTGTCCGAAAATTTTTCGTAAGAGAATTACAGCCCCCTACAAAAGAATTTTGGACAAAATCTTCGGTGGGCTATAACTCTCTTATGAAAAATTTTCGGACACATGTTTAAATAAAGTTTTTTGGTCAAAATTAATTACTTCAACGTACGTTGAGTTTGGCACACCAATTTTAAATAATCCTGAATTACTAAATTTTAGGCTTTTTTCACTTTTCTGAAATCTCTCAAAGAGTAGTGGGAAGCGATAAAAAATAGGATTAAAAGTTCAAAAACTAGAAAGTGCCAGCTTTAATAGATATTTGTGTATCTAGGGCGTAAAGTGGCTGTTTTTCGCACGAGTGGGAATGTTTGTTAATCGAGGCGCTAGCCGAGATTAACAATCACACGAGTGCGAAAAACGCACTTTACACCCGAGGTGCACACAATATTTTTTTCTAAAACCTTATTATAATATTAATAATAATGTAATATGATTTTTACTTCCATGTTCGAAGAAATGGAAGTATTGTAATACCGTCAAAAAAACATGTCCGAAAAAAAAGCAGATTCTGATTGTACTAACTTCAAAACGTAAAGAAAAGTTAATTTCCGCATGGCGGCTGTGCGTGTGTCTGTGTGTCTGTGTGTCTGTGTGTGTGTCTGTGTGTGTGTCTGTGTGTGTGTCTGGATGTAGAATTTTCTTCCGTGTACGATAACTACTGTAGATATGCACCGATTTGAAATCTTTTTGGGGAAAATGTTTGCCTCAGTGAGTACTCCAGACCTATTGATTTTGGTGCTAATCGGATTAGGGGTTTCCGAAATATTCGAAATTTTGTACCTATTATCGTCTGAAAAGTGAGTATTACCTCACCAATTTTGATAAGACTTGGTACACTTGTAGTTCAATCCAATCTAAGGGGCACTTATTTCATAAACGTGCTTAGATAGCCACTGAAGGGGTGAAAACCACCCTCAAAATTTTAATTTTAAATAATAATAAATTCATGTTGCCATGGAAACAAGCGCAGTTAAATTCAAATGTCAGATAATTATTATTTTACAAAAATGTCTATTCTACAACTGACATTAGAATATTAGAAAACTAATATTTATAATACAAAGGTGAGTTTTATATTAACAATTATCTATTGTAAAAGATATTATAGAACATGGAAGTCATGTATGGTTCTCCATACCGATATTTTAATTAAATAATAATAACTTGTCATATTAATTACTAATATTGAAATTTAAATCAAGTACTTAAATTTTTTAAAAACAAATGAATATTGTTATTGTTTGACATTTATATTCAGATTATTTGTGGATTATTTTCACTCACGTATTTTATTCTGTGATTTTATTATTGTAATTTTATAATAATATGGATAATATGGAAAGTGATAATGAAAATTGCATGCCGCCAGAAATATCGGAAGCTGCAAAATCGGTAATTTCAAATCTACTACCGACAAAATCCAAATTAATATATGAAAATGTATGTGTTACTGTTACTATAGAAACACTTTTACGCTCGCCGTGCGTAAAAGTAACTTTGTCGCACAGCGAGCGCAAAAGTACTACTTTACGCACTGAAATGACAAAGAAAAAGCCTACTTTTTAACACGGTTGTAGAAAAAATACGTTTTAGAACACCAAAATCCATTAAATTTTCAAAAAAATACAGCTGTTTAAAAAAAAATTGAAAAAATCAAATGCATTTTACGTGTTAATATTCGATCGCTCGGTGGCACGTGTTAATAATATCCAATCACTTTAAAATTGTGTATACATTTTTTTTTTGTATGGCCACCCTAATACATATATACCGACTTTACTCTACACTTTATATAACTTGAGCAGTTGAAAACCTAGAACCCCGGGGCATTCTCTCCAGGTATAGCCGCCAATGTTTAAACGCTTTTTAATTATCAACAGTAGGTATGCATCCGTGTAACTAACAATAAGTGCACTGTGTGTGTGTGTTTTGTTTAACAATCAGCGCGCGCGGTTTTTGTAGACAAAAAATATCAAAGCATTTAATAACTAGTGCGGTCATCGCGTTGTCGGTTCGCTTATTGCTTTTATATATGGCTATAATTTAATTACAAATTGCAGCTAACATTGAATGCACATGTATACATATACAGAGTGTTCTATATTCAAATACAGAAATTAGTACAATCTGTTTCTATGTATAAAGTATGTTGTTATTGATACACTCTAAGTTTAAGGGGATATCTACCTTAACGCATCAAAAATCTTTTTTTTACTATCAATTGTTATTCATCACATTTTTACAAATATTTAAGGAAGTTGACAAAATAAAAAAATAACAGAGAGATATTTATATTTAAAAAAATACAGTGGTGTCTCGCATAACGAACGCAGCGCATAACGAACTTACTGTTCGTTCATTGCGCGACTCGCACAACGAACCTCGCTTCGCTCAACGAACTGCATCGTGTTTAATTTTGCCGCCCGAACGCTTCGACGTATCACGAAGTCGGCCGAATTTCCAAGATCGCACGCAGTCGATGCTCAAACTTGCATGAATATGCATCAACGCGCGTCAATCGTTCTTTTCTGTGCTTAACTCACACACCTGTTTGTTTTAATAAATGTAATTTTGTGTGTCTATATTATGAATTCTAAAAAAAAGCAGGAATGTGATTTCTGTTAAAATGAAACAAGAAATAATTAGAAAGAGGATTTGACCCTGCAAGCCTTTGTAGCCTTTCCTAAATCTGATTCTAAAAAATAAAAAAACGTGTGTATAATCTTTTTTATTTTACAGTATCATATACTTAATCTATACTTATTTTATTTTATTGTATCTTTTATTAGTTTATTAGAAACATGTTTCAATAAAATAAGAATCACGTACACTGTTCACTGTCAGTATTACGTATAAAAAAGTTCTGTGGTACATATGGCAGCTTTTTTTTATACAAAATTGAAATATACATATTAGGGTGTGCCAAAAAAAGGCGATATTTTTTTTTCGCTCTCAGCCCAAAATATCCCAGGAAATGCCCAAACAAAGCTCCTGTTAAAAGCGGAGCTCAAAATTCCAATTTTAAGAGGTCCTCCACGGAAGTTGAAGTTTTCCCGTTTAAATAACATGGGAAACGGGGTTTTTTAACAGTTTTTTGTCCTGCAAACTGTGAAAAAATTATTTTTGAAAAAAATGAATGAATGGATCTTTTTGAGTATTAAATTTAGTACAAAAAGTCCCGTTGAGTCAAATTTCTATATTCAATATTTGATTTTTGACAGCTTTGAAGTTCAAATTTTCGCATTTTTTCGCGTTTTTGCATTTTTCAGCTAAACTATCAGAGTTAGGGCAATTATTATAACATTATAAAAAAAAGTCTCCATCGACTTTTTTGTATTATGAATAACAACAAAGTTATAGACCCATAAACATTTATTTTTTTAATTTTTCGCTTTTATGAACTAAAAAATCGATAATTGAACAAAGAATTTTATGCAAATTTATTAGTACATCAAATTTGGAACAAAATTGGATAAGATTTTTTGTATTATCAGTAGTTAAAAGTTACAGACTTATTTAATCATATTTTTATGATTTTTCCACAAAATTATGAAATATATTAACAATAAACATGACATATTATTAAAATATAAAAAGCACAATGTCGTAGCCTTTATCCCTTTTAGGCTGGTTCCAATAATTTATATAACTTTGTTGTTATTCATAATACAAAAAAGTCGATGGAGACTTTTTTTTATAATGTCAACCGTACTACAATTTTGCTAGTTAACATTTTGCCCTAACTCGGATAGTTTAGCTGAAAAATGCAAAAAACGAGAAAAAATGAGAAAATTTGAACTTCAAAGCTTTGTCAAAAATCAAATATTGAATATAGAAATTTGACTCAACGGGACTTTTTGTACTAAATTTAATACTCAAAAATATCCATTCATTCATTTTTTTCAATAATAATTTTTTCACAGTTTGCAGGACAAAAAACTGTTAAAAAACCCCGTTTCCCATGTTATTTAGATGGGAAAACTTCAACTTCCGTGGAGGACCTCTTAAAATTGGAATTTTGAGCTCCGCTTTTAACAGGAGCTTTGTTTGGGCATTTCCTGAGATATTTTGGGCCTAGAGCGAAAAAAAAATATCGCCTTTTTTTGGCACACCCTAATACATATAACATAATCGACAGCTATAATTTTTATTAAAAAATCGACTCCAGTTTCGTCCATGTAATATTTATTAATTAATATTTAATATGGATAATAATTAGTGTGATTGGTGGTGCGCGACAAGACAATCGTGATGCGATTAACAACATATAAGAAAACCGTGCGAAACTTGTAGTAATAGGTATTCCCATGTATTAAGGAGAGAAAAGGTCTAAAATCGATAACGAAGAAACGGTATAACATACGTAAGACGTCAGTGGACAAGGGACGGATGGACGGACTCCTACGACGAGGACAAATCGGTTTCGGAAATCAATTAGATACAAGTGACATCTGACGATGCATTTGGGAGTTACCAGTACCAGCACCTCCACCATATAACCATATAACCGTTGGTTCCAAATCAGTGGTGCTGTTTTTATTGGAAATATTTAAAAATACAACCTTGACCAAAAGTATTTGTCGCTCAGGTTAAATAAATAATACCAGTAGATGATAACGGAAATATTTATTATAATTAATTAATATACCTCTTGTTATGATAACAGCAGTTACTTTTACTCAGCAGATACTAAGCATCATCATTATTGTGGACTAATTATTTGCCACTCTTTAAGGGGTTACATAGAGTCAGAAGGCCAAAAAAGGGTTTTTTCAAGTATTTTTTAAGAGAAAACTTTTAAATTTATTAATGTAAAAATTTGTACACATATTATGGTAACTTTTATTTGTATTTTAACATTTTTTATTTGTAAAAATAATAATTTCGAAAGCTACTACAGCTGTTCTCCAGGAGGTCCTCTCAAAAAAGGCGCCTTGCGGTGACCACGATATCTCTGGACTGGATCATTTAAAATAAAAAACCCAAACGAATTTCGTTAAAGTAATGTATAATCTTGTACTTAATCGAAGGAATAAGCAAAATAAAATTTTTTCACAAAATGGCGGCTTCTCAAAAAAAAAAATCGATTTTCGACAAAAATTTGACCTTAAATTTTTTATAAAAAAATAAATATTTATCGGTGAGATAAAACCTTCGATTAATTACTAAAAAATATTCTTAAGAAACTTGTGTTAAAATTTAAGATTGATCGTTTCCGAGGAATAGTGGTCACCGACTTTGAAAACGTAGATTTGAGAAAAACGCGCTGCCGCTCCGACCTCCTACATTCAAACGCTCTGAGACGTCTTTACAAATATGCGTGTAACTTCGAAAATAATCGCCGGATTGACTTGAAATTTTGTGTGTGTGTATTTAAATATCTGTACATTACGAAAATGGAATTAAAAAATCGATTTTTTTGAAAATTCTAACTGTATATAACTCCTTAACTCCAGCCTCCTACATTCAAACGCTCTGAGGCGTCTTTACAAATATGCGTGTAACTTCGAAAATAATCGCCGGATTGACTTGAATTTTTTTTTGTGTGTACTTAAATATATGCACATTACGAAAATGAAATAAAAAAAAATATTTTTTGTAACCCCTTAATCAAGATATTGTTTATATTTTTATTTGATGTGATTGAGTGTTCCCTGCAATCGTGTGCTTTAATATCGACCAAAGATGTTGAATAGGGTTGAGGTCCGATGATTGAGGAGGCCAAAACAGGAGCTCAATCCCATTATCTGAGAATCACTCGCGGTTTGTGACAGACGCGTTTTTTTACTGTAAACAGGCGCTGTTCATGTTGGTATCACCGAAAATTTTATGAAGACATGGTTTTAACGCAGTTTACAGTACTTGGGTGTCTTTTTTTAACCCATTTGACCCTTTGCACAACACGATTTCGCCCACTCTATGTCAAGTCAAAAAAAGTTACATATCTGAAAATTGACGGGGGTGGCAAATACTTTTCGCCAAGGCTGTAAGGTACTGGCACCAGTATTGAACGTGTTAAGTGCAAAGTATATTGTTTTTTGAAGTTATACTTCTTAAGGTGCGTTGAGGGTAAAAATTTAGTAAAGTAACGGAAATGAAAAGCTATGTAATGAGTGTTACGCGGTGTACCTAGGTATAGGTATGGTATATTCACTGGCGCCGACTACGGGGGGGCAAAGGGGGCAATCGCCCCCCCCCCCCCCAGATATTATACCAGGGGGGCTTTGCCCCCCCCTGTGAAGCTGAACTCTAGTTTCTTTTAAATTAAAGATACTTTTGTATCTTTTTTTACTTAAAAAAAAGGTGCAATATTCAAATACTTATCACTTGAGTAAAAATGATCACTAAATATTTCTTCAAAAGGGAAATTAATACTAAAACATCTTTTATTTCCTTCACAAAGCTTAGTTAGATCAACAGCTTTAAAAAAAATTCAACGACTTTTCTACACTTTACTATATTTTCAGCTAAAATCGTCGTTTACGTTTCGTGAGCCTCTGTAAATTAAAAAAAAACTAATGTACAAATAAAAAAAAAGATTTCAAAGATATGAATGTCCACTTTTCAATTATTTCAAATAATTAAAGTTTGATCAATTTTTATCGAAACTACAATAATTTGATGAAAAACAATTTTTTTTCATATTATTAGTTGCGTTTCTGAAATTTTTGTCGTTATTACGAAAGTGGGATATTGCACATTTTTTAAGGAAAAAAAAACTTATGAAAATCTCGCCCTCCAGGTTAAATGAAAAGTCGGTGCCTATGGGTATATTGCACAGAAAATTCATATGATGGCGTTATGACATCCATAGACATAATTAAAAATTTTACACATTACCACAGAATAAATCACTGCTCAGCTACTTTGGCGAAATTGTTATTTTATGTACCCAATAGTAGTTATGGAACTTCAAGTAACATGTTTCGTAAAAATCCGTCCAGCAGTTTTTAAGATAACCTCGGAGTCAGTCCACGGTAATCGATACCAGATAGTTAAAAAAAATATTTTACGAAAATGAATACTAAAATATAAAACAGGCTATTTAACGTCAGTTTTCATAAACCAAAAGAAAATTAGAAAAATGTTAGTTAATTTTCAAAATATTTCAAAAAATTTCCAAAAATTTTCACAAAAGACAACAAATAAGGTGAAATCACAATAACTTACTTAAGAATAAGTGACGATCGTGGCAAAAAATTAAAAGTCTTTGACAATTACATATCAAACGTGACGTTTGACCAAATTAACAAAAAAATACCCTCACTAACAATAATGACTAAGGGTAACCGCATTTATTATAAATTTAATGAGTCTATTGATGTATTTGATAAATAATTGTTGTAAGTATTAGTTAATATTATCAATAAGCAATTAAACATACAAATAGTTCTCTTATTGTTTCCTTTTATTCAACGTGTCACACCCGTCACAATGTTTATTGGGTAATAACCAGTTAAATAGATTACGTATTTACCTGATGCTCTTGTGTTACTAAAAAATAATTTATTCGTAACATATTAAAGTATGATTATTATAAAGAAACTTCAATATTGTCGCTAAACTTTCGGGTTTTTTGATAGAGGTTGCAAAACTTGCAATAGTTGGCATCACAACCGTCACAGAGCTTTGAACGCTGACAAATTTTTTGTAAAATAACTGTAGACTTTTTATTATTTCAATATACATGTATTGCATTAAGATCTACAGAAAAAAGGTAAAACCATGTTATTTACTAGTATTATTTAGAAATTATGAACTCCAATCCGAGTTGAAATGTCACACCCGTCACCGCGGACTGACCCCTCGGTCAAACAGGTTAAATTTTCCAAGAATTGAAAAATGGAATTGAAAACAATAAAAATGAATGGGTCTGATTGAAGAAATGATATTTAATTATATTTGATGATGGTAAATATTAAATTTAATTTTCGCGATTCGTTTTGTTAGAATTACAAAAACACTTAAATAAAACTGAAGTGAAAGGCGGCAGGAGTTTTGGTAAAATTACATCTAATAAAGCATTGTTAAACAAACAATGTTCTCTAGATATAGTAGGTAGGTTTGAAGTGGCTGGGATTTGATAACAAAAGTCTACTTTAAGGTTTATTGTGTTATTGTGGATTTAATTAACATTTATACTGTAATTATTATTTTATATTCAATGTATATTAAATACCTTTTATTACTGGTACAAGGTAACGCACCTATATTACAATCAGGTGCGTATACAAGTGGGGTCAAGGAGTCATAAAAGAGATAAACTAGATATTATGAGGGAATCTGAAAGTTATTTAAAATACACTCACGGAAACAATTAAAGGACCACTTGATTTTATCGAAAAAATTGCTCATTTTCAGAGTAGTGCCAATAGGTCAAATATGATTATTTTTTTACATATAGGGTGTGGAAATGGGAGGAAATTTTATATTCTATTCGAATTCAGGAGTATTTTTGTGTTATTAAACGTTTTTTTATGACCAAACCGCGGTTGAATAAAAAATAAAAAATTAGATTTTTTTTTGCAATTTTGAAAGTTGCACACGGGGATGTTTAAATTTTTTTTTCAACTTTTATGATAGACACTTTTTAGGAAATTTTCTCAGTTTTAAAACGCTGTTTTCAAAAAAAATTAACATTTTTTGGTGTTGCGATATCTGAGTTTGAATGAAAAAAGTACCAAAATGTTTTAAATGACCATAAAAAGCCTAATTTGGGTCATACAAAAAGAAAAAAAAAGAAAATTCAATCTTAAGCAATAACCTATTATCTAGTGGCATTTAAAAAATGATTCATTTTAACTTAACCCTTCAAATACGGAAAACAAATTCATGTTCGAATTTAAATAATCCTGTAAAAATGACCAATTTTCAATCTTAGTTATAATGTTAAGAACATATTCAGAAATTAAGTTCTATCAAAGAACATGAAAATTAGACATGTGACCTTCAATGTAAATAAAGGTTCCAATAAAAATCTTTTAATTTGGCTGAGATATTGCTTTTTGAATTTTTTGCATACGTTTAGGACTTGACCGTACATTTTACAACAAATTTTTCTTTGAGATTTTTTTTCCGTAAAATAATCAACTTTTGAGAAACTTTGTAAGAAGGAAAAAGTTTTTGTGTTTTGTAAAGGAATAGTCATAATTTTTTTCAGATGTTTTGTATCAATACTATGGGATCATGTTTATTTTTAATAGGGTATTTTATTCATTCAAACTCGAATACCTCTGTATCAAAAAATGTGACAAACATTTTTTTAAACGCATTTTAAAGCTGAGAAAATTTACTAAATTATGGCTATCTTGGAATTATGAAAAAAAAAATCAAACCTACCCGTGTGAAACTTCCATAATTAGAAAACATTCAATTTTTCAATTTTAATTCAAATGCGGGTAATCATGAAAAATTATTCAATAACACTTAATTAAATACTCTCGATTTGTAAAATTCAATGAATTTTCATTTAATCCAACCAATAATTAACTTAAAGTAACTGTAAGTTTTTTTGTGGCCACACGTAGTTGTCTAAAAAAATTGATTAATTTTTACAATCATGAAAGTTTCACACGGGTAGGTTTGATTTTTTTTTATAATTCCAAGATAGACATAATTTAGTAAATTTTCTCAGCTTTAAAATGCTTTTAAAAAAATGTTTGTCACATTTTTTGATACAGAGGTATTCGAGTTTGAATGAATAAAATACCCTATTAAAAATAAACATGATCCCATAGTATTGATACAAAACATCTGAAAAAAATTATGAATATTCCTTTACAAAACACAAAAACTTTTTCCCTCTTACAAAGTTTCTCAAAAGTTGATTATTTTACGGAAAAAAAATCTCAAAGAAAAATTTGTTGTAAAAAGTACGGTCAAGTCCTAAACGTATGCAAAAAATTCAAAAAGCAATATCTCAGCCAAATTAAAAGATTTTTATTGGAACCTTTATTTACATTGAAGGTAACATGTCTAATTTTCATGTTCTTTGATAGAACTTAATTTCTGAATATGTTCTTAACATTATAACTAAGATTGAAAAAGGGTCATTTTTACAGGATTATTTAAATTCGAACATTGTTTTGTTTTCCGTATTTGAAGGGTTAAGTTAAAATTAATCATTTTTTAAATGCTACTAGACAATAGGTAATTGCTTAAGATTGAATTTTCTTTTTTTTTTCTTTTTGTATGACCCAAATTAGGCTTTTTATGGTCATTTAAAACATTTTGGTACTTTTTTCATTCAAACTCAGATATCGCAACACCAAAAAATGTTAAAATTTTTTTGAAAACAGCGTTTTGAAACTGAGAAAATTTCCTAAAAAGTGTCTATCATAAAAGTTGAAAAAAAAATTTAAACATCCCCGTGTGCAACTTTCAAAATTGCAAAAAAAAAACAAATTTTTTATTTTTTATTCAACCGCGGTTTGGTCATAAAAAAACGTTTAATAACACAAAAATACTCCTGAATTCGAATAGAATATAAAATTTCCTCCCATTTCCACATCCTATATGTAAAAAAATAATCATATTTGACCTATTGGCACTACTCTGAAAATGAGCAATTTTTTCGATAAAATCAAGTGGTCCTTTAATTGTTTCCGTGAGTGTAGATCAAAACTGGCTGCTCGGGAAAAAATTGTAGATCTGTAGAGATATTGACAGATCTGCATTTTGAGACAGTATTTTTCACTGGTTTTTGATCTGTGGAGACTTGCAAAGATCTAGAATGGTCTACAAAGTTCTATGAAGATCATTGTAACGTTCAAAATTAATGAATTTTCAACGTTTTAATCTCTATCACGATCTAGTAGATCGTTTTAGATCTTTGTAGGTCATTCTTAATATATATATAAAGCTCAACGTATCCTGTCTGTCTGTCTGTCCGTTAGTGCGCTTATCACTCGAGATCCACTTATCAGATTTACGTGATTTTTTTTAATTCATAGGTACATTCTCTGGCCAAGTTATAGGCTATATTTTGTTACGTTAGGTAACATAACAACTAAGCAGTGACGATATTAGTAAATCAAGTCGGAAAATTTTTACCGACGGCTCGCTGTTTTGCGATACGCTGCCTAAACCGTTGAATATAGAACAAAATAATGTGTTAAAGAACTGTGTAAAATCAAAAGTGCTAGAATAAAGTTCGCAACACCATATGTCTATCTTTTATATTTAAGCCACAATGACTGCTTTTATGTTGCAAAGAAAACATAAAATATTTGGGTTCGGTTTACATGGAGTTTTGACCTGCAAAACTTCAATCCTTAATAGTCCAATCAATTTGTATTTTTGGTCTGCATTGTTCTACAGAGTCATTTTTTTTGTTTTAAAATGTTAAGGGGTATATTCTGAGTACTACATTAAGTTGGCGTGGTCTATGACCTTGAGCGTTGTCCGCCATAAGCACGAAAACTTTAAACGTAATTATCTCGTAAACCGCTCATTCTACGATAAAATTTGTCATAAACTTTCTTATTCACCAGGGTTGAATCTACAATTTTATTTACAGGCTCAATTCTCTATTGTCAGTTGGTGACGAGATATATTGTAAAAAAGTTCACAAAAAATGATTTTTTGCATTTATTTCGTAAAGAAGCGATTGTATTGAAAAAATTTAAATCACAATCTTTTAGAACTCTCAATTTGCAATATTTTTGTTATTAGATGCCATTTTGCAAAATCGATAGTTTGCGTGTTATTTGCCCGCAAAGCATAGCAAAAACACATTTTTTCATTATATTTCAAAAACTATAATAAAACCTACAAAATGTGTAATGACAAAAGTCAAGATCACAAAATTCTACACTTTTTTTGTTCAGAGAAAAAAATATTTTTTTTTTGTAAATAAACAAAAAAAAATTTTTAACGAAAAAAAGTTTTTTTTTCATCAAACAAAGAAAGTGTAAAATTTTATTATCAACACTTTTGTCATTACACATTTTGTAGGTTTTATTATAGTTTTTGAAATATAATGAAAAAATGTGTTTTTGCAATGCTTTGCGGGCTATAACACGCAAACTATCGATTTTGCAAAATGGCATCTAATAACAAAAATATTGCAAATTGAGAGTTCTAAAAGATTGTGATTTAAATTTTTTCAATACAATCGCTTCTTTACGAAATAAATGCAAAAAATCATTTTTTGTGAACTTTTTTACAATATATCTCGTCACCAACTGACAATAGAGAATTGAGCCTGTGAATAAAATTGTAGATTCAACCCTGGTGAATAAGAAAGTTTATGACAAATTTTATCGTAGAATGAGCGGTTTACGAGATAATTACGTTTAAAGTTTTCGTGCTTATGGCGGACAACGCTCAAGGTCATAGACCACGCCAACTTAATGTAGTACTCAGAATACACCCCTTAACAATTTGAATTAAAAAAAATGACTCTGTAGAACAATGTCTTACGAACTACATTTTTTTGATAATTTGATTGGACTATAATGAAATAAATGATTTCATCGTCATAAGTACTTAATGTAGATATAATTTGCCTTTTACAGAATCCAATTTGGTCTTTTGGTTTAGGAAATAACGTGAAATATACATAAGTATAATAACATATTTATTAGAATTCATGCGAACTAGATAAAGTGTCGCGGGGAGAGGGAAGACGCCACGCTGGGCAGAGAGGGAGAGGACAGGCCTGTGGTATTCTTTCGATTGTCAATTGTTTAATTTGTTTTCAATAATTAAGATTTAAATTTAAATAGAACAAAAATTATTTTTACTTTTTGTTCCGATTCGCTTTTGTTAGGTAGGTAATTTAAGTGTTGTTTGGTTTTTATTAGAAAAATAATTAATCGAATTTATACATAATTCAACTATATATTTTTTTAAATTATAAACAATATTTACCGCGAGCGAAGCCGCGTGGGTCACCTAGTAAATTGATAAAATGAGCATTATATCTTAAATTTCTTCAGTATCCCACTTACATTTTTACATTTTCTGATAGAAAACATTATACACTCTCCATTTATACTTAGTTTAATAAATGCGCAAAAAATGGAATGAGTGTCAAATAACTTTTGCATTGCAGTGTATTCATATGACATTGGTTTGAAATAACAATGTGCTGACATATCCAGTCGTTCCCAACTGAATTAAAATGCTATCAACGTTCATAATAAAACAAAAACTGATAAACAAACAAAAAGGTTTTTTATCATGTCATATCCGTAGTCGTGTTTACAAGATAATCTTAATATTTAAGATAACTTCATTTAGATAAAGGTATACCTATATATTATATAATATACAATTATGGAAGGGTATACGTTTTTTTTTCTTTTTCTTCTTGCGTTAACTTTCTTTGGTGTTTTTTTTTGTTGGTTTTCTCTGACATCGCCCGGCTTGCATTGTTTGGGGACATCATTGTTTTTTAACAAAGAGGCGCCGACAAAAGAAGACAACGAAAAAATGTGAAAGAAAAACGTTGATAAACTCAACCGGAACGTTTTTCTGTTGTGGAAATACTAGAGTTTATATTTTAACTATAGGAAAATAAATATGAACATGTATTAGGTGATATTTGTCTAAAAATTATTTAATATAAAATACATAGGTATTTAAATAAGTTTTGTATTTAAATGCACTTTTTAACACTCGCGCCTTGATTTATAACAAAAATACTCGCTACCGGGTGCACTGGACCCAGTTTAATATCAAATGTTTATTCCAAAACCTATAAGGATAATTTGTCAATAAATAAAGACAATATTCAATCATATAGTAATATTTATTGTTTATACTTAATCAAACAGTCATTACAAAAATAAAAGGAATTTTTCTATACTTTTATGACAAGATTTAGACTAATTGTTGAAATTTTTGTAATTACTTATTTTAAATAAAATCTTATATATTTTCTTACACTACTATAATGTACTTATATGAATTAACAATGAGAGATCAATCATTATATAAAAAACAAAACAAAAAAAAACTTTGAAAATTTACCAATATCTTCTTTGGGATAAAATCACATCTCAAAATTGTTCAGTCGCTTTCTGTATCAAATTTAGTTATGACAATTTGAACAAACTGACGACTATGACCGTCATCTGGCGTGCTATTCTATTTATACTTACATTTTTTTTTCACTTAGTAAAGCGTTTTAAAATTGACGTAACTATGTATATGATATTAAAATATCAATAATTTCAAAAATAAATCCAGGTACAGACTATCGTCGTTGAAAAAAGTACTGTCCTATAAATATGACATTGGGTTTTTAAGATAATAATCTAGTATGTGGATAAAAATTATTATGTCCTTAAATCAATTTATCTTTTTGGTAATATTTTCAACAAGAATCGAAAAAAAATTCGAAGAAATAATAAGTCGGAAAGTGAATAATAAACACATTTCATTCATTCGTTTTCACTTAAAACAAATACAGTAGAAACCGGTTATAACGACATCGGTTAAAAAGATGTATCGGTTTTTCGACTCAAAATAAAAATTCAACTGATTGTGAACCCAATATAATTGACTTTTTAGCGGCTATTACGGCTATATGACCAATATGACCGGTTCTTTCGATGTTGTTATAACCGGTTTCTACTGTTTATTGCACGAAATATTAATTATTCAACATTTAACAAATATATTGAACTTAAAACAAATTATATCACAATAAATAAATATTTTACACTAAAAATAAAGATTTAAAAATTTCGAATTTTTGATGTATTTACTGTGATTTTTGTGACTTTCTATATTTTTACCTAACATACCTACTAACCTCCTTCCTTTGAACCAAAAAGATTCGATAATTTTATTGTGATTTTTGCGATTTTCTATATTTTAAACTAACGTAAGAACTAACCTCCTTCCAATACATTCGATATTTATGACAATATGATGTTTATAATTTTCTATATTTTAAAACGATTAAATATTCGCCTTATGCATTAAAAAAAAGTATAGAATTTATGTCCACGTGTATAAGGTGGATACTATAAAATTTGAAGTGCAAAGTAATAAAATTAATGTTCGATGTACAAAGTGCATACTATCTAATGTACAGAATGTTCGCGGGAACCGAGTGATCATTGCTAACTTTGTTATTATTGGAGCTAGAAGATCGGTTAAATGGATAAAGTATCAGTATTACAACAGGAATGAATAATGGCGGTGTCAAAAAAACAATTGAATGTCAAATTTCAGAGATATATTGAATATAACATTTTTTTAAATAGAACACCCTGTATATTATATTGAATTTTGTAGCTGAGGATGTTCTCTTTATAAAAGTGTAATGCATGTATGATGGTAAAATTGATAGAAAACAAGTTATAACAAGTATACAATTAATAGAAAATATCGAAAATCAGTGTGCTATGAAGTTTTAATAAATTGAGAACAAATGATTAAAACATTTAAAACAATAGTTTAAGGTTTTTATGTCATTTGTTCGCAAATTTTAAATGTTTTTGATTTTATCTGATAACAAAAAAAAATATTTATTATAATTAATATTTTTTTATGAATAATGCTCAAAAATGTTAAAAATCTGCCATTTAAAAAAATGTTATATTTGAATATATCTCTGAAATTTGACATTCAATTGTTTTTTTATTCATTCCTGTTGTAATACTGATAGTTTGCCCATTTAACCGATCTTCTAGCTCCAATAATAACAAAGTTAGCAATGATCACTCGGTTCCCGCGAACACCCTGTATAGTACAATTGAATATAACTCTTTAAATAATAATAATATGTTTTGGTTATAAATTACACATTGTTTAATGTGAAAATATGTATTAACAAAGTATATTTATGTATATTTTTTGGCATATGACCTTATAAAAATGCCAAACATAAAAATACAACTCATGACCTTTGTATATAAAAAATATATTTTTATTATTCGATGGGCACATTAGTCTAAATCAGTGGTTCCCAAAGTGGTCCCTACGGACCCCAAGGGGTCCCTGGCATCGTTCAGGGGGTCCGTGGAAAATTAAAATCGATTTGGGAGTCCCTGAACAACGTCAGGGGGTCCGCGCACATTTTTATTAATATGGAAGTTAAAATAAATAACAATGAATAAATTACACTGGCCGACAGCCATTTTGCTGCAGGGCATACAACAACTTTTTAATGGTAATTTGGACACGCTGAATCCAAAAATGACCACCATTTTGTTCAATCAGCTCTTGTTTTAATATTGCAAAAAAATGTTTTTTTCGATATGCAAACATTCAAATTCGTATATATATTTTTTGAATCAATGACTTCAACCAAAGATCATTCAGAATGAAGCTATGGGTCCTAATTGAACTAAAAAGCCTTAAATTATATACATTCATAAAGATATTCCCTTCGAAAATCATTTTTTAAACGAAAAAAAATCTATTTTTTATCTATTTTCAAAATTCAAAGCGCATTAACACAAACAATTTTTGTCCAATTTTTATGTTATTCACTAAATTAGTAGCTTTATCTATCTTCTTCATTGTGTTAAAATTTCAACGTAATCGAATAAAAATTGGCGAAGTGGTACTAAAATCAACTGCGCGTGTCAAAATTTAGTAGTTTTTCACCCAGGGTCCGTGGGAAAGTTTTGACTATGAAAGGGGGTCCGTGGGCAAGTTTTGACTATGAAAAGGGGTCCGTGGGCCAAAAGAGTTTGGGAACCACTGGTCTAAATAATCATTGGTTGATACTGAAAATCGATAATACATACACATTAATACTAAACCGATTATCAGATTTCATAACTGCATCACAATGGGGTCTCCAGATATTAATTAAAAACTAATTTTAGGCAAAATCTTTGGGGATCTGTAGCTCCTTCGTGAAAAATTTTCGGACACATGTTTCGGATCAACTGTTTAAGTTTGTTTCACTTGATATGACTCATCCTGTATAATACAATAATATGTACATATATTTTTGAATAATTTCAGCATGGAATAAACATTATAATGAGGACCATATCCCATGTAACGTCATGTAGACAATATAGCTGTACGCCCCCCCCTCTCTGCCCCTTAATAGAGTTACGTGGTTTATGGACGTTTCCTTATTCAATTTGAGTGAGTGAGTGAGTAGTTTAAATAGGGTTCTATTCTGATAATAGATTAAGTGAATTCAAAAGGATTGTTGTTGATTTATTACATTTTGCGACTCCAGCTTTAAAACTACCAAAATTCAAAAGAATAGACTTTATATTTTTATATAAATAAATAACCGAAAATTAAAATCGATCTCTTTATTTTATTTATTTTTAAAGTAACTACGAAAAATAAATGATAACAATTTTTTATATGGTAAAATAAATAATATTGAGAAAGAAAAAATGGTTTTGGAAAAAAATTCGAAAACAAAAACGCAAAAAATTAGGGTTTTATTTATTTTTTTCAGATTTTTCTTTGGTACCATCGCAAAGCACATAAAAAAATCTTACAATATATAGAAAGGAATGTCCCTTTCCCATATTTAGCTCACAGGTTTATTAACGAGTTAATTTTGATTTTCACATACGTTTTTTAGCTGTTTTTAATAAAAATTTTATTTGAAATTTGGCAAACTTATTTTAAATCACAATGAATATATTTTGACAAAACTTTATTAAAATCCATTTACTACATATTGGTCAATTAATCAAAAAATATAATAAAATACAAATTGTAGAGAAATCATACAAATATCGTTTTTTAAATAAGTAAAAAAAAAATAATTTCAGGGGATGAAATAATATTTTTTGGCTTACATTTATTATACAAAAACGTAAATATCTCGGCTCCTATGCAAAATAGGGGGTTTACCCCCCTAAAACTCTTATTGAGATAGTATTTTTCTCGCCTGATAATTATAAAAAAAAATTTTTTCCCATATAAACTTTTCCACCCCCTTGCAATCCCTTGGGGTTGATTTTTCAAGATATAAAATAGTCTATGTCCTTCCTCTGGACTAAAGTTGTATCCTTACTGAATTTCATCAAGATCGGTTAAGCAGTTTAGCCGTGAAAATGTAACATACAAACAAACAAACAAATAAACAAAAACACTTTCAGATTTATAATATTAGTATGGATAAGTAAAAATTGAGTTGATTTTTGCAGGTTCATCTTTTATTTTCAATGAAAAACAAAGTTTAAAAATATCCAAACAAAAATTCACATCGATTCAATTTAAATAGAGTCTGTATACAGGGTGGTCGAACTAAAACGAAACGGTCGCACTTTTTTTGGTCAGTTAAAATAAGATTTTGAAAAAAAAAAAACACTCGAACATGTCGATTTTGTTCTCAAGGGGGACATCTTTTGCTATAAAATTTTTGCAAGAATTTTTTCAACCCTCAGCGCTATGAGCAAAATCCTTAAAATTTTTAATTGCGTGATAGGGCAAGTGATACCTCATTTGAAAGGTTTTTTCATTCTAAACAAGGTCCTTTTTTCAAATCTGTTTAGTTTTAGTCGAGTTATTTACATATTTAATTCCATTGATTTACTGATCAACAAAACAAATATTTTCATATCACATGCATAGAAACAACTAGTTTTGAACCCAGTTTTGACAGTAGAAACAAGACAATTTCAGACCAATGCGATTGTACCGAACAGAAACAAATAAACAACGTTGTTTCTGCCCTAGGGCAGAAATAACGTTATTCCTGACTAGCAAATTCATTAATTTTAAATCTGTCAGAATCGAATTTGTAATAAACAAAAGCCAATCTTATTTCTGAATTATTCTATTATTAAAATAGTATAAGATATTACTGCGCTATTTGTCTGAAATAGTCTTACTTCGACTGGCTACAGAAATCAAAACTCGTTGTTTCATTGCATGTGATATGAAAAATAGCGTGTGTGGCACGGGATGAAACAAAGACGATTTCTCGCCCTAGTCAGAAATCGTCTTGTTTCAACCCTTGCTACACAATATACTATTACAACTAAAGTTTAAAACAAAGTAAGATTATTTTCTTATATTATCAAATATTTAAAAAAAATACTAACATCCAATTTGAACATTTATTGAATTAATTAAAGTTTTGATAATTGTTTCGAATTATTTGATAGAAAAATAAACCTTCCTTGTTTTGAATTTTAGTTGTAGTAAATGTTTGATTTGTTGATCAGAAAATAAATGCATTCATGGAATTAAAAATGTAAATAACTTGACTAAAATTAAACATTTTGAAAAAAAGCACCTTGATTAAAATAAAAATAAACATTTAAAATGAGGAATCACTTGCTCATAGCGCTGAGGGTCGAAAATATTCTTGCAAAAAATTTACAGCAAAATATGTCCCCTTTGAAATCAAAATCGACCGGAGCATTTTAAAAAAATCTTATTTTAACGAACTAAAAACGCCACCGTTTCATTTTAGTTGGGTCACCCTGTATATGTATTGTATCATTGGAAATTTCTTCAAAATCTTATTTAAACTAACCAAAAGAGCTCGGCCTATTGTTTTAGTTGGGTTACCCTGTATAGTATTGTATCATTGGAAATTAGTAGAGATTTTAATTGCAAATGTCGGCGTGTTGTGTTTGCATAAAGGAGTAGTACAGGAGGGGGGTTTAAAGGGATTTGGGGGGGGGAGGCGTATGTAAATTCAAGAGTATGTTATTACACACATACGTGAAAATATAAATTTCTCTCATATGATAAAATCATGTCACAAAGATACGTCAGAAACAGATTCTCACATATGTAGAGGTACATACGTGTTTGAAAATAGCAATAAGTAGTTGTTAAATTTAAATACATAGACGTATAAATAACAGTATAGGATTGTAAGAGGTACATGAAAAAATATCAAATGTTAACAGTTTTTGGGAAAGGTAAATGAATTCGCTAGATTTTATATTATTTTCAAGAAATACTGATTCAATAAAAAGGTCATTATTTGTTAATATATTTCAGGTTGAATGAGGGGGGAGATTTAGAAAAAACTCCCTGCCCCCCCCCCCCATGGTTTTGCTAGTAAGATTTCATGTGAGACTTAAAAAAAATCGTTTATAACACATTTTTTGCCATATATACATAACTGTATACCTTTCAAAAATACAGTCGAATTAAAAAAAATTTGAAAAGTAAAATTTTTATTTTGGGCGTCATTTTTAAAGGTGTAAAATCATTTTTTGTTGAAATGATAGTGAAAAGAGTTATAGAAAATTTAATTTTCTGCTTAAATTACGAAAAACGGGGTTGATCGGACATTCCGTTCATTAGATACAGTGTGTTTATAAAATCATTGTCTAACGGATTGCCCAATCTATAGGCAGCCCCCTTAGATCTTAAGATCCATCTAGCTGAGTTATCTGTATCCTAGTTAACAAATTAAAATAAACTGCCTTGGCAGGCACGAGACTTTTTTATACATCATGATACCGAAGTATTGATAATATGGTTAATTTTATTTTTTAACATTTGATTTTTAAATATTTTACTTACAAAATGATTTTCAGTGAATGCAATGGATGCATTATAATTTTAATAATATAATTTTAATTAAAACTAAAATTATTATTTTTGGGTTAATTTATAAAAGATACAAAAAAAAAAAAATAGAACATAAATTAAAGAAAATAACGTTCTCTACAACTTTTCTTATAAACATTTTTTTCTGATATGAACCGTTTGAAATATAAATTAAAAAAAATGATTATTTCCTTCCACAATTTTTTTTGGAAAAATTATTAGAATAAAAATTGTAGATAATAATATTATCTACAACTTGTATCTCAAACATTTTTTTCTAATACCTACCGTTTAAAAAATAAATCGAAAAAATTAATTTTTTTAGAAAATCGATTATTTCCTAAAAACAAATTTTGGGGGAGAAAATGGATAGAACATAAATTATAGATAAAAGTACCTTCTACAACTTTGATCTAAAACATTTTTTTTTTGCTGCGCACCGTTTCAAAAATAATTCGAAAAATAAGTATATTTCCGTTTCCGGTTTAGTGATGGTTTTCAAAAATAGGAGGTGCACATTTAGAGTATACAAGAACCTTAAGTTTAAAATTTCATGTCCGTAAGTCTTACAGTTTTGGCTGTAGAGCGTTCACAGACACACAGCCAGACACACACAGACACACAGACGTCATTGAGTTAATGGTGGTATATGATTCAGGGACCCTCAAAACATGTAATTCCGTTAAAATCTCGAGTTCGAATTTTTTCGTGATCACTATACTTTATTTATACATTACATTTCATGTATGTATAAAAAAGTAAAAAACATATATCCGGGCTGCTATGATGACCAAATATTGGTCGTTGCCTCCCGGTCTATTGGAGGAAATTATTTTTCATGTCGTGTTATTCTAAATTTTATTATATTGTTGAAATAATTTATTTTTACTTGAGTTAACCTGAAATGAGGAGACGATTCTAGAGAAAGAAGTGCTTTAGCTACGGCTACGGTATTGATATCCTTCCAAGTGGAAAATTTCACGTTTCTGTGTTATAATAAAAACTCATGACCTTTGTATATAAAAATATATATTTTTATATACATCGCACAAAACAGACTTCAACATAATAAATAGTTATACAGGGTGATTCAGCACTGTCGTGCCAAACTTGAACAGTAGATTGAGAAAAATATTTTAAGCAAAAAACTTTAAATAAACATGTGTCCGGAAATTTTTCCTTAGGGAACTACAGGCTTCCAAAAATTTTACTAAAAATTAGTTTTAATTTAATATCTAGAGAACCCTTTGTGATAGAATTATGAAATTTAGTATTTGGTTTAATAATAATATGTGTTATCGATTTCTAATATTAACCAATTATATTTTAGGCCAGGGCTGTACGAGGCCAGTGGGCCCATCTATTTTGATCTTGTAATTGTTTGTTCCTTAATTTTTTTCTTGAGTTGGTACTTTTATAAGATTATATGACACAAAATACACAAAAACATACTTTGCTTGTTGATCATAGGATAAACCGTTTTCGAGAAATATCGATGGAAAAGAAAGCATGCAGAATTAACCTTAATACGGATGCTTGAAATTATAAAAAATAAATTTATATTCTTATTTCATGATAACAAATAAGATAAAAAGTTAATATAAATATACCTCCAAAAATGCATCCATATCAATAAATAGCCATTTTTAGTTTGTTTTTCTGGTCATGTTAATAAAGTTCATGTAACAGTAAAGGAACTGGCTATAGATCTTACAGGATTCATATTAGGAGGTTTATTTAAATGAACTTTATTCTTACCTTTAATCATAGAAAAAGAATATAAATTTATTTTTTGAAATTTCAAACATCCGTATTAAGTTAAATTCTGCATGTTTTCTTTTCCATCGATATTTCTCGAAAACGGTTTATCCTATGATAAACAAGCAAAGTATGTTTTTGTGTATTTTGTGTCATATACTCTTATAAAAGTACCAACTCAGGAAAAAATAAAGGAACAAACAATTACAAGATCAAAATCGATGGGCCCACTGGCCCCATACAGCCCTGGCCTAAAATATAATTGGTTAATATTAGAAATCGATAACACATATTATTACTAAACCAAATACTAAATTTCATAATTCTATCACAAAGGGTTATCTAGATATTAAATTAAAACTCATTTTTAGTAAAATCTTTGGAAGCCTGTAGTTCCCTAAGGAAAAATTTCCGGACACATGTTTATTTGAAGTTTTTTGCTTAAAATATTTTTCTCAATCTACTGTTCAAGTTTGGCACGACAGTGCTGAATCACCCTGTATAGACGAATACATACATATATGTAAAATACAACATAGCAGTACCTAATAATAAGTAACGGTAAGAGTTATCATTATAAACTGCTCAACCGATTTAGATGAAGTTTTAAAAAAATAAATATTATTGAATTTTGTACCTTTTTCCCAATTAACAAAAAGTGGTTACAAATAGCCCCTAAGAATGTACATATGTACGACATACAAAAAATGTTCGATATTTAATTTTACATACCATCGTTAAAAAATATACAGTGAGTTCATAGGTGGGCATAAACTCGTTCATCCGTTAATCGTAATTAACGAAGTTAACAAAATGGTTAACGGATTAACTTTTAAGTTAACTCAAAAAAATGTTAACGCTTTTGTTAACTTCCGTTAACATTAGTCCGTTACATTGGTTGTTTGATGAAAAATACATAACAAAGTTGTCGAAATAGTTAAAAAAAAGGTCTAAAAACATTTTGGATGGTTAACTTTTTAACGGATTAACTTTAACTTTCGTTAAATTTTCAAATTTTCGGTTAACTTTAACTTCCGTTACATTTTCGGAATTTTAACGGTTTAACGGTTAACGAAGTTAATTTTTTTATTAACGGATTAACGATTAACGAAGTTAACTTTTCGATTAACTGTGCCCACCTATGATTATGTTCCATTTGGAAAAGTTGAGAATAATATTTTTGAAGTACTTAAAATTTTAAAATTATCTTGTACTGTTAAAATCTCAGTTGGCGAACATTAAAGTCAATAGAAATCATCTAAATAATTGAACTTACAATTGGGTCAGTCCGCGGTGACGGTCGTGACATTTCAACTCGGATTGGAGTTCATAATTTCTAAATAATACTAGTAAATAACATGGTTTTACCTTTTTTTCTGTAGATCTTAATTCAATACATGTATATTGAAAGAATAAAAGGTCTACGTTTATTTTACAAAAAAATGTCAGCGTTCAAAACCCTGTGACGGTCGTGACGCCAACTATTTATTGCAAGTCTTGCAACCTCTATCCAAAATCTCAAAATATTAGCGGAAATATTGAAGTTACTTTATAATAATCATACTTTAATATGTTACGAATAAATTATTTTTTAGTACCACAAGAGCATCAGGTAAATACGTAATGTATTTAACTGGTTATTATTCAACAAACATTGTGACGGTCGTGACAGAAAATTGTGACGGTCGTGACACGTTGAATAAAAGGATACAATAAGAGTACTTTTTGTGTTTATTTGCTTTTTGATAATATTAACTAGTACTTATAACAATTATTTATCAAATACATCAATAAACTCATTAAATTTATAATAAATGCGGTCACCCTTAGTCATTATTGTTGGTGAGGGTAATTTTTTCTTAATTTGGTCAAACGTCACGTTTGATATGTAATTGTCAAAGACCTTTAATAGTTTGCCACGATCATCACTTATTCTTAAGTAAGTTATTGTGATTTCACTTTATTTGTTGTCTTTTTGGAAATTTTTTGTAAATTTTTGGAAATATTTTGAAAATTAACCAAAATTTTTCTAATTTTCTTCTGGTTTATGGAAATTGATATTAAATAGCCTGTTAATTTTATATTTTAGTATTCATTTTCGTAAAATATTTTTTTGACTATCTGGTATCGATTACCGCGGACTGACCCATATGTTATACAACTTGACAAATGTTGCAGCCGGATTGTAAATTTAGCCGTTTTACAAAACGACTAGCCGTTTTGTAAAACGTTGGTACTGTAAATAATATACACTTAACTGTCCTTAGTTAGGGCAATCTATTGGTGTGGAATAAGCAGGTATGGCTTCTGGGTCTAAGCCACGTCAATGTTATCAATGCACTGAACTGTTGAGGTTTTTACAATAATATATATGTATCGCCACTTGAACACAACTATTTCATGTTAACGTCCAAGAGTGCGTAAACGCACACTAGATATTTCGTTTGTTTATTTTCAACTAAACATAAACAATTAATTTTTTTAAGGATGTATGGCACGTACAGTCTGAGTCAACAATAATGTAAATTTAGATGCAATGGACGATCAAAATCAAATTATGAATTATTTACTTTAAATGCTTGTAGGAAAGTCAAATTCGTTTATAAACTACTTAAATAATATTAGTACTTATGTTTAAAACCTTATTTCCCATTTTTTAACTGTTATTTTACAATTTTAGTCAAAAAATTAATATTTGTGTTGATTACATGAAAAAATTTTATTCTGAATTTATCTGTCAGATTTAAAAACAAAAGAATCATTTTAAATGACAAAAATTCAAATATTATTAAATAACATTGTTTAGAACATACGTAGAATATACAAATGCAACGAAAACAATAATATTAGTAGTTTATATGATTTAATATATGAAAAACTATGTAATAAAACAAATCATTACATTTAAGAACGCCATTTTTTATTTTTTTTTCAATATTTTTCAGCAATAATTTTTTTTTTCTCGGAATTAAGGTCTGAAAGAGTATGAAATTTTTTATGAAACTTGTTCCTAAATATGTAAGTGACGTGTTGTGAAAATTTCAAATTTTTCTCGGTGCTAGAACCATGTGTTTTATTAAAATTGAACCGTCAATACATCATTCTGCCATAAGAGCCCATGTTAATTTCTTTAATTTAAAAAAAAAATTACTCTCAAACTATGTAGTAGAACCTTCTGAAATTTTGTGTGGGTATTTAAGTTTTATTAAGGAATAACTCCTCCAAATTTAAACCATTTCTCGGTGAAATAAGATACCTACCATACATCCTTAATACGTCTATTCGTAAGATAGACTCATAAGCAATAAAATAAGAGTAAACAAATATTGATAAATATCCCATGTTTCTTAAAATTATAGAAATTGTAATTTATAATTTTTATGTGTTTTTAAATATAAGTAAAAATTCTAACAAAAATAATATAATTATCCTATTTAGGCAGAATGAAAGAAAGCCTCTCTTCTTATACCAAACGTATACAGGGTGAGGCAGTAACTATTACCATCTTAAATAACTTCGAATCTATAAGGCCCAGAGAAAAATTAGTGGAACCAAAATTGTACAGTACAAAGGGGGACATCATATAGCGATAATAATTTTTATCCAGGGGGAGGCGCTTCGGAGATATTAAGGTCATCTTTATTTTTTAAAATTTATTCGGTAAATTTTTTTCTAAAATATGAAAAGAGGAACTGAAAACAACTTCAGAATTCATCACACAAGATCATTGAACAAGAGTTAAAGTTAAGAAAAAACGATTAAAAAATACATTTTTTTTATTAAAATGAAATTTGCCAGTGTTATATCGATAATGATGGCCGCCACTTCGAACATATTTAAATGTAAATTTAATTTAATAAAAAAATGTATTTTTCAATCGTTTTTAGGGTTCCGTAGAAAACTAGGAACCCTTATAGTTTCTCCATGTCCGTCGGTCCGTCTTCAAAAATTTTGAGATAATAAGATGAAATTTGGTATACGGTCGTAAATTGATGACCCAAAAACAGAAATAATAAGATTTTTGAAAATAAAAATTTTTTAGACCCCCCTTTCATAAAATGAAAAGTGTTTTAAAAAAAAATTTCACGTACACCATTGAGTGGGGTGTCGTTAGAAAGGTCTCCTAAAATGCAACAAAAAATATATCAGAACTTTTTGATTTTAACCCTTTAATCACGATGTATTTGCTCTCCAAAGTCGTTAAAAAAGCGCCCCCCCCCCTCTATTTTATAAACTACCAATTTAAAAAATCTGAAAAAATTCCAGAATGTAGCTTTTCATTAGTACTTTCACTGAAAATTATAACGAACATTGTCAAAAATATTTTGGACCCCCCTTCTATAGACTGAAAAGTGAACTCTCATTTTTTCCCCACTTACCCCATTGAGTGGGGTGCCATTTAATAGGTCTCCTAAAATTCAATAAAAAATGTCATATAACTTTTTGATTTCAACCCTTCAATCACGAAATATTTCCTTTTTAATGTCGCTGTCAGAGCGTCCCCCCCCTCTATTTTCTAAACTATCGATTCAAAAAATCTGAAAAAAATTCAGAATGTAGCTTATTTTTTAATTTATATAATTACATAAAAAAGTTAAAAAATGAAAAGATGTTGAGGAACGAATTAGACCATCTTAAAGTAGAGTAAATTTGCTCAATTTAATAGTAAAAAAGTTTTGAAAAAAGTTAATTTTTGACCAAGTTACAAGCATTTGAAAACATGCTATTTTTTAGGTGTCCCCTTAATTAATTTGTTGAGTATATATGTACGTTAACATTTTGATAATTGTAGGACTGGTTTAAGAGAAGTCAAATACAACAAACGTCCATGATTTGATGTTACATAATGAATATATATGCATTCGAAGTACACTTATACCTAGTATACAGAGTTAACTAATTCAGTTATAACTTGTTGATAATCACTGGAGCGTATCTCTGGCACTTATTTACGGTCCGATATACATTTTACATGAAATTTAATTGAAGTTATGATTGCAAATGGACGCTCCGAGCGAAATGTGTTTCATACATAGTTTATCTAACTAATTCTAGGCTAAACTTATACATACACCATCTATCTATATGTATAGTACCTACTTGAATTACTATATATGATAGGTAGCACTCGATTTCTACATTTACTGAAATTTTCATTTTAATTAATTATTAAAAAATATATTACCTATAACCGATTTGACCTATTAATCAATATTTTGGCGCACCAGAAAATCTTCAATTTTTGTTTTTAGATTAAAATATGTACATCGAAAACGTATATTTGCACTTCCAAATAAATAAAAATCGTTCACGCGAGGCAAAGGGGTAGTTCAGTTCTTACCCTATTGTTTTTGGGTTTACTGTATTTTTGACGTAAGATTTGGATTCAGCGTCGAAAAATACATCGAAAACGTATATTTGTATTCGCAGCGTGCGCGATGACAGCGCCAACTAATGGGTGGACTTTAGTAGCAACTTGGGTGGACTTTGACAAATAATTTCAATAAAATATCGTAATATACACATTTTAGACGATTATTTATGACTATTAGTTATGTGCACGAAGTGTATTAGCGCCGCTAGCAGCGGGTAATAGAGAAGGATTGAATGGATTTAACTCTATTTTTATCATTGTTTAATACCGTGAAATTTTTTATTAAACAAATATCATTTAATTTAGCTGTTTGCATATAATATAAATAGTATAACATAAAAGGTACGTGAAAATTATTAATTTTGGGTATCTTTTTCTCTTTAATTATGACGTATAATAGATAAATAATTAATTCGTTTACATTGACAGCGTAACTTCAAATTTTGGCGCCGATAATTTTACAATATTGCTCACCACGAACACTCGCATCGATATTCTTTCTAACTCCACCCCCTTGCACATACAGTAGTCTATAGTGAGATTAACCATGTTGACCTTTCTATTTTCAGTTAAAAACGAGTCTATTAAAAATGACAGTTAGTCCACCCAAAGTGTTATTTTTTGCCACGTTGTGCGCTGTGATCGATTTCGTGTCCCCCACTACCTACTTTGCACCCAGCGAATAATGTATATGATTATGTACTATTTAAAATAATATTTTTTCGAATTTGAAATTTTGAACACGGGCCGGAATGCTAATATATTGGCTCACCTTTGCCTATGATCAATCAATGATATAAGATACCTTTTATACTAGTTTTCAGAGGGCGAAATGCTCCCTGAAATCCCGGCCCTCTAAGGGTTAATATAAGTTTTTGTCAAATAGGGTAAAAGTAGTAATGGTTTTTTATTTTATGATCATTTATCAAAGAGGAAATAATTTTGCTACCCAATTTAAATATTTTCACTTTTAGGGGTTAGATAAACATTTTTCTTCATACTAAATTGATTTTGATGGAATTTGGTTTCATAGATGGGTAAGGCTAATAGATAGTTCAATGTAAAATTCCTAAAAATCGTTTGTATCAGGGAGGAGTGTTATCCCAAAATTTTATTAATTTTTTTTATGTCACATTAAAATTTTGTAGTCTTTTTTGTAGAGCTTTCAATTTTCTAAAAGGGTTATGACAAATGTTTGTAGTTAAATATTCCCTTATGAAGATATATCTCCTATTGCTTTATAAAATTGAAACCACTGTCAATTGTTTATCGATCACGTATGAAGAATATTAACTCATTAACGCCCGAAAGAAAACAAAAACATGCATACGATTTTTTTAATGAAATTAAAAGGTATACAGGTATATTCAATATATTTAACTAAATATACAACTTTTTTTTAATATTTAGAAAAAATATATGAAGTCTATTTTGTGTAAGACTGCTTTTCTGATATCATTTTTATTTAAATAAAATTAATTTAAAAGTCATGTTATGTATATATATATATATTAATATATATATTAAAGTTATTTCATATGATTTGAACAAAATTCGAAATCACATGCTCTAGTTGGATAAAATATGTACATTACTGATCTAAAAAAAGTGGACAGCATAAATTTAAGCACAACGATTAAATTTATTGTTTTCTATCAAAATGTCCCGTTAATATGAAGGGTAGTTTAATCAATAGATTGAATTAGTATATAATTGGCATCAATATGTTGTATAATTGAGGAATATTAAATGTATTTTTAATATTATTCTTGCAATATTGCTTGATTTGTGTTTACGGTTACAAAAATTCGCTTATTGTTAAGTAGTGTTAAATCGCAATTTTTAATTCTTTTTGAAGTTTTTATGAATCAAAGGTACCAGGTAAGCGGCAAGCATTAATTTCATTACCTTTTTTATACAGTTATCAAAATGTTTTTATCATGAATTAAATAAAAAACAAAAAAATCATATTATTCCGATATAAAAGATTGTAAAGTGACTTTAAACAAATTTTACAAAGTTAAATCAACTATTTTGAAATTAAATTAACATAAAAGTTCATATTTTATGTATTTATTTACTTTTATTTTATTTACCATACTGACAGGGAGTTACATTAATGTGATAATAAAATTTTGGAACAATTTTGGACAAATATAAATAAAATTTGGAGTGAAATCAGTGTCGAAGCAATAAATAAACTTATATCGCCAATGTCGCGAATATTAGATGCGGTCAGGAAAAACAGTGGGGGGGTTACAAATTATTAAAATTGTTTGTAATTATATATTGAATAATTAAGTAACAATATATATTTTATAATAACTACACACATTCATTTAATTTATTTATAAATTCCCATTTATTTCCATTTTACTTTAATTTTTCCGCTGTCCACTTTTTTTTGATCAGTAGTGTATATTAGCATATCAGGTACCTCTTTTCAAATAAATACTATTGAGAATAATTAAAACACGTTTAAACACTTTTGAAATTAATAACGTTAACAGATTTTGTTTGTTTTACTTCTACCAACTGATTTTTAAGGAAATATTGTGAATTAATATCCATAGATAGCAGCAATAATTATACAAATGTGTACGGCGGGCGTTAATGTGTTAAACGTTGAGTATCCTTAATATATATAAAACTCAACGTCTCTCTGTCTGTCTGTCTGTCTGTCCGTTAGTGCGCTTATCACTCGAGAACCACTTATCCGATTTACGTGTTTTTTTTTAATTCATAGGTACATTCTCTGGCCAGGTTATAGGCTATATTTTGTTACGTTAGGTAACATAACAACTATGCAGTGACGATAATAGTAAATCAAGTCAGAAAAAAAATTACCGACGGCGCGCTGTTTTGCAATACGCTGCCTCAACCGTTGGATATAGAACAAAATAATGTGTTAAAGAATTGTGTAGAATCAAAAGTGCTACAATAAAGTCCGCGACACCATATGTCTAACTTTTATATTTAAGCCACAATGACTGGTTTTATGTTACAAAGAAAACATAAAATATTTGGGTTATGTTTACATGGACTTATGACCTGCAAAACTTTAATCCTTATCGAAATAAATGATTTAATCGTCATAAGTACTTAATGTAGATATAATTTGCCTTTTACAGAATTCAATTTGGTCTTTTGGTTTAGGAAATAACGTGAAATAAGTATATACAATAACATTATTCGTAACAATTCGCGCGAACTACGACTATGTATGTAGACGCTGCGCTGAGTAGAGAGGACAGGCCAGTATTCTTTTGATTGTCAATTGTTTAAATTGTTTTCAATAATTAACTTTTAAATAATCAACTATTTATATTTTTTAATCCTAAACAATAATTCCGTAGTCTACGCGAGCGAAGCCGTGCGGGCCAAGCTAGTATAAATATAAAACCAGTTAATGGTGGAGGTGCTGGGGATTATTAAAAAAAAAACGATCAAATGCGGGTTTGATTAGGTTCCGTAGTCATTCTCACTAACATTATCTACTTGATAATACGTATCAAGTCCTATTTCATGTCGATCAAACATGTAATTTCTACAAAAGAACGTGGTCATATCATCATTTATAAAAAACATATTTTGTACACTTTCCAGTTAATGGGATGGGCTTCAAAACATTTATACAGAATTCGTTATAGTTTTTTTTATTGAAAGTACTAAATAAAAGTTACATATGCACTTTTCAAATAATTTTTGCATCGATAGCTTAGCAATTAGTGGGGGGCAGGCGCTCTGATAACGACTTTGAAAGTAAATATATCGTGAGGGTTAAAATTAAAAAGGTCCTTAAACATTTTAGTTGTGTTTTAAGAGGAAGGGGGTACTACTATGTGAGCGTAAAATCAAGAATATTTTTAACTTCCCAATAGGGAGTTATTGTAATTGGTCCGAAAATCGAAATCAAAAATTTTAACATATTTTCATGTTTCAAGGGCATTAGAGTATATTGACACTATTTTCAGAAAAATGTCTGTGTGTGTGTGTCTGTGTGTGTATGTACGTACGTACGTACGTGTCATTTTTTTCCGGGACGAAATCTCGCGAACAAAAAATGCTATTGACTTCGTTGGGGTGCTAATCGAAGCGTCTTGACGTGAATATGATCTGAAAGAAAGGATTTTTCGAAATTCAACCCCTACGGGGGTAAAAAGGGTGTTTTATTCATTTTTATTTTTTTTCTTGGTCGAATTTAGTCGGAACTTAGAATAAATACTATACAATACAAATAATGAATCGTGTATTTCAGTATTTATTTTTTATATGGGTCCAAACAGCCATTAAAGGGATGAAAACCACCATCAAAATTTGAATTTCATACTAATAAATACATCTAATAATTCATGTTGCCTTGGAAACAACACAATTCAAAATTCAAACTGTCAGATTAGTTTTTCTAAAAATGTGCATTATATTATTAACATTATTAGGATATTAGAAAACTAATATTCATAATACAAAGGGTGAGTTTTATTTCTGATAAATTCCATTAAAATTTTTCATATACGTATTAAAAAAAATATTTACAAACTATAACATAGTAATATTAATTATGGAAACAATAAGTAATCAGTATTCAAGTATTGTAAGTCATACCATGTTGGGAAGTTGATTGTGTGGACCTAAAGGATCGCACCCCACAGCATTATACGTTATATAGTTTAATTTTATATCCCCGGGTAAAATTGAATCCGACAGCTAGTTTTCTATTGTTTTAAAGAAAATTAATTGATTTTTTTATACAGTTATTCTTTATACTTTATTTATTATTTAAAAACAAATTGACCTCCCTGGTCGTACTTCTATAGGTCGTAGTTTTTTATTTGGAACATAGAAAACATAGAAAATTCTTAAAATATATACGAAAACGAAGTGAAGGGCGTAGGATTTTTTCGAAATATTGATTTAAAAAAATGACGTCATTTTGTTTTGAAAGATTTTTTTTAAATGTCTAAAATCGGGTATAAAATCAATTACAGTAAATTAATCAAAACAATTCTACGTTCTTCTTCACTATGTTAGAATTCGAATTTAAAAAAAATTGGGGGGTAATTTTTAAAAGTATAAGAATTGAGAAAATGCAAAAAAATAATAATCGATTTTTTGAAATTTACAAGATGGTCAAGTACCCTAAAACCTTTTGTACATCATTCTTAAATAGTTAAGGAATCATTTAAAACAAATAAAAAATAGTACCTCCCTTTCAGAAACCTATCTAAAGACATTTCACTTAAGGTGTAATGGAAAAAATTGACTACACTTTTCAGTCTATGGGTGGGAGGTTCAAAAATTTGTTTTTTCAAAAAACTTTTCTGTTTTTGGGGTATCAGTAGGTATATCTAATAGGTTTATAAATGAGATAATGGTAGGGCTGTGATATTCAGATAAACACACGGACAGACCGAAACCAATGGTTCCTAGTTTTCTATGGAACCTTAAAAAAGTGAATTTAATTTCGAATCTGACGGTTTTGTTCGGATTCAGGGTTCAGGTGTCTGAAGGTACAATAATATGATGCTTTATACAGGGTCCTCCAATAGTGCGTCCGGCATTCCTCACGCACTTCCTGTAGTAGATAGAAAAAAAAGTTTGGTACATAATATTATTGGTTTGAAAATATCAACGTCGTAAAATTATTTTCATTAATACAGGGTGTCCCATTTTTGCTCTGTAACAAAAACAAACATTTTTTTAAATGGAACCCCCTATAAATTTTTCAGTATTCCGATGTCATATTTTAACCTCCATATTATCATCTATTCATTTTTTGATTTAGTGACAGTGTTGCCAAATTATAAATTTTTTTCCGAAAAATAATCCATAAACAAGGTCAACTTTAAAAAATCGTAGCGACCTCGTTTTTTTGGAAGCGATTGATTTTTTTAACAATATTATTAGTCCTGGTAAAGAGTAACATTTTGATAATAACCAATTTGAATTTAGTTGTACAGGCTGTCCATAAAAAAATGTCAAAATTTGCAAACTTAAAAATGATAAAAGTCATTTTTTTCAAATGTGACTACCCCTTTTTTATTCCGTTATTCGATTGGGGTTTTTCTCCTTTTCAATTTGTGTAGGGGATATCCTATGTCTAAACCCCATAGTTTCTCTGATATTCAATACTTTTAATAAAATTAACCTTTTTATTACACTTTTATGCATCGAAGTAGGCCGTGCTGATGAAAAACACATGCCGGCAAATTGATTTGAGCCTAGTTGAAAATAGAAGACATTTAGAACATTTATTTTGGTCTTTTATCTTTTGTTTTTTCAATTTTGTAACTTTTCATATTTTTTTTAAATAAAAGAAATAATTTTATTACATAAGTATTATCCGTTTTAAACAATAATTTTAATCAAATATTACATTGATACTTAAGTACTACATTTGTTTTTCATCAGCACGGCCTACTTCGGTGCATAAAAGTGTAATAAAAAGGTTAATTTTATTAAAAGTATTGAATATCAGAGAAACAATGGGGTTTAGACATAGGGTATCCCCTACACAAATTGAAAAGGAGAAAAACTCCAATCGAATAGCGAAATAAAAAAGGGGTAGTCACATTTGAAAAAAATGAGTTTTATCATTTTTAAGTTTGCAAATTTTAACATTTTTTTATGGACAGCCTGTACAACTAAATTCAAATTGGTTATTATGAAAATGTTACTCTTTACCAGGACTAATAATATTGTTAAAAAAATCAATCGCTTCCAAAAAAACGAGGTCGCTACGATTTTTTAAAGTTGACCCTGTTTATGGATTATTTTTCGGAAAAAAATTTATAATTTGGCAACACTGTCACTAAATCAAAATATGAATAGATGATAATATGGAGGTTAAAATATGACATCGGAATACTTAAAATTTTATAGGGGGTTCCATTTAAAAAAATGTTTGTTTTTGTTACAGCGCAAAAATGGGACACCCTGTATTAATGAAAATAATTTTACGACATTGATCTTTTCAAACCAATAATATTATGTATCAAACTTTTTTTCTATCTACTACAGGAAGTGTGTGAGGAATGCCGGACGCACTATTGGAGGACCCTGTATAATATAACTATATTTTATATATTACAACAATAATCTTATTTAATTTTATACTGATAATTTTATCTGGAGCAAGCTTTATACGTACCTTGTTGATAATATAACAATAGGGTGTTTGACACTATTAATTATAAAGACTAAAATGTTCTAAATAGTGTAGTATACCGGGTGTCCCAGATAACTTTTCCAGCATGGGGATCTCAGTATCTATAAGAAATACAGGTGCAGTTAAATCAGATCAATTATTTGTAAGAAAGGGGTGAGTATTACTACACAAAAAAATATTCATAATTCTGTGTGGTTTAGGCGGTATACTCAAAAAACTGAAAATTCGGAATTTCTTTAAATGGCTATAACTTTTTTGTTAAAGTAGATAGGTACTTTTTGTTTGCGGTTTCTTAAAGCACTTTTTTGTGTAGAATTGATTGGTGTATTTAGATTTTTAATATAACTTTTAGTTTCCGAGATACAAGCCCTAACTCCAGTTTTTCTTATAGGCCGCTAAGTTGGCTATGGCATTTTTGAACGTGTTTTTTACTCTACTTTACAACGATATGTCACTTGCCATATTTATTATTGAAAAAAAGTCGAAATACTAAATATCAGTGATATTTATGAAGTATTTTATTACAAACTTTTAAGTGAGCCATGAAAAACAAAAATTGTAAACAAAAATCACAATAACAACAATCAAAATAACAAATGAATATTTGAAACAATGAACTATTGGAAAAAATATATTATAATTCTTTTTCGATAATAAATATGGCAAGTGACACATCGTTGTAAAGTAGAGTAAAAAACACGTTCAAATATGCCATAGCCAACTTAGTGGCCTATAAGAAAAACTGAGGCTAGGGCTTGTATCTCGGAAACTAAAAGTGATATTAAAAATTTAAAAATACACCAATCAATTCTACACAAAAAAGTGCTTGAGCCCTTATTATAACTATAAGTATATTATAGGTAAAGGTACACATAAATATGTATATTTGAATAAAATATTTGTTTATATTAGACTTTATCTTTTTCGCAGATAAATGTTACTGGCACATTACACGAGTGATTAACGAGAAGAGCGTCATTAAATAAAGAGACACAATCTTCAATGTCTTCAGAGTTTGATGGATACCCTGGATACCAGCTAGTGAACCCTGTTGTGTTTAGGTGAGAACCTATAATAATATCTTAAGTTTAAAATCAAATATATATATTTTTATATACCGGGTATTAAAAAAAGAGTGTAAAATATTTGAAGAGGTAATAGTATGGACCAAAATAAACAAAAAACTTATAATAAACATGTGTCCGGAAATTTTTCCTGAGGGAACTACAGCCCTCCAAAGATTTGGCTCAAAATGAGTTTTTATTTAATATCTAGAGAACCCTTTGTGAAAAAATTATGAAATTTGGTATTCTGTTTAGTAATAATAAGTGTTATCGATTTCTCGTATTAACCAATTATAATTTATACTAGGGATCTATGGGGTCAGTGGGCCCATCGATTTTTATCTAGTATTTTTTTCTTGAATAAAGGACTTATATAAGATTACATGACACAATATACACAAAAATATATATTGCTTATTTGTCATAGGATTAACCGTTTTCGAGAAATATCGATGGAAAAGAAAGCATGCAGAATTTAACAACACGGATGCTTCAAATAACAAATAATACATTTATATTCTTGTTCTATGATTAAAGGTAAGAAAAAAAGTTAATATAAAGAAACATCCTAATATGAATCCTCTTAGATCTATAGCCAGTTCTATTACTGTTACACGTACTTTACTAACTTGACTAAAAAACGAAATTAAAAATGGTTATTTGTTGATGCATTTTTGTGGTATACTTATGATAACTTTTTGTCTTAATTATTATCAGAGAACAAGAATATAAATTTATTATTTGTAATTTGAAGCATCCGAATTAAGTTAAATTCTGCATGCTTTCTTTACCATCGATATTTCTCGAAAACAGTTAATCCTATGACAAATAAGCAAAATATATTTTTGTATATATTATGTCATGTAATCTTATATAAGTTCTTTATTCAAGAAAAAAAATACTAGATAAAAATCGATGGGCCCACTGACCCCATACATCCCTGGTCTAAATTATAATTAGTTAATACGAGAAATCGATAACACTTATTGTTACTAAACCGAATACCAAATTTCATAATTTTATCAGAAAGGGTTCTCTAGATATTAAATAAAAACTCATTTTGAGCCAAATCTTTGGAGGGCTGTAGTTCCCTCACGAAAAATTTTCGGACACATATTTATTAGAAGTTTTTTGCTTATTTTAGTCCATACTATTACCTCTTTAAATATTTTACACTCTTTTTTTAACACCCGGTATAATATAATATTGGTGTTCCAATATTGGAACACCTGGCAAAAATGGGTTAAACCCTTCTATACGATTTGTCGTATTTGAGTTACAGCGTCTACAGACAGACACACAGACACTACACTGATTTTTGATGGAATTATCTGTTTCGCCTTCTGAATCCATTTTGTTTCGCCAAGATGTCCGTGTATCGGTTTGTCTGTCTGTAACTCAGATATGACAAATCCTAGAAGGCGGATTACATTTTATATTTATTAATAGTATATTGTGCAACTAGTGCGCTCATTCGCTCGAGTGGGCAATCGACAACTTCGCACGAGTTGCACATACTATTTTTTATTACGAATGCGGGGATAATTGGAGTATAAAAACTGATAATAGTATACGGGTGTCCCAGATAACTTTTCCAGCATGGGGATCTCAGTATCTATAAGAGATACAAGTGCAGTTAAATGAGATGAATTATTTGTAAGAAAGAGATGTGAGTATTACTACACAAAAAAATATTCATAATTCTATGTGGTTTAGACGGTATACCCAAAAAACTGAAAATTCGGAATTTCTTTAAATGGCTATAACTTTTTTGGCAAAGTAGATAGGTACTTTTTGTAGACGGTTTCTCAAAGCACTTTTTTGTGTAGAATCGATTGGTGTATTTAGATTTTTTATATCACTTTTAGTTTCCGAGTTATGACCCCTAACTTTAGTTTTTCTTATGGGCCACTAAGTTGGCTATGGCATATTTGAACGTGTTTTTTACTCTACTTTACAATGATATGTCACATGTCATACTTATTATTAAAAAAAAGTAAAAACCTTATTTTGTAATAATTTATTGTTTTTAAATATGCATTTGTTATTTTCATTGATGTTATTGCGATTTTTGATTAACAATTTTTGTTTTTCATGGCTTACTTAAATGTTTGCACTAAAATACTTTATAAATATCACCAGTATTTAGTACTTCGACTTAATTTCTATAATAAGTATGTCATGTGACATATCGTTGTAAAGTAGAGTAAAAAACACGTTCAAATATGCCATAGCCAACTTAATGGCCCATAACAAAAACTAAAGTTAGGGGTCATAACTCGGAAACTAAAAGTGATATAAAAAATCTAAATACACCAATCAATTCTACTCAAAAAAGTGCTTTAAGAAACCGCAAACAAAAAATACCTATCTACTTTGCCAAAAAAGTTATAGCCATTTAAAGAAATTCCGAATTTTGAGTTTTTTGGGTATACCGCCTAAACCACATAGAATTATGAATATTTTTTTGTGTAGTAATACTCAGCCCTTTCTTACAAATAATTGATCTCATTTAACCAAACCTGTATCTCTTATAGATACTGAGATCCCCATGCTGGTAAAGTTATCTGGGACACCCGGTATTGTGCAACTAGTGCGAAAAGTTGTCGATTGCCCACGAGAGCGAATGAGCAATCGATAACTTCGCACGAGTTGCACATACTATTTTTTATTACGAATGCGGGGATAATTAGAGTATAAAAACTGGTAAAGTTAATATAAGTATAAATTATTTGTCAATCTGTTCTTTTTTTCTTGTTATTTATTTTAATATTTACTGTTACTATAGAAACACGTATTTTGCGTGCGGGAATGAATATTTGCTGATAGTCCAGGAGCCACCAATCCTGAAAGCTCCGTGATCACGGATTCTAATATTTTTAATAAAAAATAAAAGTTAACGTTTAGACGAACAAGATTTGCTTGGTCGGCGTGGATTTAATTGGCCGGAAATATTTTAATTAAATTATTTATTATTAAATTTCCATAATTTTTTTCCGTCATCACGGATTTTGATCAATCTTATATAGAATTTTGTGTGAAATATTATGTTCAACAAAAAAAAATCCGGCCGACCAATGATTTTTAGCCGGAAAGGTCACGCATACCTATTTGAATGGTGTGATAAGGGGTAAAATTTATCCATTATCACAGAAACCTTTTTTTTTTTTTAATTCACGCGTTTTAATGTCACATTTATAATTATCTTGGTATGCGTGCTTACAAACTGCCGAAAGTATCGCGCATACCAAATTTTATTGTGTGAGTGAGGATTATACTGTTATAGATTTCACTTACTTGATGACATTTCTTTTAGAGTCTTTCTTCTACCTCTGGTCTCTTCCTTAAGTTTTTAACTATTTATTATACTAATCAATATGGAAAAGAGGAAATACAGGAAAATTTTTATTTGGGTTGATTATATAATAAATGAAGGTTGATACAAAAAATATGTTCAATTCAAGTTTATTAATCAATAATCATCTACATCATTATCATCAAAATTATCATTTCTCTCTTTTTCTGATTCTTCGCTTTCTTCCTCATTCTGTTGGCAACTTAATATTTCCTCAACCTTTAACGGTGCCGATGGGCCAATGTACCACAATGGTTCGAGTTTACTGGATTCATTTACTTGCCATCCACATTCTGTTGGATCATATAATGTACAAATAGGTTCAGTAGCATTTTGCCACATTACGTTTACAAAAATGGTGCGTAATATTTTTTGCGTTAAAGTTTTCCAGCATGGTGGAATATTATTTGAATTGAAATTTATCATACCTTTGTAAAAATTTTTCTTTGTCGGTTGTACTTGCAAAAAATTTTAAGAATAATTCAAATCTTGCTATATTAACATCATTATTTTTTACGTTATACATTTAATTTGTAAATGTTTGAACTAAATCTGCCTTTTCTTTATCATTTATGTCTTCCAATGCTCGAACATGTTCTGATATTCTTCATTTTCTAACAGGAGGTTGTAGGCTTTAATTTTTCCTTTACGAACAAAAGCTGCTGTGTAATCACAACCTGTAAAAGCATGGAAGCCCGGTAGAGCTCGACAGACTGATGAACCTAGTTTTTCTGCGAGTTGTGTACAATTTACGTAATTTATTTCGTTATTTGTTTTGGTTGTGATCCATACTTCTTGCTCTTTGAATTTATGTATGTTTCCGAGACAAATAATTAACACGTCAGTATCTAATGATTTTATGAGGATTTTTTGTTGAGGCGAACATTTGTTTAAGTGGAAAATCTTTGAGGCAGGTCAATGTTAAATTCGTAGGGAATAGGAAGAGACGAACTCATGCAAGGTTTCAACTTGAACCAAAAATCTGCCTCACTCACTCTTTACAGAAATATAGAAACCGTTGAAAAGCGAATAGTTAAAATTTGGTATGCGCGATACTTTCGGCAGTTTGTAAGCACGCATACCAAGATAATTATAAATGTGACATTAAAACGCGTGAATTAAAAAAAAAAAAAGGTTTCTGTGATAATGGATAAATTTTACCCCTTATCACACCATTCAAATAGGTATGCGTGACCTTTCCGGCTAAAAATCATTGGTCGGCCGGATTTTTTTTTGTTGAACATAATATTTCACACAAAATTCTATATAAGATTGATCAAAATCCGTGATGACGGAAAAAAATTATGGAAATTTAATAATAAATAATTTAATTAAAATATTTCCGGCCAATTAAATCCACGCCGACCAAGCAAATCTTGTTCGTCTAAACGTTAACTTTTATTTTTTATTAAAAATATTAGAATCCGTGATCACGGAGCTTTCAGGATTGGTGGCTCCTCGCCTATGATATTCATTTTCAGGGTCGTAATAAATGGGTGTTATATTTAATATTATAATTACCCAAAACGGTAACAAATTTGCCTTCCTTGACTATGTCACTGATACCTATCTGGACAAATTTCTTATAACCTATATTCGGTACAGGATACGCTTTATACAAGCTCATAAGGAAGACAGCTTCTTCTTTGGAATTAGGAATAGCTAAATAAGCACACTCTGCTTCACATATGTCTTTTGCATCCATCCATATTTTTGGTTCTCTGTGATATTTGTAATATCCAGAAAATGTTTCACCAGTGAAAAGATTGTAGCCGTTATGAGTATTGTATTTGCATCCTGTAAAAAAGTTTACATTTAATATTGAAACGAAAATATATACATTATCACACTATAATATAAACGTGTATGTTTATATGTATACCGGGTGAGTTTTTTAAGGATGTATGGCAGGTAGCTCATTTCACCGAGAAATGGTTTAAATTTGGAGGAGTTATTCCTTAATAAAACTTAAGTACCCACACAAAATTTCAGAAGGTTCTACTACATAGTTTGAGAGTAATTATTTTTTAAAAATTAAAGAAATTAACATGGGCTCTTATGGCAGAATGATGTATTGACGGTTCAATTTTAATAAAACACATGGTTCAAGCACCGAGAAAAATTTGAAATTTTCACAACACGTCACTTACATATTAAGCAACAAGTTACATAAAAAATTTCATACTCTTTCAGACCTAAATTCCGAGAAAAATAATAATTATTACTGAAAAATATTGAAAAAAAAAATAAAAAATGGCGTTCTTAAATGTAATGATTTGTTTTATTACATAGTTTTTCATATATTAAAGCATATAAACTACTAATATTATTGTTTTCGTTGCATTTGTATATTCTACGTATGTTCTAAACAATGTTAATAAATATTATTTGAATTTCTGTCATTTAAAATAAAATGATTCTTTTGTTTTTAAATCTGACAGATAAATTCAGAATAAAATTTGTTCATGTAATCAACACAAATATTAATTTTTTGACTAAAATTGTAAAATAACAGTTAAAAAATAGGAAATAAGGTTTTAAACATAAGTACTAATACTGTTTAAGTAGTTTATAAACGAATTTGACTTTTCTACAAGCATTTAAAGTAAATAATTCATAATTTGATTTTGATTGTCCATTGTATCTAAATTTACATTATTGTTGACTCAGACTGTACGTACCATACATCCTTAAGGTACAGTTAGACGGGCAATGAAATTGCCAGCAATTTTTTGAATTGTTGGTAATATTATTGCTGCAAGCGGTTACACGGAGAAGCAATTTTATTGCCTGTTAGTAAAAAAAGATTGCTGGATACATAATTGCTGGCAATATTTTCAAAAAATTTCCAAGAGTGGTTGGACGAGCAATATTAATTGCTCAGCAATGAAAATATTTTGGTTGTTATTAATATTAATGTCACAGTGTTTAAAAATATGTGTGATCTTAAAAAATTAGGAACAGCATTTGTTACTTTTATACTATTCTCTGAGAGTTAAAAAAAAGAAATAAAAAAAAAAACTCGAAGCTTATTGTGTCAAGGAGTGGATTATGAAAATAGAACAGAAAGTTTTCTATCACAAACTTTTTAAGGAAATAATAATAAGGGACGATAAAATTACATGTAAAAATTTCATGCGTATATCGCATATTGATTTTATATTTTATTTAAAAAAATAAGTCCTCTTAATTAAAAAAAAGATATGTATCTATCCTCTGGTAAATAATATACACACTGATTTAAAAACATTAATTTTCTATTATTATATGCATAATAATAAACAAATGCCAATCGGCAATCAAAATATTGCTCGTTCTGGCCGGGCAATAAGCAATTTTAAAAATTCATGTCAATCAACAAAAAAAACTGTGGTTACACAGAACAATTATAAATATATTTTGAAGCCAGCAATTTGAGAAATTTGTCAAAAATATGATTGCCAAGTGTGGTTACACGAGGCAATATTTGTGTATCCATGGAAATTATAACATTGCTGGCAATTTCATTGCCCGTCTAACTGTACCTTTAATAACATCAATTATAATTTAAAATTTTAACCTATAAATTAGTTTTATTCTGGTTTTTATAAATAAACTAATAAAAAATTAAATTCATTGAAAATACACAGATGTATACCCCCAGGTTCACAATCCATGATAAAAGTTACACTGAACACATTTAAAACACGACACTATTATTTTTAAAAACTTCAATTTTAATCCGTGATTAATTTTGTTGTTCGGAAGACGATACTTTGTTATAGTGGATAGTAGTTAAAAATATTATAAGGAGCGTCACTGAATGTGAAAAACCAATCAGATTCAAAAAATTAATTCACTTGACTTTCATAGCTGATTTCGTATATTGGGGTTTTGTCCACAAATATTGGAAAATCCGCCTGTGTGCGCAAGTAGGTACTTTACAAGACAAATATCATACGAAAAAACAACCCCTATGAGAATGGGGAGGAGGGTAACATTTTGATATTTTTATCTTCATAACTGTTTAGGATATTAAAGTAAATTCGGACAAATTAATATTCAATTAAAAATGAAAGTTCGATATTCAAGCTCTAATACAGTGGTTCCCAAACTCTTTTGGCCCACGGACCCCTTTTCATAGTCAAAACTTGCCCACGGACCCCCTTTCATAGTCAAAACTTTCCCACGGACCCTGGGTGAAAAACTACTAAATTTTGACACGCGCAGTTGATTTTAGTACCACTTCGCCAATTTTTATTCGATTACGTTGAAATTTTAACACAATGAAGAAGATAGATAAAGCTACTAGTTTAGTGAATAACATTAAAATTGGACAAAAATTGTTTGTGTTAATGCACTTTGATTTTTGAAAATTGCCGAATTTTTGCTAAAAAATAGATTTTTTTTTGTTTAAAAATGATTTTCGAAGAGAATAACTTTATGAATGTATATAATTTAAGGCTTTTTAGTTCAATTAGGATCTATAGCTTCATTCTGAATGATCTTTGGTTGATGTAATTGATTCAAAAAATATATATACGAATTTGAATGTTTGCATATCGAAAAAAAACATTTTTTTGCAATATTGCAAAAACAAGAGCTGATTGCGCAAAATGGTGGTCATTTTTGGATTCAGCGTGTCCAAACTACCCTTAAAAAGTTGTTGTATGCCCTGCAGCAAAATGGCTGTCGGCCAGTGTAATTTATTCATTGTTAATTATTTTAACTTCCATATTAATAAAAATATGCGCGGACCCCCTGACGTTGTTCAGGGACCCCCAAATCGATTTTAAATTTCCACGGACCCTCTGAACGGTGCCAGGGATCCCTTGGGGTCCGTAGGGACCACTTTGGGAACCACTGCTCTAATAGAATGGGACGGGGACCAGGATTTAGATATGTTTATCTGTATACCTGCTTTACTTATAAAGGTAAATTCGGGCAAAATAGTCATCAATTAAAATTAAAAATTTCGATATTCAACCCCTAATGGCAGGGGTAGACAGAGTCGGGCAAAATAATCTGCAATAAATTTTTTTTATATCTAACCCCTAATGGCGGGGGTAGACAGGGGGGTTAGTTTTTACAATTTTTAACTAAGATCCAAGATATTTACGTTTTTTATAGGTAATGAATAAAAATTAATATGTCATCCCCTATCACGTACTCGTATGTTTCGAAGTTTACACGAGCGAAGCCGCTGGATGCCGCTAGTAATTAAATATTTACCTGTTTTTGTAGAGGTTTTAATGGGCTTCATATCCGAATTCTAAAAAAAAGAATAAGTATACATATGTTATAAATACAGGGTGATTCAGCACTGTCGTGCCAAACTTGAACAGTAGATTGAGAAAAATATTATAAACAAAAAACTTTCAATAAACATGTGTCCGGAAATTTTTCCTTAGGGAACTACAGGACTCCAATGATTTTACTAAAAATTAGTTTTAATTTAATATCTAGAGAATCCTTTGTGATAGAATTATGAAATTTAGTATTTGGTTTAGTAATAATATGTGTTATCGATTTCTAATATTAACTAATTATATTTTAGGCCAGGGCTGTATGGGGCCAATGGGCCCATCGATTTTGATCTTGTAATTGTTTGTTCCTTATTTTTTTTCCTGAGTTTGTACTTTTAAAAGACTATATGACACAAAACTTTATTCTTACTTTTAATCATAGAAAAAGAATATAAATTTATTTTATGCAATTTCAAATATCTGTATTAAGTTAAATTCTGCATGCTTTCTTTTCCATCGATATTTCTCGAAAACGGATTATCCTATGATTAACAAGCAAAGTATGTTTTTGTGTAATTTATTTCTTATATTATCTTATAAAAGTACCAATTCAGGAAAAAAATTAAGGAACAAACAATTACAAGATCAAAATCAATGGGCCCATTGGCTCCATACAGCCCTGGTGTAAAATATAATTAGTTAATATTAGAAATCGATAACAGATATTATTACTAAACCAAATACTAAATTTCATAATTCTATCACAAAAGGTTCTCTTGATATTAGATTAAAACAAATTTTTAGTAAAATCTTTGGAGGCCTGTACTTCCCTAAGGAAAAATTTCCGGACACATGTTTATTAAAAGTTTTTTGTTTATAATATTTTTCTCAATCTACTGTTCAAGTTTGGCACGACAGTGCTGAATCACCCTGTATAACTTTTTTTTAAAATAAATAGTGTCACATAAAATTAATAATTATTTGTACTCACTTCATCATAAAGGCTGCTACATACAGTATGTCCAAGATAAGCGTGCAATGCATGGGGATATCCTAAACGGTAAGAGATACAGATGTGGTTAAATGAGATGAATTATTTGTAAGAAAGGGGTGAGTATTGCAACATCAAAAAATATTAATAATTTTATGTGGTTCAGGCGGTATACCCAAAAAACTGAAAATTCGGAATTTCTTTAAATGACTATAACTTTTTTGGCAAAGTAGATAGGTACTTTTTGTTTGCGGTTTCTTAAAGCATTTTTTTGAGTAGAATTGTTTGGTGTATTTAGAATTTTTATATCACTTTTAGTTTCCGAGTTACAAGCCCTAACTTTAGTTTTTCTTATGGGCCGCCAAGTTGGCTATATCATATTCGAAAGTGTTTTTTACTCTACTTTACAATGATATGTCACATGTCATACTTATTATTAAAAAAAAGTAAATACCTTTTTTTTGTAATAGTTTATTGTTTTTAAATATGCATTTGTTATTTTAATTGTTGTTATTGCGATTTTTGTTCAACAATTTTTGTTTTTCATGGCTTACTTAAATGTTTGTAATAAAATACTTTATAAATATCACCAATATTTAGTACGTCGACTTATTTTCTATAATAAGTATGACATGTGACATCTCATTGTAAAGTAGAGTAAAAAACACGTTCGAATATGATATAGCCAACTTGGCGACCCATAAGAAAAACTAAAGTTAGGGCTTGTAACTCAGAAACTAAAAGTGATATAAAAATTCTAAATACACCAAACAATTCTACTCAAAAATTGCTTTAAGAAACCGTAAACAAAAAGTACTTATCTACTTTGTCAAAAAAGTTATAATCATTTAAAGAAATTCTGAATTTTCAGTTTTTTGGGTATACCGCCTGAACCACATAAAATTATTAATATTTTTTGATGTTGTAATACTCACTCCTTTCTTACAAATAATTCATCTCATTTAAACACATCTGTATCTCTTACCGTTTAGGATATCCCCATGCATTGCACGCTTATCTTGGACACCCTGTATATATTCTTCATTGTCGATTAAAATTGATTTTGTGTCAGATTTAACAAAATCAGTTAAATATATTATTTCAATAAATAAAATAAATATACTAAACTTCATTTTAATGTTGCCTGTTGTATCCTAGAACATATTCAATATGTCTAAAATTAAATTATTCAACCGTTTGATATAATAACAGCCTAATACGGCCAACATATTTACTATTAGTGGGGGATAGAACGATTGTTAAGGGGGAGGGGGGATAATTATCTAGTCTAGAAATTCGATATATTCATTTTACTTCCATGTTCGAAGAAATGGAAGTATTGTAATACCGTCAAAAAATCATGTCCGAAAAAATAGCAGATTCTGATTGTACTAACATCAAAACGTAAAGAAAAGTTAATTTCCGCATGGCGGCTGTGCGTGTGTCTGTGTGCCTGTGTGTCTGGATGTAGAATTTTCTTCCGTGTACGATAACTACAGTAGATATTCACCGATTTGAATTATTTTTGGGGAAAATGTTTGCCTCAGTGAGTACTCCAGACCTATTGATTTTGGTGCTAATCGGATTAGGGGTTTTGGAAATATTCGAAATTTTGTACCTATTATCGTCTGAAAAGTGAGTATTATCTCAACAATTTTGATAAGACTTGGTACATTTGTAGTTCAATCCAATCAGTGCTTAGATAGCCACTGAAGGGGTGAAAATCACCCTCAAAATTTTAATTTTAAAGGTCGGAACGCACTAGAGCGGCGCGACGCTTCACTACACTACACTTCATTTTTTTAACCAATCGCACGTAACGCACCGTGCAGCGTAGTGTCGCCCATGTGCGACTAGGTTCATTTAAAACATTATATAGAATATTTTGTTGCGACGCGTAGTGTAGTATAGTGAAGCTTCGCGCCGCTCTAGTGCGTTTCGACCTTAAATACTAATAAATTCATGTTGCCATGGATACAAACGCAGTAAATTTCAAATGTCAGATAATAATTATTTTACAAAAATGTCTATTCTACAACTGACATTAGAATATTAGAAAACTATTATTTATAACACAAAGGTGAGTTTTATATTAACAATTATCTATTTTGAAAGATATTATAGAACATGGAAGTCATGTATGGTTCTCCATACCGATATTTTAGGTACATTTTTAGGTGTATTGAAAATTTGCTCACAATTTATTAACATACATGTAGAATGTAGATATAATGGTTTCGAATGTACGCTAGGGTGGCCCTTAATTTACTCATTTTTGAATTTCTATAAGGTCACCCCTCAAATTTGTTAAAGGTACGAAAAAAATAATGTATACAAAATTTTAAAGTGATTGTATATTATTAACACGTGCCACCGTGTGATCGAATATTAACACGTAAAATGCATTTGAATTTTTTAATTTTTTTTACAGAGCTGTATTTATGTGAAAATTAAATGTTCTAAAACACATTTTAAGGCTGACAATTTCTAGTTTTTGAACCTTTTATTCGAATTTTTTTATCGCTTCCCACTGAAATCTTGAGAAATTTCAGAAAAGTGAAAAAAGTAAAAAAATTAATAATTCAAAATTGGCATGCCAAACTTATACAGTAGGTTGAAAAAAATATTTTGAGCAAAAAACTTTATTTAAACATGTCTCCGCAAATTCTTCATAAAAGAATTACAGCCCCCCAAAAAAAAAATTTGGAAAAAATCTTCAAGTAGCTGTAACTCTGTTACGAAAAATTTTCGGACACATGTTTAAATAAAAAAAAGCGTCAGTCGAAAACTAACAGCGTTAGAAGTGAAACTTTTTTTTTATTACGGAATGCAAAAACTGTCAGAGGAAATAGACAGAAAATTTACTCACAACCAAAACAGAAATTATTTATAATATAAATTAAACACCACAAAATAAGACAAACACTACAGTATAGTTGCCTATAATTATACCCAAAATACAAGAATGCATATGAAAATCATCGCGGAAGCATTAAAACTTGTACGCTGCCTATAATTATACCCAGAAGCCAAGATGCGTATGAAAATCACCGTGGGAGCCTTAAAACTTGTACTTTACCTATAATTATACCCAGACCCCCCCATTTCCCATACGGGGCCTTACAGCCCCCCACTACCACCAACGTAAAAAAGTGGGAACTCTTTTTTAAAAAAAGGGGGGGGGGGCTACCCCCCATTTCCTATAGGAGGCTTTACAGTATTTGTCGTTGGTAGTCTCACCAAAACCTCGTTACCTAATTTTTTTCAGATTTTTTGAGCCAGTAGTTACAGAGTTAGAGGGGGGGGACAATTTTTTTTTGCTTGGAGTCCCCTGCAGGCGCCATTTTTGATTTAGAAAAAAAATAAAAAATAGTGTCATATTCTACTCACTGAGATCTACATTTTGAGACCTCACACGACTTGGAATATATTTTTTTTGTTTTTTTGAATTTGCTTTAAAGCCCCCAGTAGGCGCCATTTTTGATTTATAAAAAAATAAGAATAAGGATCAAATTACACATTTTGATGTGCCACTTGCCTTGGTATAAAAAATATATTTTTTTTGCCTGTCTTTAACTTCTTAGCACCCCCCCTAAAAAAATATTTTTCGAAAATATTTGTACATATTTTACTAGAGGGTGTCATTTTACATATTCAGTAAAAATTTCAAGGTTCTAGCTTATATAGTTTACGAGCTATTGAGCTTAGAGTGAATAGGACGGACAAACGGACGACAAAGTGATATTAATAGGGTTTCTTCGGAACCCTAAAAATGAAAATATCGGTATGGAGAACCATACATGACTTCCATGTTCTGTAATATATTTTACAATAATTTTTAATATAAAACTCACCTTTGTATTATAAATATTGGTTTTCTAATATTCTAATGTCAGTTGTATAATACACATTTTTGTAGAATAATAATAATGTGACATTTGAATTTAACTGCGTTTGTTTCCATGGCAACATGAATTTATTAATATTTAAAATTAAAATTTTGAGGGTGTTTTTCACCTCTTCAGTAGCTATTTCGGCACGTTTATGAAATAAGTGCCCCCTAGATTGGATTGAACTACAAGTGTACCAAGTTTTATCAAAATTGGTGAGATAATACTCACTTTTTAGACGATAATAAGTACAAAATTTCGAATATTTCGGAAACCTCCTATCCGATTAGCACCAAAATCAATAGGTCTGGAGTAATCACTAAGGCAAACATTTTCCCCAAAAATAATTCAAATCGGTGCATATCTACAGTAGTTATCGTACACGGAAGAAAATTCTACATCCAGACACACAGACACACGCACAGCCGCCATGCGGAAATTAACTTTTCTTTACGTTTTGAAGTTAGTACAATCAGAATCTGCTTTTATCTCGGACACGATTTTTTGACGGTATTACAATACTTCCATTTCTTCGAACATGGAAGTAAAATATCGGTATGGAGAACCATACATGACTTCCATGTTCTATAATATCTTTTACAATAATTTTTAATATAAAACTCACCTTTATATTATACATATTAGTTTTCTAATATTCTTATGTCAGTTGTAGAATAGACATTTTTGTAAAATAATAATTATCTGACATTTGAATTTAACTGCGCTTGTTTCCATGGCAACATGAATTTATTAGTATTTAAAATTAAAATTTTGAGGGTGGTTTTCACCCCTTCAGTGGCTATCTAAGCACGTTTATGAAATAAGTGCCCCTTAGATTGGATTGAACTACAAGTGTACCAAGTCTTATCAAAATTGGTGAGGTAATACTCACTTTTCAAACGATAATAGGTACAAAATTTCGAATATTTCGGGAACCCCTAATCCGATTAGCACCAAAATCAATAGGTCTGGAGTACTCACTGAGGCAAACATTTTCCCCAAAAATAATTCAAATTGGTGCATATCTACAGTAGTTATCGTACACGGAAGAAAATTCTATATCCAGACAGACACACAGACACACAGACACACGCACAGCCGCCATGCGGAAATTAACTTTTCTTAACGTTTTGAAGTTAGTACAATCAGAATCTGCTTTTTTTTCGGACATGATTTTTTGATGGTATTACAATACTTCCATTTCTTCGAACATGGAAGTAAAATCAAATGTGTTTTACGTGTTAATATTCGATCGCTCGGTGGCACGTGTTAATAATATCCAATCACTTTGAAATTTTGTATACATTATTTTTTTCGTACCTTTAAGAAATTTGTGGGGGAGACCTAAAAGAAATTCGAAAACAAGTACTAAAAGCACACCCAGTTCTAATCGTTTTCTAACTGAAGACAAATATCTTTGTAAATGTACTTACCTCAACAGTTAACAAAATTAATTATATTTTTTTGTATTTTTTAATTATTCTTGTTTTGTATTAGAAAACACACACAGTTGTTTAGAAATATTGTGAATTTAAAAATTTGAACACGCATATTTAAAATAGAAGTCTTGTTTCATGTTACAGAATTATTAGATAATAATTTTATTGATAAAAATATATTTCGCGGATGTCATATAACTATCTATTTGTGTGGGTTTCTCTGATATGCAGGATGACCCATTTTAAGTGCACACCTCTAATAACTTTTTATGGTAAAATATAATACTTTTCAGATAAAAGATTCACGGTTTGGAGGAGCACATAAACATATTTGGATGAATTTTTCTATAGGTGCTGTTTTTAAGATCATTAGAAGGTCAAAATCATTTTTTTTTAAATAGAAACCTATAGTTTTTATTCAGTTGTCTTATTCTATGTGAAAAAAACGGGCAAGTGCATGTTGGGCACGCACATGATAGGGTTCTGTAGTCCATTCTCACTACGATTTATAAAAAAAGAGTTATTTCAAAATTTTCGAGACTGAAGGGTTAAAATCATAAAGTCATTGGACTTTTATTATTAGATTTTAGGAGACCTATCAAATGACACCCCACTCAATGGGGTAAATGAAAATTTTTTTTTTCACTTTTCAGTCTATGAAAGAGGGGTCCAAAATATTTTTGACAATGTTTGTTATAATTTTCAGTGAAAGTACTAATTAAAAGCTACATTCTGAATTTTTTTCAGATTTTTTGAATCAATAGTTTAGAAAATAGAGGGGAAGACGCTCTGACAACGACATTAAAAAGCAAATATATCGTGACTGAAGGGTTGAAATCAAAAAGTTATCTGACATTTTTTATTGCATTTTAGGAGACCTAATAAATGACATCCCACTCAATGGGGTAAGTGGGGAAAAAATGAGAGTTCACTTTTCAGTCTATAGAAGGGGGGTCCAAAATATTTTTGACAATGTTCGTTATAATTTTCAGTGAAATTACTAATTAAAATCTACATTCTTGAATTTTTTCAGATTTTTCGAATTGATAGTTTAGAAAATAGAGGGGGGGGGACGCTTTTATAACGACTTTGGAGGGAAAATACATCGTGACTGAAGGGTTAAAATCAAAAAGATATTTGACATTTTTTGTTGCATTTTAGGAGACCTTTCTAACGACACCTCGCTCAATGGGGTACTTGATTATTTTTTTTTGAAAACACTTTTCATTTGATTATAGGAGGGGTCAAAAAATTGTGTGTTTTCAAAAATCTTATCATTTCTGTTTTTGGGTCATTAATCTATGACTGTATACCAAATTTCATCTTATTATCTCAAAATTTTTGAAGGCGGACGGACGGACATGGAGAAACTATAAGGGTTCCTAGTTTTCTACGGAACCCTAAAAACACGTTCATAAGAAAAACTAAAGTTAGGGCTCGTACCTCGGAAACTAAAAGTGATATAAAAAATCTAACTACACCAATCAATTCTACACAAAAAAGTTATAACCATTTAAAGAAATTCCGATTTTTCAGTTTTTTGGGTATACCGCCTAAACCACATATAATTATGAATATTTTTTGGTTTAGTAATACTCACCCCTTTCTTACAAATAATTGATCTGATTTAACTGCACCTGTATCTCTTATAGATACTGAGATCTCCATGCTGGAAAAGTTATCTGGGACTCCCGGTATAAATGAGAGATTGGTAGAGCTGTGATATATGTACAGACTAGCTGACCCGGCCACGCGTTGCTGTGGTTAATCTATACTTTAGCAACATGTGGTGGTTATGCTATTAAATTGTAGGTTATATGAAACGTTTGGAAGTTTGACATAGCACCATCTATTGAATACTTACTCAATCCAGTCAACAGATATCACCATCTGTTAGAATCGTTTGGAGCTAACAGATAAAGACAAATAATATGCAATAAAATAATATTGCGATCATAAATTGAGATGTAAGCTATCCTATCTTTCAAGTTGAATCAAACTGCACACGGTGTACAAAATTGATTAAAATCGGTTAAGTAGTTTAGGAGTCCATCGCGGACAAACAATGTGACACGTAATTTATATATATTAAGATAGACACATGGACAGACCGAAACGAATGGTTCTGACAATTAGTTTTATACGGAACCCTTAAAATAGCATTCAGGTGAAATCTAACGGTTTTGTTCGGATTCGGGTTCAGGTGTCTGGAGGTATCACATAGGTACCATAAACAATTGTACAATAATATGGTTTATTATGCAGAATAAAGCAGATACATTTTTTATAACTATATTTTCTACAAAATATTTATATTATTTAATTTTATACCTACTGACAATTTTGTCTGGAGCAGGCTTTATACATACAATATAACAATAGGGTATTTGCATAGGGGGGCACAGTTAAACGAAAAGTTAACTTCGTTAATCGTTAAAGCGTTAAAATTCCGGAAATTTAACGGAAGCTACAGTTAAACGAAAATTTAACGAAAGTTAAAGTTAACCCAGCGTTTCTCAACCTTTTAGTAATTGCGACCCAATTTTCAATCACAATTCTCAATACGCCCCCCCCCCTACCCTCATACAATAATTTTCACTGAAAAATAGATAAATATAAAAATGCTTAGAGTGTCAATTTCTAATATTAAACCTTCTTTCGAAAAACTTGACAGGCCCAAGGGAGTCACTAATAATTATTAATCTTGTTTTTAATTTTTAATGTTATTATTAACCCTGGACGGGTAGACGTCAAATTTACGCCGAAAAGAGTAGACGTTCGTAAAATTGACTACTACTATATAATTTTTGGTTTTCTAATAAATTTATGGCAAAAAAAAAGTTTTGCTTTTAAAATCTTTTGATTTATGTATTTACAAAAATACCGAAATACGAAAGATTAAAATATAAGCTTAGTAATATAAGTTTACAGCGAATCGACAAACGAAAGAAAGTATCATTGGATCAAGCATTGAGACGAATGAGATCTTTTTCACATTCACAGCATATCCTTTTACGTACATATTTCGACTAAAATTTACGTAAAAGAGTAGACCTTCGTGAAAGATACGATGTGACTTGTCGATCTATGGCTCTCTCTAGAAAAATAGCAAACACTGACACCTGTCCTTGGCAGAGGTTCAAGACGAACTATTAAACGAGGTATATCTTCCCGTTCGGCTCCCCACCCCGTCTTGATTTTCCTGTAGAGGGCGTTGTGTAAATGTAGTCGTAATTATTACGAACGTCTACCAATCCAGGGTTAAGTTAATTATTAAATACATTGTGCAGTACTGATACAATCCTATTAATAAGTGTATTATATCAGTGTAAATGTAAACGTGTTTTTTTTTTTTTTTTTTTTTTTTTTTTTTTTTATGTCAGAATGTATTTTATAGCTTTTCTTTCAGTAAATTTAAATAAATTTTTTAATAATATTTTTCTAATTTTTTCTCGATATGCTCGCGGCAAACAGGTTGAGAATCGCTGAGTTAACCGTTAAAAGTTAACCATCCAAAATGTTTGAAGACCTTTTTTTTGCTATTTCGACAACTTGTCATCAAACAACCAATGTAACGGACTAAAGTTAACGGAAGTTAACAAAAGTGTTAACATTTTTTTGAGTTAACTTAAAAATTAATCCGTTAAGCATTTTGTTAACTTCATTAATTAACGATTAACGGATTAACGAGTTAAGCTACGGAAAACGGTACTGTTATTAAACGGCCGTGATATGGCGGGCGTTTTTGACGGCCGTCTTAACGGTGACAAAGTCGTGGTTTCCTAGAAAATATTACCTATTTAACTGAAAAATTATAATTGTTGGATTAACGTATAATAAATGTCATATAATTATTATTTGTGCAATACTTTTTCAGTTTTTGTATTCATTTATAGTTTTGTGACATATTCATTTATGAAAATAATATTTTCAAGTTATAATTAATACATTTTAAGAGGTGTGTATTTCACAATAAAATATGTTTTAGGATCTTTTGATTTTAATGCTTTAGTCACGATATATTTGCTTCCAAAGTCATTATCAGAGCGTCCCCTCCTCTCTATTTTCTAAACTATCGATGTAAAAAATCTAAAAAATATTCAGAATGTCGCTTTCAATTAGTTCTTTCAATGAAAATTATAACGAACTCTGTAAAAAAAAAATTTCACCCCCCGTCCATAGACTGGCCGTTTTATTGATGTATAGTTCCGATATTGTTCCATAGATTTTGTTTTACTGGGCTTCTCTTTGCATTTACTTGTATAATGCTTGATGATTTTTGACAATATCAATTTTTTATCATTTTTGTAGGTCCAAATCACGTTTCCACTCATTATTTTTAATGGAACGTTCACCGCTACACGTGAAAAAACGTTCGACAAATGTTCGTCACCGCTATGGCGACCGTCATATAAATAACGGCATCGCTATTTAACGTTACGTTTACATTCAACGCTTTTTAGGAAACCAACACCATTGGTTTTCCTAGACAACGTTTTGGTGACGTCACTCACCGCTACATTACGGCCGCTAGATAACGACGCCGCTTTTCTAGGAAACCGTAGCTTTAATGCCCACCTATGGGTATTTGACACTATTAATTATTATAAACACTCAAATGTTCTAAATAGTGTAGTATATATAACTATAATTAACAATCAAGTGTTTTTTTACGTGAAATAAGTCAGTATTTTAATAATAAACTTAATTTTAAAAATTAATAATTAACTTATTTGTCACGTGATCGCAAACCCTTCTAGCAGAACTGTCACTGGTTTGACGTAGTTAATAAAAACGTCAGAATACTCGATCCTATTCGTTGATATCACTTTGGTAAGGAGACAGTTACGTCACAGGGCATACCACGTGACTGAATGCGCGTTTTGGTGGGAATTTTTTAATTTGAATAGAAAAATATCATTTTCAACTTTTTTTTGGCATTATTTTGGAAAAAGATATTAAGGAAGTTATATCTATTAAATACATACGCACAATTTACAATACACTGCTTGTCACAATTAGTGGGACACTTTTTCAATGTATACAGTTTTGTTAAAAATTGTCATATTAATATAAAAATTCAGATAAATCATTAATGTGGTGTTGATTCAAAGCCCAAAAAGTTACAGCTTTGTCTCTTCATCAACAGTGGGTGTGCAACCCTTACAGTGGTGAAAATTGGAAAATGGAATTTTCAAGTATTGAAAAAAAAGTTTAAAAAGTGATTATTCCAAAGTAAAACTAAAATTCAAAATAATTATTATCTGTATAACTTCTTTGCACCCTTAAGGTACTATCTTATTAATTTTAATAACATTATATTCTATTTACTTTTTGGTATCACCCCCTAAGTTTAGGTCAACAAAAATATAGGAAGATATGAAGCAAATTTAAAAAATGTTTCATAATTTGTTTAAAAAAATCACAGTTAATATAAATTTACAATTTAAATAAAATCCAATTATTTTTAATATTTTTTCTACCCTTAGTTATTTCAACCCCATTACATTATAATTAATTCAAACGACATAGGAAAAGATACAATTGTAAAATTTACAAAATGGTTAATAAACTTTGTATACAATGGTATCGTGTATTAAAAAACACAAATAATTTATTAGGGTAGGCATTAGCCCTTAAATACTAAACCACCCCCCAAAATAATGTAAAAGATTAAATTCAAGTATTATTTTATAAAAAATCAATGAAAGCGGTTATTCAACGATCTTTGTGAAAATTTTGTGCACCAAAACTCACCCCTACAGATTTAGCTACCCTTAATTGAAAAAATATATACTTTTTTTAAATCATCATATCTAAAAATTCACCGTAATTTTTTTTCTATCCATTTGTGAAATAAAAGACCCATATTTGGTCTTTCATCACCGGTAAAATTAAAACAATCTTCTTTCAGGAACGTCTCCGAACGATTAAATTAATTTTATCCAAACGTGAAAATAACTAGTAAAATGTCCATAAATATCCATAGTTACCTATATTTTCAATATAAATTGGCATAAAGACTATTTTAATTTTAAGACAAATGTTTTTTTAGAGTTGTTCCAGATATTGTATTGTTTTAATATTACTTGAGCCCTTATTATAACTATACGTATATTATATACATAAATATGTATTATATTTGAATAAAATATTTGTATGTATTACACTTTATCTTTCTCACAGATAAATGTTATTGGCACATTACACAAGTGATTAACGAGAAGACCGTTATTATATAAAGAAACACAATCTTCAGTTCCTTCAGCTGAGTTTGTTGGGTACCCTGAATACCAGCTAGTGAACCCTGTTGTGTTTAGATGAGTACCTATAATAATATTTCAAGTTTAAAATCAAATACAGAGATACAGTAGAAACCGGTTATAACGACATCGAAGGGACCGTTCATATCGGTCGTTAAAAGCGGCTAACGTAGGTGGGCATTAACTCGTTAATCCGTTAATCGTTAATTAACGAAGTTAACAAAAAGGTTAACGGATTAACTTTTAAGTTAACTCAAAAAAATGTTAACGCTTTTGTTAACTTCCGTTAACATTGGTAGTTTGATGGAAAATACATAAGGAAAATAGTAAAAAAGGTCTTCAAACATTTTGGATGGTTAACTTTTTAACGGATTAACTTTAACTTTCGTTAAATTTTTGAATTTTCGGTTAACTTTAACTTCCGTTACATTTTCGGATTTTTAATGGTTTAACGGTTAGCTTTTTTATTAACGGATTAACGATTAACGAAGATAACATTTGGGTCAGTGCGCGGTAATCGATACCAGATAGTCAAAAAAATATTTTACGAAAATAAATACTAAAATATAAAATTAACAGGCTATTTAACATTAATGTTCATAAACCAAAAGAAAATTAGAAAAATTTTGGTTAATTTTCAAAATATTTCAAAAAATGTACAAAAAATTTCCAAAAAGACAACAAATAAGATGAAGTCACAATAACTTACTTAAGAATAAGTGATGATCGTGGCAAACTATTAAAAGTCTTTTACAATTACATATCAAACGTGACGTTTGACCAAATTAACAAAAAATTACCTTCACCAACAATAATGACTAAGGGTGACCGCATTTATTATAAATTTAATGAATTTATTGATGTATTTGATAAATAATTATTGTAAGTATTAGATAATAATATCAAAAAGCAAATAAACACACAAAAAGTACTCTTATTGTTTCCTTTTATTCAACTTGTCACGACCGTCACAATGTTTGTTGAGTAATAACCAGTTAAATACATTACGTATTTACCTGATGCTCTTGTGTAACTAAAAAATAATTTATTCGTAACATATTAAAGTATGATTATTATAAAGTAACTTCAATATTTTCGCTAAACTTTCGGGTTTTTGGATAGAGGTTGCAAAACTTGCAATAGTTGGCGTCACAACCGTCACAGAGCTTTGAACGCTGACAATTTTTTGTAAAATAACTGTAGACTTTTTATTCTTTCAATATACATGTATTGTATTAAGATCTACAGAAAAATGGTAAAACCATGTTATTAACTAGTATTATTTAGAAATTATGAACTCCAATCCGAGTTGAAATGTCACGACCGTCACCATGGACTGACCCATTTGGATTAACTGTGCCCACCTATGCCGGCTAAAATACAATTATAGTAGAAACCGTTTATAACGACATCGAAGGGACCGTTCATATTGGTCGTAAAAAGCGGATAGTCGTTATAACCGGTAAAAATTATATGGGATTCAGTTGGACTTTGATTTTGAGTCGTTAAAACCAATATGTCATATTAACCGATGTCGTTATAATCAGTACCTACTGTATATGCTGCCGCACAAAAGCGGTATCTCAGTAAAGGCGAGTTTCGAGAAAATCAACGTTTTATTAAAATAGTTTTATTTTTACTTTACAGATTGTCTTTTTGATTTATTAAATGGAATTTATTCATTATATTGGGAATTTTGGCAGTATCAAAATATACAGTTATTCGCCTACGTATTATTGATATACCTACCTCTAATTCTCTTAGTAATTTAAGGTAAACCTGAGATAGGAAAAACTTTTTCAAGGGTTTTTTCATATGTTTTAAATAAGATATCGCTATTTGACTTAGTTCATTGGATTCGTATTTTTTAAGCTATTCGATGCCATAAAAATCAACTTTATGATTTTTTTTGAGATACCGCTTTTGTGCTTAGCACGGCAGTATGGTTATTTAAACTAATTTTAATTTGAAAGTGGGTATTTTAAAAAAAATTAATGACAGCAATAGAATTGTATCTAAAATACAAAATGAAAACTTGTAGCAGACCTTTTTATTTAGACCATTCTCCCCAGACCTGCCCAAAGGAGAGCTGTTTTAATTTTATTTTCATTTAATTTGTTATTTTGGGTATTAATATAATTTTTTGGTTTGCACCGTTTTAAAAATAATTTGCAAAAATAAAAAAATGACAACAGTTAATATCCGTTTCCGGTTGAAAGAGCGCTTTCAGAAATACATATGACGTTTTCTTCCCAGCCAAAATTAAACATAAATACATATAAAACTTTTCTACGATTTGTCGTATTTGAGTTACAGCGTTTACAGACAAACAGACAAAACTACACTGAATCCATTTTGTTTTTGCCGTGACGTCTGTGTATCGGTCTGTCTGTCTGTCTGTCTGTAAAGTGCTGTAACTCAGATACGAACAATTATTAATAATAATTTAAAATTATATTTCAAATGGTTCATAACAGAGAAATATAATATCTGCCATGAGTGTCATGGGACTTTCTTATACGTACTACAGATATTGAACAATCTACGTGTTTACCATAAGTACTATGGGACTTGCTTATACATACATAATACTCAGAGTAAACAGTGTGGGTTATTCTAATTAATTACATAAAAAATCAATAAGACATAAATTAATTATAGATAATAATATATTCGACAATTTTTAACTTAAGGCTGAACATGCTATTTGAATTGCCATATGAATTACTATAGAGAAATTACGGTTTTGTGTTCTATGTTCAGCTCTGACCAGTATTCAGTATTAATAAATCATTTAGGAAAAAATACACTCATAAAGTAGATTAATTTTTCTATGACATGACATACATAATTTTTCAATTTAATTTTTAAAGTGAAACTTTTATTACATCGTCTCAAACTTTTTCGTCTGTGTGTTGCATGTCGCGTGACGGTCGGTCGTGGAGTAGGGATAAATACGTCAGAGCAGCCGAGGCCAATATGGCGGCGCCTATAGTTCGCATAAGCTGACCGTGTAGTGTATAGACTATTACTCATTTGTGCCAGTGCTCCACGCTATTTTGTTTGTATTTGTCAGTGTTTAATGTAAATGTTGTTATTTATTTGCTTTTGGTAAACAACGACACAGCTAGTGAGTCCAAAAAACTGATCAACGAGAAAGAATAGTGCAAAAATGAATGACGATGAATTAATTTTACACCGTAAAAAACAGAACGCCGACAGAGCACGTGCTTATAGAAAAAGGAAAAAAGATCTTGGTTTTTATATAGAATTGATTAGAATTATTAGAACTTTTTGCTGGTGCATGTTGTTGTTTATGGATTTATTTCAATTTTGAGTGCTTGAATTTATTATTCCGAAAATTTTTAGTTAAATGTCTATAATGTGAAAAAAAGTTTCACTTTTACCGTGGTTTCATAAAACCACACAATCCTTTTTTATATATTAATAAAAAAATCTGAAAATTTTGTGTATATTTCTTGATATGATAAAACTCAATATATGTATAACAAAAATTTTTGAAAAATACGGGAAAAAAATATACCACGACATAGATATTTGTTTAAGCTTTCTAATTTTATAATAATTCTGCAATTTTCATTTGAAAATATTGAATGTAAGCCTAAAAACATAAGAACTATTTCTATCCTTTGTAGCTTCATCTCTGTTTAAATTCGAGAATATCCCATTCCTTATATCTGACAGTTTGAATTTGTATTTGTTTCTATGGTAATATTTTCCCCTCAGGGCTAGACTTGTGCAAATGATTTTTTTTTTCTGCGGTGGCGACATCTCGTAGAATTTAGTTTCGGAAAAATAGGCAATGTTTTTTATCTTATTCGCACTGTTTCAAAAATGATTTTGCACTCATGGCTGATATTGATTTTCAGGATTGCAATAAATGGGTGTTATATTTAATGTTATAATTACCTAAAACAGTAACAAATTCGCCTTCCTTGACTATGTCATTGAGTCCTATCTGGACATAACTCTTATAATTTATATTCGGTAAAGGATACGTTTTATACAAGCTGACAAGGAAGTCAACTTCTTCTTTGGAATTGGGAATGGCTAAATAAGCACATTCTGCTTCACATTGTTCTTTTGCATCCATCCATATTTTTGGTTCTCTATGATATTTGTAATATCCAGAAAAGTTTTCGCCAGTGAAAAGATTGTAGCCGTTATTAGAATTGTATTTACATCCTGTAAAAAAGTTTACATTTATTATTGAAACGAATATATATACATTATTTTGCTTCCTCGCAATATCGAAGATACGAGAAGCTTTGTTATCGTTTTAAAACAAATTTGTTCTCCGATTTTAAAAATTTTACCGGATCTATCCGTTTCAGGTCAAGACATGCAAACACTTTTTGTTCCGTGTCTGTCTGTCTGTGTATCTGTGTGTGTGTGTGTCCCCCAATCCTTGTCACACGCTTAACTCATGAACCACTGAACCGATATTGATGAAACTTGGTCGATTGGTCGGGTCTGGTTTGAGGACGGTCCCATTTCAAAAGTATTAAAATTGTATGTAAAGGGGAGGGGTGACAACTCAAAATATTTATTTTTTGATTTGAAGATATCTCAAGAAAGACACATGTTACGTGAAAATTTTGTAGAACCTTTTTTGTAGAGCATTCAATTATCTATAATATAGGTCACCTACGTTTGTTGTAAAATATTCCCTTACAAAGATCTATCTCAATTTGCTTTATAAAAATCGTCATTTGTTTTTTAAAACTGCTATTTACTTTGACATATTAAATGTCACTTTGACGTTTTAAATGTCATTTTGATAGTTCAAGAGCTGATAACATATTTTTCTGCCCCATCTGAGCACTAGGCAGACTTACGGAAAACATGAATTCATGAGTTGTACATTATGGGAAAAAAGTCCCAACCTCGACACCCGGGGATAAAGGGGTTAAATTCCTTAGTGAACATGTAAAGAAAAAGTGTATGTTTGCCCCATGTGAGCACAAATAAAATGACTTCAGGGAGTTAGTTTATGAAAAGTTAGATAGTGAAAGTGCAATGGGCAGACGCGTAGGGCGGGGATAAGGGGTAGGCAGACGCACTCAAACATGCAATATTTTATTTGAAAATTGCCCCATTTGAGCATTGTTGATTTTTTTAGGGATGGCAGTTTTTGATCTATAGATGACCGGAAAACAAAGGCAGACGCGTAGGATGGGGATAAGGGGTCGGCAGATGTACTTAAACATGCAATTTTTTTAATAAAAATTGTCCCATCTGTGCATTGCTGATTTTTTAATGGATGACAGACTTTGATCTGTAGATGAGCGAAAAAACACAGGCAGACGTGTAGTGTGGGGATAAGGGGTGGGCAGACGCAATTTACAGTGACAAAGGGATGTTACAAATAAAAAAATGGATATCTCCGGTACTAAATATGGCACCGATGATAGCAAATATGTTTTAGGATCCTCTAAGTAAGAGGGAAATATTATGTCCCTTGTAATTTTTTGATTTAAAGTACCGTTTTGCTGTAATTTATAAATTTACAAAACTCAAAATGCCAGTGTCCTGAGTTCAAATCCCGGAGAGTTCTGTTTTATTTTTTTATTTTTTGTTTTTTGTTTATTACAAAGAATGAGAACTACATAGTCAAAAAATTATTTTTTAAATTCAGCGCCGTCTTTTTTTACACATTTTTTTTACATTTTTATATTGAAGAATGTTGTCTTTACCGCGTTGGTTGGGGGTCAACAATTTTTTTAAAGAATTAATGTGTTATTCAGAGAGTCATTGTGGACAACTTCCAGCAAAAAAAAAGAATTACAAAACAACCCAGTTAAAAAATAGTCTAGATCTAATTTTGCACTTTCAATTGCGTCTGCCTACCCCTTATCCCCGCCCTACGCGTCTGCCCATTGCACTTTCACTATCTAACTTTTCATAAACTAACTCCCTGAAGTCATTTTATTTGTGCTCACATGGGGCAAACATACACTTTTTCTTTACATGTTCACTAAGGAATTTAACCCCTTTATCCCCGGGTGTCGAGGTTGGGACTTTTTTTCCCATAATGTACAACTCATGAATTCATGTTTTCCGTAAGTCTGCCTAGTGCTCAGATGGGGCAGAAAAATATGTTATCAGCTCTTGAACTATGACATTCGTATAGCAGAAAAATAATGATTTTGATTGAAATTGTCAAAAAATTCAAAATATACGACATAAAATAACCAGGCGCGTATTAAGAAAAATGTCAAATTAAATTTTTTATTAAAATCGTATGAAAATTAAATGGTTAACCAATGACAGGCAGTTGATCTGAATACTTTATCGGTTTTTATTTAAATTGTTCAATAATTAACTACCTTTGATGAATTTAGCACGAGAAAGCACCGTGCATTTACAAGGCAGAGTATTTTTTATACACTGCTGTGCTATAGTCTTTGGACACTCAATATTTTGCATATTGTAAATATAAAACTACAAAAATGGTTGATAAAAATCTTAAATGTGGATAAAAGTACTTAATTATAACTTTTGTAATAATCCTAGCATATCTAAAATACACCATTTACAATTTTCCATGTTAAAGAATTATATGCCTGAAAGGTCAGGTTTACTCAAGTTGAAAGTATTGACGCACAGTGTCTTTCAAGCTGACGAGGAATTGTTTTTTTTTACTATTTTGACTGCGAGTAAACATATTCTTTTCGCTATTTTGTGTATTTTTATTGACTGAAATCTGTATATTTACTTTTAAAATCACAGGTGTCCAAAAACTTTTGCATGGCAGTATATAATTAAATGTAAGAACACTCGGATACAGCCGACATGAAAAAAAATTATATTTAAATATTTACCTGTTTTTGTAGAGTTTTTAATGGGCTTCATATCCGAATTCTAAAAAATATAGGTATGTTATTAATATAACTTTTTTTTAAGGCCATTTTCCTCCAAAAAACGTGTTTTTTTTCAAACAAATTTTATTTATATTATTAAAAATATTTATAAATCAAAGTTTTTATAGGTTGAAAGACATATTCAAATACTAATTGAATTTTTTTTTTTTTAATGGCGGCTCCCAAAATGGCTGCTGAAACACAACGAATCATATGAAAGCAAAAATCGAAACGGTTTTTTATTCTGTATCACATTGGCTATGGTCGGAACTACAATGAAACATTTTCACCCAAAAAAAAACAACAAAATGGCGGACTTTTTAATTTTTAAAGTGAAACTTTTATTACATCGTCTCAAACTTTTTGGTCTGTGTGTTGATGCATGTCGCGTAACGTTTGGACTGCGCATGCGTGGAACAAGCAGCCATTCATTGTATGACAGTTTATGTACTGTGTGCTATTATACATATTTAGTAAGTTTGTATTGTAATTTGTCAGTGTTTAATGTAAATGTTGTTATTTATTTGCTTTTGGTAAACAACGACACAGCTAGTGAGTCCAAAAAACTGATCAACGAGAAAGAATAGTGCAAAAATGAATGACGATGAATTAATTTTACGCCGTAAAAAACAGAACGCCGACAGAGCACGTGCTTATAGAAAAAGGAAAAAAGATCTTGGTTTTTATATAGAATTGATTAGAATTATTAGAACTTTTTGCTGGTGCATGTTGTTGTTTATGGATTTATTTCAATTTTGAGTGCTTGAATTTATTATTCCGAAAATTTTTAGTTAAATGTCTATAATGTGAAAAAAAGTTTCACTTTTACCGTGGTTTCATAAAACCACACAATCTTTTTTACCCTTTTTTCACTTTTAATTGTTTATAACTTTTTTAAATAACAATGAATATTTTTGGTTGTAGTTCCGACCATAGAGAGACATTTTAAGAGTAAAATGCCATTTCGTTCATGTTGATAAGTGTAATAGTTTCTAAATGAGAGTGTCACCCAGTTGAAAAAAAGGATTGTGTGGTTTTATGAAACCACGGTAAAAGTGAAACTTTTTTTCACATTATAGACATTTAACTAAAAATTTTCGGAATAATAAATTCAAGCACTCAAAATTGAAATAAATCCATAAACAACAACATGCACCAGCAAAAAGTTCTAATAATTCTAATAAATTCTATATAACAACCAAACAATTTCTGTCTCTTTCATTTGACACGGCTCTTTTTTCGAGTCAGATGCACTGTCCATTTCTTTATGTCTATGGCTCTGACGTATTTACCCCTACTCCGCGGCCGAGCGACATGCAACACACAGACGAAAAATTTTGAGACGATGTAATAAAAGTTTCACTTTAAAAACATGGTTTCGAGAAAAAGGTGATTAAAAGTGCTCGAGCGGCCGAATTTACCGCTTGGATCGCTCCGCTCTCCCCTCTTGTATACCTACTTCTCGGTCGTGCGGACCTTCGGAACTAATTCTATATTATTTCTAAAATTATTTTCTAGCAATTTACGAGAAATTTTTTTTTTCGATTTTTTGAAAATTGTTTGGAGGAACCTGGCCTTAAATAAATAATGACACATAAAATACAATTATTTGCACTCACTTGATCATAAGGGCTGGTACATATATATTCCTCATTGTCGATTAAAATTGATTTTGTGTCAGATTTAACCAAATCAGTTAAATATATTATTTCAATAAATAAAATAAATATAGTAAACTTCATTTTAATGTTGCCTGTTGTATCCTAGAACATATTCAATATGTCTAATACACCAATACCTAGTTTTGCGTTTTTTTCGAAGTTGCGTCGCTGCTGAAATAGTAATAATTTTCACTGTGCATCGTTAAAATTTCGAAGTTGCGTTGTTTTGGGTTCGAGTCTTTAATTTTTTTTTAATTAAAACGAGAGTAACTTAAATAATTCACTTTGCGTCGAGTTTTTTGGAACGTAACCACGACGCAAAGTGAGGTATGGGTGTATTAAATTATTCAACAGTTTGAAATAATTTATAGTTTAACATGGCTAACATATTTACTATTAGTAGATATAGAACGATTGTTAAGGGGGGGGGGGAGTAATTATTTAGTCTAAAATTTCGATATATTTATTTTTATTTTTAGGGCGGTACATTTTTTTGAAGATAATGTTTTGAAAATGAGCCAAGTTATTAACACAGGTTATAAAATGAATAGGTAAACTGAAGACAAATATCTTTGTAAATGTACTTACCTCAATAGTTGACAAAATTAATTATATTTGTTTGTGTTTTTTGAAAATTGTATAGTATTAGAAAACACACGCAGTTGTGTCACTACAAGTGTTAGAAATATTGTGAACGTGAAATATTTAAACACGCATATTTATAATAGACGTTTAGTTTCATGTTTCAAAATTATTAGATAAAAGTATGTATATTTCGCAGATGTCATTTAACTATCTGGATTTCTCTGATATACAGAATGATCCATTTTAAGTGCACACCTCTAATAACTTTTTATGGTAAAATGTGAAAAAACACGAATATTCATTGAAAACTTTTTTTTAAAACAATTTAAATTTTCTAAGATATCTAACAAAATATGAATCTTGGTTTCTGGGTGTAAATCGCGTCGATTTGGTCGTGTTATCGGTCAACGTTTCGTCACACATTGCAGTGGACATCTTCAGGGCTCTTCTAAAAGTGCAACGAGGCTTAGCGTCACGGGTGTTCAACTCAACGTTAAAAAATTTTGATCGCTATATGTGCTGCCGCCTGGCGACTGTTGAACTAACTATACCATTCCGTAGCGCGAAATTCAAATCCCTTTTCATTCCAATATATATTTTGTATTATACTCAACAGTTTAGATGCAAAATATTGCAACTACAATAAAATATATCACCAAATATGATATAATTTATTGTAATTACAATATTTTGCATTTAAACTGTAAATCTGTAATGCAAATAATTGAAATAAAACAAAATATTTTTACAAATATTTATTATCATTTTTTTCTAGAAAGCATGCAAACATAAATATATTATATAAATTGGAAAAACAAAAAAAAATGTTAAATTAATTAAAAGATTAACTATAATTAATACAATATCTATCATATTTAATTAAGGTATTTCTCTGGAAGCAACAAGGTTTGATAAATGATAGAAAAAGATAAATATTGCATGATTTGTAAAATTTCTCAGAAAATTGAAAAAAATCAACAGTGAGCTCAGATTTTATAAATAAATAACAGAGTAAAAGAAGTTCCATTAAAAATTCTGAAAACATTGCGAGTACAATTTCTATAGTTGCATTGTTAAATACATTTATTTTATTTTGATATCTTTTGCTCGTAGGTATTATATCATTTGAGGATTTTATTTGGAGCTTCTTTTACTCTTCTGTTATTTATTTACAAAATTTGGACTTACTCTTCAATTTAAAGCTCCTTTAGCACTAAATGCTCCTTTAAAGTAAATTTGGTGTATTACAAACGTGATTTAAATCAATATTTAAGCTCTCAATGAAAAATAGACATAATATACGTTGTAAAGAAATACTGCAGATAATTTAAAATCTATTTAATTAAATGTGTTATGCTTCAATCTGTTGATAATATGACAGTTAGTTAAAGGAGCATTTAGTTAAAGCTGATAATACTGGGTGTAAGGCCACAAAAAGATTTAATGGAAATCAGATTTAATCAAAACTGGATATTGTTCAGATTTTAATCAACATTGAAAGCGAAATATGAGATAATAAAATATGCTTAATCTTGGTAACAAGCATTGTGTACAAAATGTACACATACAATGTCTGTCATTACTAATAACACTGGTCCAGATATTATAGTTTTCTCAGAATTATTGTTGTCCGGTACATCATTCTGATGATGGGTCCTGATTAAAGCGTTTTCATTATCCTGACACCTGACGATTTAATCTCTTGCCAAACGTTCTTCACAGCTTGAATCGTTGCCCCACCATCCTTTGAGTGAAAGTGATCGATAGGAACTGTCATTCCAGTTAAAACTCCAATTTAGAAGATTCTGTTCTATCTGTGTCCAGAATCTGTTCATATAAAATAAAATTTAAAATTAGTGAACCATAAATATTGTTGTTTTAAAATGTTTTTATAAGAAATATCTATTATTTCGATATATTATTTTATGTTAACATACCTTCAATGTTCGGATTCTTCTGTAACAAAACAAGATAGAACATTCTGCCACTTTGGAGTCTTTTCTCTGCAGTTTATACTGTCGAACAGATCATTCATCATCTTCACAAATTCAGCGGGTGGCACTGTAATCATACAATGAATAGGTATATATGATTATATATTTATATTATAAATAAAACACATCATTAACATTTAAGTATAATGTGTAAATACAAAAAAATATATTTCAAAATGAAATTGTATTTCATAATTTTTATTAGTACTTATACTTTTTTTTATGATTATATGTAGGTATATTCAAAATAATGGTAAAAATCATATTAATTTTAATTTGTGGAATTTATTTGCACCATAAACTATCTTATTTGTTTTATTTCCTTTACTTTTTTGTTTCGTGCCCCTAAATCTTTATGCTTCATACATAAGAAACAATCATATTAAATTAAATATAAAACTATTTCAATGAAATTCAGTTATTTTCAACTTATGTTTTTTTTTTATTTCAATATACATAATCAATTAAAATTCAAAATAAAGTTTTACTTACTGATATCCAAATTACGACGTAATGTATGACATTTTACTCCAATTTGTTCTTGATTAATTATACACACTTATTGTTAGCATAAATGTTTATTTTTATTAGCACTAAACTGATCAGACATACTTATTCAATTTAAAGTCGAAACCACAGAAAATACTGTCGAAACACAGTTAAAATAGTTTTTAGCACAAAAATACATTTGCAATTTGCAAATGGCGACAATAATTCTGAAATGTTCCTCTTACCGCTCGCCCTCCTCATCATAATGCTATGACTTTTTAATACTAGTGCTGCCATCTAGCACCTGTTGAACCTTACTAAAAACGACGTTTACATAAAGAAAAATTTCCTCATTCTCAGTCGGTAACAGTTGGACCCCCGTGCTTAGCGTGTTAATCCTTTAAGGTTGTTGTTCACTGAAAGTCGTGGCATCTAGTGGAATTGAGTATAAACTACAGGGTTTTGCTATGTCGGTAATAAAGAGCAGCAAATAGATCTGGCAACAATTTACAATATTAGACAAGAATAGAAGATTTATTTTTAACAATATTATAATTATTACTATTGCTGACAATAGTAATAATTATAATAACAATAGTAACTATTATTATTATAAATAAAAACATTAAATGTAATCAATAATCACTTGATATTTCCAACGCGCGTCAGTTGTCAAACCACGTTTTTATATTTCAAAAAGCGCGCCGAATGCGGTGTTGCCATATCGTATATTTACGTCATGTGTTCGGGAATTTATCAAAGTTAAAAATTAATAATTATTTAAGTAGATGGTAAATCATTCTAAAATTTTATATACACATTCCTTAATTACCAATCTATAACATATCCGTTTTTGGTTAATATCTGACGTTTAGTTTTAATACACGAATTAAACGAATATCGAATTCCAAGTGGATCCCTATGCTTGCAATGTATAAGAGGCCAACTTTGCACGTTTATAATTAATAAATGAAATGGTAAACTGACCTGAAATTTTTTTTACAAATGCGAACTAGCTTACTTAACACAATATTAAAATTTTAACAAATTCTGTAGTGATCGATTTTAGTGAACAACAACCTTAAGTACTGGTAGGGCACCTGATTGGTGCGCACTCGAGCCTGTGCCCTCGCACTGTACACCGGTCTCAGCGGGGGGTAGATGCCGGGCGAACAGAATAATTAATTAATAACAAAATAATTCGGGAATTTGAACTTTCAATATTTTTTTACTCAGAAACCATAAATTTTAGAGAAAAAGTACAAGATATTAATTTTTTATTTTTGTAAACTCTACGGGAGGGAGCCACAGACCCCCAAAGATTTTGCTTAAAATTAGGCAGTCCCCATTGTGATACAGTTATAAAATTTTATACCCGGTTATCGATTTTCAGTATCAATCAATGATTAGTTAGAGCAGGATTGTGTGGGTCTATTAGGCCGTTTGATTTTTACCTAGTATTTTTATGGTCTTAATTTTATTACCTATATTTAGCACTTTTATAAGGTCATATGCCACAAAATACATACAAACATACTTTGTTAAATAATCATAAGATCAAACGTTTACGAGAAATACGATTGTGAAGATAGTAGTGTTGCAGAATTTAATTTAATAAGGATGCTTCAAATTAGTCAAATTACACAAAATAATTTTATATTCTTGTTCTAGGATCAAATATAAGAAAAATAAATTAATTTAAATACACTTCCAAAAATGCATCTTTATCAACAGATAACAATGTTAAGTTTCGTTTTTAGTCAAATTATTTATGTATCTATAGATACATTAATAATACATATGTATATGTACTACATACCTATTACAGTAATAGATAGATAGATAGAAACATACTGTATTTAGTAATATAAATTACATTACAAGGTTGGAAGTGTACAATTGATTAACGTATTATCTTATATTAGGGTCAGTCCGCGGTAATCGATACCAGATAGTCAAAAAAATATTTTACGAAAATGAATACTAATATGAAATTAACAGGCTATTTAACATCAATTTTCACAAACCAAAAGAAAATTAGAAAAATTTTGGTTAATTTTCAAAAAATTTACAAAAATTTACAAAAAATTTCCAAAAAGACAACAAATAAGGTGAATTCACAATAACTTACTTAAGAATAAGTGATGATCGTGGCAAACTATTAAAAGTCTTTGACAATTACATTACATATGACGTTTGACAAAATTAACAAAAAATTACCTTCACCAACAATAATGACTAAGGGTGACCGCATTTATTATAAATTTAATGAGTTTATTGATGTATTTGATAAATAATTGTTATAAGTATTAGTTAATAATATCAAAAAGCAAATAAACACACAAATAGTACTCTTATTGTATCCTTTTATTCAACGTGTCACGACCGTCACAATTTTCTGTCACAACCGTCACAATGTTTGTTGAGTAATAACCAGTTAAAAATATTACGTATATACCTGATGCTCGTGTGGTAATAAAAAATAATTTATTCGTAACATATGATTATTATAAAGTAACTTCAATATTTTCGCTAAATTTTTGAGATTTTGAATAGAGGTTGCAAGACTTGCAATAGTTGGCGTCACGACCGTCACAGGGTTGTATTTCAGAATAGTCAATTGTATTTCAGAAAGCATCAATTGAATTTCAGAAAGCGTCAGTTGTATTTCAGAATAGTCAATTGTATTTCAGAAAGCATCAATTGAATTTCAGAAAGCGTCAGTTGTATTTCAGAAAGTATCAATTGTAGTTCAGAATTTTTGATTTTTTTTATATTTTCCATATTATGATACGTATACTACATTATTAAATTATTAAAGTAGTATATTATTATAATATGATACTATGTATATTATATTATATAAATAAATATTTAATATTTATGTAATTTATACCCTACTGGTATATCGCTCATTGTTGAAGTACGTATACTCAGAGTCCGCTTTTCTGATTTTGGCTCCTTGGGCGAGATTCCCCCCCCCCCCAAAAAAAATTGGCGAGCGAGAAAAAATTCTGATGGACAAAAAAATTCAGTGATAATTCAAAAAAAAATTTAGGGTTCTAATAAAATCTTACATATAAAAATAAATGTGAATTTTAAAGATATTTTAAAAATAACATATTAAAAGAAAAGGCAGGAATATTATGATTTGCCAATTTTCATGTAAAAATATAAATATATGTCGTTTTACAAATAATTATAAAAATATTGACAAAAAATTATGAGACCTAATGACCCAACGTTTAACGGAACATTTTAACCCTTTAAGTTCTTTTTTTTGATTATTATTACTTACAATTTCCAAATTCTGAAATACAATTGACGCTTTCTGAAATTCAATTGATGTTTTCTGAAATACAATTGACTATTCTGAAATTCAATTGATGCTTTCTGAAATACAATTGACTATTCTGAAATACAATTGATGCTTTCTGAAATACAACTGGAAAAGGTGTAGTATTATTTAGAAATTATGAACTCCGATCCGAGTTGAAATGTCACGAACGTCACCGCAGACTGACCCATATACAGGATGGCCCAAACGAAAACGAAATGGTCGCGTTTTTGGTCAGTTAAAATAAAATTTTGAAAACAAAACACTCGAACAGGTCGATTTTTTTTTATGGGGGACATCTTTAGCAACCCTTTGCACTATGAAAACAACTCTTAAAATTTGAAATAGCATGATAGGGCAAGTGATACCTCATTTGAAATGTTTTTTATTTTATTTTAAACAAGGTGTTTTTTTAAAACCGTTTATTTTAGTCAAGTTATTTACATTTTTAATTCCATGAATGCTTTGATTTTTTAATCAACAAAACAAATATTTACAACTTAAATTCACAACAAAGTTGGCTTATTTTCTTATACACTGCTTGTGTATAAAATTAAAACAATACAATATCTGGAACAACTCTAAAAAAACATTTGTCTTAAAATTAAAATAGTTTTTATGCCAATTTATATTGAAAATATAGGTAACTATGGATATTTATGGATATTTTACTAGTTATTTTCAAGTTTGGATTAAATTAATTTAATCGTTCGGAGACGTTCCTGAAAGAAGATTGTTTTAATTTTACCGATGATGAAAGACCAAATATGGGTCTTTTATTTCACAAAAGAATAGAAAAAAATTACGGTGAATTTTTAGATATGATGATTTAAAAAAAGTATATATTTTTTCAATTAAGGGTAGCTAAATCTGTAGGGGTGAGTTTTGATGCACAAAATTTTCACAAAGATCGTTGAATAACTGCTTTCATTAATTTTTTATAAAATAATACTTGAATTCAATCTTTTACCTTATTATTGGGGGTGGTTTAATATTTAAGGGTTAATGCCTACCCTAATAAATTATTTGTGTTTTTTAATACACAATACCATTGTTTACAAAGTTTATTAACCATTTTGTAAATTTTACAATTGTATCTTTACCTATGTCGTTTGAATTAATTATAATGTAATGGGGTTGGAATAAGGGTAGAAAAAATATTAAAAATAATTGGATTTTATTGAAATTGTAAATTTATATTAACTGTGATTTTTTTAAACAAATTATGAAACATTTTTTAAATTTTCTTCATATCTTCCTATATTTTTGTCGACCTAAACTTAGGGGGTGATACCAAAAAGTAAATAGAATATAATGTTATTAAAATTAATAAGATAGTATCTTAAGGGTGTAAAGAAGTTATACAGATAATAATTATTTTGAATTTTAGTTTTACTTTGGAATAATCACTTTTTAAACTTTTTTTTCAATACTTGAAAATGCCAATTTCCAATTTTCACCACTGTAAGGGTTGCACGCCCCATGTTGATTAAGAGACAAAGCTGTAACTTTTTGGGCTTTGAATCAACACCACATTAATGATTTTTCTGAATTTTCGTATTAATATGACAATTTTTAACAAAACTGTGTTGCATTGAAAAAGTGTCCCACTAATTGTGACAAGCAGTGTATAATAATTTAAAATAAATACTATATTTATTGAATTAATTAAAGATTTGGATGTTAAATAGTAAATGCTTTATTGAAAGATTTGTTATATCACACTTTATCTTTTTCGCAGATAAATGTTATTGGCACATTACACAGGTAATCATTGAGAAGACCGTTATATAAAGAACCACAGTCTTCATTCCCTGAGTTGTCTGGTTGATCTGGATGCCAGTTAGTGAACCCTGTTGTGTTTAGATGAGCACCTAAAATAATAATTAATTTATTAAAATTTAAAGTTTATAATCAAATATAATAATAAACATGGGTCCGCAAAGTAACGGTTTCAGAGACATGGAAGGTTATTATTTTTTGAAACATTTATATGCAATTATTTATTACCTACTTATTTATTATGTTCTAACAAACAAAAGAATCTTCTAGCAAAATCAAAAAATTAAGTTACATTACAGGTGATCAAAGTGCCCACCTTTTATTTCGAAGCAGGCACGACATCTTTTTTCTTGCAAAAGCTTGCATTTTCTTATCATAGTTAACTGATGTTTTGTGAAATAAACATTAAGTATTTACACCAAACATTTCCACGTAGATGGGTAAGAAGGGGTGGACCTGTATTATGTCCTGCAAGATCGCCTAATTTAAACCCTTTAGATTTATTTTTTTGCGGATATTTGAAAACATGTGTCTATGGTACTCCTGTAAATAGCCTCGAGGAGCTGTAGCTACGAATTAATCAAAAATACCAACAAATCCAAGTTATTTAAGCCAATGAGAGAGTTTTAGAAATAGTTCGAATATCTTTTAGACAAAAATGTCGTGCCTGCTTGGAAATGGAACGAGGGCACTTTGAACATCTTACGTAACTTTATTAAGCTAGAAGCTTCTTTTAAATAAGTTATAAATAATTGCAAGTAAATGTTTCAAAAAAGAAATCGTTACTTTGCGGACCCATGTTTATTAAATCTTTTTTGTTTATTTTGGTCCTCTTTAAATATTGTACACTCTTTTTTTAACACCCGGTATACATATATTTTAAATTATTTATTGGTTCACAGTTAATGGGTGTTATATTTTTATAATATGTATTGTATAATTACCAAAAACAGTAACATATTGGCCTTCCTTGACAATGTCATTAAGACCTATGAAGACAACATACTTGTTATGTGTAGACACTGCAGGATAAGCATTATGTAAGCTCATAAGGAACTCGGCCTCTTCTTTAGAATTAGGAATGGCTAAATAAGCACATTCTGCTTCACATTGTTCTTTTGCATCCATCCATATTTTTGGTTCTCTGTGATATTTGTAATATCCAGAAAATTTTTCACCAAAGAAAAGATTGTAGCCGTTATTAGAATTGTATTTACATCCTGTAAAAAAGTTTAAGGTAGTTGGTCCATCATAATGTGATCACATTAGGCCATGAGTACATATTTTTAATTTAGAGAAATGATCATGGCAACACTGTACATTATCTACTATTAACTACTTGTCAAATGATTATATTTTATCATCTAAACTACCACAGAATATATTAATAATTAATGAAATCGATTATAATTCCCTTCAATCCACTTATCAAATTTTGTAAAAAATTATTTCATTATTTCGTGTATTTTTTACTATAATCAAATGAATACGTTGTTGCCACATTGTCAACAATACTGTAATTTACGTGATGGTTTGGTAGTTAAATCTTAATAACGGGATGGTCAATAATTCTAATTTTTTGTATACTGTTTTCTTTCATATAAATATACAACATGTCAGTTTTTTTAAGAAAATCTGACGCTACGTTTAAATTTTATCTAATAAAACGTTACGTTAGTGTACGGTTAGTCCATATAAGCTGTGTTAAAAATATAAACTTTGAGATCGTTTTTCATGACTTTGAGATGGTCAATTTTAATAAAAATGGGCTATTTTTCAGATATTAATCTAGGGAATATTCCTGTGCAATTTAAACAAAATTTGACGAAAACATGTTTACGGACCAACTACATTAACATTTATTATTGAAACGAAAAAATACACATTGTAAATTGTAATTCATATTAATATTATTTAGACCGGGAACCAGGCTACATTCCGTTTCAAAAACCGTTAGGATTCATAAGAGTTGGTGATTTACATTCAGAAATATGTAAAGAATGAAATTCTGAAGGTTGCCGGAAAAAATATCGGAACTTTTTTTGTTACGTGCATTATAACGGAGTCCTTCCATTGATAATGAAACTAAAGGAACCCCGCGGCTTCGCTCGCGTATACTTCGAAACTAATTAGAACCCTCCATAAGTGATAGAGGATGGCATATTACATATTTATATTGATTTTTATTCATTTCCTACTTATACAAAAATGTAAATTTCTCGGATCTTAGTTAAAAATTATAAAAACTAACCCCCTGTCTACCCTCGCCGTTAGGGGTTGAATATCGTTTTTTTTTTATTACAGATTATTTTATATATCAAAATTTGCCCCCCCCCCCCCCATTCCCATAGGGGTTAAATTTTGGTAATTGATATTTGTCTTGTATAGTACCTACTTGTGCCATGTTTCATTTGGTGTACACAAAAAAATATATTTTAATAATTTGTCCACCTTAGGGGTTAAATTTTGGGAAATGCTGAAATATCTGTTTCATTATTTATATTGTAGAGTATGTTCGCTATGTTTCAATTAAATACGAACAAAAAAAATATTTTTTTATATAAATTTTGACACCCTGAAAAATTTCGAAAAATCCTTTCTTAGTGGGTGCTTACGCCATATAAGGAAGGCCCCTGCGAAATTTCACGTTTCTAGGTCCAGGGGTTTTGGTTGTACGTTGATATATGAGTGAGTAAGTGAGTGAGTGAGTGGTTAAGGACATAGTTACTCTTTTATAGATATAGATTTGTGAGATTTCAAAAACACATCGATCCAGGTTTCATCATAATCGGTCACCCCCACAAATACTTTAATTAGGCATTATTATAAGTATGGTTTAGGTATTAAATGTATTTTGAAAAGGACCCAGCAGAATCCTTATGGGAAAGGGGTTTCGGTCAAACTCTTTTTACTTCCATGTTCGAAGAAATGGAAGTATTTTAAACCTTGGATTCTGATAGTCCTTGATGAGTAGATTAAAAGTGTCAATGGGCACTAACTCCTAAAAACTCAAACTTTTAAGATATAGCCCTCTGAAGTTGGGGATTATGATTGTCTTTAATTTACAATATTTTTTTTTGTTAGAACCCTAAATTTCGCTCAACTATTTGTATGTGTTCTCAAAAACATCTGTAATTGATTGCCACCATAAAAAGTCAACTTTTTAATTCATTGAGAAAGACACTTAAATCTTATTGTTACGTTTTTTTATTATAAACAAATCCAATTGTTTTATAATAAAAAAATGTAATAATAAGATTTAAGTACTGCCATTGGCTAAAGAATTAAAAAGTTGACTTTTTTATAGTGTCAATCGATTATATAAGTCTTTGGGAACACATACAAATAGTTGTGCGAAAATTAAGGTTCTACAAATTTTTTTATTGTAAATTAAAGGCGAGCATGATCCCCAACTTTAGAGGGCTATATCTTAAAAGTTTAAGTTTTTACGACTTAGTGCCCATTGACACATTTAATCTACTCATCAAGGACTATCAGAATCCAAAGTTTCAAAGAGTTTGACCGAAACCCCTTTCCCATAAGGATTCTGCGGGGTCCTTTATTGTTATAGGTATTTAAAATAATTTAATATATACCTGTTTTTGTAGAGTTTTTATTGGGCTTCATTTCCGAATTCTAAAAAAAAGAATATATACGTTATTAATATAGTAGGTAATTCTGTAACAGCTGATACTAAATCGTGAATTGTCAATTTTATTAGTTTAATAACAGAATAAATTACATATGTTTTATTTCAGTAAAGTATTACAGTTTTTTTTAATATTTGCCCTCTCGTTACTAATAACATTGGCGTAGCTATAGGTAGTTGTACCCCCAGAGAAAGCTGAAAATAGCGTACACTGGTGGAAACGTTGACGGACCAATAAATCCTAATTTTATATTATTATACAACAAAAACAATATTTTCTTAATATAAGAATAAACTCTATAAAATATAGTCGGGGAGGTGAGCGCCAAAATTTGCAAAAACTTTCTAAAAGTTGATTTTTTGATATTACGTCACATTTGTGGTGTAGATATACAGCCTGCCGTCAGTCAGCTAGTTTTGTTAGCGTTTGACGCGGGGGTGGTAAATCAGCTGCTGACGGCATTTGTTACGGGGAATAGCCACTGTGACGGGTCAAAAAATTGTCAATATTTGGGAATTTTTTTCACAGATATAACTAATTATTTTTAATCAGGTAAGGGACGTTTTATTAAGTATATATTTAACTTATTTAATATCAATTTTTATTGAAAAATATTAAATATTTACAAAGTTATGAGCCTCGATGTGACGACCAAAAAAAATATTTTTCTCTATGGTCGACTCGAAATTTCGAGAAGGGCTATATAAAAAAAAATTTGTTTATCAATATCTATATGAATGTAACTATCGTTGCACGTAGCGGGTTTTTTTTTTTATTTTATTTTTTCACAAAATGGCGATCGTTTGAAATTTTTTTTCATTTTAAGACCTATTTTTTTGTCATTAGAGCGGTTTTAAAAATAGCAATTATCAAAATTTCAAAAAACGGCTACGTGCAACGATAGCTACTACAATTACGAAAATTATTAAAAATAAAATTTAAATCGATTCATTAGTCTTTGAGGAATCGTGTCGACCAGGTCGAAAAATGTCATTCCGAGATAAATGTACTCATTTGTACTCACTTGATCATAAGAGCTGCTACATATATATTCTTCATTATCGATTAAAATTGATTTTGAGTCAGATTTAACCAAATCAGCTAAATATATTATTTCAAAAAATAATATAAATACGGTAAACTTCATTTTTATGTTGGATCCTAAAACATATTCCATATATCTAAAATTAAGTGAATCAACAGGTTTAAATATGCACACTGTTATGCACTAATGTATCAACGTTATAGAAAATAATTTATGACTATTCAAATTTTATTTAAAAAATTACTTTATTTTAAGGCTGAACATGCTATTTGAATTGCCATACGAATTACTATAGAGACATTACGGTTTCGTATTTTAAGTTAAGATCTGACCAGTATTATTAAATCATTTAGGAAAAAATATAGTGATAAACTAGATTATTTTTTCTATGTTATGACATACATAATTTTTAAATTTAATTTTTTTATATATTAATAAAAAAAATATGAAAATGTGTGTATATTTCTTGATATGATAAAACTCAATATATAACAAAAATTCTTGAAAAATACGGAGAAAAAAATATACCACGACATAGATATTTGTTTAAGCTTTCTAATTTTATAATAATTCTGCAATTTTCATTTGAAAATATTGAATGTAAGCCTAAAAACATAAGAACTAGTTCTATCCTTTGTAGCTTTATCTCTGTTTAGTTTTGAGAATATCCCATTTTTCATTCGATCGTCAATTGTCACTGAATTCCTTGTATCTGTCATTTCCCCTCAGGGCTAGACTTGTGCAAATAATTTTTGTTTTCTACGGTGGCGACATCTCGTAGAATTTAGTTTCGGAAAAATCGGCATGAACAGCGTTAAAAAAAAGTTTAATGTAACAAAACCACAAATATATTTTTATTTTCGTGTACTAAAAATTTTGATACACTCGATATGAGTTGATACATTAGTGTATGACACTGACCGAAAACTGGACGGGTCACGACGTGAGTGTGAGCGTGAGAGTTAATTTAAAATCTTTAGTCGTGAATTTAATAAAACAAGTAACTCTTTATTAAATCAATTTAAGTCCGAAAATACAGAGTGATTCATTACTGTCGTGCCAAACTTAAATAGTAGATTAAGAAAAATATTTTAAGTTAAAAACTTCTAATAAACATGTGTCCGGAAATTTTTCGTTAGGGAACTACAGCCCTCTAATGATTTTGCTCAAAATGAGTTTTTATTTAATATCTAGAGAACCCTTCGTGATAAATATATGAAATTTGGTATTCTGTTTAGTAAAAATAAGAATTATCGATATCTCGTATTAAACAATTATAATTTAGACCAGGGATGTATGGGGCCAGTGGGCCCATCAATTTTTTTCTAGTATTTTTTGTTCTTTATTTTTTTTATAAAGTTGGGTACTTATTTAAGGTTACATGACACAAAATACACAAAAACATACTTTGCTTATTTGTCATAAGATACACCGTTTTTGAGAAATATCAATAGAAAAGAAAGCATGCAGAATTTAACTTAATACGGATGCTTCAAATTACAAATAATTTTATATTCTTGTTCTATGATTAAAGGTAAGAAAAAAAGTTGATATAAAGAAACCTCCTAATATGAATCCTCTAAGATCTATAGCCAGTTCTATTATTCCAATATGTACTTTACTAACTTGACTAAAAAACAAAATTAAAAATGGTTATTTGTTGATAAGGATGCATTTTTTGAGGTATACTTATGTTAACTTTTTGTCTTACTTTTTACCCATAGAACTAGAATATAAATTTATTATTTGTAATTTGAAGCATCCGTATTAAGTTAAATTATGCATGGTTTCTTTTCCATCGATATTTCTCGAAAACTATTTTGTGTCATCTAATCTTAAATAAGTGCCCAACTTTATAAAAAAATTAAAAAACAAAAAATACTAGATAAAAATCGATTTTATCACAAAGGGTTTTCTGGATATTAAATACAAAATCATTTTAAGCAAAATTTTTGGAAGGCTGTAGTTCCTTAACGAAAAATTTTCGGACACATGTTTATCAGAAGTTTTTTAGTTAAAATATTTTTCTCAATCTACTGTTTAAGTTTGGCACGACACTAATGAATCACCTGTATTAATTTTTATTTTTTATTTTTTGGGCGGTACATTTTTTTGAAGATAGTGTATTGTAAATGTGCTCACAATTATTAACATAGGTAGGTATAATCGTTACATAGTTTACTAACTGAAGACAAATATCTTTGTAAATGTACTTACCTCAACTGTTGACAAAATTAATTATATTTGTTTGTATTTTTTGATAATTATTGTATAGTATTAGAAAACACACGCAGTAGTGTCACTACAAGTACTAGAAATATTGTGAACTTGAAATATTTGAACACGCATATTTATAACACGCATATTTTTCATGTAGCAGAATTATTAGATAAAATTTGTAGATAAAAATATCTTTCGCGGTTTAAAGAACTCATTTGATATCTATTTGTGTGGTTTTTCTGATATTTATTGGTGGAATAACAGGAAAACCATAAATCACACGTTTTTTTAAGATTTATAAAGATATCAAGTTGATTTTAACTTGATATAGAATGCCAACGAGTAAAAAATGTTCAAAATAAAAAAAATTCAAATAATAATTAAAAAAATAATTATTTTATATGATTTATAAGTAATTTACTTGCTTTGAATTCTAGTTGTCAGATTGTGCATCTCTCTCTATTACCTTTTAATGAAAAATTCGAATTTTTAAGCCTGTGTAGTTATTATCTTTTGTAAAAACTAAACGATAAAATATTTTGAGATTTATTATAGGTTTATTTTAAATATTTATGCTGCTATTAGAAAGTTAGACTGAAATTAGGTTGTATGCGTACCTGTATGTAGTAGAGGCTCGCCCTTAAGGGTGCAGACCCAGTTAGAATTTTTTTATTACATTTTCTCAAAGTAGAATATATTAAAAGTATTCTCTAAAAATTTCAGACAAATCGGATCAGTATTTATGGAGATATATAACTTTGAACGGAGCCGTCTCTAATGTATTCAAGTAGGCAGGTAGCGGCAACTGTGCGCTTTTTCTCGAAACCATGTTTTCGAAGTCGGCGATCATTGTAACTCACGAACAGCTTTGCCGATCGGTTTGAAATTTTTCTGACTTTTTCTCTACATAATTGTCCTCCGCATGGACGAATGATTTTTATTTTGAAAGATTATTTTTTTTATAACCGAAAATGCGAGTGAAATTTTTGTCAAATAAAGAACTTTGAGTTTCAACATCCGCCATTTTGTGAAAATTCAAAATTTTTCAAATCCCTTCGTCCATCTGGAGCATTATGTCATTAACTAATGATCCCTTTTTAGGGTTCCGTAGAAAACTAGGAACCCTTATAGTTTCTCCATGTCCGTCCGTCCATCCGTCTTCAAAAATTTTGAGATAATAAGATGAAATTTGGTATACGGTCGTAGATTGATGACCCAAAAACAGAAATAATAAGATTTTTGAAAATAAAAATTTTTTAGACCCCCCTTTCATAAAATGAAAAGTGTTTTCCAAAAAAAAATTTCACCTACACCATTGAGTGGAGTGTCGTTAGAAAGGTCTCCTAAAATGCAACAAAAAATGTATCAGAACTTTTTGATTTTAACCCTTTAATCACGATGTATTTGCTCTCCAAAGTCGTTAAAAAAGCGTCCCCCTCTCTATTTTCTAAACTATCAATTTAAAAAATCTGAAAAAATTCCAGAATGTATCTTTTCATTAGTACTTTCACTGAAAATTATAACGAACATTGTCAAAAATATTTTGGACCCCCCTTCTATAGACTGAAAAGTAAACTCTCATTTTTTTCTCCACTTACCCCATTGAGTGGGGTGTCATTTAATAGGTCTCCTAAAATACAATAAAAAATGTCAGATAACTTTTTAATTTCAACCCTTCAGTCACGAAATATTTGCTTTTTAATGTCGCTGTCAAAGCGCCCCCCCCTCTATTTTCTAAACTATCGATTAAAAAAATCTGAAAAAAATTCAGAATGTAGCTTTTAATTAGTACTTTCACTGAAAATTATAACGAACATTGTCAAAAATATTTTGGGCCCCCATATCATAGATTGAAAAGTGAACTCACATTTTTTTCATTTACCCCATTGAGTGGGGTGTCATTTGATAGGTCTCGTAAAATGAAATAATAAAAGCCAAATGACCTTTTGATTTTAACCCTTCGGTCACGAAAATTTTGTAAAAAAACTATTTTTTTATAAATCGTAATAAGAACTACGGAACCCTATCATGTGCGTGCCCAACAAGCACTTGCCCGTTTTATTTTATATCTGATGATACAGTGATGAGCAGCAGTGATCACGGCAAAACACTTTTTTTTGGACTCCTCCCAAATTTGCTGTATTCCACTTAATTTTTAATATTTTGCTATAAAAAATGATAACATTTTCTGTAAATACATATCTTTCATATGGAAAAACATTTGTTATTAATTATTATAATACGTGGCAAAAAAAAAAACACCTAAAAGAGCTTTTTTTGGAAGTCGCAACTTGGTCTGCCTTCTTAAATATAGATTTTAGTGGGTTAAAAAATCTAAGATGTAATTTGACTGGTTTATATTATAATAAAATTGTTGAAAATGAATTCTATTGAGAGAGAGAGAGAGAGAGAGAAGAATAATTTGTAATGTAGAGTAAAAGGTAGCGGGTTTTTCCGTTTGATTGAACGATAGGCAGTAATCGCAGTGAATTAATGAATAAAGATGAACCGAGTGGAAATATAAGGAAATGTAGATAATGAAGCAATTTGGCTCGCGGGTCTCTCAAGAAAAGTAGTAGTAGAGGAAGGTGTACATTATATTACAATCATTCAATAGATATTTAACACCACATTTTGTGTAGGTACATCCTTAATCCTTAATATATATAAAGCTCAACGTCTCTCTGTCTGTCTGTCTGTCCGTTAGTGCTCTTATCACTCGAGAACCACTTATCCGATTTACGTGATTTTTTTTTAATTAATAGGTACATTCTCTGGCCAGGTTATAGGCTATATTTTGTTACGTTATACTAAGCAGTTACGATAATAGTAAATCAAGTCGGAAAAAAATTTACTGACGGCACGCTGTTTTGCAATACGCTGCCTAAACCGTTGAATATAGAACAAAATAATGTATTAAAGAATTGTGTAGAATCAAAAGTGCTACAATAAAGTCCGCGACACCATATGTCTAACTTTTATATTTAAGCCACAATGACTGCTTTTATGTTACAAAGAAAACATAAAATATTTTGGTTCGGTTTACATGGAGTTTTGACCTGCAAAACTTTAATCCTTATTGAAATAAATGATTTCATCGTCATAAGTACTTAATGTAGATATAATTTGCCCTTTACAGCATCCAATTTGGTGGTATAGTTTAGGAAATAACATTAAATAAGTTTTATACGGTAAAATATTATTAATAACGCGCGAACTAAATACGCCGGTATTCGATCTCCCTCGGCTCGGCCGTTGTCATTTGACCGTCATTTTTGTTTCAATAATTAAATTTAAAAAGTGTTGTTTTTATTATTACAATAATAACTAATCGTGTTTGTACTTAATTTGTACTTAATGCGAGCGAAGCCGCGTGGGTACATCTAGTAATAAATATGACTGAATAAACGGAGTGTTTTACTCGAGACAATCTCGTGGAATTTGAATGGTATTTTGTTAATATTATAATGAATCTTGTATTGGTACTATTTGCCTCGCTTAACGAACGCTGCGCACAAACGCGACTCATTCAACGAACTGCATCGTATTTGATTTTGCCGCCCGAACGTTCCTACGTATCACGAAGTCGCCCGAACTTCCAAGGTCGCACGCAGTCGATGCTTAAACTTACACGAACATGCATCAACGCGCGTCAGTCGTTCTTTTCTGCGCTTAACTCACACACGTGTTTGTTTTAATAAATGTAATTTTGTGAGTGAGGATTTGACCCTGAAAGCCTCGGTAGACTCTTCTAAATCTGAGTTTGACTAAAAAATAAAAACGTGTGTACAATTTTTCTATGTTACAGTATCATATTTTATGGTAGAGATCGAATTAAATTTTTTAACATGTATTGTTATGGGAAAATGCGTTTCATTTAACGAACTTTTCGCATAACGAACTTGCTCCTGGAACGAAATATGTTCGTTATGCGAAGCATCGCTGTATTAAAATTCAGAAAATCAAATATTTATTGCTTCAAAATTTATTTATATAAGTATGAGTTTTCAATTGAATAAATTCAAATATAATTTAAACGCACAAATGTATATAGGGTGGCCATTAATTTTCTATTTTTCAAATTTCTTAAAGGTAAGAAAAAATAATGTATACAAAATTTTAAAGTGATCGAATATTATTAACACGTGCCACCAAATGATCGAATATTAACACGTAAAATGCATTTGATTTTTTCAATTTTTCTTAAAACAACTGTAAACGTATTTTAAAGTTAAAGATGACACTTTTCAAATTTTCAGAGACATATTTAAATAAAGTTTTTTGCTCAAAATAAATTTTTCAACCTACTGTATAAGTTTGCCACGCCAATTTTGAATTATTAAATTTTTGGCTTCTTTTACTTTTCTAAAATTTTATCTATTTTTAGTGACATTTCTCTTTTGATTTGATTATAAGAAAGTAAAATATTTGTGATAATTATGTCTAAATGTATGCCGTACTAATGCGTAGGTAATTGGTTTAATGTACATATGTATGTTGTACATGTATGTATAGTGATTTGATTATCTAAATGCTGTAGGCAGTAGAAATGTACATATGTATATTTGAAGCTGTCTAGAACAGATTGTATCTGATCTGTTAGTTAATGTAACCATCAATCCTACATATTGTTATAAACATAATCTAACTAATTTAAATATGTATGTATGTACACAAATCTCAACTATACTAACTAACAAAATATACCATACATACGATACAATATTACAATTATTCTAAATTAACTCATATAGGTATACAATTGTTTCATTATTGTATGTAGGTACATCAGCGTTTCTTAACCTTTTAGTATTTGCGACCCAATTTTCAATCACAATTCTCATCACGCCCCCCCCCCCCCTTTCATACAATAATTTTCACTGAAAAATAGATCTCAGCTAAATATAAAAAATGCTTTAAATTGTCAATTTCTAAAATTTAAACTTCTTTCGAAAAACTTTGCTCTGCAAGACAGGTCCAAAGAAGTCGTTAATAATTATTAATCTTGTTTTTAATTTAATATTGATAAATACATTGTGCAGTACTGATACAATCCTATTTATAAGTCTATTATATCAGTGTAAAAGTAAATGTAAACATGTATTTTAATTTTAATTTTTTATACATGTCAAAATGTATTTTACCTATTGCTTTTCATTCAGTAAATTAAAAAAATTTTTGAATAATATTTTTTCTCAATATGCTCGCGCCCCCCATTCAGTTTTATCACGCCCCCCTAGAGGGGCGCGCCCTACAGGTTGAGAATCGCTGATGTACATACATAATGTACACAATAATAAATATGTACATCGGGCAGGCCCGGATTTACCATGCAAGCAGTGTAGGCACGTGCCTAGAGCGGCAAAAATTTAGGGGCGGCAAATTTTAGCGAAAAAAAGGTAACTGATATGAAAAACCTTCACTTTTTCTATTTTTATTAAATAAAAAAGGGCGGCAATTTTCGCAACTGCTTAAGGGCGGCAAATTTCAAAATCCGGCCCTGATATCGGGTGTTTATTTTGACTGTGGGATAAGTCAATTTATTAATTTTTAATAAATTTCGATATTATTATAAGGGAACTTGGGGAATGGTGGGACATTGGGGAATAGCGGGACACGTCGATTTCGCCATCTTTGTATAAGTTTAAAACAATAAAACAGCTGGTATAGTTTCGTTTCTCTATATGCTTAGTTTTCATCAGTAATAGTCACATCAACATGTATCGTGAGAGTTTCTGCATCAAGAAGTGTTTAATTGATTGTTCAAAAGTTTTATTCTCTGTTCATATTTGCGTTGTTTTTACAACATTTTGGCAGGAAAAAAAGTTTTATATGGGCATAATTACCGTTAACCCTCGACATTTCGACTTGCAAAAGGAATTTGGCATGAATACACTGTGTCAATTATAGTTTATGTCGAATTGTAAACATAGCGTTTGGGGTATTGCGGGACACTTATTTTGAGGAATAGTAAGACACGTATTTTTTGATGTTTCTTAAATCAATATCGCATTTTTATGCATATTAGTCATTTTTCATGCAAAAGAAACAACCCTAATGCCTATGGTGGATATAATCAGTATTTAAGTATTAATAGTTTTACCATGCTGGAGAGTCGGTTGTTTTAACCTCAAAGGTCACACCCCACGGTTTGTTTTATTCCTTCTTTATCATAATTACAATTTTTGTCATTCTGGACTTTCCAATAAACATTTCACTTTCATATTTTTCATTTTTGGCTCCTGTCCCACTATTCCCCAACTTTTTTTAGAATGTCGAAATTTAACGTTTTCGAAAAACATAGTAAAGATTTACAGTCGTTCAAAATTTCAACAAACTGTGGCAGCTAAAAGTTAGATTACAACACATACTATGACATACATCTTCAAAATTTGAAAAAATATAAATTTTTAAACAAGTTATGGGCTATACAAAAAACGTGTCCCACCATTCCCCAAGTTCCCCTACTAATGTTCGGTATCATAAGGGGCTATATAGCAAAATTAGCAAGCACTCACAAACGATGTATTATTTAGTGGTAGTATCAATGGATTTTCTATGTAATTTAAATGAGTGATACTTGACTAGAGTATTGTAACATAGTTTGTGCAGACTCTGACTATACGTGTTATAATTATCATAATATCACCACTGTTTTAACACCCTTGTTAGTGTTTACATATAACTCGTGCGTGAAACTTGTCAATGTCTTCATGAAACTACAAGAGAACCGTCATATAAATTTGATACCTCATTTGAGAGTGCTTGCTAGCCCTTTTATGATACCGAACTTTATTAATATTTTTGTGTTTTATTCAGCATTTTAATTTTGTTGTACTAGACGTTTCGACCAATATGTCGTGGTCTTCCTTCAGTAGTGTTCATTCTATGCTATATTAAAGTTATTGGATCATTAAAGCAATGTATCTGTTTAGTTTTAGTCAAATTATTTGTATTTTTAGTTCCATTGTTTTTAAGAGGATATATGAACACAATCATTATAATTTTAAATAAGTATGGCAAGTGACATATCGTTGTAAACTAGAGTAAAAAACACGTTCAAATATGCTATCCCGCACGGAAATATTTATACGTGGAATATACGTCAAATCATACGTCAAAGTATACGCCGATTATATATTTTCGTATATGGAAATGTATGGATTTTGCCGCTGTACGTATCCGTTATATATACTTTAAATATACGTAAAATATATTTGTACGTATAATATTTATATACATATTTGATACTTACGTATATAAAAAGTATACGTATAAATATATTTTACGTATATTTAAAATATATCTGATGGCTATACGTACAGCATATACGTACAATCCATGCATTTGGCGTATACGCAAATGTATGGATTTTGCCGCTGTACGTATATCTATCATATATATATTTTAAATATACGTAAAATATATTTATACGTATAGTTTTTATATACATATTTACGTATATAAAAATTATACTTTTAAATATATTAATCATATATATTTAACGTACATTCGACATATAACCTTTTAGTCAGGCCCTGATAGAGGGAGGCTAGGAAAGCCATATGGCCCGGGCCCCGTGGCAGCTCTCTCAGGACCTGCGTATAATATGGAATATATTAAATTTAGATTTTCATACGTGATATTATCGTAGGATACGAAAATATAGTTAGAAATAATTACCAGAGTTGAGATCATTAAATATTTATTGAGAATATATAAATGAATATTTTTTACTAAAAACAAAATGTGTTTAAAATAAGAAATAATTTATGAAGAATCTTGTTTATTTTCTGAATTGCTGCTCTTTTTGTATTATTGTCTTTTTGTGGGTCCTAAAAAAAAGTAATTGATAAATTCGACTATCAAAAGAACTTCGTTGTTTTAAGTTTTAAGTAAACAGATATTTTTACTTACTTCAATTTCAGTTTTTACTCGATTGCAATTTCTCAGTGCAATTGAATAGAAATTTACAGTTTTTAAAGCCCAAAATTTCACAATTGTATTATAGCGTTTATCTATCACACTCTTTCGCTTTACGTTATATTGTCCTCGTCCAACTCAAAATATTTTATGTACACGGAGAAAACGAAACACCAATGAGTATTGTTTTGGAACATTAATCTAATCAATGTAGTGTTTTTTTATCGTAAAAAACCAAGCATTACGGTTGTGACAGCAATGAGACTGTCAGACACACTATAGGGAAATGTTTTGAGCATCACAGCAAAAGCAGGTAATTGTTTCTGCGTATGATCTACTCACGGATATAACTAAATTAAATTAAACAGTTATTTAGAGTTGAACCACTGAACCGATCTTGATGAAATTTGGCAGGAAGATAGCTTACATCCTGAGAAAGGGCGTAGGCTACTTCGAATCTAAAAAATTCATCCCCTAAGAAATTACAAGGGGGTGGAAATATTTGTATGAGAAATATTTCACCCCCTGTCACATATTAAGGGTTGTAATTATTTTCATTCAATCCGGCGGAAAAAATACTACGGGAGTGAGGGGTTTAAGGGGGAAAACAACCCCCTATCTCCCATAGGAACCGAGATATTTACGATTTTGTAAAATGAATGAAAACCAAAACAAAAAAATATAAATATATTTCACCCCCTTCCACATATGAGGTTGTTGTTTCTCCCCTACAAACCCTACTCCGTGGTATTTTCCCGCCAGATCGAATAAAACTCATTACACAACCTTTTATATGTGCAAGGGGTGAAATATATTATATATTTTTTTGTTTTGGTTTTTCATTCATTTTACAAAATCGTAAATATCTCGGTTCCTATGGGAGATAGGGGGTTGTTTTTCCCCCTAAAACCCCTCACTCCCGTAGTATTTTTCCCGCCGGATCGAATGACAATAATTACAACCCTTAATATGTGACAGGGAGTGAAATATTTCTCATACAAATATTTCCACCCCCTTGCAATTTCTTAGGGGATGAATTTTTTAGATTCGAAGTAGCCTACGCCCTTTCTCAGGATGTAAGCTATCTTCCTGCCAAATTTCATCGAGATCGGTTCAGTGGTTCAACTATAAATAACTGTTTAATTTAATTTGGTTATATCCGTGAGTAGATCATACGCAGAAACAATTACCTGCTTTTGCTGTGATGCTCAAAACATTTCCCTACAGTGTGTCTGACAGTCTCATTGCTGTCACAACCGTAATGCTTGGTTTTTTTACGATAAAAAAACACTACATTGACTAGATTAATGCTCCAAAACACAACTCATTGGTGTTTCGTTTTCTCCGTGTAGCTGCACTATTCACTATTTATGTCTCTTTTTCGTTGATTTAAATGTATCCCAATTCTGAATTTTAATATAAAAACACACCAAATATCTTTATTTTCACTTAATTAACTTTATTTCTTACAAATACTAATAATTTACGCCTTAATTCGGCATACATAATCAAAGCATTAGTACGTCAGCTGACGTCTTCCTACACATAAGTTCTTATTCTTTTTCTTTTATATGTACTTTTTTGGCGGTATATTTAAAACTTTATTTCAGTATATTTTTCGACGGACGGAATAAAAATAAGTAGATATACAGGGTGGGCCAAGTAAAACGAAACGGGCGCGGTTTTGGTAATTTAAAATAAGATTTTGAAAAAAAGCTCGAACACGTCGATTTTGCTTTCAAGGGGGACATCTTTTGGTATAAAATTTTTGCAAGAATCTTTTCAACCCTCAGCGCTATGAGCGCAACCCTTAAAATTTTAAATAGCATGATAGGGTAAGTGATACCTCATTTGAAAGGTTTTTTCATTCTGAATACGGTGCTTTTTGATTTTTTCAAATCTATTTAGTTTTAGTCAAGTTATTGACATTTTAAATTCCATAAATGTAGTGATTTTCTGATCAAAAAACAAATATTTACAACTAAAATTTAAAACAAAATAGGTTTATTTTATTATCAAATAGTTCAAAAACATCTAGTTTGGACATTTATTGAATTAATTAAAATTTTGGATATAGATAAAAAAATTTTAATAATTTTTATTTTTATTTTTTAATTAATTCAATAAATGTCCAAATTGGATGTTTTTGAATTATTTGATAAGAAAATAAACCTACTTTGTTTTGAATTTTAGTTGTAAATTTTTGTTTTTTGATTAGAAAATCATTGCATTTATGGAATTCAAAATGTCAATAACTTAACTAAAACTAAACAGATTTGAAAAAATCAAACAGCACCGTATTCAGAATGAAAAAACCCTTCAAATGAGGTATCACTTGCCCTATCATGCTATTTAAAATTTTAAGGGTTGCGCTCGTAGCGCTTAGGGTTGAAAAGATTTTTGCAAAAATTTCATAGCAAAAGATGTCCCCCTTGAAAGCAAAATCGACGTGTTCGAGCTTTTTCTCAAAATCTTATTTTAAATGACCAAAACCGCGCCCGTTTCGTTTTACTTGGCCCACCCTGTATGAACATAAAAATGTTTATTAAATATATGAGGAATATTGTTACAGAAAGTATAAAAAAAATATACTTGAAAAGTATATAGGTATGATATTTGATGTATACATCAAATATGTGTAGAAAAACAATTAAAAAATATACTCAACAAGTATAAAAAAAGTGCCCTAAAGTATATGCTAAATATACAGAAAACATATTTTTTTCGCACATAAAAATATAATTTCCAAGCGTATAAACAAATTTCATATTGAGATATATTCAAAGTATATTTTAAATATATTTGTTAAATACATTTAAAATGTATACTTGGAAAGTATTTCAATTATATGTGCCAAATATAAATGAGATATACGCTCCGTACATTCTACGTATACGCCGTATACTTTATTTATAATTGTCGTATACGAGAATTATGTAAAATTTATTTTTTATACTTGCCGTATACAAAATTTATAAAAAAATATACGCCGTATACTTTAAAAATATATTTCAAGTATAAAAATTTCCGTGCGGGATAGTCAAATTAGTGGCCCATAATAAAAACTAAAGTTAGGGCTTGCAACTTTGAAACTAAAAGTGATACAAAAATTGTAAATACATCAATCAATTTTACACAAAAAAGTGCTTTAAGAAACCGCAAACAAAAAGTATCTATCTAGTTTGACAAAAAAGTTATAGCCATTTAAAGAAATTCCGAATTTTGGGTATACCGCCGAAACCACATAGAGTTATTAATATTTTTTTGGTGTAGAAACTACTCACCCATTTCTTTCAAATAATTGATCTGATTTAATCAAGTCTGTATCTCTTATAGATACTGAGATCCCCATGCTGGAAAAGTTATCTGGGACACCCGGTATACCTTGTTACAATATTATGTTTTTTAAGTATTACAGATTAAGTAAACATTATAATGACCCCCATATTTCAATTAACGCCATGTATGTAGACAATATAGCTGTATATTATGATTTATCAAAATAAATATAATATCGGTATGGAGAACCATACATGACTTCCATGTTCTATAATATCTTTTACAATAGATAATTGTTAATATAAAACTCACCTTTCTATTATAAATATTAGTTTTCTAATATTCTAATGTCAGTTGTAGAATAGACATTTTTGTAAAATAATTATTATCTGACATTTGAATTTAACTGCGCTTGTTTCCATGGCAACATGAATTTATTAGTATTTAAAATTAAAAATTTTGAGGGTGGTTTTCACCCCTTCAGTGACTATCTAAGCACGATTATGAAATAAGTGTCCCTTAGATTGGATTAAACTACAAGTGTACCAAGTCTTATCAAAATTGGTGAGATAATACTCACTTTGAAGACGATAATAGGTACAAAATTTCGAATATTTCGGAAACCCCTAATCCGATTAGCACCAAAATCAATAGGTCTGGAGTACTCACTAAGGCAAACATTTTCTCCAAAAATAATTCAAATCGGTGAATATCTACAGTAGTTATCGTACACGGAAGAAAATTCGACACACGCACAGCCGCCATGCGGTAATTAACTTTTCTTTACGTTTTGAAGTTAGTACAATCAGAATCTGCTTTTTTTCGTACATGATTTTTTGACGGTATTACAATACTTCCATTTCTTCGAACATGGAAGTCAAAACTAGTGACACCGTAGTTGTAACTAACAAGGAAACCTTTTCAAGTTGAAAATTCGTTTCGAGTTTAAACTAAAGTAACAAAAAAATATCTTAGCTGCGGTGAAACGATTTAAGGGGGTGAAACACCCCTATGAAAATGTACAAAATAATCATATTTTTTCAAATAACTCTGAAACTAATGAAAATTTAAAAAAATCTACAATACAAAATTTTCATGATTTTTTATGCTCTTCTGAATAGTAATATTCAAAAATCGAAAAAATTAAACTGTTATCCCCCACCTCCCACCCACTTTCCATAGATTTTTTTTTCGAATTTTGACTATCGCCATTCGAAAGAGCATGGAAAATCATGATAAATTTGTATTATAGATTTAAAAAAAATTGCATTAGTATCAGAGTTATTTGAAAAAAATATGATTATTTTGCACATTTTCATAGGGGTGTTTTACCCCCTTAAACCGTTTTACCACAGCTGTGATAATTTTTTTGTTACTTACCTTGACCTCCTCTAACTATATACAAAGTTTAGACTCGATACGAATTTTCGACTTGAAAAAGTTTCCTTGTTAGTTATTTATGTATCTTTAAATTAGATAAAGTCAGTCTTGCTTTTTTTAAGCATGTGTACGGTTGTTTCATTATACTGTACCCCCCCCCCCTCTAAAAGCGTGGTCTATAAACGTTCTCTTAACAATAGTGTACACATATGAAAGTAACTTTCGTCAGCCCTGCGAATGAAGCCCCTAACAACATACAGAAAAAAAGCGTTGAATGTTTTTACATAAAATTCACAAGTAAGTGAGCAATTAAAAATTAAAATGTTTTATTGCCCGCAGGTGGAAAAAAATGTTTGTGCCGTGCATAAATCATTTTTTGAGTGCTTTTTCACGAATTAAAAAAAAATCTCTTTGTAAAAATACTCTCTTAGTGGCTAAATGGTTGAAAAATATAAAACAACGTATAACATATGAATTTTCTTTGATGTATTTATTTTGTTTGTGGCTGTAGGTTACGCATAAGTTAGTGTTTTAATTGTGGTAAGGTATATTTCTTTTTTTTTAATACTTTATTGTTTTTACTATTTTTAATACATAAAGTAGGAATATATGGAAGACCATTCATGTTTTAGGTAAGAAAACTATGATAATATTATTTAAAATCTACACTTATCATTTTATTGGATAGAGAATTTAATCTTTTAACGAGATCCAGTAGGCAAAAATAGAATTCTTAAATTAAAACAAAATAAAAACTAGCAGCCGGATCCAATTTTACCCGGGGATATAAAATTAAACTATATAACGTTTAATGCCGTGGGGTGTGATCCTTTAGGTCCACACAATCAACTTCCCAACATGGTATGGCTATCAATACTGATTATTTATTGTTTCCATAATTAATTTTTTTTTTAATATGTAGGTATATGAAAAATTTTAATGGAATTTGTCAGAAATAAAACCCACCAAAACTAATATTATTAATATTAGTTTTCTAATATCCTAATGTCAAAAATATAATGCACATTTTTAGAATAACTAATCTGACAGTTTTAATTTCGTTTGTTTCCATGGCAACATGAATTAGTAGACGTATTTATTAGTATTTCAAATTCAAATTTTGATGGTGGTTTTTACCCTTTTAATGGCTGTTTAGACCCATATAAAAAAACAAATATTGAAATACACGTTTTATTATATGTATTGTATAATATTTATTCTAAATAAATCTAAGTTGCGAGTAAATCCGATCAAAACAAAAAAAATAACTCAAAAAACATCCCTTTTTACCCCCGTAGGGGTTGAATTTCGGAAAATCCTTTCTTTCAGATCTTATTCACGCCAAGACGCTTCGATTAACACCCCAACGAAGTCAATAGCATTTTTTATTCGCGAGATTTCGTCCCGAAAAAAAATGACACGTACGTACATACACACACACACACACACACAGACATTTTTCTGAAAATAGTGTAAATATACTCTAATGCCCTTGAAACATGAAAATATGTTAAAATTTTTGATTTCGATTTTCGGACCAATTACAATAACTTCCTATTGGGAAGTTAATAAAATAACTAAAACAATCGAAAATCAGCATCTTAAAAAATGTGCGTGTAATATGGCCCACCGTGGTGGTTATTAGAATTTTGTTATTATATTAGGTGGTTAAAATATTTGTTTAAAAATTTATTTTGTTGTTTTTATTTCAAATTAATATGTTGTCACTGTAAAAAAAACAGTGGGGTCAGTCCGCGGTGACGGGTGTGACATTTCAACTCGGATTGGAGTTCATAATTTCTAAATAATTTCTAAACCATTTTTCTGTAGATCTTCATGTAATACATGTATATATTGTCTACGGTTATTTTACAAAAAAATGCCAGCGTCCAAAGCTCTGTGACGGGTGTGACGCTAACTATTGCAAGTCTTGCAACCTCTATTCAAAATCTCAAAAGTTTAGCGAAAATATTGAAGTTACTTTATAATAACCATTCTTTAATATGTTACGAATAAATTATTTTTTAGTAACACAAAAAATAAATACGTAATCTATTTAATTATTTATCACTCAACAAACATTGTGACGGGTGTGACACGTTGAATAAAAGGATACAATAAGAGTACTGTTTGTGTGTTTTAATGCTTATTGATATTAAAAACTTATAACAATTATTTATCAAAGACATCAATAGATTCATTAAATTTATAATAAATGCGGTCACCTTTAGTCATTATTGTTGGTGAGGGTAATTTTTTTTTATTTGATCAAACGTCACGCTTGATATGTAATTGTCAAAGACTTTTTATAGTTTGCCACAATCGTCACTTATTCTTAAGTAAGTTATTGTGATTTCACCTTATTTGTTGTCTTTTTGGAAATTTTTTGAAAATTAATTAACATTTTTCTAATTTTGTTTTAGTTTATGAAAATTGATGTTAAATAGCCTGTTAATTTTATATTTAAGTATTCATTTTCTGTATCGATTACCGCGGACTGACCCAGTGGCGTAGCAAAGAGTACGCAGGTAGAATCTCCGTAATCAAAAAGATTTGTACTAAAAAAAGAATTTTTGCGGAAGTGAATAGTTGTGAAGTACTGGATATACTTTTCATATTATTTGCCTCACCACAATTTTGGTTAATTATTACACTTCATAGCCGTATAATACCCCGTAGTCCATAATACCCGCAACTACATGTATTAAAAAAATGTTACCACGGAGGCAATAATTATTACGTGGATTAAAAGCACTGTACATACGGTCAACCTTTTTACCTACATGTTTAAAAAAATGTTACTGTAATTAATAGATATTAAATTAAAACTGTTTTTAGTAAAATATTTGAATGCTTGTAGTTCCCTTACGAAAAATTTCCGGATACATTTTTATTTTGTTACTTAAAATATTTTTCTTAATCTAGTGTTTAAGTTTGGCACTACAGTAATGAATCACTCTGTATATACATACATAGATAATTATCGAAGTTTATAAGTACCTATATACCTATCTAGATAATTAAACGAGACATTAAAATGTTTATACATACCTACATTTATGAGAAATATGAAAAGAGAGTTTCATTTGTAACAATGAGATTAATAATACCTATGAGTAATGTATAGATGATAATGTAGTAGTAACGCATTTGGAATTATTAATACTTACTCTAAAAAGATTCTCGCAAGCAGAAAACCGCGTTCGCTCGCACGTCTATAGGGAATACTTGAAACAGAAATTAGTAATAATTAATAACACGTCGTACGGTGGTGGCCGCCAAATCTTACGTCGCGTCGGCTAAATGATAAATTCACCTGTCTTGGATTTATATCTACTTTAATACACATTATTACTGTACCAGTGTTGAACTCAAACATTATCAGAATATCTTTCAAATTTATAATCATACTAGCTGCCCCGGCAAACGTTGTTTTGCCAAAAGATAATTTGCACTTTCTTTTTCATTGTTATGGTGTTAAATTTGTTAGGGTTATTTTGAGTATTTGACCCGATGTTTAAACGTCGTAGTATATGCATTTTTGTATAATTTCACTATATTTTAACAATATAAATAAACTGTATCGTAGGTTATGTTAAAAACACGTACCGAATAGATAAAATAAAAAATTATAAAAAAAACTTTTTTAAAAAACAATTTGCCTTTGAAAAACCAACTAAAAAGATGAAAATAAAATCAGGTTAAAAAAAGTTGATTTTGTTCATACTAGAAGAGTTAAAAAAAGTATCTTCTAGTATGAACAAAATCAACTTTTTTTAACCTGATTTTATTTTCATCTTTTTAGTTGGTTTTTCAAAGGCAAATTGTTTTTTAAAAAAGTTTTTTTTATAATTTTTTATTTTTGAGTTTTTAGTTAAACACATACAAAGAACAAAATTCAAAAAAAATCATGTTAACATACCTCCTGAATCTTTACCAACAAATAATCATTTTTAATTTCATTTTTATATCACGTTAGTACTGATCATTATACAGTTATATTTTTTCTATATATTAATTATCACTAAAACACATCACGTATATTATGGTACATATATATTTATTGATTTGAATAGATTTACTTCATTTACTTCTATTTCTATCGTTGTCTAATGTCAATAATAAAAAATATTTTCAACTGACAGTAGTGGCAGATGGTATTTTTAAAACATGTATCTATGGAAATGGGATATTTCGGTTGTAACTTAACTCTCGTTATCACTGTGTTTTCTAATTGTATTGGTATATATAGATGATTCGTTGCCACAAACATATAAAGAAATAAATAAATTTATTATAAATAAATAAATAAATAAATAAATAAATATCGCGGTGAGTTAAATAAGGCAAATTTAATAAAATAAAACTAGCTGTCGGATCCAATTTTACCCGGGGATATAAAATTAAACTATATAACGTATAATGCTGTGGGGTGCGATCCTTTAGGTCCACACAATCAACTTCCCAACATGGTATGACTTACAATACTTGAATACTGATTACTTATTGTTTCCATAATTAATATTACTATGTTATAGTTTGTAAATATTTTTTTTAATATGTATATGATAAATTTTAATGGAATTTATCAGAAATAAAACTCATCCTTTGTATTATGAATATTAGTTTTCTAATATCCTAATAATGTCAATAATATAATGCACATTTTTAGAAAAACTAATCTGACAGTTTGAATTTTGAATTGTGTTGTTTCCAAGGCAACATGAATTATTAGATGTATTTATTAGTATGAAATTCAAATTTTGATGGTGGTTTTCATCCCTTTAATGGCTGTTTGGACCCATATAAAAAATAAATACTGAAAAACACGTTTCATTATTTGTATTGTATAGTATTTATTCTAAGTTCCGACTAAATTCGACCAAGAAAAAAAATAAAAATGAAAAAAACACCCTTTTTACTCCCGTAGGGGTTGAATTTCGAAAAATCCTTTCTTTCAGATCATATTCACGTCAAGACGCTTCGATTAGCACCCCAACGAAGTCAATAGCATTTTTTGTTCGCGAGATTTCGTCCCGGAAAAAAATGACACGTACGTACGTACGTACATATGTACGTACGTACGTACATACACACACACACACACACACACACACACACACAGACATTTTTCTGAAAATAGTGTCAATATACTCTAATGCCCTTGAAACATGAAAATATGTTAACAATTTTGATTTCGATTTTCGGACCAATTACAATAACTCCCTATTGGGAAGTTAATAATAAAATAACGTAGTATACCTGTTTAAAATTGAAAACAATTGAATTTAAGAAATGCAACTAAACATACCGATTTCAATACGGTTATCACCAATAGATATATAATTTTTCAGTAGGTACGTAGCTATTAATATTTGATAAAAACTTTTAAGCGTCAAAATCACGTAAAAATACTAAAAAATATCCCATACATCTTTAAAAAATTATATTAACTGAACAAATTATTGTAATTCGGTGTTTACACCGAAAAAAACAAAACAGAAACATCGTGTCTTTAAAATACTTCGTATTTAAAAATGTATATAGGGTTTATTGCTTTTTGGTCATAAAAACACCGTGTTTCTGTTTTGTTTTCTCGGTGTAAACACCGCATTAGATTAATTAAATATACATTTAATGATTGACTTGCTATATTGATCATTCTGTATGATATATTAGAGAGAATAGGGGGGGGGGGTGTATAATCTGACCCAAGGCGCCAGACTCACAGACAATGATTTCTACGATTCCGGCACTGGTTACTATTCTAACGTAGAAACATTTCAACTCTGATGGCTGATCCATCATCTGTTAAGTATTCAAATATATCTCTGCATACCTCTTACTCCTTGTCAGTAAACCTTCTCTCTAACCCCCTGTACCCCCTACTTCATTCTGTTCTCTTATTCTAAAAGCAGGTCTTTATGAAATTGCACATTTATTTTATTTATCTGGCAATACTTTATGGGGAATTTAGCTTTCTATTTGTGTGTGTGTGTGTGTGTGTGTGTGTGTGTGTGTGTGTGTGTGTGTGTGTGTGTGTGTGTTTTTTTTTTTTTTTTTTTTTTTTTTTTTTTTTTTTTCTTGAGGGGGAAATGCCTACGCACCATAAGGAAGTAAAAAACTTCCCCGTGTGTCGGACTCGCACCGACTAAAACCTTAACCTCTCTTCATTGACCGTTTCTTCTCCCGCGGAACTACCGTTAGGTATTACTTCGCGGGAGAGGTCATAGCCGTAGCTTTGCCACAGTTTATGCTATTTATCAGCTAGCTTTCCGCATTCAGAAGGAGTTTTCTCTCCTCTTCTGCTCCTCGTTACGTAGCTCCTTTAATATTGAGGAGGCAAAGATGTTGGTGGCAGCCCAATATTTGTCCGACCTCAACATGTAGTTAACCAGATTATCTGGTGTTGGGGCCTCGCCAAGCACTTCTTCCAGTTTTACCCTATTAGGTAAGAAGCGTGGACAAATGAAGAATACATGGGCTGCATCCTCCGGTACTCCACACCCCGCCGGACAGTCTGGTGACTCCTCATATTTGAACTTATAGAGGTAAGCTCTATAGCAGCCATGCCCTGAGAGCATCTGCGTCAGGTAATAGTTGGTTTCCCCGTGACTACGGTTCACCCAACTATCCACCTGAGGGATAAGACGGTGCGTCCATCTCCCTTTCGCAGATTCATCCCAGTTTACCTGCCATTGTTGCAAGCTACTGCCTCTAATTTCACGGCACTGGTCCTCTCGGGCTCCTGCCAACAGGTGCCTTTGTTTGAACAGAGACCGTCTTTCTTCGCACAGTATTTGGATGGGCATCATACCCGCTATAAGGGCAACAGCGTCTTCCGACACCGTGCGGAATGCACTAGAGACCCTCAAGGCACTGAGACGACAGACCGCTGCTACTCTTCGGTGACACTCTTGAATTGTCAAGGCCTCTCCCCAGATGACAATCGCGTAGGTGAGGACGGAAGTAACCACTGATGTCAGTAGTTTCCTTCTGTCCTGTCGTGGGCCGCCAATGTTAGGCATCAATCGTGATAGCGCCGATGCCACCTTGGACGCCTTCTCTGTAACATATTTTACTTGCTCCTTAAAGTTGAGTCTGGCGTCCAGCATAATTCCCAGGTACCTAATGTAGGGCTGAGAGGTGATCGTATGTTCCCCTACAGTTAGGTCGATCGTCTCTACCTTTTTCCGACTTGTGAAAAGGACAGCCTCTGTCTTGTGTTCGGCGAGTTCGAGTCCCGCTGCTTGCATCCAGCACTGTACCTTGTCGTAAGTTTCGTCGAAGGTTCTTTGGAGCTCTTCTAGGTGTTTTCCAACAATAACGACTCCTGCGTCGTCCGCAAAAGCCACTATTTGGGCTCCCTGCGGAAGTTGCAGCTTTAACAGACCATCGTACATGATGTTCCACAAAAGTGGCCCGATTACGGAGCCCTGAGGTACCCCACCAGTGACTCTATACTCTCGAGGGCCATCTTCTGTGTCGTACGAAAGGAATCTACTCTCAAAGTAACTTACGACGATCCTTTTGAGGTATGATTGCACATTCAGTCTATCTAGGGCAGTACAGATGTTGTCCCATCGAGCCGAATTGAATGCATTCCTAACATCGAGTGCTACCAATAGGCAATATTGTTTACTGCCCCTTTTCCAGCGAGCGCCAGATATTGCTTCTTTGGCCGTATTGACTACATGACCTATAGCGTCCAGTGTAGATCTTGACTTCCTGAAGCCATACTGGTTGGTCGCAAGAGAGTCCCCGATATCAGCTTCTATGCGGTTGTAGATAATCCTCTCCAATATTTTTCCGGCTGTATCTAGCATGCACAGTGGCCGATACGCAGAAGGTTCATCTGGTGGTTTGTTGCCCTTGGGTAAGAGTATCAGTCTCTGCTGCTTCCATCGCTCGGGAAAAGTCCCATTTGTGAGGCATGTATTGTACATGCCAAGGAAGAACTCGGGAGCTGCCTCGATTGCCGTCTTCAGTGCTATATTGGGGATATTGTCCATTCCTGGAGCCTTGGCGTTCCCTACTCTATTGCAGGCTCGCATGAGTTCCTCCCGGGTGATCGGTGGAATGTATTCGCCCTCATCTTGTTCCACATGGTACTGGAAAGGTTCTTGTGCCGGAAACAGTGTAGTCACTATCTTCCTTAGTTGTTCTGGGCACGTTGGTTGTTGTCTAGACTGGCCTTTGAGCTTAGTCATGACGACTCTATAAGGCCTTCCCCACGGGTCGTTGTCTACATCCTCGATTAGCTCAGTCCAACAATGCATTTTGCTACATTTGATGGCTTTGGTCAACTTGGACCGGGCCAATTTGTATGCCTCCTCCAGTTTGGAAAAAGTTGGTTTCTTCCTAGCTCTTTGTGCTAACCGTCTTGCTCGATTGCTTTCTGCACGAAGCTGTGGGATAGCATCGTTCCACCAGTATACTGGCTTGTGCGAATTTCTGTTCCCTCGTCGGGGCATGGCGGCATCGCAAGCTCTTGCTACCTTTCCCATGACGTCTTGCACAATTTCGTTTGCTGTTGTTCCCTTAGCAGAGACGCCCTCCATACAGACGCGTAGTACGTCTGCGTCGAAGGCACTAGTTTTCCAGCCTTTGGACATTCTCTCTTGTGGTTGCCGATTTTTACATCTCTGATGGAGTGTCACTGTCCATGTGATGGCGCAGTGGTCACTGTGCGTATAGATGTCGTTCCTCACTTGCCAGTCACTGTTATCTTTTGCAAGACCGTTGCTGATAAATGTGAGGTCTATCGTCGATTTGGCTTCTCCTTTGACGAATGTCGGGAACTTTCCATCGTTGAGCAGTGTAATGTTTAGCGCAGAGAACGCTTCCAAGAGTACCTGCCCTCTTTTCTTTGTCCTCTCGCTACCCCACTCCACCGCCCAGGCGTTGAAGTCTCCAGCAATGGCCACTGTGTCGCGATCCTTCGCGTCTGTTACAATTCGGTCCAATACTCTTTCGAAGTCCTCTTGGGACATGCTCGGCGGCATGTAACAGCTATACAGGTGTACCCCGTTGATTTTCGTTCTCACAAAGGCATCTTCGGACTTACTCATGACCTCCTGGAAAGGATGTCTTCCACAGGCCCAGACAGCAGCTGAGCCGGTCGCATCTGCTCTCCAAGTAGGCCCAGTTGGATTCCTGTATTGGTCCGAGATGACGACTACATCTATTTTCTCCTCGCGCACTGTCTGCTTCAGCAGGTCTTGTGCTGCCTCACAATGGTTGAGGTTTATTTGGAGTATCTTCATTTTCGTTTTTGGATAAGCGCTTGGTAGGCCTTCTTATATGCTAGGCATTTGTTACTTCCGGCAAAATGCTTAACAGCATCACCATCCTGTTCCTCGCAGCACAATATACAACGAGGCTCTGCAGTACACTTGTCAGCTTTGTGACCATCCGTACCGCACTTTATACACAGTTTGGATCTATCAACCAAGCTCTTACAGTTTCTGGCCAAGTGTGCGTATTGCCAACACTTAAAACATTTTGTTGGTTTTACTAGTTCGCGTACTCTGCAAACTACCCAGCCCACGCGCAGCTTACCCGCTTCGGTAACCCTTTTAGCTACCTCTAGTGGCAGTATAACTACAGCGGTTTGAGTACCGCCATATGTCTGACGGATTGACTTAATGACCTTGGTTTCCAGTTCTTGGGCTTTGGTCACATTCACAAGTGCTTGGACGATTTCTTCTTTCGTAGTAACCTCATCCAGATCTTTAATCTCAATTTGGGTTGTCTGAATACTGCTTTTTACTGAGGCATCAGCTCCAATCACTCCTTCAATGGCCGTTTTGAACTGGCTTGTCTTTTCTTGGCTGGCTTTATTGAGAACGAGTATAATGTCTCCTCTCGTCGTCTTTCGTATTTTTTCTACGCCCTCGCCAACTTCGCGCAGAGATACGTCTTTTTTGACTTTACTCAGGATCTCCGCATAGCTCAAGTCACCCTTCTTTTCTATAATCAGCGCATTAGGCAGGACTGGCTTTTTACGCTGGTTCTGCTGTTTCCGCTGCTTTGGTTGCTGCTGTTTGATATGAGGCTTCTTCCGCGGTTTCTTCCGCTTCACCGTTTCCCATTTTTGGTCCGGCGTATTCATTTGGTTAGGGTGGAGTTCCAGAGGCTGTTCTTGGCCTTCCCTACGCCTCTCTTTTCTTCTCTTCGCCTTCTTTGCTGCACGGGTCTCAGTTAGAGGAGAAATCTGCTTCCTCTTGGTTTCTTCCCCCTGCTTGGATTTGGGAGTTGCACTCTTCCCACCGAGCCCGGGTGACGTCTGTGTTGTCGTTGACAGCTTCTGCGGCTCTATTATTAGTGCTGCATTTTGTTCCAGCTTCAGCAGCCTGTTGTACGTGCTGCTCATTGCATTGACTTTCTTCTTAATGTCCCCATGGACATTATGTTTCGGCGCGATGAAGTTCAGCAGATCCTGGATCTGTTCCCCTAGTCTCGCTAGTTGCTGTTTCTTCTTCGTGATTTCGTCGTGAGATTGCCCTACAATATCCTTGGGGCCTGTCCCCCGATCGGAGTCGTCGACAAGAATTGGTCTATCGGCAATGTTTGCTTGGGGTATTGTAGGTTTCGAAGTTCCTTCCCCAGTTCCTTCTCTAATAACATCCGGGCAAGACATTATCCTCTTTTTAGGAGGAGTCCTCATGATGTTTCCCCTACCCTTGAAGGGGTTTATGTCGTTTCCTTTTGTACCAGTAGTGTCAGCGGCCTGGTCCCTCACCGAATTGCTAGTCGTTTGTGTGCCCCCCCCAGAATCCTTGGGGCAGTCCATCTTACTGATGGAGTGGGATTCTGAGCCGACTACGGCTCTACCCACCTGGGGTAGTATGTTTTCGCATACGACCTCCATGTCTGGTTTATATTCGGGGTTCCTTCCCCTAGCTGGTTTTGGTCCACCCTGAGTATTTTAATTCCTCAGTGCCCTCCATATCTGGCGAGCTTTCCCCTATCCGCCACCTGGGGAGGCGCCCGGTTGAGGACCAGCAACCCCGGCCGAGTGTGTGTGTGTGTGTGTGTGTGTGTGTGTGTGTGTGTGTGTGTGTTACTGTTATGTTTGTAATGTATGGTTGCAATTTCATTTTTTGCATGCAGATGTTTCCAAACAATATATGATAATGCATACATACGTGCTTTACGTATTATAGAAGAATCTTGAATATTGTTTACAGAATGTTTCTGAATATTATGTGAAATGTTCTGTACGGTTTCGTACGTTTGTTTTTAAAAATTGGTGAATCTAATGTATTGTACGTATCATACAAAATGACCGGTGTGGTAAGGGTAGGAAATACGAAGTGACGTGAGTCCGTAGGCGTAGTCAAACACAAATACATTTATATTAGGGTGTGTCATTTTTGAGCAACTTTTTTTTTCAACTAAAAAACAGGCTAAAAATTTTCTAGAAGGTGAAAAAAGAAGCCTCTAAAAATTTGAACTCTTAATATTAACATCAAGTGGTGCCTGTTCCTAACTTTCTATTTCCCATTTAAATAACATGAAAAAAAAAATATTTTTTTTTCTTATTTTTGTAGCTTGACATTTAAGTATTGTAAAAATGATCTGAAAAGTTATTTTAGTAGGAAATTGAACGCTCTACAAAAAAGTTCCGATTTATTTTTTTTTATAGAGTGAGCCGTTCTGAAGATATTGAAACTTAAAGTTTCAAATGTATGACATTATGACTTTTATTGATAGTAAATAAAATAAAATGCAAAAAAAAATTGAGATGTAAGTATTATTGTTTTTCTATACGAAAATAATTATTTTTTCTTGAATATTTGTTTTTAAGATATAAAAAAAGTCCTCAGTATTAGTTTAATAAAATAAAAGTCATAATTTCATACATTTGTAACTTTAAGTTTGAATAGCTTCAGAACGGCTCACTCTGTAAAAAAAATAAATCGGAACTTTTTTGTAGAGCGTTCAATTTCCTCCTTAAATAACTTTTCAGATCATTTTTACAATACTTAAATGTCAAGCTACAAAAATAAGAAAAAAACAATTTTTGTTTAATGTTATTTAAATGGGAAATGGAAAGTTAGGAACAGGCACCACTTGATGTTAATATTAAGAGCTCAAATTTTTAGAGGCTTCTTTTTTCACCTTCTAGAAAATTTTTAGCCTGTTTTTTAGTTGAAAAAAAAAGTTGCTCAAAAATGACACACCCTAATTTATATGTTATATGAATGTTAGATTACAATTAAAAGTTAAGAATAAAAATTAAAAATAATTATTGGACTATCCGCTACTGACTTGATTCAGTGGGCTCGTCCAGTTCATTACTCAATAGAACGCTGCACATCTAACACGATTTTAATGATATGGACAATAATATAATTAATTGTATCAATATCACGATCACTTTTGATTTTTTTCGTATTCATTTTTGTATATTTTTATTAATGGAGGTTAAGGTGTTACTTTTGAGGGGGAGGCAGTGTCCGCTGTTGCCTAAATTACGGCTTGTGTGTTTATCACTTGCTCTCATGTTTTTGTTGTTTTACAATACAGCGCTGTTGCCATGTTATGCATTAGTTTCAAATATTTATAAATTATTTTAAGGTAGTTGGTTCGTAAACATGTTTTCGTCAGATTTTGTTTAAATTGCACAGAAATATTCCCTAGATTAATATCTGAAAAATAGTCCATTTTTATTAAAATTGACCATCTCAAAGTCATGAAAAACGATCTCAAAGTTTATATTTTTAACACAGCTTATATGGACTAACCGTACACTAACGTAACGTTTTATTAGATAAAATTTAAACGTAGCGTCAGATTTTCATAAAAAACTGACATGTTGTATATTTATATGAAAGAAAACAATATACAAAAAATTGGAATTATTGACCATCCCGTTATTAAGATTTAACCAGATTTAACTACCAAACCATCACATAAATTACAGTATTGTTGACAATGTGGCAACAACGTATTCATTTGATTATAGTAAAAAATACACGAAATAATGAAATAATTTTTTACAAAATATGATAAGTGGATTGAAGGGAATTATAATCGATTTCATTAATTATTAATATATTCTGTGGTAGTTTAGATGATAAAATATAATCATTTGACAAGTAGTTAAAAGTAGATAATGTACAGCGTTGCCATGATCATTTCTCTAAATTAAAAATATGTACTCATGGCCTAATGTGATCACATTATGATGGACCAAGTACCTTAAGTTTTTCTTATATTGTTTTTTTTTTTTAATAATTGAATGATCAAACCGTGTAGTTCTTTATTCTTGGTTTTAAACGAATATAAATATAAGTATATACGACATTTCCTTTTATTTGGGGGGGGGGAGGTAGAATTTTATAACCACTGCGGTGGGATGAGAGGTATAAAAAATTTCCTTAAACAAATGAATAATATTAAAAAAATATATAAACATAAATAATAATAATAACGATTGTATTTACAAAAAGTGGATTCAAATTTGAAATCTCCACTTTGAAATTCTTTCATAAAACTCTTTTCCATTTACATCTTAATAAGTTATAGACCAATAAAGGATGGTCTAAAAATTTTTAACTCAGAGTGCATCGAGTGTAAAAAAAATATAATGATTCTAACAATAAGATTTATTTTAAGGAAAATAAAAAAAAATCATTTAAGGGGGATAGCCACTGTGACGGGTAAAAAACTTGTCAATGTTTGGGAATTTTTTTCACAGATATAACTAATTATTTTTGAATCAGGTAAAGGGCGTTTTATTAAGTATATATTCAACTTATTTAATATAAATTTTTATTGAAAAATATTAAATATTTACAAAGTTATGAGCCTCGATGCGACGACCAAAAAAAAATATTTTTGTCTATGGTCGACTCGAAATTTCGAGAAAGGTTGTATTAAAAAATTAATAAAATTTTTATCAATATCTATATGAATGTAGCTATCGTTGCACGTAGTCGTTTTTTTTTTTATTTTATTTTTTCACAAAATGGCGATCGTTTGAAATTTTTTTTCATTTTTAAGACCTATTTTTTTTAATTCGAGCGGTTTTAAAAATAGTAATTATCAAAATTTCAAAAATCGGCTAAGTGCAACGATAGCTACTACAATTACGAAAATTATAAAAAAAAAATATTGAAATCGGTTTATTAGTCTTTGAGGAATCGTATCGACCAGGTCGAAAAATGTCATTCCCGAGATAAACGTGTTTAATGTTTTTGTTGTCATAACTGGCTGTACTACCTCGTCTCACTAAATTGACTGTAACTCAGTCAATTTTCAAAATTTAAACTCAATTTTTTGTATACATATTTATGAATATGTAAACTTAAAAAAAATCTAAGAAAAAAAAATATTTTTTTCCGTCACAGTTGTCATCCCCCTGTTTTTATTATGGCATAACCGGCCGCGCTACCTCGTCTTACTAAATTGACTATAATTCCGTCAATTTTCGGAATTTAAACTCAATTTTTTGTATACATATTTATGAATATGTATACTTCAAAAAAATGTACAAAAAAACATTTTTTTTTCTTTTTTTCCGTCACAGTGGCTATCCCCCTTAAATATGTTGACAAGTATATATGTGTTGTTAAATTTAATAGAAATCTACACGGGGGGGGGGGGGGTACCCCTCCGTTACCGAAGCCTAAAATTATAAGTAGACAATTAGTAATATATTTGCATTGAGATACATTTTTTTAGAGAAAACTATAGTTTATAGTAAAAATTAAAATCACTTCTTGAAGTGTATTCATTTTTCATTTGAAATAATATAAATTGTAAGAACACTGACGTAATCCTACATATATACAGCTAGTATGTTGTATAATGGTGGTCAAAATATCCCTAATAACGCCCTATATAAATAACTTTCTTTGTATTTGAATACACAAATAAGGGTCTGGAAGGCATGAAAAGCTAGAGAGCGTCTCATATATCGCATCAAATTAAACTATAAAATACATATAATGTTTAAGTCATGTCTAGAATCAGTTATGAGCTCTTATATAACAAACACAGGGCCGTATTAACGAGAAATTAAAGGATTGAAATATTTATAAGAGAAAAAACATCTGTCAAGTAAATGCACAGTGCTTCCTCGTGCTAAATTCATCAAATATAGTTAATTATTCAACAATTTAATTAAAAACAGATTAAATATTCAGATGAACTGCCTGTCATTGGTTAACCATTTAATGTTCATACAATTTTAATAAAAATATTAAGTCGACATTTTTCTGTATACGCACCTGGTTATTATGTCTTATATTTTGAATTTTTTGACAATTTTAATCAAAATCATTATTTTTCTGCTATATAAAATGACATTTAAGATGTCAAAGTAAATAGCAATTTAAAAAAAAAACAAATGATGATTTTTTAAGCAAATTGAGATAAATCTTTGTAAGGGAATATTTTACAACAAACATAGGTAATCTGTATTATAGAAAATTGAATGCTCTACAAAAAAGGTTCTATAAAATTTTCACGTAACATTTGTCTTTCTTGAGATATCTTCAAAAATAAATCTTGTATTTTTTGAAGATACACACAGGCAGACAGACAGACAGACACAGAACAAATGTGTTTATCTTGACCTAAAATGGATAAATATTTTTTTTAAATCGGGAAACAACTTTTTTTCTCATTTTAAAACGACCACGAAGCTTCTCGTATCTTCGATATTGCGAGGAAGCAAAAATGATCAAAATATTTCTATTAAAATACAAAATCGAAATAAAAGTACAGTAGAAACCAGTTATAACGACATCGAAGGGACCCGGTCATATTGGTCGTAAAAATGTTCATTTTTATGATATGGAGCAAAGCAAACAGAAATTTATGGATTTTCAATAATTTTTTACTCGAAAACTATTAACCGTTTGGTTTTTTCCATATCATAAAAACCGGACATTTTTAGAAATAATGTTTCATGCAAAAGTAGTTTATTTTATCTCATAAGTTACGAAATTGTAACCAAAAATATAGATTTAGATTTAAAAGTAAAAAGTCGAGCCTAAAAACACATGAATGGGATCTTTCGAAGGTCATCCCATAATGTCAATATTTAGCGCCCTCGAAACCATAAAACTTTTGTATAAAAATTCGCTATTTTGGAAATAATAAGCTGGAATGTTTTTTAAAAAACACCCGGTACAATAAATGTAACGGGTGTCACAAAAGTCCTTGAGAAAAATTCAAAAGTGTTAACAATTTTGTTTTGTGGATAATTTTCCAATAAGACTAAAAATAGTCTTACGCAACTTAACTTTATATCGCACCTCCGCAAGAAAGTATCAACTCAAAAAATGTCATATTTGAGATAAATATGTAGAATGATTCAAAAAACTATATATTTCTACTAAAAACTGTCATTAATGTACTTACCGTCAACAAAACTAGCATATTCTAAATAAATGTCACATTTTTTATTTCTTTTTTAAAAACTTAATCACAAAGCGTTTTAATAGTTACTATTTTTCAAACATCACAAGAATACTGAAATATTTAAATTAAATACTCTGTATCAGTCCTTTTCCTATACTACCTTTACAATTTTGATTTCTCTAAATTGTTATAATTTCATTTAGGTATTCTTATTTCCTCAAAACTACATTTTTTGAGTTTTGACACTTTTTTGCGGCGGTGCAATATATCATTGCTAATGCAAATATCGCTATTTACATCTAAATACCTTTGAGGCGCCAATTAAAATCTGTCTCAAGACTTTTGTGAAATACTTTATATGATACAATATTTTAAGTGAAATGTTTCAATAACGGGCCTGAAACGTTTAGTATATATTTTATGATTTTCAGATAGATAATCGCATTTTTTCTCGTCGTAATTCAAGATTGTATGTGTTTTGTTTCTTTAAGATCGTTTTTTCTTTTATTACCCCATAAATAAAAATATTTTTTTCATAAAGTCTAAAATAGCATCACAAAATATATAGATACTAAATATATATTTTCTACTTGATATTCTTTTTATATATGCATATAACAACATATGACACATGAAATTTTCTGAAACTTTAATTTAAAAATAAAATTGTTCAAAATAAAAACTTTTTTTGGGGGGAGGGGGACAAAATGGCGTTCTTTTTTCAAATGGAAATTAATTTATATTTTTAATACGTAATCTTATTCTGTAAAGAAAAAAACATTTTGTACGACTTACTTTTAATAAGATACTAGCGGAATCCCGCGGCTTCGCCCGCGTAAACTTCTAAACTAATTAGAACCCTCCATACGTGATAGGGGATGACATATTTTTTATATTGATTTTTATTCATTACCTATAAAAAACGTAAATATCTCGGATTTTAGTTAAAAATTGTAGAAACTAACCCCCTGTCTACCCTCGCCATTAGGGGTTGAATATCGAATTTTTTTATTGCAGATTATTTTGCCCGACTCCACCATTATAATTTATAACGTAAGCAGCTATACAAATAAACATATCAAAAATACAGACCCTGTCTACCCGCGCCATTAGGAGTTGAATGTCGAAAAAAATTTTTTTAATAGATGTCTGTTTTGCCCGAATTTACCTTTATAAGTAAAGCAGGTATACAGACAAACATACATATTAGGGCTTGAATATCGAACTTTCATTTTTAATTGAATATTAATTTGTCCGAATTTACTTTAATATCATCAACAATTATGAAGATAAATATATCAAAATTTTACCCGCCCCCCATTCCCATAAGGGTTGAATATTCGTAACTGATATTTGTCTTGTTATAGTACCGACTTACGTCATGTTTCATTCGGTGAATACAAAAAAAAATATTTTACAAATTTTTCCACCCCTCTAACACCTTAGGGGTAAAATTTTTGGAAGTGCTTAAATAATTGTTTCATTATTTATATTGTAGAGTATGTTCGATAAGTTTCAATTAAATGCGAACAAAAAAAAATTATATAAACTTTGACACCCTGTTTTAACCCCGTAGGGGTTGAATTTCGAAAAATCCTTTCTTAGTGGGTGCTTACATCATAAAATGAAGGCACCTACGAAATTTCACGTTTCTAGGTCCAGGGGTTTGGGCTGTACGTTGATATATGAGTGAGTGAGTGAGTGAATGAGTGAGTGAGTGGTTAAGGACAAACTCTTTTATAGATATAGATTTAAAAAAATATTAAAAAATTTTCAATATTTTTTAAGCGTAAATTACCAAATTAAACAATTATCATTTGTTGCGTTTTATCTTAAAATTTAAGTAAAGTGTGCCTCCTGAATCCTTTTTACTATTTTTTTGTATTCAGCGCATCAAATTATACCTAGGGAAACATCAAATATTTATGTCCTTAAAAGGATAATTAAATATTGTATTATGACACAATCGAAGGGTGGGGGGGGGGAGAGTTCTAAACCAAAACCCCCTTGACTATGAAAAGTAAAATATGCTATTCTGATTTTCAATGTAGTGAAATTTTGAGATTTATAACTTTTTCGTTTCTTCTTATTTTTTAAAAACCTGACTGAATTGAAAGATTGTTCTAATTTTTCTTCAGTAAATTCTTAACGTTTGGCTTTAAGGCTGTTCATGCCGATTTTTCCGAAACTAAATTCTACGAGATGTTGCCACCGTAGAAAACAAAAATTATTTGATCGAATGAAAAATGGGATATTCTCGAAATTAAACAGAGATGAAGCTACAAAGGATAGAACTAGTTCTTATGTTTTTAGGCTTACATTCAATATTTTCAAATGAAAATTGCAGAATTATTATAAAATTAGAAAGCTTAAACAAATATCTATGTCGTGGTATATTTTTTTCTCCGTATTTTTCAAGAATTTTTGTTATATGTATATTGAGTTTTATCATATCAAGAAAAATACACACATTTTCAGATTTTTTTTATTAATATATAAAAAAATTAAATTGAGAAATTAAATATGTCATAACATAGAAAAATTAATCTAGTTTATGAGTGTATTTTTTCCTAAATGATTTATTAATACTGGTCAGAGCTGAACATAGAATACAAAACCGTAATTTCTCTATAGTAATTCTTATGGCAATTCAAATAGCATGTTCAACTTTAAACAATAAATATATGAGTATTATTATATAAAGCAGGGATTCCCAAAAGGGTCTATAGAAATTTAAAAAGGGTCTATAGTATTCAAGGGGTCTACTGGGGGTCTATAACCATCGATAATAAATTTTATCTATATTTATCTACATATAACTAATGACCTTTTTTTCTACTAGTACTTTTTCAATATGATTGAAGTATATTTATTTTTTCAAGAATCTAAAAATATGAATATCCATAAAGAATTTCACCCTTAACCCTTAGCTGCTGCATTTCGCCAGAAGAACATACTTGCCACACTGGGGTCATATCGTACCCCAGACACTAAAATACTAACTACTCGTAAGCTATTCAATATTTTAATTCAATAAAATTCCTCTATCATCTTCGAACGATACCGAATGCACTCCAATCGGTTATTTAAAAAAATATATATAATATTTAATATATACAAAAAATTTAAAACCTAATAAAATTTAAATAGCTTACATTGAAGTTGAAACAAGTGGCAGGAAAGGGTTAAATGTCACGTTTATAGTTTCAAGGGGTTTGGGCTGTGTGTTGATGAGTCAGTAAGTGAATGAGGTCAAACTAAATGGTACAATATTTATACCCTTCCAAATAGGGTTGAAATTTGAAGTACCTACATTATACCATGCAAACAAAAAGTGTCTATCTATTTTAACAAAAAGTTATAGCCATTTAAAGAAATTCCGAATTTTCAGTTTTTTGGGTATACCGCCTAAACCACATATAATCATGAATATTTTTTTGTGTAGTAATACTCAGCCCTCTCTTACAAATAATTGATCTGATTTAACGATGTTCTGGTGGTACAATATGAGGCAAAAATAATATAAATCTAAATGAAATGAAAGATCAAAATTAAATTATGAATTATTCACTTTAAATGCTTGTAGGAAAATCAAATTCGTTTTTAAACTACATAAACAATATTAGTACTTGTATTTAAAACCGTATTTCGTATTTTAACTGTTATTGTAGCCAAAAAAATGAAAATGTTTGTGAATGATATCAAAAATTTTGTTTGTGAATGTCATTTAAATTCATCTATCAGAAATAAAAAACCCCAAATATTTTATTATTATAAATGACTTCACAAGTGAAAATACTATTAAATAACACAAGAAATATTATTAAATAACATTCTTTAGAACATAAATGTAATGAAAATGATAATATAAGTCGTTTACACGCATAAATATATAAAAAAAAATATGACATTTAAAAGTAACAGACGTGGCAACCTAATTGCAATCTGATTGGTCCAATTCGAACTGTCACTGTGTTAGTGCACAAGGTTAGTAAATGACTAGGTTTGCTTACTTGTGACGTCACCACGAAGTTCTTTTCTACCTTCTTGATTTTTTTATTTATCTATGATTTTAACTGTCATAATATTAAACATAAATCACAAATAAATATAATTAATATCATGTCTGAAGCTTCAATATAACAATAAATGAATAGCACAGACACAGAACACAATAATAAATCAATATTGATCAAATTTATATTATGACAGTTTGACAACGTTGGCGACCATTGGAAATCTAGAGTGTTGAAAAGAACTTCGTGGTGACGTCACAAGGCAAGTCAGCATACCTAGTCATTTACTAACCTTGGTTAGTGCATACATTTAGTATTCAGTACACTGTTGCCGGTTCATCACTTTTACATTTTGGAATGTTTTCTTACCATTTTCTTACACAATAATGTTTTTTTTCTCTGAAATGAGTTAGTAAAAACTAATAAGTTTTGTACAGAAGTAAAACAGATAGTTTTTACTATAAATAGAAAAAAAATTATATTTTTGTCATTGTTTTTTCGGTGTTTAAATAAGGTTTGAATTAGAATTTTTTCAATTCTCCATAAGAAGACGTGTTAAAATGTGCAAACTTTAAACTGCTATAACTTTTAAACGGGGTAGTAAATCGCATTTGAATTTCGTAATTCGTCTTATCATACTTAAAATTACATTCTGTCAAATTTTTAATATCATCTAACTGTTTTTGATTAGCGCCAGAACATCCTTAACCAAACCTGTATCTCTTATAAATACTGAGATTCACATGCTGGAAAAGTTATCTGGGACACCCGGTAATTACATATATTTTTGAAATAATACATACTTACCTTGAAGTGGGTAATACAACCCTATATCTAGTAAATACATGGTTGTATTAACCATGGGTGCTGCTTAGAAGTCTCCACCATATCGCCAATAAATTACAGAAATACAATTAAAAAATAATTCTTACACATTTTTGTTATATTTTTTATTTTTAATACAAACATAATTATATCGAACAAAATAATATTTTATAAATTAATGTACAACATATTTTTATTTTATTTATTATTTATACATAGATTTTTAAATATTTTACACATTATTGATATATCTTACAATAAATATATAATACATATATCACATAATTATCGGTACTTTCTAATAAATAATATTTACATACATATATTTCAAATAATATTTTTGTAAATAATTTGTTTTAATACAAAATATTACAGAATGTATAAAATCATTCTTAGAGTTTAAAAGTTTCAGGGTACTCTTGCACAAATCAAAATTAAACACGATTAGTTAAGGTGACCTTAAAAAAAATTCGAAAATCAGAAAATTAATGACCACCCTAATGTCCACTGCAATGTGTGACGAATCGTTGGCCGATAACACAACCAAATTGACGCGGCTTTCACCCTGAATCCAAGCTCCACAAATAAATATTTTTTGATAGATATAACTAAGAATATATCCATCGAAATAAAAATAGATTGACGCAAAAAAAAAAGAATCTCATTCTCTGGTAACGTATTTTTTTCTGTTCTGAGGAAATCTAAGAAATTGAAATTGTAAAAAGTAATTCACATAAAATAACAATGAGAATCTAGAGATAGATCCATTGCAATTTTTCCCCCACAACCGTTCTGCAAAATGTCGTTTGGTTTTTCAATAAATACCAATGTGGTTTATACAATACAGATGAAACAAAATACTCAAACGATTCCAAGACTTGGGAATAAATACGAATCGACCGTCGTCTAGAAAATCAAATTCTTTACGTAAAGGCCCGGCTTCAGTTATTTCTATATTTACCCTTAGTGGGCTCTCACACCGGAGCAATATAGCAATATAGTCAGTGGCGTCGCTAAGGAGGGGGGGGCGGCCCGCCCCGGGTGTCACCATTAAAGGGATGACACCCATCATATATATTTTGTCGGTTACAGTCTCTTGATAAATTTTTATTTTTAAATTGTCAGTCATCAATTTTTAAAGTGAAACTTTTATTACATCGTCTCAAACTTTTTCGTCTGTGTGTTGCATGTCGCGTGACGCTCGGCCGCGGAGTAGGGATAAATACGTCATAGACATAAAGAAATGGACAGTGCATCTGACTCGAAAAAAGAGCCGTGTCAAATGAAAGAGACAGAAATTGTTTGGTTGGAAATATCATATATGTAATACTGTATTACATATATGTTCCAAACAACTTGCATCTCTCTTTCACTTACAGAACAAATGTTACACCATTATGTTAAATACGAATGCGCTGTCCATTTCTCTATGTCTATGGTCAGAGCAGCCGAGGCCAATATGGCGGCGCCTATAGTTCGCATAAGCTGACCGTGTAGTGTATAGACTATTACTCATTTGTGCCAGTGCTGCACGCTATTTTGTTTGTTTTTGTCAGTGTTTAATGTAAATGTTGTTATTTATTTGCTTTTGGTAAACAACGACACAGCTAGTGAGTCCAAAAAACTGATCAACGAGAAAGAATAGTGCAAAAATGAATGACGATGAATTAATTTTACGCCGTAAAAAACAGAACGCCGACAGAGAGCACGTGCTTATAGAAAAAGGAAAAAAGATCTTGGTGAGTAAACATAGTTTTTATATAGAATTTATTAGAATTATTAGAACTTTCTGCTGGTGCATGTTGTTGTTTATGGATTTAATTCAATTTTGAGTGCTTGAATTTATTATTCCGAAAATTTTTAGTTAAATGTCTATAATGTGAAAAAAAGTTTCGCTTTTACCGTGGTTTCATAAAACCACACAATCCTTTTTTTTCACAAAACTTTCCTTTTTTTAGTCACCATCTATAACTTACGGAGGTGACACCCATTTCATATGCAAAAAATAGAACTTATTGCCCTTTTTATCGTTTGCTTAACGTTCAAGGGGTGACACCCTTTCGGGTCACACTCGTCTCATGTTAAAAAATGAAGCCTTTAGATCACATTTTTTAGGAAATTTTAAGTTTTCGTAAAATGTGTAAAAAAAAATTTAACCAATTAACTTTTTTTGCTAATTGAAAGTTTAAGGCGTGATAACCGTCCAATTTATTTAAAAAATATTTTTTTTCTGTCGTTAAAAATTCACAAGGGGTGACACTCACTTAATTTGCATTTTTTTTACTTTTTTCGATTTCCGCCCCGGGTGTCACCCCCACTAGAGACACCACTGAATATAGTAACTACCAATTAGCAACTAGCAATATGGCGATATCATATTGCTTTGGTGTGAGACAATATGTTCGATTCAATGTATATTGACAGATATTTAGCAATACGCTAGTCATAAGTTGCTAGTTGCTATATTGCTATTTTGCTTCGGTGTGAGAGCCCACTTGGAGGGTCAGGATTTAAGGGGGCATTTTGCCCTCAGAAAATTGGTATAAAAGGTATCTTATATCATTGATTGATCATAGGAAAAGTGTCGATCTTGAGGTGAACTAATATATTGGATTTCCGGCCCGTGTTAAAAATTTCAAATTCGAAAAAATATTATTTTAAATAGTACATAACCTTTTTTCATTATACAAATATACGTTTTTGATGTATTTTTCAACGCTGAATCCAAATATGACATCAAAAATACAGTAAATCTAAAAACAACCCCTATAATAGGGTAAAAACTACCCCCTTGCCTCGCGTGAACGATTTTTATTTATTTGGAAGTGCAAATATACATTTTCGATGTATTTTAATCTAAAAACAAAAATTGAAGATTTTTTAGTGCGCCAAAATATTGTTGCCCTCTAGAGGTTAATAGAGAATTTCATTAGCTTTAATTTTATGTTTAACTATTTTTTCCGTAAAAATGAAAGAAAACCGAAAAACGGACAAAAACAGATTTTTTTTCATGAAAAAAAAATATCGTCTGAATTTTTTCTACTCTTCTTTCTTATTTGGCGCCTAACTTATAATAATATTTTATATGTTTGTTTATAAAATTATAATAAATTAAAGAAACAACCGCAAATTTTCGTTGAGCGTTTAATGCGGTGCGGTTTATACTTTTAAATAATATTGTAACAGTTTGAATTATTATAATTCTCTCTAAACCTATACATATTAATTAGTTAATATCTATTTATAATACATCTACATTATACATTCATAATAATATTGTATAGGATGGTTATAAAGTAACTCGCTGATTTACAAGTTTAATATACTCTAGAAACATAGTAAAATTATAGAGAATGTACGTGAAATTTTCATATACAAGAAATTAAATTAAAGAATAGCGTATATTACTTTTTCAGAGTAAATAAATTTTAATAGGTACTATGTTAAAATTTACCAGTATTTCATTGTAATTTTTCATTTACTTTATTTTAAATTCTAGCGACTTTTCTGTTAATTTTTTTCATAAGTTGATTCTGTATCCTCAGGTTCAAAGCATTTTCTGTTAATTTTTAAAAGAATATTCTCTCCTTGTAGAAACCGGCTATAACGACATCGAAGGGACCGACTATATTGGTTGTAAAAAGCGAATAGTCGTTATAACCGGTAAAAATACAATTATATGGGATTCAGTTGTAGTTTTATTTTGAGTCGTTAAAACCGATACGTCGTATTAACCGATGTCGTTATAACCGGTATCTACTGTATATTTTCAACAATTTGCAAGATTTTGATGAAATTTGGTATATTTTTTTAGGGCAGTACATGTTTTTTCTTTCATTTTTATTTTTTTTTTATTACAAGTCAAATTTTAAATTCATTTTAAGTGTTTCGTATTGAAATGATAATGAAAATGAAATGGTGTCTATCTGTCCGTCTGTCGGACGTTTATTGTACCCCTCCCCTTAAATATCTTCGTAACTATCGATGGAAAAATCTGGAAATTTTGGTAATGTAATTTTTCGAGAATGGCGTGTAGTTCCGACTCGCATTTAACTTTTTTTTGCTTTTTAAAGTGAAACTTTTATTACATCGTCTCAAACTTTTTGGTCTGTGTGTTGATGCATGTCGCGTAACGTTTGGACTGCGCATGCGTGGAACAAGCAGCCATTCATTGTATGACAGTTTATGTACTGTGTGCTATTATACATATTTAGTAAGTTTGTATTGTAATTTGTCAGTGTTTAATGTAAATGTTGTTATTTATTTGCTTTTGGTAAACAACGACACAGCTAGTGAGTCCAAAAAACTGATCAACGAGAAAGAATAGTGCAAAAATGAATGACGATGAATTAATTTTACGCCGTAAAAAACAGAACGCCGACAGAGCACGTGCTTATAGAAAAAGGAAAAAAGATCTTGGTTTTTATATAGAATTTATTAGAATTATTAGAACTTTTTGCTGGTGCATGTTGTTATTTATGGATTTATTTCAATTTTGAGTGCTTGAATTTATTATTCCGAAAATTTTTAGTTAAATGTTTTGAAAAAAAGTTTCACTTTTACCGTGGTTTCATAAAACCACACAATCCTTTTTTGTATTTTTTATGAACTCTTGTTACTAATAAAACAAGTAACTCTTTATTAAATCAATTTAGTTACCAAAGTCCACAATAATACTTATATTTTTTTAATTATAGCCTTTTTTAGTTTATGTTTTTCTCCAGTTATGGATTAAGGAAAACCAGTAATATGTACCCAGTGATGGAAACTTGCTTATGATTACAAAATTATAAAACTGCAACAAAAATAGTGGGTATCAAAGCAACCCCATAATGTGAAAAAAGGTTTTACTTTTACCGTGGTTTCATAAAACCACACAATCCTTTTTTTTATTTCTGATTAATTCTCAATAACAGATTTGCTGTTCATTTTTAACCTCAGACGAAAATAAAGATAGAGGATTATGTGCTACGAACGTATATTTGTTTGTTTGTCTGCTTATATGTATCTTTTTAATACATTTTTCGGTTAAATGATATTTTACATTGTTAAAATATATTGTTTGAGCCAGGGATTTCCAACGTAGTCCAGGTGGACCCACTTGGTGGTATATGGGTTTTAAAAAGAAGTTGTAGGGTTTATAATTTTTAGTTGGAGGTGGTTGATCAATTTTATAATTAATTAAACTTTTTCCAATTGCAATAACCTTAATTTGTTGCTTTCTAATTACTTACATACAGGGTGTCCCAGGACTGTGTCAAAGCTCAATATTTCATTTATTATAAGAATTAGAAGAAAACTTTAAATGCAAAAGTTGTCAGGTTAGAGGAGCGGCATAGTTTGAAAATAGTTACATTTATACAGAGTGTCCCATAACTGCGTTACAAATCAAAGTTATGTTTTTTTTAAATACAAACCATATATTTTTATTTGATAATCTAAAAGCATTAATTTTTCTGAGTATTTTGATGTATCATGTATGGGATTATACAGAGGGGTTTAGAAATAATGACCAATTTTGTAAGAAAATAGGAACATTTTCAACACCTTGTAATTTTCTAATTACAAAAAAAAATTGTTTTCTGTTTGAAGTAGTTTTGGCATATTCTCTATTATTGCGATATTATGTCAAACATTTACAAAATTGTATTATTTGTACAGGTTGTATCAAAACACTGAACCTAGTTTTTTTCAAAATTTTCAAATGGAACACCCTATATATTTTTACATTTTCGAATTGCCTGTTCAATTCTCAACATATTTTACAAACCATGTTCTATACCTAAATCCAGCCGTTAATATTTTATTAATTTTATATTAAAATCTTAAGATTTTTTTAAAAACACTACAACTTTATTATATCCCATAAAATAATTAAATTTTTATGTTGTTTAAGTTTGTACGTTCTATTAGTTTGTTAAGTTATTTTTAAGCGAACTGTTTTATTGATTATAATAAAGTTGTATTGTTTTTATAAAAATATTGGGAACCCCTGGTTTAAAGTAACGACGTCAGATTTTTGGTGTGTGATTTTTTTTAAAATACTACATAAATTTTCTGCCATAATAATACAAAAGAATATTCACAGAATATTCTTGCCAAATTTTTTATCAAAATCGAATGAACTGCCAAACAGATATGTAACTTTAAAATCAACAAGTTTTTTTATATTCTCCATAACGTTGTTCTTATACAATAATATACCGGATAGATAAATATACAAACAAATGTATTATGCTTGCATCATGAAGATTAGAGACAGGAGATTAAAGTGGAAACGAAACCTGAAGTGGTCGGTTCGTATTTTTCAGACCTTTGCGCAGAAGTTAAAAATGTATTTTGTGCGCTGTCATCACTCTTTACCTTGTGGTACGCACACAACTATACAGTTGCGCAGTCAACTACTGTACAGAGGTTCGAGCACGAGAGACCATCCACTTCGGGGGTCATAGTGTGTTACACTGAGCGTTCTGTAGGACGACCATCCACAAGACGACCGTTCCGTAAGACAGTTCTATAGAACGTCTTTCCCCAACTCCCACCATAATACCATTGTGACTGCTATATTTCAGCGCGAAATTTAAATTAACAAATTGACGTTAAAGTCTTCTATGTAGATTTTACACACAAAACTTGTGTTTTGGTGTGACTCAATGTGAAAAAAAAAAGAAATTCAATACAAATTTTCGTTGAAATTGAAATATAATAAATAGTATAAAAAAAATGTGTAAGGTACATTTTATTTAAAATTTGATAATTTGAAAACGATTAAAAAATGAAATAACAAAAATAAATTATTGGCATATGATTGAATAGAAATCTATACATTTTTGATCCAGTATTAAAGCAACGAATAACAATTGTCTAGAGTTCAATTCTAAAAAGTCAACAAACCAGGATCTCGTTCACCAACAGCGCCATTTTTATTATGTACCTGTCAACTTTTAGGCGTGGTAGTGGGGGCTCCTCTAGCCGTTGTATTGTGGAATTTTTGAATTACCGATGTCGTCGTCCTATAGAACGCTGAATGTATATAAAAAGCGCGATCTGTACTGTACGAGTCTAATGAAGAGGTAATAAAAAATAGAAGAGATGGGTGACACCACCTTCTATCACCTTTACTAACCACTGTATCTCTCACTTGACGACTATTTTAAAATCCGGATCGCGCTGTTTAGTTCTACTTGCCTGTTTACTTAAAAAACGGAGAAACTGTGGTTTCTTAGTCACTTAAACTAAAATTGCATCTTAACTACAAAAATTATGTGACTCGACACGTGTTTCAACTTCACTAGAAGTCCTCAGCAGGAGTCTAACGATTCCAGACTGGATTAGACTCTTTTTGTGGTTATGGTAGGTACCCGCACGGAAATTTTTATACTTGAAATATATTTTTAAAATATACGGCGTATATTTTTTTATAAATTTTGTATACGGCAAGTATAAAAAATAAATTTTACATAATTCTCGTATACGACAATTATAAATAAAGTATACGGCGTATACGTAGAATGTACGGAGCGTATATCTCATTTATATTTGGGACATATAATTGAAATACTTTCCAAGTATACATTTTAAATATATTTAACAAATATATTTAAAATATATTTTGAATATATCTCAATATGAAATTTGTATATACGCTTGGAAATTATATGTTTATGTGCGAAAAAAATATGTTTTCTGTATATTTAGCATATACTTTAGGGCACTTTTTTTTATACTTTTTGAGTATATTTTTCAATTGTTTTTCTACACATATTTGATGTATACATCAAATATCATACCTATATACTTTTCAAGTATATTTTTTTATACTTTCTATAACAATATTCCTCGTATATTTAATATACATTTTTATGTTCATACAGGGTGGGCCAAGTAAAACGAAACGGGCGCGCTTTTGGTCATTTAAAATAAGATTTTGAGAAAAAGCTTGAACATGTCGATTTTGATTTCAAGGGGGACATCTTTTGCTATAAAATTTTTTCAAGAATCTTTTCAACCCTAAGCGCTATGAGCGCAACCCTTAAAATTTTAAATAGCATGATAGGGCAAGTGATACCTCATTTGAAAGGTTTTTTCATTCTGAATACGGTACATTTTGATTTTATTAGTTATTGACATTTTGAATTCGATAAATGTAGTGATTTTCTGATCAAAAAACAAATATTTACAACCAGTGGCGTAGATAGCTTTTTGCGATGGGGGGGGGGGGGGGGGATTTAGTCTCATGGGGGGGGGATATGACAGTAATAAATCATCTTTTATATGGTCGAAAGTAAAAAAAATTGAACTCATGGGGGGGGATTGATCCCCTTCACCCCCCCCCCTATCTACGCGACTGTTTACAAATAAAATTTAAAACAAAATAGGTTTATTTTATTATCAAATAGTTCAAAAACATCCAGTTTGGACATTTATTGAATTAATTAAAATTTTGGTTGTAGATAAATTTTTTTTAATAATTTTTTTTTATTTTTTAATTAATTCAATAAATGTCCAAATTGGATGTTTTTGAATTATTTGATAAGAAAATAAACCTACTTTGTTTTGAATTTTAGTTGTAAATTTTTGTTTTTTGATCAGAAAATCATTGCATTTATGGAATTCAAAATGTCAATAACTTGACTAAAACTAAAAAGATTTGAAAAAATCAAAAAGCACCGTATTCAGAATGAAAAAACCTTTTAAATGAGGTGTCACTTGCCCTATCATGCTATTTAAAATTTTAAGGGTTGCGCTCGTAGCGCTTAGGGTTGAAAAGATTTTTGCAAAAATTTCATAGCAAGAGATGCCCCCCTTGAAAGCAAAATCGACTCGTTCGAGCTTTTTCTCGTTTTACTTGGCCCACCCTGTATATCTACTTATTTTTATTCCGTCCGTCGAAAAATATACTGAAATAAAGTTTTAAATATACCGCCAAAAAAGTACATATAAAAGAAAAAGAATAAGAACTTATGTGTAGGAAGACGTCAGCTGACGTACTAATGCTTTGATTATGTATGCCGAATTAAGGCGTAAATTGTTAGTATTTGTAAGAAATAAAGTTAATTAAGTGAAAATAAAGATATTTGGTGTGTTTTTATATTAAAATTCAGAATTGGGATACATTTAAATCAACGAAAAAGAGACATAAATGTGATTAGTGCAGCTACACGGAGAAAACGAAACACCAATGAGTTGTTTTTTGGAGCATTAATTAATCTAGTCAATGTAGTGTTTTTTATCGTAAAAAACCAAGCATTGCGGTTGTGACAGCAATGAGACTGTCAGACACACTATAGGGAAATGTTTTGAGTATCACAGCAAAACCAGGTAATTGTTTCTGCGTATGATCTACTCACGGATATAACCAAATTAAATTAAACAGTTATTTATTGTTGAACCACTGAACCGATCTCGATGAAATTTGGCAGGAAGATAGTTTACATCCTGAGAAAGGGCGTAGGCTACTTCGAATCTAAAAAATTAATCCCCTAAGAAATTGCAAGGGGGTGGAAATATTTGTATAGGAAATATTTTACCCCCTGTCACATATTAAGGGTTGTAATTATTTTCATTCGATCCGGCGGGAAAAATACTACGGGAGTGAGGGGTTTTAGGGGGAAAAACAACCCCCTATCTCCCATAGGAACCGAGATATTTACGATTTTGTAAAATGAATGAAAACCAAAACAAAAAAATATATATATTTCACCCCCTTGCACATATAAAAGGTTGTGTAATGAGTTTTATTCGATCTGGCGGGAAATTACCACGGGGTAGGGTTTATAGGGGAGAAACAACAACCTCATATGTGGAAGGGGGTGAAATATATTTATATTTTTTTGTTTTGGTTTTCATTCATTTTACAAAATCGTAAATATCTCGGTTCCTATGGGAGATAGGGGGTTGTTTTTCCCCCTAAAACCCTTCACTCCCGTAGTATTTTCCCCGCCGGATCGAATGAAAATAATTACAACCCTTAATATGTGACAGGGGGTAAAATATTTCCTATACAAATATTTCCACCCCCTTGCAATTTCTTAGGGGATTAATTTTTTAGATTCGAAGTAGCCTACGCCCTTTCTCAGGATGTAAACTATCTTCCTGCCAAATTTCATCGAGATCGGTTCAGTGGTTCAACTATAAATAACTGTTTAATTTAATTTGGTTATATCCGTGAGTAGATCATACGCAGAAACAATTACCTGGTTTTGCTGTGATGCTCAAAACATTTCCCTATAGTGTGTCTGACAGTCTCATTGCTGTCACAACCGTAATGCTTGGTTTTTTACGATAAAAAAAACACTACATTGACTAGATTAATGTTCCAAAACAATACTCATTGGTATTTCGTTTTCTCCGTGTACATAAAATATTTTGAGTTGGACGAGGACAATATAACGTAAAGCGAAAGAGTGTGATAGATAAACGCTATAATACAATTGTGAAATTTTGGGCTTTAAAAACTGTAAATTTCTATTCAATTGCACTGAGAAATTGCAATCGAGTAAAAACTGAAATTGAAGTAAGTAAAAATATCTGTTTACTTAAAACTTAAAACAACAAAGTTCTTTTGATAGTCGAATTTATCAATTCCTTTTTTTTAGGACCCACAAAAAGACAATAATACAAAAAGAGCAGCAATTCAGAAAATGAACAAGATTCTTCATAAATTATTTCTTATTTTCAACATTTTTAGTAAAAAATAATCATTTATATATTCTCAATAAATATTTAATGATCTCAACTCTGGTAATTATTTCTAACTATATTTTCGTATCCTAGTAAAAATATCACGTATGAAAATCTAAATTTAATATATTATATATTATACGCAGGTCCTGAGAGAGCTGCCATGGGGCCCGGGCCATATGGCTTTCCTGGCCTCCCTCTATCAGGGCCTGAGTAAACGGTTATATGTTGAATGTACGTTAAATATATGATAAATATATTTAAAAGTATAATTTTTATATACGTAAATATGTATATAAAAACTATACGTATAAATATATTTTACGTATATTTAAAATATATATATGATAGATATACGTACAGCGGCAAAATCCATACATTTGCGTATACGCCAAATGCATGGATTGTACGTATATGCTGTACGTATAGCCATAAGATATATTTTAAATATACGTAAAATATATTTATACGTATACTTTTTATATACGTAAGTATCAAATATGTATATATATATTATACGTAGAAATATATTTTACGTATATTTAAAGTATATATAACGGATACGTACAGCGGCAAAATCCATACATTTGCGTATACGCCAAATGCATGGATTGTACGTATGATGAATGCTGTACGTATAGCCATCAGATATATTTTAAATATACGTAAAATATATTTATACGTATACTTTTTATATACGTAAGTATCAAATATGTATATAAATATTATACGTACAAATATATTTTACGTATATTTAAAGTATATATAACGGATACGTACAGCGGCAAAATCCATACATTTCCATATACGCAAATATATAATCGGCGTATACTTTGACGTATGATTTGACGTATATTCCACGTATAAATATTTCCGTGCGGGTATGGTTTAGTTTACTTGTCTATGATTATAAACAATTTGGTTAAGACTAAAACGTAACTAAACGGTTTATGTAAAGGTATTCAAACTAAATTAGCGGTCTAAAATTAGTGGTTTTCAGTGAAATTAGTCTATTCGCTATTGTCAGTGACCACTCTGCCATCTATCGAATAACTCGAACCTTTCTAAAGTTTCTAAACAGTGATTTGAAATTTTAAAATATATAAGCCCATGAGTCTACGAAAATTATAAGATGATTACAATAATCGTGTATATTTTCGATAATGAATACATCTAAGTTAAGAATATAACCAATTTTTGTACTTTGCACCCGTTATAACTTTTGTATAGTACCATAAACCGGGGTTACTTTGATCATTCTTGAAATTTAAAGGGCTGTAAAATCTAAAGTAAAAATTTGCAAAAAAAAAATTAAATCGTTTTTTTTTTCATACTATCGATATGCCAAATAAAAAAAAAACTAGGCGTAGTAATTAAAAATAAAAAGTACGTGATCAAAGTAAGAATGAGAGTGGGGTAACTTTGATATCCCCTAATTTTGTTGCAGTTGTATCATTTTGTAATCATAAGTAAGTTTCTATCACTAGGGTGGGCCAACTTTTTACCCTACATCAGCTACCCCCCTATGTGAAAGTACTCTCAATTCTAAGAAAAAACGCCAATGGAACTATACCTCTACATTCAACTTTAGTTAGCCGCATTTTTGATTGAAAATTTTAAATTTGAGTCCTTTGAATTCAAAGAGGTTAAACTAAGAAAAAATTCCCACCAAGCTGAATTTTGGTGGAGACTTTTATTTTGATTTTCTAAGCATACCCTAAAAAGTACATTTAGTTTGGGGCATCGGTTTGTGTTTTTTAGGGGGTTAAGGGGAGAAAATTATATTTTTTTTGCAAATATCTCAAAAATTATATTTTTTTCGTATAATGAATACTTTTCAAGTAAAAAGTTTAGAAACGGGGTTTTCATCATTCAACCCCTTTTTAAGGGTGTTGCACCAAACAGTAATGGATAAACAGAGTTTACCCAATACTGTTCTTCCTTAAACCATTACTGGAGAAAAAACATAAACAAAATAAAAGGCTATAATAAAAAATAAAAAACTATAGTTGTGGATTTTGGTAATTAAATTGATTTAATAAAGAGTTACTTGTTTTATTAGTAACATGAGTTCATGAAAATTACAAAAAAGAAGTCCATACATCCCAAAAAACAGTATACCTTGTTCTTATAGGATCCAAGACTGGTGCTAGTACCTCATCTATGTAAATTCTACTAACCCTAGCTGCTCCATTTCTCCAGAATAACATACCTACCACACTGGGGTCACCTCGTACCCCAACACTAAAATGCTAACTACACGTAAACTATTCAATATTTTAATTCAATACAAATTTTCTATTTTTGAAAGATATGAAATGCACTCTGATCGGTTATTTAATAAAAAAGATAATATTTAATATATTTAAAAAACAAAATTTAAACAGCTTACATTGAAGTTGAAACAATGTGGGGCGCGTTATCATAGGCGCCGACTTTTCATTTAACCTGGGGGGGGCGAGATTTTCTTAATTTTTTTGAGGGGGGGGGGTGCAAACAATTTTCTTAAAAAATATGCAATATCCAACTTTCGTAATAACGACAAAAATTTCAGAAGCGCTACTAATAATGTGAAAAAAAAAATATTTTTTTCATCAAATTATTGTAGCCCAGGAAATAAAGGTTTTTACTAAAAAAAAATTCCGACCAAGCTGGATTTTGGTGGAGACTTTTATTTTGATATCCTAAACATACCCTAAAAAGTCCCCATAATTTGGATGGCGGGTTTTTATTTTTTAGGGGGTAAAGGGGGGATGATTCTAGTTTTTTGCAAATATCTCAAAAATTATCAATTTTTCGAGGAAAATTGTTATGAAGAAAATTGTAGCTTATAAAATTTTACATAATAAAGGTATTTATACTTTTCTCGTATAATCAATACTTTTTAAGTAAACGGTTAACTTAGTTAAGGGTGTATTGAAAAGTGCCAAAAACTGAACTTTTAAGGGCAAGCAATTTTATGGTTGATTATTATAGATTTTGGGCCGTAGAATTCGAAAAAAATAGCCCGGACTGGCAAAAAGTAGTGCAACACCCTTTAAAAAGGGGTTGAAGGGTGAAAACCCCGTTTTCAAGATTTTTTTCAATTTTTCTCAAAATCTAAATCGATGACGGGATGTTTTTATAGTTGATATTTATTGGGGACACTTAGACGAATCGATTGGGACCACAAATATTGAATTTGACAGAAAAATACTCTGTCTAGAGGGTTTAAAAAAACGTAAAAATGTTTATTTCGAGGAAAAAATTTAAAAATTAATAATTTTTGTTCAAATCAAAATTGATCTCAAATTGTTTCTGAAGTTCTAAAGAATACTGATCAACCATAATTTTAAAAAATATTAATATTTTAACCAATGAAAATCGCTAATGTTTAAGGGTAGGTAACGTAATTTTTTTTATCAATTTTCATTGATTAAAATAATAATATTTTTTAAAATTATGGTTGATCAGTATTCTTTAGAACTTCAGAAACAATTTGAGATCAATTTTGATTTGAACAAAAATTATTAATTTTTAAATTTTTTCCTCGAAATAAACATTTTTACGTTTTTTTAAACCCTCTAAAAAGAGTATTTTTCTCTCAAATTCAATATTTGTGGTCCCAATCGAATCGTCTAAGTGTCCCCAATAAATATCAACTATAAAAACATCCCGTCATCGATTTAGATTTTGAGAAAAATTGAAAAAAATCTTGAAAACGGGGTTTTCACCCTTCAACCCCTTTTTAAAGGGTGTTGCACTACTTTTTGCCAGTCCGGGCTATTTTTTTCGAATTCTACGGCCCAAAATCTATAATAATCAACCATAAAATTGCTTGCCCTTAAAAGTTCAGTTTTTGGCACTTTTCAATACACCCTTAACTAAGTTAACCGTTTACTTAAAAAGTATTGATTATACGAGAAAAGTATAAATACCTTTATTATGTAAAATTTTATAAGCTACAATTTTCTTCATAACAATTTTCCTCGAAAAATTGATAATTTTTGAGATATTTGCAAAAAACTAGAATCATCCCCCCTTTACCCCCTAAAAAATAAAAACCCGCCATCCAAATTATGGGTACTTTTTAGGGTATGTTTAGGACGTCAAAATAAAAGTCTCCACCAAAATCCAGCTTGGTCGGAATTTTTTCTTAGTTTGACCGTTTTTTTGAGTCTATTGCCTGGGCTATTGTAGTTTCGATAAAAATCAATCAAACTTTAATTATTTGAAATAATTGAAAAGTGGACATTTATATTTAATTTACAGAGGCTCATGAAACGTAAACGACGATTTTAGCTGAAAATATAGTAAAGTGTAGAAAAGTTGTAGATTTTTTTTTAAAGCTGTTGATCTAACTAAGCTTTGTGAAGGAAATAAAAGATGTTTTAGTATTAATTTCCTTTTTGAAGAAATTTTCAGTGATCATTTTTACTCAAGAGACAAGTACAGTGGTACCTCGACATACGAGTGCCCCAACATACGAGTTTTTCGAGATACGAGCCGGCGAGCGAGTGATTTTTTGCTTTGAGTTACGAGCGAAATTCGAGATACGAGTTCGGTTTTGTGTTTTTTTCTAAACGGCCTACAGGTGAAAGCGAGAAAAATGTAGCGAAAAAGGCAAAGACCAGTGAGGATATCTAATTTATTTCTTTACATTCTCTTTTTTGTTTTTGTACAATAAATATTTGTCATTTATAAATACGTTTTTACTATTCAAAACCACGTAACAAAAATAACTGGGGTGACATTTTGGGGGTTGGAACGGATTAATGGTAGTTCAATTGTTTTGTATGGGGAAATTTGCTTCGAGATACGAGCAAGGTTGCGGAACGAATTAAACTCGTATGTCGAGGTACCACTGTATTTGAATATTTACACCTTTTTTTAAAGTAAAAATCTTATTGACAAAAGTATCTTTAATTTAAAAGAAACTAGAGTTCAGCTTCACAGAGGGGGCGAAGCCCCCCTGGTATAATATCTGGGGGGCGATCGCCCCCCTCGCCCCCCCGTAGTCGGCGCCGGTGCGCGTGGTACCCCATAATAGCAGCTAAGGGTTAAATATGTGACGTTTTTTTCTATCCACCCGGTATATATGTTCACATTTACTATAATTATATGTTTATAAATAACTTGGGCTCTCACACCGTAGAAATATAGCAATATAGCAACACAGCAATAAAGTAACCACCAATCAGAAACTAGCAATATAGCGATATCATCATATTGCCTTGGTGTGAGACAACATGTTCGATTCAATGTATATTGGCAGATAGCAATAATATCGCTAGTTATAAGTTGCTAGTTGCTATATTGCTATATTGCTCCGGTGTGAGAGCCCACTAACACTATAGATATCACTGTGGTAATGTTTGTTTTTGGACTTGTATTATAATTTACGTATCTACCTATTTATTAAATTCATTTTTATTTATCACAATAATATTTTTTTAAATAGACGCTTATCCATTTTTAGGGTTCCGTAGAAAACTAGGAACCCTTATAGTTTCTCCATGTCCGTCCGTCCGTCCGTCCGTCCGTCCGTCTTCAAAAATTTTGAGATAATATCATGAAATTTGGTATACGGTCGTAGATTGACGACCCAAAAACAGAAATGATAAGATTTTTGAAAATAAAAATTTTTTAGACCCCCCATTCATAAAATGAAAAGTGTTTTCAAAAAAAAATTTTCACCTACACCATTGAGTGTGGTGTCGTTAGAAAGGTCTCCTAAAATGCAATAAAAAATGTATTAGAACTTTTTGATTTTAACCCTTTAATCACGATGTATTTGCTCTCCAAAGTCGTTAAAAAAGCGTCCCCCCCCCCTCTATTTTCTAAACTATCAATTTAAAAAATCTGAAAAAATTCCAGAATGTAGCTTGTAATTAGTACTTTCACTGAAAATTATAACGAACATTGTCAAAAATATTTTGGACCCCCCCTTCATAGACTGAAAATTGAACTTACATTTTTTTCCCCACTTACCCTATTGAGTGGGATGTCATTTAATAGGTCTCGTAAAATGCAATAAAAAACGTCAAATAACTTTTTGATTTTAACCCTTCAGTCGCGATATATTTGCTTTTTAATGTCGCTGTCAGAGCGTCCCCCCCCCCCTCTATTTTCTAAACTATCGATTCAAAAAATCTGAAAAAAAATCAGAATGTAGCTTTTAATTAGTACTTTCACTGAAAATTATATCGAACATTGTCAAAAATATTTTGGACCCCCTTTTCATAGATTGAAAAGTGAACTCACATTTTTTTCATTTACCTCATTGAGTGGGGTGTCATTTGATAGGTCTCCTAAAATGCAATAATAAAAGTCAAATGACTTTTTGATTTTAACCCTTCAGTCACGAAAATTTTGAAAAAAACTATTTTTTATAAATCGTAGTGAGAATGACTACGGAACCCTATCATGTGCGTGCCCAACATGCACTTGCCTGTTTTATTCATCACTATTTTTTATAAACACTTTCACGTTTTAATATATAATTTTTTTTAAAACTATTCTATACCTACAATATCTAATACTCGACGGTTTTTTATATGGACACAATTAGTAATTTTATCAAAAATAGAAAATTAATAGAGCAAATAATAATTATTTAAAATTAACTTTCATATTAAAAAAATAAATAAAAATTCAACATTTAATGTGATTTTTTCTACTATTCCCAGAAACGTTCAATAAAATAATTTCGACTATTCGCAGCGTGCGCGATGACAGCGCCAACTAATGGATGGACTTTAGTAGCAACTTGGGTGGACTTTGACGTACTAACAAACAAATAATTTCAATAAAATATCGTAATATATACATTTTAGACGATTATTTATGACTATTAGCTATGTGCACGAAGTCTATTAGCGCCGCTAGCAGCGGGTAATAGAGAAGGATTGAATGTATTCAACTCTCTTTCTTCTCTTTGTTTAATATGTTTAATACCGTGAAATTTTTTATTAAACAAATATCATTTAATTTAGCTGTTTGCATATAATATAAATAGTATAGCATAAAAGGTGCGTGAAAATTATTTATTTTGGGTATCTTTTTCTCTTTAATTATGACGTATAATAGAGAAATAATTAATTCATTTACATTGACAGCATAACCTCAAATTTTGGCGCCGATAATTTTACAATATTGCTCACCACAAACACTCGCATTGACATTATTTCTAACTCCACCCCCTTGCACATAGTCTATAGTGGGATTAACCATGTTGACCTTTCTATTTTCAGTTAAAAACGAGTCTATTAAAAATGACAGTTAGTCCACCCAAAGTGTTATTTTTTGCCACGTTGTGCGCTGTGATCGATTTCGTTTCCCCCACTACCTACTTTGCACCCAGCGAATAATTAGGATAGTTTATGAATAAAAAACAAGCAACTTAGACCGTTATTCAAAACTGTTGTTTTTTCTAAAAGATAATGTATTTTCAGTTAAAACTTTTCAGACAAAATTTTTATGATTTTGAGGGTGTTGAATATTAACACTATGGAATGACCTTTAAACAGGCCCCATTAATGGATTTTCAGGCTGTTTTATTTTTTAAATACAAACATTTAATTTTGTAGCAGATTCAAAATTTGTGAGATAAAAAAAAATCTTTTGTCTGAATCATGTTTTTCTAAAAATGTCCAATTTTTATGATATTATGGAGCAAACCAAAACAGAAATTTTAATAATTTTTTACTGGAAATCTATCATTTTTAAAAATAACTGCAGTAGCAAAAAACTTAGATTTTAGTAAGGATTATCAGATACTTTTTTAATTTATATGTAATTTTTTTTTAATTCCGAATGTTTTCTTGCATAAAGAATAGTTAATTTGAAAAACTATTCTTAGAGAATCTTTGCTTACTTTTAAGTATTTTCTTAAAAAAATTTCGAGTAAAATATTATTTAAAATCCATCAATTTCTGTTTGGTTTGCTACATATCAAAAAAAAGAATGTGTTTAGATTTCAAAAACAAAAGTTGAACCTGAAAATTCATTAATGGGACCTTTCTAAGTGTCAATATTTAGTGCTTTTAAAACCACGAAACTTTTATCTAAAACATTTTTACTAAAATTTCGGTACTTTAGAAATAATTCGCTGGAATCTCTTTACAAAAATATCCCTGTATATGTTAACATCAACTGAAAATTAATAAAATGTTTGAATTATAGTTAAATTCGGTCTTTAATCTGTATGATTCCAAATAGACGTTTCTCTGTAACTGAAGCAATATATTATAAACCATTTATTATTTATTTTAACAATCCGCTGACATTACGGAGCACACATTCGCGGAGCACACCGGTAACAATGTTTATAAAAAAAACAAACCACGACAGTTTTAAAACCAGTCTAGAATGACATATAACCAATCAAGAAAACCCAGTATTCTGATAGATATCGATGGCACAGGTCGTGGCGGTTTTATAACGAGTGCTGATGTCATTACGGAGCACACATTTGCGGAGCACACCGGTAACAATGTTTATAAAAAACAAACCATGACACTTTTTAAGAGGCCATACCAGTGTGTAATTTTCAAAAAAATCAACTATTTTTTTACTTTTTTGGAGAGTTTATAGTTTCAAGAACATTCTGTGAAAATTTCAGGGCCGTATCTCTAATACTCTCTAAACAGCAGCCTTCTAAAGATCGACCGCTCGCAGATATCAAATGCCCAGAAGCAGACTTTAAATGCGTTTTTCTCGAAATTAGATTTCTCAAATTTACTGACATTGTAAATCAAAGAGAAATTTTCTGATTTACTTGAAATTTAAACTGAGTACTCTTGAATATATTTACTCTACGATGAACTAGGATATTTTTGATTGAGTGAAAATTGTCGATTTGGCATTAAAAATACGACCATTTTATAGGCAACAAAACATACTTTTTTTTCAAAATCACGCCATTTTATTAGATTTTTCGAAAATCTTAGTTCATCGTACAGGAAATACCTTCCAGTTTAACGACATTATTTCATTTTTCAATTTCAACTACTCCATCGTCTGGAATCATGGCCGCAGCGGAGGAGATTTTTTTTTTGCGCCTCCGAAGTCGCTTAGATATCGATATTTTTACGTGAAAAATTATAATATAGTTAAATATATTCTCAATTTTTCAAAATATTTCATTGAGTATTTTTCTTCCAAAAAATTTCCAAAAATTACCAGCGTTCACACTGGTATTGCCCCTTAAACCACTCTAGAATGGCATAAGTAACTCATCAAGCAAACCCAGTATCTTGATATATCCGTAAACACCTCGGTGGCACAGGTTTGGGTGGTGTAGTTATAATGAGTACTGGAGACACAATCCCGTTCATTGTTCCTGGAACAGAGCAGACTCTGTTGCGCTTCTCCTGACTCATATGTGGTATGAGCCGTTCTTCATGCGAGACGCCCAAAAACTTAGACAGAAACATAGAACTAGCAGAAGAACGGCGACGACTAGGATGTATATTGACCAAGATATCTGGCATGTGCCTGGAATATTAAAACGGATTCATTTATATTAAATTGTAATTGATCAAATAATGGGTCGTTTTATACAATCGATTTAAATATTGTCTGGGGGCCTGGCGGAATATAACGCAATAGGATATTTTACTAAAAGGACTCCGCAGAATCCTTATGGGAAAGGGGTTTCGGTCGAACTCTTTGAAACTTTGGATTTTGATAGTCCTTGATGAGTAGATCAAAAGTGTCAATGGGCACTAAGTCTTAAAAACTCAAACTTTAAATTTACAGCCCTCTGAAGTTGGGAAGCATGCTCGTCTTTAATTTACAATATTTTTTTTGTAGAACCTTAATTTTCGCACAACTAATTGTGTTTCCAAATACTTATATAATCGATTGCCACCGTAAAAAAGTCAACTTTTCAATTTATTGAGAAATGACACTTTAAAATCTTATTATTACGTTTTTTTATTATCAACCCATCCAATTGTTTCATAGAACCAGCAGTATTAAAAAGTAGTAATCTTATATATATATATATAAGAGTTTGTCCTTAACCACTCACTCACTCACTCATATATCAACGTACAGCCCAAACCCCTGGACCTAGAAACGTGAAATTTCGTAAGTGCCTTCCTTTTATGATGTAAGCACCCAATAAGAAAGGATTTTTCGAAATTCAACCCCTACGGGGTTAAAACGGGGTGTCAATGTTTGTATAAAAAAATATTTTTTTGTTCGTATTTAATTGAAACTGATCATAAATACTCTACAACATAAATTATGAAACAGTTATTTCAGCACTTCCAAAAATTTAACCCCATAGGTGTTAGAGGGGTGGAAAAATTTGTAAGATATTTTTTTTTTGTATTCACCGAATGAAACACGGCATAAGTATGTAGGTACTCTACAAGACAGATAACATTTACAAAAATTCAACCCCTATGGGAATGGGGTGGGGGGGGTAAAATTTTGGTATATTTATATATTCATAACTGTTTATGATTTTAAGGTAAATTTGGACAAATTAATATTCAATTAAAAACGAAAGCTCGACATTCAACCCCTAATAGCATTGGATAAGGACGAGGATGGTTTTAGATATGTTTATCTGCATACCTGCTTAAGTTATAAAGGTAAATTCGGGCAAAATAGTCATATATTAAAATAAAAATTTCGACATTCCACTCATAATGGCGGGGGTAGACAGGGTGTGTGTTTTTGATATGTTTATCTGCATAGCTGCATGCTTAAGTTATCATGCTGGAGTCAGAAAAAATAATTTGCAATAAAACAAATTCGATATTTAACCTCTAATGGTCGGGAGTAGGCAGGGGTTGGGTTTTTGCTATTTTTTACTAAGATTCGAGATGTTTATGATTTTTTATAGGTAATGAGTAAAAAACAATATAAAAAATTTAATGTCATCCCCTCGAAATTTACGCGAGCGAAGCCGCGGGATGCCGCTAGTAGCCTATAACTTATTGCTCTGAAAAATTATATATCTACTGGTAAAAACCAAACTAAAGTCGGTTCAGTAGTTTTCGAGATTATCAATAAAAGCTAAAATTGGTTCAGTAATTTTTGAATTATTTGAGGTATATTATACACTACACAATTTTCCACAAAATTGATTTTTTTACAATTAGGTAATTAACTTTAGCTACATAAAAGGAAGCTTAATTTTGTATCTTTCACCGCTAATCTCGGTAACTACTCAACCGATTTTTGTGCGGGTTTCACCAGTAGATAAATAATTTTTCATAGCAGGTTCTTGGTTATTATTATTTTTTTCATATCACATGTAATGAAACAACTAGTTTTGAACCCTGTTTTGCCAGTCGAAACAAGACAATTTCAGACCAATGCGACTGTGCCGGGCAGAAACAAAGAAACAACGTTGTTTCTGCCCGGCACATTCATTTATTTATTATTTATTTCAAGTCTGTCAGAATCGCATTTATAATAAACAAAAGCCAATCTTATTTCTGAATTATTCTATTATTAAAATAGTATAAGCTATTACTGCGCTATTTGTCTGAAATAGTCTTACTTCGACTGGCTACAGAAATCAAAACTCGTTGTTTCATTACATGTGATATGAAAAATACAGTGTGTGGCACGGGATAAAAACAAAGACGATTTCAGACCAGGGCGATGACAGCCCTAGCTTCGCTCGGGCAGTCAACTCTCGCCCTCGTCAGAAATCGTCTTGTTTCAACCCTTGCTACACAATATACTATTATTACTAGTTCTATGAATCGATTTAATTGGTTTATAATAAAAAAAAACGTAATAATAAGATTTAAGTGCTAACATTGGCTAATGAATTGAAAAGTTTACTTTGTTATGGTGGCAATCGATTATATAAGTATTTGGAAACACATACAATTAGTTGTGCGAAAATTAAAAATCTACAAATTTTTTTATTGTAAGTTAAAGCGAGCATGATCCCCAACTTCAGAGGGCTATATCTTAAAAGTTTGAGTTTTTAGGACTTAGTACCCATTGACACTTTTGATCTACTCATCAAGGACTATCAGAATCCAAAGTTTCCAAGAGTTTGACCCAATCCTCTTTCCCATAAGGATTCTGCGGAGTCCTTTAAAATATATTGTAAATTATGCGTATGTATTCAACACTGTCATGTAAACATAAACTGTAAAATGAGAAAAATATTTTAAACAAAAAACTTCAAATGAACATGTGTCCGGAAACATTTCGTGAGGGAACTACAGCCCTCCAAAGAATAAGAAATTATTTTTTGGAAAATAATTCAATTTTTTTAATTTGCATTACATTTGGAACCATCTGTTTTCCAAGCGGTTCCTAACTTCGTTGAAATTAAGATATATTAAGGTAGTTGGTCCGTAAACATGTTTTCGTCAGATTTTGTTTAAATTGCACAGGAATATTCCCTAGATTAATATCTGAAAAATAGCCCATTTTTATTAAAATTGACCATCTCAAAGTCATGAAAAACGATCTCAAAGTTTGTATTTTTAACACAGCTTATATGGACTAACCGTACACTAACGTAACGTTTTATTAGATAAAATTTAAAGGTAGCGTCAGATTTTCATAAAAAAACTGACATGGTGTATATTTATATGAAAGAAAACAGTATACAAAAAATTGTAATTATTGACCATCCCGTTATTAAGATTTAACCAGATTTAACTACCAAACCATCACATAAATTACAGTATTGTTGACAATGTGGCAACAACGTATTCATTTGATTATAGTAAAAAATACACGAAATAATGAAATAATTTTTTACAAAATATGATAAGTGGATTGAAGGGAATTATAATCGATTTCATTAATTATTAATATATTCTGTGGTAGTTTAGTTGATAAAATATAATCATTTGACAAGTAGTTAATAGTAGATAATGTACAGCGTTGCCATGATCATTTCTCTAAATTATAAATATGTACTCATGGCCTAATGTGATCACATTATGATGGACCAACTACCTTAACATAATGAAATTTAAAAAACAAATACGGTACGGGTCACCTAGTACGCGGGTCTCAACTCGCACTTGACAAATTTATCATAAAGTTCAATTTAAAATTACTAAAGATAATAATTTATAAAAAAACACTTACCTATCCTGTAAACTGTAGATGTGGTCCCACAGGACTCCTTCACTTCTCTATTGTCCCAACCGACAGGATAAACTGCAAGGCCTACTGCTACGAGTAAGCCTGAAACAAAGAGAGAGATACTGTGATGTAATAGAACATTAAAAATGTGTTTTGTTTCAAATCGATTATAACGAAATCGAGGAAACCGCAGTCATATTGCAATCCCGCAAAAAAGTGTCAGAACTCAAAATAAGGAGTTTTGAAGAAATAGGAATAAATGAAATTATAACAATTTAGGTAAATCAAAATTATAAATGTAGTTTAGGAAAAGGACTGATACATTAGGGTGTGCCAAAAAAAGGCGATATATTTTTTTTCGCTCTCAACCCAAAATATCTCAGGAAATGCCCAAACAAAGCTCCTGTTAAAAGCGGAGCTCAAAATTCCAATTTTACGAGGTCCTCCACGGAAATTGAAGTTTTCCCGTCTAAATAACATGGGAAACGGGGTTTTTTAACAGTTTTTTGTCCTGCAAACTGTGAAAAAATTATTTTTGAAAAAAATGAATGAATGGATCTTTTTAAGTATTAAATTTAGTACAAAAAGTCCCGTTGAGTCAAATTTCTATATTCAATATTTGATTTTTGACAGAGCTTTGAAGTTCAAATTTTCGAATTTTTTCGAGTTTTTTGCATTTTTCAGCTAAACTATCCGAGTTAGGGAAAAATGTTAACTAGCAAAATTGTAGTACGGTTGACAATCTATAAAAAAGTCTCCATCGACTTTTTTGTATTATGAATAACAACAAAGTTATAGACCCATAAACATTTATTTTTTTAAATTTTCGCTTTTATGAACTAAAATATCGATAATTGAGAACAAAGAATTTTATGCAAATTTGTTAGTACATCAAATTTGGAACAAAATTGGATGAATAAGATTTTTTGTATTATCAGTAGTTAAAAGTTACAGACTTATTTAATCATATTTTTATGATTTTTCCACAAAATTATGAAATATATGAAGACTTTTTTATAGAATGTCAACCGTACTACAATTTTGCTAGTTAACATTTTGCCCTAACTCGGATAGTTTAGCTGAAAAATGCAAAAACGCGAAAAAATGCGAAAATTTGAACTTCAAAGCTCTGTCAAAAATCAAATATTGAATATAGAAATTTGACTCAACGGGACTTTCTGTACTAAATTTAATACTCAAAAAGATCCATTCATTCATTTTTTTCAAAAATAATTTTTTCATAGTTTGCAGGACAAAAAACTGTTAAAAAACCCCGTTTCCCATGTTATTTAGACGGGAAAACTTCAATTTCCTTGGAGGACCTCTTAAAATTGGAATTTTGAGCTCCGCTTTTAACAGGAGCTTTGTTTGGGCATTTCCTGAGATATTTTGGGTTGAGAGCGAAAAAAAAATATCGCCTTTTTTTGGCACATCCTATGATACATAGTATTTAATTTAAATATTTCAGTATTCCTGTGATGTTTGAAAAATAGTAACTATTAAAACGCTTAGTGATTAAGTATTTAAAAAATAAATAAAAAATGTGATATTTTTTAAGAATATGTTAGTTTTGTTGACGGTAGGTACACTAACTACATTAATGATAGCTTTTAGTAGAAATATATAGTAATTTGGAATCATTCTACATATTTATCTCAAATATGACATTTGCAGAGCAAAGTTTTTCGAAAGAAGGTTTGATATTAGAAATTGACACTCGAAGCATTTTTTTATATTTAACTGAGATCTATTATTTTTTTAGGATGGGGGGGATGAAAATTGTGTTTGAAAATTGAGATGCAAGTACTAAAAGTTTGAGAAACGCTGCATTAGAGGGTTCTCCTTATGGTTTTTTTACAACTAGGAGTTGAGAATTAACCATTTTTTTCAATTAGCGGTAATGCGGTAAAATTGTCAATAAAAACGAGTGTTTTTAATTAATTTTTAAAATGTAGTATATGAGTAAAAATGATATCTATTTTTGTTTAAAAAAATCTTAAAAAGTATTACAAGTGACTTTTTGTTTTCTTCGCATCATTGGACAATTTATTTTTTCATTTTTATGAAAAAAATAGCAATGAAAAAGTACAAATAAATATACACAATATTAGACTTTATGTTTTTACAGAACAACGACCTCCCCTCCTCCCCCGGCTCCATTGTTATACAATATATTAAAAATAACTAACAACACAAACGTTCTTTATTGTTATTTAATGATTGTCGTCATTAAAAGAAAATGAAATACATGTTTTTGGTATTTCATGTTTTGTCGTTATTGAGAATTAACTTTCTGGAAAAAGAAGAAAGTAAACAAGCCATGAAAATAACGTTTCCGAAACTATAGTATATTTACAGAGCCGTATTAAGAGATATTATAGACCCAAAGTAAAATAAAAGTGACTATAAAACCTATCAAATGACACCAAACTTAATGGGGTTAGTGAAAAAATAATATGAGTTTACTTTTTCAGTCTATGGAAAGAACTCTAAAATATTTTTGACAGTGTTCTGTATAATTTTCAGTGAAATTACAAATTTGTAAGCTACATATATTCTGAATTTATATCAGATTTTTTGAATCGATAGTTTAGAAAATAGAGGGGAGGACGCTCTGATAACAACATTAAAAGCAAATATATTGTAACTGAAGAGTTGAAATCAAAAAGTCATTTGATATTTTTTATTGCATTTTAGAAAACCTTTCGAAAGTTATCCGACTTACGCCCAGTATTATCAAGTTTAACTAAATGTCCCTTTAACTAACTGTCATATTATCAACAGATCCAAGCATAATATATTTAATTAAATAGATTTTAAATTTTCTGCAGTATTTATTTACAACGTATATTATGTAAATTTTTCATTAAGAGCTTAAATATTGATTTAAATCATGTTTGAAATACACCAAATTTACTTTAAAGGAGCATTTAGCGCTAAAGGACCTTTAAATTTGTTGATAATACCGGGCATTAATAGGCTAAGTGATTTTTTTTTTAATATACCTACTTTTCTTACTATGGATCTTATCATATCTGTTTTTGGGTCTATGACTATATATCAAATGTCATCCTATAATGCCAACATTTTTAAAGACACGGAGAAACTATAAGGGTTCCTACTTTTATACGGAACCCTAAAAAATCATCAGGAACTGAATTATAAAGAAAATAGCTTTAGTTTCAATCGTCCCTTTGATTTTTAGCGCAACCCTCGAAGTGGTAGTGTTTATATGCTCGATTATCCGTCCGTCCGTCTGTCTTCCAACGTGAGATCTCGGCCCCCTGACTACCTAGAGACCTCGAGTTTTCACTAACTGGTAGGTCTGTGGTTCTAGTTTAGCCTATTTTGAGAATTTTACCGGTCATGGCCCTCCATCCGGCCACGGATAGGCATAATGTCCAATTTTCATACAATTTTTTTCATATACCAGATAATTTTTTCAGCATGGGAATCTCAGTATCTCTAAGAGATACAGGTTTGGTTAAATCAGATCAATTATTTGTAAGAAAGGGGTGAGTAATACTATACAAAAAAATATTCATAATTCTATATGGTTTGCGCGGTATACCCAAAAAACTGAAAATTCGGAATTACTTTAAATGGCTATAACTTTTTTGTCAAAGTAGATAGGTGTATTTTGTAGACGGTTTCTCAAAGCACTTTTTTGTGTAGAATCGATTGGTGTATTAAGATTTTTTATATCACTTTTAGTTTCCGAGTTATGACCCTAACTTTAGTTTTTCTTATGGGCCACTAAGTTGGCTATGGCATATTTGAACGTGTTTTTTACTCTACTTTACAACGATCAGTTAATCTTCACCCTAGATATGAACCTCACTCAATATAAGTTTAAATGGCAGCTTTTTGTTATGTCAAACTAAAAATTAACCTAAAATTATTATATTAAATGTAATAAAAAACGAGTTAATTTCAGTTAAAGAGAACAGGGTACATTACTAGAATTAATAAAAGAATATAGTGCTACTATAGAATGTAAAAAAAGTTGGATAATACGAAACATTATTTATATTTGATTGTTTACAATTTATGTCAACAAATACATTTTGAGTGAGATTCATATCTAGGGTGAAGATTAACTGATAAACGTAATCTGAAGATTAAACTCATATTGAGAAACCGGGCCTTAGTAATTAACTATTTAAAAATAAAAAATGTGACATTGTTTTAGAATATGCTAGTTTTGACGGTAGGTACACGAAATACATTTGGAATCATTCTAATGTCTGCATAATTATGTCAAATATGCCATTTTTTGAGTAGTGACACTTTTTTCGCGGGAGTGCGATGTAACCTCTTTAAGATATGTAGTTTAGTTTACTTACTTGCTAGTAACTGGATAGCCCCCGCCATTTTAGCCGTACCTTGATGGACCACGTATGTAATACAGAGAGCTGCTGTAGCTGTGATAGCGACCAGCAGTCCTAAAGAGCTACCTAACCCAACCAATACTGTGCTTGCTTGCCACCACGGACTTGGAATATCAGAAAATCTGAAACACAAAATATAACCATACCAATTAATTAAGGGGTAAAAATATTGCTAGAAAATGGCGGTAATGTTGAATGTTTTGTATTTATAGATACAAATATTGATGCATAAATATTTTAGAGATTTAAATACACCCATACCTCGCTTTACGGCCTAGATACGTTCCACGAAACTTGTCCGCAAAGCGAAAAGCCGTATAAGGAATCAATTATTCTTTGCGCAAGATTGGCAACATGTAGATATATCGACATCAAAAAAAAGTTTTTTTTTGCCGTTATAGCGAAACATTTTAGACCGTAAATCGAAAACGTGCCTTAATTGAAGAGGACCGTTATAGCGAAATGCCGTATAAAGAGCGGCCGTATAGCGAGGTGTGGGTGTATACGTACATTTCAGAGTTTTTCGTGAAATGATTTTTTTTACAGAACCATACGATTATATAATTTGTAAACGTGCATGGTTCAAAGGTAATTTTATACAAAAATTCTTAGAATAATTTTGAAGCGGGTAGATTTGTTTTCAAAATATTTTTCATTATTTATTTATTATTTGGTCTTCATTTTTTTCCAAAGAGCTATTTGTATATACAATTAATTTTGTGGGAAAAAGTCATCATTCAAATATACCTAGTTAAATAAATATATCGTTGTAAAGTAGAGTAAAAAACACGTTCAAATATGCCATAACCACCTTAGTGGCCCATAAAAGAACTAAATTAGGGCTTGTAGCTCGGAAACTAAAAGTGATATAAAAATTCTAAATACACCAATCAATTCTACACAAAAAAGTGCCATAAGAAACCGCAAACAAAAAGTGCCTATCTACTTTGACAAAAAAGTTATAGATATTTAAAAAAAATCCTAATTTTCAGTTTTTTTGAGTATAGTTACTGCTTAAACCACATAAAGTTATGAATATTTTTTGATGTAGTAATACTCACCCCTTTCTTACAAATAATAAATCTAATTTAACCACATATGTATCTCCATGTATTTCACGCTTATCTTGAACATCCTGTATATTTTTCCCGGAGTATTTGCAAAAATTTTATTCAAGTTGATAGCAATTGAAATTTATGTTACGTAAAAAATTCGTATATTTGTAAATTATTTTTTCTTAACAAAGAACATTTTTACTCTTATATCCAATATATTCTACAAGGCGTTTTCAGTTATGACACTTTGAAACGTGAACGGTATATACTATACTCGTATCGTGTTTTTACTTCAAGTAATACTTCTCAATTTTTGTAATAAAATGTCAGACTGTCGTTTAGAATTTCTGTTTGCTACTAACAAAAAATATATTTAAATCTGAATAAAATATGAGAGACACCTACCTACAGTCATACAGGAAATGCAATCTTAATATATATGAGTCATTCCACGTCAAGCGGGACCCTTTTTGACCTCATGTTTTCTTGGCTATATTTTTTTACAGTTTCTTTGGACCCAATTTATATGTCAAACAATTTTTTTTTATTTTTATCACCCCTAGTTTAGATGTTACAAGAGGTTGAAATTTCGAAAAAACAACAAAAAATCGAAAAGATGCTCTCCTTTAACTGCTTATATCTCCGGTTTTATTCATCCTACAGACTTCAACAAAAAAACATTTTGTAGCTCTTGAATGACGCTTTAATAATGTATTTATTTTATTGTTATAAACAATTTAATTTATTTTTTATAAACAATTATATTATTTAAATGTGGTTTTCAAGCCAAGAACACGCTTTGAAAATTTTGAAAAAAATATCAGCGTATTCCTTGATCAATTCTCTACAAAACTGCTGAGTTACAGAATGGAACTCTGATAGGAATTGTGTCAAAAAAAATGATTTATACGAAAAACCGCGCGCGCGCGCATATCCGCAAGGCTTGTGTCGCGGTATTGCTCAGTAAAGGAAGAATTTTGACAAGGTCATGGTTGATTATTAAAGATTTTGGTGCGGTGAATTCGAAAAAAATAACTTGAATTGGCGAAAAGTGGTTCAACACCCTTAAAAATAGGGTTGAAGGGGGGAAATTTCGTTTCCAAGTGATTTGCAATTTATCTCAAAATCCAAAGCGACAACAGGGTATTTTTATGGTTGATATTTATTGGGGACACTAAAATAAATCGCATATACTTAAATTAACCAAAAAATGCCTTCTAGTATAGATTTAAAACAGATAAAAATGCTTCTTTTTGGTCAAAAAATTAATACATTTGGTTAAAATCATCCAAATGACTGGTAATTGGTCTTAAATTGTTCCTAAACTTCCAAAAAAATAATGATCAACCATAATATAAAAAATATTAATAGTTTAACCAATAAAAAATCGCTAACGTTTAATGGTAAGTGATGTTAATTTTTAGAAAACTGCCTTTTAGTAAAATTTTAATAAAAACATTAGGGTTGAATTTTTGTTAGTAAAACCATCGTGAATATCTTCTTTTTGTATGTACAAACAAATTGAGTCCCTCCTAAAAAGTATTCAATCACTAGAACGGATGCAATCGCACTTTAAAGTTCACCGAATTTTTGTTATATACATTTTTATCTAATTCAATTAAATATATTTATTGAGAATAATGTTTGGTCAAACTTATAAACTACATATAATAAATCCACTTAGTTTTCGGGTTATATTTAAAACATTGAAAAGTGAATAGTTTAACCCCCCTAAAAACGCAAAGGTAAATTTGGTAGCACTTTGTGATTTTATCATCTTTAGGTGTCAAACAAACACATAAAACAATAAAAACCGTTTAACGTAATTGTACCTTTCAAAAACCTCTAATCAATTGCCTATAATATGTATTAAGTTACGATTTGAGAAAAAATTACAAAAAATGGTAAACTTTGAATTACTATAGCTCAGCCAATTTTCATCAAAAAAAATTTTTCGACTCAATATTTTGACAGGCGTCACCTCTACTCTTTTTCTCCAAAGCATGTCCTATACCTATCTTTACTTAGAAAAAATTTATGAGCAATTTAGTAAAAATTTGAAAAAAATGTGATTTTTTGATATTTTTTCGATTTGTTTTTTAAATATTTCTGTATGAATTTTTTTTTTTAATTTTTCAAATCATCTATTTTGATGGGAAATTTAATTTTCTATAAAAAATCATTCTTGTAAAATTGTCAAATTCTGCTTAATTTTCGAGTTATACTTAAAACGTTGAAAAGTGACTAGTTTAACCCCTCCCTAAAAAACGCAAGGGTGAATTTAGTAGCACTTTGTGTTTTTATCATCTGTAGGTGTCAAACAAACATATTTAACAATAAAAACCCTTTATCGCAATTGTTCCTTTCAAAAACCTATAATCAATAGCCTATAAGTATATGTGGTCTCAATCAAAATAAAAAATATATATTTTTATAACAATTGCTCAGTTTTTAATAAAATTTTACTATTTGACGTAGTTATCTTGAAGCGGTACTAAATATTGTAATTGTAACTAGGTAGGTCACGTATTTGTTACTAAAGTTACAATATCAATTATTAATTATTGTGTACAGGAACGAAATCTATGTATATTATTGGTATAGTTTAATTTGTTATACCAATAAACAAATATACTATTAATATAATTAATAATAGGTACCTAACATAATATTTGTATTTATTGTTTTGTCTTTTAATTGAAATGAAATAATTTGTATAGCACTATATTAACAAATAATTCAAATTTTGAATAATTATTTGAATAAATCATGTAAATGATATTTACTAGGAATATAGTAAAATAGCGTATTTATAAGAATTACAATGTAGATTGTAGAATTTACTCAACTTACTAACAATAGGTACATGTTTGTTAAAACTGATAGTATTTTTTAATATAAAAATTAAAATATTTAATCGGCAACTGGAATTTTTATTTAAAAATTGACTACATTCTTCTCCGTGTATGGATTTGGTTTAGAATTTAGAGCAGTGATACTTGACTAGAGTATTGTAACACAGTTGGTGCAGACTCTGACTGTACGTGCTAATTATCATAATATCACAACTGTTTTAATACCGCTGTTGTTTATTTACCGCGTTTGCCAACCATTTGATGAAACTACAAGATAACTGTCATATAGGTTGTTTTTCTTATACAGGGTCCTCCAATAGTGCGTCCGGCATTGTTTTACGCCCAAACTATTGAAGATAGAGTTTTAAAGTTAAAAATTTTAAGTTTCAGTTTTCAATTTTAAAATTATAATTTTAAATTTTCTTAACAAAAGTTGTTTATTTACATATCCGTTTCAAGAAAAAGTACGAATTGATATACCATTGTATTTGAAAATTTCGAATTATCCCTAGTTGAACTTTTGAATTTTTGATATATCGTGAATGACACTTTAAACTATCAAAATCACAAATAGTCATACATCTTTACAAAGTTCATTATTTCTACTTTCTAAATTTGAAAAAATAATAAAATTCCATTAATATTTAACGAAATTAGAGCACTTTTAGTAAAACCCTAAAATTTGAGAACAAGTCGCCATATTTTTTAAACAATTGAAAGTATGAAAATTTTTGTTTTACGGAAGTTTCTTATTTTTTATGATCTTTACAAATATGTACTTTTTGATATACCATTCCATTTGATTTTACTGAGAAACTGATATGTACCCCTCAAACTTCCCCCCAAGGAGCGGTTTTAGGGAGTTGAAAATATTTTCCTGAAATTCTTTACGGTCAATATGTATAATAATTTTTTTATCCTAAAACTCTATCTTCAATAGTTTGGGCGTAAAACTATGCCGGACGCACTATTGGAGGACCCTGTATACTAATTTTAATTCATTCTGTATACAATAAATAAAAAACCTTAAAATGTACATAATTATAAATAATAAAAATAAGAACTGAAAATCGTAAAATTTTTCAAAAGTGACGAAAAAATTGAACATTCGAAAATAATAACTATTAAAATATAAAATTTCCAGTCTTTTAACTGCTTAAAATTGGTGAAATGAGTGTCGTGTTTAAAAAATTGTTTAAATATTAAAATAGAAGTTGTAAAAAAAGTCTGACGATGAAGTTATTTATTTTTTTACATAGAGAATACGAATCTGTAATAATAAATACGGACTCCCACTAAAAAAATAAATGCACTGCACCTCCACCAAAAATTATTTTAAAACTGCTCTACGTATTAAGCACTTCAGTTTTTGCCCGACTATCCTGTATTATTTTTGAAACAATAACCTGTAGCGATTAAAATGGAACATCCTGTATATAAGTGTACATTACTAAACTATAAAAAATACGAAACTAGCGAATTTTTTATAGTTGCAGATGTAGTATTGTTATAAATATTGTTGTACGTACCTCGAGTACCTTCCACATTCTTCCACAATCTCGACAACCTCCTGGGGGGTGACTCTGGGGTAGTTACAGCGCCTGAACGAACTAAAGTATGCGTCCATTTTACCAAGAAGCCGACCCTGTCAAAATAAATACATGTAAGTTAGGATGTGTCATTTTTGAGCAACTTTTTTTTTCAACTAAAAAACAGGCTCAAAATTTTCTAGAAGGTGAAAAAAGAAGCATCTAAAAATTTTAGCTCTTAATATTAACATCAAGTGGTGCCTGTTCCTAACTTTCCATTTCCCATTTAAATAACATGAAAAAAAAAATTTTTCTTATTTTTGTAGCTTGACATTTAAGCATTGTAAAAATGATCTGAAAAGTTATTTTAGTAGGAAATTGAACGCTCTACAAAAAAGTTCCGATTTACTTTTTTTACAGAGTGAGCCGTTCTGAAGCTATTCAAACTTAAAGTTACAAATGTATGAAATTATGAGTTTTATTTTATTAAACTAATACTGAGGACTTTTTTTATATCTTAAAAATTATTTTCAAGAAAAAATAATTATTTTCGTATAGAAAAACAATAATACTTGCATCTCAATTTTTTTTTGCATTTTATTTTATTTACTATCAATAAAAGTCATAATTTCATACATTTGTAACTTTAAGTTTGAATATCTTCAAAACGGCTCACTCTGTAAAAAAAGTAAATCGGAACTTTTTTGTAGAGCGTTCAATTTCCTACTAAAATAACTTTTCAGATCATTTTTACAATACTTAAATGTCAAGCTACAAAAATAAGAAAAAAAATAATTTTTTTTTCATGTTATTTAAATGGGAAATGGAAAGTTAGGAACAGGCACCACTTGATGTTAATATTAAGAGCTAAAATTTTTAGAGGCTTCTTTTTTCACCTTCTAGAAAATTTTTAGCCTGTTTTTTAGTTGAAAAAAAAAGTTGCTCAAAAATGACACACCCCAATGTAAGTAAGTAATCTAGAACAGTGCTAAGGTTTGCAATTTTCAACGTTACAATGATCTTCAGAGATCTTTGTAGATCTTTGTAGATCGTTGTAGATCTTTGTAGATCTGTGTAGATCTTTGTAGATCTTTGTAGATCTTTGTAGATCTTTGTAGATCTTTGTAGATCGTTGTAGATCTTTGTCGATCGTTGTAGATCTTTGTAGATCTGTGTAGATCTTTGTAGATCGTTGTAGATCTTTGTAGATCTTTGTAGATCTTTGTAGATCGTTGTAGATCTTTGTAGATCTTTGTAGATCTTTGTAGATCTTTGTAGATCTTTGTAGATAGTTGTAGATTTTTGTAGATCGTGATAGAGATTTAAACTTTAAAAATCATGAATTTTCATCGTTACAATAGTCTTCAGAGATCTTTGTAGATCGCTGTAGATCTTTGTAGATCATTTTAGATCTTTGTAGACCATTGTAAATTTTTTCAAAAGAATAAAAATAAGTGAACAAATATGTTAAATATGTTAATAAATTAAAATGGAAATCTATCGAGATCTGATTTAACACTAGAAAGACGGGAAAATCTACCTACCTACAAAAACGGCGACCGGTCAAATGACTATAAATTTACTAAATATCATTTTTTATGAGTAATTAATAAATGTCAAGTAAAGAAATAAAAGTAGATGTAATGTATGTTTAATTTTAATATTTATACACAAGCTTTACATGTTACAAGAGCCGCAAAGCGGTTTTTTACAAGTATAAGTATCGCATACTTTATTAGTTTTATTTTTACATTTCTGAATAAGACATTCTCGCCTTCTTCGAATTTCCTGGGCTTTTTTTACAAATTACTCACAATAATATCGATACACAATTACAGGTATAAACGTATTTATTGTTGTACCCTCTCATACAACAATTAAAAACAGTCTGGAATCGTTAGGCTCCTGATGAGGACTTCTTGTGAAGTCGAAACACGTGTCGAGTGACATAAATTTTGTGGTTAAGGTGTATTTTTAGTTTAAGTGACTAAGAAACCACAGTTTCTCCGTTTTTCAAGTAATTAAAAACATATTTATCTGATCATAGCCGTCAAAAGACCGCCGCCGTCTTTATCGGTATTTCAACATTTCAAACAATAAAGAAAATAGATGTGAATTATTTTGATACATAGTTTCATTTAACTACTAGTATTAATAAGTCTCAATACAGTAAATCAAATAGTTTTTGAATTATTCAATATTGAAATTAAAATTACCGTCAAATGACTGCTCCCGTCTTTCTAGTGTTAATCACTGTAGATCTACAATTTTTTCCCAGGTTATGTGAAATTATTTTAATTATAATCACTTACAACATTACCCTTGCTGCCCCCCTGCACAGTTAAACTGTAGTAGAACGACTAAAACATATGCCGAGTAAATTAGTAATTATGTCTCTTTGTTAATTTGAAACACAGTTTCTAATTAAGTCTCAATAATTAAGATAATATACTCGAGATACATATTAAATTCTTGTACTTTGAGATGAACACACCGATGTATGAAATGGCAACTATGAATATGTGCCTTCCTCCTACATACCCGCATATGTCTACTATCTAACTGGCTTTATAAAGCATCTTTTCCACCAAACAAATATACGGTTTTGTTTTTGGAAACAGAAACAAAACTAAACCAAAATACACACCGACAAAACAGCGTTGTGTGCATGTTCTGCTAATGTCAAAATCTTACCTTAGACTAATTAAAATTATATAATTCTAACCTTTACTTGAATATGATATCAAACATTTAAGTCACCAATAAAAATCTAACAAAAAATTGAATCGGTGAGTGAAAGAACAATACAAGTGCCAAAAATGGCAATTTTAACTGAGATAGGCAAAATGTTTAAAATTCATAGCTCTATCACATAGCAAAATAATAATACATCGACCAACATCGTACGTGCGACGGGGGGTAGTTCAATTTTTTTTACAATTACTTTTACCTTACTTTTCTGACGCAATCCTCGAATTTCACTACCATATTATTTCTTGGAAAGTCAAAAATGAAGATTCTGAGTAAAAATTACAAATAATTTTTTTTGTAAAATAATAAAAAATAAAATAATAAAGCAATAAAAAAAATTTACAATTTTTTTTTAATTGAGTGGAAGAACAGTATAACTGCCGGTCATTTTTTTCAAATATCTTTTTTTGCAACTTTTTTTAAATTTATTTAGGTACGTATTATTATCGGTTAACATAAGTTCTATAATGTCACAATACATAATTAGACCAAATAACCCATAGTTCTCCTTTAAAACAGTTTTTTTTGTTTTTCTCAAAATGGTCATTTTGGAGATATATCGTTCTTTCACTCACCGATTCAATTAAAAAAAAGATTTTAACTTCTAAACTGGAATGTGTTTTTATATTTTTACAAGTTAACAATAAAAACAATAAAAAATCTTACTGATCACCAAAATTTTTGACTAAATAATAACAAATAAAATTGAGATCACAGGCCGTGATAATTTTTTTGACCAAATTAAATAAATGCCTTTTGTAGATTATACTTTTTTCTTCGATTTGAATTTTTTAGTTCTGCTGTACGATAATTTTTAAAGTGAAACTTTTATTACATCGTCTCAAACTTTTTCGTCTGTGTGTTGCATGTCGCGTGACGCTCGGCCGCGGAGTAGGGATAAATACGTCAGAGCTATAGACATAAAGAAATGGACAGTGCATCTGACTCGAAAAAAGAGCCGTGTCAAATGAAAGAGACAGAAATTGTTTGGTTGGAAATATCATATATGTAATACTGTATTACATATATGTTCCAAACAACTTGCATCTCCCGCACGGAAATATTTATACGTGGAATATACGTCAAATCATACGTCAAAGTATAAGCCGATTATATATTTTCGTATATGGAAATGTATGGATTTTGCCGCTGTACGTATCCGTTATATATACTTTAAATATACGTAAAATATATTTGTACGTATAATATTTATATACATATTTGATACTTACGTATATAAAAAGTATACGTATAAATATATTTTACGTATATTTAAAATATATCTGATGGCTATACGTACAGCATATACGTACAATCCATGCATTTGGCGTATACGCAAATGTATGGATTTTGCCGCTGTACGTATCCGTTATATATACTTTAAATATACGTAAAATATATTTGTACGTATAATATTTATATACATATTTGATACTTACGTATATAAAAAGTATACGTATAAATATATTTTACGTATATTTAAAATATATCTGATGGCTATACGTACAGCGGCAAAATCCATGCATTTGGCGTATACGCAAATGTATGGATTTTGCCGCTGTACGTATATCTATCATATATATATTTTAAATATACGTAAAATATATTTATACGTATAGTTTTTATATACATATTTACGTATATAAAAATTATACTTTTAAATATATTAATCATATATTTAACGTACATTCGACATATAACCTTTTAGTCAGGCCCTGATAGAGGGAGGCTAGGAAAGCCATATGGCCCGGGTCCCGTGGCAGCTCTCTCAGGACCTGCGTATAATATCGAATATATTAAATTTAGATTTTCATACGTGATATTATCGTAGGATACGAAAATATAGTTAGAAATAATTACCAGAGTTGAGATCATTAAATATTTATTGAGAATATATAAATGAATTTTTTTTACTAAAAACAAAATGTGTTTAAAATAAGAAATAATTTATTAAGAATCTTGTTTATTTTCTGAATTGCTGCTCTTTTTGTATTATTGTCTTTTTGTGGGTCCTAAAAAAAAGTAATTGATAAATTCGACTATCAAAAGAACTTTGTTGTTTTAAGTTTTAAGTAAACAGATATTTTTACTTACTTCAATTTCAGTTTTCACTCGATTGCAATTTCTCAGTGTAATTGAATAGAAATTTACAGTTTTTAAAGCCCAAAATTTCACAATTGTATTATAGCGTTTATCTATCACACTCTTTCGCTTTACGTTATATTGACCTCGTCCAACTCAAAATATTTTATGTACACGGAGAAAACGAAACACCAATGAGTATTGTTTTGGAACATTAATCTAGTCAATGTAGTGTTTTTTTATCGTAAAAAACCAAGCATTACGGTTGTGACAGCAATGAGACTGTCAGACACACTATAGGGAAATGTTTTGAGCATCACAGCAAAAGCAGGTAATTGTTTCTGCGTATGATCTACTCACGGATATAACCAAATTAAATTAAACAGTTATTTAGAGTTGAACCACTGAACCGATCTCGATGAAATTTGGCAGGAAGATAGCTTACATCCAGAGAAAGGGCGTAGGCTACTTAGAATCTAAAAAATTCATCCCCTAAGAAATTGCAAGGGGGTGGAAATATTTGTATGAGAAATATTTCACCCCCCGTCACATATTAAGGGTTGTAATTATTTTCATTCGATCCAAGCAAGGGGTGAAATATATTATATATTTTTTTGTTTTGGTTTTCATTCATTTTACAAAATCGTAAATATCTCGGTTCCTATGGGAGATAGGATTTTTTTCCCCCTAAAACCCCTCACTCCCGTAGTATTTTTCCCGCCGGATCGAATGAAAATAATTACAACCCTTAATATGTGACAGGGGGTGAAATATTTCTCATACAAATATTTCCACCCCCTTGCAATTTCTTAGGGGATGAATTTTTTAGATTCGAAGTAGCCTACGCCCTTTCTCAGGATGTAAGCTATCTTCCTGCCAAATTTCATCGAGATCGGTTCAGTGGTTCAACTATAAATAACTGTTTAATTTAATTTGGTTATATCCGTGAGTAGATCATACGCAGAAACAATTACCTGCTTTTGCTGTGATGCTCAAAACATTTCCCTATAGTGTGTCTGACAGTCTCATTGCTGTCACAACCGTAATGCTTGGTTTTTTTACAATAAAAAAAACACTACATTGACTAGATTAATGCTCCAAAACACAACTCATTGGTGTTTCGTTTTCTCCGTGTAGCTGCACTATTCACATTTATGTCTCTTTTTCGTTGATTTAAATGTATCCCAATTCTGAATTTTAATATAAAAACACACCAAATATCTTTATTTTCACTTAATTAACTTTATTTCTTACAAATACTAACAATTTACGCCTTAATTCGGCATACATAATCAAAGCATTAGTACGTCAGCTGACGTCTTCCTACACATAAGTTCTTATTCTTTTTCTTTTATATGTACTTTTTTGGCGGTATATTTAAAACTTTATTTCAGTATATTTTTCGACGGACGGAATAAAAATATGTAGATATACAGGGTGGGCCAAGTAAAACGAAACGGGCGCAGTTTTGGTCATTTAAAATAAGATTTTGAGAAAAAGCTCGAACACGTCGATTTTGCTTTCAAGGGGGACATCTTTTAGTATAAAATTTTTGCAAGAATCTTTTCAACCCTCAGCGCTATGAGCGCAACCCTTAAAATTTTAAATAGCATGATAGGGTAAGTGATACCTCATTTGAAAGGTTTTTTCATTCTGAATACGGTGCTTTTTGATTTTTTCAAATCTGTTTAGTTTTAGTCAAGTTGTTGACATTTTGAATTCCATAAATGTAGTGATTTTCTGATCAAAAAACAAATATTTACAACTAAAATTTAAAACAAAATAGGTTTATTTTATTATCAAATAGTTCAAAAACATCTTTGGACATTTATTGAATTAATTAAAATTTTGGATATAGATAAAATTTTTTTAATAATTGTTATTTTTTAATTAATTCAATAAATGTCCAAATTGGATGTTTTTGAATTATTTGATAAGAAAATAAACCTACTTTGTTTTGAATTTTGGTTGTAAATTTTTGTTTTTTGATTAGAAAATCATTGCATTTATGGAATTCAAAATGTCAATAACTTAACTAAAACTAAACAGATTTGAAAAAATCAAACAGCACCGTATTCAGAATGAAAAAACCTTTCAAATGAGGTATCACTTGCCCTATCATGCTATTTAAAATTTTAAGGGTTGCGCTCGTAGCGCTTAGGGTTGAAAAGATTTTTGCAAAAATTTCATAGCAAAAGATGTCCCCCTTGAAAGCAAAATCGACGTGTTCGAGCTTTTTCTCAAAATCTTATTTTAAATGACCAAAACCGCGCCCGTTTCGTTTTACTTGGCCCACCCTGTATGAACATAAAAATGTTTATTAAATATACGAGGAATATTGTTACAGAAAGTATAAAAAAAATATATTTGAAAAGTATATAGGCATGATATTTGATGTATACATAAAATTTGTGTAGAAAAACAATTAAAAAATATACTCAACAAGTATAAAAAAAGTGCCCTAAAGTATATGCTAAATATACAGAAAACATATTTTTTTCGCACATAAAAATATAATTTCCAAGCGTATATACAAATTTCATATTGAGATATATTCAAAGTATATTTTAAATATATTTGTTAAATATATTTAAAATGTATACTTGGAAAGTATTTCAATTATATGTGCCAAATATAAATGAGATATACGCTCCGTACGTATATCTCATATATCATTGTCGTATACGAGAATTATGTAAAATTTATTTTTTATACTTGCCGTATACAAAATTTATAAAAAAATATACGCCGTATATTTTAAAAATATATTTCAAGTATAAAAATTTCCGTGCGGGCTCTCTTTCCCTTACAGAACAAATGTTACACCATTATGTTAAATACGAATGCGCTGTCCATTTCTCTATGTCTATGGTCAGAGCAGCCGAGGCCAATATGGCGGCATAAGCTGACCGTGTAGTGTATAGACTATTACTCATTTGTGCCAGTGCTCCACGCTATTTTGTTTGTATTTGTCAGTGTTTAATGTAAATGTTGTTATTTATTTGCTTTTGGTAAACAACGACACAGCTAGTGAGTCCAAAAAACTAATCAACGAGGAAAAAGCAAAGAATAGTGCAAAAATGAATGACGATGAATTAATTTTACGCTGTAGTACAATGTCTTACGAACTACATTTTTTTGATAATTTGATTAGACTATACCACTGATGAATTTAGCACGAAGAAACATTTACTTGTCAGCTATGTAAACAAATATTGAGAAAGTAAGTCCAATGGTGGAGGTGCTGGGAATTATTCCAATGAATGATTATTACCTATAATAGTTTCTGTTTTGTTGTTTCAGTGTAAACTCACCTTTACATTTGGATATATACATATGTAGGAAGTGTACAACAATCACGCACTGTCTACATATGTGTGTGTGTGTGTATGTATGTACGTGCTTTAGCGCGTGTATGTAGAACCATTACAGCTCGTTATATAACGTTATATACATTTTTGAATGCTCTATAAGATATTATTATAATTTATCGAAGAAAACCGATATTGAGAAAGTTCTGTAAATTGACCGATATTTTAATTGGGTAATAAATATTATATCTTTATTTTATGCAATTTGTTGGAAAGTAACGTAATGTATGTAGATCTAATATTATACAGGACCGGCTTTCTTAACATAATGTATGTGGTTTTTGGGAACCCATACGCGTTTTTTGTTTGTTTACATACAGACAGAAGGCCAAAAAAACGTTTTTTGCAAGAATTTTTTAAGAAAAAACTTTTACATTTATTAATGTAAAAATTTGTACACATATTATGGTAACTTTTAGTTGTATTTTAACATTTTTTATTTGTAAAAATAATAATTTCGAAAGCTGCTACAGCTGTTCTCCAGGAGGTTCTCTCAAAAAAGGCGCCTTGCGCTGATCACGATATCAGGACTGGATCATTTAAAATAAAAAACCCAAACGGATTTCGTTAAAGTAATGTATAATCTTGTACTTAATCGAAGGAATAAGAAAAATATTTTTTTTTGAGAAAATGGCAGCTTCTCAAAAAAAATTCGATTTTTGACAAAAATTTTAACCTTAAATTGTTTATAACAAAATATATTTGTCGGTGAGAAAAAACCTTCGATTAATTACTAAAAAATAAACTTGAGAAACCATTTCCGAGAAATAGTGGTCACCGACTTTAAAAACACAGATTTGAGAAAAACGCGCTGCCGCTCCGAGACAAATATGCGTGTAACTTCGAAAACAATCGCCGGATTGACTTGAAATTTTGTGTGTGTGTACTTAAATATATGTACATTACGAAAATGAAATTTAAAAAAATCGATTTTTTGAAAATTCTAACTGTATGTAACCTCTTAAGGTAATACAGATTACGATAAATGATTTTTTTTTCTCGATTGTACCATATGAATGTTGGTGGCACTGTGCACTGCTGAGTGTTAATAAATATTTGAAATAAATATCTAAATATTTCATCGTTTACTTTTTGAAAATAATAATAATAATAATAGGCACTCTACAAGACCAATATCAGTTACAAAAATTCCACCCCTACGGGAATGGGAGGGGGGGGATAAAATTTTGATATATTTATCTTCATGATTGTTCATGATATTTAAGTAAATTCGGACAAATTAATATTCAATTAAAAATGAAAGTTCGATATTCAAGCTCTAATAGCATGGGGCGGGGACGAGGATGGATTTAGATATGTTTATCTGCATACTTGCTTTACCTATAAAGGTAAATTCGGGCAAAATAATCATCTATTAAAATAAAAATTTCGACATTCAACTCCTAATGGCGGGGGTAGACAGGGTCTATGTTTTTGATATGTTTATCTGCTTACGTTATAATGGTGGAGTCGAGCAAAATAATCTGCAATAAAAAAATCGATATTCAACCCCTAATGGCGAGGGTAGACAGAGGGTTGGTTTTTACAATTTTTAATTAAGATCCGAGATATTTACGTTTTTTATAGGTAATGAATAAAAATCAATATAAAAAAATGTAATATGTAATCCCCTATCACGTATGGAGGGATCTAATTAGTTTCGATGTTTACACGAGCGAAGCCGCGGGATTCCGCTAGTAATAAAATACATGCTGTTCCAAAACAGGATTTCACTTCTTTATAAAAAATCGCTGATTAATAATCTGTTAATCGAAATTTATTTCGAGATGTTGTTTTCAAGATATTAGTTAAAAAACATTTTGTTAACTGCAAATTCTTTACTTTGATTTTGAATAACTTAAAAATTCTAATTTTGCAATAGAATGTAGTAGAGAGAGATGCACATATGGCAACTAGAAATGAAGTCAAATCAATTTTATATAACTCATAGAAAATAATTATTTTAGCGATGTTCAAAATTAATTATATTAAAAATAGCCAGTAGGTAAATCTTTTTTTCTTTGTGTTAAGCAGCAAATTACACCGGCACACAAAAAAAAATTGTCTGTACACCGGGCGCCACCTATCTACGGGCATGTTTTTCGACCCGCTGAATACGAATTTCAAGTCAGTTTAGGCCGTCCAGCCTTCAATTTCGAGTAAATTGCAAAAAAAAACCAAAAATAGCGAAAATTCGATGTTTTGGCAAGAAAATTTTTTTTGAGATCTAAGGCAAGCATAATTTTCATGTATTTTGATCTGTTAAATACTATTTTTGATCGTACTTTAATCATAAACCGTTTTAAATCTAAAAAAATTGTAAAAAATCATCAAAAATTGCAAAAATCGAAAAAAATTGGGATTATCTTGGTATAAAAATTTTTGTGGACCCGGATTGACGTAGATTTTCATGTAATTTAATCTGCTTGATCTGATTCTGCAATAAATTTGGCCCATAGTCCCTTCAAACATTCATAAAATTGCAAAAAATCGATAAAATAGCAGAAAATTGCTGCTGAAAAAATGGAAAAAATCTTTTAATTACAATTAAATAAATTTCTTGTATTTTTTATTAACAAAATACAAGATGTATTTTAGAAATAAAAAATTTGTCAAGACATACACCAGTGTATGCCATAAGGGTTCCGAAGTATATACTACGTGGACTGTTTAGAGCAATTTACAGGTGCATATTTGAGTTAAAAATAAATATAAAAAATAGGATCATATTCTATTAATTCAGATCTAAATTTTGACACCCCACAAGCCTAGATATGAAACTAAAAAAAATTCCATGACGCCCATTTCTATTTTTCAAAATTTGAAATGATATTGTTGATTTTAGTATTTGTCGTTACTAGTATTATAAAAACCCCATTACCAATTTTTTTCAGATTTTTTGAGTCAGTATTTACCGAGCTAGAGAGGGGTGGGCAAATTTTTGTTTACTTGAAGCCCCCTGTAGGTGCCATTTTTGATTTATAAAAAAAAATAAAAAATACTGTCATATTCTACTCATTGAGATCTAAATTTCGACACCCCACATGCCCAGATAAAAAAATAAAAAAATAAAAATGTATGACACCCCTCCCTTTTTCTCCAAAATTTGAAATGATATTGGTGACTTTGGTATTTGTCGTTGGTAATCTCACTAAAGTCTCATTACCTAATTTTTTTCAGATTTTTGGAGTCAGTAGTTACCGAGTTAGAGGGGGGGGTGGACAATTTTTTTTTTGCTTGGAGCCCCCTGTAGGCGCCATTTTTGATTTATAAAAAAAATAAAAAATACTGTCATATTCTACTCACTGAGATCTACATTTCGACACCCCACATGCCCAGATAAAAAAATAAAAAAATAAAAATGTTTGACACCCCTCCCTTTTTCTCCAAAATTTGAAATGATATTGGTGACTTTAGTATTTGTCGTTGGTAGTCTCACCAAAGCCTCATTACCTATTTTTTTCAGATTTTTCGAGTCAGTAGTTACCGAGTTAGAGGGGGGGGTGGACAAATTTTTTTTTGCTTGGAGCCCCCTGTAGGCGCCATTTTTGATTTATAAAAAAAATAAAAAATATTGTCATATTCTACTCACTGAGATCTACATTTCGACACCACACATGCCCAGATAAAAAAATAAAAAAAATAAAATGTATGACACCCCTCCCTTTTTCTCCAAAATTTGAAATGATATTGGTGACTTTAGTATTTGTCGTTGGTAGTCTCACCAAAGTCTCATTACCTAATTTTTTTCAGAATTTTCGAGTCAGTAGTTACCGAGTTAGAGGGGGGGGGGTGGACAAATTTTTTTTGCTTGGAGCCCCCTGTAGGCGCCATTTTTGATTTATAAAAAAAATAAAAAATACTGTCATATTCTACTCACTGAGATCTACATTTCGACACCCCACATGCCCAGATAAAAAAATAAAAATAAAAAAATGTATGACACCCCTCCCTTTTTCTCCAAAATTTGAAATGATATTGGTGACTTTAATATTTGTCGTTGGTAGTCTCACCAAAGCCTTATTACCTAATTTTTTTCAGATTTTTCGAGCCAGTAGTTACCGACTTAGAGGGGGGGGGACAATTTTTTTTTTGCTTGGAGCCCCCTGTAGGCGCCATTTTTGATTTATAAAAAAAATAAAAAATACTGTCATATTCTACTCACTGAGATCTACATTTTGACATCCCACACGACTTGGAATACATTTTTTTTGTTTTTTTGAATTTGCTTTAAAGCCCCCTGTAGGCGCCATTTTTGATTTATAAAAAAATAAGAATAATGATCAAATTACACTAGCTTGGTTACACATTTTGATGTGCCACTTGCCTTGGTATAAAAAAAAATATTTTTTTTTGGGTGTCTTTATCTTCTTAGCACCCCCCCTAAAAAAATATTTTTCGAAAATATTTGTACATATTTTACTAGAGGGTGTTATTTTACATATTCTGTCAAAATTTCAAGGTTCTAGCTTATATAGTTTACGAGCTATTGAGCTTAGAGTGATTAGGACTGACGGACGGACGGACGGACGGACGGACGGACGGACGGACGGACGGACGGACGGACGGACGGACGGACGACAAAGTGAGATTAATAGGGTTTCTTCGGAACCCTAAAAATACAAGAAATTTATTTAATTGTGATTAAAAGTTTTTTTTCCATTTTTTCAGCAGCAATTTTCTGCTATTTTATCGATTTTTTGCAATTTTATGAATGTTTGAAGGGACTATGGGCCAAATTTATTGCAGAATCAGATCAAGCAGATTAATTATAAATTACATGAAAATCTTCGTCAATCCGGGTCCACAAAATTTTTCTTGCCAAAACATCGAATTTTCGCTATTTTTGTTTTTTTTTGCAATTTACTCGAAATTGAAGGCTGGACGGCCTAAATTGACTTGAAATTCGTATTCAGCGGGTCGAAAAACATGCCCGTAGATAGGTGGCGCCCGGTGTACAGACAATTTTTTTTTGTGTGCCGGTGTTATCATAATATAACATTTTTATTAAAATGATTTTGTAGTTAAAATGTATTAATAGATAGTTATTTAAACTGAGCCATACCAGTGTTGATCTGATTACTTTAAATAACTTTCAGATTACTTCATTATATCTAGTTTATTTCTGGGGGGGTCATGACCCCATACCTCCCTAGTATACGAGAAGTGAGATTTCACATTATATAAGGTACCGCCGGTAGAACTGGGCGCGTGAGTAATTTTTGCTCACGATCACGAACGCTCACGAGCAAAAATTTTTTAGTCACGCCCGCTCACTCACGGTATCAGAAATAAAAATCACGATCACGCACGCTCACGAATTGTATTTTTTTACTCACGCCCGATCACGCACGGCGGGTCACGGTCGTGACACGATTTAATAATATGAAATAAATAAAATTTTTAATTAATTTTTTTTTCGTGCAATATAATATGTGTATACTTAATATTTGTATTATTTCTTTTAAACTACATTTTTAGTGCAAATAATAACAAAAAAATGGATAAAATGGAAATAAAACATAGTATGTAATAGTAACAACGAATACATTTTAAAATCTGGGGGATTATTAACGTGTCGACAGAGAGATTTTAAATTTATTTCATGTTGGCAACGCTGACTATTAAATTTTACAGTGCTTTTTCTTTGAAATTCTTATTGTAGTCAATTGTAGCATTTCGTATTAACAATTAAATATGTGAAACGAATCCAAAGGTATCATTCTAAAAATATGCATAGTCACGACTCACGGACTCACGCACGACAAAAATTTACTCACGCACGATTGTTTTATTGTTACTCACGATCACGCACGCTCACGATCCAATATTTGAAAATCGTTCACGCTCACGCGGGTCACGGCCGTGACACGGCGTGACCCGAAGAATTCACGGCCCGCGCCCTGCTCTAGTACCGCGCCAGTCCTAGTTCACAATTTCCAATATCTACTGTATAGTTTATAGATTTTATTCCACACAAAAGAAATACGTACGATTTTGAAACACCATTAAAAGTTATATGAAAGTTAAGGTAGAAAAAGGTTGACTAGATGCACACATAAACCAATATAACTGTCCAAGAGGAAAAAAATGGATGCGCCATTTGGGAAACAATAATTGCAGATCTTTTCTTTGCATTTACGGAAATAGTTTTGTGCAGAATTTATCACCAAAGTTGTGAAACCGATAGCAACTATTCAATATGCAAACTTGAACTTTTTCACTCCAACTTCTTTAGTAATAATATACGACTTTTATTAAAAACTTTACGAACTATGTCACTTCAATGACCGTTTTCAGAAAGCGTGCATATCTTATTAAATATCATTATTATGTAGTAATTGACTGCATATTCTCTAAATATACTCATTAAGGTTATTCGATCATTAGAGGAATGTTTAGATAAAAGTCTAAAATTTTAATATGTTATTTATGAATTACTCGTATATTTTACTTAAAGTATTGGATGTATGGTTTTTGAGTAATTGGATATTAAAAAAAAGTTTTACACACGATTAATGAAAGAACTTACCAAAAATTAGGGCTGTACCGGAATTCACGATTTTATTCCGCTTCCGGGACCGGCCGGAACTGGTAAATTCCGGCAAGCTTTGCCGGAACTTAAATTTTGTTATTTCTTTCTACTAATAAATTAATTTAATAATATATGTTATTTTTATCTAAAAAAAAAAACATAAATATAATAATTATGAAATTACAATTTTTTTTACCAAAAACATTTTACCACACAAATGCAGTTTTGTATTATTTGTTTTAGCATAATGAAATTTAACATTAATTAATTGATTTTAAAATATACAATAAAAGTAAAACTTATAATACGACCATTTGAGAAAAAATCTTAGCTCTATTTTACCTTGAAGAAGTTAAAAAAATAAAAAAAATATTAACGTTATTTTGATTCCTCCTCAAAATCAAACGATTATAATTAGAAACATTTTTTGATTTAATTGCTAGATAAAATAATATTCTCTACAACTTGTATCTCAAACATTTTTATCTAATACCTACCGTTTAGAAAATAAATCGAAAAATTTAATTTTTTTAGAAAATCGATTATTTCCTAAAACAAATATTTGGGGGGGGGGGGGGGGGAATGGATAGAACATAAATTATAGATAAAAGTACCATCTACAACTTTGATCTAAAACATTTTTTTCTACTGTGCACCGTTTCAAAAATAATTCGAAAAGTTCAAAAATTGACACCAGTAAACATCCGTTTCCGGTTTAGTGATGGTTTTTAAAAATAGGAGGTGTACATCTAGAGCATAAAAGAACCTTATGTTTAAAATTCCACGTTCGTAAGTATTACAGTTTTGGCTGTAGAGCGTTCACAGACACACACACACAGACAGACAGACAGACACACAGACATTGAGTTAATGGTGGTATATGATTCAGGGACGCTCAAAACATGTAATTCCGTTAAAATCTCGAGTTCGAATTTTTTCGTGATCACTATACTTTATTTATACAGTACATTTCATGTATGTATAAAAAAGTAAAAATTAGGGGGGTGGTAGATTAGAACATGTATAATAATGTAAATTATTTACTTTTTATTGATGTACATTTGTCACCACTGCTTGTATACCGCTGATTTCTACATATAGACCATAAAATTGATTAGAACTGTCAGTGTACTGTTATCCTTTTGGTTTACGAAAATTGATGTCAAATAGCCTGTTAATTTTATATTTTAGTATTCATTTTCGTAAAATATTTTTTTAACTATCTGGTATCGATTACCGCGGACTGACCCTTATGTATTTGCCATCACACAACAAATGTAACGAATTAAAGTTAACGGAAGTTAACAAAAGCGTTAACATATTTTTGAGTTAACTTAAAAGTTAATCCGTTAAGAGTTTTGTTAACTTCGTTAATTAACGATTAACGGATTAACGAGTTAATGCCCACCTATGCAGATATCGTTAGTTTAACTTTTCCTCCAGAACAAATACTTCATAATATCGGGACATTAGTAACATTTGGTTTTTGGCCTAGATTTTTGAATATCTGCACACTGTGTAACCCTTTTTTATAATTTTTCACTCGTTATTTTGTGGTTGCTAATGCTTTTTAATTATGCAATAATTAATACAAGGGTCGTGCATAATAACTACCCTGTGTCAACTAGAATTTAAATGACATCGTTCAATTTGTAAACAATAATTAAAAACTAAAATGTGTTGTATTGAATTTGCATTTTGTTCAATTGTTATTTATGTTTTTAATGTAGGATAGAGTTTCAATGGTCTATTTTTATTTAAATAAAAAGGTTGCATAAACATTTCATTAATGTGTTTAAAAAAAAACAATTCATTTTCATTTTTTTAAATCGATTTTTTTACTATGTATTTAATTCTTCAAAACAACGTTCTATGTTTAAGACTGAAAATGATACAAGAGTTATAGGCTATTGATTATAGGTTTTTGAAAGGAACAATTGCGTTAAAGGGTTTTTATTGTTTAATATGTTTGTTTGACACCTACAGATGATAAAAACACAAAGTGCTACTAAATTCACCCTTGCGTTTTTTAGGGGGGGTTAAACTAGTCACTTTTCAATGTTTTAAGTATAACTCGAAAACTAAGCATAATTTGACAATTTTATAAGAATGATTTTTTCTAGAAAATTAAATTTCCCATCAAAATAGATGATTTAAAAAATTAAAAAAAAAATTTTATGCAAGAAATATTTAAAAAACCAATCGAAAAAATATCAAAAAATCACAATTTATTCAATTTTTTACTAAATTACTCATAAATTTTTTCAAAGTAAAAATAGGTATAGGACATGCTTTGAAGAAAAAAAAGTAGAGGTCACGCCCGTTAAAATGTTGAGTCGAAAAATTTTTTTTGATGAAAATTGGCTGAGCTATAGTAATTCAAAGTTTACCATTTTTTGTCATTTTTTCTCAAATCGTAACTTAATGGCAATTGATTAGAGGTTTTTGAAAGGAACAATTAGGTTAAACGGTTTTTATTGTTTTATATGTTATTTGTTTGACACCTACAGATGATAAAATCACAAAGTGCTACCATATTTACCCTTGCGTTTTTTAGGGGGGTTCAACTAATCACTTTTCAATGTTTTAAGTATAACTTGAAAACTAAGCGGATTTTGACAATTTTACAAGGATAATTTTTTATAGAAAATTAAATTTCCCATCAAAATAGATGATTTAAAAAAATATAAAAGAAATATTTAAAAAATAAAATATTTTTTTATTTTTTAAATCATTTATTTTGATGGGAAATTTAATTTTCTATAAAAAATTGTCCTTGTAAAATTGTCAAAATCCGTTTAGTTTTCGAGTTATACTTAAAACATTGAAAAGTAACTAGTTTAACCCCTCCCTAAAAAACGCAAGGGTGAATTTAGTAGCACTTTGTGTTTTTATCATCTATAGGTATGTATCAAACAAACATATTAAACAATAAAAACCCTTTAACGCAATTGTTCCTTTCTACCTATTATTTTCCGGTATAATCAATAGCCTATAGTTCAATTTCGTCAAATTGGAGAAATAAATCAAATTTATTATTGACTTAAAATAATATCAAATATATTTTTGCTTCCTCGCAATATCGAAGATACGAGAAACTTTGTGATCGTTTTAAAATGAGAAAAAAATGTTATTCGATTTCAATATTTTAACTTGATATTTCCGTTTCAGGTTAAGACAAACACTTTTTGTTACGTGTCTGTCTGTCTGTCTGTCTGTGTGTGTCTGTCTGTCGGTGAATCCATATCACATTGTATAACTCATGAACCACTGAACTGATATTAATAAAACTTGGTTAGTTGGTTGGGTCTGGTTTGAGGACGGTACCATTTCAAAATCATCAAAATCGTGTGTAAGAAGGAGGGGCGATATCCTTAAATATTGATTTTTTGAAGATATCTCAAGAACGACACATGTTACGTGGAAATTTTATAGAATCTCTCTTATAGAGCATTCAATTTTCTATAATACAGGGTGTCCCATTTTAATCTATCACCCCCCTAATTTTTTTTATCCATCAATTAAATCAAAAAATGCTTCAAATAAAAGTTGTTTGGTTTTGAGGGGGACACAAAATGGCGTTATTAGTTTTTTATTTTTCGGACGTCTTCATGGTCAAATAGGCCCAACTTTTTTTTTTCAAATGGAAACCTGTATTTTTTATTACAATATCTTATTGTTTGGAAAAAAACAAGTAGCTTTTGTTTCAAAAAAATTTTTGTATGACTTCATTTTTTTTTAATATTCAACAAAATAATTTTAGATTTTAGATTTTTACTAATTTTTTACTCGAAACCCATTGACTTTAGAGGAAAAGTGTAAAAAAACAAAAAATGTTTATTTTAATATGATATAACTAGGAAAATTATTTCAGATTTTTTTATTTTATTTTTTATTTGCTTTAATATTTTGAAGAGCAAAAGTTAATAAAAAATCCTGATATAATTTTCCTAGTTATATCAGATTAAAATAAACATTTTTTGTTTTTTACATTTTTCCTCTAAAGTTAATGGGTTTCGAGTAAAAAATTAGTAAAAATCTAAAATCTAAATTTATTTTGTTTAATATTAAAAAAAAAATGAAGTCATACAAAATTTTTTTTGAAACAAAAGCTACTTCTTTTTTTCCAAACAATAAGATACCGTAATAAAAAATATAGGTTTCCATTTGAAAAAAAAAAGTTGGGCCTATTTGACCATGAAGACGTCCAAAAAATAAAAAACTAATAACGCCATTTTGTGTCCCCCTCAAAACCACACAACTTTTATTTGAAGCATTTTTTGATTTAATTGATAGATAAAAAAAATTAGGGGGGTGATAGATTAAAATGGGACACCCTGTATAGGTCACCAACGTTTGGTGTAAAATATTTCCTTACAAAGATTTATCTCAATTTGCTTTAAAAAATCGTTATTTGTGTGTATTTTTTTAAATTGCTATAATCTTTGATGTTTTGAAAGTCATTTTGATGTTTGAATAAATTTAGATTTAGATTGAAATTGTAAAAAAATATACGAAAAAGGTGCATATTAAGAAGAATTTCGAACTAATATTTTTTAGTTTTGAATATAAATATTAAATGGTTAAACAATGCTAGACAATTTATCCGACTACTTTATTGGTTTTTATTTAAATTGTGCAATAATTAACTACCTACCTTTGTTGAATTTAGCACGAGAAAGCACTGTGCATTTACTTAATAAATGTTTTTTTTTACTAATTAACTATTCTGCAGTGCTAAGCACAAAACCGGTATCTCAAAAAAAAATCATAAAGTTGATTTTTATGGCATCGAATAGCTTAAAAAAATACGAATTCAATGAACTAAGCCAAATAGCGATATCTTATTTAAAACATATGAAAAAACCCTTGAAAAAGTTTTTCCTATCTCAGGTTTACCTTAAATTACTAAGAGAATTAGAGGTATATCAATAATACGTAGGCGAATAACTGTATATTTTGATACTGCCAAAATTCCCAATATAATGAAAAAATTCCATTTAATAAATCAAAAAAACAATCTGTAAAAGAAAAATAAAACTATTTTAACAAAACGTTGATTTTCTCGAAACTTGCCTTTACTGAGATACCGCTTTTGTGCTTACAATTAGCACGGCAGTATTGATAATAATATAATCTTTTTTAAAACTGAGAGTTTTTTAAATTCTCGGTTTAAAAACGAAATCGAGACCGAGACGAGATTGATGTTAATTCGATTAAATTATATTTTAAAATTAATTTGTTTTTTTACACAAGAATTAAGTAAGGTAGTTGGTCCATAAACATTGTTTAAATCAGATTTTGTACAAATTGCACAGTAATATTCCCTAGATCAATATCTGAAAAATAGCCTATTTTTATTAAAATTGACCATCTCAAAGTCATGAAAAACGATCACAAAGTTGATATTTTTAACACAGCTTATATGGGCTAATCGTACACTAACGTAACGTTTTATTAGACAACATTTAAACGAAAAGTCAGTTTTCCATAAAAAACTGACATGTTGTATATTTATATGAAAGAAAACAGTATACAAAAAATTGGAATTATTGACCATCTCGTTATTAATATTTAACCAAATTTGACTACTAAACCATCACATAAATTACAGTATTGTTGACAATGTGGCAACAACGTATTCATTTGATTATAGTAAAAAATATACGAAATAATGAAATAATTTTTTTACAAAATATGATAAGTGGATTGAAGGGAATTATAATCGATTTCATTAATTATTAATATATTCTGTGGTAGTTTAGATGATAAAATATAATCATTTGACAAGTAGTTAATAGTAGATAATATACAACGTTGCCATGATTTCTCTAAATTATAAAAATGTACTCATGGCCTAATGTGATCACATTATGATGGACCAACTACCTTAAACAATTTATTTATAAAAATAATTTATACGAGATTGAATTTTCCAGTCTCTACGAGACAAAACCGGATTAATATTTATCGAAACGAGACATACTTGACTCTCGTGTACAGCCCTATAGAAACGATATAATATTTTCTATAGATTCTGTCGAAACTAATTTTGCTAAGAAGGTAAAATTTATACAAATTAAGTTGCTTGAAGCTTTAATCGATTCATCTGTCTCTATTAATCAACGTTACTCGTTGAATAAACGATCGGAATGGTGCTCGCTCAAGAAAGAAGATGTTATTAAGTTTTTGTCAGCAAATTGTCGGATGAAAAATTTCAATATGCTCATAAATCAGCCTTTATCGGTTCTTGTGAAAAACTTCTTTATATCTAGCAAGTTCTCTTTTAAACAATAAAACTTAATATACATTCTGATTTAATATCTTTTAAAACTTTATACACTTAAACGTAGAAAGGGGACGTTGTGTGTTAAAAAGAACTGAACCAAGGTCAAAAACTTTGGGGGGGGGGGGGAGGGTAGATTTTGTAACTTAAGGGGTTATATACAGTCAAAAGGCCAAAAAAAACGTTTTTTTTTCATTTTAAAGAATTATTTAAGAGAAGACTTTTAAATTTATTAATGTTAAAATTTGTACACATATTATGGTAACTTTTAATTGTATTTTAACATTTCTTATTTGTAAAAAATAATAATTTCGAAAGCTGCTACAGCTGTTCTCCAGGAGGTCCTCTCAAAAAAGGCGCCTTGCGGTGACCACTATATCTCTGGACTCATGGACTGGATCATAAAAAATAAAAAATCCAAACGAATTTCGTTAAAGTAATGTATAATCTTGTACTTAATCGTAGGAATAAACAAAATAATTTTTTTTTGAAAATGGCGGCTTCTCAAAAAAAATTGATTTTTGACAAAAATTTTGACCTTAAATTGTTTTTAAAAAAATATATATATTTATCGGTAAGAAAAAACCTTCGATTAATTACTAAAAAATATACTTTAGAAACTTGTGTTAAAATTTGAGACTGATCGGTTCAACCGTTTCCGAGGAATAGTGGTCACCGACTTTAAAAACACAGATTTGAGAAAAACGCGCTGCCGCTCCGACCTCCTACATTCAAACGCTCTGAGACGTCTTTACAAATATGCGTGTAACTTCGAAAATAATCGCCGGATTGACTTGAAATTTTCTATGTGTGTATTTAAATATATGTACATTACGAAAATGAAATATCGATTTTTTTGAAAATTTGAAAATGTAATTTTCAAAACTAAATAAATTTATTTCCAAGAAATTTGTTTTCTATTAATGAAAGAATAAAAGTGAATTATTACGAAATGAAGTAGTTATTCCATTTTAAATTAGTCTTGTGACTTTTGGGCCATCCTGTATAATGAATATTATAAAACATTTAACTAACCTGTATCCAGAATGGTAAATAGAATCCTGCACAACTGAGTAGAGCAGCTACAAGAGACAGAGACGCCCAAATAACTCCCACGCCAGTCAAGGAAGTCGCCATTCCGTCTGTGCGTCGTCCACGCAACCACTTTCTGTAAATAATTATTACAAATTCAATTGTGGAAGAGTTTTATATCACGTTCAGCGTCGAGTAAAAAAAAATAAACCGGTTTCGAACACGTGACCGAGATAAAGAGAATTTTCTCTTGTAAGTCCTTACGAATTGTTCGAACAACCTTATAAGGTATTAGCACCAGTCTATGGGCACTACCTCAGTTTTGGACAAATTTTAATTCAACCCATCAACACCTAAAAGAAAACAAAAACATGCAAAAGAAATTAAGTACATATTCAATATATTTAACTAAATACACAACACAATTTTGCTTCCTCGCAATATCGAAGATACGAGAAGCTTCGTTATCGTTTTAAAACGAGAAAAAAAATTTGTTCTCCGATTTCAAAAATTTTACTTTATTTATCCGTTTCAGGTCAAGACAAACACTTTTTGTTCCGTGTCTGTCTGTCTGTCTGTGTGTGTGTGTGTCTGTGTGTGTGTGTCTGTCTGTGTGTGTGTGTGTGTGTCTGTGTGTCTGTCCCCCAATCCTTGTCACACGCTTAACTCATGAACCACTGAACCGATATTGATGAAACTTGGTTGGTTGGTTGGGTCTGGCTTGAGGACGGTCCCATTTCAAAATAATTCAAATTGTGTTTAAGGGGAAGGGGTGACATCCAAAAAGATTTATTTTTTGAAGATATCTCAAGAAAGACACATGTTGCGTGATAATTTTATAGAACCTTTTTTGTAGAGCATTCAATTCTCTATAATATAGGTCACCTACTTTTGTTGTAAAATATTCCCTTACAAAGATCTATCTCAATTTGACTTAACAAAATCGTCATTTGTTTTTTTAAAACTGCTATTTACTTTGACATATTAAATGTCACTTTGACGTTTTAAATGTCATTTTGACATTCGTATAGCAGAAAAATAATAATTTTGATTGAAATTATCACAAAATTCAAAATATACGACATAATAACCAGGCGCGTATTAAAAAAAATGTCAAATTAATTTTTTTTATTAAAATCGTATGAAAATTAAATGGTTAATCTGAATACTTTATCGGTTTTTATTTAAATTGTCCAATAATTAACTACCTTTGATGAATTTAGCACGAGGAAGCACCATGCATTTACAAGGCAGAGTATTTTTTTTAATATTTAATAAAATAACAGTGTGTATTCAAGCGAGTAAATTGGGCAGATATGAAATTTAGATAATTTTTCTATAAAAAGATAAATTAAATTTAAAAGTCATGTCATATGTATTTTTAAGTTATTTCATATGATTTGAACAAAATTCGAAATCACATGCTCTAGATCAGGGGTCGGCAGTCTTTTAAGTCAGAAGAACCAAATTGTTAAGGAAACATGATTGCAAAGGTATCAGAGAGCCATAGATATAAATGTTGCCAATTTTTTTTTTCGACATTCAATTCTAATTACCTTTTTTTATATATATTTTTATATATTAACATACCACGTACGTCTCTTCCTATAAAAACTATTGAGAACAATCAAAAAACTTTTAAACACCAGTTGAAAAACTGGTGTTTATTAGCAAGTCGTGTCATCATTGAGTCAAAAAATTCCACTCTTCTGTTTTTAAAAAAAATTTTAAATTAAAAAAAAATGTACCAAAATGATAAAAAACAAAAGGTGATTTTTTTTACTCAATGATGACAAGACGTCAGTTTTTCAATTGGATCTAGTTTTTTTAACTTTATAACATTTTTTAAAATGCATTTAACTTACTTAATCTCAATAGAAATGTTCAATTGATCATAACTGTTCGAAAAAAATTCGTAGAGACTTCTGCTATTTCGCGTTGTTTTTGTCTCGGTAAGCCCTTTCAAACGAACCCCCACTCAACCCCATGTGATATTTAAGATTTCTTTGCTCCCCCCTCCCCCTGCCACTCGGTAATATGCAGATGGGTATTTTTGTGGTTAAATAATAGATTTAGTAATCCCATTAAATTTACAAATTTCAAACTTACATTTCAAACCATTCAAAAGTTATTTAGGTAGACCCGAACTTTTGGAAGGCACTGTACAAGTCTTCATTAAACGCCAAAAAATAGTCATATAAATTTGATACCTGATTTGAGAGTGCTTGCTAGCCTTTTTATGTCACCGGACATTTGAATTTTCAATTAACACTAGAAAGACGGGAAAATCTACCTACCTACAAAGACGGCGACCGGTCAAATGACAACAAATTTACTAAATATCATTTTTTATGAGTAATTAATAAATGTCAAGTAAAGAAATAAAAGTAGATGTAATGTATGTTAAATTTTAATATTTATACACAATTTTTACATGTTACAAGAGCCGCAAAGCGGTTTTTTACTTTATTAGTTTTATTTTTTACTTTTCTGAATAAGACATTCTCGCCTTCTTCAAATTTCCTGGGCTTTTTTCACAAATTACTCACAATAATATCGATACACAATTACAGGCTTATTTGACTGACAACTCCTATACATATTTATTGTTGTACCCTCTCATTCAACAATTACAAACATATTTATCAGATCATAGCCGTCAAAAGACCGCCGCCGTCTTTGTCGGTATATCAACATTTCAAACAATAAAGAAAATAGATGTGAATTATTTTGATACATAGTTTCATTTAACTACTAGTATTAATAAGTCTCATTACGGTAAGTCAAACAGTTTTTGAATTATTCAATATTGAAATTGAAATTACCGTCAAATGACTGCTCCCGTCTTTCTAGTGTTAAAAAATAATAATTACCACATGCTGTACAATTTCCATAACTGCGGGTCCAATTGTATAGAGTAGATTAATTAAAAATTACATTTACAAAAGAACTAATTTTAGAACGATAATAATAATTTGAAATGAATTTATCATTTTGTATAAGTTTGTTTGTTTGTTATATGCGAGTTGCGTTGTTAGTGTAAAACGTTAATTAGCTTTGATATGGTAATCAAATATTCATAAGCTACAACAGGTATGTCGCATGTTATCGTACTATTATATCCAACACTAATCTTCTATGTAATATAATGTACATGTATAGGACCGGCTTCAGGTATTATGAGTTCTTACCATCACTGTTAAAAATTTCTTTGGTAATTTTACTAAAAATGTATGGGAAGTTTTAACGCAAAACCATTTAGTAATAAAAAATACTCTGCCTTGTAAATGCACGGTGCTTCCTCGTGCTAAATTCATCAAAGGTAGTTAATTATTCAAAAATTTAAATAAAAACCGATAACGTATTCAGATGAACTGCCTGTCATTGGTTAACCATTTAATTTTCATAAGATTTTAATAAAAAAATTTAATTTGACATTTTTCTTAATACGCGCCTGGTTATTATGTCGTATATTTTGAATTTTTTGACAATTTCAATCAAAATCATTATTTTTCTGCTATACGAATGTCAAAATGACATTTAAAACGTCAAAGTGACATTTAATGTCAAAGTAAATAGCAGTTTTAAAAAAAAACAAATGACGATTTTTATAAAGCAAATTGAGATAAATCTTTGTAAGGGAATATTTTACAACAAACGTAGGTGATATCTTCAAAAATAAATCTTTTTGGATGTCACCCCTCCCCCTTACACACAATTTTAATTATTTTGAAATGGGACCGTCCTCAAGCCAGACCAAACCAACCAACCAAGTTTCGTCAATATCGGTTCAGTGGTTCATGAGTTAAGCGTGTGACAAGGATTGGGGGACAGACACACACACAGGCAGACAGACAGACACACACACACACACACACAGACAGACACGGAACAAAAAGTGTTTGTCTTGACCTAAAACGGATAAATAAAGTAAAATTTTTGAAATCGGAGAACACATTTTTTTTCTCGTTTTAAAACGATAACGAAGCTTCTCGTATCTTCGATATTGCGAGGAAGCAAAATCAGTTTAATAAATTTACTACACGGATTGATTAAACTCAATTTGGGAAAATTACAAAACATTTTATGGAATTCACTAAGCGGTAATAGAAAATTTGGTTAGTAATTTTACTATACAAGTTTTGTAATTTTATTAAATAAATTTTACTAAAAATGCTTGGTAGGTTTTACAGTGCAAGGTATGTATATATATTAGGGTGGCCATTAATTTACTTATTTTCGAATTTCTTTAAGGTTACCCCCAAAGGACCCCGCAGAATCCTTATGGGAAAGGGGTTTCGGTCAAACTCTTTGAAACGTCGTTGATAATGATAGTCCTTGATGAGTAGATCAAAAGTGTCAATGGGCACTAAGTCCTAAAAACTCAAACTTTTAAGATATAGCCCTCTGAAGTTGAGGATCATGATTGTCCTTAATTTACAATATTTTTTTTGTAGAACCTTAAATTTCGCTCAACTATTTGTATGTGTTCCCAAAGACATCTATAATCGATTGACACCATAAAAAAGTCAACTTTTCAATTAATTGAGAAATGACAACACTTAAATTTTATTGTTACGTTTTTTTAATCATAAATAAATCCAATTGGTTTATAATAAAAAAAACGTAATAATAAGATCTAAGTACTGCCATTGGCTAAAGAATTTAAAAGTTTACTTTTTTATGGTGACAATCGATTATATAAGTCTTTGAGAACACATACAAATAGTTGTGCGAAAATTAAGGTTCAACAAATTTTTTTATTGTAAATTAAAGGCGAGCATGATCCCCAACTTCAGAGGGCTATATCTTAAAAGTTTGAGTTTTTAGGACTTAGTGCCCATTGACACTTTTGATCTACTCATCAAGGACTATCAGAATCCATAGTTTCAAAGAGTTTGACCGAAACCTCTTTCCCATAAGGATTCTGCGGGGTCTTTTCTTAAAGGTACAAAAAAAATAATTTATATAAAATTTTAAAGTGATTGGATATTATTAACACGTGCCACCGAGCGATCCAATATTAACACGTAAAATTCATTTGATTTTTTCCATTTTTCACAGCTGTAAAACTGACAGTTGAAACTGTACGTGAGTGGCCGGCATTAGATACATATTAATATTGTCTTTATAAAATGTAAAATAAAGCAAATAAAAGGAGGTGTCCATATTACCCGCCTGGTCCATATATGTTTACCGACTTTACTCTAAACGTCACAAAACAAACGCATCGTGTTTAATTATTACACTATTCCGACACTGTAGTGTAGGTGTACATTGTAGATAATATATGTATAATACATAATCTGTACTGGTCCAATCAGAATGTTGCTAACTAGAAGGTATATTGTCTATCTATGACACACTGATATCAAACGGTAAATCTGAGTGGACAACTGAATGCCGTAGTATCTACACTACAGGACTAATTACCTACCTATGTACATACATACACCCTCCTTATCGTAATTTGATAGATAATCTATAATAGTACAAGTTAACGAATGTATCCCTGATATGGGTCTACTATAAAGTAAATGTATAGAGTTTATATCATGAAAAATAACTGGGCTTAGGAATGTAATCACATGTCATTATACATATGGGTCTGTCCGCGGTGACGGGTGTGACGTGTGACATTTCAACTCGGATTTGAGTTCATAATTTCTAAATAATACTAGTTAATAACATGGTTTTACCATTAAACTGTAGATCTTAATGCAATACATGTATATTGAAAGAATAAAAGGTCTACGGTTATTTTACTAAAAAATGTCACTGTGACAGGTGTGACGCCAACTATTGCAAGTCTTGCAACCTCTATTCAAAATCTCAAAAGTTTAGCGAAAGTGTTGAAGTTACTTTATAATAATCATACTTTAATATGAACACAATATCATCAGGTAAATAAGTAATTTATTTAACTAGTTATTTCTCAACAAACATTGTGACGGGTGTGACACGTTGAATAAAAGGATACAATAAGAGTACTATTTGTGTATTTAATTGCTTATTGACATTATTAACTAATATTTATAACAATTTTTTATCAAATACATCAATAGACTCATTTTTATAATAAATGCGGTCACCCTTAGTCATTATTGTTGGTGAGGGTAATTTTTTTTTAATTCGGTCAAACGTCACGTTTGATATGTAATTGTCAAAGACATTTAATAGTTTGCCACGAGCGTCACTTATTCTTAAGTAAGTTATTGTGATTTCACCTTATTTGTTGTCTTTTTTGAAATTTTTTGAAATACTTTGAAAATTAACTAACATTTTTCTAATTTTCTTTTGGTTTATGAAAATTAATGTTAAATAGCCTGTTAATTTTATATTTTAGTTTTCATTTTCCTAAAATATGTTTTTAACTATCTGGTATCGATTACTCATATGGAGATTTTTACTCGAAATGTTATATAGTAAGTTAAAATATGAGTCATTCCACGTCAAGCGGAAAATTTTTTGACTTCATGTTTTCTGATTTGGCTATACATTTTTTTTATAGCTTCTTTGGACTCAATTTATATGTCAAATAATTTTTATTTTATTTTTATCAACCCTAGTTTAGAAGTTACAAGGGGTTAAAATTTCGGAAAAATACTCTATAAATCAATTTTTTGACACAGTTTCCATCAGAGTTCCATTCTATAACTCACCAGTTTTGTAGAGAATTGATCAAGGAATACGCTGATATTTTTTTCAAAATTTTCAAAGCGTGTTCTCGCCTTGAAAACCACATTTAAATTATATAATTGTTTATAACAAATAAATTAAATTGTTTATAACAATAAAATAAATACGTCATTAAAGTGACATTCAAGAGCATCAAAATGTTTTTTTTTGTTGAAGTCTGTAGGATAAATAGAACCGGAGATATAAGCAGTTAAAGAAGAGCATGTTTTTGATTTTTTGCCATTTTTCCGAAATTTCAACCCCTTGTAACTTCTAAACTAGGGGTGATAAAAATAAAATAGAAATTGTTTGATATACAAATTGGGTCCAAAGAAGCTGTAAAAAAATTATAGCCAAATCAGAAAACACGAGGTCAAAAAGTGTCCCGCTTGACGTGGAATGACTCATTGTGTGCCGCTCTCTTTATACTAAATACTATAGTCGACCGCTTAAGTTGTAGTGTTAAATGTGCGGCGTTCTATTGAGTAATGAACTGGACGAGCCCACTGAATCAATGCAGTAACGGATAGTTCAATAATTATTTTTAATTTTTATTCTTAATTTTAGTAATCTAACATTCATATATTCTATAAATGTATTTGTGTTTGACTACGCCAATGGACTGACATTAGTTCGATTTTTTTTTACTCTTATCGCTCCTCATTTTTCATGATATGGACTATACTAGCACCAGTCTTGGATCATACTCCAGTGTTGGATTCTTGTTTAATTAAATGTACTAAATTAGAAATATTTGTTGATATTTGATTACTCTGCAATTACTGAATATTAATCTATATACATTTAACTGTAATACAGCTTGATTTGATGACAATCGGTCAGTGAGGGTCAGATTAGTGTAATTTAATTATTAACTAGGTGGGCCCGCGCGCGGCTTCGCTCGCGTGGACTACGGAATTATTGTTTAGGATTTAAAAAATATATAGTTGAATTAGGTTAGTATAAACACGATTAGTTATTTTTCTAATAAAAACTAAACAACACTTAAATTACCTACCTAACAAATTATTGAAAATAAATTAAACAATTGACAATCAAAAGAATACCGGCCTGTTCCCTCTGCCCAGCGTGGCGTCTATAGTCGTAGTTCACGCGAATTGTCGCACGAATAATAAGTTACAGTTATTGTATATACTTATTTCACGTTATTTCCTAAACCAAAAGACCAAATTAGATACTGTAAAAGGCAAATTATATCTACATTAAGTACTTATGACGATGAAATCATTTATTATTACTCGATTCGAGTCCATGTAAACAGAACCCAAATATTTTATGTTTTCTTTGTAACATAAAATCAGTCATTGTGGCTTAAATATAAAAGTTAGACATATGGTGTTGCGGACGGCAAATTTTTTTCCGACTTGATTTACTATTATCGTCACTGCTTAGTTGTTATGTTACCTAACGTAACAAAATATAGCCTATAACCTGGCCAGAGAATGTACCTACGAATTAAAAAAAATCACGTTAATCGGATAAGTAGTTCTCGAGTGATAAGCGCACAAACGGACAGACAGACAGACAGAGAGACGTTGAGCTTTATATATACATATTAAGGATTATTAGGTATATTATCATAGCATCTGATGAACATTGTTTATAATTTTACGATTATAATGTAATCATAAGCAAGTTTCCATCACTGGTTACCCATTACTGGTTTTATTTTGTCCATTACTGCAGAAAAATATAAACAAAATAAAAGGCTATAATTAAAAAAAAACTGTATTTGTGGACTTTGATAATTAAATTAATGTATATTTTCACATACCGTATGTGCATGCAATTGGCTATTTGCACATACCACTTACTTAACGTAAACTAACCTACCCTAACTTAACAACCTAACCTAATAAGGTACAGAAACAGTATGTGCAAATAGCCACATTCTAAATTAATTTGGGATATCATATTTTTCACTGGTTTTTGATTTGTGGCGACTTGCAAAGATCTACAATGACATACAAAGATTTAAATGATCTACAAAGATCTCTAAAGATCGTTGTAGATCATGATAGAGATTAAAACAATGATCTTCAGAGACCTTAGATCGTTGTAGATCTTTGCATGTCTCCACAAATCAAAAACCAGTGAAAAATATAATGTTGTCTCAAAATGCAGATTTGTTGAGATCTCTGCAGATCTACAATTTTTTCTCGAAGAGTTACTTGTTCTTGTTTTATTAGTAACTAGCGGAATCCCGCGGCTTCGCTCGCGTAAACTTCGAAACTAATTAGAACCCTCCATACGTGATAGGTGATGACATATTACATTTTTTTATATTGATTTTTATTCATTACCTATAAAAAACGTTAATATCTCGGATCTTACCTTTATAAGTAAAGCAGGTATGTTGATAAACATATCTAAATCCATCCTCGTCCCCGTCCCATGCCTTTAGAGCTAAAATATCGAACTTTCATTTTTAATTGAATATTAATTTGTCCGAATTTACTTTAATATCATGAACAATTTTGAAGATAAATATATCAAAATTTTACCCCTCGTTTACATAGGGGTTGAATTTTCGTAACTGATATTTGTCTTTTAGAGTACCTATGTGTACCATGTTTCATTCGGTGATTTTATAAACAAAAATATTTTACAAATTCCCCCCCCCTATCACCTTAGGGGTTAAATTTTGGGAAATGCTGAAATAATTGTTTCATTATTTATTTTGTAGATCATGTTCGATAAGTTTCAATTAAATGCGAACAAAAAAATATTTTTTTATATAAACTTTGACACCCTGTTTTAACCCCGTAGGGGTTGAATTTCGAAAAATCCTTTCTTAGTGGGTGCTGACATCATAAAAGGAAGGCACCTACGAAATTTCACGTTTCTAGGTCCAGGTGTTTGGGCTGTACGTTGATATATGAGTGAGTGAGTGAGTGAATGAGTGAGTGGTTAAAGACAAACTCTTTTATAGATATAGATTTAAGTTCATGAGAACTACAATAAATAAGCCCATAAAAACAGTAAACCTTGCTCTAACAGCCAGTACTTTATTTTGTTTTGATTTATTTCTAGGGTACTCACCCTGTAACTATATATTTTTTCCGACACACACTGTATAGTAGGTATTTATTTGTATTTAAATGATTGATTTAATACAGGACTTGTTATTCAAACCTATCAAATTTTGAATAAATAGATTGGCATATTTATCTCCACTAAATACACAATATAATATATAATAATATCTAAACAATGTTAAATTGATGTGACAGTCGTTAATAACGTTATTAGTTGATATGTTTAAATCTGACGTGTAACAAATATGTACAAATTATAATGGTTAGCATAATGTGTCAAATAAATATATTACGTGAATTTATCGGGTCACGAACTGTGAGTGATTTGGACATTTCTCGTTGTTGAATTTTGAAATAGTCATGATAAGGTTCTGTAGCCATTCTCACTAGAATTATCTACTTGATAATATGTATCAAGAGCTATTTAATGTTCAAATAAATAAAAAATATTTCGTTTCGAAAAATGTTGTTTTTAATTTATATTCAGAACACATGTACCTACATTTAATGGAATATTTTACTTTGTTAATTATTAAAAGTAAAAAAAGGTTGATTTCATTTGAAAATTGAAATAGACAGAACGGTATACAGTGCGTTCACGATGAAAGGAGCAAATTCGTTTAAAATTCAGGTAATTATTTTGTGGAAAAACGCTCGGACCCGTCGATTAGTATTTTTAGTTGCAGATTTTTTGACATAAGAAAATTGTATATAGGGTGTCTCAAGAAGAAGATACGCAGACATCATTGATTTTTTTAAATGGAACACCCTATATATTATGCAATTTTTGAATTGTACAATAATTTCTGAACACTTTTTGTAAAACATACCATAGCTCTAAAGTCAGCGGTTTTTGAAATAATGACGTATGAAATATATCTTAAGATGAATATAATGCAGTTATCATTGATTTTTATAATGGCACAGCCTGTATTTTATGCCATTTTTGAATTGTACGGTAAATTCTGAACACTTTTTATACAACATACCATAGCTCTAAAATCAGCAGTTTTTGGAATAATGACGTTTGTAATGTGATAAATAAATAAAAAATTAATGAACTTTAATAAAAAAATATTCAAAAGAAATAAAATTATTCCAAAAACCACTGATTTTAGAGCTACGGTATGTTGTACAAAAAGTGTTCAGAATTTACCGTACAATACAACAATGGCATAAAATATAGGCTGTTCCATTAAAAAAAATCAATGATGACTGCATATATTCATCTTGAGACACATTTCAAACGTCATTATTCCAAAAACCGCTGATTCAAGAGCTATGGAATGTGTACAAAAAGTGCTCAGAAATTATCGTACAATTCAAAAATGGCATAATATATAGGGTGTTCTATTTAAAAAAAATCAATGATGTCTGCATATCTTCTTCTTGAGACACCCTGTATACAATTTTTTTATGTCAAAAAATCCGCAACTAAAAATACTAATCGACGGGTCCGAGCGTTTTTCCACAAAATAATTACCTGAATTTTAAACGAATTTGTTCCTTTCATCATGAACGCACTGTATAATAGTAACATGTACTAATTTGTACTGCTGTAATGGCAGAGCTAGTTTTTTTTATTATTTTGAATAAATTACACGTGAATATATTTGTTTTATAATTTTTTTAAAGGGTTGAAATTTCGAATAATTAGTTTTTAAAACGTCTCTCTATAGAGCACTTTTGGCAAGTTCTCTCATTTATTGTGTGTTAAAAACTCTATTTTTAATATCCAATTACTCAAAAACCATACGTTCTATTTATTTTTCTCTTGAAATATTTTTTATTTTATTTTTGATATTATTTGTAAGAGGAAAAAATGTTTTAAATAAAAGTTGTTGAAAATATTATTGTCCATCTAAAAAAAAATGCCAACTGCGAGTGTCGAACCTCGCGTATTAGTGTCTCGTACCTTATAGTTTTTCCATTTATTTTGTATCAAATTTAGGGTACAAACTTTATAATTTGAATTAAATTTTAATAAGTAAATTACCAATTTGAAATTGTGCAATTATTAGTTAATAAAATATCATGGTGGAGGCGCAATGTATTTTAATCCTTCATCGAAATGGTGGAGACGCATTTTATTTACGAAAAATAGGTAAGTACGGTGAATAATGATAATTTTCATGTAATCTAGACAGAACGGTATATAATAGTAACTTGTACTAATTTGTACAATGCAGTGGCAGAGCTAGTATTTTATTATTTTCAATAAATTACACGTAAATATATTTGTTTTATAATTTTTATAGTATTTAAAAGAGTTGAAGTTTGGAATAATTAGTTTTTAAAACGTCTCTATACCGGGTGTTAAAAAAAGAGTGTAAAATATTTAAAGAGGTAATAGTGTGGACCAAAATAAGCAAAAAACTCCCAATAAACATTTGTCCAGAAATTTTTCCTGAGGGAACTACATCCCTCCAAAGATTTGGCTCAAAATGAGTTTTTATTTAATATCTAGAGAACCCTTTCTGATAAAATTATGAAATTTGGTATTCGGTTTAGTAATAATAAGTGTTATCGATTTCTCGTATTAACAAATTATAATTTAGACCAGGGATGTATGGGGTCAGTGGGCCCATCGATTTTTATCTAGTATTTTTTTATTCTTTAATTTTTTCTTGAATAAGGGACTTATATAAGATTACATGACACAATATACACAAAAATATATTTTGCTTATTTGTCATAGGATTAACCGTTTTCGAGAAATATCTAAGGTAAAGAAAGCATGCAGAATTTAACTTAATACAGATGCTTCAAATTACAAATAATAAATTTATATTCTTATTCTATGATTAAAGGTAAGAAAAAAGTCCATATAAAGAAATATCCTAATATGAATCCTCTTAGATCTATAGCCATTTCTATTACTGTTACAGGTAGTTTACTAACTTTACTAAAAAACGAAATTAAAAATGGTTATTTGTTGATAAGGATGCATTTTTTGTGGTATATTTATGTTAATTTTTTTTCTTAATTTTTATCATAGAATAAGAATATAAATTTATTATTTGTAATTTGAAGCATCCGTATTAAGTTAAATTCTGCATGCTTTCTTTACCATCGATATTTTTCGAAAACGGTTAATCCTATGACAAATAAGCAAAATATATTTTTGTGTATATTGTGTTATGTAATCTTATATAAATTTATTATTTGTAATTTGAAGCATCTGTATTAAGTTAAATTCTGCATGCTTTCTTTACCTTAGATATTTCTCGAAAACGGTTAATCCTATGACAAATAAGCAAAATATATTTTTGTGTATATTGTGTCATGTAATCTTATATAAGTCCCTTATTCAAGAAAAAATTAAAGAATAAAAAAATACTAGATAAAAATCGATGGGCCCACTGACCCCATACATCCCTGGTCTAAATTATAATTTGTTAATACGAGAAATCGATAACACTTATTATTACTAAACCGAATACCAAATTTCATAATTTTATCAGAAAGGGTTCTCTAGATATTAAATAAAAACTCATTTTGAGCCAAATCTTTGGAGGGCTGTAGTTCCCTCAGGAAAAATTTCTGGACAAATGTTTATTGGGAGTTTTTTGCTTATTTTGGTCCACACTATTACCTCTTTAAATATTTTACACTCTTTTTTTAACACCCGGTATATAGTCACTTGTGTAGAATTTCAATAAATTGAGCACTTTCGGCAAGTTATCTCATTTATCGTGTGTTAAAAACTTTATTTTTAATATCCAATTACTTAAAAATCATACGTCCAATATTTTAAATAAAAATTAGTAAAAGATATGAGTATAATATATGAGTATAAATAACGTATTAAAATTTTAAACTTTTATCTATACCTTGTTCTAATGAATGAATAACCTTAAGTTTAGAATTAACATTATTCATGGATTGAAAACAACTGCTAAATTTAAATTATAAAAAAAAATTTTGATTCCATCTTTAAGTGTTCGGGTTTTCCCGAACACTGAAAAGAACTGAGTTGCAATTCAAAGTGATATCGACATACATACATAGGTACCATCCTATTGTAGGTACATTGTTTACACTAACAACAAATATCTCTAGAGAAAACTGAAAAAAAATAACAATGTTTTATTTTATTATTTATCTTTTCATGATTTCTGAGTTATGGATATTCTGTTGTAGTATCTACAAGAATTGAGATCTTCTATTTATGTTACATTCGTATGTTTACATCAAATATGAACATATATACAAAGATATATGTATATTTTCTGTCTTGTCTCAAGTTTTTCTGTTTTTACAGAATGTTTTCTCCTTGATAGGTTAACAAAATCTTTAGACATAGCTACTCGTACATCGAGACGGTTAGTCCATGTCCCCTTTTAACGTTATAAGGTACTGAAGAATATTTTATTTATCTTTTGTGTCGGGCTCCGCCCCTCATGCTTCCCTTTAACACCAGGAGTTACAAAAAATATTTTATTAGATATTTTGTGAGGGGGGGCTATTCCCCCTGCCCCATTTACCTCCGTTAGTAACTTAGGAATGTTTTATTAAATGGTGTGGGGGGGGGTCCACTCTCTTGCTTCTCATTACATTAGAAATATATTAGATCTAATGCGGGGGATTCCGCCCCGTTGTCTGTTCCTTAAAAATTAGTATCAATATTTAAATTTTCTTAGTTCTTATGGGGGGGGGGGGCTCCGTCCCCCTGCACCCCCTTTAATGCCAGTAATATCTTAGGAACATTTTAGAAGTATTAATGCGGAGGCCTCTGCCCTCTGCTAATACCGGGTGTCCCAGATAACTTTTCCAGCATGGGGATCTCAGTATCTATAAGAGATACAGGTTTGGTTAAATGAGATGAATTATTTGTGGGAAAGAGGTGAGTATTACTACATAAAAAAATATTCATAATTCTATGTGGTTCAGGCGGTGTACCCAAAAAACTGAAAATTTGGAATTTCTTTAAATGGCTATAACTTTTTTGTCAAAGTAGATAGGTATTTTTTGTAGACGGTTTCTCAAAGCACTTTTTTGTGTAGAATCTATTGGTGTATTTAGATTTTTTATATCACTTTTAGTTTCCGAGTTACAAGCCCTAACTTTAGTTTTTCTTATGGGCCACTAAGTTGGCTTTGACATATTTGAACGTGTTTTTTACTCTACTTTTCAACGATATGTCACATGTCACATTTATTTTCGAAAATAAGTCGATGTACTAAATGCCAGTGATATTTATTAAGTATTTTATTACAAGCATTTAAGTGAGCCATGAAAAACAAAAATTGTAAACATATAACACAATAACAACAATCAAAATAACAAATGACTATTTGAAAACAATTAACTATTTAAAAAAATACATTATAATTTTTTTTCGACAATAAGTATGGCATGTGACATATCGTTGTAAAGTAGAGTAAAAAACACGTTCAAATATGCCATAGTCAACTTAGCGGCCCATAAAAAAAACTAAAGTTAGGGCTCATAACTCAGAAACTAAAAGTGATATAAAAAATCTAAATACACCAATAGATTCTACACAAAAAAGTGCTTTGAGAAACCGTCTACAAAAAATACCTATCTACTTTTTCGTGTTAGCAGTGCGTTTAACTCGTAAAAAATCTATACATCGTGAAAGTAATTTCTAAAAAAAGAAATGCGGTATAACAGTTATGAATATTATCATTATTAAAAAAAAATAGTCAGTCCGAATTTTATCTTAGGATCAGTCCGCAGTAATCGATACCAGATATAGTTAAAAAAATATTTTACGAAAATGAATACTAAAATATAAAATTAACAGGCTATTTAATATCAATTTTCATAAACCAAAAGAAAATTAAAAATTTTTTAATTAATTTTCAAAATATTACAAAAAATTTTATTTTTTTTTCGAAAATGACAACAAATAATGTGAAATCGCAATAACTTACTTGACGATAAGTGACGCTCGTGGCAAACTATTAAAAGTCTTTGACAATTACATATCAAACGTGACGTTTGACCGAATTAAAAAAAAATTACCCTCACCAACAATAATGACTAAGGGTAGCCGCATTTATTATAAATTTAATGAGTCTGTACATGTATTTGATAAATAATTGTTATAAGTATTAGTTAATAATATCAATAAGCAATTAAACACACAAATAGTACTCTTATTGCATCCTTTTATTCAACGTGTCACAACCGTCACAATGTTTATTGGGTAATAACCAGTTTAATAGATTACGTATTTACCTGATGCTCTTGTGTAACTAAAAAATAATTTATTCGTAACATATTAAAGTATGATTATTATAAAGTAACTTCAATATTTTCGCTAAACTTTCGGGTTTTTGGATAGAGGTTGCAAAACTTGCAATAGTTGGCGTCACGACCGTCGGAGAGCTTTGAACGCTGACAATTTTTTGTAAAATAACTGTAGACTTTTTATTCTTTCAATATACATGTATTGCATTAAGATCTACAGAATAAAGGTAAAACCATGTTATTTACTAGTATTATGTAGAAATTATGAACTCCAATCCGAGTTGAAATGTCACGACCATCACCGCGGACTGACCCCTTAACAAATGCCGTCAGCAGCTGATTTACCACCCCCGGCCGTGCCAAACGCTAACGAAACTAGCTGACTGACGGCACTAGGCTGTATATCTACACCACAAATGTGACGTAATATCAAAAAATAAGCTTTTTGAAAGTAGTTGCAAATTTTGGCACTCACTTCCGCGGTAACGTGGTTTTTGATAAATTTTTTAAGGTATTCCTCATTTTTTCCAGAATTTTCCAACCGTGAATCCACGCAAATTAATTACTAATCTTAATATATATAAATTACGTGTCACATGTTTGTCCGCGATGGACTCCTAAACTACTTAACCGATTTTAATCAAATTTGTACACCGTGTGCAGTTTGATCCAACTTGAAACATAGGATAGCTTACATCTCAATTTATGATCGCAATATTATTTTATTGCAAATTATTTGTCTATTATTTGACGGTCTCAATTATCTGTTAGCTCCAAACGATTCTAACAGATGGTGACATCTGTTGACTGGATTGAGTAAGTATTCAATAGATGGCGCTCTGTCAAACTTCCAAACGTTTCATATAACCTACAACTTAACTAACAGATGGTGACATCTGTTGACTGGATTGAGTAAGTATATGACAAAAACGTTAGCCACAGCAACGCGTGGCCGGGTCAGCTAGTATTTTATAGTATTTAAAATTATACCCCCCCCCCTTGACAATAACAAACCTTACTATTTAAACATAAAAACGATTCTCAAACGTACTTTAAAGTACAATTAAAATTAAAAAAGACGTCTACTGTTAATTAAAAATAAAAACACCACTTTGTTCCTACATAAAAACATAATTACCGTCTAAAAGAAATAATATGTATTCTTAAAAGAAACGTGTGCAACTAAGTAATTAATTGTAGATAGGAGAGGGGGGGGGGTTAAAGCAACACCCATCGACAACCACTTGTTTGATGATGTATCTAACGGCGATAGCTGAAAGCGGAAGTGACAAAGAATAGGAAAACAAATGAAACCGAGGGTTTGTTACAGTTACAATGATATCTCCAACGTACCAGTGCGAGGCGAAGGCGTTTCTAATGTTTATATTATGTAGAAACCTTTTAGTATTGACACAATGTCTATAATATCTAGGTACTGCGGATATTGTTTCAAATACTGTGTTGGTGGCATGGCACGGACGGATAGACACTGATTAAATATATGCATCAAATTAATAATACTACGATCGGATAAGAAGATCTGAATTTGTTTGTGGTTTGGCTCCGGTTCAGGTTTAATATACAGGGTGATTCAGGTTACATACAGTTAGAATTTTCAAAAAAATTATTTTTTTTTATTTCATTTTTGTAATGTACATATATTTAAGTACACAGACACAAAATTCGGCGATTATATTCGAAGTTACATGCATATTTGTAAAGACGTCTCAGAGCGTTTGAAAGTAGGAGGCCGGAGTTAAGGGGTTATATACAGTTAGAATTATCAAAAAAATCATTTTTTTATTTCATTTTCGTAATGTACATATATTTAAGTACACACACAGAAAATTTCAAGTCAATCCGGCGATTGTTTTTGAAGTTACACGCATATTTGTAAAGACGTCTCAGAGCGTTTGAAAGTAGGAGGCCGGAGTTAAGGGGTTATATACAGTTAGAATTTTCAAAAAAAAAATCGTTTTTTTATTTCATTTTCGTAATGTACATATATTCAAGTACACACACACAAAATTTCAAGTCAATCCGGCGATTATTTTTAAAGTTACACGCATATTTGTAAAGACGTCTCAGAGCGTTTGAATGTAGGAGGTCGGAGCGGCAGCGCGTTTTTCTCAATTCTGTGTTTTTTAAAGTCGGTGACCACGATTCCTCGGAAACGGTTGAACCGATCAATCTCAAATTTTAACACAAGTTTCTTAAGAATATTTTTTAATAATTAATCGAAGGTTTTATCTCACCGATAAATATTTATTTTTTTATAAACAATTTAAGGTCAAATTTTTGTCGAAAATCGATACTTTTTTTTGAGAAGCCGCCATTTTGTGAAAAAAATTTATTTTGCTTATTCCTTCGATTAAATACAAGATTATAAATTACTTTAAATAAATCCGTTTGGGTTTTTTATTTTAAAAGATGCAGTCTAGAGATATCGTGGTCACCGCAAGGCGCCTTTTTTGAGAGGACCTTCTGGAGAACAGCTGTAGCAGCTTTCGAAATTATTATTTTTATAAATATACAACTAAAAGTTGCCATAATATGTGTACAAATTTTTACATTGATAAATTATAAAAGTCTTCTCTTAAAAAATTCTTGAAAAAACCTTTTTTTTGGCCTTCTAACTGTATGTAACCCCTTAAAAAATAAATTTTCGTGTGGGAGCTATAGCCCTGTAAAGATTTTACCCAAAATTAGTTTTTATTTTATATCTTGAAAACTCGGGGTATAAAATTTGATAACCGGTTTAATATTAAAATGTTTTATCGATTTCTAGTTTCAGTCAATAATTATTTATACCAGAGGTGTATGGGGCCAGTGGGCCCGTCGTTTTTTATCTAATATTTTTTTCCTAAAATTGGTACCTACTTATATAGAATTATTTGATACAAAATACACAAAAAATATACTTTGTTAATCTGTCAAAAGATAGTAATGTACGTTAAGGGCGCCCCACTCCCGTCGGAGGCACATTATTAATATTTAATTAATTATAATATTATTTTGTGAAAAAATGAAAAAATTTACCGCGTAATATCTAAAAACTTTAATTCTTAGGCGGCTATCTATTACAATATCAAATAAATATGTCAAAGATATTTGACAAAGATTTGATCATATATTAAATTATAAGTAATTTCGTAACCGAAACCGTCCACGAACACTTTTCAGTGGCCATTTTGATTTATCCGTCAAAAATCATTGATCAAATATAAGAAACTGTCATTATCTATATCTATAAAAGAGTTTGTCCTTAACCACTCACTCATTCACTCACTCATATATCAACGTACAGACCAAACCCCTGAACCTAGAAACGTGAAAATTCGTAGGTGCCTTCCTTTTATGATGTCAGCACCCACTTAGAAAAGATTTTTCGAAATTCAACCCCTACGAGGTTAAAACAGGGTGTCAAAATTTATATAAAAAAAATATTTTTTTTGTTCGCTTTTAATTGAAACTTATCGAACATACTCTACATATCAGTTACGAAAATTCAATCCCTATGGGAATGGGGGGGAGGGGGGCTAAAATTATGATACATTTATCTTCAAAATTGTTCATGATTTTAAAGTAAATTCGGACAAATTTATATCCAGTTAAAAATGAAAGTTCGATATTCAACCCCTAATAGCATGGGACGGGGACGAGGATGAATTTAGATATGTTTATCTGCATACCTGCTTTACTTATAAAGGTAAATTCGGGGAAAATAGTCATCTATTAAAATAAAAATTTCGACATTCAACCCCTAATGGCGGGGGTAGACAGGGTCTGTGTTTTTGATATGTTTATCTGTATAGCTGCATACGTTATATTGGTGGAGTCGGGCAAAATAATCTGCAATAAAAAAATTCGATATTCAACCCTTAATGCCGGGGGTAGACAGGAGGTAAATTTTTGCAATTTTTAACTAAGATCCGAGATATTTACGTTTTTATAGGTAATGAATAAAAATCAATATAAAAAAATGTAATATGTCATCCCCTATCACGTATGGAAGGTTCTAATTAGTTTCGAAGTTTACGCGAGCGAAGCCGCGGGATTCCGCTAGTCTATGATATAATAAATATTATTAAAGTAAATATTACGTAAATATTATAAAAGTTGACGTATTAAACTGTCATATTTCTTTGATCAAAGAAATTTTATCACATTTATTTGATAGTGTAATAGCCGCCTTAAACATGTCAATTAATAAAATGTTCTCCTTAAAATTTTATGGGTTGTGCTCATAGCGCTGAGGGTTGAAAAGATTCTTGCAAAAATTTTATAGCAAACTAGGTGGGCCCACGCGGCTTCGCTCGCGGAAATATTGTTTAGGATTTAAAAAATATATAGTGGAATTAAGTATAAACACGATTAGTTATTTTTCTAATAAAAACCAAACAACACTTAAATTACCTACCTAATAAAAGCGAATCAGAACAAAAAGTAAAAATAATTTTTGTTCTATTTAAATTTAAAACTTAATTATTGAAAACAAATTAAACAATTGACAATCAAAAGAATACCGGCCTGCCCCCTGCCCTGCGCAACATAAACAACTGCTAGCCGAGCGTTGTATCTCCCATCACCCCGCCTCCCCGCGCGTCGCTTTAGATAGTTCGCGCGAATTCTCGCGAATAATATGTAATTATATGTATATAACACGTTATTTCCTAAACCAAAAGACCAAATTGGATTCTGTAAAAGGTAAATTATATCTACATTAAGTACTTATGACGATGAAATCATTTATTTCGTTAAGGATTGAAGTTTTGCAGGTCAAAACTGCATGTAAACCGAACCCAAATATTTTATGTTTTTTTTTGTAACATAAAAGCAGTCATTGTGGCTTAAATATAAAAGATAGACATATGGTGTCGCGGACTTTATTGTAGCACTTTTGATTCTACACAATTCTTTAATACATTTTTTGTTCTATATTCAACGGTTTAGGCAGCGTATTGCAAAACAGCGCGCCGTCGGCAAATTTTTTTCCGACTTGATTTACTATTATCGTCACTGCTTAGTTGTTTTGTTACCTAACGTAACAAAATATAGCCTATAACCTGGCCAGAGAATGTACCTATTAATTAAAAAAAAACACGTAAATCGGATAAGTGGTTCTCGAGTGATAAGAGCACTAACGGACAGACAGACAGACACACAGACGTTGAGCTTTATATATATTAAGGAAGATGTCCCCCTTGAAAGCAAAATCGACATGTTCGAGCTTTTTTTCAAAATCTTATTTTAAATGACCAAAAGGGCGCCCGTTTCGTTTTAACTTGGGCCACTCTGTAGATTAATATTCAGTAATGACAGTAATTTTAATTCAGTATATTTAATTTAAAAATGGTATTGTTCAGTACCTTATAATGTCGATAAAGAATTTAAAACGTAATAAATATTAATAATTATTTAAATAACGATCGTTAGTATAATTGAATATTCCTTGTGATCTATTATACATATAACAATGTATTATAATTGTTTAATATTTCAAACAAGACTCTGAAAACTGTTGTAACCCAACCCCTGCCCCCCCCCTCCCGCTTGTTAATCAAGTTGAGTTGAGGTTACACGGTACGCCCCGTATCACATAATTTAATAGATGTTGAATTATTCTGGGATACGAGTTGAAATGTTGATTCATCGTTTAACAAACTCTCTTATATTCGATATATGTACTATGTACTCGTATATGTATGTATGTACAAGTGACGGAGAAACAAGAAAACAAATAACGCAACGACACTAATGTGTGTCTGTATGTCTGTGTGTTGTTAAGAAATCGATGTTCTACGAGTATGTATGTATACAGGGTGATTCAGCACTGTCGTGCCAAACTTGAACAGTAGATTGAGAAAAATATTTAAGTAAACAACTTCTAATAAACATGTGTCCGGAAATTTTTCGTTAGGGAACTACAGGTCTCCAAAGATTTTCCAAAAATGAGTTTTTATTTAATATCTAGTGAACTCTGTGATAAAATTATAAAATTTAGTATTCTGTTTATTGATTATAGGTTTTTGAAAGGAACAATTGCGATAAAGGGTTTTTATTGTTTAATATGTTTGTTTGACACCTACAGATGGTAAAAACACAAAGTTCTACTAAATTCATCCTTGCGTTTTTTTAGGGGGAGGGGTTAAACTAGTCACTTTTCAATGTTTTGAGTATAACTCAAAACTAAGCAGAATTTGACAATTTTACAAGAATGATTTTTTATAGAAAATTAAATTTCCCATTAAAATAGATGATTTACAAAATTAAAAAAATAATTTTTATGCAAGAAATATTTAAAAAACAAATCGAAAAAGTATCAAAAAATCACAATTTTTTTAAAATTTTTAAAGAATTGCTCATAATTTTTTTTAAGTAAAGATAGGTATAGGATATGCCTTAGAGAAAAAAAAGTAGAGGTCACGCCCGTCAAAATGTTGAGTTGAAAAATTTTTTTTGATGAAAATTGGCTGAGCTATAGTAATTCAAAGTTTACAATTTTTTGTAATGTTTTCTCAGATTGTAACTTAATATACCGGGTGTCCCAGATAACTTTTCCAGCAAAGGGATCTCAGTATCTATAAGAGATACAGGTTTGGTTAAATCAGATCAATTATTTGTAAGAAAGGGGTAACTATTACTACAAAAAAAAATATTCATAATTTTGTGTGGTTTAAGCGGTATACCCAAAAAACTGAAAATTCTGAATTTCTTTAAATGGCTATAACTTTTTTGTCAAAGTATTTTTTGTAGACGGTTTCTCAAAGCACTTTTTTGTGTAGAATCGATTTGTGTATTTAGATTTTTTATATCACTTTTAGTTTCCGAGTTATGAGCCCCGAGTATAGGCAATTGATAGAGGTTTTTGAAAAGGAACAATTACGTTAAATGGTTTTTATTGTTTTATATGTTTGTTTGATCCCTACAGATATTCTTTTAAAACAATTATAGTTCAATATATCTATGATATCCGACATTCAATTGTTTTTATGACACCGCCATTATTCATCCTGGTTGTAATACTGATAGTTTGCCCATTTAACCGATCTTCTAGCTCCAATAATAACAAAGTTAGCAATGACGCAACTCGGTTATTGCGAACACCCTGTATATATATCAACACTTTGTGTGGGAAGGATAGGTTCCAGTGTGACGTTGGTATTTACATACGTTAAATTTGTTAAACGGCGTTAATTTCTATTTTGCTTGAAGGAGATTGTAATGAATGACGATTTCAATTTATTCAGCAAATATAATCAAATTTAGGGGTAAACGAATCTAAACTTTCAAAATGTATTATTTTATAAGGTTTACCAATTGCTAAGAATAGATGTGTGTATTTATACAGGATAGGCGTGCTATTATACTTTAACAGTAAATTGAGGAAAGTATTTTTTAAGAAAAAAAGGATTGTGTGGTTTTATGAAACCACGGTAAAGGTGAAACTTTTTTCACATTATAGACATTTAACTAAAAATTTTCGGAATAATAAATTCAAGCACTCAAAATTGAAATAAATCCATAAACAACAGCATGCACCAGCAAAAAGTTCTAATAATTCTAATAAATTCTATATAACAACCAAACAATTTCTGTCTCTTTCATTTGACACGGCTCTTTTTTCCGAGTCAGATGCACTGTCCATTTCTTTATGTCTATGGCTCTGACGTATTTACCCCTACTCCGCGACCGAGCGTCACGCGACATGCAACACACAGACGAAAAATTTTGAGACGATGTAATAAAAGTTTCACTTTAAAAAACTTTATATGAACATGTGGCTGGAAATTTAAAAGCGATTTATCCGAAATTAGTTTTTGAATAATACCTTGAGACCCTATTGAGATACAGTAATGAAATTTAATAGTTGGTTTAGTATTTATACGTTTTATCGAATTAAAAGAATTAAAAAAGATACACTAAATACATATTATGAGGAAATCTGAAAATTATTTAAAGTAATCAGATGAACACTTGCTCAGTTTAAATCACTATCTATTAATACATTTTCAACTACAAAATCATTTGAATAAATGTTTTGTATTATGATAATTAAGCTGCTTAACACGTAGAAATAAAGTTCGAAATACTATTTTAAATATAATTAATTTGACCATCTTTAACCCTCGGACCGACACCCGGGTCCAGCCAGACCTTTTTCGTTTTCAATCGTAAATTAAATATATTTATAATTAAGCTAGCGACTTGTACTTACAGGTAGCTTCCTAAAATTTTATTGGCTATCGATTTATAAAACAATTATCACGAAAAGTCCTTAGAGAGGATTGCTATAAGGACATCTAAAAAGTACACCTTCGGACCGACACATGGTGTCTGGCTGGACCCCTATACATTTTGCATGGAAAACGCATAGAATGTGATATATTTTTGTCATTCTACCTGGCTTTTTTCTACTTTTTTCTAGTTTTTCATAGAAATTATTTATCCAAACTATTCTTTATGCTCACTTTACACATACGCACGCATATATTCATGTACACATTTGATTATTTGTGTACAATGTTATTATTATGTCACAGATGAAAGGTTGTAATTATCTCATATGATATACGCCGTATATTTTAAAAATATATTTCAAGTATAAAAATTTCCGTACGGGATTCGATCCGGTGGAAAAAATACTTCGGGATTTTAGGGGTGTGAGGGGCACAACAACCCTCAATCTCGCATAAGAGTCGAGATGTTTACGATTTTCTGTAATGGATAAGTAGCGAAACAGAGAAAAATTCAATATTTACAATAAATCTATGTTTTGTAATGCATAATGTAAATGCATAAGGGTCCAGCCAGACACCATGTGTCGGTCCGAAGGTTATTGGAATAGGTGTCGGTCTGAGGGTTAAATTATCTAATATATAAAATTCTCGTGTCACGGTGTGCGTAATTGAACTACTCCGAAACGGCTCGACCGATTTTCGTGAATATCGTGCATATCGGCTAGGGTGGAGAATCGGACAACATCTATTTTTCATCCCCCTAAATGTTAAGGGTGATCCACCCTTAAATTTTATTTTTATTTTTTTGGACAAAATTTTATTTTTTTATGATACATCATACAAAAATACATATAACCCTAAATTTTCAACCCCTATTTTTTATTTATTAATTAAAAACTTTAATTTTTTTTTGCAATATTTTTATTTTTATTTTGTCATGACCTTAGAATAAAAAAAAATCATATTACTCTTAATTTTCACCTTTCTACGATCAACCCCTATTAATTTTTAATTTTATAGTAAAGTATTTACCAATTCGAATTCAATATTCATAGTTAAGACACGACAACGTCTGTCGGGTCAGCTAGTTATTTTATTAAGTTATAGGAAATTGATTTGATTTTCTAGTTTTATAGTAACATTAGATTAGTTAGTCAGTTAGTCAGTCAGGATAAAAAAAGGATTGTGTGGTTTTATGAAACCACGGTAAAAGTGAAACTTTTTTTCACATTATAGACATTTAACTATTTCGGAATAATAAATTCAAGCACTCAAAATTGAAATAAATCCATAAACAACAACATGCACCAGCAAAAAGTTCTAATAATTCTAATAAATTCTATATAAAAACCAAGATCTTTTTTCCTTTTTCTATAAGCACGTGCTCTGTCGGCGTTCTGTTTTTTACGGCGTAAAATTAATTCATCGTCATTCATTTTTGCACTATTCATTCTCGTTGATCAGTTTTTTGGACTCACTAGCTGTGTCGTTGTTTACCAAAAGCAAATAAATAACAACATTTACATTAAACACTGACAAATTACAATACAAACTTACTAAATATGTATAATAGCACACAGTACATAAACTGTCATACAATGAATGGCTGCTTGTTCCACGCATGCGCAGTCCAAACGTCAGCGACATGCAACACACAGACCAAAAAGTTTGAGACGATGTAATAAAAGTTTCACTTTAAAAAGCGGTAAATTTTAATGGGTAAACTTTGTTATATACCTTAAAAATAATACAATCCAATAGGTTTCATAATAATTCCTTCAAAGTAAAAAAATTCCGAGGTTTGCACTGTTTAGATGCTAAAGGCACTCCACTAATATGACAGTTCTCTTTGAGTTTCATTAAGACTTTGACAAGTTTCACACACGTGTTGTATGTAAACACAAACAACTGTATTAAAACAGTGATGAGTCTGCACTAACTCAAGTATCACTCATCTAAATTACAAAGCAAATCTATAGATAATATCACAAAATTAATACCTCATTTGACAGTTCTGTTTGAGTTTTTAACAGTTATTTGCATACGCAGTAAGTTGGTTTTAAACAGTTTTTACTTAAGGTGAGTAAATACACTTTAGTAAATATGCTTTACTGTTACTTTGTTTTTACTTCCTATGCTTCAAACTATCAGTCAAAAACTCCAAGAAAACAGTCATATAAGTTTGAGAGTGCTTGCGAGCTAGCTAATTTTGCTAGCTCCTTTATGATACCGGATATTAAACTTTTTACAACTAAATATAGTACACATGGACGTCCGTTGGAGAGGGGTGGGTCTAGTACTTCACCCCGCTTCGTTCTCCCAATACTGCGATATGACCTAACCTAATACTTTCATGAAAAATTGTACTTAATTCTTAAGTACAACTATATTTTTTTAAATTGCCATTAGATGTAATTTCTAACCACTTGAATATGAAAAAGTACTTGTTTTATATATAAAAGAACTTAAGAACATTGGTGTATTTAAGTAATTTTAGCTTAAAGTACCTACAAAGTACATAAGTAGGTTTAATAACTTTTCAATAAATGTATTTTAGTGCAATTATAATGAACTGTTTTATTAAGTATTTAAAGGGGTTAGCAAGTCTAGCGCCTTCGAAAATACTCAATATTTGGGAATTTACTGTGGCCAAATGAAACAACGTTTTAAAGCTACATTAACACAACTGTTTAATCAATATTTAAAGTACATTTTAATTTATTTTTATGAATGAAAATTACTAATCTCTGGCCGATGGTAGGTTTTCATCAAAATTTGGAGTTGACACCTTCCGTACTTGCTTTTAGCCAAATGGTCAGATCTGGAACAATTTTACAAAGTGACTTTAGTTTTTGAAACTATCCTCTATGGAATGAACCACTTTTACACCTCAGAGTTATATATTTCAATAATTATAGGTATGTTTATACTCTAAAATTTAATCTTTATTTGAACAGCAATTTTCATTGGCCATAAAAATCCACAGGATTTTTTGTTTCTAACCAAAGTGGTTCATTCCATAGAGGATAGTTTTAAAAACTTTGTAAAATTGTTCCAGATCTAATCATTTGGCTAAAAGCAAGTACGGAAGGTGTCAACTCCAAATTTTGATGAAAACCTACCATCGGCTAGAGATTAATAATTTTCATTCATAAAAATCTAAAAAAATAATTTAAAATGTACTTTAAATAGTAATTAAACAGCTATTTTTGCTTCAATTCCTTGTTTCATTTGACCACAGTAAATTCCCAAATGCAAGTACTTATATGGTAAAGTATTCAAGTACAAGTACAATTACTCAAAAATATATGTAGATACTTAAGTAAGTAACTATATTTTTATTTACTAAAGTACTGTGTTTTGTATTTTTATCAAAGAAAATTAAAACCAATCGATACGTTAATGTGCTTCTTTAGAAAATGTGGACAATCAAGTGGGTTATTATTGAAATTTTAAAAATAATAAAATCTATATAGGTAACTAGCGGAATCCCGCGGCTTCGCTCGCATAAACTAATTAGAACCCTCCATACGTGATAGGGGATGACATAATACATTTTTTTATATTTTTATTCATTACCTATAAAAAAAACGTAAACATCTTAGTTAAAAATTGTAAAAATTAACCCTCGCCATTTAGGGTTGAATATCGAATTTTTTTATTGCAGATTATTTTGCCCGACTCCACCATTATAACGTAAGCAGCTATGCAGATAAACATATCAAAAATACAGACCCTGTCTACCCCCACTATTAGGGGTTAAATTTTGGGAAATGTTGAAACAATTGTTTCATTATTTATATTGTAGAGTATGTTCGATTTTCAATTAAATGCGAACAAAAAAATATTTTTTTATATAAACTTTGACATCCTGTTTTAACCCCGTAGGGGTTGAATTTCGAAAAATCATTTCTTTGTGGGTGCTTACATCATAAAAGGAAGGCACCTACGAAATTTCACGTTTCTAGGTCCAGGGGTTTGGGCTGTACGTTGATATATGAGTGAGTGAGTGGTTAAGGACGAACTCTTATAGATATAGATTAAATAATTTTCTAGTGAGAGTAATATAATAGAACACACTATCAAACAAAGCCTGTTTTAGGATAAGGGTACAAGTACATACATGTACAATGTACATACAGTTCGTAAATTGTGAAATGTTGACCCAGTGGGAAATTTATAAAACTGCCTCGTTTATACTAAAAAATAATTATTGTTTAGAGACATGTTTGTATATAGTACGTACGTATAAAGTAGGTACCGTATTAAACTTTTGAATCTTGATAGGGCCAGATAATCCAAAGATGTTTCTTTTCTCTGTCTTATAACTATACGCTAATCTAACATTCTTTGTAAATGTTGTATGCGGTCTACCATAACGTAAGTAATATTTAACATTTGAATCTAAATAAGGCCAGATAAATAATTGAAACTAGTACATTTTGTTGTCGTGTACAATGGGTAACTTTTCCAGCATGGGGATCTCAGTATCTATAAGAGAAACAGGTTTGGTTAAATCAGATTAATTATTTGTATGAAAGGAGTGAGTATTACTACATCAAAAAATATTCATAACTTTATGTGGTTTGGCGGTATAAAAAAAAATTCGGAACTTCTTTAAATGGCTATAACTTTTTTGTTTAAGTAGATAGGTACTTTTGTTTGCGGTTTCTTGAGGCACTTTTTGTGTAGAATTGATTAATGTATTTAGAATTTGTAAACTAAATTTGGTTTCCGAGTTACGAGCCCTAACTTTAACTACTAATTGTAAGTTGACTATAGCATATTTGAACGTGTTTTTTTACTCTATTTTACAACGATATGTCACATGTCATACTTATTATCGAAAAAAGTAAGAATATTTTTTTGTAATTGTTTGTTTTCAAATATGTATTCATTTGTTATTTTGATTGTTGTTATTGTGATTTTTGTTTAACAATTTTTGTTTCGCATGGTTTACATAAAAGTTTGTAATAAAATACTTCATAAATATCACTGGTATTTAATACTTCGACTTTTTTTCGATAGTAATTATAGCAAGTGACATATTGTAAAGTAAAGAAAAAACACGTTCAAATATGCTATAGCCAACTAAGTAGCCCATAAGGAAAACTAATGTTAGGGCTTGTAACTCTGAAAATAAAAGTGATATAAAAATTCTAAATACACCAATCAATTCTATACAAAAAAATGCTTTAAGAAACCGCAAACAAAAAGTACCTATCTACTTAAACAAAAAAAGTTATAGCCATTTAAAGAAATTTTGAATTTTATTTTTTTTGGATATACCGCCTAAACGACATAGAATTATGAATATTTTTTGGTGTAGTAATATTCACCCCTTTCTTACAAATAATTAATCTGATTTAACCAAACCTGTATCTCTTATAGATATTGAGATCCCCATGCTGGAAAAGTTATCTGAGACACCCGGTATAATGTCGTATGCGGTCTACTACTCGATGAATATGTCATAGAAGGAACTTGATACATATAAATGTTTCGTGTGTCTGTCTATCTATCTGTTTGTCACAGCCTTCTAACTTATGAATCTTTTGATCTATATAAAGCTGATAATAAATAAATGAGCTATTAAAATAAAATGTAAAGGTTTTAGCACTTTTTATGGGTATGGGTTGCTTATTTATATATTTGATTATTAATTTATCTAATTTTTAAGAACGAAAGTACATTGGAATTGTCCAGATTACCTTTAGTAAAGTTTTAAACTGAATTAATATAAATTTAATAAATAAAATATGCAAAAGATTTTAATCAAAACTATAAAACTTTTCCAATACTTTTTCACTGCTTTATAAAATGAAAAATCAATTCCTTTAAAAATTTGGAAGTAGTCTGCGTATATATAAAACAAAATGGATTTAAAAAGCAATTAAGGCGTCTTCTTAAGAATCTCATTATAATCAAATTTAAAGAAGGAGTGAAAATATACGAGCTATTACATATTATATAAACATCAAAGAAAATATTAATCCGTTATAATTGCGACTATCTATCTACTAAAAGTGTTTGAAGAATGTATTTTAATTGAAATTGATATTAAAATTATTATCTTCAATTAAAAATTATATGTTGCATACATAATTCTGTTATAGCTTATTACAGTGGTTGTCAATAGGGGGGAATCCATCCCAATGATAGGGGTCCATCAGTTAAAAATTAATCTAAATTATTATACGTATATGATATTGGCAATGTATGTAATTAATTCAGACATTCTATAGATTTTCTAGGGATTTTATACAATGACTAACAATTTCAGGCAAAGTATGAAATAATTGTTAAATATACGGGACGTTCTTTGTCAAACGGAACAAGGCTGCGCCCAAAATTCACGTTGATGGATTTTAGTGATCTTGGGCTTAAAATGTTCGTTATTGATCCCTCTTTATGGGCTAGTGTGGCCTTTTGGAAAATTTCAAAGTGGCGGCTCAATATGGCGACCAGAAGTCAGCGAAAAATCAAGATACTGGAGAAATATATTCGCAAAAGAAAAAAATTAGGACCGATTCGATTGGTTTTGGGTGCAAGTTGTTTGTAATTGACAACCCTAAAAAGTTGGATAGGTAGGTTGGCGAAATCCAACATGGCGGATCCAAGATGGTGGCGAAATCTCAAAAATGAAAAAATCAAGATATTGACTAGAGTTTTTGACATTAAACCTAATTATATTGGTCTGAAATGTTGAGTTTCAATCATTTATTGCATATACAGGTTATTATGAATCCAAAATTCAAAATGGCGGCTTCGATTAACCTCAAAATGTAATAAAATCAGTAAAAAACGGTGAAATATAGGTGGAAATAGTCCCGAACGAGTATATTGATTAATTATATTATATTAATATTAAAAAAAAAATAAAAAAAAAATTATTATTTTTAAATTTATACATTTATTACATACTTTGCCTACGCATTATATAGAATACCTAATACCTAAGAATGGTATTCTATATAAATGTAATAAATAAAAGACAAAATGGTGTTATTAAAGCAGATAGATATTAGTTAATTATTTTTAAAAAATCAAAATTCATATTAAAGTCATTAATTGTTAAAATAACAAAATCACATAAACAATATTGGAACATATGATATTTACCTATTGTAATAAAGAAAATAAAGTAAATTTCAATCGAATACTAATATGATATATATGATTTAAAATTGTTAGTATAAAAAAAACAGATATAGAAGATATTTTTAAGGTTATTCGATCAATAAAGCAATGCATAGATTAAAGTTTAAAATTTGAATGTTTTTTATGGATAACTCATATATTTTACTTATTTTTATTGAAAATATTGAACGTATGGTTATTGAATAATTGGATATTAAAAATAGAGTTTTTAAGGGGTTAGGTGTAGAATTTTCAAGAAATCGATTTTCTTTTTTTTGCATTTTTGGAAGCTGCTATAACTGCTGAAGAACTATTATATGGCCCATTAATAGATGACTTGGTGTAAGTAATTAAATAATACGTATTACTTTACGTAAATTGAGTGTAAAACTTTAAATGTGTTTTTCTCAAAACTATGTTTTTTGAACTGGTGACCACTGTAGCTCGAAAACCGCTCCGTAGATTTTAATGAAATTTATACAGCTTTTTGAAAACATGAAAAACTAGTGCCTGATCGAAGGATTTTTTTTGTTTTTAAATTTCGATTTGTTATAAACAATTAACTGTTGATTTTTTCCCGAAAATCTGGAATTTTTTTTTCTGAGGCTGCCATTTTGTTAATTTAAGAAAGAAAAAAAAGCTTCGATCAGGCACTAGATTATCTATTAATAAAACTAATTTTTTTTGTCCGATTGAATTTGGATGAATCTCCAAGGATAAGTGATGGTCACCGCAAGGAGCTTCGGTTGGAACTGGATCAACACAAACAGCCATTACTTTTAAAATTATTAATTTTTTTTTCTAAAATTTCTGTCAAGTCAAGTCGAAACCTTATTTAATGATGCTATGTTTTTACTCATTGTAAAATAAAATAATTTACTGGCAAAAAAAATTATTTAAAATTGTAATTTTTTCATGTCTCTGACTACACCTAACCCCTTAACACACGATAAATGAGAGCTTACCGAAAGTGGTATATTTATTGAAATTCTATACAATTGGCTATATAGAGACGTTTTAAAAACTAATTAATCGAAACTTCAACCCTTCCTAATACTATAAAAATTATAAAACAAATATAATCACGTATAATTTATTCGAAATAATGAAAAACTAGCTCTGCCATTACAGCAGTACAAATTAGTACATATTACTATTATATACTGTGATGTCGAGATTACATGAAAATTATCATTATTTTATATCATATATGAGTAGTCCAGATGCAAAACCTGCTATGTGTGTTTGAACAGATTTCTAGCCAAATTGCATAAACTGTTTTTGCAGCTTCTATGTAAAATATCCTTATGCCTTTTTCATGAGTCAGGATCCAAAACCTGTAAGGTTTTTTTTTCTTGTCTCTATTCGATACAAAATTTATTACTTTTATTAAAATAATTTTTATGTTAGTTCACCAAAAATATAGCAATTTCTGCAACCGACTTAATCTTTCAAATTTAATTTTAAGATATTTTTGTCGGATTTTCAGCCCAATTTATTATAATACTTGTAGCCTGAGACGAGTAGAATCCAAAGATACAAAAATCTCAAAATCTTAAAATATGTGGATAGCAGGTTTTGCATCTGGACGACTCATATGTATATTCATATCAAATGCGCCTCCACCATTTCGAAGAATTAAAATACATTGCGCCTCCACCATGATATTTAATTTAAACATCTACTAATTGCACTATTTCAAATTGGTTATTAACTTATTAATATCTAATTCAAATTATAAAGTTTGTACCCTGAATTTAAAACAAAATAAATGGAAAAAACTATACTTTAAGGTACGTGACACTAATACGCCAGGTTCGACACTCGCAGTTGACATTTTTTTTTATTATTTAAAAGTTAAAGTAGGTATCTAAGGGATTAGAGCACAATACATTTTTTATTGGCATGTATAATAATAAATAAAAAAATAAATAAATTAAAAATATTTATAAAATATTATCATAGTCTTTGGGAACGTCCTTAATAAGTAAAATACAGTAGAAATTGGTTATAACGACATCGAAGGACCTGTCAAATTAGGTCGTAAAAAGCCGATAGTCGTAATAACCGGTAAAAATACAATTATATGGGATTCAGTTGTACTTTTATTTTGAGTCGTTAAAACCGATACATCGTATTAACCGATGTCGTTATAACCGGTTTCTACTGTATCTTAATACACAATCTATAAGAACTATTTCTAAATATTTTTCATAAAACAAAATAAAAAATTTGTACAAAAAAAGTGTCAAATTTACAAGCTGTGAGTACAAATATTTGTATACATCCGAAATAACATTGAAATCTTTATGTACCGTGGTTAAATTATATATTAAGTACATATTTTTAATTAAATCGTAATTAAAATATTGAAATTAAATTTAAAAAAATGTTTTTTAAATACATAGGTATGTACATTTTTAAATAATTTGCGATTACAAATATTTGTATACATCCGAAATAACATTGAAATCCTTATGTACCGTAGTTAAATTATTTATTAAGTACCTAAATATTTATTAATTGAATCGTAATTAAAATATCAAAAAAATTAAATTTAAAAAAATATTTTTTAGATACATACATACCTTTTTAAATAATTTGCGGTTACAAATATTTGTATACATCCGAAATAACATTAAAATCCTTATGTACTGTAGTTAAATTATATATTGATACATATTAAATAATTACATCGTAGTTAAAATATCAAAATTAAATAAAAATATTTTTTCTAAATACATATGTATACTCATTGGACAGAGTAACACTTACTCCTGTACAAATGCTTGAAAATGATGACCCTTCAGACTAATGACAATTTTTTTTCGGTTTTTGGTAAATTTTGGTAAATTAAGCACACTAGGATCAACTCACTGGAAAAATGTAAAAATCTTACTTATTCTCGGATAAATGTAAGTTTTTTTCACAAAAGTAGCCCGTTCATGTAGGTAATACGGTAAGTTTTTCGAAAAGGTATGAAATAGAGCAGTTTTTAAGACCATTTGAACATCTGTAAGTGTGCTAGATTTTATAAAATAATTTTTTAAAGAAATAACTTTATTAAAGTTTTATAAATTTTCAAATGTCAACCTGCAGCCATTCTTTGTTTTTGTTATTCATAAATTTTATTTTAATCTGAAAGTGTAGCTTAGACATTTAAGTAATATAAAAATCATGTTTGAAAAATATGGGCTCTTTAACTTTTGAACTTTCGCCATTAATATCTATAAATCTGGGTTTTATAAAAAATTTACTAAAAAGGCCGATATAAAAAAACTGTAGCACTTTGTATATAGGTATATTTGCTTAAATCACTTCCAAATGACTCATTCTACCTTCCTTCAAAATATTCGTATCGCCGAACCAAATACCCTGTACATACATTTTTAAATAATTTGCGATTACAAATATTTGTATACATCCGAAACAACATTAAAATCCTTATGCACAGAAAAAAAACTGTATTGGACCAAGAAAACCTTGTTTTGTATATAACGAAAACAATAATATAAGAAACATACTCTTAACCCACTACGTTATTCCTTCGTTCAAGAATACTATAGTTGGTTTAAGAATATATTTCTTATCTTAAGAAAATATTGTTTTCGTTATATACAAAACAAGGTATACTTGGCTCAAGTAAACCTTTCTACCAGTGTGTACCATGGTAAACAATTATATATTAATTAATTAAATCGTAATTAAAATATTAAAATTAAATAAAAATATATTTAAAAAAATACATATACATACCTTTTTAAATATTTTCTCTTATTTTTAAATGTTGTAAAATATGTGTTACTTATATTTATAAAAATATAATTTAATAAACATTATTTTAATAAAAAGCCACATATATAAGTACTTATTAATTATAATCCAATTTTTAAATCAGTTAAACTGTAACATTTCAAACTACAATTCCATTTATAAATGTCACTAACAAAGTCTAACACAAATATTAATTTTTTTTATATTTATTTAATGCTTTAAACTTTTTTCAACACAAATATTTATTTTATGCCAATTTATTTTGACGAGATCTTTTCGACTGAATGTTATATTTAAATATGCGACATTCCTACGCGACGGACAGTGTACCACTGATCTCGGGAAAATACAGAGTAACAAGGCATGCTTTGGTATTAATATGTTAGACAGAGATAGTTCAGTGTCATTGCGTTAGACTGCGACAGATAGATATATGTATAACGTAATAGTAGAACTGTTTAGGTATGGATGTACCATATATACATATATGGGTATTTTTCACTAATTTGGTAACTTGGTGTTTCTCACAATAATTTTATTATTATTTTTTGATTTTGCTATAATTACTTATTATGAAAAATTAAAATTAATCTTCACTAATTTTGTAACATGCTGTCACACTAGGGTGATTCATTTCCGCAAAACATTTTTTTTCAAGGTCCTCAAGCAAAATTTTAATCTACATATAGAAAAAAAAATTCTCACCAAGATTGAGCTCTTAATTCCTATTTTAAGTACTTGCAATTTAAATATGAAGTTTTCCCATTTAAAATGCATGTAAAAAATTTTTTTTTTCAAATTTCTAATGCTTAAACACCTTTTATCATATTGGGAATCGGTTTGATGGACCTTACGGGAAATTTCACACTCTTTAAAATTGCCTTAGTGTTTTTTTCTGTAACTCACACTGGTTCGCCAGTAGGAGTCATCTAAATACTAACTAATAATGCAGCATTATTAGTTAGTATTTATCAATTTCTTGCGTTTTAAGGCCTAAAAATGGCTGTAAATTCATTAAATATTGGTTAAAAAAACTATTTTTTACGAGTCAGCTCTTTTTTTCTCCCTAATTTTTGCGGTTTGCTAAAAAAAATGGAAAAAAAATTATTCCAAAAACTGTATTTAGATGACTCCTACTGGCGAACCAGTGTGAGTTACAGAAAAAAACACTAAGGCAATTTTAAAGAGCGTGAAATTTCCCGTAAGGTCCATCAAACCAATTCCCAATATGATAAAAGGTATCTAAGCATTAGAAATTTGAAAAAAAAAAAACAATTTATTCCAAAAACTGTATTTAGATGACTCCTACTGGCGAACCAGTGTGAGTTACAGAAAAAAAACACTAAGGCAATTTTAAAGAGCGTGAAATTTCCCGTAAGGTCCATCAAACTAATTCCCAATATGATAAAAGGTATCTAAGCATTAGAAATTTGAAAAAAAAACAATTTATTCCAAAAACTGTATTTAGATGACTCCTACTGGCGAACCAGTGTGAGTTACAGAAAAAAACACTAAGGCAATTTTAAAGAGCGTGAAATTTCCCGTAAGGTCCATCAAACTGATTCCCAATATGATAAAAGGTGTCTAAGCATTAGAAATTTGAAAAACAAGTTTTAATTTCGCTGTAATTATTATGAAAGATGAAAATTAATAATGAATTCTAGTTGTGCGTAATATAAAAAGTTACAATAAAAATACTGTCATTTATTTAACCCTTAATTACTCGCGCTGGTGTATTTTGTACACCAGTAACACATTTTCAGCGATTACTAAATGCATAAATTTTTGTGGGACTGTACACCCCCATCTAACCTTTGTTTAGTCATTCTAGGGTGAGATAGGAATCCGGCACTCAAAATATGAGGATTGTAGCAGTTTGTATTAATATTTTACTTACTACATACATCTAGGTGGTATTAACGTACAAATAGCAGCATCCTAAGCGAACAACCGCGTTTTTGAAGACATTAGTGATGCTGCTGATGGAAGATATTTTGTCAAAGGGCAAAATTAAAAAAATGACCAACTAAAATCAAATTTTAGTTGACCGATTTATTGCAAAATGAATATTGAACAGTTTTGTTTACTTTTTGGGATTTATTTTGGTTAGTTTTTTTTTCTAACCCTTAATTTTTAGTTGTGTTAATTATAAGATAGTTTTTCTTAGTTCCTCAAAAATAAATAGTACATAGTATGAATTGGGTAAATAAATTAATATAATACCTTTAAAATTCCCAAAAACTAGATTTTTTATGTGGTGTATAAAATACACCCCGCGAGTAAATATACAGGGTGTTTGGTTCGGCGATACGAATATTTTGAAGGAAGGTAGAATGAGTCATTTGGAAGTGATTTAAGCAAATATACCTATATACAAAGTGCTACAGTTTTTTTATATCGGCCTTTTCAGTAAATTTTTGAGAAAACCCAGATTTATACATGTTAACGGCAATACTTCAAATGTTAGAGTGTCCATCTTTTTCAAATACGATTTTTATATTACCTAAATGTCTATGCTACACTATCAGATCAAAATAAAATTGATTAATAACATAAACAAAAAAATGGCTGCAGGTTAACATTTGAAAACTTATAAATCTTGAATAAAATTAATTCTTTAAAAAATTATTTTATAAAATCTAGCACACTTACAGATGTTCAAATGGTTTTAAAAACTGCTCTATTTTATACCCTTTCAAAAAATCTGTCGTATTACCTACATGAACGGGCTACTTTTGTGAAAAAAACATACATTTATCCGAAAATAAGCAAGATTTCTACATTTTTCCAGTGAGTTGATCCTAGTATGCTAATCCTAATAAGTCGTAAAAAATGGAATGCAATACTTTTTAAAAAAAAAATTTCTACTCCTTAGACAGTGTAACACCTACTCATGGGTAAATTATTGAAAATTATGGTCCTGTCAAACTAATGGCGATTTTTTGTCGGTTTTTGGTAAATTAAAATATTGAAGACGGCAATTTTCTCAAAGTATTTTATAGACCGATGAATCGACTTTCTCCAGAGAATGTACGAAAACTTTTAATAACATCTACTACTGGAATGTTAAAAGACACAATCCGCATTTAAAAAATATACGTTATTCCATCATAATAGACTACGGGCTAGTGTGATTGACAATAGACTGATGGGTCCGCACTATCTTCCGAACACATTAAATTGTGAGAAATACTTAAAATTCCTCAAAAATTACCATTGATTAAACATTTAACGATGAATGATCTTCCACTTCTTCGAATTGCCGTCTTCAATATTTTAATTTACCAAAAACCGATAAAAAAATCGCCATTAGTTTGACAGGATCATAATTTTCAATAATTTGCCCATGAGTAGGTGTTACACTGTCTAAGGAGTAGAAAAAAAATGTTAAAAACGTATTGCATTCCATTTTTTGACTTATTAGGATTAGCATACTAGGATCAATTCATTGGAAAAATGTAGAAATCTTGCTTATTTTCAGATAAATGTATGTTTTTTTCACAAAAGTAGCCCGTTCATGTAGGTAATACGACAGATTTTTTGAAAGGGTATAAAATAGAGCAGTTTTTAAGACCATTTGAACATCTGTAAGTGTGCTAGATTTTATAAAATAATTTTTTAAAGAATTAATTTTATTCATGTTTTATAAGTTTTCAAATGTTAACCTGCAGCCATTTTTTTGTTTATGTTATTAATCAATTTTATTTTGATCTGATAGTGTAGCATAGACATTTAGGTAATATAAAAATCGTATTTGAAAAAGATGGACACTCTAACATTTAAAGTATTGCCGTTAACATGTATAAATCTGGGTTTTCTCAAAAATTTACTAAAAAGGCCGATATAAAAAAACTGTAGCACTTTGTATATAGGTATATTTGCTTAAATCACTTCCAAATGACTCATTCTACCTTCCTTCAAAATATTCGTATCGCCGAACCAAACACCCTGTATTACGGCATTTCACGCGAGTAATTAAGGATTGATATTATTTAGAAATCATAATATTATTTTGAATAGACAAAGATGTTATAGTCCAGTCAGTAGACAATTTCGTATAGGGGTGGCGCTAGAAAAAAATTGAAACGATTATTTCAAGAAATTGGTAGATTTCAATGTATAGAACATGGTGATAACTTTTCCCCCTCTTCACAGGGGGGGTGCATAACTTTCTAGGGGCTTACAAAGCTGTCTAAAATCAGTTATTTGAGTACATCACTGAAGTTGTCAGTTTTAGAAGAAAACAGGTTTAATAAATCTTAAAGCTGATAAAATTACAAACAAAATATTGTTTTTAAAAATGATGTGACATAAATAGTTAATGAAATAGAGCCCGCGAAAAAACCACTTAGCGACGTCGAATTTGGAGATCATGCCTAAAATGTAGAGTTACGTTCGACCGCTGTGTTTAATATGTATTTAATTGAATTTCAAAATAAAATTTTAAATTATAATAGAGAAAAGAGTACCCTAAATAATACTCGGCACCCAATGTCGAAATTTCTAAAAATGTTTGAGTTATAAGCATTCAAAGTTGTAGATATTACAAAAATTTTAGGAAAATTATTCATGTTTTTCAACAACCTCAGAGAAGACCTTCTACACCGAATAAAATAAATTCCAGCTAGGAATCCAGAGAAAATTTAATGCCCTAATTAATTGTTTCTGTCCGACCATGATTACTTAAAAATTGTTCAAATTATGGGAAAATATATGAAGCACATAATTTAAGTTGTAATAATCACAATTGTATTCAAAAACAGTGTATATTCAAAGTTTTTGTTATAAAAATTTGTCTTTGGATATTTACCAATAACTTGAATAATTTTAAAATAATCATGGTCAGACAGAAACCATTATTTAGGGAATTAAATGTTATATAGATTCCTAGTTGGAATTTAATTTATTCGGTGTAGAAGGTCTTCTCTGGGGTCGTCGAAAAACATGAATAATTTTCCTTAAATTTTTGTAATATCTAGAAGTTTGAGTGCTTATAACTCAAACATTTTTCAGGATTCCGACATTGGGTGCCGAGCATTATTTAGGGCACTCTTTTCTCTATTATAATTTAAAATTTCATTTTGAAATTCAATTAAATACATATTAAAAACAGCGGTCGAACGTAACTCTACATTTCAGGCGTAATCTCCAAACTCTAAGCTAAGTGGTTTTTTCGCGGGCTTTATTTCAATAACTATTTACGATACATAATTTTTAAAAACACTATTTTGTTCGTAATTTTATCAGCTTTAAGATTTATTAAACCTGTTTTCTTCTAAAACTGACAGCCCCAGTGGTATACCCAAATAATTGATTTTAGGCAGCTTTGTAAGCCCCTAGAAAGTTATGCACCCCCCTGTGAAACGGGGGGAAAAGTTATCACCATGTTCTATACATTGAAATCTACCAATTTCTTGAAAAAAAACGTACTCCGTCATTTTTTTCTAGCTCAAATATTATATTGACTGGACTATGAACCAAGATCGGGCTTAGGAATGAAATCACATGTCACTACCCGAGTAAAAATTTTTATATATAATTGTATATAATTATATAGAAATGTATATAATTGTATATAATTATATAGAAATGTATATAATTGTATATAATTATATATAATTATATATATATATATATATATCTATATAATTATATACAATTATATATAATTATATAAAATTGTATATAAATATTTTTTAATCGATTGTACATCCTGGAGTCCCCCCCCCCTAAACGGGAATGTATTAATTACACAGTAAATCACAGCTCTTTTTAGCAGATAGTATATATAACTATTACATATATAAAGTACTCGGATATTATTGAATCATTTTAAAAAAAATAATCTAGATGCGTATTAAGTAATATTTGAGGCCCATATTGTTGAAATAAAAATTTACAATAATTGACCGTTTAGGGAAGGGGGGACTCCAGGATGTATAATAGATTAAAAAATATTTATATACAATTTTATATAATTATATAGATATATATATAATTATATACAATTGTATATAATTATATATAATTATATACAATATATATATTTATTATATATATACAATTATATATAATTGTATACAATTATATACAATTATATATAATTATATACAATTATATCGGGCCAAATCTCCGATATAATTGTATATAATTATATACAATTATATATAAAAATTTTTACTCGGGTATGCATATTTAGCTTCTTACTTTAAATGTTAGGTATATAGTTTGTTAAAATATAGAATATATCTGTGCGCCGGTCTCTTTATACTAAATGCTATAGTTGACCGCTTAAGTTGTAGTGTTAGATGTGCGGCGTTCTATTGAGTAATGAACTGAACGAGCCCACTGAATCAAGTCAGTGGCGGATAGTTCAATAATTATTTTTAATTTTTAATGGTAATCTAACATTTATATATTCTATAAATGTATTTAATGACGTCAGTTTAGATTTCTTACCCTTACCGCTCCGGTAATTTTTCATGATACGTACAATACCTAATTTCGGAAACACGTAATTAGAAATATTTTATATTTACTTCAATATTTTTGGTCATTTTTCTCGTTTGCCTTAAAGTTTGAAGTGTTAAGAATATTGTGTGTAAATTTCATATTTAAATTCCAAGAATTGTGGAAGTTGTGGGTCATTATTTATCACCGAGTCGCCAAACGCGTGACTTCTATGCCAAACTTTAAATACGATTAACTCAGAATATACTATCTGAAGTCCGTTCCCAAAATATTTCGAAAACCGCTGCTTCAAATTTTTACACAATATTTTCGGATATATTTGCTTCTTCACTACATAGAACTTTTTTTGTTATTTTCTCAGTTATTTTGTTTTTTATCAAACCAGAAGGGTTGGAAATTGTGGTTGCAAAATGAATATAACTTTCAATCAGGTGCCATTTCGTGAAAAAAATAACATAAAAAAAATTATAGACTGCGCTTATGGGTCGTTTCAAAATTTGTTGCAGGTAAACGTGTCCCGGAAGAAAAAACATTGATTATTGTTAGTTACATTCAAACTTAGAAAATATTATGGAATCAATAAACAATGCACCCTATTATAAAACACCTTTAATAAAGACAAATAAATCCCACTTCAATTTTTCCTTTTTTTTAAAGTAACATAGTGGACAAAAACGGTAACAGAGTTGTTTTCTATATAAACACATGCTGTCAATTCGTGTCCCACGCTACTATGTAGAATGTTTATAGGCCGCAAACTTTTTTTACATTCAATTAATTTATTACTTTAAAATGTGACCTTATTGCAAATTTTATAACAATGTGCTAAATGTATGTTTGAATCTTCAAGTATTAATAGATATTTTTTAATGATTTTTTTAAGTTTTGTCCCGCGCTCTGTATGGAATCGTAGCTCCACTATGTTACTATAGTATTTTAGGATTTAAAAAACAGATAGCGTTATAATCAGCTCACAATAACTTTGCAACAATGTGTTGTTACCAGTATTGTTATTCGCCGCGGAGTGAGGGGTGATACGAGCCAGCCAGTTGGTCACGAGACGTCAAACGTACTGCGTGTGTTTATTGTGTGTCCACTCTGTTACCGACAAATTTTAGTAAATAATAGCTGTTTTTAATATGATTTTATTAAATATAAGTAGTTTAAAGGGGATAAATCTTATATTTGGAACCAAGTTTTTGCTAAACACTTAATTTAGAGATAAATACCTTTATACGAATCGACAAATTTACCACTCTGTTACTACACAACTCTGTTACTAGTTCATGTTAACAGAGTTGTAGAGTAAGTAACAGAGCAGTAATTAGTTCTGTTCAGTGGCGTCGCTAGTGGGGGTGACACCCGGGACGGAAATCGAGAGTATCACCCCCCCCCCAATAAAAATTTTTTTTTGCACATTAAGTGGGTGTCACCCTTTGTGAATTTTTAACGACAGAAAAAAAATTTTTTTTAATAAATTGGACGGTTATCACCCCTTAAACTACCAATTACCAAAAAAAGTCAATTGGTAAAAATTTTTTTACACATTTTACCATTTAGCCATTAAACCCAGAAAAAAAAACAAATTTACCGGCAAAACTTCGCTACTAACTACTATAAGTCAATATTAAGGAGTTATTACAAGCGTCAACATAGAAAAAAATTGTGTATAAAGAGTTTATTTTTTTTTCATTTTTAAAATCTTATGAAGCAATTATCTGCATGAAATTTTGAAACGATCCTTATAACATATTTTTCGTTTTTTCCCAACAACTTTGCCAAAAATAAGAATATTTTGATGAAAATAATGATAATTTCAAATAAACCTATCAAGTTTCATTCAAACATAGGTACTTTAAAAATTACAAAAAATTAGATTTGAAAAATAGTTATAAAATTGATGTCAAGATTCTCTTCTCCCTCGTCACATATCATAATATTAGTCAATCCTACCCCCCCCCCCCCCATTATGTATGTATTTTGTAGACGATCTCTAAAGTACTTTTTTATAGAGTAATTATGTTTGTATTTAAGTACATTTTTATGTAGTTGTGCACAGCTCTTTTAGGGTTCCGTAGAAAACTAGGAACTCTGTCCGTTCGTCTGTCTGTCTTTATATATTTAATACCGATTAAGATGAACTTTGTTATTCGGACGTATGTTAATAATCCAAAAAAAGAAATGATGATATTTTTGAAAAATATATTTTTTTTACCTCCCTTCTCATAGCCTGAAAAGTATATTCAATTTTTTTTCACCTGCCCCATTGAGTGGGGCGTTATTAAATAGGGCTCCAAAAATGCAATAAAAAATTTCAAATAATTTACTAATCAGCCAGCGTTTAATGTTATTTAAATTGTTTTTTTTATTAACGTTTTCACTTTGTTTTTACCTATAATTATAAACATCATTTAATTATTTTACTTCCCATTTATTTTCACTGTTTTTACTTATTAGTTTTCATTTTGATTATATTTTTTGTCACTGTTTTTATTTTTATTTATTTATTACTTTTTTCCGGGCACATGTTTGTGTTATCAGTAGGAGCTCTCGATAGGATTTCGATGGTGCTTCTGCGCCTGTCAGAGCAGGATGGACATTATGTCACGATATATTTGCTTTTTCAATGTTAGAGCGCCCCACCCCCTTGTAATTTCTAACCTATCTATGCAAAATATCTGAAAAAAAGTCTAGAATGTAGCTTTTATTTAATACTTTTACTAAAATTATAACAAACACTATAGCAAAAATAGTTAAAGAAAAATTTTGAAATAATTTTTTTTAAATCGTACTGAGAATGACTACATAACCCTATAATGTGCGTGCCCAACACGTTTTATTAAATTAATAATTTTCATATAGGTGGGCACAGTCAACCGAAAAGTTAACTTCATTAATCGTTAATTCGTTAATAAAAAAGTTAACTTCGTTAATCGTTAAAGCGTTAAAATTCCGAAAATGTAACGGAAGTTAAAGTTAACCGTTAAAAGTTAACCATCCAAAATGTTTGAAGACCTTTTTTTTGCTTTTTCGACAACTTTCTTATGTATTTGTCATCAAACAACCAATGTAACGGACCAAATTTAATAAAAGCGTTAACATTTTTTTGAGTTAACTTAAAAGTTAATCCGTTAACCTTTTTGTTAACTTCGTTAATTAACGATTAACGGATTAACGAGTTAATGCCCACCTATGATAATTTCCTAAGTCACCCTCAAATATTCACTGTAATTAAGATAAAAATCAAATCAATTATCCAACTAACATTCATTTCACGAAAGCAATTAAACAATTGTACCTAAAAGGAATTAAATATTACAGTTCTAGTATGTCCAATTACATTCCGGACATCTGAATAATGCAAGAACGTAGGGGTTGTTGGGGGTAGCAATCAAATAATTAGAAGAAAAACCGTTATTTATTCACAGATCTAGCTCGAGACGGTTTTGGAAACTTGATTGTGACAAGGGTCCGGCCGACAGCAGCCACTGCTACTCGTAGCTAACCTTTACACAGACAACAGTGAACATGGTTTAGGTGGGTCGCTAGAATACATTACTCATGGATATTGGGGGGGGGGGGGGGGGGACTCTAATGACTTATGGATTCTACTAATGTTCAATTGGATCAAGACGGCTAATAAAGTTTCTATAATAATAATTATTATTATTACAGACTAGATGGCTTTGACAATGTTACTGATAGGATTCATAACAAATTATCTAAAATGAATTTCCAGGGGAATATTTACAACAAAAAAAAAACGAATTTTCAGATAAATTTTTTCAGACAAATGTTTCATGATTTTGAGGGGGCTAAATATTCTCATTACGATGTTACCTTGAAAAGGTCGCCATGGTGTGTTTTCAGGTTCAAATATGTTTTTTCAAATTTAAACCTAGAGTAAAGTCGGTATATATGGAATAATTCATGTTTTAAGGAAGAAAACTATAATATTATTATTTATAAAATTAGTTCTTATCATTTAATTAGAAAGAGAATTTAATCTTTTAATAAGATCGAATAGGCAAAATAGAGTTCTTGAATTAAAACAAAATAAAAATAAAAAAACTAAAACAATCGAAACTCAGTCTCTAAAAAAATGTGTGTGTAATATGACCCACAGTGGTCCATATTACACTCTTGTTACCATAATACAGTATTATCTATATAAGGTGAAAAAAACATTTGTATTTAAATTTATTTTGTTGTTTTTATTTAAAAACTATATGTTGTCACTGTAAAATAAAACGGGCAAGTGCGTGTTGGGCACGCACATGATAGGGTTCCGTAGTCATTCTCACTACGATTTATAAAAAGTATTTTTCAAAATTTTCGTAACTGAAGGGTTAAAATCAAAAAGTCAATTGACTTTTATTATTGCATTTTAGGAGACCTATCAAATGACACCCCACTCAATGAGGTAAATGAAAAAAATATGAGTTCACTTTTCAATCTATGAAAAGGGGGTCCAAAATATTTTTGACAATGTTCGTTATAATTTTCAGTGAAAGTACTAATTAAAAGCTACATTCTGGAAATTTTACAGATTTTTAAATTGATAGTTTAGAAAATAGAGGGGGGGGGACGATTTTTTAAGGACTTTAGAGAGCAAATGCATCGTGATAAAGGGTTAAAATCAAAAAGTTCGTATACATTTTTTGTTGCATTTTAGGAGAACTTTCTAACGACACCCCACTCAATGGGGTAGGTGAAATTTTTTTTTGAAAACACTTTTCATTTTATGGAAGGGGTTTTTCAAAAATCTTATCATTTCTGTTTTTGGGTCATTAATCTACGACCGTGTACCAAATTTCATCTTATTATCTCAAAATTTTTGAAGACGGACGGACATGGAGAAACTATAAGGGTTCCTAGTTTTCTACGGAACCCTAAAAAGGCAGTGACGTAGCAAAGTAGGCGGGCAGAAACCTACTAGTACCCCATTTAGTGAGCACCGTCATGAAGATTTGTACTAAAAAAAGGATTTTTGCGGAAGCGAATAGTTGTACTAGATGATTAATATACTTTTCATATTATTTCGTTCCTTAGCTTACAACACCGCTCAAGTCGAAAATTGGCGGTTTTTACATTTTAATGTCATTGGATATAGCTACTAATTGCGCGTCGATCTACCAATCACATTCTAGATGTTTCGGACAATAAGAGACCAAAATTCAAAAAATAGTGACAGCGCACAAGCCGGTAGCCTATATAAAACATACACGGTTTTTTCGCTCTCCTGTAAAGTTGGTCAAAATGACTTGAGCGGTGTTGTAAGCTAAGGGACGATTTGCCTCATCAAGATTCAGGTTAATTATTACACTTCATAGCCATATAATACGCCATAGTCCATAATACCCGCAACCACATGTATTTAAAAAAAATTGCTATCGCCGAGGCAATTATTATTATTACGTGGTTAAAAACCACTGTTCATACGGCCAACCCTTATACCTACATGTTTAAACAACAATACAATTAATTTAAACAATTTAATACAGTAACAACTTTAATTAACTTAGATTCATAAAAATAATCAAAAATGATAAATTTCATTAAGTTGAATCAATAAACCAATTTATTGTTTTAAAAAATAAAAACAACATAACTTTTCCAAATATTAAAATCAATTTGATCGAAGCGAAATATTATATATGAATACATATGCTAGAAGGTATTCCCTCTGGTACCAGTTAAAACCGTTTTGCGTGTCTGGTATTTATTATGATGATTGTGTGTACGAAAATCCATTTAAAATTTGATTTAAATTCAGCCATTTAGTAACGTCGGGAATATTTCTTTTCCTGTAAAGTAAAAGGGAAAGCCACCTCTCTGATATTATTTATTTTTTCAACAACAATGGTTGTATAAGTTGGCCGTGTTCCAATTTAGATTCGTTTGCGTTGATTGAGGTGGCTACGGAATAAATATCCAGCGCTCGTGGATTTATTTGAAATAATGTGAATACATACAGGATGTCCCAGGACTGTGTCAAAGCTCAATATTTCATTTATTATAAGAATTGGAAAAAAACTTTAAATGCAAAAGTTGTCAGGCTAGAGGAGCGGCATAATTTAAAAATAGTTACATTTATACAAAGTGACCCATAACTGCGTTACAAACCAAAGTTATGTTTTTTTTTTAAATACAAACTATATATTTTTATTTGATAATCTAAAAGTATTCATATTTCTGAGTATTTTGATGTATCAAGTATGGGATTATACAGAGGGGTTTAGAAATAATGACCAATTTTGTAAGAAAATAGGAGCATTTTCAACACCTTGTATTTTCTAATTACCTACAACAAAAAAATTGTTCTCTGCTGAAAGTAGTTTTGGTATATTCTCTATTATTGCGATATTATGTCAAACATTTACAAAATTGTACTATTTGTGCAGGGTGTATCAAAACACTGAACCTAGTTTTTTTCAAAATTTTCAAATGGAACACCTTATATATTTTTACATTTTCGAATTGCCTGTTCAATTCTCAACACATTTTGCAAACCATGTTCTATACCTAAATCCAGCCGTTAATATTTTATTAATTTTATATTAAAATCTTAAGATTTTTTTAAAAACAATACAACGTAATATCGCAATAATAGAGAATATACCAAAACTACTTTCAGCAGAGAACAAATTTTTTTTGTTGTACTTAGAAAATTACAAGGTGTTGAAAATGTTCCTATTTTCTTACAAAATTGATCATTATTTCTAAACCCCTTTGTATAATCCCATACTTGATACATCAAAATACTCAGAAAAATGAATGCTTTTAGATTATCAAATAAAAATATATATTTTGTATTTAAAAAAAACATAAGTTTGATTTGTAACGCAGTTATGGGTCAACTTGTATAAATGTAACTATTTTCAAACTATGCCGCTCCTCTAGCCTGACAACTTTTGCATTTATAGTTTTCTTCCAATTCTTATAATAAATGAAATATTGAGCTTTGACACAGTCCTGGAACACCCTGTATACCATAGTATAGGTCGTGTTTTGTTTCATGAAATCATCAGCTGTTTGTTTATTTTGCTTCTCTGTTGTGAATGGTTATAAAGGATATTGTTTTCTTGCAATATCCGAGGGGAAGCTATGTGGTTTAAATGTCTACTATGTGAATTCAACAAAGGTAGCTTTTAATAAATATCGTTTTTTTTTTTTTTTTACAATTTTATTAAAAAATGTGTAATATACATTTTTCTTAAGGTTATTCGATCATTAACACTAGAAAGACGGGAAAATCAGCCAACCTACAAAGACGGCGACCGGTCAAATTACTACAAATTTACTAAATATCTTTTTTTTATAAATAATTAATAAATGTCAAGTAAAGAAATAAAAGTAGATGTAATGAATGTTTAATTTTAATATTTATACACCATTTTTTCATGTTACAAGAGCCGCAAAGCGGGTTTTTTACAAGTATAAGTATCGCATACTTTATTAGTTTTATTTTTACATTTCTGAATAAGACATTCTCGCCTTATTCGAATTTCCTGGGCTTTTTTCACAAATCACTCACAATAATTTCGATACAAAATTACAGGCTTATTTGACTGACAATTCATATACGTATTTATTGTTGTACCCTCTCATACAACAATTAAAAACATATTTATCAGATCATAGCCGTCAAAAGACCGCCACCGTCAACATTTCAAACAATAAAGAAAAGAGATGTGAATTATTTTGATACATAGTTTCATTTAACTACTAGTATTAATAAGTCTCATTACGGTAAGTCAAATAGTTTTTGAATTATTCAATATTGAAATTGAAATTACCGTCAAATGACTGCTCACGTATTTCTAGTGTTAAACCAATATACAGGGTGATTCAGCACTGTCGTGCCAAACTTGAACGATAGATTGAGAAAAATATTTTAAGCAAAAAACTTTCAATAAACATGTGTCCGGAAATTTTTCCTTAGGGAACTACAGGACTCTAAAGATTTTACTAAAAATGAGTTTTAATTTAATATCTAGAGAACACTTTGTGCTAGAATTATGAAATTTAGTATTTGGTTTAGTAATAATATGTGTTATCGATTTCTAATATTAACCAATTATGTTTTAGGCCAGGGCTGTATGGGGTCAGTGGGCCCATCGATTTTTATCTAGTATTTGTTTGTTCCTTAATTTTTTTCCTGATTTGGTACTTTTATAAGATAATATGACACAAAATACACAAAAACATAGTTTGCTTGTTTATCATAGGATAAACCGTTTTCGAGAAATATCGATGGAAAAGAAAACATGCCGAGTTAACCCTAATACGGATGCTTAAAATTACAAAAAATAAATTTATATTCTTGTTCAATGATAAAATATAAGACAAAAAGTTTATATAAATATACCTCCGATAATGCATCCTTATCAACAAATAGCTATTTTTAGTTTGTTTTTTAGTCATGTTAATAAAGTACATGTAACAGTAATAGAACTGGCTATAGATCTTACAGGATTCATATTAGGAGGTTTGTTTATAAAAGCTTTATTCTTACCTTTAATCATAGAAAAAGAATATAAATTTATTTTTTATAATTTCAAGCATCCGTATTAAGGTTAATTCTGCATGCATTCTTTTCCATCGATATTTCTCGAAAACGGTTTATCCTATGATAAACAAGCAAAGTATGTTTTTGTGTATTTTGTATCATATAATCTTATAAAAGTACCAACTCAGGAAAAAAATTAAAGAACAAACAATTATAAGATCAAAATCGATGGGCCCACTGGCCCCATACAGCCCTGGCCTAAAATATAATTGATTAATATTAGAAATCGATAACACATATTATTACTAAACCAAATACTAAATTTCATAATTCTATCACAAAGGGTTATTAAATTAAAACTCATTTTTAGTAAAATCTTTGGAAGCCTGTAGTTCCCTAAGGAAACATTTCCGGACACATGTTTATTGGAAGTTTTTTGCTTAAAATATTTTTCTCAATCTACTGTTCAAGTTTGGCACGACAGTGCTGAATCACCCTGTAGATAAAAGTCTTAAAGTTTAATATGATATTTATGGATAACACATACATTGTAATAATTTTTATTTAAAATATTGGACGTATGGGTTTTTTGTAATTGGATATTAAAAATATAGTTTTTTAACACACGATACATGAGAGAACTTGCCGAAAGTGCTATATTTATTGAAATTATATACAATTGGTTATATAGAGACGTTTTAAAAACTAATTATTCGAAACTTCACCCTTTTAAATAATATAAAAATTATAAAACAAATATATTCATGTGTAATTTATTCAAAATAATGAAAAACTAGCTCTATATACCATTACAGCAGTACAAATTAGTACATGTTACTATTATATACCGTTCTGTCTATTTCAATTTTCAAATTAAATTAAACTTTTTTTAACTTTTAATAATTTACAAAGTAAAATATTCCACTAAATGTAGGTACATGTGTTCTGAATATAAATTAAAAACAACATTTTTCGAAATCAAGTTTTTTTTAGAGTGTGTTAGACCAGCGTTTCTCAACCTTTTAGTATTTACAACCCAATTTTCAACCACAATTCTCATCGCCCCCCCCCCCCCCCCCCCATCTACATTCATACAATAATTTTTTACTGAAAAATAGATCTGAGCTAAATTAAAAAAAATTGCTTAGATAAGGCTTAGAATGTTAATTTCTAATATTAAACCTTCTCTCGAAAAAATTTGCTCTACAAGACAGGCCCAAAGGAGTCACTAATAATTATTAATCTTGTTTTTATTTTAATATTGATAAGTTAATCAATATTTTATTTTTTATTATGTCAGAATGTATTTTATTGCTTTTCTTTCAGTAAATTAAATAAAATTTTTAATAATATATTTCTCGATATGCTCGGGCCCCCCCTTCAGTTTTATCACGCTCCCCTAAGGGGGCGCGCCCCACGGATTGAGAATCGCTGTGTTAGACGTATAACCTTAATGCCTGATTATTATTTTCGTATATTTAATTTTTCAACAATTTCAATCAATTTTTTATCTGTCAAAGATAGTTTGAATTTTAGAAAGAAAAAAATATTCTGCAATTTCTTTGTAAGGGAATAATTATCTACAAAAGTTATAATGACTTTTTTATATAGAAATTCAGTTATTTAACTTTACAAAAAATTTATAATAATTCAAAATTTATGAAAAAAGTCAGGTGTTGTTCTTGAGATATTACAAAAAAAAACAATTTTGGGACGATTTTATACGATTGCCATAAATTTTATATAGGACCATCAAAATACCCAAATTCAACTAACATACCAAATTTCATTAATATCGGTTCAGTAGTTCATGAGTAATACATGTGACAAAGAGGACAGACAGACAGACAGATACGGAACAAAAAGTGTTTATCTTGACTTGAAACAGAAATATCGAATGAAAATTTTGAAATTTTATTTTATTTTATTTTTTTAACATTGAAAAACGATCACAAAGATTTTCATAGCTTCGATATGTCGAGGAAGTTGCAATACTTAAAATAAAATTTTAGCATCATGAGAACCAATTTGAAATAGTGCAAATATAGCAGCAGAAAAAAAAATATATCATGGTGGAGGCGCAATGAATTTTAAATCTTCATCGAAATGGTGGAGGTGCAATGCATATTCTATTTGTATAATGTAAATCAGCGGTTCTCAACCTTTTTTAGCTTGCGTACCCCTTGGCAGTTCATTATCCTAAATTGTACCCCTTATATTAGAAAAATGTTTATAATTTAAATACTCGTACTTGTTATTATTTTAAACTTGTTCTAACACTAAAGAAATAACAATAACGTGTCAAGGAGTGTGTTCAAAATGTTTATTAATGAAAACTAAAAGATTTTTATAGATACATATTTTTTAATAAAAAAATACAATAAATATAAACTATTATAAATATAAAGTTAAATATTCGCAATTTTACATTAGTTTTAACTTAACTTATTATATTCAGTGAGATCCTTGTGCTTGCTTTGAGGCACATAGTTTTTTTTAAATCAGGTTCGATTAATACAAGGTACAATCTTAAATCTGGAGCTGCATTCAGCTTATTACGGTATTTGTTTTTAAAGAGAGATAGGTACGAAGAAAATGCTCTTTCCACCAGCACTGTACTTATAAATGGTAACAAAACGTTAAGCGCTTTAGCAGAAAGCTGTTCATATTCGGTGCTGATATATGACCAAAATTTAATAAGACATTTTCCTTTAAATTCGACTTTCAAAGTAGAGTCAATTGAAAGATCAATTAAGTTCTCTTTTTCTTTGATAGATAATTTAGCTACTCGAAAGTATTCTACATTAAAAGGATTTGAAATCCAATTGTTGAGTGTCGCTTCTGTATATTTATTATTCTGTAATTTAATGTGAAAAGTTACGTAACAGCGAGAAACTGAATCGTATCGAGAGGAACATAGTTATATTTTTAACATCGGCCATTACTCATTTTTTTCGCGTACCCCCAATTCATGAAACGCTTACCCCTAGGGGTACACATACCACGGGTTGAGAATCGCTGATGTAAATGATTATTCCTGAAAAAAATACATAAGTGCGGTATATGCTGATAATTTTCTTGTGATTAAAAAAACAAAACAAAACAAAACAAATAATAATAAACGTTGATTTTGATCGAATAAAACTAAAGGATGTCCCAAAAAAATGTATACGCACTTTTATATTTTTTAAATTATTTTTTTCTTGATATGACTCATGATTTTGAGTATTAATTCACGAACTACTGAAATTTAAATGTTCAACATCAAAGAGCGGGAAAACAACTTGAAGAGAGCTTCAAAATGAGTACTGTTAAAAGTTGATTGTATAAAAATTGACAGAGATATGATACAAATAAAATTAGTATCAATATTTTTCAGCGTAAAAATTATCAATAATACCCCCACCATTACCGGCTAAAATCAAAATTGGACGTAATCCTTCTACATTTTCTTTCACATGAGTACTATCAATGAGGATCGAATTTTTATATTTAAATTTTATATTTTTAAAATTATTTTTTCCTGTCTCTGTTTAATTTTTTTTTATTTCATTTTCGTAATGTACATATATTTAAGTACACACACAGAAAATTTTAAGTCAATCCGGCGATTATTTTCGAAGTTACACGCATATTTGTAAAGACGTCTCAGAGCGTTTGAATGTGTGAGGTCGGAGCGGCAGCGCGTTTTTCTCAAATCTGTGTTTTTAAAGTCGGTGACCACTATTCCTCAGAAACGGCTGAACCGATCAATCTCAAATTTTAACACAAGTTTCTTAAGAATATTTTTTAGTAATTAATCGAAGGTTTTATCTCACCGTTAAATATTTATTTTTTTATAAACAATTTAATGTCAAATTTTTGTCGAAAATCGATATTTTTTTTTGAGAAGCCGCCATTTTGTAAAAAAAATTTTTTTCGCTTATTCCTTCGATTAAGTACAAGATTATACATTACTTTAACGAAATCCGTTTAGGTTTTTTTATTTTAAATGATCCAGTCCAGAGATATCGTGGTCACCGCAAGGCGCCTTTTTTGAGAGGACCTCCTGGAGAACAGCTGTAGCAGCTTTCGAAATTATTATTTTTTGTAGAAATAAAAAATGTTAAAATACAATTAAAAGTTACCATAATATGTGTACAAATTTTTACATTAATAAATTTAAAAGTCTTCTCTTAAAAAATTCTTGAAAAACCCGTTTTTTGGGCCTTCTGACTGTATGTAACCCCTTAAAATAATGTCTGAAGTGCAAAAACGGTTTAGAAGGGAGTTTTAGACGCAAAGTTTGTATATTATTTCAGATATCATATTCTGTATATGAGAGATTTAGTTGCTAGGAGGCTGTAGTTAATAGTTAATATAATATAATACTGTATCATAATAATGTACGTAGGTATAATAATTAATCTGATTTTAGCAAACGAACATTGAGTAAGTGACTCCATGACGTCCACGAGTGATCTCTTTAGGGAAATATCAAACTACTAGCTACATATACACTACACGTATTTATAATGTTATTGGATTACACAGTTCTAGTCACTCTCTTCAACTAAATTGGAAACATAATTTACGCAATCATATTATTTTACATCAATTTATATTTACGTATACGTACTCCCGACATGTTTGTTTTATAATAACTTTTAATATACACACGGAGAAAAATGAAGTAATTTTTTTAATTAAAATTACAGTTGCCGATTAAAAAATTCAGTTTTGTATAAAAAAATACTATTTAGTTTTAACAAACATGCACCTACTCTCAGTAAGTTGAATAACTTCTACAGTCTACTATTTTTACTACACGGAGAGAAAAATCACATAATTTTAACAGGGAAATTCTTATAAAAATTACCGTGCGCGATCGACGGCAACAGTAAAAAATATTATACATCCATTTAAAAATTATTAAAATGAGAAGGAAAAATTGCTGTGCTCCAGCACAGTAAAAATTAGATTGCTGTATCAGAAAACTTCCTTACCGATTTAATAAAATTTCTAATAATACCTAACAATATTTATACAGCCATGAATGAATTTTTATACATATAGCTTATTATTATTTTTTAATAAGAAAAATGAGCCTGTGGCACAAGAAATTGATATTTTTTGGAATTTATGGAAATTAAGGAATTGATTGGGTTTAAATATTAATACAACATTTTTGTGATAAATTTTATTAGAAAAAAAGGTTATTATATATAATTAATATCTGAAACTGAAAGTAATGAAAAAAAGGTCTTCAGTTTTTATTTTACGAGGGCCCCCTCTCTCACATTCTGCCCCGGGGCCGCCGAACTTCTAGTTACGGCACTAGAACTACTTATACCATTTCACTGTAAATAAAAAAGAATACAACAAATTATTTTTAAATTTATTTATAGTAAAATAATATATAGATATGTGTGTTGACGGGTCCAGTGGCGTCGCTAGGGAAGGTCCGTTTCGGGTGACACATATGTTATTATATTATACATATTATACATTATTATACATATGTTAAAAATATATTTACTTTTTTTATTATTTAATGCTTCTAGGCAGTGGCGTATACTTTTCGTGGGGGATTATATACTTATGTGTTAAATTTTGGAAGATATTTTGAACTGTTTTCTCAAAATATACGTTTTTTTAGATACTGAACATTTCGGGGGGGGGGGGGCGTTACTACGCCATTACTCCTATGGGATCAAAATGTGTAAAAAAAGACCAATTTTTGATCATTTAAAGTTTATAAGATTGATGCTAACCTTTCAATTAATTAAAAAACAAATGAAAACCACTTGGGAAACCACTAATATTTTTTCTATTATTAAAAATCCGCAGGGGGTCACTTCCGATTTCCGCCCCAGGTGTCACATCCCCTAGCGACGCCACTGGCTGGGTCTACGCGGTAAATTCACTGACTCAATTACGTGATACTTTACATATTATACATTGTTGAAAAGGTTTTTTGTTTTCATCTCTTCAATTAATTAATTTAGTTAAAAATTTAATAATGGATGTAAGAATAAATGATAGAACGTAGTTTTTTTTACATTTGATTACAACTTTTAATTATTCATTATTATTCTTAAGTAACAATCATAAATAACCTCAAAATGCGCGTTACCAGGCTTGTTCATGCATACGTATATTGTAAACACACTTATCGAATAAAAATACTTAAGTAAAAAAGTAGATTAAAGAATAAACAAGTAAAAAAATCATATTAAATGGATATAAGTACGTACTTACGTAGTTGTACTCAAAGAATATACTTTGTAATTGTAATGACGCACTTTTTTCGGTTTAATTTCGATAAATAACTCACACACGAACTGAGAAATACTGACATGAGAAACCTTGAAAATGAAAGTGAGCGCCGATACAAAACGAAGATACACGATTGTCTCCGACTTTGATCTTTATTCTATTTAGTGAATACAATACCGGACCAAAATCGTAATACCGGTATTACGGTATTTTTTTATGTCAAAACCGGGATACCGGTATTAATACCGGTATTTAAAAAAAATTTAAAGATAATATATCTACATATATACAATTATAATAAATGTAAAAAATAAATATATAAAGTTACATTTGCATTTTTTATTAATAAAAAAATAAAACCTGTTAAATAAGTATAATAATAAAGTTTAATTCTGTTGAAAATAAATGTAAATATTATAAAATTTTATAAATAAAAATATCGGTATGGAGAACCATACATGACTTCCATGTTCTATAATATCTTTTACAATTGATAATTGTTAATATAAAACTCACCTTTGTGTTATAAATAATAGTTTTCTAATATTCTAATGTCAGTTGTAGAATAGACATTTTTGTAAAATAATAATTATCTGACATTTGAATTTAACTGCGCTTGTTTCCATGGCAACATGAATTTATTAGTATTTAAAATTAAAATTTTGAGGGTGGTTTTCACCCCTTCAGTGGCTATCTAAGCATGTTTATGAAATAAGTGCCCCTTAGATTGGATTGAACTACAAGTGTACCAAGTCTTATCAAAATTGGTGAGATAATAATCACTTTTCAGACGATAATAGGTACAAAATTTCGAATATTTCGGAAACCCCTAATCCGATTAGCACCAAAATTAATAAGTCTGGAGTACTCACTGAGGCAAACATTTTCCCCAAAAATAATTCAAATCGGTGCATATCTACAGTAGTTATCGTACACGGAAGAAAATTCTACATCCAGACACACAGACACACACACAGACACACAGACACACGCACAGCCGCCATGCGAAAATTAACTTTTCTTTACGTTTTGAAGTTAGTACAATCAGAATATGCTTTTTTTTCGGACATGATTTTTTGATGGTATTACAATACTTCCATTTCTTCGAACATGGAAGTAAAAATATTGTAGTTTATTTTAAAGTGAAAGTTATTAAGAAGAAATTATACATGTGTAGAAAATTTCATAAATATCAGACAACTTTGTAGAAATTGATTTTTTTAAGTATCTTCATATGTATGATATTATAAAATCTTTATGTACCTATACAATATTGAATTTAAACAGTTCACAACGACTTTGATAAAAAAATAATTAATTTAATTAATATTGAATTTTAATATTTTTCTTATACCTTCATTAAAAAAATAATTTCGATATTGTTGTAAGTTGCCATTGGTATATTTTTAAAATACTGAAGAATATTATTTTTTTCGATAAAGTTTTGTTATACATACATAGATATATTATTATAGTATACATAGAACATTCAATTTTGTTTTGTTATTACACCTATTCATGGATCAATCCAGGAATCGTAAGTAGAACTGGGGGAACCATAATTTTTTAGTGGAGAGCTAAAGCCCCTTAAATCTGTTACTACACGTATCGTGAATTATTTATGGCAAAAATTAAAAATAATAAATATTTCATATATTTATTATGAATTATGTATATTATTGCTTTAAATCCATTGACATGACTGGACTGATTATAAGTCAAACATGATGGCTAAAATTGAATATTTCCTAACAACCGAAACAGGTTGTGCGCATGCGTCAACGGACGTTCAAAATTCAAATTTATCAATTTTTTTCGTTAAATATACAAATAAAACCATACAATAATACCAAATCAGTGCTTTAACCCCAAACATACTTATGTACCTGGATAAATAGTTATCAGATTTAAATAATTTAAAATTAATTAAAATGAACTATAATTTTTAAAATAGGCGCGCAATTGTTTGTTGCAAACTAATTTTAGAAGGCATATAAAATTATTAGCTCTAAAATCTAAAAAGTTTTACATTTAATTCTGAGCGAGACCGTTACTGCAATGATGTGTAACATATTTTTCCGAAATATGATCTAGGTGCATGTATAATATTAATAATATAAATATATTATCAAAAAAAAGTTTGGTTATATTTAACAGATTGTTGGCAGTTATCAGATGTACTCGTTTTAAATTCTTAATTTGTATGTTTTAATTTTTTTTAATACCGAAAATATACCGAAATACCGGTATAATTCGACCCAATACCGGTATCGTAATACCGGAGAAAATTGACCGGTATCCCGGTTTTCGGTATTTCGGGATACCGGTATTGTATTCACTAATTCTATTGAAAGCAAATTTCGCGTTTTTTTTTAACTTTTTATTAGAATATCTCGCGAACCATAAATCTGATATCTATACTTAAAGCGTATGATTTTTAGATAATCGTTTTACAAACAAAATAAGCCCATACATACCTCTCAACGATTAACAGTTAATGAAATATTCTTTTTTTAGTTTTTGTGTACTGATATATTCAACAAAATTGGTACCTTCTGTCTTTTTTTCTCTAATGAATAGTAGGAACAGAATTATAAAACAGCACAGTAATTTTAATTAGGCCGTCTAAGTTTTTATAGCCGCTTAAATAATATTTTTTTTAAGAACAACTACTAAAAATTATTTTTTTATCGAGAATGGAACTTTTTACTGTGCTGTTTTACAAATTTTGCTGGGCTATATTGTATATTTTATATTAAGTATTATAATTTTTTTTATTTTCCGGTAGAAAATTGATCATATTCGACATTCGCACACCGTTTATAGTGGAGAGCACTGCAATTTTTATAAGATTTTTCTCTCCGTGTATATTCGTAGTAAATATCATTTATATGATTTATTCAATTAATTATATATTCAAAAGTTGAATTGTTCGTTAATAAAGTGCTATACAAATTATTTCATTTCAGATAAAATACAATACAATAAATACAAATATTGTGTTATGTATTATTAATTATATTAATAGCATATTTGTTTATTGGTATAACAATTTAAAATATACCAATAATATAGATTGAGATCCTGTACACAGTAATTACTAATAATATAATAATATAATTGATATTGTAACTTTAGTAATAAAGACGTGACCTAGTCTTAACAAGAATTACAATATTTTTTACAGTTTCAAGATTACTACGTCAAACAGTAATATTTCTTTAAAAATTGAGTGATTTTTATGAAATATTTTTCTCCATGTAAGTTTAAGTTTGTGAATAAAATAAAAATCATTTTATTCGGAATTTTTTAAATCCTTTTATTAGTGTAACCTGAAACATTGTAAGCAAATCTAAAAACTCATTTATCACCTATACCTACTTCTCTAATTGTAACGATTTGAAAGGACCCCGCAGAATCCTTATGGGAAAGGGGTTTCGGTCAAACTCTTTGAAACTTTGGATTCTGATAGTCCTTGATGAGTAGATTAAAAGTGTCAATGGGCACTAAGTCCTAAAAACTCAAACTTTATATAGCACTCTGAAGTTGGGGATCATGCTCGCTTTTAATTTACAATAAAAAAATTTGTAGAACCTTAATTTTCACACAACTATCTGTATGTGTTTCCAAAAACTTATATAATCGATTGTCACCATGAAAATGTAAAATTTTCAATTCTTTAGTCAATATGGTAGTACTTAAATCTTATTATTACATTTTTTACAAGCTTTTACTTAACTCAAATGCTATGTAACTATGTATGAGACGGAACACAAATCTTACGACCGTTTTTTAACTAACTTCCCGTCGTACGATTTTCGTCAAATTTTCAAATATGGTGTATTCTCCGTGACAATGCACTTTTTTATCATTTTTATAGCTATGTTATTTCATTATAAGGTCTTTTTTGATGTATCTAATATAATAAAATATCCTGCCTGCGCGATCAAGTATTATTTCATAATTCAAATTATTTCGTAACCATGGTTTGCTTCGACAATAACATTAAATTATGTTTTGTCAAAATATTTTGCAATATAATACTCATAATACAAATAATTCATAATAATAGAAATGATAATTATTATTGAAGATTATAAATTATAAATTGAAGAAAATTATTGAAAAATTATCGAATTTTATATAAATATCAGGTATGTATTATAAATTTTATTTGTAGTGATTATATTGACATATAGAAAAGATTTAGCCGTTTTAGCTTTATTTCTTCGTTTAAATGTATGTATACATAAATATGTATTATAGTATCTCATTTTATTGTTATTATATCATCCTATATGCATACATGTAATGTATATGTATTATATTGTTATGGCATTATTGAAAAATATTAAATATAAATTAATTTATGTTAGTGTAATTTTGTAGATCTAAATAGGTAGGTATTGTTTTTCTAAGAGACGCGAGTCTAACTTTACAATGGAGGAGGGGGTCATGGTCTGTGAAATAGACAAAAAAATTTACTTTAGTATATTTAATAAGCATTTTTCTATTTAATTTGCTTTACTTTTTAGGTTTGTGTGGGGTGTCATTTCACCATGCCCCCTCCCCTGGATCTGCGCTTCATTTCTAAAGAAGCGAATATACAATCAAATTTTTAGTGTTCATTTTAAAATAAAAACTAACGATTTTTTGACGTATTGTAATAACAATACTTCCATTTCTTCGAACATGGAAGTAAAAAGGGTTTTTAGTCTTATGCAGACCCTGAGAGAGCTTCAACGTAAGGACATTCCAAACAACTTTCGTACTAGTAAAATTCTTGTTTCTTCCTGATATTATTTAGTATTAAAAACCGTGAGGTTTTTTTAAGTACTTTTTCTAAAAGGTGTGTTTTTTTGTAGTATATTTATGTTTTTTAAATAATCTCTATTAAAAATAGTATTAGTATCAAAAAATGTAAAAATGTAAAGTATAAATAATTTTCGGGACGCCGAGGCCCCTGATACCAGGACCCGGGCCATATGGCCCTCCTAGCCCCCCCCCCCCCTATCTGGTCCTGGTCTTATGATGCAATGAATATAATATAATATAGTAAAAAAATAAATAACTTTAGACTAAAAATGGATAAAATAAAATTAGAAAAAAATTTTTTTTAAAAACAAGCTTTTACATATGCACTAAAAAGGAAAAAATAAGTTTTTTTTTCACAAAGTCTTCCAGAATTCGTATGACTAAAAAAGCTTGTGGCGTTCATTTAATATTTAATGTAATATTTAGAAATATAAAAAATGTCGAAAATATCAATATTGGAAAAATCTATAGTAGATCAAATATTAATGTAATGTTGATACTAAATAAACCTGAAACTCAATGTATGTTAATGTTTTGAAATATGAATTTATAAAATAGATAAGGTAGTATTTCTTTTCGGTATTTCTTAGCCCTTTTTCATATGATAAATCTTGAAGCCAAAATATTCCTGTAGTTTATATCAAATTATCCAGGAATTTAATGTACAATTAAATAATATTAATTGAAAATATTCATTTAGGTTGAATATAATTTCAAAATATTCACAGGATATAATATTTTATATTATATTTGATATAAATTATGTACATAATATATGGAATTTTATGGAATATTACGAAATATTCATTGAAAGTAGCTAATGTAGTTTTTCCGTTGAGAAACTCTTAGCCCTTAATTCTATTTTGAATCTAGAATTCCAAATATTTCATGTAATATTTTGAAATAAAAATTTAAGGTACATAAAATACTCTTAACACTTTTTTTCCTATGTTGAATCTAGATTACTAAATATTTCTTTCATGTGCGATAAATTAACCAGGAATTTAAAATACTAAATTAAACTAGCAAAAGGTTCTTTGTCCTATTTGAATCTAGATTTCCAAATATTAATGTATACATATATGTATAATGTATATACATTATACAATATTATACATATATGCATTTTAACATAATATTAATGCAATTTAATGGAAGATTTGAAAATATTAATTTATAGTAGAAAATGTAGTTTTTCCTATATTGATATTTTCGACATTTTTTATATTTCTAAATATTACATTAAATATTAAATGAACGCCACAAGCTTTTTTAGTCATACGAATTCTGGAAGACTTTGTGAAAAAAAAACTTATTTTTTACTTTTTAGTGCATATGTAAAAGCTTGTTTTTAAAAAAATTTTTTTTCTAATTTTATTTTATTATAAAACAATTCAATTGATTCATAGAATCAGCAGTATTAAAAAATAATAATAGCCAAGAACTTGCTCTGAAAAATTATATATCTACTGGTGAAAACCAAACTAAAGTCGGTTCAGTAGTTATCGATATTACCAATAAAATATATAAAATAAGCTTTCTTTTATGTAGGTATAGAGTTAATTAATTGAACCAAAATCAATTTTTGTTAAAATTGTGTAGTATATAATATACCTCAAATAACTCAAAAATTACAGAACCGATTTTAGTGCGGTTTTCACTAACAGAATCTGTATTATTATCTGAGGTATATTATACACTACACAATTTTCACAAAAATTGACTTTTGTAAAATTAATAAACTCTGCCGACATAAAAGAAAGCTTATTTTATATCTTTTATTGATAATCTCGAAAACTACTGAACCGATTTTAGTTTAGTTTTCACTGGTAGATATATAATTTTTCAGAGCAAGTTCTTGACTATTATAATTTTTTAATATTGCTGATTCTATGAATCAATTGAATTGGTTTATAATAAAAAAACGTAATAATAAGATTTAAGTGTTGTCATTTCTCAATGAATTCAAAAGTTGACTTTTTTATGATGACAATCGATTATATAAGTATTTGGGAACACATACAAATAGTTGTGCGAAAATTAAGGTTCTACAAATTTTTTTATTGTAAATTAAAGGCCAACATGATCCCAACTTCAGAAGGCTTTATCATAAAAGTTTGAGTTTTTAGGACTTAGTGCCCATTGGCACTTTTGATCTACTCATCAAGGACTATCATAATCCAAAGTTTCAAAGAGTTTGACCGAAACCCTTTTCCCATAAGCATTCTGCGGGGTCTTTTACAAACTTATGTAATTTTGGTAAAAATTCAATAAAATGGTAACTTCGACCTTGTATGATGACGAAGGTACATACATACATAGGTGGCGGTCATTGGGACTCCTCAATCAATAACTAATAATAAATAAACCCAAGTGTGTTTTTTATTTTTTTAAAACAGAATTTAAATTAACTTAAATCTATAAATTATAGTATAAATTAAAAAATAAAACGGGCAAGTGCGTGTTGAGCACGCACTTGATAGGGTTCCGTAGTCATTCTCACTACGATTTATAAAAAAATAGTTTTTTTCAAAAAAAAAGGGTTAAAATCAAAAAGTCATTTGGCTTTTATTATTGTATTTTAGGATACCTATCAAATGACACCCCACTCAATGGGGTAAATGAAAAAAATGTGAGTTAACTTTTCAATCTATGATTGGGGGGTCCAAAATATTTTTTAACGACTTTGAAGAGCAAATACATCGTGATTAAAGGGTTAAAATCAAAAAGTTTTGGTACATTTTTTGTTGCATTTTAGGAGACCTTTCTTATGACGCCTCAATGGGGTAGGTGAATTTTTTTTTTTTTTTTTTAAAACACTTTTCATTTTATTGCAAGGGGACCCAAAAAAAATTTTTTTTAAATCTTATCATTTCTGGTTTTGGGTCATTAATCTACGACCGTATACCAAATTTCATCTTATTATCTCAAAATTTTTGAAGACGGACGGACGGACATGGAGAAACTACACTCATCAAAAAAATTAAAGGATAATTTTTAACAAGCAAATTTTTTACCAATTTTCAAACAGTTATATTTCCGCGAAAAAATTTTTTTTAATGATTTACGGATTTTGATTATGAGTCTGTAGAGTACAAAAACAACTATTGGAAAAATACTTCGATGATGTTAAACCATTTTTTAAGCAAAAAAACGATATTAATTATTCCTCGCCAAACGTTAAAAAAAGTTTTATTTATTTAATGATTTACAGACTTTGATTATGGGTCTGTAAGTATGAAAAAAATTATTGGAAAACAATTGACCAACATTATTTTGAAAAGTGTTATTTTTCCTTCAAAAATTCATTTTTTAAGCTCTCAGATTTTTTTTAACTGCGTTATAAGAAGTCGATTGTTGGAATAAAAATAAATAAATAAAAATTCAAATTACTAATCACATTACTATGCGAAAAATTATTAAAATTTAATGGATCAAGGTTGTTTTAAGACTAGAATTCTTAAGAATTTAACTTAAAAAAATCAAAATCTTTATCGTTCTAAAGAGCTAGAAAAGTTATCTCTCAATCTTAAATGAGCTTTGAAAGTGACTGTAGGGTACAAAAACATTTTTTATTTTATTTATTTGAAAAAAAAAAAACATTTTGAAGGTGTCAAATCTTTTATTTCTGAATTCCGGTTATCCTTATTTTGTTGGTATTAACGAGTTTAACATTACACTCAATTTTGTTCATTCAAATTTTGCAGTATTGATTTTATTGCTACTGCGTAAAATTTACAATGTAAAAATCGCTTTTTTTGCTTAAAAAATGGTTTAACATCATCGAAGTACTTTTCCAATAGTTGTTATTGTACTCTACAGACTCATAATCAAAGCTTGGCGCGGAAGAGTAGAGTATGATAATTATTTTTTTTAGTTTATTATTCAAAAACTAGAAAGTATCAGCTTCAAAAAAACTCCTAGTTCAATAAAATTGAATCATTTTTGGCGGATTTACAGTAGTTTGAAAATGTTCCATTTCTTATTGTTTTTCAACGTTAGAGAAGATGGAAAAAATACACTTTAATTAAATCATGAACATTTGACAACTGTGAACATTAATAAGAAAAAATTTCAGCAACTTGCTATTCTGGATAACTTTTTGGGGCACTATTAACTTAAAAAAAACATGTTTGCATTTTAGGTTTCATCATTTTTGACAAAATGGCGGCCAGATAAGTAAAAAATGAGAAAATACCGTTTTTTTACATGTTTTTAAAACGAAAATCATGGGAGGAAAAAAATTTCTTTACAAAATCGTATGCAACGATTTTAAAGAGAATACTTTCAGCTTTCTAATGATATCAAGCCGATCATTGTGCGGTGATTATTTCAGGATATACAGGAGTTTAAAGTCAAAAGTGTCATTTTTACTTTGATAGTGAATAACGCGGTCAAAAAAAATCGTACGGGGATGATAAAAAACAAATATTCAAGAGAAAGAAACAAGCTTTCGAAAGATTTCATTGATTCTCTTGTAAAAAAATTTTTGCAAAAATGTTACGCTTTCAAAGTTTATAAAAAATTAAGGGATAATTTTTTTAACTGTTTGAACCCTTAACCCAGAGCGGCAAGGGATGATAAAAATAATTGGGCTCTTAATTCAAAAACTAGAAAGTACAAGCTTTCGAAAGAGCTTTGGATCAAGAAAATCCAATCATTTTTCGCGGAAATATAACTGTTTGAAAATTGGTAAAAAATTTGCTTGTTAAAAATTATCCTTTCATTTTTTTGATGAGTGTATAAGGGTTCCTAGTTTTCTACGGAACCCTAAAAACGTCCTTTTACATAATTTATTTAAAAAAAACAACATTTTTTTTGTTTCGACGTACCACTGGTGTATGAACACTTGAACAGAATAATTCTAGAGTTAATCTAATTACCTACAATTAAAACTGAAAGTACAATTATAATTTCCATATTTATTATCTGAAGATTATACGTAGGAAGGTATATAAATGTTGACTTTAACTCGACTCCATTCTGTGCCTCTATCATATAGCTCTATACTCTATCTATAGATTCAGAAGCTACAGGTTTTGTTTGTTTATTTATTTTGAGTTTAAGAAATTAGATACGATAAGGTATTGTTGAACTAAACTATACTAATTAATGCTAAAGGTAATTTGGATTTACAATAACATTGTTGTATTTATAAAATTAATATACCTATCCATAGATGGCGAATTTTCATTTCATCTGGGAGGGGGCGAGATTTTCATAAGTTTTTTTTTTTTGGGGGGGGGGGGTAAAAATTCCTTAAAAAATGTGCAATATCAAACTTTCGTAATAACGACCAAATGAACACAATGAAATTTAAAAAATCTCCCTTAACATTCTTTAAAAAATTATTTTCATTTGCATTTTGAAAAGTTACTTAACTTTAAAAAAAAAATTTGCGCCAAAAAATTTCAGAAATACAACTTATCGTGCGTGTAGTGTAAAAAATACAATTTTTTTCATCAAACGACGATACAACATTCATTATTTGTAGTGTAGTGTGTAGTATCGATAAAAACCGATCAAATTTTAATTGTATGAAATAATTGAAAAGTGGACATTTTGTATCTTTGAAATATTTTTGTTTTATTTGTACACTAGTTTTTTTTTTTTAATTTACAGAGGCTCACGAAGTGAAAACGACGATTTTAACTGAAAACTTCAGTTACTTGGTGGAGAAAAATCGTAGAATTTTTTTTAATGCTAAAGTTCTAACTAAGCTTTGTAAAGGAAAAAAAAATTTAAGTATTAATTTCCTTTTTGAAAATTTTTTTAGTGATCAATTTTAGTGAATTGTATTTGAATATTGCACTTTTTTTAAAGAAAAAATCTTATTGACAAATGTATCTTTAATTTAAAAGAAACTAGCGTGCAGCTTCCCAGGGGGGGGCGAAGCCCCCTGTTATATCATCTAGGGGGGCGATCGCCCCCCCCCCCGCCATAGTCGCCGCCAGTGTACCTATCTAAGCTGTTATAAGTAAAGGTACACTGTATCTGTCTGTCTGTCTGTCACAACCTTCCAGCTACTAAATAATTTCACTTACATTAGAAAACTAAAATTTGGTATAAATTATAGTAAATTGTAGACCAATAATAGGACCAAAGTTTCAGTCGCTTTTCGACGGGAGATTGTTTATAAGGTGCGGGGCTGGCAATGCGGGGAACGTTGCGGGTAAGTACCTGTGATGTGGATAAGCAAAGAATGAAGATAAAACATAGAGGTAGGTGAAGATGTGGGTGGCAGCTACTGATAAATTTGACCATGACAGTTAAAAAAATAATTACGGTTTTTTATCGAAGGTGGCAAAATGGTCATAGCGCGCCAACTCTACGGTTAATCGCCCAGTATTATCAAGTTTAACTAAATGCTCCTTTAACTAACTGTCATATTATCAACAGATCCAAGCATAATACATTTAATTAAATAGATTTTAAATTATCTGCAGTATTTATTTACAACGTATATTATGTCTATTTTTCATTGAAAGTTTAAATATTGATTTAAATCACGTTTGTAATACACCAAATTTACTTTAAAGGAGCATTTAGCGCTAAAGGAGCTTTAAATTGGTTGATAATACCGGGCAAATATCTATTAAACTATTATCCTAATGATTTTGAAAACTGTCTTACATTTATTTTTTTCAGTTTTTGTAGGTACCTAAAAATATTTTTAAAAAATGTAAATTTTGTTGAGATTTCTCGTAAAAGATAATTTAGTAAAATAATTTAATGGGTTACTTACAGTCAGAAGGTCAAAAAAACGTTTTTTAAAGTTTTTTTTTAAGAGAAGTACACATTTCATGGTAACTTTTAATTGTATTTTAACATTTTTTATTTGTAAATATAATAATTTCGAAAGCTGCTACAGCTGTTCTCCAGGAAGTCCTCTCAAAAAAGGCGCCTTGCGGTGACCACGATATCTCTGGACTGGATCATTTAAAATAAAAAACTCAAACGGATTTCGTCAAAGTAATGTATAATCTTGTACTAAATCGAAGGAATAAGCAAAATACAAAAACAACAATAAATACGTATATGAATTGTCAGTCAAATAAGCCTGTTTTGTGTATCGATATTATTGTGGGTAATTTGTGAAAAAAGCCCAGGAAATTCGAAGAAGGCGAGAATGTCTTATTCAGAAATGTAAAAATAAAACTAATAAAGTATGCGATACTTACACTTGTAAAAAAACGTTTTGCGGCTCTTGTAACATGTAAAAATTGAGTATAAATATTAAAATTAAACATACATTACATCTACTTTTATTTCATTACTTGACATTTATTAATTACTCATAAAAAAAGATATTTAGTAAATTTGTAGTCATTTGACCGGTCGCCGTCTTTGTAGGTAGATAGATTTTCCCGTCTTTCTAGTGTTAAATTATTTAGAATCATGTAGTTTGATATTAAAAAATCGATTTAATAAGTAAACTTGCGATAAAAAATCAGAACTTAAATCTATAAAACAAAACGGAAGTTAAAACTTTATACACTCTTGAATCTTTAAAAACTTTTTTGTAATTATTTTTGTTTGTTTTATAATCTTATAATTTTGTGAAAAAAGGATAAGTTTTTAATTTACAAAAAATAATAAAAAGTAGATAATTTAATGTTTAAAACAGCGATTCTCAACCTGTGGGGCGCGCGAGTATATCGAGAAAAAATGAAAAAAAAAATTATTAAAAATGTATTTAATGTTCTGAAAGAAAAGCAATAAAATACATTCTAACATAATTAAACAAGATTAATAATTATTAGTGACTCTTTTGGACCCGCCTTATTTTTCGAAAGAAGGTTTAATATCAAAAATTGACACTCTAAGCATTTTTTTTATATCTAGCTGAGATCTATTTTTCAGTGAAAATTATTGTATGAGGTTGGGGGGAAGGGAGGGGCAATGGGAATTGTGATTGAAAATTGGGTCGCAAATACTAAAATGTTGAGAAATGCTGGTTTAAAATGATTTTAAAAAGCTTTTATTTAACTTCACTTGTTTGTTTGTTAGTTAGTTAAGATCAAATATTGCAATCAAAATTTCGACTAGTTCTAATTAAGCTAGAGCTTTGAAATTTTGTGTATGAGTCTGGTGACAATGCAATATAGTATATCTAATATCGTTCTAAATCCAATATGGCGGATGTTCCAAGATGGCGGATTACCTTTTTCGTCATAATCATCTTGATATGGGTATCAAATGAAAGAGTTTGACGAGTAGAATACGATTAGCTATGTGACGTTATTCTAAATCCAATATGGCGGACGCCCCAAGATGGCAGATTACTTTTTTCTTTGTAACCATCTTGATATGGGTATTAAATGAAAGAGTTTGTCGAGCTTTACCTGTTAGTATGTTAGTTAGTTAGTCAATCAGTAACTAAAAATTTGAAAATAAAATTATATAAAAAAATACTTTTTAAAAACAAACTTTTATTAAAAATGCACTAAAAAGTAAAAAATAAATTTTCAGCTATCACAAACAATTCAGGTTTTTATGACTAAAACTAATAAAAGCGCGGGCGCTATAAAGACAAATGTATATGAATAAAAATTCTTATGGAGAATAAGAAATGAAATATAAATTGATATAAGATAACAGTAGAAAATTTACACTTGAATCAAATAAATACAGTAGAATTTTTGATAAACTATAATAAAACTTCACTATAATGATATAATTAATTAATTAAAAACTATACATTTACCTTCATGAGCACCCCGCACTTTTATTGGTTTAACGCCCAGTATTATCAAGTTTAACTAAATGCTCCTTTAACTAACTGTCATATTATCAACAGATCCAAGCATAATACATTTAATTAAATAGATTTTAAATTATCTGCAGTATTTATTTACAACCTATATTATGTCTATTTTTCATTGAGAGCTTAAATATTGATTTAAATCACGTTTGTAATACACCAAATTTACTTTAAAGGAGCATTTAGCGCTAAAGGAGCTTTACATTGGTTGATAATACCGGGCATTAATCATAAAAACCTGAATTTTTTGTGATGGCTGAAACTTTATTTTTTACTTTTTAGTGCATTTTTAATAGATTTAAAGAGCACATGGCTCACCTTAAATACAATCGGGTGGATAAATCTAGCGTAGCTCATCATATGACTACATTAAATCATAAAACGGACATTAATAATTTAAAATTAATTAAAACATGCAATAATAATCAATTAGACGCAGCAGAAAGCTTAGAAATCTTGAGGGATAAGAATAGTATTTTTAATGGAGGTACTGGACCTATCCCAGCTTCAATCCTTCTAGACCTTGCAGTTGATTGGTCTGAATCATTGAAGCGTGATAAGTCCTTTTAGTATATACAGGGTGTCCCAGGACTGTGTCAAAGCTCAATATTTCATTTAATATAATGAATTGGAAGAAAACTTTAAATGCAAAAGTTGTCAGACGAGAGGAGCGGCATAATTTAAAAATAGTTACATTTATACAGAGTGTCCCATAACTGCGTTACAAACCAAAGTTATGTTTTTTTAAATACAAACTATATGTTTTTATTTGATAATCTAAAAGCATTCAATTTTCTGAGTATTTTGATGTATCAAGTATGGGATTATACAGAGGGGTTTAGAAATAATGACCAATTTTGTAAGAAAATAGGAACATTTTCAATGCCTTGTAATTTTCTAATTACAACAAAAAAAATTTGTTTTCTGTTTGAAGTAGTTTTGGCATCTTCTCTATTATTGCGATATTATGTCAAACATTTACAAAATCGTATTATTTGTACAGGGTGTATCAAAACACTGAACTTAGTTTTTTTCAAAATTTTCAAATGGAACACCCTATATATTTTTTTATTTTCGAATTGCCTGTTCAATTCTCAACACATTTTACAAACCATGTTCTATACCTAAATCCAGCCGTTAATAAGTCATTCATTTTATATTAAAATCTTAAGATTTTTTTAAAAACCATACAACTTTATTATATTCCATAAAATAATTAAATTTGTATGTTGTTAAAGTTTGTACGTTCTATTAGTTTGTTATATTGTTTTTAAGCGAACTGTTTTATTGATTATAATAAAGTTGTATTGTTTTTATGAAACTTCTTAAGATTTTAAAATAAAATTAATAACTTATTAACGGCTGGATTTAGGTATAGAACATGGTTTGTAAAATGTGTTAAGAATTGAACAGGCAATTCGAAAATATAAAAATATATAGGGTGTTCCATTTGAAAATTTAAAAAAAACTAGGTTCAGTGTTTTGACACACCCTGTACAAATAATACAATGTTGTAAGTGTTTAACATAATATCGCAATAATAGAGAATATACCAAAACTACTTTCAGCAGAGAATACATTTTTTTTGTTGTAATAAGAAAATTACAAGGCGTTGAAAATGTTCCTATTTTCTTACAAAATTGGTCATTATTTCTAAACCCCTCTGTATAATCCCATACTTGATACATCAAAATACTCAGAAAATTGAATGCTTTTAGATTATCAAATAAAAATATATAGTTTGTATTTAAAAAAACTTAACTTTGGTTTGTAACGCAGTTATGGGGCACTCTGTATAAATGTAACTATTTTTAAATTATGCCGCTTCTCTCGTCTGACAACTTTTGCATTTAAAGTTTTCTTCCAGTTCATTATATTAAATGAAATATTGAGCTTTGACACAGTCCTGGGACACCCTGTATATAGGTTCTGACCAAGACTGTATCAGTCTGGAATCGTTAGGCTCCTGATGAGGACTTCTTGTGAAGTCGAAACACGTGTCGAGTGACATAAATTTTGTGGTTAAGGTGTATTTTTAGTTTAAGTAATAAAAGCTTGTTTTTAAAAAGTATTTTTTATATAATTTTATTTTAAATTATTTTATTGAGTCAAGTCAAGTTAGATTAGGTAAGGTGACATTCCAACATCGATTCGTACAACTCAGATAGTATTTTATATTATTTATTATACATTTTGCATGTAATGTACCATTGTACATTATTGTGTATACATAGATACGATGAGCAGTGTTATTGCTATTGTGATATAAATTCATGAAGTGTAAACGAAGGTCGGATATCACTGGTGGGATTTCCTTTAGTTATGGGATTTGTTTTGTCGACGCGACAATGGAAATAACAGAAAACTGTTGACGTCCGCACCCTCTATCGACAAATCCTATAATACTTATGTACAAATGGATTTTTATGTTGATAATCATGGAAACATAGGAATTAAATAAGGTTCGATATTTGTTAGAAAAAGAGAAAATATGATTTTTTTTTTATTTTGAAATAATTCACCACCTGTGAGCAAAGATATTTGGGTCAGTCCGCGGTAATCGATACCAGATAGTTAAAAAAATGTTTTTCGAAAATGAATACTAAAATATAAAATTAACAGGCTATTTAACATCAATTTTCATAAACCAAAAGAAAATTAGAAAAATGTTAGTTAATTTTTAAAATATTAAAACAAAAATACAAAAAATTCCAAAAAAGACAATAAATAAGATGAAATCACAATAACTTACTTAAGAATAAGTGACAATCGTGTCAAACTATTAAAAGTCTTTGACAATTACATATAAAACGTGACGTTTGACTAAATTAAAAAAAAATACCCTCACCAACAATAATGACTAAGGGTGACTGCATTTATTATAAATTTAATGAGTCTATTGATGTATTTGATAAATAATTGTTATAAGTATTAGTTCTTACTTGAAAAACGGAGAAACTGTGGTTTCTTAGTCACTTAAACTAAAAATACACCTTAACCACAAAATTTATGTCACTCGACACGTGTTTCGACTTCACAAGAAGTCCTCATCAGGAGCCTAACGATTCCAGGAATCGTTAGGCTCCTGATGAGGACTTCTTGTGAAGTCGAAACACGTGTCGAGTGACATAAATTTTGTGGTTAAGGTGTATTTTTAGTTTAAGTGATAAGTATTAGTTAATAATATCAATAACCAATTAAACACACAAATAGTACTCTTATTGTATCCTTTTATTCAACGTGTCACACCCGTCACAATGTTTGTTGAGTAATAACCAATTAAATAGAATACGTATTTATCTGATGCTCTTGTGTTATTAAAAGATAATTTATTCGTAACATATTAAAGTATGATTATTATAAAGTAACTTCAATATTTTCGCTAAACTTTTGAGATTTTGAATAGAAGTTGCAAGACTTGCAATAGTTGGCGTCACACCCGTCACAGGGCTTTAAACGCTGTCATTTTTTTATAAAATAACCGTAGACCTTTTATTCTTTTAAAATACATGTACTACATTAAAATCTACAGAAAAATGATAAAACCATGTTATTAACTAGTATTATTTAGAAATTATGAACTCCAATCCGAGTTGAAATGTCACACCCGTCACCGTGGACTGACCTATTTGTCAAAATAAAATAAATTTTGTTTCATTACATGGAGAAAAATATCTCATAAAAACCACTCAGATTTTAAAATAAATACAGTAGAAACCGGTTATAACGACATCGGTTAATACGACGTATCGGTTTTAACGACTCAAAATAAAACTCCAACTGAATCCCATATAATTGTATTTTTACCGGTTATTACCACTATCCACTTTTTACGACCAATATTACCGGTTATATCGTTATAACCGGTTTATACTGTATATTACTATTTGACGTAGTATTCTTGAAACTGTCCAAAATATTGTAATTCTTGCTAATAATAGGTCACGTGTTTGTTACTAAAGTTACAATATCAATTAGTAATTATTGCGTGCAGGATGTAAATCTATATTATTGGTATTCGCTGGGTGCAAAGTAGGTAGTGGGGGAAACGAAATCGATCACAGCGCACAACGTGGCAAAAAATAATACTTTGGGTGGACTAACTGTCATTTTTAATAGACTCGTTTTTAACTGAAAATAGAAAGGTCAACATGGTTAATCCCACTATAGACTATGTGCAAGGGGGTGGAGTTAAAAATAATATCGATGCGAGTGTTCGTGGTGAGCAATATTGTAAAATTATCGGCGTCAAAATTTGAGGTTATGCTGTCAATGTAAACGAATTAATTATTTTTCTATTATACGTCATAATTAAAGAGAAAAAGATACCCAAAATAAATAATTTTCACGAACCTTTAATGCTATACTATTTATATTATATACAAACAGCTAAATTAAATGATATTTGTTTAATAAAAAAATTCACGGTATTAAACATATTAAACAATGATAAAAATAGAATTAAATCCATTCAATCCTTCTCTATTACCCGCTGCTAGCGGCGCTAATAGACTTCGTGCACATAGCCAATAGTCATAAATAATCGTCTAAAATGTATATATTACGATATTTTATTGAAATTATTTGTTTGTTAGTACGTCAAAGTCCACCCAAATAGCTACTAAAGTCCACCCATTAGTTGGCGCTGTCATCGCGCACGCTGCGAATAGTTTAATTTGTTATAACAATAAACAAATATTATACAACCTAATATAATTTCTACTTGAACAAAATCTAATTAATAAATGCATTAAATAAAAAGATGAAATTTTTATTTAGGAAAAAAACCTTCTATGCAAAACAACTATCTTTTATAACCAAATTTTTCGAAATATTTAAACATTTATTTTCTATAATTTATGTCACATTAATTTAATCTATATTTTATCATTTAAAATTAGTTACAAATATATATTCAATATATTAAACAAACGTATTACGTATAAGAAAGTCCTGTAGTACCTTTTTTACTTCCATGTTCGAAGAAATGTAAGTATTGTAATACCGTCAAAAAATCGTGTCCGAGATAAGAGCAGATTCTGATTGTACTAACTTCAAAACGTAAAGAAAAGTTAATTTCCGCATGGCGGCTGTGCGTGTGTCTGTGTGTGTGTCTGTGTGTCTGTGTGTCTGGATGTAGAATTTTCTTCCGTGTACGATAAGTACTGTAGATATGCACCGATTTTAATTATTTTTGGGGAAAATGTTTGCCTCAGTGAGTACTCCAGACCTATTGATTTTGGTGCTAATCTGATTAGGGGTTTCCGAAATATTCGAAATTTTCTACCAATTATCGTCTGAAAAGTGATTAGTATCTCACCAATTTTGATAAGACTTGGTACATTTGTAGTTCAATCCAATCTAAGGGGCACTTAATTCATAAATGTACCAAAATAGCTACTGAAGGGGTGAAAATCACCCTCAAAATTTTAATTTTAAATACTAATAAATTCATGTTGCCATGGAAACAAACGCAGTAAATTTCAAATGTCAGATAATAATTATTTTATAAAAATGTGTATTATACGCTAGGAAACCATCTGTCAAAAACGACACGTCGCCACCTAGTGTGCGCCGTTAGCAACTTTGGGTATACTACTTTTCAAAAAGGACAGCCGAAAGTAATGTTCCCAAGTTAATTTCGTTAATTTTCGTTAATTTTTTTTCTTATCTATAAACCTATGTATGAAGAAGTACTTGACCAAGTTTTAATTAATGTTAATAATTATTTTAGCTGTAATTAATTAAAATTTGAAAATCGAAAACCTTTTTTTTTCTACTTAATGGTTTGATATAATTGGATGATATTTTCAGTAAAACTTAAGGGTAATATAAGGTCTTGAAAAACATTACTTTTTTATTTTTACTAAATTTTTTCATAGCAAATTTTTATTTTTTATTTTCAAATGTCCGATATTACCCAATGAGTAAATTACGGGGTTAAAACACAAAGTTATGTGTGTTATATTAAAATCTGTATTGAAGAGTATCAATCTTTGCGGATTATAAGGATTCGACCCGCGAAATTTGTCTATTTTCGATCAACTCTATTACGATTTTTTCTTTTTTCTTTCGAGTGGCGTATCTTTGAAACCATATATTTGATTATAATGAAATTTATATGGTATCAGCTCGATAGTATACTCTTTCAAACAAAGAAAAATCAACCGAATAGGTGCATATTTGTCGTAGTTATACCCGAAAATACATAAAAAATATAGAAAACTCTCTGCTTTTTTGAGACCACCTCGGGAGTATACTCTTTCAAACAAACAAAAATCAACCGAATAGGCGCATATTTGTTTAAGTTATGCTCGAACATACATAACAAAATATATTGATTGAATTGATAACCTCCTCTTTTTTAGAAGTCGGTTTAAAATAAGAAAATTTCGGGGTCAAACTCTAATAATATACAAAGGTTGATACTTATCAATACAAATTTTAATATAACATACATAATATAACGGCAATTATCCATTTTTTCCTTTCAATTATATGACAGATTGGTTTGACAGAAACCCAAAATTATTTATTTTTGCCACTTGGCGGCGCCAGGATCGATGGTTTCCTAGCGTATACAACTGATATTTATAAATACAAAGGTGAGTTTTATATTAACAATTATCTATTGTAAAAGATATTATAGAACATGGAAGTCATGTATGGTTCTCCATACCGATATTTACTTCCATGTTCGAAGAAATGGAAGTATTGTAATACCGTCAAAAAATCGTGTCCGAGATAAGAGCAGATTCTGATTGTACTAACTTCAAAACGTAAAGAAAAGTTAATTTCCGCATGGCGGCTGTGCGTGTGTCTGTGTGTGTGTCTGTGTGTCTGGATGTAGAATTTTCTTCCGTGTACGATAAGTACTGTAGATATGCACCGATTTTAATTATTTTTGGGGAAAATGTTTGCCTCAGTGAGTACTCCAGACCTATTGATTTTGGTGCTAATCTGATTAGGGGTTTCCGAAATATTCGAAATTTTCTACCAATTATCGTCTGAAAAGTGATTAGTATCTCACCAATTTTGATACATTTGTAGTTCAATCCAATCTAAGGGGCACTTAATTCATAAATGTACCAAAATAGCTACTGAAGGGGTGAAAATCACCCTCAAAATTTTAATTTTAAATACTAATAAATTCATGTTGCCATGGAAACAAACGCAGTAAATTTCAAATGTCAGATAATAATTATTTTATAAAAAACTGATAATATTTATAAATACAAAGGTGAGTTTTATATTAACAATTATCTATTGTAAAAGATATTACAGAACATGGAAGTCATGTATGGTTCTCCATACCGATATTTTAACGGGCTATACCAGTGTGAACACTGGAAATTTGAGTGATGTTCGGAAATTTTTTGGAAGAAAAATACTCAATGAAATACTTTGGAAAATTGAGAATACATTTAGCTATATTAGAGGTGTATTATCTAACTTTTTCACGTAAAAATATTGATATCTAAGCGACTTATGCGTTGTCTTCGGAGGTGCCAAAAAAAATCTCCTCCACTGTGGCCATAATTCCGGAAGATGAAGTACTTGAAATTGAAAAAAGAAAAAATGTCGTTAAACTGGAAGGTAATTCCTGTACGATGACCTATGATTTTCGAAAAATATCAAAATCTAACAAAATGGCGTAGTTATGAAAAAAAGTCTGTTTTATTGCCTATAAAATGGTCGTATTTTTAATGCCAAATCGTCAATTTTCATCCAATCAAAAATATCCTATTTTATCGTAGAGTAAATATATTCAAGAGTACTCAGTTTAAATTTCAAGTAAATCGGATAATTGCTCTTTGAGTTACAATGTCAGCAAATTTGAAAAATCTCATTTCGAGAAACACGCATTTGAAGATTTAACTATCGATTTGATATCTGCGAGCGGTCGCTATTTAGAAGGCTGCTGTTTGGAGAATATTAGAGATACGGCCTTGACATTTTCACAGAATACTCTTAATACTATAAACTCCCAAAAAAGGCAAAAAAAGATTTTTTGAAAATTTCACACTGGTCTGGCCCCTTAAATAGAACTTACATATATAAAGCAAAATAATTTATGACATTAAATAGATTTATTAACTACAGAAAGAAACATACCATATTTACATCCTATACATATACCGGGTGTCCCAGATAACATTTCCAGCATGGGGATCTCAGTATCTATAAGAGATACAGGTGCAGTTAAATCAGATCAATTATTTGTAAGAAAGGGGCGAGTATTACTACATCAAAAATTATTCATAATTCTATGCGGTTTAGGTTGTATACCCAAAAAACTGAAAATTCGGAATTTCTTTAAATGACTATAATAACTTTTTTGTCAAAGTAGATAGGTACTTTTTGTAGGTGGTTTTTTAAAGCACTTTTTGTGTAGAATTGATTGGTGTATTTAGATTTTTTATATCACTTTTAGTTTTCGAGTTACGAGCCCTAACTTTAGTTTTTGTTATGGGCCACTAATTGTAAGTTGACTATAGCATATTTGAACGTGTTTTTTACTCTACTTTACGATATGTCACTTGCTATACTTATTATCGAAAAAAATTATAATATATTTTTTTTAATTAGTTCATTGTTTTTAAATATTCATTTGTTATTTTGATTGTTGTTATTGTGATTTTTGATTACAATTTTTGTTTTTCTTAGCTCACTTAAATGTTTGTAATAAAAAACTTAATAAATATCACTGGAATTTAGTACATCGACTTATTTTCAAAAATAAATGTGACAAGTGACATATCGTTGTAAAGTAGAGTAAAAAACACGTTCAAATATGTTATAGCCAACTCGTAATTCGGAAACTAAAAGTGATATAAAAAATCTAAATACACCAATCAATTCTACACAAAAAAGTGCTTTAAGAAACCGCAAACAAAAAGTACGTATCTTTTACAAAAAAGTTAGTCATTTAAAGAAATTCCGAATTTTCAGTTTTTTTGATATACCGCCTAAACCACATATAATTATGAATAATTTTTGATGTAGTAATACTCACCCCTTTCTTACAAATAATTGATCTGATTTAACCAAACCTGTATCTCTTATATATATACTGAGATCCCCATGCTGGAAATGTTATCTGGGACACCCGGTGTATTAATAGAAATAGATATAAAACAATTTTGATATATAATAACATATAGTTGTATCAACAATAAAACAATTATAATTTTCATATGTGCACGACGCGACGTACGTGTATTCCTATACATATGTTCATATATACGTGTGTTGAGATATGAGCATACCTATGTATTGTATATATGTATTTTATATGAATTATTGCATGTATGGATATAAACAGAACAATAAAGCAGAATTGGATCATGTTTGACACGCTATGTACGACTATTTGATTCCTTGTTGTTATTGTTGTTGTTTTTATCAAACAACCAAATTGTGCTTTATTTTAGATCTTCAAATTACATATTCAATATTACCTTTATCATTTAGACTCTATTTATCATTAAACAAAGGAAGATATAAAACTAATAAAACATTAGTCATCGGATTTTAAAATAAATATCAGTTGTTTTAAATTATAAAATTAATTAATAATAAATGTTTAACATGTACCTACTTGTCAATTAAATAACTTCTATAATCTCCATTGTAATTTTTATAATACGCTATTTTTACTATATTTGTAGTTAATATCATTAACATGATTTATTCAACTAATTGTCGTCAAATTGAATTATTTGTTAATAAAGTGATATACAAATTATTTCATTTCAATTAAAAGACAATACAATAAATACAAATATTTAGATCCTGCACGCAATAATTACTGATTGATATTTTAACTTTTGTATCAATTAGTAAAGTTGGTATACAGGATGTTCGCGGGAACCGAGTGATCATTGCTAACTTTGTTATTATTGGAGCTAAAAGATTGGTTAAATAAGCAAAGTATCAGTATTACAACAGGGATCAATAATGGCGGTGTCAAAAAAACAATTGAATGTCAAATTTCAGAGATATATTGAAATATAACATTTTTTTAAATGGAACATCCTATATATTATTATAGAATTTTGTAGCTGAAGATATTCACTTTATAAAAGTGTAATACATGTATGATGGTAAAATTGATAGAAAACAAGTTATAACAAGTATAAAATTAATAGAAAATATCGAAAAATAGTGTGCTATGAAGTTTTAATAAAATACAAACAAATGATAAAATAATTTAAAACAATAATTTCAGATATTTGTGCCTTATTTCGCAGATTTTTAACATTTTTGAGCATTATTCATAAAAAAATATAATTAATTATAATAAATAATTTTTTTCGTTATCAATTAAAATCAAAAACATTTCAAATTTGCGAACAAATGACATAAAAACCTTAAACTATTGTTTTAAATGTTTTAATCATTTGTTCTCAATTTATTAAAACTTCATAGCACACTGATTTTCGATATTTTCTATTATTTTTATACTTGTTATAACTTGTTTTCTATCAATTTTACCATCATATATGTATTACACTTTTATAAAGAGAACATCCTCAGCTACAAAATTCAATAATAATATACAGGGTGTTCCATTTAAAAAAATGTTATATTTCAATATATCTCTGAAATTTGACATTCAATTGTTTTTTTGACACCGCCATTATTGATCCCTGTTGTAATACTGATACTTTGTCCATTTAACCGATCTTCTAGCTCCAATATTAACAAAGTTAGCAATGATCACTCGGTTCCCGCGAACACCCTGTATAGTTCTATTTGTATAAGCATGATTAGTTATTTTTCTAATAAAAACCAAACAACACTTAAATTACCTTCTTCATAAAAGCGAACCAGAACAAAAAGTAAAAATAAATTTTGTTCTATTTAAATTCAAAAGTTAATTATAACTGAAAACAAATTAAACAATTGACAATCAAAAGAATACCGGCATGTTCCCTCTGCCCAGCGGGGCGACTAGTCGTAGTTCGCGCGAATTGTCACGAATACTAAGTTATTGTATATACTTATTTCACGTTATTTCCTAAACCAAAAGACCAAATTGAATTCTGTAAAAGGCAAATTATATCTACATTAAGTAGGTACTTATGACGATGAAATCATTTATTTCGATAAGGATTCAAGTTTTGCAGGTCATAAGTCCATGTAAACAGAACCCAAATATTTTATGTTTTCTTTGTAACATAAAAGCAGTCATTGTGGCTTAAATATAAAAGTTAGACATATGGTGTCGTAGACTTTATTGTAGAACTTTTGATTCTACACAAATCTTTAATACATTATTATAAACAGCGCACTGACGGCAAAAATTTGTCCGACTTGATTTACTATTATCGTCACTGCTTAGTTGTTTTGTTATCTAACGTAACAAAATATAGCCTATAACCTGGCCAGAGAATGTACCTATGAATTAAAATAGAAACCACGTAAATCGGATAAGTTGTATCTCGAGTGATAAGCGCACAAACGGACAAACAGACAGACAGACAGAGAGATGTTGAGCTTTATATACTATATTAAGGATGTTCAAATGTTACTTTCAATATTACCTATATCATTTAGACTTTTATTATTAGAGAATAAAGTCGATATACAATGGAACACCATTCATGTTTTAGGTAAGAAAACTATGATAATATTTTTTTAAATCAACCCTTATCATTTCATTGGACAGAGAATTTAATATTTTAACGAGATCTAGCAGGCACAAATAGAATTTATAAATTAAAACAAAATAAAAATAAAAAATCGAAAACAATCGAAAATCAGCCTCTTAAAAAAAGTGCGTGTTATATGGGCCACTTTGGTTCATATTACACACTTATTACACGATTATCTGTATTAGTGGTTAAAACATTTGTTTTTAAAATTTATTTTATTGTTTTTATTTTAAACTTATATGTTGTCACTGTAAAAAATAGCAGTGGCGTAGCAAAGAGTACTCGGGCAGAACCTCCGTAATATGCAGTCTATTAGTTGTGAAATACTGGGTAATAAATATACTTTTCATATCACATGCATTGAAACAACTAGTTTTGAACCCTGTTTTACCAGTCGAAACAAGACAATTTCAGACCAATGCGATTGTACCGAGCAAAAACAAAGAAACAACGTTGTTTCTGCCCGGCACATTCATTTATTTATTATTTATTTCAAGTCTGTCAGAATCGCATTTGTAATAAACAAAAGCCAATCTTATTTCTGAATTATTCTATTATTAAAATAGTATAAGATATTACTGCGCTATTTGTCTGAAATAGTCTTACTTCGACTGGCTACAGAAATCAAAACTCGTTGTTTCAATGCATGTGATATGAAAAATAGCCTGTGTGGTATGGGATGAAACAAAGACGATTTCAGACCAGGGCGATGACAGCCCTCGGGCAGTCAACTCTCGCCCTCGTCAGAAATCGTCTTGTTTCAACCCTTGCTACACAATATACTATTTCATACTATTTGCCTCACCACGATTCTGGTTAATTATTACACTTCATAGCCGCATAATACCCCATAGTTCATAATACCCGCAACCACAAGTATTTAAAAAAAATGTTATCGCCGATGCAATAATTATTACGTGGATTAAAAGCACTGTTCATACGACCAACCCTTGCACCTACATATTTAAACAGCAATATAATTAATTTAACTAATTGAATACAATACAAATTTAAATAAACTTACTTTGACATAAATAATCAAAAATGACAATTTTCATTAAGTTGCCCTCAATGACATACCGGTACTCCAAACACTGTCATATCAACTGACGTAGTTATTTAGAAGTGTAAGCTTAGGTATATATTAATATTGTCTTTATAAAATGTAAAATGAAGCAACAAAAGGAGGTGTCCATATTACTTGCCTAGTCCATATATACCGACTTTAATATTTCTTTAAAAATTCAGTGATTATTATGAAGTATGTATTTTTCTCCGTGTACTTATCAAATACACCTAATTCTGTTTTTACACGGTAGATACGTTCCAGAAATAAAACGGGCACGTACGTGTTGGGCACGCACATGATAGGGTTCCGTAGTCATTCTCACTACGATTTATAAAAAGTATTTTTCAAAAATTTCGTGACTGAAGGGTTAAAATCAAAAAGTCATTTGACTTTTATTATTGCATTTTAGGAGACCTATCAAATGACACCCCACTCAATGGGGTACATGAAAAAAATGTGAGTTCACTTTTCAATCTATGAAAAGGGGGTCCAAAATATTTTTGACAATGTTCGTTATAATTTTCAGTGAAAGTACTAATTAAAAGCTACATTCTGGAATTTTTTCAGATTTTTTAAGTTGATAGTTTAGAAAATAGAGGGGGGGACGCTTTTTTAACGACTTTGGAGAGCAAATACATCGTGATTAAAGGGTTAAAATCAAAAAGTTCTTATACATTTTTTATTGCATTTTAGGAGACCTTTCTAACAACACCACACTCAATGGAGTAGGTGAAAAATTTTTTTTGAAAACAATTTTCATTTTATGAAAGGGGGGTCTAAATAATTTTTATTTTCAAAAATCTTATCATTTCTGTTTTTGGGTCATCAATCTACGACCGTATACCAAATTTCATCTTATTATGACAAAATTTTTCAGAACGGACGGACGGACGGACATATAAGGGTTCCTAGTTTTCTACGGAACCCTAAAAACCGTGTAAAAAGACATGTACATAGAAAAAAGGGGATTAATTCTATATCCTTCAACCCTGTAAAAAATAGCTAAAATGAAATGATTTATACAAAAAAAACTATAAATTAAATTTTTATATGCATTCATGCACAGTTTGCATAAAAATAAAAATAAATTCAATTATTAAAGTAAAAGTAATATAAATATAAAATTATCGCAAGTTTAGGAACTGACAACTCGTACAAGACTAGAATGTATTCTTAAGGTGGCTACAGACGTAACTACATGCTTGACAACACCGCTTGATCAATCCGTTTGATCAAGCACGCACAATTTCGCTGCGCCACCACACGCACAAGCATATTATGCTTATACAAGCGGCAGTTTGTTATCACATGTACAGCTGCACACAACAACGTTTGCTTGTACAAACATACACGTTCTTGGTACACACGTTGAGACCGCTTGTGCAATCGCGGATTGTACAAGCGGTATGATTAAAATTCAATCAATCTTCAAGCGGATTGTGCAATCATAATGCTTGCGCAAAATTACCATACACACGCTACAATATGCTTGATCAAACGGATTGATCAAGCGGTGTTGTCAAGCATGTAGTTACGTCTGTAGCCACCTTAAAGCTGCTATGAAAATAAATTAGAAAGCGGAATTCACTGACTACATCTATATTTATAAAAGAGTTTGTCCTTAACCACTCACTCACTCACTCATATATCAACGTACAGCCCAAACCCCTGGACTTAGAAACGTGAAATTTCGTAGGTGCCTTCCTTTTATAATGTAAGCACCCACTAACAAAGGATTTTTCGGAATTCAACCCCTAAGGGGTTAAAACAGGGTGTCAAAGTTTATTTTTAAAAATATTTTTTTTTGTTCGCATTTAATTGAACCTTATCGAACATACTCTACAATATAAATAATGAAACAATTATTTTAGCATTTCCCAAAATTTAACCCCTAAGGTGTTAGGGGGGTGGAAAAATTTGTAAAATATGTTTTTTTGTTTTCACCGAATGAAACATGGCACATGTAGGTATTCGATATTCAAACCCTAATAGCATGGAACGGGGACGAGGATGGATTTAGATATGTTTATCTGCATACCTGATTTAATTACAAAGGTAAATTCAGACAAAATAATTATCTGTTAAACTAAAAATTTCGACATTCAACCCCTAATTGCGAGGGTAGGCAGGGGGTTACTTTTTACAATTTTTAACTAAAATTCGAGATATTTACGTTTTTTTATAGGTAATCAATAAAAATCAATATAAAAAATTGTAATATGTCATTCCCTATCACGTATGGAGGATTCTAATTTCTAATTAGTTTCGAAGTTTACGCGAGCGAAGCCGCGGGATTCCGCTAGTATTGTATAAATAACAAATAGAAAAAAAATCCTAGAAGATTACGGTTAGTAAAAATATTTTTGTTTAAAATTTAAATTAAATAACTTTTTAATTGTGCTAAATAGAATGAAATCGTGTAAAAACCGAATCAGTTTTTTTTCTAGACCGTGTTAAATCAAAACTGTGTAAAATAAAACGGGCAAGTATACGTGTTGGGCACGCACATGATAGGGTTCCGTAGTCATTCTCACTACGATTTATAAAAAGTATTTTTCAAAATTTTCGTGACTGAAGGGTTAAAATCAAAAAGTTATTTGACTTTTATTATTGAATTTTAAGAGACCTATCAAATGACACCCCACTCAATGGGGTAAAAAATGTGACTTAACTTTTCAATCTATGAAAGGGGGTCCAAAATATTTTTGACAATGTTCGTTATAATTTTCAATGAAAGTACTAATTAAAAGCTACATTCTGATTTTTTTTTCAGATTTTTTGAATCGATAGTTTAGAAAATAGAGGGGGGGGGACGCTCTGACAGCGACATTAAAAAGCAAATATATCGCGACTGAAGGGTTAAAATCAAAAAGTTATTTGACGTTTTTTATTGCATTTTAGGAGACCTATTAAATGACACCCCACTCAATGGGGTAAGTGGGGAAAAAAATGAGAGTTCACTTTTCAGTCTATAAAAGGGGGGTCCAAAATATTTTTGACAATATTCGTTATAATTTTCAGTGAAAGTACTAATTAAAATCTACGTTCTGGAATTTTTTCAGATTTTTTTAATTGATAGTTTAGAAAATAGAGGGGGGGGCGCTTTTTTAACGACTTTGGAGAGCAAATACATCGTGATTTAAAGGGTTAAAATCAAAAAGTTCTGAAACATTTTTTGTTGCATTTTAAGAGACCTTTCTAATGACACCCCACTCAATGGTGTAGGTGAAATTTTTTTTTGAAAACACTTTTCTAAAAAAATTTTATTTTCAAAAATCTTATCATTTCTGTTTTTGGGTCATCAATCTACGACCGTATACCAAATTTCATCTTATTATCTCAAAATTTTTGAAGACGGACGGACGGACATGGAGAAACTATAAGGGTTCCTAGTTTTCTACGGAACCCTAAAAAAAAGACTGTAAAACAGAATTAGGTGTATTTTTAATTTTTACTAAATTGTACGTAAAAATCACGTTCGTCCTCAATATATAAATATGAACTAAATCTAAAACCAAAGACAAAAAATAACATTGTATAAAGAATGATTAGTATTTTATAGTAGAGAGAGAGAGAAACACTTAAACGGATGTGACTGTCATAAAAATTGAACCATTTTTAGGCCGTGTAATTTGTGGAGACATAAAATAAACAAGTGACACACAAGTTTTATAGCAACGGCAGATAAATTATAAGCATTGGATATATAGGACGGGCCGTAAGTCACTTCCTCTTTCATTTTTTCTCGTTTCTACGACAGTAAATGTAAAAGTTGTACATGTTACATATTATTTATGTTTCTTAGGTTGGTATCATTACTCTTGTTAAACTTCTTTAAGTACATTGCGAGTTAAACACGATTTATGGGGATCAAAACATTCATTTTTTATAGTATAAATATTTTTCAAGTGCGAGTCGTGCCTTGTGTATTAATGTTACGTACCGTATTGTTTTTTTTTTTAATTTCATAATGTTATATTTAATTTAAGAGGGTTAGCCACTGTGACGGGTAACAAAATTGTCAATGTTTGGGAATTTTTTTCACAGATATAACAAATTATTTTTGAATTTGGTAAATGCCGTTTTATTAAGTATACAGGCTGATTCAGCACTGTCGTGCCAAACTTGAACAGAAGATTGAAAAAAATATTTTAAGCAAAAAACTTCCAATAAACATGTGTCCGGAAATTATTCCTTAGGGAACTACAGGCCTCCAAAGAATTTACTAAAAATGAGTTTTAATTTAATATCTAGAGAACCCTTTGTGATAGAATTATGAAATTTAGTATTTGGTTTAGTAATAATAAGTGTTATCGATTTCTAATATTAACCAATTATATTTTAGACCAGGGCTGTATGGGGCCAGTGGGCACATCGATTTTTATCTAGTATTTGTTTGTTCGTTAATACACAAAAACATACTTTGCTTGTTTATCATAGGATAAACCGTTTTCGAGAAATATCGATGGAAAAGAAAGCATGCAGAATTTAACTTAATACGGATGCTTGTAATTACAAAAAAAATAAATTTATATTCCAGCTCCATGATAAAAAATAAGACAAAAAGTTAATATAAATATACCTCCGAAAATGCATCGATATCAACAAATAGCCATTTTTAGTTTGTTTTTTTAGTCATGTGAATAAAGTAAATAAAGTACATGTAACAGTAATAGAAAAGGCTATAGATCTTACAGGATTCATATTAGGGGGTTTATTTATATGAACTTTATTCTTACTTTTAATCACTGAAAAAGAATATCAATTAATTTTTTGCAATTTCAAGCATCACTATGTATATTCAAGTTATTTAATATAAATTTTTATTTAAAAATTTATATTAAATATTTACAAAGTTATGTGCCTCGATATGACAACCAAAAAAATATATTTTTCTCTATGGTCCACTCGAAATTTCGAGAAGGGTTATATGAAAAAAAAAATTATCAATATCTTATCAATTTAAGGAATGTAGCTATCGTTGCACGTAGCTGTTTTTTTTTATTTTATTTTTTCACAAAATGGCGATCTTCTTTCTTTTTCATTTTCAAGACCTATTTTTTTATCAGAAAATTACGAAAATTATTTTTTTAAATGTGAAATAGGTTCATTAGTCTTTGAGGAATCGTGCCAACCAGGTCGAAAAATGTCATTTCGAAGTAAACGCGTTTGATGTTTTTGTTATGTCATAACCGGCCGTGCTACCTCGTCTCACTGAATTGACTGCAACTCCGTCAATTTTTGGATTTTAAACTCAATTTTTTGTACACGTATTTATGAATATGTATACATTAAAAAAAGTGGCTTTCCCCTTTAAGCGAAGTTGTTCTATTAAAAAACGAATGTATTTTTCTTGTGATATTGGCATCACCTCTACAGAGTGCCATATCATGTTGAAGAAATATACATAACAAATTAAATATTTAAATAAAAAATTATAAAAAAAACTTTTTTAAAAAACAATTTGCCTTTGAAAAACCAACTAAAAAGATGAAAATAAAATCAGGTTAAAAAAAGTTGATTTTGTTCATACTAGAAGAGTTAAAAAAAGTATCTTCTAGTATGAACAAAATCAACTTTTTTTAACCTGATTTTATTTTCAGCTTTTTAGTTGTTTTTTTAAAGGCAAATTGTTTTTTAAAAAATGTTTTTTTTATAATTTTTTATTTTTTACTTTTTAGTTAAACATAAAATATAAAATTCAAAAACGTTCATGTTAACATACCTCCTGAATCTTTACCAACAAATAATCATTTTTAATTTCATTTTTATATCACGTTAGTACTGATCATTATACAGTTATATTTTTTCTATATATTAATTATCACTAAAACACATCACGTATATTATGGTACATATATTAATATTTATTGATTTGAATAGATTTACTTCTATTTCTATCGTTGTCTAATGTCAATAATAAAAAATATTTTCAACTGACAGTAGTGACAGATGGTATTTTTAAAACATGTAGCTATGGAAATGGGATATTTCGGTTGTAACTTAACTCTCGTTATCACTGTGTTTTCTAATTGTATTGGTATATATAGATGATTCGTTGCCACAAACATTTAAAGAAATAAATAAATAAATAAATTATAAATAAATTATAAATAAATATCGCGGTGAGTTAAATAAGGCAAATTTAATAAACGTTTTTTTTTAAGTTTTTTATTGGCTTGGCATTGACTTCAAAAACTCTTAAATTTAATTTCTTACATTAGACTTACAGAATGGACTGCAAATTATCTCACAAAATTCACCACTCTCTCTTTAAAGAGATAAAGCAAATATGTAGCCAATACCCGTCTCTTTTCTGTAGATCTGCAAACCTGTGACGTGACCAATTAGAAATATAGAAAGATACAGGTATTGGCTGCATATTCGCTTTTGAAAAAAATCATTAACATTAAAATAATAGAAAATACATTGCACCTCCACCATTTCAAAGAAGATTTAAAATACATTGCGCTTCCACCATGATATTTCATTTTTTACGGTTACTATTTGCACTTTTTCAAATTTAATTCTAAGTATTGCGGCTTCCTTGACATTTCGAAGATACAAGAAAATGGAAAAAAAGATACAAGAAACTTTGCGATCGTTTTTCAATGATAAAAAAATAATAATAAAAAAAGTTGGTCTCCGATTTCAAAACTTTGATTCAATATTTCCGTTTCAAGTCAAGATAAACACTTTTTTCCATATCTGTCTGTCTGTCTGTCCTCTTTGTCACATGTATAACTCATGAACTACTGAACCGATATTAATGAAACGTGGTTTGTTGGTTGAATCTGAGTATTTGGATGGTCCCATATAAAAATCATCGCAATCGTATGTACATAAGAGGGGAAAGGTAACATCCCAAAATTATTTTTATGTGTGTAATATCTCAAGAACGACACATGACTTTTTTTATAAAATTTTAATTTTTATTAAAATTTTGTAAAGTAAAATTTCTATATAAGAAGGTCATTATTAGTTTTGTAGTAAATTATTATATTACAAAATCCCTTTTTCTTTTAAAAATTCAAACTATCTAAAGCAGATAAAAAATTTATTGAAATTAATGAAAAATTAAATATAGGAAATAATAATCAGCAACTAGCACACTGTAAAAAAACTTCGAAAATTTTTGTTTTTAATTTATATTTAGAACACATGTACCTACATTCAATGGAATATTTTACTTTGTTAATTATTAAAAATAAAAACAAAGTTTAATTTAATTTGAAAATTGAAAAAGACAGAACGGTATAAGTATAATGTACTAATTTGTACTGCTGTAATGGCAGAGCTATAGTCTATTTCATTTAAGATTGCAGCGGTAGTTAGCATAGGAAGTATAATACGCGCTCCTGATTGGTCAAAACGCCAGATAAATTCACAATAACACAATTTTCACTAACGCAATACATCATGTTGCCTTGGAAATAATTGCAATTAAATTCAAACTGTCAGATTAGTTATTCTACAAATGTATGTATACAGGGTCCTCCAATAGTGCGTCCGGCATTGTTTTACGCCCAAACTATTGAAGATAGAGAGTTAGGATAAAAATTTTACTATATATATCGACCCTAAAGAATTTCAGGAAAATATTTTCAACCCCCTAAAACCGCTCATTGGGGGGTAGTTTGAGGGGTACATGCCCGTTTCTCAGTAAAATCAAATGCAATGGTATATCAAAAAGTACATATTTGTAAAGATAATAAAAAAATAAGAAACTTTTGTAAAACAAAAATTTTCATACTTTCATTTGTTTAAAAAATATGGCGACTTGTTCTCAAATTTTAGGGTTTTACTAAAAGTGCTCTAATTTCGTTAAATATTAATGGAATTTATTACTTTTTTCAAATTTAGAAAGTAGAAATAATGAACTTTGTAAAGATGTATGACTATTTGTGATTTTGATGGTTTAAAGTGTCATACGCGATATATCAAATATTCAAAAGTTCAACTAACGATAATTCGAAATTTTCAAATACAACGGTATATCAATTAGTAATTTTTCTTAAAAAGGATATGTAAATAAACAACTTTTGTTAAGAAAATTTTAAATTTTAAATTATAATTTTAAAATTGAAAACTGAAAATTAAAATTTTTAATTTTAATTTTTTTTATCAAAAGTTGTTTATTTGCATATCTTCTTTAAGAAAAAGTACTAATTGATACACCATTGTATTTAAAAATTTTGAATTATCCCTAATTGAACTTTTCAATTTTTGGTATGTCGAGTATGACACTTTAAACTATTAAAATCTCAAATAATCATACGTCTTTACAAAGTTCATTATTTCTACTTTCTAAATTTAAAATAATAATAAAATTCCATAAATATTTAACGAAATTAGAGCACTTTGAGTAAAACACTAAAATTTGATAACAAGTCGCCATATTTTTTAAACAAATGAAAGTATGAAAATTTTTGTTTTACAAAAGTTTCTTATTTTTTCATTATCTTTACAAATATGTACTTTTTGATATACCATTCCATTTGATTTTACTGAGAAACGGGCATGTACCCCTCAAACTACCCCCCAAGGAGTAGTTTTAGTGGGTTGAAAATATTTTCTTGAAATTCTTTAGGGTCGATATATATAGTAAAATTTTTATCCTAACTCTCTATCTTCAATAGTTTGGGCGTAAAACAATGCCGGACGCACTATTGGAGGACCCTGTATATACAGTTGACATTAGGATATAAGAAAAGTAATATTTATGACACAAAGGTGAATTTAATTTCTTGTAAATTCCATTAAAAGTTATATGACAGTTCAGATATGCCAAAAATTACGTGGTTTTAAAAAAAATTACACGTCTGACGTCAAGAAAAAAAACACTATTGAGTATTTACAACAATCAGTAATAAATTAAAATGCGAGTTATTTCTCGTTCTGCCAAACAAAAAAATCACAGCATAAAAACTATAAATGTGTTGAAAATAAATTTTAGCCTATACTTTGTATGAAGGATGAATCTAAATACATTGAAAGTTTGAAAAAAATTCACTGAAAGGTTTAAGATTTAATAAATTTCTAGTGAAAAAACTTTTCTGTTAGCTATAAAATAGTTCCTGTGTGAATCGTACCGTCTAATCCCCGCCCACCACTGCAAACTTAAATGAAATAGACTATAGTTTTTAATTATTTTGAATAAATTACACGTGACTATATTTGTTTTATAATTATTATAGTATTTAAAAGGGTTGAAGTTTCTAATGATTAGTTTTTAAAACGTCTCTTTAATGAATTAAAAAATCAATTGAGGGGTCTGCAGCAACAAGAGGTTATCTCCAGTTTTTATAGTTTGTGGGAAAATAGAAAAAACTGTTTAAAAAAATGAGAATGTATTTAAATCGTCATTGTCTTCGTCCAATTATTATTTGTCACCGACCACATGTTTTGGCCAAATTCCATTGAGAAATTCGTCAGATTCGCAATTCTAGAGTCAATTTTATTCTGGAGATAACTCTTTTTTGCCCCAAATAGTTGAATAAGAACAATTTTCAAGAAAATTTGTTTATTTGAAGAAAGAACACAGTAACGAGTGTACTAACTAAATTCTAAGCCCAAAAACAAAGAGTCAGCCTCCTGGAGTTAACTCCTTGTTGACCCAAGCGAATGAAGCAGCTAACTCATTCTAGCGGATACCTTGACAACTAACAACGGTAGGTAACTCTTTGTTGAACCAAATGAAAGAATGATTTTTGTTCCCCCCAGAAACGGTTGTTAACTCAGTTTGGCCTAAAAATGAAGATAACCCCTTCTTGCTGCAAACCCCTCAATTTTTAATATCCAATTACTCAAAAAACTATACGTCCAATATTTTTATTAAATATTAGAAAATGTCATGATATTTTTTTCATTAAAATAATTTAAATTACTTTTATTCTTTCAATATAAAATAATGTTGTAGGTACATATTTCCAAGAATTATGCATGCTCTCAGAAGATAACGTCTTGTCGCAACAAACTGATGAAACATGCTATAGTTATTATCATCGTTGTCGGTACCCGCGCGCATAACTTGGACACTACATTTTCATTTATTCATATATTTCTAAGTATTGTATATTTTTATTTGTAAAGATCTCATATTTCAATTTGGCTATTAAAATAATGATAATCGTAAATTGACTAAATTATTTTCTTACATAATTTTGCTCTAATATCTTCAAAACGGCTAGTTTTAATTATTATAAATTATTATAAAATTCCCCTTTGTAGAGGTTCGTGTAATTACAGCAATGGCGAGATTTATATTATTCGACACAAGCCAACAGGATTATGAGAAAAATGCAATACTGTTAGTATGGAGTTAGTAAGATCCTGATGTACAAGTTTTTGAAAGTGGCATTGTCTAATTAGTGATAGTGGCCAAGGAGAGAACCGGAAGTTCAGGGGAACCAGCTGTCTAGCCTAAGTTAGTGTTAAAATAGTGGTGGTCCACTATCAACACACACGCGTCGCGCGGATCCACGGCAGAACAGTGAATTTTGGGAAATATTTTGGTGGTCCATAAAGGATATTTCCCAGTCGCACAAGTGGAACCAAAGGAACCTGGACCCAGTCAGCACATCAACTCCGGCTCACCAGATAAGATATAAAATTATATTTTAATACTATTAACTTTTGCCATCTCGCGTATCAGTGCATCGTCAGAACTCGTGTACTCACTTTTATTTATACCAACAATGTTAGATATTAAGTACGAATTTTATTATTATTCATTGTTAAACATATATTTGTAACTCTCATCTTTGTTTTGTTGGTAAGTATTTCACTTATAGATTTTAAGGACAATTTTAATAACTTTTTAAAAAATGGACAATTTCATAAATAGTTGAGTGTTTGTTTTCAATATTTTTTAGGGTCATTGTGTTTTGCTTCCTCGCAATATCGAAGATACGAGAAGCTTCGTTATCGTTTTAAAACGAGAAAAAAAATTTGTTCTCCGATTTCAAAAATTTTATTTTATTTATCCGTTTCAGGTCAAGACAAACACTTTTTGTTCCGTGTCTGTCTGTCTGTGTGTGTGTGTGTGTGTGTCTGTGTGTGTGTGTGTGTGTGTGTGTGTGTGTGTGTGTGTGTGTGTGTGTGTGTGTGTGTGTGTGTGTGGGTGTGTGTGGTGTGTGTGTGTGTGTGTGTGTGTGTGTGTGTGTGTGTGTGTGTGTGTGTGTGTGTGTGTGTGTGTGTGTGTGTGTGTGTGTGTGTGTGTGTGTGTGTGTGTGTCTGTGTGTCTGTCCCCCAATCCTTGTCACACGTTTAACTCATGAACCACTGAACCGATATTGATGAAACTTTATTGGTTGGTTTGGTCTGGCTTGAGGACGGTCCCATTTCAAAATAATTAAAATTGTGTGTAAGGGGGAGGGGTGACATCCAAAAAGATTTATTTTTTGAAGATATCTCAAGAAAGACACATGTTACGTGAAAATTTTATAGAACCTTTTTTGTAGAGCATTCAATTCTCTATAATATAGGTCACCTACTTTTGTTGTAAAATATTTCCTTCCAAAGATCTATCTCAATTTGACTTAAGAAAATTGTCATTTGTTTTTTTAAAACTGCTATTTACTTTGACATATTAAATGTCACTTTGACGTTTTAAATGTCATTTTGACATTAGTATAGCAGAAAAATAATGATTTTGATTGAAATTGTCAAAAAAATCAAAATATACGACATAATAACCAGGCGCGTATTAAGAAAAATGTAAAATTAAATTTTTTTATTAAAATCGTAAGAAAATTAAATGGTTAACCAATGACAGACAGTTCATCTGAATACTTTATCGGTTTTTATTTAAATTGTTGAATAATTAACTACCTTTGATGAATTTAGCACGAGGAAGCACCGTGAATTTACAAGGCAGAGTATTTTTTAAGATCATTATTTTTATTTTTATTTTATTTGTGTAATTTCCAGTCATAATAAAGACCCACTTTATAAACGTACGCCTATTTGTTTATTTTAATATAACCTACATATTGTTTCGTGGTTTGTGTCGTATACGCAGGTAGGAGGGTTAAATAAAATCACGTGGCGCCCTTAAAATAAAAATTAACATCATAAATGAACCCCGCCCGTCTTCACTGAGCTAGGGCAACCTGTCTTTGTCACCTTGTGCAATTTAGGCACGTGACAAAAAATATATGAGTTATCGATAAATAATATATTAAAATTTAATACTTTTATCTATACATTGCTCTAATGATCGAATAACCTAAAACAAACCTAATTATTAGAACACAAAAAAAAAAAACAACCAAATTAAAATATTTTTTTTATTATTCCACATTTTGAAATACTAGTTTGTTTGATAATGTTTTAACAATTTTATATAGTTCATTTACATTTTGATTATAAAAGTAATCGAGTGTAGGTAGATGGGTAAAAAGGGGGTGGTCGGGGTGCACCGGTTATAATTTTAATAAATGCAAATGTTTGTTTAGTTTGTCAACAAATACCCCGCACCAACGTTCGCGTGTTTTTAATAAATGTAGGTACAAAATCCATTAAATGCATAGCAACATTATTTTCCATCGATGATTGATTGATGCCCTACAGCGATATTTTCTATGCCTTTGTTTGTTGTTTTATAGAAGCAATTATGATTTTCAAAAAGAATTTATTTTCAAATTACAAATTTCAAATAAATGGAGTAAAACCTACTCAAATATAGGGGGAGGTATTATTTTATTAAATGTGTATACAAGCTGACAGGGTCGTCTACAAAAATATATTAAAGGGGGGGGGGGGGTTGTAAAACATTTAGATTAAATAATTAAATGTAATTATTCATTTTATTATTTTTTTACGAAAAAAGTTTTTATGAATCTGAATTTTATTCTATGATATTTAACACTTAAGGACTCGCTAATGGGTCTAACGGACGTATTATGGTTAAAATCTTTTAAAGTTTGAAGTGTGCGACGTTGCCGCTTTTAGTATCTTTCAACGATAGAATAGCACGCCAGATGTCGGTCATAGTCGTCAGTTTGTTCAAATTGTCATAACTAAATTTGATACAATTTGATACAATTTGATACAAGAGTGCGGGGGGCACGTTGTTACAATTTTTAGATAGTTGTTAATATGACAAAAGCTATCAAATAAATTATACATTTCATTACTTGTAATGTTAGTATGTCTATTTAGCTATTAAAATATGACTGAAAAATTATTAAAAATGTAATTTTCTCACAATGGAGAATTTAACTAAACAAGTAGATTGTAACATCTTACCCCGGAATTGGGGCTAGTTGTTACATCATCGGGGCACGATGTTACGGTAGATAAATAAACAAAATCATCAGTGATACATATTTTTTTATTAGTATTTCAAAACGATATAAACAATAGAGATCACTTTATACAGTCTTCTAACATTTATGAGTAATTATAATATCTATTATGGTAATTATTTAAGTTTTTTTTGTAGAAAATCACTTTGGCAGGAACATTTTTAAATCTTATATAAAAACACATACTTAGTCTGCAAATAACAACTTGTAGTAATTAAATTATTCACTTTTACTTCTTAATTAGTTATTTTAATAAACTTTTGGCAAACTAAAATACTTTGGATTCTAACATTTTTAAGGCACTTAGATTATAGAAAGATACATAGTAATTTTTATAGAGGTAGGTAACAATATCACATACAAATATTAAATCAGTCTTCATCAGAATTGCAATTAATGCAAATGAATGAGCGAACATTTCCCGTTACACATTTGATATGGGCCCACATTTTGCATTCTAAACATTCTACCCAATTTTCTTTTATCGAGGTGCTATAACTTTCGCTACACACTAAACAAAACCATTCATCAGTATCAGAATCTGAATCGGAAACCAAAATTTTTTTCTTCACCTTTTCTTTTCCTTCTTCGCTCATTTTCGAGGACTTTCCTTTACCTTTTCCTTTACCTTTGCCTTACGAACGGTACAATACCAGATATGGTAATATTTTTGGGGAAAGTTGTTACATGTAACAACTTACCCCAAACAATTGTAACTACTTGCCCCATGGCACGTTTTTTAATATAAATTGAAGTCATTATTAATGGATATCGATTGTAGAATAAAACAATATTGTAAATTAAAGGTAGATATATTATGAACATTTAAGGTTAAAAATTTTGACAAAATAAAAAAAATAGTCATCAGGAATCAAAAATTTCGTAAAGGATTTTTTTACATACTTGGTTGAAATCGGGACACACGCACACAACCTAGCAGCTCAGCGCTTGGCGGGTCACTGATTGTTTTTATCTAATGCATGATGTTATAAGAAAACGAATGAGTCCAATTATGTCCATCAAATAGTTTAAAATCCCGGTAAAAAACGCGTGTAACTTCTTACCCCTGTAACAACGTGCCCCCCGCTCCCCTACGTGATTTTTATTTTATTGAAAGATATTTCTGAAAAACTAATATAGATAAAAAGAATAAGATAAAAGATAATAGAATAAAATGAATCGAATGAATTTTGTTTAACGTAATTGCTTAACCGGAAAGTGATGTTTACTCCTGTCATTTTTTTAATTTTCGATTTATTTTAAAAATAGAAAGTGGCTATTTGCATTTACCATACGTGCATGCAATTGGCTATTTGCACATACTGTATATGTACCAAATTATGTTAGGTTAGGTTAAGTTAGAGTAGGTTAGTGTACGTTAGGTTAGTGGTAAGTCTTAATAGCCAATTGCATGCACAAACGGCATGTGCAAATAGCAAATAGCCAGGGGCGCGCCAACCCGTGGGTGCAGGGAGTGCACCGCACACGGGCGGCAAAAACCGCCTCGTCAGTCGTTTAATAATAATAATAATCATAAAAAACGTTTATCATGTTAATTAATTAATATAAATAGTTGTGGATTGTAAAAAAAATATTTTTGTTTAAATGACGAAAATAAAAAATGTAGGTAATGTTAGATAATTACACTGGCCGACAGCCATTTTGCTGCAGGGCATACAACAACTTTTTAAGGGTATTTGGACACGCTGAATCCAAAAATGACCACCATTTTGCTCAATCAGATCTTGTTTTTGCGATATTGCAAAACAAATGTTTTTTTCGATATGCAAACATTCAAATTTGTATATATATTTTATAAATCAATGACTTCAAACAATTATCATTCAGAATGAAGCTATGGGTCCTAATTGAACTAAAAAGCCTTAAATTATATACATTCATAAAGTTATTCTTTTCGAAAATCATGTTTTAAACGAAAAAAATCGATTTTTTAGCAAAAATTCAGCAATTTTTAAAATTCAAAGCGCTGTAACACAAACAATTTTTGTCCAATTTTAATGTTATTCATTAAATTTGTAGCTTTATCTATCTTCTTTATTGTGTTAAAATTTCAACGCAATTGAATGAAAATTGGCGAAATGGTACTAAATTAACTGCGCGTGTCAAAATTTAGTAGTTCAAATATTTTTTAAATTAAATATTTCAACCAAAGATCATTCGGAATGTAACTACCTATGGATCCTAATTAAACTATAAAGCCTCAAATTATACACATTTTTAAAGTTAGACCCTTCGAAATTCATGTTTTAAATGAAGATTTAAAAAATTTTAAATTTCAAAGCGCTAATACACAAACAATTTTTGTCCAATTTTAATGCAATTTACTAAATATATTATCGAATGATAATTGGCAAAAAGGTATTAAAATTAACCGCCCGTGTCAGAATTTGGTAGTTCGGTCATAACCACTTCTGGCGTTTAATTTTTCATTTATTTTATTTTTATTTTTTGCAGTCAAATAATAATTTTCAAATGGGTTTAAAAATATGAGATTATTTAGATACATTAAAAATTGTATTGTGTTTTATTGTCGACATATACATATAGGGGCGGCAAATTTCGTTGGCGCGCCACTGCAAATAGCCAATTGCATGCACATACGGTACAAATAGCCTCATCCTTTAAAATAGGACAAAAATGTTCTAAACAAAAAATGTCGAGTACATTATTGTCTATAATATTTTTTTCCAACATTTATTATTTAACCAGAAAGAAATTTTAAAAATAATTATTTAGAATCACCCACACTATTTACTCTCAGTTTTACGTATACGAAAGTCCCATGATACTTCATTTTGAAAAATAAGGGGTTTACTTCTCAAACAAAAATCAATCTTAAATATATATAAAATTTCACCCTTTTACGATTTGTTGTATTTGAGTTACAGCGTCTACAGACAGACAGACAAACACACAAACATCATGGCAGACAAAAAAAAGACATCATGGCGAAAATAGTCAGAATGGATTCAGGGAAGGTCAAAATCTTGTCTGTCTGTTCGTTACCTTTTCACAGCTGCACCTCTGAACCGATCTTGATGAAATTTGGCATCCTGAGAAAGGACATAGGCTACTTCGAATTCTAAAAATTCATCCCCTAAGCAATTGGAAATGGGTGGAAATGTTTATATGGTAAAAATACTATGAGTGTGGGGGTTAAGGGGGATGGCCACTGTGACGGAAAAAAAGAAAAAAAAAATTTTTTTGTACATTTTTTTGAAGAATACATATTCATAAATATGTATACAAAAAATTGAGTTTAAATTCCGAAAATTGACGGAATTATAGTCAATTTAGTAAGACGAGGTAGCGCGGCCGGTTATGCCATAATAAAAACAAGGGGATGAGAACTGTGACGGAAAAAAATATAATTTTTTTTTCTTAGAATTTTTTTTAAGTTTACATATTCATAAATATGTATACAAAAAATTGAGTTAGTTTTTGAAAATTGACGGAGTTACAGTTAATTTAGTGAGACGAGGTAGCACAGCCAGTTATGACAACAAAGACATTAAACACGTTTATCTCGGGAATGACATTTTTCGACCTGGTCGACACGATTCCTCAAAGACTAATAAACCGATTTCAATTTTTTTTTTAATAATTTTCGTAATTGTAGTAGCTATCGTTGCACGTAGCCGATTTTTGAAATTTTGATAATTACTATTTTTAAAACCGCTCGAATTAAAAAAAATAGGTCTTAAAAATGAAAAAAAATTTCAAACGATCGCCATTTTGTGAAAAAATAAAATAAAATAAAACGGCTACGTGCAACGATAGCTACATTCATATAGATATTGATAAAATTTTTATTAATTTTTTAATACAACCTTTCTCGAAATTTCCAGTCGACCATAGACAAAAATATTTTTTTGGTCGTCGCATCGAGGCTCATAACTTTGTAAATATTTAATATTTTTCAATAAAAATTTATATTAAATAAGTTGAGAATATATACTTAATAAAATGTCCTTTACCTGATTCAAAAATAATTAGTTATATCTGTGAAAAAAATTCCCAAACATTGACAAGTTTTTTACTCGTCACAGTGGCTATCCCCCTTAAGGGAGGAAAACCACCCCCATCTTACTAAGGAGCCGAGATATTTACGAATTTGTATCCATACTTATTGTTAATATTATAAAAAATGCGAAAGTGGATCTGTCTTTTTGTCTGTTTTTTTTTTATTTTTCACGGTTCAACCGCGAAACCGATCTTAAAGAAATTTGGCAGGAAGAAAGCCTGTATCCTGAGGAAGGATATATGCTACTTTGTATACCGAAAAATGTATTAGATAAAAAAATGGGTGTGTAACATTTGACCTGTTTTATTGATTATCATACAAAAATATGTATTATTTACCTAATTAAACTGTATGTATTTTCACTAACCTAAATTCCACGCGAACGAAGTCGTGTGTAACAGCTAGTATATTATATATAAGTAAATAAAAATATGTAAGTTAATTAACTACGTAAATGACTCACTGTGGTTATTCTAGTTACTTTACTTCGGAAGTTATGAAATAATCTTTGTTTTAATTATTACCTTGAAAGAACATTTTTAATCATCCTGTAGCTCAAAAGGTGTTGAAGATAGACCTTCTCCCCTTCCCGTAATTTTTTTTACTCACAATGAGTCAGGGAATCAGCTACTAAAATATCTGTATCCCAAACCAGACCAATCTATATATACAGGATCCTCCAATAGTGCGTCCGGCATTCCTAGCGCACTTCCCGTAGGAGATAGAAAAAAAAGTTTGGTACATAATATTATTGGTTTGAAAAGATCAACGTCGTAAAATTATTTTCAATAATACAGGTTGTTCCATTTTTGCGCTGTAACAAAAACAAACATTTTTTAAATGGAACCCCCTATAACTTTATCAGTATTTCGATGTCATATTTTAACCTCCATATTATCATCTATTTATTTTTTGATTTAGTGACAGTGTTGCCAAATTATAAATTTTTTTCCGAAAAATAATCCATAAACAGGGTCAACTTTAAAAAATCGTAGCGACCTCGATTTTTTTGAAGCGATTGATTTTTTTAACAATAATATTAGTCCTGGTAAAGAGTAACATTTTGATAATAATTAATTTGAATTTAGTTTTACAGGCCATAAAAAAATGTCAAAATTTGCAAACTTAAAAATGATAAAACTCATTTTTTTCAAATGTGACTACCCTTTTTTATTTCGCTATTCGATTGGGGACTTTCTCCTTTTCAATTTGTATAAGGAATGTCCTATGTCTAAACTCCATAGTTTCCCAGATAATCAATACTTTTATTAAAATTAACCTTTTTATTACACTTTTATGCACCGAAGTAGGCCGTGCTGATGAAAAACAAATGACAAAATGTAGTATCGGGTCAGTCCATAAGTTCGTGCGTATTTTTTTGTAAATTTATATAAAATAATACGCACGAACTTATGGACTGACCTGATACTTAAGTATCAATGTAATATTTGATTAAAATTAATAGTTAAAACGGATAATACTTATGTAATAAAATTATTTCTTTTATTTTAAAAAAATTATGAAAAGTTACAAAATTGAAAAAACATAAAAGATAAAAGACCAAAATAAATGTTCTAAATGTCTTCTATTTTCATACAGGCTCAAATCAATTTGCCGGCATGTGTTTTTCATCAGCACGGCCTACTTCGGTAGGTCGCTACGATTTTTTAAAGTTGTTAGTTGACCCTGTTTATGGATTATTTTTCGGAAAAAAATTTATAATTTGGCAACACTGTCACTAAATCAAAAAATAAATAGATGATAATGTGGAGGTTAAAAAATGACATCGAAATACTGATAAAGTTATAGGGGGTTCCATTTAAAAAAATGTTTGTTTTTGTTACAGCGCAAAAATGGGACAGCCTGTATTATTGAAAATAATTTTACAACGTTGATCTTTTCAAACCAATAATATTATGTACCAAACTTTTTTTTCTATCTCCTACGGGAAGTGCGCTAGGAATGCCGGACGCACTATTGGAGGACCCTGTATATTCGATAAAAATAGTTGAAAAATCTACCACTGTGCTCCTGTATGATTAATAGATAAAAATAAAAAGGTATTTTAATAAACACAGCAAGAGGTAACTGACTTATTGTTATACATAACACACAAAACAAATGAGATAATTCTCTTAATAACGAGGGTGAATGCAGTTTAATTCATTTGTTGTAAAGTTTACAACGGTTGCATTACAAAACACATTTCAATAAGGTCGCTCTCTGTGCAAACTACTGGCTTATATTGGTGAGAGATTGGAACTTGCCAGTCAATGGTGCCAACCGACCAGCATTGCCGCAATGTTACCAACTGTGTAGTACACACAAACACATATATACAGGGTGGCCCAAGTAAAAAAGAAACGGTCATTTAAAATTAGATTTTGAGAAAAAGCTCGAACACGTCGATTTTGCTTTCAAGGGGGACATTTTTTGATATAAAATTTTTGCATGAATCTTTTCAACCCTCAGCGCTATGAGCGCAACCCTTAAAATTTTAAATAGCAAGATAGGGCAAGTGATACCTCATTTGAAAGGTTTTTTCATTCTAAATACGATGCTATTCGATTAACACTAGAAAGACGGGAACAGTCATTTGACGGTAATTTCAATTTCAATATTGAATAATTCTATTCTTATTAATACTAGTAGTTAAATGAAACTATGTATCAAAATAATTCACATCTATTTTCTTTATTGTTTGAAATGTTGATATACCGACAAAGACGGCGGCGGTCTTTTGACGGCTATGATCTGATAAATATGTTTTTAAATGTTGTATGAAAGGGTACAACAATAAATACGTATATGAATTGTCAGTCAAATAAGCCTGTAATTGTGTATCGATATTATTGTGAGTAATTTGTGAAAAAAGCCCAGGAAATTCGAAGAAGGCGAGAATGTCTTATTCAGAAATGTAAAAATAAAACTAATAAAGTATGCGATACTTATACTTGTAAAAACCGCTTTGCGGCTCTTGTAACATGTAAAAATTGTGTATAAATATTAAAATTAAACATACATTACATCTACTTTTATTTCTTAACTTGACATTTATTAATTACTTATAAAAAAAGATATTTAGTAAGTTTGTAGTCATTTGACCGGTCGCCGTCTTTGTAGGTAGATTTTCCCGCCTTTCTAGTGTTAAATTAAAAAATTTAAAAAAAATTATTTAAAATTTTTTTACCAATATCCGAAACATTAATTAATTCATTAAATGTCCAAATTGGATGTTTTTGAATTATTTGATAAGAAAATAAGCCTTCTCTGTTTTGACTTCTAGTTGTAAATATTTGTTTATTGATCAGAAAATCATTGCATTTATTGAATTCAAAATGTAAATAACTTGACTAAAACTAAACAGATTTGAAAAAATCAAACATCGTATTTAGAATGAAAAAACCTTTCAAATGAGGTATCACTTGCCTTATCATGCTATTTAAAATTTTAAGGGTTGTGCTCATAGCACTGAGGGTTGAAAAGATTCATGCAAAAATTTTATAGCAAAATATGTCCCCCTTGAAAGCAAAATCGACTTTTTTCCAAAATCTATTTTTAAATGACCAAAAACGCGCCCGTTTAGTTTTAATTGGGCCACCCTGTATACACACACACCTACATACACACACACATGTTTAATTAAATTGTGTAAAGTTTTGCAGCTAGGATCTTTAGTGTGATAATTAAATCATGCGACGTAAGGTTTACAGTTAATACGATTATGTGCATCTGTTATGTAACTCGCTTTAAGAGGCGAGCGGTAATAGGGGAGGGGGTAGTCGCTTAACGCATGCAGTTTAGTGATCGTTACTAACTGTTCACATATACAGTTTTTTATTAAGAAAAACTTTTGTATAAAAATATTATTTTCCAATAGATTTTATCCACATCATATAAAAAATTTACCAACTAATAAATTCAAAAATGTATTAAAATCATACCTACTTACAAAAAATTACTACTCAGTTGTTGAATATCTCACTTAATTGAAACATATTATTATTTTGTTATTACTGTTATTTTACTTTTATCTTTCTTCCTTTTCTTTTGTTACTATATATCTAACTGTATTGACTTGTTTTACACTGTAATATCAGTACAACAAAACAAATAAAACATTATTATTATTATTATTATTATTATTATTATTATTATTTATACACTAATGCAGGTACTGAAGAACACATTCTAGAATTCCGATAGGCACTTGGGCGTCTCTGACGCCTAAACAAAAGAGTTATGCCCGGTATTATAAAGAAATTGCATGCAAGCAATTTGTTTCCATGCAAAGCAAATGCTATCTACTAGGAGTCAAATTGTCTTGATATTTTAAAGCTACAATCTGTGATTGGTTGTCATTTACATTTGACTCCTAGTAGATAGCGTTTGCAAATCGCAAATTTCCATGGAAACAAATTTGCTTGCATGCAATTTCTTTATAATACCGGGCATTAGACTTTTTCCCTCGCTAATTCTTTGATAAAAATATTTTAAAATCTACAAAAAAGGTTATAAGGTATATTGCTTCCTCGCAATATCGAAGATACGAGAAGCTTTGTTATCGTTTTAAAACGAGAAAAAAAATTTGTTCTCCGATTTTAAAAATTTTACCGGATCTATCCGTTTCAGGTCAAGACAAACACTTTTTGTTCCGTGTCTGTCTGTCTGTGTGTGTGTGTGTGTCTGTGTGTCTGTCCCCCAATCCTTGTCACACGCTTAACTCATGAACCACTGAACCGATATTGATGAAACTTGGTTGATTGGTTGGGTCTGGCTTGAGGACGGTCCCATTTCAAAATAATTAAAATTGTGTGTAAGGGGGAGGGGTGACATCCTAAAATATTTATTTTTTGATTTGAAGATATCTCAAGAAAGACACATGTTACGTGAACATTTTATAGAACCTTTTTTGTAGAGCATTCAATTCTCTATAATATAGGTCACCTACTTTTGTTGTAAAATATTCCCTTACAAAGATCTATCTCAATTTGACTTAAGAAAATCGTCATTTGTTTTTTTTAAAACTGCTATTTACTTTGACATATTAAATGTCACTTTGATGTTTTAAATGTCATTTTGACATTCGTATAGCAGAAAAATAATGATTTTGATTGAAATTATCAAAAAATTCAAAATATACGACATAATAACCAGGCGCGTATTAAGAAAAATGTCAAATTAAATTTTTTTATTAAAATCGTATGAAAATTAAATGGTTAACCAATGACAGGCAGTTCATCTGAATACTTTATCGGTTTTTATTTAAATTGTTGAATAATTAACTACCTTTGATGAATTTAACACGAGGAAGCACCGTGCATTTACAAGGCAGAGTATTTTCTGTATTGCTTGGTTTTCTAGTTCTCTCTACTTAAGCCAAGACAGGTAACAAAATTCTATTCTTGAAAATTTGATTAGTGCGTGTATAGATTACTTTAACAATTTGTGCAATATTTGTTATATGCACAATTGTTTTTTATTAGGGGAGAGTGGTACAAAATGATCCCTCGGGGTAAAACGATCACCCTGTGTTTTACCGAATTTAGCAGTGCCATCTAGTAGTTTGAGAAAAAATCGTCTACGGCGCTACTAGTTTAACATTCTGTCAAAGTTTCATATTGTTGTGAGCGGCACGGAATATTTTATTGTAACAAAATAAAAATATTTTTGTTCTTAAACTTTCGCGGTTATTTAATTTTATAATTATTTCATTTTTTGGGTTATACTATAAATATATGACCTGAAGAAGATCACGAGAAGATGGTCGAAACGTCGAACATTGAACAAGTGCGACGCGGGACAAACCCAAAAAATGAAATAATTATAAAATAAAAATAATTTTATTTGATATAAGGTATGCAACAATTCAATATTGTGTAGTTTCAGTGTACCATATGTATATTTAATGTAATAGGAGTGCGTGTGCTTGTTTCCAATATTATTCAACAATATAATCGGCAATATTTTATATACTTTTCAGTTATAACTGATAATTTGAGGGTATGATTTAACATTATTTAGAGTTAGGGATTTAATGTTTGTGGTTTCATATGCATCATTTTTTATTAATTCGTTTTGTATTGAGTTGATTAAGAATACTTTAGGTAATGTATATTTGCGAATATTATGGATGTTTAAATGCAATTAGATCGGTAATTTATTCAATTATCTTGTCATTTCAGGAATAATTCCGCGGAATTATGTTCAGAAAATTACGCGTCAAAATTGGAGCGCAATCGCCATGATTAACACATTAGAAGCTGTAAATCGTGACATGCAGTAGAAAACAGCCAGTAAACAATTATGTGTGCCGATTATGGCTTTAAAAAGACGAGGGATCTTTTTAGACACCCGGGTGTATAAAATGATCCCTTTACTAAACCTTGATAAAAATGTATACCGGATATATCCCTGATAACTTTTCCAGCATGGGGATCTCAGTATCTATAAGAGATACAGATGCAGTTAAATCAGATCAATTATATGTATGAAAGGGGTGAGTATTATTACACAAAAAAATATTCATAATTCTATGTGGTTTAGGCGGTATACCCAAAAAAACTGAAAATTCGGAATTTCTTTAAATGGCTATAACTTTTTTGTTAAAGTAGATAGGTACTTTTTGTTTGCGGTTTCTAAAAGCACTTTTTTGTGTAGAATTGATTGGTGTATTTAGATTTTTAATATCACTTTTAGTTTCCGAGATATAAGCCCTAACTTTAGTTTTTCTTATGGGCCGCTAAGTTGACTATGGCATATTTGAACGCGTTTTTTACTCTACTTTACAACGATATGTCACTTGCCATATTTATTATCGAAAAAAAATTATAATATATTTTTTCAAATATTCATTTGTTATTTTGATTGTTGTTATTGAGATTTTTGTTTACAATTTTTGTTTTTCATGGCTCACTTAAAAGTTTGTAATAAAATACTTCATAAATATCACTGATATTTAGTATTTCGACTTTTTTTCAATCATAAATATGGCAAGTGACATGTTGTAAAGTAAAGAAAAAACACGTTCAAATATGATATATTCAACTAAGTGGCCTATAAGAAAAACTGAAGTTAGAGCTTGTAACTAGGAAACTAAAAGTGATATAAAAAATCTAAATACACCAATCAATTCTACACAAAAAAAGTGCTTTAAGAAACAGCAAAGAAAAAGTACATATCTACTTTAACAAAAAAGTTATAGCCATTTAAAGAAATTCCGAATTTTCAGTTTTTTGGGTATACCGCCGAAACCACACATAATTCTAAATATTTTTTGGTGTAATACTCACCCCTTTCATACATATAATTGATCTGATTTAACTGCACCTGTATCTCTTATAGATACTGAGATCCCCATGCTGGAAAAGTTATTTGGGACACCCGGTATTGTAATGTTCTGAGGTGGTAATAAATAACATTTAACACTTTTACTAACTAAATGTTTTATTCCGTATCAATAATAATATTTACAGTAATGAATGTTGCACGCAATTCATGCAAGTGCCGAATGGATATATTTTTCCAGTTCGTTCTTAAGTAAATCTTATCTTTACAATCATTATACATATACAATAGATTACTAATTTCCTTAGACATTATATTTTATTTACATATACTTTTATATACATCACAGGTATATAAAAAAATCTTATTAATATAATATTATTCTACTAAGCTACCAGAAAAATTACCAATTTCACAAAATTTGTTGTCTAATTGTAAGTATATTTTTAATATCTGTTTTCCTTAAGGGGATCATTTTGTACCACTCTTCCCTAACTATTTGAATATTTTATTAATTGATTTACCTAATAATAGTTTTGTGGATATTAACTTGGGTAACATCGGGTCCAATATGCTAGTAGGTATATGATAAATGTATAAAGTATATATAATATATATTGAGAACTTTCATAGAGTATGTATGTGATATAATTTATGGTTGTTTCTGAATCACATCGTTTACAGTTTTGTTCGTAGAAACAGACGTGCAACTGAGAGTTTATTGAGTGAAAACTTTACAGACGTGTTGAAGATTCAACGTTGAAAACTTTTACACAGTCATTAACAACAAGTAGGTACCTACTCTTTTAAAATAGGTACCTACAACATTTGTTTGTGAGAGATGTTAGTTCTCAATCAAATATGACTCAAACATTACAAACTTTTTATTATTAAAGTGAAACTTTTATTACATCGTCTCAAACTTTTTTGTCTGTGTGTTGCATGTCGCTGACGTTTGGACTGCGTATGCGTGGAACAAGCAGCCATTCATTGTATGACAGTTTATGTACTGTGTGCTATTATACATATTTAGTAAAGGCTATAGGGGGATAAGAATGGGTAAAGTGCCCCCGCGCCAATTATGGCTGTTATATTTTTTTATAGTAACTACTAACACAGGTAACAATTTGACCAAATTTTAACCCTAAAAAATTTACCCCCAAGGGGTGAGAATTAATTTTGAAAATTTCGTAAAAAATTAATAACTTTTGAAAGAGTCAACCGATTTGAATAAAATTTTAATATGTCATATATGTCACTAAGGTGCTTTATAGAAAAAATCGGTAAACCTGAAAACTTAACATAACCTCAAAAAAAAGTGTTTTATATTTTTCAAAAATTTTTTTTGCTCACTTTCAATTTTGGCACAATCACCAAAATATTTGTGTGACTTTCTAGCATAGTTTTTTATAATATATGTTTTTTTCAGATTTTGTTTCCAGCTGCGTGATACCTAAAAAAAATTTTATATTTTTCTAAAAATTTTTTCACTCACTTTCAATTTTGGTACAGTCACCAAAATTTTTTTGTGATTTTCTGGCATAGTTTTTTATAATATAGATTTTTTTCAGATTTTTTTTCCAAGTGCGGGACACAAAAATTTTTCAAAAAATTTTTCAAAATTTTTTTTCGCTCACTTTTAATTTTGGTACAATCACCAAATTTTTTCAGTAATTGTCTGGCATAGGTATTTATAATATATGTTTTTTTCACTTTTTTATTCCAGCTGCGTGATACCTAAAAAAAATAAAAAGTATTTTTTGAAATTTTTTTTGAGGTTATGTTTGCCGTACAATCACAAAAAATATTTTGTATCTTTCTATCATAATTTTTTTAAAATATTTTATATATTTTTTAGATTTTTTTCCAGTTGTGGGACACAAAAAAAATTTTTTTTTTTAAATATTTTTTTCGCTCACTTTAATTTTGGTAGTCATCAAAAAAATTTTGTGGCTTTCAGGCATAGCTTTCTATAATATATTTTTTTTCGGATTTTTTTTCCAGCTGCGTGACAAAAAAAAGTTTTTATTTTTTATTTTTTTTATTGCTGGTTATGTTTGTATTATTTATTAGGTACTCATATATGTAGATGTTTTATTCGTAAAAAACTAAAAGCAAAAATATACGTATGTATGAGTATGTACAAAGTAAACTAAACAAAATTGTAGTTAATCAATACATACAATATAAAGAAACGGTTATGATATTAAATACACATAACAAATTGAAAAAAAATGAGAATTAAATAAAGAATGAAAATAAAAAAGTTATATTCCCTCTCGTAATTATTACATGTACCTATTATACATTTCTTGTATAAAAAATCTTTTAATCTATTTTTGAAAGATTTTATATCGTCAATATTCTTCAGGTAATCTGTCTGGCAGTGAAATGTAATATTTACTACCTTTTCATAAAGGGCTATTGCTATATCTAGTTGTCCTACAAAAAATCAATGTATGTATATATTATTATCCTGTCTTATATTAATATATTTATAATTGTGGTTACCTAAATGTAACTCTAAGTTGCTTAAGATCTGCTTTATGACATATATTATACAAGTGTCCATTATGTCTCTAAAATATTTTTTTTAGAGGGGATCACATTTATGCAATTTTATAGCTCTTGTTAAATTAAAAAGTTTTCGTACTGTTCACAAGCTACTATTCCAAGCAGCTTACGAGCTATTTACAATTTTACTTTTTAAAGTAACACGCAGCTGAAAAAAAAATCTAGAAAAATACGCCAGAAAGTCACTATAAAAATTTGGTGCCTGTACCAACATTGAAAGTGAGCGAAAAAACATTTTGAAAAAATAAAATATTTTTTGGTGTCACGTAGCAGGAAAAAATCCGAAAAAAATATTTATTATAAAAAAATATGTTAGAAAGTCCGAAAACAATATACAAATATACAAACATAAACTGCAATAAAAAATAAAAACTTTTTGTGTCACGCAGCTGGAAAAAAAATCCGAAAAAAAATATATTATAGAAAGCTATGCCTGAAAGCCACAAAATTTTTTTGATGACTACCAAAATTGAAGTGAGCGAAAAAAATATTTAAAAAAAAAAATTTTTTTGTGTCACACAACTGGAAAAAAATCAAAAAAATATATAAAATATTATTAAAAAATTATGATAGAAAGATACAAAATATTTTTTGTGATTGTACGGCAAACATAACCTCAAAAAAAATTTCAAAAAATACTTTTTATTTTTTTTAGGTATCACGCAGCTGGAATAAAAAAGTGAAAAAAACATATATTATAAATACCTATGCCAGACAATTACTGAAAAAATTTGGTGATTGTACCAAAATTAAAAGTGAGCGAAAAAAAATTTTGAAAAATTTTTTGAAAAATTTTTGTGTCCCGCACTTGGAAAAAAAATCTGAAAAAAATCTATATTATAAAAAACTATGCCAGAAAATCACAAAAAAATTTTGGTGACTGTACCAAAATTGAAAGTGAGTGAAAAAAATTTTAGAAAAATATAAAATTTTTTTTAGGTGTCACGCAGCTGGAAACAAAATCTGAAAAAAACATATATTATAAAAAACTATGCTAGAAAGTCACACGAATATTTTGGTGATTGTGCCAAAATTGAAAGTGAGCAAAAAAAATTTTTGAAAAATATAAAACACTTTTTTTTGAGGTTATGTTAAGTTTTCAGGTTTACCGATTTTTTCTATAAAGCACCTTAGTGACATATATGACATATTAAAATTTTATTCAAATCGGTTGACTCTTTCAAAAGTTATTAATTTTTTACGAAATTTTCAAAATTAATTCTCACCCCTTGGGGGTAAATTTTTTAGGGTTAAAATTTGGTCAAATTGTTACCTGTGTTAGTAGTTACTATAAAAAAATATAACAGCCATAATTGGCGCGGGGGCACTTTACCCATTCTTATCCCCCTATAGCCTTTGTATTGTAATTTGTCAGTGTTTAATGTAAGTGTTGTTATTTATTTGCTTTTGGTAAACAACGACACAGCTAGTGAGTCCAAAAAACTGATCAACGAGAAAGAATAGTGCAAAAATGAATGACGATGAATTAATTTTACGCCGTAAAAAACAGAACGCCGACAGAGCACGTGCTTATAGAAAAAGGAAAAAAGATCTTGGTTTTTATATAGAATTTATTAGAATTATTAGAACTTTTTGCTGGTGCATGTTGTTGTTTATGGATTTATTTCAATTTTGAGTGCTTGAATTTATTATTCCGAAAATTTTTAGTTAAATGTCTATAATGTGAAAAAAAGTTTCACTTTTACCGTGGTTTCATAAAACCACACAATCCTTTTTTAAACTATAGTCTGTTTAATTTAAGTTTGCAGTGTTTGCCGGGGTTTTGACCGTACAATACACGATTCATACCGTCAAATTCTCCGGTAACCACTGCAAACTTAATTGAAACAGACAATAATATATTTATAGTTTTTTTTACACACTTGCTGTGTGCAAAAATAAATAACATTTATTAGATATATTTATTTTACTAAAATAAAACTATGCAGAGTTAAAAAAAGTTATAAAAAACTTTAATTTAAGAGGGGAGGGGTGAGATGAGAATTAAGAGTCAGTTTCTTTATTTTGTTAAAGAAAGGTTTCAAAATTTATTCAAAATTTTTAAGTCGAAAATTCGTATCGAGTTTAAACTTTGTATGTATACAGGGTGTCCAAGATAAGCGTGCAATGCATGAGGATATCCTAAACGGTAAAAGATACAGATGTGGTTAAATCAGATGAATTATTTGTAAGAAAGTGGTGAGTTTTACTACATCAAAAAATATTAATAATTTTATGTGTTTCAGGCGGTATACCCAAAAAACTGATAATTCGGAATTTCTTCAAATGATTATAACTTTTTTGGCAAAGTAGATAGGTACTTTTTGTTTGCGGTTTCTTAAAGCACTTTTTTGAGTAGAATTGTTTGGTGTATTTAGAATTTTTATATCACTTTTAGTTTCTGAGTTACAAGCCCTAACTTTAGTTTTTGTTATGGGCCGCCAAGTTGGCTATATCATATTCGAACGTGTTTTTTACCCGGCTTTACAATGATATGTCACATATCATACTTATTATTAAAAGAAAAGTAAAAACCTTTTTTTTGTAATAGTTTATTGTTTTTAAATATGCATTTGTTATTTTGATTGTGTTTATTGCGATTTTTGTTTAACAATTTTTGTTTTTCATGGCTTACTTAAATGTTTGTAATAAAATACTTTATAAATATCACCAATATTTAGTATTTCGTCTTATTTTCTATAATAAGTATGTCATGTGCATATCGTTGTAAAGTAGAGTAAAAAACACGTTCAAATACGATATAGCCAACTTGGCGGCCCATAAGAAAAACTAAAGTTAGGGCTTGTAACTCGGAAACTAAAAGTGATATAAAAATTCTAAATACACCAAACAATTCTACTCAAAAAAGTGCTTTAAGAAACCGCAAACAAAAAGTACCTATCTTCTTTGCCAAAAAAGTTATAGTCATTTGAAGAAATTCCGAATTATCAGTTTTTTTGGGTATACCGCCTAAACCACATAAAATTATTAATATTTTTTGATGTAGTAATACTCACCCCTTTCTCACAAATAATTCATCTGATTTAACCACATCTGTATCTCTTACCGTTTAGGATATCCCCATGCATTGCACGCTTATCTTGGACACCCTGTATAGTTAGAGGAGGTCAAATAAGTAACAAAAAAATTATCAGCTACGGTAAAACGGTTTAAGGAGGTGGAACACCCCTATGAAAATGTGCAAAATAATCATATTTTTTCAAATAACTCTGAAACTAATGAAAATTAAAAAAAATCTATAGTACAAAATTGTCATATTTTATGCTCTTTCGAATGTCGAAAAAAAATGTTAAAAAAAATCAAACCCTGTGAATTGTGGGTGAGAGGTGGAGGTTAACGCCATTCGAAAGAGCATAAAAAAGCATGAACATTTTATATTGTAGATTTTTTTAAATTTTCATTAGTTTCAGAGTTATTTGAAAAAATATGATTATTTTGCACATTTTCATAGGGGTGTTTCACCCACTTAAACTGTTTTACCGGAGCTAAGGTAATTTTTTGTTACTTACCTTGACCTCCTCTAACTATTTACAAAGTTTAAACTCGATACGAATTTTCGACTTGAAAAGATTCCCTTGTAAGTTATTTTTTAAGGGGTATGAACAGTGTAAAAAATTTCAAAATATCAATGTTTTTATTTGTTTATAAATTATTAGTTTACACTCCAAAGTATATGTATCTCAAGTTTCAAGTGAAAATTCAAACGTTAAGTATTGAAAAAGCGCCAAATGCTATACAGGGTGGGCCAAGTAAAACGAAACGTGCGCGCTTTTGATCATTTAAAATAAGATTTTGAAAAAAGGCTCGAACACGTCGATTTTGTTTTCAAGGGGGACATCTTTTGCTATAAAATTTTTGGAAGAATCTTTTCAACCCTCAGCGTTATGAGCACAACCCTTAAAATTTTAAATAGCATGATAGAGCAAGTGATACATCATTTGAAAGGGTTTTTAATTCTGAATATGGTGCTTTTTGATTTTTTCAAATCTGTTTAGTTTTAGTCAAGTTATTTACATTTTGAATTCCATAAATGCAATGATTTTCTGATCAAAAAACAAATATTTACAGCTAAAATTCAAAACAAAGTTGGCTTATTTTTTATCAAATAATTTAAAAACACCCAATTTGGCCATTTATTGAATTAATTAAAGTTTTGAATGTTGGTAAATTTTTTTTTAATTAAATTTTTTAATTTTTTAATTAATTCAATAAATTCAAAAACAGATTTGAAAAAATCAAAAAGCACCATATTCAGAATTAAAAACCCTTTCAAATGATGTATCACTTGCCCTATCATGCTATTTAAAATTTTAAGGATTGTGCTGATAGCGCTGAGGGTTGAAAAGATTCTTCCAAAAATTTTATAGCAAAAGATGTCCCCTTTGAAAACAAAATCGACGTGTTCGAGCCTTTTTTCAAAATCTTATTTTAAATGACCAAAAACGCGCCCGTTTCGTTTTACTTGGGCCAACCTATATATTGTATATTCGATTTATCTCAAAATTACTTTTTTTGACCTGGTTGACAGCATAACTAAGATATTTTTCATGCGATCGATGTATTTCAAAATGGATTTTGTAGAGGAAACGTCCTGTTCAGCCGGACGTAGCCGTTTTTTATCGTTTAATTATAAAAACAATTTTCTATTGAAAAATTCGCAAAAATGTTCACTTTTTTTTAAATGGTCGTCATTTTTTTTTCTAAACGACATTTTGAAAATTCTCTACGTCCGGCTATAGCTAATAACATATATTTTAAGAATCTTTTCTGTTTTTTGTCCTCAGATGATCCATTTGAACGAATTGCTGTAAACGCCACTGAGGCCAAATTTAAGAGGTGCCATTTTCAAAGAACCTATGATTTTGAATGTAAATATACAGATTTCAGTCAATAAAAATCCCTAAAATTTTCAAGAAATCGATTTTTGTTTTTTGCATTTTTGGAAGCTGCTACAACGGCTGAAGAACTATTTTATGACCCAAGAATAGTTGACTCAGTGTAAGTAATTAAATATGCATATATTACTTTACGTAAATTGAGTGTAAAACTTTAAATGCGTTTTTCTCAAAACTATGTTTTTTGAACTGGTGACCACTGTAGCTCGAAAACCGCTCGGTAGATTTTAATGAAATTTATACAGCTTTTTGAAAACATGAAAAACTAGTGCCTGATCGAAGGATTTTTGTTTTTCTTTAAATTTCGATTTGTTATAAACAATTAACTGTTGGTTTTTTTCCCGAAAATCTTGAAAAAAATTTCCTGAGGCTGCCATTTTGTTAATTTAAGAAAGAAAAAAAAAACTTCGATCAGGCACTAGATTATCTATTAATAAAACTATTTTTTTTGTCCGATTGAATTTGGATGAATCTCCAAGGATAAGTGATGGTCACCGCAAGGAGCTTCGGTTGGAACTGGATCAACACAAACAGCCATTACTTTTAAAATTATTAATTTTTTTTTCTAAAATTTCTGTCAAGTCAAGTCGAAACCTTATTTAATGATGCTATGTTTTTACTTTTATAAAATAAAATAATTTACTGGCAAAAAAAAATTATTTAAAATTGTCATTTTTTCATGTCTCTGACTACACCTAACCCCTTAATGATACGCCACTGCCTTTTCATATCTGAACGGTATAAGTATAAAACATGTTCTCTTTAGAATGTTTAAACAGTGAGTGTTATGTAATTGTATAATTTATACCTACTATATATAAGTAAATAGGTAGGCAATATCAGAATGTGATTTTGTGTGTAATCAGATCTTAACGATGATCTCTAAACGATAATGAGTGTATTGAAGAGAATGAGTTTCCGATAATAGAACGTTAGAGTTTGTTCTTCCTAGCTCAGATTTTCATATACTAGGCCGAGAGTGGGTTTAGAGTTTATGTATGTTAGGTATAGAGAAAGGAAAACGATTATGTGTTTTCTTTATGGTTATTCAGTCAATTGGAAATATCGATTATGGTGCGGAATTTTTCATAGATACAGAACTCTATTTAATAAATTAACTACATATGTATTTTGAATTGATATACCATTTTTGAATTGGTACCTTATCTACTATATATACATATAAAAATGTAAAGGTGTTGTCATATACAGTGGTGCCTCGCATAACGAACTTAATTCGTTCCGGGAGCAAGTTCGTTATGCGAAAAGTTTGTTAGGTGAAACGCGTTTTCCCATAACAATACATGTTAAAAATTTTAATTCGTTCTGTAGCATAAAATATGGTACTGTAACATAAAAAAGATTGTACATACGTTTTTTTATTTTTTAATCAGAATAAGATTTAGGAGAATCTACCGAGGCTTGCAGGGTCAAAACCTCTTTCTAATTATTTCTTGTTTCATTTCAACAGAAATCACCTTCCTGCTTTCTTTAAAACTCATAATATAGACACACAAAATTACATTTATTAAAATAAACAGGTGTGTGAGTTAAGCACAGAAAAGAACGAGTGACGCGCGTTGATGCATGTTTGTGCAAGTTTGAGCATCGACCTTGGAAGTTCGGGCGACTTCGTGATACGTAGAAGCGTTCAGGCGGCAAAATTAAACACGATGCAGTTCGTTGTGCGAAGCGAGGTTCGTTGTGTGAGTCGCGTAATGAACGAACAGGAAGTTCGTTGTGCGCGGCGTACGTTATGCGAGGCACCACTGTACATTATTTTTACTTATGTATGTACATGTGTAAAATTTGTTTCGAATGATTTGTTTGAAATAATTTATTAGATTGTTTGGACCTTTTAAAAAACAAAAACAAAACGTTTTTTAAACAAAGGAGCATTTTTTTTGTTCTAGACATCACAAGGATTACGTAACTGAAATTTTTATAATGAAAAAATGCCTTCTGGAGGTCAGAAGGCATTTTTTGACCACATATTTTAAAAAGCTTTTATTTAACTTCACTTGTATGTTTGTTAGTTAGTTAGTTAATATCAAATATTGCAATCAATTAAATATACTACATGAAATCCAGTTGAAAAATCACAAGTACAAAGCAAACAGAAAACTTGAAATATTTCAACTGGATGCACCATTCACGTAGTATATTTTTACTTTCTTATACTATATGTATATGAAATATACATATAGTATAAGTAAGTATAGTAATCGCGATTTTTTTCGAAATCCGGATTTTGATGGAATTATCAATTTTGACCTTCCCTGAATCTATTCTGACTATTTTCGCCATGATGTCTGTGTGTCTGTCTGTCTGTCTGTGGGCGCTGTAACTCAAATACGACAAATCGTGGAAAGGTGAAATTTTATACTTAAGATTAATTTTTGCCTGGGATGAAAACCTCCTATTTTTGAAAGCGATCTTTCAACCAGAAACGGATGTTTACCTACATCGATTTTTGAATTTTTTGAATTACATTGAAACAGTGCGAATTAGAGAAAAATGGCCAAGTTAAAAATTGTAGGTAATATTATTATTATTAATTATTATTATTATTATTATTATTATTAATATTAATATTATTATCTATAATTTATGTTCTATTCATTTTTTCGAAAAAACAAATTTAATTTTTTTTTTTTTTACTAAGTATTCGATTTTAAGTACATTTCAAATGGTTCATAACAGACAAGAAATATCTGCCATGAGTGTCATGGGACTTTCTTATACGTATTACAGAGACTGTACGTGTTTGCCATAGGTACCATGGGTCTTTCTTATACGTAATATTGAGAATAAACACTGTACACTCAATTTCATTTAGTTTGCAGTGATTGCCGGGTGCCTTGACCGTATAAGTCGTGATCTGTACCGTCAAATCACCCGACAACCAGTATACATAATCTAAATAATTATTTTTAAAAATTCTTTCTGGCTAAATCATAAGTGTTGGAAAAAAATGTATGGGGAATAAATTATAGATAATAACATACTCGACATTTTTTATCTAAAACATTTTTGTCTTATTTCAAAAAATTACAAGAGTAACCATCCGTTTCCGGTTTAGTGATCATTTTAAAAATAAGGTGATTGTCTTCCCAGATGAAAGTTTATCTTAAATATATAATTTTAGCCTTCCATCATTAGTCGTTTAGGACTTAGAGCATTTTTACTTTCTTATACCAATGTATATGAAATATACATATAGTATAAGGAATAAAACAACTAATTGTCTAAACGTCAAAGATTTAATAAGCAAGGAAACGTAGCGAGCTTTCGATTCACATAATCATCGTCAGGCTATTTAAAGGGGAGAATGCGAGAACAGTGTCGTTATCTCAACAATTTTCATTAGCTACCTTGTTGAGATAACGACACTGTTCTCGCATTATCCCCTTTAAATAGCCTGACGATGATTCTGTGAATCGAAAGCTCGCTACGTTTCCTTGCTTATTAAATCTTTGACGTTTAGACAATTAGTTGTTTTATTCATTATATTTTAACGTCACTACTAGTATATTATCATATAGTATAAGTATAGTAAACGCGATTTTTTTCGAAATCCGGTTTTTGATGGAATTATCAATTTTGACCTTCCCTGAATCCATTCTGACTATTTTCGCCATGATGTCTGTGTGTCTGTCGGTCTGTCTGTCGGTCTGTCTGTCGGTCTGTCTGTCGGTCTGTCTGTCGGTCTGTCTGTCGGTCTGTCTGTCGGTCTGTCTGTCGGTCTGTCTGTCGGTCTGTCTGTCGGTCTGTCTGTAGACGCTGTAACTCAAATACGACAAATCGTAGAAAGGTGGAATTTTATACTTAAGATTGCTTTTTGCCTGGGAAGAAAACCTCCTATTTTTGAAAACGATCATTCAACCGGAAACGGATGTTTACCTACATCAATTTTTGAATTTTTCGAATTACACTGAAACAGTGCGAATTAGAGAAAAATGGCCAAGTTGAAAATTGTAGGTAATATTATTATCTATAATTTTATCACGTACACTGTTTACTGTCATTATTATGTATAAGAAAGTCCTGTGGCACACGGCAGATTATTTATACTACACATTATATATTTATTATAAAATATAAATAAAATATACTTTATATTTTTCAACTATTGATTTTTAGAACTGCAGAAACAAGCTACAAACATACACTAAAATAACCCCTGCTACAGTTTGTATATACGTATGTATGTATATCAAAGATTTTAAAAAATGTTAGATACCTGCAGTTTGAAAATAAAAATCATAATTATATAACTTGAACAAATAAATTAATGTTTTTTTACATTATTCAATTTGTTTAAAACGAAGATAAAAAATAATTTTAGGTAAAAAACAATAGTGTTCCATACATATCAATATATGTATACTCTATTTCATTTAAGTTTGCAGTGGTTGCCTGGTGATTTGACGGCACGAGTCGTGATCTGTACGGTCAAAGTACTTATATGATATATTAAAAAAATAACTTTTTTTTTTACTATGTTGCACCAAATAGATCAAATTGAAAATTTTACCACATACATAGGTACAAATAAGAAGTATTTTAAAAATTTTTAGTGATTGACACTCGAAGGGAACATATTTAAATATGGCGCCAAAAAATATTAAATTTTTTTGTAAAAAAACAGTTAGTAGAAAATCTCTGAAAAAATTTTTTTTCGTGTGTTCTATCGATAAGTCATCTCAAAAAAAATTTCATAAAAAAATATTAAGTGTAACGGTCACAATAAAATAAAAACCGAAAAACACGTTTTTCCATATTATACCCTAAATCTTTAGGTTGGCAAGCTCTAATTTTCAGGAAAATTTTCTTTTTTAACTAGAAATCGATCAGCCATATAGATTTTCAAAAATCGCTGGGGGCAGTTTTTACATGCTTATCCGGCTATACCCTTTGCGAACAAATTACATAAAAACCTTAAACTATTGTTTTAAATGTTTTAATCATTTGTTCTCAATTTATTAAAACTTCATAGCACACTGATTTTCGATATTTCTATTAATTTTATACTTGTTATAACTTGTTTTCTATCAATTTTATCATCATACATGTATTACACTTTTATAAAGAAAACATCCTCAACTACAAAACTCAATAATAATATACAGGGTGTTGTATTTAAAAAAATGTTATATTTCAATATATCTCTGAAATTTGACATTCAATTGTTTTTTTGACACCGCCATTATTGATCCCTGTTGTAATACTGATACTTTGTCCATTTAACCGATCTTCTAGCTCCAATAATAACAAAGTTAGCAATGATCACTCGGTTCCCGCGAACACCCTGTATATGTATGCAATTTAAATGAAATAAAACTACCTATATATAGGTACATTACAGCTGTTCACACCATATATTATTAAAGGTTATTCGTTAATACGTATATAAGTATTTTAACACGTATTAGGCACATTATTTTAAGTAACTAACACATGATCTTTAATTATTTAAATATGTAACAACATAAAATTATAACAAATATTATGACTTACCTCAAGTATTCTACCATTTTTCTTGTTGTTTAATTTCGTAAAAATAACACAAAGTAAAAGTCATCCAGCATAAAAAACATCTTTACACTATTCTACAAACACTATAGTTTATAAATCTAGCACATCAAATGTAAATTAAACTTTTAAAACAATAAAAATCATCAAAAAGAAACCGCACTATGAATACCAAAGACGCCATTACAAAATCTCTACCTTATTCGATTTGTTTTTAAGAAATTTTAATAAATCAAATTGATTGAACATATTTTAAATTATTCCACGATTTAATACACACATTATATTAAGTAGAAAACATTACATCTTTAAATATTATAATAGGATTAACTAATTAAACTATAAAAATATGAGGCAACTTTTATGTACATCAGTACACGATTTTATTATTGCAAATTATTCACATATGGGCACATTTTTAGCACTTGACTTTGGTATTATATTTTTCCCAAATCATTATAGATTGGATTAGAAATATTGAAAATATTAATTAAGTTTGATAAATATCATTAATCGAATAAAATAACATAGTGTACAGCGTGTTGCTAGCCCGGCAAAATGTACTACAGATTACTGGCGCGAAATTTAAATTTCATATTATTAATTTATTAATTTTATCATTTTTCCTTATTTTAATACAGATTTAGACTTAGTTATGGAATGTAATCGATTTATGTTATGTAAAGAAGTCTTAATTGTCACATTTTAATCAATAATTTATTAAATATGAAATCTTGTTGTTTTATAAATTTTTCTGACATTAGTACGTATGTACAGGTATACCAATTTTACTTCATTTTTTTCCATAAAATTGTTCATTTACTAAAGTAAAAATTGAAAAAAAAAGTTTATTTTATACATAATATGAGCTGATAATCACGAATTTTTCATTCAAATAGATATATATTTCAATATCATGATTTTATTTAAAAAGTAAATAAATAATAAATAACATTTTTTGAGGTTATGTTCATAAGTTTTATGTATCATCGGGAAGGTGATTTAATTATTGAATTAAAATAAAGTGAATAATTATAAGATAATATGAATTATATTATTAATACAAGTGTTTCACAATGATACAGTGTGATATTAAATTCTTTTATTTGAATATCTCGTAAAAAGTAAAAAATTTTTTTAGGTTATGTAAATTAATTTTACTTTTTTAATAGTGAATAAAAATAAAATAATTTGTAATTGATTAATAATAAATGTGTTTGTGCGTGTTGCAGTGGGTAGTAAAGTTTTTTCGGGTAAATACATTAAAAAATGACATTTTTATTTTTAAAATAAACAATTGTCATACTATTACGTATATAAAAAACTTCAGTAAAACAGTGAATTTATATAAAATAAAGTGTATTCTATTATTTACAAGTTTGTAGCTGCGATTTTTCAATGCAACAGGTACATTTTGATATAAAATACTTTTTTAGTAAAAATAATTTTTAAGGTTATGTTATTTTTATAAAAAACATGTTTTTTTTATTTGGATGGATCCAATTCGATAAAAATACATATATAATAAGTGAAATTTAAATATTCTAACAATAAAGCAATGAACTGTTTTTATAAACTAAGAAAATAAATAACATAACCTTAAAAAAATGAAAAAAAAAAAACATTTTTGTTTCAATACAAAGTTTGTATTGACCTATTTTATAGAAAATTGAATTCTCTGCAAAAAAGATTCTATACAATTTCTGCATAACATATGCCGTTCTTGAAATATCTTGAAAAAATAAAAGTTATTGTTTTTACTGTACTAAAATAATATCAGTAAATAATTATGTATATTCCGCTGGCAGTCCCACTATAGCACCCCTCAAAAAAAACTATTGCATAATTTGTTGCTATTTTGTGCCATCAAGCCCGATTTTGTAACTTGCTCCATTCTCGAGAAAAATGGGGGGGGGCCAGCGTCAGTTCTCGCTAGCAGTCCGCTCAATTACTCCGTAACTAATAGAACTAGATAAAAAATCTTTGCAGGATATTTTGTTGCTAGTTGAGTACTTCCGGATACCAATAAAAAATTTACCCCCCCCCCCAATTTTTTTTTTTACAATAACAAATGAAAAAAATAATATTCAAACTTCTTATTTGTTGCATCCAGCACCCCCCCCCCCCAAAAAAAAACATGCTCTGTCATATTATCTAAAAAGGAGAATAATAATCTTACTTGAAAAAGTAATATTCTAACTAGTTTTTAATTTGTTGCCGCGAGCACCCCCACAAAAAACCTTCATATTTACTTAAATATATTATTATTTAATGTGTTAAAGCCCTAAAACATTTTGTTGCTCCCTCATTTTATTTAAAAAGTTAACATAAGTGCCATCATATGGAGTATAATAATCATACATGTTAAATTAATATTCAAACTAGTTTCTAATTTGTTGCAGCCAGCACCCCCCCAAAAAAACCTTCATATTTACCTTAACATATTATTATTTAGTGTGTTTAAGCCCTAAAACATTTTGTTGCTCCCTCATTTTATCTAAAAAGTTAACATAAACGCTATCATATAAAGTACAATAAACATACATGTTAAATTAATATTCAAACTAGTTTCTTATTTGTTGCAGCCAGCACCCCCCCAAAAATCGTTCATATTTCAGTTAATACATTGTCAGTTAATATTTTTGAGACCTAAAACATTTTTTTGCTCCGTCATTTTTTCTAAAAAGTTAAAATAAGTACCATTATATGGAGTATAATAATCTAACATGTTAAATTAAAATTCAAACTAGTTTCTAATTTGTTGCAGCCAGCACCCCCCCAAAAAATCTTACTATTTACCTTAATATATTATTATTTAATATTTCTGAACCCTAAAACATTTTGATCCTCCCTCATTTTATCTAAGAAGTTGACATAAACGACATCATATGGGGTATAATAATCCAACATGAAAAATTAATATTAAATCCAGTTTTTAATTTGTTCAATTCAAGTATTAGCTATTTAAATATTGCACACTGTTTAGGAAATTAAAAATCTTTTAGAGAATGTCTTGAAAAAATTAAAAAATTCATGAGTAAGCCCAAAGTTGTAAAAAAGTACAATAAAATTTTATAAGAAGCTTCAAAATCATAAAATGATTCACCATCTGTGAACAAAAATATTAAAAAAAAATTAGCATTGCGATTTTCAACGAAAAAGTAAATAATTTTAGGGAATAAACACATTAAATAATAATATATTAAGGTAAATATGAAGGTTTTTTGGGGGGTGCTGGGGACAACAAATTAGAAACTGCATGGTTTGAATAATAATTTTTTCATGTACTATTTTTATACTCCATATGATGGCGCGTATGTTAACTTTTTAGAAAAAATGACGGAGCAACAAAATGTTTTAGGGCTTAAACACATTTAATAATAATATGTTAAGGTAAATATGAAGGTTTTTTGGGGGGGTGCTGGCTGCAACAAATTAGAAACTAGTTTGAATTTTAATTTAACATGTTAGATTATTATACTCCATATAATGGTACTTATTTTAACTTTTTAGAAAAAATGACGGAGCAAAAAAATGTTTTAGGTCTCAAAAATATTAACTGACAATGTATTAACTGAAATATGAACGATTTTTGGGGGGGTGCTGGCTGCAACAAATTAGAAACTAGTTTGAATATTAATTTAACATGTATGATTATTATACTCCATATGATAGCGTTTATGTTAACTTTTTAGATATAATGAGGGGCAACAAAATATTTTAGGGCTTAAACACATTAAATATTAATATGTTAAGGTAAATATGAAGGTTTTTTGGGGGGGTGCTGGCTGCAACAAATTAGAAACTAGTTTGAATATTAATTTAACATGTATGATTATTATACTCCAAATGATGGCGCTTATGTGAAAAAATGACGGAGCAAAAAAGTCTCAAAATATTTACTGACAATGTATTAACTTAAATATGAACGATTTTTGGGAGGGGTGCTGGCTGCAACAAATTAGAAACTGGTTTGAATAAGAATATTTTCATGTACTATTTTTATACTCCATATGATGGCGCTTATGTTAACTTTTTAGAAAAAATGACGGAGCAACAAAATGTTTTAGGTTTTAAAAATATTAACTGACAATGCATTCACTTAAATATGAACGATTTTTGGGGGGGGTGCTGGCTGTAACAAATTAGAAACTAGTTTGAATATTAATTTTTCATGTTGGATTATTATACTCCATATAATGGCACATATTTTATCTTTTTAGAAAAAATGACGGAGCAACAAAATTTTTTAGGTCTTAAAAATATTAACTAACAATGTATTAACTTAAATATGAACGATTTTTGGGGGGGTGCTGGCTGCAACAAATTAGAAACTGGTTTGAATAAGAATATTTTCATGTACTATTTTTATACTCCATATGATGGCGCTTATGTTAACTTTTTAGAAAAAATGACGGAGCAACAAAATGTTTTAGGTTTTAAAAATATTAACTGACATTGTATTTACTTAAATATGAACGATTTTTGGGGGGGTGCTGGCTGTAACAAATTAGAAACTAGTTTGAATATTAATTTTTCATGTTGGATTATTATACTCCATATAATGGCACTTATTTTAACTTTTTAGAAAAAATGACGGAGCAACAAAATTTTTTAGGTCTCAAAAATATTAACTGACAATGTATTAACTTAAATATGAACGATTTTTGGGGGGGTGCTGGCTGCAACAAATTAGAAACTAGTTTGAATATTAATTTTTCATGTTGGATTATTATACTCCATATAATGGCACATATTTTAACTTTTTAGAAAAAATGACGGAGCAACAAAATTTTTTAGGTCTCAAAAATATTAACTAACAATGTATTAACTTAAATATGAACGATTTTTGGGGGGGTGCTGGCTGCAACAAATTAGAAACTGGTTTGAATAATAAAATTTTCATATACTATTTTTATACTCCATATGATGGCGCTTATGTTAACTTTTTAGAAAAAATGACGGAGCAACAAAATGTTTTAGGTTTTAAAAATATTAACTGACAATGTATTTACTTAAATATGAACGATTTTTGGGGGGGTGCTGGCTGCAACAAATTAGAAATTAGTTTGAATATTAATTATTCATGTTGGATTATTATACTCCATCTGATTGCGCTTATGTTAACTTTTTAGATAAAATGAGGGAGCAACAAAATTATTTAGGGTTCAGAAATATTAAATAATAATATATTAAGGTAAATATGAAGATTTTTTGGGGGGGGGGGTGCTGGCTGCAACAAATTAGAAACTAGAATTAGTTTGAATATTAATTTAACATGTTAGATTATTATACTCCATATAATGGCACTTATTTTAACTTTTTAGAAAAAATGACGGAGCAAAAAAATGTTTTAGGTCTCAAAAATATTAACTGACAATGTATTAACTGAAATATGAACGATTTTTGGGGGGGTGCTGGCTGCAACAAATAAGAAACTAGTTTGAATATTAATTTAACATGTATGTTTATTGTACTTTATATGATAGCGTTTATGTTAACTTTTTAGATAAAATGAGGGAGCAACAAAATGTTTTAGGGCTTAAACACACTAAATAATAATATGTTAAGGTAAATATGAAGGTTTTTTTGGGGGGGTGCTGGCTGCAACAAATTAGAAACTAGTTTGAATATTAATTTAACATGTATGATTATTATACTCCATATGATGGCACTTATGTTAACTTTTTAAATAAAATGAGGGAGCAACAAAATGTTTTAGGGCTTTAACACATTAAATAATAATATATTTAAGTAAATATGAAGGTTTTTTGTGGGGGTGCTCGCGGCAACAAATTAAAAACTAGTTAGAATATTACTTTTTCAAGTAAGATTATTATTCTCCTTTTTAGATAATATGACAGAGCATGTTTTTTTGGGGGGGGGGGGTGCTGGATGCAACAAATAAGAAGTTTGAATATTATTTTTTTCATTTGTTATTGTAAATTACAATGGGGGGGGGGGTAAATTTTTTATTGGTATCCGGAAGTACTCAACTAGCAACAAAATATCCTGCAAAGATTTTTTATCTAGTTCTATTAGTTACGGAGTAATTGAGCGGACTGCTAGCGAGAACTGACGCTGGCCCCCCCCATTTTTCTCGAGAATGGAGCAAGTTACAAAATCGGGCTTGATGGCACAAAATAGCAACAAAATAGCAACAAATTATGCAATAGTTTTTTTTGAGGGGTGCTATAGTGGGACTGCCAGCGGAATATACATTAAATAATTAGAATTTTACTTGTACGAAATTTGTTTGGAATTTCCTTACGCGCGGGGAGGGGGTATGGGGCCCCCAAATGCGGGTAGGCCCGGGCCCCGTTGAAGCTCTCTCAGGGCCTGATTGTATACATACTTTAAAAAATGCCCTAACTAGAGTTTTAATGTAAGAAATGTAATAATGACATTTGATAATAAATAACTTTTATCCACGACTTATATATAATACATACATTACATACGTAGTTTTTACTATATAATGCGATATATTAATCCCAGAGGGAACTATGACGAAAGAGAAATTTTCTGATTGGTGCATTGGAGGGCAATAATGGTCATTATTGCCCTCTAAATCATTATTGCCCTCTAATGCACCAATCAGAAAATTCCTCAAATTAAATAATACCATGGAAACAAAATACACAAACTTTAAGTCTAAAAAATTTATTTACGACTGTCAAATAAAACACCTATTGTTTGTGTATTTGTATTGAAATGGATAAAAATTCTAGTAAAGTTGTTGATAGTACAAAACTTGTTCAGTTTATTTTACTGTATATATTACTAATTTTAATATTTTTGGACACCACAGAGTTTGTGTATTTTGTTTCCATGGTATAGTTTAATTTATATTAATTTGAAATCATAACAAAAATGCTTGTGTTTGCATTTCTTGTATTCAGTTGTGTTTTATTAAAGTAATTAAAATAGTCGTAGATAAAGTACAGTATACTACTCGCAATAATGGCTATTATAACCTCGGAAATTTTTTCTCCCTCGCCGCTATGCGGCTCGGTTCGAAAATTATTCCTCGGTAATAATAGCTATCATTATTGACTCGTGGTATAATATACTATTATTTACAATTTGAATAAGGAACAATAATATCAGTCTAATGACATAATGGTCAGTCAGCGGTGACGGGTGTGACATTTCAACTCGGATTAGGGTTCATCATTTCTAAATAATACTAGTTAATAACATGGTTTTTCCATTTTCCTGTAGTTCTTGTAATACATGTATATTGAAATAATAAAAGGTCTACGATTATTTTACAAAAAAATGCCAGCGTTCAAAACCTTGTGACGGGTGTGACGCCAAAAGTCTTGCAGCTTCTATTCAAAATCTCAAAATATTAACGAAAATATTGAAGTTACTTTATAATAATCATACTTTAATACACGGCGTTTTTCTGAGGCAAATAGGTTTGAAAAAAATGTCTCCAAAATGTGAAAAATGGGTATTAAAGTGCATGTCACATACATTCCAAATCTTTTTGAATTAAAATCATAGCTTAGACCGGGAGCCAGGCTACATTCCGTTTGAAAAACCGTTAGGATTCATAAGAGTTGGTGATTTACATTCAGAAAGATGTAAAGAATGAAATCCTGAAGGTTGCCGGAAAAAAAAACTCGGAACTTTTTTTGATAGGAGCATTATAACGGAGTCCTACCAGTTATAAAAAAAATAGATGTTACACCATTTTTAATTTTGATGAAAGTTTAGTCAGTTATTACTATATGTATTAGTTAGCAAAAACTGTAATTAGAAATTTTTAAATGTTCACAGGTTGGAGGTGGTGATCGTTTTACCCTCGTAAGATATGAATATTTCATCGATTTTTAACGTTTTTTCGATTCGCTATAGCATGCGTTCTAATTAAACAATTATAATGAACTTGGGGTCATTTGAAAGCCTAAAGAGTCTAGCTTCAAAATGATTTAACTCAATTTTAAGTTTAGGTTATTTTCGTTGTAGATATTCGTAATAAAGGCTTTTCAATTTCATTTATGAAATTGTCATTTTATCTTTTTTTCAATATTTTCAGTGGCTTTCTGGTTTAACCGAGAAAGCTGTAATTATGCGTAAGTTATGTTCACATATAGTACTCAGTACCCACAAAAAATCAGCTTGATTGATGCACATTTTCTATTAAAAAAATTAAGTTAAATATCACAAATATCACGGAAACACCAAAAACAGCTGTTTTCGAAGCAAATAAAAGTTATGTGGGGGGCAAGATAAATAGCTGAATTTTTTTTTACAAATGCTCTTAGTAATTATCTAAAAAGGGCAATTTGATTCGTTTTGTTATTTTAATTTTTTTAGCTGCCAGAAATTTAAAAATAATCAAAAAAATGCAAAAACTCCAAAATTAGCTATTTTCAAAGTAAAAAGAATCTATGAAGGGGGTGAGATTAAAATGGAAATTTTTTTCTACAGATGCTACTGCCCCTTTTGAGTGACGTAAGTTGCCGCGCGACGCCTATTTGACTTTTTTAAGTCCACGATACAGCTGCATTGGAGTAAAATTGTTGATTTTTATTTTATTTTTCATTTTTAATGCGTGATTTTGATGTTTTTCAGTCTAATTGCAGGACACTAAGTGACTAGAAAAATTTAAAAAATCAGAAAAACACCACTTGGCCTTTGGACCTTACTACTGTAAGCATCTTTAGAAAAAAATTCAGATTTTAATCTCACCCCCTTCACAGATTTTTTTTACTTTGAAAATAGCTAATTTTGGAGTTTTTGCATTTTTTTGATTATTTTTAAATTTCTGGCAGCTAAAAAAATTAAAATAATAAAACGAATCAAATTCCCCTTTTTAGATAATTATTAAGAGCATTTGTAAAAAAAAATTTAGCAATTTATCTTGCCCCCCACATAACTTTTATTTGCTTCGAAAACAGCTTTTTTTGGTGTTTCCGTGATATTTGTGATATTTAACTTAATTTTTTTAATAGAAAATGTGCATCAATCAAGCTGATTTTTTGTGGGTACTGAGTACTATATGTGAACATAACTTACGCATAATTACAGCTTTCTCGGTTAAACCAGAAAGCCACTGAAAATTTTGAAAAAAAGATAAAATGACAATTTCATAAATGAAATTGAAAAGCCTTTATTACGAATATCTACAACGAAAATAACCTAAACTTAAAATTGAGTTAAATCATTTTGAAGCTAGACTCTTTAGGCTTTTAAATGATCCCAAGTTCATTATAATTGTTTAATTAGAACGCATGCTATAGCGAATCGAAAAAACGTTAAAAATCGATGAAATATTCATATCTTACGAGGGTAAAACTCCAACCTGTGAACATTTAAAAATTTCTAATTACAGTTTTTGCTAACTAATACGTATAGTAACAACTGACTAAACTTTCATCAAAATTAAAAATGGTGTAACATCTATTTTTTTTATAACTGGAAGGACTCCGTTATAATGCTCGTATCAAAAAAAGTTCCGAGTTTTTTTTCCGGCAACCTTCAGGATTTCATTCTTTACATCTTTCTGAATGTAAATCACCAACTCTTATGAATCCTAACGGTTTTTCAAACGGAATGTAGCCTGGCTCCCGGTCTAGCTGCTTCGATGGTTAAAATATCGACTTTCAATGATTTTGTTATAAAAACATGATTTTTCGACTTCTGTAGTTACCGTTCGTTTTACCCTTCCTCAAATATTTTTGTTTGAAAGAGATAAAAATTATTAAAACAAAACACTTTCATTTATTCTGAATCTTTTGAAGAATAATGTTACTATTATAAAAGTTATAAAACTTATTTTATTTTTGGGATTAATTTTTGTGACATTAATTATGTCACAAAAATATTTGAAAACATAAAATATAATCTTATAAATGAAAACATGGACTATCTAATTTACAAATGAAGCGAGGAGAATTCAATAACTATTGCTTTTAAATTTTTTGCATATGAAGCAAAAGAAATGCAGTCAATTTTACGACGTTCCCAAAATTTCATAAAATCTTTGTGCACCGATTCCCCAGGCTGTTCAAACCAGACACCTAAATTACTGTTTTCTAAAAATTGTAAACATTCCAGTAAATGTTTTAATACAACATGTACTTTTAGAGTTTCTGTTAAATTTGTGCTTTTCAAAGACTTTTCAAGTTCTTGAATGTAATTACATAAATTCTCGATTGGTTCAAATTGTCTCACAGCAAAATACCCATGAACAATTTTATTTATAGCTTTGAATGATGAAATGAAAGGTACCATTGATAGTGGTCCTAGATCTCCGTGAATATCGATATTATTTAATTTATTCGCTTCTTTTAAAAGAGTTTTGCATGCAGTTCCTTCGAAACAATCACCATAATAACTTTGAGAGCTGATATTTAAACTCCTGGGCCAAATCATTGATCTTTCTTTATCGACAAGTTTTACTATACCATCCCAAAATAAATGATTAACAAGTCCCAATAATATGTGTAATTCTGGTATAATACTTTTTTGAATAACTGGCATATCATCTTTTTCATCTACAAGAGGATAATTAATAGTGTTGTTACATTCTTTTGCTAATTTTTTTACCAAGCGAACAAAAGTGGTCATAATCCTTTCGTAAATCTCCGTAAGTTCTTAATGTATCATTATTAACACTATAAAACTATCTTCAAATTTTCTCAAGGCTTGCAAAGGAATAAAACAGTACGGGCATGGGTAAGAGGATGTTGCTGTCTGTTGTCCTTTAATAATTAATAAAACTTTAAAATCAGCAACTAGTTTAAACGAAATAACGTTTTATTGTAGGACTTACTAAATAGCTTATTGAACTGTTGAACGTCCGTTTTGAAGGGTCTAAGTATATAGGTGACGTCAATGGCATCAAACTTGTTAATTTTACTGAAAAATAAATTCAAACTTAAGGGGGATAGCCACTGTGACGGGTAAAAAAATTGTCAATGTTTGGGAATTTTTTTCACAGATATAACTAATTATTCTTGAATCAAGGAAATGCCGTTTTATTAAGTTATTAATAGTATATTATACCACGAGTCAATAATGATAGCTATTATTACCGAGGAATAATTTTCGAACCGAGCCGCGTAGCGGCGAGGGAGAAAAAAAATTCCGAGGTTATAATAGCCATTATTGCGAGTAGTATACTGTACTTTATCTACGACTATTTTATTTACTTTCATAAACACAACTGAATACATGGAATGCAAGCTTCAATACAAAAATTTTTGTTCTAATCTCAAATTAATAAAAATTAAATAATACCATGGAAACAAAATACAAACTCTGTTATTATAAATTATGCATTTTGATTTTTCCAGTAGCTGCATCTTGTAGTACAATTTCGGGAGGTGTACAAGTAATAGACTCTTCATTTTTATCCATCTCAATACAAATACACAAACACTAGGTGTTTTATTTGACAGTCGCAAATAAATTTTTTAGACTTTAGAATTTGTGTATTTTGTTTCCATGGTATTATTTAATTAGAGACATTTTGTGATTGGTGCATTTAGAGGGAATAATCAAGGTTACTAAACATACAAGGTTGTCTCATACGGTAGTTTCATGCTATTGGTTGACGGTTTGTGACGTAGCCAGCCGTCAACCAATAGCGTGAAACTACATTTGTAGAATTTATTATGCGCGAAATTTAAATTTATTAATACAATTAACTAACGTAATTAAAATATATCGTCACATATGACATAAAACTTATTAAAAAAATCTACAATGAAGATTATTGAAATATAGAATAAAAATGTTTTATAGTTATTTATTAACATATTTAAGTATTTAAAATTAAAATATATTTTTTTTAAATAAACAGTTAACAGTTATAAATTTTATTATTGGCAAACTTTTATTAAATTGCTTTGTCTGTAAGAGTCAAATCTTGTCATACATTTTTCACAGATGACCGATTATCTTGAAATTTTTAATAATTAAATCTACCTAATATTAAAATTAATTAATATAAAATAATTTTTGCACAAATACAGTTTTTATTTGTTATCAAGTTAATTAACAGTTAATGTATCATTTCCAAATCTTCAATTATTCCTGAAAACATCCTTTACAAATCAAATTACAATTACAAATTTAATTGACTACTTTTATTACATTTATCAATCCATTTATTTTGACAGTAGATATTCTTGGGGAACCTATTTATTTTATGTGATTAAAGTTAAATATAATTCATAATTCAAAGTAAATATTACTTATGATATATAATTTTTGTTCCACATATATAATTATATAAATATGTAAATGCAAAATGTCAACTTACCTGAATTATATTTAGATTTTTATATGTTCTGCGATATTTATTTGACAAATATGAATTACAAACAAAACACTATTATTTAATTCAAATTTTCAATTTGACATAAGACGGCCGGTGACGTCACACGCACTACCCACCCGCTCATTCCCCTCGCCTAAATGCTTCGTTATGAGGCAACCTGTATAGTTTAATAACCTTGGGGAATAATGACCATTATTCCCTCTAAATGCACCAATCAGAAAAGTTATTTTTTCATTATTCCCTCTGAGAGATATAAGTCGTGGATAAAATTCTTTATAGTACAGGCAATGAATGGAAAAATTGCCCTGTTCTTGGAACAAATTAGGAGTGCGATGAAATTTGGTACCAATGTAGTATACATTAAAGTACGTCTGTACACAAAAGTCCCCATCTATAGGCCTTGTGGAAAATTTGTTAGAGCCGTTTGAAGTATACTACATTGGTACCAAATTTCATCGCACTCCTAATTTGTTCTTTTTCATTCCATTCATTGCTTGGACTATCAACAATTTTATAAATACAGAGTGGGCCAACTTGGACTGACTGATTTAAAATGCATATAACTTTCGTATTTAAAAAAAAGTGTTTCTTTTTTTTGCAAATTATAAAGAATTTAATAAAATTTTATAATGTCTTCATACTCATTGCGAAAACTTTGTCAAAATTGATGAATTTTATTTTGTTTTCGGACGATTTATTGTTACAACATAAAGAATATATCGTAAATATTTTAATACTGCAACAGCTCCAAGTGCAAACATTATAACAAACTTAATAACCCGGTTTGAGGAGCTGGGTGCAGTATGTGATGTGCCACAAACAAACGTTAATTGACCTGTTCGAAATGAACAAGCTGTGGAGGCTGTACACGAAAGTGTTATCGATGATCCATTTGTCGACGTGCTACTCAATTGGGTATCTCCAGAACATTGCTACGATGCATTTTGAAACTTGATCCGAAGTTCAGAATAGTCCTGGCATATGGCTTCAGCAAGATGGAGCTACAGCTCATACTGCGAGAGCTATAATGGCGATCCTTCGAGAACTTTTCGATAACCGAATAATTTAAAAAAAATGCAAATTTCGCTTGACCTCAAATTTGACGGCCCCTGATTTGTTTTGTAAAGTTTCTTGAAGGAACAAGTTTACGTGAACAAACCACAAAACATTCGGGAGCTAAAGCAGAATATTCGAACAGAAATTGCATATTTTGAGCCAGAAACGTTGCACACCGTAATGCAAAATGCTTAAAAAGAGTCATTAACTGCTAACAAGAAAATGGAAGTCATTTAAGGGATATTATTTTTCACAATTAGATTTTTAAAAATTTAATAAATTACACTTTCATTAAAAAAAAAAAATATAGTAAAAATAAATTTAATTAAATACGAAAGTTATATGCATTTTAAATCAGTCAGTCCAAGTTGGCCCACCCTGTACAATAATAAAATAATTATTTAATTAAAAGCTATATACATTTGCCTTCGTGAGCGCCCCGCGCTTTTATTGGTTTTACGCCCAGTATTATCAAGTTTAACTAAATGCTCCTTTAACTAACTGTCATATTATCTACAGATCCAAGCATAATATATTTAATTAAATAGATTTTAAATTTTCTGCAGTATTTATTTACAACGTATATTATGTAACTTTTTCATTGAGAGCTTAAATATTGATTTAAATCACGTTTGTAATACATCAAATTTACTTTAAAGGAGCATTTAGCGCTAAAGGAGCTTTAAATTGGTTGATAATACCGGGCATTAGTCATAAAAACCTGAAATTTTTGTGACAAATTTATTTTTTACTTTTTAGTGCATTTTTAATAAAAGTTTTGTTTTTTAAAAGTATTTTTTTATATAATTTTATTTATTTCAAATGATCCAGCACCGAGTTATGAGGGGCACCACAATTCTACTTTTTTCTGAGACGCTTCAAAATAATTGCTGCCATTGCCGTATTTTTCAATATTTCTACATGAAAATTTTACAAAATATTCTTCAAATGTTATACTTTGATGTACCATTGGATATAAATAATAGATTTTAACTGCGTTGTCGAAAAAAAATTCACAAAAATGTGCCTTTTTTTGTACGAATTAACGTTACCCTCCCCTTAAGCCCGATCCAAATTTCGGGTCGGGGTAAATTCGAATCGGATTACCTATAAGTAATTAAAATATCGGTATGGAGAACCATACATGACTTCCATGTTTTGTAATATCTTTTACAATAGATAATTGTTAATATAAAACTCACCTTTTAGCCCAGGAAATAAAGGTTTTTACTAAAAAAAAATCCGACCAAGCTGGATTTTGGTGGAGACTTTTATTTTGATATCCTAAACATACCCTAAAAAGTCCCCATAATTTGGATGGCGGGTTTTTATTTTTTAGGGGGTAAAGGGGGGATGATTCTAGTTTTTTGCAAATATCTCAAAAATTATCAATATTTCGAGGAAAATTGTTATGAAGAAAATTGTAGCTTATAAAATTTTACATAATAAAGGTATTTATACTTTTCTCGTATAATCAATACTTTTTAAGTAAACGGTTAACTTAGTTAAGGGTGTATTGAAAAGTGCCAAAAACTGAACTTTTAAGAGCAAGCAATTTTATGGTTGATTATTATAGATTTTGGGCTGTAGAATTCGAAAAAAATAGCCCGGACTGGCAAAAAGTAGTGCAACACCCTTAAAAAGGGGTTGAAGGGTGAAAACCCCGTTTTCAAGATTTTTTTCAATTTTTTACAAAATCAGAATCGATGACGGGATGTTTTTATGGTTGATATTTATTGGGGACACTTAGACGAATCGATTGGGACCACAAATATTGAATTTGAGAAAAAAATACTCTTTCTAGAGGGTTTAAAAAAACGTAAAAATGTTTATTTCAAGGAAAAAATTTAAAAATTAATAATTTTTGTTCAAATCAAAATTGATCTCAAATTGTTTCTGAAGTTCTAAAGAATACTGATCAACCATAATTTTAAAAAATATTAATATTTTAATCAATGAAAATTGATAAAAAAAATTACGTTACCTACCCTTAAACATTAGTCGAAAAATTGATAATTTTTGAGATATTTGCAAAAAACTAGAATCATCCCCCCTTTACCCCCTAAAAAATAAAAACCCGCCATCCAAATTATGGGGACTTTTTAGGGTATGTTTAGGACGTCAAAATAAAAGTCCCCACCAAAATCCAGCTTGGTCGGAATTTTTTCTTAGTTTGACCGTTTTTTTGAGTCTATTGCCTGGGCTATTTGTATTATAAATATTAGTTTTCTAATATTCTAATGTCAGTTGTATAATACACATTTTTGTAGAATAATAATTATGTGACATTTGAATTTAACTGCGTTTGTTTCCATGGCAACATGAATTTAATAGTATTTAAAATTAAAATTTTGATAGTGGTTTTCACCCCTTCAGTGGCTTTTTGGGCACGTTTATGAAATAAGTGCGCCTTAGATTGGATTGAACTACAAGTGTACCAAGACTTATCAAAATTGGTGAATATAAAATTTCGAATATTTCAGAAACCTCTTATCCGATTAGCACCAAAATCAATAGGTCTGGAGTACTCACTGAGGCAAACATTTTCCCCAAAAATAATTCAAATCACTGCATATTTACAGTAGTTATCGTGCACGGAAGAAAATTCTACATCCAAACACACACACACACACACAGACACACGCACAGCCGCCATGCTGAAATTAACTTTTCTTTACGTTTTGAAGTTAGTACAATCAGAATCTGCTCTTATCTCGGACACGTTTTTTCGACGGTATTACAATACTTCCATTTCTTCGAACATGGAAGTAAAATGTAATGAGTTGAATTGAAATTCTGAACACGATATCAGCAAATAATACAACTCCCTAAATAGTTAAGTTTGACAGTTGACATTTGAAATAGATTATGTGAAAAGACGACACAGCTAACTTTGATACAGTCTAATGAATAACTATGCAAATGCTCTCTACAACCCCCTTCCCTCCCTCTCTACAGTTGTTAATTCTATCGTCATTGCTTTAATCTGCCAGTCAGCGACAATTTAATTCTGATTTTAATTTGACATTACGTATGTATAGAATAGGTCTGTAATCTGTATGTATGTATGTATGTATGTATGTATGTATGTATGTATGTATGTATGTATGTATGTATGTATGTATGTATGTATGTGTGTGTGTGTGTGTGTGTGTGTGTGTGTGTGTGTGTGTGTGTGTGTGTGTGTGTGTGTGTGTGTGTATAATAACGTTAATGACATACGGATATTGAGTTTCTGTTTCTTTAATTGTAATTGGATAACGTGATGTTCTCTTTGTTTCATATTATTACCTACAGGATAAATAAACTATGATTTTATTAAGGTTAAATGTATGTATGTATGTACCGTCATTAGAGCAATGTATAGATAAATAATATGTTATTTGTAGATAGACGTATGGTTTTTTAGTAGGTACCGTAAACCGGGGTTACTTTGATTCACGGGGTGATATTGATAACATCTTCTACTAGTTGTTCATATGCATTTTAAAGAAAAATGGAACACATCTTTTGCAATTTTTTTTGGCGGTTGACAACACTGATAGTTGCGTCACTATCGACCTGAAAATCCATGCTAATGCTGGACTTTTGGTCATTTAAAATAAAATTTTGACAAAACACTTCGATTTTGCTTTCAATGAGGACATATTTTGCTATAAAATTTTTGCAAGAATCTTTTCAACCCTCAGCGCTATGAATACAACCCTTAAAATTTTAAATAGCATAATAAGGCAAATAATACCTAAGTAGAAGGTTTTTTCATTCTAAACAATGTTTAGTATGCTTTTTGTATTTTTTTCCAAATCTGTTTAGTTTTAGTCAAGTTATTTACTTTTTAGGGTTCCGTAGAAAACTAGGAACCCTTGTAGTTTCTCCATATCCGTCCATCTGTACGTCCGTCCGTCTTCAAAAAATTTGAGATAATAAGATGAAATTTGGTATACGGTCGTAGATTAATGACCCAAAAACAGAAATGATAAGATTTTTGTAAAAAACAATTTTTTAGGCCCCCTTTTCATAAAATGAAAAGTGTTTAAAAAAAAAAAAAATTCACCTACCCCATTGAGTGGGGTGTCATTAGAAAGGTCTCCTGAAATGCAACAAAAAATATAACAGAACTTTTTGATTTTAACCCTTTAATCACGATGTATTAGCTCTCCAAAGTCGTTAAAAGAGCGTCCCCCCTCCTCTATTTTCTAAACTATCAATTAAAAAAATCTGAAAAAATTCCAGAATGTAGCTTTTAATTAGTACTTTCACTGAAAATTATAACGAACATTGTCAAAAATATTTTGGACCCCCCTTCTATAGACTGAAAAGTGAACTCTCATATTTTTCCCCACTTACCCCATTGAGTGGGGTGTCATTGAATAGGTCTCCTAAAATGCAATAAAAAATGTCAGATAACTTTTTGATTTCAACCCTTCAGTCACGAAATATTTGCTTTTTAATGTCGCTGTCAGAGCGTCCCCCCCTCTATTGATAGGTCTCTTAAAATGCAATAATAAAAGCCAAATGACTTTTTGATTTTAACCCTTCGGTCACGAAAATTTTGAAAAAACTCTTTTTTTATAAATCGTAGTGAGAATGACTACGGAACCCTATCATGTGCGTGCCCAACACGCACTTACCCGTTTTATTTTATATTATGAATGCATTGATCAACAAAACAAACATTTACAACTAAAATTCAAAAAAGTAGACTTATTTTCTTATCAAACAATTAAAAAAATTAACTAACATCCAATTTGAACATTTATTGAATTAATTAAAGTTTTAGTTGTTGGTAAATTTTTTTGAATTATTTGATAAGAAAATAAGCCTACTTTGTTTTGAATTTTAGTTATAAATATTTGTTTTGTTGATCAATGCATTCATGGAATGTAAATGACTTGACTAAATACAAACAAATTTGACAAATACAAAAAACACCTTGTTTAGAATGAAAAAAACCTTTCAAATGAGGTATCACTTGCCCTCTAATGCTATTTAAAATTTTAAGGGCTGTGCTCATAGCGTTGAGGGTTGAAAAGTTTTTTACAACAATTTTATAGTAAAAGATGCCCACCTTAAAAGCAAAATCGACCTGTTTGAGTGTTTTTTTTCAAAATCTTATTTTAAATAATCAAAAGCGTGGCCTTTTCGTTTATTTGGGCCAGCCTGTATAAATAATCGTGACCCACGTGATCTCGCACCCAGTTTTATTTTAAATAAATAATATAAATTCAGTTAATAATAAAATAAAAGTTTAATTTTGTTAAATTGTAATAATAATAATAATAATAATAAGAGAAAGAAGAACAAGAAGAAGAGAGGAAGTTTATTATGTTAATGGTGTAGCTAGTAAATAAGGTGGCATGCATATCATTTATAAAGTTTCACGATTGCTGCACAAAGAGCTAATCTTATGAAACCACGCGCACAGCTTTTACCAACTTTGTACCAACATCAGTGAAATGTTCACACTTATATTTGTTTTAGTTTCTATAATAAGTATCTACTTATTATTTTATGATTATATACATAATAACTACTTCATTATTAAACTTTTTAATGGTTTTGGATTAGCAAATATTTTTGTTTTAATTGTACTATCAAATAATCAACTTAATGTAATAGAAATGTAAGTATCTTTATTTGTGTATCAACACTTTTGTTTTTGTAATTTATAATTTGTATTATTTTGTCATTTAAAATCAGAACAAACAGTGTGTCGTCAGATTTTTTATTATGAGTAAAAATATTTATCATTTCTTAATATAAATATCTAATAAAAATAGTGTTAGTTAGTCAGTCAGTTACTATGAATTTGAAAATATTTTTTTAAAACAAGCTTTTATTTAAAATGCACTGAAAAGTAAAAATAATAAATTTTCAGCTATCTCAAAATTTTCAGATTTGTATGACTAACGCCCAGTATTATGAAGTTTAACTAAATGCTCTAACTGAGCGTTATCAGCTGTCATACATATTATCAGCAGATCCAAGCATAATACATTTCATTTAATAGATTTTAAATTTTCTACAGTATTTCTTTATAACGTATATTATGTAAATTTTGTATTGAGTGCTTAAATATTGATTTAAATCACGTTTGTAATACACCAAATTTACTTTAAAGGAGCATTTAGCGCTAAAGGAGCTTTAAGGCGGTAAACCACCCTAGAGACCGAAAAATTGATCAAATTTCGGGATAGGTTATTAAAAAAACTATACTAGATATTAAAATTCGGTAAAAAGTTTTTGTTTAGGTATACAACATTTGAACAATGTTTTTCAATATTTATATTGGTTGTAAAAAACAAAATGGCGGCTTGGCAGCATTTTCCCGGAGACGTCTTTTTTTTAGTGCTTCGGGGGCGGTAGCGTTTTACCTGCAATTTTAAAGATATGTACATAAGACACAAAAATTTTGAATATATATATGAATAAATCGATTTTTTACAAAATGGCGTCATTTTGAACAGAAAATATGAAAAAACTACTAAAAAATTGTTAATAACTTTTGAAAAAATTAATATATTACAAAAACCCCAGGTACTTCTGTAGAGAAAGCAGTCAGGAATATACAGTTAAAATTTGAAGTCGATCGGATGAAAATTGTGCGAGTAAACTTACCGCCCGACTTTGAAAATGTGAATTCGATAAAAAAGCGTTCTTATTACCAGTAGCACGCGGTGGGGCGTCTGAGCAGCACGCGCACGGATTATGAGGCCCGCGCTACATTCAAAATTCGGGCACTTAGAGACTGGACCCACGGTTGAAACTTTTCCAGGATATTTTTGAGATATTAAAGAACTCTTTAAGCCAAAAAAAAAATTCGATTTTCAAAAAATTCTAGGGTGGTTTACCGCCTTAAATTGGTTGATAATACCGGGCATAAATTGCATTAATCAAGGAAAAATATGTCATTGGGACATTATCCGTGAAAATGACCATGTTAGTAAAGACATTTCCAAGCTTATGAAGGCAAATGTATGAACAAAATCTTAAGTAAAATAAGAAATAAAGCATTAATAGGCATTAGGCATGATGATTAATTAAGAAAAAAACTATTCTATGATGATTCTATTTCCAAAAAAATAAATATAACTCAGAGATTCTTAACCTGTGGGGCGCACCCCACTAAGAAGGGCATGATTATATGGAGAAAAATTAAAAAAAATATTATTAAAAATTTATTTAATTTACTGAAAGAAAAGCAATAAAATACATTCTGACATAATAAAAAATAAAATACACGTTGACATTTACACTGATATATGTAATACACTTATACAGGGTGTCCAAGATAAGCGTGCAATGCATGGGGATATCCTAAACGGTAAGAGATACAGATGTGGTTAAATCAGATGAATTATTTGTAAGAATGGGGTGACTATTACAACATCAAAAAATATTAATAATTTTATATGGTTCAGGCGGTATACCCAAAAAACTGAAAATTCGGAATTTCTTTAAATGACTATAACTTTTTTGGCAAAGTAGATAGGTACTTTTTGTTTGCGGTTTCCTAAAACACTTTTTTGAGTAAAATTGTTTGGTATATTTAGAATTTTTATATCACTTTTAATTTCCGAGTTACAAGCCCTAACTTTAGTTTTTCTCATGGGCCGCCAAGTTGGCTATATCATATTTGAACGTGTTTTTTACTCTACTTTACAATGATATGTCACATGTTATAATTATTAATAAAAAAAAAGTAGAAACCTTTTTTTTGTAATAGTTTATTGTTTTTAAATATGCATTTGTTATTTTCATTGTTGTTATTGCGATTTCTGTTTAACAATTTTTGTATATTTCATGGCTTACTTAAATGTTTGCAATAAAATACTTTATAAATATCACCAATATTTAGTACTTCGACTTATTTTCTATAATAAGTATGTCATGTGATATATCGTTGTAAAGTAGAGTAAAAAACACGTTCAAATATGATATAGCCAACTTGGCGGTCCATAAGAAAAACTAAAGTTAGGGCCTGTAACTCGGAAACTAAAAGTGATATAAAATTTCTAAATACACCAAACAATTCTACTCAAAAAAATGCTTTAAGAAACCGCAAACAAAAAGTACCTATCTACTTTGCCAAAAAAGTTATAGTCATTTAAAGAAATTCCGAATTTTCAGTTTTTTGGGTATACCGCCTAAACCACATAAAATTATTAATATTTTTTGATGTTGTAATAGTCACCCCTTTCTTACACATAATTCATCTGATTTAACCACATCTGTATCTCTTATCGTTTAGGACATAGGTGTCCAACCTTTTGACCTTCGCGGGCCGCAGAGCGCAAAAAAAATAGCGAAAAAATTTGTTAAGGGCCGCAAAAAAATTTGAAGACTTTTTTTGGTTGACTTAATTAATTAATTTATATCTTTGTATCTACACTATATTTCCCTTAGTGTGCACACCTTCACAGCGAATCATTTCGTGCACATGGGGTCAAATTGACCCCAGGTCATTTTTGACCTCGAATATCTCGGTAACTATGCATTTTTCGGAAAAAAAGATTTAAGTCAATTTTTGCAGTGAATCGATCGAACTTTAAGGCCGTGAAGTTAGATTTCCAAAAAAACCATTTATAGTAATTCAAAAACATGCTCAAAGTTGACCCTTACCTGTGAATGATGTTCAGGTAAGATAAAAGATGTGGGGTCAGCCTGACCCCGTATGTACACTAAGGGATATACTTTATATGACAAAAAATCTGAAGACCTTTTTTTATCTGATATCGTTAATTATTTTCATATATTACTTTTTTTTTAATCTTTTGCGGGCCGCACGAAATGTGCTCGGGGGCCGCATGCGGCCCGCGGGGCGCGGGTTGGACAAGCCTGGTTTAGGATATCCCCATGCATTGCACGCTTATCTTGGACACCCTGTATATAGGAATGTATCAGTACTGCACAATGTATTTAATAATTAACAATTATAGATTAAAAACAATATTAATAATTATTAGTGACTCCCTTGGGCCTGTCTTACAGAGCAATATTTTTCGAAAGAAAGTTTAATATTGGAAATTTTTATATTTAGCTGAGATCAATTTTTCAGTGAAAATTATTGTATGATGTCGGGGCAGGGGGGAGGGGGTAAGAATTGTGATTAAAAATTAGGTCTCAAATACTAAAAGGTTGAGAAATGCTGATATAGGTTTTTTAGTTCTAATTCAAGTTTTTTCATTTCAAATTAAATTTGTTTCATTTCAAATTCAATATTTGAAAATAAATTGATATTTATTTTTTAATTTTTTAAACTGAAGAAACTAAGTATTTTTAAACAAAACAAATATATTGTTAAACTAAATAGAGCCAGTTTAACAATATATTTGTTTTGTTTAAAAATACTTAGTTTCTTCAGTTTAAAAAATAAAAAAATAAATATCAATTTATTTTCAAATATTGAATTTGAAATGAAAAAAATTTAATTTGAAATGAAAAAACTTGAATTAGAACTAAAAAACCTATATACTTATATAATATTAGAACCTATAATAAAACGTTCATTTTTTTATCAAAAATCACTGTAATTTTTTTAAATAATTTTTTTTTTTTTAATTACATACATAGAAATATTTATATAATCACGCTTATATAGACTTAATAATCAACCTGTATGAACACACCCCGTATATAAATCGTCCCCATCTCTACCTACATTAAAAATTCATATTTAAAACATAATAAAAATCTGATTAAAAATTAATACCAGGTTGATTTATACTTGTTTTATAATTTATTAATAATATTTAATCAAGCTTTCCTTCTGTCATTCATTTATGAATAAAAAACCGTGGCATGGTCAAAGAACACGTATTGAATATTTAAACAAGAATTTTCTACTGACATTAAATTTAAATTGGATTGACTTTTGCTGAAAGCTAATTTAGATAGAGGGGAAAATGTGGTTGTATTTTTATAGTCGTTTGTAGGCGGCACAATGTCGTTAAGTTAATAAACAGTGTAGTATTAAGTGGAATTTTCATTGTTAATTTAAAAAATACCAACAAATGTTTGTATAGTTATTACTTTGTCTGATATTATCATTCTTGTTTCCCAAAGTTGTATTATTAAGAACACTAACTGTGTTTGTACGATGTTGAGTCTCTGTTTTTATTATTATGTGTATTTTTTAACAGGCGTTAAAAATTGTGGATATTTTTTATGTGTGTTCTAAATTTGTGTAGTTCTTGAACGAACTAATTCAAAAGAGCGCTCCCATACGAGAACTAGAGGAATTAGCACCCTTAGTTCATTTAGTTCAGCCATGGGCAACCCAAAAGTGTAAAAGGGCCAAATTTTTCAAAACCCAATAAGTCGGGGGCCGCAATCAATTTTTACTCTTTTTTTCCTATTCAAAAACTTTACTTATAGGCTATTGATTATAGGTTTTTGAAAGGAACAATTGCGATAAAGGGTTTTTATTGTTTAATATGTTTGTTTGACACCTACAGATGATAAAAACACAAAGTGCTACTAAATTCACCCTTGCGTTTTTTAGGGAGGGGTTAAACTAGTCACTTTTCAACGTTTTAAGTATAACTCGAAAACTAAGCAGAATTTGACAATTTTACAAGAATGATTTTTTATAAAAAATTAAATTTCCCATCAAAATAGATGATTTGAAAAATTAAAAAAAATATTTTTATACAAGAAATATTTAAAAAACAAATCGAAAAAATATCAAAAAATCACATTTTTTTCAAATTTTTACTAAATTGCTCATAATTTTTTTCTAAGTAAAGATAGGTATAGGACATGCTTTGGAGAAAAAAAAGTAGAGGTGACGCATGTCAAAATATTGAGTCGAAAAATTGTTTTTGATGAAAAATGGCTGAGCTATAGTAATTCCAAGTTTACCATTTCTTGTAATTTTTTCTCAAATCGTAACTTAATACATATTATAGGCATTTGATTAGAGGTTTTTGAAAGGTACAATTACGTTAAACGGTTTGTATTGTTTTATGTGTTTGTTTGACACCTACATATGATAAAATCACAAAGTGCTACCAAATTTACCTTTGCGTTTTTTTAGGGGGGTTAAACTATTCACTTTTCAATGTTTTAAGTATAACTCGAAAACTAAGCGGATTTTGACAATTTTACAAGGATAATTTTTTATAAAAAATTAAATTTCCCATCAAAATTGATGATTTAAAAAATAAAAAAAAAAAATTTATGCAAGAAATATTTTATAAATTTTTTAAAAAAATTTTTGCATAAATTTTTTTTTTAATTTTTTAAATCATCCATTTTGATGGGAAATTTACTTTTCTATAAAAAATTATCCTTGTAAAATTGTCAAAATCCGCTTAGTTTTCGAGTTATACTTAAAACATTGAAAAGTGAATAGTTTAACCCCCCCAAAAAACGCAAAGGTAAATTTGGTAGCACTTTGTGATTTTATCATCTGTAGGTGTCAAACAAACACATAAAACAATACAAACCGTTTAACGTAATTGTACCTTTCTACCTCATATTTTCCGGTATAATCAATAGCCTATTATAAAAAATTAATGAGACACTTATTGTTTTTCCATAGAATTTGCTTATAAGTTTATTAATGTTGATTTCCAAATTTGGAATTACGCGTAATTGGTCAGCTTCTTTGATTGCTGCATTTTTCTGAACAAATCTATATCTATAAAAGAGTTTGCCCTTAACCACTCACTCACTCACTAATATATCAACGTACAGCCCAAACCCCTGGACCTAGAAACGTGAAATTTCGTAGGTGCCTTCCTTTTATGATGTAAGCACCCACTAAGAAAGGATTTTTCGAAATTCAACCCCTACGGGGTTAAAACGGGGTGTCAAAGTTTGTATAAAAAATATTTTTTTTGTTCGTATTTAATTGAAACTTATCATAAATACTCTACAATATAAATTATGAAACAGTTATTTCAGCACTTCCAAAATTTTAACCCCTAAGATGTTAGGGGGATGGGAAAATTTGTAAGATATTTTTTTTGTATTCACCGAATGAAACACGGCATAAGTATGTAGGTACTCTACAAGACAGATAGCATTTACGAAAATTCAACCCCTATGGGAATGGGGAGGGGGGGGGTAAAATTTTGGTATATTTATTATTCATAACTGTTTATGATTTTAAGGTAAATTCGGACAAATTAATATTCAATTAAAAACGAAAGCTCGACATTCAACCCCTAATAGCATTGGGTGGGGACAGGGATGGTTTTTGATATGTTTATCTGTACACCTGCTTAAGTTATAAAGGTAAATTCGGGCAAAATAGTCATATGTTAAAATAAAAATTTCGACATTCCACTCATAATGGCGGGGGTAGACAGGGTGTGTGTTTTTGATATGTTTATCTGCATAGCTGCTTAAGTTATCATGGTGGAGTCAGGAAAAATAATTTGCAATAAAACAAATTCGATATTCAACCTCTAATGGTCGGGAGTAGACAGGGGTTGGGTTTTTGCTATTTTTAACTAAGATCCGAGATGTTTATGATTTTTTATAGGTAATGAATAAAAAACTATATAAAAATTTAATGTCATCCCCTCGAAATTTACGCGAGCGAAGCCGCGGGATGCCGCTAGTTATGTATAAATTAAAAATTTTATTTCGTATTTTTATCTTAATGAAATTATTATCTTAAATGTGATAAAAAATGAGATAATTTCAGTAAAAGAGAACAGGGTACATTACTAGAATTAATAAAAGAATATAGTGCTACTATAGAATGTAAAAGAAGTTGGATAATACGTTGATATTTGGGTTAGAAATATAAATTTTGGTTACATGTTGATGTATTTTTAGCAGTTTTTTAGTTAAAAAAAAAATATATTGGTATGACAGTGTCAGCAAGCCCGGATTTACCATGCAGGCAGTGTAGGCACGTGCCTAGAGCGGCAAAAATTAAAGGGCGGCAAATATTGGCGGAAACTTAAAAAAAGGTCTTCATACTTTCTTTTTCACATTAAAACCTAAAAAAGGTCATTGATATCAAAAACCTTAACTTTTTAATTTTTATTCAATAAATTTTTTTTTAAATTTTTTGTAACACGTGGAAGGGGGCGGTAATTTTCGCAACTGCCTAGGGGCGGCAAATTTCTAAATCCGGGCCTGAGTGTCAGTAGTTAAAATACAGAATATTATGTATACATACATATTTTTATGGCACTCATTAGATTTATTACAGATAACATTACGAAACAGCATCAAATATATACATTATTTATTTTTGATAGTTTACAATTTTTGTTAACATATTTTTTAAATACATAAAATATGTATATATATTCAGTTTTAAATCATCCAAAAATAAAATGAATGAATGAGCAGTCAGTACCAATAAAGAGTTTTACATTTTGCCTCTGTATTGGAAGATTGATATTTATTAAAATACATGTTATGTATTTAAAAAATGTGTTGAATTGTAAATTCTGAACACTTTTTGTAAAACATACCATAGCTCTAAAATCAGTGGTTTTTGGAATACATTTCAAACGTCATTATTCCAAAAACCGCTAATTTTAGAGTTATAGTATGCTTTAAAAAAGGGTTCAAAATTTATTGTACAATTCAAAAATGGCTTAATATATAGGGTGTTCCATTTAAAAAAATCAATTATGTTGTCTGCATATGTTCTTCTTGGGACACCCTGTATACAATTTTCTTATGTCAAAAAATCCGCAACTAAAAATACTAATCGACGGGTCCGAGCGTTTTTCCACAAAATAATTGCCTGAATTTTAAACGAATTTGTTCCTTTCATCATGAACTATATCTAATATGTATATTTTTGAGTTATTGTAACAAAATTTAATATATCAATAATTTTGTATACTTATTTTCCGTCCATCATATTTTCTATGATAATCTGTATCGATGAATAGTAACATAAACACAACAGAATTACAAAAGCGTAACATATATTGTATGTATTATAACGTGGGTGGAAGTGTAGCAGATAAAGTGTGTGTGTGTGAGTCAGGGGTAAAACGAGAGTGAAAAGCGCACGACGCCCGCCCGCCGGTAAGCGGATGACGCGACGTTCTGACGCCGCCCGTCTTGCGTCGTCAGTCGCTTTCAATTGGCCTCCAACTCATTTTGTTTGATACCTTTTAATATTTTTATTTTTATAATATATTTTTATGACGTGTTGGATATTTATCACACGTTAACTAATTCAGACAGTTAGGTTAGGTGATTTTGTTTATAAACATACTAGTGAAGGCACGGGGTTGATTAAGGGAAAATTGGAAGCTAGGCAAAGTTTAAAAAACCATTATACACATTATTATTTCAAGACCTTTTTTTCGCTTCAACGAAAACATTTTTTTCTGAAAATGTCAAATTTTTATGATATTGAAGCAACGTAAAACGAATTTTATAGATTTTCAATAAATTTTTACTCGAAAACTACCAATTTAAAAAAAAATCATTAGATTAAAAAATGCTTAGAACTAAAGATGGATTCTGAAGAATTGTTTTTGAAATTAATTTATATAACTTTTTATAAAGAAAATAAAAAAAATCATATAGAATCCTTGCTTAAATCTTAGCACTTTTTGTCTTCGGCACTTATTTTTTAAAATTGATTGTTTTTCGAGTAAAAAATTATTGAAAATCCAGAAATTTGGTTTGCTCAATATCATAAAACATGTTTCAGACAAAAGTTGTTTATTTTTTCTCGTTAATTACGAATCTGCAACAAAAAATTGCATTTAGATTTGAAAAAGAAAAGTTGAACCTGAAAACCAAATACAGCAAACCTTTCTTAGGTCATTTCAGAGTATTAAGTAATATTAAATACCCCCAATTTTCCTGAAAATTCGTTATTTTAGAAATAATCTGCTGGAGATATGTTTTATACAAATCACTAACAATAGTTCGTATGAAAAACTTTAAATAACCTTTTTTGTAGAGAATTTTTTAGTCTTCCCATTGTTATATGACTTTCACTATCGTAAAATTTATAAATACAGAGATATTTACATAAAACTAATTATTAGCACCTTTTGAGGGTTATAAAAAAGTAAGTTCACAAGGGATCGATGGGAACTTTTGGCATCTTATGTATAAAGATAAAAAGAAAGTGTATACAAAAATTCAGTTCTATGCGAATTTTTTCCTAGATACATCTATTTTTCATCTAAATGCTCTGGACTATAATTTAATATTTTTCTATAATAGTTTATTATTTGTTAATTACCATTTCTCGAAAACAAAATTCAATTTTGAAATATGTACCTTTCATTAAAATAAGATATAGGTTTCCATATAAAATATCCATGTTGACCCTTCGTTAACTTTGACAGACACATTTGAATGCCCATCTCAAATAAATCCTCAGATAAATGCGTCCAAAACGTTAGATATATTCTACAAAATAACGCATATCAATCACGATAATGTAATACGTACATACATACATATGGTAAATGATCGTACATAGAAATAACAATTTTTATTTTTATAGAATTTAAAAGGATTCATTTTTATTGTGTAACAAACATTAAACGTAGACAAAAATAAAATATCGGTATGGAGAACCATACATGACTTCCATGTTCTATAATATCTTTTACAATAGATAATTGTTAATATAAAACTCACCTTTGTATTATAAATATTAGTTTTCTAATATTCTAATGTCAGTTGTATAATTACACATTTTTGTAAAATAATAATTATTTGACATTTGAATTTAACTGCGCTTGTTTCCATGGCAACATGAATTTATTAGTATTTAAAATTAAAATTTGAGGGTGGTTTTCACCCTTTCAGTGGCTATCTAAGCACGTTTATGAAATAAGTGCCCCTTAGATTGGATTGAACTACAAGTGTACCAAGTCTTATCAAAATTGGTGAGATAATACTCACTTTTCAGACGATAATAGGTACAAAATTTCGAATATTTCGGAAACCCCTAATCCGATTAGCACCAAAATCAATAGGTCTGGAGTATTCACTGAGGCAAATATTTTCCCCAAAAATAATTCAAATCAGTGCATATTTACAGTAGTTATCGTACACGAAAGAAAATTCTACATCCAGACACACAGACACACACACAGACACACACATACACACACACGCACAGCCGCCATGCGGAACTTTTCTTTACGTTTTGAAGTTAGTACAATCAGAATCTGCTCTTATCTCGGACACGATTTTTTGACGGTATTACAATACTTCCATTTCTTCGAACATGGAAGTAAAAGCAGTTGTATTTATTCTATAGTGTGACAAATGGTAATGTATTGTTTGGGTAAATTCGGGAAAATACATACATGTTTAACTTTGATTTTATTTTAGATATCGTTAGTTATTTATAGAAATTACACATACAGGATGTTCCTAAAAGGACAAGAGTTATAACTTATGCGTAGATTAACATTATGTCATAATATTCCAGATTTATTGCCTCTAGATATTGAAATGAACTTGTTACGAGCCAGTAGCATTAATAATTTTTTTTATTTCAGATATAACCCTTTCGTGTTTTTACTGTTACCCCCCCCCCCTCTCCTCCTTCCGATCGAGAAATTTTTTGTAAAATACTTGATACTTTAGGTATTTTTTGAAAGTAAGAGTAAAGTCGGTAGTCGGTATATATGGAACACCATTCATGTTTTAGATAAGAAAACTACAGTAGAAACCGGTTATAACGACATATGTATGTTAATACGACGTACCTGTTATAACGACTCAGAATAAAAGTCCCGGCTAAATCCCATATAATTGCCTGTTATAATATACCGTTTATAACGACATCGCTTACAACGAAATATCGCTTTTAACGACTTTCTGTTTACAATATTTTCGGAGAAATTTTTCGGTTTGTACGACGGACCAACTTTTGTTTCAATTTTTTTTAAATATAGTATTTTTATATAGGCAATACTCTTTGCACGTGTGTTATTTAACATTATTAAAACAATTTTGTGTTTTTATGTAATTAATCTTAACGTAAGAATATTATGTTTATCCTTTAATAATCAGTGATGTTTTATTGTGTCTGACATAATTTGTGCATTTAATTTTTTGTACAATAACATCATGTTTTGTAGGTTGGGTTTAATTCATAGATAAGCAAATAAACAGAAAACAGATGTGACATGTTTCGTATACGGTACATGATTGGTGAAGAGTAACCAATCAGAATCACCTTTAGATATCAAACTATATTTCCATTAAAATAACGTTGAGTGACTGAGTGTCGTTTATGTTTTATATTTTTTTATATTTTATTATTCTCTGCTTAAAATTTTGATTTTATTTTGACGATATCTTCGCTCACAGATGGCGAATTTCACAAAATTTCAGCATACTCATGAAATTTTTAGTTTTTCCTATAAATTACCATAAAAAATCGATAATCGGTTATTACGACCTAAAATTACGGTCCCTTCTTGTCGTTATTACCGGTTTCTACTGTATTATAATATTATTTAAAATCAATACTTATCATTTCATTGGACAGAGAATTAAATCTTTTAACGAGATCGAGCAGGCAAAAATAGAATTCTTAGATAAAAACGAAATAAAAATAAAAAATCTAAAACAATGGAAAATCAGTCTCTTTAAAATAATTGTAAAAGATTTTATAGAACATGGAAGTCATGTAATGTTCTCCATACCGGTTTTTTTACACTTGCATTGTTCTAAGAATACAAATTTATAAATACAGTGGTGCCTTGCTTAACGAACGCTGCGCACGACAAACTTTCTGTTCGTTCATTATGTGACTCGCACAACGAACCTCGCTTCGCACAACGAACTGTATCGTGTTTAATTTTGCCGCCCGAACATTCCTACATATCACGAAGTCGCTCGAACTTCCAAGGTATCACGCAGTCGATGCTCAAACTTACATGAACATGCATCAACGCGCGTCAGTTGTTCTTTTCTGTGCTTAACTCACACACCTGTTTGTTTTAATAGATGTTATTTTGTGTGTATATCTATTATGAGTTCTACAAAAAGCAGGAAGTTGATTTCTGTTGAAATGAAAGAAGAAATAATTAGAAAGAGGATTTGACCCTGCAAGCCTTGGTAGACTCTCCTAAATCTGATTCTAACTAAAAAATAAAAAAACGTGTGTACAATCTTTTTTATGTTACAGTACCATATTTTATGCTACAGAACGAATTATAATTTTTAGCATGTATTGTTATGGGAAAACGCGTTTCACATAACGAATTTTTCGCTTAAGGGGTTACATACAGTTAGAATTTTCAAAAAATATAAATTTTTTTATTTCATTTTCGTAATGTACAGATATTTAAGTACACACAAAAAAAATTTCAAGTCAATCCGGCGATTATTTTCGAAGTTGCACGCATATTTGTAAAGACGTCTCAGAGCGTTTGAATGTAGGAGGTCGGAGCGGCAGCGCGTTTTTCTCAAATCTACGTTTTCAAAGTCGGTGACCACTATTCTTCGGAAACGGCTGAACCGATCAATCTCAAATTTTAACACAAGTTTCTTAAGAATATTTTTTAGTAATTAATCGAAGGTTTTATCTCACCGATAAATATTTATTTTTTTATAAACAATTTAAGGTCAAATTTTTGTCGAAAATCGATATTTTTTTTTTGAGAAGCCGCCATTTTGTGAAAAAATTTTATTTTGCTTATTCCTTCGATTAAGTACAAGATTATACATTACTTTAACGAAATTCGTTTGGATTTTTTATTTTAAATGATCCAGTCCAGAGATATAGTGGTCATCGCAAGGCGCCTTTTTGAGAGGACCTCCTGGAGAACAGCTGTAATAGCTTGCGAAATTATTATTTTTACAAATAAAAAATGTTAAAATACAAATAAAAGTTACCATAATATGTGTACAAATTTTTACATTAATAAATTTAAAAGTCTTCTCTTAAAAAATTCTTGAAAAAAACCTTTTTTTTGGCCTTCTGACTGTATGTAACCACTTAACGAACTTGGTCCCGGAACGAATTAAATTCGTTATGCGAGGCACCACTGTATAGTAATAATTATAACAATTATTGGTAACCCTTTAATAAAAACCGATACACAACTTATAAATAAAGACTAGACAAGGCCGAGATTAGTTTAATCTCATCGCAAAGAAACCTATTAATCAAATAAGTCAGTATTAAAACAAAGATACAGTTACATTTTAAACATAATAGCGATAATTAATTTGACAATAGTCCCTTTTATTGGTATAGGTACTTTATTTTATCAAATACAAGAATGTTAGAAGTCATTTAAGTTGTAACAAAAAATATAACAGTTTATTCTTGTTTGAAAGTCGTTTTCATTCATTAAATGTTATATTACAGACATTTACAACAAAAGAGTTAAATCCGTTTCACATTTCTACTCACGACAAGCGATAGTGGTGTTTCAAAGTGGTTGCCTTGGTTTGGGAATGGAGGGGGGGTTATAAACGGGTACGCGTCAACTAGGCGCAAGACAAGTCGGCGACGGTCAACTCGGCGATAATAATAATTATTAGTAAATATATTTTTTAATGTTATTTACGAATATAATAATAATAATAATGCACTTTATTCTGGAGGCAATATACAATTTGCATAGAATGCGTCAAAATACAGAAAATGGAAAACATACAGAAAAAAAAAAATAATGTAAAAAAAATATAGTAAAAATAGCGTATTATAAAAATTACAATGTAGATTGTAGAATTTACCTACTCAACTTACTAATTTAATTTGAGGTTATGTTGTAAATTGGTTTGAAACAAAATTGTAGATTTATTTTTTATCTACAACTTTACTGTAGACCATTTTTCGATAAAAAGTCGCACTTCGTCGGAAATCGCAAAAAACCATTTTCAACCCTTAAAAACCACCCCCCTTCGAAACCGCTACATGTGCAGAGGTGCATTTTTCCACCTCTTTTTGTAATCATCTTTAGCAACGATTCCCACCATCGCTATCCTGTAGAGAATTTTCCTGTTTTTTGGCCTCAAAAAGTCCGATTGGCACTGGACTAACAGTAGGTACATGTTTATTAAAACTGATAATATTTTTTGATACAAAATTAATCGGCTGTAATTTTTAATAAATTGTGGAGTCGATTTTTTAATTAATAATAATTTCCAATATATTGCTTCCTCGCAATATCGAAGATACGAGAAGCTACGTTATCGTTTTAAAACGAGAAAGAAAATTTGTTCTCCGATTTTAAAAATTTTACCGGATCTATCCGTTTCAGGTCAAGACAAACACTTTTTGTTCCGTGTCTGTCTGTCTGTCTGTCTGTGTGTGTGTGTGTGTGTGTGTGTGTGTGTGTGTGTGTGTGTGTGTGTGTGTGTGTGTCTGTGTGTCTGTGTGTCTGTCCCCCAATCCTTGTCACACGCTTAACTCATGAACCACTGAACCGATATTGATGAAACTTGGTTGGTTGGTTGGGTCTGGCTTGAGGACGGTCCCATTTCAAAATAATTAAAATTGTGTGTAAGGGGGAGGGGTGACATCCAAAAAGATTTTTTTTTGAAGATATCTCAAGAATGACACATGTTACGTGAAAATTTTATAGAACCTTTTTTGTAGAGCATTCAATTCTCTATAATATAGGTCACCTACTTTTTTTGTAAAATATTCCCTTACAAAGATCTATCTCAATTTGACTTAAGAAAATCGTCATTTGTTTTTTTTAAAACTGCTATTTACTTTGACATATTAAATGTCACTTTGACGTTTTAAATGTCATTTTGACATTCGTATAGCAGAAAAATAATAATTTTGATTGAAATTGTCAAAAAATTCAAAATATACGACATAATAACCAGGCGCGTATTAAGAAAAATGTAAAATTAAAATTTTTTATTAAAATAGTATGAAAATTAAATGGTTAACCAATGACAGGCAGTTCATCTGAATACTTTATCGGATTTTATTTAAATTGTTCAATAATTAACTACCTTTGATGAATTTAGCACGAGGAAGCACCGTGCATTTACAAGGCAGAGTATTTTTTTATATTAAGTCAAATACCTACCCCATAACAAATCTTTCAAAATAACTTTATTTTTTTCTATCTATATTTTGATATCATTACTATTTTGACGAGTGTATTTTATTTGTAACATTTATTAAAAGAATACGCAGAAAAAAAGTTTGTGTAATCTTTAGATGTGGGTGGAAACAACATAGAATTACACTGTGGGACACTTAATAAGTTTTGTACAAGCGGATAAATTCTGTTGATTAGTTTATATATACTTATATTGATTATAGCCACGATGATTTCCAAAACTTTGACTTGTTTGTTTTCGTTCTTTGTTACTTTCTTCCATTTGACATTAATGTATTTATCTTGTACAGAGTTGACGTTACAAATTATCTAGGGAATCAAATTCATTTGTCAAAACAATTAATACATCAAAACATTGCCTAAAGGTGCCTTTTCATGGAGCGTCATTGACGCTAGTTTTCTAGCGTCAAATCTTTTAAATTTTTGAATTTTAGCTGTCAACTACTGTTTGACGTTTAAGTGTGAAAAAACAAACAAATAAATTACGTTCAGTTATAAAAAATTGATTTACATTTCATTATACTATTCGTAAAGACGTATAAACTCACAAAACAAACAAGAATACACATAATATCAAAGCTACTGACATTAGGTGTCACATGATTTCTAGCGTCAAGCATTCAAAATTCAAAATCGTAGCGTCCAGCGTCACATGACGCTCCATGAAAAGGCACCTTTAGGCGGCTATTACACTATCAAGTAAATATGTCAAAGATCTTTGACAAAGATTTGATCATATATTAAATTATAAGTAATTTCGTAGCCGAACCGTCCACGAACACTTTTCAGTCACCATTTTGATTTATCCGTCAAAAAACTTTGATTAAATATAAGAAACTGTCATTATCTATGATAAAAGAAATATTATGAAGGTAAATATTACGTGAATATTATAAAAGTTGACGTATTACACTGTCATATTTCTTTGATCAAAGAAATTTTATCACATCCTTTGATAGTGTAATAGCCGCCTTACCGAGAATAAATAAGGCAGCATATATTTAAGCTCACTCGAGAATATGTCGATTCGAGTTTTTCGTAAGAGATTTTAAATCTCACATGCCCAAGAGCAGTCGAGATTTTTCATTCGACATTTCTATAGAAAAAAAGTCGCATCTAAAGGACCCCGCAGAATCCTTATGGGAAAGGGGTTTCGGTCAAACTCTTTGAAACTTTGGATTCTGATGAGTAGATTAAAAGTGCCAATGGGCACCCGCACGGAAATATTTATACGTGGAATATACGTCAAATCATACGTCAAAGTATACGCCGATTATATATTTTCGTATATGGAAATGTATGGATTTTGCCGCTGTACGTATCCGTTATATATACTTTAAATATACGTAAAATATATTTGTACGTATAATATTTATATACATATTTGATACTTACGTATATAAAAAGTATACGTATAAATATATTTTACGTATATTTAAAATATATCTGATGGCTATACGTACAGCATATACGTACAATCCATGCATTTGGCGTATACGCAAATGTATGGATTTTGCCGCTGTACGTATATCTATCATATATGTATATATTTTAAATATACGTAAAATATATTTATACGTATAGTTTTTATATACATATTTACGTATATAAAAATTATACTTTTAAATATATTAATCATATATTTAACGTACATTCGACATATAACCTTTTAGTCAGGCCCTGATAGAGGGAGGCTAGGAAAGCCATATGGCCCGGGCTCCGTGGCAGCTCTCTCAGGACCTGCGTATAATATCGAATATATTAAATTTAGATTTTCATACGTGATATTATCGTAGGATACGAAAATATAGTTAGAAATAATTACCAGAGTTGAGATCATTAAATATTTATTGAGAATATATAAATGAATATTTTTTACTAAAAACAAAATGTGTTTAAAATAAGAAATAATTTATGAAGAATCTTGTTTATTTTCTGAATTGCTGCTCTTTTTGTATTATTGTCTTTTTGTGGGTCCTAAAAAAAAAGTAATTGATAAATTCGACTATCAAAAGAACTTTGTTGTTTTAAGTTTTAAGTAAACAGATATTTTTACTTACTTCAATTTCAGTTTTTACTCGATTGCAATTTCTCAGTGCAATTGAATAGAAATTTACAGTTTTTAAAGCCCAAAATTTCACAATTGTATTATAGCGTTTATCTATCACACTCTTTCGCTTTACGTTATATTGTCCTCGTCCAACTCAAAATATTTTATGTACACGGAGAAAACGAAACACCAATGAGTATTGTTTTGGAACATTAATATAGTCAATGTAGTGTTTTTTTATCGTAAAAAACCAAGCATTACGGTTGTGACAGCAATGAGACTGTCAGACACACTATAGGGAAATGTTTTGAGCATCACAGCAAAAGCAGGTAATTGTTTCTGCGTATGATCTACTTACGGATATAACCAAATTAAATTAAACAGTTATTTAGAGTTGAACCACTGAACCGATCTCGATGAAATTTGGCAGGAAGATAGCTTACATCCTGAAAAAGGGCGTAGGCTACTTCGAATCTAAAAAATTCATCCCCTAAGAAATTGCAAGGGGGTGGAAATATTTGTATGAGAAATATTTCACCCCCTGTCACATATTAAGGGTTGTAATTATTTTCATTCGATCCGGCGGGAAAAATACTACGGGAGTGAGGAGTTTTAGGGGGAAAAACAACCCCCTATCTCCCATAGGAACCGAGATATTTACGATTTTGTAAAATGAATGAAAACCAAAACAAAAAAAATATAAATATATTTCACCCCCTTCCACATATGAGGTTGTTGTTTCTCCCCTATAAACCCTACCCCGTGGTATTTTCCCGCCAGATCGAATAAAACTCATTACACAACCTTTTAAAAAAACACTACATTGACTAGATTAATGCTCCAAAACACAACTCATTGGTGTTTCGTTTTCTCCGTGTAGCTGCACTATTCACTATTTATGTCTCTTTTTCGTTGATTTAAATGTATCCCAATTCTGAATTTTAATATAAAAACTAGAGATGCCACGAATAGTGATTTGGCCGAATACCGAATACCGAATATTCGGCTAAGCTCTCGGCCGAAGCGCCGAATATTCGGCGGCCGAATATTCGGTGACACTTAGTGCATTTCGTGGGCATATTTGTTTCATTTGCGAGTAGGTCGTGTCACAACACGCATTATTTATTTGTTGATTGTTACAAGAAAAGTGTGTAGGTACATATATTGATTGTTTGTTTAAGATATAATTAAGGTGACTAGAATTATAAAAATAAAAAAGAGGATAAAATAGGAGTACCCTCCCTACCATTCAGAAAACTCCTCGGAAAAAGGTCATATTATTTTTGGACCTTGAACATTTTATAAAAATTTAAAATTTAATTGATAGGACTTTTTTGCAAATTTGTACTCGTATATATTGTACAATATACAAAAACAGAATTATATATAATTTTTTTCAGTTTATAATTAAAATGAAATTATAAACTTTAATTCGGGTTTATTTTTTCAATTCCAGACTGTTCAAAATATTAATGTATAATTAATAATCATTATTGACGAAAATTTTGAGTCAATAATGATTAATTTCAATAATTATTATTATTTTTGAGAAAATAAATTATTTATTTTTTTGTAATTTTATGGATAACAACTTTACCAAATAACAAAAAAAAGAGGACAAAAGTTTCGAAAATAAAAAAAAGAGGACAGATGGTCACCTTAATATAATACACTGTTTATCTTAAAAAATATTACTGTTTGTTCGTGAAAAGCTTTACGAAATGGCACCATAAAAATCACCTATTTGGGAATATAATGAAATTTTTAGTGAAGACAATAAACTGGCAGTTTGTTTGTTGTGTAACAGCAAGATCTGTGTAACAACAAATGCTAAAACAAAATTTCATTCATCATAACTGACCACTGATAGATTTTAAGTATTAAATATGCTGAGTTTTTGTAAAAAAATTTTCACGATTAGGTATTCGGTATTCGGCCGAATATTGAGAACTATTCGGCCGAATACCGAATAGTAAAAAAAGTAGCCGAATAGGCCGAATACCGAATAGTAGCCGAATATTCGTGGCATCTCTAATAAAAACACACCAAATATCTTTATTTTCACTTAATTAACTTTATTTCTTACAAATACTAACAATTTACGCCTTAATTCGGCATACATAATCAAAGCATTAGTACGTCAGCTGACGTCTTCCTACACATAAGTTCTTATTCTTTTTCTTTTATATGTACTTTTTTGGCGGTATATTTAAAACTTTATTTCAGTATATTTTTCGACGGACGGAATAAAAATAAGTAGATATACAGGATGGGCCAAGTAAAACGAAACGGGCGAGGTTATGGTCATTTAAAATGAGATTTTGAAAAAAAGCTCGAACACGTCGATTTTGCTTTCAATGGGGGACAGCTTTTGGTATAAAATTTTTGCAAGAATCTTTTCAACCCTCAGCGCTATGAGCGCAACCCTTAAAATTTTAAATAGCATGATAGGGTAAGTGATACCTCATTTGAAAGGTTTTTTCATTCTGAATACGGTGCTTTTTGACTTTTTCAAATCTGTTTAGTTTTAGTCAAGTTATTGACATTTTGAATTCCATAAATGTAGTGATTTTCTGATCAAAAAACAAATATTTACAACTAAAATTTAAAACAAAATAGGTTTATTTTATTATCAAATAGTTCAAAAACATCCAGTTTGGACATTTATTGAATTAATTAAAATTTTGGATATAGATAAATTTTTTTTAATAATTTTTATTTTTATTTTTTAATTAATTCAATAAATGTCCAAATTGGATGTTTTTGAATTATTTGATAAGAAAATAAACCTACTTTGTTTTGAATTTTAGTTGTAAATTTTTGTTTTTACTTTTTTATACATACATGAAATGTAATGTATAAATAAAGTATAGTGATCACGAAAAAATTCGAACTCGAGATTTTAACGGAATTACACGTTTTGAGCGTCCCTGAATCATATACAACCATTAACTCAATGACATCTGTGTGTCTGTCTGTATGTCTGTGAACGCTCTACAGCCAAAACTGTAATACTTACGAACGTGAAATTTTAAACTTAAGGTTCTTGTATACTCTAGATGTGCACCTCCTATTTCTGAAAACCATCACTAAACCGGAAACGGATGTTTACTGGTGTCAATTTTTGAACTTTTCGAATTATTTTTGAAACGGTGGGCAGTAGAAAAAAATGTTTCAGATTAAAGTTGTTGAAAGAACTTTTATCTATAATTTATGTTCTATTCATTTTCCCCCCAAAAATTTGGTTTAGGAAATAATCGATTTTCTAAAAAATTTTAAATTTTTCGATTTATTTTTTAAACGGTAGGTATTAGAAAAAAATATTTGAGATACAAGTTGTAGAGAATATTATTTTCTATAATTTATGTTCTATTCTTTTTTTTGTATCTTATGAATTGAACAAAAAATGAATAATATTAGTTTTATGTTAAAAATGATGTTATAATACAAAAAATCTAGTTATCTATGAAAATTTTGGAATTTATTTTTAGAACTGTCAAAATTGAAATCTAGGAAAATAAATACATGTTAATACAACTATCACTAATCTAAATTGATTTCGTTTAATATTTAATGTCAATATTAAATAGAATGTATCAATTTTATTCACTGAAAATCATTTTGTAAGTAAAAAATTTTAAAAGCAATTATTAAATTATAAAAGTAATTACATATTAATAATACTTCGGTGTCATGATCTATAAAAAAGTTTCGTGCCGACCAAGGCAGTTTATTTGATTAGAAAATCATTGCATTTATGGAATTCAAAATGTCAATAACTTAACTAAAACTAAACAGATTTGAAAAAATCAAACAGCACCGTATTCAGAATGAAAAAACCTTTCAAATGAGGTATCACTTACCCTATCATGCTATTTAAAATTTTAAGGGTTGCGCTCGTAGCGCTTAGGGTTGAAAAGATTTTTGTAAAAATTTCATAGCAAAAGATGTCCCCCTTGAAAGCAAAATCGACGTGTTCGAGTTTTTCTCAAAATCTTATTTTAAATGACCAAAACCACGCCCGTTTCGTTTTACTTGGTCCACCCTGTATGAACATAAAAATGTTTATTAAATATACGAGGAATATTGTTACAGAAAGTATAAAAAAAAATATACTTGAAAAGTATATAGGTATGATATTTGATGTATACATCAAATATGTGTAGAAAAATAATTAAAAAATATACTCAACAAGTATAAAAAAAGTGTCCTAAAGTATATGCTAAATATACAGAAAACATATTTTTTTCGTACATAAAAATATAATTTCCAAGCGTATATACAAATTTCATATTGAGATATATTCAAAGTATATTTTAAATATATTTGTTAAATATATTTAAAATGTATACTTGGAAAGTATTTCAATTATATGTGCCAAATATAAATGAGATATACGCTCCGTACATTCTACGTATACGCCGTATACTTTATTTATAATTGTCGTATACGAGAATTATGTAAAATTTATTTTTTATACTTGCCGTATACAAAATTTATAAAAAAATATACGCCGTATATTTTAAAAATATATTTCAAGTATAAAAATTTCCGTGCGGGCACTAAGTCCTAAAACTCAAACTTTTAAGATATAGCCCTCTAAAGTTGGGGATCATGCTCGCCTTTAATTTACAATAAAAAAATTTGTAGTATCTTAATTTTCGTACTACTAAATTATTTATTTGTATGTGTTCCCAAATACTTATATAATCGATTGTCATCATAAAAAGTAAACTTTTAAATTCTTTAGCCAATGGCAGTACTTAAATCATATTAATACGTTTTTTTAAAAAGATATCGTGGTCTCCTGGAGAACAGCTGTAGCAACTTTCAAAATTATTATTTTTAGAAATAAAAAATGTTAAAATACAACTAAAAGTTATCATAATATGTGTAAAAATTTTTACATTGATAAATTATAAAAGTCTTCTCTTAAAAAATTCTTGAAAAAACACTTTTTTTAGCCTTCTGAGTTCTGACTGTATGTAACCCCTTAATAACAACTGCTAAAAGTAATGAATTTCAATTTTATATTCACATTTACCAAATCACGAGGTAATTATTAATAATGATAGATAATTATTAATAATTTTTAATAAATCAAACTTACCGTAACATATACATTGCTCTAATGATCGAATAATAACCTTAAGTGAAGCGTACCAATTAAACCTAACCCACAAGAACCTAACGACGGCGGCGCGGGCGTAGAGATGTAGGCAACCTGTATCACACAACTGTTTGACGCAAACACACACGTGTCGTAGATTAACAGCTTAGATGTGAAAGTTAGTTATCCGATCACGCTGAATTAATTGTTTCATTATTTATATTGTAGAGTATGTTCGATAAGTTTCAATTAAATGCGAACAAAAAAAATATTTTTTTATATAAACTTTGACACCCTGCTTTAACTCCGTAGGGGTTGAATTTCGAAAAATCCTTTCTTAGTGGGTGCTTACACCATAAAAGGAAGGCACCTACGAAATTTCACGTTTCTAGGTCCAGGGGTTTGGGCTGTACGTTGATATATGAGTGAGTGAGTGAGTGAGTGAGTGGTTAAGGACAAACTCTTTTATAGATATAGATTATATTATTCCCGCGGCTTCGCTCGCGTGAATTTAGAAAATAATTACAGCCCTCCCTACGTGACAGGGGGTGAAATATTAAATTTGTTTAGTGTTTTGCTTTTTATTCATTATACAAATCGTAAATATCTCGGCTCTCATATCTCAAGAAAGACACATGTTACGTGAAAACTTTATAGAACCTTTTTTGTAGAGCATTCAATTCTCTATAATATAGGTACCTATGTTTGTTGTAAAATATTCCCTTAGGCGGCTATTACACTATCAAATAAATATGTCAACAAAGATTTGATCATATATTAAATTATAAGTAACTAGCGGCATCCCGCGGCTTCGCTCGCGTAAACTTCGAAACTAATTAGAACCCTCCATACGTGATAGGGGATGACATATTACATTTTTTATAGTAATAGTATTTACCTTTGTAGTGATCGCGTATCACAGCTGACTATTTATAAGTATTTAACTTTATAAGGAAAGCAGGTAAGCAGATAAACATATCTAAATCTATCCTCGTCCCCGTCCCATGCTATTAGGGCTTAAATATCAAACTTTCATTTTTAACTGAATATTGATTTGTCAAAATTTATTTTAATATCATGAACAATTATGAAGATAAATATATCAAAATTGTACCCCCCCCCCCGCACCATTTCCATAGGGGTTGAATTTTCGTAACTGCTATTTGTCTTGTAGAGTACCTACATTTGCCACGTTTCATTCGTTGAATACAAAAAAAAATATTTTATAAATTCCCCCCCCCCCCCTAACACCTTAAGGGTTAAATTTTGGGAAATGTTGAAATAATTGTTTCATTATTTATATTGTTAGTTTCAATTAATTGCGAACAAAAAAAATATTTTGTTATATAAACTTTGACACCCTGTTTTAACCCCGTAGGGGTTGAATTTCGAAAAATCCTTTCTTAGTGGGTGCTTACATCATAAAAGGAAGGCACCTACGAAATTTCACGTTTCTAGGTCCAGGGGTTTGGGCTGTACGTTGATATATGAGTGAGTGAGTGAGTGAGTGGTTAAGGACAAACACTTTTATAGATATAGATTTCGTAGCCGAAACCGTTCACAAACACTTTTCAGTCGTCATTTTGATTTATCCGTCAAGAAACTTTGATTAAATATAAGAAACTGTCATTATCTATGATAAAAGAAATATTATGAAGGTAAATATTACGTAAATATTATAAAAGTTGACGTATTACAGTCATATTTTTTTGATCAAAGAAATTTTATCACATTTATTTGATAGTGTAATAGCCGCCTATTACTAGTTTATTCTCGCGGCTTCCCTTGCGAGGATTTTGAAAATAATTACAGCCCTTCATACGTGACAGGGGGTGAAATATTTAAATTGTCTAGTGTTTTGCTTTTTATTCATTATACAAATCGTAAATATCTCGGATCCTATGTTAGATAGGGGTTGTTTTTTACCCTAAAACCCCCACTCTTGTGATATTTTTTTATGCCGGATCAAATGAAAACTAATTAACCCTTTGTAGCCCAAGATCTTAAAAAATTAAATTATGTTGATAATTAGACAAGTATAGGCATAGAAAAAAACACGTATTTTTCAACAAATATATATCTTAAAACAAATTATATCACTTTCAATAAATAATTTCCACTAAAAATAAATACTTTACACCTTACTTCAATTTGGACCCGTCAGATTTAAAAAATATCGGTATGGAGAACCATACATAACTTCCATGTTCTACAATATATTTTACAATAGATAATTGTTAATATAAAACTCACCTTTGTATTATAAATATTAGTTTTCTAATATTCTAATGTCAGTTCTAGAATATACATTTTTGTAAAATAATAATTATCTGACATTTGAATTTAACTGCGCTTGTTTCCATGGCAACATGAATTTATTAGTATTTAAAATAAAAATTTTGAGGGTGGTTTTCACCCCTTCAGTGGCTATCTAAGCACGTTTATGAAATAAGTGCCCCTTAGATTGGATTGAACTACAAGTGTACCAAGTCTTATCAAAATTGGTGAGATAATACTCACTTTTCAGACGATAATAGGTACAAAATTTCGAATATTTCGGAAACCCCTAATCCGATTAGCACCAAAATCAATAGGTCTGGAGTACTCAATGAGGCAAACATTTTCCCCAAAAATAATTCAAACCGGTGCATATCTACAGTAGTTATCGTACACGGAAGAAAATTCTACATCCAGACACACACACAGACACACACTCAGACACACACACAGACACACACACAGACACACGCACAGCCGCCATGCGAAAATTAACTTTTCTTTATGTTTTGAAGTTAGTACAATCAGAATCTACTTTTTTTTCGGACATGATTTTTTGACGGTATTACAATACTTCCATTTCTTCGATCATGGAAGTAAAATTTGTTAAATTTATATTAACAAAAATTCGATTTTCTGCGGAAAAAGAACTCATAAATTAATAAATAAATCTATAGTCTTCTTTAAAAATTAACCAGCTATCTGAAAAAGTCATAAAATACAGAAAAAAAACTGAGAAAATTGAGAAAAGTACCTATATACAGAAAAAAAGAAAAATTGCGATTTAAAATACACGTTATATTTAAAATGCAAATATTAATTGTCAATGCTGAATTTGCGACTACCTTTATTTTTTGGTGACAAAAACAAAGGGCGTCTCGTTAATATTTTAATATGGACATACAAACAGATGTACTGTGCTAACGCATAACACCTCTAATTTGTTAATACAGTAGAAATCAGTTATAACGACATCGAACGGAATATGACCGATTGGTCGTAAAATGCGGATAGTCGTAATAACCGGTAAAAATGCAATTATATGTGATTCAGTTTTATTTTGAGTCGTTAAAACCGATACGTCGTATTAACCGGTGTCGTTATGTTATAACCGGTTTCTACTGTATACTAGAAATATAGAAAACCGGTTATATTGAAAATGTAATTTTCTACTGTATAGTTATATTGTTTTATTAAGTTGTTCCTGTAAGGCGGCCCATACACCTACAATATAACTGTGCAATATTATTGTTACACAATTTTATTGAAATATACGTTACGCCTACACGTTCAATAATATTGAATCTTGAATTATTCGCGTCAATATTTTCGTCGGAGCAACATGTGTGATGATGAAGATTTAGCTGCAGCTATGCTGATGATTTTGCTGGCAAAACAAAATAAAAACGAAAGAAGGCCAGTGTACACTCATGAACGTCTTTTAAAATAAATTTATAAATATTCGTGCGTGCGTACGGGACCGCTTCGAACAGTAGACTAAAAAATATTGTACAATAAGCCCTACAGACGACACAATGAAAAAATATGGCGCAATAAAATTTAAACTCGCTCAAACTTTTCTAAAAGCATTGTACAATCTTCAATATGATTCCTAAACGGTCAATAATATTGGTCAATCCGTGAGATTGCACAATAAAATTGATCGTCTATGGGCCGCCTAACGCTTTTACAACTTCCACCCAATTAATTTACAGTAAATAAATTGAAAATAAAGAAATAAGTGCAACAGGTGTGTTTTTGTGCAAACGGAACTTATTTCTGCTAGTAAAATTTTTATACTTGCTATTTGTGTTTTATCCAGTTCAAATTATATTGTATACTTTTATATAAATTAAAGAGTAGGGGGTGGTAGTAAAGTCGAACAAAAGAAATATTTTTGTACGTAAACTTTCGTGGTTGTGTGAATATATAATTGTTTCATTTTTGGAGTCTGTCCCGCGTCGCACTTTAATTAGTTTATAGCAAATGTCAACGTTTTTACTACAGTTATAAACACTTGCTAATGATTATAAAATGATAAGTATTACGACACAAACGTTATAAAATTTAAAACAATAAGAAAATACACATTTATTGATAGTGTGGCCAAACTGCGATAATTATTTGTCTACTATTTTTAAACAAAATGATCAACTATATCAGCGGTTCTTAACCTTTTTTAGCTTGCGTACCCCTTGGCAGTTCCTTATCCTAAATTGTACCCCTTATATTAGAAAAATGTTTATAATTTAAATACTCGTACTTGTTATTATTTTAAACTTGTTCTAACACTAAAGAAATAACAAATTGATGCAATGTACAATCTTAAATCTGGAGCTGCATTCAGCTTATTACGGTATTTGTTTTTAATAAAGAGATACGAAGAAAATGCTCTTTCCACCAGCACTGTACTTATAAATGGTAACAAAACGTTAAGCGCTTTAGCAGAAAGCTGTTCATATTCGGTGCTGATATGTGACCAAAAGTGAATAAGACATTTTCCTTTAAATTCAACTTTCAAAGTAGAGTCATTTGAAAGATCAATTAAGTTCTCTTTTTCTTTGATAGATAATTTAGCTATTCGAAAGTATTCTACATTGGAAGGATTTGAAATCCAATTGTTGAGTGTCATTTCTGTATATTTATTATTCTGTAATTTAATGTGAAAAGTTACGTAACAGCGGGAAACTGAATCGAGACGAGAGGAAAATAGTTACATTTTTAACATCGGCCATTACTCATTTTTTTCGCGTACCCCCAAGTCATGAAATGGTACGCGTACCACGGGTTGAGAATCGCTGAACTATATCATTAAATCACGTTGTAAGACAGTTAAATGTAATCAAATATCAACAAATATTACTAATTCAGTATATTTAAGTTAAAAATTGCTCAACACAGATGCTAGTATCTACCTTATATCTAACTTTAATTTTTATGTCGTTTTAGGCGAAACCCACGAAGTGGTAGCGCGCTTATATACTCGATTTTCCGTCCGTCTGTCTGTCTTCCACCGCGAAATTTCGGCCCCCTGACCACCTAGAGACCTCGGGTTTTCGCTAAATGGTAGGTGTGTGGCTCTAGTTTAGCCCATTTAAGGAATTTTTCTGGTCGTGACCTCCTCTTCTCAATTTTTTTAATATATGGCTTCATGTACCTCGTTGGACTCGGGATTGATTTACGAATCGATCGGCAAGGGTATTTTTGCTTCCTCGCAATATCGAAGATACGAGAAGCTCTAAAACGAGAAAAAAATTGTTCTCTGATTTTAAAAATTTTACCGGATATATCTGTTTCAAGTCAAAACAAACACTTTTTGTTCCGTGTCTGTGTGTCTGTCTGTCTGTCCCTCAATTCTTGTCTCACGCATAACTCATGAACCACTGAACCAAACTTGGTTGGTTGGTTGGGTCTAGTTTGAGGACGGTCCAATTTTAAAAATATTAAAATCGTGTGTCAGAGGGAGGACTGACATCCCAAAATAATTATTTTTTGATTTAAAGATATCTCAAGAAAGGCACATGTTACGTGAAAATTTTATAGAACCTTTTTGTAGAGTATTCAATTCTCTATAATATAGGTCACCTACTTTTGTTGTAAAATATTCCCTTACAAAGATCTATTTCAATTTGACTTAAGGTAGTTGGTCTATCATAATGTGATCACATTAGGCCATGAGTACATATTTTTAATTTAGAGAAATGATCATGGCAACGCTGTACATTATCTACTATTTACTACTTGTCAAATGATTATATTTTATCATCTAAACTACAACAGAATATATTAATAATTATTAATGAAATCGATTATAATTCCCTTAATAATCCACTTATCATATTTTGTAAAAAAATATTTCGTGTATTTTTTACTATAATCAAATGAATACGTTGTTGCCACATTGTCAACAATACTGTAATTTATGTGATGGTTTGGTAGTTAAATCTGGTTAAATCTTAATAACGGGATGGTCAATAATTCCAATTTTTTGTATACTGTTTTCTTTCATATAAATATACAACATGTCAGTTTTTTTATGAAAATCTGACGCTACGTTTAAATTTTATCTTATAAAACGTTACGTTAGTGTACGGTTAGTCCATATAAGCTGTGTTAAAAATATAAACTTTGAGATCGTTTTTCATGACTTTGAGATGGTCAATTTTAATAAAAATGGGCTATTTTTCAGATATTAATCTAGGGAATATTCCTGTGCAATTTAAACAAAATCTGACGAAAACATGTTTACGGACCAACTACCTTAAGAAAATCGTCATTTGTATTTTTTAAATTGCTATTTGCTTTTACATATTAAATAGTCATTTTGACGTTTTAAATGTCATTTTGACATTTGTATAGCAGAAAAATAATGATTTTGATTGAAATTGTCAAAAAATTCAAAATATACGACATAATAACGAGGTGCGTGTAAAGAAAAATGTCGAATTAATATTTTTTATTAAAATTGTATAAAAATTAAATGGTTAACCAATGACAGGCAGTTGATCTGAATACTTTATCGGTTTTTATTTAAATTGTTCAATAATTAACCACCTTTGATGTATTTAGCACGAGGAAGCACTGTGCATTTACTTGGCAGATGTTTTTTTAGTTGTGTCCATCAAGTGGGTTGCGCGGCAACACCCACTTTCGGGTTTTCAAAAAAATCATATAATGGGTGGGGAAAATATTTAATTAAATTTTCAAATTTAAATAACAGCACGAGTGCCCGGCCGATACTCATGTCAGTTTTTTATATGAGTTGAGTAAGTAATAGCTATTATAGAACTAGAAACAATGATATGTATGTTAGAATGGTGACAAGCTAGATTAAATGATCGTGGTTTCGATGCTAACTCAAGGGCTTAAAGTGATTTAGAGACACCATTTGACAAATTAGTTTGTATGTTTTGTGCTATACCCCATTCTGTATGAAGATCATACTAGCTAACAAGTTTATTAGGACTGCCAACGGTAATATTACAATATGTATGTCACGGGTATTCATCTTTATTAATTATTAAATCATAATTTATAATATTTCTACTCTGAATTGATAGCTACAGTCATACTGAATTGCTATTGTAAGTTTATACTGTCTATTTAAATTTTAAACTATATAATAAAATTATACCTACTCAAAATGAAGTATGAGTTCTTTATGATAACTAAAAATTGAAAAGGGAACCATTTCAAGTCGAAAATTTGTATCGAGTTTAAACTTTGTATATAGTTAGAGGAGGTCAAGATAAGTAACAAAAAAATTAGCTTAGCTGCGGTAAAACGGTTTAAGGGGATGAAACACCCCTATGAAAATGTGCAAAATAATCACATTTTTTCAAATAACTCTGAAACTAATGAAAAATTTTAAAAAATCTTTAATACAAAATTTTCATAATTTTTTATGCTCTTTCAAATGGCGATAGTCAAAATTTGACTAACGCCATTCGAAAGAGCATGAAAAATCATGAAAAAATTAGCGGTTTTTACATTTTAATGTCATTGGATAGAGCTACTCATTGCGTGTCGATCTACCAATCACATTCTAGACCAGTGGTTCCCAAACTCTTTTGGCCCACGGACCCCTTTTGATAGTCAAAACTTGCCCACGGACCCCCTTTCATAGTCAAAACTTTCCCACGGACCCTGGGTGAAAAACTACTAAATTTTGACACGCGCAGTTGATTTTAGTACCACTTCGCCAATTTTTAATCGATTACGTTGAAATTTTAACACAATGCAGAAGATGGATAAAGCTACTAATTTAGTGAATAACATTAAAATTGGATAAAAATTGTTTGTGTTAATGCACTTTGAATTTTGAAAATTGCCGAATTTTTGGTAAAAAATAGATTTTTTTTTTCGTTTAAAAAATGATTTTCGAAGGGAATAACTTTATGAATGTATATAATTTAAGGCTTTTTAGTTCAATTAGGACCCATAGCTTCATTCTGAATGATTCTTTGGTTGAAGTCGTTGATTCAAAAAAATTTTATACGAATTTGAATTTTTTTGCAATATTGCAAAAACACGAGCTGATTGAGCAAAATGGTGGTCATTTTTGGATTCAGCGTGTCCAAATTACACTTAAAAAGTTGTTGTATGACCTGCAGCAAAATGGCTGTCGGCCAGTGTAATTTATTCATTGTTATTTATTTTAACTTCCATATTAATAAAAATGTGCGCGGACCCCCTGACGTTGTTCAGGGACCCCCAAATCGATTTTAATTTTCCACGGACCCCCTGAATGATGCCAGGGACCCCTTGGGGTCCGTAGGGACCACTTTGGGAACCACTGTTCTAGACGTTTCGGACAATAAGAAACCAAAATTAAAAAAATAGTGACAGCGAACAAGCCGGTAGCCTACGTAAGGAGTTACATACAGTCAGAAAGCCAAAAAAGTGTTTTTTCAAAAAATTTTTAAGAGAAGACTTATAATTTATTAATGTAAAATTTTTTACACATATTATGGTTACTTTTAATTGTATTTTAAAATTTTTTATTTCTAAAAATAATAATTTCGAATGATGTTACAGCTGTTCTCCAGGAGGTCCTCTCAAAAAAGGCGCCTTGCGGTGACCACGATATCTCTGGACTGCATCTTTTAAAATAAAAAAACCCAAACGGATTTCTTTAAAGTAATGTATAATCTTGTACTTAATTGAAGAAATAAGCAAAATAATTTTTTTTTTGACAAAATGGCGGCTTCTAAAAAAAATATCTTTTTTTGACAAAAATTTTACCTCGATTAAATACTAAAAAATATTCTTAAGAAACTTGTGTTAAAATTTGAGAATGATCGGTTCAACCGTTTCCGAGGAATAGTGGTCACCGACTTTAAAAACACAGATTTGACAAAAACGCTCTGAGACGTATTTACAAATATGCGTGTAACTTCGAAAATAATCGCCGGATTGACTTGAAATTTTCTGCGTGTGAAGTTAAATATATGTACATTACGAAAATTAAATAAAAAAAATAATTTTTTTTGAGAATTCTAACTGTATGTAACCCCATAAAACATACACGGTTTTTTCTTTCTCCTGTAAAGTTTGTTAAAATGACTTAAGCGGTGTTGTTAGATAAGCGACGATTATTCCTTTGCCACGTTGTCATTTTTGGGGTTAGAATTAAAAAAAAAATATAGCAATGTTCGATACAGACCTCCTGACATGTTGTGCTCACACTTTTACGATTGTTATAAATAAACAACCAAAAATTAATTAAAATATCGTTCACATTGATCAACAGGTCGATAGTGACGTAACTATCAGTGCTGTCAAAAAAAATTCCAAAGATGCTTTCCGTTTTTCATAAAAACGTTTATGTACGCCGAGTAGAAGTTGTGATCAATGTTACCGGTATTGAAAAAATATAGGATTCATTATGCCCAAAGGAAAAAAAAACGAAAACATGATGTCCCATAAACAGGACACTGGGAAGTAATGGATTAACCCTTAATTACTCGCTTGAAATACCATAACAGTTACTCGCGCGGTGTATTTTATACACTACATAAAAAATGTTAGTTTTTGGGAATTTTGAAGGTATTATATTAATTTTTTTGCCCAATTCATATTATGTACTATTTATTTTTGAAGAACTAAGAAAAATTTTCTTAAAATTAACTCAACTAAAAATTAAGGATTAGAAAAAAAAGGATTGTGTGGTTTTATGAAACCACGGTAAAAGTGAAACTTTTTTTTCACATTATAGACATTTAACTAAAAATTTTCGGAATAATAAATTCAAGCACTCAAAATTGAAATAAATCCATAAACAACAACATGCACCAGCAAAAAGTTCTAATAATACTAATAAATTCTATATAAAAACCAAGATCTTTTTTCCTTTTTCTATAAGCACGTGCTCTGTCGGCGTTCTGTTTTTTTACGGCGTAAAATCTGTGCGTAAAATTAATTGATCGTCATTCATTTTTGCACTATTCTTTCTCGTTGATCAGTTTTTTGGACTCACTAGCTGTGTCGTTGTTTACCAAAAGCAAATAAATAACAACATTTACATTAAACACTGACAAATTACAATACAAACTTACTAAATATGTATAATAGCACACAGTACATAAACTGTCATACAATGAATGGCTGCTTGTTCCACGCATGCGCAGTCCAAACGTTACGCGACATGCATCAACACACAGACCAAAAAGTTTGAGACGATGTAATAAAAGTTTCACTTTAAAAATTAAAAATTATTGAAACAAAATAATTAAAATTTTAATAGGTATATAAAACTAGACTTTATAACGATGTATAACTTATGTTATATGCCTCCAAACATGAGACGTATTTTATACTGTAAATTAAACATTCTAGGAATGCAGTAGACAGCCTATATTTCATATACACCTGTCTATCATTGCACCAAAGTTAAGCAGCATCATGATAAGACACATGTTGGATGGGTGACCGGCAGGGCGGCTTTTTTATATTATTCTATTTGGGGAAACGTTATATGTATTAAAGTTAGAGGTACCTACAATTGTACTTTATGAAGTAATGACGTATTTATCCCTACTCCGCGGCCGAGCGTAATGCGACATGCAACACACAGACGAAAAAGTTTGAGACGATGTAATAAAAGTTTCACTTTAAAAAACTAACCTAAATAAATCTAAAAAAGTACACAAAACTGTTCAATATTCATCTTGCAACAAATCGTACTACAAATTTGATTTTTGTTGGTAATTTTTTTAATTTTACTCTTTTGACAAGATGTCTTCCATCAGCAGCATCACTAATGTCTTCAAAAAACGCGGTTCTTCGCTTAGGATGCTGCTATTTGTGCGTTAATACCACCTACATTTAGAAAGTAAAAAATTAATAAAAACTGCTACAATCTACAAATTTTGACTGCCGGATTCCTATCACACTTAGATGGGTGTGTACAGTCTCGCAATAATTATGCATTTAGTAATCGCAGAAAAAGCGTTACTGGTGTACAAAATACACCAGCGCGAGTAATTAAGGGTTAAGATAAGTTTTATACATACGTGTACTATATTGATTTAATAAATGTTGATACATAAATATATCTATATATAAAGTGATTTTTGTATCTATATAGAGTAAATGAACAGAGTTGACAACACATATACATAAAGGTATTAGTTAAACACACTCTAATTGTTAGTCATGTGTGTGTGTGTGTTTGTGTTTGAGCCATTCCATTCGATAATCTGTACAAAACATGTTAATGAATCAATTAAGCGTGTATTTGCAAAGCTATTACAACAGCATTTGGGACACGCTAATAGGACTGCTTGCTGCTTTCATTATGTTTTCAAATATTATGTATTATTTCATAATGGTTCAACTAAAATATCTACTGTTATATAAATATTTCTTCTTCTTATTCTTTCTTTTTGGCTTCCTTTTCTTAATTAATCAGCCACCTTTATTTTTAATTTATCACTTTTGATTTTAGTTTAATTTCACTTATTTTAATTTTTATGGTTTGGCCACTCTACTTTAATTTTCTCACTTCTATTTAATTGTTTTTTCTTGTTCACGCTTTATTTATTGTTATTCTTGTCGACTCAGTTTTATTATATAAGAATTTATTTACAAAATATTAACTTGAAGGTGTTAGTTAGTCTAGCGCCCTTGAAAATATTCAATATTTGGGAATTTACTGTGGTCAAATGAAACAACGAATTAAAGCTAAATTAATACAGCTGTTTAGTCACTATTTAAAGTATATTTTAAATTGTTTTTCAGATTTTTATGAATGAAAATTATTAATCTCTGGCCGATGGTAGGGTTTCATTAAAATTTGAAGTTGATACCTTCCGTACTTGCTTTTAGCCAAATGGTCAGATTTGGAACAATTTTACAAAGTGACCTTAGTTTTTGAAACTATCCTCTCTATGGAATGAACCACTTTTACACCTCAGAGTTATATATTTCAATAATTATAGGTATGTTTATACTCTAAAATTTTAATTTTATTTGAAGTGTAATTTTCATTGACTATAAAAATCTACAGGATTTTTTGTTTCTAACCAAAGTGGTTCATTCCATAGAGGATAGTTTCAAAAACTAAAGTCACTTTGTAAAATTGTTCCAGATCTGACCATTTGGCTAAAAGCAAGTACTACGGAAGGTGTCAACTCCAAATTTTGATGAAACCTACCATCAGCCAGAGATTAATAATTTTCATTCATAAAAATCTGAAAAATAATTTAAAATGTACTTTAAATAGTAATTAAACAGCTGTGTTAATTTAGCTTTAATTCGTTGTTTCATTTGACCACAGCAAATTCCCAAATATTGAGTATTTTCAAGGGCGCTAGACTTGCTAACCCCCTTAAAGTCGATATATATACAGGGTGATTCATTTAACCTGGAATTTTGTATCGAAAGGGTCAAATATTGGTGACCTTGAATTTCACCTTGATACTTATTTTCATGGTCAAATGAAGGTCAACTTTGATTTTTTAAATAAGAACCTATATTTTTTATTGCATATTTGTACTATACGGGAAAAAACATGTAACTTTTGTACAAAAAATTTTTTTTAAATGTAATTTTTTGTTTCTAACGAAATTTCTATACACTTGCTATTTGCTTCATAAATTTAAAAATTACTAAATAATTTTACTTTTTAAGGTCGATTAATTCCAGAATCACGCCAAAAGTAGTATATTAATCGACTGTATAAAAAAAATTATTTAGTAAATTGCAAGTGCATGGAAAATTCATTAAAATTTATATTAAAAAAAAACTTTTTGTACAAAGGTTATATATTTTTTTCTGTATCATACGAATATGCAATAAAAAATATAGATTCTCATTTAAAAAATCAAAGTTGACCTTCATTTGACCATGAAAATAAATATCAAGGTGAAATTCAAGGTCGCCAATATTTGACCCTCTCGATATCTTATAACTTTTATCTGAACCATTTTTCATTATTTTGCTTAGTTCTCGAGATATACAAAATTCCAGGTTAAATGAATCATTCTGTATATGGAACACAATTCATGTTTTAGGTAAGAAAACTATGATAATATTATTTAAAATCAGAACTTATCATTTCATTAGACAGAGAATTTAATCGTTTAACGAGATCGAGCAGGCAAAAATAGAATTCTTAAATTAAAAAAAAAAATCTAAGACAATCGATAATCAGTCTCTGAAAAAATGTGCGTGTAATATGGTTCACCGTGGTAAAATAGATGCATCATCCTTTAGTCTTCAGAAAATCGCTGAATCACCTTAAGAAATCTGAAGAATGGGGATATCGGTACGTACTACTTGAACGACATAAGGCATTTTATGTTTTGACGCATGGCGAACATTTATCCGACGCCAGAATGGCTGCAGCATCCCTCAGTCTTCAGAAACTCGCTGTAGCACCTTATCTCTTATATCACTCAAACAATACGTAACGATAGCGCCATTTTTCAGATTTCTTAAAATGCTTCAGCGATTTTCTGAAGACTGAAAGATAAGGCATCTATTTTACCACGGATTCAGCGCTCAAAATACATAAAAAGTGGCTTGATCACTTTATAATGAAATTTTTTTCCATGCCCGTGAATTTGTGGATTTTTCATTCATCAAACACGTAGATTCGATAACTTGTGAAGGCTGTAGCTTCAGAATAGTAGTTTTTCAGACCTAGGTCCTATTGCGTTTTTTGATCTACACATTGAGGACTATCATTCAGTAGAGTTTCGTAACATTTGACCAAGACCGGTTTTCCATAACGAGAGTTGCAGGATCTTATCAAATGTAGAGCTATTCTGCCGTGCTAATCACAAAAGCGGTATCTCAGTAAAAGCGAGATTCGAGAATATCAAAGTTTGGTTAAAATAGTTTTTTTTTACTTTACAGATTGTTTTTTATTTTATTTATTGAATGGAATTTATACATTATATTGGGAATTTTGACGGTATCAAAATATATGTACGGCTATTCGTCTACGTATTATTGATTTAGTGATTTCAGGTAAAACTGAGATAGGGAAAACTTTTTTAAGGGTTTTTTTCATATGTTTTAAATAAGATAACGCTATTTGGCTTAGTTCATTGGATTCGTATTTTTTTAAGCTATTCAATGCTATAAAAATCAACTTTACGATTTTTTTGAGATACCGCTTTTTTGCTTAGCACGGCAGTATTGCACACTAAAATAACTCTTTGTACCATATCGGTTTACAATTAGTAAAATCAATACCTACTATTACAAATACGATTAATTTTTATGAATAACTTATTTCGATGAATACTTGGTAATATTTTTGTACAGCCCTGACTTTATTGCAACAGTCCATCTGTGATTTGTTAAAAGCCACTTTTGGAATAATTTGCCGACCCACACACACACAGACACACACACACTGCGTTCACAAAACAACAAACATTTGCGCGATGGTCGTTGCAAAAGTGGCTTATTCAAAAACAAACAGTGCTATGGCTTTTTAACAAATGCCTGTACATGGATTTTGATTTTATCCAATTAAAAATTGTGCTGTTCAATTTGATTTGTTTTTGTCAAATCTATTCAAATACAAATTCCATATTACCATATTTATCATAGGTACTATGTATGACGCATTGATATTTATATCTACATATATTGAAAATTAATAATAATACTTTAAAAAGGATCGATTTTCTAGTTTTGACTATCGACATAGGATTCATTGTTAGGTCACACCCAAGATTATTAATAAAATTATATAAAAAAATAACTTTTTAAAACAAACTTTTATTAAAAATGCAATAAAAATAAATTTTCAGGTTTTTACGACTAAAACCAATAAAAGCGCAGGACGCTATAAAGGGGAAAGTATAGTTTTAAATTAATTAATTATTTCATTATTGTATTTATAAATTTTTTATACTCCCATCGATTACGAAATTGTGTATTTTTTTGTTGATAAATCGTGCTATCAAAATTGTTTCAAATTGAGACGGCTCACTAGACGAGACACCTCAACCTCATCTCGTGTACAATCCAATCCCACACTTATTCATAATTGCTTACTCGCAATACAGAAGATACGAGAAGCTTTGCGATCGTTTTAAAATGAGAACAAAATTATTTTTTTTCGATTTTAAAAATTTAACTTGATTTATCCGTTTCAGGTCAAGACAAACACTTTTTTTCCGTGTCTGTCTGTCTGTCTGTCTGTGTGTGTATGTCTGTCCCCTAATCCTTGTCACACGCATAACTCATGACCCACTGAACCGATATTAATGAAACTTGGTTGAGTCTGGCTTGAGGACGGTCCAATTTCAAAATTATTAAAATCGTGTTTAAGAGGAATGAGTGACATTCCAAAAGATTTTTTTAAGATATCTCAAGAAAAACACATGTTACATGAAAATGTTATGGGATCTTTTTTGTAGAACATTCAATTTCCTATAATATAGGTGACCACAAATTGTAAATTATTCGCTTACAAGGATTTATCTTAATTTTATAGCAAAAATTTCAGATTTGGATTGAAATTGTCAAAAAATTAAAAATATACGACATAATAACGAGGTGCGTTTAAAGAAAAATGTCGAATTAATAGTGTTTATTAAAATTGTATGAAAATTAAATGGTTAACCAATGACAGGCAGTTCATCTGAATAATTTATCGGTTTTTATTTAAATTGTTTATGAATTAACTACCTGTGATGAATTTAGTACGAAAAAGCACTGTGCATTTACTTGGCAGATGTTTTTTCTCTGTATTACCCGCAAAAAAAATTAAAAAAACATAATTTTTACTAATTTCAAAAGATTTAAAATGTAATTTTCATTTTGATTTCACCAGTTTCGGGTAAGTTCTCATACACCGCTGTCACGCACAGACTGTGTATAGGGTAGACACGTACACGTTCACGTGTACATCCTCTCACTGCCCCCCCCCCCTCTAGAACCCCATTGCTTATCACACAAACACATACACACACACACCGTGTCAAAAACACCGTTGGCATTATCATGGAAATATCTGTGCTACAAATAATAATATTTCTATCTCGCACGGACAAACGTTTACTACTGTACCAGTGATTGTCAAACAAACTCAAATAAGGGTTATGGTTTTGGCAGTATGTTTGTATATTTGTTTTAGTAAATACAATACCGGACCAAAATCCTAATACCGGTATTTCGGTATTTTTAAGTTCAAAACTGGGATAGCGGTATTAATACCGGTATTTAAAAAAAATTCAATCGCCGAATTATCATAAACTACAAAAAATTAGAGAGATGTATTTTTTAGAAATACATACTTTCAGTTATTTGAAGAAATATGGCAATTTTTAGCGGTTATGATAGAAACACTGCGAGTTTTAGATGTAAACAATAAGTATTCAAAAATTCAAACAACTGACTAAGAACAAAAATGTCAACATCAAATAATGTAAAATAAAAGGATTTTGTGGTTTTAAGTAAAATGGCCGGGATCCCGGTTTTCGGTATTTCTTGATACCGGTATTGTATTTACTAACAGTAACTATCAAGCAAAATATCATAAAAAACTAACTTCGTGAGCGCCGGGCTTGATGAGTCCTATCTAAAATTCTAGCCAGATTTAATTACATGAACGTTATTCAAACCTCGATAAAAACAATAAATAATTTTAGCATTTTGATAGAGACAACAGTAGATAGAAGAATACATTAAAACGACAAGGGTAATTCGTTTTTATTACAAAACTTCTGGCAAAAATGCGAGAAAATTATATACAGTTATAGGGAAAAATAAAACAAAGAATGTTGTGAAAATGGACAACACGCTGAGATACAAAAGTCGCGAGAATAGATATTTATAATGTCCGCAACTATTTAAATGCGAAAATAAAATATTGTAATGACTGCAACAACGAATGCTGTGTTTGGCTAATGTCCAATCATTATCAAATGCATTGCAATTGTCGCATTGTTTTTATTTGTTTTAAATGGTAAGTTATAGCATTTTGTATTATTGAACAACAACTATTATTATTTAACCATTAATTACTAGCGTGAAATACCGTAAGCCTTGTTTCACACATACGCGGTCATTTCAGCCGAAAACGAATCAAACCCTTTCACACATACACGGTTCTCATACGGTTCATATTAGGTTTTATTTTTTTCCGTAAACTCAGTAGTTATCATGGAGAGAAAGCAAGTTGTTGCCATGTTGTTTATCTATAAAAAAATTTAAAAAATGAAGGAGGAATACTAGAATTCATTGCGAGCACCCTCTCATCACTTTACAGCAGGAATTTGGAGCATTCTACACTATTTTCCCGAAGCTAAAGAGCATGAAGACGATCCACATCAACATCTAGAAAACCGCTCATTTTATTAGAAAATCCGCGACAAAACTTAAAAAAAAAAAAATACTTGCTATCAGGTTAAAACCGAAACTAAACCGAGTATGTGTGAACGCGTTCATTGCTTTCTGTTCCCTGGACACGAATTGAAACCTGATGAAATCTGTCCGTGTGGAGGAAGTATTCAGTTCTGTACGGTTTCTATTAGGTACCGAATACAAACTGAATCATCGTTTCACACTTGTCGGCAGCGACCGAAAACGAACCGAACCGAATGAAACCGTATATGTGTGAAATAGGCCTTACACAGTTACTCGCACGGTGTATTTTATATACCACATAAAAAAGCTAGTTTTTGGGAATTTTGAAGGTATTATACTTATTAATTTTTTGCCCAATTCATATTATGTACTATTTATTTTTGAGAAACTATAGGCAAATTTTCCTAAAATTAACCCAACTAAAAATTAAGGATTAGAAAGAAAAACTAACCAAAATAAATCTAAAAAAGTACACAAAACTATAACAATATTCATCTTGTAATAAATCGGACAACAAAAATTTGATTTTTGTTTGGTAATTTTTTTAATTTTGCTTTTTTGACAAGATGTCTTCCATCAGCAGCATCACTAATGTCTTCAAAAACGCGGTTTTTCGCTTATGATGCTGCTATTTGTGCGTTAATAGTTAATACCACCTACATTTAGTAAGTAAAAAATTAATACAAACCGCTACAATCCTCAAATTTTGAGTGCCGGATTCCTATCACACTCTAGAATGACTAAACAAAGGTTAAATGGGGGTGTACAGTCCCACAAAAATTTATGCATTTAGTAATCGCAGAAAATGCGTTACTGGTGTACAAAATACACCGGTGCGAGTAATTAAGGGTTAATTAACCTGCGTATTGGTCTGTCAGACCAACATATTACATTTTTTAATTTTTTTAATAACGGAGAATGCTAAGACAATGATATTACTGGTAGCTTCATGATTTGTCGCGATCTTCAATTTAGTGCAGTGCGAGCATTCGTGCGAATAGGACATGTTCCAGTACACGACATCAATTGGTCTGTAAGACCGACGCGGGTATTCGCTGGGTGCAAAGTAGGTAGTGGGGGAAACGAAATAGATCACAGCGCACAACGTGGCAAAAAATAACACTTTGGGTGGACTAACTGTCATTTTTAATAGACTCGTTTTTAACTGAAAATAGAAAGGTCAACATGGTTTATCCCACTATAGACTATGTGCAAGGGGGTGGAGTTAGAAATAATATTGATGCGAGTGTTCGTGGTGAGCAATATTGTAAAATTATCGGCGCCAATATTTGAGGTTATGCTGTCAATGTAAACGAATTAATTATTTCTCTATTATACGTCATAATTAAAGAGAAAAAGATACCCAAAATTAATAATTTTCACGTACCTTTCATGCTATACTATTTATATTATATGCAAACAGCTAAATTAAATGATATTTGTTTAATAAAAAATTTCACGGTATTAAACATATTAAACAATGATAAAAATAGAGTTAAATCCATTCAATCCTTCTCTATTACCCGCTAATAGACTTCGTGCACATAGCTAATAGTCATAAATAATCGTCTAAAATGTATATATTACGATATTTTATTGAAATTATTTGTTTGTTAGTACGTCAAAGTCCACCCAAGTTGCTACTAAAGTCCACCCGTTAATTGGCTCTGTCATCGCGCACGCTGCGAATAGGTGTTATTACACTTTTGAGTATGCTCCGAATGCATAGCGAGATATTGGTTGAGAATAGTTTATATTACTTTATTACTCATGTTTTTTTCTAAAGGTTTTAGAGTTATTTTTAGTTTTTGTTTTGAGAAAAAAAATTTTTATTCAAGTTTTCGTAGCTCGTTAAAAAAGTAACTTTTTTCAGAGGCTGTAATAAAAGAATGTTTGTCACTAATTAAATCGAAATATTGTCTATAACTTTGATTTGTTGCCCATTTGGTTTCATCACGTCAGGGTTTTGAGATATTCTAACTTAAAAGTCCCAAAAATGACTATATTGGCAATGTTAAAGAATTTATTATCAAGTAGGTAATTTTTAACTTCCCAATAGGGAGTTATTGTAATTGGTCTGAAAATCGAAATCAAAAATTTTAACATATTTTCATGTTTCAAGGGCATTAGAGTATATTGACACTATTTTTAGAAAAATGTCTGTGTGTGTGTGTGTGTGTGTGTATGTACGTACGTACGTACGTACGTGTCATTTTTTTCCGGGACGAAATTTCGCGAACAAAAAATGCTATTGACTTCGTTGGGGTGCTAATCGAAGCGTCTTGACGTGAATATGATCTGAAAGAAAGGATTTTTCGAAATTCAACCCCTACGGGGGTAAAAAGGGTGTTTTTTTTCATTTTTATTTTTTTTTCTTGGTCGAATTTAGTCGGAACTTAGAATAAATACTATACAATACAAATAATGAAACGTGTATTTCGGTATTTATTTTTTATATGGGTCCAAACAGTCATTAAAGGGATGAAAACCACCATCAAAATTTGAATTTTATACTAATAAATACATCTAATAATTCATGTTGCCTTGGAAACAACACAATTCAAAATTCAAACTGTCAGATTACTTTTTCTAAAAATGTGCATTATATTATTGACATTATTAGGATATTAGAAAACTAATATTCATAATACAAAGGGTGAGTTTTATTTCTGATAAATTCCATTAAAATTTTTCATATACATATTAAAAAAAATATATATTTACAAACTATGACATAGTAATATTAATTATGGAAACAATAAGTAATCAGTATTCAAGTATTGTTAGTCATACCATGTTGGGAAGTTGATTGTGTGGACCTAAAGGATCGCACCCCACAGCATTATACGTTATATAGTTTAATTTTATATCCCCGGGTAAAATTGGATCCGACAGCTAGTTTTCTAAAGTTTTCGGTCATGGTAACAAATAATATTATATTTCCTCTTAAAATGAGTTTTAACTTTTTACTGTACGATTTTTGTAGCCGAGATGTACTAGTTTGAAGATATGATATTTTTGTTAATAGAGTGTAGTATAGTAGATACAATGAACTTTACTACATATATCTTCAAAGTAGTATATTTCGGTAAAGAAAAATCACATAGTAAAATGTAAAAAATCATTTTAAAGAGGAAAGATAGTACTATTCGAAATCATGAAAGAAAACTTCAGAAAAAATTTACCTACTTAGTAATCTATTTCCATCCTTATTTTTGGGACTTTTAGGTTCGGATATCTAAAAAACCTGACGTGATGGAATCATTTGGGCAACGAATTCGGTTTCAACATGACAAATACCTCATTAATCACCTATTAAAATTTCTGTGAATTTTTTTTGTTGCATAGTGTAATTTTTATTAAAAAGTCGACTTCATATTTCTCCGTGCAGTTACAGCATTAGTTTTTTACATTTTATTCAAGTCATTCAAAAACGCAGACCAGTGCAATTAATTCGTTACAAACACATTGAAACGATGTTTCATACAAAAATTTTTAATGAGAAGTTTTTTTTTAATTTGCACAAATAATAATATTTTCAAACATGTCTACATAGTTGTAATTAGAATGTTATTAACATGAATAGTAGAGGAAAATATACCTAGTCCGTTTTACAAGTAGGTACTTTCAAAACTAACGAACTAAAGAAAACTTAATTAAGTCTAACATTTGGTACAGCACGTGATCTCTACCTATCTCAATAGACATTCGAATGAGTGTCACAAAGAGGTACAGATGTGGCTTAATTACAGTAAGTAGGGTAAATGGATGTAATTAACAGACTTGTGTCCAAACTATGCTAATTGCGTTTTCAAAATTACTTTTTTTTACTACTGAACATAGGAATTTCTTAAAGGACCCCGCACATTCCTTATGGCAACTGGCTTTCCGTGAAATTCGCAAATTTTTTGGTATGATGTAGTTTATGTGATGCTGATCAAAAACTCTCACAGGCACAACTGCGAAAAATGAGCCGTTTCGGCGATAAAATTTTTTGAAGATGAAAAATTGAAATTAAAGTTTTATTTAAGTTTTAGATCTTTTAACATTTTTAAAGTTACAAATAACTCACATTTATAATATATAATTACTAGTTTACATAAATACCTTAGTGGAATTTATTTTTATTATTTAGTTAAAATAATTGATGATTTGAACAGCATTTATTTTTTTGTCATCTATATTATTTCATTTAAGTTTGCAGTGGTTGTTATGTGATTTGATAAGCAACCACTGAAAACTTAAATGAAACAAAATATAAATCTTAATTTTCAATTTAATTTTTATCAATTTTGTTGTTTACACATTTTAGTAAAAAAATTAGGAACTGTCTCCTATGCCGGCGCCGGCAACGTGAATATAATGTGAATCGTTGCCGGCACTCGCTTATGTCGCAGGTTTCTGGGTTTCCAAATTTTATATTTGATAATTATTTATTGTGTTTTGTTTTTTGTAAACAAAGTTGAATAAAATTTTCTTTTGAATAAAGATGACGTACATTTTCTACTGAAAATTAACTAGAATTCTAATAATTTCGAGGTATGTAAGTGAATTTAAAATAAAAAATTCAGTATATTCACATTATGATTTATTTGTAGATGTTAAAAATTGGAAATAGATTCAATAGCTTTGAACATCTCAATTTAAAGCTTAAGGAATATGAGCAATTGGTTTTTAACAATTACTGGATACGAGACAGCAGAAAATTAAAAATTCAATCTCGTAGATTTTCAGATAGTGTAGCAGCACATGTTTGGGTTGATATGGAGAATAGGGGTACAAGCTGTCACTACTGTCAAAAATCATGTACTTACTTAGTATAGAGTTGATACCACGTAAGACCAGATTTATTCAAAAATGTAATTTTTATTGATGTTATATCTATGTAATTCAAATTATTTTTTGTATTTTTATTATTAAATTCATAAAATGTTGAAAATAAGTATTTTTAATTTATTTGCATATTATTTTAGATCAAACTTAAAACATAATAGTACCTACGTGTCTTTGAAAGAAGGTGTATATGGGGCGAAGCCTCAAACATAATAGTAAAAAACATTCTAACTCAACAATTATAATTAATATACTGTTTTTAAGGAATTTAGGGGGCAGCGCACCTCTTCATAAGATATAATTAAATTGATATAATTAATATACTATCATTAAATATTAATAAAAAATTACAAATATCATTACTTAATTATATTACTGTTAGGTTAGTTTAGAGGAGATTAGGTTAAATTATAGTAAATTAGGTTAGTCCCGGTTAGGTTAGGATATTTATTATCATTGAATGCTAACAAAATTAGAGAATCTAGAAAAAAAAAATTAAGAAGGTTTTTATTCCTTCAATACACAACAGTACACATGTACCTCATTAAATATAAATTCGAAAATTTCATTATTTGTCATCTAGCGGAATATAGGAGACAGTTCCAAAATTCATATCAACTGCCGGCAACCTAGTACGTCCCAAAAAATTAATAATTACATTTTTCATCATTGTAATATCATTAATAACAACTTAGGTACCTCTGAAATAGCATAAGTGAAAAACTAGAATAGCCAAAAAAAGCATTAAAACAATAAAAACTCAAATAAAACTAGATAAAAAAATTTAATTTTTTTATCATGAAAATTTTTTATCGCCGAAACGGCTTATTTTTCGAGGTTGTTCCTCTGAGAGCTTTTGATCAGCATCACATAAACTACAACATACCAGAAATTTAGCGATTTTCACGGAAAGCCAGTTCCCATAAGAAATGTGCGGGGTCTTCTCTTTATATTTTTTTGTAGTTTTATTTACATTATTTTATTTTTATTTCTTCGCAATATCCGAAAGAAAGAATTTTCACATGATCTTTCTGTTTCAGGTCAAAACAGGCAATTCTTGTTCCGTGTCTGTCTGAAACACTAAACCGATTTTAATGAAACTTGGATTGTTGGTTGGGTTTGTCTTGAGGATGGTTAATCAATGATATGTAGTCCCAGGACTGTGTCAAAGCTCAATATTTCATTTATTATAAGAATTAGAATAAAACTTTAAATGTAAAAGTTGTCAGGCTAGAGGAGCGGCATAATTTAAAAATAGTTACATTTATACAGAGTGTCCCATAACTGCGTTACAAACCAAAGTTATGTTTTTTAAATACAAACTATATATTTTTATTTGATAATCTAATAGCATTCATTTTTCTGAGTATTTTGATATATCATTATTGGATTATACAGAGGGGTTTACAAATTATGACCAATTTTGTAAGAAAATGGGAACATAATTAGAAAATTACAAAAAAAAATTGTTTTCTGTTTGAAGTAGTTTTGGCATATTCTCTATTATTGCGATATTATGTCAAACATTTACAAAATTGTATTATTTGTACAGGTTGTATCAAAACACTGAACCTAGTTTTTTTCAAAATTTTCAAATAGAACACCCTATATATTTTTACATTTTCGAATTGCCTGTTCAATTCTCAACACTTTTTAAAAACCATGTTCTATATCTAAATCCAGCCGTTAATAAGTCATTAATTTTATATTAAAATCTTAATATATTTTTTAAAACAATACAACTTTATTATATTCCACAAAATAATTAAATTTTTATGTTGTTAAAGTTTGTAAGTTCTATTAGTTTGTTAAGTTATTTTTCAGCGAACTGTTTTATTGATTATAATAAAGTTGCATTGTTTTTAAAAAAAATATTGTTTGTGTTCACTCGAATGAAATAAGGCACAAATACTCTACAAGGCAAATAACATTTTCGAAAATTCAACCCCTAAGAAGGAAAGGGGGATTACTGTTAAACTTTTTATTTTTTTTATTTTGACATACATATTTATGAACATAACTGTTTATAATACTAAGGTAAATTCAGACAAAATAATATTCCATAAAAATTTCGACATTCAACCCCTAATGACAGGGGTTGATAAGAGGTGGTTTTTTGATATGTTTATCTGCAAAAGTATTTAAGTTATAAAGGTGAATTCAGGTAAAATAGTCTTCAATAAAAACAAAAATGGCGGAAGTAAACGGGGGGTGGATTTTTGGAATTCGATCCAACGAAAAAAATACCATTGGGGGGGGGGGTTTAAGGGGAAAAATCAACATCCTATCTCTTGCATAGGAGCCGAGATATATACGATTTTGTATTAATAAATAAAAAGTAAAAATCGAATACAGCCTTGGCCAAAAGTATTTGCAACCCCCCTCAATTTTTAGATATGTAACATTTTTTGACTTGACATGGAGTGGGTGAAATCGTGTTGTGTAAAGGGCTAAATGGGTTAAAAAAGACACCCAAGTACTGTAAACTGCGTTAAAATGTTCGGTGATACCAACATGAACAGCGCCCGTTTACAGTAAGAAAACGCGCCTGTCACAAACCGCGAGTGGTTCTCAGATAATGGGATTGAGCTCATGTTTTGGCCTCCTCAATCATCGGACCTCAACACCATTGAACATCTTTGGTCGATATTAAAGCACACGATTAGGGAACACTCAATCACATCAAATAAAAATATAAACAATATCTTGAGTGGCAAATAATTACTCCACAATAATGACGATGCTTAGTATCTACGGAGTAAGAGTAACTGCTGTTATCATAACAAGAGGTATATTAATTTATTATAATAAATATTTCCGTTATCATCAACTGGTATTATTTATTTAACCTGGGTGGCAAATACTTTTGGCCAAGGCTGTACTTTAATATTTTATTCTCTGTAATTAGTTTCATTCGATCCGGCGGGAAAAATACCACGAAAGTCGCGGGGTTTTGAAATTCATATTAGTGAAATCGCGGGTTACAGCTACTTTATAATAAGATTGAACTTGTTAAAAATATATTTTTTAATATAATTGTATAAAAATTAAATGGTTAACCAAAGGCAAGCATAAATATCGGTTTTTACTGAAATTAAATATCTTCGGTTAATTTAGCACGAGGAGTATGTTTACATTGACTACATTCAGATCAAGAGCGTTAGAGGGGGGGGGGGGAGTGATGATTCATACTATTGATCTATAGATAATTTCATAATTTTTTTCATAATTTTTTCAACAAAATTTGAGTTGTAACAAAAAAGTAATAATAATTAATGTAGTTGGTCCGTAAACATTGTTTACGACAGATTTTGTTTAAATTGCACAGTAATATTCCTTAGATTAAAATCTGAAAATAGCCCATTTTTATTAAAATTGACCATCTCAAAGTCATGAAAAACGATCTCAAAGTTTATATTTTTAACACAGCTTATATGGACTAACTGTACACTAACGTAACGTTTTATTAGATAAAATTTAAACGTGGCGTCAGATTTTCATAAAAAACTGACATGTTGTATATTTATATGAAAGAAAACATTATAAGAAAAATTAGAATTATTGACCATCCCGTTATTAAGATCTAACCAGATTTAACTACCAAACCATCACATAAATTACAGTATTGTTGACAATGTGGCAACAACGTATTAATTTGGTTATAGTAAAAAATACACGAAATAATCAAATAATTATTTACAAAATATAATAAGTGGATTGAAGGGAATTATAATCAATTTCATTAATTATAAATATATTCTGTGGTAGCTTAGATGATAAAATATAATCATTTGACAAGTAGTTAATAGTAGATAATGTACAGCGTTGCCATGATCATTTCTCTAAATTATAAAAATGTACTCATGGCCTATTGTGATCACATTATGATGGACCAACTACCTTAATATAGAATATTGTGGTACAGTACTCGTATTATTGATCTGATTTTGTCGTTCAGTTATCCCCACTTTGTGCATTTATAAACATTTACATGCAAATACATGATTCTAGCCCAGTTTCTTTCGTTCTTTTAAATTTAAATTAATGACTGAAACTTACTTAAAAGATTCTATCGCGCAAGGGGGAAAAATCTTGTTAAAAATTATGTTTTCGTTTAAAAATGTTTTCAAAAATTAAACATCTTATGTATATTATATGCTTGTTTATAAAATGGTTGTTTTTTATATGATGTATACAAGCTGTCCTAAAAGTCTGTGAAATAGTTCAATAATTCACAATGTCGATTAATTTCTATGTATTTTAATAAATTCTTTCACAAAAGACAAAAAAATGTTTATTACAATAACCTTACAAAATAACACAATTGAGGGGTTTGTAGCAACAACGAGTTAACTCCATTTTTAGGCCAAACTGGGTTAACAACCGTTTCTTGGGGGAAAATATCATTCTTTCGTTTGGTTCAACAAAGAGTTACCTACCGTTGATAGTTGTCAAGGTATCCGCTAGGATGATTTAGCTGCTTGGGTCAAAATGGAGTTAACTCCAGGAGCTGACTCTTTGTTTTTGGGCTTAGAATTTAGTTAGTACACTTGTTACTGTGTTCTTTCTTCAAATAAACTAATTTTCTTGAAAATTGTTCTTATTCAATGCTTCCTCGCTTTAAAAAGAAAATAAATTTCAACTCTTTGGCGCAAAAAGGAATTAACTCTAGAATAAAATTGACTCTAGAATTGCGAATTTGACGAATTTCTCAATGGAATTTGGCCAAAACATGTGGTCGGTGACAAATAATAATTGGACGAAGACCAAGGCGATTTAAATTCATTTTCAATTTTTTAAACAGTTTTTTCTATTTTCCCACAAACTATAAAAACTGGAGAAAACTCCTTGTTGCTACAGACCCCTCAATTATATAAAAATTATTAATTAAGTGGGGAACCTGGTTTGAAGGTCAAGATTTTCGATTTTTTTTTTGCTGAATCGATAATTAAACTATTCAAGAATATATTTTCAAAGTTTCAGAGCACAATTCGCAATATTTTAAAAGTTATAGAACACATTGTGAGTGAGTGTCGCGCTGGTATTATGTATCTACTGTCATGTGTTTTAGTTTTGAGACGTTTATCTAGAAATATCATTTTTTGTATTTTATTAAAATCTGCGGGAAAGATAGAGAAAAAACTAATTGATCAATCGACTTGATTTAAAGTGCGTTAACTCAACAGCCATTCTTGGTGAACTTCAAACATTAGTAAAAATATTATTTTAAATAATTGTTATTGCATCAAAACGGTGGATATTTTTTCTCTAAAATGTAATTTTTTGTTCAAGTGCTATTTTTTTGTATTTTACAGTTTTTGAACCTGTTGTTCCTGGTTCACATAAAATAAAAATATATGAATATTAATAATCCTTTTTGATGATTTATTTGAGATCAAAATTAAGGGCTACATTTTTCTCGGAGTTTAGCAACTCGATTGAAGAGGCGCACAATGGGTTAAAGTCATACATTTTTATGCGAAATTTCGCATCGAGCCAATTTTCAACCAATTTTAATGTAATCACTCGCATTTGAAAGGTAAGTAGTTGTAGTTTATGAAAATAATCCCAAGAATAGTCAATTCACCCTCTTAATTGCCCTTTCATCCCTCTAAATCTGAAAAATCAATTAAACGATAAATTCTATCATAAATTAACAAATCGAGTAAGACAATACATATTGCACAAATATAAAAAATTATTTATTTATAGATACTATTATATAATATGTGTAAATATGTGTGAAGTTATCTACATATGTACAGGGTGAGTAATAATTTAGTATTTCTTCGATATCTTCCCTGTTAATATTTAAGAGAAAAATTCAATTTTTTTTAATTATATGATAAGTAGTAAAACTTATATTAAAATATATAGTGTGACCCCGAAAAAGGTGTATCATTACAGGATGAGTTGATAGTGCGTATCTCTTCAATATCTTCCTTTTTTCGTTAAATCGATTTTTTAGATTTATGGGGGTGAAAAGGTAATGAAGAGGATGAATTGACTATTCTTGGGGTAGTTTTCATAAACTACAACTACTTACCTTTTAAATGCGATTGATTACATTAAAATTAATTAATTGAAGCAAAATTTCGCATAAAATGTGTGATTTTAACCCACTGTGAAGCGTTTTGATTAGAAATACACCACGGCGCCATTTTGCAAGTATTTAAAATATATTTTTAAAGTGAAACTTTTATTACATCGTCTCAAACTTTTTGGTCTGTGTGTTGCATGTCGCGTGACGTTTGGACTGCGCATGCGTGGAACAAGCAGCCATTCATTGTATGACAGTTTATGTACTGTGTGCTATTATACATATTTAGTAAGTTTGTATTGTAATTTGTCAGTGTTTAATGTAAATGTTGTTATTTATTTGCTTTTGGTAAACAACGACACAGCTAGTGAGTCCAAAAAACTGATCAACGAGAAAGAATAGTGCAAAAATGAATGACGATTAATTAATTTAAACAGAACGCCGACAGAGCACGTGCTTATAGAAAAAGGAAAAAAGATCTTGGTTTTTATATAGAATTTATTAGAATTATTAGAACTTTTTGCTGGTGCATGTTGTTGTTTATGGATTTATTTCAATTTTGAGTGCTTGAATTTATTATTCCGAAAATTTTTAGTTAAATGTCTATAATGTGAAAAAAAGTTTCACTTTTACCGTGGTTTCATAAAACCACACAATCCTTTTTTTACATTTTCAAATAAGCATTTAAATATCGTTAAAATTTTAGAAATCTCAATTGCATTATTGTAAATAAAAAAAAATGTCTAAAAAATCTCCTTTTTTAGCCTCCTAAACCAGGTTCCCGCTTTAAAGTAGGTAATATAAAATATCGTACATAATTAATGTGTAATGGTAAACACATTCAGGCGTGTATCTAGGAATGGTTGGGAGGGGGGCATTTAAAAAGAATGCTATTTTATATAATGTATCAATAATTTCTAATAAGAACTTTTGTTGGTTTATTTACATAAATAATTTTTGACCAAGCTTCGAATTTGTTATACCTAATAAATAAATAAAATTAATAAAAAATTAATAATAAATTAATAAAAGAGAAATTATTTAAATGTATCTGAAAAATTATTAAAATTTTTAAGTACTTTATAATAATTATTTCCCAAATAATATCCTAGCTACGCGCCTGAATGTGTTACATACATAATATGTATACTTTAAATGACAACACTTTTTCAATAGAGACAGAAAACAATGAATGAATGTATTATAACATGTAATATTACAAATATTGTATATAAATAGAACAGTGTTTACCAAAGTGTGGTACGTGTACCCCTTGTAGGTGTTTCAAGGGGTCACGGAGTACTTCTTAACATTTTTTCATTAAATAATTTTATGTTTTTGGAAGCAGATTCTGCATTATAAAAAAATTTTATTTTTATGAAACTTTTTGTGATTCAACTGAATCTAAATGACACGTATTTTTGGTTTGTACAATTGAAAGGGTAAAATCTACCCTAAACAAATGAGAAATATAGTTTTGAATATGCTAGAAAGGGGGCCCCGCTATAATAATAATAATAATATAATTATTACCGTTTTCAAGAACAATTTAATCTGATTTCTTAACATTTTTTGATTAAATAATTTTATGTTTTTGAAAACAGATTCTGCATTATTGAGATTTTTTTACCCACTCTATTTTCTTTAATTTCGTTAAGATTTTTTTACATGAAAAACAGCATTAATATTGCAATTTGTAATTTATTTTTTCACCGTTCCCCATGTACCCCCTAAACATACACTCGAGAGTACACCGGTAATATTTAACTCTTAAAAGAGGTACATGGGGAGTTTAAATTTTTTGTAAACACTGTTATATAAGCATTTAATTAATAAAATATTATAAAATTTTTTATGTATAACTCTTCTTTAATTCTTAAAATTGACTTATGCAGTGTTTAACTGGGGAAAACCACTGTGACGAGAAAAAAATTGGTGCAATTTTTTTAAAGAATACATATTCATAAATATGTAAGAAAATACATATGTTCAAATTCCGAAAATTGAGTTACAGTCAATTGAGAGCAGATAGCACGGCCGGTTATGACCCTCAGAAAACTTTAAACGTGTTTATCTTGAAATGAATTTTTTTTGACCTTGTTCCAGTGATTCCTCAAATACTTATTAACCAATTTTTTTAATTTACGTAATCGCAGTAGCTAATAATAACTATTTGATAATAACTATTTTTAAGACCGCTTGAATAAAAAAGGTCTTAAAAATAAAATAAAAAATCAAACCGTCGCCATTTTGAAAAAATAATGGCAACGCATAACCAGAGTCACATTCATATAGATATTAATAAAATATTTATTAATTTTTTTACATAATCCATCCCGAAATTTCGATGGCACAATAGAGAACATATTTTTTTTGGTCTTCACATCGAAGCTCATAACTTTGTTAATGTTTAATATTTTTCAATAAAAATCGGTATTGAATAACTTGAATATATACTTAATAAAATGTCCTCTACATAATTCTAAAATAATCATTTATACTTGGGGAAAAAAATCCTACACATTGACAATTTTTGAGCCATGACAGTGGCTTTCCCCTTTAATCGAAGATAATTGTGTATTATTGTTGATCTAGAGCCATATTTGGTCTTACATCTAACCGTTGTTGTGATGGTACATAACATTTATGTTTTACTTATTTCACAAACTGAAGGATACTTGGTGTTTGGATCTACTAGATTTGTTTTTCCATTTTGTGAAACTGCTCCGTATTTTTGTGTGTTTGTCGCAACACATTTTCCATTTAAGATATTGTTCTTGCGGTACTTCACCTATAAATAGTAATAGTTATTTAGTAAACAGGAATAATATACCAATTAATTTAGTATGTTTCGTGTTATTTTATTGTCAGTCTGTCTGTCTGTCACACACAGCCTTCTAGCTACGTAAGTGGGGAGGAGAAGGGTAAAGATTTACTTTCTACATGGACAAAAGGGGGGGGGGACATATTCAAATGTTAAGGAACATTAATTCATTTTTGTTTCTTAATTATAATATTTCATGCTAAAATAGTTAAAAAAAATATTATTGCAATATATTTTAACAGTTGATTGAGAAAAATATTTCAAACAAAAAAGTTCATATGTACATGTGGGCTTTTTTATTTTTATCTAGTACTGTTTTTATATTCTTCATTTTTTTCCTATATTTGGCACATTTATAAAGTCATATGCCACAAAATACACAAAAATATCAACTGTTCAAGTTTGTTTCAAAAATAGTATTCAAAAATAAAGTATTTTGAAAGAAACTGCATTCATAACATAAAAATCTAATTTATTTGGGTGGTTGATACATAAGTGCATAACACAGTCCCATTATAAAAGAACGTTGCATTGATTTTTATGAAACTTTTTGTGCTTCAACTGAATCTAAATGACACGTATTTTTGGTTTGTACAATTGAAGGTGTAAAACCTAGTCTAAACAAATGAGAAATATAGTTTTAAATATGCTAGAAGGGGGGCTCAGCTATAATAATAATATAATTATTACCGTTTTTAAGAACAATTTGCTCTGATTTGAAGACGTTATGATATCCAGCCCAGAACCATTGAATATTGTTATCTATTACATCACCGAGAACTTGATCTAATTCATCTTTGGTCTGGAATATTACAAGATGGCCTCCATTGTTTCTACAACACCTCCTAGCCGCCGCCCATGTTAGTAGTTGTTTGTTTATTCTGGAAATCTTTTCTTTAGAAAGTTCGGGAAAAGATAGATCTGAAAAAATATATCAGCATAAATGTTCTGTTTTAGTAACAAAAAATCAATAGGAACTGGTTCTAAAAATTTTTTTAGAACTCCGACTCGAGGGGTCGGTTACGGTTTTTTTTCTAAGAAAACAAAGTTTTAGTTTGCAAAATAAATAATATTTAAGGAGGTTTAGACACCATAGAAAAATACTCTGCCTTGTAAATGCACGGTGCTTCCTCGTGCTAAATTCATCGAAGGTAGTTAATTATTGAACAATTTAAATAAAAACCGATAAAGTATTCAGATGAACTGTCTGTCATTGGTTAACCATTTAATTTTCATACGATTTTAATAAAAAAATTAAATTTTACATTTTTCTTAATACGCGCCTGGTTATTATGTCGTATATTTTGAATTTTTTGACAATTTCAATCAAAATCATTATTTTTCTGCTCTACGAATGTCAAAATGACATTTAAAACGTCAAAGTGACATTTAATATGTCAAAGTAAATAGCAGTTTTAAAAAAACAAATGACGATTTTCTTAAGTCAAATTGAGATAGATCTTTGGAAGGGAATATTTTACAACAAAAGTAGGTGACCTATATTATAGAGAATTGAATGCTCTACAAAAAAGGTTCTATACAATTTTCACGTAACATGTGCCTTTCTTGAGATATCTTCAAAAAATAAATCTTTTTGGATGTCACCCCTCCCCCTTACACACAATTTTAATTATTTTGAAATGGGACCGTCCTCAAGCCAGACCCAACCAACCAACCAAGTTTCATCAATATTGGTTCAGTGGTTCATGAGTTAAGCGTGTGACAAGGATTGGGGGACAGACACACACACACACAGACACACACACACACACACAGACAGACAGACACGGAACAAAAAGTGTTTGTCTTGACCTGAAACGGATAAATAAAATAAAATTTTTGAAATCAGAGAACAAATTTTTTTTCTCGTTTTAAAACGATAACGAAGCTTCTCGTATTTTCGATATTGCGAGGAAGCAATAACAGAGAATTTCGTTAAAACTCTAAAAGTAGCAAGACATTTAAATTTAAAAAATACCTACAAAATTTGAATGTCATTAGAAGAATAGTTTAACAAATATTAAATAAACAAATTAACATGCATTCTTATGAGAACTGTATAATGACATACATTCCTTATTCATTTACAAAGATAAATGCAAATATTCAGAATTATTAGGAACTAAGTTTTTTAATTAAAAAATGATAAGTGTGTGAAAAAAATCGAGAGAGACACACCTTGCCTTCACTCTATACTTATCCACAGGCACTTACCCGCACCGTTCCCCGCATAGTCAACCCCCGCACCCTATAGTATAAACATGTCTTGTATTTAAACAGTATTTATAATACTTACTCTTTTTATCAGTTGGTAGTTGACATATGTATGTATATAAACCTCCACAATCTATATCATTGAGGAGAGTTCTAATATTCATAATTCAACCACATTGCCTTCACTCTATAGCCAGTCCCCGCACCCTATAGTATAAACATGTCTTGTATTTAAACAGTATTTATAATACTTACTCTTTTTATCAGTTGGTAGTTGACATCACACTATAATATAAACGTGTATGAATATCCGCACTTATATATAAACGTGTATGTTTATATATATATTTATATATCCGCACGAAACTATAGCTTTATAGACTCTGATCCCACCGGACCGATTTTGATAATTTTTTTTTCGTCATGTAGCTTGACTCTTTTTCCAGTCAATAGGCTAGATTTCATTTCTTAGTTATGAAAGGTCTCTGAGCTGTGATTTTTTTCCGAAAAAGTACGTGAAAAATTTTGTTGAAATTAAATTTTATGATAAAATACCGTCGGCATTTTTTTTTAATCTGTAGCTCTGATTGGACGAAATCATATGTTTCTGTCTGATTCAAAATACACGTGCATGCTTTTTGACAGATGACAGATGATAGATGACAGGGAATGTTCTAGAAGGTTCTATCCTTTTCTATTAAGAGTGAGAAAATTTTTGATGACGTTAGATTTGATAGTAGAATTACGTGGTTTTTTTACACGTGACATATTTTTTATGTTTGTAAAAAAAATATTTTGAGTGAAATTGTTGATTTTTTTTTAATTGTTGAAAATATTCATTTAAATCAGGGACGGCGGCGTTTCAAATTTTTTTTCTTGCATTTTTTAATGAAATTGTATAAAAATATAATTTTTAATAGTTTTGTTGTAGGAGATTGATGCAATTTATCCAAAAGTTCACATTTAAAAATAAATAAGTCAGTAGCGTCCCAAAAAAATTTTTTTAATTGTTCAAAAATTAGAAATTTCAGAAAAATATGAAAAATATAATATAGATCAGTAGCGCCTTAAAAAAAATTATTCTGAATTATTATTTTTTTGAAAGTTGAGATTGATATATTAATAATTTTTTTTAAATTATAATTAAGTCAGGGGCGTCGCATGAAAATAATTAAAATTGCTATTTTTTAAAAGTGACACAAATTAATTTTGATTAAAATTTAACTATAATTAAAAACTTCAGGAATACATAAAATTAAAAAGTTAACCATTTAATAAATAACAGTACATTTTAGGTTGGGTAATTCATACGTGTAATATTATAAATAAAATTATTTATAATATTACAAAAAAATAATTATTTTGAGTGAAATTGTTGAATTTTTTTTAACTGTTGAAATTATTCATTTAAATCAGGGACGGCGTTTCAAATATTTTTTAATTTGTGTTTTTTTTTAATGAAATTGTATAAAAATATAATTTTTAAGAGTTTTGTTGATGCAATTTACAAAATTTCACATTTAAAAATAATAATTAAGTCAGGGGCTGGTGTCGTTTTAAATATATGAAAGTGGGAAACGTCACATTTCGTAACGTTTGTAAAAACTTTGAAAACATTTTTTAATTGTTCAAAAATAAGAAATTTCAAAAAAATATGAAAATTATAATATAGATCAGTAGCGCCTTAAAAAAAATTATTTATGAATTATTATTTTTTTGAAACATTTGAGATTGATATATTACGAAAAAAAATTTTAAATTATAATTAAGTCAGGGGCGTCGCATGAAAATAAATAAATTGCTATTTTTTAAAAGTGACGTAGACAAATTAATTTTGATTAAAATTGAACAAAATTTAAAAACTTCAGGAATTTTTAAAAGTTAAAAAGTTAACAATTTAAAAAAATAACAGTACATTTTAGGTTTTAATTGTTGAAATTATTCATTTAAAACACGGACGGAGTTTCAAATATTTTTTCATTTGTGTTTTTTTAATGAAATTGTATAAAAATATAATTTTTAAGAGTTTTGTTGATGCAATTTATTCAAAATTTCACATTTAAAAATAATAAAGTCAGGGGCTGGTATCGTTTTAAATATATGAATTTTTTCGTAACGTTTGTAAAAACTTAAAAAAAATATTTAATTGTTCAAAATTTAGAAATTTCAGAAAAATATGAAAATTATAAAATAAATCAGTAGCGTCTAAAAAAAATTATTTATGGATTATTTTTTTTTAAGTTTTGAGATTGACATATTCATACATTTTTTAAAATTATAATGAAGTCAGGGGCGTCGCATTAAACTAATTAAAATTGCTATTTTTTAAAAGTGACGTAGACAAATTAATTGAATAAAAATTAAAAACATCAGGAATATGTAAAAATAAAAAGTTAACCATTTAATAATTAACTACATTTTAGGTTGGGTAATTTATACATGTAATATTACTGAAAATTGTAATAATGATAAGTGATTATCACCGCCAATTAAAAGAAAAAAATGAGTATCAGCAAAAGAATGGAAGATTATTATAATATACACATACGAGGGTCGCAGACCTGAGTAAATTTGTGATTAGGTAATTTGTACATGTAAGATTACTGAAAATTTTAATATTGATTATCTCCGCTAAATTCAAAAATTAACTATCAAAAAATAGTGGAACGAGTATGATATATACACATACGAGGGTCGCAGACCCGAGTAAATTTGTGTACAAAATATGGCGTGAAAGGGGGTTGGGGCGCGAAGCGCCCAGGGGCACAGCCCCTAGTATCACACTATAATATAAACGTGTATGTTTATATATATATTTATTTATATATCCGCACGAAACTATAGCTTTATAGACTCTGGAATTACCCGGCCGATTTTAATAATTTTTTTTTCGTCGTTTAGCTTGACTCTTTTTCCAGTCAATAGGCTAAATTTCATTTCTTAACTATGAAAGGTCTCTGAGCTGTGATTTTTTTCCGAAAAAGTACATCGAATTTTACTAAAAAAACGTTGAATTAGCTGGTTCGAGCATCGGCTTTTGTTTTGTCAGACAGTGTGATGGTCGTTTGAAAAATACTATTTTTACGATAATTTGCTAAATTACAAGATATCACTGTTGTCTTTTGTTTATATCTGTCAAAATATGACATTTATAAAGAAGAAAACACATGGATTTTTATTTACATTTTCATAAAAAACACACTGATAAATTACTTGATTAATTTTAAATTGTTAGATTTGTGAATCAATTATAATTTCTACGTAAAATAGATTTTCATTGAAATTGTTAAACGATGAAATTATAAACAGCTGTTTTTTATCTTATATACGTCAGGAGCGTGTAAAGAAATGTTATTTTGTACATTTTGATTAAATTGCTTATAAATTAAATTTTAACCAAAATTGATTGGTAATTTGATGTAATTAGTATAATTATCTATAGATAATATTAAAAAGTATAATGTCAGGAGCGGCGAATTAAAAAATATTTAAAATCTTTTTTTCTAATTAGTTTAAATTTGACACATGACAGATGACAGGGAATGTTCTAGAAGGTTTTCTATCCTTTTCTATTAGGAGTGAGAAAATTTTTGATGACGTTAAATTTGATAGTTCCAAAATTACGTGGTTTTTTACATGTGACATATTTTTTGTTTGTAAAAAAATTATTTTGAGTGAAATTGTTGAATTTTTTTTAATTGTTGAAATTATTCATTTAAATCAGGGACGGTGTTTCAAATATTTTTAAATTTGTGTTTTTTTAATGAAATTGTATAAAAATATAATTTTTAATAGTTTTGTTGATGTAATTTATTCAAAATTTCACATTTAAAAATAATAATTAAGTCAGGGGCTGGTGTCGTTTTAAATATATGAAATTTTTGGGAACTGTCACATTTCGTAACGTTTGTAAAAACTTAAAAAAACATTTTTTATAGTTCAAAAATATAAATTTAATAAAAATATGAAAATTATAATATAGATCAGTAGCGCCTACAAAAAATTGTTTATGAATTATTATTTTTTTGAAAGTTTTGAGATTGATATATTAATTTTTTTTTTTAATTATAATTTAGTCAGGGGCGTTGCATGAAAATAGTTCAATTTGTTATTTTTTAAAAGTGCAATGTTTTTAAAATTATTTAATAAATAACAGTACATTTTAGGTTGTGTAATTTATACATGTTTCATTTAAATCAGGGACGGCGTTTCAAATAATTTTAAATGTGTTTTTTTAATGAAATTGTATATAAATATAATTTTAAATAGTTTTGTTGTAGGTGATTGATGCAATTTATCCAAAAGTTCACATTTAAAAATAAATAAGTCAGTAGCGTCTCAAAAATTTTTTTTAATTGTTCAAAAATTAGAAATTTCAAAAAAATATGAAAATTATAATATAGATCAGTAGCGCCCCAAAAAAATTATTTATGAATTATTATTTTTTTTAAAGTTGAGATTGACATATTAATCTTTTTTTTTAATTATAATTAAGTCAGGGGCGCGCATGAAAATAATTAAAATTGCTATTTTTTTAAAGTGATGTAGACAAATTAATTTTGATTAAAATTGAACAAAAATTAAAAACTTCAGGAATATATAAAAATAAAAAGTTAACCATTTAATAAATAACAGTACATTTTAGGTTGGGTAATTTATACATGTAATATTATTGAAAATTGTAATATTGATATGTGATTATCACCGCCAATTTAAGAAATAAAATGAGTATCAGCAAAAAGATTGGAAAATTATTATATTATACACATACGAGGGTCGCAGACCCGAGTAAATTTGTGATTAGGTAATTTGTACATGTAAAATTACTGAAAATTGTAATATTGATTATCTCCGCCAAATGAAAAAATTAACTATCAAAAAATTGTGGAACGAGTATGATATATACACATACGAGGGTCGCAGACCCGAGTAAATTTCTGTAAAAAATATGGCGTCAAAGGGGGTTGGGGCGCGAAGCGCCCAGGGGCACAGCCCCTAGTCACACTATAATATAAACGTGCAATATATATATATGTATGTATGTATATATGTCCGGACGAAACTATAGCTTTATAGACTCTGGATCCACCGGGCCGATTTTGATAATTTTTTTTTCGTCATGTAGCTTGACTCTTTTTCCAGTCAATAGGCTAGATTTCATTTCTTAGTTATGAAAGGTCTCTGAGTTGTGATTTTTTTCCGAAAAAGTACATCGAAATTTTACTGAAAAAACGATGAATTAGCTGGTTCGAGCATCGGCTTTTGTTTTTCAGACAGTGTGACGGTCGTTTGAAAAATACTATTTTTACGATAATTTGCTAAATTACAAGATATCACTGTTGTATTTTGTTTATATCTGTCAAAATATGACATTTATAAAGAAGAAAACACATGGATTTTTATTGACATTTTCATAAAAAACACACTGATAAATTACTTGATTAATTTTAAAATGTTGGATTTGTGAATCAATTTTAATTTCTACGTAAAATAGATTTTGATTGAAATTGTTAAACGATGAAATTATAAACAGCTGTTTTTTATCTTATTAACGTCAGGAGCGTGTAAAGAAATGTTATTTTGTACATTTTGATTAAATTGCTTTTAAATTAAATTTTAACCAAAATTGATTGGTAATTTGATGTAATTAGTATAATTCTCTATAGATAATATTAAAAAGTTTTTGTTAACTATAATGTCAGGAGCGGCGAATTAAAAAATATTTAAAATCTTTTTTTCTAATTAGTTTATATAGAAATTTCGTAACGTTTGTAAAAACTTTAGATTTTTTTTGAATTGTTCAAAAATTATAAATTTCAGAAAAATATGTAAATTATAATAAATGTCAGTAGCGTCTCTAAAAAAATTATTTAATGAATTATTATTTTTTTTTAAGTTTTGAGACTGATATATTAAAATTTTTTTTTTAATAATAATTAAGTCAGGGGCGCCGCATAAAAATAATTAAAATTGAAATTTTTAAAAAGTGACGTAGACAATTTTTTTTAAATGTTAGATTTGTGAATCAATTATAATTTCTACGTAAAATAGATTTTGATTGAAATTGTTAAACGATGAAATTATAAACAGCTGTTTTTTATCTTATATACGTCAGGAGCGTGGAAAGAAATGTTTTTTTGTACATTTTGATTAAATTGCTCATAAATTAAATTTTAACCAAAATTGATTGGTAATTTGATGTAGTTAGTATAATTATCTATAGATAATATTAAAAAGTTTTTGTTAACTATAATGTCAGGAGCGGCGAATTAAAAAATATTTAAAATCTTTTTTTCTAATTAGTTTATATAGAAATTTCGTAACGTTTGTAAAAACTTTAGATTTTTTTTTAATTTTTCAAAAATTATAAATTTCAGAAAAATATGTAAATTATAATATAGGTCAGTAGCGTCTCTAAAAAAAATTATTTAATGAATTATTTTTTTTTTTTTAGTTTTGAGACTGATATATTAATAAATTTTTTTAAATAATAATTAAATCAGGGGCGTCGCATAAAAATAATTAAAAATTGAAATTTTTTAAAAGTGACATAGACAAATTCATTTTGATTGAAAGTGAACAAAAATTTAAAACTTTAGGAATATATAAAAATAAAAAGTAAAAAAACTTATATTAACTATTTTTTGATACAAATAACGTACTCTTTGAATATGAAAAAAATGTGTAAATTTTAATAATAATAAATGTTTTCAATTATCATTTTTAGGTTTATAATATAATATACTCATGCATACGAGGGTCGCAGCCGAAGGCTGCGATCCGAGTACATTTGAGGTTGGGTAGTTTGTACATGTAATATTACTAAAAATTGTAATAATGATATGTGATTATCACCGCCAATTTGAGAAAAAAAAGAGTATCAGCAAAAAGAATGGAAAATTATTATAATATACACATACGAGGGTCGCAGACCCGAGTAAATTTTTAATTAGGTAATGTGTACATGTAAGATTACTGAAAATTTTAATATTGATTATCTCCGCCAAATTCAAAAATTAACTATCAAAAAATAGTGGTAAGAGTATGATATATACACATACGAGGGTCGCAGACCCGAGTAAATTTGTAAAAAAAATATGGCGTGAAAGGGGGTTGGGGCGCGAAGCGCCCAGGGGCACAGCCCCTAGTATATATATATATATATGTCCGGACGAAACTATAGCTTTATAGACTCTGGAATTACCCGGCCGATTTTGATAATTTTTTTTTCGTCGTTTAGCTTGACTCTTTTTCCAGTCAATAGGCTAAATTTCATTTCTTAGCTATGAAAGGTCTCTGAGCTGTGATTTTTTTCCGAAAAAGTACATCGAATTTTACTGAAAAAACGATGATTTAGCTGGTTCGAGCATCGGCTTTTGTTTTGTCAGACAGTGTGATTGTCGTTTGAAAAATACTATTTTTACGATAATTTGCTAAATTACAAGATATCACTGTTGTATTTTGTTTATATCTGTCAATATGACATTTATAAAGAAGAAAACACATGGATTTTTATTGACATTTTCATAAAAAACACACTGATAAATTACTTGATTAATTTTAAAATGTTAGATTTGTGAATCTATTATAATTTCTACGTAAAATAGATTTTGATTTGAAATTGTTAAACGAAGAAATTATAAACAGCTGTTTTTTATCTTATATACGTCAGGAGCGTGGAAAGAAATGTTATTTTGTACATTTTGATTAAATTGCTTATAAATTAAATTTTAACCAAAATTGATTGGTAATTTGATGTAATTAGTATAATTATCTATAGATAATATTAAAAAGTATAATGTCAGGAGCGGCGAATTAAAAAATATTTTAAATCTTTTTTTCTAATTAGTTTAAATTTGACAGATGACAGGGAATGTTCTAGAAGGTTTTCTATCCTTTTCTATTAGGAGTGAGAACATTTTTGATGACGTTAAATTTGATAGTTCAAAAATTACGTGGTTTTTTACATGTGACATATTTTTTATGTTTGTAAAAAAATTATTTTGAGTGAAATTGTTGAATTTTTTTTAATTGTTGAAATTATTCATTTAAATCAGGGACGGGTGTTTCAAATATTTTTAAATTTGTGTTTTTTTAATGAAATTGTATAAAAATATAATTTTTAATAGTTTTGTTGATGTAATTTATTCAAAATTTCACATTTAAAAATAATAATTAAGTCAGGGGCTGGTGTCGTTTTAAATATATGAAATTTTTGGGAACTGTCACATTTCGTAATGATTGTAAAAACTTAAAAAAACATTTTTTATAGTTCAAAAATATAAATTTCATAAAAATATGAAAATTATAATATAGATCAGTAGCGCCTATAAAAAATTGTTTATGAATTATTATTTTTTTGAAAGTTTTGAGATTGATATATTAATTTTTTTTTTAATTATAATTTAGTCAGGGGCGTTGCATGAAAATAGTTCAATTTGTTATTTTTTAAAAGTGCAATGTTTTTTAAAATTATTTAATAAATAACAGTACATTTTAGGTTGTGTAATTTATACATGTTTCATTTAAATCAGGGACGGCGTTTCAAATAATTTTAAATTTGTGTTTTTTTAATGAAATTGTATATAAATATTATTTTAAATTAGTTTTTTTGTAGGTGATTGATGCAATTTATCCAAAAGTTCACATTTAAAAATAAATAAGTCAGTAGCGTCTCAAATTTTTTTTTTAATTGTTCAAAAATTAGAAATTTCAAAAAAATATGAAAATTATAATATAGATCAGTAGCGCCCCAAAAAAATTATTTATGAATTATTATTTTTTTGAAAGTTGAGATTGATATATTAATCTTTTTTTTTAATTATAATTAAGTCAGGGGCGCGCATGAAAATAATTAAAATTGCTATTTTTTTAAAGTGATGTAGACAAATTAATTTTGATTAAAATTGAACAAAAATTAAAAACTTCAGGAATATATAAAAATAAAAAGTTAACCATTTAATAAATAACAGTACATTTTAGGTTGGGTAATTTATACATGTAATATTATTGAAAATTGTAATATTGATATGTGATTATCACCGCCAATTTAAGAAATAAAATGAGTATCAGCAAAAAGATTGGAAAATTATTAGATTATACACATACGAGGGTCGCAGACCCGAGTAAATTTGTGATTAGGTAATTTGTACATGTAAAATTACTGAAAATTGTAATATTGATTATCTCCGCCAAATGAAAAAATGAACTATCCAAAAATAGTGGAACGAGTATGATATATACACATACGAGGGTCGCAGACCCGAGTAAATTTGTGTAAAAAATATGGCGTCAAAGGGGGTTGGGGCGCGAAGCGCCCAGGGGCACAGCCCCTAGTATGTATGTATATAAACCTCCACAATCTATATCATTGAGGAGAGTTCTAATATTCATAATTCAACCACATTGCCTTCACTCTATAGCCAGTCCCCGCACCCTATAGTATAAACATGTCTTGTATTTAAACAGTATTTAGAATACTTACCTACACTTTTTATCAGTTGGTAGTTGACATATGTATGTATATAAACCTCCACAATCTATATCATTGAGGAGAGTTCTAATATTCATAATTCAACCACATTGCCTTGACTCTATAGCCAGTCCCCGCACCCTATAGTATAAACATGTCTTGTATTTAAACAGTATTTAGAATACTTACCTACACTTTTTATCAGTTGGTAGTTGACATATGTATGTATATAAACCTCCACAATCTATATCATTGAGGAGAGTTCTAATATTCATAATTCAACCACATTGCCTTGACTCTATAGCCAGTCCCCGCACCCTATAGTATAAACATGTCTTGTATTTAAACAGTATTTAGAATACTTACACTTTTTATCAGTTGGTAGTTGACATATGTATGTATATAAACCTCCACAATCTATATCATTGAGGAAAGTTCTAATATTCATAATTCAACCACATTGCCTTCACTCTATAGCCAGTCCCCGCACCCTATAGTATAAACATGTCTTGTATTTAAACAGTATTTAGAATACTTACACTTTTTATCAGTTGGTAGTTGACATATGTATGTATATAAACCTCCACAATCTATATCATTGAGGAGAGTTCTAATATTCATAATTCAACCACATTGCCTTCACTCTATAGCCAGTCCCCGCACCCTATAGTATAAACATGTCTTGTATTTAAACAGTATTTAGAATACTTACCTACACTTTTTATCAGTTGGTAGTTGACATATGTATGTATATAAACCTCCACAATCTATATCATTGAGGAGAGTTCTAATATTCATAATTCAACCACATTGCCTTGACTCTATAGCCAGTCCCCGCACCCTATAGTATAAACATGTCTTGTATTTAAACAGTATTTAGAATACTTACACTTTTTATCAGTTGGTAGTTGACATATGTATGTATATAAACCTCCACAATCTATATCATTGAGGAAAGTTCTAATATTCATAATTCAACCACATTGCCTTCACTCTATAGCCAGTCCCCGCACCCTATAGTATAAACATGTCTTGTATTTAAACAGTATTTAGAATACTTACCTACACTTTTTATCAGTTGGTAGTTGACATATGTATGTATATAAACCTCCACAATCTATATCATTGAGGAGAGTTCTAATATTCATAATTCAACCACATTGCCTTGACTCTATAGCCAGTCCCCGCACCCTATAGTATAAACATGTCTTGTATTTAAACAGTATTTAGAATACTTACACTTTTTATCAGTTGGTAGTTGACATATGTATGTATATAAACCTCCACAATCTATATCATTGAGGAAAGTTCTAATATTCATAATTCAACCACATTGCCTTCACTCTATAGCCAGTCCCCGCACCCTATAGTATAAACATGTCTTGTATTTAAACAGTATTTAGAATACTTACCTACACTTTTTATCAGTTGGTAGTTGACATATGTATGTATGTATATAAACCTCCACAATCTATATCATTGAGGAGAGTTCTAATATTCATAATTCAACCACATTGCCTTGACTCTATAGCCAGTCCCCGCACCCTATAGTATAAACATGTCTTGTATTTAAACAGTATTTAGAATACTTACACTTTTTATCAGTTGGTAGTTGACATATGTATGTATATAAACCTCCACAATCTATATCATTGAGGAAAGTTCTAATATTCATAATTCAACCACATTGCCTTCACTCTATAGCCAGTCCCCGCACCCTATAGTATAAACATGTCTTGTATTTAAACAGTATTTAGAATACTTACCTACACTTTTTATCAGTTGGTAGTTGACATATGTATGTATATAAACCTCCACAATCTATATCATTGAGGAAAGTTCTAATATTCATAATTCAACCACATTTGTCTCCTTTGAAAGTTGTATCTGGTTGTCCTATATCCCAGTTTTTCAATATTAACTCCTTTCCTGAAATTAATAAAAAAACACAGGTCATTAAAAATTAACCGGATTGTTTTTCATACGTATTTTAGTTAGACACTGAATATGAATTTCCTAATAAAAGAATTCCTAAAAAAATGAAATATTTATATCAATTTTGAAAACCCCAACAGGTCCATTTGCCCCACACCCGCTATAGACACATATAACCATTGTTTTTATACCGCTGATTTCTACTTAATCATTATTAACTAACATCATTTAAATTTGATAATTTACAGGTAAAGTGTTTGTAATAAGAATATGTATTATATTTACCAAATAAATGAACGCCATCACCTCCGAATAACAACATGTGTAACCCCATCGGTGAATCCAGGTCGTTTGTTCTGTCTGTGATGTTAGAAATGCTTCAATATCTTGTTCTTTTTAGGAATCGATTATAGCTAAATGTCCCCCGTTGTTTATACAGGACTCGCGACCACCGAAACAGGTTTTTTGTTTCGTGAAAAATTTATATTTAAAATCTTAATGTAAAAAAAAAGTTTTGAAAATTTCTTATTTAGATAACTTATTCTAAAATAGATGACCCTTCCCCCCTAAAGTAACATTTTTTCTTGTCGAGACTTGGACTTTACATTAGGGCAAAACTAGGTAATACGCCCCAACAAAACGTTAACAATATTATCCTAGCACTCCCATAAGCAAAGATATAATACACATGCTTACATACACGGAAAAAATATTGTAATAAAAATTACTATGTATTATGGTACTGGAAGGACGGTTCAGTAATTATGGTAAAAATTGTAATGTTCATTGAAATTGTTATTAGAATATTAGTATAATTGTAGATATTTCAAAATTCATTTTACTAATATTAATAACAATTTCAATGAACATTGCAATTTTTACCATAATTACTGAACCGTCCTTCCAGTACCATAATACATAGTCATTTTTATTACAATATTTTTTCCGTATAACAGTCGTTCGGCAACATGGCTAACATCCACGAGTTTGTTTCTTTGCTGGTTTAGAAAATAATGAAATTATTAGTTTTTGGCGTCCAAACAATTTGTGGTAAGTTTCAAACAAATTCATTTACTTAAAATTCTTTACTGAAGCTCCCATGGCAAATATTTTTATAGGCCAAAAAAAAACAAATTCAGTTATAGCGATATTTTATAGAATACATGTTTTACAAATCATAGAACAATAAATCAAAAAGCATTTTCAAAATTTTAAACACAATCAAGCAGACCCTTATATGATTTTGTTTCCTACGAGTGAGGGCCTGACAAAGTTTTAACAGAAATTTTCCTTTTTTCGGCTTTGATTCAATTTTTTCCAATTTTTGGAAAAATCAACTGAATTGAAATTATAAAAAAGTAAATAAAAGAAAATTCAAAATGCTTTTTGAATACTCCCTTTGCTTTAATTTTTAATTGAAATCAATTTTACATATATTTTAAAAAATGTAATAATTGAATTGTTCAGATGCCAAAGCTATTAACTACACATTTATCAAATGTTTATAGTTTTGATATTTGACTAGTTACTTGTGTATTATTAAACAGATATGTATTCATTGTGAAGTTGATTGTATTGGCTACTGAACAATTTTAAAAACACTTACGTATGTGTTGGTGTTATCTGACTCTGTGTCTGTCTGTCTGTCTGTACCTCCCTAGACAGTCTCAGTTCCCAGCCAAGTCAAGGACCACTGTTTTAGTTTACAGACACACTTACCTAGCGCTTCTGAAACTGTTCAATCTTGGGAACTGTTCCAATCGCTTTTATATATGCAGGATAGTTATTTTCTTGTCCAGGTGATTTTTTATTATTTTTATTTAACAAAATAGTTTGTTGGTGTAAAAATAAACAATGATATCTATTTCGTTATTTTTTCTGTGACTTGCAGTAATTTGTTTATGGTTGCAGTAGCCATAGCAACGATCAACAATAAAACAAGAATCTATAGATTTGTGTTGTAACAAAAATTGAACCGAAATTGACAATTTTTTATGATGAATTTTGTATAATTTTCGTTATATCTTTTCATCTAAAAATTTAGATGACTAATAATAAATTAATAACCAAATAAAAACCTACAAATTTTCAGGTTTTTTATTTAACCACTTTCTTAAAAAAAAAGGTTTTCCTCATTTTAGGATTTTAATAATTGTAAAAAATCATCAAAATTCTACCAAAACAAATATTTTTTTTATTTATTTATAACTTAAGTGATGAAAAGTAGAATAATTTCTATAGAAGTAGAAATTCATAGATAAAAGATAAAAGTATTATGATTTACAAAGACGAAATAAATATTATTGTTATATTTTTACTTTGGGGAGTAACTTCCCCCCATAATGACAAACTAACATTGAAGTAACATATTGTTATAGTTTTCTCTAATTACGTAATTTAAATATCTATAACATTAATAATATAATTTTTATATCACAACAAATAAATTTGACATAAAATATCATGAATTTTTGAAATCACTATATAATTTCTATTCTAATTATTATTAAAACAATAAATGTATATATTGATTAAATATCTGTACCTCAAAACCAGACAAACGTAAGTAACATTTCAGGTGAGCATAAAAATTGAAAATGTTGTCTGACTACAAAGTTTGCATTTTGAATTAGAATGAAAACATTATTGTAAACAATACAAATATACATGCTTTATCCATTATTGGTTAATTTGCAAGTAATTTTAACGTTTGTCTGGCTCAAACATAGGTCATGACTTAAACTTATATAATTAAAACACTAGTCAAATTATAAAAGTAAAATTTCTAACGGAGTTTCGTTATTACGGCTCGATACAAAATCAAATTTGTAATAACCTGAAAGTTGTTATTTTTCATAGATACAGATATTAATAAAATATTGAATTGATTTTAAGTTTGTACGCCACTGATTAATGGCTTAAAATATTCAATATAAAATTATACTAGTAGGGTAAGCTGGGAGGGAATGAATGGTATTTTTTTAAGAAATTTTTCCATTTGCTTGATATTCACTTTAGAGCTGTAATATATGCATAAGTGTATGTGTCTATTCTCAAACTTTATGGAAAAAAATATATTTATCGTTTTTTTTTGCATCCAAAAAAAATTTATACTTCTTTTGTTTGGCTTACAAAAATATTCTACAAATAGGTTTGACTTTTTTTAAATAAAGCAATATTTTATTAGAGTACATAATTGTATGAAGCTATGTTAATACCCTTAACCCTACGATGATGGGCTGGTGAGGAATAGCAAATATTACCCCTAGTGGGAGAATTGGGTGGTTATTTTTAAATTCACAAAATACTTGATAATATCTAAATGTATAAACATTAACCCTTAGCTTCCAATGTGGGGTACCAGGGGCTCTACATTGTTTCAACTTTAATGTAAGCTGTTTATATTTTACAAGGTTTTTGATTATTTAAATATATTAAATATTATATATTTTTAAATAACTGATTGGAGTGCATTTCATATCATTCGAAGATGATAGAGGAATTTTATTGAATTAAAATACTCAATAGCTTACGAGTAGTTAGCATTTTAGTGTCTGGGGTACGAGGTGACCCCAGTGTGGTAGGTATGTTATTCTGGAGAAGTGAAGTAGTTAAGGGTTAATTTAATTTCTCACAACTCTTTTTCAAAAACAGAGGACATTTCTATAAATTAACTTTACATGTAGTTTTTTATGTGAACAATTTTTTTGTTCACATAAAAACCACTATGAAGATATATTTTAAAGTTTTCTTGTAACAGCCATGTGTACCACTATATTTAATATGTATTCTTTAAGAGTTACAGGTGGTTAACTGCTTTTCTATATTTTATTTTTACGATAAAAAGTAAAAAATAAAAAATTAATACATCATAACTAAAAGCAAATTGGAGTACAGAAACAAGTAAGACTAACTGCTTATACAATTTTTATATAGACATATAGTAACTATTTCGTTAAAAATAACAAACTATTTTTCCAATCTCTAATCATAACTAAATAGAAAATTTGAGTACAGAAACAAGTAAGACTAACTACTTATTCAATTTTTAGAATATTTTAGTCTGTGGGATTGATTTTTTTTAAAATACCACTGACCCCTCCCCCCACTTACCCTTTGTTATATCATTTAATTAGATAATGTAATTCAAATCATTTTTTTATTAACTAATACAAAAAAATATTCTACACAACTGGTGTCAAAATTCATATACACCAAACTCAGGGCACCTTTATATAAATATATTCAAAAATTACTCATTTAATTGTAATTTTTCTAATTTCTCTTATAAATTATTAAAAAATATGTAAGCTACAAGCTTTGGACCCCATGCCACATTTTGAGGTCCTACGGGTCGCGTGTTTGACACCACTGTTCTATATAATAAAATGTTTAAACTTTGATTAATCTTGATGCAAAACTGTAAATATTATTGTTATTGTTTTTGAATATTAATAAAATATAATGAAAACTTAATAAAGTAAAGTAAAACTATTAACATATCTATCTAGTTAGTGTATTTGTGTTTAGTAAACACAAATAGTGTCCTAGTGTTTACTCTCTGTCTCTGTCACACTTGTTATTAACACCAGTGTTGTTTCTGACAAGTAACACTTGCGCTACTTGTAAAATAATATAATTTGAAATAATATAAAAATACTGGATATTATAGTTTTTCTCTAATCTTAATTCTATTAATACAATAAGAATTGAACAAATTAATACACATCAGTATTTTTACTTTCTTATACCAATGTATATGAAATATACATATAGTATAAGTAAGTATAGTAAACGCGATTTTTTTCGAAATCCGGTTTTTGATGGAATTATCAATTTTGACCTTCCCTGAATCCATACTGACTATTTTCGCTATGATGTCTGTGTGTCTGTCTGTCGGTCTGTCTGTCTGTCGGTCTGTCTGTCTGTCTGTAGACGCTGTAACTCAAATACGACAAATCGTAGAAAGGTGGAATTTTATACTTAAGATTGATTTTTGCCTGGGAAGAAAACCTCCTATTTTTGAAAACGATCATTCAACCGGAAACGGATGTTTACCTACATCGATTTTTGAATTTTTCGAATTACACTGAAACAGTGCGAATTAGAGAAAAATGGCCAAGTTGAAAATTGTAGGTAATATTATTATCTATAATTTTATCACGTACACTGTTTACTGTCATTATTATGTATAAGAAAGTCCTGTGGCACACGGCAGATTATTTGTATAATCTTACGGCCATTATAATAATAAATAATAATTAAATATTTCATAAGTACTTTTAATGAACAAATATTCTAATTGAAAAATTTTCTGTTCTTATAAAATTAAACTAACAATATCAAATATTTACAAAAAAATATAATTCACGTGTCAACCACAATGTTCTAGCTAAATAACAGATGGCACGCGTGCCAATGTTAGATAACACCTGTACTTGGAATTAAACTACAATCCTTATGTCGCTTATTTATACAATTAAAAATTATTTAAAAATATATGTAATAAGAACATTTTTAATAATATTCTTTCTTAACCTTATTGTTATGTAGTGCTTATACATTTTTAGGGGGCAGGATAACCGTTCTCCGTCTTTTATTCTGTATAAAAACACATCACATTATTATTAATTCTAATGAAATGTAATAAATTAATTAATAATCAAATGTCTAACGTGCAATTATTAATAATTATATTTATTCACTGTCAGTGTTGTAGTAGTTATAAAGGTGACTGTTGTTGTGTCTGAGTAACAGTTGCACTGCTCTGTAGTTACCAGATCTGAACACTGCTTGTAGAATTGTGGAGTCGTTAATGTCTCTAATATTTACATCAGCACCTTTACTCAGCAATACTCTCATTATGTCACACTCACCTAACAAGGCAGCCCAATACAGGGGTGTTCTATTGTGACTGTCACATGTGTTTATATCACATTTAGTTAAAAAGGACTTCACATCACCGACATTGCGTCTCCATACAGCGATGTAAAGTTCTGTAATTAAATCACTACCAATGTCACTGCCACTGCCACTGCCACTGTCACTGTCACTGTGGTCACACAGATCATTGTCATGTCTCAATAACAACTGCACTAGTTTGTAGTTACCAGTTCTGTACGCTAGTTGTAAAGCTCGCTCACCGTAAACATTACTAATGTTAACATCCGCACCACGCTCTAATAACACTCTAGTTGATACTGCACAACTATACATAACAGCCCAATGTAGAGGAGTGAACCCGTTTATACTAGCCTTGTTTATGTCTGCACCTCTATCTAATAAAACATACAATGTGTCTGTGTGGCCTCTAGAAGCAACGAGATGTAGAGGTGTGTCACCGTCTATATCACCTATGTTTACATCAGCACCTCTTTCTAACAGTATTTGAACTGTATCTGTGTGACCGTTAGAGGCCGTAATGTGTAATGCTGTATGCCCGAAATGATCACCTGTGTTTACATCCGCACTTCTATTTAAAAGTGCATTCACTGTTTCTGTGTGACCGTTTTGAGCTGCAATGTGTAATGCTGTCCACCCGTTATTATCACCTATGTTTACATTCGCACTTCTATTTAAAAGTGCATTCACTGTTTCTGTGTGACCGTTTTCAGCTGCAGTGTGTAATGCTGTCCACCCGTTATTATTACCTATGTTTACATCGGCACCTCTATTTAAAAGTGCATTCACTGTTTCTGTGTGACCGTTATGAGCTGCAATGTGTAATGGTCTCCATTCGTCATTTTCACCTATGTTTACATCCGCAACTCTATTTAAAAGTGCATTCACTGTTTCTGTGTGACCGTTTTGAGCTGCAGTGTGTAATGCTGTCCACCCGTTATTATTACCTATGTTTACATTCGCACTTCTATTTAAAAGTGCATTCACTGTTTCTGTGTGACCGTTTTCAGCTGCAGTGTGTAATGCTGTCCACCCGTTATTATTACCTATGTTTACATCGGCACCTCTATTTAAAAGTGCATTCACTGTTTCTGTGTGACCGTTATGAGCTGCAATGTGTAATGGTCTCCATTCGTCATTTTCACCTATGTTTACATCCGCAACTCTATTTAAAAGTGCATTCACTGTTTCTGTGTGACCGTTTTGAGCTGCAGTGTGTAATGCTGTACACCCGTTATTATTACCTATGTTTACATCGGCACCTCTATTTAAAAGTGCATTCACTGTTTCTGTGTGACCGTTATGAGCTGCAATGTGTAATGGTCTCCATTCGTCATTTTCACCTATGTTTACATCCGCACCTCTATTTAAAAGTGCATTCACTGTTTCTGTGTGACCGTTTTCAGCTGCAGTGTGTAATGCTGTCCACCCGTTATTATTACCTATGTTTACATCGGCACCTCTATTTAAAAGTGCATTCACTGTTTCTGTGTGACCGTTTTCAGCTGCAGTGTGTAATGCTGTACACCCGTTATTATTACCTATGTTTACATCGGCACCTCTATTTAAAAGTGCATTCACTGTTTCTGTGTGACCGTTTTGAGCTGCAATGTGTAATGCTGTCCACCCGTTATTATTACCTATGTTTACATCCGCACTTCTATTTAAAAGTGCATTCACTGTTTCTGTGTGACCGTTATGAGCTGCAATGTATAATGCTGTCCATCCGTTATTATTACCTATGTTTACATCGGCACCTCTATTTAAAAGTGCATTCACTGTTTCTGTGTGACTGTTTTGAGCTGCAATGTGTAATGCTGTACTCCCGTAATTATTACCTATGTTTACATCTGCACGTCTATTTAAAAGTGCATTCATTGTTTCTGTGTGACCGTTTTGAACTGCACTGTGTAATGCTGTCCACCCGTTATTAATACCTATGTTTACATCCACACCTCTATTTAAAAGTGCATTCACTGTTTCTGTGTGACCGTTTTGAGCTGCAATGTGTAATGCTGTCCACCCGTTATTAATACCTATGTTTACATCCGCACCTCTATTTAAAAGTGCATTCACTGTTTCTGTATGACCGTTATGAGCTGCACTGTGTAATGCTCTCCACCCGTCATTATCACCTATGTTTACATCCGCACCTCTATTTAAAAGTGCATTCACTGTTTCTGTGTGACCGTTTTCAGCTGCAATGTATAATGCTGTCCACCCGTTATTACTACCTATGTTTACATCCACACCTCTATTTAAAAGTGCATTCACTGTTTCTGTGTGACCGTTTTCAGCTGCAATGTATAATGCTGTCCACCCGTTATTACTACCTATGTTTACATCCACACCTCTATTTAAAAGTGCATTGACTGTTTCTGTGTGACCGTTTTGAGCTGCAGTGTGTAATGCTGTCCACCCGTTATTATCACCTATGTTTACATTCGCACTTCTATTTAAAAGTGCATTCACTGTTTCTGTGTGACCGTTTTCAGCTGCAGTGTGTAATGCTGTCCACCCGTTATTATTACCTATGTTTACATCGGCACCTCTATTTAAAAGTGCATTCACTGTTTCTGTGTGACCGTTATGAGCTGCAATGTGTAATGGTCTCCATTCGTCATTTTCACCTATGTTTACATCCGCAACTCTATTTAAAAGTGCATTCACTGTTTCTGTGTGACCGTTTTGAGCTGCAGTGTGTAATGCTGTCCACCCGTTATTATTACCTATGTTTACATTCGCACTTCTATTTAAAAGTGCATTCACTGTTTCTGTGTGACCGTTTTCAGCTGCAGTGTGTAATGCTGTCCACCCGTTATTATTACCTATGTTTACATCGGCACCTCTATTTAAAAGTGCATTCACTGTTTCTGTGTGACCGTTATGAGCTGCAATGTGTAATGGTCTCCATTCGTCATTTTCACCTATGTTTACATCCGCAACTCTATTTAAAAGTGCATTCACTGTTTCTGTGTGACCGTTTTGAGCTGCAGTGTGTAATGCTGTACACCCGTTATTATTACCTATGTTTACATCGGCACCTCTATTTAAAAGTGCATTCACTGTTTCTGTGTGACCGTTATGAGCTGCAATGTGTAATGGTCTCCATTCGTCATTTTCACCTATGTTTACATCCGCACCTCTATTTAAAAGTGCATTCACTGTTTCTGTGTGACCGTTTTCAGCTGCAGTGTGTAATGCTGTCCACCCGTTATTATTACCTATGTTTACATCGGCACCTCTATTTAAAAGTGCATTCACTGTTTCTGTGTGACCGTTTTCAGCTGCAGTGTGTAATGCTGTACACCCGTTATTATTACCTATGTTTACATCGGCACCTCTATTTAAAAGTGCATTCACTGTTTCTGTGTGACCGTTTTGAGCTGCAATGTGTAATGCTGTCCACCCGTTATTATTACCTATGTTTACATCCGCACTTCTATTTAAAAGTGCATTCACTGTTTCTGTGTGACCGTTATGAGCTGCAATGTATAATGTTGTCCATCCGTTATTATTACCTATGTTTACATCGGCACCTCTATTTAAAAGTGCATTCACTGTTTCTGTGTGACTGTTTTGAGCTGCAATGTGTAATGCTGTACTCCCGTAATTATTACCTATGTTTACATCTGCACGTCTATTTAAAAGTGCATTCATTGTTTCTGTGTGACCGTTTTGAACTGCACTGTGTAATGCTGTCCACCCGTTATTAATACCTATGTTTACATCCACACCTCTATTTAAAAGTGCATTCACTGTTTCTGTGTGACCGTTTTGAGCTGCAATGTGTAATGCTGTCCACCCGTTATTAATACCTATGTTTACATCCGCACCTCTATTTAAAAGTGCATTCACTGTTTCTGTATGACCGTTATGAGCTGCACTGTGTAATGCTCTCCACCCGTCATTATCACCTATGTTTACATCCGCACCTCTATTTAAAAGTGCATTCACTGTTTCTGTGTGACCGTTTTCAGCTGCAATGTATAATGCTGTCCACCCGTTATTACTACCTATGTTTACATCCACACCTCTATTTAAAAGTGCATTCACTGTTTCTGTGTGACCGTTTTCAGCTGCAATGTATAATGCTGTCCACCCGTTATTACTACCTATGTTTACATCCACACCTCTATTTAAAAGTGCATTGACTGTTTCTGTGTGACCGTTTTGAGCTGCAGTGTGTAATGCTGTCCACCCGTTATTATCACCTATGTTTACATTCGCACTTCTATTTAAAAGTGCATTCACTGTTTCTGTGTGACCGTTTTGAGCTGCAATGTATAATGCTGTCCACCCGTTATTACTACCTATGTTTACATTCGCACCTCTATTTAGTAGTGTGTTTACTATGTCTGTGTGACCACCACGTGCAGCGTCATACAGAGCCGTATAACCACCTGTAATACCATTACCCAACATGTATTTGAATGCTTTACTCTCTTTACCTATATCGTTTTCTAAACAATAATTTATGAGTTGTTTTGCTATTTGTATGTTACCTTGCCTTATAGCAGCTTGAAGAGGTATTGTTTTAGTGTTACTTGATTCATAGCAAAGCATTTTTTCTAAATAATTTGTATTTTTTGGAAAACACTCAAATATAAAATTTATAGTTTCCTGATTGTTTTCATGTGCAGCTGTAAATAAAATACTTAATATTATACTATCTTCATTCACATTTGTATGAATATTTGTCGCAAGTTCATTATATTTATTTTTGATTTTAACGTTTTTAAATTCCGACTTTATATAATTGTTGATAAATTTTCTTAACCCTGATAAATCATTTTCAGTCAATATATTTGTAAACATTAACTCCATGACTCGTTCTTCATTGAAGTGTTTTTGAATATATGTTGACACAAAATATTCAGCGAAGGTCCTGTGGATAAACTCCGCTTTTTGATCAGTTATTTTTGTTATTATTCCTATTTTAATTATTAGTTCATTCAAATCTTCATCATATTTATCTTGTATTATTTCTTCCACAAAAATTAACTTCAACGCCAATATTTCGTGACTATTCCTGTATATTTTTTGCATATACGTTTCATCGCCTTTAACAGAAGGTATTGTTGCTACTTGCATCTTCTTTTCTACTGAATAAATATGAAACTTTTGATTAACAAATATATTGAATAATTGCGACAAATTTAAAATATCTTTGATATTATACTCATCATAATTCGAATTGTTAATAATTTCGGTGACAATATTTAATAAGAGAGGAACTCCTAGTAAGTCTATTAAACTAGAGTTTTCATTAATTTTGTTCAGTAAATTATTGGTATCTGTTTTTTTGTTTATCAGTATTTCATTCAAGTATAACAACTGATCTTCCTTAGTAAATGGTTTTATTGATAAAGCAAATTGAGACGTTATTTCTTCTAAACTGACTGCTTGTCCCGGCCTGGTTGTAACAAATAGTCTTGCAATTTTTAAATCATTCAGTATTTTAATAAAATTAAATACTGTATTTTTATATTCTGGACATAACTCGTCAACCCCGTCCAGTATTAAAAATATATAGTGCTGATTTTTTAGTACAAAGTTCAAAAGATTCTGTGACAGTTTTGAAGATTTTGTTTCAAATAATATATTTTTTAAGAATGCTAGTATAGTTTCCAGGTTACTAAAATTTGTGTTTTCATTAAAAACATTCGTATGATCATTGAGATTAAGTCTAATAATTAAACTACTGGGATAATTCTTCTGTAAATTATAATACAAATTACTCATTAGCAGAGTCTTTCCCATTCCAGGCTTGTCTGCAATAAGTATTGTATTATTCTTATTATGTAAACTGCACAGTTTATCTTCCTTTATTGCAAATGCTATCGATTCATCTTCCCACAAAGTTTGTAAGCTAGCTATACCTATATCTCTATTTTTGTTAATGAATTCTCTTAAGTATGTTAGATCGCCATTACTTTGATCCCAAACCAAAAATGTTTTGTATTTTTTGAAATGATGACAGATACGGTCAGAATTTTCATTGCATTGTTTTTTAAATTTTTCAAAATTATCGACTATGTATAATTCTTTAAATTCTTTAATTTTATTTTCTTCTATTACCACTGAATAATACAGATGTCGTTCAATATAATTGACTATACTTAAATCATTAATTCCGAGACGGTTGAATTCTATTTTTAAATCCCTATAATCATCACTAAGGAAACACTGAATAACATCTTCTGTTATCACGCCATTCAGCTCTTCTGTTTGTTCTTGTGTTAAATCAATAAAATTTACTTTCAGAATATCACTAAAACTTGATTTCTTATCATTAAGTGATACACATTTCTTATCTAAAATATATTTCTTGGACTCAGCTGTTAACATTTGAAAACTGTTTTGTTTGTCTTCACAAACTTGATAACAGTTTTGAATTTCTGTCAAATTCATTTCATTTGTAATAATGATAATATATTTCTGGTCGTTCTTTTTTGAAATAAGTTTAAATAATTGTAGTAACACGTCACTATTGATGTGGATTATAAGAAGATTTGATGCTGTAGCGGTTTGTATGTCAGTCACTTGTTTGATGCTGTAAGCGTTCTTCATTGTGAATTTATTAACGTCAGGTTTTTCTTTTCTTAGCTTTTTGATTTCTTTAGAGAGTTTATAAAGACAAATTTCCGAATTATTGGATTTAATGACTAATATTGTTTTACTTGAAATTAAAAATTGATGCAGGGGTATGTTAATATCAAAATCCAATGCACTGTCTTCATATTTATTGGAATGTTCTAATTCAATTTCTTCTTGTACTTTTGCAATTAAATCAGATATTTCATTTGAATTTATTTTCTTTTTATTGAACAAAGAGTCATCCAGTTTATCCAACAATCCACACCTGATTTTTTCTGTTGATTTTGGTAGAATTGTCTCTATTTTATTAATTACAATACTTTTTATCTCTTCAAGGTCTGGTTGATCGACAGCAAACACTAATTTGCTAAAGAATCTTTTCCACTCTTCTTTAGGAATCTTTGTGTGTTCATAAAATATATCAGCGTTTATTTCCTTATCAAATTGATACAGACATCCAGTATCAATTATAGGAATAGAATTTACTTGCGAAGGTTGTAAACTTATTTCTTGTCCCGTCTCTTTTTTAAACCACTTTCTCAGGTGACCATTTTCATCGAGATCAAAACTAGCATTCGTGTACAAAATAAACAAACAGTTTTCAGTGTCTTTAATTTCCTTGGAAGAATTATAGAACTTTAATAAACTGTAAGTCTCTTTTTTGTCATCGTAAAGAAGATTACTAGTTTTGATCTTGTTATTAGATTTTTTATTCTTAATTTGTACGAGTAGACGTGTCCAAGGTTCACTTATGTTGTTTTTATACTCGTACACTAAATCATCAAACATGCCGGCCTTATTGTCTTCTTGATTTAGTATGTACTCGTATTCGGGGTTGTCTTGTTTGTATTTGTACCCCTCCAGTAACAAACACATTGCCACGTAGTAGTGATAGTCAATACCACGTTTGTTTCCGGCAATCCCGCTGTCCTTTTCGACATCTTTCTTTGTATCTACGCAACAAAGTTTTACGATTAAGGAAATAATAAGAAAAAAAATGAAGTTAATAATAAATTCAATATGAAAAATGAGTGCAAAAACGAAAAAAATATAATACTAAAAACTGATTGATTTAAGTCAAACTGTGATTCTTTTAGAAAATTTATTATATGTTACAATTTCATCAATTCTATTATGTTTGAATATTTTCTAGCAATGTAATTTTTGGAAAATATTGTAAGTATTAATTATTTTCTTATGCATATGTATACGTATACAGGATGACTAGAAAGTAAGTGTCATTAATTCTATACAGTAAAATATTAACTCTCTAAATGTTTTCTACAAAAAATTATCTACCAACAACTTGACTATCTCACTATTTTAGTTTTTCTTCCAGTATTACAGCCTAGCTAATGAAATTTGTTGGCTTAAAAGCACTTTTAAATGGGATAAAAAATTATATGACATTATAGGGTCTTAAAGGTGGGGTTAAAGTTTATATGGGGTTTTTTTATTGGATTTAATTAAAATAAATACATACAATACAAATACTTCAGCGTTTCTTAAAATTCAACTCCTGAGTGCTTGGAAGGGGGTGTTAATATTTTAAAATTTTGATTAGGTAAATTCGGATAAATCATTTTTTTTACATTTAACCCTTAATAGCGTAAGTGGGATAAGTGGGGGAATTTTTTTATATGCTTATCTACATAGCTGATTAACATAAGTTATAATAGTGTATTCGAAAAAAATAAAATTTTCAACATTCAACTCCTAATCGCGGGGATATACAGGAGGTATATTTGAAAGCAAATATATCGTGACAAAAGGGTTAAAATCAAAAGGTCCAAAAACATTATTGTAAAATACACACGGCTTAAACTTTTTAAAATGTATTAGTTAGTAAGGTTGTCACAACTTTGTCAATAAATATGGTACAATAAACAGTAATAATGGTGATTATGTAAGTTCATTTGAAAACATATTAAATAAATGGCATAACCATATATTCAAATGGTTAATATTTATAATATTACTTGAAAATATTATTTTCTTAAATGAATATGTCACAAAAGAATAAATAAACACAAAAACTGAAAAAGTATTCCACAAATAATAAATATGACATTTATTTTACGTTAATCTTACAATTAAAATTTTTCAGAGTTAAATAGATAATATTTTCTAGAAAACCATGAATTTGTCACCGTTAAGACGGCCGTCAAAAACGGCCGTTAGATAACAGCACCGCTTTTCTCAACCCCTCTTGCATTGGCTGAATTTAAGGATCTGCTGAATTATGTGTTTCATTATTTGTATTGTACAGTGTTTTAAGTTTCAAGTACCTAAACCTAACTATTTTTTTTTATTTTTCTCATACAAACATTTACACCTTGATGAATCAGTCCGTCTATTAGTCAGGACATGTTATTTATTATACAGGGTGGCCCAACTAAAACGAAACGGCTGCGCTTTTGGTCATTTCAAATACGATTTTGAAAAAACGCTCGAACATGTCGATTTTGCTTTCAAGGGGGACATCTTTTGCTAAAAATTTTTTACAAGAATCTTTTCAACCCTCAGCGCTATGAGTACAACCCTTATTGTTTAAAATAGCATGATAGGGTAAGTGATACCTCATTTGAAAGGTTTTTTCATTTTAAATAAGGTGCTTTTTGTTTGTTTTTTTCAAATCTTTAGTTTTCGTCATGTTATTTACATTTTTAATACCATAAATTCATTGATTTTCATATCAATAAAAGAAATATTTACAACTAAAATTTAAAACAAAGTAGGCTTATTTTCTTATCAAATAATTAAAATTTTTTTACTAATATCCAATTTAAACATTTATTGAACTAATTAAGATTTTGGATGTTGGTAAATTTTTTTAAATTATTTCAAATTAATTGTTATTTAAACTTATTAGTATTTTAATTTATATAAAATTTTAGCGAAAAATATAAAAAAACTAAATAATAATAAAATAATAAAATATCCTACCTTTTTTTGGTTTCATCTTTGAGTCTTTAGATCTTTTAATTTGACCTTCTTCAGATACTATATCTGTAATGAGTAATTTTTTATTATCATTTTAAAATATAACATAATTAATTTACCATATACCTAACACATAACACATAATGTAACAGTGCCTTCCAAAAGTTCGTGGCCACCTAAATAACTTTTGAATGGTTTGAAATATGGGATTGAAATTTATAGATATACAATGGGATCACCAAATCTATTATTTAACCACAAAAACACCCACCTGCATATCACCGGGAGGCAGGGGGAGGGGGGAGCAAAGAAATCTTAAATGGCACATGGGGTTGAGTGAGGGCTTGTTCGAAGGGGCTTACCAAGACAAAAACAACGTGAGCTTGCATAAGTCTCTACAATTTTTTTTCAAAGAGTTTTGATAATTTGAACATTTCTATAGAGGTAAGGTATAGTTTTTCTTTCAATCTCTATTAGTCCAAAATGAATCACAGTTGGTCTACCGACGCTATTTCGAAAAGTTCCTCGAGATTTAAAAAAAACTAATTTGATTATCAAATATACAGGGTGGGTCATACCAGGTGGAACAAACTTGAACAGTTAATTAAGAAAAATATTTCAAGCAAAAAAGTTTATATAAATTTGTGTTCGGAAACTCTTAGTTAGGGAGCTACAGACTCCCAAAGATTTTGCCTAAAATCAGTTTTTATTTAATATCTGGAGAACTTATTGTGATATAGTAATAAAAATTGATACCCAGACTATTATTAATATGTGCTATCGTTTTCCAGTATCAAACAATGATTATTTAGACCAGGGTTGTATGGGGCCTATGAGTCCTCTGATTTTTATCTAGTATTTTTTTGTTCTTAATATTTTTCCAATGTTTGGCACTTCTATAAGGTCGAATGCCACCAAATACACATGATTATACTTTGTTAATTTGTCATAAGATCAACTGTTTACGAGAAACACGATGGTAAAGATAGTTTTGCAGAATTTAACTTAATACGGATGTTTCAAATTACACAAAATAAAGGGTATAGCCGGATAAGCATGTAAAAACTGCCCCCAGCGATTTTTGAAAATCTATATGGCTGATCGATTTCTAGTTAAAAAATAAAATTTTCCTGAAAATTAGAGCTTGCCAACTTAAAGATTTAGGGTATAATATGGAAAAACGTGTTTTCGGTTTTTATTTTATTGTGACCGTTACACTTAATATTTTTTAATCAAATTTTTTTTGAGAAGACTTATCGAAAGAACACACGAAAAAAATTTTTTTTCAGAGATTTTCAACCAACTGTTTTTTTACAAAAAATTTTTATATTTTTTGGCGCCATATTTAAATATGTTCCCTTCGAGTGTCAATCACTAATTTTTTTTAAAATACTTCTTATTTGTACCTATGTATGTGGTAAAATTTTCAATTTGATCTAGTTGGTGCAACATAGTAAAAAAAAAAAAAAGTTATTTTTTTAATATATCATATAAGTGCTTTGACCGTACAGATCACGACTCGTGCCGTCAAATCACCAGGCAACCACTGCAAACTTAATGAAATAGAGTATATATGTATTGATATGTATGGAATACTATTGTTTTTTACCTAAAATTATTTTTTATCTTCTTTTTAAACAAATTGAATAATGTAAAAAAATAATAATTTATTTGTTCAAGTTATATAATTATGATTTTTATTTTCAAACTGCAGGTATCTAACATTTTTTAAAATCTTTGATATACATACATACGTATATACAAACTGTAGCAGGGGTTATTTAAGTGTATGTTTGTAGCTTGTTTCTGCAGTTCTAAAAGTCAATAGTTGAAAAATATAAAGTATATTTTATTAATATTTTATAATAAATATATAATGTGTAGTATAAAAAATATACTACGTGAAAGGTGCATCCAGTTGAAATATTACAAGTTTTCTTTTTGCTTTGTACTTGTGATTTTTCAACTGGATTTCATGTAGTATATTTTTTATACTACACATTATATATTTATTATAATATAAATATAAAATACTTTATATTTTTCAACTATTGACTTTTAGAACTGCAGAAACAAGCTACAAACATACACTAAAATAACCCCTGCTACAGTTTGTATATACGTATGTATGTATATCAAATGTTTAAAAAAATGTTAGATACCTGCAGTTTGAAAATAAAAATCATAATTATATAACTTGAACAAATGAATTAATATTTTTTTTACATTATTCAATTTGTTTAAAAAGAAGATAAAAAATAATTTTAGGTAAAAAACAATAGTGTTCCATACATATCAATATATGTATACTCTATTTCGTTTAAGTTTGCAGTGGTTGCCTGGTGATTTGACGGCACGAGTCGTGATCTGTACGGTCAAAGCACTTATATGATATATTAAAAAAATAACTTTTTTTTTTTTTTTTTACTATGTTGCACCAACTAGATCAAATTGAAAATTTTACCACATACATAGGTACAAATAAGAAGTATTTTAAAAAAATTTAGTGATTGACACTCGAAGGGAACATATTTAAATATGGCGCCAAAAAATATTAAATTTTTTTGTAAATAAACAGTTGGTAGAAAATCTCTGAAAAAAATTTTTTTTTGTGTGATCTATCGATAAGTCTTCTCAAAAAAAATTTCATAAAAAAATATTAAGTGTAACGGTCACAATAAAATAAAAACCGAAAAACACGTTTTTCCATATTATACCCTAAATCTTTAGGTTGGCAAGCTCTAATTTTCAGGAAAATTTTCTTTTTTAACTAGAAATCGATCAGCCATATAGATTTTCAAAAATCGCTGGGGGCAGTTTTTACATGCTTATCCGGCTATACCATTTACATTCTTGTTCTAGGATTAAAAATAAGAAAAAAAGTAAATGTGAATGTACCTCTAAAAATGCATTTTTATCAACAGATAACAATTTTTAATTTCGTTTTTTTAGTCAAATTAATAAAGTACGTATTAAAGTAATACAACTGGCTATAGGTTTATGAGGACTTATATTAAAGGAATATTTATACCAACTGTTTTCTTGTTTTTAATTCTAGAACAATATTATAAATTTATTTTGTGTAATTTAAAGCATCCGTATTAAGTTAAATTCTGCAATATTATCTTAACCATCGTATTTCTCGTAAACGGTTCATCTTATGATAAATCAACAAAATATATTTATATTTATTTTGTGACACGTGACCTTATAGAAGTGCCAAGCATTGGTAAAATATTAAGAACAAAAAAATATTAGATAAAAATCAGGACCCTTACATCCCTGGCCCTGGTCTAAAGAATCATTGTTTGATTCTGGAAATCGATAACACGTATTAATACTAAACCGGATATCAATTTTCATTACTATACCACAATAGGTTCTCCAGATATTAAATAAAAACTAATTTTAGCCAAAATATTTGAGGGTCTGTAGCTCCCTGACGAAGAGTTTTCGGACATATGTTCATATGAACTTTCTTGCTTGAAATATTTTTCTCGATCAACTGTTCAAGTTTGTTCCACGTGATATGACTCATCCTGTATAATAAAAGAATAGTAAATTATAATTACCTTGTGAAGTTGATGGTTTGTTCTCCATTGTTGTAGATTATTTCGGCAATCAAAGGCAAATACGTTTAATCAGAATCGTTGGTTTCTCTAATTAAAAAACAAGGTTACAAATAAATAATATAGTTTCTATTATTGCCTGGGGAGGTCAATATCGTTCTAACTGTAATTTGTATTTACATGTATATGTATTTCTTTATCAATAAGTTCTTCAGGCGCGTATATAGCTTATTCTCTCGGGGGGTGGGGTCAAACAGAAAATGTGTTTTTAGAAAAAAACTTTCTAATATGTTCTTTATATCATACTACCTATTTGAAATCAGAAACATTCCAGCCATCGAACTCAAAAAGTATTTTTTTTGTTCGAAATATAAAAAAAGTATGTAAATAAACATTTCGATGATATTTGATCAAAAATTATTTTTTTCATAGTAAAGTTGAATTAATAATAGTTGAGAAAATTAGCAAAAAATATATTTTATTTTCATTGAAAAGCGTAAATTTTCAATTATATTATTTAAATACCTAATGTCCTAATTGTTTTAATAAATGAAGTTTGCCATTTTAACGCAAAAAATTATAAATTACATTACCTACGTATTTAGATTTTATTGAATATTGATGAAATTTTGCAAAATTGATTGAAATACCCTTATTTAAGAGTAAAAAATTTTACGTGCATTAATTTTGATTTGGCATGTTTTGCTCCGTATCCGTTTGCCGCACTTTTTTTCATTAATACAATGTTTTTACTCACAAATTAAAAATTTCCGTGAATATTTTAAAAAACTTTTCGTAAATTTCGGTATAGCTTTATGATATTTATTAAAAAAAACACCTCGAATACATATTTATAGCAAAAATTTTAATAAATTTACAAAAAGAAATGTAAAAAAACTTCGGGAAAATTCCCAAAAAATCTTTATTTTGATAATGTAATCAGCGACCCCCAAAACCCCCAGGTAAAATTTTCTTGTTGAAAATCGGACTTAATATATGTATGAAATCAGTAAATTATATAAATTTCCAAAATTAGGGGGGGGGAGTCTAACGTTTCCGATTTCAAATAATATGATAAAACGAACATTTAAAAAAAACATCAAAATCGGTGCTTATATCGACTAATAGCAACATATATTTATAAGTATATTTTAAATAAACATTTAATTAATCTCAAAGTATTTAATTATTCACTGATTTAATAATCAGTAAATCAAAATTTATTTAGAGCTGTCGTTTGCGAGATATTAGTTGATAAACATTTTCTTGACTGCAAATTCTTTAATTTAAATTTTAATAATCAGTAATGAAAGTAAAAAAAAAAAAAAAAAAAACATTATACAGTAGAATCCGCTTATAATGACATCGAAGGGAAGTGACAAACACGTCATACTAACCGGACGTCATACAAAGCATAGTCTTAGAAAATGAACAACTTTTTATTTTTGAATATTTTTTTATTATTATATTTAGTTTAATAGTAATTCATATACATATAATACATAATACATGCACACATATAATACATAATAGTACATACATTACATATTTTTTCATGTTTTGCATAAAAAAGAATCAATTTTTGTCTGCTTTTGTCACTATAAGCGACATGTCACTATAAGTGAAGTCATTATATCCGAACTTTAATATAAAGAATTTTATATGAAAACCAAACTTTACACTGCAATTACTTCATATTAACCGGATTCCACTGTAATAACTTAAAATTTGAATTTTGCAATAAAAGGTACTAGAGATACACTAGTGTATCTTTTTTATTCTTGGGGGGGGGGTCATGTCTCCTTGACCCCTCCCTATTGTATACGCGCCTGGGTTCTTTATGGTTGTCACAATTAACAATGACAACTTATGATCAGGGTAATTTAAGATGGTAAACTTTATGATTCAAAAAGTTTACCATCTTAAACTTTTTATTAGTCTCAGACTAATTATACCTACCATTTACCTGACAGAAGTCAGGAGTCTACCTATATCTTATGTTATATCATTTTCAAAATATTTTAAATATTTTAATTGAATCGGTGAGTGAAAGAACAATATATCTTCAAAATGGCCATTTTGAGAAAAACGAAAAAAACTGTACTGTTCTTTCACTCAGCCGAAAATTGAACCACCCCCCGTCGCACGTACGATGTTGGTCGCTGTATTATTATTTCGCTATGTGATAGAGCTATGAATTTTAAACATTTTGCCTATCTCAGTTAAAATTGCCATTTTTAGCACTTGTATTGTTCTTTCACTCACCGATTCAATTATAATAGTTTCTTTCTCCAAACATATAATAATCAACGTTGTTTTAAATTAATTTATATGAAAATTTTCAATGGGATTTGTTAGAAATAAAACTTACATTTATATTATAAATATTAGTTTTCTAATATCCTAATGTCAATAATATAAATACACATTATTTGTAGAATAAATGGTAGATAATAAATAATTTGATAATTTAATTGCATTTGTGTCCAAGACAACATAAATAAGTAGACGTATATTATACTAGCGGAATCCCGCGGCTTCGCTCGCGTAAACTTCGAAACTAATTAGAACCTCCATACGTGATAGGGGATGAGATATTACATTTTTTATATTGATTTTTATTTATTACCTATGTATAAAAAAACGTAAATATCTCGGATCTTAGTTAAAAATTGTAAAAACTAACCCCCTGTCTACCCTCGCCATTAGGGGTTGAATATCGAATTTTGTTTATTACAGATTATTTTGCCCGACTCCACCATTATAACGTAAGCAGCTATGTAGATAAACATATCAAAACACAGACCCTGTCTACCCTCGCCGTTAGGGGTTGAATGTCGAAATTTTTATTTTAATAGATGTCTTGACAAATTTTTTTAATCTTTTTCAAATTATTAAATCTGAAATAAAATGTACGTTACACATTTTTTATATTATTTATTATATTTCAATTTCAACGAAAATTTGTATTGAATTTCATTTTTTTCCACATTGAGCCTTACCAAAACTCAAGTTTTTTGTGTAAAATCTACATAGAAGACTTTAACGTCAATTTGTTAATTTAAATTACAATGGTATTATGGTGGGGATTGGGGAAGGACGTTCGTTAGAACTGTCGGCACATTGTATAACGGACCGGTCGTGTAGTGGATGGTCGTATAGCAGAGTGCTGAGTGTATATAAAACAATAGATATAATTGTACGGAAAATTATATTTATTGTTTTCTAAAAAAAATATTTTCTTTAGAACACATTACCTCTCAAAATCACTAGCAGTTAAAATATTGACTTAAATAGAATTAATCAAATTGATAAGTCAGCTAAATAAATATATAATAATTTTTTAAATAGTTCTTATTATAATCGCATAATTGAAACGAAGTACATTAATAAATATTAACTGGCGGGTGACGCATTATAAAACTGTTTTTTTTTTGTTTTAATTCGGCGCCTATGTCATCCTCCCGTTGGTCAGCGCGAGATATGTTTTATTATCAATATTTGTTATATCATTACCATAGCAAATTTAACTAAAAATATTTAATTTGAATAAAAAATCTATCTGCAAACTGAATTTGCATGTATTAACTTCTGACAATGAGTATAAGTCTAATCAATTTAGCCAACGTTTACGTATAATGTATTTTACTTTCTTATACCAATGTATATGAAATATACATATAGTATAAGTAAGTATAGTAAACGCGATTTTTTTCGAAATCCGGTTTTTGATGGAATTATCAATTTTGACCTTCCCTGAATCCATTCTGACTATTTTCGCCATGATGTCTGTGTGTCTGTCGGTCTGTCTGTAGACGCTGTAACTCAAATACGACAAATCGTAGAAAGGTGGAATTTTATACTTAAGATTGATTTTTGCCTGGGAAGAAAACCTCCTATTTTTGAAAACGATCATTCAACCGGAAACGGATGTTTACCTACATCGATTTTTGAATTTTTCGAATTACACTGAAACAGTGCGAATTAGAGAAAAATGGCCAAGTTGAAAATTGTAGGTAATATTATTATCTATAATTTTATCACGTACACTGTTTACTGTCATTATTATGTATAAGAAAGTCCTGTAGCACACGGCAGATTATTTTATCATTAATAATAAAGTTTATTTGTTTTAACAATTTTTTATGTCAAATATTTAAATTATAGCAGTAACTAATACCAGTTACTGCTATTAGTTTTAAAATGTAAAATATAAAATAAAATTTATTTTTATTCATTAACTGAATTCTGTAATTCAGTATATATAATAGTAATTTTATTATTTATTATTATTATTTTTTTTTATAAAAAAAAAAACTATATTAAATATATAAATATTTATAAGCATACGTTTCAGAACAACCGCTCTTTCTTCAGTGCTAAAAAATATATATACAGGGTGTTCCAGACCACCCGTCCACTATGTTTTACGCCCAAACTATTGAAGATAGAGTTTTGTAAAAAAAAAATTTACAATGTATATCGACCCTAAAGAATTTCAGGAAAATATTTTCAACCCCCTAAAACTGCGCCTTAGGGGGTAGTTTGAGGGGTACATGCCCGTTTCTCAGCAAAATCAAATGGAAAGGTATATAAAAAAGTACATAATTGTAAAGACAATTTAAAAAGTAAGAAACTTATGTAAAACAAAAATTTTCATACTTTCAATTGTTTAGAAAATATGGCGACTTGATCTCAAATTTTAGGGTTTTACTAAAAGTGCTCTAATTTTGTGAAATATTAATAGAATTCTATTATTTTTTTAAATTAAGAAAGTAGAAATAATGACCTTTGTAAAAATCTATGAATTTTTAAGATTTTGATAGTTTAAAGTGACATACGCGACGTATCAAAAATGCAAAAGTTCAATTAGGGATAATTTAAAAAATTTAAATACAATGGTATATCAATTAATACTTTTAGTGGAGTCATATAACCGGAATTTTGTCTTGAATAAAACAATCTCTCCTTACAGCGATTTTATGATTTTAAAATGTTCTAGAGATCAATAGGAGTTCATAATTGATTTTGTGGATTTGTCCGTTTTCCGCGCGGTACTTTTTTCAGGGCTTTTCCAGAAAATCATCATTTTTTCCATTTTTTTGTTTGTTTTTTGTTTATATCTCGGCTTCTACTTAATGTATTTTGACAAAAAAATATGTGGTTACGCGTAAGGAACCCCTCTATCGATCTGTGAGGTGCGGAATACTGTGACTTAATTTATAACCTCAAAAAAATATATATACTGCGGTTATCACATGTTTTTCATTTTTTTTCAATAACTTTGCAAAAAATAAAAATATCTTGACGAAAATTGGAAACAATATTCTTATTATGATTCCAAATAAACCTATCAAGTTTCATTAAAAAATATTTTCAAATATCGCAAAAATTTAGATTTAGAAAAATAAATTGATTGACGGCGCATCTTTGGGCAAACCATCGTAGAGAAAATAATTTTATCTCAAATTGTAGGGGTTTTTATGCCCTTTTAAATGATGTATATATAATTGCTTTCTACAATTGAAACAAAAAAGTTATTTAGGTTTCTCCGAACTGATTTTTTCATTTTCGGATTTTTATTATTGTTCAGAACAAATTATAAAATTTAAAATCTAGTTAAGAGTCGAATGTTGAAAGAAATTTAACATATTTTTATTGTAATAATTAGTTGGTTTACCAAAAAATTCTGAAATTTTCAAATTTCACCCGCACAAATAGGATACTCAAAAATGGATACTCAAAAATTTCGAGTATCCATTTGTAATTTTATGTTGTTTTAATAAATAACTTTAAATTTGATTACATTTATTTTTTAAATCTTTCTAGTTACTAAAAATAATGATTTATGGTATACGAACGGATATTTAACAAACAAAAAAGATTAATTTGTGCGGGTGAAATTTGAATTTTTCAGAATTTTTGGGTTAACCAACTTATTATTACAAAAAAATATGCTAAATTTGTTTCAAATACTCATCTTTCAACTAAATTTTAAATTTTATAATTTTTTCCGAACAATAAAAAAGTTAATCGGGACAAAATGTATTTAATGCAACAATCCGAAAATGAAAAAATCAGTTCGGAGAAACCTAAATAACTTTTTTAACTAGTTGTTGATTCTTAATCATATTTGTGGGCATTAATTATATTGGATAAGTATTGTTTGGTTTGCCCGATATACACAGATTCGATATTTTGCAAATAAATAATATAAAAAAAAATATCAAATATTTTATAAAATTGTCATATTCTTAAACTAATTTTAATAATAAATATTAAATATACCTACATAAATATAAATAATTGTGGTATTATTAATAAAGCACAATAAGTTAGTAAAAAAATCTCACAGATCCCACTTACCTATTAGAAAAAAAAATATTTCTAATATTTGATGTACAACAGTCGTTTATTAACTCGTTGAGTAAGTTGAACGCAACAAGACACAAACTGTTAATGTCACGTAGGCTCTGACCATACTCTGACTGTACAACATAACCACAGAACAACAAACATATAGAGGCAGTGGCTGGTGAAGTAAGGGGCACATAGAGACAGTCTTCTTCTTTAGTAAACCGTCGAAAAACAATGTTCAGTTCATATTAACAATAACAAATAAATCGTATTTAAAATATCAATTATTGTATTACCGGAAGAAAATATCTGCCATGGGTGTCACGGGACTTTCTTATACGTAATACTGACAGTGAACAGTTGTACGTGATTTCTTATTTTATTGAAACATATTTATGACAAACTAATAAATGATAGAATAAATTAATGTGACATAAACTATAGAAATATTATTTTATATATTATGGTATGTATCACAAATGAATTTTATTTAACTTAATTACTAAACCGGAAACGGATGTTTACTCTTGTTATTTTTTGAATTATTTTTGAAATAAGAAAAAAATGTTTCAGATAAAAAGTGTCGAGTATGTTATTATCTATAATTTATTCCCCATGCATTTTTTTTCCAACAATTATGACTTAGCCAGATAAATTAAAAAAAAAAATTATTTAGAATAACCCACACTGTTTATTTTCAATAATATGTATAAGAAAGACCCATGTTACCTATGGCAAACAGCCCCACCCCCTCGATGTAATACCAAGGTGGCTTCGCCCCATGTTATAGTTACAGCTATAACAAACCATTTGATAGCTTAGAAAGACCAAAAGAAATTTTTTTTCTACGATTTTTTCCAGCAAGTAACTGAAGTTTCAGCTAAAGTCGTTGTTTTCGCTTCATGAGCCTTTGTAAGTTAAACAAATTTTTGTACAAATAAAAAAAAAGATTTAAAAAATTCCACTTTTCAAATATGTATCTCGAATAATTACAAATTGATTGATTTTTACCGAAACTACAGTACGGATAATGAACTGTATCGTCAGCATTAGTGTTATCCAAGTAGATGTTACATGGTCGGTTTTACGACGATTTTAACTGCAAACTTCAATAAATTGATGAAAAAATTGTAAAAAAAAATTTACACTCAACGTACGCTTAGTTGTATTTTTTGTAATTTTCAGCGCAAAATTTTATTATAAGTAACTTTTTAAGATGCAAATGAAAATAATTATTTTAACCCTTTGTAGCCCCATGTGACATTTCTGTAACATACTAAACGTACTAAATATATTTAGTTCATTCAAATATGTGTAACACTACTGTAACATATCACTCAATAACTTAGTATCAAGTAAAATTCACAGATGGCTTAACCTATTGACTTATTACGTATTATTACGTAACTATTAGCAGTAAGGCAGAACCAGATCGGCTATTGGCCGATTTGGGTAGAAAAAAGAATACGTTGTAAGTTTTCCCAGTCTACTGGCGTTTCACAAACAATTTGCGAAAAATGCGGTGTAGCATTAGGTATGCTACAACAAACAAAATAATTGTTTAATTCCTGCCATACCACATAAGTGTTTTTTTACTATTAAGGTAGTAGTCTGGTAACTTGGGTTCAAAAAATCGAAATTTTTTTTTTTGCTTAATTGAAGAGGATGAAGGCATATTATACGCTCCAGGCATAGACGATTGACGTAAGTATAAGTTTACTTATGAAAATTTGTTGTTGAACTTTAAACGCGTTTTTCTCAAAACATTGTTTTTCTGGTCGGCCCGGGTCCTAACTTTTTTTCTACTGAACCGATTGCTTTCAAATTTTAACAGGCTGTTCTACACACTTATAGTTCTCGTCGGTACTAACGAGAATTTTTTTCATCCCTAACTTTTTATTTTACAACCCTTTCTTTGCTAAAATAAAAGGACTTTTTTTTTCAAAGTCCGCCATTTTGTTATTTACTCTTGAAATTTAACTTCAGTAGTTCCGACCAGAATGACATGTCTATAGATTAAGAATAATCAAGAATATTTGATTTCAGATAACATCAAGAGCCAAAATCACCCCGGCCACCCACGTGCATTTTTTTTGAGGTTCCAACTTCGAGTGACAATAATAATAGTAATAAACTATTAAATTTTTTCAAATAAATTTTTTTTTTATATTTTCAATATGTAAATAAAAACACTCTAAATATTCAAGATAATTAATTTTTATTTTCCTATAAAAAACCACCCTCCAAAGAAGTCATGAAAATAGGTATAAGTTACCAGACTACTACCTTAACTCACAGTAATGTCACTCCCAAAAAAGTCATAAATAATTAATAATAATAATAAATATTTTTGAATTTCTGGAAAATATGTGTTTTTTTATACGTCTAAACTTATCTTATTATCAACATAATTTAAATATTTAAGATCTTGAGCTACAATGGGTTAAATAATCTTAAGGTAAATTTTAAGCATTATTTCCTATTTTTTAAATTTTATTGTGGTCGTTTGATCGTTATTACGAAAGTTGTATATTGCACGTTTTTTAAGGACAATTTTTATCCCCTACCCCCACATTTATGAAAATCTCGCTCCCTCACGTAAAATGAAAAGTCGGCGCCTATGAATACAGGATGTATAAAAAACAAGGTCACTGTATGGGGTTCTCAGAAACTATAAAATATAAAGATTAGGCGTGAAAAAAAAACTATGAGAAACAATGAATTTTGCTGTGAATTATATGCTAAAAAGCAATGAAACTACAAATATCGTAAATATATTCGAAATAAGCATTCACGTGTCTTTACGATTTTGCCAACCTAACAAACAGCTGATATAATATATTTTTTCGTTATAAAGAAAGTATTCATCTATTTTTTTAAAAGTTTAAATAATTTCCGATTTATGATAAATGTTATTTTATATAGGTATTACGTACTTACGTTTCTCATAAATACACAGGTATTGCTTGTAATGCTATACAACACGTATGTTAAAGAAAATTGAAAATGTATTATCTAGATATTCTTTATTTAATGATTTTAAACAACAAAATGTTAACCAAAAATTAAAAAAAAAGTAATTACTTCCATGTTCGAAGAAATGGAAGTATTGTAATACCGTCAAAAAATCATGTCCGAAAAAATAGCAGATTCTGATTTGTACTAACATCAAAACGTAAAGAAAAGTTAATTTCCGCATGGCGGCTGTGCGTGTGTCTGTGTGTCTGTGTGTCTGTGTGTGTGTCTGTGTGTCTGGATGTAGAATTTTCTTCCGTGTACGATAACTACTGTAGATATGCACCGATTTGAATTATTTTTGGGGAAAATGTTTGCCTCAGTGAGTACTCCAGACCTATTGATTTTGGTGCTAATCGGATTAGGGGTTTCCGAAATATTCGAAATTTTGTACCTATTATCGTCTGAAAAGTGAGTATTAACTCACCAATTTTGATAAGACTTGGTACACTTGTAGTTCAATCCAATCTAAGGGGCACTTATTTCATAAATGTGCTTAGATAGCCACTGAAGGGGTGAAAATCACCCTCAAAATTTTAATTTTAAATACTAATAAATTCATGTTGCCATGGAAACAAACGCTGTAAATTTCAAATGTCAGATAATAATTATTTTATAAAAATGTGTATTATACAACTGATATTTATAAATAAAAAGGTGAGTTTTATATTAAAAATTATTGTAAAAGATATTATAGAACATGGAAGTCATGTATGGTTCTCCATACCGATATTAAATTTAAAATGTACTTAATAAAAAATATAGTCATATTCTATCAATTGAGATCTACAATTTGATACCCCACACGCCTTGGAATAATTTTTTTTTATTTGCTTGGAGCCCCCTGCAGTTGTTATTTTTGGTTTAGAAAAAAATAAGAAAGAGAGTCAAGTTACACTACTTTGTTACACATTTTGATGTGCCACATGTCTTGGTATAAAAAAATATTTTCTTTGCCTGACTTCTTAGCACCCCCCACCCCCCTAAATAATTATATTTGTACATATTTTACTAGAGGGTTTCATTTCACATGTTCAGTAAAAATTTCATGGTTTTAGCTTATATAGTTTACGAGTTATTGCGCTTTGAGTGAAAAAGACGGACGGACGGACGGACGACAAAGTGAGTAATTGGAGTTTTCTACGGAACCCTAAAGCAGATATCCCCGTGTAAAAATGTTTCTGTGTTTTTTTTTTTTATAAAATATCACTGAATTCAAAAAGTTATTTCGAAAAATTTCCATGAGTTTTTTTAGAAAAATACATAAATTTAATTCTTTAATATTGGTACATAATAATAAAAGATTAAAAAATTATAAATACCTTGTGAAGTTGATGGTTTGTTCTCCATTGTTGTAGATTATTTCGGCAATCAAAGGTAAATACGTTTAATCAGAATCGTTGGTTTTTTTAATTATAAAATTAGGTTACAAAAAAATTATATAATTTTATCAAATTGGGGGGTAGAGGTCTTAATATCGTTCTAACTAATTATATTTACATTTTTTATTTATGAATTATAACAAATTATTAAAGTAATATTTTTGATCCAAAAAAACATATCTTTTTAAGAGGTTACATAGTCAGAAGGCCGAAAAAGGGTTTTTTCAAGAATTTTTTAAGAGAAGACTTTTATAATTTATTAATGTAAAAATTTGTACACATATTATGGTAACTTTTAATTGTATTTTAACATTTTTTATTTATAAAAATAATAATTTAGAAAGCTGCTACAGCTGTTCTCCAGGAGGTCCTCTCAAAAAAGGCGCCTTGCGTTGACCACGATATCTCAGGACTGCATCTTTTAAAATAAAAAAAACCTAAACGGATTTCGTTAAAGTAATGTATAATCTTGTACTTAATCGAAGAAATAAGCAAAATAATTTTTTTTGTTAAAATGGCGGCTTCTCAAAAAAAATTTTTACCTTAAATTGTTTATAAAAAAAAATATTTATCGGTGAGAAAAAACCTTCGATTAATTACTAAAAAATATTATTAAGAAACTTGTGTTAAAATTTGAGACTGATCGGTTCAACCGTTTCCGAGGAATAGTGGTCACCGACTTTAAAAACACAGATTTGAGAAAAACACGCTGCCTCTCCGACTTCCTACTTTCAAACGCTCTGAGACGTCTTTACAAATATGCGTGTAACTTCGAAAATAATCGCCGGATTAACTTATAATTTTCTGTGTGTGTATTGAAGTATATGTGCATTACAAAAATGAAATAAAAAAATCGATTTTTTTGAAAATTCTAACTGTATGTAACCCCTTAAATTCACTAGACTTTTTTAATATTTACCTGACAAAAATCTATATTTATCTTTAAATACAAACCTAATACCCGGTATTATCAACCAAATTAAAGCTCCTTTAGCGCTAAATGCTCCTTTAAAGGAATACTGCAGAAAATTATAATCTATTTAAATAAATGTGTTATGCTTGGATCTGTTGATAATTTGATAATATGACAATTATTTTAAGGAGCATTTAGTTAAACTTGATAATACTGGGCGTATGTCTTTTATTAAATAATTTTCAAATTTTTTAAATCTGAATTCAATCTTTTAATAAAATTAAATATTCCTTATAGTTTTTATCTTCATAGATATAATGAATATGTTCAAGTAAAAACATAGCGTACTATTATTTTGAATTTGATCTTACAATAAGATTCTTCATTTATATTAAGTTATTTTATTATATTATTATAAATTATTATAAAATTATTTACTTTGTACGGTTTATTGTTATTATTAATTTTTATTGTTTCTGTAACTGAATTCATATTTTAACACCTTTGATATATCACAAGATATATGTAAGGTGGGTGGACCATGGAAGGCCATGCTCCTTGTATGGCCAATTATTAAAAACTCGTAGTTATTGCCATGCGACGACAAATTCCTTCTACTCACACTAACATCCATCGAACACAAAAACACAGACGCGGCGGCGAGTCACTCAGGCCGCTATTTTGTCTGTGTCGTCCCATCCTTTATTGACTTCGGACATCTAGGTTAAAATTATAATACGCGCTCACAGCAAAACCTAACTTTTCAACTAAATAAGCTATTATTTTCTTTAATTTTTTTAATGAAAGACCTTTTTATGTAGTTAGATATTAAGCAGATATTTTGATTGTCACAACGTTAGTTTTATTTTAAAACTTTATATTGGCCTTTTGGCAAGGCCATTTGGAAGAGTTTAATAAGACTTAGAATTAAAAAATGATCATTAACTCTGTATTAAAATGTTTTATTAGTTTAATAATAAAACTAAGTGTTACTTAATACTTTGTTTGTTTCATTTATCCAGTAAATAAAGGAATAATAACTGTTTATTCCTTAAGGTGGCCTTCCATGGTCCACCTACCTTTGGTTTCCATTTTGAAAATTTTGAGTTAACCTCTCATTGACAAATAAAGTGTAAAAATGTTTAATGAATATACATATGTACAAAAATTACGTTTTTTTTAATCATAAACATCCATTAAGTTGGTGCATTTCTTTTGAAACACACTGTATATTTTAAGTTATTTTCAACTACAATAGGAAGGGGAATAACTTATTACTTTAACGCCCAGTATTATCAACTTTAACTAAATGCTCCTTTAACTAACTGTCATATTATCAACAGATCTAAGCATAATACATTTAATTAAATAGATTTTAAATTATCTGCAGTATTTCTTTACAACGTATATTATGTCCATTTTTCATTGAAAGTTTAAATATTGATTTAAATCACGTTTGTAATACAGCAAATTTACTTTAAAGGAGCATTTAGCGCTAAAGGAGCTTTAAATTGGTTGATATAATACTGGGCATAAATCTTTTATGTTCTGGGGGTGATTATAGTTATTTATAAAGTGAGTAAAGACAAGTAGGTGTATTGGGTGAGTATATTGGGTGCGGGTATGTTTGGTGAGTAACGGCAAGTAGGCACCCGCACGGAAATATTTATACGTGGAATATACGTCAAATCATACGTCAAAGTATACGCCGATTATATATTTTCGTATATGGAAATGTATGGATTTTGCCGCTGTACGTATCCGTTATATATACTTTAAATATACATATTTGATACTTACGTATATAAAAAGTATACATATTTGATACTTACGTATATAAAAAGTATACGTATAAATATATTTTACGTATATTTAAAATATATCTGATGGCTATACGTACAGCATATACGTACAATCCATGCATTTGGCGTATACGCAAATGTATGGATTTTGCCGCTGTACGTATATCTATCATATATATATTTTAAATATACGTAAAATATATTTATACGTATAGTTTTTATATACATATTTACGTATATAAAAATTATACTTTTAAATATATTAATCATATATTTAACGTACATTCGACATATAACCTTTTAGTCAGGCCCTGATAGAGGGAGGCTAGGAAAGCCATATGGCCCGGGCCCCGTGGCAGCTCTCTCAGGACCTGCGTATAATATCGAATATATTAAATTTAGATTTTCATACGTGATATTATCGTAGGATACGAAAATATAGTTAGAAATAATTACCAGAGTTGAGATCATTAAATATTTATTGAGAATATATAAATGAATATTTTTTACTAAAAACAAAATGTGTTTAAAATAAGAAATAATTTATGAAGAATCTTGTTTATTTTCTGAATTGCTGCTCTTTTTGTATTATTGTCTTTTTGTGGGTCCTAAAAAAAAAGTAATTGATAAATTCGACTATCAAAAGAACTTTGTTGTTTTAAGTTTTAAGTAAACAGATATTTTTACTTACTTCAATTTCAGTTTTTACTCGATTGCAATTTCTCAGTGCAATTGAATAGAAATTTACAGTTTTTAAAGCCCAAAATTTCACAATTGTATTATAGCGTTTATCTATCACACTCTTTCGCTTTACGTTATATTGTCCTCGTCCAACTCAAAATATTTTATGTACACGGAGAAAACGAAACACCAATGAGTATTGTTTTGGAACATTAATCTAGTCAATGTAGAGTTTTTTTATCGTAAAAAACCAAGCATTACGGTTGTGACAGCAATGAGACTGTCAGACACACTATAGGGAAATGTTTTGAACATCACAGCAAAAGCAGGTAATTGTTTCTGCGTATGATCTACTCACGGATATAACCAAATTAAATTAAACATTTATTTAGAGTTGAACCACTGAACCGATCTCGATGAAATTTGGCAGGAAGATAGCTTACATCCTGAGAAAGGGCGTAGGCTACTTCGAATCTAAAAAATTCATCCCCTAAGAAATTGCAAGGGGGTGGAAATATTTGTATGAGAAATATTTCACCCCCTGTCACATATTAAGGGTTGTAATTATTTTCATTCGATCCGGCGGGAAAAATACTACGGGAGTGAGGGGTTTTAGGGGGGAAAACAACCTTCTATCTCCCATAGGAACCGAGATATTTACGATTTTGTAAAATGAATGGAAACCAAAACAAAAAAAATATAAATATATTTCACCCCCTTCCACATATGAGGTTGTTGTTTCTCCCCTATAAACCCTACCCCGTGGTATTTTCCCGCCAGATCGAATAAAACTCATTACACAACCTTTTATATGTGCAAGGGGTGAAATATATTATATATTTTTTGTTTTGGTTTTCATTCATTTTACAAAATCGTAAATATCTCGGTTCCTATGGGAGATAGGGGGTTGTTTTTCCCCCTAAAACCCTTCACTCTCGTAGTATTTTTCCCGCCGGATCGAATGAAAATAATTACAACCCTTAATATGTGACAGGGGGTGAAATATTTCTCATACAAATATTTCCACCCCCTTGCAATTTCTTAGAGGATGAATTTTTTAGATTCGAAGTAGCCTACGCCCTTTCTCAGGATGTAAGCTATCTTCCTGCCAAATTTCATCGAGATCGGTTCAGTGGTTCAACTATAAATAACTGTTTAATTTAATTTGGTTATATCCGTGAGTAGATCATACGCAGAAACAATTACCTGCTTTTGCTGTGATGCTCAAAACATTTCCCTATAGTGTGTCTGACAGTCTCATTGCTGTCACAACCGTAATGCTTGGTTTTTTTACGATAAAAAAACACTACATTGACTAGATTAATGCTCCAAAACACAACTCATTGGTGTTTCGTTTTCTCCGTGTAGCTGCACTATTCACATTTATGTCTCTTTTTCGTTGATTTAAATGTATCCCAATTCTGAATTTTAATATAAAAACACACCAAATATCTTTATTTTCACTTAATTAACTTTATTTCTTACAAATACTAACAATTTACGCCTTTAATTCGGCATACAAAATCAAAGCATTAGTACGTCAGCTGACGTCTTCCTACACATAGGTTCTTATTCTTTTTCTTTTATATGTACTTTTTTGGCGGTATATTTAAAACTTTATTTCAGTATATTTTTCGACGGACGGAATAAAAATAAGTAGATATACAGGGTGGGCCAAGTAAAACGAAACGGGCGCGGTTTTGGTCATTTAAAATAAGATTTTGAAAAAAAGCTCGAACACGTCGCTTTCAAGGGGGACATCTTTTGGTATAAAATTTTTGCAAGAATGTTTTCAACCCTCAGCGCTATGAGCGCAACCCTTAAAATTTTAAATAGTATGATAGGGTAAGTGATACCTCATTTGAAAGGTTTTTTCATTCTGAATACGGTGCTTTTTGATTTTTTCAAATCTGTTTAGTTTTAGTCAAGTTATTGACATTTTGAATTCCATAAATGTAGTGATTTTCTGATCAAAAAACAAATATTTACAACTAAAATTTAAAACAAAATAGGTTTATTTTATTATCAAATAGTTCAAGTACATCCAGTTTGGACATTTATTGAATTAATTAAAATTTTGGATATAGATAAATTTTTTTTAATAATTTTTATTTTTATTTTTTAATTAATTCAATAAATGTCCAAATTGGATGTTTTTGAATTATTTGATAAGAAAATAAACCTACTTTGTTTTGAATTTTAGTTGTAAATTTTTGTTTTTTGATTAGAAAATCATTGCATTTATGGAATTCAAAATGTCAATAACTTAACTAAAACTAAACAGATTTGAAAAAATCAAACAGCACCGTATTCAGAATGAAAAAACCTTTCAAATGAGGTATCACTTGCCCTGTCATGCTATTTAAAATTTTAAGGGTTGCGCTCGTAGTGCTTAGGGTTGAAAAGATTTTTGCAAAAATTTCATAGCAAAAGATGTCCCCCTCGAAAGCAAAATCGACGTGTTCGAGGTTTTTCTCAAAATCTTATTTTAAATGACCAAAACCGCGCCCGTTTCGTTTTACTTGGCCCACCCTGTATGAACATAAAAATGTTTATTAAATATACGAGGAATATTGTTACAGAAAGTATAAAAAAAATATACTTGAAAAGTATATAGGTATGATATTTGATGTATACATCAAATATGTGTAGAAAAACAATTAAAAAATATACTCAACAAGTATAAAAAAAGTGCCCTAAAGTATATGCTAAATATACAGAAAACATATTTTTTTCGCACATAAAAATATAATTTCCAAGCGTATATACAAATTTCATATTGAGATATATTCAAAGTATAATTTAAATATATTTGTTAAATATATTTAAAATGTATACTTGGAAAGTATTTCAATTATATGTGCCAAATATAAATGAGATATACGCTCCGTACATTCTACGTATACGCCGTATACTTTATTTATAATTGTCGTATACGAGAATTATGTAAAATTTATTTTTTATACTTGCCGTATACAAAATTTATAAAAAAATATACGCCGTATATTTTAAAAATATATTTCAAGTATAAAAATTTCCGTGCGGGCATATTGGGTGAGTAGCATTAAATTGGCCATATTGGGTGGGTATATTGGTTTAGTTATAAACAAGTTGGCATATTAGGTGGGCACATAATGGGTAAACATGTGTTGCAATAATAATAATAATAATAAAGAATCATTATTATTACAAGTTTCATTTTAACGTGTATGAAACAAGCGTCAATGTTTTGATAAAAACAACGTTAAAAAAATGAAACGATGAACAGGTGTAATCTCTTGTACATCTATGTCCGGTATTATAAAGGGGCTGGTAAATTTGCAAGCTAGCTATCACTCACAATTATTTGCAAATAATGTAGACCCGAGTACTACAAGTTAGGGCTACTACACACAAAACCTCGTCTCTCGTCTTTTATTTAAAAATAATAAACAGGCCGCATACTTACCGTCTTTCTTGAAGTAGTCTTCGTTGTGAAATATATCCCCACTAGGAAGTTCATATCAAATAACTTGAGAATATACCGGATATACGTAATAGCTAATATTACGTCTGTATACTGTGACGTCATTATTGTCAATTCTGGAGATGTTTCAGATTAGATCCATTTGGAAGTTATTTGATATGAGCTCTAATATTTTATATAACTAGGACTAATTAGGTCAGTAAATGATAGAATAGCGTAAATTCAAAAATATATTTATTATTTTTTAAGGAACACTAGAAATAATAGAATAAATATAATCCACGAACAAGTTCTGATGGTTTTATCATAAATAAATGATCCTCATATCCAATTTAATGTGATTTTTGTGTTTGTTTTTTATTAGAAAGAAATTAGAAATTGGGTTCCGACTATAGACTTATCGAATGGAGTGAGCAATAGCCTCACAAAATTGAGCACTCTCTTTAAAGAGACAAAGCGATAAAGTAGTCAATACCTGTCTCTTTTCTGTAGGTCTGTATTGTCTGCAAACCTGTGACGTGACCAATTAGAATTCTAGAAAGAGACAGGTATTGGCTACTTTATCGCTTTGTCTCTTTGCGCCAGTATTTACTAGACAGTTGGATAGGGAGTGCTCAGTCCATTCTATAAGTCTATAGTTCTAACTTTGTAACTCGTAATTTCAGTTGGTCTACTAAATGTGTATTAGTTATCTAAGTCCTTAATTTGATTTTATATATTATAAATAATTGAAATATTTATCGGCGGCAATGAAGTATTGAAAAGGCCGCAGATTCCCCATCCCTGGGCTAGGGCTTGCAAACCGTCTTAAATCGAAACCGGTTCACCGGTTTTTTTGTTAAAATTTACCAAAACCGTAAAACCGGAGTTTTCCTAAAACAACCGAACGTCAATTATATATTATATTGTTTTTTGTTTCTTCAAGTGATACATAATTTTATTTTTCTACTGTTATTCATGAAATATTTATGTTGTGAATTTATTTAAATTCAAATAAAAATAAAAAGGGCGACATCTATGAACGAACGCGCAATTTATAAATAAAAATATTATTTAAATTACTATAATTTGAAGAAAAAAAAAATTATATGTAAGTTTGAATGACCTTTTTTTGATCATTCAAGTAAAATTTCAAATACGTAAATATATCATTCACCTTTTTTTTATTTTTGCTCTTTATTCCTGGGCCCCAGGTTAAAACCTTGTCACCCCCCCCCCCACCTACTCAATTAGAGACCGCTATTACAGTTATTATTACAAATATTAATTAATTAAGATAAGATATATTAAAGAATTTTAATTTTATTTCAAATCGGGCTCCGAATTCCTTACTATTACTCATAGGTGGGCATTAACTCGTTAATCCGTTAATCGTTAATTAACGAAGTTAACAAAATCGTTAACGGATTAACTTTTAAGTTAACTCAAAAAAATGTTAACGCTTTTGTTAACTTCCGTTAACATTGGTTGTTTGATGAAAAGTACATAAGAAAGTTGTCAAAATAGCTAAAAAAAAAAAAACATTTTGGACGGTTAACTTTTTAACGATTAACTTTAACTTTCGTTAAATTTTAAAATTTTCGGTTAACTTTAACTTTCGTTACATTTTCGGAATTTTAACGGTTTAACGGTTAACGAAGTTAACTTGTTTATTAACGGATTAACGATTAACGAAGTTAACTTTTCGATTAACTGTACCCACCTATGCTATTACCTATAAATTAACAAAGCATAATTAATGCATCAAATTTGAATTTTTGAACATGAGTGACATACATATAGGGTACAATTAGCAACAAAAAATGTTTGTTGAATTTTCTTGTACAGTATTTTTTAGTTACTGTAATCGAAACTAGTTCATCTAGTAATTTTTCAGTATTCAGCACTAGATATGTGGTACTTCAATGCTTAAAACACTAGCTTTTAAGCTTAACCAATTAAAAAATGATAATTCTCAATTTGGAATTGATTATTCCCAATTGATTATTACAATTGATTAGTCTCAATTTGAACTTGAAAAATTATATTTCAATAAATAGTTTGTTCTCTTTCAATATACCCTAATACAGGCTGTTTTAAACTCTGTGAAACAGTTTAATAATTCACTAACGCCCTGTATTATCAAGTTTAACTAACTGTCGTATTATCAACAGATCCAAGCATAATACATTTAATTAAATAGATTTTAAATATTCTGCAATATTTCTTTACAACGTATATTATGTAAATTTTTCATTAATAGCTTAAATATTGATTTAAATCACATTTGTAATAGATCAAATTTACTTTAAAGGAACATTTACCGCTAAAAGAGTTTGAAATTTGTTAATAATACTGGGCATATGTCGATTAATTTCTATTTTAATAAATTAATTCACAAAAGACAAAAATATGTTTATTACAATAACCTTATAAAATAACACAATAATATAAAAATGATTAATAAAGTGGTGAACCTGGTTTATAGGGTCAAAATTCTACTGTTTTTGCTTAATCGATAGTTAAACTATTCAAGAATATATTCCTAAAGTTTCACAGCACAATTAATAAATATAATAAATTTTAGAAGTAATAGAACACATTGTGAGTGAGTGTCGCGCTGGTATTATGTATCTACTGTCATGTGTTTTAGTTTTGAGACGTTTATCTCGAAATATCATTTTTTGTATTTTATTAAAATCTGCGGGAATGATAGAGAAAAAACTAATTGATCAATCAACTTGATTTAAAGTGCGTTAACTAAATAATGGACAACCATTCTTAGTGAATTTCAAACATTAGAAAAAATATTATTTTAAATATTTGTATAATAATAAATATATTGCATAAAAACGGAGGATATTTTTTCTCAAGAATGTAGTTTTTTGTTCAAGTGCTAATGTTTTTGTATTTGACAGTTTTTGAACCTGTTGTTCCAGGTCCACATAAAATAAAAATACATGAAAATTAATAATCCTTTTGGATGTTTTATTTGAGATCAAAATTCAGGGCTATTTTTTCCCGGAGTTTGGTAACTCGGTTAAAGAGGCGCACAGTGTGTTAAAGTCACATTTTTATGCGAAATTTCGCATCAAGCCAATTTTCAACCAATTTTAATGTAATCACTCGCATTTGAAAGGTAAGTAGTTGTAGTTTATGAAAATAATCCCAAGGATAGTCAATTAACCCTCTTAATTGCCTGTTAGAGAGTTTGCAAGTAATTTTAAATGTGTATTTATTTTATTGTTTACAGTCCACTGATGTGACATATTGAGTGTTCTTGTGAGGTCCGGTCATATCGGCTACGCATATGGTTTATGTTAAGACCCTAATGACTGACCCTTACCATAAATAGTTATGGCTTTGTGTGAATATACTTTTGCAAGTTGAAAAAGGGAAACATCTCAAGAGCAGTTCATATGTCATTAGTTTACTTAAATTATTGGTTTTTGTAAATAGTTTAAAATAGATCTCAAAGTATGTGTGTGTTTATATTTTTGTGTGTGTGTGTGTGTGTGTGTGTGTGTGTGGGTGTGGTATATAACATTGAACAGCCCCTAAAAGAGGGGCTGAGTGGAAGTGCAATATTGCATTCATTGTGTATTGAGTAGAGTGGAAGAGGACATTACAAAATCTTAATGTGTAGCAAATCAAATAGGTAATGTCTTCATGTGTAGCAAATCAAACAAAGTATCGTAGCCAAACAAATATATTCCCAATTAACAATCATTGTATATAATCTTCGTGTGTGTAATTATAATGTGTAGCAAATCAAATAAAGTCTTGTAGCAAAACAAATGTGAACAAATGTGTTAATGTACAGTCGTGTGTTGTAAATAAACAATAAATAGTAGCAAAACAAATCAACAACAAAAAAATTGTATATTATTTGATATCACCACATTATAGGTCCCAGTTCCCGTTTATTTATTTTACATTGCCCTTTCATCCCTCTAAATCTAAAAAATCTATTAAACGATAAATTCTATCATAAATTAACAAATCGAGTAAGAAAATACATATTGCACAAATATAAAAAAATATTTATTTATAGATACTATTATATAATATGTGTGAAGTTATCTACATATGTACAGGTGAGTAATAAGTTAGTATTTCTTCGATATCTTCTCTGTTAATATTTAAGAGAAAAATTCAAGTTTTGAATTATATGATAAGTAGTAAAACTTATTATTAAAATATATAGTGTGACGCCGAAAAAGGTGTATCATTACAGGGTGAGTTGATAGTGCGTATCTCTTCAATATCTTCCTTTTTTCGTTAAATCGATTTTTTAGATTTATGGGGGTGAAAAGGTAATTAAGAGGGTGAATTGACTATTCTTGGGGTAGTTTTCATAAACTACAACTACTTACCTTTTAAATGTGATTGATTACATTAAAATTAATTAATTGAAGCAAAATTTCGCATAAAATGTGTGATTTTAACCCACTGTGAGGCGTTTTGATTAGAAATACACCACGGCGCCATTTTGCAAGTATTTAAAATATATTTTTTTTTTACATTTTAAAATAAGCATTTAAATATCGTTAAAATTTTAGAAATCTCAATTGCATTATTGTAAATAAAAAAAATGTCTAAAAAATTTTTTTAGCCTCCTAAACCAGGTTCCCCCTTTAAAGTAGCTAATATAAAATATCTTACATAATTAATGTGTAATGGTAAATACATTCAGGCGCGTATCTAGGAGGGATTGGGGGGGGGGGCATTTATAAAGAATGCTATTTTATGTAATTTATCAATAATTTCTAATAAGAACTTTTGTTGGTCTATTTACATAAACAATTTTTGACCAAGTTTCGAGTTTTTTATACCTATTAATAAAAGAGAAAATATTTGAATGCATCTGAAAAACTATTAAAATCCTTATGTACTTACTTTATAATGTATTTTTTTCCCAAATAATATCCTAGTTACGCGCCTGAATGTGTTACATACATAATATGTATACTTTAAATTATAACACTTTTTCTGTAGAGACAGAAAACAATTTATGAATGTATTATAACATGTAATATTACAAATATTGTATATAAATAGAACAGTGTTTACCAAAGTGTGGTACGTGTACCCCTTGTAGGTGTTTCAAGGGGTAACGGAGTACTTCTTAACATTTTTTCATTAAATTATTTTATGTTTTTGAAAACAGATTCTGCATTATAAAAAAACATTTTATTTTTATGAAACTTTTTGTGATTCAACTGAATCTAAATGACACGTATTTTTGGTTTGTACAATTGAAGGGGTAAAATCTACCCTAAACAAATGAGAAATATAGTTTTGAATATGCTAGAAGGGGGGCCCCGCTATAATAATAATATAATTATTACCGTTTTCAAGAACAATTTAATCTGATTTATTAACATTTTTTCATTAAATAATTTTATGTTTTTGAAAAGTGATTCTGCATTATTGAGATTTCTTTACCCACTCTATTTTCTTTAATTTCGTTAAGATATTTTTACATGAAAAACAGCATTAAAATTGCAATTTGTAATTTATTTTTTTACCGTTCCCCATGTACCCCCTAAGGATACACTCGAGAGTACACCGGTAATATTTAACTCTTAAAAGAGGTACATGGGGAGTTTAAATTTGGTAAACACTGTTATATAAGCATTTAATTAATACAATATTATCAAATTTTTTATGTATAACTCTTCTTTAATTCTTAAAATTGACTTATGAAGTGTTAGAAATTAACGGGGAAAGCCACTGTGACGGGAAAAATTTTTGGTGCAATTTTTGTAAAGAATACATATTCATAAATATGCAAGAAAATAAATACATATGTTAAAATTCCGAAAATTGGCTGAGTTACAGTCAATTTAGTGAGAGCAGATAGCACGACCGGTTATTACCCTCGGAAAACTTTAAACGTGTTTTTCTTGAAATGAGTTTTTGTGGACCTTGTTCCAGTGATTCCTCAGAGACTAATTAACCGATTTTTTTTAAATTTTGGTAATCGCAGTAGCTAAATTTGTACGTAGATGGTTTTTTAAATTTTGATAATAACTATTTTTAAGACCACTTGAATAAAAAAGGTCTTGAAAATAAAATAAAAAATCAAACCATCACCATTTTGTAAAAAAAGGCAACGCATAACCAGAGTCACATTCATATAGATATTAATAAAATATTTATTTATTGTTTTCGATAATAATCTATCCCGAAATTTCGATGGCACAGTGGACAAAATATTTTTTTTGGTCGTCACATCGAAGCTCATAACATTGTAAATGTTTAATATTTTTCAATAAAAATCGGTACTGAATAACTTGAATATATACTTAATAAAATGTCCCTTACCCGATTCTAAAATAATCAATTATACTTGGCGAAAAAATTCCCAAACATTGACATTTTTTGATCTATGACAGTGGCTTTCCCCTTTAACCGAAGATAATTGTTTATTATTGTTGATCTAGAGCCATATTTGCTCTTACATCTAACCGTTGTTGTGATGGTACATAACATTTAGGTTTACTTATTTCACAAACTGAAGGATACTTGGTGTTTGGATCTACTAGATTTGTATTTCCATTTTGTGAAACTGCTCCGTATTTTTGTGTTTTGTCGCAATCCATTTTCCATTTAAGATATTGTTCTTGCGGTACTTCACCTAGAAATATTAATAGTTATTGAGTAAAGAGGAATAATATACCAACTAATTTAGTATGTTTCGTGTTATTTTAGTGTCACCCTGTCTGTCTCTCTGTCACACAAAGCCTTCAAGCTACGTAAGTGGTGAGGAGGGGGGGTAAGCTTTATTGTATTGGGCGAAAGGGGGATGGAGTCATATTCTAATGTTAAGGAACATTATTTAAATTTTATGTTAAAAAGACAAAAAATTACATTCAAATTAAAGTTTAAAAAAAAACTTTTCAGACAGATTTTCTATTTTTCTGCAAAATATGAATCTGAAAAAAAGGTTTCCATTTGAAAAAAAATAGATGACCCCAAAATGACCTTAACCCTTTTGTCAACCATTAGAACTTTTTGATTTTTCCACATGTTTTTTTTTGATAGAAATATTTTATGTATGTTTATCGATTTCCTTGAATTCCTTAATCTACCTCTTTTCTATGATTCAGTGCAAAAAAATAATTGGGTGTGTGGGAGTGCAAAAAAAATGATATTTCTATTTTTCTACCTTATAGGTCAGGCCAGATCTTCATACCTTAAAATGGGGCACCGTTACAACATAAACACAGCCGACCACCAGCTAAACCAGAAGAAATCCTGCAAGATTTGCCGAATAAATGATAAATTTCAAAGAAAAACAAGATTCACGTGCATTGCTTGCGCAGACCTGGAATGTTTGCAACATAGCCGGCAATATTTAAAATGTCACGAATGTGTAAATCTAGAAAATAAATAAAAATATATAATTTTTTTTAAATAAAATTCAAAATTTATTAAAATAAGAGAAAATGTATATTTTATATTCAAATTAATCTATAAAAAAAGCTTTATTAATTTTTTCCTTTTATTTTACTTCATTCTCATGCAAAATATATGAAGGCCCAGCCAGACCTATCTATGTAGGTCTGGCTCTATATGGTAGACGGAAAGGTTTTAGAACTGTGGTTGACAGAAGGGTTAAAACCTCCACTCAAGGTCAGAATTGTTACCTCTATTAATTTTGCCCCTTCAAATCCTGAAACATTTGAAGCAGTCTCAAGATAAAAAAACTCAACCTGTTTACAATATTTATACATATTTTTTTGTCCCCCCCCCCCGTCCTATTTTCTTTCGGCCGCACAAGTTTTACGGCTCGCCTTACATTTTGAGTTGTCCAGGTCTGTAATTTGAGCATCAACATTATTCTGAATAACTATACGTGATGTTTGACAATTGTAACGTTAAAATGTAATGCATAGTATTAAAATTGATGTTCTATTACACAGCTCCACAAAAAAATCAAACTTTTGTTTGCGGGGACCTGACCCACTGTACTATATGTAATCGAGCATGCTGAAACCGAATCTGGAGTCCAAATTACCCTATCACGTCAGTTGTAGTTTATGTGATGCTGATCAAAAGCTCTCACATGCACAACTTCGAAAAATGAACCGTTTCGGCGATAAAAATTATTTCAAGATAAAAAAATGAAATTAAAGTTTTATTTGAGTTATTATTGTTTTAATGCTTTTTTGGCTATTCTAGTTTTTCACTAATGCTATTTCAGAGGTAATTTGTTATTAATGATATTACAGTTTGCAGTGGTTGCCGTGTGATTTGACCGTACGATACACGATTCATACCATCAAATCACATTGCAAACTTAAATGAAATAATATAGCAAAGATTTTGATGACAAAAAAATAAATGCTGTTTAAATCAACAATTATTTTAAATAAATATTAAAAATAAATTCTACTAAGGTATTTATGTAAACTAGTAATGATATATTATAAATGTGAGTTATTTGTAACTAAAAATGTTAAAAGATTTAAAACTTAAATAAAACTTTAATTTCAATTTTTCATCTTCAAAAATTTTTATCGCCGAAACGGTTCATTTTTCGAGGTTGTGCCTGCGAGAGCTTTTGATCAGCATCACATAAACTACAATATACCAAAAATTTAGCGATTTTCACGGAAATCGAGTTCCCATAAGGAATGTGCGGGGTTCTTTAATAACAATGAGCAATTTTTTATATCATGAATAAAACTGCATTCATAACATAAAAATGTAGTTTATTTGGGTGGTTGATACATTAGTGCATAACACAGTCCCATTATAAAAGAACGTTGCATTGATTTTTATGAAACTTTTTGCGATTCAACTGAATCTAAATGGCACGTATTTTTGGTTTGTACAATTGAAGGGGTAAAATCTACCCTAAACAAATGAGAAATATAGTTTTAAATAGGTATGCTAGAAGGGAGCCCCCGCTATAATAATAATATAATATAATTATTACCGTTTTCAAGAACAATTTGATCTGATTTGAAGACGTTATGATATCCAGCCCAGAACCATTGAATATTGTTATCTATTACATCACCGAGAACTTGATCTAATTCATCTTTGGTCTGGAATATTACAAGATGGCCTCCATTGTTTCTACAACACCTCCTAGCCGCCGCCCATGTTAATAGTTGTTTGTTTATTCTGGAAATCTTTTCTTCAGAAAGTTCGGGAAAAGATAGATCTGGAAAAATATATCAGCATAAATGTCCAGTTTTAATATAAAAAATAATTCAATAGGAACTGGTTCTACAAAATTTTTTAGAACCCCGACTCGAGGGGTCGGTTACGGTTTTTTTTTCAAAGAAAACAAAGTTTTGGTTTACAAAATAAATAATATTTAAGAAGGTTTTGACACCATAGAAAAAAGATACAATAGATTTCGTTGAAACTTTGAAAATAAGACATTTATATTTAAAAAAAATTACTTGCAAAATTTCAATGGCATTAGGAGAATAGTTTAACAAATATTAAATAAACAAACTAACATGAATACTTATGAGAACTGTATAATGACATGAGACATGAGAGGACTTTTCAAAGTGATGTGACAGAGAGAATTTGATGAAAATGTGAACATACATTCTTTATTCATTTACAAAGATATCTGTTTTTCAGAATTATTAGGAAGATAGTTTTTTAATTAAAAAATGATAAGTGTGTGAAAAATAATAGAGAGAGACACACCTTGCCATCACTCTATACTTATCCACAGTCTCTTACCCGCATCGTTCCCCGCATAGCCAGTCTCCGCACCCTATAGTATAAACATGTCTTGTATTTAAACAGTATTTAGAATACTTACTCTTTTTATCAGTTGGTAGTTGACATATGTATGTATATAAAACTCCACAATCTATATCATTGAGGAGAGTTCTAATATTCATAATTCAACCACATTTGTCTCCTTAGGAAGTTGAATCTGGTTATCTTATATACCAGTTTTTCAATACTAACTCCTTTCCTGAAATTAATAAAAAAACATAAGTCATTAAAAATTAACTGGATTGTTTATTTGTATTTTTATTAGACACTGAATATGAATTTCCTAATAAAAGAATTCCTAAAAAAATTAAATATTTATATCAATTTTGAAAACCCCAACAGGCCCAGTTGCTCCACACCCACTACAGACACCTATAACCATTGTTTTTATACCGCTGATTTCTACTTAATTATTAATAACTAACATCATTTAAATTTGATAATTTACAGGTAAAGTGTTTGTAATAAGAATATGTATTATATTTACCAAATAAATGAACGCCATCTCCTCCGAATAACAACATGTGTAACCCCATCGGTGAATCCAGGTCGTTTGTTCTGTCTGTGATGTTAGAAACGCTTCAATATCTTGTTGTTGGGAATCGATTATAGCTAAATGTCCCCCGTTGTTTATACAGGATTCGCAACCACCGAAACAAGTTTTTTTTTCGAGAAAAATTTATATTTAGAATCTTAATGTAAAAAAAAAACATTTTGAAAATTTCATATTTATACTCTATTTCAATTAAATTTGCAGTGGTTGCCGGGTGATTTGACCGTACGAGTCGTGATCCATACGGTCAAATCACCCGGCAACCACTGCAAACTTAAATGAAATAGAGTATTAATAACTTATTCTTAAATAGACGACCCTTCCCCCCTAAAGTAAAATTTTCTCGTCGAAAATTGGACTTTAATATATGACATTTTTAAAATTTATATTAGGGGAAAACTAGGTAATATGCCCCAACAAAACGTTAACATAACGTCCCATTGTCCTAGCACTCACACAAGCAAAGATATAACGCACATGCTTACATAACAGTCGATCGGCAACATGGCTAATATACACGCGTTTGTTTCTTTGCTAGTTTAGAAAATAATGAAATTATTAGATTATGGCGTTCAAACAATTTGTGGTAAGTTTCAAACAAATTCATATACTTTAAATTCTTTACGGAAGCTCCCATGGCAAATATTTTTATATTCATAGGCCAAAAAAAATCAATTTCAGTTATAGCAATATTTTAGAGAATACATGTTTTACAAATCATAGAACAATAAATCAAAAACCATTTTCAAAATTTTAAATACAATCAAGCAGACCTTTATATGATTTTGTTTCCTACGAGTGAGGGCATGACAAAGTTTTAACAGAAATTATCCTTTTTTCGGCTTTGATTCAATGTTTTCCAGTTTTTTGGAAAAATCAACTGAATTGAAATTAGAATAAAGTAAATATAAGAAAATTCAAAATGCTTTTCGAATACTCCTTCTGCTTTAATTTTTAACGAAGATGTGATGAATTAAATTTAACATATATTTAAAAAATGTAATAATTGAATTGTTCAGATGCCAAAGCTATTAACTACACATTTACCAAATGTTTATAGTTTTGATATTTGACTAGTTACTTGTGTATTATTAAACAGATATGTATTAGGGTGATTCATTTCCGCAAAACATTTTTTTTTCAAGGTGCTCAAGCAAAATTTTAATCTACATATAGAAAAAAAAATTCTCACCAAGATTGAGCTTTTAATTTCTATTTTAAGTACTTTCAATTTAAATATGAAGTTTTCCCATTTAAAATGCATGTAAAAAATTGTTGTTTTTTTAAATTTCTAAATTTTATCATATTGGGAATCGGTTTGATGAACCTTACGGGAAATTTCACGCTCTTTAAAATTGCCTTAAGGTTTTTTTCTGTAACTCACACTGGTTCGCCAGTAGGAGTCATCTAAATACAGTTTTTGGAGTAAATTGTTTTTTTCCCATTTTTTTGAGCAAACCGCAAAAATAAGGGAGAAAAAAAGAGCTGACTCGTAAAAAATAGTTTTTTTACCAATATTTAATTAATTTACAGCCATTTTTAGGCCTTAAAACGCAAGAAATTGATAAATAATGCTGCATTATTAGTTAGTATTTAGATGACTCCTACTGGCGAACCTGTTTGAGTTACAGAAGAAAACACTAAGGCAATTTTAAAGAGCGTGAAATTTCCCGTAAGGTCCATCAAACCGATTCCCAATATGATAAAAGGTGTCTAAGCATTAGAAATTTGAACAAAAAAAATTTTTTTTACATGTATTTTAAATGGGAAAACTTCATATTTAAATTGCAAGTACTTAAAATAGGAATTAAGAGCTCAATCTTCGTGAGAATTTTTTTTTCTATATGTAGATTAAAATTTTGCTTGAGCACCTTGAAAAAAAATGTTTTGCGGAAATGAATCACCCTAATATGTATCCATTGTGAAGTTGATTGTATTGGCTACTGAACAACTTTAAAACACTTACGTATGTGTTGGTGTTATCTGACTATGTGTCTGTCTGTCTCTGTACCTCCCTAGACAGTCTCAGTTCCCGGCCAAGTCAAAGACCACTGTTTTAGTTTACAGACACACTTACCCAGCGCTTCTCAAACTGTTCAATCTTGGGAACTGTTCCAATAGTTTTATATATGCAGGATAGTTATTTTCTTCTCCAAAAGATTTTGGTTTTTAATTAACAAAATAGTTTGTTGGTGTAAAAATAAACAATAATATCTGTTTCGTTTTTTTTTCTGTGACTTGCAGTCATTTGTTTATGGTTGCAGTAACCATAGCAACGATCAACAATAAAACAAGAATCTGTTGATTGTAAGTTGATTTGTGTTGTAACAAAAATTGAACCTTTACATTTTTTTGTGATAAATTTTGTAAAATTTTCATGATACTTTTTTATCCAAAAATTTAGATGACTAATAATAAATAAATAACCAAATAAAAACATACCAATTTTCAGGTTTTCTATTTAACCACTTTTTAATAAAAGGTTTCCCTCATTCTAGGATTTTAAATCATAAAAATGCATCAAAATTCTACCAAAACAAATAGTTTTTTTTGTTTATTTATAACTTAAGTGATGAAAAGTAGAATAACTTCTATAGAAGTGGAAATTCATAGATAGAAAATAAAAGTATTATGATTTACAAAAACGAAACAAATATTATTGTTATATTTTTACTTTGGGGCGTAACTTCCCCCCATTTTGCATAATGACAAACTAACTTTAAAGTAACATATTGTTACAGTTTTCTCTAATTACGTAATTTAAATATCTATAGCATTAATAATATAATTTTTATATCACAACAAATAAATTTGACATAAAATATCATGAATTTTTGAAATCACTATATAATTTCTATTCTAATTATTATTAAAACAATAAATGAATATATTAATTAAATATCTGTACATCAAAACCAGACAAACGTAAGTAACATTTCAGGAGAGCATTAAAACTGAAAATGTTGTGTGACTACAAAGCTTGCATTTTGAATTATAATTAAAAAAATTATTGTAAACAATACAAATATACATGCTTTATCCCTTGTTGGTTAATTTGTAAGTAATTTTAACGTTTGTCTGGGTCAAAAATAGGTCAGGACTTAAACTTGTAGAATTAAAACTCTAGTCAAATTATAAAAGAGTAATTTCATAATTTCTAACGGAGTTTCGTTATTACGGCTCGATACAAAATCAAAGTAATGAACTAAAAATTGTTATTTTTGATAGATACAGATATTAATAATATTGAATTGATTTAAAGTTTGTACGCCACTGCTTAATGGCTTAAAATATTCAATATAAAATTACACTAGTAGGGTAAGCTGGGAAAAAATGGATGGTATTTTTTTTTAATTTTCCATTTGCTTAATATTCACTTTAGAGCTGTAACAAATGCATAAGTGTATGTATCTATTCTCAAACTTTATGGAAAAAAATATATTTATCGTTTTTTTTGCATCCAAAAAAATTTAATACTTTTTTTGTTTGTTTTACAAAAATATTCTACAAATGGGTTTGACTTTTTTTAAATAAAACAATATTTTATTAGATTTCATAATTGTATGAAGCTATGTTAATACCCTTAACCCTACGATGATGGGCTGGTGAGGAATAGCAAATTACCCCTAGTGGGAGAATTGGGTGGTTATTTTTAAATTAACAAAATACTTGATAATATCTTAATGTATAAACATTAACCCTTAGCTGTCACTGTGGGGTATCAGGCGCCCCACATTGTTACAACTTTAATGTAAGCTGTTTATATTTTACAAGGTTTTTGATTTTTTAAATATATATATTAAATATTATATATTTTTAAATAACTGATTGGAGTGCATTTCGTATCATTCGAAGATGATAGAGGAAATTTATTGAATTAAAATACTCAATAGCTTACGAGTAGTTAGCATTTTAGTGTCTGGGGTACGAGGTGACCCCAGTGTGGTAGGTATGTTATTCTGGAGAAGTGGAGTAGTTAAGGGTTAATTTAATTCTTCACAAATCTTTTTCAAAAAGGGAGGAAATTTATATAAATTAACTTTACATGTAGTTTTTTATGTGAACAATTTTTTTGTTTAAATTAAAACCACTGTGAAGATATATTTTAAAGTTTTCTTGTAACAGCCATGTGTACACTAACTTAAACATGTATTCCTTAAGAGTTACAGGTGGTTAACTGTCTTTATTTTATTTTTTATAATAAAAAAATAAAAAACTAGTACATCATAAGTAAATAGTAAATTGGAGTACAGAAAACAAGTAAGACTAACTATTCAATTTTTAAAATATATTAGTCTATACCAGCGGTCGGCAGACCACGGCTCTTTGCACAGGCGTTTGCGGCTCTTCAGTAGCTTTAACTATTTATTGAATTCCAAATTCTTTTTTATTCACAAAAAAATCTAAAAGTAGCAAGACCGCGAAACACATTTTTGAGATACTTTGGATTAAAACTAATTAATATTGGCAGGTAGCTCGAACGCATATCACTACAAACTTGTAATATTTTTTATATACTCAGTAACTAATGTTCTTTCATATAAAAAAAGAAAATCGAGGTGGCTCTCTGATATCTTTGCAATCCTGTTTCCTTACAACTTGGCTCTTCTTACATAAAAGACTGCCGACCCCTGGTCTATACGATTGAATTTTAAAAAAATATACCACTGATCCTCTCCCACTTACCCTTTGTCATATCATTTAATTATATTAGATAATGTAATTTAAATCATTTCTTTTCTAAGTAATACAAAATAATTATTCTACACAACTGGTGTCAAAATTCATATACACCAAACTCAGGCCACAAAAAGTCAAAGAGAGTTTGCAGGCCACACCACACACTCTACCCAAAATGGTCACCCAAACATTCTTTGGAGAGCAAAAACGGTCTTTATGTAAATATATTCGAAAATTACTCATTTAATTATAATTTTTCTAATTTCTCTTCTAAATTATAAAAAAATATGTAAGCTACAAGCTTTGGACCCCATGCCACATTTTGAGGTCCTACGGGCCGCGTGTTTGACACAACTGTTCTATATAATAAAATGTTTAAACTTTGATTAATCTTAATTCAAAGCTGTAAATATTTCTGTTATTGTTTTTAAATATTAATAAAATATAATGAAAACTTAATAAAGTAAAGTAAAACTATTAACATATCTATCTAGTTAGTGTATTTGTGTTTAGTAAACACAAATAGTGTCTAGTGTTTACTCTCTGTCTCTGTCACACTTGTTATTAACACTACTGTTGTTTCTGACAAGTAACACTTACACTACTTGTAAAATAATATAATTTTATATAAAATAAAAAATACTGCATATTATAGTTTTTTTCTAATCATAAATTCTATTAAAACAATTAGAATTGATGATATTAATATACATCAGTATTTTTGTAAAATCTTTTGGCCATTATAATAATAAATAATAATTTAATATTCCATAATTATAATTTTTTATATGAACAAATATTCTAAATAAAAAAGTTTCTCTTCTTAATTTTAACTAATATCAAATATTTACAAATATATATATTTCACGTGTCAACCACAATGTTCTAGCTAAATAACAGATGGCACGCGTGCCAATGTTAGCTAACACCTGTACTTGAAATTAAACTACAATCCTTATGTCGCTTATTTATACAGTTAAAAATTATTTAAAAATATATGTAATAAGAACATTTTTAATAATATTCTTTCTTAACCTTATTGTTATGAAATGTTTATACATTTTTGGTGGGGCGGGATAATCGTTACCCATCTTTTGTTATGTGTAAAAACACATCACATTTTTATTAATTCTAAAAAAATGTAATAAATTAATTAATAATCAAATGTCTAACGTGCAGTTATTAATAATTATATTTATTGACTGTCAGTGTTGTAGTAGTTATAAAGGTGACTGTTGTTGTGTCTGAGTAACAGTTGCACTGCTCTGTAGTTACCAGACCTGAACGCTGCTTGTAGAATTGTGGAGTCGTTAATGTCTCTAATATTTACATCAGCACCTTTACTCAACAATACTCTCATTATGTCACACTCACCTAACAAGGCAGCCCAATACAGGGGTGTTCTATTGTGACTGTCACCTGTGTTTATACCACCTTCAGTTAACCAGGACTTCACATCATCGGCATTACGTCTCCATACAGCGTTGTAAAGTTTTTTAATTGTATCACTACCAATGTCACTGTCACTGTCACTGTCACTGTGGTCACACATACTATTGCCGTGTCTCAATAATAATTGCACTAGTTTGTAGTTACCAGTTCTGTACGCTAGTTGTAAAGCTCGTTCACCGTAAACATTACTAATGATAACATCCGCACCACGCTCTAATAACACTCTAGTTGATACTACACTACTATACATAGCAGCCCAATGTAGAGGAGTAAACCCGTTTATACTAACCTTGTTTATTTCAGCACCTCTATCTAATAAAACATACAATGTGTCTGTGTGACCTCTAGAAGCAACGAGATGTAGAGGTGTGTCATCGTCTATATCACCTCTATTCACATCCGCACCTCTATCCAACAGTACATTCACTATGTCTGTGTGACCATTAGAAGCAGCAGTGCGTAATGCTGTAGACCTGTAATTATTACCTATGTTCACAATAGCACCTTTATTTAAAAGTGCATTCACTGTTTCTGTGTGACCGTTTTGAGCTGCAATGTATAATGCTGTCCACCCGTTATTAGTACCTATGTTTACATTCGCACCTCTATTTAAAAGTGCATTCACTGTTTCTGTGTCACCTTTTTGAGCTGCAATGTGTAATGCTGTCCACCCGTTATTATTACCTATGTTTACATTAGCACCTATATTTAAAAGTGCATTCATTGTTTCTGTGTCACCGTTTTGAGCTGCAGTGTATAATGCTGTCCACCCGTTATTAGTACCTATGTTTACATTCGCACCTCTATTTAAAAGTGCATTCACTGTTTCTGTGTCACCTTTTTGAGCTGCAATGTATAATGCTGTCCACCCGTTATTAGTACCTATGTTTACATTCGCACCTCTATTTAAAAGTGCATTCACTGTTTCTGTGTCACCTTTTTGAGCTGCAATGTGTAATGCTGTCCACCCGTTATTAGTACCTATGTTTACATTCGCACCTCTATTTAAAAGTGCATTCACTGTTTCTGTGTCACCTTTTTGAGCTGCAATGTGTAATGCTGTCCACCCGTTATTATTACCTATGTTTACATTAGCACCTATATTTAAAAGTGCATTCACTGTTTCTGTGTCACCGTTTTGAGCTGCAGTGTATAATGCTATCAACCCGTTATTAGTACCTATGTTTACATTCGCACCTCTATTTAAAAGTGCATTCACTGTTTCTGTGTCACCTTTTTGAGCTGCAATGTGTAATGCTGTCCACCCGTTATTATTACCTATGTTTACATTAGCACCTATATTTAAAAGTGCATTCACTGTTTCTGTGTCACCGTTTTGAGCTGCAGTGTATAATGCTATCAACCCGTTATTAGTACCTATGTTTACATTCGCACCTCTATTTAAAAGTGCATTCACTGTTTCTGTGTCACCTTTTTGAGCTGCAATGTGTAATGCTGTCCACCCGTTATTATTACCTATGTTTACATTAGCACCTATATTTAAAAGTGCATTCATTGTTTCTGTGTCACCGTTTTGAGCTGCAGTGTATAATGCTGTCCACCCGTTATTAGTACCTATGTTTACATTCGCACCTCTATTTAAAAGTGCATTCACTGTTTCTGTGTCACCTTTTTGAGCTGCAATGTATAATGCTGTCCACCCGTTATTAGTACCTATGTTTACATTCGCACCTCTATTTAAAAGTGCATTCACTGTTTCTGTGTCACCTTTTTGAGCTGCAATGTGTAATGCTGTCCACCCGTTATTAGTACCTATGTTTACATTCGCACCTCTATTTAAAAGTGCATTCACTGTTTCTGTGTCACCTTTTTGAGCTGCAATGTGTAATGCTGTCCACCCGTTATTATTACCTATGTTTACATTAGCACCTATATTTAAAAGTGCATTCACTGTTTCTGTGTCACCGTTTTGAGCTGCAGTGTATAATGCTATCAACCCGTTATTAGTACCTATGTTTACATTCGCACCTCTATTTAAAAGTGCATTCACTGTTTCTGTGTCACCTTTTTGAGCTGCAATGTGTAATGCTGTCCACCCGTTATTAGTACCTATGTTTACATTCGCACCTCTATTTAAAAGTGCATTCACTGTTTCTGTGTCACCGTTTTGAGCTGCAATGTGTAATGCTGTCCACCCGTTATTATTACCTATGTTTACATTAGCACCTATATTTAAAAGTGCATTCACTGTTTCTGTGTCACCGTTTTGAGCTGCAGTGTATAATGCTGTCAACCCGTTATTATTACCTATGTTTACATTAGCACCTATATTTAAAAGTGCATTCACTGTTTCTGTGTCACCGTTTTGAGCTGCAGTGTATAATGCTGTCAACCCGTTATTATTACCTATGTTTACATTAGCACCTATATTTAAAAGTGCATTCACTGTTTCTGTGTCACCTTTTTGAGCTGCAATGTGTAATGCTGTCCACCCGTTATTATCACCTATGTTTACATCCGCACCTCTAACTATCAGTGTGTTCACTGTTTCTGTGTGACCGTTATAAGCTGCAATGTGTAATGCTGTCCACCCGTCTTTATCACCTTTACCAAAGACATACTGGAATATCACCCGTTATTATTACCTATGTTTACATTAGCACCTATATTTAAAAGTGCATTCACTGTTTCTGTGTCACCGTTTTGAGCTGCAGTGTATAATGCTGTCAACCCGTTATTATTACCTATGTTTACATTAGCACCTATATTTAAAAGTGCATTCACTGTTTCTGTGTCACCGTTTTGAGCTGCAGTGTATAATGCTGTCAACCCGTTATTATTACCTATGTTTACATTAGCACCTATATTTAAAAGTGCATTCACTGTTTCTGTGTCACCTTTTTGAGCTGCAATGTGTAATGCTGTCCACCCGTTATTATCACCTATGTTTACATCCGCACCTCTAACTATCAGTGTGTTCACTGTTTCTGTGTGACCGTTATAAGCTGCAATGTGTAATGCTGTCCACCCGTCTTTATCACCTTTACCAAAGACATACTGGAATATTGCAGTTTCTTTGTTTATATGTTTGTCAAAGCAGTAATCCATTAGTTGTTTTACTTTTGAAGTGTTTCCCCTTATAATTGCAGTTTTTAAACGTTTGACTAATTTATGACTATCTGATTCATACGAATGCATTTTATTTAGTATTTTTGGTTTGTCTTCGAAACACTGTGATATGAAACTTGCTATCTCTGAGTTGTTCTCAATTGTGGCTGTAAATAAAATACTTAATAAAGGATCATTATCATCAACAGCTTTAAATATCTTCGGTCTTATTAAAGGTAGTTGATCAAATATTTTTGAATAATTCTTATTTATAAACTTTCTGTATTTTACTATTATATCATCATCGCTTAGTTTATCTTTAATGTAATTGTTTATGAATTTTCTTAGCACAGTTAAATCATTCGCAATAAACACTTTTGTAAACAATATATTAATAATTATTTCTTCATTGAAATGTGTTTCTATAAATGTTGATGCAAGATACTCTCCAAATGTTCGATGTGTGAATGTTGGTATTTGATCCTTAATTTGTATAATTATTCCTACTTTGATTATTCCATCTATATCTCCTACATCAAGTATTCCTTGATTTTCATATTCACTGAAAAGTAACTTCATTGCCAAATATTCGTGTTTGTCCATAGAAAGTTTTTTTATATCTTTATTAACATTTTTAACAAACGCATTTGTGTCTTCTTGTTTCATTTTTTCTTTTGAATAAATGTTGAACTTTTGATCAACAAATGTACTATATATTGTAGACAGATTTAATGTTTCTTTTATATTTAATTCCTCTTCACTATTGTTATTAATTATTTCAGCAATAATCCTCAACAACAGAGGAACTCCAAATATCTCTTTTAGTTCAGATTCCTTATTAATTGTTTCCAACAATTCCTCAGTGTCTATATTTTTTGTTTCCAATACCTGATTCAAGTATGTAATTTGATCTTGTTTAGTAAATGGTTGAATAGACAGAGCAAATGTGTACAGTAGTTTTTCTAGACTATCTGTTTGGGCCGGCCTGGTCGTCACAAACAAACTTATACATTTTATTTCTCTTAGTGACTTAATGAATTTAAACACGGTGTCTTTGTAGTCAGGACACACCTCGTCAACTCCGTCCAGTAAGAAGAATATTTTATTTCCATTTTCTAGAATAAAATTTAGAATTTTATTGGAAATTAAAGAAGTTTTTACTTCTGATAACAATTTATTTTTTAGAAAATCTATCGTCAAATCAGGATTACTCAAGTCGGGGTCTTCACTAAATGCTCTAGAGTGGTCGTTTAGATTTAAGCGAATAATTATATTCGTTGGGTATTTAGATTGGAGTTTATTAAACACACTACTAGAAAGGGTAGACTTGCCCATTCCTGGGTTGTCAGAAATTAATATAACATTATTATTTACGAGTACATTGCAAAGTTTGTTTTCGTCTATAATAAAATCGGTTAGATCTTCTTCTAATAACGTTTGAACTCTATTTTCCTTTATAAAATGTCTTAATTTTGTTAGATCGCCATTACTTTGAGTCCATGTTAAATATTTATTTTGTTTTTCAAAATGATGAATAGATTGGCCAGGATTTTTTTCACAACTAGTTTTAAAATTATGCAAATTGTTGACTATACATAATTCTTCGAACTCATTTATTTTGATTTCTTCTATCACTGCTGAAGAACATAACTTTCTTTCAATATATACACCTATATTATTAATATCTTTACGGTTAAAACTTATTTCTAAACCTCTGTAGTTTTGATCAAGGAAACACTGAATAACATCTTCAGTTATCACGCCACTTAGTTCTTCCTCTTGGTTTTCTGTTAAAACACTAGAATTAAGATTCAGAATATCACTAAAACTTGATTTCTGTTGATTAAGTAATACGCATTTCTCATCTAAGATATACTGCTTGGAACTAGCAGTTAAATATCTGAAAATATTTTCATTGTCTTCACATACTTGATAACAGTTTGGAATTTCTGGCAATTTCATTTCGTTTGGAACAATGATGATATATTTTTGGCCGTCCTTTTTCGGAATAAGTTTAAATAATTGTAATGAAATGTCACTATTAATGTCGATTATAAGAAGATTAAATGCTATAGCGGTTCCTATGTCAGTCATTTGTTTGATGCTGTAAACATGCTTCATAGTGTATTTATTCACTTCGTGTTTTTGTTTTCTAAGCCTTTTGATTTCTTTACAGAGTTTATGAAGACAAATTTCCGAATTATTGGATTTAATGACTAATATTGTTTTACTTGAAATTAAAAATTGATACAGGGGTATGTTAAAATCAAAAACAAATACACTATCTTCATATTTATTGGAATGTTCTAATTCAATTTCTTCTTGTACTTTTGCAATTAATTCATATATTTCTTCTGAATTTATTTTCTTTTTATTGAACAAAGAGTTATCCAGTTTATCCAACAATCCACACCTGATTTTTTCTGTTGATTTGGGTAAAATTTTCTCTATTTTATTAATTACAATACTTTTTATCTCTTCAAGGTCCGGTTGATCGACAGCAAAAAGTAATTTGCTAAAGAATCTTTTCCACTCTTCTTTACTAATGTTTGTGTGTTGTTGAAATATATCAGCGTTTATTTCCTTATCAAATTGATACAGACATCCAGTATCAATTATGGGAATAGAATTTACTTGAGAAGGTAGTAAACTTATTTCCTGGCTCGTTTCTTTTTTAAACCATTTTCTCAGGTGACCATTTTCATCGAGTTCAAAACTAGCATTCGTATATAAAATAAACAAACAGTTCTCAGTGTCTTTAATTTCCTTGGAAGAATTATAGAACTTTAATAAACTGTAAGTCTCTTTTTTGTCATCGTAAAGAAGATTACTAGTTTTGATCTTGTTGTTAGATTTTTTATTTTTTATTTGTACGAGTAGACGTGTCCAAGGTTCACTTATGTTGTTTTTATACTCGTACACTAAATCATCAAACATGCCGGCCTTATTGTCTTCTTGATTTAGTATGTACTGGTATTCCGGGTTGTCTTGTTTGTATTTGTACCCCTCCAGTAACAAACACATTGCCACGTAGTAGTGGTAGTCAATACCACGTTTGTTACCGACAATCCCGCTGTCCTTTTCGACATCTTTCTTTGTATCTGCAGAACAATGTTTCGCGATTTAGGAAATAATAAAAATTACAATATCGAACGACAAGTTATAATACTACAAACTGATTCATTAAATTCGAACTGTGATTTGTTTCAATTGTTTGAATATTTTTCTACAATGTAATTTTTCAAAAAGATTGTAATATTAATGAAATTTTCAATGAATATTTATACGTATACAGAATGACTAGAAAGTTAGGGTCATTAATTCTATAATATAAAATATTAACTTTATAAATATTTTCTACAAAAAATATTTACCAACAACTTGACTATCTTAATTTTTATTTTTCCGTACCGAAATCTGTTACAGCCCTTGGCTACTGAACCGTTAAAACTTATAAAAAGACTTAAAAAATATATTTTATTTTGTTACAAAAAATCCTGAAATAGTCACACAACAATACTATCTTAAAGCAGCGATTCTCAACCTGTGGGGCGTGCCTTCCTAGGGGTGCGATAAAACTGAATGGGGGGCGCGAGCATATCGAGAAAAAAAATGAGAAAATATATTATTAAAAAATGTATTAATAGAAAGGAAAGCAATAAAATACATTCTGACATAATAAAAAATAAAATTTACGTTTACATTTACACTGATATAATTATAACTTATAAATAGGAATAATAATATAATATATTTTATTTCTCATTGATATACATAGTACATATAGAGAAATAGTCACAAACACAAAATACATTAAAATAATAAGACTATCAAAGATATACAGACGAACAGACAAATTAAAACTCATTCAAATCATAGATACATTTATCAATTAAAATATTCTTGCAGGCGTTCTTGAATACTTTTACGCTTTCAATACTCCTAATTTCTTGTGGTAGCTTATTATAAAAAATGATGCCATTATAAAAAGGTGAATGCTCATAAGCAGCCAGCCTGTGTTTAGGTATTCTTAGCTGTTGTGCACTTCTGGTATTATACACTCGACAAATTAATTAAGGGGACACCTAAAAAATAGCATGTTTTCAAATGCTTGTAACTTGGTCAAAAATTAACTTTTTTCTAAACTTTTTTATTATTAAATTGAGCAAATTTACTCTACTTTATGATGGTCTAATTCGTTCCTCAACATCTTTTAATTTTTTAACTTTTTTATGTAATTATATAAATTAAAAAAAAACTGCATATTTTGACACTTGATGTAGAGTGCATTTATGTAGAAAATGAAATTTTGAAATAACTTTTTTGTAGAGAATTTTAATATCTTCAAATTTATATTCGTGCGAAAAAAATGTGACAAAAATTCGCAAAAGTATTACAGTTTTAGTGAAAATCAGGAAAAAATAATTCAAATGAATATAGCCGGAGTAATTTTGGTGGTACAGAAAATAAATAAAAATAAAAATGAAGCTCAAAGTATCACCTTTCAGATTATGCAATGTAATGAAAGATTTTTTTATGAATTACAAAAAATATTCAAACTTTAAACATAATAGAAAATATGAGTAATTAGACAGTAAAATTAAAACAAAGAATACATACCCTAAACATTACATTTTAGGTGGTCCGAGCTAGAGGTCTCATTAACAATACATGTTCTTTATAATTCATTTTTATTTTTTTAAATAGGACCATATTACGCGAAGATATTCAACTTTGATGTCTCAACATCAGAAAACCCAAAAAAATTACAAATTGGAATTTATTGAAATTTTTCTCGAAATAAAGCAGCTTATGAAAAATTTTAAGAAGTCAAAAATGCATTATTTTACTGAAATAATAACCCAAAATGATCCATATGGTTTTAAAATTGTACCTAAATATGTGTGCTTACTGTATACATGCATTTGTGCATGTAAAAATAAATATTTAGTAAAAATAAGTATTTTTTGACTTCGTAAACATTCCATGACCTGCTTTATTTTACAAAAAAAATTTAAAATTTTTGCAATTTGTAATTTTTTTGGGTTTTCTGATGTTGAGACATCAAAGTTGAATATCTTCGCGGAATATGGTCCTATTTAAAAAAATAAAAATGAATTATAAAGAACATGTATTGTTAATGAGACCTCTAGCTCGGGCCACCTAAAATGTAATGTTTAGGGTATGTATTCTTTGTTTTAATTTTACTGTCTAATTACTCATATTTTCTATTATGTTTAAAGTTTGAATATTTTTTGTAATTCATAAAAAAATCTTTCATTACATTGCATAATCTGAAAGGTGATACTTTGAGCTTCATTTTTATTTTTATTTATTTTCTGTACCACTAAAATTACTCCGGCTATATTCATTTGAATTATTTTTTCCTGATTTTCACTAAAACTGTAATACTTTTGCGAATTTTTGTCACATTTTTTTCGCACCATAATAAATTTGAAGGTATTAAAATTCTCTACAAAAAGGTTATTTCAAAATTTCATTTTCTACATAAATGCACTCTACATCAAGTGTCAAAATATGCAGTTTTTTTTTTAATTTATATAATTACATAAAAAAGTTAAAAAATTAAAAGATGTTGAGGAACGAATTAGACCATCATAAAGTAGAGTAAATTTGCTCAATTTAATAATAAAAAAGTTTAGAAAAAAGTTAATTTTTGACCAAGTTACAAGCATTTGAAAACATGCTATTTTTTAGGTGTCCCCTTAATTAATTTGTCGAGTGTATATGTGATTATAATTATTATATTCGACATTGTGTTTATTTTCTTTTATATATATGAGACAGTCCAGAATGTACATTGCATGTAAAGTTAATATTTTATAAATTTTAAAATAATATTTGCAGGATGTCATTTGACTGACACCTGTAATTGTCCTCATTACTTTTTTTTGTAGAATAAACACTTGGTTGGCTGCTTGTGATGAACCCCACAACATTAAACCATATTTAATTTTACTGTGCACATAAGCATAATATATTTTTATTAATGTGTCTATATTAATGCAGTCTCTCAGATTTCTGAGCAGGTATATAGTTTTATTTAAGGACTTGGTTATATCTATGACATGGCTTTTCCAGCATAAATTTTCTGTAATTACAACACCAAGGAATTTTATTTCTGTGACTCGCTGTAAGTTTTCACCAGAACATACAATATTGAAGTTATCATAATTATTTCTTATACCATTTTACTTCCATGTTCGAAGAAATGGAAGTATTGTAATACCGTCAAAAAATCATGTCCGAAAAAAAAAGCAGATTCTGATTGTACTAACTTCAAAACGTAAAGAAAAGTTAATTTCCGCATGGCGGCTGTGCGTGTGTCTGTGTGTCTGTGTGTGTGTCTGTGTGTGTGTCTGTGTGTGTGTCTGGATGTAGAATTTTCTTCCGTGTACGATAACTACTGTAGATATGCACCGATTTGAATTATTTTTGGGGAAAATGTTTGTCTCAGTGAGTACTCCAGACCTATTGATTTTGGTGCTAATCGGATTAGGGGTTTCCGAAATATTCGAAATTTTGTACCTGATATCGTCTGAAAAGTGAGTATTATCAATTTTGATAAGACTTGGTACACTTGTAGTTCAATCCAATCTAAGGGGCACTTATTTCATAAACGTGCTTAGATAGCCACTGAAGAGGTCAAAACCACCCTCAAAATTTTAATTTTAAATACTAATAAATTCATGTTGCCATGGAAACAAGCGCAGTTAAATTCAAATGTCAGATAATTATTATTTTACAAAATTGTCTATTCTACAACTGACATTAGAATATTAGTGTCATGATATGTTAAATAATTAATTAGTATTGATAATTATAATTTAATGTATATAAAAATGTAACAAGTTTAAATAAATTCAGTTGTACAGAAACACTCAACAACATCTGACTTAATCGAACCTAAACACAACAATTAGAAAACTAATATTTATAATACAAAGGTGAGTTTTATATTAACAATTATCTATTGTAAAAGATATTATAGAACATGGAAGTCATGTATGGTTCTCCATACCGATATTTAAGATTGAAATGTATAAATTTCATTTTTTGGGTATTTAATATAAGTTTGTTAGCTGTGAACCATTTAACCATGTTACATAACAGTTGATTTGCTTTGTGCTGTATATTATTAATATCATTGTCTTTTATTAACAGAGTAATGTCATCTGCATAAATTGTTATACCAGTGGTATTAATGTAATCAGATAGGTCATTAATATATATTAAAAATAATAAGGGACCCAAAACACTGCCTTGCGGTACGCCAATTTCGATTTTTTTCTTATTTGATATGTAACCAGTACCAGATTTTGAGATAGCTACACATTGCCATCTCTCAGTTAAATATGACTTAAAGAAATCAAGACATATCCCTCTTATTCCATAACTCTCCAGCTTGTTGATAAGAATTGAATGATCGACACAATCAAAGGCCTTACTTAAATCACAAAAAATACCTGTAACTTTAGAGCCTTCATCTAAGCTCTTGATCATATCAAGATAACAATTCATTAAAGCAGTTGATGTTGATTTGTTTTTTAAAAAACCATGTTGTTTTTCTGTAAATATGTTATGTAGATGAAAAAAATTGTAGAATCTGTTTGCTATGACTTTTTCAATTATTTTACCTATCACTGGAATAAGAGAGATAGGTCTATAGTTATTGGGATTGTTTTTATTCCCTTTGTTTTTAAATACTGGAATAACTTTTGATAGTTTTAATGCATTAGGATATGTTCCTTCTTGAAGAGTTAGGTTTATAAGGTACACTAGTGGCTCGGCTAAGTATTGTATGTATTCTTTTATTAATTGATTCGATATGTCATATATATCACATGAACTTGAATTTTTTAAACCCTTTACAATATTAAAGATTTCCTTGATATGAACAGGCTCCCAAAAGATAGATTGCAGATTTCTGTGGTTGATTTCAATAGGTTTCGCTGCAGGAATCTTGTGTAGTTCCAAATATGGTTGATTTATAAAAAAGTCATTTAAAAAATTTGAGATACCTGCAGGATTGGAATTGGTATCATTATTTATAATTATGTTTATGTCGCTTCTATCTTTAATTTTATTTCTTAGTTTGTTAATGATCGCCCAAGAAGTTTTACTTTGATTATCTGATTTATTTATGATATTATTATAATAACTTTTTTTTGTATTTTTTACTAGATTCATATGTTGTTTTTTCATGTTTTTATAATGTTTTGTAAAATCAGTGTGATTTAATAATTTTTGTAACTGATATAGTTCAAAGATAGCCTTACTAGATTCTATTATATCAGCGTTTACCCATTCTTTATTACTATTATTTACCCTTGCCTGCTTTTTTTTGTAGGGGAAACTAACATCAATATAGTATGAAATCGTTTTTAAAAAGTATTGAAACTTATCATTAATTTCACCATTGTTATACAGTTCATACCAGGATTCTTTACTAATAATATACTTAAAATATTCTTTATTTAAGATTGTAAAACATCGTGTGTTTATAAAGGATTTTTCTTTTGTTAAAAAACTACTATCAATTTTTAATACCTGCATTTCATGGTCAGATATTGGTGTACTAACTACTTGACTGCAATATGTCTGATTATTAGGTAGATTTGTGCAGATATTATCAATTAATGTAGCTGATGTAGAAGTTATACGAGTTGGTTCTTTTATTGTAACTTCAATATTGTATGAGGTCAGTAAATTTAAAAATTCTCTTTTTTCTTTGGTGTCATTTAACAAGTTAATATTTATGTCACCTGCAAGAACTATATAATTTTTAATATTATAAACTTTATCTATGACTTTAGTCAAGTTAAAAATAAAAGTATTGAAGTCTCCATTAGGAGATCTATACACACACAATAAAATCACAGTTAGGTTGCTGTTAACACACCACTTTGCACCACATATTTCAAAATCCTTTTCAATACAGTGATCAGTGAGATCGATTGATATCACATTTAAATTATTTTTCTTGAAAATACAAACTCCGCCTCTTCGGTGTTGTTTTCTAGAGAATTCAGCACATACTGTGTAATTGTCTATATGATATTGCTGTAATTGTTCACTTTTCAGCCAGTGTTCAGATATAAAGATTATTTCCAGACTATCAATTCGAGTTATTTTAATTATTTCAAGTTCAAGTAAATTTCCTTTATTCTCCATCCCTTGTATGTTCAGATGTAATATATTATTATTAGATTTTTTCATAGTGTCTTCAGCTGATACTGTTTCGGAGTTTTTTGTGTCGTTATCACAATTCAGTGGTCTAAAAAAATATTTTTGTCGTTTTTGGGAAAATTAAAACGATTGTACACAACTCCATCTGGCCAAAATTCTGGATTGTAGACCTGATCTTTAAATGATGCCGGTACTCCTACCATAAACGAGCTATTTATATCACTTTTTGAAATTAGTTTTTTACAGATAATATCTGACGTGTGCAGCGATTCTTTGAGATATTTTGTGAGGATTTCTATTCCAGTGTCAACACCAGAAATTCGACCAACATATAGCCATATTTTTCGCGGAATTGTAGGTAAAGTGGTTACGCCTGTATTTTTATTTGTTCCCCTTAACTGTACTTTTGGCTTTGTATTAAGATTTAATTGTTTTGGGGTCACTGGTGTAGCAGGTTTAGCGAGGATGTTTGCATAAGATACTTGGTTGGAACTTGATTCATTAATTGCTTCAGTTGTTTTCTGAACGGAACTTGTTTTCACACTCACATTTGAAGAATTTTGTAAAATAGGTTTATTTTTTTTACTTTCATAATTTTTAGACGTTCCTATGCCATTGGCTACGTTAGGATTCTCATCATCGTTATTCTTGTTCTCAGTATTGTAATTATTATTTTTTAACTTGAGGATTTCATTTTTTAGGTTGACTATTTCTTCTTTAAGATCTTTGTGTATTTCACTAATGTGTGTAGATATGATATTTTTATTGTCTGTGTTAGAGCACCTTTTAACGTTTTTTATTTCATAGATTTCTTGTTTTAAACTTTTTATTTCTTCTTTAATATCTTGAAAAATTTCACTAACACTTGCAAGTATTAAATTTTTATATTCACTACTAGAACAAAATTCTTTAAAAGCAGCCAGGGCCCCCTCAGTTGCCCTGGTGTTTGACATATTTAAAAACAAATAGATTAACAAGAGCAATCACAAATACGTCTGCACTCGATAAAGACACGACACGATATGTCTAGTATTAGTATTAGTACTGCACAGTGTATTTAATACTATTTAATAATTAACTTATCAATTTTAAATTTAACACAAGATTATTATAAGTGACTCCCTTGGACCTGTCTTGTAGAGCAAAGTTTTTCAAAAGAAGGTTTAATATTAGAAATTGACACTCTAAGCATTTTTTTATATTTAGCTGAGATCTATTTTTCAGTGAAATTTTTTGTATGAGAGTTGGGGGAAGGGGGGCGCGATGAGAATTGTGATTGAAAATTGGGTCGCAAATACTAAAAGGATGAGAAACGCTGCCTTAAAGGACTCCGCATAAATCTCATAGAAATCGGTACCCAGTAGAGTTAGCTAAATATAGAATACAGTGTGTTAAGTAAGAGCATAGTATATATGTACGTCATTACTCGCAGTCAGTATATTATACAAAACATAAATCTTTTTTCATCAGGTTCAGAAAATACCCGCTTATTGCGCTTTGATGAAAAATTTCAGTTCTATATTTTGAAAATAATATCATGATCAGTTTTTCCTCCTTTTTGGTCACTTTCCCTATTGAAGCACAATCTGGAAAGTCGTCGACATTTTTCGACTCTTTAAATCAATTCACCCACTTCTAAACAAATGCCTTCGACTTTATAATGCACTTGGTCGCCACTAAATATGACATTTTTGGCCCTTTTGGGTAAAAAAAAGCACGGATTCGAAACGTTTCGCGGACACGTCACTCAAATAGCGGTTGCTGGGCTTCTCTGACGAAAAATCGAAATAGACTGAAATTTTTTTTATAAAAGCGCAGAAAGCGGTGGTTCCTTGAACCAGATGAAAAAATATTTAGGTTTATATAACATACCGACTGCGAGTAATGCCGTACACGCTCTTACTTAACACACTGTATGCTGTAGTTATTTCTTATAATCCTGAACAAACCTCCGATTATAGCTAGTTTTCGCGCTGCAAGAATGTTAAATGGCACCATTTTTGGGTTTTTCTAGAACTACAACATATCTACCTAAGCCATTCCACGTCAATCGGGACAGTTTTTGACCTCATGTTTTCTGATTTGGCTATAATTTTTTTTACAGCTTCTTTGGACCCAATTTATATGTCAAACAATTTTTATTTTATTTTTGTCACCCCTAGTTTAGAAGTTACAAGGGGTTGAAATTTCGGAAAAACGGCAAAAAATCGAAAACATGCTCTTCTTTAACTGCTTATATCTCCGGTTCTATTCATCCTACAGACTTCAAAAAAAAAACATTTTGAAGCTCTTGAATGTCACTTTAATAACGTATTTATTTTATTGTTATAAACAATTTAATTTATTTGTTATAAACAATTATATAATTTAAAAGTGGTTTCAAGACGAGAACACGCTTTGAAAATTTTGAAAAAAATATCAACGTATTCCTTGATCAATTCTCTACAAAACTGCTGAGTTATATAATGGAACTCCGATAGAAACTGTGTCAAAAAAAGTGATTTGTACGAAAAACCGCGCGCGCGTGCATATCCGCACGGCTTGTGTCGCGGTATTGCTCAGTAAAGGAAGAATTTTGACAAGGTCGTGGTTGATTATTATAGATTTTGGTGCGGAGAATTCGATAAAAATACCTAGGACTGCCAAACAGTGGTGCAACACCCTTAAAAATAGGGTTGAAGGGGTAAAACCCCGTTTTCAAGTGATTTGCAATTTATCTCAAAATCCAAAGCGACAACGGGGTATGTTTATGGTTGATATTTATTGGGGACACTAAGACAAATCGATTGAGACCATATATACTAAGTTTGACCAAACATTACCCTCAATAATTATATTTAATTGTATTTGAAAAAAATGTATACAACAAAAATTTGGTGGACTTTAATGTGCAATTGCTTCTGTTCTAGTGATTGAATACTTATTAAAAGGGACTCAATTTGTTTATTACATACAAAAAGAAGATATTCACGATGGTTTTACTAACAAATATTCAACGCTAATGTTTTTATTAAATTTTTACTAAAAAGGCAGTTTTCTAAAAATTTGCATCATTTACCATTAAAAATAAGTGATTTTTATTGGTTAAACTATTAATATTTTTTTAAATTATGGTTGATCATTATTTCTTTTGGAACTTTAAGAACAATTTGAGATCAATTACGATTCATTTGGATGATTTTAACAAATGTATTAATTTTTAACTATTTTGACCAAAAAGAAGCATTTTTATCTATTTTAAATCTATACTAGAAGGTAATTTTTGCTTAAACTAAGTATATGCAACTTGTTTTAGTGTCCCAATAAATATCAACCATAAAAATACCCCTTTGTCGCTTTGAATTTTGAGATAAATTGCAAATCACTTAGAAACGGGGTTTTCCCCCTTCAACCCTATTTTTAAGGATGTTGCACCACTGTTCGGCAGTCCTAGGTATTTTTTTCGAATTCTCCGCACCAAAATCTATAATAATCAACCATGACCTTGTCAAAATTCTTCCTTTACTGAGCAATTGAAAACCACGTTTAAATTATATAATTGTTTATAACAAATAAATTAAATTGTTTATAACAATAAAATAAATACGCTATTAAAGTGACATTCAAGAGCTTCAAAATGTTTTTTATTAAAGTCTGTAGGATGAATAGAACCGGAGATATAAGCAGTTAAAGGAGAGCATATTTTCGATTTTTTGCCGTTTTTCCGAAATTTCAACCCCTTGTAACTTCTAAACTAGGGGTGATAAAAATAAAATAAAAATTGTTTGACATATATATTGGGTCCAAAGAAGCTGTAAAAAAAATTATAGCCAAATCAGAAAACATGAGGTCAAAAACTGTCCCGCTTGACGTGGTATGACTCACCTATAAGATATTGGTCTTATGTTTAGATATTTCATAAAGACTTGAATCGATATAAATAATATGGTCGAGCATATTAACAATAATCATAGACCGTAGTTTGGGGACCACTGTACAGGGCCGTAACTACGTAACAGCCCCCGAGCATAGGGGGGGGGACAAGGAAGGTATTTTTTTTAAGAAATCGGAATAAAAAAAGTTTTTATTTTAACTCATTTTGATTCAACACGGAGAAAATATTTCAAAAACAAAAATCCAAAAAAATTAATTTTAAAAATATTTATGGAATTATCTTTAGCGCCAAATGTTACCCACAAATTATCAACGAGTCAATTACTATTGGTCGATGTAAAAAAAAGTACCAAATGATTTTTTAGGTTATATAATAAATTTATAAGAATTTTAATTTTAATTTTTAATAGAATTGGAGATATTAAAAAAAAAAACATGAAAAGTCGCTCGATTTGAGAAAATATTTTTTGTTTCTTAATTATTTACTGATGTAAATTTAATTTTTCATAAGATACTTTAATAATTAAAATTTGAAAGTCTTCACATTTTTATTAAAAAACATTTTTTTTAATATTGTCGAATACAGGAAAATTATTTAAATATTTTTTACAAGGGGTCCCTCGATCACTTGTTGCCCAGGGGCCCCAGAACCTCTAGTTACGACCCTGCCACTATATTATAATTTATTTGTATACAGGGTGATTCAGCACTGTCGTGCCAAACTTGAACACTAGATTGAACAAAATATTTTAAGCAAAAAACTCCCAATAAATATGTGTCCGGAAATTATTCCTTAGGGAACTACAGGCTTCCAAAGATTTTACTAAAAATTAGTTTTAATTTAATATCTAGAGAACCCTTTGTGATAGAATTATGAAATTTAGTATTTGGTTTAGTAATAATATGTGTTATCGATTTCTAATATTAACCAATTATATTTTAGGCCAGGGCTATATAGGGCCAGTGGGCCCATCGATTTTGATCTAGTAATTGTTTGTTCCTTAATTTTTTTCCTGAGTTGATACTTTTATAAGATTATATGACACAAAATACACAAAAACATACTTTGCTTGTTTATCATAGGATGAACCGTTTTCGAGAAATATCGATGGAAAAGAAAGCAACCTTAATACGGATGCTTGAAATTATAAAAAATAAATTTATATTCTTATTTCATGATAAAAAATAAGACAAAAAGTTAATATAAATATACTTCCGAAAATGCATCCATATCAACAAATAGCCATTTTTAGTTTGTTTTTTAGTCATGTTAATAAAGTACATGTAACAGTAATAGAACTGGCTATAGATCTTAGAGGATGCATATTAGGAGGTTTATTTATATAAACTTTATTCTTACCTTTAATCATAGAAAAAGAATATAAATTTATTTTTTTATAATTTCAAGCATCCGTATTAAGGTTAATTCTGCATGCTTTCTTTTCCATCGATATATCTCGAAAACGGTTCATCCTATGATAAACAAGCAAAGTATGTTTTTGTGTATTTTGTGTCATATAATCTTATAAAAGTACCAACTCAGGAAAAAAATTAATGAACAAACAATTACTAGATCAAAATCGATGGGCCCACTGGCCCCATACAGCCCTGGCCTAAAATATAATTGGTTAATATTAGAAATCGATAACACATATTATTACTAAACTCAATACTAAATTTCATAATTCTATCACAAAGGGTTCTCTAGATATTAAATTAAAACTCATTTTTAGTAAAATCTTTGGAAGCCTGTAGTTCCTTAAGGAATAATTTCCGGACACATGTTTATTGGGAGTTTTTTGCTTAAAATATTTTTTTCAATCTAGTGTTCAAGTTTGGCACGACAGTGCTGAATCACCCTGTATATATAATTTTCGTGACAAAAAAAAAATAAAAAAATACAAAAAAAAAATGTCCTACCTTTTTTTGGTTTCACCTTTGAGTCTTTGGTTGTTTTCCTTTGAACTTGTTCAGATACTGAACCTGTAACAAGTTAATTTTATTATATTAATCTATATCTATAAAAGAGTTTGTCCTTAACCACTCACTCACTCATTTACTCACTCACTCACTCATATATCAACGTACAGCCCAAACCCCTGGACCTAGAAACGTGAAATTTCGTAGGTACCTTCCTTTTATGATGTAAGCACCCACTAAGAAAGGATTTTTCGAAATTCAACCCCTACGGGGTCAAAACAGGGTGTCAATATTTATATAATTTTTTTTTTTGTTCGCATTTAATTGAAACTTATCGAACATACTCTACAATATAAATAATTATTTCTGCATTTTCCAAAAGTTAACCCCTGTTAGGGGGGTGGAAAAATTAAAATTAGTAAAATATTTTTTTTTGTAGATCACCGAATGAAACATGGTACAAGTAGGTACTATACAAGACAAATATCAGTTACGAAAATTCAACCCCTATGGGTATTAGGGGGGGGGGGTAAAATTTTGATATATTTATCTTCAGAATTGTTGATTATTTTAAAGTCAATTCGGACAAATTAACATTCAATTAAAAATGAAAGTTCGATATTCAAGCCCTAATGGCAGGGGTAGACAGGGTCTGTGTTTTTGATATGTTTATCTGCATAACTGCTTACGTTATAATGGTGGAGTCGGGCAAAATAATCTGTAATAAAAAAACTCGTTATTTAACCCCTAATGGCGAGGGTTAGTTTTTACAATTTTTAACTAAAATCCGAAATATTTACGTTTTTTTATAGTAATTAATAAAAATCAATATAAAAAAATATGCCATCCCCTATCACGTATGGAGGGTTCCAATTAGTATACGCGAGCGAAGCCGCGGGATTCCGCTAGTTGTGAAATATAAACTGTTTAAATAAGCATGTTTCGGATATAAAGTAAGTAGGTAATATTGATAAAGGTTTAAGAATTGAATTTCCATTTTATTTTGTTATAAGCTATTTGGAATGTCATTGAAACAAACTAAATTAATAGTTAGTATCCAGAAACATTCAAGGCACCCTTCTGATACATTACCCCCTCCCCCCATAAAGGAATTTTGTATATTAATTCATTAAAAAGGTGAAATATGTTAGACTTGTATGGGATGAAAATAAACTGCCCCGCAGTTGACTAAAAACTGAAAAAATTGTTTGTCTCGACAGTTAGGCATATAAGTTATAAAAATATATTTTCGGGTGATAAAAAATTCTTAATGGAGAACAACATAACAAGGGTTAAAATACGCTTCTTTTGATGTTACCAATATGTATGGGCGATTTAAGGGGTTAGGTGTAGTCAGAATTTTCAAGAAATCGATTTTTGTTTTTTGCATTTTTGGAAGCTGTTACAACGGCTGAAGAACTATTTTATGGCCCAGGAATAGTTGACTTGGTGTAAGTAATTAAATAGTACGTATATTACTTTACGTAAATTGTGTGTAAAACCTTAAATTCATTTCTCTCAAATATTGTTTTTTGAACTGGTGACCACTGTAGCTCGAAAACCGCTCGGTAGATTTTAATGAAATTTATACAGCTTTTAGAAAACATGAAAAACTAGTGCCTGATCGAAGTTGTTTTTTTTTTAAATTTCGATTTGTTATAAACAATTAACTGTTAGTTTTTTCCCCGAAAATCTTGAAAAAAATTTCCTGAGGCTGCCATTTTGTTAATTTAAGAAAGAAAGAAAAAGCTTCGATCAGGCACTAGATTATCTATTAATGAAACTATTTTTTTCTGTCCGATTGAATTTGGATGAATCTCCAAGGATAAGTGATGGTCACCGCAAGGAGCTTCGGTTGGAACTGGATCAACACAAACAGCCATTACTTTTAAAATTATTAATTTTTTTTTCTTAAATTTCTGTCAAGTCAAGTCGAAACCTTATTTAATGATGCTATGTTTTTACTTTTATAAAATAAAATAATTTACTGGCAAAAAAAAATTATTTAACCCTTATGTTACTACCCGGGTACCCGGGTACCCATTTTCAACTTTAGGTTAAAATAATTTCATTTGTGAAAGTCAGATTCTATTATCCGCTCAGATCCTCATTATTTCAGTTATTTAGAAGAGGTTTATTGCATTATTTAATGCAATTTATTTATTTTTTAATTATTTATATAAGTTTAAACTTGTTTAGTCGTCTATTTACTACCCGGGGTACCCGGGTACCCATACGGTCTTTTAGTAAGATACACGGAAATAAATAAAATACAAGTTGCTGCCCCCCCTACCCCATTCTCTGCTCCCCTTGTTCCCCTGCCCCCCAAGGTACTCCCATGTTGATATATATTACAAAGTAATGCGTGGAGGGACGATCATTCAGGCAGGGTACCCGGGTACCCCGGGTAGTAACTACTGTAAAAACGTCTGGGTAGTAACATAAGGGTTAAAATTGTCATTTTTTCATGTCTCTGACTACACCTAACCCCTTAATGAACGCATTTTTTCATACCGGTATTATGCTTTTTAACATAAACTAAAGTGTATAAAGAAGAGACAACTAAAAAGTAAAAAATAATTTCATACTTTTTTGTGTATTTATTTTTGTCTGTCAATTTTTTTTTAAGTTTATTTTATTTTTTACTTTTTAGTTTTCTCTATTTTAATTAAGGTCAAATTGCACTAGTTTGATTACAAATTTTGATGTGCCTTGGTATACACAAATATTTTTTTTACCTGGCTTTAGCTTCTTTGCAGAAATGATCATGGCAACGCTGTACATTATCTACTATTAACTACTTGTCAAATGATTATATTTTATCATCTAAACTACCACAGAATATATTAATAATTAATGAAATCGATTATAATTCCCTTCAATCCACTTATCATATTTTGTAAAAAATTATTTCATTATTTCGTGTATTTTTTACTATAATCAAATGAATACGTTGTTGCCACATTGTCAACAATACTGCAATTTATGTGATGGTTTGGTAGTTAAATCTGGTTAAATCTTAATAACGGGATGGTCAATAATTCCAATTTTTTGTATACTGTTTTCTTTCATATAAATATACAACATGTCAGTTTTTTATGAAAATCTGACGCTACGTTTAAATTTTATCTAATAAAACGTTACGTTAGTGTACGGTTAGTCCATATAAGCTGTGTTAAAAATATAAACTTTGAGATCGTTTTTCATGACTTTGAGATGATCAATTTGAATAAAAATGGGCTATTTTTTCAGATATTAATCTAGGGAATATTCCTGTACAATTTAAACAAAATCTGACGAAAACATGTTTACGGACCAACTACCTTAAAGAATAGAAAATTATAATTACCTTGTGAAGTTGCTGGTTTGTCCTCCATTGTTGTAGATTATTTCAGCAATCAAAGGTAATACGTTTAATCGTTGGTTTCTTTAATTATAGAACAAGGCTACAAATAAATAATATAATTTTATTCAATTGGAATAGGGTGTGCTTAGTTTCATTTTAATTGTAATTATATTGATACATATGCAGGGTGACTTAAGTGCATACCTCTGATAAGTTTTTATGGTGAAATGTTATTAAAAAACTTTTCAGATAAAAGTTGTACGGTTTGGAGGGGGCCATTTACGTACTCTGACGATTTTTTAAGGTGGTGTTTTTAAGGTCATATGAAGGTCAACATCATTTTTTTAAATAAGAACCTAATGTTTTTATTTAACATTTTGTAAAAAAACACGAATCTTTTATTGAAAATAATTCGAGAAGTACCAGATACCTACATAAAATGTTTATTTTAATTTAGACTTGAAAAATTATTTTTAAAATTTTAAAACTTTTTCAATTTATTTTATTTAAGCAAAAAAAAAAAAAATGTTAAAAAAATTTAGAATAATTCTTGTAGTTTTTAGACGAAAATAAATTTTTGTTTGTACTTAACTATCTTGTATTTTTCCACTAAACCTGATGGTTTCTGAGTAAAAAAAACATTGAGTGTGTGTACTTATGTACACGTGCTAGAAGTTATACTACTTTGGCGTGATTGAAAAACAATTACGAATATTGTTTGACCAATCAAATGTCAGATGACGTCATTATCATAAGTATGTATACAGTGGCGTAATTATAGAAATGGGGGCCCTAGACAATTTTTCAGAAGGGGGTCCTTGACAGGGTTTTTTTACATTATTCCCCCTCGAATAATAATTATTGCTTAGAATTTTGAAGGGATGTAAATATTTGAGAAAAATTGATTTATGTAAAAAAAAATACAAAACTTAAATGAAAAACACGCCAAGTTTTTGAGATTTTGATATTTCATTTTAGAATTTTAAAATTAAAAAACTGAAAAATCAGCTTTTTTACCAAAAACTTTATTGATTGTTTCGATTCTAAAAAAAAACACAGCTATTAAAAAAAATATTTCCCCACTTTTGGAGGCCCCGGACAATCTAATCGGCCAGACCGGCGGTAGTTACGCCACTGTATGTATATGTAAAAACGGTTACCAGTTTTTTTAACACGGAATGTCGCTTCTTTATTTTTATTCTGTGGTAATGTAATTTTAGTTATGTCTATGGATGTCAAGACGTCATTATTAGCCCAGTAAACGAAACAGTAAAATATGCCAAAATCCGAACTTTTAGGGGCAAGCAATATTATGGTTGATTATTATATATTTGGGTGCGGAGAATTCGAAAAAAATAACCCGGACTGGCGAAAAGTGGTGCAACACCTTTAAAAATGGGGTTGAAGTGAAAAACCCCCGTTTCCAAGTGTATTTTCAATTTATCTCAAAATCTAAAGCGACAATGGGGTATTTTTATGGATGTTATTTGTTGAGGAAACTGAGATGAATCGATTGAGACCACATATACTGAGTTTTATTAAAAAATACTTCTTTTAAAAGGTTTAATATAGGTAAAAATGCTTTTTTTTGATGAAAATAGTTTAAAAATTAATAACTTTGGTTAAATCATTCAAATGACTTGAAATTGGTATCAAATTGTTCCTGAAATTCCAAAGAATAATGATCAACTATAATTTAAAAAAATATTATTTGTTTAACCAATGAAAATTGCTCATTTTTAAGGATAAGCGTCATAAATTTTTGGAAAACTGCCTTTTTACTAAATTTTCAATAAAAACATAAGGGTTAAACATTTTTTAGTTAAACCAACGGGAATATCTTCGATTTGTACATATAAATAAAATGAGCCCCTCCCAAAAAATATTCAGTTACTGGAACGGATGCAATTGCACATTAAAATGCACCGAATTTTTGTTACATAAAATTCTTAAAAAATTACATTTCTTCAAATAAAATTCTAAATTTTGATTTAAACATACTCATATGCATTTTTAACGTATATTTTAAGTTTATGAATGAATATAGGCTCATATGAGAGCAAAATAATACATGCCAAAGTGCATTAAAATGCACTATTTTAATAATACGTACTCATTTTTATAATATACATATAAATAATAATGAATACAAAATTTGATTAATTTCTCTACTAGTTTCTATTTTTTTAATATAGAAATGCCCTAAAAACGCATACATTTTATTTTATTAATTTTTTAAATGTATTTTTATTGCAATAAAACATTAAAAAAACAATGAATTGAGTTTTATTAAAATAGTGCATTGTAATGTACTTTCGCATGCATTATTATGAACTCCTATGAGCCTATTTTCATTAATAAACTTAAAATGTACGTTAAAAATGCATATGAGTATGTTAAAATCATAATTTAGAATTTTATTTGAAAAAATTTTTTTTTTTTTTAATTTTATGTAACAAAAATTCGGTGCATTTTAATGTGCAATTGCATCCGTTCTAGTAACTGAATATTTTTTGGGAGGGGCTCATTTTGTTTATTTGTACAAATCGAAGATATCCCCGTTAGTTTTACTAAAAAATATTCAACCCTTATGTTTTTATTGAAAATTTAGTAAAAAGGCAGTTTTCCAAAAATTTATGACGCTTACCCTTAAAAATGAGCAATTTTTTATTGGTTAAACTATAAATATATTTTTAATTATGGTTGATTATTATTCTTTGTAACTTTAGGAACAATTTGAGACCAATTACAAGTCTAATGGATAATTTTACCCAAAGTTATTAATTTTTAAACTATTTTCCCCGAAAAGAAGCAATGTTACGTGTTTTAAGCTCTCTAGAAAAGGTAATTTTTGGTAAAATACATTATTTATGGTCCCAATTGATTCATCTCAGTGCCCCCAACAAATACCAACCATAAAAATACTCCATCGTCGCTTTAGATTTTGTGTTAAAAAAAAAACGAGGTCGCTACGATTTTTTAAAGTTGACCTTGTTTATGGATTATTTTTTGGAAAAAAATTTATAATTTGGCAACACTGTCACTAAATCAAAAAATGAATAGATGATAATGTGGAGGTTAAAACATTACATCGGAATACTGAAAAATTTATAGGGGGTTCCATTTAAAAAAATGTTTGTTTTTACTACAGCGCAAAAATGGGATTTATTATTGAAAATAATTTTACGACGTTGATCTTTTCAAACCAATAATATTATGTACCAAACTTTTTTTTCTATCTCCTACGGGAAGTGCACTAGGAATGCCGGACGCACTATTGGAGGACTCTGTATATGTACATATTAGTATAAATTCTCATAAATATTGAAGAAAAATAATCAAAATTATGAACTAAATAGTAAATAATAAACAAAACTCTTACCTTAGTTATTCTTGACTCGTAGTGTTTACCTCTACAATATCTGTATGTTAATTAGAACTTTGTAGTGTTGTAGCGAGAGTATGTAATTGATCTGACAATATTTCTGTTTATCAAAAATTATATTATAACAAAATAACTGGACTCGGTCAACGCAGGTTATCTGCAAATAATAAAACAACAAATGCAGTATTACGTATCTACATAAATACATACATATAATAGACCAAGAGACTTCGGCAGTTTATCACACGTTATCGAACACTCTCAAAATTAGTTGCGAATTTGCAAATAAATATATTAGAGAACAAAAATCTGGCGGTCTTACTAGGGATTACATATTATATTTTTTCATATTGATCTTTATTCATTACAATACAGGGTGATTCAGCACTGTCGTGCCAAACTTGAACAGTAGATTGAGAAAAATATTTTAAGCAAAAAATTTCCAATAAACATGTGTCCGGAAATATTTCCTTAGGGAACTACAGTCTTCCAAAGATTTGACTAAAAATGAGTTTTAATTTAATATCTAGCGAACCCTTTGTGATAGAATCATGAAATTTAGTATTTGGTTTAGTAATAATATGTGTTATCGATTTCTAATATTAACCAATTTTATTTTAGGCCAGGGCAGTATGGGGCCAGTGGGCCCATCGATTTTGATCTTGTAATTGTTTGTTCCTATAATTCTTTTCTTGAGTTGATACTTTTATAAGATTATATGACACAAAATACACAAAAACATACTTTGCGTGTTTATCATAGAATAAACCGTTTTCGAGAAATATCGATGGAAAAGAAAGATGTTGAATTTTCTGTTATTTATCTTGTAGAGTACCTACTAGTGCCATGTTTCATTCGGTTAAAAAAAAATTCCACCCTCTTACATCTTAGGGGTTACATTTTGGGAAATACTGAAACAGTTAGTTCATTATTTATATTGTATTTTCGATAAGTTTCAATTAAATGCGAACAAAAAAAATAATTTTTGACACTCTTTGAAACTCTTTTATAGATATAGGTAGAGAAATACAATATACTAGTATATTAAAAATATTAATAGTTTTAATTTTTAAAATTTATCAGTCTCTCTAACCGCATCTTATGCAAACTACCCCGGAGACATATTTAAAAATTGGTGCGTCACCCCTTCAAATAGATCCCTGGGGTAGTTTGCACAAGATGCTATTAGGGCTTAGGGAGACCGATATATTTAAAAACTATGTATATACAGTCGTAACCGGTTATAACGACACATCGGTTTTAACTACACAAAATTATCCTTGATGTCGTTATAACCGGTTTCATCTTTATATGTATCTATTTTTCCAATAAATTTAAATGGGTTTTTCCATGATGGAAAAACATTTTGAAAATTAGCGTTAATTAGCTTAATTATCATTACTATGCACAGGATTTCTCTAATAGGTATGTTTAATCGCAAATTCGCTAGTTATTTTGAGGATGCTTGATAACGAGTGATAAACTGCCACGGGCTTTTGGTCTATAAATACAATTTTTGATAAAAATAAAAATACTGTTAAAAAAATACTCAACAAATGATGTTATACCAAAGTCAAAAAACATATAATCATATTTTTTTGTTTTTTTTTTTTCAAAAATCTTATCATTTCTATTTTTGGGCTATTTATCTACGCCCGTATACCAAATTTTATTATAATATGTGTATAAATGAGAGAATGATATATTATAGCAAAAACCCACACTCTGTCTATATCCGTCGCCATTAGGGGTTGAATTTCTACTTGATCATTAATAACTAACATATAATAATCAGTTAAATTTGATAATTTACAGGTAAAGTGTTTGTAATAAGAATATGTATTATATTTACCAAATAAATGAACGCCATCTCCTCCGAATAACAACATGTGTAACCCCATCGGTGTATCCAGGTCGTTTGTTCTGTCTGTGATGTTAGAAATGCTTCAATATCTTGTTGTTGAGAATCGACTAGGGTAAAACCAGGATATATGCCCCACTTTTTGAAAAGGCCTCCTCATTTTAAAATTATTAATTTACCATGAATAATTCCTATGAATATAGCTACTTTAGTCTTTTATATTATATTATTACTTGTTTTTGTTGACCTAACAATAACTGATTATGCAGAAATTGAGTTTTGGCAGAACTATTTTTTTGAGGATAGATGCCTACCTATATGGATAGATGCCCCATCATGAAATTGCTTAGAGGGATAGATGCCTGTAGTGTAGGATATATGTACTTGAATAAAAAAACACAACCATTTGTAATATCACAAATTTTACACTGATGTAAAATAACATTTGCTTTCTATTTACTTATTTTTATTGATTTTTTCACTTTATCTCGTGTATAATTTTTGTTTTTTCTCTTAATTATAACCTTAACTAAATTTTCCAGCTGGTCCTTGCTTGTTATTATTATTTAAAAATAAATTAAATTATTTAATCTAAATTGATTTCATTTAATATTTAATGTCAATATTAAATAGAATGTATCAATTTCATTAACTGAAAATCATTTTGTAAGTAAAAATTTTTTAAATCAAATATTTAATTATAAAAGTAATCACATATTAATACTTCGGTGACATGATGTATGAAAAAGTCTCGTGCCTGCCAAGGCAGTTTATTAAAAAAATTTAAAACTGAAAATAATTGTTTTAAATTTCAAATTTTCTTAACAAAAGTTGTTTATTTACATATCTTCTTTACGAAAAAGTACTAATTGATATACCGTTGTATTTAAAAAAAATTAAATTATCCCTAATTGAACTTTTCAATTTTTGGTATGTTGCGAATGGCACTTAACTATTAAAATTTCAAATAATTAGGTACCATTCAATTTGATTTTGCTCAGAAAAGGGCATGTACCCCTCAATCTACACCCCCAAGGAACGGTTTTTGGGGGTTGAAATTATTTTCCTAAAATTCTTAAGGGTCGATATATATAGAAAATTTTTTATCGTAAAACTCTATCTTCAATAGTTTGGGCGTAAAACATAGTGGACGGGTGGTCTGGAACTTCCTGTATAAGTAGTAACTATTTCGTTCAAAATAACTATTTTTCCAATCGCTAATAATAACCCTCTCGTACCGACGGCCACCGTGCACTGAGTAAGCTCAAACTAACAACAGAGGTAAGTGAAGAGATAGGTAGTAGCTACTGAGAAGCTTGATCTTGATGAGTGAACAGTTAAAATAATGACAGTTTTTTATCAAAGGCGGCAAAATGCTCATAGCGCACCGACTCTAGGGTTAAGTTTCAAGTAAATCCATAAAAAAAATTTCCCCACACAAACATTTAATTTTTTGTCTAGTCTATAGAGTGCATCTAACTGTCGTATCCGCAAGTTGTTCGAAAGTCATTTGTTCGAAGGATTTTTGTTCGAGTAGAAAGAATAGAAATTTATTCAAACAAATTATTTTAAAATAAAATAAAATAAAACTTTTTATAATCTCCCTAATACGGCCCTGGTATTGTTATTTAATGAAATTTATTTATTTAACTATTATATTTCATGACACTTATCTAACGTTGACTAAAAATTTTAAAGGTTTTATTTTATATTTTATAATAACATTTGTAAAAAATAATAATAATACGACCCTGAGCTAATCATTAGCAATAAATAATAAATTAATTGCATATATATTTTTTTAATTTACATGTGTCAGATATCAAAGTTTTACCATAAAATCTAATTAAAGTATTATAATTGTTTTAATAAATAAAAAGTTTATTCAAGTTTCAATTTTTATTTTGCTCTAAAAATTGTGATATTTATTTATTATTTTGTACCCGTCCCTCTCTCTCTCTCTCTCTCTCTCTCTCTCTCTCTCTCTCTCTCTCTCTCTCTATTGTACCCCATCCACCCCTCCCTCTCTAATTGGGTGTAACTTTATTTACAAGTGTTTTATTTTTCGATAATCAAATTATTAAAAACTGTCTACGTGCATTTTTGTAATAATATTTTGTCTCACCTTTGCATAAATACTAAATATCAAGAGAAAGAGACCTTCACTTGCTCTTTATCTAATCTTACATGTACAGATAATACAGGACAGTAGCAAACTGTTGATGAAAGGGGGGAGGGGTGTGCGACACGCCCATTTTTGATAAAAAAATAAATAATTTTATGGATTGACTTTTTTTTTGGAGGAAGAAAATTCAAACATTTATTGAAGAGCAAAAAAAGTCTACAGATATTACGCAAATAATTTTTTTATATGTATGCCAAAAATTATTTTTCCCCAAATTTTGTTTAAACAATATTTTAAAATGTGTCATAAAAAACATTATGCCCCAAGCTGCAACTTTAATTCTCTACTGATAGAGGGTTAGAATAAATATACAGGTTGAATAGAAAAATAAAAAACATTTATTCTGCACCATTAAAATAAATATTAATTTCATAAAAACCAAATGTACTCATATTTTTATTTTTTATAAAGTAATTATTTTTTAGAGAAGAAAAAGTGTTTTACAATACCCGCACGGAAATTTTTATACTTGAAATATATTTTTAAAGTATACGGCGTATATTTTTTTATAAATTTTGTATACGGCAAGTATAAAAAATAAATTTTACATAATTCTCGTATACGACAATTATAAATAAAGTATACGGCGTATACGTAGAATGTACGGAGCGTATATCTCATTTATATTTGGCACATATAATTGAAATACTTTCCAAGTATACATTTTAAATGTATTTAACAAATATATTTAAAATATACTTTGAATATATCTCAATATGAAATTTGTATATACGCTTGGAAATTATATTTTTATGTGCGAAAAAAATATGTTTTCTGTATATTTAGCATATACTTTAGGGCACTTTTTTTATACTTGTTGAGTATATTTTTTAATTGTTTTTCTACACATATTTGATGTATACATCAAATATCATACCTATATACTTTTCAAGTATATTTTTTTTATACTTTCTGTAACAATATTCCTCGTATATTTAATAAACATTTTTATGTTCATACAGGGTGGGTCAAGTAAAACGAAACGGGCGCGGTTTTGGTCATTTAAAATAAGATTTTGAGAGAAAGCTCGAACACGTCGATTTTGCTTTCAAGGGGGACATCTTTTGCTATGAAATTTTTGCAAAAATCTTTTCAACCCTAAGCGCTACGAGCGCAACCCTTAAAATTTTAAATAGCATGATAGGGCAAATGATACCTCATTTGAAAGGTTTTTTCATTCTGAATACGGTGCTGTTTGATTTTTTCAAATCTGTTTAGTTTTAGTTAAGTTATTGACATTTTGAATTCCATAAATGCAATGATTTTCTAATCAAAAAACAAAAATTTACAACTAAAATTCAAAACAAAGTAGGTTTATTTTCTTATCAAATAATTCAAAAACATCCAATTTGGACATTTATTGAATTAATTAAAAAATAAAAATAAAAATTATTAAAAAAAATTTATCTATATCCAAAATTTTAATTAATTCAATAAATGTCCAAACTGGGTTTTTGAACTATTTGATAATAAAATAAACCTATTTTGTTTTAAATTTTAGTTGTAAATATTTGTTTTTTGATCAGAAAATCATTGCATTTATGGAATTCAAAATGTCAATAACTTGACTAAAACTAAACAGATTCGAAAAAATCAAATAGCACCGTATTCAGAATGAAAAAACCTTTCAAATGAGGTATCACTTACCCTATCATGCTATTTAAAATTTTAAGGGTTGCGCTCATAGCGCTGAGAGTTGAAAAGATTCTTGCAAAAATTTTATACCAAAAGATGTCCCCCTTGAAAGCAAAATCGACGTGTTCGAGCTTTTTTTCAAAATCTTATTTTAAATGACCAAAACCGCGCCCGTTTCATTTTACTTGGCCCACCCTGTATATCTACTTATTTTTATTCCGTCCGTCGAAAAATATACTGAAATAAAGTTTTAAATATACCGCCAAAAAAGTACATATAAAAGAAAAAGAATAAGAACTTATGTGTAGGAAGACGTCAGCTGACGTACTAATGCTTTGATTATGTATGCCGAATTAAGGCGTAAATTGTTAGTATTTGTAATAAATAAAGTTAATTAAGTGAAAATAAAGATATTTGGTGTGTTTTTATATTAAAATTCAGAATTGGGATACATTTAAATCAACGAAAAAGAGACATAAATAGTGAATAGTGCAACTACACGGAGAAAACGAAACACCAATGAGTTGTGTTTTGGAGCATTAATCTAGTCAATGTAGTGTTTTTTTATCGTAAAAAAACCAAGCATTACGGTTGTGACAGCAATGAGACTGTCAGACACACTATAGGGAAATGTTTTGAGCATCACAGCAAAAGCAGGTAATTGTTTCTGCGAATGATCTACTCACGGATATAACCAAATTAAATTAAACAGTTATTTATAGAAATTGCAAGGGGGTGGAAATATTTGTATAAGAAATATTTCACCCCCTGTCACATATTAAGGGTTGTAATTATTTTCATTCGATCCGGCGGGAAAAATACTACGGGAGTGAGGAGTTTTAGGGGGAAAAACAACCCCCTATCTCTCATAGGAACCGAGATATTTACGATTTTGTAAAATGAATGAAAACCAAAACAAAAAAATATAAATATATTTCACCCCCTTCCACATATGAGGTTGTTGTTTCTCCCCTATAAACCCTACCCCGTGGTATTTTCCCGCCAGATCGAATAAAACTCATTACACAACCTTTTATATGTGCAAGGGGGTGAAATATATTATATATTTTTTTGTTTTGGTTTTCATTCATTTTACAAAATCGTAAATATCTCGGTTCCTATGGGAGATAGGGGGTTGTTTTTCCCCCTAAAACTCCTCACTCCCGTAGTATTTTTCCCGCCGGATCGAATGAAAATAATTACAACCCTTAATATGTGACAGGGAGTGAAATATTTCTCATACAAATATTTCCACCCCCTTGCAATTTCTTAGGGGATGATTTTTTTAGATTCGAAGTAGCCTACGACCTTTCTCAGGATGTAAGCTATCTTCCTGCCAAATTTCATCAAGATCGGTTCAGTGGTTCAACTCTAAATAACTGTTTAATTTAATTTGGTTATATCCGTGAGTAGATCATACGCAGAAACAATTACCTGCTTTTGCTGTGATGCTCAAAACATTTCCCTATAGTGTGTCTGACAGTCTCATTGCTGTCACAACCGTAATGCTTGGTTTTTTTACGATAAAAAAACACTACATTGACTAGATTAATGCTCCAAAACACAACTCATTGGTGTTTCGTTTTCTCCGTGTAGCTGCACTATTCACATTTATGTCTCTTTTTCGTTGATTTAAATGTATCCCAATTCTGAATTTTAATATAAAAACACACCAAATATCTTTATTTTCACTTAATTAACTTTATTTCTTACAAATACTAACAATTTACGCCTTAATTCGGCATACATAATCAAAGCGTTAGTACGTCAGCTGACGTCTTCCTACACATAAGTTCTTATTCTTTTTCTTTTATATGTACTTTTTTGGCGGTATATTTAAAACTTTATTTCAGTATATTTTTCGACGGACGGAATAAAAATAAGTAGATATACAGGGTGGGCCAAGTAAAAGAAACGGGCGCGGTTTTGGTCATTTAAAATAAGATTTTGAGAAAAAGCTCGAACACGTCGATTTTGCTTTCAAGGGGGACATCTTTTGCTATGAAATTTTTGCAAAAATCTTTTCAACCCTAAGCGCTACGAGCGCAACCCTTAAAATTTTAAATAGCATGATAGGGCAAGTGATACCTCATTTGAAAGGTTTTTTCATTCTGAATACGGTGCTTTTTGATTTTTTCAAATCTGTTTAGTTTTAGTCAAGTTATTGACATTTTGAATTCCATAAATGCAATGATTTTCTGATCAAAAAACAAAAATTTACAACTAAAATTCAAAACAAAGTAGGTTTATTTTCTTATCAAATAATTCAAAAACATCCAATCTGGACATTTATTGAATTAATTAAAAAATACAAAAAAATTATTAAAAAAATTTTATCTACATCCAAAATTTTAATTAATTCAATAAATGTCCAAACTGGATGTTTTTGAACTATTTGATAATAAAATAAACCTATTTTGTTTTAAATTTTAGTTGTAAACAGTGGCGTAGATAGGGGGGGATGAAGGGGATCAATCCCCCCCATGAGTTCAATTTTTTTTACTTTCGACCATATAAAAGATGATTTATTACTGTCATATCCCCCCCCATGAGACTAAATCCCCCCCCCCCCCTTCGCAAAAAGCTATCTACGCCACTGGTTGTAAATATTTGTTTTTTGATCAGAAAATCACTACATTTATCGAATTCAAAATGTCAATAACAATACCGTATTCAGAATGAAAAAACCTTTCAAATGAGGTATCACTTGCCCTATCATGCTATTTAAAATTTTAAGGGTTGCGCTCATAGCGCTTAGGGTTGAAAAGATTCTTGCAAAAATTTTATAGCAAAAGATGTCCCCCTTGAAAGCAAAATCGACGTGTTCAAGCTTTTTCTCAAAATCTTATTTTAAATGACCAAAACCGCGCCCGTTTCGTTTTACTTGGCCCACCCTGTATGAACATAAAAATGTATATTAAATATACGAGGAATATTGTTATAGAAAGTATAAAAAAATATACTTGAAAAGTATATAGGTATGATATTTGATGTATACATCAAATATGTGTAGAAAAACAAATAAAAAATATACTCAAAAAGTATAAAAAAAAGTGCCCTAAAGTATACACTAAATATACAGAAAACATATTTTTTTCGCACATAAAAATATAATTTCCAAGCGTATATACAAATTTCATATTGAGATATATTCAAAATATATTTTAAATATATTTGTTAAATATATTTAAAATGTATACTTGGAAAGTATTTCAATTATATGTGCCAAATATAAATGAGATATACGCTCCGTACATTCTACGTATACGCCGTATACTTTATTTATAATTGTCGTATACGAGAATTATGTAAAATTTATTTTTTATACTTGCCGTATACAAAATTTATAAAAAAATATACGCCGTATATTTTAAAAATATATTTCAAGTATAAAAATTTCCGTGCGGGAAGTACTAATTGATATATCCTTGTATTTAAAATTTTTTATTTATTCCAAATTGAACTTTTGCATTTTTGATATGTCGAAAATGACACTTTAAACTATTAAAATCTCAAATAATCATACATCTTTACAAAGTGCATTATTGCTTTTTTCTAAATTTAAAAAAAATAATAAAATTCCACAAATATTTAACGAAATTAGAGCTTTTTTAGTAAAACCCTAAAATTTGAGAACAAGTCGCCATATTTTTTAAACAATTGAAAGTATGTAAATTTTTGTTTTATGAAAGTTTCTTATTTTTTATGATCTTTACAAATATGTACTTTCTGATATACCATTCTATTTGATTTTGCTGAGAAACGGGCATGTTCCCCTCAAAGTACCTCCCAAGAAGCGGTTTTTGGGGGTTGAAAATATTTTCCTAAAATTCTTTAGGGTCGATATATACAGGGTGTCTAAATACCAGGGGACACCATGGGGATCTCGGAAACTATAAGAGATAGAAATTCAGTTAAATGAGAGAAAAGTTACCTTTAAGAGGGAACAGTTCATTGGTGCATTTACATTTTACAAAATTTTCATGGCTTACTAGATATTAACCAAAAAACATTTTACTCCGAAATCTTTCATCGTGAATATTTCTTAAGCAACTTGAAATTTAAAAAAAATGTTTCAAATAAATGCTGTAGGGTTTAGTATTGTCTATTTAAAAATATTTTTTTTTAATTTCCAGAAATCTTATTGTTTTTGAGATATGACACTAACATGTTTTTTAAATAGAAGCAATATAAAATTTTGTAATTTTTGAATAGAAGATTTTATTATCTTTTCAACGATATGCAACTTGATATACTTATTTTTCAAAATATCTCAAAAAATGATGAAAAAGTACTTTTTATTTATTTAATTCACTGTATCATCCTAAGATGGCTGTGACAATTAACAATAAGATTAAATAAAATGGGCGAGTGCGTGTTGGGCACGCACATGATAGGGTTCCGTAGTCATTCTCACTACGATTTATAAAAATAATTTTTTAAAAATTTTCGTGACTAAAGGGTTAAAATCAAAAAGTAATTTGGCTTTTATTATTGCATTTTAGGAGACCTATCAAATGACACCCCACTCAATGGGGTAAATGAAAAAATGTGAGTTAACTTTTCAATCTATGATAGGGGGGTCCAAAATATTTTTGACAATGTTCGTTATGACTTTCAGTGAAAGTACTAATTAAAAGCTACATTTTGAATTTTTTTCAGATTTTTTGAATCGATAGTTTAGAAAATAGAGGGGGGTGGACGCTCTGACAGCGACATTAAAATGCAAATATTTCGTGACTGAAGGGTTGAAATCAAAAAGTTATCTGACATTTTTTATTGCATTTTAAGAGACCTATTAAATGACACCCCACTAATGGGGTAAGTGGGGAAAAATGAGAGTTCACTTTTCAGTCTATAGAGGGGGGATCCAAAATATTTCAAAAATAAATCAAAAAGTTTTGATACATTTTTTGTTGCATTTTAGGAGACCTTTCTAACGACACACCATTCAATGGGGTAGGTGATTTTTTTTTTGAAAACATTTTTCATTTTATGGAAAGGGGGGCCAAAAATTTTTTTATCATATTTGTTTTTGGGTCATTAATCTACGACCGTATACCAAATTTCATCTTATTATCTCAATATTTTTGAAGACGAACGGACGGACATGGAGAAACTATAAGGGTTCCTAGTTTTCTACGGAACCCTAAAAACAACTGAAAATTTACTTATAAGCTTACATAGCATGAATTAACTATTTTATAAAAAAAACTGTTCAAGTTTGGCACGACAGTGCTGAATACATTTTTTTTGAGCAAAAAAAATAATTTTTTAAGTCCGACGGCTGGAATGTTTCTGATTTCAAATAGTATGGTATAACGACCCGCACGGAAATATTTATACGTGGAGTATACGTCAAATCATACGTCAAAGTATAAGCCGATTATATATTTTCGTATATGGAAATATATCGATTTTGCCGCTGTACGTATCCGTTATATATACTTTAAATATACGTAAAATATATTTGTACGTATAATATTTATATACATATTTGATACTTACGTATATAAAATGTATACGTATAAATATATTTTACGTATATTTAAAATATATCTGATGGCTATACGTACAGCATATACGTACAATCCATGCATTTGGCGTATACGCAAATGTATGGATTTTGCCGCTGTACGTATATCTATCATATATATATTTTATATATACGTAAAATATATTTATACGTATAGTTTTTATATACATATTTACGTATATAAAAATTATACTTTTAAATATATTAATCATATATTTAACGTACATTCGACATATAACCTTTTAGTCAGGCCCTGATAGAGGGAGGCTAGGAAAGCCATATGGCCCGGGCCCCGTGGCAGCTCTCTCAGGACCTGCGTATATTATCGAATATATTAAATTTAGATTTTCATACGTGATATTATCGTAGGATACGAAAATATAGTTATAAATAATTACCAGAGTTGAGATCATTAAATATTTATTGAGAATATATAAATGAATATTTTTTACTAAAAACAAAATGTGTTGAAAATAAGATATAATTTGTGAAGAATCTTGTTCATTTTCTGAATTGCTGCTCTTTCTGTATTATTGTCTTTTTGTGGGCCCTAAAAAAAAGTAATTGATAAATTCGACTATCAAAAGAACTTTGTTGTTTTAAGTTTTAAGTAAACAGATATTTTTACTTACTTCAATTTCAGTTTTTACTCGATTGCAATTTCTCAGTGCAATTGAATAGAAATTTACAGTTTTTAAAGCCCAAAATTTCACAATTGTATTATAGCGTTTATCTATCACACTCTTTCGCATTACGTTATATTGTCCTCGTCCAACTCAAAATATTTTATGTACACGGAGAAAACGAAACACCAATGAGTATTGTTTTGGAACATTAATCTAGTCAATGTAGTGTTTTTTTATCGTAAAAAACCAAGCATTACGGTTGTGACAGCAATGAGACTGTCAGACACACTATAGGGAAATGTTTTGAGCATCACAGCAAAAGCAGGTAATTGTTTCTGCGTATGATCTACTCACGGATATAACCAAATTAAATTAAACAGTTATTTAGAGTTGAACCACTGAACCGATCTTGATGAAATTTGGCAGGAAAATAGCTTACATCCTGAGAAAGGGCGTAGGCTACTTCGAATCTAAAAAATTCATCCCCTAAGATATTGCAAGGGGGTGGAAATATTTGTATGAGAAATATTTCACCCCCTGTCACATATTAAGGGTTGTAATTATTTTCATTCGATCCGGCGGGAAAAATACTACGGGAGTGAGGGGTTATAGGGGGAAAAATAACCCCCTATCTCCCATAGGAACCGAGATATTTACGATTTTGTAAAATGAATGAAAACCAAAACAAAAAAAATATAAATATATTTCACCCCCTTCCACATATGAGGTTGTTGTTTCTCCCCTATAAACCCTACCCCGTGGTATTCACCCGCCAGATCGAATAAAACTCATTACACAACCTTTTATATGTGCAAGGGGGTGAAATATATGTATATATTTTTTTGTTTTGGTTTTCATTCATTTTACAAAATCGTAAATATCTCGGTTCCTATGGGAGATAGGGGGTTGTTTTTCCCCCTAAAACCCCTCACTCCCGTAGTATTTTTCCCGCCGGATCGAATGAAAATAATTACAACCCTTAATATGTGACAGGGGGTGAAATATTTCTCATACAAATATTTCCACCCCCTTGCAATTTCTTAGGGGATGATTTTTTTAGATTCGAAGTAACCTATGCCCTTTCTCAGGATGTAAGCTATCTTCCTGCCAAATTTCATCAAGATCGGTTTAGTGGTTCAACTCTAAATAACTGTTTAATTTAATTTAGTTTTATCCGTGAGTAAATCATACGCAGAAACAATTACCTGCTTTTGCTGTGATGCTCAAAACATTTCCCTATAGTGTGTCTGACAGTCTCATTGCTGTCACAAACGTAATACTTGTTTTTTTTTACGATAAAAAAACACTACATTGACTAGATTAATGCTCCAAAACACAACTCATTGGTGTTTCGTTTTCTCCGTGTAGCTGCACTATTCACATTTATGTCTCTTTTTCGTTGATTTAAATGTATCCCAATTCTGAATTTTAATATAAAAACACACCAAATATCTTTATTTTCACTTAATTAACTTTATTTCTTACAAATACTAACAATTTACGCCTTAATTCGGCATACATAATCAAAGCGTTAGTACGTCAGCTGACGTCTTCCTACACATAAGTTCTTATTCTTTTTCTTTTATATGTACTTTTTTGGCGGTATATTTAAAACTTTATTTCAGTATATTTTTCGACGGACGGAATAAAAATAAGTAGATATATGAACATAGAAATGTATATTAAATATACGAGGAATATTGTTATAGAAAGTATAAAAAAAATATACTTGAAAAGTATATAGGTATGATATTTGATGTATACATCAAATATGTGTAGAAAAACAATTAAAAAATATACTCAAAAAGTATAAAAAAAAGTGTCCTAAAGTATATGCTAAATATACAGAAAACATATTTTTTTCGCACATAAAAATATAATTTCCAAGCGTATATACAAATTTCATATTGAGATATATTCAAAATATATTTGAAGTATATTTGTTAAGTATATTTAAAATGTATACTTGGAAAGTATTTCAATTATACGTGCCAAATATAAATGAGATATATGCTCCGTACATTCTACGTATACGCCGTATACTTTATTTATAATTGTCGTATACGAGAATTATGTAAAATTTAGTTTTTATACTTGCCGTATACAAAATTTATAAAAAAATATACGCCGTATATTTTAAAAATATATTTCAAGTATAAAAATTTCCGTGCGGGGAAAATTAAAAAAAAAAATTAATCAAAATCGGTGCTGTTTCTGAGGGTTCCGAAGTAAAAACCTTCATTGACTCGACTAATATCTTCTTTACGAAAAAGTACTAATTGATATACCATTGTATTTAAAAATTTTAAATTATCCCTAATTGAACTTTTCAATTTCTGGTATGTTGCGAATGGCACTTAACTATTAAAATTTCAAATAATCATGCATCTTTACAAAGATCATTATTTCGATTTTCTAAATTTAAAAGAATAATAAAATTCCATGTTTTAAACAATTAAAAGTATGAAAATTGTTGTTTTATGAAAGTTTCTTATTTTTGTATGATCTTTACAAATATGTACTTGTTTATATACCATTCAATTTGATTTTGCTTAGAAACGGATATGTACCCCTCAAACTACCCCCCCCCAAGGAACGGTTTTTGGGGGTTGAAAATATTTTCCTAAAATTCTTAAGGGTCCACTATGTTTTACGCCCAAACTATTGAAGATAGAGTTTTATGAAAAAAAATTTACTATGTATATCGACCCTAAAAAATTTCAGGAAAATATTTTCAACTCCCTAAAACCACTCCTTGGGAGGTAGTTTGGGGGGTACATATCCGTTTCTCAATAAAATCAAATGGAACGGTATATTCAAAATTACATAATTGTGAAGACCATAAGAAAGTAAGAAACTTTTGTAAAACAAAAATTTTCATACTTTCAATTGTTTAGAAAATATGGCGACTTGATCACAAATTTTGGGCTTTTACTAAAAGTGCTTTAATTTTGTTAAATATTAATGGAATTTTATCATTTTTTTAAAATTTAGAAAGTAGAAATAACGACCTTTGTAATGATCTATGAATATTTAAGATTTGGATAGTTTAAAGTGTCATACGCAACATATGAAAAATACAAAAGTTCAATTAGGGATAATTCAAAAATTTTAAATACAATGGTATATCAATTAGTACTTTATCTTAAAAAAGGTACGTATATAAACAACTTTTGTTAAGAAAATTTTAAATTAAAAATTAAAATTTCCAATTTTCCATTCTAAATTTTAAAAAATGATAAAATTCCATTAATATTTAAAGAAATTAGTAAAAGCCCAAAATTTGAGATCAAGTCGCCATATTTTCTGAAATTGAAAGTATGAAAATTTTTGTTTTACAAAAGTTTCTTACTTTTTTATGGTCTTTACAATTATGTTATTTTGAATATACCGTTCCATTTGATTTTACTGAGAAACGGACATGTACCCCCCAAACTACCACCCAGGAAGCGGTTTAGGGGGTTGAAAATATTTTCCTGAAATTCTTTAGGGTCGATATACATAGTAAATTTTTTTTCCTAAAACTCTATCTTCAATAGTTTGGGCGTAAAACATAGTGGACGGGTGGTCTGGAACTTCTGTATAGTACCTAACTATTTTTCCAATCGCTAATAATAACCCTCTCGTACCGACGGCCATCGTGCACTAAGTAAGCTCAAACTAACAACAGAGGTAGGTGAAGAGATAGGTAGTAGCTACTGAGAAGCTTGATTTTGATGAGTGAACAGTTAAAATAATGACAGTTTTTTATCAAAGGCGGCAAAATGCTCATAGCGCACCGACTCTAGGGTTAAGTTTAAAGTAAATCCATAAAAAAAATTCCCACACAAACATTTAATTTTTTGTCTAGTCTAGAGTGCATATAACTGTCGTATCCGCAAGTTGTTCGAAAGTCATTTGTTCGAAGGAATTTTGTTCGAGTAGAAAGAATAGAAATTTATTCAAACAAATTATTTTAAAATAAAATAAAATAAAACTTTTTATAATCTCCCTAATACGGCCCTGTTATTGTTATTTAATGAAATTTATTTATTTAACTATTATATTTCATGACACTTATCTAACGTTGACTAAAAATTTTAAAGGTTTTATTTTATATTTTATAATAACATTTGTAAAAAATAATAATAATACGACCCTGAGCTAATCATTAGCAATAAATAATAAATTAATTGCATATATATTTTTTTTAATTTACATGTGTCAGATATCAAAGTTTTACCATAAAATCTAATTAAAGTATTATAATTGTTTTAATAAATAAAAGTTTGTTCAAGTTTCATTTTTTATTTTGCTCTAAAAATTGTTATATTTATTTATTATTTTGTACCCCTCCCTCTCTCTCTCTCTCTAATTGGGTGTAACTTTATTTACAAGTGTTTTATTTTTCGATAATCAAATTATTAAAAACTGTCTACGTGCATTTTTGTAATAATATTTTATCTCACCTTTACATAAATACTAAATATCAAGAGAAACAGACCTTCACTTGCTCTTTATCTAATCATACATGTACAGATAATACAAGACAGTAGCAAACTGGAGATAAAGGGGGGGGGGGGCTGTGCGACAAGCCCATTTTTGAAAAATAAATAATTTTATGGATTGACTTTTTTTGGAGGAAGAAAATTCAAACATTTATTGAAGAGCAAAAAAAGTCTACAGATATTACGCAAATATTTTTTTTATATGTATGCCAAAAATTATTTTTCCCCATATTTTGTTTATACAATATTTTAAAATGTGTCATAAAAAACATTCTACCCCAGGCTGCAACTTTAATTCTCTACTGATAGAGGGTTAGAATAAATATACAGGGTGAATAGAAAAATAAAAAACATTTATTCTGCACCATTAAAATAAATATTAATTTCATAAAAAACAAATGTATAACTCGTATTTTTATTTCTTATAAAGTCATTCTTTTTTAGAGAAGAAAAAGTGTTTTAAAATACCTATTCACAACCAAATGTTTTGTTACTATAAAAAAAAATCACTTTCCCATATATTCATATTAAGGGTTCTAGCTATTATTGTCATTAGCACTTTTACTACATAATACATACGAGTAATTTGTATAGATAACCGCGGAAGCCTATTTATTCAATAAATAATATAAACAAGTATTATTGACTTATCTAACAAAAAATTACTATAATAATGTTTGTTGTTAATTATAACTATAACACAAATAATGTTGACTGTACTTAGAGTAAGTAAAGATTACTTAGGTACATTAGTAATGTGAGGTGTGACTCAGTTACTAAATACTCACCAATCTTATCAATATTATAGATAAACTAGCTGACCCGACAGACGTTGTCCTGTCTTAACTATGAATATTGAATTCGAATTGGTAATACTTTACTATAAAATTAAAATATAAAATTAAAAATTAATAGGGGTTGATCGTAGAAGGGTGAAAATTAAGAGTAATATGATTTTTTTTATTCTAAGGTCATGACAAAATAATAATAAAAATCTTGCCAAAAAAAATTAAAGTTTTTAATTAATAAATAAAAAATAGGGGTTGATCGTAGAGGGGTGAAAATTTAGGGTTGTATGTATTTTTGTATGATGTATCATAAAAAAATAAAAATTTTGTCCAAAAAAAAAATAATTAAGGGTGGACCACCCTTAACATTTAGGGGGATGAAAAATAGATGTTGTCCGATTCTCCACCCTAGCCAATATGCACGCAAAGATTCACGAAAATCGGTCGAGCCGTTTCGGAGTTACGCACACCGTGACACGATAATTTTATATACAGAGTGTCCCATTTTAATCTATCACCCCCCTAATTTTTTTTATCTATCAATTAAATCAAAAAATGCTTCAAATAAAAGTTGTTTGGTTTTGAGGGTGACCCAAAATGGCGTTATTAATTTTTTTATTTTTTGGACGTCTTCATGGTCAAATAAGCCCAACTTTTTTTTTCAAATGGAAATCTATATTTTTTATTACAAAATCTTATTGTTTAAAAAAAAAACAAGTAGCTTTTGTTTCAAAAAATTTTTTGTATGACTTCATTTTTTTTTAATATTCAACAAAATAATTTTTGATTTTAGATTTTTACTAATTTTTTACTCGAAACCCATTAACTTTAGAGGAAAAGTGTAAAAAACAAAAAATGTTTATTTTAATATGATATAACTAGAAAAATTATTTCAGATTTTTTTATTTTATTTTTTTTTGCTTTAATATTTTGAAGAGCAAAAGTTAACAAAAAATCCTGATAAAATTTTCCTAGTTATATCAGATTAAAATAAACATTTTTTGTTTTTTACACTTTTCCTCTAAAGTTAATGGGTTTCGAGTAAAAAATTAGTAAAAATCTAAAATCAAAAATTATTTTGTTGAATATTAAAAAAAAATGAAGTCATACAAAAATTTTTTTGAAACAAAAGCTACTTGTTTTTTTCTAAACAATAAGATTTTGTAATAAAAAATATAGGTTTCTATTTGAATAAAAAAAGTTGGGCCTATTTGACCATGAAGACGTCCAAAAAATAAAAAAATTAATAACGCCATTTTGGGTCTCCCTCAAAACCAAACAACTTTTATTTGAAGCATTTTTTGAATTAATTGATAGATAAAAAATTAGGGGGGTGATGGATTAAAATGGGACATCCTGTATTAGATTAGATGTAGATATTATATATTCTATAATATATTTAATATTAATATATATTTACTTCAAATATTAATACCATGTCTATATTTTAAATTATAAAATTACAATTCATTTATCTAAATACAGTTACATTGGCATCAATGTTATTTTAGATACAAGCTAATTCTGCATTTTTATTCAAAACAGTTGAAAATAAATCCTCTGAATGTTATTAAAATAAAAAATCATTGAAACCATAATGCCCGGTATTATAAAGAAATTGCATGCAAGCAATTTGTTTCCATGCAAAGCAAACGATATTTACTAGGAGTCAAATTGTCTTGATATTTTAAAGCTACAATCTGTGATTGGTTGTCATTTACATTTGACTCCTAGTAGATAGCGTTTGCAAATCGCAAATTTCCATGGAAACAAATTTGCTTGCATGCAATGTCTTTATAATACCGGACATCAGTGTTCCTTTTAATAATATGTTACCTGAAAAATGGCAAAAGGTCGCCGAAAAAGTTGGATATAATTTTTTTTTAAATCTTTTTCTAATTCACCTTACACAAACTTTCCAAATCTCTCAATAATAATATTTCATGAATCAATAAAAAAAAATTTCCACACACGCATATTGAGTTTTCCCTTTTATCACCTATCACTCAATCTTCAAAATACAAAACATTTCATCTTACATGCGTTAAAAAAAACACGTTAACACGTTCACCAACAGAAACTTAAAAGTGTGAAACGTGTTATTATTGAATTTTCTACAATATATAAAAATACAATAAAGAAAAAGTGAAATTATTGAGGCTTATGGGAGGGGGGGGGGGTATTGATGAACATTGAAAACATCAAAGTGAGATTGTGTTTAGATATTTTACATATGTTACAAACAGGGTTGCCAATAATGTAGACACGAGTACTATAAGTTAGGGCTACACAAAACCTCGTGAAATTAAAAATCTCATTTTTCGCTGTTTCATCAAGCTTAAATAAATAAAATTATATAAAAAATACTTTTTAAAAACAAGATTTTATTAAAAATGCACTAAAAAATTTAGGTTTTTATGACTAAAACCAATAAAAACGCGGGGCGCTCACGAAGGCAAAAGTACCTATAACTTTTAATTAACAAATTATTTCGTTATTGTATTTATAAAATTGTTAAGTAGTTTATCAAATTTTTTTATATTTATTTGATTTAATGTACTTTTCTACTCTTATATTATATCAATTTATATTTCATTTCTTATTTTGCATAGTTTTTTTTATTCATATTTGTCTTTATAGTTCCCCGCGCTTTTATTGGTTTTACTCATAAAAACCTGAAATTTTTGTGATAGCTGAAAATTTTTTTTTACTTTTTAGTGTATTTTTAATAAAAGTTTATTTTTAAAAAGTATTTTTTATATAAGTAATTTTATTTTAAAATTTTGAGTTACTGATTGACTAACTAACTAACATATTAACAGGTAAAGCTCGACAAACTCTTTCATTTGATACCCATATCAAGATGGTTATAAAGAAAAAGGTAATCCGCCATCTTGAGACGTCCGCCATATTGGGTTTAGAACGATATTAGATATACTATATTGCATTGTCACCGGACTCATATACGTATACAAAATTTCAAAGCTCTAGCTTAATTAGAACTAGTCGAAATTTTGATTGCAATATTTGATCTTAACTAACTAACAAACAAACATACAAACAAGTGAAGTAAAATAAAAGCTTTAAAAAAAAACTAAAAAAATATGTCAACCGAAAAAAAGCTGCCATATGTGCCACGGGACTTTCTTATACGTAATACTGACAATGAACAGTATACGTGACTCTTCTGATTTTCTATTGTTTTTTATTTTTATTTTGTTTTAATTTAAGAATTCTATTTTTGCCTACTCGATCTCGTTAAAAGATAAAATTCTCTGTCCATTGAAATGATAAGTGCTGATTTTAAATAATATTAACATAGTTTTCTTACCTAAAACATGAATGGTGTTCCATATATACCTACTTTACCTTATTTAGTTAATAGCAGTAGAATAATATAGAGTGTAATTGTCAATATATAGGTTTCATATCTATAACGATACGGAACACTCAGGGCGCATGTCCTACTAGCATTGTATTTTGAACCGATCAGTTTCAAATTTTAACACAATGTTCTTAAGTATATTTTTTAGTAATTAATCGAAGGTTTTTTCTCACCGATAAATATATATTTTTTTATTAAAATTTTTGTCAAAAATCGAATTTTTTTTGAGAAGCCGCCATTTTCTCAAAAAATTTTATTTTGCTTATTCCTTCGATTAAGTTCAAGATTATACATAACTTTAACGAAATTCGTTTGGGTTTTTTTTTTAAATGATCCAGTCCAGAGATATCGTGGTCACCGCAAGGCGCCTTTTTTGAGAGGACCTCCTGGAGAACAGCTGTAGCCGCTTTCAAAATTATTATTTTTACCAATAAAAAGTGTTAAATTACAATTAAAAGTTACTATAATATGTGTACAAATTTTTACATTAATAAATTTAAAAGTCTTCTCTTGAAAAAAAAAAACGTTTTTTTTGGCCTTCTGACTGTATGTAACCCCTTAAGGTTGTTGCTCACTAAAATCGATCACTAAAGAATTTGTTAAAATTTTAATATTGTGTTAAGTAAGCTAGTTCGCATTTGTAAAAAAAATTTCAGGTCAGTTTACCATTTCGTTTATTAATTATATTCGTGCAAAGTTGGCCTCTTATACATTGCAAGCATAGGGATCCACTTGGAATTCGATATTCGTTTAATTCGTGTATTAAAACTAAACGTCAGATTTTAACCAAAAACGGATATGTTATAGATTGGTAATTAAAGAATGTATATATAAAATTCTAGAATGATTTACCATCTACTTAAATAATTATTAATTTTTAACTTTGATAAATTCCCGAACACATGACGTAAATATACGATATGGCAACAGCGCATTCGGCGCGCTCTTCGAATTGTAAAAACGTGGTATTGACAACTGACGCGCGTTGTAAATAGCAAGTTATTATTATTAACATTTAATGTTTTTATTTATAATAATAATAGTTACTATTGTTATTATATTATTATAGTATAAATCTTCTATTCTTGTCTAATATTGTAAATTGTTGCCAGATCTATTTGTTCTTTTTTACCGACATATCAAAACCCTGTAGTTCATGCTAAATTCCGCTAGATGCCACGACTTTCAGTGAACAACAACCTTAAGAAAACATACACTCGATAACGTTCCAAGTTATATTGAACATGATATCAGTACATGATATTTTTAAAGATTAACCTCCCAGTTTGTACCAATATTTATTTATTTTGACAACAATTTACAACAGTATCTATTTCCCACTTTATACCGAAACAATGGAGACATTATTTTATTTTATCTGTATTTTATTACACTCAGGTATAAAATACAATCTATGAATAATGGTTTCTCCATTCGCTCGAGTATGAACAACATATAAAAGTAATTCTGTATTATATCATATCATATTTCAATGGTATAGTAGGTTAGATATTTGTAGCGGATCTTCAATAAATATCAGAGTCGGGCAACCACTAAAATGTTTTAAGGGTTAGGTGTAGTCTGAATTTTCAAAAAATCGATTATTTTTTTGCATTTTTGGAAGCTGCTACAACGGCTGAAGAACTATTATATGGCCCATTAATAGTTGACTCGGTGTAAGTAATTAAATAATACGTATATTACTTTACGTAAATTGAGTGTAAAACTTTAAATGCGTTTTTCTCAAAACTATGTTTTTTGAACTGGTGACCACTGTAGCTCGAAAACCGCTCGGTAGATTTTAACAGCTTCTTTAAAACATGATAAACTAGTGCCTGATCGAAGGATTTTTTTTTTAATTTCGATTTGTTATAAACAATTAACTGTTGGTTTTTCCCGAAAATCTGGAGAATTTTTTTTTGAGGCTGCTATTTTGTTAATTAAAAAAAAAGCTTCGATCAGGCACTAGATTATCTATTAATAAAACTATTTTTTTTGTCCCATTGAAATTGGATGAATCTCCAAGGATAAGTGATGGTCACCGCAAGGAGCTTCGGTTGGAACTGGATCAACACAAACAGCCATTACTTTTAAAATTATTAATTTTTTTTTCTAAAATTTCTGTCAAGTCAAGTCAAAACCTTATTTAATGATGCTATGTTTTTACTTTTATAAAATAAAATAATTTACTGGCAAAAAAAAATTATTTAAAATTGTCATTTTTCATGTCTCTGACTACACCTAACCCCTTAAGAATATTCACATTATAGGGTGCGGGGACTGGCTTTGCGGGGTACGGTGCGGGTAAACGCCTGTGGATAAGTATAGAGTGAAGGCAAGGTGTGTCTCTTTGTCTTTTTTTTCACTCACTTATCATTTTATTATTAAGAAATGTAGTTCCTAATCATTCTGAAAATGTAAATGAATAAAGAATAGCCCAGGCGGCAATAGATATGTGTTGGGCACGCACATGATAGGGTCCCATAATCATTCTCACTACGATTTATAAAAAAAAATAGTTATTTCAAAATTTTCGTGACTGAAAGAGTTAAAATCAAAAAGTCATTTGATTTTTATTATTGCACTTTAGGAGAAAAAAGTTATTAGCGTCTAAAGTTGGAAGAACGTTCTCAAAACTCCAGTGGTTCTGAGACCCCCCTCGTTAATTATTTGAAGTAGACTCAATTTCCAGTATTTAAAAAAAAATCATCCCGATTGGTTGATTTTTCGCCCGCCAAACCAAGCTTGAAGTTATTATTACTCGCGTGGCGCGTTCGCGGTATATTTCTCGCTTTTGCGACTAATAAAATAATAATGAACTAAAAACAACCATATATATGTTTATAGTACGCTAAGGACAAGCGTTTTACTTAGATTTATGGTATTATAGATGCATTTTAATGGTATTTAGGTTAAAAAAGATCGATTCGAGCTAGGAAAGTTTTTTTTATTTTTCCCAACATTTTCTCACCTTTGAAGTAGACTTGAAGGCGCGTTTTAAGAGTTCCTTAAAAAACTAGGAACCCTTATAGTTTCGCCGTGTCCGTCCTTCCGTCCGTCCGTCTTGAAAAATTTTACTTCGAATTATGTTTCATAATACATGATTTTAACATGTCAAGTTCTCGAAGTAGTTCAAGTAATGAGTACTTTAGCAGTAAAATTGTTTTTGTAAATAAAATTTTTAACACGTAGGGACTCGCTATTGGGTCTAACGGACCCAGTCCTTCGTATTTTGGTTAAAATCTTTTAAAGTTTGAAGTGTGCGACATTGCCGCTTTCAGTATCTTTCAACGATAGAAAAGCACGCCAGATGTGACGGTCATAGTCGTCAGTTTGTTCAAATTGTCATAGCTAAATTTGATACAGAAAGCGACTGAGATGTGATTTTATCCCAAAGAAGATATTTTAATTTTTTTAATTTTCAAAGTTTTTTTTTATAATGATTGATCTCTCATTTTAATTCATATAAGTACATTATAGTAGTGTAAGAAAATATAGAAGATTTTGTTTAAAATAAGTAATTACAGAAATTTCAACAATTACTCTAAATCTTGTCATAAAAGTATGGAAAAATTCCTTTTATTTTTGTAATGACAGTTTGATTAAGTAAAAACAATAAATATTAGTATATGATTGAATATTATCTTTCTTTATTGACAAATATCCTTATAAGAAAGTAAATGTGTACTTCTATTCAGTAGTTTTGGAATAAACATTTGATATTAAACTGAGTCCAGCGTACCCGGTAGCGAGTATTTATGTTACAAATCAAGGGGCGAGTCTCTAAGTGTTAAGAATAAACAGTTTTTAAAAAGTAAACTAATTTGTTGAAGAAAACTGATCTAGCAACAGCAACTGTTGAACTAATGAAAATTTTTAAAAATCTACAATACAAAATTTTCATAATTTTTTATGCTCTTTCAAATGATGCTAGTCAAAATTCGAAAAATTAATCTTATGGAATGTGCGTGGGAGGTGGGCGTTAACGGTTTAATTTTTTCGAATTTTGATTATTGCCATTCGAAAGAACATAAAAAATCATGAAAATTTTGTATTGTAGATTTTTTTGAATTTTCATTAGTTTCAGAGTTATTTGAAAAAATATGATTATTTTACACATTTTCATTGGGGTGTTTCACCACCTTAAACCGTTTTACCGCAGCTAAGATAATTTTTTTGTTACTTACCTTGACCTCCTCTAACTATATACAAAGTTTAAACTCGATACGAATTTTCGACTTGAAAATGTTCCCTTGTTAGTCACTTAAACTAAAATTGCACCTTAACCACAAAAGTTATGTCATTCAACACGTGTTTCGATTCCAGTCTGGAATCGTTAGGCTCCTAATGAGGACTTCTTGTGAAGTCGAAACACGTGTCGAGTGTCATAACTTTTGTGGTTAAGGTGCAATTTTAGTTTAAGACTGTTCATGCCGATTTTTTCGAAACTAAATTCTACGAGGTGTCGCCACCGTAGAAAACAAAAATAATTTGCACAAGTCCAGCCCTGAGGGGAAATGACAGATACAACTACAAGTAATTCAGTGACAATTGACGATCGAATGAAAAATGGGATATTCTAGAAACTAAACAGAGATGAAGCTACAAAGGATAGAACTAGTTCTTATGTTTTTAGGCTTACATTCAATATTTTCAAATGAAAATTGCAGAATTATTATAAAATTAGAAAGCTTAAACAAATATCTATGTCGTGATATAATTTTTTCTCCGTATTTTGTTACATTTTGAGTTTTATCATATCAATAAAAATACACACATTTTCAGATTTTTTTTATTAATATATTAAAAAATTAAATTGAAAAATTAAGTATGTCATAAGATAGAAAAATTAATCTAATTTATCACTGTATTTTTTCCTAAATGATTTATTAACACTGGTCAGAGCTGAACTTAAAATACAAAACCGTAATTTCTCTATAGTAATTCTTATGGCAATTCAAATAGCATGTTCAGCCATAAAATTAAAATGTTGAGGGTGTTTTTCACCTCTTCGGTAGCTATTTCGGCACGCTTATGAAATAAGTGCCCCTTAGTTTGGATTGAACTACAAGTGTACCAAGCCTTATCAAAATTGGTGAGATACTAATCACTTTTCACACGATAATTGGTACAAAATTTCGATGGTGTGAAAATTGAGATTTTTGAGTTAGCTCCTTTTAGATCTAGGTATGCCATATGTAAAATATTCATAATTAAAAAATCAATACATCAACAAAAGATAAGTCCGGAGGTAGCGATGCATTCTGTATACGACTCCGTGACACCGGAGGAGACACCGGGTACCGGAACAATAACAGACGTGTCCATGAATTATTGCTCCGGTTGTCCGACGATTTCCGGACAGTACGTAGATCTGAGAACGGGTTGGGGGAAGCTGTACCCCCCCCCCCCCCCTTAATCCTCTCCAACTAACAACCCACGACGACCGGATCGAGAGATAATGTTGTTGTTTGTTTTGTGTTTTTGTTTGGCCTTCACTTCCGGTGTCCACGCGGCGGCGTTATCTAATAAAACTTTTGTACAGCCGTAGACTACAAATGTGACTTACAAACACAAACGGTGATTTTTATTTATATGCCAATTTGGTTTTGTAAATAAAGCTATTTCGACAATAAGAATACAATGTTTGAATTATAGAGAAACGAATTTATTTTCTTCACAATATGTGACGGCGGATATTTTTAAAACGGGGGGGGGGGGGGATTTTTTTATCAAACAAATAATTCGATGGTTTTTCTTTCACTATGAATGAGAGGCAGTGGTGTAGCCAGTGAGGAATTGGGGGTACGTGTAATAAAAAAAACATCTGCTATGTAAACATAATGTTTCCTCGTGCTAAATTCATGAAAGGCATCATTGAACAATTTAAATAAAAGCCAAAATTGTCATTGGTTAACGATTTGAATTTTATACATAGAATTTTACTAAAAAATATTAGTTTTAAATTTTTTATTAATTTGTAAAAGTAAATAGCAATTTAAAAAAAGTGTGACATTTTTCTAAAGCAAATAACCTATGTCAAGACAGTGGGCTGTATTTTGCGGGGAATGGTACCTTAGATTTATAATAATTAAAATAGTACTCACGTTTTTGATTTTACTGAATTCTCGCCTATAACTGGTAAACTGCACTTTAAGATCGGAAAGACTCAGGATAATGGAAAACACAATTTTATATACATAAATAAAATTAACTTTAAATTTAACTTAATATAATGTTTATATCTATAAGTGTATACCACAGCGGTGTGGTTACTATAAAATATTTTATTCTATATTTTATTGTGAATAACGTAAAAATATATAATAACCGATCAAGTTTTTAAATGAACTGTCTGTCATTGGTTAACCATTTAATGTTCATACAATTTTAATAAAAAATATTAATTTGACATTTTTCTTAATACGCGCCGGGTTGTTATGTCGTATATTTTGAATTTTTTGACAATTTCAATCAAAATCATTATTTTTCTGCTATACAAATGTCAAAATAACATTTAAAAAGCAAATTGAGATAAATCTTTGTAAGGGAATATTTTACAACAATCAACAAACGTAGGTAATCTATATTATAGGAAATTGCCCGCACGGAAATATTTATACGTGGAATATACGTCAAATCATACGTCAAAGTATAAGCCGATTATATATTTTCGTATATGGAAATGTATGGATTTTGCCGCTGTACGTATCCGTTATATATACTTTAAATATACGTAAAATATATTTGAACGTATAATATTTATATACATATTTGATACTTACGTATATAAAAAGTATACGTATAAATATATTTTACGTATATTTAAAATATATCTGATGGCTATACGTACAATCCATACATTTGGCGTATACGCAAATGTATGGATTTTGCCGCTGTACGTATATCTATCATATATATATTTTAAATATACGTAAAATATATTTATACGTATAGTTTTTATATACATATTTACGTATATAAAAATTATACTTTTAAATATATTAATCATATATTTAACGTACATTCGACATATAACCTTTTAGTCAGGCCCTGATAGAGGGAGGCTATATGAATGCTCTACAAAAAAGGTTCTATACAATTTTCATGTACCGTGTGTATTTCTTGAGATATCTTCAAAAAATTAATCTTTTGGGATGTCACCCCTCCCCCTTACACACGATTTTAATTATTTTGAAATGGAACCGTCTTCAAGCCAGACCCAATCAACCAACCAACCAAGTTTCATCAATATCGGTTCAGTGGTTCATGAGTTAGGCGTGTGACAAGGATTGGGAGACAGACAGACAGACAGACACTGAACAAAAAGTGTTTTTTTTTGACCTGAAACGGATAAATAAAGTAATTTTTTTAAAATCGGAGAACAATTTTTTTCTCATTTTCAAACAATCACTCAAAGCTTCTCGTATCTTCGGTATTGCGAGGAAGCAAAATCAGCTTTTAGGCGGCTATTACACTATCAAAGAAATGTGATAAAATTTCTTTGATCAAAGAAATATGACAGTGTAATACGTCAACTTTTATAATATTTACCATCATAATATTTCTTTTATCATAGATAATGACAGTTTCTTATATTTAATCAAAGTTTTTTGACGGATAAATCAAAATGGCGACTGAAAAGTGTTCGTGGACGGTTTCAGCTATGAAATTACTTATAATTTAATATATGATCAAATCTTTGTCAAAGATCTTTGACATATTTATTTGATAGTGTAATAGCCGCCTTAGAAAGTATTTGCAAATTTTGGCGCTCACCTCTTGGACTATAAGTAGGTCTCGCATAACTTTCCACGATGGTGGTGTAAAAAACACACGTTATATTCATTCATCATAATAGCTTTGTTGTCGGACGAGTGAGAGAGTGAGTGTGAGAGAGACAGTGAGATAAGACGGGGTATACACGTGGGAGCTATACACGAGCTAGCTGAATTATTAATGCGTTGTTATAGGAGGTAGCTCCGCTATACGGCACATGCCGCCGTTACAAGGACTGTACTGTTGTAAAACCGTTACTGTTCCCATTGTTGGCTTTTGTTATTGTTGACCGTGTTTTTCACTTAAGGATGTATAGTACGTACAATCTGAGGCAAAAATAATATAAATCTAAATTAAATGAAAGATCAAAATTATGAATCACACTATAATATAAACGTGTATGAATATATGTATATATATATATGTCCGGACGAAACTATAGCTTTATAGACTCTGGATTCACCGGACCGATTTTGATAATTTTTTTTTCGTCATGTAGCTTGACTCTTTTTCCAGTCAATAGGCTAAATTTCATTTCTTAGCTATGAAAGGTCTCTGAGCTGTGATTTTTTTCCGAAAAAGTACATCGAAATTTTACTGAAAATTAAATTTTAAGGTAAAAAACCATCGGCATTTATTTCTAATTCGAGTTTCTGATTGGTCGAAAATGACGTATGTACTGTCAGATTCGACATACACGTGCTTCTTGACAGATGACAGCTGACAGGGAATGTTCTAGAAGGTTTTGTATCCTTTTCTATTAGGAGTGAGAAATTTTTTGATGACGTTAGATTTGATAGTTATTGAAATTACGTGGTTTTTTACATGTGACATATTTTTTATGTTTGTAAAAAAATTATTTTGAGTGAAATTGTTGAATTTTTTTTAATTGTTGAAATTATTCATTTAAATCAGGGACGGCGTTTCAAATATTTTTAAATTTGTGTTTTTTTATTGTAATTTTATTAAAATATAATTTTTAATAGTTTTGTTGATGCAATTTTAGTCAAAATTTCACATTTAAAAATAATAATTAGGTCAGGGGCTGGTGTCTTTTTAAATATATGAAATTTTTGTTACATTTCGTAACGTTTGTAAAAACTTAAAAAAAATTTTAGTTGTTCAAAAATTAGAAATTTCAGAAAAATATGAAAATTATAATATAGATCAGTAGCGCCTCGAAAAGAATTATTTATGAATTTTTATTTTTTTGAAAGTTCAGATTGATAGATCAATAATTTTTTTTAAATTATAATTAAGTCAGGGGCGTCGCATGAAAATAATTAAAATTGATATTTTTTAAAAGTGACGTAGACAAATTAATTTTGATTAAAATTGAACAAAAAGTAAAAACTTCAGGAATATATAAAAATTAAAAAGTTAATAAATAACAGTAGGTACATTTTAGGTTGGGTAATTTATACATGTAATATTATAAATAAAATTATTTATTATATTACAAAAAAAAAATTATTTTGAGTGAAATTGTTGAATTTTTTTTAATTGTTGAAATTATTCATTTAAATCAGGGACGGCGTTTCAAATATTTTTTAATTTGTGTTTTTTTTTAATGAAATTGTATAAAAATATAATTTTTAAGAGTTTTGTTGATGCAGTTTACAAAATTTCACATTTAAAAATAATAATTAAGTCAGGGGCTGGTGTCGTTTTAAATATATGAAAGTGGGAAATGTCACATTTCGTAACGTTTGTAAAAACTTTGAAAAAAAAATTTTAATTGTTCAAAAATTAGAAATTTCAAAAAAATATGAAAATTTTAATATAGATCAGTAGCGCCTTAAAAAAATTATTTATGAATTATTATTTTTTTGAAAGTTTTGAGATTGATATATTAATAAAAAAATTTTAAATAATAATTAAGTCAGGGGTGTCGCATAAAAATAATTAAAATTTCTATTTTTTAAAAGTGACGTAGACAAATTCATTTTGATTAAAAATTAAATATTAATAATAATAAATGTTTTCAATGATCATTTTTAGGGTTATAATATAATATACTAATGCATACGAGGGTCACAGCCGAAGGCTGAGACCCGAGTACATTTGAGGTTGGGTAATTTGTACATGTAATATTACTGAAAATTGTAATAATGTGATTATCACCGCCAATTTAAGAAAAAAATGAGTATCAGCAAAAAGAATGGAAAATTATTACAATATACACATGCGAGGGTCGCAGACCCGAGTAAATTTGTAATTAGGGAATTTATTCATGTAAGATTACTGAAAATTTTAATATTGATTATCTCCGCCAAATTCAAAAATTAACTATCAAAAAATAGTGGTAGGAGGATGATATATGCACATACGAGGGTCGTAGACCCGAGTAAATTTGTGTAAAAAATATGGTGTGAAAGGGGGTTGGGGCGCGAAGCGCCCAGGGGCACAGCCCCTAGTTAGTAACTTTAAATGCTTGTAGGAAAGTCAAATTCGTTTTTAAACTACATAAATAATATTAGTACTTATGTTTAAAACCTTATTTCGTATTTTAACTGTTATTTTATCCAAAAAATCAATATATTAGTTAATAATATGAAAAATTTTGTATTTTATAGACCGGTAAGCAACGACCAAATTTGGTCATCATAGCGTCCGGATTTTTTTTATTTGTTTAATTGGGATATAGAGAACTCAGCTATGTATATGGGCCCTAACTATAGTAACAGCTTCTTGGCTATTAATTTCTTATGAAAACCTACGATTAAACATCAGATGTTTAAAGAATCCTATACCCGGTTAGCTTTTGTTTTCAGGATGTATAATACTACAGTGACGAATTGTCATTAATTTATATTATAAGCAAGGACTTGAACCGAAATTTATTTATGGTTCGGGTTCGGTTCGGGTTTAAATTAAAAAATTAAAAATAACTTGCTATTTGAAAATATAAAAGCTATCCTACTGTGGACTCACAAAACATTATCTAGGTATGCGGTATAAAATAAGAATCCATTAAAAACGGTATATTTTTGTTTTCTAATTGTTCAGCTGTATTAAAAAAATCAAGTTATTCAAATCTCCATTTCTAGAGATAAAATTTATTTTCGTCAACCATATTATAACAAATGTACATTATTATATTTATAGTTTATAAATATAATAATATACATTTGTATGAAGGGGCGAAGATAGGTACTGCTAGAAAAAATTACCAAAAAACACAAATACTAAAAATTTTAAAGATTGAAATCTCTACTTTTCAGATTTTTTCCAAATTGAAAAGAAATTCATTTTTACAAGGTTATAGAATTATAAAGCAAGCAAAAAAATAATAATTTTAGTAGTGGGCTTGAAAAGTCACATCACACAATGAAATTCAAACAAATTTCCAATTTGTACATTTTACAATCACTTTTAAAAATCAATGGAGGAAAACTGATAAAATATTATAAATAATTTCTTGAACCTTTTGAAAAAATATGATTACCGGATATCCATGAAAAAGTTCGAGTTCAGATTCAGGTTCGTTGACTTTAAAATATAACGGTTCGGTCGGGTTCAGGTTCAGGCATAGAGATAATTTATATCTATAAAAGAGTTCGTCCTTAACCACTCACTCACTCACTCACTCATATATCAACGTACAGCCCAAACCCCTGGACCTAGAAACGTGAAATTTCGTAGGTACCTTCCTTATATGATGTAAGCACCCACTAAGAAAGGATTTTTCGAAATTCAACCTCTAAAGGGTTAAAACAAGGTGTCAAAGTTTATATAAAAAAATTTTTTTTTTCGTTCGCATTGAATTGAAACTTATCGAACATATTCTATACTACATATAATGAAACAATTATTTCAGCATTTCCCAAAATTTAACCCCTAAAGTGCTAAGGGGGTGGAAAAATTAGTAAGATACTTTTTTTTTGTATTCACCGAATGAAACATGGCACAAGTAGGTACTCTGCAAGACAAATATCAGTTACAAAAACTCAACCCCTATGACAATGGTGGGGGGGGGTAAAATTTTGATAAATTTATCTTCATAATTGTTCATGATATTAAAGTAAAATCGGAGAAATAAATATTCAAATAAAAATGAAAGTTCGATATTCAAGCCCTAATAGCATGGGACGGGGACGAGAATGGATTTAGATATGTTTATCTGCATATCTGCTTTACTTATAAAGGTAAATTCGGGTAAAATAGCTATCTATTAAAATAAAATAAAATGATATTTAACCCCTAATGGCGGGGGTAGACAGGGTCTGTGTTTTTGATATGTTTATCTGCATAGCTGCTTACGTTATAATGGCCGAGTCGGGCAAAATAATCTGCAATAAAAAAATTCGATATTCAACCCCCTATTGGCGAGGGTAAACAGGGGGTTAATTTTTACAATTTTTAATAAAGATCCGAGATATTTACGTTTTTTTATAGGTAGGTAATGAATAAAAATCAATATAAAAAATGTAATATGTCATCCCCTATCACGTATGGAGGGTTCTAATTAGTTTCGAAATTTACGCGAGCGAAGCCGCGGGATTCCGCTAGTATTACATAGAGTCATTGAGCCATAGCACTTTATGTAAGTGGACGTTAATCGTAAATAATAAGAGAAAGAAAGGTATGTACCAGGTACCTACTTGTGTCTTTGTCTTTTGACGCTTTCGTAAGTCTTTATGAATCACCATCTCTACGGAAACTGATTTGTTTGATAAAGATAGATAGCGGTTAACATTTTTTCTCTCTTTGTACTGACAGTTGTGATTTTCGGCTGGCTTACTGTCTCTATGTAATATTATCTCTATGGGTTCAGGTCCCTGATTATAATCACATAAACCATTGCATAAATAATTCTTTAAATTAATTTGTCTAAGTCTTAGATAAGGAAAGACTATGGATACATAACAACCAATACTAGTCCATATATAAAAGTGTTACCAAAATTTTACACAGGCCATCTTAATTGAAGTGTCAGTTTTGTTATTTCCATAGAAATATCCCAGAGGCGTCAGTTGAAAATTTATAATATACAAATATACTTTAAATTACAATTGAATTTGGTATGTTATGAGAGATGATAGTTACAAATATACGTTTCTTTGTTAATCAATTATCACTGAAATACTTTTAAAGACAATATAAAACATTTATTATTAATATAATTTACAATTCAAAACAATTAATATTTATTTTAAAATCTGAATGATACGCCAATGATTCGTGGAGCGAATTTTTGTGGTGCGAAACGGTAACAACGCTAGGTATTGTGTTATTAGTCCATTATCTTTCCTTGTCTAAGGTCTAAATATTAAATGATTTTTGACACATGATATTAATAATAAATGAATTCATATCAGTCAATATCAACACAACTAGCAATTAAAAAAAAAACTTTAATAGGACCCGCACTTTTTTGAAAATGATTTCTTTTAGTCCGCCAAGTAAAAATGTAACCTCCAGTCCTATTTTAAACAATGTAAATGATACCAATGTTTATATGTACTCATTGTTGCATACATTACAACCACAAGGGACTTACACCAGTTGAAGTTACTAATTTAACAACTCACCCCCCCCCCCCTAATGCCCATATACAAATGTTTATGCTGTTGTATTTTGTATAGGTCATGTCAGTATTGAGTAACCATTGTTCTGTAAACTGTACATTATAAATGCAAATTTTTTATCTCACAAGGGACAAATAAAAATAAGCTTAAAATTGGGGGCCAGGTGGCATATGAAGTAATTGAATAATATCTTTCTATAACTTCTTGTGTGGTTTAATTATGCCTATAGTTTACCCTTTTTTCCTCTGCGAACATTTTTGTAATCGCAGATTTGTCTTTCTTATGCCTGGTATTATAAACGACCTAGCAAATTTGTAAGCTTGCTTAACACTCTCAAATGAGATACCAAACTTATATGACAGTTCTGTTGAAGTTTTTTGATGACTTTGACAGATTTCGTAAAAACCAACGGTATTAAAACAGTTGTGTTATTATGAAAATTATTTTAAACGGTCAGACTCGCCAACTGTGTTACAATACGTTGAAGTGTCACTGCTCTAAATTCCATAACTAATCCATAGATACTATAACAACATTAATATCTCATGTATCGAGTGCTTACAAGTTTGCAAATTTTACTAGGTCGTTTATAATACCGGACATTAGTGATTATATTGCCAGAGAGTTGTGAGGACGAGTTTCACGCGTCCGACTAGAAAATCGGAGAATATATTTTATCCAACAAAGTAACTATATTGTGTTTTAGACATTTGCATTAAACAGTCACGAAAAAATTAGCTGATTATCAATACATTTTTAGAAGTTATTATTTTGACAGGTTTAAGATGGTAGACTTCCTAAGCTTTCCAAAAAAAATTAGGGGACAAATTTGCTCTCGCACATTTATGAAATTATCTTATTAGATATGGGTCAGTCCGCGGTGACGGTCGCGACATTTCAACTCTGATTGGAGTTCATAATTTCTAAATAATACTAGTAAATAACTGTAGATCTTAATGCAATACATGTATATTGAAAGAATAAAAAGTCAACAATTATTTTACAAAAAATTGTCAGCGTTCAAAGCTCTGTGACGGTTGTGATGCCAACTATTGTAAGTTTTGCAACCTCTATCCAAAAACCCGAAAGTTTAGCGAAAATATTGAAGTTACTTTATAATAATCATACTTTAATATATTACGAATAAATTATTTTTTAGTTTCACAAGAGCATCAGGTAAATACGTAATCTATTTAACTGGTTATTACCCAATAAACATTGGGACGGTCGTGACACGTTGAATAAAAGGATACAATAAGAGTACTATTTGTGTGTTTAATTGCTTATTGATATTATGAACTAATACTTATAACAATTATTTATCAAATACATCAATAGATACTCATTAAATTTATAATAAATGCGGTCACCCTTAGTCATTATTGTTGGTGAGGGTAATTTTTTTTAATTCGGTCAAACGTCACATTTGATATGTAATTGTCAAAGACTTTTAATAATTTGCCACGAGCGTCACAGTAAGTAATTGTGATTTCACATTATTTGTTGTCTTTTTTGAAAAAAAATTTAATTTTTCTGTAATATTTTGAAAATTAACTAAAATTTTTTAAATTTTTATTTGGTTTATGAAAATTAATGTTAAATAGCCTGTTAATTTTATATTTTAGTATTCATTTTCGTAAATTTTTTTTTTAACTATCTGGTATCGATTACCGCGGACTGACCCATATGTCATCCCCTATCACGTATGAACAGTTGTAATTCGGGATTCCGCTAGTAATGAATTTATGAAAATCATTTAGTTGTACAAACATTTTCAGCCTCTACCTTACTTTCAATATTACCCCTTGAATATGATCCTGTTTTATTATTATATTCTATTTATTAAAGTTCAATTGAAATATATGAATGTAACATTAATTGCTCAATCCATTTATTATAGTATATATTATGTGAAACAATTAAATAAGAAATATTTACAAAATACAATAAATATAAAACTATTCAATAATTTATGGTACATAGCAGTCGGATTTAAATAACCGATGATGTATAATATGTACCTACATAAAATACATATATTATACATGTACACATATATCGAATTTGTCAATAGTTAATCAAAGTCCTGAAGGATAACAAGGACAATATATGAATAATTCATATACTTGGATGTTATTCTGATTATGGAGGGTCAACGATTTAAGTAAATAATTAATTTCACTGATCTAAATGGTTTCTAGTATCTCTGTCAAATATTCGCCTAAAATTGCAAATTGTAGTTTTGCATTAATCTTCTCAGTATGTATATATAATAGTAGGTATTGCGTTACAATATACAGTAGAAACTGGTTATTACGACATCGGTTAATACGATGTACCGGTTATAACGACTCAGAATAAAAGTCCCGGCTGAATCCCATATATTTGCCTTTTATTATATACCGATTATAACGATTTTTCTTACAACGAAATACAGTATTGAATGATTTTCTGTTTACAGTATTTTCGGAGAATTTTATCGGTTTAACGACGGACCGTCTTTTGATTCCATTTTTACTTCCATGTTCGAAGAAATGTAAGTATTGTAATACCGTCGAAAAATCGTGTCCGAGATAAGAGCAGATTCTGATTGTACTAACATCAAAACATAAAGAAAAGTTGATTTCCGCATGGCGGCTGTGTGTGTGTGTGGCTGTGTGTAGAATTTTCTTCCGTTCACGATAACTGTTGTAAATATGCACCGATTTGAATTATTTTTGAGGAAAATATTGATCTTAGTGAGTACTCCAGATCTATTGATTTTGGTGTAAGTCGGATTAGGAGTTTCGAAAATATTCAAAATTTTGTACCTATTATCGTTTAAAAAGTGAGTAGTATCTCACCATTTTGATAAGACTTGGTACACTTGTAGTTCAATCCAATCTAAGGGATACTTATTTCATAAACGTGCCGAAATAGCTACTGAACGGGTGAAAAACACCCACATAATTTTAATTTTAAATACTAATAAATACATGTTGCCATGCGGAAACAAGCGCAGTTAAATTCAAATATCAGGTAATTATTATTCTACAAAAATGTGTAATATATACAACAATACAACTGACATTAGGATATTAGAAAACTAATATTTATAATACAAATGTGATTTTTCTTCTGACAAATCTCATTGAAATTTTTCATATACCTATGTATATTAAAAAAAAAATTTAATATATACCTACTATACACAGAAAAAAACTGTATTGGACCAAGAAAATCTTGTTTTGTATATAACGAAAACAATATTTTGTTAATATAAGAAACATACTCTTAATTCAACTACATTATTCCTTCGTTTAAGAATACTATAGTTGGTTTAAGAGATTATTGCTTATCTTAAGAAAATATTGTTTTCGTTATATACAAAACAAGGTTTATTTAGTTTGAGAAATCCTTTCTATCAGTGTAGAACATGGAATTTATGTATAGTTCTTCGTACCGTTAAAAAACACCTTAAGAAATAAATTCAGTTAAAATCGTTTAACAACGAAATACAAAATTGTATTATTTGTACAGGATGTATCAAAACTCTGAATCTAGTTTTTTTTTTCAAACAGAACATCCTATATATTTTTACATTTTCGAATTGCCTGTTCAATTCTCAACACATTTTACAAACCATGTTATATACCTAAATCCAGCCGTTAAAGAGTTATTTATTTTATTTTAAAATCTTAAGATGTTTTTAAAAAAAACAATACAACTTCATTATACAGGATGATTCAGCACTGTCGTGCCAAACTTGGACAGTATATTGAGAAAAATATTTTAAGCAAAAAACTTCTAATAAACATGTGTCCGAAAAGGATTTTTTTGTGTATTTTCTGTCATGTAACCTTAAATAAGTGCCCAACTTTATAAAAAAAATAAAGAATAAAAACACCAGTTAAAAATCGTTGGGCCCATTGGCCTCATACACCCCTAGTCTAAATTATAACTAGTTAATATGAGAAAAAGCTAACATTTATTATTACTAAAAGAGAATACCAAATTTTATAATTTTATCACAAAAGGTTAACTAGATATTAAATAAAAATTCATTTTGAGCAAAATCTTTGGAGGGCTGTAGTTCCCTAAAGAACAATTTTCGGACACATGTTTATTGGAAGTTTTTTGCTTAAAATATTTTTCTCAATCAAGTGTTTAAGTTTGGCACGACAGTGCTGAATCACCTTGTATTCCATAAAATAATTAAATTTTTATGTTGTTAAAGTTTGTAAGTTCTATTAGGTTATTTAACTTATTTATAAGCTAATTATTTTGTAATTAACATTCAAAAAAAACAAATATCGAAAAATAGCATTTGAATAAAATACTGTTACTCTATGTGACAGGTCCCTTAAAAGCCCCATCGCCACCCTTCGAGCCCATTCCTCTTTAATCCATTCATGTGTGATGATTGAGTACGACGTCCCGCTAACCATCTTTCTGACGATAATTCACGAATACTCCGCCTTCCAAATAGCTTGTTCGTAGAATAACTCAACATTTTCCAGGCCATAGACCTGCAAGCATCATGCGTTTAGTGGGGGGGGGGGCAGAAACGGAAGGGTTGATTATAGTGACATATATGTATTTATTACTGTTGTTAAAAAGTTATGTTTGTTTATATGTAGTTACTAATGATTCTGTCAACCCAAATCTATTGGTTTTTGTTTATTATTGTATTGTTGTTTTTATTGAGAGTTTTTAACAAGAATCTAATCTTAAGATCAAATGCTTTAAGGTTGAATATGCAATTTGAATTTCCATAAGAATTACTATAGAGAAATTACGGTTTTGTATTTTAAGTTCAGCTCTGACCAGTATTAATAAATCATTTAGTAAAAAATACAATGATAAACTATGTAGATTAATTTTTCTAAGTTATGACATACTTAATTTTTCAATTTAATTTTTTTATATATTAATAAAAAAAATCTGAAAATGTGTGTATTTTTCTTGATATGATAAAACTCAATATGTAACAAAAATACGGAGAAAAAAATATATTACGACATAGATATTTGTTTAAGCTTTCTAATTTTATAATAATTCTGCAATTTTCATTTGAAAATATTGAATGTAAGCCTAAAAACATAAGAACTAGTTCTATCCTTTGCAGCTTCATCTCTGTTTAATTTCGAGAATATCCCATTTTTCATTCGATCGTCAATTGTCACTGAATTACTTGTATCTGTCATTTCCCCTCAAGGCTAGACTTGTGCAAATAATTTTTGTTTTCTACGGTGGTGACGTCTCGTAGAATTTAGTTTCGGAAAAATCGGCATGAATAGCCTTAAATTATGGACGAGATGATCAACTTTAATCACACTATGCAACAAAAAAAATCACAGAAATTTGAATGGGTGATTTAGAAGGTATTTGTCATGCCGAAACCGAATTCGTTGCCCAAATGATTCCATCACGTCAGGTTTTTTTTAGATATCCGAACCTAAAAGTCAAAAAATGTCGATATTAGCAATGTTGGGGAATTTATTACTAAGTAAATAATTTTTTTCTGAAGTTTTCTTTCATGATTTCGAATAGTACTATCTTTTCTCTTTAAAATGATTTGTTACATTTTATTATGTGATTTTTCTTTACCGAAATATACTACTTTGAAGATATATGTAGTAAAGTATTCATTGTATCTACTATACTACACTCTATTATATCTTCAAACTAGTACATCTCGGCTAGAAAAAATCGTACAGTAAAAAGTTTAAACTCATTTTAAAGAGGAAAGATTAAATTAAAATTACATTAAGGGGGATTGCCACTGTGACGGAAAAAAAATTTAATTTTTTTTCATAGATTTTTTAAAGTACACATATTCATAAGTATGTGTACAAAAAATTGAGTTTAAATTTTGAAAATTGACGTAGTTACAGTCAATTTAGTGAGACGATGTAGCACGGCTGGTTATGACACAACATAAACATTAAACACGTTTATCTCGGAATGACATTTTTCGACCTGGTCGACACGATTCCTCAAGGACTTATAAACCGTTTTCATTTTTTTTTTCATTTTTGTAATTGCAGTAGCTATCGTTGCACGTAGCCGATTTTTGAAATTTTGATAATTACTATTTTTAAAACTGCTCTAATAAAAAAATGGTATTAAAAATGAAAAAAAATTTTAAACGAGCGCCATTTTGTGAAAAAATAAAAATAAAATAAAACGGCTACGTGCAACGATAGCTACATATACATATGTAGATATTGACAAAATTTTTATTTTTTTTTTTCATACAACCCTTCTCAAAATTTCGAGTCGACCATAGAGAAAAATATTTTTTTTGATCGTCACATCGAGGCTCATAACTTTGTAAATATTTAATATTTTTCAATAAAATTTTATATTAAATAAGTTGAATATATACTTAATAAAACGTCATTTACCTGATTCAAAAATAATTAGTTATATCTGTGAAAAAAATTCCCAAACATTGACAATTTTTTGACCTGTCACAGTGGCCATCCCCTTTAAAAATGTAATTGCTTTGTTATAATATTGTAAACAATTAATAAACAAAGAATAAGCGCCACTAGAGAGAGAGAGAGAGAGAGAGTCTGTGTGTGTGTCTACAATTCATCACACATAAATAATGTTCACACGGGGGAGAATATAATCAATATTTATGCGAAACGAGACAAGCACTTAAAGCTTTGCTACAAGCTTCTGTAACTAATTTATAATCGTACGCAATACGTAGATTCATATCTACATATTTTGATGTTATATCTACAGTAAAGATGGCTTAAAGTATAGAGTACTCGAGTCATTTGAAACCATTTTATTTATACAAAATATAATATGTACTTACTATAAAATAAATGATAAAAAAAATATATAAAAGACGTACAAGTTTAAATGTTTGCATATCGAAAAACAAAAACGATTTTGCAATTTCGCACAGATAAGAACTGATTGAACAAAATGATGGTCATTTTATTAATTATTATTAAAAGCTTTTATTTAACTTCACTTGTTTGTTAGTTAGTTAGTTTAGCAAATATTGCAAATATTTCTTTATAACTATATATCTTGATATGGGTATCAAATGAATGAGTTTGTCGAGCATTACCTGTTAGTATGTTACTTACAAGGGGACAATACAGCATGTTCGTTGAGAATTTCAATGAGCTTGTGGTATGTAAAACTAGAGCAAAAATAAAGAGACACGTGTCCAACAACTTGAGCTCATAGGCCTTAGTTACAAAGATAATTAACTTTGAAAATTCGTGTATACGCACGAGGGAGAGGTAATGTGTACAAAAAAATAATGAAAAATAAAAAATAATTGTAAATAAAAATTAAAATCTTCAAACCGAGATTTGAACCATCGTTTTCCAGGCGAGATGCCAGCACCGCCAGCACGTTGACCACACGGCTATTACGCTTATATTTCGAGCGAACATTATACACAATATATCAATATATACATTTGTGTATATGTATATTGAATACGAAAATTTTCAAAGTTAATTATCTTTGTAATTAAGGCCTATGAGCTCAAGTTGTTGTACACATGTCTCTTTATTTTTGCTCTAGTTTTACATACCACAAGCTCATTGAAATTCTCAACGAACATGCTGTATTGTCCCCTTGTTAGTTAGTCAATCAGTTACTAAAAATTTGAAAATCTATATCTATAAAAGAGTTTGTCCTTAACCACTCACTCATTCACTCACTCACTCACTCATATATCAACGTACAGCCCAAACCCCTGGACCTAGAAACGTGAAATTTCGTATGTGCCTTCCTTTTATGATGTAAGCACCCACTAAGAAAGGGTTTTTCGAAATTTAACCCCTACGGGATTAAAACAGGGTGTCAAAGTTTATATAAAAAATATTTTTTTGTTCACATTTAATTGAAACTTATCGAACGTACTCTACAATATAAATAATGAAACAATTATTTCAGTATTTCCCAAAATTTAACCCTTAAGGTGTTAAGGGGGTGGAAAAAATTTATAAAATATTTTTTTTTATATTCAACGAATGAAACGTGGCAAATGTATGTACTTACTCTACAAGACAAATAGCAGTTACGAAAATTCAACCCCTATGGGAATGGTGCGGTGGGGGGTAAAATTTTGATATATTTATTTTCATAATTGTTCATGATATTAAAGTAAATTTGGACAAATTAATATTCAGTTAAAAATGAAAGTTTGATATTCAAGCCCTAATAGCATGGGACGGGGACGAGGATGAATTTAGATATGTTTAGCTGCATACTTGCTTTACTTATAAAGTTAAATACTTATAAATAGTCAGCTGTGATACGCGATCACTACAAAGGTAAATACTATTACTATAAAAAATGTAATATGTCATCCCCTATCACGTATGGAGAGTTCTAATTAGTTTCGAAGTTTACGCGAGCGAATAAGCCGCGGAATGCCGCTAGTAAAATTATATAAAAAAATACTTTTTAAAAACAATATTTTATTAAAAAATGCACTAAAAAGTAAAAAATAAATTTTCAGCTATCACAAAATTTTCAGGTTTTTATGACTAAAACCAATAAAAGCGCGGGGCGCTATAAAGACAAATGTATGAACAAAAAAATTATGCAAAATAAGAAATGAAGTATAAATTTATTGTTTTAGTTATAAAAACCTGATTTTTTGTGATAGCTAAAAATTTATTTTTTACTTTTTAGTGCATTTTTAATAAAAGCTTGTTTTTAAAAGTATTTTTTTATATAATTTTATTTGAATGCAATGTGTCTCAATTATCATAAAAAAGTGTTGTACACCTCAGGGCTGCCGAGAGTTAAACCGGGCCCCCATGTAACATGTCAAAAAATACCACCCATATGCTGAAAAATGTTCTAACTTACTTACCTCATTGAGTCTTTAGATAGGTCTCTTAAAATGCAACAAAAAATGTTCTAGAAACTTTTGATTTTAACCCTTCAGTCACAAGAATTTTTCTTTTTCCATGTTAACTAAAAGTTTGATTCGAAATTTGCTAAAATTTAAATCATTTATGTCTAAACGGATTGTTCTTCTATATTTATATTTATTTACTTTGGTTTTAAAAAATCAGAAAATGATTATAGATCATATCTCCCGCTTCTTTTGTGAAAACTATATACTTTCTAACAAAGTCTGTCTTGTTAAATTTTATCCATGTTTAATCATGATGTTTTTTATAGCTATCATCAACAGAACTACATATTTTAAAATTTAATTTAATATTCATTATTATTATTTAGGTAATTTTTTTTAAATAATAGATTCCGTCCGGGCCCCTTCTTGCTGCAGGCCCCGATTGTAATTTAAGGGGTTACATACAGTTAGAATTTTGAAAAAATCGATTTTTTTTTAATTTCATTTTCGTAATGTGCCAATATTTAAATACACACACAAAAAATGTCAAGTCAATCCGGCGATTATTTTCGAAGTTACACGCGTATTTGTAAAGACGTCTCAGAGCGTTTGAATGTAGGAGGTCGGAGCGGCAGCGTGTTTTTCTCAAATCTGAGTTTTTAAAGTCGGTGACCATTATTCCTCGGAAACGGCTGAACTTATCAGTCTCAAATTTTAACACAAGTTTCTTAAGTATATTTTTTAGTAATTAATCGAAGGTTTTTTCTCACCGATGAATATGTTTTTTGTTATAAACAATTTAAGGGCAAAATTTTTGTCAAAAATCGATATTTTTTGTTTGAGAAGCCACCATTTTGTCAAAAAAATGTATTTTGCTTATTCCTTCGACTAAGTACAAGATTATACATTACTTTAACGAAATCCGTTTGTGTTTTTCATTTTAAATGATCCAGCCCAGAGATATCGTGGTCACTGCAAGGCGCCTTTTTTGAGAGGACCTCCTGGAGAACAGCTGTAACAGCTTTCGAAATTATTATTTTTACAAATAAAAAATATTAAAATACAATTAAAAGTTACCATAATATATGTACAAATTTTTTAATTAATAAATTTAATAGTCTCTCTTCAAAAAATTCTTGAAAAACCCATTTTTTTGGCCTGCTGACTGTATGTAACCCCTTAATAAACTTTTATAAAAAAATTGTGAACAACTAAAAATAGGCTCGCGACCTACAGTTTTGGAAACGCTGATCTAATGATGATTTAAAAGGGAAAAATTATATAGATACATTTAATACATTTTATTCGTACAAGATATACAAACAAAAACGACATAGTATGAAAAATGATATTTTAATCATAAACAACTGTTTGAAACTTCAACAAACAGATTAAAACTGTAACAAAGGTCTACGATTATAAAGACAGAACTGTCAGATAGAATAATACAGGTCAGACAGCTGTCCGAACATATCTTTGTTACTATTTTGAATTAACTCCTTTATTACTCGAGAACGGTTTCACTAATATAGAATTTATAAATACAGTAGAAACCGGTTATAACGACATCGTTTAATACGACGTATACCGGGTGTCCCAGATAACATTTCCAGCATGGGGATCTCAGTATCTATAAGAGATACAGGTGCAGTTAAATCAGATCAATTATTTGTAAGAAAGGGGTGAGTATTACTACACAAAAAAATATTCATAATTTTAGGTGGTTTAGGCGGTATACACAAAAAACTGAAAATTCGGAATTTCTTTAAATGACTATAACTTTTTTGTCAAAGTAGATAAGTACTTTTTGTAGACGGTTTCTCAAAGCACTTTTCTGTGTAGAATTGATTGGTGTATTTAGATTTTTTATATCACTTTTAGTTTCCGAGTTACAAGCATAGGTGGGCACAGTTAATCGAAAAGTTAACTTCGTTAATCGTTAATCCGTTAAAATTCCGAAAAAGTAACGGAAGTAACAGTTAACCGAAAATTTAACGAAAGTTAAAGTTAATCGTTAAAAAGTTAACCATCCAAAATGTTTTAAGACCTTTTTTTTGCTTTTTCGACAACTTTCTTATGTATTAGTCATATCAAACAACCATTGTAACGGACTAAGTTAACTGAAGTTAACAAAAGCGTTAAAAAATTTTTTGAGTTAACTTAAAAGTTAATCCGTTAACCATTTTGTTAACTTCGTTAATTAACGATTAACGGATTAACGAGTTAATGCCCACCTATGGTTGCAAGCCCTAACTTTAGTTTTTCTTATGGGCCACTAAGTTGGCTATAGCATATTTGAACGTGTTTTTTATTCTACTTTACAACAATATGTCACTTGCCATACTTATTATCGAAAATAAGTCGATGTACTAAATGCCAGTGATATTTATTAAGTATTTTATTACAAACATTTAAGTGAGCCATGAAAAACAAAAATTGTAAACAAAAATCACAATAACAACAATCAAAATAACAAATTTTAAGGCTTGTAACTCGGAAACTAAAAGTGATATAAAAAATCTAAATACACCTATCAATTCTCTACAAAAAAGTGCTTTAAGAAACCGTCTACAAAAAGTATTTATCTACTTTGACAAAAAAGTTAAAGCCATTTAAAGAAATTCCGAATTTTCAGTTTTTTGGGTATACCTACCGGCTAAACCACACATAATTATGAATATTTCTTTGGTGTAGTAATACTCACCCCTTTCTTACAAATAATTGATCTGATTTAACTGCACCTGTATCTCTTATAGATACTGAGATCCTCATGCTGGAAAAGTTATCTGGGACACCCGGTATAAATAAATAATCGATCAATACTGTTTACATCAGTGTTTCCCAACTTTTTTTGTGCTATGCCCCACCTAAGCCTTTCTAAAATTCTTATACCCCCACCCAACATATACATAAATTTTAATATTCAAAAATTAAATGTTCACTAAAGAAACTTGAATAATATAGGTTTTAGGAAGAAATCACTAGGAAATTATTGAGCATACATAGTAAAATTTTCAAAATATATAATGGAGAACTGAAATTAAAGAAGAACATAATTTTAATGCAAGATTTTTCTTTATTATTTTAATTATTAGTAATTATTTATTATTTGGATTTAGTGAGATCCTTGCGCTTGATGCTTACTGCAAAGAGATTTTATGTCAGATTCCTGAGAGTCGCTATACAGTTAATTTAAACTCTGGATGAGTCCATTTTCGAATTGCCCCTCTTAACAATTGAATTGCCCCCCTGTGGGGCGTAGACTCCACGTTGGGAAACACTGATTTACATAATAGTTTTTATTTAATTGTTTTCTTTGATTTAATTATTTTGAAGAACTATACTCATAAATATCTCGTCGATGTATGTATGTAATACGTCATTGACACGAAAATTATATAAAATGGCGGTTGTCAAAATATTCAGAGCAGTCCTTCTTGTTTTATTGTATCATATTTCTCATAATATAAAAAAGAGATAGAAATTTATATGAAATTATTTTCTATTTGAAGTAGTTCTAGTGTACAGTTCAACATCTTTAACAAAATCAATGTGTCGTTTGACGTCTGTATAGGCGGCGTATTGATACGAATCACAAGATGTCCCTTTGTAGGGGGCTATGCTAACAATCCCAGTTAGATAGTGTTTTGTTTGACCGTACAGTGACTTGATCACTCTCGTGAATCCACCTCCGCTGTCACCTTGACATACACTTGTTCCTGAAACAACAAACAAAATACATCTGCCAGGTAAATGTACAGTACTTCTTCGTGTTAAATTCATCAAATGTCTACTGAGAAAATATGTATGGAGTTGATTTTTACTTTCTTATACCAATGTACAGGATGGCCCAAGTAAAACGAAACGGGCGCGGTTTTGGTCATTTAAAATAAGATTTTGAGAAAAAGCTCGAACACGTCGATTTTGCTTTCAAGGGGGACATCTTTTGGTATAAAATTTTTGCATGAATCTTTTCAACCTTCAGCGCTATGAGCGCAACCCTTAAAATTTTAAATAGCATGATAGGGTAATTGATACCTCATTTGAAAGGTTTTTTCATTCTGAATACGGTGCTTTTTGATTTTTTCAAATCTGTTTAGTTTTAGTCAAGTTATTCCCGCACGGAAATTTTTATACTTGAAATATATTTTTAAAATATACGGCGTATATTTTTTTATAAATTTTGTATACGGCAAGTATAAAAAATAAATTTTACATAATTCTCGTATACGACAATTATAAATAAAGTATACGGCGTATACGTAGAATGTACGGAGCGTATATCTCATTTATATTTGGCACATATAATTGAAATACTTTCCAAGTATACATTTTAAATATATTTAACAAATATATTTAAAATATACTTTGAATATATCTCAATATGAAATTTGTATATACGCTTGGAAATTATATTTTTATGTGCGAAAAAAATATGTTTTCTGTATATTTAGCATATACTTTACGGCACTTTTTTTATACTTGTTGAGTATATCTTTTAATTGTTTTTCTACACATATTTGATGTATACATCAAATATCATACCTATATACTTTTCAAGTATATTTTTTTTATACTTTCTGTAACAATATTCCTCGTATATTTAATAAACATTTTTATGTTCATACAGGGTGGGCCAAGTAAAACGAAACGGGCGCGGTTTTGGTCATTTAAAATAAGATTTTGAGAAAAAGCTCGAACACGTCGATTTTGCTTTCAAGGGGGACATCTTTTGCTATGAAATTTTTGCAAAAATCTTTTCAACCCTAAGCGCTACGAGCACAACCCTTAAAATTTTAAATAGCATGATAGGGCAAGTGATACCTCATTTGAAAGGTTTTTTCATTCTGAATACGGTGCTGTTTGATTTTTTTAAATCTGTTTAGTTTTAGTTAAGTTATTGCAATGATTTTCTAATCAAAAAACAAAAATTTACAACTAAAATTCAAAACAAAGTAGGTTTATTTTCTTATCAAATAATTCAAAAACATCCAATTTGGACATTTATTGAATTAATTAAAAAATAAAAATAAAAATTATTAAAAAAAAATTATCTATATCCAAAATTTTAATTAATTCAATAAATGTCCAAACTGGATGTTTTTGAACTATTTGATAATAAAATAAACCTATTTTGTTTTAAATTTTAGTTGTAAATATTTGTTTTTTGATCAGAAAATCACTACATTTATGGAATTCAAAATGTCAATAACTTGACTAAAACTAAACAGATTTGAAAAAATCAAAAAGCACCGTATTCAGAATGAAAAAACCTTTCAAATGAGATATCACTTACCCTATCATGGTATTTAAAATTTTAAGGGTTGCGCTCATAGCGCTGAGGGTTGAAAAGATTCTTGCAAAAATTTTATACCAAAAGATGTCCCCCTTGAAAGCAAAATCGACGTGTTCGAGCTTTTTTTCAAAATCTTATTTTAAATGACCAAAACCGCGCCCGTTTCGTTTTACTTGGCCCACCCTGTATAACTACTTATTTTTATTCCGTCCGTCGAAAAATATACTGAAATAAAGTTTTAAATATACCGCCAAAAAAGTACATATAAAAGAAAAAGAATAAGAACTTATGTGTAGGAAGACGTCAGCTGACGTACTAATGCTTTGATTATGTATGCCGAATTAAGGCGTAAATTGTTAGTATTTGTAAGAAATAAAGTTAATTAAGTGAAAATAAAGATATTTGGTGTGTTTTTATATTAAAATTCAGAATTGGGATACATTTAAATCAACGAAAAAGATACATAAATGTGAATAGTGCAGCTACACGGAGAAAACGAAACACCAATGAGTTGTGTTTTGGAGCATTAATCTAGTCAATGTAGTGTTTTTTTATCGTAAAAAACCAAGCATTACGGTTGTGACAGCAATGAGACTGTCAGACACACTATAGGGAAATGTTTTGAGCATCACAGCAAAAGCAGGTAATTGTTTCTGCGTATGATCTACTCACGGATATAACCAAATTAAATTAAACAGTTATTTAGAGTTGAACCACTGAACCGATCTCGATGAAATTTGGCAGGAAGATAACTTACATCCTGAGAAAGGGCGTAGACTACTTCGAATCTAAAAAATTCATCCCCTAAGAAATTGCAAGGGGGTGGAAATATTTGTATGAGAAATATTTCACCCCCTGTCACATATTAAGGTTTGTAATTATTTTCATTCGATCCGGCGGGAAAAATACTACGGGAGTGAGGGGTTTTAGGGGGAAAACAACCCCCTATCTCCCATAGGAACCGAGATATTTACGATTTTGTAAAATGAATGAAAACCAAAACAAAAAATATATAATATATTTCACCCCTTGCACATATAAAAGGTTGTGTAATGAGTTTTATTCGATCTGGCGGGAAAATACCACGGGGTAGGGTTTATAGCGGAGAAACAACAACCTCATATGTGGAAGGGGGTGAAATATATTTATATTTTTTTTGTTTTGGTTTTCATTCATTTTACAAAATCGTAAATATCTCGGTTCCTATGGGAGATAGGGGGTTGTAAGCTATCTTCCTGCCAAATTTCATCGAGATCGGTTCAGTGGTTCAACTCTAAATAACTGTTTAATTTAATTTGGTTATATCCGTGAGTAGATCATACGCAGAAACAATTACCTGCTTTTGCTGTGATGCTCAAAACATTTCCCTATAGTGTGTCTGACAGTCTTATTGCTGTCACAACTGTAATGCTTGGTTTTTTACGATAAAAAACACTACATTGACTAGATTAATGTTCCAAAACAATACTCATTGGTGTTTCGTTTTCTCCGTGTACATAAAATATTTTGAGTTGGACGAGGACAATATAACGTAAAGCGAAAGAGTGTGATAGATAAACGCTATAATACAATTGTGAAATTTTGGGCTTTAAAAACTGTAAATTTCTATTCAATTGCACTGAGAAATTGCAATCGAGTAAAAACTGAAATAGAAGTAAGTAAAAATATCTGTTTACTTAAAACTTAAAACAACAAAGTTCTTTTGATAGTCGAATTTATCAATTACTTTTTTTTAGGACCCACAAAAAGACAATAATACAAAAAGAGCAGCAATTCAGAAAATAAACAAGATTCTTCATAAATTATTTCTTATTTTAAACACATTTTGTTTTTAGTAAAAAATATTCATTTATATATTCTCAATAAATATTTAATGATCTCAACTCTGGTAACTATTTCTAACTATATTTTCGTATCCTACGATAATATCACGTATGAAAATCTAAATTTAATATATTCGATATTATACGCAGGTCCTGAGAGAGCTGCCACGGGGCCCGGGCCATATGGCTTTCCTAGCCTCCCTCTATCAGGGCCTGACTAAAAGGTTATATGTCGAATGTACGTTAAATATATGATTAATATATTTAAAAGTATAATTTTTATATACGTAAATATGTATATAAAAACTATACGTATAAATATATTTTACGTATATTTAAAATATATATATGATAGATATACGTACAGCGGCAAAATCCATACATTTGCGTATACGCCAAATGCATGGATTGTACGTATATGCTGTACGTATAGCCATCAGATATATTTTAAATATACGTAAAATATATTTATACGTATACTTTTTATATACGTAAGTATCAAATATGTATATAAATATTATACGTACAAATATATTTTACGTATATTTAAAGTATATATAACGGATACGTACAGCGGCAAAATCCATACATTTGCGTATACGCCAAATGCATGGATTGTACGTATAGCCATCAGATATATTTTAAATATACGTAAAATATATTTATACGTATACTTTTTATATACGTAAGTATCAAATATGTATATAAATATTATACGTACAAATATATTTTACGTATATTTAAAGTATATATAACGGATACGTACAGCGGCAAAATCCATACATTTCCATATACGAAAATATATAATCGGCGTATACTTTGACGTATGATTTGACGTATATTCCACGTATAAATATTTCCGTGCGGGTTGACATTTTGAATTCCATAAATGTAGTGATTTTCTGATCAAAAAACAAATATTTACAACTAAAATTTAAAACAAAATAGGTTTATTTTATTATCAAATAGTTCAAAAACATCCAATTTGGACATTTATTGAATTAGTTAAAGTTTTGGATGTTGGTAAAATTTTTTAAATTAAATTTTTATAATTTTTTAATTAATTCAATAAATGTCCAAATTGGATGTTTTTGAATTATTCGATAAGAAAATAAGCCTACTCTGTTATGACTTGTAAAAATTTGTTTTTTGATCAGAAAATCATGCATTTATGGAATTCAAAATGTAAATAACTTGATTAAAACTAAACAGATTTGAAAAAATCAAATAGCACCGTATTTAGAATGAAAAAAACCTTTCAAATGAGGTATCACTTGCCCTATCATGCTATTTAAAATTTTAAGGGTTGTGCTCATAGCGCTGAGGGTTGAATAGATTCATGCAAAAATTTTATCCCAAAAGATGCCTCTTTTGAAAGAAAAATCGATGTGTTCGAGCTTTTTTCAAAATCTTATTTTAAATGACCAAAAGCGCGCTCGTTTCGTTTTACTTGAGCCACCCTGTATAATATAAGTAAGTAGGTATAGTTAAGCTGATTTTTTCAAAAATCCTGATTTTGATGGAATTATCAATTTTTACCTTCCCTAAATCAATTCCGACTATGTGTCTGTCTGTCTGTCTGTAGACACTGTAACTCAAATAGACACATCGTAGAAGGGCGAAATTTTATACTTAAGATTAATGTTTGTCTGGGAAGAAAACCTATTTTTGAAAACGATCATTCAACCAAAAAAGTGATGTTTACATAGATCGATTTTTGAATTTTTCGAATTACATTGAAACAGTGCGAATTAGAGAAAAATGGCCAAGTTGAAAATTGTAGGTAATATTATTATCTATAATTTATGTTCTATTCGTTTTTTCGAAAAAAAAAAACATTTTTTTACTAAGTATTCGTTTTTAAGTATCTACATTTCAAATGGTTCATAACAGAAAAAAAAATATCTATTGGAATTTGACCCTTTTTCTTATTTTTTTACTAAAAATGGAACCTGCAGAAAGTTCTAAAGAAAGTAAAAAAATAATTAAAAATGTATGTTGGGTCTCAAAATCTAATCTCAATTAATATAATTTGTTCCTATTTTTAATCACTCAAAAATGGCGCCTGCAATGAGTTTCAAGCAGTAATTAACCCCCTTCCCCCCCCCTAAAAAATCTGATTATTTTTGGTATACTAAAAACAAATACTAAAGTCAACAATATCATTTTAAGTTTTGAAGAAATAGGAAGGGGCGTCATTGTGTTAATTTTTATAACTAGGCATGTGGGGTGTCAAAATGTAGATCTCAATCAGTATAATTTGACCGTATTTTTATATTTTTTCTAACTCAAAAATAGCGCATGCAAGTGGCTTCAAACTGTCCGCGAAGTACGTTTTAAAAGAAAAATTATTTGAACTTACCATTAAGGTATCCAGCACAGAATTTATCTGGTGTAACATACACTTTGAAATCATTCTTAACATTGTTAATACAATCACTATGGGGGACGTAAGGTACATCTATATGGTTTAGTTTCTCTCCAACATTTCCTATTTCTGATGTGTAACCCCAACCAACAACCTAATAAAAATAATGTTTATAATTATTGAACAGTCAATCATTAATAATATTATTATTTATTATACAGGTTGATTCATTACTGTCGTGCTAAACTTTAACAGTAGATTGAGAAAAATATTTTAAGCAAAAAACTTTTAATAAACATGTGTACGGAAATTTTTCGTAAGAGAACTACAGGCCTCCAAAGATGAGTTTTTATTTAATATCTAGAGAACCCTTTGTGATAAAATTAGGAAATTTGGTATACTGTTTAGTAATAATAAGTGTTATCGATTTCTCGTATTAACTAATTATAATTTAGACCAGGGATGTATGGGGCCAGTGGCCCATCGATTTTTATCTAGTATTTTTTGTTTTTTAATTTTTTTATAAAGTTGGATACTTATTTAAGGTTATATGACTCAAAATACGCAAAAACATATACTTTACTTATTTGTCATAAAATATACCGTTTTCGAGAAATATCGATGGTAAAGAAAGTATGCAGAATTTTACTTAATACGGATGCTTCAAATTACACAAAATAAATTTATAGCCTTGTTCTATGACAAAAATGAAGACATAAAGTTAACATAAGTACACCTCAAAAAATGCATCCTTATCAACAAATAGCCATTTTTAGTTTCGGTTTTTAGTCAAGTTAGTAAAGTAGGTACATCTTACAATAATACAACTGGCTTTAGATCTTAGAGGATTCATATTAGGAGGTATATTTACATGAACTTCTTTTCTTACTTTTAAGAAAAGAACAAGAATATAAATTTATTTTGTGTAATTTGAAGCATCCGTATTAAGTTAAAATCTGCATACTTTCTTTACCATCGATATTTCTCGAAAATGGTTTATCCTATAACAAATACACAAAATATATTATTATGTATATTGTGTCATGTAATCTTATATAACTCCCTTATTCAAGAAAAAAATTAAAGAACAAAAAATACAGGATAAAAATCGATGGGCCCACTGGCCCCATACATCCCTAGTTTAAATTATAATTGGTTAATACGAGAAATCGATAACACTTAGGTATTATTACTAAACCGAATACCAAATTTCATAATTTTATCACAAAGCGTTCTCTAGATACTAAATAAAAACTCATTTTGAGTCAAATCTTTGGAGGGCTGTAGTTCCTTCACGAAAAATTTCCGGACACATGTTTATTAAAAGTTTTTTGCTTAAAAATATTTTTCTCAATCTACTGTTAAAGTTTGGCACGACAGTGCTGAATCACCCTGTATTTCACATTTGAATTTGCTTGCAAGTTAGAAAATTTTATTAGCTAGTTTATAATAACGGACATTATGGAATTAACACTGTGTCTATCTGTCTGTCTGTCACAGTCTTCTAGTTAAATGATACAGTGAAACTTGATCAAGTGGAACTTGGATAAATAGGAAACTTCTATAACTACTGATTCGGCACCAAAATACCACTATTAGTGAGATTTAAAAACTTCTCTATCTGGAATTTAATTTTTTGATTTTTTTCGATAATTACCTCTCTTATTAGAACAGCTTAGATTGATTACCTCTATAACTGAGACGTGAGACAAAATTGAAAAAAAATATGTGGGAAAAAAGTTATGTTTTTACTTCTATTAGTAGGACCCTTTGTAAATGAGATTGGATGAAGTCGGATATCTGAGAAACTGGGTAAATGAGACACCTGTTTAAGTGGGATAAAATAACGGTTCCCTTGAGAGTCCAGCTATCCAGGTTTCACTGTATTTAAAAAATAGATTTTTGACCCATCTTATTAAAAAAAACTATACGGTATGGAACACTAGTACGTTATGTGCGACTCGCATTTGACAAAGATACTTACATGGCCTACTTCGTAAGGTTCCATTGATGGTAGAAGTTGCTGCCAGTCAACACATACCGGAGTAACGAACGTGTTAAACTCAAACGGTGTCTTTACAACGACAATTGCAATATCTTGAATGTAATGGTTAGAGTCACCTCTGTAATGTGCTGTTATACTTACGTTTTCTACCTGAAGTAAAATATCTGTGTTATTTATAGTGAATACAATACCGGACCAAAATCCGAATAGCAATAGTTCAAAACCGGGGTACTGGTATTTAAAAAAATAATCCAGTCGCTGAATTATCATAAACTACAAAAACTTAGAGAGATGTATTTTTTAGATATATACATACTTTCAGTTACTTTATTGAAGAAATATGGCAATTTTGAACGGTTATGACAGAAACACCGCGAGTTTTAGATGTCGTCAATAATAAGTATTCAAAAATTGAAACAACTTACTAGGAACAAAAAAGTCAAAATCAAATAATGTAAAAAAACGAAAAAAAAAAATGAAATATTATTTTGTTTTCTAACTCTTTACGATTAACCCCGGGTTGTACAAAGCAAAATAATTCACGATTAGTTAATCAGTTGTTTATTACGTCAATTCTAAAAAAACAATCACGGTTATGATACATACTATAATGTAAACAATTACCATATTTAGTGAATTGTTCATTTACAAATCGAGATTAAGTTTAGAATTATCATTAATCATGGATTATTTTGCTTTATGCAACCCAAGGTGAGAGTTGTTACTTTTTTATTCAAAATAGGCGACGGACTATTCAGTTCGCAGCGGACTGGATTGCAAAATGGGTAATATTGAAGATAACAATGAAAATTTTGATTGCTCTTATGCGGGAGTTTAGTTTTTTATATGACTTGCGTCATCCCGACTGTAAAAATGTTATTAAAAAGCAGTAGTAAATATCGAGAGATATTTTATAGTATGAAACAAATAAAATATGATTTTAAAAATCAATTATTTCCTAAAATAATTTTTTTTCAAAAAAATATATAGAATGTAAATTATAGGTAATAGTATTCTTTATAACTTTTATCTAAAACATTTTTTAAAGTGAAACTTTTATTACATCGTCTCAAAATTTTTGGTCTGTGTGTTGCATGTCGCTCGGCCGCGGAGTAGGGTTAAATACGTCAGAGCCATAGACATAAAGAAATGGACAGTGCATCTGACTCGAAAAAAGAGCCGTGTCAAATGAAAGAGACATAAATTGTTTGGTTGTTATATAGGATTTATTAGAATTATTAGAACTTTTTGCTGGTGCATGTTGTTGTTTATGGATTTATTTCAATTTTGAGTGCTTGAATTTATTATTCCGAAAATTTTTAGTTAAATGTCTATAATGCGAAAAAAAGTTTCACTTTTACCGTGGTTTCATAAAACCACACAATCCTTTTTTTCTAATATACACCGTTTAAAATTTAATTCGATAAATCCATAAAAACAAAAAATGTCATTTAAAATATTACCTTTCTTTTCTGGGCATATTTATCATAAGGATGATCATACTTGCTGAAAACTTTACCAGCTACTATTTCATATTTTTCAGGAGAATTAACATCACTGAAGCAATGAGCAGCTAAAACATTAACATAGAATGTAATAGAAGTCTAAAAATATACTTATTTTAAATTACCTACCTGTAACTATTAATTTATAATTGATAATCGAACCCCCACAAATATACAAAGGGGTGCTTGCAACATCATATATAGCCACATGCCAAGGGTACTCATGTTTTAAAGCTGTTGCATCATTATTTGGTGATATTATTAACGGGATACCTTGGGAGTTTCTTCTACCACATCCTGAAATAGAAAATATATATCAGACATGATGCTATCACTATAGGGTTTACCCAAAATTTGTGTTTTTTTTAATGAAATTGTATAAAAATATAATTTTTAATCGTTTTGTTGATGCAATTTATTCAAAATTTCACATTTAAAAATAATAATTAAGTCAGGGGCTGGTGTCGTTTTAAATATATGAAATTATTACATTTCGTATTTCTAACATTCATTAAAATCTCCGTACTGTCGGCTCTTATTTTTCAGTTATTAGTTACGGTTTTATGAAAAGTGGAAAATAGAGATGAAAATGAGTAGATTTTAAAAGTAATTTTTTATTAAAAATAGTCATAAGTAAACATTAATAATTATTAAAATATAATTGAAGTTCGTATTTCTAACATTCATTAAAATCTCCGTATTGTCGGCTTTTGATTCTCAATTATTTGTTAAGGTTTTATGAAAAATGGAAAATAGAGATGAAAATGAGTAGATTTTAAAAGTATTTTTTTATTAAAACTAGTCAAAAATAAACATTATTAATTATTTAAATATAATTGAAGTTCGTATTTCTAACATTCATTAAAATCTCCGTATTGTCGGCTCTTATTTTTCAGTTATTTGTTAAGGTTTTATGAAAAATGGAAAATAGAGATGAAAATGAGTAGATTTAAAAAATATTTTGTTATTAAAACTAGTCAGAAATAAACATTAATAATTATTTAAATATAATTGAAGTTCGTATTTCTAACATTCATTAAAATCTCCGTATTGTCGGCTTTTAATTCTCAATTATTTGTTAAGGTTTTATGAAAAATGGAAAATAGAGATGAAAATGAGTAGATTTTAAAAGTATTTTTTTATTAAAACTAGTCAAAAATAAACATTATTAATTATTTAAATATAATTGAAGTTCGTATTTCTAACATTCATTAAAATCTCCGTATTGTCGGCTCTTATTTTTCAGTTATTTGTTAAGGTTTTATGAAAAATGGAAAATAGAGATGAAAATGAGTAGATTTAAAAAATATTTTGTTATTAAAACTAGTCAGAAATAAACATTAATAATTATTTAAATATAATTGAAGTTCGTATTTCTAACATTCATTAAAATCTCCGTATTGTCGGCTTTTAATTCTCAATTATTTGTTAAGGTTTTATGAAAAATGGAAAATAGAGATGAAAATGAGTAGATTTAAAAAATATTTTGTTATTAAAACTAGTCAGAAATAAACATTAATAATTATTTAAATATAATTGAAGTTCATATTTCTAACATTCATTAAAATCTCCGTATTGTCGGCTCTTATTTTTCAGTTATTTGTTAAGGTTTTATGAAAAATGGAAAATAGAGATGAAAATGAGTAGATTTAAAAAATATTTTGTTATTAAAACTAGTCAGAAATAAACATTAATAATTATTTAAATATAATTGAAGTTCGTATTTCTAACATTCATTAAAATCACCGTATTGTCGGCTTTTAATTCTCAATTATTTGTTAAGGTTTTATGAAAAATGGAAAATAGAGATGAAAATGAGTAGATTTTAAAAGTATTTTTTTATTAAAAATAGTCAAAAATAAACATTATTAATTATTTAAATATAATTGAAGTTCGTATTTCTAACATTCATTAAAATCTCCGTATTGTCGGCTCTTATTTTTCAGTTATTTGTTAAGGTTTTATGAAAAATGGAAAATAGAGATGAAAATGAGTAGATTTAAAAAATACTTTGTTATTAAAAATAGTCAGAAATAAACATTAATAATTATTTAAATATAATTTATGTTCGTATTTCTAACATTCATTAAAATCTCCGTATTGTCGGCTCTTATTTTTCAGTTATTTGTTAAGGTTTTATGAAAAATGGAAAATAGAGATGAAAATCAGTAGATTTAAAAAATATTTTGTTATTAAAAATAGTCATAAATAAACATTAATAATTATTTAAATATAATTTATGTTCGTATTTCTAACATTCATTAAAATCTCCGTATTGTCGGCTCTTATTTTTCAGTTATTTGTTAAGGTTTTATAAAAAATGGAAAATAGAGATGAAAATCAGTAGATTTAAAAAATATTTTGTTATTAAAAATAGTCATAAATAAACATTAATAATTATTTAAATATAATTTATGTTCGTATTTCTAACATTCATTAAAATCTCCGTATTGTCGGCTTTTATTTTCAATTATTTGTTAAGGTTTTATGAAAAATGGAAAATAGAGATGAAAATCAGTAGATTTAAAAAATATTTTGTTATTAAAAATAGTCATAAATAAACATTAATAATTATTTAAATATAATTTATGTTCGTATTTCTAACATTCATTAAAATCTCCGTATTGTCGGCTTTTATTTTCAATTATTTGTTAAGGTTTTATGAAAAATGGAAAATAGAGATGAAAATGAGTAGATTTTAAAAGTTTTTTTTTATTTAAGATATTCGGAAATAAACAAAAAAAATTATTTAAATATAATTGAAGTTCGTATTTCTAACATTCATTAAGATCTCCGTATTGTCGGCTCTTATTTTTCAGTTATTTGTTAAGGTTTTATGAAAAATGGAAAATAGAGATGAAAATCAGTAGATTTAAAAAATATTTTGTTATTAAAAATAGTCATAAATAAACATTAATAATTATTTAAATATAATTTATGTTCGTATTTCTAACATTCATTAAAATCTCCGTATTGTCGGCTTTTATTTTCAATTATTTGTTAAGGTTTTATGAAAAATGGAAAATAGAGATGAAAATGAGTAGATTTTAAAGGTTTTTTTTTATTTAAGATATTCGGAAATAAACAAAAAAAATTATTTAAATATAATTGAAGTTCGTATTTCTAACATTCATTAAGATCTCCGTATTGTCGGCTCTTATTTTTCAGTTATTTGTTAAGGTTTTATGAAAAATGGAAAATAGAGATGAAAATCAGTAGATTTAAAAAATATTTTGTTATTAAAAATAGTCATAAATAAACATTAATAATTATTTAAATATAATTGAAGTTCGTATTTCTAACATTCATTAAAATCTCCGTATTGTCGGCTTTTATTTTTAAATTTTTGTTAGGGTTTTATGAAAAGCGGAAAAAAGAGATGAAAATGAGTAGATTTAAAAAATATTTTGTTTTTAAAACTAGTCAGAAATAAACATTAATAATTATTTAAATATAATTGAAGTTCGTATTTCTAACATTCATTAAAATCTCCGTATTGTCGGCTCTTATTTTTCAGTTATTTGTTAAGGTTTTATGAAAAATGGAAAATAGAGATGAAAATCAGTAGATTTAAAAAATATTTTGTTATTAAAAATAGTCATAAATAAACATTAATAATTATTTAAATATAATTTATGTTCGTATTTCTAACATTCATTAAAATCTCCGTATTGTCGGCTTTTATTTTCAATTATTTGTTAAGGTTTTATGAAAAATGGAAAATAGAGATGAAAATGAGTAGATTTTAAAAGTTTTTTTTTATTTAAGATATTCGGAAATAAACAAAAAAAATTATTTAAATATAATTGAAGTTCGTATTTCTAACATTCATTAAGATCTCCGTATTGTCGGCTCTTATTTTTCAGTTATTTGTTAAGGTTTTATGAAAAATGGAAAATAGAGATGAAAATCAGTAGATTTAAAAAATATTTTGTTATTAAAAATAGTCATAAATAAACATTAATAATTATTTAAATATAATTTATGTTCGTATTTCTAACATTCATTAAAATCTCCGTATTGTCGGCTTTTATTTTCAATTATTTGTTAAGGTTTTATGAAAAATGGAAAATAGAGATGAAAATGAGTAGATTTTAAAAGTTTTTTTTTATTTAAGATATTCGGAAATAAACAAAAAAAATTATTTAAATATAATTGAAGTTCGTATTTCTAACATTCATTAAGATCTCCGTATTGTCGGCTCTTATTTTTCAGTTATTTGTTAAGGTTTTATGAAAAATGGAAAATAGAGATGAAAATCAGTAGATTTAAAAAATATTTTGTTATTAAAAATAGTCATAAATAAACATTAATAATTATTTAAATATAATTGATGTTCGTATTTCTAACATTCATTAAAATCTCCGTATTGTCGGCTTTTATTTTTAAATTTTTGTTAGGGTTTTATGAAAAGCGGAAAAAAGAGATGAAAATGAGTAGATTTAAAAAATATTTTGTTTTTAAAACTAGTCAGAAATAAACATTAATAATTATTTAAATATAATTGTAGTTCGTATTTCTGACATTCATTAAAATCTCCGTATTGTCGGCTCTTATTTTTCAGTTATTTGTTAAGGTTTTATGAAAAATGGAAAATAGAGATGAAAATCAGTAGATTTAAAAAATATTTTGTTATTAAAAATAGTCATAAATAAACATTAATAATTATTTAAATATAATTGAAGTTCGTATTTCTAACATTCATTAAAATCTCCGTATTGTCGGCTTTTATTTTTAAATTTTTGTTAGGGTTTTATGAAAAGCGGAAAAAAGAGATGAAAATGAGTAGATTTAAAAAATATTTTGTTTTTAAAACTAGTCAGAAATAAACATTAATAATTATTTAAATATAATTGAAGTTCGCATTTCTAACATTCATTAAAATCTCCGTATTGTCGGCTCTTATTTTTCAGTTATTTGTTAAGGTTTTATGAAAAATGGAAAATAGAGATGAAAATCAGTAGATTTAAAAAATATTTTGTTATTAAAAATAGTCATAAATAAACATTAATAATTATTTAAATATAATTTATGTTCGTATTTCTAACATTCATTAAAATCTCCGTATTGTCGGCTTTTATTTTCAATTATTTGTTAAGGTTTTATGAAAAATGGAAAATAGAGATGAAAATGAGTAGATTTTAAAAGTTTTTTTTTTTTTAAGATATTCGGAAATAAACAAAAAAAATTATTTAAATATAATTGAAGTTCGTATTTCTAACATTCATTAAGATCTCCGTATTGTCGGCTCTTATTTTTCAGTTATTTGTTAAGGTTTTATGAAAAATGGAAAATAGAGATGAAAATCAGTAGATTTAAAAAATATTTTGTTATTAAAAATAGTCATAAATAAACATTAATAATTATTTAAATATAATTGAAGTTCGTATTTCTAACATTCATTAAAATCTCCGTATTGTCGGCTTTTATTTTTAAATTTTTGTTAAGGTTTTATGAAAAGCGGAAAAAAGAGATGAAAATGAGTAGATTTAAAAAATATTTTGTTTTTAAAACTAGTCAGAAATAAACATTAATAATTATTTAAATATAATTGAAGTTCGTATTTCTAACATTCATTAAAATCTCCGTATTGTCGGCTCTTATTTTTCAGTTATTTGTTAAGGTTTTATGAAAAATGGAAAATAGAGATGAAAATCAGTAGATTTAAAAAATATTTTGTTATTAAAAAAGTCATAAATAAAAATTAATAATTATTAAAATATAATTGTAGTTCGTATTTCTGACATTCATTAAAATCTCCGTATTGTCGGCTCTTATTTTTCAGTTATTTTTTAAGGTTTTATGAAAAATGGAAAATAGAGAAGAAAATGAGTAGATTTTAAAAGTAATTTTTTATTAAAAATAGTTAAAAATAAACATTTATAATTATTTAAATATAATTGATGTTCGTATTTCTAACATTCATTAAAATCTCCGTATTGTCGGCTTTTAATTTTCAAATTTTTGTTAAGGTTTTATGAAAAATGGAAAATAGAGAAGAATATGAGTAGATTTAAAAAATATTTTGTTATTAAAAATAGTCATAAATAAACATTAATAATTATTAAAATATAATTGAAGTTCGTATTTCTAACATTCATTAAAATCTCCGTATTGTCGGCTCTTATTTTTCAATTATTTGTTAAGGTTTTATGAAAAATGGAAAATAGAGATGAAAATCAGTAGATTTAAAAAATATTTTGTTATTAAAAATAGTCAGAAATAAACATTAATAATTATTTAAATATAATTGTAGTTCGTATTTCTGACATTCATTAAAATCTCCGTATTGTCGGCTCTTATTTTTCAGTTATTTTTTAAGGTTTTATGAAAAATGGAAAATAGAGAAGAAAATGAGTAGATTTTAAAAGTAATTTTTTATTAAAAATAGTCATAAATAAACATTAATAATTATTTAAATATAATTGAAGTTCGTATTTCTAACATTCATTAAAATCTCCGTATTGTCGGCTCTTAATTTTCAAATTTTTGTTAAGGTTTTATGAAAAATGGAAAATAGAGAAGAAAATGAGTAGATTTAAAAAATATTTTGTTATTAAAAATAGTCAGAAATAAACATTAATAATGATTTAAATATAATTGAAGTTCGTATTTCTAACATTCATTAAAATCTCCGTATTGTCGGCTCTTATTTTTCAGTTATTTGTTAAGGTTTTATGAAAAATGGATAAAAGAGATGAAAATCAGTAGATTTTAAAAATATTTTGTTATTAAAAATAGTCATAAATAAACATTAATAATTATTAAAATATAATTGAAGTTCGTATTTCTAACATTCATTAAAATCTCCGTATTGTCGGCTCTTATTTTTCAATTATTTGTTAAGGTTTTATGAAAAATGGAAAATAGAGATGAAAATCAGTAGATTTAAAAAATATTTTGTTATTAAAAATAGTCAGAAATAAACATTAATAATTATTTAAATATAATTGTAGTTCGTATTTCTGACATTCATTAAAATCTCCGTATTGTCGGCTCTTATTTTTCAGTTATTTTTTAAGGTTTTATGAAAAATGGAAAATAGAGAAGAGAATGAGTAGATTTTAAAAGTAATTTTTTATTAAAAATAGTTAAAAATAAACATTTATAATTATTTAAATATAATTGATGTTCGTATTTCTAACATTCATTAAAATCTCCGTATTGTCGGCTTTTAATTTTCAAATTTTTGTTAAGGTTTTATGAAAAATGGAAAATAGAGAAGAAAATGAGTAGATTTAAAAAATATTTTGTTATTAAAAATAGTCAGAAGTAAACATTAATAATTATTTAAATATAATTGTAGTTCGTATTTCTGACATTCATTAAAATCTCCGTATTGTCGGCTCTTATTTTTCAGTTATTTGTTAAGGTTTTATGAAAAATGGAAAATAGAGATGAAAATCAGTATATTTAAAAAATATTTTGTTATTAAAAATAGTCATAAATAAACATTAATAATTATTTAAATATAATTGTAGTTCGTATTTCTGACATTCATTAAAATCTCCGTATTGTCGGCTCTTATTTTTCAGTTATTTGTTAAGGTTTTATGAAAATAGGAAAATAGAGATGAAAATGAGTAGATTTTAAAAGTAAATTTTTATTAAAAATAATTAAAAATAAACATTTATAATTATTTAAATATAATTGAAGTTCGTATTTCTAACATTCATTAAGATCTCCGTATTGTCGGCTCTTATTTTTCAGTTATTTGTTAAGGTTTTATGAAAAATGGGAAATAGAGATGAAAATCAGTAGATTTTAAAAGTAAATTTTTATTAAAAATAATTAAAAATAAACATTTATAATTATTTAAATATAATTGAAGTTCGTATTTCTAACATTCATTAAGATCTCCGTATTGTCGGCTCTTATTTTTCAGTTATTTGTTAAGGTTTTATGAAAAATGGAAAATAGAGATGAAAATCAGTAGATTTAAAAAATATTTTGTTATTAAAAATAGTCAGAAATAAACATTAATAATTATTTAAATATAATTGTAGTTCGTATTTCTGACATTCATTAAAATCTCCGTATTGTCGGCTCTTATTTTCCAGTTATTTGTTAAGGTTTTATGAAAAATGGAAAATAGAGATGAAAATGAGTAGATTTTAAAAGTAATTTTTTATTAAAAATAGTTAAAAATAAACATTTATAATTATTTAAATATAATTGATGTTCGTATTTCTAACATTCATTAAAATCTCCGTATTGTCGGCTTTTAATTTTCAAATTTTTGTTAAGGTTTTATGAAAAATGGAAAATAGAGAAGAAAATGAGTAGATTTAAAAAATATTTTGTTATTAAAAATAGTCAGAAATAAACATTAATAATGATTTAAATATAATTGAAGTTCGTATTTCTAACATTCCTTAAAATCTCCGTATTGTCGGCTCTTATTTTTCAGTTATTTGTTAAGGTTTTATGAAAAATGGAAAATAGAGATGAAAATCAGTAGATTTAAAAAATATTTTGTTATTAAAAATAGTCATAAATAAACATTAATAATTATTTAAATATAATTGAAGTTCGTATTTCTAACATTCATTAAAATCTCCGTATTGTCGGCTTTTATTTTTAAATTTTTGTTAAGGTTTTATGAAAAATGGAAAATAGAGAAGAAAATGAGTAGATTTAAAAAATATTTTGTTATTAAAAATAGTCAGAAATAAACATTAATAATGATTTAAATATAATTGAAGTTCGTATTTCTGACATTCATTAAAATCTCCGTATTGTCGGCTCTTATTTTTCAGTTATTTGTTAAGGTTTTATGAAAAATGGAAAATAGAGATGAAAATGAGTAGATTTTAAAAGTAATTTTTTATTAAAAATAGTTAAAAATAAACATTTATAATTATTTAAATATAATTGATGTTCGTATTTCTAACATTCATTAAAATCTCCGTATTGTCGGCTTTTATTTTTAAATTTTTGTTAGGGTTTTATGAAAAGCGGAAAAAAGAGATGAAAATGAGTAGATTTAAAAAATATTTTGTTTTTAAAACTAGTCAGAAATAAACATTAATAATTATTTAAATATAATTGAAGTTCGTATTTCTAACATTCATTAAAATCTCCGTATTGTCGGCTCTTATTTTTCAGTTATTTGTTAAGGTTTTATGAAAAATGGAAAATAGAGATGAAAATCAGTAGATTTAAAAAATATTTTGTTATTAAAAAAAGTCATAAATAAAAATTAATAATTATTAAAATATAATTGTAGTTCGTATTTCTGACATTCATTAAAATCTCCGTATTGTCGGCTCTTATTTTTCAGTTATTTTTTAAGGTTTTATGAAAAATGGAAAATAGAGAAGAAAATGAGTAGATTTTAAAAGTAATTTTTTATTAAAAATAGTTAAAAATAAACATTTATAATTATTTAAATATAATTGATGTTCGTATTTCTAACATTCATTAAAATCTCCGTATTGTCGGCTTTTAATTTTCAAATTTTTGTTAAGGTTTTATGAAAAATGGAAAATAGAGAAGAATATGAGTAGATTTAAAAAATATTTTGTTATTAAAAATAGTCATAAATAAACATTAATAATTATTAAAATATAATTGAAGTTCGTATTTCTAACATTCATTAAAATCTCCGTATTGTCGGCTCTTATTTTTCAATTATTTGTTAAGGTTTTATGAAAAATGGAAAATAGAGATGAAAATCAGTAGATTTAAAAAATATTTTGTTATTAAAAATAGTCAGAAATAAACATTAATAATTATTTAAATATAATTGTAGTTCGTATTTCTGACATTCATTAAAATCTCCGTATTGTCGGCTCTTATTTTTCAGTTATTTTTTAAGGTTTTATGAAAAATGGATAAAATAGATGAAAATCAGTAGATTTTAAAAATATTTTGTTATTAAAAATAGTCATAAATAAACATTAATAATTATTAAAATATAATTGAAGTTCGTATTTCTAACATTCATTAAAATCTCCGTATTGTCGGCTCTTATTTTTCAATTATTTGTTAAGGTTTTATGAAAAATGGAAAATAGAGATGAAAATCAGTAGATTTAAAAAATATTTTGTTATTAAAAATAGTCAGAAATAAACATTAATAATTATTTAAATATAATTGTAGTTCGTATTTCTGACATTCATTAAAATCTCCGTATTGTCGGCTCTTATTTTTCAGTTATTTTTTAAGGTTTTATGAAAAATGGAAAATAGAGAAGAGAATGAGTAGATTTTAAAAGTAATTTTTTATTAAAAATAGTTAAAAATAAACATTTATAATTATTTAAATATAATTGATGTTCGTATTTCTAACATTCATTAAAATCTCCGTATTGTCGGCTTTTAATTTTCAAATTTTTGTTAAGGTTTTATGAAAAATGGAAAATAGAGAAGAAAATGAGTAGATTTAAAAAATATTTTGTTATTAAAAATAGTCAGAAGTAAACATTAATAATTATTTAAATATAATTGTAGTTCGTATTTCTGACATTCATTAAAATCTCCGTATTGTCGGCTCTTATTTTTCAGTTATTTGTTAAGGTTTTATGAAAAATGGAAAATAGAGATGAAAATCAGTATATTTAAAAAATATTTTGTTATTAAAAATAGTCATAAATAAACATTAATAATTATTTAAATATAATTGTAGTTCGTATTTCTGACATTCATTAAAATCTCCGTATTGTCGGCTCTTATTTTTCAGTTATTTGTTAAGGTTTTATGAAAATAGGAAAATAGAGATGAAAATGAGTAGATTTTAAAAGTAAATTTTTATTAAAAATAATTAAAAATAAACATTTATAATTATTTAAATATAATTGAAGTTCGTATTTCTAACATTCATTAAGATCTCCGTATTGTCGGCTCTTATTTTTCAGTTATTTGTTAAGGTTTTATGAAAAATGGGAAATAGAGATGAAAATCAGTAGATTTTAAAAGTAAATTTTTATTAAAAATAATTAAAAATAAACATTTATAATTATTTAAATATAATTGAAGTTCGTATTTCTAACATTCATTAAGATCTCCGTATTGTCGGCTCTTATTTTTCAGTTATTTGTTAAGGTTTTATGAAAAATGGAAAATAGAGATGAAAATCAGTAGATTTAAAAAATATTTTGTTATTAAAAATAGTCAGAAATAAACATTAATAATTATTTAAATATAATTGTAGTTCGTATTTCTGACATTCATTAAAATCTCCGTATTGTCGGCTCTTATTTTTCAGTTATTTGTTAAGGTTTTATGAAAAATGGAAAATAGAGATGAAAATGAGTAGATTTTAAAAGTAATTTTTTATTAAAAATAGTTAAAAATAAACATTTATAATTATTTAAATATAATTGATGTTCGTATTTCTAACATTCATTAAAATCTCCGTATTGTCGGCTTTTAATTTTCAAATTTTTGTTAAGGTTTTATGAAAAATGGAAAATAGAGAAGAAAATGAGTAGATTTAAAAAATATTTTGTTATTAAAAATAGTCAGAAATAAACATTAATAATGATTTAAATATAATTGAAGTTCGTATTTCTAACATTCCTTAAAATCTCCGTATTGTCGGCTCTTATTTTTCAGTTATTTGTTAAGGTTTTATGAAAAATGGAAAATAGAGATGAAAATCAGTAGATTTAAAAAATATTTTGTTATTAAAAATAGTCATAAATAAACATTAATAATTATTTAAATATAATTGAAGTTCGTATTTCTAACATTCATTAAAATCTCCGTATTGTCGGCTCTTAATTTTCAAATTTTTGTTAAGGTTTTATGAAAAATGGAAAATAGAGAAGAAAATGAGTAGATTTAAAAAATATTTTGTTATTAAAAATAGTCAGAAATAAACATTAATAATGATTTAAATATAATTGAAGTTCGTATTTCTGACATTCATTAAAATCTCCGTATTGTCGGCTCTTATTTTTCAGTTATTTGTTAAGGTTTTATGAAAAATGGAAAATAGAGATGAAAATGAGTAGATTTTAAAAGTAATTTTTTATTAAAAATAGTTAAAAATAAACATTTATAATTATTTAAATATAATTGATGTTCGTATTTCTAACATTCATTAAAATCTCCGTATTGTCGGCTTTTATTTTTAAATTTTTGTTAGGGTTTTATGAAAAGCGGAAAAAAGAGATGAAAATGAGTAGATTTAAAAAATATTTTGTTTTTAAAACTAGTCAGAAATAAACATTAATAATTATTTAAATATAATTGTAGTTCGTATTTCTGACATTCATTAAAATCTCCGTATTGTCGGCTCTTATTTTTCAGTTATTTGTTAAGGTTTTATGAAAAATGGAAAATAGAGATGAAAATCAGTAGATTTAAAAAATATTTTGTTATTAAAAATAGTCAGAAATAAACATTAATAATTATTTAAATATAATTGTAGTTCGTATTTCTGACATTCATTAAAATCTCCGTATTGTCGGCTCTTATTTTTCAGTTATTTGTTAAGGTTTTATGAAAAATGGAAAATAGAGATGAAAATGAGTAGATTTTAAAAGTAATTTTTTATTAAAAATAGTTAAAAATAAACATTTATAATTATTTAAATATAATTGAAGTTCGCATTTCTAACATTCATTAAAATCTCCGTATTGTCGGCTCTTATTTTTCAGTTATTTGTTAAGGTTTTATGAAAAATGGAAAATAGAGATGAAAATCAGTAGATTTAAAAAATATTTTGTTATTAAAAATAGTCATAAATAAACATTAATAATTATTTAAATATAATTTATGTTCGTATTTCTAACATTCATTAAAATCTCCGTATTGTCGGCTTTTATTTTCAATTATTTGTTAAGGTTTTATGAAAAATGGAAAATAGAGATGAAAATGAGTAGATTTTAAAAGTTTTTTTTTATTTAAGATATTCGGAAATAAACAAAAAAAATTATTTAAATATAATTGAAGTTCGTATTTCTAACATTCATTAAGATCTCCGTATTGTCGGCTCTTATTTTTCAGTTATTTGTTAAGGTTTTATGAAAAATGGAAAATAGAGATGAAAATCAGTAGATTTAAAAAATATTTTGTTATTAAAAATAGTCATAAATAAACATTAATAATTATTTAAATATAATTTATGTTCGTATTTCTAACATTCATTAAAATCTCCGTATTGTCGGCTTTTATTTTCAATTATTTGTTAAGGTTTTATGAAAAATGGAAAATAGAGATGAAAATGAGTAGATTTTAAAAGTTTTTTTTTATTTAAGATATTCGGAAATAAACAAAAAAAATTATTTAAATATAATTGAAGTTCGTATTTCTAACATTCATTAAGATCTCCGTATTGTCGGCTCTTATTTTTCAGTTATTTGTTAAGGTTTTATGAAAAATGGAAAATAGAGATGAAAATCAGTAGATTTAAAAAATATTTTGTTATTAAAAATAGTCATAAATAAACATTAATAATTATTTAAATATAATTGATGTTCGTATTTCTAACATTCATTAAAATCTCCGTATTGTCGGCTTTTATTTTTAAATTTTTGTTAGGGTTTTATGAAAAGCGGAAAAAAGAGATGAAAATGAGTAGATTTAAAAAATATTTTGTTTTTAAAACTAGTCAGAAATAAACATTAATAATTATTTAAATATAATTGTAGTTCGTATTTCTGACATTCATTAAAATCTCCGTATTGTCGGCTCTTATTTTTCAGTTATTTGTTAAGGTTTTATGAAAAATGGAAAATAGAGATGAAAATCAGTAGATTTAAAAAATATTTTGTTATTAAAAATAGTCATAAATAAACATTAATAATTATTTAAATATAATTGAAGTTCGTATTTCTAACATTCATTAAAATCTCGGTATTGTCGGCTTTTATTTTTAAATTTTTGTTAGGGTTTTATGAAAAGCGGAAAAAAGAGATGAAAATGAGTAGATTTAAAAAATATTTTGTTTTTAAAACTAGTCAGAAATAAACATTAATAATTATTTAAATATAATTGAAGTTCGCATTTCTAACATTCATTAAAATCTCCGTATTGTCGGCTCTTATTTTTCAGTTATTTGTTAAGGTTTTATGAAAAATGGAAAATAGAGATGAAAATCAGTAGATTTAAAAAATATTTTGTTATTAAAAATAGTCATAAATAAACATTAATAATTATTTAAATATAATTTATGTTCGTATTTCTAACATTCATTAAAATCTCCGTATTGTCGGCTTTTATTTTCAATTATTTGTTAAGGTTTTATGAAAAATGGAAAATAGAGATGAAAATGAGTAGATTTTAAAAGTTTTTTTTTATTTAAGATATTCGGAAATAAACAAAAAAAATTATTTAAATATAATTGAAGTTCGTATTTCTAACATTCATTAAGATCTCCGTATTGTCGGCTCTTATTTTTCAGTTATTTGTTAAGGTTTTATGAAAAATGGAAAATAGAGATGAAAATCAGTAGATTTAAAAAATATTTTGTTATTAAAAATAGTCATAAATAAACATTAATAATTATTTAAATATAATTGAAGTTCGTATTTCTAACATTCATTAAAATCTCCGTATTGTCGGCTTTTATTTTTAAATTTTTGTTAAGGTTTTATGAAAAGCGGAAAAAAGAGATGAAAATGAGTAGATTTAAAAAATATTTTGTTTTTAAAACTAGTCAGAAATAAACATTAATAATTATTTAAATATAATTGAAGTTCGTATTTCTAACATTCATTAAAATCTCCGTATTGTCGGCTCTTATTTTTCAGTTATTTGTTAAGGTTTTATGAAAAATGGAAAATAGAGATGAAAATCAGTAGATTTAAAAAATATTTTGTTATTAAAAAAAGTCATAAATAAAAATTAATAATTATTAAAATATAATTGTAGTTCGTATTTCTGACATTCATTAAAATCTCCGTATTGTCGGCTCTTATTTTTCAGTTATTTTTTAAGGTTTTATGAAAAATGGAAAATAGAGAAGAAAATGAGTAGATTTTAAAAGTAATTTTTTATTAAAAATAGTTAAAAATAAACATTTATAATTATTTAAATATAATTGATGTTCGTATTTCTAACATTCATTAAAATCTCCGTATTGTCGGCTTTTAATTTTCAAATTTTTGTTAAGGTTTTATGAAAAATGGAAAATAGAGAAGAATATGAGTAGATTTAAAAAATATTTTGTTATTAAAAATAGTCATAAATAAACATTAATAATTATTAAAATATAATTGAAGTTCGTATTTCTAACATTCATTAAAATCTCCGTATTGTCGGCTCTTATTTTTCAATTATTTGTTAAGGTTTTATGAAAAATGGAAAATAGAGATGAAAATCAGTAGATTTAAAAAATATTTTGTTATTAAAAATAGTCAGAAATAAACATTAATAATTATTTAAATATAATTGTAGTTCGTATTTCTGACATTCATTAAAATCTCCGTATTGTCGGCTCTTATTTTTCAGTTATTTTTTAAGGTTTTATGAAAAATGGAAAATAGAGAAGAAAATGAGTAGATTTTAAAAGTAATTTTTTATTAAAAATAGTCATAAATAAACATTAATAATTATTTAAATATAATTGAAGTTCGTATTTCTAACATTCATTAAAATCTCCGTATTGTCGGCTCTTAATTTTCAAATTTTTGTTAAGGTTTTATGAAAAATGGAAAATAGAGAAGAAAATGAGTAGATTTAAAAAATATTTTGTTATTAAAAATAGTCAGAAATAAACATTAATAATGATTTAAATATAATTGAAGTTCGTATTTCTAACATTCATTAAAATCTCCGTATTGTCGGCTCTTATTTTTCAGTTATTTGTTAAGGTTTTATGAAAAATGGATAAAAGAGATGAAAATCAGTAGATTTTAAAAATATTTTGTTATTAAAAATAGTCATAAATAAACATTAATAATTATTAAAATATAATTGAAGTTCGTATTTCTAACATTCATTAAAATCTCCGTATTGTCGGCTCTTATTTTTCAATTATTTGTTAAGGTTTTATGAAAAATGGAAAATAGAGATGAAAATCAGTAGATTTAAAAAATATTTTGTTATTAAAAATAGTCAGAAATAAACATTAATAATTATTTAAATATAATTGTAGTTCGTATTTCTGACATTCATTAAAATCTCCGTATTGTCGGCTCTTATTTTTCAGTTATTTTTTAAGGTTTTATGAAAAATGGAAAATAGAGAAGAGAATGAGTAGATTTTAAAAGTAATTTTTTATTAAAAATAGTTAAAAATAAACATTTATAATTATTTAAATATAATTGATGTTCGTATTTCTAACATTCATTAAAATCTCCGTATTGTCGGCTTTTAATTTTCAAATTTTTGTTAAGGTTTTATGAAAAATGGAAAATAGAGAAGAAAATGAGTAGATTTAAAAAATATTTTGTTATTAAAAATAGTCAGAAGTAAACATTAATAATTATTTAAATATAATTGTAGTTCGTATTTCTGACATTCATTAAAATCTCCGTATTGTCGGCTCTTATTTTTCAGTTATTTGTTAAGGTTTTATGAAAAATGGAAAATAGAGATGAAAATCAGTATATTTAAAAAATATTTTGTTATTAAAAATAGTCATAAATAAACATTAATAATTATTTAAATATAATTGTAGTTCGTATTTCTGACATTCATTAAAATCTCCGTATTGTCGGCTCTTATTTTTCAGTTATTTGTTAAGGTTTTATGAAAATAGGAAAATAGAGATGAAAATGAGTAGATTTTAAAAGTAAATTTTTATTAAAAATAATTAAAAATAAACATTTATAATTATTTAAATATAATTGAAGTTCGTATTTCTAACATTCATTAAGATCTCCGTATTGTCGGCTCTTATTTTTCAGTTATTTGTTAAGGTTTTATGAAAAATGGAAAATAGAGATGAAAATCAGTAGATTTAAAAAATATTTTGTTATTAAAAATAGTCAGAAATAAACATTAATAATTATTTAAATATAATTGTAGTTCGTATTTCTGACATTCATTAAAATCTCCGTATTGTCGGCTCTTATTTTTCAGTTATTTGTTAAGGTTTTATGAAAAATGGAAAATAGAGATGAAAATGAGTAGATTTTAAAAGTAATTTTTTATTAAAAATAGTTAAAAATAAACATTTATAATTATTTAAATATAATTGATGTTCGTATTTCTAACATTCATTAAAATCTCCGTATTGTCGGCTTTTAATTTTCAAATTTTTGTTAAGGTTTTATGAAAAATGGAAAATAGAGAAGAAAATGAGTAGATTTAAAAAATATTTTGTTATTAAAAATAGTCAGAAATAAACATTAATAATGATTTAAATATAATTGAAGTTCGTATTTCTAACATTCCTTAAAATCTCCGTATTGTCGGCTCTTATTTTTCAGTTATTTGTTAAGGTTTTATGAAAAATGGAAAATAGAGATGAAAATCAGTAGATTTAAAAAATATTTTGTTATTAAAAATAGTCATAAATAAACATTAATAATTATTTAAATATAATTGAAGTTCGTATTTCTAACATTCATTAAAATCTCCGTATTGTCGGCTTTTATTTTTAAATTTTTGTTAAGGTTTTATGAAAAATGGAAAATAGAGAAGAAAATGAGTAGATTTAAAAAATATTTTGTTATTAAAAATAGTCAGAAATAAACATTAATAATGATTTAAATATAATTGAAGTTCGTATTTCTGACATTCATTAAAATCTCCGTATTGTCGGCTCTTATTTTTCAGTTATTTGTTAAGGTTTTATGAAAAATGGAAAATAGAGATGAAAATGAGTAGATTTTAAAAGTAATTTTTTATTAAAAATAGTTAAAAATAAACATTTATAATTATTTAAATATAATTGATGTTCGTATTTCTAACATTCATTAAAATCTCCGTATTGTCGGCTTTTATTTTTAAATTTTTGTTAGGGTTTTATGAAAAGCGGAAAAAAGAGATGAAAATGAGTAGATTTAAAAAATATTTTGTTTTTAAAACTAGTCAGAAATAAACATTAATAATTATTTAAATATAATTGTAGTTCGTATTTCTGACATTCATTAAAATCTCCGTATTGTCGGCTCTTATTTTTCAGTTATTTGTTAAGGTTTTATGAAAAATGGAAAATAGAGATGAAAATCAGTAGATTTAAAAAATATTTTGTTATTAAAAATAGTCATAAATAAACATTAATAATTATTTAAATATAATTGAAGTTCGTATTTCTAACATTCATTAAAATCTCCGTATTGTCGGCTTTTATTTTTAAATTTTTGTTAGGGTTTTATGAAAAGCGGAAAAAAGAGATGAAAATGAGTAGATTTAAAAAATATTTTGTTTTTAAAACTAGTCAGAAATAAACATTAATAATTATTTAAATATAATTGAAGTTCGCATTTCTAACATTCATTAAAATCTCCGTATTGTCGGCTCTTATTTTTCAGTTATTTGTTAAGGTTTTATGAAAAATGGAAAATAGAGATGAAAATCAGTAGATTTAAAAAATATTTTGTTATTAAAAATAGTCATAAATAAACATTAATAATTATTTAAATATAATTTATGTTCGTATTTCTAACATTCATTAAAATCTCCGTATTGTCGGCTTTTATTTTCAATTATTTGTTAAGGTTTTATGAAAAATGGAAAATAGAGATGAAAATGAGTAGATTTTAAAAGTTTTTTTTTATTTAAGATATTCGGAAATAAACAAAAAAAATTATTTAAATATAATTGAAGTTCGTATTTCTAACATTCATTAAGATCTCCGTATTGTCGGCTCTTATTTTTCAGTTATTTGTTAAGGTTTTATGAAAAATGGAAAATAGAGATGAAAATCAGTAGATTTAAAAAATATTTTGTTATTAAAAATAGTCATAAATAAACATTAATAATTATTTAAATATAATTTATGTTCGTATTTCTAACATTCATTAAAATCTCCGTATTGTCGGCTTTTATTTTCAATTATTTGTTAAGGTTTTATGAAAAATGGAAAATAGAGATGAAAATGAGTAGATTTTAAAAGTTTTTTTTTATTTAAGATATTCGGAAATAAACAAAAAAAATTATTTAAATATAATTGAAGTTCGTATTTCTAACATTCATTAAGATCTCCGTATTGTCGGCTCTTATTTTTCAGTTATTTGTTAAGGTTTTATGAAAAATGGAAAATAGAGATGAAAATCAGTAGATTTAAAAAATATTTTGTTATTAAAAATAGTCATAAATAAACATTAATAATTATTTAAATATAATTGATGTTCGTATTTCTAACATTCATTAAAATCTCCGTATTGTCGGCTTTTATTTTTAAATTTTTGTTAGGGTTTTATGAAAAGCGGAAAAAAGAGATGAAAATGAGTAGATTTAAAAAATATTTTGTTTTTAAAACTAGTCAGAAATAAACATTAATAATTATTTAAATATAATTGTAGTTCGAATTTCTGACATTCATTAAAATCTCCGTATTGTCGGCTCTTATTTTTCAGTTATTTGTTAAGGTTTTATGAAAAATGGAAAATAGAGATGAAAATCAGTAGATTTAAAAAATATTTTGTTATTAAAAATAGTCATAAATAAACATTAATAATTATTTAAATATAATTGAAGTTCGTATTTCTAACATTCATTAAAATCTCCGTATTGTCGGCTTTTATTTTTAAATTTTTGTTAGGGTTTTATGAAAAGCGGAAAAAAGAGATGAAAATGAGTAGATTTAAAAAATATTTTGTTTTTAAAACTAGTCAGAAATAAACATTAATAATTATTTAAATATAATTGAAGTTCGCATTTCTAACATTCATTAAAATCTCCGTATTGTCGGCTCTTATTTTTCAGTTATTTGTTAAGGTTTTATGAAAAATGGAAAATAGAGATGAAAATCAGTAGATTTAAAAAATATTTTGTTATTAAAAATAGTCATAAATAAACATTAATAATTATTTAAATATAATTTATGTTCGTATTTCTAACATTCATTAAAATCTCCGTATTGTCGGCTTTTATTTTCAATTATTTGTTAAGGTTTTATGAAAAATGGAAAATAGAGATGAAAATGAGTAGATTTTAAAAGTTTTTTTTTATTTAAGATATTCGGAAATAAACAAAAAAAATTATTTAAATATAATTGAAGTTCGTATTTCTAACATTCATTAAGATCTCCGTATTGTCGGCTCTTATTTTTCAGTTATTTGTTAAGGTTTTATGAAAAATGGAAAATAGAGATGAAAATCAGTAGATTTAAAAAATATTTTGTTATTAAAAATAGTCATAAATAAACATTAATAATTATTTAAATATAATTGAAGTTCGTATTTCTAACATTCATTAAAATCTCCGTATTGTCGGCTTTTATTTTTAAATTTTTGTTAAGGTTTTATGAAAAGCGGAAAAAAGAGATGAAAATGAGTAGATTTAAAAAATATTTTGTTTTTAAAACTAGTCAGAAATAAACATTAATAATTATTTAAATATAATTGAAGTTCGTATTTCTAACATTCATTAAAATCTCCGTATTGTCGGCTCTTATTTTTCAGTTATTTGTTAAGGTTTTATGAAAAATGGAAAATAGAGATGAAAATCAGTAGATTTAAAAAATATTTTGTTATTAAAAAAAGTCATAAATAAAAATTAATAATTATTAAAATATAATTGTAGTTCGTATTTCTGACATTCATTAAAATCTCCGTATTGTCGGCTCTTATTTTTCAGTTATTTTTTAAGGTTTTATGAAAAATGGAAAATAGAGAAGAAAATGAGTAGATTTTAAAAGTAATTTTTTATTAAAAATAGTTAAAAATAAACATTTATAATTATTTAAATATAATTGATGTTCGTATTTCTAACATTCATTAAAATCTCCGTATTGTCGGCTTTTAATTTTCAAATTTTTGTTAAGGTTTTATGAAAAATGGAAAATAGAGAAGAATATGAGTAGATTTAAAAAATATTTTGTTATTAAAAATAGTCATAAATAAACATTAATAATTATTAAAATATAATTGAAGTTCGTATTTCTAACATTCATTAAAATCTCCGTATTGTCGGCTCTTATTTTTCAATTATTTGTTAAGGTTTTATGAAAAATGGAAAATAGAGATGAAAATCAGTAGATTTAAAAAATATTTTGTTATTAAAAATAGTCAGAAATAAACATTAATAATTATTTAAATATAATTGTAGTTCGTATTTCTGACATTCATTAAAATCTCCGTATTGTCGGCTCTTATTTTTCAGTTATTTGTTAAGGTTTTATGAAAAATGGAAAATAGAGATGAAAATGAGTAGATTTTAAAAGTAATTTTTTATTAAAAATAGTTAAAAATAAACATTTATAATTATTTAAATATAATTGATGTTCGTATTTCTAACATTCATTAAAATCTCCGTATTGTCGGCTTTTAATTTTCAAATTTTTGTTAAGGTTTTATGAAAAATGGAAAATAGAGAAGAAAATGAGTAGATTTAAAAAATATTTTGTTATTAAAAATAGTCAGAAATAAACATTAATAATGATTTAAATATAATTGAAGTTCGTATTTCTAACATTCCTTAAAATCTCCGTATTGTCGGCTCTTATTTTTCAGTTATTTGTTAAGGTTTTATGAAAAATGGAAAATAGAGATGAAAATCAGTAGATTTAAAAAATATTTTGTTATTAAAAATAGTCATAAATAAACATTAATAATTATTTAAATATAATTGAAGTTCGTATTTCTAACATTCATTAAAATCTCCGTATTGTCGGCTTTTATTTTTAAATTTTTGTTAAGGTTTTATGAAAAATGGAAAATAGAGAAGAAAATGAGTAGATTTAAAAAATATTTTGTTATTAAAAATAGTCAGAAATAAACATTAATAATGATTTAAATATAATTGAAGTTCGTATTTCTGACATTCATTAAAATCTCCGTATTGTCGGCTCTTATTTTTCAGTTATTTGTTAAGGTTTTATGAAAAATGGAAAATAGAGATGAAAATGAGTAGATTTTAAAAGTAATTTTTTATTAAAAATAGTTAAAAATAAACATTTATAATTATTTAAATATAATTGATGTTCGTATTTCTAACATTCATTAAAATCTCCGTATTGTCGGCTTTTATTTTTAAATTTTTGTTAGGGTTTTATGAAAAGCGGAAAAAAGAGATGAAAATGAGTAGATTTAAAAAATATTTTGTTTTTAAAACTAGTCAGAAATAAACATTAATAATTATTTAAATATAATTGTAGTTCGTATTTCTGACATTCATTAAAATCTCCGTATTGTCGGCTCTTATTTTTCAGTTATTTGTTAAGGTTTTATGAAAAATGGAAAATAGAGATGAAAATCAGTAGATTTAAAAAATATTTTGTTATTAAAAATAGTCATAAATAAACATTAATAATTATTTAAATATAATTGAAGTTCGTATTTCTAACATTCATTAAAATCTCCGTATTGTCGGCTTTTATTTTTAAATTTTTGTTAGGGTTTTATGAAAAGCGGAAAAAAGAGATGAAAATGAGTAGATTTAAAAAATATTTTGTTTTTAAAACTAGTCAGAAATAAACATTAATAATTATTTAAATATAATTGAAGTTCGCATTTCTAACATTCATTAAAATCTCCGTATTGTCGGCTCTTATTTTTCAGTTATTTGTTAAGGTTTTATGAAAAATGGAAAATAGAGATGAAAATCAGTAGATTTAAAAAATATTTTGTTATTAAAAATAGTCATAAATAAACATTAATAATTATTTAAATATAATTTATGTTCGTATTTCTAACATTCATTAAAATCTCCGTATTGTCGGCTTTTATTTTCAATTATTTGTTAAGGTTTTATGAAAAATGGAAAATAGAGATGAAAATGAGTAGATTTTAAAAGTTTTTTTTTATTTAAGATATTCGGAAATAAACAAAAAAAATTATTTAAATATAATTGAAGTTCGTATTTCTAACATTCATTAAGATCTCCGTATTGTCGGCTCTTATTTTTCAGTTATTTGTTAAGGTTTTATGAAAAATGGAAAATAGAGATGAAAATCAGTAGATTTAAAAAATATTTTGTTATTAAAAATAGTCATAAATAAACATTAATAATTATTTAAATATAATTTATGTTCGTATTTCTAACATTCATTAAAATCTCCGTATTGTCGGCTTTTATTTTCAATTATTTGTTAAGGTTTTATGAAAAATGGAAAATAGAGATGAAAATGAGTAGATTTTAAAAGTTTTTTTTTATTTAAGATATTCGGAAATAAACAAAAAAAATTATTTAAATATAATTGAAGTTCGTATTTCTAACATTCATTAAGATCTCCGTATTGTCGGCTCTTATTTTTCAGTTATTTGTTAAGGTTTTATGAAAAATGGAAAATAGAGATGAAAATCAGTAGATTTAAAAAATATTTTGTTATTAAAAATAGTCATAAATAAACATTAATAATTATTTAAATATAATTGATGTTCGTATTTCTAACATTCATTAAAATCTCCGTATTGTCGGCTTTTATTTTTAAATTTTTGTTAGGGTTTTATGAAAAGCGGAAAAAAGAGATGAAAATGAGTAGATTTAAAAAATATTTTGTTTTTAAAACTAGTCAGAAATAAACATTAATAATTATTTAAATATAATTGTAGTTCGTATTTCTGACATTCATTAAAATCTCCGTATTGTCGGCTCTTATTTTTCAGTTATTTGTTAAGGTTTTATGAAAAATGGAAAATAGAGATGAAAATCAGTAGATTTAAAAAATATTTTGTTATTAAAAATAGTCATAAATAAACATTAATAATTATTTAAATATAATTGAAGTTCGTATTTCTAACATTCATTAAAATCTCCGTATTGTCGGCTTTTATTTTTAAATTTTTGTTAGGGTTTTATGAAAAGCGGAAAAAAGAGATGAAAATGAGTAGATTTAAAAAATATTTTGTTTTTAAAACTAGTCAGAAATAAACATTAATAATTATTTAAATATAATTGAAGTTCGCATTTCTAACATTCATTAAAATCTCCGTATTGTCGGCTCTTATTTTTCAGTTATTTGTTAAGGTTTTATGAAAAATGGAAAATAGAGATGAAAATCAGTAGATTTAAAAAATATTTTGTTATTAAAAATAGTCATAAATAAACATTAATAATTATTTAAATATAATTTATGTTCGTATTTCTAACATTCATTAAAATCTCCGTATTGTCGGCTTTTATTTTCAATTATTTGTTAAGGTTTTATGAAAAATGGAAAATAGAGATGAAAATGAGTAGATTTTAAAAGTTTTTTTTTATTTAAGATATTCGGAAATAAACAAAAAAAATTATTTAAATATAATTGAAGTTCGTATTTCTAACATTCATTAAGATCTCCGTATTGTCGGCTCTTATTTTTCAGTTATTTGTTAAGGTTTTATGAAAAATGGAAAATAGAGATGAAAATCAGTAGATTTAAAAAATATTTTGTTATTAAAAATAGTCATAAATAAACATTAATAATTATTTAAATATAATTGAAGTTCGTATTTCTAACATTCATTAAAATCTCCGTATTGTCGGCTTTTATTTTTAAATTTTTGTTAAGGTTTTATGAAAAGCGGAAAAAAGAGATGAAAATGAGTAGATTTAAAAAATATTTTGTTTTTAAAACTAGTCAGAAATAAACATTAATAATTATTTAAATATAATTGAAGTTCGTATTTCTAACATTCATTAAAATCTCCGTATTGTCGGCTCTTATTTTTCAGTTATTTGTTAAGGTTTTATGAAAAATGGAAAATAGAGATGAAAATCAGTAGATTTAAAAAATATTTTGTTATTAAAAAAAGTCATAAATAAAAATTAATAATTATTAAAATATAATTGTAGTTCGTATTTCTGACATTCATTAAAATCTCCGTATTGTCGGCTCTTATTTTTCAGTTATTTTTTAAGGTTTTATGAAAAATGGAAAATAGAGAAGAAAATGAGTAGATTTTAAAAGTAATTTTTTATTAAAAATAGTTAAAAATAAACATTTATAATTATTTAAATATAATTGATGTTCGTATTTCTAACATTCATTAAAATCTCCGTATTGTCGGCTTTTAATTTTCAAATTTTTGTTAAGGTTTTATGAAAAATGGAAAATAGAGAAGAATATGAGTAGATTTAAAAAATATTTTGTTATTAAAAATAGTCATAAATAAACATTAATAATTATTAAAATATAATTGAAGTTCGTATTTCTAACATTCATTAAAATCTCCGTATTGTCGGCTCTTATTTTTCAATTATTTGTTAAGGTTTTATGAAAAATGGAAAATAGAGATGAAAATCAGTAGATTTAAAAAATATTTTGTTATTAAAAATAGTCAGAAATAAACATTAATAATTATTTAAATATAATTGTAGTTCGTATTTCTGACATTCATTAAAATCTCCGTATTGTCGGCTCTTATTTTTCAGTTATTTTTTAAGGTTTTATGAAAAATGGAAAATAGAGAAGAAAATGAGTAGATTTTAAAAGTAATTTTTTATTAAAAATAGTCATAAATAAACATTAATAATTATTTAAATATAATTGAAGTTCGTATTTCTAACATTCATTAAAATCTCCATATTGTCGGCTCTTAATTTTCAAATTTTTGTTAAGGTTTTATGAAAAATGGAAAATAGAGAAGAAAATGAGTAGATTTAAAAAATATTTTGTTATTAAAAATAGTCAGAAATAAACATTAATAATGATTTAAATATAATTGAAGTTCGTATTTCTAACATTCATTAAAATCTCCGTATTGTCGGCTCTTATTTTTCAGTTATTTGTTAAGGTTTTATGAAAAATGGATAAAAGAGATGAAAATCAGTAGATTTTAAAAATATTTTGTTATTAAAAATAGTCATAAATAAACATTAATAATTATTAAAATATAATTGAAGTTCGTATTTCTAACATTCATTAAAATCTCCGTATTGTCGGCTCTTATTTTTCAATTATTTGTTAAGGTTTTATGAAAAATGGAAAATAGAGATGAAAATCAGTAGATTTAAAAAATATTTTGTTATTAAAAATAGTCAGAAATAAACATTAATAATTATTTAAATATAATTGTAGTTCGTATTTCTGACATTCATTAAAATCTCCGTATTGTCGGCTCTTATTTTTCAGTTATTTTTTAAGGTTTTATGAAAAATGGAAAATAGAGAAGAGAATGAGTAGATTTTAAAAGTAATTTTTTATTAAAAATAGTTAAAAATAAACATTTATAATTATTTAAATATAATTGATGTTCGTATTTCTAACATTCATTAAAATCTCCGTATTGTCGGCTTTTAATTTTCAAATTTTTGTTAAGGTTTTATGAAAAATGGAAAATAGAGAAGAAAATGAGTAGATTTAAAAAATATTTTGTTATTAAAAATAGTCAGAAGTAAACATTAATAATTATTTAAATATAATTGTAGTTCGTATTTCTGACATTCATTAAAATCTCCGTATTGTCGGCTCTTATTTTTCAGTTATTTGTTAAGGTTTTATGAAAAATGGAAAATAGAGATGAAAATCAGTATATTTAAAAAATATTTTGTTATTAAAAATAGTCATAAATAAACATTAATAATTATTTAAATATAATTGTAGTTCGTATTTCTGACATTCATTAAAATCTCCGTATTGTCGGCTCTTATTTTTCAGTTATTTGTTAAGGTTTTATGAAAATAGGAAAATAGAGATGAAAATGAGTAGATTTTAAAAGTAAATTTTTATTAAAAATAATTAAAAATAAACATTTATAATTATTTAAATATAATTGAAGTTCGTATTTCTAACATTCATTAAGATCTCCGTATTGTCGGCTCTTATTTTTCAGTTATTTGTTAAGGTTTTATGAAAAATGGAAAATAGAGATGAAAATCAGTAGATTTAAAAAATATTTTGTTATTAAAAATAGTCAGAAATAAACATTAATAATTATTTAAATATAATTGTAGTTCGTATTTCTGACATTCATTAAAATCTCCGTATTGTCGGCTCTTATTTTTCAGTTATTTGTTAAGGTTTTATGAAAAATGGAAAATAGAGATGAAAATGAGTAGATTTTAAAAGTAATTTTTTATTAAAAATAGTTAAAAATAAACATTTATAATTATTTAAATATAATTGATGTTCGTATTTCTAACATTCATTAAAATCTCCGTATTGTCGGCTTTTAATTTTCAAATTTTTGTTAAGGTTTTATGAAAAATGGAAAATAGAGAAGAAAATGAGTAGATTTAAAAAATATTTTGTTATTAAAAATAGTCAGAAATAAACATTAATAATGATTTAAATATAATTGAAGTTCGTATTTCTAACATTCCTTAAAATCTCCGTATTGTCGGCTCTTATTTTTCAGTTATTTGTTAAGGTTTTATGAAAAATGGAAAATAGAGATGAAAATCAGTAGATTTAAAAAATATTTTGTTATTAAAAATAGTCATAAATAAACATTAATAATTATTTAAATATAATTGAAGTTCGTATTTCTAACATTCATTAAAATCTCCGTATTGTCGGCTTTTATTTTTAAATTTTTGTTAAGGTTTTATGAAAAGCGGAAAAAAGAGATGAAAATGAGTAGATTTAAAAAATATTTTGTTTTTAAAACTAGTCAGAAATAAACATTAATAATTATTTAAATATAATTGATGTTCGTATTTCTAACATTCATTAAAATCTCCGTATTGTCGGCTCTTATTTTTCAGTTATTTGTTAAGGTTTTATGAAAAATGGAAAATAGAGATAAAAATCAGTAGATTTAAAAAATATTTTGTTATTAAAACTAGTCAGAAATAAACATTAATAATTATTTAAATATAATTGATGTTCGTATTTCTAACATTCATTAAAATCTCCGTATTGTCGGCTCTTATTTTTCAGTTATTTGTTAAGGTTTTATGAAAAATGGAAAATAGAGATGAAAATCAGTAGATTTAAAAAATATTTTGTTATTAAAAATAGTCATAAATAAACATTAATAATTATTTAAATATAATTGTAGTTCGTATTTCTGACATTCATTAAAATCTCCGTATTGTCGGCTCTTATTTTTCAGTTATTTGTTAAGGTTTTATGAAAAATGGGAAATAGAGATGAAAATGAGTAGATTTTAAAAGTAATTTTTTATTAAAAATATTTAAAAATAAACATTTATAATTATTTAAATATAATTGATGTTCGTATTTCTAACATTCATTAAAATCTCCGTATTGTCGGCTCTTATTTTTCAGTTATTTGTTAAGGTCTTATGAAAAATGGAAAATAGAGATGAAAATGAGTAGATTTTAAAAGTAATTTTTTATTAAAAATAGTTAAAAATAAACATTTATAATTATTTAAATATAATTGATGTTCGTATTTCTAACATTCATTAAAATCTCCGTATTGTCGGCTCTTATTTTTCAATTATTTGTTAAGGTTTTATGAAAAATGGAAAATAGAGATGAAAATCAGTAGATTTAAAAAATATTTTGTTATTAAAAATAGTCATAAATAAACATTATTAATTATTTAAATATAATTGTAGTTCGTATTTCTGACATTCATTAAAATCTCCGTATTGTCGGCTCTTATTTTTCAGTTATTTGTTAAGGTTTTATGAAAAATGGGAAATAGAGATGAAAATGAGTAGATTTTAAAAGTAATTTTTTATTAAAAATAGTTAAAAATAAACATTTATAATTATTTAAATATAATTGATGTTCGTATTTCTAACATTCATTAAAATCTCCGTATTGTCGGGTTTTAATTTTCAATTATTTGTTAAGGTTTTATGAAAATAGGAAAATAGAGATGAAAATGAGTAGATTTTAAAAGTAAATTTTTATTAAAAATAATTAAAAATAAACATTTATAATTATTTAAATATAATTGATGTTCGTATTTCTAACATTCATTAAAATCTCCGTATTGTCGGCTCTTATTTTTCAGTTATTTGTTAAGGTCTTATGAAAAATGGAAAATTGAGATGAAAATGAGTAGATTTTAAAAGTAATTTTCTTTTAAAAATAGTCATAAATAAACATTAATAATTATTTAAATATAATTGATGTTCGTAGTTCTAACATTCATTAAAATCTCCGTATTGTCGGCTCTTATTTTTCAATTATTTGTTAAGGTTTTATGAAAAATGGAAAATAGAGATGAAAATCAGTAGATTTAAAAAATATTTTGTTATTAAAAATAGTCAGAAATAAACATTAATAATTATTTAAATATAATTGATGTTCGTATTTCTAACATTCATTAAAATCTCCGTATTGTCGGCTCTTATTTTTCAGTTATTTGTTAAGGTCTTATGAAAAATGGAAAATAGAGATGAAAATGAGTAGATTTTAAAAGTAATTTTCTATTAAAAATAGTCATAAATAAACATTTATAATTATTTAAATATAATTGATGTTCGTAGTTCTAACATTCATTAAAATCTCCGTATTGTCGGCTCTTATTTTTCAGTTATTTGTTGTTTTATGAAAAATGGAAAATAGAGATGAAAATGAGTAGATTTTAAAAGTAATTTTCTATTAAAAATAGTCATAAATAAACATTAATAATTATTTAAATATAATTGATGTTCGTATTTCTAACATTCATTAAAATCTCCGTATTGTCGGCTCTTATTTTTCAGTTATTTGTTAAGGTCTTATGAAAAATGGAAAATAGAGATGAAAATGAGTAGATTTTAAAAGTAATTTTTTATTAAAAATAGTCAGAAATAAACATTAATAATTGTTTAAATATAATTGATGTTCGTATTTCTAACATTCATTAAAATCTCCGTATTGTCGGCTCTTATTTTTCAGTTATTTGTTAAGGTTTTATGAAAATTGGAAAATAGAGATGAAAATGAGTAGATTTTAAAAGTAATTTTGTATTAAAAATAGTTAGAAATAAACATTAATAATTATTTAAATATAATTGATGTTCGTATTTCTACCATTCATTAAAATCTCCATATTGTCGGCATTTAATTCTCAGAATATTTCATAAAAAATGGAAAATAGATATGAAAATGAGTATATTTTTAAAATATTTGTTTATTAAAAATAGTCGGAAATAAACTAAAAAAAAATGTTTCAATATAATTGAAGTTCGTATGTCTAACATTCATTAAAATCTCCGTATTGTCGGCTCTTATTTTTCAGTTATTTGTTAAGGTCTTATGAAAATTGAAAAATAGAGATGAAAATGAGTAAATTATAAAAGTAATTTTTTTATTAATAATAATCAGATGTAAATAAATAAATAAAATATTTATTTTTAAGACCTGTTTGTTTATTAGAGCTGTTTTAAAAATAACGTGCAACGATAGCTACTACAATTACGAAAATTATTTAGAAAAAAGATACCGAGGTTTAAAAACCTCAATTTTAATCCCTGATTAATAGTTGAGAAGACGATACTTTGATATAGTAGATCGTAGTCAAAACATTCGTTAAAAATATTATAAGGACCGTTCATGTGAGAAACCAATCAAATTCAAAAAATTATGTCACTTGACTTTTCATGACTGACTATTCGTATATTTGGGTTTTGTCCGCGAATATTTGAAAATCCGCCTGCGTGTGCGACTATATGATTAAATATTGTACTTACGAATTTCACATTTTGGAAGAGGGTCACTCCATCTCCCGTTAAAACATTTAACAGCTGGAGAATTAGTCGATTGCTGTATTTCATAGAACTGTTTGCACTTGTAGGTAGCGATGGTGCCATGTACCATTTCGTCTTCGCACCGTCTTGGAGAACCGTTGAGTGAACATGTTATGTCGAGAGATTCAGATTTAAGTGACTCGCAAGATGCTAAAATGGATATTTTAAAACAATTTAGTATTTTGATTATTGTGTTAATTTATGTCAAATGAATATATTTTACAGTTTTTAATATTTATTATTGGTACAAAAAATGAAGACAAATTGGGGGGTTCGACAGTGTTTCCACTATAGTATATAAGAGATATTTTTAAAAAAGTTTCATCAAAATCGGTTCAGTTTCTACAAGTTTAGAAGATTTTATGAGTTTCATTGACTCGACTACAAAGATTTTTTCATTTTAGAACATTTTTGAGAATGCATTTAACCTAATCTAAATAGAAATGTTCAAAAGCGTTATACATATTTAATTGCACTACCCGCACGGAAATTTTTATACTTGAAATATATTTTTAAAATATACGGCGTATATTTTTTTATAAATTTTGTATACGGCAAGTATAAAAAATAAATTTTACATAATTCTCGTATACGACAATTATAAATAAAGTATACGGCGTATACGTACAATGTACGGAGCGTATATCTCATTTATATTTGGCACATATAATTGAAATACTTTCCAAGTATACATATTAAATATATTTAACAAATATATTTAAAATATACTTTGAATATATCTCAATATGAAATTTGTATATACGCTTGGAAATTATATTTTTATGTGCGAAAAAAATATGTTTTCTGTATATTTAGCATATACTTTAGGGCACTTTTTTTATACTTGTTGAGTATATTTTTTAATTGTTTTTCTACACATATTTGATGTATACATCAAATATCATGCCTATATACTTTTCAAGTATATTTTTTTTATACTTTCTGTAACAATATTCCTCGTATATTCAATAAACATTTTTATGTTCATACAGGGTGGGCCAAGTAAAACGAAACGGGCGCGGTTTTGGTCATTTAAAATAAGATTTTGAGAAAAAGCTCGAACACGTCGATTTTGCTTTCAAGGGGGACATCTTTTGCTATGAAATTTTTGCAAAAATCTTTTCAACCCTAAGCGCTACGAGCGCAACCCTTAAAATTTTAAATAGCATGATAGGGCAAGTGATACCTCATTTGAAAGGTTTTTTCATTCTGAATACGGTGCTGTTTGATTTTTTCAAATCTGTTTAGTTTTAGTTAAGTTATTGACATTTTGAATTCCATAAATGCAATGAGTTTCTAATCAAAAAACAAAAATTTACAACCAAAATTCAAAACAAAGTAGGTTTATTTTCTTATCAAATAATTCAAAAACATCCAATTTGGACATTTATTGAATTAATTAAAAAATAAAAATAAAAATTATTAAAAATTTTTTATCTATATCCAAAATTTTAATTAATTCAATAAATGTCCAAACTGGATGTTTTTGAACTATTTGATAATAAAATAAACCTATTTTGTTTTAAATTTTAGTTGTAAATATTTGTTTTTTGATCAGAAAATCACTACATTTATGGAATTCAAAATGTCAATAACTTGACTAAAACTAAACAGATTTGAAAAAATCAAAAAGCACCGTATTCAGAATGAAAAAACCTTTCAAATGAGGTATCACTTACCCTATCATGCTATTTAAAATTTTAAGGGTTGCGCTCATAGCGCTGAGGGTTGAAAAGATTCTTGCAAAAATTTTATACCAAAAGATGTCCCCCTTGAAAGCAAAATCGACGTGTTCGAGCTTTTTTTCAAAATCTTATTTTAAATGACCAAAACTGCGCCCGTTTCGTTTTACTAGGCCCACCCTGTATATCTACTTATTTTTATTCCGTCCGTCGAAAAATATACTGAAATAAAGTTTTAAATATACCGCCAAAAAAGTACATATAAAAGAAAAAGAATAAGAACTTATGTGTAGGAAGACGTCAGCTGACGTACTAATGCTTTGATTATGTATGCCGAATTAAGGCGTAAATTGTTAGTATTTGTAAGAAATAAAGTTAATTAAGTGAAAATAAAGATATTTGGTGTGTTTTTATATTAAAATTCAGAATTGGGATACATTTAAATCAACGAAAAAGAGACATAAATGTGAATAGTGCAGCTACACGGAGAAAACGAAACACCAATGAGTTGTGTTTTGGAGCATTAATCTAGTCAATGTAGTGTTTTTTTTATTGTTAAAAAAACCAAGCATTACGGTTGTGACAGCAATGAGACTGTCAGACACACTATAGGGAAATGTTTTGATCATCACAGCAAAAGCAGGTAATTGTTTCTGCGTATGATCTACTCACGGATATAACCAAATTAAATTAAACAGTTATTTATAGTTGAACCACTGAACCGATCTCGATGAAATTTGGCAGGAAGATAGCTTACATCCTGAGAAAGGGCGTAGGCTACTTCGAATCTAAAAAAATCATCCCCTAAGAAATTGCAAGGGGGTGGAAATATTTGTATGAGAAATATTTCACCCCCTGTCACATATTAAGGGTTGTAATTATTTTCATTCGATCCGGCGGGAAAAATACTACGGGAGTGAGGGGTTTTAGGGGGAAAAACAACCCCCTATCTCCCATAGGAACCGAGATATTTACGATTTTGTAAAATGAATGAAAACCAAAACAAAAAAATATATAATATATTTCACCCCTTGCGCATATAAAAGGTTGTGTAATGAGTTTTATTCGATCTGGCGGGAAAATACCACGGGGTAGGGTTTATAGGGGAGAAACAACAACCTCATATGTGGACGGGGGTGAAATATATTTATATTTTTTTGTTTTGGTTTTCATTCATTTTACAAAATCGTAAATATCTCGGTTCCTATGGGAGATAGGGGGTTGTTTGTCCCCCTAAAAGTCCTCACTCCCGTAGTATTTTTTTCCGCCGGATCGAATGAAAATAATTACAACCCTTAATATGTGACGGGGGGGTGAAATATTTCTCATACAAATATTTCCACCCCCTTGCAATTTCTTAGGGGATGAATTTTTTAGATTCTAAGTAGCCTACGCCCTTTCTCTGGGTGTAAGCTATCTTCCTGCCAAATTTCATCGAGATCGGTTCAGTGGTTCAACTATAAATAACTGTTTAATTTAATTTGGTTATATCCGTGAGTAGATCATACGCAGAAACAATTACCTGCTTTTGCTGTGATGCTCAAAACATTTCCCTATAGTGTGTCTGACAGTCTCATTGCTGTCACAACCGTAATGCTTGGTTTTTTACGATAAAAAAACACTACATTGACTAGATTAATGTTCCAAAACAATACTCATTGGTGTTTCGTTTTCTCCGTGTACATAAAATATTTTGAGTTGGACGAGGACAATATAACGTAAAGCGAAAGAGTGTGATAGATAAACGCTATAATACAATTGTGAAATTTTGGGCTTTAAAAACTGTAAATTTCTATTCAATTACACTGAGAAATTGCAATCGAGTGAAAACTGAAATTGAAGTAAGTAAAAATATCTGTTTACTTAAAACTTAAAACAACAAAGTTCTTTTGATAGTCGAATTTATCAATTACTTTTTTTTTAGGACCCACAAAAAGACAATAATACAAAAAGAGCAGCAATTCAGAAAATAAACAAGATTCATCATAAATTATTTCTCATTTTAAACACATTTTGTTTTTAGTAAAAAATATTCATTTATATATTCTCAATAAATATTTAATGATCTCAACTCTGGTAATTATTTCTAACTATATTTTCGTATCCTACGATAATATCACGTATGAAAATCTAAATTTAATATATTCGATATTATACGCAGGTCCTGAGAGAGCTGCCACGGGGCCCGGGTCATATGGCTTTCCTAGCCTCCCTCTATCAGGGCCTGACTAAAAGGTTATATGTCGAATGTACGTTAAATATATGATTAATATATTTAAAAGTATAATTTTTATATACGTAAATATGTATATAAAAACTATACGTATAAATATATTTTACGTATATTTAAAATATATATATGATAGATATACGTACAGCGGCAAAATCCATACATTTGCGTATACGCCAAATGCATGGATTTTGCCGCTGTACGTATAGCCATCAGATATATTTTAAATATACGTAAAATATATTTATACGTATACTTTTTATATACGTAAGTATCAAATATGTATATAAATATTATACGTACAAATATATTTTACGTATATTTAAAGTATATATAACGGATACGTACAGCGGCAAAATCCATACATTTGCGTATACGCCAAATGCATGGATTGTACGTATATGCTGTACGTATAGCCATCAGATATATTTTAAATATACGTAAAATATATTTATACGTATACTTTTTGTATACGTAAGTATCAAATATGTATATAAATATTATACGTACAAATATATTTTACGTATATTTAAAGTATATATAACGGATACGTACAGCGGCAAAATCCATACATTTCCATATACGAAAATATATAAACGGCTTATACTTTGACGTATGATTTGACGTATATTCCACGTATAAATATTTCCGTGCGGGTATACAGGAGGGTGCCCCATTTTAATCTATCATCTCTCCCCATAATTTTTTTTATCCATCAATTAAATCAAAAAATGTTTAAAATAAAAGTTGTTTCGTTCTGAGGAGGAAATAAAATAACGTTATTAATTTTTGATTTTTTAGAAGTCTTCAAGGTCAAATAGGGCCAACATTTTTTTCAAATAGAAACGGTATCTTATTGTTTGAGAAAAAATAAACAGCTTTTGTTTTAAATAATTTTGTCGTGTAACTTCATCTATTATTTTGTTAAATATTAAGATTTAATAAAATAATTTTAGTTTTTAAATTTTCACTAATTTTTTACTCGACTTTAGAGGAAAATTGTAAAAAAAAAATATTTTAATTTAATATAACTAGGGAAATTATATCAGATTTTTTTTAACTTTTGCTCTATACAAAAAAATAAAACAATAAAAATATATTTTTTTAATTTGATAATTTTTTAAATAATTATCCTAGTTCTAGCAGACCAAAATAAACATTTTTTTAACTAGGAGTATTATATCAGATTTTTTTTTAACTTTTGCTTTACAAAATATTAAAGCAAACAAAAATATATTTTTTTAATTGACGGTTTCCGAGCAAAAATTCATGAAAATTAAAAAAAATTAATTAATTAATTATAATAAATTAATTATTATAAATTAATAATTTTTTTTAATGTGAAAAAAAAATGAAGTCACAAAAATTATTTAAGACAAAAAATGCTTTTTCCATAAAATAATATACCATAATAAAAAATATAGATTTCCATTTAAAAAAATATATGCCCTATTTGACCTAAAATACGTCAAAAAAATCAAAAATTATATCGCCATTTTGGTTCCACCTCAAAATCAAACAACTTTTATTTGAAGTATTTTTTGATTAATAAAAAATAGGGGGGTTATAGAATAAAATGGGACACTCTGTATATCAAATAATTTTCACTTTGTACATCGAACATTTTTAATACCTACTTTGCAAATTACAATAAATACATAAAAAAAAATTATTAAATCTAACAGGTCCATATTTAGGTCAAGGGCAAAGTGCAAAGTATTATTCTTTTTACATGGAAACCTTTTTAAGTCGAAAATTCGTATCGAGTTTAAACTTTGTATATAGTTAGAGGAGGTCAAGGTAAGTAACAAAAAAACTATCACAGCTGTGGTAAAACGGTTTAAGGGGGTAAGACACCCCTATGAAAATGTGCAAAATAAGCAAATCATTTCAAATATCTCTGAAACTAAAGAAAATTTAAAAAAATCTACAATACAAAATGTTCATGATTTTTTATGCTCTTTCGAATGGTGATAGTTAAAATTCGAAAAAATTAAACCGTTAAACTCCACCTCCTACCCACATTCTATAGGTTGGAATTTCGACTATCGCCATTCGAAAGAGCATAAAAAATCACGAACATTTTGTACTGTAGATTTTTTAAAATTTTCATTAGTTTCAGAGTTATTTGAAAAAAAAAAGATTATTTTGCACATTTTCATAGGGGTGTTTCACCCCCTTAAACCGTTTTACCGCAGCTGTGATAATTTTTTTTGTTACTTATCTTGACCTCCTCTAACTATATATATACAAAGTTTAAACTCGATACAAATTTTCGTCTTGAAAAGGTTACCTTATTAGTGAAAAGTTTTTATTTTTATTAGATTTAAATACAATCCCAAAAGAAATAATTAGTATGATTTCTATATATTGAGTATTACCTAGACACTTTGGCACTTGTACACTCCATTCTGATTGACTTTTACACAAGGATATATCGTGTCCGTATATCCTATATCCTGGATTACATTTAAATATAATGTGAGTACCAATAGCTGTGATAGTACCGGGGTAACTCTGAGCCCCGCTAGAATACTCGTGAAAACCATTTCTTGGGTGTTCTGGTAACATGCAACCATTCTCTGCAAATCTAGAACTGCCAATATTTGTATATACATATTACATATACAGGTGGATCCGTATTATAATGTATTATTTTGAAAAAATAAAAAAGATTTTTAAGCTTAATTTTTTATGATTATTTTTAAAATAACTTTATAATAATGCTTACACTAATGTTTCTCCATCACACTCGGCTCCTAGAACAACAATAAAACATATATTATTAAGATGGAAATGTATTAACGGGAGGGTAACGTATTAAAAATTGTGTTGCCTTTTTTATTCGATTTTCTAAATGAAAAACCTTTCAAGAATATTGTGTGAAAATTTTAAACAGATCGGAGCAAAACTAACGAAGTTACAGCAGTTTAAAGTGGACCGAGTGCTCATGAATGGGCGCGATCAACTGACTCCATGCGTATAAGTAGAGCGGAAAAAAAACTAAAGAAGGCAGAATTTGTCGGAGACAGGAGCAAAAAGATGCTTTAGACATTATGGACGATAGCAACATCCTTTATGGATCTGGCATCGATGATTCAGTGTGAGGTTAACCGATAAAACTCGCTTACGAACGTTTTATTCTAAATTTTTTAGTGTTTTAAACTTTAAAGCGTGTTTTCCACAACTCACGTTTTCAAAGTCGGTGCCCCTCATAATTTCAAAACTACCGCACCGATTCTTTTGAAATTTTGAACTCTATTTCTGTACATCATTTACGAGGTAACGCTGGAGAGCTTTTTTTAAATTTGTCAATATTTATTATTTTATAATACTTACAAAAATCCCGTTTTTCACTTCAAAGTGTTCTCAAAGATTGAAAAATTGAAATTTCGAAAAACCCTCCCAGTGTTACCTGGGGAAAGCGATTATCTAACGATAATTTTTTTTAATTTCTGATGTATCAGAGTTATGAGGGGCACTTTTTTCTGAGACGCTTCCAAATTATTGCTGCTATTGCCGTATTTTTCAATATTTCTACATGAAAATTTTACTGTGTTGTCGAAAAAAATTCACAAAAATGTGCCTTTTTTTGTACGAATTAACGTTACCCTGCCCTAAATATTTATTGGTACCTCGTCTAACATTCTATAAATTTGTTTGACTACACCAATGTACTGACGTCAGTTTGGATTTCCTTCCCTTACCGCTCCGGTCATTTTTCATGATACGGACAGTACTAACCTTCACATTTTGTTGTAACATTGAAAAACTCCACATCATCTGTATCGAAAAATACTGCCCTTATTGAATAACTGACACCTGGTTTTAGATTCTTTAAATCATAAGTCTGAGACGTCGGTGGCCATTCGAATACTTCTTTTTGTTTTGTGTTGGCATTACTGAATGTTTCCTGTATGAAAATTGTTTCTTAAATAATTTTAAATTAAAAAATTCTACAAGTTTAAAAAATTACCATATACTGTATAATAAAACTTGCTGATAATTTGATATTTTCATAATCGCCGTTCTGATTGACTTCCAGAGTTATAAAATCAGGTCCGATATTTGAAGCTTTAAGAAGGTTTTCCAAAACACCTATAAAAGTGCCTGGAAGTTTATATTTATTTTAAACTATATGCTTCAAAAACAGAAATTGTTTATATTATTATTCATAAATTAATTCACTCGTCAAATTTTTTTTCCTTAAAAACAGTTAGTGTTTATACTTATTAGGGTGTGCCAAAAAAGGCGATATATTTTTTTTTCGCTCTCAGCCCAAAATATCTCAGGAAATGCCCAAACAAAGCTCCTGTTAAAAGCGGAGCTCAAAATTCCGATTTTAAGTGGTCCTCCACGGAAGTTGAATTTTTCCCATCTAAATAACATGGGAAACGGGGTTTTTAAACAGTTTTTTGTCCTGCAAACTGTGAAAAAATTATTTTTGAAAAAAATGAATGAATGGATCTTTTTGAGTATTAAATTTAGTACAAAAAGTCCTGTTGAGTCAAATTTCTATATTCAATATTTGATTTTTGACAGAGCTTTGAAGTTCAAATTTTCGCATTTTTTCGCGTTTTTTACATTTTTCAGCTAAACTATCTGAGTTAGGGCAAAATGTTAACTAGCAAAATTGTAGTACGGTGGACATTCTATAAAAAAGTCTCCATCAACTTATTTGTATTATGAATAACAACAAAGTTATAGACCCATAAACATTTATTTTTTTAAATTTTCGCTTTTATGAACTAAAATATCGATAATTGAATAAAGAATTTTATGCAAATTTGCTAATACATCAAATTTGGAACAAAATTGGATAAGATTTTTTGTATTATCAGTAGTTAAAAGTTACAGACTTATTTAATCATATTTTTATGATTTTTCCACAAAATTATGAAATATATTAACAATAAACATGACATATTATTAAAATATAAAGAGCACAATGTCGTAGCCTTTATCCTTTTTAGGCTGATTCCAATAATTTATATAACTTTGTTGTTATTCATAATACAAAAAAGTCGATGTAGACTTTTTTATAGAATGTCAACCGTACTACAATTTTGCTAGTTAACATTTTGCCCTAACTCGGATAGTTTAGCTGAAAAATGCAAAAAACGCGAAAAAATGCGAAAATTTGAACTTCAAAGCTCTGTCAAAAATCAAATATTGAATATAGAAATTTGACTCAACAGGACTTTTTGTACTAAATTTATTACTCAAAAAGATCTATTCATTCATTTTTTTCAAAAATAATTTTTTCACAGTTTGCAGGACAAAAAACTGTTAAAAAACCCCGTTTCCCATGTTATTTAGATGGGAAAACTTCAACTTCCGTGGAGGACCACTTAAAATCGGAATTTTGAGCTCCGCTTTTAACAGGAGCTTTGTTTGGGCATTTCCTGAGATATTTTGGGCTGAGAGCGAAAAAAAAATATATCGCCTTTTTTTGGCACACCCAAATACTTATAGTCTGTTTTATTTAAGTTTGTAGTGATTACCGGGGATTTGACGGTACTAATCATGTATCGTACAGTCAAAAACCCCGGAAACGACTGCAAACTTAAATGAAACAGACTATAAGTGTATTTTTTTTTTGCTTAAAGTACCTAATTGTACACACGAAAAAAATATTGTAATAAAAATTACTATGTTATTATGGTACTGGAAGGACGGTTCTGTATTATGGTAAAAATTGCAATATTCATTAAAAATTTTATGAATATTATAGTAAAATGTAATTTGTAATCTCTACAATTTTACTAATATTCTAATAAAAATTTTAATGAACATTGCAATTTTTACCATAATACTGAACCGTCCTTCCAGTACCATAAAGCATAGTAATTTTTATTACAATATTTTTTCCGTGCATAAGTACAATTTTTGCCGATGTAGGTACTAATTTATTTTAAGTACACACTTTTGTAAAGTAATTGTACTTATACTTAAGTACAATTTTTGCCAATGTGCTAATACATTTCAAGTATACATACTTTTGTAAAGTAATACTACTTGTACTTAAACTCAGTTACTTGGCAAAAGTGATTTTACTTCATGTAGGTAATAAAAGGAGTATCCTGCTTTATGAGGCCAAAAATAAGCGTTTTTTGGGGAATTTTTTTAGGATAGAAAAAAATAAGCTAGTGTAGCAAACTTTTTAGATTACTTTATTGCATATTTGAACGTTCAAAAAAATTTATTAAGACAAAAATATTCAAACGCAACCAATTTATATGAAATTTTGTACAACGCCTTGCAATCGCAGGCGTTTTAATTTTTATATATTTTTCTTCTATATGAACTAAGAAAAACCCTAAAAAATTTAAAATTAAAAAAAAATTCAGGTTTGAAAAAAAAAATTCTTTTTGCAAGGAAAAAAATCATTTCAACTTGCTAAAAAAGTTGTTAAATTTTTTTTTCATGAATCTTTTTAATTCATATGGAAGAGAATTTAAAACTGAAGACAACAAGCTTTGGTTTATTTTGATTGGTCGTTTAGTTTTCTTGCAATCACACCCGCCAATTTAGAAAAATGATAAAAATTAAAACTCGAGAAAACACGCTTCAAAGTTTACGGTCAGAAAAAACAGTTAAACGGAGAGGAAATATATCATTATAATTTGTACTATAGCTTGACTCGGCGCTAATACAAATTCAAAATATTGTTTTAGACGATAGTTGAACCTTTTCAGGTAGGTACATTGTTCGGATTTATTCGACCGAGGGGAGAAGCGAGCGCTCAAAATGCCCGAGCGCTTGTATACCTTCTGGACACTCCACTGCGATTAGTACTATATTTTTGAAAATATTTCGAATTTGCCTATCAAACTTTACAAACATATTCTTAGATATATAAGGAAGAGATTTAAGCAATAAAAAAATGGATTTTTTGAGACTTATAAATCAGGACACTCCCTTAAAGTTTTATATTTTTTTTACCAAAATTGCACATTTCTTTTATTAAAAATAAAATATCCTTAGTTATTTTCGATGAGTGTTATGTTAATTTCATATTATCATACCTTGAAGACATTGTTCACCCCAGAATCCTTTAGCGCATTTGCAATCATTTTCTGAGCATATTTTTACTCTTGGACAATTTATATAATTTGGTCCAAGAATTTCAGAACAACTTAAATTACAATTCATTCCAAAATGATCCGGAACACAATCGGCTGTTCCTTCAGGTGTAGATTCTCTGATGAATTTTTCAGATTTCAGTTCTTGGCAAAATAATTCTTTTTTTATAGTTTCTTTGTTGTTCTCAGGTAAAACAATCACAGATGTTATAATTCTTGGATCTGGTAACATAAAAATATTTAATCTAATATGGTATATAGGGTGGGTCATTTTAATCAATCCACTTAAATATCTTATACAGGCTGTCCCATTTTAAGTGCACACCTCTGATAACTTTTTATGGTGAAATGTTATCAAAAAACTTTTCAGATAAAAGTTGTACGGTTTGGAGGGGGACATAGACGTATGAGGATGAAATTTTTTTAGGTGGTGTTTTTAAGGTGGTATGAAGGTCAACTTCATTTTTTTAAATAGGAACCTATAGTTTTTATCAAGTAATTTTATTTAACGTAAAAAGACACGAATCTTTCATTGAAAACTTTTTTTATACAACTTAACCTTTCCAAGATATCTAACAAAATAATTCGAGATTTTGAACTTTTAATATTTTTTTACTCAGAAACCATCAGGCTTAGAGAAAAAGCAAAAAGTGTTTATTTTGGTTAATAAAACAAGAAGAAAATTGGCTAAAGAACAAATTTAACAATAAAATTGTCGTAAAACCGCATAATAATTTATCAGATATTTGGAAAAATCCGATTTTCGCGATATTTGACCTAAAATAACTTTTTTTGCGCACACGATTTCGTAATGAACTTTTCAGACATTATTTGTTATGCTTAACTAAAGATAATTTCGTTTAAAGAACTTCAGTTGGATTTTTTTTGCACAACTACCGTTTATTTATCAAAATTGTTATAATTTCATTTATTCCTATTTCCTCAAAACTACATTTTTTGAGTTATGACACTTTTTGCGGGGGTGCGATCCTAAAATAATTAGTTATATCTGTGAAAAAAAATTCCCAAACATTGATAATTTTTTTATTCATGAAATGGCTTTCCCTATTAAGCATAAATTCCAAAAAAATACGTTTTATTTTTTCATCCTGTAGGGTAAAACTATACAATACGCCCCAGTTGACAAAACGCCCCATAGTCCTAGCACTCACACAAACATAGCTACCCTAGAACTTTTAATGCCCATGCTTGCACAACAGTCGTCGGTAACATGGCTGACATCCACGCGTCTCTGTCTTTACTGTTTTAAGAAATATTAAAATATATTGGTTTTTGACGTTTTGACAATTTGTGGTAAGTTTCAAAAAATTTCATATACTTTAAATAATTTATTTTGTGTGTTAAACTCACTCACACCATGGTAAAATAGATAAAATTACCTACATATTTTTCGTAAGTTGTGTCTTAAATGAATAAAAATTATGATTGAGATACGTAGGACATTTTGTAACAAGAGTGAGGCATATTACCCAACGGTTGCATTACAAAACGCCCCACCGAAGGGTTTAGAAAAACATTTTTTTCACCAATTTGTTTTGTTCCTAATTAGATAACCCAGTGCCATTTTGTACTTGAAATGTTCATTCAATTGTTCATTTTTAATAAAGACTTTTCAAATACATTCCATGATTTTTTTTTATCATGGTTTAAAAAAAAAGTGGGGCGTATTGTATAGTTTTACCCTACATATATACAGTGGTGCCTCGCATAACGAACTTAATTCGTTCCGGGAGCAAGTTCATTATGCGAATAGTTCGTTGTGTGAAACGCGTTTTCCCATAACAATACATGTTAAAAATTTTAATTCGTTCTGTAGTAAAAAATATGGTACTGTAACATAAAAAAGATTGTACACACGTTTTTTATTTTTTAAGTCAGAATCAGATTTAGGAGAGTCTACCAAAGCTTGCAGGGTCAAATCTTCTTTCTAATTATTTCTTGTTTCATGTCAACAGAAATCACCTTCTTTCTTTTTTTAGAACTCATAATATAGACACACAAAATTACATTTATTAAAACAAACAGGTGTGTGAGTTAAGCACAGAAAAGAACGACTGACGCACGTTGATGCATGTTGATGCAAGTTTGAGCATCGACTGCGTGCGACCTTGGAAGTTCGGGCGACTTCGTGATACGCAGGAGCGTTCGGGCGGTAAAATTAAACACGATGCAGTTCATTGTGCGAGTCGCGTAATGAACGAACAGAAAGTTCGTTGTACGCAGCGTTCGTTATGCTAGACACCATTATATTTAATTAATTATTTGTATTACCTTCAGGGCAGGTATGTATACTGTAAATTGCCCACCAAAAATCACCGTCACCAACTGTTTTTACCGATAACTTTACAGGACCTTTAGATGTTTCAGGAAATGTAAATTCCACAGGTATATTTTTTCTTTCCTAAAAAAAACAAATATATTTAAAAAATATATATATAAAGTAAGATATAGGTATTATAACACAAGAAAATTAAAAAAATATATATGAATGCAAAAACGTGAAAAAAATTGTTTTTTTTAAATATTTTTTTTACTATACCTTAATTTCATTTGGTGTTTGAACAATTTGTTTATAAAGTGCTCCATCTCTCTCTGCCATTACTTCAAAGTAACAATCAGAACCTAACGATATTTCCATAGATACACATAACTTATCAGAATCCAAATCGAAATTTTTCACTTTCAAAATTTCATCTGGATCATGGGTATGAATAAAATCGTCTGAAATTATATTTTATAAACTTAAATTACAAAAACAAATACAAATGTCCGGTATTATAAAGAAGCTAGCAAGAACTCTAATAGAGGGATCAAACTTATATGATAGTTCTCTTGGAGTTTTTGACAGATATATAGTTTCATACACAAGAAGTAAAAATAAAGGTAAAGCATGAGTGGAAGGGGTAGACCAAAAAACGGACCCTACAAGACGCGGCTGCATTTTTCAAAAGTAAGTAATTTAGGGGAGAGTGGGGTAAAACGATCACCCTGTGTTTTACCGAATTTAGCACAGCCATCTATTAGTTTGAGTGAAAATCGTCTCCGGCACCACTTGTTTAACACTCTATCAAAGTAGACATTAAGGTTGTTTCTTTTGCATGAAAAATGACTAATATGCATAAAAATGCGATATTGAATTGAGAAACATCAAAAAATATGTGTCTTACTATTCCTCAAAATAAGTGTCCCGCAATACCCCAAACTCTATGTTTACAATTCGACATAAACTATAATTGACACTGTGTATTCATGCCAAATTCCTTTTGCAAGTCGAAATGTCGAGGGTTAACGGTAATTAAATTATGCCTGTATAAAACAACGCAAATACGAAGAGTGAATAAAACTTTTGAACAATCAATTACCTAAATACTTCTTGATGCAGAAACTCTCACGATACATGTAGATGTGACTATTACTGATGAAAACTAAGCATATAGAGAGATGAAACTGTTTTATTATTTTAAACTTATACAAAGATGGCGAAATTGACGTGTCCCCGCTACTAATAAATACATTTTTCAGAATCTTTCTAACCTATTTAATTATATAAAATCATAATTTCAACAATACTTTGTTACTGGCATCATGGATATTAGGTATTTTGTAACTTGATAACACTTACTAATATAAAATTTCCATAAAGCGTTGTTTTTTGATTTAATGAACACATTCTGAGCTCTCCAGCTTATCTTGTAGCCCAATAATCTTTGGTTGTCTCGTGCGTTATTGACCCGTATTTCCCCTCCAGCGTAATATATATAAAAACTCCACCATTCTTTATCGCTGATTGTTTTTGTCTAGAAAATATAATTTATAATTAACTTATTTAAACACATAATAATCATGTAGTAAGAGTTAAATTTAAAAATTTATAAATTAGGGTTGAGGGAAACACAGTAAAATAACAAAATTCATATTTGCAAAAAAATAAACACTTTGGTCTTCTATTTTCACCGGGTGTTTTTTTTTTAATTGCCAAAATAAAGAATTTTCAGAAAAAATGTTTCAGACAAAAGTTACAAGGTTTTGACTTTTTGAGGTCGTAATTTTTAAATATTGACACTACGGATTGACCGTATAAAGATCACCTTAACTTTTTCAAATAGAAAACAGATTCGTAATTTACGACAAAAAATAAACAACTTTTGTCTGAAACATTTCAACTAAAAAAAAAAAATCTTTATTTTTAACAATTTTTTACTCGAAAAATATCATTTTTTTAAATAATTGCAAGAAATAAAATTCGGTGATTTTTTTTTTATTTAAAAGGATACACCCCCAAGATAGTCCCGTATAGATTTCATTAGAATCTAAACACGGACTTCTTAGATGCGCCATTCAAAATGGAAAAAATCAAAACTTTTCAAAAATAAATAAAACCGACTTTAAAACACTAAAAAGTATACAGGGTGATCCGGTTTGGGATACAGAAATTTTAGGAGCTGATTTCCTGACTCATTATGAGTAAGAAATTGTACGGGAAGTGGGGGTCTATCTTTAACACCTTCTGAGTTACAGGTTGTTTCAAAAATTTCCTTCAGAGTAGTTCTTACAACAAAGATTATCTCATAACTTCTAAAGTAACGTATCTAGAGCAATCAAAATGAGTCAGTTTCATAGGTAATTAACTAACATATTTTTCAGTATTACGGTTCTTGCTATTCGTATTTCTATTTCCGAGTTACCCGCACGGAAATATTTATACGTGGAATATACGTCAAATCATACGTCAAAGTATACGCCGATTATATATTTTCGTATATGGAAATGTATGGATTTTGCCGCTGTACGTATCCGTTATATATACTTTAAATATACGTAAAATATATTTGTACGTATAATATTTATATACATATTTGATACTTACGTATATAAAAAGTATACGTATAAATATATTTTACGTATATTTAAAATATATCTGATGGCTATACGTACAGCATATACGTACAATCCATGCATTTGGCGTATACGCAAATGTATGGATTTTGCCGCTGTACGTATCCGTTATATATACTTTAAATATACGTAAAATATGATTGTACGTATAATATTTATATACATATTTGATACTTACGTATATAAAAAGTATACGTATAAATATATTTTACGTATATTTAAAATATATCTGATGGCTATACGCACAGCATATACGTACAATCCATGCATTTGGCGTATACGCAAATGTATGGATTTTGCCGCTGTACGTATATCTATCATATATATATTTTAAATATACGTAAAATATAATTATACGTATAGTTTTTATATACATATTTACGTATATAAAAATTATACTTTTAAATATATTAATCATATATTTAACGTACATTCGACATATAACCTTTTAGTCAGGCCCTGATAGAGGGAGGCTAGGAAAGCCATATGGCCCGGGCCCCGTGGCAGCTCTCTCAGGACCTGCGTATAATATCGAATATATTAAATTTAGATTTTCATACGTGATATTATCGTAGGATACGAAAATATAGTTAGAAATAATTACCAGAGTTGAGATCATTAAATATTTATTGAGAATATATAAATGAATATTTTTTACTAAAAACAAAATGTGTTTAAAATAAGAAATAATTTATGAAGAATCTTGTTTATTTTCTGAATTGCTGCTCTTTTTGTATTATTGTCTTTTTGTGGGTCCTAAAAAAAAGTAATTGATAAATTCGACTATCAAAAGAACTTTGTTGTTTTAAGTTTTAAGTAAACAGATATTTTTACTTACTTCAATTTCAGTTTTTACTCGATTGCAATTTCTCAGTGCAATTGAATAGAAATTTACAGTTTTTAAAGCCCAAAATTTCACAATTGTATTATAGCGTTTATCTATCACACTCTTTCGCTTTACGTTATATTGTCCTCGTCCAACTCAAAATATTTTATGTACACGGAGAAAACGAAACACCAATGAGTATTGTTTTGGAACATTAATCTAGTCAATGTAGTGTTTTTTAATCGTAAAAAACCAAGCATTACGGTTGTGACACTGACAGCAATGAGACTGTCAGACACACTATAGGGAAATGTTTTGAGCATCACAGCAAAAGCAGGTAATTGTTTCTGCGTATGATCTACTTACGGATATAACCAAATTAAATTAAACAGTTATTTAGAGTTGAACCACTGAACCGATCTCGATTAAATTTGGCAGGAAGATAGCTTACATCCTGAGAAAGGGCGTAGGCTACTTCGAATCTAAAAAAATTCATCCCCTAAGAAATTGCAAGGGGGTGGAAATATTTGTATGAGAAATATTTCACCCCCTGTCACATATTAAGGGTTGTAATTATTTTCATTCGATCCGGCGGGAAAAATACTACGGGAGTGAGGAGTTTTAGGGGGAAAAACAACCCCCTATCTCCCATAGGAACCGAGATATTTACGATTTTGTAAAATGAATGAAAACCAAAACAAAAAAAATATAAATATATTTCACCCCCTTCCACATATGAGGTTGTTGTTTCTCCCCTATAAACCCTACCCCGTGGTATTTTCCCGCCAGATCGAATAAAACTCATTACACAACCTTTTATATGTGCAAGGGGGTGAAATATATTATATATTTTTTGTTTTGGTTTTCATTCATTTTACAAAATCGTAAATATCTCGGTTCCTATGGGAGATAGGGGGTTGTTTTTCCCCCTAAAACGCCCCACTCCCGTAGTATTTTTCCCGCCGGATCGAATGAAAATAATTACAACCCTTAATATGTGACAGGGGGTGAAATATTTCTCATACAAATATTTCCACCCCCTTGCAATTTCTTAGGGGATGAATTTTTTAGATTCGAAGTAGCCTACGCCCTTTCTCAGGATGTAAGCTATCTTTCTGCCAAATTTCATCGAGATCGGTTCAGTGGTTCAACTATAAATAACTGTTTAATTTAATTTGGTTATATCCGTAAGTAGATCATACGCAGAAACAATTACCTGCTTTTGCTGTGATGCTCAAAACATTTCCCTATAGTGTGTCTGACAGTCTCATTGCTGTCACAACCGTAATGCTTGGTTTTTTTACGATAAAAAAACACTACATTGACTAGATTAATGCTCCAAAACACAACTCATTGGTGTTTCGTTTTCTCCGTGTAGCTGCACTATTCACTATTTATGTCTCTTTTTCGTTGATTTAAATGTATCCCAATTCTGAATTTTAATATAAAAACACACCAAATATCTTTATTTTCACTTAATTAACTTTATTTCTTACAAATACTAACAATTTACGCCTTAATTCGGCATACATAATCAAAGCATTAGTACGTCAGCTGACGTCTTCCTACACATAAGTTCTTATTCTTTTTCTTTTATATGTACTTTTTTGGCGGTATATTTAAAACTTTATTTCAGTATATTTTTCGACGGACGGAATAAAAATAAGTAGATATACAGGGTGGGCCAAGTAAAACGAAACGGGCGCGGTTTTGGTCATTTAAAATAAGATTTTGAAAAAAAACTCGAACACGTCGATTTTGCTTTCAAGGGGGACATCTTTTGGTATAAAATTTTTGCAAGAATCTTTTCAACCCTCAGCGCTATGAGCGCAACCCTTAAAATTTTAAATAGCATGATAGGGTAAGTGATACCTCATTTGAAAGGTTTTTTCATTCTGAATACGGTGCTATTTGATTTTTTCGAATCTGTTTAGTTTTAGTCAAGTTATTGACATTTTGAATTCCATAAATGCAATGATTTTCTGATCAAAAAACAAATATTTACAACTAAAATTTAAAACAAAATTGGTTTATTTTATTATCAAATAGTTCAAAAACATCCAGTTTGGACATTTATTGAATTAATTAAAATTTTGGATATAGATAAATTTTTTTTAATAATTTTTATTTTTATTTTTTAATTAATTCAATAAATGTCCAAATTGGATGTTTTTGAATTATTTGATAAGAAAATAAACCTACTTTGTTTTGAATTTTAGTTGTAAATTTTTGTTTTTTGATTAGAAAATCATTGCATTTATGGAATTCAAAATGTCAATAACTGAACTAAAACTAAACAGATTTGAAAAAATCAAACAGCACCGTATTCAGAATGAAAAAACCTTTCAAATGAGGTATCACTTGCCTTATCATGCTATTTAAAATTTTAAGGGTTGCGCTCGTAGCGCTTAGGGTTGAAAAGATTTTTGCAAAAATTTCATAGCAAAAGATGTCCCCCTTGAAAGCAAAATCGACGTGTTCGAGCTTTTTCTCAAAATCTTATTTTAAATGACCAAAACCGCGCCCGTTTCGTTTTACTTGGCCCACCCTGTATGAACATAAAAATGTTTATTAAATATACGAGGAATATTGTTACAGAAAGTATAAAAAAAATATACTTGAAAAGTATATAGGTATGATATTTGATGTATACATCAAATATGTGTAGAAAAACAATTAAAAAATATACTCAACAAGTATAAAAAAAGTGCCCTAAAGTATATGCTAAATATACAGAAAACATATTTTTTTCGCACATAAAAATATAATTTCCAAGCGTATATACAAATTTCATATTGAGATATATTCAAAGTATATTTTAAATATATTTGTTAAATACATTTAAAATGTATACTTGGAAAGTATTTCAATTATATGTGCCAAATATAAATGAGATACACGCTCCGTACATTCTACGTATACGCCGTATACTTTATTTATAATTGTCGTATACGAGAATTATGTAAAATTTATTTTTTATACTTGCCGTATACAAAATTTATAAAAAAATATACGCCGTATACTTTAAAAATATATTTCAAGTATAAAAATTTCCGTGCGGGTATAGCTCATCAAAGTCAAAAAATATCTTTTTTTGATGAAATTTTTTATGAAAATGACATTTTTCTCCAAAAGTACCCCTAACATGTTGTATTTTTTATCATTATTATACAAAGTTTGGACGTGGGTCTTATAGTTTTCCAATTATTAATTTATCCCCAAAGTTATTATTTTGCTACCTGCCCTATTAAATAAAACAGTCAATAATTTATTTGTTTATAACTACGTAATTTTATTATTTATTATTATTTACCAAAAAAATAATTATTTACCGGAAAACTGTAAGACCCACGTCCAAATTTTGTATAGTGAATTTGTAGGTAACATTATGATGTACCCAAATAATGATAAAAACTTTTGGAGAAAAATGTCATTTTCATAAAAAATTTCAACAAAAAAAGATATTTTTCGACTTTGATGAGCTATAACTTGGAAATAGAAATACGGATAGCAATAACCGTAATACTGAAAAAAATGTTAGTTAATTACCTATGAAACTGACTCATTTTGATTGCTCTAGATACGTTACTTTGGAAGTTATGAGATAATCTTTGTTGTAAGAACTACTCTAAATGATTTTTTTAAACATCCTGTAACTCAGTGGGTGTTAAAGATAGACCCCCCCTTTCCGCACAATTTCTTACTCAAAATAAGTCAGGGAATCAGCTCCTAAAATATCTGTATCCCAAACCGGACCACCCTGTATAATATCTACGTTATTATAACTTTTTTTTAAATCATATAATATCACCTTTTCCTTTATTACCTGCACGCTGGCAAGACTCTTACAATCATCTAGGGTTGCTTCAGGTGAAGTTAACACACAGTCTAAAAGTGTTAAATTATCTTCATCAAAGACGAACAAGTAACATTTATTATCAGGACCAAACTCTTCTTTTTCACAAACAGCGACTGTTATATGTTTAGCTAATACTGAAAAGTATTGTCGAACCTTCTCTACTTTTATATCAGCCAAAATGAACGAGTTCTGTGTAGATATTGTTGTTAAATCTAAAATATGAAGAAAAAAAACTATTTGTAATATTTGTATTCATTACAATGTATGATTTACAGGGTGTCCAAGATATGCGTGAAATGCATGGGGATATCCTGAACGATAAGAGATACAGATGTAGTTAAATGAGATTAATTATTTGAAAGAAAAGGGTGAGTATTACTACATCAAAAAATATTAATAATTATATGTGGTATAGGCGGCATACCCGAAAAACTGAAAATACAGAATTTCTTTAAATGGCTAATGTAGATAGGTACTTTTTGTTTGCGGTTTCTGAAAACACTTTTTTAAGTAGAATTGATTGATGTATTAAGAATTTTCATATCACTTAATTTACTTAATTGTTTTCGATGATAAGTATGACATGTGGCATATCGTTGTAAAGTAGAGTAAAAAACACGTTCAAATATGAACCGATTAAAAACCGATAAAAAAAATTGTTCTAGATTTTTAAAATCGCTGTAACTAAGTGTACGCATAACCGATTTAGAAGATTTGATATTTATTATTTTTTAAGACCACTTGAATTAAAAAAAAATAGTGTTAAAAATGAAAGAAAAATTTCAAACTGTCTCCATTTTGTGAAGAAAAAAAACCATTGCTACATTTATATAGATATTATATTGATAAAATATTTACTAATTTTTTTCCGATAATCCTTCCCGAAATTTCGATGGAACCATGGAGAAAAAAATTTTTTGGTCGTCACTTCGAGGCTCATAAGGCCTATTTCACACATATACGGTTTCATTCGGTTCGGTTCGTTTTCGGTCGCTGCCGACAAGTGTGAAACGATGATTCAGTTTGTATTCGGTACCTAATAGAAACCGTACAGAACCGAATACTCCCTCCACACGGACAGATTTCATCAGGTTTCAATTCGTGTCCAGGGAACACAAAGCAATGAACGCGTTCACACATACTCGGTTTAGTTTCGGGTTTAACCTGATAGCGAGTGTTATTCTTTTTTAAGTTTTGTCGCGGATTTTCTAATAAAATGAGCGGTTTTCTAAATGTTGATGTGGATCGTCTTCATGCTCTTTAGCTTCGGGAAAATAGTATAGAATGCTCCAAATTCCTGCTGTAAAGTGATGAGAGGGTGCTCGTAATGAATTCTAGTATTCCTTCTTCATTTTTTATTTTTTTTATAGAGAAACAACTTGCTTTCTCTCCATGATAACTACTGAGTTTACGGAAAAAAATAAAACCTAATATGAACCGTATGAGAACCGTGTATGTGTGAAAGGGTTTGATTCGTTTTCGGTTGAAACCGAAAACGAACCGAACCGAATGGAACCGCGTATGTGTGAAACAAGGCTAACTTAAATTTTTAATATTTTTCAATAAAATTTAGTATTGAATAACGTAATAAAATGTCCTCTACCCGATCCTAAAATAATTAGTTCTACCTGTGAAAAAAATTCCAAAAATATTTTTAACCCGTCACAGTGGCTTTCCCCTTTAATTGAACAAGTACATAAGTACAATTATAATTACATTCATTTAAAAAGTAACTTAATTACATTTACAGAGCTCTGAATATGAGTTATAGTTCCCCGAAGATTTTTTCCTAATTAATTTTTTAGGGGGCTGTAATTCTCTTACGAAAAATGTTCGGAGAAATGTTTAAAAAATGTTATTTGCTAAAAATAATTTTTTCAACCAACTGTGCAAGTTTGGCACGCCAATTTAGAAATATATAATTTTTGGCTTTTGTCACATTTCTGAAACCTCTCATACAGTATTGGGAAGCGATACAAAAAAATCGAATCAAAGATTTAAAAACTAGAAATTGTCAGCTTTAAAATGCGTTCTAGAACATCAAAATCTATTAAATTTTCAGAAAGATACAGTTTTAAAAAAATCAAATGCATTTTACGTGTTAATATTCGATCGCTCGGTGGCACGTGTTAATAATATCCCATCACTTAAAAATTTTATATACATTATTTTCTTCGTACCTATAAGAAATTTGAGGGGTGACCTTAAAGAAATTCGAAAATAAGTAAATTAAGGGTCACCTTAATGTGTATTTATTTACCTTCAAACCTTAAATCGTTTATTCCATATCTGGTATTTCCAATAGTCCATTCACTATTGATCTCTTCAAAGCAGTCAACGACATTTACACATTTCAATAAATAATTTCGATTCCAATCTGTAAATATTATAAATATAAATAAACATTGTACGAATAATTGGTATTAGTTAACACGAAATTGTACAATAACAGTTTTTTGCGTGTATAAAAATGAGCGTTGAGCAATAATTGTGCAAGTTGATGATGGCTTTAATAAACAAAATATAAGGTTAGTGAGGATTAAAAAAAAGATGCGTCATCATACTGATTTTCAGCTCATATATCAGTAGACATATTTACATGGTAATTTTTTTTTTATATTTTTCTTCTGTAGGCTTTCGTGGCCGTTGTCCATGGTAGCGGTCTTCTTCAGAAGTGATTCTGAGTTTCATTTCTGTTGTAAAATATTCCCTTACAAAGATCTATCTCAATTTACTTTAAGAAAATCGTCATTTGTTTTTTTAAATTGCTATTTACTTTGACATATTAAATGTCACTTTGACGTTTTAAATGTCATTTTGACATTTGTATAGCAGAAAAATAATGACTTAGATTGAAATTGTCAAAAAATTCAAAATATACAACATAATAACCAGGCGCATATTAAGAAAAATGTCAAATTAATATTTTTTATTAAAATTGTATGAAAATTAAATGGTTAACCAATGACAGGCAGTTCATCTGAATAATTTATCGGTTTTTATTTAAATTGTTCAATAATTTACTACCTTTGATGAATTTAGCACGAGGAAGCACTGTGCATTTACTAGGCAGAGTATTTTTATTTTGTTTTAACTTAAGAATTCTATTTTCGCCTGCTGGATTTCGTTAAAAGATTAAATTCTCTGTTCAAATCATAGTTTTCTTACCTAAAACATGAATGGTGTCCCATATATACCGACCTTACTCTATCAGTTAGTATGCAATAACAGTCTTTTTGTGCATATAAAAATGAATGTTGAACAATAATAAAAAAAATGATAAAAAAATAAAAAAACTTATGGTTTTTACAATTAAAATTTAAGGTTACCTACTGAGAATTGAAATAAAGATTCATCATTAAACATAATTTTCAGCTTATCTACATCGGTAGAATACAGGTGGCCCAAAAATCACAAGTCCATTTAAAATTCAAATAACTTTCTACAATTAATTCTTTTTCAAAATTTGATTTCAAATTATTAAAGCGGTATCCTTGGAAATTAATTATGGAGAAATTCACTACTGAGCAATTGTGCTAACGCAAAGAACCTACACTCGTAGTTTTGGGGTCAGAAAACTACCACATAAACAAACTATACTTTATTTATTCCGGCGGTTTAAAATTAACAGCTCTAGACTTCTTTCTACGTGGGCATTTGAAAGATAAAGTATACTGTAACAACCCTCAAACCATTCAAAAATTGAAGGAATAAGCCAAGAAACATTACGACAGATGATGATTCACGCCTTGGAAAAAGCGCGTCAGTGTGAAGCGAAAAATGATAGTTATTTAAAGGATGTAATTTTCAAAACTAAATAAAATTTAATTCCAAGAAGTATGTTTTCTGTTTTAAAAAAAATAAATAAAAGTTAATTATTACGAAATGAAAAAGTTATTCCATTTTAAAATAGTCTTGTGACTTTTGGGCCAGCCTGCACATACTTTACTCTAATAACACTATTCAACAAAAAAATACTTTTATAATATAAAAAAGATCTGAATAGAAAATTTAAGAGGCTTTTGGCATGCCAAAACCGGATTTGATGCCCAATTGGTTATATCACGTTAGGGTTTTGAGATATTCTAACCTAAAAGTACCAAAAATGACTATATTGATAATGTTAAAGAATTTATTATCAAGTACGTAATTTTTTTCTAAAGTTTTCGGTCACGGTAACAAATAGTAGGTACTATCTTTCCTCTTTAAAATGAGTTTTAACTTTTTACTGTACGATTTTTTTTAGCCGAGATGTACTAGTTTGAAGATATGATATTTTTGTTAATAGAGTGTAGTATAGTAGATACAATGAACTACATATATCTTCAAAGTAGTATATTTCGGTAAAGAAAAATTGCATAGTAAAATATAAAAAATCATTTTAAAGAGAAAAAACAGTACTACTCGAAATCATGAAAGAAAACTTCAGAAAAAAATTACCTACTTACAACGGTTTTATTTTTTTGAATTTTGACTATCGCCATTCGAAAGAGCATAAAAAAACATGAAAAGTTGGCATTATAAGTTTTTTAAAATCTTCATTAGTTTCAGAGTTATTTGAAAAATATGATTATTTTGCACATTTTCATAGGGATGTTTCACCCCCTTAAACCGTTTTACCGCAGCTACGATAATTTTTTTCTTACTTACCTTAACCTCCTCTAACTATATACAAAGTTTAAACTCGATACGAATTTTCGACCTGAAAAGGTTCCCTTGTTAGTAATAAATTCACCAACATTGCCAAAATCGTCATTTTTTGGACTTTTAGGTTCGGATATCTAAAAAACCTGACGTGATGGAATCATTTGGGCAACGAATTCGGTTTCGGTATGACAAATACCTTCTAAATCACCTATTCAAATTTCTGTGATTTTTTTTGTTGAGTATACCGGGTGTTAAAAAAAGAGTGTAAAATATTTAAAGAGGTAATAGTATGGACCAAAATAAGCAAAAAACTTCTAATAAACATTTGTCCGGAAATTTGTCCTGAGGGAACTACAGCCCTCCAAAAATTTGGCTCAACATGAGTTTTATTTAATATCTAGAGAACCATTTGTGATAAAATTATGAAATTTGATATTCGGTTTAGTAATAATAAGTGTTACCAATTTCTCGTATTAAACAATTATAATTTAGACCAAGGATGTATGGGGTCAGTGGGCCCATCGATTTTTATCTAGTATTTTTTTATCCTTTAATTTTGTCTTGAATAAAGGACTTATATAAGATTACATGACACAATAAACACAAAAATATGTTTTGCTTATTTGTCATAGGATTAACTGTTTTCGAGAAATATCGATGGTAAAGAAAGCATGCAGAATTTAACTTAATTCGGATGCTTCAAATTACAAATAATAAATTTATATTCTTGTTCTCTGATAATAATTAAGAAAAAAAGTTATCATAAGTATACCACAAAAATGCATCCTTATCAACAAATAACCATTTTTAATTTTCGTTAATAAAGTACGTGTAATAGTAATAGAACTGGCTATAGATATAAGAGGAATCATATTAGGATGTTTCTTTATATGAACTTTTTTTCTAACCTTTAATCATAGAACAAGAATATAAATATATTATTTGTAATTTGAAGCATCCGTATTAAGTTAAATTCTGCATGCTTTCTTTACCATCGATATTTCTCGAAAACTGTTAATCCTATGACAAATAAGCAAAATATATTTTGTGTATATTGTGTCATGTAATCTTATATAAGTCCCTTTTTGAAGAAAAAATTAAAGAATAAAAAAATACTAGATAAAAATTGATGGGCCCACTGACCCCATACATCCCTGGTCTAAATTATAATTGTTTAATACGAGAAATCGATAACACTTATTATTACTAAACAGAATACCAAATTTCATAATTTTATCACAAAGGGTTCTCTAGATATTAAATAAAAACTCATTTTGAGCCAAATCTTTGGAGGGCTGTAGTTCCCTCAGGACAAATTTCCTGACAAATGTTTATTAGAAGTTTTTTGCTTATTTTGGTCCACACTATTACCTCTTTAAATATTTTACACTCTTTTTTTAACACCCGGTATAGTGTAGGTAATTAAAAATAGAACTAACCTTGTTTTGTATATGTAACATCTCCATTTAATTTATAATTTAACAATACACCTGAATACAAATCATCACCAGTAACAATACAAGATACTTGAGCTGTTGTAATGTTTTGTTTTGATATCACCATATTCACTTCGCCATTGGTAAATTGGGCAAAGAACACGGTAGAAATGAATCTAAAAACAATTATATTATTATAATGGTACAGATATATTAATAGAGTAAAAACCGGTTATAACGACATCGGTTAATACGACGTATCGGTTATAACGACACTAAATAAAAGTCCAACTGAATCCCATATAATTGTATTTTGACCGGTTATTACGACTATCTGCTTTTTACGACCAATATGCCGGTCCCTTCGATGTCGTTATAACTTTCTATTTTATTAATATTTTTTTAATATACAACTATAACGCCCCCACACTCCCATACTTTTTAAGGATTAAAAAAAATGTAATTTAATCTACTATGATAACTTGTGAGTGCCTGACTCATCAACGCCATGCCGAAGCCCGTAGTGATGTAAGCACTTTGTATTAAGGGATTATATGAAATCTAACGCAAAAAAAATCTTCTAAACTTTTTCTACTTAAAAAAATATTTTGAACAATTTTTATTTTATTTTTCACGTAAAATCAAATTCTTCAAATAATAAAACGGGCAAGTGCGTGTTGGGCACGCACATGATAGGGTTCCGTAGTCATTCTCACTACGATTTATAAAAAAGAGTTTTTTTCAAAATTTTCGTAACCGAAGGGTTAAAATCAAAAAGTCATCTGACTTTTATTATTGCATTTTAGGAGACCTATCAAATGACACCACTCAATGGGGTAAATGAAAAAATGTGAGTTCAATTTTCAGTCTATGAAAGGGGGGTCCAAAATATTTTTGACAATGTTCGTTATAATTTTCAGTGAAAGTACTAATTAAAAGCTACATTCTGATTTTTTATCAGATTTTTTGAATCGATAGTTTAGAAAATAGAGGGGGGGGACGCTCTGACAGCGACATTAAAAAGCAAATATATCGCGACTGAAGGGTTAAAATCAAAAAATTATTTGACGTTTTTTATTGCATTTTACGAGACCTATTAAATGACACCCCACTCAAAAGGGTAAGTGGGAAAAAAATGAGAGTTCACTTTTCCGTCTATAGAAGGGGAATCCAAAATATTTTTGACAATATTCGTTATAATTTTCAGTGAAAGTACTTATTAAAAGCTACATTCTGGAATTTTTTCAGATTTTTTAAGTTGATAGTTTAGAAAATAGAGGCGGGGGACGCTTTTTTAACGACTTTGGAGAGCAAATACATCGTGATTAAAGGGTTAAAATCAAAAAGGTCTGATACATTTTTTATTTCATTTTAGGAGACCTTTCTAACGACACCACACTCAATGGAGTAGGTGGACATTTTTTTTTGAAAACACTTTTCATTTTATGAAAGGGGGCTCTGAAAAATTTTTATTTTCAAAAATCTTATCATTTCTGTTTTTGGGTCGTCAATCTACGACCGTATACCAAATTTCATGTTATTATCTCAAAATTTTTGAAGACGGACGGACGGACATGGAGAAACTATAAAGGTTCCTAGTTTTCTACGGAACCCTAAAAAAGAAAATGAGGTACTACAAGCCTTAGATCATACCCCAATATTGAATTCTTGTTTAATAAAATGTAGGTACTGAATTAGAAATATTTCTGTGATATTTGATAACTACTGCAATTACTGAAAATTAATCTATAGACATTTAGAATAGCTTAATTTGATGACAATTAGGGGGGAGGGGCAAAAAAAATATATTTGCGAACTTTCTAACGACACCCCACTCAATGGTGTAGGTGAATTTTTTTTTGAAAACACTTTTCATTTTATGAAAGGGTGGTCTAAAAAATTTTTAGTTTCAAAAATCTTATCATTTCTGTTTTTAGGTCATCAATCTACGACCGTATACCAAATTTCATCTTATTATCTCAAAATTTTTGAAGACGAACGGACGGACATGGAGAAACTATAAGGGTTCCTAGTTTTCTACGGAACCCTAAAAATGAGGCAGCTTTAACCCAAATGAATGCATCTAAATGCACGAAAATTCTAACTTCAGTCAACTGTATCTCATAATCTTGAAGCTTTAGGAGTTTCTGCCCATTGAGACATTTGATCAGGGGGACAAAATACACAACATATCAAAAATTCAACCAATTTAGCGGAAGTCAGTTTCTCATAAGAATATTGCGGGGTCCTTTATTTTATTAATTTTTTTCATAAAAAAAAACTAAATAAAAATTTGTAACGTTATAATTAAAGTTATTTTTATATTTCAAGAAAAACATCACTTAATACCCCAAATACAAAAAAAACTTGCTGATAATGGAAGGGCACCCGAGTTTGCATTTAAATATTTAAAAGTGGGGCATGAAAAGTTTGAACACTCCTGGATTATATGTCATATAAAAAACACTGAGAAAGCCACTAGTGTTTAAAATTTTCTGTTACTTAATTAAAACATATCTTAACAAAGTTTGATCAATTTTAACTGCAAAACAAACAAATATTGTTTAAATTCTATACAGGTTGATTCATTACTGTCGTGCCAAACTTAAACAGTAGATTAAGAAAAATATTTTAAACAAAAAACTTCTAATATACATGTGTCCGGAAATTTTTCGTAAGAGAACTACAGGCCTCCAAAGATTTTACTAAAAATGAGTTTTTATTTAATATCTAGAGAACCCTTTGTGAAAAAATTATGAAATTTGGTATTCTGTTTAGTCATAATAAGTGTTATCGATTTCTCATATTAACTAATTATAATTTAGACTAGGGATGTATGGGACCAGTGGGCCCATCGATTTTTATCTAGTATTTTTTGTTCTTCAATTTTTTTATAAAGTTGGGCACTTATTTAAGGATATATGACATAAAATTGTCATAGGATAAACCGTTTTCGAGAAATATCGATGGAAAAAGAAGCATGTAGAATTTAACTTAATACGGATGCTTCAAATTAAACAAAATAAAATATTCTTGTTCTATGTTAAAAATTAAGACAAAAAGTTAACATAAGTACACCTCAAAAATGCATCCTTATCAACAAATAGCCATTTTTAGTTTCGTTTTTTGGTCAAGTTAGTAAAGTACGTGTAACAGTAATAGAACTGGCTATAATTCTTAGAGGATTCATATTAAAAGGTATATTTACATGAACTTTTTTTCTTACTTTTAATATTAGAACAAGAATATAAATTTATTTTATGTAATTTGAAGCATCTATATGAAGTTAAATTCTGCATGCTTTCTTTACCATAGATATTTCTCGAAAACGGTTTATCCTATAACAAATAAGCAAAATATATTTTTGTGTATATTGTGTCATGTAATCTTATATAAGTCCCTTATTCAAGAAAAATTAAAGAATGAAAAAATATTAGATAAAAATCGATGGGCCCACTGCCCCCCATACAGCCCTAGTCTGAATTATAATTAGTTTAATACGAGAAATCGATAACACTTATTATTACTAAACCGAATACCAAATTTCATAATTTTACCACAAAGGGTTCTCTAGATATTAAATAAAAAGTCATTTTGAGCTAAATCTTTGGAGGGCTGTAGTTCCCTCACGAAAAATTTTCGGACACATGTTTATTGGAAGTTTTATGCTTAAAATATTTTTCTCAATCTACTGTTCAAGTTTGGCACGACAGTGCCGATTCATCCTGTATAGGTATTAAAAAAAATCATTTCAAAGTGATAAAAAAAAGATATACAAAAAAATTATTAAAATATTTAATAGAAATCTTTAAAAAAATATACCTATATAAATATATAATATATAACTACTTACATTATGTAAATATAACACATTTTCACTATTTTATTATAATAAAATGGATGCCTATAGTATCGTTGTTTACTAATGCCGAAAAATAGTTTGTATACATTCATTTAAGGTAGAGGGGATAGAAAAATACCAAAGAAGTTTGGCTACATTATTTCAAAGATAAAAGGTCATGATCATCATATTCATCCGTATCAATAAACTGGTTTCTGTTTTGTTTATAAGGAAATCTGCTTACCCCTTCTTCTAAGAAAATTTAAATTTAACTCATATAAGTTAACTTTTAAATTTCGTGGAAAAGGTACCTACTAGAAAAATATTTGCAAATGAATAGTATGTTTATAATTAAAAATATTATACAGGCCGATTCATTATTCATTAGTGTCGTGCCAAACATAAACAGTATATAGATTAAGAAAAATATTTTAAGTAAAAAACTTTTGAGGAACATGTGTCTTAAAATTTTTCGTGAATATTTTAATTCAATAAAATTCCTATATCATCTTCGAACGATACGGAATGCACTCCAATCGGTTATTTAAAACAATATACAGGGTCCTCCAATAGTGTGTCCGGCATTGTTTTACGCCCAAACTATTGAAGATAGAGAGTTAGGATAAAAAATTTATTGTATATATTGACCCTAAAGAATTTCAGGAAAATATTTTCAACCCCCTAAAACCGCTCCTTGGAGGGTAGTTTGAGGGGTAAATGCCCGTTTCTCAGTTAAATCATATGGAATGGTATATCAAAAAGTACATATTTGTAAAGATCATAAAAAAATAAGAAACTTTTATAAAATAAAAATTTCCATACTTTCAATTGTTTAAAAAATATGGCGACTTGTTCTCAAATTTTAGGGTTTTACTAAAAGTGCTCTAATTTCGTTAAATATTAATGGAATTTTATTATTTTTTCAAATTTAGAAAGTAGAAATAATGAACTTTGTAAAGATGTATGACTATTTGTGATTTTAATAGTTTAAAGTGTCATACACGATATATCAAAAATTCAAAAGTTCAACTAGGGATAATTCGAAATTTTCAAATACAACGGTATATCAATTAGTACTTTTTCTTAAAAGGGATATGTAAATAAACAACTTTTGTTAAGAAAATTTAAATTTTAAAATAATAATTTTAAAATTGAAAACTGAAAATTAAAATTTTTAATTTTAATTTTTTTTATCAAAAACTGTTTATTTACATATCTTCTTTAAGAAAAAGTACTAATTGATATACCATTGTATTTAAAAATTTTGAATTATCCCTAATTGAACTTTTCAATTTTTGATATGTCGAGTATGACACTTTAAACTATTAAAATCTCAAATAATCATACATCTTTACAAAGTTCATTATTTCTACTTTCTAAATTTAAAATACATAATAATAAAATTCCATAAATATTTAACGAAATTAGAGCACTTTGAGTAGAACTCTAAAATTTGATAACAAGTCGCCATATTTTTTAAACAATTGAAAGTATGAAAATTTTTGTTTTACGAAAGTTTCTTATTTTTTCATTATCTTTACAAATATGTACTTTTTGATATACCATTCCATTTGATTTTACTGAGAAACGGGCATGTACCCCTCAAACTACCCCTCAAGGAGCGGTTTTAGGGGGTTGAAAATATTTTCCTGAAATTCTTTAGGGTCAATATATATAGTAAAATTTTTATCCTAACTCTCTATCTTCAATAGTTTGGGCGTAAAACAATGCCGGACGCACTATTGGAGGACCCTGTATAATATTTAATATACAGGAAGATTCGTTAGTATCGTACCAAATCTAAACAGTAGAATAAGAAAAATATGTTAAGTAAAAATCTTCTAGTGAACATGTGTCTGGAAATTTTTCGCTAGGGAACTACAGCCTTCCAAAGATTTTGCTCAAAATGAGTTTTTATTTAATATCTAGAGAACCCTTTGTGATAAAATTATGAAATTTGGTATTCTGTTTAGTAAAAATAAGTGTTATCGATTTCTTGTATTAACTAATTATAATTTAGACCAGGACTAGTGGGCCCATCGATTTTGATCTAGAATTTTTTGTTCTTTATTTTTTTTTGTAAAGTTGGGCACTTATTAAAAGTTATATGACATAAAATACGCAAAAATATACTTTGTTTATTTGTCATAGAATAAACCGTGTTCGAGAAATATCGATAGAAAAGAAAGCATACAGAATTTAATTTAATACGGATGCTTCAAATAACAAAAAATAAATTTATATTCTTGTTCTATGATTAGAAATAAGAAAAAAAGTTCATATAAAGAAACCTCCTAATATGAATCCTCTATAATCTATTACGAATTCTATTACTGTTACACGTTACTTGACTAACAACTAAAAAACGAAACTAAAAATGGCAAACAAATAATAAGTTGGTTAAAAAAAATTGTTAGTTTGTTTCAACTTGACACGAAAACTATTGTGCCGATTTTGATTGGAATTTCACTGTACAAAAACTAAAGTCGTTAGAATAATTAAGGCTATAGGTATGTTTATTAAATTAAGAGAGAAAGCCACTATGACGGGTCAGAAAAATTATCAATGTTTGGGGATTTTTTTCCCAAGTAGAATTAATTATTTTAGGATAGGTAGAAGACATTATTTAATACTCATTTTTATTAAAAAATATTAAAAATTTATGTTATGAGCCTATGATGTGACGAACAAAAAAATATATTTTTTTCCATAATTCTATCAAAATTTCGGGATGGGTTATCGAAAAAAAATGATAAATATTTTATTAATATTTATATAAATGTAGCTGTAGTTAAGCATTGTCGTTTTTATTTATTTAAATTTATCACAAAATGGCTACGGTTTGATATTTTTCTTTAATTTTTAACATCTTTTTTAATTCAAGCGGTCTTATAAAATAGTAAAATATCAAAATTTAAAAAAAAAATCGGTTCATTAGTCTTTGGGAAATCACTGGAAAAAGTCGATTCGAGAAAAATGCGTTTAAAGTGTTCTGAGGACACAACTGACGTTGCTAATTGCTCTCACTAAATCGACTGTGAATTTGGCAATTTTCGCAATTTAAACTTAATTTTTCTTAGGTACATACTTTTGAAAATGTATACTTTAAAAAAAAGCATAAAAAATCGTTTTTTTTTTCATAGTGGATTTCCCCAATTTAGGAAAGCTTGTTGTATTATGGAAAATTCAAAGTTCAGGCACGTATTAAAAATTAAAATTTTTTAATAGATCTGTATGAAAACCCAAAAGATTAAAACTACCTATCTAGTGTTAAATAATTTTCAAGTTCGTAGTTTTTTTTAATTAGCATGTACAAGTGTTTCTAACAATAAGACAGGACCCATAAGGAAAATAACTATACCTACATAAATTTATTTAATAATATAATCTGTTCATAATATCCGTCGTTATATTTGCAATATGATAAAATAAAATAAAATAAAAGAGAAATCATTATGGTTCCTGACTTACGGGACACCTTTATTATGAGTTATGAAGCGTTCTTTACAATATTTATTAAATGATGAAACTTAATTAAACATATATACAATTTTTTTCAATTCAGTATTTTCCAAATATTAATCTTTTCACATTTAAATTTATATACCGGGTGGATAAAAAAATTTTTGCATGGTTTTTAAATTATCCATGAATTGTTTAGTAGTTAAAAGTACAATAAAAAACTGTATGTAGAACCTTACGTGACTTCCATGTTCTATAATATGTATTTTTTACAATAATTTTTAATATAAAACTCACCTTTGTATTACTACCCGCACGGAAATTTTTATACTTGAAATATATTTTTAAAGTATACGGCGTATATTTTTTTATAAATTTTGTATACGGCAAGTATAAAAAATAAATTTTACATAATTCTCGTATACGACAATTATAAATAAAGTATACGGCGTATACGTAGAATGTACGGAGCGTATATCTCATTTATATTTGGCACATATAATTGAAATACTTTCCAAGTATACATTTTAAATGTATTTAACAAATATATTTAAAATATACTTTGAATATATCTCAATATGAAATTTGTATATACGCTTGGAAATTATATTTTTATGTGCGAAAAAAATATGTTTTCTGTATATTTAGCATATACTTTAGGGCACTTTTTTTATACTTGTTGAGTATATTTTTTAATTGTTTTTCTACACATATTTGATGTATACATCAAATATCATACCTATATACTTTTCAAGTATATTTTTTTATACTTTCTGTAACAATATTCCTCGTATATTTAATAAACATTTTTATGTTCATACAGGTTGGGCCAAGTAAAACGAAACGGGCGCGGTTTTGGTCATTTAAAATAAGATTTTGAGAAAAAGCTCGAACACGTCGATTTTGCTTTCAAGGGGACATCTTTTGCTATGAAATTTTTGCAAAAATCTTTTCAACCCTAAGCGCTACGAGCGCAACCCTTAAAATTTTAAATAGCATGATAGGGCAAGTGATACCTCATTTGAAAGGCTTTTTCATTCTGAATACGATGCTGTTTGATTTTTTCAAATCTGTTTAGTTTTAGTTAAGTTATTGACATTTTGAATTCCATAAATGCAATGATTTTCTAATCAAAAAACAAAAATTTACAACAAAAATTCAAAACAAAGTAGGTTTATTTTCTTATCAAATAATTCAAAAACATCCAATTTGGACATTTATTGAATTAATTAAAAAATAAAAATAAAAATTATTAAAAAAAAATTATCTATATCCAAAATTTTAATTAATTCAATAAATGTCCAAACTGGATGTTTTTGAACTATTTGATAATAAATAAACCTATTTTGTTTTAAATTTAAGTTGTAAATATTTGTTTTTTGATCAGAAAATCACTACATTTATGGAATTCAAAATGTCAATAACTTGACTAAAACTAAACAGATTTGAAAAAATCAAAAAGCACCGTATTCAGAATGAAAAAACCTTTCAAATGAGGTATCACTTACCCTATCATGCTATTTAAAATTTTAAGGGTTGCGCTCATAGCGCTGAGGGTTGAAAAGATTCTTGCAAAAATTTTATACCAAAAGATGTCCCCCTTGAAAGCAAAATCGACGTGTTCGAGCTTTTTTTCAAAATCTTATTTTAAATGACCAAAACCGCGCCCGTTTCGTTTTACTTGGCCCACCCTGTATATCTACTTATTTTTATACCGTCCGTCGAAAAATATACTAAAATAAAGTTTTAATTATACCGCCAAAAAAGTACATATAAAAGAAAAAGAATAAGAACTTATGTGTAGGAAGACGTCAGCTGACGTACTAATGCTTTGATTATGTATGCCGAATTAAGGCGTAAATTGTTAGTATTTGTAAGAAATAAAGTTAATTAAGTGAAAATAAAGATATTTGGTGTGTTTTTATATTAAAATTCAGAATTGGGATACATTTAAATCAACGAAAAAGAGACATAAATGTGAATAGTGCAGCTACACGGAGAAAACGAAACACCAATGAGTTGTGTTTTGGAGCATTAATCTAGTCAATGTAGTGTTTTTTTATCGTAAAAAAACCAAGCATTACGGTTGTGACAGCAATGAGACTGTCAGACACACTATAGGGAAATGTTTTGAGCATCACAGCAAAAGCAGGTAATTGTTTCTGCGTATGATCTACTCACGGATATAACCAAATTAAATTAAACAGTTATTTATAGTTGAACCACTGAACCGATCTCGATGAAATTTGGCAGGAAGATAGCTTACATCCTGAGAAAGGGCGTATGCTACTTCGAATCTAAAAAATTCATCCCCTAAGAAATTGCAAGGGGGTGGAAATATTTGTATGAGAAATATTTCACCCCCTGTCACATATTAAGGGTTGTAATTATTTTCATTCGATCCGGCGGGAAAAATACTACGGGAGTGAGGGGTTTTAGGGGGAAAAACAACCCCCTATCTCCCATAGGAACCGAGATATTTACGATTTTGTAAAATGAATGAAAACCAAAACAAAAAATATATAATATAATAATAATAATAATAATAATAATATAATATATATTTATTTATTTGCGTTTGGTACATGTAGTACATACAAAAGGTCATGTGTGAAAAGAAAACTATGAACAAATACAATACATATATGAATAATATAAATGGGTGTTACAAATGTTTTAGAGAGTGTACATAACTCTTACTGTCCCTGAATAAAGAATGATTTTAAGCTGTAATAGCATTTGTCTATTAAATATTTTTTTAGAACTATTTTAATTTTGTCTTTAGAAAGATTGGTTATCCATTTTGGTGTAGTATTATATATTTTAATAGCACTGTTAACTACATTTTTGTAGACAATTGCTTTACGTGTCTGCACTAGAGTCATATTTTCTTTGTTTCTTGTGAAATAGTTGTGTTCCAAATTATTAGCAGTAAAGAAGTCTGGATTATTTTTTATAAATAAAATACATTCCATGATGTATAAATCAATTATTGTTAATATCTGGAATTTTTTAAATAGGGGACGACAATGTTCCCTTGGACCTGCCTTGGCGATTACTCGGAGACATTTTTTTTGAATTTTTAATAGGGTTTCAACCTGAGGCGAATGGCCCCAAAATAAGATGCCATATGTAATTACAGATTGAACATAAGAATAATAAACTTGAAGTAGTATGTCTTGCGAAACCATATTACTTAAAACTCTTAAGGCATAAATAAATTTTGATATTTTATTTGTTGTATGATCTATATGTCCCTTCCATGTTAGATTTTTATCAATGATAACCCCTAAAAATTTGATTTCTTCTGTTATTGTAATTGAATTTGAGGGATTCAAGAGTATTGAGTCAGACTGTAAATTTTTGAATGTTATTAATTGGGTTTTATTCGTATTCAGTTTTAAATTATTATTTTCGAACCATGAAATTATTTTCTGGAATGAAGATTCTATATTTTTTAGTAATATGGTTTCGTTTTGACCCCGAAAAAAGATGGATGTGTCATCTGCAAATAGAATTATCTTTTCTTGTATATATGTAGTGATGTCATTAATGTAAAGTATAAATAGTGTGGGACCAAGAACAGATCCTTGGGGAACACCGGTCGGATTTATTTTATAGTGTGAAAAATGTTTTGTTATCATGTTATCTTTATTGCTATTAATTTTTACGCATTGTGTGCGGTTACATAAGTAAGAGTTTATAAGTTTAGAGGCAATACCTCTAATGCCATAATTCTCAATTTTAGTTACTAAGATTTCTCTATCTACACAATCAAAAGCCTTGCTAAGGTCTATGAAGGCGCCAACGGAGATATCATTACTATTAATTGCTGATAATATTTCACTTAAGGCTTTGAAAACAGCTTGGTTTAAGGTGCGTCCTTTAACAAACCCAAATTGATTTGGTGATATAATATTATAGTTTGAGATAAAGTTTGTTAGTCTATTGTTTATTAATTTTTCAAGAATTTTTGAGAAGGTTGATAAAATGCTGATAGGTCTGTAGTTTGTTATTATACTCTCATCGCCACCTTTATGTATGGGCGTTACTATCGATTTTTTAAGAATTTCTGGAAAAATTCCTTCAGTGAAAATTTTATTCATAACTACATTAAGAGGACAAGAGATATAGTATGCTGATGCCTTTAACAGCTTTGATGAAACATCGTCCCAACCAGAACTATTTTTGTTTTTTAATGTGATACATGCATTAATAATTTCTACTTCAGTACTAGGTTTAAGAAAAATTGTTTTTTTATATTTCACCCCTTGCACATATAAAAGGTTGTGTAATGAGTTTTATTCGATTTGGCGGGAAAATACCACGGGGTAGGGTTTATAGGGGAGAAACAACAACCTCATATGTGGAAGGGGGTGAAATATATTTATATTTTTTTTGTTTTGGTTTTCATTCATTTTACAAAATCGTAAATATCTCGGTTCCTATGGAAGATAGGGGGTTGTTTTTCCCCCTAAAACTCCTCACTCCCGTAGTATTTTTCCCGCCGGATCGAATGAAAATAATTACAACCCTTAATATGTGACAGGGGGTGAAATATTTCTCATACAAATATTTCCACCCCCTTGCAATTTCTTAGGGGATGATTTTTTTAAATTCGAAGTAGCCTACGCCCTTTCTCAGGATGTAAGCTATCTTCCTGCCAAATTTCATCGAGATCGGTTCAGTGGTTCAACTATAAATAACTGTTTAATTTAATTTGGTTATATCCGTGAGTAGATCATACGCAGAAACAATTACCTGCTTTTGCTGTGATGCTCAAAACATTTCCCTATAGTGTGTCTGACAGTCTCATTGCTGTCACAACCGTAATGCTTGGTTTTTTACGATAAAAAAACACTACATTGACTAGATTAATGTTCCAAAACAATACTCATTGGTGTTTCGTTTTCTCCGTGTACATAAAATATTTTGAGTTGGACGAGGACAATATAACGTAAAGCGAAAGAGTGTGATAGATAAACGCTATAATACAATTGTGAAATTTTGGGCTTTAAAAACTGTAAATTTCTATTCAATTGCACTGAGAAATTGCAATCGAGTAAAAACTGAAATTGAAGTAAGTAAAAATATCTGTTTACTTAAAACTTAAAACAACAAAGTTCTTTTGATAGTCGAATTTATCAATTACTTTTTTTTAGGACCCACAAAAAGACAATAATACAAAAAGAGCAGCAATTCAGAAAATAAACAAGATTCTTCATAAATTATTTCTTATTTTAAACACATTTTGTTTTTAGTAAAAAATATTCATTTATATATTCTCAATAAATATTTAATGATCTCAACTCTGGTAATTATTTCTAACTATATTTTCGTATCCTACGATAATATCACGTATGAAAATCTAAATTTAATATATTCGATATTATACGCAGGTCCTGAGAGAGCTGCCACGGGGCCCGGGCCATATGGCTTTCCTAGCCTCCCTCTATCAGGGCCTGACTAAAAGGTTATATGTCGAATGTACGTTAAATATATGATTAATATATTTAAAAGTATAATTTTTATATACGTAAATATGTATATAAAAACTATACGTATAAATATATTTTACGTATATTTAAAATATATATATTATAGATATACGTACAGCGGCAAAATCCATACATTTGCGTATACGCCAAATGCATGGATTGTATGTATATGCTGTACGTATAGCCATCAGATATATTTTAAATATACGTAAAATATATTTATACGTATACTTTTTATATACGTAAGTATCAAATATGTATATAAATATTATACGTACAAATATATTTTACGTATATTTAAAGTATATATAACGGATACGTACAGCGGCAAAATCCATACATTTCCATATACGAAAATATATAATCGGCGTATACTTTAACGTATGATTTGACGTATATTCCACGTATAAATATTTCCGTGCGGGTATTAATATTAGTTTTCTAATATCCTAATAGTAACATGTACTAATTTGTACTGCTGTAATGGCAGAGCTAGTTTTTCATTATTTTGAATAAATTACACGTAAATATATTTGTTTTATAATTTTTATAGTATTTAAAAGGGTTGAAGTTTCGAATAATTTTTGTTTTTAAAATGTCTCTATAGATATAGCCAATTGTGTAGAATTTCAATAAAAATCAAGATAAAAATTGGAGACCGATTGTTTTTCATCACATTTTAAAACGATCACAAAACTTCTCGTATCTTCAATATTGCAAGGAAGCAAAACAATTTTTTTTACTATGAGGTCAGTCCGCGGTGACGGGTGTGACATTTCAACTCGGATTTGAGTTCATAATTTCTAAATAATACTAGTTAATAACATGGTTTTACCATTTTTCTGTAGATCTTAATGCAATACATGTATATTGAAAGAATAAAAGATCTACGGTTATTTTACAAAAAAATGCCAGCGTTCAAAGCCCTGTAACGAATAAATTATAACATAAGAACATCAGGTAAATACATAATCTATTTAAGGTTGTTGTTCACTGAAATTCGTATATTATAATTATTACTATTGCTGACAATAGTAATAATTATCACAATAGTAACTATTATTATTATAAATAAAAACATTAAATGTAATCAATAATCCCTTGCTATTTACAACGCGAGTCAGTTGTCATTACCATGTTTTTATATTTCAAAGAGCCATATCGTATATTTACGTCATGTGTTCGGGAATTTATTAAAGTTAAAAATTAATAATTATTTAAGGAGATGGTAAATCATTCTAAAATTTTATATACACATTCCTTAATTACCAATCTATAACATATCCGTTTTTGGTTAAAATCTGACGTTTAGTTTTAACACACGAATTAAACGAATATCGAATTCCAAGTGGAACCCTATGCTTGCAATGTATAAGAGGCCAACTTTGCACGTTTATAATTAATAAACGAAATGGTAAACTGACCTTACAAATGCGAACTAGCTTACTTAACACAATATTAAAATTTTAACAAATTCTGTAGTGATCGATTTTAGTGAACAACAACCTTAACTGGTTATTACTCAACAAAATTGTGACGGGTGTGACACGTTAAATAAAAATATATAATAAATACTTATAACAATTATTTATCAAATACATCAATAGACTCATTAAATTTATAATAAATGCGGTCACCCTTAGTCATTATTGTTGGTGAGGATAGTTATTTTTTAATTTGGTCAAACGTCACGTTTGATATGTAATTGTCAAAGACTTTTAATAGTTTGCCACGATCGTCACTTATTCTTAAGTAAGTTATTGTCATTTTACCTTATTTGTTGTCTTTTTGAATTTTTTTTTAAATTTTTGAAATATTTAAAAATTAACTAAAATTTTTCTATTATTCTTTTGGTTTATGAAAATTGATGTTAAATAGCCTGTTAGTTTTATATTTTAGTATTCTTTTTCGTAAAATATTTCTTTAACTATCTGGTATCGATTACCGCGGACTGACCCTATGGCTAACAATAAACGAAAATTCAAAGATAATTTTGAATTTCGTATGGTTTATAGTTTTAGAGTCTTATGCCCCAGACAAGTGATGTATTTTTTTCATCCACCCGGTACATTATGAGTACATATGTATGTAAATTAATTTTAAACGAGTTTATTTGTATTGTAACATTGAATAAAAAACAATACCCAATCACAAATTTCAAATATCTTTCCTTGTCCCCACTTCTATTTTTTAGTAGGATTGATTACGAGATAAAATTACATTTTAAATATTCCTCTTCATTTGTTACAATAACTTTAACGCGGTATTTTAAATTAGTTCGTAGAAAATGAAGCAATTTATGTAAGTTTATTTTTAACATTATATAATTTATTTGTTTACATCATAATATAATTTTCCACTAAAAATATTTTTGAGGAATTTAAAAAAAGTTCAAATTTAATTTTGAATAATTGTTTTTATATGAAGTTATATGTATTAATGTCTTATCGATAATTTGTTAGAGTAAAATGGGGTAAATGCAGTGACGCATTTATTAAAAAATCGGGGTTGAATGGGGGGTCATCATTTTGTTTAAATTATATGTATATAATTTTAATTTTTTTATTTGTCATAATTGTTAAAATTAAAATTTAATTTTGACTAATTGTTTTGATATGAAGTTATTTGTTTATTGTCTTATCGATAATTTTTTAGAGTAAAGTGGGGTAAATGCAGTGACGCACCCATAAAAAATCGGGGTTGAGTGGGGGGTCATAATTTTGTATAATTTATAATATTATTTTCATTTTTTATCTCTCATAATTGTTTAAACAATAATGTATAGTGACAAAATTCGGAGGGAGGGGAGGTTCTAACCATTACCTCCCCCCCTACTGAGTAAATGCAAAACTGGGGTAAAAAAAGTAATAACGGTCTATTATTTTGTTCTATGTTTTCGAAATAATTTACCATTTCTAGAAAATATTTAAAAACTTAATTTACTATCTACTATAAAAGTTCATATCTCACAAAATTCTAATATAATATAATATACACAGGGTGTCCCATTTTAATGCATCACTCCCTCCAACTTTTTTTATCTATCAATTAAATAAAAAAATGTTTGGTTTTGAGGGGGAACCAAAATGGTGTTATTAATTTTTTATTTTTCATGGTCAAATAGGACCAACATTTTTTTAAAGGAAACCTGTATTTTTTTTATTACAGTATCATTGTTGGAAAAAAGCAGCGTTTGTTTTAAATAATTTTTTGTATGACACCATTTTTCTTTAATATTTAACAAAATAATTTGAGATTTTATTTTTCACTCGAAAACTATTAACTTTAGAAGAAAAGTGTAGAAAACAAAAAAATGTTTTTTATATGACATAATAAGCAAATTTTTTTAACTTTTACTCTACAAAATATAAAATCAAAATACATTACTTTTTAATTAAAAAAAAACCTCATTTTTGAAGTTACCAGATATAAATTACAGGATGACCAGTATTTCTATGGAATAAATTTTCTTGACTTTTCCCAGTTTTCCAGGAGATTTTTTTACCGTTTTTCTCTCTTTTTTATTTAAAGTTTAGATAAAAAAACCTAAAAAAAAGTCACTGTTTAAATATTTACGAAAATTAGTGAGCTTTTGCATTTTTATATAAAATTCCCCGACTTCCAACCAAATTCTCTGACTTTTCCCTGATATTTCCCTGTATAGCAAAATTCCTTGACTTTTCCCGGTTTTCCAGAAACTGGCCATCTTTCTTTTTGCATTATCCCTCTAAAATTGTCGGTTTCCGAGTAAAAAATTAATGAATATTTTAAATCTCACATTATTTTATTAACGTCAAAGAACAATTATTATTATTGAAGACAAAAGCTTCTTTTTTCCATAATTTAAGATACCGTAATAAATTTAAGTTTCCATTAAGAAAATGGCCCTATTTGACCTTGATGGCGTCCAAAAAATCAAAAATTAATAACTCTATTTTGGTTCCCCTTCAAACCCTAAGAACTTTTATTTGAAACATTGTTTGATTTAATTAATTAAAAAAATAGGGGAGGTGATAAATTAAACTGGGACATTCTGTATAATAAAATAACATTTTAGATTAGAAAAAAATTAAAACACGCTTTGGCCTGTTAGCCATTGATTTAAGAAGCCCTTATGACCATCCAGGCGCGTATAGAGCCTAACTTTTCGGAGGGGGTTTTATAGAAAAATAAATTATAAATTTGACACACTTATGCCCGGTATTATCAACCAATTTAAAGCTCCTTTAGCACTAAATGCTCCTTTAAAGTAAATTTGGTGTATAACCAACGTGATTTAAATCAATATTTAAGCTTTCAATGAAAAATGAACATAATATATGTTGTAAATAAATACTGCAGCTAATTTAAAATCTATTTAATTAATTATTTAATTATGCTTGGATCTGTTGATAATATGACAGTTAGTTAAAGGAGCATTTAGTTAAACATGATAATACTGGACGTTAGTTATTTTATTTATTTAAACCTAACTTATTTTTTAGATTGCTTTTACTTGTTTTCGCTACCCCTTTTATAAAGGGAGAGGTGAATATGTTATTAAATAGAGTAAATACATCAACTGTTAACGTATCTTGTGTCGTAACTGGCGAAGATCTTTTGTCAGGAGTATTGTTGAATTATAAATTAGATGGTGATGTTAAATATGTCCAACAAGGTTAGTTATAATAACGTTATTATTTAGTATCAGTATACATACTACTGGAAAAACAAAAAAAAGTATAGAACTGTTAGACTCCTGATAAGGACTTCTTGTGAAGTCGAAACACGTGTCGAGTGTCATTGTTTTGTTGTGGTTAAAGTTTATATTTTTAGTTTAAGTAATTGTTTAATATAGTTTATATTGTATCTAATATATTTTATTTGTAGATTGGAATCGAAAGAATGAATTGCGATGCGTGAATATCATTGATTGTTTTGAAGATATTGATACAAATGAATGGGAAATTGGAGGAATTGGATATGAAATTTCTGATTTGAGGTTTGAAGGTAAATACAAAAAATTATTTATTTTTTCCAAAATACTTTTTTTTTAATTGACGCGATTGACGTTGGTTAGGGTAGCCCTTAATTTACTTATTTTCAAATTTCTTTAAGGTCACCTTCCAAATTTCTTAAAGGTACGAAAAAAATAATATTTACAAAATTTTAAAGTGATTGGGTATTATTAACACGTGCCACCGAGCGATTGAATATTAACACGTAAAATGCATTTGATTTTTTCAAATTTTCTTTAAACAGCTGTATCTTTGTGAAATTTGAATGGATTTTGATGTTCTTAAATGCATTTTAAAGCTGACACTTTCTAGTTTTTGTACCTTTTATTCGATTTTTTTATCGCTTCCCACTACTCCTTGAGAGATTTCAGAAAAAGTGAAAGAAGTCTAAAATTTAATAATTCAAGATAACTCAAAATTGGCATGCCAAACTTCAACAGTTGGTGAAGGAATTATTTTGAACAAAAAACTTATTTAAACATGTGTCCGAAATTTTTTCCCTGAAGATTTTTTCCAAAATTATTTTTTTAGGGGGCTGTAATTCTCTTACAAAAATTTTTTGGAGACATGTTTAAATAAAGTTTTTTGCTCAAAATATTTTTTTCAACCTACTGTATAAGTTTGGCAAGCCAATTTTGAATAATTAAATTTTTGGCTTCTTTCATTTTTCCGAAATCTCTCCAGGAGTAGTGGGAAGCGATAAAAAAATCGAATCAAAGGTTCAAAAACTAGAAATTGTCAGCTTTAAAATGTGTTTTAGTAGGTACATCAAAATTTATTAAATTTTCACAAAGATACAGCTGTTTAAAGAAAAATTAAAAAAATTAATGCACTTTACGTGTTAATATTCGATCGCTCGGTGGCACGTGTTAATAATATCCAATCACCTTAAAATTTTGTATACAGTATTTTTTTCGTACTTTTAAGAAATTTGGGGGGTGACCTTAAAGAAATTCGAAAAATAAGTAAATTAAGTGCCACTCTACTACTGGTATACAGGATGTTTAAAATAAAATATTACTAGTTTTTATTTCGATAATTAAGAAGTTGCTGATGTGTCGATCAGAGCAGGTTACTTATTTTAATTTTCAGTCTGCTTCATGCCAACTACAAAATCTTTTACCGGCAGAATTGTATTTTGTCTGTTAAAGAGAGGTTGCTAATGAACCAAACAGGTTATAAATTCTGATTTTATTTCAGATTTGAATACAATTACTACATCAGATACATTTATGCTGGCCGATATAAAAGTAGAGAAACTCCGTCAGTATTTCTCTGTTCTTGCCAAGCATATCACAGTTGCTGTTTGTGAAAAAAATGAATATAGTGAGGACAACAAATGCTATTTGTTTGTCTTCGACGAAGACAGTTTAACACTCTTAGATTGTCAGTTACCTTCTGCAGAAGCTACCACAAATGGTTGTATCAGTTTAGCCAGCACTAAGGTACATAATAACATATGTTAAAGTAATGACTCAGACCAGTACGGTCAACGAGTACCGTTCCGGGATAAGTTCTGGTTCAGTGTTTTCTTAGGCATATATGTAAATAGTCGTAATTATTTTAGAATTAAGTTAGTGTCTTTAGGACTCTGATGATGATAGCATTGCTATTGAAACACGTCACTTAAACTAAAATAGCACCTTAACGACAAAAGTTATGTCACTCGACACGTGTTTCGACTTCACAAGAAGTCCTCATCGGAAGACTAACGATTCCAGACTGAGAATGAGTCTGGAATCGTTAGTCTCCTAATGAGGACTTCTTGTGAAGTCGAAACACGTGTCAAGTGACATAACTTTTGTGGTTAAGGTGCAATTTTAGTTTAAGTGACTAAGAAACCACAGTTTCTCAGTTTTTCAAGTAAAAAAAAATTGAAACACGTGTAAGTCTAAGATCTTACAATTTTTATGGTTAGGGGATTTGTATTTGATAATAACCTAACTGTCAATTGACACTATAGGGTGTGGGGATGGGGATGCGGGGAACGGTACGGGGAAGCACCTGTAAGTGGAGGCAAGGTGTGTCTTTCTTTGGAGCGTGCGAAATCACATCTCTCTCTCTCTCTCTCTTTCTATTTTTTCACACACTTATTATTTCTTTTATAAATAAAAAAAGTGAGTCCTAATCATTTTGAAGATGTACAGATATATTTGTAAATGAATAAAGAATGTATGCTAAAATTTTCATCAAATTCCTTCTGTCACATCACTTTGAAAAGTTCTGTAATGTCTCATGTCATTATACAGTTAATTTGTTTATTTAATATTTGTTAAACTATTCTCTTAATGATATTGAAAAAAATGTTAAATATAAATGTCTTCTTACCCGCACGGAAATATTTATACGTGGAATATACGTCAAATCATACGTCAAAGTATACGCCGATTATATATTTTCGTATATGGAAATGTATGGATTTTGCCGCTGTACGTATCCGTTATATATACTTTAAATATACGTAAAATATATTTGTACGTATAATATTTATATACATATTTGATACTTACGTATATAAAAAGTATACGTATAAATATATTTTACGTATATTTAAAATATATCTGATGGCTATACGTACAGCATATACGTACAATCCATGCATTTGGCGTATACGCAAATGTATGGATTTTGCCGCTGTACGTATATCTATCATATATATATTTTAAATATACGTAAAATATATTTATACGTATAGTTTTTATATACATATTTACGTATATAAAAATTATACTTTTAAATATATTAATAATATATTTAACGTACATTCGACATATAACCTTTTAGTCAGGCCCTGATAGAGGGAGGCTAGGAAAGCCATATGGCCCGGGCCCCGTGGTAGCTCTCTCAGGACCTGCGTATAATATCGAATATATTAAATTTAGATTTTCATACGTGATATTATCGTAGGATACGAAAATATAGTTAGAAATAATTACCAGAGTTGAGATCATTAAATATTTATTGAGAATATATAAATGAATATTTTTTACTAAAAACAAAATGTGTTTAAAATAAGAAATAATTTATGAAGAATCTTGTTTATTTTCTGAATTGCTGCTCTTTTTGTATTATTGTCTTTTTGTGGGTCCTAAAAAAAAAGTAATTGATAAATTCGACTATCAAAAGAACTTTGTTGTTTTAAGTTTTAAGTAAACAGATATTTTTACTTACTTCAATTTCAGTTTTTACTCGATTGCAATTTCTCAGTGCAGTTGAATAGAAATTTACAGTTTTTAAAGCCCAAAATTTCACAATTGTATTATAGCGTTTATCTATCACACTCTTTCGCTTTACGTTATATTGTCCTCATCCAACTCAACATATTTTATGTACACGGAGAAAACGAAACACCAATGAGTATTGTTTTGGAACATTAATCTAGTCAATGTAGTGTTTTTTATCGTAAAAAAACCAAGCATTACGGTTGTGACAGCAATGAGACTGTCAGACACACTATAGGGAAATGTTTTGAGCATCACAGCAAAAGCAGGTAATTGTTTCTGCGTATGATCTACTCACGGATATAACCAAATTAAATTAAACAGTTATTTATAGTTGAACCACTGAACCGATCTCGATGAAATTTGGATAATATATTATCCAAATTTCATCGAAATGTCGTCGATCTCTTTAATATAATTGTAGTAAGCGAACACCGTTTTGAAAATTGTAATACACTGGGGTTTAGAGCTCCAATTTTGTACTATAATTATTATACTTTTTGAAAATTCAATCAAAGGACCCCGAACTAATCTTAGGGAAATTGGGTTTCAGCGAAATGGTCTGAACTTTGTATATGTTATAGCCCTGATCATCTCGGTTGAAAGTCCAAATGGGCACAACTCTCCTTATTATGCGTATTTTCTTCTATAACGTTGAGTCTAATTGCAAAATAGCCTTTAGAAAAATCTGACACTCAGGATACATGTGTTTTTGGGTTTGGAATCTTTATTTTAGGATTTAATAGCAATAGAGAACAGTAAAAAATGATAAAATTTAACTGTTACAGTGGAAGGATTTTTCAATATTGATACTAAAAAAATTTGTTTAATGAGAGAATTTTTTAATATTTTTTTTTGCAATATTAATTATAAAAAAAGAACCGAAATACACATATATCCTGAGTGTCAGATTTTTCTAACGGCTTTTTGCAATTTGACTCTACGTTACTCGTGATAGAACTATGGAGGTACCGTGCCCTCTAACTGCAAAAATATGCAATATAAAGGGTTTTCCAGAACGGTGTTCGCTTACTACAATTAAGCAGATCGACACCATAGACAAATAACACATAGATTTCGTTGAAATTTTGAAAATAAGAAAACATTTATATTTTAAAAATCCATGAAAAATTTCATTAGGATAGCAGTTTAACAGATATTAAATAAACAAATTAACAAACTAAACAAAAAAAAAATCATACCATTTCGCTGAACCCCAATTTCCTTAAGATTAGTGCGGGGTTCTTTAAATATGTAATGGGGGAGATTAAAAAGTATATTGTAATAATTCAAAATGTTTTTAGAATTATTATTATTTAATTACGAAAATGTTATGATTTGTATTTTATACAAAAAAAAAAGTTTTGTAATTATAAAAATTTAGAATTTATATTTTTAGGTAAAAACTGTAAGTGATAAGGAATGGTGGAGTTTCTATATTTATTACGCCGGGGGTGAAATAAGAGTAAACAATGCACGTGACAACACTAGACTTATTGGTTTCAAGAAAAATCGAAATGCGAAATACGTTTTTATAAAATCAAAAAATACCGCATTATGGAAAACATACATAAGTAAGTATAAAAAAATAATATCTAGTTCTTCTAATTATTTAAGGAGGGATCCTGCTTTATGAGGCCAAAACAAAGCGTTTTTTTGGGAATTTTTTTAGGACAGAAAAAAATAAGCTAGTGAAGTGAACTTTTCAGATTATTTTATTGCATATTTGAACGTTAAAAAAAATTACTAACACAAAAATATTCAAACGCAACCAATTTATATGTACATTTGTGCAACGCCTTGCAATCGCAGTCTCCAATCGGTGGGAAAGATGGAGCTCGTAATTTTTGTCAGAAAGAAAAAACTAAATTAATTTTTATATATTTTTCTTCTATATGAACTAAGAAAAACCTAAAAAATTGTAAAATAGAAAAAAATTTCAGGTTTTAAAAAAAATGTGCTTTTTTCAAGAAAAAAAATCATTTCAACTTGCTAAAAAAGTTGTTTAGAATTCTTTTTCCTGAATCTTTTCATATAGAAGAGAATTTAAAACTGAAGACAACAAGATTTGATTCATTTTGATCGGTCGTTTAGTTTTCTTTCAATCACGCCCGCCAATTTTGAAAAATCATAAAAATAAAAACTCGAGAAAACGCGTTTCAAAGTTATATGGTCTACGGCAGCGGGTCTTAAACTGGGGTCCGCGGACCCCCGGGGGGCCGCCAAACTTTTACGGGGGGGCCGTGAAACATTTTTGGCAAAATTTAATTTACATAAAGTACTTTTATATTTCTATTTATCAGTGAATAATTAGTTTATAACGACCTTTTTTGTTTTTCTATCAGGGATGGGGGTCCCCGAAAAATATTTGTTCAAAAAAGGGGTCCCTAGCCCACATAAGTTTAAGAACCGCTGGTCTACTGTATACCTGCTCGACACCCCACTGCTATATCAAAACATTACAGACATATTTTTAGATATATTAGGAACAGATTTAAGCAATAAAAAAATGGATTTTTGTAAACTCATAAAGCAGGATACCCCCTTCAAAAATAAGGGGGGGGGGCAGATGGGCTTGGGAGAGAAAAATAAAAAAAAGTTGTTAAAACTTTACAAACTTTCGTAACTTTTGGAGCACCCTGTATAAGAATGTATCAACAGTGGTTAAGTTAGATTATATAATGATAACTGGCACTTTGTTTTAGATGATTATATCCATACACATGAACCGGAACAGATTTTAAAGGTGAAAAGTTTCGATTTTGATTCGACGTATTTGTGTATTGGTATGGAAATTTCTTTAGGTACAGATTGTTATTTTGAAATAACGGCAGAAAGGGATGGTGTTATTTTAAAAGAAACAATACAATTAGAAGACAAGGTTAGTATCAGTTATTATTATTACACAAAAAAAATTATTTGTCTATGTCTTAAAAAAAATGTGATCAATGTAAAAAATCCGTGATCGATTTGGCTTCGATAGAGGTTGTTTGTTAATATGATAATTTTTTACCAATATGGAAATATCCACGTTTATCTTATTGATAAATGTAGGTATATTATTACTAACAATGTTCTTATCATGGTGAAAATTTTGTTTCGTATTGAAAACATAAATTTTAAGTACAAAAAAAACTTTATAAATTACATCACTGAATTTACCATATCGAAAATTGCACTTTCACTAGTTGGGTGGTGTAAAAAATATTCACACTGATAAATATTTCTGAATACAACCATTATGTGTAATCTATTTGAGAGTTTCATTAGTTGGTGTAAAATTATTTGTTAATTTGACAAATGAAAAGATTTTTAAATAAACATGAACATATATTTTTCAAATGAATAAAATACTTATCCTCAATAAGAATTTTTTTTATTATTATATTGAAAAATTTTGTTACATTAACAAGATAAATTTATTTCAAATTTTCAATAAGATCTAGTTTTTGTTCTGTACGGCTATGTATTTACAACGTTTAGACCGATCATCTTTCATGGTACAAACTTAAATTAGGTTTTTAATTTTGTTTTTTTTTCAATAAAAAAACATTTTATTTGGTAAAATTTAATTTTTAAATTATACGCAGAACACATGTACATTTAATGTAATTTTTTACTTTATTAGTAAAAAAAAATTTTACGATCGCAGTATATTTACAATATTATATATACAATGGCGTTTTCATTGAAACTAAAGTAACAGTAAAAGAGTGTATTAAATTACTCAAAAACCATAAGTCCAATATTTTTTAAATAAATTAATAAAAAATATGAGCTATCAATAAATAACTTAATATAATTTTAGACTTTTATTTATATGTACATTGCTCTAATAGAAATTGAATAATCTTAACGCGTGCTAAAATTAAATTAAAAATTTAAAGGCTTGAGTAAATTTGTTAAATACAGTAGAAACCGGTTATAACGACATCGAGGGGACCGGGCATATTAGGTTGTAAAAGTCGATAGTTGTAATAACCGGTAAAAATACAATTATATGGGATTCAGGATATCGTTATAACCAGTTTCTACTGTTGTAAAATTTTGAGACTTTTTTGTAGATTTGTTCATTTATATATTATTTAATATATATTTGTATGTAACCAATGTTAAAATCAATTTTTAAGTTCATTTTTTTTAAATTTATAATAGGAAAGAAAATATAGACGAGTTGAATTCAATTATCCGGAAACTGCAAAAGGTCCGGTTACTGTATCAATTCAAACAAATGGAGATGGTGATTTTTGGTGGGCACTTTATAGCTTACATTCTTGCCCTACAGGTAAAATACAGTATGGACAGTGTTATACACTAATGTATCAACCTACACAAAACTCGTTTCGAGGTATCGATATTTCCTGCAATGATGTGAACTTTATTATGAACAAAAAAACATTCACAACTCAAAAATGATTTTTGTATGGCTTGACACATTAGTACATAACATTGTCCATATATATCCTATAGTTTCATTAAGACGAGAGTTATTTACGAAATGGAAATGTCAGTTTTTAGGGTTCCGTAGAAAACTAGGAGCCCTTAAAGTTACGCCATGTCCGCCCGTCTTGTAAAAAATGAAATTTGGTATACGGTCGTAAATTAATGCCCCAAAACCCGAAATGATAAGATTTTTGGAAAAACAATATTTTTTAGACCCTCCTTACATAAAATGAAAAGTGTTTTCAAAAAAAATTATCACCTACCCCTTCGAGTGAGGTGTCGTTAGAAAGGTCTCTTAAAATGCAACAAAAATGTATCACAACCTTTTGATTTTAAGCCTTTATTCATGATATATTTGCTCTTCAAAGTCATTATGAAAGCGTCCCCCCCCCTCTATTTTCTAAACAATCAATGCAAAAAATCTGAACAAATTCTAAGTTGTATCTTTTAATTAGTACTTCCACTAAAAATTATATCAAACACTGTTGAAAATATTTTGGAACCCCTTCTATAGACTGAAAAGTGAACTTACATTTTTCTCACTTACCCCATTGAGTGGGCGGAATTTGATAGGTCTCCTAAAATGCAATAATAAAAAATGTCAAATAACTTTTTGATTTCAACCCTTCAGTCACGATAGATTTGTTTTTTAATGTCGTCAGAGCGTCCCGATTCAAAAAATCTGAAAAAAAATCTAAATGTAGTTTTTAATTAGTACTTTCACTGAAAATTATAACGAACACCGTCAAAAATATTTTGGACCCCCCTTTCATAGACTGAAAAGTGAACTCACATTTTTTTCATTTACCCCATTTAGTGGGATATCATTTGATATATCTCCTAAAATGCAATAGTAAAAGTCAAATGACTGTTTGATCTTAACCCTTCAGTCACGAAAATTTTGAAATCACTCTTTTTTTATAAATCGTAGTGAGAATGACTACGGAACCCTATCATGTGCGTGCCCAACGTTTTATTTAATATTATTTACCTTGCATGAAAGCCTTTTGTGGTGTTTACACCGAAAAAACAAAACATAAACATCGTGTTTAAAATACTTCGTATTTAAAAATGTATAGGTTTTATTGCTATTTTATCATAAAACCGCAGTGTTTCTGTTTTGTTTTCTCGGTGTAAACACTGCATTAAGTTTAAATTTCATACGTAGATCTACTAACTGATTCAATTTCGATATTTCAGAGCCAAGAGTGATAACATCTGTTATTGAACTGCCAGCCAATAATAAAAAGACAGTCGGTAAAGAACTGTTTTGTCAAGGACTCAAATCAAAGACCCAAGTTGTTAAAGAAACAGCCCCCGATGGTGTTTCCCAATGTGAGGTTGGACATTTTGGACAAAGCTGTGACATTACTTGTTCCGGTATTCTTGGTCCAAATTATAACAACTGTCAAAGGGTTCAGATCTGTTCACAGGCTGGTTGTAAATGCGCTCAAGGATTTTGGGGAGACAACTGCCTTCAAGGTTAGCGGGGATACGGGTGTATACAGGGTGATTCATTTAACCTGGAATTTTGTATATGTCGAGAACTAAGTAAAATAATGAAAAATTGTTCAGACAAAAGTTATAAGGTATCGAAAGTGTAAAATATTTGTGACCTTGAATTTCACCTTGATACTTATTTTCATGGTCAAATGAAGGTCAACTTTGATTTTTTAAATAAGAACCTATATTTTTTATTGCATATTCGTTAGGGTGTTCCAAAAAAAGTCGATAATTTTTTTTTTCGATTGCATGTGAAATTCTTGTTATATATGCTATAAAAAAAATTCTGTAAAAATTTGAGCCCTTAATATCAACTTGAAGAACTCCATCACCGAATTTGAAGATTTACCATTGATTTAACATGGAAAAATGATTTTTTAACGTTCATTTCTCCTGCAAACTATGTAGAACATTATTTTTCGGAAAAACCATGACTGATCCTTCTTCAGTATTAAATTCTGTAAAAAAAAGCTCTTAGGGTCCAGTCTCTAACGTCAACCCTCTCGTTTTTATTTGCGTTAAAAAATACAGATTTTTTGAAATTTCGATTTTTTCCATTTAATGTGTAAAATTTTGATCTCAGACCATAAAGTTTGAGGAAATTTTAGTAGATCGTTCAACGTTTCACAAATCTGTGCCAAGAAAATTTTTTGTATCACTTTTGGCTCCTAAATTGTGAGGTTTGCAATATCTATTTTAATGATTATTCGCTATAATAATAAATTTTACAAAAAATTTTAAAATCTATCAACAAAATATCAAAATTTCTTTATAAAAGTCAACAAAACGCTGTATTTAGGCTTTAATTCTTTCAATTTTATTTTTTTTTTCCATTTAAAATAACAGTTTTTGGCTGTAACATATAATTTACACAATTTTGTAATTTTTTAAGAATTTTTCGAATTACCACAGTTAATAGAAAGAAAAAAAATTCCATTATCTAAAATTTCTGTAAGAAGCCGGTTACCCAAAAACGATAACAATTGTTTTAAATAAAATCTATGTGATAAATGACAAATTTTTATTTTCTTAAAAAATTGTGTAAATTATATGTTAAGCCAAAAACTGTTATTTTATTATTATTTTTTTTTTTATTATTACAATTATAATTACAATCTAGTCAAGTAGACTAATAAGCAATATTTTTCTATCCTAAATTAATAATAAATAACTTAATGCTAAGAGTTCACCCTTTAGCGTCTCTTAGTTTCTCACTTTTGCTCTGCTTTTACACTAACTAACTAAACTAAACTAGCTCAAATGGCTTCTTCCTTTTGAGTCTGCGCACTATACCTGTGTTGTTCAGGAGTTGGGAGGCCTCCACGTTTACATGATGACGAAGTCTTCCTTCATGTTTGTGCGCAGATCTCTGGATTTCACTGGTTACAAACTCCACTCCTAAGTCCTTGTGGAGGTCGTTGTTTCTTATGTACCAAGGTGCGTTGACGATATTCCTTAGTACTTTATTTTGGAATCGTTGTATTATATTTATATTACTATCTTTGGTACAACCCCAAAGTTGTATGCCATATATCCAAACCGGTTTAAGTATTTTAAATGGAAAAAAAAATGAAAGAATTAAAGCCTAAATACAGCGTTTTGTTGACTTTTATAAAGAAATTTTGATATTTTGTTGATAGATTTTAAAATTTTTTGTAAAATTTATTATTATAGCGAATAATCATTAAAATAGATATTGCAAACCTCACAATTTAGGAGCCAAAAGTGATACAAAAAATTTTCTTGGCACAGATTTGTGAAACGTTGAACGATCTACTAAAATTTCCTCAAACTTTATGGTCTGAGATCAAAATTTTACACATTAAATGGAAAAAATCGAAATTTCAAAAAATCTGTATTTTTTAACGCAAATAAAAACGAGAGGGTTGACGTTAGAGACTGGACCCTAAGAGCTTTTTTTTACAGAATTTAATACTGAAGAAGGATCAGTCATGGTTTTTCCGAAAAATAATGTTCTACATAGTTTGCAGGAGAAATGAACGTTAAAAAATCATTTTTCCATGTTAAATCAATGGTAAATCTTCAAATTCGGTGATGGAGTTCTTCAAGTTGATATTAAGGGCTCAAATTTTTACAGAATTTTTTTTATAGCATATATAACAAGAATTTCACATGCAATCGAAAAAAAAAAATTATCGACTTTTTTTTGGAACACCCTAATATTCGTATTATATGGGAAAAAACATGTAACTTTTGTACAAAAAGTTTTTATTTTGATGTAATTTATAGTTTCTAACGAAATTTATATGCGCTTGCTATTTGCTTCGTAAATTTAAAATTACTAAATAAGTTTACTTTTTATAAGGTCGATTAATTCCAGAATTACGCCAAAAGTAGTTTATTAATAGAATGTATAAAAAGAAAAATTATTTAGTAAATTGCAAGTGCATGGAAATTTGGTTAGAAACAAAAAAATTACATTAAAAAAAAACTTTTCGTACAAAGGTTATATATTTTTTTCTGTATAATACGAATATGCAATAAAAAATATAGATTCTCATTTAAAAAATCAAAGTTGATCTTCATTTGACCATGAAAATAAATATCAAGGTGAAATTCAAGGTCACAATATTTGACCCTCTCGATACCTTATAACTGAACCATTTTTCATTATTTTGCTTAGTTCTCGAGATATACAAAATTCCAGGTTAAATGAATCACCCAGTATAAATTTTTAATTAGTACAATACAATAATGTATTTTTATATCTATTTCAGGTGTATTCATTTCTACAATCAGCAACTTGCTGACGATTTCTGAAGTCGGTAGTAGCTATATTTTGTTAGATGCCAAGCAAAATAAGAATCATAAAGATTTAATGTTGTCGGATAACTTTATTATAGAAATATTGGTAAGATCATTATACATATAAGAACTGAACGTATGTATTTCTGCTAGAGTTAGATATTTTTTTAATAATAGTGGGAGGGGGTTAATCATAAGTTATTATAGGGGGAAGTTGTGATATTGTGACATTATACACAAAGTCACGAAAGGTTTTAAACTAAGTAGTTATATAACTTTTTAAAGTAAAATATTTTTCAAGAGAATAATCAAGGGTATGGGGCCACATTTTGACCATGGAATTAATTACTCTATTACCTTCCATGGTCAAAATGTGGCCCCATGTATAGCGACTCTTCTCTACGTTTAGCCATTTTACATATTTTTTTTTATTTTGATTACAATTTGTATATTTTTTCATAGGAAACATTTGAACATAAAAATACAAAAATACAACAAAAAGCCGCATGGCCTCCAAAATATAAAAGTTATAAACTAACAGACTTGAAACCAGGTGTTACTTATTCAATTAGAGCAATATTCTTTGATACAGATGATGTTCCTTTCTTCAATGTTACAACTAACTGTGAAGGTAAATCGAAGAGAAAATTATACTTTTTAACTTTATTTATTTATTAAATAATATTTTTTTAGGTGAAGGATGCGGCGTGTCTACGGCTATGTGAGTATAATAATAAAACCCCAATAAAAAGTCCACTGACACCCACTGTTTGCAGTATAATTGTCATAGTTAAAAAAAAGTAAAAAATTACATAATATCAATTTGGATAACCGCGACCAAATCTATTCAATTTCAGCATACTCATGAAATTTTTAGTTTTCCGATAAATACCTTAACCCTTTGTAGCTCAAGATCTTAAAAATTTAAATTATGTTGATACAGATACAAGTTTAGGTATATAAAAAACAAGTATTTTTCAGAAATTAAAAAATATTTATTTTTAATAATTTATTTGACATTTTTGGGAGTGATATTACTGTCACAGATGATATAACCTATTGACTTACGTATTATTACGTAACTATTGGCAGTAAGGCAGGACCAAATCGGCTGCTGGCCGATTTGGGTAGAAAAAAGAATACGTTGTAAGTTTCCCCAGTGTACTGGCATTTCACAGTTTTTTTTTTTCAAAAAATGCGGTGTAAACGAACAAAATAATTGTTTCAAATCCTGCCATACCACATAAGGATTTTTTACGATTAACTCACAGTAATGTCACTCCCAAAAAGTCAAATAAATAGTTAAAAATAAATATTTTTAAATTTCTAAAAAATACGTATTTTTTATATGCCTAAACTTGTCTATTTATCAACATAATTTAAATTTTTAAGATCTAAGGGTTAAAATGTGGTTTACGGTAATCGGTTTTAACGACCTAAAATGGCCGGGTCTCTCGATGTCGTTATAACCATGCAGTTTCTACTGTAGGTATATGTAATTATGTTTTAATACTTACTATATATTTTAGACAATCTACGTCAGGTTGTATTTTACCGGAGCATCCTAAGAATGGTAATCACCAATTCTGGAGTGGAACTCGAGGTCATGCTGGTACATATATCTCAAGTGGGACAGTTATTAAATATGTTTGTAATGAGGGATATCGACTAGAAGGATTCGAAACATCTGTTTGTAATAATAACTCGGAATGGACTACAAGTATACCCAAATGTTTAGGTAAATTTAGATTTTTAATTTGTTTTTACAGAATATTACAACGTACAATGTTCGAAATAAAGGGTAGGGGTCCAAAATGCTTTCGAATCGTCGAAGGGGTTACTTTGTTTCCTGTTTCTAATTAACTATTTTAAAATACGTGAGTTTTTTTCTTTAATTAGTGTTAAATAATTTCTTTTTCTACTGCCTTGTGGGGTTTCTTAAAAAAATAATTAAAAATCATACCTTTTGTTGAAATCTGCCAAGTAAATGCACAGTGCTTCCTCGTGCTAAATTCATCAAAGGTAGTTAATTATTGAACAATTTAAATAAAAACCGATAAAGTATTCAAATGAACTGCCTGTCATTTTAATTTTATACAATTTTCTTAAATAGTAGATTGAATACTCTACAAAAAAGATTTTATAAAAAATTTACGTAACGTGTCGTTCTTGAGATATCTTGAAAAAATTAATTTTTGGAATACTCACGATTTTAATGATTTTGAAATGGGACTGTCCTCAACCAACCAACCAAGTTTCATTAATATCGGTTTAGTTGTGCATGAGTTAGGCCTATTTCACACATATACGGTTTCATTCGGTTCGGTTCGTTTTCGGTCGCTGTCGACAAGTGTGAAACGATGATTCAGTTTGTATTCGGTACCTAATAGAAACCGTACAGAACTGAATACTCCCTCCACACGGCCAGATTTCATCAGGTTTCAATTCGTGTCCAGGGAACAGAAAGCAATGAACGCGTTCACACATACTCGGTTTAGTTTCGGTTTTAACCTGGTAGCGAGTGTTATTTTTTTTTTAAGTTTTGTCGCGGATTTTCTAATAAAATGAGCGGTTTTCTAGATGTTGATGTGGATCGTCTTCATGCTCTTTAGCTTCGGGAAAATAGTGTAGAATGCTCCAAATTCCTGCTGTAAAGTGATGAGAGGGTGCTCGCAATGAATTCTAGTATTCCTCCTTCATTTTTTAATTTTTTTATAGAGAAACAACATGGCAACAACTTGCTTTCTCTCCATGATAACTACTGAGTTTACCGAAAAAAATAAAACCTAATATGAACCGTATGAAAACCGTGTATGTGTGAAAGGGTTTGATTCGTTTTCGGCTGAACCCGAAAACGAACCGAACCGAATGGAACCGCGTATGTGTGAACAAGGCTTATGCGTGTGAGACTGGCAGACAGTATTTGTCTTGACCTTGACTTTTTTATATTTTTTTAAATGATCCCATACGCTTCGAATATTGACGAGGAAGCAATACATAAAGGAAAACTTACGTAAGTAAAGGTGAGAGAGGTGCCAACATCTTATGACTCTTTACAAGTAAGGAAGGTATAATATTTAGGGCATAATATTTTTTTGGTCAAAATTGTTGGTTTATTTGCAAAATGGCTAAAGTTGATTGTCTTATACGCGGCACGAGCGGATAGTAAATTTCGTAGTTTAACTAGTTGTAAAATGAAAAATAATGCTAGTGACGTGCTCCTAATTTTTGTACTGTTAAATTAAAGTAATTCGAACAATTATGTAAAAATTTTATCAAAATTCAGTAAATATTTTTAACAGAGTAAACGATTTTGTCGACGAATGCGCGAAAAATCTGAGGAATATACTGCTCTAGATTTGAAAATAATAAACCTAGAGGGCTAAATCTTTCAAAAACGTTAGGTTAATACATTTCAAATAAGCACAATTTTTTTTATCAAAATTGTTTTTTGATTGGTAAAACGGCAAATCTTTCTTATTTTATATGCGGAGCAAAACTTGCTGTAAAATAAAAATTAATGCATGTAACGTACTCTAAATTATTTCACTATTAAATAAGGGTCTTTTGATCAATTATTCATCAATATTCAATAAAATTTAAATATGTATATTAATTTATAAATTTTTGCGTCAATATGTCAACGATGATTTATTAAGCAATTGAAAAGTAACGTTTGCCAATGAAAATAAAAAAATGCTCATTTTCTCAAATATTATTTATTTAATTCAATAATGAAAAAAACCTTTTTGATCAATTATCATCGAAAAAAAATTATTTACACACATTTTATTCTGAGCAATAAATAATATGGTATAACGAACATTTAAAATATCCTGTCCGCGCAACCATCGCGGTAAGCGAATTTTATTTGAAAAAAATAATAAATAAAAAACAATTAATTGTGTAAAAAAAAGTTGGCTTCGAATTTTTTAAATGTTTTATTGATTATTAACTTTTTACTCTACATAATAAAAAAAAAAAAAAAACACCTAAATTTAGTAAGTAAAAAATTAATACATACTGCTACAATCCTCAAATTTTGACTTCCGGATTCCTATCACACTCTAGACCAGTGTTTCCCAACGTGGGACCCACGCCCCACAGAGGGGCAATTCAAAAATGGACTCATTCAGAGTTTAAGTTAACTGTATGGCGACTCTCAGAAACCTGACATAAAATCTCTTTGCAGCAAGCATCAAGCGCAAGGATCTCACTAAATTCAAATGATAAATAATTACTAATAATTAAAGTAATATAGAAAAATATTTCATTAAGATTATGTTGTACTTTAATTTCAGTTCTCCATTATAGGTTAAAAAAATTATGTATATGTTTGGGGGGTACAAGAATTTTAGTAAGCCTTAGGTGGAGCATAGCACAAAAAAGGTTGGGAAACACTGCTCTAGAATGACTAAACAAAGGTTAGATGGGGGTGTAGTGTATAGTCCCACAAAAATTAATACATTTAGTAGGTAATCGCAGAAAATGCGTTACTGGTGTACAAAATACACCAGCGCGAGTAATTAAGTGTTAATAGACTTTACTTTTGATGGCAGCTTCGTGTAAACCGCTGGTAACGGACTCACTAGAACTGACGTGTTCGTATAACGGCAACCCGAGACGGTGCGAGGATGAGATGATACATGCAACAGTTGTCACATATAGATGTAAACAGTTCTATGAAACACAACAGACTACAAATTCTCCAGCTATCAAATGTGTCAATGGACGATGGAGTGATCCAATTCCAAGTTGCAATATAAGTAAGTTTAAAATTTTTTTTTTTTTACTTTTTACCCATATTTCTTTCTTTCTTACCTCTGTTGGGTGGCCTAGAAATACGGGAAAAGTTAAGGGGTTTCTTACACTAGATGGGGGGAGGGGGGGGGGGAATTAGAGAAGTTTAATAAAATCCAGTTGTCAGAGAGCTGAGCTAAAAAAATGACGGAGTACGTTGTTTTTTTTTAGTTTGTTGATTTCATTATATAGATTTAAAACATGGCGATAACTTTATCTTCCCTTCGAAGTGGAGTGCATAACTTTTTAGGAACTAACAAAGCTGTCTAAAATCATTTAAATATATCACTGGAACTGTCAATTTCTTTTCTGGATAAAATAAGTTACTATATTTTATAAATCTGATATAATTTCGAAAAAATGGAATTTAAAAAATACAATTAGCAACGTCGAAATTGAAAACAAGGCCTAAAATGTAGAGTTCCGTTAATAACCGCTATGTTTAATATGTCTAAGGGATAATTATTGTTCATATTTGCAGGGATAGCCATTAAAAGGGTGAAAACTACCCTAATTGTTTTACGTTTTTAATCAAAACGTACGCTTAATAAATATGCTGAAAAATTCGCCTGGAAAGTCAGTTAGGAAAAATGTCTCAGAAATAGGTTCAGAAAATATATAACTAAATCCTTGTAAATACAGTAGAAAAAGGTTATATCGACTCCGGTCAATATGACGAATCGGTTTTAACGACTCAAAATAAAAGTCCAACTGAATCCCATATAATTGTATTTTTACCGGTTATTACGACTATCCGCTTTTACGACCTAATTTGACCGGTCCATTCGATGTCGTTATAACCAGTTTCTACTGTATTTAATAATCCTGCTCAGCCTCTTGGTGGAATAGCGCGATGATATCTATTCCAAAATATTCATAAAATCAAGATTTTAAAGAAATTCAAATAAACACAGAAATTCTAAAAAAAAAATATTCTACAGATTTATATACTAGCGGGTGTATAAAAAAAGTCTTCTGTTTGACGACATATAACTTTTTAACTATAAATCACACAAACTTCAAATTGATGTTGAAATGTTCATTATACAGTTTTCTATTATGTATTTAAATTTCAAATCATTTTATCAAACCGTTAAGAAGTTATAGCCATTTAAGTAAAAATTGTTTTTGGGTCTTCAAATCTAAAGATTATTTAATTGAATGTTCATCATTTTTTATCCACAACATCTCTTTGAGGCACGGAAATTTAGCAAATAAAAAAACCCACAGAATTTTTTTTTTAATTTTTTAACAAATTTGGATTATTTTAATAAGAAAAAAATAAAAAATAAACAAAAAGTCATTAAGCCACTTTCAACGGCTGGCGAGCCTGTACTGACAAGTTTAACGGTCAATCAATCAAGCAAATACCAGTGAGACACCTGTTGGTGAAATTATTAACTAGTTTTAAGAGGTGGGACTAAATTTAAAGCTCAGTTCCAGTAGCAATTTTAATTTTTCGAGGTGGTATAAAAAAGTCCCACCATGCAGATTGAAGTAACAAAAAGGTGGGACACTTCCAGTCCCGCCTAGACCCAAAGGGATATAACAATAATATAATTAATTTAAAAAACTTTATTCAGTTTGTGGAAGAAAGAATCCAAAAGGAGTTCCTCTATTAATATCATCAAACGAGGACGATTCTGCAGAGAAATACGAATACCCCTGGCATGTTGGAATATACAAAATATCCGACAACCCTACTTATGTTTGTGGTGGATCTATTATAAACTTTAAATTAGTTATAACAGGTATTATACATTATATAAATAATATATATTTACTTTTCTGTATATCGTCGTCTCGGAACAAGAGTGGCACAACTCAAAAAATATCGAATTTGTACTAAACTACTTAAAGGGAACCTTTTCAAGTCGAAAATTCGTATCGAGTTTAAACTTTGTATATAGTTAGAGGAGGTCAAGGTAAGTAACAAAAAAATTATCTTAACTGCGGTAAAACGGTTTAAGGGGGTCAAACACCCCTATGAAAATGTGCAAAATAATAATATTTTTTTCAAATAACTGTGAAATTAATGAAAATAAAAAAAAATGTACGATAGAAAATTTTCATTACTTTTTATGCTCTTTCGAATGGCGATAGTCAAAATTCGAAAAAATGAAACCTATGGAATGTGGGTCGGAGGTGGGGGTTAACGGTTTAATTTTTCGAATTTTGACTATCGCCATTCAAAAGAGCATAAAAAGTAATGAAAATTTTGTATTGTAAATTTTTTTAAATTTTCATTAGTTTCAGAATTATTTGAAAAAATATGATTATTTTGCACATTTCATAGGGGTGTTTCACCCCTTAAACCGTTTTACCGCAGCTAAGATAATTTTTTTCTTACTTATCTTGACCTGTGTGGCCACCAGGGACCAAAATTTGATCAAACATTTTTATGAAAAACTGTCACAAGGCAGACTTTAAGGTAGCTATTGTAGGATAGCGAAACATAGGTAAAATTTGTTCAATTGTTAGTACTATTAAGTGTGTAAAAGTTGGATTCACTAGCACTTTTTTAAATCAACCAAATAAAGTAGCATTCAATTTTAAATGTATGTTTAAAAACGTGATTTCCCAAAACTCAGAATTTGTGAGTTGTGTCACTCTTGCTCCCAGGCGATGATATAATGTTTATTTATGAATAATTTTCAGCCGCACATTGTTTCGATACACCTGTGTCGCCTGAAAAGTACGTAGTATCAGCTGGTAGATATTTCAGTAAATATGTACATTCTGAAAACGAATTTGTACAAAATAATAAGGTAAGGATTCATTTATTATGGGTTCATTTCAACTATCTTCTTCAGAAGTGTTCCAGAAGCGTTTCTGAAGAAGATACGTCAACTTAAAGATATAGGGTGGCCAGAAACTTAAGATTTGATAGGATAACTATTTTATTTAAGAAAGATGACTTTTCTGTTTTATTCATTATTTTATATTTTAGTTCTTTTTAATTTGGGTTAGCTTAAAAATAATTTAAAATTAATTCACTGTCACCAGTAGCATAAAAGAGCCCTAAGGAAATTTTTGAAGTCCACACGAAAGATGAAAACTAGTAGATAAACGGGGCTATATACTCCTCCGTAAATAAAAATAAAATAAAAAATACATTAAAATGTAATTTTTAGACCCTTTTAAGTTTTTTGGGTTTGTTATTTTTATATTGAAATATTAAGCAAATGAATTGTTGGATTATGAGTTTCTATTTTAGGGAGTTTACTAATTTACAAATGCAAATATAAAAACAAGGATTAGTCAAAAAGTCAAAATATACTTAATTAAAAAAGAGAAAAAAGGGGAGGTTACAGTAAAAAAAGTGGTGCAAAATAAGCATTGTTTGTTAACTAAATAACCAAAGTTACGGTTATTTAAATGTAGGTATGTACTACAAATTACATATCTCGAAAAATCGTATGTAGGTATAAGTACATTTAAGCGAAAAATAAGTCCTAAAATTGACAAAAAAAAAATTGTCTGGATCAATTTTTCCTCAATTTATTGCACTTTATTGAAGTCGGTTTATGTTATTTCTTACTTAAAAAGTTTTATATTGGCTTTGTACCGACTTCAAAAACAAAAATTTATTTATTTTACGCACTTTTCAGTTCTTAATTATTATTTTTTAGACATTTTTAATTTTCCCTTTTTAAGGAGCGTATCTTCAAAGTCCATAGTCAGATTCTAATAAAATTTATATGAGATCATCTCGGGAGTATAATATTTACAAACAAAAATTGTAACTAACTAACTTGCAATATTTGTTTCTTTCAGGTAGAAAACATCAACTTTACATTATATTACGCGGGTATTAACAATCATTACGTCCACGACATTGCTGTTGTTTCAGTTAAGAAACCATTTGAGTTTAATATCTACGTATCCCCGGTCTGTATTGATTGGAATCAATTCTTACCACCAATGGAAACTTATGAATTAGGCCACGTAAGTACAAAATGTCAGTTTATAAATACAATATTTATATTTTCCTTGTATTTGATATTATTTTAGGTGGTTGGTTGGGGTTATACCAAAGAGGATGGTCCAATTAGTGAAAAGTTGAACCATATTGAAGTGCCTTTTATACCGTATGGTGATTGTATTAATAAAGTTAGCAGTGATTTTGCAACGTTTGTAACACCTGATAAGTTTTGTGCAGGATACACAAATGGTAAGTTTAGTTGTAATAGATATTTCAAATTAAAATCGTAGAAAAAAATGTATTTTTACATTTTACTTGAAATTTTTTTTGACGTGTAACTTTTAACCCCTTAACTTTATTTAAATGTGCCCAAATTGCAAAAATTATAATAATTTGCTAATTTGACCAAACATATTTTGTTACGTTAGGTAACATAAAAAATAAGCAGTGATGATTATAGTAAATCAACTCGAAAAAAAATTTGTCACCAGCACGCTTTTTGCAATATACTGCCTGAACCGTTGAATATTGAATAAAATAATGTAGTAAATAATTGTGTAGGATCAAGAGATCTGAAATTAACTCCGCAACACCATATATCTAACTTTTATATCTAAGTCACAATGACTGCTTTTATATTCCAAAGAAAATTAAAAAATATTTGGGTTCTGTTTACATGGACTTATGACTTGCAAAACATTAATCCTTATCAAAATAAATGATTTCATCGTCATAAGTACTTAATTTAGATACAATTTGCCCCTTACAGCATCTAATTTAGTCGTCTAGTTTAGGAAATAAATAAAGTTTAGGCGATAAAATATTATTAATAACGCGCGAACTAAAGACAGCGGGGGCGGTTTGGTCGTTGTCTTTTGATAGTCAATTGTTTATTTTGATTTCAATAGTTCAGAACAATCAAAACAGTACAAAACCTTTTACGATATCAGTGTTTTTAGACTAGTGGTAAAGATTTTAGAAAATTCGCAAAATGTACCTACCTATGTATTTAGATCTGTCATATTTTTTTCTGGTTAAATAAATATGAAAATGAATAGTAGGATCGTGTTCAGCATACTAAAAAACATATACAGTAGAAACCGGTTATAATGACATCGTTTAATACGATGTATCGGTTTTAACGACTCAAAATAAAACTCCAACTGAATCCCATATAAATTGAATTTTTACCGGTTATTACGACTATCCCCTTTTTACGACTAATATGATCGGTCCCTTCGATGTCGTTATAACCGGTTTCTACAGTAACTTAACTGGGTATTAATAAAATGTGTATACTTTAAGCCACTTTAAGGTATACTTTAATGATTGTGGTTATTTGAACATAACGTATGTGTATGCAATTGACTATTTGCACATACTGTATGTGTACCTAATTAGGTTAGGTTGTTAGGTTAGGTTAGATTATACGTACGCAAATTGTATTTCCCACTCCAAAACAATGTTAGTGGTATTTGCAAATAGCCAATTGGGTACACATACAGTATGTTTAAATAGCCAATTCCATACACATATGGTATGTTCAAATAATTCTACCCTAAAATAATTCATGTCAAAGATTTGCATTTTTCGGCAGCCAGGGAAATGTTTAAAACTGCGAAAATTTTTCCCATCGGCAGTCAATGAGATAGCAAAAAGAAAATGCATACATATTTTAAAGAAATATACAGGGTGTGCCAAGTAAAACGAAACGGGCGCGGTTTTGGTCATTTAAAATAAGATTTTGAAAAATAGCTCGAACACGTCGATTTTGCTTTCGAGGGTGACATCTTTTGCCATAAAATTTTTGCAAGAATCTTTTCAACCCTCAGCGCTATGAGTGCAACCCTTAAAATTTTAAATAGCATGATAGGGCAAGTGATACCTCATTTGAAAGGTTTTTTCATTCTGAATACGGTGCTATTTGATTTTTTCGAATCTGTTTAGTTTTAGTCAAGTTATTGACATTTTGAATTCCATAAATGCAATGATTTTCTGATCAAAAAACAAATATTTACAACTAAAATTCAAAACAAAGTAGGTTTATTTTCTTATCAAATAATTCAAAAACATCCAATTTGGACATTTATTGAATTAATTAAAAAATTAAAAAAAATTTATTAAAAAAATTACCAACATCCAAAACTTTAATTAATTGAATAAATGTCCAAATTGGATGTTTTTGAATTATTTGATAAGAAAATAAACCTACTTTGTTTTGAATTTTAGTTGTAAATATTTGTTTTTTGATCAGAAAATCATTGCATTTATGGAATTCAAAATGTCAATAACTTGACTAAAACTAAACAGATTCGAAAAAATCAAATAGCACCGTATTCAGAATGAAAAAACCTTTCAAATGAGGTATCACTTGCCCTATCATGCTATTTAAAATTTTAAGAGTTGCGCTAATAACGCTTAGGGTTGAAAAGATTCTTGCAAAAATTTTATGGCAAAAGCTGTCCCCCTCGAAAGCAAAATCGACATGTTCGAGCTTTTTTTCAAAATCTTATTTTAAATGACCAAAAGCGCGCCCGTTTCGTTTTACTTGGCCCACCCTGTATGTATTTTTTAACATAGAGGTTTCTAGCTTTAATTTCCTTTCTGTAAATGTTTACTTTCCCTCTGAGTTAAATAAAAAGACTTTGGCTATGATTGTAATACTGATACAAATCTTGGCTTATATTATGTATTGATTTGGTTTTATTTTCGGCCAATGTTTCATCGGGCATTGCTATATATTATATTGTAATGTATATTTCAGGAACTAGCGTTTGCCACGGAGATTCCGGTGGAGGTTTCACACGAGAGCTTGTCTTACCTTACGGACAAACACGACATTATCTAGCTGGTGTTGTGAGCAGACCACCGAGGAAAGGACATTACTGTGATGCCTATCAGTTCGCTGCTTACACAGATATAAGACAACACATCGACTTTATCAGAGATATTGAAATATCGATCAGAACTAATTGGGATTTTTGAATACATTTTAATTATAATGTTTAACGACATAGTACTCGACAACTATACATCGTAGAAATTTTGGGATGGTCTCAAAATGTGCGTCATTTACTCTATTTTTTCGTGTTAAAATTTCAGATGGTTTCGATTAATCATTTTTTGTTACAGCCTTTTAGTTAAAGTACAAAAAAATTATACACTACTGGAAAAAACTAAAGGAACAAGAAAATTTCCTAATTTTTTTAGTGATTTTTGAAAGGTTGTAACTTTGTGAAAAATAGTTGTATGGAGATTTAAAAAAAAACGATTTTGAAGCTTTAAGTTTCTAGTTTTGAGATCTTTTGACAAAATTTTATTAAGAGTTGCAGTTATTGCGCAATCATAAGAAATAAATTGAAGTTTTTGTGTTTTATAGTTCCCGAGTACTATGTCATCAAATATTTGTATTTACAATATATATACATACTATGTATGTATGGAAGTGCTTTAAAATTAAAAGTAGTTTTATATAAGTATGTAAGTTTCTATTGTTTTTACTTTTTGAACTCATTTTTGTATTAAAATAAATAATAAATATATCAAATACATATAAATTCAAATACTTTATTATTCATACCTACCTGAAATTTAAAAAATAACATTTTTAAAAAGGAATAAATTTTTTTTATAAAAAATCGAAATTTTTCAAACCTTTCTAATTGTAATCAAAAATATCATGTATGGGTTAATAAAAAAATAATTAAAGATTAAAATTCAACTTTTCAGTGATCAAAGGGAATTTAATTTCTATTTATTTTTCGTAAAATTGTGTAGCTGAAAAGTACCTACAAAAATAATATTTTTTCGTATTTTTAAAAATTGTTACTAATTAGACTAATTACCAATTATCTTTTTACAAAATTGGGGGGGGGGATGACAAACGATAGTGCCCCCTCTTTCTAGTTACGCACCTGATTTGATTTTCGATATTTTTCTACAAAGTTATTTGATTATTTTTATTTAGGCGATAGAGGTGCCGCTCAACGGCGAAACTAGGAACTATATTACCACATTTAGTATATTTTATTTAATACAAGAAGGTAAGTTTCTTATTGTTCACAATAAATTATACAGACTGTCATAATTATAACATCTACTTGTCTACATAGATGCTATTTGTAGATAATCTCCACTTGCCATAATATTTATAATTTTTGACGTGGTTGTTATCTCAGCTAACAATAAAGGACGCCAAAAAATTCAGTAGTTTCATGTTTTGTCGTTAGATGTAGTCACCATGTAATATTTGTTAAACATTAGTGCTGCCATCTGTGAGTCGATCAGTGTAACTGTTGGAAAACATTGACTTGTGTTGGTGTGATCCTTAATTGCTTTTTATTAAAGGAAACCTCTTTAGGTGTATTGAGTTCAAACTTTGTACATAGAGGTCAGGATAAACATGCAAAATATTCAAATATTGAAAATTTCAAATAAGTTTGAAATTAATGAATATTTGAAAAATGTATTATTCAAAATAAATGTTGTTTTTATGAAAAAAACGATCTCAAAATTTAAATGTAAAACAAAATCATTCGAATCATCTTAACCATTATTTCAAAATTTAATAATACATACACGAATGAATGTTTCGCTAAAAAATATCAATACAAATAAACGTTAAAAAATATCTTGTATGTCAGAGTATGGTCACACTTTGTATTTAAATTCAAAATACAGTGGTGCCTCGCATAACGAAATTAATTCGTTCCGGGAGCAAGTTCATTATGCGAAAAGTTCGTTAAGTGAAACGTGTTTACCCATAACAATACATGTTAAAAATTTTAATTCGTTCTGTAGCATAAAATATGGTACTGTAACATAAAAAAGATTGTACACGCGTTTTTTATTTTTTAGTCAGAATCAGATTTAGGAGAGTCTACCGAGGCTTACAGGGTCAAATCCTCTTTCTAACTATTTCTTGTTTCATTTCAACAGAAATCACCTTCCTGCTTTTTTTCGAACTCAATATAGACACACAAAATTATATTTATTAAAACAAACAGGTGTTTGAGTTAAACACAGAAAAGAACGACTGACGCGCATTGATGCATGCTCATGCATGTTTGAGCATCGACTGCGTGCGACCTTGGAAGTTCAGGTGACTTCGTGATACGTAGGAGCGTTCGGGCGGCAAAATTAAACACGATACAATTCGTTGAGCGAAGCGAGGTTCGTTGTGTGAGTCGCGCAATGAACGAAGAGAAAGTTCGCTGTACGTTATGCGAGGCACCACTGTAAATCTATTCAATATCTTTATAATAGATACCTACTGGGTTTTATATAACATAATAACATGTTGAATGATTGTGGGGATATTACTTACGTACCTCATTTTTATACAAAAACACAACACATTTGTATTAATTGAAACATAGTCTTTATTTACATGTATTTACATATTTATATTGTCATTGAGTAACAAAATGATATTGTACAATTTTACAACTTATTTATACAGTACCTATTTATAAATTATTTAAATCATTTGACCAAAATCAATCCAAACGCTATCTACGAGATACTGAATTTAAATGATACACTCACCGCTCTGGACAACTACATTCTACTAAACGACAGCTTCATATAACGACTGGTCAACCACTCTATGGAACGACCTTCCCCTATCCCCACCATGGCTAGAACGTACTAGGCATTCCAAAAACATTTCTCACTCGTCGGCACGGTGGTGGGGGCCCCTCTAGCCGTCGTTGTATCGAGCGGTGAGTGTAGTTGTATAGTTTTTTTTTATGAATGATATGTTGATATCAGTTATTTAAATGCAGTAGTGATTGGTGTACACCATAGAAAAGGTAACAGTTTTACATTATTATGATTTTATAACGACTGTTATAAAATCCAGAGAAGGTTCATAACGATTTGATACCCTGTAGAAAGCGTTTAGTTTGGTTTTGAACCAGGCTAGATTTTTATATACAGTTTATTTATTACAGTATCAAAGTTCCATACATTGAAAAGCCCCGACCTCCGCTAGGTACAACACAAAGTTATAATAGAAGTGATTGTCTTTACGCTGCGAACTAATAATAGATGGTAAACTAATTTACAACAGTGGCGTAGTTAGGGGTGGGGGGGCGTTAAAGGTATCAATCCCCCCCCCATGAGTCTACGAAAATTATAAGATTATTATAATTTGCGAGAATTTTTTCAATAATGAATATACCTACATCTAACAAGGGAACCTTTTCAAGTCGAAAATTCGTATCGAGATTAAACTTTGTATATAGTTAGAGGAAGTCAAGGTAAGTAACAAAAAAATTATCTTAGCTGCGGTAAAATGGTTTAAGGGGGTGAAACACTTCTATGAAAATGTGCAAAATAATCATATTTTTTCAAAAAACTCAAACTAATGAAAATTTAAAAAAATCTCTTTCGAATGGCAATAGTTAAAATTCGAAAAAATCTAATCTATGAAATGTGGGTGGGAGGTGGGGGTTAACGGTTTAATTTTTTCGAATTTCAACTATCGTCATTCGAAAGAGCATAAAAAATTATGAAAACTTTGTATTATAGATTTTTTTTTTAATTTTCATTAGTTTCAGAGTAATTTGAAAAAAATATGATTATTTTACACATTTTCATAGGGGTATTTCACCCCCTTTAACCGTTTTACCGCAGCTATGATAACTTTTTTCTTACTTACCTAGACGTCCTCTAACTATATACAAAGTTAAAAACTCGATACGAATTTTCGACTTGAAAAGGTTCTCTTGTAAATGAAGAATATAACCAATTTTTGTACTTTGCACTACATAAAAGAAGATTTTCACAATCAAAAATATAACTGTAAGATTTAATACTATGTCATATTCCCCCCCCCCCCCCAATCGTAAAAAGCTATCTATGCCACTGGTTTACAGTGTAGAACTGAGGTGAGGAAATTTAAAATATGTATCTGTTTACAATATACGGAATATCTGTAGTATGGTACGTCTATTCTAATACCGTTGTAGATACCAGGAGTTATTTAAAGTAAGAACTGCACAATTTAATACAAAAAGTAAAGCTTTTTTGGTCTTTTAATTGGAAAAATATCGTAATTGCAATTGAATCACCTTTTTTGCTCTAATTGTGTTCATCTTTGGTCACTGTTCACAATAACTTTAGAACATCATTTTTAATTTTAGAGCTGCACATTAAAATAACTCCTGATTAATACAAAATAACAGTGGCCAATTAAATAATACATATTTTATATGCCTCTGTTAGAATGTTTAATCTATATAAATAAAAAACCAATAGCCGCATGTAGGTATAAAATATCATCACTTGAGAACGGCTCAACTGATTTGGTTGACTTTTTTTGTGTTCGTAATTATCAAGACAAGGTTTGTATGAATGAAAATTTTTGGAAAATCCACCGGAAAAATCGCTAATTTTAATGGTATTTTTTTCTCAAATTTTAGAACCTATTATATCCTATAGGTTCCCCAATAGATTTTTTTAAATCTCAATTATTCTTTGAATATCCTAAGACCTAAGAGGTATAGGTAACATTTTTCTTATATGCACGGATGGAGATGTACGCATATATCTTTGATTGGTCATAATTTGAATAATAATTGAATAAAATAAAATTCCAAGGATTCTCATAAAGCAAATACTTATATACATATACCTATCTTATGGATTTATCAGTTGAATTTGTTTTTATCTCAACTCAAAGGTTGTCAAAACTTAATGAGTTTTTCATAAATATTGTGTTTTTTGTTTATCTTTAAACTGTTATATCTTTCTTAATTTTCAAGATTTTGTAATTTTACTGATACCAAAGAAAAGAGAATTTAATTTAGATGCAAAAAATATAAATTTTCTTTAAAATTGATGAGACAAAAATTGAGTTATCACGCTTCACATATAAACAGGCGAGATTTTAACGACCGTATCTCGGTCAATTTTTATTGTATTGGAACAAAATAAAAAACAAATTAAAGGTCTAACGCCCAGTATTATCAAGTTTAACTAATGCTCCTTTAACTAACTGCCATATTATCAACAGATCCAAGCATAATACATTTAAATAAATAGATTTTAAATTATCTGCAGTATTTCTTTACAACATATATTATGTTCATTTTTCATTGAAAGCTTAAATATTGATTTAAATCACGTTTGTAATACACCAAATTTACTTTAAAGGAGCATTTAGTGCTAAAGGAGCTTTAAATTGGTTGATAATACTGGGCATAAGACAGAGCTACAAAAAACATCTGAAATATTTTTCAATAAAATAAGTCATCTTCATGTTATTTATGAAAAAACACATTTTAACGCCTTTCAACCCCTACCAAACTACACCTGGATCCCTTTGTCGACTACGCTCAACGATTTCTTAAATTTTAGGTATAAAACTACGTAATTTCGTTGATGAAGGAATTTTTGTATTCAAAAAATCTATTTTTACTGTACTAAAATGCAATGATTTCCTGATCAAAAAACAAACATTTACAACTAATATTCAAAATAAAGTAGTCTTATTTTCTTATCAAATAATTCAAAAATATTAAGTTTGGACATTTATTGAATTAATTAAAGTTTTTTTTTTAATTTTAGTTGTAAATATTTGTTTTGTTGTTCAAAAAATCAATGCATTCATGAAACTAAAAATATAAATAACTTGACTAAAACTAAGCAGATTTGAAAAAAAAACATCATATTTAGAATGAAAAAACCTTTCAAATGAGGTATCACATGCCCTATCATGCTATTTAAAATTTTAAGGGTTGTGCTCATAGCGCTGAGGGTTAAAAAGAACAATTTTATAGCAAAAGATGTCCCCTTTGAAAGCAAAATTGACGTGTTCAAGCTTTTTTTCAAAATCTTATTTTAAATGACCAAAAGCGACCGTTTCGTTTTACTTGGGCCCCGGCCACTCGCAGAAAACAAATGTTGTTTGTTGGTAGTTTATATTAAAAATTGAATTTGATCAAAATAGAAAGTAATTAATTAATAACAAAATGTAACAATACTGTTCGATTACTTAAGTAAGTATAACAATAAATAATTATATTTAGTCACTGTCACTGTCTCCGTAGTTATACAAATCATTGCAGTGTCTCAATAACAACTGCACTGCTCTGTAGTTACCAGACCTGAACGCTGCTTGTAGAATTGTGGAATCGTTAATGTCTCTAATATTTACATCAGCACCTTCACTCAACAATACTCTCATTATGCCACACTCACCCAACAAGGCAGCCCAATACAGGGGTGTTCTATTGTGACTGTCACCTAAGTCTATATAACATAAAGTTAACAAGGACTTCTTCACATAATAGACATTACGTCTCCACACAGCGCAGAGTAATTTTGTTTGGTTTTCTACGTTTATGTAAATGCATTTGCCTTTAACAATGTAACTGTTATTACCAATGTCACTGTCACTGTCACTGTCACTGTCACTGTCACTGTGGTTACACAGATCATTGCCGTGTCTCAATAACAACTGCACTAGTTTGTAGTTACCAGTTCTATACGCTAGTTGTAAAGCTCGCTCACCGTAATCATTACTTATGTTAACATCCGCACCACGCTCTAATAACACTCTAGTTGATACTGCACTACTATACAAAGCCGCTAAGTGTAGAGGAGTGATTCCGTTTTTACTAGCCTTGTTTATGTCCGCCCCCTTAACTAACAGAAAATAAACGCTTTTGTGACTTTCAAAGGCGGCATTATGTAACACTGTCACACCGTCATTACTCACTGCGTTAATGTCCGCCCCCTTCTCTAATAGTAAACTCATAACGTCTATTTTACCACTCCTGGCGGCCTTATGTAACACTGTCTCACCATAATTATTCACTGCGTTAATGTCCGACCCCTTATCTAATAGTAAACTTATAACGTCTATTTGACCACTCCTGGCGGCCTTATGTAACACTGTCTCACCATAATTATTCACTGCGTTAATGTCCGCCCCCTTATCTAATAGTAAACTCATAAAGTCTATTTTACCACTAAGGGCGGCATTATGTAACACTGTCTCACCATTATTATTCACTGCGTTAATGTCCGCCCCCTTATCTAACAGTAAACTCATAAAGTCTATTTTACCACTCCAGGCGGCATTATGTAACACTGTCTCACCATTATTACTCACTGCGTTAATGTCCAGCCCCTTATCTAACAGTAAACTCATAAAGTCTATTTTACCACTCCAGGCGGCATTATGTAACACTGTCTCACCATAATTATTCACTGCGTTAATGTCCGCCCCCTTATCTAACAGTAAACTCATAAAGTCTATTTGACCACTCCTGGCGGCCTCATGTAACACTGTCTCACCATAATTATTCACTGCGTTAATGTCCGCCCCCTTATCTAACAGTAAACTCATAAAGTCTATTTTACCACTAAGGGCGGCCCTATGTAACACTGTCTCACCATTATTATTCACTGCGTTAATGTCCGCCCCCCTATCTAACAGTAAACTCATAAAGTCTATTTTACCACTACAAGCAGCCTCATGTAACACTGTCTCGCCATTATTATTCACTGCGTTAATGTCCGCCCCCTTATCTAACAGTAAACTCATAAAGTCTATTTGACCACTCCTGGCGGCCTCATGTAACACTGTCTCACCATTATTACTCACTGCTCTAATGTCCGCCCCCTTATCTAACAGTAAACCAATAACGTCTATTTTACCACTAAGGGCGGCCTTATGTAACACTGTCTCACCATTATTATTCATTGCATTAATGTCCGCCCCCTTATCTAATAGTAAACTCATTAAGTCTATTTTACCACTCCTGGCGGCCTCATGTAACACTGTCTCACCATTTTTACTCACTGCGTTAATGTCCGCCCCCTTATCTAACAGTAAACTCATAATGTCGATTTTACCACTAAGGGCGGCCTTATGTAACACTGTCTCACCATAATTATTCATTGCGTTAATGTCCGCCCCCTTATCTAATAGTAAACTCATAACGTCTATTTTACCACTAAGGGCGGCCTTATGTAACACTGTCTCACCATTATTATACACTGCGTTAATGTCCGCCCCCTTATCTAATAATAAACTCATAACGTCTATTTTACCACTAAGGGCGGCCTTATGTAACACTGTCTCACCATTTTTACTCACTGCGTTAATGTCCGCCCCCTTATCTAACAGTAAACTCATAAAGTCTATTTTACTAAGGGTGGCCTTATGTAACACTGTCTCACCATAATTATTCACTGCGTTAATGTCCGCCCCCTTATCTAACAGTAAACTCATAAAGTCTATTTTACCACTAAGGGCGGCCTTATGTAACACTGTCTCACCATAATTATTCACTGCGTTAATGTCCGCCCCCTTATCTAACAGTAAACTCATAAAGTCTATTTGACCACTCCAGGCAGCCTCATGCAACACTGTCTCACCATTATTATTCACTGCGTTAATGTCCGCCCCCTTATCTAATAATAAACTCATAACGTCTATTTTACAACTTCTGGCGGCCTCATGTAACACTGTCGCACAATAATTATTCACTGCGTTAATGTCTGCCCCCTTATCTAACAGTAAACACATAAAGTCTATTTTACCACTCCTGACGGCCTCATGTAACACTGTCTTACCATTTTTACTCACTGCGTTAATGTCCGCCCCCTTATCTAATAGTAAACTCATAACGTCTATTTTACCACTAAGGGCGGCCTTATGTAACACTGTCTCACCATAATTATTCACTGCGTTAATGTCCGCCCCCCTATCTAACAGTAAACTCATAAAGTCTATTTGACCACTCCTGGCGGCCTCATGTAACACTGTCTCACCATTTTTACTCACTGCGTTAATGTCCGCCCCCTTATCTAACAGTAAACTCATAAAGTCTATTTTACCACTAAGGGCGGCCTTATGTAACACTGTCTCACCATTATTACACACTGCGTTAATGTCCGCCCCCTTATCTAATAGTAAACTCATTAAGTCTATTTTACCACTCCTGGCGGCCTCATGTAACACTGTCGCACCATTATTACTCACTGCGTTAATGTCCGCCCCCTTATCTAATAGTAAACTCATAACGTCTATTTTACCACTCCTGGCGGCCTCATGTAACACTGTCGCACCATTATTACTCACTGCGTTAATGTCCGCCCCCTTATCTAATAGTAAACTCATAACGTCTATTTGACCACTCCTGGCGGCCTCATGTAACACTGTCTCACCATAATTATTCACTGCGTTAATGTCCGCCCCCTTATCTAATAGTAAACTCATAACGTCTATTTTATCTCTCCAGGCGGCCTTATGTAACACTGTCTCACCATCATTACTCACTGCGTTAATGTCCGCCCCCTTATCTAATAGTAAACTCATAATATCTTTGTAACATGCCATGGCTGCATCATACATTGCTGTATCACCATTTGTATCACCCTTACCTAACATATACTTCATTGCTAGACTGTTGGAACGTGAATATATAATTTGTTCAGTACAAATGTTTATCAGTTGTTTTGCTATTTCAATGTTACCTTTTCTTATTGCAGCTTTAAGAGGTAATAGTCCAGTTTTTTTTGAATTATAAGAAAGCATTTTTGTTAAAATAATTTGATCTTTTGAAAAATTATCCAATAAGACATTTAATGTTACCAAGTTATCTTCGTCTACAGCTGTGTATAAAATACTTAATAAAGGATCATCTTCCCTAGCATTTGAGTATTTTTTTTTTATAAATACACAAAATATTTGTTTTGTTCCATCTTTATACAATTGGATGTTATTATTTATAAATTTTCTTAGTATTGTTAAATCATTCTCAACTAATACTTTTGTAAACAATATATTACTAACTTGTTCTTCATTCAGATGTGTTTGTATATATGTAGATGAAAAGTACTCTGCGAATGTTCGATGTGTAAAGGTGGGTATTTGATCCTTAATTTGTGTTATTATTCCTAGTTTTATTATTCTATCTATTGTAGTTTCATCAAATATTTCATGATTTTTAAATTCGCTAAAAAGTAACTTCATTGCCAAATATTCGTGTTTTTTCTTATAATCGATCAGTAAAATTTCATCATCGCCTCTAACTGACGTTTTTGTTGTATCTTGTTTCTTTTTTTCGTTTGAATAAATGTTGAACTTTTGGTCAACGAACGTATTAAATATCATCGACAGATCAAGTTCGTCGTCTATATTAAAATTCTCTTCACTCTTGTTATTTATTATTTCAGCAACAATTCTCAACAGCAGAGGAACTCTAAATATCTCTTTTAATTTAGATTCTTTATTAATATTTTCTATCAACGCTTCAGTGTCTATATTTTTTCTATTCAATATATTATTCAAATATGAAATTTGCTCTTGTCTAGTAAACGGTCGAATAGAGAGAGTAAATGTTGCCAATATCTCTTCTAAACTGGCTGCTTGAGCCGGCCTTGTTGTCACAAACAAACTAATATATTTTAAGTCATTTATTGACTTAATGAAGTTAAACACAGTGTCTTTGTAGTCAGGGCACACCTCGTCAACTCCGTCAAGTAATAAAAATATTTTATTTTTATTTTGTAGAATAAAATTCAAAATATTATTGGAAATTACAGATGATTTTGCTTCTGCTAACAATTTGTTGTTTAGAAAATCTATCGTCGATTCTGGATTACTCAAGTCGGGATCTTCATTGAATGCCTTAGTGTGGTCGTTTAGATTTAAACGAATAATTATATTCGTTGGATGTTTAGATTGTAGTTTATTAAATACACTACTGGAAAGTGTAGACTTTCCCATTCCTGGGTTATCAGAAATCAATACAGTATTATATACATTGAATAGATTACATTCATCTATGGGTGGAACTTTATATTTGTTGATGAAATGTCTTATGTAGGTTAGATCTCCACTACTTTTTGGGTTTTCCTCGCACATAGTTTTAAATTTATTTAAATTGCCAAGTATATATAACTCTTTAAATAATTTCAGGTTAATATCTTCTATCATTGCTGAACAACACAAGATTCGTGGAATGTATGAATCGTCTAAATTATTATTAAATGTACTATTAAAACTTATTTCTAATGCGCTAAAATCTTCTTCGAAGAAACACTTAATAACATCTTCTGTTATCACGGTATTAAGTCCCATCACTTGTTCTTGTGTTAAATCATAAATATTTACTTTGAGTATATCACTAAAACTCGATTTTTGTTGATTAAGTAGTACGCATTTCTCTTCTAATATATAATTCTTGGAGTCATCAGTTAACATTTGAAAACTGTTATGTTTGTCTTCACAGACTTTAAAACTATTTTGAATTTCAGATAAGTTTAGATCGTCCTTAATACAAATCAATATGTATTTTTGGTCATCATTTTTCTGAATATTTTTAAACCTGCCTAACTCGTCATTTGTTTCAATACCAAAAATCAAAAGATTATTTTGTTTAAGTAATATTGCATTATCTAAATCAGTCACTTGGATAATGCTGTACACGTGTTTCATTGTGTATTTATTTACACAAGGTTTCTCTTCCCTTAATTGTTTTAGTTTTTTACAAACTTTATGGAGTGTGAATTCTGAGTTATTGGATCTAATGGGCAGTACTGTGCTAGTGCTTATGAGGAAATCTTCCAGAGGTAAACTGCAATGAAATTCCACCATACTTTCTTCATATTTCTTGTAATATATTTCAATTTCATCTTTTGCATCTTCAATTATTTTAGATATTTGTTGTGAAGTTATTTCTGTGTTTTTATACAAAGACTTGTCTGTAATATCAATTAAACTACAACGAATTTGTCCTGTTAAATTAGGTAGGATGTTGTTTATCTTTGAGTCTACAAAACTTTTAATATTTTCCAAATCCGGTTGACCGACAACAAACACCAACTTTTTTAAAAATATGGCCCAACATTCTTTACTTGCTTTTACTTGTTTATTATATTCATGGAATATTGCAGCATTGTTTTCATGTAGCATGTATTGACAATCTCTATCAAATACAGGAAAAGAGCATTTGGAAGTTGATAAACTGACTTGTTTTCTATTTTGAAGACATTCCACTAACATTCCATTGCTATCTAAATCGAAATGAGCATTCGTGTAGATAATGTAGTAATCTTCACACTCATCATCGACTTTGATTTCATCTGTAGATTTTAGAAACTTTGCTAAACCAAAAGTCTCTTTTGTACGACTGCTCAGAATATTACTAGGTTTAATTAATTTTTCTTGATCTTTGCATTTTGCTTGTATTAGTAAACGTATCCACTTTTTATCTCCGTTTGTTTTGAATTTGTAAACTAAATCATCAAACTTGCCAGTTTTTTCCACTTCTTGTTTTATATTATACTCATAGCTGGAGTTGTTCACTTTGTAGTTGTAACTATTGAAGCATAATGACATCAGTGTATAGCAATGAAAGTCTATACCTTTCTTGCTGGGTATGATGCCTCCACTATGGACTGCTTTACTTGTATCTGTAATAAATTGTAACTGTGATATACAACACAGAGCTCAAATATTACTATGGAAAATATTCACATATAAATTAATAGTTAGATTTTTATGAAATATGCTTTGATAGCATTGTAGAGTCTATAAAAATTATGCATATTCCGATTGCACAATGCACAGCTAGTGAAGGTGTGAGGATTTCTTGTAAAATCAAAATACGTGTCAAGTCTTAAAATTGCTAATAAATTACAGTTTATTATCTAATATAAATAGTACTAGTTAATTTTATCAACAAATTAAAGATTTACTTACACTTTTGTTTATTTTATAGTTCTTATTGAGAAGATTATTTTTGTCACTATTAATTTTTCTCTAAATCTCAAGGGTTCTCCACAGTTTCCGAAAATCTGAAAATTTCACTTTTCTTACGAACTTAATTGTTATATAACTTTCTTGTCGTATCCAATATCATTTTTTTACTTCATATAAAAAATAAAGATATATTTTCAGCATTTCACTGATATCAAGATAATACTGTTTTAATGAATAACTTCTTTGGAAATTGTGAGTTAAACTAAGAAAAATGGACTAATTTTGGATTATTCTATGTTGTTTACCTTTTATTATGTGAACTTTTCATATGGGACAGTTCAAAAATTGTAAAATCTGTCATGAATGTCACTGAAATTTCTTATACAATAAAAAATTATACATATATCTCCTTATATAAAACAATTATTCTGGCTTATTGATGAAAAATATAAAAAAAAATTATAGCACATAAACTATAGATAATAACGATCTCTACAACTTTTGTTATAAAATTTTTTTTCTATTATGAACTTTAAAAAAAAAATTAATTAAACTTAAATTTAAAAATATTCTGTCCGCGCAACCACCGCGGTAAGCGAATTTTATTTGATAAAAAAATAAAATAAAAAATAATTAAATGTGTAAAAAAAGTTGGCTTTGAAATTTTTTAAATTTTTTATTGATTATTAACTTTTTACTCTACATAATAAACAAAAAAATAAAATAAAAAACTTGTAAAAAAAAAGTTCCACATCGGGACTCGAACTCGGCATTCTTAGTTTACAATCTCTACAATATTTTTTTTGTTTTTAAAATATCAACCAAACGGTACCTTATACCGAAAAATCACAAGAGACACAATAATTTTGTTCTATTGAGAGGATTCCAAAACATATTTGATATTATCAATTCGATATTTAATACCCGAGATATGATTTTTTTTCGGTTTTGAACGGTCGCCATTTTGAATTCCATAAAGGAATTTCGCTGACTAACGAACTTAACCGAGGCATTCGTGAGATCGATTTTTCAACCAAGTTTCAAAAAGATCGGAAGTAATCCTGGAAGGCTAGAGAGTCCACTCGAAACGGCAGATATACATATGTATATATATATATATATATATATTAATATTAATGAATGGGTTAATTGGTCAATAATAAACAAAAATTAATAAATAAATAAATTTATTAATAGTATGTAGCAGACGTTTCGGAACTTCTGTTCCTTCCTCAGTGCTATAACAAATACATGATATTGGTATTTTTAACAAAATATAAAGTAATAATAAAGCTTACCTTATTATTATATTACAAAGTTTTTTACATCTTTTCAATAAATTTCATTTGACAATTATTTATATAAATAAAAATTATTTTCATGGTTACAAATTTAAAATTTTAGATTAGATTGCTATAATTTTGTTGTAAATTTTCTGTATGTGTTTTAAAATTTATAGATTTTTTGTTTGCAATTATATATAATGATTCTGATATTAATCTATTTTTTAAATTTTTTTGTACATCTAAAATTTTTGTATCTTTAAAATTAAATTCGTGATTTGTTTCATTAACATGTGATTTTAAAGCAGTTGATTCTTTTGCGTATTTGTGAGATTTAATTCTGTTAGATAAATACTGTTTAGTTTGCCCGATGTATACAGAATCACAATTTTGACATGGTATTTCATAAAAAACGTTAGATTGTTTGTCTTTTGGAATTTGACTTTTTAATTTAGAATAAAATATTTTTGAAGTTAAACAATTTTTATCTAACTGAATTAAATCGTATGATTTTGTTAATCTTTTAACTTTTTCAGATAAACAGGGAATATAAGGAAAAGAAAAAAAATGTTTTTGATTTAAATCATCAGAAGCATTACTGAATTTAATTTTTTTATTTTTTGAATTGTTCGAATTATAAAATTTGTGAATTCTTTTTTTAAAAATATTTAAAATAAAATTATTAGGATAATTATTTAATATAAATGTTTTATATACTTTTTCAATAATTTCTTTTCTATATTTAGGTGAAGTAAACGTAATGGCACGGTCAATAATTCCAATAACAACATTTCTCTTGTAATTTATAGGCGAATTGGATAAATAATTTAAATATCTACCTGACCAAGATTTTTTTGTAAACCAAATAGTTTCTATTTTATTAAATTTAGTAACAATTATTTTAATATCTAAAAAATTTATTGATCTATTATTTTCAATTTCCACAGTAAATTTCAATCTATTATTATAAGAATTAAATGCTTCCAAAATGTTGTTAATTTTATCTTCAGGAACACATGTGATAATGTCATCAACGTATTTTTTAAAAAACGGAATTTCAAAATCAATCTTATTCAAAACTTCATCTTGCAATAATAATAAGAATAAGATTGATTTTGAAATTCCGTTTTTTAAAAGATACGTTGATGACATTATCACATGTGTTCCTGAAGATAAAATTAACAACATTTTGGAAGCATTTAATTCTTATAATAATAGATTGAAATTTACTGTGGAAATTGAAAATAATAGATCAATAAATTTTTTAGATATTAAAATAATTGTTACTAAATTTAATAAAATAGAAACTATTTGGTTTACAAAAAAATCTTGGTCAGGTAGATATTTAAATTATTTATCCAATTCGCCTATAAATTACAAGAGAAATGTTGTTATTGGAATTATTGACCGTGCCATTACGTTTACTTCACCTAAATATAGAAAAGAAATTATTGAAAAAGTATATAAAACATTTATATTAAATAATTATCCTAATAATTTTATTTTAAATATTTTTAAAAAAAGAATTCACAAATTTTATAATTCGAACAATTCAAAAAATAAAAAAATTAAATTCAGTAATGCTTCTGATGATTTAAATCAAAAACATTTTTTTTCTTTTCCTTATATTCCCTGTTTATCTGAAAAAGTTAAAAGATTAACAAAATCATACGATTTAATTCAGTTAGATAAAAATTGTTTAACTTCAAAAATATTTTATTCTAAATTAAAAAGTCAAATTCCAAAGGACAAACAATCTAACGTTATTTATGAAATACCATGTCAAAATTGTGATTCTGTATACATCGGGCAAACTAAACAGTATTTATCTAACAGAATTAAATCTCACAAATACGCAACAGAATCAACTGCTTTAAAATCACATGTTAATGAAACAAATCACGAATTTAATTTTAAAGATACAAAAATTTTAGATGTACAAAAAAATTTAAAAAATAGATTAATATCAGAATCATTACATATAATTGCAAACAAAAAATCTATAAATTTTAAAACACATACAGAAAATTTACAACAAAATTATAGCAATCTAATTTAAAATTTTAAATTTGTAACCATGAAAATAATTTTTATTTATATAAATAATTGTCAAATGAAATTTATTGAAAAGATGTAAAAAACTTTGTAATATAATTATAAGGTAAGCTTTATTATTACTTTATATTTTGTTAAAAATACCAATATCATGTATTTGTTATAGCACTGAGGAAGGAACAGAAGTTCCGAAACGTCTGCTACATACTATTAATAAATTTATTTATTTATTAATTTTTGTTTATTATTGACCAATTAACCCATTCATTAATATTAATATATAATAATGGTCATTTATATGAATTCATATATATATATATATATATATATATATATATATATATATATATACATAAAGTTTTTAACGAACCTCATTTTCGTGATCTCGAGATCAAGTTTGATAAAGATATATAGTTTTTTTTCCGAAGTTGCGTCATGATGGTGATAGCAATAGCTATATTTTTCTTCGAAAAATTCGCTAATATATACAGGGTCCTCCAATAGTGTGTCCGGCATTGTTTTACACCCAAACTATTGAAGGTAGAGTTTTAGGATAAAAAAATTATTATATATATTGACCCTAAAGAATTTCAGGAAAATGTTTTCAACCCCCTAAAACCGCTCCTTGGGAGGTAGTTTGAGGGGTACATACCCGTTTCTCAGTTAAATCAAATGTAATGGTATATCAAAAAGTACATATTTGTAAAGATCATAAAAAAATAAGTAACTTTCGTAAAACAAAAATTTTCATACTTTCAATTGTTTAAAAAATATGGCAACTTGTTCTCAAATTTTAGGGTTTCACTAAAAGTGCTCTAATTTCGTTAAAAATTAATGGAATTTTATTATTTTTTCAAAATTAGAAAGTAGAAATAATGAACTTTGTAAAGATGTATGACTATTTGTGATTTTGATAGTTTAAGATGTCATACGCGATATATCAAAAATTCAAAAGTTCAACTAGGGATAATTCGAAATTTTCAAATAGAACGGTATATCAATTAGTACTTTTTCTTAAAAAGGATATGTAAATAAACAACTTTTGTTAAGAAAATTTAAAATTTAAAATTATAATTTTAAAATTGAAAACTGAAAATTAAAATTTTTAATTTTAATTTTTTTTTATCAAAAACTGTTTATTTACATATCTTCTTTAAGAAAAAATACTAATTGATATACCATTGTATTTAAAAATTTTGAATTATCCCTAATTGAACTTTTCAATTTTTGGTATGTCGAGTATGACACTTTAAACTATTAAAATCTCAAATAATCATACATCTTTACAAAGTTCATTATTTCTACTTTCTAAATTTAAAATAATAATAAAATTCCATAAATATTTAACGAAATTAGAGCAATTTTATAACAAGACGCCATATTTTTTAAACAATTGAAAGTATGAAAATTTTTGTTTTACAAAAGTTTCTTATTTTTTCATTATCTTTACAAATATGTACTTTTTGATATACCATTCCATTTGATTTTACTGAGAAACGGGCATGTACCCCTCAAACTACCCCCCAAGGAGCGGTTTTAGGGGGTTGAAAATATTTTCCTGAAATTCTTTAGGGTCGATATATATATAGTAAAATTTTTATCCTAACTCTCTATCTTCAATAGTTTGGGCGTAAAACAATGCCGGACACACTATTGGAGGACCCTGTATATTTATTTGGCAAAAGATACAAAAAAATAAATGGAACATAAATTGTAGAAAATAATGTACTCTACAATTTTTTCTATACACATTTTATTCTATTACGAAATTTTTCAAATAAAATTGAATATAATGATCCAAAATTTGTCTTTTTTAGGGTTCCGATGAAACCCGATTAATATCACTTTGTTTTTTATTTTAACTGGCGATTTCAAAAGAATTTGTTCATTTAAACAGTATTATCTTGATATCAATGAAATGCTGAAAAAATTATCTTTATTTTTTGTATGAAGTAAAAAATGATATTGGGCACGATAAAAAATAATATAACAATTAAGTTTGTAAGAAAAATGAAATTTTCAGATTTTTAAAAATTGTGGGAGACCCTTAAGATTTAGAGAAAAATGAATAATGACAAAAAATAATCTTCGTAATAAGAACTTTAAAATAAACAAAACAAAATTGAAATCGGATGACAAGGAGCTGAGATAAAGCTAATTTTAAAACACCGTTGTGGGCCATCTTTGATAGCCGATATAACAGTGTTCTACACGGATTTTAAAGTGGCTCCCTATCTCAAAATCTTTCTTTTGACCACAGAAAATGGCATACCCCAATCAAAAAGTGCAGCGTTTTTTCATGTACCAGACGTATTAAAAGTTTTTATTTAATAATCTCAAACTACGTGAAAAACACGAATCTTTCATTTGTTTGAATAACCTAAATTTTACATGATTTACACGGTGAGTCATATCAGGTGGAACAAACTTGAACAGTTAATTGAGAAAAATATTTCAAGTAAAAGTGTTCACATGATAATTTGTCCGGAAATTCTTCGTGAGGGAGCTACAGACCCCTCAATTAAACTTTAATATAAGTGTATATTTAATTAGTAAAAGCTTTGTTAAATATGTACCAATTTTCCCGCGTTCCCTTACTAAAGATTAATATTGATTTGTGATAGTAACAAAAATTATCGTATCGAATAATAATTTTAGGCAAAGAAATTAAGTATTTGTCAGATTATTTCATGTTTGAATTTAAAGTAATCGGAAAGTACCTATAAAATGTTGATGTACTTACCGTTTGTATTATGACTTGTTGTTGGAAAACACAGTTTACACTTCTTAGTAGGCCTGCTATGTCTCCAATGGTTGATAAGCTGATTGAATGAATAACAATGTGACACTGTACAATCTTCTCTTGAAGTGCATGTCCTCCAGTGACTTAAGTCATGTTTGATAGTTTTGCAATAAGACTCAGTGCATTCGTTCCCTTTACAATTGTCTGCATGCAGAAGATAATCTAACAGTTGTGGTGTTAAATCTTCTGTAAAATAAGATTCAGTTAATATACGTATACTGGACGCGCCACTGTCTTTACAATTGCACGTTTGACATGTGGCGCCTTTTGTGTCTAACATAAGAATTTAGTTTGAAACAATCAGCTGTTGATTGTAACGTTTTGACTTGTTTTGAATTTATGTGTGTGATGCATTTTGTAGCATCGCCACTTGCATTAAATATTGCAGCGAGAATATATGTAATGTCGATAATTCCGTTTGATCCGCCTTGATTATTGCAATTTAGTGAACAACAGTTCTAGGGATCATAATAGACGGGTTTTATTGTTTTCTGTGAAATCGATGTGATTATTGGTGATGTAAAGTCCGACCAACTATATGCGTATTTAGTATAAATTATAGCGAACAAGTTTCGGGGTCGTTAAATCGAAATGTCATAGTCTATTGTAGACATAAAGATATAATAATAACAAACATTTGAAGCGTGAAACAGATTGACAAGTGATCGCAATTTATTTAAATAATATAGAAACATAATCGTGTTTTATTTTTTGTGCTATTGTGAAATATATATGTTTTGTATGGTGACAAAAAAATGTGGAAAAAAGTCCACAGGAAAAATTCCCACAAAAAAAAGCCCACACGGTAAAATGTTCACACGGAAAAATGCACACACGGAAAAAAGCTTACACGGAAAAAAGCTCACACGGAAAAATGCTCACATTAAGAAATAAATAGGATACAGATGTTTAATATATTTCATGTATGTAAGCTACTGTATTGACCTTATATATTTACAATAGAACTACCTGTTCAGCTTGTTACATTATCAATCAAATATTCAATCTAAAAATGTATTTACTAAATAATTTCCCAGAAGGGCTAGTAGGTACATGGGATACAATATTTAGTCCAACTAATTCAATAACTATATTAGACAAATACAGATATCATACCTGGTAGGTTTTTCATATCTTTGTTTCCATTTCCGGGTAGTTTAACACGTTCTGCTGGATTAACAGTGTTTGTATCCGGTACATCGTCACTCCAGTCTGCAATCATATTAATGTTTATGTGAGTCAATAATGTATATTTCTTCGATATCTCCTCTCTTTGAATCAGGAAGATATAACTCTGGATGATATTAGAAGTAAAATTGTATGATATTATAATAAAACTAGAGGAATCCCGCGGCTTCGCTCGCGTAAACATCGAAACTAATTAGAACCCTCCATACGTGATAGGGGATGACATATTACATTTTTTATATTGATTTTTATTCATTAACTATAAAAAATTTGTCAAGACATACACCAGTGTATGCCATAAGGGTTCCGAAGTATACAGGTATACTACGTGGACTGTTTAGAGGCATTTACAGGTGCATATTTGAGTTAAAAATAAATATAAAAAATAGGATCATATTCTATTAATTCAGATCTACATTTTGACACCCCACAAGCCTAGATATGAAAATAAAAAAAATTCCATGACGCCCCTTCCTATTTTTTCAAAATTTGAAATGATATTGTTGATTTTAGTATTTGTCGTTACTAGTATTATAAAAACCCCATTACTAATTTTTTTTCAGATTTTTTGAGTCAGTATTTACCGAGCTAGAGAGGGGGTGGACAAATTTTTGTTTACTTTAAGCCCCCTGCAGGCGCCATTTTTAATTTGGAAAAAAAATAAAAAATAGTGTCATATTCTACTCACTGAGATCTACATTTCGACACCCCACAAGCCCAGATAAAAAAATAAAAATAAAAAAATGTATGAAACCCCTCCCTTTTTCTCAAAAATTTTAAATGATATTGGTGACTTTAGTATTTGTCGTTGGTAGTCTCACCAAAGCCTCATTACCTAATTTTTTTCAGATTTTTCGAGCTAGTAGTTACCGAGTTAGAGGGGGGGAGGGGACAGACAAAATTATTGCTTGGAACCCCCTGTAGGCACCATTTTTAATTTAAAAAAAAATAGTGTCATATTCTACTCACTGAGATCTACATTTTGACATCCCACACGACTTGGAATACATTTTTTTTGTTTTTTTGAATTTGCTTTAAAGCCCCCTGTAGGCGCCATTTTTGATTTATAAAAAAAAATAAGAATAAGGATCAAATTACACTAGCTTGGTTACACATTTTGATGTGCCACTTGCCTTGGTATAAAAAAATATATTTTTTTTGGCTGTTTTTAGCTTCTTAGCACCCCCCCCTAAAAAAATATTTTTCCAAAATATTTGTATATATTTTACTAGAGGGTGTCATTTTACATATTCAGTAAAAATTTCAAAATTCTAGCTTATATAGTTTACGAGCTATTGAGCTTTGAGTGAAAAGGACGGACGGACGGACGGACGACAAAGTGATATTAATAGGGTTTCTTCGGAACCCTAAAAAAACGTAAATATCTCGGATCTTAGTTAACAATTTTAAAAACTAACCCCCTGTCTACCTTCGCCATTAGGGGTTGATTATCGAATTTTTTGATTGTAAAATTTTGCCCGACTCCATGCACCATTATAACGTAAGCAGCTATGCAGATAAACATATCAAAAACACAGACCCTGTCTACCCCCGCCATTAGGGCTTGAATGTCGAAATTTTTATTTGAATAGACTATTTTGCCCGAATTTATCTTTATAAGTAAGGCAGGTATGCTTTAATTTTTAATTGAATATCAATTTGTCCGAATTTACTTTAATATCATGAACAATTATGAAGATAAATATATCAAAATTTACCCCCCCCCCCTCATTCCCATAAGGGTTTAATTTTCGTAACTGATATTTGTCTTGTAAATTACCTACTTGTGCCATGTTTCATTCGGTGAATAAAAAAAATCATTTTACAAATTTTTCCACCCACTCAACACCTTATGGGTTAAATTTTGGGAAATGCTGAAATAATTGTTTCAATATTTATATTGTAAAGTATCTTCGATAGGTTTCAATTAAATGCGAACAAAAAAAATATTTTTTATACTATCTTTGACACCCTGTTTTAACCCCGTAGGGGTTAAATTTCGAAAAATCTGGGTACTAACATCATAAAAGGAAGGCACCTACGAAATTTCACGTTTCTAGGTCCAAGGGTTTGGGCTGTACGATGATATATGAGTGAGTGAGTGAGTGAGTGGTTAAGGACAAACTCTTTTAAAATTGAAATATACAGTGTGTTCAAGAAAATGAGTGTATGATAAATTATATATTTTTGTATAATGACCTATTTGTTTTCATTAGCTTATATTTCTTTCTCTTCAAGAGGTTTATGTAAACAATATTTTTGAAAAACGTTAAGGTGTGAAATTGATGAGATAATTATTAATATTTACGTTTTTAAACATTATTTTGATAAATTGGGCTTAATTGTGGACATTTTTCGTCCTGTTAGGTTATGCATTATATAAGTATTCATGTAGAATTTAACTATTTAATACAAGGAAATAATTTTTCTAAAGATAATATTTTTAAAATAATGAATATTTTAGAAACTATGAACAATATTCTATATTTTTTACTCATCCTGTATTTAAAAAAAACACATTTTAGCTAGGAACCTTTATAGTTTCTCCATGTCGTCGGTCCGTCCGTCTTGTAAAAATTTTGAGATAATAAGATAAAATTTGGTATACGGTCGTATACCAAAAACAGAAATGATAAGATTTTTTTAGAACATCCGATAAAATGAAGTGTTTTTTCACCTACCCCATTGAGTGGGGTGTCGTAAGAAAGGTCTAAAATTAAACAAATAAAATTTCAGGACCTTTTGATTTAACCCTTCAATTACGATTTATTTGCTTTTTAAAGTCATTATTAAAACGTCCTCCACCCCTCTATTTTCTAAACTATCAATTCAAAAAATCTGAAAAAAATCCAGAATGTAGCTTTTAATTAGTACTTTCACTGAAAATTATAACGAACATTGTCAAATATATTTTAGATCCCCCTTTTATAGACTAAAAAGTGAGCTCACATTTTTTTTATTAACCCCATTGTGTGGGGTGTCATTTGATAGGTCTCCTAAAATGCAATAATACAGGTCAAATGACTTTTTGATTTGAACCCTTCAGTCACGAAAATTTTGAAATAACTCATTTTTTAACTTCCCAATAGGGAGTTATTGTAATTGGTCCGAAAATCGAAATCAAAAATTTTAACATATTTTCATGTTTCAAGGGCATTAGAGTATATTGACACTATTTTTAGAAAAATGTCTGTGTGTGTGTGTGTGTGTGTGTGTATGTACGTACGTACGTACGTGTCATTTTTTTCCGGGACGAAATCTCGCGAACAAAAAATGCTATTGACTTCGTTGGGGTGCTAATCGAAGCGTCTTGACGTGAATATGATCTGAAAGAAAGGATTTTTCGAAATTCAACCCCTACGGGGGTAAAAAGGGTGTTTTTTTCATTTTTATTTTTTTTCTTGGTCGAATTTAGTCGGAACTTAGAATAAATACTATACAATACAAATAATGAAACGTGTATTTCAGTATTTATTTTTTATATGGGTCCAAACAGCCATTAAAGGGATGAAAACCACCATCAAAATTTGAATTTCATACTAATAAATACATCTAATAATTCATGTTGCCTTGGAAACAACACAATTCAAAATTCAAACTGTCAGATTAGTTTTTCTAAAAATGTGCATTATATTATTGACATTATTAGGATATTAGAAAACTAATATTCATAATACAAAGGATGAGTTTTATTTCTGATAAATTCCATTAAAATTTTTCATATACATATTAAAAAAAAAATATTTACAAACTATAACATAGTAATATTAATTATGGTAACAATAAGTAATCAGTATTCAAGTATTGTAAGTCATACCATGTTGGGAAGTTGATTGTGTGGACCTGAAGGATCGCACCCCACAGCATTATACGTTATATAGTTTAATTTTATATCCCCGGGTAAAATTGGATCCGACAGCTAGTTTTAAATCGTAGTGAGAATGACTACGGAACCCTATCATGTGCGTGCCCAACACACACTTGCTCGTTTTATTATTTAATCGTTTTCACTTATAGCAAATATAATGCACGTTACAATTAATTATTCAACATTAAACAAATATATTGAACTTAAAACAAATTAAATCCATTAAAAATTAATACTTTACACTAAAAAAATAACACTTTGTATAATAGTTGACCTCAATTTGGACTAGTCAAATTTAAAAATTACGTATTTTTGATGTATTTATTATAATTTTTGTGATTTTCTATATTTTAACTTAACGTCAAAACTAACCAACCTTCTTTCGCCCTAATAGATTTAATATTTTTATGTGATTTTTGTGATTTTCTATATTTTCAAACGGTATTCGCCTTATGCATTCAAAAATAAAATAAAAAAGTATTAAAATTTATGTTCAATGTATAAAAGTACATACTATCTAATATAAAGTGCAATTAAATATAAGTTAATAGCTAAAAGTGTTCGCTTACATATTTTTAACAAATTACTTTTATTTGTTTTATAAACCAAATAGTTTTGAGGTTAATGAATAAATATTCAAATTGCAATAATCACTAAATATATAGATATTTTTTCTGCATTTTACATATACAGCCTTGGCTAAAAGTATTTGCCACCCAGGTTAAATAAATAATACCAGTCGATGATAACGGAATTATTTATTATAATAAATTAATATACCTCTTGTTATGATAACAGCAGTTACTCTTACTCAGCAGATACTAAGCATCGTCATTATTGTGGACTAATTACACAGCCACACCTTAATCAAGATATTGTTTATATTTTTATTTGATGTGATTGAGTGTTCCCTAATCGTGTGCTTTAATATCGACCAAAGATGTTCAATAGTGTTGAGGTCCGATGATTGAGGAGGCCAAAACAGGAGCTCAATCCCATTATCTGAGAACCACTTCATCGTCACTCGCGATTTGTGACAGACGCGTTTTCTTACTGTAAACGGGCGCTGTTCATGTTGGTATCACCGAACATTTTATGAAGAGATGGTTTTAACGCAGTTTACAGTACTTGGGTGTATTTTTTTTAACCCATTTGGCCCTTTACACAACACGATTTCGCCCACTCCATGTCAAGTAAAAAAAAGTTACATATCTAAGAATTGACGGGGGTGGCAAATACTTTTGGCCAAGGCTGCATACTTATATTGTTTATTATCATTATTATCATAATTATATTGCATATTTTTTAGTCCCTTACCTATATTATTTTTGTATGAGTATATTACAAAAATAAAATTGTTTATCAAATGAACAAAAATTACAATTACCTTGTGATGTTGATGGTTTGGCGACATCCATGATTTTATCCGTTTAATGCGTCAGTGGGTTGAATCAGCTATCCAGATTTTCAAATTGGTAGATGGATTATTCTTGTTCCTATTGAAATAAGTATTTTATTATTTTTTAAAATCGATGGTTCTTTTTGTCGTAAATACTGATACTCCGTAATAAAGCTACAAAAAAAATATATAATTTCATTACATAAAGGGGGGAAGTGGCTAAGGGCAAAAATAGAAAAAACGACATGGTTTTAATATCGCTCTAACTTCTTTAATTAAGTCAATTTTAGTTGGTATAAAAACTAGAGATTGTAATTTTATCGATTTTTTTCAATCACAATAAATTTGTAAATGTCAGTGGAGGGGGGTATGGGCCCCCCAAAATGTGGGTTGATTCGGGCCCCGTTGAAGCTCTCCCAGGGCCTGTGTATGTGGATGTTTCTAGTTGTACAAGTCTCCCTAAATACTTACATAGGTATCTGTACCATTAATACGAGATACTCAAGTTAAAGTTATGACAGCATTGCCATTTTTAACCAAACTGTCAGTGATGCGATTCATTCAAAAAATTATGTTTGTATTATTTTTAGCAAGTATAAAAAATTATATAAAAATTGAACATTTAATATAATATTATAAAGAATTTTTAATATCAGTAATATACTTATTGATAAAATGAGATAATACGGTTGTGAGTGTGACAGCTATTACAATCAATCAGAAATCGATTCGAGTTGTCAGAACTCTTAATATATGTATATATAACCGCGGAAGCCTGTTTATTTAACAAATTATATATTATACGTAATTATTGACTTACCTATTTTTAAATAAAAACACAAAATCACTAAAACGTTTGCTAATAAATGAAAATATGTATATTTGTAACAGAACTACTTGAATTAAGTAAAGATTACTTAGCAATGTGAGATATGACTTAAATCACCAAATACACACATGCAGTATCTTATCAATCATAGATAAACTCATTGTACAATAATAAATTTATATTTGATTACGAACAAAAATGAAAAAATATTTAAACATTCTGAAATGGCTTTAGAAATATTTAATCTATTTAAAAAATTTAATGCCCGGTACCATAAAGGGGCTAGAAAAATTTGCTAGCTACCAAGCACTCACAAATGAGGTAATAATTTTGTGAAAGCATCTATGAATTTTGCTATGGGATTTAGAGCAGTGATACTTCAACTTATTGTAATACAGTTGGTGCAGACTCTGTCCGTACAAAATATTTGTCATAATATCACCACTGTTTTAATACCGTTGTTGGTGTTTACATACAACGCGTGCGTGAAACTTGTCAAATACTTCATGAAACTCAAAGAAAACTGCCATATAAATTTGATATCTCATTTGAGAGTGCTTGCCATCTAGCAAATTTGCTGTCTCCTTTATAATACCGGACAATTTGAGAGAATGAAATTTTAGTTGGTATTTCGAAAGTAAGGCAGGTAGATATGTTCTAAATAAATATTATTTTAAACAGTTATATAGTCCAGTCGCCAGAAAATTTCGTATAGGGGTGGCGCTAGAAAAAAATGACGGAGTACGTTTTTTTTTTCAAGAAATTGGTAGATTTCAATGTATAGAACATGGTGATAACTTTTTCCCCCTTCATAGGGTGGTGCATAACTTTCTAGGGGCTTACAAAACTGACAGTCCCAGTGGTATACCCAAATAACTGATTTTAGACAGCTTTTTAAGTCCCTAGCAAGTTATGTACCCCTATGTAAAAGGGGGGGGGGGGAAGTTATCACCATGTTCTATAAATTGAAATCTACCAATTTCTTGAAAAAAACCGTTATTTTTTTCTAGCTCAAATATTATTTTCACTGGACTATTAATTGTTTTTCTATATTTTTCTGTTCGATGCAATTATGTTGAAGAAAATTAATTTTGTTTTTGGTAAATAATTAATATAACGAATTTAATTAAATGTAATATTTTATTAAAATTGTAGTTTTTTGCTGATTTTTTACAGATAAAATATTATAAAATTTCCTCCATTTACGCGGTTGAAAAAGTTTGTAGGGAAAAGGCTAGAAATATGTACTTTAAAAAAACTCGACGTATTGTAAGAATTTCTATTCCTCCATTTACGCTCTGTTTTAGTGGAACCAATTAACAGCGTTAATAAAGGGATTATTATTATTGTATTTATTTCCTTGTAACATTTTAATGAAAATACAAAAAAAAACTTCTAATAAGCATTATTGTCTTAATACTTTGCATTAAAACTATTTTTTATGTAATTAAAAAAATCATTTAGATTTAATTTTTGCTCCTCGGTATCAATAATTTATGTCAGACTCAACATTTACCTTATTAAAGATCTAACTTAAGTTATTTGTATACTATCTATATGATCTACTTAATATTAAATTATATACAACACTTTATTTATTACATTTTATTGTGTATTTTTGTACAAAATAACTTTAAAAATGTTTTTTTTTACATAATTTATAGCTCAGATAAAAATACAAATAACTTGAAAATTAAATAAAACTTCGTGTTACACAAATGTTTCCAATAAATTTTTAACATCTTGATAATAATTGTTGTGCCATTGAATATTGATTGTTATTGTTTCCATAGCCTGGTGGATTCCTAACTTTGACTCATTAAATACAGTTTCATTTCTATGTGCGATTTCTATAAACTGAAATTAAATAAATATTTTATTACTTTTTTACAGAAAACACTTCAATCTACAGATACTTACTTCATTTAGTTCAGATGTAGACATCATATGTGGAGCAATTCCTGAAAAATATCGAATCATTCTTCCTGATTTCGGTCCGTAACTGTAAAATTGAAAACACAATTATTTAATTTAGAACTTGTAACTACATAAGGCCGCGGAAATATGTTTCGAGTCGATTTCACAGCACGAACGAACTCGTATAAAATAATCACTTGTAGACATTAAAAAGCAGGACAGTATTAGACAGCATACTGCAACAGATAGCATGCTGTCTAACTCGGCAAGAGCTTGAATTTACAGCACGAGTACAGTGTTTTACGTAGTAACGTTTGGACAATACACTCACTCACACCGGAGCAATATGGCAATATAGCAACACAGCAATAAAGAAACTACCAATTAGCAACTAGTAATATAGCGATATCATATTGCTTTGGTGTGAGACAATATGTCCGATTCAATGTATATTGACAGATAGCAATAATATCGCTAGTTATAAGTTACTAGTTGCTATATTGCTATATTGCTCCGGTGTGAGAGCCTACTAATAGACTTCTTATACTACAATTTGAATTTTAAATTTTAAAACGGCGAATCTTGTTATTATTATCATTAATGCATTTGAATGAAAAAAAAATTTGATAATTTATTTTTATTTTTCTTCTGTAGGCTTTCGTGGCCGTTGTCCATAGTAGCTAACTTTTCAGGCTGTTGTCCACGTTGTCTTGTTTTTAAATTTGACGTTTCGACTCTCATGTCGGAGTCTTCTTCAGAAATGATTCTGAAACTGAATCACTTCTGAAGAAGACTCCGACATGAGAGTCGAAACGTCAAGTTTAAAAACAAGACAACGTGGACAACAGCCCGAAAAGTTAGCTATTAATTTGTTTTTATTTTGAATAGCTTTAACTTCAATGGCAATTTCTTCTCTCACAACTTTAATTAACATTTTCTTGATTTCAATAATCAGGGGGGCTATTACGGTTCTCAAATCGAGTGAAAATGACGAAAGTGAGTAGCCTACTCTATTACGGTGAATCTCACTAGGTGAAAATGTCAGATTATCCGCGTGAGTTTACTCGACACGAAATTCTGTGTCGAGAACCGTTCTGCGCATGCGCGTGAGCGTTTATTAAAATCATAAAACACGTTAAATAAATGAAAAAAATTTGATAAGGAGTCTGCAAAGTTTTCTCCTCATGCGAAATCGAATAAAAATTTGGTCTGTACAGTTTAGTAATGAAAAAATAAATAATTTCAAGTTTAACTGGCAGATGAAGTAACGGTTTATAAATCACAACAATATTCAGTTTTAAATCATCCAAAAATGAAATGAATGAACCAAGGAAGAATTTTACAATTTGCCTATATATTAATTGATTTATTATCATGTATTTAAAAAGATTTGCTTGTTGAAAAAATTGTAAACAATCAAAAATAAATAACGTATTATGTGTATATTGTATTTGATGCTATTTGATGTGTCATATTATCTGTAATTATAACGAGTGTTTTTAAAATATGTGTTGACGCTGTCTTGTATTAGCATTATTAATTTTTTAAAAACTAATTTCATGTTTAAATGTTTTCAAAATTTAAAAATAACGTCAACGTGTAATCAAAATTTATTTTTACTAACCCAAATATTTCTTTTACATTTTATAGTAGCACTATATTCTTTTATTAATTCTAATAATGTACCCTATTATCTTTTAGTAAAATTAAGTCGTTTTTATCACATTAATGAAATAATTTAAGGTTAGTTTGACATAGCAAAATGTGAGATTCCAATAAAAATGGCGTCAATATTCGTGAAAATGACATATAAATGTGAAAATGTGAGATTCATTTTCCGAAAGTGCCTAGTTACCTCACATTTTCACTCGAGAGTTCCGTAATCGGGTGGCTAAAGTCACGTGAGATGAAAATGTGAGAATGTGAGTAAATCCGCGCGAGAACCGTAATAGCCCCCCAGTTGTTGACTGAAGACTTATTTTTGTCTGCTTTAAAATTGTGTAAAAGTATGCCATTGTACATAAGAGTAAGAAACAACGTGTAGACGATTTACTAGTACACAGCATGCTTTTTTTACTGTCTCGCATGCCGAACGCGAAGCATATTACCGCGGCCTAAATAATTACAATCACTTACTATGAGTATATATCTTCAAGTCGATTCTTCACGAAATCTTTTGCTAAGTAATAACCAACTTCATTATTAGCAACAGCTTCAAATGCGAAAAAACTATCTTGTTTTCTGATTCCAGAGTCTTCTGTTATTGACCATTCTAAATATCTAAAAAGTGAATAAGTGTTCTATATTACCTAAAAAACATTATTATGTTATCTATAATGCTTGTAAATTGGTCAAATTTTTTTTTTAATGAAGGAACTTGATGCAGCAATCTGTTTTTGTACTCCCATGTTATGAAAAAAAATAGAAATATTGTATGCGCTTGCTAGGGGCTCCAAACAATTCATATATTGATATTTTATCAAAAGAGCGCCAAATAACGTATAAGTATATGTTTCTACACTCAACTGCGCGGCGGAATTGGATACGACGAAATCCGTATGGGCATTGACTCAATTCCCTGGCGTAGTTGGCAGGTTAATAATATCAACTCCGAAAGGAATTGAGATTACAGATTACTATTATTATTTAATAGAATAAAAAAAATATTTCCACAATGCATCCTCGACTCTGAACGGGAATCGAACCGAACTGTAAGGATATCCTTACAGTTCTGACATAAATTTTTAAAGATATTACAACTTAACGTTACCAATTCCGTCGCGGAATTGGTTTAAAGGATACTAAGTAGTTAGTCGGACACCGAGGGATTTGAGTGAACCATGATTCTATTGACTCCATTCAGAATTATACCAATTCCATAAGAAATTGGCATAATTCTGTAAATTTCTCTCAGTGTAGGTATTATAATTACCTGTTGAGTAACCACAGTTTACTGGTACATCCAAGACTTGACAACATTGCAGCTTTTTCTGCAGCCACATTAGAATTAACATATCTCTTCCAAAGAAACTCCCAATCATCTTCATTGCCGTCTTTTAAAGCGACACAATAAACAACGCTTCTCAAATCTTTTGGAATGCTAGAAAAAATAATAGTGATTTATTTTAGTCATATCTAAAAAAAAAACAACATAAGGTACGCGTTAAGCGCAAAATACGTTGTTTTTTTGGATTGGTGGGCTATTTTTTGTATTTATCATGAACCTTTATTACTAAGAAAACAACTACCTCTTTATTAAATCAATTTAGTTACCAAAATCCGCAAATATAGTTTATTTTTTTTAATTATAGCCTATTATTTTGTACATGTTTTTTCTCCAGTAATGGACACTCAATGATAAACACTTGCTAATAATAAGTACTACAACACAAACGTTATAAAATAAAGAGCCATAAAATTTAAAACAATGTAAAACATTTACATAAAAAAATACACTTTTCTTGATAGTGTGGCCGAACCGCGATATACCTAGTAAAACCTAGATAACTGGAATCTCAAGGGATCAGTTATGTTATCCCACTTAAAGAGGTGTCCCATTTACTCAGTAATAGAGGTGTAAATGTAGATGTGACGGGACCTCAGTATAAATTCTATTTATAGAAATTTCCCTCTTATCCAAATCCTACTAAACCAAGTTTCACTGTATTTGTCCACTCTTTTTAGTAAAAATGATCAATTAATAACAAATCACGTTGTAAGACAGTTAAATGTACAGCCTTGGCCAAAAGTATTTGCTACCCAGGTTAAATAAATAATACCAGTTGATACGTCATTATTGTGGAGTAATTATTTGCCACCCCTTAATCAAGATATTGTTTATATTTTTATTTGATGTGATTGAGTGTTCCCTAATCGTGTGCTTTAATATCGACCAAAGGTGTTGAATGGGGTTGAGGTCCGATGATTGAGGAGGCCAAAACAGGAGCTCAATCCCATTATCTGAGAACCACTTCATCGACACTCGCGATTTGTGACAGGCGCGTTTTCTTACTGTAAACGGGCGCTGTTCATGTAGGTATCACCGAACATTTTAACGCAGTTTACAGTACTTGGGTGTCTTTTTTTAACCCATTTGTCCCTTTACACAACACGATTTCGCCCACTCCATGTCAAGTCAAAAAAAGTTACATATCTAATAATTGACGCGGCCACATAGATTAATATTCAATAATGACAGTTACCAAATAAAAAACAAATGTTTCTAATTCAGTACATTTAAATTAAAAGTATTGTTCAAGACTGGTGATAGTACCTTATTTAATATTTAATTTAATTTAAAAACTCACGGATTATCGTTGTCAGGGTTGGGTGTTCCTTTCCACTTAGAAAACAGTTCCTGTGCATCTTTCCTGCAGCTTCCGATATCATGAGAACAACTTGTAGCAGTTACTTTGTTCTTAAACTTTATCAAATAAATTTCATCCGTATTTCTTAATTTACTCGTATCAAAACCTCCAATTTTTTTATATACTGGTGTTAAAAGTCTTTTTAAGTATTTCTAAAAAAATGAATCATTACGATAGTTGAAAAAATATATGTATGAGTAATTTATAACAAACCTTAAACGCTCCGTACGCAGGAGTCTTCAATAATCTTCTATTGAGATGTCCAGAAGCCGATAGCGCAGTTGACCAAGGTAAGTATTCTGTTTCCTTTTCTTAATACCTCAACAAGTTTAGAGGTACGCTATAGTTAACATGGCCAGTAGCAGCCAAGTCTAGAGAATCTACGATTAACTGAACTCGATTTAAAACAGCAATGTCTTTGTGATTGCCTTCCACGAGAACTTTCGTCAGTGCTTGCCAGTTTCTCATATCATAGTTTACTCTATAAAGACCTAAAATTCATTTAGAACTTAATGCTTTAGGTTTTTTATGAAAAAAATACATAAACAATTGTTTACAAATTTACAAGATGAAGAAAAAGTTAATAAGAAAAGCCAATAGTATCGATTGATTGGGAGTTATAGGGTATCTATCCATTTAAAGATACAAGCATTGTCTTATGACTATCAGAGGTCACTTTTAAAGTCAACAAGGTTGAGTCCAATATGAATAAGTCCATGATTTTGTGATTGTTTTATACCACGATTTTATCTATCTCTTTGTCAATATTTTATTTTAAATTATATAATTTTATTTTAAAAACTTACCAGCTAGTTTTATATTTATCATATACCATTCATCTTTTATTTCTGAACAAAGAATCTTTTCCTCTCCACATTTCAACCAATCTTTGGCCATTGTAGTGTTAAAGTCTTTTTCTTCGGATGTTGTAAAACTTAATGGTACCCACCAGCACGATTTGTCACTACCATTGTCTAAAGTCGTGTCAGTGAAGAAACGTTTCTGTAACAAAATAACAATCACTAATTATGTTTTATAACTCCTACAAGACTTCACCATTTACCTGTGTCAATGTAACTTCCTCTTTATCATAATCTCTGACAGCAGAGACCACAGGATGTCCAGTTTGTAGTGTCCACGTGTCCATAATCTCCTTAACAGTAACTGACTTCTCGAGAACATTTTGTTTGTGCGCCTCTTCAGTAAGACATTTCCATAGATTGTCTTGTTCTGCGTTACCGTAAGCGTATTTATTTAAATAGTTGCTGACACCCTTTTTAAAAACACTGTCACCCAAGAATAGATTCATCATACGTAGAATTGAAGCTCCTTTTCTGTAGGAGATTGTGTCGAATATTTGAGATATTTCATTTGGATGGCCAATTGGAATAGAAATCTAAAAAATATGAATACTTTATAGTAATCAAAAGCATAAAGATGATGCGAAAACCACTTACTGGATGTGAAGAATTCAGAGCGTCCAATGAAAATACTGATAAAAGATAATCAGTAGCTTAAATACTTTTCATTGCCACACGCAAAAAAAAGTGTTTCTATAGTAACAGTAAATATTAAAATAAATAACAAAGCAGTGAGGTTGGCATTTAAATAAAAATAATTTATATTCGTTTTTATACTCCAATTATCCCCGCATTCGTAATAAAAAATAGTATGTGCAACTCGTGCGAAGTTGTCGATTGCCCACGAGAGCTTCGCTCGTGCGCTCATTCGCTCGAGTTGCACTAGTTGCACAATATACTATTTCGAAAATTAATTTTCACTTACTGGATGTGAAGAATTAAGAGCGTCTAAAGAAAATACCGATAACAGGTAATCAACAGCTTCTTCCATCGATGTATCCCATTTAGGATTAACATGGTTAACAGCTAAACTCGCCATGTATGTAGCGAAACCTTCATTTAACCACAGATCTGTCCACCATTTCATTGTAACCAAATTACCAAACCACTGGTGAGCCAATTCATGAGCTATCACTTCAGCTACCCTGTTAACAAAATGGTTTTAGAATTTCATATACACCCAATTCTGTTTTTACACGGTCTCGAAAAAAAATTGATTCCGTTTTTACACGATTTCATTCGATTTAGCACGATTAATTTTAACTAATTTGATTTAAATTTTAAAGAAAAATATTTTTATTAATTGTAATCTTCTAGGATTTTTTTTTCTATCTGTTATTTATAAAATACATATGAAGTTAGGGAATTCTCCTTTCTAATTTATTTTCATAGCAACTCAAGTATATACAGGGTGGCCCAAGTAAAACGAAACGGGCGCTCTTTTGGTCATTTAAAACAAGATTTTGAAAAAAAACTCGAACATGTCGATTTTTCTTTCAAGGGGGACATCTTTTGCTATAAAATTTTTGGAAGAATCTTTTCAACTCTCAGCGCTATGAGCACAACCCTTAAAATTTTAAATAGCATGATAGGGTAAGTGATACCTCATTTGAAAGGGTTTTTCATTCTGAATACGGTGCTTTTTGATTTTTTCAAATCTGTTTAGTTTTAGTCAAGTTATTTACATTTTGAATTCCATAAATGCAATGGTTTTCTGATCAAAAAACAAATATTTACAACTAAAATTCAAAACAAAGTTGGCTTATTTTCATATCAAATAATTCAAAAACACCCAATTTGGCCATTTATTGAATTAATTAAAGTTTTGGATGTTGGTAATTTTTTTTAATTAATTTTTTTTAAATTTTTTAATTAATTCAATAAATGTCCAAATTGGATGTTTTTGAATTATTTTATAACAAAATAAGCCTACTTTGTTTTGAATTTTAGCTGTAAATATAACTAAACAGATTTGAAAAAATCAAAAAGCACCATATTTAGAATGAAAAAACCTTTCATATGAAATATCACTTGCCCTATCATGATATTTAAAATTTTAAGGGTTGTGCTCATAGCGCTGAGGGTTGAAAAGATTCTTGCAAAAATTTTATAGCAAAAGATGACCCCCTTGAAAGCAAAATCGACGTGTTCGAGCTTTTTTCAAAATCTTATTTTAAATGATCAAAAACGCGCCCGTTTCGTTTTACCTGGGCCACCCTGTATTTTAGTCTTGTACGAGTTTTCAGTTCCTAAATTTACGATAATTTTATATTTATGTTACTTTTACTTTAAGAATTGAAATGCCTTTTATTTTTATGAAATAAACTGTACATGAATGCATATAAAAATTTAATGTATATTTTTTTTATGAATCATTTCATTTTATCTATTTTTTACAGGGTTGAAAGATACGGAAATAATCCTCTTTTTTCTATGTACTTCCTGTCTTTTTTACAAGGTTTTGTTCTGGCACATATCTACCGTGTAAAAACAGAATTATGTGTACACAGTTTATTATGTTTTTTAATAAAAAAAAAACAATATATTTCAATATTTTTACGTACCAATCTTTAAAGAAATACTTACAAATGTTTATCAGTAACGCTCGATTCCTTCAAGTCGTACAGAAGAAATGATTCTCTGTATGTGATTAAACCCCAATTTTCCATAGCGCCTGCATTAAAATCTGGAAGAGCAATCATATCTTGTTTTGGAAGAGGATAAGATACATTGAAAAATTCTTCGTAGTATTTTAAATACTTTGGTCCATTCTCTGCTGCATAATCAACCTATAATGAAAATATTAATAAGCTCCCGGGAAAAAATGATAATTTAGCATATATTAGCATATATGCTCGGAGCCTGAATTTGGCACGATCCAAGAATATTTTATAATGCAGTAAGTAATTTATTATCCATTATTAACAAAATAACTAATGCAAAATTGTGTTTATTTATATAGAAACTTTAGATACAATTTAAAAAAAATGTCCAGATGCGAATTAAGTAATATTTTAGGCCCCAGTTGTAAAATTAACAAATTCACATAAACTATATAGAAATCTTGTTTATAAGTTAATAAATTTTTTAAAATAGCCGGGAAAGGTATTGCTTGTGCGTAGATATTAGAAACATTACACTGCGCGTCGTTTTAACCGGACAATTTATTGTCAAAATAGGTCGCTATAAGCAGTTGGTCGTTCGTACCAGAGTCGTACTATACGGATATGTTTTCAGAGTACGTCTATATGATATTTGAGTTTACATTTTCGTCGCTAAAAACGGTTAGTCGTTATAAACGGAGTCGCAATATCCAGATTCTACTGTAATTATAATATAGCATGTTCCATTTTAATCTATCACTCCTCTATTTTTGTATCTATCAATTAAATCAAAAAATGATTCGAATAAAAGTTGTTTAGCTTTGAGAGAGACCCAAAATGGCGTTATTAATTCTTGATTATTTGGACGTCTTTAAGATAAAATTGGGCCAACATTTTTTTCAAATGGAATCTTTTATTTTTTTTATTACGGATGCTTATCGGTTTGAAGAAAAACAAGTAGCTTTTGTTTTAGATAATTTTTTATGACATAATTTTTCTTTAATATTTAACAAGATAATTTTAATATTAGATTTTCACTAATTTTTTACTCCAAAACAATTAACTTTAGAGGAAAATTGAAACAAAATGTTTATTTTAATCTGATATAACTAAAGATTTTTTCAACTTTTGCTCTACAAAATATAATTTATTTATTTTTTTATTAAAAAATATCTGAAATCATTTTCCTAGTTCTACCAGATCAAAATAAACATTTTTTGTCTTTCGCATTTTTTCTCTTAAATTAACGGTTTTGGAGTAGAAAATTAATGAAAATTTAAAATCACATTATTTTATTAAATATTGAAGGAAATGTTTTTTGTCCCTATTTGACCTTGAAGACGTCCAAAAAATCAAAAATTTATAACGCAATTTTGGTTTCCCCTCAAAACCAAGCAACTTTTATTTGAAACATTTTTTAATTTAATTAATAGACAACAAAGTGTGATAGATTAAAATGGGACATTCTGTATATAAAATTTCAACATTACCTGATTAAGGGCGTCTCTTCTTGCCCAAGTTCTAAACATCACCGGTGTTTTTCGGTTTTTATTCTCTAGAGTTCTGACTTTCCCTCCATTTTTAGTAACTCTATTCTTATTATATGCAGTATTTGTAAAACCTATTTTCAAATTTCCTCTTCTGTCGTGTTTTGATATTTTATAAGCAAAATCAGAAACTACAAAAGCTACGAGATACGTGGACATCTTGACAGTGTCTTCGTAATGATCTATAACCCAATCTGGCTTGTCAACTCTGAAATATAATAATAAATATTTAAAACTGTTTTTTTTTAATTTTTTAATTTTATAACATTTTAAAGGACATAACATTCATTCTTGGTAAAAGTATTTTTTTTTAAGATTCTCAAGTTAGAAGGGGAACAGCAGATAAAACGGTGCGGCGGGTAAAATAGCGCAACCAGAAAAACGTTAATTAAAAAAGTGTATATGTTTGAAAACTATTGAATTGTCTTTAGTATATGAGCCATTCCACGTCAAGCGGGACAGTTTTTTAACTCATGTTTTCTGATTTGGCTATAATTTTTTTTACAGCTTCTTTGGACCCAATTTATTTGTCAAACAATTTTTATTTTATTTTTATCACCCCTAGTTTAGAACTTACAAGGGGTTGAAATTTCAGAAAAACGGCAAAAAATCGAAAACATGCTCTCCTTTAACTGCTTATATCTCCGGTTCTATTCATCCTACAGACTTCAACAAAAAAACATTTTCAAGCTCTTGAATGTCACTTTAATAACGTATTTATTTTATTGTTATAAACAATTTAATTTATTTGTTGTAAACAATTATATTATTTAAACGTGGTTTTCAAGGCGAGAACACGCTTTGAAAATTTTGAAAAAAATATCAGCGTATTCCTTGATCAATTCTCTACAAAACTGCTGAGTTACAGATTGAAACTCCGATGAGAACTGTGTCAAAAAAAGTAATTTATACGAAAAACCGCGCGCGCGCGCATATACGCACGGCTTGTGTCGCGGTATTGCTCAGTATGACCTTGTGAAAGGAATTTTCACAAGGTCATGGTTGATTATTATAGATTTTGGTGCGGAGAATTCGAAAAAAATACCTAGAACTGGCGAACAGTGGTGCAACACCCTTAAAAATAGGGTTGAAGGAAGAAAACCCCGTTTCCAAGTGATTTGCAATTTATCTCAAAATCCAAAGCGACAACGGGATATTTTTTGGTTGATATTTATTAAGGACACTAAAACAAATCGATTGAGACCACATATATTGAGTTTGACCAAACATTACCCTCAATAATTATATTTAATTGAATTTGAAAAAAAATGTATCCAACAAAAATTCGGTGACCTTTAAAGTGCAATTCCTTGTGTTCTAGTGATTGAATACTTTTTAAGAGGGACTCAATTTGTTTGTACATACAAAGAGAAGATATATTCCCGATGGTTTTACTAACAAATATTCAACCCGAATGTTTTTATTAAAATTTTACTAAAAAGGCATTTTTCTAAAAATTTACATCACTTACCATTAAACGTTAGCGATTTTTTATTGGTTAAACTATTAATATTTTTTTAAATTATGGTTGATCATTATTTTTTTGAAAGTTTGGGAACAATTTGAGACCAATTACGAGTCATTTGGAGGTATTTAACCAAATGTATTAATTTTTAACTATTTTGACCAAAAAGAAGCATTTTTATCTATTTTAAATCTATACTAGTAGCTAATTTTTGCTTAAACTAAGTAAATACAATTTGTTTTAGTGTCCCCAATAAATATCAACCAAAAAAATATCCCGTTGTCGCTTTGGATTTTGAGATAAATTGCAAATCACTTGGAAACGGGGTTTTCTTCCTTCAACCCTATTTTTAAGGGTGTTGCACCACTGTTCGCCAGTTCTAGGTATTTTTTTCGAATTCTCCGCACCAAAATCTATAATAATCAACCATGACCTTGTGAAAATTCCTTTCACAAGGTCATACTGAGCAATACCGCGACACAAGCCGTGCGTATATGCGCGCGCGCGCGGTTTTTCGTATAAATTACTTTTTTTGACACAGTTCTCATCGGAGTTTCAATCTGTAACTCAGCAGTTTTGTAGAGAATTGATCAAGGAATACGCTGATATTTTTTTCAAAATTTTCAAAGCGTGTTCTCGCCTTGAAAACCACGTTTAAATAATATAATTGTTTACAACAAATAAATTAAATTGTTTATAACAATAAAATAAATACGTTATTAAAGTGACATTCAAGAGCTTGAAAATGATTTTTTGTTGAAGTCTGTAGGATGAATAGAACCGGAGATATAAGCAGTTAAAGGAGAGCATGTTTTCGATTTTTTGCCGTTTTTCTGAAATTTCAACCCCTTGTAAGTTCTAAACTAGGGGTGATAAAAATAAAATAAAAATTGTTTGACAAATAAATTGGGTCCAAAGAAGCTGTAAAAAAAATTATAGCCAAATCAGAAAACATGAGTTAAAAACTGTCCCGCTTGACGTGGAATGACTCATATACACTCGACAAATTAATTAAGGGGACACCTAAAAAATAGCAAGTTTTCAAATGCTTGTAACTTGGTCAAAAATTAACTTTTTTCTAAACTTTTTTATTATTAAATTGAGCAAATTTACTCTACTTTATGATGGTCTAATTCGTTCCTCAACATCTTTTAATTTTTTAACTTTTTTATGTAATTATATAAATTAAAAAAAAACTGCATATTTTGACACTTGATGTAGAGTGCATTTATGTAGAAAATGAAATTTTGAAATAACCTTTTTGTAGAGAATTTTAATACCTTCAAATTTATTATGGTGCGAAAAAAATGTGACAAAAATTCGCAAAAGTATTACAGTTTTAGTGAAAATCAGGAAAAAATAATTCAAATGAATATAGCCGGAGTAATTTTGGTGGTACAGAAAATAAATAAAAATAAAAATGAAGCTCAAAGTATCACCTTTCAGATTATGCAATGTAATGAAAGATTTTTTTATGAATTACAAAAAATATTCAAACTTTAAACATAATAGAAAATATGAGTAATTAGACAGTAAAATTAAAACAAAGAATACATACCATAAACATTACATTTTAGGTGGCCCGAGCTAGAGGTCTCATTAACAATACATGTTCTTTATAATTCATTTTTATTTTTTTAAATAGGACCATATTACGCGAAGATATTCAACTTTGATGTCTCAACATCAGAAAACCCAAAAAAATTACAAATTGCAAAAATTTTAAATTTTTTTTGTAAAATAAAGCAGGTCATGGAATGTTTACGAAGTCAAAAAATACTTATTTTTACTAAATATTTATTTTTACATGCACAAATGAATGTATACAGTAAGCACACATATTTAGGTACAATTTTAAAACCATATGGATCATTTTGGGTTATTATTTCAGTAAAATAATGCATTTTTTGACTTCTTAAAATTTTTCATAAGCTGCTTTATTTCGAGAAAAATTTCAATAAATTCCAATTTGTAATTTTTTTGGGTTTTCTGATGTTGAGACATCAAAGTTGAATATCTTCGCGTAATATGGTCCTATTTAAAAAAATAAAAATGAATTATAAAGAACATGTATTGTTAATGAGACCTCTAGCTCGGGCCACCTAAAATGTAATGTTTATGGTATGTATTCTTTGTTTTAATTTTACTGTCTAATTACTCATATTTTCTATTATGTTTAAAGTTTGAATATTTTTTGTAATTCATAAAAATATCTTTCATTACATTGCATAATCTGAAAGGTGATACTTTGAGCTTCATTTTTATTTTTATTTATTTTCTGTACCACCAAAATTACTCCGGCTATATTCATTTGAATTATTTTTTCCTGATTTTCACTAAAACTGTAATACTTTTGCGAATTTTTGTCACATTTTTTTCGCACCATAATAAATTTGAAGGTATTAAAATTCTCTACAAAAAGGTTATTTCAAAATTTCATTTTCTACATAAATGCACTCTACATCAAGTGTCAAAATATGCAGTTTTTTTTTTAATTTATATAATTACATAAAAAAGTTAAAAAAATTAAAAGATGTTGAGGAACGAATTAGACCATCATAAAGTAGAGTAAATTTGCTCAATTTAATAATAAAAAAGTTTAGAAAAAAATTAATTTTTGACCAAGTTACAAGCATTTGAAAACATGCTATTTTTTAGGTGTCCCCTTAATTAATTTGTCGAGTGTAGGTGTACTTGAGTGACTCTGAGAATCAACAGATTTTATTTTATATAGCTAAAGGAGGTAATGGTAAGTAACAAAAAAATTATCACAGCTGTGGTAAAACGGTTTAAGAGGGTGAAACACCCCTATGAAAATGTGCACAATAATAATATTTTTTCAAATAACTCTGAAACTAATGAAAATTTAAAAAAATCTAAAATACAAAATTTTCATGATTTCTTATGCTTTTTTGAATGGCGATAGTTAATTTTCGAAAACATTAAACCGTTAACCCACACCTCTCACCCACATTCCATAGTATTTTAACTATCGCCATTCGAAAGAGCATAAAAAATTATGAAAATTTTGTATTGTAGATTTTTTTAAATTTTCACTAGTTTTTCAGAGTTATTTGAAAAAATATTATTATTTTGCACATTTTCATAGGGGTGTTCCACCCTCTTAAACCGTTTTACCGCAGCTGTGATAATTTTTTTGTTACATACCTTGACCTCCTCTAACTATGTATATACAAAGTTTAAACTCGATACGAATTTTCGACTTGAAAAGGTTCCCTTGTCAGTTTAGTTACAATCACTGTAATACTAGTATAATGTTTAACGTCGATATATTTATTTGTATGTCAGTCTATCTGTGAACACTTTACAACCTAAATAGTTAAACTTATTAACCCTTAATTACTCGCGCTGGTGTATTTTGTACACCAGTAACGCATTTTCTGCAATTACAAAATACATAAATTTTTGTGGGACTGTACACCCCCATCTAACCTTTGTTTAGTCATTCTAGAGTGTGATAGGAATCCAGCACTCAAAATTTGAGAATTGTAACAGTTTGTATTAATTTTTTACTTACTAAATGTAGGTGGTATTAACACACAAATAGCTGAATCCTTAGCGAAGAACCGCGTTTTTGAAGACATCTTGTCAAAAGAGCAAAATTAAAAAAATACCAACAAAAATCAAATTTTTGCTGTCCGATTTATTGCAAGATGAATATTGAACTGTTTTGTGTACTTTTTTAGATTTATTTTGGTTAGTTTTTCTTTCTAATGCTTAATTTTTAGTTTGGTTAATTTTAAGTTCCTCAAAAATAAATAGTACATAATATGAATTGGGCAAAAAAAATAATATAATACCTTCAACATTCCCAAAAACTAGCTTTTTATGTGGTGTATAAAATACACCGCGTGAGTAACTGTGTTACGATATTTTGCACGAGTAATTAAGGGTTAAAAACTATATTAATTTTTAAAAAATCTTACATTTTTTCAATATTCTTGATTCTCATATTACTGATACTCGAGTATTTATTTCTATGCGCCAAACTTATCCTGAAAACAGCCTTCATTCCTGGTTCATCAAAACAGGGGAATGCCCTTCTAGCATCTGTTGGCTCAAATTCTGTAACTGCAATCCATTTTTTTAACCCTGTAGTCCTGTCTACGTAGCTACTCCTATAATATCCAACAAGTCCTTCGGACAGGATTCCAGAGAACTTCATATATAAACTATATTGAGATCCTTTGGCCAAAGAAGACTCCAGAGAAATTATTAGAAAGTCGTTTTCATCATCATGCCTCACGTTGTTGATTTTTACCTCAGCATTATCACTGGTTTTCAAAGAAACTGTTTCTTTTGGAACGTCTAGATCTTTTGAGTGAAGAGTTATATTTGTTGTAGGTTCCAGACAGTCTATCTAAATAAAAATAAATACACAAAATCCTTAATATATATAAAGCTCAACGTCTCTCTGTCTGTCTGTCTGTCCGTTAGTCCGCTTATCACTCGAGAACCACTTATCCGATTTACGTGATTTTTTTTAATTCATAGGTACATTTTCTGGCCAGGTTATAGGCTATATTTTGATACGTTAGTTAACATAACAACTAAGCAGTGACGATAATAGTAAATCAAGTCGGAAAAAATTTTACCGACGGCACGCTGTTTTGCAATACGCTGCCTAAACCGTTGAATATAGAACAAAATAATTGTTAAAGAACTGTGTAGAATCAAAAGTGCTACAATAAAGTCCGCGTTACTATATGTCTAACTTTTAAATTTAAGCCACAATGACTGCTTTTATGTTACAAAGAAAACATAAAATATTTGAGTTCTATTTACATGAACTTATGACCTGCAAAACTTTAATCCTTATCGAAATAAATGAATTCTTCGTCATAAGTACTTAATGTAGATATAATTTGCTTTTTACAGCATTTAATTTGGTGGTATAGTTTAGGAAATAACATTAAATAAGTTTTATACGGTATAATATTATTAATAACGCGCGAACTAAATACGCCGGTATTCGATCTCACTCGACTCGGCCGTTGTCATTTAACCGTCAGTTTTGTTTCAATAATTAATTAAACACAAATTATTTATACTTTTTATTCTGATTCGTTTTTGTTAGGTAATTTAAGTGTTGTTTTTAACTAATCGTGTTTGTACTTATTGCGAGCGAAGCCGCGTGCGCACATCTAGTATTATATAAATATACTAGCGGAATTCCGCGTCTTCGCTCGCGTAAACTTCGAAACTAATTAGAACCTTCCATACGTGATAGGGGATGACATATTACATTTTTTTAAATATTTTTATTCATTACCTATATTAACGTAAATATCTCGGATTTTAGTTAAAAATTGTAAAAACTAACCCTCACCATTAGGGGTTGAATATCGAATTTTTTTATTGCTGATTATTTTGCCCGACTTCACCATTATAACGTAAGCAGCTATGCAGATAAACATATCAAAAACACAGACCCTGTCTACCCCAGGGGTTGAATGTCGAAATTTTTTTTAAAAGATGACTATTTTGCCCGAATTTACCTTTATAAATAAAGCAGGTATGCAGATAAATATATCTAAATCCATCCTCGTCCCCGTCCCATGCTATTAGGGCTTGAATATCGAATTTTCATTTTTAATTGAATATTAATTTGTACGAATTTACTTTAAAATCATAAACAATTATGAAAATAATTATTTAAAAATTTTACCCCATCCCATTTCCATAGGGTTTGAATTTTTGTAACTGATATTTGTATTGTAGAGTACCTACTTGCGCCATGTTTTATTCGGTGAATACAAAAAAATTATTTTACAAATTTTTAAATTTTGGGAAATGTTGAAATAATTGTTTCATTATTTATTTATATTGTAGAGTAAGTTCGATAAGTTTCAATTAAATGCGCAAAAAAATATGTTTTTATATAAACTTTGACACCCTGTTTTAACCCCGTAGAGGTTGAATTTCAAAAAATCCTTTCTTACTGGGTACTTACATCATAAAAGGAAGGCACTTACGAAATTTTACGTTTCTAGGTCCAGGAATTTGGGCTGTACGTTGATATAAGTAAGTGAGTGAGTGGTTAAGGACAAACTTTTTTTATAGATATAGATTTTCGTTAATATTTTCATAACTTATGTATGTTACCTTTATTAGTACATCTCCATTGAAGTAAAAACCATTATCTAATTCTGTTAATATCTTGACAGTGTAATGTTGTGGTACCACTGAAGTTGGAAGTCGATAACAATTCACGCTAATTGTTGTAACTAAGTACATTAACGCCAAACACAATATTAACTGTTTCATGTTTTTTAAGTGCCACAAAGAAAACTACGAATTAGTCAAGTTTCAACGAATAACTATAGACATAATTTTAATAAACCTACGTTTTTATAGTTAAAATTTAATCAGAAATTAGGTATATTTATATTAAAATTAGTAATACGAATATGCCCAACTATATTACATAAAATATTATGACATTAATATGACTAATGAGTGATGATTTTTTGTTTGAATGTAATTTATTTAAATTAAAGAGCCATCATTGAATAAAATTGAATTTTTCAATTAAAAAATTTAATCATTAAACTTAATCATTTTTACTTTTTTATACATACATAAAATGTACTGTATATTAAAGTATTGTGATCATGAAAATATTCGAACTCGAGATTTTAACGGAATTACACGTTTTGAGCGTCCCTGAATCATATACAACCATTATCTCAATGACGTCTGTGTGTCTGTGTGAAACATGAAATTTTCAACTCAAGGTTCCTGTATACTCTAGACAGGGCCGCCGAGAGCCGAACCGGGTTCCGATGTAACATGACGCTTGGGGGCCCCGGGGCAGAGTAAAATACCTCTTTTTTAGTTCGCAAGTCAATAATTTAATACTGTTAAATGTGTTGACATTTTTTTTCGTTATCCAATTTCTAATATTATTCCATTCAACTCCAGGCCCCTTCAAGCTCCGGGCCCCGATTTTTTGCATCGCCCTCTTGTCGGCCCTGACTCTAGATGTGCACCTCCTATTTTAAAAAAAGCATCATTACACCGGAAACGGATGTTTACTCTTGTTCTCTTTTTTATATCATTATAACTACTTTTTTCCAACTAGTCCAAGGGAAAACTCGAGCACTAATTGTCCGATTTTTTAGCGAAAATTATCGTAATTGTAATGACTAACTGTAAGCCTAACGGTTTTTTAAAAATTTCGAAAATTACTATTTTTACAAAACCTTGAATGAAGCAAATAAATACTAAAAAAAGGGCCGTCATATTTTTGTTTTATCATAGCTGAAAGTATACTTCCCCCAATTCTTAAATTATTAATTAAATAATTTAAAAAAAAAACGTATTTTTTTTCGATTCATTAGATTCATTACTGAAGCAATTGGATCGATTTCCCCAATTCGATTTTTATGGTTAATCATTTTATTGTTAGTTGAATTGACTTGATTCGCTGTAATTCGTTGTAAATCGACCGATTTGATACAAATTGATTCGATTCAAAGCAATTGGATCGATTTAAGAATTTGAACTTTTTTAGTTCTCTCCTTAAATTTAAAATATATAATTTTACAAAAATCAACCCTAATAGGGGTAAAATATTGATCCAAACTAGAGTAAAAAAGTATTAAATTTTATAAATTATTATCTGAAACCGCGAGCGGACACCTATAGTTAAATAGGTATATTTGGACATTTGTTTGATAAATTATTATCTTTTCTGATAAAATTGAGTGAGTATATATATATTATTACTAAATATAGACTACATGTGTACATAACATACTCGTATACACAATCTACTACGTAATGTTTTGAGGTTACATTATAAATTTTATTTTGTAATTTATTTAATTTCAATGGTGTCTATTTTATATTTTAGATAAAAATTCATGTTCCGGTATATTGCATTGTTGGTAATATGTCTCACTATCTACTATTATGTGTGGAAACCTACGCAGTATTGGAAAGTTTGACGAGTGCCTTTACATTACTCCTGTGTCGTTTTTGGGTAACTTGGCAGGATTGATTTTAGATTACAAGTGAATGAACGATGAAATAAGAGATTTCTATAACGCTTTCCCAAATGAAAAGTAAGTACTAAAAACAGATGGTCCTCCTAGCTGTGATTTCAGGTGGGGGGGGGATTTCTTATCCCCTGTGAATATGAATCCAGTTTGTATTAAATTAAACAAAATATACGTCAACAAAATTGAATTTTTGTAAAAATTCTGCAAATAACTTTTGTAAAATTTATTACTATGAAATGTTTCAAAAAGGAAATGTTCCTTCTATGTTTCTTTTATAGGAATTAATTTTTATGTACATCTTAAAAAATTATAGGTCAATAAAGTATGCTTCAAAAAATTTCAAATTTTTGTACAAATGGAGTTTCTTAAAGTAAAAGTAACATAAATATAAAATTATTTTACAAGTTTAGGAACTGAAAACTCGTACAAGACTAAAATATATACTTAAGCTGTTAAGAAAATAAATTAGTAAGAGGCATTCCCTAACTACATATTTTATAAATAACAGATAGAAAAAAAAATTCCTAGAAGGTTACGGTCAATAAATAGCATATTGTGTAGCAAAGGTTGAAACAAGACGACTTCTGACTAGGGCGAGAGACTAAGCGAGGGCTGTCATCGCACTGGTCAGAAATCGTCTTTGTTTCATCCCGTGCCACACACGCTATTTTTCATATCACATGCATTGAAACAACGAGTTTCGATTTCTGTAGCCAGTCGAAGTAAGACTATTTCAGACAAATAGCGCAGTAATATCTTATACTATTTTAATAATAAAATAATTCAGAAATAAGATCCGCTTTTGTTTATTACAAATTCGAGTCTGACAGATTTAAGGTAGTTGGTCCATCATAATGTGATCACATTAGGCCATGAGTACATATTTTTAATTTAGAGAAATGATCATGGCAACGCTGTACATTATCTACTATTAACTACTTGTCAAATGATTATATTTTATCATCTAAACTACCACAGAATATATTAATAATTAATGAAATCGATTATAATTCCTTTCAATCCACTTATTATATTTTGTAAAAAATTATTTCATTATTTCGTGTATTTTTTACTATAATCAAATGAATACGTTGTTGCCACATTGTCAACAATACTGTAATTTATGTGATGGTTTGGTAGGTAAATCTGGTTAAATCTTAATAACGGGATGGTCAATAATTCTAATTTTTTGTATACTGTTTTCTTTCATATAAATATACAACATGTCAGTTTTTTATGAAAATCTGACGCTACGTTTAAATTTTATCTAATAAAACGTTACGTTAGTGTACGGTTAGTCCATATAAGCTGTGTTAAAAATACAAACTTTGAGATCGTTTTTCATGACTTTGAGATAGTCAATTTTAATAAAAATGGGCTATTTTTCAGATATTAATCTAGGGAATATTCCTGTGCAATTTAAACAAAATCTGACGAAAACATGTTTATGGACCAACTACCTTAAAATTAATGAATTTGCTAGTCAGGAATAACGTTGTTTATTTGTTTTTGCTTGGTACAATCGCATTGGTCTGAAATTGTCTTGTTTCTACTGTCAAAACTGGGTTCAAAACTAGTTGTTTCTATGCATGTGATATGAAAAATATATTTCTTTAAAATTTAAATCAAATAGCTTTTTTAATCGTGCTAAACCGAATGAAATCGTGTAAAAACGGAATCAGATTTTTTTCTAGACCGTGTTAAATCAAAACCGTGTAAAAACATAATTGGGTGTATGTATAAACAAAATATATAACATATTTATTTTTACATGTAAGTACCTACTTGGGGAAGGAGACTAATGAAAAAATATATATTCGGTATATAGAAGACTAAGAAAGAGTTACAGTTATTTTAATAATAAACAAAAACTATATTTCAATATAATTTATATTAATATTTTTTATTGTAATATAAATATTTACACTTACTATAGCACATTTAAAAATTCAAATAACGTTACAATATAAATAAAATAAAATAAATAAATATTCCTATTGTTTAACTAAATTTTCTAATAAATTTTTAACATCTTGATAATAATTGTTGTGCCATTGAATATTGATTCTTATTGTTTCCATAGCCTGGTGGATCCCTAACTTTGACTCATTAAATATAGTTTCATTTCTATGTGTGATTTCTATGAACTGAAAATAAAAACAATATTTTATTACTTTTTTACAAAAACCCACTTCAATTTACAACTACTTACTTCATTTAGTTCAGATGTAGACATCATATGTGGAGCAATTCCTGAAAAGTATCGAGTCATTCTTCCTGATTTTGCTCCATGGCTACAAAATTAAAAACACAATTGTTTAATTTAGAATTTGTAGTTAAAAACATAAAGTCCCTTAGCTAACAACACCGCTCAAGACGAAAATTGACGGTTTTTACATTTTAATGTGATTGGATAGAGCTACTCATTGCGCGTCGATCTACCAATCACATTCTAGACGTTTCGGACAATAAGAGACCAATAGTGAGAGCGCGCAAGCCGGTAGCCTATATAAAACATACACGGTTTTTTCGCTCTCCTGTAAAGTTGGTCAAAATGACTTGAGCGGTGTTATGTTAGCTAAGGGACGATAAGTACAATCACTTACTATGAGTATATATCTTCAAGTCGATTCTTCAAGAAATCCTTTGCCAAGTAATAACCAACTTCATTATTAGCAACAGCTCCAAATACATAAAAACTATCTTGTTTTCTGATTTCAGTACCGTCTGTTATTGACCATTCTAAGTATCTAAAAATGTTATTATAATATTATAGCCCAGGAAATAAATGCCAATAAATGAATGTGATGGCAAATTTAAACAGTGATTAGAACATGATACATATTTCTTGAAAACTTCTTAGCAAAGTTAGTCCAGAACACTCTCAACTAAAAGCCTAAAGTTTTATTTTACAAGGATTTTGTAAACACACTGTATCTTATGAACAAAAAGTTTGATCAACCCTGCCTTTCGCATTTTAAACAGATAATTAAATTTTCTACAAACTTTTTTATTATCATTTTAACCAAAAATAATTATATACCTTTCAAAATGGCGATCAAACTAAAAAAAAAATTAAAAATGTAAATTTTCGAGTTCGATTACCTTTTTGATAGGTACACAGTTATTTATGACCAAAAATGTGTTAAAATTGACTGTAGTACATTTGTCTTTCCAAAAAAATTTAAATAGAGACAGAGACACGGATGCAACTGAGGCTCGAAAAAAATCCTATAAAATTAAGTTTAACTTTTTATGTTAGTAATTGTATTTAAAGGTAAGGAGATGGCAGGTTAAAGGACCCCGCAGAATCCTTATGGGAAAGGGGTTTCGGTTAAACTCCAAACTTTGGATTATAATAGTCCTTGATGAGTAGATTAAAAGTGTCAATGGGCACTAAGTCCTAAAAACTCAAACTTTTTATATATAGCCCTCTGAAATTGGGGATCATGATTGTCTTTAATTTACATTACTTTTTTTTGTAGAACCTTAAATTTCGCTCAACTTTTTTCATGTGTTCCCAAAGACATCTATAATCGATTACCACCATAAAAAGTCAACTTTTCAATTCATTGAGAAATGACAACACTTAAATCTTATTGTTACGTTTTTGAAATTAAGCTAAACATATTATGCAACTGTATTTAAGGGTTGTGAGAGAGCAGGTTAAATTTCACTACTCAATTTATTACAAACATAACTATATAAGCTATATAAACAATTAGTTGTTTTATTTATTGGCATTTTATTTATTGCTCTACAATTATTAGTTTCGGATTAATGGCTTTCAAATTTTAATTCATGTTTCTGAAGTTTCCCCCTAAAATATTGCCGGGAATGACGTAATTTGGGGTAGTTTAAAATAATTACATTTTGGAAAAAACTTTCAGTAGCTATTTCTCAGTTAATTTTTATAATTACCTGTTGAGTAACCACAGTTTAGTGGTACATCCAAGACTAGACAACATTGAAGCTTTTTCTGCAGCCACATTAGAATTAACATATCTCTTCCAAAGGAACTCCCAATCATCTTCATTGCCGTCTTTTAAAGCGACACAATAAACAACACCTCTCAAATCTTTGGGAATACTAGAAAAATTAAAAGTGGTCAAAAACACATTCTTTAACATTATCCAATTAGACAAGATGGTAAATAAGAAATGGCGATATGGAGGTAAATTGGGCCTAGTTGCACATTGTAGTAGATACATCAATATGGTTAATAATGTGCATTATGAAGAATATTGTGATCAAAGTTTGAAAAAAAATGTGATTTCTATCTATTATCTTATTCTATCTAAGATATATAGATATAGATTTTTATCTATATCTTATTCTGTTTTCGAAATCAATTATAACGAATATTTTGAAATTAAATTTTTATAAAATGTAGGCTGATATAGGCTCTCATCGGTACTCCTTTGGAATTATTCCTTGTTACTGTTTAACCCTAGACGGGTAGACGTTCGTAATAATTAGTACATCTACATGGTAATCAAGACGGGATGGGGATCCGAGCGGGAAGGTATGCCCTGTTTAATAGTTCGTCTTCAACCTCTGCCAAGGACAGGTGTCAGTGTTTGTTATTTCTCTAAAGGTAGCCATAGATCGACAAGTCACATCGTATCTTTCACAAAGGTTTACTCTCTTATGTAAATATTAGTAGTAATATATACTCAAAAGGATATGCTGTGAATGTGAAAAAGATCTCAATGCTTGATCCAATGATACTTTTTTTCGTTTGCCGATTATATTTTAATCTTTCGTATTTCTGTATTTTTACTTTTTTATACATACATGAAATGTAATGTATAAATAAAGTATAGTGATCACGAAAAAAATCGAACTCGAGATTTTAACGGAATTACACGTTTTGAGGGTCCCTGAATCATATACAACCATTAACTCAATGACGTCTGTGTGTGTGTCTGTGTGTCTGTCTGTCTGTCTGTGTGTCTGTGAACGCTCTACAGCCAAAACTGTAATACTTACGAACGTGGAATTTTAAACTTAAGGTTCTTTTATGCTCTAGATGTGCACCTCCTATTTTTAAAAACCATCACTAAACCGGAAACGGATGTTTACTGGTGTCAATTTTTGAACTTTTCGAATTATTTTTGAAACGGTGCGCAGTAGAAAAAAATATTTCAGATTAAAGTTGTAGAGGGGACTTTTATCTATAATTTATGTTCTATTCTTTTTCCCCCCCAAAATTTTTTTTAGGAAATAATCGATTTTCTAAAAAAATTAAATTTTTCGATTTCTTTTTTAAGCGGTAGGTATTAGAAAAAAATGTTTGAGATACAAGTTGTAGAGAATACTATTTTCTATAATTTATGTTCTATTCTTTTTTTTGTATCTTATGAATTGACCAAAAAATGAATAATATTAGTTTTATGTTAAAAATGATGTTATAATACAAAAAATCTAGTTATCTATGAAAATTTTGGAATTTATTTTTAGAACTGTCAAAATTGAAATCTAGGAAAATAAATACATGTTAATACAACTATCACTAATCTAAATTGATTTCGTTTAATATTTAATGTCAATATTAAATAGAATGTATCAATTTTATTCACTGAAAATCATTTTGTAAGTAAAAAATTTTAAAATCAAATATTAAATTATAAAAGTAATCACATATTAATACTCGGTGTCATGATGTATAAACGGTGCACATTAGAAAAAAATGTTTTAGATCAAAGTTGTAGAGGGTATTTATTTATAATTTATGTTCTATCCATTCCCCCCCCCCCCAAATTTGTTTTTAGGAAATAATCGATTTTCTAAAAAATTTAATTTTTTCGATTTCTTTTTTAAACGGTAGGTATTAGAAAAAATGTTTGAGATACAAGTTGCAGAGAATATTATTTTCTATAATTTATGTTCTATTTTTTTGTATCTTATGAATTAACCAAAAAAAAGAATAATTTTAGTTTTAATGGTTTTAATTTAAAAATGATTTGTATAATACAAAAAATCTAGTTATTTATGAAAATTTTGGCATTTATTATTTATTTAATGTCAATATTAAATACAATGTATAATTTCATTCACTGAAAATCATTTTGTAAGTAAAAAATTTTAAAATCAAATATTAAATTATAAAAGTAATCACATATTAATACTTTGGTGTCATGATGTATAAAAAAGTCCCGTGCCTGCCAAGGCAGTTTATTTTAAATACATAAATCAAAAGATTTTAAAAGCAAAACTTTTTTTTTGCCATAAATTTATTAGAAAACTAAAAATTATATAGAAGTAGTCAATTTTACGAACGTCTACTCATGCCTGCCTAAGTTTGACGTCTACCCGTCTAGGGTTAGTTAATATTATATAGTATAGAAGGTACATGTCCAAAAAGTATATTCAATAATTAAATAATCATGGTTGATGTCTGGTATTATAAAGGGGCTAGTAAATTTGCAAGCTAGCTAGCACTCACAAATTAGGTTATTAATTTTGTTATACTATCTATGGATTTGCTACGGAATTTAGAGCAGTGATACATCAACGTATTTTAACACTGACCGTATAAAATAATTGTCATAACATATGTTTTATACCGTTGTTGGTGTTTACATACAACGTGTGCGCGAAATCTGTCAAAGTTATCAGAAAACTCCAAGAGAACTGTCATATAAGTTTGATATCTCATTTAAGAATGCTAGATAGCTTGCAAAGCTAGGTCATTTATGATACCGGACATCAGTCTTTGTTTTTATCAAAGCTCAAATTTTTATTTCCTCTCCTGGAATAAATATATAAAGTGGCATATTTGTTTTTGCCATTGGGTCAGAGATATCAGTTAAAAAACTCACGGATTATCGTCGTCAGGGTTGGGTGTTCCTTTCCATTTAGAAAACAGTTCCTGTGCATTTTTCCTGCAGCTTCCGATATCATGAGAACAACTTGTAGCAGTTATTTTGATTTTGAATTTTATTAAAGAAATTTCTTCCGTGTCTCCTAATTTACTCATATCAAAACCTCCAACTTGTTCATATATTGGTGTTAAAAGTTGTTTAACGTATTTCTAAAAAAATAAGTTTTAAACAATATTTTTTTATCTTTATTTAACAATATGACTTTCCCAAATCTCAAATATAACATTGGCCAGTATGTACAAACCTTAAACGCACCGTACGCAGGAGTCTTCAATAATCTTCTATTGAGATGTCCAGAAGCCGATAGCGCAGTTGACCAGGGTAAGTATTCTGTTTCCTTTTCTAAATACTTCAACAAGTTTAGAGGTACGCTATAGTTAACATGGCCAGTAGCAGCCAAGTCTAGAGAATCTACGATTAACTGAACTCGATTTAAAACAGCAATATCTTTGTGATTGCCTTCCACGAGAACTTTCGTCAGTGCTTGCCAGTTTCTCATATCATAGTTTACTCTATAAAGACCTGGAATTCGTTTAATTCAATACATTAATGGTTTTTTCGCGAATAGCACAAAAGTTTTAATTTTATATTTTTATTGTTATAATTTTGAGAAGCCCAGAGCTGTAACGTGAAGCAGTAAGGGTCATAACAGCTACTCTATTCTACCACAAAAGTTTATTTATTACATCTTTGAATATTATTGATTCTTTTTTACGAACTGAATTAGAATAAAAGCAGATTTTTTTACAACTTCAATTTTTTAAAGAAATAAATATTCTCAAACTATGGTTATGAGTTATCGAACATAAATTCTTTAACCATGACAATTAATTGTATGTCTAAAGTATTACAATGTTAAGAAGTTTTATGTTTGATAATAAATGTTCTACAAATAAGTGATAAATTTTTAAATAGTATATGTATAGTCAAGTCGGAGCACGGAGCAGAATCCAAGTCTGCACTGAAATGGAGCTATAGGAGAGCCATTTAAAAGGATTTGTTTAAATCCTAGATTTTTTTAAAACTTACCAGCTAGTTTTATATTTACCATATACCATTCATCATTTTTTTCTGAACAAAGAACCTTTTCCTCGCCACATTTCAACCAATCTTTGGCCATTGTAGTGTTAAAGTCTTTTTCTTCGGACGTTGTAAAACTTAATGGTACCCACCAGCACGATTTGTCACTACCATTGTCTAAAGTCGTGTCAGTGAAGAAACGTTTCTGTAACAAAATAACAATCACTTATTATGTTTTATAACTCCTACTACAAGATTTCACCATTTACCTGCGTCAATGTAACTTCCTCTTTATCATAATCTCTGACAGCAGAGACCACAGGATGTCCAGTTTGTAGTGTCCACGTGTCCATAATCTCTTTAACAGTAACTGATTTCTCGAGAACATTTTGTTTGTGCGCCTCTTCAGTAAGACATTCCCATAGATTGTCTTGTTCTGCATTACCGTAAGCATATTTATTTAAATAGTTGCTGACACCCTTTTTAAAAACACTGTCACCCAAGAAAAGATTCATCATACGTAGAATTGAAGCTCCTTTTCTATAGGAGATTGTGTCGAATATTTGAGATATTTCATTTGGATGGCCAATTGGAATAGAAATCTAAAAAATATGAATACTTTATAGTAATAGAAAGCATAAAGATGATGTGAAAACCACTTACTGGATGTGAAGAATTCAGAGCGTCCAATGAAAATACTGATAAAAGATAATCAGTAGCTTCTTCCGGTAAGGAATTCCATTTAGGATTAACGTAGTCAACAGCTAAGCTCTCCATATATGTAGCAAAACCTTCATTCAACCACAGATCCGTCCACCATTTCATTGTAACCAAATTACCAAACCACTGGTGAGCTAATTCATGAGCTATTACTTCAGCTACCCTGTTAACAAATTGTTTTAGAATGAATCTAGTATGCCTACATATTCAGGGTACGTAAAATCAAGGTAATCTAAAAATCATGCTGCTTTGAAGAGATCTATAATAATAATTAAATACCTGTGTTTACTGGTAACGCTGGAAGCTTTTGGGTCATAGAGAAGGGCTGTTTCTCTGTATGTAATTAAACCCCAATTTTCCATAGCGCCTGCACTGAAATCTGGAAGAGCAATCATATCTTGTTTTGGAAGAGGATAAGATACATTGAAAAATTCTTCGTAGAATTTCAAATACTTCGGGCCATTATCTGCTGCATAATCAACCTATAATGGAAAAGAACGTCAAGTATGAAGAATATTACAATTTGATTAATTTATAAATATTAATGAATTAACTCGTAAGCAAAAATTATATCGAAACTCATTGCTGAATTCTATAAATATCTTTGTACAAAAAACATTTAATGCTCTATAAAAAATATTTCTATATAATTTTCAAATTCAATACGACATTTTTAAAAACAACAATTTAGAGACACTACCCGGTTTTGATAATTTCTATATGGTACCATCTACTAGCCAGACCAAACCAGCAAAGGTTTAATTGTAATCAGCTCAATACTTCATGTAGTTATGCGTTAACATGTATTTAAGAAACGGACAGGGAACAATAAGTTTGTGGAAATTTTGAAATTGGAACCTAAAAAAAATGTTGCTTTTGCATGCGAGTCAATTCCTTTTAATATCAGACATTTTCCAATATTACCTGATTAAGAGCATCTTTTCTTGCCCAAGTTCTAAACATCACCGGTGTTTTCTGAGTTTCATTCGCCAGACTTCGTTTAATCGTTCTGCATTTACCTCCACTTCTAGCAACCCTAATCTTCTCCGTGTCATCATATGCGGTATTCGTAAAACCAGTTTTCCAATGTCCACTATTATCCTGTTCTGATATTTTATACGCAAAATCAGAAACTACAAAAGCTACGAGATACGTGGACATCTTGACAGTGTCTTCATAATGATCTATAACCCAATCGGGTTTGTCAGTTCTGAAATACAAAATTCTGATTTACATAATTTTCTTAACAGTATTTTTCCAGTAAAAAATCATCAATATAAAGAACTATGTTTCAAATTATCTACAGAGAAAAAAGGAAAGCGTTTGAATGGGGGGGGGGGAGGCATTTCGAATAAATAACCACAGAAGGTATGAAAAGTTAGAATTCGCGATAATTCAGATAAAATTTTCCCCTTTTAGTACAAGTAAATTAGATATTTTAGAAGAAAAAAATCATAATGTTTTGATATTTTCTCCAAGTTCTCTTAAGGGTTCGCAATAAGAGCTCGAAAAGTTCCCACCTAAATCGTGGATGGAACATTCCCTTTCACGTGAAAAAATACTCCCGGAGTGGTTTTTACTCCAATTTTTTCCATTTTTCATCCAAACTACCGAACGGAGAAAAAAATATTATAAGAAATAAAGATTAAACATAAAATTTTACGTAAAAAATGTTATATGCACTATTTGGCTAATCCTCAGCCTACTCTTGCATTCAATGCTCTAAGTGGAAGGGTAGTTTTTGGAACGCAACGAAAAATCGGTATAACAAGATTTTTCTCCGTAAATATTTGCATAACAGCTAATTTTACCAAAAAATTGATAAGAAGGAAAATTGTAGAACTGAATCTCCTATATAAGATCCAAGTACCACAATTTTGTTTCAAACGTTTTTTTTTACCTTTTTTACAAAAGTAAATTCAAATGTTTTGAGATATTTTCCATAGAACCCATTGAGTCAACTTTTAGTGGTTTACTATCGCGAGTCTACTCTACTAAAGTATTGTATATTTTTACAGATTTTTTTTAGTTTTTTTTGTGTAGAAGTAGCTTTAACTATGAACTACCCGTTTATTAATTCAGAATTCAATTATTTGTACAGGATATCCGTTAAAAAGGACTTAGGGACAAGCACACACACACACACGTTGGCAACATATCAACATAGTTTTTTTTTAAACATAAATTGTAGTTGTCCCACTATTTTATTATAAAATTATATCCATGTAAAATTATGGTATGTATACATTTGTGAAAAAAGAGAAAAAATTCAATAAAAAAACGTTTGAAACAAATTTGTGATACTTGGATCTCATAAAGGAGATTCAGATCTATAATTTTCATCATAATCATTTTTTTTTGTAAAATTAGTCGTTATATGAAAACTTTATGATTTTTTTCTTCTATTTGCTAATTTTTTATGTAAATACCGTGAATTATTTCCCTAAAATGCAATCTTAACCCATTTAGACCTGAAACTATTTTTCAAATATTTGCATTTTTTCGTATTTTAATGTGATTTAGTGGGTACTTGAAAATTAATAAAAAACATTTGTTTGTCTGGTGTACCATATGCACGGTAGGTCTAAATGGGTTAATATTAACCATTCACTTACATTTTTTCTACACTCTTGATTCTCATATTACTAATACTGGTATAGTTATTTTTATGCCCCAAACTCATTCTGAAAACAGCCTTCATTCCCGGTTCGTCAAAACATGGGAATGCTCTTCGAGCATCTGTCGATTCGAACTGTGTAACTGCAACCCATTTCTTAATCCCTGTAGTCCTGTCCACGTAGCTACTCCTGTAATATCCAGCAAGTCCTTCGGACAAGATTCCAGAGAACTTCATATATAAACTATATTGAGATCCTTTGGCCAACGAAGACTCCAGAAAAATTATTAGAAAATCGTTTTCATCATCATGCCTCACGTTGCTGATTTTTACCTCAGCATTATCACTGGTTTTTAGAGAAACTGTTTCTTTTGGAACGTCTAGATTTTTTGAGTGTAGAGTTATATTTGTTGTAGGTTCCAGACAGTCTATCTAAATAAAAATAAATACACAAAATATTATATAAATATATTTTTCTTAATATTTTCATGACTTATGTTACCTTTATTAGTACATCTCCATTGAAGTAAAAGTCATTATCTAATTCTGTTAATATCTTGACAGTGTAATGTTGTGGTACCACTGAAGTAGGAAGTCGGTAACAATTCACGCTAATTGTTGTAACTAAGTACATTAACGCCAAACACAATATTAACTGTTTCATGTTTTTTAACTGCAACAAAGAAAATAATAAATTAGTGAGGTTTCTATAAAAAAACTACATTAATTTAAAAAGTGGCTATTTGCACATGTAGTATGTGCAAGCAATTGGTTATTTGCACTTACACTATATGCATTTAATTGGCTATTTGCTATTTGCACATGCCGTTTGTGCATGCAATTGGCTATTAGACTTACCACTAACCTAACGTATACTAACCTACCCTAACTTAACAACCTAACCTAATTTGGTACATATACAGTATGTGCAAATAGCCAATTGCTTGCACATACTGTATGTGCATTTAACCACTTTCTAAATTTAATCAGGAATTAGGTTGTAACACGAATATGACCAACATTTTACATCAAATAAATCCATATTAATTAAATTGGAACGATATTGAGCTTATAATAATGTTCTGTAATATGTTGTTATCACAGAAATATTATAGAATATTGGTTTGGTTATATCTCGAGATACAGAACGCTTAATCCATGTCTCGATTGTTAAAATATGGGCACTTGTATTTTAGATTTGGCGGTTAATTCAAAGTTCTCCACAACATTATTAAATAAATATTTTTTTGACATTTAATACTAAAAACAATGGAAACAATAATTGTACATTTTTGAGAAAATAAACATTAGATACATATTAAGGTAGTTGATCCATCATAATGTGATCACATTAGGCCATGAGTACATATTTTTAATTTAGAGAAATGATCATGGCAACGCTGTACATTATCTATTATTAACTACTTGTCAAATGATTATATTTTATCATCTAAACTACCACAGAATATATTAATAATTAATTAAATCGATTATAATTCCCTTCAATCCACTTATCATATTTTGTAAAAAATTATTTCATTATTTCGTGTATTTTTTATTATAATCAAATGAATACGTTGTTGCCACATTGTCAACAATACTGTAATTTATGTGATGGTTTGGTAGTTAAATCTGGTTAAATCTTAATAACGGGATGGTCAATAATTCCAATTTTTTGTATAATGTTTTCTTTCATATAAATATACAACATGTCAGTTTTTTTATGAAAATCTGACGCTACGTTTAAATTTTATCTAATGAAACGTTACGTTAGTGTACGGTTAGTCCATATAAGCTGTGTTAAAAATATAAACTTTGGGATCGTTTTTCATGACTTTGAGATGGTCAATTTTAATAAAAATGGGCTATTTTTCAGATATTAATCTAAGGAATATTCCTGTGCAATTTAAACAAAATCTGACGAAAACATGTTTACGGACCAACTACCTTAATAAAACGCTTATAAAATAAATATTTGTAGATTTATCATCTATAAATTGAATAGTTAAGCAACCGAATTTACTTTAGTGTTAAACCACCGTTTACCTTTTGATTTACACTCGAATCTCTAAACAACGACCATCCTATTAACGTACGCTTCGAGAAACGACTAGCTAACCGCTCCATGTAACGACTTTCCCCTATCCCTACCACAATACTCCCGTGACTGCTATATTTCTGCGCGATATTTAAATTCACCAACTAACGTTAGGCACGGTAGTGGGTGCCCCTCTAGCCTACGTTGTTCGGAGCGACGAGTGTACTAAACTATAAATTCGAATCATCGATAGTTGCTTTGATTTTTTTATAAAATGAAACAAGAAATTAATAGAACATTTTGATTTTAACCCTTCAACCACGATGTATTTGCTCTTCAAAGTCATTATAAAAGCGTTCTTCCTCTATTTTTTAAACTATCAATTAAAAAAATCTAAAAAAAATCCAGAATGTAGCTTTTAATTAGCACTTTCATTGAATATTACAACAAACACTGTTAAAAATATTTTGGACCCCCATTCTATAGACTGAAAAATAAAGTGTAAACTTATTTTTTCCTACTCCATTGAGTGGGGTGTCATTTGATATATCTCCTAATATGCAACAAAAATATCAAATAACTTTTTGATTTCAACCCTTCAGTCACGATATATTCGTTTTTAATGTCGCTATCAGAGTGTCCCCCCTCTATTATCTAAACTATCGATTCAAAAATCTGAAAAAAAAACAGAATATTGCTTTTAATTAGTATTTTCAGTGAAATTTATAACAAACACTCCTAAAAAAGTAGTTTATGAAATTTTTTTAATTAACTTTTATAAATCGTAGTGAGAATGATTACGGAACCCTATCATGTGCGTGCCCAACACGCACTTGCCCGTTTCATTTTGTTAATTTTCATTATAAAATATCAATTGTTACTTTTATATCCTAAACTAACTTTATGATCTTAGACAAACCCATAAAAATCGGTTAAGTAGTTATCGTGTCAAATCGAACAAGAAAATAAACAGATTTTTTTAAATAGGGTTATTTGCTTGTAAAATAAATAATATATATTTTAAGATACTAATAGTAGACTAAATGAAATATAAGTATTCATTGTTAAGAGAAAGTCAATAGAGATTTTTACATAATAATTGATAGGCGTCAAATTTTTATGTCAACAATAATCAATTCTTATCAACTAAAACTAGATTTAGATCATTTCGCGTACTAGGTACTCTATTTACAAATTAATAAATTACTATTTTATCTATATCAATTGTTTGTTTTATATTTTTAAATCATTATTCAATCAAAATGAGCACAAATCACTCAACTTTATGATATATTAATTTTATAAATATATATGTGTATAAACTGGGGATTTTCGGAGTTGGACCAAGGACCCTATTCATGAGCTCACTCGAGAATATTTCGATTCGAGTTTTTCGTTCGAAATTTTAAATCTCGCATACCCAGGAGCAGTCGAGATTTTTCATTCGACATTTCTAGAAAAAAAGTCGTCGAGTTTCGAGAATATGGTATAATTTACTCAATCCAGATTCTAGTAAATAATTTAGTGATTTTTAGTTTCACTTTAGTAATCTCGAATGAGAAAAAGATCGAACGATCTCGAGAATAGGGGCCCAAGTTAGTATGTAGTCAACAGGACATAGGGGAAAGCAGGTAGGATTCGTACACAAGGAGCATTCGTACAGTGATGATATCTATGCTATCTAATACATTTACATGTTCGCGTTTGTATGGGTGACTCCCCCTCATACGCAAAGGGTACCTGCGGGGCGGGTTGATAGTACGGCCACCGGCTTCGATGGAGCAAGCCGATATGTATTTTCGCTCTGCTTAGGTTTTTTTTGTTTTCATCTTTGAACACGCTTTGCTGGTATAAGTAATGCTCGAATTATAAAAGTGATGTATTATAGTTTATGCCTTAAAATCTTGGTTTAATATTTAAATAGTCATTTTAGTGTAACTATAACGGTAATTTTTATTCCAAATTAATTTGTTGATTTCTCGGGTTGGGGTACCTTCGTACAGTTATGAGTGGGGTAGATTCGTATTGTACGAATCCTGCTCTACTGGATACCTAATACCTCTACTTGTAACTATAGGCAATTCTGTTCACATTTCACGATAAACACAATTCTATTTTATGTTTTAGGTGGCTGCAAAAAGATTGTTTACCATGAATTAAATTAAAAGTCTTATATATTTATGTTTAAGCAATTATAAGTACTTTAAATACAATAATTGTTAGATTACTACATGAAGGCTGATTCTGTGTTAACTTTGACCTCAGTAAATGAATTTAATACATTGAATAAATGGCATTTTCTTTGACTGTACGAAGCTACCCCATGCATGGGGTGCCTTCGTACGTTTTTCATTTTTTAGGAAAATTGCCGTAGCTTCCCCATGCTGTTTTATATGAAAACTACACTTCATAGTATTAAAGCCAGATATATGGGTAACATAGCGGTATTAAAATAATTTAGTAATAGCTAATAGTTTATTTTTTGTAAGGCTCAGAGTAAAAAGTGTACGAATCCTACCTGCTTTCCCCTACTTATGTTTTTTTATACATAAATTTATTTGCGTCAAATCGGAATCTAAATAACTAAGAAAACAGACAAAAGTTACTCAGTTTGAAAGGAACAATATCAGAATTTTTGTATTTCCAGATTTTGATGGAGTTATCCATTTTGATCTTACATTTCAGCTGTAACTCAAATATGGTAGAAGGGTGAAATTTTATATTTAGGTACGATTAATTTTTGTTTGGGATGAAAACCTCCTATTTTTGAAAACCTACTTATGTTTTTTTATACATAAATTTATTTGCGTCAAATCGGAATCTAAATAACTAAGAAAACAGACAAAAGTTACTCAGTTTGAAAGGAGCAATATCAGAATTTTTGTATTTCCAGATTTTGATGGAGTTATCCATTTTGATCTTACATTTCAGTTGACGCTGTAACTCAAATATGACAAATCGTAGAAGGGTGAAATTTTATATTTACGATTAATTTTTGTTTGGGAAGAAAGCTTCCTATTTTTGAAAACGATCTTCCAACCGGATACGGATATTTACTGAAATCGATTTTTGAATTTGAAACAGTTTAAATTAAAATTAAAATTTTAGTTTCTGTAATTTATGGCCTATTCATTAAAAAAAAAAAACAATTTAAAAAAAATTAATAAACATTCGTTTTTAATTACATTACAAATGGTTAATAACAGAGAAGAAATATCTGCCATGAGTGTCATTGGACTTTCTTATACGTATTACAGAGACTGTACGTGTTTACCATAGGATAGGTACCATGGGTCTTTCGTATACGTAAAACGGAGAGTAAACAGTGTGGGTTATTCTAAATAATTATTTTAAAAAATGCTTTCTGGCTAAATCATTAATGGTGGAAAATAATGTATGGATAATAAATTAGGTATGTACATACTCGACATTTTTTTATCTAAAACATTTCTTATTTCAAAAATAAATCGAAAATTCAATATTTGACAAGAGTAAACATCCGTTTCCGGTTAAGTTATTACGTAAAAAAAATAGATTGATACATAATGTAGATAATATTATTCTTTAGTTTATGTCACATTTTTAGGGTTCCGTAGAAAACTAGGAACCCTTATAGTTTCTCCATGTCCGTCCGTCCGTCCGTCCTGAAAAATTTTGTCATAATAAGATGAAATTTCGTATACGGTCGTAGAGTGATAACCCAAAAACAGAAATGATAAGATTTTTGAAAATAAAAATTTTTTAAACCCCCCTTTCATAAAATGAAAAGTGTTTTAAAAAAAAATTCACCTGCACCATTGAGTGGGGTGTCGTTAGAAAGGTTTCCTAGAATGCAACAAAAAATGTAACAGAAATTTTTAATTTTAACCCTTCGATCACGATGTATTTTCTCTCCAAAGTCATTAAAAAAGCGCCCCCCCCCCCTCTATTTTCTAAACTATCGATTCAAAAAATCTGAAAAAAATTCAGAATGTAGCTTTTAATTAGTACTTTCACTGAAAATTATAACGAACATTGTTAAAAATATTTTGGACCCCCCTTTCATAGACTGAAAATTGAACTTACATTTTTTTCCCCACTTACCCTATTGAGTGGGGTATCATTTAATAGGTCTCGTAAAATGCAATAAAAACCGTCAAATAACTTTTTGATTTTAACTTTTCAGTCGCGATATATTTGCTTTTTAATGTCGCTGTCAGAGCGTCCCCCCTCCCTCTATTTTCTAAACTATCGATTCAAAAAATCTGAACAAAAATCAGAATGTAGCTTTTAATTAGTACTTTCACTGAAAATTATAACGAACATTGTCAAAAATACTTTGGACCCCCTTTTCATAGATTGAAAAGTGAACTCACATTTTTTTCATTTACCCCATTGAGTGGGGTGTCATTTGATAGGTCTCCTAAAATGCAATAATAAAATTAAAATGACTTTTTGATTTTAACCCTTCAGTCACAAAAATTTTGAAAAATACTTTTTATAAATCGTAGTGAGAATGACTACGGAACCCTATCATGTGCGTGCCCAACACGCACTTGCCCGTTTTATTTTTATTCTAGCTTTTATAAGTTTGTCAGAAATATGTTTCAATAAAATAAGAGTCACGTAAACTGTCCACTGTCAGTATTACGTATAAGAAAGTCCCGTGGCACCCAAGACAGCTGTTTTTAATATAAATTTTATTTATTACCACGTAAAAAAATAAAATAGAACTTTTAATTCGATCCCAGGTTTGTCATTTAAAATAAATAAATATTTAGATAAAAAAAAGGATTGTGTGGTTTTATGAAACCACGGTAAAAGTGAAACTTTTTTTCACATTATAGACATTTAACTAAAAATTTTCGGAATAATAAATTCAAGCACTCAAAATTGAAATAAATCCATAAACAACAACATGCACCAGCAAAAAGTTCTAATAATTCTAATAAATTCTGTATAACAACCAAACAATTTCTGTCTCTTTCATTTGACACGACTCTTTTTTCGAGTCAGATGCACTGTCCATTTCTTTATGTCTATGGCTCTGACGTATTTACCCCTACTCCGCGGCCGAGCGACATGCAACACACAGACGAAAAATTTTGAGACGATGTAATAAAAGTTTCACTTTAAAAATAAAATATAAAAAATGTTTTTCCAACCTCTAACTATTTAAAAATTAAAATACCATGATATCACCACCTCCTTTTGATTGTTCAGTTTTTCATTTTCGAAATAAAAATTTGTAACAGTCGGTATTAAAAATAAGTATTTAATTCATAGAACCTAATTATTTGTAATAATACTTACTAACTATAGCAACTGACTAAACACACTAATCAGTTGACGTAAAATAAACCAATAACTAACCACGATAAAACATATATAAATAGACTAAACGCATTTATTTCATATTTATATAAAATGAAATGGTTTCAAAAATACGCAATTGATTTAGCACGTAAAAATCTATTCATACATAGTATATAGATTAGGTTTAATTTACTTTTTTCAGTTTTATTTGTATGAATTCTGATGAAACTGATGACTGTTCTTTTCTAATATCTATTGTTTTCAGCAATCTGAATTATTTGATTACAATAAAATCATTGTTTATTTATACTTTAAGAGAACACTTCAGTTATGTAGTTTCAGAATTTAGATATTCATTTTTTATAATGATTTATTTATTCCAGGTCAGTAATAGATGTTAATTATTTTCTATTTACTAAAATTTGTTAGCAACCAGGCAACCACTGCTAAACTAGGTGGATGTCAAGATGTCACCTATTTAAAATAGATCGTTATAATAAAAATTAAATAAACTACTATGGGTTCCATAACCTGAAAAAATATTTTTATTATTACTACTTTTTATTATTGAAAAATGAAAATATATACTAATTAAATGTACGAAATCATAACTTAACATTTTAATGCATTGAGAGTTGAAAGGTTGAGGGTTAAAACTCGTTTTATTATAAATGGGGATATGTAAACTACTTATTTCCATTTTTTCCTATACCTAACGGGTGTAGCGAATTATTTCCAAAATAAATAATTTTTAGTAAAAATGTTTCAGACAATTTTTTTTTTTTTGGGGGGGAAGGGGGGCTAAATATTGACACTATGAAGTGACCTTAATGAGTTTTTAGGCTTAACTTTTTTTTCAAATGTAGCAGATTCGTTATTTATAAGATAAAATAAACAACTTTAACATTTTTTCTGAATATGTCTATTTTTTATGATTTGCAGCAAACTAAACATGAATAATATTTTACTCGAAAATTACCATTTTTTCAAGAAAAACCACAAATTAAAAAAATACTTAGAACTAAGCAAAAATTTATTGAAATTTATTTCTTATGCTACTTTTTTGTCAAGAAAAAATTCTGAAATTTTGAAAAAAAAATTATAATTAAACCCAAGTACATTTTGCTTCTTGCAATATTTTTAAAAATTGATAATTTCCGAGTAAAATATTGTTGAAAATCCATAAATTTCTGTTTGATTTGCTCCATACCATAAAAATGGACATTTTTAGAAAAAAATTTTTTTTCTTGTAAATTACGAATCGGTAACAAAAAATATAGATTTAGAATTGAAAAAGAAAAGTTAAGCCTAAGAACCCATCAAGGGGATCTAGCTGCAAAAAAAACTCCGATATATGTATCGCGAGATCGTTGGTAGATTTTCTCTTTAAATTACCAAATTGTAACATCTGTAACAGGGGGCAAAATATTGAAAAACGACTGTAGGAACAAAATCTTCAAAAATTATCCTACTTTTTATGTTACTGTATTTAAGGGTTTCGAAATTAAGGGTTATGGTTATATTATTAATAATCCAGGAAAAAAATAATTGTGCAGAGATCTCGACAGATTTGTATTTTGAGACATTATATTTTTTACTGGTTTTTGATATATGGAGACTTTAAAAGATCTAGAACGATCTACAAAGATCATTTTAGATCTTTGTATATTATTTTAGATCTTTGTAGATCATTTTAGATCTTTGTAGATCATTTTAGATCTTTGTAGATCATTATAGATCTTTGCAAGTCTCTACAGATCAAAAACCAGTGAAAAATATGTTTCAAAATGCAGATCTGTCGGTATCAGAGTATATAGATATCTGCAGATCTACAATTTTTTCCCGGGAATTTAGTTTTAAATAGAGCTTTAATTGAGTTATTTTATTTTTACCTTCAAAAATTCAATTAAAAATATAAACGATATTAAAACTGGAAGGTCTGTAAGCTGCATTAACTCTACATGAAACAATATTTATACGTTCCTGCCCAGAAAATTAAAAAATCTTTTTTACTCGCCGCCCTATAGGCCCTCAGGCTAGAACTCTGTCCATCCACCCTCCCCCCATGTGGGGGGACATGTCTGAAATTGCCTGGCAACCCTGGCCTACAGATAAATGTACAGGCATTTTGTATAAATAATATTTGAGTTATTAATGAATAAATTAATTTTTATATGAACAAATAAAATTGCTGTAATCCAAGGTAAAAAGTAAATATGTACTATACTATATGTGAACTTGTATATACATAAGTACTCTGTTGGAGTTGTTTTAAAGATAAGTGCCCAAAGAAGATAATGTAAGGTCATCTAAAAATATATCCATAGTAATTTATATTTTTTAAACAATATGACATTGTGATAAAAATATTTATAATAAAACGTAGGCTAGGTCAGTTCGATTGCATTCAAGGGCGTTGTAAGATAATAATCATTTTGACAATATAATATAGTATATCGCCGCACAGTGGGTTAAAATCATAGATTTTTACGCAAAATTTCGCGTCAAGTCAATTTTCAACCAATTTTAATGTAGGTAATCACTCGCATTTGAAAGGTAAGTAGTTGTAGTTTCTGAAAATTATCCCAATAATAGTCAATTCAACCTCTTAGTTACCTTTTCATCCCCTTAAATCTGAAAAATCGTCTAAAAGACTAACAAGGAAACCTTTTGAAGTCGAAAATTCGTATCGAGTTTAAACTATGTATATATAGGTAGTTAGAAGAGATCAAGGTAAGTAAAAAAAATTATCATAGCTGCGGTAAAACGGTTTAAAGGGGTGAAACACACCTATGAAAATGTGTAATATAATCATATTTTTTCAAATAACTCTGAAATGAACATTTAAAAAAATCTACAATACAAAATTTTGTATGCTCTTTCGAATGGCGATAGTTGAAATTCGAAAAATTTAAACCGTTAACCTCCATCTCCCACCCACATTTCATAGGTTTAATTTTTTTGAATTTTGACTATCGCCATTCGAAAGAGCATAAAAAATGATTAACATTTTGTATTATAGATTTTTTTAAATGTTCATTAGTTTCAGAGTTATTTGAAAAATATGATAATTTTGCACATTTTCATAGGGGCGTTTCACCCCCTTAAACCGTTTTACCGCAGCTAAGATAATTTTTTTGTTACTTATCTTGACCTCCTTTAACTATATACATACAAAGTTTAAACTCGATACGAATTTTAGACTTGAAAAGGTTCCCTTGTAAGAGGAAATATCGAATAGTTACGCACTATCAACTCACCCTGTAATGATACGCCATTTTTGGGGTCACATTATATATTTTAATATAAGTTTAGATGTGTATTATTTATTATAATATCGATCAGATTTTGAATTTTTCTATAAATATTTACAGAGAAGATATCGAAGATGTACTTATAACTTATGACTCACCCTGTACATATGTAGATATTTACACATATATTTACACATACTATACAAATAGTACTAACAATTTTTTTTATATTTGTGCAATATACAGTGCCTTCCAAAAGTTCGGGGCCACCTAAATAACTTTTGAATGATTTGAAATATATGATTGAAATTTATTGAGATACAATGGGATCACCAAATCTATTATTTAACCACAAAAACACTCACCTGCATATCACCGGGAAGTGGGGGGAAAGGGGAGCAAAGAAATCTTAAATGGCACATAGGGTTGAGTGAGGGCTCGTTCGAAAGGGCTAACGGAGACCAAAATTACGCGGGATCGCAGAGGTATCTACGTTTTTTTTTCGAAGAGTTATGATCATTTGAAAATTGAGGGATCGGCAGCAACAAGGAGTTATCTCCAATTTTTATAGTTTGTGGGAAAATAGAAAAAAGCTGTTTAAAAAATTGAGAATGTATTTAAATCGCCTTTGTTTTCGTACAATTATTATTTGTCACCGACCACATGTTTTGACCAAATTGCATTGAGAAATTCGTCAAATTCGTAATTCTAGAGTCAATTTTATTCTAGAGATAACTCCTTTTTACCCCAAATAGTTGAACATTATTTTCTTTTTAAAGTAAGGAAGCATTGAATAAGAACAATTTTCAAGAAAATTTGTTTATTTTAAGAAAGAACACAGTAACGAGTGTACTGACTAAATTCTAAGCCCAAAAACAAAGAGTCAGATTCAGGAGTTAACTCCATTTTGACCCAAGCGAATGAAGCAGCTAACTCATTCTAGCGGATACCTTGAGAACTATCAACGGTAGGTAATTCTTAATTTTAACCAAACGAAAGAATGATTTTTTCCCCCAATAAACGGTTGTTAACTCAGTTTGGCCTAAAAATGGAGTTAACTCGTTCTTGCTGCAAACCTCTCAATTTCTATTGAGATAAGACATTTTCAAAAATATTAGGTGAAAAAATAAAACAGATTCAGTTGAAAAACTGACATTAATGAGTAAGTCGTTTCATCATTGTGACAAAAATCTGTTTTTTTTTTAGTACTTTATTGAAAAAAAAAATGAAAAAGAAAAAAAGAAAAGTTGAATTTTTTGACACAATGATGACACGACTTATTTATTACTGGCTTTTCAACTGGATTTTTTATTTTATAACCTAATTTCAATAAAAATTGTTCAAATGATCATAACTCTTCAAAAAAAAATCGTAGATACCTCGGCAATACCGCATTGTTTTCGAACGAGCCCCCACTCAACCCCATGTACCATTTAAGATTTATCCCCCCCCCCCCCCGCTACCCGGTGATATACAGTTGGGTGCTTTTGTGATTAAATCATAAATAATATTCAAAACAAAGTAGGCTTAATATCTTATCAAGTAATACAAAACCATTCAATTTGGACATTTAGTGAATTTATTAAAGTTTTGGAATCAAATAATTAAAAAAAATTACCAACATCCAAAACTTTTATTAATTCAATAAATGTCCAAATTGGATGTTTTTGAATTATTTGATAAGAAAATAAACCTACTTTGTTTGAAATTTTAGTTGTAAATATTTGTTGTTTGATCAAAAAATCATTGCATTTATGGAATTCAAAATGTAAATAACTTTACTAAAACTAAACAGATTTGAAAAAATCAAACAGCACCGTATTAAGGTAGTTGGTCCGTAAACATGTTTTCGTCAGATTTTGTTTAAATTGCACAAGAAGAATCCCTAGATTAATATCTGAAAAATAGCCCATTTTTATTAAAATTGACCATCTCAAAGTCAAGAAAAACGATCTCAAAGTTTATATTTTTAACACAGCTTATATGGACTAACCGTACACTAACGTAACGTTTTATTATATAAAATTTAAACGTAGCGTCAGTTTTTCACAAAAAACTGACATGTTGTATATTTATATGAAAGAAAACAGTATACAAAAAATTGGAGTTATTGACGATCCCGTTATTAAGATTTAACCAGATTTACCTACCAAACCATCACATAAATTACAGTATTGTTGACAATGTGGCAACAACGTATTCATTTGATTATAGTAAAAAAATACACGAAATAATGAAATAATTTTTTACAAAATATGATAAGTGGATTGAAGGGAATTATAATCGATTTCATTAATTATTAATATATTCTGTGGTAGCTTAGATGATAAAATATAATCATTTGACAAGTAGTTAATAGTAGATAATGTACAGCGTTGCCATGATCATTTCTCTAAATTAAAAATATTCTCATGGCCTAATGTGATCACATTATGATGGACCAACTACCTTAAGAATGAAAAAACCTTTCAAATGAGGCATCACTTGCCCCATCATGCTATTTAAAATTTTAAGGGTTGCGCTCATAGCGCTGAGGGTTGAAAAGATTCTTGCAAAAATTTTATACCAAAAGATGTCCCCCTCGAAAGCAAAATCGACTTGTTCGAGCTTTTTCTCAAAATCTTATTTTAAATGACCAAAAACGCACCCGTTTCGTTTTACTTGGGCCACCCTGTATATGTATATTTATAAGTACTTATTGTGAAATATTTCGGAAGCGTGGATAATTTTAAGGAAGGTCGCGAACTGTCGTATGCAAAAATGAAAAGTTTATATAATTATAAAAGAAAGTGGCGATACCGGTTTCATTCTTATTTATTTTTTAGTGCAATCTTAATGAATGATATATTAATATACATATCACATGCTTCTATGGATATACTTGCATTCAGTATTTCTACAAGGGCTGATCAAAATATTATTACTTCCTCGCAATATCGAAGATACGAGAAGCTTTGTGATCATTTTAAAAAGTTCGATTTCAAAATTTTAACTTCATTTTTACATTTCAGATCAAGACAAACATTTCACGTTCCGTGTCTGTCTGTCTGTGTTTCTGTCTCTGAATCTTTACCACACGCATAACTCATGAACCACTGAACCGATATTAATGTTATTATTTCTACAAGGGGTGGTCAAATAATTTTTTTATATAACATGTATGAAAATACTCTGCCTTGTAAATGCACGGTGCTTCCTCGTGTTGATTCATCAAAGGTAGTTAATTATTGAACAATTTAAATAAAAACCGATAAAGTATTCAGATCAACTGCCTGTCATTGGTTAACCATTTAATTTTCATACGATTTTAATAAAAAAAATTAATTTGACATTTTTCTTAATACGCGCCTGGTTATTATGTCGTATATTTTGAATTTTTTGATAATTTCAATCAAAATCATTATTTTTCTGCTATACGAATGTCAAAACGACATTTAAAACGTCAAAGTGACATTTAATATGTCAAAGTAAATAGCAGTTTTAAAAAAACAAATGACGATTTTCTTAAGTCAAATTGAGATAGATCTTTGTAAGGGAATATTTTACAACAAAAGTAGTTGATCTATATTATAGAGAATTGAATGCTCTACAAAAAAGGTTCTATAAAATTTTCACGTAACATGTGTCTTTCTTGAGATATCTTCAAATCAAAAAATAAATATTTTGGGATGTCACCCCTCCCCCTTACACACGATTTTAATACTTTTGAAATGGGACCGTCCTCAAACCAGACCCAACCAATCAACCAAGTTTCATCAATATCGGTTCAGTGGTTCATGAGTTAAGCGTGTGACAAGGATTGGGGGACAGACACACACACACACACACACACACACACACACACACACACACACACACACACACACACACACACACACACACATCAGAAAAAACAGACAGACAGACACGGAACAAAAAGTGTTTGTCTTGACCTGAAACGGATAGATCCGGTAAAATTTTTAAAATCGGAGAACAAATTTTTTTTCTCGTTTTAAAACGATAACAAAGCTTCTCGTATCTTCGATATTGCGAGGAAGCAAAAATCACTAATGTATTGGATCCGGTTTTACCTGGGTATATAAATTTAATTTGTAACTAACCTATTAAACATGAAAATATAAAACAATTGTTTTTTCCTACTTAACCCATTACTTCCCAGTGTCATATTTTGCAATTTTTTTCTCTGGTATAATAACGTTGGTAACTAACTAATATATTTTTTAAGTCTCTCTACTTACAATAATTTTTAAAATGGACTTTAGAGTTAATTCAATGACAAATTATAACACTTTTAAAGTAACCGTATAATTATTCCAGCTAGCTAACATTTATGTTTACAATTTTTTCAACATAGCGTTTTTAATTTGACGAAACTATACCGGGTGTTAAAAAAGAGTGTAAAATATTTAAAGAGGTAATAGTGTGGACCAAAATAAGCAAGAAACTTCTAATAAACATTTGTCCGGATATTTTTCCTGAGGGAACTACAGCCCTCCAAAGATTTGGCTCAAAATGAGTTTTTATTTAATAGCTAGAGAACCCTTTCTGATAAAATTATGAAATTTGGTATTCGGTTTAGTAATAATAAGTGTTTTCGATTTCTCATATTAAACAATTATAATTTAGACCAGGGATGTATGGGGTCTGTGGGCCCATCGATTTTTATCCAGTATTTTTTTTTTCTTTAATTTTTTCATGAATAAGGGACTTATAAGATTACATGACACAATATACACAAAAATATATTTTGCTTATTTGTCATAGGATTAACCGTTTTCGAGAAATATCGATGGTAAAGAAAGCATGCAGAATTTAACTTAATACGGATGCTTCAAATTACAAATAATAAATTTATATTCTTGTTTCATGATTAAAGATAAGAAAAAAAGTTCATATAAAGAAACCTCCTAATATAAATCCTCTTAGATCTATAGCCAGTTCTATTACTGTTACACGTACTTTACTAACTTGACTAAAAAACGAAATTAAAAATGGTTATTTGTTGATAAGGATGCATTTTTGTGGTATACTTATGTTAAGTTTTTGTCTTAATTTTTATCATAGAACAAGAATATAAATTTATTATTTGTAATTTGAAGCATCCGTATTATATTAAATTCTGCATGCTTTCTTTACCATCGATATTTCTCGAAAACGGTTAATCCTATGACAGTAAGCAAAATAAATTTTGTGTATATTGTGTCATGTAATCATATATAAGTCCCTTATTCAAGAAAAAATTAAAAAATACTAGATAAAAATCGATGGGCCCACTGACCCCATACATCCCTGGTCTAAATTATAATTGGTTAATATGAGAAGTCGATAACACTTATTATTACTAAACCGAATACCAAATTTCGTAATTTTATCGGAAAGGGTTTTCTAGATATTAAATAAAAACTCATTTTGAGCCAAATCTTTGGAGGGCTGTAGTTCCCTCAGGAAAAATTTCTGGACACATATTTATTAGAAGTTTTTTGCTTATCTTGGTCCATACTATTACCTCTTCAAATATTTTACACTCTTTTTTTAACACCCGGTATATAATATTAGTTATGTAATATGTAAGTATAAATAAAGCTTTAAAATATCAATGATTTCAAAAATAAATCCAGGTACAGACAATCGTCGTTGAAAAAAGTGCTGAAAAAAGTTTATAACCCCTGTAAAATTTTGACTTTTATTAATTAAAGCATACAATGTATAGATTAAGTGTAAAAAGTAAAAGTAAGAGATGCATTTGTTTATTTTTAAAGACACACAGACCAAAATTTTGTAATTGTTTAATAATTTTCATATCTACATATAAATTTGACATAGTGATTAAAAAAAAATAAAAAAATGGATGAAACTAGTAAAAAACCAATACCACAAATATTTAGGTCCATAAATATAAAAATAATACTTATTATATAAAAATTAAAATAACAAATGATTACAAAAAATATTAACACCCTTCCGAATTTTTTTTGGACGTACCACTGTCAAACTGTATCAGAAATTAAATAAAGGATATCTATAAAGACTGACTTATCAAAACCCAGCTTAAATCTTTTGACTGTTAGAAATGTCAAAATTATTAGGTGTTTTATTAAAGTAAACATTTATTAAAAAGGGATTTTTTTTGAAATTCATTTCCTATGGGTCGAAGAGGAGTTAAATGGCTAAATACTAAAAAAAGTATACTTATATACTTTTTTTTTAATTCACCCCTGACAATAACATTATTTATTGATATTAGATTTTATAATTTTTATAAAAAAAAAAATAATAATAAAACGGGCAAGTGCATGTTGGGCACGCACATGATAGGGTTCCGTAGTCATTCTCACTACGATTTATAAAAAAAATTTGTGACTGAAGGGTTAAAATCATAAAGTCATTTGACTTTTATTATTGCATTTTAGGAGACTTATCAAACGACACCCCACTCAATGGGGCAAATAAAAAAATCGATTTCACTTTTCAGTATTTAAAAGGGGGGTCCAAAATATTTTTTAAAGTTCTAATTAGAATCAACATAATGGGGGGGGGGGGGGGCTTTTATAATGACTTTGGAGAGAAAATACATCGTGATTGAAGGGCTAAAATCAAAAGGTTGTGTTACATTTTTGGTTGCATTTTAGAAGACCTTTCTAACGACACCCCACTCAATGGGGTAGATGAAATTTTTTTTTGAAAATACTTCATTTTATGAAAAGGGTGTCAAAATTTTTTTTTTTCAAAAATCTTATCATTTCTGTTTGTAGGTCATTCATCTACAACTGTATACATTTTTCTAGACGGACGGACGGACGGACATGGAGAAACTATAAGGGTTCCTAAAACCTAAAAACAAATACAACGCGAGTGAAGCCGCGGAATCAAATTCTAACCGACAAAACTAGCTACTATCTGGATCTTGGTTTCTGGGTGTAAACCGCATCGATTTGGTCGTGTTATCGGCCAACGTTTCGTTACACATTGCAGTGGACATCTTCAGGGCGAAACGTTAGCCGATAACACGACCAAATCGACGCGGTTTATACCCAGAAACCAAGATCCATATCAAGATCACCGCGGAAGCCTCAAGACTTGTATAACTACTAAATATTATAAAACACTGTGACATTAGCAAACCCTAACAAGTGTATACAGTTTAATTTCTTTGACCCATAAACCTTGAGTTTGTTACGTTAAGGTCGTTCACAAGTTAATTCAGAGTCAATACACGTGAAACAATTTTTGCGACAAATTATACACAACAGGTATGTTTATTGACTGGAAAATAATGTAATTTATCACATAAAAAACATTTCACAATATAATCAATATATTTCAGTTGACAAGAAAAAAATTACTCGTAGATACGTTTTAGCAAAAAATTAGCCGATAAGGTCAATTTGTCAATATTGTCCAGTATAATTATTAGCTAGCAAGCACTCTCAAATGGGGTATCAAACTAATAGGGGAAGGTTGCCAATATCGTTACACTTTTTTTTCTAGCGGACTCAATTAATAGATTTTTAGCAACATTTACGTTGCTCCTTATAGTTTCATACTTTATGTACTCAAATTATTTTTTAGGAGTTATAAATTGATCACAATTACATAATACAGTGATGCTTCGCATAACGAACGCTGCGCACAACGAACTTTCTGTTCGTACATTGAGCGGACTCACACAACGAACCTCGCTTCGCACAACGAACTGCATCGTGTTTAATTTTGCCGCCCGAACGCTCCTACGTATCACGAAGTCGCCCGAACTTCTAAGTTCGCACACAGTCGATGCTCAAACTTGCATGAACATGCATCAACGCGCGTCAGTCTTTCTTTTCTGTGCTTAACTCACACACCTGTTTATTTAAATAAATGTAATTTTGTGTGTCCATTTTATGAGTTCTAAAAACAGCAGGAAGGTGATATCTATTAAAATGAAACAAGAAATAATTAGAAAAAGGATTTGACCCTGCAAGCCTCGGTAGACTCTCCTAAATCTGATTCTAAAAAATAAAAAAAAAACGTGTGTATAATCTTTTTTATGTTACAGTACCACATTTTATGCTACAGAACGAATTAAATTTTTTAACATGTATTGTTATGGGAAAACGCGTTTCATATAACGAACTTTTCGCATAACGAACTTGCTCCCGGAACGAATTAAGTTCGTTAAGCGAGACACCACTGTATTAACGTTTTTCTGAAGCTCTTCAAACGGTACGATTTTTTTACTAGCGGGCCCCCTAAGAGTTGTTTTTTCAACCAGTTTTTTTTAGCTAAATTTTAATAAAATTTTTTAGGTCTTCCATCAGAAAATCCCTTTAACCTTAGCTAACTAAAGCAGACATAAACTAATTTAAATCTTAGGCATTCGAACAAGAAAAGTCCCATCAAAATTCGTTGTGTAGTTTTTGTATCAAATAAGAACATACAAACAGAAATTATAAAAAATAAATATTAAAATGGTTTTTAGTGACTCTAAAACGAACTTCAATTAACTGTGCAAAGTATGTATTGATTAAATAAACATTTTTCAGCTATTTTAAAAATATGTTCTTGATCTATAAAAAAGTGAAAGTGGCAGCTATTAAATTATATTATTTGTACACTTGTGCCTATTTTAAAATTTACACACAATGAATGAAAAAAAATGTCGCAATTTCGATGTAGGTTTAATTTTATATTGATTATCTGAATAGCTGTTTAATAAATCCACAATTTCACGCTCTTAAAATAATTAATTATCTTGTGTTACTTCTTATAATTCATATAATATGTAGTAGGTACACAGGTAGAAAGGTTTACTTGAGCCAAGTAAACCGTGTTTTGTATATAACGAAAACAATATTTTCTTAAGATAAGAAATATATTCTTAAACCAACTATAGTATTTTTGGACGATGAAATAATGTAGTTGGATTAAGAGTATTTTTCTTTTATTAAGAAAATATTGTTTTCGTTATACAGGGTGATTCAGCACTACCGTGCCAAACTTGAACAGTAGATTGAGAAAAATATTTTAAGCAAAAAACTTCCAATAAACTTGTGTCCGGAAATTTTTCCTTAGGGAACTACAGGCTTTCAAAGATTTTACTAAAAATGAGTTTTAATTTAATATCTAGAGAACCCTTTGTGATAGAATTATGAAATTTAGTATTTGGTTTAGTAATAATATGTGTTATCGATTTCTAATATAAACCAATTATATTTTAGACCAGGGCTGCATGGGGCCAGTGGGCCCATCGATTTGTATCTAGTATTTGTTTGTTCCTTAATTTTTTTCCTGAGTTGGTACATCAATAAGATGATATGACACAAAATACACAAAAACAACTTTGCTTGTTTATCATAGGATAAACCGTTTTCGAGAAATATCGAAGGAAAAGAAAACATGCAGAATTTAACATAATACGAATGCTTGAAATTACAAATTATACATTTATATTCTTGTTCCATGATAAAAAATAAGACAAAAAGTTAATATACATATACCTCCGAAAATGCATCCATATCAATAAATAGCCATTTTTAATTTGTTTTTTAGTCATGTTAAATAATGTACATGTGACAGTAATAGAACTGGCTATAGATCTTACAGGATTCATATTAGGAGGTTTATTTATATGAACTTTATTCTTACCTTTTAATTGAAAAAGAATATAAATTTATTTTTTGTAATTTCAATATCCGTTTTAAGTTAAATTCTGCATGCTTTCTTTTCCATCGATATCTCTCGAAAACGGTTTATCTTATGATAAACAAGTAAAGTATGTTTTTATGTATTTTGTGTCAAATAATCTTATAAAAGTACCAACTCAGGAAAAAATTTAAGGAACAAACAATTACTAGATAAAAATCGATGGGCCCACTGGCCCCATACAGCCCTGGCCTAAAATATAATTGGTTAATATTAGAAACCGATAGCACTTATTATTACTAAACCAAATACTAAATTTCATAATTCTATCACAAAGGGTTCTCTAGATATTAAATTAAAACTCATTTTTAGTAAAATCATTGGAGGCCCGTACTTCCCTAAGGAAAAATTTCCGGACACATGTTTATTGGAAGTTTTTTACTTAAAATATTTTTCTCAATCTACTGTTTAAGTTTGGCATGACAGTGCTGAATCATCCTGTATACAAAACAAGATTTTCTTGGTCCAATACAGTTTTTTTTGTGTGTATAGTAAAATATATTTTTTATGAACACAATAATTCCTACATAAACAAAAATTAGTATACAAACATGTAGTGTACTTATAGAAGAAACCTTATTATAAGAAACCGATAAACGTACTGCGTAGTTAACTATGGGGTGAAAGGGTGGTTTTACAGAGGTGAATGGGGTGAAAAAGTATTTTTATTTTGCAAATAACGTCGAAATGGCGGATTTTATTGAAAAATGTTTTGAATATTTTGTGTATCTTTTTTTCATATCTTTAATTTGTTTTTTTTTTATTTTATTCCAAAACGATAAAAGTTGACCTAGATACGGCCGTTGTCACAGGGCCTGTTTAATTCGCGGTACTATTGCATTGATTCATCAATTTTAAGGAGGTTGACACCATAGATAAATAACAGCGAGATTTCGATGAAGCTTTGAAAATAAAATGCTGAAAATTTGAGCACACGTTCTTTATTCATTTACAAAGATATCTGTAAATTTTCAGAATGATTAGAAATTTTTTAATTAAAAAATTATTTGTGTGAAAAAACAGAGAGAGACACATCTATGTGATTTTGCATGCTCCAGAGAGAGACACACACATTGCCTTGACTCTACGTTTATCCACAGACGCTCTCCCCGCAACGTGCCCCGTATCACCAACCCCGTAACCTATAGTGTAAACTTACTTTAAAGATGCTTATATTTTCTGCTTCTAAATTAAATGTTCTTTAAGATAGTATATCAAAAAATACAATATTTATGAAAAATTCATATTAAGTTTTAACAAATTTCAAATTAAGATAAATATACCGGGTGGTCTATTTAAATTGAGACAAGCAAATATCTCGAAAATTAAGGTTTTTCAGGAAAAATGTTTGGTATAAAAGTTTCTGGGTTAAAAGGGGGAAAACCAATAAAGGTATTTTTTTTATTTTGAGTGGAGGTTTTAAGTTCATTTTGGGGTCAACTTCATTTTTTTAAATGGAAACATATTTTTTTTACAAATTCGTATCTTACAGAAAAAAATAAACAACTTTTGTCTGAAAAGTTTTTTCAAAATCCTCAATTTTAACCCATCCTTTTTTAGTAAAAATATTCAAAATACAAAAAAAATCTTTTTTTCAAAATCTTAAAATTAAAAAAAATCATTTTTTATATTTAACTGTTACTTAAACATGCATAGTTAATAATTATAAATAATAATTTCGATTTTTTTTAATAAAAACAATTAAAAAATTAAAAAAATAGATTAAAAAAATGCCCCTGAATTTGAGGATTTTGAAAAAACTTCTTAAACAAAAGTTGTTTCTTTTTTTCTGCAAAATACAAATATGTAAGAAAAAAAATATGTTTCCATTTAAAAAAATGAAATTGATCCCAAAAAGACCTTAAAAACTCCACTCAAAGTAAAAATTTTTACCTCCATTGGATTTTCCCCTTCTAACCCTGAAACTTTTGTACCAAACATTTTCCCTAAAAACCCTTAATTTTTGAGATATTTGCTTGTCTCAATTTAAATAGACCACCCGGTATTTTATGGTATGTTCTTTACGAGATTATTTTGATTTTTTTTAACTTAATTAACTACTATTCAATTTTTTCACTATCAAGATTATTACTGTTATAAGCATCGTATCATAATTAGTGTCATCCACTAATGTATCAACCTACAATTTTTTTAGTTATTAATACAGTTTAATATAGAAAATAGCTCATGGCTATTATAATTTTATTCAAATTATATTTTAACAAAAACTCTTGTTGCTGTAAGTTAACCAACCAAACGCCAAATTATCTTTTTCTAATAAAACGCAATTAAAACATTGATATCTCGAAATAAGCTTTGTGGGGGTTGATACATTAGTGAATAACACAATCCAGATAAAATAATAAAAATTTAAAATTTTTACATTTACAATATTTTTTATTATCTTTAAAAACACATAAAAGGCTCCAAAAAATAATTCACGCCCGGACAAGGCCGGCCCTGATGATTCCTCTGAGAACTCTCACGCGATCCAAAGTTTAAGAATCATCAGATTACTTACATAATAGCTAATTATCTTCTGGTTTAATATTTTTTCATCTATCATACATACAATAAAGTGTTTAACATTAATAGCAAACACATTATAAATAATTCATTTTAATAAATTAAAACACCTGCATGTAGGGTGTTCCCGCATCGATGCATATAATAAAAAAAAACATTAAGTTGTTTTTTTAACTTCCCAATAAGGAGTTATTGTAATTGGTCCGAAAATCGAAATCAAAAATTTTAACATATTTTCATGTTTCAAGGGCATTAGAGTATATTGACACTATTTTTAGAAAAATGTCTGTGTGTGTGTGTGTGTGTGTGTGTGTGTATGTACGTACGTACGTACGTGTTCTTTTTTTCCGGGACGAAATCTCGCGAACAAAAAATGCTATTGACTTCGTTGGGGTGCTAATCGAAGCGTCTTGACGTGAATATGATCTGAAAGAAAGGATTTTTCGAAATTCAACCCCTACGGGGGTAAAAAGGGTGTTTTTTTTCATTTTTATTTTTTTACTTGGTCGAATTTAGTTGGAACTTAGAATAAATACTATACAATACAAATAATGAAACGTGTATTTCAGTATTTATTTTTTATATGGGTCCAAACAGCTATTAAAGGGATGAAAACCACCATCAAAATTTGAATTTCATACTAATAAATACATCTAATAATTCATGTTGCCTTGGAAACAACACAATTCAAAATTCAAACTGTCAGATTAGTTTTTCTAAAAATGTGCATTATATTATTGACATTATTAGGATATTAGAAAACTAATATTCATAATGCAAAGGGTGAGTTTTATTTCTGATAAATTCCATTAAAATTTTTCATATACATATTAAAAAAATATATTTACAAACTATAACATAGTAATATTAATTATGGAAACAATAAGTAATCAGTATTCAAGTATTGTTAGTCATACCATGTTGGGAAGTTGAGTGTGTGGACCTAAAGGATCGCACCCCACAGCATTATACGTTATATAGTTTAATTTTATATCCCCGGGTAAAATTGGATCCTACAGCTAGTTTTTATAAATAATAAAAAGATTTTCTAATAATAATTTTTGTTATAATTTTGGGTTTTCAATATCAAACGCCTTAATAATTACAAAAAAATTATTTTTAAAGTCAAATACCTCTTCTGTTTGTTATAGTTATAAATATACTTTTATACAAAATTTTGTAAATATCTTTGTAAAATTCGATTTTTTTAGTAAAAATACATATAAAAAAAATAATTTTTTTTAACATTTTTAAAAATTTTCATTTAAATAATATACCAACCTGTCCAATTTTAATAAATTTCGTAAATAGGTATGTTTTAATATTCTGAAATAATAAAATTCGACAGTTTTTTTTATATGGTGGACCGAAAAAACACTACATGAAAAAATTAGTTCTTTTTAGATATTGTAAAGTTTCATGATTTTGAAAAATTTATTTTTATTCATTAAGAGTTGAACCCTAAAGAAAAAAACTCAATTCTATTTTTGTTTTTCTTATACACCTGTTGATGCGTCGATTCGGGGACACTCTGTATGTTGTTTATTATACATATATTACATAGGTATGTACATACAAAAAAATGGATCATACCAAGAAACACGTGAATAATATTATCATCATATATGCATTTGTATTATAATCGATTATATTCAATACATATGTATACTTCTAATATACAGAGTGTCCCAAAATAAAACTATTTTCAAAAACACATTTGAAACAAAAGTTACCCAGTTTGGATGAGGATGGGGCAATATTTTTTTATATTTTGGTTTTAAGGATATGGTTCTACGGCAATTAAATCATTCTATCGGCCTCTTTGTCTCATTACACTTTCAATAGAGCCCTGCAGATGTTCACTGCAATGTGCGATAAAACTTTGGCCGATAGAATGAACAAATGACCGCGGCTTATACTCAGAAGCTAATATTCAGATTTAGTTTTATGTCAAACTACCCACTAATAAAAAAATCATGTACGGAGAAAAATATTTCATAACAATCAGTCAATTTTTAAAGAAATAATATTACTATTTAGTAGTTAATCTTAAAACTGTCAAAAATATTGTAATTCTTGCTAGGCCATGTGTTTGTAACTAAAGTTACAATATCAATTTTGCGTACGGGATCTAAATCTATATTATTGGTATAATTTAATTTGTTATACCCATAGGTGGGCATTAACTATAGTTAATCCGTTAATCGTTAATTAACGAAATAAACAAAATGCTTAACGGATTAACTTTTAAGTTAACTCAAAATTTTTTTAACGCTTTTGTTAACTTCCATTTAGTCCGTTACATTGGTTGTTTGATGACAAATACATAAGAAAGTTATCGAAAAAGAAAAAAAAAGGTCTTCAAACATTTTGGATGGGTTAATTTTTAACGGTTAACTTTAACTTCCGTTACATTTTTGGAATTTTAACGCTTTAACGATTAAGGTAGTTGGTCCGTAAACATGTTTTCGTCAGATTTTGTTTAAATTGCACAGGAATATTCCCTAGATTAATATCTGAAAAATAGCCCATTTTCATTAAAATTGACCATCTCAAAGTCATGAAAAACGATCTCAAAGTTTATATTTTTAACACAGCTTATATGGACTAACCGTACACTAACGTAAAATTTAAACGTAGCGTCAGATTTTCATAAAAAACTGACATGTTGTGTATTTATATGAAAGAAAACAGTATACAAAAAATTGGAATTATTGACCATCCCGTTATTAAGATCTAATCAGATTTAACTACCAAACCATCACATAAATTACAGTATTGTTGACAATGTGGCAACAACGTATTCATTTGATTATAGTAAAAAAATACACGAAATAATGAAATAATTTTTTACAAAATATGATAAGTGGATTGAAGGGAATTATAATCGATTTCATTAATTATTAATATATTATGTGGTAGTTTAGATGATAAAATATAATCATTTGACAAGTAGTTAATAGTAGATAATGTACAGCGTTGCCATGATCATTTCTCTAAATTAAAAATATGTACTCATGGCCTAATGTGATCACATTATGATGGACCAACTACCTTAACGAAGTTAACTTTTTTATTAACGAATTAACGATTAACGAAGTAAACTTTTTTATTAACGAATTAACGATTAACGAAGTTAACTTTTCGGTTAACTGTGCCCACCTATGGTTATACCAATAAACAAATATACTATTTATATAATTAATACTTTACAAAATCTTTGTATTTATTGTATTGACATAATTTGTATAGCACTTTAATTACAAATAATGCAAATGATATCTATAGGAATATAGTAAAAATAGCGTATTATAAAAATTACATTGTAGATTGTAGAAGTTACTCAATTGTCAACATGTAGGTACATGTTTGTTAAAACTGATAGTTAATTCTGATACAAAATTAAAATATTTAATCAACCATTGTAATTTTAATAAAAAAATCAACTCAATTTTGTGATATTATCGCTCGCATTTTTTTCATCTTCTTTAAATAGGTTTCTTTTGAAAATAAAGAGCACCCAGTACATTCACAATACGTATATTTGTTTATAGAAAACTCACATGTACAACATATTTATTTTATACAGACCTACAATGTTATTTTTCTTTGAAACAGATTTTTTCTGAATTACAAATTCAATTGAATCAATTCTTGTATTATATCAGTTATTCAATAATAAATATTTATATTCCACAATATGTTGTTTTAAATGTTTTTATTAGAAACTAAATAATACGTTGTATTTATTTTGTTATAAAACCGTCTTTACAATTTTATTTTTTATATTTTTTCTTGATTTTTTTTATTAAATATTATATCTACACAATTAAAAATGTATTTTACATTGTAATTTATTTAATATTTGTACCTTAATAATTAAATATTGGACTAGCCAATGAACTAATTAATGGTAATGTAATGAAAATGAACGCATAAATATATGGAAAAAAAATATGACAATTAACAGTACAAGACGTGGCAACGTAATTGCAATCTGATTGGTCCAATTCGAACTGTCATTCTATTGTCATTCTATATGCATACATTTAGTATTCAGTGCACTGTTGCCAATTCATCACTTTGACTTTTTATAATGTTTTTTTACACAATATTTTTTTTCTCTGAAATGGGTTAGTAAAATCTAATAAGTTTTGCACAGAAGTAAAACAGATAGTTTTTACTATAAATAAAATAAAAAATATATTTTTCTCATTATTTTTTCGGTGTTTAAATAAAGTTTGAATTAGAATTTTTTCAGACGTGTTAAAATGTACAAACTTTAAACTCCTATAACTTTTAAACGGTATAGTAAATCACATCAGAATTGCGTTATTCGTCTTATCATACTTAAAATTACATTCTGTCAAATTTTTAATATCCTGTAATTGTTTTTAATTACCGCCAGAACATCCTTAAAAGATCACTTATTAGTATGTGTTATTTTATGTTTATTAAAGCTAAATACAAGCCTTTTAGAATGTTTGCACTATGTTTTTACAAAAACTTATAATATGTATATAGTAGATATTTAACTAAATATAATTTTAAATTATATACCGGGTGTCCCAGATAACTTTTCCAGCATGGGGTTCTCAGTATCTATAAGAGATACAGGTTTGGTTAAATGAGATGAATTATTTGTAAGAAAGGGGCGAGTATTACTACGCCAAAAAATATTCATAATTTTATGTGGTGTAGGCGGTATACCCAAAAAAATGAAAATTCGGAATTTCTTTAAATGGCTACAACTTTTTTGTCAAAGTAGATATGTACTTTTTGTTTGCGGTTTTTTAAAGCACTTTTTTATGTAGAATTGATTGGTGTATTTTTTATATCACTTTTAGTTTATGAGTTACAAGCCCTAATTTTAGTTTTTCTTATAGGCCACTAAGTTGACTATAGCATATTTGAACGTGTTTTTTACTCTACTTTACAATGATGTGTCACTTGCCATACTTATTATCGAAAAAAATATAACGTATTTTTTTTAAATAGTTCAATGTTTTCAAATATTCATTTGTTATTTTGATTGTTGTTATTGTGATTTTTGTTTTTCATGGCTCACTTAAATGTTTGTAATAAAATACTTAATAAATATTACTGCCATTTAGTACATCGACTTATTTTCGATAATAAGTATAGCAAGTGACATATCGTTGTAAAGCAGAGTAAAAAACACGTTCAAATATGCTATAGCCAACTTAGCGGCCCATAAGAAAAACTAAAGTTAGGACTTGTAACTCGGAAACTAAAAGTGATATAAAAAATATAAATACACCAATCAATTCTACACAAAAAAGTGCCTCAAGAAACCGCAAACAAAAAGTACCTATCTACTTTTCCAAAAAAGTTATAGGTAGCCATTTGAAGAAATTCCGAATTTTCAATTTTTTGAGTATACCGCCTAAACCACATAAAATTATTAATATTTTTTGATGAAGCAATACTCACCCCTTTCTTACAAATAATTAATTAATCTGATTTAACCACATCTGTATCTCTTACCGTTTAGGATATCCCAATGCATTTCACACTTATCTTGGACACTCTGTATAGTAGGTATTTAACTAAATATGATTTTAAATTACATATATCATATGACATTTAAAACACATCTATTATAAAATATGTTCTAACACCAAATCAAGTTTAAATATGTTTACAATTCTTTGATAATACCGGATATTAGATTATTATTAAATCTATCTAAATTATATTATGTAAACAATATTAACACTGTTTAACTACTCAATATTTCTAAATTAAAATAGTTATAATAAAATATGAATCTTACCTTATATTGGTTAGGTTTAGAATAATAAACACTTGAGTATGTTATAACAGTTATATGTGAGAAACATTTAGATGTACAGTTTCAAAGAACAAGTATTATATTTTCTTAAGTACGTTCCCCGCCTAAGCGTGCCCCCCTCTCGTGTTTTCCCCACTATTAATTTTTTTCCACTGTACATAACTACATTAATACGTTTGACATATTATTCAACTATGTATAATTAATTAATGTGCGTATTTTTTTTAATATAGTAACTTAGCAACGGTATTTAAAATCAATCAATTTTTTTAATGATGTATTAGCATAGATATAGATCTGTATCGGATCGAAAAAAAAACTTACAGTAGAAACCGGTTATAACGACATCGAAGGGACCGGTCATATTGGTCGTAAAAAACAGATAGTTGTAATAACCGGCAGGGCCGGATTTAAACTGAATGCCGCCCTGGGCACCGGAAAAAATGCCGCCCCAACACTGAAATTTTACTCAAACTTATAGTTTATACATGTTATTTTTTTAAATTAGAATAACTAATTTACTGCAGGAAATTCGTTATATATTATATACTTCAAAAACATAAAAAAATATATTTTTTTCTAAGAATTATAAGTTTTGCACTAAGAGTGACTCATAATTGTATTACATTAATTTTTTCACAGGCAGACACGCCTGACTTTTCGAATTGCAAATTCGTCGATTAAATCTTCGCAATCTAAACGTTGAAGTATCTCTGATTCGATGCATAGAATAGCTAAGCTATTGAGTCTACTTGCACTCATTGAAGAACGTAAGAAGTTTTTAATTCTTTTCAAGCATGAAAACGATCGTTCTGCGCTACAGTTTGTCACAGCTAGTGTCATAAATATTCGATATGCGATTTCTACCTTTGGAAACCCAGTATAAAGGTCGTTTGCATGCAAAAATTTCAAAAGATCGGAAGGTGAATTTTTTTACTTTTCAAATTTTGCCGCCCCAAAAAATTTGCCGCCCTGGGCACTAGCCCCGACTGCCCCTAGTATAAATCCAGCACTGATAACCGGTGAAAATACAATTATGTATATGGGATACAGTTGGAGTTTTATTTTGAGTCGTTAAAACCAGTACGTCGTAATAACCGATGTAGTTATAACCTGTTTCTACTGTATCTTGTTTGGTGACATAGTACTTTGAAATTATAAATCACATATATTTTTTTAATGATCTTAAAATGGTAGCATTTTTTTAATGATTATTTCGATTATATTCTTTTAATAGTTGGAGCCTTTTCAATTATTTTCAATCAAATTTATTTTAATGCATACCTATTATTAAGAGAATATATTTTCATACAAATACAGATATTAAACTTGCATATTTATATCGGGTGTTTTTCCAGCTGATTTTTTCCAAAATAACGAATTTTCAGAAAAAATGCTTCAAACAAGTTTTATATTTTTGAAGGCGCTAAAATTTGACCTTAAAAAGATTTCCTTGATGTGTTTTTAGGCTCAACTTTTTCAAATCTTAATTATATTTTTTGTTACATATTCGTAATTTACGATAAAAAGAAACACTTTTGTCTGAAACATTTTTTCTAGAAATAATTTTTTTTATGAAAACATATTTTTTTTTATTTTTCTTATATTTAAGTAAGGATTCTCAAAGATTTTCTTATTTTATTTTGTAATTAATTTTTTCCAAAATTTAATAAAAATATTTATAAAAAATTTAATTGAAAAAACAATTCTTCGAGAATTCTTGCTTGGTTCTAAAAACTTTTTTAATCATGATTTTGAGTAGAAAAATATTGAAAATTCCGAAATATATTTATTTTGCTCATAAAAAATTTATATTTTCAGAAAAAATTATTCAATCAAAAGTTGTTTATTTTATGTCATAAAATCTGTCACAAAAAATAAATACAGGTTTACTTTTGAAAAAGAAAAGTTGAACCAAAAAACACATCAAGGGGACCTTTTGAAGTTCACCCCATGTTGTCAATATTTAACGCCCCCAAATCCATGAAACATTTTTACTGAAAATTCGTTATTTTGGAAATAATTCGCTGGAAAGTCTTTAAAAAATGCCTAGTATAGAAAAAGTAGCTTATAATTTATAATTAAAAGTATCATATATTTTTTATGGTCTCTATACTAAAGACCATTACGTTTTTTAACAAAATGGCTAGGATAAGATGCTATTTTGACCTCAAATTCGGATACAGTGCCTCAAAATACACACAAATAAAGGTCTTCAAAAAAGTTCTTAAAAAAAATTAAGTCGTTTTTGATGAATGTTTCAAATTTTTTAAACCGATTTTTTCGAATTCAAGATTTTGATTGAAATATTAATTTTGAACCTATCCTGAACACCCATTCTATTTCCTTCTCGGTGTTTGTGTGTCTGTCTATAGATGCTCTAACTTAAAATCGATAATAAAAGAAAGGCTGAAAAATTTATATTTATGACCATTTTTTCATAACAATTTTTAATTATTAATGCAATATTAATCTGTCTACTAAATCAATTGACTCATTTATTTAAATAGAAAAAAAATGATATAAATGAATGGTAAACCCCTGTTTCGAATTTGTGGAATTAAAAACAAAAAATGGCAATATGAACACCGACCTTGTAAATTAGCCCACTTGCTCTATACGGCTACTACTGTTTTTTTACATACCTACTTAAATTAATGGACTATAATAAAATAATGAATAACTTACTGATTACTAAAACAATAATTTAATGCATACGTTTTCTCGATTTGGATCTAGAAACTAGATCAATATGAGAGTGGCTTACAATTAGACATAACCTACAGATACTGAAAAAGAAGTATGGACACTTCATGATAATGAATAAATAAATAAAATTGCTGTCAAAATATATTCTTTATATTATTTTCATGTAAACATTTTGACAGTTATAAAGGGCCATATTGTTAGAGAATACCAGCAATTCTCAACCTGTGGGGCGCGAGCATATCGAGAAAAAATGAGAAAATATTTTATTAAAAAAATGTATTTAATTTACTGAAAGAAAAGCTATAAAATACATTCTGACATAATAAAATCTACAATATACACGTTTACATTTACACAAATAAAATAACTTAATATGACATTTTTAGTGATAGAGCTAGAGCACTTCAACGTTTCTTAAAATTATACGAAATTTTATATGATTAAAAATTAATAAATCATTTTTAGTTTCTTTTTTAGTAATTTTAGTACCTGATAAAATCTCAAAATAATTTATTGTTTAGTTTTTACAAAATAATAATAATATACAGACTGTTCCAGAACAGAATTTCACTTATTCAGAAAAATTCTCTGATTAAAAATTTGTTAATCGAAATTTATTTCGAGATGTTGTTTGCGGGATATTACATTAATTAAGAAACATTTTCTTGACTGCAAATTCTGTAATTTAACACTTAAGGGCTCGCGCCTTGATTTGTAACAAAAATACTAGCTACCGGGTGCGCTGGACCCAGTTTAATATCAAATGTTTATACCAAAACTGCTAAATAGAAGTACACATTTACTTTCTTATAAGGATAATTTGTCAATAAAGAAAGACAATATGCAATCATATTTATTGTTTTTACTTAATCAAACAGTCATTACAAAAATAAAAGGAATTTTTCCATACTTTTATGACAAGATTTAGAGTAATTGTTGAAATTTCTGTAATTACTTATTTTAAACAAAATCTTCTATATTTTCTTACACTACTATAATGTACTTATATAAATTAACAATAAGAGATCAATCATTATAAAAAAACTTTGAAAATTAGCAAAATTAAAATATCTTATTTGGGATAAAATCACATCTCAGTCGCTTTCTGTATCAAATTTAGTTATGAACATTTGAACAAACTGACGACTATGACCGTCATCTGGCGTGCTATTCTATCGTTGAAAGGTACTAAAAGCGGCAACGTCGCACAATTTAAAAGATTTTAACCAAAATACGAAGGACTAGGTCCGTTAGACCCATTAGCGAGTCCCTTAGTGTTAAATTTTAATAAATTAAAAATTCAAATTTTGTAATAAATGGTAATAGAGAGAGAGAGAGATGCACAATATAGCAACTAGAAATTAAGTCAAATCAATTTCCTATAATTAATATAAAATAATTATTTCAGCGATGTTTAAAACTAATTATATTGAAAATAACATAAAAGGACCTCGCAGAATCCTTATGGGAAAGGGGTTTCGGTCAAACTCTTTGAAACATTGAATTCTAATAGTCCTTGATGAGTAGATTAAAAGTGCCAATGGGCACTAAGTCCTAAAAACTCAAACTTTTAAGATATAGCCATCTAAATTTGGGGATCATGCTCGTCTTTAATTTACAATAAAAAAATTTGTAGAACCTTAATTTTCGCACAACTATTTGTATGTGTTCCCAAAGACTTATATAATCGATTGTCACCATAAAAAAGTAAACTTTTAAATTATTTAGCCAATGGCAGTACTTAGATCTTATAATTACGTTTTTTTTTATTATAAAACAATTGGATTTATTTATAATAAAAAAAACGTAATAATAAGATTTAAGTGTTGTCATTTCTCAATGAATTGAAAAGTTGACTTTTTTATGATCGCAATCGATTATAGATGTCTTTGGGAACACATACAAAAAGTTGAGCGAAATTTAAGGTTCTACAAGAAAAAAAATATTGGAAATTAAAGACAATCATGATCCCCAACTTCAGAGGGCTATATCATAAAAGTTTGAGTTTTTAGGACTTAGTGCCCATTGACACTTTTGATCTACTCATCAAGGACTATTATAATCCTAAGTTTCAAAGAGTATGACCGAAACCCTTTTCCCATAAGGATTCTGCGGGGTCCTTTGTATTCAAATAATTTTGTAGTTGAAATTTCATTAATATTAAATAGTGATTTAAACTCAGTTTTCGTCTGACTTTTAAATAACTTCCAGATGTCCTTATAATATCGATTGTATCTCTTTAATTCTTTGGGGAGGGGGGGGGGTATGGAACTTTAACTCCTTCCTGTATAAACGCTTGTGTATTATATATTTGTGTATTAGTTCTGAATCAACCTGTAGCTTGATAGTATTTTTTTTATAAGCATTAATCTTTGTCAATTTTTTTGTTTAATTTTTTTATAGTGAATTCCGAAGTAGGTATTTCTTAGAATTTTTTTTTAATTTAAGTAAGTAGTTTCTTATGTTTTAATATTGACAAATATACTTAAATATATTTTTTCTTCTACTTATTGTTAGGTACAGAAACAAAAAATCGGTTATGTAATTTATTTGAACCTTTGACATCTTAAAGTTCCTAATTCGTATTTAAATCAATCTAATTCTAATAACAAACTAGAAATAACGGAATTGAGATTTTTCTATTAATTTTGATTATTTTTAAGGTCATTGACATTGACACTGGTTTTTTCACACCTTTTATAATGAATTGTATTATTTTATGTTTAAAAAAATTAACTATTACGTTTACGTTAATTGTGTACACATAAATTTTATACAATAGACACACATGGCTGATAAAATATGGTAATAATTCTATAAATACAGGCTGTCCCGAAAGTCTGAAAACACATTAATAATTCAAAAGGAGCGCAGTTTAGAAAAAAGTGAAAACGTTGCGCATTTTCAAATTCCTGATAATTCTTTGCGTCTAAATAAAAAATGAACATTTTGTTTTGGTAAGCAAATTAATCTTTTTTATTGAAAACCTATTTTTACTTCCATGTTCGAAGAAATGGAAGTATTGTAATACCGTCAAAAAATCATGTCCGAAAAAAAAGCAGATTCTGATTGTACTAACTTCAAAACGTAAAGAAAAGTTAATTTCCGCATGGCGGTGATGCGTGTGTGTGTCTGTGTGTGTGTCTGGATGTAGAATTTTCTTCCGTGTACGATAACTACTGTAGATATGCATCGATTTAAATTATTTTTGGGGAAAATGTTTGCCTTAGTGAGTACTTCAGACCTATTGATTTTGGTGCTAATCGGATTAGGGGTTTCCGAAATATTCGAAATTTTGTACCTATTATCGTCTGAAAAGTGAGTATTATCTCACCAATTTTGATAACACTTGGTACACTTGTAGTTCAATCCAATCTAAGGGGCACTTATTTCATAAACGTGCTTAGATAGCCACTGAAGGGGTGAAAACCACCCTCAAAATTTTAATTTTAAATACTAATAAATTCATGTTGCCATGGAAACAATCGCAGTTAAATTCAAATGTCAGATAATTATTATTTTACAAAAATGTCTATTCTACAACTGACATTAGAATATTAGTAAACTAATATCTATAATACAAAGATGAGTTTTATATTAACAATTATCTATTGTAAAAGATATTATAGAACATGGAAGTCATGTATGGTTCTCCATACCGATATTTTCGTTTATAGTAGAGAACTGGCATAGTAGAATATGGGTTCAGAAACCGTGCTTTAAATTTTCAAATTTAAAATATTTTATTATACTATTATAATGTGTACCCTCAGAGCCGGCCTTTGCGATTCTGGCGACCCGGGCGAGATTTTTTTTCTAATCCAGAACGTGTCAGGAATATATCCTTAAAAGGGTTAAATGAGTATCTCATTAGTTCGAGATGTCCGAGAGTGTTAAAACTTACTTTACTAAAGATTCAGATTACCATGAACATCTTTAAAATCGATTTCATAAAAAATTTGGTTGACATGATTGATATCTTAAAAAATAATTGATTGATTAAAACATAAAACTGTCATCAATATTTTTGAAAAAAAAATGCCGCTATCGTTTGACACGATAATTTGAGAAATTTTTCATTTTTACTTCCATGTTCGAAGAAATGGAGGAAATGTTTGACTTATTGATTTTTCATATCCTATGCATTGAAACAACTAGTTTTGAACCCTGTTTTGCCAATCGAAACAAGACAATTTCAGACCAATGCGATTGTGCCGGGCAAAAACAAAGAAACAACGTTGTTTCTGCCCGGCACATTCATTTATTTATTATTTATTTCAAGTCTGTCAGAATCGCATTTGTAATAATCAAAAGCCAATCTTATTTCTGAATTATTCTATTATTAAAATAGTATAAGATATTACTGCGCTATTTGTCTGAAATAGTCTTACTTCGACTGGCTACAGAAATCAAAACTCGTTGTTTCATTACATCCGATATGAAAAATAGCGTGTGTGGCACGGGATGAAACAAAGACGATTTCAGACCAGGGCGATGACAGCCCTCGGGCAGTCAACTCTCGCCCTCGTCAGTAATCGTCTTGTTTCAACCCTTGCTACACAATATACTATTGGTGCTAATCGGATTAAGGGTTTCGGAAATATTCAAAATTTTGTACCTATTATCGTCTAAAAAGTGAGTATTATCTCACCAATTTTGATAAGACTTGGTACACTTGTAGTTCAAACCAATCTAAGGGGCACTTATTTTATAAACATGCCGAAATAGCTACTGAAGAGTTGAAAAACACCCTCAAAATTTTAATTTTAAATATTAATAAATTCATGTTGCCATGGAAACAAGCGCAGTTAAATTCAAATGTCACATAATTATTATTCTACAAAAATGTGTACAACTGACATTAGAATATTAGAAAACTATTATTTATAATACAAAGGTGAGTTTTATATTAACAATTATCTATTGTAAAATATATTACAGAACATGGAAGTCATGTATGGTTCTCCATACCGATATTCCAATTTTTACAGCTTTTTTGGCAACTAAAAAATAAAGTTTTTTTAAATGTCGGTTATTTTGCGAGTCAAGCGATAGCCAAAGATAAAACAAATAAAAGTATTTTTCGATTTTTTATTTCAGTCGACATGTGAGAATCGTATCAACCGTTTGTTATGAAATTGTTCATAGGAGGGGCTTTCAAAATCGAACAGAGGTCTAACAACGAATAATAAAAATTAGAAAAAAAATTCTGCTTAAAGTATAGAAATAAACATGTTGAACCCAGAAAACTATACCATTTGCACCGCTCTGTATAACGATCTTCTATACAACGACTGCTCCAAACAACGTCTGGCAATCAGCTCTATTTAGCGACCGTTTTCCTAGCGCGAAATTTAAACTCATCAGTTGACGTTAAAGTTGGCACGGTGGGCGGGGTGACGACGTGTTGTTATATAGAGCGATTGCAAAACCGATGCTGTCGTTATACAGAGCGGTAAGTGTATTTGGTTTTCCTACGACTCATCCTCAAAAAAAAAAACAGAACTAAAATCATCGTGATTTGTAGAAGACCCCCTTCAAATATTTCTAAAGTTTTGGAACACAATGTACATAATTTATTGAAAATAATTTTATTTTGAGAAAATATTTATGTTAAGGCTGGTTTACACGCTACGATAAATCGTAACAATTCGATCATTACGATACATTGTTACAATAAATCGAAAGAGTGTGTACTGTTTACATGCAACGATTTCTTGTCCAATATTCATTGTCGACCGCGGTATACTCAGTCAGTTTTTGTCATGGAGGAAGTACTGTTGTGATCGTTTGTTTAGCAAGAAAAGTGAAAAGGTCATGAAGACCTAGAAGAAAGTGAAGCTGCCAGTAGTTGCTGAAGAAAATGGTATTTTCTCATATAAAATTATTGAAAAAATTACGAAATGAACCCAATCACCGGCGGAATTATTTAAAAATGTATGAAGAGACTTATGTTGAGTTGTTAACAATCTTTCCCATGAACAGCTAATGCAAACTGACAATGAGTCAAATCGTAGCAATGAATGGCTGCTACTTGTTTACACGTTCCAATTTGTCGTTACGATTTGCAGAAATTGATGTCGGCCGGCAACAATCATCCAATCCAATTCCAATTCCAATAAATCGCTACAATATCCTGTTTACACGCTACGATAAATCGTAACGATTCGATCGTTACGATAAATTGTTACGATTTATCGTTGCGTGTAAACCAGCCTTTACGAATAACATATAATATATTTTAAATACAAAATATTTACAAAATCTTTTTATACAGTTTTTGTAATTATATACGGTACATGATAAAGTAATTTTTTTTAAATTTTCGATTCTAGTCCAATATAAACAGGGAAATAATTTCAATGTTTTGATGTTGCAATAGAATTGAACATTGCCTAATTTTTAAAAGAAATAAACGCAATCTTAAATGTCAATTATGTACATTTCTAAACACCAGATAAAATTTAAATATCTGCGGGCTCTATTGTTTTACTGTCTTTTGTTATTTTTTTTTCACCAGTATTACAAAGAAATTGAATTAAATGTGCTTAGGGGAGAGTGGGGTACATTCGACCATTTTTTAGATTTTACTTTATAAAAAATCAAAAATTGTATTATTAGTAAAACTTCGAGTATCACCTCCTTCTATATTCATTTATACATCATTTTCATTGTTTACAATTTTAATATTTACATTTGTTTATTTTATCCAACTCAATTTAAAAAAAGTGTAAAATGGATGAATGTACCCCACCCGTGGGGTACATTTGGCATATACTAAATAGGCAGCTAGAAAAGCTTAATTTAGAGAGATTTCAAAGTAGGCACAGTGTAGACGCATATTGAAACAATATAGTACCTAGTACATAAAAATTACTGATATTTAAAAAATCTTAGAGATTACCAAACTTATAATTAAAAACAAATAAAGAAGCTGTTTCTAGTTGTTCCAGCTTTTGAAGGAGATTTAAATTGACTTTTTCAATTATTTCACCAACAAAATAGATAATTTGGCCATTGACATTAAATTTTACTAAAATAAAGTTTCCGATATCTATTGGCTCATTAGCGGACAGTGACCAAATGTACCCCATGTTTAGTAGTACAAACAAAATTTAAAAAAAATCCACCTGTGTATATTTTAACGTTCAGTGTATGTCAGAACTTTAAGGGCATTTATATCAAAACACAAAAAAAAATATACGGATGGTATAGTGAAATAAATAACTAGAAAGTTTTGGTGTTGTAATTTGTATAAAACCTTACCGTTAATTGTAAAAAGAACACAATAATTTTTTTACACGTCAAAATCGATGCAATAATAGATTGCATGTTACCCCAACTGTGTCACAAAAAATTAGGTGCTAAATTAAAATATTCCGAATGGATGGGTGTCCGAAAATAAACCACGGCCGAATGTACCACACTCTCCCCTACAAGCACCTTTAAACGGGGAAAATATTTCAATATATTTTTTAACTTTTAGTAGGGTTAAAAGGAGAAACCACATTAGGATTATTTTGCTAGATTTTTGTGAATTTTTGAAACGGAAAAATAATCAGAATTAATTTATTTAAACTTTGATTTTATTCATGGTTTAGATTTTTTAAAATAGTTTTTGACGGAAATGTCAAACTTATAAGCTGCCAATTAGGGTGGGTCGAAAAGTGGACATTTTTGCAGATCAAATCATAATAGTGCGCAAAAGATGGTACTCATTAATACAAGTAAAATGTCACCTAATTTTTTAAATCGGTCAATATTTTCGGATCGCGCAAAAAAATGATTTTTTTGAAAATGCTAAAAAAATTCTTGGCAGATTTTAATGAAAATGGGTCGCATGCATTACTTTGATTGCAATTAATCAAAAAAATATTCACCAGAGGCGCAAAATTGATGGGTTAAAGGGGTTTGTTTTAGACTAAAATTACCAATTTCGTGTTTTCTTAATAATAATATATATAAAGCTCAACGTCTCTCTGTCTGTCTGTCTGTCCGTTAGTGCGCTTATCACTCGAGAACCACTTATCCGATTTACGTGATTTTTTTTTAATTCATAGGTACATTTTCTGGCCAGGGTATAGGCTATGTTTTGTTACGTTAAGTAACATAACAACTAAGCAGTGACGATAATAGTAAATCAAGTCGGAAAAAAATTTACCGACGGCGCGCTGTATTGCAATACGCTGCCTAAACCGTTGAATATAGAACAAAATAATGTGTTAAAGAATTGTGTAGAATCAAAAGTGCTACAATAAAGTCCGCGACACCATATGTCTAACTTTTATATTTAAGCCACAATGACTGCTTTTATATTACAAAGAAAACATAAAATATTTGGGTTATGTTTACATGGACTTATGACCTGCAAAACGTTAATCCTTATCGAAATAAATGATTTCATCGTCATAAGTACTTAACGTAGATATAATTTGCCTTTTACAGAATTCAATTTGGTCTTTTGGTTTAGGAAATAACGTGAAATAAGTATATACAATAACATTATTCGTAACACTTCGCGCGAACTACGACTATGTAGACGTTGCGCTGGGCAGAGGGGACAGGCCGGTATTCTTTTGATTGTTAATTGTTTAAATTGTTTTCAATAATTAACTTTTAAGTAATCAACTATATATTTTTTAAATCCTAAACAATAATTCCGTAGTCCACGCGAGCGAAGCCGCGCGGGCCAAGCTAGTTTTTGTATAAAATCGTGTTTTCGTACTTCGACGATATATTGTAAGTTGTGTAGCCCTTAGTTCATACTATTTTAAAATTATTATAAAAGTAGCAGCATGGCAAACTACTCACACCCTTCCCAAACGACCAACCAAATAAATATCATATTATGAATGCTATTATAACCGTTTTAAGGGTTCCGTAGAAAACTAGGAACCCTTATAGTTTTTCCATGTCCGTCCGACCGTCCGTCTTCAAAAATTTTGAGATAATAAGATGAAATTTGGTATACGGTCGTAGATTAATGACCCAAAAACAGAAATGATAAGATTTTTGTAAAAAAAACATTTTAGGCCCCTTTTCCATAAAATGAAAAGTGTTTTCAAAAAAAAAATTTCACCTACCCCATTGAGTGGGGTGTCATTAGAAAGGTCTCCTAAAATGCAACAAAAATTTTATTAGAACTTTTTGATTTTAACCCTTTAATCACGATGTATTTGCTCTCCAAAGTCATTAAAAAAGCGTCCCCCCTCCTCTACTTTCTAAACTATCAATTTAAAAAATCTGAAACATTTCCAGAATGTAGCTTTTAATAAGTACTTTCACTGAAAATTATAACGAACATTGTCAAATTTATTTTGGACCCTCTCATCATAGATTGAAAAGTGAAGTCACATTTTTTTCATTTACCCCATTGATAGTCATTTGATAGATTTCTTAAAATTCAATAATAAAAGCCAAATGAATTTTTGATTTTAACCCTTCGGTCACGAAAATTTTGAAAAAACTCTCTTTTTATAAATCGTAGTGAGAATGACTACGGAACCCTATCATGTACGTGCTCAACAAGCACTTGCCCGTTTTATTATTTCATTTCGTAACAAATTGAGATTTATTGTCAAAGATAGATAGATATTTGAGAGCATAATAATATGATAACAGTTGCTCTAAAGACGCTATTCCTAATGTTAGCCCTACAATTTTTTTTCCATCCACTTGGGTTACTAGTTTGATGTACTATATGTGATATTTAAATGATTAAAAAAATCAGTAGAATCAAAAATGGTCGGGGTCATATCCTCAATGATTTGGCATGGTATGCCCTATATAGTATATACATATGTAGTTACAACATTGACATACTTAATAACATTTCAAAAGATTGTTTAAATAAGTAGGTACATACAAACTATTCTTAATTTTAACATTACTTATTTTATGAATTGTTTTGTTTAAGTACATTAGGTACAATATTACAAAACTAATTGAAGTTGATACGTAGGTAATTTATTAATTGTTATTGTTATACATATACAATATACATGTAAAGAAATTTCATACTGTTATCACCATATGACAAAATATTTCAAAATAATAATACATTATTGTAATTTTGATATTACAACAATCAGTTTGACATGTTGTGGATATGGAAAGAAAGGCACGGTCCCGATAAGGGGGTCTCTGACAGTACTCTAGTCCTGGGACCTGGAGTAAGGGGGGCGGGCCAGAAAAAACCCATTGTATAAAATTAAAATTTCTAATTGAAAAACCTAACAAAAAAAGTCAGTAAAATATTTCTATGTATTAGATTTATTTCCGTTTGAAATGTCTAAAAAAAGTTATTCAAAAATACTGGAATAAGATTTCTTCAATAAGTTTCAGTAGGATGTAGGGGTCATAAAGAAAGGACCAATTATAGGGTTTTTCAATAAGAGTGATATGTTTTCTTTGTCAAATAAAACAGAAACGAATTGAAGCAGAGCAAAATTTATTATTATATAAAAATTATTATTATTATATACAAATTTAATCTATCACCCCCCTAATTTTTTTTATCTATCAATTAAATCAAAAAATGTTTCAAATAAAAGTTGTTTGATTTTGAGGGGGACCCAAAATGGCGTTATTAATTTTTGATTTTTTGGACGTCTTCATGGTCGAATAGGACCAACATTTTTTTTTTCAAATGGAAATCTATATTTTTTATTATGGTATCTTATTGTTTGTGAAAAAACAAGCAGCTTTTGTTTTAAATAATTTTGTGTATGACAAAATAATTTTAGATTTTCACTAATTTTTTACTCGAAACCCATTAACTTTAGAGGAAAAGTGTAGAAAACAAAAAAATGTTTATTAACTTCCCAATAGGGAGTTATTGTAATTGGTCCGAAAATCGAAATCAAAAATTTTAACATATTTTCATGTTTCAAGGGCATTAGAGTATATTGACACTATTTTCAGAAAAATGTCTGTGTGTGTGTGTGTGTGTGTGTATGTACGTACGTACGTACGTACGTGTCATTTTTTTCCGGGACGAAATCTCGCGAACAAAAAATGCTATTGACTTCGTTGGGGTGCTAATCGAAGCGTCTTGACGTGAATATGATCTGAAAGAAAGGATTTTTCGAAATTCAACCCCTACGGGGGTAAAAAGGGTGTTTTTTTCATTTTTATTTTTTTTCTTGGTCGAATTTAGTCGAAACTTAGAATAAATACTATACAATACAAATAATGTAACGTGTATTTCAGTATTTATTTTTTATATGGGTCCAAACAGCCATTAAAGGGATGAAAACCACCATCAAAATTTGAATTTCATACTAATAAATACATCTAATAATTCATGTTGCCTTGGAAACAACACAATTCAAAATTCAAACTGTCAGATTAGTTTTTCTAAAAATGTGCATTATATTATTGACATTATTAGGATATTAGAAAACTAATATTCATAATACAAAGGGTGAGTTTTATTTCTGATAAATTCCATTAAAATTTTTCATATACATAGTAAAAAAAATATTTACAAACTATAACATAGTAATATTAATTATGGAAACAATAAGTAATCAGTATTCAAGTCATACCATGTTGGGAAGTTGATTGTGTGGACCTAAAGGATCGCACCCCACAGCATTATACGTTATATAGTTTAATTTTATATCCCCGGGTAAAATTGGATCCGACAGCTAGTTTTGATATCGTATCATATCATTTTTGGCAACATAGATCTATATAAATGTAAATAGAACAAACATTGGGACACTCTTATATCAGGTTTCATAAAGAATTTTATTGGAAGCATAAGCTAAGCAACACTATGGGATGTAACAAAAATGGCAAATATATTTTTGCCATAAAGTTTAAGAACAGATACATACATTTATGCATTTGTTACAGCTCTTAAGTGCATATCAAGCATATGGAAAAAAATTAAAATAAAAAAATTCTCCACAATTATTCCTACTTACCCTATCATTCTCTGAATTCAGCGTCTAAATCCTTTAGGAATAAGGATAAAAACTTTTATAAAGTATAGCTGTATTAAACATTATATTTATAATAATTAACAAAGCGCTTTACATTATACATTAAGAGCAATACGTAATATATTTTTCACATTTGTAAAAAAGCATAAAAATATAAAATTTAAATAAAAATTAATTCTATAAGAATATTCAAACAAAAACTATAAATTGTTATATACAGACATAATACGAGTCTTTTGTAAAAATTAAATATAAATTATCAATCTTCCTTCCTTTTTTGAAAATCCAACCAGATTCCACCTTTAGCAGATGTTAAGAATAACTTGGAGTCCATTTCTAATGGTTGTATGGTTTTCGGATTGACGGATATGTCGAAATGTTTCACAATTGATGCGATGGCAGTTTTTATTTGAGTGAAGGCAAATTTTGTTCCTGTTGAAAAATAATTAATATTAATTTAACTAGAGATGGTAGATTCTAAATTTAAAGGTAAATTATACAGAGGCGTAACTATAAATTTGAGAGCTATGCACAGTTACAAAAAAAATTGTACTTGCTATCAGAGAACAAAAAATCGATATGGAGAACCATACATGACTTTCATGTTCTATAATATAATAATTTTTAATATAAAACTCACCTTTGTATTATAAATCTTATTATTAGTTTTCTAATATTATAATGTTAGTTGTAGAATAATTGAGTGGCTTCATTTCAAAGACGGACATTTGTCATTTCCGTAAAGTTGAGAAAAATGCATTTTTTGGTGTAGAGCTTACATTTAATTATGAAACGAACCTTCAACATTGAAGCCAAAAATAACGCCATTACGTCCGTTATTGATAGAAACCGATTACACCACAAATCACTCATATATAGATAGGCAACTACCATTATAATTTTCACTCCATAGTTTAGGTGAGGGGGCCTTGCACTAGAGGGGAAGCGGGAAGGTTTGTTATGCGTGTTGCCTATACAGATTACCGTATTTTTTTTATTTCAAATGCAAAGGTAAAAAACCATAAAAAAACAACTTTAATTCAACAAAGTTATTGATATATTTATATTATTTCGAAATCTGTGCATTGATACAGTTATTATACAATATATACAGTACATACTGATAAAATATGATATAGTTACGTACGTTACAATATAATAATAATATAATATAATTAGTTTTCCTCTAATATACTTTTTACTGTTGTTTATGTTGTCACACAGTTCATCCAAATATGAAAAAGTTACTTGTTTCCTTTGCTTCCATACAGATATACGTACAATCTGAAAAAAAATTCAATAAAAAATATCATTATTTCCAGTATCTAAATATGATTAAGTTTAATATTTATGAGTTACTATTTTAAATTATTCATGTATAATAATATTTTTACCTGATAGTATGTAGGTACATATCCGGTACTTCACATTTGGTGGTGCGTATTGATGATGTGGCAAATATTTGTTACGTTTTTGAATGCCTCAAAATTGTCATCCACACATTATATTTGCGTATTGAAACCTTTTGATACACACTAAAAAAACTGACTCGAGATGGATAGATATTTGATGTTGGCCATGTTTGGCAATTTGGAGCAAACTAAGCGAATATGACCATCTTTCTACACATTGGCTTGGTTCACTAACTTGGTTGTACAAAAATACTTGTATGACATATTTGACAATCAAAACAAAATTATATTGCCACCGTTTTCATGGTGATATACAAATTGCGCGCATTCCCCTTGCCCCTCTAGTGCATGCAGGTTGACTCAAAGCCGCCCATAAGAGCTGATTATCTATATATGTGTGATTTGTGGATTACACTATTGAAAAAAGCGCAAAAAATTGTATAAGAATCCACAGCTAACTCAATTTCGATATTTGTGACAGATGTCCGTTTTTGATATGAAGCCACTCAATTAATCTGATATTTGAATTTAACTGCTCTTATTAATATTTAAAATCAAAATTTTAGGGTTGCTTTTCACCTTCAGTAGCTATTTCAACACGTTTTTGAAATAAGTACCCCTTAAATTGGATTGAACTACAAGTGTACCAAGTCTTATCAAAATTAGTGAGTTAATACTCACTTTTACGACGATAATAGGTACAAAATTTCAAATATTTCCGAAACCTCTAATCCGATTAGCACCAAAATCAATAGGTCTGGAGTACAAACATTTTCTCCAAAAATAATTCAAATCAGTGCATATTTACAGTAGTATCCTGAATGAAAAAAAATCTACATCCAGACACACACACGCACAGTCGCCATGCGGAAATCAACTTTTCTTTACGTTTTAAAGTTAGTACAATCAGAATCTGCTCTTATCTCAGACACGATTTTTCCTATGTTCATGATAAATATCAGCTGTGTGCGAATTCGCCTATATCTCCATGGTAATTAAATGACCGATCAAACTATCGGCCGATCAAAAGTTTGTAGTGTGCGTCTACCCTAAGTGTACAAATATGCACTTACAATTATATAAAAAAATAATTTTCTTAAACCCACCTGGGTTTCGAAAAAAATGGGGGGTGAGTGAGTTATTAATATGAACTGCAAGAGGGTCACGACGTCAAAAAGTTTAAGAAGCACTGTCTAGAGTCATTAGGGCCACGTGTTTGATACCACTTCTTTATCTGTCAATACATGAAATTCGGATATTTAAAATCTATTTGAATTATCATGCTTGGTAAGATAAAAAATCGATTTTATTATAATATAAACATTAGTTTAATACAAACAATACACTATTATTAAAATATATGTTTAATGTTTATACATTTAATAAATGAATTCACTCCTACTCATTGCTAATAATAAAACAGTCAACTCAAATATTATACTACATTTAAAAAAATATAAATACTTAATGAAGAAAATTGATCCATACCATCAATAATATATTGGTTATTTAAACAGACAGGTTTTTTTTTTTAAAATGGTGAAAAAATAAAAAATAAACTTCTTTTCGTTTGGAAACTTATTATTTGGGTCAACACTAAACATTTAACAGTTCTTTATTGTCAAATTTGAGTTCAAAGTTCAAAACTATCCAAAGTCACCCGAAATTGCGGTATACTCGTATAATCATATATTTTTTGACACACGCTATTTAGGCTATTGATTATAGGTTTTTGAAAGGAACAATTGCGATAAAGGGTTTTTATTGTTAAATATGTTTGTTTGACACCTACAGATGATAAAAACACAAAGTGCTACTAAATTCACCCTTGCGTTTTTTAGGGGGGGTGGGGGGTTAAACTAGTCACTTTTCAATATTTTAAGTATGACTCGAAAACTAAGGAGAATTTGACAATTTTACAAAAATGATTTTTTATAGAAATTTAAATTTCCCATCAAAATAGATCATTTAAAAAAAAAATAAAAAATTTTATGCAGTAAATATTTAAAAAACAAATCGAAAAAATATCAAAAAATCATTTTTTTTTTCAAATTTTTACTAAATAGCTCATAAATTTTTTCTAAGTAAAGATAGGTATAGGACATGCTTTAGAGAAAATAAGTAGAGGTCACGCCCGTCAAAATATTGAGTCGAAAAATTTTTTTTGATGAAAATTGGTTGAGCTATAGTAATTCAAAATTTATCATTTTTTGTCATTTTTTCTCAAATAGTAATTTAATATACATATAGGCAATTGATTAGAGGTTTTTGAAAGGAATAATTACGTTAAACGGTTTTTATTGTTTTATATGTTTGTTTGACACCTACAGATGATAAAATCACAAAGTGCTACCGAATTTACCCTTTGTTTTTTTTAGGGGGGTTCAACTATTCACTTTTTAATGTTTTAAGTATAACTCGAAAACTAAGCGGATTTTGACAATTTTACAAGGATAATTCTTTATAGAAAATAAAATTTCCCATCAAAATGGATGATTTAAAATATATATTTTTTTTTTTATATTTCTTGCATAAATTTTTTAACTTAGTTTTCGAGTTATACTTAAAACATTGAAAAGTAATTAGTTGAACCCCCCTAAAAAAACGCAAGGATATATTCGGTAGCACTTTATGATTTTATCATCTGTAGGTGTCAAACAAACATATTTAACAATAAAAACCCTTTATCGCAATTGTTCCTTTCTACCTATTATCTTCCGGTATAATCAATAACCTAATTGTTCATAATAGAAAAAAAATATTTGAAATAAAGGATATAAATGTAATTTATGTTCTAATGATTTTTTCGGTACAATGAACTATTTCTGTATAATAATGTAAACATAAAAGTCATTTTGATTTGTACATACCTAGACATTGTCTCGGCCCCTCACCGAACGGCAAATACGTATATTTCTCAATATTGTGTTTCTTTGCCTCTGAGAATCTAAGAGGATCGAATATCTCTGGACTGCTGTAATACTTTGGGTCATTTTGTAGAGCGTGTATCGGTATAAATACCGGTGTACCGACATCTATCGTTAGCTCGGGACCGGATTCATTGCGTTTCGGATTCGGTAAGTTAAACTTCTGAGTACAAATCTTTTGAAGGGCTACAGCTGGTGGATACATTCGAAGAGTCTCTGAAAGTAGTTAATTATATATACTGTTTAAACATGACCACCATTCTATTAGTAACATAAGTTTATGAGAATTACAAAAAAAGTAAACCATCAATTCCAGAAAACATTATACAGTCGAAATCTGTTATAACGACATCGAGGGGACCCATCATATTAGGTCATAAAAGCCAATAGTCTTAAAATCCGGTAAAAGGGCGATTGGCATGATACAAAGTATAATTGGAATTATAATTTTAAGTAATGAAATATTAAAAAGATTCTAAAAATTGTATTTATTTTTATATTAAAAGCTAGAGTAATATAATTTTTACTAAAATAAAAATGCAAAATACATCAATCCACCATGTTAAATGAAACACCAATCAGAGCGAATGACGTCACGTATCATTAAACGTCTTTTATTTTAGACAAATATCAATGCTCCTACAAGATTATTAGGTACATACTTTATTTAAGAACTTATATACTTTGGAATTCATTTTTAACACACAAAATAATTAAATTACTGTCTAATTATGAATGTTTGATTATTGTTGACAAGGAGTGTGATGTCACAAACCTCGTATGTCACCTGCGAGCGTTTTGGCACCAAATTCAAAATTAGTTTTAAAAGAGTAAATTTTTGCGATTAAACCTTTCTTTTCTGGAGAAATAAGTTTTTTTTTTAAATAAGAGACACGTAAGATTTTTAAAAATTAGTAATCATACCTATTATATGAATTCAATCGGGATTTTTATTTTGAGTCGTTAAAACTGATATGTTCTATTAACCGATGTCGTTATAACCGGTTTCGACTATTCGCTGGGTGCAAAGTAGGTAGTGGGGGAAACGAAATCGATCACAGCGCACAACGTGGCAAAAAATAACACTTTGGGTGGACTAACTGTCATTTTTAATAGGCTCGTTTTTAACTGAAAATAGAAAGGTCAATATGATTAATCCCACTATAGACTATGTGCAAGGGGGTGGAGTTAGAAATAATGTCGATGCGAGTGTTCGTGGTAAGCAATATTGTAAAATTATCGGCGCCAAAATTTGAGGTTATGCTGTCAATGTAAACGAATTAATTATTTCTCTATTATACGTCATAATTAAAGAGAAAAAGATACCCAAAATAAATAATTTTCACGTACCTTTTATGCTATACTATTTATATTATATGCAAACAGCTAAATTAAATGATATTTGTTTAATAAAAAATTTCACGGTATTAAACATATTAAACAATGATAAAAAGAGAGTTGAATCCATTCAATCCTTCTCTATTACCCGCTAGCGGCGCTAATACACTTCGTGCACATAGCCAATAGTAATAAATAATCGTCTAAAATATATATATTACGATATTTTATTGAAATTATTTGTTTGTTTGTACGTCAAAGTCCACCCAAGTTGCTACTAAAGTCCACCCATTAGTTGGCGCTGTCATCGCGCACGCTGCGAATGCTTTGCTCTTAAAACGTTCAAGACTGGTGCCAGTGTTACGAACAATTTGCAATATATTTTAAATTTTAGTAAAATTTCTCTTACGATGAATATACTTTAATTTAGGTGTTTTTGCTGACATTTCAATCAGAAATTTAATATAAAATATCATTTTGAAACTGAAACTACAAGCTTTTTGTTTAAAAAAATTAAAATCACAAAAATGACTAAAATGTATTCTTTTTTATAATTTCATAAATCAACAAAAAATTTAATAAAAATTGAATTTACAAGAATTACTAAAAATAAAAGGCTTCAATCCTTAATTTTTTATTATAATTTGATAATTTTTAAAAATTGCAATTTTTTTCTGTTGAAATATTTTTATTCCTTAAGGGGTTACATACAGTTAGAATTTTCAAAAAAAATATTTTTTTTATTTCATTTTCTTAATGTACATATATTTAAATACACACATAGAAAATTTCAAGTCAATCCGGTGATTATTTTCGGAGTTACACGCATATTTGTAAAGACGTCTCAGAGCGTTTGAATGTAGGAGGTCGGAGCGGCAGCGCGTTTTTATCAAATCTGTGTTTTAAAGTCGGTGACCACTATTCCTCGGAAACGGTTGAACCGATCAATCTCAAATTTTAACACAAGTTTCTTAAGTATATTTTTTAGTAATTAATCGAAGGTTTTTTCTCACCGATATAAATTTTTTTATAAACAATTTAAGGTCAAAGTTTTTGTCAAAAATCGTTTTTTTTTTTTGAGAAGCCGCCATTTTGTCAAAAAAATGTATTTGAGTTATTCCTTCGATTAAGTACAAGATTATACATTACTTTAACGAAATCCCTTTGGGTATTTATTTTAAATGATCCAGTCCAGAGATATCGTGGTCACCGCAAGGCGCCTTTTTTGAGAGGACCTCATGGAGAACAGCTGTAGCAGCTTTCAAAATTATAATTTTTACAAATAAAAAATGTTAAAATAGAATTAAAAGTTACCATAATATTTGTACAAATTTTTACATTAAATTTACAAGTCTTAAAAAATTCTTGAAAAAACTCTATTTTTTGGCCTTCTGACTGTATGTAACCAATTAAAGACCGTATACAGGTTGACGGTTGACCCATTTTAAGTGCACACCTTTGATAACTTTTTGTGGTGAAATGTTATCAAAAAATGTATCAATAAAATAAATTCCAGCTAGGAATCCATAAAAAAATTAATGCCCTAAATAATGGTTTCTGTCCGACCATGATTACTTAATACTTAAGCCCCTAGAAAGTTATGCACCCCCCTTCGTAGGGGGGGGAGTTATCACCATGTTCTATACATCGAAATTAACAAATTTCTTGAAAAAAATATACTCCGTCATTTTTTTCTAGTACTACCTCTACAGGAAATTGTCTGGCGACTGGACTACTGACATGAGATGTCAAATAGTTTCAAGGAAAATAAGAAATTAAATCTAAAATATCATTTTGATGCTGAAACTAATTGTATATCAAATATGATTTTTTTATAATTTCATAATTTAACAAAACAATTAATAAAAATAGAATTACTAAAAATAAAAGACTTTAATTCATTTTGAAAATTGTAATTTTTTTCTCTTGAAATATTTTGATTTCTTAATTAAATTTTTAAAACATAAATGTATTTCTCCTTGTAGATACGCACCTGATAAAATACAATCCATGTATGTCATTTCCTGAATGGCTTCAAATGTTATTTGTCCTTTGTACTTTGATAAGACATCGTCCACTTCGGACCTTAATTTTTCTGCTATGTCTTTTTCTTTAGCTATATTATACAAAGCGAATGATATTGTTATAGAACTAGTTTCAAAGCCCTCGGTGAAAAACATTATGGTATGAGCTAGAATCATGTCATCTGTTACATCTAAAATAAAAATTACATATAACAACCATAGACAGAAAGCATGGACTGTACACTGTACATTTTATTCGAAAATAAAATCTTCACATGTATCTTTTTTGAGAAAACATCTGATCAAAAATTTTTGTATCTCCCCCTCCATAAAGTACTACCCTCCCTCCCGAATGTTTTTCTTACTACGCCACTGTTTTCGTTATATCTCTATTTTTATTTAAGATAGTTAAAATACCTATACACATTTTTATTTTAATACATACACTCAGCGTTCTGTAGGACGACCATCCACAAGACGACCGTTCCGTAAGATAATGTTCTAATAGTTCTTTCCCCAACCCCCACCATAATACCATTGTGACTTTTATATTTCAGTGCGAAATTTAAATTAACAAAAATGACCTTAAAGTCTTCTATTTAGATTTTACACAAAAAACTTGTGTTTTGGTGTGACTCAATGTGGAAAAAAATTTAATTCAATACAAATTGTCGTTGAAATTGAAATATAATAAATATTATAAAAAAATGTGTAAGGTACATTTTATTTAAAATTTGATAATTTGAAAACGATTAAAAAAGGAAATAACAAAAACAAATTATTGGCATATGATTGTATAGAAATGTATACATTTTTGATCCAGTATTAAAGCAACGAATAACAATTGTCTAGAGTTCAATTCTAAAAAGTCAACAAACCAGGATCTCGTTCACCAACAGCGCCATTTTTATTATTACCTGTCAACTTTTGGGCGTGGTGGCAGGGGCTCCTCTAGCCATTGTATTGTGGAATTTTTGAATTACCGATGCCGTCGTCCTATAGAACGCTGAGTGTATCTCAATGTCTACTAACTTGTGAAAATGCAACATAATCACTGATCTATATATGTATTTGCCTATCATAATATATACACTCAGAACTCTATAAAACGACCCTCTACTGAACGACTGCTAAATGCGATGACTGGCTGACAGTTCTATCCAACGACCTTCCCCCATCCCCACCATAATACTCCTGTGACTGCTATATTTCTGTACGAAATTGAAATTCACCAAATAACGTTAAAGCCGTCGTACAGTAGAACGATTTAATTACCGATGTCGTCGTATTGTAGAATGGTGAGTGTATCTTTAACGAACTACCAATTTTGACACCCGCAGTTGATTTTAATACCATTTCGCTGAAATTTCGTTGAAATTTTAGCACAATAAAGAAGATAGATAAAGCTACAAATTTGGTGAATAACATTAAAATTAGACAAAAATTGTTTGAATTTTGAAAATTGCCGAATTTTTGCTAAAAAATAGATATTTTTTGTTTAAAACATGATTTTCGAAAGGAATAACTTTATGAATGTATATAATTTAAGGCTTTTTAGTTCAATTAGATTTTTTTAGTTCTTTGGTTGAAGTCATTGATTTAAAAAATATATATACAATGTTTGCATATCGAAAAAAAACATTTTTTTGCAATATCGCACAAACTAGAGCTTATTGAGCAAAATGGTGGTCATTTTTGAATTCAGCGTGTCCAAATTACCCTTAAAAAGTTGTCGTATGTCCTGCAGCAAAATGGCTGTCAGCCAGTGTTATTGTTTTCGTATTTTTTGACATTTTAAAAATACATACAATCACAGGAGTACAAATTCAACATTGCAAAATCATAAAAAGTTGTACAGATACAATTTGGTATATTCAAGAAACATTACTTTTACTGTTCTTAAGTTGGCAATACAAAAACTGGGCAATATTGTGTTAACAGCTTTTTATGATTTTTGTAATATTGAATTTGTACTTCTGTGATTGTATGTATTAAAATGTCAAAAAATAATAAATTAAACAATGTTTTTTGCAATTATACATTCATAACATTTTAATACATCCGCCAGTGACGTCATTCCCGCGCCAACGCTGATTGGTCAACGACCGCATGGCACTACCTCTATATTTCTATACCTTGCCCAAACCCCTGGATGTAAAAACATACAATTTATAGAGGTGTATTTTTGTTTGTATGACCCCACAAAAAAGGGGGGGGGAGTGAAATTTTTTAATGTTTATATTATGAGACGAGACTGAATAAGTGACGTCAATCGATTTTTTATATTACCTTCGTTCTTTTCTTTGAGTTTGACCAACGAATCTAAATAATCGTTTCTTGTAATTCCAGTATCTTCTCTATATTGCAAAGTTTCTTTGATTATATTTCGGAAAAAATTGGCCACTTCATTAGACATAAATCTGAAAATTATATTCAAGAATTAATATCGGTATTTAACAATTTAATTTTGGAAAGCTACTCGAGAAGAAAACTATTTTTCATTTCAAATTTTTGCTATAAGAGCTACATACACTAAAAATATTTTTTAAATAGTGTAAAATGCTTTTTTCTTCTAATTATATTTTAATTTCACCAAATAAGTCATTTCGTTTTTATCTAAACAAACTATTGCAATTACTAAATTAAATATCAAAAATAATATCCTAGCTAACAAAATTTGCTAGCTTGCAAGCACTAATCTAGCGCCTATGAAAATACTCAATATTTGGGAATTTACTGTGGTCAAATGAAACAACGAATTAAAGCTAAATTAACACAGCTGTTTAATTACTATTTAAAGTACATTTTAAATTATTTTTCAGATTTTTATTAATGAAAATTATTAATCTCTGGCCGATTGTAGGTTTTCATCAAAATTTGGAGTTGACACCTTCCGTACTTTGCGATTTTACAGAGTGACTTTAGTTTTTGAAACTATCCTCTATGGTTGGAAACAAAAAATCCTGTAGATTTTTATGGCCAATGAAAGTTACAGTTCAAATAAAGCTTAAATTATACTTATTTATATATAGGTATAAACATACCTATAATTATTAAAATATATAACTCTGGGGTGTAAAAGTGGTTAACTCCATAGAGGATAGTTTCAAAAACTGAAGTCATTTTGTAAAATTTTGTTCCAGATCTGACCATTTGGCTAAAAGCAAGTACAGAAGGTGTCAACTCCAAATTTTGATGAAAACCTACCATCGGCCAGAGATTAATAATTTTCATTCATAAAAATAAATTAAAATGTACTTTAAATAGTGATTAAACAGCTGTGTTAATTTAGCTTTAATTCGTTGTTTCATTTGACCACAATAAATTCCCAAATATTGAGTATTTTCAAAGGCGCTAGACTTAAATGTGTGAAAATATTAACTTTTGAAAATACATTGATAATCACTGATTTTTTCAGGATTGTTTAATGCAAATGTCTAAAACCCAATAGTTACTTTGTTTGAAAAACGTTGTCAAAACTCTCTGGCAATATAACATAACAGCTAAGAAATAAGAAATCTGCGATTATAAAAAATTTCGTACAGAAAAAAAGTCGTAGACTAGTCATAACTAAGCCACACAAGAAGTTATAGAGATATATTGAATAATAAATTGCGTCATATGCCGTATGACCCCCAGAATTTTATCTGATTTATTGAGAAAACAATAAATCAATGATTGTTACAAAATTCAGTTGTCTATTTACAAAAGAAAAATGTAAACAAGATATAATATTACAATGAGTTATTTAGTCTAAGCTTTAGATGAAACTAGTTTATAATATACTAGTTGTTATATTTAGATTATCTTATATTCTAAAATAGATAACAACATGAATATAAAAAAATGTCGATACAGCATATAATATATATATATATATTTATATATATATATATATATATATATATATATATATATATATATATATATATATATATATATATATATATATATTATAGTTGATATTTTAGGGAATAATTGGTCAAAACAAAATCTTGTATTTATATTTATTTATTGTATGACATGTTTCGGCCAATTGGCCTTCTTCAGATTGTGGTACATTCGTATTATATAGTATAATCATAAATTTTCTGGTGTTTTGAATTTCATTTTTTATCTTTTCATTGTAGAATTTCTTTACGAACAAATTGAAGCTCCTTCCATTCCCTGGAGCAGTTATGTTTGAATTTGTATAGATGACCATCTTGTTGTATTATAGTTGATATTTTATGTCATACAATAAATAAATATAAATACAAGATTTTGTTTTGACCAATTATTCCCTAAAATATAATACAACAAGATGGTCATCTATACAAATTCAAACATAACTGCTCCAGGGAATGGAAGGAGCTTCAATTTGTTCGTAAAGAAATTCTACAATGAAAAGATAAAAAATGAAATTCAAAACACCAGAAAATTTATGATTATACTATATAATACGAATGTAACACAATCTGAAGAAGGCCAATTGGCCGAAACATGTCATACAATAAATAAATATAAATACAAGATTTTGTTTTGACCAATTATTCCCTAAAATATCAACTATAATACAACAAGATGGTCATCTATACAAATTCAAACATAACTGCTCCAGGGAATGGAAGGAGCTTCAATTTGTTCGTAAAGAAATTCTACAATGAAAAGATAAAAAATGAAATTCAAAACACCAGAAAATTTATGATTATACTATATAATACGAATGTACCACAATCTGAAGAAGGCCAATTGGCCGAAACATGTCATACAATAAATAAATATAAATACAAGATTTTGTTTTGACCAATTATTCCCTAAAATATCAACTATAATACAACAAGATGGTCATCTATACAAATTCAAATATATATATATATATATATATATATATATATATATATATATATATATATATATATATATATATATATATATATATATATATATATATATATATAAATAAAACAACTAATTGTCTAAACGTCAAAGATTTAATAAGCAAGGAAACGTAGCGAGCTTTCGATTCACAGAATCATCGTCAGGCTATTTTTCAAAGGTCGATATTTCTAAATTCCTACATATCATTCTAATTTCCTAATTACTATATGAATAGTTTTTGTTCTTATATTCAATACCAGCGATTCTTAAACTTTAGAACTCTATGGACCCATTCAGTTCACTAATTATGTTGAAATATGATAAAACATTATTTTTGATAGAACAAAACAATTACAATAAATTTGTTTATAGCATTTTTATTTTTGCCAATAGTTTGGTCTACCGTAAATTAAAAAAACGCTGATTCTTTACTTTAATATAAGTTCAAAATATATTTTCAATTTTATTTAAACAATTGTTAAAGTTAAATAATCGTATTAAGAAACAGTATTATTAATAAAACTGAAAATTTTCATTTACGAAATGTGTAAAAAAATACGTTAGGGGTTTTTCAAATATTACGTAAGCAGGCTTAAGAGGTGGAAGGGAGTACCTTTTTTCTTACGTTTGTTGAAAAATGGATTAGGAGGGGGGGGGGGAACATTTTCCATAAACGTAATTATATTTAATTAATTTAACTTTTTTTATTTCCATAACAAAAACTTCTTACGTCATCAATTAAGGCAGAGGTAAGCCCACAATTTTCTTATTTTTCAATAAAAACAGGAGGTTATTTGGTGTACAACGGCCCAAAAAATTTTCAGAATCAACATTGTTATTTCGAAAAATGTTTTTTCAAAATGCTATATTAAACAATAATTATTTTGCTACATAAAACTGAATATAAAAGACATAAAAAACTTACCTCAAGCGTAGCAATTTACTTAATCTCGGCAGGAACAATATAATGAAGAGTTTAAAAGAGTTTAGAGCACTGTCGTCATTAATAACCCTTTTTCCCATTGCTCTGAATTCAGAATTTGGATCTTCAAATGATTTTGCATCAATTCCGAAAGCGCAGTAGGCTACGACATCTGTTGTGTATTTCAAAGCGAGCTCTTTTGCATTTAGACATTCGTTATTTGTTGTCAGGAACTTATTCAAGCGACCTGTTACTTCTTCTATTAGAGGGAACATGGTTTTTATCTAAAATATTAAGATAAAAAAATTTGAAACGTTTTTTTTTTCAATAATTGAAACCTTTGGGTCAGTCCGCGGTAATCGATACCAGATAGTTAAAAAAATACTAAAATATAAAATTAAAAGGATATTTAACATCAATTTTCATAAACCAAAAGAAAATTAGAAAAATGTTAGTTAATTTTCAAAATATTTCAAAAAATTTACAAAAAACAACAAATAAGGTGAAATCACAATAACTTACTTAAGAATAAGTGACGATCGTAGCAAACTATTAAAAGTCTTTGACAATTACATATCAAACGTGACGTTTGACTAAATTTAAAAAAAAAATACCCTCACCAACAATAATGACTAAGAGTGACCACATTTATTATTTTGATGAGTCTATTGATGTATTTGATAAATAATTGTTATAAGTATTAGTTAATAATATCAATAAGGAATTAAACGCACAAATAGTACTTTTATTGTATCCTTTTATTAACGTGTCACAACCGTCACAATGTTTGTTGAGTAATAACCAGTTAAATAGATTACGTATTTACCTGATGCTCCTGTGTTACTAAAACAATAATTTATTCGTAACATATTAAAGTATGATTATTATAAAGTAACTTCAATATTTTCGCTAAACTTTTGAGATTTTGAATAGAGGTTGCAAGACTTGCAATAGTTGGCGTCACACCCGTCACAGGGCTTTGAACGCTGGCATTTTTTTTTTTGTAAAATAACCATAGACCTTTTATTCTTTCAATATACATTTATTACATTAAGATCTACATAAAAATGGTAAAACCATGTTATTAATTAGTATTATTTAGAAATTATGAACTTCAATCCGAGTTGAAATGTCACACCCGTCACCATGGAAAATTGTAAATGCTGTATTTTAGATATGCTAGGATTATTACAAAAGTTATAATTAAGTACTCTTATCAACATTTAAGATTTTTTATCAACAATTTTTGCAGTTTTATATTTGTAATACGCAAAAAAATGAGTGACCAAAGACTTTTTGTACGGCAGTATAATATAAATAAATAAATAAATAAATAATTTTAGGTAATACGATAACTATTAGTGTATAGAACAACGTGTTTAAATTATAGCCCAATCGGTTGATTAGAATTTCAGTTCTGTTCCCCACCAACGGATAAAAAGTGGTTTCGAGAAAAATGCGTTTAAGGATTTAGTAACAGATGTTACACTAACACTAAAATTTTCACAGTATACTCTCAATATACGGGTGGACCATTTTAACCTTTAATGGAGAATAACTCGACCGATAAGTGAAATAATAAAAAAAGTTTTCAGATAAAAGTTGTACGGTTTGGAGGGGGACATAGACGTACTTGGATGAAATTTTTTTAGGTGGTGTTTTCAAGGTGGTATGAAGGTCAACATCATTTTTTTAAATAGGAACCTATAGTTTTTATCAAGTAATTTTATTTAAAGTGAATAGACACGAATCTTTCATTGAAAACTTTTTTTTTTCAACTTAACCTTTCCATGATATCTAACAAAATAATTCGTGATTTTGAACTTTCAATATTTTTTTATTCAGAAACCATACATTTTAGAGAAAAAGTACAAGAAACAAAAAATGTTTATTTTGATCTAGTAAAACTAAAGAATTATTTTTAAAATTTTAAAACTTCTTTAATTTATTTTATTTAAGCAAAAAAAAAACAATGTTAAAAAAATTAGTTTTAAAATTTTAAAAATAATAAAAAGTTTTATTAGACCAAAATAAACATTTTTTTGTATTTTATGCTTTTTCTCTAAACTTGATGGTTTCTGAGTGAAAAAATATTGAATGTTCAAAATCTCGAATTATTTTGTAAGATATCTTGGAAAGGTTAAGTTGTTAAGAAAAAAGTTTTCAATGAAAGATTCGTGTCTTTTCACGTTAAATAAAATTACTTGATAAAAACTATAGGTTCCTATTTAAAAAAATGATGTTGACCTTCACATACCACCTTCAAAACAACACCTAAAAAAATTTCAATTAAGTACGTCTATGTCCCCCTCCAAACCGTACAACTTTTATCTGAAAACTTTTATTATAATTTCACTTACCGGTCGAGTTATTCTCCATTAAACGTTAAAATGGCCCACCCGGTATTTTACTTTCAAAATATGTAAAAAAAATCGAAATACTGCTTTAAATAGTTTTTCACCCCTTTCTGGTATATTATTTTTAAAAATATTTAAAAAGAAAACTTACTTTTGCTATTGTTAAACACGTTGTAATTTGGTTTCTGACATTTTTCCATTTTTCTCCCTTCAAAGAAAATGGATTATTTCCGAAAATCGGATCAATATTTTCATCAACTTCTACATCATTGTCATGAAATGAATTGAAGTTTTTCACCATTACACTTTTAACTAATTCCGGATCTCTTATAAGAATTGCTGGTGTGCCCATTTTGTACATGCCACAGTATAGATAATCCTTGTGCTTACTGAAAATTATAAAATACGAGTATAAGTAGGTAAAAAGCTGTCATGTGTGCCACGGAACTTTCTTATACGTAATTCTAATAATAATATAATTTAATAATATCAATTAAGGGGGGATCCTGCTTTAAGCTTCCCACAGACTAACGCGAATTATTCGCGGCGGCAGCGAATAAAGGCTCCGACAGACAGACATATATATATTTTTTTTCAAACGAAAAAAAAAGACGATGGTGAAATAAATTTCGCGTTTTTTCGGAAATTTTTCACGTTTCTTTTCAGGTAAAAAATTCACAACTCGAAAACTATTCATGATTAAGAAATTGAACTATTGTGTTAACTCCAGAAAGAAAAAAATCTACAAAATAGCGAAAGCTACAGAAAAATCGGTTTGGTAGATATTTAAATATATATGTATAATATATAAAAATAAAAAATAATAAAATATATAAAAATTTCGCCGCGTTTTTATTCGCACCGCAGTCGCTGCGAATGTTTCGCGTTGGTCTGTGGGAAGTTTTATGAGGCCAAAACAAAGCGTTTTTTTGGGAATTTTTTTAGGACAGAAAAAATAACCTAGTGAAGTGAACTTTTCAGATTATTTTATTGCATATTTGAACGTTAAAAAAAATTCTTAACACATAAATATTCAAACGCAACTATTTTATATGTACATTTGTGCAACGCCTTGCGATCGCAGTCTCCAATCCGCGGGAAATATGGAGCTCGTAATTTTTATCAGAAAGAAAAAAACCAAAGAACATTTTAATTTTTATATATATTTCTTCTATATGAACTAATAAAAACCCCAAAAATTGTAAAATTAAAAAAAATTTCAGGTTTGAAAAAAAAAGGCTTTTTTCAAGAAAAAAATCATTTCAACTTGCTAAAAAAGTTGCAATCTTTTAGTTTAATCTTTTTAGTTCATATAGAAGAAAATTTAAAACTGAAGACAACAAGCTTTAGTTCATTTTGATCGGTCGTTTAGTTTTCTTGCAATCACGCCCGCCAATTTAGAAAAATCATAAAAATAAAAACTGGAGAAAACGCGTTTCTTCTTCTTCTTTCTTTTTGGCTTCTTTTTATTAATTAATCAACCACTTTTGTTTTTAATTTACGAGAAAACGTGTTTCAAAGTTATACGATCTACGCTATACCTGCTTGACACCCCACTGCGTTTATGTGTTTTATCTTTGAAAAATTTTCGAATTTGCCTATAAAACTTTACAGACATATTCTTAGATATATTAGGAAGAGATTTAAGCAATAAAAAAATGGATTTTTTGAGACTCATAAAGCAGGATACTCCCTTAAATCTTTCAGATTTTTAGATAAAAATAAATAAAAATTATCAAAACCCACACGTGGGTGTTGCCGCGCAACCCACTCGATAGAACTAAAAAAATATCCTTGCCAATCGATTCGTGAATAAATCCCACGAGTCCAACGAGGTGTATGAAGCCACATATAAAAAAATCTTGGGGGGGGCATGACCGGAAAAATTCTTAAAATGGGTTAAGCAAGAGCCACAGATCTACCATTTAGCGAAAACCCGAGGTCTCTATGTGGTCAGGGGGCCGAGTTATCGCGTTGGAAGACAGACGGACAGAAAATGGAATTATGCATGCCAGATGGAGGGTCATTACCGGAGTAATTCCTAAAATGAGTTAAACAAGAGCCATAGACATACCATTAAGTGAAAACCTGAGTTCTCTAGGTGGTCAGGGGGGCGAGAGACAGACGGACGGACGGACGGAAAATCGGGCACCACTTTGTGGGTTACGCAAAAAATCGGTCCTATTTCTCCAAAATTTGAAATGATATTGCTAACTTTGTATATCGTTGAAACTATCTATTGACTTAACCCTTTGTAGCCCAAGATCTTAAAATTTTAAATTATGTTGATAATGAGACAAGTTTAGGCGTATAAAAACACGTTTTTTTTTTAGAAATTAAAAAAATATATTTTTAATTATTTTTTTTACTTTTTTGGGAGTGACATTATTGTGAGGTAATCGTAAAAAACCACTTACGTGGTATGGAAGGATTTGAATTTTGTTTGTTGTACAGTTTTTTAATAATATTTATTTCTATTAAGAACTATTCCAAATCTTTTTTAACGCACTAATTTACTACATAAAAAAATTACGTGTATGACGCAGACTTTATGAGTCATATTTTTTCTTACTTACAGAAAATATGTCATTTAAAAAAACATTAACTGGCTCTGGACCAAAAAAGTTTATCTTTTTGATCAGCTTGAAATATTATGTATAATATAATTCATAAATTATTTTAAATACATATACCATTATAAAATAACAAATTTAATTTTGTAATATTTTTATTAATATGATAAAATGTTACGACAATAAACATCGATTTTTTATAAGAGAGCGAATTTCAAATCGACGTTAAAAAAATTCAGTACGCGATTTTGATAAAATAGAATTTTTGAATTATTTATTTAATTCACAAAAAAAAATTTTTGATGCGGGCATTTGGACGTCTACCACATCTAAACTAAAAAAAAATAGTCAAAAACCCACGGGTATTATTTTTTAGCGAATTTAATGCTCTACAAAAAAGGTGCTAAAGCATTTTTTCGTATATTGCTTAGTTCTCGATACATAGGCAGTAAAAGGTAAAATATACTATTCTTAAAATTTTGATAATTATTTAAAGAATTATTTTTTACTCCATAAACATATCTGCACTGTTTAATATTTTAATATATTAATATACTTACTTGTATAACCTTTTATACAAATCCATCATAGTTTCTTTTTGCAACATAATCCCTGCCATATTCCCAAAATAAGGAACAGGTCTGATGTAAGGAACACTCCTCTTTCTCCAATAATTGAAATTCCATGTTAGTATAAGGTATAAAGATAAAAATATTGCAATAGCAACACTTAATATTATAACAGCAACCATTTTCCAACGCGTTAGCCTGCCGTAGCGGAACTGGCAAATGAATTGGATAAATTGGACGAAATTAAGATATGATATAATCAATTTATAAATATATCGACACGATCGTAGGTACTTGTCCAGTAGCGCATCTCATGGGAATTATATTTGTTTTGTATCCTTTGTAATGATCGCTCTAGATTTACCTTGATCAATATTACCTTAATTTTTTCAGACCTTTTATTAAGGGGGTATTCTAGTGTAGAGACATGAATTTTAGGTCATTTTGAAAGTGTCGTAAAAAAAAAGCAATCAATATTTTTACTATCCATTTTTTTATCAGTTATTTATTAATGTTTCAAGAGTACAGAAAAAAATTAAAAAAAAAAAAAAGTCAAAAATTTAAAAAACTGGCAGCCGATGAAGTGGGGGGCGTCAAAAAATTGGCAGATGAGTTTTGACATGATTTCTACCCTCCTAGTCATCTGAAATGAAAAAATAAAAAAGATTATTAAACTGCAATGATGTCGCAAGAATCAGAACTAGCGATGAGTGAAAAAAAAATTTTTTGACAAAATGGCGACTGTTTGAAAAAAAGACGATTTTTTTTACCATTTTTTTGAGTTTCTCGAATTTTTTAAAAATAGTCAAAATTGAAATTTGGGGATAAGGCTAGTTCCAATTCTTGAGAGGTCTATAAAGAAGATTCCCTGAAAATTTCAAGTGAATCGGTCCCGTAGAACTCGAGAAATCGTGACAAATATATTGAAAAAGTCTGTTCTGAGAAAAACGCATTTAAAGTTTCGCGTAAATGTCTTTTGTCCGACTAGACCCAACCGAACCAGTTTGGAGGCCGGGTCAGTAAAATGTCTATAGCTCCGAAAATAATTTAAATTTTCAAAAATCCTCTCGTAGACATATTCTTAAATATTTGAAAATATAAAAAAAAAAAAAATCGATTTTTTTGAAATTCTACACTAGAATACCCCCTTAAGGGGTTATATACAGTCAGAAGGCCAAAAAAGGGTTTTTTCAAGAATTTTTAAGAGAAGACTTTTATAATTTATTAATGTAAAAATTTGTACACATATTATGGTAACTTTTAGTTGTATTTTAACATTTTTTATTTGTAAAAATAATAGTTTTGAAAGCCGCTACAGCTGTTCTCCAGGAGGTCCTCTCAAAAAAGGCGTCTTGCGGTGACCACGATATCTCTGGATTGCATCTTTTAAAATAAAAAACCCAAACGGATTTCTTTAAAGTAATATATAATCTTGTACTTAATCGAAGGAATAAGCAAAATAAATTTTTTTGACAAAATGGCGGCTTTTCAAAAAAAATATCGATTTTCGACAAAAATTTGATCTTAAATTGTTTATAAAAAAATATATATTTATCGGTGAGAAAAAACCTTCGATCAATTACTAAAAAATATTCATAAGAAACTTGTGTTAAAATTTGAGATTGATCGGTTCAACCGTTTCCGAGGAATAGTGGTCACCGACTTTAAAAACACAGATTTGAGCAAAACGCTCTGCAGCTCCGACCTCGTACATTCAAACGTTCTGAGACGTCTTTACAAATATGCGTGTAGCTTCGAAAACAATCACTTGAAATTTTCTGTGTGTGTATTTAAATATATGTACATTACGAAAATGAGATAAAAAAAATCGATTTTTTTGAAAATTCTAACTGTATATAACGCCTTTTTAAAAAAATGTTCAGCTATCTCATTAGAATGATTAAAAAACAATAAGAGCATAGATTTTCTCTAATTTTTTCTATAAATTTACCTTCATAAGCCCCCAAGCTTTTATTTTAATTTTTAGTGCATTTTTAATAAAAGCTTGTTTTGAGGGGGGAAACCACATGAGGAATGTTTTTGTAAATTTTTTGAGATGGAAAAAATAATTAGAATTTACTTAAACTTTGGGGACTTTTATTCGTGTTTTGAACTACATCTAAGAATTTTCTCAAGTCGTTTTAGACGGAAATGTCAAAGTTATAAGGCTATCGCCTATTGAAGATCGATTATAGAATACATTATTTCCCCCCTAAAACCTTTTATGTTACTACGGCACTGCTAATGGATAGCTGTCAAGGCTGCAGTGATATAAAGAAAATATTTATATTAACATATTATTACAGCAACATGTTTCCTACAGGAACTATTAATAGAACTAACTGGAGATTTATTTAACTAGCATATGTAAGACGTAAGCATTAAAAAAAATCCGACTTCACTTTTAGCTACATTACGTAAAATGTAAAAAAAAATGTAATATATAGTTTACATTTTTCGCACGTATTAAATTTTTAAGCATATTATACAGGGTGTTTGGTTCGGCGATACGAATATTTTGAAGGAAGATAGAATGAGTCATTTGGAAGTGATTTAAGCAAATATACCTATATACAAAGTGCTACTGTTTTTTTATATCGGCCTTTTTAGTAAATTTTTGAGAAAACCCAGATTTATACATGTTAATGGCGAAAGTTCAAAAGTTAAAGAGCCCATATTTTTCAAACATGATTTTTATATTACTTAAATGTCTATGCTATACTATCAAATCAAAATAAAATTTATGAATAACAAAAACAAAAAATGGCTGCAGGTTAACATTTGAAAACTTTTAAAACTTGGATAAAATTAATTCTTTAAAAAATTATTTTATAAAATCTAGCGCACTTACAGATCTTCAAATGATTTTAAAAACTGCTCTATTTAATACCCTTTCGAAAACCCTACCGTATTACCTACATGAACGGGCTACTTTTGTGAAAAAACATACATTTATGTGAAAATAAGTAAGATTTTTACATTTTTCCAGTGAGATGATCCAAGTATGCTAATCTTAATAAGTCGTAAAAAACATGATGCGGGTACTTTTCAAACAATTTTTTATACTCATTGGACAGAGTAACACTTACTCCTGTACAAATGCTTGGAAATGATGACCCTTCAGACTAATGACGATTTTTTTCTGTTTTTGGTAAATTTTGGTAAATTAAGCACACTAGGATCAACTCACTGGAAAAATGTAAAAATCTTACTTATTCTTGGATAAATGTTGGTTTTTCTACAAAAGTAGCCCGTTCATGTAGGTAATACTGTAGGGTTTTCGAAAGGGTATGAAACAGAGCAGTTTTTAAGACCATTTGAACATCTGTAATTGTGCTAGATTTTATAAAATATTTTTTTAAAGAAATAATTTTATTAAAGTTTTATAAATTTTCAAATGTTAACCTGCAGCCATTCTTTGTTTTTGTTATTCATAAATTTTATTTTGATCTGATAGTGTAGCTTAGACATTTAAGTAATATAAAAATCATGTTTGAAAAATATGGGCTCTTTAACTTTTGAACTTTCGCCATTAACATGTATAAATCTGGGTTTTCTCAAAAATTTACTAAAAAGGCCGATATAAAAAAACTGTAGCACTTTGTATATAGGTATATTTGCTTAAATCACATTAAAATGACACATTCTACCTTCCTTCAAAATATTCGTATCGCCGAACCAAACACCCTGTATGGGACTTACATATAATTAGAGTTGTTGTAAGATTACAGTGGTACCTCGACATACGAGTTTAATTCGTTCCGCAACCTTGCTCGTATCTTGAATTACTCGTATCTCGAAGCAAATTTCCCCATACAAAACAATTGAACTACCATTAATCCGTTCCAACCCCCAAAATATCACCCCAGTTATTTTTGTTATGTGGTTTTGAATTATAAAAACGTATTTATAAATGACAAATATTTATTGTACAAAAACAAAAAAGAGAATGTAAAGAAATAAATTAGATATCCTCACTGGACTTTGCCTTTTTCGCTACATTTTTCTCGCTTTCACCTGTAGGCCGTTTAGAAAAAAACATGTCCAAGGAGGTTTGTTTCTTCCTCCCTCTCAGAATGTTCCGGAAATGAGTTAGGCAAGTGTCATTAAAAAGATCAGATGCACGACCTGCTAAACTAAACCGAACTCGTATCTCGAATTTCGCTCGTAACTCAAAGCAAAAAATCACTCGTTTGCCGGCTCGTATCTCGAAAAACTCGTATGTTGGGACACTCGTATGTCGAGGTACCACTGTATTAGGAGATTACAATTAATTTTTAGTAAGTACCCTCAGAACTTACTTTATTTGTTAACCCTCAGACCGACACCTATTCCGATACCCTTCGAACCGACACATGGTGTCTGGCTTGACCCTTATGCATTTACATGCATTTATATGGTAATTTAACATACCTTTAAACTCATTTATATCACAAGTAGGCAAATATTTTTAATTTCTTACCTATCTCAGAGGTTTCGGCATATGTTTTTCTACATGTTAACGAAAAAAAAAATTTAAAACGTTTTTGGATTATGACAAAAAACTGTTTTTCTTTTTCTTTTTCGTTTTTTTTTTTTAATATTATTTTAAGTTATTTAAAAATAAAAAAAATATTAACTCTTTATCGGGCAAAGGGTGAAGTACCCGTACGAAACATTTTATATTTAAAATACTGTCTCTTGGTGAATTAAATATTCTATTTTATATATCCACGGTGTCCTAATTAGCAGTAATTAGGAGTTTGATAATGTAACCATATAATGTAAACATTGCACGATAACGGGGCAGAGTTTTAAAGTTTTGAAAATGATGTTACCATATGGTTACAATTCCCGATAAAGGGTTAACAATGAGTTTTATGATGAATTATGATACGCAGTGACGTAGTTACAAAATATAGATTTATTGTAAATATTGAATTTTTCTGTTTCGCTACTTATCCATTACATAAAATCGTAAATATCTCGACTCTTGTGCGAGATTGAGGGTTGTTGTGCCCCCCACACCCCTAATATCCCGAAGTATTTTTCCCACAGGATTGAATGAGATCAATTACAACCTTTCATCTGTGACATAATAATAAGATTGAACACAAATAATCAAATGTGTACATGAATATATGCGTGCGTATGTGTAAAGTGAGCATAAATAATAGTTTGGATAAATAATTTCTATGAAAAACTAGAAAAAAGTAGAAAAAAGCCAGGTAGAATGACAAAAATATATCACATTCTATGCGTTTTCCATGCAAAATGTATAGGGGTCCAGCCAGACACCATGTGTCGGTCCGAAGGTGTACTTTTTAGATGTCCTTATAGTAATCCTCTCTAAGGACTTTTCGTGATAATTGTTTTATAAATCGATAGCCAATAAAATTTTAGGAAGCTACCTAAGTACAAGTCACTAGCTTAAGGATGTATGGCACGTACAGTCTGAGTCAACAATAATGTAAATTTAGATGCAATGGACGATCAAAATCAAATTATGAATTATTCACTTTAAATGCTTGTAGGAAAGTCAAATTCGTTTATAAACTACTTAAACAATATTAGTACTTATGTTTAAAACCTTATTTCCCATTTTTTAACTGTTATTTTACAATTTTAGTCAAAAACTTAATATTTGTGTTGATTACATGAAAAAATTTTATTCTGAATTTATCTGTCAGATTTAAAAACATAAGAATCATTTTATTATTATAAATGACAGAAATTCAAATATTATTTAATAACATTGTTTAGAACATACGTAGAATATACAAATGCATAGAAAACAATAATATTAGTAGTTTATATGCTTTAATATATGAAAAACTATGTAATAAAACAAATCATTACATTTAAGAACGCCATTTTTTATTTTTTTTTTAATATTTTTCAGCAATAATTATTTTTTTTCTCGGAATTTAGGTCTGAAAGAGTATGAAATTTTTTATGAAACTCGTTGCTAAATATGTAAGTGACGTGTTGTGAAAATTTCAAATTTTTCTCGGTGCTTGAACCATGTGTTTTATTAAAATTTAACCGTCAATACATCATTCTGCCATAAGAGCCCATGTTAATTTCTTTAATTTTAAAAAAATAATTACTCTCAAACTATGTAGTAGAACCTTCTGAAATTTTGTGTGGGTACTTAAGTTTTATTAAGGAATAACTCCTCCAAATTTAAACCATTTCTCGGTGAAATGAGATACCTGCTATACATCCTTAATTAGAAATATATTTAATTTACGATTGAAAACGAAAAAGGTCTGGCTGGACCCAGGTGTCGGTCCGAGGGTTAAATAGATAATAAACTAGGGGTTCCCAACCTTTTTTGCTCAGACCACATTTGAAGAACTGACAAAGTTCATAGCCCCCTCCTGTAATTATTTGTGAATTAAAAATTGTAAATGACATTTGTTTTTGTTATGTTTTTTGAACAGTATGGAGAACCATAATATCTTTTAAAATAATTTTTAATACATAGTGATAAGAATTTTTTTAATTTACATTTGTAAGAAGCAAAATTTTACATCCAGACACACACACAGACACACGCACAGCCGCAATGCGGAAATCAACTTTTCTTTACGATTTGAAGTTAGTACAATCAGAATCTGCTCTTATCTCGGACACGATTTTTCGACGGCATTACAATATTTCTCCGAACATGAAGTAAAAATATCGAGTTTCAAAATATACAAATTTCCCATAGACCCCTGGTATACTATAGACCCCTCTTAAACATCCATAGACCATGCTGGAAAACCCTGTACTGAAAGTGAAAGATGCATCTCATGCTATAATTGTTATCGAAAATTATCAAAATTGAAAAATATACATATCTCGATTAATTATTTGTTATAGATAAACAATTTATATTTGAATAAAATTATTAAAAAAAAATGTTTCGTAAGACATTGTTCTACAGAGTCATTTTTTAAATTGTTGGGGAGAGAGGGGTTGTTCTGAGTACTACATTAAGTTGGCGCGGTCTATGACCTTGAGCGTAATCCGCCATAAGTATGAAATCTTTAAACGCAATTATCTCGTAAACCACCCATTTTATGATATTTGTTATAATCTTTTTTTCTCATCTGGGTCTAATCTACAATTTTGTTCCCAGCACTAATTCTTTATCAACTATTTGTAATGAGATATAATGTAAAAAAAGTTGACAAAAAATTATTTTTTGCCTTTATTTCGTCAAGAAACGATTACATTGAAAAAACTTATCAATCTCATAGAACACCCAATATGCAATACTTTTTTTGTAGGTATCATTTTTTTCTGCGTTTATTTTAAAAGTAAGCAAGATAAACAAATAATTTAAATATTTTATATGCTAAAATCAATTATATTTAGCAAAACCAGCAAATTTGGACAAAATTCCCAAAATAAATATGCAATAAATAGTTTTTTTTTAATTATTAAAATAAACTGCCTTGGCAGGCACGAGACTTTTTTATACATCATGACACCGAAGTATTAATATGTGATTACTTTTATAATTTAATATTTGATTTTAAAATTTTTTACTTACAAAATGATTTTCAGTGAATAAAATTGATACATTCTATTTAATATTGACATTAAATATTAAACGAAATCAATAAAGATTAGTGATTATTGTATTAACAAGTATTTATTTTGCTAGATTTCAATTTTGACAGTTCTAAAAATAAATTCCAAAATTTTCATAGATAACTAGATTTTTTGTATTATGATATCATTTTTAACTTAAAACTAAAATTATTCTTTTTTTGGTCAATTCATAAGATACAAAAAAAAGAATAGAACATAAATTATAGAAAATAGTATTCTCTACAACTTGTATCTCAAACATTTTTTTCTAATACCTACCGTTTAAAAAATAAATCGAAAAATTTAAATTTTTTAGAAAATCGATTATTTCCTAAAAAAAATTTTGGGGGGGGAAAAAGAATAGAACATAAATTATAGATAAAAGTCCCCTCTACAACTTTAATCTGAAATATTTTTTTGTACTGCGCACCGTTTCAAAAATAATTCGAAAAGTTCAAAAATTGACACCAGTAAACATCCGTTTCCGGTTTAGTGATGGTTTTTAAAAATAGGAGGTGCACATCTAGAGCATAAAAGAACCTTAAGTTTAAAATTCCACGTTCGTAAGTATTACAGTTTTGGCTGTAGAGCGTTCACAGACACACAGACAGACACACAGACACACACACAGACGTCATTGAGTTAATGGTGGTATATGATTCAGGGACCCTCAAAACGTGTAATTCCGTTAAAATCTCGAGTTCGATTTTTTTCGTGATCACTATACTTTATTTATACATTACATTTCATGTATGTATAAAAAAGTAAAAATCTACAATATTTAAAAAAATAATAACCATCTACTATATTTTGCCACAGGTGATTTTGATTTTTTAATACATACGTTTTTTTAGCAGTTTTCAATAAAAATTTTAATTGAAAGGCTGTAGCCGGGTAAGCATGCAAAATCGGCCTTTGCATGGATTTGGCTGATTATTTTTTTGAAAGTCACATTCTATGTAACATTCAACCTGACCAAATATTAGCTTCCAAAAATTTGTAGTTTTCGAAAAAAAAATTTTTTTTGATTTTCAAAAAAAAAAATTTTTTTGATAATCCATCAATCGAATTTAATGGTGCTTGTGGTATATTATAGAGGTACTTATGACTCATCAGAGGTAATTTTATTATGGTCTTCTGTACATAGTAAACCAGAAAAAAAAATTAATAAAATTAAAAAAATTAAAAAACACTATGTTGTTTTCGGGGGGCAATCACCATTTTTTTATAAAATGTACTTTGTACGTACCCAAACAACATATCAAAATCCCAAACTGATATGAAGGGTATAACATACTCGTATAAATTCGCATATGGTCGTATTGGCGCGGCGCGCGCGTGACGCGGGTGGACTATATGGAGTGCAAGTGTCTTAATACTTTTAAAACATCTCTAATTTGTTGCTAAACAACAGGGCTGAACTACCCTGGAGAGATCCGGGGAATTTGAAGGGGCCCATGGCCTGACAAAGATAAAATATAGAGGCCTTAGCCGGGAATGTATGGGAACCGCCATTGAATCAATTATGCTAATTTTTTCTCATAGGTTGCTTTTTAAGAAACATAAAATCGCCCTAATTGTATTTGTGCTTCAAAATTTTTATGTTTACTAAGAACATTTTTATTTTGAAAAAAAAATCCTATCTATAACTTATTATACAAGAAGAGTCGTTAGTTCGCAGAGGCAATGTGATTTATTGCTTCTAAAGACGAATATAACATTTCAAAAGCGATTTGAAGTGATTTTATGTTTCTTAAAAAGCAACCTATGAGAAAAAATTAGCATAATTGATTCAATGGCGGTTTCCATACATTCCCGGCTACGGCCTCTATATTTTATCTTTGTCAGGTCATGGGCCCCTTCAAATTCCCCGGATCTCTCCAGGCTAGTTCAGCCCTGTTGTTTAGCAACAAATTAGAGATGTTTTAAAAGTATTAAGACACTTGCACTCCATATAGTCTACCCGCGTCACGCGCGCGCCGCGCCAATACGACCATATGCGAATTTATACGAGTATGTTATACCCTTCATATCAGTTTGGGATTTTGATATGTTGTTTGGGTACGTACAAAGTACATTTTATAAAAAAATGGTGATTGCCCCCCGAAAACAACATAGTGTTTTTTAATTTTTTAAATTTTATTAATTTTTTTTTCTGGTTTACTATGTACAGAGGACCATAATAAAATTACCTCTGATGAGTCATAAGTACCTCTATAATATACCACAAACACAATCAAATTCGATTGATGGATTATCAAAAAAAAAATTTTTTTTGAAAATCAAAAAAAATTTTTTTTTCGAAAACTACAAATTTTTGGAAGCTAATATTTGGTCAGGTTGAATTTTACATAGAATGTGACTTTCAAAAAAATAATCAGCCAAATCCATGCAAAGGCCGATTTTGCATGCTTACCCGGCTACAGCCTTTGGCACACTTATTTAAAATCATAAGGAATATATTTTCACAAAATTTTAAGTCCATTCACTATTGGTCAAGTTATACAAAAAATATAATAAAAAATGCTCTCTTTTTTTGGTTATCTATAACAAATTTATAGAATTTTTCACTATTCAGTTATGTAGACAAATTCATAGTAATTGCACACCCCAAGCAGGCTCTGCTTGGAAGTGTGTTCTACTCTCGTCCTAAAAAATTTTTTCGTATATAAATTGATAAAATGAGTATTATATCTTAAATTTCTTCAGTATCTCACTTACATTTTTACATTTTCTGATAGAAAACATTACAGTCTCCATTTTTGCTTAGTTTAATATCGATCGGTTTTAATTTTATGTTATAAAAATATAAATAAAGTTCAATTTGTCGATATAACCCGCTTTTTTGATAGAAACGCCGAACTACAGGTCACAATTCGAAATAAATTTGCACCAATCCTTTTGAAGTCACTTCATCTATTATCAGAATAGAACCCTATTAAAACTCAACAAAATTGGATAACTAGAAGTAGGTAACGAAATTTGCAGTTTATTTAAACAAAAATTCATATTTTGACAAGAAATTTTTTTACAAATAGAGTAGTTGCTATTTATAATTTATTAATAGTAGTAGGCGCTATTTCTTCATATGTCACTTCAAATTCCATAATTATTATATTGTGTTAATTAATATATAAATACATGTACAAATGTACATCGATACGTGCTGTATTTTAATTATTTTATTCAAAGCCAATCAATCTTTTTAATCAAGATAAAATCTGGTAAGTTTGCATTTTTAAAACAAATATATTATATACGTCATATAACCTATAAACGTTACATTGTTGTTTCATTTTAAATGCTAGACATCAGGTGAACACAGCTGTTATCGCTGCAATATGTGGATGTATTTATCTTTTTAATTATTATTAGATATTAATTAATTTATTTACTTTATACATTTTACAAAAAAAATATGTTATATAAAAATTGTAAATTAAAATGATTGTTGTTTTATTACAATACATCCTAAATTTAAATAAAAAAGGTAATAATCGATTGATATCAAGATTCATTGTTGATTTTCTAAAAAATCTTAATGAGTGATAAACTTCATATTATATATTTATAAAATTTATATAATATTAATTACCTCCAATCTTTTTTTCAAACATCCTTTTAAGTTTCACCAATTATATTGTACGTGTACCGTATTTATTTGATATTATAAGTTAATACATTTTTTTATGTTTAAGGGGTGTGCATTTTATGGCCTAGCCATAGTATTTTTAGTTTTGCCATCCGACCAATAAAATGGTTGTTTTTTGAAAATTTACATGAAAAATTGTAAAAATGACCGTTTTTCAAAAAGATCAATAAAAATTGCCCTTCGGATTAAACCCAATGTAAAGATTTCAGTTACGTAATACCTGTGATGTCTAGAACAAGTTTAAAAAAAAATGAAACAATTTTTGACTAAGAAATTTTTTCAAAATCCCCAAATTCAGGAGCATTTTTTTAATCTATTTTTTTATTTTTTTTTTGTTTGTTTTAATTAAAAAAATTTGAAATTATTATCTATAATAGGTACACTTAAATTTAAAAAATGTTTTTTTTTTAATTTTAGGATTTAAAAAAAAAATTTATATTTTGAATATTTTTACTAAAAAAAAATAGGTTAAAATTGAAGATTTTGAAAAAAAAATATAAAATATTATTGAGGCATAATGTTTATTTAAAATTTCATATTTCTATAACAAGATATTTTACTGTGATGGAAGGACGGATGAGAAGATAATTAAAATTTGAAAAATAAACACAATAATAAACGTACATATATTTTGTACACAATTTGAAAATTACAATATAATGAAAGTTCCTTAAAGGGACTTTATTATAACATAAACAATTTTATAAAATACATACATTTATATGTAACAAACAATAAACTATACAAAATAAAATACAATTGATATTTTATTTTTTAAATGCAGTTTTATGTTATTCAGTCAGATTTTCGTTTACTGAAATTCAACCAAATTCCACCTTTAGCTGACATCAAACTGTATAAAGGATCATGTTGTATTGGAACTATCATTTTAGGATTTACTTTTAGGTCGAAGTTTTTCACAATAGCAACCAATGCAGTTTTCACTTGGGTTTGTGCAAATTTGGAACCTAAGAAAAAAACAACATACATAATATTACATAAGGGAGCGTTCAAATATTACGTAACGCAATTTGGGGGGAGGGGGGTCTTGTAAAACGTTACGATGCGTTACAGGGGCGGGAGGGGGGTTTTTTACTACGCGTTACGTAACAGTTTTTAGATAAAAATTAGAGGGAGGGGGGGTACAGAAAAACGTTACGGCGCGTTGCATGGAAGGGGGGGGGTCAAAAAATAATAATACTTGAACGCTCCCTAAGTATAGTGTGATCCATTCTGATAGGCATGACTAATTTAAAAAAAAATCTATGATGATCTTAAGGTAGTTGGTCCGTAAACATGTTTTCGTCAGATTTTGTTTAAATTGTACAAGAATATTCCCTAGATTAATATCTGAAAAATAGCCCAATTTTTCTTATTAAAATTTTTTATTAAAATTGACCATCTCAAAGTCATGAAAAACGATCTCAAAGTTTATATTTTTAACACAGCTTATATGGACTAACCGTACACTAACGTAACGTTTTATTAGATAAAATTTAAACGTAGCGTCAGTTTTTCATAAAAAACTGACATGATGTATATTTATATGAAAGAAAACAGTATAAAAAAAATTGGAATTATTGACCATCCCGTTATTAAGATCTAACCAGATTTAACTACTTAACCATCACATAAATTACAGTATTGTTGACAATGTGGCAACAACGTATTCATTTGATTATAGTAAAAAATACACGAAATAATGAAATAATTTTTTACAAAATATGATAAGTGGATTGAAGGGAATTATAATCGATTTCATTAATTATTAATATATTTTGTGGTAGTTTAGATGATAAAATATAATCATTTGACAAGTAGTTAATAGTAGATAATGTACAGCGTTGCCATGATCATTTCTTTAAATTAAAAATATGTACTCATGGCTTAATGTGATAACATTTTGATGGACCAACTACCTTAAGTGACTCCGATTTAAAAAATATACTTATTTCTGCAGAAAATAAAGGTTTATTCGCAAAAATCGACTCTTTTAAAACTAATTTTGAATTTGACCCCAAAACGCTCGCAGGTTACATTTTAGAGTTGTGACGTCACACTTCTTGTCAACAATAATCAAACATTCAGAGTTAGGTAACAATTTAATTATTTTGTGTGTTAAAAATGAATTCCAAAGCATATATAAGGTATGTATCTAATAATTTTGTAAGAGGAATTGATATTTGTCTAATTCGCAGCGTGCGCGATGACAGCGCCAACTAGCGGTTGCAACTAGGGTGGACTTTGAGATACTAACAATCAAATAATTTAAATAAAATATCGTAATATATACATTTTAGACGATTATTTATGACTATTCGCTATTTGCACGAAGTCTACTAGCGGGTAATAGAGAAGGATTGAACTTTCTTTTTATCATTGTTTATTATTACCGTGAATTTTTTGATTAAACAAATATCATTTAATTTAGCTGTTTGCATATAATATAAATAGTATAGCATAAAAGGTACGTGAAAATTATTTAATTTGGGTATTTTTTCTCTTTAATTATGACGTATAATAGAGAAATAATTAATTCGTTTACATTGACAGCATAACCTCAAACTATGGCGCCGATGATTTTACAATGTTGCTCACCACGAACACTCGCATCGACATTATTTCTAACTCCACTCCCTTGCACATAGTCTATAGTGGGGTTAACCATGTTGATCTTTCTATTTTCAGTTAAAAACGAGCCTATTAAAAATGACAGTTAGTCTACCCAAAGTGTTATTTTTAGCCACGTCGTGCGCTGTGATCGATCCCCCACTACTTACTTTGCACCCAGCGAATAGTCTAATGTAAAAGTCAATCACTTTTGACGTTCATTGATGTGTAACGTCATTCGCTCTGATTGGTGTTCTATTTAACATGGCGAATTGCTGTATTTTGCATTTTTATTTTTATAAAAATTAAATTAATCTCGCTTTTAATATAAAAAATAATAAAAATAAATACATTTTTTAGAATCTTTTTAACCTACATATTTCATTATTTAAAATCATAATTTCAATGATACTTTTAGGCCTATTTCACACATATACGGTTCCATTCGGTTCGGTTCGTTTTCAGTCGCTGGCGACAAGTGTGAAACGGTGTTTCAGTTTGTATTCGGTACCTAATAGAAACCGTAGAGCACCGAATACTCCCTCGACACGAACAGTTTTCATCAGATTTCTATTCGTGTGCAGGGAACAGAAAGCAATCAACGCGTTCATGCACACTCGGTTTAGTTTCGGTTTTAAACTGATAGCGAGTGTTATTTTTTTTTAAGTTTTGTCGCGGTTTTTCTAATAAAATGAGCGGTTTTCCAGATGTTGATGTAGATCGTCTTCATGCTCTTTAGCATCGGGAAAATTGACATCATGCCTATTGCTCCAAGACAATGCAAGGTAGAATATACATATGCTTCCAACAAAAGTTGGATTAAAAGGGGTTTGGTTTGGGGGGGGGGGGGGTAAACTTGCTATTTTTAAGAAAAAGTTATTAATACTCACCCAAACACTGTCGAGGTCCTTCACCAAATGGGAAATATGTTCCCTTATCAATATTCACTTCTCCTTTAAAACGATCAGGGTCAAATTTGGATGGATTTGGAAAATATTTGGGATCGCATTGTAAAGCATGAGCTGGAAGTACAATAGTTGTGCCGACCTTAACTGTTAACTCTGGGCCTTCACCTTTGCAATTAGGTAACTTGAATTCTTCTGTGCATAGTTTAGTAAATGCTGGCAGTGGTAAGAAAAAGCGAAGTGTCTCTGAAATAAATCATATCATTAAAAATAGTCGAGTCAATGAAGGTTTTTACTTCGGATTCCTCAGAAATATACTCAACACATTAATTAAGGGAACAACTAAAAAATAGCCCTTTTTCAAATGCTTGTAACTTGGTCAAAAATAAACTTTTTTCAAAACTTGTTTTTTCTTAAATGGAGCAAATTTACTCTACTTTATGAAGGTCTAATTTGTTTTTCAACATCTTTTCATTTTTTAACTTTTTTATGTAATTATATAAATTTGGAAAAAAACTGCATATTTTGAAACTTGACGCGGAGTGCATTTATGCAGAAAATGAAATTTTAAAATAACCTTTTTGTAGAGAATTTCAATACCTTGAAATCAGTATCATGGATTTTTTTTTGCAACAAAAATTCGCAAAGGTATCACAATTTTAGTGAAAATCAGGAAAAAATAATTTAAATGAACAAAGCGAAATAGATAATAATATACTTAACAATTTTTATCTAAAACATATTTTTCTTATTCACGCCGTTTCTTGAATAATTCTAAAATTCAAAAATTATCAGAGTCACCATCCGTTTTCGGTTTAGTAATCATTTAAGAAAAATGCAAGATGTAAAGAATATTATTCTCTTTTTCTATATTTTATTAGTTTGCCAGAAAAAAGTTTTTTTTTATAAAATTAGAAACACGTACACTGTTCATACGTAATACTGACAATGTATAAAAAGTCCCGTATAATTTATGGTAGATTTTTTTATATAGCTAAAGGGCAAGCCGGGTCAAAATGTGTGTAATACACGTTCTATTTCAAAGTAGCGGCTAATGAAATAATAGAAAAATACATATGTATAAAATATGCAACGTGAAATTTGACCACTTCATGCAAATTGTAGACAATATTTTTGTACAATTTGACAGCTTAAATATAAGCCAAATACAACAGTAAATAATAGTTATTTTTGCTACTTTATTATTCCTAATTTTAAATATTTTAATTTATTAATAAATTATACAGGGTGAGTTATATCAGGTGGAACAAACAGTTGAACAAGAAAAATATTTCAAGCAAAAATGTTTATATGAACTTGTTTCTAGAAATTTTTCGTGAGGGAGCTACAGAGTCCCCAAAAAAATTACCCAAAATTAGTTGTTATTTAATATCTGGAGAACTTAATGTGATACAATTATAAAATTTAATTATCGGTTTAGTATTTATATGTGTTATCGATTTCTAGTATGAAAAAAATAGTTATTTTAAAAATTTTCATAAACTATTTTTGCTACAGTGTTTGTTATAATTTCCAGTGAAATTACTAACTAAAAGCTATATTCTGATTTTTTTTTAGATTTTGTAACCGATAGTTTAGATCTTAGAGGAGGGGCGCTCTGATAACGACTTACATAATTATAAATTTAGCCCAGGAAATAAAGGTTTTATCTAAGAAAAATTCCGACTAAGCTGGATTTTAGTGGAAACTTTTATTTTGATTTCCTAAGTATACCTTCAAAAGCATTTTTTATTTGTGCCATGGGTTTTTGTTTTTTAGGGAGTAAAGGGGCCCGAATTCTAGTTTTTTACAAATATCTCAAAAATTATTAATTTTTCTAGGAAAATAGTTATGAAGAAAATTGTAGCTTACAAAATTCTACACGGACTGGCGAAAATGCTTGAAAAAGGGGTTTTCACCCTTTAACATTTTATTAAGGGTGTTGCACCACTTTTCGCCAGTCGGGGTTATTTTTACTCAAATTTTACGCCCCAAAATCTATAATAATTAACTTGCTTGCCCCAAAAAGTTCGGATTTTGCTACTTTTCACTAGTCCCTTGACTGGACTAACTTTAAATTTTTAAATAATTGAGTGGTGTTTGATGGTGCTAGAAACATGTTCTTCTCATCAGCTGTTTATTTTTAGGATGAGGCTATTTGTACATGCAGTATGTGCAAGCAATTGGGTATTTGCATATACCATATATTCATTTAATTGGTTATTGGCTATTTGCACATACCATATATTCATTTAATTGGTTATTTGCTATTTGCACATACCATATATTCATTTAATTGGTTATTTGCTATTTGCACATACCATATATTCATTTAATTGGTTATTTGCTATTTGCACATACCATATATTCATTTAATTGGTTATTTGCTATTTGCACATACCATATATTCATTTAATTGGTTATTGGCTATTTGCACATACCATATATTCATTTAATTGGTTATTTGCTATTTGCACATACCATATATTCATTTAATTGGTTATTTGCTATTTGCACATACCATATATTCATTTAATTGGTTATTTGCTATTTGCACATACCATATATTCATTTAATTGGTTATTTGCTATTTGCACATACCATATATTCATTTAATTGGTTATTTGCTATTTGCACATACCATATATTCATTTAATTGGTTATTTGCTATTTGCACATACCATATATTCATTTAATTGGTTATTTGCTATTTGCACATACCATATATTCATTTAATTGGTTATTTGCTATTTGCACATACCATATATTCATTTAATTGCTTATTTGATATTTGCACATGCCGTTTGTGCATGCAGCCTTTCTTCCTTAAATTCTAATCAGTGAAAACAAAAAAATATAATTCTTCTTATAGAAATATCAACTTGAAAAAAATAACTAATTTGCACCATCTTGCCCCACCTATAGGGCAAGATGGGGTACGCCCTTGGGTAAGATGGGGTACAGACTCATAATACAAGCCGAGGCAGTACAGACATTCTGTATTTTCGTCCTCAGAACTCATCAGCTTTCTTGGTTCTTTTAGATCTTTTATTTGTTTTTTTTTTTCAATTTCTTTTTATTTGTTACCTTTGATTTGGTTTCTTACTGTTTTGTATTTCCTCTAACTCTGTTTTATACGGAGACGCAGTAATAATAGCTGTTTTTCCTCTTCTTCGAACTTGTCTTGGCCGGAAATTTGTGGATACGGCATTAATTGTTTCGGTCTAACCAGATCGAATGTTGTGTTATCCAAAGAATCATACCTACCCCATCTTACCCGCAAGTAGGTACCCCATCTTTCCCAAACTGGATTCCCAAGTTGTATTTTTTTTTTTAGGTTATAAATCGAAGCAAACCGGAACGAGTTAATGTCAATATAATAGTAAAATAAACAAATATCAATAAAAAAATATGACATAATTCTTGTACACCATACATTTTGAACAGTCACGCACTTTATATACCTCAAAAATTAGATCTAACCACTAAAAATTTTAAAAAATACTTACAAAATCACAACGTGCACACCTTCGACCAAACTATTTATGACATTAATAACTTCTGCTAAATAACGTCACATGGCCATAGAAGAACATTTCTAGCTACATTGTATCATCAGTTTTGTTACGGGCCCCATCTTACCTCGCTACCCCGTCTTACCCCACCTTCCCCTACCACTAACCTAACGTACACTAACCTACCCTAACTTAACAACTTAACTTAATTTGGTACATATACAGTATGTGTAAATAGCTAATTGCTTACACATGCTGCATGTGCAAATAGCCACTTTCTTATTTTTATTATTGTAATTTAATTTACCTGAAAGCACGCATTCCAAATATGGCATATCATTGATTGCTTCATATGTAATGTTACCACCATGTTTTGCTAAAACTTCGTCTACTTCTTCACGTAGCGTTTTGAATACCTCAGGATGTGCTGCGAGCTCGTACAAAGTGAATGACATTGTTATAGCACTTGTTTCTATTCCCTCGGTGAAGAACATTATTATGTGGGATAGAATTATTTCATTGGTGATATCTAAAAATAATAAATTTTTATTATTGCTAGATAGGAAGGCGGGGGGGGGGAGCTTTGTGGTCATTTTTCAAAGAGAATAAAAAAATTGTCTTCGATTTAAAATTTTTATTTTATTTTTACGTTTCAGGTCAAGACGTATAACTCACGAACCACTGAACCGATATTTATGAAACTTGGTTGGTTGTTTGGGTCTGGATTGAGAATGTTTTTATTAAAAAGTATGTTAAATATTCCCTTGCAAAGTTATTACAGAATCTCGTTATACATTTAAAGTGTTACGAAATTTTAATATCAAAACCATCGCATATTTGAAAAAAATGTTTGGACCCAAAATTTTTTGATTGTGAGAGGTTAATCGAATAGTTAATAAACATTTGTTATTTTTAATGTGGCCTTCATAGTTATTTGAAGGTCAACATTTTTTTTTTAATATGAGCCTAAACTTTTTATTTACTAATCGTGAAAAAACACGAATCATTCATTGAATTTCTTTTAACTACTTAAATTTATTTATTATTTATATAATTTATTAATTTTTTAATATTCAAGAATTTTTTACTAGAAAGCACCAACTTTAGAAAAAAACTACGAGAAACAAAAAATGTTTATTTTGGTCTAATAAAACTTGTAGAATTATTTCAGATTTTTTTTTTAATTAAATGGAAAAATTTTAATTTTTTTAAAATAATTCTCCAAGCTTTAATAGAACAAAATAAATTTGTTTTGTATCTTGTACGAAAATATAAAATATTTATTTAAGTCAAAATAGTAATGGCAATTTTAGTAGGATTAAAAAAAGATGTGACTGCTTAACGATGCTGAAGAAAAATAACACTGGTTTACAAAAAAAAAAAGTTTATGAATATTTGACGAGACCACTGGATTCTTATGTATTTTGACCTCCTGAATCCGAATCTGAGGTCCATTGACCTAAGTCACGTCAGGTTCAAGGTCATTTCAAGGTCAATTTTTTAAAAATCGTTAAATGAATCTGGTAAAAGGTATAAATAGCCTTTACTGATCGCTGATTCTGAATTTGACGTCCGTTGACCTCTACGAGGTCAGATTCAAGGTCATTTCAAGGTCAAAGTGTGGAAAAAATGCTCAAAAATACTGACAAAACAGTACAAATACGTTTTTGAGGTTGCTGAATCAAAATTTGAGGTCCGTAGATCCCTACAATGTCATTAATTTCAAGGTCATTTTAAGGTCCAATTTTTAAAAATCGCTATATATAAATCTGATCAAAGTGTTATGTGTGGTTTCTTTGGTCGCTGATTCTGAATTTGACATCCGTTGTTATCTATGAGGTCAGGTTCAAGGTCATTTAAAGGTCAAAGTGGGAAAAATCGCTAAAAAATTCTGATAAAACAGTACTTATAGGTTTTTGGGGTCGCTGAATCAAAATTTTAAATCTGTAGACTTCTACAATGTCAGTTTCAAGGTCATTTCATGTCAAATTTTGAAAAATTGAATTTTTTAGCGATTTTTCCCACTTTGACCTTTAAATGACCTTGAACCTGACCTCATAGAGAACAACGGATGTCAAATTCAGAATCAGCGACCAAAGAAACCACATGTAACACTTTGATCAGATTTATATATAGCGATTTTTAAAAATTTGACCTTAAAATGACCTTGAAATTAATGACATTGTAGGGGTCTACGGACCTCAAATTTTGATTCAGCGACCCCAAAAATCTATTTGTACTGTTTTGTCAGTGTTTTTGAGCGTTTTTTCCCACTTTGACCTTGAAATGACCTTGAATCTGACCTTGTAGAGGTCAACGGACGTCAAATTCAGAATCAGCGATCAATAAAGGCTATTTATACCTTTTACCAGATTCATTTAGCGATTTAAAAAAAAAAATGACCTTGAAATGACCTTGAACCTGACGTGACCCAGGTCAACGGACCTCAGATTCGGATTCAGGAGGTCAAAATACATAAGAATCCAGTGGTCTCGTCAAATATTCATAAACTTTTTTTTTTGTAAACCAGTGTAATTATTACGTTCATGTTACACCGACTAGCAGAGCAATCATGAAAATAGGGTTTATGTTATTACTCTAATAATAAATTCATACATTCTAAATCATATATCTACAGTGGCGTAGATAGCTTTTTACGATGGGGGGGGGGCAGTACCGGTTTTAGACTAGGGACCTTTTTTTAGGACATTACCAATTTTGAAGAGCTTTTTTTTTGTCATTACCAATTACTTTTTTATTGTGATGACCTTTTTTAAGTATTAAATCTCATAAAGTTATATTTTTCGTTATGAAAATCATCTTTTATCTGGTGCAAAGTATAAACATTGGACTTATGGGGGGGGGGGGTTATTCCCTTAATCACCTCCTCCTATTTACGCTACTGTATATATATTTATCTATATTATCTAAATTCTACAATAAGATATAATTTATTAACGAATAATTTTAATAAGCAAACATCGATAAAAATTAGGTTCTGTACTGCTTCAAATAGAATTAAATTGTTTAATAAAAAAAACCGTAAGATTAATTTATTTGACTTTTTATTTATGTACGTAGGAACTAAGTGGTCATTGTTAACTTTATTATTATTATTAGAGATTGGTTGAATAGACAGGGTATCAACTATTGTTTTATTTCGATTTTAAGTTAAAATTGATATAAAATTACACACTATTCATTTTTTTCAAAAATTGATTTTTATACAATTAATTGACTCTACATACCTACATAAAAGGAAGATTATTTTTGTATATTTACCGCTAATCACAATAACTAATGAACCGATTTTTGGTGCGGTTTTCAACAGAAATATTTAGGTTCTTAGCCATTATTATTTTTTAATATTGCTGGTTCATGAAACAATTGAATTGGTTTACAATAATAAAAAATCTGTCAAGACATACACGGGTGTATGCTATAAGGGTTCTGAAATATATACTACGTGGACTTTTTGGAGCCACTTACAGGTGCATTTTTGAGTTAGAAATCAAATAAATATAAAAATAGGATCATTTGCTACAAATAGATATCTACATTTTGACACCCCACAAACCTAGATATGAAAATTAAAAAATTCAATGACGCCCCTCCCTATTTTTTGTACTTGGCAGTCCCATCAAAACTCCATTAACAATTTTTTTCAGATTTTTGAGCTTGTTGTTACAGAGTTGACAAAATAAATTTTTGCTTGAAGCCCTCTGCAGGCGCCATTTTTGAATAAAAATAATAATAAAAAAATATTGTCATATTATACTACTTATTGAGATCTGCATTTCGACACCCTACACAAAAGATCCTTTTTATGACACCCCCAAAATTTTAATTGGTGACTTGAGTATTTGTCGTTGGTAGTTTCACCGAAGCCACGTTACCTATTTTTTCAGATTTTTTGAGCTAGTAGTTACCGAATTAGAGAAGGGATATAACAAATTACTGCTTAGAGCCCCTTGCTGGTCATATTCAATCAATTGAGATCTACATTTTGATACCCTACACGCCTCGGTATACATTTTTTTTCTATTTGCCTTAAAGCCCCCTGCAGGAGCCAATTTTTTATTTAGAAAAAAATAAAAAAAGGATCGAATTGCACCAATTTGGTTACACATTTTGACGTGCCATATGCATAACTTAAGCCCCTTAGTCTCCCCCCAAAGCAATAATTTAAAAAAAATTGTACATACTTTTCTAGAGTCATGTTCAGTAAAAATTTCAAGGTTCTATCTTATATAGTTTACGAGCTATTGAGCTTAGAGTGAAAAGGACGGACGGACGACAAAGTAAGATTAATAGGGTTTTTTTGGAACCCTACAAAAACGTAACAATAAGATTTAAGAACTATCATAATTAAAACATTGTTTTTTTATGGATACAATTAATTATTAATGTATTTGGGAACACATGCGAAAATAAAACGTTCTACAAAAACTTTTATTGTATGTAAATTAAAGACTAGCATAATTTCCTACTTTAGAGGGCTATATCAAAAAAAAAATTTAGGACTTTTGATCTATTCGTCAAGAACTATCAGAATTCAAAGTTTCAACAAGTTAGACATAGACCCTTTTCACATAAGGATTCTGTGAGGTCTTTTTAAGATCTTAGTTTAACGGAAAGTACTCTAAATAGTTTTTTTTTAGTTTTTGTGTCATGTGATAATAGATTTTGATGATCAGTCAGCGAGTCAGTTTGCCAGTAGGTATCAAAATATGCTTTAAAAGGCCGCATCTTTTTATTGAATTGAATTAGAAACTTGATAAGATTATGAGACTGTTTTTAACCCTTAATTACTCGCGCTGGTGTATTTTGTACACCAGTAACGCATTTTCTGCGATTACTAAATGCATAAATTTTTGTGGGACTGTACACCCCCATCTAACCCTTGTTTAGTCATTCTAGAGTGTGATAGGAATCCGGCACTCAAAATTTGAGAATTGTAGCAGTTTGTATTATTTTTTTACTTACTAAATGTAGGTGGTGTTAACGCACAAATAGCAGCATTCTAAGCGAAAAAACGCGTTTTTGAAGACATTAGTGATGCTGCTGATGGAAGACATCTTGTCAAAAGAGCAAAATTAAAAATAATACCAACAAAAATCAAATTTTTGTTGTCCGATTTATTACAAGATGAATATTGAACAGTTATTTTTTGGTTAGTTTTTCTTTCTAACCCTTAATTTTTGTTTGGGTTAATTTTAAGAAAATCTTTCTTAATTTCTCAAAAATAAATAGTACATAATATGAACTGCATGGGCAAAAAAATTAATATAATACCTTCAAAATTCTCAAAACTAATTTTTTTTATGTGGTGTATAAAATACACCGCGCGAGTAACTGTGTTACGGTATTTCACGCGAGTAATTAAGGGTTAATATTAATTTTTAGACACACAGACAACAAAGTGACCCTTTAAGGGTTATTTTTTAGGGTTCCGTAGAAAACTAGGAACCCTTATAGTTTCTCCATGTCCGTCCGTCCTGAAAAATTTTATCATAATAAGATGAAATTTGGTATACGGTCGTAGATTGATGACCCAAATACAGAAATGATAAGATTTTTGAAAATAAAATTTTTTTAGACCCCCCTTTCATAAAATGAAAAGTGTTTAAAAAAAAAAATTTCACCTACACCATTGAGTGGGGTGTGTGTAGTAAAAAATGTAACAGAAATTTTTAATTTTAACCCTTCCATCACGATGTATTTTCTCTCCAAAGTCATTAAAAAAGCGTCCCCCCCCTCTATTTTCTGAACTATCAATTAAAAAAATCTAAAAAAATTCCAGAACGTAGATTTTAATTAGTACTTTCACTGAAAATTATAACGAACATTGTCAAAAATATTTTGGACTCCCCTTTCATAGACTGAAAATTGAACTTACATTTTTTTCCCTACTTACCCTATTGAGTGGGGTGTCATTTAATAGGTCTTTTAAAATTCAATAAAAAACGTCAGGTAACTTTTTGATTTTAACCCTTCAGTCGCGATATATTTGCTTTTTAATGTCGCTATCAGAGCGTCCCCCCCCCCCTCTATTGTCTAAACTATCGATTCAAAAAATCTGAAAAAAAATCAGAATGTAGCTTTTAATTAGTACTTTCACTGAAAATTATAACGAACATTGACAAAAATATTTTGGACCCCCTTTTCATAGATTGAAATGTGAACTCACATTTTTTTCATTTACCCCATTGAGTGGGGTGTCATTTGATAGGTCTCCTAAAATGCAATAATAAAAGTCAAATGACTTTTTGATTTTAACCCTTCGGTTACGAAAATTTTGAAAAAAACTCTTTTTTATAAATCGTAGTGAGAATGACTTCGGAACCTTATCATGTGCGTACCCAACACGCACTTGCCGGTTTTATTTTATTGATATTTTGAACAAAAAAAAAAATACTTTTTTGAATCCAACTGCTGGAATGTTCCTAATTTCAAATAGTATAATATACCATCTGAAATTAGGATCATATATGTACTATACGGGTGATTCATTACTGTGGGTTTTCTAATGTTGAGATTTCAAAGCTGAATATATTCGCGTAATATGGTCCAATTAGAAAAAATAAAAATGCATTTTAAAGAGTAATGCCCGGTATTATCAACCAATTTAAAGCTCCTTTAGCGCTAAATGCTCCTTTAAAGTAAATTTGATGTATTACAAACGTGATTTAAATCAATATTTAAGCTCTCAATGAAAAATAGACATAATATACGTTGTAAAGAAATACTGCAGATAATTTAAAATCTATTTAATTAAATGTATTATGCTTGGATCTGTTGATAATATGACAGTTAGTTAAAGGAGCATTTAGTTAAAGTTGATAATACCGGGCATATGTCTTGTAAATATGATCTCTAGCTCGGGCCACCTGAAATGTTGTTTTTAGGGTATGATCTGTTTGATTTAGTTTTACTGTTTATTTATTTGATTTTGAAAGTGAAATTACTTTTTGATTTTAACCCTTCAGTCACGAAAATTTTGAAAAATACTTTTTATAAATCGTAGTGAGAATGACTACGGAACCCTATCAAGTGCGTGCCCAACACGCACTTTCCCGTTTTATTATTTATTTTAACTTACGAAATAAATAAAAACAACATAAATTGGTGAGTTTACATTAACGTATTAACGAAACCAGCTCTATATTATATACAGTAGAAACCGGTTATAACGACATCGGTTAATACGATGTACCTTTCGGTTTTGACGCCTCAAAATAAAAGTCCAACTGAATCCTATATAGGTAATTACATTTTTACCGGTTATTACGACTATCTGCTTTTATCACCTAATCGTTATAACCGGTGTGTACTGTATTTATAAAATAGTATTTATAAAATAAGTCGACAATATCTAATCATGTTTACATAATGTTAGTTATGTGATAACTAGTTATTTATATTAACAATAAATAATCAACAACCAAAAATAATAAATTTAATTTAAATTATGTATACAGGGTGTCACATTTTAATCTATCACCCCCCTCCTAATTTTTTTTATCTATCAATTAAATCAAACATATTTCAAATAAAAGTTGTTTGGTTTTTTTCAAATTTTATATTATTTTTTGGAAAAAACAAGCAGCTTTTGTCTTTTATAATTTTTTGTGCCTTTTTTTAAACAAAATAATATGAGATTTTAAATTTTAATTTCTAAGTAAAAAACTTAAAAATCGTCAATTTTAGAGGAAAAGTGCAATAAACAAAAAAGTTTAATTTTATCTGGTAGAACTATGAAAATAATTTAAGATTTTTTAAAACTAAAAAAATATATTTTTTTTTGCTTAAATATTTTGTAGAGCAAAAGTTAAAAAAATATAATTTTTGTTTTTTTGTTTTCTAAACTTCTCGTTTAAACTTAATGGGGTTTCGAATAATGGGGTTTAGTGAAAATCTAAAATTTTAAATTACCTATTTTGTTAAATATTAAAAAAAATGAAGTCATAGAAGAAATTATTCAAAACAAAAATATAGGTTTCCATTCGAAAAAAAAATGTTTGGTCCTATTTGACCTTGAAGATGTCCAAAAAATCAAATATTAATAACGCCATTTTGGTCCCACTCAAAGCCAAACATTGTTATTTGAAACATTTTTCCATTTAATTGCTAAAAAATTTGGGGGTGATAGATTAAAATGGGACATCCTGTATGTATGTAGATATATTTTCATGTATTATAGTTAGGTTATCTATTTTTAGAAATAAATCAGAATAGTAAACACTTGAGATTGTGTATTCTCTGAAGTACTGACTCGATTAAAACATCAAAAATAACTTATCATATCTCAAGGCTTATTGAATATTAATTAAACATGTATGCCAGACAATTTCTAGTGTTTTAATATTCTAGTCCAGTTGTTCTTAAACTTGTGTGGTCTAGGGACCCCTTTTTTAACAATTATTTGCAAGAGCCCCCATCCCTGATAGAAAAACAAAAAAAGGTCGTTAGATACCAATTAATCACTGATAAATAGAAATAAAAAGTACTTTATGTAAATTAATTTTTTGCTAAAAATGTTTCACAGACCTCCGTAAAAGTTCCCCCCCCCCCCCCGCCGGGGGTCCGCTGACCCTAGTTTAAGAATTGCTGTTCTAGTCCATCTTTATTTCTTATAAACTTATATTTAACTTCACTTGTTAATTAGTTAGTACAGTAGAAACCGGTTATAATGACTTCGAAAGGATCGGTCATATTGGACGTAAAAAGCGAAGTTATAGTCGTTATAACCGGTAAAAAATCAATTATATAGGATTCAGTTGGACTTTTATTTAGAGTCGTTAAAACCGATTCGTCGTATTAACCGATGTCTAGTTCTAATTAAGCTAGAGCTTTGAAATTTTGTATACGTGTATAAGTCAAGTGACAATGCAATATAGTATATCTAATATCGTTCTAAATAGAATTTAGCGGACGCCCCAAGAAGGGGGGATTACATTTTTCGTCATAACTCCCTTAATATGGGTATCAAATGAAATATTTTGATGAGCTTTACCTGTTAGTATGTAAATTACTCAGTAACTAAAAATTTGAAAATAAAATTATATAAAAAATAACTTTTTAAAAACAAGCTTTTATTAAAAATGCATTAAAAAGTAAAAAAAATAATTTTCAGCTATCACAAAAATTTCAGGTGTTTATGACTAAAAATAATAAAAGCGCGGGGCGCTATAAAGGCAAATGTATGAATAAATATTCTTATGTAAAATAAGAAATGATGTATAAATTGATATAAGGGTAGAAAATTTGCACATTTTTAAATTCACCAGTTCAAAAAAATATGTTGAATTATTGATAACAAATTAACAATTTTATAGATACAGTAATGAAACAATAAATTAATTAAAAGCTATACATTTACTTTCATGAGCACCCCGCGCTTTTATTGGTTCAATCATTAAAACCTGAATTTTTTGTGATAACTGAAAATTTATTTTTTACTTTTTAGTGTATTTTTAATAAAAGCTTATTTTTTTTAAATCTTTTTTTATATAATTTTATTTCGGATTCACATAATTTTTTTTTGCTTAATTGTATCCTCAACTATATACGAGAACTGTTTATATTTTTTACACAATTTGTAAATTATCAATTTTTATACCAACCTGGATGTTTGTCCTGTAGTTTAATAATAGAATCTAAATAATCATTTCTAACAATTCCTGATTGTCTTCTTTCTTTCATTGTATCTGCCGATAATTTTCCAAAAAATTGAACAACCTCTTCTTTTATCAATCTAAAATAAATTTGAAATCCATAGTCAACAGTATTTATTCCCTTTTTCATACAATTGAAATATTTTGGATTTTTATTCAATCTGTTGCTTTGAAATGACATGAAAACTACTCATCAGACTTATTAAAAAACTGATTTTTAGGAAAAATTACATTTTATAATTTACCATATTAAAAAATATTTACCTACACTAAACTCTAAAATTTCACCAATAATTTTTACTATTTTTAGGTATTTTTAAATAGCTGAATCTCCGCGAAAAATGGTCATAAAAGAGTTCATAGTTTTAAAAGCTAGAATGTCCTTGTTTTTGAATCATTTGTTGAAAATTTGATTATCTTTCAGGGTAACCCCTTTTTTAAGGTGAAACACCGAAAAAATTTATTTTTATTTTTTATGAATTTTGGGACGTTCTACAATACTTGCAATTTTATTTGATCAAATTAAATAAATGTTCATTGTAGATCAGCTTTTTTCCTTTTTTTATTCCTGTACGACCATTTTTAACCAAGTTATGTGCAATCAAAGCAAAAATAACGTGTTAACTTATAACATGTAAACAAATAATCGTAAAAAAATTTAAGGGAAGATTAGGAAAGCTGAAAGTTTTTTTCTTAATGCCTTTTAGTTGTTTATTTCATAAAAAAAATTCATTGTGTAAAATTCATTTGAAAATGACCTAAAAAATCTAATATTTTTTCATTTTTTAGAAAACATGGAAGTATGTATGTACTTTGGGGGAAATCACGGGATCATTAAAGTGTCTATGTTTTTTTAGTTAAAAGCAGGGAGTCGAACCGAACCCGAACCCGAACCGAAAACCGGTTCCGGAACGAAATTTTTGGGCGAACCGGAACTGAACCTGAACCGAAATTTTAAACATGACGTTGAACCTGAACCGGAGCCGAACCGAAAAACAAACTTTCGGTTACCGGTTCAATAAAGTTTAATTTTACCGGTTCAATGAAGTTTAATTTTTCATTGCAAATGTATTTATACAAATATATTTATTATTCTGTTTCAAATGTAAAATAATTTTTGCAATTACTTATAATTGGCACCACTGACAAATGGGTCAGTCCGCGGTGACGGGTGTGATATTTCAACTCGGATTGGAGTTCATAATTTCTAAATAATACTAGTTAATAACATGGTTTCACCATTTTTCTGTAGATCTTAATGTAATACCTACATGTACATTATGGTGGGTCCATTATTTTCACTCCATGGGTAACTCGCGATACTGGTACTATGGGCCATAACAAGTATTTTTGCCAATGGAACCATACCTCTAAAATCATTTTCGAGCGTGCCGAAATTTGTCTGAAGATATTTTCCAAAATACTCAAAAATTGATCTATTTAGTGCATTTCGAATGTACAATTATTGAAAATGTGTATACTGGAGTTTTTTTGGTCGGGAAATCCATTTTTCACATTTATTTTTATTTTTGACTGCCGCCAGGGGGCGTTTTCGTGCATTTTTGTGGATTTTGGAAAATATCTTCAGACAAATTTCGGCAAGCTCGAAAATGATTTTAGAGGTATGATTCCATTGGCAAAAATACTTGTTATGGCCCATAGTACCAGAATCGCGAGTTGCCCATAGAGATTTTTTCGGCCATATACAATTTGACCCACCCTAATGTACATATATTGAAAGAATAAAGGGTCTACGGATATTTTACAAAAAAAACGTCAGCGTTCAAAGCCCTGTGACGGGTGTGATGCCAACTATTGCAAGTCTTGCAACCTCTATTCAAAATCTCAAAAGTTTAGCGAAAATATTGAAATTACTTTATAATAATCGTACTTTATTATGTTACGAATAAATTATTTTTTAGTAACACAAGAGCATCAGGTAAATATGTAATCTATTTACCTGGTTATTACTCAACAAACATTGTGACGGGTGTGACAGAAAATGTGACGGGTGTGACACGTTGAATTAAAGGATAGGTACAATAAGAATACTAGTTGTGTGTTTAATTGCTTATTGACGTTATTGATATTATTAACTAATACTTATAGCAATTATTTATCAAATACATCAATATACTCATTAAATTTATAATAAATGTGGTCACCCTTAGTCATTATTGTTGGTGAGGGTAATTTTTTTTTAATTTGGTCAAACGTCACGTTTGATATGTAATTGTCAAAGACTTAATAGTTTGGCACGATCGTCACTTATTCTTAAGTAAGTTATTGTGATTTCACCTTATTTGTTGTCCTTTTTGAAATTTTTTGGAAATTTTTGAAATATTTTGAAAATTAACTAACATTTTTCTAATTTTCTTTTGGTTTATGAAAATTGATGTTAAATAGCCTGTTAATTTTATATTTTAGTATTTATTTTCGTAAAATATATTTTTAACTATATGGTATCGATTACCGCGGACTGACCCAAATGTAGCTGTGCTGCTGTGCTTATACATATATTAGTAAATTAATAACAAATTTCGATTTTTCTGCGGAATTTATAAATTAATAAAAAAACACTCTTTGTTCATCTTTAAAAATTGGCCTGCTATCAGAAAAAGCCATAAAGGTAATATACAAGAAAAAATGGGAAAGATTGAGAGAAAAATGGTATTTTCAGAAATACATGAAAATTGTTATTAAAATACACGTTAAATTTAAATTTCATTGAGCATAGTCCAAATATGAATTGTCAGCAATTTTATTATTCCGGCATAACCACATTTTTTAAAATTAATACAAATAAAGAAAACAAGCCATAAAAGTATTGATACATACAGTATACACATAATTGGAAAGTAAAGATATGTAGGAAAATATAATTCAAAAATTATAGGGTAGGTTTAATTATAATTTAATTAAAATTATTACATATATTTGAATAATTTACAAAAAAAATTTAAAAAAAACCGGTTCGAACCGGTTCGGAGGTACATTGAACCGGTAACCGAAATAATAAAAAAATAAAAAATTGAACCGGAACGAAAACCGGAACTTTATTTTCTGTGTGAACCGGAACCGAACCGGTTCGGGAAATAGCACCGGTTCGACTCCCTGGTTAAAAGTATCTCTAAAATGTCAGCAAAATCCCGAATTGCCCAGATTTTTTTTTGTTTGAGACCCCAGCGAACAAATATGCCATATTGCTCTTAGAACGTTACAAGGTCACTCTAATTTTCCAACTTTTTAAAGTTATTTTTAAATGGTTGTTTCTTCTCAAAAAATGTTCATAAAACAGTTGTCAAAAAAATGTTTTAAAGCTTATGCGTTTCTGCTTTCTAATAATTATTTGAAAATTGTGTTGTTTTTCAGGATAAAACGTATTTTATTTATGAAGCGGCGAAAATTTGTTTTTGAGAGCCTCCATAGGTCGTGGTACATTTTTAACCTTTTAAAGACGGGAAAAATATTTTATGTTTACCTATGTAATCTGAATACGAAAAAAATAGTAAAAAGGATTCAGAAGGCACAGTATTACGTCTCGCAAAAATCATCTTCAAGGTGAAATTATCGTTATTTCCTACCAGCAGGTTAGCATTTGGTTGTTTCTATATTCTAGAGGATTTACTATTACCATAATGTAAGGTTTTTCGACGAGAGTAGCAAAGTCAACAAAAACTAAAAAAGTGATAGAGGACAGTGAAAAAGTATTTAATTAAATTTGTTTATTTAATTTGTTAAAAATTATAAGTTTTTGCTTAGTAAAAATTATATTACCTAATAAGTTGTGTTAATCTTCTAATATATGGCTAATATTAACCCAGAACATTAAAACAATCGTTTTCAGCATCCAAAGCCACATTAATGCAGTTTATCTTTGGAAATACGTTCGAAAAACATGTCTATACAAAGTCACACGAATTTGCTGGTGACTTTCGACAGACAAGTTTTTTTAAAAAAAGGTGAGAATATAAAAAAACTTGCTTCTTTTCGTTTGGAAACTCATTATTTGGGTCAACACTAAACTTTTGATTATTTTCCAGCCCTCTACTTACTAGTAGAGATGCCACGAATAGTGATTTGGCCGAATACCGAATACCGAATATTCGGCTAGGCTCTCGGCCGAAACGCCGAATATTCGGCCACCGAATATTCGGCGATACTTAGTGCATTTCGTGGGCGTATTTGTTTCATTTGCGAGTAGGTCGTGTCACATTAATAATCATTATTGACGAAAATTTTAAGTCAATAATGATTAATTTCAATAATTTTTATTATTTTTGAGAAAAATAAAATATTTATTTTTTTGTAATTTTATTGATAACTTTTATTTTACCAAATAACAAAAAAAGAGGACAAAAGTTTCGAAAACTTAAAAAAGAGGACAAAAAGAAGACACGTTTTCTATAGAGGACAGTTGGCCAAAATAGAGGACTGTCCTCTTCAAAATAGGACAGATGGTCACCTTAATATAATACACTGTATATCTTAAAAAATATCACTGTTCGTGAAAAGCTTTACGAAATGGCACCATTTAATAAAAAATCACCTATTTCGGGAATATAATAAAATTTGTAGTGAAGACAATAAACTGGCAGTTTGTTTGTTGTGTAACGACAAATGCAAAAAAAAAATCATGCATCATAACTTACCACTGATAGATTTTAAGTATTAAATATGCCGATTTTTTGTAAAAAAAAATTTGTGAGTAATATTTATTATGTGCTTTTTTTCACGATTTGGTAATCGGTATTCGGCCGAATATTGAGAACTATTCGGCCGAATACCGAATAGTAAAAAAAGTAGCCGAATAGGCCGAATACCGAATAGTAGCCGAATATTCGTGGCATCTCTACTTACTAGTCCTTTATTGTCAAATTTGTGTTCAAAATTGTCCAAAGTCACCCAAAATTATGGTATTGTAAATAAAAAAGATCGATTTCAATGTAAAAATTCCCGTCCTTAAAAGGTTAATAAACTGATTCACATGAGACTTTCACTATTATAAAGTCTTATTATAAAGAAAAATTTACAATTCATATATTATCATAAAAAACATTAATAAAATAAACTTACCGTAATCTAAGTAATCTACTTAAGGTAGGCATGTACATAATAATAAAGAACTTGACACTACTCCAACGGTCATCGTCTGCCAAAATCATCTTAAACATTTTTCGAAATATTGAATTTGGTTCTTCGAATGATTTACCATCGATAGCGAATGTACAAGACGCCACAACATCAGTTGTAAAGTTTGCAGCTATCTCCTTAGTATCTAATGCAACATCACTAGGAGATGTAGCAATGAAATTTATCATTTTCTTTGTTACTTCTTCCATCAATGGGAACATTGCCTTTATCTTTAAAAAAAAATTTATAGAGAATAGAATATACATAGTTTTCAAGTTAAGGATGTTGGATAGTTATGTTAAACCAGTAGGAATCAATTGAAATTTCTTACAACTGTTTGAACACTCAAAATGTATGAAATACTGAAATTTTAGATCTTATGATCAACTCGTTTTTAAGAAAATCCATTTTAAAGTTCAGTTGTTATACATGATAAATGGCAGTTGTTAAAATATATAAAAATGATAAAAATCAATTTAAAAAACAGGAAGATTGACTTGAAAATTATGTCATTATTAAAAAAAAAAAAATATGTGAAATGGTGTATAAATATTTGAAACTAATGCATAAAATGGCAACAGTGCTAGCATTGTAAAATGGCAAATACATGAGTGCAAGTGAGAAAGACACATGTCGTAGTTTTGTCAACTGCGAACATATATTAGAATGTTAATATTTTATACTCTGGGGTCGTCAAAAAACATTAATAATTTTCCTTAAATTTATGTAATACCTACAACTTTGACTGCTTATAATTCAAACATTTTTCGAGATTCCGACATTAGGTGATGAGCATTATTTAGGGCACTCTTTTCTCTATTATAATTTAAAATTTCATTTTGAAATTCAATTAAATACATATTAAACATGGTGGTCGAACGTAACTCTACATTTTAGGTGTGATCTCCAAACTTGACGTCGCTAAATATTTTTTCCGTGGGCTCTATTTCATTAACTATTTACGTTACATAATTTAAAAAAAAAGTATTTTGTTCGTAATTTTATCAGCTTTAAGTTTTTTTAAACCTGATGCTGCCATTTTGTTAATTTAAGAAAGAAAGAAAAAAGTTGCGATCAGGCACTAGATTATCTATTAATAAAACTAATTTTTTTTGTCCGATTGAATTTGGATGAATCTCCAAAGATAAGTGATGGTCACCGCAAGGAGCTTCGGTTGGAACTGGATCAACACAAACAGCCATTACTTTTAAAATTATTAATTTTTTTTTCTAAAATTTCTGTCAAGTCAAGTCGAAACCTTATTTAATGATGCTATGGTTTTACTTTTATAAAATAAAATAATTTACTGGCAAAAAAAATTATTTAAAATTGTCATTTTTTCATGTCTCTGACTACACCTAACCCCTTAAAAAAACAATCGTCGGAGAGATATGTTACATACATAAATACAATGTTGAATAGGTATATTACAGATTATATTTATATCCCCAGATAAGTACAATGCGCTAATGAGTGATAATAATATTATAATGATTTGTTACCTTACTGATAGTAAGACAAGATGTAACATGGTTTCTTAGTATCTTCCACTTTTCACCTTTCAAACAGAAAGGGTTATTTGCAAATATTGGATCTATTTTCTCATCTACTTCGATATCATTATCGTGAAAACTGTTGAAGTTTTTCATTAGAATCGATTTCACTAGTTCTGGATCTCTTATGAACAAAGCTGGGGTCATCATTTTGAAAAATCCAAAATACTTGTAATCTTTGAACTCTCTAAGAATAAGAAAAAAATTATTAAATTTATTCGAACTATACTAATAATTTCAAGTATTACGTAAGAACTTTAGTTGATTTTGAATAACCCCCTTGTCCCCTATGTAAGACAAAATAAGATAATATATAATGTTATTTTTACACCCACCCCTTCTCCCCTAAAAGATAAGATAATAGAAGTTTTAGTAATAAATTTGAAACATTTTTATAACTATCGATTTTGACAACCGCAGTTGATTTGAGTATTATTTCGCTAATTTTCATTCGATTACGTTAAAATTTCAACACAATAAAGAAGATAGATAAAGCTACTTTAGTAAATATAATTAAAATTAGACAAAAATTGTTTGTGTAACAGCTTTTTGAATTTTGAAAACTGTCTAATTTTGGCTAAACATTTTTTTTCGTTTAAAACATGATTTTTTAATGGAAAAACTTTATGAGTGTTTATATTTTAGGCTTTTTATTTCAATTAAGACCCATAGCTTCATTCTGAATTATATTTGGTTAATGTAATTGATTTAAAATATATATATACGAATTTGAATGTTTGCATATCGAAAAAAAACAGTTTTTTTGCAATACCGCAAAAACAAGAGCTGATTGAGCAAAATAGTGGTCATTTTTGGATTCAGCGTGTCCAAATTATGCTTAAAAACTTATTGTGTACCCTACAATAAACAGAAAAAGAAATTTCGGCCCACATAATATTTGAATTTGTCTTCGTGGTGACGTCAATTCCTGCACCAACGCTGATTGGTCAAAAAGCTGATGAATTTGAAGTGACTCGTCTAAGTTAACCCCATAGGTGTACACAGTTAATCGAAAAGTTAACTTCGTTAATCGTTAATCCGTTAATAAAATAGTTAACTTCGTTAACCGTTAAATCGTTAAAATTCCGAAAATGTAACGGAAGTTAAAGTTAACCGAAAATTTAAAAATTTGACGAAAGTAAATCGTTAAAAAGTTAACCGTCCAAAATGTTTGAAGACCTTTTTTTTAGCTATTTCGACAACTTTCTTATGTACTTTTCATCAAACAACCAATGTTAACGGAAGTTAACAAAAGCGTTAACATTTTTTTGAGTTAACTTAAAAGTTAATCCGTTAACGATTTTGTTTACTTCCTTAATTAACGATTAACGGATTAACGAGTTAATGCCCACCTATGGTTAACTCTTATTTGAATTTCCCCGTTCAAAAATAATTTTTACTTAACTTCACAAAAAGTTTTAGGTTCACTGCTCTAATATATAATGTATATAAAATATAAAATAAAATATTTACTCATAAAATTCCTTCATCACATCAGCCATATGCCTTTTCTGTAACACAATATCTTTAATATTGCCGTAAATCAATTTAGGTTCCTTGTACGGAATATTCCTCTTCTTCCAGTATCCATTGTTCCATGTTATACACAAATAAACAAACCCGATAAGGGCGGCTATGGAAGCCAAAATATAACTACAACAACAACAATTGCCTGTTGCCTCATCCATTGCTAAATCACTTATGTAGTCGAACTCTATTTGATAACTGCTTAAATTAAACAAATCTGTTCTGGAGATGGCCATGAAATTAGTGCGTCCAGATAATATATACAATATGTGTATATAGGATGATTATTAACTATACACATACCATACATACAGTGCCTTCCAAACGTTAGGGGCCACCTAAATAACTTTTGAATGGTTTGAAATAAAGGATTGAAAGGACCCCGCAGAATCCTTATGGGAAAGGGGTTTCGGTCAAACTCTTTGAAACTTTGGATTCTGATAGTCCTTGATGAGTAGATTAAAAGTATCAATGGGCACTAAGTCCTAAAAACTCAAACTTTTAAGATATAGCCATCTAAAGTTGGGAATCATGCTCGCCTTTAATTTACAATAAAAAAATTTGTAAACCCTTAATTTTCGCACAACTATTTGTATGTGTTCCCAAAGACTTATATAATCGATTGTCACCATAAAAAAGTCAACGTTTCAATTATTTAGCCAATGGAAGTACTTAAATCTTATTATTACGTTTTTTTTATTATAAACCAATTTTTTATTATAAAACAATTGGATTTTTTTATAATTAAAAAAACGTAACAATAAGATTTAAGTGTTGTCATTTCTCAATGAATTGAAAAGTTGTCTTTTTTATGGTGGCAATCGATTATAGATGTCTTTGGGAACACATACAAAAAGTTGAGCGAAATTTAAGGTTCTACAAAAAAAACAATAATGTAAATTAAAGACAATCATGATCCCCAACTTCAGAAGGCTATATCTTAAAAGTTTGAGTTTTTAGGACATAGTGCCTATTGACACTTTTAATCTACTCATCAAGGACTATCAGAATCCAAAGTTTCAAAGAGTTTGTCCGAAACCCCTTTCCCATAAGGATTCTGCGGGGTCCTTTATAGAGATAAAAAAAATCGAACTTTTGTTTGTTTTGTTGACCTGACCCACTGTACTATATGTAATCGAGCATGCTGAAACCGAATCCAAACTACCCCATCACGTCAGGTTTTTTTTCCTAACCTCAAAAAAAGGCTAAAAATCATAAAATTCAAAACCTCATATATTCCATCAATCCCACAACCCCAAAACCATAAAATCTCATAGTACTTAACACTAAAACCATTAACCTTACAACCCCATAACCCTAAAACTCCATAGACCAGTGAAAAAGGGACTTATTTATTTTCAAGCAGTGAAAATAAATGTTTGAAACAGCTTGAACGCGCATAATTTTTTTTCCACGTGTGATGGGGTTTTAGGGTTGTAGAGTTTATGGTTATAGTGTTTAGAATTATGGAATTATAAGTTTTTGGGGTTGATGGGATAGATGATTATGGGGTTTTGAATTTTATGATTTTTAGCCTATTTTTGAGGTAAGGAAAAAAATCTGACATGATGGTGTAATTTTGACTCCAGATTCGGTTTCAGCATGCTCGATTACATATAGTACAGTGGGTCAGATCCCTGCAAACAAAAGTTCAATTTTTTTGTGGAGGAGTTTAACCAGAAAAACACTCACCTGCATATCATGAGGCACATCAAAAGGGCTTACCGAGACAAAAGCTACGCGGGATCGCCGAGGTCTTCATGATTTTTTTCGAACAGTTACAATCTTTTGAACATTTATATTGAGTTTAGGTTAAATGCATTTTCAAAAATGTTATAAAGTAAAAAAAAAAACAGATCCAGTTGAAAAACTAATGTTTATCAGCAAGTCGTGCGTGCCATCATTGTGTCAAAAAAATTCCACTCTTCTGTTTTATTTTTATTTAGTATATTTTTCAAAATGAAAAAAAAAATTATAAAAAAAACTTTTTTAAAAACAATTTGCCTTTAAAAAGCCGACTAAAAAGCTAAAAATAAAATTAGGTTCGTTCTAATTATTGCATTTTAAAAAAAGTTGATTTTGTTCATACTAGAAGAGTTAAAAAAAAGTATCTTCTAGTATGAACAAAATCAACTTTTTTTAAAATGCAATAATTAGAACGAACCTAATTTTATTTTTAGCTTTTTAGTCGGCTTTTTAAAGGCAAATTGTTTTTAAAAAAGTTTTTTTTATAATTTTTTATTTTTGAGTTTTTAGTTAAACATATACAAAGAACAAAATTCAAAAAAGTTAACATACCTCCTGAATCTTTACCAACAAATAACCATTTTAATTTCGTTTTTATATCAAGTTAGTAATGATCATTATACAATTATATTTTTTTTATAAATTAATTATCACTAAAAACACATCACGTATATGGTATGTATATTAATATTTATTGATTTTAATAGATTTCCATGTATTTCTATCGTTGTCAAATGCCAATAATACAAAATATTTTCAATTGACAGTAGTAACAGATGATATTTTTTAAAACATGTAGCTATGGAAATGGGATATTTCGATTGAAACTTAACTCTCGTTATCACTGTGTTTTCAAATTGTATTGGTATATATAGTTGATTCGTTGCCACAAACATATAAAGAAATAAATAAATAATTTATAAATAAATAAATAAATAAATAAATAAATAAATAAATAAATAAATAAATATCGCGGTGAGTTAAATAAGGCAAATTTAAAAAATAGTTGATTTTTTTGACACAATGATGACACGACTTACTAGTTTTTTCATTTTATAACATTTTTGCATTAACCTCATCTCAACTGAAATATTCAAGAGATCATAACTCTTCGAAATAAAATCGTAGAGACCTCGGCGATACCGCGTTACTTTTGTCTCGGTAAGCCCTTTTGAACGAGCCCTCACTCAACCCAATATACCATTTAAGATTTCTTTGCTCCCCCCTCCCCCTGCCTCCCGGTGATATGCAGGTAGGTGTTTTTAAGGTTAAATAATAGATTAGTTAATCTCATTTATTTCAATCTTATATTTCAAAAAATTCAAAAGTGATTGGATAATATTAACACGTAAAATGCATTTGATTTTTTTTAAATTTATTTAAACAGCTGTATCCTTGTGAAAATTGAATGGATTTTGATGCATCTTAAACAACTCTCTTGTTTTTGAACCTTTGATTTGATTTTTATCGCTTCCCACTACTTCCACCCAATATTAGGGTAGAAAAGGGCTGTGGTCCACAAACCCTTTGATTTGATTGCCCGTGTTTATAGTACCTAACATATATAAATTTAACTCTACTTATCTATTCTAATATCCGATATTATAAAGGACCTAGCAAATTTGTTAGGTAGTAATCACTCTCAAATAGGGTATCAAACTTATATGACAGTTCTCTTGAAATTTTTTACAGATAGTTTCACACATAGGAAGTAAAAAAATTTGTCAAGACATACACCAGTGTATGCCTTAAGGGTTCCGAAGTATATACTACGTGGACTGTTTAGAACCATTTACAGGTGCATATTTGAGTTATAAATATAAAAAATAGAATCATATTCTATTAATTCAGATCTACATTTTGACACCCCACAAGCCTAGATATGAAAATAAAAAAAATTCATGACGGCCCTTCCTATTTTTTCAAAATTTGAAATGATATTGTTGATTTTAGTATTTGTCGTTACTAGTATTATAAAAATCCCATTACCAATTTTTTTTCAGATTTTTTGAGTCAGTAGTTACCGAGCTAGAGAGGGGGTGGACAAATTTTTGTTTTCTTGAAACCCCCTGCAGGCGCCATTTTTAATTTAGAAAAAAAATAAAAAATATTGTCATATTCTACTCACTGAGATCTACATTTCGACACCCCACATGCCCAGATAAAAAAATAAAAATAAAAAATGTATGACACCCCTCCCCTTTTCTCCAAAATTTGAAATGATATTGGTGACTAGTATTTGTCGTTGGTAGTCTCACCAAAGCCTCATTACCTAATTTTTTTCAGATTTTTCGAGCCAGTAGTTACTGAGTTAGAGGGTGGGGGACAATTTTTTTTTGCTTGGAGCCCCCTGCAGGCGCCATTTTTGATTTATAAAAAAAAATAAAAAATATTGTCATATTCTACTCACTAAGATCTACCTTTTCACATCCCACACGACTTGGAATACATTTTTTTTGTTTTTTTGAATTTGCTTTAAAGCCCCCTGTAGGCGCCATTTTTGATTTATAAAAAAATAAGAGTAAGGATCAAATTACACTAGCTTGGTTACACATTTTGATGTGCCACTTGCCTTGGTATAAAAAAAATATTTTTTTTGGCTGTCTTTAGCTTCTTAGCACCCCACCTAAAAAAATATTTTTTAAAATATTTGTACATATTTTACTAGAGGGTGTCATTTTACATATTCAGTAAAAATTTCAAAGTTCTAACTTATATAGTTTACGAGCTATTGAGCATTGAGTGAAAAGGACGGACGGACGGACGGACGGACGACAAAGTGAGATTAATAGGGTTTCTTCGGAACCCTAAAAAAGGTATGTAAAGTATATTTACTATAACCTTGCGTGGTAAAAACCAACTTACTGCGCCTGCAACTATCTGTTAAAAACTCAAAGAGAACTATCATATAAGTTAGATATCTCATTTGAGAGTGCTTGCTAGCTTGCAAATTTGCTAGGTTCTTTATAATACCGGACATAAAAAAAAACATTCAGGGAACTTTGTGAACAGCCTACATACTTGTGTGTTTTTGAACTCTGTACATTTATTTATTAAGTGAAAAAATGTATTTTTAATCATAACTTATTTGACATATGTAAAAACTTCTCAAGGTTATTCTCATATATAAGGGCTATTGAACACGTATACGCTATGTACATTATAGATATCAATTAGCAGGTCCGTATTGACTGTGTTTTTATAATTATTATTTTTAAAACGATTTTTTTAATTAGAGATTTTGATGGAAATATCCATTTTGACCTTTCCAGAATCCGTTGGACTATGATGTTTGTTCGTCTGTCGGTTATTAGACGGTGTCATTAAAAAGAACGATAAAACAGTAGAATAAAATTAAAAAAAATGGAATTTATTTTTGTCTGGTTTCATAAAATATTTAACCCTTTGTAGCCTCATGTAACATTTCTTTAACAACTCTCAATAATCCCGTTAATGTCCGTACTAAATATATTTAGTTCATTTAAATATATGTAACACTACTGTAACATACCACTGAATAACTTACAAGGGAACCTTTTCAAGTCGAAAATTCGTATTGAGTTTAAACTTTGTATACCGGGTGTTAAAAAAAGAGTGTAAAATATTTAAAGAGGTAATAGTATGGACCAAAATAAGCAAAAAACTTCTTATAAACATGTATCCGGAAATTTTTCGTGAGGGAACTACAGCCCTCCAAAGATTTTACTAAAAATGTGTTTTTATTTAATATCTAGAGAACCATTTCTGATAAAATTATGAAATTTGGTATTCGGTTTAGTAATAATAAGTGTTATCGATTTCTCGTATTAACCAATTATAATTTAGACTAGGGATGTATGGGGTTAGTGGGCCCATCGATTTTTATCTAGTATTTTTTTATTCTTTAATTTTTTTTTGAATAAGGGAGTTATATAAGATTACATGACACAATATACACAAAAATATATTTTGCTTATTTGTCATAGGATTAACCGTTTTTGAGAAATATCGATGGTAAAGAAAGCATGCAGAATTAACTTAATACGGATGCTTCAAATTACAAATAATAAATTTATATTCTTGTTCTATGATTAATGATAAGAAAATAAGTTCATATAAAGAAACCTCCTAATATGGATCCTCTTAGATCTATAACCAGTTCTATTACTGTTACACGTACTTTACTAACTTGACTCAAAAACGAAATTAAAAATGGTTATTTGTTGATAAGGATGCATTTTTTGTGGTATACTTATGATAACTTTTTTTCATAGTTTTTATCGTAGAACAAGAATATAAATTTATTATTTGTAATTTGAAGCATCCGTATTAAGTTAAATTCTGCAGCTTTATTTACCATCGATATTTCTCAAAAACGGTTAATCCTATGACAAATAAACAAAATATATTTTTGTGTATATTGTGTCATGTAATCTTATATAAGTCTTTTATTCAAGAAAAAATAAAAAAATAAAAAAATACTAGATAAAAATCGATGGGCCCACTGACCCCATACATCCCTGGTCTAAATTATAATTGGTTAATACTAGAAATCGATAACACTTATTATTAGGTACTAAATCGAATACCAAATTTAATAATTTTATCAGAAAGGGTTCTCTAGATATTAAATAAAAACTTATTTTGAGTCAAATCTTTGGAAGGCTGTAGTTCCCTCACGAAAAATTTCCGGACACATGTTTACAAGAAGTTTTTTGCTTATTTTGGTCCATACTATTACCTCTTTAAATATTTTACACTCTTTTTTTAACACCCGGTATATGTAGTTAGAGGTCAAGGTAAGTAAGAAAAAAATTATCACAGCTGCGGTAAAACGGTTTAAGGGGGTGAAACACCCCTATGAAAATGTGCAAAATAATCATATTTTTTCAAATAACTCTGAAACTAATAAAAATTTAAAAAAATCTACAATACAAAATTTTAATTATTTGTTATGCTCTTTCCAATGGCGATAGTCAAAATTCGAAAAAAATAAACCGTTAACCCCCACTTCCCACCAACATTTCAAAGAGTTTGACCGAACCCCCTTTCCCATAAAGATTCTGTGGAGTCCTTTCTTGTATGTATAAAAAAGTAAAAACACGCTTATACGAGTATTTGTTTAACCTATCGTAGTCACGTTATAAGAGTCGTAAGTTGTTCGGTTATTTACCGATTTCGACAAACACGCGGATGAAGCCGCAATGAACTGCTAGTGTATTATAAAATAAATATCGATGATGAACATATAAGGCCTATTTCACACATATGCGGTTCCATTCGGTTCGGTTCGTTTTCGGTCGCTGCCGACAAGTGTGAAACGATGATTCAGTTTGTATTCGGTACCTAATAGAAACCGTACAGAACTGAATACTCCCTCCACACGGACAGATTTCATCAGGTTTCAATTCGTGTCCAGGGAACACAAAGCAATGAACGCGTTCACACATACTCGGTTTAGTTTCGGTTTTAACCTGATAGCGAGTGTTATTTTTTTTTAAGTTCTGTCGCGGATTTTCTAATAAAAGGAGCGGTTTTCTAGATGTTGATGTGGATCATCTTCATGCTCTTTAGCTTCGGGAAAATAGTGTAGAATGCTCCAAATTCCTGCTGTAAAGTGATGAGAGGGTGCTCGCAATGAATTCTAGTATTCCTCCTTCATTGTTTAATTTTTTAATAGAGAAACAACATGGCAACAACTTGCTTTCTCTCCATGATAACTACTGAGTTTACGGAAAAAAATAAAACCTAATATGAACCGTATGAGAACCGTGTATGTGTGAAAGGGTTTGATTCGTTTTCGGCTGAAACCGAAAACAAACCGAACCGAATGGAACCGCGTATGTGTGAAACAAGGCTTACTATACTTAAGAACAGGTCAAGGATATTATTTTAATATATAGTAGTTTTAATATAATATGCACGACAATGCACGTGATTTTCAATTGCTTTAGCACGTCTATCTATTTATAAATGTAATTTAGTATGTACTGTACAGTGTACATATATTACTTATATACTTACCTACTTATTAGTCTACTCTTTCTAAAAAAATATCAAATTTGCGGGATAATTCTAGTTTAAATAATATACAGGTGTTGTGGGCGAACGCTCCCCCTTTCGTATTTGTTCGAAAGAAAGTTTTGATAACACACTTACTACTAACACAGCTGTCATTTTTAAATTTAGAATTTCTCAATTTTTAACAAAATTGAAGATATTTAAAAAAAAATTGATTATTTTTAATGATAATTTCTTCAATATAAATTCAAAGGACCACGTACCTCCATTTTATCGCGGGTTTCCTTTCCAGGATATTCCATGGACTCTTTCTTGTTAGTTGCGTAACTATTTTTGTGTGAGAAAACCAAAATAATTAAAATTTATTGTAGTCAAAAAATGTTTTCCAATTTTTGCCACTATCCCCTGCTATGAAACTTAAAACATGTTTTAATTGTGCTGCTAGACTAGATCCCTGTCAGCCACTGACCCCCACTTCCCCCTTTTTGTAAGGCAATTTCAGGAATAATAAAAACTAAACTCTTCCATCTTATACAAAGTTTATTAATTACTTTATCGATTACATAAACATAAAAAAAATGTATAAAAGTTAATACATTTACACTAATGTAAATTTTCTCACTTAATCAGTGGCGCACCACAAAAGAATTCTGAGGAAATTTGTAAATTTTTGTAATAAGTATAGTAAAATGATTTTACAGTAGAAACCGGTTATAACGATATCGAAGGGACCGGAATTTTAGGTCGTAATAACCGATAGTTCGATTTTTTAAAGGTATTTATTGGAAAAACTAAAAATTTCATGAGTAAGCTGAATTTTTTTGAAATTCACCGCCTGTGAGCGAATATATCGTCAAAATAAAATCGAAATGTTAAGCACAGAATAATAAATATGTATGTACCATGAAGATTAGGTACATACATAGATACACAGAAGCGACACTCAAATTTATTTTACTGCTGGAAACATAGTTTGACATTATGAGGTACGATTCTGATTGGTTATTCTCTACTAATCATGGATCGTATAATAATATTTTTAAAAATCCACATCTGTTTTCTGTTTATTAGAATAAAACCTAACCTACAAAACATGATGGTTTATGTATTATGTCAAACAATATTTTTTAATTGTAGAAAAAATTAAATGCACAAATTATGCTAGACACAATAAATCATTACGGTTTATTTAAGAATGAACATAATTTGTTGAAATAAAAACACAAAATTGTTTTAATTAATGTTAAATAACACATGTGTAAAGAGTATTGTCTATATAAAAAAATATAATATAAAAAAAATAGAAATAAAAGTCGGTTCGTCGTTAAAAGAGTTAAAACGATAAAATTCTCCGAAAATATTGTAAATAGAAAGTCGTTAAAAGCGGTATTTTGTTGTAAGCGATGTCGTTATAAACAGTATATTATAAAAGGCAATCATATGGGATTCAGCCGGGACTTTTATTCTGAGTCGTTATAATCGGTTTCTTCTGTATTTTAATTGTGAAGTAAAATAATGTAAATTGATAAATTTGAATGAGGTTCTGATCCTTATTACTGTACATAATTATAACTCGAAGCTGGACTTACTATAAATAATGTCTTACTTTTTAATCCAGATCACTAATAGGTATTTCATTTATTTTATTCCTTCTTTTTTCAACAATATACCTAGATTCCCAACTAATTGAGTTCCCAAACAAAATATCAGTTTTAATCAATCGAGTACATTGACTGGAACTATTGTGATTACGGCTATATAAATTTGTAAGATTATCTAACAGTTTATAGCCTTTTTGTTTCCAAGAAAAATTATTTTGATCGGTTATTCCGTTGCAACTACGGCTAGGAAGTTTTGTATTTTTATTTAACAGTATATAGCCAACTTGATCCTCAGAAGAATTATGATCGGTTACTCTGTAACCAATATGAGGACCATGGGGTCCAAGTTCACCATCTTCAGCATTGTCAATATATATTTCAATTTTATATTTTAATTTTTTCTCGACATTAAATTCTACTGGAAAACTTGCATAATATTTAAAAGTAAGAACTATATTATTTTGATCATTTTTCCAAACAGATACTTCATCATACATTGTAACTTTGAGTTCACTAGTGACTATTATAGTTTCTGGATCTTGTTGTTTTATTATTTCTTGCACTTTCTTAAATGCTAATTTTAATCCATTCGTCAATTGCTTCATGGCGTTTACTTCAGTTCTGTCAACTCTTAAATCCATATCATTTTCCTGATTGAACTTCCATGCATCGTGTTGATATCGGAATGATTTTTCAATATCATCTTTAAAAGAATAATCAAGTATTTCACTTGTATCGGAGGCACCCCAAACTACAGGGAATTTAATAATTGATGTGAATTGATCATAATCTTCAGTTAAAGCTATTATTTTATTTCTGAATGTTTCAGGAGATAATTCATTACGTATTTCTTCTGGTAATGCTTCATACAAACAGTTATTTTCCAGTTTTGGTTGAGGTGATTTGTTGAAAATACTAAATTGATTGTTCTCTAGATGCAACTCAAGAACTGTTGTTGTTGCTTCTTCATTTGGTGTAGTAGAAAATATTTGACTGGAGTTGTTATCTCCGTGTGCAATTATTGTAATGTCACTGTTCAATATGTGTTTAATTAAAGCAATGCAAGCCTGAAGACAAATTAGATCCATAATAATAATAATAATAATAATAATAATAATATATTTCATTCCTTTAAATACATTATAATGCATGGAATAAGTCAAGACAATGGAATAAGTATAATAAGTAAGTATATAAGTATAAACAATAATGATTAAAAAAAATTAAAGTTAAAATTAAAATTATAATTAAAAATATGTTGGTGATTTTAATTATTTAAGAACTCATCTATAGAATAAAAAGAATGTTCCAACAAGAATTTTGTTAATTCTGTTTTAATATTTTTGATTGATAGTGATTTTATGTTTTCAGGTAATTTGTTAAAAATTTTTACTATAGTATTGTATGGTCCCTTATATATGGTGTTTATTGTTGTTTGTTTTAGTTTCAATTGGTGTTTATTTCTCGTCGGGTATTGGTGAATCTGAATACTATCTACAAAAAGATCTGGATATTTTTTTACGAAAATGACACATTCTAAAATGTATAGTGCCGCCACTGTTAGTATTTTAAATTTCACAAAGAGGGGACGACATGAATCTTGTGGTCCACTTCTTGACATAATTCTAAGACATTTTTTCTGTATATTAAGTATTGAGGAAATATGGACAGAACCACCCCAGCACAGAATACCGTATCTGATATTTGACTCTATATAAGCATGGTACGTTGTAAATACTACGTTATCAGGGACTTTATCAATAAGCGAACGAATTAGGTAAATGTATTTTGTAATTTTATGTTTTATATAATCAACGTGGTGTTTCCAATTAAGGTCTTTGTCAAGATGTATACCAAGGAAGCGTATCGGTTGACTGAGATTAATAAATAATTCATTATTGATGTTTATGTTTACGATATTTTCTCCGTACTCTCCAAATTTTAGTAGCTGAGTCTTTTTTAGATTAAGTTTTAAGCTATTCTCATCAAACCATTGTATCAGTTTGTCTACAGAGTGATTTATTTTATGTATTAATGTTGTAGCGTTTTTAGCTTTGTAAATTATTGTTATATCATCTGCATAAAGAAATATATTTTTAGAAATTTGAGTAATATCGTTTATGAAAATATTAAATAATAATGGTCCAAGAACTGAGCCTTGTGGCACACCACGTTGAATATTTTTTATTTCAGAATAAATACAATTATCATTTTTCGAGTTGTTAATTTTAACATACTGTGTTCTATTATTCAAATATGAGTCAAAAAGCCTAAGTGGGGTACCTCTGATTCCATATCCCTCGAGTTTTAGATGTAATAAGTCATAATGTACACTATCAAATGCCTTAGACATGTCAAAAAATATTGCCACACAAAGATCTTTAGACTGCCAATTGGACATTACTTCAGTTATTAATTTAAAAAGTGCTAAATTTATTGAACATCCGTTTTTGAAACCATGCTGTGAGTCAGAAATAATGTTAATAGGATAATTATCTCTGATAATTGTTGCAAACAATTTTGGATTTCCAGTTTTTAATAACAGCTTTGATACATTTTTATTATATTTATTGTTGATATGAGTTTTTACAAATTCTTTTCCTTCCCTAATTTCAAGTAAGGCTTTCTGGTACATTTCCTCCATGTTTTGTAGTTTTGAATGATTATTGGATTTCTTTAATTTCCTACATATGTTATCTACTTGTTTTCTAACATGTTTCATTATTATTTCAGTGTTTTGTTGCATATTTATTTTAATCTCTTGTCCAACTTTTTCCCTAAATATTTTTTTCCAAAAAATAATAACATTTTCTTTGAAAATATCTCGTTTTGAAATATCAATATAAGTCGTGCATGTTCCGTCACTTGAAGGCAATTCGATAATTATTTTATAATTCAATTCGTCAAAAAATGATGACATAAATGATTTGATTATTAAAATATCTACTGGAGTTTTTGTTTGTAATATCTTTTCGAGTATAATGATAGATATATAAGATTCATCAATAGATTTATTTATTAAGTCTAATACAACTTTACCCCCATCGTAGATCAGTGCAATTTTTTTACTAAATTTTTCATTTTCAGAGAACAAATTATTTGTTAAATTTTCAACCATTTCCATGCCTTGCGGTTCACCCAATTTATCAAATACTTCATCCAATGTCTCATTAATTCTATGTGTTTGTAAAGTTATACAGGCTGATCCAGACCACCCGTCCACTATGTTTTACGCCCAAACTATTGAAGATAGAGTTTTTATAAAAAAAAATTTACTATGTATATCGACCCTAAAGAATTTCAAGAAAATATTTTCAACCCCCTAAAATTGCGCCTTAGGGGGTAGTTTGGGGGGTACATGCCCGTTTCTCAGTAAAATCAAATATAACGGTATATTCAAAAGTACATAATTGTAAAGACCATAAAAAAGTAAGAAACTTTTGTAAAACAAAAATTTTCATACTTTCAATTGTTTAGAAAATATGGCGACTTGATCTCAAATTTTAGGGTTTTACTAAAAGTGCTCTAATTTCGTTAAATGTTAATGAAATTGTATTCTTTTTTTAAATTTAGAAAGTAGAAATAATGACTTTTGTAATGATCTATGACTATTTGTGATTTTGATAGTTTAAAATGTCATACGCAATATATCAAAAATTCAAAAGTTCAACTAAGGATAATTCGAAATTTTCAAATACAACGGTATATCAATTAGTACTTTTTCTTAAAAAGGATATGTAAATAGACAACTTTTGTTAAGAAAATTTAAAATTTAAAATTATAATTTTAAAATTGAAAACTGAAAATTACAATTTTAATTTTTTTTATCAAAGTTGTTTATTTACATATCTTCTTTAAGAAAAAGTACTAATTGATATACCATTGTATTTAAAAATTTTGAATTATCCCTAATTGAACTTTTCAATTTTTGGTATGTCGAGTATGACACTTTAAACTATTTAAATCTTAAATAATGATACATCTTTACAAAGTTCATTATTTCTACTTTTTAAATTTAAAATAATAATATAATTCCATAAATATTTAACGAAATTAGAACACTTTGAGTAAAACTCTAAAATTTGAGAACAAGTCGCCATATTTTTTAAACAATTGACAGTATGAAAATTTTTGTTTTACAAAAGTTTCTTATTTTTTTATGATCTTTACAAATATGTACTTTTTGATATACCATTTCATTTGATTTTACTGAGAAACGGGCATGTACCCCTCAAACTACCCCCCAAGGAGCGGTTTTAGGGGGTTGAAAATATTTTCCTGAAATTGTTTAGAGTCGATATATATAGTAAAATTTTCATCCTAACTCTCTATCTTCAATAGTTTGGGCGTAAAACAATGCCGGACGCACTATTGGAGGACCCTGTATACGTTGTATTTATAATATCATTTTTAATTTTATCACAAAACGATTTAATGTAATTCTCAAGTAAAGAATCTATTTCATTATACATACATGCAGTTGTTAAACCTTCAACTGATTTATTTAAAATACGTGACCCAACTGATTTTATTATTCGTTTATAACCAACAGCTTCAACTGGTTCATTTCCATACATTTGTGCTACCTTTTTTCCATTTATTAATGCAGGAGCAACTATTTTAGAACCGTAGGCTGACATTGGAACACATTTTAAAATCCAAGCTCTAATAATTGTCAGTGTAGAATTTGTCAAACTTTTTAGTTTGTATGTTAAATAACACAGGCCGACAAAAAAAATTTTTTTGTTTGCTGCAGGGCAAACAACAACTTTTTAAGGGTAATTTGGACACGCTGAATCCAAAAATGACCACCGTTTTGCTCAATCAGCTCTTGTTTTTGCGGTATAGCAAAAAACATGTTTTTTGCTATTTGCAAACATTCAAATTCGTATATATATATTTTAAATCAATGACTTCAATCAATTATCATTCAGATTGAAGCTATGGGTCCTAATTAAACTAAAAACCCTTAAATTATATACATTCATAAAGTTATTCCCTTCGAAAATCATGTTTTAAACGAAAAAAAATCGATTTTTTAGCAAAAATTCAGCAATTTTCAAAATTCAAAACGATGTAACACAAACAATTTTTGTCCAATTTTAATGTTATTTACTAAATTTGTAGCTTTATCTATCTTCTTTATTGTGTAAAAATTTTAACGTAATCGAATGAAAATTGGCGAAATGGTACTAAAATCAACTGCGCGTGTCAAAATTGGTAGTTCGGTAATTTTCACTCCTGGCGTATGTATGGCTCGTAAAATGAATTCTGTGAACAAAGTAATGAATAAATTTTTACTTATTTCATATATTTTTTCGAAAATAATAATTACTATGCCAAGATAATCGCTGAAAAGAAGTTTTTCTTATACATAATGATTTTTTTTTAATTTATGGGCAAGAACGTTTTGAATGATTTTTTTTTTTTAATTTTGTAAAACAGTGCCATTAATTTTCGTTTCGAAACTCAAATTAATACGTATTTTATTTAATAACTTTGTTCAAAGAATTTATTTAACGCCAGGAGTGGTTATGAGCGAACTACTAAATTCTGACACTGATTTTAATACCTTTTTGCCAATTTTCAGTCGATTACGTTAAAATTTTAACACAATAAAGAAGATAGATAAAGCAATAAATTTAGTCAATTATATTAAAATTGGACAAAAATTGTTTATGTAATAGCGCATTGAAATTTGAAAATTTTCGAATTTTGGCTAAAAAATCGATTTTTTTTTCGTTTAATATATCATTTTTGAAGGGAATAACTTTAAAAATGTGTATAGTTGGAGGCTTTATAGTTTAATTAGGACCCATAGTTGCATTCCGATTGATCTTTGGTTGAAGAATTTAATTTAAAAAATATATGACCGAACTACTAAATTTTGCCACGCGCAGTTGATTTTTGTACCATTTCGCCAATTTTCAATCGATTACGTTAAAATTTTTACACAATAAAGAAGATAAGTAAAGCTACAAATTTAGTGAATAACATTAAAATTGGACAAAAATTGTTTGTGTTACAGCGTTTTGAATTTTGAAAATTGCTGAATTTTTGCTAAAAAATCGATTTTTTTTTCGTTTAAAACATGATTTTCGAAGGGAATAACTTTATGAATGTATATAATTTAAGGGTGTTTAGTTCAATTAGGACCCATAGCTTCAATCTGAATGATAATTGATTGAAGTCATTGATTTAAAAAATATATATACGAATTTGAATGTTTGCAAATAGCAAAAAACATGTTTTTTGCTATACCGCAAAAACAAGAGCTGATTGAGCAAAACGGTGGTCATTTTTGGATTCAGCGTGTCCAAATTACCCTTAAAAAGTTGTTGTTTGCCCTGCAGCAAAATGGCTGTCGGCCAGTGTAATCTTTCCAATCAAATAAGCCACGTACACATGCATTCACAGCATATCTTAAATCATTAATCCCTTCAGTAATAAGCGGTGAACTTAATCCCAGTGAATAAAGTTCCATGACAGCCCCTATTGCTATCTGAGCAACTCCCATCAACATTACTGCTGCACTATTCAGTATAATCTTTAATGTGTATTTATTTTCATCAAGTATAATAACTTTACCTAATCCATTGAGTGTAAATAGACGTACTTCATCAATATTACCAAACGAACGTTTATCAAAATATTCAGCCAATGATTTTAAGTTAAAATCTGGAACTTCTGTAGTTTGTAGTAAACTTGAATATTGTTTTAGTTTCTTTGTTATATTATCAATAGTAGCAGGGACATTGAAACGCTGGTTTATACTACCGAGTTGGTCATGCAAATTTAAAGAGCTATCTAGTTACATGTCAGGATTTTTAGTAAAGAAAATACTAAATTTTATAATACTTTTATCTGTAAAAAAATCTGCAAAAAAAACTACAATTTTAATAAAATATTATTTTTTAATTTAATCCGTTATATTAATTATTAACCAAAAACAAAATTAATATACTTCAACATAATTGCATCAAACACATAAATATATAGGAAAACAATTAACTGTTTAAAAAAAAAGGATTGTGTGGTTTTATGAAACCACGGTAAAAGTGAAACTTTTTTTTCACATTATAGACATTTAACTAAAAATTTTCGGAATAATAAATTCAAGCACTCAAAATTGAAATAAATCCATAAACAACAACATGCACCAGCAAAAAGTTGTAATAATACTAATAAATTCTATATAAAAACAAAGATCTTTTTTCCTTTTTCTATAAGCACGTGCTCTGTCGGCGTTCTGTTTTTTTACGGCGTAAAATCTGTGCGTAAAATTAATTCATCGTTATTCATTTTTGCACTATTCTTTCTCGTTGATCAGTTTTTTGGACTCACTAGCTGTGTCGTTGTTTACCAAAAGCAAATAAATAACAACATTTACATTAAACACTGACAAATTACAATACAAACTTACTAAATATGTATAATAGCACACAGTACATAAACTGTCATACAATGAATGGCTGCTTGTTCCACGCATGCGCAGTCCAAACGTTACGCGACATGCAACACACAGACCAAAAAGTTTGAGACGATGTAATAAAAGTTTCACTTTAAAAATTAAAAATTATTGAAACAAAATAATTAAAATTTTAATAGGTATATAAAACTAGACTTTATAACGATGTATAACTTATGTTATATGCCTCCAAACATGAGACGTATTTTATAATGTAAATTAAACATTCTAGGAATGCAGTAGACAGCCTATATTTCATATACACCTGTCTATCATTGCACCAAAGTTAAGCAGCATCATGATAAGACATATATGTTGGATGGGTGACCGGCCAGGCGGCTTTTTTATATTATTCTATTTGGGGAAACGTTATATGTATTAAAGTTAGAGTTACCTACAATTGTACTTTATGAAGTAATGACGTATTTATCCCTACTCCGCGGCCGAGCGTAATGCGACATGCAACACACAGACGAAAAAGTTTGAGACGATGTAATAAAAGTTTCACTTTAATAATATTTACTTAGAACAGACCTGCCTGTCTTACTTTCGAAATACCAGCTAAAATTTCATTCTCTTAAATTGTCTGGTATTATAAAGGTGCCAGCTTTGCAAGCTAGCAAGCACTCTCAAATGAGGTATCAAACTTATATGACAGTTCTCTTGGAGTTTCATGAAGTATTTGACAAGTTTCACGAACGCGTTGTATGTAAACACAAACAACGGTATTAAAACAGTGGTGATATTATGACAAATATTTTGTACCGTCAGAGTTTTCACCAACTATCTTACTATAAGTATCACTGCTCTAAATCCCATAGCAAAATACATAGATGCTTTCACAAAATTAATACCTCATTTGTGAGTGCTTGGTAGCTAGCAAATTTTTCTAGCCCATTTATGATACCGGGCATTAAATTTTTTAAATGGATTAAATATTTCTAAAGCCATTTCAGAATGTTTAAATATTTTTTTCATTTTTTTCGTAATCAAATATAAATTTATTGTACAATGAGTTTATCTATGATTGATAAGATACTGCATGTGTGTATTTGGTGATTTAAGTCATATCTCACATTGCTAATGTAAGTAATCTTTACTTATCATAATTCAAGTAGTTCTGTTACAAATAAACATATTTTTATTTATTAGCAAAAGTTTTAGTGATTTTGTGTTTTTATTTGAAAATAGGTAAGTCAATAAGAATGTATAATATATAATTTGTTGAATAAACAGGCTTCCGCGGTTAGATATATATTAAAAATTCTGACAACCCGAATTGATTTCTGATTGATTTCTCAATCTACTATTCAAGTTTGGCACGACAGTGCTGTATCACCCTGTATATTAAATATTCAATTTTTTAATTTTTTTATGCTTGCTAAAAATAATACAAACATAATTTTTTGAATGAATCGCATCATTGACAGTTTTTGTTAAAAATGGAAATACTGTCATAACATTAACTTGAGTATCTCGTATTTATGGTACAGATATGTAAGTATTTAGGGAGACTTGTACAACTAGAAACACCTACATATGTCTAATTTTTTTTTTTTTACAACAGTTAAAACTAATAGGTTGCCATTCAATAGGAATTGAAAAACCAGTGTTTAAAGTATAGTCATTTGGTTCGAAATAACGAGGTTACCTGGAAAGTTTTCCGGGAGTTTTGAAAATTGGTAATTTTATAGATTTCGATGTGCTCTTTCCGAATTTCAATTTTGCCACCTCGTATCTTTACCGCTCGCGCCGCCATATTGGAAAAATGGGGCCTAATAGTAGTTTTTTGACAATATCTCCTTCCTAACTCATTTTACGATAAAAATATTTGATACAAAATTAGAAATAGAGAAAATTTTTAATAATAACAATTTTTTTTGTAAAATCAATAGTTTTGGCGTACGAGCGCAGCAAACTATTATTCATCTACACATACACGTGTTTTGCGTATCACGATGCTCTGGAAACCAACTTTAATTAAAATATTGATTACCTCTGTTTTTTTTTTGTACAGTTCAATTCTTTAGTATTCGATGAACATTTTAAGATCAAAAAGAAAAAAATCGCCTCGGCGCTTTTTTAATAATTCATAAAACAAAAATACATTAATCGTGCACGGTCCTCTGAATGCCACCTTTAATAAAAAAATTATTACTTATGATTTCTGGTACAGTTCAATTCTATAGTATTCAAAGAACATTTTAAGACCAAAACGAAAAAAATCGCTTTAGCGCTTTTTTTAATAATTCATAAAATAAGAAAAGTCGTTTTTCAAAATTGTTTTCACTTAATATATATTTTAATTGTACAATCATTTGGTAGTTTTACCTGGAACGTTTTCCGGGAGTTCTGAAAATTGGTAATTTTATAGATTTCAATGTGCTCTTTCCGAATTTCAACTTTGCCACCTCTTATCTTATTTTCATATTGAAAAAATGGCGCCGAATAGTAGTTTTTATCGTAAAATGAGTTGGAAAGGAGATATTGTCAAAAAACTACTATTAGGCCCCATTTTTCCAATATGACGGCGCGAGCGGCAAAGATACGAGGTGGCGAAGTTCGGAAAGAGCACATCGAAATCTATAAAATTACCAATTTTCAAAACTCCCGGAAAACTTTCAAGGTAAAACTACCAAATGACTGGAAAAAGCGAAAAATGTCCTTAAATTATCAGTGATTCGGTAAATTATATATGACAATATATTTGAATTTTCTCTATTAGAATGTAAAAAAGGTTTCACGTTGCGAGGAGCAAAAAAATGCCGCGTCTATACTTTTTAGAGTATATATATTTTAAACAAAAACATAATTTTTTTTACTTGAACTCTGCAGTTTAAAAAAAATAAAAACTAGTAAATCGGTTTTCATTAACTTTTTTTACAAATTTCTTGTAATTGAAAAAAGTCAGTAAAATTACAATCTCTAGTTTTTATACCAACTAAAATTGCCATTGACTTTAATTAAATTTAGTTATTTTAATACCATGCCCTTTTTTCTATTTTTGCCCTCCCCCCCCCCCTCTTTATGTAATAAAATGATATATCCGCATACGGAATATCAGTTTTTATAAGAAAAAGAAACCATCAATTTTTAAAAATATCAAAATACTTATTTTTTAAAATTCAATAGGAACAAGAATAATCCTTCTACCAATTTTGAAATCTGGATTACTGATTCAACCCACTGACTTTTGATTGACGCATTAAACGGATAAAATCATGGATGTCGACAAACCATCAACATCACAAGGTACCTAATTGTAATTTTTTGTTCATTTTATGAAGAATTTTATTTTTGTAATACACTCATACAAAACTAAAGGATCAAAATATGCAAAATAATTATGGTGAAAATGTTAATAAACAATCTGTAAAGTAGAAAAGAAATATCCACTTTTAAGTGATTATTGCAATTAAAATATTTATTTATTTATCTCAAAATTAATTGGTTTATAAGACAAATTTTTTTTAAAAATACATATACCGGGTGTCCCAGATAACTTTTCTAGCAAGGGGATCTCAGTATCTATATAAGATACAGGGTTGGTTAAATGAGATGAAATATTTGTAAGAAAGGGGTGAGTATTACTACAGCAAAAAATATTCATAATTCTATGTGGTTTAGGCGGTATACCCAAAAAACTGAAAATTCGGAATTTCTTTAAATGGCTATAACTTTTTTGTTAAAGTAGATAGGTACTTTTTGTATACGGTTAGTCAAAGCACTTTTTTGTGTAGAATCGATTGATGTACCTATTTAGATTTTTTATATCACTTTTAGTTTCCGAGTTATGAGCCCCATCTTTAGTTTTTCTTATGGGCCACTAAGTTGGCTATGGCATATTTGAACGTGTTTTTCACTCTACTTTACAACGATGTGTCACATGTCATACTTATTATCGAAAATAAGTCGATGTACTAAATGCCAGTGATGTTTATGAATTATTTTATTACATTTAAGTGAGCCATGAAAACCATAAATAGTAAACAAAAATCACAATAGGTAACAACAATCAAAATAACAAATGACTATTTGAAAACAATTAACTTTAAAAAAAAATACATTATAATTTTTTTTTTACAATAAGTATAGCATGTGACACATCGTTGTAAAGTAGAGTAAAAAACACGTTCAAATATGCCATAGCCAACTTAGTGGTCCATAAGAAAAACTAAAGTTAGGGCTCATAACTCGGAAACTAAAAGTGATATAAAAAATCTAAATACACCAATCGATTCTACATAAAAAAGTGCTTTGAGAAACCGTCTACAAAAAATACCTATCTACTTTGACAAAAAAGTTATAGCCATTTAAAGAAATTCCGAATTTTCAGTTTTTTCGGTATACCGCCTAAGCCACATAGACTTATGAATATTTTTTGGTGTAGTTATACTCACCCCTTTCTTACAAATAATTGATCTGATTTAACCAAACCTGTATCTCTGAGATCCCCATGCTGGAAAAGTTATCTGGGACACCCGGTATAAACGAAACTTACAGCTATTAACTCAACATCTGATTTTGATAAAAATAATTATTATCTGTCGGTGCCTTTATTTTTTTTAGAATAGTTCTATGTAATATTTTTTAAATTAAAGCTACACAACATATCCAAAAATAAATATTTGTAAATGTCGGATGGATGTTATTTTCCGACGACTGTAAATCATGTTTAAAAGGTACAAATAATAACAGCTTACCTTAATTGGACGCTTCGTAGATCACATATATACCCTTTGTTATCAGCATCAGGAATTTTTGGTTCATAAGGTTTGATTTACTCTGGGTCAATGTGATTTAGGTCGTTTATAAAGGTGACTGCTTAATATTCACTGTTTCCGGGATTTCGAGATTGTACAATTTTAAAATCCCGGGATACCGGGATATATTTGTATATATTTTTACATTTTCAAATTGCCTGTTCAATTCTCATTACATTTTGCAAAGTTTTATACCTAAATCCAGCCGTTAAAGAGATTTTTATTTTATTTTTAAATCTTAACATGTTTTATAAAAACAATGCAATTTTATTATATTCCATAAAATAATTAAATTTTTGTGTTGTTAAAGTTTGTAAGTTATTTTTAAGGGAACTGTTTTATTGTTTCTATTTAAAAAAATATAACTTTGATTTGTAACGCAATTATGGGACATCCTGTATAAATGTAACTATTTTCAAACTATGCCGCTCCTCTAGCTTGACAACTTTTGCATTTAAAGTTTTCTTCCAATTATTATAATAAATGAAATATTGAACTTTGACACAGTCCTGGGACACCCTGTATCTACCCCCACTCCCCTACTCTCTATTTACCTATATTGTGTATTAATATAAGCCTGTATACTAACTAAATCTTATTTTACAGACGATTTAACACCACAACTGTTGGATTATCTTCTTCATGCAGACAACTGTAAAGGGAACGAATGCACTTTACCTTCTTGTGAAATTATCAAATGCATTTTGAGTCACTGGAGGACATGCACTTTAGGAGAAGATTGTACATTGCTACATTGTTATTCATTTGGTCAGCTTATCAATCATTGGAGACATAGCAAGCCAACTAAGAAGTGTAAACTGTGTTTTCCAACAATAAGTAATAAATCAAACGGTAAGTGCATGAACATTCTACTGGGTGTTTTTTAAGGACTTTCCAGCAGTTTATTTCCAAAATAAATAATTTAAGAGAAATTTTTCCAGACAAAAATTTCCTGATTTTGAGGAGGCTTAATATTGACGAAATGGGTTGACTTTGAAAAGGTTACCATAATGGGTTTTCAGGTTCAACTTTTTTTCAAATGTTAATCTTTATTTTTTGTTGCAGATTTGTAATTTACGAGGAATAATAAGCAACTTTTATTTGAATAATTTTTTCATAAAAAATATCCATTTTTTATTATATGGAGCAAAACAAAAGAAATTTATGAATTATCAATAATTTTTTACTCAAAAATTGTCAATTTATAAGAAAAATCGCAAGAGGAAAAAAGTACTTAGATTTAAACAAGGATTCTCAGAAAGTTTTCAGAATTATTTAAAAAAACTATGCAACTTATTATAAAGAATTTTTTTTAAATTTTCAAGAAAAAAAACGAATTACTAATAATATCACTGATAATTAATTCTTGCCTAAATCTAAAAACTTTTTGTCTCTTGCAATTATCTTTTAAAATTGGTAGTTCTGGAGTAAACAAATATTGAAAATCCAAATATTACTGTTTGTTTTGCCCCATATCATAAAAAGGGACATTTTCAGAAAAAATGGTTCAGACAAAAGTTACTTCTTTTTCCCCGTTAATTACGAATCTGTAACAAAAAACATAGGTTTATATTTGAAAAAGAAAAGTTGAACCTGAAAGCCCATCATAGCGACCTTTTCAAGATAAACCTTTAATGTCAATATTTTGCCCCCTCAAATTCATAAATTATTTGTCTAAAAAATCGTTATTCTGGGAATATTCCACTGGAAAGTCTTAAAAAACACCCGGTATAGGCATTTTTCAATTAATTTAATAGTAATCGACTCTTTTGCAAATAACCTAACCTAACCTATCATCAATTCTCGGATCCCTTTTGTTTATTATTTACATTAAAGACCTAATCACTTCAATTGATAACAAATCACTCATTCTGAGATGATACAGCTATGAGTACTATGCAACACATACACGCGAGCTTGAACAAAACATTAAATTTACCATTACAAATAAAAAATCTTTAAAAATCAATGTCGACAAAACACAAGTCATAAAATTCGGAAATTATGGGGGCACTTTAAGCTACATCACTCGAAATAACAACGAAACAATAGAAATCCAACAATTTGTAAAATTTCTAGGTTTAAACATTCAATCAGTTTATAAAGTTTATTATTGCTTACATTTTATTTTATTTTCTTCTATCATACATGTAAGAATATATTGTACTAGCTGATTCCCGCGGCTTCGCTCTCGTGAATTTTGAAACTAATCACAACCCTCTGTACGTGATAGGGGATTACATATTATATTTTTTATATTGATTTTTATTCATTAAAATGTATTCAAAATTATAAATATCTCGGATCTTACAATAAGTTAAAAATTACAAAAACACACCCTCTGTCTACCCCTACCGTTAGGGGTTTAATATCGAATTTTTTTATTGCATATTATTTTGCCCGACCATTATAACGAAAGCAGCTATGCAGATAAACATATCAAAAACACTAACCCTGTATACCCCCACCATTAGGGGTTGAATGTCGAAGTTTTTATGTTAATAGCCTATTTTGCCCGAATTTACCTTTATATGTAAAGCAGGTATGCAGATAAACATATCTGAATCCATCCTCGTCCCCGTCCCATGCTATTAGGACTTGAATATCGATCTTTCATTTTTTAATTCAATATTAATTTGCCCGAATTTACTTTAATATCATGAACAATTATAATGATAAATATATCAAAATCCCCCCCCCCCTCTATTCCCATAGGGGTTGAATTTTCGTAACTGATATTTGTCTTGTAGAGTACTTACTTGTGTCATGTTTCATTCGATGAATAAAAAAAAATTACAAATTTTTCCACCTCCTTAACACCTTAGGGCTTAAATTTTGGAAAATTCTGAAATAGTTGTTTCATTATTTATATTATAGAGTATGTTCGATAAGTTTCAATTAAATGCGAACAAAAAAATATTTTTGATATTAATTTTGATACCCTGTTTTAACCTCTTAGGGGTTGAGTTTCGAAAAATCCTTTCTTAGTGGGTGCTTACATCATAAAAGGAAGGCATCTACAAAATTTCACGTTTCTAGGTTCAGGGGTTTCGGCTGTACGTTGATATATGACTGAGTGAGTGAGTGAGTGAGTGGTTAAGGACAAACTATTTTATAGATATAGATATCAGTAGATTTTTCATTTATGTATGACTCGTTCTATCTCTCTCAGAGGGGCGCCAGAATAAAGTGTTTATTATTGTCTAAAGTTGTCCAAGCAATCTTTTTGATACGATAATTTTGGAACGCGATAAATTTGGCACGTTTTATAAAAAAATTCTCTTTATTCCCACTACCCCATCTATAATATGCGCAAAGAGAACCACAAATGTTATTATAAAAATAATAAAGATCTTTTATTTTTCAATAAAATAAAATACACTTCCCATTAGAAAATAGAGAAACTGTGATTTCTTAATCATTTAACACTTGACACGTATTTCGATTTTACGAGAAGTCCTCATAAGAAATCTTAGAATAACAGATATAGCTGTGCATTGTGCAATCGGCATGAGCACAATGTTTATAGACTCTACAATGATAACGAAGTATATTTTACTAGCGGAATCCCGCGGCTTCGCTCACGTAAACTTCGAAACTAATTAGAACCCTCCGTACGTGATAGGGGATGGCATATTTTTTATATTGATTTTTATTCATTACCTACAAAAAACGTAAATATTTAAGATTTTAGTTAAAAATTGTTAAAACTAACCCTCTGTCATTAGGGGTTGAATATCGAATTTTTTTTATTGCAGATTATTTTGACCGACTCCACCATTATAACGTAAGCAGCTATGCAGATATGTAAAAATATCAAAAACACAGACCCTGTCTACCCCGACCATTAGGGGCTGAATGTCGAACTTTGTATTTTAATAGATGACTATTTTGCCCGAATTTACCTTTATAAGTAAAGCAGGTATACAGATGAACATATCTAAAACCATCTACGTCCCCGTCCCATGCTATTAGGGCTTGAATATCAAACTTTCATTTTTGAATTTTCGAAACTGATATTTATCTTGTAGAGTACCTACTTTTGCCATGTTTCATTCGGCGAATACAAAAAAAAAACAATTATTTTAAAAAAATTTCCACCCCCCCCCCCCTAACACCTTAGAGGTTAAATTTTAGGAAACACTCAAATAATTGTTTCATTATTTATATTGTAGAGTATGTTCGATAAGTTTTAATTAAATGCGAATAAAAAAAAATATATATATAAAATTTGACACCTTGTTTTAACCCCGTAGGGGTTGAATTTCGAAAAATCCTTTCTTAGTGGGTGCTTACATCATAAAAGGAAGGCACATACGAAATTTCACGTTTCTAGGTCCGGGGGTTTGGGCTGTACATTGATATCTTATATAGGAGTGAGTGAGTGAGTGAGTGAGTGAATGAGTGAGTGAGTGGTTAAGGACAAACTCTTTTATAGATATAGATAAGAAACAAAATATTATTTTATAAATGAATAATTTCCATAGTAATATTTTATTAAGCTCTTTGTTGTATATCACAGTAACATTTTATTACAGATACAAGCAAAGAAGTTAATAGTGGAGGCATCATACCCAGCAAGAAAGGTATAGACTTCCATTGCTATACACTGATGACATACTGCTTCAATAGTTACAACTACAAACTGGACAACTCAGGATATGAGTATAAAATTCAACAAGAAGTTAACAAAACTGGCAAGTTTGATGATTTAGTGTACATATTCAAAACAAACGGAAATACAAAGTGGACGCGTTTACTTATACAAGCAAAAAGCAAAGATCAACAAAAATTAATTAGACCCAGTAATCTTCTGAGCAGTCGTAGAGAGGAGACTTTTGGTTTAGCAAAGTTTCTAAAATCTACAGATGATATTAAAGTCGATGATGAGTGTGAAGATTACTACATTATCTACACTAATGCTCATTTCGATTTAGATAGAAATGGAATTTTAGTGGAATGTCTTCAAAATAGAAAACAAGTCAGTTTATCAACTTCCAAATGCTCTTTTTCTGTATTTGATAGAGATTGTCAATACATGCTACAAGAAAACAATGCTAAAATATTCCATGAATATGATAAACAAGTAAAAGCAAGTGAAGAACGTTGGACCACATTTTTAAGAAATTTGGTGTTTGTTGTCGGTCAACCGGATTTAGAAAATATTAAAAGTGTTGTAGACTCAAAGATAAACAACATCCTACCTAATTTAACAGAACAAATTCGTTGTAAATTAATTGATATTACGGACAAGTCTTTGTATAAAAAAACAGAAATAACTTCACAAGAAATATCTAAAATAATTGAAGATGCAAAAGATGAAATAGATACATATTACAAGAAATATGAAGAAAGTAAGGTGGAATTTCACAGCAGTTTACCTCTGGAAGAATTCCTCATAAGCACTAATACAGTACTGCCCATTAGATCCAATAATTCAGAATTCACACTCCATAAAGTTTGTAAAAAACTAAAACAATTAAGAGAAGAGAAACCTTGTGTAAATAAATACACCATGAAGAACGTGTACAACATTATCCAAGTGACTGATTTAGATAATGCAATATTACTTAAACGTTTGAATCTTTTTATTATTGTTATTGAAACAAATGACGAGTTAGACAGGTTTAAAAATATTCAGAAAAATGATGACCAAAAATACATATTGATTTGTATTAAAGACGATCTAAACTTAAATGAAATACAAAATAGTTTTAAAGCCTGTAAAGACAAACAAAACAGTTTCCAAATGTTAACTGATGAGTCCAAGAATTATATATTAGAAGAGAAATGTATATCACTAAATCAACATAAATCGAGTTTAAGTGACATACTCAAAGTAAATATTAATGATTTAACTCAAGAACAAGTGAGGGGACTTAATGCCGTGATAACAGAAGATGTTATTAAGTGTTTCCTGGGAAAAGATTTTGGAGCATTAAAGATAAGTTTTAACAGTACATGTAATAATAATTTAGACGCTTCATATATTTCACGAAAGTTGTATTGTCCAGCACTGATAGAAGAGAGTAAATTAGAATTATTTGAAGAATCATATATAGTTGACAATTTAAATGAATTTAAAATTATGTGCGAGAAAAAACCAGAGCAAAATGTTCATCATGTATTGATTTCTGATAACCCAGGAATGGGAAAGTCTTCCCTGTCCAGTAGTGTATTTAATAAGCTCCAATCTAAATATCCAACAAATATAATGATACGTTTAAATCTAAACGACCACACTAATGCATTCAACGAAGACCCCGACTTGAGTAATCCAGAATCGACGATAGATTTTCTAAAAAATAAATTGTTAGCAGAAACAAAATCATCTATAATTTCAAGTAATATTTTGAATTTTATTCTACAAAATAAAAATAAAATGTTTTTATTACTGGATGGAGTTGACGAGGTGTGCCCTGACTACAAAGACATCGTGTTTAAATTACTTAAATCACTAAGTGGCTTGAAATATATAAGTTTGTTTGTGACAACAAGGCCGGCTCAAGCAACCAGTTTAGAAGAGATATTGACAACACTTGCGTTTTCCATTCAACCGTTTTCTAAAGAAGAGAAAATTTCATATTTGAATAATATATTGGATAGAAAAAATATAGATACTGAAGCATTGTTGGAAAAAATTAATAAAGAATCAAAAATGGAGGAGATATTTGGAGTCCCTTTATTGTTAAAAATTGTTGCTGAGATAATAAATAACAATAGTGAAGAGGAATTAAATATAGACGAAACACTTGATCTGTCTAAGATATTTAATACAATTGTAAACCAAAAATTCAACATTTATTCAAACGAAAAAAAGAAACAAGATACAACAAACACGTCAGTTAGAGGCGATGATGAAGTGTTACTGAACGATTATAAGAAAAAACACGAATATTTGGCAATGAAGTTACTTTTTAGTGAATTTAAAAATCAAGAAATATTCGATGAAACTACGATAGAAAGAATAATAAAAGTAGGAATAATTATACAAATTAAGGATCAAATACCCAAATTTACACATCGAACATTTGCAGAGTATTTTTCATCAACATATATAGAAACACATTTAAATGAAGAACAAATTATTAATATATTGTTTACAAAAGTATTGGTTGAGAATGATTTAACAATACTAAGAAAATTTATAAATAATTATATCAAATTGGATAACGAAGAAACAAAACAAATATTTAGTGAATCGATTGAGGAAAAATACCCAAATGTTAAGGAAGATGATCCTTTATTAAGTATTTTATTCACAGCTGCATATGAAGATAACTTGGAAATATTAAATTTCATATTGGATAATTTTTCAAAGTATCCAATTGTTTTAGAAATAAACTGCCTTGGCAGGCACGAGACTTTTTTATACATCATGACACCGAAGTATTAATATGTGATTACTTTTATAATTTAATATTTGATTTTAAAATTTTTTACTTACAAAATGATTTTCACTGAATGAAATTGATACATTGTATTTAATATTGACATTAAATATTAAACGAAATCAATTAAGAATAGTGATTATTGTATTAACTATTTATTTTGCTAGAATTCAATTATGACACTTTTAATAATAAATGCCAAAATTTTCATAGATAACTAGATTTTTTGTATTACCATTTTTAAATTAAAACCATTAAAACTAAAATAATTCTTTTTTTTGGTTAATTCATAAGAGACAACAAAAAAAATAGAACATGAATTATAGAAAATAATATTCTCTACAACTTGTATCTCAAACATTTTTTTCTAATACCTACCTATAACCGTTTAAAAAATAAATCGAAAAAATTAATTTTTTTAGAAAATCAATTATTTCCTAAAAACAAATTTGGGGGGGGGGTTAATGGATAGAACATAAATTATAGATAAATACCCTCTACAACTTTGATCTAAAACCTTTTTTTTCTAATGTGCACCGTTTATACATCATGACACCGAGTATTAATATGTGATTACTTTTATAATTTAATATTTGATTTTAAAATTTTTTACTTACAAAATGATTTTCAATGAATGAAATTGATACATTGTATTTAATATTGACATTAAATATTAAATGAAATCAATTAAGATTAGTGATTATTAGATTAACAAGTATTTATTTTGCTAGATTTCAATTTTGACAGTTCTAAAAATAAATTCCAAAATTTTCATAGATAACTAGATTTTTTGTATTATGATTTTTAACTTAAAACTAAAATTATTCTTTTTTTTGTCAATTCATAAGATACAAAAAAAAGAATAGAACATAAATTATAGAAAATAGTATTCTCTACAACTTGTATCTCAAACATTTTTTTCTAATACCTACCGTTTAAAAAATAAATCGAAAAATTTAAATTTTTTAGAAAATCGATTATTTCCTAAAAAAAAATTTTGGGGGGGAAAAAGAATAGAACATAAATTATAGATAAAAGTCCCCTCTACAACTTTAATCTGAAATATTTTTTTCTACTGCGCACCGTTTCAAAAATAATTCGAAAAGTTCAAAAATTGACACCAGTAAACATCCGTTTCCGGTTTAGTGATGGTTTTCAAAAATAGGAGGTGCACATCTAGAGTATACAAGAACCTTAAGTTTAAAATTCCACGTTCGTAAGTATTACAGTTTTGGCTGTAGAGCGTTCACAGACACACACACAGACAGACAGACAGACAGACACACACACAGACGTCATTGAGTTAATGGTTGTATATGATTCAGGGACGCTCAAAACGTGTAATTCCGTTAAAATCTCGAGTTCGATTTTTTTCGTGATCACTATACTTTATTTATACATTACATTTCATGTATGTATAAAAAAGTAAAAATGCTTTCCTAATATTCAAATAATACTGAACAAATATCTCTTCAAGATGTAATAAGAAAAGGTAACATAAAAATAGCAGTACGACTTATAAACATTTGTATTGAACTTAATAAAGATTCACATTCTAACAGTTTGGCAATGGAGTATCTGTTAGGTAAGGGTTATAAAGATGGTTATACAGCACTGCATAATGCAACCCAGTCAGGTTGCAAAGACATCGTTAGTTTACTATTAGACAAAGGGGCAGACATTAACAATGTGACTGATAGCGGTGATACAGTGTTACATACGGCCGCCTGTGGAGGTAACATAGATGTCATGTGTTTACTGTTCGATAAGGGAGCAGACATTAACAAAGTGAATAATAGCAATGAAACAGCGTTATTTAATGCTGCCTGGTTTGGCCATACAGACGTTATTAATTTATTGTTAGATAAGGGAGTAAAAATTAACAAAGTAAGTGATTCTGGTGAGACAGCATTGCATAAGACCGCCTTAAGAGGTCGCAAAGATATTGTTAAATTATTGTTAGATCAGGGGGCAAATATTGACAAACTGAGTAAATGCCATGGGACAGTGTTACATATAGCCGCATATCGAGGTTACGAAGGTGTTGTGTGTTTACTATTAGATAAGGGGGCAGACATTAAAAAAGTAAATGATTCGGGCCAGACAGCGTTACATAGAGCTGCCTTTGGAGGACACAAAGACGTGGTGAGATTATTATTGGATAATGGAGCAGATATTAACATTAGTTCATCCTTTGGAACAACATTACATTGCGCTGCTAGTCAAGGACATAAAGAAGTTGTGAGCTTACTGTTAGATAAAGGGGCAGATATCAACATTCTAGCTTATGTTTCTGGGACAGTCTATGGAGGACACAAAGATGATAAAGATGTAAACCTAAACTTTGTGAGTTTTCACTTTGGGACAGTATTACATACAGCCGCCGATAGTGGTCATATTGATATTGTTAGTTTATTGTTAGATAAAGGTATAAACATTAACATACAGAGTTTTAATTTTGAGACAGCGTTACATAGAGCCGCCTTAAGAGGTCACAAAGATGTTGTTAATTTATTGTTAGATAAGGAAGCAGACATTAACATTAAAGACAAGAACGGTGACATACCGTTACATAAGGCCACCTATAGAGGTCACAAAGACGTTGTTAGTTTACTTTTAGATAAGGGGGCAGACATCAACATTGGAGACAATAACGGTGACGTAGCTTTACATAAGGCCGCCAATGGGGGTCATAAAGATGTTGTTAGTTTTCTCTTAGATAAAGGTGTAAACATTAACATACTGAATTTAAAATTTGAGACAGCGTTACATAAGGCCGCCAATGGAGGTCACAAAGATGTTGTTAGTTTGCTTTTAGATAGGGGATCAGACATTAACATTATAGATAAAGTTGGTGAGATAGCGTTACATAAAGCCGCCAACGAAGGTCACAAAAACGTTGTTAATTTACTCTTAGAGAAGGGGGCTGACATTAACGCTGTGAGTAATGACGGTGAGACAGTGTTACATAGAGCAGTGTCTGAAGGTCACACAGACGTATTGTGTGTTTTGTTAGATAGAGGTGCTAACATAAACAAAGCTAGTATTAAAGGGTTTACTCCGCTACATTGGGCGGCTATGTGTGGTAGTACAGTTACAACTAGAGTGTTATTAGAGTGTGGTGCGGATGTTAACATTAGTAATACTTACGGTGAGCGAGCTTTACATCTAGCGTACAGAACTGGTAACTACAAACTAGTGCAGTTGTTATTGAGACATGACAATGATCTGTGTGACAGTGACAGTGAAGACAGTGACAGTGACAGTGACAATGACAATGACAGTGACAATGACAATGACAATGACAGTGACAATGACAATGACAGTGACAGTGAAGACAGTGACAGTGACAATGACAATGACAATGACAATGACAATGACAATGACAATAACAGTGACAATGACAGTGACATTGACCTTTACATTTACAGTGTGTTACCTACAAAGTTACTTTGCGCTGTGTGGAGACGCAATGTCGATGACTTGGAGTCCTTGTTAACTGAATGTGATATAAACACAGGTGACAGTCACAATAGAACACCCCTGTATTGGGCTGCCTTGTTTGGTGAGTGTGACATAATGAGAGTATTGTTGAGTAAAGGTGCTGATGTAAATATTAGAGACATTAACGACTCCACAATTCTACAAGCAGCGTTCAGGTCCGGTAATAACAAAGCAGTACAACTGTTACTTAGACACAACAGTGACCTTATAACTACTACATATATAGGGCAGTGATAGTGAGTATGATAACTAATATTGATATAATAAGTTAAATTATTGAACATGTTTATTTTTAATAATTGTTTTATAAAACATGGTTTTAAAATTATATTATTTAGGAAGAACCTATATTTTGTATCAAGAAATATAATGAGTTGTTTTGCTTATAACATAGTGTGGGGAGGGGTATTACTCATTGTAAGTTATTATTTATGGACTGAATTATTAATTAATAGATCTTAGTTAATGATAACTAAAACAAAATTAATGTTGTATAAAATAATAGAATTAATAATGATGAAGTAGATAATATATTTTTAAATCATTCTGTAAATTCAGTAAAACACAAATTGAATAAAAATTTTAAAATAATGTATCAGCGAATTAATTGTACATATATTCTAAAATTTTAGGATGAGGCTATTTGCACTTACAGTATATGCATTTAATTGACTATTTGCTATTTGCACATGCCGTTTGTGCATACAATTCGCTATTTAGACTTACCACTAACCTAACGTACACTTACCTACCCTCACTTAACAACCTTACTTAATTTGGTATATATACAGTACGTGCAAATAGGTTCTAGGAAAGAAGCCCACAGGAAAAAAGCCCACAGGAAAAATACCCACAAAAAAAGCCCACACGGAAAAATGCTCACACGGAAAAAAGCCCACACGGAAAAATGCTCACACGGAAAAATGCTCACATTAAGAAATAAATAGGATACAGATGTTTAACATATTTCATGTATGTAATGTATTGACCTTATATATTTACAATATCAAATACCTGGTCAGCTTGTTACATTATCAATCAAATATTCAATCTAAAAATACATTTACTTAATAATTTCCCAGAAAGGATTCAATCTCCGGTTTGGTTATAATCTAACAAAGGCGGAGATTGAATGTTCGTATTTTATACTAGATTAATCCCCTTTCGCCCCAATAGATTGCCCTAACCAAGGCGGAGATTGAATCCCCGTTTCTTATACTAGATTAATCCCCTTTCGCCACAATAGATTGCCCTAACCAAGGCGGAGATTGAATCCCCGTTTCTTATACTAGATTAATCCCCTTTCGCCCCAATAGATTGCCCTAACCAAGGCGGAGATTGAATCCCCGTTTCTTATACTAGATTAATCCCCTTTCGCCCCAATAGATTTCCCTAACCAAGGCGGAGATTGAATCCCCGTTTCTTATACTAGATTAATCCCCTTTCGCCACAATAGATTGCCCTAACCAAGGCGGAGATTGAATCCCCGTATTTTATACTAGATTAATCCCCATTCGCCCCAATATTTTGTTAGCAAAATTAAATATTTGTGATTTTCTATATATTTTTTTTAACATATTTTTAATACCTACTCTATTTTTCAACATTTACCGTGTCTCTTGGTAAAACCTAGGTTTTACCGAGTGTATGATGGTAAAAGTTCGAAATTCGGACTTTTACCATTAACAGTTGGTAAAACCTAGGTTTTACCTCAGTTCGGGCTTTTACAGTAACATTTATATACATATCTAAAATAAGAATAAATAAAGTTGTGACAGTACAGAAGTTTGGCATATATGAAATCATAAAAAATGACATACAATACAAATATATAAAAATAATGTGCCGTCTTGAATTAGTACATCTGTATCCTATTTATTTCTTAATGTGAGCATTTTTCCGTGTGAGCATTTTTCCGTGTGGGCTTTTTTCCGTGTGAGCTTTTTTCCGTGTGAGCATTTTTCCGTGTAGGCTTTTTTCTGTGGGTATTTTTCCTGTGGGCTTTTTTCCTGTGGGCTTCTTTCCGGTCACCAAAACACTGATTATATAAATGTAGTAATACTTTTCTAACAGAGTACAACATGATTTAGCAAAGCTGGTTCCATATTAAATATTCAGATATGGGTTTGATAGCCACATGCTGCATTGAGAAATGTATTTTTTGACATAAAAATTCAAAATAAAAATACATTCCAAACTTAGCAAATGCAGCAACGATATTATCAATAACATAACAATATTTATTATTGATACCATTTACGTTGTATATTACGTTGTAAATTTAAAATTAGTGAATCATAAATAGGTATTGCTGTTTTAAAATGTTTTTATAAGAAGTACCTATCTATTATTTCAATATATTATTTTATGTTAACATACCTCCAATGTACGGATTCTTCTGTAACAAAACAAGATAGAACATTCTGTCCCTTTGGAGTGTTTTCTTTGCATTTTATATTGTCGAACAGATCATTCATCATCTTCACAAATTCAGCGGTGGCACTGTGATCATACAATGAGTATATATATTATGATTATATATTATAAATAAAACACATCACTAACATTTTATTAATGTGTAAATATAAAAAATATATTTTAAAATGAATTGTATTTTATAATTTTTATTTGTATACCTACTTTTTTTTGATCATAATATGTATACTATAATAATAGTAAAATTCACATTAATTTTAATTTGTGGAATTTATTTGCACCACAAACTATCTTATTTATTTTATTTCCTTTACCTTTTTGTATCGTGTCCTTAATTAATGAACTAAATTGTTAACAGATATAGAAAAATTTCAAACAAGTTAAAAAATCTTTAAGGTTCATACATATAGTCCAGTCAATATAAAATTTGAGCTAGAAAAAAATGACGGAGTAAGTTTTTTTCAAGAAATTGGTAAATTTCGATGTATAGAACATGGTGATAACTTTTACCCCCCTTCACAGGGAGGTGCATAACTTTCTACGGGCTTACAAAGCTGTCTAAAATCAGTTATTTGAGTATACCACTGGGGCTGTCAGCTTTAGAAGAAAACAGGTTTAATAAATCTTAAAGCTGATAAAAATACCAATAAAATAGTATTTTTAAAAATGATGTATCGTAAATAGTTATTGAAATAGAGCCCGCGAAAAAATCACTTAGCGACGTCGAGTTTGGAGATTACGGCTGAAATGTAGAGTTACGTTCGACCGCTGTGTTTAATATGTATTTAATTGAATTTCAAAATGAAATTTTAAATTATAATAGAGAAAAGAGTGCCCTAAATAATGCTCGGCACCCAATGTCAGATTCTTGAAAAATGTTTGAGTTATAAGCACTCAAAGTTCTAGGTATTACAAAAATTTAAGGAAAATTATTCATGTTTTTCGACGACCCAGAGAAGACCTTCTACACCGAATAAAATAAATTCCAGCTAGGAAGCCATAAAAAATGTAATGCCCTAATTAATGGATTCTGTCCGACCATGATTACTTTAAAATTGTTCAAGTTATAGGTAAATATATGAAGACTCATTTTTATAACAAATATTTTAATATACACTGTTTTTGAATACATTTGTGATAATTATAATTTAATTTATGTGCTTTGTATATTTACCTATAACTTGAACAATTTTAAAGTAATCATGGTCGGACAGAATCCATTAATTAGGGCATTAAATTTTTTATGGCTTCCTAGCTGGAATTTATTTTATTCGGTGTAGAAGGCCTTCTCTGCAGTCGTCGAAAAACATGAATAATTTTACTTAAATTTTTGTAATATCTATAACTTTGAGTGCTTATAACTCAAACATTTTTCGAGATTTCGACATTGGGTGCAGATCACTATTTAAGGCATTCTTTTTTCTATTATAACATAAATATCATTTTGAAATTCAATTAAATACATATAAAACATAGCGGTCGACTGGAACTCTGCATTTTAGGCGTAATCTCTAAACTCGACGTCGCTAAATGATTTTTTCGCGGGCTCTATTTCAATAAGTATTTAAGGTACATAATTTTTAAAAACACAATTTGTTCGGAATTTTATCAGCTTTAAGATTTATTAGACTTATTTTATCATAAAACTGACAGCCCCAGTGTTATTCTCAAAGAACTGATTTTAGACAGCTTTGTAAGCCCATAGAAAGTTATGCACCCCCCTTCGAAGGGGGGGGGGGGGAAGTTATCAGCATGTTCTATACATCGAAATCTACCAATTTCTTGTAAAAATCGTACTCCGTCATTTTTTTCTAGCGCCACCCCTATACGAAATTGTCTACTGGCTGGACTAATAAGAAACAATCATATTAAATATTACGATTTCAATGGAATTCAGTTATTTTCAACCACTTTTCAACTTATCTTTTTTTATTTCAATACATATAATTAACTAAAATTCAAAATAAAGTTTTACTTACCGATCTAAATTATGACGTGATGTATGAAAATTTACTCCAATTCGTTCTTGATTAGTTGTACACACTTATTGTTAGCATAAATGTTTATATTTATTAGCACTAAACTAATCAGATATATTCAATTTAACCCTTAGCTGCCACTGTGGGGTACTAGGCGCCCCACATTATTTCAACTTCAATGTAAGCTGTTGAAATTTTACAAGGTTTTCAATTTTTTAAATATATTAATTATTATATATTCTTTTAAATAACCGACTGAAGTGCATTCCGTATCGTCCGAAGATGATAAAGGAATTTTATTGAATTAAAATATTCAATAGCTTACGAGTAGTTAGCATGTTAGTGTCTGGGGTACGAGGTAACCCCAGTGTGGCAGGTATGTTATTCTGGAGAAGTGGAGCAGCTAAGGGTTAAAGTCGAAACACAGTTAAAATAGTTTTTAGCGCAATGACCTATTTGCAGCTGTAACATTATATAATACCACAATGATTTTCAAATGTTTCCTCTCACAGTTCACGCCCCTCTTCCACGGTATATTGTATTCGTAGTATTGCGTTCGTAATACATATTTTGTCGAAAAATACATACGAACTTAAACAAAACTGTAGAAATTGTGCCTTTTACTTAAATAACACAACTGTAAAGAGTATTGCGTATATAAAAAATTACTATTTTTTTAAACTCGATTTAATACTGGTTCTGCCATCTAGCGTTGGTTGAACCAACTTAAAGCGACATTGACATTAAGAAAATTTTTCTCATTCGGTAAGAGTTGTACCCCAGTGGCCTCTTCCTTCATAAGCCACTAACACTGACGCTATACATACATATGTACATATTATGTCTGTTGTGTTACAGTTGGAGCCTACGTCACGTTGTTGTTCACTAAAATCGATCACTACAGAATTTGTTAAAATTTTAATATTGTGTTAAGTAAGCTAGTTCGCATTTGTAAAAAAAATTTCAGGTCAGTTTACCATTTCGTTTATTAATTATAAACGTGCATTGTTGGCCTCTTATACATTGCAAGCATAGGGATCAACTTGGAATTTGATATTCATTTAATTCGTGTATTAAAACTAAACGTCAGATTTTAACCAAAAACGGATATGTTATAGATTGGTAATTAAGGAATGTGTATATAAAATTTTAGAATGATTTACCATCTCCTTAAATAATTATTAATTTTTAACTTTGATAAATTTCCGAACACATGACGTAAATATACAATATCGGCGCGATCTTTGAAATATAAAAACGTGGTATTGAAAACTGACGCGCGTTGTAAATATCAAGTGATTATTGATTACATTTAATGTTTTTATTTATAATAATAATAGTTACTATTGTTATTATAATTATTACTATTGTCAGCAACAGTAATAATTATAATATTGTGTGGTATATTAAGTATAATAATAAATTATAGTTTCAATATAATTGTATATTATGTAAATACTAGGCTATAAATAAGCTAGCAATAATTGTTAAGCACACTTCTTGTATATACTTTCATAGAATAAACACTAAAGAAAAGTACAGTGTTATTATTAAAATGTAAAAGATGCTACATATTGTTAAAAATGAATCTTCTATTCTTGTCTAATATTATAAATTGTTGCCAGATCTATTTGTTCTTTTTTACCGACATATCAAAACCCTGTAGCCATGCTAAATTTCGCTAGATGTCACGACATTCAGTGAACAACAACCTTATATAAATCTAGCTGTCACGTCCCTCTCGTGGTCGTTCATATGAAATAAAAAATAAAAGAAGGGCTTTTCAAAAAAAATATAATTTTGGCCATCTAGCGTTCAATATTAAAACTAAAACTAAAGTCATCGGCGGAATTTATAAATAAAATTATTGAATTTATTTACTTATATATTTATTTTATTTATTATCAGTAGTAAGTTAGTTCTCATGTTTTCATAAACCTGTAAAGACCATCTATGTTGAATATTGAAATCAACATGATTGACAATCAAACCTCTATTTTCTGAAAATATTTAAATGCATTTAAAAATAATAAGTTATATTAATATTAACTGAATTTATTTAAACAAAATATTTATACAGTTCAAAAATATTATATGCATATCTACATACATATTACGAGTATATTCTATGTATATATAATATACAGGTAAACTAACTAATTTTATGACAGTAAGAACATTAATAACTTTTTTTGAGCATAGACTTTCACGGTTGTTTGATTGTATAAATTATTTATTTTTGGATTTCATTCCGCGTTGCAATGTAACATCGCTTAATGTTTCGACCAACATCTCGTAGTCTTCTATAGAAGTGAAGTGTCGAGTCCAGAAGGTATAGCTACTTATAAAAGCGTAATGTTTGCTAGAATGAGTTCTGAAAAATCAAAAATATATACAACATTTATTACATTAAAATTAAACATAAACAACTATTGTATAAACGTAGAATATACAGGGTGATTCAGCACTGTCGTGCCAAACTTGAACAGTAGATTGAGAAAAATATTTTAAGCAAAAAACTTCCGATAAACATGTGTCCAGAAATTTTTCCTTAGGGAACTACAGGCTTCCAAAGATTTTACTAAAAATTAGTTTTAATTTAATATCTAGAGAACCCTTTGTGATAGAATTATGAAATTTAGAATTTGCTTTAGTAATAATATGTGTTATCGATTTCTAATATTAACCAATTATATTTTAGGCCAGGGCTGTATGGGGCTAGTGGGCCCATCGATTTTGATCTTGTAATTGTTTGTTCCTTAATTTTTTTTTCTCAGTTGGTACTTTTATAAGATTATATGACAGAAAATGCACAAAAACATATTTTGCTTGTTTATCATAGAATTTAACTTAATACGGATGTTTGAAATTACAAAAAATAAATTTATATTCTGGTTCTATGATTTTTTTTTCTTGGCCTTCCATTTCTGATTTAGCCAGTGTTCTATGATTAAAGGTGAGAATAAAGTTCATTTAAATAAACCTCCTAATATGAATTCTGTAAGATCTATATAGCCAGTTCTATTACTGTTACATGAACTTTATTAACATGACTAAAAAAACAAACTAAAAATGGCTATTTGTTGATATGGATGCATTTTCGGAGGTATATTTATATTAACTTTTTGTCTTATTTGTTATCATGAAATAAGAATATAAATTTATTTTTTTAAATTTCAAGCATCCGTCTTAAAATTAATTCTGCATGCTTTCTTTTCCATCGATATTTCTCGAAAACGTTTTAACGTATGATAAACAAGCAAAGTATGTTTTTGTGTATTTTGTGTCATATAATCTTATAGAAGTACCAACTCAGAAAAAAAATTAAGGAACAAACAATTACTAGATAAAAATCGATGGGCCCACTGGCCCCATACAGCCCTGGCCTAAAATATAATTGGTTAATATTAGAAATCGATAACACATATTATTACTAAACCAAATACTAACTTTCATAATTCTATCACAAAGGGTTCTCTAGATATTAAATTAAAACTAATTTTTAGTAAAATCTTTGGAAGCCTGTAGTTCCCTAAGAAAAAATTTCTGGACACATGTTTATTGGAAGTTTTTTGCTTAAAATATTTTTCTCAATCTACTGTTCAAGTTTGGCACGACAGTGCTGAATCACCCTGTATATAGGTATTTAAATATAATTATTTTAATCACAAACACAATTAATGGGGGCACGGATTTTCAAAAGTGGAAGAGAAAAAAAAATGTCTTTAGATATTAATGCCGTCAATTTTTAAAATTAAAGCCATAAAAATTATGTTAAATTTTTTTTTTAATAGGACTCACAATGGGAACCTTACCTAAGACCCTATTTTTTCCTTAGCCTGCTCCTGGATTTACGCAGATTTTATTTGGTCCCTGTAGATCTAATTTGTCCAGGATGGTATCATCTTATATCATTTTACACTAATACACAATGAACAATAGGTAGCTAGAGACTTTTTTGAATAAATATTAAATAATAATTTAATACACAAAAAACTGCAATAAAATAGAAAACTCACAATGAGAATAAGAAATGTCAGAAAACAAAAATCAAGAAAAAAATAAATATAACATGTAATGCATAATCTTAGTATGTAACCTACGAAACACGTCGTGGATCAGTTTTAAACCTTATTAAACTACAAGTGGCGCCTCTAGAGGTCGTTCAGATGAACTAAAAATTTTTGACCATGGCCATCGTGTCCAAATGACGCTTTTGCTTATTAGTATATTCTGTGGCCTACGTGACAACATTGATTGTTTCTTGCGTTAAAGTTACTCAACGTGTTACTATGTAGATTGTTGTAATACATCAAATATTGAAAACATCTTTTTTTATAACAGGTAGGTAAGTGGGTTCTGTGATATTTTTACTAACATATTGTGCTTCATTGATAATTTAACACAATTCTTTACTTCTGAGTGTAATATTATTATTAAATTGAAAAACAAAATTCAGATAGTGAATGAACGTAAAAATATTACATTATTAGCTGTCAATTTTTTTTTAATATACATATTTTACATTTTCAAACTACACTCACCGCTCTATATAACGACGGCGCGGGCGCCACGCCCCGCCTAACGAGCTGACATTGACATCAACTGGTTAATTTAAGTTTCGCGCTAGAAAAACGGTCGCTAAATCGAGCGCCGATCACGTCGTTGTATCAAGCGGTCGTTATATCAAATGTAGTTTTACCATGCGGTGAGTTTAGTGTTGGAGACACTACACAATCACTAATTTAAATATTTGATATAAAAAATATTTAAATCTGAAAAATTATTTTTATTGAATTATAAGCCGCGTCGATTTGGTCGTTATATCGTGTGCAGTTGTGAAGATGTCCAATGCAAAGTACGACGAAACGTTGACAAATAAAACAAGCACACCGATGAGGTGTATACCCATAAGCCAAAAACCTATTATACATGCGAATTCAGTTTTTGATAGATATTCAAACAAAATATTTTTAAAGATTTCTAATTTTTGTTATGGTAATGATAGATATAATAAAGTTTGATAAAACTTGGCCTTGAATGTTATGTGTTATACAAGTTATTTATATTATAAATTCCTGGAACGTTAAAGTATCTCGCGCTGTGGGGCTAACGAAAGGAAGACATAGGCGCCGAATTAAAAAAAACATAGAGTTTTAAAATGCGTCATCTGGGAATTTTTATTAATACACTTCATTTTAATTATGTGATTATAATAAAAAATATTTCAAGGAAGCGATAGTTAGATAATTATTGTTTACGTCCTTTGAAAAATAAAGTACGAGCTTTAAGTTGTTTTGCATTTTGCACAGAAACACACATTTTTCTTATCACCATTTGAGTGTTATCTGTCGACTAAACCTTATACAGGGTGGGGCATTTATCTTGAGACAAAATAATATCTCGGTTGGATTCGATTATTTCTGTGGATTTTTATGATTTGTTGAAGACTGAAGGAAGTAGGAGCGATTCTGACCCCGGATTCATGTTCAGGAGACCAAAACACTTTGGCTAGCATATGTCACATGTAAAATACAGACTAGAGATGCCACGAATATTCGGCTACTATTCGGTATTCGGCTACTTTTTTTTACTATTCGGTATTCGGCCGAATAGTTCTCAATATTCGGCCGAATACCGAATACCAAATCGTGAAAAAAAGCACATAATAAATATTACTCCCAAATTTTTTTTACAAAAAATCAGCATATTTAATACTTAAAATCTATCAGTGGTAAGTTATAAAGAACGAAAAAATTTTTTTTAGCATTTGTTGTTACACAGGTTACACAGATCTTGCTGTTACACAACAAACAAACTGCCAGTTTATTGTCTTAACTACAAACATTATATTCCAAATAGGTGATTTTTTATTAAATGGTGCCATTTCGTAAAGCTTTTCACGAACAAATGTGATATTTTTTAAGATATACTGTGTATTATATTAAGGTGACCAACTGTCCTCTATAGAAAACGTGTCCTCTTTTTTAGTTTTCGAAACTTTTTTTTTTTTTGTCTTTTTTTGTTACATATTTGGTAAAATAAAGATGTTATCCATAAAATTACAAAAAAATAATTATTTTATTTTTCTCAAAAATAATAATTATTATTGAAATTAATCATTATTGACTTAAAATTTTCGTCAATAATGATTATTAATTATATATTAATATATTTAACTGTCCGGAATTGAAAAAATAATCGCGAAAGATTATTATAATTTCATTTTAATTTATAAAAATTATTTATAATTCTGTTTTTCTATATTGTACAATACATACGAGTACAAATTTGCAAAAAAGACCTATCAATTAAGTTTTAAATTTTTATAAAATGTTCAAGATCTAAAAATAATGTGACCTTTTTCCGAGGAGTTTTCTGAATGGTAGGGAGGGTACCCCTATTTGTCCTCTTTTTTATTTTTATAATTCTAATCACCTTAATTATATCTTAAAAAAAGAATCAATATATGTACAATGTACACACTTTTGATGTAACAATCAACAAATTCAAATAATACGTGTTGTGACACGACCTACTTGCAAATGAAACAAATACGTCCACGAAAGTGTCACCGAATATTCGAAAATTATTTTATATTAGGGGTGGCGTTATGGATGGTCTCCGATGCACGTAGAGTGTTGATTATGGTTTCAAAAATTACCTTAATATCAAAAGGTACATTTACAATAAAAATTAGCGGGGTGTTCGCAACATCTGAGCCCCAATTAAATATTTAATTTTAAGGGTTGCGTCAGATGTAGTTGTTTGATGCATTTAGAGGGTTGGTTTTAATTTTTTTAAATGTCTTATATCTAGTGTGTGTTTGTTCAGTAAAAATTAACGAGGTATTTCCATATTTTATTGTAGAAAAAAATTATTTTATATTAGGGGTGGCGTTAAGGGTGGTCTCCGATACACGTAGAGTGTTAATTTTAGTTTCAAAAAATACCTTTATATCAAAAGGTACTTTTACAATAAAAATTAGCGGGGTGTTCGCAATGTCTGAGCCACAATAAAATATTTAATTTTAAGGGTTGTGCCAAATGTAGTTTCTGATGCATTTAGAGGGTTGGTTTTGGTTTCATAAATCACCTAAAAATCAAAACGTATTTTATAAATAAAAATAAGTAGAGTGTTTACGTATATTTTATTTAAAATTAAACAAGTTGACTCTTATCATTGAGGGTGGTTTTCGATGAACTTGAAGGGATGGTTTTGATTTCAAAAAATGTCGTATGTCTAGTAAGTGTTTGTGCAATAAAAATAAGCGGGGTTATTCATATTTTTAGCGTAGAAAAAAATGATTTAATGTTAGGGATGGCGGTAGGGTTGGCTTCCGATGCACTTAGAGGGTTGGTTTTTTAATTTTTAAATTTCCCTAAGTAATAGTCATTTTTGGATAAAAAATTAGCGGGGTGTTCGCATTAACAAGTGCAGAATACACAATTTCAATAATAAGGGTTGTCCTGGGGGTAGTTTCCGATCAAGTTAGGGGGTTTATTTTATTTTTAATGAGTTCGCCACACTCAAATTACTAAAATATGACATAATTAGCGGGGTGTATTAATTCTTTCCTGGTTAAAAAATGTTTTTAATGTATTTCAACTATTTCGTTCATTGAACGTTCAGTTCTTCAAGTACATAATTTTTCTTTATTTTTAGGCAACCGATTGTATCATAAGAATATTTATATCTTTTATCTACTTAAATAAATTAAAATTATCAAGACATTTCGACATTTTCAGACGAGTTCTGAAATTATTAAAACACGAAAAAATCGAACTCAATAAGAGAAACAAAATGTATACATTGGATTTTAAAATACCTGTTAAGTAGTAAGTATAATAAAAAATTAGAAAAAAAAACTTTTTTAAAAAACAAGCTTTTATATACATATAATATACATGTGCACTAAAAAGTAAAAAATAAATTTTCAAACTATCGCTTTATTTTTCAGCTCACAAAGTCTTCCAGAATTATTATGACTAAAAAAGCTTGTGGCGTTCATTTAATATTTAATGTCATATTTAGAAATAGAAAAAGTTATTAAAAGATCAACAAAGGAAAACTTGCATTTTCTACTGTAAATTAATAATATATTAAATTGTACTTATTTATATTATGTCAAATTGTACATTATATTAATATTTGGAATTCTTAATTCAAATTATAAATTTTAGAAAGAAAAAATACCTTTAGCTACATTAAATTACTGTTTCAAATATTACATTAAATTCCAGGTGTCACTAACAATCAGTAAAGAAATATTTAAAATTCGCTTGATTCAACATAGGAAAAAGTGTAGGAGTTAAAAAAGTATCATATATTATCTACCTTCAATTAATATTTCAAAATATTACATTAAATCATCAAATGTTAAATTGGTGCATTACATTAATATTTGGAATTCTAGATTCAAAATAAAATTAAGTTCTAAAAGTTTCTTAAAGGAAAACTACATTTAGCTACTTTAAACGAATATTTCAAAATATTACATAAAATTCCAGGTTAATTTCTTCTAGATTCTACATGAATAGTTACCGAAAACAAACTACCTTTTATATTTTCAATTAATTTGTCAAAATATTACATTAAGTTACATTTTGATTTGCTACATTACATACTTGGTATACTAGATATTTCTAAATATTAAATGAACGCCACAAGCTTTTTTAGTCATAATAATTCTGGAAGACTTTGTGAGCTGAAAAATAAAGCGATAGTTTGAAAATTTATTTTTTACTTTTTAGTGCACATGTATATTATATGTATATAAAAGCTTGTTTTTTAAAAAAGTTTTTTTTTCTAATTTTTTATTTTGGGTATTCATTTTTAGCCATAGGTCATTTAATTCTTTTAATTATACTTATTACATATTCATTACATCAGAAGACTAAAAACCATATTTTGTTTTGAAAACCTCATCGGAATATATTCATTGAAATATAATAAAAATTACATTTTGATGAAAATTAAAATATCAAAGTGTATAATGATTACTATTTACTTATTAATTTTTCTTATTTTAAGAATCTTTTTAATTTCAAACAAATAAATATTTTTAACGTCACTAAATCATTATTTATATATTTGCATAAGCATCAGGTTTTAAATACATGAACATCGTTTACGTAAATTAAAATATAATTTGTGAGTTTTGAATCAATTTTCATTGAAAATAAAATTTACAACATTATAGAAAATAGTTATGAATATTAAAATTTTAATAAAATTATTAATATCTAACAAAAACACTTTCTGCCAAAAACAAAGTGGTTTAATTGAAGAGAAAATTATTATAAAAAACAATATTTTATATAGAACTATCTAATTAACCAATCAAACGACTAAAAAAATAAGAATTACTTATTTTCGAATAAAAAGAAATAAATTCAAAATTACAAATAAAGGATGAATTAGAACTATAGTTAAAGAAGTTCTTAACAGTGGATTAGGGATGTTATTTTAAGCAAAAAACTTCGTATGAATATGTTTCCGAAAATTCTTCGTGAAAGAGCTACAGCCTTCCAAAAATTGTACCAAAAATTTATGTTAATATCTAGAGAACCCATTATCATATAGTTATGAAATTTTAATTTTTTTGCTTAAAATAACATTCTCAATCTACCTACAGTTGAATTTTTTTACGTTAGTTATTAATCCCGTACATTTTTCTTTGCGAACATTAAAAACGTTGATATCGAAATCAGCTATAACTGTAAAAGTGTCTATGAATACATAAAAATCTTACCTTACAATAAATTTCCAATGTTTCATTCCCTCGTATGTGGATTTCTTTTAATACAATTGTTATTTTGCCAAATTTTTATTTTAACTACACTAAAAATTGACATTATGGAACTCCAGTCGTAAATTAAGTATTTATATTTTTAGCACTTCATAAAGTAACTTTTAAATTTAAATTTTAGAACTATACAAACAACTTAGGGCTACAAACTAAAATAACCGCTACTTTTAAATTGTATTTGACATTCGACATAATTATTTTTATTATAAAAAATAACCATGGCTACGAAAAATTATAAACGCAAGCATATTATTGGATGTATTAGATACATCAAAGAAGACCTTATAATAAAATAACATAGCTATAAAAATGATAAAAAAGTGCATTGTCACGGAGAATACACCATATTTGAAAATTTGACGAAAATCGTACGACGGGAAGTTCGTTAAAAATCGGTCGCAAGATTTGTACCACGGGACATAGTGACATACATGTGAAGTTAAGTAAAAGCTTGTAAAAAATAAAATCGGCGAACAATTTTTTTTTTTCATTTTAAAATGAACACAAAGCTTCTCGTATCGATATTGTAAGGAAACAAAACAATTATTTTTTATTTTTCAGATTATAATTTTAATAAAACCAAAATATTTCTATGGCGGCCCTATTTATTTTAGCTGGTTTGATTTATGTTATATTTTGCATGTTTCAACCGAAATTCCATCCATTTTTTTTGCCTACAATACGTTTTAACCCGGTTATAGACACGCTATATTTTACAAAATGATGATGGTAAAAAAAATAATAATCGTGTTTTAATATAGGTACTTACAGGGTGGCCCAAGTAAAACGATGTTGGTCATTTTTTTTACTATTTGATTCCAAAACTTTAATTAATTCAATAAATGTCCAAATTAGATGGTTTTGAATTATTTGATAAGATAATAAGTTTACTTTGTTTTGAATTTTAGTTGTAAATGTTTGTTTATGGAATTTAAAATGTAAATAACTTGACTTAAACTAAACAGATTAGAAAAAAAAATCACTGTATTAAGAATGAAAAAACCTTTCAAATGAGATATCACTTGCCCTGTCATGCTACTTAAAATTTTAAGGGTTGTGCTCATAGCGCTAAGAGTTGAAAAGATTCTTGCAAGAATTTTATAGCAAAAGGTGTCCCCCTTGAAAGCAAAATGTTGGAGCTTTTTTTTAAATCTTATTTTAAATGACCAAAAGCGCACCCGTTTCGTTTTACTTGGGTCAGCCTGTATATTAATGAATTTTCGTGCTTTTTATCTGTATAAAACATATTAATCCGGAAGTAGATATGCATTTTTTTAAAGAATTAACTCACACGATGTTATTTGGAATAACCGATAGAGAACGGCATTGATATACATATAGATAACGATAAAAAAATAAAATAAATATTTTTTTTAGATTTTCTTTTAATTACCAGTTTTACGAGAATCTTCTGGGTTAAATAATTATACTACTTTTAAATTTTGCACATGAGAATGAACAAGCGAGGTTTTTGTTGCTTTTTGAGTGTTATTAATGATTGCGTCCACTTCTGGGTTAATAATTTTTGTCACCAATAATAATAATTACTAGGAAAGGGTCCAGTTTTCGCATTTTTTTTTCATAAATAATAATAATGTGAACGCGCACCTACTGCAGGGTTAATGCAGTTGTGTGATTGAACCCAAACTATGAGGTAGGAAATAGTGATTAGTCAAGTTACTAATTGGGTCCGGATAGGATCATGATTCGTTTTCAAATCAATTCAAGTTTTGATGGTATTTGTATCTATTTGGACATCGGCTAAAGCGTCGATTACATTAAACATATTTACAAGCACTGGCGCCGACTACGGGGGGGGGGGGGCGATCGCCCCCCTAGATATTATACCAGGGGGGCTTGCCCCCCCCCCTGTGAAGCTGCACTCTAGTTTCTTTTAATTTAAAGATACATTTGTCAATAAGATTTTTCTTTAAAAAAAGGTGTTATATTCAAATACTTGTCACTTGAGAAAAAATTATCACTAAAAATTTCTTCAAAAATAAAATTAATACTGAATATGAATAATTCTTTAGTTCCTTTAGAAAGCTTAGTTGGACCATCAGCTTTAAAAAAAATTCTACGATTTTTCTCTACCAAGCAACTGAAGTTTTCAGCTAAAATCGTCGTTTTCGTTTCGTGAGCCTCTATAAATTAATAAACTAATGTACAAATGTAAAAAAAATATTTCAAAGATACAAATATCCATTTTTCAATTATTTCAAATAATTGAAGTTTGATCGATTTTTACCGAAACTACACTACAAATAATGAATGTTGTATCGTCGGCAGTGTTATCCAAGTGGATGTTGCATGGTCCATTTTACGCTGATTTTAGCTATCTCCAATATGATGAAAAAAATTTTTTTACATTCAACGCACTATTAGTTGTATTTCTGAAATTTTTTGCCGCAAAAAAAACCTTTAAGGTCATTTGGTCCTTATTACGAAAGTTGGATATTGCACATTTTTCAAATAAATTTTTTGCCCTCCCCCCCCCCCCCCCCCCAAACCCAAAAAAATCTGAAAATCTCGCTCCCCCAGGTGAAATGAAAAGTCGGCGCCTATGTTTACAAGCTACAAACCAGCGAGTTTAGAAGTGGGCGAGTCAGCTAGTACGATAGTGATGATGACACACAAAACATTCTACTCGCTTAGTAGCCAACTAGCTAGCGAGTTTAAACCACGTGTTGTGAATAGGAATCACCGAGATACTCGCAGCTAGTTCACTAGCAACTATGATGACACACGACTAGTTTACTAGCTAACAAGCCCACATGCCAGCGAGTAGCGAGTAAAGTAGCCCGGCTTTCAACTTTTGTAGTAGATTGTTTACAATCTGCTAGTTAGTTAGTGATAAGTGAACATGATTACAATGGGCGAGTTTACTAGCAGCTTCTAAACTCGCTTAATGTAATCGACACTTTAATGATTTTTTTTATAAAAAAAACATTATTTATTTCTGTTCATCTTTTTTTAGTGTTTGTAACCAAATTGAAAAAAATAATAAGTACTGTGTCTGTCTGTCTGTCTGTCAAAGTCTTCCTACTACTGAATGATTTGACCTAAATAGCTGATATTTGGCATAATTATAGTAAAAAGTAAAAAATAGTGAACCAATAATAGACTCGAGTTATAGAAACATTTTTTTATGTTTTTGGAACTTTTTAAAGTATTTCTGAAATACAAATATTAAATAATATATTGAAGTAAAATAACGAACATTTTAACACCATTTTGAAGTTTCTGAGTTCTATATTTCCAAAGTTCTATGTTACCAAACATAAAACGATTTTCAGATTATGGTGATTTTTTTTAACGAAAGTTACCTAAAAGGCTGTAACTTTTAAACGAATTTGCGAAATGAATTAAAATTTTAATATATAAAACTGGACTATATAAAGAACATTTAGACACAAATCTGAAGTTTATATGATCTATACTTCCGGAGTTCTATATTACCAAACATAAAACGATTTTATTAATTCAGATAATGGTGATTTTTTTAATGAACGTTTTCTAAAAGGCTATAACTACTAAACAAACGTTTAACGAATTTGCGAAATGAATTAAAATTTTATTCTATAAAACTAGACTTAGTTCAAGAGCTGATAACTTATTTTTCTGCCCCATCTTAGCACTAGGCAGACTTACGGAAAACATGAATTCATGTGTTGTACATTATGGGAAAAAAAGTCCCAACCTCGACACCCGGGGATAAAGGGGTTAAATTCCTTAGTGAACATGTAAAGAAAAAGTGTATGTTTGTCCCATGTGAGCACAAATAAAATGACTTCAGGGAGTTAGTTTATGAAAAGTTAAATAGTGAAAGTTCAACGGGCAGACGCGTAGGGTGGAGATAAGGGGTAGGCAGACGCACTCAAACATGCAATATTTTTTTTGAAAATTGCCCCATTTGAGCATTGCTGATTTTTTTAGGGATGGCAGTTTTTGATCTGTAGATGACCGTAAAACAAAGGCAGACGCGTAGGATGGGGATAAGGGGTAGGCAGATGTCCTTAAACATGCAATTTTTTTAATGAAAATTGTCCCATCTTACATTTCGCACGAACCATTGATTCCGAACACTGTTCGCATTATTAAACGTGCGCTAATGATCTTACACCGTGGACTGTCTTATAAAAATACATCCACAGTTTAATTGGGTAGAAATTGTACGTTTAATTTTTATGAATTTATGACTGTAATTAATTTATATCGATCTGGAATATTTAAACTGTCTATAATCTTGACGTTAATTTGTTCTGAAATTTTGAAAGATTGAATGGCTGCTTAAAAATATCTTACATTATTAATTGTAAGTTAAATAATCTAAAAATAACTCAAGATATATCGTTTTTTTATCTCTTAATATATCGGATATTAAAATTAGTTTTCTAAAGCACACTGTAAAAAAATATTTGGTTTCGAAAAATTTTGTTTTTAATTTATATTCAGAACACACGTACTTACATTTACTTAATGGACTATTTTACTTTGTTAGTAGAAAATTTTATATATTATTTATTACAAAAGAATTTGTGTGGGATAATCTTTCTGAAGTACTTTCGATTGCAATTTTATATATAAATTCTAATCAATCTGTAGAGTACGTATGACAGTTAACAGTTACATCTGATATAACTATTATATATTATTGTGTTTTTTCATAGTATCTTATAACATATAACTATTAAAAAAAATGTTATTAACATAGACATAGAGACATGGACAGTGCATCTGACTCGAAAAAAGAGCCGTGTCAAATGAAAGAGATATAAAGGAGTTTGGAAATATACTTGTCCTTACTTATACAGGAGTGTAACTGTATTATTTTTGGCTTAAATGACAAAAATAACTAACGTTATAAAAAATATTTTATTCATTAAAAATTCTAATTTCTTGTTCATCTTTTTTTGTTCTTACATAGTGTAACTTATATCATTTTTTTTAATCTTATTAATTAAATCTTGTCTGTGATTGTTAGTGCAATTCACCTCATTATTTTTTAACAACCACATGGGAATTGCTTTAAAACTATTTTTTATTAATAAAAATTTAATATTTACAATACCAATAATATAACTTTCTCGGAAAATCCGTTCACTAATTTTACAAACTATGAGATCAGTTGACGGTTTTTGTAAATTGTCTCAATTTTTTATATTTAGTAAAAAGATGATTGCTGCGAAGTAAGCAATTTGTTGCAATTAAAACATTTGTTTGTTTTTAGTATTAAATACATGGAATATTGTATTCGTGTTCATATGAAATAATTACGCGATGATTTTTGTTACCTATATTTTGATCATTACAAATATTGACTGTACGTAAATAAATAAATATACGATATAAGTACAACCCTGACTTGTAGTAAACAACCAATCAGATTCTTAGAAAAAGATATAATATAGATATTTTCCAAACTATACATACCATCTCTCTTTCACTTACAGAACAAATGATACACCGTAATGCTAATACGAATGCGCTGTCCATGTCTCTATGTCTATGGTTATTAACATTCAATGCGTGCATTTTATTTATTTTTATAAATTTATTTTAGTTTTAACTGAAAAAAAAAACTAAACGAAGAAATTTGATTATAATACACGGCATATATAATGTCTCTTCAAGTCCGTTTTCCTATCGCTTCTGTGCCCGACAAGAAAGAAATCCCCATTTTACCTAATGCTAGCTCAAATACAAAGAAAAATACCAGTCAAGCCAACACTTCCAACAAGAAAGACACCAGCAATGCTAATAAGCACAATAAGTCCGAAGAATATTTTCCAACATTATTAAATGTGTCTTTAATATTAACTTCAGTAGTAGTGCCGTCAGTTACGATGTTTGCTTTCAACAAAATACCAAGTTCGTTGTCGATTTGTTTTGAAATAACAATAAACAAGACATATTTTCTTACTATAAATGCATCAATTGTTTTGTTACACATAATATATTCTTATACTAACATGAATTCTGTATTATCGTTGTATAATAATTTGTTACGTAATATAAGCTGCCGTAGAGGTCGCAGAAGCCGCAGAAACCGCAGCGGCCGCAGAAGCAGCAGAGATTCCAATTCCAGTGATTCCGATAGTTCTAGTGATTCCGATAGTTCCAGTGATTCTGATGATAAGGACACGAGTTGTTGTGAAATAATAACACGTCTTCTTATAGAATTGTTAAAAAAATTATTTTCAATATCATGTACATTACTTTGGCTTTGTTCAATTGCATTTTTGATATTAATTTTCGCCATAATTTTATATATTATTTTATTGAATTGGTTTCTAGTAATTTTGACTATGATTTGTTCAAATAAATGTCTTTTTAAAGTAAGTATATCCATTATAGGGTTACTTATATTCTTTTTGTACATGAACAATTATTTGAAAAAACTGCATTATTATATATCAAATATACCCTACCCTACTATATCTAAAAAAGGAAACATATTTACAACTTTAAAGGAATGTTTGTTGCCAACATTAAAATTATTATTTATAATATTTGGTGCAACATTAGCAATGTGCTTATTTGTTTCCGCGCTGTTAATTTTCTCTAGAACAGCATGTCTATTGCTCAATGCATTTGCTGCAATATTTACTACGCTAAAACGATAAATAACCTATTTTGTTATCTATTATATTCTTTTATTATTTCATGCATATTTTATATTTGCAAAAAATTATTTGCGCTTTAGTTGTAGGTACTTATGTTAGTGCTTTATCTACACTAAATAATATACTTTAAGGGGATGTATTATATATGTATATGTAAATACAACATCAATATCATGTTGTCAATTTATTCAATTTGAAAATAAAATTGTAATTGCATTAGAACGATCCTGTTTTCTAAAATTAATTTCATGTGTTACTTCTGTCTGTTCTGTGTATATATGTTATCGGCAAAGTATGTAATTCAGGCATTATATACAGTGATGCCTCGCTTAACGAACATAATTCGTTCCAGGAGCAAATTCGTTATGCGAAACGCGTTTTCTCATAACAAAACATGTTAAAAAATTTTATTCGTTTTGTAGCATAAAATATGGTACTGTAACATAAAAAATATTGTACACACGTTTTTTTTATCAGATTTAGGAGAGTCTACCGAGACTTGCAGGGTCAAATCCTCACACACAAAATTACATTTATTAAAACAAACACGTGTGTGAGTTAAGCGCAGAAAATAACGACTGACGCGTGTTGATGCATGTTCGTGCAATTTTAGGCATCGACTGGGTGCTACCTTGGAGGTTCGGGCGACTTCGTGAAACGTAGGAGCGTTTGGGTGGCAACATGAAATACGATGCAGTTCGTTGTGTGAGTCGCGTAATGAACGAACAGAAAGTTCGTTGTGCGCAGCGTTCGTTATTCGAGGCGTTCGTTGTGCGAGGCATCACTGTATATTTTTTATATAGGAATTCTATTTCAGATAAATTGCCTATAGGTAATATAAGAAAATGTATTAAATAAAATATTATTTAAGCAGATAGATATTATTTAATTAATTTTAAAAAGTCTAAATTCATATCAAGGGTCATTATTGTAAAAATAAGAAACATATAAATATGTTTAATCATTTAATAACATATTAGTCCAGACGTGAATTAGTTAAGATAAATAATTCAATATTGTTGGTAATCTATAAACCTACACTTATCGAGAACTAGGTGGGCCCATGCGGCTTCGCTCGCGGAAATATTATTTAGGATTTAAAAAATATATAGTTGAATTAAGTATAAACACGATTAGTTATTTTTCTAATAAAAACCAAACAACACTTAAACTACCTACCTAACAAAAGCGAATCAGAACAAAAAGTAAAAATAATTTTTGTTCTATTTAAATTTAAAACTTAATTATTGAAAACAAATTAAACAATTGACAATCAAAAAATACCGGCCTGTCCATCTGCCCTGCGCAACATAAACAACTGCTGGCCGAGTGCTGTATCTCCTCTCACCCCGCCACCCGCACCCGGGCGTCACTTTATCATAGCACGCGCGAATTGTCGCAGTTATATGTATATAACACGTTATTTCCTAAACCAAAAGACCAAATTGGATTCTGTAAAAGGTAAATTGTATCTACATTAAGTACTTATGACGATGAAATCATTTATTTCGATAAGGATTGAAGTTTTGCAGGTCAAAACTCCATGTAAACCGAACCCAAATATTTTATGTTTTCTTTGTAACATAAAAGCAGTCATTGTGGCTTAAATATAAAAGTTAGACATATGGTGTCGCGGACTTTATTGTAGCACTTTTGATTCTACACAATTATTTAATACATTATTTTGTTCTATATTCAACGGTTTAGGCAGCGTATCACAAAACTGCGTGCCGTCGGCAAAATTTTTTCCGACTTGCTTTACTATTATCGTTACTGTTTAGTTGTTATGTTACCTAACGTAACAAAATATAGCCTATAACCTGGCCAGAGAATGTACCTATGAATTAAAAAAAATCACGTAAATCGGATAAGTGGTCCTCGAGTGATAAGCGCACTAACGGACAGACAGACAGACAGACAGAGAGACGTTGAGCTTTATATATATTAAGGATGATTCAACATTTTATATTTGTATGTTAAGTATTTTATAATATAAAGTACGGTAACATCTGTGTCTGAACCAAAATTGGTCAGTTCACCTTATTTATGATTATATTTCATACATTACCGGTTACCAGTTAGTTAATCTATACAACTGAACGAATTATTTAAATTAAGTATTGAATTAATCACTTTACTAACAAGGGAACTTTTTCAAATCGAAAATTCGTATCGAGTTTGAACTTTGTAGTTAGAGGAGGTCAAGCTAAATAAAAAAAAATAACACAGCTGGGCTAAAACGGATTAAGGGGGTGAAACACCCCTATAAAAATGTGTAAAATAATCATATTTTTTCAAATAACTCTGAAACTAATGAAAATTAAGAAAAATCCACAATAAGAAATTTTGTATGCACTTTCGAATGGTGACAGTCAAAATTCGAAAAAATTAAACCGTTAACCACCACCTCCCAACCACATTCCATAGGTTTATTTTTTTCGAATTTTGACTATCGCCATTCGAAAGAGCATAAAAAATCATGAAAATTTTGCATTGTAGATTTTGTTAAATTTTCAATAGTTTCAGAGTTATTTGAAAAAATATGATTATTTTGCACATTTTCATAGGGGTGTTTCACTCCCTTAAACCGTTTTACCGCAGCTAAGATAATTTTTTTCTTACTTATGAATCTTGATCTTCTCTAACTATATACAAAGTTTAAACCCGATACGAATTTTCGACTTGAAATGGTTCCCTTCTAGGTAATATCAAACTGATACAAAAAAATTCCCTATTTTTATTATATTGGATAAAAGTCGATAAGACCAAATGATTAGTAAAATGTTTGTTAATTTGTATTAACTGATAAATTGATAATTTTCTACATAAATACGTTATAAGATTTTAGATATTTCTAAATTAAATTTATTTTAATCAAATAATTCATGTGATAAAATTAATTTTAAAAGCAAAGGTGAAACAAGCAATAAGCAAGGACATTTCGGTACACTGTAAGTAAAACTCAACACGACAAATGTTTAAAAACAGAATTGGGTGTATTTATATCAGGGACTTGAACCGGAATTTATTTATGGTTCAGGTTCGGGTTCGGGTTCAACAATAAATTTCGGTTCGGGTTCAGTTTCAGGTTCAGCACGTTGCAAATTTTTTGGGTTCAAAAACCGTTATTTTTTTAGGTTCAGGTTCGGGTTCGGGTTCAAATAAAACAATATTTGCACAGTGCTTCCTCGTGCTAAATTCATCAAAAGTAGTTAATTATCATGATCAGACATGATCCAATAATACAAGGTCTGTTTGACAGTTTGCAGTTCATTTATTCTATACCTACTGTGACGTCATCACCATGAAATTTTTATAGTAAGGAATTTGTAACAAATGGAATATAAGTAAATAAACTACCAATACTGTTGTCCCCCCCTCCATCTTGCACTAGATTTTAATAATTTTGAAATGGGATCGTTTTCAAGCCAGACCCAACCAAGTTTCATTAATATCGGTTCAGTGGCTCATGAGTTATGTGTGACAAGAATTCAGGAGACAAACACAAAACAAAAACGGACCTGAAACGGAAAGATCAAGTTAAAATTTTTAAATCGGAGAACAATTTTTTGAATCTATTTCATTTTTGTATCTTCGATATTGTGGTTAACCATTGAATTTTCATACAATTTTAATGAAAATATTAATCGACAATTTTCTGAGTACCTAATTTGTCACGATTAACATTTGCAAGATTGAAAGGGGCAAAGGGAGTATCCGTGAGCTACGGTGGTTAAACTGTGTCTGTTAGTAGTAACTTTTATTATCATTGTAGTGACGATAGTAATTTTGGTGCATAAGTCACATCACATTATACCGCGAAATTCAAACGTATTACCAGTTTAGACATTTTATAATCAATGAAGAAAAATTAGTAAAATACTAAAAAAAAATTCTTGAACCTTTAAAAAATATATGGTTACCGGATATTCATTTAAAGGTTCGGGTTCAGATTCAGGTTCATTGACATTGAAATATAACGGTTCGGTTCGGGTTCGGGTTCATGAAAAATACGGGTTTTTTCGGGTTTCGGGTTCGGGTTCAGGTTCAGGTCCCTGATTTATATACATTATTTTGGTTCCTATAATTTTTTCTTATATGAATAAATTGTATTATACTGTACGAAATGGGATCTGTTTATATGTACTTATATATTTTTATATTGTATGAAATTTGTATTTAGCATTTTAGTTATATTTTGTGCTTTAACGAATTAGAGTTAATTTAATATTAAATATATAGTTGAAATAGTTCATGGGTAGCCCCTTAGTGATCGAAAGACGAATATATTTTTTATCTTATTTGTATTTGATATGAATTAATCGTTATCAAAAATATTCATAAAGTATCGAATATTTTAAGTACTTATTATTTATTGCAAAATAAATTTTGTGTAGGCATTATCTTTCTGAGATATTTTGATAGCAATTAAATATACGTACAAATCATACTTATATTAAAATACATAGAGGTAACAGTTATAATCAAAAACAAAAGTGTTAATTTTTATTGTTTGAAATTATTTTTTTACATGTAACATGTAAGTAATTAATTTTTTTTAAATATTCGATCTATATGTTCTTTTAGTTTATAAAATATATTCAAATAAATTTTCTTATAGATGCCAATTACAAGAATTAGAATGTCTGTTAACAAAAGTGATGAACACGCTACCATTCCTACTAAGGATACCGACTGTTTTGCGTGTAAATTTTAATTTTATATTTGCTGGTTCAAACATAGATAATTTTGCACATACCTTTTTTAATTGTTGTTCCACGTGCTGCTGTTTGTTGGAGTAAGGTAAAATTGTGGAAATAAGGAAATGGGATCACTCCTTTGGCTTCGTATTGAATAATAAACACTATACTATTGACTTTGAATAACATCACACACACACAAAAACTTATATTGAAAAACTATTAATTATTGTAAATTCTTAACCTTAAATTAATGCGTATCCTTTCGCTATCAATCATAAACTATTACTAACTTGCGTCTCTCTGTCTTTCGACGTGGTGGGGGAAAAACCCTTATGAAAATTATAATGATTTAACCTGATGGCCAAACCACCGACATTGGTGACAATAGGCTATTTGACTAATTTTAGAAAATATTTTTAAATTATTCTTTATTACATAATAAGCACACTAGATTGATATTTCGGGGAGATCTACTGTATTATCAATAAAAATCAATGTTAAAGTTTAAATTTTCAAAACTGCGTCAGAAACGCTGTTTCTATCATGGCGCTGGTCATATGGTGCGTGTGACGTCACACGCACGTAAATAAGTCATTGCCTTAATAAAACAGTGCATCTGAAGTGAATTTCATCTTCAAATTTAGTGGATAGAATGGTGTATAAATGGTGTGTAGTGCCACAATGTATAAATACGTCTATAAAAAGTCCACACAAACTGTTTGTTTCTGTTCCAAAGAATCCCAAAAGACGAAAAATGTGGTTACAATAATTGAAAAGATCCAACGAGTATTTTATTGAATACAAATGTTTTTATGTGTGAAAATCACTTTGATATCTAGATAGTAGCTAAAAATATCGGTTCTTATAAAACGAAATAACATCTTTTCTGAATAACTATACTACTATACACGTGATTTTTGACAATTCTGACAGCGGCCACCCGTACACTCCGTATTTACCAACATCTTTAATAGGTACCTAACCTCTTAATATGGCTTAATCTTGCAGCATATAGGATTTCAAATGTTTTATGTGGTACTTACACTGCTGTTTTCACATTTTTAAGTTCCGCAGCACAGTAATCAGCGTTATTCTTAAAAAAAAGTGCAACCATAAAAGCGTCTACCTTAGATAGGTTGCTATAATCAGCTCGCACAAAATTTAATTCCATTTTGAAATTCGAAACGAATATGTATGCCACTAGTAATAAAATTTATCTAAAAACTGCTTCAAAAATAGCTGAAAAATCGAATATAATACTTTGATATAATACACAGAAAGCATAAAACGCGAACTCAACATGCGTGTGACGTCACTAGAGCTGCAACCAATCACATAGCGTTCCCGTCATAGATAAAATTTCAAAAATTATTATATTTTTTTTTCGTGTAATTTGCAAAAAATTTACATAATTTATTTTAAAATAAAGTGAAATATGTTCTTTTATGCTATTATCTGATAGGGTGACCACAATTTGTAGTATATTTTCAATGTTGTCAAATAGCCTATTGTTATTGAGACATGACAAAAGTCTTTGTGATAACAGTGACAGTGGTAGAGATTTAATTACAGAACTTCACATCGCTGTGTGGAGACGTAATGTCCATGACGTGATGTCCTGGTTAACTAAATGTGATATAAACACAGGTGACAGTCACAATAGAACACCCCTGTATTGGGCTGCTTTGTTGGGTGAATGTGACATAATGAGAGTATTGTTGAGTGAAGGTGCTGATGTAAATATTAGAGACATTAACGACTGTACAATTCTACAAGCAGCGTTCAGGTCTGGTAACTACAGAGCAGTGCAACTGTTACTCAGACACAACAGCAGTGAACTTTATAACTACTACAACAGTGATAGTGAGTTAATATAGTTATTTATAATTTCACCTCAGACATTTGATTATTAATTGATTAATTATATTTAGATTTAGATAAAATTGAGAATTTTTTTGTGTTTTTTTGTTCATAAACAGGAAGAACTTTTGAGAATAATTCAACAATTGTAAATAGTTCTAATTGATCAACATTGAAATTAGTATACACCTTATAGAATATATTATATAGAACATTTTCCTATGTATTACATGGTTCTAGGAAAGAAGCCCACAGGAAAAAAGCCCACAGGAATAATACCCACAAAAAAAAGCCCACACGGAAAAATGCTCACACGGAAAAAAGCTCACACGGAAAAAAGCCCACATGGAAAAATGCTCACACGGAAAAAAGCCCACACGGAAAAATGCTCACACGGAAAAATGCTCACATTAAGAAATAAATAGGATACAGATGTTTAACATATTTCATGTATGTAATGTATTGACCTTATATATTTACAATATCAAATACCTGGTCAGCTTGTTACATTATCAATCAAATATTCAATCTAAAAATATATTTACTTAATAATTTCCCAGAAAGGATTCAATCTCCGGTTTGGTTATAATCTAACAAAGGCGGAGATTGAATTTTCGTATTTTATACTAGATTAATCCCCTTTCGCCCCAATAGATTGCCCTAACCAAGATTGAATCCCCGTTTCTTATACTAGATTAATCCCCTTTCGCCACAATAGATTGCCCTAACCAAGGCGGAGATTGAATCCCCGTATTTTATACTAGATTAATCCCCATTCGCCCCAATATTTTGTTAGCAAAATTAAATATTTGTGATTTTCTATATATATTTTTTAACATATTTTTGATACCTACTCTATTTTTCAACATTTACCGTGTCTCTTGGTAAAACCTAGGTTTTACCGAGTGTATGATGGTAAAAGCTCGAAATTCGGACTTTTCCCATTAACAGTTAGTAAAACCTAGAGAATAAATAAAGTTGTGACAGTACAGAAGTTTGGCATATATGAAATCACAAAAAATGACATACAATACAAATAAGTAAAAATAATGTGCCGTCTTGAATTAGTACATCTGTATCCTATTTATTTCTTAATGTGAGAATTTTTCCGTGTGAGCATTTTTCCGTGTGGGCTTTTTTCCGTGTGAGCTTTTTTCCGTGTGAGCATTTTTCCGTGTGGGTTTTTTTCCATGTGAGCATTTTTCTGTGTGAGCATTTTTCCGTGTGAGCATTTTTCCGCGTGAGCATTTTTCCGTGTGGGCTTTTTTCTGTGGGTATTTTTCCTGTGGGCTTTTTTCCTGTGGGTATTTTTCCTATGGGCTTTTTTCCTGTGGGCTTCTTTCCGGTCACCGTATTACATAACTTCCATTCTAACTTTAAGAGTTGTAATATCAGTTGTTATGTTGTTACACATATTCTACATATTAGATACATTAAATTCATCCTGCATCACATATACCATGTAGCATAGACATACATATACATTATATTTCTTCAAGAGATAAACACAATTGCGCCAGATCCCAAATCTTATCATAATTATTTGCAGACTCTAGAGTCTATACATCTACTAATAATGGTCTTGCTTATGTCCAATAGAAATAAGACTAACTTCGTCTTACAAAATCATTAGCATTTGTACTTTTGTTATTATCACATGAATATCACAATTAAAACAGTACACTATAATAATTATATCAGTGGCGTAGCTTACCCTAGAGAGGCTCTGTATCAAAATAAGTTGGGAGGCCCTTCTACCTGACTGCGGCGAAGCCCAAATGGAGGGTAAAGATTTTTCACAAAAGAAACAAAAATGCTTGCATTGATTAAAATAAATATATATTAATTATATAAGTTATTACTTACAAACTTACAATAAATGCTCGTAGGAGCAAAGTTAGCCAAACAATTCAAATCAAATATATGTACACTTTGTTCGTTTTTTTTTCGGCAAACTCATTTATTAGATCATTCATAGCTTAAGACGATTTCAGTTTTTCGAGATTTTCTGCCTCTATAGACAGTAGTGACAAGTCTGATAGCAGTTCTTGTCCCATATAAGTCATAAGATAATTTTTTATCAGTTTTAATTTCGAAAATCTTCTTTCAGCTGTTACAGTTGTAACCGGAATGGTGAAAAATAGGAAGCATGCTGTTATTACCTCCGGAAACTGGATGCAAGGTTATTGAATTTTGTCAGTAATAATTCAGTGAGTTCATAATGAAATGAATTTTTTGAATTTCAGTTTTTAAGCATGTTTTCAAAGCAATTAATTGTTCATACAGATAAAACGATATATCTTTATTGTATTTAGCAGTCAATTTCACGGCTTCATTTTTAAGGTTCCGTAGAAAACTAGGAACCCTTATAGTTTCTCCATGTCCGTCCGTCCGCCCGTCAGTCTTGAAAAAATTTGACATAATAGGATGAAAGTTTTCTAAAACATCGATTCAAAAAATCTGAAAAAAAATATTTTGGACCCCCTTTCATAGACTGAAAAGTGGACTCCTAAAATGCAATAGTAAAAGTCAAATGACTTTTTGTTTTTAACCCTTCAGTCACGAAATTTTTGAAATAACTTTTTTTGTAAATCGTAGTGAGAATGACTACGTAACCCTATCATGTGGGCACCCGACACGCACTTGCCTGTTTTATTTCGTTTGAAAATGATACAGAGTTTCTCCGGTTGTAACACTACGAACGTCTTTGTTTAGTTTAAGAAATTAATATATTATTATCTAAACAGCAATAGTCGATTCAATGAAGGTTTTTACTTCGGAACCCTTAGAAACAGCACCGATTTTTATGAAATTTTTTTTAAAATGTTCGTTATACCATACTATTCGAAATCAGAAACATTTCAGCCGTCGGACTCTTTTTTGCTGAAAAAAAATGTATATATAAATAAAAGAATTTTTAAGGGTGGGGGGGGGGAGTTTACATCAATCGGTTTTAACGTTTAGTATTATTGAATTTGTTGGAAATAATTTAAATTCTATGATTTATATGAGTGCTTTATATTGTTATGCAACAAAGTTCACGTAGTAAATAAATAATTAAAACAGTAACTTTTGTTTTTATAGTCGAGTCAATGAAGGTTTTTACTTCGGAACCCTCAGAAACAGCACCGCTTTTAATGAATTTTTTTTAAATGTTCGTTATACCATACTATTTGAAATCAGAAACATTCCAGCCGTCGGACTCAAAAAAATATTTTTTTTGCTCAAAAAAAATGTATATAAATAAAAAAATTTTCGATGATAATTGAGCAAAAGTGGGTTTTTTTGTTATAACAAAGTTGAATAAATATTATTTGAGGAAAAGAGCAAAAAAAATTTTTAATTGTCATTGGCAAACGTTACTTTTCAATTATTTAAATAATTTTCTTAATAAATTATCGTTGACATTTTGACGCAAAAATTCATAAATTAATATACCTATTTAGAATTTATTGAATATTGATGAAATTTAGCAGAACTATTTGAAATACCCTTATTTAATAGTAGTAAATTTTAGAGCACGTTACTTGCATTAATAATCATTTAACAGCAAGTTTTGCTACGAAATTTCGTATCCGCTCGTGCCGCGAATAAAATAGTAAACGTTCACCGTTTTGCAAATAAACAAACAATTTTGTCCAAAAAAATTGTAATTATTTGAGATGTATTTATCTAACGTTCCTGAAAGTTTTAGCCATCTAGGTTTATTATTTTCAACTCTAGAGCAGTTTATTCTTTAGATTTTTCGCGCGTCAGCGGTAAGTTCGTCACTAAGATCGTTTACTCTGTAAAAAATATTTATTGATTTTTTATAAAATTTTGCATAATTGTTCGAATTACTTTAATTTAGCAGTACACAAATTAAGAGCACGTCACTAACATTATTTATAATTTTACAACTACTTTTTCCTACGAAATTTACTATCCGCTCGTGTCGCGTATAGACAATAAACGTTTGCCCTTTTGTAAATAAACAAACGATTTTTTCCAAAAAAATTGCACTTATTTGAGATGTATTTACCTAATGTTTTTGAAAAATTTAGCCCTTTTGGTTTATTATTTTCAATTCTATAGCAGTAGGTATATTCCTCAGTTTTTATGCACGACAGCGGCACGTTCGTCGACAAGATCCTTTTACTCTGTTAAAAATATTTACTGAATTTTGATGAAATCTTACATAATTGTTTGAAATACTTTAATTTAGCAGTAAAAAAATTAAGAGCACGTCACTAGCATTATTTTTCATTTTACAACTAGTTAGGCTACGAAATTTACGATCCGCTCGTGCCGCATATAAGAAAATAAACGTTTCCCGTTTTGCTAATAAACAAACAATTTTGACAAAAAAAATTATGCTTATTTAAAATACATTTACCTAATGTTTCTAAAAATTTTAGCCCTCTAGGTTCATTTTTTTAAATGGTACAATGTTATTTAATACAAATTCAAAATTTTTGAGGAAAAATTGGGAAATTTCTGGAAAATTCCTGAAAATGTTTGTATAATTAAACTTTATTTTTGAAAAGAAACACCGCGAATACACATTTCTATCAAAATTTTCAATAAATTTAGACAAAAATAAAAAAAAACTTTTGTAAAATTCCCGGAAAATCCTTATTTTGACAAAGTATTCTTATTCAGCGACCATCTAAACCCCTACAGGTACAAAAATTCGTCGAAAATCGGACTTAATATATGAAACCAGTAAATTATACAAATTTTCAAAATTTGGGGGGGAGAGGTTAAATCCGACGACTAGAATGTTTCTGATTTCAAATAGTATGGTACAACGAACATTTTAAAAAAAATTCTATCAAAATCGGTGCTGTTTCTGAGGGTTCCGAAGTTTTGGCCATTTTCGAGCTTCATTGACTCGACTACAATAGTACACATTGCATTGGGTTGTTATATACAGGATGTCCCAGGACTGTTCTCTGCTGAAAGTAGTTTTGGCATATTCTCTATTATTTCGATATTATGTCAAACATTCACAAAATTGTATTATTTGTACAGGGTGTATCAAAACTCTGACCTATTTTTTTCAGTATTTTCAAATATTTTTATATTTTCGAATTGCCTGTTCAATTCTCAACACATTTTACAACCCATTTTCTATACCTAAATCCAGCCGTTAATAAGTTATTAATTTTATATTAAAATCTTAAGATTTTTTTTAAAACAATACAACTTAAGCCTTTAATGTTTCAATTCAATTGAAAGACCTTTCTATGTAGTTAGATATTAGGTAGATATTTTGATTGTCACAACGTTATAGACCGGGAGGCAGCAACCAAAATTTGGTCATCATAGCAGCCCGTAAAATATGTTATGATATTTGTTAATTTAGTATAGCTGTACATTAAAAGTAAATTGTCAGTCATAAAATACGCTGCTTTTATCCCTCATAGGCTGTCAAAGTCGTCAAGTTTTTGACCTAGGGTGACATATAGCAATCTGCCAGATAAATACATTTTGATAGGTACATGTTTTCCAGATCAAGAAAATATAGTTTTCTGACGCCTAAGCCACTGTTTAAATAACAGGGTGATTCAGCACTGTCGTGCCAAACTTGAACAGTAGATTGAGAAAAATATTTTAAGCAAAAAACTTCCAATAAACATGTGTCCGGAAATTTTTCCTTAGGGAACTACAGGCCTCCAAAGATTTTACTAAAAGTGAGTTTTAATTTAATATCTAAAGAACCCTTTGTGATAGAATTATGAAATTTAGTATTTGGTTGAGTAATAATAAGTGTTATCGATTTCTAATATTAACCAATCATATTTTAGACCAGGGTTGTATGGGGGCAGTGGGCCCATCGATTTTTATCTAGTATTTGTTTGTTTGTTAATTTTTTTCCTATGTTGGTACATCAATAAGATTATATGACACGAAATACACAAAAATATACTTTGCTTGTTTATCATAGGATAAACCGTTTTCGAGAAATATCGATGGAAAAGAAAGCATGCAGAATTTAACATAATACGGATGCTTGAAATTACAAATAATAAATTTATATTCTTATTCCATGATAAAAAATAAGACGAAAAGTTATAATAAATAAACCTCCGAAAATACATCCATATCAACAAATAGCCATTTTTAGTTTATTTTTTTAGTCATGTTAATAAAGTACATGTAACAGTAATAGAACTGGCTATAGATCTTACAGGATTCATATTAGGAGGTTTATTTATATGAACTTTATTCTTACCTTTAATCATTGAAAAAGAATATAAATTTATTTTTTGTAATTTCAAGCATCCGTATTAAGTTAAATTCTGCATGCTTTCTTTTCCATCGATATTTCTCGAAAACGGTTTATCCTATGATAAGCAAGCAAAGTATGTTTTTGTGTATTTCGTGTCATATAATCTTATTGATGTACCAACATAGGAAAAAAATTAACAAACAAACAAATACTAGATAAAAATCGATGGGCCCACTGCCCCCATACAACCCTGGTCTAAAATATAATTGGTTAATATTAGAAATCGATAACACTTATAATTACTAAACCAAATACTAAATTTCATAATTCTATCACAAAGGGTTCTCTAGATATTAAATTAAAACTCATTTTTAGTAAAATCTTTGGAGGCATGTAATTCCCTAAGAAAAAATTTCCGGACACATGTTTATAGGAAGTTTTTTGCTTAAAATATTTTTCTCAATCTACTGTTCAAGTTTGGCACGACAGTGCTGAATCACCCTGTATATTAGAGTGAATTAAAGAAAAAAGAATGACCTATACAATTTTTTTTAGCAGCCCGTCAGATATTTAAGATTTAGGTTGATTTGATTATTACAAGAACAGAAATATGTATATCTGACGTGCTCACCGCCGCGTTTTTAATTTATAGCGGGACAAAGACGTTAAAAAAAATGAGGCAACTAATTTTTAGCAGCCTGTCAGAATTGCATACCATCGTAGAATAACGTCCCCTTATGCAAAAAATATATAAATCTGACGCGTGAAGTGCAGCATTTGATCAGGAGAGTCCGTCAGACAATTTCGTAGCCCAGGCAACATAGATTTTTTTACTGTTGTAAAAACAAATTTTTTTAATGGTTAGGCTTGATTTTTTTACTTTTTTTAGAAATACATAATAATAATAATAACAAAAATAAATACATTCATTAATTGGTTATTTTTTTACATGTTTAAATTGTTATTAAAAAACTACTGAGGCGTCGGATACAATTATTTTCTTAATCAGGAAACTTAAATTTATTGAATAAAAAATATTTTGAACAAGCGGCTATAAAAATGTTGGTCATTTTTTTTACATGTTTAAATTGTTATAAAAAAAATAAGAAACAATTTAGACGTCAGATGTTTATATGGCAGTTCATAAAAATTCAAAATTAACAAATTTTATAAATATCTGACGGGTTCCTATGAATTTTTCGCCTATTCTTTTTACATATCTGACGGGCAGTCCTATCCAAAGGCAGCGTCCTTTGATCTTAGTACCTATTTAACTGAGTTCCCTATATCCCAGTTAACTAATTTCATAACAAATTTGGCGGGCTGCTATGATGACCACATTTGGTCGTTGCCTCCCCATCTCTTAGTTTTAAGTTAAACGACTGATTTATTATATTGACTTTGAATGGAACCTTGTTCCTTACAAGACCATTTGGAAGAGTTTAATAAAACTTAGAATTAATAAATGATCATTAACACTGTAATAAAAAAATGATTAATAAGTTACATAATAAAACAAAGTGTTAGTTAATACTTTGTTTGTTTCATTTATACTGTAAATAAAGGAATAATAACTGTTTATTCCTTAAGGTGGCCTTCCATGGTCCACATACCTTATAACATCTTTAATAAATCTTTCTATTCTATAAATATATTATATAAAAGTAATGTGTTATATTTAATTGTACCACATCAGATTGGTAACCTACATAATATGGTAAGTCACAAAGACTTACCATAACACATTGTTTATTTAATTTTTTTTAAGGTTGTTGTTCACTGAAAGTCATGGCATCTAGCGAAATTTAGCATGAACTACAGGGTTTTGATATGTCGGTAAAAAAGAACAAATAGATCTGGCAACAATTTATAATATTAGACAAGAACAGAAGATTCATTTTTAACAATATTATAATTATTACTGTTGCTGACAATAGTAATAATTATAATAACAATAGTAACTATTATTATTATAAATAAAAACATTAAATGTAATCAATAATCACTACTATAATTACAACGCGCGTCAGTTTTCAATACCACGTTTTTATATTTCAATGATCGCGCCGAATGCGCTGTTGCCATATCGTATATTTACGTCATGTGTTCGGGAATTTATCAAAGTTAAAAATTAATAATTATTTAAGGAGATGGTAAATCCTTCTAAAATTTTATATACACATTACTTAATTACCAATCTATAACATATCCGTTTTTGGTTAAAATCTGACGTTTAGTTTTAATACACGAATTAAATGAATATCAAATTCCAAGTGGATCCCTATGCTTGCAATGTATAAGAGGCCAACTTTGCACGTTTATAATTAATAAACGAAATGGTAAACTGACCTGAAATTTTTTTTACAAATGCGAACTAGCTTACTTAAGACAATATTAAAATTTTAACAAATTCTGTAGTGATCGATTTTAGTGAACAACAACCTTATGTTAATTTTGTTATTTTTTACTCGTAACACAGTTTTGTTAAAAAATGTCATATTAATATAAAAATTCAAAAAAATCATTAATGTGGTGTTGTTTCAAAGTCCAAAAAGTTACAGCTTTGTCTCTTCTTCAACAGGGGGTGTGCAACCCTTATAGTGATGAAAAATGGAAAATGACATTTTCAAGTATATTGAAAAAAATGTTTAAAAATTGATTATTCCAAAATAAAGCTATAATTCACAATAATTATTATTTATATAACTTACTGGCACCATTAAAGTACTATTATATTAATTTTAATAACATTTTATTCTATTTACTTTAAAACTTTAACAACAAAAATATAGGAAGATCTCAAGCAAATTAAAAAAAAACTTCATATTTTGTTTAAAACAATCACAGTTAATATAAATTTACAATTTTAATAAAATCCAGTTATTTTTAACATATTTTCTACTCTTAATTATTTCAACCCCATTATATTACAAATAATCCGAACGACATAGGTAAAGATACAGTTGTGAAATTTATAAAATGGTTAATAAACCTTGTATACAATAGTATCATGTATTAAAAAACACAAATAAGTTATAAGGGTAGGCATCAGCCCTTAAATACTAAACCAATCGCAATAGTAGGGTAAAAGATCAAATTTAAGTGTTATTTTATAAAAAAATTAATGACAGCGGATATTTAACGATCTTTGTGAAAATTTTGTGCACCTAAACTCACCCCTACAGATTTAGCTACCCTTAATTTTTAAAATATACACTTTAACTTTTTTTCTATCCTTTTGTAAAATTAAAAGACCTAAGTTTGGTTTTTCACTACCGGTAAAATTAAAAGAATCTACTTTCGGAAACGTCTCCGAACGATTAAATTAATTTTATACAAACTTGTAAATAACTAGTAAATTGTTATATTGTACTGTTTTAATTTTAAAAAAACATTATGATATTCCGGGTGTCCCAGATAACTTTTCCAGCATGAGGATCTCAGTATCTTTAAGATGTACAGGTTGGTTAAATGAGATGAATAATTTATAAGAAAGGGGTGAGTATTATTACATCAAAAAATATTCATTATTCTATGTGGTTTAGGCGGTATACCACAAAATCTGATAATTTGGAATTTCTTTATATGGCTATAACTTTTTTGTTCAAGTAGATAGGTATTTTTTCTTTGCGGTTTCTTGAAGTACTTTTTTGTGTAGAATTGATTGGTGTGTTTAGAATTTTTATATCACTTTTAGTTTCTTAGTTACAAGCTCTAACTTTAGTTTTTCTTATGGGCCACTAAGTTGACTATATCATATTTGAACGTGTTTTTTACTCTACTTTACAACGATTTGTCACTTGCCATATTTATTATCGAAAAAAGTCGAAATACTAAATACCAATGATATTTATGAAGTATTTTATTACAAACTTTTAAGTGAGCCATGAAAAAAAAAATTGTGAACAAAAATCACAATAACAACAATCAAAATAACAAATGAATATTTGAAAACAATGAACTATTTGAAAAAATATATTATAATTTTTTTTCGACAATAAATATGGCAAGTGACATATCGTTGTAAAGTAGAGTAAAAAACAAGTTCAAATATGATATAGTCAACTTAGTGGCCAATAAGAAAAACTAATGTTAGGGCTTGTAATTCAGAAACTAAAAGTGATATAAAAATTCTAAATACACCAATCAATTTTACATAAAAAGTGCTTTAAGAAACCGCAAACAAAAAGTACCTATCTACTTTGACAAAAAAGGTTATAGCCATTTAAAGAAATTCCGAATTTTTAGTTTTTTTGGGTGTATCGCCTAAACCAGATAAAATTATTAATATTTCTTGATGTTGTAATACTCACCTTTTCCTTACAAATAATTCATCTGATTTAACCAAACCTGTATCTCTTATAGATACTGAGATCCCCATGCTGGAAAAGTTATCTGGGACACCCGGTATTATCATATATATACTAATAACATTTTAAAATAATTTGTATTTACATAATTTTTTTAAATAACCGACGGGGGGCTGAAGTAACGGCTATTATTTTTTTTCCGTAAGATAATATTATAAATATCGAAAATATTTTGTTACCACTAAAAAAATTAGTAAAAATAAAAACATTGATAAAAATTAGTGTATCATCCGGTTTGTACCTAGTTGAGTTCTGAACCAATACCGATATATACATACATGTAGTTCTATATTATACTACGGATGGCGCCAACGAATACGAAATTATTATATGATCAGGCAAATAATAAAATAATCATCTTGAAAATTAATACGGACAATAATAATTTTGAAATGTCAAAATATTATAACAGTTCAATATACAATATAATTATTAGCTGTACGTATTTTATAGAATACGTTAGTTTATCTACAATTGGCAACACTGGTGACTGACAGCCACATCTCACATAGCTAATGTAAGTTATCTTAACATACTGTAAGTATTTATAGTATAGCTACTATTAATTCTACTAATATATAAATATAATGCATTTATTAGCAACATTGTTGATGATAATATATTTTTATTCGAACGACATTTATTATTTGTTAAATATGATAGTTTCCTCGGTTATCTATGCATTTACATATATGGGCGTGGCTTATACAACTAACATAAGTAAACAAACTAGGGTTGTACTGACTTCAATCACTTTTATTTTATATTATTGTTATCAGTCATTTCATAAATTACACACCTTTTTGGTTATTGTCACCAATTTTTTTTGTTTTACATACATATGTTTTAGTATTAGTTTAGAGAAAATTTTTAACGGTACTTAAAGTTAAAACAAATTTCTCCCCCCAAAAATATAACTAGGTTTATTATTTTCAACTCTAGAGCAGTTAATTCTTTAGATTTTTCGCGCGTCAGCGGTAAGTTCGCCACTATGATGGTTTACTCTGTAAAAAATATTTATTGATTTTTTATAAAATTTTGCATAATTGTTCAAATTACTTTAATTTAGCAGTATACATATTAAGAGCAAGTCACTAACATTATTTATCATTTTACAACTACTTTTTCCTACGAAATTTAGTATCCGGTCGTGTCGCGTATAGACGATAAACATTTGCCTTTTTGCAAATAAACAAACGATTTTTTCCAAAAAAATTGTACTTATTTAAGATGTATTTACCTAACGTTTTTGAAAGTTTTAGCCCTTTAGGTTAATTTTTTTTAATGGTACAATATTATTTATTACAAATTCAAAATTTTTGAGGAAAAATTGGGAAATTTCCTGAAAATTTTTGTATAATTCAACTTTATTTGTGAAAAGAAACACCGCGAATACACATTTCTATCAAGATTTTCAATAAATTTAGACAAAAATTAAAAACAACTTTTGGAAAATTTCGGGAAAATTCCCAGAAAATCCTTATTTTGACAACGCATTCTTATTCAGCGACCCTCAAAACCCCTACAGGTACAAAAATTTCGTCGAAAATCGGACTTAATATATGAAACCAGTAAATTATACAAATTTTAAAAATTTGGGGGGGAGGGGTTAAATCCGACGACTAGAATGTTTCTGATATCAAATAGTATGGTATAACGAACATTCTATCAAAATCGGTGCTATTTCTGAGGGTTCCAATGTTTTGGCCATTTTCGAGCTTCATTGACTCGACTATTACAGTAAATGCTAAACCTCTGGCACAGACCATTACTATGTTTAACATGCCAGTACGCTAAACTCGCGCGCCGTCATGCGTCAGCTAAAAAATTAATATTTCGTAAAGTTTTCATATGTTCATAAATATTCAAAGTGGAGTGTACTCAGGAATGATTAAGCTATATCATATATTTTTATTTTTTAAATTCAGAGTTCACATGTCCCCAAATTTTCAATTTAAATATTATAAGTAAAAATAAAAATGTAAACAAAAATTTTGTGCAGCGAAATATTTTTTTAATAAACTTCATACATTTTTCCACAAAATTGATATCTTGTAGTTTTACCCTATATTTAATAGTTTTTTAGATATTTCGTTTTCAAAAAAAAGTACGTGTGATTATCAAAAGTCAATATTTTTCGTACCGATAAAAATTTTCTCTAAACTAATACTAAAACATATGTAAAAATAAAAAAAATCGGTGACAACAATCAAAAATGTGTGTAGTTATTTATGGAATGACTGATATTATATATTATTATTATTTACAGTTTTAGTATGGAATATTGATATTAACAATAAAAAGAATACTCGATTAGAAAAATAGCGAAAAAATACCTATTTGTTACGAACAAGAAAAATCCATCAACCAATTTGAAATTTTGGGTTCCTAACTGTTAATATACTGTCTTTGGTGACGTAATAAACAATAAATAAACATGGAGGCCAAGCCATCAACGGCACAAGGTATTTATAATTTATAATAATCACTAATTTGAATTTTCTACAAGCACATTAAGTGAATATTTTTTTATTTTTTATTATCGTTCACTGCATCTTGAGATTTACATATGAGTACATTACTTTGGAGATAGACTTTACTTTTCTGTAGAACTAATTGAACTCTACAAAGTGTCTCCACTATACCTAGCTCTCACTCTTACATATGTCCAGTATTAACAACCAATTTAAAGCTCCTTTAGCGCTAAATGCTCCTTTAAAGTAAATTTGCTGTATTACAAACATCAAACATGATTTAAATCAATAATTAAGCTCTCAATGAAAAATTTACATTATACAGGGTGGGGCAATAGTGCTCGGTTGTTCGATAGCTCGTAGACCGTAACAGATAAAAAAAATTTTTAATGCAAATGTAAACTGTTGGTAAATGCGCATACAGAGAAATTATTTTCAAATATATAGGGTGCCACATAAAAGTGTGGCACACTTCAAGTTCATTTTTTTAAATGGAATGCCCCAAATATTTTTGCATATTTAACACTTCTCTTGGGATGTTTATTCATATCTAAAATATTAGCCCCATCTAATATCCGATTTAGAAGTAATAATATATTTTTCAAAAAAAATGATGTTTATATTACTCCACATAACAATTCACCACTACCGCGGCCGCAGCATTGAAGACGAAATTAAGTGAGAACCTTACTGAAGGAGGTTGTAGGGTGTTCTTGTTTAAATATCGTAAAGCCACCATGTACAGGATGTTCAAAATTAATTTTCAAATTTTGCTAACTTCAAAGTTATTTTTCTCAACTTTTTTAAATGGAACACCCTATATATTTTTTAACGATGATATGTAGAATTAAATAGTGATAATTTTTTATATGGACATTCTTACGGCTTTTTTTAACCCCTCTTGATTTATTGAGAAAAATGTACAAAATTCGACAATATTTACTAGAAAAATATTGTTTTTTCTTAAATAAAACAAAACACCATCCGCAGGGTGTTAATGTTGCTCATAAAAACATCATGAATTTTTGTCAGCTTGCAAACAGATGCCTTATTATCTTGTCGAACACAAACAACCAAAATAATTTACAATCAAATAAATTCATTAATGTGCTGTTTGAGATCGAGATACAAACATAATATTCTGATTTTATGGGCAACATTAACACCTTGTGGATGGTGTTTTGTTTTATTTAAGAAAAAACAATATTTTTCTAGTAAATATTGTCGAATTTTGTACATTTTTCTCAATAAATCAAGAGGGGTTAAAAAAAGCCATGAGAATGTCCATATAAAAAATGTTCACTATTTAATTATACATATCATCGTTAAAAAATATATAGGGTGTTTCATTTGAAAAAGTTGAGAAAAATTACTTTGAAGATATCAAAATTTGAAAATTAATTTTGAACACCCTGTACAAGGTGGCTTTACGATATTTAAACAAGAACACCCTACAACCTCCTACAGTAAGGTTCTCACTTAATTTCGTCTTCATAGCTGCGGCTGCGGTAGTGGTGAATTGTTATGTGGAGCAATATAAACACCATTTTTTTTTTAAATATATTATTACTTCTAAATCGGACATTAGATGGGGCTAATATTTTAGATATGAATAAACATTCCAAGAGAAGTGTTAAATATGCAAAAATATTTGGGGCATTCCATTTAAAAAAATGAACTTGAAGTGTGTCACACTTTTGTGTAACACCCTATATATTTAAAAATAATTTCTCTGTATGCGCATTTACCAACAGTTTACATTTGCATTAAAAAATTTTTTTATCTGTTACGGTCTACGAGCTATCGAACAACCGAGCACTATTGCCCCAACCTGTATACGTTCTAAATAAATACTGCAGAAAAAAAATCTATTTAATTAAATGTATTATGCTTGGATCTGTTAATAATACGACATTTAGTTAAAGGAGCATTTAGTTAACTTGATAATACTGGGCGTTACTATTCTAGACTTCACCGTTTTCACTTACCCAAACAAATAGGCAAACATTTTATTGACCAAGGATACAAAACTAAACAAAAGTAGTTGGAATTTTTTATTGTTTTCGAATTGAAAATATTTTTTTTGTTGACCAGTGTAATTACTTGTTGCAGATTCAGTTCCTGAAAATGTTGAAGTTAAAATACCAAAAAACTCTAAAACGAAACCAAAAAAAGGTAGGTAATTTTTATTACCCGGGAAAAAATTATAAGATATAAGCATATATGTAGGTAGGTACATATTAGCATACATGCTCGGATCGTTTAGTCCAAAGATTAGCATCTCATTTAACGTAGGATTCTAATTATTTCTCCTTTAAGTTCCCCTTTAAATCAAGTAATTATTTTATTTTTTTGTACTTAAACATTCCGACATGAATTTATCTTTTTTTTACAAACATACTCAAAATAATTCACTTACCTTTATTTTACCACTATTTCTGTATTTTATCAGGATTCAAAATATTAAATAATTTAGTTATGTTTAGATTAAAAATCACCACCCCACAAAAAAGTGGTTTGTACTTTCCCTGTGACATATGCTACCCAAAGTGTATTGATCTCCTAAACATGAATCTGGGGTCAGAATCGCTCCTATATCCTTAAGCTTACAGCAGCGGTCGGTAGACTGCGGCCCGCGAGCCGCATGCGGCTCTTCAGTGATTTTAACTTCAATTCCAGATTCTTTTTTATTTGCAAGGGCACCTAACAAAATTTATTAAATTGTTCTCTGATACCTTTGCAATCCTGTTTCCTCAACAACTTGGCTCTTGTAACTTAAAAGAATGCCGACCCCTGGCCTACAGCAAATCATAAAAATCTTCAGAAATTTGAAGAAATTTTTCATTTCATTTTATGGCCAAAATATGGTTTATATCGAAAACTGATAAGAACAAAAAGTTTTTTTTTGTTTTTCAATGGAAATCCGTGTTAAAAAATAAGTGTTTCAATTTAAAAAAAATCGGATTCCGGTCAAAAAACACCACGTTATATGGACCATTCAATGGCCTCTTTACAATTTTTCTCTGAAACTTTTTTTTAAATAATCAAGTTTAACCGAGATGTTATTTTGTATCAAGATAAATGCCCCACCCTGTATAATTTATTCATTGTATTTTAATTCAATATAACTGATACAATAAATGTAATAATAAATAAAAATTTGAAATTATTTAATTAAATATTCCTCGATTTTAAATCATTATTATAAATAACTAGAATGCTTAAAATAATTTAACTAATGAAAACAGTTAACAAAATAATAAACATATTTATAGATATATAAAGGATGTCCCAATATGAGTGCCTGATTTAATTTAAATAAAATACACATGTTTTATTGAGCGAGTGGTGATTTTTTTATTGCATTGTAAAATAGACATGTTCCGATTAATTATGGAATAAAAAAATCCGGCAAATGGCCCCCGCGAATCGGAATACAGACCCTTGCTCTTTTCATGAAATTTGCAATGACGCTCTCACAGATATCCGGCTTTATCTCACCAATGACGCGTTGGATCTCCGGCTTAAGCTCGCAAATAGTCCGTGGCGTATTGGCATAGACCTAAGATTTCACAAAACTCCAAACGCGATAATTTTGTTTGTTAACGAACCCGTTCAAATGAAAATAAGCTTCATCGCTGAAAATGATTTTTTTAGAAAAATCTGCTTCCACTTCATTTTGCTCCACCAACCGTTCTATGAATCGTCGGCGCTGTTCATAGTCTGCTGGTTTGAGCTCCTGAGTGAGCTGAACATTATAGGGATGCAGATAGAGATATTTCTTAAGAATTTGCTGCGTGGTGCTTCTCGAAATTTGAAGTTGCTGTGAAGTTGATGTTCCCGGGTTTTCGACAACATTCTCGTTTACAGCAGCGATGTTTTCGAGAGACCGGCCAGTACGCCGACGCACAGAAGACTTACTGTCTATAATCAACCCATTTTCCTCAAATTTATTGATTACTCTTGACACATTTAGTACATTTTCACGACCGATAATAGCGCGAAGTTTTCGAGCGGTTTCAATGTAACTTTCCCCATTTTTGTAATGGGTTTTCACTATGATAACGCGTTGTTCGTTTGTGTAGCGCTCCATAATTAATAATCGGAACATTCGTTAATGACGATTTTCAAATTTCAGAGCTGCCTCTTGCACAGAAAAAAAATGGCGCAACATTTAAATCAGGCATTCTTATTGGGACACCCGTTATATATAAATTCTGATTCTTTTTCAACTTTTTTTTTATATTGTAGCCTAATTTGTGAAAACCATTTTCGCAGATACAACGAAAGAAAATGAAAAGGACAGCGGGATTGCCGGAAATAAACGTGGTATAGATTACCACTACCTCGTGGCGATGTGTCTGTGTCTGGAGGGACACAAACACAAACAAGACAACCCCGACTACCAGTACATACTCCATCAGGAAGACAAAGAGGCCGGCATGTTTGATGATTTAGTGTACGAGTATAGAAAGAACATAAGTGAACCTTGGACACGTCTACTCGTACAAATAAAAAACAAAAAATCTAACAACAAAATCAAAACTAGTAATCTTCTTTACGATGACAAAAAAGAGACTTACAGTTTATTAAAGTTCTATAAGTCATCCAAGGAAATCAAAAACACTGAGAACTGTATGTTTATTATATACACAAATGCTAGTTTTGAATTCGAAGAAAATGCTCACCTAAGAAAATGGTATAAAAAAGAAACAAAAGAAGAAATAAGTTTATTACCTTCTCAAATATATTCTATTCCTATAATTGATACTGGATGTCTGTATCAATTTAATGACGAAATAAACGTAGATGTATTTCATAAATACACAAACATTCCTAAAGAAGAGTGGAAAAGATTCTTTAGCAAATTAGTGTTTGCTGTAGATCAACCGGACCTTAAAGAGATAAAAAGTGTTGTAGAAAAGAAAATAGAAGATATTCTACCCAAAGGAACCGAAAAAATATGGCACAGATTGTACGACATGGTGAATGATTCTTTACTTGATAAAAAACAAATAAGTTCAGATGAAATAAGTCTCATGATTGAAAAGTCCAAAGCGGATATTCAATTATTCCATGTTAATAAATACGAAGAAAGTGAAGTCGAGTTTAAATGTAATATTCCACTACATGGTTTCTTCCTTTCAAACACTAGTACAACACTACCTATCAGATCTAATAATTCGGAATTCACTCTTTATAAAGTAAGTAAGATAATAAAACAGTTAAGAGAAGAGAAACCTGATGTAAATCAATACACAATGAAGCACGTCTATAGTATTAAAGAAGTTAAAGATATACAAACCACTGATGTATTTAACCTTTTAATAATCAACATTAACAGTGATATGTTACTTCAATTATTTAAATACATTCCGAAAAAAAACGGCCAAAAATATATCATCATTATTCCAGATGAAATGAATTTGTCAGAAATTCCAAACTGTTATCAAGTTTGTGAAGACAAACTAAACAGTTTTCAAATGATAACAGTTGAGTCCAAGCAATATATATTAGAGAAGAAATGCGTATTACTTAATGATAAGAAAACAAGTTTTAGTGATATTCTCAAAGTAAATTTTAATGATTTAACACAAGAACAAATGGAAGAGTTGAATGACGTGATAACAGAAGATGTTATTCAGTGTTTCCTTAGTGATGACTATAAGGATTTAAAAATAGAATTCAATCGTCTTGGAATCAATGATTTAAGTAAAGTCAAATATATTGAAAGACATCTGTATTATGCAGTGGTAATAGATGAAAATAAAATTAAAGATTTTAAAGAATTACACACAGTTGATAATTTAGACAACTTTAAAAAAAAATGCAATGAAAATCCTGACCGTGTCTGTCATCATTTCAAAAAATATCAAACATTTTTGATTTGGGATCAAAGTAATGGTGATCTAACATACTTAAGAGAATTCATTAACAAAAACAGAGCTTCTGATACAATTAGTTTACGAAATCTTTGGGAAGGTGAATCGATAGCATTTGCAATAAAGGAAGATAAACTGTGCAGTTTACATAATATGTATAATACAATACTTATTGCAGACAAGCCTGGAATGGGAAAGACTCTGCTAATGAGTAATTTGTATTTGAATCTACAGAAGAATTATCCAAATAGAATAATTATTAGACTTAATCTCAACGATCATACGAATGTTTTTAATGAAAACACAAATTTTAGTAACCTGGAAACTATACTAGCATTCTTAAAAAATATATTAATTGAAACAAAATCACCAAAACTGTCACAGAACCTCTTGCAATTTGTACTAAAAAATTACCACCATATATTTTTAATTCTGGATGGAGTAGACGAACTATGTCCGCATTATAAAAATACAGTATTTAATTTTATTAAAAAACTGAATGATTTAAAAATTGCAAGACTATTTATTACAACTAGACCGGCACAAGCTGTCAGCTTAGAAGAAATAACGTCTCAATTTGCTTTATCAATAAAACCATTTACTAAGGAAGATCAGTTGTTATATTTGAATAAAATACTGATAAACAAAAAAACAGATATCAATAAATTAATTAAGAAAATTAATAAAAATTCTAGTTTAAAAGACTTGCTAGGAGTTCCTCTCTTATTAAAAATTGTTGCCGAAATTATTAACAATTCAAATGATGATGAATACAATATCGAAAATATTTTAAATTTGTCGCAACTATTTAATATATTTGTTAATCAAAAGTTTCATATTTATTCAACAGAAAAAAAGAAACAAGTAGCAACAAATCCAACCGTAATAGGCGATGAAATAACACTGCAAAAAATATACAGTAAAAATCACGAAATTTTAGCACTGAATTTAATTTTTGTGGAGGAAATAATACAAGAAAAATATGATGATGAATTTACAGAGCAAATAATCAAAATAGGTATAATTACAAAAATAACTAATCAAAAAGCGGAGTTTATCCACAGGACCTTTGCTGAATATTTTATATCAACCTATATTCAAAAACACTTCAATGAAGAACGAGTCATGAAGTTAATGTTTACAAATGTATTGACTGAAAATGATTTATCAGGCTTAAGAAAATTCATTAACAATTATATACAGTCGGAATTAAAAAACGATGAAATGAAAAATAAATATAAACTACTTGCGATGAAAATTCATACAAATGAAAATGAAGATTATATATCACTTAGTAAATTGTTAACAGCTGCGCATGAAAACAATCAAGAAACATTAGAATTTATAATTGAGTGTTTTTCAAAAAATACAAATTATTTAGAAAAAATGCTTTCTTATGAATCCAGTAGAACTAAAACAATACCTCTTCAAGCTGCGATAAGGCAAGGTAACATAGAAATAGCAAAACAACTCATAACTTATTGTTTTGAAAATAATATAAATAAATATAGTAAAGCATCCAAATACATGTTCGGTAACGGTAATACAGGTGGTCATACGGCTCTATTTGACGCTGCCGGTGGACGTCACATAGATACAGTGCATGCATTATTAGATAGAGGTGTAGATGTGAATATAGCTAATAATAACGGGTTTACAGCATTACACAACGCTGCTGAAAATGGTCACACTGAAATATTAAATGTACTGTTAGATGGAGGTGCAGATGTCAACATAGCTAGTATTTACGGGTTTACATCATTGTACTTAGCTGTCCTAAATAATCACAAGGACACAGTGAACACACTCTTAGATAGAGGTGCCGATGTAAACATAGCTAAACATGACGGATTTACAGCATTATACATTGCTGCTCAAAACGGCCACACAGACATAGTAAGTAAACTTTTAGATAAAGGTGCAGATGTGAACCTAGCTAATGATTACGGGTTTACAGCATTATCAGTTGCAGCTCGTATAGGTCACATAGACACTGTGAATGCACTGTTAGATAGAGGTGCAGATGTAAACGTAGCTAATAAAGGATTTACTGTATTGCATATTGTTGCTCATACAGGTCACATAGACATAGTGCATGCACTGTTAGATAGAGGTGTAGATGTAAACAAAGGTGATAATAACGGATTTACAGCATTATACATTGCAGCTCTGGTAGGTGAAACAGATACAGTGAATACACTGTTAAACAGAGGGGCAGATGTGAACAAAGCTAATAATAACAGGGCTACAGCATTACACATTGCTGCTCAAAACGGCTACACAAACATAGTGAGTATACTTTTAGATAGAGGTGCAAATGTGAACCTAGCTGATAGAGACGGTGATACACCTTTACATCTCGTTGCTTCTGAAGGCCACACAGACACATTATATGTTTTGTTAGATAGAGGTGCGGACATTAACAAGGCTAGTATGAACGGGTTCACTCCTCTACACTGGGCGGCTATGTATAGTTCTGTAGAATCAAGTAGAGTGTTATTAGAGCGAGGTGCGGATGTTAACATTAGCAATGTTTACGGTGAGCGAGCTTTACAACTAGCGTACAGAACTGGTAACTACAAACTAGTGCAGTTGTTATTGAGACATGACAATAATCTGTGTGTCCACAGTGACAATGATAACAGTGACAGTGGTAGAGATTTAATTACAAAACTTCACATTGCTGTGTGGAGACGCAATGCCGATGATTTGGAGTCCTTGTTAACTGAAGGTGATATAAACACAGGTGACAGTCACAATAGAACACCTCTGTATTGGGCTGCCTTGTTAGGTGATTGTGACATAATGAGAGTATTGTTGAGTGAAGGTGCTGATGTAAATATTAGAGACATTAACGACTCCACAATTCTACAAGCAGCGTTCAGGTCTGGTAACTACAGAGCAGTGCAACTGTTACTCAGACACAACAACAGTGAACTTTATAACTACTACAACAGTGATAATGAGTGAACTTAATTATTAATAATTGCACATCAGACATTTCATTATAAATTAATTACTTATGTTTGTGTAAAATTCATAATATTGTTGTGTTTTTGTTCATAAAATAATGGAGAACTTTTGAGAATAATTCAATGTTTACAAATCTTCCTATGTATTACGTAGGATCTATTTCTAACTTTATAAGTTAGTATATGAGAATTTATTTAATTAATAACACATTATTTATTTTCTTCAAGTCAATTTTTTATCATGAATCATCGCCTAGTTTTGCAATAAGAAAGATTATCCTGCCCCCAAAAATGTATAAAAATGTCATAACAAAAACCTTTGATAAATTATCAAAAATTCCATTTTTAAATACTTTTTTTTATAAAATTATAAAATTTAACAATCGTTTTGGAAGATATGGCAAATTGAATATCTTCATAACTTGCAACAACGTCCAAAATAAACAAAATCGTCCCAAAATATACAAGAAGGAATAATGGTAAATTCTTTTGAAAGATGACTTGACTCCACTTCGAATGAGTTATTGGGCAAATTAAGAGTATTATAACAGCTAAAAATGGAAAAATCCGATCAGTGATCATTAAAACTAAACATGGCATATATACAAGGCCAATTGTTAAGGTAGTCTCATTGCTATTCGAGAAAAATGATACATGTTATGAACTATATGATTCATGTATGTCAACTAATCATTTAAGGTCGGTGGACCATAGAATGCCATGCTCCTTGTAAGGTCAATTATTGAAAAGTCGTAGTTATTGCCATACGATGACAAATTCCTTCTACTCACACTAACATCCATCGAAATCAAGAACACAGTGTGTCATCCCATCCTTTATTGACTTTGGTCGTCGAGGTTAAAATTATAATACACGCTCACAGCAAAACGTAAGTTTTCAAGTAAATAAACTATTATTTTCTTTAATTTTTTTACTTTGAATTGATACATAAGGGTTTGCTATGGTACTAAAGAAAAAAATTATTACTTTACTTCCATTTTAGTTAAAATATCGGTAGTGTTCCTAGGAAAGCCAATTGTTCCTTGTTAAGCTGATCAAAAAATTGACAGTTGGCCATGCTAGGGCACAAGGGCCTTATTAAGAACATCCAAGAACCGCGAAAATTTTAATTTTAAATACCTACGTATTGGGAAAAGTAAAACAATTATGTATAAGTTCGCAATATTATTACATACACTTAATCATGTTTTATATAATTTTATTTTTAGGAATATTTTGGCCTTACAAGGAACGGACCCAAAAGAAGGCCATTTTGGTCGGTTATAATTTAGTTTAGTTTCATTATAAAGATTATTGGCAACTTATTTGATATCGATATAATACTCATTCTAATTATTTTAAAAACATTTTCATGAATACATTCTTACAATTAGTTTTACGATAGGGTTCAAGTAATGTTCATTGAGTATTTTTTATTTGTATTTAATATTGTAAGCCTATAATGTTTCATTTTAATGAAATACCTTTTTATGTAGTTAGAAATTTTGATTGTCACAACGTTAGTTTTAAGTTAAACGATTGATTTATTATATTGGCCTTGTATGGAGCCTCGTTCCTTGCAAGGCCATTTGGAAGAGTTTAATAAAACTTAGAATTAATAAATGATCATTAAGTCTGTAATAAAAAAAATGTTTTATAAGTTACATAATAAAACAATGTGTTAATTTAATACTTTGTTTGTTTCATTTATCCAGTAAATACAGGAATAATACCAGTTTTTTTCCAAACATTTGTTAATTTTTTTTTTAATTTAACCCTTTGGGCGTTATTGGGTTAAAATATTATATAAAAATAAAATAATTTTAAGAGAAAATTTTCCTGATAAATATTTCATGTTTTTTTTGGGAGGGGGGGGGGCTTAATATTGACGAAATGGGTTGTCCTTGAAAAAATCACCATAATGGTTCTTCAGGTTCAACTTTTTTTCAAATCTAAATCTATATTTTTGTTCAAGTTCGTAATATATTTTATGAGGAATATTAAGCAACTTTTACTCAAATAATTTTTTCAAAAAATATCAATTTTTTATGATATGGAGTAAAATAAAAGAAATTCCTGAATGTTCAATAATTTTTTACTCAAAAAATATATATTTATAAGAAAAAACACAAAAGGAAAAAAGTGCTTAGATTTAGGCAAGGATTCTTAAAAAAATGTTTATTTTTAAATTATCAACAACAAAAAACTGCAACTTTTTATAATTTAAAAAAAAAAACTGATAATTCTTGCCTAAATCTAAGCACTTTTTGTCTTTTCCAATTATTTTTAAAAGTTAATAGTTTCGGAATAAAAAATTATTGAAAATCCAGATATTACTGTTTGTTTTGCATTTTCAGAAAAAAATGGTTCAGACAAAAGTTACTTATTTTTCTCCGTTAATTACGAATCTGTAACAAAAAATATAGGTATAGATTCGAAAAAGAAAAGTTGAACCTGAAAACCCATCATGGCGACCTTTTCAAGGTATACCGTTAATGTCAATATTTAGCCCCCTTAAAATCATGAAAAATTTGTCTGAAAAATTGTCACTGATAATTCGTTATTTTTGAAATATTCCACTTGAAAATATTTAAAAAAAACACCGATATACAATAACTAGCTGTACGTCTATGTCTATGGCTGTACGTATTTTATAGAATACGTTAATTTATCTACAATTGGCAACACTGGTAACTGACTGAGCCACATCTCACATAGCTAATGTAAGTAATCTTAACATACTGTAAGTATTTAAGTATAGCTACTATTAATTCTGTTAATAAATATAATGCATTTATTAGCAACATTGTTAGTGGTTTTATATTTTTATTTGAACGACATTTATTATTTGTTAAATATGAGAGTTTCCTCAATTATCTATGCATTTACATATATGGGCGTGGCTTATACAACTAACATAAGTAAACAAACTAGGGCTGTACTGACTTCAATCACTTTTTTTATATTTTTATATACATAAGAAAAGTACTGCATAATAAAGAACAAGTAATTATTGAATCACGTAAAACAGCTAAAATGGTGAATTTTACAAACATTATATTTTAAATATAAACTTATATTTTTTTTTTTTAAATTTTAAAACCGGGAACGTTTGTTTACTCTTGCCATTTTTTTCTTAATTTGTATGATTATTTTTGACGCAGTGCATAGTAGAAAAAAATCATTTAAATTTCAATGTATATAAAGTTGTCATCCATCGGCTTTTCCCCAGACACTGTCCTTTTTTTTTGTGTTTTGTAGAAGTTTACCTACGTAAAAAAGTTATTTTATATTATTTTTTTATGATATTTTTTAAATAAATTTAAAATAAAAACGTAAAAATCTAAAAAAGAGTTATCCAATATCAAAAATCTAATTCCACATCAAATTTGCCGAGAAAATGGCGGAAAATCGATATTTCGGTTTTTATTTTTTTCTCTCGTAAAAAGAATACAATTTACATTAATTTTTGTGAAAGTATACTTGTTATACTTAATAAATTGTTACCAAAAATCAATATTAATAATTAGAATTATTTCAAAGTTTGTCTCGATGAATTTTTTCAATACAAAATTTTTAACGTTAGATAAAAAAGTCAAATAGTTTAAAAATAGTTGGAAATGTAAAATAGTTGCAATTAGTTGATTTCAAATTGGGTTCAAGCAAATTAGTTTTCTGAAATCGATGGAGATATGTAATACAAAATACAATAGTTACATTTTTCGCAATAGTTGAAAAACTATTTTTCCAATCTCTAGTTATGAGATAAGGTACTTGGTTTGTAAACAAGTCTATTTCACCCTAGCCCTGGTGATAATGTTTATATTTCTGAAGTGGTTCTTGAATGCAGATGATAAAGGGGTTTTATTTTGTAAATTATTGTGTAACAATTTATTATTATTTGCAGCCATAGCGAAAAAATACCTATTTGATACGAACAAGAATAATCCGTCAACCAATTTGAAATTCTAGGGTCCTGATTAAACGTACTGTCTTTGTTTGACCTAATAAACAACAGACATGGAGGTCAAACCATCAACATCACAAGGTATTTATTTAACAATTTTATATTTAATATTATCATTATATTAAAAAAAAACAATACGTATAATATAAGAAAAATTTTATAAAAATGTAAATGTTACCGGCAATGCAAAGAATACCTAACTGGTAGCCGGAAATGTATGAATTATAAACACAAATAAGGTGAACCAACCAATTTTGATAAAGCCACTTCTTTATGTTATAATATATTAAAATACTTCAGATGCAAATATATAATAAAAAAAATATGTTATCATTTTGGATAGCTGAAGGTTTGTAGATTACCGACAATACTGAATTAGTATTTATATATATATATATTACCTTATACACGTCTGGACTTATATGTGTTTAAATGACTAAATAATATCTAATATTTCTGTATTTTTTATGTTTTAACAACTCTTTAAATCATATACTTCATATTCGTCTGAACTAACATTTTATTTTATTTATTATATAATAAACATCAAATGATCCAATATTGTTTATGTTATTTTGTTATTTTAAAAACTAAGGACCTTAATTTGAATTTTGACTTTTTAAAATTAATTAACTAATATCTATCTGCTTTAATAACATCATTTTATCTTTTATTTAATTAAGGTGACCAATATTATAAAAATAAAAAGGAGGAAAAAATTTCAAAATAAGGGTACCCTCCCTAGCATTCAGAAAATTCCTCAGAAAAATGTCACTTTATTTTTGGACCTTGAAAATTTTATAAAAATTTTTTTTTGATTTTTTAAAAAATGAATTAATTTTTGCAAATATGTATTTGTATTTAGGTATTGTACAATATACAAAAACAGAATCATAAATAATTTTTATAAATTTAAATTTAAATTAAATATATTAATACCTGATTAATAATCTATTGACGTAAAATTTACGTACATAGATTAACATATTAGTTTTAAAATATCAAAAAGGAGGACATAAAGGAGGACACTTTTCGAGGGAGGACAGAACCTACAAAGGAGGACGGTTGGTCACCTTAATTTAATATATTTTTCTAACATTATCTTGACATTCTATAGAATTCCTAGCTATTCTATAGAGTGTCTAGGCAAAGTATGTAATTAATTTATATTAAATAATTATATCATATTTTGTCAGTATTTTCCTCATGTTCCTAGCCATAATCAAGGGGGCGATTCTTAAGTTTATTTAAAGAAAAATATTTATATAAACATGTGTTCGGAAATTTGTTGTGAAGAAGCTACAACACTCTAAAAATTTTGCCCAGAATTAGCTTTGACGTGAATAATGTTTAGTGTTTGACGCCAGATACTATAGATGAGCATTTCAGAAATTAGATGTAATGCGCAGCGTGCTAGCTTAAAAGGGTCGTTTACCTTTGCGCCAAAATTTCGAGTCTATTTTCAACGATAGTTGGCGAAAAAAACTACACATGATATTAAGGAAAGATTTTCTGTATTTTATTAGCACGCTCTTAGACTTAAAAAAAACCGTCGAGACAATTGTTTTTTCAAAATCGCGATCTTGGAGCGTCCTTGACTATACAAAAACAACACAGTCGACTTTGTGGCACGATTTCGTCATTATGGTTTCTTGAAATAAAAAACGATAATTGTTATCACGTTGACTAGGTCAGGACTCAGGACACAAGCTTCTTTTAAAATATCCAAATCTTACAAAATGGCAGACGTTTTAACATTTTTTTTAATTAATAGAGAACAAGAAATCCCCGATATTCCAAATATCCTAGACGGACTTTTGACAAAACTTTTGAAAAATATTACTTTTGAGGAATCGCGTTTAAGAATATAATATATTATGTATATAATGTATATGATGTAATACAACATGATTGGAGTGACCGTGAATGGAGTTCCACTACTCGTGAACTAACGTGTATCCGGTTAAAACCAGTGTGGTTCCTATTACACGAACATTTTTTTAAAAGGCTGATTTTCGATTGTTACCGTTTTTTATTTTTATTTTGTTTTAATTTAAGAATTCTATTTTTGCTTGCTCGATCTCGTTAAAAAATTAAATTCTCTGTCCAATGAAATGATAAGTGCTGATTTTAAATAATATTATCATAGTTTTCTTACCTAAAACATGAATGGTGTTCCATATATATCGATTTTACATATTTTCTTCACAGTAACATTTTTATAACATTTTTCTACCAACACTAACGTCATAGTTCTGATATAATCTTAAGTATTTATTTAGCATAAAAATTATTTCCCTGTAGAGATACACATATAATGTATATGTATATTAGGGTGGGCCGAAAACGGCAAAAAATTTTTTTTTAGAATTACAAATGGGGGTAGTGGGGAAAAGTTGTCTTATGTAAACAGTGTAATATACAAAAAATTGAATTTTTTTTAAATATCTAGCCGGGCCCATTAGGGTCCAAATAATTTAAAAAAATGCAATTTTTTTTTCATATGATGTCGCAAAAAATACTACCACTGTGTTTAATATACATTTAAAAAAATGTATTAATATATTTAAACATTTAACAAGGGCCCTTAGCACTCAAATAGATAATAGGATTGTGTGGTTTTATAAAACCACGGTAAAAATGAAACTTTTTTTCACATTATAGACATTTAACTAAAAATTTTCGGAATAATAAATTCAAGCACTCAAAATTGAAATAAATCCATAAACAACAACATGCACCAGCAAAAAGTTCTAATAATTCTAATAAATTCTATATAACAACCAAACAATTTCTGTCTCTTTCATTTGACACGGCTCTTTTTTCGAGTCAGATGCACTGTCCATTTCTTTATGTCTATGGCTCTGACGTATTTATCCCTACTCCGCGGCTGACCGTCACGCGACATGCAACACACAGACGAAAAAGTTTGAGACGATGTAATAAAAGTTTCACTTTAAAAAATATGTTGTTTTACTATCTAATAATTTACAATGTGTATGTAGTTATTGTGCAGCTCTTTGCTTGTTTAAGTATGTTTAAGTGATCAGGTGCGCTGTAAAAAGTTGAAATATATCAGTAATAATTATTTTATTTATGTTATAAATACAGTTTTTGTCCTAAAAAATTTATAAAAAAATAAATAAAAAAAAAATTTTTTGGGTCCCCATGGGCCCGATAGATATTTTTTTAAATTCAAATTTTTTGTATTATACACTGTTTACATAAGACAACTTTTCCCCACTACCCCCACTTGAAATTAAAAAAAAAAAATTTTTCGGCCCACCCTAAGGGTGAGTCGGGGGGAATCTGTAATACTCCAGGAATGTATTGTACATTTGAAAATAATAACAAAAAACCATAATTTTGTTATCCGATTTTCATTTGTTTTTAAGTTACAGCATAATTAAAAACTAACCAAATTTCATATATAATTACTAAAACTTAATAATTCTCATAATAAATGTTCAAAGATACCGCCATTCACATCTAAACATTTTCTGCTTCGTCTACGAAGGGCACCTGTTCAATAATTATTGAAATTTGGTTAATTTTTAATTACGCTATAACTTAAAAACAAATGAAAATCGGATAACAAAATTAGGGTCTTTTGTTATTATTTTCACGTGTACAATACATTCCTAGAGTATTACAGATTCCTCCCGACTCACCCTGTATACAGTAGAAACCGGTTATCGAAGGAACCGGTCATATTGGTCGTTAAAAGCAGATAGTCGTAATAACCGTTAAAAATGCAATTATATGAGATTCAATTGGACTTTTATTTTAAGAAGTTAAAACCGATATGTCGTATTAATCGATGTCGTTATAACCGTTTTCTACTATATAACATATGAGTTTGAGTAGGTACCTATGCTAATTGAAACTTATCCATAATAAATATTTTACAGAAGATTTAACCCAACAACTGTTGGATTTTATTCAGCATATACACAGTTGTATAGGGGCCGAATGCACTGAGCCTTATTGCAAAACTATCAATGAAGTATTACGTCACAGGAATACATGTAATTCGAAAGAAGACTGTACATTACCACAATGTTGTTCATTCGGTCTGATTATTAACCATTGGGGACATAGTAGGCCTAGTAAAAAGTGTAAGCAGTGTTTTCCAACAAAAAGTAATAATACAAACGGTGAGTTTATAAAAATTCTATGAAATGCACTTTCTGATGAATTAAAGTCGTTCAAATATCAAATATTTAATTATTTGGCCTTTTATCCAAGCGATTTTTTCGATACGATAATGTATCAATATTAATCGGTACTAAGGGAGCGTGGTAAAATTGGTACTCCTTAAGGGGCTACATACACCTTAAGGTTGGAAAAATAGGGCAAAGTTTGACAATTGTTTTTATGAAAAAACTAGTTTTAAGAAAAAATTTTCCTTACAAAAATTTCATCATTTTGAGGGGGCTTAATATTGGCGAAATGGATTGACCTTGAAAAGGTCACTATAATAAGTTTTCAGGTTCGAATGTAAATGCGTATTTTTGGTTAAAGATTCGTAATTTAAGAGGAATGATAATAAGCAAAATTTTGCTTGAATTATTAATATTCAATAATTTTTTACTCAATAACTATCAATTTATAAGAAAAATTACAAATAGAAAAAAGGGCTTCGATTTAGACAAGGATTCTTAGAAAAAAATTTTATTCAAAATTATTAAACAAAAAAAATTATACAACTTATTATAAAAAAAATCACTGATAATTCTTGTTTAAATCTAAGAGCTTTTTGTCTCTTGCGATTGTTTTTAAAAATAAATAATTTTCGAGTAAAAAATTATTGAAAATCCAGATTGTTTTGCCATCATAAAAATCATATCATAACATTTTCAGAAAAAATGTTTCAGACAAGTTACTAATTTTTCTCCCTTAATTACGAGTCTATAAAAAAATATAGGTTTAGATTTGGAAAAGAACTGTTGAACCTGAAAACCCATCATTGTGATCTTTTCAAGATAAACCCTTAATATCAATATTTAGCCCCCTCAAAATCATGAAACATTTGTCGAAAAAAATTTCTCTGAAAATTCGTTATTTTGGAAATATTCCACTGGAAAAAAACACCCGGTATATAAAAAAACTATAATATTTAAAAATTCCTACGATAACAACTAAAAAATAAGATTAGAATATTTGTTTAAAATTTGAAGTCAATAAGTTCATTAGTTCTTGAAATATGTATTTTGCAGAGAACATTTATAGAATATTGCTAGAAAAGAAAATCTATTCGCGAAGTATTTTTTTTTGTGCTAGCGTCTTGGCCTCTTTGTAGATTTCATGATCGCGCGCTCCGCTAAGCTGATACATCAACGATCTTCCAATAAAACTGCAGATTTTTAAATGAAATTTTCAGAGAATATAAATGAAAAGTTGTACACCAAAAATTAATATTTTCGAAAAATCCATTTATTTTACCAACCTGGGCACAATTAACTAAACACAATTTTTAATCTAAGTTTAACTAAATATTAATTTATTATTTAATTTTATAAAAAAATAATAATAGCTATTTTACAAAAATTTTCTCTTTATTCTATAAATAACAAACACAAACTTTAAGGATTTACCCATTCACAAGAATTTGCATAGACTTGAAACGATATTATAGCATGTTTCATAAGAATCCAGCTAGTATTCTTTATATAAATATCTTTGTTAGTAATATTTGAGCTCTCTGTTAAGTATATCACAGTTACAATTTATTACAGATACAAGTAAAGCAGTTCATAGTGGAGGCATCATACCCAGCAAGAAAGGCATAGACTTTCATTGCTATACACTGATGACATACTGCTTCAATAGTTACAACTACAAACTGGACAACTCAAGCTATGAGTATAAAATACAACAAGAAGTTAACAAAACTGGCAAGTTCGATGATTTAGTTTACAAGTTCAAAACAAATGGAGATAAAAAGTGGACACGTTTACTTATACAAGCAAAAAGCAAAGATCAACAAAATTTAATTAGACCCAGTAATCTTCTGAGTAGTCTTAATAAAGATACTTTTGGTTTAGCAAAGTTTCTAAAGTCTACAGATGATATTACAGTCGATGATGAGTGTGAAGATTACTACATTATCTACACTAATGCTCATTTCGATTTAGATAGCAATGGAATGTTAGTGGAATGTCTTCAAAATAGAAAACAAGTCAGTTTATCAATGTCCAAATGGTCTTTTCCTGTATTTGATTGTGATTGTCAATACATGCTACAAGAAAACAATGCTGAAATATTCCATGAGTATGATAAACAAGTAAAAGCAAGTGAAGAACGTTGGACCACATTTTTAAGAAAGTTGGTGTTTGTTGTCGGTCAACCGGATTTAGAAAATATTAAAAGTGTTGTAGACTCGAAGATAAACAACATTCTACCTAATTTAACAGAACAAATTCGTTGTAAATTAATTGATATAATGGACAATTCTTTGTATAAAAACACAGAAATAACTTCACAACAAATATCGGAATTAATTGAAGATGCAAAAGATGAAATTGAAATATATTACAAGAAATATGAAGAAAGTATAGTGGAATTTCATAGCAGTTTACCTCTGGAAGATTTCCTCATAAGCACTAGTACAGTACTGCCCATTAGATCCAATAACTCAGAATTCACACTCCATAAAGTTTGTAAAAAACTAAAACAATTAAGGGAAGAGAAACCTTATGTAAATAAATACACCATGAAACACGTGTACAGCATTATCCAAGTGACTGATTTAGATAATGCAATATTACTTAAACAAAATAATCTTTTGATTTTTGGTATTGAAACAAATGACGAGTTAGGCAGGTTTAAAAATATTCAGAAAAATGATGATCAAAAATACATATTAATTTGTACTAAAGACGATCTAAACTTATCTAATATTCCAAATAGTTTTATAGTACATGAAGACAAACAAAACAGTTTCCAAATGTTAACTGATGAGTCCAAGAATTATATATTAGAAGAGAAATGCATATCACTTAATCAACATAAATCGAGTTTTAGTGATATACTCAAAGTAAAATTTAATGATTTAACTCAAGAACAAGTGATGGGACTTAATGCCGTGATAACAGAAGATGTTATTAAGTGTTTCTTCGATGAAGATTTTAGAGCATTAGAAATAAGTTTTAATCGTACAGATATTAACAATTTAGACGATTCATACATTCCACGAATGTTGTATTGTCCAGCAATGATAGAAGATATTAACCTGAAAAAATTTAAAGAATTATATATAGTTGAGAATTTAAATAAATTTAAAACTATGTGCGTGGAAAACCCAAAACAAACTATTCATCATTTTAATAAGTGTGAAAAATATTTGGTGTGGACTCAAAGTAATGGAGATCTAACCTACATAAGACATTTCGTTAACGAATATAAAGTCACCAATGTTCTCCTCATAAATGAATGTAACCTGTTCAATGCATATAATAATGTATTGATCTCTGATAACCCAGGAATGGGCAAGTCTACACTTTCCAGTAGTGTATTTAATAAGCTCCAATCTAAATATCCAACAAAAGTAATTATACGCTTAAATCTAAACGACCACACTAATGCATTCAATGAAGACTCCGACTTGAGTAATCCAGACTCGATGATCGATTTTCTAAACAACAAATTGTTAGCAGAAGCAAAATCATCTGTAATTTCCAATAATATTTTGAATTTTATTCTACAAAATAAAAATAAAATATTTTTAATACTAGACGGAGTTGACGAGGTGTGCCCTGACTACAAAGATATCGTGTTTAATTTAATTAAGTCAATGAATGATTTAAAATACATTAGTTTGTTTGTGACAACAAGGCCGGCTCAAGCAGCCAGTTTAGAAGAGATATTAAGAACATTTACGCTGCCTATTATACCGTTTACTAGACAAGAGCAAATTTCATATTTGAATAAAATATTGGGTAGAAAAAATATAGACACTGAAGAATTGTTGGAAAAAATTAATAAAGATTCGAAATTGGAAGAAATATTTGGAGTTCCTCTGCTGTTGAGAATTGTTGCTGAAATAATAAACAATGCCGAAGAGGAATTAAATATAGACGAAACACTTAATCTGTCTATGATATTTAATACGTTTGTTAACCAAAAGTTTAGCATTTATTCAAACGAAAAAAAGAAACAAGATACAACAAACACGTCTGTTAGAGGCGATGATGAAGTGTTACTGAACGATTATAAGAGAAAACACGAATATTTGGCAATGAAGTTACTTTTTAGTGAATTTAAAAATCAAGAAATACTTGGTGAAACTACGATAGATAGAATAATGAAAGTAGGAATAATTATACAAATTAAGGATCAAATACCCACATTTACACATAGAACATTTGCAGAATTTTTTGCGTCAACATTTATAGAAACACATTTAAATGAAGAGCAAATTATTCATATATTGTTTACAAAAGTGCTTGTATGGAATGATTTACCAATATTAAGAAAATTATTAAATAATTACATCCAATTGGATAACGAAGAAACAAAACAAATATTTAGTGAATCGATTGAGAAAAAATATTCAAATGTTAAGAATGATGATCCTTTATTAAGTATTTTATTCGCAGCTGCATATGAAGATAACTTGGAAATATTAAATTTCATATTAGATAATTTTTCAAAATATCCAATAACTTTAGAAAAAATGCTCTTCTGTCATCTAAATAATAATGAACTAATACCCCTTCAAGCTGCAATTAGAAATGGTAACATAGAAATAGCAAAACAACTCATAACCATTTATATAGGCCAAATTAAAGATTCACGTTCTGACAGTCTAGCAAGGGAATATCTGTTGGGCAAAGGTGATACAACTGGTAATACAGCAATTCATGATGCAGCCATTGCAGGCAACAAAAACATCGTGACATTACTGTTAGACAAGATGGCTGATATTAACAAAGTGAATAATGCCGGTGAGACAGTGTTACATAAGGCCACAATTGGATGTAGTAAAGACATTGTAAGTTTACTGTTAGACAAGGGGGCTGATATTAACAAAGTGGATATACATGGCGAAACCGCGTTACATAAAATCATTCCGAATTTTCACTACGGAACAGCGTTACATATGGTCACGTATGAAGGTCACAAAGACATTGTGAGTTTACTGTTAGACAACGGAGCTGATATTAACAAAGTGAATAATGACGGTGAGACAGTGTTACATAAAGCCGCCATTGGAGGTAGCAAAGACATTGTGAGTTTACTGTTAGACAAGGGGGCTGACATTAACCAAGTGAGTAATGACGGCAAAACAGCGTTACATAAGGCTGCCTTTGAAGTTCACAAAGACATCGTGAGTTTACTATTAGATAAGGGGGCCAAAATCATTACGATGTTTCACTACGGAACAGCATTACATATGGTCACGTGTGAAGGTCACAAAGACATTGTTAGTTTAATGTTGGATAAGGGGGTAGATGTAAACACTGTGGATAATGGCGGTGAAACAGCGTTACATAAGGCGGCATGTAGAGGTCTCAAAGACATTGTAAACTTACTGTTGGATAAGGGAGCAGACATTAACAAACTGGATGAGTGGTGTGATACACCGTTATTTAAAGCCGCCTATCGAGGACACAAAGACGTTGTAAATTTACTGTTAGATAAGGGGGCAGACATAAACAATGTGGCCACTGGCGGTGTAACAGTATTACATAAGGCGGCCTGTGGAGGTCACAAAGACGTTGTAGATTTACTGTTAGATAAGGGAGTAGACATTAACAAAGTGATTATTTACGGTGAAACTGCGTTACATATGGCCGCCTGTGGAGGTCACAAAGACGTTGTAGATTTACTATTAGATAAAGGAGCAGACATTAACAAAGTGACTAATTACGGTGAAACAGCTTTACATAAGGCGGCCTATAGTGATCATAAAGACATTGTATTGTTACTGTTAGATAAGGGAGCAAATTTTAACAATGTAGATAACAGCGGTAAAACAGCGTTACATAAGGCCGTCTGTAGAGGTCGCAAAGACATTGTAAACATACTGTTAGATAAGGGAGCAGACATTAACATAGAAGATAACTTCGGTGAAACATCGTTACATGAGGCCGTCTGTAAAGGTGACAAAGACATTATAAAGTTAATGTTAGATAAGGAAGCAAACATTAACAAAGTGAATAATGGCGGTGAGACAGCGTTACATAGAGCTGTCTGTAGAGGTGATAAAGACATTGTAAATTTACTTTTAAATAAGGGAGCAGACATTAACAAAGTGAAAAATGGCGGTGAGACAGCGTTACATAAGGCTGTATGTGGAGGTCAAAAAGACTTAGTGATTTTATTGTTGGATGAAGGAGCAGATATTAACATAGTGAGTTTATTCTTTGGAACAGTGTTACATGTAGCCGCCTGTAGAGGTAACAAAGAATTGTTAAGTTTATTGTTAGACAAAGGAGCAGATATGAACATAAGGAGTTTATTCTTTGGGGCAGCGTTACATAAGGCTGTATATGAAGATCACAAACATGTTGTTAGTTTACTTTTAAATAAAGGTGCAGACATTAACTTATTGAGTTTACACTACGACACAGCGTTAAATAGATCTTACTTTGGAGGTCATACATACTTTTTAAGTTTAACGTTTGAAAGTAAGGAATATATTATTAGACTGCGTTTTCTTTTAGAAATACTGTTACAAATGGCCAAATATGAAGATCACAAAGATGTCGTAAAGTTACTTTTAGATGAAGGTGCAGATATTGACAAACTGAATCTACACTTTGGGACAGCATTACATGCGGCCGCCTATGGAGGTCACAAAGATATTGTTAGTTTACTGTTAGCTAGGGGCGCAGACATTAACGCAGTGAATAATGACGGTGAGACAGTGTTACATGCGGCCGCCTATGAAGGTCACAAAGATATTGTTAGTTTACTGTTAGATAGGGGCGCAGACATTAACGCAGTGAATAATGACGGTGAGACAGTGTTACATGCGGCCGCCTATGAAGGTCACAAAGATATTGTTAGTTTACTGTTAGATAGGGGGGCAGACATTAACAATGTAGATAATGGCGGTAAGACAGCGTTCCATATGGCCGCATATGAAGGTCACAAAGACGTTGTTAGTTTACTGTTAGATAAAGGAGCAGACATTAATATTGTGGATAACAGTGGTGAAACTGGGTTACATAAAGCGGGGTCGGAAGGTCACATAGACACATTGATTGTAATGTTAGACAAAGGTGCAGACATAAACAATGCCAGTTTAAAAGGGTTTACTCCGCTACATTGGGCGGCCGTGTGCGGTTGTACAGAGTCAAGTAGAGTGTTATTAGAGCGAGGTGCTGATGTTAACATTACTAATGATTACGGTGAGCGAGCTATACAACTAGCGTACAGAACTGGTAACTACAAACTAGTGCAGTTGTTTTTGAGACACGGCAATGACCTGTATGACTACAGTGACAGAGACAGTGATAGTGACAGTGACGGTAATAGTGACAGTGATAGTGACAGTGTGTTACATGCAGGGTTACTCTGCTATGTCTGGAGACGCAATATTAAACATAGGTTATATACCACATATAATGATTTAAACACAGGTGATAGTCACAATAGGACACCCCTGTATTGGGCTGCCTTGTTAGGTGATTGTGACATAATGAGAGTATTGTTGAGTAAAGATGCTGATGTAAATATTAGAGACATTAACGACTCCACAATTCTACAAGCAGCGTTCAGGTCTGGTAACTACAGAGCAGTGCAACTGTTACTCAGACATGTATTATATGATAAAATCAGCGCTAATATAAAGTTTGTGCTATTAAATTCAATATTTTTAATATTTATATATTCCTTGCCTATTATATTCCTTATACCTCCTATATGTTATTTATTTTATTATATACACAAGGCTGTCTAAATATCAGGGTACAGTATGGATATAAGAGATAGAGATAAGGTTAAATGAGATAAAAGTTATCTTTATGGAAGACAGTAGTTCAATAGTGCAATTATGTCCTACAAAATTTTGTTGATGGCCATAGAGATTTTTGGATGGTACGAGTATTATGTAACATATGACACAGTGTATGAAATAAATAAAAAATACTTTTCGCTGATTTATTTAATATTAATATTAATATTTAATATTTTGAATGGACATTAAATCTTGTTCATAACGGATGGTACCGTTACAGTATGGAACATCTACTATATATGTACACAGGAAAAAAACTGTATTGGACCAAGAAAACCTTGTTTTGTATATGTATAACGAAAACAATATTTTCTTTATATAAGAAACATACTCTTAATCCAACTACGTTATTCCTTCGTTCAAAAATACTATAGTTGGTTTAAGAGATTATTGCTTATCTTAAGAAAGCTTAAAAAACAATGTTTACTTGTTTTGAGAAATCCTTTCTACCAGTGTATAGAAAATATAATCTGGATTAAAACCAAACCAAACGCTTTCTGTGAGGTGTTAAATTGTTATAAACTTGGTCTACATTTTAAAACAGTCTGAATAAATCATAATAATGTAAAACTGCTACCATTATTTCTATGGTGTACACCAATAACCAACCACTATGTTTAGAGAACTGATGTTAACATATCATTAATAAAAACTATACTATCATTTAAATTTAGTACCCTGTAGAAAGTGTTTGGAATGGTTTTGTACGAGACAAAATTATTTTTAACGAAAATAATTTAAGTTATATATAATGTAAAAGTGTATAATATAAATATGTAAATATAAATAATACAATGTTTCAATTAAAAAATACAAATGTGTTTTGTTTTTGTACAAAAAAGAGGTAAGTAACACCCCCAGAATTGTAATGGACATATAATGAACCAGACAAACAACTGCAATATTGATAAAAAAAATAATAATTATGAAAGCTTTTACATTTTCCCCAGCGTCCCTGTAAAGACACACTTTGGAAACCACTAATCTGCCGTCGTATCACATCGCGGGTTTGAATTTTTTATCTAGTAGAGCTCTGAACCAATACCGACATATACATGTAGTTCTGTATATTACCACAGATGGCACCAACGTATACGAAATTATTATTAAATAATAAAATAATTATCTTGAAAATATTTAAAGACTATCATTTTTTTTATTTTAAATATTATTAAAGCTAAATACACAATATAATAAATAATATTTATACCATTGAATAAAAAATAATTTTATTTAATCAATGCTTGTTCGTATTTTATAGAATAAATTAGTTTATCTACGATTGGCAACACTGATGACTGAGCTACATTTCACATGACTAAGTAATCTTGACTTAATGTAAGTATAGCTACAATTAATTATATTAATAAATATTTTAGTGCATTTATTAGCAATATTGCTGGTGATTTAATGTTTATATTTGAATCTATGTATCATTTGTTAAATAAAATAGCTTCCGCGGTTATCTATTATATTATCTACGTAGGTATATGGGTGTGGCTTGTACAAGTTTTTAAACAAACCAAGGTTGTACTGATTTGAATCACTTTGATGATTTAAATGACATAGATCAGCGGTTCATAAACTAGGGCCCGCTTAATTTTTGTGGGGGTCCGTGAAACATGTTTGGTATAAATTATATATTTAAAAATAAATTTAGTATTTACTTTTACATTATACTATTTTCCAATAATTAATTAGTATTTAACAACTTTCTTTGTTTTTTCTGTCAGGGGTGGGGTCCCTAGACCGCATAAGTTTAAGAACCGATGTCATAGATTATAGATCATGGAGTGTGTATCAGTGGTGGACTAAGGAAAGTTGCGACTCGGGCCGGAATGTTAGTTATGGGTCAGTCCGCGGTAATCGATACCAGATAGTCAAAAAAATATTTTACGAAAATGAATACTAAAATATTAAATTAACAGGCTATTTAATATCAATTTTCATAAACCAAAAGAAAATTAGAAAAATGTTAGTTAATTTTCAATATATTACAAAAAATTAAAAAAAAATTCAAAAAAGACAACAAATAAGGTGAAATCACAATAACTTACTCAAGAATAAGTGACGATCGTGGCAAACTATTAAAAGTCTTTGACAATTACATATCAAACGTGACATTTGACTAAATAAAAAAAAATTACCCTCCAATAATAATGACTGAGGGTGACCGCATTTATTATAAATTTAATGAGTCTATTGATCTATTTGAGAAAGTATTAGTTAATAATATCAATAAGCAATTAAACACACAAATAGTAATCTTATTGTATCCTTTTATTCAACGTGTCATACCCGTCACAATTTTCTGTCACAATGTTTGTTGAGTAATAACCAGTTAAATAGATTACGTATTTACCTGATGCTCTTGTGTTACTAAAAAAAATTTACTCGTAACATATTAAGTATGATTATCATAAAGTAACTTCAATATTTTCGCTAAACTTTTGAGATTTTGAATAGAGGTTGCAAGACTTGCAACAGTTGGCGTCACACCCGTCACAGGGCTTTGAATGCTGGCATTTTTGTAAAATAACCATAGACCTTTTATTCTTGCAATATATGTACAAGTATAACATTAAAATCTACAGAAAAATGGTAAAACCATGTTATTAACTAGTATTATTTAGAAATTATGAACTCCAATCCGAGTTGAAATGTCACACCCGTCACCACGGACTGACCCTTTTGTAAAAAGTTTTTATAAGTTCAAAAATCTCACGTTATTTAAAATTGATTATTCAGAGTAAAATATTCCCTACAAAGAATGTTTCATTTTCAAGTAGAATAAATACATCTAAGTTTTCATTATAAAATAAAATTGATCATCAAATAACTAAAGTTATTAGTGGTCCCGAACTAAACTAAAGAAATATTTTTGTGTGCAGTTACCCTAACACGTTCGTAGTTAAAAATGACAATAATTTTAATTTTATTGTTTTTTTTACGCGGGCCTGCCATATTTGTTTTACAAGGTGCAGCGTTTTTTTTGCACTTTGAAGGGTTTGCGGAAACTAGAATATCTATTTATTCTATCAACATGTGGCTAAAAGCAATTCGTTTTGAAAAAAACGAGCTACAAGATTACTTCTGCACTTTTTCACCTAAATTCAATTCTAAAGGAGAAATTTCAGCGTTAATCCTTTGCTCTCTTTTAAAAAAAATCCAATCTTCAAGGGGATGTTTTGCAAGAAAAAAAACCACCGTCTAATTACCCCTTTTGTTTGAATTTAAAAAAATCTACACAGTCTATAGTTTTTTTAATTAATTATTTATCTCAATTTAAGGAGGTTAACATCATAGAAAAATAACAGAGACATTTATGCCCGGTATTATAAAGGACCTAGCAAATTTGCAAGCTAGCAAGCACTATCAAATGGGGTATCAAACTTATATGGCAGTTCTCTTGAAATTTTTGACAAATAATTTCACACATAAGAAGTAAAAAAAGGTATGTAAAATATATTTACTGTAACCTTGCGTGGTAAAAACCAACTTACAGCGCATGCAACTATCTGTTAAAAACTCAAAGAGAACTGTCATAAGTTTGATATCTCATTTGAGAGTGCTTGCTAGCTTGCAAATTTGCTAGGTTCTTTATAATACCGGGCATTATATTTAAAAAAATCCTTGCAAAATTTCAAGGTCATTAGGAGAATAGTTTAGTAAATATTAAATAAACAAATTAACATGCTTTCTTATGAGAACTGTATAATGACATGAGACATTACAGGACTTTTCAAAGTGATGTGACAAAGAATTTGATGAAAATTGTAGCAAACATGCTTTATTCATTTATAAAGATATCTGCAAATCAGAATGATTAGGTACTACATTTTTTAATTGAACAATAATAAGAGTGCGAAAAGAGAGACAGACACACCTTGCCTTCAATCTATGCGTTTACTTGCACCGTTTCCCGTAAAGCCAGCCCCGCACCCTATAGTGTCAACCCCCTTAAACCCGTTTATAAATCAAATTATAATATATTTTTATTATTTACAGCTTTAGCATGGGATATTGATATTAACATTAAAAAGAATAATTGATTAGAAAAATAGCGAAAAACTATAGAAACAAGAAAAATCCGTCAACCAATTTGAAATTTTGGGTTTCTAACTGTAAATATACTGTATTTGGTGACGTAATAAACAATAAATAAACATGGAGGCCAGGCCATCAACGTTACAAGGTATTTATAATTTATAATAGGTAATCCCTAATTTAAATTTCCTATAAGCACTTTAACTGAATATTTTTTTTATTATCGTTCACTGCATCTTTAGATTTACATATGAGTACATTACTTTGGACATAGACTATACGTTTACTTTTCTGTAGAACTAATTGAACTCTACAAAATGTCTCTACTATACCTAGCTCTCACTCTTACATATGCCCAGTATTATCAACCAATTTATTAAAGCTCCTTTAACGCTAAATGTTCCTTTAAAGTAAATTTGGTGTATTACAAACATGATTTAAATCAATATTTAAGCTCTCAATGAAAAAATTACATTATATACGTTCTAAATAAATACTGCTGAAAAAAAATCTATTTAATTAAATGTATTATGCTTGGATCTGTTAATAATACGACAGTTAGTTAAAGGAGCATTTAGTTAAACTTGATAATACTGGGCGTTACTATTCTAGACTTCACCGTTTTCACTTACCCAAACAAATAGGCAAACATTTTATTGACCAAGGATACAAAACTAAACAAAAGTAGTTGGAATTTTTTATTGTTTTCGAATTGAAAATATTTTTTTTGTTGACCAGTGTAATTACTTGTTGCAGATTCAGTTCCTGAAAATGTTGAAGTTAAAATACCAAAAAACTCTAAAACGAAACCAAAAAAAGGTAGGCAATTTTTATTACCCGGGAAAAAATTATAAGATATAAGCATATATGTAGGTAGGTACATATTAGCATACATGCTCGGATCGTTTAATCCAAAGATTAGCATCTCATTTAACGTAGGATTCTAATTATTTCTCCTTTAAGTTCCCCTTTAAATTAAGTAATTATTTTATTTTTTTGTACTTAAACATTCCGAAATAAAATTATCTTTTTTTTACAAACATACTCAAAATAATTTACTTACCTTTATTTTACAACTATTTCTGTATTTTATCAGGATTCAAAATATTAAATAATTTAGTTATGTTTAGATTAAAAATCACCACCCCACAAAAAAGAGTTATGTATTTTACATATGACATATGCTACCCAAAGTGTTTTGACCTCCTGAACATGAATCCGGGATCAGAATCCTTTAGTCTTCAGCAAATCATAAAAATCTTTATAGAAATTTGAAGAAATTTTTCATTTTATTCATTTTATAGCCAAAATATATAATATATATTATTAAATATATATAATTATATCGAAAAACTGATAAGAACAAAAAGTGTTTTTTTTTTAATTTTTCAATCGAAATCCGTGGTAAAAAATTGGTGTTTCAATTTAAAAAATTCGGATTCCGGTCAAAAAACATCACGTCCGGTCTAGACCGGAAGTCGTTATATGGATCATTCAATGGCACCTACGGTGCCCTACAATTTTTGTCTGAAACTTTTTTTTTTAAATAATCAAGTCCAACCGAGATGTTATTTTGTGTTAAGATAAATGCCCCACCCTGTATAATTTATTCATTCTATTATAATTCAATATAACTGATACAATAAATGTAATAATAAATAAAAATTTTAAATTATTTAATTAAATATTCCTCGATTTTAGATCATTATTATAAATAACTAGAATGCCTAAAATAATTTAATTAATGAAATGACAACATAAAATATTAAACATATTTATAGATATGTATAAATACAATTTTCATTCTTTCTCAACTTTTTTTTATATTGTTGCCTAATTTGTGAAAACCTTTTTCGCAGATACAACGAAAGAAAATGAAAAGGACAGCGGGATTGCCGGAAACAAACGTGGTATAGATTACCACTACCACGTGGCGATGTGTCTGTGTCTGGAGGGACACAAACACAAACAAGACAACCCCGAATACCAGTACATACTACATCAGGAAGACAAAGAGGCCGGCATGTTTGATGATTTAGTGTACGAGTACAGAAACAACATAAGTGAACCTTGGACACGTCTACTCGTACAAATAAAAAACAAAAAATCTAACAACAAAATCAAAACTAGCAATCTTCTTTACGATGACAAAAAAGAGACTTACAGTTTATTAAAGTTCTTTAAGTCATCCAAGAAAATCAAAGATACTGATAACTGTTTGTATATTTTATATACAAATGCTAGTTTCGAATTGGAAGATAATGGTCACCTAAGAAATTGGTATAAAAAAGAAACAAAAGAAGAAATAAGTTTATTACCTTCTCAAATATATTCTATTCCTATAATTGATACTGGATGTCTGTATCAATTTAATGACGAAATAAACGTAGAAGTATTTAATAAATACACAAACATTCCTAAAGAAGATTGGAAAAGATTCTTTAACAAATTAGTGTTTGCTGTAGATCAACCGGACCTTAAAGAGATAAAAAGTGTTGCAGAAAAGAAAATAGAAGATATTCTACCTAAAGGAACTGAAAAAATATGGCACAGATTGTACGAAATGGTGAATGATTCTTTACTTGATAAAAAACAAATAAGTTCAGATGAAATAAGTCTGATGATTGAAAAGTCAAAAACAGATATTCAATTATTCCATGTTAATAAATACGAAGAAAGTGAAGTCGAGTTTAAATGTAATATTCCACTACATGGATTCTTCCTTTCAAACACTTGTACAACACTACCTATCAGATCTAATAATTCGGAATTCACTCTTTATAAAGTAAGTAAGATAATAAAACAGTTAAGAGAAGAAAAACCTGACGTAAATCAATACACAATGAAGCACGTCTATAGTATTAAAGAAGTTAAAGATATACAAACCGCTGATGTATTAAACCTTTTAATAATCAACATTGACAATGATATGTTACTCCAATTATTTAAATATATTCCGAAAAAGAACGGCCAAAAATATATCATCATTATTCCAAATGAAATGAATTTGTCAGAAATTCCAAAATGTTATCAAGTTTGTGAAGACAAACTAAACAGTTTTCAAATGTTAACAGCTGAGTCCAAGAAATATATTTTAGAGAACAAATGCGTATTACTTAATGATAAGAAAACAAGTTTTAGTGATATTCTTAAAGTAAATTTTAATGATTTAACACAAGAACAAACGGAAGAGCTGAATGACGTGATAACAGAAGATGTTATTCAGTGTTTCCTTAGTGATGACTATAAGGATTTAAAAATAGAATTCAACCATCTCGGAATCAATGATTTAAGCAAAGTCAAATATATTGAAAGACATCTGTATTATTCAGTGGTAATAGATGAAAATAAAATTAAAGAATTTAAAGAATTACACATAGTTGATAATTTGGACATTTTTAAAAAACAATGTAATGAAAATCCTTACCGTGTCTGTCATCATTTCAAAAAATATCAAACATTTTTTATTTGGGATCAAAGTAATGGTGATCTAACATACTTAAGAGAATTCATTAACAAAAACAAAGCTTCTGATACAGTTAGTTTACAAAATCTTTGGGAAGGTGAATCGATAGCATTTGCAATAAAGGAAGATAAACTGAGCAGTTTACATAATATGTATAATACAATACTTATTGCAGACAAGCCTGGAATGGGAAAGACTCTGCTAATGAGTAATTTGTATTACAATCTACAGAAGAATTATCCAAATAGAATAATTATTAGACTTAATCTCAACGATCATACGAATGTATTTAATGAAAACACTAATTTTAGTAACCTGGAAACTATACTAGCATTCTTAAAAAATATATTAATTGAAACAAAATCTTCAAAACTGTCACAAAATCTTTTGAACTTTGTACTAAAAAATCAGCACCATATATTTTTAATACTGGATGGAGTAGACGAACTATGTCCGCATTATAAAAATACAGTATTTAATTTTATTAAAATACTAAATGATTTAAAAATTGCAAGACTATTTATTACAACTAGACCGGCACAAGCAGTCAGCTTAGAAGAAATAACGTCTCAATTTGCTTTATTAATAAAACCATTTACTAAGGAAGATCAGTTGTTATACTTGAATAAAATACTAATAAATAAAAAAACAGATACCAATAAATTAATTAAGAAAATTAATGAAAACTCTAGTTTAAAAAACTTGCTAGGAGTTCCTCTCTTATTAAAAATTGTTGCCGAAATTATTAACAATTCAAATGATGATGAATACAATATCGAAAATATTTTAAATTTGTCGCAACTATTTAATATATTTGTTAATCAAAAGTTTCATATTTATTCAACAGAAAAAAAGAAACAAGTAGCAACAAATCCAACCGTAATAGGCGATGAAATAACACTGCAAAAAATATACAGTAAAAATCACGAAATTTTAGCACTGAAATTAATTTTTGTGGAGGAAATAATACAAGATAAATATGATGATGAATTTACAGAGCAAATAATCAAAATAGGAATAATTACAAAAATAACTGATCAAAAAGCGGAGTTTATCCACAGGACCTTCGCAGAATACTTTGCATCAACATTTATAAAAGCACATTTCAATGAAGAGCTAATTATTAATATATTGTTTACAAAAGTGTTTATATGTAGTGATTTACCAATACTAAGAAAATTATTAAATAATAACATCCTATTGGATAACGAAGAAACAAAACAAATACTTAGTCAAATTATTAAGAAAAAATACTTAAACATAAATGAAATCGACGATCCTTTATTAAGTATTTTATTCACAGCTGCTTACGAAGATAACTTGGATACATTGAATTACATATTGGATAATTTTTCAAAATATCCAAATATTTTAGAAAAAATGCTCTCCTATAATCCAAATAATACTGGACTAATACCTCTTCAAGCTGCAATTAGAAATGGTAACATAGAAATAGCAAAACAACTAATAACCATTTGTATAGGACAAATTAAAGATTCACATTCTAACAGTCTGGCAAGTGAATATCTGTTGGGCAAGGGTGATACATATGGTGATACAGCAATTCATGATGCAGCCATTGCAGGCTACAGAGACCTCGTGAGTTTACTGTTAGACAAAGAGGCTGATATTAACAAAGTGAATATTGACGGTGAGACAGTGTTACAAAAAGCCGCCATTGGAGGTAGCAAAGACATTGTAAGTTTACTGTTAGACAAGGGGGCTGATATTAACAAAGTGGACATATATGGCGAAACCGCGTTACATAAAATTATCACGAATGTTCACTACGGAGCAGCGTTACATATGGTCACGTGTGAAGGTCACAAAGACATTGTAAGTTTACTGTTAGACAAGGGAGCTGATATTAACAAAGTGAATAATAACGGTGAGACAGTGTTACATAAAGCCGCCATTGGAGGTAGCAAAAACATTGTGAGTTTACTGTTAGACAAGGGGGCTGATATTAACAAAATGAGTAAATATGGCGAGACAGTGTTACATAAAGCCGCCATGGGAGGTAGTAAAGACATTGTGAGTTTACTGTTAGACAAGGGGGCTGACATTAACCAAGTGAGTAATGACGGCAAAACAGCGTTACATATGGCTGCCTTTGAAGTTCACAAAGACATCGTGAGTTTACTATTAGATAAGGGGGCTGATATTAACAAAGTGGATATACATGGCGAAACCGCGTTACATAAAATCATTACGAATGTTCACTACGGAACAGCATTACATATGGTCACGTGTGAAGGTCACAAAGACATTGTAAGTTTAATGTTAGATAAGGGGGTAGATGTAAACACTGTGGGTAATGGCGGTAAAACAGCGTTACATAAGGCGGCCTGTAGAGGTCTCAAAGACATTGTAAACTTACTGTTGGATAAGGGAGCAGACATTAACAAAGTGGATGAGTGGTGTAAGTCACCGTTATTTGAAGCCGCCTATGAAGGTCACAAAGACGTTGTAAATTTACTCTTAGATAAGGGGGCAGACATAAACAATGTGACCACTGGCGGTGTAACAGTGTTACATAAGGCGGCCTTTGGAGGTCACAAAGACGTTGTAGATTTACTGTTAGATAAGGGAGTAGACATTAACAAAGAGGATAATAGTGGTCAAACAGCGTTACATATGGCCGCCTATGAGGGTAACAAATTCGGTGTTAATTTACTGCATGAATATTACAAAGACGTCGTGCGTTTACTATTAGATAAGGGGGCCGACATTAACAAAGTGACTAATAACGGTGAAACAGCGTTACATATAGCGGCCTATCATGATCACAAAGACATTGTAATGTTGCTGTTAGATAAGGGAGCAAATTTTAACAAAGTAGATACCAGCGGTAAAACAGCGTTACATAAGGCCGTATGTAGAGGTCGCAAAGACATTGTAAACTTACTGTTAGATAAGGGAGCAGACATTAACATAGAAGATAACTTCGGTGAAACAGCGTTACATGAGGCCGTCTGTAATGGTAACAAAGATATTGTAATATTACTGTTAGATAAAGGAGGAGACATTAATAAAGTAAAAAATAGTGGTGAAACAGCGTTACATAAAGCCGTTTGTGAAGGTCGGATAGACTTAGCGAGTTTATTGCTGGATAGAGGAGCAGATACTAACATTACAAGTTTATTCTTTGGAACAGCGTTACATGTAGCCGCTTGTGGAGGTGATAAAAACATAGTGAGTTTATTGTTGAATAGAGGAGCAGATACTAACATAGAAAGTTTATTCTTTGGAACAACGTTACATAAGGCCGCTTATGGAGATATCGAACACGTTGTTAGTTTACTTTTAGATAAAGGTGCAGACATTAACATACTGACTTTAAAATTGGGGACAGCGTTAAATAGAGCCGCTTCTGGAGGTCAAAATTACTATTTTAATTTACTGTTAGAAAATAGGGAAGATATTTTTAGACTGCGTTTTCTTTTAGAAATACTGTTGGCCAACTATGGAGGTCACAGAGACGTTGCTAGTTTACTTTCAAATGAAGGTGCACATATTAATAAACTGAATTTACACTTTGGGACAGCGTTACATGCGGCAGCCTATGGAGGTCACAAAAATGTTGTTAGTTTATTGTTAGACAAGGGGACCAATATTGACATTAAAAATAATGGCGGTAAGACAGCGTTCCATATGGCCGCATATGAAGGTCACAAAGACGTTGTTAGTTTACTGTTAGATAAAGGAGCAGACATTAATATTGTGGATAACAGTGGTGAAACTGGGTTACATAAAGCGGGGTCGGAAGGTCACATAGACACATTGATTGTAATGTTAGACAAAGGTGCAGACATAAACAATGCCAGTTTAAAAGGGTTTACTCCGCTACATTGGGCGGCCGTGTGCGGTTGTACAGAGTCAAGTAGAGTGTTATTAGAGCGAGGTGCTGATGTTAACATTACTAATGATTACGGTGAGCGAGCTATACAACTAGCGTACAGAACTGGTAACTACAAACTAGTGCAGTTGTTTTTGAGACACGGCAATGACCTGTATGACTACAGTGACAGAGACAGTGATAGTGACAGTGACGGTAATAGTGACAGTGATAGTGACAGTGTGTTACATGCAGGGTTACTCTGCTATGTCTGGAGACGCAATATTAAACATAGGTTATATACCACATATAATGATTTAAACACAGGTGATAGTCACAATAGGACACCCCTGTATTGGGCTGCCTTGTTAGGTGATTGTGACATAATGAGAGTATTGTTGAGTAAAGATGCTGATGTAAATATTAGAGACATTAACGACTCCACAATTCTACAAGCAGCGTTCAGGTCTGGTAACTACAGAGCAGTGCAACTGTTACTCAGACATGTATTATATGATAAAATCAGCGCTAATATAAAGTTTGTGCTATTAAATTCAATATTTTTAATATTTATATATTCCTTGCCTATTATATTCCTTATACCTCCTATATGTTATTTATTTTATTATATACACAAGGCTGTCTAAATATCAGGGTACAGTATGGATATAAGAGATAGAGATAAGGTTAAATGAGATAAAAGTTATCTTTATGGAAGACAGTAGTTCAATAGTGCAATTATGTCCTACAAAATTTTGTTGATGGCCATAGAGATTTTTGGATGGTACGAGTATTATGTAACATATGACACAGTGTATGAAATAAATAAAAAATACTTTTCGCTGATTTATTTAATATTAATATTAATATTTAATATTTTGAATGGACATTAAATCTTGTTCATAACGGATGGTACCGTTACAGTATGGAACATCTACTATATATGTACACAGGAAAAAAACTGTATTGGACCAAGAAAACCTTGTTTTGTATATGTATAACGAAAACAATATTTTCTTTATATAAGAAACATACTCTTAATCCAACTACGTTATTCCTTCGTTCAAAAATACTATAGTTGGTTTAAGAGATTATTGCTTATCTTAAGAAAGCTTAAAAACAAGGTTTACTTGTTTTGATAAATCCTTTCTACCAGTGTATAGAAAATATAATCTGGATTAAAACCAAACCAAACGCTTTCTGTGAGGTGTTAAATCGTTATAAACTTGGTCTACATTTTAAAACAGTCTGAATAAATCATAATAATGTAAAACTGCTACCATTATTTCTATGGTGTACACCAATAACCAACCACTACGTTTAGATAACTGATGTTAACGTATCATTAATAAAAACCATACAACTATCATTTAAATTTAGTACCCTGTAGATAGTGTTTGGAATGGTTTTGGACGAGACAAAATTCTTTTTAGCGAAAATAATTTATGTTATATATAATGTAAAAGTGTATAACATAAATATGTAAATATAAATAATACAAAGTTTCAATTAAAAAATGCAAATGTGTTTTGTTTTTGTACTTAAAAAAGGTAAGTAACACCCCCAGAATTGTAATGGACATATAATGAACCAGACAAACAACTGCAATATTGATAAAAAAATAATAATTATGAAAGCTTTTACATTTTTCCCCAGCGTCCCTGTAAAGACACACTTTGGAAACCACTGGTCTAGAACATTGATGTCGTATCGCATCTCGGGTTTGAATTTTGAATCTAGTAGAGTTCTGAACCAATACCGATATATACATGTAGTTCTGTATATTACCACAGATGGCACCAACGTATACGAAATTATTATTAAATAATAAAATAATTATCTTGAAAATATTTAAAGACTATCATTTTTTTTATTTTAAATATTATTAAAGCTAAATACACAATATAATAAATAATATTTATAACAATGAATAAAAAATACACTCATCGCTCGATTTCACAACGTTGTTGGTAATTGAACCGCTTGAATTGACAACGTCGAGAGGGGTCCCCACCACCGTGCCGACCTTAACGTTGATTGGTGAATTTAAATTACGCGCGGAGATAGCAATCACGGTAGTATTATGGAGGGGATTGAGAAGGTTGGCAAATCGCGCGTTTGGCCCGTTACGAAATCAAGCGGTTACGAAATCGAAGGTTTCGAAATCGAGAGATGAGTGTAATTTTATTTAATCAATGCTTGTTCGTATTTTATATATAGAATATATTAGTTTATCTACGATTGGTAACACTGATGACTGAGCTACATTTCACATGACTAAGTATATAATCTTGACTTAATGTAAGTATAGCTACAATTAATTATATTAACAAATATTTAAGTGCATTTATTAGCAATATTGCTGGTGATTTAATGTTTATATTTGAATCTATGTATCATTTGTTAAATAAAATAGCTTCCGCGGTTATCTATTATATTATCTACGTAGGTATATGGGTGTGGCTTGTACAAGTTTTTAAACAAACCAAGGTTGTACTGATTTGAATCACTTTGATGATTTAAATGACATAGATCAGCGGTTCTTAAACTAGGGTCCGCCAAACTTTTGCGGGGTCCGTGAAACATGTTTGGTATAAATTAAAGTACTTTTACATTACTATTTACCAATGATTAATTAGTATCTAATAACTTTCTTTGTTTTTCTGTCAGGGGGTGGTGTCCCTAGATCGCATAAGTTTAAGAACCGATGACATAGATTATAGATCATGGAGTTTGTATCAGTGGTGGACTAAGGAAAGTTGCGGCTCGGGCCGGAATGTTAGTTATGGGTCAGTCCGCGGTAATCGATACCAGATAGTCAAAAAAATATTTTACGAAAATGAATACTAAAATATTAAATTAACAGGCTATTTAACATCAATTTTCATAAACCAAAAGAAAATTAGAAAAATGTTAGTTAATTTTCAAAATATTTCAAAAAATTTCAAAAAGACAACAAATAAGGTGAAATCACAATAACTTACTCAAGAATAAGTGATGATCGTGGCAAACTATTAAAAGTCTTTGACAATTACATATCAAACGTGACATTTGACTAAATTAAAAAAAAATTACCCTCCAATAATAATGACTAACGGTGACCGCATTTATTATAAATTTAATCAGTTTATTGATCTATTTGAAAAAGTATCAGTTAATAATATCAATAAGCAATTAAACACACAAACAGTAATCTTATTGTATCCTTTTATTCGACGTGTCATACCCGTCACAATATTCTGTCACAATGTTTGTTGGATAATAACCAGTTAAATAGATTACGTATTTACCTGATGCTCTTGTGTTACTAAAAAAAAATTTACTCGTAACATATTAAGTATGATTATCATAAAGTATCTTCAATATTTTCGCTTAACTTTTGAGATTTTGAATAGAGGTTGCAAGACTTGCAACAGTTGGCGTCACACCCGTCACAGGGCTTTGAATGCTGGCATTTTTGTAAAATAACCATAGACCTTTTATTCTTGCAATATATGTACAAGTATAACATTAAAATCTACAGAAAAATGGTAAAACCATGTTATTAACTAGTATTATTTAGAAATTATGAACTCCAATCCGAGTTGAAATGTCACACCCGTCACCACGGACTGACCCTTTTGTAAAAAGTTTTTATAAGTTCAAAAATCTCAAGTTATTTAAAATTGATTATTCAGAGTAAAATATTCCCTACAAAGGATGTTTCATTTTCAAGTAGAATAAATACATCTAAGTTTTCATTATAAAATAAAATTGATCATCAAATAACTAAAGTTATTAGTGGTCCCGAACTAAACTAAAGAAATATTTTTGTGTGCAGTTACCCTAACACGTTCGTAGTTAAAAATGACAATAATTTTAATTTTATTGTTTTTTGTTTACGCGGGGCTGCCATATTTGTTTTACAAGGTGCAGCGGTTTTTTTTCACTTTGAAGGGTTTGTGGAAACTAAAATATCTTAGCATCTATTTATTCTATCTACATGTGGCTAAAAGCAATTCGTTTCGAAAAAAATGAGCTACAAGATAACTTTAGCACTTTTTCACCTAAATTCAATTCTAAAGGAGAAATTTCAGCGTTAATCCTTTGCTCTCTTTAAAAAAAAATCCAATCTTCAAGGGGATGTTTTGCAAGAAAAAAACCACCGTCTAATTGCCCCTTTTGTTTTACTTTAAAAAAATCTACACAGTCTATAGTTTTTTAATTAATTATTTATCTCAATTTAAGGAGGTTAACATCATAGAAAAATAACAGAGACATTTATGCCCGGTATTATAAAGGACCTAGCAAATTTGCAAGCTAGCACTATCAAATGGGGTATCAAACTTATATGCCAGTTCTCATGAAATTTTTGACAAATAATTTCACACATAAGAAGTAAAAAAAAGGTATGTAAAATATATTTACTATAACCTTACGTGCATGGTCAAACCCAACTTACAGCGCATGCAACTATCTGTTAAAAACTCAAAGAGAACTGTCATAAGTTTGATATCTCATTTGAGAGTGCTTGCTAGCTTGCAAATTTGCTAGGTTCTTTATAATACCGGGCATTATATTTAAAAAAATCCTTGCAAAATTTCAAGGTCATTAGGAGAATAGTTTAGTAAATATTAAATAAACAAATTAACATGCTTTCTTATGAGAACTGTATAATGACATGAGACATTACAGGACTTTTCAAAGTGATGTGACAAAGAATTTGATGAAAATTGTAGCAAACATGCTTTATTCATTTATAAAGATATCTGCAAATCAGAATGATTAGGTACTACATTTTTTAATTGAACAATAATAAGAGTGCGAAAAGAGAGACAGACACACCTTGCCTTCAATCGATGCGTTTACTTGCACCGTTCCCCGTAAAGCCAGCCCCGCACCCTATAGTGTCAACCCCCTTAAACCCGTTTATAAATCAAATTATAATATATTTTTATTATTTACAGCTTTAGCATGGGATATTGATATTAACATTAAAAAGAATAATTGATTAGAAAAATAGCGAAAAACTATAGAAACAAGAAAAATCCGTCAACCAATTTGAAATTTTGGGTTTCTAAATGTAAATATACTGTCTTTGGTGACGTAATAAACAAAAAATAAACATGGATGCCAGGCCATCAACGTTACAAGGTATTTATAATTTATAATACTCCTAATTTGAATTTCCTATAAGCACTTTAATTGAATATTTTTTTTATGATCGTTCACTGCATCTTTAGATTTACGTATGAGTACATTACTTTGTACATAGACTATAAGTTTACTTTTCTGTAGAACTAATTGAACTCTACAAAATGTCCACTATACCCAGCTCTCACTCTTATTCCCAGTATTAACAACCAATTTAAAGTTACTTTAGCGCTAAATGCTCCTTTAAAGTAAATTTGGTGTATTACAAACATGATTTAAATCAATATTTAAGCTCTCAATGAAAAATTTACATAATATACGTTCTAAATAAATACTGAAAAAAAATCTATTTAATTAAATGTATTATGCTTGGATCTGTTAATAATACGACAGTTAGTTAAAGGAGCATTTAGTTAAACTTGATAATACTGGGCGTTACTATTCTAGACTTCACCGTTTTCACTTACCCAAACAAATAGGCAAACATTTTATTGACCAAGGATACAAAACTAAACAAAAGTAGTTGGAATTTTTTATTGTTTTCGAGTTGAAAATATTTTTTTTTGCTGACCAGTGTAATTACTTGTTGCAGATTCAGTTCCTGAAAATGTTGAAGTTAAAATACCAAAAAACTCTAAAACGAAACCAAAAAAAGGTAGGCAATTTTTTTACCCGGGAAAAAGTGATAAGATATAAGCATATACGCTCGGTTCCTGAATTATGCCTTTTCAAAGTAATCCCTAGATCAATAAAGGAAAAATTTTAATTCAATAAACATGATCCATAAAACAGCATCTCATTTAACGTAACTTCTAATTATTTCCACTTTAGGTTCCCCTTTAAATTAAGTACTAGTTATTTTTTTTTGTACCTAAACAATCCGAATTGAAATTATCTTTTCTACAAACATACTCAAAATAATTTACATACCTTTATTTTATAACTATTTTTGTATTTTATCAGGATTCAAAAATTATTAATAATTTAGTTAAGTTTGGAATAAAAATCATCACCCCACAAAAAAGTGGTCTGTACTTTACATATGACATATGCTACCCAAAGTGTTTTGATCTCCTAAACATGAATCTGGGGTCAGAATCAGTCCTATATCCTTTAGCTTACAGCAGCGGTCGATAGACTGCGGCCCGCGAGCCGCATGCGGCTCTTCAGTGATTTTAACTTCAATTCCAGATTCTTTTTTATTTGCAAGGGCACCTAACAAAATTTATTAAATTGTTCTCTGATACCTTTGCAATCCTGTTTCCTCAACAACTTGGCTCTTCTAACTTAAAAGACTGCCGACCCTTGGCCTACAGCAGTCAGCAAATCATAAATATCTTCAGTTTGAAGAAATTTTTCATTTCATTTTATTGCCAAAATATGGGTTATATCGAAAAACTGATACAATACAAAGTTATTTTTTTTATTTTCAATCGAAATTCGTGGTAAAAAATGTTTCAGGTTAAAAAAATCGGATTCCGGTCAAAAAACACAACTTCCGGTCTAGACCATTCAATGGCCCCTTCCCTACCCTACAATTTTTTTCTGAAACTTTTTTTCCAAACAATTGAGTCCAACCGAGATATTATTTTGTGTCAAGAAAAATGCCCCACCCTGTATTCATGAAATATCTAAGCCTGCAGAAGTAATAAATGTAATAATAAATAAAAATTGTAAATTATTTAATTAAATATTCCTCGATTTTCAATCATTATTATAAATAACTAAAATGCCTAAAATTATTGAATTAATGAAATGATAACAAAATAATAAACATATTTATAAATATAAATACAATTTTGATTCTAACTTTCTTAAATATTTTTTTTATATTATTGCCTAATTTCTGATAACCATTTTCGCAGATACAACGAAAGAAAAGGAAAAGGATAGCGGGATTGCCGGAAACAAACGTGGTATAGATTACCACTACCTCGTGGCGATGTGTCTGGGGTACAGACACAAACAAGGCAACCCCGAATACCAATACATTCTACATCAAGAAGACAAAGAGGCCGGCATGTTTGATGATTTAGTGTACGAGTATAGAAACAACATAAGTGAACCTTGGACACGTCTACTCGTACAAATAAAAAACAAAAAATCTAACAACACAATCAAAACTAGTAATCTTCTTTACGATGACAAAAAAGAGACTTACAGTTTAGTAAAGTTCTTTAAGTCATCCAAGGAAATCAAAAACACTGAGAACTGTTTGTATATTTTGTATACGAATGCTAGTTTTGAATTCGAAGAAAATGGTCACCTAAGAAAATGGTATAAAAAAGAAACAAAAGAAGAAATAAGTTTATTACCTTCTCAAATATATTCTATTCCTATAATTGATACTGGATGTCTGTATCAATTTAATGACGAAATAAACGTAGATGTATTTCATAAATACACAAACATTCCTAAAGAAGATTGGAAAAGATTCTTTAACAAATTAGTGTTTGCTGTAGATCAACCGGACCTTAAAGAGATAAAAAGTGTTGTAGAAAAGAAAATAGAAGATATTCTACCTAAAGGAACTGAAAAAATATGGCACAGATTGTACGACATGGTGAATGATTCTTTACTTGATAAAAAACAAATAAGTTCAGATGAAATAAGTCTCATGATTGAAAAGTCAAAAACGGATATTCAATTATTCCATGTTAATAAATACGAAGAAAGTGAAGTCGAGTTTAAATGTAATATTCCACTACATGGATTCTTCCTTTCAAACACTAGTACAACACTACCTATCAGATCTAATAATTCAGAATTCACTCTTTATAAAGTAAGTAAGATAATAAAACAGTTAAGAGAAGAGAAACCAGATGTAAATCAATACACAATGAAGCACGTCTATAGTATTAAAGAAGTTAAAGATATACAAACCACTGATGTATTAAACCTTTTAATAATCAACATTAACAGTGATATGTTACTTCAATTATTTAAATACATTCCGAAAAAAAACGGCCAAAAATATATCATCATTATTCCAGATGAAATGAATTTGTCAGAAATTCCAAACTGTTATCAAGTTTGTGAAGACAACCTAAACAGTTTTCAAATGTTAACAGCTGAGTCCAAGAAATATATTTTAGAGAAGAAATGCGTATTACTTAATGATAAGAAAACAAGTTTTAGTGATATTCTGAAAGTAAATTTAGATGATTTAACACAAGAACAAACGGTAGAGCTGAATGACGTGATAACAGAAGATGCTATTCAGTGTTTCCTTAGTGATGATTATAGGGATTTAAAAATAGAATTCAACCGTCTCGGAATCAATGATTTAAGCAATGTCAAATATATTGAAAGACATCTGTATTATTTAGTGGTAATAGATGAAAATAAAATTAAAGGATTTAAAGAATTACACACAGTTGATAATTTGGACAAATTTAAAAAACAATGCAATGAAAATCCTTACCGTGTATGTCATCATTTAAAAAAATATCAAACATTTTTGATTTGGGATCAAAGTAATGGTGATCTAACATACTTAAGAGAATTCATTAACAAAAACAAAGCTTCTGATACAGTTAGTTTACGAAATCTTTGGGAAGGTGAATCTATAGCATTTGCAATAAAGGAAGATAAACTGTGCAGTTTACATAATATGTATAATACAATACTTATTGCAGACAAGCCTGGAATGGGAAAGACTCTGCTAATGAGTAATTTGTATTACAATCTACAGAAGAATTATCCAAATAGAATAATTATTAGACTTAATCTCAACGATCATACGAATGTATTTAATGAAAACACTAATTTTAGTAACCTGGAAACTATACTAGCATTCTTAAAAAATATATTAATTGAAACAAAATCATCAAAACTGTCACAGAATCTCTTGCACTTTGTACTAAATAATCACCACCATATATTTTTAATACTGGATGGAGTAGACGAACTATGTCCGCATTATAAAAATACAGTATTTAATTTTATTAAAATACTAAATGATTTAAAAATTGCAAGACTATTTGTTACAACCAGGCCGGCACAAGCAGTCAGCTTAGAAGAAATAACGTCTCAATTTGCTTTATCAATAAAACCATTTACTAAGGAAGATCAGTTGTTATACTTGAATAAAATTCTGATAAATAAAAAAACAGATACCAATAAATTAATTAAGAAAATTAATGAAAACTCTAGTTTAAAAGACTTGCTAGGAGTTCCTCTCTTATTAAAAATTGTTACCGAAATTATTAATAATTCAAATGATGGTGAATACAATATCGAAGATACTTTAAATTTGTCACAACTTTTTAATATATTTGTTAATCAAAAGTTTCATATTTATTCAACAGAAAAAAAGAAACAAGTAGCAACAAATCCAACCGTAATAGGCGATGAAATAACACTGCAAAAAATATACAGTAAAAATCACGAAATTTTAGCACTGAAATTAATTTTTGTGGAGGAAATAATACAAGATAAATATGATGATGAATTTACAGAGCAAATAATCAAAATAGGAATAATTACAAAAATAACTGATCAAAAAGCGGAGTTTATCCACAGGACCTTCGCTGAGTATTTTATGTCAACCTATATTCAAAAACACTTCAACGAAGAACGAGTCATGAAGTTAATGTTGACAAATGTATTGACTGAAAATGATTTATCAGGGTTAAGAAAATTCATTAACAATTACATACATTCGGAATTAAAAAACGATGAAATCAAAAATAAATATAAACTATTTGCAATGGAAATTCATACAAATGAAAATGAAGATTATATATCACTTAGTAAATTGTTAACAGCTGCGCATGAAAACAATCAAGAAACATTAGAATTTATAATTGAGTGTTTTTCAAAAAATACAAATTATTTAGAAAAAATGCTTTCTTATGAATCCAATAGAACTAAAACAATACCTCTACAAGCTGCGATAAAGCAAGGTAACATAGAAATAGCAAAACAACTCATAACTTATTGTTTTGAAAATAATATAAATAAATATAGTAAAGCGTTCAAATACATGTTCGGTAATGGTAATACAGGTGGTCATACGGCTCTATTTGATGCTGCCGGTGGACGTCACATAGACGCAGTGCACGCATTATTAGATAGAGGTGTATATGTGAATATAGCTAATAATAACGGGTTTACAGCATTACACAACGCTGCTGAAAATGGTCACACTGAAATAGTAAATACACTGTTAGATGGAGGTGCAGATGTCAATATAGCTAGTATCTACGGGTTTACATCAATATACTTAGCTGTCCTAAATAATCACAAAAACACAGTGAACACACTTTTAGATAGAGGTGCAGATGTGAACATAGCTAAACATGACGGATTTACAGCATTATACATTGCTGCTCAAAACGGCCACACAGACATAGTAAGTAAACTTTTAGATAAAGGTGCAGATGTGAACCTAGCTAATGATTACGGGTTTACAGCATTATCTGTGGCTGCTCGTATAGGTCACATAGACACTGTGAATGTACTGTTAGATAGAGGTGCAGATATAAATGTATCTAATAAAGGATTTACTGTATTGCATATTGTTGCTCATACAGGTCACATAGACATAGTGCATGCACTGTTAGATAGAGGAGTAGATGTAAACAAAGGTGATGAAAACGGATTTACAGCATTATACCTTGCAGCTCTGGTAGGTGAAACAGAGACAGTGAATACACTGTTAAACAGAGGGGCAGATGTGAACAAAGCTAATAATAACGGGGCTACAGCATTACACATTGCTGCTCAAAACGGCTACACAAACATAGTGAGTATACTTTTAGATAGAGGTGCAAATGTGAACCTAGCTGATAGAGACGGTGATACACCTTTACATCTCGTTGCTTCTGAAGGCCACACAGACACATTATATGTTTTGTTAGATAGAGGTGCGGACATTAACAAGGCTAGTATGAACGGGTTCACTCCTCTACACTGGGCGGCTATGTATAGTTCTGTAGAATCAAGTAGAGTGTTATTAGAGCGAGGTGCGGATGTTAACATTAGCAATGCTTACGGTGAGCGAGCTTTACAACTAGCGTACAGAACTGGTAACTACAAACTAGTGCAGTTGTTATTGAGACATGACAATAATCTGTGTGTCCACAGTGACAGTGGTAGAGATTTGATTACAAAACTTCACATTACTGTGTGGAGACGCAATGTCGATGACTTGGAGTCCTTGTTAACTGAAGGTGATATAAACACAGGTGACAGTCACAATAGAACACCCCTGTATTGGGCTGCCTTGTTAGGTGAGTGTGACATAATGAGAGTATTGTTGAGTGAAGGTGCTGATGTAAATATTAAAGACATTAACGACTCCACAATTCTACAAGCAGCGTTCAGGTCTGGTAACTACAGAGCAGTGCAATTGTTACTCAGACACAACAACAATGGCCTTTATAAGTACTACAATAGTGACAGTGACAATGAGTAAACTTAATTATTAATATTTGCACATAAGACATTTGATTATCAATTAATTACTTATGTTTGTGTAAAGTTAATAATATTGTTGTGTTTTTGTTCATAAAATAACGGAAAACTTTTGAGAATAATTCAATGATTAGAAATCTTCCTATGTATTACTTAGGTTGTAATTCTAACTTTATAAGTTGGAATATCAGAATTTGTTTAATTAATAACACATTGCTTATTTTCTTCAAGTCAATTTTTTAATCATGAATTATCACCTAGTTTTGCAATAAGAACGATTATTCTGCCCCCAAAAATGTATAAAAATGTCATAACAAAAACCTTTGATAGATTATCAAAAAATTCAATTTTTAAATATTTTTTTTCTTTATAAAATTATAAAATTTAACAATCGTTTTGGAAGATATGGCAAATTGAATATCTTCATAACTTGCAACAACGTCCAAAATGGACAAAATCGTCCCAAAATATACAAGAAGGAATAATGGTAAATTCTTTTGAAAGATGATTTGACTCCAAGTCGAATGAGTTATTGGGCAAATTATGAGTATTATAACAGCTAGGGGTGGAAAAATCCGATCAGTGCTTATTAAATATATATTATACATTGCTATTCGAGAAAAATGATACATGTTATGAACTATATGATTCATGTATGCCAACTAATTATTATTTAAGGTCGGTGGGCCATAGAAGACCATGCTCCTTGTAAGGCCAATTATTAAAAAGTCATAGTTATTACCATGCGATGACAAATTCCTTCTACTCACACTAACATCCATCGAACTCAAGAACACAGTGTGCCATCTCATCCTTTATTGACTTAGGTCGTCGAGGTTAAAATTATAATACGCGCTCACATCAAAACGTAAGTTTTCAAGTAAATAAACTATTATTTTCTTTAATATTTTTACTTTGAATTGATACATAAGGGTTTGCTATGGTACTAATGAAAAAAAATATTACTTTATTTCCATTTTAGTTAAAATATCGGTAGCGTTCCTAGGAAAGCCAATGGTTCTTTGTAAGGCCGATCAAAAAATTGACAGTTGGCTATGCTAGGGCACAAGGGCCTTATTAAGAACATCCAAGAACCACGAAAATTTTAATATTGAGTTTTTAATTGTAAATACCTACGTATATTGGGAAAAGTAAAACAATTATGTAAAGTTCGTAATATTATTACATACACTTAATCATGTTTTATATAATTTTACTTTTAGGAATATTTTGGCCTTACAAGGAACGGACCCATAAGAAGGCCATTTTGGTCGGTTATAATTTAGTTTAGTTTCATTATAAAGATTATTGGCAACTTTATAATTATTTTAAAAACATTTTCATGAATACATTCTTACAATTAGTTTTACGATAGGGTTCAAGTAATGTTCATTGAGTATTTTTTATTTGTATTTAATATTGTAAGCCTATAATGTTTCATTTTAATGAAAGGCCTTATTATGTAGTTAGATATTAATTAGATATTTTGATTGTCACAACGTTAGTTTTAAGTTAAACGACTGATTTATTATATTGGCCTTGTATGGAGCCTTGTTCCTTGCAAGGCCATTTGGAAGAGTTTAATAAAACTTAGAATTAATAAATGATCATTAAGTCTGTAATAAAAAAAATGTTTTATAAGTTACATAATAAAACAATGTGTTAATTTAATACTTTGTTTGTTTCATTTATCCAGTAAATACAGGAATAATACCAGTTTTTTTCCAAACATTTGTAAAATTTTTTTTTAATTTAACCCTTTGGGCGTTATTGGGTTAAAATATTATATAAAAATAAAATAATTTTAAGAGAAAATTTTCCTGTTAAATATTTCATGTTTTTTTGGGAGGGGGGGGGGGCTTAATATTGACGAAATGGGTTGTCCTTGAAAAAATCACCATAATGGTTCTTCAGATTCAACTTTTTTTCAAATCTAAATCTATATTTTTGTTCAAGTTCGTAATATATTTTATGAGGAATAATAAGCAACTTTTACTCAAATAATTTTTTCAGAAAATAACAATTTTTTATGATATGAAGTAAAATAAAAGAAATTCCTGAATGTTCAATAATTTTTTACTCAAAAAATATATATTTATAAGAAAAAACACAAGAGGAAAAAAAAGCTTAGATTTAGGCAAGGATTCTTAAAAAAATGTTTATTTTTAAATTATCAACAACAAAAAACTGCAACTTTTTATAATTAAAAAAAACCTGATAATTCTTGTCTAAATCTAAGCACTTTTTGTCTCTTCCAATTAATTTTAAAAGTTAATGGTTTCGGAATAAAAAATTATTGAAAATCCAGATATTACTGTTTGTTTTGCATTTTCAGAAAAAAATGGTTCAGACAAAAGTGACTTGTTTTTCTCCGTTAATTACGAATCTGTAACAAAAAATATAGGTATAGATTCGAAAAAGAAAAGTTGAACCTGAAAACCCATCATGGCGACCTTTTCAAGGTATACCGTTAATGTCAATATTTAGCCCCCTTAAAATTATAAAAAAATTGTCTGAAAAATTGTCACTGAAAATTCGTTATTTTTGAAATAATCCACTTGAAAATATTAAAAAAAAAAAAGGAATGTGTGGTTTTATGAAACCACGGTAAAAGTGAAACTTTTTTTCACATTATAGACATTTAACTAAAAATTTTCGGAATAATAAATTCAAGCACTCAAAATTGAAATAAATCCATAAACAACAACATGCACCAGCAAAAAGTTCTAATAATTCTAATAAATTCTATATAACAACCAAACAATTTCTGTCTCTTTCATTTGACACGGCTCTTTTTTCGAGTCAGATGCACTGTCCATTTCTTTATGTCTATGGCTCTGACGTATTTACCCCTACTCCGCGGCCGAGCGACATGCAACACACAGACGAAAAATTTTGAGACGATGTAATAAAAGTTTCACTTTAAAAAACACCCGATATACAATAACTAGCTGTACGTCTATGTCTATGGCTTTACGTATTTTATAGAATACGTTAGTTTATCTACAATTGGCAACACTGGTGACTGACTGAGCCACATCTCACATAGCTAATGTAAGTTATCTTAACATACTGTAAGTATTTAAGTATAGCTACTATTAATTCTGTTAATAAATATAATGCATTTATTAGCAATATTGTTAGTGGTTTTATATTTTTATTTGAACGACGTATATTATTTGTTAAATATGAGAGTTTCCTCGGTTATCTATGCATTTACATATATGGGCGTGGCTTATACAACTAACATAAGTAAACAAACTAGGGTTGTACTGACTTCAATCACTTTTTTATATTTTTATATACATAAGAAAAGTACTGCATAATAAAGAACAAGTAATTATTGAATCACGTAAAACAGCTAAAATGGTGAATTTTACAAACATTATATTTTAAATATAAACTTATATATATTTTTTTTAAATTTTAAAACCGGGAACGTTTGTTTACTCTTGCCATTTTTTTCTTAATTTGTATGATTATTTTTGACGCAGTGCATAGTAGAAAAAAATCATTTAAATTTCAATGTATATAAGGTTTTCATCCATCGGCTTTTCCCCAGACACTGTCCTTTTTTTAAATGTGTTTTGTAGAAGTTTACCTACGTAAAAAAGTTATTTTATATTATTTTTTTATGATATTTTTTAAATAAATTTAAAATAAAAACGTAAAAATCTAAAAAAGAGTTATCCAATATCAAAAATCTAATTCCACATCAAATTTGCCGAGAAAATGGCGGAAAATCGATATTTCGGTTTTTATTTTTTTCTCTCGTAAAAAGAATACAATTTACATTAATTTTTGTGAAAGTATACTTGTTATACTTAATAAATTGTTACCAAAAATCAATATTAATAATTAGAATTATTTCAAAGTTTGTCTCGATGAATTTTTTCAATACAAAATTTTTAACGTTCGATAAAAAAGTCAAATAGTTTAAAAATAGTTGGAAATGCAAAATAGTTGCAAACAGTTGATTTCAAATTGGGTTCAAGCAAATCAGTTTTCTGAAATCGATGGAGATATGTAATAAAAATTACAATTTAGTTACATTTCTCGCAATAGTTGAAAAACTATTTTTCCAATCTCTAGTTATGAGATAAGGTACTTGGTTTGTAAACAAGTCTATTTCACCCTAGCCCTGGTGATAATGTTTATATTTGTGAAGTGGTTCTTGAATGCAGAGACATCTAAAGGAGATGACATTATCAGATTGTCTGTATGCAAGGTTACCTACTTGTGTTTTAACATTAACCAATATAATATTATTTTCATAAAATGATAAAGGGGTTTTATTTTGTAAATTATTGTGTAACAATTTATTATTATTTGCAGCCATAGCGAAAAAATACCTATTTGATACGAACAAGAATAATCCGTCAACCAATTTGAAATTCTAGGGTCCTGATTAAACGTACTGTCTTTGTTTGACCTAATAAACAACAGACATGGAGGTCAAACCATCAACATCACAAGGTATTTATTTAACAATTTTATATTTAATATTATCATTATATTAAAAAAAAACAATACGTATAATATAAGAAAAATTTTATAAAAATGTAAATGTTACCGGCAATGCAAAGAATACCTAACTGGTAGCCGGAAATGTATGAATTATAAACACAAATAAGGTGAACCAACCAATTTTGATAAAGCCACTTCTTTATGTTATAATATATTAAAATACTTCAGATGCAAATATATAATAAAAAAAATATGTTATCATTTTGGATAGCTGAAGGTTTGTAGATTACCGACAATACTGAATTAGTATTTATATATATATATTACCTTATACACGTCTGGACTTACATGTGTTTAAATGACTAAATAATATCTAATATTTCTATATTTTTTATGTTTTAACAACTCTTTAAATCATATACTTCATATTCGTCTGAACTAACATTTTATTTTATTTATTATATAATAAACATCAAATGATCCAATATTGTTTATGTTATTTTGTTATTTTAAAAACTAAGGACCTTAATTTGAATTTTGACTTTTTAAAATTAATTAACTAATATCTATCTGCTTTAATAACATCATTTTATCTTTTATTTAATTAAGGTGACCAATATTATAAAAATAAAAAGGAGGAAAAAATTTCAAAATAAGGGTACCCTCCCTAGCATTCAGAAAACTCCTCAGAAAAATGTCACTTTATTTTTGGACCTTGAAAATTTTATAAAAATTTTTTTTTGATTTTTTCAAAAATGAATTAATTTTTGCAAATATGTATTTGTATTTAGGTATTGTACAATATACAAAAACAGAATCATAAATAATTTTTATAAATTTAAATTAAATATATTAATACCTGATTAATAATCTATTGACGTAAAATTTACGTACATAGATTAACATATTAGTTTTAAAATATCAAAAAGGAAGACATAAAGGAGGACGCTTTTCGAGGGAGGACAGAACCTACAAAAGGAGGACTGTCCTCCCTAAAGGAGGACGGTTGGTCACCTTAATTTAATATATTTTTCTAACATTATCTTGACATTCTATAGAATTCCTAGGTATTCTATAGAGTGTCTAGGCAAAGTATGTAATAAATTTATATTAAATAATTATATCATATTTTGCCAGTATTTTCCTAATGTTCCTAGCCATAATCAAGGGGGCGATTCTTAAGTTTATTTAAAGAAAAATATTTATATAAACATGTGTTCGCAAATTTGTTGTGAAGAAGCTACAACACTCTAAAAATTTTGCCCAGAATTAGCTTTGACGTGAATAATGTTTAGTGTTTGACGCCAGATACTATAGATAAGCATTTCAGAAATTAGATGTAATGCGCAGCGTGCTAGCTTAAAAGGGTCGTTTACCTTTGCGCCAAAATTTCGAGTCTATTTTCAACGATAGTTTGCGAAAAAAACTACACATGATATTGAGGAAAGATTTTCTGTATTTTATTAGCACGCTCTTAGACTTAAAAAAAACCGTCGAGACAATTGTTTTTTCAAAATCGCGATCTTGGAGCGTCCTTGACTATACAAAAACAACACAGTCGACTTTGTGGCACGATTTCGTCATTATGGTTTCTTGAAATAAAAAACGATAATTGTTATCACGTTGACTAGGTCAGGACTCAGGACACAAGCTTCTTTTAAAATATCCAAATCTTACAAAATGGCAGACGTTTTAACATTTTTTTTAATTAATAGAGAACAAGAAATCCCCGATATTCCAAATATCCTAGACGGACTTTTGACAAAACTTTTGAAAAATATTACTTTTGAGGAATCGCGTTTAAGAATATAATATATTATGTATATAATGTATATGATGTAATACAACATGATTGGAGTGACCGTGAATGGAGTTCCACTACTCGTGAACTAACGTGTATCCGGTTAAAACCAGTGTGGTTCCTATTACACGAACATTTTTTTAAAAGGCTGATTTTCGATTGTTACCGTTTTTTATTTTTATTTTGTTTTAATTTAAGAATTCTATTTTTGCTTGCTCGATCTCGTTAAAAAATTAAATTCTCTGTCCAATGAAATGATAAGTGCTGATTTTAAATAATATTATCATAGTTTTCTTACCTAAAACATGAATGGTGTTCCATATATATCGATTTTACATATTTTCTTCACAGTAACATTTTTATAACATTTTTCTACCAACACTAACGTCATAGTTCTGATATAATCTTAAGTATTTATTTAGCATAAAAATTATTTCCCTGTAGAGATACACATATAATGTATATGTATATTAGGGTGGGCCGAAAACGGCAAAAAATTTTTTTTTAGAATTACAAATGGGGGTAGTGGGGAAAAGTTGTCTTATGTAAACAGTGTAATATACAAAAAATTGAATTTTTTTTAAATATCTAGCCGGGCCCATTAGGGTCCAAATAATTTAAAAAAATGCAATTTTTTTTTCATATGATGTCGCAAAAAATACTACCACTGTGTTTAATATACATTTAAAAAAATGTATTAATATATTTAAACATTTAACAAGGGCCCTTAGCACTCAAATAGATAATAGGATTGTGTGGTTTTATAAAACCACGGTAAAAATGAAACTTTTTTTCACATTATAGACATTTAACTAAAAATTTTCGGAATAATAAATTCAAGCACTCAAAATTGAAATAAATCCATAAACAACAACATGCACCAGCAAAAAGTTCTAATAATTCTAATAAATTCTATATAACAACCAAACAATTTCTGTCTCTTTCATTTGACACGGCTCTTTTTTCGAGTCAGATGCACTGTCCATTTCTTTATGTCTATGGCTCTGACGTATTTATCCCTACTCCGCGGCTGACCGTCACGCGACATGCAACACACAGACGAAAAAGTTTGAGACGATGTAATAAAAGTTTCACTTTAAAAAATATGTTGTTTTACTATCTAATAATTTACAATGTGTATGTAGTTATTGTGCAGCTCTTTGCTTGTTTAAGTATGTTTAAGTGATCAGGTGCGCTGTAAAAAGTTGAAATATATCAGTAATAATTATTTTATTTATGTTATAAATACAGTTTTTGTCCTAAAAAATTTATAAAAAAATAAATAAAAAAAAAATTTTTTGGGTCCCCATGGGCCCGATAGATATTTTTTTAAATTCAAATTTTTTGTATTATACACTGTTTACATAAGACAACTTTTCCCCACTACCCCCACTTGAAATTAAAAAAAAAAAATTTTTCGGCCCACCCTAAGGGTGAGTCGGGGGGAATCTGTAATACTCCAGGAATGTATTGTACATTTGAAAATAATAACAAAAAACCATAATTTTGTTATCCGATTTTCATTTGTTTTTAAGTTACAGCATAATTAAAAACTAACCAAATTTCATATATAATTACTAAAACTTAATAATTCTCATAATAAATGTTCAAAGATACCGCCATTCACATCTAAACATTTTCTGCTTCGTCTACGAAGGGCACCTGTTCAATAATTATTGAAATTTGGTTAATTTTTAATTACGCTATAACTTAAAAACAAATGAAAATCGGATAACAAAATTAGGGTCTTTTGTTATTATTTTCACGTGTACAATACATTCCTAGAGTATTACAGATTCCTCCCGACTCACCCTGTATACAGTAGAAACCGGTTATCGAAGGAACCGGTCATATTGGTCGTTAAAAGCAGATAGTCGTAATAACCGTTAAAAATGCAATTATATGAGATTCAATTGGACTTTTATTTTAAGAAGTTAAAACCGATATGTCGTATTAATCGATGTCGTTATAACCGTTTTCTACTATATAACATATGAGTTTGAGTAGGTACCTATGCTAATTGAAACTTATCCATAATAAATATTTTACAGAAGATTTAACCCAACAACTGTTGGATTTTATTCAGCATATACACAGTTGTATAGGGGCCGAATGCACTGAGCCTTATTGCAAAACTATCAATGAAGTATTACGTCACAGGAATACATGTAATTCGAAAGAAGACTGTACATTACCACAATGTTGTTCATTCGGTCTGATTATTAACCATTGGGGACATAGTAGGCCTAGTAAAAAGTGTAAGCAGTGTTTTCCAACAAAAAGTAATAATACAAACGGTGAGTTTATAAAAATTCTATGAAATGCACTTTCTGATGAATTAAAGTCGTTCAAATATCAAATATTTAATTATTTGGCCTTTTATCCAAGCGATTTTTTCGATACGATAATGTATCAATATTAATCGGTACTAAGGGAGCGTGGTAAAATTGGTACTCCTTAAGGGGCTACATACACCTTAAGGTTGGAAAAATAGGGCAAAGTTTGACAATTGTTTTTATGAAAAAACTAGTTTTAAGAAAAAATTTTCCTTACAAAAATTTCATCATTTTGAGGGGGCTTAATATTGGCGAAATGGATTGACCTTGAAAAGGTCACTATAATAAGTTTTCAGGTTCGAATGTAAATGCGTATTTTTGGTTAAAGATTCGTAATTTAAGAGGAATGATAATAAGCAAAATTTTGCTTGAATTATTAATATTCAATAATTTTTTACTCAATAACTATCAATTTATAAGAAAAATTACAAATAGAAAAAAGGGCTTCGATTTAGACAAGGATTCTTAGAAAAAAATTTTATTCAAAATTATTAAACAAAAAAAATTATACAACTTATTATAAAAAAAATCACTGATAATTCTTGTTTAAATCTAAGAGCTTTTTGTCTCTTGCGATTGTTTTTAAAAATAAATAATTTTCGAGTAAAAAATTATTGAAAATCCAGATTGTTTTGCCATCATAAAAATCATATCATAACATTTTCAGAAAAAATGTTTCAGACAAGTTACTAATTTTTCTCCCTTAATTACGAGTCTATAAAAAAATATAGGTTTAGATTTGGAAAAGAACTGTTGAACCTGAAAACCCATCATTGTGATCTTTTCAAGATAAACCCTTAATATCAATATTTAGCCCCCTCAAAATCATGAAACATTTGTCGAAAAAAATTTCTCTGAAAATTCGTTATTTTGGAAATATTCCACTGGAAAAAAACACCCGGTATATAAAAAAACTATAATATTTAAAAATTCCTACGATAACAACTAAAAAATAAGATTAGAATATTTGTTTAAAATTTGAAGTCAATAAGTTCATTAGTTCTTGAAATATGTATTTTGCAGAGAACATTTATAGAATATTGCTAGAAAAGAAAATCTATTCGCGAAGTATTTTTTTTGTGCTAGCGTCTTGGCCTCTTTGTAGATTTCATGATCGCGCGCTCCGCTAAGCTGATACATCAACGATCTTCCAATAAAACTGCAGATTTTTAAATGAAATTTTCAGAGAATATAAATGAAAAGTTGTACACCAAAAATTAATATTTTCGAAAAATCCATTTATTTTACCAACCTGGGCACAATTAACTAAACACAATTTTTAATCTAAGTTTAACTAAATATTAATTTATTATTTAATTTTATAAAAAAATAATAATAGCTATTTTACAAAAATTTTCTCTTTATTCTATAAATAACAAACACAAACTTTAAGGATTTACCCATTCACAAGAATTTGCATAGACTTGAAACGATATTATAGCATGTTTCATAAGAATCCAGCTAGTATTCTTTATATAAATATCTTTGTTAGTAATATTTGAGCTCTCTGTTAAGTATATCACAGTTACAATTTATTACAGATACAAGTCAGTTCATAGTGGAGGCATCATACCCAGCAAGAAAGGCATAGACTTCCATTGCTATACACTGATGACATACTGCTTCAATAGTTACAACTACAAACTGGGCAACTCAAGATATGAATATAAAATACAACAAGAAGTTAACAAAACTGGCAAGTTTGATGATTTAGTTTACAAATTCAAAACAAACGGAGTTAAAAAGTGGACGCGTTTACTTATACAAGCAAAAAGCAAAGATCAACAAAATTTAATTAGACCCAGTAATCTTCTGAGTAGTCTTAATAAAGAGACTTTTGGTTTAGCAAAGTTTCTAAAGTCTACAGATGAAATAAAAGTCGATGATGAGTGTGAAGATTACTACATTATCTACACTAATGCTCATTTCGATTTAGATAGCAATGGAATGTTAGTGGAATGTCTTCAAAATAGAAAACAAGTCAGTTTATCAATGTCCAAATGGTCTTTTCCTGTATTTGATTGTGATTGTCAATACATGCTACAAGAAAACAATGCTGCAATTTTTCATGAGTATGATAAACAAGTAAAAGCAAGTAAAGAACGTTGGACCACATTTTTAAGAAAGTTGGTGTTTGTTGTCGGTCAACCGGATTTAGAAAATATTAAAAGTGTTGTAGACTCGAAGATAAACAACATTCTACCTAATTTAACAGAACAAATTCGTTGTAAATTAATTGATATAATGGACAATTCTTTGTATAAAAACACAGAAATAACTTCACAACAAATATCGGAATTAATTGAAGATGCAAAAGATGAAATTGAAATATATTACAAGAAATATGAAGAAAGTATAGTGGAATTTCATAGCAGTTTACCTCTGGAAGATTTCCTCATAAGCACTAGCACAGTACTACCCATTAGATCCAATAACTCAGAATTCACACTCCATAAAGTTTGTAAAAAACTAAAACAATTAAGGGAAGAGAAACCTTGTGTAAATAAATACACAATGAAACACGTGTACAGCATTATCCAAGTGACTGATTTAGATAATGCAATATTACTTAAACAAAATAATCTTTTGATTTTTGGTATTGAAACAAATGACGAGTTAGGCAGGTTTAAAAATATTCAGAAAAATGATAACCAAAAATACATATTAATTTGTACTAAAGACGATCTAAACTTATCTAATATTCCAAATAGTTTTATAGTACATGAAGACAAACAAAACAGTTTCCAAATGTTAACTGATGAGTCCAAGAATTATATATTAGAAGAGAAATGCATATCACTTAATCAACATAAATCGAGTTTTAGTGATATACTCAAAGTAAAATTTAATGATTTAACTCAAGAACAAGTGAGGGGACTTAATGCCGTGATAACAGAAGATGTTATTAAGTGTTTCTTCGATGAAGATTTTAGAGCATTAGAAATAAGTTTTAATCGTACAGATATTAACAATTTAGACGATTCATACATTCCACGACTATTGCGTTGTCCAGCAATGATAGAAGATATTAACCTGAAAAAATTTAAAGAATTATATATAGTTGAGAATTTAAATAAATTTAAAACTATGTGCGTGGAAAACCCAAAACAAACTATTCATCATTTTAATAAGTGTGAAAAATATTTGGTGTGGACTCAAAGTAATGGAGATCTAACCTACATAAGACATTTCGTTAACGAATATAAAGTCACCAATGTTCTCCTCATAAATGAATGTAACCTGTTCAATGTATATAATAATGTATTGATCTCTGATAACCCAGGAATGGGCAAGTCTACACTTTCCAGTAGTGTATTTAATAAACTCCAATCTAAATATCCAACAAAAGTAATTATACGCTTAAATCTAAACGACCACACTAATGCATTCAATGAAGACTCCGACTTGAGTAATCCAGACTCGATGATCGATTTTCTAAACAACAAATTGTTAGCAGAAGCAAAATCATCTGTAATTTCCAATAATATTTTGAATTTTATTCTACAAAATAAAAATAAAATATTTTTAATACTAGACGGAGTTGACGAGGTGTGCCCTGACTACAAAGATATCGTGTTTAATTTAATTAAGTCAATGAATGATTTAAAATACATTAGTTTGTTTGTGACAACAAGGCCGGCTCAAGCAGCCAGTTTAGAAGAGATATTAAGAACATTTACGCTGCCTATTATACCGTTTACTAGACAAGAGCAAATTTCATATTTGAATAAAATATTGGGTAGAAAAAATATAGACACTGAAGAATTGTTGGAAAAAATTAATAAAGATTCGAAATTGGAAGAAATATTTGGAGTTCCTCTGCTGTTGAGAATTGTTGCTGAAATAATAAACAATGCCGAAGAGGAATTAAATATAGACGAAACACTTAATCTGTCTATGATATTTAATACGTTTGTTAACCAAAAGTTTAGCATTTATTCAAACGAAAAAAAGAAACAAGATACAACAAACACGTCTGTTAGAGGCGATGATGAAGTGTTACTGAACGATTATAAGAGAAAACACGAATATTTGGCAATGAAGTTACTTTTTAGTGAATTTAAAAATCAAGAAATACTTGGTGAAACTACGATAGATAGAATAATGAAAGTAGGAATAATTATACAAATTAAGGATCAAATACCCACATTTACACATAGAACATTTGCAGAATTTTTTGCGTCAACATTTATAGAAACACATTTAAATGAAGAGCAAATTATTCATATATTGTTTACAAAAGTGCTTGTATGGAATGATTTACCAATATTAAGAAAATTATTAAATAATTACATCCAATTGGATAACGAAGAAACAAAACAAATATTTAGTGAATCGATTGAGAAAAAATATTCAAATGTTAAGAATGATGATCCTTTATTAAGTATTTTATTCGCAGCTGCATATGAAGATAACTTGGAAATATTAAATTTCATATTAGATAATTTTTCAAAATATCCAATAACTTTAGAAAAAATGCTCTTCTGTCATCTAAATAATAATGAACTAATACCCCTTCAAGCTGCAATTAGAAATGGTAACATAGAAATAGCAAAACAACTCATAACCATTTATATAGGCCAAATTAAAGATTCACGTTCTGACAGTCTAGCAAGGGAATATCTGTTGGGCAAAGGTGATACAACTGGTAATACAGCAATTCATGATGCAGCCATTGCAGGCAACAAAAACATCGTGACATTACTGTTAGACAAGATGGCTGATATTAACAAAGTGAATAATGCCGGTGAGACAGTGTTACATAAGGCCACAATTGGATGTAGTAAAGACATTGTAAGTTTACTGTTAGACAAGGGGGCTGATATTAACAAAGTGGATATACATGGCGAAACCGCGTTACATAAAATCATTCCGAATTTTCACTACGGAACAGCGTTACATATGGTCACGTATGAAGGTCACAAAGACATTGTGAGTTTACTGTTAGACAACGGAGCTGATATTAACAAAGTGAATAATGACGGTGAGACAGTGTTACATAAAGCCGCCATTGGAGGTAGCAAAGACATTGTGAGTTTACTGTTAGACAAGGGGGCTGACATTAACCAAGTGAGTAATGACGGCAAAACAGCGTTACATAAGGCTGCCTTTGAAGTTCACAAAGACATCGTGAGTTTACTATTAGATAAGGGGGCCAAAATCATTACGATGTTTCACTACGGAACAGCATTACATATGGTCACGTGTGAAGGTCACAAAGACATTGTTAGTTTAATGTTGGATAAGGGGGTAGATGTAAACACTGTGGATAATGGCGGTGAAACAGCGTTACATAAGGCGGCATGTAGAGGTCTCAAAGACATTGTAAACTTACTGTTGGATAAGGGAGCAGACATTAACAAACTGGATGAGTGGTGTGATACACCGTTATTTAAAGCCGCCTATCGAGGACACAAAGACGTTGTAAATTTACTGTTAGATAAGGGGGCAGACATAAACAATGTGGCCACTGGCGGTGTAACAGTATTACATAAGGCGGCCTGTGGAGGTCACAAAGACGTTGTAGATTTACTGTTAGATAAGGGAGTAGACATTAACAAAGTGATTATTTACGGTGAAACTGCGTTACATATGGCCGCCTGTGGAGGTCACAAAGACGTTGTAGATTTACTATTAGATAAAGGAGCAGACATTAACAAAGTGACTAATTACGGTGAAACAGCTTTACATAAGGCGGCCTATAGTGATCATAAAGACATTGTATTGTTACTGTTAGATAAGGGAGCAAATTTTAACAATGTAGATAACAGCGGTAAAACAGCGTTACATAAGGCCGTCTGTAGAGGTCGCAAAGACATTGTAAACATACTGTTAGATAAGGGAGCAGACATTAACATAGAAGATAACTTCGGTGAAACATCGTTACATGAGGCCGTCTGTAAAGGTGACAAAGACATTATAAAGTTAATGTTAGATAAGGAAGCAAACATTAACAAAGTGAATAATGGCGGTGAGACAGCGTTACATAGAGCTGTCTGTAGAGGTGATAAAGACATTGTAAATTTACTTTTAAATAAGGGAGCAGACATTAACAAAGTGAAAAATGGCGGTGAGACAGCGTTACATAAGGCTGTATGTGGAGGTCAAAAAGACTTAGTGATTTTATTGTTGGATGAAGGAGCAGATATTAACATAGTGAGTTTATTCTTTGGAACAGTGTTACATGTAGCCGCCTGTAGAGGTAACAAAGAATTGTTAAGTTTATTGTTAGACAAAGGAGCAGATATGAACATAAGGAGTTTATTCTTTGGGGCAGCGTTACATAAGGCTGTATATGAAGATCACAAACATGTTGTTAGTTTACTTTTAAATAAAGGTGCAGACATTAACTTATTGAGTTTACACTACGACACAGCGTTAAATAGATCTTACTTTGGAGGTCATACATACTTTTTAAGTTTAACGTTTGAAAGTAAGGAATATATTATTAGACTGCGTTTTCTTTTAGAAATACTGTTACAAATGGCCAAATATGAAGATCACAAAGATGTCGTAAAGTTACTTTTAGATGAAGGTGCAGATATTGACAAACTGAATCTACACTTTGGGACAGCATTACATGCGGCCGCCTATGGAGGTCACAAAGATATTGTTAGTTTACTGTTAGCTAGGGGCGCAGACATTAACGCAGTGAATAATGACGGTGAGACAGTGTTACATGCGGCCGCCTATGAAGGTCACAAAGATATTGTTAGTTTACTGTTAGATAGGGGCGCAGACATTAACGCAGTGAATAATGACGGTGAGACAGTGTTACATGCGGCCGCCTATGAAGGTCACAAAGATATTGTTAGTTTACTGTTAGATAGGGGGGCAGACATTAACAATGTAGATAATGGCGGTAAGACAGCATTCCATATGGCCGCCTATGGAGGTCACAAAAACGTTGTTAGTTTACTGTTAGATAAAGGAGCAGACATTAACAATGTGGATAACAGTGGTGAAACTGGGTTACATAAAGCGGGGTTCGAAGGTCACATAGACACATTGATTGTAATGTTAGACAGAGGTGCAGATATAAACAATGCCAGTTTAAAAGGGTTTACTCCGCTACATTGGGCGGCCGTGTGCGGTTGTACAGAGTCAACTAGAGTGTTATTAGAGCGAGGTGCTGATGTTAACATTACTAATGATTACGGTGAGCGAGCTTTACAACTAGCGTACAGAACTGGTAACTACAAACTAGTGCAGTTGTTTTTGAGACACGGCAATGACCTGTATGACTACAGTGACAGAGACAGTGATAGTGACAGTGACGGTAATAGTGACAGTGATAGTGACAGTGTGTTACATGCAGGGTTACTCTGCTATGTGTGGAGACGCAATATTAAACATAGGTTATATACCTCATATAATGATTTGAACGCAGGTGATAGTCATAATAGAACACCCCTGTATTGGGCTGCCTTGTTGGGCGAGTGTGATATAATGAGAGTATTGTTGAGTAAAGGTGCTGATGTAAATATTAGAGACATTAACGACTCCACGATTCTACAAGCAGCGTTCAGGTCTGGTAACTACAGAGCAGTGCAACTGTTACTCAGACACAACAACAGTGAACTTTATAACTACTACAACAGTGAAAGTGATAATTAGTTAATATAGTTATTTATAATTGCACCTCAGACATTTGATTATAAATTAATTGCTTATGTTTGTCTAAAATTAATAAAAATGTGGTGAGTTTTTGTTCATAAAAAAGTAAAACTTTTGAGAATAATTCAACGATTAAAAATTTGTATACATATTATGTTAACTTTTAATTGTATTTTAACATTTTTTATTTGTAAAAATAATAATTTCGAAAGCTGCTTGATCTCCAGGAGGTCCTCTCAAAAAAGGCGCCTTGCGGAGACCACGATATCTCTGGACTGGATCATCTGCATTAAAAAAATCAAACGGATTTCGTTAAAGTTATGTATAATTCTGTACTTAATCAAAAGAAAAAGCAATATAAATTTTTTGGCAAAATGGCGGCTTCTCAAAAAAAAAAATGATTTTTGACAAAAAAATGAATTTAAATTGCTTATAAAAAATATTTATCGGTGAGAAAAAAACCTTCGATTAATTACTAAAAAATAAACTTAAGAAACTTGTGTTAAAATTTGAGACTGATCGGTTTAGCCGTTTCCGAGAAATCTTGGTCACCGACTTTAAAAACACAGGTTTGATAAAAACGCGTTTTACTCCGGCCTCCTACTTTCAAACGCTCTGAGACGTATTTACAAATATGCTTGTTACTTCGAATATAATCGCCGGATTGACTTGAAATTTTCTAAATGTGTACTTATGTCAATATATGTACTTTACGAAAATGAAATAAAAAAATAATCGATTTTTTGTAAATTCTATCTTTATATAACCCCTTAAACATTTCATAATAATGTAATGTAAATATATTATTGCCCGGTATTATCAAGTTTAACTAAATGCTCCTTTAACTAACTGTCATATTATCAACAGAACCAAGCATAATATATTTAATTAAATGGATTTTTAATTTTGATAAATATTGATTTAAATCACATTTGCAATACAGCGAATTTACTTAAAAGGAGCTGTTAGCGCTAAATAAGCTTTAAATTGGTTGATAATACTGGGCACATGTATGTATTTAATTTATTTAATATTTTAAGGTTTTTATTAAAAATAAATATGTAAAAAAATAATACTTTGTATTAGACCTTTATTTGGACCTGTCAAATTTAAAAATTACATATTTTTGATGTATTTATTGTGATTTCCTATATTTTGAAACGGTTAAATATTCGCCTTATGCATTAAAAATATAATAAAGAAGTATTAAAATTTTTATTTGCGTGTATTAAGTGCTTAGGTACTATTCAATTTTAAGTACAAAGTATTAAACTCTATGTTCGATGTACAAAGTGCACAACCACCTCCGGTACAATCAAATAATAATAAAATATTATTATAGCTAAATATGATAATATTATAAATGAGGACTTTCCAGCAAATTATTTCCTAAATAAAGAATTTTAAGAAAAAAATTTCCTGATAAAAATTTCATGGTTCTGGGGGGGCTTAATATTGATGAAATGGGTTGTCCTTGAAAAAGTCACCATAATGGGTTTTCAGGTTCAACTTTTCTTTTTCAAATCTAAATCCATATTTTTTGTTACAAATTCGTAATCCATGAGGAATAATAAGCAACTTTTACACAAATCATTTTTTCAGAAAAATCATTTTTTATGATATAGAGCAAAACAAAAGAAATTCCTGAATATTCAATAATTTTTTACTCAAAAACTATCAATTTATAAGAAAAAACACAAGAGGAAAAAAGTGCTTATAGAGTTAAGCAAGGATTCTCAGAAAAAAAAATGTTTATTTCAAAATTATAAAAAAAAAATAACTTTTTACTAATAAAAAAATCACAGATAATTCTTGCCTAAATCTAAGCACTTTTTGTCTAACTATGTTAATAGTTTTGGAGTAAAAAAATATTGAAATTCCAGATATTATTTTTCTCCGTTAAAGAATAGTCGAACCTAAAAATCCATCATGGGCACCTTTTCAAGCTAAACCCTTTTTTTACCCTTTTTTTTATTTTCAATACAAATTTTTTTTTATAATCCATCAATCGAATTTGATGGCGCTTGTGGTATATTATAGAGGTACTTATGACTCATCAGAGGTAATTTTATTATGGTCCTTTGTACATAGTAAACCAGAAAAAAAAATTATTAAAATTTAAAAAATTAAAAAACACTATGTTGTACTCGGAGGGCAATCACCATTTTTTTTTATAAAATATACCTTGTACGTACCCAAACAACATATCAAAATCCCAAACTGATATGAAGGGTATAACATACTCGTATAAATTCGCATACGGTCGTATTGGCGTGACGCGGGTGGACTTTATGGAGTACAAGTGTCTTAATACTTTTAAAACATCTCTAAACATCGCGAGATCCGGGGAATTTGACGGGGCCCATGGCCTAACAAAGATAAAATATAGAGGCCGTAGCCGGGAATGTATGGGAACTGCCATTGAATCAATTATGCTAATTTTTTCTCATAGGTTGCTTTTTAAGAAACATAAAATCGCCTCGAATCGCTTTTGAAATGTTACAATCGTCTTTAGTAGCAATAAATCACAATGCCGCTGCGAACTAACGACTCTTCTTATATTATAAGTTATAGATAGGATTTTTTTTAATAAAAATGTTCTTAGCAAACAAAAATTTTGAAGCACAAATACAATTAGGACGATTTTATGTTTCTTAAAAAGCAACATTTGAGAAAAAATTAGCATAATTGATTCAATGGCAGTTCCCATACATTCCCGGCTACGGCCTCTATATTTTATCTTTGTCAGGCCATGGGCCCCGTCAAATTCCCCGGATCTCGCCAGGCTAGTTCAGCCCTGTTGTTTAGCAACAAATTAGAGATGTTTTAAAAGTATTGAGACACTTGCACTACATAAAGTCCACCCGCGTCACGCCCGCGCCGCGCCAATACGACCGTATACGAATTTATACGAGTATGTTATACCCTTCATATCAGTTTGGGATTTTGAAATGTTGTTTGGGTACGTACAAGGTATATTTTATAAAAAAAATGGTGATTGCCCTCCGAGTATAACATAGTGTTTTTTAATTTTTTAAATTTTATTATATTTTTTTTCTGGTTTACTATGTACAAAGGACCATAATAAAATTACCTCTGATGATTAGTACCTCTATAATATACCACAAGCGCCATCAATTTTGCATGCTTACTCGACTACAGCCTTTGTTATTTTGGAAATATTCCACTAGAATGTATTTAAAAAAACATCCGATATACAATAATTATGGCTGTACGTATTTTATATACACTGAGCATTCTGTTATACGACGGCATCGGTAATTAAAAAAATCCACTACACGACGGCTAGAGGGGCACCCACCACCTACCACCGTTGATTGGTGAATTTAAACGCGCAGAAATATAGCAGTCACTGTGGTATTATGGTGGGGCTGGGAGAAGGAGGTTAGTTAGAACTGTCAGCACATTGTATAACGGAGCGGACGTGTTGTGGATGGTCGTATAGCAGAGTGCTGAGTGTAATACGTTAGTTTATCTACAATTGGCAACACTGGTGACTGACTGAGCCACATCTCACATAGCTAATGTAAGAAATCTTAACATACTGTAAGTATTTAAGTAAGCTACTATTAATTCTATTAATAAATATAAGTAATGCTATTATTAGCAAATTTGTTGGTGATTTTATATTTTTATTTGAACGACATGTATTATTTGTTAAATATGAGTGTTTCCTCGATTATCTACGCATTTGCATATATGGGCGTGGCTTATACAACTAACATACGTAAACAAACCAGGGCTGTACTGACTTCAATCACTTTTATTTGTATTGTAAGATTTCGGAGTAAAGCGATTTTTTGCTAATATCTAGTAGACTATGAAAATTTTGAAGAATGCAAATTCACCATTGAACTATCCCCACTTAAAGGTAACTTTTCTCTCATTTGACTGTATCAAACTCATATGACAATTCTCTTGAAGTTTTAGATAGATAGTTTCATACATAGGAAGTAAAAAAAAGTTTTGCGTAAAAAACGGTAAAAACCAATTTACCGAGAACTGTCATATAAGTTTGATATCTCATTTGAGAGTGCTTGCTAGCTAGCAAATTTGCTAGGTCCTTTATAATACTGGACATCAGTCTAATCCAAGGCTAATAATGTTGATTGTTTCATTTAATCATTAAATTTAAAGCCAAATCCAATATAATCTTTATTTGTATTTCAACAAAACTCGCCTTATTTTTTTTACAACAAAAATCTTCAAATTCAAATTTGTTTATCTAATTACTCAAAATTTTGTTGCTGGATTTATTTTCCTTTAATTTAAATCAGTTATTAACACATAATGATATTATTAACCATAAAAACTGATGTTAGAACTACAAAATATTAAAAGAAAAAAACGATTTTTGGAAAATAAATTTAATGTGATAAGGCGATTTTTTTTAACAATTTTATGTAGAAAACAAGTTTTAAATTAAAATATACAATATCAATAAAATTGTATGTTATTATTTATAGAAATATTGATATTAACAATGAAAAGAACAATCGATTCTAAAAATTACGAAAATATATCTATTTGATATGAACAAGAATAATCCATCAACCAATTTGTAACACTGGGTTCCTGGTTAAACGTACTGACTTGGATTGACGCAATAAATAACAAACATGGAGACTAGACCATCAACGTCTCAAGGTAATTAAAAAAAAATTATATTGAATATTTACACAAAGATTGTTTTTTTTTTTTTTTTTTTTTCCTTCCTTGTTTGGCTTTACTATATCTAGATGCAGCCAGTTATAACCGAACGAACACAACCTTCTCCCGACGTGGATGACATAATGGAAGGGAATTTGCCCTGGGGTAATCAGGGCAGGAGACGCTTATGAGACCCTTCGATTCACGGGGAGATTTATTTAAGGAGTAACACAATAGGATCTTAATCTATATCGACTCGAGAGGGGCGCGGTTACATTCCCACATCCTATCCAGTTGATAAAATGTGGGAATTTCTATTCCCCTCTCTGACGATATTACAACTTTTACTGGCTGCCTACAAATCTATTTTACTAATTCTAATAAATTTATAAATGATGCTATACAACTCTATGTCTAACGAGGCCAGTATAGGGATCAGACTCAGAGGTGGATAGACACCTTTTTCTATTAGTTCTTCCAACATGATTGCTCTGTTTATATCATGCAGAGGGCATTGAAATAGTATATGTTCTAAATCTTGGGTATAAAAGTTATCGCACGTACATTTGTCTGTGTCTATTTTATTAATTTTGTGTAGATATTTATTTGTCTTTGCGTGGTTGAACTTCATTCTGTCTATGCTAACCATCATTCCCTTTGATATGTTTTCAACCTCAAACCATTGTTTTCTGGGGATACTGGGATGTATTAATCCATATCTATGACCTTTTAATTTTGAGCTTTCCGCCCATTTCCTATTCCATTCTATTCTAGCCTCTTCTTTGATTGAGCTTGTGATATCGCTGCCTGGGATCTTCATGGGAGAAGTGGTTTCTGTTGTTGCATATCGGGCTTGCGCATCTACCCAAAGATTGTTTCTAATTAAGTCTAAATATTTCCACGATTTGTTAAAAAAATATTATGTACATACAATAAGAATTTTTTTATAAAAATGTATACTATATTAAAACGTTTATGTTGTCACTGTAAAAAAAACTAGCAGTGGCGTAGCAAAGAGTACGCGGGCAGAACCTGTTTATTAGCACCAAATTTAGTAAGCACCATCATGAAGATTTGTATTAAAAAAAGGATTTTTGCGGAAATGAATAGTTGTGAAGTACTGGATGATTAATATACATTTCATACTATTTGCCTCAGCACGATTCTGGTTAATTATTACACTTCATAGCCATATAATACCCCATAATATATAATACCTGCAGCTATATGTTAAAAAAAACTGCTATCGCCGAGGCAATAATTATTACGTGTATTAAAAGCACGTTCATACGACCAACCCTTGTACCTACATGTTTAAACAGCAACATAAGTAATTTAAACAATTTAATACAATAAAAATTTTAACTAACTTAACAAAAAAATAATCAAAAATGACAAATTTCATTAAGTTGCCCTCAATGACATACCGGTACTCAAAACACTGTCATGTCAACTGACGCAGTTATTTAAAGGTATATGCTTAAATACATATTAATGTTGTCTTTATAAAATGTAAAATGAAGCAACACAAGGAGGTGTCCATATTACCCGCCTGGTCCATTTATACCGACTTTACTCTACAGATATTTTCCATAATAAATATTTTACAGACGATTTAACTCCACAACTGTTGGATTATCTTCTGCATGCAGACAATTGTAAAAGGAACGAATGCACTTTACCTTCTTGTGAAACTATCAAATACATCTTGAGTCACTGGAGGACATGTACTTTAGGAGAAGATTGTACATTGTCACATTGTTATTCATTCGGTCAGTTTATCAATCATTGGAGACATAGCAAGCCTACTAAGAAGTGTAAACTGTGTTTTCCAACAATAAGTCATAATACAAACGGTAAGTACATGAACATTCTATAGGCGCATTCCGATTAACTTATATTAATTCAACTCACAATCAGTGTGAAGAAAATCAATTTTTTTTCTTGTCTGCTGACTTAGTCTATATATAGTTAATTTGTTGTTAGTTTGTTATAAGTAGAAGTAGTGGACACAAGACGGAATGGGAAGTTGCTGAAGGGTCGACCATAGCAGATGGATATGAGGAGGCACCTATACAGGGGTTATATTAAATACTAGCGGCATCCCGCGGCTTCGCTCGCGTAAACTTCGAAACTAATTAAAACCCTCCATACGTTATAGGGGATGACATATTACATTTTTTATAGTAATAGTATTTACCTTTTTAGTGATCGTGTGGCACAGCTGACTATTTATAAGTATTTAACTTTATAAGTAAAGCAAGTATACAGATAAACATATCTAAATCCATCCTCGTCCCCGTCCCATGCTATTAAGGCTTGAATATCAAACTTTCATTTTTAACTGAATATTAATTTGTCCAAATTTACTTTAATACCATGAACAATTATGAAGATAAATACATCAAAAATTTACCCCCCCCCCCCCTCCCCCCCCCGAACCATTCCCATAGGGGTTGAATTTTCGTAACTGCTATTTGTCTTGTAGAGTACCTACATTTGCCACCTTTCATTCGTTGAATAAAAAAAAAAAAATATTTTATAAATTTTTTCCACCCCCCTAACACCTTAAGGGTTAAATTTTGGGAAATGCTGAAATAATTGTTTCATTATTTATATTGTAGAGTATGTTCGATAAGTTTCAATTAAATGCGAACAAAAAAAATATTTTTTATATAAACTTTGACACCCTGTTTTAACCCCGTAGGGGTTGAATTTCGAAAAATCCTTTCTTAGTGGGTGCTTAGATCTTAAAAGGAAGGCACCTACGAAATTTCACGTTTCTAGGTCCAGGGGTTTGGGCTGTACGTTGATATATGAGTGAGTGAGTGAGTGAGTGAGTGAATGAGTGAGTGAATGAGTGAGTGGTTAAGGACAAACTCTTTTATAGATATAGATTATTCATAGAAGAAATTGTATTATTTTTCATTATTTATTTAGATAATTGTTTGGATACGAAAATTTAAGTAAATACAACAAATCAATATGCAATAAGGGAACGAGAAGGGACAAATCATAAAATACAAATTTAGGTTTAATATGACATTTTTTTATAAATTTAATGCAGTTGACTAATAATTGCCTTTTTATAAAAAATGACCCCAACAGTAATCAGCAGTGGAAACCACAAATATTGTTATAAAATTTTTATGTTGTATCAAATCTTTCTTGACCTAGATCAATTATCAATTTTTATTAACTTACTGTTTTTAATTAATTTTTACCAAAACAAAGTTGTAAATAAAATAGTATACACTTTCACAAACTGCGCAGCCAACATTAGCCAAATAACCACAGTCTCTACATAACTACATCATATAGTTACAATGCAAACACAAATAAGACATTAGTAAATCATGTTAGCATTTTATATTGTTCAAATAATATATATTCTTGAGCATTAAAATAAAGTAATACTATAATTTGTTACAGATACAAGTAAAGAAAATGATAATAGAGGCATCATTGCCAGCAAGAAAGGTATAGACTTCCATTGCTATACACTGATGACATACTGCTTCAATAGTTACAACTACAAACTGGACAACTCAAGCTATGAGTATAAAATTCAACAAGAAGTTAACAAAACTGGCAAGTTTGATGATTTAGTTTACAAATTCAAAACAAATGGAGATACAAAGTGGACACGTTTACTAATACAAGCAAAAAGCAAAGATCAACAAAATTTAATTAGACCCAGTAATCTTCTGAGTAGTCTTAATAAAGAGACTTTTGGTTTAGCAAAGTTTCTAAAGTCTACAGATGAAATCAAAGTCGATGATGAGTGTGAAGATTACTACATTATCTACACTAATGCTCATTTCGATTTAGATAGCAATGGAATGTTAGTGGAATGTCTTCAAAATAGAAAACAAGTCAGTTTATCAATTTCCAAATGCTCTTTTCCTGTATTTGAAAGAGATTGTCAATACATGCTACAAGAAAACAATGCTGCAATTTTTCATGAACATGATAAACAAGTAAAAGCAAGTGAAGAACGTTGGACCACATTTTTAAGAAAGTTGGTGTTTGTTGTCGGTCAACCGGATTTGGAAAAAATTAAAAGTGTTGTAGACTCGAAGATAAACAACATCCTACCTAATTTAACAGAACAAATTCGTTGTAAATTAATTGATATTACGGACAAGTCTTTGTATAAAAACACAGAAATAACTTCACAACAAATATCTAAAATAATTGAAGATGCAAAAGAAGAAATTGAAATATATTACAAGAAATATGAAGAAAGTAAGGTGGAATTTCATAGCAGATTACCTCTGGAAGATTTCCTCATAAGCACTAGCACAGTACTGCCCATTAGATCCATTAATTCAAAATTCACACTTCATAAAGTTTGTAAAAAACTAAAACAATTAAGAGAAGAGAAACCTTGTGTAAATAAATACACAATGAAGAACGTGTACAACATTATCCAAGTGACTGAATTAGATAATCCAATATTACTTAAACATAATAATCTTTTGATTATTGGTATTGAAACAAATGACGAGTTAGGCAGGTTTAAAAATATTCAGAAAAATGATGATACAAAATACATATTGGTTTGTATTAAAGACGATCTAAACTTATCTGAAATTCAAAATAGTTTTAAAGTCTGTGAAGACAAACAAAACAGTTTCCAAATGTTAACTGATGAGTCCAAGAATTATATATTAGAAGAAAAATGCATATCACTTAATCAACATAAATCGAGTTTTAGTGATATACTCAAAGTAAAATTTAATGATTTAACACAAGAACAAGTGACGGGACTTAATACCGTGATAACAGAAGATGTTATTAAGTGTTTCTTCGATGAAGATTTTAGAGCATTAGAAATATGTTTTAATCGTACAGGTATTAACAATTTAGACGATTCATACATTCCACGAATGTTGTGTTGTTCAGCAATGATAGAAGAGATTAACCTGAAATTATTTAAAGACTTATATATAGTTGACAATTTAAATAAATTTAAAACTATGTGCGAGGAAAACCCAGAACAAAATGTTCATCATTTTATTAAGTATAAAAAATATTTGCTGTGGACTCAAAGTAATGGAGATCTAACCTACATAAGACATTTCGTTAACGAATATAAAGTCACCAATGTTATACTCATTAATGAATGTAACCTGTTCAATGTATATAATAATGTATTGATCTCTGATAACCCAGGAATGGGCAAGTCTACACTTTCCAGTAGTGTATTTAATAAACTCCAATCTAAACACCCAACGAATATAATTATACGTTTAAATCTGAACGACCACACTAATGCATTCAATGAATACCCCGACTTGAGTAATCCAGAATCGACGATAGATTTTCTAAACAACAAATTGTTAGCAGAAGCAAAATCATCTGTAATTTCTAATAATATTTTGAATTTTATTTTACAAAATAAAAATAAAATATTTTTATTACTGGACGGAGTTGACGAGGTGTGCCCTGACTACAAAGACACCGTGTTTAACTTCATTAAGTCAATAAATGACTTAAAATATATTAGTTTGTTTGTGACGACCAGGCCAGCTCAAGCAGCTAATTTAAAGGAGATATTGACTACATTTGCTCTCTCCATTCAACCTTTTTCTATACAAGAGCAAATTTCATATTTGAATAAAATATTGGATAGAAAAAATATAGACACTGAAGCATTGTTGGAAAAAATTAATAAAGATTCGAAATTGGAAGAAATATTTGGAGTTCCTTTACTGTTAAAAATTGTTGCTGAAATAATAAATAATGCCGAAGAGGAATTAAATATAGACGAAACACTTAATCTGTACAAGATATTTAATACGTTTGTCAACCAAAAGTTCAACATTTATTCAAACGAAAAAAAGAAACAAGATACAACAAACACGTCTGTTAGAGGCGATGATGAAGTGTTACTTATCGATTATAAGAGAAAACACGAATATTTGGCAATGAAGTTACTTTTTAGTGAATTTAAAAATCAAGAAATACTTGGTGAAACTACGATAGATAGAATAATGAAAGTAGGAATAATAACTCAAATTAAGGATCAAATACCCACATTTACACATCAAACTTTTGCAGAGTATTTTGCATCAACATTTATAGAAACACATTTAAATGAAGAGCAAATTATTCATATATTGTTTACAAAAGTATTAGTTGAGAATGATTTAACCATACTGAGAAAATTAGTAAATAATAACATCCAATTTGATAACGAAGAAACAAAACAAATATTTAGTGAATTGATTATGAAAAGATATTCCAAAGTAAATGAAATCGACTATCCTTTATTAAGTATTTTATTCACAGCTGCATACGAAGATAACTTGGTAACATTAAATTTCATTTTGGATAATTTTTCAAAATATCAAATTATCTTAGAAAAAATGCTTTCCTATTATTCAACAAATACTGGACTAATACCTCTCCAAGCTGCAATAAAAAAAGGTAACATAAAAATAGCAGAATTACTTATAAACTTGTGTATAGAACGAAATATAGGTTCAAATTCTAACAGTTTGATGGGGGAGTACCTGTTGGGTAAGGATAATACAGATGACTATACAGATGATTATTCAGATGGTTATTCAGATGATTATTCACATGGTTATGCACATAGTTCTTATACAGCACTGCATGATGCAGCCGATGCAGGTTACAAAGACATCGTGATTTTACTATTAGACAAGGGGCTAGACATTAACGCAGTGGGCTATAACTGCGAGACAGCGTTACATATGGCCGCGAATAGAAATCACAAAGACGTCGTGAGTTTATTATTAGATATGGGAGCAGATGCAAACATTGTGGACAATTTCAGGAGCACAGCGTTACATGAGGCCGTGTCTGAAGGTTACAAAGACGTTGTGCGTTTACTGTTAGATAAGGGAGCAGTAGATAACTTTCTAAATAATGAAGGTAAGACAGCGTTAGAGGAAGCCGCTTGTGTAGGTCACAAAGACATTGTGAGTTTAATGTTAGACAAGACAACAGATAAAAACATTATGAATACGCTTTGTAATACAGCGTTATATGAAGCCGCCGAAGGAGGACACAAAGACATTGTGAGTTTATTGTTAGATAAGGTAAAAGAAGTTAACGCATTAGCATTATATGGAGCGGCCTGTGGAGGAAACAAAGAAATTGTGAGTTTATTGTTAGATAAGGGGGTAGGAGTTAACACAATGTATAATGACAGTGAGACAGCGTTACATACGGCCGTCAGTGGAGGTTACAAAGATGTTGTGAGTTTGTTGTTAGATAAAGGGGCAGATATTAAGAAAGTAAATAAGTTCGGCGAGACAGTGTTACATAAGGCCGCCCATAGAGGACATAAAGACATTGTGAGTTTACTATTAGATAAGGGGGCAGAAATTAACCAAATTAGTAATAGTGGTGAGACAGCGTTACATAGAGCCGCTATAGTGGGTCACACAGATGTTGTTAGTGTACTTTTAGCTAACGGGGCAGACATTAACAAAGTAAATAATGACGGTGAGACAGCGTTATATATGGCCGCATATGGAATATTTGGAGGTTACAAAAGAGTTTTGAGTTTACTGTTAAATACGGGGGCAGATGTTACTATTGTGAATAATGATGGTAAGACAGCGTTACATGAAGCGGCTTCTGGCCGTCATAAAGACAATGTATGTTTACTCTTAAATAAGGGAGCAAATGTTAACCAAGTAAGTAATAGCGGTGAGACAGCATTACATAGAGCAACTACTAAAGAAATTGTAAGTGTCCTGTTAGATAAGGGGGCTGACATTAACAAAGTGAATAATGACGGCGAGACATCGTTACATATAGCTGCGTATGAAGGTAACAAAGAAGTTGCGAGTTTGCTGTTAAATACGGGTGTAGATGTTAACATACAGAATAATAACGGTGAGACCGCGTTACATAGAGGCGCATATGGAGGCTTTAAAGACATTGTGAGGTTACTTTTAAATGAGGGGGCAGAAATTGATAAAGTGAATAATAACGGTGAGACTGCGTTACATAGAGCCGCGTCTGTAGGTCACAACGACGTTGTGAGTTTACTCGTAGATAAAGGGGGAGATGTAAATAAAGAGAGTTTGTACGGCGAAATAGCGTTACATATGGCCGCCTACAGAAGGCGTAAAGACGTTGTGAGCTTACTGTTAGAAAAAGGGTCAGATATTAACAAAGTGAACAATAGCGGTGAGGCACCTTTACATAGAGCGGTGTCTAAAGGTCACGTAGACATAATGCATGTTTTGTTAGATAGAAATGCAGACATAAACAGGGCTAGTATAAAAGGGTTTACTCCTCTACACTGGGCAGCATTGTGTGGTAGAGTAGAGCCAACTAGAGTGTTATTAGAACGAGGTGCGGATGTTAACATTAGTAATTATTACGGTGAGCAAGCTTTACAACTAGCGTACAGAACTGGTAATTACAAACTAGTGCAGTTGTTATTGAGACATGACAATGATCTGTATGACTACAATGACAGTGACATTGGTAGTGAAAAGGGCAGTGTGTTACATGAAGAGTTACTTTGCACTGTTTGGAAACGTAATATCTATGATGTGGAGTCCTGGTTAACTGAATTATATATAAACACATGTGACAGTCATAATAGAACACCCCTGTATTGGGCTGCCTTGTTAGGTGAGTGTGATATAATGAGAGTATTGTTGAATAAAGGTGCTGATGTAAATATTAGAGACATTAACGACTGCACAATTCTACAAGCAGCGTTCAGGTCTGGTAACTACAGAGCAGTGCAACTGTTACTCAGACACAACAACAGTTACCTTTATAACTACTACAACAGTGATAGTGATAGTCAGTGGCGTACGCGGGATTGTATCATGGGGGGATTTTCAAAAAGAAAAAGAAAAATTTTTAAAAAAGATCATCAAAATAAAAAAGAGGTGATTTGAACTCATTATGTATTTAGTGAACAGTAGAAAGATGGACTGTAATATTTAAGTACTAAATAATCTTAGTGTATTTTTATAATTGTCAGCAAACGTTGGCATGTGAGCTACTTGTATTTAGCAAACCCTGAACTTTAATTGTTACTGGTATGCAAAGAACATTTTCTAGTGAATATTTTATGTTTCTATTTTTATATATAAATAAATACCACAGATACCCGAGTCGAAATATAAAACCTAGTTTGACGTTCCAAATCCTAAATTCCTTTGATTTTCGTTTTATTGCTAAAAAATAAACCATTTTTAATCCTACATCTAAGAAGAGAAGGGTTGAAAACAGACTTCTGAACCCTGTCTTCACTCTACAAAACGTACTTATAATTTTTTAAACTTTTTTAAACTTTCCTATTTTTTTTGTTATATTTGGAATTTTTGCATACTATTCAAATTCATTTTTACATCTATATGTACAATCATTAATTTCTATAAATCATACGTCATAATTCCACTACAAAAATTTGTTTATTTAATAAATGCGAACAACGCAACTTACCTCTCGCTAACAACTTATTCTACGTTACATATAGAGGAGCTTATTTTAAAGAAATATAAAGGTATGTTTAAAATATATGAGTCATTCCACGTCAAGCGGGACAGTTTTTGACCTCAAGTTTTCCGATTTAGCTATAATTTTTTTTACAGGTTCTTTGGACCCAGTTTGTATGTCAAACAATTTTTATTTTATTTTTATCACTCCTAGTTTAAAATAAATATGTCCTTAAAGTGGCCTTCAAGAGCTTCAATTTTTTTTTGTTGAAGTCTGTAGGATGAATAGAACCGGAGATGTAAGCAGTTAAAGGAGAGCATGTTTTCGATTTTTTGCCGTTTCTCCGAAATTTCAACCCCTTGTAACTTCTAAACTAGGGGTGATAAAAATAAAATAAAAATTGTTTGACAAACAAACTGGGTCCAAAGAACCTGTAAAAAAAATTATAGCTAAATCGGAAAACATGAGGTCAAAAAGTGTCCCGCTTGACATGGTAAATTTTTCATTGAGTGCTTAAATATTGATTTAAATCACATTTGTAATATACTAAATTTAATTTTATACTGTATTTACACACACAAAATGACACTTAGAGCGTGGGCGAGGTACTTCGTCGCGGTGTATTGTGCACAATACACCGCGACGATTTAATGCCCTAATTAATGGTTTCTGTCCGACCATGATTACTTTAAAATTGTGTTAAGAAGTTTTTAAATGTTAAGAATTTTTAATACATAGGTACATATACACATATGTGTATTTGGCTATATTCAATAAGATAAGGTGTAGTTTGTTTAGTCTATTCACCCAACAACCCTGGTGACAATGTTTATGTTACTCAAGTGGATCTGAGATGCAGATGCATCAAGGAGACTGAGGCATTATCAGATTGTCTGTATACAAGATTGCTTGTGTCTTAAATATTGAATAATAAAATACTATTTTAATAAAATAATAAAGGTGTTTTATTTGAATTATTTGCGTAACAATTGTTCAAATTATAGGTAAATATCCAAAGACAAATTTTTATAACAAAAACTTTTAATATACACTGTTTTTGAATACAATTGTGATTATTACAACTTAAATTATGTGCTTCATATATTTCCCCATAATTTGAACAATTTTAAAGTAATCATGGTCGGACAGAAACCATTAATTAGGGCATTAAATTTTCTATGGATTCCTAGCTGGAATTTATTTTATTCGGTGTAGAAGGTCTTCTCTGGGGTCGTCGAAAAACATGAATAATTTTCCTTAAATTTTTGTAATATCTAGAACTTTGAGTGCTTATAACTCAAACATTTTTCGAGATTCCGACATTGGGTGCTGAGCATTATTTAGGGCACTCTTTTCTCTATTATAATTTAAAAATTTCATTTTGAAATTCAATTAAATACATGTTAAACACAGCGGTCGAACGTAACTCTACATTTTAGGCGTGATCTCCAAATTCGACGTCGCTCATTGATTTTTTCACGGGCTCTATTTCAATAACTATTTACGATACAGAATTTTTAAAAACACTATTTTGTTCGTAATTTTATCAGCTTTAAGATTTATTAAACCTGTTCTCTTCTAAAATTGACAGCCCCAGTGGTATACCCAAATAACTGATTTTAGACAGCTTTGTAAACCCCTAGAAAGTTATGCACCCCCCTGTGAAGGGGGGGAAAAGTTATCACCATGTTCTATACATTGAAATCTACCAATTTCTTGAAAAAAAACGTACTCCGTCATTTTTTTCTAGCGCCACCCCTATACGAAATTGTCTATTGACTGGACTGTAATGGGCGTGTGGATGATGTTTAGATTTAGTTTATCAGGATGGATTTGTCTGACACCAGCTCGTTATGAGCGAATTAGGAATGCGAATAATAACTTATTTTAATATATTTATTGAATTAAATAATATAATACACTTTAATATATCCACTTATACTTAGTTATTTATAATATTCAGTTTTATAAGTTCTTATACAATTCCAGAGGTATACTGGCAGAGTTACGACGTGTTTGTAAGTATCTTAGTATCTGAGTATTAGAGTATTGAGTATGAGAGTAACTGAGAGAGCCCTTAATGTCTTTATGGGGTATTTATACTGTTTTAGAGATAAGGCGCTCGGTCACAGGCCAGCGCGTGACTCGTCAATAGTCAGTTGTTTGTTTATTAGCAAATATACCTCTGTACTTTTGAAGATGAGTAATGCACAGTTGTTATTGTATGCATCATGAACAAGGGTGTACATTACAGGACTATTAGTACTTCGACTAATTTTCAAAAATAAATGTGACAAGTGACATATCGTTGTAAAGTAGAATAAAAAAACACGATCAAATATGCTACAGTCACTTTGTGGCCCAAAATATAAACTAAAGATAGGGCTTGTAATCCGAAAACTAAAAGTGATATAAAAATTCTAAATACACCAAACAATTTTTAACAAAAAGTACTTAAAGAAATCGCAAATAAAAAGTACCTATATCATTGGATAAAAAATTATAGGAGAACTTGGGGCACAGTTTTTTTATTCCGTCGTATTCCTATGAAACTGTAGTATTTTTTAACTATCTTTCATATAGATCTTATAAAAGAGTTATTAAGGTAACAAACTACACTAACAATTTTAGGTGATAAAGCATTAGAAACGCTTTTTTCAGTTATTAAAAAAATGATCCACTGTTCCCCATATACAGGCTGGTCCGATTTGGGATACAGATATTTTAGGAACTGATTCCCTGACACATTGTGAGTAAGAAATTGTGTGTGAAGGGGGGGGGGGTCTATCTTCAACACTCTCTGAGCTACTTTAATAAAATTAATAATAAAAAAATTCCTTCAGAGTAGTTCTTACAACAAAGATTATCTCATAACTTCTAAAGTAACGTATCTAGAGCAACCAAAATGAGTCAGTTTCATAGGTAATTAACTAACATATTTTTCAGTATTACGGTTCTATCCGTGTTTTTAGTTCCAAGTTATAGCTCATCAAAGTCGAAAAATATCATCTTTTTTTTAATTTTATGAAAATGTAATTTTTCTCCAAAAGTACCTCTTTTATATGGGGTATTTTATTTAATTTTTTGGTACGTCATAATGTTATCTACAAATTCACTACACAAAATTAGGACCTGAATCTTACAGTTTTCCGATAAATAATAATAAAAAAAAAATTATGTAGTTATAAACAAATAAATTATATGACTGTTTCATTTAATAGGGCAGGTAGCAAAATAGTTATTTTGGGGATTAATTTATAACTGGAAAACTGTAAGACCCAGGTCCAAACTTTTGAATTTGTAGGTAACATTATGACGTACCTAAAAATTAAATAAAATACCCCATATTAAAGGTACTTTTGGAGAAAACTGACATTTTCATAAAAATTTTCAAAAAAATATAATATATCTCGACTTTGATTAACTATAACTCGGAACTAAAAACACGGGTAGCAATAACCGTAATACTGAAAAATATGTTAGTTAATTACCTATGAAACTGACTCATTTTGGTTGCTCCAGATACGTTACTTTGGAAGTTATGAGATAATCTTTGTTGTAAGAACTACTCTGAAGGACATTTTTTAAACACTCTGTAGCTCAGAGGGTGTTAAAGATAGACCCCCCCCTCCCTTCCTGCACAATTTCTTACTCACAATGAGTCAGGGAATCAGCTCCTAAAATATCTGTATCCCAAACCGGACCATCCTGTATATACGGGTAACAAAAATTCCGAATTTTCAGTTTTTTAGGTATACCGCCTAAACCACATAAAATTATTAGTATTTTTTTATGTAATATTACTCACAAATAATTAATCTTTTTTAACCACATCTATATCCCATAACGTTTAGGATATCCTTTCCTCATGCATTTCAAGCTTATCTTGGGCAGTATAAGAACTTTGAATTTGTTTATTATTTTTATGACAGTTATTAAAATAGAAACGTATGTTGACTCTTGACGTTATTTTTAATAATTTATGTAGAAAAAAAGTTTTAAATTAAAATATAACATATCAATAAAATTGAATGTTATTATTTATAGAAATATTGATATTAACAATGAAAAAAACAATCGATTCTAAAAATAACGAAAATATATCTATTTGATATGAACAAGAATAATCCATAAACCAATTTATAACACTGGGTTCCTGATCAAACGTACTGTCTTGGATTGAGGCAATAAATAACAAACATGGAGGCTAGACCAACTACGTCTCAAGGTAATTAAAACAATTTTATATTCAATATTTACTTAAAGATTGTATTTAATTAAATTTAAATATTTTCACGATAATTAAAAAAATAATATACAGGCTGATTCAGCACTGTCGTGCCAAACTTGAACAGCAGATTGAGAAAATTATTTTAAGCAAAAAATTTCCAATAAACATGTGTCCGGAAATTATTCCTTAGGGAACTACAGGCTTCCAAAGATTTTACTAAAAATAAGTTTTAATTTAATATCTAGAGAACCCTTTGTGATAGAATTATGAAATTTAGTATTTGGTTTAGTAATAATATGTGTTATCGATTTCTAATATTAACCAATTATATTTTAGACCAGGGCTGTATGGGGTCAGTGGGCCCATCGATTTTGAACTTGTAATTGTTTGTTCCTTAATTTTTTTCCTGAGTTGATAATTTTATAAGATTATATGACATACAATACACAAAAACATTCTTTGCTTATTTATCATAGGATAAACCGTTTTCGAGAAATATCGATTGTAAAGAAAGCATGCAGAATTTAACTTAATACGGATGCTTCAAATTATAAAAAATAAATTTATATTCTTATTTCATAATAACAAATAAGACAAAAAGTTAATATAAATACACCTCCGAAAATGCATCCATGTCAACAAATAGCCATTTTTAGTTTGTTTTTTAGTCATGTTAATAAAGTTCATGTAACAGTAAAAGAACTGGCTATAGATCTTACAGGATTCATATTAGGAGGTTTATTTAAATGAACTTTATTCTTACCTTTAATCATAGAAAAATAATATAAATTTATTTTTTATAATTTCAAGCATCCGTATTAAGTTAAATTCTGCATGCTTTCTTTACCATCGATATTTCTCGAAAACGTTTTATCCTATGATAAATAAGCAAAGTATGTTTTTGTGTATTGTGTGTCATATAATCTTATAAAATTATCAACTCATTGTCAGGAAAAAAATTAAAGAACAAACAATTACAAGATCAAAATAGATGGGCCCACTGGCCCCATACAGCCCTGGTCTAAAATATAATTGGTTAATATTAGAAATCGATAACACATATTATTACTAAACCAAATACTAAATTTCATAATTCTATCACAAAGGGTTCTCTAGATAGTAAATTAAAACTAATTTTTAGTAAAATCTTTGGAAGCCTGTAGTTCCCTAAGGAATAATTTCCGGACACATGTTTATCGGAAGTTTTTTGCTTAAAATAATTTTCTCAATCTACTGTTCAAGTTTGGCACGACAGTGCTGAATCACCCTGTATGAACAATAAGATTTTTTTTTATAAAAATGTATACATCATTATACTATAGGTGTTACTTAAGATCTGAGTCATACTCAAGGAGTATGATATTTTAAACGTCACTATAATTATTATTATAGATTTTTGTATCATAAAAGCATTAGATTTTAAGAACACGAACATCATTTATGAAATTAAAATATAATTTGTGAGATATGATTGCAGAAGTTTCATTGAAAATAAAGTTTGCAACATTATAGAAAATATAGTTATGGATATTAAAATTTTAATTAAGTTATTAGTATGTATTATCTAACAAAAACACTTTCTGCCAAAAACAGCTTTGCAGTTTGATTGAAGAGAGAATGATTATAAAAACACAAAATTTATAAGAACTATGTAATTAACCAAACAAACGACGAAAAAAATTAAGAATTACTTATTTTTGAATAAAAATAAATATATACAAAAACACAAGTAGAGTAAAGTCGATATATACAGGGTGACCCATTTTAAGTGCACACCTCTGATAACTTTTTATGGTGAAATATTATCAAAAAACTTTTTAGATAAAAGTTGTACGGTTTGGAGGGGGGCATAGACGTACTCGTATGAAATATTTTTTGGACTTGTTTTCAAAGTGATATGAAGATTAACATAATTTTTTTTTAAATAGGAACCTATAGTTTTTATTAAGTAATTTTATTTATCGTGAAAATACACGAATCTTTAATTGAAATTTTTTTTTAACAACTTAACCTTTCCAAGATATCTAACAAAATAATTCGAGATTTTGAACATTCAATATTTTTACTTTCTTATACCATGTATATGAAATATACATATAGTATAAGTAAGTATAGTGAAGCTGATTTTGACGGAATTATCAATTTTGACCTTCCCTGAATCCATTCTGACTATTTTCGCCATGATGTCTGTGTGTCGGTCTGTTTGTCTGTCTGTAAGCGCTGTAACTCAAATACGACAAATCGTAGAAAGGTGAAACTTTATACTTAAGATTAATTTTTGCCTGGAATGAAAACCTCCTATTTTTGTAAACGATCTTTCAACCGGAAACGGATGTTTACTTACATCGATTTTTGAATTTTTCGAATTACATTGAAACAGTGCAAATTAGAGAAAAATGTCCACGTTGGAAAATGTAGGTAATATTATTGTCTATAATTTATGTTCTATTCATTTTTTCGAAAAACAAATTTTTGAAATTTTTTTTTTAATAAGTATCTGTTTTTAATTACATTTCCAATGGTTCATAACAGAGAAGAAATATCTGCCATGAGTGTCATGGGACTTTCTTATACGTATTACAGAAAATGAACAGTATACGTGTTTGTTATAGGTACTTTCTTATACGTTTTATAATACGTTTTATATACGATTATTCTAAATTATTATTTTTAAAAATTCTTTCTGTCTAAATCATGTGTTGAAAAAAAATTTATGGGGAATAAATTATAGATAATAACATACTCGACATTTTTTATCAAAAACATTTTTGTCGTGTTTCAAAAATAAATCCAAAATTTAAAAAAAATGACAAGAGTAAACATCCATTTCTGTCTTAGTAATTAGTAATTACGTTAACAAAATTCGTTCTATACATAATGTTTATAATAATATTTCTATAGTAAATGCCCAATTCATTTTTTTCTATCTTGTATTAGTTTGTCAGAAATATCCTTCAATAAAATAAATATCACGTACACTGTTCACTGTCATTATTATGTATAAGAAAGTCCCTAGACACCCGGCAGATTATTTTTACTCAGAAACCATCAACTTTAGAGAAAAAGTACAAGATACACCACGGTGGTCCATATTACACTCTTGTTACTATAATACAGGATTATCTATATTAGGTGGTTAAAACATTTGTATTTTAAATTTATTTTGTTGTTTTTATTTAAAACTTATATGTTGTCACTGTAAAAAATAGCAGTGGCGTAGCAAAGAGTACGCGGGCAGAACCTGTTAATTAGCATCCAATTTAGTGAGCACCATTATGAAGATTTGTATTAAAAAAAGGATTTTTGCGGAAGTGAATAGTTGTGAAGTACTGGATGATTAATATACTTTTCATACTATTTGCCTCAGTACGATTCTGGTTAATTATTACACTTCATAGCTATACAGGGTGGAGCAATAGTGCTCGGTTGTTCGATAGCTCGTAGACCGTAACAGATAAAAAAAATTTTTTAATGCAAATGTAAACTGTTGGTAAATGCGCATACAGAGAAATTATTTTCAAATATATAGGGTGTTCGTTAAAAGTGTGGCACACTTCAAGTTAATTTTTTTAAATGGAATGCCCCGAATATTTTTGCATATTTAACACTTCCCTTGGGATGTTTATTCATATCTAAAATATTAGCCCCATCTAATGTCCGGTTTAGAAGTAATAATATATTTTTCACAAAAAATGGTGTTTATATTACTCCATATAACAATTCACCACTACCGCGGCCGCAGCTTTGAAGACGAAATTATGTGAGGACCTTATTGTAGGAGGTTGTTGGGTGCTCTTATTTAAATATCGTAAAGCCATCATGTACAGGGTGTTCAAAATTAATTTTCAAATTTTGATAACTTCAAAGTTATTTTTATTTATTTATTTATTATCTGTTACGGTCTACGAGCTATCGAACAACCGAGCACTATTGCCCCACCCTGTATAATACACCATAATACATAATAACCGCAACCACATGTATTTAAAAAAAAATTGTTATCGCCAAGGCAATAATTAAGACGTGGATTAAAAGCACTGTTCATACGGGTAACCCTTGTACCTACATGTTTAAACAGCAATATAATTAATTTAAACAATTTAATACAATAAAAATTTTAACTAACAACAAAAATAATCAAAAATGACAAAGGGTCTAGCCGGATAAGCATAAGAAAACTGCACCAAAGTCAAATGAATAGTTCTTACCTTGTATTTATTGTTCTGTATCTAAAACATATTTACCCTTAATTTCAGACTTCTATTCCTGATAGTTAAGGAGTATTGGGGGTGGCAACTCTAAACGTTAAATTTATTTTTTTCCGAAACTACTCGAGGTATCTTATTGAGATTGAAACTATTTTTATATGACTATGAATTACATATTATATATACAGGATCCTCCAATAGTGTGTCCGGCATTGTTTTACGCCCAAACTATTGAAGATAGAGTTTTAGGATAAAAAATTTATTATATATATTGACCCTAAAGAATTTCAGGAAAATATTTTCAACCCCCTAAAACGGCTCCTTGGGGGGTAGTTTGAGGGGTACATACCCGTTTCTCAGTTAAATCAAATGGAATGGTATATCAAAAAGTACATATTTGTAAAGATCATAAAAAAAGAAGAAACTTTCGTAAAACAAAAATTTTCATACTTTCAATTGTTTAAAAAATATGGCGACTTGTTCTCAAATTTTAGGGTTTCACAAAAAGTGCTCTAATTTTGTTAAAAATTAATGGAATTTTATTATTTTTCCAAATTTAGAAAACAGAAATAATGAACTTTGTAAAGATGTATGACTATTTGTGATTAGTACTATCAATTAGTACTTTTTCTTAAAAAGGATATGTAAATAAACAACTTTTGTTAAGAAAATTTAAAAGTTAAAATTATAATTTTAAAATTGAAAACTGAAAATTAAACTTTTTAATTTTAATTTTTTTTTATCAAAAATTGTTTATTTACATATCTTCTTTATGAAAAAGTACTAATTGATATACCATTGTATTTAAAAATTTTGAATTATCCCTAATTGAACTTTTCAATTTTTGGTATGTCGAGTATGACACTTTAAACTATTAAAATCTCAAATAATCATACATCTTTACAAAGTTCATTATTTCTACTTTCTAAAATTTAAAATAATAATAAAATTCCATAAATATTTAACGAAATTATAGCATTTTGAGTAAAACTATAAAATTTGATAACAAGTCGCCATATTTTTGAAACAATTGAAAGTATGAAAATTTTTGTTTACGAAAGTTTCTTATTTTTTCATTATCTTTACAAATATGTACTTTTTGATATACCATTCCATTTGATTTTACTGAGAAACGGGCATGTACCCCTCAAACTACCCCCCAAGGAGCGGTTTTAGGGGGTTGAAAATATTTTCGTGAAATATATATAGTAAAATTTTTATCCTAACTCTCTATCTTCAATAGTTTGGGCGTAAAACAATGCCGGACGCACTATTGGAGGACCCTGTATATATATTTTTTCAGAATTTTCACTTTATTAAAAATGGTGGAAAATGAGAAGTATAATTTTTGGAGGTGATTTATTATACTAACCCCTGAATTGACACCTACCAAAAAAATACAGTTTATTTGTTTATTACTTAGTTATTATATGTAAAAATTTCAGAAGGGTCGAATTGGTGGAACATAGTTAGAAAAAATGAAATTCGTATCAGATAATCAGATATCCATATATCCAGTGTATTTGTAGACCAGTAACGTTATTAAGATTCCTATGTAATAATCACTTGCATTAATTCTTATGTCAAAACAAAAATATTGGTGCATATTTATTCTATGGGTTATAAAGAACATTTGTGCATACATAAAACATTGCGAAATTGTTTAAACAATTCATAAACAAATTATCAATATTTCAAAATTAATATTTTCCTATCAAAAAGTCAGCAAAAGCATTTGTCTAACTTTTTTAGTTTAAGCGTGAGAGATGATTACGCATCAAAATAATGCATTTTACGGAACTCGATAAATCAACCAATAAACAATTTAAATATTAACCAAAATCTCTGAAAAAGTTCATGTATCATCAGAAACGAATACTGAATTTTTTAACGTTAATTAGAAGCGTAAAAAATCAATACAGTGATCAGGTTGAAGTGATAGATTTGAGTGAAATATGCCAGGAAAAAATATTTGAGTGTGTAGGTGTTAAAATTCAAATAAACAGTGTCTGCCACTATATCTATGCTATCTACCGATCCCCCGATTCAAACATTTTAAGTTTCTTAGAATGTCTCGATAATTTGCTAGATAAATCTAATAATAAAAACATTATTATTATGGGTGATCTGAATATTGATTTTCTTAGTGATTGTTTTAACAAACGTAAATTATTTGATTTAATTGATTTCTATAACTGCCATAACACCATCTCTGAGGCTACCAGAATATATAAAAATTCCGCTACGGGCATAGATTATGTGATTACCAATAAAAACTCACAATATTATATACAGTCTGAAATATTAAATACACTATTATCTGATCACTTAGGTCAGATTTTAACGTTAAACTTAAATAATAATAATTGTGTCTCCTCCGGTTCGAAACTAAAGATATATAAGTGGACTGTAGCTCTAAACGAAAAGTCGTTGATTTAGACTTCGGCACAATAATAGTACTAAAAAACTGCTTACCTTTTGAATAGCTGGATCGGCCCATCAATACAGATTATATATAGGATATAATAAGGGAATGGAATCATGGGATTAAATCGTAATATCTCCAACCGGTACAGCATCCACTGAAGCAAGCACGTTCCTTTATAACCAAACTTAAATCACTATTATGTGCCTCAAAACAATAATGACTTGCAAACACTTAATTAAACTAAACCAGTAATTACACATCAACATAAACTAAACAAATAATTCGATATATCACTAAATATAGATATATCTCCAACACTCACATAAACGATTATCAAAATAACGAAAACCTATTAACTCAAATGTATTGTATTTAATTTGTCTCTCACTGTATTATATATTACAATACTAATAGCGAAACTAACAACCGTCGCTTATAAAGGGTTTCACGAATCTTTCGATTGATTAAAATAACAATCAATAATCGAACCTCTCTTGTTAAGAAGTTTCCCGAATCTGACTTAAGTTATCATGCCGGCCAATATGGTGGCGTATTCAAACGCGGTAAAACCACTGCGCATGACTGCGCGCCCTATCGGCGCGTACAATAATAAAGGTCCTAACAAAATTAGAATCACAAAACGACATTTTAACGACTACAATCTACGCTATCACGGCGTTTTTCTGAAGCAAATAGGTTTGAAAAAAATGTCTCCAAAATGTGAAAAATGGGTTTTAAAGCGCATGTCACATACATTCCAAATCTTTTTGAAAAAAAATCGTAGCTGCTTCGATGGTTAAAATATCGACTTTCAATGATTTGTAGCTATTTTGTTATAAAAAACTTCTAAACTTAACACTCTTTTTAATTGTTTTTATCTCTGAACCTAAATATATTGATTTTTTTAAATAATAAACTTACTTTAAATAAAAAAATAAACAATAATATTTAATAGAATTAGTAGAAAAATCGAAAAAATTAGAAATGTTTTATAAAGTTGATAAGCACAGTTTTGACACTAATGAATATGGTACAATACAAGAAGAAAGGCCTATAGTATGGAGAAATACTCATGAAATGATTTAAACTGTGGTTTCTGAAAGATATTTAATAGGCGATTATTCTATTAAAATTATGATCGATGGTGGAAACGTTTTTTTTTTTAAATATGTATGAGCATTTTTCAGAACACACACAGTCGAAATCGATGTATAAGTGAAGATCACAGCATTAAACTCTCAAGCGTTAATAAGTTAATCATTTTATGTATTGTTCCCTTGATCAAAGAAACTTATAACAATATTAAATTTTTATTTGAATTAATCAATTTAAACGTTATTTCATTTAAGCTAGTTGCTGATTTTAAAGTTTTATTAATTATTAATGGACAACAGACAGCAACATCCTCTTACCCATGTCCGTACTGTTTTATTCCTTTGCAAGCCTTGAGAAAATGTGATGGTAGTTTTATAGTGTTAATAATGATACATTAAGAACTTACGGAGATTTACGAAAGGATTATGACCGCTATTGAACGCTTGGTAAAAAAAATATTAGCAAAAGAATGTAACAGCACTATTAATAATCCTCTTGTAGATGAAAAAGATGAAATGCGTTATTCAAAAATGTATTATACCAGAATTGCACGTATTATTGGGACTTGTTAATCATTAATTTTGGGATGGTATAGTGAAACTTGTCGGTAAAGAAAGAGCAATGATTTGGCCCAGGAGTTTAAATATCAGCTCTCAAAGTTTTTATGGTGATTGTTTCGAAGGAAATGCATGCAGAACTATTTTAAAAGAAGCGCATAAATTAAATAATATCGATATTCACGGAGATCTAGGACCACTAGCAATTGTACCTTTCATTTCATCATTGAAATCTATTAAAAAAATTGTTCATGAGTATTTTGCTGTGAGACAATCTCAACCAATTGAGAATTTATGTAATTACATTCAAGAACTTGAAAAGTCTTTGAAAAGCACTAATTTAACAGAAACTCTAGAAGTACATGTTGTATTAAAACATTTACTGCAATGTTTATAATTTTTAGAAAACAGTAAATTAGGTGTCTGGTTTGAACAGCCTGGGGAATCGGTGCACAAAGATTTTATGAAATTTTGGGAACGTCGTAAAATTGACTGTATTTCTTCAGCCTCATATGCAAAAAATTTAAAAGCAACAGTTATTGAATTCTCCTCGCTTCATTTGTAAATTATATAGTCCATGTTTTCATTTATAAGATTATATTTTATGTTTTCAAATATTTTTGTGACATAATTAATGTCACAAAAATAAAATAAGTTTTATAACTTTTATAATAGTAACATAATTCATTAAGAGATTCAGAATAAATGAAAGTGTCTTGTTTTAATAATTTTTATCTCCTTCAAACAAAAATATTTGAAGAAGGATAAAACGAACGGTAACTACAGAAGTCGAAAAATCATGTTTTTATATAGCAAAATCATTGAAAGTCGATATTTTAACCATCGAAGCAGCTACGATTTTTTTTCAAAAAGATTTGGAATGTATGTGACAGCGCTTTAAAACCCATTTTTCACATTTTAGACATTTTTTTCAAACCTATTTGCCTCAGAAAAACGCCGTGCTATATGGAACATTTATTAGTAAACTCAGATTGGACCGACACTAATGCTCTGAATCTTTTATCCATAATTATATATACTGTTTTAATTGTAGCTTTCCTAAAAGTGAATATATAAGCAATGCAAATCAAAAAAAAATCTTTGGATAACCCAAGAAATAATAGAAGAAGGCAAAATACTGAAAGCTCTATTTAAATATCAAAAATTCAAACTCTGTGCTTGAGCTAAGATATAAACAACTTAAAAAACAACATAAAAATAATATAAATACAGCTAAGAAGAATTATTATTTATTTGAAAGTACAGATATTACTACTAAAAACTCTAAAAAAAGTTTGGAACTGTATAAATAAATTACTAAATAATAATCCTAAAAATAATAAAGATATTATCTTATCTCACGAAAATAAGCCCGTCAATAACACTGGCCGACAGCCATTTTGCTGCAGGGTATACAATAACTTTTTAAAGGTAATTTGGATACGCTGAATCCAAAAATGACCACCGTTTTGCTCAATCAGCTCTTGTTTTTGCGGTATAGCAAAAAACATGTTTTTTGCTATTTGCAAACATTCAAATTCGTATATATTTTTTTTAAATCAATGACTTCAACCAATTATCATTCAGATTGAAGCTATGGGTCCTAATTGAACTAAAAACTATTAAATTATATACATTCATAAAGTTATTCTATTCGAAAATCATGTTTTAAACGAAAAAAAATCGATTTCTTAGCAAAAATTCAGCAATTTTCAAAATTCAAAACGCTGTAACACAAACAATTTTTGTCCAATTTTAATGTTATTCACTAAATTTGTAGCTTTATCTATCTTCTTTATTGTGTTAAAATTTCAACGTAATCGAATGAAAATTAGCGAAATGGTACTAAAATCAACTGCGCGTGATAAAATTTAGTAGTTCGGTCATATATTTTTTAAATTAAATACTTCAACCAAAGATCATTCGGAATGCAACTATGGGTCCTAATTAAACTATAAAGCCTTAAACTATACATATTTTTAAAGTTATTCCCTTCGTAATTCATGTTTTAAATGAAGAAAATTCGATTTTTTAGCCAAAATTCGGCAATTTTCAAATTTCAATGCGCTGTTACATAAACAATTTTTGTCCAATTTTAATATAATTTACTAAATTTATTGCTTTATCTATCTTCTTTATTGTCTTAAAATTTTAACGTTATCGACTGAAAATTGGCAAAAAGGTATTAAAATCAACCGCCCGTGTCAGAATTTTGTAGTTCGCTCATAACCACTCCTGGCGTTAAATAAATTCTTTGAACAAAGTTATTAATTAAAATACGTATTAATTTGAGTTTCGAAACGATAATTAATGACACTGTTTTACAAAATTAAAAAAAAATCATACAAAACGTTCTTGCCCATAAATTAAAAAAAAATTATTGTGTAAGAAAAACTTCTTTTCAGCGATTATCTTGGCATAGTAATTATTATTTTCGAAAAAAATATATGAAATAAGTAAAAATGTATTCATTACTTTGTTCACAGAATTTATTTTACGAGCCATACATACGCCAGGAGTGAAAATTACCGAACTACCAATTTTGACACGCGCAGGTGATTTTAGTACCATTTCACCAATTTTCATTCGATTACGTTGAAATTTTAACACAATAAAGAAGATAGATAAAGCTACTAATTTAGGGAATAACATTAAAATTGGACAAAAATTGTTTGTGTTACAGCGTTTTGAATTTTGAAAATTGCTGAATTTTTGCTAAGAAATCGATTTTTTTTCGTTTAAAACATGATTTTCAAAGGGAACAACTTTATGAATGTATATAATTTAAGGCTTTTTAGTTCAATTAGGACCCATAGCTTCAATCTGAATGATAATTGGTTGAAGTCATTGATTTAAAAAAAATATATACGAATTTGAATGTTTGCAAATAGCAAAAAACATGTTTTTTGCTATACCGCAAAAACAAGAGCTGATTGAGCAAAACGGTGGTCATTTTTGGATTCAGCGTGTCCAAATTACCCTTAAAAAGTTGTTGTTTGCCCTGCAGCAAACAAAAATTTTTTTTTTGTCGGCCTGTGTAATATATGTGATGTACTCGATATCTTTAACAATTACTTTGTAAATTCAGTAACTGATAAATTAAGCAAACATTTTGTGAACTCAAGGTCAATACTTTGTACGGAACATAACCATAATATAAACAAATCTATTTACCTATACCCGACAAACGAACTGGAAATTCGTAATATAATTATTAAACTACCAAATAAATACTCGACTGGTATTGATGAAATACCCACGGTCGTCATAAAGAATAATGTCAACCTACTATCTAGTATATTGACAAATATTATAAATGAGATCCTGGAAACAGGAAATATTCCAGATTCTTTGAAAATAGCACGCGTGGTACCAATACATAAGGGTAATGATCCAGGTAATGTGATTAACTATAGACCTATCTCGCTGCTTACAATCTTCTCTAAAATATGTGAAAAAATCATATATAATAGACTAAATAATTTTCTCAAGACTAATAAAATTCTTAATAAAGCACAGCACGGTTTTAGACCCAAGTTTTCTACTACCACAGCGCTATTTGATTTTTATCAACATCTCTGCAATGCTCTAGACAAGGGTGAAATAGTATTAGGTTTATTCTTTGACTTAAGTATTGCCTTCGATACTGTTGTACATAAATTTTTATTACAAAAACTAAATAAAATGGGAATCAGGGGCCATTGCAATCTTTTAATAAAATCATACCTAGAAAATAGAAAATTTTATGTGGATATATAAAGTAACAAATCTGAAATGAATGACTTAGCCATTGGTGTACCGCAAGGTAGCATATTAGGACCATTATTATTCAACTGTTATATAAGTGATTTACCAGATTATTTAACAAATGGTAAACTAAAATTATGTACGCTGACTGTTTTAGTGACTGGAAAAAATACTAAAGCAACGATCTCAGTTGCAACTGAGGTTGTAAAAAACTTTGAAAAATGGTGTTATAGAAATCAATTAATAGTCAATATAAACAAAACTAAATTTATTAATTTCAGGCTCACAAAAGACTCTAATATAGATGGTTGTGCATTAAACCTGTGCGAAAACGCAAAATTACTCGGGGTAGTTGTAGATCAGACACTTAAACTCATACCACAAATCAATGAAACCTGTAAAAAACTTAACCAAATAGCCACTCAAATTAGAATACTAAAACAATTTCTAACACATGAACAATTGATAATATTCTATTACGCCCATGTGTACTCAACAATAAAATACGGTATATTTATTTATGGACGAAGCTCTGAAGTTGATCGAATCTTTATTGTTCAAAAAAAAAATTATTAGACAAATTTTTAATCTAAAAAGTAGAGAGTCCTGTAAAGATATATTTTTAAAAAATAGCATACTAACCTTCTACGGTATATACTTGTATGAAACCATTTGTTATATGATGCAAAATAAATATTTTGAAAAAACTGAAACATCAACAAACAAGTATAATACCAGAAATCAGACCAATTTTGACTATAAGCACAGAACCACCTTTTACGAAAAATCACCTATGTATACAGGCTTTAAACTCTTTTATAAATTACCGGCAAATATTAAAACAGAGAAAAGCGTCAATATTTTTAAAAATAAACTTAGACAATATCTAGTCAATAAAAATGTTTATAATATAAATGAAATAATATAACCATTTTATGTATTTTGTGTATTTTATCTATTGTTTATTTTGACTTTTTGTACACCATGTTATATGGTCCACGCAAATAAAAAATTATTATTATTATTACATAGGAATCTTAATAACGTTACTGGTCTACAAATACATTGGATATATGGATATCTGATTATCTGATACGAATTTCATTTTTTCTATGTTCCACCAATTCGACCCTTCTGTAATTTTTACGTATAATAGCTAACTAATAAACAAATAAACTGTATTTTTTTGGTAGGTGTCAATTCAGGAGTTAGTATAATAAATCACCCCAAAAAATTATACATCTCATTTTCCACCGTTCTTAATAAAGTGAAAATTCTGAAAATATATATACCTATATACAGGGTCGTTCAATAGTGTGCCCGGCATTGTTTTACGCCCAAACTATTGAAGATAGAGTTTTAGAGTAAAAAATTTACTATATATATATCGACCCTAAAGAATTTCAGGAAAATATTTTCAGCTCACTAAAACCGCTTCTTGGGGGTAGTTTGAGGGGTACATGCCCGTTTCTCAGCAAAATCAAATGGAACGGTATATCAAAAAGTACATATTTGTAAAGATCATAAAAAAATAAGAAACTTTTATAAAACAAAATTTTTTATACTTTCAATTGTTTAAAAAATATGGTGACTTGTTCGCAAATTTTAGGGTTTTACGAAAAGTACTCTAATTTCGCTAAATATTAATGGAATTTTATTATTTTTTTAAATTCAGAAAGAAGAAATAATGAACTTTGTAAAGATGTATGATTATTTGAGATTTTAATAGTTTAAAGTGTCATACTCGACATACCAAAAATTGAAAAGTTCAATTAGGGATAATTCAAAACTTTTAAATACAATGGTATATAAATTATGTAGTACTTTATCTTAAAGAAGATATTTAAATAAACAACTTTTGCTAAGAAAATTTAAAATTATTTTTTTTAAATTGAAAACTGAAAATTATAATATTAAATTTTAATTTTTTTTAACAAAAGTTGTTTATTTACATATCTTCTTTAAGATAAAGTACTACATAATTTATATACCATTGTATTTAAAAATTTTGAATTATCCTTAATTGAACTTTTCAATTTTTGGTATGTCGAGTATGACACATTAAACTATTAAAATCTCAAATAATCATACATCTCTACAAAGTTCATTATTTCTACTTTCTAAATGTAAAAAAATAATAAAATTCCATTGATATTAAGCGAAATTTTTGTAAAACCCTAAAATTTGCGAACAAGTCACCATATTTTTTAAACAATTGAAAGTATAAAAAATTTTGTTTTATAAAAGTTTCTTATTTTTTTATGATCTTTACAATAATGTACTTTTTGATATACCGTTCTATTTGATTTTGCTGAGAAACGGGCATGTACCCCTCAAACTACCCCCCAAGGAGCGGTTTTAGGGGGCTGAAAATATTTTCCTAAAATTCTTTAGGGTCAATATATATAATAAATTTTTTATCCTAAAACTCTATCTTCAATAGTTTGGGCGTAAAACAATGCCGGACACACTATTGGAGGACCCTGTATATATATTTTCTCAATATGCTCGCGCCCTCCATTCAGTTTTATCACGCCCCCCTAGGGGGGCGCGCCCCACAGGTTGAGAATCGCTGGGCTAGACCCTTTCATTAAGTTGCTCTCAATGACATACCGGTACTCCAAACACTGTCATGTCAATTGGCGCATTTATTTAGAGGTGTAAGCTTAAATACATATTAATGTTGTCTTCATGAAATGTAAAATGGAGCAACAAAAGGAGGTGTCCATATTACCCGCTTGGTCCATTTATACCGACTTTACTCTACAGATATATTCCATAATAAATATTTTACAGACGATTTAACTCCACAACTGTTGGATTATCTTTTGCATGCAGACAACTGTAAAGGGAACGAATGCACTTTACCTTCTTGTGAATCTATCAAACACGTTTTGAGTCACTGGAGGACATGTACTTTAGGAGAAGATTGTACATCGTCACACTGTTGTTCATTCAGTCAGCTTATCAACCATTGGAGACATAGCAAGCCAACTAAGAAGTGTAAACTGTGTTTTCCAACAATAAGTCAGAATACAAACGGTAAGTACATCAACATTCTATAGGCGCATTCCGTTTTTTATTCAAATATAAAATTGTCTGTTAATTTTTTTATTTTGTTGCCTTTTGCCGAAGCGATTTTTCCTATATAATAATTTTAGTAAATAAGGGAAAAAAGTATAATTATTATTGGCCACTTTTCAGAATTTCTGTTTCAAGTAAGAAACATGGTAACTTAATTGAATCGAAATACTTACTAAAATGGTAGCCTAGTTTATTGTGATGGTGGCAGGGCCGCGCCGCCCATATGTGCGAAGTGTGCGGCGCACACAGGCGCTAGGGCATCAGGGGCGCCGCGAGGCGCCTTTTGAGTTTAATGAAATACCATTAATTAAATTTAAAAACTAATCGAAAGAAATAGAAGAAAAATTTATATCGTATGATACTTTTTTTTTAAACTAAACAATGATGTGGTGAAATGTTGCAGTAGCAAGCACAAAAAGGTCGTTTTCTAAATTAAAACCGATACAAAATTACTTGCATTATGAGCTAGAAAAGGTTAACAAATTTAGCAACAATATCTATAGAGAAGCATATTGAGCACGTAGATATATGTACACGAATTTTTTTTCTATTTTTGCTTTCCTTTGCAAAATATAACATACCTCAGCGCTAAAACAGTTTAACTTGCACATATGAAAAAAAACGAAGCTTTACATAACCGAAAATTTCAAATTTTTAAGAAACTAGAATGGCCTAAGCGTTTCAAGCCACAATTACGCTATGAGAGCCAAAAGCCTTTTTTCCTTACAAGATATTCACAAAAACTTGTATGCTAAAATGGTCTAAGCAGCAGGCTAGAATTAGTTTTAGAAACTAAAAAGCTGCACGGTTTATAGTGTCCAGCCATTGCATCTCAAAAACAATTAACAAAAAAGTCCTATCGAATGCAATAAAGCTACAGCAAAAATTACACAAGTAATTTTTACATAATTTTTTTTCTTATTTATTAAAACCTTTTTTTCTCAGTTTGAGAATTTTTGTGTTAGGCTGTTTTGGCGCTGAGCGTCTCATATTATATGTAATATTACTTTAAAAATTTAAATAATTTAATTCGCGTTTTCTTTTTCTGGAAGTGAAACATCATTTATTTTTGCACATGATAAGGTTCCGTAGTCATTCTTACTACGATTTATAAGAGTTATTTCAAAATTTTTCACAAACTATTTTTGTTACATTCTGGATAGTTAAGAAATTAGAAGGGGGGGGGTGACTCTGATAATGACATTAAAAAGCAAATCACGATATATTTGCTTTTCAATGTCAAATACATGCGCTGAAGGGTTAAAATCAAAAAGTCCTTTCACATTTTTTGTTGCTAAAAGTCAATAGAGATTTTTTTTGTTGCATTTTAGGAGACCTATCTACCTAAATGTGAGTACATTTTTAGGTCTAGGGGAAGTGGATCCTAAATAATTTTGATAGTGTTAATTATAATTTTCATTGAAAATACTGAATAAAAGATACATTCTGGAATTTTTTGATTTTTGAATCGATAGAAATTGGAGGAAGGAGACGTTCTGAAGAGCAAATACATCGTGATTGATTGGTTAGAACATTTTTTTTTTTCAAAAATCTCATTTTTGTTTTGTTTTTCTGGGTCATTAATCTTTGTCCGTATACCAAATTTAATCGTATGTATATATTTTTAAAAGACAGACAGACGGACAGAGCGAAACTAGTTCCTATATTTTTTTTCGGAACTCAAAAAGGCGCTTCATAAGCTTCGCACACAGGCGCTGCCGAGGGTCGGCGCGGCCCTGGATGGTGGCATCACCACGTCACGCACACTATCAATAATCTACTTTACTTTCGTCATCGTGAATAAAACAAGCACAAATCCACAATATTGTCTTTTAATCAACACGAATCATTAAGTAACAATTACAAAATCACACACTGTCTTTTAATTAACATCAAAATGCTTAAAATTATCGAAAACGGCATTAATATAAGGTTTCTATAACAATTATAAGTACACAGAACATTATGCAATTGTCAAACTGGGTGATTGCAGTTCAGATTAGGGCTAACAAACCGGTTAAAACCGAAACCGGTATACCGGTTTTTTGTTAAAATTTACCAAAACCTGCGTCACTCCACGTATTTAGCGCCAATTTGAACTAAATAACTTCCTCGCGCCGACATATGTTTGAGTATACGCTTAATATTTTCAATAATAATTATGCACATTACTTTGATTTTAAATTTGAACGTAATGTAATATTGACATTTTGTCTACATAAGGATGAATGAGTGAAAATAAAATTTGTGTTAATAATTTGTAATACTTAAAAACAGTTTTTAGTTTATATTGAAGATAATTATTAAATAGTAAGTGGGCTCTCACACCGGAGCAATATAGCAATATAGTAACTACCAATTAGAAACTAGCAATATAGCGATGTCATATATTGCTTTGGTGTGAGACAATATGTCCGATTCAATGTATATTGACAGATAGCAATAATATCGCTAGTTAAAAGTTGCTAGTTGCTATATTGCTATATTGCTCCGGTGTGAGAGCCCACTAAGTGTTTCAGATAGTAATTGTTAATTATTTTTAAAATATTATTTATAAACTCTACTGGGCAATCATTGTATTGACACATACAAGTTTATCTAATGATTGGCCACTGGTGGTTAATTATTATTTATAGGTAAACAACATGCCTAAAAAACAAAAATAATAAAAATAATGTTACTAAAAACATAAATGATATAAATGATGAAAACGTAGCTCAAGAACCAACAAATAGTACGTCTGGTACATAAAAAAACGCTGCACTTTTTGATTGGGGTATGTAAGCCATTTTCTGTGGTCATACATAAAGTCAAAAGGAAGAATTTCAGATAGGGAGCTACTTTAAAATCCGTGTAGAACACTGTTATATGGGCTATCAAAGATAGCCCCCATCGGTGTTATAAAATTAGCTTTATCTCAGCTCCTAGTTATCAGATTTCAATTTTCTTTAATTTATTTTAAAGTTCTTATTAAGAAGATTATTTTCTGTCATTATTCATTTTTCTCTAAATTTTAAGGGTTCCCTACAATTTTTAAAAATCTAAAAATTTCATTTTTCTTACGAACATAATTGTTATATAACTTTTATTTCGTGCCCAATATCATTTTTTTACTTCACATAAAAAAGAATGATATTTTTTTCAGCATTTCATTGATACGAAGATAAATGAAAAAAATCTTTGGAAATCGCCAGTTAAACTTAAAACAAACAAGTGAAGTTAAATAAAAGCTTTAAAAATAGACTGATTTTGGATCATTATATTCAATTTTATTTGAAAAAGTTCATAATAGAATAAAATGTTTATAACAAAAATTGTAGAGTACATTATTATCTACAGTTTATGTTCCATTCATTTTTTTGTATCTCTTACCAAATAAAAAATATATATTTTTAAATTAATGTTTAATTTTTTTTTTTCATGTTCATAATAGAAAGAAATTTTTATAACAAAAGTTGTAGAGATCGTATTATACAATACATATATCTATAATTTATGTTCTATAATTTTTTTTATATTTTTCATCAGTAAGCCAGAATAATTCGTACGTACAATTATTTATTGTATAATGTATTGCATTCATGACAGATTTTACAATTTTTTAACTGTCCCATATGAAAAATTTGGCCCCAAAAAAAAATTAATAAAATAAAAGGTATACTTAACATAGAATTATCCAAAATCAGTCCATTTTTAGGGTTCCGTAGAAAACTAGGAACCCTTATAGTTTCTCCATGTCCGTCCGTCCGTCCGTCTTCAAAAATTTTGAGATAATAAGATGAAATTTGGTATACGGTCGTAGATTGATGACCCAAAAACAGAAATAATAAGATTTTTGAAAATAAATTTTTTTTAGACCCCCCTTTCATAAAATGAAAAGTGTTTCCAAAAAAAAAAATTTCACCTACACCATTGAGTGGGGTGTCGTTAGAAAGGTCTCCTAAAATGCAACAAAAAATGTATCAGAACTTCTTGATTTTAACCCTTTAATCACGCTGTATTTGCTCTCCAAAGTCGTTAAAAAAGCGCCCCCCCCCCCCTCTATATTCTAAACTATCAATTTAAAAAATCTTAAAAAATTCCAGAATGTAGCTTTTTATTAGTACTTTCACTGAAAATTATAACGAACATTGTCAAAATTATTTTGGGCCCCCCTATCATAGATTGAAAAGTTAAGTCACATTATTTTCATTTACCCCATTGAGTGGGATGTTATTTGATAGGTCTCGTAAAATGAAATAATAAAAGCCAAATGACTTTTTGATTTTAACCCTTCGGTCACGAAAATTTTGTAAAACAAATTAGAGATGATTTAAAAGTATTAAAACACTTGCACTCCATATAGTCCACCCGCGTCACGCCCGCGCCGCGCAAATACGACCGTATGCGAATTTATACGAATATTTTATACCTTTCATATCAGTTTGGGATTTTGATATGTTGTTTGGGTACGTACAAGGTATATTTTATATAAAAAAATGGTGATTGCCCTCCGAGTACAACATAGTGTTTTTTAATTTTTTATTTTTTTTTTCTGGTTTACTATGTACAGAGGACCATAATAAAATTACCTCTAATGAGTCATAAGTACCACAAGCGCCATCAAATTCGATTGATGGATTATCAAAAAAAAAAAAAATATTTTATCCAAGAAAATTTTTTTTCAAAAACTACAAATTTTTGGAAGCTAATATTTGGTCAGGTTGAATGTTACATAGAATGTGACTTTCAAAAAAATAATCAGCCAAATCTATGCAAAGGCCGATTTTGCATGCTTACCCGGCTACAGCCTTTGGATATAGAAAAAAATGTAGAAGAGAAGATTGTTGTAATTTATGAAATGGACGCCCCAGACAATTTTTTAAATTATTTCAGCCCCCCCCCCCCCAAATATTTATTGTTTAGATTTTTGAAGGGTTGTATGTGAGGTATGGATACGGAAACCTTAAAAAATACTGATTTATGTAAAAAAAATATTTTGATGGTACAATACTAAAAATAAAAAACAGTTAAAAACACACCAAATTAAAAAATAAATGCAAAATTTTTCAACTAATTATTACCTGTGTAGAACTTCTATGAAAGAACCCCGCAATAATCTTATGGAAATTGGGTTTCGATCAAAATGTCTGGATTTTTGATATGTTCTAGATATTGGTGTTCTAAACAAAAGTCCTAATGGGCACAAAGCTCAGAATTCAATTCTTTGGCCGCTACGGAGCTTTAAAGTTTTAAAGCACCATCACAGATTAACTTATTCGCAAAGTCTTTAGAGAGCTTTAAATGGTTTATATTGTTATTTTTAATGTCTGGGTTTATGTTTTCAAGGTCGCTGAATTCAAATCCGATGTCAGATTTTTTAAATTTACAGTTGACAGCTGTCAAATAGCTGTAAAAAATTGATAAAATCTTACTTTTATCTTCTTACTTTATGTTTTCGAGGTCGCTGAATTCAAATCTGATGTCAGATTTTAAAAATTGACAGTTGACAACTGTCAAATAGCTGTCAAAAATCGATGAAATCTTAAAAATCTTACTTCTATTTTCTTACTTTATGTTTTCGAGGTCGCTGAATTCAAATTCGATGTCAGATTTTAAAAATTGACAGTTGACAACTGTCAAATAGCTGTCAAAAATTGATAAAATCTTAAAAATCTTACTTTTATTTTCTTACTTTATGTTTATGAATTTTCTTACTTTATTACTTTATGAATTGAATTTATTTAAGGTCGCTGAATTCAAGATTTTAAGAATTGACAGTTGACAGCTGTCAATTCTTAAAATAAGATTATTGCGGGGTTCTTTACCAATAAATGTAAAAATACTATGCCAATCATTATAAAAATGACTAATCATTATACTTTTTTGATATATTTTTTTTATGCAGGTTTTCGTTTTTCCTAATACTTATAGTTTTAATACATACAGCCATGGCCATATGTATTAGGCATTTGTTTCTATGATGAATAATTTTGGAACTAGGTAATTTTGAAAAAAAAACTAATTTATATCAGTTATAGTTATGTCATTTTAATACAAAATTAATAGTCACAATTAATATTTTATGAACCCTCCTCCTGATTTTATTAATAATTTAATCTACCGTGGTATACTATACACTAATATCTTGTGTTAAGGTGTGCCATTCTTCTATAATATTTTGTTTAAACAAATTTTTTGAATTGAATTTATATTTTGCAATCTTGCTTTTTAAAATGTGCCACAAAATTTTAATTGGTGACGGACCAGGGAACCGGGGCGGCTACGATAACAGTTCAACGTTGTTTTCTTCAAACAATTGCATTGTTTCGCGGAATTTGTGGCATCTTGTTGAAATAAATAATTCACTGGATCGGTTTCAACTAATTTTTAAATAGAAGGCTCCAAAACTTCTTCAAGCATGTCTAAAAACCGTCTAAAATCCATGCGCCCTCCGCATAAAAAATACTTCGCCGACGCCACTGGCAGAAATGCCATCATAAATATAAGACATTCTTGCCAAAAAACTTCACCTCTTCTTCTTCTTTGAACGTAGCGAGCCCCAGGTCGGCCGAAAAACAAATGAAATGAATAGAAAAAATAAAAAAAAGATGTTTTGTTGATTTTGTAAGAAGGATGCTGAATTTTTTTAATATAACGGTATTTATAATTAGTAAAGCATTAGTCTAACTAATTCTCTATGTTAGATTCATCCGTCTATATCACTTTAGTTCATTTCTCTTTAGTCCAAACATTGTACTTTTTCGCCCAAGAAACACAAAATTTTGTCTATCTGTCTGTTAGAAGTGGCTTTCTTCACACCTTTCTCCCTTGCAAATTGTGTTTCACAAGCCTTCTCTTAACACTCCTTCCTGCCAATTTTATTCAATGAAACTGAATTACTTCAGAAGAGAGTTTTTTAAAGGTTTTTTTCTTATTTTGTAGAGAGATTCGCTCCAAAATACGGTCCTGCCTCGCACTGGTTTTTAAATTTTGGCCACTTTTGATTCGATTTATCTTCCCAAATGTCATTAAGGCATCTAATAAAAATACCTATAATCCCTAATTCCCCTAAAATCTGTTAATTTAAACAAAGTGTCTAAATCACCATGGCTGTATATCAATATAAAGGAATAAATTTTACTGTATTTATATTCCATTCATCAATTATATTAAAGGAATAACGTTTGTTTCTTTCGAGTTTTTTCTTAAGTGGCCAATAATTATACATTTTCCCCTATCACAAATCAATATTATTTGATGTTAGCGGAATGCGGGGATGTTGGCACTATGTACCAAACTATAGTATTTTATATATGAATATCTTCCATACTAATATTTAAGCTCTGTGTGTTACAATTTATTTCAGATACAATTAAAGAAAATGATAATAGAGGCATCATTGCTAGCAAAAAAGGTATAGACTTTCATTGCTATACACTGATGACATACTGCTTCAATAGTTACAACTACAAACTGGACAACTCAAGCTATGAGTTTAAAATACAACAAGAAGTTAACAAAACTGGCAAGTTTGATGATTTAGTGTACATATTCAAAACAAACGGAAATACAAAATGGACACGTTTACTTATACAAGCAAAAAGCAAAGATCAACAAAAATTAATTAGACCCAGTAATCTTCTGAGCAGTCGTAGAGAAGAGACTTTTGGTTTAGCAAAGTTTCTAAAATCTACAAATGATATTAAAGTCGATGATGAGTGTGAAGATTACTACATTATCTACACTAATGCTCATTTCGATTTAGATAGCAATGGAATGTTAGTGGAATGTCTTCAAAATAGAAAACAAGTCAGTTTATCAACTGCCAAATGCTATTTTCCTGTATTTGATAGAGATTGTCAATACATGCTACAAGAAAACAATGCTGCAATATTCCATGAACATGATAAACAAGTAAAAGCAAGTGAAGAACGTTGGACCACATTTTTAAGAAAGTTGGTGTTTGTTGTCGGTCAACCGGATTTGGAAAATATTAAAAGTGTTGTAGACTTGAAGATAAACAATATCCTACCTAATTTAACAGAAAAAATTCGTTGTAAATTAATTGATATTACGGACAAATCTTTGTATAAAAATACAGAAATAACTTCACAACAAATATCTAAAATAATTAAAGATGCAAAAGATGAAATTGAAATATACTACAAGAAATATGAAGAATGTAAGGTGGAATTTCATTGCAGTTTACCTCTGGAAGAATTCCTCATAAGCACTAGTACAGTACTGCCCATTAGATCCAATAATTTAAAGTTCACACTCCATACAGTTTGTAAAAAACTAAAACAGTTAAGGGAAGAGAAACCTTATTTAAATAAATACACCATGAAACACGTGTACAGCATTATCCAAGTGACTGATTTAGATAATTCAATATTACTTAAACATAACAATCTTTTGATTATTGGTATTGAAACAAATGACGAGTTAGACAGGTTTAAAAATATTCAGAAAAATTATAACCAAAAATACATATTGATTTGTATTAAAGATGATCTAAACTTATCTGAAATTCAAAATAGTTTTAAAGTCTGTGAAGATAAACAAAACAGTTTCCAAATGTTAACTGATGAGTCCAAGAATTATATATTAGAACAGAAATGCATATCACTTAATCAACATAAATCTAGTTTTAATGATATACTCAAAGCAAATTTTAATGATTTAACACATAAACAAGTGAGGGGACTTAATGCCGTGATAACAGAAGATGTTATTAACTGTTTCTTTGATGAAGATTTTAGAGCATTAGAAGTAAGTTTTAATAACAAAGATAGAAACGTTGTAAACGATTCTTATATTCAACGAAAGTTGTGTTGTCCAGCAGTGATAGAAGAGCGGAAATTGAAATTATTCAAAGAATCATATATAGTTGACAATTTAGATAAATTTATAACTATGTGCAAGAAAAATCCAGAACAAAATGTTCATCATTTTATAAAGAATTATGGATATTTACAGTGGACTCACACCAATGGTGATCTAACAAATTTAAGAAAATTCTTAGACCAATATAAAGTTACCAATACTCCGTTAATAGATGAATGTATCCTGTTCAATGTATATAATAATGTATTGATATCTGATAACCCAGGAATGGGAAAGTCTACCCTTTCCAGTAGTGTATTTAATAAGCTCCAATCTAAATATCCAACAAATGTAATTATACGTTTAAATCTGAACGACCACACTAATGCATTCAACGAAGACCCCGACTTGAGTAATCCAGAATCGACGATAGATTTTCTAAATAACAAATTGTTAGCAGAAGCAAAATCATCTGTAATTTCCAATAATATTTTTAATTTTATTTTACAAAATAAAAATACAATATTTTTATTATTGGATGGAGTTGACGAGGTATGCCCTGATTACAAAAACATCGTATTTAAATTAATTAAATCACTAAGTGGCTTAAAATACATTAGTTTGTTTGTGACAACAAGGCCGGCTCAAGCAGCCAGTTTAGAAGAGATACTGACAACATTTGCTCTCTCCATTCAACCTTTTTCTATACAAGAGCAAATTTCATATTTGAATAATATATTGGATAGAAAAAATATAGACACTGAAGCATTGTTGGAAAAAATTAATAAAGATTCGAAATTGGAAGAAATATTTGGAGTTCCTCTGCTGTTGAGAATTGTTGCTGAAATAATAAACAATGCCGAAGAGGAATTAAATATAAACAAAACACTTAATTTGTCTAAGATATTTAATACATTTGTCAACCAAAAGTTCAACATTTATTCAAACGAAAAAAAGAAACAAGATACAACAAACACGTCTGTTAGAGGCGATGATGAAGTGTTACTGATAGACTATAAGAGAAAACACGAATATTTGGCAATGAAGTTATTTTTTAGTGAATATAAAAATCAAGAAATATTTGATGAAACTACGATAGATAGAATAATAAAAGTAGGAATAATAACTCAAATTAAGGATCAAATACCCACATTTACACATAGGACATTTGCAGAATTTTTTGCATCAACATTTATAGAAACACATTTAAATGAAGAGCAAATTATTCATATATTGTTTACAAAGATATTAGTTGAGAATGATTTAACCATACTGAGAAAATTAGTAAATAACTACATTCAATTTAATAACGAAGAAGCAAAACAAATATTTAGTGAATTTATTATGAAAATTTATTCCAAAGTAAATGAAATCGACGATCCTTTATTAAGTATTTTATTCACAGCTGCATACGAAGATAACTTGGTAACATTAAATTTCATATTGGATAATTTTTCAAAATATCAAATTATTTTAGAAAAAATGATTTCCTATTATTCAACAAATACTGGACTAATACCTCTCCAAGCTGCAATAAAAAAAGGTAACATAAAAATAGCAGAATTACTTATAAACTTGAGTATAGAACGAAATATAGGGTCACGTTCTAACAGTTTGATGGGGGAGTACCTGTTGGGTAAGGATAATACAGATGACTATACAGATTATAATTATTCAGATAATTATTCAGATGATTATACACATAGTTCTTATACAGCACTGCATGATGCAGCCGATGCAGGTTACAAAGACATCGTGATTTTACTATTAGATATGGGGATAGACATTAACGCAGTGGGCTATAACGGCGAGACAGCGTTACATATGGCCGCGAATAGAAATCACAAAGACGTTGTGAGTTTATTATTAGATATGGGAGCAGATGCAAACACTGTGAATAATTGCTTGAGAACAGCGTTACATGAGGCCGCGTCTGAAGGTTACAAAGACGTTGTGAGTTTACTGTTAGATAAGGGGGCAGTAGATAACTTTCCAAAAAAAGAGTGTAAGACAGCGTTAGACGAAGCTGCTTGTGCAGGTCACAAAGACATTGTGAGTTTAATGTTAGACAAGGAGACAGATATAAACATTATGAATACAGCGTTATTTAGAGCCGCCGAAGGAGGTCACAAAGACATTGTAAGATTACTGTTAGACAAAGTAAAAGAAGTTAACGTTGTTAATAATAGTTGTAACCTAGCATTATATGGAGCGGCCTGTGGAGGAGACAAAGAAATTGTGAGTTTATTGTTAGATAAGGGGGCAGAAGTTAACACAATGTATAATGACAGTGAGACAGTGTTACATAGAGCCGCTATAATGGGTCACGCAGATGTTATTAGTGTACTTTTAGCTAACGGGGCAGACATTAACAAAGTAAATAATGACGGTGAGACAGCGTTATATATGGCCGCACATGGAATTTTTGGAGGTTATGAAAGAGTTTTGAGTTTACTGTTAAATAAGGGGGCAGATGTTACCATTGTGAATAATGATGGTAAGACAGCGTTACATGTAGCAGCTTCTGAAGGTCATAAAGACAATACATGTTTACTCTTAAATAAGGGAGCAAATGTTAACCAAGTGAGTAATAGCGGTGAGACAGCGTTACATAGAGCAGCTACTAAAGAAATTGTAAGTGTCCTGTTAGATAAGGGGGCTGACATTAACAAAGTGAATAATGACGGCGAGACAGCGTTACATATAGCTGCGTATGAAGGTAACAAAGAAGTTGCGAGTTTGCTGTTAAATACGGGTTTAGATGTTAACATACAGAATAATAACGGTGAGACCGCGTTACATAGAGGCGCATATGGAGGCTTTAAAGACATTGTGAGGTTACTTTTAAATGAGGGGGCAGAAATTGATAAAGTGAATAATAACGGTGAGACTGCGTTACATAGAGCCGCGTCTGTAGGTCACAACGACGTTGTGAGTTTACTCGTAGATAAAGGGGGAGATGTAAATAAAGAGAGTTTGTACGGCGAAATAGCGTTACATATGGCCGCCTACAGAGGGCATACAGACGTTGTGAGCTTATTATTAGATAAAAGCTTGTAAAAAAAGAGGCAGTTATTAACTAAGTGAACAATAGCGATGAGACAGTGTTACATAGAGCGGTGTCTGAAGGTCACGCAGACATAATGCATGTTTTGTTAGATAGAAATGCAGACATAAACAGTACTAGTATAAAAGGGTTTACTCCTCTACACTGGGCAGCATTGTGTGGTAGAGCAGAGCCAACTAGAGTGTTATTAGAACGAGGTGCGGATATTAACATTAATAATGATTACGGTAACTACATTAGAACTGGTAACTACAAACTAATGCAGTTGTTATTGAGATACGGCAATGATCTGTATGACTACGGAGACAGTGACAGTACCAGTGGAAAGCGCAGTGTGTTACATACAAGTTATTTTGCACTGTTTGGAAACGCAATATATATGATGTGGAGTCCTGGTTTACTAAATTTGATATAAACATTGGTGATAGTCATAATAGGACACCCTTGTATTGGGCTGCCTTGTTGGGTGAGTGTGACATAATGAGAGTATTGTTGAGTAAAGGTGCTGATGTAAATATTAGAGACATTAACGACTGCACAATTCTACAAGCAGCGTTCAGGTTTGGTAACTACAGAGCAGTGCAACTGTTACTCAGACACAACAACAGTGAACTTTATAACTATTACGACAGTGATAGTCAGTGGCGTACGCAGGATTGTATCATGGGGGGGATTTTCAAAAAGAAAAAGACACAATTTTAGAAAAGGTCATCAAAATAAAAAAGGAGTGATTTGGTAATGACTAAAAAAAAGTCATCAGAATAAAAAAATATAAATGTTGCAAATTTTGTTGGGAATAATATTAACCCGTTTCATTCCAAATGGCATAAATTTTTATACTGTTTTCAATCGTTTGCTTTTTAGTGAGTCAAGCAACCAAAGCTTTCTAAGAAACATGTTCTATCGTAATTTTTTCTGCTCTTTCCGAATCCGGTAACAGAATTTTTCTATCTGCCGCCATTTTTTAAATATGGCAGCTAAAAGCAAAAAAAATGTGAAATTTCAAACATTTTTTTCCAAACAATCGTAAATTTGAACAAGAAGCACTTAAGGTAGCATGCTAATTCTTCATATCTGGTGGAATAATCGATTTTTCTAAAAGATAGGACCGATAAAGTAAGCAAATTCAATATGGCGGCCATAATTACACAAAAAATTACGATTTTTAGAAAGTCAACCGATTTGGACCAAATTTGGTATATAAGGGTTTTCGGGGTCGCTGATCATGAATTTGAAGTTGGATTTGCAAAATCCAAGATGGCGGATCCAATATGGTGGACGAATTTTCCAAATATTAACTGATTTACGCTAAACTTTGTATATAGGGATTTTCGGAGACGCTGGTCACGAATATCGAGTTAGATTTACAAAATTCAATATGGTGGATTTAAGGTGGCGGCCATAACCACGAAAAAATGACGATTTTTACAAAGTCAACCGATTTGGAATAAATTTGGTATATAAGGGTTTTCGTGGTCGCTGATCATGAATTTGAAGTCGGATTTGCAAAATCCAAAATGGCGGATGCAATATGGCAGACGAATTTACCAAATTTTAACCGATTTACGCTAAATTTTGTATATAGGGGTTTTCGGGGTCGCTAGTTACAAATTTAAAGTCAGATTTACAAAATCCAAGATGGCGGATCCAATATGTCGGACGAATTTTCCAAATTTTAACCGATTTACGCTAAATTTTGTATATAGGGATTATCGGAGTCGCTGGTCACAAATCTTGATTTGAGATCAGCAACTCCGAAAAAAGTGCGACAAACCCCAAAAATGAAACTATTATACAATCACACAACTGCGAAAGCTTAAGTACAAAAATATTAATATTGATTTAAAAAAAAGATCACAGATGTCATGGGGGGTGGGGTTCTGACCCCCCCTTAACACCCCCCTGCGTACGCTACTGGTGATAGTTAGTAAATGTAATTATTATTATAATAACTAGAACTAATTATTTATTTAGTGAACAGCAGAAAGATGGACTGTAATATTTACTAAATAATTTTAGTGTATTTTTATAATTGTCAGCAAACGTTGGCATGTGAGCCACTTGTATTTAACAACCCCTGAACTCAGTGCCGGATTTACCCTATGTGATGCCCTAAGCACTAATCATGTGAAGGCCCCCTTTTGTAATTTTTATGACCTTTTTTTAGTCGCTAAAATTCAGAAGACCTTTTTATTCCTCACCAAAATTTTACGCTGATGCCCTCACATGGTGTCCCCTATGGTCGGGTGCCCTAAGCAATTGCTTATTTTGCTTATTGGTAAATCCGACACTGCCTGAACTTTAATTGTTACTGGTATGCAAAGAACATTTTCTAGTGAATATTTTATATATTTTTATTTTTATAATTCAATGAATAAAACACATACCGAAGTCGAAATATAAAACCTAGTTTGACGTTCCAAAACCTTAATTCCTTTGATTTTCGTTTTATTGCTTAAAAACCATTTTTAATCCTACAGCATCTAAGAAGAGAAGGGTTAAGTTGAAAACATACTTCTGAACCCTACTACTAAAGCTCTTCTTACCAGGCTACCGCCTAATAAGTTAGCTATGTTTATTTAATCAATAAATACACACAATGTTAATTTTATAATACAAAACGTGTATGTATATAACATTTTTGGTAGTACCATAACCTGCCTATATATCTAACTGGCCTAACTGGGAAGAGAATTACATTTATTTATATATAGTATTTTTTTTCCAACAAGTGTTGGAATGCCAAGTTTCCTATATTTAACCTAACTAATATATTCTAATCTTCTATTAATTTTCCTCCTGCATGGTTGGCGGGTCTGCGAACGGCAGGAGCGCATTCAGAACTTCTTGTGGACTGTAAGCGTTAATCTTTTCATGCAAGCGGACTGTGCGGATGTCATCCCCAATGCACAGGTTCAGTTCGTTTCTTGCATAATCGTATATTGGACATTCGATAATTCTGTGCGCGGGAGTGTCATCTGAGGATCGACAGTATTGACACAATCCACAATGTGATTTACCGATCCTCTTTAGATGAGTTTTAAACTCACCGTGTCCCGTAAATAATTCAACAAGCTTTCTTGACAGCTTGGGACGCTCATGGATGTAAGCTGCAGCATCAGGCACACATAAAAATGTAGCTCGTCCTTTCGATGAGTCTAGCCACTCTCTTCGCCATTTTTGAACTAAATAATTGTTTATTGACATTTTTAATTTATTCAAATCATTGCCATAATCTGCCTTATTAAACTCTCGATCATAAACTTTGATCGTATTTATATTTTTTAAACGTATCATTGCCATTCTTTGTATGACAATCTTATCTAGTAGGATTTCACCTGCTAAAACAGCAGCCGCTTCGTTAGATACAGTACAATAGACCTTGGTCATGTGCCTACAGCATGTTGCATGCGCGCTATTTAATTTATTTGCAATTTTCTTGAGGTACGCCCTCTCCCCCCAGCTATCAGCCGCATATGTAATCATGGGGACATTGCTCTTCTGTATATTGCACGCACCATTTCAATTGGTGGATCGTAATATCTGAGAACGTACGTTCTCAGCCTTTGAAATATATTAACTGCCCGTGAGCAGACATTGTTGACATGTTCATTGAAGTTTAGTCGTTCATCAAGTGTGAGGCCCAGATATTTCAAACTAGCTCTTCTTTTGACAGGCTCACCATTCAACCTAAAAATTGGAGATCTTTTGAGGTATCCTTATAAAAGTATGTAATTGGTCTTTGGAACCGACAAAGAAAGCTTATTTTCTCTTGCCCAAGTGGAAACCATGTTCATGCACTCATTCGCCTTGATTTCCAGATTAGATCTTGAACTTGCACATACGCAAATGCATATATCATCGGCATAAGCTAACATTTCACAATCCTGAGGAAGCTCTGATCTTAACAAAGGATGCACTCTACAAAGCCTACTTATGATTTTTTATACTACCGCTAGAGCGTCAGCTTCTTTATTTCCCTTGATTCCACTATGGCCTGGTACCCATAGGATTTTCACATTGTTCTCAAATTGTTACTCGATTTGGTTTTGAAGCACGACTTAAATCATGATGTAAATACACTGTTATCTCCCGATCAAGAACAGCTCGGTAACCGAAAACTCCCGTACTACGAACGAGAGAAGGGTATCCCATTTCGATATGCGTTGAATGTGTGAGTGCGTTTGTATGAATGGTATGCACAGAACGTTGCGCTGTAATCGCGGCCATCGGAGTTTTGAACTTTTCAACGCAGAAGTATTGGAGAATGCGCTTCGTTTGTTACTTTATTTATATAAATAAAATATAGTGATCACGAAAAAATTCGAACTCGAGATTTTAACGGAATTACACGTTTTGAGGGTCCTTGAATCATATACAACCATTAACTCAATGACGTTTGTGTGTCTGTGAACGCTCTACAGCCAAAACTGTAAGACTTACGAACATGGAATTTTAAATTTAAGGTTCTTGTATACTTTAGATGTGCACCTCTTATTTTAAAAAACCATCACTAAACCGGAAACGGATGTTTACTAGAGAAATTTTGGAATTATTTTTGAAACAGTGCACATTAGCAAAAAATGTTTTAGATCAAAATTGTAGAAGGTACTTTTATCTACAATTTATGTTCTATCCATTCCCCCCCCCCCCCCCCAAATATGGTTTTAGGAAATAATCGATTTTCTAAAAAATTTAAATTTTTCGATTTATTTTTTAAACGGTAGCTATTAGAAAAAAATGTTTGAAGTACAAGTTGTAGAGAATATTATTTTCTATAATTTATGTTCTTTTCTTTTTTTTGTATCTTATGAATAAACCAAAAAAAGAATAATTTTGAATTTATTTTTAGAACTGTCAAAATTGAAATCTAGGAAAATAAATACATGTTAATGCAATTATCACTAATCTAAATTGATTTCATTTAATATTTAATGTCGATTTTAAATAGAATGTATCAATTTCATTAACTGAAAATCATTTTGTAAGTAAAAAAATTTTAAATCAAATATTAAATTATAAAAGTAATCACATATTAATACTTCGGTGTCATGATGTATAAAAGTCTCGTGCCTACCAATAGTTCAAGAGCTGATAACATATTTTTCTGCCCCATCTGAGCACTAGGCAGACTTATGGAAAACATTAATTCATGTGTTGTACATTATGGGAAAAAAAGTCCCAACCTCGAGACCCGGGGATAAAGGGGTTAAATTCCTTAGTGAACATGTAAAGAAAAAGTGTATGTTTGCCCCATGTGAGCACAAATAAAATGACTTCAGGGAGTTAGTTTATGAAAAGTTAGATAGTGAAAGTGCAATGGGCAGACGCGTAGGGTGGGGATAAGAGGTAGGCAGACGCACTCAAACATGCAATTTTTTTTTGAAAATTGCCCCATTTGAGCATTGCTGATTTTTTTAGGGATGACAGTTTTTGATCTGTAGATGACCGTAAAACAAAGGCAGACGCGTAGGATGGGGATAAGGGGTCGGCAGATGCCCCTAAACATGCAATTTTTTTTATGAAAATTGTCCCATCTGAGCATTGCTGAATTTTTTATGGATGATAGATTTTGATCTGTAGATGACCGAAAAAACACAGGCAGACACGTAGTGTGGGGATAAGGGGTGGGCAGACACATTTAAAGTGCAAAATTAGATCTGGACTATTTTTTAACTGGATTGTTTCGTAATTCTTTTTTTTTTGCTGGAAGTTGTCCACAATGACTCACTGAATAACACATTTATTTAAAAAAAATTTTTTTTACCCCCAACCAACGCGGTAAAGACAACATTCTTTAATATAAAAATGTAAAAAAAATTATTAAACGTGTAAAAAAGTAGGCGCTGAATTAAAAAAAAATGTTTTTTTGATTATATAGTTCTCATTCTTTGTAATAAACAAAAAACAAAAAATAAAACAGAATTCTTCGGGATTTGAATTCAGGACCCTGGCATTTTGAGTTTTGTAAATTTATATATTTCATCAAAATGGTACTTTAAATCAAAAAATTACAAGGGACATATTATTTTCTTCTTACTAAGAGGATCCTAAAACATATTTGCTTTATCCCCGGGTCTCGAGGTTGGGACTTTTTTTCCCATAATGTACAACACATGAATTAATGTTTTCCATAAGTCTGCCTAGTGCTCAGATGGGGCAGAAAAATATGTTATCAGCTCTGGAACTACAAGGCAGTTTTTCATTGTAGAGAGGTTTCGAGTGTTCGTTGAGTGGGGGTTTCGTAATACGGGCAGTGGCGTACGCAGGGCGGTGTTAGGGGGGGGGGGTTAGAACCCCCCCCATGACATCTGTGATCTTTATTTTTAAAGCAATATTTGCAACAATTACTTTGGAGACCTTTTTTTTTAGTAATTGCCAATTTCAAAGAGAAAAAAAAAATCTCTTTGAAACCCCCCCCCCCCCCCCCTCCATGACACAATCCTACGTACGCCACTGAATACGGGAGTTTGTTTTCGGAAGGTATTAATTTATTTAAATAAAACTACATTATTTTGATGAGTTTGCCTTTATTTTGATCAATTAATTTCAAATAAAACATATTTGATATAATGTTTAACTTGTTTAAAATCTGGTACGTATTTTACTAATATATATTTAATATAATATTTCATTATAGTTATTTGAACACTTCCGAATGAAATTTTATTTAAATTACTTATCTAATTTAATCTACTACACAGTGAAATGTAAGGTTTCAAATTTCAAAATTTTGGATTCTTATATACCATATTGTAAGTACATTCACCGCTCGACATAACGGCGGCATCGGTAATTCAACCGTTCGATATAAGAGCGGCTAGAGAGGTACCTATCACCGTGCCAAATGTTCAGTTGACAGTAAGGTAAGTACGGATACTAGGGTAGCCATTAATTTTCATATTTTCGAATTTCTTCAAGGTCACCACCCAAATTTCTTAAAGGTATGTATGAAAAAATAATGTATATAAAATTTTAGTGATTGGATATTATTAACACGTGCCACCGAGCGATCGAATATTAACACGTAAAATGCATTTGATTTTTTCAATTTTTCTTTAAACAGCTGTATCATTGTGAAAATTTAATGGATTTTTATGTTCTAAAATGTATTTTAAAGCTGACACTTTCTAGTTTTTGTACCTTTTATTCGATTTTTTTATCGCTTCCCACTACTCGAGAGATTTCAGAAAAGTGAAACAAGCCAAAATTTTAATAATTCAAAATTGGCGTGCCAAACTTATACAGTAGGTTGAAGGAGTTATTTTTAGCAAAAAACTTTATTTAAACATGTATCCGAAAATTTTTCGTAAGAAGATTTTGTCCAAAAAACTTTTTTAGGGGACTGTAATTCTCTTACGAAAAATTTTCGGACACTTGTTTTATTAAAGTTTTTTGCTCAAAATAATTGTTTCAACCTACTGTATAAGTTTGACACGCCAATTTTTTATTATCCTGAATTATTAAATTTTAGACTTCTTTCACTTTTTTTGAAATCTCTCAAGTAGTTGAAAGCGATAAAAAATCGAATCAAAGGTTCAAGAAGCATTTAATTTACACAATGATACAGCTGAAAAAATCAAATGCATTTTACGTGTTAATATTCGATCGCTCGGTGGTACGTGTTAATAATACCCAATCACTTTAAAATTTTGTATACATTATTTTTTTCTTACCTTTAAGAAATTTGGGGGGGGGGGTAACCTTCGAAAATAATAAAATTAATGTCTACCTTAAAAGTAGGTAGGTACATACATTGTAAATAATAAGTAGCTGAAAAATAAAATCTTGGTTTTATGTACATTTGTTTGATTTTATCATGGGGCTCTTGCAAGAAATTGAGTTGAGTGGGAAATGCCAACTTATATGTATGTATATGACAGAACATGAAAATACATAACCTGTATTATGATAAGAATTAGCGGCGAGATGTGAAGGTTATTAAATCGAGCGGAGAATGTATTTGATATAAAAAAAATAAGCAAAAACTTATTTACAAAGTTATGTATGAAGTGTTCAAAATAAAATCTTAGAATTTTTATTCCGAAAAATAAACTGTTAATAGAAAAAATTTAAGATAAATTTTATCTTAAAAAAGTTTTGTTTTCGATATAACATTCTATTTTGAACACCCTGTATAAAAATAATGCTATTTATTTTGCTATTTATTTAGTAAAGCATTCTTAATTTTGTAACTTCATCAATTTAAAAGATTTAAAAAATTAAATAGACACGTTCTAAAAGTGCAATTTTTTTAGCCCTATGTCTATATAATTTTATTGCACCTTTTTGAATATACAGGATGGATGAAAACTAAGGAACATTGATTTTACAATCTCAAAAATTTAAAATTATTTAGACAATTAATTTTTTAAACTATATCCAGGTATTTTAAAATAGAAAAAAATCAGACTGGATTTTTTCCTGATTAAGTTTTTTGTAGATTTCCCGGCATTCTTTCAACTTTACGACAAAAATAATCAGATACAAAGTCAAAATTAATTAAATTCTCTACAAAAAAGGTTCTATACATATTTTTCGTCAGATTCATAGTTCACCGAGTAACGACTAATGTCTAATAATATTATTTTATTTTCACTATTTTAATTTTAATAAATTCAGAAGGTCATTACTCGGGGAACCACGAATCTGACAAAAATCTGAATGTAACCTTTCTTGTAGAGAATTTAATTATCTTTAATTTTGCTTCAGACTATTTTTGTCGTAAATTTGAAAGAACGCCGAAAAATTGGTAAAAAGTATGTTTTTTTATTCGTTCCCCAACGCCGACCGATGATTTTTCTTGAAATTGCAACGAAATCGAGTACCTTGGTATCATCTCGTCTTGTGTGCAGCCCTTAGATGGATAAAAAAGTACAGGGTGCTTTTATTCACATTAAAAAATCCATTAAATGTAAAATCAATGCTAATAACTTTTACTCCATTCTGTATATTTTTTTAATCATTTATCACAGTTATTTTTCCATTAAAAATAAATATTTTCTTACCTTTCTATAAAATTATAAATGCTTTACTTTACTGTAAGAGTTTTTATTTTACATTTTACGAAAAAATAAGTAGAAATGTATACAGGCTGCTCCATATTTTAGATTTGCTAGTTTCATAGACAATGGGCTGTAGATAATTTTTTATAAATACCTTTTTTTGTAAAATGTAAAATAAAAAAATAAAGTGATTTTTTGTGATTTTGAATTATGGCACTTACAAAATTTTGAAAGAATCAACCTTAAATATAATCAAAATTAAATGTATCCTATATTTAAAAACACATAAATTTTCTTTTTTTTAAACATAGAAGCAAGAAATTGAACTAAAGTCAGGTTCAGTACGAAAATTATTTGATAGAAATTATATTTGTACTAATAAGAATATAAATTAATTTTATTAATCTCAAGAAATATTTAAAACTAAAATTTAATATTTTTGAAACTTATTTCAATGACTCAAAATTGTTTAAAATAAAAATAATAATAATATAATACAGTTATTTAATCTAATTATTAAGTAATATCAACAGTTATATAATATATTTATATATTTATTTTTTTACAAAGAGTCGAATTTTTGAATGTTTAATCTTTAACGTAATTATAAAAAAATATTGCGTCGCAACTTTTCGGAAATAATAATATCTGGAATAATTAAAAGTAAAATCAAAATACTTGGAATGGCTGTGAATTTGGTAAGAAAATACTATGTAGGAATAATCCGGCTCGAAGGACCGAAAAGCTTATTTTTCATTAATATATTTATAAATTTATTTTTTTAAAGAGTCGAATTTTTGAATGTTTAATTTTTAACGCAATTATAAAAAAATATTGCGTCGCAACTTTTCGGAAAAAATAGTTTAATTTTTGAGTGTCTTCCCAGCAATTGAAATTAAATCTTAAATTTTACGTTTCATTCCGGTTTCTGTAAAATTTCGTATTTACCGCCAATAATTTCATTATGTTAAATTATTGTTTATTACGACTAAGTAGTCTGAAGAAATTTGCAGTGCTGCCAACCCAGTTTTTTTAATTGTCAATTTTCATATTGATTCCGTCTGAATCCGATAAACGTCATTCAGATAGAAAATTTGCTATATATTTTATATATAGCAAATTTTAGAAATTCCAGCATAGGTTAGATTAGGTTAGATAATTTGTTCTATATCCAATGAACAAATTATTCCATCAAAATAGTTGCGACTCAAAATTTCCACCCCATTTTTTATTTTCTAGGGTAACTTAACCATTTAATAAAATATATGATATGGATTAATAATGCCTATTGTCTAGAAATTATTCTTTGAATTGATTTTATAAAAATAACCGTTTAGTTTTTACGAATTATTTCGTAAACTATTGATTATTCATAAAAATATCAAATTATAATCTTTTAGAGCAGTAAAGTCTCTACAACTGTGACCAAAATTAATTGTTCTACAAAATGTTCATTTGATATTTTTATGTACTAATAGCAGTTTACGAAATAATTCACAAAAATAATATTTTACAAACTTTGTTGTGCTGCAACTCATAAACAGTTAGTTCTACGAAAATAGCCTCTTAAAAATGTTAGAGAGAATTCAATTTCGAACAAAAAAAGTCAGAACCATATTTTTGTACCATCGACGCGCGACGGTTCACTAGATATTTACAGTTGAAGTTTTCACAAAAAGATGGCCTGACAGACATGACGCCAGCACTGGAGGGTTAAAACTGAGTATTTAAATGCACTAGCTGTATTTTTGTTCTGTAAATTGTTTATTTTTTTAATATTTGACCATATAAAAGTCTTAAAAGGGAGGGCACAGTAACAGTATAATAATAATATTATTGCAACTTATTTCTTATTTGGTTTTAAAATTATTGAGTTGTAGAAAAAATATTATTTAATATCTGGAATAATTAAAAGTAAAATAAAAATACTTGGAATGGCTGTGAATTTGGTAAAAAAATACTATATAGGAATAATCCGGCTCGAAGGACCGAAAAGCTTATTTTTCATTAAAAAATAGTATTAAACAAAACGTACAGGCAATATTATTATCTATAAATTATACTTTGATCATTTTTTTCTGTACAACAAACCGTTTTTTGTTTGTTGATATATTAAAAAGTATTCAAATGTCTTATTTTGACTTTAATTATTTTACTTAACTTTACTTAAATATTATTTAAAAAATAAAATATTAACGTTTATTGTTTTAATATATTAAGGATTTTTAGTAACCGAATATTAACTTGTTTATCTTAGAAAATATAAATACAATAATTAATACTGATTTGTTGAAAAAAAATATATACTCTGTTGATAAAAAAAATGTCTCTTATTGGGCGACATATAATTTTAGACCAATACGATTAATGATTTAATACGAATTGAAATTCGGATACAATACAGAATGATTCAGCACTGTCGTTCCAAACTTAAACTGTAGATTGAAAACGATATTATAAGCAAAAAACATCTAATAAACATGTGTCCGGAAATTTTTCGTGAGGGAGCTACAGCCCTTCAAATATTTTGCTCAAAAATGAGTTTTTATTTAATATCTAGAGAACCCTTTGTGATAAAATGATGAAATTTGGTATTATTACTAAACAGAATACCAAATTTAATCACAAAGGGTTCTCTAAATATTAAATAAAAACTCATTTTGAGCAAAATCTTTGAAGGGCTGTAGCTCCCTCACGAGAAATTTCCGGACACATGTTTATTAGAAGTTTTTTTCTTAAAATATTTTTCTTGATCTACTGTTTAAGTTTGGCACGACAGTGCTGAATCATCCTGTATAACGCACGTTTCAAGACGATTCGGAATTTTGTTGGAATAATAGTTCACGCGTTATATGTCGTCGATTTTTTCTTCAGATACCAATACTTTACTTAAAAAGTTGTAACATTGAAATTACTCGTGAAACTATTAAAAAACGCAAAGGACCCCGCAGAATCCTTATGAGAAAGGGGTTTCGGTCAAACTCTTTGAAGTCCTTGATGAGTAGATTAAAAGTGTCAATGGGCACTAAGTCCTAAAAACTCAAACTTTTAAGATATAGCCCTCTAAAGTTGGGGATCATGCTCGCCTTTAATTTACAATAAAAAAATTTGTAGAGCTTTAATTTTCGCACAACTATTTGTATGTGTTCCCAAAGACATATATAATTGATTGTCACCATAAAAAAGTAAACTTTTAAATTCTTTAGCCAATGGCAGTACTTAAATCTTATTATCACGTTTTTTTATTATAAACCAATTGGATTTGTTTATAATAAAAAAATCCGTAATAATAAGATTTAAATGTTGTCATTTCTCAATGAATTGAAAAGTTGACTTTTTTATGGTGGCAATCGATTATTATAGATGTCTTTGGGAACATATACACATAGTTGAGCGAAATTTAAGGTTCTATAAAAAAATATTGTAAATTAAAGACAATCATGATCCCTAACTTTAGAGGGCTATATCTTCAAAGTTTGAGTTTTTAGAACTTAGTGCCCATTGACACTTTTGATCTACTCATCAAGGACTATTATAATCCAAAGTTTCAAAGAGTTTGATCGAAACCCATAAGGATTCTCCGGGGTCCTTTAAAGACTAGCCTGAAGTTTGTGCGAATTAAAGTTTACAGATTTATATGTCACCAAACACGAGACGTTTTTTTTTTGTTATACAGGGTGACCCATTTTAAGTGCCCACCTCTGATAACTTTTTATGGTGAAATGTTATCAAAAAACTTTTCAGATAAAAGTTACACGGTTTGGAGGGGGACATAGACGTACTAGAATGGATTTCTAGGTGGTGTTTTCAAGGTTATATGAAGGTGAACATCATTTTTTTTTATAGAAACCTATAGTTTTCATTAAATAATTTTATTTTACTTGAAAAAACACGAATCTCTCATTGAAAACTTTTTTTTTGACAACTTAACATAATTTTCAAGATATCTAACAAAATAATTTTGAGATTTTGAAGTTTTAATATTTTTTTACTCAGAAACTATCAGGTTTAGAGAAAAAGTACAAGATACAAAAAATGTTTAATTTGATCTAATAAGACTTGAAATTTTTTTTTATTTTAAAATTTTTTCAATTTATTTTATTTAAGCGAAAAATGTTAAAAAAATTTAAAATAATTCTTTATGTTTTATTAGACCAAAATAAACATTTTTTGTATTTTGTACTTTTTCTCTAAACCTGATGGTTCCTGAGTAAAAAAATATTGAAAGTTCAAAAACTCGACTTATTTTGTTAGATATACCGGGTGAGTTTTTTTAACTTGAGACTGCTTAATATCTGGAAAACTATGGGTTTTTACGGAAAATGTTTGGTACAAAAGTTTCAGGATTTGGAGGGGCAAAACCAATGGAGGTAACAATTTTGATCTTGAGTGGAAATTTTAAGGTCATTTTGGTGTCAACTAATTTTTTTCAAATGGAAACCTATTTATTTTTTTGCAGATTCGTACTTCGCAGAAACAAGGGAACAACTTTTGTCTAAAAAGTTTTTAAAAAAATTCAATTTTAAGGTCATTTATTTTTACTTTTTTACATTAAAAAAAATTTTTTTTGCCTTCGAAAATTTTGAAATAATTATACAAGATGTAATAAACGACCTTAAAATTGAAGTTTTTTAAAAACTTTTTAGACAAAAGTTGTTCCCTTACTTCTGCTAAGTACGAATCTGCAAAAAAATATATAGGTTTCCATTTGAAAAAATTTAGTTGACCCAAAAATGACCTTAAAACTTCCACACAAGATCAAAATTATTACCTCCACTGGTTTTGCCCCTCCAAATCCTGAAACTTTTGTACCAAATATTTTCCGTAAAAATCCATAGTTTTCCAGATATTAAGCAGTCAAGTTAAAAAACTCACCCGGTATATCTTGGAAAGGTTAAGTTATTAAAAAAAAGTTTTCAATGAAAGATTCGTATTTTTTCAAGTAAAATAAAAAGTTTCCTATTAAAAAAATGATGTTGACCTTCATATAACCTTGAAAACACCACCTAAAAAAATTCATCCTCATTAAGGTGATTCATTTCCGCAAAACATTTTTTTTTCGAGGTCCTCAAGCAAAATTTTAATCAACATACAGAAAAAAAAATTCTCACCAAGATTGAGCTCTTAATTTCTATTTTAAGTACTTGCAATTTAAATATGAAGTTTTCCCATTTAAAATACATGTAAAAAATTTTTTTTTTTTCAAATTTCTAATGCTTAGACACCTTTTATCATATTGGGCATCGGTTTGATGGACCTTACGGGAAATTTCACGCTCTTTAAAATTGCTTTAGTGTTTTTTTCTGTAACTCACACTGGTTCGCCAGTAGGAGTCATCTAAATACTAACTAATAATGCAGCATTATTAGTTAGTATTTATCAATTTCTTGCGTTTTAAGGCCTAAAAATGGCTGTAAATTCATTAAATATTGGTAAAAAAAACTATTTTTTACGAGTCAGCTCTTTTTTCTCCCTAATTTTTGCGGTTTGCTCAAAAAAAATTGAAAAAAAAAATTTATTCCAAAAACTGTATTTAGATGACTCCTACTGGCGAACCTGTGTTAGTTACAGAAAAAAACACAAAGGCAATTTTAAAGAGCGTGAAATTTCCCGTAAGGTCCATCAAACCGATTCCCAATATGATAAAAGGTGTCTAAGCTTTAGAAATTTGAAAAAAAAAAATTTTTTACATGCATTTTAAATGGGAAAACTTCATATTTAAATTGCAAGTACTTAAAATAGGAATTAAGAGCTCAATCTTGGTGAGAATTTTTTTTCTATATGTAGATTAAAATTTTGCTTGAGCACCTTGAAAAAAAAATGTCACCCTAATCCTCATACGTCATGTCCCCATTCAAATCGTACAACTTTTATCTGAAAAGTTTTTTGATAACATTTCACCATAAAAAGTTATCAGACGTGTGCACTTAAAATGGGTCACCCTGTATACTCAAACTAAAATTGACGGAATGATATATTATTAAACAATTCAAATATCGACTCTTATTAATTGGAGAACTACATCTTATTATCGTCCCTTAGCTTACAACACCTCTCAAGTCGAGAATTTGCAGTTTTCACATTTTAATGCCTTTAGATGGAGCTGCTCATTGCGCGTCTAACCATTTGGTCACGTGATATACATTTCAGCCAATCAGAAGCCGTGATTCGAAGAGTAGTGACAGCGCGTAATACAGGATGGGGCATTTAAAGTGTTACAGATTTTTATCTCAAAATCACCGCATATTTGAAAAAATTGTTCAAACTAAAAAATGTATGGTTTTGAAGGGGTAATCGAATAGTAATATTTATTTGTTATTTTAGTGTAGCCTTCAAGGATATTTGAAGGTCAACATCATTTTTTTTTCAAATAGGAACCTATAGTTTTTATTTAAAGTAGTCTGGTAACTTGGGTTCAAAAAATCGAAAAAAAATTTTTTCTTAATTGAAGACGATGAAGGCATATTATACGCTCCAGGCATAGACGATTGACGTAAGTATAAGTTTACTTATGAAAATTTGTTGCTGAACTTTAAACGCGTTTTTCTCAAAACATTGTTTTTTCTGGTCGGCCCGGGTCCTAACTTTTTTTCTACTGAACCGATTGCTTTCAAATTTTAACAGGCTGTTCTACACACTTATAGTTCTCGTCGGTACTAACGAGAATTTTTTTCACCCCTAACTTTTTATTTTACAACCCTTTCTTTGCTAAAATAAAAGGACTTTTTTTCAAAGTCCGCCATTTTGTTATTTACCCTTGAAATTTAACTTCAGTAGTTCCGACCAGAATAACATGTCTATAGATTAAGAATAATCAAGAATATTTGATTTCAGATAACATCAAGAGCCAAAATCACCCCGGCCAACCACGTGCATTTTTTTTGAGGTTCCAACTTCGAGTGACAATAATAATAGTAATAAACTATTAAATTTTTTCAAATAAATTTTTTTTTATATTTTCAATATGTAAATAAAAACACTCTAAATATTCAAGATAATTCATTTTTATTTTCCTATAAAAAACCACCCTCCAAAGAAGTCATGAAAATAGGCATAAGTTACCAGACTACTACCTTAATAATCTTATTCTACGTGAATCTTCCATTCAAAATTTTTTTTTGGACAACCTAAGATTCCTAAGATATCTAACAAAATAATTTCGAGATTTTGGACTTTCAAGAATTTTTTACTCAGAAACAACCATAAACTTCAAAAAAAAAGTATGGATAAAAAAATGTTTATTTTGGTCTAATAAATCTTAAAAAAATTGTTTTAAAAACTTTTAAAACTTTTTCTATTTATTTTATTTCAGCAAAAAAAAATACGAAAAAAATTCTAGAAAAATTCTCCAAGTTTTATAAGAACGAAATAAACATTTTTTATATTTTGTACTTTTTTCTAAAATTGATGATTTCTGAGTAAAAAATTATTGAATTTGCAAATTCTCAAAATTATTTTGTTAGATATCATGTAAAGCTTAAATTGTTCAATGAAAGATTCGTATTTTTTCACGTAGAATAAGATTATAAAATTAAAACTATAGGTTCCTATTTGAAAAAAAAATGATGTTGACCTTCAAATAACCTTGAAGGTTACACTAAAAAAAAATATTATTAGTATTCGATTACCCCCTAGCAACCAAACATTTTTTGGTTTAAATTTTTTTTAAATATGCGATGGCTCTGACAGTGGCGGCTTTAGGGGGAGGGGGGCGACCCTGGGCGACCGCCCGGGGCGCCAAACTAGTAGGGGCGGCGAAGAAGCGCAAAAGAATGAAAAACCTAAAAATAATGAGAAAAGAAAGATGCAACAACGAAAAAAATAAGCTCATCAGATTTTTTTGCGGTAGAAATTAATTATATATTGTTAAATATATTGTTAAAGCCAACTGCAATTGCTTTATCTTTCTTCTTTTGACTAAAAATACTTAGTTTCTTCAGTTTAGAAAATAAAAAAATAAATATATCAATTTATTTTCAAATATTGAATTTGAAATGAAAAAAATTGAATTTGAAATGGAAAAAATTTAATTTGAAATGAAAAAACTTGAATTAGGATTAAAAAACCTATATTCGAGTCAACTAAAAAAAGATCTTCAAAGGGGGGGGGGCGGCCCTGGGCTCTGAGATAAAATTCTGTAACACTTTAAATGCCCCACCCCACACACGTTTTTTTCGCTCTCTTGTAAAGTTGGTCAAAATGACTTATGCTGTGTTGTTAGCTAAACGACGATATCAATTTCTGTTCTAAAATCCGATCAGTTCACCAAAGTGTGTTAAATTCCACCTCGCATATTTACACTACTATAAACGTGTCTCCGCGTAGAAGAGCAAATACGGAGTTGATGTAACCTTCTTTTTATCTTCAAGAAGTAACTGGAGCTCTCGGGCTGTTAAAGGTTGAACAATATCATCATTGCATTCTAACCAAACATCTTTAGTTGACTTATTCAGACTCTGACTACGTTGAGACGCGTTAATATTGACTGAACAACATTGGAGACTCTTGCAAGCGACGTTGGCGTTCTTTACAAGTGACGTGTTTGAATCAACGACCTTTGGTTTGAAGAATTCAGAAATCCTTCCGGATTTGTCTGGGCCGTTTGATTGTATCAGGGTGGGATTATGGTCACGCTCGTACGGACAGTTTAAGTAATCTTGGCAGTGGTTTACGTCCTTTATGTACGAGAAGTAATGACCTTCGGCCATGAATGCACCCTTGTGCATTATTACTGAGAATAAGGAGTATTCGTGAGGCCTTTTTTCACTCCGGTGAATGGATTCATCGTGGAACCTAAGAAATTTATTCAATCAAATATTTGGTTTAAGGCTGAACATGCTATTTGAATTGCCATAAGAATTATTATAGAGAAATTCCGGTTTTGTAAGTTCAGCTCTGACCAGTATTAATAAATCATTTAGGAAAAAATACAGTGACATACTTATTTTTTCAATTTAATTTTTTTTATACCGTGTGGTCTATTTAAATTGAGACAAGCAAATATCTCGAAAATTAATGTTTTTCAGGGAAAATGTTTGGTACAAAAGTTTCAGGGTTCAAAAGGAGAAAACCAATGGCGGTAAAAATTTTGACTTTAAGTGGAGTTTTTAAGGTCGTTTTGGGGTCAACTTCATTTTTTTTAAATGGAAATCTAATTCTTTTATTTACATATTCGTATTTTGCAGAAAAAAAAGAAACAACTTTTGTCTAAGAAGTTTTTTCAAATGTTCAAATTCGGGGGTATTTTTTAAATCTATTTTTTAATTTTTTTGTTTGTTTTTATTAAAAAAATTCGAAATTATTATTTATAACTATTAACTATGCATGTTTAAATAATAATTAAGTATTAAAAAATAGTTTTTTTACTTTTTTTTAGTTTTAGGATTTTTTTAAAGATTTTTTTTGTATATTTTGAATATTTTTACAAAAAAAAGATAGGTTAAAATTGAGGATTTTGAAAAAACTTCTCAGACAAAAGTTGTTTTATTTTTTCTATAAGATACGAATATGTAAAAAAAGAAACAGGTTTTCATTTAAAAAAATGAAGTTGACCCCAAAATGACCTTAAAACCTCCACTCAAAGTAAAAAATTTTACCTCCGTTGGTTTTCCCACTTTTAACCCTGAAACTTTTGTACCAAACATTTTCCCTGAAAACCCTTAATTTTCGAGATATTTGCTTGTCTCAATTTAAATAGACCACCCGGTATTTAATAAGAAAAATCTGAAAATGTGAGTATTTTTCTTGATATGATAAAATTCAATTTTTGAAAAATACGGAGAAAAAATATACCACGACATAGATAATTTGTTTAAGCTTTCTAGTTTTATAATAATTCTGCAATTTTCATTTGAAAATATTGAATGTAAGCCTAAATACATAAGAAATAGTTCTATCCTTTGTAGCTTCATCTCTGTTTAATTTCGAGAATATCCCATTCGATCGTCAATTGTCACTGAATTACTTGTATCTGTCATTTCCCCTCAGGGCTAGAATTGTGCAAATAATTTTTGTTTTCTAAGGTGGCGACATCTCGTAGAATTTAGTTTCGGAAAAATCGGCATGAGCAGCCTTAATTAATTTTTTTAATTTTACAATTTTTGCAACTTTGTCACGTTGTAATTTGTAAATGGTTAGTATTTAGTATTTACCCTTCCTATACGCGCGTATTGGTCTGTCAGACCGACAGATTACATTTTTATATTTTTTTCAATAACGGAGAATGCTAAGACAATGAGTTTACTGGTAGCTTCATGATTTGTCGCGATCTTCAATTTAGTACAGTGCAAATAGGACATGTACAAGTACACGACATCAATTGGTCTGTAAGACCGACCCAGGTATAGGTGTTACACTTTTGTTATTTTAAAGTTTTTAGAGTTATTTTTAGTTTTAGTTTTAAAAAAAAAAAATTTTTTATGTTTTGCGTAGCTCGTTAAAAAAGTAACATTTTTCAGAGGCTCTAATAAAATAATGTTGGTCCTAATTAAACCAAAATATTTCTATAACTTTGGTTTATTAAAAAAAATAATTTTACTAGGCTGTCATAAAAAAAAACGGAAAAAACAGGTCCTAGAACTTTTGGTCCCAGAGACCGTGCGCGGGTATATATGTTATTCAAATTGACGGCGGGTATAGGACGGTTAAAAAAAAGCACCAGAAGCAATTTGTAGAGAATTCAGTGCTCGACAAAAAGTGCCCTTACCATTTTTGTCATAGCAATAACGTTTCACAAAATATTTATGTTCAAAGTTTTTGTAAAAACACCCTTCGTAATCCTACAAACTTACTGAAATTCTCATGAGGCACATTTAAACAATTGACTTGCTATTTTTGCTTTACAAATGTACACATTGACTGGACTGTAAAATGGCTGCCGAACAAGACAAAGTAAAAACCTTTTCCTAGAAAACACAAACTGACATAATATGTACCTTTTATCATCTTGACTTGTTTTTATATCCACGCTGTTCCGTTTGAAGTTCTTTTGAATATTTATTTCCGGATCGTGGTCTCTGTCATATTTACAACACATTTCACAGAAACATGTCAGGTTTAAAGGCGTCGGCATGAAGTTTTTAGTTTTCTCTGCACCGTTGCTGGTAGCCATGAACCTCTTTAATTGGATAACCAGTATTTTGGGTAGTTTTTCAAACCGTACTTCTCGTCTTGCTTCATTATACCTTTAAACAATATCATTACGTTATATGAAATATTTATAAGAATATAAAAAAAAAGTAAAACTGTCAAAACTATAAGTAAAATACTTGAAAAGTACTTAAAGTACATTTAAAAATAGTTAAAAGTAATTGATACTTCCATTATTTTTTTATTGTAGTACTTCAATTTAACAAGTAAATAACTTGAAGTACTTTCACTTAGTACTTGGTACTTGTACTTACACATATGTTAGTACTTAGAACTTGTACTTAAAGTACTTGTACTTAGTAGTTGTACTTAAAGTACTTGCACTTCGTAGTTGTACTTAAAGTACTTGCACTTAGTAGTTGTACTTAAAGTGCTTGTATTTATTAGTTGTACTTAAAGTACTTGCACTTAGTAGTTGTACTTAAAGTGCTTGTACTTATTAGTTGTACTTAAAGTACTTGCACTTAGTAGTTGTACTTATAGTACTTTAACTAAGTACTTGAACTTCAAATACTTTCACTTTGTACTTAAAGTAATTTACCTAAGTGCTTGTACTTCATATACTTTCACTTAGTACTTGGTATTTGTACCTAAAGTACTTTCACTTACTACTTTTAGTTAAAGTACTTTCACTTAGTACTTGTACTTAAAGAACGTTTACTTAGTACTTGGTACTTTTACTTAAAGTACCTTTTTTATTTAGTATTTGTACTTCATATACTTTCACTTAGTATTTGGTACTTGTACTTCAAGTACTTATACTTCGTATACTTTCACTTAATTCTTGTGCTTAAAATACTTTCGCTTAGTACTTGTACTTGAAGTACTTTCGCTTAGTACTTGTACTTGAAGTACTTTCGCTTAGTACTTGTATTTAAAGTAATTTCGCCTAGTACTTGTACTTAAAATACTTTCACTTAATACTTGTACTTCAAGTACTTTCACTGAGTATTTGTGACAACTCTGAGTACATCAAATTTTTATATCGAATACCAATGTTTTTGTTGCAAGCAAATGGATGTAACTTTTAAATGATTTCTTGGAACGATTTGAAATTTGAATACGTAACAATGTACATTTTAAGACCATTACAAAGTTCATATGATTTAAAATTCCAGAGTTATATGTCATTAAACAGGAGACGTTTTTAAAAATAACATTTTTTCGAAGAGATTGAAAGTTATGTCTGTGAGTTTAATTGTGGTGTAGGGTACATATCAACTCGCTATCTTTCAAAACAGTTTCAAAATTCAGTCATTCACGAATAATAAAACGATTATTCAAAAAGCATTATGTTCGCATGGTCACATCGAGCACCCAACACTTTTACATACCTGCAGCAATGATCGCAGAAGTATTTATTCTGTCCCGTAAGTTGCTCACTTGTCACACAGGCAGACTTGAAGATATGGTCTGAGTTCTCGGCATCGTATTCCCTGGAGTCATCAATCGGCACGCAGATATCCGTGAACACTTCCTTGCGTTCCGTAATGCACTCACACTCGCAACATATCAATCTGACAAAACTAACACCCTCAAAGTCCTGCGTTATGAAGTTAGTTTCGCAACCGACGTTGCTCAGTTTCGTCAAACTGTTCGTTTTGTTCGTTTCGGATACGTTCTCGGAATCGGAATCTTTCGAAGATGTTTTTGATCTTTTCCATGATTTAATTGACCAAGATTTTCCACTCTCCTTTGCTAGTGGCTTTTCGGGAATTTTTGGAGTACTGAAAATAAATAAATGTGTTAACCTTTTAAGGAGGGGAGTGATCGAAATATCACAAAATATTTTGTTTCCCTACGCAATTTGATGCGCTGAGTACGAAAAAAATATTAAAAAGGATTCGGAAGACACTATTTACCTTAAAAATTGCATTTCACAGTTAGCTTACATATTTTTATGAACTGAACACAAAAAAAAACAATATTACGTATCGCTAAAATCATCTTGAAGGTGAAGTAAGGCCGAAAATGGAAATTATCACTACGCAACAAAAAAAAAATTCACAGAAATTTGAATAGGTGATTTAGAAGGTATTTGTCATGCCGAAACCGAATTCGTTGCCCTAATGATTATATCACGTCAGGTTTTTGAGATATCCGAACCTAAAAGTCCCAAAAATGACGATTTTGGCAATGTTGGGGAGTTTATTACTAAGTAGGTAATTTTTTTCTGAAGTTTTCTTTCATGATTTCGAATAGTACTATCTTTTCTCTTTGAAATGTGATTTTTTACATTTTACTATGCGATTTTTCTCCGAAATATACTACTTTGAAGATATGTATATAGTAAAGTTCATTGTATCTACTATACTACACTCTATCATATCTTCAAACTAGTACATCTCGACAAAAAAAATCGTACAGTAAAAAGTTAAAACTCATTTTAAAGAGGAAAGATAATACTATTTGTTACCATGACCGAAAACTTTAGAAAAAAAATACCTACTTGATAATAAATTCTTTAACATTGACAATATAGTCATTTTTGGGATTTTTAGGTTAGAATATCTCAAAAACCTCACGTGATGAAACCAATTGGGCAACAAATCCGATTTTGGCATGCCAAAAGCCTCCTAAATTTTCTATTCAGATCTCTGTTATATTACAAAACTATTTTTTTGTTAAATAGTGTTATTGTTAGTTCCTACCAGCAGTTTAGCACTTGGTTGTTTCTTTCTTATGGAGAATTTACTATTACCATAATGTTAGGTATTTCGACGTGAGTGGCAATGGAACTCACGAAAATCTAGTACCTCAACGTGAGAGGCAATGGAACTCACGAAAATCTAGTACCTCAACGTGAGAGGCAAGGGGACTCACGAAAAAACAAATAACTCAACGTAAGTAGCAAGGGGACTCACGAAAATCAAGTACCTTAACGTGTCACGAAACTCAAGTATCTCAGCGTGAGAGGCAAGGAGACTCACGAAAATCAAGTATCATAACGTGAGAGGCAAGGGGACTCACGAAAATTAAGTATCTCAACGTGAGAGGCAATGGAACTCACGAAAATCTAGTACCTTAACGTGAGAGGCAATGGAACTCACGAAAAAACAAATAACTCAACGTAAGTAGCAAGGGGACTCACGAAAATCAAGTACCTTAACGTGTCACGAAACTCAAGTATCTCAGCGTGAGAGGCAAGGAGACTCACGAAAATCAAGTATCATAACGTGAGAGGCAAGGGGACTCACGAAAATTAAGTATCTCAACGTGAGAGGCAATGGAACTTACGAAAATCTAGTACCTCAACGTGAGAGGCAATGGAACTCACGAAAAAACAAATAACTCAACGTAAGTAGCAAGGGGACTCACGAAAATCAAGTACCTTAACGTGTCACGAAACTCAAGTATCTCAGCGTGAGAGGCAAGGAGACTCACGAAAATCAAGTATCATAACGTGAGAGGCAAGGGGACTCACTAAAATTAAGTATCTCAACGTGAGAGGCAATGGAACTCACGAAAATCTAGTACCTCAACGTGAGAGGCAAGGGGACTCACGAAAAAACAAATAACTCAACGTAAGTAGCAAGGGGACTCACGAAAATCAAGTACCTTAACGTGTCACGAAACTCAAGTATCTCAGCGTGAGAGGCAAGGAGACTCACGAAAATCAAGTATCATAACGTGGGAGGCAAGGGGACTCACGAAAATTAAGTATCTCAACGTGAGAGGCAAGGGGACTCACGAAAATTAAGTACCTCAACGTGAGAGGCAAGGGGACTCACGAAAAAACAAATAACTCAACGTAAGTAGCAAGGGGACTCACGAAAATCAAGTACCTTAACGTGTCACGAAACTCAAGTATCTCAGCGTGAGAGGCAAGGAGACTCACGAAAATCAAGTATCTCAACGTGAGAGGCAAGGGGACTCACGGAAATAAGCACTCCTAAGGGATTTTCGCCACATCCACGATGTTGATCCTGGGTTACGCCAAGAGCGAAAAGTGGAGTACTTCTTTCATAGAATTCGATGGAGCTACAATAAATTGGATCTTGAAATGCGATTTTCGAAGTCAAGTTTGCCTCCAAATTTTTTTTCGTATTCAGCGCATCAAATTACGTAGGAAAATCCCCTCAAATCGTCCAAACTGAATTTTTTACAGTGAGCTTTCCGTTACAGACGGATTTCAACGTAAAAGTCCCCATCTTTAAAAGGTTAATATTAATGCAGTGTATTATTTACGATTTATAAAATGTTATCCAATCTCATTATTAAACTAGCTTTCCAAAAGCTATTCTTCAATAGGGGTCGCAATTACCCAACGATACCAGTTACGCTTGTAAAAGTTGCAATACCAGTGAAGGGTTAAGGCTGATTGCTATTAAAACACGTGTAAATCTCAACACTTAACAAATTTTATAGTTAAACTTACTTTAGTAAGTCGTTACTGATCACTTCATCGGCTTTCTTGACAACAATCTGGCACGTTTCCCTTACTGCTGATAATAAACACATCAAGAATTCATGAGCGTCTTGCTGTCGGTTTCCTTCAAATACTTTATTCCTATCAACGAACGCTTGCATGAAAGAACTCGGTCTGAATGGCTCAGACGAATCTCTTACTTCATGGGAATGCATTGCTACATAAAGCTCATGTAATTCTTCAACAATCACCTGGAATTACGTATTAAAATGAAGTAAGACCTGCCCTAGTCATCTCGAGGCAAATTTTACTTATTTCGATTTAGCCTAAGCAATAATTTTGTAGAAAATAAATACGGGATGCTTTTGTTAAGGGGACAAGCCAATGTAACAGAAAAAAAAAAACAATTTTTATGCATTTTTTTTAGTGTTCACATTCGAAAATATGTATAAAAAATTAGGCTCAAATTCCGAAAATTGCCTGAATTTCAGTCAATTTAGTGAGCAGATAGCACGGTCGGTTATGACCCTTACAAAACTTTGAACGCGTTCTGAGTAAAAAAATATTGAAAGTTCAAAATCTCGAATTATTTTGTTAGATATCTTGGAAAGGTTAAGTTGTTAAGAAAAAGTTTTCAATGAAAGATTCGTGTCTTTTCACGTTAAATAAAATTACTTGATAAAAACTATAGGTTCCTATTAAAAAAAAAAACAGTTTTTATGTATTTTTTTTAGTGTACACATTCGAAAATATGTATAAAAAATTAGGCTCAAATTCCGAAAATTGCCTGAATTTCAGTCAATTTAGTGAGCAGATAGCACGGTCGGTTATGACCCTTAGAAAACTTTAAACGCGTTTTTCTCGAATCGACTTTTTTCGACCTCGTTCCAGCGATTCCTCAAAGAAAAATTCCGATAACCCACCCCGAAATTTCGATGGAACCATAGAGAATAATTTTTTATCGTCACATCGAGGCTCTTAATTTTGTAAATTTCTAATATTTTTTAATAAAAATTGGTATTGTATAAATTGAATATATACTTAATAAAATTTCCTTTACTAGATTCTAAAATAATTAGTTATACATGTGAAAAAAATTCCCAAACATTGATAATTTTTTGACCCGTCACAGTGGCTTTCCCCGTTAATTTGGCACAAGCTAATGTCTTTAGTACACACGGCATATATTTAGTTTATTCAAATATGTGTAACACTACTGTAACATACCACTGAATAACTTAGTATCAAGTAAAATTCACAGATGACATAACCTATTTACTTACGTATTATTACGTAACTATTGACAGTAAGGCAGGATTAGATCGGCCGCTGGCCGATTTGGGTAGAAAAAAAGAATACGTAGTAAGTTTCCCCAGTGTAGGGTAAAACTAGGTAATAAGCCCCATTTGACAAAACGCCCCATAGTCCTAGCACTCACACAAACATAGCTATCCTAGAACTTTTAATGCCCATGCTTGCACAGTAGTCGTCGGTAACATGGCTGACATCCACGCGTCTCTGTCTTTACTGTTTTAAGAAATATTAAAATATATTGGTTTTTGACGTTTTGACAATTTGTGGTAAGTTTAGAAAAAACTCATATACTTTTCAAATACATTCCATGATTTTTTTTTATCATGGTTTAGAAAAAAGTGGGGCGTATTACCTAGTTTTACCCTATGGCGTTTCACAAACATTTTGCGAAAAATGTGGTGTAGCATTATGCTACAACAAACTAAATAATTGTTTCAAATCCTGCCATACCACATAAGTGTTTTTTTACGATTAACTCACAGTAATGTCATTCCCAAAAAAGTCAAATAAATAATTAAAAATAAATATTTTTAAATTTCTGAAAAATATACGTGTTTTAAGGGTTCCGTAGAAAACTAGGAACCCTTATAGTTTCTCCATGTCCGTCCGTCCGTCCGTCTTCAAAAATTTTGAGATAATAAGATGAAATTTGATATACGGTCGTAGATTGATGACTCAAAAACAGAAATAATAAGATTTTTGAAAATAAAAATTTTTTAGACCCCCCTTTCATAAAATGAAAAGTGTTTTCAAAAAAAAAATTTCACCTACACCATTGAGTGGGGTGTCGTTAGAAAGGCCTCCTAAAATGCAACAAAAAATGTATCAGAACTTTTTGATTTTAACCCTTTAATCACGATGTATTTGCTCTCCAAAGTCGTTAAAAAAGCGTCCCCCCCCCTCTATTTTCTAAACTATCAATTTAAAAAATCTAAAAAAATTCCAGAACGTAGATTTTAATTAGTACTTTCACTGAAAATTATAACGAACATTGTCAAAAATATTTTGGACCCCCCTTTCATAGACTGAAAAATGAACTCTCATTTTTTCCCCACTTACCCCATTGAGTGGGGTGTCATTTAATAGGTCTCCTAAAATGCAATAAAAAATATCAGATAACTTTTTGATTTCAACCCTTCAGTCACGAAATATTTGCTTTTTAATGTCGCTGTCTATTTTCTAAACTATCGATTCAAAAAATCTGAAAAAAATTCAGAATGTAGCTTTTAATTAGTACTTTCACTGAAAATTATAACGAACATTGTCAAACATATTTTGGGCCCCCTTCTCATAGATTGAAAAGTGAAGTCACATTTTTTTCATTTACCCGGGTTGAGTGGGTTGTCATTTGATAGGTCTCGTAAAATGAAATAATAAAAGCCAAATAACTTTTTGATTTTAACCCTTCGGTCACGAAAATTTTGTAAAAAAACTATTTTTTTATAAATCGTAGTGAGAATGACTACGGAACCCTATCATGTGCGTGCCCAACAAGCACTTGCCCGTTTTATTTTATATGCTTAAACTTGTCTCTTTATCAACATAATTTTAAGATCTTGACAAAGGGTTAAAATACGAAAATAAGGTTTTATACATAAGTACTGATATTGTTTATGTAGTTTAAAAACGAATTTGACTTTCCTACAAGCATTTTAAAGTGAATAATTCATAATTTAATTTTGATCTTTCATTTAATTTAGATTTATATTATTTTTGCCTCAGATTGTACGTCCTATACAATCCTTAATTAAATCGATCATACCTGAAATCCTGGCTTGATAAAATCATTTTTCGAGTTACCAAGGCTGAGTAGATCCTTACTCGAATTACTACGTGAATTACTTCCAGTAATGGGCGCTACGTTACGCCCTAAAGACGAGCTCTTCTGTTTGCGTTGAGCGTTAACATTACTCATATGTTTGAGGTTAGTAACGAGATGATGCAGCTTCCTTATAAAACCCGGACAGTAACGTAATGTATATAAAACACTGTTCAAGTAGCAGGTGTTGCCTGAAGTATACAAAACTCAGTTAATTTATATTGTTGGTAAACATGCCCTATATGCTCTACATTCGTTTATATCATATACTAGCTGGGCCATATATATAATAAGACTATATCGCGCATTCTCCATATGAGTACTGAAGTAAACATGTGTCACAGACTAAGTGATAGCATTATTGGGAAAAGATATATCCGTCCTTTAAGTTAGGAAAGCCATTACAGCGCATGTCTAAGAATTCCATGCTAAATTCAAAATATAATTAATATGGAAAACGTCAGAAACGTCAATACAACCAATAGTGTTCCAGTATTTCAGAGAACATGCGCATATCATACCGTCCTATTTATCATTTTCTATCGCTCAGTGTTGGCGACACACTCTCTCTTTCTATGCTCAGTATATTCTTTTATATGTATATGAGCTGGGCTCACGCAGCTTCGCTCGCGTGGACTACGAAATTGTTTAGGATTTAAATATCCTGTCCGTGCAACCACCGCGATAAGCGAATTTTTTTTGATAAAAAAATTAATAAAAAATAATTAAATGTGTAAAAAAATGTTAGCTCTGAAATTTTTTAAATTTTTTTATTGATTATTAACTTTTTACTCTATATAATAACCAAAAAAATAAAATAAAATAAAAGTTCCACATTTGTTTTTAAAATATCAACCAAACGGTACTTTATATCGAAAAATCACAAGAGACACAATAATTTTGTTTTATTGAGAGGATTCCAAAACATATTTGATATTATCAATCCGATATTTAATACCCGAGATATGATTTGTTTTCGGTTTTGAACGGTCGCCATTTTGAAATCCATAAAGGAATTTCGCTGACTAACGAACTTAACCGAGGTATTCGTGAGATTGATTTTTTAACCAAGTTTCAAAAAGATCGGAAGTAATCCTGGAAGACAAGAGAGTCCACTCGAAACGGCAGATATACATAGAGTTTTTAACGGACCTCATTTTCGTGATCTCGAGATCAAGTTTGATAAAGATATATATATTATAATACTTATATTATATTAAAATAAAGTTGAATATCTTCGCGTAATATGGTCCGATTAGAAAAAATAAAAATACATTTTAAAGAGTATGACTTGTCAATATGAACTTTAGCTCGGGCCAGCTGAAATATAATTTTTAAGGTATGTTCTGTTTGGTAACTATAATTTTAGTTTATTTACTTGACTTTGATACTGTGTTTTTTATGATATTTTTATGAAATTCGTCAAAAGTCTTTCATTACAATAGATAATAATCTAAAAGATATTAAGTTAGGCTACATTTTTATTTTTTTTTTATTTTCTGTACCACCAAAATTACTCCGGCTATATTCATTTGAATTATTTTTTCCTGATTTTCACTAAAACTGTAATACCTTTGCGAATTTTCGTCACATTTTTTCCCCCCAATATTAATTTCAAGGTATTAAAATTCTCTACAAAAAGGTTATTTTAAAATTTCATTTTCTACATAAATGCACTCCACGTCAAGTGTCAAAATATGCAATTTTTTCAAGATTTATATAATTACATAAAAAAGTTAAAAAATGAAAAGATGTAAAGGAACGAATTAGACCATCATAAGGTAGAGTAAATTTGTTTCTTTGGAGAATAAATATTTGCTTCCTCGCAATATCGAAGATACGAGAAGCTTTGTTATCGTTTTAAAACGAGAAAAAAAATTTGTTCTCCGATTTTAAAAATTTTACCGGATCTATTCGTTTTAGGTCAAGACAAACACTTTTTGTTACGTGTCTGTCTATCTGTGTGTGTGTGTCTGTGTGTGTGTCTGTCCCCCAATCCTTGACACACGCTTAACTCATGAACCACTGAACCGATATTGATGAAACTTGGTTGGTTGGTTTGGTCTGGCTTGAGGACGGTCCCATTTCAAAATAATTAAAATTGTGTGTAAGGGGGAGGGGTGACATCCCAAAAGATTTATTTTTTGAAGATATCTCAAGAAAGATACATGTTGCGTGAAAATTTTATAGAACCTTTTTTGTAGAGCATTCAATTTTCTATAATATAGGTCACCTACGTTTGTTGTAAAATATTCCCTTACAAAGATCTATCTCAATTTGACTTAAGAAAATCGTCATTTGTTTTTTTAATTTGCTATTTACTTTGACATATTAAATGTCACTTTGACGTTTTAAATGTCATTTTGACATTCGTATAGCAGAAAAATAATGATTTTGATTGAAATTATCAAAAAATTCAAAATATACGACATAATAACCAGGCGCGTATTAAGAAAAATGTCAAATTATTTTTTTTTATTAAAATCGTATGAAAATTAAATGGTTAACCAATGACAGGCAGTTCATCTGAATACATTATCGGTTTTTATTTAAATTGTTCAATAATTAACTACCTTTGATGAATTTAGCACGAGGAAGCACCGTGCATTTACAAAGCAGAGTATTTTTTAATAAAATTGTATTAAAATTAAATGGTTAACCAATGACAGGCATTTAATCTGAATACTTTATCAGTTTGTTTTATGGCGGCATTTCTAATGCTTTAACTTGGAATACACTGTGTGTTAAATTGTCTGTTTCTTTGGGAAAAAATTCAAGTAATAAGATTAAAAAATGGGGTATAAAAATACGTAAAAATGATTTACCCACAAAAAGTGATAAAACAGAAAATTTTGATAAAATAATTTCCACGTCTGTAAATTCAAAGAAAATCAATGAAAAAATAACAATGACTAATAATATGAATACATAAAACACATTTTCGTTATGAATTCGATGGAAGTAGAGTATACGACATTATAAACAGCTGTAGAGCATATAGAACATAACCTCATTTTATAAACATTTTTACTCACCGAGATTAAACAGACTTGCTACTGCATTATCGTTATTTAAAGAGTTGTTATAATACAGAGAACTTGTAGATCCATTCTGATGCCCATTCAACATTTTGAATAGTTTTTAAGTTGCTGTAGATTAAGTAAATCGTTATATTTTTTTCACAACTTAAAGAAATATTGATTCTTTTGAAATATCATAGTAATAATAAGTTTACACTAGTATTTGGACTTGTTTGTTTTTGAAAATTAATATACATATTTAATTTGAAATGTTTAACAAATATATTATAAAGAATAATGAATAAAATGACATTAAGTAGTTGCATACTAACCTTAATTGATAATAAAATAGCTACGATGCCAGAAATATAAAGTATTTATCACAAAAACCTGTCAGATAGAACATTTTATCTACTGTGATACATTTTTTTGTTATTTTACAAAGAATAACTCACTTAAAAATAACTAATTAAAATATCCGATATTAAAATTCTTGATTTGACAACTACAACATAGATAAAAAATAAGTATCAATATTAATTTACTTCACACAGTTGTACCAACTGATTTGGATAACATAGTCTGGATACAAACCTTTAATGAAAGTTAATGTTTGTACTGCTAGATGCCGCTAGTGTAGTATTAGCAAGGTGACTAAAGACACTAAAGATATACGCGATATAGAACTCTGCAAAATAGATTTACCTTTATAACATAATCAAAGTAGAAACCTATACGATAAGTTTATGCATATAATACAAGATGTCGCTAGGGTAATAATATTGATATTAATGGTGTTCTGGTGTTTACTGTTTAGTTTAGCGTAACTAAAAAAACCGTATCCGGAAAGTTGTTCGAAGGAATTTTGTTCGAATGGTTTGTTCGAATTTTTAAAATACCTTGAAATATATAAGTCACAAAATGTAGACGGTAAATCTTATACAGGCTGTTCCAGACTATTTTTACGCCCAAATTATTGAAGAGTTTTGGGATAAAAAATTTACTATATACAAAATATACATATATCGACCCTAAAGAATTTCAGGAAAATATTTTCAACCCCTTAAAACTATCCCTTGGGGGGTAGTTTGAGAGGTTCATGCCTGTTTCTCAGCAAAATCAAATGGAATGGTATATCAAAAAGTACATATTTTGTAAAGATCATAAAAAAATAAGAAACTTTCGCAAAACAAAAATTTTCATACTTTTTTTTTAAATATGGCGACTTGCTCTCAAATTTTAGGGTTTTACTAAAAGTGCTCTAATATCGTTAAATATTCATGAAATTTATTATTATTTTTAATTTAGAAAGTAGAAATAATGAACTTTGTAAAGATGTATGATTATTTGCAATTTTAACAGTTTAAAGTGTCATTCGTGACATATCAAAAATGCAAAAGTTTAATTAGGGATAAATCAAAAATTTTAAATACAAAAGATTAAGTACAATTAGTACTTTATTTTAATAAAGACATGCAAATAAACAACTTTTGTTAAGGGTATCTTTGATTTGTACATATAAACAAAATGAGCCCCTCCCAAAAAATATTCAGTCACTATATTTTTTTGTATCATTTTGTTTATATGTACAAATACAAATCAAAGATACCCTTTTATTTGAAAATTTAGTAAAAAGGCAGTTTTCCAAAAATTTACGTCACTTGCTCATAAAAATGAGCAATTTTCATTGGTTAAACAAATAATATTTTTTTAAATTATAGTTGTTCATTATTCTTTGGAACTTCAGGAACAATTTGAGACCAATTTCAAGTCATTTGGATGATTGTAACCAAAGTTATTAATTTTGAAAATATTTTCATCAAAAAGAAGCATTTTTACCTATATTAAACCATTTGGTAGGGGTAATTTTTGGTCAAATTCAGTATATGTGGTCTCAATCGATTCGTCTCAGCGCCCTTAACAAATATCATTCATAAAAATACCCCATTGTCGCTTTAGATTTTGAGATAAATTGAAAATACCCTTGGAAACGGGGGTTTCACACTTCAACCCCATTTTTAAGAGTGTTGCACCACTTTTCACCAGTCCGGTTTATTTTTTTCAAATTCTCTGAACCCAAATTTATAATAATCAACCATAACATATATGTAAATTAGCTTACTACTTTTATAGGAATGATTAAACAAGCAGTTTGAGGCAGCAAAGCGCGTGAACGCGCCCGTGTACCTCGCGCGGTAGCGCGCCGCGCGTCTATCTGACGGCACTTAAACACTCGTAACATATTTTTTTATGAAATGTATTAAAAAATTTTTTCGGGATATAGTTGTGTAGATTGTACAGAGCAATACTGTATAAAAATTTTGTTTCTATCTAGTGCAGAAGTTGGTTTTTCTATTTGTTTATTAAAAAATGCATTATTTATAAATAATTTTTTTTAAATTTTATGAAAAGTTTATTTCATCTAAATTGTGAATTATTTTTAGTCCTACCATAAAAATTTTATTAACTTTTACTCAATAGTTACTGAGAAATCGCAATTTAAGGATGTATGGCAGGTATCTCATTTCACCGAGAAATGGTTTAAATTTGGAGGAGTTATTCCTTAATAAAACTTAAGTACCCACACAAAATTTCAGAAGGTTCTACTACATAGTTTGAGAGTAATTATTTTTTTAAAATTAAAGAAATTAACATGGGCTCTTATGGCAGAATGATGTTTTGACGGTTAAATTTTAATAAAACACATGGTTCAAGCACCGAGAAAAATTTGAAATTTTCACAACACGTCACTTACATATTTAGCAACAAGTTTCATAAAAAAAATCATACTCTTTCAGACCTAAATTCCGAGAAAAAAAATAATTATTGCTGAATAATATTGAAAAAAAATTGAGAACATTAATTTTGATCAATAAACCTTCAAAGTTCTATAATAAAAAGTTTAATCTAAACAAGTTGATTTTTAGTGTGCCCACTTCAGAAAACTTGGCTCAATTTTAAAATTGAATAGGTACTGAAAATTATAATTTCAAATTTTCTTAACAAAAGTTGTTTATTTGCATGTCTTTATTAAGATAAAGTACTAATTGTTATACCATTTAAATATAATATATAAGTATTTAAAATAACTTAAGTACAGTAAAGACCCTTAATGCAGTTACAGGTTATTTTTTTTTTTACTTTTGCTGACAAAAGGAGTGGGGGAAAGAAAAAAAATCTTATGTAAGGTAAATACTAGAAAACAATCCATTTATTTAAAATTAATAAAAAAAAATTTTTAAAGATTAAAAAAAAGGACACTCAGTACGCACTTTTGCGACCCTCACTTTATCGTCGCCTAAGTTTAACGACTGGCCAAACGATCAGTTTAGCGTCCTTCCCCCATCCCCACGATAGTATCATAGTGACGTCCATGACTGCTATATTTCTGTGCGAAATTTACTTTTTTTACCTGTTACTGCTTACGTAGCGAGAACTAAGCAATATACGGAAAAATTCCTCAGAACCTTTCTTGTGAATCTCAAAATTTCCTATCAAAATGATAATGAAAGCATATGTCTAACTTTTTTAGTTTAAGCGTGAGAGATGCTAGAGTTTACGTATCAAAATGGCGCGTTTTTCACGCGACTCGAGAAATGAACCGAGCGCGCTGACTTAATAAACAATTCAAATAAACAATTTAAATATTAACAAAAAATTTTAAAAAAATTCATGTATCATCAGAAACGAATACTCAACTTTTTAACGTTAATTAGAAGCATTTTACTATGTTTAAATATTGTAAACAGAAAGTCGTTCAATGCGGCATTTAGTTGTAAGCAATATCGTTATATTATAAAATGCAATTACAGTGGTGCCTCGCATAACGAACGCTGCGAACAACGAACTTTCTGTTTGTTCATTTCGCGACTCTCACAACGAACCTCGCTTCGCACAACGAACTACATCGTGTTTAATTTTGCCGCGCGAACGCTCCTACGTATCACGAAGTCGCCTGAACTTCCAAACTCGCACGCAGTCGATGCTCAAACTTGCATGAACATGAATCAACACGCGTCAGTCGTTCTTTCTGTGCTTAACTCACACACCTGTTTGTTTTAATAAATATAATTTTGTGTGTCTATATTATGAGTTCTAAAAAAACAGGAAGGTAATTTCTGTTGAAATGAAACAAGAAATAATTAGAAAAAGGATTTAACCCTGCAAGCCTCGGTAGACTCTCCTAAATCTGATTCTGACTAAAAAATAAAAAACGTGTGTACAATCTTTTTTATGTTACAGTAACATAGTTTATGCTACAGAACGAATTAAAATTTTTAACATGAATTACCAACAACGTCACTTAAGTGCGAGGTGATTGTAGTTTGTTAATCTTATAAATAAACCGATTTTTGTTTTAATTTCTAATTGAATCGGTGAGTGAAAGATATACAAGTGCTAAAAATGGCAATTTTAACTGAGATAGGCAAAATGTTTAAAATTCATAGCTCTATCACATAGCAAAATAATAATACATCGACCAACATCGTACGTGCGACGGGGGGTAGTTCAATTTTTTTTACAATTACTTTTACCTTACTTTGCTGTCGAAATCCTCGAATTTTACTACCATATTATTTCTTGGAAAGTCAAAAATGAAGATTCTGAGTAAAAATTACAAATATTTTTTTTTTTTGTAAAATAATAAAAAATAAAATAATAAAGCCGAAAATAAAGCAATAAAAAAAACTTTGCAATTTTTTTTAGTTGAGTGAAAGAACAGTATAACTGCAGGTCATCTTTTTTCAAATATCTTTTTTGCAATTTTTTATTTATTTATTTATGTACGTATTATTATCGGTTAACATAAGTTCTATAATGTCACAATACATAATTAGACCAAATAACCCATAGTTCTCCTTTAAAACAGTTTTTTTCGTTTTTCTCAAAATGGTCATTTTGGAGATATATCGTTCTTTCACTCACCGATTCAATTCTATTTGGAATTATTACGTGAAAACTTAATTTAGCGTTTTTCTTGATACAGTGTCTACGTAAAGACGGCCTGGGAATCGAGTCCATTGTCTACATAACTAACTATTGTTAATGATTATGTGTTACATAACAGTACGGAACACTAAGGGCGCAAGTTCTACTCGCACTTGTCTTAATTTTCATGGTTCCGTAGAAAACTAGGAACCCTTATAGTTTATCCATGTCCGTCCGTCTTGAAAAAATTTGGCATAATAAAATGAAATTTGGTGTACGGTCATAGATTAATGACCCCAAAACAGAAATGATAGAATTTTGAAGAAAAAAAAATTTTGGAAGGGGGTTCCATAAAATGTGTTTTCAAAAAAAAAATTTACATACCTCATTGAGTGGAGTGTCGTTAGAAAGGTCTCCTAAAATGCAACAAAAAATGTATTATAACCTTTTGATTTTATCCCGTCAATCACGATGTATTTGCTCTCCAAAGTCATTATAAAAACGTCCCTAGCAATTCAAAAATATCTGAAAAAATTCCAGAATGTAGCTTTTAATTAGTACACTGTCAAAAATATTTTGGACCCCCCTTTTATAGACTGAAAAGTGAACTAATTTTTTTTTCATTTACTCCATTGAGTGGGGCGTCATTTGATAGGTCTCCTAAAACGCAATATAAAATGTCAAATAACTTTTTGATTTCAACCCTTCAGTCACGATATATTTGCTTTTTAATGTCGTTGCCAGAGCGTCCCCCCCCCTCTATTTTCTAAACTATCGATTCAAAAAATCTGAAAAATATTCAGAGTGTAGCTTTTAATTAGTACTTTCACTGAAAATTATAACGAACATTGTCAAAAATATTTTAGACCCCCCTTTCATAGACTGAAAAGTGAACTAAATTTTTTTTCATTTAACCCCATTGAGTGGAGTATAATTTAATAGGTCTCCTAATAATAAAAGTCAAATGACTTTTTGATTTTAACCCTTTAATCACGAAAATTTTAAAATAACTCTTTTTTATAAATCGTAGTGAAAATGACTACGGATTTTTTTTATTTGACCTTACCAAAGAAAAATAAATCAAATGTTTCTTTAAAATATATTTTGGTTGCAAACTTCCGAAACATCCTGTACAAAAGAAACTTTACCAATTTAACCGCATGAAATGCGATCACAGCGCTCTAGATCCCAATTAGTACGAATAATCACAATTCCACTTTACTTTTATCGGCAGTTTCCTAGTTTACCGACCGTTCCGTTGGGTTTTTGTTGTGGTGGCATCGATAGAGTAAGACTGTAGTTTAATTTTATTTCAACCGGTTTTATTGCTACGTAGCCATAAAGGCGCTATTGTAAATCGCTTTCCCTGGCCCGGAAACGTCATATAACTCCCATCAACGCAGTAAAATCAGTTGTGAAGCAAATACGAAACTACACAAATAATCTACGTATACTTATACAACGGCTTTGGCGAAGTTATATTAGTTTTTTATAAACATTTATATAATTTATGAAATCTTATTAAGCACTGGCACTATTCTTGGATCATACCCCGGTGTTGAACGCTTGCTTTTTTAGGGTTCTGTAGAAAACTAGAAACCCTTATAGTTTCTCCATGTCCGTCTGTCCGTCTTGAAAAATTTTGACATAATAAGATGAAATTTGGTATACGGTCGTAGATTCATGACCCAAAAACAGAAATGATAAGATTTTTGAAAAATAATTTTTTTATACCCCCATTTCATAAAATGAAAAGTGTTTTAAAAAAAATCACCCCATTGAGTCGTTAGAAAGGTCTCCTAAAATGCAACAAAAAATGTAACAGAACCTTTAGATTTTAACCCTTCAATCACGATGTATTTTTTTCCAAAGTCATTATAAAAGCGCCCCCCCCCCATCTATATCTAAACTATCAATTCAAAAAATCTGAAAAGTATTAGTACTTTCACTAAAAATTATAACGAATATTGAAAAAAAAACAAGTGAAAGTGAACTCACATTTTTTTCATTTACCTCATTGAGTGAGATGTAATTTTTTTTAATAAGTAGGTACCCGTTTTTAAGTACATTTAACATGGTTCATATTAGAGAAGAAATATCTGCCATGAGTGTCATGGGACTTTCTTATACGTAATACTGAGAATAAACAGTATATATTATTCTAAATAATTATTTAAAAAAATTCTTTCTGGCTAAATCATGACTGTTTGAAAAAAATATATAGGGAATAAATTATAGATAATAACATACTCGACATTTTTTAACTAAAAAATTTTTGTCTTATTTCAAAAATAAATCGAGAATATAAAAAAATGATAAAAAAGATGAGTAAACTACAGGGTGGTCCGGTTTGGGATACATATATTTTAGGAGCTGATTCCCTGACTCATTGTGAGTAAGAAATTGTGCGGGAAGTGGGGGTCTATCTTTAACACCCTCTGAGTTACAGGGTGTTTAAAAAATTTCCTTCAGAGTAGTTCTTACAACAAAGATTATCTCATAACTTCTAAAGTAACGTATCTAGAGCAATCAAAATGAGTCAGTTTCATAGGTAATTAACTAACATATTATTCAGTATTACGGTTATTGCTATCCGTATTTTTATTCCGAGTGATAGCTCATCAAAGTCGAAAAATATCTTTTTTTGTTGAATTTTTTTATGAAAATGACATTTTTCTCCAAAAGTACCCATAACATGTTGTATTTTTTATCATTATTTTGGTACATCATAATGTTACCTACAAATTTACTATACAAAGTTTGGACGTGGGTCTTATAGTTTTCCAGTTATTAATTAATGCCCAAAGTTACTATTTTGCTACCAGCCCTATTTAAGACCCACGTCCAAACTTTGTATAGTGAATTTGTAGGTAATATTATGATGTACCAAAATAATGATAAAAAATACAATATGTTAGGGGTACTTTTGGAGAAAAATGTCATTTTCATAAAAAAAATCAAGAATAAACATCCGTTTCTGGTTTAGTAATTTCATTAATGAAAATTAATTGAATACATAGTTTGTCAGAAATATGTTTCAATAAAATAAAAATCACGTACACTGTTCACTGTCAGTATTACGTATAAGAAAGTCCCGTGGCACACAGAGCAGATATTTTATCATTAAAAAAAATCAATAAAAAAATGATGCCATTCTTTTTAATCAAGAGACTCAGACAAATGCCAGGTCCGACTTATGTTAAGTACACCACTGGGCCTTATGCTATAAGGGCGACAAAGTCAACAATGACTTATCTACTGATAACGTGTAAAACCGCGTTTCGGAGATAAGTATATTTACAGAGGGAACGAAAGTGGGAAGTCACGCAGTTAATAAAAGTTTTGATCTCACCAGACGTACATATTTCGTGAGACAGCTAACAATAAGTACTGTTTTAGTAAGAACTAAAAGTAGATATAAAGAAAAACAGTGTGGTTTGCATGGAACGTGGAACCATCGTTTACAATGTCAGGTATAATCCATAAATATAATGTTTAAGGGGTTATATACAGTTAGAATTTTCAAAAAATCTATTTTTTTTAATTTCATTTTCGTCATGTATGTACATATATTTAAGTACACACAAAAAATTTCAATCCGGCGATTATTTTCGAAGTTACACGCATGTTTGTAAAGACGTCTCAAAGCATTTGAAAGTAGGAGGCCGGATTTAAGGAGTTAAATACAGTTAGAATTTTAAAAAAATCGATTTTTTTAATTTCATTTTCGTAATGTACATATATTTAAGTACACACACAAAAAATTTCAATCCGGCGATTATTTTCGAAGTTACACGCATGTTTGTAAATACGTCTCAGAACATTTGAATGTAGGAGGTCGGAGCGTTTTTCTCAAATCTGTGTTTTTAAAGTCGGTGACCACTATTCCTCGGAAACGGCTGAACCGATCAGTCTAAAATTTTAACACAAGTTTCTTAATTATATTATATTTTTTAATAATTAATCGAAGATTTTTTCTCACCGATAAATATTGTTTTTTTTTTTAATAAACAATTTAAGGTCAAAAATCAATTATTTTTTTTGAGAAGCCGCCATTTTGTCAAATTTTTTTATTTTGCTTATTCCTTCGATTAAGTACAAGATTATACATTATTTTAACGAAATCCATTTGGGTTTTTTATTTTAAATGATCCAGTCCAGAGATATCGTGGTCACCGCAAGGCGCCTTTTTTGAGAGTACCTCCTGGAGAACAGCTGTATCAGCTTTCGTAATTATTATTTTTACAAATAAAAAATGTTAAAATATAATTAAAAGTTACCATCATACGTGTACAAATTTTTACATTAATAAATTTAAAAGTCTTCTCTTAAAAATTTTTTGAAAAATTCCTTTTTTTGACCTTCTGACTGTATATAACCCCTTAATGTCCGGTATTTTTAAGTAGCTATACGGAGAAAAATATTTCATAAGATTTTTTAAATTTTTTAAGAAATACAGTAGAGACCGGTTATAATGACTTCGAAGGAACCGGTCATATTTGTCGTAAAAAGCAGATAGTCGTAATAACCGGTAAAAATACAATTATATGGGATTCAGTTTGACTTTTATTTTCAGTCGTTAAAACCGATAAGTCGTATTAATTGATGTCGTTATAACCGGTTTCTACTATATGTATTACTAATTGACATATGTAGTAATCTTGAAATGGTCCAAATTATTGTATTTCTTGCTAGGCCACGTGTTTGTTACTAAAGTTACAATATCAATTAGTAATTATTGTGTGCAGGATCTAAATCTATATTATTTGTGTAGTTTAATTTGTTATACCAATAAACAAATATAATATTAATATAATTACTACTTTACACAATCTTTGTATTTATTGTATTGTCTTTTAATTGAAATTAAATAATTTGTTTAGCAATTTATTAACAAATAATTAAACTTTCAAATAATTAGTAGAATAAATCATGTAAATGCAGTGACGTAGTTAGAAAAATTTTCGGGGGGGATATACAGGGTCCTCCAATAGTGCGTCCGGCATTCCTAGCGCACTTCCCGTAAAGAAAAAAAAGTTTGGTACATAATATTATTGGTTTGAAAAGATCAACGTCGTAAAATTATTTTCAATAATACAGGGTGTCCTATTTTTGCGCTGTAACGAAAACAAACATTTTTTTAAATGGAACCCCCTATAACTTTTTCAATATTCAGATGTCATTTTTTAACTTCCATATTATCATCTATTCATTTTTTGATTTAGTGACAGTGTTGCCAAATTAGAAAATTTTTTCCGAAAAATAATCCATAAACAGGATCAACTTTAAATATTCTGTCCGCGCAACCACCGCGGTAAGCGAATTTTATTTGATAAAAAAAAATAAATAAAAAAATAATTAAATGTGTAAAAATAAGTTGGCTCTGAAATTTTTTTAATTTTTTATTGATTATTAACTTTTTACTCTACATAATAAACAAAAAAATAAAATAAAAAACTTGTAAAAAAAAATTTCCACATCGGGACTCGAACTCGGGATTCTTAGTTTACAATCTCTGCAATATTTTTTTTGTTTTTAAAATATCAACCAAACGGTACTTTATATCGAGAAATCACAAGAGACATAATAATTTTGTTTTATTGAGAGGATTCCAAAACATATTTGATATTAACAATCCGATATTTAATACCCGAGATATGATTTTTTTCGGTTTTGAACGGCCGCCATTTTGAAACCCATAAAGGAATTTCGCTGACTAACGAACTTAACCGAGGTATTCGTGAGATCGATTTTTTAACCAAGTTTCAAAAAGATCGGAAGTAATCCTGGAAGGCTAGAGAGTCCACTCGAAACGGCAGATATACATATATATATATATATATATTATTATATATATACATACAGTTTTGAACGGACCTCATTTTCGTGATCTCGAGATCAAGTTTGATAAAGATATATAGTTTTTTTTCCGAAGTTGCGTCATGATGGTGATAGCAATAGCTATATTTTTCTTCGAAAAATTCGCTAAAAATCGTAGCGACATCGTTTTTTTCAAAACGATTGATTTTTTTAACAATAACATTAGTCCTAGTAAAGAGTAACATTTTGATAATAACCAATTTGAACTTGGTTGTACAGGGTGTCCATAAAAAAAATGTCAAAATTTTCAAACTTAAAAATGATAAAACTAATTTTTTTCAAATGTGACTACCCTTTTTTTATTTCGCTATTCGATGGGGATTTTTCTCCTTTTCAATTTGTATAGGAGATGTCCTATGTCTAAACCCCATAGTTTCTCAGATATTCAATACTTTTAATAAAATTAACCTTTTTATTACACTTTTATGCACTGAAGTAGGCCGTGCTGATGAAAAACACATGCTGGCAAATTGATTTGAGCCATGACTTGAGCCTGGATGAAAATAAAAGACATTTAGAACATTTATTTTGATCTTTTATCTGTTATGTTTTTTCAATTTTTTTAACTTTTCATAATTTTTTTAAATAAAAGAAATAATTTTAATACATAAGTATTATCCATTTTAACTATTAATTTTAATCAAATATTAAATTGATACTTAAGTACTACATTTTGTCATTTGTTTTTCATCAGCACGGCCTACTTCAGTGCATAAAAGTGTAATAAAAAGGTTAATTTTATTAAAAGTATTGAATATCTGAGAAACTATGGGATCTAGACATAGAACAACCCCTATACAAATTGAAAAGTAGAAACCCCCCCCCCCCCATCGAATAGCGAAATAAAAAAGGGTAGACACATTTGAAAAAAATGAGTTTTATCATTTTTAAGTTTGAAAATTTTGACAATTTTTTATAGACAGCCTGTATAAATAAATTCAAATTGGTTATTATCAAAATGTTACTCTTTACTATAGTCTATTTCATTTAAGATTGCAGCGGTAGCTAGCATAGGAAGTATAATACGCGCTCCTGATTGGTCAAAACGCCAGATAAATTCACAATAACACAATTTTCACTAATGCAATACATCATGTTGCCTTGGAAAGAATTGCAATTAAATTCAAACTGTCAGATTAGTTATTCTACAAATGTATGTATATATACAGTTGACATTAGGATATAAGAAAAGTAATATTTATGACACAAAAGTGAATTTAATTTCTTGTAAATTCCATTAAAAGTTATATGACAGTTCAGATATGCCAAAAATTACGTGGTTTTAAAAAAAATTACACGTCTGACGTCAAGAAAAAAAACACTATCGAGTATTTACAAAAATCAGTAATAAATTAAAATGCGAGTTATTTCCCGTTTTGCCAAACAAAAAAATCACAGCATAAAAACTATAAATGTGTTAAAAATAAATTTTAGCCTATACTTTGTATGAAGGATGAATCTAAATACAGTGAAAGTTTGAAAAAAATTCACTGAAAGATTTAAGATTTAATAAATTTCTAGTTAAAAAACTTTTTTGTTAGCTATAAAATAGTTCCTGTGTGAATCGTACCGTCTAATCCCCGCCCACCACTGCAAACTTAAATGAAATAGACTATAGGACTAATATTATTGTTAAAAAAATCAATCGCTTCGAAAAAAAAACGAGGTCGCTACGTTGACCCTGTTTATGGATTATTTTTCGGAAAAAAATTTCTAATTTGGCAACATTGTCACTAAATCAAAAAATGAATAGATGATAATGTGGGGGTTAATAAATGACATCTGAATATTGAAAAAGTTATAGGGGGTTCCATTTAAAAAAATGTTTGTTTTTGTTACAGCGCAAAAATAGGACATCCTGTATTATTGAAAATAATTTTACGACGTTGATCTTTTCAAACCAATAATATTATGTACCAAAATAGCGTATTATAAAAATTACAATTGAGATTGTATATTCTTTCAAACAAACAACTAAATCAGCTAAATAGATGCATATTTGTTTGAGTTATAGGTACCCGAAAATACATAAAAAGTAAAGATATTTACAACCGAATTGAAAACCTGGTAATTTTTTTAAGCCCAACATCATTCTGATAAAAAATTGGGACTATCTCGGGAGTATATTCCTTAAAAAAATCAACAAAAAAGGTGCATATTTATCGGAGTTTTGTCCGAACATACATAAATATTGATGGAATTGATAATCCCCTCTTCTTTTGAAGTCGGTTAAAAATTATATACAGGGTGTTCAAGACATGCGTGAAATGCATGAGGTTATCTTAAATGGTAAGAGATACAGATGTAGTTAAATCAGATTAAAAATTAATTATTTATAAAAAAAGTGGTGAGTATTATAGTCCAGGCAACGTAAGATTTTTTACTGGTGTAAAATTAGGAAAAATGTATGAGGTGCCAAATTTAAACAGTGGTTAGAACATGCCGAGATGTATATTTACTGAAAACTCCCTAGCAAAGTTTGCCCCCTCAACCAAGAGCACAAAGTTTTGTATTACGAGGATTTTGTAAACGTACTGTATCTAATAAACGGAATGTTCTATCTACCTCGTCTTTCGCATTTTAAACAGATAATTAAATTTGCTGCAACATTCCTTATTATTATTTTAACCACAAATAATTGTATACCTTTCAAAACGGCGGTTAAACTAAAAAAAAATAATTTAAAAATGTAAAATTTACTACATAAAAAAATACTAATAATGTTATGTTCTTTTAATGGTTAAAAAATTTTATGTCAAAGTAGATAGGTACTTTTTGTTTGCGGTTTCTTGAGGCACTTTTTTCTGTAGAATTGTTTGGTGTATTTAGAATTGTTACATAATTTTTAGTTTTCTAGTTTTTCTTATGTGCCACTAACTTGGTTATAGCATATCTGAACGTGTTTTTTTACTCTTCTTTACAACGATATGTAACTTTTTATTAATACATTTTGATGTTGTAATACTCATTCCTTTCTTACTAATAATTAATCTCATTTAAGGTTGTTGATCACTGAAAGTCGTGGCATCTAACGGAATTTAGCATGAACTACAGGGTTTTGCTATGTCGTTGTTATGGTATGTCCTTGTGACTGTACCAAGTTGTTGTTACGTAATTTACCAATCTGATGTTATGCAGGTCGTGGAACAATTAATTATAACACATTAACTTTTTTATATATATTTATTAAATTATTGATGAATGTGTGTGTATGTATATATGTTATTATAATTGTTCATAGGTGATAATGACAAAAGTACTATTCAATGATTTTTGAAGACGATGTTATGTCTTTGCTTACTTTTGACTAATTGATTAAAACATTGATTGAAAATGACCACGTAAAAATATCGTGGGTAGATATATAATTATAGAGTTGCAAATAAAATATGATAAGATTTGAAATGGTGCAATTGTGTTTATCACATGAAAGAAATATAATATGTATGTGAGCAAATATGTCTGAGAATGTAATGTGTGGGTGTATGTAATATATAGGGTGTATATAGTACAGGGTGTATGTAATGTAAATGTATAATGTGTGTTAATACATAACACCTCCCGACAAAGATTGAAACTGGGGGAATTTTAAACAGTTTCAACAAACTTGAATATAAGAAAATACAGTACAAATTAAAATATAAGATTACATACATGATATTACAAAAGTAATCTAGATACAATAATAAAAATGGAAAAAATACATGAATATAATTATTATATGGAATACAATAATAAAATTGTAAAAATACATGAATATAAGTATTATATGGAATATAATAATAAAGTTGTAAAAATACATGTATATAAGTATCATATGGAATACAATAATAAAATTGTAAAAATACATGAATATAATCATTATATGGAATATAATAATAAAATTGTAAAAATACATGAATATAAGTATTAAATGGAATATATGTATATTATATGTTATGGATATAGATGTAAATAGAATAAAATAATAAGTTAATTATCATCGAACACCAATCTGATATATCACTCATTTGAACATAGCTTGATTTACTTCCAGATATAGCAAGGTAATTATTGGAAGGTTGGATAAATACATATGTGTTTGGAATTTTTATGAGGTATTGGAATTGGAATTAAGTGATATAAATTAAAAATTTGATTTAATGTTAATGGTATTTGTATGACGAATATTATTTTATAATTATTATAATAGAAAATAAATTTTGATATTTCTATTAATTTTGAAACATTTTCGTCTGTTAATTGAAATGGAAAGTTTTTTCGTTTGTCATGAGTTTTGCAATAACATTTTGTTTAGCAAATGAAACAGTATCGATAAGATATTAATTATCGATTAATTAAACATGACCTTAATTTTTAAATAAATTTGTTCTATTTGTAATTTTAGAAGAAAAGCTGTTAAAATCATTTATTTAATTTTTTATTAAAAACTTATTCATTTATTTTTAAAGTTGAGATTGAATCATTAAAATTGGATATATTAAAGTTTATACATGAATTTGTTCAATCATTCTGAAACATAAGCGTGTTTCAATCTATTAAAATGAATGTTTATATGTTTATTCTTGATTTTAACTAAAGCGTTAGTTGAGCTAATTATTTTAATAATTTTGTAAGGACCTTTCCAATCTGGGGAAAGTTTTTTTGATAGACCACGTTTTGTTGTATTATTTTGAACGAATACTAAATCGTTTTCTTTAAAATTATTTTGTTTAACGTGTTTATCATAATGATTTAATTTTATTAGAGATATGAATAAATTGTTATTGATATTTAAGCATTCATATTGTGAATGAACTTGATTTTGTAATTGATGTAGATTTTCTACTTCTAACTTTAATTCAGTTTCATTAAGTTCTAATGAAGAAAATATTAATTTCGGCGTTTTAGCATCTATTATAGATTGATCAGTAGTGTACAAGTTATTATAATTAGATTTTGTACCTAACTGGTGGAATTTGTAAAAGTCCATGTAATTTGGTTGAATTATATTAACGTAAGAATTATTAGAAATTGGAATACGTGAAAGTGCGTCAGCATTGGAATTAATTTTTCCTGCTTTGTAAATGATACTAGGTGTAGTTGGATATCTAATGATATTTTGTTTGAGCATTTTTTCAATTTGAGAATTTACCTCGTTTTTATGCACCTCAGGGTATCTGTATGTTTTAGTGAAAATTGGAACATCAGAAATTGTAGGAATTTCGTGCATAATTGCATTTGTAGTAGTTAAATTGTCACCAGGTAAATGAAATATATCATTGAAATTATAGCATATATCCATGAGAGATTTTTTCTCTTCAGGATTTAAATGTGAAGTACGTATTTCGTTTTGTAACGATAAATTACGATTTTTTGCAGAAACATTTGAATTAGAAAATAGTAATGTATTATTGGGTATCGGTTCTAGCGTAACCCTAATATATTCAATTTGTTTCCGTTTGTCTGAAGTATTCAGAATTGTAGCGTATGCCTTATTATTATTATTAACTTTAGTAATTGCTTTACATAAAAATACTTCCTCGCTTATTTTTAATTCAGGGATAATACCTTCTTTTATTTGAGGATTCTGTATATCGATTTCTATTAAAGTTTCACTTCGAGGTGAAAGTATTTGTTTAAAATTAGGATCAGAAATCGTATAAATTGATACAGAAATATAATCATTGATTAATGTTTTATTTTTATAATTAATCGTTGAATTTGTTGATTTTAAATAATCATTCCCGATAATACCATCGTATGGAATATTTGTTTGTTCAGTAAGAACATGAAATTTGTGGAATTTATTAAATATGTTTAAATTAGTTGTACCTATTGTTGCATTTGTTTTTTCTTTATTTACACCGCGTATTTTGATTTGATCATTTGTATTTAGTTTGAATTTAGCATTTAACGAACTAGCTTTTATTATAGAAATGCCTGCTCCTGTGTCGATTAATAATTTTAAATAACCCGTTTTTGATTGTTCACATGAAATTTGTAAATATGAATTTGTATCATGTAAATTAAAAATTAAATTATCTTTGTTTTCAATGTTAATGTTAATGTTAGCTCCTAAAGATTTATTATTTATACATCCGTCAGTAGAGCTGTGTCTGAAGGTGTACTTTTTAAGTTTTTTGAATTTGAAGGTTTATTTGATTCGCTAAAAATTCGTTTTCTACATTCTTCGATATTGTGACCTTTGAATTTACAATATCTACAAAATTTTGGAAATTGGTTGTAATTATTATCTGAATATGAATTTGTAGATTGAATTTGATTAACTTGTTTTTTATTTTTGAAACAATTGTGTGTAGAATGACCTTCTTTGTTACATATTTTACAGAATTTTGATATTGAATTATATGTTTTATATGGATTATTTTTATACATATTTTGTACTTGCTCTTCGTTGATGGCCAGTGATATTGCTTCATTTAAGTCAACTATCATTCTGCCTCGTAATTGATTAGAAATTTCAGGAGTGGAGTAATAGATTAATCGATTTAGTGAAATTTGGTTAATCATTGAAATTTGACCTATTAGATCTTGTTCGTTTGAATTGTTAGAATGAACGGCGTTTATTGCGCGTTTTTGAGTGGATTCAATTCTGAATGCGTATTGTTGAATGGTTTCGCGTGTATTTTGTTGTAATGAAGTAAGCTCGTTTAAGATTTGTGAATAATGTTTTTTGTCTTGGTACATAGTTTTTAAAAATGATTTCAACTCTTCCCAATTATTGAAGATTCTATTGGTAATAGCTGTTTTTGCTTTACCTTTTATTTTTGTGTGAACGAAATCTAACAAAATTGAACTTTGCTGATTATTTGCTAATCGAAATGCGCGATTGCAATCTGACAAAAATGAAGAAAGTTCTTCGCGGGTTCCATCAAAAGAGTTAATAAATTTGAATAAAGAATCGATTGAAATTGCTTCAATCGGCTGCGATTGTGGACCTTGATCAGAAAAATTATTGTGTTCTACACTATCACTAGTATGTGAGGAAATTGGATTTGAGGATTGAGTTGCCATATTTAAGAAGTAAATGTAAATTGTTCAAACTTACAGAATTAGTGTTGATGTTATTAGATGTTGAATCATTGAATTGTGTCTTGTTATTATCTGCTATTTGGTTGATTGGTTGATTCTTTCTTCGGTTTAAACGACTGAAGTCGACCCTTGATTTTTCTAGAGATCTTGCGATTAACGTATGTGAGAAAAATGTCCTTTGTAATTATGCAGTAGAACAGCGAATATGTGTATATTCTAATTCCTTTGCAAAACACACCAAAGTTATTTTTATGTCACTGTTTAAACGATTTGTGTGAAAATTCTTTAGTTCTACAAGTATCACGAAACTATTTATTTTAATTTGTACTGAACAACGAATGTCTATTCTAATTCACGCACAAACAGTAAATTAATTATGTCTCGTAATGAATAGTTCTAAGTTCTTTATACACTTTTTTAAACTAAACCGTTTTTCACTTTTCTAAAGTTTTTCGAATCGTAACAATTGCTAGTTGTTATGATTATCCTTCAAGGTTTACCGAGTGTTACCGACTGCGCCAATTGTTGTTATGGTATGTCCTTGTGACTGTACCAAGTTGTTGTTACGTAATTTACCAATCTGATGTTATGCAGGTCGTGGAACAATTAATTATAACACATTAACTTTTTTATATATATTTATTAAATTATTGATGAATGTGTGTGTATGTATATATGTTATTATAATTGTTCATAGGTGATAATGACAAAAGTACTATTCAATGATTTTTGAAGACGATGTTATGTCTTTGCTTACTTTTGACTAATTGATTAAAACATTGATTGAAAATGACCACGTAAAAATATCGTGGGTAGATATATAATTATAGAGTTGCAAATAAAATATGATAAGATTTGAAATGGTGCAATTGTGTTTATCACATGAAAGAAATATAATATGTATGTGAGCAAATATGTCTGAGAATGTAATGTGTGGGTGTATGTAATATATAGGGTGTATATAGTACAGGGTGTATGTAATGTAAATGTATAATGTGTGTTAATACATAACATCGTTAATAAAGAACAAATAGATCTGGCAACAATTTACAATATTAGACAAGAATAGAAGATTTATTTTTTATAATATTATAATTATTACTATTGCTGACAATAGTAACTATTATTATTATAAATAAAAACATTAAATGTAATCAATAATCACTTGCTTTTTACAACGCGCGTCAGTTGTCAATATCAAGTTTTTATATCTCAAAGAGCGCGCCGAATGCGCTGTTGCCATATCGTATATTTACGTCATGTGTTCGGGAATTTATCAAAGTTAAAAATTAATAATTATTTAAGGAGATGGTAAATCATTCTAAAATTTTATATACACATTCCTTAATTACCAATCTATAACATATCCGTTTTTTGTTAAAATCTGACGTTTAGTTTTAATACACGAATTAAACGAATACCAAATTCCAAGTGGATCCCTATGCTTGCAATGTATAAGAGGCCAACTTTGCACGTTTATAATTAATAAACGAAATGGTAAACTGACCTGACATTTTTTTTACAAATGCGAACTAGCTTACTTAACACAATATTAAAATTTTAACAAATTCTGTAGTGATCGATTTTAGTGAACAACAATCTTAACCACATCTGTATCTCTTATCGTTTAAGATATCCCATGCATTCCATGCTTATCTTGGACATCCTGTATAAGGAATACCAAAAACAATACAAATATGCATCAACCTAATATTTACTTAAAACAAAATAAGTTACAACCTGAACAAATTACATTAACATTTTTTCAGATATGAACATGAAGACAAGAATATATTGGTTTGATAATTCCCATTGCTGTTTATATACATGTATATTCATCTTCCAAATATTGTCGACTGTATTCGCATTAAAACATGTTAAACAACTTATTAAGAAGGAATATGAAGATATCAAGAAAAAATTGTTACAACTGCAGTTAATAGATGCAATTATCGAAGCGGTACTACAATATAAATATATTACATAATAATATACATGTATACCTGCATCTTTAGTTAGTATAACAAGAAGTATTCGATATAAAATAGTAAGTTTTTTGATTATGTAATAATCAAATTGTATGCGTTGATGTTGAAGGATGCATATTGGGGTATTTGCACCAAAAAGGTGACAAAAATTATTAGTCCAATCAATTTGTATTTTTGGTCTGCATTGTTCTACAGAGTCATTTTTTTTGTTTCAAATTGTTAAGGGGTATGTTCTGAGTACTACATTAAGTTGGCGTGGTCTATGACCTTGAGCGTTGTCCGCCATAAGCGCGAAAACTTTAAACGTAATTATCTCGTAAACCGCTCATTCTACGATAAAATTTGTCATAACCTTTCTTATTCATCAGGGTCGAATCTACAATTTTATTCACAGGCCCAATTCTCTATCGTCAGTTGGTGACGAGATATATTGTAAAAAAGTACACAAAAAATGATTTGTTGCATTTATTTCGTAAAAAAGGGATTATATTGAAAAAATTTAGATGACAATCTTTTATAAATCTCAATTTGCAATATTTTTGTTATTAGGTGCCATTTTGCAAAACCCATAGTTTGCGTGTTATAGCCCGCAAAGCATTGCAAAAACAAATTTTTTCATTATATTTCAAAATCTATAATAAAAGCTACAAAATGTGTAATGACAAAAGTCAAGATCACAAAATTCTACACTTTTTTTGTTCAGAGAAAAAAAAATTTTTTTTGTAAATAAACAAAAAAAAATTTTTTAAGGAAAAATTTTTTTTTTCTTTAAACCAAGAAAGTGTAAAATTTTATTTTCTATACTTTTGTCATTACACATTTTGTAGGTTTCATTATTGTTTTTCAGAACACACCCCTTAACAATTTGAATTAAAAAAAATGACTGTAGAACAATGTCTTACGAACTACATTTTTTTGATAATTTGATTGGACTATATATATTTTTAAAATTTTAATTATTTAAATAATTCATAAGAGTCGATTCAGTCCTGTCTCGCTCCAGTCAAATATTTAGTACCTTGCGCTAATTTAACTCGACCTGATAGACTATATAGTCTGACCATGATTACTTTAAAATTGTTCAAATAATGGGAAAATATATAAAGCACATAATTTAAGTTGTAATAATCACAATTGTATTCAAAAACAGTGTATACCTACAATTTTTACATTTTTGTTCATAACAAATCTTCTAGTTAACGTTAAAAAATTAAGTAGGTATTCATTTTTGATGATTTTTTTCAGAATTTTTGTGGAATATTTAGTGTTTATTTCAATTCTTAATTAAGCTCGGTCTATTTCTCGAATCGCGCGAAACCCATGTCATTTTGATGCGGAAACTCGAGCATCTCTCACGCCTAAACAAAAAAAGTTAGACATATGATTTTGCTGACTTTTTGATAAAAAAATTTTAGAGACACAAGAATAGATATTTGTGTATCTAGGGCGTAAAGTGGCTGTTTTTCGCACGAGTGGGAATGTTTGTTAATCGAGGCGCTAGCGTTTTTCACACGAGTGCGAAAAACGCACTTTACACCCGAGGTGCACACAATATTTTTTCTAAAACCTTATTATAATATTAATAATAATGTAATATGATTTTTTAATTAAATAATAATAACTTGTCATATTAATTATTAATATTGAAATTTAAATCAAGTACTTAAATTTTGAAAAAACAAATGAATATTGTTATTGTTTGACATTTATATTCAGATTATTTGTGTATTATTTTCACTCACGTATTTTATTCTGTGATTTTATTATTGTAATTTTATAATAATATGGATAATATGGAAAGTGATAATGAAAATTGCACGCCGCCAGAAATATCGGAAGCTGCAAAATCGGTAATTTCAAATCTACTACCGACAAAATCCAAATTAATATATGAAAATGTATGTGTCACTGTTACTATAGAAACACTTTTACGCTCGCCGTGCGTAAAAGTACTACTTTACGCACTGAAATGACAAAGAAAAAGCCTACTTTTTAACACGGTTGTAGAAAAAGGAATTTTTCCGTATATTGCTTAGTTCTCTCTACGTAAATTGCTATTTTCGAAACATTAACAATTATTTATAAATTGTTTAAACAATTGCGCAATGTTTTATGTATACACAAATGTTATTTATGACCCAATGAATAAATCTGCATCAACCAAATATAGTCCAGTAAACGAAACAGTAAAATATGCCAAAATCCGAACTTTCAGGGGCAAGCAATATTATGGTTGATTATTATAGATTTGGGTGCGGAGAATACGAAAAAATAACCAGGACTGGCGAAAAGTGGTGCATCACCCTTAAAAATGGGGTTGAAGTGAAAAACCCCTGTTTCCAAGTGTATTTTCAATTTATCTCAAAATCTAAAGCGACAATGGGGTATTTTTATGGATGATTTTTGTTGAGGAAACTGAGACGAATCGATTGAGACCACATATACTGAAATTTATTAAAAAATACTCCTTTTTATAGGTAAAAATGCTTTTTTTTATGAAAATAGTTTAAAAATTAATAACTTTGGTAACAATCATTCAAATGATTTGAAATTGGTCTCAAATTGTTTCTGAAATTCCAAAGAATAATGATCAACTATAATTTTTTTAAATATTATTTGTTTAACCAATGAAAATTGCTAATTTTTAAGGGTAAGCGTCATAAATTTTTAGAAAACTGCCTTTTTACTAAATTTTCAATAAAAACATAAGGGTTGAATGTTTTTTTGTAAAACCAACGGGGATATCTTCGATTTGTACACATAAACAAAATGAGCCCCTTCCAAAAAATATTCCGTTACTAGAACGGATGCACATTAAAATGCACTGAATTTTTATTGCAGTTTTCCAAAAATTTATGACGCTTACCCTTAAAAATGAGCAATTTTCATTGGTTAAACAAATAATATTTTTTAAATTACAGTTGATCATTATTCTTTGGAATTTCCGGAACAATTTGAGACCAATTTCAAATCATTTGAATGATTGTAACCAAAGTTATTAATTTTTAAACTATTTTCATCAAAAAAAAGCATTTTTACCTATATTAAACCTTTTAAAAGGAGTATTTTTAAATAAATTTCAGTATATGTGGTCTCAATCGATTCGTCTCAGTTTCCTCAACAAAAATCATCCATAAAAATACCCCATTGTCGCTTTAGATTTTGTGTTAAATTAAAAAAACGGTTGGAAATGGGGTTTTCATCTGTTAAACCCATTTTTAAGGATGTTGCACCACTTTTCGCCAGTCCGGGTTATTTTTTTCGAATTCTCCAGTTCAAAATCTATAAGAATCAATCATAATATTGCTTGCCCCCTAAATTTTGTGTCAAAATGCTTCCTTTACTGGACTAATATATAATTTTTTTGACACAAAAATTAATGTGATTTTTGTAATTGCACTATGATCTATGACATTTATATGATATAGTTGGTATCATTTCAGGTTCACAGCAGCTCTATCCAATAGTGTTTTCCTTCTTGGTGTACAATCACACAACGAAAATGACATAAGTATTGGTACAATCTACTTATTTACTGCAAAAAATTCGTCAATTTAGTGGTGATAACTACATACGTGTATCTTGTCAATATAATGATTTATTTTATTTTAAATAAATTAAATTATGTTTTATATAATTAAAATCTTTTATTTTGTCGCATGAATTCTACAAAATACATTTTGAACTTTTTTTTATAAAGATGAAAAAAAAAACAGTAAGAAAACGAAACGATTTATAAAATCCGATTAGAGAGAAAAATACTGAAGGAAAAAAACCGGAAATCCTATTTCTTTGCTTGTGGTATTTCATATCCGGATAAATGTCTATTATTTATTGAAATTTGGGGGGTGTTGAAGGGCTTTATTTTGTTATCAAAATGTTTATAAGTCGTAGAATGTTTTTACAAAAATATCATACTAAAATGTTGCTGTCTTAACCATAAAGTTAAATAATACAAATAATTATTAATTATTATTAATAAACTGGCCATTAATTATTTTCAAAACTTTGATAATTTGGAATAGAAAAACGGTTCGATGGAACAACCTGTGAATTTAAAGGGTTATTGTGGGTACATTGAGCTGTAAAAATTACGCTCAGCATTAGTCATCTCATCAAAATTAGTAAATACGCCGTAGATCTTATAAAATACCGTAAAAAAACATTTTTTCAGCTTTTTCAAATTAATGTAGAGGATAAAAAACAAATTTGTCTTTAAAAATCATGATTCTCTTGTAGAGAATTTATTTAAGTTTTCAAAAGCGTCCTTAGATTTACTGTGGGATCATTGGTTGCTGATCGATGATCAAAAACAAAAGGATCCTTTTTCATTTAAAATCGGATATCTTAACGATAAATCGACGTAGAGTGAATTTTAAAAAATCAAATTAAAGCTAAAGGAATAAGCTAATTGATCAATGTGTTGGTTTAACAGAGAAAAATTGACCCAAAAAAATGGACTCAACAATTTCTTTTTCATTTTTGATTTAGGAAATTTTTTGTTCCTTTAATTTTTTTCCAGTAGTGTATTTGTTTAATTACGTTGAATAATTAATTTTTCGTGCATTATATTTATTATAAATAAAATCGATTAAATAAAAAGTATTTATTATTAAAAAAAAGTGCAATTAAATACAACCTAATAAAACTACATATATGGCACGGGGCACTATTTTACGCGAGTCTGGACTCACAATTGACAAATATATATTTTTTAAAACTGATCAATCAAAAATGCAATATATTTAGGAGAAAACCATGAAAAATTATAAAATATTAAAGCAGTGAAAAGTTGTAGTATTCTCATAAATATTTCATTACAATACTCGACGAGACATTACTGGCGAACCGAGTATGGAAATGATGGATTTCCAAACTTCCTGTAAACTTTTTTCTGGATGCTTTAAGTTTTTCTTCTCCTAAACACACACAGACACACACACAGACACACACACACACACACAGACAACCTCAAAGAACTTCACCAGATATAATCTACGTGAACTTTATAAAAACCAGATTTGTTGAAGCTCTTCGCTCGCGATGTATAAAGGAAGGCACATTACCCACTTCTTAGCAGATCGATTTTAAGATATTTCAGTCTTTTTGTTGTAATTTTTCAATGGTAGATATCTTGTAGTACCTATGTAGCTATTTTTACTTTCAAGTGTTTATGTTTTTTAGGGTTCTGTAAAAAAATTAGGAATCCAAATTTTGGCTTCTGGGTGTAATAATAATAATAATAATAATTATTATTATTAAATCTTTATTCTGTGAAACTGGCTATTACAGTTGTAGAATGTGTCAATACATTGCAAATGAAGGGTACACGGGAAAAAGAAGCTAAGTCAAAATTTCTAGTTTTGAGTTATCGCTGTTTTAAGGTTAATAACTTGAATAATTTTATTCTATAAATGATATCTTTAAAAACTTTATCTTTCTAATTATATCATATAAGCTAGAGATTGGAAAATAGTTGTTATTTTTAACGAAATAGTTACTATATAGTTGATTTTTTTCTCGTAAAATAGTTGGTAAATAGTTGATTTTAAACAAAATAGTTAGCGAAATAGTTACAAAATTTTTTACTATAGTAATTTTTGAAATTTCCTATTACTAAAACAAGTGTATTACTATTACTAAAAAAAGAAAGAAAAAAAAATTCTTTAAGCAAGTATAATATACAACTCGACTATCAGGTTGGTACCTTTTTGAAAAAAAAAATAATAACAAGCAAGGACCACCCGGAAAATTTAGTTAAGGTTAAAATTAAGAGAAAAAACAAAAATTATACTCGAGTTAAAGTAAAATTGTGAAATGGGAGTGGTTTTTAGGGGTTGATATTGGTTTTTCGCGATTTTCGGCGAAACGCGATCTTCTAGCCAAAAATGTTCAGCACAAAAATTGTAGACAATAAAAAAATCTAAAACTTCATACAAAGCATTTTTCAATATAGCCTCAAATTTGCCGAGAAAATGGTGGAAAATCGATATTTCGGTTTTTTATTTTTTTCTCTCGTAAAAAGAACACAATTTACATTAAATTTTGTGAAAGTATACTTGTAAATTGTAACGGCCTATAACTTATACTTATAAATTATTACCAAAAAATCAATATTAATAATTAGAATTATTTTAAAGTTTGTCTCTATGATTTTTTTCAATACAAAATTTTTCACGTTGGATAAAAAATTCAAATAGTTTTAAAATAGTTGGAAAGGTAAAATAGTTGCAAATAGTTGATTTCAAATTGGGTTCAATCAAATCAGTTTTCTGAAATCGATGGAGATATGTAATAAAAATTACAATAGTTTCATTTTTCGCAATAGTTGAAAAACTATTTTTCCAATCTCTACATATAACATTGAATTTTGAAGTTTGAATCGTGTTGATCAACCAGTTTCCAAAAAAAATATTGAATTATTGTTAGCCTGTTTTTCACCAGTTTTTGAACACTTTTTATTTAACCAATGTTTATTTTAATATTTTGGTCTTTTTTTGTATTATTTTTCACACCGACACTTTCCGTATTACTACAGGGTGACCAGTATTTCTCTGGAACAAATTTCTCTGACTTTTCCCGGTTTTCCAGGAGAATATTTACCATTTTTCCCTGATTTTTTTTTAATTTAGATAAAAAACCTAAAAAAACGTCACTCTTTAAATATTTGCGAGAATTTCTATGATTTTGCATTTTTATAAAAATTCCCTGACTTCCAACCAAATTCCCTGACTTTTCCCGGTTTTCCAGAAACTGGCCACCCTGTACTAACACTTTCCATTATAACAGTAATGATTCATCACCAGCGACATGACTTGACTTGACTTGTTTTTCACCAAAACCGTGTGGACTTAGCCTCTTATTCCCGTGTATGCGTATTTTAAATTAATTTATTTTACGTAATTTAGCTTGTTTTCCCCCTTAATTCATATGTGGCTCGAAAAGTACCTAGATTTGCTACTAAATAGCGCTGTCATCTAAATTCGACTAAAAATTGACTTAGCCTCTTTTTCCCGTGTACCTTTCAAATAATAAAACCAAGATCTATATCAAGATCACCGCGGAAGCCTCAAGACCAGGAATCTAAATAGTTTCTAAACATTTTTTTATATTGATTTTTATTCATTACCTATATGAAAACGTAAAAATCTAGGATCTTAGTTAAAATTGTAAAAACTAACCCCCTGTCTACCCTCGCCATTAGGGGTTGAATATCAATTTTTTTAATTGCAGATTATTTTGCCCGACTCTACCATTATAAACATAAGCAACTATGCAGATAAACATATCAAAAACACAGACCCTGTCTACCCCCGCCATTATGGGTTAAATTTCGAAATTTTTATTTTGATAGATGACTATTTTGCCCGAATTTACCTTTATAAATAAAGCAGCGTATGCAGATAAACATATCTAATACCATCCTCGTCCCTGTCCCATGCTATTAGGGCTTGAATATTGAACTTTAATTTTTGTTTGAATATTAATTTGTCCGAATTCACTTTAATATCATGAATAATTATGAAGATAAATATATCAAAATTTACCCCCCCCCCCCCATTCCCATAGGGGTTGAAATTTCGTAACTGATATTTGTATTGTAGAGTACCTACTTGTGCCATGTTTCATTCGGTGAAAACAAAAAAAATATTTTAAAATTTTTCCATCCTCCTAACACCTCAGAGGTTAAATTTTGGGAAATGCTAAATAAATGTTTCATTATTTTAATTTTAGAGGAAAAGTGTAAAAAGCAAAACATGTTAGTTTTAACTTAATAAATCTAATAGAAAATCATATCAGGATTTTTTTAAACTTTTGCTTTTCAAAATATTAAAGCAAAAAAAAATTAATTTAAAAAAATTGGAAATTTTCCTAGTTCTATCAGGTAAAGAAACATTTTTTTTGCACTTTTCCTCTAAAATTGACGGTTACCAAATAAATAATTCATGAAAATTTAAAACCTCAATATTATGTTAAATTTTATATCAAAGAAAAATTAATTTACACAAAAATTTTTTTAAGACAAAAACTCCTTTTTTCCATAAAATAAGATTCCATAATAAAAAAATATGTCTATATTACAAAAAAAAATGTTGGCCCTATTTGACATTGAAGACGTAAAAAAAAATAATAACACTATTTTGGTTCCCCCTTAAAACCAAACAACTTTTATTTGAAACATTTTTTGATTTAATTGATAAATTAAAATGGGACATTCTGTATACCGGGTGTCCCAGATAACTTTTCCAGCATGGGGATCTCAGTATCTACACTACTGGAAAAAATTAAAGGAACACAAAAATTTCCTAAATTTTTTAGTGATTTTTGAAAGGTTGTAACTCAGTCAAAAATAATCGTATGAAGATTTAAAAAGATGATTTTGAAGCTTTAAGTTTCTAGTTTTGAAATCTTTTGGCAATTTTTTTTTGCGGGTTACGGTTATTACGCAATCATAAGAAATAACGTGAGACAAAAATTAAAAAAAAAAAAATTATTTTTGTTTGGGTCCATTTTTTGGGAAAATTTTTTCTCGGTTAAACCAATGCATTGATCAGTTAGCTAGTTTATTTAGCTTTAATTTGCTTTTTTAAATTTCACTCTACGTCGATTTATCGCTGAGATATCCGACTTTAAATGAAAAAGGATCCTTTTGTCTTTAATCATCGATATTTCAGCAAATAATGATCGCACAGTAAATCTAAGGACGGTTTTGAAAACATGATTAAATTCTCTACAAGGACATACCACGATTTTTAAAGAAAAAATTTTTTTGTATACTCCACATTAATTTTAAAAACACTGAAAAAAATGACTTTTTACGGTTTTTTAGAAAATCTACGGCGTATTTACTAATTTTGATGAAACGACTAATGTTGAGCGTAATATTTGCAGCTCAATATATCTACAATAACCCTTTAAATTTACAAGTTGATCCATCGAACCGTTTTTATGTTCCAAATGATCAAAGTTTTGAAAAGAATTAAAGGAACACGTTTATTGCTCCTAAAAATTCTGTAATCATTATCAAAATGAAATGAAGAATTTTTTGTTAAAATGTTTAACAATTTTTTTTTAAGTTGCTGGACATTTAAAGAAATAATATTTAGTCGTTTCTGAAAGGATTTGGCCTTTGTTTTCCATAATTATACTAATCTGCATTTATTGTATTAAATGCAAAGTTGATACCACGAACTGAATTACGGCCACGATTTACACACATTCATAAGATTGATTTATCGATATTTTCTGCGATGTTTACTTACGTTGTAGAAAACATTTTTTTCAAAATTAATTTTTTTCTTATAATTTTTTTTTATCAAAAAGTTATTGGTACCGCGCATAAGCGCGAAATACGACTGATGCGCTAACACCCACCCTATATCCGACATTGCGATAATTTTTCAATTTCAATTTTTTTTCATAGTCAGGTGGCATTTATCTGAGCCGGAAGTTGCTCTTGTTGAAGAGAATTACACCTATTCAGTTCGGGGTATCAAATATGTGCAATTAGTGCAGATTATCATAATTATGGAATGGAAAGGTTTAATCGTTTCAGAAACGACTAGATATTGTTTCTTTAAATGTCCAGCAACTTAAAAAAAAATTGTTTAATTTTTTTTTCTTTTTTTATTTTCCTAAAAAAAAAACAATATGTAGTGTAAAATTGTGGGAACAATCGAAAAAAAATCTTCATTTCATTTTGATAATGATAACAGAATTTTTAGGAGCAATAAACGTGTTCCTTTAATTCTTTTCAAAACTTTGATCATTTGGAACATAAAAACGGTTCGATGGATCAACTTGTAAATTTAAAGGGTTATTGTGGATATATTCAGCTGTAAAAATTACGCTCAACATTAGTCGTTTCATCAAAATTAGTAAATACGCCGTAGATTTTCTAAAAAACCGTAAAAAGTCATTTTTTCAGTGTTTTTAAAATTAATGTGGAGTATACAAAAAAATTTTTTCTTTAAAAATCGTGGTATGTCCTTGTAGAGAATTTAATCATGTTTTCAAAACCGTCCTTAGATTTACTGTGCGATCATTATTTGCTGAAATATCGATGATTAAAGACAAAAGGATCCTTTTTCATTTAAAGTCGGATATCTCAGCGATAAATCGACGTAGAGTGAAATTTAAAAAAGCAAATTAAAGCTAAATAAACTAGCTAACTGATCAATGTTGGTTTAACCGAGAAAAAATTTTCCCAAAAAATGGACCCAAACAAAAATATTTTTTTTTTGAAAATTTTTGTCTCACGTTATTTCTTATGATTGCGTAATAACCGTAACCCGCAAAAAAAAATTGCCAAAAGATTTCAAAACTAGAAACTTAAAGCTTCAAAATCATCTTTTTAAATCTTCATACGATTATTTTTGACTGAGTTACAACCTTTCAAAAATCACTAAAAAATTTAGGAAATTTTTGTGTTCCTTTAATTTTTTCCAGTAGTGTATAAGAGATACAGGTTATGTTAAATTATATTCATAATTCTATGTGGTTTAGGCGGTATACCCAAAAAACTGAAAATTCGGAATTTCTATAACTTATATCTATAACTTTTTTGTCAAAGTAGATAGGTACTTTTTGTAGGCGGTTTCTTAAAGCACTTTTTTGTGTAGAATTGATTGGTGTATTTAGATTTTTTATATCACTTTGTTTCCGAGTTACAAGCCCTAAATTTAGTTTTTCTTATGGACCACTAAGTTGACTATAGCATATTTGAACGTGTTTTTTACTCTACTTTACAACGATATGTCACTTGTCACATTTATTTTCAAAAATCAGTCGATGTACTAAATGCCAGTGATATTTATTAAGTATTTTATTACAAACATTTAAGTGAGCCATGAAAAACAAAAATTGTACACAAAAATCGCAATAACAATAATCAAAATAACAAATGAATATTTGAAAACAATGAACTATTAAAAAAATACATTATAATATCTTTTCGATAATAAGTATGGCAAGTGACATATCGTTGTAAAGTAGAGTAAAAAACACGTTCAAATATGCTATAGTCAACTTAGTGGCCCATACGAAAAACTAAAGTTAGGGCTTGTAACTCGGAAACTAAAAGTGATATAAAAAATCTAAATACACCAATCAATTCTACACAAAAAAGTGTTTTAAGAAACCGCCTACAGAAAGTATCTATCTACCTTAACAAAAAAGTTATAACCATTTAAAGAAATTCCGAATTTTCAGTTTTTTCTGTATATTGCCTAAACCACACAGAATAATGAATATTTTGCTTCCTCGCAATATCGAAGATACGAGAAGCTTCGTTATCGTTTTTAAACGAGAAAAAAAATTTGTTCTCCGATTTCAAAAATTTTATTTTATTTATCCGTTTCAGGTCAAGACAAACACTTTTTGTTCCGTGTCTGTCTGTCTGTGTGTGTGTGTGTGTGTGTGTGTGTGTGTCTGTCTGTCTGTGTGTCTGTCCCCCAATCCTTGTCACACGCTTAACTCATGAACCACTGAACCGATATTGATGAAACTTGGTTGGTTGGTTTGGTCTGGCTTGAGGACGGTCCCATTTCAAAATAATTAAAATTGTGTGTAAGGGGGAGGGGTGACATCCAAAAAGATTTATTTTTTGAAGATATCTCAAGAAAGACACATGTTACGTGAAAATTTTATAGAACCTTTTTTGTAGAGCATTCAATTCTCTATAATATAGGTCACCTACTTTTGTTGTAAAATATTCCCTGACAAAGATCTATCTGAATTTTATTTAAGAAAATCGTCATTTGTTTTTTAAAACTGCTATTTACTTTGACATATTAAATGTCATTTTGACGTTTTAAATGTCATTTTGACATTTGTTTAGCAGAAAATTTGTTCCGTGTCTGTGTGTGTGTGTGTGTGTGTGTCCCAATCCTTGTCACACGCTTAACTCATGAACCACTGAACCGATATTGATGAAACTTGGTTGGTTGGTTTAGTCTGGCTTGAGGACAGTCCCATTTCAAAATAATTAAATTTGTGTGTAAGGGGGAGGGGTGACATCCCAAAAGATTTATATTTTGAAGATATCTCAAGAAAGATACATGTTGCGTGAAAATTTTATAGAACCTTTTTTGTAGAGCATTCAATTTTCTATAATATAGGTCACCTACGTTTGTTGTAAAATATTCCCTTACAAAGATTTATCTCAATTTGCTTTATAAAAATCGTCATTTGTTTTTTTAAATTGCTATTTACTTTGACATATTTTAAATGTCATTTTGACATTCGTATAGCAGAAAAATAATGATTTTGATTGAAATTGTCAAAAAATTCAAAATATACGACATAATAACCAGGCGCGTATTAAGAAAAATGTAAAATTAAATTTTTTTATTAAAATCATATGAAAATTAAATGGTTAACCAATGATAGGCAGTTCATCTGAATACTTTATCGGTTTTTATTTAAATTGTTCAATAATTAACTACCTTTGATGAATTTAGCACGAGGAAGCACCGTGCATTTACAAGGCAGAGTATTTTGTGTAGTAATACTCACCCCTTTCTTACAAATAATTCATCTGATTTATCCAAACCTGTATCTCTTATAGATAATGAGATCCCCATGCTGGAAAAGTTATCTAGGAGACCCGGTATATACAATATAAATAAATTGTATATAAATGCAGAGAAACATATATAAATAAAAAGTTTGAAACAAAAGAACATAGCTAAAGGCAAACAAAAACACATGCATACCTACATTTCAATCAATATCTGTAATAACAAATATCCAAACACGTGAAAGTGCGTAAATACACGTAACATACATAGGTGAACCTGTATAGTCAATTTTATAAAATATGTATTCCAATATTGCGGTCCAGAGTTTTTTTTTTACAATAAATAAACATATGTATAAGAAAAATATTCAATGTGCGAACTTCAAATATTGTTCAGAAATTGGCTGCAAACTTTCGAACATAAATTCACAAGGAATATTTTTCAACGAACCTCTTATATAAGAAAATATGAAAAATTCTTTCACATTTTTTTCAACAATATGACATAGCGTATTTTTGCTAATTTATATATTGATGTTTTATTTTTATTTATGTTATTGTGTTCATATGTGCCGACTTTTCATTTGACGCCCGGGAAAGTGGGGAGGTAAAAATTTACCCAAAAAATTGTATATTCTAATAGCTGTAACTTTAGTAATAATGATCACAATGAAATTTTTCAAAAAGGAAATTAAAGCTACTTTTAAAAAATGTGTTTTCATTTTGTTGAATAATGAATGTTTTGATTAATTTATTAGATTCATATTTTTAGGGGGGGATATTTTTCCCGGAATTACACCTATAGGCGTTCCCTTTCTCACCTTAGAAATATAAACACTATACTGGGTGTCCCATTAGAGTGGTTTTTAATTTACTTATTTTCAAATTTCTTTAAGGTCACCTCCCAAATTTCTTAAAGGTAAGAAAAAAATAATGTATACACAATTTTAAAGTGATTGGATATTATTAACACGTGCCACCGAGTGATCGAATATTAACACGTAAAATGCATTTGATTTTTTCAATTTTTCTTTAAACAGCTGTATCTTTGTGAAAATTGAATGGATTTTGATGTTCAAAAACGCATCTTAAAGCTGATACTTTCTAGTTTTTTAACCTTTGATTCGTTTTTTATCGCTTCCCCCTACTCCTTGAAGGATTTTAGAAAAAGTGAAAGAAGCCTAAAACTTAATAATTCAAAATTAGCGTACCAAATTGTTACAGTAGGCTGAAAAAATTATTTTTAGCACAAAACTTTATTTAAACGAAAATTTTTCGTAAAGAGAATTACAGCCCCCTAAAAAATAATTTTGGACAAAATCTTCGGGGGGGCTATAACTCTCTTAAGAAAAATTTTCGTTTAAATAAAGTTTTGTGCTAAAAATAAATTTTTCAACCTACTGTAACAATTTGGTACGCTAATTTTGAATTATTAAGTTTTAAGCTTCTTTCACTTTTTCTAAAATCCTTCAAGGAGTAGGGGGAAGCGATAAAAAACGAATCAAAGGTTAAAAAACTAGAAAGTATCAGCTTTAAGATGCGTTTTTGAACATCAAAATCCATTCAATTTTCACAAAGATACAGCTCAAAAAATTGAAAAAATCAAATGCATTTAACTTGTTAATATTCGATCGCTCATTGATACGTGTTAATAATTTCCAACCACTTAAAAATTGTATAAACATTATTTTTTCCTTACTTTTAAGAAATTTGGGTGGGGGTGACCTTAAAGAAATTCGAAAATAAGTAAATTATTGGCCTCCCTAATATACAGCTTAGAGCTGGGCGCGGGCCGTGATTTCTTCGGGTCACGCCGTGACCCGCGTGAGCGTGAGCGATTTTCAAATATTGGATCGTGAGCGTGCGTGATCGTGAGTAAAAATAAAACAATCGTGCGTGACCGTGCGTGAGTAAATTTTTGTCGTGCGTGAGTCCGTGAGTCGTGACTATGTATATTTTGAGAATGATACGTTTGGATTCGTTTCACATTCATTAATACGAAAAGCTACAATTGACTACAATAAGAATTTCAAAGAAGAAGCACTGTAAAATTCAATAGTCAGCGTTGCCAACTTGAAATAAATTTAAAATCCCTCTGTCGACACGTTAATAATCCCCCAGATTTTAAAATGTGTTGGTTGTTACTATTACATACTATGTTTTATTTCCATTTTTTTGTTATTATTTGCACTAAAAATGTAGTTTAAAAGAAATAATAGAAATATAAAGTATAGGTACACATTATATTGCACGAAAAAAAATTAATTAAAAATTTTATTTATTTCATATTATTAAATCGTGTCACGACCGTGATCCGCCGTGTGTGATCGGGCGTGAGTAAAAAAATACAATTCGTGAGCGTGCGTGATCGTGATTTTTATTTCTGATACCGTGAGTGAGCGGGCGTGACTAAAAAAAATTTGCTCGTGAGCGTTCGTGATCGTGAGCAAAATTTACTCACGCGCCCAGCTCTAATACAGCTACATTTGCATGCGATAGTATTTACTTATGGTGGTATTCTGGTCTAGAAATTTGAAAAAAAAATCGATTTTTTCTTATTTTCAAAGCTGAACCCTTTAAGAATATGTCCCTAAGAGTATTTTTCAAAATTCAAATTATTTTCGGATACATAGCTGTTTTAGTAACGCGGCTTCCAAACCGGCTTGGCCGGATCGAATCGGACAAAAGACATTTTTCGAGACAATTTTTTTTTAAATTCTTGTCATGATTTCTCAAGTTCTACTGAACCGATTTACTTGAAATTTGGTGTGAGTCTTCTCTATATAACTATAAACTAACTATAGTTTAATACCAATTTTCAATGTTTACTATTTTTAAAAAATTCGAAAAAGTAAAAAAAAACTTTTTTCTAGCAGCCACAATTTAGCGAAAAAAAGTTTGTTTTCAACTTATTTATAGTTAGTACGATAGCAGCATTACTCTGGATTAATATAATCTTTTTTATTTTTTCATTTCAGGAGGGTTACAATCGTTACATTTTTTTGGGACCCTCCACTTCATCAGCCTATATCTTTATCAATTTTTTCACTTTTCTTAATGTATTCTTTAAATATTGATACATATCTTGTAAAATAAAGGATGGTAAAAATATTGTTTGTATTTTTCTTATTGCACTTGAAAAAGTACCTAAAATGCATACCTCTAGACTAGGATACCCCCTTAAGAAAAAAAACAAATGATAGTACAATGTTGAGTATTCTATTAAAAAATAAGATTGCATTTTTATATAAGATTTTAATTCTAGGAGTAGTTTATTCTGACACAGAATGATGTAGAGTAAACGCGGAAGTACGGATGGAAAGAACTCGGCCTGACGAGCAAAGGAGAGCAAAAAACCTTACATAAATCATGTAGAACATAGCTACCGTCATTTTCATCGACCGGATTCAGTTGAAAAGTTTACACACAACACAACTAACTAGCTATCTGTACCGCGTGTCCAAGATAAGCGTGAAATGCATGGGGATATCCTAAACGATAAGAGATACAGATGTGGTTAAATCAGATTAATTATTTGTAAGAAAAGGGTGAGTATTACTACATCAAAAAATTATAATAATTTTATGAGGTTTAGGTGGTATACACAAAAAAACTGAAAATTCGGAATTTTTTTAAATGGCTATAACTTTTTTGTCAAAGTAGATAGGTACTTTTTGTTTGCGGTTTCTTAAAGCACTTTTTTGAGTAGAATTGTTTGGTGTATTTAGAATTTTTATATCACTTTTAGTTTCCGAGTTACAAGCCCTAACTTCAATTTTTCTTATGGACCGCTAAGTTTACTATAGCATATTTGAACGTGTTTTTTACTCGACTTTACAACGATACATATGTCACGTATCGAAAAAAATTAAGACATTTTTTTTGTAACAGTTTTCAAATATTCATTTGTTATTTTGATTGTTGTTATATTGTGATTTTTTTTAACAATTTTTGTTTTTCGTAAAGTAGAGTAAAAAGCACGTTCAAATATGCTATAGTTAACTAAAAGTTAGGGCTTGTAACTCGGAAATTAAAAGTGATATAAAAATTCTAAATACACCAGACAGTTCTAAACAAAAAAATTCTTAAAGAAACCGCAAACAAAAAGTACCTATCTACTTAAACATAAAAGTTACAGCCATTTAAATAAATTCCGAATTTTCAGTTTTTGGGTATACCGCCTAAACTACATAAAAATATTAGTATTTTCTGATGTAGTAATATTTATCTCTTTGTTATAAATAGTTAATCTGATTTAACAACATCTGTATTCCTTACCGTTAAGGATATCCCAATGCATTTTACGCTTGGACATCCAGTATAGACAGTTGCCTATTAATATCAATTGTTTAAGACACTCGAATGTTAGGTGACTATTTAATAAAAATTTATCAAAACCCGCGCAACCCACTTGAACACAACTCAAAAAATACCCTTTCCAATCGAATGAAGTCATATATGAAAAATTTTGTATGAAAAATAGACATTATGCCTGTCCTTGGCCGGATGGAGGGTCATGACCGATAAAAGTCCTAAAATGGGTTAAACTACAACCACAGACATACCATCTAGCGAAAACCCGAGGTCTCTATGTGATCAGGAGGCCGAGATCTCGCTGTCGAAGGCAAACGGACAGATGGACATATAAACACTACCACTTTATGGGATACGCTAAAAATAGAGTAATAATAATATGCACAATGTTATTATTACAATAATGTTTACAATAGTTTTATAAAAAACCCTAAAAACATTTGATTATTTTAGAAGTCGGTTTTCTTTATTTTTTCTTTGTTAAGGTAGTTGGTCCGTAAACATTGTTTACGTCAGATTTTGTTTAAATTGCACAGGAATATTCCCTAGATTAATATCTGAAAAATAGCCCATTTTTATTAAAGTTGACCATCTCATTGTCATGAAAAACGATCTCAAAGTTTATATTTTTAAAACAGCTTATATGGACTAACCGTACACCAACGTAACGTTTTATTAGTTAAAATTTAAACGAGTCGTCAGTTTTCCATAAAAAACTGAAATGTTGTATATTTATATGAAAGAAAACAGTATACAAAATATTAGAATTATTGACCATCCCGTTATTAAGATTTAACCAGATTTAACTACCAAACCATCACATAAATTACAGTATTGTTGACAATGTGGCAACAGCGCATGCATTTGGTTACAGTAAAAAATACGCGAAATAATCAAATATTATTTTACAAAATATAATAAGTGGATGGAAGGAAATTCTAATTATTTTCATTAATATTAATATATTCTGTGGTAGCTTAGATGATAAAATATAATCATCTGACAAGTAATTAATAGTGGATAATTTGCAACGTTGCCATGATCATTTCTCTAAATTATAAAAATGTACTCATGGCCTAATGTGATCAGATTATGATGGACCAACTACCTTAAGAATATTTTTATTGACTTTAAAAACTGTTAAATTTATTCTGTTTTATTTAATTTTTAATTTTACAATTTCTTCCCTATTGAGTGATGTATCTAAAGAGTCCATGGTCAGATTTTGATAAATTTTATATGAGACCACCTCAGGAGTATACTCTTTTAAACAAACGAATAATCAACCAAATAGGTACATATTTGTCGGAATTATACCTGAACTTACATAAAAATATACAAAGGCGAATTGAAAACATACTCTTTTGTCCATGGTCATACTCTAATAAAATTACCTCGGAACTCAAAAAAACTAAAAATCGGAGTTTTGTCTGTTTGTGAATTGTATTACAAAAACTGACCTCCTATAATACTACTTATTAGATTATTAAACAAATCTGAGCCGCTGCAACCAAGAGAGAAAAAAAAGTCATTTGAATACTGACGTTTTATGACGCGTGATAACATGTTATGACATCACATGACATATGGACGTTTCAGAAATATTATAATATATTTCAATCAATTGCTTGTGAAAGTTACGAGGTATTTCCAAACAACTCTTAACCACTACAACATAAAAAAGGTGGCAGCTTTGCAAGCCCTTAGAAAGATTCGAAGGGGGGGGGGGGAGTTATCGCCATGTTCTATGCATTAAAATTTATCAATTTCTTGAAAAAAATGTACTCCGTCATTTTTTTCAAGCTCAGATCTTATAATGACGATTACTCCGCTGATTTTTTTGTTTTTGACAAATATTTTTTTTTTGTTCCGCCAGTTGCCAGAAAAAGTCATAATATACTAGAATAAAACGGGCAAGTGCTTGTTGGGCACGCACATGATAGGGTTCCGTAGTCAAGAGTTTTCAAAATTTTCGCAACCGAAGGGTTGAAATCAAAAAGTCATTTGGCTTTTATTATTGCATTTTAAGAGACCTATCAAATGACACCCCACTCAATGGGGTAAATGAAAAATATGTGACTTCACTTTTCAATCTATGATAGGGGGGTCCAAAATGTTTCGTTCGACTAGCAATCGAAAATTACATAGTAGCACTTCCACCGACGAAGGGATAAGCGGAACGGATCAAACGAGTAAAAATAGGTAAAAACGAGTTCGCTGCGTCACAGTGCCACTGACGAGTTTGTAACGGACTCATCATTTTCCGTTTAGCTCTCTCTGCTCATTTCTCGCGTTTATTTCTCTTTCGCAGTGGAAGGGTAATAACAAAAATTGCCAAATCTCTTTGTTAATGGAAAACAAAACCTATTTTAACTAGTTTGACTCCGTTCAGCTCAACTATTTCTCGCTCATTACCCTTTTGCAGTGGAAAGCCCGCTTAAGGGTTCCTAGTTTTCTACGGAACCCTAAAAACGGAAAAAATGAGAAAAAGTTGTATTTTTTTATAAATTCGTGGAAATTATTATTAAAATTACACATTAAATTTAAAGTGCATTTAGCATAGCCTAAGTATTAATTATCAACGTAAGTTTGCAGCTACCTTATTTTTTGTTCCCAATGAACAGATTGAGACATGAATCATTCACTTCAAGCCTTACATATTTTACCTATTCATTACCCAGAAAATAATTTGACCAAGGTTTTGACCCGGAGTTTCATGGTTTGTATACTGTTTCTCCGGGCTCTGGGTTTCATTACAATTTCTCCGGGTTTGGTAAAAATGATGACAACTTAAAAAAAGGTAATCAAATGACGCAGTTGTAAAAATTTGATTGGTATATTAAAATGAAACGGGCAAGTGCATGTTGGGCACGCACATGATAGGGTTCCGTAGTCATTCTCACTACGATTTATAAAAAAAAAGTTTTTTTCAAAATTTTTGTGACCGAAGGGTTAAAATCAAAAAGTCATTTGGCTTTTATGATTGTATTTTAGGAGACCCACTCAATGGGGTAAATGAAAAAAATGTGAGTTAACTTTTCAATCTATGATAGGGGGGTCCAAAATATTTTTGACAATGTTCTTTATAATTTTCAGTGAAAGTACTAATTAAAAGCTCCATTCTGGAATGTTTTCAGAATTTTTGAATCGATATTTTAGAAAATCGAGGGGGGGACGCTTTTTAACGACTTTGGAGAGCAAATACATCGAGGTTAAAATCAAAAAGTTCTGATGCATTTTTTGTTGCATTTTAGGAGACCTTTCTAACGATACCCCATTCAATGGGGTAGGTAAAATTTTTTTTTAAACACTTTTCATTTTATGGAAAGGGGACCCAAAAAAATTTTTTTTTCTAAAATCTTATCATTTCTGTTTTTGGGTCATCAATTTACGACCGTATACCAAATTTCATCTTTTTATGACAAAATTTTTCAGGACGGACGGACGGACATGGAGAAACTATAAGGGTTCCTAGTTTTCTACGGAACCCTAAAAAAAAACGAACGCGACCAATTTTTTTCTCAGGGTTGGCGTAATCTAAAATCAGGGTTTACATAATCTCAAATCTGGTCACACTACACACGTAGAAAGGTTTACTTGAGCCAAGTAAACCTTGTTTTGTATATAACGAAAGCAATATTTTCTTAAGATAAGAAATGTATTCTTAAACCAACTATAGTATCCTTGAACGAAGAAATAATGTAGTTGGATTAAGAGTACTTTTCTTATATTAAGAAAATATTGTTTTCGTTATATACAAAACAAGATTTTCTTAGTTCAATACAGTTTTTTTTGTGTGTACCAGGAAAAATGAGCCTAAAGAAGTATGATAAAATAAAATAAAAACTATTGAAAATGTTTAGTTCGGTCCTGACACCCTACACAATATGTTTCGGTGACATCGGGATGTGTACGTATGATGGGAAACACACCATTTGTGATTCTGGTAGCAGAAATGATACATGAGGGATGTTCAAAATGTGCCTACAAAGAATTAACCCACAACGAATCAATCGTATATTATGGCCAAAATTTCCGCAACACTTTTTACTTTAACGCTCTAGCATGAATTATAGTGAGAGTATCAAAGGTAATGTATCGAGCTCGTGCAATACAAATAGAGAAATAATTGTATTTATATTACAGTAGAAACTGGTTATAACGACATCGGTTAATACGACGTATCGGTTTTTTATGACTCAAAATAAAAGTCCAACTGAAATTGCATTATAATTGCATTTTTAGCGGTTATTACGACTATCCACTTTTTACGACCAATATGACCGGTCCCTCCGATATCGTTATAACCGGTTTCTACTGTTTCATTATTAGTCCAGTCAATAGACAATTTCGTATAGGGGTGGCGCTAGAAAAAAATGACGGAGTACATTTTTTTCAAGAAATTGGTAGATTTCAATGTATAGAACATGGTGATAACTTTTCCCAGTGCATAACTTTCTAGGGGCTCACAAAGCTGTCTAAAATCAGTTATTTGGGTATACCACTGGGGCTGTCAGTTTTAGGAGAAAACAGGTTTTATAAATCTTAAAGCTGATAAAATTACGAACAAAATAGTGTTTTTGAAAATTCTGTATCGTAAATAGTTATTGAAATAGAGCCCGCGAAAAAATCATTTAGCGACGTCGAATTTGGAGATCACGCCTAAAATGTAGAGTTACGTTCGACCGCTGTATTTAATTGAATTTCAAAATGAAATTTTAAATTATAATAGAGAAAGGAGTGCCCTAAATAATGCTCAGCACCCAATGTCGGAATCTCGAAAATTGTTTGAGTTATAAGCACTCAAAGTTCTAGGTATTACAAAAATTTAAGGAAAATTATTCATGTTTTTCGACGACCCCAGAGAAGACCTTCTACACCGAATAAAATAAATTCCAGCTAGGAATCCATAGAAAATTTAATGCCCTAATTAATGGTTTCAGTCCGACCATGATTCCTTTAAAAATGTTCAAATTATGGGAAAATATATGAAGCACATAATTTAAGTTGTAATAATCACAATTCTATTCAAAAACAGTGTACATGATGATCCAGACCACCCGTCCACTATGTTTTACGCCCAAACTATTGAAGATAGAGTTTTATAAAAAAAAGTTTTACTATGTATAAAAATTTTCATACTTTCAATTGTTTAGAAAATATGGCGACTTGATCTCAAATTTTAGGGTTTTACTAAAAGTGCTCTAATTTCGTTAAATATTAATGAAATTTTATTCTTTTTTTAAATTTAGAAAGTAGAAATAATGACTTTTGTAATGATCTATGAATATTTAAGATTTTGATAGTTTAAAGTGACAAAAGCGACATATAAAAAATGCAAAAGTTCAATTAGCGATAATTCAAAAAAATTAAATACAATGGTACATCAATTAGTACTTTATCTGAAAAAAGACATGTAAATAAACAACTTTTGTTAAGAAAATTAAAAATTAAAAATCAAAATTTTAAAATGGAAAATTGAAAATTATAATTTTTAATTAAAAATTTTATTATCAAAAGTTGTTTATTTACGTATCTTTTTTAAGATAAAGTATTAATTGATATACCATTGTATTTAAATTTTTTGAATTATCGCTAATTGAACTTTTGCATTTTTGATATGTCGCGTATTTCACTTTAAACTATCAAAATCTTAAATATTCATAGATCATTACAAAAGTCATTATTTCTACTTTCTCAATTTAAAAAAAGAATAAAATTTCATTAATATTTAACGAAATTAGAGCACTTTTAGTAAAACCTTAAAATTTGAGAACAAGTCGCCATATTTTTTAAACAATTGAAAGTATGAAAATTTTTGTTTTACAAAAGTTTCTTACTTTTTTATGGTCTTTACAATTATTTACTTTTGAATATACTATTTCATTTGATTTTACTGAGAAACGGGCATGTACCCCCCAAACTACCCCCTAAGGCGCAGTTTTAGGGGGTTGAAAATATTTTCTTGAAATTCTTTAGGGTCGATATACATAGTAAAACTTTTTTTATAAAACTCTATCTTCAATAGTTTGGGCGTAAAACATAGTGGACGGGTGGTCTGGATCAGCCTGTATATTAAAAGTTTTTATTATAAAAATTTGTCATTGGATATTAACCTATAACTTGAACAATTTTAAAGTAATCATGGTCAAACAAAAATCATTATTTAGGGCAATTAAATTATTTTTTTTAAATAAATTAAATTTTCTATGGATTCCTAGCTGGAATTTATTTTATTCGGTGTAGAAGGTCTTCTCTGGGATCGTCGAAAAACATGAGTAATTTTCCTTAAATTTTTGTAATATCTAGATAGAATTGACTAAATGGGTTGACCTTGAACAGGTCACCATAATAGGTGTTCAGTTTCAACTTTTCTTTTTCAAATCTAAATTCAAATTTTTGTTGCAGATTCGTAATTTACGAAGTTAATAAATAACTTTTACTTGAATTATTTTTTCAGAAAATATCCATTTTATATGATATGGAACAAAACAAAATAAATTTCTTAATATTGAATAATGTTTTACTCAAAAACTATCAATTCATAAGAAAAATCACATGAAGAGAACATTTCTGTTCATCTGCAATTTTTTTTTTAATTTTTAAGAAAAATGTTAGTTACTATCTAATAAAAAAAATCACTGATAATTCTTGTATAAATCTAAGCACTTTTTGCCTCTTGCACTTATTTTTAAAAATTAACAGTTTTGGAGTAAAAAAATATTGAAAATTGTTTCAGAAAAAAGTTACTTATTGTTCCCTGCAGTTTTAGATTTGAATTTTAACTGCGCATGTTTCCATGGCAACATGAATTTATTAGTATTTAAAATACTAACATTGAGGGTTGTTTTCACCCTTACAGTGGCTATTTTGGCACGTTTATAAAATAAGTGTACCTTTGAATGGATTGAACTACAAGTGTACCAAGTCTTATCACAATTAGTGAGATAATACTCACTTTTTAAACGATAATATAGTTACAAAATGTCGAATATTTTCCCTAATCCGATTAGCACCAAAATCAATGGGTCGTTTTCTTAAAAAATAATTCAAATCGGTGCATATTTACAGTAGTTGTGAACGAAAGAAAATTCTACATCCAGACTCACAGACACACACACGCACAGCCGCCATGCAGAAATCAACTTTTCTTCAAATTTTGAAGTTAGTACAATCAGAATCTGCTCTTATCTCGGACACGATTATTCGATAGTATTACAATACTTTCATTTCTTCGAACATAGAAGTAATTAATAGAAAATATCGAAAAATAGTGTAGGGTAGAGTGGGGCTAAAAGTCCGTCGGGTAAAAAGTCCCGAATTCAAAATCTCAGCATAGCAACAAATTATAGATATTGTGTCATATACATTATGTGAGGAGGGGCATAAATAAGGTAACAAAACCAAACTGAACAGTCGTCGACGAACGCTTGCGAAAGTCACAGGTAAACTATATTTATTTCATGCGTGAAAAGTAAAAATTTGTGATAATTTTCTTTTTCGTCTAGTTATTTTGCAGGTAAGATTGATTTAAAAATCAGTGTCAATGTAGTGAGAGTACTCCTTTGGTAGTTAATTTATATTGAAATTGTTAATAAACATTGACACATTTTTTTACTATAAGCTGATAAAGTATCCAAAGCAGTATTGGGGCAAAAAGTACATTTTTTGTATGTATCAACTGTGACAGCGATTATGATTTTTAAATTGATTTGAATTAAATGTATTAATTCTCTCAATGAATAAAACTGATATCTTAGACTAAGAATCAATAATTTAATAATTATTTAAAGAAATGTTAAAAATGAAGAAATATACTAATTTTAGATTGAATAAAAAAATTAATAGTAAATTCAGTATATCTATATAAAATATTAATCATAAAAATAAACAACTTACAAACTTTCGGATGTTTAGGTACTTTTTGCCCCCTGTACGGAGTAAAAAGTACACTATTTCTTTTGTTATATTTTGCTTCATATCTCGGTATGGTGTAGTAATACGGGTGCAAAATGTATTGGAGGTTTGAAGCTGAATAAATATAGAATATTTAAAACATTAACCATTAAGATAAATTTTCATACTAGATAAGTAATCACTATTTATGTGTAAAAACGGACTTTTAGCCCCACCCTACCCTACTATAAAGAATTAATAAAATGCAAACAAATAATAAAAAAATTTAAAACAATTATTTCAGGTATTTGTGTCTAATTTCTGTGCTTAACTCTCAAAAATATGTAAGATAAACATAATCCGGATAATAAGAGTACATTTTGTGGATTAATAATTAATAAATGGTCACGTTAAAAGTACGTACGTACAAGCCAATATAATAGTTTATACATAACGATACAAGGTACACCCTTCGACATTATAACTAATAAATCAAGCCTGAAAGACATATCTCATAATAGACATTATATGAAGGGCAATATATTTCTTTGAGTAATCTATTATCAGGAGCAGAAAAAAAACAACAGTAAATAAAGCTGATATCTCTTCCTTCGTTATAAATATTATTTCACGGAGTTCTCTATATCGACAACATTATTTTTATGCTTTCCAGATTTTTTCGGTGAAAGTAGTTTGGTATTTTGTTACATTATAGATGACAGATTTCGAGAATCTCTGGCATTTTTTATATTACAAGAAATATGAGGGATCGTTATTGTTTCTTATAAATGTAATACCTATACGGAAATAAAACGGGCAAGTGCGTGTTGGGCACGCACATGATAGGGTTCCGTAGTCATTCTCACTACGATTTATAAAAAGTATTTTTCAAAATTTTCGTGACTGAAGGGTTAAAATCAAAAAGTCATTTGACTTTTATTATTGCATTTTAGGAGACCTATCAAATGACACCCCACAATGGGGTAAATGAAAAAAATGTGAGTTCACTTTTCAATCTATGAAAAGGGGGTCCAAAATATTTTTGACAATGTTCGTTATAATTTTCAGTGAAAGTACTAATTAAAAGCTACATTCTGATTTTTTTTTCAGATTTTTTGAATCAATAGTTTAGAAAATAGAGGGGGGGGGACGCTCTGACAGCGACATTAAAAAGCAAATATATCGCAACTGAAGGGTTAAAATCAAAAAGTTATTTGACGTTTTTTATTGCATTTTACGAGACCTATGAAATGTCACCCCACTCAATAGGGTAAGTTGGGAAAAAAAATGAATGTTCAATTTTCAGTCTATGAAAGGGGGGTCCAAAATATTTTTGAGAATGTTCGTTATAATTTTCAGTGAAAGTACTAATTAATATCTACGTTCTGGAATTTTTTCAGATTTTTTAAAGTGATAGTTTAAAAAATAGAGGGGGGGGACACTTTTTTAATGACTTTGGAGAGAAAATACATCGTGATCGAAGGGTTAAAATTAAAAATTTCTTTTTTGTTATATTTTAGGAGACCTTTCTAACGACACCCCACTCAATGATGTAGGTGAATTTTTATTTTTTTTTAAATTTTTTAATTTATGAAAGGGGGGTCTAAAAAATTTTTATTTTCAAAAATCTTATCATTTTTGTTTTTGGGTTATCAATCTACGATCGTATACCAAATTTCATCTTATTATGACAAAATTTTTCAGGACGGACGGACATGGAGAAACTATAAGGGTTCCTAGTTTTCTACGGAACCCTAAAAATGGAGTTGATTTTTTAAGTAAAAATTATAAAATTCAATTTTGTATCAGTTTTAACATATACTTGTTGTTAATTAACCCATTAAAGCCCAGATTTAAAAAAAAATTTGCAGAAATAGATTTTTAAGTACCTATGACAAGTTTTAAATCAAAATTTTATTCAAAACGGCTACAAAAGAGATTTGGTTATAAAAATTTGCCCGTTGATAATTTGTAGGCATGCAACATATGGCAAAGGGGCATTTTTTTAAACTTATTTGTAATTTTTTTTTTCTTAAGTGTTTTCTTTATAAAAAAGTTGCATACAAAATAAATACAGTAGAAATCGGTTATAACGACATCGGTTTCAACTACGTATGGGTTTTAACGACTCAATATACTTGAAAAACTCGAACTGAATCCCATATATAATTGTATTTTTACCGGTTATTACAACCCAATATGACCAGTCTTTTCGATGTCATTATAACCGGTTTCTACTGTAACTAATTTTAAAAAACAATTATTAGCGAAACCTTGCTTGGTTCTAAGAATTTTTTTAATCTTGTAATTTTTCTAAAAAAATTATAGTTTTTGAGTAAAAACATTTTTTTCTCGTTTTAAAACGATCACAATGCTTCTTGTATCTTCGATATTGTGAGTAATCAAAAAACACCAGTTATGTATATCAATAAATTAATTTAAAATTCATTAGAGCGGTTAATATAAATGAAAACTCTGAGTTATGCAAGATTGTAAAGTTTTTTTAATAAAAATGTATATTACAGTAAACGTTATAGCTTTGGTTAATAAAATCAGAATTTGCTATCCATCAAACCCGTTTTATTTTCCCATCTATATTTGATGAGCAAAGTTCACTGCTTGTATATTGAAATAAAACTCACAAGCGAGCCAATCTGTGCTTTACCCTCGATCAAAAAGTATTTTAAAATAAAATTATCATTTTTTATAGTTTCATTTAAATAACATTCATATTAGAATATTTTGACCTTATTTATTTTAAAAAACACTACAACTGTTTTCTAATAGGATATCATGAAAATTAGCTTACTGTTTAATTACTGAATGCGTCCAACTACTGAATAAAACCGGGTTTCGCATTTTAATACACACCTTCCTTTTTTTTGTTTTTTATCAATTAAATAAAAAAATGTATCAAATAAATTATTGATTTTTGATTTCGCTCCTAAAAGAAGTGTGAAATGTATAAAAAGAGAAATTTTGAGTATGGGATTGACCGAAGAAATCTAGAAAACGGCTGAACCGATTTTAGTGAAACATAGACCAATATACAGGGTGTCCAAGATAAGCGTGCAATGCATGGGGATATCCTAAACGGTAAGAGATACAGATGTGTTTAAATGAGATGAAATATTAATATAATATAATATAATATTATAATATAATAATTTTATGTGGTTCAGGCGGTATACCTAAAAAAGTGAAAATTCGGAATTTCTTTAAATGACTATAACTTTTTTGGCAAAGTAGATAGGTACTTTTTGTTTGCGGTTTCTTAAAGCACTTTTTTGAGTAGAATTGTTTGGTGTATTTAGAATTTTTATATCACTTTTAGTTTCCGAGTTACAAGCCCTAACTTTAGTTTTTCTTATGGACCGCCAAGTTGGCTATATCATATACGAACGTGTTTTTTACTCTACTTTACAATGATATGTCACATGTCATACTTATTATTAAAAAAAGTAAAAACCTTTTTTTGTAATAGTTTATTGTTTTTAAATATGCATTTGTTATTTTCATTGTTGTTATTGCGATTTTTGTTTAACAATTTTTGTTTTTCATGGCTTACTTAAATGTTTGTAATAAAATACTTTATAAATATCACCAATATTTAGTACTTCGACTTATTTTCTATAATAAGTATGTCATGTGATATATCGTTGTAAAGTAGAGTAAAAAACACATTCAAATATGATATAGGCAACTTAGCGGCCCATAAGAAAAACTAAAGTTAGGGCTTGTAACTTGGAAACTAAAAGTGATATAAAAATTCTAAATATACCAAACAATTCTACTCAAAAAAAGTGCTTTAAGAAACCGCAAACAAAAAGTACATATCTACTTTGCCAAAAAAGTTATAGTCATTTAAAGAAATTCTGAATTTTCAGTTTTTTGGGTATACCGCCTGAACCACATAAAATTATTAATATTTTTTGATGTTGTAATACTCACCCCTTTCTTACAAATAATTCATCTGATTTAACCACATCTGTATCTCTTACCGTTTAGGATATCCCCATGCATTGCACGCTTATCTTGGACACCCTGTATAGATTATACATATATGTATATATGTCACTAAAAAAACTTAGCATTGAATATTATTATTACTTCCTCGCAATATCGAAGATACGAGAAGCATTGTGATCGTTTTAAAATGAGAAAAAAAATTGTTCTCCGATTTTTTAAATTTTACCGGATCTATCCGTTTCAGATCAAGACAAACACTTTTTGTTCCGTGTGTGTCTGTCTGTTCCCCAATCCTTGTCACAGGCTTAACTCATGAACTTCCGAACCGATATTAATGAAACTGGTTTGAGGACGGTCTCATTTCAAAATAATTAAAATCGTGTGTAAGGGGGAGGGGTGACATCCCAAAATATTTATTTTTTGATTTGAAGATATCTCAAGAAAGACACATGTTACGTGAAAATTTTATAGAACCTTTTTTTAGAGCATTCAATTCTCTATAATATAGGTCACCTACGTTTGTTGTAAAATATTCCCATACAAAGATTTATCTCAATTTGCTTTAAATAGTCGTCATTTGTTCTTTAAAATTGCTATTTACTTTGATATATTAAATGTCACTTTGACGTTTTAAATGTCATTTTGACATTCGTCTAGCAGAAAAACAATGATTTTGATTGAAATTATCAAAAAATTCAAAATATACGATATAATGACCAGGCGCGTATTAAGAAAAATGTCAAATTAATATTTTTTATTAAAATTGTATGAAAATTAAATAGTTAACCAATGACAGGCAGACAATCTGAAAACTTTATCGGTTTTTATTTAAATTGTTCAATAAATTAACTACCTTTGATGAATTAACACGAGGAAGCACCGTGCATTTACTTGGCAGATATTTTTTAAAAATAACATCAAGTTACATTTATTATTGTAAAACATATTTCACAAAAATTGTTCGGTAAAAATTCCATATGACCTCCTCCTCTAGAAAAGCTTTGAAACGTACGACAAATAAATTTAGTTTTTCGTGATTGTCATTTTACTTTTTGTAATTGTACGACTTGTCACGTACTTCACGGGGTAGCAAAGGGGCGGGTTGGAGGGGGGGGGAGGTTAAGGGTGAAACATACGGACCGGGAAGCAAGAGTTAGGTGATTCGGTACATCTGTGGTGTTTGTATAACACAAGCTGTTCGCACGTTCAGACGAACCGATTTCCGAATTGATCTTTATTGAAAATAAAAACGTTGTATTCTGAATAAAGGAAAATTTCAATTTTAGAGTGTAATAAAATAAATTAATATAATTGAATAAAGTTTGTACAGTGTGTTAAGACATCGATACAGGAAGACAACTCGCTGATTCAATATTATATCTATAATCTCTTATTTTAAGAACAGTATATTCATTCATACAGGATGTCCCATTTTAATCTATCACCCCCCTAATTTTTTTTTATCTATCAATTAAATCAAAAAATGTTTCGAATAAAAGTTGTTTGGTTTTGTGGGGGACCCAATATGGCGTTATTAATTTTTGATTTTTTTGGACGTCTTCATGGTCAAATAGAGCCAACATTTTTTTTTTTCAAATGGAAACCTATATTTTTCATTACGGTATCTTATTGTTTGGAAAAAAACAAACAGCTTTTGTTTCAAATAATTTTTTGTATGACTTCATTTTTTTTTATATTTAACAAAATAATTTTAGATTTCAGATTTTCACTAATTTTTTACTCGAAACCCATTAACTTTAGAGGAAAAGTGTAAAATACAAAAAAGGTTTATTCTAATCTGATATTACTAGGAAAATTATATCAGGATTTTTTTTAAACTTTTGCTCTTCAAAATATTAAAGCAAAAAAAATTAAATTAAAAAAAATCTGATATCATTCTCCTATATAGTTATATCAGATTAAAACCAACATTTTTTGTTTTTTACACTTTTCTTCTAAAGTTAATGGGTTTCGAGTAAAAAATTAGTGATAATCTAAAATTGTTTTGTTAAATATTACAAAAAAATGAAGTCATACAAAAAATTATTTAAAACAAAAGCTGCTTGTTTTTTCCAAACAATAAGATACCGTAATAAAAAATATAGTTTTCCATTTTAAAAACAAAAGTTGGCCCTATTTGACCACGAAGACGTCCAAAAAATCAAAAATTAATAACGCCATTCTGGGTCCTCCTCAAAATCAAACAACTTTTATTTGAAGTATTTTTTGATTTAATTGATAGATAAAAAAAATTAGGGGGGTGATAGATTAAAATGGGACACCCTGTTTATAAAATGTTATTATTCATATTATAAAATGTAAAGATTCCATTGTTGGAAAGTCTATAAATATATGTGGAACTAAAAATGTAATCACTTTTATGTTATTATTGGAACTAAATGTATCTAAAGTAATATAATTGTCAAAGTAATTGTTTTTAAAAACATCTCTTCCGGGAATCGACACATAACTAGTGCGTTCATTATATCACTATGAAACAAAAAAAATCACAGATATTTGAATACCTGATTTAAAAGGTATTTTTCATGACGAAACCGAATTCGTTGCCCAAATGATTCCATCACGTCAGGTTTTTTTAGATATCCGAACCTAAAAGTCCCAAAAATAACGATTTTGGCAATGTTGAAGAATTTATTACTAAGTAGGTAATTTTTTTCTGAAATTTTCTTTCATGATTTCGAATAGTACTATCTTTAATGATTTTTTACATTTTACTATGCGATTTTTCTTTACCGAAATATACTATTTTGAAGATATATGTAGTAAAGTTTATTGTATCTACTATACTACACTCTATTAACAAAAATATCATATCTTCAAACTAGTACATCTCGGCTAAAAAAAACCGTACAGTAAAAAGCAGGGAGTCGAACCGAACCCGAACCCGAACCGAAAACCGGTTCCGGAACGAAATTTTTGGGCGAACCGGAACTGAACCTGAACCGAAATTTTAAACTTGACGTTGAACCTGAACCGGAGTCGAACCGAAAAACAAACTTTCGGTTACCGGTTCAATAGTGTTTAATTTTACCGGTTCAATGAAGTTTAATTTTTCATTGCGATTGTTTTTATTCAAAATAATTCAAATATAAAAGAGTTTGTCCTTAACCACTCACTCACTCACTCACTCACTCATATATCAACGTACAGCCCAAACCCCTGCACCTAGAAACGTGAAATTTCGTAGGTGCCTTCCTTTTATGATGTAAGCACCCACTAAGAAAGGATTTTTCGAAATTCAACCCCTACGGGGTTAAAACGGGGAGTCAAAGTTTGTATAAAAAAATATTTTTTTTGTTCGTATTTAATTGAAACTTATCATAAATACTCTACAACATAAATTATGAAATAGTTATTTCAGCACTTCCAAAAATTTAACCCCTAAGGTATTAGGGGGGTGGAAAAATTTGTAAGATATTTTTTTGTATTCACCGAATGAAACACGGCATAAGTATGTAGATACTCTACAAGACAGATAGCATTTACGAAAATTCAACCCCTATGGGAATGGGGGGGGGGGTAAAATTTTGGTATATTTATATATTCATAACTGTTTATGATTTTAAGGTAAATTCGGACAAATTAATATTCAATTAAAAACGAATGCTCGACATTCAACCCCTAATAGCATTGGATGGGGACGGGGATGGTTTTAGATATGTTTATCTGTATACCTGCTTAAGTAATAAAGGTAAATTAGGCATAATAGTCATATATTAAAATAAAAATTTCGACATTCCACTCATAATGGCGGGGGTAGACAGGGTGTGTGTTTTTGAGATGTTTATCTGCATAGCTGCTTAAGTTATCATGGTGGAGTCAGGAAAAATAATTTGCAATAAAACAAATTCGATATTCAACCTCTAATGGTCGGGAGTAGACAGGGGTTGGGTTTTTGCTATTTTTAACAAAGATCCGATTATGATTTTTTATAGGTAATGAATAAAAAACAATATAAAAAATTTAATGTCATCCCCTCGAAATTTACGCGAGCGAAGCCGCGGGATGCCGCTAGTAATTCAAATATATTTATTATTCTGTTTCAAATGTAAAATAATTTTTGCAATCACTATAGTTGGCACCACTGACAAATGTGGTTGCGCTTATACATATATTAATATATTAATAAGTATAAGTATTAGAATACTTGTAATTTTCGTGTTTTTTAGTTTAACTTTTGAGTTTTCTGCGGAATTTAAAAATTAATAAAATAAAACTTTATGTTCATCTTTAAAAATTGGCCTGCTATTAGAAAAAGTCTTAATATACAAGAAAAATGGGAAAGATTGATAGAAAAGTGGTATTTTCAGAAAAACATGAAAAGTGCTATTTAAAATACACTTTATAGGCTGTAGCAGGGTAAGCATTGAAAAATTGCCCCAGCGTATTTTCTAATGAAGTTTTGTTATAATTGGTTACAAAAAAATAATATATTCTGAAATTTTCAACCATTTTTATTTAATAGTTTTTGAGAAAATTTTTTGAATGGTTTTATCGATTATTTTGGAAAAAAATATATGTTGTAGATATAACCAGGAGTGATCTGTGAAAAAAATATAAACTTCCAGAACCCATGATATCTACCCGAAAAAAAATTCCAAATTTCATTAGAAAATACGCGGGGGCACTTTTTCAATGCTTACCCTGCTACGGCCTTTAAATTGCATTGAGCATAGTCTAAATATTAATTGTCAATAATTTTATTATTCCGGCATAAACCCATTTTTTTAAATTAATACAAATAAAAAAATAAGCCATAAAAAGTATCGATACATTATACACAAAACTGGAAAGTAAAGGTATGTAGGAAAATATTTATTTAATTTAAAAAATTATAGGGTAGGTTTAATTATAATTTAATTAAAATTATTATGTTTGAATAATTCACAAAAGTAAAAAAAACCGGTTCGAACCGGTTCGGAGGTACATTGAACCGGTAACCGAAATAATAAAAAAATAAAATATTGAACCGGAACGAAAACCGGAACTTTATTTTCTGTGTAAACCGGAACCGAACCGGTTCGGGAAATAGTGCCGGTTCGACTCCCTGGTAAAAAGTTAAAACTCATTTTAAAGAAGAAAGATAATACTATTTACTACCGTAACCGAAAACTTAAGAAAAAAAATTACCTACTTACAATTAGTAATAAATTCCCCAACATTGCCAAAATCGTCATTTTTGGGACTTTTAGGTTCGGATATCTAAAAAACCTGACGTGATGGAATCATTTGGGCAACGAATTCGGTTTCGGCATGGCAAATACCTTCTAAAACACCTATTCAAATCTCTGTTATATAATTCAATAGCATTTTTTTGTTGCATAGAATTATTAATGGAACAAAATCGTTTAAAATTCAGGTAATTATTACGGGGTATGAACAGTGTAAACATCAGAATTTGAGGTGTTTTTCGTTTATTTTATAAAAAGAAATCGGTTTGATGGATCCATATCAAACTTTGTACACATCTTTAGTACCTTAATAAGTACTGATTTTATTTTAATGGTATATTTTTGCATAATAGTCCTTTGAAAATGGCATCTCTTAAATTTGACCTCAGTGTCGATGACAGCAATTCGTTCAAAAGAATCATTCGAGGACAAAAAACGAAAAAAATCTTAAAATATATGTTATTTTTATTAATATTATTATTTTATAAATGTTTCATTTTTTGGGTTTGTCCCGCGTCGCAAAAATGAAACATTTATAAAATCAAATAACCGCGAAAGTTTAAGAACAAAAATATTATTATTATTATTATTAGCTATAGCCAGACGTAGTAGTATTTCAAAATATCGTTTAGAAAAAAAAAATGGCAACGATTAAAGAAAAAATCATAATTTTCGTGAATTTTTTTATAGAACATTGTTTATATACAGGGTGAGTCATATCAGGTGGAACAAACTTAAACCGTTGATTGAGAAAAATATTTCAAGCAAAAAAGTTCATATAAACATGTGTCCGGAAACTCTTCGTGAGGGAGCTACAAACTCCCAAAGATTTTGACTAAAATTGGTTTTTATTTAATATCTGGAGAACCCATTGTGATACAGCAATGAAAATGAATACCTGGATTAGTAATAATACGTGTTATCGATTTCCAGTATCAAACAATGGTTATTTAGACCAGGGATGTATGCGGCTTGTGGGCTCTCTGATTTTTATCTAGTATTTTTTTGTTCTTAACTTTTTTCTTATGTTTGGTATTTCTATATGGTCATATGATACAAAATACACATAAATATACATTGTTAAGTTGTCATAAGATCAACCGTTTACGAGAAATACGATGGGGAAGATAGTTTTGCAGAATTTAACTTAATACGGATGCTAAAAATTACACAAAATAAATTGATATTCTTTTTCTAGTACTAAAAATAAGAAAAATAGTTGGTGTAAATATTCCTCTTAATATGACTTCTCATAGAATTATAGCCAGTTTTATTACTTTAATTCATGCTTTATTAATTGACTAAAAAACGAAATTAAAAACTGTTATCTGTTGTTAAGGATGCATTTTTGTAGGTATATTTACATACACATTTATTAATGTTTTTAATTATAGAACAAGAATATAAATTAATTTTGTGTAATTTTTAGCATCCGTATTAAGTTAAATTCTGCAAAACTATCTTTCACATCGTATTTATCGTAAACTGTTGATCTTATGACAATTTAAAAAAGTATATTTATGTGTATTTTGTGTCATATGACCTTATAAAAATATCGAACATAAGAAAAAAGTGAAGAACAAAAAAAAAACTAGATAAAAATCAAAGGACCCACAGGCCCCATACATCCCTGGTCTAAATAACCATTGTTTGATACAGGAAATCGATAACACGTATTATTACTAATCCAGGTATTAATTTTCTAATGTATCACAATAGGTTCTCCAGGTATTAAATAAAAACCAATTTTAGTCAAAATCTTTGGGAGTCTGTAGCTCCCTCACGAAGAGTTTCCGGACACATGTTTATATGAACTTTTTTGATCGAAATATTTTTCTCAATCAGCGGTTCAAGTTTGTTCCACCTGATATGACTCACCCTGTATAAAAAACGGCTACGTTCGACTGGAGAGGCATGTTTCCTCTAGAAAATCCATTTTGAATCAAATCAATCGGACGAAAACTGTCTTATTTATGCTGTCAACCAGGTCAAAATAGTGATTTTGAGTAAACGGTGTTTAAAGTTTTGGAAGAGATAAATCGAATATACAGGATGATCTAGCACTGTCGTACCAAACTTAAACAATAAATTAAGAAAAATATTTTTGTTACGAACCGCACGTGTTATATAGGCACGCGCTTTGGTCATTGACTTTTAATTGTCATGTTATTTACACAATGACAATTTATTTTACAAGCGCGTGTAATACTGACTTTGCATAAATAGTTACTATATAACCGTGCAGCGTAAAAAGACAAATCAGTGATCTTGGACGTCAATATTAAAGTACTAGTGTATATTTTTTCAAACTAATAAATCAAAGGTATTTTTAATAAAACTTGTTAATCTATTTCTCGCACCTAATTCTACACCAACAAGCTCCCTGGCCAACGTAGACCCTATACACCAAAATTATCTAGTTGTTGATATATTTCGGCAACTGGTACAACATAAATTTGGTGTCAGGTGAAAAGGGTTTGTCAAGCAAACTCGTGCGCAAGTAGAAAACACAAGTTTTTTGAAGAACCTGAAGAAAGAAGAATCCTGTTAAAAGAAAACAGAAGTGTAAACCCAAATCACTCCTTACGATCATATCCTTATGGTAGTAAGTACCCGGACCACTCCGAGAGAAAAGCCTACCTGGTGACCAGCCGGAAGAATTGAACCTGTCTGATCAACCAGTAGAAGTTGAAGAAATCAAAATGAGTACAATAAGCCTGGAATTAGCCAGCAGGATTATTCCCGAATTCAGTGGAAAGGTAGACGAACTCGACAGATTTTTAAGCGCCTGCGACGTATGTTTTAGTGAGATTGGAGTAGGATTAACACCAATCCTGTTTGAAATTACAAAGGGGAAATTGAAAAATGAAGCATACAATTCTATACAACATCGGCAAATTCCCGGATGGGCTGAATTGAAAGCCCATTTGAAATCTCATTTCGCGGACCGAAGAAACTTGGCTCATTTGCAGTCCGAGTTTGTAAATACGCGCCAAGGACGAAATGAAAGTGTCTCGCAATACGTCCAGCGTTTAGAAAAAACAGTTAGTGCCATAAGAAACATCTCTACAGCCGGAAAATCGGGCTCAAGCGTGACTGCAATTAATGATTTAATTGCGTCACAAGCACTTAATGTTTTTTTAGAGGGTTTGCAACAACCTCTAAAATTAATGGTAAAGGCGCGAGGACATAATACCATCGATGACGCCATTTCCACAGCCCTAGCCGAAGAAGACTCAGTTAAAAGAGATCAAGGACTGCAACAGGACGTTCGTACTAACTGCAGCGTTTCAAAAACCGTCCGTTTCACCAGAAACGTGCGATGTAATTATTGTACTAATTTTGGACACTACGAAAGAGAGTGTAGGAAGAAAAGAAGAGAAGGACTACATAAAAATAATTATTATCCTGTGACAAATACGACTAAAGTAAGGGACTTGAAATGTTACACTATCGCACACAAAGAAGACTATGACAGAGTCGGAATAAAAATGAGAGAGATAAAAACAGGAACAGCATTATTGTTCCTGGATTCAGGTGCCGACGTCAGCGTAATGAAAATCACTGACCTTGACGACGATACAGAGCTACGCACAGATGAGAGTTTAATATTAAAAGGGATAGCCAACGAAAAGATCAAGACACTGGGGCGATTTTACGCCCACATGAAAATTGGGAATGCTGAACTCATACATCCTTTCCATGTAGTGAGTCCTGATTTTCCACTCGCCTGCCAAGGTATATTAGGGCGAGATTTTTTCAATGAATATGGTGTGGTCATAAACTACAATAAACATATACTGGAAGTTGGCGATAATAACATCAAATTACAATTACCGGAGCGGGCATTGCCCCCGAGAAGCGAAGTAATCGTGTCAGCATTTACAAGTTCTAGTTGTGAAGGTGTGTGTGAAACACGAGAACTCACACGAGGTGTATTTGTCGGCAGATGTTTTACTGTGCCAGTCAATGGCAAATGCAATGTAAGCATTATAAAAACTAATGAAGAAAAGTGTGCTGTAATCAATCCAGAAGTGGATTTAGAAGAAATTGAAAACGATTATAAAAATTCGACAAGTATGATAATAAATAACAGGAACAATCTGTTGAAAAAAGCCCTTATTACAGAGAATTGCAATAAGGAAGAAGAAGCCGCATCAATGGAATTATGCGAAGAATACAACGACATATTTTTTGGGCTCAATGGATCTGGTGCAACATTCCAGAGATTAATGAATGCAGTACTATCTGGACTACAAGGAATAAAATGTTACGTATATCTTGACGACATAGAGATATATGCAGAAAGTCTGAGTGAACATCAAATCAAGATTAGGGAAATATTTGAGAGATTAAGGAAGTTCGATCTGAAGTTACAACCAGAAAAATGCAACTTTTTGAGGAAGGAAGTCAGCTATCTAGGACATGTTATTACTGATAAAGGAATTCAACCTGAACCTTCAAATATTGAAGCCGTCAAGGAATTCCCACGTCCTAAGGATCATAAACAAATCAAAGGATTTCTTGGACTCGCAGGATATTATAGACGTTTCATTAAGGACTTCAGCAAGATTGCGCAGCCGTTAAACAAGTTACTTAAAAAGGATGTCACATTCGAGTGGACGCCGCTTCAAGAAAATGCGTTTGAAAAATTGAAAAATATGTTAATTGAACCACCATTGTTACAATATCCAGATTTCGACAAGACGTTTATACTTACTACGGACGCCAGTGGTGTAGCAATTGGAGCAGTGCTGTCACAAGGTAAAATTGGACAGGATCTACCTATTGCATATGCAAGTAGGACCCTTAAGGCAGTAGTCTGCTTTAGGAGCCGAAAAAAAAGCGTTTTTTCAACAATTTTTTTGAAAGGGAAGGAAATGATTGCGGTAAACGAAATTTTGAGACGATAGTATATTATATTCAAGTTTTAAAAAACAATTTTTATTATTACAAATTATTGAAATTTGCCAAAGTTGTAACGATTTTTCTGGGGCGCCTGGAGTGTGCACTCGTAAATCGGTGCCGGTGATGGAGGTCGTGCGATGCATCTGAAACAGTGGAACCAAATTTTTTTTTAGTTTTTATAAGTTCCTTTTCTATATGAACTAAAAAAATACCGAAGAAATGACGAAATTCCAAATTTTTTCGAAGTTTGAAAAAAAAATTCACTTTTTTGAAAAAAAAAATTCACTTTAAGTTGCAAAACAAGTAATTTAAATAGTACTTTTGTCCAACTTTTTTAGTTCAAATAGAAGATAATTCAATACTGAAGCTAGATCACTTTGGTTTTTTTCGATCGGACATATATTGTTTTCACTATCGCCGGCACCGTTTTCCAAAACAATAGAATACACGAAGGGGAGGAGCGCGCGCGCTCGGGTCTGCCCGAGCATTCGCACCTGCTCGACGCTCGGCCACTAAAACTGACCTAGCTTCGAAAATATGTTGAATTGGCCTCTAAAATTTTGAACACATATTCTTGGATAGTTTTGGAATAGATTTAAGACAAAACCGAAAAATCGATTTTTTGAAGCCTGTAAAGCAGACTACTGCCTTAACAAGGCAGAAACCAATTACAGTACGACAGAAAAGGAGTTACTCGCCATCGTTTGGGCTACAAAATATTTTAGGCCGTACCTGTATGGACGAAGATTCACTATAGTAACGGATCATAAACCCTTAACATGGATATTTAACATCAAGGATCCAGGATCAAGATTAATGAGGTGGAGAATTAAACTTAACGAATATGAGTACGATGTGGTACACAAATCAGGAAAATCAAATACAAACGCAGATGCACTCAGCAGAATATATAAGTTAGATACGGATAAATGTAAATGTATCTACGGAACAGCTGATCAAGCAACTTGCAATGTTATTGCAGAAGTAAGAGGTACGATCAACGAAAGAAAAGGCGAGGCGGTCGCGTGCTGCATATCATATGACAACATATCAGATTACGAAATATGCAGTAAGGTCGTACAAAAACTGCAGAATCAGGACATTGGCTACGTAATCACAACAATCAAACGCGGCAAATGCATGTTTTATTTAATATTCAAGAATAAGAAAACGGATATTGTACAGCCGCAGGTATTGTCAAAATGTTTCAAAAATTTGAAGGAATGCATTATGAAGAATAAAATAAATAAATTGTGCATGTCGAAGCCAAATCTTTTGGACGGTAATTTAAAATGGGAAGACGTAAAAAGATGGTTATGCGAAGAATTAAACGAAACAGAAGTGAAATTGCTAATTCACGATAATGAAAATATAACAGATCAGGAAGGGACTCAGATCCTACACGATTTCCATTACACTCCGCTTGGTGGTCATCAAGGTGTTGGACGTACCTATCGGAGAATAAAAGAGAGGTTTTATTGGAAATATATCCTGACTTTTCAGGACGAACTTAGTAAATATTCTGAAGCAATGGCCGTAGAAAATCAAGAAGCAGAGACTATAGCCAAAGAATTCGTCGTGAACATAATCTGCAAGTTCGGTATCCCTGATAGTATATTGACAGACCAAGGATCAAATTTCATGAGCGAAATGTTCAAGGACCTCTGCAAGCTGTTACATATAAAAGAGATACATACATCCGCATATCATCCGGAAACCAATGGAGCATTGGAGAGAAGTCACAGGACTCTTACCGAGTACCTACGTCATTTTGTAAAGTCCGACCAATCAGATTGGGATCAGTGGTTGCCGTACGACATGTTTTCATACAACACGACCCCTCACACCGCAATGGGTTATTCGCCGTTTGAATTAATCTACAGGCATATACCTGTCTTATAAATAAATAAAGAAGTTTTTTTTATAATTGGAAATGTTACAGATAATAGGACGACATGGAGAACTGATTTGTCGTAATCGCCTCACCTCATTTAATATTTGTTTATTTCAAGTTTGGGAATCATTGGGGACAATGATTAGTTTATGGCGGGAGGTATGTTACGAACCGCACGTGTTATATAGGCACGCGCTTTGGTCATTGACTTTTAATTGTCATGTTATTTACACAATGACAATTTATTTTACAAGCGCGTGTAATACTGACTTTGCATAAATAGTTACTATATAACCGTGCAGCGTAAAAAGACAAATCAGTGATCTTGGACGTCAATATTAAAGTACTAGTGTATATTTTTTCAAACTAATAAATCAAAGGTATTTTTAATAAAACTTGTTAATCTATTTCTCGCACCTAATTCTACACCAACAAGCTCCCTGGCCAACGTAGACCCTATACACCAAAATTATCTAGTTGTTGATATATTTCGGCAACTGGTACAACATTTTAAGTAAAAAACTTCCAATAAACATGTGTCCGGAAATTTTTCGTTAGGGAACTACAGCCTTCCAAAGATTTTACTGAAAATGAGTTTTTAATATCTAGAGAACCCTTTGTGATAAAATTATGAAATTTGGTATTCTGTTTAGTAATAATAAGTGTTATCGATTTCTTATATTAACTAGTTATAATTTTGACTAGGGATGTATGGGGCCAGCGGGCCCATCGATTTTTATCTAGTATTTTTTGTTCTTTATTTATTTATTTTTTAAAGTTGAGCACTTGTTTAAGATTATATGACACAAAATACACAAAAACATACTTTGCTTATTTGTCATAAGATAAACCGTTTTCGAGAAATACCAATGGAAAAGAAATCATGCAGAATTTAACTTAATACGGATGCTTCAAATAAAAAAAAATTATGTTCTTGTTCTATGATAAAAATTAAGTCAAAAATTTAACATAAGTATACCTCAAAAAATGCATCCTTATCAACAAATAGCCAATTTTAGTTTCGTTTTTTAGTTAAGTTAGTGAAGTACATATAACAGTAATAGAACTGGTTATAGATCTTACAATTAGAGGATTCGTATTAGGGGATTTCTTTATATGAACTTTTTTTCTTACCTTTAATCATAGAACAATAATATAAATTTATTATTTCTAATTTAAAACACCCGTATTAAGTTAAATTCTGCATGCTTTCTTTTCCACCGATATTTCCCGAAAACGGTTTATCCTATGACAAATAAGCAAAGTATGTTTTTGTAAATTTTATGTCATATATTCTTAAATAAGTGCCCAACTTTATAAAAAAATTAAAGAACAAAAAATACTAGATAAAAAACGATGGGCCCACTGGCCCCATACATCCCTAGTCAAAATTATAATTAGTTAATATAAGAAATCGATAACACTTATTTTTACTAAACCGAACACCAAATTTCATAATTTTATCACAAAAGATTCTTTGGAGGGCTGTAGATTTCTTCAAAATCTCGAATTATTTTGTTAGATATCTTAGAAAAGTTAAGTTATTAAAAAAAAAATTTCAATGAGATTCGTATTTTTTCACGTAAAATAAAATTACTTACTAAAAACTATAGGTTCCTATTTCAATAAATGATGATGATACGTATATAAGAAATCAAGAATGCGTCTGGGGGAGGGGGGGGGGGTAAAGAGGTACGATAAGTGATGTATTACATTCTCACCTTACACCCGAATTAAAGTAAGCGAGTTTTAACGAGAAGTTAACAAAAACTGTGCGGCAAAAAACACGGTTTCTACAAATCAGTTGTAATTTGCACTCGTCGACGAAAAACAAACATTAGAGCTTTAATACTTTATCTCTCTCTCTCTCTTTGTTTTACTACACCTTTCACCTGTCACTTCACTTCACGTACGTACTTAGTGTGCGTTCTGTAATAAATCCAAAAAAATTATAAGCGGTTCTGTTAAATGTCTTTATGTTGTATGTTATTGAAGATATATTACCCTTCTTGGATTTTTAGTGTGCGAACATGTTCTAAAGACACATACAACAATGTGGCTATTAGAGCTACGAACGTTTAAGGGGGTCTCCTGAATTAGAAGGTTCCAATACAGTGTTTTTTCGTGATTTGTTTTAGAAGAGAAAAAAAAGAATCCTTTAAACTTCGAGATATATTTTTGTATTTTTTTTAAAGTGAACTTAATTTAATTAATTTTTTCTTTCATAAGAACCTTCTCCTGACAATAACAAACACAAAAAAAAATTGAAATCGGTCCAGCCGTTCACGCATGATGTCGTGACCAAGGGAAATAGGGATTCTTTTTTTTTATATAGATAATTGTTGAGGACGCATAGACTAATCGATTGGAACCATATATATTCTATTTGACAAAAAAAAATACTCCTTCTAGAGAGTTTAAAAATGTAAAAAAAATAATTTTTATTAATACTTAATTAAATTATTGAAAAATTTATAATTTTTGTTAAAATCAAAGTCGGTTTCAAATTGTTCCTGTTTGTGTAGCAAGGGCTGAAACAAGACGATTTCTGACTAGGGCGAGAGTTGACTGCCCGAGCGAAGCGAGGGCTGTCATCTCACTGGTCAGAAATCGTCTTGTTTCAGCCCGTGCTACACACGCTATTTTTCATATCACATGCATTGAAACAACGAGTTTTGATTTCTGTAGCCAGTCGAAGTAAGACTATTTCAGACAAATAGCGCAGTAATATCTTCATATATGTAATACTTCTATATTGCCAATCAGGGTCGGGAAAAAGTATAAGTCTGTACGGCGTGGACATATATTGTTGTCTCGCTATTTTCAAGTAAAATGGTCACTAGTGCGCATGCGCAATCAGTTTTAAACTGACATATTTGATTAAAATTGTTTTAACTGGCCAAGGCCTCCTCTTATTATCATTTAAATATGATTCTGCGCCTGCGCAATGGAATCCATTTGACTTGATTTGAATCGACTATCTCACTTCAACTTATCCCGGCCCACTTATAGCGATTGGCAATATAGGAGTATTACATATATGAATATCTTATACTATTTTAATAATAAAATAATTCAGAAATAAGATTCGCTTTTGTTTATTACAAATTCGATTCTGACAGATTTAAAAATTAATTGTATTGATTGAATTTTTAAAATTATATACGGTTTGTTTTGATGTTACTGTATCTGTCGTTGATAAATTAGATTCTTCAGTTTTTGTAGAGAAGCTCACAAAGTTGTCACTTCTAATTTTTTATAATTATTAATAAATAATAGATTAATGAATTTGCTAGTCAGGAATAACGTTGTTTATTTGTTTCTGCTCGGTACAATCGCATTGGTCTGAAATTGTCTTGTTTCTACTGTCAAAACTGGGTTCAAAACTAGTTGTTTCTATGCATGTGATATGAAAAGAATAATGATCAACCGTAATTTAAAAAAAAATGTTAATATTTTAACCAATGAAAATCGCTAAAAAATCCGTTACTTGCCATTAAACATTAACCCAGCGATTCTCAACCTGTGGGGCGCGCTCCCCTAGGTGGGCATGATAAAACTGAATGGAAGGCGCGAGTACATTGAGAAAAAATATTATTAAAAAATTTATTTAATTTACTGAATGAAAAATAACATTCTGACATGAATAAAAAATACAAACTAAAATACACGTTTACATTTACACTGACATAATACACTTATAAATAGGATTGTATCAGTACTGCACAATGTATTTATCAATATTAAATTAAAAACAAGATTAATAATTATTAGCGACTTCTTTGGACCTGTCTTGCAGAGCAAAGTTTTTCGAAAGAAGGTTTAATACATACATATTAGAAATTGACAATATAAAGCATTTTTTATATTTAGCTGAGATCTATTTTTCAGTGAAAATTATTGTATGGGGGTGGGGGGAGGGGGCGCGATGAGAATTGTGATTGATAATTGGGTCGCAGATACTAAAAGGTTGAGAAACGCTGCATTTACCCTAAAAATACAATAAATAAGCATAAAAATAAATAAATTTATATTGTTGTATATAAGATTTTATATTGTTGTAGACATCTAACGTAAATATCTTCTTGATTCGCAGGATTGGTACATTTGTAAAGTACAAAAATTTTGTACAAATCGATATCAGATAGAGACCAGAATTCAAGATCTCGGCAGGGAAAAACGCTCGGTCTTGCTTTCATTTCCTCATCAATATTCTACGCAGTGTCTGACAGAGATAACCGTAAAAAAATAATCTCTAAAACATTTCTCTAATGTAAAAAACATTATTCAACCATTCTGTGTTTTACATGTTTTTATTCAAATTAATAATTAACTTTTAATGGTAGAATTATAACACGTTTTTATGGTCTACTTTATTAAAAGTTAATAACAATCAAATAAATATATACTAACTGTCATTTTTATTAACCCTTCAGGGATGAAAGTATCTTTTTTTTCCAAAAAAGAGGAAAAGAGGAATTTTTTCTTGAAAAAAGAGACCAAAAAGAGGAATTTTCTAGCTCTTGAATAGGTTATCTATAGATATATTTTTTAACGTTTAATCTAGAAATATATTTTTTTACGTTTTTGCGCTATTATTTTTTATTATTAAGGACAAAAAACATTCCAGAAAATATAAAGAACCTAAAAGATAACAAATTCTGGGTATTATATCGCACACCTAGATCTAAACAGGTATTAACTCAAAAAACACTTTTTTCAGTACAGGCGAAAAACTGATTACAATTACATTGTGCACTATATAGATTTATGCTTTTTATATGCAGCTAGAAGAAAGATATTGTAGGAATTTTTAAATCTGGTTTTTTTTTCGGTAGGTATTGAGATAAGGAATTCGATGGTGTGCATAACTCAAAAATTTCAATTTTTGAGTTAGCTCCCTTTAGATCTAGGTGTACGATATATGAAACCATAAAGCCTTGGCATCTTAAAACTAAGTTTGCTTTACGACTTTGCAAATCTATTAGGTATATGTGATTCAAATAAGTGGCATTTTACCTTCGTCGAACGCCATGGCGTTTTACATATTTTATATCATACACTCATCAAAAAAATTAAACGATAATTTTAAATAAGCAAAATTTTTACCAATTTCAAACAATTATATTTCCGCGAAAAATCATTGGATTTGCATGATCTAAAGCTCATTCGAAAGCTTGCGTTTTCTAGTTTTTAAACCAAAAGCCCAATTATTTTTATCATCCCCTGCTGCTGTGAGCCAAGGGTTAAAACAGTTCGAAAAAGTTATCTCTTAATTTTTTATAAACTTTGAAAGCGTAAAATTTTTGCAAACTTTTTTTTACCAGAAATTCAATAATAACATTCGGAAGCTTTTATCTTGAAAATTTGTTTTTATCGTCCCTGTACGATTTTTTTGACCGCGTTATTTACTGTCGAAGTAAAAACGACAATTTTAAAACATGTTAAAAAACGGTATTTTGTCAAAAATAACGAAACCTTAAAAGCAAACGTGTTTTTTTAAGTTAATAGTGTCCCAAAAAATTATTTAGAATAGCAAGTTGCCGCAATTTTTAGGGGTCTGTAGAAAACTAGGGACCCTTATAGTTTCTCCATGTCCGTCCGTCCGTTTTCAAAAATTTTGATTTTTTTGAGAGTGTCTGTAGAGTACAATAACAATTATTGAAAAAAAAAATTGCATAACATCATTTAGAAAAGTGTTATTTTCCCTTCAAAAACTTATTTTTTAATATTATTTTGTATCTCTGCGAAAAATGATTAAAATTTAATGGATCAAGGTTTTTTTTTTTTAATTTTCGAACTGTTTTAACCCTTGGCCCAGAGCAGCAGGGGATAATAAAAATAATTGGGCTCATGATTCAAAAACTAGATAATACAAGCTTTCGAATGAGCTTTAGATCATGCAAATCCAATCATTTTTCGCGGAAATATAACTGTTTGAAAATTGATAAAAAATTTATTTATTTAAAATTATCTTTTAATTTTTTTAATGATTGTATAGTAGATAAATAACTAACGCGGCGCGCAAGTTTTAAGATGCCAAGGCTTAAGAAATACATAATATTATCAAAATTTAACTCGTTTTTTACATTTCTGCCTTCTTACATCGAACAATTTTATTTTTTAAATAAAAATAATTATAAGCTAACAAATAACAAAGTCAACTTGAAATTAGTCAAAAAAAAGAGGAAAAAGAGGAGTTTTTTTGAAAAAAGGGTGCTTTAGGGCCGACCTCCCAAAAAAAGAGGAAAAAAGAGGACCGCTAGCATCCCTGACCCTTGCGCAACGGTTTTCCGTTATACGTTTTATAAGATTATTTTGTTTTCTTCAAAATATTATGTTTATTTCAGCCTGAAATTTATTATTTAAATGTTTTTGAAAAAAATAAAAATAAAACGGGCAAGTGCGTGTTGGGCACGCACATAATAGGGTTCCGTAGTCATTCTAAATATGATTTATAAAAAAAATAGTTATTTCAAAATTTTTCATATATTATTTTTGTACAGTGTTCGTTATAATTTTCACTGAAAGTATTAATTAAAAGCTAAATTCTAGAATTTTTTCAGATTTTTTTAATTGATAGTTTAGAAAATAGAGGGGGGATGCTATTATAATGACTTTGAAGAGTAAATACATCGTGATTGAAGGGTTCAAATCAAAAGGTCCTGATACATTTTTTGCTGCATTTTAAGAGACCTTTCTAACGACACCCCACTCAATGGGGTAGATGAACATTATTTTCCATTTTATGGAAGGGGGTCTAAAAAAAATATTTTTTTTAATCTTATCATTTCTGTTTTTGGGCCATCAATTTAAATCTTATACAGAGTTTTATTTTATTAAGTAATTTTTTTTCAAGACAACGGACGGACGGACATGGAGAAACTATAAGGGTTCCTAGTTTTCTACACACAAAAAAAACTGTATTGGACCAAGGAAATCTTGTTTCGTATATAATGAAAACAATATTTTCTTAATATAAGAAACATACTCTTAATCCAACTACGTTATTCCTTCGTTCAAGAATACTATAGTTGGTTTAAGAGATTATTGCTTATCTTAAGAAAATACTGTTTTCATTATATACAAAACAAGATTTACTTGGTTTGAAAAATCCTTTCTACCAGTGTATGGAACTCTTAAAGCTAAATAATATATATATTAAATATTACTACTTTTTTTTACACAATAATTGGTGATTTTTGGAATAAATAGATAAAATACGATGGATTAAAACAAAATTTATTTGATTTAATAAAATTTTTAAAAAGATGGGTTAATGACTCATAAAAACTCGTTGTAAGAGTCATACCCTCCCTACACCGACTACAAAATTTAGTTAAGATCTTTTACATCCTATGAAAATTCTAGTTGAACTAAAGGGCAATTTGGCGCACACTAGCGTTTCTCAATTATGATCAATTAACATATTACTATAAAAAAAAATAAAAATATAGATATATTGCAAATATTCAAACTACTGAAAAAAATTTAAAAAAATCCCTATATTTTATTTTCTATTTAATAATATTCTTATAAAGTGCGCCATATTCTCCGCTATTCCCCTACTCAAAATACTCGTGAGTTTATTAATTTAATTTGTTTCCTTGTCTATAAAAATATACATAAATAAATAAATTTTCTTATAATAAAAAAATTTATAATACTTGTAGTATATTTAAAAAAAAAGTGAATTTGTATTTTTATTATCACTTTTGCCAATTTTATACGAAAATATGCTTAGATAAGCTTACAGTGTTACAAGAAAATATGTGTTGACGGTGTCGGGTTCACTATAAACGGGGATGAACTCCTTTTATGATCCTCGAAATCGAAAATCGCGTCACTAGTATATTGTGCAATATCGGATTTAACGATTTTGTTATAAAAAAATCAAGACGAAAGGTTTCTTATTGTTTTTGTGATTTTATTTTGTACAAGTCTGTTATGATACATTATTTTTACTGTAATGTCATTTATATTACTTTAAATACATCAGTATCTTTCTGTTTTGTTATATTCTATTCTATTATTATGATAATATATATTTTTAGGCTTCCGTAGAAAAATAGGAACCCTTATAGTTTTGCTCTATCCTGTCCGTTTATACAGGCTGTTTGGTTCGGCGATACGAATATTTTGAAGGAAGATAGAATGAGTCATTTGGAAGTGATTTAAGCAAATATACTTATATACAAAGTGCTACAGTTTCTTTATATCGGCCTTTTTAGTAAATTTTTGAGAAAACTCTAATTTATACATGTCAATGGCAAAAGTTCAAATGTTAAAGAGCCTATCTTTTTCAAACATGATTTTTATATTACTTAAATGTCTATGCTACACTATCAGATCAAAATAAAATTGATGAATAACAAAGTTTGTTATAGAGTTTTCTCAAAAATTTACTAAAAAGGCCGATATAAAGAAACTGTAGCACTTTGTATATAGGTATATTTGCTTAAATCACTTCCAAATGACTCATTCTATCTTTCTTGAAAATATTCGTATCGCCGAATCAAACACCCTGTATAAATTTTATACGATATTTTATAGATAAATTAACAAAACCAAAAAGAGAAACGATAATTATTTTTTATCGCTCCCCATTACTGTAGAGATTTCAGAAAAAGTGAAAGAAGCCTAAAATTTAATAATTCAGGATAATTCAAAATTGGCGTGCCAAACATCAACAGTAGAAGGAATTATTTTTAGTAAAAAACTTTATTTAAACATATGTCCGAAAGTTTTTCGTAAGAGAGTTATAGCCCCCCGAAGATTTTGTTCAATTTTTTTTAAAGAACTGTAATTATCTTACGAAAAATTTTCGGAGACATATTTAAATAAAGTTTTTTGTTCAGAATAAATTTTTTAACCTATTGTATAAGTTTGGCACGCCAATTTTTATTAGGGTTCCGTAGAAAACTAGTAACCCTTATAGTTTTTCCATGTCCGTCCGTCCGTCCGTCTTCAAAAATTTTGAGATAATAAGATGAAATTTGGTATACGGTCGTAGATTAATGACCCAAAAACAGAAATGATAAGATTTTTGTAAAAAAAATTTTTTTTGGCCCCCTTTTCATAAAATGAAAAGTGTTTTCAAAAAAGAATTTTCACCTACCCCATTGTGTGGGGTGTCATTAGAAAGGTCTCCTAAAATGCAACAAAAAATTTATTAGAACTTTTTGATTTTAACCCTTTAATCACGATGTATTTGCTTTCCAAAGTCGTGAAAAAAGTGCCCCACCCCCCTCTATTGAATGTAGCTTTTAATTAGTACTTTCACTGAAAATTATAACGAACATTGTCAAAAATATTTTGGACCCCCCTTCTATACAGGGTGTCCCATTTTAATCTATCACCCCCCTAATTTTTTTTATCTATCAATTAAATCAAAAAATGTTTCGAATAAAAGTTGTTTGGTTTTGAGGGGGACCCAATATGGCGTTATTAATTTTTGATTTTTTTGACATCTTCATGGTCAAATAGAGCCAACATTTTTTTTTCAAATGGAAACCTATATTTTTCATTACGGTATCTTATTGTTTGGAAAAAAACAAACAGCTTTTGTTTCAAATAATTTTTTGTATGACTTCATTTTTTTTTAATATTTAACAAAATAATTTTAGATTTCAGATTTTCACTAATTTTTTACTCGAAACCCATTAACTTTAGAGGAAAAATGTAAAAAACAAAAAATGTTTATTTTAATCTGATATAACTAGGAAAATTATATCAGGATTTTTTGTTAACTTTTGCTCTTCAAAATATTAAAGCAAAAAAAAATTAAATTGAAAAAAATCTGAAATCATTTTCTAGTTATATCAGATTAGAATAAACCTTTTTTGTATTTTACACTTTTCCTCTAAAGTTATTGAGTTTCTAGTAAAAAATTAGTAAAAATCTAAAATCTAAAATTATTTTGTTGAATATTAAAAAAAAAATGAAGTCATACAAAAATTTTTTTGAAACAAAAGCTGTTTGTTTTTTTCCAAACAATAAGATACCGTAATAAAAAATATAGGTTTCCATTTGAAAAAAAAAGTTGAGCCTATTTGACTATGAAGACGTCCAAAAAATAAAAAACTAATAACGCCATTTTGGGTCCCCCTCAAAACCAAACAACTTTTATTTGAAACATTTTTTGATTTAATTTATAGATAAAAAAAATAGGGGGGTGATAGATTAAAATGGGACATCCTGTAGACTCAAAAGTGAACTCTCATATTTTTCCACACTTACCCGATTGAGTGGGGTGTCATTTAATAGGTCTCCTAAAATGCAATAAAAAATGTCAGATAACTTTTTAATTTCAACCCTTCAGTCACGAAATATTTTCTTTTTAATGTCGCTGTCAGAGCGTCCCCCCACCTCTATTTTCTAAACTATCGATTCAAAAAATCTGAAAAAAATTCAGAATGTAGCTTTTAATTAGTACTTTCACTGAAAATTATAAGGAACATTGTCAAAAATATTTTGAACCCCCCTATCATAGATTGAAAACTGAAGTAACATTTTTTTCATTTACCCCATTGAGTGGGGTGTCATTTGATATGTCTCTTAAAATGCAATAATAAAAGCCAAATGACTTTTTGATTTTAACCCTTCGGTCACGAAAATTTTGAAAAAACTATTTTTTTTTAATCGTAGTGATAATGACTACGGAACCCTATCATGTGCGTGCCCAACAAGCACTTGCCCGTTTTATTAATTATTAAATTTTAGGCTTCTTTCACATTTCTGAAATCTCTCAAGGAGTAGTCGGAAGCGATAAAAAAATCGAATCAAAGGTTCAAAAACTCAGCTTAAAAATGCGTTTTAGAACATCAAAATCCATTCAATTTTCACAATGATACAGCTGTTAAAAGAAAATTTGAAGAAATCAAATGCATTTTACGTGTTAATATTCGATCGCTTGGTGGCACGTGTTAATAATATCCAATCACTTTAAAATTTTGTATACATTATTTTATCTTACCAGTAAGAAAATAGGGGGTGACCTTAAAGAAATTCAAAATTAAGAAAATTAATGGCTACCCTAGTATGTATGCACTTTGTACATCGAACATAAATTTTAATACTTTGCACTTAAAATTTTATATTATCTTATACACGTGAACATAAATTTTTATTAATTTTTATACGTTTTTTTAATGCATAAGGCGAATATTTATTTTTTTTTTAAATATATAAAACACAAAAATCACAGAAAAATATCAAATCTAAACATTTGGGCCAAAGGAAGGAGTATTTGGGTAGGTAAAAATATAGAAAATCACAAAAATCTCAATGAATACATCAAAAATATAACATTTGTGTCAGTCCGCGGTGACGGTCGTGACATTTCAACTCGGATTGGAGTTCATAATTTCTAAATAATACTAGTAAATAACATGGTTTTACCTTTTTTTCTGTAGATCATAATGCAATACATGTATTAAAGCTCTGTGACGGGTGTGACGCCAACTATTGCAAGTTTTGCAACCTCTATTCAAAAACCCGAAAGTTTAACGAAAATATTGAAGTTACTTTATAATAATCATACTTTAATATGTTACGAATAAATTATTTTTTAATTACACAAGAGCATCAGGTAAATACGTAATCTATATTTAACTGGTTATTACCCAATAAACATTGTGACGGTTGTGACAGAAAATTGTGACGGTCGTGACACGTTGAATAAAACGATACAATAAGAGTACTATTTGTGTGTTAAATTGCTTATTGATATTATGAACTAATACTTATAACAATTATTTATCAAATACATCAATAGACTCTTTAAATTTATAATAAATGCGGTTACCCTTAGTCATTATTGTTGGTGAGGGTATTTTTTTTTTTAATTCGGTCAAACGTCAAAGACTTTTAATAGTTTGCCACGAGCGTCACTTATTGTCAAGTAAGTTATTGCGATTTCACATTATTTGTTGTCTTTTTCAAAAAAAAATTTAAATTTTTTGTAATATTTTGAAAATTAATTAAAAATTTTTTAATTTTCTTTTGGTTTATGAAAATTAATGTTAAATAGCCTGTTAATTTTATATTTTAGTATTCATTTTCGTAAATTTTTTTTTAACTATCTGGTATCGATTACCGCGGACTGACCCATTTTTAAATCTGACAGGTCGAAATTTAGGTCAAGTGCAAGTTATTAATTTTTTTTTAGTGCAAAGTATTTATTTTTAGTGTAAACTATTTAATTAAAGTGACATAATTTGTTTTAAGTTAAATATATTTGTTTAATGTTGAATAATTAATTTTTCGTGCAATTTATATTTGTTATAAGTGAAAACGATTAAATAAAAAGTGTTTATTATTAAAAAAAAGTGCATTCAAATACAAGCCTTTAGTAAATATTTTAACATTTTTTTAAAGCCTTAGATGTGTTTAAATTTAAATCACAAAATGAAGAAAAATAAAGATAATTTCAATGTAAAATAAATGTAAATATATTACAAAATATACTTTAAAAAAATTTAAATATTGTCATTAAAAATATTATTCGCAATCAAAAAAAGTTCGCTTCAAAAATTTGCTATCTCTTGGATAATTTAAAACAGGGCGACGTGAATGCGAAGGGGGTGGGAGAGGGAGGGGGTGAAACTGGAACAAAATGAAGAAGGGTAATCACTCGTTTAAAAAAATTAATCCAAATAAGACGATTGTCTAACAGCAGCTGTCTGGTTGTAAAAAATAAAATATTGTATCAAAGGCGGTTCCTTATTTAGGAAAAATGAGAACATGTTATTATAAATGTAGTATTTAAACAATGAAAAACAGATGGTTGAAATATTTTATCAAAATAATAAAATAATAGGGCAATATGGATTTATTTTATTATTTATTTATAATTAGCTATAATATACCGGGTGTCCCAGATAACTTTTCCAGCATGGGGATCTCAGTATCTATAAGAGATATAGGTTTGGTTAAATGAGATGAATAATATGTATGAAAGGGGTGAGTATTATTACACCAAAAAATATTCATAATTCTATGTGGTTTAGGCGGTATACCCAAAAAACTGAAAATTCGGAATTTCTTTAAATGACTATAACTTTTTTGTTAAAGTAGATAGGTATTTTTTGTTTGCGGTTTCTTAAAGCACTTTTTTGTGTAGAATCGATTGGTGTATTTAGATTTTTTATATCACTTTTAGTTTCCGAGTTATGAGCCCTAACTTTAGTTTTTCTCATGGACCACTAAGTTGGCTATGGCATATTTGAACGTGTTTTTTACTCAACTTTACAACGATATGTCACATGCAATACTTATTATCAAAAAAAATGTATTTTTTTGAATAGTTCATTGTTTTCAAATATTCATTTGTTATTTTGATTGTTGTTATTGTGATTTTTGTCTACAATTTTTATTTTTCATGGCTCACTTAAATGTTTAATAAAATACTTAATAAATATCACTGGCATTTAGTACATCGACTTATTTTCGATAATATGTATGGCAAGTTGTGACATATCGTTGTAAATAAGAGTAAAAAATACGTTCAAATATGCCATAGCCAACTTAGTGGTCCATAAGAAAAACTAAAGTTAGGGCTTTATAACTCGGAAACTAAAAGTGATAGAAAAAATCTAAATACACCAATCGATTCTACACAAAAAAGTGCTTTGAGAAACCGTCTACAAAAAGTACCTATCCTCTTTGACAAAAAAGTTATAGCCATTTAAAGAAATTCCGAATTTTCAGTTTTTTGGGTATACCGCCTAAACCACATAAAATTATGAATATTTTTTTGTGTAGTAATACTCACCCCTTTCTTACAAATAATTCATCTCATTTAACCAAACCTGTATCTTTTATAGATACTGAGATCCCCATGCTGGAAAAGTTATCTGGGACACCCGGTATATACAAGGTGTTTGCGGGAACCAAGTGATCATTGCTAACTTACAATTAGTTATTATTGGAGCTAAAAGATCGGTTAAATGGACAAACTATCAGTATTTTTTCCGGGATTAATAATGGTGGTGCCAAAAAAACAATTGAATGTCGAATTTCAGAGATACATTGAAAACTATTTTGTGTGTTAAAAATGAATTCCAAAATATATAAGTTCTTAAATAAGGTATGTACCTAATAATCTTGTAAGAGGAATTGATATTTGTCTAAAATAAAAGTCAATCACTTTTGACATTTATTTGTCCGTGACGTCATTCTCTCTGATTGGTGTTTCATTTAACACGGTGGATTGTTGTATTTTGCATTTTTATTTTTGAAAAAAATATATTAATCTCGCTTTTAATATAAAAATAAATACATTTTTTAGAGTCTTTTTAACCTATTTCATTATTTAAAATCATAATTTCAATGATACTTTGTTACTGTCCACATTCCTATTATAATAAATCATGTCAAAAAACAGTTTGACTCCAGCGCACTATTTTTTTAATGAAATAAATAATAGATCTAAAATTAACTCCGCGACACCATATATCTAACAAATATATCTAGGCCACAATGACTGCTTTTATGTTGTAAAGAAAATTACATTTTTTAGGTTCTGTTTACGCGGACTTATGACCTGCAAAACATTAATCCTTATCGAAATAATTACGTCCACATAAGTACTTAATGTAGATAAAATTTGCCCTTTACAGCATCCAATTTGGTCTTATAGTTTACGAAATAACTTAATACGGTAACATATTATTAAATAACGCGAGAATTCTGGTTTAAATTAGAGGCGCTCTGTACATGTTATTTATAGATAGCTTGTATATTTTACTAATTTAAAAATATATACAGTAGAAACCGGTTACAACGACATCAAAGGGACCGGTCATATTGGTCGTAAAAAGCGGATAGTCGTAATAACCGCTAAAAATGCAATTATGTGGGATTTATTTGGACTTTTTTGGGTCGTTAAAACCGATGTGTCGTATTAACCGATGTCGTTATAACCGGTTTCTACTGTATTTATTAGACGTATGGTTTTTGAGTAATTTGGATATTAAAATCATAGTTTTTAATACACGGTAAATGAGATAAACTTGCCGAAAGTACTCTATTTACTGAAATTCGGTTATTTATCGTTTTAGCGTCCCAAATTATTTCTAGATATATAAAGTGTTCTTATCTATGGATATAATTCAAACATATGTTGAGGAGAGTTATAGTACAGCTGATCAGAAAGTCGCTTCACTAAACTATTTTTTTAATTTTATGTAAAGTGTCTACTATTACTTTAAATCAGTAGCGCACTCAGAGGAGGGTAGGGGTTACTCCCCCTCCCCCGAATTTATATGCATTATTTAGTTTTACAATTATAATAAATAAACAAAATGAAAATCAGTAACGCACTTTTGGATCACATGTATTATAATATTTTTTAACATCTGCCACACTGTATACATAGATTATAAGTGGAGTAGTAAACACAAATGTCAAAATAATTTGGGACGCTAAAACGATAAATAACCTGAAATTCTACACAATTTGCTATATAGAGACGTTTTAGACACTGATTATTCGAAACTTCAACCCTTTTAAATACTATAGATATTATAAAACTTTTATTATATATTTATTATTATTTATGCAATTTAAATGAAATAAAACTACATATACTTAGGTACATTACAGCTGTTCACACTGTACTTATAGGGTTGCCAGGTCTGCTTCCAAAAAATAGCGGACAAGCGGGGGGGGGGGGGGGGTAAATTTTAAAAAAAAAATTATACAATTGAGTATGATTAGTATTTTTTTCGAAGAATCGAGTTCAATGAATATTAGATCTTTGTCTCATTCTAACTTATGAAAAAAAGACAAAACGCGATTCTCCTATCCTTATTCTCTTAGACTGTACAGCTTTAGATTACGTACCATTTCATCATAAAGCTTTTGAATAAAAAAATGTCCACTATTTTGTGAAAAAAAATAGTGAACATAATGTGAAATAAGCGGACAGTCCGCTCAAATAGTGGACACCTGGCAACCCTATGTACTTATATTATTAAATATGTATTATTTTTTAAATACGTATCTATATAAGTATTTTAACACGTATTAGGTACATTATTTTAAGTAATTAACACATGATCTTTAATTATTTAAATATGTAACAACATAAAATTATAACAAACATTATGACTTACCTCAAGTATTCTACCATTTTTCTTGTTGTTTAATTTCGTAAAAATAACACAAAGTACAAGTCATCCAGCATAAAAAACATCTTTACACTATTCTACAAACACTATAGTTTATAAATGTAGTATAGCAAATGTAAATTAAACTTTTAAAACAATTAAAATCATTAAAAAGATATCGCACTATGAATACCAAAGACGCCATTACAAAATCTTTACCTTATTCGATTTGTTTTTAAGAAATTTTAATAAATCAAATTAATTGAACACATTTTAAATTATTCCACGATTTAATACACACATTATATTAAGTTGAAAACATTACATCTTTAAATATTATAGTAGGATTAACTAATTAAACTATAAAAATACGAGGCAACTTTTATGACATCAGTACACGATTTTATTATTGCAAATTATTTACATATGGGCACATTTTTAGCACTTGACTTTAATATTATATTTTTCCCAAATCATAATAGATTGGACTAGAAATATTGAAAATATAAATTAAGTTCGATAAATATCATTAATCGAATAAAATAAAATAGTGTACAGCGTGTTGCTATCCGGCACCATTTACTAAAGATTACTGGCGCGAAATTTAAATTTCACATTATTAATTTATTAATTTTATCATTTTTCTTTATTTTAATACAGATTTAGACTTAGTTATGGAATGTAATCGATTTATTTTATATAAAGAAGTCTTAATTGTCACATTTTAATCAATAATTTATTAAATATGAAATCTTGTTGTTTTATAAAATTTTTGACATTAGTACGTATGTACAGGTATACCAATTTTACTTCAATTTTTTCCATAAAATTGCTAATTTACTAAAGTAAAAATTGAAAAAAAAAGTTTATTTTATACATAATATGAGCTGATAATCACGAATTTTTCATTCAAACAGGTATATATTTCTATATCATGATTTTATTTAGAAAGTAAATAAAAAATAAATAACATTTTTTTGAGGTTATGTTCATAAGTTTTATGTATCGGGAAGGTGATTTAATTATTGAATTAAAATAAAGTGAATAAATATAAGATAATATGAATTATATTATTAATACAAGTGTCTCACTATGATAAAGTATGATATTAAATTCTTTTATTTGAATATCTTGTAAAAAATAAAAAAAATTTTTAGGTTATGTAAATTAATTTTACTTTTTTAATATAGTGAATAAAAATAAAATAATTTGTAATTGACTAATAATAAATGTGTTTGTGCGTGTTTCAGTGGATAGTAAAGACTTTTCGGGTAAATACATTAAAACATGACATTTTTATTTTTAACATAAAAAATTGTCATAATATTACGTATATAAAAAACTCCAGTGAAACAGTGAATTTATATAAAATAAAGTGTATTCTATCATTTACAAGTTTGTAGCTGAGATTTTTCAATGCAACAGGTACATTTTGATATAAAATACTTTTTTTAGTAAAAATAATTTTTAAGGTTATGTTATTTTTATAAAAAACATGTTTTTTTTATTTGGATGGATGCAATTCGATAAAAATACATACATAATAAGTGAAATTTAAATATTCTAACAATAAAGCAATGAACTGTTTTTATAAACTAAGAAAATAAATAACATAACCTTAAAAAAATGAAAAAAAAAATTATTTCCATACAAAATTTGCATTAACCTATTTTATAGAAAATTGAATTCTCTGCAAAAAAGATTCTATACAATTTCTGCATAACATATGCCGTTCTTGAAATATCTTGAAAAAATAAAAGTTATTGTTTTTACTACTACAGTAAATAATTAGAATTTTACTAGTACGTTTGTTTGGAATTTCCTTACGCTCGATGGCGAGGGGGTATGGGGCCCCCAAATGTGGGTAGGCTCGGGCCCCGTTGATGCTCTCTCAGGACCTGATTGTATACATATATACTTAAAAAATGCCCTAACTAGAGTTTTAATGTAAGGAATGTAATAATGACATTTGATAACAAATAACTTTTATTTACAATTTGAATAAGGGACAATAATATCAGTCTAATGACATAATACTTTCTAGACTAGTAAAAGAGCGAGTATTATTTATTGTAGGACCCAGAGCCGGCCCTTGCGATTCTGGCGCCCCGGGCGATTTTTTTGACGCCTCCCCTCCCCCCCCCCCAAAATGACGAACGACAAAAAAAATCTGGTGGACAAAAAAAATCAGTGATAATTTGAAAAAAAAATGTAGATTTGAGTAATCAATGCTGCCTGCATAATAATATGTATAGTTCAAGAGCTGATAACATATTTTTCTGCCCCATCTGAGCACTAGGCAGACTTACGGAAAACATTAATTCATGTGTTGTACATTATGGGAAAAAAAGTCCCAACCTCGACACCCGGGGATAAAGGGGTTAAATTCCTTAATGAACATGTAAAGAAAAAGTGTATGTTTGCCCCATGTGAGCACAAATAAAATGACTTCAGGGAGTTAGTTTATGAAAAGTTAGATAGTGAAAGTACAATGGGCAGACGCGTAGGATGGGGATAAGGGGTAGGCAGACGCACTCAAACATGCAATATTTTTTTTGAAAATTGCCCCATTTGAGCATTGCTGATTTTTTAAGGGATGACAGTTTTTGATCTGTAGATGACCGTAAAACAAAGGCAGACGCGTAGGATGGGGATAAGGGGTCGGCAGATGCCCCTAAATATGCAATTTTTTTAATGAAAATTGTCCCATCTGAGCATTGCTGAATTTTTTATGGATGATAGATTTTGGTCTGTAGATAACCGAAAAAACACAGGCAGACACGTAGTGTGGGGATAAGGGGTGGGCAGACACATTGAAAGTGCAAAATTAGATCTGGACTATTTTTTAACTGGATTGTTTCGTAATTCTTTTTTTTTTGCTGGAAGTTGTCCACAATGACTCTCTGAATAATACATTTATTTAAAAAAAAATTTTTTTTACCCCCAACCAACGCGGTAAAGACAACATTCTTTAATATAAAAATGTAAAAAAAATTATTAAACGTGTAAAAAAGTAGGCGCTGAATTTAAAAAAAATGTTTTTTTTGATTATGTTGTTCTCATTCTTTGTAATAAACAAAAAACAAAAAATAAAAAAATAAAACAGAATTCTTCGGGATTTGAACTCAGGACCCTGGCATTTTGAGTTTTGTAAATTTATATATTTCAGCAAAACGGTACTTTAAATAAAAAAATTGCAAGGGACATATTATTTTCTTCTTACTGAGAGGATCCTAAAACATATTTGCTATCATCGGTGCAATATTTAGTACCTGAGATATACATTTTTTTAAATTTGTTACAATCCTTTGCCTCTGTAAATTGCGTCTGCCGACCCCTTATCCCCACACTACGTGTCTGCCTGTGTTTTTTCGGTCATCTACAGATCAAAATCTATCATCCATAAAAAATTCAGAAATGCTCAGATGGGACAATTTTCATAAAAAAATTGCATGTTTAGGGGCATCTGCCGACCTCTTATCCCCATCTTACGCGTCTGCCTTTGTTTTACGGTCATCTACAGATCAAAAACTGTCATCCCTAAAAAAATCAGCAATGCTCAAATGGGGCAATTTTCAAAAAAAATATTGCATGTTTGAGTGCGTCTGCCTACCCCTTATCCCCACCCTACGCGTCTGCCCATTGCACTTTCACTATCTAACTTTTCATAAACTAACTCTATTAAGTCATTTTATTTGTGCTCACATGGGGCAAACATACACTTTTTCTTTACATGTTCACTAAGGAATTTAACCCCTTTATCCCCGGGTGTCGAGGTTGGGACTTTTTTTCCCATAATGTACAACACATGAATTAATGTTTTCCGTAAGTCTGCCTAGTGCTCAGATGGGGCAGAAAAATATGTTATCAGCTCTGGAACTAGTATTGTCACTGAAAAAAATATAATGGCGGAATGATACATACATAATATATATGTATTATAACAGTTCAGATAATTACAAAAAAGGGTATTTGATTCGCATTTTTTTAAATGCGGCGCAGTCGTTCATCAGAAGAGTACCTATTGTTTTAACTAGTATATCTATTGGCGGCATTAACTCCGTTTTTATAAATTTTACGCTCCCTTGCGATTACACACTTTTAATTGCTGAAGAAGAATATTATTGGATTTCAAACTTATTTGAAGAAGCTATTGTGGCCTTTTTGATATTAAGCATTTTATTAAGTGAAATGAATTATTTTGCAGTAAAAATCAAAATTATTCTTAAAAAAATATGTAAAGCTTAAATTTGGTGCCCTAGAACAGAACACAGAAAATAAGTTCATGACAATTGGCGCCCCCACGATATTGGCGCCTCAGGCTGTCGCCTGGGTCGCCTGGCCGTTCGGCTGGCTCTGGTAGGACCTCCTAAATAGCTTATTGAACTGTTGAACGTCCGTTTTGAAGGGTCTAAGTATACAGGTGACGTCAATGGCTTCAAACTTGTTAATTTTACTGAAAAATAAATTCAAACTTAAGGGGGATAGCCATTGTGACGGGTCAAAAAATTGTCAATGTTTGGAAATTTTTTTCACGGATATAACTAATTATTCTTGAATCAAGGAAAGGACGTTTTATTAAGTTATTAAAATTCTTTAACCTAACTTTTATTATTATTATTTACCTGAATATTTAATATAACAATATTGTTTAATTAAATAATTGTAACAATATTGAAATAAAATGCTAAAATTCACATTGAAATAAATTTTAAATTAAACCGCTCATAAATACCTAAAACGAAAATTATAAGATTATTATAATATACGAGCATTTTTTAATAATGCATACATCTAACAAGGGGAACCCTTCACAGAGCCGCTTTCGGTTTTCTTCATATTGAAATATGTTGTGAAGGGGGGTCCCCTGATAACACATATACCCAGTTTAGGGGGCAGACGGGTAATAGTTTAAAAGTTATGACCCAAAATATATTTTAATGTTGCACATATATACCTACATATACGTTAAGTCTATTTATACAAGCGTCTGTTGGCCTAGCGGTTATGATAAATAGACCGTTAACCATTATTGTTGCTAACGATTATATGGACAATTATGCCATAAGAATTATTTATAAATAAATGTGTAAATTGTTTAAATATTCAATCATTTATAAAATGTTCTTGGTATTATATGTTTTTATGTATAGTATATTTACGATAGAGACCTTCCGAAATGTTGTCAACCGTTCAAAAATAAATAAGTTACTTGAGTATAAATTATATTTTTTTTATTTACAATCCCAATTGTTTATCAACAAAATTTAAAAAATTAAATTAAATTGCACATTTTGAAAAATAAACATTGAAAACAAATTCATACGATATTTTATAGGAGAATAATATATTTCAATAATGTCACTGTTTGCAATTAAAAATAAAAATAAAAACATAAGAGCCCACACTTGGACTCGAACCACGGATGCATTGATTATACCGGTCTAGAGCAGAGCCAATAGACACTTGTGTAAATAGACTTAACATATAGGTATATATGCAACATTAAAATATATTTTGGGTTATAACTTTTAAACTATTACCCGTCTTCCCCATAAACCGAGTATAGGTGTTATCAGGGGACCCCCATTCACAACATATTTCAATATGAAGAAAATCGAAAGCGGCCCTCAGAAGGGTTCGCCTTGTAAGTGAAGAACATTACCAATTTTTGTACTTTGCACTACATAAAAGATAATTTTCATAATCTATGAGTTGTAATACTGTCATACCCCCCCCCCTCCATTTCAAAAAGCTATCTATGCCAATATTGTAAACCCTTGTATAACAACATTAGAAACATTTAAAAAAGGCAGATGTGTTTTTTTTATATAAATATTTCCCCATATTAAAAAAGATGTGTGGAACCACTGTACTGTATAAATCGCAAAAGCTATATATGCCACTGTGCCAATATAGAAAACCCCGTATAACGACATTAGACAAATTTAAATAAGGCAGATGTATTTTTTTAATAAATAAATATTTCCCCATATTAAAAATGAAGTGAGGAGCCACTGTACTGTATAAAGTGGCAGCAGCGCGTTAATTATTCAAGCCATTCTCTATTATTTTTTTATATAAATATTTCCCCATATTAAAAATGAAGTGTGAGAGCCACTGTACTGTATAAAGTGGCAGCAGCGCGTTCATTATTCAAGCCATTCTCTATTATTTTTTTATATAAATATTTCCCCATATTAAAAATGAAGTGAGGAGCCACTGTACTGTATAAAGTGGCAGCAGCGCCGCGTTCATTATTCAAGCCATTCTCTATTATTTTTTTCTCCATTCATTTTGTGTGTGGACGAACGAACGGCTGATCGTAAATTCTTCAATCTAATTAATCACAGACAAAAGACGGCCATAGAGGAAAATGTAGTGAGAAAAGTCCTGATTAAGGCGATAATGTTTTCTCTTAGTTCTCTTCGACTGCGTTATGGTTCTTGTAATATCTAATTGAATAGAGGCTTAAATCTCAACGAGATCAGGATTTATTTTTATATTTAACAAGTCGACTGTATTTTAGCAATAGAATTCTTTTTATAAATTAATACAACCACGTCTTTTTGTATATAATTAAGAGTGAAAATAATGCATATAAAAGTGGTTTTATATGTTTTTAATTTAACTTGTTATTTTAATTATTTGTTAGTTTAATTTAATTTGATATTGTTATGCAATAGATACAAATATTAACCCTTACCTTTCAATACTGTATTTTTACAAACAATAAGCAAAATAAAATATTTTTTAAAATTAATAACACTGGCTGACAGCCATTTTGATATAGGGTAGACAATAACTTTTCTAGGGTAATTTGGATCCAAAATTTTAAACCCAAAAATCTGTCAAGACATACAAAATTTTTGATTCGAGCTCCCTGTAGACGCCATTTTTGATTTAGAAAAAAAATAGTGTCATATTCTACTCACTGAGATCTACATTTCGACACCACACACGCCTTGGAATACATTTTTTTTTTTTTTTATTTGCTTTAAAGCCCCTTACAGGCACCATTTTTGATTTATAAAAAAGTATGGGTGTACCGGAACTGGAATTTTCGATTCCGGCCGGAACCGGAATTACCGGAATTCACAAAAAAATTATACATATTTCAATTAATAATGATAATAAAATAACTAAAATGTTATAAATATGCTTTATATACATAGATTATCGTCATAAATTAATATAACATTATTTTATATTGTATTTCTTAAAGATTAGGGGGGTAGAGTCTTACATTATATTATAAAACATAATATTCTCTACATATCCTGTGATTTTTACAGCTTTATAAGGTGTTTTAAATTGTTTTTTTAATCTAATTAAATTACTAGTATATTCAATTTATATAAGTAAATATGCTAAATCAAAACAGCAGTTAAACAAATTCACAATATGGCACGGGATGAAACAAACACGATTTCAGACCAGGGCGATGACAGCCCTCGCTTCGCTCGGGCAGTCAACTCTCGCCTTAGTCAGACATCGTCTTGTTTCAACCCTTGCTACACAATATACTATTCTTGTGTTATTTAATAGTATTTTCACTTATCAAGTCATTTATAATAATAAAATATATATTTTTTTTTTATTTCTGACAGATGAATTTAAATGACTTTCACAAACATTTTTCATATCATTAACAAATATATCCATTTTTTTTGGATAAAATAACAATTAAAATACGAAATAAGGTTTTAAACATAAAAACTAATTTGACTTTCCTACAAGCATTTAAAGTAAATAATTCATAATTTAATTTTGATCTTTCATTTCATTTAGATTTATATTATTTTTGCCTGAGATTGTACGTCCATAACATCGTTAAATTCGTAAATTATTTTTTAAATCAATTACTTCAACCAAAAATCATCCAGAATGTAGTTATGAGTCCTAGTTGAACTAAAGAACCTTAAGGGGGGATCCTGCTTTATGAAGTTCAAAAAATCAATTTTTTAATTGCTTAAATCTCTTTTTAATATATCAAAGAATATGTATGTAAAGTTTTATAGATTAATTCGAAATATTTTCAAAGATATAGCATTAATCGCAGTGGGGTGTCGAGCAGGTATAAAAGCGCTCGGGCAACTCGAGCGCGCGCTCTTCCCCTCGGCCGAATAAATCCGAACAATCTACCTGAAAAGGTTCAATTATCGTCTAAAACAATATTTTGAATTTGTATAAGCGCCGGGTTAAGCTATAGTACAAATTATAATGAAATATTACCTCTCTGTTTATCTGCATGTACAGAGCTGCTTCTGGCGTCAACGGTTAGTTTCTATTAGAATCTCGTCGAGTGCACATACCTAACTATAATATTATGTCAAGTTATCCTAAAGGTGATAAATCGAGTGGTGATCGTTCTGCGAAGCCACGAAAACGCAGATTCCATGGGAATCGATTCACAAGTGATCCAGACAACACAAGCAGTAGCGCGATAAAATTAGCCACCGCAAACACCGAAAATATAATTGTACATCCAGGTCACTGTTACCGAATAATTGAATTTCTGACAGTAGTCGAGTCAATGAAGCTCGAAAATGGCTAAAACTTCGGAACCCTCAGAAACAGCACCGATTTTGATAGAATTTTTTTTAAAATGTTCGTTATACCATACTATTTGAAATCAGAAACATTCTAGTCGTCGGATTTAACCTCTCCCCCCCAAATTTTGAAAATTTGTATAATTTACTGGTTTCATATATTAAGTCCGATTTTCGACGAAATTTTTTTACCTTTAGGGGTTTAGAGGGTCGCTGAATAAGAATACTTTGTCAAAATAAGGATTTTCCGGGAATTTTCCCGAAATTTTCCAATTTTTTTTTTAATTTTTGTCTAAATTTATTGAAAATTTTGATAGAAATGTGTATTCGCGGTGTTTATTTTCACAAATAAAGTTGAATTATACAAACATTTTTAGGAATTTTCCACAAATTTCCCAATTTTTCCTCAAAAATTTTGAATTTGTAATAAATAACATTGTACTATTTAAAAAAATGAACCTAGAGAGCTAAAAATTTTAGAAACATTAGGTAAATGTATTTTAAATAAGCATAATATTTTTTGTCAAAATTGTTTGTTTATTAGCAAAACTGGAAACGTTTATTGTCTTATATGCGGCACGAGCGGATAGTAAATTTCGTAGCCTAACTAGTTGTAAAATGAAAAATATTGCTAGTGACGTGCTCGTAATTTTTTTACTGCTAAATTAAAGTATTTCAAACAATTATGTAAGATTTCATCAAAATTCAGTAAATATTTTTAACAGAGTAAAAGGATCTTGTCGACGAACTTGCCGCTGACGCGCGAAAAATCTGAGGAATGTACTGCTATAGAATTGAAAATAATTAACCAAAAAGGCTAAAACTTTCAAAAACATTAGGTAAATACATCTTAAATAAGTACAATTTTTTTGGAAAAAATCGTTTGTTTATTTGCAAAAAGGCAAACGTTTATTGTCTATACGCGACACGAGCGAATACTAAATTTCGTAGGAAAAAGCAGTTGTAAAATGATTAATAATGTTAGTGACGTGTTCTTAATTTGTGTACTGCTAAATTAAAGTAATTCGAACAATTATGCAAAATTTTATAAAAAATCAATAAATATTTTTTACAGAGTAAACGATCTTAGTGACGAACTTACCGCTGACGCGTGAAAAATCTAAAGAATAAACTGCTCTAGAGTTGAAAATAGTTAACCAAAAGGGTTTAAACTTTCAGGAACGTTAGATAAATACATCTCAAATAATTACAATTTTTTTGGACAGAATTGTTTGTTTATTTGCAAAACGGCAAACGGTTATTATTTTATTCGCGGCAGGAGCGGATACGAAATTTCGTAGCAAAACTTGATGTAAAATGATTATTAATGCAAGTAACGTGCTCTAAAATTTACTAGTATTAAATAAGGGTATTTCGAACAATTTTGCTAAATTTCATCAATATTCAATAAATTCTAAATATGTATATTAATTTATGAATTTTTGCGTCAAAATGTCAACGATAATTTATTAAGCAAATTATTTAAATAATTGAAAAGTAACGTTTGCCAATAAAAATTTAGAAATTTTTTTTGCTCATTTCCTCAAATAATATTTATTCAACTAAGTTATAACAAAAAAACACACTTTTGCTCAGTTATCATCGAAAATTTTTTTATTTATATACATTTTTTTTGAGCAAAAAAAATATTTTTTTGAGTCCGACGGCTGGAATGTTTCTGATTTCAAATAGTATGGTATAACGAACATTTTAAAAAAAAATTCATTAAAAGCGCTGCTGTTTCTGAGGGTTCCGAAGTAAAAACTTTCATTGACTCGACTACAGTGTTTCTTGCAATTTCTGATATTGTGATATGTAGATCTTGTAAACAAAACATAACATTTGCAGATACCGGGCATCGAGGTTTAGGTTTTAAAATTGTGTTATCATGTGTGTGCGGTCGACAGAAAATCAATTCAGGACCGTTAATAAACACCGGTTACGAAATAAAAAGACGAATTGTGTTTGTTATGAGGCTTCTTGGTATTGGACGAGAAGGTGTTAATGTGTTTTGTGGACTTATGGATATATGTCAAGGTTTGGCGAAATCAACATATGATAAAATAATGCAGCATTTACACTCAGCGTCGAAATCAATAGGTGCGTTTAGCGAACGTCAGCGGCTGAGATGCTGACCAAATCGGTTTCGCTAAACGGGCCGCTGCGCAAACGCTTACTTCAAGCTGTTGAGTAAACAAGTCAGCGCAAAAAAATAACGCTGAGTCGATCAACTTTTAGCTGACAGATGTACTGCCGGTTAATAATTAAACTTAAATCACAATAATATTCAGTTTTAAATCATCCAAAAATAAAATGAATGAACAGTCAGTACCAAGAAAGAGTTTTACATTTTGCCTATGTATTGGAAGATTGATATTTATTAAAATATATACGTATTTAAAAAATGTGTTTGTTGACAAAAATTGTAAACAATCAAAAATAAATACTATGGCTAGGCCATAAAATGCACACCCCTTAAACTTAAAAAAATGTATTGACTTATAATATCAAATAAATACGGTACAATAAATTTGGTGAAACTTAAAAGGATGTTTGAAAAAAAATATTGGAGGTAATGAATATTATATAAATATATAATATGAAGTTTATCACTCATTAAGATTTTTTAGAAAATCAACAATGAATCTTGATATCAATCGATTATTACCTTTTTTATTTAAATTTCGGATGTATTGTGATAAAACAACAATCATTTTAATTTACAATTTTTATATAAAATATTTTTTTTGTAAAATGTATAAAGTAAATAAATTAATTAATAATAATAATTAAAAAGATAAATACATCCACATATTGCAGCGATAACAGCTGTGTTCACCTGATATCTAGCATTTAAAATGAAACATACATTATCTAAAAAAAAGTCAAGTTAGGTTATATATTATATATTTTTGTTTTAAAAATGCTAACTTACCAGATTTTATCTTGATTAAAAAGATTGATTGGCTTTGAATAAAATAATTAAAATACAGCACGTATCGATGTACATGTAATTATATATTAATTAACACAATATAATAATTATAATACATGTAATTTGCAATGACATATGAAGAAATAGCGACACTAGCGCCTAACGTATATTTCTTGAACTTCTCCTAGCTATACTCTATTTGTAAAAATAATTCTTGTCAAAATATGAATTTTTGTTTAAATAAACTGTAAATTTCGTTACTTTTAGTTATTCAATTTTGTTGAGTTTTAATAGGGTTCTATTCTGATAATAGATGAAGTGAATTCAAAAGGATTTGTGCAAATTTATTTCGAATTGTAACCTGCAGTTCGGCGTTTTTATCAAAAAGGGGGTTAAATCAACAAATTGAACTTTATTTATATTTTTATAACAGAAAATTAAAACCAATCGATATTAAACTAAGTATAAATGGGGACTATAATGTTTTCTATCAGAAAATGTAAAAATGTAAGTGGGATACAGAAGAAATTTAAGATATAATGCTCATTTTATCAAATTATATACGAAAAAAAATTTTAGCACGATAATAGAACACACTTCCAAGCAGAGCCTGCTTGGGTGTGCAATAATGTATGTATTTGATGCTATTTCGTAATATTATCTCTAATAAATTTAATGAGTGCTATAAAAATATGTAGGTATACATTATAGTATACTGTATTTTAACTACTGACGCTGTCTTGTCATACCAATATTTTTTTTTAAACTAAAAAATAGCATCAACATGTAACCAAAATTTCTTTATCTAGCCTAAATACTAACTTATTATCCAGCTTCTTTTACATTCTATAGTAACAATATTCTTTTATTAATTCTAGTAATATACCCTGTTCTCTTTTACTGAAATTAATTCATTTTTTATCACATTTAATATAATAATTTGAGGTTAATATACAGTTTGACATAACAAAAAGCCGCCATTTAAACTGACTGTAAGCGCATGGTTTAGAGAACTAGGAGCAGTTGACTGTCAGCATACTCAGCATAGTTCACTGCTGACTTTCAACCGCTGAGCTCGCTAAACGCAGCCAATGTTTGAAAGTGGTTGTAAAAAGGCTGTCAAAGAAGAGCAGGAAAAAAATATAGAAAATGAGCGACCTGCAAATTGTTTGAAAGTTTCCAGCGATGGATCGTGGAAAAAACGTGGCTTCACTTCATTGTTTGGTGTAACAACTCTTACTGCATATTACTCTGGCAAAGTAGTTGATCTTATCGTTAAAAGTGCGTACTGTCATTCATGTGCACTAAATAAAACTCAATTAAACAATGACCAATTTGAGGAATGGTATGAAGATGATAAAGAATCATGTTCCTCAAAGTACGACGGGAAGATGGAAGTGGATTCAACTGTTGAAATGTTTTTAGATCTGTTGAAAAATTCGGAGTAAAGTATACAAATTATATCGACGATTCGAAAACTTTTCCTGGTATTCTCAAAATGAATCCATACGCTGACGATTTCCCTGTTACTAAAATTGAGTGCGTGGACCATGTAGAGAAGCGTATAGGTACTCGACTCTGTAATAAAATGAAGGAAGACAAGCTCAGGACGGAGAGCATCATTAAGGGAGTGTCCTGCTTTATGAGTCTCAAAAAATCTTTTTTTTTTATTGCTTAAATCTCTTCCTAATATATCTAAGAATATGTCTGTAAAGTTTTATAGGCAAATTCGAAATATTTTCAAAAATATAGCATTAATCGCAGTGGAGTGTCCAGAAGGTATACAAGCTCTCGGGCATTTTGAGCGCTCGCTTTTCCCATCGGTCGAATAAATTCGAACAATGTACTTACCTGAAAAGGTTCAATTATCGTCTAAAACAATATTTTGAATTTGTATAAGCGCCGGGTCAAGCTATAGTACAAATTATAATGATATATTTCCTCTCCGTTTAACTGCTTTTTCTGATCGTAAACTTTGAAGCGTGTTTTCTTGAGTTTTAATTTTTATCATTTTTCTAAATTGGCGGGTGTGATTGCAAGAAAACTAAACGACCAATCAAAATGAACCAAAGCTTGTTGTCTTTAGTTTTAAATTCTCTAACTAAAAAGATTAATTAAAGAAAAATTCTAAACAACTTTTTTAGCAAGTTTAAATGATTTTTTTCTTGCAAAAAGCACTTTTTTTTGAAACTTGACATTTTTTTTAATTTTAAATTTTTTTGGGTTTTTCTTAGTTCATATAGAAGAAAAATATATAAAAATTAAAACTTACTTTAGTTTTTTTGTCTCAGACAAAAATTACGAGCTTCATCTTTCCCGCCGATTGGAGACTGCTATTGCAAGGCGTTGTACAGAATTTCATATAAATTGGGTGCGTTTGAATATTTTTGTCTTAATAATTTTTTTTTTAAACGTTCAAATATACAATAAAATAATCTGAAAAGTTTGCTTCACTAGCTTATTTTTTTCTATCCTAAAAAAATTCCCCAAAAAACGCTTATTTTTGGCCTCATAAAGCAGGATACTCCCTTAAAAAGTTGACGACCCATTATGGTTTAGCAATTAGAAGAAATATTAATTCTGTCGAAGATATGAAAAAAGCTGTAATAGCAACGCTGGATCATTATTGTTCAAGTGATCAATTTCCTCGCCACGAGAATTGTCCGATAGGCGCCGAAAGCTGGTGTGAATGGCGCAAAGCTGAAGCCACGAATTCTCTTGCATCTTTTAAGCATCCTGCTCGATTGATTGACGAAAATGTAGAGGAACATATTCGTCCAATCTACGAAGAACTCTTAAACGATGAATTTTTGACGCGGGCACACGCAAAATGCAAACGAATCTTTCAACTCAACCGTCTGGCGCATGAGCCCGAAATATCTGAATTATGGCAAAAAATCGTTGAAATTGCAGCGTACATGGCTGCAGGAATGTTCAACGCAGGATATTCTGCAGTTCTAAGTACCATGCAGCTGCTTAATTTAAAAATCGGCCAGATATGTAAGAAGTTTGCGGATAACGTCGACGCACAACGGATCGAAAGGGAAAAGTGGTGTACATCTTTATCCAGCAAGGAAGGTCGCAAGGCCCGTAAACTTGAGCATCTGCATAAAAATGAGTTTTTTGAAGAAGCTGAAGGTTTACTTTATGGCTCAGGAATAGCTGATTAGCGTATTATTACTGTAAGAACTTGAAAATTAACATTTTTTTCTGATCGTAAACTTTGAAGCGCGTTTTCTCGAGTTTTCATTTTTATGATTTTTCTAAGCTGGCGGGCGTGATTGCAAAAAAAACTAAACGACCAATCAAAATGAACCTAAGCTTGTTGTCTTCAGTTTTAAATTCTTTTCAATTTGAACTAAAAAGATTCATGAAATAAAAGTTCTAAACAACTTTTGAGCAAGTTGAAATGATTTTTTTTCATGCAAAAAGAAATTTTTTTTTTCAAAGACGAAAAAAAATTTTATTTTACAATTTTTGGGTTTTTCCTAGTTCACCTAGAAGAAAAATATATAAAAAATAAAATTTTCATTGGTTTTTTTGTTTCAGACAAAAATTACGAGCTTCATCTTTCCCGCCGATTGCACAAATGTAGGTACATATAAATTGGCTGCGTTGAATATTTCAGTCTTAATAAATTTGTTTTTTAACGTTCAAATATGCAATAAAATAATCTGAAAAGTTCGTTGCACTTATTTTTGTCAGTTCTAAAAAAAATCCCCAAAAAACGCTTTTTAGGCCTCCTCTTGCAGGATCCTTCCTTAAATTATAAACATTCATTAAGTTATTTTCTTCGAAAATTATTTTGTAAATGAAGACAAAGCGATTTTTTAGCAAAAATTCGGCAATTTTCAAAAAAGTGATAAATTAAACAATTAAAATTCAAACCTAGATCACGTCAACTGACAAACATTCATTTACTGCCACGTACTGCAAATCAAAATGCACCAAAAAAAGAAGAAAATATTCCTAGATATGTAATATTAAGAAAATATTATTAAATATTTTATGTAGTGTAATAGAACAAAATCAAAGAAATATGATCAAATCTTTAAAGATCTTAGACATATTTATTTGATAGTATAATAGCCGCCTTACTGTCTCAACCTGTATAAAAACATTTTCTTCCAGTATTCGTCTGTTGTAAGGAATAATATTGACAACTATAAATACAATTTAAAGTATAATGAAAAATGAAACAATAGCTTCACAACCGTCTTTTGTTACAAAGCATACATATAAGATTTGAAAATGATAATATAAGACATAGCCAGAACCGTATTTAGAAACAAGACGCTAGTTGGAGACTTTGTGAGGGGCAAATATAGTAAAGAAATTAGCGTGTCTAATTTGGTGAAAATCAATCAAGAAATACACAGGTGTATGCCATTACACAGAAAAAAAAGTCGACCTTATTGAAAATTAGAGATGGAAAAATGCTTAATAAATTTATCTTGTTAATATAACAATATTTCCTCAATATTCGCAGCGTGCGCGATGACAGCGCCAACTAGCGGCTACAACTAGGGTGGACTTTGACATATTAACAATCAAATAATTTAAATAAAATATCGTAATATATACATTTTAGACGATTATTTATGACTATTCGCTATGTGCACGAAGTCTACTAACGCCGCTTATAGCGGGTAATAGAGAAGGATTGAATGAATTCAACTCTCTTTTTATCATTGTTTAATATGTTTAATAGCGTGCAATTTTTTATTAAACAAATATCTTTTAATTTAGTTGTTTGCATATAATATAAATAGTATAGCATAAAAGGTACGTGAAAATGATTTATTTTGGATATTGTTTTCTCTTTAATTATGACGTATAATAGAGAAATAATTAATTCGTTTACATTGACAGCATAACCTCAAACTATGGCGCCGATGATTTTACAATGTTGCTCACCACGAACACTCGCATCGACATTATTTCTAACTCCACTCCCTTGCACATAGTCTATAGTGTAGTTAACCATGTTGATCTTTCTATTTTCAGTTAAAAACGAGCCTATTAAAAATGACAGTTAGTCCACCCAAAGTGTTATTTTTCGCCACGTCGTGCGCTGTAATCGATTTCGTTTCCCCTACTACCTACTTTGCACCCAGCGAATAATAATAAATAAAAATCTTATTGGGGATATTTTATTAATTTGAAAAATATAACTTCATGTTTATCTAAAAATCTTTTCATTTGTCAAATTAATAAATAATTTATTACACCAACTAACGAAACTCTCAAATAAATTAAACATATAGTGGTTGTATTAATAAATATTTATCAGTGTGAATATTTTTTACACCAACCAACTAGTGAAAGTGTAATTTTCGATATGGTAAATTCAGTGATGTCATTTACTTGTATAATATATTTTCAATACGAAACAAAATTTTCATCGTAATAAGAACATTGTTGGTAATAAACTAATAATATATTACCAAACAATATATTACCAAAACAACCTCTATCGGAGCAAAATCGATCACGGATTTTTTACAATGATCACATTTTTTAACACATACAAATTATTTTTTTCTGTGTAGAGTTTCGAAGTATGTGAACTGTTTTGAGCTTTTGCAGGCGCCATTATTGAGTAAAAAAAATAAATAAAAACCTGATAAATTTTACTGATTAGGGGTTATAATACAAAAAATACATTTCTTGATTTTCCCACAGCCACGACGCCATTTTGTATTGATTGTTTTATTAGTACCTAATGAAGAAAAAAATTATTAAAATAACCTAATTTTTTAACTCACCTGATTGATATTACCCACTTATTAAAATAAACATTTTGACACATCACATGTCTTTAAGTATAGAAATAAAAATAAATAAAAAAACTCTAAAGTTTTTACTGTCATAGAGAAAGAGGGGATAAAGGTAAAAAAAAACTCACCGCTTTATTAAACGACGGTATCGGTTTTTTCAACTGCTTCATATAACGACACGTCGTCGCCCCGCCCACCGTGCCAATTTTAACATCAATTTAAATTTCGTGTTAGGAAAACGGTTGCTATATAGAGCGGTTTGCCAATCGTTGTATAGAGCGGTCGTTGTATGAAAGGTTGTTATCTAGAGCTGTGAGGTTCAAATTCTACTGATTGAAATCTACATTTTGATACCACACATACCTTGGTGCATTTTAAATTTTTTGAGGCCCCTAAGGGCACCAATCTGACAAAGGAACCTTTTCAAGTCGAAAATTCGTATAGAGTTTAAACTTTGTATATAGTTAGAGGTGGTCAAGATAAGTACGAAAAAAAAATCTTAGCTGCGGTAAAACGGTTTAAGGAGGTGAAACACCCCTATGAAAATGTGCAAAATAATCATATTTTTTCAAATAACTGAAACTAATGAAAATTTAAAAAATTCTATAGTGCAAAATTTTCATGATTTTTTATGTTCTTTCGAATGGCGATAGTTAAAATTCGAAAAAGTTAAACCTATGAGATGTGGGTGGGGGTGGGGTTAACGGTTTATTTTTTTTTAGAATTTTAACTATCGCCTTTCGAAAGAACATAAAAAATCGTGAAAATTTTGTATTGTAGATTTTTTTAAAGAGTTATTTGAAAAAATATGATAATTTTGCACATTTTCATAAGGGTGTTTCACCCCCTTAAACCGCTTTACCGCAGCTATGATAATTTTTTTCTTACTTACCTTGACCTCCTCTAACTTTATAGAATGTTTAAACTCGATACGAATTTTCAACTTGAAAAGGTTCCCTTGTGAGTTAGAAAAAAGTCACATGATCAAATTCTTCTTGTTTGGTATGAAAAACATATCTTTTGACTCGGATTTCGTTTTATAGCCCCCCCCCCCCTCCTAATATTTTCTATTTTTTACATTTTTTATATGAAAATATATTTTCATGTTTTAAGTTTTAATAAGGGGTTAGGGGCATAAAACAAAATTCGTTTAATAGGTCCTGAATTTCTTTGTGCGCCTAGTGCCTCAAAATATGTAAGTACGGTTCTGAACATAGCAGCAGAGTAAAAGTCTTGAATTATTATATGTATTTGGAATATTGACACTTATGGATATATAAATATATAGTGACATTAGTTTATATCCGTTTGACTGCCACACTATATGTATTAGCTGTAATACAACAATACTGTGCATAAATTTGAAATGTATGTAGATTCTGTTCTATATATTTAGATAATAAATTTTCAAATAAATTTTGTTGAGAAGGTTTTCTATCATGGATGCTCTAAAAAACGTCACTAAAAATAATATCCGTTTTCAATTCTCATTTATTTTTTTTATTTCAATTCTATGTCAATTTATCTATATTTTATATAAAAAAGTGACAGATGTTGAAGACATTTGTAGAAAAATCAATGGTTATATAAATAAATATTTATTAGAACTTATAGTTATACTTTTTGCATATTGTCATATGGTGGACCATTTTAACCATTAATGGAGAATAACTCAACCGGTAAGTGAAATAATAAAAAAAAGTTTTCAGATAAAAGTTGTACGGTTTGGAGGGGGACATAGACGTACTTGGATGATTTTTTTTAGGTGGTGTTTTCAAGGTGGTATGAAGGTCAACATCATTTTTTTTAAATAGAAATCTATAGTTTTTATCAAGTAATTTTATTTAAGGTGAAAAGACACGAATCTTTCATTGAAAACATTTTTTTTAACAATATTTTTTTACTCAGAAACCATCAGGTTTAGAGAAAAAGCATAAAATACAAAAAAATGTTTATTTTGGTCTAATAAAACTTGAAGAATTATTCTTAAATTTTAAAACTTATTCTAAAATTTTTTTAACATAGTTTTTTTTTGCTTAGATAAAATAAATTAGAGAAGTTTTAAAATTTTAAAAATAATTCTTTAGTTTTATTAGATCAAAATAAATATTGTTATTCCTTTAATAAATAATAATAAACACTGTTAATTTTGCCGTAAGTATTACGTATAAGAAAGTCCCGTGGCTCCCATAGCAGATATTTTAAATAAACTATTCAAATCTCAAATAATCATACATCTTTACAAAGTTCATTATTTCTACTCTCTAAATTAAAAAAAATAATAAAATGCCATTAATATTTAACGAAATTGGATCATTTTTAGTAAAACCGTAAAAATTTGAGAACAAGTCGCTATATTTTTTGAAGAATTGAAAGTATGAAAATTTTTGTTTTACGAAAGATATGATCTTTATAAATGTGCACTTTTTGATATACTATTACGTTTGATTATGCTGAGAAACGGGCATGTACTCCTCAAAATACCCCCCAAGGGACGGTTTCAAGGGGTTGAAAATATTTTCCTGAAATTATTAAAGGTCGATATAATAATACATTTTTTATCCTAAATCTCTATCTTCAATAGTTTGGGTGTAAAACATAGTGGACGGGTGGTCTGGAACACCCTGTATAGATGTATAAAAAGTGTATACATATTAGGCTGTGCCAAAAAAAGGCGATATTTTTTTTTATCGCTCTCAGCCCAAAATATCTCAGGAAATGCCCAAACAAAGCTCCTGTTAAAAGCGGAGCTCAAAATTCCAATTTTAAGTGGTCCTCCACGGAAGTTGAAGTTTTCCCATCTAAATAACATGGGAAACGGGGTTTTTTAACAGTTTTTTGTCCTGCAAACTGTGAAAAAATTATTTTTGAAAAAAATGAATGAATGGATCTTTTTGAGTATTAAATTTAGTACAAAAAGTCCCGTTGAGTCAAATTTCTATATTCAATATTTGATTTTTGACAGAGCTTTGAAGTTCAAATTTTCGCATTTTTTCGCGTTTTTTGAATTTTTCAGCTAAACTATCCGAGTTAGGGCAAAATGTTAACTAGCAAAATTGTAGTACGGTTGACATTCTATAAAAAAGTCTCCATCGACTTTTTTGTATTATGAATAACAACAAAGTTATAGACCCATAAACATTTATTATTAACCAGCCTAAAAGGGATAAAGGCTACGACATTGACTGTGCTTTTTAAATAAATGTAATAAAATAAATGTTTATGGGTCTATAACTTTGTTGTCATTCATAATACAAAAAAGTCGATGGAGACTTTTTTATAGAATGTCAACCGTACTACAATTTTGCTAGTTAACATTTTGCCCTAACTCGGATAGTTTAGCTGAAAAATTCAAAAAACGCGAAAAAATGCGAAAATTTGAACTTCAAAGCTCTGTCAAAAATCAAATATTGAATATAGAAATTTGACTCAACGGGACTTTTTGTACTAAATTTAATACTAAAAAAGATCCATTCATTCATTTTTTTCAAAAATAATTTTTCACAGTTTGCAGGACAAAAAACTGTTAAAAAACCCCATTCCCCATGTTATTTAGATGGGAAAACTTCAACTTCCGTGGAGGACCACTTAAAATTGGAATTTTGAGCTCCGCTTTTAACAGGAGCTTTGTTTGGACATTTCCTGAGATATTTTGGGCTGAGAGCGATAAAAAAAAATATCGCCTTTTTTTGGCACACCCTAATACATATGTATGTTTATGAATATCAAAGATATAACACGTGATGGGAAATTGATTCTTAAAAATTTTGTTATCAAAAACTATAAATACAGGGTCAATCAGCACTGTCGTGCCAAACTTAAACAGTAGATTGAGAAAAATATTTTAAGCAAAAAACTTCCAATAAACATGTGTCCGGAAATTTTTCGTTAGGGAACTACAGCCCTCCAAAGATTTTCATCAAAATGAGTTTTTATTTAATATCTAGAGAACCCTTTGTGATAAAATTATGAAATTTGGTATTCTGTTTAGTAATAATAAGTGTTATTTATTTATCGTATTAAACAATTATAATTTTGACCGGGGATGTATGGGGCCTGTGGGCCCATCGATTTTTATCTAGTATTTTTTGTTCTTTAATTTTTTTATAATGTTGGGCACTTATTTAGGTAAGGTTATATGACACAAAATACGCAAAAATATACTTTGCTTATTTGCCATAGGATAAACCGTTTTCGAGTAATATCGATAGAAAAGAAAGCATGCAGGATTTAACTTAATACGGATGCTCCAAATTACAAAAAATAAATTTATATTCTTGTTCTATAATTAAAGGTAAGAAAAAAAGTTCATATATAGAAACCTCCTAATATGAATCCTCTAAGATTTATAGCCAGTTGTATTACTGTATTATGTACTTTAATAATTTGTCTAAAAAACGAAACTAAAAATGGCTATTTGTTGATAAGGATGCCTTTTTTGAGGTACACTTTTTGTCTTAATTTTTATCATAGAACAAGAATATAAATTTATTATTTGTAATTTGAAGCATCCGTATTAAGTTAAATTCTGCATGCTTTCTTTTCTATCGATATTACTCGAAAACGGTTTATCCTGACAAATAAGCAAAGTATGTTTTTGTGTATTTTGTGTCATATAATCTTAAATCAGTACTCAACTTTATAAAAAAACTAAAGAACAAAAAATACTAGATAAGAAACGATGGGCCCATTGGCCCCATACATCCCTAGTCTAAATTATAACTATAGTTAATATGAGAAATCGATAATACTTATTATTACTAAACAGAATACCAAATTTTTTTATTTTATCACTAAGGGTTCTCTAGATATTAAATAAAAACTCATTTTTAGTAATATCTTTGGAGGCCTGTAGTTCCCTCATGAAAAATTTCCGGACACATGTTTATTAGAAGTTTTTTGCTTAAAATATTTTTCTTAATCTACTGTTTAAGTTTGGCACGACAGTAATGAATCACCCTGTATATTATAATTTAGTAATTATTTATATAATTAGTTAATGTGGTCGATATATGTATTATTTTAAAAGTTAGTTAAAATGTGATTAAAAAAAACAGGAAATGACTAATAGATAAATTATAAATATTTTGTAACATAATTTATTTCTGTCAGTGTTTGATAACTTTAACACAACAATCATGAAGTCTACTGTGTTTTTATTTGTGTTATATTATTTTATTTATTATAAAGTAAACCATTAGTATATATGTATTGTATATATATCCACAGTCCCAGTCACTATATTTAATGGAATAACCTGGGTACCATTTATTGTAACCAGAATCACTGAACCGACCACCTGAAAAACAATAACAAATATATTATTTTATATTGATATATTTTTTCGAGAATTTCGAATCTTTTAATTATTCATACTTTAAGTGAATCTTTAGTGAAACTTCTCAAAATTGACTTAGTTTGGTTACAAATAAAAACATGGTTAATATTGTCGATTTAAAAGTTAATTAAAATGTGATAAAAAACAGCAAATTACTAATAGTAAGTATTATTTAACATATAAATAATGTAAGTATTTATTTATTATTGTTAGAAATATAATAACGTCTTATATTAAATCTGTATTTCTATAATATTTTATAGATTAACACAAAATCCAACGATAGCTTTTATCAAGATGATCCAGTGAATTTATTTGTAATTAATATCGAAAGGTGAGTTTTTTTTACAAGCTTTTATTAAACTTCACTTGTTAGTAAGTTAATAGTTAGTAGATTAATATCTGAAAAATAGCCCATTTTTATTAAAATTGACCATCTCAAAGTCATGAAAAACGATCTCAAAGTTTATATTTTTAACATAGCTTATGGTAGTAGTCCGGTGTGACGGCCGAAATTACGACTTTTTTTCGTGACCTTTTTTTAACAAGTAAATAATATACGATCGTTTTGTAACTTTTACATATTTATTTTAGTACTTTAAATGATACAAAAAAATTTTTTTTTATTAATTTTCTATTTATTTATTTACAATATGTAATGTGGAGTCCTCTAAAGAATGATGAGCTGTTTCGGGGAAGCACACAGCCTTCCATAGTCATTTGAAATGAAAAAATCAAAAATATTATTATTGTGTAGACCTTATTATAACCAATAATATACATAATAAAAAAAAAAAATGGCGGACTTGTGAAAAAAAAGTTCTCAAAATGTAATTTTTTTTATTGATAAAATGTTTAAAAAAATTAATTTATTATTAAAAAATTAAATGTTTTAAAGGTTAGGTATTTAGATATGTGTATGTAGAATAACTAGTTAAATTTTGAGCCAAATCGGTTGAATAGTTTTGAGTCAGTGCTTCCCCGAAATTTCAAAAACATGGTTTCGAGAAAAACGCTAAAACGTTTGTTTCCCATCTTATAGCAATGTGCACTCGTCGAACGATAAATGCCTGTAACTTTGGAAATATTCTAAATTTTGGTCTGAAAATTTAAGAGCATATTTTTAAAATGTGGTTATTCCGAAAAATGTAAAAAAAATCGATTTTTTTGACCCATCACACCGGTCTACTACCTTAAATGGACTAACCGTACACTAGCGTAACGTTTTATTAGATATTTAAACGTATCGTCAGTTTTTCATAAAAAAAGTGACATGTATATTTATATGAAAGAAAACAGTATACAAAAAATTGTAATTATTGACCATCCCATTATTAAGATTTAACCAGATTTAACTACCAAACCATCACATAAATTACAGTATTGTTGACAATATGGCAACAACGTATTTATTTGATTATAGTAAAAAATAGTCCCCGGTCCCCCATTTAAACTTTTTTTTAAAATATACTCCTCTGAAACTTCGTGAGTGGACTAATTTTAGCGTAACCTACACGCTTTATCTTGGAAAATTCTGAGGGTTGGGGCGTTTTTGAAGGGGCATGCATCAAACATGTCAATTTAACGATGTATGGAAAATTTACGAATAACCATTTCCTTTTTGCTTGAATTACAAGATTTAATAACGCAAACATCGGGAAATATGTTGACTTACAAAAATATTGGGGCATTTAGCGAGACCTACACCCTCAACATGTCAAATTCATGGTGTTATGTAATTTATAAATAACCGGCTGATTTTTGCACAATTGCTAGATAAATAATAATAAAATGTTATGGTTATATTGGCCTACACAAATCATGGGTCTTTTGCCCTGACCTACGCCCTAAACATGTCATTTCCACGGGGTGTTGTTTATTTAAATATACTTGTAGGTCATGAAAACCACATGATCTTTAACATATTCCATGATGAAATAATGGAATGGCCTACAGAAATATTGGGTCGTATAGCGTGTCCTACAAAAAAAGGATAAAAATATGTATAGTCCAGTCATTATAATATTTGAGCTAGAAAAAAATGACGGAGTACGTTTTTTTTTCAAGAAATTGGTAGATTTCAATGTATAGAACATGGTGCTAACTTTCCCCCCCTTCACAGGGGGGTGCATAACTTTCTAGGGGCTTCCAAAGCTGTCTAAAATCAGTTATTTGGGTATACCACTGGGGCTGTCAGTTTTAGAAGAAAACAGGTTTGATAAATCTTAAAGCTGATAAAAATACGAATAAAATAGTATTTTTAAAAATGATGTATCGTAAATAGTTATTGAAATAGAGCCCGCGAAAAAATCACTTAGCGACGTCGAGTTTGGAGTTTATGCCTGAAATGTAGAGTTTCGTTCGACCGCTATGTTTAATATGTCTTTAATTGAATTTCAAAATGTAATTTTAAATTATAATAGAGAAAAGAGTGCCCTAAATAATGCTCGGCACCCAAGGTCGGAATCTCGAAAAATGTTTGAGTTATAAGCACTCAAAATTCTAGATATTACAAAAATTTAAGGAAAATTATTCATGTTTTTCGACGCCCGCAGAGAATACCTTCTACACCGAATAAAATAAATTCCATCTAGGAATCCATAGAAAATTTAATGCCCTAAGTAATGGTTTCTGTCCGACCATGATTACTTTAAAATTGTTCAAAGAATGGGAAAATATATAAAGTACATAATTTAAGTTGTAATAATCACAATTGTATTCAAAAACAGTGTATATTTAAAGTTTTTGTTATAAAATTTGTCTTTAGATATAGACCTATAACTTGAATAATTTTAAAATAATCGTGGTCAGACAGAAACCATTATTTAGGGCATTAAATATTCTAAAGATTCCTAGCTGGAATTTAATTTATTCGGTGTAGAAGGTGTCTGGGGTCGTCGAAAAACATGAATAATTTTCCTTAAATTTTTGTAATATTTTTCGAGATTCCGATATTATTTTATACATTATATTATACATATATTATAAATGTGTGTAGAACATTGTTATATCGGCTATTAAAGATGTTTTTAAAACCGGAAATGGATGTTTACTCTTGTAATTTTTATAATTATTAGAATTATTTCTGAAACGGTACGGAATATTTCGAAAGTATTGCTGTTAAACACTACTTGTAGAATATTTTGATATTTTATTATTTAATAATTTATGCACTTTTAATTGCATGTATCTGCTAAATTTTCTTTGTTTTATTATAAAAAAAAATAACGGTATGGAGAACCATACATGACTTCCATGTTCTATAATATCTTTTTCTAATGTCAGTTGTATAATACACATTTTTGTAGAATAATAATTATCTGACATTTGAATTTAACTCTATGATTTAACTGCGCTTGTTTCCACGGCAACATTTATTTGTATTTAAAATTAAAATTTTGAGGGTGATTTTTACCCCTTCAGTGGCTATTTTGGCACGTTTATGAAATAAGTTCCCCTTAGATCGGATTGAACTACAAGTGTACCAAGTCTTATAAAAATTGTTGAGATAATACTCACTTTTTAGACGATAATTGGTATAAAATTTCGAATATTTCCGAAACCCCTAATCCGATTAGCATCAAAATTATTAGGTCTGGAGTACTCACTGAGACAAACATTTTCACCAAAAATAATTCAAATCGGTGCATATTTACAGTAGTTATCGTGAACGGAAGAAAATTCTACATCCAGACACAAAGACCTACATATATACAAATATGACCTGTTTACCTTGTAGGTCACATGTTTAACTGTATTCTATATTTCATTTCAAATAAGAAAAACAAAATCACAAATGAGTATATTTAAATAAACAACACCCCGTGGAAATGACATGTTTAGGGCGTAGGTCAGGGCAAAAGACCCATGATTTGTGTAGGCCAATATAACCATAACATTTTATTATTATTTATCTAGCAATTGTGCAAAAATCAGCCGGTTATTTATAAATTACATAACACCATGAATTTGACATGTTGAGGGTGTAGGTCTCGCTAAATGCCCCAATATTTTTGTAAGTCAACATATTTCCCGATGTTTGCGTTATTAAATCTTGTAATTCAAGCAAAAAGGAAATGGTTATTCGTAAATTTTCCATACATCGTTAAATTGACATGTTTGATGCATGCCCCTTCAAAAACGCCCCAACCCTCAGAATTTTCCAAGATAAAGCGTGTAGGTTACGCTAAAATTAGTCCACCCACGAAGTTTCAGAGGAGTATATTTAAAAAAAAAGTTTAAATGGGGGACCGGGGACTAAAATACACGAAATAATAAAATAATTTTTTACAAAATATGATAAGTGGATTGAAGGGAATTATAATCGATTTCATTAATCTAATATACCGGGTGTCCCAGATAACTTTTCCAGCATGGGGATCTCAGTATCTATAAGAGATACAGGTTTGGTTAAATGAGATGAATTATTTGTAAGAAAGGGGTGAGTATCACTACACCAAAAAATATTCATAATTCTTGTGGTTTAGGCGGTATACCCAAAAAACTGAAAATTCGGAATTTCTTTAAATGGCTATAACTTTTTTGTTAAAGTAGATAGGTACTTTTTGTTTGCGGTTTCTTAAAGCACTTTTTTGTGTAGAATTGATTGGTGTATTTAGAATTTTTATATCACTTTTAGTTTCCGAGATACAAGCCCTAACTTTAGTTTTTCTTATGGGCCGCTAAGTTGGCTATGGCATATTTGAATGTGTTTTTTACTCTACTTTACAACGATGTGTCACTTGCCATATTTATTATCGAAAAAAAAAAATATAATTTATTTTTTCAAATAGTTCATTGTTTCAAATATTCATTTGTTATTTTGATTGTTGTTATTGTGATTTTTGTTTACAATTTTTGTTTTTCATGGCTCACTTAAAAGTTTGTAATAAAATACTTCATAAATATCACTGATATTTAGTATTTCGATTTTTTTTCGATAATAAATATGGCAAGTGACATATCGTTGTAAAGTAGAGTAAAAAATACGTTCAAATATGATATATTCAACTAAGTGCCCCATAAGAAAAACTAAATTTAGAGCTTGTAACTCGGAAACTAAAAGTGATATAAAAATTCTAAACACACCAATCAATTCTACACAAAAAAGTGCTTTAAGAAACCGCCTACAAAAAGTACCTATCTACTTTAACAAAAAAGTTATAGCCATTTAAAGAAATTCCGAATTTTCAGTTTTTTGGGTGTACCGCCTAAACCACATAGAATTATGAATATTTTTTTGTGTAATAATACTCACCCCTTTCATACATATAATTCATCTCATTTAACCAAACCTGTATCTCTTATAGATACTGAGATCCCCATGCTGGAAAAGTTATCTGGGACACCCGGTATATAAATTACGTGTCACATGTTCCTCCGCTATGGACTCCTAAACTACTTAACCGATTTTAATCAAATTTGTACACCGTGTGCAGTTTGATCCAACTTGAAACATAGGATGCCTCTTATGGAAAATGGGGGGGGGGTGCTTCCCCCCCCTTTTTTTTAGAGAGTTCCCATTTTTTTACGGTGGTGGTGGTGGGGGGCTGTAAAGCTTCCTATGGGAAAAAGGGGGGGGGTGCCCCCCCCTCTTTTTTTTCGCCCCCCCCTTTTTAAAATAGAGTTCCCACTTTTTTACGGTGATGGTGGTGGTGGACTGTAAAGCCTCCTTTGGGAAATGGGGGGGGGCGACCCCCCCCTTTAAATAGTTTACAACAATGTAATATGACAAAAACTTTAGCCACAGCAACGCGTGGGCGGGTCAGCTAGTTATTAATATATTCTGTGGTAGCTTAGATGATAAAATATAATCATTTGACAAGTAGTTAATAGTAGATAATGTACAGCGTTGCCATGATCATTCACGTGTATGGATCTGGTGACAATGCAATATAGTATATCTAATATCGTTCTAAATCCAATATGGCGGACGTCCCAAGATGGCGGATTACCTTTTTCTTCATAATCATCTTGATATGGGTATCAAATGAAAGAGTTTGTCGAGTTTTACCTGTTAGTATGTTAGTTAGTTAGTCAATCAGTAACTAAAAATTTGAAAATAAAATTATATAAAAAAATACATTTTAAAAACAAGCTTTTATTAAAAATGCACTAAAAAGTAAAAAATAAATTTTCAGCTATCACAAAAATTTTAGGTTTTTATGACTAAAACCAATAAAAGCGCGGGGCGAAATAAAGACAAATGTATGAATAAAAATTCTTATGCAGAATAAGAAATGAAATATAAATTGATATAAGATAAGAGTAGAAAATTTGCACAAATAAATACCGTAGAATTTTTGATAAACTAGAATAATAGTTCACAATAATGAAATAATTAATTTATTAAAAGCTATACATTTGCCTTCGTGCAGTACAGGATTACCCATTAGGCCGGACTAGGCCGTGGCCTGGGGCCCCCGACGAACAAGGGCCCCCATGAAAATTTGAAAATTTGAAACTTTGAAATTATTGAAATTTTTTTATTAATTCAATTTTTTATTCTATCGAATTTTTATTGTAGTTTTAACGAAAAAACGGATTGTGTGGTTTTATGAAACCACGGTAAAAGTGAAACTTTTTTTCACATTATAGACATTTAACTAAAAATTTTCGGAATAATAAATTCAAGCACTCAAAATTGAAATAAATCCATAAACAACAACATGCACCAGTAAAAAGTTCTAATAATTCTAATAAATTCTATATAACAACCAAACAAAGCGAGTGCTTTTTCCGATCCCAAAAGCTTTAAGATTACTCCAAAGATTAGTTTATAAACTATTATATTATTAAAATTAAGAAATATATAATTTAACAGAAAAAAATGATTTTGTTTGTTTTATTGTCTTGAGGAACCTTAAATGATATTTAAAGACTGTTAAATTTCTATGCATGTTTGAATAACACTTAATTTTACAGCTTTTCAAAAAAAGGGGGGGGGGGGCAAATTTTGAATGGCCTAGGGCCCCCGGTGGGCTTAATCCGGCACTGCCTTCGTGAGCGTCCCGCATTTTTATTGGTTTTATTCAAAGAAACCTAAAATTTTCGCGGGAACCGAGTGATCATTGCTAACTTTGTTATTATTGGAGCTAGAAGATCGGTTAAATGGACAAAGTATCAGTATTACAACAGGGATGAATAATGACGGTGTCAAAAAAACAATTGAATGTCAAATTTCAGAGATATAATGAATTATAATATTTTTTTTAAATGGAATATCCTGTATATTATTATTGAATTTTGTAGCTGAGGATGTTCTCTTTATAAAAGTGTATACATGTATGATGGTAAAATTGATAGAAAACAAGTTATAACAAGTATAAAATTATTAGAAAATATCGAAACATAGTGTGCTATGAAGATTTAATAAAATACAAACAAATGATAAAAAAAATTAAAACAATAATTTCAGATATTTGTGCCTTATTTCGGAGATTTTTAACATTTTTGAGCATTATTTATAAAAAAATATAATTAATTATAATAAATAATTTTTTTCGTTATCAGTTAAAATCAAAAACATTTAAAATTTGCAAACAAATGACATAAAAACCTTAAACTATTGTTTTAAATGTTTTAATCATTTGTTCTCAATTTATTAAAACTTCATAGCACACTGATTTTCGATATTTTCTATTAATTTTATACTTGTAATAACTTGTTTTCTATCAATTTTACCATCATACATGTATTACACTTTTATAAAGAGACCATCCTCAGCAGTGCCGAATTTACCAATAAGCAAAACAAGCAATTGTTTAGGGCACCCGACCATAGGGGGCACCATGATGGGGCATCAACGTAAAATTGGGAAAAATTTTGATGAGAAGCTAAAAAAAATAAATAAAAAAAGGTCTTCAGAATTATTACTAACTTTTTTTTATTAAAAAAGCTAAAAAAAAGTCGTCAAAATTACAAAAGAGGGCTTTTACATAATCAGTGCTTAGGGCACCACATAGGGTAAATCCGGCACTGATCCTCAGCTACAAAATTCAATAATAATATACAGGGTATTCCATTTAAAAAAATGTTATATTTCAATATATCTCTGAAATTTGACATTCAATTGTTTTTTGGCACCGCCATTATTCATCCCTGTTGTAATACTGATACTTTGTCCATTTAACCGATCTTCTAGCTCCAATAACAACAAAGTTAGCAATGATCACTCGGTTCCCGCGAACACCCTGTATATATAAAATCTAATATAGAAATACAAAACTAAATAATACAAATCAAGTGAATACAACAACTATTCAGAATAAAAGTTACTTTTTCTTTGATAAATCTAAATTAGTAGTTTTTACTTTCTTATACATACAGGCTGTCCCAGGACTGTGTCAAAGTTCAATATTTCATTTATTATAAGAATTAGAAGAAAACTTTAAATGCAAAAGTTGTCAGGCTAGAGCATCGGCATAGTTTGAAAATAGTTACATTTATACATGATGACCCATAACTGCGTTACAAATCAAAGTTATGTTTTTTTAAATACAAACTATATATTTTTATTTGATAATCTAATAGCATTCATTTTTCTGAGTATTTTGATATGTCATTATTGGATTATACAGAGGGGTTTAGAAATTATGACCAATTTTGTATGAAAATGGGAACATTTTCAACACCTTTTAATTTTCTAATTACAACAAAAAAATTGTTTTCTGTCTGAAGTAGTTTTGGCATATTCTCTATTATTGCGATATTATGTCAAACATTTACAAAATTGTATTATTTGTACAGGGTGTATCAAAACACTAAACCTAGTTTTTTTCAAAATTTTCAAATTGAACACCCTATATATTTTTACATTTTCGAATTGCCTGTTCAATTCTCAACACATTTTACAGACCATGTTCTATACCTAAATTCAGCCGTTAATAAGTCATTAATTTTATATTAAAATCATAAGATTTTTTAAAAAAACCATATACAACTTTATTATATTCCACAAAATAATTAAATTTTTATGTTGTTAAAGTTTGTACGTTCTATTAGTTTGTTAAATTATTTTTAAGCGAACTGTTTTATTGAATATAATTAAGTTGTATTGTTTTTATAAAACATCTTAAGATTTTAAAATAAAATAAATAACTCTTTAACGGCTGGATTTAGGTATAGAACATGGTTTGTAAAATGTGTTGAGAATTGAACAGGCAATTCGAATATGTAAAAATATATAGGGTGTTCAATTTGAAAATTTTGAAAAAAACTAGGTTTAGTGTTTTGATACACCCTGTACAAATAATACAATTTTGTAAATGTTTGACATAATATCGCAATAATAGAGAATATGCCAAAACTACTTCAGACAGAAAACAATTTTTTTGTTGTAATTAGAAAATTAAAAGGTGTTGAAAATGTTCCCATTTTCTTACAAAATTGGTCATAATTTCTAAACCCCTCTGTATAATCCAATAATGACATATCAAAATACTCAGAAAAATGAATGCTATTAGATTATCAAATAAAAATATATAGTTTGTATTTAAAAAAACATAATTTTGATTTGTAACGCAGTTATGGGTCATCATGTATAAATGTAACTAATTTCAAACTATGCCGATGCTCTAGCCTGACAACTTTTGCATTTAAAGTTGAGCTTTGACACAGTCCTGGGACATCCTGTATACATTATACATGTGTATAAGTAAGTATAGTAAAGCTGATTTTTTTCGAAATCCAGATTTTGGTGGAATTATCCATTTTGACCTTCCCTGAATCCATTCTGACTATTTTCGCCATGATGTATGTGTGTCTGTCTGTAGACGCTGTAACTCAAATAAGACAAATCATAAAAGGGTGAAATTTTATACTTAATTTTTGTCTGGAAAGAAACCTCCTATTTTTGAAAACGATCTTTTAACCGGAAACGGATGTATACTAATGTCAATTTTTGATTTTTTGAATTATTTTTGAAATGGTGCATATTACGAATCGTTATGAACGCCCAACCTAGAGAGTCATGTAGACAGTTCTTTATAAATCTTAATTTACTAACGCTACCATCTCTTTATATATACGAGACATGCTGCTTTGTAAAGAGCAACTGGTCATTTTTTCAAAACCACCTAACCACACACGATTACAATACTAGGAACAAAAATGATCTATACGTGCCATTTGAACAAACGAGTATTGCTTTTAAAGGTACAATAAATCAAGCAATTAAACTATATAATTCTCTACCCAGTAACCTTAAATCTTTGTCGCACAATTTTAACTCTAATTTAAAAACTTATCTCGTGGAAAAGTGCTATTATAGTGTAAGTGATTTTATTAAGTAGATTATATCTTTTATTGAAATTTTATTCACCATAATAATTATTATATATTCTATTATACTGACCTGTTTTATAACTTATGTTTAATAAATAAAGATTATTATTATTATTATTATTATTATTAGAGAAAAATGGTGAACTTAAAAATTGTAGGTAATATTATTTTATTATCTATAATTTATGTTTTATTAATTTTTTCGAAAAAACAAATTTTTGGAAAAAAATTGTTTTTAATAAGTATCCGTTTTCTAGTACATTTCAAATAGTTCGTAACAGGGAAGAAATATCTGCCATGAGTGTCATGGGACTTTCTTATACGTATTACAGAGACTGAACAGTGTACGTGTTTGCCATAGGTACCATGGGTCTTTCTTATACGAAATAATACTGAGAGTAAACAGTGTGTGTTATTCTAAAAAAATATTTAATAAAAGTCTTTCTGGCTAAATCATTAATGTTGGAAAAAAATGCATGGCGAATGAAATTATAGATAATAACATACTCGACATTTTTTATCTAAAACATTTTTGTCTTATTTCAAATATAAATCGAAAATTAAAAAAATGACAAGAGTGAACATCTTTTTCTGATTTTGTAATTTCGATAATGAAAATTCAATATTTCTATAGTTTATGCCCTTCATTTTTTAGGGTTCCGTAGAAAACTAGGAACCCTTATAGTTTCTCCATGTCCGTCCGTCCGTCTTCAAAAATTTTGAGATAATAAGATGAAATTTGGTATAGGGTCGTAGATTGATTACCCAAAAACAGAAATGATAAGATTTTTGAAAATAAAAATTTTTTAGACCTCCCTTTCATAAAATGAAGTGTTTTCAAAAAAAAATTTTCACCTACACCATTGAGTGTGGTGTCGTTAGAAAGGTCTTCTAAAATGCAATAAAAAATGTATCAGAACTTTTTGATTTTAACCCTTTAATCACGATGTATTTGCTCTCCAAAGTCGTTAAAAAAGCGTCCCCTCCCCTCTATTTTCTAAACTATCAATTTAAAAAATCTGAAAAAATTCCAGAATGTAGCTTTTAATTAGTACTTTCACTGAAAATGATAACGAACATTGTCAAAAATATTTTGGACCCCCCTTTCATAGACTGAAAATTGAACTTACATTTTTTTCCCCACTTACCCTATTTAGTGGGGTGTCATTTAATAGGTCTCGTAAAATGCAATAAAAAATGTCAAATAACTTTTTGATTTTAACCCTTCAGTCGCGATATATTTGCTTTTTAATGTCGCTGTTAGAGCGTCCCCCCCCCTCTATTTTCTAAACTATGGATTCAAAAAATCTGAAAAAAATCAGAATGTAGCTTTTAATTAGTACTTTCACTGAGAATTATAACGAACATTGTCAAAAATATTTTAGACTCCCCTATCATAGATTGAAAAGTGAAGTCACATTTTTTTCATTTACCTCATTGAGTGGGGTGTCATTTGATAGGTCTCCTAAAATGCAATAATAAAAGTCAAATGACTTTTTGATTTTAACCCTTCGGTCACAAAAATTTTGAAAAAAATCTTTTTTATAAATCGTAGTGAGAATGACTACGGAACCCTATCATGTGCGTGCCCAACAAGCACTTGCCCGTTTTTTCTATCTTTTATTAGTTTGTCAGAAATATCCTTCAATAAAATAAAAATCACGTACACTGTTCACTGTCAGTATTACGTATAAGAAAGTCCCATGGCACCAATGGCAGCTTTTTTTAAATTAAATAAAGTAATGTTTTGTTATTATTTCTTCAACAGATAAGGAAGTTGAAAAGGTGTTAAAAGTACGTAATGGTTATACCCTGTACTCTGGACATGGTTATTACAAATATCACAACAATACGTTATTCAATTGGTATGCTGCAAAATACATCAGAAGGGAGCACATTTAGTTGTGATCAATTCTCAAGCCGTGTCGAATTTATTCATTGGGATCATGAAAACAAATAATGTTAACCATATACATATTGGCTTCCATAGAATGTCCACGAATAACAAATTTATAACTGTTTTAGGTAAATAACCAAATGCAGTGAAATTTCTCAAATACGACCAGCATTTCACGATATTTACATTTGTTTTTATTTGTAAACAAACTGAGTCAATTTTGAAAAAAGTCGTAATTTCGGCCGTCACACCGGACTACTACCATAAGCTATGTTAAAAATATAAACTTTGAGATCGTTTTTCATGACTTTGAGATGGTCAATTTTAATAAAAATGGGCTATTTTTCAGATATTAATCTACTAACTATTAACTTACTAACAAGTGAAGTTTAATAAAAGCTTGTAAAAAAAACTCACCTTTCGATATTAATTACAAATAAATTCACTGGATCATCTTGATAAAAGCTATCGTTGGATTTTGTGCTAATCTATAAAATATTATAGAAATACAGATTTAATATAAGATGTTATTATATTCCTTACAATAATAAATAAATACTTACATTATTTATATGTTAAATAATACTTACTATTAGTAATTTGCTGTTTTTTATCACATTTTAATTAACTTTTAAATCGACAATATTAACCATGTTTTTATTTGTAACCAAACTAAGTCAATTTTGAGAAGTTTCATTAAAGATTCACTTAAAGTATAAATAATTCAAAGATTCGAAATTCTCGAAAAAATATATCAATATAAAATAATATATTTGTTATTGTTTTTCAGGTGGTCGGTTCAGTGATTCTGGTTGCAATAAATGGTACCCAGGTTATCCCATTAAATATAATGACTGGGACTGTGGATATATATACATATATACTAATGGTTTACTTTGTAATAATAAAAATAATGTAACAAAAATAAAAACACAATAGACTTCATGATTGTTGTGTTAAAATTATCAAACACTGACAGAAATAAATTAAGTTACAAAATATTTATAGTTTATTTTATTATTTCCTGTTTTTTTATCACATTTTAACTAACTTTTAATTAATATATCGACCACATTAACTAATTACATAAATCATTACTTTATTATAAAATACTTAGTTTTTGATAACGAAAATTTAAAAAATCAATTTCCCTTCATGTGTTAAATGTTTGATAATTATTTAAGACTTTGATAAATTATAAATAAATATTTTCGATACTTACTTCATTAATTTGACTAAATAAAACGGGCAAGTGCGTGTTGGGCACGCACATGATAGGGTTCCGTAGTCATTATCACTACAATTTATAAAAAAATAGTATTTTTCAAAATTTTCGTGACTGAAGGGTTAAAATCAAAAAGTCATTTGACTTTTATTATTGCATTTTAGGAGACCTATCAAATGACACCCCATTTAATGGGGTAAATGAAAAAAATGTGACTTCACTTTTCAATCTATGATAGGGGGGTCCAAAATATTTTTGACAATGTTCGTTATAATTTTCAGTGAAAGTACTAGTTAAAAGCTACGTTCTAATTTTTTTTCAGATTTTTTGAATCGATAGTTTAGAAAATAGATGGGGGGGACGCTTTTTTAATGACTTTGGAGAGCAAATACATCGTGATAGAAGGGTTAAAATCAAAAGGTTCTGTTACATTTTTTGTTGCATTTTAGGAGACCTTTCTAACGACACCCCACTCAATGGTGTAGGTGAAAATTTTTTTTTGAAAACACTTTTCATTTTATGGAAAGGGGGCCTAAAAATTTTTTTTTATCAAAAATCTTATCATTTCTGTTTTTGGGTCATTAATCTACGTCTGTATACCAAATTTCATCTTATTATCTCAAAATTTTTGAAGACGGACGGACGGACATGGAGAAACTATAAGGGTTCCTAGTTTTCTACGGAACCCTAAAAACGAAACTAAAAATTGAAAAAACTGTTTAAAAAATTGAGAATGTATTTAAATCGCCTTTGTCTTCGTCCAATTATTATTTGTCACCGACGGCATGTTTTGACCAAATTCCATTGAGAAATTCGTCAAATTCGCAATTTTAGAGTCAATTTTATTCTGGAGATAACTCCTTTTTGCCCCAAATAGTTGAAAATTATTTTCTTTTTAAAGTAAGGAAGCATTGAATAAGAACAAATGTTTATTTCAAGAAAGAACACAGTAACAAGTGTACAATCTAAATTCTAAGCCCAAAAACAAAGAGTCAGCTCCTGGAGTTAACTCCATGTTGACCCAAACGAATGAAGCAGCTAACTCATTCTAGCGGATACCTTAAAAACTATCAACGTTAGGTAATTCTTAGTTGAACCAAACGAAACAATGATTCCCCCCCCCCATTTTCTCTTAAATGAGTTAGTAAAAACTAATAAGTTTTGTACAGAAGTAAAACAGATATATAGATCTTACAGGATTCATATTAGGAGGTTTATTTATATGAACTTTATTCTTACCTTTAATCATTGAAAAAGAATATAAATTTATTTCTTGTAATTTCAAGCATACGTATTAAGTTAAATTCTGCATGCTTTCTTTTCCATCGATATTTCTCGAAATCCGTTAATCCTATGATAAACAAGCAAAGTATGTTTTTGTGTATTTTGTGTCATATAATCTTATTGATATACCAACTCAGGAAAAAAATTAAGGAACAAACAAATACTAGATAAAAATCGATGGGCCCACTGGCCCCATAAAGCCCTGGTATAAAATATAATTGGTTAATATTAGAAATAGATAACACTTATTATTACTAAACCAAATACTAAATTTCATAATTCTAGCACAAAGGGTTCTCTAGATATTAAATTAAAACTCATTTTTAGTAAAAACTTTGGAGTCCTGTAGTTCCCTAAGGAAAAATTTCCGGACACATGTTTATTGGAAGTTTTTTGCTTAAAATATTTTTCTCAATCTACTGTTCAAGTTTGGCACGACAGTGCTGAATCACCCTGTATAAATAACAAAAAAAAATTTGTTTGCTACGTTTTTACGGTGTTTAAATAAAGTTTGAATTAGAATTTTTCAATTCTCCATAAGAAGACGTATTAAAATGTGCAAACTTTAAATTGCTATAACTTTTAAATGGTGTAGTAAATCGCATCTGAATTTTTGTTATTCGTCTTATCATACATAAAATTACATTCTGTCAAATTTTTAATATCCTGTGTATGTTTTTGATTACCGCCAGAATATTATTAAAATAATTTTGTTTATTATATTATTATTTTGTTGTAAAGAATGTGTTTTTTTTTAATTTTTCTTTTTTTTTAATTTTTCTCTTTTTTGTTTAATTTTCACTTGACTTTGTCTACATGTGTGTAAATATACGAATTTTGTTAAATAACAAAGCGCAAATATTCTTGGATATGAAACCCTTTGTCATCACTTGAAAGTTAATTAAAATACAAAAATGTTCAAAGTTTCTTTTTAAAAGACCTGTCTTTTTTTCGGTTTTTATGATATTTATTTTATTTCAAAGGAAGTATTTAACAATCGTATATTAAATATTTATTCAACTTGAAAATTCACATTCTATTTTATCAAGTGAGAAATACATACGAGCACAAATATACATTTTCATATTTGCTCTAAATTTCAATAAAAAGGTTATATGTATATTATACAGGATGAATAAAAACTAAAGGAAATTGATTTTACAATATACACCTAATTCTGTTTTTACACAGAAAAAACCGTGTAAAAAAAGACAAAAAAGGGATTAGTTCCATATCCTTTTACCTGTAAAAAATAGGTAAAATGAAATAATAAAAAAAATAAAAAACTATAAATTAAATTTTTATGTGCATTCATGCACAGTTTATTTTATAAAAATAAAATTATATAAAAAATACTTACTTTTTAAAAACAAGCTTTTATTAAAAATGCACTAAAAAGTAAAAAATAAATTTTCAGCTATCACAAAAATTTCAGGTTTTTATGACTAATACCAATAAAAGCGCGGGGCGCTCATGAAAGTAAATGCATAGTTTTTATTAGGGTTCCGTAGAAAACTAGGAACCCTTATAGTTTCTCCATGTCCGTCCGTCCGTCTTCAAAAATTTTGAGATAATAAGATGAAATTTGGTATACGGTCGTAGATTAATGACCCAAAAACAGGAATGATAAAATTTTTGTAAAAAAAAATTTTTAGGCCCCCTTTCCATAAAATGAAAAGTGTTTTCAAAAAAAAAATTTCACCTACCCCATTGAGTGGGGTGTCATTAGAAAGGTCTCCTAAAATGCAACAGAAAATCTATCAGAACTTTTTGATTTTAACCCTTTAATCACGATGTATTTGCTCTCCAAAGTCGTTAAAAAAGCGCCCCCCCCTCTATTTTCTAAACTATCAATTTAAAAAATCTTAAAAAATTCCAGAATGTAGCTTTTAATTAGTACTTTCACTGAAAATTATAACGAACATTGTCAAAAATATTTTGGACACCCCTTCTATAGACTCAAAAGTGAACTCTCATATTTTTCCACACTTACCCCATTGAGTGGGGTGTCATTTAATAGGTCTCCTAAAATGCAATAAAAAATGTCAAATAACTTTTTGATTTCAACCCTTCAGTCACGAAATATTTGCTTTTTAATGTCGTTGTCAGAGCGTCCCCCCCCCCTCTATTTTCTAAACTATTGATTCAAAAAATCTGAAAAAAATTCAGAATGTAGCTTTTAATTAGTACTTTCACTGAAAATTATAACGAACATTGTCAAAAATATTTTGGACCCCCTTATCATAGATTGAAAAGTGAAGTCACATTTTTTTCATTTACCCCATTGAGTGGGGTGTCATTTGATAGGTCTCTTAAAATGCAATAATAAAATCCAAATGACTTTTTGATTTTAACTCTTCGGTTACGAAAATTTTGAAAAAAATATTTTTTTATAAATCGTAGTGAGAATGACTACGGAACCCTATCATGTGCGTGCCCAACAAGCACTTGCCCGTTTTATTTTTTAATTAATTAATTATTTCATTATAGTGAACTATTTTTATTAATATACATAGTTTATCAAAAATTCTACTGTATTTATTTGATTTAATGTGCAAATTTACTACCAATTTATAAAAAAAATACAAGAGAAAAGAAGTGTTTAGATTTAGACAAGGATTTTCAGAGATTTTTTTAAAAGTTATTATTAATTTAAAAAAAAAAATTGTTTTTAAAGAAATTTTTCGAAATAAAAAAAAAACGAATTACAAATAAATAAAAATTCTCCGATAGTTCTTATTAAAATCTAAGCACTTTTTGTTTTTTTGCGATTATTTAAAAAAAAAATAGTTTTCGAGTAAAAAATTATTTAAAATCCAGAAATTACTGTTTGTTTTGCTCCATATTATAAAAAAATGACATTTTCAGAAAAAATGTTTCAGACAAAAGTTACTTATTTTCCCCAGTTAATTACGAATCTGAAACAAAAAAATATGAATTTACATTTGAAAAAGATAAGTTGAAACTAAAAACCCCATCAAGGTGACCTTTTCAAGGTCAACCCATGTTGTCAATACTTCTCCCCCTTAAAGCCATGAAATTTTTGTCTGAAAATTCCTTATTTTGGAAATAATCCGCTGGAAAGTCTTTAAAAAAACACCCGGTATACTTATTGTATTTATAAAATAAAATATTTTTCTTAGAATCTGTAAAAAAATTATTCCCTATTGAGTTTCTGGAACAAAAACAGTTAAAATAAAATACATTAATTAAAATCCAGTATTCAAGAAACGGATTTCGTGATTAATATTATTCCAAGATAAGACAATAGCAAAAATATTTAATAAATAAAAGGCAAAGCGTTTTTTTTTATCGGAAACCGACCCGTTCCTACTGATATCTTATGTTAACGAGGTCGTAAAGTCGGCGAAATAAAATAAAAATCCCGGCCAGTAAAGGAAAATAAATTTTCTTCCTGGGTATTTTTCACATATAACGGTTGTTAGTTATTTATTTAGACACAGTTCTTACCATTTATTTTTAAATTTCGTGAATGAATTGGCTGCGATATCAATACTAATATTGAGTCATTTTATTAAAGAAATATTCTTTATTTTACTTTCTTGTCATATCTAAAAGATAGGAGGAATTTATGTGAAACCTAAACCAAAATAACAATGTTAGTGTTTCAGAAACACTATTCTCTGTGTGTCTGTATTGTCATACAAACAAGTCATGAACTGCTGAACGGATTTTAATGAAACTTGGTTTGTTTGTTGGATCAGGTTAGTAGATGGTCGTATATTAAAATCATGGTGTAGAGTTAGAGTAAAAGGAGTGAAACCCAATTTCTTTTTTAGGGTTCCGAAGAAACCCTATTAATCTCACTTTGTCGTCCGTCCGTCCGTCCGTCCTTTTCACTCAAAGCTCAATAGATCGTAAACTATATAAGCTAGAACTTTGAAATTTTTACTGAATATGTAAAATGACACCCTCTAGTAAAATATGTTCAAATATTTTGGAAAAATATTTTTTAGGGGGGGTGCTAAGAAGCAAAAAAAAAAAATTACCAAGGCAAGTGGCACATCAAAATGTGTAACCAAGCTAGTGTAATTTGATTCTTATTCTTATTTTTTTTATAAATCAAAAATGGCGCCTACAGGGGGCTTTAAAGCAAATTCAAAAAACAAAAAAAAAATGTATTCCAAGTCGTGTGGGGTGTCAAAATGTAAATCTCAGTGAGTAGATTATGACACTGAATATTTTTATTTTTTTATCTTGGCATGTGGGGTGTCGAAATGTAGACCTCGGTGAGTATCATATCATTTCAAATTTAGAAAAAATAGGGAGGGGCGTCATGGATTTTTTTTTTATTTTCATATCTAGGCTTGTGGGGTGTCAAAATGTAGATCTGAATTAATAGAATATGTCATATTTTTATATTTATTTTTAACTCAAAAATACACCTGTAAATATCTCTAATCAGTCCACGTAGTATATACTTCGGAACCCTTTTGGCATACAGTAGTGTATGTCTTGACATCAGAAAACCCCAAAAAATTACAAATTGGAATTTATTGAAATTTTTCTCGAAATAAAGCAGCTTATGAAAAATTTTAAGAAGTCAAAAAATGCATTATTTTACTGAAATAATAACCCAAAATGATCCATATGGTTTTAAAATTGTACCTAAATATGTGTGCTTACTGTATACATGCATTTGTGCATGTAAAAATAAATATTTAGTAAAAATAAGTATTTTTTGACTTCTTAAACATTCCATGACCTGCTTTATTTTACGAAAAAAATTTAACAATTTGCAATTTGTAATTTTTTTGGGTTTTCTGATGTTGAGACATCAAAGTTGAATATCTTCGCGTAATATGGTCCTATTTAAAAAAATAAAAATTAATTATAAAGAACATGTATTGTTAATGAGACCTCTAGCTCGGGCCACCTAAAATGTAATGTTTAGGGTATGTATTCTTTGTTTTAATTTTACTGTCTAATTACTCATATTTTCTATTCTGTTTAAAGTTTGAATATTTTTTGTAATTCATAAAAAAATCTTTCATTACATTGCATAATCTGAAAGGTGATACTTTGAGCTTCATTTTTATTTTTATTTATTTTCTGTACCACCAAAATTACTCCGGCTATATTCATTTGAATTATTTTTTCCTGATTTTCACTAAAACTGTAATACCTTTGCGAATTTTCGTCACATTTTTTCCGCACGAATATAAATTTGAAGGTATTAAAATTCTCTACAAAAAGGTTATTTCAAAATTTCATTTTCTACATAAATGCACTCTACATCAAGTGTCAAAATATGCAGTTTTTTTTTAAATTTATATAATTACGTAAAAAAGTTAAAAAATGAAAAGATGTTGAGGAACGAATTAGACCATCATAAAGTAGAGTAAATTTGCTCAATTTAATAATAAAAAAGTTTTGAAAAAAGTTAATTTTTGACCAAGTTACAAGCATTTGAAAACATGCTATTTTTTAGTTGTCTCCTTAATTAATTTGTTGAGTGTAAATACTTCATGAATGACAGTAGAAACATAAAATTATTTTTTAATTGAAGAAAAAAAGATATAATTGATTTTCGGTTTTTCGATTTTGGTAAATTTTAACAAAAAACCGGTCTGCAAACCCTAGTGCTGAGTATACCTCGTATTCATATAAAATCAATATTTGAAAAATATATAGGGTGTTCCAGACCACCCGTCCACTATGTTTTACGCCCAAACTATTGAAGATAGAGTTTTAGGATAAATAATTTCAGGAAAATATTTTCAACCCCCTTATACTTAAAAAATGGAATGGTATATCAAAAAGTACATATTTATAAAGATCATAAAAAATAAGAAACTTTCCTAAAACAAAAATTTACATACTTTCAATTGTTTAAAAAATATGGCGACTTGTTATCAAATTTCGTTAAATATTAATGGAATTTTATTATTTTTTTAAATATAGAAAGTAGAAATAATGATCTGTATAAAGATGTATAATTATTTGAGATTTTATTAGTTTAAAGTGTCATACGCGATATATCAAAAATTCAAAAGTTCAACTAGGGATAATTCAAAATTTTCAAATACAATGGTATATCAATTAGTACTTTATCATAAAGAATACCTATATGTAAATTAACAACTTTTGTTAAGAAAATTTTAAATTAAAAATTATAATTTTCAGTTTTCAAATTTAAAATTATAATTTTTTTAGCAAAAGTTGTTTATTTACATATCTGGAACATTCTGTATATCTATTTGACAAATTACCAAATATTACATACTGTAAGTAAATATAAGGCTGGAATTAATTATTACACTTAAAGATGGAAGAGTTATTCCGGCGATATACTCTTAGATACATATAAACGTCATTATAATCAATTGTCATTCTCGTATTGTGGTCCATGGTGTGGAAAATGTAGATTTGTTCTCGTTATCGCTCAGCGAGAATTTGTCGTTTTGAATCATTGTACACGCGAATAACTTCGTGAAGGCGTTTTCTCTATAATACACTATTATATACAGTTTTTATCCGATATAATAAAAATATGACTTTAACGTTAAATCGGTTTTAAGGTTATTTGATCGTTAGAGCAGTCTAAAATTTTAATATGTTATTTATGGATAATTAATATATTTTACTAATTTTTATTTAAAACTAGCTGCCCCGGCAAACGTTGTTTCGCCAAAAGATAATATGCATGCTCTTTCTTTCTCATTGTTATGGTGTTTTTGTTAGGGTTATTTTGTGTATTTTGATTATTTTGAGTATTTCGACCGATGTTTATACGTCGTCGTTTATGCATTTTTGTATTATTTCACTATACCTATTTTAAGAATATAAATAAAATGTATCGTAGGTTATGTTAAAAACACGTGTCCCACGTACAGAATAGATAAAATAAAATAATAAAATTACGTAGTATACCTGTTTAAATTAAATACAATTGAATTTAAGAAATACAACAAAACATACCGATTTCAATTCGGTTATGACCAATAGATACATAATTTTACTTCCATGTTTGAAGAAATGGAAGTATTGTAATACCGTCAAAAAATCGTGTCCGAGATAAGAGCAGATTCTGATTGTACTAACTTCAAAACGTAATGAAAAGTTACTATCCGCATGGCGGCTGTGCGTGTGTCTGTCTGTGTGTCTGGATATATAATTTTCTTCCGTTCACGATAATTACTGTAAATATGCACCGATTTGAATTTTTTTGCCTCAGTGAGTACTCCAGAGCTATTGATTTTGGTGCTAATCGGATTAAGGGTTTCGGAAATATTCAAAATTTTGTACCTATTATCGTTTAAAAAGTGAGTATTATCTCACCTTTGATAAGATTTGGTACACTTCTAGTTCAGTCCAATTTAAGGGGCACTTATTTTGTAAACGTGCCGAAAAAGCCACTAAAGGGGTGAAAACCACCCTCAAAATTTAAATTTAATTCATGTTGCCATGGAAACAAACGCAGTTAAATTCAAATGTCACATAATTATTATTCTACAAAAATGTGTATTATACAACTGACATAAGAATATTAGAAAACTAATATTTTTATAATACAAAGGTGAGTTTTATATTAAAAATTCAACCATTCATTCATAGACAAAATTACTTAGCTTTTTGAGATAGGCAATGGCTCTATTATTACATTATAATTGTTATTTATTTAATAGAAATAGTTTCAATATTGATTTATTATAAAAATCAAATTGTCATCCATACGTCCATTACATTTAAATACTATTAAATTCATGTTGCTATGGAAACATACGCAGTTAATTTTGTCCAAAAAAATAAAAAATAAATTTACGGGTGGACCACCCTTAACATTTAGGGGGATGAATAAATAGTATCCTATGTGTTTCTCCTGGCTCTAAGCTACCTCCTCACCAATTTTCAGCCATATCGGTAATGCCGTTCTTGAGTTATAAATAGTGTAACTAACACGACTTTCTTTTATATATATAGATATTGGATTTATGGTTTTTGTGTAATTGGATATTAAAAATAAGAGTTTTTAACACACGATAAATAAGAGAACTTGCCGAAAGTGTTCTATTTATTGAAATTCTACACAATTGGCAATGAAGAGACGTTTTAAAAACTAATTATTCGAAACTTCAACCCTTTTAAATACATACTATACAAATTATAAAACAAATATATTCACGTGTATTTTATTCAAAATAATGAAAAACTAGCTCTACCATTACATTGTATAAATTAGTACATGTTACTTACTTCTATTATACCTATACCGTTCTGTATATTTCAATTTTTTATTTTTAATAATTAACAAAGTAAAATATTTCATTAAATGTAGGTACATGTGTCCTGAATATAAATTAAAAACAAAATTTTTCGAAACATAATCTTTTTTTACAGTAAAAAAATTTTTTTCTTACATTTTTTTAAAGTATACATATTAGTAAATATGTATACAAAAAATTGAGTTTAAATTACGAAAATTGAAGGAGTTACAGTCAATTTAATGAGACGAGGTAGCACGGCCGGTTATGACTTAACAAAAACATTAAACACATTTATCTCGAAATGACATTTTTGGACCTGGTCGACACGATTCCTCACTAATGACCTGATTTTATATATTTTTTTTTAAATAATTTTCGTAATTATAGTAGCTATCGTTTCACGTAGCCGCTTTCTGAAATTTTGATAATTACTATTTTCAAAACTGCTCTTAAAAAATAGGTCTTAAAAATGAAAAAAAATTCAAACGATCGCCATTTTGCGAAAAAATAAATAAAAATAAAACGGCTACGTGCAACGATAGCTACATTCATATAGACCTTGAAAAAAAATTATTTATTTTTTTTCATATTAACTTTCTCGAAATTTCGAGTCGACCATAGAGAAAAATATTTTTTTGGTCGTCACATCGAGGCTCATAACTTTGTAAATATTTAATATTTTCCAATAAAAATTGATATTAAATAAGTCGAATATATACTTAATAAAACGGCCTTTATCAAATTCAAAAATAATTAGTTATATCTGTGGAAAAAATTCCCAAACATTGACAATTTTTCTACCCGTCACAGTGGCCATCCCCCTTAAAAGTCTGAAAAATGCCTGAGTTACAGTCGAAATAGAAACGAGGTAATGTAATCGATTTTAACACACAGAAAACTTTAAACGCCTTTTTCTCGAAACGACTTTTTTCGACCTTGTCGCAGCGATTCCTCAGAAACTAATTAACCAATTTTTTTATATTTTTGTAATTACAATGTTTAATCGATTTTTGAAATTTTGCTAACTACTGTTTTTTAAGGAAGTTAACACTATAGGGTGCGGGGTAAGCGATCAGGGGTTTGGTGCAGGTAAGCGCCTGTGGAAAAGTAGTATAGAGTGAACGCAAGGTATGTCTGTCTCTGGAGCATGTGAAATAATATAGATGCATCTCTTTCTCTTTCCCTTTTTACACTTATCATTTTTTAATTAAAAAAATGCGATTCCTAATCATTATTAAAATTCACAGATATTTTTGTAAATTAATAAATAATGTATGCTCGAATTTTCATCAAATTCTCTCTGTCACATCACTTTGAAAAGTCCTGTTATGTCTCATGTCATAATACAGTTCTCATAAGAATGCATGTTAATTTGTTTATTTAATATCTTTTAAACTATGTATTTACCTGAATGACACTGAAATTTTGCAGGGATTTTTTTTTAAATATAAATGTTTTGTTATTTTCTACATTTCATCGAATTCTTTATGTTATTTTTCTATGATGTCAACTTCCTTAAAACCACTTGAATAAGAAAAGGCAATAATTTTTTCAAAATAAAATGTTTTTTTCGAAAAAACATAAACAAAATTTTTTATAAACATTTTTTAAACCTCATGCACATTTAAAAGTTATTTTTTTTTATTTTTATATCTTCATAACATCGGAAAAAATTACATTTTTGAAAAGCAATTAAAAGTAGAGATTTTATGTAATAAAATTAAATTAATGAATATGTAGTAAAATTATTTAATAATTACAGAAAATAAAATATTTCCCTTTTTATCTACGAATATATTGATAGATATAAAAAAATTATTTGTCAATTGAGGGGTTTGCAGCAACAACGATTTAACTCCATTTTTAGGCCAAACTGAGTTGACAACCGTTTCTTGGGGGGGGGGGGGGGGATCATTCTTTCGTTTGGTTCAACTAAGAATTACCTACCGTTGATAGTTCTCAAGGTATCCGCTAGAATGAGTTAGCTGCTTAGTTCAAAATGGAGTTAACTCCAGGAGCTGACTCTTTGTTTTTGGGCTTAGAATTTAGTCAGTACACTCGTTACTGTGTTCTTTCTTGAAATAAACTAATTTTCTTGAAAATTGTTCTTATTCAATGCTTCCTTACTTTAAAAAGAAAATAAATTTGAACTATTTGGGACAAAAAGGAGTTATCTCCAGAATAAAATTGACTCTAGAATTGCGAATTTGACGAATTTCTCAATGGAATTTGGCCAAAACATGTGGTCGGTGACAAATAATAATTGGACAAAGATAAAGGCGATTTAAATAAATTCTCATTTTTTAAAACAGTTTTTTCTATTTTCCCACAAACTATTAAAAACTGGAGATAACTCCTTGTTGCTGCAGACCCTTCAATTGGAGAATTTTATTCAGGAATTCAAAACAAAGTGAGTAATAAAAAATAGCATCACATATCACGCACGTTATTTTAAAATTAATTATAATATATGAAAACAGGGACTATTTTTCTTCATAAACCTGGTTAAATATTAATTTTGATACGATCATAAAGTCAGTGGGTGTACTTTACAAGCAACTCGACTTTTACAAGAATATTGCTAATAAAAATAGCCGTAAAAACTAACACAAAGACATAACTATATTTTTTTAGTGTTATATGACACAATCATAACCCTTCTCGGCTAGATTTATGTACATTGTAAAATATAAAAGAAATACTGTTTGATGGCAGCTTACATTTTTATTAAGTTTCTACAATATTATGTAAGGGCAATGCGCAAGTCTATTCCAACAACGAACTATCCGAACGAATCAATTCAAATTTTGTTATTAAAACCATTAAACTCCATAGATTACACCAGGGGTTCCCAACGTTTTTGCACATAGACCCCTTTTGATGATTTTACTTCCATATTCGAAGAAATGGAAGTATTGTAATACCATCAAAAAATCGTGTCCGAGATAAAAGCAGATTCTGATTGTACTAACTTCAAAACGCGGCTGTGCGTGTGTGTGTCTGTGTGTCTGGATGTAGAATTTTCTTCCGTGTACGATAACTACTGTAAATATGCACCGATTTGAATTGTTTTTGGGGAAAATGTTTGCCTCAGTGAGTACTCCAGACCTATTGATTTTGGTGCTAATCGGATTAGGGGTTTCAGAAATATACCAAATTTTGTACCAATTATCGTCTAAAAAGTGAGTATTATCTCACCAATTTTGATAAAACTTGGTACACTTGTAGTTCAATCCAATCTAAGGGGCACTTATTTCATAAACGTGCCCAAAAAGCCACTGAAGGGGTGAAAACCACCATCAAAATTTTAATTTTAAATACTATTAAATTCATGTTGCCATGGAAACAAACGCAGTTAAATTCAAGTGTCACATTATTATTATTCTACAAAAATGTGTATTATACAACTGACAGTAGAATATTAGAAAACTAATATTTATAATACAAAGGTAAGTTTTATATTAAAAATTATTGTAAAATATATTACAGAACATGGAAGTCATGTATGGTTCTCCATACCGATATTTTATAAACCCCCTTACATTTTACAAGTATAGAATATAGGTATGTATATGTTACCGGCAAAGTATGTAATCTTATAGGAATTCTAGAGATTTCCTATAGGAAATCTCTAGAATGTCTAACGATTCCAGGCAAAGTATGAAATAGTTGTTTTATATTTTATTACACACTTTTCCTAGGCATTATATAGAATACCTAGAAATACTATATAATGCGAAAATAATATTAGGAAATGTATTAAATAAACCACAAAATGATGTTATTAAAGCATATTTTGTTGCTTTTTAGGGTTCCGAAGAAACCCTATTAATCTCACTTTGTCGTCCGTCCGTCCGTCCTTTTCACTCAAAGCTCAATAGCTCGTAAACTATATAAGCTAGAACCTTGAAATTTTTACTGAATATGTAAAATGACACCCTCTAGTAAAATATGTACAAATATTTTGGAAAAATATTTTTTTAGGGGGGGGTGCTAAGACGCTGAAGACAGGCAAAAAAAATTTTTTTTTTATACCAAGGCAAGTGGCACATCAAAATGTGTAACCAAGCTAGTGTAATTTAATACTGATTCTTATTTTTTTATAAATCAAAAATGGCGCCTACAGAGGGCTTTAAAGCAAATTCAAAAAACCAAAAAAAATGAATTCCAAGTCGTGTGGGATGTCAAAATGTAGATCTCAGTGAGTAGAATATGACACTATTTTTTATTTTTTGTTTTAAATTAAAAATGGCGCCTACAGGGGCCTCCAAGCAAAAAATTTAATCTGAAAAAAATTAGGTAATGAGGCTTTGGTGAGACTACCAACGACAAATACTAAAGTCACCAATATCATTTCAAATTTTGGAGAAAAATGGAGGGGTGTCATACATTTTATTTTTTTTATCTGGGCATGTGGGGCGTCGAAATGTAGATCTCAGTGAGTAGAATATGACACTATTTTTATTTTTTTTCTAAATTAAAAATGGCGCCTGCAGGGGGTTTTAAGTAAACAAAAATTTGTCCACCCCCTCTCTAGCTCGGTAACTACTGACTCAAAAAATCTGAAAAAAAATTGGTAATGGGGTATTTATAAAACTAGTAGCGACAAATACTAAAATCAACAATATCATTTCAAATTTTGAAAAAATAGGAAGGGGCGTCATGGATTTTTTTTTTATTTTCATATCTAGGCTTGTGGGGTGTCAAAATGTAGATCTGAATTAATAGAATATGATCCTATTTTTATATTTATTTTTAACACAAATATGCACCTGTAAATGGCTCTAAACAGTCCACGTAGTATATACTTCGGAACCCTTATGGCATACACTGGTGTATGTCTTGACAAATTTTTCATATGTGAAGTAAATGCTAGTTTGCACCCAACTTGTCTGTCTCGTCGCGGCCGTCCCACATTCATAGTTTCTTAACAAGTTAGCGCCAGAATGAAAATCAAAAAAAATATATTAAATCTTTATACTTATTTTTATAAATTTTATTTATTTTATTGCTCAATCCATTCTATAAGTCTATGAACTGTATCGATAATAATTTCAATATATTGAACATTTCATACGTCACCGAAAAATAATCATCTTGTTCTGAAACAAAAACCACACGTACCTTACATGTAGAACTTGCAACAAAATTAGAACCGGGCGTTACGTTGTGTGTGGAATTCAACACATTTCTACTCGATGGGGTGGGGGAGAGGGGGAGGTAAAAACACACGTAATATTCATTTATCATAATAGCTTTGTTGCGGGTTCAAGATAAGAGTGCCATGTAAACGTGTACAGTACATGCAGTACATACATACATAGCCATCTATGTATGTATCTAATGCGGAACTACAAACTCTCACTCTATCTGTCTAGATATATCTCTCTTTCTCTCTCTCTTTTTATTACATTCTAGATGTAAAGACAAAATTACATTTGTATTTTTGGATGGATATCACGTAATTTTTGGGTATTAAATATTAAGAGCTATTTGTTACAAAATATCAGAGTATTATAATAATAATACAGTAGAAACAGGTTATAACGACATTGGTTAATACGACGTATCGGTTTTAACGACTCAGAGTAAGTCCCAGCTGAATCCAATATAATTGCCTTTTATAATATACCATATATAACGATATTGCTTACAACGAAATAGGTACTGCATTGAACGACTTTTTGTTTACAATATTTTCGGAGAATTTTTATCGGTTTAACGACGAATCGTCTTTTGTTTAAATTTTTTTTAATAGTAGACAGGGTGAGTCACATCAGGTGGAACAAACTTAAACCGTTGATCGAGAAAAATATTTCAAGCAAAAAAGTTCATATAAACATGTGTCCGGAAACTCTTTGTGAGGGAGCTACAGACTCCCAAAGATTTTGACTAAAATTGGTTTTTATTTAATATCTGGAGAACCCATTGTGATACAACAATGAAAATTAATACCTGGATTAATAATAATACGTGTTATCGATTTCCAGTATCAAACAATGGTTATTTAGACCAGGGATGTATGGGGCCTGTGGGCCCTCTGATTTTTATCTATTTTTTTTTGTTCTTCACTTTTTCTTATGTTTGGTATTTCTATAAGGTCATATGATACAAAATACACATAAATATACATTGTTAAGTTGTCATAAGATCAACCGTTTACGAGAAATACGATGGGGAAGATAGTTTTGCAGAATTTAACATAATACGGATGCTAAAAATTACACAAAATAAATTTATATTCTTGTTCTATAATTAAAAACAAGAATAAATGTTTATGTAAATATACTTACAAAAATGCATCCCTAACAACAGATAACAGTTTTTAGTTTCGTTTTTTAGTCAATTAATAAAGCACGAATTAAAGTAATAAAACTGGCTATAATTCTATGAGGAGTCATATTAAGAGAAATATTTACACCAACTATTTTTCTTATTTTTAGTACTAGAACAAGAATATCAATTTATTTTGTGTAATTTTTAGCATCTGTATTAAGTTAAATTCTGCAAAACTATCTTCCCCATCGTATTTCTCGTAAACGGTTGATTTTATGACAACTTAACAATGTATATTTATATGTATTTTGTATCATATGACCTTATAGAAATACCAAACATAAGAAAAAAGTGAATAACAAAAAAATACTAGATAAAAACAGAGGGCCCACAGGCCCCATACATCCCTGGTCTAAATAACAATTATTTGATACTGGAAATCGATAACACGTATTATTACTAATCCAGGTATTAATTTTCATTGCTGTATCACAATGGGTTCTCCAGATTATAAATAAAAACCAATTTTAGTCTAAATCTTTGTGAGTCTGTAGCTCCCCCACGAAGAGTTTCCGGACACATGTTTATATGAACTTTTTTACTTGAAATATTTTTCTCAATCAACGGTTTAAGTTTGTTCCACCTGATATGACTCACCCTGTATTATACCACGAGTCAATAATGATAGCTATTATTACCGAGGAATAATTTTCGAACCGAGCCGTGTAGCATGCTTTCTTTTCCATCGATATTTCTCTAAAACGGTTTATCCTATGATAAACAAAGTATGTTTTTGTGTATTTTGTGTCATATAATCTTACTGATGTACCAACTCATGAAAAAAATTAACGAACAAACAAATACTAGATAAAAATCGATGGGCCCACCGGCCCCATACAGCCCTGGTCTAAAATATAATTGGTTAATATTAGAAATCGATAACACCTATTGTTACTAAACCAAATACTAAATTTCATAATTCTGTCACAAAGGGTTCTCTAGATATTAAATTAAAACTCATTTTTAGTCAAATCTTTGGAGGCCTGTACTTCCCTAAGGAAAAATTTCCGGACACATGTTTATTGGAAGTTTTTTGCTTAAATAATTTTCTCAATCTACTGTTTAAGTTTGGCACGACAGTGCTGAATCATTCTGTATAAATGTACCATATGACGATATCTTAGCTAACAGACGATGAATTTCAGCATATTAATGAAATTTTTAGTTTTTCCGATAAATCCGATAGTTGCGATAATTGATTTTAACGACCTAAAATGACCGATCGCTTCGATGTCGTTATAACCGGTTTCCACTGTATTTGAATTGGGTTGTTTAAAAAAATAACGAATTTTCAGAAAAAATGTTTTAGATAAACGCTATATGGTTTTGGGGGCGCTAAATATTGACACTATGGGGTAACCTTCGAAAGGTCCCATTGATCGGTTTTCAGGTTCAACTTTTTTGAATGTAAACCTATATTTTTGTGGCAGATTTGTAGTTTATAAGATAAAATAAACGACTTTTGTTTGAAACATTTTTTTCTAAAAATGTATCTTTTTTATGATAAACATAATAATATAACCAAACAGAAATTTTCTGGGTTTTTAATATTTTTTTTACTTCAAAACTATCAATTTTTCTAAATAAATACAATAAGCCAGCGATTCTCAACCTGTGGGGCGTGATAAAACTGAATGGGGGGCGCAAGCATATTGAGAAAAATATTATTAAAAAATTTATTTAATTTACTGAATGAAAAGCAATAAAATACATTCTGACATGAATAAAAAATAAAAAAACTAAAATACACGTTTACATTTACACACACATAATACACTTATAAATAGGATTGTATCAGTACTGCACAATGTATTTATCAATATTAAATTAAAAACAGGATTAATAATTATTAGCGACTTCTTTGGACCTGTCTTGCAGAGCAAAGTTTTTCGAAAAAAGGTTTAATATTAGAAATTGACAATATAAAGAATTTTTTATATTTAGCTGAGATTTATTTTTCAGTGAAAATTATTGTATGAGGGTGGGGGGATGGGGGCGCGATGAGAATTGTGATTGAAAATTGGGTCGCAAGTACTAAAAGATTGAGAAACGCTGCAATAAGCAGTAAGTACTTATTGTTAGATTTATGTAAGGATTTTCAGAAAAATTATCTGGTTCATTTATAATTAATTTTTTTCTAAATTTCAGATTTTTTGAAATTTAGTATCAATAATTATCAATCAAATAATTAGCGCCTTCAAAACCATAAAACATTTGTCTGAATTTTGGAAAAAATACCTGTATAATAATATACTTAATAAATTAAGACAAAAGTTTGTGTCCAAAACAACTGATGCAACCTTAAGCCTTGTTTCACACATACGCGGTTCCATTCGGTTCGGTTCGTTTTCGGTTTCAGCCGAAAACGAATCAAACCCTTTCACACATACACGGTTCTCATACGGTTCATATTAGGTTTTATTTTTTCCGTAAACTCAGTAGTTATCATGGAGAGAAAGCATGTTGTTGCCATGTTGTTTCTCTATAAAAAAATTAAAAAATGAAGGAGGAATACTAGAATTTATTGCGAGCACCATCTCATCACTTTACAGCAGGAATTTGGAGCAATCTACACTATTTTCCCGAAGCTAAAGAGCATGAAGACGATCCACATCAACATCTAGAAAACCGCTCATTTTATTAGAAAATCCGCGACAAAACTTAAAAAAAAAATAACACTCGCTATCAGGTTAAAACCGAAACTAAACCGAGTATGTGTGAACGCGTTCATTGCTTTGTGTTCCATGGACACGAATTGAAACCTGATGAAATCTGTCCGTGTGGAGGGAGTATTCAGTTCTGTACGGTTTCTATTAGGTACCGAATACAAACTGAATCATCGTTTCACACTTGTCGGCAGCGACCGAAAACGAACCGAAAACGAACCGAACTGAATGAAACCGTATATGTGTGAAATAGGCCTCATAAGTGCAATAAATATCATATCAACAAGCAATTAGATAAAAATCTACAACACTTTAAATGCTTCACTATGTATAGCAGTAGTTTCCAACCTTTTTTTGACCAGGGACCACTTTGATTTCATTATTGTTAGCAGTGACCACAAGGTTTAAAAATAAACTGTACATGGGTACAAACATACAAAAAACATATAAGGTAAAATGTTAATATTTTTTAATTTTTTCAATATAATTCCTGATAGGTATAAGAAATGAATTTGTTTAATAATGTATAGGTACCTACTTATTTTCTATAAGAATTTATTATTTTATGATTCATGTATAAAAGAATATAAATCAAGATAATAGTTAGATATCTCTTTTGTAAAAATGTATGTAAGACCTCCCCATAAAGAATTTATAGTTTTTTTCTACTAAAGCCTATTATGAAGAATAACTTCCTAAACATGATTTATGAACGTTGCACGAATAAATCTGTAAATGATTTATATTATATTAAATATTTATACATAACGAAGTTTCTTTATTTTCAAAAAATAAATGGATATACAGGGTGGGCCAAGTAAAACGAAACGGGCGCGGTTTTGGTCATTTAAAATAAGATTTTGAAAAATAGCTCGAACACGTCGATTTTGCTTTCGAGGGGGACATCTTTTGGTATAAAATTTTTGCAAGAATCTTTTCAACCCTCAGCGCTATGAGCGCAACCCTTAAAATTTTAAATAGCATGATAGGGCAAGTGATACCTCATTTGAAAGGTTTTTTCATTCTGAATACGGTGCTATTTGATTTTTTCAAATCTGTTTAGTTATTGACATTTTGAATTCCATAAATGCAATGATTTTCTGATCAAAAAACAAATATTTACAACTAAAATTCAAAAGAAAATAGGTTTATTTTCTTATCAAATAATTCAAAAACATCCAATTTGGCCATTTATTGAATTAATTAAAGTTTTGGATGTTGGTAATTTTTTTTTAATAAATTTTTTTTACTTTTTTAATTAATTCAATAAATGGCCAAATTGGATGTTTTTGAATTATTTGATAAGAAAATAAACCTATTTTCTTTTGAATTTTAGTTGTAAATATTTGTTTTTTGATCAGAAAATCATTGCATTTATGGAATTCAAAATGTCAATAACTTGACTAAAACTAAACAGATTCAAAAAAATCAAATAGCACCGTATTCAGAATGAAAAAACCTTTCAAATGAGGTATCACTCTTAGGGTTGAAAAGATTCTTGCAAAAATTTTATGGCAAAAGATGTCCCCCTCGAAAGCAAAATCGACCGCGTTCGTTTTACTTGGCCCATCCTGTATTTTACAACGATTTTTTGCAATTCTTTTTAAAAAAATTACTTTTTACAATGTATAGGTATTAGGGTGGTCCTTATTTATAGGTGAGGAAATTCTTTTGGATATTTTGAACTCCGTACCCCCCAAATTTGTTCGTTATCATAAGACTTGAATTTGTGTTAAATTTTGTCATGATCAACCATGTATTTTCAATTTAATTTTCAAATAAATTGAAAATACACATGGAAATGAAATTTCACTCTTCAACCCCATTTTTAAGGGTGTCGCACAACTTTTTTCTAGTCAGGGTTATTTTTTTCGAATTCTCCGTATTAAAATCTATAATAATCAACAATAACATTGCTTGTCCCTTAAAAGTTATTGTCAAAATGCTTCCTTTACTGGACTACCATTCATATGAGATATTTACGTTACCGTAAACAAATAATTTTTTTTTTCAAATAAAATTTAAAATAATAGATATTCGTGATACACTACGAGAACATTTTTATAGACAATTTTACGCCCTACAATAAATGTTATATACATATTTATGCTAATTGCTTTATTTTTTTAATGAAACGCAAAAAACAATAAAACTACCCTATTTGAACTTTGAACGAGAAGGGGTTGGTTGATTATGACCAAATTTAACACAAATTCAAGTCTCATGATAACGAAGAAATTTGGGGGGGGGGGGTACAGAGTTCAAAATTCGAAACTTCAAAAATAAGGACCACCCTAATAGGTATATAATAAAATACCGGGTGTCCCAGATAACTTTTCCAGCATGGGGATCTCAGTATCTATTAGAGATACAGGTTTGATTAAATCAGATGAATTATTTGTATGAAAGGGGTGAGTATTATTACACAAAAAGATATTCATAATTATATGTGGTTTAGGCGGTATACCCAAAAAACTGAAAATTCGGAATTTCTTTAAATGGCTATAACTTTTTTGTTAAAGTAGATAGGTACTTTTTGTTTGCGGTTTCTTTAAGCCCTTTTTTGTGTAGAATTGATTGGTGTATTTAGAATTTTATATCACTATTAGTTTCCGAGTTACAAGTTCTAACTTTCGTTTTTCTTATGGCCTAAGTTGGTTATGGCATATTTGAACGTGTTTTTTTACTCTACTTTACAACGATATATCACTTGCTATATTTATTATCGAAAAAAAGTCGAAATACTAAATATCAGTGATATTTATGAAGTATTTTATTACTAACTTTTAAGTGAGCCATGAAAAACAAAAATTGTAAACAAAAATCACAATAACAACAATCCAAATAACAAATGAATATTTGAAACAATGAACTATTTGAAAAAATATATTATAATTTTTTTTCGATAATAAATATGGCAAGTGACACATCGTTGTAAAGTAGAGTAAAAAACCCGTTCAAATATGCTATAGTCAACTTAGCGGCCCATAAGAAAAACTGAAGTTAGGGCTTGTATCTCGGAAACTAAAAGTGATATAAAAAATCTAAATACACCAATCAATTCTACACAAAAAAGTGCTTTAAGAAACCGCAAACAAAAAGTACCTATCTATTTTAACAAAAAAGTTATAGCCATTTAAAAAAAATCCGAATTTTCAGTTTTTTGGGTATACCGCATAAACCACATAGAATTATGAATATTTTTTGGTGTAATAATACTCACCCCTTTCATACATATAATTCAACTCATTTAACCAAACCTGTATCTCTTATAGATACTGAGATCCCCGTGCTGGAAAAGTTATCTGGGACACCCGGTATAGTAATCATTATTTCGAGACTTGAACGGAGTTATAGGTATGTTTTTAGAGTCTTTAAATTACGTACGAACATTATCTCAACAATAGACATAGAGGCGCATTCGTATTAACAGAGAGGTGTAACATTTGTTCTAAAAGTGAGAGAGAGATGTACTGTAGTTTGGAAAATATCTATAACTTTTTCAAAGAATCTGATTGGTAGTTTACTACAGTTCAGTGTAGTACTTATGTCGTATATTTATTTATTTACGTACAAAAAAAAACAAAAGCGTTAATTGCAACAAATTGCTTATTTCGCAACAATTTTTTATTTACTAAATATGAAAAATCGAGGCAATTTACAAAAACCGTCAACTGATTTCATATATATTTGTAAAATTAGTTAACGTATTTTCCAAGAATGTAATATTTTTGGTAGTGTAAAAAGTGTAAATATTAAATATTTATTTATAAAAAATAGTTTTAAAGCAATTCCCATGTGGTTACTAATATAATATAAATATTTTATAACGTTAGTTATTTTTGTCATTTAAGCCAAAAATGAAACAGTTACACTCCTGTATAAGTAAGGACAAGTATATTTCCAAACTACTTTCTGTCTCTTTCTTTCGACACGGCTCTGTTTTCGAGTCAGATGCGCGGTCCATGTCTCTGTCTATGATCTCAACGACGTTTGTCTGTTTGTCTGTCGGTTTATTTGTTTATCTATATGTGTAGGTCTATGAACGATCTACTGCAAAAACGGTGAAAATTACGGGTCTTATAGTTTCCCAATTATAAATTTATCTGAATTAATCCCCAAAGTGACTGTTTTGCTAAATGAAACAGTCATACATTTTTTTTATAACATAATTTTATTGTTAATGGTACCCCGGGAAAAAATTAAAGACCTGCAGATATCTACTCAGATCTTGACAGATCTGCATTTTGAGACAACATTATATATTTCACTGGTTTTTGATCTGTGAAGGTAAGATCATTAATTGTAAATTAATGATTTTTTAATGTTGAATATTCATGAATTTTCTAATTTTTAATCTCTATCAAAATCTACAACGATCTTTAGAGATCTTTGTAGAGCGTTTTAGAATTTTATAAGTCATTGTAGATCCCTGCAAGTCTCCACAGATCAAAAGCCAATGAAAAATATGATACCCCAAAATGAAGATCTACATTTTTTCCCGCGAATTTACATAATCTTAAAACAAATTATGTAATTATAAAAAAAAAACTTGTATACCTAACTGTTTCATTTAACTAAGAAAGTAGCATAATGTATCACTTTGGGGATAAATTTTAATAAATTTATAACTGAAAATCAGTAAGACTCAGGCCAAAATTTTCTGTAGTGAATTTGTAGATAACATTATGACGCACCAAAATAATGATAAAAAATATTTATTATAGGTATTTTTGGAGAAAAATGTCATATTCATAATAATTAACAATAACTCAGAATTAAAAATACGACTAGCAATTTAAAAATTTATCAAAACCCACACATGGGTGTTGCCGCGCAACCCACTTAAGGCGGTAAACCACCCTAGAATTTTTTGAAAATCGATTTTTTTTTTGCTTAAAGAGTTCTTTAATATTTCAAAAATATCCTGGAAAAGTTTCAACCGTGGGTCCAGTCTTTAAGTGCCCGAATTTTGAATGTAGCGTGGGCCTCATAATCCGTGCGCGTGCTGCTCAGACGCCCCACCGCGTGCTACTGGTAATAAGAACGTTTTTTTCTCGAATTCACATTTTCAAAGTCGGGCGGTAAGTTTACTCGCACAATTTTCATCCGATCAACTTCAAATTTTAACTGTATATTCCTGACTGCATTCTCTACAGAGGTACCTGGGGTTTTTGTAATATATTAATTTTTTCAAAAGTTATTAACAATTTTTTAGTGAATTTTTAGTAGTTTTTTCATATTTTCTGTTCAAAATGACGCCATTTTGTAAAAAATCGATTTAAAAACAAAAGCTCAGGTACTTATGTAGCTATTCATATATATTTTCGAAATTTTTGTGTCTCATGTTCATATCTTTAAAATTGCAGGTAAAACGCTACCGCCCCCGAAGCACTAAAAAAAGACGTCTCAGGGAAAATGCTGCCAAGCCGCCATTTTGTTTTTTACAGCCAATATAAATATTGAAAAACATTGTTCACATGTTGTATAAACAAGAACTTTTTACCGAATTTTAATATCTAGTATAGTTTTTTTAATACCCTATCCCGAAATTTTATAAATTTTTCGGTCTCTAGGGTGGTTTACCGCCTTAACACAACTCAAAAAATATCCTTGCCAATCGATTGGTGAATCAATCTCGAATCCAACGAGGTACATGAAGCCATTTATGAAAAAAATTGAGGAGGGGTATGATCGGAAAAATTCCTAAAATGGGCTAAACTAGAACCACAGACCTGCTATTTAGCGAAACCCTGAGGTCTCTAGGTGATCAGGGGGCCGAGAATCACGGTGGAAGACAGACGGATGGACGGAAAATCGAGCATATAAGCGCTACCACACTTTCGTGGGTTGCGCTAAAAATAAATACGTATATTTTCATAAATAATTTCTAGTATCTCAATTTTTAGACAATGAAATAATTGTAAAATTTAAATACTTTTAATAAAATACAAACTTTTAGCTAACGTAAAAAAATTAATGAAAAAAAATGTATTCACATTTTCCTGTTAAAACTTTATAATAATAATTTCGCAGAGAATATAACCACTGGATTAGAGTTTTTTAATATTAATAAACTTTTAATTAATATAGAGAAGAATAGAAAATGAAAATAATATTCCTATATTTCATTGATAGCGGTTTATTAATATTAAATATTTAATTTTCTGTTTAAAGACAATGGATTCTCGCAGTCGCAGCAAGGGGTTCCTTTTGTGAAGGCAATGTAAATATAATTCAATAAGGGGTATATTACCCTCGTCAAACCCATCGTGAATTACTTCTTAAGCGATTGTCGGCAATTGACAGTTTGCTAATTTTATAATTTTCCTTTCACTGATTTCAGTTAGTATAATAATATGTATATATCATCCAATGATTAACATTCTTTTATTTTAATACATTTTATTAATAAAAAAAAGCTGCCACGGGACTTTCTTATACAGTGAACAATACGTAATTTTTACTTTCTTATACCAATGTATATGAAATATACATATAGTATAGTAAGTATTGTAAACGCGATTTTTTTCGAAATCCGGATTTTGATATAATTATCAATTTTGACCTTCCCTGGATCCATTATGACTATTTTCGCCATGATGTCTGTCTGACTGTCTGTCTGTAGACGCTGTAACTCAAATACGACAAATCGTAGGAAAATGGAATTTTATACTTAAGATTAATTTTTTTCTGGGATGAAAACCTCATATTTTTGAAAACGATCTTATAACCGGAAACACATCGATTTTTGATTTTTTCGAATTACATTGAAACAGTGCGAATTAGAGAAAAATGACCAAGTTAAAAACAATAGGTAATATTATTATCTATAATTTACGTTCTATTCATTTTTTCGAAAAAACAATTTTTTTTTGACCAAGTATTCGTTTTTAAGTACATTTCAAATGCTTCATAACAGAGAAGAAATATCTGCCATGAGTGTCATGGGACTTTCTTATACGTACTACAGAGACTGTACGTGTTTGCTATAGGTACCATATGTCTTTCTTATACGTAAAATTGAGAATAAACACTGTACACTCTAATTCATTTATTTTGCAGTGATCGCCGGGTGTCTTGACGGTATGAGTCGTGATCCGTACGGTCAAATCACCCGACAACCAGTATAGATTATTCTAAATAATTATTTTAAAAAATTATTTCTGTCTAAATCATAACTGTTGGAAAAAAATGTATGGGGAATAAATTATAGATAGTAACATACTCGACATTTTTTATCTATAACTTTTTTGTCTTATTTCAAAAAATTAAAAAAATTACAAGACTAAACATCCGTTTCCGGTTTAGTGATCGTTGTAAAAATTAAGTGGTTGTCTTCCCAAATGAAAGTTTATTATAAATATAGAATTACACCCTTCTGGCTAAATCATAAGTGTTGGAAAAAATGTATGGAGAATAAATTATGGATAATAACATATTCGACGATTTTTATATAAAACATTTTTGTCTTATTTCAAAAAATTAAAAAAACTACATGAGTAAACATCCGTTTCCATCTTATTGTTAGTAATTATGTTAAACAAAATTCGTTTGATACATAATGTATAAAATAATATTTCTATAGTTTATGTCTCATTCATTTTACTCTATCTTTTATTAGTTTGTTAGAAATATCCTTCAATAAAATAAAAATCACGTACACTGTTCCCTGTCATTATTACGTATAAGAAAGTCCTGTGGCACATGGCAGATTATTTTTTATTGAAACATACTTATTTCTGACAAATTTATGAAAGACTAGCGGAATCCCGCGGCTTCGCTTGCATAAACTTTGAAACTAATTAGAATACGTGGTAGGGGATGACATATTACATTTTTTATATTGATTTTTATTCATTACCTTTTCTTAGTTATTATTTAGTTAATAAAATTGTAAAAATTAACCCCCTCGCCATTAGGGGTTGAATATCGAATTATTTTATTGCAGATTATTTTGCCCGACTCCACCATTATAACGTAAGCAGCTATGCAGATAAACATATCAAAAACACAGACCCTGTCTATCCTCGCCATTAGGGGTTGAAATTTTTATTTTAATAGATGACTATTTTGCCCGAATTTACCTTTATAAGTCAAGCAGGTATGCAGATAAACATATCTAAATCCTCGTCCCATGTTAATAGGGCTTGAATATTAAACTTTCATTTTTAATTGAATATTAATTTTTCCGAATTTACTTTAATATCATGAACAATTATGACGATAAATATATCAAAATTTTACCCTCCCTCCCCCCATTCCCATAGGGGTTGACTTTTCATAACTGATATTTGTCTTGTAGAGTACCTAGGTACTTGTGCTATGTTTCATTCGGTGAATACAAAAAAAATTATTTAACAAATTTTTCCACCCCCGTAACAACTTAGGGGTTAAATTTTGGGAAAAACTGAAATAATTGTTTCATTATTTATATTATAGAGTATGTTCGATAAGTTTCAATTAAATGTGAATAAAAAATAATTATATAAACTTTGACACCATGTTTTAACCCCTTAGGGGTTGAATTTCGAAAAATCCTTTCTTAGTAGGTGCTTCCATCATAAAAGGAAGGCACCTACGAAATTTCACGTTTCTAGGTCCAGGGGTTTGGGCTGTACGTTGATATATGAGTGAGTGAGTGAGTGGTTAAGGACAAACTCTTTTATAGATATAGATAGAATAAAATGAATGGGGCATAAACTATAGAAATATTATTTTATATATATGTTACTGTAAAAGTCCGAACTGAGGTAAATCCTAGAATGTACCGGTAAAACCTAGGTTTTACCAACTGTTAATGGTAAAAGTCCGAACTGGTCTGTGATTATCGTTTATTTCGGACTTTTACCATCATACACTCGGTAAAACCTAGGTTTTACAAAGAGACACGGTAAATGTAGAAAAATATAGTAGGTATCAAAAATATGTTAAAAAAATATATAGAAAATCACAAAAATTAAATTTTGCTAACAAAATATTGGGGCGAATAGGGATTAATCTAATATAAAATACGATAGTTCAATCTCCGGTTTGGTTATAACCTAACAAAGGCGGAGATTGAATTTTCGTATTTTATACTAGACTAGCGGCATCCCGCGGCTTCGCTCGCGTAAATTTCGAGGGGATGACATTAAATTTTTTATATTGTTTTTTATTCATTACTTATAAAAAACCGTAAACATCTCGGATCTTAGTTAAAAATAGCAAAAACCCAACCCCTGCCTACTCCCGACCATTAGAGGTTGAATATCGAATTTGTTTTATTGCAGATTATTTTTCCCGACTCCACCATGATAACTTAAGCAGCTATGCAGATAAACATCAAAAACACACACCCTGTTTCCCCCCGCCATTATGGGTGGAATGTCGAAATTTTTATTTTAATATAACTATTTTGCCCGAATTTACCTTTATAACTAAAGCAGATATACAGATAAACATATCTAAAACTATCCCCGTCCCCGTTCAATGCTGTTAGATGTTGAATGTCGAGCTTTCGAATTTATCCGAAAATTTTGTCGGTTGAATTTTCGTAAATGCTATTTGTCTTGTAGAGTCCCTACATACTTATCCCGTGTTTCATTCGGTAAATACAAAAAAAAAGTCTTACAAATTTTTCCACCCCCCTAACACCTTAGGGGTTGAATTTTTGGAAGTGCTGAAATAATTGTTTCATAATTTATATTGTAGAGTATTTATGATAAGTTTCAATTAAATACGAACAAAAAAAAATAATTTTTTATACAAACTTTGACACCCCGTTTTAACCCCGTAGGGGTTGAATTTCGAAAAATCCTTTCTTAATGGGTGCTTACATCATAAAAGGAAGGCACCTACGAAATTTCACGTTTCTAGGTCCAGGGGTTTGGGCTGTACGTTGATATATGAGTGAGTGAGTGGTTAAGGACAAACTCTTTTATAGATATAGATTAATCCCAATTCTCCCCAATATTTTGTTAGCAAAATTTAATATTTGTGATTTTGTATATATTTTTTTAACATATTTTTTATACCTACTCTATTTTTCAACATTTATCGTGTCTCTTGGTAGAACCTAGGTTTTTACCTCAGTTCGGGCTTTTACAGTAACATATATACACTAATATATGTACAGTATACATTATACAATATTTATACCGGGTGATTCATTTAACCTGGAAATTTGTATACCTCGAGAACTAAGCAAAATAATGAAAAATGTTTCAGACAAAAGTAATAAGGTATCGAGAGGGTCAAATATTGGTGACTTTGAATTTCACCTTGATATTTATTTTCATGGTCAAATGAAGGTCAACTTTAATTTTTAAATGAGAATCTATATTTTTTATTGCATATTCGTATTATAATTTCCATACACTTGCAATTTACTAAATAATTTTTCTTTCTATACTGTCGCTTAATTAACTACTTTTGGCGTAATACTGGAATTAATCGACCTTATAAAAAATAAAATTATTTAGTTTAAATTTACGAAGCAAATAGCAAGTGCATAGAAATTTCGTTAGAAACAAAAAATTACATTTAAAAAAAACTTTTTGTACAAAAGTTATTTGTTTTTCCCGTATAATACGAATATGCAATAAAAAATATAGGTTCTTCTTTAAAAAATCAAAGTTGACCTTCATTTGACCATGAAAATAAGTATCAAGTTGAAATTCAAGGTCACCAATATTTGACCCTTTCGATACCTTATAACTTTTGTATGAACCATTTTTCATTATTTTACTTAGTTTTCGACATATACAAAATTCCAGGTTAAATGAATCACTCTGTATATCGAATGAATTTTGTTTAATGTAAATTAAAATTAAAAAATCAGTCGCGATATTTTTGCTTTTTAATGTCGCTGTCAGAGCGTCCCCCCCCCTCTATTTTCTAAACTATCGATTCAAAAAATCTGAAAAAAATTCAGAATGTAGCTTTTAATTAGTACTTTCACTGAAAATTGTAACGAACATTGTCAAAAATATTTTGGACCCCCTTTTCATAGATTGAAAAGTGAACTCACATTTTTTTCATTTACCCCATTGAGTGGGGTGTCATTTGATAGGTCTCCTAAAATGCAATAGTAAAAGTCAAATGACTTTTTGATTTTAAACCTTCAGTCACGAAAATTTTGAAAAATACTTTTTATAAATCGTATGAGAATGACTACGGAACCCTATCATGTGCGTGCCCAACACGCACTTGCCCGTTTTATTTATCTAAATTTTAATTATAAAAAACAGAGAAAACCGGTAAAAATTCTCCAGGAAATCTAGGAAAAGTCAGGGAAATTTGTTTCATAGAAATACTGGCCACCCTGTCTGTATTTTTTTCTATCTTAAAATATGCAATTATCAATTTCCTATAAGTTCATATAGTAAAATTATTAATTATCTTTAACAATGTAACTATTTTTGATATTTATTATATTTTCAAGTGCCATTTTAAATCCACCATTTTGAATTTTGAAATTCTGACTTCAGTTTCGGATTCAACGACCCCTAAAACTCTTTAGCCTCTATTGATTTTTAAATTACTTCATTAGATTACGAGTAAATTGAATTTGTATAAATTTTTGCGCTAAATAACATTAATAAGAAAAAAATATCCTTATATTTTTTAAATAATTTCCAGTTGCAAGAAGTCCTCGTTAACCAATTTTTTCAAAGTTTTGACAATAATGTAGAAATAATATAAAATATTTCGTTTTTACTTACATGTTCGAAGAAATGGAAGTATTGTAATACCGTCAAAAAATCATGTCCGAGATAAAAGCAGATTCTGAATGTACTAACTTCAAAACGTAAAGAAAAGTTAATTTCCGCATGGCGGCTGTGCGTGTGTGTCTGTGTGTCTGGATGTAGAATTTTCTTCCGTGTACAATAACTACTGTAAATATGAACCGATTTGAATTATTTTTGGGGAAAATGTTTGCCTCGGTGAGTACTCCAGACCTATTGATTTTGGTGCTAATCGGATTAGGGGTTTCAGAAATATACCAAATTTTGTACCAATTATCGTCTAAAAAGTGAGTATTATCTCACCAATTTTGATAAGACTTGGTACACTTGTAGTTCAATCCAATCTAAGGGGCACTTATTTCATAAACGTGCCCAAAAAGCCACTAAAGGGGTGAAAACCACCCTCAAAATTTTAATTTTAAATACTAATAAATTCATGTTGCCATGGAAACAAACGCAGTTAAATTCAAATGTCACATAATTATTATTCTACAAAAATGTGTATTATACAACTGACATTAGAATATTAGAAAACTAATATTTATAATACAAAGGTGAGTTTTATATTAAAAATTATTGTAAAATATATTACAGAACATGGAAGTCATGTATGGTTCTCCATACCGATATTACAATTTTTATAGTCACCAAAAATTTTTTGTTTAGTTTAAAAGTATTTTTTAAATAAAATAAATAATTAAACTTTTTTAATGTGGATTTTACTTGGGGCCATAGACATATTTCGAAAATAGAATCGTCTCAAAAGAAAGAGATAGAGCATACTTTGGGTCTTTATTAAAACATAAGTGTAAAAAAGATAGAGTATATTAACCCATTAATTCCCAAGGGTAGAAAATAAAATTAATTTGATGTTTTAACTGCATTTTATTACTAAATATCTACTCAAATAACTGGTTTTCAAGTTAAAAAAAATACATGTTTTTTTTCAACAAAATGTTGCATTTACGAAACGTTGGAAAAACAAAAGTAATTACTTAGTGTGGAATAGTTTAAAACAGTTTGTGTAACGTTGTTAGCAGCAAAAAAAGTAATTTCATCAATGAGATATTTAAAATAAAACGGGCAAGTGCGTGTTGGGCACGCACATGATAGGGTTCCATAGTCATTCTCACTACGATTTATAAAAAAGATATTTTTTCAAAATTTTCGTGACCGAAGGGTTAAAATCAAAAAGTCATTTGGCTTTTATTATTGCATTTTAGGAGACCTATCAAATGACACCCCACTCAATGGGGTAAATGAAAAAATGTGAGTTAACTTTTCAATCTATGATTGGGGGGTCCAAAATATTTTTGACAATGTTCGTTATAATTTTCAGTGAAAGTACTAATTAAAAGCTACATTCTGAGTTTTTTTCAGATTTTTTAATTGATAGTTTAGAAAATAGAGGGGGAGACGTTCTGACAACGACATTAAAAAAAGCAAATATTTCGTGACTGAAGGGTTGAAATCAAAAAGTTATCTGACATTTTTTATTGCATTTTAGGAGACCAATTAAATGACACCCCACTCAATGGGGTAAGTGGGGAAAAATGAGACTTCACTTTTCAGTCTATAGAAGGGGGTCCAAAACATTTTTGACAATGTTCGTTATAATTTTTAGTGAAAGTACTAGTTAAAGGCTACATTCTGGAATTTTTTCAGATTTTTTAAATTGATAGTTTAGAAAAAAGAGGGGGGGAGACGCTTTTTTTACGACTTTGGAGAGCAAATGCATCGTGATTAAAGGGTTAAAATCAAAAAGTTCTGGTACATTTTTTGTTGCATTTTAGGAGACCTTTCTAACGACACCCCATTCAATGGGGTCGGTGAAATATTTTTTTTGAAAACACTTTTCATTTTATGGAAAGGGGACCCAAAAAATATTTTTTGTCAAAAATCTTATCATTTCTGTTTTTGGGTGATTAATCTACGACCGTATACCAAATTTCATCTTATTATCTCAAAATTTTTGAAGACGGATGGACGGACATGGAGAAACTATAAGGGTTCCTGGTTTTCTAGGGAACCCTAAAAAAATAGAGTTTATTAACCCATTAATTCCCAAGGGTAGAAAATAAAATTAATTTGATGTTTTAGTTTTAACTGCATTTTATTACTAAATATATACTCAAATAACTGTTTTTGTAGTTAAAAAAAATACATGTTTTTTTTTCAACAAAATGTTGCGTTTACGAAAAGTTTATACTTAGTGTGGAATAGTTTAAAACAATTTGTGTGACGTTGTTAACAACAAAAAAAGTAATTTCATCAATGAGATATTTAAAAAAACACATTTTTTTAAAAATGTTACGTTTACGAATCGTTGGGGATTAATGGATTAAATATGAACCAAATTCTACACATTTTGGTAATAAAGAATATGCAGTCCATGCATTTATATCTATGATCAAGCCAATTTTAAATAAAGTATATGTATTTTTTTGTTTGTAAGTTTTTGCAGTGTTATGCAATTACCCTAGGAGATCTAAGTTGAAACGTGTTAGTATATTTTCTGTAGTGAACATAAAATGCATACATATGCGACGCTTTCAATTACTAATTATAATATATCAATTAAAAATAGTGCAGTGCAAATATCGTAATAACATTTAAGTTTAATGTCATCTACATATATGTAGCTATACATCGCGAATATATAGTCAAACATAGTGATATCGTGACATAGTTTTATAAAGAATAAAAAGTGCATGTGCAACGTAATAGAAACCTCCATTTTATATATTTTTCTTTAATCAATTTGGTGAGTCGAATTTTATTAAACATATATATTTATTTTTGATTTGATTTAAATAAAAGATTACCCTTAGTGAAATATACTGTATATTTAATTACAATACAGGACAACACCTATGAAAGTATGTTTTGTTTGAAGTTTGACTATTTTTAATGTTTATGAAATTTTAATTTAATTTTTTTAAACTTATTATTTATTATTAAAGTAATATACAGAGTACAGAGGTTGTACTGTATAATATAATACCTGTGAAAGTACATTTTCTATCTAATTTGGTTGAAGTTTGACTATTTTTAATGTACATATATGAAATTTTAATTTAATTTTTTTAAACTTATTATTTATTATTAAAGTAATATACAGAGTACAGAAGTTGTACTGTATAATATAATACCTTTGCAAGTACATTTTCTATCTTATTTGGTTGAAGTTTGACTGTTTTTAATATATGTATATGATATTTTATTTTTTAAAAACTTATTAATTATTAAAGTTATAATACACAGAGTACAGAGGTTGTACTGTATAATATAATACCTATGCAAGTACATTTTCTATCTAATTTGGTTGAAATTTGACTGTTTTTAATATATATGAAATTTTAATTTAATTTTTTAAAACTTGTTATTTATTATTAAAGCAATATACAGAGTACAGAGGTTGTACTGTATAATATAATACCTATGCAAGTACATTTTCTATCTTATTTGGTTGAAGTTTGACTGTTTTTAATATATGGGGTATTCCACGCCAAATCACCGAGGTCGTGACCCCGACTATTTTTGATTCTCCTGATTTTTTGGTATCATTTAGTATCTATCCAGAGTAGCTTTCATGATTTTTTTCAGATTTTTATCTTGCCTCCCCTAGAAGTTATGGGGACTTAAAATTTTTTGAAAATTGTCGAATGATATTTTTCAAATGCTTATAACTCCGAGAATAATTGAGGTACAATCGATTTTTTTTTCATTTTCTTTGTTTATAAATGTAGTTTTATAAAAAAATACGAAAAAAAAAAAAAAATATATTTTCATTTTTTTTTTCATTTTTAAACCGAAAATGTGATTTTTGAAAAAGAGTGCCGTTTTTTTTTTCTCTTCAAAAAATTCTCAAAAATTCTTCATTCAATTTGAAAAATTTTAAGACTATTCCGGTTGTGGTATTTTTTTTCGTTCTATATATTTTTTACATTTTTATACATACATGCAATGTGTTGTGTATAATAAAGTACAGGTTTATTTAATACCAAATCACTGAGGTCATTTTTGATTCCCCTGATTTCGTGGTATCATTTAGTACCCATCCAAAGTAGCTTCCATTATTTTTTTCAGATTTTTATCTAAACCTCCCCAAATGTTATGGATCTTTGAAAATTTTCGATCAAAAATGCCTGTAACTTCGCGAAAAATTGAGGTATCGACGGCTTTTTTTCATTGTCTTTTCTTTGAAATGTGGTTTTTATTTAAAAAAATAAACAAAAAAGTGAAATTTTTAGGTTTTTAATTTTTTTCAATTTTAAACGGAAAATTACAATTTTTTTTCTTATTTTTCATTTTCTGTAAGAAACGTACGCTCTTAAACAAAATTTTAATTAGCAAGTGATACATGTTTATTAAATAACTAAAAAAAATAATTCAAAATAACAAAAAAAATTTTTTTCAAAAATTATAAATTTTTGGAAAATAATATTTGGTCAATTTAAAAGTTACATGGAATGTGACAAAAAAATCAGCCAAATCTATGCAAAATCCGATTTTACATGCTTACACGGCTATGGCATTTTCGGTTTTTGATCGAAAATTTTCAAAGATCCATAACATTTGGGGAGGTTTAGATAAAAATCTGAAAAAAATAATGGAAGCTACTTTGGATGGGTACTAAATGATACCATAAAATCAGGGGAATCAAAAATAGTCGGGGTCACGACTTCGGTGATTTGGCGTGGAATACCCCATATGTATATGATATTTTAATTATTTTTAAAACTTATTAATTATATTATTAAAGTTATAATACACAGAGTACAGAGGTTGTACTATATAATATTAACATCTATGCAAGTACATTTTCTATCTAATTTGTTTGAAGTTTAACTATTTTTAATGTATATGAAATTTCAATTTAATTTTTTTAAACTTATTATTTATTAATAAAGTAATACAGAGTACAGAGGTTGTACTGTATAATATTAACACCTATGCAAGTACATTTTCTATCTAATTTGGTTGAAGTTTGACTGTTTTTAATGTATATGTTATTTTAAATTTTTTTAAAGCTATTATGTATTTATTATTAAGGGGGATAGTCACTGTGACGGGTCAAAAAATTGGTAATGTTTGGGAATTTTTTTCACAGATATAACTAATTATTTTTTAATCAGGTAAAGGACGTTTTATTAAGTATATATTCAACTTATTTAATATCAATTTTTATTGAAAATGATTAAATATTTACAAAGTTATGAGTCTCGATGTGACGACCAAAAAAATTTTTTTTCTCTATGGTCGACTCGAAATTTCGAAAAGGGTTATATGAAAAAAAAAATAAAAATTTTATCAATATATACATGTATATACATGTATAGCTATCGTTGCACATAGCCGTTTTTTTTTTATTTTATTTTTTGGTGATCGTTTGAAAAAAATTTTCATTTTTAAGACCTAATTTTTTTATTAGAGCGGTTTTAAAAATAGTAATTATCAAAATTTCAAAAATCGGCTACGTGCAACGATAGCTGCTACAATTACGAAAATTCTTTAAAAAAAAATTTGAAATCGGTTCATTAGTCTAGGAATCGTGTCGACCAGATCGAAAAATGTCATTCTGAGATAAACGTGTTTAATGTTTTTGTTATGTCATAACCGGCCGTGCTACATCGTCTCACTAAATTGACTATAACTCCGTCAATTTTCAAAATTTAAACTCAATTTTTTTAATACATATTTATGAATATGTAAACTTTAAAAAAATCTAAGAAAAACATTTTTTTTATTTTTTTTCCGCCATAGTGGCTATCTCTCTTAAAGTAATATACAGAGTACAGAGGTTGTACTGTATAAAATAAAGTTTATAATAATACAATTAATTTGACAATTTTTCTCTAATTCGCACTGTTTCAATGCAATTAGAAAAATTCAAAAATCGATCTCAGTAAACATCCGTTTCTGGTTAAAAGATCGTATTAAAAAATATGAGGTTTTCTTCCCAGATAAAAATGGATGTTTTGCATAAAATTTCAACCTTCTACGATTTGTCGTAATTGAGTTACAGCGTCTACAGACAGACACACAGACATCATGGCGAAAATAGTCATGAATGAATTCAGGGAAGATCAAAATTGATAATTCCATCAAAGGGTAAGTTAGATTACGTTAGGTTAGTGGTATATGCAAATTAGCCTTTTATTAGTTTGTCAGAAATATGTTAAAGTAAAATAAAATTCACGTACATTGTTCACTGTCAGTATTACGTATAAGAAAGTCCCGTGGCTCCAATGGCAGATATTTTTTTTCGCCGAGATATATTAGTTAGTAAATATTTTTTGTCTATCGTACAATCTTATTTTAAAAATGATATATATAAAGCTCAACGTCTCTCTGTCTGTCTGTCTGTCCGTTAGTGCGCTTATCACTCGAGAACCACTTATCCGATTTACGTGGTTTCTTTTTTAATTCATAGGTACATTCTCTGACCAGGTTATAGGCTATATTTTGTTACGTTAGGTAACATAACAACTAAGCAGTGACGATAATAGTAAATCAAGTCGGAAAAATTTTGCCCATGGCGCGCTGTTTTGCAATACGTTGCCTAAACCGGTGAATACAGAACAAAATAATGTGTTAAAGAACTGTGTAGAATCAAAAATCCTACAATACAGTCCGCGACACCATATGTCTAACTTTTATATTTATGCCACAATGACTGCTTTTATGTTACAAAGAAAACATAACATATTAGGGTTCTGTTTACATGGACTTATGACCTGAAAAACTTTAATCCTTATTGAAATAAATGATTTCATCACCATAAGTACTTAATGTAGATATAATTTGCCTTTTACAGAATCCAATTTGGTCTTTTAGTTTAGGAAATAAGTATATACAATAACTTATCGTGCGAACTACGACTACAGACGCCACGCTGGGCAGAAGGAACAGGCCGTTATTCTTTTGATTGTCAATTGTTTAATTTGTTTTCAATAATTAACTTTTAAATGTAAATAGAACAAAAATTATTTTTACTTTTTGTTCTGATTCGCTTTTATTAGGTAGGTAATTTAAGTGTTGTTTGGTTTTTATTATAAAAATAACTAATCGTGTTTATACTTAATTCAACTATATATTAGTTAAATCCTAAACAATATTTCCGTAGTCCACGCGAGCGAAGCCGCGCGGGCCCACCTAGTCTTCATATAAATACAATATTTTGGCGAAGAAAAATTGTACAATGAAAAAGTAAAATATGAAATATTTTATTTAAAAAACTTTTCAAAGAACTATTCACACCAAATCAAATAAACAACTGCGATCTATGATAAAAGAGTTGATGGAAGAGGAGCGAGTCTATCCCCCCTCCCCCCTTCCGACCGATTTACGTCCAACCACTGTCCGGAAATCGTCGGACAACTGGAGCAATGATTCATGGACGTCTGTTATTGTTCCGGTACCCGGAGTCCGGCGTCGCTGAGTCGTCCGGAACGCATCGCTACCTCCGGACCTATCTGTCGTCGCTTTATTGATTTTCTTTTTTTTTATTGTCATCAAGATTGTTTTTGTGTTTTGTTTATTATTTAAAATTACAATTTATTTATTTTTTGTAGAAAATCCACCACTTTTACTTTTTTGATCATAAATTTTATGTATTGTAAAATAAACAAAATTTGTAATGAAATCACACGTTTTGAGTTTCCCTAAACTACGGACGAACAGTATTAATCTTGTTTTTAATTTAATATTGATAAGTTAATTATTAAATGCAGTACTGATACAATCCTATTTATAGGGTAAAACTATACAATACGCCCCACTTTTTTTTAAACCATGATAAAAAAAAAATCATGGAATGTATTTGAAAAGTCTTTATTAAAAATTAAACTTTGGTCTTTCAAGTACAAAATGGCACTGGGTTATCTAATTAGGAACAAAACAAATTGGTGAAAAAAATGTTTTTCTAAACCCTTCGGTGGGGCGTTTTGTAATGCAACCGTTGGGTAATATGCCTCACTCGTGTTACAAAATGCCCTTATCATAATTTTTATTCATTTAAGACACAACTTACAGTTATTGATAGACTAATTACGACTTAAATCTATTTTACGAATATTTATGAGGTACATATTCAGTCTTTTCGTTCAACTAAGACTAAAACTGTGATATTTATCTCAAGAAAATATTCGTGATACATACATATTTAACAGCTGTGAATAGAATTTTAACGTAAATTAACAAAAATATCACAGAAATCAACAAAATTATAATACTAATAACGTAAATGAAAAGTGATTATCTTAAATTAAGTAGGTATTTCAGTTAAATGAGACTACAACAGTTTATAATTTTAAAATTACAAAGGCCTTCAAATTACAAATGCAACAATTAAATGTGATCCACAAAGATTGGTTAACTTTTACTATAGGTACAATTAAATAACAGATAAATTTTTAAATATTGTCTATATAATAATTAAAAAAGATAATGTGATTTTTCAAAGATAGTATATTCACTTTTATAACTATTTGTATTTGTTGCATTAGTTAAATAAGTTAACAAACACTGTAAGATAATAGCGTTGTATGTAACGCATCCAACATTAGCTTAATATATGGTTCTCATACTGGGGCGTTTTACATGCGACTCAAAAGGGCGTTTTGTAAACTTTGCTTTTTAAAATTCCCAACCGAGCCTTAGCAACAGATTCAAGGTTATGACGCTCGACAAAATCTAAATATGTAGGTAATTTTATCTATTTTACCATGGTGTGAGTGAGTTTAACACAAAAAATAAAGTATTTCAAGTATATTAATTTTTTTGAAACTTACCACAAATTGTCAAAACGCCAAAAACCAATATATTTTAATATTTCTTAAAACAGTAAAGACAGAGACGCGTGGATGTCAGCCATGTTACCGACGACTGTTGTGCAAGCATGGGCATTAAAAGTTCTAGGATAGCTATGTTTGTGTGAGTGCTAGGACTATGGGGCGTTTTGTCAACTGGGGCGTATTGTATAGTTTTACCCTAAGTGTATTACATATATCAGTGTAAATGTGTAAACGTGTATTTTATTATTTATTTTTTGTTATGTCAATGTATTTTATTGCTTTTCTTTTAGTAAATTAAATAAATTTTTTAATAATATTTTTTCTCATTTTTTTCGATATGCTCGCGCCCCACATTATCCTAAATATATATAAAGCTCAACGTCTGTCTGTCCGTTTGTGTGCTTATCACTCAAGAACCACTTATCCGATTTACGTGATTTTTTTTAATTCATAGGTACATTCTCTGGCCAGGTTATAGGCTATATTTTGTTACGTTAGGTAACATAACAACTAAGCAGTGACGATAATAGTAAATCAAATCGGAAAAAATTTTGCCGTTGGCGCGCTGTTTTGCAATACGCTGCCTAAACCATTGAATATACAACAAAATAATGTGTTAAAGAATTGTGTAGAATCAAAAGTCCTACAATAAAGTCTGCGACACTATATGTCTAACTTTTATATTTAAACCACAATGACTGCTTTTATGTTACAAAGAAAACATAAAATATTTGGGTTATGTTTACATGGACTTATGACCTGCAAAACTTTAATCCTTATTGAAATAAATGATTTCGTCGTCATAAGTATTTAATGTAGATATAATTTGCCCTTTACAGTATCCAATTTGGTGGTATAGTTTAGGAAATAACATTAAATAAGTTTTATACGGTAAAATATTATTAATAACGCGCGAACTAAATACGCCGGTATTCGATCTCACTCGACTCGGCCGTTGTCATTTGACCGTCAGTTTTGTTTCAATAATTAAATTTAAATTTAAGTGTTGTTTTTATTATTACAATAATAACTAATCGTGTTTGTACTTAATGCGAGCGAAGCCGCGTGGGTACATCTAGTAAGATATAAATACAATTATAAACTAGCTGTCGGATCCAATTTTACCCGGGGATATAAAATTAAACTATATAACGTATAATGCTGTAGGGTGCGATCCTTTAGGTCCACACAATCAACTTCCCAACATGGTATGACTTACAATACTTGAATACTGATTACTTATTGTTTCCATAATTAATATTACTATGTTATAGTTTATAAATATTTTTTTTAATATGTATATGAAAAATTTTAATGGAAAATATCAGAAATAAAACTCACCCTTTGTATTATGAATATGAGTTTTCTAATATCCTAATAATGTCAATAATATAATGCACATTTTTAGAAAAACTAATCTGACAGTTTGAATTTTGAATTGTGTTGTTTCCAAGGCAACATGAATTATTAGATGTATTTATTAGTATGAAATTCAAATTTTGATGGTGGTTTTCATCCCTTTATAGGCTGTTTGGACCCATATAAAAAATAAATACTGAAATACACGTTTCATTATTTGTATTGTATAGTATTTATTCTAAGTTCCGACTAAATTCGACCAAGAAAAAAAATAAAAATGAAAAAAAACACCCTTTTTACCCCCGTAGGGGTTGAATTTCAAAAAATCCTTTCTTTCAGATCATATTCACGTCAAGACGCTTCGATTAGCACCCCAACGAAGTCAATAGCATCTTTTGTTCGCGAGATTTCGTCCCGGAAAAAATGACACGTACGTACGTACGTACATACACACACACACACACACACAGACATTTTTCTGAAAATAGTGTCAATATACTCTAATGCCCTTGAAACATGAAAATATGTTAAAATTTTTGATTTCGATTTTCGGACCAATTACAACAACTTCCTATTGGGAAGTTAATAAAGTGACACTTTATTAAGTGGGACTTGGATAAGTGGGAACTTCTATAACTTAGAATTCATACTGAGGTCCCGTCACTTCTACATGTGTACTTCTATAACTGGGTAAATATTTTCAATCCCCTAATATCGCCCCTTGGGGGGTAGTTTGAGGGGTACATACCCGTTTCTCAGCAAAATCTAATGGAACGGTATATCCAAGAGTACATAATTGTAAAGATCATAAAAAAGTATTAAACTTTTGTGAAACACAAATTTTCATACTAGAAAATATGGAGACTTGTTCTCAAATTTTAGGGTTTTACTAAAAGTGCTCTTATTTAGTCAAATATTAATGGAATTTTATTACTATTTTTAATTTAGAAATTAGAAATAATGAACTTAAACCTAAAGATGTATTAATATTTATGATTGAACTTTTGTTAAGAAATTTGAAAATTATAATTTTCAATTTGAAAATTTAAATTTTCTTAACAAACGTTGTTTTCTACATCCAGACTCTAAGACACGCACTACCGCCATGCGGAAATCAATTTTTCTTTACGTTTTGAAGGTAGTACAATCAGAATCTGCTTTTATCATTGACACTTTTTCTCGACGGTATTACAATACTTCCATTCATTTCAGGGAAATTTATGAAATCTATATCTATAAAAGAGTTTGTCCTTAACCACTCACTCACTCACTCACAGGCCAAACCCCTGGACCTAGAAACGTGAAATTTCGCAGGTACCTTCCTTGTATGATGTAAGCACCCACTAAGAAAGGATTTTTTGAAATTCAACCCCTACGGAGTTAAAACAGGGTGTCAAAGTTTATATAAGAAAATATTTTTTTATTGGCTTTTACTTGAAACTTATCGAACACTCTACAATATAAATAATGATAACAATTATTTCAACATTTCTCAAAATTTAACCCCTAAGAGAGGTGGAAAAATTTGTAAAATATTTTTTTTTATATTCACCGAATGAAACATGGCACAAGTAGGTACTCTACAAGACAAATATCAGTTACAAAAATTCAACCCTTGTGGGAATGGGGTTGGGGTAAAATTTTGATATATTTATCTCATAATTGTTCATGATATTAAAGTAAATTCGGACAAATTAATATTCAATTAAAAACGAAAGTTAGATATTCAAGCCCTAATAGCATGGGACGGGGTTGAGGATTTAGATATATTTATCTACATACCTGATTTACTTATAAAGGTAAATTTGGACAAAATAGTCATCTATTAAAATAAAAATTTCGACATTCAACCCCTAATGGCGGGGGTAGACAGGGTCTGTGTTTTTGATATGTTTATCTGCATATAATTAGAGATGCCACGAATATTCGGCTACTATTCGGTGTTCGGCCTATTCGGCTACTTTTTTTACTATTCGGTATTCGGCCGAATAGTTCTCAATATTCGACCGAATACCGAATACTAAATTGTGAAAAAAGCACATAATAAATATTACTTGTAACGCAAAATATTCGTCCTGCGTACAGAAAGGCGTTGCCTGGCTGGCTACAGTGGAGATGGGGTGGTTCGTAAGTCGGGATTTAAATAAAGTTATCTGAAATGTTAATTTAACAAGATATATTTCGAAAATAAAAAAGATACAAAATTTTATAGGGCGCCACGTGGTTTTTATTCTTACAGTTAGTTTTACGGTAAACCACAAAACCCGTCGATTGGTTGTTATATGATATTACACTTATTAAGAAAAAAAAGAATACATATGTAGCGATATAAAACAAATACTGTATTAAATACAGATGATACAATAACAAAAAAAGAAGAAAGAACAAAAATATTTATCTGATTACATCAGGTTGCAACAATATACATGTATATATAAAAAAAAAAAACCGGGCCCGTGCAAGTTTGGATCTTGCCGTAGTGTTATCTCGATAATAATTAATTATCGATTTTGTTTGGCAGAATAGCCGAAATATAAAATATGTACAAATGTACTTTTATTATCATAATAATTAAAACTTTAAAGACAAAAATATTGTAAGAAGAAAAATAAACGTTATAAATCCCCCCCTTTCTCCCGCGCGAATTTCTATCCGAAATTCGGCGGAAACGGTTTCAGATCTTTGATGTGCCACACCCCTTTTGGTTGGTCGTCATTATCTGCTAATTCATAGGTCAGCGCCGATAGTTTGCGCTTAATACGGAACGGGCCTACGTATTTCGGCGCTAGGCCAGCAGAAAAGTTTTTCGTCGCGTCAGAGAGGACATAATTCCTTTTCATGACCAATTCCCCGACTTCAAATTGGAGTGGGCGTCGTCGCAGATTGTAGACGCGTTCATGTTTTTGGTGGGCTTCTTCAAGTTGCCGCTTCACTTTTGCCTTTATCTCTCGAAATATCTGAGCACGCTCTCCTGGATCTTCTTGCTCGATCTCCAACTCTGGTCGGTGCTGTTGTTCACCAAAACATCTCCCATTTAGAACGTGTTGACGTCCAAACGTAGTGAAATATGGCGTGTCCCTCAGTACGTCATGGCGTGCAGTCCGCAAGGCGCATGCAAACTTGGCGAGGTGTTCATCCCATTTCTTCTGACTCCCGTCCTTGATGTATGATCGAATCATCGTCTTCACTACACGGTTAACCCTTTCTACCGGGTTTGCTTGCGGGTGGTAGTTTGCCGTGTAGAGAGTCTTAACTCCATACGCTTGTAAGAGGGCCTTGAATTCATTGCTCTTGAACTGCACTCCATTGTCGCAGATCAAGTACTGAGGCACGCCAAATAGCAGGAACACGTCTTCTTCCAGCTTTTTCAAAATGGGTTTAGTTTTGGCCGAACGCAGAGGGAAGATCAGAGGAAACTTGCTGAAGTAGTCCGATACTACCATGATGTAGCAGTTCCCCTGTGTCGAACGAGGAAGAGGGCCCATCAAATCTATGCTGACGAGTTGCCATGGTTGGGATATGTTGGGACGTTTTCCCATGAGGCCTGCTGGTCCTACTTGGCTAGGCTTCTGCTCAGCGCACGTGTGACAGTTGCGCACGTAACGAGCAACGTCCGCTCGCATTTTCGGCCAGTAGTATTGTTGAGCCAAGCGATGGTAGGACTTACTTACGCCCAAATGACCTGCCGTGGGCTCGTCATGGCACTCAAAGAGTGCATCCTTCCTGCATTCTTTTGGAAGCACGATCTTCCATGAACTGTTGCCTATTAGACCTTGTGTATGGACCTTCTTCATCAATTGGGAGCCTTCAATCCTCCAACTTGCCATTTTGCGAGGGAACTTCTCGGTCTTCTCATAAGTGCGTTGGTACCACTTGTCAGTTGGAGTCGCCGGAACATCCACTAAGTCTATTGGAACCGCTCGTGACAAGGCATCAGGAACGAGGTGATCTTTTCCTTTACGGTGCACAATAGAAAAGTCATATTGTTGCAATCGTATGGCCCATCTCGCCAATCTCCCGGCTGGATCTTTAAGGTTATTCAACCAGACCAGGGAGTGGTGATCCGTGATTACTGTAAACGTCGCCCCTTCCAGGTACGGGCGGAACTTCTCAATGGCCCATATAACTGCTAAGCACTCCTTTTCTGTTGTGGAATAGTTTCGCTCTGCCTTGTTCAACGAACGACTCGCATAGCCAATGACATGCTCCCCATCTGCCAGTTGTTGGGACAAAACTGCGCCGAGTCCGTAATCACTCGCGTCCGTCTGCAGTACGAACGGGAGGTCAAAATTGGGACAAGTTAGTACCGGAGCTGAAACCAACGCACTCTTCAGAGTCTTAAGGGCCTCCTCGCATTCATCTGTCCAACACCACTTCTTTGATTTCCTCAAGAGTTCGGTTAATGGTGCTATTGTCGTTGAGAAGTCTGCGATAAACCGACGGTACCAGCTTGCCATACCTATGAGTCGACGCACCTCAGATACATTACGTGGTGACGGTATATTGAGAATAGCTGACACCTTCTCAGGATCAACGTGTAGACCGTTCTGGTCTACCACGTATCCAAGGTAGCGGAGCTCTGGGCGACAAAACTGGCACTTCTCCTTACTCAACGAAAGATTAGCTTCCATCAATCGGGCGAAAACCTTCTCCAGGATCTGAATGTGTTGCTCAAAGGTCTGTGTGCTGACGATGATGTCGTCCAAATATACGAACACAAATGGTTCGAGGTCAGGTCCTAACACTCGGTCAATTAGGCGTTGCCAGGTCGCCGGTGAGTTGTGGAGACCGAAAGGCATACGCTTAAATTGGAACAAACCTCTTCCAGGAACTGTGAACGCCGTCTTGTCACGACTTCCTTCTGCAACAGGGATCTGCCAGTATGCGGATTTCAAGTCTAGCGATGTTAAAAATCTGGCATCCCTTAGTCGGTCGAGTATGGCAGAGATATACGGAAGTGGATATGCGTCTCTTTTGGTGACCTGATTCACCTTTCGGTAGTCAACACAAAAGCGGTAACTACCGTCCTTCTTTTTTGCCAAAATGATGGGCGATGACCAGGCGCTCTTCGACGGCTCGATGATGCCATCTCGCAACATAATATCTACTTCGCCATTAATGTACTCTAGAACCTTGGGTGAGACTTGATAGTAGCGCTGTTTTATGGGATTCCCTGTTGCCAGAACTTCGTGTTCCACTAGAGGCGTGCATCCAAAGGTCGGCATAGCTGCGAAATACCTTTCGGTCACCTCTTGCAACCGTTGTAGTTGATGGTTTGGGAGCTGTGACTGGAGATGTTGGTCAGTCGACACCTGTACTGCCCCTAGTGCGTCCTTCGAAAAGAACCACTTTCCTCGTCGAACATTCGGAACTATCCCCATGAGTTTCCAGAAGTCGAGGCCGAGCACGAGAGTGTAGCCAACACAAGGGACCACCAGTAGCGTACAAACTCGTACTCGATCCTCCAACCGGATCGGGACCTCTATCGTTCCAAGACATTCCACCTGCTCGCCATTTGCAACAGTACATGTCAGGTTGGTTGTTCGATGGATTGGCAACCCCAATTCACGTAACAACCTCCAGCCGTCGGCACCAACTATGGATCGTGATGCTCCAGAATCTAGCAACCCTCTTAATTTCATTCCCAATATGTCTACTTCTAAAAATGGCCTCTCGTCGTTCTCCATATTTGCCAGGATGAAGTCGAGCTTAACCGCGTGTGTATTGGTCACTCGTTTAGTAGACTTGGGCGGTGGGTGACCAGTTACCACCGTCCTCCTTCGTTTTTTTGATTGCATCGGGGACACTGCGTTCTGCTGACATTTTCAGCCCCGCAGCCATGACAAAATCTTCTCATCGCTCGTGAGGAGCAAAATCGGAATCTGTGCCCTGCTCCACCGCAATTCCAACACGGTGAGCTTCGATAGGAGCTAGCAGTTCCTGTAGCCAGAATCGGCGTTGACGGTGTTGTAATTGGAGCGATTCGGGGAGACTTAGCGATTCTTCCATGGTAGGCCAAGTCGGGTTCTAATGACCTATTTGGGTTGTTCGTCGGTGGAATAAACGCTTGTGCCGTAGTACGCTGATGTTCTAGTCGTCGTCCAAAATGGGCCAGTTGGTTCACACTGGTGATATCAATTAAGCTCAACCGGTCTTGATAATATGGAAGAATATTCCTCACCAATATTCTAAGTTTGACTGCCTCAGAAACCGGATAATCCAAACGATTAAATAAGTTGGACATAATCGCAAGATATATACCAAATGTTTCATTCTCGCCTTGGGTTCTTCGTTTGATCTCCTCGAACAGCTGATCGTTATAGTCCATAGGTTGGAATTGTTCGCGTAATTGTCTGCACAATTGCGACCAAGAAAATATATCGCGTCTCACCGCACGAAACCATATCAGAGCTTGCCCAGAGAACAAATCAATTGCTGAACTAAACAAGTGTGTCTCGTCAACATTACGAGCCACCCGGAGTTCCTCGACGCGCTCGATGAATGCGTTAACACTAAGACCGCTGGGTTCGCCGTTAAATTTTAGTTCCCATTGCGACACGGGAGTCGATCGAACGTTTGGTGACGGCATCCAGTTCATATTAGGAGGATATGGTCGTCTTTCGATCTCGGCAGCCGCCAGTGAGCTGTTGTGTATGTCACCTCGGTCTAAATTGAGGAAGGTGAGATCCAATGGAATCTCAGTAACGTTGTTTGGTACATCGTTAGCGTGGAAAGGTGTCTCGTTAACAGGTGCAGGTATCTTGTTAACAGATGCAGGTATCTCGTTAACAGGTGCAGGTATCTCGTTAACAGGTGCAGGTATCTCGTTAACAGGTGCAGGTATCTCGTTAGCGTAGGTAGTAGGAAGAGCAGCATTATCGACTTTGTTCGTGGAGTCTGAAATCTTTGCTTCTAGGTCATCAAGAGCTGTCATAATTTTGTGTAACAGTTCAGACCGTAAGTTCATCACAGTTTCTACCGTACCGGACCAGCGATTAACCCTATCTAATACATGGGCTAATTTTGTTTCGATCTTTTTGTATGGACCGTCGGATGGAATGCCAGAAAAACCCTTGATTAACTCGAAAATTTCTAACACCTTCTTCTCACAATAATCTTTCTCAACCACTAAGTCGAATTTCATTGAGGTATTTTTCAGTACTGTCCCTTCTTTCTCTACTTTTAACGCGTTGCGTAAGCACTTACGCATCTCATCACAATTGCCAATGTTTACAAAGCCTCTTACATATAACTCGTACTTCAATTCTTCTTGAGCAAGGCGATCTATATCCATTTTCAAAGGCATGATTACACTTTTAATCTACCAACAATAGCACTGACTGACACACAAGATTTTACACTTTCAGTTTACTCGCACAGTACAGTTAGTTTAAGTTATTCAAAAATAATAGTACATATCAATACAAATGTCATATACAAAAATCATACAATAATATCCTTATAAATAATATCTACACAGATATATACCACACAGTTCAATATCAATCTTTATTTAATCAAAATAATTGCAGCAATATATATTTTTATATTCTAAATCTAATTTATCATACAATAACCATATAACAAAAATTTACAATTAATATAATCAATGTGAAAAATATTTCTCTAGAAACTAAAATCAACAAATCTCTTTCAGTTCTGGTATCAATTTTTCCATAAAAAAGACCAAAATAAATAAATAAATAAAAACAGAATTTTATATTGATAATTATTTATAATCATAGAGCGCACCGCACCAGTGCAAACGTAATATGTTTGTACAATTTCTTTAATTAAATTAATTAGCATGAATTCAAAAATAATTTCTACAAAACAAAATAAAATTTTCAAAACTAGTTATAAATCTATAAACCAATTAATTTTTATATCAGTTAATTAATTAATCAATAATTAAATCAATAATAATTAGTTTTAATGCAAACATGTACAAATACAGAATTAATTATCTTGAAAATTGTTAAATTTATATTTATTAAATCGAAGGACAAATGTATTACATAGAATGCATAAAATTATCCAAATATTTTAAAGTGCAATTCAATTTAATTAACACAAATATTATTAAGTACCAAAAGTATTTATAATAATGCATTTAAATAATCAATAATCTCGATAAGTACACAACTAATTAAATTTTATTATTTAAATCACTTAAAATATATTTCAGGTTTGTACGCGTCAAGCCTATTGGTGCTTAGAGCTGATTATAAAGTCCATTACCAAAATCTGTATTATACTGATGTATTTAAACTTTATAATTTTAGACAAATTAAAAAAATGAACGAAAATGACTCACGTTACCGCTGTTACTTCCTTTACTCTTTAACCTTCCAGAACATCCAGAGTATTTATATCCTTCAGATTCCTTTTCCACAACCTTGATTATTATATTTTCCACGACTTCGAGCTCCACGTTGGGTACGCCAATTTCTGTAACGCAAAATATTCGTCCTGCGTACAGAAAGGCGTTGCCTGGCTGGCTACAGTGGAGATGGGGTGGTTCGTAAGTCGGGATTTAAATAAAGTTATCTGAAATGTTAATTTAACAAGATATATTTCGAAAATAAAAAAGATACAAAATTTTATAGGGCGCCACGTGGTTTTTATTCTTACAGTTAGTTTTACGGTAAACCACAAAACCCGTCGATTGGTTGTTATATGATATTACACTTATTAAGAAAAAAAAGAATACATATGTAGCGATATAAAACAAATACTGTATTAAATACAGATGATACAATAACAAAAAAAGAAGAAAGAACAAAAATATTTATCTGATTACATCAGGTTGCAACAATATACATGTATATATAAAAAAAAAAAACCGGGCCCGTGCAAGGTTGGATCTTGCCGTAGTGTTATCTCGATAATAATTAATTATCGATTTTGTTTGGCAGAATAGCCGAAATATAAAATATGTACAAATGTACTTTTATTATCATAATAATTAAAACTTTAAAGACAAAAATATTGTAAGAAGAAAAATAAACGTTATATACTCACAATTTTTTTTTACAAAAAATCAGCATATTTAATACTTAAAATCTATCAGTGGTAAGTAATGATGAATGAAAAAAGTTTTTTTTGCATTACTTGTTACACAGATCTTGCTATTACACAGCAAACAAACTGCCAGTTTATTGTCTTCACTACAAATTTTATTATATTCCCGAAATAGGTGATTTTTTATTAAATGGTGCCATTTCGTAAAACTTTTCACGAATGAACAGTGATATTTTTTAAGATATACAGTGTATTATATTAAGGTGACCATCTGTCCTATTTTGAAGAGGACAGTCCTCTATAGAAAACGTGTCTTCTTTTTGTCCTCTTTTTTAAGTTTTCGAAACTTTTGCCCTCTTTTTTTGTTATTAGGTAAAATAAATGTTATCCATAAAATTCCAAAAAAATCAATATTTTATTTTTCTCAATAATAATAATAATTATTGAAATTAGGGATTGCAATCCCGGGATCCCGAATTCCGGGATCCCGGGATCCCGCCTAATAATTTGATCTCGAAATCCCGGGATTAGAGACACATAAATACCGGGATTTCGGGATTTTTTCATAAATGAATTTGCATGTGCATTCTGTTATTTTTATGAAGATATTGTAACGCTAACCCATATAGAAAGTGAAATTTTTAAGTTTGGCGCCAACACATCTGTTTGCAATAAAGACGACCCTTTTAGAAACTGTACACTTGCAAGGGTCTACTGGCTGCATTGTCTTTTCCAAGAATGTGTAAAAATATGCATTTTAACAAATTTTAAGTATCGGTATACAATATATATTTACCATTTACGTCTAGGGTGTATTCAATTTGAAATTAATCATTATTGACTTAAAATTTTCGTCAATAATGATTATTAATATGACACGACTTACTCGCAAATGAAACAAATACGCCCACGAAATGCACTAAGTGTCGCCGAATATTCGGCGCTTCGGCCGAGAGCCTAGCCGAATATTCGGTATTCGGTATTCGGCGAAATCACTATTCGTGGCATCTCTAGTTATAATGGTGGAGTCGGGCAAAATAATCTTCAATAAAAAAATTCGATATTTAACCCCTAATGGCGAGGGTAGACAGAGGGTTAGTTTTTACAATTTTTAACGAGGATCCTAGATATTTACGTTTTTTTTATAGGTAACAAATAAAAAATGTAATATGTCATCCCCTATCACATATGGAGGGTTCTAATTAGTTTCGAAGTTTACGCGAGCGAAGCCGCGGGATTCCTCTAGTATCCAATATTAAGATACGAAAAAAAGGGGAAAAGTTAAAGACTGGGGTAGATCTGACCCCAAATACCAGCTAAGGGTTAAATATCAAGTTCACCTGAACTATAAAAGCATTTGAAACGGTGAAAATAATTAAAGTTTATGTATTAAGTATTACAAGCATAATTTATTTCATACAATAAATTGAGTAATTAAATACTTTTGTTAAATTACGCGCAATATAATTTATAGTTAAAGTAAAACTTATACTGCTAGGTTTGTTTTTATTGCATATAACACACAGACACACAGACACAGTACCATGAACGACTCGCTTTAAAACTTTATGTGTGTTCTAAAAGTTTACACAAGAAACTGTGTAGAGTATACGCTGTATGTATATAAGTAAAACATTGCGTGTCTGTTATCTTAACATCAAGTGTTTCATTTACATGATGGATTCATTAAAAAAATAGTCGCATGTTAAAGAGAACTTTAAACGCTCACCCACCATACAAGTATAAATTCAGTATGAAATACATTGTATATGTATTGTATATGTACAGTGTGTTAAGTAAGAGCGTATACGGTATTACTCGCAGTCGGTAAGTTATACAAACTTAAATATGTTTTCATCAGGTTCAGGGAACCTCCGTCTAGAGCTGGGCGCGTGAGTAATTTTTGCTCACGATCACGAACGCTCACGAGCAAAAAATTTTTAGTCACGCCCGCCCACTCACGGTCTCAGAAATAAAAATCACGATCACGCACGCTCACGAATTGTATTTTTTTACTCACGCCCGATCACGCACGGCGGGTCACGGTCGTGACACGATTTAATAATATGAAATAAATAAAATTTTTAGTTAATTTTTTTTTCGTGCAATATAATATGTGTATACTTTATATTTGTATTATTTCTTTTAAACTACATTTTTAGTGCAAATAATAACAAAAAAATGGATAAAATGGAAATAAAACATAGTATGTAATAGTAACAACCAATACATTTTAAAATCTGGGGATTATAAACGTGTCGACAGAGGGATTTTAAATTTATTTCAAGTTGGCAACGTCGACTATTGAATTTTACAGTGCTTCTTCTTTGAAATTCTTATTGTAGTCAATTGTAGCTTTTCGTATTAACAATTAAATATGTGAAACGAATCCAAACGTATCATTCTCAAAATATGCATAGTCACGACTCACGGACTCACGCACGACAAAAATTTACTCACGTACGGTCACGCACGATTGTTTTATTGTTACTCACGATCACGCACGCTCACGATCCAATATTTGAAAATCGCTCACGCTCACGCGGGTCACGGCCGTGACCCGGCGTGACCCAAAGAATTCACGGCCCGCGCCCAGCTCTACCTCCGTCTATGGCGCTTTGTTGAAAAAATTTCAGTCTATGTCGATATTTTGTCAGAGAAACACATGTGAGTGACGTGTATGCGAAACGTTTCGAAGCCGTGTTGTTTTTGCACGCACTCAAAAGGGCCAAAAATGTCATATGCAGTGGCGGCTAAGTACATTAAAAAGTTGAAGGCTTGTTTAGAAGTGGGTGAATCGATTTAAAAAGTAGAAATTGATTGACGACTTTCCAGGGCCCCTATTCTCGAGTTTGTTCGACTTTTTCTCATTCGAGATTACTAAATTAAAACTAAAAGTCACAAGTTATTTATTAGAATCTCGATTGTGTAAACTATACCGTACTCTCGAATCTCGATACGACTTTTTTTTATAGAAATGTCGAATGAAAAATCTCGATTACTCCTGGGTATGCAAGATTTAATATCTCGAACGAAAAACTTAAATCGATATATTCTCGAAAATAGAAGTCCATATCGTGGTTCAACAGGGAAAAATGATCAAAAAGAAGAAAAAACTGATCGTGACATTGTTTTCAAAAGATCGACATGGACTGAAATTTTTTCATCAAAGTGCAAAAGGCGGGGGTTCTCTGAATCTGATGAAAAAATATTTTGGTTTGTATAACGGCGAGTAATGTTGTATACGCTCAAACATAACACACTGTAGGGGAAAGTAATAATCGTGCTGCAGTTATTTTAAAGAAAACCGCTTTTTTTTGTTTTCCTTAAAAAACGATCTACAGGGTGATTCAGCACTGTCGTGCCAAACTTAACAGTAGATTGAGAAAAATATTTTAAGCAAAAAAAATCCACCAAATATGTGTTTGGAAATTTTTCGTAAGGGAACTACAGCCCTCCAAAGATTTTCCTCAAAATGAGTTTTTATTTAATATCTAGATAACCCTTTATGATAAAATTATGAAATTTGGTATTTTGTTTAGTAATAATAAGTGTTATCGACTTTTCGTATTAAACAATTATAATTTAGGTCAGGGTTGTATGGGGCCAGTGGGCCCATCGATTTTTATCTAATATTTTTTGTTCTTTAATTTTTTTATAAATTTGGGCACTTATTTAAGATTATATGACACAAAATACGTAAAAACATACTTTGCTTTTTTGTCATAGGATAAACCGTTTTCAAGAAATATCGATAGAAAAGAAAGCATGCAGAATTTAACTTAATACGGATGCTTCAAATTACAAATAATAAATTTATATTCTTGTTCCATGATTAAAGGTAAGAAAAAAAGTTCATATAAAGACACCTTCTAATATGAATCCTCTAAGATTTAAAGCCAGTTGTATTACTGCAATATGTATGTATAATAATTTGACTAATGTATAATAATTTAAACTAAAAATGGCTATTTGTTGATAAGGATGCAATTTTGTAGGTATACTTATGTTAACTTTTTGTCTTAATTTTTATCACAGAACAATAATATAAATTTATTATTTGTAATTTTAAGCATCCGTATTAAGTTAAATTCTGCATGCTTTCTTTTCATTGATATTTCTCCAAAACGGTTTATCCTATGACAAATAAGCAAAGTATGTTTTTGTGTATTTTGTGTCATATAACCTTAAATAAGTGCCCAACTTTTTAAAAATATTAAAGAACAAAAAATACTAGAAAAAAATCGATGGGCCCACTGGCCCCATACAATCCTGATCTAAATTATAATTGTTTAATATGAGAAATCGATAACACTTATTAATACAAAACAGAATACCAAATTTCATAACTGTATCACAAAGAGTTCTCTAGATATTAAATAAAAACTCATTTTTAGTAAAATCTTTGGGGGCATGTAGGTCCCTCACGAATATATTCCGGACACGTTTGTTAGAAGTTTTTTGCTTAAAATATTTTTCTCAATCTACTGTTTAAGTTTGACACGACAGTAATGAATCACCCTTGTTATGTATTTACACACATCCTACATATTAATACATTTACATTACATACACCCTGTACTACATACACCCTATATTACATATTACACCCACACATTACATTCGCAGACATAATGCATTCATACATATTATATTTCAAGTGATAAACACAATATTGCACCAGCCCAAATCTTATCATATATTATTTGCAAATCATATAGTTATATATCTACCCACGATATTTTTACGTGGTCTCTTTCAAGCAAAGTTCAAATCAATTAGTCAAAAGTAAGCAAAGACATAACATCGTCTTCAAAAATCATTGAATAGTACTTTTGTCATTATCACCTATGAACAATTATAATAACATATATACATACACACACATTCATCAATAATTCAATAAATATATATAAAAAAGTTAATGTGTTATAATTAATTGTTCCACGACCTGCATAACATCAGATTGGTAAATTACGTAACAACAACTTGGTACAGTCACAAGGACATACCATAACAACAATTGGCGCAGTCGGTAACATTCGGTAAACCTTGAAGGATAATCATAACAACTAGCAATTGTTACGATTCGAAAAACTTTAGAAAAGTGAAAAACGGTTTAGTTTAAAAAAGTGTATGAAGAACTTAGAACTATTCATTACGAGACATAATTAATTTGCTGTTTGTGCGAGAATTAGAATAGACATTCGTTGTTCAGTACAAATTAAAATAAATAGTTTCGTGATACTTGTAGAACTAAAGAATTTTCACACAAATCGTTTAAACAGTGACATAAAAATAACTTTGGTGTGTTTTGCAAAGGAATTAGAATATACACATATTCGCTGTTCTACTGCATAATTACAAAGGACATTTTTCTCACATACGTTAATCGCAAGATCTCTAGAAAAATCAAGGGTCGACTTCAGTCGTTTAAACCGAAGAAAGAATCAACCAACCAACCAAATAGCAGATAATAACAAGACACAATTCAATGATTCAACATCTAATAACATCAACACTAATTCTGTAAGTTTGAACAATTTACATTTACTTCTTAAATATGGCAACTCAATCCTCAAATCCAATTTCCTCACATACTAGTGATAGTGTAGAACACAATAATTTTTCTGACCATGGTCCACAATCGCAGCCGATTGAAGCAATTTCAATCGATTCTTTATTCAACTCTTTTGATGGAACCCGCGAAGAACTTCCTTCGTTTTTGTCAGATTGCAATCGCGCATTTCGATTAGCAAATAATCAGCAAAGTTCAATTTTGTTAGATTTCGTTCACACAAAAATAAAAGGTAAAGCAAAACCAGCTATTACCAATAGAATCTTCAATAATTGGGAAGAGTTGAAATCATTTTTACAAACTATGTACCAAGACAAAAAGCATTACTCACAAATCTTAAACGAGCTTACTTCATTACAACAAAATACACGCGAAACCATTCAACAATACGCATTCAGAATTGAATCCACTCAAAAACGCGCAATAAACGCCGTTCATTCTAACAATTCAAACGAACAAGATCTAATAGGTCAAATTTCAATGATTAACCAAATTTCACTAAATCGATTAATCTATTACTCCACTCCTGAAATCTCTAATCAATTACGAGGCAGAATGATAGTTGACTTAAATGAAGCAATATCACTGGCCATCAACGAAGAGCAAGTACAAAATATGTATAAAAATAATCCATATAAAATAAATAATTCAATATCAAAATTCTGTAAAATATGTAACAAAGAAGGTCATTCTACACACAATTGTTTCAAAAATAAAAAACAAGTTAATCAAATTCAATCTACAAATTCATATTCAGATAATAATTACCAACAATTTCCAAAATTTTGTAGATATTGTAAATTCAAAGGTCACAATATCGAAGAATGTAGAAAACGAATTTTTAACGAATCAAATAAACCTTCAAATTCAAAAAACTTGAAAAGTACACCTTCAGACACAGCTCTACTGACGGATGTATAAATAACAAATCTTTAGGAGCTAACATTAACATTGAAAACAAAGATAATTTAATTTTTAATTTACATGATACAAATTCATATTTACAAAATTCATGCGAACAATCAAAAACGGGTTATTTAAAATTATTAATCGACACAGGAGCAGGCATTTCTATAATAAAAGCTAGTTCGTTAAATGCTAAATTCAAACTAAATACAAATGATCAAATTAAAATACGCGGTGTAAATAAAGAAAAAACAAATGCAACAATAGGTACAACTAATTTAAATATATTTAACAAATTCCACAAATTTCATGTTCTTACTGAACAAACAAATATTCCATACGATGGTATTATCGGGAATGATTATTTAAAATCAACAAATTCAACGATTAATTATAAAAATAAAACATTAATCAATGATTATATTTCTGTATCAATTTATATGATTTCTGATCCTAATTTTAAACAAATACTTTCACCTCGAAGTGAAACTTTAATAGAAATCGATATACAGAATCCTCAAATAAAAGAAGGTATTATCCCTGAATTAAAAATAAGCGAGGAAGTATTTTTATGTAAAGCAATTACTAAAGTTAATAATAATAATAAGGCATACGCTACAATTCTGAATACTTCAGACAAACGGAAACAAATTGAATATATTAAGGTTACGCTAGAACCGATACCCAATAATACATTACTATTTTCTAATTCAAATGTTTCTACGAAAAATCGTAATTTATCGTTACAAAACGAAATACGTACTTCACATTTAAATCCTGAAGAGAAAAAATCTCTCATGGAAATATGCTATAATTTCAATGATATATTTCATTTACCTGGTGACAATTTAACTACTACAAATGCAATTATGCACGAAATTCCTACAATTTCTGATGTTCCAATTTTCACTAAAACATACAGATACCCCGAGGTGCATAAAAACGAGGTAAATTCTCAAATTGAAAAAATGCTTAAACAAAATATCATTAGACCCTCTGTTTCTCCCTGGTCTTCACCACTATGGGTTGTTCCAAAGAAAACAGATGCGTCCGGTAAAACTAAATGGCGAATTGTTATAGATTATAGGAAACTAAATAACGTCACAATAGGCGATTGTTTTCCATTACCTCAAATCAACGAAATTCTAGATCAATTAAGTCATTCATGTTATTTTACAATATTAGATTTAGCGTCTGGTTTCCACCAAATTCCAATGAAAGCAGAAGATATTCCAAAAACAGCTTTCTCTACCCCTTTAGGACACTATGAATTCACACGGATGCCGTTTGGCCTCCGAAATTCACCGCCAAGTTTTCAAAGATTAATGAACAATGTTCTTACCGGTTTACAAGGATTACAATGTTTTGTGTATCTAGACGATATTGTCATACACGCGAATTCAATTAAAGAACACGAAAAACGTTTAATTTCTGTATTTTCACGTTTACGCGATAATAATCTTAAACTTCAATTAGACAAATGCGAATTTATGAAACACGAAGTTGTATACTTAGGTCATGTTATAACTGATAAAGGAGTTTTTCCAAATCCAGATAAAATCGAAGTTGTTAAAAATTTTCCAACTCCAACTTCTTTCTGCAATATCAAAACCTTTAACGCAACTTTTAAAAAAGGATTCACCGTTTATTTGGAATCCAGAACAACAATTATCATTCGAAGAATTAAGATCAAAATTAATTTCTTCTCCAATTTTACAATATCCAGATTTTAATAAAGAGTTCATTTTAACTACTGATGCTTCAAACTTTGCTATAGGCAGTATTTTAAGTCAAGGAGAAATAGGTAAAGATCTCCCCATTGCTTACGCATCACGTACTTTAAACAAATCTGAATGTAATTATTCAACAATCGAACGAGAATTACTCGCGATTATATGGGCAACTGAACATTTCAGACCATATTTGTACGGAAGAAAATTCAAGATCGTAACTGATCACCGTCCTCTCACATGGCTTTTCTCAATAAACAAACCATGTTCAAAGTTAACTAGATGGCGACTCCGTTTAAATGAATACGATTATAGTATCATTTACAAAGCAGGAAAAATTAATTCCAATGCTGACGCACTTTCACGTATTCCAATTTCTAATAATTCGTACGTTAATATAATTCAACCAAATTACATGGACTTTTACAAATTCCACCAGTTAGGTACAAAATCTAATTATAATAACTTGTACACTACTGATCAATCTATAATAGATGCTAAAACGCCGAAATTAATATTTTCTTCATTAGAACTTAATGAAACTGAATTAAAGTTAGAAGTAGAAAATGTACATCAATTACAAAATCAAGTTCATTCACAATATGAATGCTTAAATATCAATAACAATTTATTCATATCTCTAATAAAATTAAATCATTATGATAATGCAAAATTCAGCGACTTCTTTTATAGTATGCAAAATATAAAAACAGTTCTTGAAACTAATAACATAATAGAAATTTATATGGCTTCACCTGAAGATGATTTCTCAAATCTAGACGAAGGCAGAGTTAAAGAAATAATAAACTATGTTTTCCAAAATTCATATATAAAAATTAATTTATGTTTAAATAAAATTCTAACTCCAAATGAAGATGAAATACCAATTATTTTAAAAGAAAATCACGACTATTTGACAGCTGGTCATAGCGGTTTTCATAGAATGTATAATCGTATTAAACAAAAATATAAATGGCATAATATGAGTAACGATATACGTAATTATATAAAAAAATGTATTTCTTGTCAACAAAATAAAACTTCACGTATTACACATAAAGTTCCAATGACTATTACTTCTACAGCTATACAACCTTTTGATAAATTATGTATAGATATTGTTGGTCCACTTCCATTAACTGAAGATGGTAATAAATTTATATTAACTGCACAAGACGAATTAACAAAATATTGTTTTGCACACGCTATACCAAATCACGAAGCGATTACAGTAGCGAATACATTAGTACATATTATAACAATGTTCGGAATACCAAAAACAATATTATCTGATCAAGGAACAGATTTCCTTTCAAATACAATTAAAGAATTAACAAAACTATTTCAAATAAAACATTTAATAGCAAGTTCATATCACCCTGAAACAAATGGTGCACTTGAACGATCTCATTCTACATTAAAAGATTATCTTAAATTATTATATAAATAATAAACAATCCGATTGGGATAGGTTATTACCTTTTGCAACGTTTGCATATAACACTTCAATTCATGCATCAACTAAACTAACGCCTTATGAATTAATATTTGGTCATAAAGCCAATACTCCAAGTTCATTAAAAGCTAATCCAGAATTTAAATACACATATGACTCGTATTACGATCAATTAAAGTATAAAATGTCTTTAGCACATAAATTAGCTCGCGAAAATTTAATCGAAAGTAAAAATAAATCAAAAGAGCATTATGATAAACACGTTAAACAAAATAATTTTAAAGAAAACGATTTAGTATTCGTTCAAAATAATACAACAGAACGTGGTCTATCGAAAAAACTTTCCCCAGATTGGAAAGGTCCTTACAAAATTATTAAAATAATTAGCTCAACTAACGCTTTAGTTAAAATCAAGAATAAACATATAAACATTCATTTTAATAGATTGAAACACGCTTATGTTTCAGAATGATTGAACAAATTCAAGTACATATAAAAATTAATGTATCCATTTTAATGATTCAATCTCAACATTAAAAATAAATGAAGAAGTTTTTAATAAAAAATAAATGATTTTAACAGCTTTTCTTCTAAAATTACAAACATAACAAATTTATGTAAAAATTTGTTTGAAAGTCATGTTTAATTACTATCTTATTAATACTGTTTCATTTGCTAAACAAAATGTTATTGCAAAACTCATGACAAACGAAAAAATTTCCATTTCAATTAACAGACGAAAATGTTTCAAAATTAATAGAAATATCAAAACGTATTGTCTATTATAATAATTATAAAATAATATTTGTCATACAAATACCATTAACATTAAATCAAATTTTTAATTTATATCACTTAATTCCAATTCCAATACCTCATAAAATTCCAAACACATATGTATATATCCAACCTTCCAATAATTACCTTGCTATATCTGGAAGTAAATCAAGCTATGTTCAAATGAGTGATATATCATAATGTCAATTGGTGTTCGACGATAATTAACTTATTATTTTATTTACATCTATATCCATAACATATAATATACATATATTCCATATAATAATTATATTCATGTATTTTTTCCATTTTTATTATTGTATCTAGATTACTTTTGTAATATCATGTATGTAATCTTTTATTTTAATTTGTACTGTATTTTCTTATATTCAAGTTTGTTGAAACTGTTTAAAATTCCCCCAGTTTCAATCTTTGTCGGGAGGTGTTATGTATTTACACACATCCTACATATTAATACATTTACATTACATACACCCTGTACTACATACACCCTATACTACATACACCCTATATTACATATTACACCCACACATTACATTCGCAGACATAATGCATTCATACATATTATATTTCAAGTGATAAACACAATATTGCACCAGCCCAAATCTTATCATATATTATTTGCAAATCATATAGTTATATATCTACCCACGATATTTTTACGTGGTCTCTTTCAAGCAAAGTTCAAATCAATTAGTCAAAAGTAAGCAAAGACATAACATCGTCTTCAAAAATCATTGAATAGTACTTTTGTCATTATCACCTATGAACAATTATAATAACATATATACATACACACACATTCATCAATAATTCAATAAATATATATAAAAAAGTTAATGTGTTATAATTAATTGTTCCACGACCTGCATAACATCAGATTGGTAAATTACGTAACAACAACTTGGTACAGTCACAAGGACATACCATAACACCCTGTATAGTGTAAAATTGTGAGAACAGTCGAAAAAAATTCTACATTTCATTTTTATTAATGATTACGGAATTTTTAGGAGTAATAAACGTGTTCTTTTAATTCTTTTCAAAACTTTGATCATTTGGAACATAAAAACGTTTCTATGGATCAACTTGGAAATGTATAATTAATCTAACATACTGAACTATTTAAATATTGAGATATTTAGAATAGGTTACAAGTTCATTATAATTCCCAGATCCCCATTTTGTATAACAAACTAGTAAGTTGATAGCAGTTACATGAGTTATATCTTTATCTGCAATTGTGTATTTGCAACTTTAAACATGTTACAAGTAGTAATAACTAAGTATATAACATACAAACTATCAAAATAGTTATTAACTGTCGAACTTAATCGTAACCTATATATTTTCATGATATCTATACATAATTAAACGAATTTATACAGTGCCTTCCAAAAGTTCAGGGCCACCTAAATAACTTTTGAATGGTTTGAAATATAAGATTGAAATTTATAGAGATACAATGGTATCATCAAATCTATTATTTAATCACAAAAACACCCACCAGCATATCCCCGGGAAGCGGGAGGAATGGGGAGCAAAGAAATATTTTTTTTATAAATTTTTTTTACATAAAATCAATTAATTTGTCACATGGCGTGCCCGACTAAGTTGTCCCGTCCGTAACAGAAAGTCCACTGTAAAAAATTCAGACAATGCGAGGGGGTTTTTCTTACGTTATTTGATGTGCTGAATACGAAAAAAAATATGAAAAAAAAACTTTTAGGCAAACTTGACTTTGAAAATCGCATTTCAAAGTCAAATTTATTGTTGTTGCTATTTTGGCCTCAAAACTGGTATGCATAAGTCCACGTTTTGTGGTGCGTTGAGTATAGAAAAAATATCCATATGAGTCACAAATATAACCCTCAAGAATATTTGAAGGATACCAATTATTATAGAAATAGTCGCGTCATTATAGCTGTAACTAGGGGCTGTGCCCCTGGGCGCTTCGCGCCCCAACCCCCTTTGACGCCATATTTTTATACACAAATAAGAAAATAGTTAATGTACACTTTTTGAATTTTAATTTTTATATATTCCTGAAGTTTTTAATTTTTAATCAATTTCAATCGAAATTAATTTTTTACGTTACTTTTAGAAAATATCAATATTAATTTTTTCATGCGACGCCCCTGACTTAATTATTATAATTTTTTTTTTAGATAAATTTATATCAATCTCAAAACTAAAAAAAAAAATCATTCAATATTTTTTTTTCAGACGCTACTGATGTATATATTATAATTTTCATGTTTTTCTGTTTATAATTTTTGAACAATTTTTAAAAAATCTAATATTTTTACAAACGTTACGAAATGTGACAGTTCCAAAAAATTTCATATATATTTAGAACGACACCAGCCCCTGACTTAACGCCCCTACAACAAAACGATTAAAAATTTGTTTTAATACAATTTTATTAGAAAATGCAAATTTAAATACTTTTAAAACGCCGTCCCTGGCTTAATTATTATTAATTATAAATTTTTAGATAGACTACATTAATTCTACAACTTTTGTTGAACAAAGGCTATAGGGGGATAAGAATGGGTAAAGTGCCCCCGCGCCGATTTTGGCTGTTATATTTTTTTATAGTAACTACTAACACAGGTAACAATTTGACAAAATTTTAACCCTAAAAAATTTACCCCCAAGGGGTGAGAATTAATTTTGAAAATTTCGTAAAAAATTAATAACTTTTGAAAGAGTCAACCGATTTGAATAAAATTTTAATATGTTATAGATGTCACTAAGGTGCATTATAGAAAAAATCGGTAAACTTGAAAACTTAACATAACCTAAAAAAAAAGTGTTTTATTTTTTTCAAAAATTTTTTTTGCTCACTTTTAATTTTGGTACAATCACCAAAATATTTGCGTGACTTTCTAGCATAGTTTTTTATAACATATATTTTTTTCAGATTTATTTTCCAGCTGCGTGACACCTAAAAAAAATTTTATATTTTTCTAAAATTTTTTTCACTCACTTTAAATTTTGGTACAGTCACCAAAATTTTTTTGTGACTTTCTGGAATAGTTTTTTATAATATATATTTTTTTCAGATTTTTTTTCCAAGTGCGGGACACAAATTTTTTTTAAAATTTTTTTCAAAATTTTTTTCGCTCATTTTTAATTTTAGTACAATCACCAAATTTTTTCAGTAACTGTCTGGCATAGGTTTTTATAATATATGTTTTTTTCAGATTTTTATTCCAGCTGCGTGATACCTAAGAAAAATAAAAAGTATTTTTTTTTTTTTTTTTGAGGTTATGTTTGCCGTACAATCACAAAATATATTTTGTATCAATTTCTATCATAATTTTTTTAATAAGTATTTATATTTTTTAGATTTTTTTCCTGTTGCGAGACTTAATTTTTTTTTTCAAATTATTTTTTCGCTCAATATAGTATAATATGTATATGTATAAAGCAAATACATACACTTAAGAAAATATGTATTTGCTTTAATTTTCTGCAAGGGTAGTGAGGGTAAAATTGTAAATAGCCCGTAAACTACTTGGAATTATGGTTTGTGAATAGTATAGAATACATGTGGAACCCCCTTAAAATTTTATTTTGGGGGCATAATGGACAACTGTTTTCAAAAATTATTTTTTTATTATCTTTCATTAATGAATATATTCTAGTATTTTCAATATACCTAATGATATCAAATTACGATTTAACATGATTTCAAACTTTTGGAGAAATCGGTAATTTTGTGTTTTCTTATACAGTTATCCGTCGTATACTTATACGTCGTATATGAATATTACTCATATAGATGTTTTATTCGTTAAAAAACTATCGAACATGTCAAAAAGTAAAAATATACCTACTAATGTATGGGTATGTACAAAGTAAATTAAACAAAATTGTAGTTAATCATTACATACAATATAAAGAAACGTTTCTGATATTCAATACACATAACAAATTGAAAATGAAAAAAAAATGAGAACTAAATAAAGAATGAAAATAAAAAAGTTATTCCCTCTCGTAATTATTAAATGTACCTATTATACATTTCTTGTATGAAAAATCTTTTATTCTATTTTTGAAAGATTTAATATCGTCAATATTCTTCAGGTAGTCTGTCTGGCAGTCAAATCTAATATTTACTGCCTTTTCATAAAGGGCTATTGCTATATCTAGTTATCCTATAAAAAATCAATGTAACATTGTATTATGTATATTGTATACGCCTGAAAAATTACTGAAAAAATGTGTCGACAGTACAAACATTGAAAGTGAGCAAAAAAACAATTAAAAAAAAAATTGTGTCTCGCAACAGGAAAAAAATCTAAAAAATATAGATACTTATTAAAAAAATTATGATAGAAATTGATACAAAATATATTTTGTGATTGTACGGCAAACATAACCTAAAAAAAATAAATAAAAAATACTTTTTATTTTTTTTAAGTATCACGCAGCTGGAATAAAAAACTGAAAAAAACATATATTACAAAAACCTATGCCAGACAGCTACTGAAAAAATTTGGTGATTGTACTAAAATTAAAAATGAGCGAAAAAAATTTTGAAAAAAATTAAAAAAAAAATTTGTGTCCCGCACTTGGAAAAAAAATCTGAAAAAAATATATATTATAAAAAACTATTCCAGATAGTCACAAAAAAATTTTGGTGACTGTACCAAAATTGAAAGTGAGTGAAAAAAATTTTAGAAAAATATAAAATTTTTTTTAGGTGTCACGCAGCTGGAAAATAAATCTGAAAAAAATATATGTTATAAAAAACTATGCTAGAAAGTCACGCAAATATTTTGGTGATTGTACCAAAATTGAAAGTGAGCAAAAAAAATTTTTGAAAAAAATAAAACACTTTTTTTTGAGGTTACGTTAAGTTTTCAGGTTTACCGATTTTTTCTATAATGCACCTTAGTGACATCTATAACATATTAAAATTTTATTCAAATCGGTTGACTCTTTCAAAAGTTATTAATTTTTTACGAAATTTTCAAAATTAATTCTCACCCCTTGGGGGTAAATTTTTGAGGGTTAAAATTTTGTCAAATTGTTACCTGTGTTAGTAGTTACTATAAAAAAATATAACAGCCAAAATCGGCGCGGGGGCACTTTACCCATTCTTATCTCCCTATAGCCTTTGAAACGTTGTGAACAATTTCAATAAAAATGTAATATTTTTGTAAACGTCAAAAAATATGACAGCTCAGACGTCAAAAAGCACGTGGTTTTAAGAAAAGTGACAGCTCTGACGTCATTTTAATTAACCAGAGCACGCCGAAATTGCTAGAAATTCTGAAACAAAAGCTGATGGTCGAAACTCCTAAATACAGTCTGACAGATAAATTTTAGTGAATTTTTCACGTAGTGTCTCGCGAAAAAAATCATATCACAAAAACTATTGTAATGTTATAGAAAATTAATAGCCTAAGCACTGTATCAAGGACGAATCTAGATATTGTGAAGAAATGAAAAAAATCCAGTGAAACGTTTATGAATCCATAAATTTATAGTGGGGCGACAGACATACAAATAAATAAATAAATAAATATATTAGGGTTTATATTATAGTGAGGGATAATACCACAAAAAAAGTTAATTAGAGCCCTTTATATTATTGATGGAATTTATTGGGGAAGGTGTAAGGAGTAATTTCTCATCAAATGAGTCAATTTTTTTTCATTGGAACATTGTTTATTTTTAAACAATTTGGTCGGAAAATCTGTTTTTCTGATATAGTGGGAAAATTGTGGGTTGTAGAGAAAAGTAAAGCACAGACGAAATATGCGCAATCAAAAGATCTATAATTTGGTGCCTGGTAGATTAAAATCCGATAATTGGTTCAAAAGTTATTGCAAAAAAACCGCTAAAAAACGTTGAAAATTAACTTTTTTTAAATTGTTTATAATTTTTTTTATTATTTATTAAAATTCAACGAAAATACCTAAAAGTTGTGAGCATTAATATGTTTCAAAAGTGAGCGAAAGATGGGTGCTGTAGGTCGAATAGTTTTTGCAAAATTCTATTTGTTTATCGGGTTGAGAAAAAAATAGCTAATTTCTAACGCGGGGCCTGATAAAAGTTATTAACCAAAAAGGATTCACAACCCTGATTTTTAAAGGCCAAAGCCGAACTTAACTTTGTATTTTCGTACAATATCGATTTATTATCGAGAACCCTTTTGAAACGTGCAATAAACAAAATATTTAAAAAATTGCACTAAAAATTAATAATTTTCAATATTTCGACTTAGCGTTATTGTTAGAAAACTATCTAATTGTTATTTTTTCGTCGCGTTACCCCAGATTAAAAAAAGAATGAAGGTTCTACGATCATTATAAGCTGAGATATTGCAAATTTTTCAAGCGCGGATCATTTTGTTTCGAGATGTTTCTCAGCCGTCGAAGTTCAAAATGATCCGCGCTTGAAAAATTTGCAATATCTCAGCTTATAATGATCGTAGAACCTTCATTCTTTTTTTAATCTGGGGTAACGCGACGAAAAAATAACAATAAGATAGATTTCTAACAATAAGTTGTAAAATAACGCTAAGTCGAAATATTGAAAATTATTTTATTTTGTGCAATTTTTTAAATATTTTGTTTATTGCACGTTTCAAAAGGGTTCTCGATAATAAATCGATATTGTACGAAAATACAAAGTTAAGTTAGGCTTTGGCCTTATAATATAAATATAAAGGGCTCTAATTAATTTTTTTCAAAATATTATAATGACGCGACTAAAAAAGTATAAAGTTACTTACTGCCTAAAGTATGTCACGAAGCGACTGCTGAATATTACTTTCAAGCCCTTTTGCTTCTTTTATGCCCGTCTATTTATCAAATAGTGACTTTTTTAAAGGCATTAAAAGCAGGGACCTGAACGTGAACCCGAACCCGAACCCGAAACCCGAAAAAACCCGTATTTTTCATGAACCCGAACCCGAACCGAACCGTTATATTTCAATGTCAATGAACCTGAATCTGAACCCGAACCTTTAAATGAATATCCGGTAACCATATATTTTTTAAAGGTTCAAGAAATTTTTTTTAGTATTTTACTAACGTCACTATCGTCACTACAATGATAATAAAAGTTACTACTAACAGGCACAGTTTAACCACCGTAGCTCACGGATACTCCCTTTGCCCCTTTCAATCTTGCAAATGTTAATCGTGACAAATTAGGTACTCAGAAAATTGTCGAATTAATATTTTTTATTAAAATTGTATGAAAATTCAATGGTTAACCACAATATCGAAGATACAAGAATGAAATAGATTCAAAAAATTGTTCTCCGATTTAAAAATTTTAACTTGATCTTTCCGTTTCAGGTACGTTTTTGTTTCGTGTTTGTCTCCTAAATCCTTGTCACACATAACTCATGAACCACTGAACCGATATTAATGAAACTTGGTTGGGTCTAGCTTGAAAACGATCCCATTTCAAAATTATTAAAATCTAGTGCAAGAGGGAGGGGGGGACAACAGTATTGGTAGTTTATTTACTTATATTCCATTTGTTACAAATTCCTTACTATAAAAATTTCATAGTGATGACGTCACAGTATAGAATAAATGAACTGCGAAATGTCAAACAGACCTTGTATTATTGGATCATGTCTGATCATGATAATTAACTACTTTTGATGAATTTAGCACGAGGAAGCACTGTGCATTTATTTAGCAAATATTTTTTTTATTTGAACCCGAACCCGAACCTGAACCTAAAAAAATAACGGTTTTTGAACCCAAAAAATTTGCAACGTGCTGAACCTGAAACTGAACCCGAACCGAAATTTATTGTTGAACCCGAACCCGAACCCGAACCATAAATAAATTCCGGTTCAAGTCCCTGATTAAAAGTAGTAATTACTCCAACTTTCGGTCTAAGCGTAACCCAGGATCAACAACGTGGATGTGGCGAAAATATAACTACTTTGGGGTGCTTGATTTTCTGTGAGTCCCCTCGCCTCTCACGTTGGGGTATTTTTCAAGGAAAAAGGTACCTCCTGAATCACTTTACTATTTTTTTTTCGTATTCAGAGCATTAAATTACGTAGGAAAACATAAAAATATTTTGTATTCTACGAGTGGTCCATATTTCGACCACTCCCGTCCTTAAAAGCTTAAGGGGCCATGCCAGTGTGAAATTAAAAAAAAAAAAATCTTGCCTTTTTGGAGAGTTTATAGTTTCAAGAATATTCTGTAAAAATTTCAAGGACGTATCTCTAATACTCTCCAAACAGCAGCCTTCTAAAGAACGACCGCTCGCAGATATGCAATCGATAGTTAAATCTTTAAAAGCGTATTTCTCGAAATAAGATTTTTCAAATTTGCTGACATTGTAACTCAAAGAACAATTATCCGATTTTCTTTAAATTTGAACTGAGTACTCTTGAATATATTTACTCTACGATGAACTAGGATATTTTTGATTGGATGAAAATTGACGATTTGGCATTAAAAATACGACCATTTTTTTCATAACTACGCCATTTTGTTAGATTTTGATATTTTTCGAAAATCATAGGTCATCGTACAGGAAATACCTTCCAGTTTAACGAAATTTTTTCTTTTTTCAATTTCAACTACTCCATCGTCCGGAATCATGGCCGCAGTGGAGATTTTTTTTTGGCGCCTCCAAAGACAGCACATAAGTTGCATAGTTATCGATATTTTTACGTAAAAAAATTATGAAATACACCTCTAAATATATTCTCAATTTTCCAAAATATTTCATATTTAGAGTAAATATTTTTCTTCCAAAAAAATTCCGAAAATCACCCAAAGGCCATAGGGAGATAAGGATGCTAAAATTGCCCCCGGGGCTTTTCTGAACGATACTTTCAGGGCATGTTTGTACTATAATAGTACATCGATTTTGAAATTTTTAGATCTCAAAATCAATGGGGTTCCGAGTAAAAATTAAAAAAGTCGAAAACAGAAAAACATTTTTTTCTCTTAATTGGCTGCACCGATTTGAATAAAATTTTTATGGTAGTCTGATATCTATATAAGCACTCTTTGAAAAAATAATCAACTGTATAGCTCTGCATTATCATAGGAAAAAAAAATATTTTTTCAGAAAAATATTTTTTTCTATTGTTTTCCTAAAGAGTACAATTCTGAAAATATTTTTTTCGAATTCTTCATCAAAAAACACATAAAATATATTTTTTTCATATTTTTCCTAGAGGTACGCCATATCGAAAAAAAATAAATACTGCGAAAAAGTTGTATTTCCCGTTCATTTAACTACAGTGCCCGAACACTGTGTCAAAGTTCAATATTTCATTTATTAATACAAATAGAAGAAAACTTTAAATGCAAAAGTTGTCAGGTTGGAGAAGCAGCAAATTTTGAAAATAGTTACATTTATACAGTGTGTCCCATAAGTGCGTTACAAATAAAAGTTGTGTGTTTTTAATACACAACATACTTTCTTAATTACTTAATTGATAATCTAAAAATACGATTATGAAGTTATTTTTTTTCGAGTTTATCCTTAAAAAACACATAAAATATTTTTTTAATGTTACGCCACAATGAAAATAATAAATACTGCGAAAAAGTTGTATTTCCTGTTCTTTTAACTATATACATTATTATACATATACAGTTAAGTTGTGTCAAAAAAAATTCGCCCTAGTTATAAAAAATGTAAAATAAATCCTCACCGAGGGATTATCCTGTAGTTCAATTTTAAGAGGTGCCGCAAAGGGGGGGGGGTCCGTTTCCCAATTAAATAACATAGAAAAATGATTATTTAGTACTGAAGTTATTATTACTAATTCATGATAACTGAATATCAATTACCATTAGTCAGTAATAATAACTTTAGTACCTACTAAAGAATAATTTTTACAGGTTATTTGAATGGGAAATAACCTGTAAACCTCTTATCATTGTTCTTCTGGAATGATGATTTAATCTATGAAAAAAACTTTTTTTTATGGAAATAAAAATAAATACTAATTTTATTGTGAAAAATTGACCTTTTTACAACTTTTGCAATAATATTTTTTTCTATTTGATTCTGTTATTGTTGGTATATATTATAATTTAAAAATAACGTTTTAATTGTTCATTGTTGCCGCCAATTCATTATGGTGTTTAAAATATGTTGTCATTGTGATGAGGCCGTTAGAGTTTGTAGGTGTTTTCATCCATTTTTGTTGTTAATAGACAATGTAAAACATATTATTTATGTAAAAATATACAAGATGTTGTATTTGAAAATTTTGAAAAAAATTAGGTTCAGAGTTTTGATACATCCTGACTCATCCTGTACATAGACTATAATTTCGCACATGTTTGATGTAGGTAATATCACAATAATAGAGCATATGCTAAAATTACTTCTAGCAAAGAACAAAAAAAAATGTTGTAATTAGAAAAATACAACGTGTTGAAAATATTCCAATTTTCTTACAAAAATGGTCAATATTTCTAAACCGCTCTGTATAATTCCACATATGCTTGTATCAAAATACCCAGAAAAATTAATACTTTTAGATTATCAATTAAGAAAGTATGTTTTGTATTAAAAAAAAATACAACTTTTATTTGTAACGCACTTATGGGACACACTTTTTTGACACAACTTAACTGTATATGTATAATAATGTATATAGTTAAAAGAACAGGAAATACAACTTTTTCGCAGTATTTATTATTTTCATTGTGGCGTAACATAAAAAAAATATTTTATGTGTTTTTTAAGGATAAACTCGAAAAAAATAACTTCATAATCGTATTTTTAGATTATCAATTAAGTAATTAAGAAAGTATGTTGTGTATTAAAAAAACACAACTTTTATTTGTAACGCACTTATGGGACACACTGTATAAATGTAACTATTTTCAAAATTTGCTGCTTCTCCAACCTGACAACTTTTGCATTTAAAGTTTTCTTCTATTTGTATTAATAAATGAAATATTGAACTTTGACACAGTGTTCGGGCACTGTAGTTAAATGAACGGGAAATACAACTTTTTCGCAGTATTTATTTTTTTTCGATATGGCGTACCTCTAGGAAAAATATGAAAAAAATATATTTTATGTGTTTTTTGATGAAGAATTCGAAAAAAATATTTTCAGAATTGTACTCTTTAGGAAAACAATAGAAAAAAATATTTTTCTGAAAAAATATTTTTTTTTCCTATGATAATGCAGAGCTATACAGTTGATTATTTTTTCAAAGAGTGCTTATATAGATATCAGACTACCATAAAAATTTTATTCAAATCGGTGCAGCCAATTAAGAGAAAAAAATGTTTTTCTGTTTTCGGCTTTTTTAATTTTTACTCGGAACCCCATTGATTTTGAGATCTAAAAATTTCAAAATCGATGTACTATTATAGTACAAACATGCCCTCAAAATATCGTTCAGAAAAGCCCGGGGGCAATTTTAGCATCCTTATCTCCCTATGGCCTTTCCAGCATTCACACTGGTATAGCCCCTTAAATGGCACACCTCGGCGATTCCGCGTTGTTTTTGTCTCGGTAAACCCTTTCGAACGAGCCCTCACTTAACCCCATGTGCCATTTAAGATTTCTTTGCTCCCCCCCTCCCCCCCTGGAGATATGCTGGTAAGTGTTTTTGTGTTTAAATAATAGATTTGGTGGTACTATTGTATCTCTATAAATTTCAATCTTATATCTTAAGGGGTGTAGTCAGAATTTTCAAGAAATCGATTTTCTTTTTTTTTGCATTTTTGGAAGCTGCTACAACGGCTGAAGAACTATTATATGACCCATTAATAGATGACTCGGTGTAAGTAATTAAATAATACGTATTACTTTACATAAATTGAGTGTAAAACTTTAAATGCGTTTTTCTCAAAACTATGTTTTTTGAACTGGTGACCACTGTAGCTCGAAAACCGCTCGGTAGATTTTAATGAAATTTATGCAGCTTTTTGAAAACATGAAAAACTAGTGCCTGATTGAAGGATTTTTTTTTTAATTTCGATTTGTTATGAACAATTAACTGTTGATTTTTTTTCCGAAAATCTGGAAAAAAAATTCCTGAGGCTGCCATTTTGTTAATTTAAGAAAGAAAAAAAAGCTTCGATCAGGCACTAGATTATCTATTAGTAAAACTAATTTTTTTGTCCGATTGAATTTGGATGAATCTCCAAAGATAAGTGATGGTCACCGCAAAGAGCTTCGGTTGGAATTGGATCAACACAAACAGCCATTACTTTTAAAATTATTAATTTTTTTTTCTAAAATTTCTGTCAAGTCAAGTCGAAACCTTATTTAATGATGCTATGTTTTTACTTTTATAAAATAAAATAATTTACTGGCAAAAAAAATTATTTAAAATTGTCATTTTTTCATGTTTCTGACTACACCTAACCCCTTAAACCATTCAAAAGTTATTTAGGTGGCCCCGAACTTTACATACAAGGCACTGTACATTTATTAGGTATATGGAGATAATGCGTCACAAAATCCACTTTATTAGGAATATATTAATGCGATTTTCTAAAGCGCAAGACGAGATCAAAGGTAACAATTTTACCGGCAAACCGCCAATCTCAATTATCGAACAAAACATTGAATCTGACCTTTCTCTAATTGAAGGTAATTATTAGATTGGTGTCCAAGTAATATATAGCATCAACTTTACAAATATCACTTTTATTATTAGGTGAAATTTTTGCTTTCTCTCCATATTATCGTTTCTGTTGTCCATATTATGAAAAAATTCTTTTGTTACCAACAATTAAGTTATTCATGAAAAATAAAATTTGTTAAACAAAAATCACGATAACAACAATTTAAGGGGGATAGCCACTGTGGCGGGTCAAAAAATTGTCAAAGTTTGGGAATTTTTTTCATAGATATAACTAATTATTTTTGAATCAGGTAAAGGACATTTTATTAAGTATATATTCAACTTATTTAATATCAATTTTTATTGAAAAATATTAAATATTTACAAAGTTATGAGCCTGGATGTGACGACCAAAAAAAATGTTTTTCTCTATGGTCGACTCGAAATTTCGAGAAGGGTTATATGAAAAAAATAAATAAAAATTTTATCAACATCTATATGAATGTAGCTATCGTTGCACGTAGCCGTTTTTTTTTAATTTTATTTTTTCACAAAATGGCGATCGTTTGAATTTTTTTTTAAAAATAGTAATTATCAAAATTTCAAAAATCGGCTACGTGCAACAATAGCTACTTTAATTACGAAAATTATTTTAAAAAAATATTGAAATCGGTTCATTAGTCTTTGACAAGAAAATTATAGCCATTCCAAATTAAGATTTTTAGGTATACCCTCTAAACCACATAGAAATATTAATATTTTTTGATATAGTAAAAATACTCACCTCTTCCTTACAAATAATTCATCTCATTTAACCAAACCATTATGTTGGAAAAGTTATCTGGGACACTCGGTATATTTTCGATTTATTTAAAATATTCCAGTAACTTTTTAATCACCCCACGTATCTTTCATTAAAAACGATGCGTGATAGCTATTGAGATTTTCGTTCAAAGTATAACCTTAATTAATAAGGTATTTTTTTTATGAAGATTGCAAACTTCAACTACGATATTTTCTTATTAAATTATACGAATATGGGTTAAAATATAATCCTGAAAAATTGGTAAATGGAAAGGAAGTTTCTCCCCTCGAGTCATTATACTAAACTATAAATTATAAAATATAATAAAAATATCAACACCAGTTAAGTTTTTTAATGTAATTAATTTTGTGTTTAAAGTTCGCATAAATATTTCACAAGAAAGATTAAAGTTATGATAAACTTATTCAATTATATGATAATTATTAATATAATATAAACACAATTTATTAAAGTAAACGACTAACAAGTATGTATTTAATATAAAAATATTTTAGTTTAATACGTTAAGACTTAAAAAGTTTACATAAAAATTATATTTTGACAACTTTTTTTTTCATCAAAAATACAGTAGAAACCGGTTATAACGACATCGAAGGGACCGGTCATATTAGATCGTAAAAGCAGATAGTTGTAATAACAACCATATATACAGGATGTTCGCGGGAAGCGAGTGATCATTGCTAACTTTGTTATTACTAGAGCTAGAAGATCGGTTAAATGGGCAAACTATGAGTATTACAACAGGGATCAATAATGGCGGTATCAAAAAAACAATTGAATGTCAAATTTCAGAGATATATTGAAATACAACTATTTTTTAAACGGAACATCCTATATATTATTACTGAATTTTATAGCTGAGAAAGTTTTCTTTATAAAAGTGTTATACATGTATGATGGTAAAGTTGATAGAAAAAAAAATTATAACAGGTATAAAATTCAGGGAATCGAACCGGCACTATTTCCCGAACCGGTTCGGTTCCGGTTTACACAGAAAATAAAGTTCCGGTTTTCGTTCCGGTTCAATATTTTATTTTTTTATTATTTCGGTTACCGGTTCAATGTACCTCCGAACCGGTTCGAACCGGTTTTTTTTTACTTTTGTGAATTATTCAAACATAATAATTTTAATTAAATTATAATTAAACCTACCCTATAATTTTTTAAATTAAATAAATATTTTCCTACATACCTTTACTTTCCAGTTTTGTGTATAATGTATCGATACTTTTTATGGCTTATTTTTTTATTTGTATTAATTTAAAAAAATGGGTTTATGCCGGAATAATAAAATTATTGACAATTAATATTTAGACTATGATCAATGCAATTTAAAGGCCGTAGCAGGGTAAGCATTGAAAAAGTGCCCCCGCGTCTAATGAAATTTTTTTTCGGGTAGATATCATGGGTTTATATTTTTTTCACAGATCACTCCTGGTTATATCTACAACATATATTTTTTCCAAATTAATCGATAAAACCATTCAAAAAATTTTCTCAAAAACTATTAAATACAAATGGCTGAAAATTTCAGAATATATTATTTTTTTGTAACCAATTATAACAAAACTTCATTAGAAAATACGCTGGGGCAATTATTAAATACTTACCCTGCTACAGCCTATAAAGTGTATTTTAAATAGCACTTTTCATGTTTTTCTGAAAATACCACTTTTCTATCAATCTTTCCCATTTTTCTTGTATATTAAGACTTTTTCTGGCAGCAGGCCAATTTTTAAAGATGAACAAAAAGTTTTTTTTATTAATTTTTAAATTCCGCAGAAAACTCAAAAGTTAAACTAAAAAACACGAAAATTACAAGTATTCTAATACTTATACCTACTTATTAATATATAAGCGCAACTACATTTGTCAGTGGTGCCAACTATAAGTGATTGCAAAAATTATTTTACATTTGAAACAGAATAATAAATATATTTGAATTATTTTGAATAAAAACAATCGCAATGAAAAATTAAACTTCATTGAACCGGTAAAATTAAACACTATTGAACCGGTAACCGAAAGTTTGTTTTTCGGTTCGGCTCCGGTTCAGGTTCAACGTCAAGTTTAAAATTTCGGTTCAGGTTCAGTTCCGGTTCGCCCAAAAATTTCGTTCCGGAACCGGTTTTCGGTTCGGGTTCGGGTTCGGTTCGACTCCCTGATAAAATTAATAGAAAATATCGAAAAATAGTCTGCTATGAAAATTTAATAAAATACAAACAAATGATAAAAAAATTTAAAACAAATATTTCAAGTTTTTGTGCCTTATTTCGCAGATTTTTAACGTTTTTGAGTATTATTCATAAAAAAATATAATTAATTATAATAAATAATTTTTTCGTTATCAATTAAATTCAAAAACATTAAAAATTTGCGAATAAATGGCATAAAAACCTGAAACTATTGTTTTATGTATTTTAATCTTTTGTTTGCATTTTATTAAATCTTCATAGCACACTATTTTTCGATATTTTCTATTAATTTTATACCTGTTTTAACTTGTTTTCTATCAACTGTACCATCATACCTGTTTGACACTTTTATAAGCAAAAAATTCTCAGCTATAAAATTCAGTAATAATATATAGGGTGTTCCATTTAAAAAAAGTTGTATTTCAATATAATATCTCTGAAATTTGACATTCCATTATTTTTTTGACACCGACATTATTCATCCCGGAAGAAATATTGATACTTTGCCCATTTAACCGATCTTCTAACTCCAATAATAAGAAAGTTAGCAATGATCACTCGGTTCCCGCGAACACCCTGTATATACATATACAGGATGTCCCCTGGTATTTATACCCAATTAAATTAAAAAAAAATTTCTTCTATATTTCACTATTTCTTGTATCTTATTTTCATTTATGATGTAAATGACATGTTCTACACTGTGTCAGAGTATTAATGGAATAAATATTATTATTATTATTATATGGGATTCAGTTGGACTTTTATTTTGAGTCGTTAAACCGATACGTCATATTAACCGATGTCGTTATAACCGGTTTATAATGTATAGGGTGTCGTAATTCGATCAGATTTTTTAACCACCACGAGATTCTATAATGAATAAGCTGCAAAAAAATTTCAGTAAACTTTTTTTGTAGGATTTGTACTTTTAATAAAAAAATCGATGATATCAAATACGTTTTGGATTTATTTTAATCCGGGAAGAAAACTTCATATTTTTAAGAACGATCTTTTAACTGGAAACGGGTGTTTACTGTACAAAATTTTGATAGAATTATTTCTGACCTTTTCTGAATCCATTTTGACTATTTTCACCATGATGTCTGTGTGTCTGTCTGTCTGTCTGTAGTCGCTATAACTCAAATATGCCAATCGTAGAAGGGTGAAATCTTCCTAACGCCCTTGAATATAATCAATTAGCAAATGGCACTGCACTGTATTTTAGGGTGTGTCAAAAATAAAAAAAAGCTCGGATCGAATCTTAACAGTATGCAAAAGTTACTACTCATTAATACAAGTATAACATCATCAAATTTTTTGAAATCGGTCAATAACTTCAGATCGTTCAATGAGCCCAAAGTTTTGAAAATTGGACCAAAAAAGCTATTTTTTTTGAAAATGTTAGAAAAAATGTTACGGGTCAGATTTTGATCAAAATGGGTTGCATGATAAAAAAAAACAGTGGCGCAATAGTAATGGGTAAAAGGGGTTCGTTTGATTACAACAAAATTAGAATTGTTTCGTTCAAATAGTTTCGATGTAACATTGTCCATTTCATTGCGTATCATCCTTATGTACAGTAGAAACCGGTTATAACGACTCCGGTTAATACGACGTACCGGTTATAACGACTCAAAATAAAAGTTCAACTAAATCCTATATAACTGTATTTTAGCCAGTTATTACGACTAACGATTTTTACGACCTAATTTGACCGGTCGTTTTGAGGTTGTTATAACCGGTTTCTACTGTATTAATCTATATTTTCTATATCATAAAAAAGTTTGTCCTTAACCACTCACTCACTCACTCATATATCAACGTTCAGCCCAAACCCCTGGATCTAGAAACGTGAAATTTCGTAGGTGTCTTCCTTTTATAATGTAAGCACCCACTAAGAAAGGATTTTCGAAATTCAACCCCTACGGGGTTAAAACAGGGTGTCAAAATTTATATAAAAATTTTTTTTTGTTCGCATTTAATTGAAACTTATCGAACATACTCTACAATATAAATAATGAAACAATTATTTCAGCATTTCCAAAAATTTAACCCCTGAGGGGTTAGGAGGGGTAGAAAAATTTGTAAAATATATTTTTTTTTGTATTTATTGAAGACGGTGACGAGGATGAATTTAGATATGTTTATCTGCATGCCTGCTTTACTTATAAAGATAAATTCGGGCAAAATAGTCATCTATTAAAATAAAAATTTCGACATTCAACCCCTACTGGTAGGGGTAGACAGGGTCTGTGTTTTTGATATGTTTATCTGCATAGCTGCTTACGTTATAATGGTGGCGTCAGGCAAAATAATCTGCAATAAAAAAATTCGATATTCACCCCCTAATGGCGACGGTAGACAGGGGGTTAGTTTTTACAATTTTTAACTAAGATCCGAGATATTTACGTTTTTTTATAGGTAATGAATAAAAATCAATATAAAAAAATGTAATATGTCATCCCCTATCACATACGGAGGGTTCTAATTAGTTTCGAAGTTTACGCGAGCGAAGCCGCGGGATTCCGCTAGTAATTTAACATACAAATATAGCCACATTATTTGTTTGTACATGTAAATATATTTAACTTGTAATAAAAAAGTCATTAAATTTAGATACAACAATACAAGCAATTTAATTTTATGTAAAATTATACAAAACATATATTGCATACATACACAAAGTGTGCCATGACAAAATCACTAACATGGAAACTTGTTTTCTTACGCTACACAATTAATGTTCCACTGCACCCCCTTCCCCGTCTACGAATTCGTTAGGGTTCATAAACTAGGGTAGCTATTCTTGAATAAGTATTTATTGTTAGTATTAAATATGTTTTATTCATTTATAAACGGTTAATTAGAGCTAATGTTATGTTGTAATTAGTATGTTTATATGTATGTATGTGAAACTAATTCAGTTCATAATTTGAAATAATGTATAACATTTGAAGGGGTTATTTTCAAAATACAACTTTTGTTAAGAAAATTTAAAATTTTATTTTCAGTTTTCAATTTTAAATTATAATTTTAAATTTTCTTAACAAAAGTCGTTTATTTACATATATTTTTTTAAAGAAAAAGTACTACTAATTAATATACATAGGTATCATTGTATGTATGAAACTATTAAACATTTTGAATTATCCCTAATTGAAATTTTGAATTTTTGATATATCGCATATGATACTTTAAACCAGTTGTGCCCAACCTTTAAGTTGGCTGGAGTAAATTTAGAATTGAAAAACTTAAAAAAAATAATTTAAAGTAAAAAAAAAAATTCTTTTTTTATTTGCATTTTTTCTTAAACATCTTGTATAATTATTTAAAAAAAATTGAACGCAAACAAATTCTTTTTAATGTAAAAAATAAATGACCTTAAAATTGATGTTTCTTAAAAATACTTTCCTGACAGAATTTGTTTATTTTTTTCTGCAAAATAATAATCTGCAAGAAATAAATAGGTTTCCATTTGAAAAAATTTGTTGGCCCCCAAATGACTTTGTACCACTCAAGGTCAAATTTGTTACCTCTATTGGTTTTGCCTCTACAAATCCTGAAACTTTTGTACAAAACATTTTCCATAAAAATCCAGTTTTCCAAATATTAAGCAATTTCAAGTTAAATAAAATAAATTGAAAAAGTTTTAAAATGTTAAAAATAATTCTTCAAGTCTTATAAGACCAAAATAAACATTTTTTGTATTTTGTACTTTTTCTCTAAACATGATGTTTTCTGAGTAAAAAAATATTGAAAGTTAAAATTTTTAAATTATTTTGTTAGATATCTTGGAAAAGTTAATAAGTTATTAAAAAAAGTTTTCAATGAAAGATTCGTATTTTTTTACGTAAAATAAAATTACTTAATAAAAACTATAGGTTCCTATTTAAAAAAATGATGTTGACCTTCATATGACCTTGAAAACACCACATAAAAATTTCACCCGAGTACGTCTATGCCCCCCTCCAAACTGAAAAGTTTTTCATTTCACCATAAAAAGTTAACAGAGGTGTGCACTTAAAATGGGTCATCCTGTATATAAAAGAGTTTGTCCTTAACCACTCACTCGCTCATCAACGTACAGCCCAAACCCCTGGACCTAGAAACGTGAAATTTCTTAGGTGTCTTCCTTTTATGATGTAAGTATCCACTAAGAAGGGATATCCCGATATTCAACCCCTAAGGGGATACAACTATTGTCTGAAACATTTTAACTGAAAATTCGTTATTTTGGAAATAATTCGCTGGAAAATCTTTGCAAAAACACCCGGTATATAAACATATTCTTAAGGGGTTGTGGTTTCAAAAAATCGTTTTTTGTTTTGCATTTTTTCTAATCTAGAAAGTGTCAGGAATTACCCTTGAAAGAGTGTAATGAAACACTTATAATAACTGATCGATTAACTTAAAACGTGTACTGTAAACCGGGGTTACTTTGATAATTTTTGAAATTTAAAGTGCTATAAAATCTAAAGTATGGTGAGTAAAAATATGCAAAAAAAAACTGAACTATCGGGTTTTTTCATACTATCGATATGCCAAATAAAAAAAATTTAGACCCAATAGTTTTTGTAAAAAAAAATAAAAAGTACGTGATCAAAGTTAAACTGAGAGTGGGGTTACTTTGATACCATCTGTTTTTATTACAGAAATCGGAAGATTTAACAAAAAATGGTCAACAGGAACAAAAGTTACATGCATTTTTTTGATGTTGGGTTACCTCTCTTATAGATAGGAGGCATTTTTTGAAAGAATATGTTATAGTTCAGTCAATCTAGCACCAATGAAGTAACAAAACTTTACTATACATATAAAATAAATAAACGGAGCTTATAAATATCATATAGGTTGGTCGAATTCGTTTATCTACTTCAATGATGCTAGATTCACTGAACTATTAATAAATAATTGAAAACAAATAACAAAAAGTTAAAATAACTATAAAATAGCAGTGTCTAGAGGGTGAAAGGGAGGCAAAATGGCCCAGAATAGCATTATTAGGATTAAAGTGACATGAGTACTACAAAATTGTCATCAAAAACTGAAAGAGGGCGCAAAAGTAAATTTTAGGTTCACAAAAAACGTGATGACAAAAAAAAAATGTTCTTTAGTTACACCTGGGGAGGGGGTGCTGTTTTCAGTTTTTGTCAGGGGTGCAGCGACTTCTTGATAACTTTAACTGTATGATCAATGTAAACCCTATAGTTGATCAAAGACACCCCATGTACATTATTCCTTAGCCACGTTGTCATTTTTGAGGTTAGTTTGTAATTTTTTTGTAGCAATGTTCGGTAGAGACCTACTGATATGATGTGCTAACATTTTTATGATTCTTATAAATAAACAAGTTATCAGTAAAGTTTTGCAACCTTGAAAATTCATTAAAATATCGTTTACATACTTTTTATTTTTTTTCTCTATCGGCGCATTTACATTGATCAACAGGTCGATAGTGACGTCACTATCAGTGCTGTCAACCGTCAAAAAAAATCCAAAGATGCTTTCCGTTTTTTCTAAAAACGCATATGCACGACGAGTAGAAGTTGTTATCAATGTCACCCCGTGAATCAAAGTAACCCCGGTTTGCGGTATCAAATTTTGTAGAAAACATGGCGCTATCGCCTGACATGAGCTTTTCAGAAAATTTTAATTTTTCCGATTTTTACAGCTTTTTTGACACTAAAAAAATTAAAACAATTATTTTTAAATATCGATTAATTTGCGATTTTTTTTAAATTTGTGATAACGTCGTATCAAACGATAACCAAAGGGATTTCAAATTAAAGTTTTATTTGATTTTACTTACATGTTCGATGAAATGGAAGTATTGTAATGTCGAAAAATCGTGTCCGAGATAATAGTCCAAAATGAGCGCCAAAATTTGTAATTACTTTCTAAAAAGCTGATTTTTTTATATTAGGTCACATTTGTAGTGTAGTTTCGTAAGCGTTTGGCGCGGGGGTGGTTTTAACTTTGTAAAAAAATATACACGTTGCAACTACTTTATAAAATCTGAAAATTTCATTGTAAGCAGTAGGTACTTATACTAACAAGTCGAAAATTCGAATCGATTTAAGCTTTATATATAGTTAGAGGAGGTCAAGGTAAGTAAGAAAAAAATTATCTTAACTGCGGTAAAACGGTTTAAGGGGGTGAAACACCCCAATGAAAATGTGCAAAATAATCATATTTTTTTCAAATAACTCCGAAACTAATGAAAATTTAAAAAAATCTACACTACAAAATTTTCATGAGTTTTATGTTCTTTTGACTATCGCCATTCAAAAGAGCATAAAAAAGCATGACAATTTTGTGGTGTAGAAAATTTTCATTAGTTTCAGAGTTATTTGAAAAAATAGGATTATTTTGCACATTTTCATAGGGGTAAACCGTTTTACCGCAGCTAAGATAATTTTTTTGTTACTTATCTTGACCTCCTCTAACTATATACAAATTTTAAACTCGATACGAATTTTCGACTTGTAAAGGTTTCCTTGTAAGTAAAAACCCCTCATAGTCAGTCATCAATCGTGAAAGTACTTTCTAAAATATGAAATTCGGTACAAGAGTTAAGAATAATATTATTATTAAAAAAAAATAGTCAGCTCGAATTTTACCTAAACAAATGCCGTTGGCAGCTGATTTACCGCCCCCACGCCAAACGCTAACGAAACTAGCTGACTGACAGCAAGCTGTATATCTACACCGCGAATGTGACGTAATATCAAAAAATCAGCTTTTAGAAAGTAGTTGCAAATTTTGGTGCTCACCTCCCCGACTATAAGAGCAGATTCTGATTATACTACCTTCAAAACGTAAAGAAAAGTTGATTTCCGCATGACGGCTGTGCGTGTGTGTGTCTGGATGTAGAATTTTCTTTCGTTCACGATAACTATTGTAAAAATAGGGAAAAACATTTTTTTACAGTGTGCTAGATTAATAACCTCAAAAATAGTAAATAATAGTTAATACACAAATATAATTAAAAATTATAATTTGACATATCATTTATTTTATTATTTACGTTATAAAAAATATAGTTAACATTTTTGATACAGCAGTTAGTTTATTTATTATATATACTCTATTTATAAGAGTTAACTATTCAAGCTATTGGCCACGTTGTCGTATTGTTGTCTTTAACGTTTCGTCTAACATGTCGGAAACTGGTGTCCCCATCTCTAGTTGGTCCTTATAAATATGTATACCTGTGTCATGATCATAGACGACACAGTTATACAGGGTGAGTCATATCAGGTGGAACAAACTTGAACAGTTTATTGAGAAAAATATTTAGTTTAGTATTAATACGTGTTATCAATTTCCAGTTCCAACCACTGATTATTTAGACCAGGGATGTATGGGGCTTATGGGCTCTTTGATTTTTGCCTGGTATTTTTATGTTTCTATTTTTTTTCCTATATTTGGCATCTTTATAAGGTCAAATGTCACAAAATATACACAAATATACTTGTTGATTTATCATAAGATCAACCGTTTACGAGAAATACGATTGTAAAGATAGTATTATAGAATTTAACTGGATACGGATGGTTCAAACTACACCAATACCTCGCTTTGCGTCGTTTCGTATTGCGTTTTTTTCGAAGTTGCGTCGCTGCTGAATTAGTACTCATTTTCACTGTGCGTCGTTAAATTTTCGAAGTTGCGTTGTTTTGGGTTCGAGTCTTTAATTTTTTTTTAATTAAAACGAGAGTAACTTAAATAATTCACTTTGCGTCGTTTCAATTTGCGTCGTGTTTTTTTGGAACGTAACCACGACGCAAAGTGAGGTATGGGTGTACATATAAAATTCTCGTGTCACGGTGTGCGTAATTGAACTACTCCGAAACGGCTCGACCGATTTTCGTGAATCTTAGCGTGCATATCGGCTAAAGTGGAGAATCGGACAACATCTATTTTTCATCCCCCTAAATGGTCCACTCTTAAATTTATTTTTTATTTTTTTGGACAAATTTTTTTTTTATGATACATCATACAAAAATACATACAACCCTAAATTTTCACCCCTCTACGATCAACCCCTATTTTTTATTTATTAATTAAAAACTTTATTTTTTTATTTTTATTTAGTCATGACCTTAGAATAAAAAAAATCATATTACTCTTAATTTTCACCCTTCTACGATCAACCCCTATTAATTTTTAATTTTATATTTTAATTTTATAGTAAAGTATTACCAATTCGAATTCAATATTCATAGTTAAGACAGGACAACGTCTGTCGGGTCAGCTAGTATATTTATATTCTTGTTATAGGACTAAAAAAAGTGCATCGTCATAGACCTATACAGCCACTTGTATTGCTGTAATACGTACTTTATAAAAATTACTAAAAATTGTTATCTGTTGAAAGGATGCATTTTTGAAAGTACATATATTTACATTAACTTTTTTTCTTATTTTTAACCCTAGAATAAGAATTAAAATTTATTTTGTTCAATTTGAAGTATCCGTATTACGTTAAATTATGCAAAACTATCTTTACCATCGTATTTCTCGTAAACAGTTAATCTTACGACTTACGATATATCAACAAAATATATTTCTGTGTATTTTGTAACATATGTCCTTATAAAAGTGCCAAATATAGGAAAAAATTAACAACATAAAAATATTAGATAAAAATCAAAAGGCCCACAAACGATAACACGAATTAATACTAAACCGCGTATCAAATTTGATTTCTGCATGATAATAGGGTCTCCAAATATTAATTAAAAACTAAATTTAAGCAAAAACTTTGAGTGTTTCTAGCTCCCTCATGAAACGTTTTCGGATACATGTTCATAATAACTTTTTTGCTTGATATATTTTACTTCCATGTTCGAAGAAATGGAAGTATTGTAATACCGTCAAAAAATCATGTCCGAAAAAAAAGCAGATTTTGATTGTACTAACTTCAAAACGTAAAGAAAAGTTAATTTCCGCATGGCGGCTGTACGTGTGTCTGTGTGTCTGTGTGTGTGTGTGTCTGGATGTAGAATTTTCTTCCGTGTACGATAACTACTGTAGATATGCACCGATTTGAATTATTTTTGGGGAAAATGTTTGCCTCAGTGAGTACTCCAGACCTATTGATTTTGGTGCTAATCGGATCAGGAGTTTCCGAAATATTCGAAATTTTGTACCTATTATCGTCTGAAAAGTGAGTATTATCTCACCAATTTTGATAAGACTTGGTACACTTGTAGTTCAATCCAATCTAACGGGCACTTATTTCATAAACGTGCTTAGATAGCCACTGAAGGGGTAAAAACCACCCTCAAAATTTTAATTTTAAATACTAATAAATTCATGTTGCCATGGAAACAAGCGCAGTTAAATTCAAATGTCAGATAATTATTATTTTACAAAAATGTCTATTCTACAACTGACATTAGAATATTAGAAAACTAATATTTTTTATAATACAAAGGTGAGTTTTATATTAAAAATTATTGTAAAAGATATTATAGAACATGGAAGTCATGGATGGTTCTCCATACCGATATTTTCTTGATCAACTCTTAAAGTTTGTTCCATCTGATATGACTCATCCTGTATAAGTGTATAAGGACTGACGCGAGATGTGTCGAAACGTCAACGTGAACAATAGCCCAAAAAGTTATTCCTTATGGAGAAAATTAAACAGAGGAATACTCTATTTAAGTTTCTTTTCGATCCAATTAAGAAGACAATGTAATATTGAGTCACCATCATCATCAGTAATATTAACATCTGCACCTCTATTTAACAATTCTTTTGCTATATCAAGAACTCGTTGACCATCACTAAAAGCAAAATGCAGTGGTGTTTTACCCCAAAGATTAATCTTATTTACATCTGCACCATTTTTCAATAGTTCCTTCACAATCTTTGTGTTCTTGATCCTAACAGCACCATGTAGTGGTGTCTCCTGTCTTCTATTAACAATGTCTACATTTGCACCTTCCTTTAATAACTCTACAACAATATCTAGGTTGTTCGAAGAAACAGCATAGTGCAATGGTGTGTTATTAAAATTATTCACACTGTTTACATTAGCACCTTTTTTTATTAGATCTACTACAATACCTAGGTTACTTATTTCTGCAGCACTGTGTAGCGGTGTGCTACCGTAGGATATATCTGCTTTGTCTAAATCTACATCTTTCTTTAATAATAGTGTCACTATATCTGTGTGACCTCTTTTAATAGCTAAATGTAGAGGTGTGTCACCGTCTGTATTAGTTATGTTTAAGTCTACATCTTTCTTTAATAATAGTGTTACTATATCTATGTTACCATTTTTAATAGCATAATGTAGAGGTGTGTTACCGTTTGTATCAAATTTGTTTACGTCTACATCTTTTTTTAATAATAGTGTCACTATTTTTGTATGCTCATATTTAATGGCAAAATGTAGAGGTGTATCACCATTTGTATTAGTTATGTTTACATCCGCATCTTTCTTCAATAACAGTGTCACTATTTCTGTGTTACCATTTTGAGCAGCACAATGTAGAGGTGTGTCACCATTTCTATTAGTTATGTTGACATCTGCATCTTTCTTTAATAACAGTTTCACTATAACTGTGTTACCATTTTCAATAGCTAAATGTAGAGGTGTGTCACCGATTCTATTAATTATGTTTACATATATATCTTTATCTAATAATAATACTGCTATGTCTGTGTAATTTTTTTTAATAGCACAATGTAGAGGTGTGTCACCGTTTCTATTAGTTATGTTTAGATTTGGATTTCCTTTTAATAACTCTGCTATAGTTAATGGGAAGTTATTATTAACAGCCCGTTGTAATGGTGTGTCTCCTTTTTTATTAACTTCATTTGGTGTTGCACCCATTTCGATTAGTTTAGAAACTATATTGTGAATTTCACTATCTGCTGGATTACCAAAACAAGAAGGAGGTGTCAGAAAAGGACAGCATCCAACTGTTAGTAAATATATAATCATCATCGTTGAAGAATTCATTTTTGTAATTTCAACAGCTCTGTTGATCCGAAGAATGGAGTTTGATGGGCTGATATTTTCTGCAATAAAAAAAATTATTGAAAATAATGGTATACTATTTGGTTTAACTTAGGATGACGATATTTTATTAGTCGAACTATATGATTGAGAATTTTTTTTAAGGAGGTTGACTATAGTGTGCTTTGTAGTGGACTTTGTATACAGGATGATTCAGCACTGTCGTGCCAAACTTGAACAGTAGATTGAGAATAATATTTTAAACAAAAAACTTTCAATAAACATGTGTCACGAAATTATTCCTTAGGGAACTACAGGCTTCCAAAGATTTTACTAAAAATTAGTTTTAATTTAATATCTAGCGAACCCTTTGTGATAGAATCATGAAATTCAGTATTTGGTTTAGTAATAATATGTGTTATCGATTTCTTATATTAACTAATTATATTTTAGGCCAGTGGGCCCATCGATTTTGATCTTATAATTGTTTGTTCCTTAATTATTTTTCCTGAGTTGATACCTTTATAAGGTTATATGACATAAAATACACAAAAACATACTTTGCTTGTTTATCATAGGATAAACCGTTTTCGAGAAATATCGATGAAAAAGAAAGCATGCAGAATTAACCTTATACGAATGCTTGAAATTATAAAAAATAAATTTATATTTTTATTTCATGATAACAAATAAGACAAAAAGTTAATATAAATATACCTCCGAACATGCATCCATATCAACAAATAGCCATTTTTAGTTTGTTTTTTTAGTCATGTTAATAAAGTGCATGTAACAGTAATAGAACTGGCTATAGATCTTACAGGACTCATATTAGGAGATTTATTTAAATGAATTTTATTCTTACCTTTAATCGTAGAAAAAGCATATAAATTTATTTTTTGTAATTTCAAGCATCCGTATTAAGTTAAATTCTGCATGCTTTCTTTTCCATCGACATTTCTCGAAAACGGTTTATCCTATGATAAACAAGCAATGTATGTTTTTGTGTATTTTGTGTCATATAATCTTATAAAAGTATCAACTCAGAAAAAAAATTAAGGAACAAACAATTACAAGATCAAAATCGATGGCCCCACTGGCCCCATACAGTCCTGACCAAAAATATAATTCGTTAATATAAGAAATCGATAACACATATTATTACTAAACCAAATACTGAATTTCATGATTCTATCACAAAGGGTTCGCTAGATATTAAATTAAAACTAATTTTTAGTAAAATCTTTGGAAGCCTGTAGTTCCCTAAGGAATAATTTCCGGACACATGTTTATTGGAAGTTTTTTGCTTAAAATATTTTTCTCAATCTACTGTTCAAGTTTGGCACGACAGTGCTGAATCACCCGTATAGGTATCTATACAGGGTGAGTCATATCAGGTGGAACAAATTTAAACCGTTGATTGAGAAAAATATTTCAAGCAAAAAAGTTCATATAAACATGTGTCCGGAAACTCTTCGTGAGGGAGCTACAGACTCCCAAAGATTTTGACTAAAATTGGTTTTTATTTAATATCTGGAGAACCCATTGTAATACAGCAATGAAAATTAATACCTGGATTAATAATAGTACGTGTTATCGATTTCCAGTATCAAATAATGGTTATTTAGACCAGGGATGTATGGGACCTGTGGGCCCTCTGATTTTTATCTAGTATTTTTTTGTTTTTCACTTTTTTCTTATGTTTGGTATTTCTATAAGGTCATATGATACAAAATACACATAAATATACATTGTTAAGTTGTCATAAGATCAACTGTTTACGAGAAATACGATGCGGAAGATAGTTTTGCAGAATTTAACATAATACGGATGCTAAAAATTACACAAAATAAATTTATATTCTTGTTCTATTATTAAAAACAAGAATAAATGTGTAAGTAAATATACCTTAAAAATGCATCCCTAACAACAGATAACAATTTTTAGTTTCGTTTTTAGTCAATTAATAAAGCACGAATTAAAGTAATAAAACTGGCTATAATTCTATGAGGAGTCATATAAAGAGGAATATTTACACCAACTATTTTTCTTATTTTTAGTACTAGAACAAGAATATAAATTTATTTTGTGTGATTTTTAGCATCCGTATTAAGTTAAATTCTGCAAAACTATCTTCCGCATCGAATTTCTCGGAAACAGTTGATCTTATGACAACTTAACAATGTATATTTATGTGTATTTTGTATCATATGACCTTATAAAAGTACCGAACATAAGAAAAATGTGAAGAACAAAAAAATATTAAATAAAAATCAGAGGGCCCACAGGCCCCATACATCCCTGGTCTAAATAACCATTGTTTGATACTGGAAATCGATAACATGTAATTTTACTAATCCATGTATTAATTTTCATTGTTGTATCACAATGGGTTCTCCAGATATTAAATAAAAACCAATTTTACTCAAAATCTTTGGGAGTCTGTAGCTCCCTCACGAAGAGTTTCCGGACACATGTTTATATGAACTTTTTTGCTTGAAATATTTTTCTCAATCAACGTTTTAAGTTTGTTCCACCTGATATGACTCACCCTGTATACAGAGTGATTCAGCACTGTCGTGCCAAACTTGAACAGTAGATTGAGAACAATATTTTAAGTTATAAACTTCCAACAAATATGTGTCCGGAAATTTTTCGTTAAGGAACTACAGCCCTCCAAAGATTTTGCTCAAAATGAGTTTATATTTAATATCTAGAGAACCCTTTGTGATAAAATTATGAAATTTTTAGCAAAAATAAGTGTTATCGATTTCTGTTATGAAACAATAATAATTTTGATCAGGGATGTATCGATTTTTATGTAGTATTTTTTGTTCTTTAATTTTTTAATAATTTAGGGCACTTATTTAAGGTTATATGACACAAAATACACAAAAACATACTTTGCTTATTTGTCATGGGATAAACCGTTTTCGAGAAATATCGATATTAAAAAAAATCATGCAGAATTTAACTAAATACGGTTACTTCAAATTACAAATAATACATTTATATTCTTTTTCTATGATTAAAGTTAATAAAAAAAGTTCATATAAAGAAATCTCCTAATTAGTCGAGTCAATGAAGCTCGAAAATGTTCAAAACTTTGGAACCCTCAGAAACAGCACCGATTTTGATAGAATTTTTTTTTAAATATTCGTTATACCATACTATTTGAAATCAGAAATATTTTAGTCGTCGGATTTAACCCCTCCCCCAAAATTTTAAAAATTTGTATAATTTACTGGTTTCATATATTATGTCCGATTTTCGACGACATTTTTTTACCTGTAGGGGTTTTGAGGGTCGCTGAATAAGAATACATTGTCAAAATAAGGATTTTCCGGGAATTTTCCCGAAATTTTCTTTAAGTTTTTTTTTATTTTTGTCTAAATTTATTGAAAATTTTGATAGAAATGTGTATTCGCAGTGTTTCTTTACACAAATAAAGTTGAATTATACAAACATTTTCAGGAATTTTCCAAAAATTTCCCAATATTTCCTCAAATTTTGAATTTGTAATAAATAACATTGTACCATTTAAAATACAGCTGCCAAGTAAATGCACGGTGCTTCCTCGTGCTAAATTCATCAAAGATAGTTAATTATTGAACAATTTAAATAAAAACCATAAAGTATTCAGATCAACTGCCTGTCATTGGTTAACTATTTAATTTTCATACAATTTTAATAAAAAATATTAATTCGACATTTTTCTTAATACGCGCCTGGTTATTATGTCGTATATTTTGAATTTTTATCAATTTCAATCAAAATCATTATTTTTCTGCTATACAAATGTCAAAATGACATTTAAAACGTCAAAATGACATTTAATATGTCAAAGTAAATAGCAATTTTAAAACAAATGACGATTTTCTCAAAGCAAATTGAGATAGATCTTTGTAAGGGAATATCTTACAACAAAAGTAGGTGACTTATATTATAGAGAATTGAATACTCTTCAAAAAAGGTTCTATAAAATTTTCACGTAACATGTGTCTTTCTTGATATATCTTCAAAGTATAAATCTTTTGGGATGGCACCCCTCCCCCTTACACACAATTTTAATACTTTTGAAATTGGACCGTCCTCAAACCAGACCCAACCAAATAACCAAGTTTCATTAATATCGGTTTAGTGGTTCAGGAGTTAAGCGTGTGACAAGGATTGGGGGACAGACACACAGACAGACAGACAGATATGGAACAAAAAGTGTTTGTCTTGATCTGAAACGGATAGATCCGGTAAAATTTAAAAAATCGGAGAACAATTTTTTTCTCGTTTTAACACGATCACAAAGCTTCTCGTATCTTCGATATTGCGAGGAAGCAAAAATGAATCTAAAAACTTTAGAAACAATAGGTAAATGTATTTTAAATAAGCATAATTTTTTTGTCAAAATTGTTTGTTTATTTGCAAAACGGCAAACGTTTATTGCCTTATATGCGGCACAAGCGGATAGTAAATTTCGTAGCCTAACTAATTGTAAAATGGAAAATAATGCTAGTGACGTGCTCTTAATTTTTTTATTGCTAAATTAAAGTAATTTGAATAGTTATGTAAGATTTCATCAAAATTCAGTAAATATTTTTAACAGAGTAAACGATCTTGTCGACGAACAAAAAACGACGCGCGAAAAAACTGAGGAATATACTGCTATAGAATTGAAAATAATAAACCTAGAGGGCTAAAACTTTCAAAAACGTTAGGTAAATACATTTCAAATAATTACAATTTTTTTGGACAAAATTGTTTGTTTATTTGCAAAACGGCAAACGTTTATTATTTTATTCGCGGCGCGAGCGGATACGAAATTTCGGAGCAAAACTTGCTGTAAAATGATTATTAATGCAAGTAACGTGCTCTAAAATTTACTACTATTAAATAAGGGTATTTCGAACAATTTTGCAAAATTTCATCAATATTCAATAAATTCTAAATATGTATATTAATTTAGAAAATTAAAAAAAATTTTTTGCTCATTTCCTCAAATAATATTTATTCAACTTAGTTATTAAAAAAACACACTTTTGCTCAGTTATCATCGAAAAAAAAAATTTATTTATATACATTTTTTTTTAGCAAAAAAATAATTTTTTGTGTCCGACGGCTGGAATGTTTCTGATTTCAAATAGTATGGTATAACGAACTTTAAAAAAAAATCATCAAAATCGGTGCTGTTTCTGAGGGTTCCGAAGTAAAAACCTTCATTGATTCGACTAAATATGAATCCTCTAAGATCTATAACCAGTTCTATTACTGTTACACGTACATTGCTAACTTGACTAAAAAACGAAACTAAAAATGGCTATTTGTTGATAAAGATGTATTTTTTGAGGTATTCTTATATGTTAAGTTTTTGTCTTCTTTTTTATCATAGATTTTTTATCAAAAAATACGTGGGTGGAGATTTTCATAGAATTGAAGAAGGATTTTTACATGGAGGATAAAGAAAAAAAATGCTTATGGTAAACTCAACAAATTTGTATATTTCCGATAAAAAGTATAGCTCAAAAGTACCCCCCGGCCGCCGATAGTAGCGACCCGACAAATGCGTCAAGAAAAACCATAATTTTATTTTTCTCAGCGTTCGGTGCTCATGCATTTTCAGTTACAAGTATCTAATTTATATAGGTAGTCAATTATTTATTAACCATAAATAAATAAATTGTTTTAACGGCAATTTAATATATTCATTCAATTACATATTTTCCAGAATATTCCAGATATCGAAATAAAAATTGAATTAAAAATGGAAACAATTAAATTATTTTTATTTATTTTTTATTTATTTTTTTAAATTATCCCCTATTAAATAAAGGGTTATTTATAGTTTTAGCGCCAGGAACTATTTTTCGATGAATCTATATTTTCTTATGTTTCATTGTTGCAATGCATCTAAAATATTATAAATTTCGTTTCGCCGTCCTTCTATAAGACGGCGAGCCGGATAAGTGTGAAAGCGTTAGCTCGGAAACCGAAACTGGATAAACGGCGCCGTTTACACGGCGCCGTGTATGTGTGAAATGACTCTAACTAGTATATTTTTTATTATTTGAAACGATATATTTTATAAAAAAGAAGCAACACAATAATTTATTTAAGGGGAATAGCCACTGTGACGGGTCAAAAAATTGTCAATGTTTGGGAATTTTTTTCACAGATATAACTAATTATTTTTGAATCAGGTAAAGGATGTTTTATTAAGTATATATTCAACTTATTTAATATAAATTTTTATGGAAAAATATTAAATATTGACAAAGTTATAAGCCTCGATGTGACGACCAAAAAAAAATTTTTCTCTATGGTCGACTCGAAATTTCGAGAAGGGTTATATGAAAAAAATAAATAAAATTTTTATCAATATCTATATGAATGAATGTAGCTATCGTTGCACGTAGCTGTTTTATTTTATTTAATTTTTTCACAAAATGGCGATCGTTTGAAATTTTTTTTTAATTTTAAGACCTATTTTTTTTATTTGAGCGATTTTAAAAATAGTAATTATCAAAATTTCAAAAATCGGCTACGTGCAACGATAGCTACTGTAATTACGAAAATTATAAAAAATAATCTGCCGTGTGCCACAGGACTTTCTTATACATAATAATGACAGTAAACAGTGTACGTGATAAAATTATAGATAATAATATTACCTACAATTTTCAACTTGGCCATTTTTCTCTAATTCGCACTGTTTCAGTGTAATTCGAAAAATTCAAAAATCGATGTAGGTAAACATCCGTTTCCGGTTGAATGATCGTTTTCAAAAATAGGAGGTTTTCTTCCCAGGCAAAAATCAATCTTAAGTATAAAATTCCACCTTTCTACGATTTGTCGTATTTGAGTTACAGCGTCTACAGACAGACCGACAGACACACAGACATCATGGCGAAAATAGTCAGAATGGATTCAGGGAAGGTCAAAATTGATAATTCCATCAAAAACCGGATTTCGAAAAAAATCGCGTTTACTATACTTACTTATACTATATGTATATTTCATATACATTGGTATAAGAAAGTAAAAATACCATAACTCCTAAACGACTGATGATGGAAGGGTGTAATTTTATATTTATAATAATCTTTCATCTGGGAAGACAACCACTTTATTTTTAAAATGATCACTAAACCGGAAACGGATGGTTACTCTTGTAATTTTTTGAATTTTTTGAAATAAGACAAAAATGTTTTAGATAAAAAATGTCGAGTATGTTATTATCTATAATTAATTCCCCATACATTTTTTTCCAACACTTATGATTTAGCCAGAAATATTTTTTTTAAAATCATTATTTAGAATAATCTATACTGGTTGCTGGGTGCTTTGACCGTACGGATCACGACTCATACCGTCATGTCGCACGACGACCACTGCAAACTAAATGAAATAGAGTATACAGTGTTTATTCTCAGTATTACGTATAAGAAAGACCCATGGTACCTATGGCAAACACGTACAGTCTCTGTAATACGTATAAGAAAGTCCCATGACACTCATGGCAGATATTTCTTCTCTGTTATGAACCATTTGAAATGTACTTAAAATCGAATACTTAGTAAAAAAAAAAAAAAAAATTAAATTTGTTTTTTTCGAAAAAATGAATAGAACATAAATTATAGATAATAATATTACCTACAATTTTCAACTTTGTCATTTTTCTCTAATTCGCACTGTTTCAGTGTAATTCGAAAAATTCAAAAATCGATGTAGGTAAACATCCGTTTCCGGTTGAATGATCGTTTTCAAAAATAGGAGGTTTTCTTCCCAGGTAAAAATCAATTTTAAGTATAAAATTCCACCTTTCTACGGTTTGTCGTATTTGAGTTACAGCGTCTACAGACAGACCGACAGACAGACCGACAGACCGACAGACAGACACACAGACATCATGGCGAAAATAGTCAGAATGGATTCAGGGAAGGTCAAAATTGATAATTCCATCAAAAACCGGATTTCGAAAAAAATCGCGTTTACTATACTTACTTATACTATATGTATATTTCATATACTCATATACTCATATACTCATATATATATATATATATATATACATATATATATACATATACTCATATATATTGGTATAAGAAAGTAAAAAATATGAAATCGGTTAATTAGTCTTTGAGGAATCGTGTCGACCAGGTTCAAAAATGTCATTCCGAGATAAACGTGTTTAATGTTTTTATTTTGTCATAACCGACCGTGCTACATCGTCTCACTAAAGTGACTGTAACTACGCCAATTTTCAAAATTTAAACTCAATTTTTTGTACACATGAATATGTGTACTTTAAAAAAATCTATGAAAATTTTTTTTTTTTTTTCGTCACAGTAGCCATCCCCCTTAAAGGCAGTTTATTATGGGTTAATAATAAAAATACTCACATATTTTTTTTCTAAAATTATTATTGAATGCTTTCTATAGACACTTTTCTCACTTATTGTTAGATGTAATACTTGTATTAGGTACTATCAACTAAAACACATCCTCTTCCGACAACTCCTACGTATTTACGAGTATGTTAATACAGATATGAAGTGTTAATAAAGGGTGGTACACACGTGTTTACTGGTATGTCGTATAAACATTGCCAAGTAAATGTGTATGTGCATACAAGTTTGTGGTAAAAGTGTCGAGACATTTTAGCATTGGCAAATAAGACAGAGCTATACGCTAGGAAACCATCTGTCAAAAACGACACGTCGCCACCTAGTGAGCGTCGCTGGCAACATTGGGTTCATTAGTATTTTCAAAAAATATTGTCGGGTAGCTAAAGGCAAAGTTCCAATTTCGCAAAAAAATTGTATCAATGAACCTCTATCTGAAGAAGTGTTTCACCAAGTTTTAATTAATTTTGAAAATTATTTTAGCTGTAATTAATTAAAATTTGAAAATCGATAATATTTTTTTTCTACTTAATGGTTTGATATAATTGGATGAAATTTTCAGAAAAACTTAAGGGTGATATAAGGTCTTGAAAAACATTAATTTTTTATTTTTACTAAATTTTTTCATAGCAAATTTTTATTTTTTATTTTCAAATGTCCGATGTTACCCAATGAGTAAATTGTGGAGTTCGAACACAAAGTTATGTGTCTTATATTAAAATTTGTATTGAAGAGTATCTAACTTTGCGGAATATTAGGATTCGACCCACGAAATTTTCCTATTTTCGATCTACTCTAATACAATTTTTTCTTGTTTTCTTTTGAGTGGTGTATCTTTGAAACCATATATTTGATTATAATGAAATTTATATGAGACCATCTCGGGAGTATACTCTTTCAAACAAAAAAAAATCAACTGAACAGGCGCATATTTGTCGGAGTTATGCTCGAACATACATAACAAAATATATTGATTGAATTGATAACCTCCTCTTTTTTAGAAGTCAGTTTAAAATAAGAAAATTTCGGGGGTCAAATTCTAATAATATGCAAAGGTTGATACTTATCAATACACATTTTAATATAACGGCAATTATCCGCTTTTTTCCTTTCAATTATATGACAGATTTGTTTGACAGAAACCCAAAAATATTTATTTTTGCCAGGATCGATGGTTTCCTAACGTATAACCTGGAAAATTCATATAGTGTGAATGAATGTGCCTATTCGCAGCGTGCGCGATGACAGCGCCAACTAGCGGTTACAACTTGGGTGGACTTTGAAATATTAACAACCAAATAATGTATATAAATATCGTAATATATACATTTTAGACGATTATTTATGACTATTCGCTATGTGCACGAAGTCTACTAGCGAGTAATAGAGAAGGATTGAATGGATTGAACTCTCTTTTTATCATTTTATATTATGTTTAATACCGTGAATTTTTTTATTAAACAAATATCATTTAATTTAGCTGTTTCCATATAATATAAATAGTATAGCATAACTAAAATAAGTGAAAATTATTTAATTTGTGTATTTTTTTTAATTATGACGTTTAATTAATTCGTTTACATTGACAGCATAACCTCAAACTATGGCGCCGATGATTTTACAATGTTGCTCACCACGAACACTCGCATCGACATTATTTCTAACTCCACCCCCTTACACATAGTCTATAGTGTAATTAACCATGTTGACCTTTCTATTTTCAGTTAAAAACGAGCCTATTAAAAATGACAGTTAGTCCACCCAAAGTGTTATTTTTCGCCACGTTGTGCGCTGTGATCGATTTCGTTTCCCCCACTACCTACTTTGCACCCAGCGAATACTCTATTTCAATTAAGTTGCCAGGTGATTTGATTGTACGAATCCAAGGTTAGTAAATGACTAGGTTTGCTTACTTGCCTGTGACGTCACCATGAAGATCATTTCAACCTACATGATTTCAAATGGTCGCCAACGCTGTCAAACTGTCATAATATAAATTTGATCGTGATTGATTTATTATTGTGTTCTGTGTTTGTGCTATTCATTTATTTCTATAGTGAAGCTTCACAAATCATATTAATTATAATTATGTGTGATTTGTGATTAATATTATGACAGTTGAAATCATAGATAAATAAATGAATTAAGAAGGTTGAAATGATCTTCGTGGTGACGTCACAAGCAAGCAAACCTAGTCATTTACTAACCTTGGGTTAATGTGCCAATTTTTCTTTATAAACAACAAGTTTTATTTAAATGCCTTTGGGTACCTTAAAATACATATATGCACGTATGTATTGGCCTTTATGTACAGCCAATTTTCAAGGTTAGAAAGATATTTAATGTGTAAAATATAATAACAAATGTGTATTCATGATCTTCCCTTTCTGATAATTAACAGTCAATAACCTAAGCGCGTGGCTATCCAACACGCGTGGTTCACAACAAGGTTATTCGATTATTAGAGCAATGTATAGATAAAAGTCTAAAATATGATGTTTTTTTTCCCCGAATTAAAATAAATCCAAAACGTATTTGATATCATTGATTCATTATTAAAAATACAAATCCTACAAAAAAAGTTTACTGAATTTTTTTCAGCTTATTCACTGTAAAATTCTTTTGGTGGTTAAAAAATCTGAACGATTTGGGACACCTTATATTTGTGAAAAAAACAAACAAGTTTTCAAAATATAATTTTTATGTAAACTTTTAAAGTCTTATGGTGGATTGCATAAAGAAAAAAATAACAGAGCATTAGTTAATTGCTCGATTAACTAATCTTTTTAAGCGCGTTGCACAAACGAAATTAACAGACCAATTAAGTGATTGTCACAGACTTAAATTATAACTCAATAGATCGACAAGTTGAGAATCAAATCTATTAAAATGAGTGCAACATATACGTGACGGTATGCGAAAAATGCGATAGAAACTAATAATATAACGTAGGTAGCGTAGATTTTAATTCATATATTTGACAGTTGTTTTTTTATACATGACGTTTTGTGAATTTCATTTGAAATTATTTTAACTTCTTTTGAAAACGTCTGTGAGATGACGGAGAGAGAAATATTGTTCCCAAGATAAGAGATTTTACTATAAATATAATTAATCAAATTATTAACATTATTGATAACATTATACATTTTAGATTATTGCTATATTTGAGTTAACGCATCTATTAATTTGTCTTTTCGTTTGTGGTTTTATATATTTCGCCCAAATATTCATCTTTATCGAATTGTAGGTCTTCGCTCCAATTTCATTTCAGAATCAGATGTATAAAATAAAGATGAATATGAAACTTTGTTTCGATTTATGTATGTTATGAAATGTATTCATATTATCTGTCAAAATGAACAGCTGGTGTACAGGCGCCATTTTTAATCACTGATTTAAAACGTTAACTGGCCATTTCTGACCGATTAAATAAACGGGAGTTTTAATCATCGATTAAGGGAAAAAATGTTTTGCGCAACAGAAAAACCGTTTTTTAACAAAGGATTAAGTTAATCATCCATTAACTTCCTTAATCAACGTTTGTGCAATCCACCATTAACGTATTAATTAAGGTTATTCGATCATTAGAGCAATGTATAGATAAAAGTCTAAAATTTTAATATGTTATTTATGAATAACTCATATATTTTACTAATTTTTATTTAAAATGTATGTTTTTTGAGTAATTGGATATTAAAAATAGAATTTTTGTTAACACACGATAAAAGAGTGAACTTGCCGAAAGTGCTCTATTTATTGAAATTTTACACAATTGGCTATATAGGGTCAACTGGGGTAAAAGTGAAACAAAATACAAATCTTTCATTTTTTTTGGCAGTTAACGATACAAATTCATATTTTAATTTTTTCTACTAGATGTGCCTATGAATAACCCTTTCAAATACCTACGTCATTTGAACTGTACCATACAACACAGATTTAAAAATTGAAAAATGTGTGTTTCATTTTTAACCTCTAATTTGGGAAAAAGTGAAACAGGTAAGGGTAAAAATGAAACAGGCTTCTAACTTTCATATAATGCGTTATATTTATATTTGCTGGGTAAAAATTAAATAAGTGGGAAAAACTGCATAGGAAACATGTGTCGCACCTTGCTAGGTTATAAATGTCTAACCAGCAGGTAATGAAATATATTTAAAGGTTATGGAAATTACATTAAAACTTAGAATATGCTTGCGAATAATGTATTTTTTTAAAAAGAATATTCGTTCTTGCTAATATATCACATACAATGTGTACTCTTAATATCATCCTAAATACATCTGCAAAGTTTGAAAAATATCAGATAAATATTTAAACCAAAAATGATTTTTTTTAAAATAATGGGGTAAAAGTGAAACATTTTTTGTGCTCTTTTAACTGTTTTTATTCTCTTGCATTGCATAAAAAAAATCGATTTTCAAAACATACAAATTGTTCCATAGACCCCTGATGTACTATTGACTATTGACCCCTTTCAAACTTCCATAGGACGGGAATTCCGGTACAACCTTATTTAGGACCTTTTTAACGTCATTTCGTGGCATTTTGAAGACTGCAACCAAAATGATGCGTCCACTCTGAAATCTGCACTCAAACTGACTTTAACTGTAACATGTGTGACTTGTCCAGACTTGCAAAAACTGGTTCAGATTATCCCCGACTGTGTTTCATATTTTCCCATATTTCTGTTTCACTTTTTCCCGAATTTTTAAATCTTAATTAGATGGAAAATACTTATCGAAAAATTAAAAGAAAAACTACAAAGGCAACTTTGATTTATTTTCTTTGTGGCATATCAATGTGAAATTTGTAACTTTAATTTATACCTGAGTTATGCAGAAAGTTATGTGCAAAGAATTAAAATTTAATTCACCCGTTTTGCCATCGTCTAACAGAAAAGTCTGTAGGGGGGACATATCACTTACTAGGCGATTTATATTTTCAGATCGCTTTAACAAATCTTTAAAGATCATGTCAGTTTTTATAATTCTTCTGTAAAGAAATTAGTTTTTTAGTTAGAAGCTTGTTTCTCTTTTACCCCTTTTTTTCGTGTTTCATATTTACCCCAGTTGACCCTACATAACCTTTTTATTACAGTTTTATGCACTGAAGTAGGCCGTGCTGATGAAAAACACATGCTAGCGAATTGATTTGTGCCTGGATCAAAATAGAAGACATTTAGAACATTTATTTTGGTCTTTTATCTTTTATGTTTTTTAAATTTTGTAACTTTTCATATTTTTTTTAAATAAAAGAAATAATTTTATTCCATAAGTATTATCCGTTTTAACGATTAATTTTAATCAAATATTTCATTGATACTTAAGTACCACATTTTGTCATTTGTTTTTCATCAGCACGGCCTACTTCAGTGCATAAAAGTGTAATAAAAAGGTTAATTTTATTATGTATTGAATATCTGAGAAACTATGGGGTTTAGACATAGGACATCCCGTATACAAATTGAAAAGGAGAAAAAACCCCATCGAATAGCGAAATAAAAAAAGGGTAGTCTCATTTAAAAAAAAAATGAGTTTTATCATTTTTAAGTATGCAAATTTTGACATTTTTTTATGGACACCCTGTATAACTAAATTCAAATTGGTTATTATCAAAATGTTACTCTTTATCAGGACTAATATTATTATTAAAAAAATCAATTGTTTCAAAAAAAACGACTTCGCTACGATTTTTTAAAGTTGACCCTGTCTTCTTCGTTAATCGTTAATCCGTTAATAAAAAAGTTATCTTCGTTAATCGTTAAACCGTTAAAATTCCGAAAAAGTAACGTAAGTTAAATTTTACCGAAAATTTGAAAATTTAACAGTTAACAGTTAACCATCCTAAATGTTTGAAGACCCTTTTTTTAGCTATTTCGACAACTTTCTTATGTACTTTTCATCAAACAACCAATGTTAACGGAAGTTAACAAAAGCGTTAACATTTTTGTGAGTTAACTTAAAAGTTAATCCGTTAACCATTTTGTTAACTTCGTTAATTAATGATTAACGGATTAACGAATTAATGCCCACCTATGATTAAAATAATGAAAAACTAGCTCTGCCATTACATTGTACAAATTAGTACTTACATGTTACTATTATATACCGTTCTGTCTATTTAAATTTTAAAATTAAATTTTTGCCTTTAATAATTAACAAAGTAAACTAAAGTAAACATTAAATGTAGGTACCATCAGCCCCACAATTCGTCTGCCATACGAAAGGTCAAATTCGCTTACAGCAAATTTAATTATTAAAACAAGCATCATCGGTTATCTTTTTCTAGGGCGGAGCTTATGTAGTTACATGATTTTGAATAAAAATATACATTACAAAATTTTATATCAAGTTTAACATATTTAACCCTTTTGTTGTTCGCAAACCGTATATACTCGTATAATTAAAATGTATCCCATACGCTCAACATGACTATTTGGGCTGTGTTTACGTACAAGTCAAGTACTTTCGAGTCACGTTGTCACACGTTACATTAGTATACTATATCTACTTATTTATGTTGATTGCGTATAAATATGGTAACAAAAGCAGTCTTTTAATGTATATGTTATATAATTTTTTAATATAAAATAAATTAAATATACACGTGACCGAAAATCATTAACCGTTCTTCACGAATAAACTTGCAATCATCGAAATACGTACACACAGCGATAACGAAATCTCAAAGGGTATTGCGCAGTGAAAGGGTTAACTACTAATATTCGAAATATCCAATATTTAAATTGTTATACAATTTTTAATAGATTACATGATAATTTAAAAGCACAAATATATATGAGTACTATAAACAAAGACTACTTCTTTATCTAGCAAATGAGTTTCAAATTATCTATCTTTGTTTGGTACATGGAGAAATGATTTAAATATTATTAAAATCAAATGGGCGTGGCTACTCAGTTACTGCTTTGCGAGTTTGAATTGAAACTGATCGAGGACTTATGGCGTTGACTGTACATGTGTTCTGAAAATAAATTAAAAACATTTTTTGAAAACAATTTTTTTTTACAGTGGGCTAGACTAAACCTAAAACTTTTATACCAAACATTTTTCCAGAAAGTACTTATTTTTCGAGGTATTTGCTTGTCTCAATTTAAATAGACCACCCGGTATATTCAGCCCTCCTCACCTATGTATGATATTTGAGATCATAGGTGTCCAACCTTTTGAGCTTTGTGGGTCGCAGAGCGCAAAAGATAGCGAAAAAATTTATTTAAGGGCCGCAGAAAAATTTGAAGACCTTTTTTAATAAATAATATATTATTATTTATATCTCTGTAACTATAATTTATATTTTGTTTTATTAGAAATATAATATTTCTACTTTGACAAAAAATCTGATTTTCATATATACCTTTTTTTTTAAATCCTATGCGGGCCGCACGATCAGTGCTCGGGGGCCGCGGGTTGGACAAGCCTGTTTTAAATCATGTAATTTAAGTATTCATTATAATTTGAACTATCATAGATGTTTTCTTAGGTTTTGCTTTATGTGGAACCTAAATTATTAACTTTTAACATTGTTTATGTCATAATTCGGTAAATATTACACGTACGTGACTGTTCGCTCCAATAGTTTTTTTAGCTCATGCACCCCACGTTAGACCCCAAGCACGGAGGTGCTTGGGGTCTAACGGACCCCGCGCTACTAAAAGTGTAGTACAATTTTGGTGATTATACATAGGTATGATTACATTTTTTTTTTTTTTACAATTATAATTAAACTTAGGGGAGAGTGGGGTACATTCGGCCATGGTTTAGTTTCGGACACCCATCATAACATTCGGAATATTTTAATTTAGCACCTAATTTTTTGTCCACAGTTGGGGGAACATGCAATCTATTATTCCCAAAAAGTGTAGGTACTGTTTATCCATCGATTTTGACGTGTTCTTTTTACAATTAACGGTAAGGTTTTATACAAATTACAACACCAAAACTTTCTAGTTATTTATTTCACTATACCATCCGTATATTTTTTTGTGTTTTGATATAAATGCCCTTAAAGTTTTGACATACACTGAACGTTAAAATATACACAGGTGAATTTTTTTTAAATTTTGCCTGTACTACTAAACATGGGGTACATTCGGCACGCTTGGGGTGGGGTACATTTGGCCACTGTCCGCCAATGAGCCAATAGATATCGGAAACTTTATTTTACTAAAATTTAATGTTAATGACCAAATTATCTATTTTGTTGATGAAATAATAGAAAAAGTCAATTTAAATCTCCTTCAAAAGCTGGAACAGTTAGAACAGCTTCTTTATTTGTTTTTAATCTCTGTTTGGTAATCTCAATGTTAAGTAAGATTTTTTTTAAAATCAGAAATTTTTATGTATTAGCAAGGGGAACCTTTCAGTGGGCCGGTTTGGATTTTCTTCATATTGAAATATGTTGTGAAGGGGGGTCCCCTGATAACTCCTATACCCGGTTTTGGGCGCAGACGGGCAATAGTTTAAAAATTATGACCCAAAATATATTTTAATGTTGCATATATACCTATAGGTTAAGTCTATTTATATAAGCGTCTGTTGACCTAGCGGTTATGATAATAGTCCGGTAATCAAAGCACCCGTGGTTCGAGTCCTCTTAAGTTTTTATTTTTATTTTTAATTGCAAACAGTGACATTAGTTAAATATATTATTCTCCTGTAAAATATCTTATGAATTTATTTATTTTCAATGTTTATTTTTCAAAATGTGCAATTTAATTTAATTTTTTAAATTTTGTTGATAAACAATTCAAAACTGGGATTGTAAATAAAAAATATATATAATTTATGCTCAAGTAACTTATTTATTAATGAACGGTTGACAACATTTTGGAAGGGATCTATCGTACAAACACTTTATACATAAAAACATATTACACCAAGAACATTTTATAAATGATTGAATATTTAAACAATTTATACATTTACTTATTAATAATTCTTATGGCATAATTGTCCATATAACCACTAGCAACAATAATGGTTACCGGTCAATTATCATTACCACTAGGCCATAAGACGCTTGTATAAATAGACTTAACACATAGGTATATATGCAACATTAAAATATATTTTGGGTCATAATTTTTAAACTATTACCCGTCTGCGCCCAAAACCGGGTATAGGTGTTATCAGGGGACCCCCCTTCACAACATATTTCAATATGAAGAAAATCTAAACCGGCCCACTGAAAGGTTCCCCTTGTAGGTACTATATTGTTTCAATATGTCTACACTGTGCCTACTTTGAAATGTCTCTAAATAAAGCTTTTCTTATGTCTAATAGCTGACTATTTAGTATATGCCGAATGTACCCCATCCATAGGCCAAATGTACCCCACCGGTGGGGTACATTTTATACTTTTTTTAAATTGTGTTGGTAAAAATAAACAAATGTAAATATTAAAATTGTAAACAATGAAAATGATGTATAAGAGTAGGCGCACACTACAGACTTTTAGTCGGCCGATAGTTTGATCGGTCTCTTAATTACCATTGAGATATATGCGAGTACGCACACTATACGATTCGAAATCGGCCGACTAAAAAGTTTGAAAGGCTGTACGATTCTCTTCAAACTTTATAATCGGCCAACTATCGGCCGACTACTTAAATACCATTGTGGGCTATACGAGTGCGCACACTCGCCGATTATTTAGTTTGTTTCTACAAATATTACCTATGTGTTAAACAGTGTTAAAATGGCGTTAATAGCAGACAAATCTGTAGAAAAGCTAATCGAAGACATTAAGAAATGATCAGCCCTGTACAAAAAGAGTTTAAAAGAATATTCGGATGTCAATAAAAAAAAATATGTGGTTGTCCTTAAATTGTTCTAAAGAATTATGATCAACTATAATTTAAAAAATATTAATATTTTAAACTATTTTCTCCGAAATAAACATTTTTACGTTTTTTCGTCTAAGTGTCCCCAACAAATATCAACCATAAAAACACCCCGTCATTGATTTAGATTTTGAGTTAAATTGAAAAAAAGCTTGAAAACGAGATTTTCACCTTCACGGCTTCTTTTCTTAATTATTCTCCTCCTTCTCCGTTTTATAATAAGGGTAATAATAGCAGATTTTCTCGACAACATTTCTATTCAATCACTGAAAATCGGCCAGTGTGCGCACCTACCACCAACCCGACTGTTTAGTTGTAGCAGTGTGCGGGGGTACAGTCCAATCCGACTAAACTATCGGCCGATAGTTTGGTCTGTAGTGTGCGCCTACTCTTAATGAATATACAAGTAGGTGATAGTCGAAGTTTTACTAATAATACAATTTTTGATTTTTTATAAAGTAAAATCTAAAAAATGGCCGAATGTACCCCACTCTCCCCTACCTATGTGCGAAGTCTACTGATAGAAAATCATAAACCAAGTGGTATAAATGCAACTTTATGTGTAATGAACACCATACTAACTTTTACGATTCATGTGCTAAGTAATTGATACGAATTTTCAAATACTATCAATGAAGTTTATGTTTATTGTTAGTTTCTAGAATTCTTATACACTCATCGCTCGATTTAACGACGTTGTTGGTAATTTAACCGTTTGATATAACGACGTTGAGAGGAGCCCCTACCACCATGCCGACGAGTTAAGTTGAATATATGAAGCATGTAATAAGGAGGTTAAACTCGAGTGAAAGGGGCAGGCCGAAAAGCAGAACCTGAAGTGGGCAGATAGTTAAATAATTATTTTTAATTTTTATTCTTAATTTTTAATGGTTATCTAACATTCATATATTCTATAAATTCAATGGACTGATGTCAGTTCGGATTTCCTTCCCTTACTGCTCCGGTCATTTTTCATGATATGAACTCTAAAAGTTATCGAGAGATACAAGAATTTTTGGGCATTATTAAAGTGAAACTTTTATTACATCGCGATCGTCTCAAACTTTTTCGTCTGTGTGTTGCATGTCGCGTGACGGTCGGCCGCGGAGTAGGGATAAATACGTCACAGCAGCCGAGGCCAATATGGCGGCGCCTATAGTTCGCATAAGCTGACCGTGTAGTGTATAGACTATTACTCATTTGTGCCAGTGCTCCACGCTATTTTGTTTGTTTTTGTCAGTGTTTAATGTAAATGTTGTTATTTGTTTGCTTTTGGTAAACAACGACACAGCTAGTGGGTCCAAAAAACTGATCAACGAGGAAAAAGCAAAGAATAGTGCAAAAATGAATGACGATGAATTAATTTTACGCCGTAAAAAACAGAACGCCGACAGAGCACGTGCTTATAGAAAAAGGAAAAAAGATCTTGGTTTTTATATAGAATTTATTAGTATTATTAGAACTTTTTGCTGGTGCATGTTGTTGTTTATGGATTTATTTCAATTTTGAGTGCTTGAATTTATTATTCCGAAAATTTTTAGTTAAATGTCTATAATGTGAAAAAAAGTTTCACTTTTACCGTGGTTTCATAAAACCACACAATCCTTTTTTTCTTATTATTATTATTAGGGAATTTTATGCACAAAAGCGAAAAATAGGTGTTATCGAAAGAAATAAGGATTTTTTGGCATTATTTTCTTATTGTTAGGTACTACAGGAAAATAAAGAAAAAAATCTTGTTCTGTATTTTAACAAAATATTTTAATTATATTCTTTAAAAAATAGTAAATACATAACCATTTTCTTAAAAATTATAATTTGACATTTAATTTATTTTATTATAATTACATTAATATTACTTAATTGAAATGTTTAATTTGAATATATAATAATCTATTATATGCATAAATTAAATAAATTTTTACATTGGACTACTATTTTAAATCTGAGAGACAAATGGCCTATCTATAAAAAAATAATAATATATTTAAAATTAACGTTATATTTAAACAAATTATAAAAATCTTTTATGAATTCATATTTCATGATTTGTTGATACATAAGTTCGTTAGGTTGGTAGAATTTTGACGATTAAATTTATAAAATTAAAAAAAAAAATTATTCAATTTCTCACTATTTGAATTTTTCAAATAAAAATAAAAAATCATTTCGATATAGGTATTTGCTAATCGACAAAAATATTACATAACATTTTTTGACAAATCAATGAAAAAAATTTAAATTATTTGTTTGTTATGTGGAAAAAATTGAAGAAAATTGTTTACGAAATGCAAAATCACAAAAATATTATTTTGTTAATAAATTAATTCAATTTATTATAAATAACATATTTTTTTAGTTCGTTATGGTTCAAATAGAAAATAAAAAACTAATAAAATATAAACGATATTTCGAAACAGTCAAAAATATTTTTATTTAAAAAAAAATTGACCAACCTCTACATATTAAGGTTCGCTTTTTTCTCGGAAAATAATACAAAAATCAAGAATGATAATCCCAATTTTTTTAAATACTAAAAAAAGATTAAAAGAAACTTAATTCAAAATACTGAAATAATTTGAATTAAGGTTCTCATAATCATAAAATTTGGTCTTACTCTTAAATTTTTTTTAGTTTTCTGAGAAATACTTTAATATATTGCTCTACAAATTTAATGAATTATAAAAATATCAGATAGTAAGAAATTGAATTAAAAAAAAGATAATTTTACGATTTTTAAAATTCGTGAGTTACATCTTATTTTTTTATAACTTTAAGGGACTTCTTAAAATATAGAAAACTAAAAAAAATACAAGAGACCGTTAACATCCTTTCACCTTAATGTTTAGATTCACATTAAAAAAAAAAAAAAAAATTAAATTTATTTAGTACTTTCGCCAAATTTTATTGTCGATCTTATTAAAAAGACAATGTATTGGTGTGTTACCATCGTTATTAACAATGTTTACATCTGCACCACTTCTTAATAACTCCTTTGCTATTTCTAGGTAATATTCACTAAAAGCAAAATGTAGTGGTGTGTCACCAATGATATTAATACTGTTTACATTTGCACCTCCTTTAATTAGTTCTACTACTATATCCAGGTTTTTGTTTGCTACAGCACAGTGTAGTGGTGTGCGGCTACCTTCATTAACACTGTTTACATTTGCACCTCTTTTAATTAGTTCTACCACAATATCCATGTTACTCATATCTACAGCACAGTGTAGCGGTGTGTTACCGGGGTATTTATTTGTGATGTTCAAATCTACATCTTTTTCTAATAATAATACCGCTATATCTATGTAACCTTTTTTAATAGCGCAATGTAGAGGTGTATCACCCTCCTTATTAGTTATGTTTAGATCTGGATTTCCCTTTAATAACTCTGCTACAGTCAATGGGAGATTTTTATTAACAGCACGGTGTAAAGGCGTTTCTCCTTTTTTATTAACTGCATCTACTTTTACACCATCTTCAATTATTTTAGAAAATATACTGTAAATTTCTTTATCTATTGAAGAATTAATTTCTGCCATTTCAATAACTCTTGATCAGAAGAATGAAGTTTATTTGTTGATATTTTCTGAAACAAAAACATTATTGAAAACATGACCAGGGCTCTTATTCTCGAGTTCGTTCAACTTTTTCTCAATCGAGATTACTAAACTAAAACTAATAGGCTTTGATTATAGGTTTTTGAAAGGAACAATTGCGTTAAGGAGTTACATACAGTCAGAAGGCAAAAAAACCGTTTTTTTCAAGAATTTTTTAAAAGAAGAGTTTTAAATTTATTAATGTAAATATTTATACACATATTATGGTAACTTTTAATTGTTTTAAACATTTTTTATTTGTAAAAATAATCATTTAGAAAGCTGTTACAGCTGTTCTCTGGACTGGATCATTTAAAATAAAAAAACCCAAACGGATTTCGTTAAAGTAATGTATAATCTTGTACTTAATCGAAGGAATAAGCAAAATATTTTTTTTGAGAAAATGGCGGCTTCTCAAAAAAAAAATTCGATTTTTGACAAAATTTTTTACCTTAAATTGTTTATAAAAAATATATATTTATCGGTGAGAAAAAACTGTCGATTAATTACTTAAAAATATACTTAAGAAACTAGTGTTAAAATTTGAGACTGATCGGTTCAGCCGTTTCCGAGGAATAGTGGTCACCGGCTTTAAAAACACAGATTTGAGAAAAACGCGCTACCGCTCCGACCTCCTACATTCAAACGTTCAGAATCGTCTTTACAAATATGCGTGTAACTTCGAAAATAATCGCCGGATTGACTTGAAATTTTCTGTGTGTGTATTTAAATATACAGGGTGTCCAAGATAAGCGTGCAATGCATGGGGATATCCTAAACGGTAAGAGATACAGATGTGGTTAAATGAGATGAATTATTTGTAAGAAAGGGGTGAGTATTACAACATCAAAAAATATTAATAATTTTATGTGGTTCAGGCGGTATACCCAAAAAACTGAAAATTCGGAATTTCTTTAAATGACTATAACTTTTTTGGCAAAGTAGATAGGTACTTTTTGTTTGCGGTTTCTTAAAGCACTTTTTTGAGTAGAATTGTTTGGTGTATTTAGAATTTTTATATCACTTTTAGTTTCCGAGTTACAAGCCCTAACTTTAGTTTTTCTTATGGGCTGCCAAGTTGGCTATATCATATTCTAACGTGTTTTTTACTCTACTTTACAACGATATATCACATGACATATTTATTATAGAAAATAAGTCGAAGTACTAAATATTGATGATATTTATAAAGTATTTTATTACAAACATTTAAGTAAGTCATGAAAAACAAAAATTGTTAAACAAAAATCGCAATAACAACAATCAAAATAACAAATGCATATTTAAAAACAATAAACTATTACAAAAAAAAGGTTTTTACTTTTTTTTAATAATAAGTATGACATGTGACATATCATTGTAAAGTAGAGTAAAAAACACGTTCGAATATGATATAGCAACTTGGCGGCCCATAAGAAAAACTAAAGTTAGGGCTTGTATCTCGGAAACTAAAAGTGATATAAAAATTCTAAATACACCAAACAATTCTACTCAAAAAAGTGCTTTAAGAAACCGCAAACAAAAAGTACCTATCTACTTTGCCAAAAAAGTTATAGTCATTTAAAGAAATTCCGAATTTTCAGTTCTTTGGCTATACCGCCTGAACCACATAAAATTATTAATATTTTTTGATGTTGTAATACTCACCCCATTCTTACAAATAATTCATCTCATTTAACCACATCTGTATCTCTTACCGTTTAGGATATCCCCATGCATTGCACGCTTATCTTGGACACCCTGTATGTATGTACATTACGAAAATGAAATTTAAAAAAAATCGATTTTTTGAAAATTCTAACTGTATGTAACCCCTTAAAGGGTTTTTATTGTTTAATATGTTTGTTTGACACCTATAGTCCGGACGTTAAGAGCGATATTTCGAGTAATCTGTGCACTTTTTGATAGAAGCATGAAATTTGGTATGGTTGTATATTAAACCTTCCTCTACAAAACTAGAGACGGCGACATTTCAAAAACGCGTGTGGTCCCCATTTTAGGGGCAAAAATGTCTCTTCGGGTTTAGTTTTTCTTATTTATCTCGCAAATGGTTATTCGTACAAAAAAATAGAGGAGGTCAAAAATAATGTACATTAAATTATAAACAAAAGTTGTTATTATAAACTTTACGATTAGAGTTCACCGTTGCCATTTAAATGGGGGTTAAAATTATGAGAAAATTTTCGCGCGCGGTAAAACTTGTGTTCTTCCTCAAATATCTCGTAAACGGCTTTTCTCATGTGAAAAATTTATATGACAAATATTTAAGAGCAGACAATCTTCTATCAGATATGTAAACCTACTATTCTATAAAATTATTTTTTAATGAATTTTGTTCATTACAAGTAGAATGACATAAATGACAAATTAAGAAAATTAACGATTCTCGTACAATTTTTTTTGTTTTATATAACCAAGCACTTTCAAAGTTATTTAATGGGTATTCTTTAATAATTTATAAATATATATAGAAGGAACAAGAGAAAAAATTGTGTTAAATTGGCCTACATTTATCAATATATTAAAAATTAATTATTTGGAAAAAAAATCTTTTTTTTAATTATAAAGTACATCCTGTCTAATGTATTATGTGTATTTATGTTATCAATATTGCAAAACACTAAAATTTTAAATATTTATAGGCGAAAAACATGTTTTTTATTGTTTTTTGCTGGAAAAACATCTATTAATACTGGCGCTGAATCACTTGATAGCCCCTATTTGATACACAAACCTTCAAGCGCCCAAAACTAGGGATGAATAGATTCGTCATTAAATTTAGAATATTAAACAGTTAACTATTATTTACTAGTGATTATATTTTTTGTGTAATTTGAAGTTGAAATTAACGACAACTAGTCGATAACAGTAAAATTAGTGTCCGATATATTATTTTTTGTTTTAAATCTTGTGAACGGTCAATTGGATGAAATAAATGTATAGGAACTAAATTGTTGACAATGAAATTTTGAATAATATTTTGTTATGTTTCATATGTCAAATACTAAAGTTTCCCAGTAAATAAAGGTCAAAGTTACAAATTAATTGATGTATTATGTGGTCGGTGTAAAGCAGGACATTTTTGCCACACAATATTTTATGACCAGTTTTTTACAATTAAAAAAAATGTAGAAAATATGATAGAGTGAACATACATCTATCATATATACATTTTACTTTTACAAAAAAACATAATATTTTTATTGTTTCACATGATTTCTTAGCATTGCTATTTTGTATGATATTTAAAGTATATATTGTAATTATTACTTTTAATTTTTATTCCGGCCGTTAACAGCGGATGTTTAGGAATTCAAGCTTGCGTTTCATGATAGAAATATAAAATTTTATACAGTTGTACATCAAACCAACCTCTACAAAACTAGATGTGACTCCACACTCAAATCTTGTGGGGTCCCCTATTTAAAGGTTAACATATCTCCACGAGTTTTGGTTATTTTATTTTATTTTTTGCAAACGGTACAGTAAATATATACATATTCATATGTGCAAATGATTCGTCCTTTTATAAAAATGTGATATTTTAAATGTGTAATACGATTTTTAATATTATTATTCTGTAAGATTTTTTTTTCATTTATTATATCATTTTTTGCTTCTGTATACTTAAAATCAATGCATCCAAATGAACGGTCAATTGGATTAATAATTAATGATATTATAAAATATTTATTAGGTATTATACATACAGTTTGTTCTTGATAAAATTAAGTACAACTTTTATTATTTATTATTGCTTTAGGGTCAGGTAATATAACTGAAGCAATTGACGAATAACAAGCATTTGTGGTAAAATTATATGACAGAAGTGGTAACGACAAAACCGTATACAAATGCCGTACTTAATTTTATCAAGAACAAACTGTATGTATAATACCTAATAAATATTTTATAATATCATTAATTATTAATCCAATTGACCGTTCATTTGGATGCATTGATTTTAAGTATACAGAAGCAAAAAATGATATAATAAATGAAAAAAAAATCTTACAGAATAATAATATTAAAAATCGTATTACACATTTAAAATATCACATTTTTATAAAAGGACGAATCATTTGCACATATGAATATGTATATATTTACTGTACCGTTTGCAAAAAATAAAATAAAATAACCAAAACTCGTGGAGATATGTTAACCTTTAAATAGGGGACCCCACAAGATTTGAGTGTGGAGTCACATCTAGTTTTGTAGAGGTTGGTTTGATGTACAACTGTATAAAATTTTATATTTCTATCATGAAACGCAAGCTTGAATTCCTAAACATCCGCTGTTAACGGCCGGAATAAAAATTAAAAGTAATAATTACAATATATACTTTAAATATCATACAAAATAGCAATGCTAAGAAATCATGTGAAACAATAAAAATATTATGTTTTTTGTAAAAGTAAAATGTATATATGATAGATGTATGTTCACTCTATCATATTTTCTACATTTTTTTTAATTGTAAAAAACTGGTCATAAAATATTGTGTGGCAAAAATGTCCTGCTTTACACCGACCACATAATACATCAATTAATTTGTAACTTTGACCTTTATTTACTGGGAAACTTTAGTATTTGACATATGAAACATAACAAAATATTATTCAAAATTTCATTGTCAACAATTTAGTTCCTATACATTTATTTCATCCAATTGACCGTTCACAAGATTTAAAACAAAAAATAATATATCGGACACTAATTTTACTGTTATCGACTAGTTGTCGTTAATTTCAACTTCAAATTACACAAAAAATATAATCACTAGTAAATAATAGTTAACTGTTTAATATTCTAAATTTAATGACGAATCTATTCATCCCTAGTTTTGGGCGCTTGAAGGTTTGTGTATCAAATAGGGGCTATCAAGTGATTCAGCGCCAGTATTAATAGATGTTTTTCCAGCAAAAAACAATAAAAAACATGTTTTTCGCCTATAAATATTTAAAATTTTAGTGTTTTGCAATATTGATAACATAAATACACATAATACATTAGACAGGATGTACTTTATAATTAAAAAAAAGATTTTTTTTCCAAATAATTAATTTTTAATATATTGATAAATGTAGGCCAATTTAACACAATTTTTTCTCTTGTTCCTTCTATATATATTTATAAATTATTAAAGAATACCCATTAAATAACTTTGAAAGTGCTTGGTTATATAAAACAAAAAAATTGTACGAGAATCGTTAATTTTCTTAATTTGTCATTTATGTCATTCTACTTGTAATGAACAAAATTCATTAAAAAATAATTTTATAGAATAGTAGATTTACATATCTGATAGAAGATTGTCTGCTCTTAAATATTTGTCATATAAATTTTTCACATGAGAAAAGCCGTTTACGAGATATTTGAGGAAGAACACAAGTTTTACCGCGCGCGAAAATTTTCTCATAATTTTAACCCCCATTTAAATGGCAACGGTGAACTCTAATCGTAAAGTTTATAATAACAACTTTTGTTTATAATTTAATGTACATTATTTTTGACCTCCTCTATTTTTTTGTACGAATAACCATTTGCGAGATAAATAAGAAAAACTAAACCCGAAGAGACATTTTTGCCCCTAAAATGGGGACCACACGCGTTTTTGAAATGTCGCCGTCTCTAGTTTTGTAGAGGAAGGTTTAATATACAACCATACCAAATTTCATGCTTCTATCAAAAAGTGCAGAGGAAAAGTTCTTAACGTCCGGACTACTATAGATGATAAAAACACAAAGTGCTACTAAATTCACCCTTGCGTTTTTAAGGGGGGGGGGGGGGTTAAACTAACCACTTTTCAATGTTTTAAGTATAACTCGAAAACTAAGCAGAATTTGACAATTTTACAAGAATGATTTTTTATAGAAAATTAAATTTCCCATCAAAATAGATGATTTTAAAATAAATTAGTTACTAGAATCTCGATTGTGTAAATTATACCAGAACGTATGGGGGCAGTGGGCCCATCGATTTTTATCTATTTTTTTTGTTCTTTAATTTTTTTATGACACTAAATACGCAAAAATAAACTTTGCTTATTTTTCATAAGATAAACCGTTTTAGAGAAAATTCGATGGAAAACTGTTTATCCTATCATATAGCCTTAAATAAGTGCCGAACTCTATAAAAACATTAAAGAACAAAAAATACTAAATAAAAGTCGATGAGCCCACTAGCCTCATACAGTCCTGATCTACATACATTATAATTAGTTAATACGAGAAATCGATAACACTTATTATTACTAAACAGAATACCAAATTTCATAATTTTATCACAAAAGGTTCTTTAGATATTAAATAAAAACTTATTTTGAGCAAAATCTTTGGAGGGCTGTAGTTCCCTTACGAAAAATATTTGGACACATGTTCATTAGAAGTTTTATACTTAAAATATTTTTCTCAATCTACTGTTCAAGTTTAGCACGATTGTTATGAATCATCTTGTATGGTTAACAATTATTGATTACTTTATATACCTACGTATTTTACTTATTAGTTCTAGAGATATACACTCAGCGTTCTGTAGGACGACCATCCACAAGACGACCGTTCCGTAAGACAATGTTCTAACAGTTCTATAGAACGTCTTTCCCCAACTCCCACCATAATACCATTGTGACTGCTATATTTCAGCGCCAAATTTAAATTAACAAATTGACGTTAAAATCTTCTATGTAGATTTTACACACAAAACTTGTGTTTTGGTGTGCCTCAATGTGCGAAAAAAATGAAATTCAATACAAATTTTCGTTGAAATTGAAATATAATAAATAGTATAAAAAAATGTGTAAGGTACATTTTATTTAAAATTTGATAATTTGAAAACGATTAAAAAAGGAAATAACAAAAATAAATTATTGGCATATGATTTTATAGAAATCTCTAAATTTTTCATCCAGTATTAAAAACAACAATTGTCTAGAATTCGATTCAAGAGTATCAAAGTTGCAAAAGAAAATTAACATTTTATTGTATAAATTTATGAAAGAAATGAAGAAAGTAAAATATACACGTAATACCAATTATTTTAACATTTTAACATATTATTACCTGTCAACTTTTAGACGTGGTGGTGGGGGCTCCTCTAGCTGACGTCTTGTGGAATTATTGAATTACTGATGCCGACGTCTTATAGAATGCTGAGTGTACTTGAGTTCAGCAAAGTTTCGTCTTACAATTAGTAATAAGTAAGAAAATTAAGAAATTTACCTGCCAAAGTTTAAGGGTATACTCGTATTATACATACTATATAAAGGGTCTTCCAATAGTGCGTCCAGCATTGTTTTACGCCCAAACTATTGAAGATAGAGTTTTAGGATAAAAAATTTATTATATATATTGACCCTAAAGAATTTCAGGAAAATATTTTCAACCCCCTAAAACTGCTCCTTGGGGGTGGTTTGAGGGGTACATACCCGTTTCTCAGTTAAATCAAATAGAATGGTATATCAAAAAGTACATATTTGTAAAGATCATAAAAAAATAAGAAACTTTTGTAAAACAAAAATTTTCATACTTTCAATTGTTTAAAAAATATGGCGACTTGTTCTCAAAATTTAGGGTTTTACTTAAAGTGCTCTAATTTCGTTAAATATTAATGGAATTTTATTATTTTTTCAAATTTAGAAAGTAGAAATAAAGAACTTTGTAAAGATGTATGACTATTTGTGATTTTGATAGTTTAAAGTGTCATACGCGATATATAAAAAATTCAAAAGTTCAACTAGGGATAATTCGAAATTTTCAAATACAACGGTATATCAATTAGTACTTTTTCTTAAAATGGATATGTAAATAAACAACTTTTGTTAAGAAAATTTTAAATTTTAAATTATAATTTTAAAATTGAAAACAATGCCGGACGCACTATTGGAGGACCCTGTATACAGGATGTTCGCGGGAACCGAGTGATCATTGTTAACTTTGTTATTATTGGAGCTAGAAGATCGGTTAAATGGGAAAAGTATCAGTATTACAACAGGGATGAATAATGGCGGTGTCAAAAAAACAATTGAATGTCGAATTTCAGAGATATATTGAAATATAATATTTTTTTAAATGGAAACCCCTGTATATTATTATTGGATATTATAGCTAAGAATGTTCTCTTTATAAAAGTGTATACATGTATGATGGTAAAATTGATAGAAAACAAGTTATAACAAGTATAAAATTAATAGAAAATTTGAAAAAAAGTGTGCTATGTAGATTTAATAAAATACAAACAAAAGATAAAAAATTTTGAAACAATAATTTCAGATATGTGTGCCTTATTTTGCAGATTTTTAACATTTTTGTGCATTATTCATAAGAAAAATAATAAATTATAATAAATATTTTTTTTATTTGTCAATTAAATTCAAAAACATGAAAAATTTGCGAACAAATGACATAAAAATCTAAAACTATTGTTTTAAATAATTTAATCAATTGTTTGCATTTTATTAAATTTGCATAGCACTCTATTTTTAGATATTTTCTATTAATTTTATAATTGTTATAACTTGTTTTCTATCAATTTTACAACCATACTTGTACAACACTTTTATAAAGAGAACATTCTTAGCTATAAAATCCAATAATAATATACAGGGGTTTCCATTTAAAAAATGTTATATTTCAATATATCTCTGAAATTCGACATTCAATTGTTTTTTTGACACCGTCATTATTGATCCCTGTTGTAATACTGATAGTTTGCCCATTTAACCGATCTTCTAGCTCCAATAATAACAAAGTTAGCAATGATCACTCGGTTCCCGCGAACAGCCTGTATATGTTAAGTATATTTGTTTAGAGATAAAGCCGCCGCATGACGATTAACCATAAGCCATTGCATGACTCATAGAACAGATTTTATTTTGTATTTTGTACCTACACGTCATTCACAGGGGTGTACATTACAATTTTGTTGCAATTGATATATTATCTCGTTACTTCAAAATACAAAATACATATGTCTGTTACTAATTAATCTCAATATGTTTAACAATATTGTTTTTCTGTGCATTTTTTATTGGATCAAATGTTATAAGTTATAAGCAAAAACAAATTGGATTACTTATAATGTCACACCATATACAGGGTCCTCCAATAGTGTGTCCGGCATTGTTTTACGCCCAAACTATTGAAGATAGAGAGTTAGGATAAAAATTTTACTATATATATCGACCCTAAAGAATTTCAGGAAAATATTTTCAACCCCCTAAAACCGCTCCTTGGGGGGTAGTTTGAGGGGTACATACCCGTTTCTCAGTAAAATCAAATGGAATGGTATATCAAAAAGTACATATTTGTAAAGATAATGAAAAAATAAGAAACTTTTGTAAAACAAAAATTTTCATACTTTCAATTGTTTAAAAAATATGGCGACTTGTTATCAGATTTTAGAGTTTTACTCAAAGTGCTCTAATTTCGTTAAATATTTATGAAATTTTATTATTATTTTAAATTTAGAAAGTAGAAATAATGAACTTTGTAAAGATGTATGATTATTTGAGAATTTAATAGTTTAAAGTGTCATACTCGACATACCAAAAATTGAAAAGTTCAATTAGGGATAATTCAAAATTTTTAAATACAATGGTATATCAATTAGTACTTTTTCTTAAAGAAGATATGTAAATAAACAGTTTTTGATAAAAAAAAAATTAAAATTAAAAATTTTAATTTTCAGTTTTCAATTTTAAAATTATAATTTTAAATTTTCTTAACAAAAGTTGTTTATTTACATATCCTTTTTAAGAAAAAGTACTAATTGATATACCGTTGTATTTGAAAATTTCGAATTATCCCTAGTTGAACTTTTGAATTTTTGATATATCGCGTATGACACTTTAAACTATCAAAATCACAAATAGTCATACATTTTTACAAAGTTCATTATTTCTACTTTCTAAATTTGAAAAAATAATAAAAATTCCATTAATTTTTAATGAAATTAGAGCACTTTTAGTGAAACTCAAAAATTTGAGAACAAGTCGCCATATTTTTTAAACAATTGAAAGTATGAAAATTTTTGTTTTACGAAAGTTTCTTATTTTTTTATGATCTTTACAAATATGTACTTTTTGATATACCATTCCATTTGATTTAACTGAGAAACGGGTATGTACCCCTCAAACTACCCCCCAAGGAGCGGTTTTAGGGGGTTGAAAATATTTTCCTGAAATTCTTTAGGGTCAATATATATAATAAATTTTTTATCCTAAAACTCTATCTTCAATAGTTTGGGCGTAAAACAATGCCGGACACACTATTGGAGGACCCTGTATAATATGTATACAATAAACATAACTAATAATAAATAGATATTATATTACAATAGAGTCTCTTTTTACGCTGATATGAAGCTAAGCAGTGTGATTTTTATACAAATTCAGGGATTCCCCGCTTTAGCAAGTGACGTATCAAATGAAAGCTGACAATTCGATGAATTTTTAAATGTAGTAATATTTTTTTTATTATTCCGATTTTCGATCTAATTTCTTTTTTGTGGTTTTTAGACATTTTTATTTTCGTGAATTTTTAGTGGAATGTATCTACCACGTAAATAGAGACCCTACTGTATAAATAATAATAATAATAAAAATATAAATAAAGTTAATATACTCACATGTTTGTAAAATTTAAAGCAATATTATTATTGAATACTTTCCAAATGTTTCTTACTTATAATATATATATATGTAAGTATGTATCTAATACTTATACTGTTATCAACTGAACAAAACCTCTGCAGACAGCTCAACTCTATATGTTTATGTTACTACTGAGGGTACATAGTACAGACCATGAAGCATACAGTAAGGAGGTTAAACATGGATGGAAGGGAAGGGGTATGCCAAAAACGGAGCCTAGAGGGGCGTCATATTTTGACTCAATTGATTGAATTACAGAGATACATAATACATACTCCTTATTCTATGCTTCATAGTACATACCAAATTTGAATTATATAGGTATAGTGCCACTTGGTCGTTGACCAATCAGCGTTGGCGCGGGAATTGACGTCACTAAGCGGATGTATTCAAATGTTATAAATGTATAATTGCAAAAACATTCTTTACTTAACCTAACCTTAATAAAAATGTTCAACTCTCAAAAAAAATATCGTAGAGACCTCGTTGTTTTTGTCTCGGTAAGCCCTTTCGAACGAGCCCTCACTTAACCCCATGTGCCATTTAAGATAATTTTGCTCCACTCTCCCCCGCTTCCCGGGGATATACAGGTAGGTGTTTTTATGATTAAATAATAGACTTGGTGATTGCATCTCTTTAAATATCAATCCTATATTTTTTCAAAAGTTATTTAGGTAGCTCCGAACATTTGGAAAGCACTGTATACTGTATATGTCTGAATAACTCTATACTTCAGCGATTCTCAACCTGTGAGCCCCCCCCCCCCTAGGGGAGCGTGATAAAACTGAATGGGGGGCGCGAGCATATCGAGAAAAAATGATGCATTCGGACATAATAAAAAATAAAATACACGTTTACATTTACTCTGATATAATACACTTATAAATAGAATTGTATCAGTACTGCCCAATGTATTTAATAATTAACTTATCAATCTATATCTATAAAAGAGTTTGTCCTTAACCACTCACTCATTCACTCATTCACTCACTCACTCATATATCAACGTACAGCCCAAACCCCTGGATCTAGAAACGTGAAATTTCGTAGGTGCATTCATTTTATGATGTAAGCCCCCACTAAGAAAGGATTTTTCGAAATTCAACTCCCACGGGGTTAAAACAGGGTGTCAAACTTTATATAAAAAAATATTTTTTTTTGTTCGCGTTTAATTGAAACTTATCGAACATACTCTACAAATCTACATTATAAATAATGAAACAATTATTTCAGCATTTCCCATAAAAGTGTGGAGGGTGGAAAAATTTGTAAAATATTTTTTTTGAATGAATGAAACTAGGCACACGTAGGTACTCTACAAGACAAATATCAGTTACGGAAATTCAACCCCTATGGGAATGGGGGGGGGGGGTAATTTTTTTTATATATTTATCTTTCATAATTATTCATGATATTAAAGTAAATTCGGACAAATTAATATTCAATTAAAAATGAAAGTTCGATATTCTAGCCTTAATAGCATGGGACGGGGACGAGGATTTAGATATGTTTATTTGTTTATCTGCATACCTGCTTTACTTATAAAGCTAAATTCGAGTAAAATAGTCATCTATTAAAATAAAAATTTTGACATTCAACCCCTCATGGCGGGGGTAGACAGAGTCTGTGTTTTTGATATGTTTATTAAGGAGTTAGTTTTTACAATTTTTAACTAAGATCCGATATGTTTACGTTTTTTATAGGTAATGGATAAAAATCAATATAAAAAAATGTAATATGTCTTCCCCTATCACGTATGGAGAGTTCTAATTAGTTTCAAAGTTTACGCGAGCGAAGCCGCGGGATTCCGCTAGTATTATATAAATTAAAAACAAGATTAATAATTATTAGTGAATCCCTTGGGCCTGATGTCTTGCAGAGCAGTTTTCGAAAGAAAGTTTAATATTCGAAATTGACACTCTAAGCATTTTTTTATGTTTAGCTGAGATCTATTATCAGTGAAAATTATTGTATGGGGGGGGGGGGGGTGTGATGAGAACTGTGATTGAAAATTGGGTCGCAAATACTAAAAGGTTGAGAAATGCTGATATACTTATAAGTTTCATGCGACTTTTGTAAAATATAGGTACTTACCAAATAGGGCATAGGGGATAAGTTACCATGTAGACGCTGCCTGGATACTCCACAAAATATAATGATAATAAAATATTTTATTACAAAAATCTTACCAGATTAAAATATAAACGAATTATTTATTGTTATTTTAATATACAGGGTGAGTCATAATAGGTGGAACAAACATAAACTATTATATAGGGTGAGTCATATCAGGTGGAACAAACTTAAACCGTTTATTGAGAAAAATATTTCAAGCAAAAAAGTTCATATAAACATGTGTCCGGAAACTCTTCGTGAGGGACTCCCAAAGATTTTGACTAAAATTGGTTTTTATTTAATATCTGGAGAACCCATTGTGATACAGCAATGAAAATTAATACCTGGATTAGTATTAATACGTGTTATCGAATTCCAGTATCAAACAATGGTTATTTATACCAGGGATGTATGGGGCCTGTGGGCCCTCTGATTTTTATCTAGTATTTTTTTGTTCTTAACTTTTTCCTTATGTTTGGTATTTTTATAAGGTCATATGATACAAAATACAAATAAATATACATTGTTTAGTTGTCATAAGATCAACCGTTTACGAGAAATACGATGGGGAAGATAGTTTTGCAGAATTTAACTTAATACGGATGCTTAAAATTACACGAAATAAATTGATATTCTTGTTCTATAATTAAAAACAAGAATAAATGTGTATGTAAATATACCTACAAAAATGCATCCTTAACAACAGATAACAGTTTTTAGTTTCGTTATATAGTCAATTAATAAAGCACGAATTAATGTAATAAAACTGACTATAATTCTATGAGGAGTCATATTAAGAGGAATATTTACACTTACTATTTTTCTTATTTTTAGTACTAGAACAAGAATATCAATTTATTTTGTGTAATTTTCAGCATCCGTATTAAGTTAAATTCTGCAAAACTATCTTCTCCATCGTATTTCTCGTAAACGGTTGATCTTATGACAGCTTAACAATGTATATTTATGTGTATTTTGTATCATATGATCTTTTAGAAATACCAAACATAATAAAAAAGTGAAGAACAAAAAAATACTAGATAAAATTCAGAGGGCCCACAGGCCCCATACATCCCTGGTCTAAATAACCATTGTTTGATACTGGAAATCGATAACACGTATTATTACTAATCCAAGTATTAATTTTCATTGCTGTATCACAATGGGTTCTCCAGATATTAAATAAAAACCAATTTTAGTCAAAATCTTTGGGAGTCTGTAGCTCCCTCACGAAGAGTTTCCGGACACATATTTATACGAACTTTTTTGCTTGAAATATTTTTCTCAATAAACGGTTTGAGTTTGTTCCACCTGATATGACTCACTGTATATAAACTATAGATAATAACGATCTCTACAACTTTTGTAATAAAAATTTCATTTTATTATGAACTTTATAAAAAATTGAAAGCAAATTAAAAACACATATTTATTATTTGGTAAGAGATACAAAAAAAAAAATGAATGGAACCTAAACTGTAGAAAATAACGTACTATACAATTTTTGTTTAAACATTTTATTCTATTATGAACTTTTTCAAATAAAATCGAATATAAAGATCCAAAATTTGTCTATTTTTTTTAGTTTAACTGGTGATTTCCAAAGAATTTGTTTGTTTAAATATTGTTATCTTGATATCAATAAAATGGTGAAAAAAATATATTTTTTTATAATATAACTAAGTGGGCCCACGCGGCTTCGCTCGCGGAAATATTGTTTAGGATTTAAAAAATATATAGTTGAACTAAGTATAAACACGATTAGTTATTTTTCTAATAAAAACCAAACAACACTTAAATTACCTACCTAACAAAAGCGAATCAGAACAAAAAGTAAAAATAATTTTTGTTCTATTTAAATTTAAAACTTAACTATTGAAAACAAATTAAACAATTGACAATTAAAAAATACCGGCCTGTCCATCTGCCCTGCGCAACATAAACAACTGCTGGCCGAGTGCTGTATCTCCTCTCATCCCGCCACCCGGGCGTCACTTTATCATAGCACGCGCGAATTGTCGCGTTATATGTATATAACACGTTATTTCCTAAACCAAAAGACCAAATTGGATTCTGTAAAAGGTAAATTATATCTAAATTAAGTACTTATGACGATGGAATCATTTATTCCGATAAGGATTGAAGTTTTGTAGGTCAAAACTCCATGTAAACCGAACCCAAATATTTTATGTTTTCTTTGTAACATAAAAGCAGTCATTGTGGCTTAAATATAAAAGTTAGATATATGGTGTCGTGGACTTTATTGTAGCATTTTTGATTCTACACAATTCTTTGATACATTATTTTGTTCTATATTCAACGGTTTAGGCAGCGTATTGCAAAACAGCGCACCGTCGGCAAAATTTTTTCCGACTTGATTTACTATTATCGTCACTGCTTAGTTGTTATGTTACCTAACGTAACAAAATATAGCCTATAACCTGGCCAGAGAATGTACCTACGAATTAAAAAAAATCACGTAAATCGGATAAGTGGTTCTCGAGTGATAAGCGCACTAACGGACAGACAAACAGACAGACAGACAGAGAGACGTTGAGCTTTATATATATTAAGGAAGTAAAAAAATGATATTGGGCTCGATAAAAAAATAATATCACAATTAAGTTTGTAAGAAAAATGAAATTTTCAGATATTCAAAAATTGTGGGGGACCCTTAACATTTAGAGAAAAATGAATAATGACAAAAAATAATCTTCGCAATAAGAACTATAAAATAAACAAAATAAAATTGAAATTGAATGACAAAGAGCTGAGATAAAGCTAATTTTAAAATACCGTTGGGGGCCATCTTTGATAGCCCATATAACAGTGTTCTACACGGATTTCAAAGTGGCTCCCTATCTCAAAATCTTTATTTTGACCATACGTATGAACACAGAATGTGGCATACTCTAATCAAAAAGTGCAGTGTTTTTTCATGTACCATGTACGACTATTTTTTCGATTTTGTTTTTTTTAGTTTTCTATATGCTAAAGATGCTGCCATGGATGCCACGGGACTTTCTTATACGTAATACTGACAGTGAACAGTGTACGTAATTCTTATTTTATTATTGAAACATATTTCTGACAAACTAATAAAAGATAGAATAAAATGAATGGGACATAAACTATAGAAATATTATTTTATACATTATGTATCGAACGAATTTTGTTTAACGTAATTACTAACACGGAAGCGGATGTTTACTCTTGAAATTTTTTTAATTTTTTGAAATAAGACAAAAATGTTTTAGATAAAAAATGTCGAGTATATTATTATCTATAATATATTCTCCATACATGTTTTTCCAACACATGATTTAGCCAGAAAGAATTTTTTAAAATAAATATTTAGAATAACCCATACTGTTTACTCTCAGTATTCTGAGGTATAAGAAATACCCATGGTAACTATTGCAAATACGTATAAGAAAGTCCCATGACACTCATGGCAGATATTTCTTCTCTGTTATGAACCATTTTAAATGTAATTAAAAATGAATACTTATTAAAAAAAAAATTTTTAGTTAAATTTGTTTTTTCGAAAATATGAATAGAACATAATTTATTACAATTTTTTGTCTTACCATTTTTCTCTAATATGCACCGTTTCAAAAATAATTGACATCAGTAAACACCCGTTTCCGGTTCAAAGATCAATTTCAAAAATAGAAGTTTTTCTTCTCAGACAATATAATAAATCTTTAGTAAATAAAATTTCAACCTTCTACGATTTGTCGTATTTGAACTACGTCTGCAGACAGACAGACACACAGGCATCATGGCGAAAATAGTCAGAATGGATTTAGGGAAGGTCAAAATGGATAATTCCATCAAAATCAAGACTTCGAAAAAATCGGCTTACAATACTTACTTGTACTACATACACTACCGCTAAAAAGTATTTACCAACCTATTTTAAAATATCATTTTAATGAAGCATGTAAATAATATTGAAGAAAATAAATCAAAATTGACGTAAAAATGTTATTTTCTTAAACTTCGACTGATATTTGGAAGATTCCCTACATGGGATCTTCCAAAACGCCCCCAAACCGTGATAAACTCACTTCTTTTTGAACCGAACACTTCATATTTCAACTTATTACTCCTTAACACTTTTTGCTACTGTTCAATTGTCCATGTTTCATGTTATTTTGCTCATTGAAAACGTTTTTTCTTGTTTGCCACTTAAAGTAGAGGTTTCTTCATAGCCACTCTTCCATGGAATCCACTTTTTTGAACAAAAATTCACACTTTACAACTGAAGATGCTTGCATTTATAGAATATTCAAATTAAGGAGTAAGAATGTAATATAATTTATTGAATGAACCCAGTAGACCAGTGGTCCCCAACCCTATGCCCGCGGGCACCATTGTGCCCGCCGACCGTTTTACGTGTGCCCGACCGCGAACTGTGAACGATAAAAAAAGTTTTTTTAAATTTTTTATAACTTAGGTACTTATTAGGCGGTAGCCTGGTAAGAACGGCTTTTATATAGTAACTAATAAGAGAAATATAAGCGTATTTATTTGAAAAAAATATTTGTTTATAAATATATTATATTATTTTACATTTATTCTCTCAAAAACGTATATACCGTAAAACACAGCCAGAAAAATATGTAACCATTTAATCTTTTTCTGGCTGTACGCAATTACAAAAATCACTTACATTAATTCTAAAGATAAATTAAAAATATTTTGTAGATGCAGATTTGTTAATAAAAAACATTTAAGCATATATCAAACATTGCACAAATTCGTTCAACCATATATAAACAATTATTAAAGTCTTAAGAATAGCATTTTTTTACCAGTCACGGCTTACGTAAGAACTAAGAAATATATGAAAATATGCCTCTGAACCTTTTTGTAGATTACAAAATTTTCCATCATAAATTCAGCGAGAGCATATGTCTAACTTTTATAATTTAGGCGTGAGAAACGCCTGAGTGACTGAATCAAAATCGCGATTTTGATGTGGGCACCTTGAAAAAATAAATGGTGCCCGCCACTCGACCGGTAGTCAAAAATATGCTCTGAGGTACAAAAAGGTTGGGGACCACTGCAGTAGACTATAAAAATATTATTTTGAAACTTCAGATCCACTTAGATTAGCTAGAAACTTATTGAAATCCTTATACGGACTATACGTAAGAAATCCAATTTTTCCGTTTTATGGCCTTAAAATATTTGGCAAACATTTTTAAATGTCATAATTGGTAGAAATAATAAGAAATGAGATTAGGAGTATAGTATTATACAAAGGAACAAAAATTATTAGCCTGTTTTGAAAAAATCGTAAAAATTGTGGGTTGGCAAATACTTTTGAGCGGTAGTGTACATTTCATTTACATGCGTATAAGAAAGTAAAAATACTATGGCTAGGCCATAAAATGCACACCCTTAAACTAAAAAAAAGTATTAACTTATAATATCATATAAATACGGTACAATATATTTGGTGAAACTTAAAAGGATGTTTGAAAAAAATATTGGAGGTAATGAATATTATATAAATATATAATATGTAGTTTATCACTCATTAAGATTTTTTAGAAAATCAACAATGAATCTTGATATCAATCGATTATTACCTTTTTTATTTAAATTATTATTTAAATTGTAATTTGCAATGACATATGAAGAAATAGCACCACTAGCGCCTAATGGATGTTTCTTGAACTTCCACGGACTAGTACCTATATATTTGTAAAAATAATTCTTGTCAAAATATGAATGTTTGTTTAAATAAACTGCAAATTTCGTTACTTCTAGTTATCCAATTTTGTTGAGTTTTAATAGGGTTCTATTCTGATAATAGATGAAGTGAATTCAAAAGAATTAGTGCAAATTTATATCGAATTGTAGCCTGTAGTTCGGCGTTTCTATCAAAAAAGCGGGTTAAATCGACAAATTGAACTTTATTTATATTTTTATAACAGAAAATTAAAACCGATCGATATTAAACTAAGCAAAAATGGAGACTGTAATGTTTTCTATCAGAAAATGTAAAAATGTAAGTGAGATACTGAAGAAATTTAAGATATAATACTCATTTTATCAATTTATATACGAAAAAATTTTTTAGGACGAGAGTAGAACACACTTCCAAGCAGAGCCTGCTTGGGGTGTGCAATATTGTAGATATTTTGGCAGACTAGATAATTTATTTATATTATAATTTGTATTCAATCCAATTAAAAACACAATGTATTGGTGTATCACCATCATCATCTACAAAATTAACATCTGCACCTCTATTTAACAATTCCTTAGCTATATCTAGATGACCATCACTAAAAGCAAGATGTAGTGGTGTTTTACCAGTGTTATTATCAAGGTTTACATGTGCACCCTTTTTTAATAACTCTACCACAATTTGAGAATTACTGCTAGACACAGCACGATGAAGTGGTGTTTCCCCATACTTATTAACACTGTTTACATTTACACCTTTTTTTAATAACTCTACAACAATATTTAAATTCTTGGTAGTAACAGCAAGATGCAATGGTGTGTTCGTATCATTATTAACACTGTTTACATTTGCACCTCTTTTTATTAGTTCTACTACAATATCCAGGTTACTTTCTTCTATAGAACAGTGTAGTGGTGTGTTACCATTGTATGTATCTTCTATATCAAGATCAACATCTTTATCTAATAATAGTGTCACTATATCTGTATATCCTTTATTAATAGCGCAATGTAGAGGTGTCTCACCCCGCTTGTTAGTTATGTTGACATTTGAATTTCCTTTTAATAATTCTGCTACAGTCAATGGGAAGTTTCCATTAACGGCACGGTGTAATGGCGTGTTTCCTATTTTGTTGATTGCATTTGGTTTTGCACCTTTTTCTATTAGTTTAGAAATTATACTGTAAATTTCGTTATCCATCGAAGAACTCATTTCTGTAGTTTCAATAGTTCTGTTGATCGGAAGAATGGGCTGATTTTATCTGGAAGAAAGTTTAATGAAAATAAATGTAAACTTTTTGTTTTCTTTAGGGTAGCCAAAAAAATATGGATAGGTAATTTTATAGATCAATGAAATAAGATGTTGACTAAAGGTTTTTAAATTGAACTGAAAAATTAATTTTGGTAGTTGAATGATTTTGCTTGCAAATACTATAGCCCAGGCAATAGACTCAAAAAAACGGTCAAACTAAGAAAAAATTCCGACCAAGCTAGATTTTGGTGGAGACTTTTATTTTGATGTCCTAAACATACCCTAAAAAGTCCCCTTAATTTGGATGGCGGGTTTTTATTTTTTAGGGGGTAAAGGGGGCTGATTCTAGTTTTTGGCAAATATCTCAAAAATTATTAATTTTTCGAGAAAAATTGTTAAAGGAAAATTGTAGCTTATAAAATTCTACACAAAAAAGATCTTTATACTTTTTTCGTATAATCAAAACTTTCTAAGTAAACTGTTAACCCAGTCAAGGGTGCAGTGAAGAGTGCCAAAATCCGAACTTTTAGGGGCAAGCAATTTTATGGTTGATTATTATAGATTTTGGGGCGTAGAATTCGAAAAAAATAACCCGAACTAGCGAAAAGCAGTGCAACACCCTTAAAAAAAGGTTGAAGGGTGAAAACCCCGTTTTCAAGATTTTTTTCAATTTTTCTCAAAATCTAAATCGATGACGGGGTGTTTTTATGGCTGATATTTATTGGGGACAATTAGACGAATCGATCGGGACCAAAAATATTGAATTTAACAGAAAAATATTCTTTCTAGAGGGTTTAAAAAAACGTAAAATTTTTTATTGCGAGGAAAAAATTTAAAAATTAATAATTTTTGTTCAAATCAAAATTGGTCTCAAATTGTTCCTAAAGTTCTAAAGAATACTGATCAACCATAATTTTTTTAAATATTGATATTTTAATCAATGAAAATTATTAAAAAAAATTACGTTACCTACCCATAAACATTAGCGATTTTCATTGGTTAAAATATTAATATTTTTAAAAATTATGGTTGATCAGTATTCTTTAGAACTTTAGGAACAATTTGAGACCAATTTTGATTTGAACAAAAATTATTATTTTTTAAATTTTTTCCTCGCAATAAAAATTTTTACGTTTTTTTAAACCCTCTAGAAAGAGTATTTTTCTGTCAAATTCAATATTTTTGGTCCCGATCGATTCGTCTAATTGTCCCCAATAAATATCAGTCATAAAAACACCCCGTCATCGATTTAGATTTTGAGAAAAATTGAAAAAAATCTTGAAAACGGGGTTTTCACCCTTCAACCCTTTTTTTAAGGGTGTTGCACTACTTTTCGCTAGTTCGGGTTATTTTTTTCGAATTCTACGCCCCAAAATCTATAATAATCAACCATAAAATTGCTTGCCCCTAAAAGTTCGGATTTTGGCACTCTTCACTGCACCCTTGACTGGGTTAACAGTTTACTTAAAAAGTTTTGATTATACGAAAAAAGTATAAAGACCTTTTCTGTGTAGAATTTTATAAGCTACAATTTTCCTTTAACAATTTTTCTCGAAAAATTAATAATTTTTGAGATATTTGCAAAAAACTAGAATCAGCCCCCCTTTACCCCCTAAAAAATAAAAACCCGCCATCCAAATTAACGGGACTTTTTAGGGTATGTTAAGGACATCAAAATAAAAGTCTCCACCAAAATCCAGCTTGGTCGGAATTTTTTTTTAGTAAAAACCTTTATTTCCTGGGCTACTAATTAATTTAATTACAGAAAATAATAGTATATTATACCGCGGACTAGTGAAAAACACACAAAACTGTTTAAGGTAGTTGGTCCATCATAATGTGATCACATTAGGCCATGAGTACATATTTTTAATTTAGAGAAAAGATCATGGCAACGCTGTACATTATCTACTATTAACTTGTCAAATGATTATATTTTATCATCTAAGCTACCACAGAATATATTAATAATAATTAATGAAATCGATTATAATTCCCTTCAATCCACTTATTATATTTTGTAAAAAATTATTTCATTATTTCGTGTATTTTTTACTATAATCAAATGAATACGTTGTTGCCACATTGTCAACAATACTGTAATTTATGTGATGGTGTGGTAGTTGAATCTGGTTAAATCTTAATAACGGGATGGTCAATAATTCCAATTTTTTGTATACTGTTTTCTTTCATATAAATATACAACATGTCAGTTTTTTATGAAAATCTGACGCTACGTTTAAATTTTATCTAATAAATCGTTACGTTAGTGTACGGTTAGTCCATATAAGCTGTGTTAAAAATATAAACTTTGAGATCGTTTTTCATGACTTTGAGATGGTCAATTTTAATAAAAATGGGCTATTTTTCAGATTTTAATCTAGAGAATATTCCTGTGCAATTTAAACAAAATCTGACGAAAACATGTTTACGGACCAACTACCTTAACTCAAAAAATAGTTTCTCATGTATCTGAAATTGCTCCAACTCAAATAAATATAAAAAAAAATTAACTAAACAAAAATAACACCCTACTGCAGCGTTTCTCAACCTTTTAATATTTGCGACCCAATTTTCAGTCACAATCTAAACTTGTTGTTCGTTTTTCACTATGCCGCGCTAAATTCCTGGTGGTATTTCATGCACTGTATAAGACACAAGTAGGTACAGCTTTTTTTAGGGTTCCTTTATAATTTTTCCATGTCCGTCCGTCCGTCTTGAAAAATTTTGACATAATAAGATGAAATTTGGTATACGGTCATATATTGATGACCCAAAAACAGAAATGAAAAGATTTTTGAAAAAAAAAATAATTTTTTTTAGTGTTTTCAAAAAAAAATTCACCTACCCCATTGAGTGGGGTGTCGTTAGAAAGGTATCCTAATACATCCTTAAATCACGATGTATTTGCTCTCCAAAGTCATTATAAAAGTGTCCCCCCTCTATTTTCTAAACTATCAATTCAAAAAATCTGAAAAAATTCCAGAATCTAGCTTTTAATTAGTACTTTCACTAAAAATTATAAGGAACATTGTCAAAAATATTTGGAATCCCCCTTCTATCTACTGAAAAGTGAACACACATTTTTCACCACTTACCCCATTGAGTGGGATGTTATTTGATAGGTCTCCTAAAATGCAATAAAAAATTACAAATAACTTTTTGATTTCAACCCTTCAGTTACGGTATATTTGCTTTTTAATGTCGTTGTCAGAGCGCCCCCCCCTTCTATTTTCTAAACTATCGATTCAAAAAATCTAAAAAAATTCAGAATGTAGCTTTTAATTAGTACTTTCACTGAAAATTATAACGAACATTATCAGAAATGTTTTGGACCCCCCTATCATTGATTGAAAAGTGATTTACCCCATTGAGTGGGGTGTCATTTGATAGGTTTCCTAAAATGCAATAGTAAAAGTCAAATGACTTTTTGATTTTAACCCTCCAGTACATATTTGTAAGAAATAAAACGGGCAAGTGCGTGTTGGGCACGTACATGATAGGGTTCCGTAGTCATTCTCACTACGATTTATAAAAAGTATTTTTCAAAATTTTCGTGACTGAAGGGTTAAAATCAAAAAGTCATTTGACTTTTATTATTGCATTTTAGGAGACCTATCAAATGACACCCCACTCAATGGGGTAAATGAAAAAAATGTGAGTTCACTTTTCAATCTATGAAAAGGGGGTCCAAAATATTTTTGACAATGTTCGTTATAATTTTCAGTGAAAGTTCTAATTAAAAGCTACATTCTGAATTTTTTTCAGATTTTTTGAATCGATAGTTTAGAAAATAGAGGGGGGGGGACGCTCTGACAGCGACATTAAAAAGCAAATATATCGCGACTGAAGGGTTAAAATCAAAAAGTTATTTGACGTTTTTTATTGCATTTTATGAGACCTATTAAATGACACCCCACTCAATAGGGTAAGTAGGGAAAAAAATGTAAGTTAACTTTTCAATCTATGAAAAGGGGGTCCAAAATATTTTTGACAATGTTCGTTATAATTTTCAGTGAAAGTACTAATTAAAAGCTACATTCTGAATTTTTTTCAGATTTTTTGAATCGATAGTTTAGAAAATAGAGGGGGGGGACGCTCTGACAGCGACATTAAAAAGCAAATATATCGCGACTGAAGGGTTAAAATCAAAAAGTTATTTGACGTTTTTTATTGCATTTTACGAGACCTATTAAATGACACCCCACTCAATAGGGTAAGTGGGGAAAAAAATGAAAGTTCAATTTTCAGTCTATGAAAGGGGGGTCCAAAATATTTTTGACAATGTTCGTTATAATTTTCAGTGAAAGTACTAATTAAAATCTACGTTCTGAAATTTTTTCAGATTTTTTAAATTGATAGTTTAGAAAATAGAGGGGGGGGGACGCTTTTTTAATGACTTTGGAGAGAAAATACATCGTGATCGAAGGCTTAAAATTAAAAATTTCTATTACATTTTTTCTTGCATTTTAGGAGACCTTTCTAACGACATCCCACTCAATGGTGTAGGTGAAATTTTTTTTTTGAAAACACTTTTCATTTTATGAAAGGGGGGTCTAAAAAATTTTTATTTTCAAAAATCTTATCATTTCTGTTTTTGGGTCATCAATCTACGGCCGTGTACCAAATTTCATCTTATTATCTCAAAATTTTTCAGGACGGACGGACGGACATGGAGAAACTATAAGGGTTCCTAGTTTTCTACGGAACCCTAAAAACGTATCAATTCACTTTAAAAAAAAATACTAAAATTTTCGAGGTCTAAAATTAAAGTGACCTTTTTCCGAGGAGTTTTCTGGATGGTAGGGAGAGTACCCCTATTTTGAAATATTGTCTTCTTTTTTATTTTTGTAATTCTGGTGACCTTTTATATTGCCATTTTTTGTTATTTTTAAGAATTCGTCAAATGGTCGAAAACAAGTAGGTACCTACTAGGGCTTGCAAAAAACCGACTAAATTTCAAAAACTGGTTTTCGGTTTTTTCGTAAAATGAAAACCGGTTAACCGGTTTTTTCGTGTTTTTTTTTTAATTTATTAAAATAAAACAATAAATTGATATTTAAAAATAAAAACGATTTATTGGTCTATATTTTTTCAAGTTCAAATTGAAACTAATCAATTTCAAATTGGGAATTATAATTTTTAAATTGGTTAAGTTTAAAAGCTAGTTAAAAGTGATTTAGCCATTGAAGTACCACATACCCAGTGGCGAAGACAGAAAAATGCCTGGAACTAAGTTTCGATTACAGTAGCTAAAAAATACGCGAAAATATTATTGTTGCTAATTGTAGCTGATATGTCACTCATGTTTAAAGAATCAAAACTGATGCATTGATTATGCTTTGTTAATTTGAGTAATAGTAAATCATTAGGAGCTTGATTTTAAATAAAATTAAAAATAGTTAATATATCTTATCTTTACTAATTAATATTCGTGAAGATAAGTTAAATAACACTGGTCAACAGAAAAAAAATGTTGTTTTGGCGCAAAGTTAAGATAATATTTTCTTGGGTAATGTTGGCTCACTGATTCCGAAAATGACTGTTTACCAGTGTAATAATTGAAACAGCTGGCCCTACATGAGCGGGAGGGAGGGGGGCTAACAAGACTGTAACCTGGGGTCGAGGATTAGGGAGGACTCGGCGCGGCAAGCAAAAATAAAAATCGGAGAATGGTCGAAAAAAAGATCATACAAATTTGAAATTTCTGTTATTGAAAGACCAAAAAATAACCTGGTCAAGAAAAAAGTTTGTATTATATTTTGTATTATAATACCTACATTATCTTATAATAAAATAAATGATTTATTTATTTCCATCTCAAATGTGAAATTTACAATTCTCAATTTGAAATTGATTAGTCTCTATTTGAGCTATAAATAGTAGATATAGATTCAATTTGGATCTCCTTTATTATTATAATTATAGACTTCACGAAGAAATAAAGAAGATATAATTGACTTCCGGTTTTGGTAAATTTTAACGAAAAACCGGTATACCGGTTTCGGTTTTATCCGGTTTGCAAGTCCTAGTACCTACTGATCGGACAACAGGCGAAATGATCCTAATATGATTTCAATCGATTATAAATAAACAATATTGGTTACATACAGTGATGAACTAAGGCAGGTTGGCACACGGGGCTGAAAGTTAATTATGCACCTCAACCCCCTAGTCATAAACTTTTTTTTAAACCGTTATAAGGTATGTGGACCATGAAAGGCCTCCTTAAGGAATAAACAGTTATTATTCCTTTATTTACTGGATAAATGAAACAAACAAAGTATTAAGTTACACTTTGTTTTATTAAACTCTTCCAAATGGCCTTACAAAGAACAAGGCGTTGTTAATCAGTCGTTTAACTTAAAACTAACGTTGTGACAATCAAAATATCTGCTTAATATATAACTACAAAAAAGGTCTTTCATTAAAATGAAACTTTAAAGTCTTACCATATTAAATTCACAAAAAAATACTCAATGAACATTACTTGAACACTATCGTAAAACTAAGAATGTATTCGTGAAAATGTTTTAAAAATAATTTTAATGAGTATTATATCGACATCAAATAAGTTACCAATAATCTTTATAATGAAATTAAACAAAATAATTATAACCGACCAAGCATGGCCAACTGTCAATTTTTTGATCGGCCTTACAAGGAACCATTGGCTTACCTAGGAACACTACCGATATTTTAACTAAAATGGAAATAAAGTAATTTTTTTTCTTTAGTACCATAGCAAACCCTTATACAGGATGATTTACAACTAGTGTAAAAAAATTAACAGTAGATCGAGGACGTTATTTTAAGCAAAAAAGTTTGTATGAACATGTGTCCGAAAATTCTTTGTGAGGGAGCTACAGCCTTTCAAAGATTTTACTCAAAATTAGTGTTTATTTAAGAGAACCCTTTATGGTACAGTAATAAAATTTGATATCCAGTTTATCATTAATACGTGTCATCGATTTCCAGTATCAAACAATAATAATTTAGTCCAGGGGTGTATGGGCCCAATGGGCTCGCCGATTTTTATCAAGTATTTTTTTTGTTCTTTAATATTTTTCTAAGTTGGGTACTTGTAGAAGATTATATGACACAAAACACACAAAAATATACTTTATTAATTTATTATAAGACCTACTGTTCTTGGGAAATATCGAGAAAAAGAAAGTATTGCAGAATTTTACTTAATACGGATGCCTCAAATTATGCAAAGTAAGCTTATATTCTTGTTCTATGATTAAAAATAAGATAAAAAGTTAATATAAATATACCTCTAAAACATAGAACAAGAATATAAATTTATTTTGGGTATTTTGAAGCATCCGTATTTAGTACAATTCTGCAGTACGTACTTTATTTTTATCAATATTTCTCAAAAACGGTTGGTCCTATAATAAATGAACAAAGTATATTTTTGTGTGTTTTGTGTCATATAATCTTTCGCAAGTACCCAACTAAGGAAAAAAATAAAGAACAAAAAAATACTTGATAAAAATGGGTGGGCCTACTGGCCTCATACACCCCTGGTCTAAATATTGTTTGATAGTGGAAATCGATAACACGTATTAATACTAAACCGGTTATCAATTTTCATAACTGTATCACTGAGGGTTCTCTAGTTATTAAATAAACACTAATTTTAAGCAAAATCTTTGAAAGGCTGTAGTTCCCTCACGAAGAATTTTCGGACAATGTTCACACAAGGTTTTTTGCTTAAAATAACATCCTCGATCTGCTGTTAATTTTTTTACACTAGTTGTAATTCACCCTGTATATCAATTCAGAGTAAAAAAATAAAGAAAATAATACGTTTTGCTGTGAGCGCGTATTATAATTTTAACCTCGACGACCGAAGTCAATAAATGATGGGACGACACAGACAAAATAGCGGCCTGAGTGAGTATAAGGAATTTGTCATCACATAGCAATAACTACAACTTTTTAATAATTGGCCTTACAAGGAGCATGGTCTTCCATGGACCACCCACCTTATGCAAAATAAATTGGATTACTTATTACGGGTCACATATATTTATACAACAAACAGTAATAATGAAAATATAGATAAAATACTTACATAAATTTTATAAAATAGCAAAATTATTTAATACTCTCTTATGTAACTTTTCACACTTATAATGTACAATAATATTATGTAATATTAAATATGTATTGTTGTGATTTGGAACACATCCTCTCTCAACAGCTGCAATGTGTTTATGTTATTTACAGACATGATATGTAATGTAAAGGTAGCTACACACGTACCTACATACTTGTAAGTCGTATAAACATTACCGCGCAAAACTGTATGCGCTATGCATACAAGTGTGTAGGATATGAATAAGGCCGACACTTTAGTCAGCTTCATGTTTCGACGTTGGCTTTAATATAAATGGCTTCAAATTGATTCAATACGTATTGATTCGAAACTCCAGTGAAATCTGTGACAGTACCAAATAAAATATCGGTATGGAGAACTATACATGACTTCCATGTTCTATAATATCTTTTACAATAATTTTTAATATATGTATAACTCACCTTTGTATTATAAATATTAATTTTCTAATATTCAAATGTCAGTTGTAGAATACACATTTTTGTAAAATAATATTTATCTGACATTTGAATTTAACTACGCTTGTTTTCTTGGCAACATGAATTTATTAGTATTTAAAATTAAAACTTTGAGGGTGGTTTTCACCCCTTCAGTGACTATCTAAGCACATTTATGAAATAAGTCCCCCTTAGATTGGATTGAACTCCAAGTGTTCCAAGTCTTATCAAAATCGGTTATATAATAGTCACTTTTCAGACGATAATAGGTACAAAATTTCGAATATTTCCGAAACCCCTAATCCGATTAGCACCAAAATCAATAGGTCTGGAGTACTCACTGAGGCAAACATTCTCCCCAAAAATAATTCAAATCGGTAAATATTTACATTAGTTATCGTGAACGGAAGAAAATTCTACATCCAGACATACAGACACACACACGCACAGCCGCCATGCGGAAATCAACTTTTCTTTACGTTTTCAAGTTAGTACAATCAGAATCTGCTTTTTTTCGGACACGATTTTTTGATGGTATTACAATACTTCCATTTCTTCGAACATGGAAGTAAAAATAGTCTAACGATAAATTGTTCTTATGGTATATTGTCCGCACATCGTCGAGTGAGAAATGTTTTTGAAATGCCTGGGCACAGTTAATCGAAAAGTTAACTTCGTTAATCGTTAATCCGTTAATAAAAAAGATAACTTCATTAACCGTTAAAATTCCGAAAATGTAACGAAAGTTAAAGTTAACCGAAAATTTTAAAATTTATCGAAAGTTAAAGTTAATCGGTAAAAAGTTAACCATCCAAAATGTTTTAAGACCTATTTCGACAACTTTCTTATGTACTTTTCATCAAACAACCAATGTAACGGACTAAAGTTAACGGAAGTTAAATTTAACAAAAGCGTTAACATTTTTTTGAGTTAACTTAAATGTTAATCCGTTAAGCATTTTGTTAACTTCGTTAATTAACGATTAACAGATTAACGAGTTAATGCCCACCTATGTTAATACGTTCTAGCCATGGTGGAGATAGGGGAAGGTCGTTCCATAGAGCGATTGGCCCATAGACTTATAGATTGGACTGAGCAATAAACCTAAAAAAATTGACCACTCTATAGTCTATTTCATTTAAATTTGCAGTGGTGGGCGGGGATTAGATGGTACGATTCACACAGGAACTATTTTATAGCTAACGGAAAAGTTTTTTCACTAGTTTATTAAACCTTTCAGTGGATTTTTTTCAAACTTTCACTGTATTTAGATTCATCTTTCATACAAAGTATAGGCTAAATTTTATTTTCAACACATTTATAGTTTTTATGCTGTGATTTTTTTGTTTGGCAAAACGGGAAATAACTCACATTTTAATTTATTACTGATTGTTGCAAATACTCAATAGTGTTTTTTTTTCTTGACATCAGACGTATAATTTTTTTAAAACCACGTGATTTTTGGCATATCTGAACTCTGTCATATAACTTTTAAATATATATTATAAATATTAGTTTTCTTATATCCTAATGTCAACTGTATATATACATACATTTGTAGAATAACTAATCTGACAGTTTGAATTTAATTGCAATTATTTCCAAGGCAACATGATGTATTGCATTAGTGAAAATTGTGTTATTGTGAATCTATCTGGCGTTTTGACCAATCAGGAGCGCGTATTATGCTTCCTATGCTAGCTACCGCTGCAATCTTAAATGAAATAGACTATGGTAGGTCTGTAATGACTGCATACAAACTTGTGACGTAACCAATTAGAATTCTATAGAAAGAGACAGATATTGGCTACTTTATCGCTTTGTTTCTTCGCCAGTCGTTGTATGGAGCGGTTGTTAAGTAGAAGGTCACTGTATAGAGCGGTGAATGCATCCACCATGTTTTATCTACATATGTAGTTCCATAATGTGGTATAGTAGGTCTTGAAAATGTATGCACGTGTGTGTTGACCTTTATGTGTAGCCGATTTTCAAGGTTAGAAAGATAAATTATGTAAAAAAATGCGTCTGACATTTATCACTGAAGCATAATAATACATAAAAAAGATTATTTAAAGTAGGTATATAATCAAATATGAAAAAAACAATTAAGATTTTTTGTTGGTATGTTATTATTCATATTATTAGTTTTGTTTTTGGTTTGTATTTTAAATTAAGATTTAAATTAACATCAACAGATGGCATAAATATGCATTTTTGCAATGATTTAATTTTGTAGTAGTCTGTGCATATACAGGTGAATTTTAAGTTATCGTAAGGATATATTTCGATAGCAATGAGAAAAAGATGTTTATTTTTGATTTGATGGACGATATTATGGTCAACTAAGTTTTTTAAGTTCGAATTTATATTTTATGAATTTATAAACAAAAAGCATATTTTTTAGTTTTTAACAAAATACCTATAAATTTTTGTTTTATTTTCAATAATGTTTAGAATCATATAATATTTATTTTCAAAAAAAATTAAGCTTCTTTCATTTTTCTGAAATCTCTCAAGTGCCCAGTGTTATCAACCAATTTAAAGCTCCTTTAGCGCTAAATGCTCCTTTAAAGTAAATTTGGTATATTACAAATGTGATTTAAATCAATATTTAAGCTCTCAATGAAAACTTTACATAATATACGTTGTAAAGAAATACTGCAGAAAATTTAAAATCTATTTAAATAAATGTATTTTGCTTGGATCTGTTGATAATATGACAGTTAGTTAAAGGAGCATTTAGTTAATGTTGATAATACTGGACGAAGGAGTAGTAGGAAGAGATAAAAAAAATCGAATCAAAGTTCAAAAACTAGAAAGTGTCACCATTTAAAAACATCAATATCCATTCAATTTTCACAAAAATACAGCTGTAAACATGTTTTTTTTATTATCTTTAAGAAATTTGGGGGGGGGGGGGTAGCCTTAAAGAAATTCGAAAATAAGAAAATTAATGGCCACCCTAATAGACATATGATAAAGTGATTACATTCCTAAGCCGGATCATTTTTAAAAGCTTTTATCTAACTTCACTTGTTAGTTAGTTAAGATCAAATATTGCAATCGAAATTTCGACTTATTTAAGATAGAGCTTTGAAATTTTGTATACAGGGTGTTTGGTTCGGCGATACGAATATTTTGAAGGAAGGTGGAATGAGTCATTTGAAAGTGATTTAAGTAAATATACCTATATACAAAGTGCTACAGTTTTTTTATATCGGCCTTTTTAGTAAATTTTTGAGAAAACCCAGATTTATAGATATTAATGGCGAAAGTTCAAAAGTTAATGAGCCCATATTTTTCAAACATGATTTTTATATTACTTAAATGTCTAAGCTACACTTTCAGATCAAAATAAAATTTATGAATAATAAAAACAAAGAATGGCTGCAGGTTAACATTTGAAAATTTATAAAACTTTAATAAAATTATTTCTTTAAAAAATTATTTTATAAAATCTAGCACACTTACAGATGTTCAAATGGTCTTAAAAACTGCTCTATTTCATACCCTTTCGAAAAACCTACCGTATTACCTATATGAATGGGCTATTTTTGTGAAAAAAACTTACATTTATCCGAGAATAAGAAATATTTTTACATTTTTCCAGTGAGTTGATCCTAGTGTGCTAATCTTAATAAGTCGTAAAAAACATGATGCGGGTACTTTTCAAACATTTTTTATACTCATGGACAGAATAACACTTACTCCTGTACAAATGCTTGAAAATGATGACCCTTCAGACTAATGACGATTTTTTTTCGGTTTTTGATAAATTTTGGTAAATTCAGCACACTAGGATCAACTCACTGGAAAAATGTAAAAGTCTTACTTATTCTCGGATAAATGTAAGTTTTTTCACAAAAATAGCCCATTAATGTAGGTAATACTGCAGGTTTTTCGAAAGGGTATGAAATAGAGCAGTTTTTAAGACCATTTGAACATCTGTAAGTGTGCTAGATTTTATAAAATATTTTTTTAAAGAAATAATTTTATTAAAGTTTTATAAATTTTCAAATGTTAACCTGCAGCCATTCTTTGTTTTTATTATTCATAAATTTTATTTTGATCTGAAAGTGTAGCTTAGACATTTAAGTAATATAAAAATCATGTTTGAAAAATATGGGCTCATTAACTTTTGAACTTTCGCCATTAATATCTATAAATCTGGGTTTTCTCAAAAATTTACTAAAAAGGCCGATATAAAAAAACTGTAGCACTTTGTATATAGGTATATTTGCTTAAATCACTTCCAAATGACTCATTATACCTTCCTTCAAAATATTCGTATCGCCGAACCAAACACTCTGTATATAATATCGTTCTAACTCCAACATGGCGGATTTTCTTTATAGCTATATTGATGATATGGGTATCAAATGAAAGAGTTTGTCGTATGTTAGCTAGTTAGGCAAGGCTTGTCCAACCCGAGGCCCGCGGGCCCCATGCAGCTCGGGAGTACTTTTTGTGTGGCCCGCATGAGATTTATAGAAAGAAAGAAAATATCAAAATAATTAGTGAAGAAAAAAATAAAGGTCAGATTTTTATATTAAATACAAAAAATGTGCGGCCCTTAACAAACTCAGTTTGGGCTATGCAGCCCAAGAAGGTCAAAAGGTTGGAGACCTATGAGTAAAACAATTAGTAACTAAAAATTATAAAATAAAATTATATAAAAAAATACTTTTTAAAAACAAGCATTTTATTAAAAATGCACCAAAAAGTAAAAAAAAACATTTTCAGCTCTCACAAAAATTTCAGGTTTTTATGACTAAAATCAATAAAAGCGCCGGGCGCTATAAAGACAAATGTATGAATAAAAAAATTATGCAAAATAAGAAATGAAGTATAAATTGATAGAAGATAAGAGTAGAAAATTTATAAACTACTAGAATTTTTGTTAAACTACTTAACAATTTTATAAATACAATAATGAAAGAATTAATTAATTAAAAGCTATACATTTACCTTTGTAAGTGCCCCGCGCTTTTATTGGTTTTAGTCATAAAAACTTGAAATTTTTGTGATAGCTGAAAATTTATTTTTTACTTTTTAGTGCATTTTAATATATATAAAGCTCAACGTCTCTCTGTCTGTCTGTCTGTCCGTTAGTCCGCTTATCACTCGAGAACCACTTATCCGATTTACGTGTTTTTTTTAATTCATAGGTACATTCTCTGGCCAGGTTATAGGCTATATTTTGTTACATTAGGTAACATAACAACTAAGCAGTGACGATAATAGTAAATCAAGTCGGAAAAAATTTTACCGACGGCGCGCTGTTTTGCAATACACTGCCTAAACCGTTGAATATAGAACAAAATAATGTATTAAAGAATTGTGTAGAATCAAAAGTGCTACAATAAAGTCCGCGACACCATATGTCTAACTTTTATATTTAAGCCACAATGACTGCTTTTATGTTACAAAGAAAACATAAAATATTTGGGTTCTGTTTACATGGACTTATGACCTGCAAAACTTTAATCATTATCGAAATAAATGATTTCATCGTCATAAGTACTTAATGTAGATATAATTTGCCTTTTACAGAATCCAATTTGGTCTTTTGGTTTAGGAAATAATGTGAAATAAGTATATACAATAAATGCGCGCGAACTACGACTAGACGCACACCGCGCTGTGCAGAAGGGACAGACCGGTATTCTTTTGATTGTCAATTGTTTAAATTGTTTTCAATAATTAACTTTTAAATAAATAGAACAAAAATTATTTTTACTTATTGTTCTGATTCGCTTTTGTTAGATAAGTAATTTAAGTGTTGTTTGGTTTTTATTAGAAAAATAACTAATCGTGTTTATTCGCTGGGTGCAAAGTAGGTAGTGGGGGGAACGAAATCGATCACAGCGCACAACGTGGCAAAAAATAACACTTTGGGTGGACTAACTGTCATTTTTAATAGACTCGTTTTTAACTGAAAATAGAAAGGTCATCATGGTTAATCCCACTATAGACTATGTGCAAGGGGGTGGAGTTAGAAATAATGTCGATGCGAGTGTTTCGTGGTGAGCAATATTGTAAAATTATCGGCGCCAAAATTTGAGGTTATGCTGTCAATGTAAACGAATTAATTATTTCTCTGTTATACGTCATAATTAAAGAGAAAAAGATACCCAAAATAAATAATTTTCACGTACCCTTTATGCTATACTATTTATATTATATGCAAACAGCTAAATTAAATGATATTTGTTTAATAAAAAATTTCACGGTATTAAACATATTAAACAATGTTAAAAAGAGAGTTGAATCCATTCAATCCTTCTCTATTACCCGCTGCTAGCGGCGCTAATAGACTTCGTGCACATAGCCAATAGTCATAAATAATCGTCTAAAATGTATATATTACGATATTTTATTGAAATTATTTGTTTGTTAGTACATACGTCAAAGTCCACCCGTTAGTTGGCGCTGTCATAGCGCACGATGCGAATACTTAATTAAACTATATATTTTTAAAATCCTAAACAATAAAACCGTAGTCCACGCGAGCGAAGCCGTACGGGCCCAGCTAGTTTTTAATAAAAGTATTTTTTTTATATAATTTTATCCATGATATAACCAGTTTAGTATCACAATCAGATACAGATAATAATATTTTGAGATCCACTGGTACAAAATAACGACAATATTCGGAAATGATTATCTCTTATTAAACAAGGTTTTAATATAACAACATTAATAAAACCAACACTGTGCGAATGGAGAAAAAATTACAGGGAATGGGTTGTAACAGGGAATGAAACCATACGTTAGTGGCGCTAGGGGGAGGGGCAGGGAGGGAGGGGGTGCGTGTTATGTGTGTACACAGGACACAAACGATACAAAATAAAAGGATACGAGGGTGTAAAACATCCTGTCATATCCTTGCTGGGATGAAAATTTGTTTCAAAAATATGCGTATAGCAACAGTCATTCAAAAAACAGGGATGTCAAACTTGACAAAGATTAGAATATATTCAAATTGTGTTGTTGTCGTTGAAATGTATTGTTATGGTTTCATAGTTGACAGTATTATTAAGGGTGTGTGACACCAGTGGCGTAACAGGGGTAAATATAGGCCCGCTAGCAAATTTTTAAAATATAAAAAGTTTAGACGTTCAGCTAGGGCTTGCAAACCGGTTAAAACCGAAACCGGTATACCGGTTTTTCGTTAAAATTTACCAAAACCGAAAAACCGGTTTTTTCATGAAAAAACCGATTTTAAAACCGGAAGTCAATTATATCTTCTTTTTTTCTACAAACTGAAAAATAATTTTATGTATCTACTGTCATTCATGAAGTGTTTATGTTGTAAAATTATTTAAATTCAAATAAAAAGGGAAAGGATGACATCTATGAAAGAACGCGCAATGTACAAATAAAAATACTATAGTGGAGTAAATGGAATTGAGTTTCATTCGTGAAGTCTATAATAATAATAAAGGAGATCCAAATTGAATCTATCTTTATCTACTATTTATTATAGCTCAAATAGAGACTAATCAATTTCAAATTGAGAATTGTGAATTTCAGATTTGAGATGGAAATAAATAAATCATTTATTTTATTATTATATAAATAATGTAATATAATACAAACTTTTTTTTATCAGGTTATTTTTTGGACTTTCAATAACAGAAATTTCAATTTTTTTTTCGACCATTCAATTAAAAATTCAAATACGTAAATATACCATTCTCCGATTTTTATTTTTGCTCGCCGCGCCGAGTCCTCCCTAATTCTCGACCCCAGGTTAGAGTCTTGTTAGCCCCCCTCCCTCCCGCTCATGTAGGGGCCACTGTTTCAATTATTATTTAACTTATTATTACGAATATTAATTAGTAAAGATAAGATATATAAACTATTTTTAATTTTATTTAAATTCAAGCTCCCAATGATTTACTATTATTAAAATTAACAAAGCATAATCAATGCTTCAGTTTTGAATCTTTAAACATGAGTGATATATCAGCTACAATTTACAACAATCATATTTTCGCGTATTTTTTTAGCTACTGTAATCGAAACTCATTTCCAGGCATTTTTCTGCCTTCACCACTGAGTATGTGGTACTTCAATACCTAAATCACTTTTAACACTAGCTTTTAAACTTAACCAATTTAAAAATGATAATTCCCAATTTGAAACTGATTATTCCCAATTTGCAATAGAGTAGTCTCAATTTGAACTTGAAAAAATATAGACCAATAAATCGTTTTTATTTTTAAATATCAATTTATTGTTTTATTTTAATAAATTAAAAAAAAAAAAAAAAAAAAAAAAACGAAAAAAACCGGTATACCGGTTTTCGTTTTACGAAAAAACTGAAAACCGGTTTTTGAAATTTAGTCGGTTTTTTGCAAGCCCTAACGCTCACCCGTCATAGAACATCCCAATGTTTATAAAAAATATACATAACTAGCGGAATCCCGCGGCTTCGCTCGCGTTGATTTCGAAACTAATTGCAACTCTCCATACGTGATATTACATTTATTTAAATTGATTTTTATTCATCAATCTAAAAAAACGTAAATATCTTGGATCTTAGTTAAAAATTGCAAAAACCCACCCCCTGTCTACTCCCGCCATTAGGGGTTGAATATCGATATTTTTTTTATTGTATATTATATTGGCCAGTTCCACTATTATAACTTAAGCAGTTATGCATATTAACATATCAAAAACATAGACCCTGTCTACCCCCGTCATTATTGGTTGAATGTCGAAATTTTTATTTTAATAGATGACCATTTTGCCCGAATTTACCTAAATCCATCCTCGTCCCCGTCCTATAATTTTTTACTGGTTGAATGTCGAACTTTTATTTTTAATTGAATATTAATTTGTCTAAAACCTTAACATCATGAACAGTTATGAAGATAAATATATCAAAATTTTACCCCCACCCCATTCCCATAGAGGTTGAATTTTCTGATATTTGTCTTGTAGAGTAATGTATAGTACCTACTTGTGCCATGTTTCATTCGGTGAATACAAAAAAAAATTATTTTACAAATTTTTCCACCCTCTAACACCTTAGGGGTTAAATTTTGAGAAATGCTGAAATAATTGTTTCATTATTTATATTATAGAGTATGTTCGATAACTTTCAATTAAATGCGAACAGAAAAAATATTTTTTTTATATAAATTTTAACACCCTGTTTTAAATAGGGGTTGAATTTGGAAAAATCCTTTCTTAGTGGGTGCTTACATCATAAAAGGAAGGCACCTACGAAATTTCACGTTTCTAGGTCCAGGGGTTTGGGCTGTACGTTGATATATGAATGAGTGAGTGAGTGAGTGGTTAAGGACTAACTCTTTTATAGATATAGATTTTAAAATATATAGGTCTCTCGGAAGTTGGCACAAGATGAGGTTACAGAGACCGATATATTTAAAAATTATGTTTATTTCTCTATATCTATATCTATAAAAGAGTTTGTCCTTAACCATTCACTCACTCACTCATATATCAACGTACAGCCCAAACCCCTGAACCTAGAAACATGAAATTTCGTAGGTGCCTTCCTTTTATGATGTAAGCACCCACTAAGAAAGGATTTTTTTAAATTCAACCCCAACGTGGTTAAATCAGGGTGTCAAAGTTTATATAAAAATTATTTTTTTTGTTCGCATTTAATTGAAACTTATTTCAGAATTTCCCAAAATTTAACCCCTAAGAGAGGTTGAAAAATTTATAAAATATTTTTTTTGTATTCACCGAATGAAACATGGCACAAGTAGGTATTCTACAAGACAAATATCAGTTACGAAAATTCAACCCCTATGGGAATGAGTGGGGGGGGGGGTAAAATTTTGATATATTTATCTTCATAATTGTTCGTGATATTAAAGTAAATTCGGACAAATTAATATTCAATTAAAAATGAAAGTTCGATATTCAAGCCGACGAGGATGGATTTAGAAACCAATATAAAAAAGTGTATTATGTCATCCCCTATCATATATGAAGGGTTCTAATTAGTTTCGAAGTTTATGCGAGTGAAGCCGCGGAGTTCCGCTAGTTTCTTATAAACATTGTGATGTTCTATGACAGGAAAACGTTTCGAAAATTGCCGTTAGTTAGCTTTATTATAATAATTTTGCATAGATTTGATAAGGGATTGATAAACTGCCACAGCATCTTGGTGTATAAGGTGGCTAAAAATTACTGAACATTTATCGCGGGCCCCATGGCTTTTTGCTAGTCCAGTCGCCCTGTAGTCAGTGTTGGTAAAAAATTAGTTATATTTGTTGATATTTGATAACTGCCATTACTGAAAATTAATCTGTATGCATTTAATTGTCTTCCATTGACATGATAATTCATCATTTTGTTTAAAAAACAGTGGAAAAATAATTATCTCAGTTCGGTCACACTATCAAGAATCTGACTCTTTATTTTCTAAGTTTTGTGTCTTATGTTAGTACTTATCATTTTTTAATTATTAGCAAGTGTCCATTAGAGCTGGGCGGCGGACCGTGAATTCTTCGGGTCACGCCGGGTCACGGCCGTGACCCGCGTGAGCGTGAGCGATTTTCAAATATTGGATCGTGAGTATGCGTGATCGTGAGTAACAATAAAACAATCGTGCGTGACCGTGCGTGAATAAATTTTTGTCGTGCGTGAGTCCGTGAGTCGTGACTATGCATATTTTGAGAATGCTACGTTTGGATTCGTTTCACATATTTAATTGTTAATATGAAAAGCTACAATTGACTACAATAAGAATTTCAAAGAAGAAGTACTCTAAAATTCAATATTCAGCGTTGCCAACTTGAAATAAATTTAAAATCCTTCTGTCGACACGTTAATAATCCCCCAGATTTTAAAATGTATTGGTTGTTACTATTACATACTATGTTTTATTTCCATTTTATCCATTTTTTTTGTTATTATTTTAACTAAAAATGTAGTTTAAAAGAAATAATACAAATATTAAGTATACACATATTATATTGCACGAAAAAAAAATTAATTAAAATTTTTATTTATTCCATATTATTAAATCGTGTCACGACCGTGACCCGCCGTGCGTGATCGGGCGTGAGTAAAAAAATACAATTCGTGAGCGTGCGTGATCGTGATTTTTATTTCTGAGACCGTGAGTGAGCGGGCATGACTAAAAAATTTTTGCTCGTAAGCGTTCGTGATCGTGAGCAAAAATTACTCACGCGCCCAGCTCTAGTGTCCATCACTAGTTTAACTTTATCCATTACTGGAGAAAAAATCATAAACAAAATAAAAAGCTATAATTTAAGAATAAACTACAGTAGAAACAAGTTATAACGACATCGAAGGGACCGGTCATATTGGTCGTAAAAAGCGGATAGTCGAAATAACCGGTCAAATGTAATTACATGGGATTCAGTTGGACATTTAATTTGAGTCGTTAAAACCAATAACGTCGTATTAAATGATGTCGTTATAACCGGTTTCTACTGTTCATGTATTAGCGGACTTTGGTAATTAAATTGATTTAATAAAGAGTTACTTGTTTTATTAGTAACATGAGTTCATGAGAACAACAAAAATGAAGCCCATCAACCCTAAAAAATAGTGTACCTTGCTCTTAAAGCAGCGATTCTCAACCTGTGGGGCGCGCCCCCTAGAGAGGCGTGATAATACTGAATGGGGGGCGCGAGCATATAGAGAAAAAAATGAGAAAACATATTATTAAAAAGTTTATTTAATTTACTCAAATAAAAGCAATAAAATACATTCTGACATAATAAAAAATTAAAAAATAAAATACACGTTTACATTTACACTGATATAATAGGTACAGTAGGGTGTTCCAAAAAAAGTCGATAATTTTTTTTTTTCGATTGCATGTGAAATTCTTGTTATATATGCTAAAAAAAAAATTCTGTAAAAATTTGAGCCCTTAATATCAACTTGAAGAACTCCATCACCGAATTTGAAGATTTACCATTGATTTAACATGGAAAAATGATTTTTTAACGTTCATTTCTCCTGCAAACTATGTAGAACATTATTTTTCGGAAAAACCATGACTGATCCTTCTTCAGTATTAAATTCTGTAAAAAAAAGCTCTTAGGGTCCAGTCTCTAACGTCAACCCTCTCGTTTTTAAATTTCAAAAAATCTGTATTTTTTAACGCAAATAAAAACGAGAGGGTTGACGTTAGAGACTGGACCCTAAGAGCTTTTTTTTACAGAATTTAATACTGAAGAAGGATCAGTCATGGTTTTTCCGAAAAATAATGTTCTACATAGTTTGCAGGAGAAATGAACGTTAAAAAATCATTTTTCCATGTTAAATCAATGGTAAATCTTCAAATTCGGTGATGGAGTTCTTCAAGTTGATATTAAGGGCTCAAATTTTTACAGAATTTTTTTTATAGCATATATAACAAGAATTTCACATGCAATCGAAAAAAAAAATTATCGACTTTTTTTGGAACACCCTAAGGTACAGTTATAAATAGGAATGTATCAGTACTGCACATTGTATTTAATAATTAACTTATCAATTTTAAATTTAACACATGATTATTATTAGTGACTCCCTTGGATCTGTCTTGCAGAGCAGATTTTCGAAAGAAGGTTCAATATTAGAAATTGACATTTTTTTTATATTTAGCTGACATTGAGAATTATTGTGATTGGAAATTGGGTCACAAGAACTAAAAGGTTGAGAAACGCTGTCTTAAGGTTGTTGTTCACTAAAATCGATCACTACAGAATTTGTTAAAATTTTAATATTGTGTTAAGTAAGCTAGTTCGCATTTGTAAAAAAAAATTCAGGTCAGTTTACCATTTCGTTTATTAATTATAAACGTGCAAAGTTGGCCTCTTATACATTGCAAGCATAGGGATCCACTTGGAATTCGATATTCGTTTAATTCGTGTATTAAAACTAAACGTCAGATTTTAACCAAAAACGGATATGTTATAGATTGGTAATTAAGAAATGTGTGTATAAAATTTTAGAATGATTTACCATCTCCTTAAATAATTATTAATTTTTAACTTTGATAAATTCATGACGTAAATATACGATATGGCAACAGCGCATTCTTTGAAATATAAAAACGTGGTATTGACAACTGACGCGCGTTGTAAATAGTAATTTATTATTGATTAACATTTTAATGTTTTTATTTATAATAATAATAATAGTAACTATTTTTATTATAATTATTACTATTGTCAGCAATAGTAATAATTATAATAATGTAAAAAATAAATCTTCTGTTCTTGTCTAATATTGTAAATTGTTGCCAGATCTATTTGTTCGTTATTACCGACATAGCATACCGAAACCCTGTAGTTCATGCTAAATTCCGTTAGATGCTAAGACTTTCAGTGAACAACAACCTTAAAGTGTCCATACTGATGCCAGTACCTTATACAGGGTGGTCCGGTTTGGGATACAGATATTTTAGGAGCTGATACCTTGACTCATTGTGAGTAAGAAATTGTGCGGGAAGGGGGGGTCTATCTTTAACACCCTCTGAGTTACAGGATGTTTAAAAAATTTCCTTCAGAGTAGTTCTTACAACAAAGATTATCTCATAACTTCTTAAGTAACGTATCTAGAGCAATCAAAATGAGTCAGTTTCATAGGTAATTAACTAACATATTTTTCAGTATTATGGTTATTGCTATTCGTATTTCTATTTCCGAGTTATAGCTCATCAAAGTCGAAATATATCTTTTTTTGTTTAAATTTTTTTATGAAAATTACATTTTTCTCCAAAAGTACCCCTAACATGTATTTTTTATCATTATTTTGGTACATCATAATGTAACCTACAAATTCACTATACAAAGTTTGGACGTGGGTCTTACAGTTTTCTGGTAAATAATTATTTTTATGGTAAATAATAATAAATAATTAAATTATGTAGTTATAAACAAAAAAAATTAATAGGACAGGTAGCAAAATAGTAACTTTGGAGATTAATTAATAACTGGAAAACTATAAGACCCACGTCCAAACTTTGTGTAGTGAATTTGTAGGTTACATTATGATGTACCAAAATAATGATAAAAAATACAACATGTTAGGGGTACTTTTGGAGAAAAATGTCATTTTCATAAAAAATTTCAACAAAAAAAGATATTTTCCGACTTTGATGAGCTATAACTCAGAACTAGAAGTACGGATAGCAATAACCGTAATACTGAAAAATATGTTAGTTAAATTACCTATGAAACTGACTCATTTTGATTGCTCTAGATACGTTACTTTAGAAGTTATGAGATAATCTTTGTTGTAAAAACTATTCTGAAGGAAATTTTTTAAACATCCTGTAACTCAGAGGGTGTTAAAGATAGACCCCACTTCCCGCACAATTTCTTACTCACAATGAGTCAGGAAATCAGCTCCTAAAATATCTGTATCCCAAACCGGACCACCCTGTATATCTGTTGCAGCCGGATGGTAAATTTAGCCGCTTTACAAAATGGCGCAGTATAAAGCGGCTAACTAATGTCTAGCCGCTTTATCAAACAGATAAACGTGGCCAGCCGCTTTTAAAATGCGTATGATTTACAATCCGGCTGATGTTAGTGAGCCGGTTTATAAAACGGCTAAATTTACCATTCGGCTGCGACATATCGATATAGAAAACTAAATATTATTTTCTTAATATAAAAAATATACTCCTCTAATCAATATAGATTACTGTTGAAAAACACAAAAATATATTCATTGGATTTCTTAGACCAAGTAAATTTTTAGAGCAAAAATGGTAGCGCTTATATGCTCGATATTCCGTCCGTCTGTCTTCCACCGCAATATTTCGGCCCTCTGACCACCTAGAGACCTCGGGTTTTCGCTAAATGGTAGGTCTCTGGCTCTAGTTTAGTCAATTCTAAGAATTTTTCTGTCACCCCCCCCCCCCCCCTTCAAAATTTTTCATATATGGCTTCATGTACCTCGTTTACTCGGGATTGATTCACGAATCGATTGAATTGTGTTTTGATAATTTTTTTTATTTGTGTGCTAGACACTTTAAGTATTTATGTACATATTTCATACTTTTAGCTGTATAAGAAGGTAAATGTATTTATATAATTATCTAAAAATAAGAATTGGTAGATCCGTATATCAGTACCGAATAGAGTAAATTATTTGTCGTCTTGAGAATAAAAAGTATAAATATTTCACACGAAAACTATCTAAAACGCAACACTTGTTTCGTTTGGAGAATCTCCAACAATGCGAACAAAATCAATCGGTGTAACACACAGACAGGTAGTATTGTTGATCCCGAGGGAGTTGAGGCTTCAGGATTGACCTGTATGTAGGTACTGGACCGTCAACTTCAGGGAAAACAACTTGATCACGAATCAACAAAACGATATTATATATTTCTGATATATTTTACTTGTGACTAGATTCTTTTTAAAAAATATCCTTAATAATAAAGCTCAACGTCTATCTGTCTGTCTGGCTGTCCGTTATCACTCGAGAACCACTTATCCGATTTACGTGGTTTCTTTTTTAATTCATAAGTACATTTTCTGGCCAGGTTATAGGTAGTGTCCGACCGAAGGTCAGTTTTTGGCCGAAGCCGAACTTCGGCTTTTCTTGTAATCTTCGGCCGAAGCCGAAGCCGAAGCTGAAGGTTTTTTTTTCGTCTTTAATTATAATTTTTTTTTCATAAATAGTTTGTAAATGAATAATGAATGATCTTTTTTAACTCTTCACTTCTTAAAAATATAAATATCTATAAGAATACGAGTATACAGTCTCTTTTTATGCGGTACGATATTTTATCCAAATTCAAGTGGGGTATCAAATAAAAGCTGTCAGTTAAAGGAATTCAAATATGTAAACGTTTTGTCATTGAAAATTTAAGAAATCGTAAAAATATTTTGTCCCTGTCAATATCTTTGATATTAATTAAATTAAAGAAAAAAGTCTTATTTACAACAGTCCTTTATTTGATTTGACTAAAAAAAATTTGCATGTCCTGTAGAGCCTCTCAAAATTAATGTAATTTTTTGGAAAAAATATTTTTTGGCGTTTCATCTTAAAAAATGAGGTTATCCTGCAGAATAATAAAATTTTCAATAAATGATTCAAAAACTAGAACGTTCAAGCTTTAAAATAGTTTTTTTAAAACTCTTCTACGACAATTTTTCGCGGTGATCCAGCTATTTAAAAACACCTAAAAATATTTGAAAAATTTATTGATTCGTTAATTTTGCATTTTAGTGTATTTATATATCTATCTCTAACTTTATAATGTCCGCTATGTCTTTTTTGTGTAATTTTTTATATACGGTTTTCTGTGGAACGTACCAACCGCATATAAAAATACTTTACTGTACAATATTATACTATATAGTTCAACCTTCGGCCCAAATTTGGCCGAAGCCGATTATTTAGCCGAAGGTGGCCGAAGTCGAAGCCGAAGCCGAATGTTCGGTCGGACACTAGTTATAGGCTATATTTTATTACGTTAGGTAACATAACAACTAAGCAGTGACGATATTAGTAAATCAAGTCGGAAACAATTTTGCCGACGGCACGCTGTTTTGCAATACGCTGCTTAAACCGTTGAATATAGAACACAATTTTACGTGCTTTTCTTTATTGATAGATATGTTCTTTCTTCAGTTTTTAGTGTATATTTTGTTACGTTAGGTAACATAACAACTAAGCAGTGACGATATTAGTAAATCAAGTCGGAAACAATTTTGCCGACGGCACGCTGTTTTGCAATACGCTGCTTAAACCGTTGAATATAGAACACAATTTTACGTGCTTTTCTTTATTGATAGATATGTTCTTTCTTCAGTTTTTAGTGTATATTTTGTTACGTTAGGTAACATAACAACTAAGCAGTGACGATATTAGTAAATCAAGTCGGAAACAATTTTGCCGACGGCACGCTGTTTTGCAATACGCTGCTTAAACCGTTGAATATAGAACAAAATTTTACGTGCTTTTCTTTATTGATAGATATGTTCTTTCTTCAGTTTTTAGTGTATATTTTGTTACGTTAGGTAACATAACAACTAAGCAGTGACGATATTAGTAAATCAAGTCGGAAACAATTTTGCCGACGGCACGCTGTTTTGCAATACGCTGCTTAAACCGTTGAATATAGAACAAAATTTTACGTGCTTTTCTTTATTGATAGATATGTTCTTTCTTCAGTTTTTAGTGTATATTTTGTTACGTTAGGTAACATAACAACTAAGCAGTGACGATATTAGTAAATCAAGTCGGAAACAATTTTGCCGACGGCACGCTGTTTTGCAATACGCTGCTTAAACCGTTGAATATAGAACACAATTTTACGTGCTTTTCTTTATTGATAGATATGTTCTTTCTTCAGTTTTTAGTGTATATTTTGTTACGTTAGGTAACATAACAACTAAGCAGTGACGATATTAGTAAATCAAGTCGGAAACAATTTTGCCGACGGCACGCTGTTTTGCAATACGCTGCTTAAACCGTTGAATATAGAACACAATTTTACGTGCTTTTCTTTATTGATAGATATGTTCTTTCTTCAGTTTTTAGTGTATATTTTGTTACGTTAGGTAACATAACAACTAAGCAGTGACGATATTAGTAAATCAAGTCGGAAACAATTTTGCCGACGGCACGCTGTTTTGCAATACGCTGCTTAAACCGTTGAATATAGAACACAATTTTACGTGCTTTTCTTTATTGATAGATATGTTCTTTCTTCAGTTTTTAGTGTATATTTTGTTACGTTAGGTAACATAACAACTAAGCAGTGACGATATTAGTAAATCAAGTCGGAAACAATTTTGCCGACGGCACGCTGTTTTGCAATACGCTGCTTAAACCGTTGAATATAGAACAAAATTTTACGTGCTTTTCTTTATTGATAGATATGTTCTTTCTTCAGTTTTTAGTGTATATTTTGTTACGTTAGGTAACGTAAGGAATAATCCAGTGTCGATAATACAGTAGTAACCGGTTATAACGACATCGAAGTGATCGGTCAAATTAGGTCGTAAAAGCCGATAGTCGTAATAACGGGATAAATACAATTATAACGCACCCCCACAAAAAAGTGTCACAACTCAAAAAATGTCATATTTGAGATAAATATGTAGAATGATTCCAAATTACTATACAGGCTGAGGCAGTAACTATTACCACCTTAAATATCTTCGAATCTATAAAGCTACGGTTTCCTAGAAAAACAGTACTGTTATCTAACGGCCGTGATATGGCGGGCGTTTTTGACGGCTGTCTTAACGGTGACAAAGTCATGGTTTCCTAGAAAATATTACCTGTTTAACTGAAAAGTTATAATTGTAGAATTAACGTATAATAAATGTCACATAAATATTATTTGTGCAATACTTTTTCAGTTTTTGTATTTATTTATTCTTTTGTGACATATTCATTTAAGAAAATAATATTGTAAGTTATATTATAAATACTTACTACTTTAATCTAAGGTAATGTCATTTAATTAATGTTTTCAAATAAACTTACATACTCACCATTATTACTGTTTATTGTACCATAGTGTATTTATAGACAAAGTTAACAACCTTATAATTAATATATTTTAAAGGGTGTGTATTTCACAATAAAATATGTTTTGGTGACTTTTTAATTAACCCTTTAGCCACGATATATTAGCTTTCAAAGTCATTATCAGAGCGTCTCCTCCTCTCTATTTTCTAAACAATCGATGTAAAAAATATTCAGAATGTAGCTTTCAATTAGTTATTTCAATGAAAATTATAACGAACACTGTAAAAAAAATTTGCACCCCCCACTCATAAACTGGCCGTTTTATTGATGTGCAGTTCCGATATTGTTCCATAGATTTTGTTTTAACTATACTCTTTGCATGTACTTGATGAAAAATCAATTTTCATTTTCGTAGGTCCAAATCACGTTTCTACTCATTTTTTGTAATGGAATGTTCACCGCTACACGTGAAAAAACGTTCGACAAATGTTCATCACCGCTATGGCGGCTGTCATATAAATAACGGCAACGCTATTTCACGTTACGTTTACATTCAACGCTTTTTAGGAAACCAACATCATTGGTTTTCCTAGACAACGTTTTGGTGACGTCACTCACCGCTAATTTACGGCCGCTAGATAACGACGCCGCTTTTCTAGGAAACCGTAGCTTAAGGCCTAGAGAAAAATTAGTGGAACCAAAATTGTACGGTACGAAGGGGTCTATCATAGCGGGTGTCCCAGATAACTTTTCCAGCATGGGGATCTCAGTATCTATAAGAGATACAGGTTTGGTTAAATCAGATTAATTATTTGTAAGAAAGGGGTGAGTATTACTACATAAAAAAATATTCATAATTCTATGTGGTTTAGGCGGTATACCCAAAAAACTGATAATTCGGAATTTCTTTAAATGGCTATAACTTTTTTGTCAAAGTAGATAGGTATTTTTTGTAGACGGTTTCTCAAAGCACAAGAATCGATTGGTGTATTTAGATTTCGATCGTTTTCAAAAATATGAGGTTCTCTTCCTAGTGAAAAATTAATCTTAAGTATAAAAAAACGAATTGTCGTATTATAGTTACAGCGTATACAAACAGACAGACAGACATCATGGCGAAAATAGTCATAAATGTATTCAGGAAAGGTCAAAATTGATAATTCCATCAAAATCCGGATTTCGAAAAAAATCGGCTTTACTATATACTAATACTATATGTATGTATATTTCATATAGGTACATAGGTATAAAAAAGTAAAAAATATGAAGAAAAAAATCCACATAGATTTTTTTAAATTCTACCGACTTGGCGCCTGGCCTAGTATTTTAGTAGATAGATATAATTGTAATCCATATATCAAATAGAAAAGTTTAGCAAATATTTCACAAATTATGTTCCGGTTTAGTAAAGCAGTGAAAGAAAAACAATTTTATGAACGTATTTAAGAGGTTATCCGAAATCTACAGAATCGCCAAAGTAGAAATTTTCCTATAGTCTGCAGGTTTTAATACGTTTATTACTTCAACTCTCTCCACTGTTAACATTCACAGACCATTTCGTTTAACGAGGAAGTCATTTATTTAAATCCCTTAATTAATAATTCTCTACTTAAATTATATCTCACTCTAAACATGAATGCCCCATTTAATAATTCTGCTATTATAATTATACTGTTTTACATAGATTACAAATATGTAAATGCCTAAATCTTTCTAAATACTTACATTGCATTTTTATTTCTAATGTAAAATAACTATTATTATGGGTTCTATTTAATTGCACTTTATTATAGATAGTATTCACTTTGTAAATCGAACATAAATTTCAATAGTTTGCACTCAAAATTTTATAGTACAGTGATCCCTCTCACAACGAACTTTATGTTCGTTCATTACGCGACTCACTCAACGAACCTCGCTTCACACAACGAATTGCATCGTACTTCATTTTGCCGCCCGAACGCTCCTATGTATCACGAAGTCGCAGAAACTTCTAAAGTCGCACGCAGTCGATGCTCAAACTTGCATGAACATGCATCAACGCGCGTCGGTCGTTCTTTTCTGCGCTTAACTCACACACGTGTTTGTTTTAATAAATGTAATTTGTGTGTGAGGATTTGACCCTGCAAGACTCGGTAGACTCTGCTAAATCTGAGTCTGACTAAAAAATAAGAAAACGTGTGTACAATCTTTTTTATGTTACAGTACCATATTTTATGCTACAGAACAAATTAAAAGTTTTAACATGTACACTCAACAAATTAATTAAGGGGACACCTAAAAAATAGCATGTTTTCAAATGCTTGTAACTTGGTCAAAAATTAACTTTTTTCAACACTTTTTTATTATTAAATTGAGCAAATTTACTCTACTTTATAATGGTCTAATTCGTTCCTCAACATCTTTTCATTTTTTAACTTTTTTATGTAATTATATAAATTAAAAAAGAAACTGCATATTTTGACACATGATGTAGAGTGCATTTATGTAGAAAATGAAATTTTGAAATAACCTTTTTGTAGAGAATTTTAATACCTTCAAATTTATAGTCGTGCGGAAAAAATGTGACGAAAATTCGCAAAGGTATTACAGTTTTAGTGAAAATCAGGAAAAAATAATTCAAATGAATATAGCCGGAGTAATTTTGGTGGTACAGAAAATAAATAAAAATAAAAATGAAGCTCAAAGTATCACCTTTCAGATTATGCAATGTAATGAAAGATTTTTTTATGAATTACAAAAAATATTCAAACTTTAAACAGAATAGAAAATATGAGTAATTAGACAGTAAAATTAAAACAAATTAAAATAATGCATTTTTTGACTTCTTAAAATTTTTCATAAGCTGCTTTATTTCGAGAAAAATTTCAATAAATTCCAATTTGTAATTTTCTTGGGTTTTCTGATGTTGAGACATCAAAGTTGAATATCTTCGCGTAATATGGTCCTATTTAAAAAAATAGAAATGAATTATAAAGAACATGTATTGTAAATGAGACCTCTAGCTCGGGCCACCTAAAATGTAATGTTTAGGGTATGTATTCTTTGTTTTAATTTTACTGTCTAATTACTCATATTTTCTATTCTGTTTAAAGTTTGAATATTTTTTGTAATTCATAAAAAAATCTTTCATTACATTGCATAATCTGAAAGGTGATACTTTGAGCTTCATTTTTATTTTTATTTATTTTCTGTACCACCAAAATTACTCCGGCTATATTCATTTGAATTATTTTTTCCTGATTTTCACTAAAACTGTAATACCTTTGCGAATTTTCGTCACATTTTTTCCGCACGAATATAAATTTGAAGGTATTAAAATTCTCTACAAAAAAAAAGGTTATTTCAAAATTTCATTTTCTACATAAATGCACTCTACATCATGTGTCAAAATATGCAGTTTCTTTTTTAATTTATATAATTACATAAAGTTAAAAAATGAAAAGATGTTGAGGAACGAATTAGACCATTATAAAGTAGAGTAAATTTGCTCAATTTAATAATAAAAAAGTTTTGAAAAAAGTTAATTTTTGACCAAGTTACAAGCATTTGAAAACATGCTATTTTTTAAGTGTCCCCTTAATTAATTTGTTGAGTGTATTGTTATGGGAAAACGCGTTTCACATAACGAATTTGCTCCTGGAACGAATTATGTTCGTTATGCAAGGCATCACTGTATTCACTTTATACACGCGAACATAAATTTTAAGACTTTTTTTAATCCATAAGGCGAATATTTAATCGTTTTTAAACGAAATTCAAAGTATTTATGAAGTTATATCACAAAGAAAATGATGAGTCGTGTTAGTGTTACATCAAATACTAAATCTTTAAGCGTGTTTTTCTCGAAACCACTTTTTTCAGTTTGTGAGAAACAAAAATAAAATTCTAATCAACCGATTGGACTATAATTTTAACACCTTGTACTACACACTACGTAATACAGTCGAAATCAGTTATAACGACATCGAGGAGACCGGCCATATTAGGTCATAAAAGCCGATAGTCATAAAAACAGGTAAAAAGGTAATTGTATGAACTTTTATTATGAGTCGTTAAAACCGATACATTGTATTAACCGATATCGTTATAACCGGTTTTGACTGTAGTATGGTATTACCTATAAATATTGTTTCAATTTTCAACGAAAAAAAACAAGATTTTTGCAATTTTTGTTTAAAGTCTGCCATTTTGTCTTTTATTAATATAAATGTTATTTTTAAGACAAGACTTTAAAATAAAAACACATTAAATTATTTTATTTCAAATCACTACAAGAAGACATGTGTTTCCTACCACCCAACCACCTTTTTTTCGAGGAGTTCATTTTGACCCCAAAAATCACAAACATAATATTATTAAAACTGAAAAAAAAATCGTAACTTTTGAGAAAAAATATTATATTTCGAAATAAAAATCCTAAATAAAGTTTTTTAAGTGTCACACCGTAATACTGCCTTAATTGATAATTTTGTATTTCGGAGTTCTACAAGGATTTCAGTGCCTTTATTTAACACTATCTATAAACATTTATATAATTTTTGTTCGCTTATTGGACCAAACTCGTTATCAGCTTTTATTGTTTAAAAAAAATACATGGGTGTTACCGCGCAACCCACTTGACACAACTCAAAAAATACCCTTGCCAATCGATTCGTGAATCAATCCCGAGTCCAAAGAGGTACATGAAGCCATATATGAAAAATTTTTAAGGGGGGGGGGGGTCATGACCAAAAATATTCCTTAAAATGGGCTAAACTAAAACCACAGACCTACCATTTAGCGAAAGATGAAATGAGATCTCGACAGACGGACGGACGGAAAATCAAGCATATAAGCTCTACCACTTCGTGAGTTACGCTAAAAAAAGAAAAGGGGTCAGTCCGCAGTGACGGGTGTGACATTTCAACTCGGATTGGAGTTAATAATTTCTAAATAATACTTGTTAATAATATACGGTTTTATCATTTTTCTGTAGATCTTAATTTAATAAATGTATATTGAAACAATAAAAGGTCTACGTTTATTTTACAAAAAAATGCCAGCGTTCAAAGCCCTGTGACGGGTGTGACGCCAACTATTGCAAGTCTTGCAACCTCTATTCAATATCTCAAAATTTTAGCGAAAATATTGAAGTTACTTTATAATAATCATACTTTAATATGTTACGAATAAATTATTTTTTAATAATACAAGAGCATCAGGTAAATACGTAATCTATTTAACTGGTTATTACTCAACAAAAATTGTGACAGGTGTGACACGTTGAATAAAAGGATACAATAAGGGTACTATATGTATGTTTAATTGCGTATTGATATTATTAACTAATACTTATAACAATTATTTATCAAATACATCAATAGACTCATTAAATTTATAATAAATGCGGGTCACCCCTAGTCATTATTGTTGGTGAGGGTATTTTTTTTTAATTCGGTCAAACGTCACGTTTGATATGTAATTATCAAAGACTTTTAATAGTTTGCCACGATCATCACTTATTCTTAAGTAAGTTATTGTGATTTCACCTTATTTGTTGTCTTTTTTTAATTTTTTTGAAATATTTTGAAAATTAACCCATTAGTGACCAAACACAAACCAATATGTTTATGACGATAATGAGTTTTTATTAGCAATACATACAAGTACAAAAATACGATAATACATAAAAAAATTTTTTTTTTATTTTTTGGGGAAATTATAGGGGTGTACTCAAATGGGTACACTGGTCACTTACAGGTGAAATTTTTCAAAAGATGGTTTTTCGATGGGCAGTACTTTTTTGTATTTTTTACTTGATCAACGCATTCTAGCATGGCAAAGAACACATCGTAATGGCTTTTTTATTGAAGCAAACCTTCCACTTTAGATTACGATGGACGAGTTGATAGTCTATGAGGTCTTTGCGTAAGATAAAATCTTGGTATATTTCGATTGGTCCATGGGATCTTCTCTAGATAAAACATGTAAACGCCAACCATTAGCAATTTTCATGTCCACCATGTATGTAAACAATACCCACCACCAGTGGCGTAGATAGGGGGGGGGGGATTAAGGGGGTCTATCCCCCCCATGAGTCCAATTTTTGTACTTTGCACCAGATAAAAGATGATTTTCATAATGAAAAATATAATTTTATGAAATTTAATACTGTCATATACCCCCCCCCCATCGCAAAAAGCTATCTACGCCACTGCCCACCACCATTTTTCCCATGAATAGCAATTCGATAAAGTGATATAGATTGGTCAAGTTCGTCAACACCACCGATATTTCTATTGTAATTTTGGAAAATTTATTTATTCAAAAATTTGCATTGGCGCTGGCGTAAGATTTTTTAGTGATTCTTTCACTTGTTCCTTCTGAACTTTAACCTCGTCATTTGCGTGGTGTCTTGCTGAATATGTAGGGGGAAACTTTTGCCAAACAGGATTATTCGGTTGCTGTAGTCGCGCTTTTTAGCAGATAACAGCTCATTATCGCTACTATCGTCAGATCTAGAGGGACTAACACATCTAGTATTGACAAAAATCTCGACGGCAGTGGAAAATGTGAATTTTCGGGGAGGGGCTAGTATGTTTCGGAGGGGGGGATATTTACATATGTGTTAAATTTTGGAAGGTATTTTGAACTGAAATTTCTCAAAACATACGTTTTTTAGAACATTGAACATTTCGGTGGGGGGGGGGTGTCCCCAAAACCTCCCCGTTACTACGCCACTTCTCGACGGTGCCTGAAATGTCTTGAAGTAATGTTTCGCTCGCCAAATCAACTTCTGCGCCTTCTTCTTCATCAGTCACGACACTAGGTTCTGGTGGTATGATGGCTAAATCGTAATCAACATCATCCTCACTATCTTCTAAAATTTCATCGATAGCTTCTACATGTCCACTAAAAGTATTTCGGAGATTGAATTCTTTTCGATTCATTTCTGACGATTACGAAAAATTATATTTATTTTATATTATATTACAGCCAAGTGACCACTGTACTCAAACAGGTACACCTATGTTCAGACACCGATAACTCTAGATACAATAATTATTACATCCAAATGCTTATTGTATATAATAGGTCACTATATAATCTAACATAAACAATGAAAACATACACCATATAGACTGTTTATATTATTGTTATAAACAAATTAGTGTACTTACCTGAGCATAGCGGTAAAACCGCCAGTTTGAAACCTCATAAAAATCAATCTATACGACACTAATCTCTTATTTATTTTTTTTATGATAGAATATACTTTCGTAAAACAATCCAAATGATTACTTATACTTTATTTTGAAAAAACATAAATCTAGACAATATTTGTATACTGTACCCAATTGAGTACAGCGGTAATGAATGGGTTAACTAAAATTTTTCTAATTTACTTTTGATTTATTAAAATTGATGTTAAATAGCCTGTAAATTTTATATTTTAATATTCATTTTCGTAAAAAAGTAGTAATTTTTTTATAGAGCATTCTGTATATTTACATTAAACAAGAGAATGTATTACAAAATGTTTTCATTTGTTCAGCTATTTTCTATAGTTTAATGTTTAAAGAACGTTATTTATACCCCATTACTAGATAATATATGAATAGGTTAAATGAGATGTGGTAAATTGAACATTTTAACAAAATGTCATTCTACACTATACGAGTATACCAAACCAAGATTACAGTTTTATTTTTAATAATGTCACCGCATCTTTCAACAATATAATTTATTATTATATACTTACTATAGCATTAGTATACCGGGTGATCTATTTAAATTGAGACAAGTAAATATCTCGATAATTAAGGTTTATTATAGGGAAAATGTTCGGTACAAAAGTTTCAGAATTACACAGAAAAAATACTGTATTGGACCAAGAAAACCTTGTTTTGTATATAACGAAAACAATATTTTCTTAATATAAGAAACATACTCTTAATCCAACTACGTTATTCCTTCGTTCAAGAATACTATAGTTGGTTTAAGAGATTATTGCTTATCTTAAGAAAATATTGTTTTCGTTATATACAAAACAAGGTTTACTTGATTTGAGAAATCCTTTCTACCAGTGTAGAAGGGGGAAAACCATTGGAGGTAAAATTTTTGACTTTGAGTTGAGCTTTTAAGGTAATTTTGGTGTCTACTTCATTTTTTTTAAATGGAAACCTGTTTCTTTACATATTCGTATTTTTCAGAAGAAAATAAACAACTTTTAAAAGTTTTTTCAAAATGAGGGGCATTTTTTAAATCAATTTTTGTATTTATTTATTTATACTTATTTATATTTATTTTTGTATTATTAACCCTCCGTTAGGCGCGTGGCATACATGCGTAGACCACTACTATAAAAACTGTAATAATAAAAATCACGCTTTATTTGAGCACGTGCCCTTTTGAGTAGCTGTCGATTATGAATTCTTATGGAGCGTTTACACCAAGAAAACAGTTTGCAAAAAACAAAACAGGAACTCATTTGCATAAAAATAAAAACTTGTTTTTTCTGGACACAATTTGTGTTTTATTTTTTAAAAACATGTTTTTCGACAAATGTTTTTGGAGCGTTTACACCAGAAAAAACATGTTTCTATGGACAAAAATTGAATACTGATGCAGGGTTGTACAACATAATATTTAGAATGTTTTTTTTAATGTTATATGAAGCATAATAAAAATTAAAAACAAAACATAAATCTAACCAACCTTCACAAAATTAGAAACATCACAATTTTTTGTAAAAAAAATGAAAAGTTTTGTTTTTTTATATTGAATTTTATGAATTTTATTAAAAGTATACTATGCAATAAAAATGTATTATTATTATTGGGTTGCCAACGATGGAATAGTAATTACGAAATCTATGCCAAAGAAACACATAAATAATTTTTTAAACATTTTTTTTATTCAACAAGAAGTCCCAAGAAATAATAAAATATATTATTGTATAAAATTATTATTTTACAATTAACATTGTATACTAAAATTAGATCTTTAATTTCTATTTAAATCTTACATCATATTAATACAAAATAAAAAAATCTATCTATCTAAATTAATAGTATTCATTGTACACTGTACACCCCCTGTATTTACCAGTTGTATATATCATAATACAAATTCTGTATGGCTGTATGTAGAAAAAGTAGAAAAAGGTTGATTTTATGGCAGTATTGTAAACTAAATATTTTTTCTTTGGGTACTTATATATTATTTACGTATTACAGAAAGTATTTTGTTAATGAGTTTGTATTTACCAGATGTATAAATCAATGAATGATGCTGTTTGTTGAAAAAGGTTGATTTTATTACCTCATGTAAATAGTTTTAACAAAATATTATTTCTATAATTAAGTATTATTAAAAATATTTTGTTAATTAGTTTAGAGTTTTCAATGTTTAAAATTTGAGGTAAAACTATTGTAAAATAAATTAAATAATAAATAATTCTTAAATAAATTAAAATTAATCAAAACGATTCATTTTTAATAATAAAACATAATCCACACACATCAAAAATTATATAAAGTTTTAGTAAAAAAATATTGAATTTGAAGTACAGATATTATGTACATATCTACATTTTTTTTTAATTTTTAAATAAAATGGTATGTATAATATTTTTGGTAAAAAAAGAAGAAAGCAAATCTGCAAAATATTAAAATATGTCTTGGGAGCATAAAAGGATTAAGAAATATTGGTTTACAGTTCAGACAATATGTTTTATAAGTTCGTTTGTTACAAAAAAAATGTACAAGTACAAGTACAATTGGTATTATTAATTATAGTATTTAATTACTGAACTAGATGATTTGTTGATGGATTTTGTTATGACATTGTATATATTTATATTATAAGTTATTTAAATGGTAATTACTAGTTTTATTTTGTTAATATCAAAAAACTGATAACTTATATTTATTTCTCGAGATTAATTACGATTAAATCTTGAAAATAGTACGAATTTCTCCAATAGAAAAATAAAAACACAACTTGTTATCCACTTGATATGGGTAACAAAAATCGTGTCTATTTTGTTAAAAATCTATTCGATTACAAGGGTCTTATTTATTACATGCTGTTAAAATGCCAATCAAAATAAATTTCTGTTTTGATTTTGTTTGAAAACACACCAAAATACGCATGTTTTTATTTCGTTATCCCGTTTATAGTGTGGTATTGGTGCAATAATCGTAAAATGCTACTATTTTGTCAATGAAATCATGTTTTTGTTTTGTCTGTTTTTGAGTGTTTTTTCGGTCTAAAAACAAATCTTGCGTCATTTTGTCTAAAAACACGATGTTTCTGTTTTGTTTTCTCGGTGTAAACGCACCATTACATATTATCAGTTACTTAGTTGCAATATTTTAGCTCGGTGTTTTGAGTTATAACGAATCAAAAACGGCTGGTCTACCCATGTATGCCACGCGCCTAACGGTGTTACTATTTTTGTTGTGTTTCGATTTTTTATTTTCATCAGTTTTGTAAGAAATAGTAGTTTTACTTTATGGGTGTGTATTATATTTGACTATTTTCGGAATTAAAGACATGTTTGATCAAAAAAAACTTTGCAGGGGTGTACTTAAAGCTCCAAAAAGGATTTAGAACAATACCGAGTGTACGAGATTTTCATAATTGCAGAACCCCACACCATTAAAGGTATGAGCATCTACAGGGAGGGGGGGGCTATTGGGGTACTTACCCCCCCCTGGCATCGAGAAAATAGATGTAATATTCGATTCTATAATGTACTTGTAAAAAAAAATATTTTTTTGGGGGGAGGGGGGGGGGTAGAGCTAATTGATTTAATTGAAGAGTCATTGAAAATCTACAGATTGGTATGACTACCCAAAATAGCTAAAAATAAAAAGAATACCTATAGTGCCCTTATTTTTTTAGTCAATATGGTAAAGTCTAGGTCATCACCCCCACCCCCTATAATTTTTTTTTCGATTTTCCTGCATATAGATAATGTAATTATTTCGGACGTTGTTATATTTATTCTAAAAAGCGCAAAAACTGCAAAAATTCGGCAAATATGTATAAAAAAAACCATATAAGATATATTCGCACTATATTTTTACCCAAATAAAAATACCCAATTTTGATCGCCATTTTCATACTTTTCTTTGCAACATTTTTGTTGCATTTTTTTTGTATCTCTATATACTAGTCATAAGTAACTTATTTTGTTTATCACATTTTTATTTAGGTATATTATGTTTCTTTTTTGAGTTAATATAGAATTTATGACAATTAAACGTCTCAAATTGGTATTTAACTTTGTTTATTTTTTCATAAACAAATATACAAAAATTTCAATAAAAATTATGTGTTGTATACAAGAGTATACATCAATAAACATAATAGTTCAACTCATTTGAAATAAAAATCAAATTTAGCTATTATAGGCCAAATTGAAATGGTCTACACATGTATGCCGCGCGCCTAAACTCGTGACAGTAGTAAGCGCGCCTAACGGAGGGTTAACTATACATTTTTAAGTAACAATTAAATTAAAAAAATGATTTTTTTTTATTTTAGGTTTTTTTATAATGAATTTTTTTATTATTATTAATTTTTACTAAAAAAAGATAGGTTAAAATTGAGGATTTCCAAAAAACTCTTCAGACAAAAGTTATTTCTTTTTTTCTGAAAAATACGAATATGTAAAAAAAGAAATACGTTTCCATTAAAAAAAATGAAGTTGACCCCAAAACGAGTTTAAAACCTCCAACCAAAGTAAAAAAAATTACCTCCATTAGTTTTTCCCCTTTTAACCCACAAACTTTTGTAGGTATCAAATATTTTCCCTGAAAAATCTTAATTTTTTATATACTTACTTGTCTCAATTTAAATAGACCACCCGGTATGAAGGCGGGTTTCCACCAAAGCAATATATTTTCTTTACAGGAACAGGAACAAAAATAGTTGTTTTTGAAGAAAAAAAATATTAAAAAAATGGGCATTTCTCTACAAACATGGTCACTTTCACGTATAATGTCCCAATGGTTATAATTTTTGCTTGATTAATGAAATTTAGTGTTTTAGATTGAAGATAAATAATAGACAAATACTTTCATGGTACTCTCTCAATATAACACTTTCAAAAGATGTACTGTTTAAAAAAAACGTTCTGTTTCTCTTAAAAAGCGCCAAAAATACACGAAAAATAACTTGAAGAATTACAGTTTTTTTTGTACATCTCGAATAGTAGGCGAAAATTTATCAATACAAATTATTTTTTACAGTCTAAAACTGTAATAACGTTTGCAGATACTTAATTGATAGAAAAACTGAAAACAATACAGCCTAAAATTATATTATACATAGTTTCAGAAAGTAGAAATATTTTATAATAATAGGTTGTCGCTTACTATCCGGGGTGTACAGGGAAAATCTGTTATTCTTTAGGTTTTCGTGCATAATAATTTATTTTTAAAAGCTTTTATTTAACTTCATTTGTTTGTTAGTTAGTTAGTTAAAATCAAATATTGCAATCAAAATTTCGACTAATTCTAATTAAGATAGAGCTTTGAACTTTTGTATACGTTGATGAGTCCGGTGACAATGCAATATAGTATATCTAATATTGTTCTAAATCCAATATGGCGGACGTCCCAAGATGGTGGATTACCTTTTTCATTATGATCATCTTCATATGGGTATCAAATGAAAGGGTTTGATGAGTAGAATATAATTAGCTATGTGACGTCATTCTAAATCTAATATGGCGGACGCCTCAAAATGGCGGATTACCTTTTTCTTTATAACCATCTTGATATGAGTATCAAATGAAAGGGTTTGATGAGTAAAATACGATAAGTTATGTGACGTCACTCTAAATCTAATATGGCGGACGCCCAAGATGGCGGATTACCTTTTTTTTAATCATCTTGGTATGGGTATCAAATGAAAAAGTTTGTCGAACTTTACCTGTAAATATGTTAGTTAGTTAGCCAATCACCAACTAAAAATTTGAAAATAAAATTATATAAAAAAATACTTTTATTGGTTTAAGTCATAAAAACCTGAAATTTTTGTGATAGCTGAAAATTAATTTTGTACTTTTTAGTGCATTTTTAATAAAAGCTTGTTTTTAAAAAAGTATTTTTTATACAATTTTATTATAACTCATCATGTCTAATATTGATCCACCATGTCAAATCTTAGCTTTCTAGTTGTTATAGTTATTTGATACAGAACGTTAATAAAAGTGAAAATTCCGAATTTCCTAAAATTTTACCAATTATCAATAATCCTTACTACCTTTATATTCTGTTTGAACATTTAATGTATCTAATTGTTTGTGACCACGCTATATACGCGGTATTTGTATTTGGTTCGCGTATAAATAATGTACAACATTAAACGAATTAAAAAAATAACATTCGAAGACTGATTGCGATCCGTTTTTGGTTGATTTGTAATTAAGCACAAACAAACAATTGAAATACAGGAATACAGGATTACATTTAGGAAAGATTCAACACATTATTATTTAATAGTTGTCAGTTAATCAGAACTTGTTAGACAGAGTAATGGTTTACTCATAAAAAACTGACATGTTGTATATTTATATGAAAGTAAACAGTATACAAAAAAATAGAATTATTGACGATTCCGTTATTAAGATTTAACCAGATTTAGCTACCAAACCATCACATAAATTACAGTATTGTTGACAATGTGGCAACAGCGCATGCATTTGGTTATAGTAAAAAATACGCGAAATAATCAAATATTTTTTTACAAAATATAATAAGTGGATAGAAGGAAATTAAAATTAATTTCATTAATTTATTAATATATTCTGTGGTAGCTTAGATGATAAAATATAATCATCTGACAAGTAATTAATAGTAGATAATACGCAACGTTGCTATGATCATTTCTCTAAATTAAAAAATGTACTCATGGCCTAATGCAGCGTTTCTCAACCTTTTAGTAATTGCGACCCAATTTTCAATCACAATTCTCACCCCCCCCCCTCCCCCCACCCTCATACAATAATTTTCACTGAAAAATAGATAAGTATAAAAAATGCTTTAGTGTCAATTTCTAATATTAAACCTTCTTTCGAAAAACTTTGCTCTAATAATTATTATTTATTTGCACTAATAATTATTAATCTTGTTTTTAATTTAATATTATTCAGTTAATTATTAAATACAGTGTGCAGTACTGATACAATACTATTAATAAGTGTATTATATGAGTGTATCTAAATGTAAACGTGTAATTTTTTTTTTATTATGTCAGAATGTATATTTCTTTCAGTTTTAAATAAATTTTTTAATAATATTTTTTAAATTTTTATCGATATGCTCGCGCCCCCCATTCGGTTTTATCACGCCCCCCTAGGGGGGGCGCGCCCCACAGGTTGAGAATCACTGGCCTAATTATGATGGATCTACTACCTTAAAGATTTAGTAATAACAAATGTTACACACCCGTTCTCTACTTTGTGCTATAACTAAGTAAATATTCACAATATATTTTAATTTCAAAATATGTACATAAATATTGAAAATATTAAGTAGTCACACCACAATACTACTTTAAATAAGATCTGTAAAACATAAATGAATATTAGTTTTCATACATGTCATGATCTACGATCACCATCGAATTATTAATATACTGTATTTTGGAATAAACTCCCCAGTCGTTTATCTTTGATGTTATTTGAAATTTCAGGAAACATATGATTCTAAACACGTAAAAATATTATTTAACCCTTTGTCAATATCAACGAGCAACCATCCTCTCATATTACTATCCAACCCCTCAATATGGGGCTCTAAATTTCTTCGTTCTTGACCCCTAACGTAAACTATATAAACATGAAGATATTTTATATTAATGTTAAGGAAAAATAACGCAAAACTTATTCGATATTAATTTCAGAACTATTCATGTTTAAAAATCATGATCCAATAAAACAAGATTTGCTGTGGATATTTTGACAGCCGCCATTTTATATATGTGATGTATTAGGTACATCAACAAAAAATTTATGTGTGTTGTGCTTCAAAATAATTGATCAATAATTAAATTTAAAAAAAATTAACTTAACATAAACTATTACGTAAACAGTATTGGTCGTTTATTTATTTATATTCCGTTTGTCGCAAATTCCTTATTAGAAAAATTTCTTGGTGATGACGTCACAGTATAGAACAAATCAACTGTCCAGCAGACCTTATATGATTGGATAATGACGAAACCCCATAATTTCCACTCCGTGACACCCAAAAATTTAATGTTTATTTTTTTTTCTCCTAAAAGATCAACTTTTTGAAAATTTACCAGTGTAAAAAGTGCTCAGAATTATCTGAAAAATACATAGAATATATTTTTTCTACAACCGTGTTAAAAAGTAGGCTTTTTCTTTGTCATTTCAGTGCGTAAAGTAGTACTTTTGCGCTCGCTGTGCGACAAAGTTACTTTTACGCACGGCGAGCGTAAAAGTGTTTCTATAGTAACAGTAACACATACATTTTCATATATTAATTTGGATTTTGTCGGTAGTAGATTTGAAATTACCGATTTTGCAGCTTCCGATATTTCTGGCGGCATGCAATTTTCATTATCACTTTCCATATTATCCATATTATTATAAAATTACAATAATAAAATCACAGAATAAAATACGTGAGTGAAAATAATCCACAAATAATCTGAATATAAATGTCAAACAATAACAATATTCATTTGTTTTTTCAAAATTTAAGTACTTGATTTAAATTTCAATATTAATAATTAATATGACAAGTTATTATTATTTAATTAAAAAATCATATTACATTATTATTAATATTATAATAAGGTTTTAGAAAAAATATTGTGTGCACCTCGGGTGTAAAGTGCGTTTTTCGCACTCGTGTGATTGTTAATCTCGGCTAGCGCCTCGATTAACAAACATTCCCACTCGTGCGAAAAACAGCCACTTTACGCCCTAGATACACAAATATCTATTTATTATTTTGTGTCATTTTTTTTAGTTCGACATTTTTTGTAATTAAAAATATCTTGAAAAAGTTTAAAAATAATGTATATGGCTAATTTTAAGAACTTTTTAATAATTTTTTTCTAAAAGTTGATTCTTTACTTTAGGAGAAAAAATAAGTATGAACTTTTTGGTTTATATGAATTGCTATGAATGTGTTATTTTCATTTCAAGATTTAATCTTATCTTTAACTAGTGTCTAGTGGTGAAAGGAAGGGATACCAAAGAGAAAATACCTTTAAAGAAGTAAATTTTATAAAATACTAGCGCATTGGACTCGGTGTTAACCGGGTTAATATCCACAAAATCATAGTGAAATTAATAAAATATTGAAACCGTAAATTATAGAATTCTGTATTCCATGGCTATCTATGTTTTTATAGTATAAATGACATTAAATTTGTATACTCTGTGATATCATGGAAACAAAACACGACTTGTTATCTTGAATTATCTAATTATTGGTGAAAACCGCATTAAAATCAGTTCAGTAATTCCCGAGTCAATAAACCACACACAAACGAAGATTCATTTTTATATAGGTGGTCTATTTAAATTGAGACAAGCAAATAACTCGAAAACAAAAGTTTTTTTGAGAAAATGTTTGGTACAAAAGATTCAGGATTAAGAAGGGGAAAATACATGAAAATAAAATAAATAAATTTTATATCTTGAGTAAAGGTTTGAGGGTCATTTTAAGGTTAACTACATTTTTTTATATTTTAGTATTTTACAGAAAAAACGAAATAGGAAAATTATTTCAAGAATCCTCAATCTATTTTTTGCTATAAATCTTTTGTTTATTTTATTATGTTTTTGGTTGGAAATTTCTGAAATAATTATTTATTTTTTTATTATTATTTTTAAGAATACACGTTTAAGAAACAATTTAATTCAAGGGAAGGAAATTTTTAAAATTTTAGGATTTTTTAATAAAAGAAATAGATATTTTAATTTAAAAAAAATAAATTAAAATTGAGGTTTTAAAAAAAAAAAACTTTCTAGACAAAAGTTATTTCTCTTTTCCTTTAAAATACGAAATGTAGTTGATCTCAAAAATCTCCACTCAAGGTCACACATTTTCCTTTAAAAAACTTAATTTTCGAGATACTTATTTGCTTATCTCAATTTAAATAGACCACCCGGTATAAAGATAGAATACAGTAATGTTGTTAAAAAATGCAAAAAAAGAATCTAAATATTTTCATAATACGTCCCTGCTTTTTAAGCAAACAATCGGAAAAAACAAACTCGTTAAATGGTTGATAATTGGTACAGAAAAATTAATGGATGAAATTAGTCCACGTTCGATGTGGATCATTTGAAAATAAAATTACACAATTTAATTTCTTTTGCAATTTTTTAATCACATCAATTTCAAGATTGACATGGTTTGAATTACCTAAATTTGGAAGGGGGGGGGTATGTACATTTATATTTGTGTACTCATTTTTTTATATACTATATCTACAGGTCAGGCACAAAGTATTTTAGAGTAGAAGGAATTTTAATAAATTTTTGTCTTTAAATACTGAAGTTTTCCCCTTCGCTGTATCCTCTCTTTCTGGAGGGGAAGGGGGGGATATTAATCAGATTTTACCAAATTTCTGTATTTCTTTTAATTGTACGAATGTACGGTTAACATTTCAATATAGATAGAAAATTAAATATTCCATATAGCTACAAAAAATATACATTGAATGTAACAATAAAAAAAATTTATAAAATAATTAAAAAAATTATTAGAGTAAACATCCGTTTCGGTTTTAAAATCGTTTTAAAAACAACAGGTTTTCTTTAAAAAAAATTTAACTTTAAATATAAAATTTTATCCCTCTTTGTACTGTAATTTTTTTAAAACAGCGTTTCCAGACAAACAAATACCTACACAGACAGACAGACATAATGATAAAAATAGTCAGAATTGATTCAGAAGAAGTATAAATGGATATTTCCATCAAAATCTCGAATCCGAGCAACCAATAAAGGTAAACTTGACAATATGAAATGATCTAAAATTAGTTTATTTTTGATAGATTGACTCGCGATTTTAATATGATAATTTTTTACCAGTATGATAAATGTATTGTAACGGTTTGGGTTCTCTTTATGTTTATATTCTATTTCTCCTATTATCGGGTAGGCAGAATAACCTATGACCAAAAACGTACAGATATACGACTATTATATTAAGAAAATAAATTTAATTTTTTATCAAAACTTTCACGTCTAACACTATTTCATTACAATTTAACACACTATTTGGTAACAATGGAACACTTTTTTTATATGAACAATAATACACTGCAGAAGTTAACTGATTACTAGTTAACTTAAATACACGTTGAACATAATATACAATAATATAATTTATTAACACTATTTGGTAAAAAATGCTCTTAAAAATAATTTTCGTGGTCGCTACCCCAGAGCCTCACTTTCTCCTTGGCGTGAATTACAGCGCGCAAGGAGGTTTTTCAGTATTTGGTAGATTTTACAATCACTGAACAATTATAAATTTTATTGTGGTACTCTAGGCACTCTGTGCTAACGACTGACTCATATTTATTTTATTCCTGTATTCTAACAAGTATTGCGTAATGTCACTGTTTCCAAAATTGTTATAAACACCGGGATTACGCAATACTAATTGCCATCGCTTACAAATTTTCAAAATTGTAGTGTTATATATAACACTACAGTATATTATTACTAACAATGTTCATATAACGGTGAAAATTTTGTTTCATATTGAAAACATCTTTTTGATACAAAAAAATACTTAATAAATGACATCACTGAATTTATCATATCGAAAATTACACTTTCACTAGTTGGGTGGTGTAAAAAATATTCACACTGATAAATATTTATTAATACAACCATTATGTTTAATCTATTTGAGAGTTTCGTTAGTTGGTATAATAAATTATTTATTAATTTGACAAATGAAAAGATTTTTTGAGAAAAATGAAGATATATTTTGAATATCAAATAAAATATCCTCTATAAGAATTTTTTTTAATTATTATATTGAGGAAATATTGTTATATTAACAAAATAAATTGATTAAGCATTTTTCCATCTCAAATTTTCATTAAGATCGAGTTTTTTTCTGTGTACCAAACGTACTACTTCTATTATAAATAAACCATTTCAAATCAATAACAATTTCCAGGTAGATACTTGTTGAACACCCTCTATACCAAAATAAATACAATTACAAATAAACCTCCCCACATGATAAATTTACCTTACGTACTTTTCCAGTTCATTTTTTAAGCACACCAAGAAAATGGATGCAGAAAAACAATTTTTCACGTCAAAGGTAAAATGTGCGTACCTCAGTATGTGCTGAAACGTGTTCAAACAAAACACACAGAGTGAAAGAGAAACAGAGATGGTGTTATATGTCCTGAGTGATTGTTCGACGAACCGAAATTAATGGAAATCACCTTACTAACGATCTGGTGGAGCATTAAAGTTAATCTCTCGTGGCCTGTAAATACAGGCTCGTCTTATACATATATATATACCTTTATACTATCTACTACACCTGGACTAGGTATTATTGTAAATGGCTTGCTATACTGCAAACACCCGCACGCCTGTGGTAATGTTATTCAATTGTAATACAATCTTACAGGGTCTGATAATAATTGTAATTAGTTTCACTATAGGTTTGTTTATTTATTTATTTAAAAAAGGATTATTATTTAATATTACTTTGTTATATGTGTTGTTTCAGGTGCTAGATTAGATATCCTCATGCCCGGTATCATAAAGGTGCTAGCTAGTAAGCAGAGGTAGTATTTTTGTGATAGTATCTTTGGATTTGCTATGGAATTTAGAGCAGTGATACTTCAACGTATTGTAAAACAGTTAGTGCAGATTCTGACTGTATAAAATAATAAATCATAATATCACCATTGTTTTAAAATCAACATTTTTTAAGAAAGAAAAAACCTAAAAACAAATAAATGTATTTAACTTATGATTTTAACAGTTTTCGAAGTCGGTTTTATTTTTTTTCTTAAAAAGTTTATTTTTATTTTCCCCTTTTGATGAGTGTATCTTCAAAGTCGATTGTCAGTTTTGATGAAATTTATATAATTTATATGTTTTATAAAAATCGTCCAAATCGGTGCATATTTCGCACCTCCGTAAACAAAGTGTCACAACTAAAAAAATGTAATTTTGAGGAAACAGAAATAAATGAAATTATAACAATTTAGATAAATCAAAATTGTAATGGTAATATAGGAAAAGGACTGATGCACAGTATTTAATTTAAATATTTCAGTATTTCTTTGTTTGAAAAATAGTTACTACACCCATATCTCACTTTGCGTCGTGGTTACGTTCCAAAAAAAACACGACGCAAATTGAAACGACGCAAAGTGAATTGTTTTAGTTACTCTCGTTTTAATTAAAAAAAAATTAAAGACTTGAACCCAAAACAACGCAACTTCGAAAATTTAACGACGCACAGTGAAAATTAGTACTAATTCAGCAGCGACGCAACTTCGAAAAAAACGCAAAACGAAACGACGCAAAGCGAGGTATTGGTGTATTAAAACGCTTAGTGATTAAGTATTTAAAAAATAATAAATGTGATCTTTTTTTATAATATGCTACTTTTGTTGACGGTAGGTACACGAAGTCTATTAATGACAATTATTAGTAGAAATATACAGTAATTTGGAATCATTCTACATATTTATCTCAAATATGACATTTTTTGAGTTGTGACACTTTTTTTGCGGAGGAGCGATATATGGTTACATGATAGAGCTCAAAAAGTATAGATGCACGATGTAACAATTAATAATGTGTATCATAGTATTCATAGTATAAGTTAATATTTATTATTAAATAATATAATAAATGTTATTTATTTAAAATAAGTACATAGGTACCTACATATACATACATATACAGTCGAGTCTCGTTATGAGTCCGCTCGTTATGAGTCCGTCTACTAGGACTTTCGCGGAAGATCTTCCCCCTCCATAAGGTGAAAAAAAAATTCATTTTAGAGTCTCGATATGAGACCGCCTCGCTATTAAAATAAATTAATATTTTTATATCATGTTTTATTTATTATTAGTAAAGTTAATTTCAATTACTTGTATCCAGTGAAAATTGGATGATGAAAAAAATTTAATTTATAAATTTCTAACAATAAGTTTTTAAAGTAACAAATAAAATAAGGTAAAATAAACTTAATAGTTAAACTTGTACATCCACATAAATTAAAAATTTTAATTGTAAAAGTACTTACCGATTAATTTTTTATGTATCAAAAATGTTTATTTACGTATTAGGAGAAGTCAACAATTTTTAGGTTACTTTTTTTGTAAACACTAGGCTATATCATTAATAAATAACCACTTTAGTCAAACGGACTCATAACGAGATACTGGAAAAAATCACGTACACACTCACACGCTTAAAAAGTAGGGGAAGTTCAACTTACGACCGTCGCCTGTGCTGAAAGAGTGGGGGTACACGAATTCTTAGAATTATATTCCCCTACACCCCTGTATGCGGGTTCATAACGAGACTCGACTGTAATATTAAAACGTATTATTGGGCCATGTTTTATTTTCACTTTGCTTTCATTGCGATTCGATTCTGCAAGCAGCAAAACAATGATTTCAAATTTCTCCTTGTATTTGTTTATTTTCGTATTCATAAACTGTAGCGTCTGTTTGTATATGAATATTTTTCACATGAAATATGAATACCAACAATACATGTATATGTTATATGCATATAGTATGTTTATATATTATACATACATATACAATATACAGGATGTACAATTTAAATGAGATGTGCCATTCGTATTTTCTCCGGACACTGTCCACTTTTTAAGGGCATCCGGGGGGATTTTTTAAATGTGTCTGCGGTTTTTTAAGAAGTTTACACAAGGTTTATAAATACATATAGAGGTATGGCAATGCGGTCGTTGACCAATCAGCGGTGTTGCGGGAATTGACGTCACTGGTGGAAATATTCAAATGTTATAAATGTATAATTGCAAAAACATTCTTTAATTTATTATTGTTTTCGTATTTTTTGACATTTTAACAATACATTGAATCACAGAAGTACAAATTCAATATTACAAAATCATAAAAAGCTGTCACTAATGTCCGACCGAAGGTCAGTTTTTGGCCGAAGCCGAAGCCGAAGCCGAACTTCGGCTTTTCTTGTAACCTTCGGCTGAAGCCGAAGCCGAAGGTTTTTTTTTGCCTTTAATTATAATTTTTTTCACAAATTGTTTTTAAATGAATAATGAATGATCATTTTTTACTCTTCACTTCTTAAAAATATAAATATCTATAAAAGAATACGAGTATACAGTCGAGTCTCTTTTTATACGGTACGATATTTTATTCAAATTCAAGTGGGGTATCAAATAAAAGCTGTCAGTTAAAGGAATTCAAATATGTAAACGTTTTGTCATTAAAATTTAAAAAAATCATAAAAATATTTTGTCCTTGCCAATATCTTTGATATTAATTAAATTAAAGAAAAAAAGTCTGATTTAGAACAGTCCTTTATTTGATTTGACTAAAAAAAAATTTCATGTCCTGTAGAGCCTCTCAAAATTAATAAAATTTTTTTTTGGTGTTTCATCTTAAAAAAAGGTTATCCTGAAGGATAATAAATGTTTCAAAAACTAGAACGTTCAAGCTTTAAAACAGTTTTTTTTAAACTCTTCTACGACCATTTTTCGCGGAGATCCAGCTTTTTAAAAACACTTAAAAATATTTGAAAAATTTATTGATCCGTTAATTTTGCATTTTAGTGTATTTATGTATCTATGTTATCTCTAACTTTATAATGTGCGCTATGTCTTTTTTGTGTAATTTTTTATATACGGTTTTCTGTGGAACGTACCAACCGCATATAAAAATACTTTACTGTACAATATTATACTATATAGTTCAACCTTCGGCTTCGGCCAAACCTTCGGCCCAAATTTGGCCGAAGCCGATTATTCAGCGAAGGTGAAATTTTGACCCAAGGTGGCCGAAGCCGAATGTTCGGCCGGACACTAGCTGTCACAGACAATTTTGGTGTATTTGAGAAGAATTACTTTTACTGTTCTTAAGTTGGCAATACAAAAACTGGGCTATATCGTATCAACAGCTTTTTATGATTTTGTAATATTGAATTTGTACTTCTGTGATTGTATGTATTGTTAAAATGTCAAAAAATACGAAAACATCAATAAATTAAAGAATGTTTTTGCAATTATACATTTATAACATTTGAATATTTCCACCAGTGACGTCAACAACGACCGCATTACCATACCTCTATATTTATATACCTTGAAATTTATCTACGTAAATAATTGTATAAAAAAATACTTTTTAAAAACAAGCTTTTATTAAAAATGCACTAAAAGGAAAAAATAAATTTTCAGCTATCTCAAAAATTTAAGGTTTTATGACTAAAAACTAAAACCAAACAAAACACGGGGCGCTATAAAGACAAATTTATGAATAAAAATTCTAATGCAATATAAGAAATTAAGTATAAATTGATATAAGATAAGAGTAGAAAATTTGCACATTAAATCAAATAAATGTATAGAATTTTTGATAAACTACTTAACAATTTTATAAATACAATAATGAAATAATTAATTAAATAAAAGCTATACATTTGCCTTCGTGAGCGCCCCGCACTTTTATTGATTTATAAAAATCTGAAAATTGTGAAAATTGTTTGAAAATTTATTTTTTACTTTTTAGTACATTCTTAATATATATAAAGCTCAACGTCTCTGTCTGTCTGCCTGTCCGTTTGTGTGCTTGTCACTCGAGAACCACTTATCCGATTTACGTGATTTTTTTTAATTCATAGGTACATTCTCTGGCCAGGTTATAGGCTATATTTTGTTACGTTAGGTAACATAACAACTAAGCAGTGACGATAATAGTAAATCAAGTCGGAAAAAAATTTACCGATGGCGCGCTGTTTTGCAATACACTGCCTAAACCGTTGAATATAGAACAAAATAATGTATTAAAGAATTGTGTAGAATCAAAAGTGCTACAATAAAGTCCGCGACACCATATGTCTAACTTTTATATTTAAGCCACAATGACTGCTTTTATGTTACAAAGAAAACAAAATATTTGGGTTCTGTTTACATGGACTTATGACCTGCAAAACTTTAATCCATATTGAAATAAATGATTTCATCGTCATAAGTACTTAATGTAGATATAATTTGCCTCTTACAGAATCAAATTTGATCTTTTGGTTTAGGAAATAACGTGAAATAAGTATTGCAATAACATTATTCGTAATAATTCGCGCGAACCACGACTATGTAGCGTCGCTCTGGGCAGAGGGGACAGGCCGGTATTCTTTTGATTGTCAATTGTTTAATTTGTTTTCAATAACAATTAACTTTTAAATAATCAACTATATATTTTTTTAAATTCTAAACAATAATTCCGTAGTCCACGCGAGCGAAGCCGCGCGGGCCAAGCTAGTTTTTAATAAAAGCTTCTTTAAAACTTTTTTTTTTAATAAATTTAATATTTACTGATGTATATTTATTTCTAGAATATATGACTATTGAAATTTTTCGTTGTGTCAACTTATTAAAATTTACATCCTGTATATCAATATTTTTTATTATATTATTCTATCATACATAGAACGAATTTCCAGACACGAACATGAATATGAATATGTGTATATTTATTAATTCGTAAATTTAAACAAAGTTTTTATATTATTACATTTAGTTTTTGTAAATTGAAAAATGTAAACATTTACTTTGTTTATATTGTTTGTTGATACAATTAATTTTTTTGTTTTATTATGTTTTTTAGTTCATTTATATTATATTGATACGGAAGTAGGTAATTTGGTAATATTCGATTTCGATAGTCGATAAAACAGGTCGCACATGCACACAAATGTATCATACACATTTTTACTTTCTTATACCAATGTATATGAAATATACATAAAGTATAAGTAAGTATTGTAAAACCGATTTTTTTCGAAGCCTGAATTTTGATGGAATTATCCATTTTGACCTTTCCTGAATCCATTCTGACTATTTTCGCCATGATATCTGTCTATCTGTCTGTCTATCTGTTTTTAAGTGCTGTAACCTAAATATGAAAAATCGTAAAAAGGTGAAATTATATACTTATGATTAATTTTTATCTGAGAAGAAAACCTCCATTTTTTTAAAACGATCTTTCAACCGAAATCGGATGTTTACTGATGTAAATATTTTTGAATTTTTCGAATTAAAAATTCTACATATAACATTATAATCTATAATTTATGTTCTATTATTATAATTGTTTCGAAAAAAAAAACAAATTAAAATCGTTCAAAACAGAGGAAAAATATCTGCCATGAATTCCATGGGACTTTCTTATACGTAATACTGAAAATGAATAATGTGGGTGATTCTAAATCTATATCTATAAAATAGTTTGTCCTTAACCACTCACTCACTCACTCATATATCAACGCACAGCCCAAACCCCTGGACCTAGAAACGTGTAATTTCGTAGGTGCCTTCCTTTTATGATGTTAGCACCCACTAAGAAAGGATTTTTCGAAATTGAACCCCTACGGGGTTAAAACAGGGTGTCAAAGTTTATATAAGAAAATATTTTTTTTATTCGCATTTAAAAGAAACTTATATCGAACATCCTCTACAATATAAATAATGAAACAATTATTTCAGCATTTCCCAAAATCTAACCCCTAAGGTGTTAGGGGGGTGGAAAAATTTATAAAATATTTTTTTTTGTATTCACCGAATGAAACATGGCACAAGTAGGTACTCTACAAGATAAATATCAGTTACAAAAATTCAACCCCTATGGGAATGGGGAGGGAGTAAAATTTTGATATTTTTATCTTCATAATTGTTGATGATATTAAAGTAAATTCGGACAAATTAATATTCAATTAAAAATTAAAGTTCGATATTCAAGCCCTAATACATATAGCATGGGACGGGGTTGAGGATTTATATATGTTTATCTGCTAACCTGCTTTACTTATAAAGGTAAATTAAAATATAAAGGTAAAATCAATATAAAAAAATATAATATGTCATCCCCTATCACGTATGGATTGTTCTAATTAGTTTCAATGTTTACGCGAGCGAAGCCGCGGAATTCCGCTAGTAATTAATATTTTGAAATATAGATATATTTCTGGCTAAATCATAAATATCGAAAAAAATGTATGGGGAATAAATTATATACAAGAACATACTCGACATTTTTTATCTAAATTTATTTTTTTATTAAAAAAATTATTCGAAAAAATAAAAATCGGCAAGAGTTAACCTCCGTTTCCGGTTTAGTAATTACGATAAAAAAAATTCATTTGATACATAATGTAGATAATAATATTATCTACAATTTACGTCATATTAATTTTATTATATCTTTTATTAGTTTGTCTGAAACATGTTTTAATGAAATAAGAATCATACGTACACTGTTCACTATTAATATTACGTATAAGAAAGTCCCGTGTCTCCCATGACAGATGTTTTAAATCTAATACATTTTTCGGGTTACAATATAAAATAACTTATGTCCTTTTTCAGGATGTAAGCTATCTCCCTGCCAAATTTAATCAAGATCGGTTCAGCGACTAAGCTGTGAAAAAGTAACAGATAGACAGACAGACATTATAATATTAACTAGTATGGATTTAGAAAAAAATCTGACGTGATGGAATAATTTGGGCAAAAGTTTCCGGATCGTCTAAACATGTCTCTACATTATTTAGTCAGACTGTGTAATCGAGCCTTTATATTAGAGTGCTGTATTTGTTTATAAATACGAAATTTTATTTAACATATTTAATACATTAAACCCATTGGAGAATAATTGACGTTGATAAAAAAATACAAGCTTTAAGCAGCTTGGGTAAAAGCAAAAACAGTTAAATATAACCGAATTAATATAAATCTGGTTATGTAATATAATTATATAATTTAAGTAAAATACGATAAGCGCTATATATCCGAGATTAAATTAGCTTTTTTGATGTAGAGATGAAGTAAAATTGATTTTTAAAACGTGCCCGATTATAATGGAATTTATATGGATTTTGTCATTTAATTAAATGCCCTGTTATAAAATTTAATTTGTTTTATCAAATATATTATTTACGGAATATAATTTCTAATAACGGTCGACCGAGTTATTATTTTATAATAATTTTATGATGAGTTTAATATAAATTTAAAAATAATTGATGAGGTAAATTAAAATCACGTTATATTTAAGCATTTAATAATAAATAAATAAATATGAATAGGTACTTAAAAAATATACATATCTGCGAAGTAAATGCACAGTGCTTCCTCGTGCTAAATTCACCAAAGGTTGTTGATTATTGAACAATTTAAATAAAAACCAATATTGGCATTAATTAAGGTTATTCGATCATTAGACTAATGTGTAGATAAAAGTCTACAATTTTAATATGTTATTTATGGATAGCTCATATATGTACAGTATATTAATAAAATATAAAATAAAACCGGCAAGTGCGTGTTGGGCACGCACATGATAGGGTTCCGCAATGTCATTCTCACTACGATTTATAAAAAAAGAGTTATTTCAAAATTTTCGTCACTGAAGGGTTAAAATCAAAAAGTCATTTGACTTTTATTTTTGCATTTTAGGAGACCTATCAAATGACACCCCACTCAATGGGGTAAATGAAAAAAATGTAAGTTCATTATTAAATCTATGAAAGGGGGGTCCAAAATATTTTTAACAATGTTCGATATAATTTTCAGTGAAAGTGCTAGTTAAAAGCTGTATTCTGAATTTTTGAATCAATAGTTAAGAAAATAGAGGGGGGGGGGCGCTCTGACAGCGACATTAAAAAGTAAATATTTCGTGACTGAAGGGTTGAAATCAAAAAGTTATTTGGTATTTTTTATTGCATTTTAGGAGACCTATTAAATGGCACCCCATTCAATGGGGTAAGTGGGGAAAAAATGAGAGTTCACTTTTTAATCTATAGAAGGGGGGTCCAAAATATTTTTGACAATATTCGTTATTATTTTCATTGAAAGTACTAATTAAAAGCTACATTCTGAAAATTTTTCAGATTTTTGAAATTGATAGTTTAGAAAATAGAGGGGGGGACGCTTTTTTAACGAATTTGGAGAGCAAATACATCGTGATTAAAGGGTTAAAATCAAAAAATTCTATTACATTTTTTGTTGCATTTTAGGAGACCTTTCTAACGACACCCCATTCAATGGGGTAGGTGAATTTTTTTTTTTAAAACACTTTTCATTTTATGGAAAGGGGCTAAATTTTTTTTTTTACAAAAATCTTATCATTTCTGTTTTTGGGTCATTAATCTACGACCGTATACAAAATTTCATCTTATTATCTCAAAATTTTTGAAGACGGACTGACATGAAGGAACTATAAGGGTTCCTAATTTTCTACGGAACCCTAAAAAGTGTTGGGCATGCACATGGTAGGGTTCCGTAGTCATTCATACTACGATTTATTAAAAAAAGTTATTGAAAATTTTTTCATAAACTATTTGGCTACACTGTTCGTTATAATATTCACTGAAAGTACTAATTTAAAGCAATAATCTGAAATTTTTTCAGATTTTTTAATTATTTAGAAAATAGATAACGGTGCAAACTTATACAGTATGTTGAATAAAATATTTTGAGCAAAAAACTTTATTTAAACATGTGTCCGAAAATTTTTCGTACGAGAATTACAGCCCCTAAAAAATAATTTTGGACAAAATCTTCGGAGGGCTATAACTTTCTAACGAAAAATTTTAGAAAATATGTTTAAATAAAGTATTTTGCTCAAAATAATTCCTTCTACCTACTGTTGAAATTTGGCACGCCAATTTTGAATTATAAAATTTTAGGCTTCTTTCACTTTTTCTGAAATCTCGCAAGGAGTAGTGGAAAACGATAAAAAAATCAAATTAAAGGTACAAAAACTAGAAATTATCAGCCTTCAAAATATGTTTTAAAACATCAAAATCCATTCAATTTTCATAAAGATACAACTGTTTAAAGAAAAATTTAAAAAATCAAATGCATTTTACGTGTTAATATTCGATCACTCGGTGGCACGTGTTAATAATATCCAATCACTTTAAAAAAATTTTAAACATTATTTTTTTCTTATCTTTAAGAAAGGACTCCTTATGGGAAAGGGGTTTCGGTCAAACTCTTTGAAACATTGGATTCTAATAGTCCTTGATAAGTAGATCAAAAGTGTCAGTGGGCACTAAGTCATAAAAACTCAAACTTTTAAGATATAGCCCTCTGAAGTTGGGGATCATGCTCGCCTTTAATTTACAATAAAAAAATTTGTAGAACCTTAATTTTCGCACAACTATTTGTATACAGGGTGGGCCAAGTAAAACGAAACGGGCGCGCTTTTGGTCATTTAAAATAAGATTTTGAAAAAAAGCTCGAACACGTCGATTTTGCTTTCGAGGGGGACATCTTTTGCCATAAAATTTTTGCAAGAATCTTTTCAACCCTAAGCGTTATTAGCGCAACCCTTAAAATTTTAAATAGCATGATAGGGCAAGTGATACCTCATTTGAAAGGTTTTTTCATTCTGAATACGGTGCTATTTGATTTTTTCGAATCTGTTTGGTTTTAGTCAAGTTATTGACATTTTGAATTCCATAAATGCAATGATTTTCTGATCAAAAAAAAAATATTTACAACTAAAATTCAAAACAAAGTAGGTTTATTTTATTATCAAATAGTTCAAAAACATCCAATTTGGACATTTATTCAATTAATTAAAGTTTTGGATGTTGGGAATTTTTTTTTATAAATTTTTTTAAATTTTTTAATTAATTCAATAAATGTCCAAATTGGATGTTTTTGAATTATTTGATAAGAAAATAAACCTACTTTCCTTTGAATTTTAGTTGTAAATATTTGTTTTTTGATCAGAAAATCATTGGATTTATGGAATTCAAAATGTCAATAACTCAATACGCTAGGAAACCATCTGTCAAAAACGACACGTCGCCACCTAGTGTGCGCCGCCCGTTAGCAACTTTGGGTATTATTACTTTTCAAAAAGGACAGCCGAAAGTAATGTTCCCAAGTTCCGATTTCGTTAATTTTTTTTCTTATCTATAAACCTATGTATGAAGAAGTACTTGACCAAGTTTTAATTAATTTTAATAATTATTTTAGCTGTAATTAATTATAATTTGAAAATCGAAAATCTTTTTTTTTCTACTTAATGGTTTGATATAATTGGATGATATTTTCAGTAAAACTTAAGGGTAATATAAGGTCTTGAAAAATATTAATTTTTTATTTTTACTAAATTTTTTCATAGCAAATTTTTATTTTTTATTTTCAAATGTCCGATATCACCCAATGAGTAAATTACGGGGTTAAAACACAAAGTTATGTGTGTTATATTAAAATCTGTATTGAAGAGTATCAATCTTTGCGGATTATAAGGATTCGACCCGCGAAATTTGTCTATTTTCGATCAACTCTATTACGATTTTTTCTTTTGAGTGATGTATCTTTGAAACCATATATTTGATTATAATGAAATTTATATGGTATCAGCTCGATAGTATACTCTTTCAAACAAAGAAAAATCAACCGAATTGGTGCATATTTGTCGAAGTTATACCCGAAAATACATAAAAAAATATATAAAAAATAGAAAACTCTCTCCTTTTTTGAAGTCCATGGTCAGATTCTGATAAAATTTATATGAGACCACCTCGGGTGTATACTCTTTCAAACAAACAAAAATCAACCGAATAGGCGCATATTTGTCGAAGTTATGCTCGAACATACATAACAAAATATATTGATTGAATTGATAACCTCCTCTTTTTTAGAAGTCGGTTTAAAATAAGAAAATTTCGGGGTCAAATTCTAATAATATACAAAGGTTGATACTTATCAATACAAATTTTAATATAACGTACATAATATAACGGCAATTATCCATTTTTTCCTTTCAATTATATGACATATTGGTTTGACAGATACCCAAAATTATTTATTTTTGCCACTTGGCGGCGCCAGGATCGATGGTTTCCTAGCGTATAAACTAAACAGATTTGAAAAAATCAAATAGCACTGTATTCAGAATGAAAAAACCTTTCAAATGAGGTATCACTTGCCCTATCATGCTATTTAAAATTTTAAGGGTTGCGCTCATAGCGCTGAGGGTTGAAAAGATTCTTGCAAAAATTTTATACCAAAAGATGTCCCCCTTGAAAGCAAAATCGACGTGTTCGAGCTTTTTTTCAAAATTTTATTTTAAATGACCAAAACCGCGCCCGTTTCGTTTTACTTGGCCCACCCTGTATAATCGATTGCCACCATTAAAAGGTCAACTTTTTAATTCATTGAGAAATGGTAACAGTTTTCAAAGCTACTTCTCAGCTATTATTATTTTTTTAATACTGCTGGATCTATGAAACAATTGGATTGGTTTATAATAAAAAACGTAACAATAAGATTTAAGTGTTTTCAATTCTCAATGAATTGAAAAGTTGACCTTTTTATGGTGGCAATCGATTATATAAGTTTTGGGAACATATACAAATAGTTGTGCGAAAATTAAGGTTCTACAAATTTTTTTATGATCCCCAACTTCAAAGGGCTATATCTTAAAAGTTTGAGTTTTTATGACTTAGTGCCCACTGACACTTTTAATCTACTCATCAAGGACTATCAGAATCCAAAGTTTCAAAGAGTTTGACCGAAACCCCTTTCCCATAAGGATTCTGCGGGGTCCTTAAGGGGGGTTAGGGTCAACTGGGGTAAAAGTGAAACAAAATACAAATCTTTCATTTTTTTTGGCAGTTAACGATACAAATTCATATTTTAATTTTTTTTACTAGATGTGCCTATGAATAACCCTTTCAAATACCTACGTCATTTGAACTGTACCATACAACACATTTAAAAAATGAAAAATGTGTGTTTCATTTTCAAGATCATGTCAGTTTTTATAATTCTTCTGTAAAGAAATTAGTTTTTTAGTTAGAAGCTTGTTTCACTTTTACCCCTTTTTTTCGTGTTTCATATTTACCCCAGTTGACCCTACCTTAAAGAAATTCGATAATAAGAATATTAATTGCCACCCTAGCGCCTTTATGTGTACTTCAATGTATACAGCAACCTTTTATTATTATTATCGTTCATTTATACAATATTTATTGACTCCATTTGTTTTTAATCCTGTGCATTATATTATTTTGAAACAAAATATTGAGGTGAAGAAAGATACAGAGAGAACAGAAGAGAAATGTACGGGGATTTATTCTGTTGCGTCATTCAACCTTTATTTCCCTTGTGAATTCACTGCCTGTTTTTCCGAAGAACATGCTTCGCGTTTTCGCATCTTGTACAAAAAATTATCTATTTTCTTACGATATAACAAAAAATATTTTCACATTATCCTCTCGGTTTTAACTTACTGAAATATTTAATATAATCTATGGAATATACGAATTCAATCTTTCTACTTTTACGTAGCATAAATATTATTAATAATAAAATATAATAATATGATTTATTTCTATACAGGGTGAGTCATATCAGGTGAAACAAACATAAAATGTTAATTGAGAAAAATATTTCAAGCAAAAAAGTTCATATTAACATGTGTCCGGAAACTCTTCATGAGGGAGCTACTACAAAGATTTTGACTAAAATTGGTTTTTATTTAATATCTGGGGAACCCATTGTGATACAGCAATGAAAATTAATACCTGGATTAGTAATAATACGTGTTATCGATTTCCAGTATCAAACAATGGTTATTTAGACCAGGGATGTATGAGGCCTGTGGGCCCTCTGATTTTTATCTAGTATTTTTTTGTTCTTCACTTTTTTCCTATGTTTGGTATTTTTATAAGGTCATATGACACAAAATAGATATAAATATACTTTGTTAAGTTGTCATAAGATCAACCGTTTACGAGATATACGATGTGAAAGATAGTTTTGCAGAATTTAACTTAATACGGATGCTAAAAATTACACAAAATAAATTTATATTCTTGTTCTATAATTAAAAACAAGAATAAATGTGTATGTAAACATACCTATAAAAATGCATCCTTAACCACAGATAACAATTTTTAGTTTCGTTTTTTAGTCAATTAATAAAGCACGAATTAAAGTAATAAAACTGGCTCTAATTCTATGAGAAGTCATATTAAGAGGAATATTTACACCAACTATTTTTCTTATTTTTAATACTAGAACAAGAATATAAATTTATTTTGTTTAATTTTTAGCATCCGTATTAAGTTAAATTCTGCAAAACTATCTTTCACATCGTATTTCTCGTAAACTGTTGATCTTATAACAACATAACAAAGTATATTTATGTGTATTTTGTGTCATATGACATTATAAAAATACCAAACATAGGAAAAAAGTGAAGAACAAAAAAATACTAAATAAAAATCACAATGGGTTCTCCAGATATTAAATAAAAACCAATTTTAGTCAAAATCTTTGGGAGTCTGTAGCTCCCTCATGAAGAGTTTCCGGACACATGTTTATATGAACTTTTTTGCTTGAAATATTTTTCTCAATCAACGGTTTAAGTTTGTTCCACCTGATATGACTCACCCTGTATATGGCAATTAAACTGACCGACTACAAAAAGGAATTCCGTTTGCTGCAAGGTATACAAGAAATTTTCTAGGGTAATTTGAGCACGCTGAATCCAAAAATGACCATCGTTTTGTTCAATCAGCTCTTATTTTTGCTATATTGTAAAAAAAAAAATTTCGATATGCAAATACTCAAATTCGTATACATTTTTTCATATTAAATATTTCAATCAAAAATCATTCGTAATGTAGTTTTAGGTCCTAATTGAACTAAAAAATCTTAAAGTATTGGGATCCGTCAGATGGGAGGTGCCTAAAAAACATGGCGCAGCTAAGGGCAAATTAAAAAAAATTACAAGACAGCGTCAATAGTTAAAATGTAAGTATTATAATGTACACATATTTTAAATTCACTCATTATAATTACAGATAATATCACGCAATAACATCAAATACAATACGCATACGTTATTTATTTTTGATTGTTTACAATTTTTCAACAAACAAATCTTTTAAATACATATTTATATTATAATAAATCAATTATATATAAGAAAAATTGTAAAATTCTTTCTTGGTACTTACTGTCCTTTCATTCATTTTATTTTTGGATGATTTAAAACATAATATTGTGGTTTAATCGTAAGTTTTACTATAAACCGTACGTTCATCTGTCAGTTTTATGCTTGAGATTATTTATTTTTTCATTATTAAATTCTATTACCATAGAAATTGAACCCCCAGTCCAGTTACAAGTTTTGCCATCAGGTGGTGTACGCTCATTTGACGGATCCCAATTCCGTTTGAAAATCATGTTTTAAAAGAATAAAAATCTATTTTTTGCAAAATTTTTTGCTGTTATAGAAACATTTTTGTCGAATTTTTATGCAATTTACTTTTGTGGCTTTAACTATCTTTTTTAATATATTCACAAAAATTACATTAAAAATAACAAATCTATTTGAGCCAATAGACGGAGGTTAGTAAGTAGATTAGTCAAAAATATAGAAAATCATAATAAATACATCAAAAATATGTAATTTTTAATTATTTATCAGGTTCAAATTTAGGTCAAGTGTAAAGTATTATTTTAGGGGAAACTATTTATTTAAAGTGATATAATTTGTTTTAAGTTCAATATATGTGTTTAATGTTGAATAATTTTTTTCGTGCAATATATTATAAGTGAGAACGATTAAATAAAAAGTGTTTATTATTAAAATAAAACGGGTAAGTGCGTATTGGGTACGCACATGATAGGGTTCCGTAGTCATTCTCACTACGATTTATAAAAAAAGAGTTATTTCAAAATTGAAAGAGTTAGTGAAAACGATTAAATAATAAGTGTTTATTATTATATAAAAAATCATTATACATCAGAGCAGTAAGCACGATGGTTTTGGTCGCAAAAGAAAAAAATTATATAATAAAAAAAAAAAAATTCCGTACAGGGTACGCCAAAATGCGAAAGTCAGTAGCTCGATTGATAACGGCGCAAGCAAGCAATTTTTATTTAATCTCACTGCCACAAACGATGCAACCTAGGATTTAGAACGTATTCACGTCAATCCCTCGACTGTGTATTTCGACATAGTCACTCTTGTTATTTTTTATTTCATATAACTATAAAACATGTTGTTCTGGATAACTTTTGTATAAAACGTATTCTTATTAGAGCAATAATTTAAACAAAACTTGACAACTAACGTATTTATGTATCTTACAATTTGCAGAATGTAAGCTGGCGTGGACAGTGTTACATTTTTATTGCACAATTTATAGCCATTTATATACAGTAGTCCACGTTTTTTCTACTCTCTCGATGATATTAGTTTATGAACCACTGGAATTGTTGAATTCGTTGTTAATAATAATTACTATATAGAAAAATATTTTTTATTTTCATTTGATCACTAATTTAACTTGAACTACAAAAAAGTAATATTAAAATAATGTAAACTGTGTTTCTTAACCTTCCTATACCCGCGTCAAATAGAATAAAACATAGGGGAAGGTGGGGGTAAGACGGGGACCTTAAGGTATTTCATAAATAAAACCCTTTATTTTTGATTGCACATTGTAGGAACTTTTATTAAGAAAATAATCAGACTTTCTTCCTTAAATTCTAATCAGTGAAAACAAAAAAATATAATTCTTCTTATAGAAATATCAACTTGAAAAAAAAAACTAATTTGCACCATCTTGCCCCACCTATAGGGCAAGATGGGGTACCCCCTTGGGTAAGATGGGGTACAGACTCATAATACAAGCCGAGGCAGTACAGACATTCTGTATCTTCGTCCTCAGAACTCATCAGCTTTCTTTGTTCTTTTAGATCTTTTATTTGTTTTTTTTTTCTAGTTTCTTTTTATTTGTTACCTTTGGTTTGGTTTCTTACTGTTTTGTCTTTCCTCTAACTCTGTTTTATACGGAGACGCAGTAATAATAGCTGTTTTTCCTCTTCTTCGAACTTGTCTTGGCCTTTTTTCGGAAATTCGTGGATACGGCATTAACTGTTTCGGGCTAACCAGATCGAATGTTGTGTTATCCAAAGAATCATACCTACCCCATCTTACCCGCAAGTAGGTACCCCATCTTTCCCAAACTGGATTCCCAAGTTGTATTTTTTTTTGAGGTTATAAATCGAAGCAAACCAGAACGAGTTAATGTCATTATAATAATAAAATAAACAAATATTAATAAAAAAATATGACATACATCTTGTACACCATACATTTTGAACAGTCACACACTTTATATACCTCAAAAATTAGATGTAACCACTAAAAATTATAAAAAATACTTACAAAATCACAACGTGCACACCTTTGACCAAACTATTTGTGACATTAATAACTTCTGCTAAATAACGTCACATGGCCATAGAAGAACATTTCTAGCTACATTGTATCATCAGTTTTGTTACGGTCCCAGGCCCGGATTTACCATGCAGGCAATGTAGGCAGCTGCCTATAGCGGCAAATTTTTGGGGCGGCAAATTTTAATATGAAAATTTTTTTTTGGTAAAAAAGCTAAAAAAAAAAGTCTTCAGATTTTTTTTGATAAAATTCATAACATTTTTCTTCGAAAAGGGCGGCAATTTTCGCAACTGCCTACGGGCGGCAAATTTTTAAATCCGGCCCTGTACGGTCCCCATCTTACCTCGCTACCCCGTCTTACCCCACCTTCCCCTATACCCGCGCACGGTCTCTGGGACCAAAAGTTCTAGACCCTGTTTTTTTTTATCTTTTTTGTTATGACAGCCTAGTAAAATTAGTTTTTATTGGTAGTAAAGGATGTGTTGAAATAAATAAACCAAAGTTATAGACAATATTTTGATTTAATTATTGACTAACAGTCTTTTATTACAGCCTACGAGCTACGAAAACTTGAAAACAAAAATTTTCCTTAAAACAAAAACTAAAAACAACTCTAAAAACTTTAAAATAACAACAGGAGGAATAATAGTATATTATACCACGAGTCAATAATGATAGCTATTATTACCGAGGAATCATTTTCGAACCGAGCCGCGTAGCGGCGAGGGAGAAAAAAATTCCGAGGTTATAATAGCCATTATTGCGAGTAGTATACTGTACTTTATCTACGACTATTCTAATTGCTTTCATAAACACAACTGAATACAAGGAATGCAAGCTTCAATACAAATTTTTTTTTCTAATCTCAAATTAATATAAAAATAATACCATGGAAACAAAATACACAAACTCTGTTATTATAAATTATCCATTTTGATTTTTCCGGTAGCTGCAGCTTGTAGTACAATTTCGGGAGGTGTACAAGTAATAGACTCTTCATTTTTATCCATCTCAATACAAATACACAAACACTAGGTGTTTTATTTGACAGTCGTAAATAAATTTTTTAGACAAAAGTTTGTGTATTTTGTTTCCATGGTATTATTTAATTTGAGGAATTTTCTGATTGGTGGATTAGAGGGCAATAATGACTTAGAGGGCAATAATGATCATTATTGCCCTCTAATGCACCAATCAGAAAATTTCTCTTTCATCATAGTTCCTTCTGGGATTAATATATCGCATTATATAGTAAAAACTACGTATGTAATGTATGTATTATGTATAAGTCGTGGATAAAGTATTATAAACTATTCTCAACAAATTTTTCACCATGCATTCGGAGCATACTCAAAAGTGTAACAACACCTATACCCGCGTCGGTCTTACAGACCAATTGATGTCGTGTACTGGTACATGTCCTATTCGCACTGCACTAAATTGAAGACCGCGACAAATCATGAAGCTACCAGTAAGCTCATTGTCTTAGCATTCTTCGTTATTGAAAAAATTAAAAAAATGTAATCTGTCGGTCTGAGAGACCAATACGAGGGTATAGGAAGGTTAGACGTATTTCGTCATAAGTAAATACAAGATTCTTTTTTTAAATATTTCTTTATTTTTATATAAAAAATAAAGAACGTGATAATTAAGCCCTAAACACTGTAAAGTATATAAAATTAAATTAAACAGTTTTTGTAGTCGGTGTCAAAACAATAAAAAAACTATTTAAAAAAAAATTAAAAACAGTACAAAATAATTTGAATACTTAAGTGGTTATTTTTATTTTATTTTTTTATTTTTGATGGTAGTTTCCTATGTTCGTCGTGAATAATTTTGATTGTTTTCGAACGTATACATTCATATAATAAAGAAACATTTGTGTATTATGTTAAATAAATATAAAAAACGGGACCAAAATTCCGTTTTATTCCAAAGAATTATAGGTTTCATGCATAGGCGGGCACAGTTAACCGAAAATTTAACTTCGTTAATCGTTAATTCGTTAATAAAAAAGTTAACAACGTTAATCTTTAAAGCGTTAAAATTCCGCAAATGTAACGGAAGTTAAAGTTAACCATTAAAAGTTAACTATCCAAAATGTTTGAAGACCTTTTTTTTATTTTTGCTATTTCGACAACTTTCTTATGTATTTGTCATCAAACAACCAATGTAACGGAAGTTAACAAAAGCGTTAACATTTTTTTGAGTTAACTTAAAAATTAATCCGTTAATCGTTTTGTTAACTTCGTTAATTAACGAGTTAATGCCCACCTACGGTTTCATGTTAGCCAAAAAGCAGGGTTTGAAATTTGTTCTTCTTTAAACAGGATGGCGCTATAGGGTGCGGGGCTGGCTATGCGGGAAATGGCGTGGGTAAGCGCCTCTGGATAAGTATAAAGTGAAGGTGAGGTGCGTCTCTCTCTCTCTAATTTTTTCACACACTTATCATTTTTTAATTAATATCGGTATGGAGACCCATACATGACTTCCATGTTCTATAATATCTTTTACAATAGATAATTGTTAATATAAAACTCACCTTTGTATTTATAAATATCAGTTGTATAATACACATTTTTATAAAATAATTATTATCTGACATTTGAAATTTACTGCGTTTGTTTCCATGGTAACATGAATTTATTAGTATTTAAAATTAAAATTTTGAGGGTGATTTTCACCCCTTAAGTAGCTATTTTGGTACATTTATGAATTAAGTGCCCCTTAGATTGGATTGAACTACAAATGTACCAAGTCTTATCAAAATTGGTGAGATACTAATCACTTTTCAGACGATAATTGGTACAAAATTTTGAATATTTCGGAAACCCCTAATCCGATTAGCACCAAAATCAATAGGTCTGGAGTACTCACTGAGGCAAACATTTTCTCCAAAAATAATTAAAATCGGTGCATATCTACAGTAGTTATCGTACACGGAAGAAAATTCTACATCCAGACACACAGACACACAGACACACAGACACACACACAGACACACGCACAGCCGCCATGCGGAAATTAACTTTTCTTTACGTTTTGAAGTTAGTACAATCAGAATCTGCTCTTCACTCGGACACGATTTTTTGACGGTATTACAATACTTCCATTTCTTCGAACATGGAAGTAAAATGAATTTATTAGTATTTAAAATTAAAATTTTGAGGGTGATTTTCACCCCTTAAGTAGCTATTTTGGTACATTTATGAATTAAGTGCCCCTTAGATTGGATTGAACTACAAATGTACCAAGTCTTATCAAAATTGGTGAGATACTAATCACTTTTCAGACGATAATTGGTACAAAATTTTGAATATTTCGGAAACCCCTAATCCGATTAGCACCAAAATCAATAGGTCTGGAGTACTCACTGAGGCAAACATTTTCTCCAAAAATAATTAAAATCGGTGCATATCTACAGTAGTTATCGTACACGGAAGAAAATTCTACATCCAGACACACAGACACACAGACACACACACAGACACACGCACAGCCGCCATGCGGAAATTAACTTTTCTTTACGTTTTGAAGTTAGTACAATCAGAATCTGCTCTTATCTCGGACACGATTTTTTGACGGTATTACAATACTTCCATTTCTTCGAACATGGAAGTAAAATGAATTTATTAGTATTTAAAATTAAAATTTTGAGGGTGATTTTCACCCCTTAAGTAGCTATTTTGGTACATTTATGAATTAAGTGCCCCTTAGATTGGATTGAACTACAAATGTACCAAGTCTTATCAAAATTGGTGAGATAATACTCACTTTTTAGACGATAATTGGTACAAAATTTGGTATATTTCTGAAACCCCTAATCCGATTAGCACCAAAATCAATAGGTCTGGAGTACTCACTGAGACAAACATTTTCCCCAAAAATAATTCAAATCGGTGCATATTTACAGTAGTTATCGTACACGGAAGAAAATTCTACATCCAGACACACAGACGCACAGACACACAGACACACACACAGACACACACACGCACAGCCGCCATGCGGAAATTAACTTTTCTTTACGTTTTGAAGTTAGTACAATCAGAATCTGCTTTTATCTCGGACACGATTTTTTGACGGTATTACAATACTTCCATTTCTTCGAACATGGAAGTAAAAACGCGGTTTCTAATTATTCTTAAAATATACAGATATCTTTGTAAATGAATAAAGAATGTTTGTTCAAATTTTCATCAAATTCTCTCTATTACATCTCTTTGAAAAGTCATGTCATGTCTCATGTCATTATGCAGTTGCCATACACTGGTAGAAAGGATTTCTCAAACCAAGTAAACCTTGTTTTGTATATAGCGAAAACAATATTTTCTTAAGATAAGCAATACTCTCTTAAACCAACTATAGTATTCTTGAACGAAAGAATAACGTAGTTGGATTAAGAGTATGTTTCTTATATTAAGAAAATATTGTTTTCGTTATATACAAAACAAGGTTTTCTTGGTCCAATACAGTTTTTCTTCTGTGTAAGAATGTATGTTAAACTATTCTCTTAATGACATTGAAATTTTTTTAAAATAAATGTCTTCTTATTTTCATAGTTTTTGTTATTTTTTTATGGTTTCAACCTCCTTAAGGTTATTCGATCATTAGAGCAATGTATAGATAAAAGTTTTAAATTTTAATATGTTTTTTGGATAAGTCGTATATTTTTCTAATTTTTATTTAAAATATTAGATGTATGGTTTTTGAGTAATTGGATATTAAAAATAGAGTTTTTAACACACGATAAATGAGAGAACTTGCCGAAAATGGTCTATTTATTGAAATTCTACACAATTTGCTATATAGAGACGTTTTAAAAACTAATTATTCGAAACTTCAACCCTTTTAAATACCATAAAAATTATAAAACAAATATATTCACGTGTGATTTATTCAAAATATTGAAAAACTGGCTCTGCCATTATAGCAGTACAATTTAGTACATGTTACTATTATATACCGTTCTGTATTTTTCAATTTTCAAATTAAATTAAACTTTTCTTACTTTTAATAACAAACAAAGTAAAATATTCCATTAAATGTAGGTATATGTGTTCTGAATATAAATTAAAAACATTATTTTTCGAAACCAAATCTTTTTTTACAGTGTGCTAGACGTATAACCATAATGCGTTGTTTACACCGAGAAAACAAAACAGAAACACGGTGTTTTATGACCAAAAAGCAATAAACCCTATACATATTTAAATACGAAGTATTTCAAAGACACGATGTTTCTGTTTTGTTTTTTCGGTGTAAACACCGCATAAGATATAATGTCATTATTGAAAGCCCTATCTCATTTAATTAAATATTTTACTAACAGTACAATATATGTAGTTTTCTAAACCGGAAACCCATATTTATCTAACAACAAAAACCGCTGAAATGTCTTACAAGTTAAATCGCAGGCGCCCAATAAAACATGTCCGTGGTTGGTGTTACGTAAAGTTTTGAAACCACTGTTTATAGACAAATGATATAAAACAAGCGACTGCAATAAACTGTAATTGAATTTGTACTAGAATATGGGACAATTTAATAAAATACACATATATGTGTGAAAGGAAACACTTTTACAAATCTAATAACGACAACGGAAATGCTAGGCATTTATTGTTTTTAAATGAAATGGATAATATAGTATATACCTTCTAGCTTATTAGAAAATGCGGTTTACTGTGTTATGTTAAACCAGCGACTTCGTTCGCCTGGTATTTATGTTAGAATGTAATAGAGATTTCTGTTATAATACCGAGCGGTCTATTCAAAAATAGAGACAAGAAAATATACATATAAAAAAACGGGCAAGTACGTGTTGGCCACGCACATGATAGGGTTCCGTAGTCATTCTCACTACGATTTATAAAAAAAGTATTTTTCAAAATTTTCGTGACTGAAGGGTTAAAATCAAAAAGTCATTTGACTTTTATTATTGCATTTTAGGAGACCTATCAAATGACACCCCACTCAATGGGGTAAATGAAAAAAATGTAAGTTGAATTTTCAATCTATGAAAAGAGGGTCCAAAATATTTTTGACAATGTTCGTTATATATATCAAATACAAATCCCCTAACCATAAAAATTGTAAGAGTTTAGACTTACACGTGTTTCAATAGCAATGCTATCATCATCAGAGTCCTAAAGACACTAACTTAATTTTAAAATAACTACTATAAATAACTAAAAATAACTACTATAACTCTTATAGACAATAAGTTAGTGTCTATAGGACTCTGATGATGATAGCATTGCTATTGAAACATGTGTAAGTCTAAACTCTTACAATTTTTATGGTTAGGGGATTTGTATTTGATAAGTCATAACCATAGTTTTTGTCTGTTGTTTGTTATAATGTTCGTTATAATTTTCTGTGAAAGTACTAATTAAAAGCTACATTCTGAATTTTTTTCAGATTTTTTGAATTGATAGTTTAGAAAATAGAGGGGGGGGGACGCTCTGACAGTGACATTAAAAAGTAAATATATCGCGACTGAAGGGTTAAAATCAAAAAGTTATTTGACGTTTTTTATTGCATTTTAGGAGACCTATTAAATGACACCCCACTCAATGGGGTAAGTAGGGAAAAAATGAGAGTTCACTTTTCAGTCTATAGAAGGGGGGTTCAAAATATTTTTGAGAATGTTCGTTATAATTTTCAGTGAAAGTACTAATTAAAAGCTACATTCTGGAATTTTTTCAGATTTTTTAAATTGATAGTTCAGAAAATAGGGGGGGCGCTTTTTTAACGACTTTGGAGAGCAAATACATCGTCATTAAAGGGTTAAAATCAAAAAGTTCTGATACATTTTTTGTTGCATTTTAGGAGACAGACCTTTCTAACGACATCCCACTCAATGGTGTAGCTGAAAATTATTTTTTGAAAACACTTTTCATTTTATGAAAGGGGAGTCTAAAAAAATTTTATTTTCAAAAATCTTATCATTTTTGTTTTTGGGTCATTAATCTACGACCGTATACCAAATTTCATCTTATTATCTCAAAATTTTTGAAGACGGACCGGACGGACATGGAGAAACTATAAGGGTTCCTAGTTTTCTACGGAACCCTAAAAAGTATGGTTTTTAGGGAAAATGTTTGGTACAAAAGATTCAGTGTTCAGGGGGGAAACTATTTGATGTAAAAAAATGACATTGAGGTTTAGAGGTCTCTTGAGGGCACTATGTTTTTTTAAATAGAAATCTATTTTTTTACACATTTATATTTTACATGAAAAAAGAAACAACTTTTGAATTTTTTTTATATGCTTGATTTTCCGACTGTCCGTCAATAAAATTGAGTTTTTTGAAAAAATGTCTCGGACAAAATTGTTTGTATCTATAATATACGAATACGCAAAAAAAATATCAAAACCCACAAGTGTCGCGCAACCCACTTGATGGACACAACTCAAAAAAATACCCTTACCAATCGATTCGTGAATCAATTCCGAGTCCAACGAGGTATATGAAGCCATATATGAAAATTTTGTATGAAAAATTGATATTATGCCTGTTCGTGGCCGGATGGAGGGTCATGACCGGAAAAATTCCTAAAGTGGAATAAACTAGAACCACAGACCTACCATTTAGCGAAAATTTGAGGTCTCTATGTGGTCAGGGGGCCGAAATCTCTCTGTCGAAGGCAGACGGACAGGCAGAAAATCGAGCATATAAGCGCTATTACAATATATATAATATAAAAATAGGCTTCCATTAAAAATAAAACGGGTAAGTGCGTGTTGGGCACGCACATGATAGGGTTCCGTAGTCATTCTCACTACGATTTATAAAAAAAGAGTTTTTTCAAAATTTTAAAATCAAAAAGTCATTTGGCTTTTATTATTGCATTTTAGGAGACCTATCAAACGACACCCCACTCAATGGGGTAAATGAAAAAAATGAGAGTTCACTTTTCAGTCTATAGAAGGGGGGTCCAAAATATTTTCGACAATTTTCGTTATAATTTTCAGTGAAAGTACTAGTTAAAAGCTACATTCTGGAATTTTTTCAGATTTTTTTAAATTGATAGTTTAGAAATATAGGCGGGGGGACGCTTTTTTAATGACTTTGGAGAGCAAATACATCGTGGTTAAAGGGTTAAAATCAAAAAGTTCTGATACATTTTTTATTGCATTTTATGAGACCTTTCTAACGACTCCCTATTCAATGGGGTAGGTGAAATTTTTTTTTGAAAACACTTTTCATTTTATGGAAAGGGGGTCAAAAAAAATGTTTTTTCAAAAATCTTATCATTTCTGTTTTTAGGTCATTAATCTACGACCGTATACTAAATTTCATCTTATTATCTCAAAATGTTTGAAGACGGACGGACGGACGGACATGGAGAAACTATAAGGGTTCCTAGTTTTCTACGGAACCCTAAAAATGGAGTTGACCTCAAAATGGCTTTAAAACCTGAAAGATCAAAAATTTTACCTCCATTGATTCCCCCTTCTTAACCCTGAAACATTTGCACCAAACATTTTCTCTGAAACCCCTTAATTTTTAAGATATTTGATTGTTTCAATTTAAAAATTTAAATAAATATATTAGTAAATGAAACAGGTTTTGAGTTCCACATTTTAAGGGTACAAGGGATAGAGAGGTTAAGTAAATTTTAAGTCGAATTAAGATGACAGCGCTATTTAGTAGCAAATCTAGGTACTTTTCGAGCCATATTTTGTAAAATAAAATTTGAAAGATTAGAATAAAAATATCCAAGATACCAAACTTAAGGTAGTTGGTCCATCATAATGTGATCACATTAGGCCATGAGCACATATTTTTAATTTAGAGAAATGATCATGGCAACGCTGTACATTATCTACTATTAACTACTTGTCAAATGATTATATTTTATCATCTAAACTACCACAGAATATATTAATAATTAATGAAATCGATTATAATTCCCTTCAATCCACTTATCATTTTTTTTTTAAATTTTCATTATTTCGTGTATTTTTTACTATAATCAAATGAATACGTTGTTGCCACATTGTCAACAATACTGTAATTTATGTGGTGGTTTGGTAGTTAAATATGGTTAGATCTTAATAACGGGATGGTCAATAATTTCAATTTTTTGTATACTGTTTTCTTTCATATAAATATACAACATGTAGGTTTTTTATGAAAAACTGACGCTACGGTTAAATTTTATCTAATAAAACGTTACGTTAGTGTACGGTTAGTCCATATAAACTGTGTTAAAAATATAAACTTTGAGATCGTTTTTCATGACTTTGAGATGGTCAATTTTAATAAAAATGGGCTATTTTTCAGATATTAATCTAGGGAATATTATTGTGCAATTTAAACAAAATCTGACGAAAACATGTTTACGGACCAACTACCTTAAAACAGCGACAACTCAAAACTAGAAATTTTGACTTAGCCTCTTTTTCCCGTGTACCCTTCATATTGCAAGACGGTTCAGTCGTGAAAAGGTAACAAATAAACAGACTTAAGTATATTTATCGTACTTAACCTTCCTATATCTGCATCAAATGGAATAACCCATATACCCGCGCACGGTCTCTGGGACCAAAAGTTCTGGAACCCGTTTTTTTATATCTTTTTTGTTACGACAGCCTAGTAAAATTAATTTTTATTAAGTAGTAAAAGATGTGTTGAAATAAATAAACCAAAGTTATAGACAATATTTTGATTTAATTAGCGACTAACAGTCTTTTATTACAGTCTCTGAAAAAGTTAATTTTTTAACAAGCTACGAAAACATGAAAAAACATTTTTTTCCTTAAAACAAAAACTAAAAATCACTCTAAAAACCTTAAGATAACAACATGAGGAATAAAGTATTATAAACTATTCTCAACCAATATCTCACCATAACATTCAAACATACTCAAAAGTGTAACACATATACCCGCGTCGGTCTTACAGACCAATTGATGTCGTGTACTGGTACATATCCTTATCGCACGAATACTCGCACTGCACTAAATTGAAGACCGCGACAAATCATGAAGCTACCAGTAAGCTCATTGTCTTAGCATTCTTCGTTATTGAAAAAATTTAAAAAATGTAATCTGTCGGTCTGACAGACCAATACGCGGGTTTAGGAAGGTTAAGTACATTTTTTGTACTTGTGCACAACTCCGTTTAACATAACAGTTGATATGAGTCCAATTCGCAGCGTACGCGATGACAGCGCCAACTAACGGGTGGACTTTAGTAGCAACTTGGGTGGACTTTGACGTACTAACAAACAAATAATTTCAATAAAATATCGTAATATATACATTTTAGATGATTATTTATGACTATAAAGCGGGTAATAGAGAAGGATTGAATGAATTCAACTCTCTTTTTATCATTGTTTAATACCGTGAAATTTTTTATTAAACAAATATCATTTAATTTAGCTGTTTGCATATAATATAAATAGTATAGGATAAAAGGTACGTGAAAAGTATTTATTTTGGGTATCTTTTTCTCTTTAATTATGACGTATAATAGAGAAATAATTAATTCGTTTACATTGACAGCATAACCTAAAATTTTGGCGCCGATAATTTTACAATATTGCTCACCACGAACACTCGCATCGACATTATTTCTAACTCCACCCCCTTGCACATAGCCTATAGTGGGATTAACGATGTTGACCTTTCTATTTTCAGTTAAAAACGAGCCTATTTAAAATTACAGTTAGTCCACCCAAAGTGTTATTTTTTGCCACGTTGTGCGCTGTGATCGATTTCGTTTCCCCCACTACCTACTTTGCACCCAGCGAATAGTACGCCACCACTGGATGATTAATTTAACTGTTTCTTTATTTCATTTTAAATTTAAAGCACGCCTATGTTGGCACAAGTTATTATTTTAAGTATAAAGCCAAATAAAGACCTTCTTCTTCCACGTTGCTGAGGGAATAAATAACACAAAATTTGCACAATGCAATTTCTGTAATTACTTTTAATGAAAGGTGAAACAAAATACGTTCTCATAATTTTTCTTGTCAACAGCAATTTTATTATTTCTCAGAAAATTTAATCAAGAAAGATGGAGATGAAAATTACAGTTAATGCAAAATACACATTTTAACGTGATTTTAAATAACAAGAAAGAAAATGGAATGGTATAATTATTACTATTATAAACGTGTCGATGTTTCATGGTGGATGTCACGTCTTCTTAAGGTATCTCATTTAACCGAGAAATGGTTTAAATTTGGAGGAGTTATTCCTTAATAAAATTTAAATACCCACACAAAATTTCAGAAGGTTCTACTACATAGTTTGAGAGTAATTATTTTTTTTAAATTAACGAAATTAACATTGGATCTTATGGCAGAATGGTGTATTGACAGTTAAATTGTAATAATACACATGGTTCAAACACCGAAAAATATTTGAAATTTTCACAACACGTCACTTACATATTTAGTAACACGTTTCATAAAAAAAATTATACTCTTACAGAACTTAAATTGCGAGAAAAAAATAATTACTGCTGAAAAATATTTAAAAAAATGGTGTTCTTAAATGTAATGATTTGTTTTATTACATAGTTTTTCATATATAAAAGCTTATAAACTACTAATATTATTGTTTTCATTGCATTTGTATATTCTACGTATGTTCTAAACAATGTTATCTAATAATATTTGAATTTATGTCATTTATAATAATAAAATGATTCTTTTATTTTTAAATCTGACAGATAAATTGAGAATAAAATTTTTTCATGTAATCCCACAAATATTAATTTTTTGACTAAAATTGTAAAATAACAGTTAAAACGAATTTGACTTTCCTACAAGCATTTAAAGTGAATAATTGATAATTTGATTTTGATCGTCCATTGCATCTAGATTTACATTATATTATTGTTGACTCAGACTGTACGTGCCATACATCCTTAAATAAATATTGTTAACATTTAACACTAGAAAGACGGGAAAATCTACATACCTACAATGACGGCGACCGGTCAAATGACTACAAATTTACTAAATATCTTTTTTTATGAGTAATTAATAAATGTCAAGTACAGAAATAAAAGTAGATGTAATGAATGTTTAATTTTAATATTTATACACAATTTTTACATGTTACAAGAGCCGCAAAGCGCTTTTTTACAAGTATAAGTATCGCATATTAGTTTTATTTTTACATTTCTGAATAAGACATTCTCGCCTTCTTCGAATTTCCTGGGCTTTTTTCACAAATTTCCTCACAATAATATCGATACACAATTACAGGCTTATTTGACTAACAATTCATATTTATTGTTGTACCCTCTCATACAACAATTAAAAACATATTTATCAGATCATAGCCGTCAAAAGACCGTCGCCGTCTTTGTCGGTATATCAACATTTCAAACAATAAAGAAAATAGATGTGAATTATTTTGATACATAGTTTCATTTAACTACTAGTATTAATAAAAGTCACAAAGTCTCATTATGGTTAGTCAAATAGTTTTTGAATTATTCAATATTGAAATTTAAATTACCGTCAAATGACTCATGCTCCCGTCTTTCTAGTGTTAAACATGATTTTAAATAACAAAGAAAGTGATTGAAAGATTCTAGATACTGATTCGAGTAAAGTCGGTATACAGAGTGTTCGCAGGAACCGAGTGATCATTGCTAACTTAGTTATTATTGGAGCTAGAAGATCGGTTAAATGGGCAAACTATCAGTACCTATTTAAATCTGCATAGCACACTATTTTTCGATATTTTCTATTAATTTTATACTTGTTATAACTTGTTTTCTACCAATTTTACCATCATGCATGTATTACACTTTTATAAAGAGAACATTTTCAGCTATAAAATTCAATAATAATAATATATACAGGTATTCCATTAAAAAAAGTTGTATTTCAATATATCTATTAAATTCGACATTAAATTGTTTTTTTGACACCGCCATTTTTCATCCCGGAAAAAATACCAACTAGATTATTATAGGTATATCTTATAGTTTGCCCATTTAACCGATCTTCTAGCTCCAATAATAACAAAGTTATAGTCGAGTCAATGAAGCTCGAAAATGGCTAAAACTTCGGAACCCTCAGAAACAGCACCGATTTTGATATAATTTTTTTTAAAATGTTCGTTATACCATACTATTTGAAATCAGAAACATTCTAGTCGTCGGATTTAACCCCTCCCCCCCAAATTTTGAAAATTTGTATAATTTACTGGTTTCATATATTAAGTCCGATTTTCGACGAAATTTTTTTACCTATAAGGGTTTAGAGGGTCGCTGAATAAGAATACTTTGTTAAAATAAGGATTTTCTGGGAATTTTCCCGAAATTTTCCAATTTTTTTTTTTAATTTTTGTCTAAATTTATTGAAAATTTTGATAGAAATGTGTATTCGCGGTGTTTCTTTTCACAAATAAAGTTGAATTATACAAAAATTTTTAGGAATTTTCCAGAAATTTCCCAATTTTTCCTCAAAAATTTTGAATTTGTAATAAATAACATTGTACCATTTAAAAAAATAAACCTAGAGGGCTAAAAATTTTAGAAACATTAGGTAAATGTATTTTAAATAAGCATAATATTTTTTGTCAAAATTGTTTGTTTATTAGCAAAACGGGAAACGTTTATTGTCTTATATGCGGCACGAGCGGATAGTAAATTTCGTAGCCTAACTAGTTGTAAAATGAAAAATATTGCTAGTGACGTGCTCGTAATTTTTTTACTGCTAAATTAAAGTATTTCAAACAATTATATAAGATTTCATCAAAATTCAGTAAATATTTTTAACAGAGTAAAAGGTTCTTGTCGACGAACGTGCCGCTGACGCGCGAAAAATCTGAGGAATATACTGCTATAGAATTGAAAATAATTAACCAAAAAGGCTAAAACTTTCAAAAACATTAGGTAAATACATCTCAAATAAGTACAATTTTTTTGGAAAAAATCGTTTGTTTATTTGCAAAAAGGCAAACGTTTATTGTCTATACGCGACACGAGCGAATACTAAATTTCGTAGGAAAAAGTAGTTGTAAAATGATTAATAATGTTAGTGACGTACTCTTAAATTGTGTACTGCTTAATTAAAGTAATTCGAACAATTATGCAAAATTTTATAAAAAATCAATAAATATTTTTTACAGAGTAAACGATCTTAGTGACGAACTTACCGCTGACGCGTGAAAAATCTAAAGAATAAACTGCTCTAGAGTTGAAAATAGTTAACCAAAAGGGTTAAAACTTTCAGGAACGTTAGATAAATACATCTCAAATAATTACAATTTTTTTGGACAAAATTGTTTGTTTATTTGCAAAACGGCAATAAAAAATTTCGTAGCAAAACTTGCTGTAAAATGATTATTAATGCAAGTAACGTGCTCTAAAATTTACTAGTATTAAATAAGGGTATTTCGAACAATTTCGCTAAATTTCATCAATATTCAATAAATTCTAAATATGTATATTAATTTATGAATTTTTGCGTCAAAATGTCAACGATAATTTATTAAGCAAATTATTTAAATAATTGAAAAGTAACGTTTGCCAATAAAAATTAAAAAAAATTTTTTGCTCATTTCCTCAAATAATATTTAATCAATTAAGTTATAACAAAAAAACACACTTTTGCTCAGTTATCATCGAAATTTTTTTTATTTATATACATTTTTTTTGAGCAAAAAAAATATTTTTTTGAGTCCGACGGCTGGAATGTTTCTGATTTCAAATAGTATTGTATAACGAACATTTAAAAAAAAATTCATTAAAAGCGGTGCTGTTTCTGAGGGTTCCGAAGTAAAAACCTTCATTGACTCGACTATTAGTAAAGATCACTCGGTTCCCGCGAACACCCTGTATATGGAACACCATTCATGTTTTAGGTAAGAAAACTATGATAATATTATTTAAAATCAGCACTTATCATTTCATTTGACAGAGAATTTAATCTTTTAACGAAATCTAGCAGGCAAAAATACAATTCTTAAACTAAAACAAAATAAAAATAAAAATCTAAAACAATCGAAAATCAATCTCTTAAAAAATGTGCGTGTAATATGGACCAGATTGGCACAAAAATGAGAATTAAAATGTCGAAAAAAATAATTTAGAAAATTTTCAAAGTACCTATTAAAAAAACGAACAAAATCCTAAACTTCCAAAAATCAAATAAGTTGGTGAAAAAATATTCAACTTTAAAAACTGCAAGTTTTTTTTGTATCCACCCTATATAATATATAACCTTAACGACCTTCTTAACGATTATTATAATATATATTTATCACAGTTTACACTCTAAGGTATGCATCTATGTACATACTTACATTTTTTTTAATAAAAATTGAACATTTTTTCTCGCAGCAAATTTGTTAATATTTTATACAATCTTGTGTTTTTTTTTTTCATCCTAACAACATTATTTATTTATGTCGTTTACTCTGCTAAACTCACTTTAAAAAGACTATTACTGTTTGCATTATCTTTTCAGGTAGGAAATATCTATCATGAATTATGTCTCCATATATATTCATTTTCTTATAATACATACTACAACATTAAAGAAAGACGGTTTTATAGCTAGATGATAAACACATCGTATTTACAAATGTATAGAGTTTGTTGCAATTTTGTCATAAAAACACAATGTTACTGTTTTGTCATTATACAACATTAAGGAAGTTGATACCATAGAAAAATAATAAATAGAGTTCGATGAAACTTCGAAAACAACAAGACATTTATATTTAACAATATTTTGCAATCCCTAGATCGGACATATTCGAATTTTGTCGTGTTTTCCGAGATAGTAATTCTTTGCCGTACTAGATCTGTACAAGAAGCAAATTACGAAACTAAACCTATCGGAGAATGCGCACATACCACTACTAAACCGAAAAATATAATAGATTCTATTCTACTTGCTCACTTAAACACTAAACCGTTTAGTTACTACTTAACTTGACTTAATACTTGCCTTACTATTTATACTATAAATTAACTTGTCACTTGACTAAACTACTAAAGCACTGGATACGTGTAAATGAAAATAATAAAAAATTGACGCTGCGTTTTTACCACGCTCGAAAATAAACGTCAAGCGTCAGCATTTAAGGTTGTTGTTCACTAAAATCGATCACTACAGAATCTGTTAAAATATTAATATTGTGTTAAGTAAGCTAGTTCGCATTTGTAAAAAAAATGTCAGGTCAGTTTACCATTTCGTTTATTATAAACGTGCAAAGTTTGCTTTTTATACATTGCAAGGATAGGGATCCACTTGGAATTTGATATTCGTTTAATTCGTGTATTAAAATTAAACGTCAGATTTTAACCAAAAACAGATATGTTATAGATTGGTAACACAAGGGAACAAATTTCAAACATTTTGATACAACTGACAAAATTTTATCTGTTTCGGATTACATTTGCCTGACATAACTAGAAACTGAAAGTGAATTTATTGTAGCAAGTCTTATTTGACAGATACAGCGATACTTAAAAAAATTAAAAAATAACAAAAAAAATAGTTTAAACAATTAAGGTAGTTGTCGTGGTTAGGGCACAGCGTCAGAAAGTTATAAATTTTTGTATACTTGTTAACGACACGATAATACATATACCCTAAAAATTTGAAGTCGATCCACCGTATAGAATCCGAGATAAACTTAATTAAAAATTGGATAATTAACATTGAGTATATACGATTTCTGTAGTTCTGAACCAGTTTGTTATTTATAAAAAAAGAACTAACTGTCAGAAACGTCCCAAAAACTCACAGTCTTTTAATACATTTATTATGACTTAAAAAAAAATAATAAATTTTTTTTACCGCCTAATTATTTATAAATAACGGTTTAAAGTTCAACAATTTATATAAAAGTATACATTCACGGAGTCGGACAGAAACAACTTGGCAACGCTGTGCGCGAGTTGATATATTATTTGCGCGGTAAATTCGAACGGACTGATGTATATATTATATATTTACTACGTATAAAAATTTTAAATTTCTAGTAATCCAAAAAATGATATCAGAACAATATTTTTATCAAATACAAAGAGAACACAACACAAAATTTTACAAAATTACCTGGAATTCAAAATTAAAAGTAGAAATAGCAACAAAATAAAATATTATTTAGCTTAATAATGTTTTCAAACTGATTTATTTTTGTGTCTTCAAAATGCACTTATTTCTAGTGACTTCTTATAAATGAAGAAAAATAAATATTTAATAATAAATAACTAAAAGTAAATATACTGTTCTTAGAAATGGAATAAATCCTATTTTTAGTAACACATCAAGTAATAGTATAATAAATTATACTATTTAATTACATAAATATAATTTTTATAAATACAAAAATAAAACAAAGCATAATGGTAGAATGCTTCAAGTCAAACCCTGATTTTTATTCTGCAGAGTTCAGGAACGCTAAAGTATATCTGTGTAACTATAAATAAAATATAATATAATAGGTTATAAGTTGATGATGAGACGATACATGAACGGATACATAACGTCTATTCAAAATCCAATTCGGTTACGATGAAGCGTTCAGTGCCACGATTGCTGCAAGAAGAGGCTGCAAACATGCCGTTTATTGAATTTATTCAATTAAATTACAAAATTTTATATTTATTTTTATTTACTTTGTACTGTACAATAAATACATATTGTTTGAACATATAAAATTTATTTAATAATTGAATTCTGTAAATTTAAAAGAGCACAACCTATCATAATAGCTTCGTAAAGATTAATGAAGAATACAAATTAAATTAAAATTAATCACAGTATGTGGTTTTAACATTTAAAACTTTCGTATTGTCCTTTCTACGTGAATTGTCAAACTAGTAATTTCTTTAGTTTGTCGAGTTTCTTTTTTTTGATAATTTTGAACCAGTCGCAACACTTGAAGGCTTCGGTAACTTAATTTATTTTCAAATTTTGAAGGTAAACATCCCTTTATCATTTGGATTCTTTTGATGGAACTAATTATTGAGTATTGCATGTAATTCGCCATATCCTTTGGTAACTGAAATCATTAAATATATTTTTTTAAACAGATTACAAAATAAAGTAGTTTTACGATAACCTAACCTCAACTGTCATTTTTTGTTTACATTAAAAGCAATAAGTTTCACGTTTGTGACTTCAATGTATTTATGTAAAGTATTACTTACATTAAAATGATCTTCATAAAAGTAAAGCACTGATTTGGCTGATAACTTCTTTAGATCTCACCTTGCAAGATAAAACCATTTTTTCGGATATCTTCTTTATGTGGCACATGTATAAATTCATGCCGTTTATTTAACACTTTCGTTTTAATAAATTTTCCTTTATACCTCAACTGATCGGACATTATTACAAGATTTTATTATTATACAATAATAAATAAACACAGAAAACTGTTTGACATATCGATACTGTACAACTGTACATATATTTTGTCTCCAATATATCTACTGGTTGCGCGCGCATAAGCGACGTTGCCGGATTTAAACTTGGAAAAATATGTAAGAGTATTTGTGTATATATACACATGAATACTGTGTGGGTTGGTACAGTCTTGTGTAAAAAATTATGAATCACTTAGCTACAAGCTAGTATACTTTTGTGGCGCGTATAATCTATAACTTTCTGACAAGACTGTACCACGACAACTACCTTAATATAAATTAAAAGCATAACAAATTTTTACATAATGGCATTAATTTTAAATTGTCCACTATTATATAGTATTTCATACTTAAAGATATAGGTATAATTTCGTTAGTGACTTTTCTTTTGCCTTTTGTGTGACGTTAAATTTTCTTTTTTGAGGAACCAACGAAAATCTGCCATCATAGCTGGATCCCATCATCCCTGGTATCTTATTTCTGTTGTTCGCACATCCTGATGAAACCTCTCTCCTTGTTCATCACTTACTGCGTCAAGATTATCAGGAAAAAGTCTAAATGAGAGTGTAGAAAATGAATTTTGAGAGACATTCTGCACCCAAAGTTTTGGTACTATTGAAGCAGTTCATTTACTAAAAGTTGATAATTTTCTGATTTTTTATTGCCTAGAAAGCCTCTTACGACTGCAACAAAGCATTTCAATGCTTGTAGTTCTTTCTGATTTAATTTTTGGGTAAACAGTTCATCCTTAACCAATTTTCTTATTTACGGACCTATAAAAACTCCTTCTTTCCGCTTAGCATCACTAAGCTGAGGGAAAACTGTCTTCAAATACTTGAATCCGCCGCTTTCTTTGTCCATAGCTTTTACAAATTTTTTTATTAATCCCAATTTAATCTGTAGGGGAGGTAAGATTACTTTTTTGGGGTCAACTAAAGGCGTGTTCTTGACATTATTGCTTCCTGGTTGATACGTAATTCTTCCTGGCCAATCCTTCTTAATGTAATGATCTTTCGTAGCTCGACTGTCCCACAAGCACGTCTGTATAACTTAACTTGATGTAATAACACAAAAAAACTTGTTAATTTGAAATATTTGGGATAATCTGTTGTGAGGATTTGTGTACAGTAGGCTAATTCTAAGGAAATTATGAAACTTTAAATAAAAGTGATATTAGACCTGTTCCAACACTTTCATGACTCGATGTGCGAAAGATGAGGATAGTTTAACAAAAATATATGATAACTGTTCTGGTTGTCAAACCCTTGTTCCCTTGTGTAATTAAAGAATGTATATATTAAATTCTAGAATGATCTACCACCTACTTAAATAATTATTAATTTTTAACTTTGATAAATTCCCGAACACATGACGTAAATATACGAAATGGCAACACCGCATGTAAAAACGTGGTATTGAAAACTGACGCGCGTTGTAAATAGCAAGTTATTATTATTAATATTTAATGTTTTTATTTATAATAATAATAGTTACTATTGTTATTATAATTTTACTATTGTCAGCAATAGTAATAGGTACTTAAAATATTGTTAAAAATAAATCTTCTATTCGTGTCTAATATTGTAAATTGTTGCCATAACTATTTGTTCTTTTTTACCGACACATCAAAACCCTGTAGTTCATGCTAAATTCCACCTTAGAAAGGTCTCCTAAAATGGAACAAAAAATGTATCAGAACTATTTGATTTTAACCCTTAAATCACGATGTATTTGCTCTCCAAAGTCGTTAAAAAAGCGTCCCCCCATCTATTTTCTAAACTATCAATTTAAAAAATCTGAAAAAACCCAGAATGTAGCTTTTAATTAGTACTTTCAATGAAAATTATAACGAACATTGTCAAAAATATTTTGGACCCCCCTATCATAGATTGAAAAGTGAAGTCACATTTTTTTCATTTACCCCATTGAGTGGGGTGTCATTTGATAGGTCTCTAAAAATGCAATAATAAATGCCAAATGACTTTTTGATTTTAACCCTTCGGTCACGAAAATTTTGAAAAAACTATTTTTTTATAAATCGTAGTGATAATGACTACGGAATCCTATCATGTGCGTGCCCAACAAGCACTTGCCCGTTTTCTTCATAAAAAAATTATATTGTAGTTTTAAATTTTATTTATTATATTTGAAACATTTCATAAAACATTTTTTATAAGTAAAAGCTATAGTTAACGTTATTTTCTATAGTTATGCCCCCTTCATTGTTTCCTATATTTAATCAGTCAACCAGAAAGATTAATGCTATACAAATACAACCACGCACACACAGTATTACGTATAAGAAAGTCCCATAAAACCTGATTTTTTTTTCATTTACCCCCCCCCCTCATTACGCGTTTAAAATCCCAACCACAAATTAAATAAACTTGATATTATAAATGTCAGCAATATTTTATTAGTGACATACATAATATAAAAGAATCCAAACATAATTCACAACATTAATTAGAACAGTAATTACGTAATGTCTTCAACATAATCGTTCCAAGAGTGACATAAAAACATCAATGTTAAATCGCTAAAGACATGACAGAGAAACGATCTTTTGTTTTAAAACAGAAGGTACGGGGAGAGAAGGGGGCGTTGCAAATAATAAAGGAATGTTAAATACTTAGCAGATACAATGTTGATGGTATAAAAGACATGTTAAACGAGCAAGAATCAGGCTTCATCTTCTGTCTCATTCTCTCCCTCCGTTACAACCCTTTGCAATGACTTCGTTGTCTAACAATGACAAAGCAATCTTGTGGTAGTTGAAGGCGGAGAGGATGGGTAAAAAGAGGAAGGAATATGTCACGTTTATGTTTTTAAAGAGTTTGTTCTTCTGTGAAAAAAGAATGATCAAGCTAACCAAGAAGAAATGACCAAAAAAATGTTGTTTAGGGTGAAATTTTAATAATGCAATTGAAAAATTGTAACACCATGAAGTTAACCAATTACTTCCTAGTGTCCTATTTATAGGACATCATATTTTCTAAAAAAAAAATCTGGCATAATAACGTTGTTAATTTGATTTACATTACTAATATGTTTTTTAAGTCTCTCTACTTACAACAATTTTAAAACGAACTCTAGAGTTTATTCAATAACAATTTATAATACTTTTAAAGTAATAATGTAATTATTCCAGCTAGCCGATATTTATAGTTACAATTTTTTCACTTAGTACCTAAAGCATTTTTAAATTGACGAAACTATGCTTATATAATCACACTATAATATAAACCTTGCGTATATTTATTTATTTATTTATTTATTTATTTATTTATATGTTTGTATGTCTGTCCACTCACTATAAATTTATGGATTCATAAACGTTTCACTGGATTTTTTTCATTTCTTCACAATATCTAGATTCGTCCTTGATACAGTGCTTAGGCTATTAATTTTTCATAACATTATAATAGTTTTTGTGATATGATTTTTTTCGCGAGACACTACGTGAAAAATTCATTAAAATTTAACTGTCAGACTGTATTTAGGAGTTTGGACCATCGGCTTTTGTTTCAGAATTTCTAGCAATTTCGGCGTGCTCTGGTTGATTAAAATGACGTCAGAGCTGTCACTTTTCGTAAAACCACGTGCTTTTTGACGTCTGAGCTGTCATATTTTTTGTGACGTTTATAAAAATATTTTAAGTTTTTATTGTAATTGTTCACAAAGTTTTAAATTTGTTCAAAAAAAGTTGTAGAATTGATGTAGTCTATCTAAAAATTTATAATTAATAATAATTAAGCCAGGGACGGCGTTTTAAAAGTATTTAAATTTGCATTTTCTAATAAAATTGTATTAAATATAATTTTTAATCGTTTTGTTGTAGGTAGGGGGATTAAGTCAGGGGCTGGTGTCGTTTTAAATTTTTGGGAACTGTCACATTTCGTAACGTTTGTAAAATTATTAGATTTTTTTTTAAATTATTCAAAAATTATAAATTTCAGAAAAACATTAAAAATTATAATATACATCAGTAGCGTCTAAAAAAAATATTTAATGATTTATTATTTTTTTTTTAAGATTTGAGATTGATATAAAAATATCTAAAAAAATTAATAATTAAGTCAGGGGCGTCGCATACATTTTTTTTAAATTGCTATTTTTTTAAAGTGACGTAAAAAATTAATTTTGATTGAAATTGAATAAAAATTAAAAACTTCAGGAATATATAAAATTAAAAAGTTTACATTAACCATTATCTTATACAGTTTTATAAAAAATAGTCATCGTTCGGCTGTTGTGAAATTGGTGTAATTTACCCAAATATTTATATTTAATAATAATTATGTCAGGGGTTTGATCATGAAAAATTTTAAATAAGCCTCTTTCTCATATGATTATAAAAACAAAAAAATCGTTAAAAAATAAATTAAGCTAATAAATAACATTGAATATGAAAAACATAAAAAAAATTTTGAGGTTGGATAATTTGTACCTACATGTAATGTTACTGAAAATTGTAATAATGATAAATGATTATCACCGCCAATTTAAAAAAAATTGAGTATCAGAAAGCTGAGACCCGAGTAAGTTTGAGATACCGTAATTTGTACATGTAAGATTACTGAAAATTGTTATGTAAATGACTATCTCCGCTAAATTTAAAAATTAGCTATCAAAAAATAGTGACATATTTTATGTTTGTAAAAAAATTATTTTGAGTGAAATTTGTTGATTTTTTTTTAATTGTTGAAATTATTCATTTAAATCAGGGACGGCGTTTCAAATATTTTTAAATTTGTATTTTTTTTTTATGAAATTGTATAAAAATATAATTTTTAATAGTTTTGTTACGGCAATTTATTCAAAATTTCACATTTAAAAATAATAATTAGGTCAGGGGCTGGTGTTTTAAATATATGAAATTTTTGGGAACTGTCACATTTCGTAACGTTTGTAAAAACTTAAAAAAAAAAATTTATTGTTCAAAAATTAGAAATTTCATAAAAATATGAAAATTATAATATAAGTCAGTAGCGTCTCGAAAAAAATTATTTATGAATTATTATTTTTTTGAAAGTTCAGATTGATATATTAATATATTTTTTTTAATTATAATTAAGTCAGGGGCGTCGCATGAAAATAATTGAAATTGATATTTTTTAAAAGTGACGTAGACAAATTAATTTTGATTAAAATTGAACAAAAAGTAAAAACTTCAGGAATATATAAAAATTAAAAAGTTAACCATTTAATAAATAACAATACATTTTAGGTTGGGTAATTTATACATGTAATATTACTGAAAATTGTAATAATGATAAGTGATTATCACCGCCAATTTAAGAAAAAAATGAGTATCAGCAAAAAGAATGGAAAATTATTATAATACACACATACGAGGGTCGCGGCCGAAGGCTGAGACCTGAGTAAATTTATGATTAGGTAATTAGTACATGTAAGATTACTGAAAATTTTAATATTGATTATCTCCGCCAAATAAAAAAAATTACTATAAAAAAATAGTAGAACGAGTATGATGTATACACATACGAGGGTCGCAGACCCGAATAAATTTGTGTAAAAAATATGGCGTCAAAGGGGGTTGGGGCGCGAAGCGCCCAGGGGCACAGCCCCTAGTCACACTATAATATAAACATTGCGTATATTTATTTATTTATTTATTTATTTATATGTTTGTATGTCTGTCCACTCACTATAAATTTATGGATTCATAAACGTTTCACTGGATTTTTTTCATTTCTTCACAAAATCTAGATTCGTCCTTGATACAGTGCTTAGGCTATTAATTTTCCATAACATTATAATAGTTTTTGTGATATGATTTTTTTCGCGAGACACTACGTGAAAAATTCATTAAAATTTAACTGTCAGACTGTATTTAGGAGTTCCGACCATCGGCTTTTGTTTCAGAATTTCTAGCAATTTCGGCGTGCTCTGGTTGATTAAAATGACGTCAGAGCTGTCACTTTTCGTAAAACCACGTGCTTTTTGACGTCTGAGCTGTCATATTTTTTCTGACGTTTATAAAAATATTAAGTTTTTATTGTAATTGTTCACAAAGTTTCAAATTTGTTCAAAAAAAGTTGTAGAATGATGTAGTCTATCTAAAAATTTATAATTAATAATAATTAGGCCAGGGACGGCGTTTTAAAAGTATTTTTAATTTGCATTTTCTAATAAAATTGTATTAAATATAATTTTTAATCGTTTTGTTGTAGGTAGGGGGATTAAGTCAGGGGCTGGTGTCGTTTTAAATATATGAAATTTTTGTCACATTTCGTAACGTTTGTAAAAATATTAGTTTTTTTAAATTGTTCAAAAATTATAAATTTCAGAAAAACATGAAAATTATAATATAAATCAGTAGCGTCGAAAAAAAAATTATTTAATGATTTATTTTTTTTTTTTAAGATTTGAGATTGATATAAATTTATCTAAAAAAATTAATAATAATTAAGTCAGGGGCGTCGCATAAATTTTTTTTAAATTGCTATTTTTTTAAAAGTGCCGTAAAAAAATTAATTTTGATTGAAATTGAATAAAAATTAAAAACTTCAGGAATATATAAAATTAAAAAGTTTACATTAACCATTATCTTATACAGTTTTATAAAAAATAGTCATCGTTCGGCTGTTGTGAAATTGGTGTAATTTACCCAAATATTTATATTTAATAATAATTATGTCAGGGGTTTGATCATGAAAAATTTTAAATAAGCCTCTTTCTCATATGATTATAAAAACAAAAAAATCGTTAAAAAATAAATTAAGCTAATAAATAACATTGAATATGAAAAACATAAAAAAAATTTTGAGGTTGGATAATTTGTACCTACATGTAATGTTACTGAAAATTGTAATAATGATAAATGATTATCACCGCCAATTTAAAAAAAATTGAGTATCAGAAAAAAGAATGGTAGATTATTATAATATACACATACGAGGGTCGCAGCCGAAAGCTGAGACCAAAGTAAGTTTGAGATACGGTAATTTGTACATATAAGATTACTGAAAATTATTATGTAAATGACTATCACCGCTAAATTTAAAAATTAACTATAAAAAAATAGTGGTATGTGTATGAAATATACACATACGAGGGTCGCAGACCCGAGAAAATTTGTGTATAAAAATATGGCATGATAGGGGGTTGGGGCGCGAAGCGCCCAGGGGCACAGCCCCTAGTATTACTTATAATAGTGTAAATAAAGCATAACAATATCAGATTATCGTCGTTAGCAAAAGTGCTGTCCTATAAATAATGACATTGGGTATTCATAATAATAAGGCCTATTTCACACATATACGGTTCCATTCGGTTCGGTTCGTTTTCAGTTCGTTTTCGATCGCTGGCGACAAGTGCGAAACGGTGTTTCAGTTTGTATTCGGTACTTAATAGAAACCGTGGAGCACCGAATACTCCCTCCACACGAACAGTTTCCATCAGGTTTCTATTCGTGTGCAGGGAACAGAAAGCAATCAACGCGTTCACACACACTCGGTTTAGTTTTGGTTTTAATCTGATAGCGAGTGTTATTTTTTTTAAGTTTTGTCGCGGTTTTTCTAATAAAATGAGTGGTTTTCCAGATGTTGATGTGGATCGTCTTCATGCTCTTTAGCTTCGGGAAAATAGTGTAGAATGCTCCAAATTCCTGCCGTAAAGTGATGAGAGGGTGCTCCCAATGAATTCTAGTATTCCTCCTTCGATTTTTATTTTTTTTTATAGAGAAACAACATGGCAACAACTTGCTTACTCTTCATGATAACTACTGAGTGTACGGGAAAAATAAAACCTAATATGAACCGTATGAGAACCGTGTATGTGTAAAAGGGTTTGATTCGTTTTCGGCTGCAACCGAAAACGAATCGAACCGAATGGAACCGCGTATGTGTGAAACAAGGCTAATCTAGTCTGCGACTGATAATATATCTTGTATTGAATTTTTCTTTCTGGTTATATTTTCAACAAGAATGGAGAACATGATAAAAAATTCGAAAAAATAAAAAGTAATGGGTTAATAAAGAGTGGCCCAGCTTAAACGAAACGGACGCACATTTGGTCATTTAAATTGGGATTAAAGAACGCTCAAACATGTCGATTTTGCTTTCAAGAGGGACATCTTTTACTATAAAATTTTTGCAAGAATCTTTTCGACATCAACGCTATGGGAACAACCCTTCAAAATTAAATAGCATGATAGGGCTCATTTGAAAGGTTTTTTCATTCTAAACAAGGTGTTATTTATTTATACATATGTCGCTCAAGCAGTATGTACCGATATCGCCATTCTTCAGATTCCTTAAGGTGGTTTAGCGATTTTCTGAAGACTGGAGGATGATGCATCTATTTTGACCACGGATTCGCATTCAGCGCACGAAAATACATAAGAAATATGCTTGGTCACTTTATAATGAAATATTTTATTTCCATGCCCGTGAATTAGTGGATTTTTTGTTTATCAACGTGGATTCGATAACCTCAGAAGACTGCAGCTTCAGAACAGTAGTTTTTCAGACCTAGGTCCCATTGACTTTTTTATCTACACATTGAGGACTATAATTTAGCCGAGTTTCGTAACATTTTAATAAGACCGGTTTTCCATAAAAAAGAGTTACGGGGTCCTTTGATCCTTTGCAATCTAAATAGCACTCTCAATTGAGATATCAAACTTATATGACAGTTCTCTTGGAGTTTTCTGATTATTATTATTAGGTTGTGATTGATGAAAAGGGTTAGATGCCTCTAACACTGCACCCTTTGGCTTATTGTGTTCTTCATCAATTCGCTCATTCAGTGAAAAGGTTTACCGTTCTTATCAGGTTTAACATCCTTTCCACCAAGTTTTCTCTTGTTAGAGCTTCTCGATAGTTGTCTCCTGCTAGGAGTGCATGTCTCCATTGAGCAAGAGCAAATAATATGAGAGGCTGTTTCGTCCTCTTCATTACACAGTCTGCAGATGGGTTCTTCATCATAGATTCCCATTGTTTGCATGTGTTTCCGTAGGTTACAGTGACCGGTTATCATTCCTGTCACTAGCCTAATTTGTTGTCTACTTAGTTGTAGTATTTCATCCGTTAATTTTCTGGATGGTTTATTTAGCATAGTTTTGCTGTGTTTTTGGCCTTCTACATTATTCCAGTGGTTTTGATGTTGTCTTTTTATCCAATCAGCTATTAGGTATTAACACTTAGGGACTCGCTAATGGGTCTAACGGACCCAGTCCTTCGTATTTTGGTTTAAATCTTTTAAAGTTTGAAGTGTGCGACGTTGCCGCTTTTAGTACCTTTTAACGATAGAATAGCACGCCAGATGACGGTCATAGTCGTCAGTTTGTTCAAATTGTCATAGCTAAATTTGATATAGAAAGCGACTGAGATGTGATTTTATCCCAAAGAAGATATTTTAATTTTTTTAATTTTCAAACTTGTTTTTTTTATAATGATTGATCTCTCATTGTTAATTCATATAAGTACATTATAGTAGTGTAAGAAAATATAGAAGATTTTGTTTAAAATAAGTAATTATAGAAATTTCACCAATTAGTCTAAATATTGTCATAAAAGTATGGAAAAATTCCTTTTATTTTTGTAATGACTGTTTGATTAAGTAAAAACAATAAATATTAGTATATGATTGAATATTGTCTTTCTTTATTGACAAATTATCCTTATAAGAAAAGTAAAAGTGCACTTCTATTCAGCAGTTTTGGAATAAACATTTGATATTAAACTGGGTACAGCGCACCCGGTATAGCCAGTATTTTTGTGTTAAAACAGTCGTGCTATTATGAACATTATTTTATACGGCCAGAGTCTGCACCAACTATGTTAAAATACGTTGAAATATCACTGCTCTAAATTCTATAGCAAATCCATAGATACTATCACAAAATAAATAACCTCATTTATGAGTGATAGCTAGCTTGCAAATTTGCTAACCCCTTTATAACACCCCGGACATTAATCTGAAACGGAAATCTTTAAAAAAATGATTACCTATATTTTTTTCCACTATTCCTTCAAATATGACGAGGAAGTAAAAATGGATTAAATAAAAATTTAAACAATTCGGTTCATATATTATATGAAAAAAAAAACTCCTTTATTTTTGTTACGAAAACGAAAGACATTTAATTTTTTACGTTAATGATAAATAATGAAAGAATCGAGTCGCGTTTCTTGACAATGATAAAGCAATCTCTTGGCAGACGTGATAGGCTCGTTGGTTTGAGAAGTTCGGGGGGGGGGGGGGGGGAGGTGAGCACAAGGAAGGGGTTTAGTCTACTGTTGTAAGAAAGGGTGATCAACTAACTGGAGAAACAATGAACACAGTTTATTTATTGTTGAGTTTTAACAAACTACATTACAAAGCTTTTGTTGTTCAACTACAATGTACAATGTTGGGTATATTTTGATTTATAGCTATTTACTATAATTACTGTTATGTGTATTTGATATTTTGTAATTATGTTTTCAACTAAACAATACCAGATGTTTTCAGTTATGACGACATTGTTTCAACCCTTTAATTGTTAGTAGGTAATCTAACTAAATAAAAATAAAATTACAAAAAAAATACTTTTTATAAACAAGCTTTTATTAAAAATGTACTAAAAAGTAAAAAATAATTTAAGGTTTTTATGACTAAAACCAACGAAAGCGCGGGGCGCTCATAAAGACAAATGTACAGCTTTTTAATAATTATTTCATTATTTTATTAATAAAATTATTAATTTGTTTTTTTTTCTATATATTAATTTGAACTAACAATTTATACCTACTTAATATCTTATTTTACATAAAAATTTTTATTCATACATTTACCTTTATATTACCCCGCGCTTTTATTGGTTTTAGTCATAAAAACCTAAAATTTTTGTGATAGTTGAAAAGGACCCCGCAGAATCCTTATGGGAAAGGGGTTTCGATCAAACTCTTTGAAACTTTGGATTATAATAGTCCTTGATGAGTAGATCAAAAGTGTCACTGGGCACTAAGTCCTAAAAACTCAAACTTTTAAGATATAGCCCTTTGAAGTTGGGGATCATGATTGTCTTTAACCCTCGGAGCCTCTTGTGGGTCAATTTGACCCATACACCGACTTTGATCGTGAATAGCGCTCAGGTATTTTACATTTTTCGCGATTTTTTTTTAAGTATGTTGAATACTTCAAAGGTATTTGTAACACTTATAAATTCATTTACCAAGAGTTAAAGTATACCTTTGAATTTTGGTAAGTCAAAAGGTTTCGTAGTTGTGGAATTATAGGCGATCAAAAAGTAAACAGGGTCAAATTGACCCAGAGTGTACTAGTAGGTTGAAAAAATAGGTGTGTACTCCGAGGGTTAATTTACAATTTTTTTTGTAGAACCTTAAATTTCGCTTAACTTTTTGTATGTGTTCCCAAAGACATATATAATCGATTGCCACCATAAAAATGTCAACTTTTCAATTCGTTGAGAAATGACAACACTTAAATCTTATTGTTACGTTTTTTTAATTATAAACAAATCCAATTGTTTTATAATAAAAAATTGGTTTACAATAAAAAAAAACGTAATAATAAGATTTTAGTACTGCCATTGGCTAAAGAATTTAAGAGTTTACTTTTTTATGGTGACAATCGATTATATAAGTCTTTGGGAACACATACAAATAGTTGTGCGAAAATTAAGGTTCTACAAATTTTTTTATTGTAAATTAAAGACGAGCATGAGCTCCAACTTTAGAGGGCAATATCTTAAATGTTTGAGTTTTTTGGACTTAGTGCCCATTGACAATTTTAATCTACTTACCAAGGACTATCAGAATCCAAAGTTTCAAAGAGTTGGACCGAAACCCCTTTCCCATAAGGATTCTGCGGGGTCCTTTATTTTTGACTTTTTAGTGCATTTTTAATAAAAGATTGTTTTTAAAAAGTATTTTTTCAAGTAGGTAAAGAATTTTATGTTCTTAATGCTCTTTTGATACTGTTATCATATTTACTGGAAAAAAAGTTTTTTACTTTATTTTTAACCAATTTGGATATTTTTGATTTAGTGAAAACTGGAAAAAATCCGTCCAGTAGTTATTGAGGAAATCGTGCACAGACAGAAGCGGTGAAGGACTAAGTTAAGATGGAGTAATATTTTAGCAAACTATTCCGGGAATAGGAAGAACAAATCAGCAAAGTATCGTTAAAAATTTTGAGAGAACTGAAATTCTAAGGGCTCGTTTTGAGATTTAATGTAAAAATAAATAATGTCCATATAAGATAGATATTGATATTTATCATCCCTGTTCACATGTGTTGGCCAAATCAGGAGCGTCCTCTTTAAAATATATATTTTTTAAACCTCAGCTTGCTTTGATCTTTTAGGTTCATCAGCGCGACGAGTCGGAACTGCTTCCTTTATTATATATTTTTTGTATGCATGCTCTGGCTATATTATACGAAAATCAATAAAAACACTTTGAAGTTTTTGATTGTGGGATTGGGCGCTGCGAGAATTTAGAGTGAAATGTTTTGTATATGAAAAATTGACTGGCATCGTATAGAAAACGTCAAATCAGCTATCATGTATGGATCGCGAGTCAGTAGTTCTCAAAATGTAGGTCGCCGAAAAATGATTTTATTTACTTGGTAGCTTCATTTGTGTCATATACCGGATGTTTTTTAAGGACTTTCCAGCAGATTATTTTCAAAATAAATAAATTTAAGAGAACATTTTTCTAACAAAAATTTCCTGGCTTTCAGGGGGTTTAATATTGATGAAATTGGTTGATCTTGAAAAAATCACGATAACGGGTTTCCAGGTTCCACATTTCTTTTTCAAATGTAAATCCATATTTTTTGTTACAGATTCGTAATTTAAGAGGAATAATAAGCAACTTTTGCTTGAATCATTTTTCAGAAAATATACATTTTTTATGATATGGAGCAAAACAAAAGAAATTTCTGAATATTCAATAATTTTGTACTCAAAAACTATCAATTTATAAGAAAAATCACAAGAAGAAAATAGTGCTTAGATTTAAACAAGAATTCTTAGAAAAAAATTTATTTCAAAATTATTTAAAAAAAACTATACAACTTTTTATAAAGAATTTTTTTTTAGAACAAAATTAATTACTTATAATTCTTGCCTAAATCTAAGAGCTTTTTGTCTCTTGCGATTATTTTTCATATATCATAAAAAGGGTCATTTCCAGAAAAAATTTTTAATTATTTTTACCGTTAATTACGAATCTGTAAAAAAATACAGGTTTACATTTGGAAAAGAAAAGTTGATCCTGAAAGTCCATCATGGCGACCTTTTCAATATAAACATTTAATGGCAATTTTAGTCGCTTCAAAATTATGAAACAGTTGTCTGAAAAATTTTCTCTGAAAATTAATTATTTTGGAAATATTTCACTGGAAAGTGTTTTAAAAAAAAAACACCCGGTATGTAACTAGCTTTAACCCACGGCTTCGCTCGCGTGGATTTCGAAACCCCGAACCGAATGAAATTATTTACAACCTTCCATATATATTTTGTTTTTCTCTTAATTCATTGTACAAAATTGTAAATATCTCGGCTGTCTACCCTCACCAAGAGGGGTTGAATGTCAAAATAATTTTTATTTTATTGAATATTATTTTGTCTGAATTTACCTTAATATCATAAACAGTAATGTAGATTTTGTAAAAAAAAAAAAAAAAACGTTTATTACCAATCATTCCCTCACTTAGGGGTAGATTTTCCGAAAATGCAATTTATCTTGTAAAATATTTGTGCGAATAATATTCTCGTATGAATACAACCAAAAATTTACCACCCCCTAACAACCCTTTAGAGATTGAATTATTGGAAAATGCTGAATTCGTGTTTAATTATTTGTTTTGTAGAGTACTTTAAGTTTCAAGTAAGTCCGACAATTGCTTCCTCGCAATATCGAAGATACGAGAAGCTTCGTTATCGTTTTAAAACGAGAAAAAAAAATTGTTCTCCGATTTTAAAAATTTTACCAGATCTATCCGTTTCAGGTCAAGACAAACACTTTTTGTTCCGTGTCTGTCTGGCTGTGTGTGTGTCTGTCCCCCAATCCTTGTCACACGCATAACTCATGAACCACTGAACCGATATTGATGGAACTTGGTTGATTGGTTGGGTCTGGTTTGAGGACGGTCCCATTTCAAAAGTATTAAAATCGTGTGTAAGGGTGAGGGGTGACATCCCAAAATATTTATTTTTTGATTTGAAGGTATCTCAAAAAAGACACATGTTACGTGAAAATTTTATAGAACCTTTTTTGTAGAGCATTTATTTCTCTATACTCTATAATATAGGTCACCTACTTTTGTTGTAAAAAATCCCTTACAAAGATCTATCTCAATTTGACTTAAGAAAATCGTCATTTGTTTTTTAAAACTGCTATTTACTTTGACATATTAAATGTCACTTTGACGTTTTAAATGTCATTTTGACATTCGTATAGCAGAAAAATAATGATTTTGATTGAAATTGTGAAAAAATTCAAAATATACGACATAATAACCAGGCGCATATTAAGAAAAATGTCAAATTAATATTTTTTATTAAAATTGTATGAAAATTAAATGGTTAACCAATGACAGGCAGTTCATCTGAATAATTTATCGGTTTTTATTTAAATTGTTCAATAATTAACTACCTTTGATGAATTTAGTACGAGGAAGCACTGTCCATTTACTAGGCAGAATATTTTTTTTACCCATACAAACTTTTACACTCCTTTTTACTATCGTAGGGGTTGAATTTCGAAAAATCTTTTTATAGTGGGTGCTTACAACATAAAAGGAAGGCACTTGTAATATTTCACTTTTCTAGATCCTTTAGGCTCGACGATAATGAATCAGTCAGTCAGTCAGGACATTTTTTCCAATATTAAATAACATTTAAATTATTTTTTTGTCTTTTCCTTATGAACAACCTGCATACAAACATTAAATTCTGCATGAACTATAGTGGTACAGTTTTGGAATCGCTGACAATAGAAAAATGCACTACCTGATTTTACCCGTACAAAAAAAAACTATAAAGCGTACGAGATATCATACATAGCTTCCGGTAATGTATATCTACGCATTTCCGGTAACCCCCTTTTATTTCCCATACTCGTATATTCTTGCGGATAATTAGCATTTGGGGAGATGTGCTCTTTATTCAGTTGGTAACTTCTCGTGTTTGGAATTTGATTACTGGTTTGAACTCTGACCACGAAGTCTTTGCAATCCCTTCGAGGGTTCCTTCTATTTCTATTTCCTACCAGATTCGGCTGATTGCTAATTGAAGGCTTCGGGCATGAATTTGTACAATGTATTATAATCTAAGAGGGTCAATTTATTATTGTAATTTATTTTTTCTCTGAAAAAAATAATTAGTGGATCGAAATATTCATAGAAATTAAAACTCTGGAAATATCGTAAAGATTTTATGTACATAAATAAATAAATAAACATGTTTAAACTTAAAATATCTAACTTTACTCTCAAATTAAAATTTTATTATATTTTTTTCGGAGTAATGAAATTTCAAATCAAAAAAGCATATTTTTTTACCACATTTTTTACGCAAACGTAAAATATCTAGATCATTAGTGAATACAATACCGGGAAACCGAAATACCGAAAACCGGGATCCCGACCATTTTTCTCCGGTATTACGATACCGGTATTAGTGCATATGGGTCAGTCCGCGGTGACGGTCGTGACATTTCAACTCGGATTGGAGTTCATAATTTCTAAATAATACTAGTAAATTACATGGTTTTACCTTTTTTTTGTAGATCTTAATGAAATACATGTATATTGGAAGAATAAAAAGTCTGCAGTTATTTTACAAAAAATTGTCAGCGTTGAAAGCTCTGTGACGGTTGTGACGCCAACTATTGCAAGTTTTGCAACCTATATCCAAAAACCCGAAAGTTTAGCGAAAATATTGAAGTTACTTTATAATAATCATACTTTAATATGTAACGAAGAAATTATTTTTTAGTTACACAAGAGCATCAGGTAAATACGTAATATATTTAATTGGTTATTACCCAATAAACATTGTGACAGAAAATTGTGACGGTCGTGACACGTTGAATAAAAGGATACAATAGAGTTCTATTTGTGTGTTTAATTGCTTATTGATATTATGAACTAATACTTATAACAATTATTTATCAAATACATCAATAGACTCATTAAATTTATAATAAATGCGGTTACCCTTAGTCATTATTGTTGGTGAGGGTAATTTTTTTTTTATTCGGTCAAACGTCACGTTTGATATGTAATTGTTAAAGATTTTTAATAGTTTGCCACGAGCGTCACTTATTGTCGAGTAAGTTATTGCGATTTCACATTATTTGTTGTCTTTTTCGAAAAAAAATTTAAATTTTTTGTAATATTTTGAAAATTAATTAAATTTTTTTAAATTTTCCTTTGGTTTATGAAAATTGATGTTAAATAGCCTGTTAATTTTATATTTTAGTATTAATTTTCGTAAAATATTTTTTTAACTATCTGGTATCGATTACCGCGGACTGACCCATATTATACTGGTATTTCGGTATTTATAATTAGTACTAAAGTACGCATTATTAACTGTTAGGGAGTTGATTATTATACTTAAAGCTTCTTATTATTAACTAAATTGTTTTGTGATATGTAATTGTAGTATCAAATAATGATATTTTGTGATAAGATTTTCCTAAGAAATATTTTATTTTTAATAAAAAATAAAAACACCCAATGTAAAAAATTATATTAAAATCAGGGAAATAATAGAATCTCAAATAATTGTTTTTTTAAAGCAGTATTGCATATCGAGCCCTTACCTCCAGATTATAAGCGACAATTTTTCCGAAATTGAGTTTTTATTGCAAATGATGTCAATTCTTTAAACCCTGAGATTTAAAGTTAAAAAAAATCGATAGGTACTTTTATTTTCGTTTTTTTTTTTACATATTTGATGTTAACGTCTTTGTTCCTAGTCAGTTGTTTCAATTTTTAAATACTTATTGTTAACGACATCTAGAACTCGAGGTATTTCTATCAGAACCGCTAAAAATTGTCATATTTCTTCAATAAAGTGATTTTTTAAAATACCGGTATCAATACCGGTATCTCGGTTTTGAACATCAAAAATACCGAAATACCGGTATTACGATTTTCAAAAAAAAAATTTGAACAACGTAAGATTTCCATGATATTTAACAAAATAATTTCGAGATTTTGGACTTTCAAGAATTTTTTACTCAGAAACCATAAACTTTAGAAAAAAAGTATAAATAAAAAAAAATGTTTATTTTAATAATTATTTTAATAATAATAATAATAATAATAATAATCTTGAAAAATTGTTTTAAAAAATTTTAAAACTTTTTTTATTTATTTAATTTCAGCAAAAAAAAATCGAAATGTTAATGTTAAAAATTATAGAAAAATTCTCCAACGAAATAAACATTTTTTGTATTTTGTACTTTTCTCTAAAATTGATGATTTCTGAGTAAAAAATTATTGAATTTGCAAATTCTCAAATTTATTTTGTTAGATATCACGTAAAGCTTAACTTGTTCAAAAAAAATTTTTCAATGAAAGATTCGTGTTTTTTCACGTAGAATATGATTATTTAATTAAAACTATAGGTTCCTATTTGAAAAAGTGATGTTGGTCTACAAATAAACTTGAAGGCCATACTAAAATAAAAAATATTATTAATATTCGATTACCCTCTAACAACCAAACATTTTTTGGTTTAAACATTTTTTTCAAATATGTGATGGCTCTGAGATAAAATTCTGTAACACTTTAAATACCCCACCCTGTATAGTCGAGGCTATACGGAGCTCACCTTAACGCCAAAACTCTGATGAAAAAAAACTGTTATATAAGTTTGATACCCCATTTGAGAGTACTTGCTAGCTAGCATAGTGTATTTTTTTCTCTGGTGCATGCGAAATCACATAGATGCGTTTCTCTCTCTCTATTTTTTACATACTTATCATTTTTTAATTAAAAAACGTGGTTTCTAATCATTCTGAAAATTTACAGATATCTTTGTAAATACAATGTATGCTCAATTTTTCATTAAATTCTCTCTGTAACATCACTTTGAAAAGTCCTGTCATGTATCATGTCATTATGCAGTTCTCATAAGGCCTATTTCACACATATACGGTTCCATTCGGTTCGGTTCGTTTTCAGTTCGTTTTCGATCGCTGGCGATAAGTGTGAAACGGTGTTTCAGTTTGTATTCGGTACTTAATAGAAACCGTAGAGCACCGAATACTCCCTCGACACGAACAGTTTTCATCAGGTGTCTATTCGTGTGCAGGGAACACAAAGCAATCAACGCGTTCATACACACTCGGTTCAGTTTCGGTTTTAACCTGATAGCGAGTGTTATTTTTTTAAAGTTTTGTTGCGGTTTTTCTAATAAAATGAGTGGTTTTCCAGATGTTGATGTGGATCGTCTTCATGCTCTTTAGCTTCGGGAAAATAATGTAGAATGCTCCAAATTCCTGCTGTAAAGTGATGAGAGGGTGCTCGCAATGAATTTTAGTATTCCTCCTTCGTTTTTTTAATTTTTTTATAGAGAAACAACATCGGCTGAAACCGAAAACGAATCAAACCGAATGAAACTGCGTATGTGTGAAACAAGGCTAAGAATGCATGTTAATTTGTTTATTTAATATCTCTTAAACTATTCTCTTAATAACCTTAAAATTATTCGCAGCGTGCGCGATGACAGCGCCAACTAACGGGTGGACTTTAGTAGCAACTTGGGTAGACTTTGACGTACTAACAAACAAATAATTTCAATAAAATATCGTAATATATACATTTTAGACGATTATTTATATGATTATTAGCTATGTGCACGAAGTGTATTAGCGCCGCTAGCGGGTAATAGAGAAGGATGAATGGATTCAACTCTCTTTTTATCATTGTTGAATATGTTTAATACCGTGAAATTTTTTATTAAACAAATATCATTTAATTTAGCTGTTTGCATATAATATAAATAGTATAGCATAAAAGGTACGTGAAAATTATTTATTTTGGTATCTTTTTCTCTTTAGTTATGACGTATAATAGAGAAATAATTAATTCATTTACATTGACAGCATAACCTTAAACTATGGCGTCGATGATTTTACAATGTTGCTCACCACGAACACTCGCATCGACATTATTTCTAACTCCACTCCCTTGCACATAGTCTATAGTTGGGTTAACCATGTTGACCTTTCTATTTTCAGTTAAAAACGAGCCTATTAAAAATGACAGTTAGTCCACCCAAAGTGTTATTTTTTGCCATGTTGTGCGTTGTGATCGATTTCATTTACCCCACTACCTACTTTGCACCCAGCGAATACAAGTATATTTTAAATATAAATGTCTTGTTATTTTCAAAGTTGCATCTAAATTTCTCTGTTATTTTTCTACGGTGTCATCTTTTTTGTGCATTTAGCGTTTCAAAGATTAAAAATTTTGGCTTCACCCAACGATGCAGCCTTAAATATAATTTATTATCACTACATGTGTACGCGCCGATAGGATGCGAAGTCATGCGCAGTGGTTTTACCGCGTTTGAATACGCCACCATATTGGCTGGCGTGAAATACTTAAGTCAGATTGCGTGGAACTCCTAAGAGTGAGGGTTGAAAGATTGCGTGAAACCCTTTATCAGCGACGGTTAAAAGATTCGGGAAACTTCTTATCAAGAGAGGTTCGATTATTGATTGTTATTTAATCAATATATTCCGTGTAAACGCCTAAAAGCAACGGGGTAATAATCAATATAGTTTGAGAGACAAATTAAGTATTTATACAGTTTAGTTAATAGTTTATAGTTAGTTTTGATAATCGTTTTTGTGAATGTTGGAGATATATCTCTATATTTCGTGATATATAGAATTGTTGGTTTATTTGTTATTATTTGTGAAGTAACTGGTTTAGTTTAATTAAGTGATTGCAAGTTATTATTGTTTTGAGGCACATAATAGTGTTTTAAGTTTGGTTATAAAGGAACGTGCTTGCTTCAGTGGATGCTGTACCGGTTGGAGATATTACGATTTAATCCCATGATTCCATTCCCTTATTATATCCTGTATATAATCTGTATTGATGGGCCGATCCAGCTATTCAAAAGGTAAGCGGTTTTTTAGTACTATTAATGTGCCTAAGTCAGAATCAACGACTTGTCATTTAGAGTTACAGTCCACTTTTATATTAGGTGCGAGACGGAGACGGAAAGAAACAACATGACTTAATTACATATTACATTGAAAACTTATTGAACCACTCGTATATCTGATGCAAAAACAATAGAAAATATAACAAATTGATTCCCGAATGGGCGCACAACCATCAATCGATGTACATATATACAAATTTGAAATGATAAACACGTCTCCGAATCAACATCGGAAAGTATCTTTTATTCAAATAGACACAATGAGATGAGCGACATGAAAGGAGATTCGTATCTTACATGATAACACTCACACACGCTCTCTCTCTCATTTATTTATCTCTTTCTTTCATCCTTCTCGTTATCTTTTTGTTGTTATTTGATCTAAATCTAAATATTATAAAATACGCTCCTTTTACACTATACTGTTTTGACCGTACTGTATAATTACACTATGCAACAAAAAAATACTTTTATATAAAATCTGAATAGAAAATTTAGGAGGTTTTTGGCATGCCGAAATCGGATTTGTTGCCCAATTGGTTTCATCACGTCAAGGTTTTGAGATATTCTAACCTAAAAGTCCCAAAAATGACAATATTGGCAATGTTAAAGAATTTATTATCAAGTAAATAATTTTTTTCTAAAGTTTTCGGTCACGGTAACATATAGTATTATCCTTCGTCTTTAAAATGAGTTTTAACTTTTACTGTACGATTTTTTTAGCCGAGATGTCCTAGTTTGAAGATATGATAGAGTGTAGTATAGTAGATACAATGAACTTTACTATATATATCTAGAAAGTAGTATATTTCGGTAAAAAAAATCGTATAGTAAAATGTAAACAATCATTTTAAAGAGAAAAGATAGTACTAAGTACTATTCGAAATCATGAAAGAAAACTTCAGAAAAAAATTACCTACTTAGTAATAAATTCCCTAATATTGCCAAAATCGTCATTTTTGGGACTTTTAGGTTCGGATATCTAAAAAAACCTGACGTGATGGAATTTGGGTAACGAATTCGGTTTCTTCTAAACCACCTATTCAAATTTCTGTGAATTTTTTTTGTTGCATAGTGATTATTTTAGTGGTGTGAAGAAGAACATACACTCAAATCTCTAAACGACGAAGAGCCTATTAATGTACGCTCCGAGTAACGACTGGACAACCGCTCCGTGTAACGACTTTCCCCTATCGCTACTACAATACTACCATGACTGCTATATTTCTGCGTGAAATTTAAATTCGTCAATTAACGTTAAAGTCGGCACGGTGGTGGGTGCCCCTCTAACTGACGTTGTTAGAAGATTTTGAATACATATTTACACACACTATTGTTTATAATATATTATATTATTATATTGATTATAATATTACTACAAAATTATTTTTTATATTTGTGCAATATACAAATAGACGTATAGAAAGGAATTATCAGTAAAAATGATCCAGACAAAAATAATTGTATATTTTCCCAGCTATCACATAACGATGCCAGTTATGTGGGAGGATCTGCCTTCCGGGGAGGACGCTCCCCTTTTCGTATTTTTCAAATAGGAATCTCCTATTTTTATAACAGATTTCAATTCCCTAGCCCAAAATACCCCAGAAACAGTTAAGATAATTTCCCCTCCCACTTTTTGTATATACACCGTGATTTTCTCGCAAATATCGATTTTTCCTCCCAAATTCTTCCGAGAATCATCAGCGATGTTTTTTTGTCCCATCTCGACGTAGTGGGAAATTGCCCCCACGGTCTCTGTGTGAGAAAAATTATTTTCCAGAAGAATTTTCTACCAAGGTGGGGCAACTTTCCACTATGTAGAAATGGGAAAAAAACATCACTGATGATTCTTGGAAGAATTTGGGAGGAAAAATTGATATTTGCGAGAAAATCACATGGTGTATTTACAAAAAGTGGGAATGAGAGGGAGACAAAAAAATTTGAGCCAGAGAATCGAAATCTGTTATAAAAATAGGGTATTTCTGTCAAAAACTTAAAGATAAATGTCATATAAGTTTGGTACCCTATTTGAAAGAGTTTGTAAAGTTAGCTCTTGTATAATACTGGAAATCAAAGTATAAAGAAAATTATTAATATCTATAGTTCATATTTTATTCATTTTTACTGTTAGAGATAGATGGTTCTATGTATGATTAGAATTACGTACACTGTTCTCTCGGTATTACGTATAAGATAGTCTATCAAACTTTTTGATGTCGCGGCTCCCTTGCAACTCAAATAAAAAACCCACGCCCCCCCTTTTTTTAAACCCAGATTGATTAAAAGAAATTGTTTCATTGATATAATTTTTGCAAGTGCATATTTGAACACATGTCCGGTATTATAAACGACCTAGCAAATTTGCAAGCTAGCAAGCACTCTCAAATGGGGTATCAAACTTATATGACAGTTATTTTGAAGTTTTAGATAGATAGTTTCATACATAGGAAGAAAAAAAAGGTAGGTATCTAAAGTATATTTACTAACCTTGCGTAAAAAACGGTAAAATTCAACATACTGAGAACTGTCATATATGTTTGATATCTCATTTGAAAGTGCTTGCTAGCTAGCAAATTTGCTAGGTCCTTTATAATACCGGACATTAAGGGGTTACATACAGTTAGAATTTTCAAAAAATATAAAAAAAATTTATTTCATTTTCGTAATGTACAGATATTTAAATACACACACACAAAATTTCAAGTCAATCCGGCGATTATTTTCGAAATTACACGCATATTTGTAAAGACGTCTCAGAGCGTTTGAAAGTAGGAGGCCGAAGTTAAGGAGTTATATATGTACAGTTAGAATTTTCAAAAAATCGATTTTTTTTAATTTCATTTTCGTAATGTACAGATATTTAAATACACACACACAAAATTTCAAGTCAATCCGGCGATTATTTTCGAAATTACACGCATATTTGTAAAGACGTCTCAGAGCGTTTGAATGTAGGAGGTCGGAGCGGCAGCGCGTTTTTTTCAAATCTACGTTTTCAAAGTCGGTGACCCCTATTCCTCGGAAACGGCTGAACCGATCAATCTCAAATTTTAACACAAGTTTCTTAAGAATATTTTTTAGTAATTAATCGAAGGTTTTATCTCACCGATAAATATTTATTTTTTTATAAACAATTTAAGGTCAAATTTTTGTCGAAAATCGATTTTTTTTTGAGAAGCCGCCATTTTGTGAAAAAAATTTATTTTGCTTATTCCTTCGATTAAGTACAAGATTATACATTACTTTAACGAAATTCGTTTGGGTTTTTTATTTTAAATGATCCAGTCCAGAGATATAGTGGTCACCGCAAGGCGACTTTTTTGAGAGGACCTCCTGGAGAACAGCTGTAGTAGCTTTCGAAATTATTATTTTTACAAATAAAAAATGTTAAAATACAAATAAAAGTTACCATAATATGTGTACAAATTTTTACATTAATAAATTTAAAAGTCTTCTCTTAAAAAATTCTTGAAAAAACCCTTTTTTGGCCTTCTGACTGTATGTAACCCTTTAAACTTACTAATACATTTATTTCTAATATTCGCGGTTCTTCTCAGCCCCCTTGTGGAAAGTCCGCGCCCCACCACTCTAAGAAACCCTGGTCTATGGCATCCATAGCAGTTTTATTTTTAAATAAAATAGAGAAAAACGATTGGATTACCTGACATAATAAAACAATCCGTATGAAAAATATGTTGAGACAGATACATTTCTTGTAATCTTTATCAAGTCAAATATTCTGACTTATCTTGACATGTTTGATTTACAAATGTGAAATTGTCAACATCTGTTAAAAGAAATATGTGAAAATGTGTGACAATTTTCAACTTTGCGTATTATTTACCTTAAACATTATTTTCTTAGACTAATATCTGTATTTTTCTAAAATTTGATATTTTGATGGAATTATCTATTTTGATAATCCCTAATTATATTATACTATTTTCTTTATGAAGTCTACTCTCTTTTCTTGAAAACGATTTTACAACCGGAAATGGATTGTAATTTACAATTGTATAATATTTATAATTGTAGCCACTGAGATAACGAAAATTTTTGTTAAAAAACTATCAGACTTCGAATTTTTGTTTGCATAATTTAGTACATATTTACGAAAAATTATCATAATTTACTTATAGGTACTGTATTTTCTTCAATTTATAATAGGCTATTGATTATAGGTTTTTGAAAGGAACAATTGCGATAAAGAGTTTTTATTGTTTAATATGTTTGTTTGACACCTACAGATGATAAAAACACAAAGTGCTACTAAATTCACCCTTGCGTTTTTTAGGGAGGGGTTAAACTATTCACTTTTCAACGTTTTAAGTATAACTCGAAAACTAACCAGAATTTGACAATTTCACAAGAATGTTTTTTTATAGAAAATTAAATTTCTCATCAAAATGGATGATTTAAAAAATTAAAAATAAAAATTTATGCAAGAAATATTTAAAAAAATTTATAAAATATTTCTTGCATAAATTTTTATTTTTATTTTTTAAATCATCCATTTTGATGGGAAATTTAATTTTCTATAAAAAATTATCCTTGTAAAATTGTCAAAATCCGCTTAGTTTTCGGGCTATACTTAAAACATTGAAAAGTGAATAGTTTAACCCCCCTAAAAAATGCAAAGGTAAATTATGTAGCACTTTGTGAATTTATCATCTGTATGTGTCAAACAAACACATAAAACAATAAAAACCGTTTAACGTAATTGTACCTTTCAAAAACCTCTAATCAATTGCCTATAATATGTATTAAGTTACGATTTGAGAAAAAATTACAAAAAATGGTAAACTTTGAATTACTATATCTCAGGCAATTTTCATCAAAAAAATTTTTTCGACTCAATAGTTTTACAGGCGTCACCTCTACTTTTTTTTCTCCAAAGCATGTTCTATACATATCTTTACATAGAAACAATTTATGAGCAATTTAGTAAAAATTTTAAAAAATTGTGATTTTTTGATATTTTTTCGATTTGTTTTTTTAAATATTTCTTGTATAAAATTTTTTTTAAAAATTTTCAAATCATCTATTTTGATGGGAAATTTAATTGTCTATAAAAAATCATTCTTGTGAAATTGTCAAATTCTGCTTAGTTTTCGAGTTATACTTAAAACGTTGAAAAGTGAATAGTTTAACCCCTCCCTAAAAAACGCAAGGGTGAATTTAGTAGCACTTTGTGTTTTTATCATCTGTAGGTGTCAAACAAACATATTAAACAATAAAAACCCTTTATCGCAATTGTTCCTTTCTACCTCTTATTTTCCGGTGTAATCAATATAGCCTATATGTTTTTAGCTGAAGTTAGAATAAAAATTAATAATTAATTTAAATTAATTTATTACAGTAATAATTAGCTTAAATATTATATTAATTTTTTTGACCAATTCATATTATGTACTATTTATTTTTGAGGAACTAAGAAAAATTTTCTTAAAATTAACCCAACTAAAAATTAAGGATTAATCGGACAACAAAAATTTGATTTTTGTTGGTAATTTTTTTAATTTTGCTCTTTTGACAAGATGTCTTCCATCAGCAGCATCACTAATGTCTTCAAAAACGCGGTTCTTCGCTTAAGATGCTGCTATTTGTGCGTTAATACCACCTACATTTAGTAAGTAAAAAATTAATACAAACTGCTACAATCCTCAAATTTTGAGTGCCGGATTCCTATCACACTCTAGAATTACTTAACAAAAGTTAGATGGAGGTGTACAGTTCCACACAAATTTATGCAATTAGCATAGATGGGCATTAACTCGTTAATCCGTTAATCGTTAATTAACGAAGTTAACAAAATGGTTAACGGATTAACTTTTAAGTTAACTAAAAAAATGTTATTGCTTTTGTTAACTTCCGTTAACTTTAGTCCGTTACATTGGTTGTTTGTTTGATGAAAAGTATGAAAATTACATAAGAAAGTTGTCGAAATAGCAAAAATAAGGTCTTCAAACATTTTCGATGGTTAACTTTAACTTTCGTTAAATTTTCAAATTTTCGGTTAACTTTAACTTCCGTTACATATTCGGAATTTTAACGGTTAACGAAGTTAACTTTTTTATTAACGGATTAACGATTAACGAAGTTAACTTTTCGATTAACTGTGCTCATCTATGGCAATTAGTAATCGCTATTATGCATTTAGTAACTGCAGCGTTTCATAACCTTTTAACACTTGTGACCCAATTTTCAATCTCAATTCTCATCGCCCCCCCCCCCCCCACAAAATTTTTCACTGAAAAATAGATCTCAGCTAAATATAAAAAAATGTTTCGAGTGTCAATTTCTAATATTAAACCTTCATTCGAAAAACTTTGCTCTGCAAGACAGGCCCAAAGGAGTCACTAATAATAATCTTGTTTTTAATTTAATATTGATAAGTAAATTATTAAATACATTGTGCAGTACTGATACATTCCTATTTATAAGTGTATTATATCAGCCGGTCATTCCATAAATAACTACACACCCTTTTTGAAATTGTAACCGATTTTTTTTATTTTTACATATGTTTTAGTACTAGCTTAGAGAAAATTTTAAACGGTACTTAAAATTCGAAAAACTTTCTCCCCCCCCCCCAAATATCGACTTTTGAAAATTAGACGTACTTTTTTTGCAAACGAAATATCTCAAAAACTATCAAAGATAGGTTAAAACTACAAGATATCAATTCTATGTAGAAATGTATGAAATTTATTAAAAAAAATATTTCGCTGCACAAACTTGTTATTTAAATAATTTTTTAAATTTTATAAAATTTTAATTGAAAATTTGGGGGACATGTCAACTCTGAATTTTAAAAATAAAAATATATGTTATAGCTCATTCATTCCTGAGTACACTCCACTTTGAAAATTTATGAACATATGAAAACTTTTCTAAATATTAATTTTTTTAGGTGACGGCGCGCGAGTATCACCGCGCTGCGCTCATGTTGACTTAGGTGCAACACCACACGACTGTGTCAGAGTGCTCTGCATTTACTGCAAATAACTATATTATTGGTTATTTTATAAACTTTTTCTAATATTTAACTGATTTCAGTATATTTATAGATATAATTTAAATAATCATATAATGAAAATTTCACTTCTGTCGGATGAAAACAAAAAAATAATTTAGTGAAATATATTTCATTTTAAATATAAATTATCTTCAAAAATATAGTTTTTAAACTTTTTTATAAATCTTACATCAAGTAAGTTATTATTGAATTATGAAATTTATTAGTTAAGTAAATATTTATTCTATTTTGGATATATTTGGGAGACATTTATGGAATGACCGCAGTGTAAATGTAAACGTGTATTTTATTTTTTATTATGTCAGAATGTATTTTATTGCGTTTATTTATGTAAATTAAATACATTTTTTTAATAATATTTTTTCTCATTTTTTCTCGATATGCTCGCGCCCCACAGGTTGAGAATCGCTGCGTTACTGGTGTACAAAATACACCAGCGCGAGTAATTAAGGGTTAATAACTAAACAATAATGGAAATATCTAGCTATATAATGTCGAAGGTTTGTGACAGAAGCCATATTCTAGTGTGTCAATCCGCGGTTCCGTAGAGCGAATATCTTTATAAAGAATGACAGATCCTATATAAAAATAAACTTCATATATTTTTCATTTTACGAGAAATATATGACATACAATACATTATACATATACATACACACAAAATTTGACGTATTTTTGTAGAAAAACTGTGTGGTGGAAACGACTATTTTTTATATATTTTTTAAACATTTGTTTTGTTTTTTAGCATATAATAAATATTAATCACACTTTTATGGTTTCACTTCATTGCTTTAGAATCTACATTAATGTAAACAATGATTGTGATATATATTTTGAAAAATTGCTGTCTTCACTTATACCTATTATCAATATACCGGGTGTTTTTTAAGGACTTTTCCAAAATAACAAATTTTCAGAAAAAATGTTCCAGATAAAAGTTTAATGGATTTGAGGGGGATAAATACTGACAAACTGGGTTGACCTTGAAAAGGTCACCATGATGGGTTTCCTTTTTCAAATCTAAACCCATATTTTTTGTTGTATATTCGTAATTTACGAGGAAAAATAAGAGACTTTTACCTGGCTTATTTTTTCTGAAAAAATTTTTTTTATATGGTGTAAAACAAATTTCTGGATATTCAATTATTTTTTGCTCAGAAACTACCAATTTATAAGAAAAATTACAAGTGGAAAAAGTGCTTGGATTTAGGTAAGAATTCTGAAGGGTTTTTTTTTTAATTTATTAAGTATTAATTTTAAAAAAATGTTTTTAAATACATTTTTTTTTAAATAAAAAGAAACAAAAACGAATTACAAATAATACAAAAATTATTATCAAATAAAAAATATACTTATGTTGTAAAAGAAATGATTATACGAGAGTGATTTGTAATATTAAAAAAAACAGTTTTAAAGCTTGAATATTCTAGTCTTTTAATAATTTGTTGAAAATTGTATTTACCTTCAGGATAACATCTCTTGTAAAGATGAAATGTCGCAAAAAAAATTCAAAAATGTATATACATTTTGAGAGGCTCTACTTAACTAATTAAACCCCGAATCGCTCAGTTTTTTTTTAACTCCAAGAAATCAAACATACCATATTGTTATGAAAGCGTTAAAGGATAACTATAAAAATTTCCAACTTTTAAAGCTTAGGCGTTCTTATTTTCTAATAATTTGTTCAAAATTTTATTCTTCACGAAAACCTTTTTTTTACGCACCGAAATTTTTTTTTTACAAATTTTGAGAGCCTCTATGGGCCGTGGTACATTTTTTTTTGATCAAATATAATAAATATTTTTTATTGATCAGACTTTTTTCTTTAATTTGATATGATTTTATTTTACTGTACGACCTTTTTTGATCGAGTTATTTGCGTTCAAACATTTGTTGTTGCTTTCATCTTATAGCCCAGGAAATAAAGGAAAAAATACAAGGAAAATGTATGAGATGCCAAAATTAAGCAGTGACTAAAACATCGGAGATGTATATTTCCTGAAAACTTTCTAGCAAAGTTAGCCCCGGAACACCCCCAAACAATGGCCCAAAGTTTTGCATTACCTACGAGGATTTTGTAAAAATAGTGTATCTAATTAACGGAATGTTATCAAACTACTGGCTCGAAAAATCTGAAAAAAATTAGGTAATGAGGCTTTGGTGAGACTACCAACGACAAATACTAAAGTCACCAATATCATTTCAAATTTTGGAGAAAAGGGGAGGGGTGTCATACATTTTTTTATTTTTATTTTTTTATCTGGGCATGTGGGATGTCGAAATGTAGATCTCAATGAGTAGAATATGACACTATTTTTTATTTTTTTTCCAAATTAAAAATGGCGCCTACAGGAGGCTCCAAGCAAATAAAAATTTGTTCACCCCCTCTCTGACTCAAAAAATCTGAAAAAAAATTGGTAATGGGGTTTTTATAAAACTAGTAACGACAAATACTAAAATAACAATATCACTTCAAATTTTGAAAAAATAGGAAGGGGCGTCATGGAATTTTTTTTATTTTCATATCTAGACTTGTGGGGTGTCAAAATGTAGATCTAAATTAACCCTCATCCTGTATTTTGGGCAATTATTGCCCAAAATACATGTTGGCATCTAAAAACCTCGCGCAAATATTATTGTATGTATCTGTTACATGTGCCCAAACTAATCAAATAGCTCTAAATATGCTACAAAAAGTACGTCGTGTAATTTATTTATATGCAAAACGCATTCATTTACTGAAATAACTTGTAATAACTGTAAATAAAAAAATAAAAATGTGTTGGGCAAAATTTACCCAAAAGACAGAATGTGTAATTTTTTTTTGTTACAGGATAAGGGTTAATAGAATATGATCCTATTTTTATATTTATTTTTAACTCAAATATGCACCTGTAAATGGCTCTAAACAGTCCACGTAGTATAGGTATACTTCGGAACCCTTATGGCATACACTGGTGTATGTCTTGACAATTTTTTTCCATTTTAAACAGATAATTCAATTTGCTATAGCATTCTTCATTATTATTTTAACCAAAAATATGTCTATACCTTTCAAAATGGCGGTTAAACTAAAAACTGTAATTTAAAAATGTAAAATCTTGAGTTTGACAGCCTTTTGAAAGGTATACAATTAATTTTAGTTGAAATAAAAATAAAGAGTGTTGTAGCAAATTTAATTATCTTTTTAAAATGAGAAAGACGAGGATGATAGAACATTCTGTTTATTAGATACAGTACGTTTACAAAATCCTCGTAATACAAAACTTTAAGGGTGTTCCGGGGCAAACTTTGCTGGGAAGATTTCAGTAAATATACATCTCGGCTTGTTCTAACCACTGTTTTAATTTGGCTCCTCAAACATTTTTCCTAATTTTACACCAGTTAAAAATTCTACGTTACCTAGACTATAATTATTCTTCAATAAAAATTAGTATTGAATAAGTATGTAACGTTATTTTTTCATGCAATTTTAATAATCGATGTTTCAAAATATTTATTGAAATTTATTTACAAAATGTGACTAAAATTTACGTTGATACTTGTCGGTAAAAACGATTTACAACAAGAAACTTTTAATCGCCGATAAGGGTTTCGGCCTTGTAACAAAAATATACCGAGACAAGACAGTACGTTTTGAACAAAAGACCGAGACGGTACGTTTCGGAGAGGATAACAGTAGAGTTCAATTCAGACAGATTCGAGTTACAGTACAGTACAATGTGAATATGGTATCGAGACGATACATGGTAAATAGGGTACAGGTGGCGAAGCCACGTACTAGGAATTTTCTGGATGTAATCGGGAATTTGAGTATTGTTATGGTTGGAGCCAAAGAGTGACCTGGGGTGATCGGGAGTAGCAACCTACCAGACGGAGTCCTGGAGAGGACAGCAATGCATTTTCTGGAATAACGGGAGGTAAGAGGAAGGGTCGGAGATTTGGAGGTCCGCTCCGAGCCCGCTGGAAGGCGTCGTACCTCCGCGGAGTCCAGAAAATCGAGTGAGAAGGGAATTGGTGGTCCATCCCTCTCACACCTTCGGGGATTTGGCATAAGCTGTCGCTCTCGCTTGCTCGTCCGGATAGTGCGTGTTATTTTTGTGATATTCGGTTAATGTTTTTTTTTGGTGATATTATTTAATTTATTGTTGAGTTGAACATATACTTTTATCCCATTGTTATGCCCACGTACTAAGACATATTGTTACTTTGATATTTATTTATTTGTTTGTTTGTTTATTTATCTATTTATTTGTTCGTTTAATTATTTATTTATATATTGACTGACCAAAGTAAGATCTAGTTTACCTGACTGTTTATTTGTTATCTGATTAAGAGTATTGTAATGATTGTTAATATGTTTTTTTTTCTTAATTGTTGTAAAATTGGTCATATCGTTGTTTGTTAACTTATTACAATATATTGGTAAACGCACAATTTATTCTTGTATATTTCTGAACACCATATCAATGCTTTCCGTCACACGTCAATTTAGAGGTTCGTGGTTTTCCTTTGGGGGGAAAGAACCACGTGGCGCCCATTTAAACTAGTTAAAATTTTATTTTAATCACTTTAGACTTTTCAAAATTTTACCATCTTTTTTTTGATCAATTACATTTTAGATAAAATCGAACCCCCGTCTCCACTGTATGTTAGCCAGGCAATCCGCTGTTTCTGTTGCGACACGAAAAATGTCGTTACAAGTAGAATATATAGGTTCTTAATAATAAAATATCCTTTACCCGATGCTTAAATAATGAGTTATAGCTATGCAAAAAAATTGCAAACTTTGAATATTTTTTGACCCGTCATAGTGGCTTTCTTCCTTAATCCAACTTACTACATATTTGATTCTTTTTAAAGCAATATTGTCAGACAAAAACATTAAATATAGTCGGATTTAGAATATATTCTTTTATTATGAAAATATTGGTTCGTTAACATGGATATTTTAGCTCAAGTATTTTTTTTACCTTTGTACCAAAAGGTCCTGAGCTGCTGTATTAGGGATAAGAAAATAAATATTAAAAACATGGACAAACAATTAATAAAAGAAAGGGTAACCCAGACCGCGTAAACTAATCAACTCTTCGGACTATTTACCTTATAATTTACCTGATGAATTTTAAAATTCGTTAACTCGCTGTTGGGTTACCTACTCTCTCCCTTCCCTCTCACAACCGCCCTGCACACAAATATACATATTTAACTGAGCTGTTTTAGTGTTAAACGTTCAAAAAAATTATTGTTGACTTTTTATATGAGCTTATAAAAGTTGCTTATTTCTACCCGGACTAAAGAAAAACTATAACTAAATAGGAACTTTTCAAAATATGTATACCGGGTGGACCATTTTAACGTTTAATGGAGAATAACTCGACCGTTAAGTGAAATAATAAAAAAGTTTTCAGTTAAAAGTTGTACGGTTTGGAGGGGAACATAGACGTACTTGGATGAAATTTTTTTAGGTGGTGTTTTCAAGGTGGTATGAAGGTCAACATAATTTTTTTTAATAGGAACCTATAGTTTTTATCAAGTAATTTTATTTAACGTGAATAGACACGAATCTTTCATTGATATCTTTTTTTTAAACAACTTAACCTTTCCACGATATCTAACAAAATAATTCGAGAATTTGAACATTTAATATTTTTTTACTCAGAAACCATCAAGTTTAGAGAAAAAGCATAAAATACAAAAAAAATATTTATTTTGGTATAATAAAACTTTAAGAATTCTTTTTAAAATTATTTTAAAATTTTTTAACATTGTTTTTTTTTTTGCTTAAATAAAATAAATTAAAGAAGTTTTAAAATTTTAAAAATAATTCCTTAGTTTTATTAGATCAAAATAAACATTTTTTGTTTCTTGTACTTTTTCTCTAAAATTTATGGTTTCTGAGTAAAAAAAATATTGAAAGTTCAAAATCTCGAATTATTTTGATAGATATCTTGGAAAGGTTAAGATGTTAAAAAAAAGTAATCAATGAAAGATTCGTGTCTTTTCACGTTAAATAAAATTACTTGATAAAAATTATAGGTTCCTGTTAAAAAATTATGTTGACCTTTAAACCACTTTGAAAACACCACCTAAAAAAATTTCATCTAAGTACGTCTATGTCTCCCTCCAAACCGTACAACTTTTATTTGAAAACTTTTTTATTATTTCACTTACCGGTTGAGTTATTCTCCATTAAACGTTAAAACGGTCCACCCGGTATATTTTTAATTTTAAAAACTCGAGCCGAGTAAGGGGAGGAGTGATCCTAAAACAGTTATTTTTTTTTTCAAGAATCTCAAAAACGACCAATTTAGGAGAGCATTTCATAGAATCTTTTTTGAAGACCATCCATTTATTTAAAAAAATTTAAGACAATTTTTACTAAAATATTCTGGAATTCAAATTTTTTGAATCGATAGTTTAGAAATAGAGGGGGGGGGGCGCTCTGATAACGACATTGGAAACCAAATATGCATATCATGACTGAAAGGTTAAAATCAAAAATTATTTGATATTTTTGTTGAATTTTAGGAGACCTATTTAAAGGCACTTATGGAGTCTGTGAAAAGAAATGTGAATACATTTTCCAGTTTATAGGAAGAGGATCCAAAATTATTATTATTGTAGAATAGTGGGGTGGGGACGCTATGATAACGACATTGAAATGCAAATATATCGTGACTGAAGGGTTAAAATCAAGAGGTCCCAAAAACATTTTTATTATATTTTAAGATATGTATCTAAAGATACCCCACTCAATGGGATAAGTGAAAATTTCTTAATATACTTTTCAATCTATTGTGGTTCCAAAAAATTGTTTTTTTTCAAAAATCTCGGTTTTTAGTTTATCAATCGACGTCCATATACCAAATCTTATCTTAATCGGTATAAAATTTATATAGACGGGCAGACAAAGCGAAACTATAAGGATTCCTATTTTTCTACGGAACCCTAAAAAAGTCACTATAACTTTTGCAGTATTAAAATATGCCAACGCCCCCCTCCCTTTGCTCGTATGTTTTTACAAATTAACATAAGATCATTTTCTTGGTTTGAACTGTGTTTCGTATAACAATTAACATTAATATAAGTGTAAACCTACTTATTTTTCAAATGAATTAGCTTTTGTGAAATATTCAGGAAGTAGGTAGGTATTAAATATCTAATTTAATTTTCCGAGAATTATTTGTGTTTATTTATAAAGTTTAATTATTTCCATCACATTCCATTGTTTCTGTTTTATTTTCATAAATACCGAAGTTTTCCAAGAATTTAGAAGAAAATGATGTGTAGCTAGTTATTATTTAATTACATTTATAATAATGGTCAATTAACTTAATATGTAATAAGCCCATAAAATGCAAATTGATTTAACACCTCTAATTATTTAAATAAAATTCATTTTATTTAAATCGGGAGATTGATTTAACCCTCAAACTGCACACTTCAGTTAGGCCACCTTAAACTCGGGATTTGAAAATTTCAAAGTGATATATCTAACTGAATTTTATCAATATTCCAACTACATAGTAGTATTTTTTATTGGAAATTTTCCAAGGAATTAAATTCAATTGCTCAACTTCATAGAAAAAGTTTATTTTCATATCACATGCATTGAAACAACTAGTTTTGAACCCAGTTTTGACAGTAGAAACAAGACAATTTCAGACCAATGCGATTGTACCGAGCAGAAACAACGTTATTCCTGACTAGCAAATTCATTAATTTTAAATCTGTCAGAATCGAATTTGTAATAAACAAAAGCCAATCTTATTTCTGAATTATTTTATTATTAAAATAGTATAAGATATTACTGCGCTATTTGTCTGAAATAGTCTTACTTCGACTGGCTACAGAAATCAAAACTCGTTGTTTCAATGCATGTGATATGAAAAATAGCGTGTGTGGCACGGGATGAAACAAAGACGATTTCTGACCAGTGCGATGACAGCCCTCGCTTCGCTCGGGCAGTCAACTCTCGCCCTAGTCAGAAATCGTCTTGTTTCAACCCTTGCTACACAATATACTATTATTTATGCAAATTTCAAATAAACAAATTACATTTTTTATAAAAAATGATTTTAAAGAAATTGATCATTTTTTTTTTAATTTCAACAATTTTGACATTGTCTCACTCGCATTCCGTGATTAGGATACTATATTTTTAAGAAAAAAAATCTTTATTGAGACAATTCAACAATTACTATTTTTCCTATTACTTTGATATTTACATAATTGCGACTTTAAACTACACACTAGTGCTAATTCGCACCTCTCCTGGTTTTCCAAGCGTTTTCCTTGGAAGTAAACACAACATTATTCTTGTAAATAGCGCTGGTTGAGAGCTTTTACTGTAGAAGGAATTATCACGGTGGGGGAAAGACTGTTGGTCACTTGAGTAACGAGTACGCGTAATTGGAAAATTTTAAAGGTGCGAATTCGCACTAGTGTGCAGTTTGAGGGTTAAAACTTAAAAAAAATAAAAATTTAGTGATCACTTTATTTTGGAGTTTAGTGTACTTACTTAACGGGCTGCTAAGTAACTGCTTAATGACTTATCTTAATGATTCTAATATACAGGTTGACCCATTTTAAGTGCACACCTCTGATAACTTTTTATGGTGAAAAAAGCAAGGTACTCGGAAAAAAAATTGGTGGTGTTTTCAAGGTGATATAAATGGTCAACATATTTTTTTTAAATAGGAAATTTTATTGTTTGTGAAAAAACACGAATCTTTAATTGAAAACTTTTTTTTAACAACTTAACCTTTCCAAGATATCTAACAAAATAATTCGAAATTTTGAACTTTCAATATTTTTCCACTCAGAAACCATCAACTTTAGAGAAAAAGTACAAGATATAAAAAATGTTTATTTTGATCTTGTAAGACTTGAAGAATTATTCTTATATAATATTTTTATTCAGAAAACATCAGATTTAGAAATAAAGTATAACGAACAATTTAAAACAATTTCCAAGTTCTAGTCGCTTCTTCTACCATAGATTTGACTTCAAACAGTACACATCTCTTTTTATCCATACGCGAATGAATACAGTCTTCTTTTTTTATCCTACGTATGAAATAAATTTATATTTGTTATTTATGAATGAACTAACATTTGCATATGAACATATAGTATATATGTATTGTATATGTATTATGTATATATGTATACAGTATACATTTATTGTTATCCAACAAATCAACGAAATTGGCGCACTTTGAAAATGAAACACACACACACACACACATACACATACACATACACACACACACACACACACACACACACACACACACACACACACACACACACACACACACACACACACACACACACACACACACACACACACACACACACACACACACACACACACACACACACACACACACACACACACACACACACACACACACACACACACACACACACACACACACACACACACACACAACTTGTATTCATTATGTAAATTTATATATTTCGAGTTTCCAGTCACGGGGATATTTCTCGCTCTGTTAAATATGAAAAATTATGTATTCGAACGAAAACCGGCGCGTATTAATGAAAACAATAGGTTAATGAATTACCTACTTTGCTATTCTCATCAGCGGTGCTCAACGTGAACAAATTAAAACTCTGCTGGGTTTTTATTCCTTTCTTTTTATTAATAATACTACGTTAAACTTTGTGGAAACATTTTAACAAATATTACAATAGATTTAATTAATTCACTTATTTTTATTAAATATATAGTAGAAACCGGTTATAACGACATTGAGAAGACCGGTCATATTAACCCTCCGATGGGTGCATGTATCCTACAGATACATTATGATTTTATATTGGTTCTAACGGACATGTTTCAAAAGCTAGACCTTCCTCCTCCCATGTATCTTCCTAGCTTCCGTGGTGGTTTGTAACAGTATGCCAAGTAATTACAAAGTAGACAGTGGTTTTTATATACAGGGTGTCCCATTTAAATCTATCACCCCTCTAATTTTTTTTATCTATCGATTAAATCAAAAAATGTTTCAAATAAAAGTTGTTTGGTTTTGAGGGGGACCCAAAATGGCGTTATTAATTTTTGATTTTTTGGATGTCTTCATGGTCAAATAAGACCAACATTTTTTTTTCAAATGGAAACCTATATATTTTATTATTGTATCTTATTGTTTGAGAAAAAACAAGCAGCTTTTGTTTTAAATAATTTTTTGTATGACTTAAATTTTTTTTAATATTTAACAAAATAATTTTAGATTTTAGAGTTTTCACTAATTTTTTACTCGAAACCCATTAACTTTAGAGGAAAAGTGTAAAAAACAAAAAATGCTTATTTTATTTTGATATAACTAAGAAAATTATATCATAATTTGTATTTATCTCTTGCTCTTCAAAATATTAAAGCAAAAAAAAGTTAATTTAAAAAAATCTGAAATCATTTTTCTAGTTACATATATCACATTAAAATAAACATTTTTTGTTTTTTCACTTTTCCTCTAAAGTTAATGGGTTTCGAGTAAAAAAATAGTGAAAACTCTTAAATCTAAAATTATTTTGTTAAATATTAAAAAAAATTGAAGTCATACAAAAAATTATTTAAAACAAATGCTGCTTGTTTTTTCTCAAACAATAAGATACAATAATAAAATATATAGGTTTCCATTTGAAAAAAAAATGTTGGTCCTATTTGACCATGAAGACGTCCAAAAAAAAAAATTATTAACGCCATTTTGGGTCCCCCTCAAAACCAAACAACTTTTATTTGAAACATTTTTTTGATTTAATTGATAGATAAAAAAAATTAGGGGGGGTGATAGATTAAAATGGGACACCCTGTATTGCTGTTTTGTATCTCACAGATACACGCGGCTTCTCATGTAAGTTTTTTTAATTTAACTTTTAAATATTTTTCTCGCGTGTTCTTAGATATGAAACTAATTTATAATGTTTGCTTTCAATAAGTTTTTCTAATTTCATCATATGAACAAAAAAAACAGTAGGGGAACCCGGGGCGGAATGGGAAAAGTGTTGGGGCCCTCGCTACGGACGACGGAGACACGTGTCTTTTGCACACAATGTTTAGTTCGCTGTACTACGCAGTACGAAGTCGTCGCTGTCAGTGTAAGAGTGCATTTAGTTTGAATTTTACCGATGGTCTATGAAAAAGCTTACAAATTGTAATTTTGCTTTGCGACACCAAGTACACTGTATACTATTCTTTCTTCGGAAATTTACATTACATGTTTGCTTCAACATACATTTGACTGACTAAAAGTCTAGTGATAACTCAAGGTCAACACATATAACGGCCATAATACTCATGTTATAAAACGTTACGTCGGGGCACAATGGGGTATACCCCGTTCTGTCCTTGATAATATTTGTACTTCTCATATAAATAGGCACTTTTTATTTCATCTGCAGATGATGCGTACATACATTAGAAAAACCAACCGGCACACAGTGGGTTAAAATCATACATTTTTGCGCGAAATTTCGCTTCAAGCCAATTTTCAACCAATTTTAATATTACTACTCTCATTTGAAAGGCAAGTAGTTGTAGTTTCTGAAAATTACCCCAAGAATAGTCAATTCACCCTCTTAATTAACTTTTCATCCCTTTAAATCTGGAAAATCGATTAAACAAAAAAGAGGAGATATCGAAGAGATACGCACTATCAACTCACCCTCTACTGATACATCATTTTTAGGGCCACATTATATATTGTTATATAAGTTTAAAAGTGTATTATTACTTATAATATCATTCAAAATTTTAATTTTTCTCTAAATATTAACAGAGGAGATATCAAAAAAATACAAATTTATGACTCAGCCTATACATATATAGATATATTCACTCATATTTAAACATACTATACGCTAGGAAACCATCTGTCAAAAACGACACGTCGCCACCTAGTGAGCGCCGTTAGCAACTTTGGGTATATTACTTTTAAAAAAGGACAGCCGAAAGTAATGTTCCCAAGTTCCGATTTCGTTAATTTTTTTTCTTATCTATAAACCTATGTATGAAGAAGTACTTGACCAAGTTTTAATTAATTTTAATAATTATTTTAGCTGTAATTAATTAAAATTTGAAAATCGAAAACCTTTTTTTTTCTACTTAATGGTTTGAAATAATTGGATGATATTTTCAGTAAAACTTAAGGGTAATATAAGGTCTATAAAAACATTAATTTTTTATTTTTACTAAATTTTTTCATAGCAAATTTTTATTTTTTATTTTCAAATGTCCGATATTACCCAATGAGTAAATTACGGGTAGTACAGTAAAATTAGGTTTTAATAAAGAAAAAATGGAAAGATTAAAAATTTCTTTTGAAATGGCTTCAGAAATACTTAATCTTTAAGAAACCAAAGAGTCCCTAGTCGGGACTGGTGAGCTTTAGACGGTATTTTGATTTAAAGTGGGGCGCGCCAAATTCGCGTCGAAGCTAGTCTTGATTTTGATCATTTACCGGATTATCGTGTTCTATAAGCTAATTTTATGAAAATCGGATAATATATGTCTCACAGAATGTAACCATGCTATTTTTGTTAATTTTGAAGGAGGGGAACCCCTCCATAAACAGCTTTGAAAATCTGCGTATTGCCAATGCTTTAAAAAATTATTAGCTCTTTCTAGCGGGTTATATTTATTTTTAATCATATGGGAATATGTTAAGGTGATACTGTTGCACTCATAAAAAAATATTTTGGTTATTACAATCAGAGGTTTCCTGAATTATTCATTTATAATGAGAGATTTTGAGCTTTATAAATTGTGTATCTCAGTATCTTTGTTAATATTATTCAAAAACTAGGGGTTTTCAGACAAAATTTTTTTTATAAAAATTGTAGCAGATAGTCTCTTTTAATAGTTTTATATATAAAAAGTGAAATAACTCAAAAGACAAAACGACTAACTCCATGACAAAAAGTCGCGAATATTTAAGTTTTTATAAATAATGATTAATGGGATTAATTTATAGGTTCCCATTATATTAGTGAGTATATTTTACAAAATAATGTTGTCATTATGAAAAATTATTAGATTTATAGAGATTTTTGAAAAGTTAGTCGTTTAGGCATGTGAAATATTATAAAATTATTTATTTATATTTGTACACTAATAAAGACACAATAAAACATAACGAAGGATTTATATTGCAGAATTGTTGTAGATACTTTAATAATCGATCATCTAGTATATAAATTATTTAGATCAGGTCTGTATAAAGGAAAATTTTAAGTCAGAAAAATATTTCAAAATTAATTATATTTTAGATAAAGAAAATTTTAATATTTTATTAAATGCCTTAAAAGTGACATATAGGGATATAAATATCAGTAAAACCTTCTGAAATGGGGTTAGAAGTACATAATCAAAAAAAAAAACGCAGAAACCCGTGCCTAATGTATTAATAAAAAATACATATTTTAGTTATCTGGGATTTGCATTATAATTAAAATTAATTTTATAAATATGTTTCCAACTCAAAATTTTCCTTAAAACAGACCTGATCTAAATAATTTATATACTAGATGATCGATTATTAAAGTATCTACAACAATTCTGCAATATAAATCCTTCGTTATGTTTTATTGTGTCTTTATTAGTGTACAAATATAAATAAATAATTTTATAATATTTCACTTGCCTAAACGACTAACTTTTCAAAAATCTCTATAAATCTAATAATTTTTCATAATGACAACATTATTTTGTAAAATATACTCACTAATATAATGGGAACCTATAAATTAATCCCATTAATCATTATTTATAAAAACTTAAATATTCGCGACTTTTTGTCATGGAGTTAGTCGTTTTGTCTTTTGAGTTATTTCACTTTTTATATATAAAACTATTAAAAGAGACTATCTGCTACAATTTTCATAAAAAAATTTTTGTCTGAAAACCCCTACTTTTTGAATAATATTAACAAAGATACCGAGATACACAATTTATAAAGCTCAAAATCTCTCATTATAAATGAATAATTCAGGAAACCTCTGATTGTTATAACCAAAATATTTTTTTATGAGTGCAACAGTATCACCTTAACATATTCCCATATGATTAAAAATAAATATAACCCGCTAGAAAAAGCTAATAATTTTTTAAAGCATTGGCAATACGCAATTTTCAAAGCTGTTTATGGAGGGGTTCCCCTCCTTCAAAATTAACAAAAATAGCATGGTTACATTCTGTGAGACATATATTATCCGATTTTCATAAAATTAGCTTATAGAACACGATAATCCGGTAAATGATCAAAATCAAGACTAGCTTCGACGCGAATTTGGCGCGCCCCACTTTAAATCAAAATACCGTCTAAAGCTCACCAGTCCCGACTAGGGACTCTTTGGTTTCTTAAAGATTAAGTATTTCTGAAGCCATTTCAAAAGAAATTTCTAATCTTTCAATTTTTTCCTTATTAAGGGAATTTTATACCTAATTTTACTGTACTAGGGGTTAAAACACAAAGTTATGTGTGTTATATTAAAATCTGTATTGAAGAGTATCAATCTTTGTGGATTATAAGGATTCGACCCGCGAAATTTGTCTATTTTCGATCAACTCTATTACGATTTTTTCTTTTTTCTTTCGAGTGGCGTATCTTTGAAACCATATATTTGATTATAATGAAATTTATATGGTATCAGCTCGATAGTATACTCTTTCAAACAAAGAAAAATCAACCGAATAGGTACATATTTGTCGTAGTTATACCCGAAAATACATAAAAAAATATATAAAAAAATAGAAAACTCTCTCCTGTTTTTGAAGTCCATGGTCAGATTCTGATAAAATTTATATGAGACCACCTCGGGAGTATACTCTTTCAAACAAACAAAAATCAACCGAATAGGCGCATATTTGTCGAAGTTATGCTCGAACATACATAGCAAAATATATTGATTGAATTGATAACCTCCTCTTTTTTAGAAGTCGGTTTAAAATAAGAAAATTTCGGGGTCAAACTCTAATAATATACAAAGGTTGATACTTATCAATACAAATTTTAATATAACATACATAATACACTCGGCGTCACAAAAATCGCACCTTTTAAAAAATCAACTTCAAACAACTTTAAACCTTATTTGGAATCAATGATGAGGGTAATGTTAGGTATCATTTGAAAGGTAACGAAAAGGAGTACCCAAAAACAATTCAATTAAATTATTTTTTTTATTGGAACCGCAGAAAAAATTAAAAGTTTACAAAACAATAAAATACCTTAAATAAGCCTTAATTAAAAACAGATTAATTACACAAAAAAATTACAAAAAAACTAACCTAAAACCTAGTGTTACCTCCCCTTGCCCTGTCGACGGTTTCCATACGCTCCCTCATGGATCTTACCAATTTCAGGAGCTCTTCTTGAGGGATACTGGCCCATTCCTCAATAACGGCCTCTGAAGAGTCGTGGGAGCGGGATCACGAAAACGAATCTTGTGTTTCAAATGGCCCCAGAGGTGCTCTATCGGGTTCAGGTCTGAACTTCTCGCTAGTCACTGCATGACAGAAATCCCAACCTCTTGAAGGTAGTCGCGCACAATTACTGCAGTGTGCGTGCGAGCGTTATCATGCATTAATGTGAACCCCTTGCCAACAAAACCGGCATAGGGGACTACATGCTCTTCTAGGATCTCTGTGACGTACTAGTGAGCAGTCAGCGACCCTTTCCCGTGAGCACCTCCAGTCCGGGAGACGCAAACAAGGTCGGTTTTGCCGTCGATCGACATGCCGCCCCAGAACATACAGGAACCGCCCCCGTATTCTACATCTCCTGGATGAAGGCTTGGGCGAAACGTGTGCCTTTGTTCCCCCTGTCTTCTGTACACTCTTATGCGTCTATCGTTGCAGAAAAGGCACACGTTTCGCCCAAGCCTTCATCCAGGAGATGTAGAATACGGGGGCGGTTCCTGTATGTTTTGGGGCGGCATGTCGATCGACGGCAAAACCGACCTTGTTTGCGTCTCCCGGACTGGAGGTGCTCGCGGGCAAGGGTCGCTGACTGCTCACCGGTATGTCACAGAGATCCTAAAAGAGCATGTGGTTCCCTAATCCATTTTTGTTGGCGAGGGGTTCACATTAATGCATGATAACGCTCGCACTCACACTGTAATAATTGTGCGCGACTACCTTCAAGAGGTTGGGATTTCTGTCATGCAGTGACCAACGAGAAGTTCAGACCTGAACCCGATAGAGCACCTCTGGGGCCATTTGAAACACAAGATTCGTTTTCGTGATCCCGCTCCCACGACTCTCCAGAGGCCGTTATTGAGGAATGGGCCAGTATCCCTCAAGAAGAGCTCCTGAAATTGGTAAGATCCATAAGGAAGCGTATGGAAACCGTCAACAGGGCAAGGGGAGGTAACACTAGATTTTAGGTTAGTTTTTTTGTAATTTTTTTGTGTAATTAATCTGTTTTTAATTAAGGCTTATTTAAGGTATTTTATTGTTTTGTAAACATTTAATTTTTTCTGCGGTTCCAATAAAAAAAATAATATAATTGAATTGTTTTTGGGTACTCCTTTTCGTTACCTTTCAAATGATACCTAACATTACCCTCATCATTGATTCCAAATAAGGTTTAAAGTTGTTTGAAGTAGATTTTTTAAAAGGTGCGATTTTTGTGACGCCGAGTGTATAACGGCAATTATCCATTTTTTCCTTTCAATTATATGACAGATTGGTTTGACAGATACCCAAAATTATTTATTTTTGCCACTTGGCGGCGCCAGGATCGATGGTTTCCTAGCGTATATAATAGTACTAATAATTTATTTTTTATATTTGTACAATGCATATTTTTTTACTTGATGTATATATTTATGGATTTATCGTTTAATCGATTTTTCAGATTTAAGGGGATGAAAAAGTAATGAAGAGGGTGAATTGACTATTCTTGGGGTAATTTTCAGAAACTACAACTACTTACCTTTCAAATGAGAGTAGTTACATTAAAGTTGGTTGAAAATTGGCTTGAAGCGAAATTTCGCGCAAAAATGTATGATTTTAACCCACTGTGCGGCAGTCCTGGTCTACGGATGCTATGAACCAAGTAGTTGATGTGGTCGTCTAAAAAATGAAATAAATCTGAGGAAAGCTCGGAAGACGAAGACACGGCCTGCTTGTAATTATTTATGCGCATTGACATTGACGACGATGACAGTGAACTGTGAACTGTGAACTGTGCCAATAATTAGTACCCCATTGTATCCCGGGTTCATTTCCCATTGTGCCCCGGGGAGTGGGGCAAAATGGGAAATTTCATATTTTTTTTCAGACACTAATTTTTGATTGTTATTATTAACTTAGATAAGTTTAGCTTTAGTTTCTTTGTAGAGAAATAAGTAAATAAACGTATAAATTGACAAATAATGGTGTTATTTCTTTCAAACCCTCTCAACTTGTAATCAAAGCTTAGCTACCCTGTTCCGCCCCGGATCCCCTATGTATATATCTGAGGTTACATCGTCAATTAGACATTGTATTAGTCAGTAAGATTTTTGCTTTCATACATACAGTATTGAGTAAGCATTTTGCTCTCATACATATACATTATACATAATTTTTGTGAATTTTCGAAGTATTGTTATATAAATTGTAAAAAGTTTTTATGTCTTGAACATTGTTCAGTAATTTGCCCAGATTGTATTTCTAAATAATTTTTTTTTTACTTGAAATTTACCAAAGTATGCATTTTTTCAGTTTTGTTTCAACCAGTTTTTTTTTTAATTTATAGAAATACCATTTATTTAATTTATATGTATTTATGTGTTTTATATACCTGATATTTCATAAAACTAAATGCAAATAAAGTATTTTGAATTAATAGGTGTTTAATATGAAAATATTGAAATGTATCTGTGAGATACATACGCACCCATTCATGTAACTTTCTATGCGCGCCCATCGAAGGGTTAAGGTCGTTAAGGACGATAAAAATGCAGCTATATAGGATTCAGTTGGACTTTTAATTTGAGTCGTTTAAACCGATATGTCGTATTAACCGATGTCGTTATAACTGGTTTCTACTGTATATTATTTTATAAAGACGAGAATTTTACTCGGTTTTTGGTAGTAGAACGAGATACAGACGAGAGTGCTTCAAGAGAGATCGAGACAATATTTATTTTATTTTTTAGTATCGTCGAGGGATTTTGTTTCAAAAAACTAATGTGAAAAGTGCGAGTAAAACTCGCGCCCTGAGAGTTCCGTACACGGAAAAAAATAAATCTGAAGAATTCCAGTATTTTCCTGTACTTCCCGGATAATAAGCTACAACCTATTATTATAAAATATTTAAAACAGACTGAAACTGTAATAATGTTTGCAGATACTTGATATAAATTGATGGATAAACTGCAAATATTACATCCTGAAATTATGTTCTTAAAATCATAAGTTTTTTTTTATTAAATAAATATCAATAATTAACCTTGAAAAATGTGAAAATTTATGAATAGTTTTGAAGAAGGACCATGGATAATATTGAAGATGTACCATGGGACCGTGAATATTTCTGGGGCTGTCTTTATCCGGCTTGTAAGACCATGAAACTCCAGAAACGATTTGACCATGGATATTATAGAACTGCTGGAAGGATCAATGTATTTCTATCCGGTACACACCATGAATAGTTTTTGATCCTTAGCATATATCAATTACTGTATTTATATTTCCTTCGATAATAATGGACCATGTCTTATACAGACAAATAAATATCAACACAAACACTTTAAATTACACTATATATTTGTGAAATAATATACAACTTTATATGTGCAAACAAGATCACTTGTTTGCATCTTCACAATAAATGAAATACACTGCTTTATTGTGAATATTATTTGCAATAATATCAAAAAATGCAAAGGAATGCTTCACTAAACTGCAATGTGTGAAAAACTTCTATAACACTCGTTTGTTTTCATAATAATAATAATTGTTTCCAACGCCGCCGCTATAACATATATGTAGGCTAGCGTTGGAAATAAAACCATAATAAAATAAAAAACATAACAGAACTAAATATAGATACATTTGAAATCGCACAATTTATGTTTCTATTAAAAACTCGAAAAAATCGTCTTTACAATACTCTTCATATACACGATGGTCCAACGAGCTTTAATTAATTCAATAAATGTTCAAATTGGATGCAAGTAAAAATATTTGTATTATTTGATAAGAAAAATAAGCTTACCTTGTTTTGAATTTTAGTTGTAAATGTTTGTTTTGTTGATCAGAAAATAAATGCATTCATACAATTAAAAATGTAAATAACTTGACTAAAACTAAACAGATTAAAAAAAGCACCTTGTTTAGAATGAAAATACCTTTCAAATGAAGTTTATTTTGCCCTATCATGCTATTTAAAATTTTAAGTGTTGTGCGCTTATACCGCAGAGGGTTGAAAAGATTCTTACAAAAATTTTATTGCAAAAAATGTCCCTATTGAAAACAAAATGGACCTGTTCAACCATTGTTTCAAAATCTTATTTCAACTGACCAAAAGCATGACCGTTTCGTTTTCGTTGGGCCACCCTGTATACCTAAATAAGGTTTCATAACATGGCCTTATAAGAAATTAAAATTGCGAATTACAAAGTTAAAATGCCCAAAACTTTAAAAATGATTTAAAACCATTTTTTCAAAATCTTATTTTAACTGATCAAAATCGCGATCGTTTCGTTTTCGTTGGGTCACCCTGTATACCTAAATTAGTTTACATAACATGGCCTTATAACAGTGGTCCACAACCTTTTTGTACCTAAGAGCACATTCTAGAATACCGGTTGGGAAGCGGGCACCATTTATTTTTTCAAGGTGGCCACATCAAAATCGCGTTTCTAACTTTTTGATGGAAAATTTACAAAAAGGTTCAGAGGCATTTTTTCATATATTTCTTAGTTCCTACGTAAGCCGAGACTGGTAAAAAATGCTATTCTTAAAACTTTAATCATTGTTTATATGTATATTGTTGAACGAATCTGTGCAATGTTTGATATATGAATATGCACAAATTTTTTTACTAACAAATCTGCATTAACAAAATATTTTTAATTTATCTTGAGAATTATTGTAAGTGATTTTTGTAATTGTGTACAGCCAGAAAAAGATTAAATAGTTACATATTTCTCTGGCTGTACTTTACGGTATACGTTAAATTAGAGAGAATAAATGTAAAATGGTAAGATATATTTATAAACAAATATTTTTTCAAATAAATACGCTTATATGTATTTCTCTAATTAGTTACTAAAAATAAAAAATAAATTACATAACATGTTATTGAAAACTTAATTTTTTTTATCGTTCACAGTCAGCGGCGGGCACACGTAAAACGGTCGGTGGGCACAATGGGTTGGGGACCACTGCCTTATAAGAACGTAAAATTGCGAATTACAAAGTTACAATGCCCAAAACTTTAAAAATGATTTAATTTTATAATTCACATAGAAATTTGACTTTATCTATAGTTACGTTAAATGGTTATAAGGTTTTATTTATTACAATATATATTCACCACGCAACATTTGCATTAAAGAATATATATAATGTACGAAAAACGCGAATTGTGCAAGAAATATGCACTGATAATTTAGGATATGCTACATTTAAGCACTGTGATATCTAAAGGGAAATACAGTCGGTAAATGATTGATAGTCTTATTACAAAGGCTATAGGGGGATAAGAATGGGTAAAGTGCCCCCGCGCCAATTATGGCTGTTATATTTTTTTTATAGTAACTACTAACACAGGTAACAATTTGACCAAATTTTAACCCTCAAAAATTTACCCCCAAGGGGTGAGAATTAATTTTGAAAATTTCGTAAAAAATTAATAACTTTTGAAAGAGTCAACCGATTTGAATAAAATTTTAATATATTATATATGTCACTAAGGTGCTTTATAGAAAAAATCTTTAAACCTGAAAACTTAACATAACCTCAAAAAAAAGTGTTTTATATTTTTCAAAAATTTTTTTTGCTCACTTTCAATTTTGGCACAATCACCAAAATATTTGTGTGACTTTCTAGCATAGTTTTTTATAATATATGTTTTTTTCAGATTTTGTTTCCAGCTGCGTGACACCTAAAAAAAATTTTATATTTTTCTAAAATTTTTTTCACTCACTTTCAATTTTGGTACAGTCACCAAAATTTTTTTGTGATTTTCTGGCATAGTTTTTTATAATATATATTTTTTTCAAATTTTTTTTCCAAGTGCGGGACACAAAAATTTTTCAAAAAATTTTTCAAAATTTTTTTTCGCTCACTTTTAATTTTGGTACAATCACCAAATTTTTTCAGTAATTGTCTGGCATAGGTATTTATAATATATGTTTTTTTCACTTTTTTATTCCAGCTGCGTGATACCTAAAAAAAATAAAAAGTATTTTTTTAAATTTTTTTTGAGGTTATGTTTGCCGTACAATCACAAAAAATATTTTGTATCTTTCTATCATAATTTTTTTATAATATTTTATATATTTTTTAAATTTTTTTCCAGTTGTGGGACACAAAAAAAATTTTTTTTTTAAATATTTTTTTCGCTCACTTCAATTTTGGTAGTCATCAAAAAAATTTTGTGGCTTTCAGGCATAGCTTTCTATAATATATATTTTTTCGGATTTTTTTTCCAGCTGCGTGACAAAAAAAAGTTTTTTATTTTTTATTGCAGTTTATGTTTGTATATTGTTTTCGGACATTCTAACATATTTTTTTATAATAAATATTTTTTTCGGATTTTTTCCTGCTACGTGACACCAAAAAATATTTTATTTTTTCAAAATGTTTTTTCGCTCACTTTCAATGTTGCTACAGGCACCAAATTTTTATAGTGACTTTCTGGCGTATTTTTCTAGACTTTTTTTCAGCTGCGTGTTACTTTAAAAAGTAAAATTGTAAATAGTTCGTAAGCTGCTTGGAATAGTAGCTTGTGAACAGTACGAACACTTTTTAATTTAACAAGAGCTATAAAATTGCATAAATGTGGTCCCCTCTAAAAAAATTATTTTAGAGACATAATGGACACTTGTATAATATATGTCATAAAGCAGATCTTAAGCAACTTAGAGTTACATTTAGGTAACCACAATTATAAATATATTAATATAAGACAGGATAATAACATATACATACATTGATTTTTTGTAGGACAACTAGATATAGCAATAGCCCTTTATGAAAAGGTAGTAAATATTACATTTCACTGCCAGACAGACTACCTGAAGAATATTGACGATATAAAATCTTTCAAAAATAGATTAAAAGATTTTTTATACAAGAAATGTATAATAGGTACATGTAATAATTACGAGAGGGAATATAACTTTTTTATTTTCATTCTTTATTTAGTTCTCATTTTTTTCAATTTGTTATGTGTATTTAATATCATAACCGTTTCTTTATATTGTATGTATTGATTAACTACAATTTTGTTTAGTTTACTTTGTACATACTCATACATACGTATATTTTTGCTTTTAGTTTTTTACGAATAAAACATCTACATATATGAGTAATAAATAATACAAACATAACCAGCAATAAAAAAAAATAAAAAATAAAAACTTTTTTTTGTCACGCAGCTGGAAAAAAAATCCGAAAAAATATATATTATAGAAAGCTATGCCTGAAAGCCACAAAATTTTTTTGATGACTACCAAAATTGAAGTGAGCGAAAAAAATATTTAAAAAAAAAAATTTTTTTGTGTCCCACAACTGGAAAAAAATTTAAAAAATATATAAAATATTATAAAAAAATTATGATAGAAAGATACAAAATATTTTTTGTGATTGTACGGCAAACATAACCTCAAAAAAAATTTTGAAAAATTTTTTGAAAAATTTTTGTCCCGCACTTGAAAAAAAAATTTGAAAAAAATATATATTATAAAAAACTATGCCAGAAAATCACAAAAAAATTTTGGTGACTGTACCAAAATTGAAAGTGAGTGAAAAAAATTTTAGAAAAATATAAAATTTTTTTTAGGTGTCACGCAGCTGGAAACAAAATCTGAAAAAAACATATATTATAAAAAACTATGCTAGAAAGTCACACAAATATTTTGGTGATTGTGCCAAAATTGAAAGTGAGCAAAAAAAATTTTTGAAAAATATAAAACACTTTTTTTTGAGGTTATGTTAAGTTTTCAGGTTTACCGATTTTTTCTATAAAGCACCTTAGTGACATATATAACATATTAAAATTTTATTCAAATCGGTTGACTCTTTCAAAAGTTATTAATTTTTTACGAAATTTTCAAAATTAATTCTCACCCCTTGGGGGTAAATTTTTGAGGGTTAAAATTTGGTCAAATTGTTACCTGTGTTAGTAGTTACTATAAAAAAATATAACAGCCATAATTGGCGCGGGGGCACTTTACCCATTCTTATCCCCCTATAGCCTTTTAATATTTATACAGGATGATCAAAATAAAACGTTACAAAAAATAAGCTGTTAACAAAAAAAAAAAAAAAATCGGACTAAAGTTACTCAAAAGGGGGCGCCGTAGTTAATGAATCAGTTAGGGGAAGGTGGGGTAAGACGGGGACCTTAAGGAATTTCATAAATAAAACTCTTTGTTTTTGATTGCACATTGTAGGAACTTTTATTAAGAAAATAATCAGCCTTTCTTCCTTAAATTCTAATCAGTGAAAACAAAAAAATATAATTCTTCTTATAGAAATATCAACTTGAAAAAAATAACTAATTTGCCCCATCTTGCACCACCTATAGGGCAAGATGGGGTACCCCATTGGGTAAGATGGGGTACAGACTCATAATACAAGCCGTGGCAGTACAGACATTCTGTATCTTCGTCCTCAGAACTCATCAGCTTTCTTGGTTCTTTTAGATCTTTTATTTGTTTTTTTCAGTTTCTTTTTATTTGTTACCTTTGGTTTTGGTTTCTTACTGTTTTGTCTTTCCTCTAACTCTGTTTTATACGGAGACGCAGTAATAATAGCTGTTTTTCCTCTTCTTCGAACTAGTCTTTTTTCGGAAATTCGTGGATACGGCATTAACTGTATCAGGCTAACCAGATCGAATGTTGTGTTATCCAAAGAATCATACCTACCCCATCTTACCTGCAAGTAGGTACCCTATCTTTCCCAAACTGGATTCCCAAGTTGTATTTTTTTTTGAGGTTATAAAACGAAGCAAACCGGAACGAGTTAATGTCATTATAATAGTAAAATAAACAAATATCAATAAAAAAATATGACATACATCTTGTACACCATAAATTTTGAACAGTCACGCACTTTATATACCTCAAAAATTAGATCTAACCACTAAAAATAAAAAAAAAAATACTTACAAAATCACAACGTGCACACCTTCGACCAAACTATTTGTGACATTAATAACTTCTGCTAAATACCGTCACATGGCCATAGAAGAACATTTCTAGCTACATTGTATTATCAGTTTTGTTACGGTCTCCATTTTACCTCGCTACCCCGTCTTACCCCACCTTCCCCTAGTTTTTGGGAGGTGAAATTAGATTAAAAAGAAGCAATAAATTGACACGTGTTCGAGAATTTGTTTGAATGCTTATTATTAATTACGATATTTAATTAAGAAAAATGTTATACAGTGATGCCTCCTTCAACGAACGCCTCTCATAACGAACGCTGCGCACAACGAACTTTCTGTTCGTTCATTACGCGACTCACACAACGAACCTCGCTTCACTCAACGAACTGCATCGTATTTCATTTTGCCACCCGAACGCTCTTGCGTATCACGAAGTCGCCCGAACTTCCAAGGTCGCACGCAGTCGATACACAAACTTGCACGAACATGCATCAACGCGCGTCAGTCGTTCTTTTCTGCGCTTAACTCACACACGTGTTTGTTTTAATAAATGTAATTTTGTGTGTGAGGATTTGACCCTGCAAGCCTCGGTAGATTCTCCTAAATCTGAGTCAGACTAAAAAATAAAAAAACGTGTGTACAATTTTTTTTGTTACAGTACCATATTTTATGCTACAGAACGAATTAAAATTTTTAACATGTATTGTTTTCAGAAAACGCGTTTCACATAACGAACTTTTCGCATAACGAACTTGCTCCTGGAACAAATCATGTTCATTATGCGAGACATCACTGTATAACAATAATTTACTTGTCATCTCTGGGTTACATAAGCTCAGTTAGATGCAATGTAATAGTAAAATTATATTATAATGTAATAATAAAAATTATGAATGTTGGTGATGACGAGCGGCCGAATGAAGTCGGTCGGCAGTTGATTTCAGTCCGCCAAACCAGTCATCAATACAATACTAGGCGAGCGACAATTAAGGAGGATTCCATAATTTTTCCTATTCCTTACCATCGTCGTGAATGTTCTTAGTGTTATTTGATGTTTTGTGTTGCTATTGTTTATTATTATTATTAAATAATAATTAGTGAAGTTTTCGACTCTAAATTCTAAACCGTGTATTGTTATGTGTATGTTAGTGTAAGTTAATCGCTGTCTTTTCTTGTTTTTAAATGTTAATTTGGTAATTATTTAATAATGTATTTTAGTCTTGCATTTGCATAACCTATGTCATTTTGATATATTTTTTTTTTTTTTCATTTTATATTTACTTATCTTTCTGATATAAAATTGTTACCTTTTTATATTTGCTTGTCATTTATTTCTGTTATAAATGACAAGCAATGGTCCATATTATACGCACATTTTTTAGAGGATTATTTTCGATTTTTTTTGTTTTTATTATTGTTTTATTTATATTAAGAATTATGTTTTTACCTGTATAATCTCGTTAAATTATTAAATTCTCTGTCCAATGAAATGATAAGGGCTCTGATTTTAAATATACCGAATTTACTCTACATGTAATATACAGTAAACTCCATAAGTGGTCGTTCGGTTTTTATTGAAATTAGAACCAATAAAAGCGCGGGACACTATAAAGGCAAATTTACGAATAAAAATTCTTATGTAAAATAAGAAATAAAGTATAAATCGATTTAAGATAAAGTATAGAAAATTTGTATATCAGTTTATATGTATTACATAGAATTTTTTAGAACAAATGAACAATTTAATAAATACAATAAATAATTAAATAATTAATTAATTAAATGCTATTCATTTGCCTTCGTGAGCGCCCCGCGCTTTTAATGGTTTTAGTAAAAAAAACCTGAAATTTTTGTGATAGCTGAAAATTTATTTTAAACTTTTTAGTGCATTTTTAATGAAAGCTTGTTTTTAAAAAGTATTTTTTGATATAATTTTTTTTAAAACTTAGTACATAAGAAATAAAACAATTTTCCTAATTATATGTAAATATTGTAATTAATAATAAGCATTCAAATCAGTCTGGAATCGTTAGGCTCCTGATGAGGACTTCTTGTGAAGTCGAAACACGTGTCGAGTGACATTAATTTTGTGGTTAAGGTGTATTTTTAGTTTAATATATTTATAAGAGTTTGTCCTTAACCACTCACTCACTCACTCACTCATATATCAACGTACAGCCCAAACCTCTGGACCTAGAAACGTGAAATTTCGTAGGTGCCTTCCTTTTATGTAACTCAATGTGGAAAAAAAATGAAATTCAATACAAATTTTCGTTGAAATTAAATAAAATAAATAGTATAAAAAAATGTGTATGGTACATTTTATTTAAAATTTGTTAATTTGAAAACGATTAAAAAAGGAAATAACAAAAATTAATTATTGGCATATGTATAGAAATCCATACATTTTTCATCCAGTATTAAAGCAACGAATAACAATTGTCTAGAGTTCAATCCTAAAAAGTCAACAAACCAGGATCTCGTTCACCAACAGCGCCATTTTTATTATTATGTATCTATCAACTTTTAGGCGTGGTGGTGGGGGGCTCCTCTAGCCGACGTCTTGTGGAATTTCTGAATTACCAATGCCGACGTCTTATAGAACGCTGAGTGTAAATTAACAACAATCTTCTTACTTATATTATTAATACATCTATAGCAAGCATGTGTGTGTGTGCGTGCGTGCGTGCGTGCGTGTGTGGTCTAATATAGAAGTAGTGTATAATATCCACGGAATGACCTGCATACAGGATAATGCTGAAGAGAACCCTTTTCATCCTTTCTTTGATAATTCAAAGCAACGTCGTGAAGTTAGTTTGCTACTTTAGAAAGTAGCAAGTTCTACCAAACTGTCCCGAGGGTTTGGCGTGTGTGTGTGTACGGGCGTGTGTGTGTCACAATATTTGGTATGCGAGACCTCTAGCATACGTGTGATTAACAACTCATTCCTTACGGATAAAGTCAAGCATGTTTGGGGGAATCTTGTTTTCTTACCAAACTTAATTATCAAAAGACAATAGAGAAATTGGTTCACAATTATCTCATTTATATACCAAACTGTATACAGTGGTGCCTCGCATAACGAACATAATTCGTTCCAGGAGCAAGTTCGTTATGCGAAAATTTCGTTATGTGAAACGCGTTTTCTCAAAACAATACATGTTAAAAAAATTTATTCGTTCTGTAGCATAAAATATGGTACTGTAACATTTAATAAAAAAATAATTGTACACACATTTTTTATTTTTTAATCATACTCAGATTTAGGAGAGTCTACCGAGGCTTGTAGGGTCAAATCTTCACACACAAAATTACATTTATTAAAACAAACACGTGTGTGAGTTAAGCGCAGAAAAGAACGACTGACGCGCGTTGATGCATGTTCGTGCAAGTTTGAGCATCGATTGCGTGCGATCTTGGAAGTTCGGACGACTTCGTGATACATAGGAGCGTTCGGGCGGTAAAATGATATACGATGCAGTTCGTTGTGTGAAGCGAGGTACGTTGGGTGCGTAATGAACGAACAAAATGTTCGTTGTGCGCAGCGTTCGTTATGCGAGGCGTTCGTTGAGCGAGACATCACTGTACTAGGTACCCAAGTACGATTTATTTTGTTTTATGAACATATAGTAGAAACTGGTTTTAACGATATCGGTTAATACGATGTATCGGTTATAACGACTTAAATTAAAAGTCCAACTGAATCCCATATAATTGCCTTTTATAATATAACGTTTATAACGTTATTGCTTACAACGAAATACCGCATTGAACTACACTCTGTTTACAAAATTTTGGGGAAATTTTATCAATTTTACGACGGACCGTCTTTTGTTTCCATTTTTTTTAATTTATAGTTTTGTACAATAAAAAATATTGTTTGATATAATAATGTAGGTACATCATACAAAACATATGTACATATGTTCTGCTTTAAAATATATAGTATACATACTTACTAAAAAATTTAAAAAAACTATTATGTAAACAGTATTTATCGTTTATTTATTTATATTTCGTTTTTCACAAATTCATTATTAGAATAAAACGGGCAGTTGCGTGTGGATAAGGTTCCGTAGTCATTCTCACTATGATTTATAAAAAAGAGTTATTTCAAAATTTTCGTGGCTGAAGGGTTAAAATTAAAAAGTCATTAGTCTTTTACTATTGCATTTTAGGAGATCTATCAAAAGACACCCCGCTCAATAGGGTAAATGAAAAAAAAGTTAGTTTACTTTTCAGTCTATGAAAGGGGGGTCCAAACTATTTTTGACAATGTTCGTTATAATTTTCAGTGAAGTACTAATTAAAAGCTACATTCTGCATTTTTTTTTTAGATTTTTTGAATTGATAGTTTAGAAAATAGAGAGGTGGGACGTTTTTATAATGACTTTGGAGAGCAAATACATCGTGATTGAAGGGTCAAAATCAAAAGGTTATGATACATTTTTTACTGCATTTTAGAAGACTATCTAACGACACCCCACACAATGGGATACGTGAATTTTTTTTAAAACAGTTTTCATTTTATGGGGGTCTAAAAATTGTTTTTTCTAAAATCTTATCATTTCTTTTTTTGGGTCATCAATCTACGTATACCAAATTTCATCTTATTAAGTCAAAAAGACGGATGGACGGAAATGGAGAAACTACAAGGGTTCCTGATTTTCTACGGAAGCCTAAAAATTTTATGATGATGACGTCACATAAATGAACTATCAAGCAGATCTTGTATTATTGGATCATGGTTTTACTATACTTATACTTATAACAATACCTTTTGCTCTACAATCTCTACATGAAGAGAATATTCTTTTAAAAATTAACAAAAAATGCTGTGAACCTGAGGACAGAATCAACTTCTGAAAAAAATTATCAGAAAAGTCGGTAGAATTTAAAATAAAGTAAATCAAAAAATTACAATGACATACTGGTAAATTTTAACATAGTTCCTATTCAAATTTATTTACTTTGAAAAAGTAATATGCGCTATTCTTTAATTTAATTTCTTGCATATGAAAATTTCACGTACATTCACTATTATTTTACTATGTTTCTATATTACTTTTCATATCTGGCCTATCGTCATCATAGAAACTGCTACACAGTATATTGAATTGTAGTAGACGTTCTTTTAAATTTTATCATGTCGGGTGTTAAAAATTTCTAGGGTCAAAATTTTTTTCATCAATCTATGCAATTTTTTATTTTTTTCCCATTCCTACGTATCGTAAATAAATAAAAAAAGGTTAATAATTTGTTTTCATTTGACTATTAATAACTTGTTAAAATAATTATTTAAGTTTTATAATTATTTTAACATAACCCGAGTAAAAATTTTTATATATAATTGTATATATATAATAAATATATATATTGTATATAATTATATATAATTATATACAATTGTATATAATTATATATATATCTATATAATTATATAAAATTGTACATAAATATTTTTTAATCTATTATACATCCTGGAGTCCCCCCCCCCTAAACGGTCAATTATTGTAAATTTTTATTTCAACAATATGGGCCTCAAATATTACTTAATACGCATCTAGATTATTTTTTTTAAAATGATTCAATAATATCCGAGTACTTTATATATGTAATAGTTATATATACTATCTGCTAAAAAGAGCTGTGATTTACTGTGTAATTAATACATTCCCGTTTAGGGGGGGGGGGACTCCAGGATGTATAATCGATTAAAAAATATTTATATACAATTTTATATAATTATATATAATTGTATATAATTATATAGATATATATATATATATATATATATATATATATATATATATATATATATATATATATATATAATTATATATAATTATATACAATTATATACATTTCTATATAATTATATACAATTATATCGGGCCAAATCTCCGATATAATTGTTTATAATTATATATAATTATATACAATTATATATAAAAAAATTTACTCGGGAAGGTATAGTAATTTTTGATACTGTTGGTATGAAATATTACTACGTTGCCGATTAATTGTTCACAGAATGAAATTTCGTCATCCAGTTAATATATTTTTTATGTTAAAAATGAATAGTAATTTTTTTCAGTGTACAGGGTATCCCATTTTAATCTATAACCCCCCTATTTTTTTATCTATCGATTAAATCAAAAAATGTTTCGAATAAAAGTTGTTTGGTCTTGAGGGGGACCCAAAATGTTGCTATTATTTTTTTATTTTTTGGACATCTTCATGGTCAAATAGGATCAACATTTTTTTTTCAAATGGAAACCTATATTTTTTATTATAGTATCTTATTGTTTGAGAAAAAACAAGTAGCTTTTGTTTTAAATAATTTTTTGTATGACTTAAATTTTTTTTAATATTTAACAAAATAATTTTTTATTTTTGATTTTCACTAGTTTTTTACTCGAAACCCATCAACTTCGGAGGAAATGTGTAAAAAATAAAAAATGTTTATTTTAATGTGATATAAGTAGAAAAATGATTTCAGATTTTTTAAATTAAATTTTTTTTGCTTTAATATTTTGAAGAGCAAAAGTTACTAAAAATTCTGATATAATTTTCTTAGTTATATCAAAATAAAATAAATATTTTTTTGTTTTTTACACTTTTCCTCTAAAGTTAATGGGTTTCGAGTAAAAAATTAGTGAAAATCTAAAATTATTTTGTTAAATATTAAAAAAAATTGAAATTATACAAAAAATTATTTAAAACAAAAGCTACTTGTTTTTTCTCAAACAATAAGATACCATAATAAAAAATATAAGTTTCCATTTGAAAAAACAATGTTGGTCCTATTTGACCATGAAGACGTCCAAAAAATAAAAAAATAATAGCACCATTTTGGGTCCCTCCCAAAACCAAACAACTTTTATTCGAAACATTTTTTGATTTAATTGATAGATAAAGAGGGTGATAGATTAAAATGGGACACACTGTATAGTTTAGAAGAAATTCATTGTTATAGTTAAAGTCCCCCCGACTTGCAAGTTAAATTACAATTTTCAATAACGCAAAAATACCCAACGTGAAAATAAAAAACAAACAAACATAAAAGTGATAATAAAAACAAAAAAAATATGTGTTGGGTGTGAATAAATTTACCCATAATCAAAAATATGTATACGGTACGATGGAGTTTTGAGTAGAGAGACTAATTGAAAATCCGTCCGGGCTCCCCCACCGGGTGGTAAATTAAAACCATATAAAATGCAGCCCCAACTTGCTTAATCTAAATTCTAATTAAGGGATGATGGCGGTTAATATTTAACTTATGCAATTATTTTATCAAGTTATTTATGAAGGTAGAGCAAAAATGTAAATAACTATTCTCTACGTTTTCTCTTCTTCTTCTTTGTATTTCTATAAATCCCTTTCGTTTTAAAATTGATATTATGTAATTTGATTTTACTGCTTTGTTTACCTTTTTTATATTTTGATTTATTGTAGAAAAGAATTAAGTACCGTGCCTGCTATAAGACTTTTTTGTATGTCGTTATACTTATAGAAATATCTTGAAAATGGTTAATTTTATTTTTACTAAAAGGGGACATTAAAACTTATAGATAGTGGATTTCAGATATCTTTTTGGATGTAAAACAAAATTAAAACATGTAAAAATTAGAAACTATATATGTATACCTCCGATTAGAGGTGGGCGCGAGCCGTGAATTCTACGGGTCACGCCGGGTCACGAAATTTTGATTGTAATATTTGATCTTAACTAACTAAAAAAGTGAAGTTAAATAAAAGCTTTTAAAAATAGTAGCTCATCAATTTTGGAAAAAAATTGTTTTTGTTTTAATTTTGATGTTTAATAAAAATATAAAAAAAATCTTACATCTTATAATTTAGGGCTGGGGGGGAGGATCAACGGAATTATACTTACGTTATATTTGATAAGTCTTATGAGTAACAATAGTTTATAATAAAATTAAATTTTCAAAATAAATATAAGATACATTTATTTTTTAAATATAATATCAGAAAACCGTATCAGGGTTCTTATAAAGCCACTCCTTTATAATGATTTTTATATATTTGTACTAAAAATAAACTGCTTTGACCAACACAGGTAAACCATATTGTAAACATCATTATAGAGAAACGAATTTCTTGAAAACAGTTGGTTTGGTATTTTGAAGAAAAGCTAAGAATATACAGTGCGGTCATGATGAAAGGAACAAATTCGTTTAAAATTCAGGTAATTATTTTGTAAAATAAAATGGGCAAGTCGGTGTTGGGCACGCACATGATAGGGTTCCGTAGTCATTCTCACTACGATTTATAAAAAGTATTTTTCAAAATTTTCGTGACTGAAGGGTTAAAATCAAAAAGTCATTATTATTTTATTATTGCTTTTTAGGAGACCTATCAAATGACACCCCACTCAATGGAGTAAATGAAAAAAATGTGAGTTTACTTTTCAATCTATGAAAAGGGGTCCAAAATATTTTTGACAATGTTTGTTATTATTAATAAAAGCTACATTCTGATTTTTTTTCAGATTTTTTGAATCGATAGTTTAGAAAATAGAGGGGGGGGGACGCTCTGACAGCGACATTAAAAAGCAAATATATCGCGACTGAAGGGTTAAAATCAAAAAGTTATTGACGTTTTTTATTGCATTTTACGAGACCTATTAAATGACATCCCACTCAATAGGGTAAGTGGGGAAAAAATGTAAGTTCAATTTTCAGTCTATGAAAGGGGGGTCCAAAATATTTTTGACAATATTCGTTATAATTTTCAGTGAAAGTACTAATTAAAATCTACGTTCTGGAATTTTTTCAGATTTTTTAAATTGATAGTTTAGAAAAAATAGAGGGGCGCTTTTTTAATGACTTTGGAGAGAAAATACATCGTGATCGAAGGGTTAAAATTAAAAATTTCTAAAACATTTTTTGTTGCATTTTAGGAGACCTTTCTAACGACACCCCACTCAATGGTGTAGGTGATTTTTTTTTTAAAACACTTTTCATTTTATGAAAGGGGATCTAAAAAATTTGTATTTTCAAAAATCTTATCATTTCTGTTTTTGGGTCATCAATCTACGACCGTATACCAAATTGCATCTAATTATGACAAAATTTTTCAGGACGGACGGACGGACATGGAGAAACTATAAGGGTTCCTGGTTTTCTACGGAACCCTAAAAAACGCTCGGACCCGTCGATTAGTATTTTTAGTTGCGGATTTATTGACATAAGAAGAAAATATGCAGACATCATTGATTTTTTTAAATGAAACACCTTATATATTATGCCATTTTTGAATTGTACGATAGATTCTAAACACTTTTTGTACACATACTATAGCTCTAAAATCAGTGGTTTTTGGAATTTTATTTCTTATGTATGTATGTTTTAATATTAAAGTTCATTAATTTTTTATTTATTTATCACATTTTAAATGCATTATTCCAAAAACCACTGATTTTAGAGCTATGGTATGTTGTACAAAAACTGTTAAGAATTTACCGTACAATTCAAAAATGGCATAAAATACAGGCTGTGCCATTAAAAAAATCAATAATAACTGCATATATTCATCTTGAGACACATTTCAAACGTCATTATTCCAAAAACCGCTGATTTTAGAGCTATAGTATGTGTACAAAAAATGTTTAGAATCTATCGTACAATTCAAAAATGGCATAATATATAGGGTGCTCCATTCAAAAAAATCAATGATGTCTGCATATGTTCTTCTTGAGACACCCTGTATAGAATTTTCTTATTTCAAAAAGTCCGCAACTAAAAATACTAATCGACAGGTCCGAGCGTTTTCCACAAAATAATTACCTGAATTTTAAACGAATTTGTTCCTTTCATCATGAATAATAATGATAATAATAGTATTATCTACGATTTATTCAAAAATACTGCATCAAAAAAATGAAAATGAATGGGGCGGTTGAATTATATTGAGCGCTGAGTGTACCTACTTTATTTCATTATAATTCCTTTATCCCGGCAAATAGATAATTATAAAACTTTAAAATATTCAGTTAGTTATACAGGGTGATTCAGCACTGTCGTGCCAAACATGAACAGTAGATTGAGAAAAATATTTTAAGCAAAAAACTTCTAATAAACATGTGTCCGGAAATTTTTCCTTAGGGAACTACAGGCTTCCAAAAATTTTACTAAAAATGAGTTTTAATTTAATATCTAGAGAACCCTTTGTGATAGAATTATGAAATTTAGTATTTGGTTTATTAATAATATGTGTTATCGATTTCTAATATTAACCAGTTATATTTTAGGCCATGGCTGTATGGGGCCAGTGGGCCCATCGATTTTGATCTTGTAATTGTTTGTTCCTTAATTTTTTTCCTGAGTTGGTAGTTTTATAAGATTATATGACACAAAATACACAAAAACATACTTTGCTTGATTATCATAGGATAAACCGTTATCGAGAAATATCCATGGAAAAGAAATTATGCAGAATTAACCTTAATACGGATGCTTGAAATTATAAAAAATAAATTTATATTCTTATTTCATGATAACAAATAAGACAAAAGTTAATATAAATACACCTCCGAAAATGCACTCATATCAACAAATAGCCATTTTTAGTTTGTTTTTTTTTAGTCATTTAATAAAGTTCATGTAACAGTAAAAGAATTGGCTATAGATCTTACAGGATTCATATTCGGAGGTTTATTTAAATGAACTTTATTCTTATCTTTAATCATAGAAAAAGAATATAAATTTATTTTTTGTAATTTCAAACATCCGTATTAAGTTAAATTCTGCATAATTTCTTTTCCATCGATATTTCTCGATAACGGTTTATCCTATGATAAACAAGCAAAGTATATTTTAGTGTATTTTGTGTCATATAATCTTATAAAAGTACCAACTCAGGAAAAAATTAAGGAACAAACAATTACAAGATCAAAATCGATGGGCCCACTGGCCCCATACAGCCCTAGTCTAAAATATAATTGGTTAATATTAGAAATCGATAACACATATTATTACTTAACCAAATACTAAATTTCATAATTCTATCACAAAGGGTTCTCTAGATATTAAATTAAAACTCATCTTTAGTAAAATCTTTGGCAGCCTGTAGTTCCCTAAGGAAAAATTTTCGGACACATGTTTATTAGAAGTTTTTTGCTTAAAATATTTTTCTCAATCTACTGTTCAAGTTTGGCACGACAGTGCTGAATCATCCTGTATACTTACTAGAATTAATAAATATATTTTAATTAATGTTATTTTATAAAGTTTAAAAGGTAGATGAATTTACCGAGTATTATATAATTTTAATTTAATATAAACAATAAGTTTTTGTTTAAAGATTGTGATGAAGATACCACTGAACTGTGGTTATATAATAATAGCACGGTGTTTTGTTTTCTTGTGTTAAATGTAAACATCAAATAATCACTTTAGAAATTATTTCCCTCGTGCACGAACATAATTTATTAAGGATTAAATTTCTTCGGAGAAAACACAAAACTCATTCTATTAAAATTTATTTACTGCGTAGAATCAAGGTTTTGTAAAATGAGCTTATTTAAAAAACTCACACATACTAACTACAATATAAATATAAAAATAATTAATTTAATTAAATTTGTCATCACTTTATTTTAAAAAAAATGTCAATTGCGAGTCAAATATAAGTGTTCCGTATAGAACTGTTTTTTTAAATTATTCGCTTTTAAATTATTGCTTCCTCGTCATATTGAAGATAAGATAAATTTTATGATCGTTTTAGAATGAAAAAAAAGTTGTTATCCGATTTCAAAATTTAATTATTATTATTATTATGATTATTACTTTCTTATACACATGTATATGAAATGTATATGAAATATACATACGTGTATAAGTAAGTATTGTAAAGCCAATTTTTTTCGAAATCGGGATTTTGAGAAAAATTATCCATTTTGACCTTCCCTGAATCCATTCTGACTCAAATACGACAAATCGTAGCAAGGTGAAATTTTATACTTAAATTAATTTTTGTCTGGGAAGAAAACCTCCTATTTTTGAAAACGATCATTCAACAGGAAATGGATGTTTACCTTGATCGATTTTTGAATTTTTCGAATTACATTGAAACAGTGCAAATTAGAGAAAAACTGCCAAGTTGAAAATTGTAGGTAATATTATTATCTACAATTTATGTTCTATTCATTTTTTCGAAAAAAACATTTTTTTTCAATTTTACATTTCAAATGGTTCATAACAGAGAAGAAATATCTGCCATGAGTGTCATGGGACTTTCTTATACGTATTATAGATATTGAACAGTGTTCGTGTTTGCCATAGGTACCAAGGGTCTTTCTTATACGTAATACTGAGAATACATAGTGTAGATTATTCTAAATAATAATTATAATTAAAAAAAAATCTTTCTGGCTAAATCATAAGTGTTGGAAAAAAATGTATGGGGAATAAATTATAGATAATAACATACTTGACATTTTTTATCTAAAACATTTTTGTCTTATTTCAAAAATAAATCGAGAATTTAAAAACCGTTTCCGTCTTAGTAATTACGTTAAACAAAATTCGTTCGATACATAATGTATAAAATAATATTTCTATAGTTTATGTCCTATTTCATTTATTCTGTATACTATTCACTGTTATTATTACGGAAAGTCCCGTAGGACTAGTGAATACAATACCGGTATCCCGAAATACCGAAAACCGGGATACCGGTCAATTTTCTCCGGTATTACGATACCGGTATTGGGTCGAATTATACCGGTATTTCGGTATATTTTCGGTATTTAAAAAAAAATTAAAACATACAAATTAAGAATTTTAAAACGAGTACATCTGATAACTGCCAACAATCTGTTAAATATAACCAAACTTTTTTTTGATAATATATTTATATTATTAATATTATACATGCACCTAGATCATATTTCGGAAAAATATGTTATACATCATTGCAGTAACGGTCTCGCTCAGAATTAAAATATAAAACTTTTTAGATTTTAGAGCTAATTATTTTATATGCCTTCTAAAATTAGTTTGCAACAAACAATTGCGCGCCTATTTTAAAAATTATAGTTCATTTTAATTAATTTTAAATTATTTAAATCTTTGATAACTATTTATCCAGGTACATAAGTATGTTTGGGGTTAAAGCACTGATTTGGTATTATTGTATGGTTTTATTTGTATATTTAACGAAAAAAATTGATAAATTTGAATTTTGAACGTCCGTTGACGCATGCGCACAACCTGTTTCGGTTGTTAGGAAATATTCAATTTTAGCCATCATGTTTGACTTATAATCAGTCCAGTCATGTCAATGGATTTAAAGCTATAACATACATAATTTATAATAAATATATGAAATATTTATTATTTTTAATTTTTGCCTTAAATAATTCACGATACTTGTAGTAACGGATTTAAGGGGCTTTAGCTCTCCACTCAAAAATTATGGTTCCCCCCAGTTCTACTTACGATTCCTGGATTGATCCATGAATAGGTGTAATAACAAAACAAAATTGAATGTTCTATGTATGCTATAATAATATATCTATGTATGTATAACAAAACTTTATCGAAAAAAATAATATTCTTCATGCCCGGTATTATAAAGAAATTGTATGCAAGCAAATTTGTTTCCATGGAAATTTGCGATTTGCAAACGCTACCTACTAGGAGTCAAATGTAAATGACAACCAATCACAGATTGTAGCTTTAAAATATCAAGACAATTTGACTCCTAGTAGATAGCGTTTGCTTTGCATGGAAACAAATTGCTTGCATGCAATTTCTTTATAATACCGGGCATCAGTATTTTAAAATATACCAATGGCAACTTACAACAATATCGAAATTATTTTTTTAATGAAGGTATAAGAAAAATATTAAAATTCAATATTAATTAAATTAATTATTTTTTTATCAAAGTCGTTGTGAACTGTTTAAATTCAATATTGTATAGGTACATAAAGATTTTATAATATCATACATATGAAGGTACTTAAAAAAATCAATTTCCACAAAGTTGTCTGATATTTATGAAATTTTCTACACATGTATAATTTCTTCTTAATGACTTTCACTTTAAAATAAACTACAATATTTTTTTATTTATAAAATTTTATAATATTTACATTTATTTTCAACAGAATTAAACTTTATTATTATATTTATTTAATTGTTTTTATTTTTTTATTAATAAAAAATGCAAATGTAACTTTATATATTTATTTTTTACATTTATTATAATTGTATATATGTAGATATATTATCTTTAATTTTTTTTAAATACCGGTATTAATACCGGTATCCCGGTTTTGACATAAAAAAATACCGTAATACCGGTATTACGATTTTGGTCCGGTATTGTATTCACTACGTAGGACCCATGGCAGCTTTTTTATTCTTTATTCAAAAACAATTCGATAATTTAAAAAAATGGGAAGAGTAAACATCCGTTTCCGGTTTAATAATAACTTTCAACAAAATTCATTTGATACATAATGTATAAAATAATATTTCTATAGTTTATGTTCCATTCATATTATTCTATATTTTATTAGTTTGATAGAAATATGTATTAATAAAATAAGAAACACGTAGGTCCACTGTTCACTGTCAGTATTACGTATAATAAAGTCCCGTCGCGTCCCTCCCATAGCTCATTTTTTAAATTGAATTCAAAATAATAATCACAATGGAAAATTTCGGACTAATTGTAAGAAAAATGTAAATACACCATTAAACTGCTCTCCTTTTTTAAATAAAATCTCTATCTCTCTTACAAATCTTACAATTTCTAAGATCCCAAAATGTTTCTGGTATATACTGATAATTAACATAGATGATATAAAATTATTTAAATAAATTTAAAATTTCACTTTTCTTAAGGTGAATGTCGTTTCATAATTTGGTTTCGATCTTTATTGCTATCCAGTTTTATATTGAGTAGAGGAACGGCGGGTAATATGATGCAACGGCTAATTAATTATTTAACTGCGTCTTTGTTTGAGTATCAAATGTGATCATTCAGACAAAATTCATATTTAGTCATTTTTTTTTTTATTTTCTGTTGAGAATTAAAGATTTAAGAAAATTTCACCTACGATTTATGTATTATATTTATAAAAAATATCATATATGAATGTTTCATTTAGAAATGATAATAAGTACAGACAAAAGTCTTTGGACACTCATTTTTTGCGTATTGTAAATATAAAACTGCAAAAATCTTAAATGTTGATAAGCGTATTAAGAGAACTTAAGTAATTACAACTTTTGTAATAATCCTCGCATATCTAAAATACAGCATTTACAATTTTCCATGTTAAGGAAATTTTTTTAAGTATATATCTGAAAGGCAGTGCCGGATTTACCCTATGTGGTGCCCTAAGCACTAATTATAAAAAGGCCCCCTTTTGAAATTTTGGCGATCTTTTTTTTAGCTTTTTTATCAAAAAAAAGTTACTAATAATTCTGAAGAGCTTTTTTTTTAGCTCCTCATCAAAATTTTTCCCATCATGGTACCCCCTATGCTCGGGTGCCCTAAGCAATTGCTTCTTTTGCTTATTGGTAAATCCGGCACTGCTGAAAGGTCAGGTTTACTCAAGTTGAAAGTATTGACGCACAGTGTCTTTCAAGCTAACGAGAAATTATTATTTTTTTACTATTTTGAATGCGAGTAAAAATATTCTTTTCGTTATTTTGAGAAATTTTTATTGGCTGAAATCTGTATATTTACCCTCAAAATCGCGAATTTAAATTTCGCGCTAAAATATTGCAGTCACGGTAGTATTATGGTGGGGATAGGGGTCGTTATATAGAAGGGTTGGCCAGTCGTTATTTAGAGCTGTAAGTGTAGTTTGTTATTATTCGTAGTTACTAAAACATTTTTTTGTGTTTCATTCCTGATTTAGCTAGTTCCATATCTTTTTTTAACAAAACTTTATTTGTATTCCGTGATTGGGAATTCACTGTCGTGCCAAACTTAAACAGTAGATTGAAAAAATATTTTATGCAAAAAACTTCCAATAAATATGTGTCCGGAAATTTTTCGTTAGGGAACTACAGCCCTCCAAAGATTTTGCTCAAAATGAGTTTTTATTTATTATCTAGAGAACCCTTTGTGATAAAATGATGAAATTTGGTACTAGGTTTAGTAATAATAAGTGTTGTCGATTTATCATATTAACTACTTATAATTTAGACTAGGGGTGTATGGGGCCAGTGGGCCCATCGATTTTTATCTAGTATTTTTTGTTATAAAATTTTTTTCATAAAGTTGTGCACTTATTTAAGATCATAAGACACAAAATACGCGAAAACATACTTTGATTATTTGTCATAAAATAAACAGTTTTCGAGAAATATCGATATAAAAGAAAGCATGCAGATTTTAACTTATTACGGATGCTTCGAATTACAAATAATAAATATATTCTTGTTCTACGATTAAAGGTAACAAAAAGGTTCATATAAAGAAACTTCCTAATATGAATCCTCTAAGTTCTATAACCAGTTCTATTACTGTTACACGTAACCTACTTTACTAGCTTGACTAAAAAACGAAACTAAATATGGTTATTTGTTGATAAAGATGCATTTTTGGGGTATACTTATGTTAAACTTTTGTCTTATTTTTTATCGATATTTCTCGAAAACGGTTTATCCTATGACAAATAAGCAAAGTATTTTTTTGTGTATTTTGTGTCATATAACCTTAAATAAGTGCCCAACTTATTTAAAAAAATTAAAGAACATAAAATACTAGATAAAAATCGATGGGCCCACTAGCCCCATACATATTAATATAATAAATCGACAACACTTATTTTTAATAAACCTAATACCAAATTTCATAATTTTATCTTAAAGGGTTCTATAGATATTAAATTTTGAGCAAAATCTTTGGAGGGCAGTAAAATTTCCGGACACATGTTAATTGGAAGTTTTTGATTAAAATATTTTTCTCAATCTAGTGTTTAAGTTTGGCACGACAGTGCTGAATCACCCTGTATGTATTGTTCACTCAAAATACCAACTCAGAATGCTCACCCAATATGCTACAAAACATTTTCCCTGAAAAAAACGTATTTTTCTAAATATTTGCTTGTCTCAATTTAAATAGACCACCCGGTATACAAAAAAATAATATCTATTTCTTATGTGTGTCTCATAACCCGCCGTTCCCCTACTATTGACACAAAATGTTTTAAAAAAGGTGTAAAATCTAATAATCGAAACTTGATTTTTCATATTATTAGATATGTCTGTTGCAACGTCGTCGTAGGTAAAGTAGACTATAAGTTTTTTTTTTTAATTATAACCGGTTTAACTAAATAAATTTTTAGTTGTTTTTTTTACGAGCAGTATTTTTTTATTATTAATGGAAAAATCTACATTGAAGTGAGTACTATTGATTCAAATATGTTCGCATTGTTACATTTTCTATTACCAACAATTATCGGAGTGTTTGTGCTTTTTGTGTTAAATTATGTTTGGAAAAGAAGACATTTTTATTTACTTTCATCAAGAATCCCAGGAATTTCTATCAGAATTATGGCTTCTAAAGTTTCTAAGAATTTGCGTGGAAAAAGTAAAGGTATTTATGTAATTATTTTATTTATTTACCCCCCCCCCCCTAAATAGGATTTTTTTAAATTTTTTTTTAGACATTAAGGTAGTTGGTCCGTAAACATGTTTTCGTCAGATTTTGTTTAAATTGCATAGGAATATTCCCTAGATTAATATCTGAAAAATAGCCCATTTTTATTAAAATTGACCATCTCAAAGTAATGAAAAACGATCTCAAAGTTTGTATTTTTAACACAGCTTATATGGACTAACCGTACACTAACGTAACGTTTTATTAGATAAAATTTAAACGTAGCGTCAGATTTTCATCAAAAACTGACATGTTGTATATTTATATGAAAGAAAACAGTATACAAAAAATTGGAATTATTGACCATCCCGTTATTAAGATTTAACCAGATTTAACTACCAGACCATCACATAAATTACAGTATTGTTGACAATGTGGCAACAACGTATTCATTTGATTATAGTAAAAAATACACGAAATAATGAAATAATTTTTTACAAAATATAAGTGGAATATAATATAATGTACAGCATTGCCATGATCATTTCTCTAAATTAAAAATATGTACTCATGGCCTAATGTGATCACATTATGATGGACCAACTACCTTAAAGAATTAATAAATGATTGTTTGAATACAATGTACGTTAGGGTGGGCCGAATTTTTTTTTTTTTAGAATTTCGAATGGGGGTAGTGGGGAAAAGTTGACTTATGTAAACAGTGTATTATACAAAAAAATTGAATTTAAAAAAAAATATCTTGCCGGGCCCATTAGGGTCTAAATAATAAAAAATATGCAATTTTTTTTTATATGATGTCGCAAAAAATACTACCACTGTGTTTAATATAAATGCAAAAAAATGTGTTAATATATTTCAACATTTCACAAGGACCCTTAAAACTCAAATAAATAAAAAATATGTTGTTTTTCTATCTAATAATTTAAAATGTGTAGTTATTGTGCAGCTCTTTGCTTGCTTAAGTATGTTTAAGTGATCAGGTGCGCGGAAAAAAATTGAAATATATCAGTAATCATTTTTTTACATATGTAATAAATACAGTAGTACTGTTTTTTGTCCTAAAAAAAAAAAAAAAAATTTTTTTTGGGTCCCAAGATATTTTCAGAAAGAAATATTTTTTGTGGAATACACTGTTCATATGTGACAACTTTTCCCCACTACCCCCACTTGAAATTCGAAAAAAAAAATTTCGGCCCACCCTAATGTACGTTAATGGAACGCCCAAGAATAGTTAAGGGCAGGTTCTCATCTAGCGACCCAAAAATTGCGTGATTTTCGCGATTTTTTTTCTTATGGAAGGAAGTAAATAAAGTAGTCAAGTTTTTTGGTACTTATTAAGTATGTTATTAACTACTTTTACAAATTTTTATGAACAAAAATACCGAATAGTTTATTACTTATATGCATTCAAAGATAGTCATCGAAAAAAAAGACACCTCCACGGGCGGCAAGGTAACGCATCCAATTTCTGTCTGAAATCAAAAAATCAAAGTTTTTTATAATATAGAAGACATTTGCTGGATCCTGAACTAAAATCACTAAGAAAAGTTAAAAATTAACAAAATGGCGGACTTGCAAAAAAAAAAATTTTTTTCGCACTTTTTTTGGCTCTAAAAAGTGTTGTAACAATAAAAATAATGATTGTAAAATTATGATTTTAGTTCAAGATCCAGCAAATTTAATTATCTTTAAAATAAAAAAAATTCATATCGATATCTATAGTAGTTTTTGAGATATCTTGCCGCCCGTCTCAGAAAACATGGTTTCGAGAAATACGCCTATAAAGTTTTAGTAGTATTCGATTTTAGAATACAACATGTATATATGTGTGTGTATGTGTGTGTATATATATGTATAGTATTGTATAGACATCTAGCGGCATTCGAGGTAGCTAGAAATACATATAAATACCATGCCATGGTCACAAAAGTGTTGGAAATTAAAAATTAATACCGAAAAAACGCGCTACCGCAAAAATTCCATTTTCGCGTAAAAAGACGACTTCGGTTTTTTGACTATAACTTTAAAAAAAATTGAATTCGGCAAAACGGGTTTCACGAGCGTATTCTACGAGACATTTGCCAACTTTTTAAGCAAAAAAAAATCGATTTTTTGGTCGTGCTTGATGAGAACCTCCCCTTAACTTATTTACCCCCCCCCTCTCTCCTCAATATGAAAATTATTTTTATTTATTTTTTAGACATTAAAGAATTAATAAATGATTGTATGAATACAATGTACGTTAATGGAACGCCCAAGAAAATTTGGATTGGGCCAAATCTTTTTGTTTTTACAATAAATCCAGACGATACAAAGATTGTTATGAATTCTTTGGACTGTATAGAAAAATCACAATCAGTTTATGGAATATTAAAAGATTTAGTTCATAATTCTCTTGTAATAAATCCTGGTAAGTTAAATGGGGGCAGAATGGGAAAGAAGCACAAAAAGCAATAGCCCTTATTTCCTCTCTTTTATTCGTATACTTAAAAATATTACAAATTACAAAAAAAAATATTTTTAAGAAACCAATTAAATTTTTTAATTCATGTGAAAATATCTGCCATGGAAGCCACGGGACTTTCTTATACGTAATAATGACAGTGAACAGTGTACGTGATCCTTTTTTAGGGTTCCGTAGAAAACTAGGAACCCTTATAGTTTCTCCATGTCCATCCGTCCGTCTTCAAAAATTTTGAGATAATAAGATGAAATTTGGTATACGGTCGTAGATTAATGACCTAAAAACAAAAAATCTATTTGAACTTTTTGATTTTAACCCTTTAATCACGATGTATTTGCTCTCCAAAGTCGTTAAAAAAGCGTCCCCGCCCCCTCTATTATCTAAACTATCAATTTAAAAAATCTGAAAAAATTCCAGAATGTATCTTTTAATTAGTACTTTCACTGAAAATTATAACGAACATTGTCAAAAATATTTTGGACCCCTCTATCATAGATTGAAAAGTGAAGTCACATTTTTTTCATTTAACCCATTGAGTGGGGTGTCATTTGATAGGTCTCTTAAAATGCAATAATAAAAGTCAAATGACTTTTTGATTTTAACCCTTCGGTTACGAAAATTTTGAAAAAACTATTTTTTTATAAATCGTAGTGAGAATGAATACGGAACCCTATCATGTGCGTGCTCAACAAGCACTTGCCCGTTTTATTTTTGAAACATATTTCTGACAAACTAATATAAGATAGAATAAAATGAATGGGACATAACTATAGAAATATTGTTTCATACATTTTGTATCGAACGAATTTTGTTTAACGTAATTACAAAGACGGAAACGGATGTTAACTCTTGTCATTTTTTTAAATTTCGATTTATTTTTGAAATAAGACAAAAATGTTTTCGATAAAATAAGTCGAGTATGTTATTATCTATAATTTATTCCCCATACATTTTTATCCAACACTTATGATTTAGCTAGAAAGAATTTTTAAAAACAATTATTTAGAATAATCCATACTGTTTATTCTCAGTATTACGTATGTATAAGAAAGACCCATGGTACCTATGGCAAACACGTACATTGTTTAGTCTCTGTAATACGTATAAGAAAGTCCCATGACACTCGTGACAGACATTTCTTCTTTGTTATGAACCATTTAAAATGTATTTAAAAACGGATACATTTTAAAAATATTTTTTTTAAATGAAGTAGTAATATTACCTACAATTTTTAACTTGGCCATTTTTCTCTAATTCGCACTGTTTTTGTAACAAATGGAATATAAATAAATAAACGACCAATACAGTCGAAAATTCGTATCGAGTTTAAACTTTGTATATAGTTAGAGGAGGTCAAGATAAGTAAGAAAAAAAATATCACAGCTGCGGTAAAACGGTTTGAGGGGGTGAAACACCCCTATGAAAATGTCCAAAATAATCATATTTTTTCAAATAAGTCTGAAACTAATGAAAATTTTAAAAAATCTATAATACAAAATTTTCATGATTTTTTATGCTCTTTCGAACGGCGATAGTCAAAATTCGAAAAAAATTAAACCTATGGAATGTGGGTGGGAGGTAGTGGTTAACGGTTTAATTTTTTCGAATTTTGACTATCACCATTCGAAAGAGCATGAAAAATCATGAAAATTTTGTATTGTAGATTTTTTTAAATTTTCATTCATTTCAGAGTTATTTGAAAAAATATGATTATTTTTGACATTTTTATAGGGGTGTTTCACCCCCTTAAACCGTTTTACCGCAGCTGTGATTTTTTTTCTTACTTATCTTGACCTCTAGCAATATACCAATTTTAAACTCGATACAAATTTTCGACTTGAAAAGGTTTCCTTGTTAATAGTTTTTTTATATTTTTTTCTTTGATTAAATTTCCGATCATTTATTTGAAGCATAACACATAAATATCTGGTCGATGTATTACGTCATCGACAAAAAATTTATATAAAATGTCAGCCGTCAAAATATCCAGAGCACACCTTGTTTTATTCGATCATGGGTTGATATTACATTAAAATTTGATGTATATGACATCATATTATATTTAATTTGTAAGTATTTTTGTAGTACATTTATGGAAAGTGAGGAGAAAAAAGTTTTGTCCAATTTTTTCGAAATTTGCTTGTGATGGTTATATAGGAAAATTTGATGAGGTGACTGAAATTTTTCTGGAAAAATTAGAAAAGAAGACAGTGTGGTCTGAAAATGAGTTAGATGTACCATGTCAGAATGTTGCACTGGATTCTTTCATAAGTAAGTTTTTTTGTATATATTATTATATGTATTAGTAGGTAAATGCATGAATATGTTTCCTTGTGCTCAATTTACCAAAGGTAGTTAATTATTGAACAATTTAAATTAACACCGATAAAGTACTCATATGAACTGCCTGTCATTGGTTAACCATTTAATTTTTATACAATTTTATTAAAACATATTTTTTTTTCTACGCTCCTAGTTATTTATTTGTATATTTTTAATTTTTTGACAATTTCAATTTTTAGGGTTCCGTAGAAAACTAGGAACCCTTATAGTTTCTCCATGTCCGTCCGTCCGTCTTCAAAAATTTTGAGATAATAAGATGAAATTTGGTATACGGTCGTAGATTGATGACCCAAAAACAGAAATAATAAGATTTTTGAAAATAAAAATTTTTTAGACCCCCCTTTCATAAAAAGTGTTTTCAAAAAAAAATTTGCACCTACACCATTGAGTGGGGTGTCGTTAGAAAGGTCTCCTAAAATGCAACAAAAAATGTATCAGAACTTTTTGATTTTAACCCTTTAATCACGATGTATTTGCTCTCCAAAGTCGTTAAAAAAGCGTCCCCCCCCCTCTATTTTCTAAACTATCAATTTAAAAAATCTGAAAAAATTCCAGAATGTGTCTTTTCATTATTACTTTCACTGAAAATTATAACGAACATTATCAAAAATATTTTGGACCCCCCTTCTATAGACTGAAAAGTGAACTCTCATTTTTTTCTCCACTTACCCCATTGAATGGGGTGTCATTTAATAGGTCTCCTAAAATGCAATAAAAAATGTCAGATAACTTTTTGATTTCAACCCTTCAGTCACGAAATATTTGCTTTTTAATGTCGCTGTCAGAGCGCCCCCCCCCCCTCTATTTTCTAAACTATCGATTCAAAAAATCTGAAAAAAATTCAGAATGTAGCTTTTAATTAGTACTTTCACTGAAAATTATAACGAACATTGTCAAAAATATTTTGGGCCCCCCTATCATAGATTGAATAGTGAAGTCACATTTTTTTCATTTACCCCATTGAGTGGGGTGTCATTTGATAGGTCTCGTAAAATGAAATAATAAAAGCCAATTTTGTAAAAAAAACTATTTTTTTATAAATCGTAGTGAGAATGACTACGGAACCCTATCATGTGCGTGTCCAACAAGCACTTGCCCGTTTTATTTAATTTTTAAATGCTATGCAAACGTCAACATGATATTTAAAACGTCAAAGTAAATAGCAATTAAAAAAACAATTTAAATTGTCAAAAAATTTAAAATATACAAATGAATAATCAGGAGCGTACTATTTCGAATTATTATTTTTAAATAAAATTGTATAAAAATTAAATGGTTTTAACTTAACCAATGACAGGCAGTTCATCTAAATAATTTATCAGTGCTTCAAAGGAAGTTAATTAAGTAATGAACATTTTTAATAAACACTGATAAAGTATTTAGATGAACTGCCTATCATTGGTTAAGTTAAAACCATTCAATTTTTATACAATTTTATTTAAAAATATTAATTCGTAATAGTACGCTACTGATTATTCATTTGTATATTTTAAATTTTTTGACAATTTAAATCTAAATTTAATTTTTTTATGCTATGCAAACATCAACATTATATTTAAATGTCAAAGTGAACTGCGGTTGTAAAAATAAATGACGATTATTTAAAGCAAACTGAAATAAATCTTTATAAGGAAATATTTTCCAACAAACGTTTTGGTGACTTATAGAAAATTGAATGATCTACAAAAAAGATTCTTTAAAATTTTCACATAACATGTGTCTTTCTTGAGATATCTTTAAAAAATTAATCTTTTGGAGTGTCACCTCTCCCACTTACAAACGATTTTAATAATTTTAAAATAGGACCATTTTGAAGCCAAACCCAACCAACTTACCAAGTTTCATTAATATCGGTTTAGTGATTCATGATTTATGCGTGTGACAAGGATTAAGAAGACAGACAGACAGACAGACATGGAACAAAAAGTGTTTGTCTTGACCTAAAACGGAAAGATCATGTTAAAATTTTGAAATCAAAGAACATTTTTTTTTCATTTTGAAACGATCACAAGGCTTCTCGTATCTTCGATATGGTGAAAAATGATAGTTTTTTTCATTATATAGTCCAGGAAAAATAGACGTACAACAAGGAAAAAATTTGTAACAGGCTAAATTTTTGCATACACCTTAGTATAAAGGTAGGGGAACATGGGTGACAGTGGATCATGGTACACAGTGGATCAGTGCAAATTTTTTTTTTTGTATAAACCATATGCACATACTTATTACATCAGGAGTACACTTTTTCAAATGTCCTGCCTGCTTGTTAGTATTTCTTAGATTATCACAGAAGGTAGACATGTTACGGCACTCTGACAAAAAAAATGTACGAAATTTTTTTTCACAGTATTTTTCAAAACAATTTTTTATAGAGAATATACATATATTGACGTGTTTAATAATTTTGTACTACGTATAAGTATGTTAAGTATTGGTGAAACAGCTGTTTTTAATCCATTGTTGCTTGTATTTTTAACGGTATGATTATTATTTTCAGACGTGCCTGTGGGTTACAGTGGATCATTATGTTTTGGGGTACAATGGATCGAGCTTTGTCACACGGGTAGACCAGAAAATGTTCGATTTCGCGAATAACTATTCGTTAATTATTAATTATTAATTAATAATATATAATTATTTAACATTTCTGTAAAAATATTATGTTTTATAAATTTTATTGGTTTTGCCTATTTTTTTTTTAATATATATCACCTATGTGATTTTATTACTTGACAAGATTGATGTTTCCTAGTTTAAGATAATTATAATACAATCATTAATAAAACGTAAAGGTTTTTTAATTGTCTTATGCTGATCCACTGTTACCCGTGCATGGGGAACAGTGAATCATTTTCCTCATTTTTCTTAATAGCCGAAAAAAGGCGTTTCTAATGCTTCAATACCTAAAATTGTTAGCATTGTTTATACCTTAATAACTCCTCTATAAGACCCATATAAAAGATAGTTAAAAAATACTGCAGTTTCATAGGAAAGCGACGGAATAAAAAAGTTGATCCACTGTTACCCATGCTCCCCTACTTAATAATGTGTGAAAGTTCCTCATCGATTTGATGTGTGCAAGTGTCGATTTTGTGGGGTCTAAGTTAAAAAAAACAGTATTTTTCAAATACCACGAAAACGGTGACCTTTCCGAGAAAAAAAGTATCTTACTAATTTGTAGTTGAGATAATTTACTACAAAATTGAACTTCAAAGTTTTTATATAGGAGTAACCGTTCATGAATTATAAAGAGTTACTTATAACTCGGTGCACTTTTCCATAGCATACGATATAATTGTATGTAAAATGTAATTTAGAGCTGCAGCTTAAACATATATATTCCACATACCCAGCAAGATTGAGATAACTCTTTCTGTTTCATAAGAATCGACAGCACATTAGTTGACAGTACTTTAGACAAAAATTAACCAAAATTACTACGTCCGAACAGAGCAAAATGGGGTCTACAAGGTACGCGACCCTCGCGCGATGTTTTAAGCACATTTTCCACTTATCTATTTTTAAATATCGAAATCTGTTGCAATATAATCATTTGAGAGACATCCGTCTATAAGAATATGTACATTTATACATGAAAAATATTATTACAAATAAAAAAAACGACTCTTAAAGGATGATTTCTGGAGATTTTTTATGATCTTTTTGTTTTACGGTTGAGTGTATTTACTCTACGTGGAATAATTTTTATCATATGATTGTGTGCTATCACTCATTTTCTTCGAAAATATGTATTTTACAAATTTTACTTGAATTATTTTTCTATAAGGTTCACATTTTTCACATAACATTAATCAATAATAAAAATTTTCTTTAAAAGATAATAAAAAATCTCCAGAAATCTTCCTTTAAAAGTCGTTTTCTTTATTTTTAATAATATTTTTCATGTATAAATGTATATATTCTTATAGACGAATGTTTCCCAAATGATAATATTGCAATAGATTTCGATTTTTAAAAATAGATAAGTGGAAAATGTGCTTAAAACATCGCGCAAGGGTCGCGAACCTTGTAGACCCCATTTTGCTCTGTTCGGACGTAGTAATTTTGGTTAATTTTTGTCTAAAGTATTGTAAAATAATGTGCTGTCGATTCTTATGAAACAGAAAGAGTTATCTCAATCTTGCTGGGTATGTGGAATATATATGTTTAAGCTGCAGCTCTAAATTACATTTTACATACAACTATATCGTATGCTATGGAAAAGTGCACCGAGTTATAAATAACTCTTTATAATTCATGAACGGTTACTCCTATATAAAAACTTTGAAGTTCGATTTTGTTGTAAATTATCTCAACTACAAATTAGTAAGATACTTTTTTTCTCGGAAAGGTCACCGTTTTCGTGATATTTGAAAAATACTGTTTTTTTAACTTAGACCACACAAAATCGACACTTGCACACATCAAATCGATGAGGAACTTTCACACATTATTAAGTACCTTTATACTAAGGTGTATGTAAAAATTTAGCCTGTTACAAATTTTGTCCGATCTTCTATATTTTTAAGTCTATTTTTCCTGGACTAATAATGTTACTTTATAAACATCATGTACTAAGTATTCGCTGGGTACAAAGTAGGTAATGAGGGAAACGAAATCAATCACAGCGCACGACGTGGCGAAAAATAACACTTTGGACTAACTATCATTATTAATAGACTCGTTTTTAACTGAAAATAGAAAGGTCAACATGGTTAATCCCACTATAGACTATGTGCAAGAGGGTGGAGTTAGAAATAATGTCGATGCGAGTGTTCGTGGTAAGCAACATTGTAAAATCATCGGCGCCATAGTTTGAGATTATGCTCTCAATGTAAACGAATTAATTATTTCTCTATTATACGTCATAATAAAAGAGAAAAAAATACCTAAAATAAATAATTTTCACGTACCTTTTATGCTATACTATTTATATTATATGCAAACAGCTGAATTAAATGATATTTGTTTAATAAAAAAATTCACGGTATTAAACATATTAAACAATGATAAAAAGAGAGCTGAATGCATTCAATCCTTCTCTATTACCCGCTAACGGCGCTAGTAGACTTCGTGCACATAGCCAATAGTCGTAAATAATCGTCTAAAATGTTTATATTACGATATTTTATTTAAATTATTTGTTAGTAAATATGTCAAAGTTGTAACCGCTAGTTGGCGCTGTCATCGCGCACGCTGCGAATAGTCTATTTCATTTAAGATTGCAGTGGTTGTCAGGTGATTTCACGGTATGATTCAGGTTTCATACCGTCAAATCACCGGCAACCACTGCAAACTTAAATGAAACAAACTATTTCAATAAATATATTTTTGTTAACTTCTACCCTCCTCTCTGTTTTTAGAAATATTCACTAAAACGAACGTATTGAATAATGACGACTATCATAGCTTCATAACCAACATATTCAGGTAATATACAGAAATATAAGTGTATTCCAAGTTGATTAAGCCATAGGAATATTAACATTGGGTGAATTAGAAATATTGTAGTAGCATTTGGTTAAATTTAATTAGATGCCATTGGTGCATTTTGAAATGCCGCCACAAAATTCGATAAAATAGTCACTATTGAGATCCGTCAAATGAGCGTACACCACCTGGTGGCAAAACTTGTAACTAGACTGGGGGTACAATTTCTATGGTAATAGAATTTAATAATGAAATAAATAAATAATCTCAAGCATAAAACTGACAGATGAACCTACGGTTTATAGTAAAACTTACGATTAAATCACAATATTATGTTTTAAATCATCCAAAAATAAAATGAATGAAAGGACAGTAAGTACCAAGAAAGAATTTTACAATTTTTCCTATATATAATTGATTTATTATAATATAAATATGTATTTAAAATATTTGTTTGTTGAAAAATTGTAAACAATCAAAAATAAATAACGTATGCGTATTGTATTTGATGTTATTGCGTGATATTATCTGTAATTATAATGAGTGAATTTAAAATATGTGTACATTTTAATACTTATATTTTAACTATTGACGCTGTCTTGTATTTTTTTTAATTTACCCTTATCTGCGCCATGTTTTTTTAGGCTCCTCCCATCTGACGGATCCCAATACTCTATTTCATTTAAATTTGCAGTGGTTGCTGGGTGATTTGACCGTACAGATCACGACTCGTACGGTCAAATCACCTGGCAACCACTGCAAACTTAAATGAAATAGAATATAGTTTTTTTTGACATATAAAATTGAAAACAAAATACTACTGATTATTTTATAAAATTTTGTGGCTGCATTTCAAAATGCGCCAATGACACATTTAAATTTGAGTAAAGGCTACTACAACACTTCTAATTCCCCCCATGTTTTTCCTAAGGTTTATTCAACTTCGAATAAACTGTATATCAAAAAATGGTTTTAAAAAAAATGTTTTGATTTTCAGTTTCCTCGAAATAACGATCAGCAGAATTGTAAGATTTTGGTTACTCAATGATTTCTTATTCTGGTTTACGAGTATGTATAAAAAGAACAAACAAATTGCAGTCAACATAAATAAATTCAATACAAAGGTATGTTAGTTAAAACATTTATTTAATATTTTAAATATGGAGTGTTTCTATTAAATAACACAATTCAAAAAATAACATTTAGATGATTGAAGCAAAACTAAAAGAAAGGCAAATTTGTAAAAATTCTGAAGAAAAGTGTTTCTTAGATATTCTTCTCGACATGAATGAAGAAGGAAAAATAGATATGAATGGTGTTCATGGAGAATTACAAAGCTTGGCAATTGGTGTAAGTTTCAAACCACGAGGATAGGATAATTAACTAAATTTTAAAATATTTTGTAAATTATGCGTATGTATACAGTGCGTTCATGATGAAAGGAACAAATTCGTTTATTATCTGAATTTTAAACGAATGTGTTCCTTTCATTAAGTGGAAAAAACTTCAAAGTTGATTGAGAAAAATATTTCAAGCAAAAACGTACTGGAACCCTGCAGATTGGATGTCAAATGAGTCTATAAACGATATTTTTTATACGCTTATTGGAACGAGCTATGTCTAACTTAAATAATACCGTTTGATTTTTTTGTTTAGCACTTAAAATTGCCTCACAATACATTTTTATATTTGGCTATAATAGCCCACGCTCCAATTTTTCTTTACTTGCAATGCAACGTTACTGACGCCACGAGTGCCGATATCACAGCTCACTATAGTAACACAGCGAGTACACTGCAAATACACGACTGGCGCTTGTGACGTCAGCATTACCCCCACTCTGGCGGACATAGTGTCGTCGGATAGACGCGCGATATTAAAATTAATAAAAATGTATCTCCGTAAATACGTATTGAAATAAAATAAGCGGCAATTTGTTTGTGGCAATTATTTCTAATAGAAAAAAGTTAAATATTTATTTTATTTTTTATTGTTTATACTAGTTTATAGCCTCATTTTTTTGTGCATAGTGTTCTTTAACAATCATAATTCCATTGTGTTTTAAACAAAATTCAAAATACACTAACAAGTAATACTACCCAAGTGCCACTCGCCGATTTTCTTGAAACTTTGCACACACGTAATACATTAAAAAACATTAAACACGTGTTTTTTATATTTGCTAACAACGCGTATTTAGCACAATACTTCAAGTTACAACAGTCTTACAGTTTTTACGACATTTTTCTATCATAGTTTCATTGTCTGCGTATTTTTATGACCGCTAATTACGATTTTGACATTAGTTTAACGAAAATGGCAAATACAAAATAGTGAATAAAATCTTTATTTAACATCACTTGCAAAGTTTAATAGATACAAAATTACGATTTTAGTAACAGTTTTATCAATTTAAAAATGGTGGATGAAAAATTTAATATGACGCACCCAAATAGCAGTATCTGGGCAAATATTGGTGAGCAAACTGTATAAATGGAAACATTAAAAAAATCTAATAATCCTATCTTCAAAAGGTTCAATTTCTTAAAATTTGGTGATTTACTTATTGTTTCCGTTATCAAAAAGAGGGGTGTCAAGAAGTTTGCGATCTCAAAAACATGCAGACAATGAAATTATGATAGAAAAAAATCGTAAAAACTGTAAGAGAATGACACTCGTAAGTAGCGTTAGTTCGCATTGTGCTAAATGGTGTTAAACATTCGAATATGTTTTCTACGCTTAAAACATCTTGTTAGCCAAAATAAAAGAACACATATTTAATGTTTTTCGATGTACTACGTGTGTGCAAAGTTTTAAGAAAATCGGCGAGTGGCATTTGTGTAGTGTTACTTGTTAGTAATCGGAACTTAGATTAACCGTAAAAACCATTAATAGACTATAATATACTTTCAATTAATTTCAGGCTTTTGAAACAACGAGTACCACAATTAAAAACATAATAACCTTGCTCGCAATGCATCCAGATGTCCAACAAAAACTATACGAAGAGGTGAAAGACATATTCCAAAACACCGACAGACCAGTTTGTGTTGAAGACATGACTAAAATGGTATATCTGGAGATGGTAATCAAAGAAACTTTGAGAGTATTCAATAATGTGACCCATTTAGCTCGAGATGTTTCTAAAGATATCCAACTGACCGAGTATGTTATACCTAAAGGAGCTAATGTAGCTTTTAGCCCATATTTGATGCACCATAATCCTGAATATTGGCCAGATCCATATAAATTTAATCCTGAAAGGTTTTCTGTTGAGAATTCTGTTAATAGACATCCATATACCTTCATAGCGTTTAGTGGAGGACTTAGAAACTGTATAGGTAATTTTATTTTCTATAAAATTATGAAAGTGGTTATTTGGACATGCAGTATGTGCAAGCATTTGGCTATTTGCACATACTGTATATGTACGAAATTAAGTTAGGTTGTTCCAATTAAATGCATATACAGGGTGAGTCATATCAGGTGGAACAAACTTAAACCGTTGATTGAGAAAAATATTTCAAGCAAATAAGTTCATATAAACATGTATCTGGAAACTCTTCGTGAGGGAGCTACAGACTCCCGAAGATTTTGACTGAAATAGGTTTTTATTTAATATCTGGAGAACCCATTGTGATACAGCAATGAAAATTAATACCTGAATTAGTAATAATACGTGTTATCGATTTCCAGTATCAAACAATGGTTATTTAGACCAGGGATGTATGGGGCCTGTGAACCCTATGATTTTTATCTAGTATTTTTTTTTTCACTTTTTTCTTATGTTTGATATTTTTATAAGGTCATATGATACAAAATACACAGAAATATACATTGTTAAAATGTCATAAGATCAACTGTTTACGAGAAATACGATGGGGAAGATATTTTTGCAGAATTTAACTTAATACGGATGCTAAAAATTACACAAAATAAATTTATATTTTTGTTCTAGTACTAAAACTAAGAAAAATAGTTAGTGTAAATATTCCTCTTAATATGACTTCTCATAGAATTATAGCCAGTTTTATTACTTTAATTCGTGCTATATTAATTGACTAAAAACGAAACTAAAAATTGTTATCTGTTGTTAAGGATGTATTTTCGTAGGTATATTTACATACATATTTATTTTTGTTTTTAATTATAGAACAAGAATATAAATTTACTTTGTGTAATTTTTAGCATCCGTATTAAGTTAAATTCTGCAAAACTATCTTTCACATCGAATTTCTCGTAAACGGTTGATCTTATGACAACTTAACAAAATATATTTATGTGTATTTTGTATCATATGACCTTATTAAAATACCAAACATAAGAATAAAGTGAAGAACAAAAAAATACTAGATTAAAATTAGAGGGCCCACTGGCCCCATACATCCCTGGTCTAAATAACCATTGTTTGATACTGGAAATCGATAACACGTATTATTACTAATCCAGGTATTAATTTTCATTACTGTATCGCAATGGGTTCTCCAGATATTAAATAAAAACCAATTTTAGTCAAAATCTTTGGGAATCTGTAGCTCCCTCACGAAGAGTTTCCGGACACATGTTTATATGAACTTTTTTGCTTGAAATATTTTTCTCAATCAACGGTTTAAGTTTGTTCCTGATATGACTCACCCTGTATAATATGTGCAAAAGCCAATTGCTTGCACATACTGCATGTGTAAAGCCTCATCCTAAAATTATTTTTAGTTATTTTCAGCTAATTTATTTAATTTTTAGGGTACAGATACGAGATGAATCTATTAAAGACTCTGATACCCAAACTTGTATTTAGATACAGTCTGCGTACTGAAGCTAAAATGTCAGATGTGACTCATTCTTTCAGCCTTGTCTTAAAATGGAACTGTAATCATCCAATAGTAATTACACCAAGAAATATACAATAAAAATATAATTAAAAATGTCGTACTTATCATATTTTACTCCGGTGTCATAGTTAGAATGTACAATTGATTATTCTGAAGTTAATAAATAAAACAGTTACTTATTTTTGTGTTTATGTTATTTGAAAAAAATTGGCCAAGACGTACACGAGTGTAGGTATACCATAATGTTTCCAAAGTACGTTCTACGTGGACTGTTTAAAGCCACTTATCAAATTATTTTCGGATTTTTTGAGCCATTAGTTACCGAGTTACAGGGGGGGGGGGTCAGAATATTTTTTTAATCCCCCTGCAGGTGCCATTTTTGATTTAAAAATATAAATAAAGATAGTGTCATATTCTACTCATTTAGATCTATATTTCGACATGCCTAAATAAAAAAAAAATTATGACACCCTTCCCTATTTCTCCAAATTTTAAAACGATATTGGTGACTAGTATTTGTCGTTGGTAGTCTCACCAAAGCCTCGTTACCTAATTTTATTCAGATTTTTTGTGCCAATAGTTACCAAGTTAGAAGGGAGGGGGGATAAATTACTGCTTGGAGCACCTTGCTGCCGCCATTTTTGAGTCAAAAAAATAATAAAAAATATGGTCATATTCTATCAATTGAGATCTAGAATTTGGTACCCCACACACCTCGGAATAGGTTTTTTTTTAATTTGTTTTAAAGCCCCTTGCAAGCGCTATTTTTGATTTAGAAAAAATAAGAATGAGGGTCAAAATACACTAGTTTGGTTACACATTTTGATGTGCCACATGCCTTGGTATAAAAAAAATATATATTTTTTTGTCTGGTTCTAACTTCTTAACACCCCCCTCTAAAAATTATTTTTTCAAAATATTTGTACATTTTTTACAAGAGGGTGTCATTTTACATGTTCAGTAAAAATTTCAAGCTTCTAGCTTATACGGTTTACAAGCTATTACGTTTTTAGTGAAAAGGACAGACGGACGACAAAATGAGTTTAATAAAGTATGTTCGGAACCCTAAAAAGTTGTATTTCAATATATCCCTGAAATTTGACATTCAATTGTTTTTTTGACACCGTCATTATTAATCCCGAAAAAAATACTGATACTTTGTTCATTTAACTGACCTTCTAGTTCAGTGATCCCCAACCCTATGCCCGCGGGCACCATTGTGCCCGCCGACCGTTTTACGTGTGCCCGCCGCTGACTGTGAACGATAAAAAAAATTAATGTATTATTTTTTGTAATTTTTTTTATTTTTATTTTTTTATTTTTAGTAACTAATAAGTGAAATATAAGCGTATTTATTTGAAAAAAAATATTTGTAAATTACAGCCAGAAAAATATGTAACCATTTAATCTTTTTCTGGCTGTACGCAATTACAAAAATCACTTACATTAATTCTAAAGATAAATTTAAAATATTTTGTTGATGCAGATTTGTTAGTAAAAAACATTTGTGCATGTATCAAACATTGCACAAATTCGTTCAACAATATATAAACAATGTCAAAGTTTTAAAAATATAATTTTTTATCAGTCACGGCTTACGTAGGAACTAAGAAATATATGAAAAAATGAATCTGAACCTTTTTGTAGATTACAAACTTTTCCATCAAAAAGTCAGCGAGAGCATATGTCTGACTTTTTTAGTTTAGGCATGAGAAACGCCTGAGTGCCTGAATCAAAATCGCGATTTTGATTCAGGCACCTTGAAAAAATAAATGGTGCCCGCCGCCCAACCGGTATTCTAGAATGTGCTCTTAGGTACAAAAAGGTTGGGGACCACTGTTCTAGTTTCAATAATTACCAAGTTAGCAATGATCACTCGATTCCCGCGAAGACCCTGTATTCTCCCCCCTTCCTCGTATCATGTGTGTGTGTGTTTAGAAAAAAAATGTTGAAATCGAAGCCGTTCAATAAATTTCAATAAAAACCAGGTTATTAAAATTTATTACTTATGTTATGACATACTAATTTTCGTAAACAAGATTTAAATAATTCAATTTCGAAAGTAATCGTTGCATTTGTCCAACTTTGTTTATCCAATAGAAACTAGATTTAATTTTTATTTTTTAACTCAAATATTGAGAAACGCACTTACTTTCATTATATTTTTGGTTCCAAATAATTATGGCAAGTTTGTGTTTTTTGTATTTAAATACGTTTGGATAAAATTTTATTTACCCGTGTCGAGAATTTCTGAAATTTCTACCGCATTTGTATTTCTTTTAAACATTATTTAAATATCAACTATACGAATTTTACTAAAACCTCTTAAAACTGCAACAATGAATTTAAAAGAAACTAAAAATCGCATTTTTTTAATATTTACAAAAAATAGAATAAATATTCTTCCAAAAACGCATCCGTATCAACAAATATAAATTTTTAGATTCATTCTTTAATCAATATAGTCAATCTTATAATACATGGTGATTTACAACTAGTGTAAAAAAATTTAACAACAGATCGAGGATGTTATTTTAAGCAAAAAACCTTGTGTGAACATTGTCCGAAAATTCTTCGTGAGGGAGGTACAGCCTTTCAAAGATTTTGCTTAAAATTAATGTTTATTTAATAACTAGAGAATCCTCAGTGATACAGTTATGAAAATTGATAACCGGTTTAGTATTAATAAGTGTTATTGATGCCCACTATCAAACAATAGTAATTTAGACCAGGGGTGTATGTGGCCAGTAGGCCCACCCATTTTTATCAAGTATTTTTTTCCTGAGTTGGGTACTTGTGAAAGATTATATGACACAAAACACAAAAATATACTTTGTTCATTTATTATAGGACCAACCGTTTTCAAGAAATATTGATAAAAATAAAGTACTGCAGAATTGTACTAAATACGGATTTTTCAGAATACCCAAAATAAATTTATATTCTTGTGCTATGATTAAAAATAAGAAAAAGATAATACAAAAAAAAAACTCAAAATTCTTGTCATCATAGACTTATAGCAGGTTATAACCGTTAAAAAATCATGTTTAAAATGAAACAATAAAAGACTACTTGTTGATAAAAATGCAGTTTTAGAGGTATATTTATATTAACTTTTTATCTTATTTTTAATCATAGAACAAGAATATAAACTTACTTTGTATAATTTGAAGCATCCGTATTATATTTTTATGTGTTTTGTGTCATATAATCTTCTAGAAGTACCCAACTCAGGAAAATATTAAATAACAAAAAAATAATTGATAAAAATCGGCGAGCCCATTGGGCCCATACACCCCTGGTCTAAATTATTATTGTTTGATACTGGAAATCGATGACACGTATTAATCTTAATCTGGTATCTAATTTTATTACTGTGTCACAAAGGGTTCTCTAGTTGTTAAATAAACACTAATTTTGAGTAAAATCTTTGAAAGGCTGTAGCTCCCTAAGCCTTGTTTCACACATACGCGGTTCCATTCGGTTCGGTTCGTTTTCGGTTTCAGCCGAAAACGAATCAAACCCTTTCACACATACACGGTTCTCATACGGTTCATATTAGGTTTTATTTTTTTCCGTAAACTCAGTAGTTATCATGGAGAGAAAGCAAGTTGTTGTCATGTTGTTTCTCTATAAAAAAATTAAAAAATGAAGGAGGAATACTAGAATTCATTGGGAGCACCCTCTCATCACTTTACAGCAGGAATTTGGAGCATTCTACACTATTTTCCCGAAGCTAAAGAGCATGAAGACGATCCACATCAACATCTAGAAAACCGCTCATTTTATTAGAAAATCCGCGACAAAACTAAAAAAAAATAAAACTCGCTATCAGGTTAAAACCGAAACTAAACCGAGTATGTGTGAACGCGTTGATTGCTTTGTGTTCCCTGGACACGAATTGAAACCTGATGAAATCTGTCCGTTTGGAGGGAGTATTCAGTTCTGTACGGTTTCTATTAGGTACCGAATACAAACTGAATCATCGTTTCACACTTGTCGGCAGCGACCGAAAACGAACCGAACCGAATGAAACCGTATATGTGTGAAATAGGCCTAACGAAGAATTTTCGGACACATGTTCATACAAACTTTTTTGCTTAAAATAACGTCCTCGATATACTGTTAATTTTTTTACACTAGTTGTAAATCATCCTGTATATTAAACAAAGATGCTTAGTAGTTGTTTAATTTTATGTTTATTACATTAGTTATGTAACAGTTTTAAAACTGGCTATGTCTATTTATATACCTACCTAACCTTGTTTTCTAATTTTTAATTATGAAATAAATATAGAATCTTATTTAGTGTAATTTGAAGCATCCGTAATAAGTGAGATTCTACAATACTATTTTTAACATCGTATTTTTCGTGAACGGTTTATCCTTTGACAAATTAGCAAACTTTGTATATTTTTAGCTCAACCCACGAATTGGTAGCGCTATAATATGTTCAACCGCGAGATCTCGGCGCCTAGATCACCTAGAGATCCCGGGTTTCCGCTAAATGGTAGTTATGTGGTTCTAGTTTAGCCCATTTCTAGAATTTTTCCGGTCATGAAAATTCAAAAAAAAAAAAAAAACATTTTCATATAATTTTTTTTAATTTTTCAAATTTTTCATATACAGGCTGTTCCAGACCACCCATCCACTATGTTTTACGCCCAAACTATTGAAGATAGAGTTTTAGAGTAAAATATTTACTGTATATATCGACTCGAAAGAATTTTAGGAAAATATTTTCAACCCCCTAAAACCGCTCCTTGGGAGGTAGTTTGAGGGGCACATGCCCATTTCTCAGCAAAATCAAATGGAATGGTATATCAAAAAGTACATATTTGTAAAGATCATTATAAAACTTTTATAAAACAAAAATTTTCATACTTTCACTTGTTTAAAAATATGACGACTTGTTCACAAATTTTAGGGTTTTACTAAAAGAGCTCCAATTTCGTTAAATATTAATGGAATTTTATTATTTTTTTTAATTTAGAAAGAAGAAATAATGAACTTTGTAAAGATGTACGATTATTTGAGATTTTAATAGTTTAAAGTGTCATACACGACATACCAAAAATTGAAAAGTTCAATTAGGGATAATTCAAAATTTTTAATCTAAAATTTTCTTAATAAAAGTCGTTAAGAAAATTTTAAGTTATTTAAATGGGAAACAAGACCCCCCTGGCGGCTCCTCTTAAAATTGAACAACAGGGTAATCTTTCAGCGATGATTTATTTTAGGTCAAAAACTAACGTATTTTGTAACGAAGATACAAAAAAAATTGACACACCCAAATTGATCATAAAAACTTTTCTGCTTGAAATATTTTTCCCGAACAACCTGATATGACACATCCTGTATAAAAATATAAATATCGGAATATATAATTCATTCAATTCAAAGAAAGCATATACAAAGAGGAAAATACGAAAATATTCATTTTACAAAATTAAAAGTTTTAAAAACAATAGATAAATAAACAGAACCTCGGTTACGTTTTGTATGGAAAAATGTAATTCAAATGATATCTAGAGAGAATGTTTGTTTATATGGAAATAAGCATCCATAATCCTCTCAGCAAGGACAAAGGCTTTATTGTCGGGATCAATATAAACCAATGCGTATGAAACAGTTACAAATATTTTTTATTTTAAATTGAACTTTTATTCATTATACGAATTTACAAAAAAACAGTGTTGTACTCATGACCGGGCTAGTAAAATTTACTAGTTAATAAGCACTAAGGCAGCGATTCTCAACCTGTGGGGCGCGCCCTCCTTGGGGGGCATGATAAAACTGAAAGAGGTGCGCGATCATATCAAGAAAAAATATTATTAAAAAATTATTTAATTTATACTGAAAGAAAAGCAATAAAATACATTCTGACATAATAAAAAATACTCTGCCTTGTAAATGCACGGTGCTTCCTCGTGCTATATTCATCAAAGGTAGTTAATTATTGAACAATTTAAATAAAAACCGATAAAGTATTCAGATGAACTGCCTGTCATTGGTTAACCATTTAATTTTCATACGATTTTAATAAAAAAAATTAATTTTACATTTTTCTTAATACGCGCCTGGTTATTACGTCGTATATTTTGAATTTTTTGACAATTTCAATCAAAATGGTTATTTTTCTGCTATACGAATGTCAAAATGACATTTAAAACGTCAAAGTGACATTTAATATGTCAAAGTAAATAGCAGTTTTAAAAAAACAAATGACGATTTTCTTAAGTCAAATTGAGATAAATCTTTGTAAGGGAATATTTTACAACAAAAGTAGGTAACCTATATTATAGAGAATTGAATGCTCTACAAAAAAGGTTCTATAAAATTTTCACGTAACATGTGTCTTTCTTGAGATATCTTCAAAAAATAAAACTTTTTGGATGTCACCCCTCCCCCTTACACACAATTTTAATTATTTTGAAATGGGACCGTCCTCAAGCCAGACCAAACCAACCAACCAAGTTTCATTAATATCGGTTTAGTGGTTCATGAGTTAAGCGTGTGACAAGGATTGGGGGACAGACACACACACAGACACACACACAGACAGACAGACAGACACGGAACAAAAAGTGTTTGTCTTGACCTGAAACGGATAAATCCGGTAAAATTTTTTAAATCGGAGAACAAATTTTTTTTCTCGTTTTAAAACGATAACTAAGCTTCTCGTATCTTCGATATTGCGAGGAAGCAATAAAATACACGTTTACATTTACACTGATATACACTTATAAATAGGATTGTATATCAGTACTGTACAGTGTATTTAAAAAATTAACTTATCAATATTAAATTAAAAACAAGATTAATAATTATTAGTGACTCTTTTGGGCCTGTCTTGTATGTAGAGCAATGTTCTTCGAAAGAAGGTTTAACCCTTTGAGTCCTAGTAGCTTCGCACTGGAATCACCTATTTATAAATTATTTCAACGTCAATTATTAACTTTTCTATTTTAAAAAATCAGGACTTAAAGGGTTAATATTAGAAATTGACACTATTAGCATTTTTAGGGTTCCGTAGAAAACTAGGAACCCTTATAGTTTCTCCATGTCCGTCCGTCCGTCCTGAAAAATTTTGAAATAATAAGATGAAATTTGGTACACGGCCGTAGATTGATGACCCAAAAACAGAAATGATAAGATTTTTGAAAATAAAAATTTTTTAGACCCCCCTTTCATAAAATGAAGTGTTTTCAAAAAAAAAATTTCACCTACAGCATTGAGTGGGGTGTCGTTAGAAAGGTCTCCTAAAATGCAACAAAAAATGTAACAGAAATTTTTAATTTTAATCCTTCGATCACGATGTATTTTCTCTCCAAAGTCATTAAAAAAGCGTCCCCCCCCTCTATTTTCTAAACTACCAATTTAAAAAATCTGAAAAAATTTCAGAACGTAGATTTTAATTAGTACTTTCACTGAAAATTATAACGAACATTGTCAAAAATATTTTGGACCCCCCTTTCATAGACTGAAAATTGAACTTTCATTTTTTTTCCCACTTACCCTATTGAGTGGGGTGTCATTTAATACGTCTTGTAAAATGCAATAAAAAACGTCAAATAACTTTTTGATTTTAACCCTTCAGTCGCGATATATTTGCTTTTTAATGTCGCTGTCAGAGCGTCCCCCCCTCCATTTTCTAAACTATCGATTCAAAAAATCTGAAAAAAAATCAGAATGTAGCTTTTAATTAGTACTTTCACTGAAAATTATAACGAACATTGTCAAAAATATTTTGGACCCCCTTTTCATAGATTGAAAAGTGAACTCACATTTTTTTCATTTACCCCATTGAGTGGGGTGTCATTTGATAGGTCTCCTAAAATGCAATAATAAAAGTCAAATGACTTTTTGATTTTAACCCTTCGGTCACGAAAATTTTGAAAAAACTCTTTTTTTTATAAATCGTAGTGAGAATGACTACGGAACCCTATCATGTGCGTGCCCAACAAGCACTTGCCCGTTTTATTTTATATTTAGCTGAGATCTATTTTTCAGTGAAAACCTTTTGTATGGGGGGTGAGAATTGTGATTGAAAATTGGGTTGCAAATACTAAAAGGTTGAGAAACGCTGCACTAGGATATTAATTTTGTGATATTATCTATGGATTTGTTATGGAATATAGAGCAGTGATACTTCAACTTATTGTAACACAGTTGGTGACTCTGATCGTACAAAATAATTATCATAATATCACCACTGTTTTAATACCGTTGTTTGTGTTTACATATAACGCGTGCGCGTAACTTGTCAAAGTCTTCATTAAACTCCAAGATAACTGTCATATAGGTTTGATACCGCATTTGAGAGTGCTTGCTAGCTAGTAACTTTGGTAGTTCTTTTATGATACCGGACATATGTACCTATGTGTTTTTAGGGTTCTGAAGAAACCCTATTAATCTCACTTTGTCGTCCGTCCTTTTCACTCAAAGCTCAATAGCTCGTAAACTATATAAGCTAGAACCTTGAAATTTTGACAGAATATGTAAAATGACACCCTCTAGTAAAATATGTACAAATATTTTGGAAAAATATTTTTTTAGGGGGGTGCTAAGAAGCTAAAGACAGGCAAAAAAATTTTTTTTTTTATACCAAGGCAAGTGGCACATCAAAATGTGTAACCAAGCTAGTGTAATTTATTTTTATTCTTATTTTTTTATAAATCAAAAATGGCGCCTACAGGGGGCTTTAAAGCAAATTAAAAACAAAAAACAAAAAAAATGTATTCCAAGTCGTGTGGGATGTCAAAATGTAGATCTCAGTGAGTAGAATATGACACTATTTTTTTTTTCTAAATTAAAAATGGCCCCTATAGGGGGCTCCAAGCAAAAATTTTGTCTGCCCCCCCCCCCCCTTCTAACTCGGTAACTACTGGCTCGAAAAATTAGGTAACGAGATTTTGGTGAGACTACCAACGACAAATACTAAAGTCACCAATATCATTTCAAATTTTGGAGAAAAAGGGAGGGGTACATTTTATTTTTTATCTGGGCATGTGGGGTGTCGAAATGTAGAACTCAGTGAGTAGAATATGGCACTATTTTTTATTTTATTTTTTAATTAAAAATGGCGCCTGCAGGGGGCTTAATGAAAACAAAAATTTGCCCACTCCCTCTCTAGCTCGGTTACTACTGACTCAAAAAATCTGAAAAAAAAATTGGTAATGGGGTTTTTATAAAACTAGTAACGACAAATACTAAAATCAACAATATCATTTCAAATTTTGAAATAATAGGAAGGGGCGTCATGGAATTTTTTTTATTTTCATTTCTAGGCTTGTGGGGTGTCAAAATGTAGATCTGAATTAATAGAATATGATCCTATTTTTATATTTATTTTTAACTTAAAAATGAACCTGCAAATGGCTCGAAATAGTCCACGTAATATACGACTATCCGCTTTTTACGACCAATATGATCGATCCCTTTGGTGTCGTTATAACCGGTTTCTACTGTATTTCAAAGCGTCGCCATTTTCTGAAAAAATTAAATTAATTAAAAAAACGGTTACGCACAGCCATAGCTACATTCATATAGATATTGATAAATGATCTATATATGTATAGTCGTAATAACCGGTAAAAATGTAATTATATGGGATTCAGTTTGACTTTTATTTTGACTCGTCAAAAACGATACGTCGTATTAACCGATGTCGTTATAACCGGTTTCTACTGTATTATGAATTTTTGTCAATATAAAGCGTACCTACTTATGTTTCTTTTACAAAAATAATTCAAAATTGTGATAAAAAAATAATAAATTGGAGTTATATGTTTTTTAATAGACGAACATAAAATAAAATTAGAAGTTCTAAACTCTAAATTTTGCAAAAAAGTTCGTTTTTTTTTTAATGTATAGTCTATTTCATTTAAGTTTGCAGTGATTGCTAGGTGATTTGACGGTATAAAACGTGTATCGTACCGTCAAATTACCCCGCAACCACTGCAAACTTAAATGAAACAGACTATAACTTGTTGAGGAACGTATCTATCGCGTAAAAAGAGACACTACTGTATATACAGCTATATTTAAAACACATTTTAGATATTTTTGACCCCCACCCCTCTTTCTTTACGAAAGGTTTTTCATTGTTTACTTAAAGACATCCCAATTACTTTAAACATTTTCATTACGAATAATTGTGAAGCATTATTTAGATATGTAAATTTAAGATTGCAGCTAGCAGACACATAAAGTTGAATTAATTTGTTACACACATAACATTATGATATTAGTTTAGAGACTTCTGGTTTGGGGTGACCGTTAAATCTGTAATTTTCAGTAAGGACTAATATTGTCGACAAAAAAACACTCTAGTAAATGAAGTAGAAGTTGTATAATTCCATTAACACGGAATACATTATCATATTCCTTTTATTATCTAAATGGAGAATGCATTTACTAATTGTAAATTAAAACTTAACTGTTTTGATTTATGTCTAATAAGATACTCAGACTATTTAACAGTTTAAACATCCCCATTATGTTCATATTGTCGAGTTGCTCTACTATCCATAAATATTCATATTTTGATGTTTTTTTTTACTTTCTTATATATGTACATACAGCTGTATGTGTGAAACATAGGCGCCGACTTTTCATTTCACCTGGGAGGGGGCGAGATTTTCATAAGGGTTTTGGGGGGGGGGGGACAAAAAATTTATTAAAAAAATATGCAATATCGAACATTCGTATTAACGAACACAATGAAATTTAAAAAATTGGTAAAGACATACACCAGTGTATACCATAAGGGTTCCGAAATATATACTACGTGGACTGTTTAGAGCCATTTACAACTGAATTTTTGAGTTAAAAATAAATATAAAAATAGGCTCATATTCTATTTATTAGATCTACAATTTAACACCCCACAAACCTAAATATCAAAATAAAAAAAAATTCATAACAACCAATTTCAAGGTTCTAGCTTATATAGTTTACGAGCTATTGAGTTTTGAGTGAAAAGGACGGACGGACGGACGGACGGACGACAAAGTGAGATTAATAAGGTTTCTTCGGAACCCTAAAAAAGGAAAAAAAGCTTAAAATCTACCTTAAGATTCTTTAAAAAAAATATTTTCATTTGCACCTTAAAAAGTTTCTTACTTAATATATTTTTTTGCGCTAAAAAATTTCAAAAATACAACTTAGGATTCGAGATTTTGATGGAAATATCCATTTTGACTATTTTCGCCATAATATCTTATGTCGGTCTGTCTGTCTGTAATCGGTGTTGCTCAAATACGACAAATAGTACATGGTAAAATTTTATATTTAAGATTAATTTTTGAAAGCGTCTTACAACCGTAAAAACAATGTAGGTATTTTTACCTATTTTTTTGGTTATTTAGGCTTTCAAGAGTTAATATGCGTCTATAAGAGGTAATAAACCTCAAATTACAAAAAAAATAGTTTCTCGATATTTTTAGGTGTTAGTAAATAGGGGATGGCATATTTTTGACCACGTAGTGAACTGCGATTGATTTTGTTTCTCCAACGACAAACATCGGTACACAGCAAAAAGTAAATAGCAATTTATAAAAAACCTACACTTGCGTGTTGCCGTGCAATTCACTTGACACAACTCAAAAAATTTATCCCGAGTCCAATGAGGTATATGATGCCATATAGGAAAAAATGGGGAGAGTCATGATAAGAAAAATTCTTAAAATGGGCCAAACTAGAACCGCAGACCTACCAATTAGCGAAAACCCGAGGTCTCTAGGTGGTCAGAGGGCCGAGACAAACGGACTGAAAATCGAGTATACAAACGCTACCACTTCGTGGGTTGCACTAAAAATGACGATTTCTTAAAGCAAATTGAGATAAATCTTCGTAAGGGAATATTTTACAACAAATATTGTGGTAACGTATATTATAGAAAATTGAATGCTCTAAAAAAAAATTCTATAAAATATTCACGTAACATGTGTCTTTCTTGAGATATCTTCAAAAATAAATAAATATTTATATCTTACACACGATTTTAATTATTTTGAAATGTGACCGTCCTCAAGCCAGTCTTAACCAACCAGCTAACCAAGTTTCATTAATATCGGTTCAGTGGTTCATGATTTATGCTTGTGACAAGGAATCAAGGGACACAGACACACACACAGACACGAAACAAAAAGTGTTTGTCTTGACCTGAAACGGAAAGATCAAGTTAAAAACATCGCTGATGATTCTCGGGAGTTTTTGGGAGGAAAAAACGATATTTTCGAGAAAGTAACATGGTGTATTTACAAAACGTGGGAGGGTGGGGGCAAAAAAATTATTTTAGCGGTTTCCGGGGTATTTTGGGCCAGGGAATCAAAAATAGAGGGTTCCCATTTAAAAAATACGAAGGGGGAGCGTTCCCCCCGGTGGGCAGATCCTCCTCCATAACTAGCATCGCCATGTGATAGCTGGGTAAAAATGCTAACATTTTTGTCTGGATCATTTTTCCCGATAATTCCTCCCTGGCGAGTTACGCAGGTGTATCCATCGTTTTTCAACACCCTGTATAATAATAATAAATATCACATTTTACAATGTGATTGTTGGACAAAAATTATGGAGTTTTCGTTATATTCAGGTAAGAATACTTTCCTCGAATATGCGTAATTATATATTGATGGAATGCATATAATTATTTTTAATTACAGTCGACTTTTTCTAAGAATTTTGTAGGGAGGGTACCCGGGTATCCGGGTGGCAGATGCTGTGAGTTTTTTTTTGGGTGGTAACACAAAGGTTAAAATGATCAATTGATTTTTGAAATAAACACAAACATAGGTAAAGTTAGTAGGTATGTAAATAAATTAATTTAAAGTCAACAAGTTTCAGATAAGTTTAGTAAAGTTCAGGTGTAATTCTGAGTAATGTTATATTGATAAGGGTCTGATTCCTAACAGTTGCTAACAAGGAAACTATTCGAGCATGGGCCATCGGATCCTGATTAAATCAAGCCTTCAGGATAAGGGTATGGTTTTTAAACTTTGTTATAAATGGAGTTCTGTTGTAGATGCTATAACTAATTATAACTGTACCAAATACAACTAAGGAAGTTGACACTATAGAAAATAATACCTATATGTACTATTTTTGACAATAAACTTAAAGAAGGTTGATACACTAAAAAAATAACAGAGATTTCCATTAAACTTTAATGCCCGGTATTATAAAGAAATTGCATGCAAGCAAATTTGTTTCCATGGAAATTTGCGATTTGCAAACGCTATCTACTAGGAGTCAAATGTAAATGACAACCAATCACAGATTGTAGCTTTAAAATATCAAGACAATTTGACTCCTAGTTTGCTTTGCATGGAAACAAATTGCTTGCATGCAATTTCTTTATAATACCGGGCATTAAAATAACAAAAATCTTTTAAAAATTTCAAGGTCATGAGGAGAATAGTTTGACAGATATTAAATAAACAAATTAACATGCATTCTTATGAGAACTGAATAATTTCTCAAAATACATGACAGGACTTTTCAAAGTGATGTGACAGAGAAAATTTGAGCATACATTCTTTATTTACTTACAAAGATATCTGTACATTTTTTTAGAATGAATAGGAAACGCGTTTTTTACTTAAATAAAAAAACGGGCAAGTGCGTGTTGGGCACGCACTTGATAGGGTTCCGTAGTCATATATAAAAAAAGAGTTATTTCAAAATTGTCGTGACTGATTTTAACTTTTATTATTGCATTTAAGGAGACCTATGAAATGACACCCCATTCAATGCGGAAAATGAAAAAAAATGTGAGTTAACTTTTCAGTATATGAAAAATATTTTTGACAATATTTGTTATAATTTTCAGTGAAAGTACCTAGTAATTAAAAGCTACATTCTGAATTTTTTTCAGATTTTCATAATTGATAGTTTAGAATATAGAGGGGGGGGATGCTTTCAGCTTTCATAATGACTATGAAGAGCAAATAAATCGTGAACCTTTCTAATGACACCCCACTCAATTGGGTAGGTGAAATTTTTTTTAAAACACTTTTCATTTTATGGAAGGGGAGTTTAAAAAAAAAATTTTTTTTCAAAAATATTATCATTTCTGTTTTTGGGGCGTCAATCTACGACCGTATACCAAATTCCATCTTATTATGTTAAATTTTTACAAGACGGACGGACGGACGAACATGGGGAAACTATAAGCGTTCTTAATAAAATGTCCTTTACTAGATGCTGAAATATTAATAATACCTGTGAAAAAAAATTGCCAAACATTGACCCAATGTTGGCTTCCCTCTTTAAACAAAAACATATGTAATAGTACAGTAAAAATAGATAATTTGAACACAAAATTTTTTATCAACGAAATTTGTTACATACGTAGTTTTATACATATAAACTTTAAGAAACCGTTGAGCATAGTCGACTAAGGGGTGCAGGGGGTGAAAGGGGTAAAACAACGTATGTACCAAATTTCGTTGATGAATAAATTTGTGTGTTTATTTTGGAAATTTTTGACTATTTTTACTGTACTATAACTAACTACATTATTAATTTTCAGCATTTAATACAAAATAAAATAGAAACAAATATCTCAATTAATTCAAACTACCTCCCCTCCCTTTTTTGGGTTAGAAATACTCCTATATGAGACGCACAGTTTGATGACCACATATTAACAACAATAATACTATTAACTATTTCACTAAATATGATATGACATTATTATACGTAGGTACTAATGTGTTGGTGGTATAGTTAAATGTATTCAAGCAAGAAGTTTTTAAATTTATCCACGTTTACAGTTCATAGTAAATGCGTGAATCCCTTTCCATAATTCACCCGTGTTAATGTACACACTAATCCTCACACAGAATTTAAAATCACATCCCTGCCTAATTTACACTAGGTATATTAACATCCCAATGATAATTATTTAACTTTAACCTCTACCAATTAAACTTAATATGTTTGGTATAATTTATACATATATTATTTATTTATATGTTTTAATATATATTTGTTATATGGTCTCTTACTCATGATTATCTCATTGTTAATTCCTTTAACGTCGATATTTATAATAACACATCACACTATAATATAAACGTGCAATATATATATATGTATGTATATATGTCCGGACGAAACTATAGCTTTATAGACTCTGGAGCCACCGGGCCGATTTTGATAATTTTTTTTTCGTCATGTAGCTTGACTCTTTTTCCAGTCAATAGGCTAGATTTCATTTCTTAGCTATGAAAGGTCTCTGAGTTGTGATTTTTTTCCGAAAAAGTACATCGAAATTTTACTGAAAAAACGATGAATTAGCTGATTCGAGCATCGGCTTTTGTTTTTCAGACAGTGTGATTGTCGTTTGAAAAATACTATTTTTACGATAATTTGTTAAATTACAAGATATCACTGTTGTATTTTGTTTATATCTGTCAAAATATGACATTTATAAAGAAGAAAACACATGGATTTTTATTGACATTTTCATAAAAAACACACTGATAAATTACTTGATTAATTTTAAAATGTTGGATTTGTGAATAAATTATAATTTCTACATAAAATAGATTTTGATTGAAATTGTTAAACAATGAATTTATAAACAGCTGTTTTTTATCTTATTAACGTCAGGAGCGTGTAAAGAAATGTTATTTTGTACATTTTGATTAAATTGCTTTTAAATTAAATTTTAACCAAAATTGATTGGTAATTTGATGTAATTAGTATAATTCTCTATAGATAATATTAAAAAGTTTTTGTTAACTATAATGTCAGGAGCGGCGAATTAAAAAATATTTAAAATCTTTTTTTCTAATTAGTTTAAATAGAAATTTCGTAACGTTTGTAAAAACTTTAGATTTTTTTTGAACTGTTCAAAAATTATAAATTTCAGAAAAATATGTACATTATAATATAGGTCAGTAGCGTCTCTAAAAAAATTATTTAATGAATTATTATTTTCTTGGAAGTTTTGAGACTGATATATTAATAATTTTTTTTTTAATAATAATTAAGTCAGGGGCGTCGCATAAAAATAATTAAAATTGAAATTTTTAAAAAGTGACGTAGACAAATTTTTTAAAATGTGAGATTTGTGAATCAATTATAATTTCTACATAAAATAGATTTTGAATGAAATTGTTAAACGATGAAATTATAAACAGCTGTTTTTTATCTTATATACGTCAGGAGCGTGTAAAGAAATGTTATTTTGTACATTTTGATTAAATTGCTTATAAATTAAATTTTAACCAAAATTGATTGGTAATTTGATATAATTAGTATAATTATCTATAGATAATATTAAAAAGTTTTTGTTAACTATAATGCCAGGAGCGGCGAATTAAAAAATATTTAAAATCTTTTTTTCTAATTAGTTTATATAGAAATTTCGTAACGTTTGTAAAAACTTTAGATTTTTTTTGAATTGTTCAAAAATTATAAATTTCAGAAAAATATGTAAATTATAATATAGGTCAGTAGCGTCTCTAAAAAAATTATTTAATGAATTATTATTTTTTTTGAAGTTTTGTGAGACTGATATCAATAAATTTTTTTTAATAATAATTAAGTCAGGGGCGTCGCATAAAAATAATTAAAATTGAAATTTTTAAAAGTGACGTAGACAAATTCATTTTAATTGAAAGTGAACAAAAATTAAAAACTTCAGGAATATATAAAAATAAAAAGTAAAAAAACTTATATTAACCATTTTTTTATACAAATAACGTACTCTTTGAATATGAAAAACATGTGTAAATTTTAATTATAATAAATGTTTTCAATTATCATTTTTAGGTTTATAATATAATATACTTATGCATACGAGGGTCGCAGCCGAAGGCTGCGACCCGAGTACATTTGAGGTTGGGTAATTTGTAGATGTAATATTACTAAAAATTGTAATAATGATATGTGATTATCACCGCCAATTAGAGAAAAAAAATGAGTATCCGCAAAAAGAATGGAAAATTATTATAATATACACATACGAGGGTCGCAGACCCGAGTAAATTTGTAATTAGGTAATGTATACATGTAAGATTACTGAAAATTTTAATATTGATTATCTCCGCCAAATTCAAAAATTAACTATCAAAAAATAGTGGTAAGAGTATGATATATACACATACGAGGGTCGCAGACCCGAGTAAATTTGTGTAAAAAATATGGCGTGAAAGGGGGTTGGGGCGCGAAGCGCCCAGGGGCACAGCCCCTAGTAGTTTTATTTATAAACGTAACATGTTAATAAAGGCTTGTATTTAAATGCATTTTTTTTAATTAATAAACACTTTTTATTTAATCGTTTTTACTTGTAACAAATATACTGCATGAACAATACTTAGTTATTCAACAGTAAACAAATATATTGAACTTGAAACATGTTATACCTATCACTTTAAATAAATGAGTCGTCCAGATGCAAAACTTGCTATCCACATATTCTAAGATTTTGAGATTTTTATATCTTTGGATTCTACTCGTCTCAGGCTACAAGTATTATAATAAATTGGACTGAAAACCCGACAAAAATCTCTTAAAATTAAATTTGAAAAATTAAGTTGGTTGCAGAAATTGCGATATTTTTGGTGAACTAACATAAAAATTATTTTAATAAAAGTAATAAATTTTGTATCGAATTGAGACAAGAAAAAAACATGACAGGTTTTGGATCCAGACCAGGCCCGGATTTACCATGCAGGCAATGTAGGCACGTGCCTATAGCGGCAAAAATTTAGGGGCGGCAGATTTGAGCGTTTTGGTAAATTTTTTATGTAATTACCTAAAAAAAAATTTGACAACGAAAAAAAAAACAAGTTTATTAATATAAAAAATATTTACTTTTTTGAATTTTATTCAATAAAAAGGGCGGCAATTTTCGCAACTGCCTACGGGCGGCGAATTTGTAAATCCGGCCCTGATCCAGACTCATGAAAAAGGCATAAGGATATTTTACCTAGAAGCTGCAAAAACAGTTTATGCAATTTTGCTAGAAATCTGTTCAAACACACATAGCAGGTTTTGCATCTGGACTACTCAAATAGTTTCCACTAAAAATAAATACTTTGCACTTGACCTAAATTTGAACCTGTCAGATTTAAAAATTACATATTTTTTAAGTATTTAATGTGATATTTGTGATATTCTATATTTTTGCCTAGCCTACCTACTAACCACTTTCCTTTGGCCTTAATAGATTTGATATATTTAATGTGATTTTCTATAGTATTTTAACCCTGAGCTGCTCCACTTCTCCAGAATAACATACCTGCCACACTGGGGTCACCTCGTACCCCAGACACTAAAATGCTATTTACTCGTAACATATTGAGTAATTTAATTCAATAAAATTCCTCAATCATCTTTGAACGATATGGAATGCAATCTAATCAGTTATTTAAAAGAATATATAATATTTAATATATTTAAAAAATTGAAAACCTTGTAAATTTTAAACAACTTACATTGAAGTTGAAAAAATGTGGGGCACCTGGTACCCCACAGTGGCAGCTAAGGATTAAAATGATTAAATGTTCGCCTTATGCATTAAAAAAATACAAAAGTATAAAAATTTATGTTCGATGTACTAAGTGCATAAGTCGAACTAATATACTATAGTGCAATTAAATATAACCCTTTTGTAAATATAACTGGCTGTATATTTAATATACTGTATAATCAAAGCTGAAAAAGAATCATGTATCACAGTGTTTACCCGTGATAAATTCACCAAATTATAATTAAACATAAACTGCATGAATTTTTTATACAGTGCGTTCACGATGAAAGGAACAAATTCGTTTAAAATTCAGGTAATTATTTTATGGAAAAACGCTCGGACCCGTCGATTAGTATTTTTAGTTGCGGATTTTTTGACATAAGAAAATTGTATACAGGGTGTCCCAAGAAGAACATATGCAGTCATCATTGATTTTTTTAAATGGAACACCCTATATATTGTGCCATTTTTGAATTGTACGATTAATTCTGAACACTTTTTATAGGGCATACTATAGCTCTAAAATCAGCGGTTTTTGGAATAATGACGTTTAAATGTGTTTCAAGAAGAACATATTTAGTCATCATTGATTTTTTTAATGGAAAATCCTGTGTATTATGCAATTTTTGAATTGTATGGTCAATTCTGAATACTTTCTGTACAACATACCATAGCTCTAAAATCAGTGGTTTTTGGAATAATTTTATTTGTTTTGTATGTTTTATTAATAAAGTTAATTAATTTTTTATTTATTTATAACTTTTAAATCGTCATTATTTCAAAAACTACTGATTTTAGAGCTATGCTAAATTGTACAAAAAGTGTTCAGAATTTATCGTACAATTCAAAAATGGCATAATATACAGGATTTTCCATTAAAAAAAATCAATGATGACTAAATATGTTCTTCTTGAAACACATTTCAAACGTCATTATTCCAAAAATCGCTGATTTTAGAGTTTTAGTATGCCCTACAAAAAGTGTTCAGAATTAATCGTACAATTCAAAAATGGTATAATATATAGGGTGTTCCATTTAAAAAAATCAATGATGACTGGATATGTTCTTCTTGGGACACCCTGTATACAATTTTCGTATGTCAAAAAATCCGCAACTAAAAATACTAATCGACGGGTCCGAGTGTTTTTCCACAAAATAATTACCTGAATTTTAAACGAATTTATTCCTTTCATCGTGAACGCACTGTATATGATCGGAAAAAATGTTTCTCGAAGGTTGTAATTACCATCTCAAACCAGAAAAAAATTATTTAAAAAAAATTGATACAGGAACAGATTTTCTTATGTATAGTCCATTTCATGAAAAATGACCGGAGGGGTAAGGGAAGGAAATCCGAACTGACGTCAGTCCATAGACGTAGTCAAACACAAATACATTTATAGAATATATGAATGTTAGATTTCCATCAAAAATTAAAAATCATTATTGAACTATCTGCCAATGGCTTGATCGTCCGGTTCATTATTCAATAGAACGCCGCACATCTAACACGACAACTGAAGTGGTCGACTATAACATTTAGTATAAAGAGAGCGGCACATAGAAATAGTCTTTTATTGAAGCTTCATAGGCATAGTGATTACATTCTTAAGCAAGGTAGTTTTTCATGATATAAACTATACACCAGTGATACATTATGCAATTATAGTAACATTCAATACAGTGAAATGCATATGTATATTTAACATAACACACTATACTGCTCAACTTAATTAATAATAATTAAAAATGCTTGCAATGCTACTAACACGGATGAAATAAATCGCAGAAAATTGAAAAAAATGTTGTAAACTTTTTCACACTCATTAATACGAAAAAATTAAAAATATTGTTTTTTAAACCATTAAACTTGTCTATACGCAGATCATTTTTTTAAATTAAAATACTACATATAACAAGCTTGAAAATGATCTCAAGTTCATTAAAATCTCATAGTTTTTCGTGAAAATACGGAAATTCAAAATTAAAGAAAAAAACATTGTTAACTTGTATAAAAAATGATCCTTTATCTTATAAAATTTTCAATTTGATACAGTTTTTAGTGATAATCTTATAAGAGGAAAAAAGGTAAAAACATTAATGACTCCACCATTTTAAACATAATGGCGGTTATATAAAAAAATTATAAAAAATCGTTTTTTAATGATATTTTAAAAACGATAATTATGAAACAAAAAAAAAATTCCAGAAGAAAATTGAATAAAAGGATTTTAAAGAGAACATTCTCAGCTTTCTAATGCACGTTAGCAAAATGTTGTAGGATCATTTATTTAAGAGTTATGAGCATTTCAAATCAAAAGTGACTTTTTTGTTTTGACAGCTGATAAATTGGTGAAAAAATTAACACTATTAAAAACATTGACTTTTAATTAGTGAAGTAAAAATATCTGCCATGGCAGTCACGGGATTTTGCTTTTTTTTAAAATGTAATCACTAAACCGGAAACGGATGTTCACTCTTGTCAATAATCGAATTTTCGAATTATTTTTGTAATAATACGAATTAGAAAGAAATATTTTATTTAAAAATTGTCAAGTATATTATTATCAATTGATTTGTTTCCAATTTTTAAAAAATAATTATTTAGAATCACCAACTCTTCAATCTCTGTAAAATGCATAAGAAAGTCCCGTGACACTCATGGCAGATATTTCTGAATTATAATAAAAAAAATGTTTTTTCGAAAAAAATGAATAGAACATAAATTATAGATAATAATATTACCAACAATTTTTAACTTGACCAAATTTCATATAATTTGAACTGTTTCAAAGTAGTTCGAAAAATTCAATAATCTATCTCAGTAAATATCCGTATCCGGATGAAAGATCGTTTTCAAAAATAGGAGGTTTATTTCCCAGACAAAAGTTGATATTAAATATAAAATTTCACCCTTCTACGATTTGTCGTATTTGAGTTTACAACACTTTAAACAGACAGACACACAGACATCATGGCGAAAATAGTCAGAGAAGGTCAAAATGGATAATTCCATCAAAATCCTTATTACGAAAAAATCGGCTTCACAATACTTATACCTATTTAACATTACATGAGTATAAGAAAGTAAAATAATTTTCTGCTAGATTTTTTTTCTGTCAGGGTTAATTTTTATTAATTTATTACATCTAAGTAAATAACAGTTAAAGATGTTACATTCCCAATTTTTCTTTTCATTTTATTTCTGCAAACGTAGCTAACAACAGTGACAAAAACATTCTGGAAGACGGATGACCTTACTTGCTGTCATGAAGTAGCAATTTTTTCTATTAATCTTTCCTGATAAAAAAACAATTATCAATTTTTGTTGTGTCATTAATAAAACTTAATTAACTTTACACTAGAATTATTGTGATCTTTATTTATCATAATAAATCTTCATGACGCATTTCTTTATAAACATTGTATCTATTATTTTACTGACAATTATTTTTTTATTATACACTCATCAAAATAACTAAAGGGTTCGGAATATTTTTAGAGAAAAAAAAACTTTAAAAACAGTGAAAAGTACTTATACTACATAATAATAATAACATTTTTTGAACTGGGTTTTCTTTATTTTAAATATTAATAAATAATTTTAAAACTAAAATTATGTAAAAAAATACTTTTTAAAAACAAGCTTTTATTAAAAATGCACTAAAAAGTAAAAAATAATTTTCAGCTATCACAAAAATTTAAGGTTTTTATGACTAAAACCAATAAAAGCGTGGGGCGCTTACAAAGGCAAATGTAATTAATTGTATTTATAAAATTGTTAAGTAGTTTATCAAAAATTCTATATATTTATTTGATTTAATGTGCAAATTTTCTACTATTATCTTATATCAATTTTTACTTTATTTCTTATTTTGCATAATTTTATTATTCATACATTTGTCTTTATAGCGCCCCGCGCTTTTATTGGTTTTAGTCATAAAAACCTCAAATTTTTGTGATAGCTAAAAATTTATTTTTTACTTTTTAGTGCATTTTTAATAAAAGCTTGTTTTTAAAAAGTATTTTTTATAAAATTTTATTTTCTAATTTTTAGTTACTGATTGACTAACTAACATAAATCTCGACAAACTCTTTCATTTGATACCCATATCAAGATGGTTATAAAGAAAAAGATAATCCGCCATCATGGGGCGTCCGCCATATTAGATTTAGAATGACGTCACATAACTAATCGTATTCTACTCGTCAAACCCTTTCATTTGATATCTATATTAAGATGATTATAAAAATAAGGTAATCCGCCATCTTGGGTCGTCCGCCATATTGGATTTAGAAAGATATTAGATATACTATATTGCATTGTCACCGGACTCATATACGTATACAAAATTTCAAAGCTCTATCTTAATTAGAACTATGTAGTCGAAATTTTGATTGCAATATTTGATCTTAACTAACAAACAAATTATATAAAAGCTTTTAATTAAAAACCCACCTGCGTTAAAATGAAATTTGAACTAAATGAATTAAACAAGATTTACCTAAATTAAAGACATGCTAGTGATACTGTCAAAAATATTTTGATAATTTTACATAATTTTTTTTTTTTTTTAATCTTATGGAAATTGGGTGTCAGCAAGATGGTCTAAATTTTTTATATTTAATGATTCGTAAATATACTAATTTTATGCTTTGACAGAAATATTTTAAATTTCGCGCCGTTCGAAGATTTTGCGATGTTGTCATACTTCATCACTTATTTTTAATCACATTGGGGTTATGTCAAATTTTTGTATTTATTATTGAAAATAATTTTAACGGTGTGGTAGAAGTTAACGATTTTTTGGCTAATGATTCATAAATATCATATTTACTCTTGGTGTGAGTTGTGAGTAAATGGTAATGTTAGTATAGATTCTACAATCATTCAAAAATATTTCCCATTTACGACCATGTATAAGAGAAATATTTAAAAATTATTTTCTCAGAAACGGTGTGGACAATCAATCTCAAATTTTGACAGTGAACATTTGGTATAGGTATCTTTCGCTCTACAAAATTTCAGATTTATGGTAATGTTTTTTTAAAAGTACTCCCATTCTTCCTTAAGATTTAATAGCAATAGAGAAAAAAAATGATAGAATTTAACTGTTATAGTGGAAGGATTTTTCAATGATGAAAACTAAAAACTTTTGTTTTATGACAGAATTTTTTAATATTTTTTTTGCCTATTAATCATATAAAAAGAACCCAAAAACACAAGTATCCTGAGTATTAGATTTTTCTAACGGCTTTTTTGCAATTTGACTCTACGTTACTCGTGATAGAACTATGGAAGTACCATGCCGTCTAGTGGTAAAAATACGCAATATGGAGGGTTGTGCCCATTAAGGGGTTACATACAGTTAGAATTTTCAAAAAATAAAAAAAATGTATTTCATTTTCGTAATGTACATATATTTAAGTACACACAAAAAAAAATATATATACACTAAAATGCAAAATTAACGGATCACTAAATTTTTCAAATATTTTTAGGTGTTTTTAAATAGCTGGATCTCTGCGAAAAATGGTCGCAAAAGAGTTTTAAAAAAACCGTTCTAAAGCATGAACATTCTAGTTTTTGAATCAATTATTGAAAATTTTATTATCCTTCAGGATAATATCCTTTTTTAAGTTGAAACGCCAAACAAAAATTTTTCAAAAAATTATATTAATTTTGAGAGGCTCTACAGGACATGCGAATTTTTTTCGGTTAAACCAAATAAAGAATTGTTGTAGGTCGGACTTTTTTCTTCAATTTACTTTTTTTTTCATTGCTGTACGATTTTTTTTGACCGAGTAATGTGCAATCGAAGCAAAAATCATATGTTTAACTTTAAGCGCTTATAACTGGGGAACAAATAATCATAAAAAAAATTTAAGGGTAGATTTGGAAAGCTGAAAATATTTCCTTTAATGTCTTTTAGTTACTTATTTGATAAAAAATTTTTTTAATAATGTAAAATTCGTTTGAAAGTGACCTGAAAAATCGCATATTTTTCATTTTTTATAAAACATGGGGGAACTTTGGGGGGAATCACGGGATCATTAAAGTTAAAAGTTAAGTTAAAAGTATACCTAAAATATCTGCGAAACCCCGAATCTCCTAGAATTTTTTTTGTTTGAACCCCCAAGCCATCAAACTTGGCATATTGCTCTGAGAGCGTTAAAAGATCACTCAAAGTTTCCATCTCTTTGAAGGTATTTTTGAATGGCTGTTTCTCCGGCAAAAATGTTCATAAAACAGTTTTCAAAAAAATGTTTTAAAGCATAAGTGCTCTTCTTTTCTCATCATTTTTTGAATTTTTTTTATTCTTCAAAATAACATCTTTTTATGTTGAGGCGCCGAAAAAAAATTTGAAAAATTTATAACAATTTTGAGAGCCTCCATAGGCCGTGGTACATTTTATTGATAAAATCTAATAAATATTTTTTATAGACCAGAGTTTTTTCTTTAATTTGTTTTTTTTCGGTTTTACTGTATGACAATTTTTGATCGAGTTATTTGCGTTTAAACATTTATTGTTGCTTCCACATCTTACTGCTTATAACGATATAAGCAATAACGATATAAATTAAAACAAACACACTTGTTGATGCTTTCTCGTCGTACTGCATTAAAATTAAAAAAATTATTTTTTTATCAGAAATAAATATCGTCATTTTTTGAAAAAAAAAGTAAAATAAGTAAAATTATAATATTTTTTGTTTTAATTTATATCGTTATTGCTTTTTTTGTTGCATATTTGAACATTTCCTTCAATATGACAATGATTATTTTTAATAAAAAACGAACTTTTGAAATTTCAAAGCAGTAAGATGTGGAAGCAACAATAAATGTTTAAACGCAAATAACTCGATCAAAAATTGTCATACAGTAAAACCGAAAAAAACAAATTAAAGAAAAAACTCTGGTCTATAAAAAATATTTATTAGATTTTATCAATAAAATGTACCACGGCCTATGGAGGCTCTCAAAATTGTTATAAATTTTTCAAATTTTTTTTCGGCGCCTCAACATAAAAAGATGTTATTTTGAAGAATAAAAAAAATTCAAAAAATGATGAGAAAAGAAGAGCACTTATGCTTTAAAACATTTTTTTGAAAACTGTTTTATGAACATTTTTGCCGGAGAAACAGCCATTCAAAAATACCTTCAAAGAGATGGAAACTTTGAGTGATCTTTTAACGCTCTCAGAGCAATATGCCAAGTTTGATGGCTTGGGGTTCAAACAAAAAAAATTCTAGGCGATTCGGGGTTTCGCAGATATTTTAGGTATACTTTTAACTTAAAAAAAACATAGACACTTTAATGATCCCGTGATTCCCCCCAAAGTTCCCCCATGTTTTATAAAAAATGAAAAATATGCGATTTTTCAGGTCACTTTCAAACGAATTTTACATTATTAAAAAATTTTTTTATCAAATAAGTAACTAAAAGACATTAAAGGAAATATTTTCAGCTTTCCAAATCTACCCTTAAATTTTTTTTATGATTATTTGTTCCCCAGTTATAAGCGCTTAAAGTTAAACATATGATTTTTGCTTCGATTGCACATTACTCGGTCAAAAAAAATCGTACAGCAATGAAAAAAAAAGTAAATTGAAGAAAAAAGTCCGACCTACAACAATTCTTTATTTGGTTTAACCGAAAAAAAATCGCATGTCCTGTAGAGCCTCTCAAAATTAATATAATTTTTTGAAAAAGCTATTTAAAAACACCTAAAAATATTTGAAAAATTTAGTGATCCGTTAATTTTGCATTTTAGTGTATATATAAAAAGATATGTATGGGGCCTGTGGGCTCTTTGATTTTTATCAAGTATTTTTTTCCCCTACATTTCGCACTTTTATAAGGTAATATGCCACAAAATACACATACACATACATTGTTGATTTATCATAAGATCAATTATTTACGAGAAATACGATGGTAAAGATAATATTATATATATAAAACTTGCTGTTTTGTCCCTTTGATCTGAATATGGTAAAAAAGCAACATATAACCATTTTATAATAAACTATAATACCCTCTCACTCCATAAATGAATATGTTTCTGTCAAAGCTTGTCCATAATTAAAATTATTACGCTGAAAACTTCAACTTTTAAAAAATTCTATATGAAATTCCTGGAATTTTTTTTTCAAATAAATTTTATTTAAGTGAAATGACATTTATGTATTTTATTAATTATGCTCGTTACGTTGATTTTTTTATGTTATTTTAAACTAATTATTAATAATCTATATCTATAAAAGAGTTTGTCCTTAACCACTCACTCACTCATATATCAACGTACAGCCCAAACCCTTGGACCTAGAAACGTGAAATTTCGTAGGTGTCTTCCTTTTATGATGTAAGCACCCACTAAGAAAGGATTGTTCGAAATTCAAATCCTACGGGGTTAAAACAGTGTGTCAAAGTTTATATAAACATTTTTTTTGTTCGCATTTAATTGAAACTTATCGAACATACTCTACAATATAAATAATGAAACAATTATTTCAGCATTTCCCAAAATTTAACCCCTAAGGTGTTAGGGGGGTGGAAAAATTTGTAAAATATATTTTTTTTGTATTCACCGAATGAAACATGGTACACGTAGGTACTCTGCAAGACAAACATCAGTCATTAGTTACGAAAATATGGGAATAGGGGGAGGGATAAAATTTTGATATATTTATCTTCATAACTGTTCATGATATTAAAGTAAATTCGGACGAGGACGGGAATGGATTTAGATATGTTTATCTGCATAAATTCTTCTAAAATGCTTTAAGGGGTTACATACAGTTAGAATTTTCAAAAAATATAATTTTTTTTTATTTCATTTTCGTAATGTACATATATTTAAGTACACAGAAAGAAATTTCAAGTCAATCCGGCGATTATTTTCGAAGTTACACGCATATTTGTAAAGACGTCTCAGAGCGTTGAAAGTAGGAGGCCGGAGTTAAGGAGTTATATACAGTTAGAATTTTCAAAAAATCGATTTTTTTTAATTCCATTTTCGTAATGTACAGATATTTAAATACACACACACAAAATTTCAAGTCAATCCGGCGATTATTTTCGAAGTTACACGCATATTTGTAAAGACGTCTCAGAGCGTTTGAATGTAGGAGGTCGGAGCGGCAGCGCGTTTTTCTCAAATCTACGTTTTTAAAGTCGGTGACTACTATTCCTCGGAAACGGCTGAACCGATCAATCTCAAATTTTAACACAACTTTCTTAAGAATATTTTTTAGTAATTAATCGAAGGTTTTATCTCACCGATAAATATTTATTTATTTATAAACAATTTAAGGTCAAATTTTTGTCGAAAATCGATAATTTTTTTTTGAGAAGCCGCCATTTTGTGAAAAATTTTTATTTTGCTTATTCCTTCGATTAAGTACAAGATTATACATAACTTTAACGAAATTCGTTTGGGTTTTTTATTTTAAATGATCCAGTCCAGAGATATAGTGGTCACCGCAAGGCGCCTTTTTTGAGAGGACCTCCTGGAGAACAGCTGTAGTAGCTTTCGAAATTATTATTTTTACAAATAAAAAATGTAAAAATACAAATAAAAGTTACCATAATATGTGTACAAATTTTTACATTAATAAATTTAAAAGTCTTCTCTTAAAAAATTCTTGAAAAAACCCTTTTTTTGGCCTTCTGACTGTATGTAACCCCTTAAACAGATGATCAGGGCTATAACATATAAAAAATTCAGACCATTTCGCTGAAACCCAATGTCCGTAAGATTAGTGCGGGGTCCTTTATTTTGTACAATTTTAAGAATCCGTATTAAGATTTTCTGTAATACTATATTTACCATCGTATTTCTCGTAAATGGTTAATCTTATGATAAATCGACAAAGTATATATGTATGTATTTTGTGACAAATGACCTTAAAAAGGTCCCTTATATTGGAAAAAATAAGAACATAAAAATACTAGATAAAAACCAAAAAGCCCACTACCCCTATACATCCTTGGTCTAAAACTCTAAATAATCATTAGTTGATAATAGAAATCGATAACACGTATTAATACTAAACCAAGTATCGAATTTTATAACTGTATCACAGTAGGGTCTCTAGATATTAAATAAAAACTAATTTTAGGCAAAATATTTGGGGGTTTGTAGCTCCCTTACGAAGAGTTTCCGGACACATGTTCATTGAACTTTTTTGCTTTAAATATTTTTTTCGATTAACTGTTCAAGATTGTTTCACCTTATATGACTCATCCTGTATAGCGAGAATATTCACCACCAAATACCAAAAATAGCTTAAATCTACGCATTGGCTTCAATGCGGTTTACATTAAAGTTGAATATTGATTACGATTTAATACTGTTTTTAACTCTAACACAATGAACTTGTTAATATTTCAGATAATTACCATTGTCACGTTTTTGATGTATAAAACATATAGCAAATATATTTATAATGCAGACAATTCTGATTGTTTTACAACGAGGTTAACTCAAATCACCATCACAAATGAGCTAGGATTATTTAATAGGTCTAATTACATATTCGGAAATCACAATTATGCCAAATAATTATCTAATAATACTTCATTTATAAATATCAGATTTACCTAAATGTAATTAGGAATTATTATTGTAAATATAATTATTATTCGGAAATATATATGTGGTCATTTCGAAAAGCAATTGTGTGTGTGATAATTTTGTTACAAAGGGTGTACAACAAAAATTTTGTTCTTGATACGACATATGTTAGTTTTTGATCGAATATAAATCCTTGTTGAAGGATTATCATTTCATTTAAAGCTACCCACAGACCGACGTGAATTATTCGCAGCGGCAGCGAATAAAGGCTCCGACAGACCGACATATACTGGCTGATTCATTTAACCTGGAATTTTGTATATCTCGAGAACTAAGCAAAATAATGAAAAATGGTTCAGACAGAAGTTATAAGGTATTGAGAGGGTCAAATATCGGTGACCTTGAATTTCACCTTGATACTTACTTTCATGGTCAAATGAAGGTCAACTTTGATTTTTTAAATAAGAACCTATATTTTTCATTGCATATTCGTATTATACGGGAAAAACATGTAACTTTTGTACAAAAAGTTTTTTTTTTAAATGTAATTTTTTGTTTCTAACGAAATTGCTATGCACTTGAATATTTGCAGTTAGTTATCGTACACGGAAGAAAATTCTACATCCAGACACACACACAGACACGCACAGCCGCCATGCGGAAATTAACTTTTCTTTACGTTTTGAAATTAGTACAATCAGAATCTGCTTTTTTTCGGACATGATTTTTTGACGGTATTACCTTACTTCCATTTCTTCGAACATGGATGTAAAATAAAAAAATATATAAAAATTTCGCCGCGTTTTTATTCGCGCAGCAGTCTCTGCGAATGTTTCGCGCCAGTCTGTCGGAGCCTTTATTCGCTGCCGCTGCGAATAATTTGCGTCGGTCTGTGGGAAGCTTAAGTTTTCAGTGGTTGCTGAGTGATTTGACCGTAGGAGTCGTGATCCGTACGGTCAAATCACCCGGCAACCACTGCAAACTTAAATGAAATAGAGTACCTATAATTCAATTTTAAGAGTTGTCGCAAGGACTTCAAAAAGTCGTATAGGAGTCGCGCGGAAACTTTCGTCACTCACAACGGACAAACGACGTGTCGGATCGCAAAAATGTTGCTGATTATATTTACTTGTTGATGGCCTACATCACTGTAAAATTTTTAACAAAATTTAAGAGGTCATTTTATATTAGAGTGGCCATTAATTTTCTTATTTTCGAATTTCTTTAAGGTCACCCCCCCCCCCCCATATCTAAAAAAGGTATAAAAAAATTGTGTATACAAAATTTTAAAATGATTGGATATTATTAACACGTGCTCCCGAACGGTTGAATGCTAACACGTAAAGTGCATTTGATTTTTTCAATTTTTCTTTAAACAGTTGTATCTTTGTGAAAATTAAATGGATTTTGATGTTCTAAAAAATATTTAAAGCTGACACTTTCTAGTTTTCGAATCATTTATTCGATCTTTTTTATCGCTTGAGAGATTTCAGAAAATTCAAAATTGGTCTGACAAACTTCAGCAGTAGATATAAGGAATTATTTTGAGCAAAAAAACTTTATTTAATCACGTATCTGAAAATAGGAGATACAGCTCCCTAAAAAAACTAATTTTCGACAAAATCTTCGGGTGGCTGTAACTCTCTTACGAAAATTTTTCGACTTTCTAATGAAACGGCTTTAAAAATTATTTAGAGCCGAGAGTAAAGTTTTAACATATAAACATTGACATTTCAATCGAAACAATCCAAATGCAAAAGGTTTAATTGATGACGGTTCATAGAGGCTCGATTTACATATATAGCTAATTGCAGTAGAGTCTCAGTAGACTATAGTGGGTACAAAAAAAATCCGATTTTTTTTACTATTGCTTTTTTTGACTATTACTTTTTTCTCAACGTAGAAATAGGTATTTTTTGTCGGCAGTTTCTTATGGCACTATTTTTATTTGTAGTTTTAAAAAAAATTCTATGCAGCTAAAGCTGCTGGGCTAAAAAAATATTTTTCATACCAATGCATGTGGCACGTTAGAGTGTATAACCAAACCAATGTAATTTGACCCTTTTTCTTATGTTTTTTTCCTAAATCAAAAAAGGCGCCTGCAGTATTTTGCATCCTCTCCTCTTACTCAGTTAAAAAAATTAAAATAATTTGGTAATAGGGCTTTGGTGAGAATACCAACGAAAAATACTAAAATCAGAAATATCATTTAAAATGAAGAAAATGGAGGGATTTTATAAAAAAAAGTTAATTTTTATTTTCATATTTAGGCATGTGGGGTGTCAAAATGTAGATCTCAATTAGTAGAATATGAATCATGGCTGTATAAGAAAATAAAATCCACGTATAGGTAATAAGGCGCTACCACTTGAGGGTTAAAAACAAAAGTTCAAATATAAAAACCTAATTAATAAAAACGCAAGCATGATCGTGAAAAAATTCAAACACGGAAAAAAATCGTTTCTTCTGGAGAAGCGTGCGTGTTGGGGAGAAGGGGAGGAGGAGAGGTTCCGGAAACGTGTCTACACCGGAAGCGAGCGTTCAGTGTTTCCGCCTGGACGATCGCTGTCAGTAATTATACATCAGCTTTGGGAGTTGGTTGGTTGGCTGACTACGGTTCCTCACGACTTGCAAACGAAACAGGATCGTAGAATGCGTCGAATGACTTATTAACACGTTAGAGTTGATACAATTGTTTTTAGTATTGTATAAAACATACTATAGATGGTTTTTTTATTTTTTATTTTCAGCGAATTATTTTCAAAATGTATTTTCAGGAAAGGTGCAAAATATTCATATTATAACTATCTTAATGGGTTTTAAAGGTAAATTCAAATTAAATTTAAATAAATTAAAAAAATGATTGGGTTAAAAAGTGAAGAAATTATTTTGATAAAATAAGAATCACGCACACTGTTTACTGTAAGTATTACGTATAAGAAAGTCCTATGCCATGGCAGTTTTTTTTTGTGATATAAAGTTTAAGCCAAATGGACAAAAATTACTGGATTTTCAATAATTTTTTACTCGAAAACTATATTTTTTTTAGAAAAATTACAAAAAGTAAAAAAAGTATTTAATTCAAGCAAGGATTCTAAAAAGTTGCATAAAAAATATTTTAAATTAAAAAAAGTTTCGTGCACTTTATTTTTACGATATTTTTGGTTAAAAATTTATTTAAAACACAGAAACCGTTTGCTTTGCTTAATATGAAAAAAAAATACATTAGGTTATGTTTCTGTAAAAATTCATTCCATTTTAAATAAAAATTGATTATGAAAACCCATCAAGGTAAAAACTATCGATTTTTATCACCTTTGAAATTATTAATATTTTGTCTGAATATTTGTAATTTTGGAAATAATCCGCTGGAAAGTTAAGTATAAATGCACTAAGATAAGCGTAAATTGCATGGGGATATCCTAAATGAAAGAAATACAGATGTGGTTAAATCAGATTAATTATTAAGAAAGAGATGAATATTAATTTGATTTAAAATTTATTTACATGGCTATAATATTTTTGTCAAAGTAGATATGTGCTTTTTGTTTGCGGTTACTTAAAGCACTTTTTTGTGTAGAATTGATTGGTGTATATAGAATTTTTATATCACTTTTAGTTTTCGAGATACAAGCTCAAACTCTAGTTTTTCTTATGGGTCACTAAGTTTACAACGATATGTCACATTTATTTTCGAAAATAAGTCAAAGTACTAAATACCACTAATATTAATAAAGTATTTTATTACAAACATTGAAGTGGGCCATGAAAAACAAATTTTTTTAAACAAAAATCACAATATCAACAATCAAAATAACAAATGAATATTTGAAAACTACATAGAATAAACTATTAAAAAAAAAGTTTTTACTTTTATTCGATAATATAACATACCCTAACTTTAGTTTTTCTTATGGACTACTAAGTTGACTATAGCATATTTGAACGTGTATTTTAATTCTAATTTATAACGATATGTAACTTGTCATACTTTCTATCGAAAAAAGTAGAATTATTCTTACAAATAATTCATCTCATTTAACCACATCTGTATCTCTTACCGTTTAGGATATCCCCATGTATTTCACGCTTATCTTGGACACCCTGTATATATGTGTAAATGTGTAGTTGTTACATATGTATTAGTGAGTATGTATGTATGTATGTATGTGAATGATAGCATCCGGAGTGAAATGGTTAACATAGTGCGAGTATCATCTTGATTGGTGATTTGCTATTCATTGTTTTATATTCCTGTGTGACATTCTACATATACCTTTACTTTTTCGTTTGATATTAATAATAAAACATAGTTATTCGTGTTAACAGTTTTCGCCCAATATGTATAGGTAACCACATTTCCAGTTGAAGTAAGGCTGTACAAATTGTACAACCTCGAAGGGTTTTCAGGGTTAGAAAGGAATCAATCTAGGTAAAATTTTTGACTTTGAGTGGAGGTTTTAAGGTTTTTTTGGGGTCAAGTTAATTTTTTAAATGAAAACCTATCTTCTTTGTATTTTTACAACTATTTTACAAAAAAATAAACAGTTTTTGTCTGAGAAGTTTTTTTTTCAAAACCTTTATTTTCAGAGAAAATATATTAATAATTTTATTACATTTTTTTTACTTCCATGTTCGAAGAAATGGAAGTATTGTAATACCGTCGAAAAATCGTGTCCGAGAAAAGAGCAGATTCTGGTTGTACTAACTTCAAAACGTAAAGAAATGTTAATTTCCGCATGGCGGCTGTGCGTGTGTCTGTGTGTGTGTCTGGATGTAGATTTTTTTTTCCGTTCACGATAACTACTGTAAATATGCACCGATCTGAATTATTTTTGGGGAAAATTTTTGTCTCAGTGAGTACTCCAGACCTATTGATTTTGATGCTAATCGGATTAGGGGTTTCCGAAATATTCGTAATTTTGTACCAATTATCGTCTGAAAAGTGATTAGTATCTCACCAATTTTGATAAGACTTGGTACACTTGTAGTTCAATCCAATCTAAGGGGCACTTATTTCATAAGCGTGCCGTAATAGCTACTGAAGAGGTGAAAAACACTATCAAAATTTTAATTTTAAATATTAATAAATTCATGTTGCCATGGAAACAAGCGCAGTTAAATTCAAATGTCAGATAATTTGTTATTCTACAAAAATGTGTAGGTATTATACAACTGACATTAGAATATTAAAAAACTAATATTTATAATACAAAGGTGAGTTTTATATTAAAAATTATTGTAAAAGATACTATAGAACATGGAAGTCATGTATGGTTCTCCATACCGATATTTTATAAAAAAATCTGAAATTATTATGTATTCTTATTTATTAACATATACATTAAAAAAATTTCATCCATTGGTGTCCCCCCCCCCTAAACTCGAAACTTTTGTACCAAACATTTTCCCTGATACAAAAAAAGGTTACTGATGAAAAAAGTCTGATCTACGAAAGTCGTTTTTGATTTGAGTAAAAAAATATAAATTATCATACCATACATAACCCATGGAGGCTCTTCAAATTGATTTTGTTTTTGATCAAAATTGATAACATTTTTAATATTTTGGGCAAAAGTTTAAGAGTTTGAGAAAAAAATTCATTTTCATTCTATAGAAAAACAGAGAAACTGTGATTTCTTAGTCGCAAAATAAAACAAAAAAATCCGCCCCTGATGAGGATTTCTTCGAAGTCTAAATACGTTGAGTTTACGGTGTATATATTTTATAGTTTTGTGTAATATTCAGGATTACTTTGGGAAACAACATCAAAGCCAATCTTTTTTTATGTTAATGTTTTTTTATCGCGGGATTTTTTTATAGCAACTTATGTCAAAAAAAAATTACAGTGTAAACTGGTTATAACGACATCGGTTAATACGACGTATTGCTTATAACGACTCAAAATAAAAATCCAACTGAATCCCATATAATTGAATTTTTACCTGTTATAACGACTATCCACTTTTTACAGTCTAATATGACCAGTCCTTTCGATGTCGTTATAACCGGTTACTACTGTGTATCCATTTTTATAAAGAAACTGATAACAGACACATTAAAAAATAAAATAAAAAACAATTTTCTAAACATTTTCAAATTTTAGTTTTGAATCAATATCGAACTCACCTCGAAAAAAAACAATATCGAGACCGAGCCAAAATTCACAATCTTGTCAGAATTGTTTTGGCATGAAGCTCTACTACCTCTATCAAATTTAATACATTTAAATAAATTTTAAAAACATAACATTTCATATTTAAATAACTTTGCATATAGGAAAAACAAATAGGGTAATAAAAACCTAGAGCAATACAAAATATAGAAATACATGCATAATATGTTGATAGTACATAATAGCGAAGTGACGACAACACTATAATTTGTTGTTATTACTAAAGTTGGTAAAAATGCAAGATATGCAAACACTCGTAAAGAATATAAAATAAAAAAATTACAAAAATAATATATAGAGAGTTGAGGAAATGCGCCAGAATTGTTGAGACATGCAAAACGGGAAGATATATAATATTCGGGAGTATTTAAATGCGGGTATAAAATATTGTTATGTATGTACTATTGTACTACAGAAACTGCATTTTAGATTCTTGGCTTCACAATCAGTTTTAAACAAAACATACTAGGTTAGTTTTGTACAACCCCAAGCTTGGTGGGTATTGTATTTTACTCTTAATTTTTGTTTTAAAAATTTGATTTTAAAAATTACAGTTGCTGATCAATTTTGTATCAAATAATACTATCAGTTTTAACAAACATATACTTGCTGTCAATTGAGTAACTTCTGTAATCTACATTCTAATTTTACTACATAATACGCTATTTTTACTGTTTTCGTAGTAATTATCATTTAGTACATGATTTATTCAACTAATTATTCTTATGTTGAATTAAGTGCTATGGGTCAGTCCGCGGTAATCGATACCAGATAGTTAAAAAAATATTTTACGAAAATGAATACTAAAATATAAAATTAACTGGCTATTTAACATCAATTTTCATAAACCAAAAGAAAATTAAAAATTATTTAGTTAATTTTCAAAATATTAAAAAAAAATTTAAATTTTTTCAAAAAAGACAACAAATAATGTGAAATCGCAATAACTTACTTAACAATAAGTGACGCTCGTGGCAAACTATTAAAAGTCTTTGACAATTACATATCAAACGTGACGTTTGACCGAAATAAAAAATAATTACCCTCACCAACAATAATGACTAAAGGTTACCGCATTTATTATAAATTTAATGAGTCTATTGATGTATTTGATAAATAATTGTTATAAGTATTACTTTATAATATCAATAAGCAATTAAACACATAAATAGTACTCTTATTGTATCCTTTTATTCAACTTGTCACACCCGTCACAATGTATACTGAGTAACAACCAGTTAAATAGATTACGTATATACCCGATTGCTCTTGTGTAACTAAAAAAATTTTATTCGTAACATATTAAAGTATGATTATTATAAAGTAACTTCAATATTTTCGCTAAATTTTTGAGATTTTGAATAGATGTTGCAAAACTTGCAATAGTTGGCGTCACACCCGTCACAGGGCTTTGAACGCTGGTATTTTTTTTGTAAAATAACCGTAGACCTTTCATTCTTTCAATATACATGTATTACATTAAGATCTACAGAAAAATGGTAAAACCACGTTATTAACTAGTATTATTTAAAAATTATGAACTCCAATCCGAGTTGAAATGTCACACCTGTCACCGCGGACTAATCCCTATACAAATTATTTCATTTTAATAAAAATACAATACAATAAATAGTACGAATTGTGTAAAGTACTAAGTATATTAGTAACTACTAATAACTATTAAATTTCAACCGGCCGATTTCTAGACTAACTTGCACTAAAAATCTCTTTACTGGATTCTAGAGGTCCTGAAATATAAATATCCTTCTAAATTGGTAACTTTTCAACTTTAGTCAATACTTTTCTTATCGCTAACGTAATAAAAATATTAAATTAATATTTTTCGAAATATGATAACGTGACGATGAAAGGGTTAAACATTTTTTTGTGAAACATGTCTTGTATATTTGGATTACTATTATATATTACAATTAATTATAACTAATAGACAAAAAATCTGTAATAAATAATGTGATGGGTGGGAGGTGGGGGTTAATTTCATATAAAATATTGAAAATTTTGTATTATAGATTTTTTTAAATCTTCATTAGTTTCTGAGTTATTTGAAAAATATAATTATTTTGCACATTTTCATAGGGGTGTTTCACCCCCTTAAACCGTTTTACCGCAGCTATAATTGTCAGACAATTTTCGGAATTTTAACTTATGTACACTTTTAAATAATGCATAAAAATCGATTTTTTCCGTCACAGTGGTCTTTCCCCCATAACAAAACAAAACATACTACATTTTATTACAATAAAATCCATAAACATAATAACAATTATAATCTAATATAAAAAAATGCGTGTCGCACTACGGTTACAGAAACGCGCACGTTAGTGAAATTTACTAAATAATTAATCTTGTTATTTTTATGATTAATAAATGAATACAAGTTGCCGAGATTGTTTAAATATTCCCTAGCAATGTAGTTAATATAATATATATGTAAGTTATTATTTTAGTAGGTCTAGAGAGTTTACTCGGGGTCCAGGAAATATGTGGTTTGTTCAACGCATCTAAAAAAGATGGCTTTATATTTGTATGTTATATATGAAACACTAGAATTTAATTTATTATTATATGATTTATATACAGTGGTGCCTCGCATAACGAACTTAATTCGTTCCGGGAGCAAGTTCGTTATGTGAAACGCGTTTTCCCATAACAATACATGTTAAAAATTTTAATTCGTTCTGTAGCAGAAAATATGGTACTTACTGTAAAATAAAAAATATTGTACACACGTTTTTTATTTTTTAGTCAGAATCAGATTTAGGAGAGTCTACCGAGGCTTGCAGGATCAAATCCTCTTTCTAATTATTTCTTGTTTCATTTCAACAGAAATGACCTTCCTGCTTTGTTTAGAACTCATAATATAGACACACAAAATTACATTTATTAAAACAAACAGGTGTGTTAGTTAAGCACAGAAAAGAACGACTGACGCGCGTTGATGTATGTTCATGCAAGTTTGAGCATCGACTGCGTGCGACCTTGGAAGTTCGGGCGACTTCGTGATACGTAGGAGCGTTCGGGCGGCAAAATTAAACACGATGCAGTTCGTTGTGCGAAGCGAGGTTCGTTGTACGAGTCGCTCAATGAACGAACAGAAAGTTCGTTGTGCGAAGCGTTCGTTATGCGAGGCGTTCGTTATACGAGGCACCACTGTATTAGTAAATGTATTAAATATACTCGCGGCTTCACTCGCATAGACTAAGGATTTTTTTTTTTTTAAACATAAATATTTTTATTGTACACTATAGGTATGATGCCAATAACGAAGTATCATTGAAATTATGATTTTAAATAATGAAATAGGGTAAAAAGATTTTAAAAAATGTATTTGTTTTTAATATTAAAAGCGAGATTAATGTAATTTTTATTAAAATAAAAATGCAGAATACAGCAATTCACCACGTTAAATGGAACACCAATTAGAGCGAATGACGTAAATGTGATTGACTTTTATTTTGGACAAATATCTATTCCTCTTACAAGATTATTAGGTTCATACTTTATTTAAGAATTTATATACTTTGGAATTCATTTTTAACGCAAAAAATAATTAAATTATTGTCTAACTCTGAATGTTTGATTATTGTTGACAAGGAATGTGACGTCACACTGTGACGTCACAACTCTGACATATCACCTGCGAGCGTTTTGGCGTCAAATTTAAAGTTGGTTTTAAAAGAGTCAATTTTTGCGATTAAACCTTTATTTTCTGCAAAAATAAGTATTTTTTTGGAAATAGGAGACACGTAAGATCATCATAAAATTATTTTTTTGTTAATTAATCATCATGCCTATTCTTTATTAAATTATATTTTTCAATATTTTACTGTTTTAGGCTGCGTATTATATTATACAGTATGTTCCATTTTAATCTATCACCACCCTAATTTTGTTATCTATCAATTAATTCAAAAAATGTTTCAAATAAAAGTTTTTTGGTTTTGATGGGGAGCCAAAATAGCGTTATTAATTTTTTTACGTCTTCAAGGTCAAATAGGGCCAACATTTTTTTTTTCAAATGGAAACCTATATTTTTTATTTCGTTATTTTATTGTATAGAAAAAAACAAGCAGCTTTTGTTTTAAATAATTTTTGGTATGGCTTAATTTTCCTTTAATATTTTTTTAACAAAATATTTTTAGATTTTCTCTAATTTTTTACTAGAAAACTATTAAATTTGTCTTGATGAAATAACCGCCACTGTAGGGACTATAGGGGAAAAGAAATCTCGTGCCAATAAGGACGGCTCTGTCTAACAGCACACTATAACGTCAATAAGTTCTTAACTTACTTCCTGTCACAATTCTATCACAATTATAACAACAATGGAAACTTACATATCAAAGTGTGCTACGGCTTCGATAGAAACTGTATTCACTTTGTTGAAATCAAACCTACCTACCTGCCTCCTTTGATCATACCAATGAACACGTTTAACGTTACATACAATGATATCGACGCCATGATGTATTATGGAATATGTGTGTTATGTATGTAGTGTATACTCACTAATACATTACTTAATTACACTATTGACTGTATTTGTGGTTAGTGATACAATTGATACCTATTGAACTATCTAATACAAGCACTATACATAGTGCATTAATTAAGAGATCAAAATATACGTACAAAAAATAGATAATACAGTGATGCCTCGCATAACGAGCATAATTCGTTCCAGGAGTAAGTTCGTTATCCCTTTCAGGTACACAAGCAAACTAAACAAAGTTTAATTGTTTTTTACGTATAAATAAACTAATTGATGTTCAAATTACATCAAGGACCCCGCACATTCCTTATGGCAACTGGCTTTCCGTGAAATTCGCTAAATTTTTGGTATGTTGTAGATTAAGCTCTCACAGGCACAACTTCGAAAAATGAGCCGTTTCGGCGATAAAAATTTTTGAAGATGAAAAATTGAAATTAAAGTTATAAATAACATTTATAATAGATCATTACTAATTAACATAAATACCTTAGTGGAATTTATTTTTATTATTTAGTTAAAATAATTGAATTTGAACAGCATTTATTTTTTTGTCATCTATATTATTTCATTTAGATTTGCAGTGGTTGTTATATGATTTGATAAGCAACCACTGAAAACTTAAATGAAACAAAATATAAATCTTAATTTTTCAATTTAATTTTTATCAATTTTGTTGTTTACACATTTTAGTAAAACAATGAATTACATTTTTCATCATTGTAATATCATTAATAACAACTTACCTCTGAAATAGCATAAGTGAAAAACTAGAATAGCCAAAAAAGCATTAAAACAATACAAAATCAAATAAAACAAAATAAAAAAAATTTATTTTTTATCATGAAATTTTTTTATCGCCGAAACGGCTCATTATTCGAGGTTGTGCCTGTGATAGCTTTTGATCAGCATCACATAAACTACAACATACCAAAAATTTCGCGATTTTCACGGAAAGCCAGTTCCCATAAGGAATGTGCGGGGTCCTTTATTGATTTTTATCAATAAAAAAATTTTTTTTAAAGGAATATAAGACGGGACATATTTGTCCCAATGTACTTCAAAGGTAAAAAACTTTTTAAAAAAACGGTAACAAATGTATATTTTTATATTATTCATCGAAATATCACCTATAACTATAAATTAACATGAAAAATTACGAAAAACTATGAGGGACACATATGTCCCATGTACGTCAAAGGGTTATGCGAAAATGTGAAACGTGTTTTCCCATAACAATACATGTTAAAAAATTTAATTCGTTCTGTAGAATAAAATATGGTACTGTAACAAAAAATATTGTACACATGTTTTTTATTTTTTAGTCAGACTCAGATTTAGGAGAGTCTACCGAGGCTTGCAGGGTTAAATCATCACACACAAAATTACATTTATTAAAACAAACACGTGTGTGAGTTAAGCGCAGAAAAGAACGACTGACGCGCGTTGATGCATGTTCGTGCAAGTTTGAGCATCGATTGCGTGCGACTTTGGAAGTTCGGGCGACTTCGTGATACATAGGAGCGTTTGGGCGGTAAAATGTAATACGATGCAGTTCGTTGTGTGAGTCGCGTAATGAACGAATAGAAAGTTCGTTGTGCGCAAATCATTATTTAAAGCTCTGTAAATATTATTAAAATAAAGTACACTGCCGTACAAAAGTCTTTGAACTTGAACACCTATGATTTTGAATGTAAATATACAAATTTCAGTCAATAAAAATCCACAAAATAGCGAAAAGAATATTTTTACTCGCAGTCAAAATAGTGAAAAAACAATTTCTCGTTAGCTTGAAAGACACTGTGCGTCAATTCTTTTAAATTGAGTAAACCTGACCTTTCAGGCATATAATTTGAAAATTTTCCTTAACATGGAAAATTGTAATTGCTGTATTTTAGATATACTAGGGTTATTACAAAAGTTGTAATTGTAATTAAGTACTCATATCAACATTTAAGATTTTTTTATCAACCATTTTTGTAGTTTTATATTTATAATACGCAAAAAATGAGTGTCCAAAGACTTTAGCACGGCAGTGTATGGTATATAGAAAAAAAATGTACAAAAATGTGACTTTTGGCTCAAAAATTTTAAATGTTTGGGATTTTTTTTCACAGGTAGAACTAATTATTTTAAGTTAGGGTAAAAGACATTTTATTAAGTATATATTCAACTTATTCAATATCAATTTTTATTGAAAAATATTAAAAATTTACAAAGTTATGATCCTCGATGTGTCGACAAAAAAAATTCTATATTTTTATATATTTCTATTTAAATTTCGGGATGGGTTATCGGAAAAAATATTTTATCAATATTTATATGAATGTAGCTATGGTTGTGTATTGTCGTAGTTTTCTCAAAAAGGCGACGGTTTGGATTTTTTATTTTATTTTGATAACATTTATTTTTTATTCAAGCGGTCTTAAAAAATAGTAATTATCAAAATTTCAAAAATCGGCTGCGAGACTTAGCCATTGTAATAAGGATTTTTTTTTAAATAGTTTTTTTGTCGGTTTATTAGTCTAAGACTTCGCTGGGACAAGGTCGAAAAAGTCGTTTTGAGAAAAACGCATTTAAAGTTTTCTGAGGGTCATAGCCAATCACACTGTCTGTTCTCACAAAATTGACTGTAACTCAAGCAATTTTCGCAATTTTAACTGAAATTAATTTTTCATATCACATGTAATGAAACAACTAGTTTTGAACCCTGTTTTAATAGTCGAAACAAGACAATTTCAGACCAATGCGACTGTGTCGGGCAGAAACAAAGAAACAACGTTGTTTCTGCCCTAGAGGAGAAACAACGTTGTTTCTGCCCGGCACATTAATTTATTTATTATTTATTTCAAGTCTGTCAGAATCGCATTTGTAATAAACAAAAGCGAATCTTATTTCTGAATAATTCTATTATTAAAATAGTATAAGATATTACTGCGCTATTTGTCTGAAATAGTCTTACTTCGACTGGCTACAGAAATCAAAACTCGTTGTTTCATTACATGTGATATGAAAAATACAGTGTGTGGCACGGGATGAAACAAAGACGATTTCAGACCAGGGCGATGACAGCCTTCGCTTCGCTCGGGCAGTCAACTCTCGCCCTCGTTAGAAATCGTCTTGTTTCACCCCTTGCTACACAATATACTATTTTTACAAAAAAGTGCATGAAAATCGTTTTTTTCGCCACAGTAGATTTTTCCTCTTTAAATTCTCTACTTTTAACTGTTTTTCACAAATTTAAATTTCATTTATATTTCGTGAAGTTATTGTGTCATAAAACAAAAAAAATATTTTTTTTACAAATTTTACAAAAGTGTGCACAGATTTAGAAATTGTTTAGACAAAATATATTTATGTTATCCAAAACATTCAAATTGCATTTAAAAATTTTGCTTGCAATTTCTTTCACAATGTTATTTATTCCTAAACAAAATATTTATTTTCACTTTTTCTTATATCAAGAACATAGGTAAATATAAAAAAACATAAACATAATCGAACTACCGGAAGGACTACAGAACACCTTCAGTTATACCCCCCCCCCCCCCCAGTCATCTCAATTTGTAATAATAATACACACAATTAAAGTTTCAATATACTTTTCATTGATAGTATAAATATTCTAACAATAAGTAATTATTAAACATGCTACCCATAAATAAAGAAAGTAAAATCATTACAAGCGCAACAAATAAGAGATAGCAACAGTATGTATTATATAGATTTTATTATCCTTCACAGTTTACTATATTGTTGTATTTATCTATATAATGAAACAGTGATAATGATTTCTTTAGTTTCAGTTACAAAAAACCCAACGCAAACGTTTCTGGTTGGCCAAACGCCAATCTTCGTTATGTCATAAACTCTTTTTGTAATGAATGATTAAATTTTTTGTCAGAGTGTTGAAGTCAAAGCGATACAAATGTTCAAATGTCATCTAGATGGTTTTAGGTTATACCGGGTGTCCCAGATAACTTTACCAGCATGGGAATCTCAGTATCTATAAGAGATACAGGTTTGGTTAAATGAGATCAATTATATGTATGAAAGGGGTGAGTATTATTACACCAAAAAATATTCATAATTCTATGTGGTTTAGGCGGTATACCCAAAAAACTGAAAATTCGGAATTTCTTTAAAAGGCTATAACTTTTTTGTTAAAGTAGATAGGTACTTTTTGTTTGCGGTTTCCTTAAGCACTTTTTTGTGTAGAATTAATTGGTGTATGTAGATCTTTTATATCACTTTTAGTTTCCGAGATACAAGCCCTAACTTCAGTTTTTCTTATGGGCCGCTAAGTTGGCTATAGCATATTTGAACGTGTTTTTTACTCTTCTTTACAACGATGTGTCACTTGCCATACTTATTGTAAAAAAAAAATTATAATGTATTTTTTTTTAAAGTTAATTGTTTTCAAATAGTCATTTGTTATTTTGATTGTTGTTATTGTGATTTTTGTTTACAATTTTTGTTTTTCATGGCTCACTTAAATGTTTGTAATAAAATACTTAATAAATATCACTGGCATTTAGTACATCGACTTATTTTCGATAATAAGTATGTCATGTGACATATCGTTGTAAAGTAGAGTAAAAAACACGTTCAAATATGCCATAGCCAACTTAGTGGCCCTTAAGAAAAACTAAAGTTAGGGCTCATAACTCGGAAACTAAAAGTGATATAAAAAATCTAAATACACCAATCGATTCTACACAAAAAAGTGCTTTGAGAAACCGTCTACAAAAAGTACCTATCTACTTTGACAAAAAAGTTATAGCCATTTAAAGAAATTCCGAATTTTCAGTTTTTTGGGTATACCGCCTAAACCACATAGAATTATGAATATTTTTTTGTGTAGTAATACTCACCCCTTTCTTAGACATAATTAATCTCATTTAACCAAACCTGTATCTCTTACAGATACTGAGATCCCCATGCTGGAAAAGTTATCTGGGACACCCGGTATACAGGGTGGTGTTTTATGTGTTTTATATGTTAAAGATCGATTAATCAAAATAATTTAGAGCATACAATACATACAGGGTGTCTAAATATCAAGGGACGGTATGGGGATATCGAAATCTATAAGAGAAAAGTTAATTCAATGATGTACAGTGATGCCTCGCATAACGTACGTAATTCGTTCCAGGAGCAAGTTCGTTATGCGAAAAACTCGTCAAGTTCGGGCGACTTCGAGATACACAGGAGCGTTCGGGCGGAAAGATGAAATACGATGCAGTCCGTTGTGTGAAGCGAGGTTTGTTGTGTGAGTCGCGTAATTAACTAACAGAAAGTTCGTTGTATGCAGCGTTCGTTATGCGAAGCATCACTGTATTTACATTCCACAACTTTTTTCATAGCCTACTAAATAGATATTAGCCAAAAAACATAAAGTCCGAATTTTTTCACCGTGAATATTTCTTAAGCGACTTGCAATTAAAAAAAATGTAAGAGTTTAGTATTGTCTATTTAGAAATATTTTTTTAGTTTTCAAAAATCTCATAGTTTTTGAGATATGAGACTAACTTATGTTTTCGTAAATAGAAGCAATATGAAATTTTATAATTTTTGAAAAGAAGTTTTTATTACTTTTTCAATGATATGCAACTTGATGTACACTGCCGTGCAAAAGTCTTTGGACACTAATTTTTAGGGTTCCGTTGAAAACTAGGAACCCTTATAGTTTCTCCATGTCCGTCCATCCGCCTTGAAAAATTTTGTCATAATAAGATGAAATATGGTATACGATCGTAGATTAATGACCCAAAAACAGAAATGATAAGATTTTTGAAAATAAAAATTTTTTAGACCCTCCTTTCATAAAATGAAAAGTGTTTAAAAAAAAATTCACCTACACCATTGAGTGGAGTGTCGTTAGAAAGGTCTCCTAAAATGCAACAAAAAATGTAACAGAACCTTTTGATTTTAACCCTTTGATCACGATGTATTTTCTCTCCAAAGTCATTATAAAAGCGTCCCCCCCTCTATTTTCTAAACTATAAATTCAAAAAATCTGAAAAAAATCCAGGACGTAGATTTTAATTAGTACTTTCACTGAAAATTATAACGAACATTGTCAAAAATATTTTGGACCCTCCTTTCATAGACTGAAAAGTGAACATACATTTTTTTCCCACCTCCCCAATTGAGTGGGGGGTGTCATTTAATAGGTCTCCTAAAAGGCAATAAAAAATGTCAGATAACTTTTTGATTTGAACCCTTTAAAACTATCAATTCAAAAAATCTGAAAAAAATTCAGAATGTAGGTTTTAATTAGTACTTTCACTGAAAATTATAACGGACAATGTCAAAAATATTTTGGACCCCCTTTCATAGACTGAAAAGTGAACTCACATTATTTTTTATTTACCCTATTGGGGTGTCATTTGATAGGTCTCCTAAAATGCAATAATAAAAGTAAAATGACTTTATGATTTTAACCCTTCAGTCACGAAAATTTTGAAATAACTCTTTTTTTATAAATCGTAGTGAGAATGACTACGAAACCCTATCATGTGCATGCCCAACATGCACTTGCCCGTTTTATTTGTGTATTGTAAATATAAAACTGCAAAAATGTATTGACGCACAGTGTCTTTCAAGCTAACGAGAAATTGTTTTTTTTTTTTTTTACTATTTTGATTGCGAGTAAACATATTCTTTTCGTTATTTTGGTGATTTTTATTGACTGAAATCTGTATATTTACATTCAAAATCACAGGTGTCCAAAGATTTTTGAACGGCAGTGTTCTTACTTTTAAAATATCTGAAAAAGGATCAAAAAGTATTTTTTATAAAAATGATTGATTTTACTTTTTAAATATGAAATATCAAGGAAGACCGAATGAAAAAAATTATTTATTTTATCATTTTTTTTATTCAACTTAATTTTATTTAACCTAAAAAAGAGGTTAATAGCTAACCTCAATCTCCACAACTTTTTTTTCTCAAATTTCATTATTCGGATAAATAAGAAAATATCTGTACTAATTTTTTTTATAAAAGATAAAACACTATGCGTGCTGACCTTTTTTGCTCTTCAAGCTATTTCCTATTTTAATTGATTGAAGAGCAAAAAAAGGTCGCAAAAACAATTTTTTATGTACTTTCCTGGGAGCTCTTATATTAGCCATATTTTGCATTATATATGATACTTTTGTTTAAGAATTGTAGGACTTCAGGACGTTATTTTAATAATAATACGACGAAAAATATTACATAACAGTCACTCAATTTTTAATGAAATATTACTATTTGATGTAGTAATCTTGAAACTGTACAAAATATTGTAATTCTTGCTAGACCACGTGTTTATTACTAAAGTTACAACATCAATTACCTCAGCGTTCTGTAAGACGACCGTTCAATAAGACAATGTTCTAACAGTTCTATAGAACGTCTTTCCCCAACCCCCACCATAATACCATTGTGACTGCTATATTTCAGCGCGAATTTTAAATTAACAAATTGATGTTAAAGTCTTCTATGCAGATTTTACACACAAAACTTGTGTTTTGGTGTGACTCAATGTGGAAAAAAAATGAAATTCAATACAAATTTTCGTTGAAATTGAAATATAATAAATAGTATAAAAAAATATGTAAGGTACATTTTATTTAAAATTTGATAATTTGAAAACGATTAAAAAGGGAAATAACAAAAATAAATTATTGGCATATGATTGTATAGAAATCTATACATTTTTCATCCAGTATTAAAGCAACGAATAACAATTGTCTAGAGTCTAGAGTTCAATTCTAAAAAGTCAACAAACCAGGATCTCTTTCACCAACAGCGCCATTTTTATTATTACCTGTGAACTTTTAGGCGTGGTGGTGGGGGCTCCTCTAGCCGTTGTATTGTGGAATTTTTGAATTACCGATGCCGTCGTCTCATAGAACGCTGAGTGTAGTTATTTTTGTGTACAGGATATAAGTAAAATATTATGGTTATAGTTTACTTTGTTATACCAGTAAACAAATATACTAATATTATAAATAATTTTACACAATTTTTTTATTTATTGTATTGTTTTTTAATTGAAATTTTTAATCGGTAACTGTTATTTTTATTAAATAATATAAAGTTATGAATTACAAGACCGAGATGATATCAGAAACCTAACTCTCGTGTCATCTTGTGAATAGCTCTAGGTACAAACTATGTTTTAATAAAATTCATAAGATGTGTCTATAACAAAGATTTAAGGGAAATAAATACAAGCAGGCAGGCAGGCTACATAATTTATAAAAATTTATTTTAAGTCAACAATTTTATGAAATAGAATTAACATAAAAGTGAAATATTAATTAAATTACTTTGATAATAATGATTGTACTGAAATATAAGACGACATTTGTAATTATTTAAATAAGTTAAGTGATAAAGTTTTGAATAAATTGCTTGAGAAAGACAATAACAAGGTAAATGAAAACTGTATTCAACCTATCCAGTGCTTTCTTTTGTCTCTCCAATGTCTCAGGCTTGGAATTTATGTGACACTTGATAAGTGAATAATGAATAGACTTTTAGATTTTAAATTTAATGCCTCACAAAATCTATACATACTGTATTTATATTTTGTAAGGTACTAATTGTTTTAATACAATTTTACTGTAAATCCATTAATGTTATTTGCATCCTCGCCATGTCCGTAAGGATGCAAATAAATTCAGCGATTCTCAACATGGGGGCGCGCCCCTTTAGAAGGGAGAGTGTGATAAACCCTAATGGGGGGGGGGCATATCGAGAAAAAATGAGAAAAATATTATTAAAAAATTGGTTTAATTTACTAAAAGAAAAGCAATAAAATATATTATGACATAATAAAATACACGTTTACATTTTCACTGACATAATACACTTATAAATGGGATTGTGTCAGTACTGCACAATGTATTTAATAATTAATTTATCAATATTAAATTAAAAACAAAATCAAAAATAATCTGCCTAGTAAATGCACAGTACTTCCTCTTGCTAAATTCATCAAAGGTAGTTAATTATTGAACAATTTAAATAAAAACCGATAAAGTATTCAGAGCAACTGCCTGTCATTGGTTTACCATTAATTTTTCATACAATTTTAATAAAAAATATTAATTTGACATTTTTCTTAATACGCGCCTAGTTATTATGTCATATATTTTGAATTTTTTGATAATTTCAATCAAAATCATTAGTTTTCTGCTATACAAATGTCAAAATGACATTTAAAACGTCAAAGTGACATTTAATATAGCAATTTACAAAAACAAATGACGATTTTTTTAAAGCAAATTGAGATAGATCTTTGTAAGAGAATATTTTACAACAAACGTAGGTAATTTATGTTATAGGAAATTAAATGCTCTACAAAAGGTTCTATAAAATTTTCACGTTACATGTGTCTTTCTTGAGATATCGTCAAATCAAAAAATAAATATTTTGGGATGTCACCCCTCCCCCTTACACACAATTTTAATTATTTTGAAATGCGACCGTCCTCAAGCCAGACCCAACCAACTAACCAAGTTTCATCAATATCGGTTCAGTGGTTCATGAGTTAAGCGTGTGACAAGGATTGGGGGACAGACAGACACACGCACACAGACAGACAGACAGACATGGAACAAAAAATGTTTGTCTTGTCCTGAAACGGATAAATAAAGTAAAAATTTTAAAATCGGAGAACACATTTTTCTTCTCGTTTTAAAACGATCACAAAGCTTCTCGTATCTTCGATATTGCGAGGAAGCAATACTTTTGTAATGTAACAGAGATCTGAATAGGTAATTAAATAGGCTTTTAACATGCCGAAACCGAATTTGTTGCCCAATTGGTTTCATCACGTCAGAGTTTTGAAATGTATAACTTAAAGTCCCAAAAATGACTAATTGGCAATTTTAAAGAATTTATTACCAAGTAGGTAACTTTTTCTAAAGTTTTATTTATAAAATTATATTGTTACTGCTTCAGAGAGTAAATATTTTATAATAATAATTTTTGAGAGTTATTTATTTTAAAAATTCATCCCCCTCTGGAACTATTTTCTATGTACGCCCCTGTTTATGTGTGTGTATGTTTACATGACTTAAAAATACTAGTGACCTTTTGTGATATACATATTATCACATCAATACTTCTTACATAGAACTATTTCTTATGAAAATTCTTTATAATGCATTTTTATAATATTTTGTAGAAGATATATCTCTTTTTTGTAAACTATAAATATGTATTGAGATGAAGAGATAGTTTTTTTTTGTTCAGTCGATAATAAAATTTATATAGAAACCGAATTCGTCGTAAAAAAGAGAGAGAAAAGATAACATTGGAAGCTCGGTTATTTTTCGCCTTCTTGAATTTTATTTACGTAAATGATACGGGCGGAAAAACAAACATTGCCGATATAAATTTTCCCTGAAAATAAAATGGAATGGAACACATAAAATTATGGAAATCAAGTAGATATAATAATAAATGTATAATTTTTTTGTGCTCGCATAAATATAGCTTTTAAAAAAGTCCAAGTTGAATATTCTAAATGTAAATATTATCTAGGTAGCTACAATTTTACATTTTTTTTTATTTTATGAAAATTTAATTTTGTCTAGATATTAAAAAATAAGATACAAAAAATGTTAATCTATAAAACAATTGAGTAAATTAGAAATATATTTTTCTATATTTTATGTAACTTATGTAATGATCTTTGATAATATAATCAAAATTGAAAAAAACATTCAATTTTCATTTACAAGAGGGCCAGTCCGCGGTGACGGATGTGACATTTCAACTCAGATTGGAATTCATAATTTCTAAATAAAACTAGTTAATAACATGGTTTTACCATTTTTCTGTAGATTTTAATGTAATACATGTATATTGAAATAATAAAAGGTCTACGGTTATTTTACAAATAAATGCCAGCATTCAAAGCCCTGTGACGGGTGTGACGCCAACTATTGCAAGTCTTGCAACCTCTATTCAAAATCTCAAAAGTTTAGCGAAAATATTGAAGTTACTTTAAAAAATCATACTTTAATATGTTACAAATAAATTATTTTTTAGTAACACAAGAGCATCAGGTCAATACATAATCTATTTAACTGGTTATTACTCAATAAACATTGTGACGGGTGTGACACGTTGAATGAAAGGTTACAATAAGAGTACTATTTGTGTGTTTAATTACTTATTGATATTATTAACTAATACTTATAACAATTATTTATCAAATACATCAATAGGCTCATTAAATTTATAATAAATGTGGTCACCTTTAGTCATTATTGTTGGTGAGGGTATTTTTTTTTAATTTGATCAAACGTCACGTTTGATATGTAATTGTCAAAGACTTTTAATAGTTTGCCACAATCGTCACTTATTCTTAAGTAAGTTATTGTGATTTCACCTTATTTGTTGTCCTTTGTGAAAATTTTTAGAATTTTTTTGAAATATTTTGAAAATTAACTAACATTTTTCTAAGTTTCTTTTGGTTTATGAAAATTAATGTTAAATAGCCAATTAATTTTATATTTTAGTACTCAAGAGTATAATATAATATACATAATACACCCATACCTCACTTTGCGTCGTGGTTACGTACCAAATAAACACGACGCAAATTGAAACGACGCAAAGTGAATTATTTAAGTTACTCTCGTTTTAATTAAAAAAAAAATAAAGACTCGAACCTAAAACAACGCAACTTCGAAAATTGAACGACGCACAGTGAAAATTAGTACTAATTCAGCAGCGACGCAACTTCGAAAAAAACGCAAAACGAAACGACGCAAAGCGAGGTATTGGTGTATATAAATTTTAAATCTGTCATGTACCTAAAATTAATGTGAAAAGAATATAAAATTAATTTAAATATTCCTATTAATTCATTGAGCATTAAAAAATTCGAAAGATAAAAATATTTCAAACTCGAATTTCTGAAATTCAAGTTGTTTTGACTGTATTTTCGCTGGTAAGCTGGTGAAATTATTGTAGGTAAATATATTTAAAATATATACCTTTATCTTCGGGTAGCCATGTAAAAATATTATGATTTTGAATATTGTCCTTTTTATGTCGTTTAGACATTTTTATCCTTCTACCTGACATTGTCAAAAAGAGGTCAACATGGACAGATTATCACATCATTTTAAATTAATTTCAAAGCTGAATTAATCTGAAATTAAATATATTTTACCTACCTCTGTTTATTTTATTATTAAAATTTTGCTGTCAGCTATAATACGCAATAATGTATTGAACATATCGAGTTATAACAATTATTGCAGTTTCATTTTAAATATAGTTTACAACATAAAATTATATAAAAGAATACTTTTTAAAAACAAGCTTAATCACAAAAAATTCAGGTTTTTATGACTAAAACCAATAAAAGCGCGGGGCGCTCATGAAGGTGAATGTATAGTTTTTAATTAATTAATTATTTCATTATAGTTTACAAAATATTCTATTCTGTATTTATTTGATTTAATGTGCAAATTTTCTACTGTTATCTTATCAATTTATATTTCATTTCTTACTCTGCATAAGAGTTTCTATTAATACATTTGTCTTTATAGCGTCCCACGCTTTTATTGGTTTTAGTCATAAAAACCCGAATTTTTTGTGATAGCTGAAAATTTATTTTTCACTTTTAGTGCATTTTTAATAAAAACTTGTTTTTAAAAAGTATTTTTATATATAATTTTATTTTCAAATTTTTAGTTACTGATTGACTAACTAACTAACATACTAACAGGTAAAGCTCGACAAACTCTTTCATTTGATACCCATATCAAGATAGTCATAAAGAAAAAGGTAATCCGCCATCATGGAACATCCGCCATATTGAAGTTAGAACGATATTAGACATACTATATTGCATTGTCACCGGACTCATATACGTACACAAAATTTCAAAGCTCTATCTTAATTAGAACTAGTCGAAATTTTAATTGCAAAATTTGATCTTAACTAACTAACTAACTAACAAGTGAAGTTAGATAAAAGCTTTTAATAACAAAAAATAACTCATGTATGGAAAAAATAATTTGCGAAAAATAAAGTGTGGTTTTTAAAAGAAGCAATTAGTCGAGTCAATGAAGCTCGAAAATGGCTAAAACTTCGGAACCCTCAGAAACAGCACCGATTTTGATAGAATTTTTTTTTAAATGTTCGTTATACCATACTATTTGAAATCAGAAACATTCTAGTCGTCGGATTTAACCCCTCCCCCCAAATTTTGAAAATTTGTATAATTTACTGGTTTCATATATTAAGTCCGATTTTCGACGAAATTTTTTTACCTATAGGGGTTTAGAGGGTCACTGAATAAGAATACTTTGTCAAAATAAGGATTTTCCCGAAATTTTCCAATTTTTTTTTTAATTTTTGTCTAAATTTATTGAAAATTTTGATAGAAATGTGTATTCGCGGTGTTTCTTTTCACAAATAAAGTTGAATTATACAAAAAATTTTTAGGAATTTTCCCAAAATTTCCCAATTTTTCCCCAAAAATTTTGAATTTGTAATAAATAACATTGTACCATATGAACCTAGAGGGCTAAAAATTTTTAGAAACATTAGGTAAATGTATTTTAAATAAGCATAATATTTTTGTCAAAATTGTTTGTTTATTAGCAAAACGGGAAACGTTTATTGTCTTATATGCGGCACGAGCGGATAGTAAATTACGTAGCCTAACTAGTTGTAAAATGAAAAATATTGCTAGTGACGTGCTCGTAATTTTTTTACTGCTAAATTAAAGTATTTCAAACAATTATGTAAGATTTCATCAAAATTCAGTAAATATTTTTAACAGAGTAAAAGGATCTTGTCGACGAACGTGCCGCTGACGCGCGAAAAATCTGAGGAATATACTGCTATAGAATTGAAAATAATTAACCAAAAGGGCTAAAACTTTCAAAAACATTAGGTAAATACATCTCAAATAAGTACAATTTTTTTTTTAAAATCGTTTGTTTATTTGCAAAAAGGCAAACGTTTATTGTCTATACGCGACACGAGCGAATACTAAATTTCGTAGAAAAAAGTAGTTGTAAAATGATTAATAATGTTAGTGACGTGTTCTTAATTTATGTACTGCTAAATTAAAGTAATTCGAACAATTATGCAAAATTTTATAAAAAATCAATAAATATTTTTTACAGAGTAAACGATCTTAGTGACGAACTTACCGCTGACGCGTGAAAAATCTAAAGAATAAACTGCTCTAGAGTTGAAAATAGTTAACCAAAAGGGTTAAAACTTTCAGGAACGTTAGATAAATACATCTCAAATAATTACAATTTTTTTGGACAAAATTGTTTGTTTATTTGCAAAACGGCAAACGTTTATTATTTTTTCGCGGCTGGAGCGGATACGAAATTTCGTAGCAAAACTTGCTGTAAAATGATTATTAATGCAAGTAACGTGCTCTAAAATTTACTAGTATTAAATAAGGGTATTTTGAACAATTTTGCTAAATTTCATCAATATTCAATAAATTCTAAATATGTATATTAATTTATGAACTTTTGCGTCAAAATGTCAACGATTATTTATTAAGCAAATTATTTAAATAATTGAAAAGTAACGTTTGCCAATAAAAATTAAAAATTTTTTTTGCTCATTTCCTCAAATAATATTTATTCAACTAAGTTATAACAAAATAACACACTTTTGCTGAGTTATCATCGAAAAAATTTTTATTTATATACATTTTTTTTGAGCAAAAAAAGTATTTTTTTGAGTCCGACGGCTGGAAAGTTTCTGATTTCAAATAGTATGGTATAACGAACATTTAAAAAAAAATTCAATAAAAGCGGTGCTGTTTCTGAGGGTTCCGAAGTAAAAACCTTCATTGACTAGACTAAATGTAAACAGGAAAAATTGTCATTAATTTAAGTAATTCATGTAATTTAGAAACTATGTATAAATTGATTGATAAACTGCAAACATTACAGCCTAAAATTATATTATTACAGTTTCAGAGAGTAAAATATTATAGGTTTTCGTTTACTATCCGGAATAGACAGGAAAAACTTTTTTGTCCCTGCAGTTATTAAAAATGTATTAAAATTATAATTGAACTAAAGCACTGTCTACAAGAAAACTATGTATTTGGTTTGATTGAAGAGATAATGATTATAAAATAAAACGGGCAAGTGCGTGTTGGGCACGTACATGATAGGGTTCCGTAGTCATTCTCACTACGATTTATAAAAAAATAGTTTTTAAAAATTTTCGTGACTGAAGGGTTAAAATCATACAGTCATTTGACTTTTATTATTGCATTTTACGAGATCTATCAAATGACACCCCACTCAATGGGGTAAATAAAAAAAAATATGAATCCACTTTTCAGTCTATGCAAGGTGGGTCCAAAATATTTTTATGTTCGTTATAATTTTCAATGAAAGTACTAATTAAAATCTACATTCTGTTTTTTTTTTAATTTTTTTAATTGATAGTTTAGAATATAGAGGGGGGACGCTTTCATAATGACTTTGGAGAAAAAATACATCGTTATTGAATGGTTAAAATCAAAAAGTTCTGTTACATTTTAGGAGACCTTTCTAACAACACCCCACTCAATGGGGTAGGTGAAATTTTTTGTTTGAAAACACTTTTCATTTTATGGAAAGGGGGCCTAAAAAAATTTTTTTTTCAAAAATTTTATCATTTCTGTTTTTGGGTCATTATTCTACGACCGTATATCAAATTTCATCTTATTATCTCAAAATTTTTCAAGACGGACGGACGGATGGACATGGAGAAACTATAAAGGTTCCTAGTTTTCTACGGAACCCTAAAAAACTGCATTTAAAAACAAGCCTTATAATATAGCCTCACAGAATGATGCTCCAGTTAGTCTATCGTGGTTGATATCTGGTTGACTTAGACAGGTGAAAGGTACAAAGTTAAATGAGCATATAAAGGTAGATTATTTAGAATCATATACCTATTCCCTGAAACTTTCATATAACTTATCTCAAATAGACACAGAGATAAATGACTTCTAGCGTTTCTCTCAAATATACTGTATGTAAATATGTATATTAACTATTAGATTACAGTGCTTGCCAAAATGTAACCCGTTCATCGTGAAGTGCCGAATTAATTTCTTTAAATTATTTTAGTCTTTTAATTTATCAAGTAGAATTTATTTTTAAGCGACTAACTGCAAGTTATAGAAATTATTTATAATGATGTCTTTCATAAACTAGAGTATTAGTTTTTGAGGGGTGGGTGCCATTAATATTTTCTAAAATATTATGAGTGCCATGAACTGGGAAAGTTTGGGTACTTTTGTACCAAGTATTGTTTAAATTATATCTAATTTTTTAAAAACTTTTACTTAACTTCACTTGTTTGTTTGTTTGTTAGTTAGTTAAGATCAAATATTGCAATAAAAATGTAGACTAGTTCTAATTAAGATAGAGCTTTGATGTCCGGTGACAATGCAATATAGTATATCTAATATTGTTCTAAATCCAATATGGCGGACGTCTCAAGATGGCGGATAACCTTTTTCTTTATAATTATCTTGATATGGGTACCAAATGAAAGGGTTTGACGAGTAGAATACGATTAGCTATATGACGTCATTCTAAATTCAATATGGCGGACGTCTCAAAATTACAGCCTACCTTTTTCTTTATAACCGTATTGATATGGGTATCAAATGAAAGAGTTTGACGTGTAAAATACGATAAGCCATGTGAAGTTATTCTATATCCAATATGGCGGACGCCCCAAGATGGCGGATTACATTTTTATTTATAACCATCTTGATATGGATATCAAATAAAAGGGTTTGATAAGTATAATACGATTAGCTATGTGACGTCATTCTAAATCTAATATTTATTCCAGTTTGACATAAAAACTACTGAACTGATTTTGATGGAATTTTCACTGTTAAAAAGCCTAGTACCTTTAAATTAGCATATGTAATAATTGATTTATTAGTTCAAGGAAAGTAGCCATAGTTGGACTACAACCTAAATCGTACCACTGCTATTTTAAAGAAAACCATTATACAAATTAACCATCTATTGTGGATTTAACAAACTAAGTTTTGTACTTGTGGAAAATATGATATTAAAGCAAAAATCGTTTAAAAACGATTATGGATCCCAGTTTATGGATCTGATTCTATGTATGTAAAAAAATAAATATTTTTCGAAACATTTTTTTAAGGCGGATGGCTACTGTGACGGAATTTTTTTTCTTTTTAGATTTTTTTTAAGTTTACATATTCATAAATATGTATACAAAAAATTGAGTTAAAATTTTGAAAACTGACAGAGTTACAGTCAATTTAGTGAGACGATGTAGCACGGCCGGTTATGACAACAAAAACATTGAACACGTTTATCTCGGAATGACATTTTTCGACCTGGTCGACACGATTCCTCAAAGATTATTTTTTTTAAATAATTTTTGTAATTGTAGTAGCTATCGTTGCACGTAGCCGATTTTTGAAATTTTGGTAATTACTATTTTTAAAACCGCTCTAATAAAAAAGGTCTTAAAAATTAAAAAAAATTTCAAACGATCGCCATTTTGTGAAAAAATAAAATAAAAAAAAAACGGCTACGTGCAACGATAGCTACATTCATATAGATATTGATAGAATTTTTATTTATTTTTTTCATATAACCCTTCTCGAAATTTCGAGTCGACCATAGAGAAAAATTTTTTTTTTGGTCGTCACATCGAGGCTCATAACTTTTTAAATATTAAATATTTTTCAATAAAAATTGATATTAAATAAGTTGAATATATACTTAATAAAACGTTCTCTACCTGATTAAAAAATAATTAGTTATATCTGTGAAAAAATTCCTAAACTTTGACAATTTTTTGACCCATCACAGTGGCCATCTCCTTAATGTTCGAAATAAAAATCGTAACGTTTTATTTTGAACATACGATAAAAAGTTTCAGAAACACTGCTTTACAAGAAAGGTTTTTTTTACAAAAGGATTACGATTTAATAATGAAAAAGGTCAAAGTTATTTTATTTTAGCATATGATCAATTAGCAGCTATATAAATATAAAAACGATAAAAGGAAATAACAAAAACGATATTTATTTTGACACATTCATATAATCAATTTGAAACAGTATTAATTACAATTTGAAGAACACATGTCAACCATCTGTCGCATGAAATTAGTATCATGTTGTCAAACAAACACAAACCGACAACTTACAAAAACTAAATAAATGTTAGATTGGATTGGTATCGTTTTTCAAAAATAAAACTTATGTACATAAATCCTTTACCAAAGTAGATTTTACTTTTGTGAAACATATAGAAAAGAGTGGAACATGATAGTATGTACTATGTACCTATATGTACAGGGTGTCCCAGCTTTAAAAACATTGAAAGCTAACAAAAATTTTTTAAAGTTATGAAATAAAAACCATTATTTGTATATACTCAACACATTAATTAAGGGGACACCTAAAAAAAAGGATTGTGTGGTTTTATGAAACCACGGTAAAAGTGAAACTTTTATTCACAATATAGACATTTAACTAAAAATGTTCGGAATAATAAATTCAAGCACTCAAAATTGAAATAAATCCATAAACAACAACATGCACCAGCAAAAAGTTCTAATAATTCTAATAAATTCTATATAAAAACTATGTTTACTCACCAAGATCTTTTTTCCTTTTTCTATAAGCATACCCAAAAAACTCAAAATTCTTATAATAACAAATAACATCGTCGATAGTCGACACCTGTTTCAACTAATAGATCGCTTATTGACGATAGCCGTACCTCACGAAAGTTTCATTGCGTCGTCTATTGAGGACACCCGTAGTTAAAGGGTTAATAACCAAGTCTCCCTGTAAACCGATCACTATTTCACTATCACAATCTGTTTTTTAAGGATCTTCGTTTCCTAGTTGTTTGTTTCTAGTTTCTGGTAAGTATTCTCTTTAACAGCCAAGTTTCCCTGAAATACGTAACACAATACAGTAATAAATTGAATTAGATGTAGGTAATGTTTTATAAATAATGCTAAAAATACGTGTATGTATTACTTACCTCATATTCCTGTTTGTAATATTTAGAATATTCATCATAGGTTTCAATATCCTGAAGACAATCGATGTCTTCTATTTCTTGTTTTATATCTTCCTGTTTAAATGTGAAACATTTCAACACAGTAATATTACAATACAAACTTACTAAATATGTATAATAGCACACAGTACATAAACTGTCATACAATGAATGGCTGCTTGTTCCGCGCATGCGCAGTCCAACTGTAATGCGACATGCAACACACAGTCCAAAAAGTTTGAGACGATGTAATAAAAGTTTCACTTTAAAATAGCCTGTTTTCAAATGCTTGTAACTTGGTCAAAAATTAACTTTTTTCAAAACTTTTTTACTCTTCAATGGGGCAAATTTACTCTACTTTATGATGGTCTAATTCGTTTCTCAACATCTTTTCATTTTCATTTTATGTAATTATATAACTTTTGAAAAAAACTGCATATTTTGACACTTGACGTGGAGTGCATTTATGTAGAAAATGAAATTTTAAAATAATATTTTTGTAGAGAATTTTAATACCTTGAAATTAATATTGGGGGGAAAAAATGTGACGAAAATTCGCAAAGGTATTACAGTTTTAGTGAAAATCAGGACAAAATAATTCAAATGAATATAGTCGGAGTAATTTTGATGGTACAGAAAATAAAATAAAATCAAAATGTAGCCTAACTTAACTTCTTTTAGATTATCTATTGTAATGAAAGACTTTTGATGAATTTCATAAAAAATTCTAACATTAAACAGAGTGTAAAAGTCAAGTAAATAAACAGTAAAACTATACCAAACAGAACATACCTTAAAAATTACATTTCAGGTGGCCCGAGCTAAAGTTCATATTGACAAGTCCTACTCTTTAAAATGCATTTTTATTTTTTCTAATCGGACTGTATAAAGTTATAAACGATTCAGTACAATTAGCTATCAATAATACATATGTAGTTTATTTTATACGTAATATAAATGTGTTTGTGGACAGATTAAAAGTCACTACAAACTGCAATAGTAATCTTATTTTTTAATTAATCACTAATTTTGAAAAACAACCAAGCATTTTTTTATAATGATATGTTTTCTAATTAAAAGAATAGTATTAACTTATTTTATCAGTCTATATCCATTATAAAATAAAGCATTATCATTAACTTAATTTTACTCGTAATTACAAAGGAATTGCTATCCAGTATTTATTTATTTATTTTTAAACTAAAAACTGTATTTGCAATTTGTGAGTTCTTCAGGTTAATACTACTAATATAATGGTATGGATATTGTAATTTGAAAACTATTGTTACAATTGGAAACTAAAAAATAAATGAACGAGTATATTATATTATTAAGAGGTAATAATATATACATTTTTTTATATAAAATTAATTGAAAAAGTTTTATTTTTTTTAAAGAAATTCTCCAAGTCTTATTTGATCAAAACAAATATTTTTATATCTTGCACTTTTTCTCTAAAGTTGATGGTTTTCGAGTAAAAAATTATTGAAAAATTAAAATATCGAATTATTTTGTTAGATATTTTGAAAAGTTCAGGTTAGTAAAAAAAAATTTTTTTTAAAGATTGGTGTTTTTTTACATTGAATAAGATAACTAAATAAAAACTGTCCATATTGAAAAAATGATGTTGACCTTCATATGACTTTGAAAACACCACTGCAAACAAATTCATCCTAGTACGTCTATGTCTCCCTCCAAACCGTGCAACTTTTATCTGAAAAGTTTTTTGATAACATTTCACCATAAAACGTTATCAGAGGTACGTGCACTTATAATGTGCCTACCTATACAGGGTGCCCTATTTTATTATATCACCCCCGTAATTTTTGTTATCTATCAATTTAATTAAAAAATGTTGATATTAAAATTGTTCGATTTTGAAGGGGAACCAAAATGGCATTATTAATTTTTTATTTTTTGGACGTCTTCAAGGTCAAAAAGGGACAACATTTTTTTTCAAATGGAATAGATTTTAGATTTTCCCTAATTTTTTACTCGAAAACCATTAACTTTAGAGAAAAAGTGTAGAAAAAAATGTTTATTTTAATCTGATATTACTAGGAAAATTATATCAGGATTTTTTTTAACTTTTAACACTAGAAAGACGGGAAAATCTACCTACCTACAAAGACGGCGACCGGTCAAATGACTACAAATTTACTAAATATCTTTTTTTATGAGTAATTAATAAATGTCAAGTAAAGAAATAAAAGTAGATGTAAGTAATGTATGTTTAATTTTAATATTTATACACAATTTTTACATGTTACAAGAGCCGCAAAGCGGTTTTTTGCAATTATAAATATCGCATACTTTATTAGTTTTATTTTCCTGGGCTTTTTTCACAAATTACTCACGATAATATCGATACACAATTACAGGCTTATTTGACTGACAATTCATATACGTATTTATTGTTGTACCCTCTCATACATCAATTAAAAACATATTTTTCAGATCATAGCCGACAAAAGACCGCCGCCGTCTTTGTCGGTATATCAACATTTCAAACAATAAAGAAAATAGATGTGAATTATTTTGATACATAGTTTCATTTAACTACTAGTATTAATAAGTCTCATTACGGTAAGACAAATAGTTTTTGAATTATTCAATATTGAAATTGAAATTACCGTCAAATGACTGCTCCCGTCTTTCTAGTGTTAATAATATGTATTAAATAATTTTTTTTAATTAAAAAAATCTGGTAACACATTTTCCTAGTTCATTTTTGTATTTTATACTATTCCGCTAAAATTGACGGTTTCCTAGTATAAAATTCATGAAAATTTAAAATCTCATATTATTTTGTTAAATGTCAAAGAAAAATTGGTCACTCAAAAAATTATTTAAGACGAAAGCTACATGTTTTTTTTTTCATAAAATAAAATACCGTAATAAAAAATTTCCATTTAAAAAAATGTTGGCCCTATTTGACCTTGAAGACATCCAAAAAATAAAAAATTAATAACGCCATTTTGGTTCCGCCTCAAAACAAACAACTTTTATTTCAAATATTTTTTGATTTAATCGCTAAATAACAAAAATTATAGGGGTGATAGATTAAAATATGACAGCCTGTATATATATTTTATTTATATTTTTCAGAAATCATGAAGACTTTCACATTTATATCATTTACTATTATACTATTGTTTTATTGCGAAACTATGGCATACAATCATTCATCGATTAATTGCTTTTTCAACTCTCTTCAATGGATGGATTGTGCATCAGATTATATTTATTGCAAAAGCATTAGAAATAATGAAGATATAGTAATTTCAGACAACAATCCTCATTTAGATATTCAACTTAGTAATCTTAGAGAAATAAATAAACAGTTTTTTGAATTTCAATATGCAGAAAAAATAATTATGTTAAAATTGATAAGTAATGTAATACATAAAATAGAAGACTCAGCATTTGCTAGTTTAGTACATTTAAATAACTTAATACTATCTGATAATACTGGGAGTTTTAAATTAAGTAGATTCACTTTTAAAAGCCTAACGAAACTTAAAACATTAGAAATAATAAAATGTTCTATAAAAGACGTTACTCCATTACTATTTTCAGAACTACCAGAGCTTGAACTTTTAGATCTAAGCTATAATGCCATTCCTACTATAAGAAATGGGTCATTTACTGGATTAAATAATTTAAAGACATTAAATCTTATTAATTCTCAGATTGAAAATATCGAAAGTGGTGCTTTTATTGGAGCAAATAAATTATTAATGTTGTATTTAGATGGAAATAAAATAAGTAAGTTGACAGGTGGTGCATTTAAAGAATTGTCTAATTTGTTTTGGTTATTTTTGAATAATAATGAACTAGAAGACATTAATTATGAAGCTTTGGAAGGTTTATCAGGGTTGAATTCGTTATTTATAAGAGATAATAAAATCAGGAATATAAAAGTTGAGAAATTACTGCAATACTGTCCGTATATAACGTTTGTGTATACATTCTAAATGAAAACTTATTCGAGGAATGACATAATGTTAAAAATCTGTCGCAAGGAATAGCTACACAGTACCTTGCCATATTATTGGACCCAAGCTAAAAAAAACATTTTTTTCAACCTTTACACGCAAGTACGAAATTTTTTGTTTGGCTGCTTAATCATCACCAAGATCTATTCTTTGTAATATTGGGTGCGTTTAGCGAACGTCAGCGGCTGAGATGCTGACCAAATCGATTTCACTGAACGGGCCGCTGCGCAAACACTTACTTCAAGCTGTTGAGTAAACAACTCAGCGCAAAATAACGCTGAGTTGATCATCTTTTAACTGGCTATTACGTGACCCTTTCCTTAACCTCGAAACTTGTTCATATTTAGATAAGTTTAGACTTAAAATGTAAATTGTTATAAAAAATTCACATGTAAATGAAATAAAATAGTTTTTGTCGAAGAAAACGAATAAACCATTTTGTTATTATAAACAACATGATCGTTCGTAAAAATGGTAATAATTTTTTTAAATATTATTTGTATTAATAAGTTATTTATAATACACAATAAATGCCCATGTGGCGTCCTTTTACAGTACATACTCACAGTAACTAACCATACTGCCGTGCTAAGCACAAAAGCGGTATCTCAAAAAAAATCGAAAAGTTGATTTTTATGGCATCGAATAGCTTAAAAAAATACGAATCCAATGAACCAAGCCAAATAGCGGTATCGTATTTAAAACATATGAAAAAATCCTTAAAAAAGTTTTCCCTATCTAAGGTTTACCTTAAATCACTAAGAGAATTAGAGGTATATCAATAATACGTAGGCGAATAACTGTATATTTTGATACCGCCAAAATTCCCTATATAATGAAATATGAATAAATTCCATTTAATAAATCAAAAAAACAATTTGTAAAGTAAAAATAACTATTTTAACAAAACTTTGATTTTCTCGAAACTCGTCTTTACTGAGATACCGCTTTTGTTCTTAGCACGGCAGCATTATAATTTGAAAAAAGCCTATATTTACCATCACGTGTAACAAATTGAAGTTGGTGACTTGCTGACTGTAAGCGCACGGTTTAGAGAATTTGGAGTAGTTGACTGTCAGCATACTCACCATAGTTGACTGCTGACTTTCAACCGCTGAGCTCGCTAAACGCAGCCAATGATATATATCCATAGTCTTTCCTAATCTAAGGCACAGTTCCACTGAGGCAACATTTAAGTATCATTCGATATTATTAAAATGTGTAGCACATAGTCACACATCTAGAAACAGCCAACAATAGAAAACATGTCGTTCGGTGTTGACTCAGTCGAATTGTGCCTAATGATTTGCACAATATGATAGTAATCGCGGAAACGATTACACCAATACCTCGCTTTGCGTTTTTTCGAAGTTGCGTCGCTACTGAATTAGTACTAATTTTCACTGTGCGTCGTTAGATTTTCGAAGTTGCGTTGTTTTGGGTTCGAGTCTTTAATATTAACTTAGTATTTTAACAGAGTTTTTAATTTAACCTCCAAATAAATTTCCAAAGCGATGTGTTTGATTGACGAAGCTATGGAGATTTTTTTAAAAAACGATCCTGACAGCGGAAGGAGTTTTAAAGTGTCCCAGGCGGTAGCTACGAATATCAATTGCTACAAGGAAATTTATTTTACGTTGAAAAAAAATCTGTTCAGCAAACATTGGACCAATTTTTTGTGAAAGAAAGCCGACTTACGACAACAGCCACTATGGACTCATCAGACAGTGATTAATTTTTATTTTGTTTTTATAAATTAATTGAATATTTTATTTTGTTTTAATTGAATTTGTTTTTTTTTTTTTTATATGTATGTAATAAAAATTTATATTATTTTTGTTTTTTAAATGTTTACTTTGTTCAATTTTCTTTTTAAAAAATAGTATTTTTGTAACCTTGGAACCTATCTTCGATCTTTACATGATTTGCTATAGAAAATCATAATTCACTCTGCGTCGTGTGTTTTGGAACGTAACCACGACGCAAAGTGAGGTATTGGTGTATTTTATTGGACAGTGCGATACTTTGTTTTCTATTTATTCAAACCTGTGTTCTTACATTGAAATTATCACTCCAGTAATATTGTATATCTATGGGTAATCATGTGGAACTTAAGGCTCAGTTACATTGAGCGACTTTACTAGCTACTAGCCGGCGAATTCACTAGCTTCTAGTTAACTAGCCCAGTGTATTTATGTTAACTAGCAATACAAGTTGAAAGCTGGGCTACTTTACTCGCTACTAGCTGGCGTATGGGTTTGTTAACTAGTAAACTAACCGTATGTAATCATAGTTGCTAATGAACTAGCTGCGAGTATCCCGGTGGTTCCTATTCACAACACGTGGTTTAAACTCACTAGCTAGTTGGCTACTGAGCAAGTGGAATTTTTTTGTGTGTCATCATTACTATCGTACTAGCTAACTTGCCTGCTTCTAAACTCACCGGTTCGTAGCTAGTAAACTCTCTCAATGTAACAGACCTTTTATTCAATTGTAATTAGTGACTAAATATACACAATATATACAATTATAAATATTTTTTTACTCTTAACGACCTCACGGAATCCTAGCATGTTTCAGATTTTTTTCTGATGAAGACTCAGATATGAAAGTCTAAACATCAAGTATGAAAATAAGGATAACGTTAACAAAAATCTAGAAACTCAAGTTTTGTGTCTATTTTCAAATACCTTGCGATACGAGTAGTTCTTACAGACATTGTTTGATCATCTGTCTACAGAAAAACTGTACTGCAACCTCTTTGTCTAGCCAGCTCTGATCGGTTGACAGTTAATAAGTCTTGTGCTAAAAACATTGGATTCGCATGACATGATTATAGCCATACACAGGCCCAGATAGAGGGGGGGGGGGGGGGCTGTGTCTCATTATTTATATTTTACATATTTTTTGATATTTAGATATACTATATTTAACAGAAGTTATGTAAAAATATAAATATACCTACTACAAAAAGATGCACCTTGTGGAAAAATTATAAGTAGAAAGCAAAAAAATAAAATTTTCTTAAAAAACCCTGATTTTTATTGCTAAAGTAATTTCAGAAAATCATTAGAATTTTACTAGTTCTAAATTTGGTTGTAATGTCCTTATGCTCGGTGGGGGGGGGGGATATGCCCCCCCCCCCAATGTTAGTTGGCCTGGGCCCCGTTGAAACTCTCTTAGGGCCTGGCCATACATTTTTGAATTGGACAATGAATAATTTTTTTTTCTTCCAATTCAAATTTTAACATTGGAGTTATCATTCTAGTTATCTTGCATCTCTTCTAGTATGTGTAGGCAAATTGTAACTACAGTAGAAACCGGTTATAACGATATCGGTTAATATGACGTATCGGTTATAACGACTCAAAGTAAAAGACCCGGTTGAATCCCATATAATATACCGTTAATAAAGATATTGTTTACAACAAAATACCGCATTTAGCGACTTTCTGTTTACAATATTTTCGGAGAATTTTATCGGTTTAACGACGGACCGTCTTTTATTTCCATTTTTTTAAAATATGTAGTTTTTTACAATAAAAAATATTGTTTGACATAATAATACTTTATGAATTGTCAAAGTTAGGTTTAATTCTAATAAACAGAAAACAGATGTGGATTTTAAATATTCCTATACTGATACATGATTGGTGGAGAGTTATTAATACTCAACCAATCAGAACCGTCGCACTTCATAATGTCAAACTAAGTTTCCAGTAAATTATCAACGAGTGTCGCTTCTGTATATCGTTAATGGGGTATGTATGTATGTACTTATGTACATATTTATTATTCTGTACTTAAAATTTTGATTTTATTTTGACAATATCTTCGCTCAAAGATGGATAACTAATTTTCAGCATACCTACTCAATATTTTTTTTGTTTTTCCAATAAATACCTTAAAAAATCTAACTATCGGTTTTAACGACCTAAAATGACGATCCCTTCGATGTCGTCATAACCGGTTTCAACTGTAGTGATTAAATATATGTACAATATACATATACATTGAAAAATGATAGATTCAGCTGCGTAAGTCGACAGGAAGGAATTATCAGGAAAAATGATCCAGACAAAAATACAATAGTAAGCATTTTTGTATTTTATACCGTTTCTATGGTTTGGGGTTATTTTATTGCAAAGTCAACAATAGTCTAGCAATAAGAGCTAACGGCTTTTCTGTCAAAGTATTTATTAACACTTAGGGACTCGCGCCTTGATTTGTAACATAAATACTCGCTACTGGGTGCGCTGGACCCAGTTTAATATCAAATGTTTATTCCAAAACTGCTGAATAGAAGTGCACATTTACTTTCTTATAAAGAGAATTTGTCAATAAAGAAAGATAATATTCAATCATGTACTAGTATTTATTGTTTTTACTTAATCAAACAGTCATTACAAAAATAAAAGGAATTTTTCCATACTTTTATGACAAGATTTAGAGTAATTGTTGAAATTTCTGTAATTACTTATTTTAAACAAAATCTTCTATATTTTTTTACACTACTATAATGGACTTGTATGAATTAACAATGAGAGATCAATCATTATAAAAAAAACAACTTTGAAAATTAAAAAAATTAAAATATCTTCTTTGGGATAAAATCACATCTCAGTCGCTTTCTGTATCAAATTTAGCTATGACAATTTGAACAAACTGACGACTATGACCGTCATCTGCCGTGCTATTCTATCGTTGAAAGATACTGAAAGCGGCAATATCGCACACTTCAAACATTAAAAGATTTTAACCAAAATACGAAGGACTGGGTCCGTTAGATCCAGTAGCGAGTCCCGAGTGTTAAGGACTGAAACTTTAGACCTTTAAAGTTACAGCAATGTTTAAATATGAGACCTTAATAGTTACAGACTGCTGTTCTTTTTCGATTTTTTAATAATGGTTAATTAAAAAAAAAGAACCTTGGATTTTTTCATAAAAATAAAAAAATACTCTGCCTTGTAAATGCACGGTGCTTCCTCGTGTTAATTCATCAAAGATAGTTAATTATTGAACAATTTAAATAAAAACCGATAAAGTATTCAGATGAATTGCCTGTCATTGGTTAACCATTTAATATTCATACGATTTTAATTAAAAAATTTAATTTGACATTTTTCTTAATACGCGCCTGGTTATTATGTCGTATATTTTGAATTTTTTGACAATTTCAATCAAAATCATTATTTTTCTGCTGTACGAATGTCAAAATGACATTTAAAACGTCAAAGTGACATTTAATATGTCAAAGTAAATAGCAGTTTTAAAAAAACAAATGACGATTTTCTTAAGTCAAATTGAGATAGATCTTTGTAAAGCTACGGTTTCCTAGAAAAGCGGTGTCGTTATCTAGTGGCCGTGATATAGCAGTTGGTGACGTCACCAAAACGTTGTCTAGGAAAACCAATAGTGTTGGTTTCCTAAAAAGCGTTGAATGTGAACGTAACGTTAAATAGCGTTGCCGTTATTTATATGATGGTCGCCATAGCGGTGACGAACATTTGTCGAACGTTTTTTCACGTGTAGCGGTGAACGTTCCATTAAAAATAATGAGTGGAAACGTGATTTGGACCTACAAAAACGATAAAAAATTGATATTGTCAAAAATCATCAAGCATTATACAAGTAAATGCAAAGAGAAGCCCAGTTAAAACAAAATCTATGGACCAATATCGGAACTATACATCAATAAAACGGCCAGTCTATGGACGGGGGGTGCAATTTTTTTTTTACAGTATTCGTTATAATTATCATTGAAAGAACTAATTGAAAGCTACATTCTGAATATTTTTTAGTTTTTTTACATCGATAGTTTAGAAAATAGAGAGGAGGGGACGCTCTGATAATGACTTTGGAAGCAAATATATCGTGACTAAAGGATTAAAATCAAAAGATCCTAAAACATATTTTATTGTGAAATACACACCTCTTAAAATGTATTAATTATAACTTGAAAATATTATTTTCATAAATGAATACAAAAACTGAAAAAGTATTGCACAAATAATAATTATATGACATTTATTATACGTTAATCCAACAATTATAATTTTTCAGTTAAATAGGTAATATTTTCTAGGAAACCACGACTTTGTCACCGTTAAGACTGCCGTCAAAAACGCCCGCCATATCACGGCCGTTTAATAACAGTACCGTTTTCCTAGGAAACCGTAGCTTAAGAGAATATTTTACAACAAAAGTAGGTGATCTATATTATAGAGAATTAAATGCTCTACAAAAAAGGTTCTATAAAATTTTCACGTAACATGTGTCTTTCTTGAGATATCTTAAAATCAAAAAATAAATATTTTGGGATGTCACCCCTCCCCCTTACACACGATTTTAATACTTTTGAAATGGGACCGTCCTCAAACCAGACCCAACCAATCAACCAAGTTTTATCAATATCGGTTCAGTGGTTCATGAGTTAAGCGTGTGACAAGGATTGGGAGACAGACACACAGACACACACACACACAGACAGACAGACACGGAACAAAAAGTGTTTGTCTTGACCTGAAACGGATAGATCCGGTAAAATTTTTAAAATCAGAGAACAATTTTTTTTCTCGTTTTAAAACGATAACGAAGCTTCTCGTATCTTCGATATTGCGAGGAAGCAATAATTATCAAAAAAAACTAATAGCAACATTAAAAAATATATCATTATCATTAACTTTATTTTATCCATAATTATACAAAAATTGATATCCAGTTGTAAGTTAATAAATATTTTTACATTTTAAAACTATTAACAGTATTCTTTTTAACAATAGTTCTTCACGATTAGTAATACTACTAATGGTAAGAAAACTTATTTTAAAATCATTATTACAAAAAAAAGATTCAGTTGAAAAAATCTATATTAAAATTATATTTTTTTAGAAATCATGAAGACTTCTACATTTATTTCATTTGTTTTAATATTTTTTTGCTCCGAAATAACGGCAAGCAACATTACATCGTCTAAATGTGAAATAAAATCTTCTGTAGAGAAACCAGAAACTGGTTATGTTCTTTGCAAAAACATAGCAGATAATGAAAAAATATCAATTTTAGACAGACATTTACGACTAGAAATTCAATATAGTCGTTTTGAAACATTAAACAAAGTATTTCTTAATTTTACGAATGCTAAAAAACTAACTACATTAAAACTAGAATATAATATTATAAATAAAATAGAAGAAACAGCATTCGATAATATAATAAATTTAAAAACCTTAGTAATGTCTTATAATTCTGGAAATTTTCATATAAATGGATTAACGTTTAAGAATTTAAAGAAACTCGAACATCTAGAAGTAGTTAACTGTTCTATAAAAGATATAGATACATTAGGATTGTCAGAACTAACTGAACTAACACGTTTAGATTTGAGTAAAAATCCTATTCGTGTAATTAAAAAGGGAACATTTAATGGATTAAACAAATTAAATAAAATATTTCTTAAGAATTGCCAGATTGAAGAAATCGAAGCAGGTGCTTTTATGGGAGCAAGTAACTTAATGTCGTTGTTTTTGGATCATAATAGAATAAGTCTATTGGTAGATGAGGCGTTTAGAGGATTGAATAACTTGTATGAGTTATTTTTGAACGAAAATCAACTCAAAGAAATAAATTATAATGCTTTGGATGGTTTATCAAAGTTAAATAAGATATATATTAGGGAAAATAAAATTAAGTTTATCGATGTTGACAAATTAATGCAATTCTGTCCGAATATACAATTTGTGTATATCAGATGGGAATCTCATGAAGACTAATTAAATTATAAATATTATATATTATTTTTTAATTGTAACTGGTAGTAAAATTATATAAAAAAAATACTTTTTTAAAACAAGCTTTTATTAAAAATGCACTAAAAGTAAAAAATAAATTTTCTGTACCACAAAAATTTCAGGTTTTTGCGGCCACTTTTACCTAGGCAGAGGTATTCCATCATACACAGAAAAAATTTAATTTGATATATAAATTATAAATATAAGTCATGACGGTATAATTATAACAAAAAATACCTGTTCACACCTGGCTGCGAAAAGGTTGCGACCAAGTGCGCAAAGGCACCCATTACTTTTCAAGTTATTTACAAATATTGCTGAGAAGTGGATTATATTTTATTTAAAACCCAAGTGAATGAATTTTTTTTTCCGAAAAATCAATTAATATTATTTTTATTAAAAATACTAGCGGCCACATTTTGATAGGCACCCTGCTGGTAAAAATATATTTTCCCATACATAAATATATGTAAAAATTAGATCTTGATTAAAAGCTAGGTTAATTATATTATATATATCTAAAAGTATGATAAAAAACCCTAGATATTGCAATTTTTAACTATTTAACACATTTTGTTGAAATGATCGTTAAATAAATTTGAAAAAGAACCTTGGTTTTTATTCATAATGATATATTTTATAATGGATCACTCCCACATAATAGTTAAAAATAATATTAACAAGTCTTATCTATAACCCTTTGTATATTATGTATATATGTATATCATTATCATCAACTCTTAGTTATTCTTAATTACATATTTTATACAAACTGACATCCGATTGTAAGTAAACATTTTTATATTTTAAAATAAATAAATATATTTGTAATTTGCGAGTTGTTCAAAATTATCAATGCAACTACTAAAAGTAAGTAAGGAGATTGGCATCAAAGAAAAATAACAGTGATTTCTATGAAACTTTGAAAATGGTAGTTTTATCTAAATAGGTACTTATGGCGGAAAGAACCCCGCAATAATCTTATGAAAATTGGGTTTCGGTCAAAATGTCTGGATTTTTGATATGTTCTAGATATCGGTGTTCTAAACAAAAGTCCTAATGGGTACAAAGCTCAGAATTCAATTCTTTGGCCGCTACGGAGCTTTAAAGTTTTAAAGCTCCATCACAGATTAACTTATTCGCAAAGTCTTTAGAGAGCTTTAAATGGTTTATATTGTTATTTTTAATGTCTGGGTTTATGTTTTCGAGGTCGCTGAATTCAAATCTTATGTCGGATTTTTAAAATTGACAGTTGACAGCTGTCAATTTTTAAAATCTGACATCAGATTTGAATTCAGCGACCTCGAAAACATAAAGTAAGAAGATAAAAGTAAGATTTTTAAGATTTTATCAATTTTTGACAGTTATTTGACAGCTGTCAACTGTCAATTTTTAAAATCTGACATCGGATTTGAATTCAGTGACCTCGAAAACATAAAGTAAGAAGATAAAAGTAAGATTTTTAAGATTTTATCAATTTTTGACAGCTGTTAACTGTCAATTTTTAAAATCTGACATCGGATTTGAATTCAGCGACCTCGAAAACATAAAGTAAGAAAATAAAAGTAAGATTTTTAGGATTTCATCGATTTTTGACAGCTATTTGACAGCTATCAACTGTCAATTTTAAAAATCTGACATCGGATTTGAATTCAGCGACCTCGAAAACATAAACCCAGACATTAAAAATAACAATATAAACCATTTAAAGTTCTCTAAAGACTTTGCGAATAAGTTAATCTGTGATAGAGCTTTAAAACTTTACAAAGAATTGAATTCTGAGCTTTGTGCCCATTAGGACTTTTGTTTAGGACACCGATATCTAGAACATATCAAAAATCCAGACATTTTGACCGAAACCCAATTTCCATAAGATTATTGCGGGGTTCTTTGTCTAGCTATGCTCTTTGCCAGATTTTAATTAGAAAAATTGTATTATTCGAAAAAAATAATGGAATTTTCACAAAAATTCGATATTTTTGAGGTTATGTATGGTAAAAACTAAAGTCAATTTGATAAAACGGCCTTCGGATTAGTAATCAGCGGGTCGAAACCCATAGTTTTTTGCTCACGACACTTAATGGTCGTGGTTAAAACATGCATGGAATGGAAATATACACAAAAAGGCCAAAATATGTAATAAAACGGCAACGGCAAAAATATGCAGTTACAGTAGAAACCGCTTATAACGACTACGGTAAATACGACGTATCGGTTTTAACGACTCAAAATAAAAGTCCAACTGAATCCCATATAATTGCATTTTTACCGGTTATTACGACTATCCGCTTTTTAGGGTTCCAAAGAAACCCTATTAATCTCACTTTGTCGTCCGTCCGTCCGTCCTTTTCACTCAAAGTTCAATAGCTGGTAAACTATATAAGCTAGAACTTTGAAATTTTTAATGAATATGTTAAATGACACCCTCTAGTAAAATATGTATAAATATTTTGGAAAAATATTTGTTTGGGGGGGGGGGGGATGCTAAGAAGCTAAAGGCAGGCAAAAAAAAATTTTTTTACCAAGGCAAGTGGCACATTAAAATGTGTAACCAAGCTAGTGTAATTTGATCCTTATTCTTATTTTTCTATAAATCAATAATGGCGCCTACAGGCGGCTTTAAAGTAAATTCAAAAAAACCAAAAAAATTTATTCCAAGTCGTGTGGGGTGTCAAAATGTAGATCTCAATGAGTAAAATATGACACTATTTTTTTTTTCTAAATCACAAATGGTGCCTGCAGCGACAAATTTTTAAACTAGTATAACCGGTCTCTTCAATGTCGTTATACCCGTTTTATACTGTATATATGCAACTACAGTAGAAATCGGTTATATCGACATCGGTTAATACGACGTATCGGTTTTAACGATTCGAAATAAAAGTTCAACTGAATCCCATATAATTGTATTTTTTCTGGTTATTACGACTATCCGCTTTTTACTACCAATATGACCGGTCCCTACGATATCGTTATAACCAGTTTCTACTGTTACATAAAAGAAGTTACTGAATTTTTAGACTTTATGCCATGAATTTTGATAGAATTGAAATATATTGTCAAATATGTCAAAAAATTGATCTCCCATTAAAAAATTTCCAAAATTTTGTATAATTTTGAATAAACAACAGATTTAAAATGACCTACTATGATACTGAATTAAAAAATAGATGCAATAAAAGCAGTGTGAGATAAACTTATAAAATTTTTGTATTTATTTTTGACATTTATCCACCAAAATTGTAAGAAATATGCAAAAACAACAAAAAAAATCAAAATATGCAAAAAAATTAAAATTTACCAAATCATCCGGTTATTAGTCTACCACTTAGAAGCTAGCTAGAAGTATATTACAGACAGGCAGACAGACGGACAGACACAGTTTGTTGTTTTTTCCGATTTTTATACAAAAAAAAAACTAAAACTTTATGAAATTACCTATATTAATATTTTTTTATTTTTTTTTAGAAATCATGAAAAATATTAAATTTACATCATTTATTGTACTATTGTTTTATTCCGGAACTATTGCCTACATAACAGGGCCTAAATGTTTACTAAGCTACGAACTAAAGAATAATGTTCAAACTGGTTATATCTTTTGCAATGAAATAACAAATAATAAAGAAATATCAATTTCAGTGACAAATCCAATACTACAAATTGATTCAAGTAATCTTGGGACATTAAATAAAAAATTATTTGATTTGTATTATATTGATAAACTAACCACGTTAAAACTGATAAAAAATCGTATAAATAAAATAGAAGATTCGACATTCGACAAGTTAACCAATTTAAAAACATTAATACTGATGGATAACTATGGAAATTTTGAGTTAAATAAATTCACGTTTAAAAACTTGAAGAAACTTCAACATCTAAATGTTGTCAACTGTTTTATAAAAGATATAGTTTTATTAGATTTTTCAGAACTAACTGAACTAATACGGTTAGATTTGAGTAAAAATCCTATTCGCTTAATTAAGAAAGGTACATTTATTGGACTAGAAAAATTAAATACAATTGTTCTTACATATTGCCAGATTGAAGAAATCGAAGTTGATGCTTTTAAGGGAGCTAATAACTTAAAATCGTTGTATTTAGATGGAAATAGAATAAGTCAATTGGTAGTTGGTACTTTTAGTGGATTGAGTAATTTGGTTGAGTTATTTTTGAATAATAATCAACTTGAAGAACTAAAATATGAAGTTTTAGAAGGGTTATCAAAGTTAAGTAAGTTAGATTTAAGAGAAAATAGAAATCTTAATGTTAGTGTTGGAAAAGTTAGAGAATACTGTCCGAGTATATCGTCGGTGCTTACTAAATAGTAACAAATTTTTAGAAAACTTATTTTATATAAAATCTTTTTAGAATCCAAAAAAATTTGTTAGTATCCACTTTGTATACTCGAACATAATTTTTAATGATGGTTTAAAAAATCACAGTTTATTATTAAATTTGCCTTATTTAACTCACCGCGATATTTATTTATTTATTTATTTATTTATAATAAATTTATTTATTTCTTTATATGTTTGTGGCAACGAATCATCTATATATACCAATACAATTAGAAAACACAGTGATAACGAGAGTTAAGTTACAACCGAAATATCCCATTTCCATAGCTACATGTTTTAAAAATACCATCTGTCACTACTGTCTGTTGAAAATATTTTTACTTTTTTATACATACATGAAATGTAATGTATAAATAAAGTATAGTGATCACGAAAAAATTCGAACTCGAGATTTTAACGGAATTACACGTTTTGAGGGTCCCTGAATCATATACCACCATTAACTCAATGACGTCTGTGTGTGTGTGTGTGTGTCTGTCTGTGTGTCTGTCTGTCTGTGTGTCTGTGAACGCTCTACAGCCAAAACTGTAATACTTACGAACGTGGAATTTTAAACTTAAGGTTCTTTTATGCTCTAGATGTGCACCTCCTATTTTTAAAAACCATCAATAAACCGGAAACGGATGTTTACTGGTGTCAATTTTTGAACTTTTCGAATTATTTTTGAAACGGTGCGCAGTAGAAAAAAATATTTCAGATTAAAGTTGTAGAGGGGACTTTTATCTATAATTTATGTTCTATTCTTTTTCCCCCCCAAAATTTTTTTTAGGAAATAATCGATTTTCTAAAAAAATTAAATTTTTCGATTTCTTTTTTAAGCGGTAGGTATTAGAAAAAAATGTTTGAGATACAAGTTGTAGAGAATACTATTTTCTATAATTTATGTTCTATTCTTTTTTTTGTATCTTATGAATTGACCAAAAAATGAATAATATTAGTTTTATGTTAAAAATGATGTTATAATACAAAAAATCTAGTTATCTATGAAAATTTTGGAATTTATTTTTAGAACTGTCAAAATTGAAATCTAGGAAAATAAATACATGTTAATACAACTATCACTAATCTAAATTGATTTCGTTTAATATTTAATGTCAATATTAAATAGAATGTATCAATTTTATTCACTGAAAATCATTTTGTAAGTAAAAAGTTTTAAAATCAAATATTAAATTATAAAAGTAATCACATATTAATACTCGGTGTCATGATGTATAAACGGTGCACATTAGAAAAAAATGTTTTAGATCAAAGTTGTAGAGGGTATTTATTTATAATTTATGTTCTATCCATTCCCCCCCCCCCAAATTTGTTTTTAGGAAATAATCGATTTTCTAAAAAATTTAATTTTTTCGATTTCTTTTTTAAACGGTAGGTATTAGAAAAAATGTTTGAGATACAAGTTGTAGAGAATATTATTTTCTATAATTTATGTTCTATTTTTTTGTATCTTATGAATTAACCAAAAAAAAGAATAATTTTAGTTTTAATGGTTTTAATTTAAAAATGATTTGTATAATACAAAAAATCTAGTTATTTATGAAAATTTTGGCATTTATTATTTATTTAATGTCAATATTAAATACAATGTATAATTTCATTCACTGAAAATCATTTTGTAAGTAAAAAATTTTAAAATCAAATATTAAATTATAAAAGTAATCACATATTAATACTTTGGTGTCATGATGTATAAAAAAGTCCCGTGCCTGCCAAGGCAGTTTATTTATTATTGACATTAGACAACGATAGAAATAGAAGGAAATCTATTCAAATCAATCAATATTAATATATGTACCATAATATACGTGATGTGTTTTAGTGATAATTAATATATAGAAAAAATATAACTGTATAATGATCAGTACTAACTTGATATGAAAATGAAATTAAAGTGATTATTTGTTGGTAAAGATTCAGGAGGTATGTTAACACATTTTTTTTTAATTTAGTTCTTTGTATGTGTTTAACTAAAAACTCAAAAATAAAAAATTATAAAAAAAACTTTTTTAAAAAACAATTTGCCTTTGAAAAACCAACTAAAAAGATGAAAATAAAATCAGGTTAAAAAAAGTTGATTTTGTTCATACTAGAAGATACTTTTTTTAACTCTTCTAGTATGAACAAAATCAACTTTTTCTAACCTGATTTTATTTTCATCTTTTTAGTTGGTTTTTCAAAGGCAAATTGTTTTTTAAAAAAGTTTTTTTTATAATTTTTTTTAATTAATAAAAATATAAAACAATGATGGTGTACTGTTTTAAATAAATTTTTTTAAACAAATATTAAGTTTTTTACTTATTTTTTAAATTGTATATAAGGAAATTTAAGTAAATATGTATACACCGAATATTTAAGTCTGCAAAAAACCGATAAAATTTCAAAAACCGATTTTCAGTGTTTTCATAAAGTGTAACCGGGTTTTAGTCGTTTTTTTTTATTTATTTAAGTGAAACAATAAATTGATACAGTGGTACCTCGACATACGAGTACCCCAACATACGAGTTTTTCGAGATACGAGCCAGCGAGCGAGTGATTTTTTGCTTTGAGTTACGAGCGAAATTCGAGATACGAGTTCGGTTTAGTTTAGCAGGTCGTGCATCTGATCTTTTTAATGACACTTGCCTAACTCATTTCCGGAACATTCTGAGAGGGAGGAAGAAACAAACCTCCTTGGACATGTTTTTTTTCTAAACGGCCTACAGGTGAAAGCAAGAAAAATGTAGCGAAAAAGGCAAAGACCAGTGAGGATATCTAATTTATTTCTTTACATTCTCTTTTTTGTTTTTGTACAATAAATATTTGTCATTTATAAATACGTTTTTATTATTCAAAACCACGTAACAAAAATAACTGGGGTGACATTTTGGGGGTTGGAACGGATTAATGGTAGTTCAATTGTTTTGTATGGGGAAATTTGCTTCGAGATACGAGCAAGGTAGCGGAACGAATTAATTTTTTAGGGTTTTACTAAAAGTGCTCTAATTTCGCTAAATATTAATGGAATTTTATTATTTTCTTAAATTTAGAAAGTAGAAATAATGAACTTTGTAAAGATGTATGGTTATTTGAGATTTTAATAGTTTAATGTGTCATACTCGACAAACCAAAACTTGAAAAGTTCAATTAGAGAAAATTCAAAAATTTTAATAACAGTGGTATATTAACTAGTACTTTATCTTAATAAAGACATGCAAATAAACAACTTCTGTTAAAATTTAAAATTATAATTTTAAAATTGAAAACTGAAAATTGCAATTTTAAATTTTAAATTTTTTTAACAAAAGTTGTTTGTTTACTTAACTATTTTTTCATGAAAAAACCGGTTTCTATTTAGATCGGTTTGCAAACCCTAGTTGACACCATAGAAAAATAATTTCTTTGAAAATAACAAGGTATTTAAAATAAAAAAATCTTTGCATTTCAATGTCATTAGGAGAATTGTTTAACAGATATTAAATACATAAACAAATTAACATACTAAAGTTAACATACAATCTTATGAGAACTGCATAATTTCGGGACATAATTTCTATTTGCCAGTTGTTTAACATACATACAAACATTAACTAACTAGGTTTTAACCAACATATAAAACATGTCAATAATTCAAATATAAACAATCAATTAAACGCGTTCGTGTGAAACAACCTTGAACAAAAGTTTTTGATGAAATTTAGACACGCTATTCACAGCAGATAAGAAACACCACTGCCGCCGGGCTTATTATAAAATAAATATCGAGTTCTGACTGTGGGATTTACATTCGGGATATTTCTGTGATAATGCCGGCGATGTGTTTGACACTTGGGGTGAGGTTTAGGATTGGTTTAGTTAGAGAGATGGTGGTGGGGAGGATACACAGAACCAAACCGTTTGGTTATGACAACGGTTTGACAGGGTTATTTGCGACAAGTGGCTCGCGGTGAAGATAGACGTCCTATGACCAGTTGGAAGGACTTCAATGTTGAGTACACTCATTGTCAGTGGTGGCGTTAACTACAATTAATTCTATTCACTATTGTTCGGATTTAGTTTTTATTATTGAATTAGGATATCCACTGTCCCGAAATAATCTAATTAATAAGGGTTTAAAAAAACTATATACCGGGTGTCTTAGTATCTATAAAAGATATAGGTTCGGTTAAATGAGATGAATTATTTGTAAGAAAGGGATGAGTATTACTACACAAAAAAATATTCATGATTCTATGAATACTTCGCCGGATATCACAAAAAACCATTTTCATCCCTTAAGGTAGTTGGTCCGTAAACATTATTTCGTCAGATTTTGTTTAAATTGCACAGGAATATTCTCTAGATTAATATCTGAAAAATAGCCCATTTTTATTAAAATTGACCATCTCAAAGTCATGAAAAACGATCTCAAAGTTTATATTTTTAACACAGCTTATATGGACTAACCGTACACTAACGTAACGTTTTATTAGATAAAATTTAAACGTAGCGTCAGTTTTTCATAAAAAACTGACATGTTGTATATTTATACGAAAAAAAACAGTGTACACAAAATTGGAATTATTGACCATCCCGTTATTAAGATTTAACCAGATTTAACTACCAAACCATCACATAAATTACAGTATTGTTGACAATGTGGCAACAACGTATTCATTTGATTATAGTAAAAAATACACGAAATAATGAAATAATGATAAGTGGATTGAAGGGAATTATAACCGATTTCATTAATTATTAATATATTATGTGGTAGCTTAGATGATAAAATATAATCATTTGACATGTAATTAATAGTAGATAATGTACAGCGTTGCCATGATCATTTCTGTAAATTAAAAATATGTACTCATGGCCTAATGTACATATTATGATGGACCAACTACCTTAAAAACCACCCCCCTTCGAAACCACTTCATGTGCATTTATTTTTTCTCTTTTTGTAATCATTTTTAGCAACGATTCCCACTATCGCTATCCTGTAGAGAGTTTTCCTGTTTTTTTTTTTAGCCTCAAAAAGTCGGATTGGTATACCCAAAAAAACTGAAAATTCGGAATTTCTTTAAATGGCTATAACTTTTTTGTCAAAGTAGATAGGTACTTTTTGTAGACGGTTTCTTAAGGCACTTTTTTGTGTAGAATCGATTAGTGTATTTAGATTTTTTATATCATTTTTAGTTTCCGAGTTATGAGCCCTAACTTTAGTTTTTCTTATGGGCCGCTATGTTGACTATAGCATATTTGAAAGTGTTTTTACTCTACTTTACAACGATATGTCACTTGCCATACTTATTATCGAAAAATAATTATAATGTATTGCACACCCAAGCAGGCTCTGCTTGGAAGTGTGTTCTATTATCATGCTAAAATTTTTTTTCGTATATAAATTGATAAAATGAGCATTATATCTTAAATTTCTTCAGTATTCCACTTACATTTTTACATTTTCTGATAGAAAACATTACAGTCTGCATTTATACTTAGTTTAATATCGATCGGTTTTAATTTTCTGTTATAAAAATATAAATAAAGTTCAATTTGTTGATTTAACCCCCTTTTTTGATAAAAACGCCGAACTGTAGGCTATATTTCGAAATAAATTTGCACCAATCCTTTTGAATTCACTTCATCTATTATCAGAATAGAACCCTATTAAAACTCAACAAAATTGGATAACTAGAAGTAACAAAATTTGCAGTTTATTTAAACAAAAATTCATATTTTGACAAGAATTATTTTTACAAATAGAGTAGTTACTCGGTAGTTCATAAGATTACCGTAAGGCGCTATTTCTTCATACGTCACTTCAAATTCCAAGTATTACAATTATTATATTGTGTTAATTAATATATAAATACATGTACATCGATACGTGCTGTATTTTAATTATTTTATTCAAAGCCAATCTATCTTTTTAATCAAGATAAAGTCTGGTAAGTTTGCATTTTTAAAACAAATATATAATGTACATATACATATACCTAACCTATAAACGTTACATTGTTGTTTCATTTTAAATGCTCTGCTAGACATCAGGTGAACACAGCTGTTATCGCTGCAATATGTGGATGTATTTATCTTTCTAATTATTATTATTAATTAATTAATTTACTTTATACATTTTACAAAAAAAATATTTTATATAAAAATTTAAAATGATTGTTGTTTTATTACTATACATCCTAAATTTAAATAAAAACGGTAATAATCAATTGATATCAAGATTCATTGTTGATTTTCTAAAAAATCTTAATGAGTGATAAACTTCATATTATATATTTATATAATATTAATTACCTCCAATATTTTTTTCAAACATCCTTTTTAGTTTCACCAATTATATTGTATCGTATTTATTTGATATTATAAATTAATACATTTTTTTATGTTTAAGGGGTGTGCATTTTATGGCCTAGCCCAAGGTAAGTAAATGACTAGGTATGCTGACTTGCCTTGACCAATCAGCGCGGACGAAATGACGTCACCACGAAGTTCTTTTTAACACTCTAGATTTCAAATGGTCGCCAACGCTGTGTTAATATTATGGCAGTTAAAATCATAGATAAATAAAAAAATCAAGTAGGTAGAAAAGAACTTCGTGGTGACGTCACAACTCACAGTCAGCAAACCTGTACATTTACTAACCTTGGGCCTAGCCATAGTATTTTTTTATTTAGTTCATTGTTTTCGAATATTCATTTGTAATTTTGATTGTTGTTATTGTGATTTTTGTTATTGTGATTTTTGTTTACAGTTTTTGTTTTTCATGGCTCACTTAAATGTTAGTAATAAAATAATTAATAAATATCACTGACATTTAGTACATAGACTTATTTTCGAAAATAAATGTGACAAGTGATACATCGTTGTAAAGTAGAGTAAAAATATCGGTATGGAGAACCATACATGACTTCCATGTTCTATATATAATATCTTTTACAATAATTTTTAATATAAAACTTACCTTTGTATTATAAATATTGGTTTTCTAATATTCTAATATCAGATGTACACATTTTTGTAGAATAATAAATTATCTGACATTTGAATGTAACTGCGCTTGTTTCCATGGCAACATGAATTTATTTATATATTTAAAATAAAAATTTTGAGGGTGTTTTTCACCTCTTAAGTAGCTATTTCGGCACGTTTATGAAATAAGTGCCCCTTAGATTGGATTGAACTACAAGTGTACAAAGTCCTATCAAAATTGGTGAGATAATACTCACTTTTCAGACGATAATAGGCACAAAATTTCGAATATTTCGGAAACCCCTAATCCGATTAGCACCAAAATCAATAGGTCTGGAGTACTCACTGAGGCGCACATTTTCCCAAAAAATAATTCAAATCGGTGCATATCTACAGTAGTTATCGTACACGGAAGAAAATTCTACATCCAGACAGACACACAGACACACGGACACACAGACACACAGACACACGCACAGCCGCCATGCGGAAATTAACTTTTCTTTACGTTTTGATGTTAGTACAATCAGAATCTGCTCTTATCTCGGACACGATTTTTCGACGGTATTACAATACTTCCATTTCTTCGAACATGGAAGTAAAAACACGTTCAAATATGCCATAGCCAACTTAGCGACCCATAAGAAAAAAAAAGTTAGGGCTTGTAACTAAGAAACCAAACGTGATATAAAAATTCTAAATACATCGATCAATTCTACATAAAATAGTGCCTTGAGAAACCACAATCAAAAAGTACTTATCTACTTGAACAAAAAAGTTATAGCAATTTAATTAAATTCCGAATTTTCAGTTTTTTGGATATACCGCCTAAACCACATAAAATTATTAGTATTTTTTGGTGTAGTAATACCTTTCTTACAATTAATTCATCTGATTTAACTGCACCTGTATCTCTTATAGATACTGAGATCCCTATGCTGGAAAAGTTATCTGGGACACCCGGTATATATATGCAATATATATAATAGAATATTAATTATGTTATCTATGTTTATAAAAGATTATAATTTTATTTATGAAATATGTCGATTCGTCCTGTGGCCGTCTAATTGGACATTTCTCATTGACACCTCTCCCAACACAATGCAACAGGTAATACTTATGTATGTGACCTTGAAAGGCTTTTTTTTATCGAAGTCAACATTTATTTTTCAATAAAAATCTTTATTTTTTATTACGTTGTTTGGACCTACGAAGTAAAACAAAAAACTTCAAAATGAAATAATTCTTAATTCGACTTCCAATTTTCAAGACAGAAACTTTCAAAAGAAACAATCAGCTTGAGGAAAAAGTATAAAAGGGAAATAAAACGGGCAAGTGCGTGTTAGGCACGCACATGATAGGGTTCCATAGTCATTCTCACTACGATTTATAAAAAGTATTTTTCAAAATTTTCGTGACTGAAGGGTTAAAATCAAAAAGTCATTTGGCTTTTATTATTGCATTTTAGGAGACCTATCAAATGACACCCCACTCAATGGGGTAAATGAAAAAAATGTGAGTTCACTTTTCAGTCTATAGAAGGGGGGTCCAAAATATTTTTGACAATGTTCGTTATAATTTTCAGTGAAAGTAATAATGAAAGGCTACATTCTGAATTTTTTTCAGATTTTTTGAATCGATAGTTTAGAAAATAGAGGGGGGGGGGCACTTTTTTAATGACTTTGGAGAGAAAATACATCGTGATCGAAGGGTTAAAATTAAAAATTTCTGTTACATTTTTTGTTGCATTTTAGGAGACCTTTCTAACGACACCCCACTCAATGGTGTAGGTGATTTTTTTTTTTTTAAACACTTTTCATTTTATGAAAGGGGGGTCTAAAAAAATTTTATTTTCAAAAATCTTATCATTTCGGTTTTTGGGTCATCAATCTACGACCGTATACCAAATTTCATCTTTTTATGACTTGCCAATTGATTCACGAATCGATTGGCAAATGTATTTTTTGAGTAAAAAACCACTTGTCGGTTTTGATAATTTTTTTCTTTTGTACTTTTTTTCTCAACATGATGTTTTTTGAATAAATTTAAAAATTTTGATATTCTATCAAATGTCTTAGAAAATTGAAGTCAGAAAAAAAAGTTATTTCTTTTTTTTAATGAGATTTTTCGATAAAAACTAGGTCTCCCTATAAAAAAAATGAAATCGACCTCCATGTAACTTCCAGAAATTCAAAAATAATTTTCAAAACGCCGTCTTTTTAACTCTTCAACTTTTGTCCAGAATATTTTTGCTTTGGTATGACTTCCGATAAATTGTCCTACACTCATTAAAATCTACCAATGTCAAGAAAAAAAAACAACGTATTTCGGCATTTTTTTGTATTTAATCTAAATCTTCTGACGACTGGAGTAAAAAGGTAAAGACTGTTCTGATAATAATGAATAATGACCAATTAAAAATGTGTTTTAGAATGTATTTAAATTAAATTAATTAACAAAAGCTGCTGTCATACAAATAATTAATATATAAATTAAAAATCTTTTTTCTTCAAAAGAAAGGCTAATTAATATTGATAATTATATTTAAAAATATAGCCTGTGTGTCTACATCCAATAATGACAACTTAAAAAAAAGGATTGTGTGGTTTTATGAAACCACGGTAAAAGTGAAACTTTTTTTTCACATTATAGACATTTAACTAAAAATTTTCGGAATAATAAATTCAAGCACTCAAAATTGAAATAAATCCATAAACAACAACATGCACCAGCAAAAAGTTCTAATAATACTAATAAATTCTATATAAAAACCAAGATCTTTTTTCCTTTTTCTATAAGCACGTGCTCTGTCGGCGTTCTGTTTTTTTACGGCGTAAAATCTGTGCGTAAAATTAATTCATCGTCATTCATTTTTGCACTATTCTTTCTCGTTGATCAGTTTTTTGGACTCACTAGCTGTGTCGTTGTTTACCAAAAGCAAATAAATAACAACATTTACATTAAACACTGACAAATTACAATACAAACTTACTAAATATGTATAATAGCACACAGTACATAAACTGTCATACAATGAATGGCTGCTTGTTCCACGCATGCGCAGTCCAAACGTTACGCGACATGCAACACACAGACCAAATAGTTTGAGACGATGTAATAAAAGTTTCACTTTAAAAATTAAAAATTATTGAAACAAAATAATTAAAATTTTAATAGGTATATAAAACTAGACTTTATAACGATGTATAACTTATGTTATATACCTCCAAACATGAGACGTATTTTATACTGTAAATTAAACATTCTAGGAATGCAGTAGACAGCCTATATTTCATATACACCTGTCTATCATTGCACCAAAGTTAAGCAGCATCATGATAAGACATATGTTGGATGGGTGACCGGCCGGGCGGCTTTTTTATATTATTCTATTTGGGGAAACGTTATATGTATTAAAGTTAGAGGTACCTACAATTGTACTTTATGAAGTAATGACGTATTTATCCCTACTCCGCGGCCGAGCGTAATGCGACATGCAACACACAGACGAAAAAGTTTGAGACGATGTAATAAAAGTTTCACTTTAAAAATAGCTTGTAGAACAAATAAGGAAAATAATTTTTTTCTCCGATTTCAAATTTTAAACTTGATCTTTTCAGGTCAAGACAAATACTTTTTGATCCGTGTCTGTCTTCCTGTGCGTATGTGTGTGTCACATGCATAAGTCATTACCCACTAAACTGATATTATTGAAATTTTGTTAATTGGTGGAGTCTGGTTTGAAAACAGCCCCATTTAAAAATTATTAGAAGAAGGGAGAGGTGACATTACAAAACAGTTATTTTTTCAATATCTGAAGAACGACGCATATTAATAAAAAAAATTATAGACACTTTTGTTGTGAGTTTTAAAACTATAAAAAATTTCACCACAACTTTTGTCAAAAATTTATCTCAATTTGATTTATACAATTGTTATTCAGTTTGGCATATTAAACGTCGTTTTGATATTTGTTTAGCAGAAAAATAATGATTTTGATTAAAATTGTCAAAAGAAATTAAAAATACACGACATAATAACGAGGTGCGTATAAAGAAAAATGTCAATATAATATTTTTTATTAAAATTGTACGAAAATTAAATGGTTAACCAATGACAGGCAGTTCATCTGAATACTTTATCTGTTTTTATTTAATTTGTTCAATAATAAACTACCTTTGATGAATTTAGCACAAGGAAGCACTGTATATTTACTTGGCACATGTTTTTTTTTCGCTGAAATTAGTATTAATTGAATCAAAACCGTGTAGTGTAAAATTGCAGACATTAATATAAATAACTCATGTTAAATCAAATATAATGTGGTTTACTCGATACCGAGGGTCTCCCAATGTATTTACAAAAAAACACTGTTATATTATTATAATCGATTTACCACAGTTACCTATTTCATTAAATATCCATAGCACATATTACATTATATTTATGTATGTTAAAGCTATACAGTATGTTCGCGGGAACCGGGTTATCATTGCTAACTTTGTTATTATTGGAGCTAGAAGATTTGTTAAATGAGCAAAGTATCAGTATTTTTTCTTGGATGAATAATAGCGGTGTCAAAAAAACAATTGAATATCGAATTTAAAAGATATATTGAAATACAACATTTTTTAAATGGAATATCCTATATATTATTGTTGGCTTTTATAGCTGAGAATTTTCTCTTAATGAAAGTGCAATATATGTATTATGATAAAATTGATAGAAAACAAGTTATTAAGCTACGGTTTCCTAGAAAAACGGTACTGTTATCTAACGGCCGTGATATGGCGGGAGTTTTTGACGACCGTCTTAACGGTGACAAAGTCATGGTTTCCTAGAAAATATTACTTATTTAACTGAACAATTATAATTGTAAGATTAACATGTAATAAATGTCATATAATTATTATTTGTGCAATACTTTTTCAGTTTTTGTATTTATTTATTCTTTTGTGACATATTCATTTAAGAAAATAATATTTTCAAGTTATAATTAATACATTTTAAGAGGTGTGTATTTGACAATAAAATATTTTTAGGAACTTTTGATTTTAATCCTTTAGTCACGATATATTTGCTTTCAAAGTCATTATCAGAGCGTCCCCTCCTCTCTATTTTCTAAACTATCGATGTAAAAAATCTGAAAAATATTTAGAATGTAGCTTTCAATTAGTTCTTTCAATGAAAATTATAATGAATACTGTAAAAATTTTCACCCCCCATTCATTGACAGGCCGTTTTATTGATGTTTAGTTCCAATATTATTCCATAGATTATGTTTTAACTGGACTTCTTTATACCCTTTACATTTACTTATATAATGCTTCATGATTTTTGACAAAATCAATTTTTTCGTAGGTCCAAATCACGTTTTCACTCATTGTTTTTAATGGAACGTTCACTACTACACGTGAAGAAACGTTCGACAAATGTTCGTTACCGCTATGGCGACCGTCATATATGTAAATGACTGCAATGCTATTTAACGTTAAGTTCACATTCAACGCTTTTTAGGAAACCAACACTATTGGTGTTCCTAGACAACGTTTTGGTGACATCACCCACCGTTACATTACGGCCGCTAGATAACGACACCATTTTTCTAAGAAACCGTAGCTTAACAAGTATAAAATACTATGGCTAGGCCATAAAATGCACACCCCTTAAACATAAAAAAATGTATTAAAAGGATGTTTGAAAAAAATATTGGAGGTAATTAATATTATATAAATATAAAATATGAAGTTTATCACTCATTAAGATTTTTTAGAAAATCAACAATGAATCTTGTTATCAATCGATTATTACCTTTTTTATTTAAATTTAGGATGTATTGTAATAAAACAACAATCATTTTAATTTTCAATTTTTATATAAAATATTTTTTTTTTGTAAAATGTATAAATAAGTAAATAAATAAATTAATAATAATAATTAAAAAGATAAATACATCCACATATTGCAGCGATAACAGCTGTGTTCACCTGATGTCTAGCATTTAAAATGAAACAACAATGTAACGTTTATAAGTTATATGTATATTATATATTTGTTTTAAAAATGCAAACTTACCAGATTTTATCTTGATTAAAAAGATTGATTGGCTTTGAATAAAATAATTAAAATACAGCACGTATCGATGTACATGTATTTATATATTAATTAACACAATATAATAGTTGTAATAGATGTCATTTGCAGTGACGTATGAAGAAATAGCGCCTTACGGAAATTTTTGGAACTTCTACGGACTAATACTCTATTTGTAAAAATAATTCTTGTCAAAATATGAATTTTTGTTTAAATAAACTGCAAATTTCGTTACTTCTAGCTATCCAATTTTGTTGAGTTTTAATAGGGTTCTATTCTGATAATAGATGAAGTGAATTCAAAAGGATTGGTGCAAATTTATTTCGAATTGTAACCTGTAGTTCGGCGTTTCTATCAAAAAAGCGGGTTAAATCGACAAATTGAACTTTATTTATATTTTTATAACAGAAAATTAAAACCGATCGATATTAAACTAAGTAAAAATGAAGACTGTAATGTTTTCTATCAGAAAATGTAAAAATTTAAGTGGGTTACTGAAGAAATTTAAGATATAATACTCATTTTATCAATTTATATACGAAAAAAATTTTTAGGACGAGAGTAGAACACACTTCCAAGCAGAGCCTGCTTGGGGTGTGCAATTAATAGATAATAGAAAATATCGAAAAATAGTGTGCTATGCAGATTTAATAAAATGCAAACAAATGATTAAAAATTTATAACAATATTTTCAGGTAGGTGTGTCTTATTTTGCACATTTTTAACGTTTTTGAGTATTATTATTATATTCATAAAAAATATAATTAATTATAACAAATAATTTTTTTCTTTATCAATTAAATTCAAAAACAGGAACAAATGATACAAAAATCTGAAAATATTGTTTTAAATGTTTTAATCATTTGTTTGTATTTTATTAAATCTGCATAGCACACTATTTTTCGATATTTTCTATTTATTTTATACTGACGTGTTATAACTTGTTTTCTATCAATTTTACCACCATACATGTACCACATTTTTATAAAGAGAACATTCACAACTATAAAATCCAATAATAATATACAGGCTATTCCATTTAAAAAAAATGTTGTATTTCAATATATCTCTTAAATTTGACATTCAATTGTTTATTTGACACCGCCATTTTTCATCCCGGAAAAAAGACTAGTACTTTGCACATTTCACCGATTTTCTAGCTCCAATAATAACAAAGTTAGCAATGATCACTCGGTTCCCGCGAACACCTTGTACAGGGGAGTCAAAATAAATAAAATGTGTTTGTACGTGTATTGAAAGTTATACTTTTTGCTTACAAGGGAACCTTATCAACTGTAAAATTCGTATCGAATTTAAGCTTTGTACAGTGGTACCTCGACATACGAGTGCCCCAACATACGAGTTTTTCGAGATACGAGCCGGCGAGCGCGTGATTTTTTGCTTTGAGTTACGAGCGAAATTCGAGATACGAGTTCGGTAGTTCATTTATTTTTATAACCGTGGATCGGAAGAAAGTTTGTGAAAAGTCAAGTGCTAAGAAAAAGATGATGAGTATTGAATTAAAACGTGAAATTATAGAAAAACATGAGCAATTTTTTGTATGGGGAAATTTGCTTCGAGATACGAGTAATTCAAGATACGAGCAAGGTTGCGGAACGAATTAAACTCGTATGTCGAGGTATCACTGTATATAGTTAGAGGAGACCAAGGTTAGCATGAAAAAAATATCTAAGCTGCAGTAAAACGATTTAAGGGTGTGAAAAACCCCTATGAAAATGTGCAAAATAATCATATTTTTCAAATAACTCTGAAACTAATGAGGATTTAAAAAAATCTGTAGTACAAAATTTTCATGATTTTTTATGCTCTTTCGAATGGCGATAGTCAAAATTCGAAAAAATTAAACCGTTAACCTCTGGGGTGGACAGACTGACAGGCAGCAAATAGACACTTTAACCGATATAATATATTTATTCCATGTTCTTTCAATTACTATCATAAAATGTATTGATTTATTGTTAAAATTAAAAATTTATTCATATTGAAAGCTGGATTGAATTTACATAAAGTTAACCGGACTAATGCAAGAAACAAACATAACTAATAACGATTTTAACCGGATGATTTCTAGACTAACTTGCGTTAAAAATCTCTTTACTTGGTTTTAGGGGTCCTGAAATGTAAGTATCCTTATAAATTTGTAACTTTTCAACTATAGTCAATACTTTTCTTATCGCTGACGTAATAAAAAAATATTTTTCGAAATATGATAATGTGACGATGAAAGGGTTAATTTTCTTTTGCGAAATATGTCTTGTATATTTGGATTACTATTGTATACTACAATTAATTTTAGTTAATAGAAAAAATATCTTGAATAAGTAATGGAGTGTGGATGAGGTGGAGGTTAACGATTTAATTTTTTCGAATTTTGACTATCGCCATTCGAAAGAGCATAAAAAATCAAGAACATTTTATATTATAGATTTTTTTAAATCTATTATTAGTTTCAGAGTTATTTGAAAAATATGATTATTGTGCACATTTTCATATGAGTGTTTCACCCTCTTAAACCGTTTTACCGCAACTATGATAATTTTTTTCTTACTTACCTTAACCTCCTTTAACTATACAGGGTGTCCCATTATAAGTGCACACCTCTTATAACTTTTTATGGTGAAATGTTATCAAAAAACATTTCTAATAAAAGTTACACGGTTTGGAGGGGGACATAGACGTATGAGGATGAAATTTTTTTAGGTGTTGTTTTCAGGGTGATATGAAGGTCAACATCATTTTTTTAAATAGGAACCTGTAGTTTTTATCAATTTTATTTTACGTGAAAAAACACGTATCTTTCAATGAAAACTTTTTTTGAACAACTTAAACCTTTCCAAGATATCTAACAAAATAATTCGAGATTTTGAACTTACAATATTTTTTTTACTCAGAAACCATCAACTTTAGAGAAAAAATACAAAATACAAAAAATGTTTATTTTGGCCTAATAAAACTTAAAGAATTATTCTAAAAAAATTTTAACATATTTTTTTTTTTTTGCTTAAATAAAATAAATTGAAAACGTTTTAAAATTTTAAAAATAATTCTTCAAGTATTATTAGATTAAAATAAACATTTTTTGTATTTTGTACTTTTTCTCTAAAGTTGGTGGTTTCTGAGTAAAAAAAATATTGAAAGTTCAAAATCTCGAATTATTTTGTTAGATATCTTGGAAAGGTTTAAGTTGTTCAAAAAAAGTTTTCAATAAAAAATACGTGTTGTTTCACGTAAAATAAAATTACTTGATAAAAACTATAGGTTCCTATTTAAAAAAATGATGTTGACCTTCATATCACCCTGAAAACAACACCTAAAAAAATTTCATCCTCATACGTCTATGTCCCCCTCCAAACCGTGTAATTTTTATCTGAAAAGTTTTTTGATAACATTTCACCATAAAAAGTTATTAGAGGTGTGCACTTAAAATGGGACAGCCTGTATATACAAAGCTTAAAGTCGATACGAATTTTTCACTTGAAAAAGTACCCTTGTTAGTAATATCTAGCATGCGAATGCAATTCTTAAATAAATACTGTCATTAACAATGTATTTTAATTTTCCATTAAATAAGACATTGTTTTGACACAATTGATAGGGATACACGTAATATAAATCACTTTTGACTCATCCTGTACAAAACATAAAAACTTGCGGATATTTCTACAAAACAAATATTTTCCGTTGCACGGATAAAGAAGATATATGTCTTTATCAATAAGAAATATATAAATACAATATTTGTTATGGATATCAGAGATGAAAGATGGTAGCTTTTATTTATTAAAAAGGTGGTATTTCTGTATCTTATTTTGTTCTGTTTACTTAGTATAATACAGATATTGTGTACAGATCAACTCTTTTTATCAGAATTTATATTTTTTTATTATTAATATTTGTTTTTATATTTTCAGTATTTGAATTTTTATTTCAATATTTATAAATATATATATTTTCTTTGAATGATATATTCCTTTAGGGGTATTATTTCTACTTTATTAAAATGAGAAATGTTATTGTAATAAAAAAGTATATCGAAATATATTTCAATAATAATAAAAATATATCTTTTATTATGTTTTATATAAAAAATAAAGAAAGTGGTACAGATTTTTTTGCTACTTTCTTATACCCATGTATATAAAATATATATAATATACATACAGTGTGTTCCAGAACTGTGTCAAAGCTCAATATTTCATTTATTATAAGAATTAGAAGAAAACTTTGAATATAAAAGTTATCAGGCTAGAGGAGCGGCATAATTTGAAAATAGTTACATTTATACAGGCTGTCCCATAACTGCGTTACAAATCAAAGTTATGTTTTTTTAAATACAAACTATATTTTTTGATTTGATAATCTAAAAGCACTCATTTTTCTGAGTATTTTGATATATCATATATGGGATTATACAGAGGGGTTTAGAATTAATTGACCAATTTTGTAAGAAAATAGGAATATTTTCAACACCTTGTAATTTTTCTAATTACAACAAAAAAAAGATTGTTTTCTGTTTGAAGTAGTTTTGTCATATTCTCTATTATTGCGATATTATGTCAAACATTTACAAAATTGTATTATTTGTACAGGATGTATCAAAATACTGAACCTAGTTTTTTTCAAAATTTTGAAATGGAACACCCTATATATTTTTACATTTTCGAATTGCCTGTTCAATTCTCAACACATTTTACAAACCATGTTCTATACCTAAATCCAACCGTTAATAAGTCATTAATTTTATATTAAAATCTTAAGATTTCTTTAAAAACAGCCTGTATGTAAGAAACGTTAGGGCGATTTTTTTCGAAATCCGGATTTTGGTGAAATTATCAATTTTGACTATTACCTGAATCCATTCTGACTATTTTCGTCATGATGGCCGTGTGTCGGTCTGTAGACGCTCTAATTCAAATACGATAAATCGTACATGGATTAAAATTTTATATTTAAGAATAATTTTTGCCTGGGAAGAAAACCTATTTTTGAAAACGATCTTTCAACCGAATACGGATGTTAACTGATGTCGGTTTTTTAATTTTAATTTAATGAATTGAAGGTTATATTATTTTCTATAATTTATGTTTAATTGGAAAAAATATTATGCTTATTTATTAAATTCAAATGGTTCAAAACACAGGAAAAATATCTGCCATGAGTGTCATAGAACTTTCTTATACGTATTACAAAGATTATACAGTGTACGTGTTACCATAGGTACCATTGGACTTTCTTATACGTAACACTGAGAGTGAACATTGATTGGTGATTCTAAATTTCTAAATAACTATTTAAAGAAAATTTCTAGCTTAATCATAAAGGCTGGAAATAATTGTATTGGAAATAAATTATAGATAATAACATACTCGACAGTTTTTATCTCAAAAACATATTTTTCATATCACATGCATAGAAACAACTAGTTTTGAATCCTGTTTTGACAGTAGAAACAAGACAAATTCAGACCAATGCGATTGTACCGAGCAGAAACAAATATGAAAAATAGCGTGTGTGGCACGGGATGAAACAAAGACGATTTCAGACCAGGGCGATGAAAGCCCTCGCTTCGCTCGGGCAGTCAACTCTCGCCCTAGTCAGAAATCGTCTTGTTTCAACTCTTGCTACACAATATGCTATTTTATTATTTCAAAAATAATTCGAAAATTCATAAATTAACAAAAGTAAACATCCGTTTCCAGTCTATTAACTACATTCAATCAAATTCATTAGATATCTACATAATGTAGACTATAGTTTAAGTCCAATTAATTTTATTCTATCTTTTATAAGTTTGTCATAAATATCTTTCAACAAAATAAGAATCACGTACCACTGTCAGTATTATGTACTCCTATAAGAAAGTCATGTGGCACCCATGGCAGATATTTTTCAAATATCTAAAATAAATATTAAAGACCTTTTTAAGGTCGAATAAATGTATAAAATCCTATGAAAATTAGCATAACTTTTTTAAGCTACAATATTAAAGGGTTGTGGGATGGAAGGTTTAATTAAAGATTTTATTAAAATGGAATTATATTAGATATACAGAGTGTCTCGTTAAATACCGATAAATTTTCAAGACTTGTTGAGGGCATTAAAAGAACTCTTTGTCCACAAACGAGTCGTTTTAACAGTAAGGTAAAAGTAAGGATCCCGCATAAAAGCAATGAATTTTGTCTTTTTATTGAATTTTTTTGATGGAATAATAGTTAAAAGTGTGCTGATCAAAATTTGTACAGTATGCAACTTAAGAAAATACATTTTGCTTCTCCAAGAGGCATCCAAACATTTTATGTTTATATTTATTTTTTATCTTCTATCTTCAGGAGTTCCCAACCTTTTTTTTACCATATATGTAGACCCCTTTTTAAAGAATGATTTTCTTTATAGACTCCCTTACACTTTACATTTTACATCTTGTTGAAAAAGTATATGTAGATAGCAAAAAAAATACTTGGAATAAAGGGTCAACTTAAAAAAATCTGATATTAAAAAGGTATTCGAATTAGTCAATTACTATACACACATTTTATTAACACATTTTGTGACATCTAAAAAAAATATAGACATTTTCTTAAATTTATAAAAATTCTAAAAGTATTTTTTTATATATTCTGGTTAGTTCGAAGAACTTTTCATTCTTACCAAAATTTTCTAAAAGTTGATCTTTTAGGAGACAATCATAAAAATAAACATTAACATAGAATATTTGGGTACCCCTAGATCAGAAATTATGAATTTTCATAGATTGCTTCCTCAACAACTTTTGATCAGCCCACTTTGAACTATTATTTCCACAAATTTTTCTAACGAAAAAATATACAGGATGATTCAGCACTGTCGTGCCAAACTTAAACAGTAGATTGAGAAAAATATTTTAAGCAAAAAATTTCCAATAAACATGTGTCCGGAAATTTTTCGTTAGGGAACTACAGCCCTACAAAGATTTTACTAAAAATTAGTTTTTATTTAATATCTAGAGAACCTTTTGTGATTAAATGATGAAATATGGTATTCTGTTAAGTAATAACAAGTGTTATCAATTTCTCGTGTTATACAATTGTAATTTAGACCAGGGATGTATGTAGGTATCCATCGATTTTTATGTAATATTTTTTGTTCTTTAATTTTTTATACTGTTGCGCACTTATTTAAGGTTATATGACACAAAAACATACAAAAAAATACTTCGTTTATTTGTGATAGGATAAACCGTTTTCGAGAAATATCGATGGAAATGTAAGCATGCAGAATTTAACTTAATACGGATGCTTCAAATTACAAATAATAAATTAATATTCTTGTTCTATGATTAAAGGTAAGAAAAAAGTTCATATAGAGAAACCTCCTAATATGAATCGTCTAAGATCTATAGCCAGTTATATTACTGTTACACGAAGGTACTTTACGAACTTGACTAAAAAACGAAACTAAAAATGGTTATTTGTTGATAAGGATGCATTTTTTAGGTATACTTATGTTAACTTTTTGTGTTAATTTTTATCATAGAACAAGAATATAAATTTATTAATGTAATTTGAAGCATCCGTATTAAGTTAAGTTCTGCCTGCTTTCTTTTCTATCGATATTTCTCGAAAACGGTTTATCCCATGACAAATAAGCAAAGTATGTTTTTGCGTATTTTGTGTCATATAACCTAAAATAAGAGCCCAATTTTATAAAAAAATTAAAGAACAAAAAAATACTAGATAAAAGTCGATGGGCCCACTGGCCTTATACATCCCTGGTCTAAATTATAATTGTTTAATACGAGAAATCGATAACATTACTAAATAGAATACCAAATTTCATAATTTTATCACAGAAGGTTTTCTAGATATTAAATAAAAACTCATTTTGAGCAAAATCTTTGGAAGCCTGTTGTTCCCTAACGAAAAATTTCCGGACACATATTTATAAGAAGTTTTTTACTTAAAATATTTTTCTTAATGTACTGTCTAAGTTTGGCACGAAAGTGCTGAATCATCCTGTATATGGCTTAAACGGCCTGTAAACGGACATAGGCTTATTAACAAAAAGCGATTGTTTTAATGTCCTCAACAACTCCTGAAAGTTTGACGTTATGTTTACAGAACACCCTGTATACTGGCGTTTTATTTATTTCTCTACGATTATTAATTCGGGAAATATAAGCATTCAAAGTGTGACATATTTTCTTTGCATTCGTGTTCCCGCACTAAGTTCCCCTTTAATACCGCCGGAGAAGACGTAGTTATACTCGTACGTCAAAACGTCTAAAGTCTAAAGTGATGTCAATATCAATGTTAGATATACAGGGTGTTCGTTAGACGAGAGTGATCATTGCTAACTTTGTTATTATTGGAGATAGAAGATCGGTTAAATCGGCAAACTATCAGTATTTTTTCCGGGATGAAATAATGTCGAATTTCAGAGATTTATATTGAAATATAACCTTTTTAAATGGAATACTCCGTATACTTTTATTGGATTTTATAGTTAAGAATGAAGTAAGCTATCTATGCAAATAAAAAATAATAATAAAAATTTTAAAATATGTATGTTTTTTAAGTAAAAATTTTAACGTTTTTAAAATTTGTTGATAAAGAAAAATATTATTTACTATATAGAACAGTGATTTGGTTCGAAATAAAGAGGTTACTTGGAAAGTTTTCCGGGAGTTTTGAAAATTGGTAACCTCGTATCATGGCGCTCGCGCACTCATATTGAAAAATGACGCCTTTTTTGACAATATCTTCTTTCCAACTCATTTTACGATAAATACTACTTTTCAGCTTAATTTTTTCAATATGGCGGCGCGAGCGGTAAAGATACGAGGTGGCAAAGTTAAAATTCGGAAAGAGCACATCGAAATCTATAAAATTACCAATTTTCATAACTCCCGGAAAACTTTACAGGTAAAACTACCAAATGACTACTAATAATTAATTATAATTTTTAATCAAAGAAATTATTGTTCATAATATTTTCCTAAATGAGGATAGGATTTCTATAAACTTGTCTCACTCTAAATACTACTTGGGAGAGAAAGAGAGAGACGTATAAATTTCATCTACGAGACAAATTGTAGACAAAATTCTCTCAACCCTTAGTTACTCGCATGCAGAAAATCACGTAACTGCTCGCATGGGGTTTTCAAAACACCCTAATTTGTTGGGAAGATTTACAATGATCTGTTATCAAAATTAAATAATTTCCAAATTATTACCAGGGTATTTGACTAAATTTTAAAATATATTGTAAATCGTGCGTATGTTTATAACTAGGGGCTGTGCCCCTGGGCGCTTCGCGCCCCAACCCCCCTTCACGCCATATATTTATACACAATTTACTCGGGTCTGCGACCCTCGAATGTGAATATATCATACACCCACCACTATTTTTTTATTGTTAATTTTTGATTTTGGCGGAGATAGCCATTTACATAACAATTTTCAGTAATCTTACATGTAAAAATTACCGTTTCACAAACTTACTCGGGTCTCAGCTTTCGGCTGCGACCCTCGTATGTGTATATTATAATAATCTATCATTCTTTTTGCTGATACTCAATTTGTTTTTAAATTGGCGGTGATAATCACTTATCATTATTACAATTTTCAGTAATATTACATGTAGGTACAAATTACCCAACCTAAAACATTTTTTATGTTTTTCACATTCAAAAAACATTTTCAATGTTATTTATTAGCTTAAATTATTTTTTAACGATCTTTTTATATTTTTTTAATCATATGAGAAAAAGGCTTATTTAAAATTTTTCATGACCAAAACCCTGACATAATTATTATTAAATATGAATATTTAGGCAAATTACATCAATTTCTTAACAGCCGAATGATTAACAACTATTTGTTTATAAAATTGTATAAGAAAATGGTTACTGTCATTTTTTTTTACTTTTTTTATTTATATATTCCCAAAGTTTTTAATTTTTAATCAATTTGAATTTTTAATCAAAATTAATTTTTTTACGTCACTCTTACAAAATAGCAATTTTAATTTTTTTTGCGACGCCCGTGACTTAATTATTATTAATTTTTCTTAAATAAATTTATATTAATCTCAAAACTTAAAAAATAATAATAAATCGTCAAATAATTTTTCTGAGACGCTACTGATCTAAAATATAATTTTCATGTTTTTCTGAAATTTATAATTTTTGAACAACTTAAAAAAATCTCATATTTTTACAAACATTACGAAATGCGACAGTTCCCAAAAATTTCATATATTTAAAACGACACCAGCCCCTGACAACCCCCTACAACAGAACGATTAAAAATTATATTTAATACAATTTCATTATAAAATGCTAATTTAAATACTTTATAAACGCCGTCCCTGACTTAATTATTATTAATTATAAATTTTTAGATAAATTGCATCAATTCTACAACTTTTTTTGAACAAATTTGAAACTTTGAAAAATTTCAATAAAAATGTAATATTTTTATAAATGTCAGAAAATATGACAGATCAAACGTCAAAAAGCACGTGGTTTTACGAAATGACGTCATTTTAATCGACCAGAGCATGCCTAAATTCTAGAAATTCTGAAACAAAAGCCTAGTGTCGAAACCCTTAAATTCAGTCTGACAGTTAAATTTTAGTGAATTTTTCACGTAGTGTCTGGCGAAAAAAATCATATCCAGAAAACTATTAAAATGTTATAGAAAATTATTAGCCTAAGCACTGTATCAAGAACCAATCTAAATACAGTGAAGAAATGAAAAAAATCCAGTGAAACGTTTATGAATCCATAAATTTATAGTGACCGGACAGACATACAAATATATATATATATAGATTTTAGGGTTTATATTATAGTGAGGGATAGGAATGTACTTCAGTATTTTTTTCCCAAAATAATGCCGAAAAACGCTGAAATAGTATATTGTGTAGCAAGGGGTGAAACAAGACGATTTCTGACGAAGGCGAGAGTTTTCATATCACATGTAATGAAACAACGAGTTTTGATTTCTGTAGCCAGTCGAAGTAAGACTATTTCAGACAAATAGCGCAGTAATATCTTATACTATTTTAATAATAGAATTATTCAGAAATAAGATTCGCTTTTGTTTATTACAAATGCGATTCTGACAGACTTGAAATAAATAATAAATAAATGAATGTGCCGGGCAGATCAACGTTGTTTCTCCCCTAGGGCAGAAACAACGTTGTTTCTTTGTTTCTGCCCGGCACAGTCGCATTGGTCTGAAATTGTCTTGTTTCGACTGGCAAAACTGGGTTTAAAACTAGTTGTTTCATTACATGTGATATGAAAATAATATTTTTCTATTTAAATGGATAAATTCTCGCCAAAACGCGCATTCGTAACTGTTTACTCAACAAACTGAAATCAACCAATAGGGATCGAGTATTCTGACGTTTTTAGTAAGTAACTACGTCATACCAGTTACAGTTTTGCTAGATTCATTTGCGATCACGTGACAAATAGGTTAAATATTACATTTTAAAATCAGGTTTAAAATCAAATAGAATGATATATCAAAAAGTACATATTTGTAAAGATCATAAAAAAATAAGAAACTTTCGTAAAACAAAAATTTTCATACTTTCAATTGTTTAAAAAATATGGCGACGTGTTCTCAAATTTTAGGGTTATACTAAAAGTGCTCGAATTTTGTTAAATATTAATGGAATTTTATTATTTTTTCAAATTTAGAAAGTAGAAATAATGAAATTTGTAAAGATGTATGACTATTTGTGATTTTGAAAGTCACACACGATATATCAAAAATTCAAAAGTTCAACTAGGGATTATTCGAAATTCTCAAATATAACGGTATACCAATTAGTACTTTTTCTTAAAAAGGATATGTAAATAAACAACTTTTGTTAAGAAAATTTAAAATTATAATTTTAAAATTGAAAATTAAAATTTTTAATTTTTAATTTTTTTTATCAAAAGTTGTTTATTTACATATCTTCTTTAAGAAAAAGTACTTTGATATACCTACCATTGTATTTAAAAATTTTGAATTATGCCTAATTGAACTTTTGAATTTTTGGTATGTCGAGTATGACACTTTAATTAAACTATTAAAATCTCAAATAATGATACATCTTTACAAAGTTCATTATTTCTTCTTTCTGAATTTAAAAAAATAAAATTCCAATAATATTTAGCGAAATTAGAGCACTTTTAGTAAAACCCTAAAATTTTGCGAACAAGTCACCATATTTTTTAAACAATTGAAAGTATAAAAAATTTTGTTTTATAAAAGTTTCTTATTTTTTTATGATCTTTACAAATATTACTTTTTGATATACCATTCCATTTGATTTTGCTGAGAAATGGGCATGTACCCCTCAAACTACCCCGCAAGGAGCGGTTTTAGAGGGCTGAAAATATTTTCCTGAAATTCTTTAGGGTCGATATATATAGTAAATTTTTTACTCTAAAACTCTATATTTAATAGTTTGGGCGTAAAACAATGCCGGACGCACTATTGGAGGACCCTGTATACCATACTATTTAGAACATTAGGGCAGAGTCGGGTAGCCCCGGACATTTAAAGTTCTAAGAAACCAGCCACGTTGCGTAAGTAAAATTTTATTTTTAATATGTGCCCTCAAGAGTAAAAACAAATACAACTCAGTTGTCACGTGGACGTCGATTGGTTTGCACACTAGTGGATATTGTGTTTCCGGCAAACATTTTTTGTCGCTCCTGTCAAACTTCATTATAGGTTATTAAATAGAATAAATAGGTGTGCGCACTTGTCTAATGTTTAAAGTTGTAGGCCATTTAATATATTTAAAGTTTGTTAGGGTATTTGTAAAATTTCTTGTACAATTTAAGAGTTGTGTTTAAAAATGTTGCATGATAGCGATCGGGTACCCCCGGACACGATAATGTCGGGTACCCCCGGACAGTGTTTTTAGTTTTGAATTTCGCAGTATTGTTTTAACGATCTATGATCCAATATTACAAGGTCTGCTGGACAGTTAATTTGTTTTAGACTGTGACGTCATCGCCAAGAAAAGGCTTGACATAGCACAAAACGGGTTCAAATGCACAAGAATTTATCATAAAATCTTTACTGACATTGATTTTCAGTGATCAGACGTTGCACAAGAAGTTGCTACTAATGAAAATATTTCCAATCAATCTTTTGCAGCCCATTATTTATCGATAGTGCCCTCCACTAGTCGAACATCGCCTGCAACTGAACCGGTGCCTTCAACCAGCACAACAAATTTATTATTTAACGTTGGCTCGAAAAACCCAAAAGAATGAAATTTCAACATCTTCACAATATAAAAAATATGTAGAGGACAGACAGAAAAGTAAAGACAATAAAAGGACGAAGCAAAAAAACAAAAAGGAAAAGGCACTAAAAAGACGTTGTCGGCAAAGAAAGATATTTAAAGTCTTTCTGAAGAACATCGAGGAAAAAAGATAGAATTAATCATATGTGGAGAAACTTTTGAAGAAGACTGGATTCAGTGCTATAAAAAGTGCTATAAAATGGGCCCATGAAGATTGTGTTTATATATATTCTTCAGATATTTATTATTATTGTGATGTTTGTAAAGACAAGAAACGATTGGGACACCATTTATTACTATGTCCGGGGCTACCCGCCAACTTTTGTGTTACCAAAAAATTAAGGTCAAAGTATTTGTAATATATTTCGGTAAAAAAATGTGTTGTGATTACTAATTTTTAATCAGTATGATTGATAAAGGTCCTAATTTGATTTTAAGATTAAAATAAAAATAGAAAATTTGATTATTGTATTTTTTATTTGCAATTAATTTAAGTGTCCGGGGCTACCCGAACCTCCCCTATAGTCTTTATTATTAATAGTGTCAATTACCATATCTATGTTATTACACTTCAAATAGTCAACTTGAGTTTTAACATTTTAAAACACTCAAAATATTGACTCTAGTCGATTTGTTTATTTATGAATGTAGCATATTTGTCAAATCTAATTTAAATCTTTTCACAGACAACATAAAAACTCATAATCATCTAACACGAAACAATACAAACTTAAATATAAATAAATCAAACTTGTCTCTAGTCCACTATGGAGTTGAAAACACGTTAATTAGAATATATAACGCAATACCAAATGATATAAAAGTCTTACCCATCAATAAATACAAAAAAGAATTAAAACTACATTTAAGTAAAAAATGTCATTACACTCTGACAGAATTTATAAGACATACCTGATCATTAAATCTGTAAATTAACTAATATCTATTTTATTTAATGCATACCTGTATACTGTGTACTGTTCATTGATTGACGTATTCTATTCCTGTACATTGGATTAACAGAATAAATTGTTTATTATTAAAATCTATAGAAACAACAACAACAAAATCTTTTTAAATAATTACATTATTGGTAGGTACACTGTGAGATTAAAAATACAAAATAAAATGTTCATATGGACTATTAGAATCACTGCCATGACTGTAGGTATCTAATGGAGTGACCATTACATACAAATTTTGTGCATTTGATGCATTTTATCGATACATTTCGGTAGCACGAAAAAAGTTACGTAATTACTTGCATAGTGTCACGCCTCAAAAGAACTCCTAGTGCATGTAATGTCGTGATTGCTACTGAAATGGCATCATTAACCAGGGTCGGCTTTAGTCTAGTATTTGCTATGTTGTACTAGTTACTAGACACTCGAAAAAAATTTCGTATGTTGAATTACCCACCAGAAATTGGAGAAGTATTTGAAGAATTTAACAATAAAAATAAGTTTTGAAAATTTTAATTCCATCCAAAATGAAATTGAAATATCTCATACAGATACAACTGAAATTGATTCTCTCGAAAATGAACGGTTAGAAACTGAAGAAAAATACTTCAAGATTTTAGCCAAAATTCAAAAATTTAATTCAAATAAAAACAATTTAATAGGTTCTATTTCAAATAATACAAACACAAATAATAATCAAATACCCAATTATACAAAATTACCTAATGTTGAAATTCCGGTATTCGATGGTAATGATATCAGTAAATATAGACCATTTATTGATTTATTTACAGCACTAATAGAAAATAATCTTACATTATCAAACGTTCAAAAATTATATTACTTAAGAAATTATCTAAAGGGAGAAGCACATGCATTAATTATTAATCTTCCATTAACTAACAAATCGTTTGAAGCTTCATTAAACATTTTAAATAAAAGGTATAATAATAAATACAGTATTATAAATGCTCATTTAAAATTATTATTAGATACCCCGAATTTAATAAAAGGAAATGCTAAACATTTACGTGATTTCATAAGTAATATTAAACAACAAGTCGATTGTCTAAAAACATTAGGGCAACTAGTACAATATTGGGATACATTATTATTGTTTGTATTAATTCAAAAATTAGATATATACACAAATAGGGCATATCAATTAGAAAAAGAAATTGCTGAAGAACCTAATTTTGAAAAGTTTTTAAATTTCCTTGAACACAGAGCTAGTGCTCTAGAATCTGTAGAAGAATCTTCTACTAATAATAAGCAAAAGCCAAAGGTTTGTTTATTAACAAACATAAAATCAAAAGATACAAAACCACGGCAATGCTTGTTCTGTAATTCAAATCATTATCACCCGATTTATAGATGTGATAAATTTCAAAATAGTTCAATAAAAGAAAAATATAACTATATAAATAAAAATAATCTATGTATGAACTGTTTAAATAAGCATATTGGTAAATGCAGAAAAACAACATGTAAATATTGCAATAATTACTATCATTCCTTATTACATAATAGCTCATCAAATAATGAAAATGACGTTATTATAAAACCAAGTGTATCTGACAATAATAATACCGAAAATATACGTACGGTTTTAATTAACTACAATACACCTCAACATACTATTTTACCTACTGTAAAAATAGCAGTCAAAAATTCATTAGGCGAATCAATAATCGTTCGAGCTCTTTTCGATGGAGGCTCACAAATTTCATTTATTACAAAAGAATTATTTAAAAAATTAAAATTAAATTCATATAAGCAAAATATTAATATTACTTGTTTAAATGGCAGTCAAACGTCAATCAATGAAGCAGTAAATTTACAAATCAATTCTCTTTGTTTTAATTATTCAACATTCATTGATTGTGCGATTGTACACGAAATTACTTCACATTTGCCACATTTTCAGTTTAATACCGAAACTATGAACATTCCTAAAAATATTAATTTGGCTGATGATACTTTTAATATTCCAGGAGAAATATCATTATTGTTGGGTGCAGATATTTACTACAAGATTATTCTTGGTAATATAATTAAGCTAAATGCACATCAACCCATTCTGCAAAAAACATTATTCGGTTATGTAGTATGCGGTCCAATACCAGCACCTATCAATGATGATACTTCTGAAGGTTGCAATAATATAGTAGCAATGTTGGTAAATACTAATCATAAATTAGAAAATTTATTAACCAAATTTTGGGAGTCTGAAGAAGTATCAGCTAATTTAAATGATTCAAATAATGAAATTTGTGAAAATATATTTAAAAATACTACTACACAAGTAGATGGCCGTTTTCAAGTTCAACTACCTCTTAAGCGTAACTTAAATGAACTTAAAATGGGAGACTCTTTTAGCATAGCCATAAAACGTTTTTATAATTTAGAACGTCGCTTTGCTGCAGATCCAGAGTTATTTAAAAACTATTCTAAATTTATAAATGAATACATTGAATTGGATCACGCAAAGGTGATACCTTTTAATCTTGCACACATTCGAACAAATATGAATAATAGTTATTTTTTACCTCATCATCCTGTCATTCGTAATGATAAACGATCCACAAAAATAAGAGTTGTATTTGATGGTTCAATGTGTACAAAAAATAAAATCTCGTTGAATCAAATTATGTTCACTGGTCCAGTTGTTCAACCAGAACTTTTCGATATTTTAATTCGTTTTCGAACATACAAATACGTATTCATTACTGACATTAAAAATGTATCGACAAATAATGGTAGCCCCAGAGCATCATTGTTTGCAACAAATAATTTGGAGAGAAAATCCAAATGACCCCTTAAAAATCATTCAATTAACTAGAGTAACATATGGGTTGAATTCTTCATCTTACTTAGCAACAAATTGTCTTAAGCAATTATCAATACAACAAGCTGAAAATTATCCTTTAGCCTCAAAAGTACTATTAGAAAATACGTACGTTGATGATATTTTAACGGGAGCCAATTCTCTTCCAGAAACAAAAATTCTTCAACAAGAATTAATCGATTTACTTGCATTAGCTAAATTCGAATTGCATAAATGGTCTGCAAATCACCCTGAATTACTTAAAAACATTCCTATAGAATCACAACATTTCGATGAAATCGAAATTTCTAACAAATCTAACGAAGCTATAATAAAAACATTAGGTCTTTCATTTGACATAAAATCTGATACATTTAAAATGTCAGGACCTTCTTTAAATTTAGAAACTCCATATACAAAAAGAAAGGTACTCAGTTTCATAGCAAAATTTTATGACCCTCTAGGTTTTTACAGCCCAATAATCGTTTCAGCAAAAATATTTATACAGAAACTTTGGTCTAAGGGTCTGAGCTGGGATGCTCCTTTAACTAAAGATTTAGCTGATATTTGGGGAAAATTCGTGAATGAACTTTCAAATATGAATAGTATCAAACTTACACGCTGTTTGGATTTTGATAACGTAATAAAAAGCGAATTAATAGGATTTGCAGATGCATGTCCAGTAGCATTTGGGTGTTGCATTTATTTAAGAAATATATATAGCAATGGTTTAGTTCGCACTTATTTATTATGTGCAAAATCAAGGGTAGCTCCTATAAATAAACTATTAACTATACCGAGACTAGAACTCAATAGTAGTCTTCTGCTTACAAAATTAATGCAGAAGGTATATCAGTCATTAAATAAAAATATAACGGGTATATATTTACGTTCCGATTCAAAAATCGTATTATCATGGATAATATCCAATACACTTAGAAATATACGTTTCAAATAGGGTCGATCAAATACAAAAAACAAGCAAATTAATTAATGCACAATGGTTATATGTAAAATCGGAAAACAATCCTGCAGATTGTCTTTCAAGAGGATTAGATCCTCAATTATTCATTGATCATAAGCTTTGGTGGCAAGGTCCTGATTATATCAACGATTCGTCATTTGAATTAAAAAACAACATTTATAATCATGAGCATTTAAATGAACAAACCGACTTGATTGATGAAAATATTTCATGTTTACATACACTGAACAAATTGAACATTGTATTAGAAAATAATCATTTATGATCAACAAACAAAAAGAAATCAAACAATATTTTCATAATTTAGTTTAAAATTTTATAAATTGAATAAACTTACAGTAAAACATTTATTGCATTTTGTCGAGCGCTGCAGTATGTTAAATAAACATTAACATGTAAGAATGCTTTGCATTAATATAAATAATCGGAGCAGTCTGATAAAAAACAATAGAGAATAATTCAACAACGAAAAATATAAAGTCAATAAAAAGTCTATCAAAATCTAAAAATACATCAAATTAATCATCTCAACCATATTAATTGTAAAACATCATAAATAAAATACAGTCCACTATATATCAACAAATTATTGTGTTGGAAAATAATACCAGCCCCAACACTATTAAATGACACCCCACTCAATAGGGTAAGTGGGGAAAAAAATGTAAGTTCAATTTTCAGTCTATGAAAGGGGGGTCCAAAATATTTTTGACAATGTTCGTTACAATTTTCAGTGAAAGTACTAATTAAAAGCTACATTCTGGAATTTTTTCAGATTTTTTAAATTGATAGTTTAGAAAATAGAGGGGGGGGCGCTTTTTTAACGACTTTGGAGAGCAAATACATCGTGATTAAAGGGTTAAAATCAAAAAGTTCTGATACATTTTTTATTGAATTTTAGGAGACCTTTCTAACGACACCACACTCAATGGTGTAGGTGAATTTTTTTTTTTAAAAACACTTTTCATTTTATGAAAGGGGGGTCTAAAAAATTTTTATTTTCAAAAATCTTATCATTTCTGTTTTTGGGTCATCAATCTACGATCGTATACCAAATTACATCTTATTATGACAAATTTTTTTAGGACGGACGGACGGACGGACGGACATGGAGAAACTATAAGGGTTCCTAGTTTTCTACGGAACCCTAAAAACCGACTAAAACTACAAATTATTATAATTTATTGAATTTTTTTACGAGAAATAAAACTATGGAAAAAAGACAATAAATGCTAATTTTTACTAAAAAAAATGCCCCAAAATGGTCCAATTGATTTTAGAATTGTACTTAATGTTGATGTATAGGTACAGTAAAGGCACGTTTGTGCTTTACAAGAAAAGCAAAAAATAAATCATATTTCTAGCTTTTACTGAACTAATTTTATTTAGGTATTTTTATTTTCGTGAATTTTAAGGAACGTTTTTCACGCAATTGTCTACCTATTTTAATTGATTGATTTGGTTTAATTTCAAACGTAGGATGTATGTGACGTACAGTCTGGGCCGAAAATAATGGTAATCTATAGATGCAAAATCAAATTATGAATTGTTCACTTTTTTAAATGCTTTTAGGAAAGTCAAATTCATTTATAAACAACATAAACAATATTATAGTACTTTTATATTTTATTTCGCATTTTAACTGTTTATTTATAAAAAACACGAATATATTTGTTAATAAATAAACATTTTTGTTTGTAAATGTTATTTAAATTCGTCTGTCAGAAATAAAAAAACCCAGATATTTTATTATTATAAATGCATGACTTCATAAATGAAAATACTATTAAATAACACAGTAAATATTATTAAATAACATTTTTAGAACATATGATAATATTAGTCGTGTACACGCTTAAATATATTGCACCCCTGCAAAAAAAGTGTTACAACTCAAAAAATGTAGTTTTGAGGAAATAGGAATAAATGAAATTATAACAATTTAGGTAAATCAAAATTATAAAGATAGTATAGGAAAAGGACTGATACACAGTATTTAATTTAAATATTTCAGTATTCCTGTGATGTTTGAAAAATAGTAACTATTAAAACGCGTAGTGATTACGTATTTAAAAAAAATATGACATTTTTTTAGAATATGCTAGTTTTGACGGTAAGTACACGAAGTACATTAATGACATTTTAGAGTAGAAATATATAGTAATTTGGAATCATTCTACATATGTATTTATCTCAAATATGAAATTTTTTGAGTTGTGATACTTTTTTGCGGAGGTGCGATATGTAAAAATATATGATAATTAAAAGTACAAGACGTGGCAACCTAATTGCCATCTTATTGGTCCAATTCGAATTGTCATTATTTTTGTGCATACATTTAGCATTCAGTGGTTTGTTGCCAATTCATCACTTTTATGGAATTTGATACTTTTCAATAATTTTTATTTAATATCTCGCATCTGAGTTAATGAATGTAAATCAAATTTCTTATGAAACTTGTTAATTATGTTAGTGACGTGTTGTGAAAATTTCAGATTTTTCTCGATGCTTAAACAATGTGTTTTATTGAAATTTAACCGTCAATAACTGTATTATATACAATAACAATTACTAACAAGGGAACCTTTTCAAGTCGAAAATTCGTATCGAGTTTAAACTTTGTATATAGTTAGAGGAGGTCAAAGTAAGTAACAAAAAAATTATTACAGCTGCGGTAAAACGGTTTAAGGGGGTGAAACACTCCTATGAAAATGTGCAAAATAATCATATTTTTTCAAATAACTCTAAAACTAATGAAAATTTTGTATTATAGATTTTTTTTAATTTTCATTAGTTTCAGAGCTATTTGAAAAATATATGATTATTTTGCACATTTTCATAGGGGTGTTTCACCCCCTTAAACCGTTTTACCGCAGCTGTGATTATTTTTTTGTGACTTATCTTAACCTCCTCTAATTATATAAAAAGTTTAAACTCGATACGAATTTTCGACTTCAAAAGGTTCCCTTGTAAGTGAAAAAAATGTAACTATAAATGTCGGTTAACTGGAATAATTACACAGTTACTTTAAAAGTATTATAATTTGTTATTGAATGAACTCTAGAGCTCATTTTAAAGACTATTTTAAGTAGAGAGACTTAAAAAACTTATTATTAATGTAAATCAAATTAACAATGTTATTATGTCACAGAAAAAAATTAGAAAATATGATGCCCTATAAATTGGACACTGGGAAGTAAAGGGTTAATTTTTTTCATGAGCTACTTTAATTCACAAAAATAATTCAACAAATTGCAATTTGTATTTTTAGTGAGTTTTCTGATACAAAATAAACAATTGGTTTCATTAACACTACTTCATCTTACAATATAAACACAAATTACCTTTGTCCTGAGATACAGAGAAAGAAAGAAAAGAAAACACGTTTAGTCATTTATTCTTTCCGGTAGTTCTTGAATTGCTTTATAAACACTAAGGTTTCGGTTTGTTTGTCTTTAGTCTAGTTAGAAGATAGTCCGTCCACACTTGTGTGGAAAAATAAGAAGTAGCAAGCAAATAAAAGATGTGATCCAAATATACTTGAAAACGTTTGATTCTGCACTGACCAGTGCAGGTTTCATAATAACTATCAGATTTTATTCTTACTATGTATTGCGGAAAGTTATTACAAGTACTTATACAGGCTGAGTATAAAAAAGAGTAACTGAAATGTTAATAATATAAAAACAATATCAAATAATTTATTTGAAAAATTGAGTAATCACACTTGCCACATAAACAGGTCAGACTGTAACGGCCGTATCTCGGTAAATTTTGATTGTATTGGAATAAAATAAAAAATAAATTAAAGGTCTAAAATAGAGCTACAAAAAATAAATGAAATGTTTTTCAATTTAATAAGTCCTTTTGATGTTATTTACGAAAAAAATATGTTTTCACCCCTTTCAGTCACTACAAAACTACCCCAGCACCCCTTGGTCGACTACGCTCAACGAATTCATAATGTTTAAGTATAAAACTATGTGTTTATCAATTTTTGTCGAATAAGGAATTATTGTGTTCAAAAAATCTATTTTTACTGAAGATAGAATAGTATTTTGCATTGAAATTGTAATAAAATAATTTTATTTCCTAGTAATATCAAAAATACGACAAGCTTTGTGAACATTTTTTAAAGAGAATAAAGTCAAAATTTTCTCTTGATCTTTCCGTTTTAGGTGAAGATAAACACTTTTTGTTCTGTGTCTGTCTGTCTGTTTGTCTGTGTGTGTGTTCATAATTCATGAACCACTGAACCGATATTGATGAAACTTGATTGAGTCTGGATTGAGGACGATCCCATTCCAAAATCATACATACGGAAGAGGGGTAACATCCCAAAATAGTTATTTTTTTTCAAGATACCTTATAATTACGCATGTTATGTGAATATTGTATAGAATTTTTTTTATAGAGCATTCAGTTTTCTTTAAAATAGATTACCACAACTTTTGTAGTGTTATGTACCCTTACAAAGATTTATCTATAATTTTTTTGTTCAATAGCTATTTATTTTGACGTTTTAAAAGTCATTTTGACGTTTGCATAGCAGAAAAATTTAGATATGGTATAATAAAAGAGATAGCAAAGCTAGTTTTGGTGTTTCATGAAGACTTTGACAAGTTTCACGCACGCGTTGTATGTAAACACTGCAACAACGGTATTAAAACAGTGGTGATGAAAATTATTTTGTACGGTCAGAGTCGCCAACGTAGAAATATCACTGCACTAAATTCCATAGCAAATCCATAGAAACTATAACAAAATTAATACCTCATTTGTGAGTGCTTTCAAGCCAACAATTTTGCTATCCCCTTCATGCCGAGTTTAGATTTGTTGTTACACTCGGGCGATTAGTAGCGCGCTGATACTAGCGCTAGTACTTCTTTTTCTACATTAAAATATGGCAAGCATGCTTTCTCAATTGCTTTTATCTTTTGTCATTTCAAAATGGAACTACTATGTACTCTAGACCAAATTCTTACAGATGCGGTAATAAACATATCAGCTAATATAATAAGCTCATTCCACCTACTATTTGTTTAAATTAATAATAAATATAATATAATCCTTAATATATATAAAGCTCAACTTCTCTCTGTCTGTCTGTATGTCTGTCTATCCGTTAGTGCACTTATCACTCGAGAACCACTTATTCGATTTACGTGGTTTCTTTTTTAATTCATAGGTACATTCTCTGGCCAGGTTATAGGCTATATTTTGTTACATTAGGTAACATAACAACTAAGTAGTGACGATAATAGTAAATCAAGTCGGAAAAAAATTTGACGACGGCACGCTGTTTTGCGATACGCTGCCTAAACCGTTGAATATAGAACAAAATAATGTATTAAAGAATTGTGTAGAATCAAAAGTGCTACAATAAAATCCGCGACACCATATGTCTAACTTTTATATTTAAGCCACAATGACTGCTTTTATGTAACAAAGAAAACATAAAATATTTGGGTTATGTTTACATGGACTTATGACCTGCAAAACTTTAATCCTTATTGAAATAAATTATTTCATCGTCATAAGTATTTAATGTAGATATAATTTGCCTTTTACAGAATCCAATTTGGTCTTTTGGTTTAGGAAATAACGTGAAATAAGAATATACAATAACATTATTTGTGACAATTCGCGCGAACTAAGACTAGACGCCGCGCTGGGCAGAGGGAACAGGCCGGTATTCTTTTGATTGTCAATTGTTTAATTTGTTTTTAATAATTAACTTTTAAATAAATAGAACACAAATTATTTTTAATTTTTGTTCAGAATAATTCTGTAGTCCACGCGAGCGAAGCCGCGCGGGCCCACCTAGTATATAATAAATACATATAACATATAATATAACATTGTTGACAGCATATGAATGTTCAGACATGATATTTACTTGCACCAATAAACCACTCGTACGAAAAAGTATACCCGAAGCTGAGTCGGAACGCATGCGAGTGGATTTGCACTATTATGAAATGACGGGTGTTGACACTTATGTGTACTCGGCCAAATATCATATTCGGCCGAGCAAACAGCAAATGTAAACTCCCCATTATGATACCGGACATAAACGTTCCACTGTTCCGAATCCTATCTATTTCCTTGTCTGTGTTGTTGGCAATCCTATATCGCATCCGCAACGATAAATATTTTCATTAAAATCACTGACACGAACTCAATAATTAATGTAGAAAGAGCCAACAATATTTGTATAAATAATCCGTCACAGTTATTACAGACCACAATTAATATTAACAGATTACATCTGGAGTTAAATCCTACTTACACGAAGGGTTATTAGAAATTCAATAATTAACGAAGTCAACAATCCTAAACTGTACCTACTTTACACGTCCCTGTATAAACCTATTAGCCCTTTATAATCCCCGTGCGGAGGGCAAACTAATTTGTCAAATGGTGCCTGTTAATCAATTTAAACCCAAAGTCCTTGAGTCTGAATCAAAATAATACACGCAAAAGCCTTGATCATGCGTGCTATAATCGTTTCTTTACTTCATGGATTATTGGTAACCGAATTAGATCCATTAGGATTTATCCTTAATCTTACATACGTCTTGTCTTACAGTAATTAGACTAATGTCTTTCATTTAGGGATTGTTCATTTATAATTTAAACAAATCATATTTTCATTTAAGTATTCTATTAAATCTGGGGAATATAACAGAGATTTATGTGACCTCAAAGGTCTGCTAAAAGGGTCTACAATATTATTTTCAACACTTTTCCATGTGTTTATATCGGGTGTTCATTCGAAAATTTGCCACTTGAATATTTCTGTAAGTGAGCTTTTAATTGATTGATATTTTTTATTCAACTTATCGAAAATAAATAAAATAGTAGAAATTGATTAAATTTTAATAAATTCATAAAACGGGCAAGTGCGTGTTGGGCACGCACATGATAGGGTTCCGTTCTCACTACGATTTATAAAAAGTATTTTTCAAAATTTTCGTGACTGAAGGGGTTAAAATCAAAAAGTCATTTGACTTTTATTATTGCATTTTAGGAGACCTATCAAATGACACCCCACTCAATGAGGTAAATGAAAAAAATGTGAGTTCACTTTTCAATCTACGAAAAGGGGGTCCAAAATATTTTTGACAATGTTCGTTATAATTTTCAGTGAAATTATTAATTAAAAGCTACATTCTGAATTTTTTTCAGATTTTTTGAATCGATAGTTTAGAAAATAGAGGGGAGGACGCTCTGACAGCGACATTAAAAAGCAAATATATCGCGACTGAAGGGTTAAAATCAAAAAGTTATTTTACGTTTTTAATTGCATTTTACGAGACCTATTAAATGACACCCCACTCAATAGGGTAAGTGGGGAAAAAGTGTAAGTTCAATTTTCAGTCTATGAAAGGGGGGTCCAAAATATTTGTTATAACAATGTTTGTTATAATTTTCAGTGAAAGTACTAATTAAAATCTACGTTCTGGAATTTTTTCAGATTTTTTTAATTGATAGTTCAGAAAATAGAGGGGGGGGGGACGCTTTTTTAATGAATTTGGAGAGAAAATACATCGTGATCGAAGGGTTAAAATTAAAAATTTCTGTTACATTTTTTGTTGCATTTTAGGAGACCTTTCTAACGACACCCCACTCAATGGTGTAGGTGAATTTTTTTTTTTTTAAAACACTTTTCATTTTATGAAAGGGGGGTCTAAAAAAATTTTATTTTCAAAAATCTTATCATTTCTTTTTTTGGGTCATCAATCTACGACCGTATACCAAATTTCATCTTATTATGACAAAATTTCTCAAGACGGACGGACGGAGAAACTATAAGGGTTCCTAGTTTTCTACAGAACCCTAAAAAACAGGAAAAATAGACGTACTTACAAGGAAACAATTTGTAACGAGCTAAATTTTTGCATAATATAAAGGTTTTTAATAATGTGTGATAGTTCCTCATCGATTTGACGTGTGCAAGTGTCAATTTTGTAGGGCCAAAGTTCACGAAAACAGTATTTTTCAAATATCATGAATACGGTGACCTTTTCGAAAAAAAATGTATCTTACTAATTTGTAACTGAGATAATTTACTACAAAAACGAAACTACGGGTTTTTATGTAGGAGAAACCGTTCATGAATTATAATTAGATCCATTAGGATTTATCCTTAATCTTACATACGTCTTGTCTTACAATAATTAGACTAATGTCTTTCATTTATAGGGATTGTTCATTTATAATTTAAACAAATCATATTTTCATTTAAGTGTTCTATTAAATCTGGGGAAGATAACAGAGATTTAGGTGACCTCAAAGGTCTGCTAAAAGGGTCGTACAATATTATTTTCAACACTTTTCCATGTTATAAATGTATTGTCATATACAGGGTGAGTCATATCAGGTGGAACAAACTTAAACCGTTGATTGAGAAAAATATTTCAAGCAAATAAGTTCATATAAACATGTGTCCGGAAACTCTTTGTGAGGGAGCTACAGACTCTCAAAGATTTTGACTAAAATTGTTTTTTATTTAATATCTGAAGAACCCATTGTGATACAGCAATGAAAATTAATACATGGATTAGTAATAATACGTGTTATCGATTTCCAGTATCAAACAATGGTTATTTAGACCAGGGATGTATGGGGTCTGTGGGTCCTCTGATTTTTATCTAGTATTTTTTTGTTCTTCACTTTTTTCTTATGTTTGGTATTTTTATGAGGTCATATGGTACAAAATACACATAAAAATACATTGTTAAGTTGTCATAAGATCAACCGTTTACGAGAAATACGATGGGGAAGATAGTTTTGCAGAATTTAACTTAATACGGATGCTAAAAATTACACAAAATAAATTTGTATTTTTGTTCTAGTACTAAAAATAAGAAAAATAGATGGTGTAAATATTTCTCTAAATATGACTCCTTATAGAATTATAGCCAGTTTTATTACTTTAATTCGTGCTTTATTAATTGACTAAAAAACGAAACTAAAAATGTTATCTGTTGTTAAGGATGCATTTTTTAGGTATATTTGCATACACATTTATTCATGTTTTTAATTATAGAAAAAGAATATAAATTTATTTTGTGTAATTTTTAGCATCCGTATTAAGTTAAATTCTGCAAAACTATCTTTCACATCGTATTTATCGTAAACTGTTGATCTTATGACAATTTAAAAAAGTATATTTATGTGTATTTTGTGTCATATGACCTTATAAAAATATCGAACATAAGAAAAAAGTGAAGAACAAAAAAAAACTAGATAAAAATCAAAGGACCCACAGGCCCCATACATCCCTGGTCTAAATAACCATTGTTTGATACAGGAAATCGATAACACGTATTATTACTAATCCAGGTATTAATTTTCTAATGTATCACAATAGGTTCTCCAGGTATTAAATAAAAACCAATTTTAGTCAAAATCTTTGGGAGTCTGTAGCTCCCTCACGAAGAGTTTCCGGACACATGTTTATATGAACTTTTTTGATCGAAATATTTTTCTCAATCAGCGGTTCAAGTTTGTTCCACCTGATATGACTCATCCTGTATAGTAAAAAAAAAATTGCCAACTATTTTTAACGTTAGAGGATTCCTCATGATGACGCGGTCTCCCCTCTCATGCCTCACCCCACCTGAGTTATGGTACAACCTGTGTATTTACTAACCTTGAGATTTAATAAAGTAAAAAAACATGTATAGTCCAGAAAAAAGTAGACGTACAACAAGGAACAATTTTTGTAACGGGCTAAATTTTCGCATACACCTTAGTATAAAGGTACTTAATAATGTGTGAAAGTTCCTCATCGATTTGACGTGTGAAAATGTCTATTTTGTAGGGCCAAAGTTCAGGAAAAAAGTATTTTTTAAATATCATGAATACGGTTACCTTTTCGAAAAAAAATGTATCTTACTAATTTGTAGCTGAGATAATTTACTACAAAAACTAAACTACGGGTTTTTATGTAGAGGAAAGCGTTCATTAATTAGGGGAAAGGGTTGTACCTTGGGACATTTTTTACTTTTTTAATTATTGCACTGACATCTTTCGTTCAAATACAATAATCTTTTAGCTCTGTAGGCAGCTGTTCAATCAACAATCATTTTGCTATCACCAAAGCGTACACCACTACTCATTGTTTAATAAGTTGTTGATCTTTGTCCCAAGGTACAACCTGTGGTTTTACCTTGGGACAGCATTGGTTCTACCTTGGGACATGGCAAATATGTGAATATTATAGCTTTTAAGATGTGAAAATGAAGTAAGACTTACGTAGTCAATGTTTATTAATATGAAAATATAATTATACATAATTATTATTAAATAAATTTTATTTCAAATTAAGCTTCTGTGGGAATGCAATTTTAAATGAATGAAACCCGCGACGTATTGTTGGAGTTGGCAATACTTTTACAATATTGCATGGATTAACACTACTGATGTCGTCAACGTTGGGGAATACAAAATGCTTTCTTCGCTTTCTGAAAATTTCTCAGTCCCAAGGTGCAACCAGAAAAATGTCCCAAGGTGTAACCAATCATTCTTTTCACAAAATAAATTTTCTAATCTCTAAAAAAATTTACGATTTAACAACTTCTTGCATAGATTGCTTGCTTAAGTAATGCTGCAATAGTACTACATCAAATAATGTCAATAAAAATGCTTACCTTGTTTGTATATGATCTAGAAGTTGCAGCAAAATTTTACTTTCAAGGTACGAAAACAATAAACTGACACTTAAAGCTTCGAATAATGACTGAAACTGAAATAATTTGGTGAGCAAACAAAGGACAGGGTTTCTAATATAAGATGTAATTCTGAGAGTTACCACTAGAGTGGTTAGATTTCTAGAGCAGTTGTCCCAAGGTAAAACCGTCCCAAGGTACAACCCTTTCCCTACCTATAATTAGATCCATTAGGATTTATTCTTAATCTTACATACGTCTTGTCTTACAATTAGAGTAATGTCTTTCATTTAGGGATTGTTCATTTATAATTTAAACAAATCATATTTTCATTTAAGTATCCTATTAAATCTGGGGTTACTATGTAATGTAGGAGATAACAGAGATTTAGGTGACCTCAAATGTCTGCTGAAAGGGTTCTTACAGTATTATTTTCAACACTTTTCCATGTTATAAATGTATAGTCATAACAACGGCCGTTTATATCGGGTGTTCATTTGAAAATTTGCTATTTGAATATTTCTGAGATTTTGATTTGACTGTTGCTTTTAACCCTTTGTAACTCAACTGATCGAAAATAAATACAATAGTTAAAGGGTAATGTTTAATAAATTATAAAACACGAATTTCAGGGGAAAAATATTTTTCAGTAAATTGAGAAATAGTATATTGTGTAGCAAGGGGTGAAACAAGACGATTTCTGACGAGGGCGAGAGTTGACTGCCCGAGCGAAGCGATGGCTGTCATCTCCCTGGTCTGAAATCGTCTTTGTTTCATCCCGTGCCACACACTGTATTTTTCATATCACATGTAATGAAACAACGAGTTTTGATTTCTGTAGCCAGTCGAAGTAAGACTATTTCAGACAACTAGCGCAGTAATATCTTATACTATTTTAATAATAGAATTATTCAGAAATAAGATTGGCTTTTGTTTATTACAAATGCGATTCTGACAGACTTGAAATAAAGACATAAATAACAAATAAATGAATAGGGGAGAAACAACGTTGTTTCTGCCCGGCACAGTCGCATTGGTCTGAAATTGTCTTATTTCGACTGGCAAAACAGGGATCAAAACTAGTTGTTTCATTACATGTGATATGAAAAATATTATAAGCAAAAAACTTCAAATAAACATGTGTCCGAAATTTTTCGTAAGGGAGCTATAGCCCACCAAATATTTAATTCAAAATTAGTTGTTATTTAATAACTTGACAACCCAATGTAATAAAGTTATGTTTTTTGTTTTTTACACGTGAAAACAAATTAGGTACTAGTGACGGCATTTCAAAATGCACCAATGACATATCATTAACTTTGATCAAAGGCTACTACAATACTTTTAATTCGCCCTATGTTAATAACTTCCATGTTCGAAGAAATGAAAGTATTGTAACGGTTTGGGTTCTAATTTCTTTCAATATTATATTTATCCTTTAATCGGCTAGGCAGAATAACCTATTAGTCCAGTCATTTGGTAGTTTTACCTGGAAATATTTCAGGGAGTTTTGAAAATTGGTAATTATATAGATTTCGATGTGCTCTTTCTGAATTCCAACTTTGCCACCTCGTATCTTTGCCGCTCGCGCCGCCTTATTGGAAAAATGGCGTATAATAGTAGTTTTTATCGTAAAAAGTGTTGGAAAGAAGATATTGTCAAAAAAGGCGCGAGCGGCAAAGATACGAGGTGGCAAAGTTGAAATTCGGAAAGAGCACATCAAAATCTATAAAACTACCAATTTTCAAAACTCCCGGAAAACTTTCCAGGTAAAACTATCAAATGATTGTACAAATAATAAATATATTTAGTGAAAATAATTTTGAATATCGATTTTTCTTATTTTATGAATTATAAAAAAAGCGCCGAGGCGATTTTTTTCGTTTTGGTCCTAAAATGTTCCTTGAATACTATAGAATTGAACTGTACAAAAAAGCATAGGTGATAAATTTTTTATTAATGGTGGCATCCAGAAGACCGTGCTCGATTTATGTATTTTTGTTTTATGAATTATTAAAAAAGCGCCGAGGCGATTTTTTTCTTTTTGGTATTAAAATGTTCCTTGAATACTCAAGAATTGAACTGTATAAAAAAATCAGAAGAAATATTTTTTTTTATAAAAGTTTGCTTCCAGAGCAACCTGATACGCAAAACACGTGTATGTGTAGATGAATAATATCTTGCGGCGCTCGTACGCCAAAACTATTGTTTTTACAAAAAAAAATGTATTACATAAATTGTAAGAAGTTTTATCTAGTTTAATTTTGTATATAAATATTTTTATCGTAAAATGACTTGGGGAGGAGATATTGTCAAAAAACTACTTTAAGGTGCCCTTTTTCCAATATGGCGGCGCGAGCGGCAAAGATACGAGGTGGCAAAGTTGGAATTCAGAAAGAGCACATCGAAATCTATATAATTACCAATTTTCAAAACTCCCTGAAAACTTTCCAGGTAACCTCTTTATTTCGAACCAAATGATATAGGTGACTAGAAACGTAGGGTAGGGTGGGGCTAAAAGTCCGTTTTTTCACATAAATAGTGATTACTCACTAGAATGAAAATTTATCTTAATGATTAATGTCTTAATATATTCTATATTTATTCAGCTTCAAACCTCCAATACATTTTGCACCCGTATTACTACACCATACCGAGATATGAAGCAAAACATAACAAAAGAAATAGTGTACTCTTTACCCCGTACAGGGGGCAAAAAGTACCTAAACATCCGAAAGTTTTTAAGTTGTTTATTTTTATGAAAATTTTTAGGAAAATGTTTGGTACAAAAGTTTCTGAATTAAAAGTGGGAAAACCAATGGAGGTAAAAATTTTGATTTTGAGGGAAGGTTTTAAGGTCATTTTGGGGTCAACTTCATTTTTTTAAATAGAAACATATTTCTTTTTTTACATATTCGTATCTTACAGACAAAAAGAAACAACTTTTGTCTGAAAAGTTTTTTCAAAATCCTCAATTTTAACCTATATTTTTTTAGTAAAAATATTCAAAATATAAAAAAATAATTTTTTTTAAGATCCTGAAATTAAAAAAAATCATTTTTAAAATTTAATTCATACTTAAACATGCATAGTTAATAATTATAAATAATAATTTCGATTTTTTTAATAAAAACAAACAAAAAATTAAAAAAATAGATTTAAAAAATGCCCCTGAATTTGAGGATTTTAAAAAAACTCCTTAAACAAAAGTTGTTTCTTTTTTTCTGTAAAATACGAATATGTAAAAAAAGAAATAGGTTTCCGTTTAAAAAAATGAAGTTGACCCCAAAAAGACCTTAAAAACTCCACTCAAAGTCAAAATTTTTACCTTCATTGTTTTTCCCCCTTCTAACCCTGAAACTTTTGTACCAAACATTTTCCCTGAAAAACCTTAATTTTCGAAATATTTGCTTGTCTCAATTTAAATAGACCACCCGGTACATAAAATTATATATAAAATTTTATATACATATACTGAATTTACTATTAATTTTTTATTCAATCTAAAATTGGTATATTTCTTCTTTTTTAACATTTCTTTAAATAACTATTAAATTATTGATTCTTAGTCTAAAATATCAGTATTATTCATTGAGAGAATTAATACATTTAAATTCAAATCAATTTAAAAATCATAATCGCTGTCACAGTTAATACATACAAAAAATGTACTTTTTGCCCCAATACTGCTTTGGATACTTTATCAGCTTATAGTAAAAAAATGTGTCAATGTTTAATAACAATTTCAATATAAATTAACTACCAAAGGAGTACTCTCACTACATTGACACTGATTTTTAAATCAATCTTACCTGCAAAATAACTAGACGAAAAAGAAAATTATAAAAATTTTTTACTTTTCAAGCATGAAATAAATATAGTTTACCTGTGACTTTCGCAAGCGTTCGTCGACGACTGTTCAGTTTGGCTTTGTTACCTCATGCCCCTCCTCACATAATGTATATGACACAATATCTATAATTTGTTGCTATGCTGAGATTTTGAATTCGGGACTTTTTACCCGACGGACTTTTAGCCCCACTCTACCCTACACTTCTACAGTTAATAAAATAAATTTAATTATAACAATTACTCATAACAATGCTTTACACTAATGATCAAGATTAACACTATTAATGGCAAACACTTTTTTTAATAACAATCAAACACTATTTGGTAAAAAACTTAAAAGTAATTTTCGTGGTCGCTACTACAGAGCCTCACTTTCTCCTGGGCGTAAATTACAGCGCGTAGGAGGATTTTCAGTATTAGGTAGATTTAACAATCACTGAACAATTATAAATTTTATTGTGGTACTCTAAGCACTCTGTGCTAACGACTGACTATTTTATTTCTCTATTTCTTATTTCCAACGAGTATTGCGTAACGTCCCTTTTTCCAAAATTGTTATCAATAAAACTTAAGCAAGGGATTACGCAATACTAATTGCTATCGATTACGATTTGAAAAACAAGTGTTATGAATAACGCTACAGTATTGCAATACCGTCGAAAAACCGTGTCCGAGATAATAGACCGGGAGGCAGCAACCAAAATTTGGTCATCATAGCAGCCCGCAAAATTTGTTATGATAATTGTTAATTTAGTATAGCTGTATATTTAAAGTAAATTGTCAGTCATAAAATACGCTGCTTTTATCCCTGATAGGCTGTCAAAGTCGTCAAGTTTTTGACCTAGGGTGACATATAGCAATCTGGCAGATAAATACATTTTGATATATATCATGTTCTCCAGATCAAGAAAATATAGTTTTCTGACGCCTACGCCACTGCTTAAAAAAAGTAGAGTGAATTAAACAAAAAAAAATGACCCAAAAAAAATTGTTTTTAGCAGCCCGTCAGATATTTAAGATTTAGGGTGATTTGATTATTACAAAAACAGAAATATGTATATCTGACGTATTCACCGCTGCGTTTTTATTTTATAGCGGGACAAAGATGTTAAAAAAATGAGGAAACTTTTTTTTAACAGCCCGTCAGATGTGCATACTATTTTGTAGAATAATGTCCCCTTATGCAAAAAATATATACATCTGACGCGTGAAGTGCTGCATTTGATTTGGAGAGCCCGTCAGATAATTTCGTAGCTCAGGCAACATAAATTTTTTTTACTGTTGTAAAAACAATTTTTTTAGTGGTTAGGCTTGATTTGTTTGACCTTTTTTTTGAAAATACATAATAATAATAATAATAATAAAAATAAATACACTCATTAATTGGTTATTTTTTACATATTTAAATTGTTATAAAAAAATAAAGCAACAACTGAGGTGTCAGATAAATCTATTGAATAAAACAGATTTTGAACGGGCGGCTATAAATATGCCGGTCATTTTTTTTTACATGTTTCAATTGTTATAAAAAAATAAAGCAACTATTAAGGCGTCAGATGTTTATATGGCAGTTCATAAAAAATCAAAATTAACAAATTTTATAAATATCTGACGGGTTGCTATAAATTTTTTGCCTATTTTTTTTTACATATCTGACGGGCAGTCCTATCTAAAGGCAGCGTCCTTTGATCTTAGGACCTATCTAGCTGAGTTCCCTATATCCCAGTTAACAAATTTCATAACAAATTTGGCGGGCTGCTATGATGACCACATTTGGTCGTTGCCTCCCCATCTATAAGAGCAGATTCAGATTGTATTAACTTCAATACACAGGTAAGTTTTATATTAAAAATTATTGTAAATGATATTATAGAACATGGAAGTCATGTATGGTTCTCCATACCGTTTTTTCCTATGGATTAATCAACTTGGAATACACTGTATGTCAAATGTATTTAATCACTTATGTAGGTTTCTGGTATTAAAATGATATCGATATGATTAATAAACACTCAAATCATTCAAATCGATTAAATATACATACATTATAATGTTGAGATATTACATATACATTTTTAAATAAATACTAAATATAAAATACAAATATTATTTTGAATGATATCATACAGAGTTCCATACAATACTTTCTATCCAAGTTACATACGTTGACACTCTAGTATAGACACCAGGATTTCCGATAACTCCACATGCTTGGCCAAATGATGTTACTCCAATTATTGTATACATACAATATATTTCTTGGTTGTATATTTGTAATGGTCCACCTGAATCACCCTGTAGAATTAGAAGTAAATAATAATAAACAAAAAAAACGGGCAAGTGCGTGTTGGGCACGCACATGATAGGGTTCCGTAGTCATTCTCACTACGATTTATAAAAAAAGAGTTTTTTCAAAATTTTCGTGACCGAAGGGTAAAAAAATCAGAGTCATTTGGCTTTTATTATTTCATTTTAGGAGACCTATCAAATGACACCCCACTCAATGGGGTAAATGAAAAAATGTGAGTTAATTTTTCAATCTATGATAGGGGGGCCCAAAATATTTTTGACAATGTTCGTTATAATTTTCAGTGAAAGTACTAATTAAAAGCTACATTCTGAATTTTTTTTAGATTTTTTTAATTGATAATTTATAAAATAGAGGGGGGACGCTCTGACAGCGACATTAAAAAGCAAATATTTCGTGACTGAAGGGTTGAAATCACAAAGTTATCTGATATTTTTTTATTGCATTTTAGGAGACCTATTAAATGACACCCCACTCAATGGGGTAAGTGGGGAAAAAATGAGAGTTCACTTTTCAGTCTATAGAAGGGAGGTCCAAAATATTTTTGACAATGTTCGTTATAATTTTCAGTGAAAGTAGTAATTAAAAGCTACATTCTGGAATTTTTTCAGATTTTTTAAATTGATAGTTTAGAAAATAGAGGGGGGGGGGCGCTTTTTTAATGACTTTGGAGAGCAAATACTTCGTGATTAAAGGGTTAAAATCAAAAAGTTCTGATAAATTTTTTGTTGCATTTAAGGAGACCTTTCAATGGGGTAAGTGAAATTTTTTTTTAAATACTTTTCATTTTATGGAAAGGAGGCCCAAATCAATTCAAAAATGTTATCATTTCTGTTTTTGGGTCGTCAATCTACGACTGTATACCAACTTTCATCATATTATCTCAAAATTTTTGAAGACGGACGGACGGACATGGAGAAAGTATAAGGGTTCCTAGTTTTCTACGGAACCCTAAAAAAACGATTTTAAAAACTGTTAGATTATTACTGTAATGTTTTTATTTTTATTTTTAGTTGGTTTTAATACCTTACTTATTTGTTTCTACAAAAAAAAACCCTTCCTGCAATTGTACTGCCACCAAAGTTATGCCTAAGGATTTTTAATATTAAAATGGATTAAGGCCACTGTGACGGAAAAAAAAATAATACATTTTTTTTTTAGATTTTTTTAAAGTTTACATACTCATAAATATGTATACAAAAAAAAATTGAGTTTAAATTTTGAAAATTGACGGAGTTACAGTCAATTTAGTGAGACGAGGTAGCGCGGCCGGTTATGACATAACAAAAATATTAAACACGTTTATCTCGGAATGACATTTTTCGACCTGGTCGACACGATTCCTCAAAGACTAATGAACTGATTTCAATTTTTTTTTTATAATTTTCGTAACTGTAGTCACTATCGTTGCACGTAGCCGATTTTTGAAATTTTGATAATTACTATTATTAAAACCGCTCTAATGACAATAAAAAGGTCTTAAAAATGAAAAAAAAATTCAAACGATTGCCATTTTGTGAAAAAATAAAATAAAAAAACGGCTACGTGCAACGATAGCTACATTCATATAGATATTGATAAAATTTTAATTTATTTTCTTCATATAACCCTTCTCAAAATTTCGAGTCGACCATAGATAAAAAAAAAATTTTTGGTCGTCACATCGAGGCTCATAACTTTGTAAATATTTAATATTTTTCAATAAAAATTGATACTAAATAAGTTGAATATATACTTAATTAAATGTCCTCTACCTGATTCAAAAATAATTAGTTATATCTGTGAAAAAAATTCCCAAACATTGACAATTTTTGACCCGTCACAGTGACCATCCCCCTTAATCTATTTACCTGACAGGTGTCTTTCGACTCATTGAAACTTCCAGCACATATTTGCGTGTTCCAATCAATCCCATACTTGAGAACTCTATCAAACACTGGTTTCCGATACTTGCCGTAACAAGTGTCATTATCAAACATATCCAAAGTAACTTTGAGCATATCGTCACTGTCATCTCCTCCAAACTCTACATACCCCCAACCTGTAGCAATAGCTTTTTTGTTTATCAAAGTTTCAATCGGTTGTAAACAAGCTGGACGAATATAAGCGTTGAAGTTGACATCTCTATTTACTTTAACCAGGGCTATATCGTTGTATTTGGATGGAAAATGATAATCCGGATGTTTAATTCTTTCTGTGACTAAGAATTCTTCTGGTTGTGCGTCATCTGTTGTTAGGACTTTGTTCAAATCACCAAGACGTACCCAACGTACTTCACCACTGAAATATAATGTATTTTAGGTATCCGGCAAGTTTTCGAAACACAATTTTTCGAAAAAAAATAAGTTTTGGATTTGGCTTTTTTTAAATTAATGAAAAATTAATTAACATATTTTGACTAAGGTGTAGAGCTTGTGAAATTCGAGCTTGTAGAGTTAGGGCGTGTAGAGTTAGAAGCTTGGTTGGCTCTACATGAGATCTGATAACTTTTTGACAGTGCGAACCACGTCTTGGCAACATTTTACATGAAATGTTTTTTGTGGGATTATACCGGGTGTCCCAGATAACTTTTCCAGCATGGGGATATCAGTATCTATAAGAGATACAGGTTTGGTTAAATGAGATTAATTATTTGTTAGAAAGGGGTGAGTAATACTACATAAAAAAATATTCATAATTCTACGTGGTTTAAGCGGTATACCCAAAAAACTGAAAATTCAGAATTTCTTTAAATGACTATAACTTTTTTGGCAAAGTAGATAGGTACTTTTTGTTTGCGGTTTCTTAAAGCACTTTTTTGTGTAGAATCGATTGGTGTATTTAGAATTTTTATATCACTTTTAGTTTCCCAGTTGCAAGCCCTAACTTTAGTATTTTTTATGGGCCGCCAAGTTGGCTATATCTATATCATATTCGAACGTGTTTTTTACTCTACTTTACAATGATATAGGTTTTTTAGTTCTAATTCAAGATTTTTCATTTCAAATTAAATTTTTTTCATTTCAAATTCAATATTTGAAAATAAATTGATATTTATTTTTTTATTTTTTAAACTGAAGAAACTAAGTATTTTTAAACAAAAAAAATATATTGTTAAACTGGCTCTATTTAGTTTAACGATATATTTGTTTTGTTTAAAATACTTAGTTTCTTCAGTTTAAAAAATTAAAAAATAAATATCAATTTATTTTCAAATATTGAATTTGAAATGAAAAAAATTTAATTTGCAATGAAAAAACTTGAATTAGAACTAAAAAACCTATATATCACATGTCATACTTATTATTAAAAAAAAATAAAAACCTTTTTTTGTAATACTTTATTGTTTTTAAATATGCATTTGTTATTTTCATTGTTGTTATTGCGATTTTTGTTTAACAATTTTTGTTTTTCATGGCTTACTTAAATGTTTGTAATAAAATACTTTATAAATATCACCAATATTTAGTACTTCGATTTATTTTCTATAATAAGTATGTCATGTGATATATCGTTGTAAAGTAGAGTAAAAAACACGTTCAAATATGATTTAGCCAACTTGGCGGCCCATAAGAAAAACTAAAGTTAGGGTTTGTAACTCGGAAACTAAAAGTGATATAAAAATTCTAAATACATTAATCGATTCTACACAAAAAAGTGCTTTAAGAAACCGCAAACAAAAAGTACCTATCTACTTTGCCAAAAAAGTTATAGTCATTTAAAGAAATTCGGAATTTTCAGTTTTTGGGTATACCGCCTGAACCACATAAAATGATTAATATCTTTTGATGGTGTAATACTCACCCCTTTCTTACAAATAATTCATCTCATTTAACCACATCTGTATCTCTTACCGTTTAGGATATCCCCATGCATTGCACGGTTATCTTGGACATCCTGTATATGATTATACTCGTCTTGGCTATTTAAATGTATATGATTATAGATGTCATTAATTAAGTGCTGTTCTGACAGTTTGAATTTATTTATATTTGTATGTTTCTATGTTAACAAGAACTCTAGCATCAAAATTTGCGAAATTTTCATACAAACTTCCATCCCATAGTTTAATGGGTTGGGGGGGGGGAGGGTAAAAGTTCCAAGTTTTAGAATTTTGTTGTTGTTTGTGTACTAATACTAGCTTACATAAAACATTTCAGCTTTCTAGGACTTCAGGAAGTACCTAATTTTGATGATCGACAGTGAGTGAGTGAGTGAGTGACGAAATCGTTTTTTTTTTTTAGATATGAATAAAATCTAAAGTATAAGAGCTATGCAATTGAAACTTTATATGTTTAATAAGTCCACTATTGACATCATATCCCGAGAATTTTGTTTATCTGGTATAATTCAAACCCAAGTTTATGAGGGTTCAAAAAAACGACAAAGCGTTTCGAGAAATGGTAGGTTTGTTGCGCTTCGCTTTGCTACCGTGCACCCAGATTTAAGAAAAAACAAACAAATGACGATTATTAAAAGCAGAATCTTTGTAAAGAAATATTTTACAACATACGTTGTGGTGACCTATATTATAAAAAATTGAATGCTCTACAAAAAAGATTCTATAAAGTTTTCACGTAACATGTGTCTTTCTTGAGATATCTTCAAAAAATAAATCTTTTTGAATGTCACCCCTCCCCCTTACATACGATTTTATAATTTTGAAATGCGACTTTCACCAAGCCAGACCCAACCAACCAACCAACCAAGTTTCATCAATATCGTTTCAGTGGTTCATGAGTTATGCTTTTGAAAAGAATTTAGGGAACAGACACAAAGACAGACAGACAGACAGATACGGGACAGAAAGTGTTTGTCTTGACCTGAAACGGATACATCAAGTTAATTTTTTTAAATAGGAGAACATTTTTTTTAAACAATCACAAAGCTTCTAGTATCTTCAATATAGCGAAGACGCAAAAATATACAGGGTGTTCGCGGGAACCGAGTGATCATTGCTAGCTTTGTTATTATTGAAGCTAGAAGATCGGTTAAATGGACAAAATATCAGTATTTTTTCCATGATGAATAATGGTGGTGTCAAAAAAACAATTGAATGTCAAATTTCAGAGATATATTGAAATATTACATTTTTTTAAACGGGATACCCTGTATCTTATTATTGAATTTTGTAGCTGAGGATGTTCTCTTTATAAAAGTGTAATGCATGTATGATGGTAAAGTTGCTAGAAAACAAGTTATAACAAGTATAAAATTAATAGAAAATATCGAAAATCAGTGTGCTATGAAGTTTTAATAAATTGAGAACAAATGATTAAAACATTTAAAACAATAGTTTAAGGTTTTTATGTCATATGTTCGCAAATTTTAAATGTTTTTGATTTTAACTGATAACGAAAAAAATTATTTATTATAATTAATTGTATTTTTTTATGAATAATGCTCAAAAATGTAAAAAAATCTGCGAAATAAGGCACAAATATCTGAAATTATTGTTTTAAATTTTTTTATCATTTGTTTGTATTTTATTAAATCTTCATAGCTCACTATTTTTCGATATTTTCTATTAATTTTAAACTTGTTATAACTTGTTTTCTATCAATTTTACCATCATACATGTATTACACTTTTATAAAGAGAACATCCTCAGCTACAAAATTCAATAATAAGATATAGAGTGTTCCATTTAAAAAAATGTTATATTTCAATATATCTCTGAAATTTGACATTCAATTGTTTTTTTGACACCGCCATTATTCATCCCGGAAAAAATACCGATACTTTGTCCATTTAACCGATCTTCTAACTCCAATAATAACAAAGTTAGCAATGATCACTCGGTTCCCGCGAACAGCCTGTATAAGAATACTTACAATGACGTAATAATACAATGTGCCGCTGTAAGAACAAATCTTTCACTTATTAAAGATCCTCCGCAACCCCATTCTATTGATCCTTTTTTTCTATATCCAAGCAGTGCCTAATTGTAAAGAAATTATGAATTAAAAACTTTCCCTTGTTTAGCAACATAGTACTCTGGAATTATACATTATTCAAACGGTGGAGTTAGAAATAATGTCGAGTGTTCGTGGTGAGCAATATTGTAAAATCATCAGCGCCATAGTTTGAGGTTAAGCTGTCAATGTAAACGAATTAATTATTTCTCTATTATACGTCATAATTAAAGAGAAAAAATACCCAAATTAAATAATTTTCACATACCTATTATGCTATACTATTTATATTATATGCAAACAGCTAAATTAAATGATATTTGTTTAATAACAAATTCACGGTATTAAACATAATAAACAATGATAAAAAGAGAGTTGAATCCATTCAATCCTTCTCTATTACTCGCTAGCGGCGCTAGTAGGCTTCGTGCACATAGTGAATAGTCATAAATATGGCTAGGCCATAAAATGCACACCCCTTAAACATAAAAAAATGTATTAATTTATATCAAATAAATGCGGTACAATATAATTGGTGAAACTTAAAAGGATGTTTGAAAAAAATATTGGAGGTAATTAATATTATATAAATATAAAATATGAAGTTTATCACTCATTAAGATTTTTTAGAAAATCAACAATGAATCTTGTTATCAATCGATTATTACTTTTTTTATTTAAATTTAGGATGTATTGTAATAAAACAACAATCATTTTAATTTACAATTTTTATATAAAATATTTTTTTTTGTAAAATGTATAAATAATTAAATAAATAAATTAATAATAATAATTAAAAAGATAAATACATCCACATATTGCAGCGATAACAGCTGTGTTCACCTGATGTCTAGCATTTAAAATGAAACAACAATGTAACGTTTATAGGTTATATGACGTATATAATATATTTGTTTTAAAAATGAAAACTTACCAGATTTTATCTTGATTAAAAAGATTGATTGGCTTTGAATAAAATAATTAAAATACAGCACGTATCGATGTACATTTGTACATGTATTTATATATTAATTAACACAATATAATAATTATGGAATTTGAAGTGACATATGAAGAAATAGCGCCTACTACTATTAATAAATTATAAATAGCAACTACTCTATTTGTAAAAAAATTTCTTGTCAAAATATGAATTTTTGTTTAAATAAACTGCAAATTTCGTTACTTCTAGTTATTCAATTTTGTTGAGTTTTAATAGGGTTCTATTCTGATAATAGATGAAGTGAATTCAAAAGGATTGGTGCAAATTTATTTCGAATTGTGACCTGTAGTTCGGCGTTTCTATCAAAAAAGCGGGTTAAATCGACAAATTGAACTTTATTTATATTTTTATAACAGAAAATTAAAACCGATCGATATTAAACTAAGCAAAAATGGAGACTGTAATGTTTTCTATCAGAAAATGTAAAAATGTAAGTGAGATACTGAAGAAATTTAAGATATAATACTCATTTTATCAATTTATATACGAAAAAAAATTTTAGGACGAGAGTAGAACACACTTCCAAGCAGAGCCTGCTTGGGGTGTGCAATAATCGTCTAAAATGTATACAGGGTGTCCCAGGACTGTGTCAAAGCTCAATATTTCATATTATTATAAGAATTAGAAGAAAACTTTAAATACAAAAGTTGTCAGGCTAGAGCATCGGCATAGTTTGAAATTAGTTACATTTATACAGGGTGACCCATAACTGCGTTACAAATCAAACTTATGTTTTTTTAAATACAAACTATATATTTTTATTTGAGAATCTAATAGCATTCATTTTTCTGAGTATTTTGATATATAATTATTGGATTATACAGAGGGGTTTAGAAATTATGACCAATTTTGTAAGAAAATGGGAACATTTTCAACACCTTGTAATTTTCTAATTACAACGAAAAAAAATTGTTTTCTGTTTGAAGTAGTTTTGGCATATTCTCTATTATTGCGATATTATGTCAAACATTTACAAAATTGTATTATTTGTACAGGGTGTATCAAAACACTAAACCTAGTTTTTTTCAAAATTTTCAAATGGAACACCCTATATATTTTTACTTTTTCGAATTGCCTGTTCAATTCTCAACACATTTTACAAACCATGTTCTATTCCTAAATCCAGCCGTTAAAGAATTATTTATTTTATTTTAAAATCTTAAGATGTTTTATAAAAACAATACAACTTTAATATAATCAATAAAACAGTTCGCTTAAAAATAACTTAACAAACTAATAGAACTTACAAACTTCAACAACATAAAAATTTTAATATTTTGTTGAATATAATAAAGTTGTATTGTTTTAAAAAAAATCTTAAGATTTTAATATAAAATTAATGACTTATTAACGGTTGGATTTAGGTATAGAACATGGTTTGTAAAATGTGTTGAGAATTGAACAGGCAGTTCGAAAATGTAAAAATATATAGGGTGTTCCATTTGAAAATTTTGAAAAAAAACTAGGTTTAGTGTTTTGATACACCCTGTACAAATAATACAATTTTGTAAATGTTTGACATAATATCGCAATAATAGAGAATATGCCAAAACTACTTCAAACAGAAAACAATTTTTTTTTCGTTGTAATTAGAAAATTACAAGGTGTTGAAAATGTTCCCATTTTCTTACAAAATTGGTCATAATTTCTAAACCCCTCTGTATAATCCAATAATTATATATCAAAATACTCAGATAAATTAATGCTATTAGATTATCAAATAAAAACATATAGTTTGTATTTAAAAAAACATAACTTTGATATGTAACGCAGTTATGGATCAGCCTGTATAAATGTAACTAATTTCAAACTATGCCGATGCTCTAGTCTGACAACTTTTGCATTTAAAGTTTTCTTCTAATTCTTATAATAATATGAAATATTGAGCTTTGACACAGTCCTGGGACACCCTGTATATTACGATATTTTATTTAAATTATTTGATTGTAAATATGTCAAAGTCCACCCTAGTTGCAACCGCTAGTTGGCGCTGTCATCGCGCACGCTGCGAATAGTCTGTTTCATTTATGTTTGCACTGATTTGACGGTATGAGTCGAGAATCGTACCGTCAAATCACCTGACAACCACTGCAAACTTAATGGAACAGACTATAGAATAAAGTTTTTATGAAATCTGTAATAAGTATACAGGGTGATTCAGCACTGTCGTGCCAAACTTAAACCGTAGATTAAGAAAAATATTTTAAACAAAAAACTTCTAATGAACATGTGTCCGGAAATTTTTCGTGAGGGAACTACAGGCCTCCAAAGATTTTACTAAAAATGAGTATTTATTTAATATCTAGAGAACCCTTTGTGATAAAATTATGAAATTTGGTATTCTGTTTAGTATTAATAAGTGTTATCGATTACTCATATTAACTAGTTATAATTTAGACTAGAGATGTATGGGGTCAGTGGGCCCATCGATTTTAATCTAGTATTTTTTGTTCTTTAATATTTTTATAAAGTTGGGCACTTATTTAAGGTTATATGATACAAAATACACAAAAACATACTTTACTTATTTGTCGTAGGATAAACCGTTTTCGAGGAATATCGATGGAAAAGAAATCATGCAGAATTTAACTTAATACGGATGCTTCAAATTACAAATAATAAATTTATATTATTGTTCTATGATAAAAATTAAGACAAAAAGTTAACATAAGTATACCTCAAAAAATGCATCCTTATCAACAAATAGCCATTTTTAGTTTCGTTTTTTTAGTCAAATTATTAACGTACATAACACAGTATTACAACTGGCTACAGATCTTAGAAGATTCATATTAGGAGGTTTCTTTATATGAACTTTTTTTCCTACCTTTAATCATAGAACAAGAATATAAATTTATTTTTTGTAATTTGGAGCATCCGTATTAAGTTAAATTCTGCATGCTTTCTTTTCTATTGATATTACTCGAAAACGGTTTATCCTATGACAAATAAGCAACGTATTTTTTTACGTATTTTGTGTCATATAACCTTAAATAAGTACCCAACTTTATAAAATAATTAAAGAACAAAAAATACTTGATAAAAATTGATGGGCCCACAGGCCCCATACATCCCCGGTCTAAATTATAATTGTTTAATATTAGAAATCGATAACATATATTATTACTAAACCAAATAGCAAATTTCATAATTTTATCACAAAGGGTTATCTAGATATTAAATAAAAACTCATTTTGATGAAAATCTTTGGTGGGCTGTAGTTCCCTAACCAAAAATTTCCGGACGCATGTTTATTGGAAGTTTTTTGCTTAAAATATTTTTCTCAATCTATGGTTTAAGTTTGGCACCACAGTGCTGAATCACCCTGTATAAATAAATAATTTTAAATTATCGATTGGATAACTCAGGACGTTAATGATTCATACGTATTGTAATTAAATTTACCATATGTGGAAACTCTCTGGGTTCTGATTTTTGTCCACCAACAACTAACGGTGCTGCTTTATGACCACATATAGATACATTGTTCCATGTAGCACCAGGTAGCAATATTGGAGGTTTTTCTAACACCCATACAGTTTTTCCATACTCTGCACATTCTGAAAATTTTCTTAATTATTTTTTCTATTTGAATTTAGTGTTCACGATAACTACTATAAATATGTACCCATTTGAATTATTTTTTAAGTAAATGTTTGTCTCAATGAGTACCTACTCCAGACCTATTGATTTTGGTGCTAATCGGATTAAGGTTTCGGAAATATTCGAAATTTTGTACCAATTATCGTCTAAAAAGTTAGTTTTATCTCATTAATGTTGATAAGACTTGGTACTAAAACCTTTTAAGGGCAGACTAACGTATTTAAACTATTTTTTTCCAATTTTTTTTTATTCGATTTTCTGAATGAAAAACTTTTCAAGAATATTAATATAATATATTAATAATTAATATAATATAATATATTAATAATAATTAATATATAAGAAAATTTTACACGGATCGGAGCAAAACTAACGAAGTTACAGCAGTTTAAAGTGGACCGAGCGCTCATGAATGGGCGCGATCAACTGACTCCGTGCGTATAAGTAAAGCGGAAAAAAAAACTAAAGAAGGCAGAATTCGTCGGAGACAGGAGCAAAAAGATGCATTAGACATTATGGACGATAGCAACATCCTTTATGGACCTGGCATCGATGATTCAGTGTGAGGTAAGCCGAAAAAACTAAAAAAGCGTTTTTCCCACAACTCACGTTTTCAAAGTCGGTGCCCCTCATAATTTCAAAACTACTGCACCGATTCTTTTGAAATTTTGAACACTATTTCTGTACATAATTTACGAGGTAACGCTGGAGAGTTTTTTTCAAATTTGTCAATATTTTTTATTTTATAATAAAAAATTACCCGATTTTTTTGGGCAAAAATCGCGTTTTTCACTTCAAAGTGTTCCCAAAAATTGAAAAATTGAAATTTCGAAAAAACACCTGGGGAAAACGATTAGCTAACGAACAATTTTTTTTTTTTTTTTATTTCAGATGATCCAGGACCGAGTTATGAGGGGCACCGCAATTCAACTTTTTTTCGAGACGCCTCCAAATAATAGCCGCCATTGCTTTATTTTTTAATTTTTTTTTATGAAAATTGTACAAAATATTCTTCGAATATTATACTTTGATGTACCATTAGTTTAAATAAATAAATATTAACTGTGTTGTCGGAAAAAATTCATAAAAATGTGCCTTTTTTTGTACGAATTAACGTTAGTCTGCCCTTAAAAAATCTTGTGTTCAGTATCATAAAGTAAGTATCTAGCAAATCTGTAAGCTAGTAAGCTCTCTCAAATGAGATATCAAACTTATATGACAGTTATCTTGGAGTTTTCTGATGACTTTGAAAAGTTTCACGCACGCGTTGTATGTAAACACAAACGGTATTAAAACAGTGGTGATATTATGATAATTATACAACATACGGTCAGAGTCTGCACCAACTGTGTTACAATACTCTAGTCAAGTATCACTGTTGTAAATTCCATAGCAAATCTATAGATACTATCACAAAATGAATACCTCATTTGTGAGTGCTTGCTAGTTAACAAATTTTGCTAACCCCTTTATGATTAAAAGGGTTAAAATGTGTATTTATTTATGTATCTTTATTAAAGTGAAACTTTTATTACATCGTCTCAAACTTTTTGGTCTGTGTGTTGCATGTCGCATGACGTTTGGACTGCGCATGCGTGGAACAAGCAGCCATTCATTGTATGACAGTTTATGTACTGTGTGCTATTATACATATTTAGTAAGTTTGTATTGTAATTTGTCAATGTTTAATGTAAATGTTGTTATTTATTTGCTTTTGGTAAACAAAGACACAGCTAGTGAGTCCAAAAAACTGATCAACGAGAAAGAATAGTGCAAAAATGAATGACGATCAATTAATTTTACGCCGTAAAAAACAGAACGCCGACAGAGCACGTGCTTATAGAAAAAGGAAAAAAGATCTTGGTTTTTATATAGAATTTATTAGAATTATTAGAACTTTTTGCTGGTGCATGTTGTTGTTTATGGATTTATTTCAAATTTGAGTGCTTTAATTTATTATTCCGAAAATTTTTAGTTAAATGTCTATAATGTGAAAAAAAGTTTCACTTTTACCGTGGTTTCATAAAACCACACAATCCTTTTTTTGCCATAATATTTACTCCCGATAAGTTTAAGTAAATGCTCATTTAACTAACTGTCATTTAGATGAGTTTTACGTTTAATTTATGCATCTTAATAACAGAACAAACCATAATCAATTTAATTCAAAAAAGATTTTTAATTTTCTGCACTATTTTTACTTCCTTGTCATATTCATCGTTTTAAAATTTGTAACATGATCTTTCAGTTTCAGGTTATGAAAAATACTTTTCGTTCCGTGTCTGTCTGCATAACTCATAAACCACTGAACCGATATTATTGAAACTTGGTTGATCGGTTCAGTTTGGTTAGTGGCCGGTTTTGTTTAAAAATCATCAAAATTTTGTGTAAGGGGGAAGGGTGACATCTCGAGAACGACATATGTTACGTGAACATTTTATAGAATTTTTTCTGTAGAGCATTCAATTTTCTATAATATATGTAGGTCACCACAACCACAACGTTTGTTGTAAATAAAATATTCCTTTACAAATATTCATCACAATAAGCTTTAAAAAATCATCATTTGTTTTTACTTTGACATATTAAATGACATTTTGACGTTTTAAATGTCATTTTGATTAAAATGATCAAAGAATTAAAAATATACAAATAAATACCTAATCATGCGCGTATTAACGAATAAATATTTTAAAACCTTTTTTTTTTTTAATTAAATATTTAACCAATGACAGGCAGTTTATCTGAATACTTTATCAGTAGGTATATTTATTAAAATTGTTTGAAAATTAACTATCTTTGGTAAATTTAGCACGAGGGGAGCACTGTGCATTTACTTGGTAGATGTTTTTTTACTATACTATTAACTAGCAGAGTTATCAATATTGACTCTAATTATCTACAGTGCGTTCATGATGAAAGGAACAAATTCGTTTAAAATTCAGGTAATTATTTTGTGGAAAAACGCTCGGACACGTCACTTATTGTTAGTATTTTTAGTTGCGGATTTTTTGACATAAGAAAATTGTATACAGGGTGTCCCAAGAAGAACATATGCAGTCATCATTGATTTTTTTAAATAGAATACCCTATATATTATGCCATTTTTGAATTACACGATAAATTCTGAACACTATTTATACGGCATACCATAGCTCTAAAATTAGCGGTTTATGGAATAATGACGTTTGATATGTGTCTCAAGATGAACATATGCAGTCATCATTGATTTTTTTTAATGGAACAGCCTGTATATTATGCCATTTTTGAATTGTACGGTAAATTCTGAATACTTTCTGTACAACATACCATAGCCCTTAAATCAATGGTTTTTGGTATAATTTTATCTTTTTGTATGTTTTATTAATAAAGTTAATTAATTTTTTATTTATTTATAACTTTTCAAACGTCATTATTTCAAAAACTACTGATTTTAGAGCTGTGGTATATTGTACAAAAAGTGTTCAGAAGTTATCGTACAATTAAAAAATGGTGCAATATACAGGATTTTCAATTAAAAAAAATCAATGATGACTAAATTTAATATGTTCTTCTTGAAACACATTTCAAACGTCATTATTCCAAAAACAGCTGATTTTAGAGAACTATAGTATGTTGTACAGAAAGTGTTCAAAACTTATCGTACAACTCAAAAATGGCATAATATATAGGGTGTTCTATTAAAAAAAATCAATGATGACTGCATATATTCTTCTTGGGACATCCTGTATACAATTTTCTTATGACAAAAAAGTCCGCAACTAAAAATACTAATCGACGTGTCCGAGCGTTTTTCCACAAAATAACCTGAATTTTAAATGAATTTGTTCCTTTCATCATGAACGTACTGTATATTAACTTACTTTGCTCACAAAGTCTCCCACTGAAGACAGGTATATCATCATACGATTGAGTTGTTGGTATCGGTGTTGTCTTTCTTGTAGTTGTTGTAACTACATTTGTGGTAGTTGTAGGTTTTGCTGTCGATGCACTGATCCCTGTACAACATACGATTGGTACTGTTCCTTCATTGCCACATATATGTGGATAAACACTATCCTCGATATCCTTTATAGCACTAGGACATTCACCTAGTAACTTACATGTTCCAGATCGATTTGTGTTTGGATCGTAACAGGATTCCGCTGTTAACAAACTATCAGTTATAACTTATATGATTTTTTAATTTTTTGGTTGCCACATTGTTTTTTGGGAGTTAAATTTTTCTTTTTATTAATTATTACTTTCAATATTTTTTAAGACGAGAAATGTCTCAAAGAATACTCGAGAGTTCTTGAGAAATATAATTTATAAAAAATAAAAACATACTTATACTGTTAATTTTTTTTAGAGGCTTTTAACTTCCTTCCTTTCGCATCATAGCCCAGGCAATAGACTCAAAAAAACGGTCAAACTAAGAAAAAATTCCGAGTAAGCTGGATTTTGGATGTCCTAAACATACCCTAAAAAGTACCCTTAATTTGGATGGCGGTTTTTTTTTTAGGGGGTAAAGGGGGGCAAATTCTAGTTTTTTGCAAATATCTCAAAAATTATTAATTTTTCGAGAAAAATTGTTATGAAAAAACTGTAGCTTATAAAATTCTAAACAAAAAAGGTGTTTATACTTTTTTCGTATAATCAATACTTTTTAAGTAAATTGTTAACCCAGTCAAGGGTTCTAATTTTTGTAAAGTTCTGAAAGGGGTCTAATTTTTAAGGGTAGGTAACGTATTTTTTTTACCAATTTTTATTGATTAAAATATTAATATTTTTTAAAATTATGGTTGATCAGTATTCTTTAGAACTTCAGGACAATTTGAGACCAGTTTTGATTTGAACAAAAATTATAAATGTTTAAATTATTTTCCTCGAAATAACTATTTTTACGTTTTTTAAACTCTCTAGAAAGAGTATTTTTCTGTCAAATTCAATATATGTGGTCCCAATCGATTCGTATAAGTGTCCCCAACAAATACCAACCATAAAAACACCCCGTATTCGATTTAGATTTTGAGAAAAATCGAAAAAAATCTTGAAAACGGAGTTTTCACCCTTCAACCCCTTTTTCAAAGGTGTTGCACTATTTTTCGCTAGTTCGGGTTATTTTTTTCGAATTCTATGTCCCAAAATCTATAATAATCAACCATAAAATTGCTTGCCCCTAAAAGTTCGGATTTTGGCACTCTTCACTTCACCCTTGACTGGGTTAACAGTTTACTTAAAAAGTATTGATTATACGAAAAAAGTAAAGATACCTTTTTGTGTAAAAATTTATAAGCTACAATTTTCTTCATAACAATTTTTCTCGAAAAATTAATAATTTTTGAGATATTTGCAAAAACTAGAATTAGCCCCCCTTTACCCCATAAAAAACAAAAACCCTTAATCCAAATAAAAGTTACTTTTTAGGGTATGTTTAGGACATCAAAATAAAAGTATTCACCAAAATCCAGCTTGGTCGGAATTTTTCTTACAATTAGTAAAAACCTTTATTTCCTGGGCTACTCAATAGATTTGATATTTTTAATGTGATTTTTGCGACTTTCTGTATTTTAAAACGATTAATTATTCGCCTTATGCAACTGTATACTATTAAATTTTAAGTGCAAAGTATTGAAATTTATGTTCGATGTACAAAATGAATACTATTTAATATACCGGGTGTTTTTTTTAACTTTTTTCAGTGGAATATTTCCAAAATAACGAATTTTCAGAGAAAATTTTCCAGACAAAAGTTTCATGGATTTGAAGGGGCTAAATATTGACACGGGTTGACCTTGACAAGGTCACCATGATTGGTTTTCAGGTTCAACTTTTCTTTTTCAAATCTAAGCCCATATTTTTTATTGTAGATTCGTAATTTACGAGAAATACTATATAACTTTTACCTGGATTTTTTTTTAACATTCAATTATTATTTTTTGCTCAGAAACTACCAATTCATAAAAAAATTACTAGAGGAAAGTGCTTATACAGAGTGGGCCAACTTGGACTGACTGATTTAAAATGCATATAACTTTCGTATTTAAAAAAAAAAGTGTTTATTTTTTTTTGCAGATTATAAAGAATTTTATAAAATTTTATAGTGTCTTCATACTCATTGCGAAAACTTTGTCAAAATAGCTGAATTTTATTTTGTTTTCGGTCGATCTATTGTTACAAATAAAGAATATATCGTAAGTATTTTAATACTGCAACAGCTCCAAGTGCAAACATGATAACAAACTTAGTAACCCGGTTTGAGGAGCGGGGTGCAGTATGTGGTGTGCCACGAACAAACGTTAATCGACCTGTTCGAAATGAACAAGCTGTGGAGGCTGAACGCGAAAGTGTTAACGATGATCCATTTGTCGACGTGCTACTCAATTGGGTATCTCCAGAACATCGCTACGATGCATTTTGAAACTTGATCTGAAGTTCAGAATAATCCTGGCATATGCCTTCAGCAAGATGGAGCTACAGCTCATATTGCGAGAGCGATAATGGCGATCCTTCGAGAACTTTTCGATAACCGAATAATTTCAAAAAAAATGCAAATTTCGCTTGGCCGCCTTGTTCCTCAGGTTTGACAGCCCCTGATTTTTTTTGTGGAGTTTCTTGAAGGAACGAGTTTACGTGAACAAACCACAAAACATTCGGGAACTAAAGCAGAATATTCGAACAGAAATTACAAATTTTGAGCCAGAAACGTTGCACACCGTAATGCAAAATGCTTAAAAAGAGTCATTAACTGCCAACAAGAAAATGGAAGTCATTTAAGGGATATTATTTTTCACAATTAGATTTTTAAAAAAATAATAAGTTGCACTTTCATTTAAAAAAAGAACATATTAAAAAAAATTTAAATACGAAAGTTATATGCATTTTAAATCAGTCAGTCCAAGTTGGCCCACCCTGTATCTAGGCAAAGATTCTCAGATAATTTTTTTTAATTTACAATTAATAAAAAATATGTTTTTAAAGAAATTTTTTGAAATAAAAAAAAACTATTACAAATAAATAAAAATTATCCGATAATTCTTGGAAGAATCTAGGCATTTTTTACTTCTTGCGATTATTTAAAAAAAAGTAGTTTTCGAGTAAAAATATATTGAAAATCCAGAAATTACTGTTTGTTTTGTTCCATATCATAAAAAATTGACATTTTCAGAAAAAATGTTTCAGACAAAAGTAACTTATTTTCCCCCGTTAATAACGAATCTGCAACAAAAAATATGGGTTTAGATTTGAAAAAGAAAAGTTGAACCTGAAAACCAATCATGGCGATATTTTCAAGGTAAACCCTTAATGCCAATATTTAGCCCTTTCAAAGCCATGAAACTTTTGTCTGAAAATTTTTCTCTGAAAATGTGTTATTTTGGAAATAATCCGCTAGAAAGTATTTAAAAAAACACCCGGTATAGAGCAATTAAATATAACCCTTTTTTAAATAACTGCTTATGTTAATTACAAAATAAATAAGGGTCAGTCCGCGGTGACGGTCGTGACATTTCAACACGGATTGGAGTTCATAATTTCTAAATAATACTAATAAATAACATGGTTTTACCTTTTTTCTGTAGATCTTAATGCAATACATGTATATTGAAAGAATAAAAAGTCTACAGTTATTTTACAAAAAAATGTTAGCGTTCAAAGCTCTGTGACGGTTGTGACGCCAATTATTGCAAGTTTTGCAACCTCTATCAAAAAACCCGAAAGTTTAGCGAAAATATTGAAGTTACTTTATAATAATCATACTTTAATATGTTACGAATAAATTATTTTTTAGTTACACAATAGCATCAGGTAAATACGTAATCTATTTAACTGGTTATTACCCATAAACATTGTGACGGTTGTGACAGAAAATTGTGACGGTCGTGACACGTTGAATAAAAGGATACAATAAGAGTACTATATGTGTGTTTAATTTCTTATTGATATTATGAACTAATACTTATAACAATTATTTATCAAATACATCAATAGACTCATTAAATTTATAATAAATGCGGTTAGCCTTAGTCATTATTGTTGGTGAGGGTATTTTTTTTTTAATTCGGTCAAACGTCACGTTTGATATGTAATTGTCAAAGACTTTTAATAGTTTGCCACGAGCGTCACTTATTGTCAAGTAAGTTATTGCGATTTCACATTATTTATTGTCTTTTTCGAAAAAAAATTTTTGTAATATTTTGAAAATTAATTTAAATTTTTTAAATTTTCTTTTGGTTTATGAAAATTGATGTTAAATAGCTTGTTAATTTTATATTTTAGTATTCATTTTCGTAAAATATTTTTTTAACTATCTGGTATCGATTACCGTGGACTGACCCATAACTATTTTTTCTCTCCATTTGTTTATGTATTTTAAAGGGTAGGTACCTACTACGTACGTCTTATCAAAATCTATTTCATTTGTAAATTAATGTAATTAACTTTTGTTAACTAAACCGAAAAATGTTATTTATATCAATAGCTATTCCCATTTATTGTTTAATTACCTATTCTGCAATACAAGTAACTACGAAATTAAAAGTAATCAATCCAGTAAAATAAAAATAAAATTACCTTGCACTTGAACTACCTCTAATAAAATAATTAATGATACAAAAAACAACAAAACGTTATTACACAAATTAATTTCGCACATTTTTGTATTACGTTTTATCTAAAACTAAAAATATATTTAAATGTGTTTACAATTTTATTAAAACCAGTAACCGGTTTACACGACCTTTGAATAAACATATTTATAATTATATGTATATAATACAAATTAATTATATAATTTTGCTAGACCGGATACAAAACCGCTGTGCCTGCATAAATTAGAACAATAAACATATTATGTATTTTTATATTTTTTATAACAATGTTCTAACCGCTAAATTATCGTAAATGATAAAAATATGATTTTCAAAGAAGAGATATGTGTTTTAAATTAATTCTTAAAAAAAAATTATGATCATACAGAATTAGGTATGAATTTTATAAACACTTAAATAATTGCTGTCCGTCACCCTTACAACCGAAAGAAAGTCTCAAAAATATCTAAAAAAATATGAACATAGAGAATTATGTATAGATGAATTTTATAAACATTTAAAAATTGCTGTCCCTTACCCCTTACTTTATTAACAAATATTTTAATTGAATAAATCATGTAAATCATATTTACGAATATAGTAAAAATAGCGTATTTCGTGTATATGAGGAGTTAAGTTAAAAATTTGTTGATTAAATATTTTTGCTTCCTCGCAATATCGAAGATACGAGAAGCTTCGTTATCGTTTTAAAACGAGAAAAAAAATTTGTTCTCCGATTTTAAAAATTTTACCGGATCTATCCGTTTCAGGTCAAGACAAACACTTTTTGTTCCGTGTCTGTCTGTGTGTGTGTGTGTGTGTGTGTGTGTGTCTGTCTGTCTGTCTGTGTGTGTGTGTGTCTGTCCCCCAATCTTTGTCACACGCTTAACTCATGAACCACTGAACCGATATTGATGAAACTTGGTTGGTTGGTTGGGTCTGGCTTGAGGACGGTCCCATTTCAAAATAATTAAATTTGTGTGTAAGGGGGAGGGGTGACATCCCAAAAGATTTATTTTTTGAAGATATCTCAAGAAAGACACATGTTACGTGAAAATTTTATAGAACCTTTTTTGTAGAGCATTCAATTCTCTATAATATAGATCACCTACTTTTGTTGTAAAATATTCCCTTACAAAGATCTATCTCAATTTGACTTAAGAAAATCGTCATTTGTTTTTTTAAAACTGCTATTTACTTTGACATATTAAATGTCACTTTGACGTTTTAAATGTCATTTTGACATTCGTATAGCAGAAAAATAATGATTTTGATTGAAATTGTGAAAAAATTCAAAATATACGACATAATAACCAGACGCGTATTAAGAAAAATGTCAAATAAAATTTTTTATTAAAATCGTATGAAAATTAAATGGTTAACCAATGACAGGCAGTTTATCTGAATACTTTATCGGTTTTTATTTAAATTGTTCAATAATTAACTACCTTTGATGAATTAACACGAGGAAGCACCGTGCATTTACAAGGCAGAGTATTTTTAGTTACTTTAAAAATATTTAGTAAACAAATAGAGATAATAGAAAATCCAAATACAATAGAAACCGGTTATAACGACATCGAAAAGATCAGTCAAATTAGGTGTTAAAAACCTATAGTCGTAATAATTGGCTAAAACTAAAATACAATAGGCATGATGACTTATTTTTAAAAAACTATTCTATGATGATCTTATGTGTCTCCTATTTCCAAAAAAATACTTATTTCTGCAAAAAATAAATGTTTAATCGCAAAAATTTACTCTTTTAAAGCTAATTTTTAATTTGACGCCAAAACGCACGTAGGTGGCATTTAAGAGTTGTGACGTCACACTTCTTGTCAACAATAATCAAACATTCAGAGTTAGACAGTAATTTAATTATTTTGTGTGTTAAAAATGAATGAGTTCTTAAATAAGGTATGTAAATCACTTTGACGTTTACTGATGTGTGACGTCATTCTCTGTGATTGGTGTTATTTAAAATCATAATTTCAATGATACTTTGTTAATAGCATAATGCCTATTAGATGGGATTCAGTTGGACTTTTATTTTGAGTCGTTAAGGGGGTTCACCCATGTGACGGCCTGTTTTTTAAGCATTTTTGGGGATTTTTTTTGACGTCCAGTAAAAAAATAGAACTTTATGTTTTTATTATTCATTTATATGTATTTTAAGAGTATGTATATAAATTTTTAGCCAAAATAAACTGCCTTGGCAGGCACGAGACTTTTTTATACATCATGATACCGAAGTATTGATAATATGGTTAATTTTATTTTTTAACATTTGATTTTTAAATATTTTACTTACAAAATGATTTTCAGTGAATGCAATGGATGCATTATAATTTTAATAATATAATTTTAATAACAAAACAAATTAGGATTATTGATTATTGAATACATATATTTTTATTTTCTTAGACTTCAATTTTGACAGTTGTATACTAATAAATTCCTCCATTGTCATAGATAACTAGATTATTAAAATTATTTTTAAATTAAAACTAAAATTATTATTTTTTTGGTTAATTTATAAAAGATACAAAAAAAAGATTAGAACATAAATTAAAGAAAATAACGTTCTCTACAACTTTTTTTATAAACATTTTTTTCTGATATGAACCGTTTGAAATATAAATAAAAAAAAATGATTATTTCCTTACACAATTTTTTTTTGGGAAAAATTTTTAGAATAAAAATTATAGATAATAATATTCTCTACAACTTGTATCTCAAACATTTTTTTCTAATACCTACCGTTTAAAAAATAAATCGAAAAAATTAATTTTTTTAGAAAATCGATTATTTCCTAAAAACAAATTTTGGGGGGGAAAATGGATAGAACATAAATTATAGATAAAAGTACCTTCTACAACTTTGATCTAAAACATTTTTTTTGCTGCGCACCGTTTCAAAAATAATTCGAAAAAAAAGTTTATTTCCGTTTCCGGTTTAGTGATGGTTTTCAAAAATAGGAGGTGCACATCTAGAGTATACAAGAACCTTAAGTTTAAAATTTCATGTTCGTAAGTCTAACAGTTTTGGCTGTAGAGCGTTCACAGACACACAGACAGACAGACAGACAGACAGACAGACAGACACACACACAGATGTCATTGAGTTAATGGTTGTATATGATTCAGGGACCCTCAAAACGTGTAATTCCGTTAAAATCTCGAGTTCGATTTTTTTCGTGATCACTATAATTTATTTATACATTACATTTCATGTATGTATAAAAAAGTAAAAATTCAATAGAACGTGAGTTATAGCCCTCTGAACACACCCACCTCGAAAAAATGGACGCTCACTTCCTCCACGATTCCGACAGATTGGCTTATCTGAATTAAAAAAACTTAACGGGATTTTAATCTGTAAGCTTAAATGCAAGGAATGGGCTATATTCAATTGAAAATACCAAAATTTGGATTTTTGGTAGACCTCTGAAAAAAAAGTTTTGAATTTCATTTTTTTTTTTTGTTATATTTTTGTTATAAAGAAATATAAATATTGGGAATTTTGGAATGATAGTAGATCATTTCGTGCGTCTATATGTGCTGAGTCTACCCTATAAATTTGAAGTCATTCGGTCAAACCGTTCTCGAGATATGATGGAGGAAAGTTTGAAAAAAAAAGTTTTGAGAAATGGGGATGAACATTTCCATAGTCGTACTTCCTTTTCGACCATTCATTGCAAAAATAAATAATTTGTAGCTGGTGTGCTCTTCGAAGCCAAACTAAGACTAAAACAAGATCGACAAAATATTTAATAACTATAGAAATTTCCTTTTAAACCTGTACAAACTTGTCTATACTTGTATGAACGTATTTATATTTGTATAGAAGAGTCTCAGCGCTCCGAAAAGCTGCTTCTTTTAACTGCTGTATCTTCGAATTAAAAAAAATACCACCGTATTCTAGACATGTTAAGGAAGCAATTTGTGACAAAAAAATTCGATTTTTTTAACCCATCACATGGGTGAACCTCCATAAAATCGGTACGTCGTAGTAACCGGAGTCGTTACAACCGGTTTCTACTGTATGTGTAATGTGTATATTGTAGAGAAAAATAAAAATTTATATACAACAATTTTTGATATGTTGAAAATTTGTAAACATTTTTGGGGTAACCTTGACACGTTCACGCCACGGGCGGGTTTCACGTTACAATAAATAATTACATATAAAATAAACAACAGTCTCGTGCAGCGGAGCGGACCGGAAGTTAACACACACACACACACCCACACCTAGCGGAAGTACGGTGGAAAATGTACGAGACCCAGAGTAAGAGCTAGAGATCTACTGAAATATTGCACGTGGTGGAGAAGAAGGCGGGATTGCTTAAATATGCTAATGGTTTGTCACGTTTTATGCGTGCAACTCTCTTCTTCTACTTCTTACTTTCTTTCTTTTTATTCCGTCTCTATTTTAAGCACATATCGCATATAGACCCAGTTAATAATTGAATTGTTTGACGGAGACATATTTTTCATTTTATAGTTGATTTTTTAATTCAATCAAGGATCTAACGTGAGAGATTTATTGTTTTTCCGATAGAGTGAAATATATTTCTGTAATTTTTTATCGTATTTTTAACTTCTCGCTCGTAGAGTAGAGATGGGATATTATCTTGTCAAAAATATATTTTTTTGTGGGTGATTTCCGGAAAGCATTTTTTGGAAATAGAGAAATAGCATTTTTACATTTTCTCGCAATATCGAAGATACGAGAAAGTTTGTGATCGGTTTAAAATGAGAAAAAAAAAATATACTCAACACATTAATTAAATTTAACAATTTGCAATTTGTAATTTTTTTGGGTTTTCTGATGTTGAGACTTCAAAGTTGAATATCTTTGCGTAATATGGTTCGATTAGAAAAAATAAAAATGCATTTTAAAGAGTATGACTTGTCTATATGAACTTTAGCTCGGGCCACCTGAAATGTAATTTGTAAGGTATGTTCTGTTTGGTATTGTTTTACTGTTTATTTACTTGACTTTTACACTGTTTAATGTTAGAATTTTTTATGAAATTCATCAAAAGTCTTTCGTTACAATAGATAATCTGAAAGATGTTAAGTTAAGCTTCATTTTACTTTTTTGTTATTAACTATACCACCAAAATTACTCCGGTTATATTCATTTGAATTATTTTTTCCTGATTTTCACTAAAACTGTAATACCTTTGCGAATTTTTGTCACATTTTTTTCGCACCAATATTAATTTGAAGGTATTAAAATTCTCTACAAAAAGGTTATTTTAAAATTTCATTTTCTACATAAATGGACTCCACGTCAAGTGTCAAAATATGCAGATTTTTTCAAAATTTATATAATTACATAAAAAAGTTAAAAAATTAAAAGATGTTGAGGAACGAATTAGACCATCAAAAAGTAGAGTAAATTTGCTCCATTGAAGAATAAAAAAGTTTTGAAAAAAAAATTATTTGTTACAAGCATTTGAAAACAGGGTATTTTTTAGGTGTCCCCTTAATTAATGTGTTGAGTGTATATGTTCTCTGATTTTAAAAATTTAACTTGATCTTTCCGTTTCAGGTCAAGACAAACACTTTTTTCCGTGTTTGTCTGTATTGATGAAACTCGGTTTGATGGTTATGTATGGTTTGAGGACGGTCCCATTTCAAAATTATTAAAATCGTGAGTACGGGGGAGGGGTGACATCCCAATATATTTTAGGATTAAATATCTCAAGAAAGATACATGTAACGTGAAAATTTTATAGAACTTTCAATTGAGCATTCAATTTTCGATAATATAGGTTATTACAACGTTGCAATTAACGTTAAAATTGTATGAAAAATAAATGATTAACCTATTCATCAGTTCATCCGAATACTTTATCGGTTTTTATTTAAATTGTTCAATAAAAATTAACTACTTTTGATGAATTTAACACGAGGAAGTACTGTGTATTTACTTGGCAGATGTTTTGCTTCCTCGCAATATCGAAGATACGAGAAGCTTCGTTATCGTTTTAAAACAAGAAAAAAAATTTGTTCTTCGATTTCAAAAATTTTACTTTATTTATCCGTTTCAGGTCAAGACAAACACTTTTTGTTCCGTGTCTGTCTGTCTGTGTGTCTGTGTGTATGTCCCCCAATCCTTGTCACACGCTTAACTCATGAACCACTGAACCGATATTGATGAAACTTAATTGGTTGGTTGGGTCTAGCTTGAGGACGGTCCTATTTCAAAATAATTAAATTTGTGTGTAAGGGGGAGGGGTGACATCCCAAAAGATTTATTTTTTGAAGATATCTCAAGAAAGACACATGTTGCGTGAAAATTTTATAGAACCTTTTTTGTAGAGCATTCAATTTTCTATAATATAGGTCACCTATGTTTGTTGTAAAATATTCCCAAAGATAAAACAAAGATTTATCTCATTTTGCTTTATAAAAATCGTCATTTGTTTTTTTAAATTGCTATTTACTTTGACATATTAAATATCACTTTGACGTTTTAAATGTCATTTTGACATTCGTATAGCAGAAAAATAATGATTTTGATTGAAATTGTCAAAAAATTCAAAATATACGACATAATAACCAGGCGAGTATTAAGAAAAATGTCAAATTAAATTTTTTTATTAAAATCGTATGAAAATTAAATGGTTAACCAATGACAGGCAGTTCATCTGAATACTTTATCGGTTTTTATTTAAATTGTTCAATAATTAACTACCTTTGATGAATTTAGCACGAGGAAGCACCGTGCATTTACAAGGCAGAGTATTTTTTTATGTATGTGGATCATAGATCCTAACTTTTTTTTTGTTATATTTTAATTTATATTAATTTGATATTGTTTTTTAGAGGAGCGAGGGGGGCATGATCTGTACAACCTTCTCTCTTATTGTATTATTTATTTTTATTAAAAAAATATTTTTTCTTAGGTAGGGGGGCTATAATTTCAAAATCCCCTATTCGATTAGCATCAAATTCAATAGGTCTGGAGTACTCACTGAGACAAACATTTTCTCAGGAAATAACTCAAATCGGCACATTTTTACAGTAGTTATCGTGAACGAAAGAAAATTTTACATCCAGACACACGCACAGCCGCCATGCGGAAATCAACTTTTCTTTACGTTTTGAAGTTTTTTGACGATTTTTCGACGGTATTACAATACTTCCATTTCTTTCAGAACTTGAAAGTAAAAACATAATATAATAGAACAAATTCTATAACTCCATCATTTACAAGATTTTTTTCAACGCGCAGTTTTCATAGAACCAATTAACCACGTAAATTAAGGGATTACTGTATTACTGAAGTATCCCAACCAAATTTAAAAAAAATCATATTAATCTAACGTATTAAAAACCAATTTAAACAAAAATCACATTTACCTACCCATAAAAAAACCACTCGATATCACCTCTGTATAAAAGTTCACTCGGTGAGTAAAAACCCCGTTTGGATACAAATGTATAATACACCACACAACCTACAAACTGTCGCAATTCGAAGACAAATCGTTCGAGTAACGTAAAAGTCGTTTAAAAATATAACCGCAAACTTGTTAATTCAACCCTCACAACAAGGGCTATTTGTAAGGACGGTCTTCTCGACCAGAATCACGTACTGGTTGCGGTGATGTACTACATTTGTATAAGATCCCGTAGTAGGGATTTACAATGCTTGGCTTTTATGCACGCATGTATCACTGGATCAAAAAGGAATGAAAAATATATACATAACTTGTACGAAATGGTTGCTTTTTATTTATATAAGACCGGAAATTTATTTAACTCGGGAAAATTTGAGGAGTAGTTGAATAAAGAGTTACATTTACATTGTTTTATTTGTTTCAGAAATCGATTTTTGATGTGTTTAAAAACGAGGGCAATTTTCCTTAAAATAATTCTGTTGCCCTTTTTATTAAAAGCTTTTATTTAACTTCACTTGTTTGATAGTTAGTTAAGATCAAATATTGCAATCAAAATTTAGACTAGTTCTAATTAAGATAGAACTTTGAAATTTTGCATACGTGTATGAGTCCGATGACAATGTAATATAGTATATCAAATATCGTTCTTAATCCAATATGGCGGACGACCCAAGATGGCGGATTACCTTTACAAACAAGCTTTTATTAAAAATGCACTAAAAAGTAAAAAATAAATTTTCAGCTATCACAAAAATTTCAGGTTTTTATGACTAAAACCAATAAAAGCGCGGGGTGCTATAAAGACAAATGTATGAATAAAAAAATTATGCAAAATAAGAAATGAAAGAAAATTTGCACATTAAATCAAATAAATATATAGAATTTTTGATAAACTACTTAACAATTTTATAAAAACAATAATGAAATAATTAATTAATTAAAAGCTATACATTTGCCTTTATAGCGCCTCTTAGTCCGGACGTTAAGAGCGATATTTCGAGTAATCTGTGCACTTTTTGATAGAAGCATGAAATTTGGTATGATTGTATATTAAACCTTCCTCTACAAAACTAGAGACGGCGACATTTAAAAAACGCGTGTGGTCCCCATTTTAGGGGCAAAAATGTCTCCTCGGGTTTAGTTTTTCTTATTTATCTCGCAAATGGTTACTCGTACAAAAAAATAGAGGAGGTCAAAAATAATGTACATTAAATTATAAATAAAAGTTGTTATTATAAATTTTACGATTAGAGTTCACCGTTGCCATTTAAATGGGGGTTAAAATTATGAGAAAATTTTCGCGCGCGATAAAACTCGCGTTCTTCCTCAAATATCTCGTAAACAGCATTTCTCATGTGAAAAATGTATATAACAAATATTAAAGAGCAGACAATTCCCTATCAGATATGTTAATCTGTTATACTATAACATTATGTTTTAATGAATTTTGTTCACTATGAGTAGAATAACATACATGGCATTTTAAGAAAAGTAACAATTCTCGCCCATTTTTTCCGTTATATATAATTAAGCACTTTCAAAGTTATTTAATGGGTATTCTATAATAATTTATAAATATATATAGAACGAACAAGAGAAAAATTGTGTTAAATTGGCCTACATTTATCAATATATTAAAAATTAATTATTTGGAAAAAAAATCTTTTTTTTTTATTATAAAGTACATCCTGTATAATGTATTATGTGTATTTATGTTATCAATATTGCAAAACACTAAAATTTTAAATATTTATAGGCGACAAACATGTTTTTTATTATTTTTTGCTGGAAAAACATCTATTCATACTGGCGCTAAATCACTTGATAGCCCCTATTTGATACACAAACCTTCAAGCGCCCAAAACTAGGGATGAATAGATTCGTCATTAAATTTAGAATATTAAACAGTTAACTATTATTTACTAGTGATTATATTTTTTGTGTAATTTGAAGTTGAAATTAACGACAACTAGTCGATAACAGTAAAATTTGTGTCCGATATATTATTATGGATGTATTCAGAATGATTGAGTCAAAAGTTTCTTATTTGTTTTATAATATTCTTGTTTTATTTTGTAGGTTTCATATTCCCCACAATATTGTTTGTCTAGTAAATATAAAAATACCTATCTTGTAAATAATAAAAACTGTACTTAATTTTATAAAGAACAAACTATATGTATAATACCTAATAAATATTTTATAATATCATTAATTTTATTAATCCAATTGACCGTTCATTTGGATGCATTGATTTTAAGTATACAGAAGCAAAAAATGATATAATAAATTTAACAAAAATTTCTTACAGAATAATAATATTAAAAATCGTATTACACATTTAAAATATCACATTTTTATAAAAGGACGAATCATATGCACATATAAATATGTAGATATATATTTACTGTACCGTTTGCAAAAAATAAAATAAAATAACCAAAACTCGTGGAGATATGTTAACCTTTAAATAGGGGACCCCACAAGATTTGAGTGTGGAGTCACATCTAGTTTTGTAGAGGTGGATTTGATGTACAACTGTATAAAATTTTATACTTCTATCATGAAACGCAAGCTTGAATTCCTAAACATCCGCTGTTAACGGCCGGAATAAAAATTAAAAGTAATAATTACAATATATACTTTAAATATCATACAAAATAGCAATGCTTAGAAATCATGTGAAACAATAAAAATATCATGTTTTTTGTAAAAGTAAAATGTATATATGATAGATGTATGTCCACTCTATCATATTTTCTACATTTTTTTTAATTGTAAAAAACTGGTCATAAAATATTGTGTGGCAAAAATGCCCTGCTTTACACCGACCACATAATACATTAATTAATTTGTAACTTTGACCTTTATTTACTCGTAAACTTTAGTATTTGACATATGAAACATAACAAAATATTATTCAACATTTCATTGTCAACAATTTAATTCCTATACATTTCTTTCATCCAATTGACCGTTCACAAGATTTAAAACAAAAAATAATATATCGGACACAAATTTTACTGTTATCGACTAGTTGTCATTAATTTCAACTTCAAATTACACAAAAAATATAATCACTAGTAAATAATAGTTAACTGTTTAATATTCTAAATTTAATGACGAATCTATTCATCCCTAGTTTTGGGCGCTTGAAGGTTTGTGTATCAAATAGGGGCTATCAAGTGATTTAGCGCCAGTATTAATACATGTTTTTCCAGCAAAAAATAATAAAAAAACATGTTTGTCGCCTATAAATATTTAAAATTTTAGTGTTTTGCAATATTGATAACATAAATACACATAATACATTATACAGGATGTACTTTATAATTAAAAAAAAGATTTTTTTCCAAATAATTAATTTTTAATATATTGACAAATGTAGGCCAATTTAACACAATTTTTTCTCTTGTTCCTTCTATATATTTTTTTAAATTATTATAGAATACCCATTAAATAACTTTGAAAGTGCTTAATTATATATAACGGAAAAAACGGGCGAGAATTGTTACTTTTCTTAAAATGCCATGTATGTTATTCTACTCATAGTGAACAAAATTCATTAAAACATAATGTTATAGTATAACAGATTAACATATCTGATAGGGAATTGTCTGCTCTTTAATATTTGTCATATACATTTTTCACATGAGAAAAGCTGTTTACGAGATATTTGAGGAAGAACGCGAGTTTTATCGCGCGCGAAAATTTTCTCATATATTGAACCCCCATTTATATGGCGTTAGGTTACTCTCATCGTAAAATATATAATAACAAGTTTTGTTTATAATTTAATGAACATTATTTTTGACCTCCCCTATTTTTTTGTACGAATAACCATTTGTGAGATAAATATGAAAAACTAAACCCGAGGAGACATTTTTGCCCCTAAAATGGGGACCACACGCGTTTTTGAAATGTCGCCGTCTCTAGTTTTGTAGAGGAAGGTTTAATATACAACCATACCAAATTTCATGCTTCTATCAAAAAGTGCAGAGGAAAAGTTCTTAACGTCCGGACTATCTGACTTTTATTGGTTTTAGTTATAAAAACCTGAAATTTTTGTGATAGCTGAAAATTTATTTTTTACTTTTTAGTGCAATTTTATTAAAAGCTTGTTTTTAAAAAGTATTTTTTTATACAATTTTATTAGTATTTTAAATGCGAAAGTAAATCTATGGTTTCCTAGAAAAGCGATGCCGTTATCAAACAGTCGTGATATGGAGGCCTTTTTTGACAGCCGTCTAAACGGTGGCGAAGTTATGGATTCCTAGAAAATATTACCAATTCAAAATTATATTAGGCATGATGCCAGTAACAAAATAAACTGCCTTGGCAGGCACGAGACTTTTTTATACATCATGACACCGAAGTATTAATATGTGATTACTTTTATAATTTAATATTTGATTTTAAAATTTTTTACTTACAAAATGATTTTCAGTGAATAAAATTGATACATTCTATTTAAAATATTGACATTAAATATTAAACGAAATCAATTAAGATTAGTGATTATTGTATTTATTTTGCTAGATTTCAATTTTGACACTTCTAATAATAAATGCTAAAATTTTCATAGATAACTAGATTTTTTGTATTATTCAAATCATTTTTAAATTAAAACCATTAAAACCAAAATAATTATTTTTTTTGGTTTATTCATAAGATACAAAAAAAAGAATAGAACATAAATTATAGAAAATAATATTCTCTACAACTTGTATCTCAAACATTTTTTTTTAATACCTACCGTTTAAAAAATAAATCGAAAAAATATTTTTTTTTAGAAAATCGATTATTTCCTAAAAACAATTTTTTGGGGGGAAAATGAATAGAACATAAATTATAGATACAAGTCTCTTCTACAACTTTAATCTAAAATATTTTTTTCTACTGCGCACCGTTTCAAAAATAATTCGAAAAGTTCAAAAATTGACACCAGTAAACATCCGTTTCCGGTTTAGTGATGGTTTTCAAAAATAGGAGGTGCACATCTAGAGTATACAAGAACCTTAAGTTTAAAATTCCACGTTCGTAAGTATTACAGTTTTGGCTGTAGAGCGTTCACAGACATACACACACACACACAGACGTCATTGAGTTAATGGTTGTATATGATTCAGGGACCCTCAAAACGTGTAATTCCGTTAAAATCTCGAGTTCGATTTTTTTCGTGATCACTATACTTTATTTATACATTACATTTCATGTATGTATAAAAAAGTAATATTATTGAAACTATGTTTTTAAATAATGAAATAGGTTAAAAACATTCTAAAAAATGTATTTATTTTTATATTAATGCGATATTAATAGAATTTTTGCAAAAATAAAAAAGCAAAATACAGCAATCCACCATGTTAAATGAAACACCAATCAGAGTGAAAGACGTCACGCATTAGTAAACGTCAAAAGTTATTGACTTTTATTTTAGACAAATATCAATTCCTGTTACAAGATTATTAGGTACATACCTTATTTAAGAACTTATATACTTTGGAATTCATTTTTAACACACAAAATAGTTACATTATTGTCTGAATGTTTGATTATTGTTGACAAGGAGTGTGACGTCACAAACCTCATATATTAAACCTTTATTTTCTACAGAAATAAGTATTTTTTTGGAAAAAGGAGACACGTAAGATCTTCATAGAATAGTTTTTTTAGAATTAGTCATCATGCCTATTATAGGATTAACGTTTAATAAATGTCATAGTTATTATTTGTGGAATACTTTTTCTGTTTTTGTATTTATTTATTATTTTCACATTCACGTAGTAAGTATATACATATACTTACTACGTGAATGTATTATTAAATATTTTTTTTTCTATTGATGAATTATATGTCGGCAGAATCTCTTCTAGTCCGACAGCTCAGTTGTGTTTCTATTGCTTTTTGTTGTTAGTGTCGTTTTTTGGTGTTTTTATTATTATTATAATTATTAATTATTTTTTTGGAGGTTGATGGAAATATAAGAAGGATTGGGAGTTTGCTGATGGGCCGATCATCGCAGGTCTTGGTAACTTAGAGGGCCAATTAATTTATTATTAAGTATTATTAATTAAAACATTATAAAAAGTTTAAGGGGTGTGAATTTTTTGGTCAAGCCATATTGTTTTTAGTATTATTTATACAAACCTGTTTTTTAGGTTCATAAAAAAAACTAGAAACTCTTATAGTTTCGCTATGTTAGAATAAATAAAACGGGCAAGTGCTTGTTGGGCACGCACTTGATAGGGTTCCGTAGTCATTCTCCCTACGATTTATAAAAAAAGAGTTGTTTCAAAATTTTCGTGGCCGAAGGATTAAAATCAAAAAGTCATTTGGCTTTTATTATTGCATTTTAAGAGACCTATCAAATGACACCCCACTCAATGGGGTAAATGAAAAAAATGTGACTTCACTTTTCAATCTATGATAGGGGGGTCCAAAATATTTTTGACAATGTTCGTTATAATTTTCAGTGAAAGTACTAATTAAAAGCTACATTCTGGAATTTTTTCAGATTTTTTAAATTGATAGTTTAGAAAATAGAGGGAGGGACGCTTTTTTAACGACTTTGGAGAGCAAATACATCGTGATTAAATGGTTAAAATCAAAACAATCAAATACATTTCTTGTTGCATTTTAGGAGACCTTTCTAATGACACCCCACTCAATGTGGTAGGTGAAATTTTTTTTAAAACACTTTTCATTTTATGGAAAGGGGGCCAAAAATTTTTTTTTTTTTCAAAAATCTTATCATTTCTGTTTTTGGGTTGGGTCATTAATCTACGACCGTATACCAAATTTCATCTTATTATCTCAAAATTTTTGAAGACGGACGGACATGAAGAAACTATAAGGGTTCCTAGTTTTCTACGGAACCCTAAAAATAGCATTTTGCTATCTCACAATATCGAAGATACGAGAAGCTTTTTACGTTTTAAAATGACAACAAAAAATTATTCTATGATTTCAAAATTTTAACTTGATCAAAACAAACCCTTTTTTCCTTATCTGTCTGTATGTTGTTCCCTGAATCCTTGTCACACGCATAACTCATGAACCACTCAACCGATATTATTTAAGCTTAGTTGATTGGTTGAGTCTAGCTTGAGGACGGTTCCATTTCAAAATTAATAAAATCGTGTGTAAGAGAGAGGGGTGACATCTCAAAATATTATTTTTTTCAAGATATCCCGAGTAAAAATTTTTATATATAATTGTATATAATTATATAGAAATGTATATAATTGTATATAATTATATATAATTATATATATATATATATATCTATATAATTATATACAATTATATATAATTATATAAAATTGTATATAAATATTTTTTAATCGATTATACATCCTGGAGTCCCCCCCCCCCTAAACGGGAATGTATTAATTACACAGTAAATCACAGCTCTTTTTAGCAGATAGTATATATAACTATTACATATATAAAGTACTCGGATATTATTGAATCATTTTAAAAAAAATAATCTAGATGCGTATTAAGTAATATTTGAGGCCCATATTGTTGAAATAAAAATTTACAATAATTGACCGTTTAGGGGGGGGGGGACTCCAGGATGTATAATAGATTAAAAAATATTTATATACAATTTTATATAATTATATAGATATATATATAATTATATACAATTGTATATAATTATATATAATTATATACAATATATATATTTATTATATATATACAATTATATATAATTATATACAATTATATCGGGCCAAATCTCCGATATAATTGTATATAATTATATACAATTATATATAAAAATTTTTACTCGGGATCTCAAGAAAAACATATGTTACGTGAAAATTGTATAGAACCTTTTTTGTAGAGCATTCAATTTACTATAATATAGGTCACCTACAATGTTTGTTGTGAAATATTCCCGTCCAAAGATTTATCTCAATTTTCTTTAAAAATGTCATTGGGTTTTTTTAAATTGCTATTTACTTTTACATTTAAAAAATTATTTTAATTTTTACATAACAGAAAAAAATAGATTTATATTGAAATTGTCAGAAAATTAAAAATATACGACGAAATAACCAGGTGCGTATTAAAAAAAATGTCAAATTAATATAGTTTTTAAAAAATTTATGAAAATTAAATGGTTAAAACAATGCCAGGCAATTTATCTGATTACAATTTCGGTTTTTATTTAAACTGTACATTTACCTTGCAGACGTTTTTTATAATATTTTTTTTTCATTTTTAAGACTTATAATTTCATAATGTTAAAATAAAAAATAATAACTCAACTCTTTGTATTTTCTAATCAAAACCAATACGTATTAACATAAATTCCGAACATTGAAAAAAATATATATATAGTAAGATAAAGAAGGGGGGGTTATGATAAAAGAAAGAACGCGAAACGAAAGGTCGGTGGGTGGGTAACAATTGTGTGGTGAATCGTTAGGGAGGTAATTTCCATTAGTCTTTGCCTTAACTGGAAGTCAGTGAGGCGAGTGATCGTGCGATCACGGACGAGTCAAGTCACACTTGACTGGCAAGCTGAAAAAATGTCTATAGAGACGGAACAGTTCGTTCTTACAGAGTTTACTTGATAGATTTGTCTTTTATTTTCTATTCTGTAATACAAGAATGGGATTACTTTTTAACTGAAGGGATAAAAAGTAGAAAAGTGGGCCAAGTAGGAACCTTCATGGTTTATTTATGTCATACTTATAAGGGAACCTTTCCAAGAAAATATTCGTATCGAGTTTAAACTTTGTATATAGTTAGAAGAGGTCAAGGTAAGTAAGAAAAAAAAATTATCTTAACTTCGGTAAAACGGTTTAAGGAGGTGAAACATGAAAATGTGCAAAATAATCATATTATTTCAAATAACTCTGAAACTAATGAAAATTTAAAAAAATCTACAATACAAAATTTTCATGATTTTTTATGCTCTTTCGAATGGTGATAGTCAAAATTCGAAAAAATGAAACCGTTAACCTCCACCTCCCACCCACACATAGTTTTTTTTTTCGAATTTTGACTATCGCCATTCGAAAGAGCATAAAAAATCATGAACATTTTGTATTATAGATTTTTTTTTATTTTCATTAGTTCCAGAGTTATTTGAAAAAATATGATTATTTTACACATTTTCATAGGGGTGTTTCACCCCCTTAAACCGTTTTACCGCAGCTAAGATAATTTTTTTCTTATATACCTTGACCTCCTCTACATATATACAAAGTTTAAACTCGATACGAATTTTCGACTTGAAAAGGTTCCCTTGTTAGTCTACTTTTTCTCTCATTTTTAGGGTTCCGTAGAAAACTAGGACCACTTATAGTTTCGCTCTGTCCGTCCTGCAAAAAATTTAGACATAATAAAATGAAATTTGGTATACGGTCGTAGAAGACTCAAAAAGAGAAATGATAAGATTTTTGAAAATATATTATGTTAGACCCATATAGAATGAAAAGTGTATTTAAAATAAAAAAACGGGCAAGTGCTTGTTGGGCACGCACATGATAGGGTTCCGTAGCCATTCTCACTACGATTTATAAAAAAAGTTTTTTCAAAATTTTCGTGACCGAAGGGTGAAAATCAAAAAGTAATTTGGCTTTTATTATTGCATTTTTTAGAGACCTATCAAATGATACCCCACTCAATGGGGTAAATGAAAAAAATGTGACTTCACTTTTCAATCTATGAAAAGGGGGTCCAAAATATTTTTGACAATGTTCGTTATAATTTTCAGTGAAAGTACTAATTAAAAGCTACATTTTTTTTCAGATTTTTTGAATCGATAGTTTATAAAATAGAGGGGGGGGGACGCTCTGACAGCGACATTAAAAAGCAAATATATCGCGACTGAAGGATTAAAATCAAAAAGTTATCTGACATTTTTTATTGTATTTTAGAAGACCTATTAAATGACACCCCACTCAATGGGGTAAGTGGGGAAAAAATGAGAGTTCACTTTTCAGTCTATAGAAGCCAAGGGGGGTCCAAAATATTTTTGACAATGTTCGTTATAATATTCAGTGAAAGTACTAATTAAAAGCTACATTCTGGACGAAAATCACTCAAAAATGACTTTTAATATTTTATTATTTATTGTGCAATAAAAAGATGCAGTATAAGGTGTACAATAAACAGCTATTATAATGTTTGAAAGAAGTTTAAGCATTCTTTATGTTTAACAAAAAATACCTGCTAATAGCAAAATTCATATCAGTATTGATTTTTCTCTAGAACATACACCTTAAAAAAGTAACTTTCTTGTCCCATGGCAGCTTTTTTTGGGTGATAGAAAATACAACTATCTAACATAGCATAAGTGCTCGGCAATTTTTTTTTTCGTTTTCTAGCGATATGCTGATAAATTGTGTTCTAATTCACCTTTAAAATGCCTACGAAATTTTCGAACAACCCAACTATAACATATCGTTATGAATTGGAACAATGAATACCTACATACTACATAAGAACGTAATATTCAAATTAGACCGTGATTATGTATGTATAGGTATGTATAAGTATATTATTAGAATTTACGTTGCGAAACATTACATTTGAAAGATTGCAATCAGAATACCTCTTCTCGTGGATTGAACATTGTTCGATGAACACGATGGTAAAAAGAACTCGACGATTAATCATTAAGATGATTTATTTTTATGTAAATTCATCTAGATTTCCATAATCCTTTCGAGTTTTCACGCTATATAACAATAAGTGATTTCCATTGATATTGTTTGTTCGGAAAAACGTTTTTGATTAATTAAGTTCAAATCGAAATTTGTTTCAAACAAATTTTAATTTATGTTCGTTGGGATTTTTTTTTGTGAGGAAAATCATTATTTCTATGGGGTTTTTCTAACAAACAAAAAATTAACAGTCGATTTTGTATTATAAAATAGACATTAGTCCATTTTGATGCTTTATTTACGTGTTTGATAAAATATACAGAATTTTACAATAGGACAAAAAAATATTTTGTTAAGTTTTTTGTCGGTAGACATTTTTTTATATCTATTAAAACTAAGCACATTTGATTGTTTTTTTTTTTATTTAAGAATTTTGCATCTAATATAAGATTCGAAAAATAATCTTGGTCTTGTGTGAATTTTTGGTATAAAAAGTTTTTATGTAATAAATTATGATTTTTCTTATAATATAAAGATTCTACTCTCTAAAACTGAATTGGTGAGAAATCACTAATTCATAGTACAGTGGTGCCTCGCATAACGAACGCTGCGCACAACGAACTTTCTATTCGTTCATTGCGCGACTCGCACAACGAACCTTGCTTCGCACAACGAACTGCATCGTGTTTAATTTTGCCACCCGAACACTTCTACGTATAACGAAGTCGCCCGAACTTCCAAGGTCGCACGCAGTCGATGCTCAAACTTGCATGAACATGTATCAACGCGCGTCAGTCGTTCTTTTCTGTGCTTAACTCACACACCTGTTTGTTTTAATAAATGTAATTTTGTGTGTCTATATTATGAGTTCTAAAAAAAGCAGGAAGGTGATTTCTGTTGAAATGAAACAAGAAATAATTAGAAAGAGGATTTGACCCTGCAAGCCTCGGTAGACTCTCCTAAATCTGATTCTGACTAAAAAATAAAAAACGTGTGTACAATCTTTTTTATGTTACAGTACCATATTTTATGCTACAGAACGAATTAAAATTTTTAACATGTATTGTTATGGGAAAACGCGTTTCACATAACGAACTTTTCGCATAACGAACTTGCTCCCGGAACGAATTAAGTTCGTTATGCGAGGCACGACTGTATACATATATTTACGAATTATAATAGTGAAAAGTATATAACTATGAATTAGTGATTATTCACTACTTACTTGAATTAGTGAGGAGTCACTTCTTAAGCTGTCACAGAATCTAAGTTTTATTTTATTTTATTTATGTTTGATCTTATAAGGGTGAGATTTATTATCTTGAGACTGTTTAATATCTGGAAAACTATAGATTTTTAAGGAAATTTTTGGTGCATATAATTTTAGAGTGGAAGTTTTAAGGTCATTTTGGGGTCAACATATTTTTGCTTCCTCACAATATCGAAAATACTAGATGCTTTGTGATGAAAAAAATAAATTCTCCGATTTTGAAAATGTATCTTTATCTATTCGTTTCAGTCAAAGCAAACACTTTTTGTTTCGTGTCTTTATAGGAAGCACTGTGCATTTACTTGGCAGATTTTTCTTTGATAGTGTTAAAACCGCGTATGTTAAATGTGATAAACAAATTTTATCAAAGAAATATGACAGTGTAATAAGCCATCTTTTATAATATTCATAATATTTCTCTGATCATAGAAAATGACAGAGATAAAGTCTCTTATATTTGATTCGTCAAAGATCTTTGACATATTTATTTGATAGTGTAATAGCCGCCTTAGATAAAAGTTGTAGATAATTTGAGTATCTACAGGGCGTCCCAGGACTGTGTCAAAGCTCAATATTTCATTTATTATAAGAATTAGAAGAAAACTTTAAATGCAAAAGTTGTCAGGCTAGAGCATCGGCATAGTTTGAAATTAGTTACATTTATACAGAGTGTCCCATAACTGCGTTACAAACCAAAGTTATGTTTTTTTAAATACAAACTGTACCGGGTGTTAAAACAAGAGTGTAAAATATTTGAATAGGTGATAGTATGGACCAAAATAAGCAAAAAACTTTTAATAAACATGTGTCTGGAAATTTTTCCTGAGGGAACTACAGCCCTCCAAAGATTTGGCTCAAAATGAGTTTTTATTTAATATCTAGAGAACCCTTTGTGATAAAATTATGAAATTTGGTATTCGGTTGATTAATAATAAGTGTTATTGATTTTTCGTATTAACCAATTATAATTTAGACCAGAGATGTATGGGGTCAGTGGGCTCATCGATTTTTATCTAGTATTTTTTATTCTTTAATTTATTCTTGAATAAAGGACTTATATAAGATTACATGACACAATTACACAAAAATATATTTTGCTTATTTGTCATAGGATTAACTGTTTTTGAGAAATATCGATGGTAAAGAAAGCATGCAGAATTTAACTTAATTCGGATGCTTCAAATTACAAATAATAGATACATATTCTTGTTCTATGATTAAAGGTAAGAAAAAAATTCATATAAAGAAACATCCTAATATGAATCCTCTTAGATCTATAGCCAGTTCTATTACTGTTACACGTACTTTACTAACTTGACTAAAAAACGAAATTAAAAATGGTTATTTGTTGATAAGAATGCATTTTTGTGGTATACTTATGATAACTTTTTTTCTTAATTATTATCAGAGAACAAGAATATAAATTTATTATTTGTAATTTGAACTATTTGAAGCATCCGAATTATGTTAAATTCTGCATGCTTTCTTTACCATCGATATTTCTCAAAAACAGTTAATCCTATGACAAATAAGCAAAATATATTTTTGTGTATATTGTGTCATGTAATCTTATATAAGTCCTTTCAATTCAAGAAAAAATTAAAGAATAAAAAATACTAGATAAAAATCGATGGGCCCACTGACCCCATACATCCCTGGTTTAAATTATAATTGGTTAATACGAGAAATCGATAACACTTGTTATTACTAAACAGAATACCAAATTTCATAATTTTATCACAAAGGGTTCTCTAGATATTAAATAAAAACTCATTTTGAGCCAAATCTTTGAAGGGCTGTAGTTCCCTCAGGAAAAATTTCCGGACACATGTTTATTAGAAGTTTTTTGCTTATTTTGGTCCACACTATTACCTCTTTAAATATTTTACACTCTTTTTTTAACACCCGGTATATTTTTATTTGATAATCTAAAAGCATTAATTTTTTGATGTATCAAGTATGTGATTATACAGAGGGGTTTAGAAATAATGACCAATTTTGTAAGAAAATAGGAACATTTTCAACACCTTGTAATTTTCTAATTACAACAAAAAAAATTTGTTCTCTGCTGAAAGTAGTTTTGGCATATTCTCTATTATTGCGATATTACGTTAAACACTTACAAAATTGTATTATTTGTGCAGGGTGTATCAAAACACTAAACCTAGTTTTTTTCAAAATTTTCAAATGGAACACCCTATATATTTTTACATATTCGAATTGCCTGTTCAATTCTCAACACATTTTACAAACCATGTTCTATACCTAAATCCAGCCGTTAAAGAGTTATTTATTTTATTTTAAAATCTTAAGATGTTTTATAAAAACAATACAACTTTATTATAATCAATAGAAGAGTTCGCTTGAAAATAACTTAACAAACTAATAGAACTTACAAATTTTAACAACATAAAAATTTTATTATTTGTGGAATATAATAAAGTTGTATTGTTTTTAAAAAAATCTTAAGATTTTTTAATATAAAATTAATGATTTATTAACGGCTAGATTTAGGTATAGGATATGGTTTGTAAAATGTGTTGAGAATTGAACAAGCAATTCGAAAATGTAAAAATATATAGGGTGTTCCATTTGAAAATTTTGAAAAAAACTAAGTTTAGTGTTTTGATACACCCTGTACAAATAATACAATTTTGTAAATGTTTGACATAATATCGCAATAATAGAGAATATGCCAAAACTACTTCAAACAGAAAACATTTTTTTTTGTAATTAGAAAATTACAAGGTGTTGAAAATGTTCCCATTTTCTTACAAAATTGGTCATAATTTCTAAACCCCTCTGTATAATCCAATAATAATACATCAAAATACTCAGAAAAATGAATGCTATTAGATTATCAAATAAAAATATATAGTTTGTATTTAAAAAAACATAACTTTGATTTGTAACACAGTACATAAATGTATAAATGTAACTAATTTCAAACTATGCCGATGCTCTAGCCTGACAACTTTTGCATTTAAAGTTTTATTCTAATTCTTATAATAAATGAAATATTGAGCTTTGACACAGTCCTGGGACACTCTGTATGTATAATCGAAGTACCTATCATTTAACTTAACGGTCACTACATTTAATATATGTGTCAACTATATAGGTATATATAAAAGCATTATATATTTAATACATTTCAATGACAACGAGTAGATTTGAATATGATGTAATCTTTTGCATCACTTTCTGATGGAAAACTGTTAAACGTATGCGCATATAGAATGAACGGTGAACTCTTATGTTTGAATAATCTAAGATCAGATGTTTCCTTCGAATGCGGCGTCAAATAGCAAAAGGGATTTGAAAAATGCCGAAGCGGTTTACCATACCAAATAGGTTTAGGTTTTGTCTAAAACAGATACAGCTGTCGTCCAAACAATTTTACTGTTTTTCGCTTCTTCGGTTCCTTTCCTTTTTTTATCTTTGATAATATTTTAACTCAGTTTCTGTAAATGTAGTAAACACTCGTGTCCTGAAATATTCAGTTTTTTATAAAATTTATCTGTACTTTATCATAAAAAAACATTGGCAAGTAAATGCACGGTGTTTCCGCGTGCTAAATTCATCAAAGGTAGTTAATTGTTGAATAATATAAATAAAAACCGATTTTCTTAATACGCACCTCGTTATTACGTCGTATATTTTTAATTTTTTGACAATTTCAATATCAATCGACATTTTTTTGCTATATAAATGTCAAAATGACATTTAAAACGTCAAAATAACATTTAAAACGTCAAAATGACATTTAAAACATCAAAATGACATTAAAAACGTTTAAATGGCACTTAAAAAGTAAATAGCAATTAAAAAAAATATTTGTAAGGGAATATTTTACAACAAACATTGTGGTAAACTATATTATAGAAAATTGAATGCACTACAAAAAAGATTCTATACAATTTTCACATAACATGTGTCTTTCTTGAGATATCTTCAAAAAATAAATCTTTTGAGATGTCACCACTCCCCCTTACATACTATTTTAATAATTTTGAAATGGGACCGTCCTCAAGCCAGACCCAACCAACCAACCAAGTTGCATTAATATCGGTTCAGTGGTTCATGAGTTATGCGTGTGACTGGCAAACACGGAACAAAAAGTGTTTGTCTTGACTTGAAACGGAAAGATCATGTAAAATTTAAAAAAATCGGAGAACATTTTTTTCTCATTTTAAAGCGACCAAAAAGCTTTTCGTATCTTGGAAATTTGTGAGGAAGCAAAATTTTTAGAAACAAAAATATGCTTGTATTTAAAAGATTAACAACTTTAATAATCGAGGCTGTCTAGGCTAAAAATTGCCTAAAAGAATATTTTTTTAAGTATACAGTTTTGCTACACACATGATTTGTTGCAAATATGGTTTAGAATAATAACCTAATGCCAGATATTATAAAGAATTTGCTTGAATGCAAAAGCAAATTAACTTCTAGCTAACGCTATCTGCTAGATCAGGGCTTCTTAAAGTGGTAGCTGCGGCCCCCTAGAGGGCCTTCTCTTAAGGGGGCCGCGAAGAACCACGAATATAACAAATAGAAGAAGCTAATTTACTTTTGCACTCAAACAAATTCTTTATAATACCGGGGATAAGTTTGCTCCAATTTTGGTTGTGCGCATTATTAGATTAGATTTAGATTAGGTTGTGATTGATGATGAGGGTTAGATGCCTCTAACACTGCAGCCTTTGGCTTATTGTGTTCTTCATCAATTCACTCATTCAGTGAAAAGGTTTACCGTTCTTATCAGGTTTAACATCCTTTCCACCAAGTTTTCTCTTGTTAGAGCTTCTCGATAGTTTTCTCCTGCTAGGAGTGTGTGTCTCCATTGAGCAAGAGCTTCACAGTCGAATATAATATGGGAGGCTGTTTCGTCCTCTTCATTACATAGTCTGCAGATGGGTTCTTCGTCATAGATTACCATTGTGTGCATGTGTTTTCGTAGGTTACAGTGACCGGTTATCATTCCTGTCACTAGCCTAATTTGTTGTCTACTTAGTTTTAGTATTTCATCCGTTAATTTCCTGGATGGTTTATTTAGCATGGTTTTGCTATGTTTTTGACCTTCTACATTATTCCAGTGGTTTTGATGTTGTCTTTTTGTCCAATCAGCTAGCCAGCTGCGAATAGTGTTTTTGGTAATTCCAAATACTGGTTCAGGGCCTGTAAATGTTGTTTTTGAGCCCTTTTTTGCCAGAGCATCTGCTTTTTCATTACCTGCTATCCCTCTATGTCTTGGCACCCACATAACGGTTACCCTATTGTGGTTTGCCAGGGTAGTGAGGTTTTGTAGGCAATCCCAGACCAGTTTCGAGTTGAACTGATAACTAGCCAAGGCTTTCAGTGCAGCTTGACTATCTGTCAGAACAAGGATATCTTTACCTTGATAGTTCCTGTGTATATTCTCCTGCATGCAAACATCTATTGCATGAGTTTCTGCTTGGAATATTGTGGCACATTTCCCCAGAGATGCATATGCATTAAACTGAGGGGACTCCCCATATATCCCAGCACCAGTGCCGCTGTCAGTTTTGGATCCATCTGTATACCATACAAGTTTACCCTCCTGACTGCGTCTTTGTACTAGGCCCTCATTCCAGTCTAGCTGGATGTTAAAAGGTTTATTAAAGTTGTGCCTTATTGGCATTACATCACTTCTCATTTCTAATAATGGGTCTGTGATGGATTCAGTTATCCTGGTATGCCCAGGGTTGGTAGTGGTTTGCCAATTCCCGTTGATTTCCAGCCTGTACGCCGCCATCCTCGCCTCTCCTGTGATTGAGCGAATTATACTATATGTATTGTTAAAAATAAATATGGTTTACTTGAAAAATTCGTTTTAGATTTTTAGCGCAACTTACGTAGTGGTAGCGATGCTCGATTTTCCGTCCGTCCGTCTGTTTTCCATCGCGAGATCTCGGCCCCCTGGCCACCTAGAGACCTCTGGTTTTCACTTAATGGTAGATCTGTGGTTCTAGTTTAGCCCAATTTAGGAATTTTTCCGGTCATGATCCTATATCCGGCCACGGACCGACCTAATGTCCATTTTTCTTACACAATTTTTTTTGTAATTCATAAATATTTTGTTTGTTCAGGTTTTAGTATATATTTCGTTACATTAGGTAACATAAGGAATAAGTAATGATGATAATAGTAAATCAAAGAATGTTGTCATATTTTGCTATACCATTAAATATTGAACAATATAATTTAGAAACAGTGTGGAATAAAAGGATTTAAAATTATTCAACTATTTTTCCAAAATCATAAACAATAATTCCGTAGATCACGCGAGCGAAGCCACGGGTACAGCTACTAAGATAAACGAGTATTTTGAGAACTACAAGCACTATGATTTTTTTTACATGACAAAAGTTTTTTTATGCTTACCTACTAAAAATAATACATAAATGATTTTTGTATTAACTAAAAATAGTGAGTCTGACAAAACACTTACTAGAGTATATCTGCTCAACTGAAAGTTGTTTAAACTTTATACATCAAACATAAATATAGTTTTAATGTGTTCTTCAACAAATACCCATTTCTGCCACACCCTATACATCATATAACGTATACGGACTTTAAAGTTTAAACCTATGACGGAGACTTTACAAAATCTCTGTCTGGAGTTGAAATGATATTTAAATACGCTCTTCTCTCGTAAAGATTTCACAGATTCCCCACAAGACCGGCGAAATGTCGATGTAAAATATCGGGACAACTTTTATCTACCCATTCATTATACTATATATGTGTATAAAGCTTATAAAGTTATGAATGTATACAGTATAAATGATATTTTAAAGCGTTTCGTATGGAATCTTAATACTAAATATTACTTTCTCGCAATATAGTCGAGTCAATGAAGGTTTTTACTTCGGAACCCTCAGAAACCGCACCGATTTTTATGAAATTTTTAAAAAAATGTTCGTTATACCATACTATTTGAAATCAGAAACATTCCACCCGTCGGACTCAAAAAATTATTTTTTTTGCTCAAAAAAAATGTATATAAATAAAAATTTGTTCGATGATAATTGAGCAAAAGTGTGTTTTTTTTATAACTAAGTTGAATAAATATTATTTGAGGAAATGAGCAAAAAAAATTTTTTAATTTTCATTGGCAAACGTTACTTTTCAATTATTTAAATAATTTGCTTAGTAAATTAATTATCGTTGACATTTTGACGCAAAAATTCATAAATTAATATACATATTTAGAATTTATTGAATATTGATGAAATTTAGCAAAATCGTTCGAAATACCCTTATTTAATAGTAGTAAATTTTAGAGCACGTTACTTGCATTAATAATCATTTTACAGCAAGTTTTGTTCCGAAATTTCGTATCCGCTCACGCCGCGAATAAAATAATAAACGTTTGCCGTTTTGCAAATAAACAAACAATTTTGTCCAAAAAAATTCTAATTATTTGAGATGTATTTACCTAACGTTTCTGAAAGTTTTAGCCCTCTAGGTTTATTATTTTCAAATCTAGAGCAGTTTATTCTTTAGATTTTTCGCGCGTCACCGGTAAGTTCGTCACTATGATGTTTACTCTGTAAAAAAATATTTATTGATTTTTTATAAAATTTTGCATTTGTTTGAATTTTAATTTTGGGGATTAACTTAAAAAGGGTAAATTGGAAAAAAATTAATGGCTTCGCGTTTAGGGTGTCTAATGAAAAATTATTGAATTACGAATATTATATTAATGTTTTTTTATTCATTTTTTAAACTTTTTTCAGGAAAAATCTGAAAAAATCATTGACATTGAAAATGAAGTGTAGATTGAAAATTATCAGGATTGAACAATTTTAGCGCGATCAGTAGTTATAAAAAATTTAATTGTTGATAACTTTATTAGTTTTAGAGAAAATTTTTTTCAATAAAATATATTTCTCATGATGTACGAAACAAATGATGGCACGAAATACAAATTTTAGTAAATTATAGCTTGCAAATGTTTATATTGTTTATATTGCTACATTATAACTATTTATAACCACAGAACAAATACAAGTAGAAGCGTCAATTGCATAGAATCTAAGTAGACAATTTATCGTTAGTTCAAGACCGATACTTATAGTCGCCGCCACTATACATATTTTAGGTTTGAATCTCAAATAACCTAACAGAAAGATCACGTTTCAGTTGCTTTGGAAAATTTTGTTGAAATAATTGAGGTTTACGGTTGTTTATTTTTATAAATTGCAAGAAATTATGCAAAGTGCAAGTATGTTTTTTACCAAAAAGTAAATATCATAAAAAGTAAGTAATTATTGTTATTTATAAATAGTTGATTCATCAAAAATATACTAACTAACAATATATAATATATATTTTTTGTATTTCAGCAGATTTCATCATTTATGTGAGCTAGACCTTGTGTTTTGATTTTGATATGAAAATGAAATGTACAAGAACGACTACATCACTTGAAAGAAAAAATATTATGCGTCGTTTTCTATATGGCATTAGATGGTTTTTAATTGTAAATTACATTTTCTTAAATAATTATATTTTACTTTAATGGAAACTATGTTCATAATTCATAATAAATGAAAGGTAATGAAATTAAATGAAATGATAAAATAAAATATACCATAATATTAATTTATATGTAATAAATTAAATGTACTATTACTATACTATAAAATGCCAGTTTTTGCACTTATGACAACAATCAATTTTAAATATTTTTAATTGTTCATAATTTTGTTTAGTTTCAATTAACGACTATAACAGTGAAATATTCAATATTATATTAGGTATATAACATGATTGTGAAATAAATATTATATGTACCTTGTTTGTTTATGTTAATAATATGTAAATATGCTTGTCTGTATTATTAAAATTATTGCATTAATATTTGTGTTATTTAATATCAATATATTTATTTTTATGCATTTAGAAAACGTTATAGTTATAATATGCATGAAAATAAATATATTTGTTTATAAAACTCGTAGTAAAAAATTATAAAAACAATAAACATAGAGTTTTCACGTCCTCCATTTTAGTTCCAAACAGGCAAATGTAGAGGGATTTGTGTCTATGGATTTTAACGTTATTTGTCGGTTCTACTTGTATATGTTCTGTGATTATAACACAACTGTCAACAATTAATTTAGTTTGGGTTCTTCGAGGAATGTGTAAAATTTTCATACGTAATTATAATATAAACTAGCTGTCGGATCCAATTTTACCCGGGGATATAAAATTAAACTATATAACGTATAATGCTGTGGGGTGCGATCCTTTAGGTCCACACAATCAACTTCCCAACATGGTATAACTAACAATACTTGAATACTGATTACTTATTTTTGTTCTTAAACTTTCGCGGTTATTTAATTTTATAAATGTTTCATTTTTTGGGTTTGTCCCGCGTCGCACTTGTTCATTGTTCGACGTTTCGACCATCTTCTCGTGGTCTTCTTCAGGTCATATATTTATAGTATAGCTGTTGTAAAAAACGATGAAATTTGCTATAATAAGTAATTATTTAAGTGTTGCTCGGTGACAATACCGGTTTCCAAGCGCCGGGCAGATGTAAGCCGATGTCTCTATTATAATTATTGGGTTTTTTATTTATCTCTATAGCTTCTCTATAGAGCCTAGGCCAAAATTTATCGGACCGGGCTAAGACTTTTACATCATTGGTGTTTACTATATGGCCTTGTAGCATCGAATGTTCAGCTACTGCTGACTTAGCGGCATGTTGGTTCTTCATATCTCTTATGTGTTCGTTTGTTCTAGTTCGTATAGATCTGTCGGTTTGTCCTATATACACGCTGCCACAACTACATGAAATTTCGTAGACGCCTGCTGTGTCAAATATATCATTTTTGTCTTTGATAGGCCTTAATGAGTTAATTATTTTTTGTTTTGCATTAAATATAGTACGGACTCCTTTTTTCTTAAAACTTCTCGCTATTTTGTCTGTACAACCTTTTATGTATGGTAGAAATGCTTTACCCAATACTTCTTGTGTAACTGTATCTTTTGTTCTATCTTTGTTTAAAGCCTTGTTGACATCATAGGCCTTGTAACCGTTGTTTATTAATATATTTTTTATTGTTTTAAGTTCAGTATCGATGGATATATCGTCGCATATTTCTTTTGCTCGATGAATCAACGTATTTATAATCGCTTGTTTTTGTGCAGGATGGTGATGTGAACTTGCGTGTAAATATCTGTTGGTGTGTGTAGGTTTTCTATACACATGGTGTCCGATTGTTCCATCTGGATTTCTTTTTACAAAAACATCCAGGAATGGGAGTCCTCCATTTTTCTCTGTCTCCATAGTAAATTCTATATTAGAGTGCTGTGAGTTCAGGTGATTCAGAAAATATTCTAAGGTTTCTTTACCGTGTGACCAAATAACAAAAGTATCATCTACATATCTGAACCAACATTTTGGTTTTAAATCACTCGTAGTGATGGCTCTGCTTTCAAAATCCTCCATAAATATGTTAGCTAGTACTGGAGAAAGAGGTGATCCCATGGCTGCCCCTTCTGTCTGTTTATAAATAGTTCCATTAAATTTGAAATATGTCGTAGTGGTACACATCTTTACAAGATCCAGAGTTTCTTGATCAATGCCTAGATTATCGAGTCCTTTCTTAACTATATCAAATGTCATATCCAGTGGAGTTTTAGTGAAAAGTGACTTCACATCAAAACTCACCATGATGTCATCTGGTTGCAGTGTCAGTTGTTTTAATTTATTGACAAAGTCTGAAGAATTTCGTATGTAGCTTTCTGAATTTCCAGTTAGTTTGTTTAAAATGGTAGCTAAATATCGTGCAAGTTTGTGTGTAGCTGATCCTACTGCGCTGACTATAGGTCTCATAGGTATCTCTTCTTTGTGTATTTTTGGTAGACAGTATAGCCTTGGTATCTTGGATTCAGAAGGTATTAATTCTTTCTGATCTTGTTTCGGTATCTTAGATTCTTTGATAGCCTTTATGACTTGTTTTTCGATACTTTTCGTTGGATCTTTCGATATTTTGCAGTATATAGTATCTTGAAGCAACGTTTCTACTTTATTGTGATAGTCTGTTGTGTTCATCACAACAGTTGCATTACCTTTGTATAGAGAAGCTATAGAGATTAATAAAAAACCCAATAATTATAATAGAGACATCGGCTTACATCTGCCCGGCGCTTGGAAACCGGTATTGTCACCGAGCAACACTTAAATAATTACTTATTATAGCAAATGTCATCGTTTTTTACAACAGCTATACTATAAATATATGACCTGAAGAAGACCACGAGAAGATGGTCGAAACGTCGAACAATGAACAAGTGCGACGAGGGACAAACCCAAAAAATGAAACATTTATATGATTACTTATTGTTTCTATATAAATAAATATTACTATGTTATAGTTTGTAAATATTTTTTTAATATGTATATGAAAAATTTTAATGGAATTTGTCAGAAATAAAACTCACATTTGTATTATGAATATTAGTTTTCTAATATCCTAATAATGTCAATAATATAATGCACATTTTTAGAAAAACTAATCTGACAGTTTGAATTTTGAATTGTGTTGTTTCCAAGGCAACATGAATTATTAGATGTATTTATTAGTATGAAATTCAAATTTTGATGGTGGTTTTCATCCCTTTAATGGCTGTTTGGACCCATATAAAAATAAATACTGAAATACACGTTTCATTATTTGTATTGTATAGTATTTATTCTAAGTTCCGACTAAATTCGACCAAGAAAAAAAATAAAAATGAAAAAAACACCCTTTTTACCCCCGTAGGGGTTGAATTTCGAAAAATCCTTTCTTTCAGATCATATTCACGTCAAGACGCTTCGATTAGCACCCCAACGAAGTCAATAGCATTTTTTGCTCGCGAGATTTCCCGGAAAAAAATGACACGTACGTACGTACGTACATACACACACACACACACACACACACACACACACAGAGACATTTTTCTGAAAATAGTGTCAATATACTCTAATGCCCTTGAAACATGAAAATATGTTAAAATTTTTGATTTCGATTTTCGGACCAATTACAATAACTCCCTATTGGGAAGTTAATAAAAATTTAAGGATGTACTGGAGGTACAATAGTAGGAAAAGTAACTCATATTCGAGTCTGATGAATATATACTTTGGCATAGTATAAGAACTAAAAATTGCAAGTAAATGCATATATATATTAAACTAGCTGACCCGACAGACGTTGTCCTGTCTTAACTATGAATATTGAATTCGTTTACTACTGCAAAGCCCCCCCCCCCCATTTCCCAAAGGAGGCTTTACAGTCCCCCACCACTGTCACCGTAAAAAAGTGGGAACTCTATTTTAAAAAAGGGGGGGGCGAAACCCCCCCCACCCCGTTTTCCCATAGGAAGCTTTACAGCCCCCCACCACCACCACCGTAAAAAAGTGGGAACTCTCTTTAAAAAAAGGGGGGGGGAAGCCCCTCCCCCCATTTCCAATAGGAGGCTTCCTATATTTCAAGTTGGATCAAACTGCACACGGTGTACAAATTTGAATAAAATCGGTTAAGTAGTTTAGGAGTCCATAGCGGAGGAACATGTGACACGTAATTTATATATATTAAGATTAATAAACAGAAATGTGTTTTTTTTAATTCCTGTTGCTTATTTCGATAAATATTGAAAATTATAATTATTATTTTTAACTTTTTAACATTACTATACGTCAAATTCATTTTGATAAAACGAATTTTTCGTTTTGTTTTCATGGCAACATGAATTTATTGGTATTTAAAATTTAAAATTTGAGGATGGTTTTCATCCTTTCAGTGGCTATTTCGGCAGGTTTATGAAATAAGTGCCCCTTAGATTGAATTGAACTACATATACATAGGAATCCATATTGTATATATTCCTTTGTCCATGCAAAAAATACGTTATATGCCACGTTGCCAAATATAATACGCAAAATTTCGCAGAGCGCGAAATTTGAAATTTTGTTGTATTATAATTATTTTCTCAGAAATGGTTTAGTGAATACTAATGATATTGTGCATACATGTTCTACTAATCAAGTACTACACGCTCCCCAAAAATTAAAAAAATGTCATTATTTTATCAATGTGTTTTAACAAAAAAATGGCAAAAACATCAGTTTTCCATAAGAACACATGTTAAATTAAAATCAGTATATTTCCTAAACGGCGTAGACAAACAATTTAATATTTCGTTTATAGCATCAGAATGCTATTGAGAACATTCCCACCAATTTTCATGCATTTTTCATTATTTTGAGATACCTCCAGTACATCCTTAAAAACTAATCTAAAATTTTTGTAATTTATAATATATATTTATAATTTATTATAATAATAATATACATATATGTATTTATAATTCCAGAATTCTATGTCACCAAATACGAGTAGATTTTTTTCCATACAACAAATGTTATAGAAGAAAGTAAAAAACGAAAAATAAAATTCAAATTTATTATGACTCGTAAGATTGAAGCTTTACTATATTGACATTATTTATTACTTGATATAAAATATTACCTTCCTAAGCAATAAATTTTATTCCTGCGCAACATATCTTTCAGTTCTACACATTTAATAATATTTTATTTTATTTGAACAGCATCAAAAAAAAAACGAGAGCTAAAACAACATGAGAAAGTCGGCACTTAGGAAAAGAAATAAAAAGAAAAACACGTACGTTTTCCCCATACATTTTTCACGGACCAAATCCATCAATGTAATGATTCTGAAGACCGCATTACCGTCAAATCTTATTAAACCTAAAGGTAGGTAGTTTTTTTTTCTTACTTATTTAACAAGATTTCAATATTGTATGGTCGTGAAACGCGTTCTGAATATTCCAGTGGAAAAATATAGCTGGCCCCAATAACCCCCCCCCTCGCTCCCAAACCCCGTCACACTGACATTAAATTTAAATTGAATTGACTGTGGCGAGCTAATTTTGTTAGAGGGAAAATGCGAGGGGCGTGTTTGGCCATTACAAGGAAACGGAATCTTGTAAAGGTTCAACCAGGGGCGGTTTATAACTTTTATATAAAAATAATATACAGGGTGGGACAGATGTCTCGAAGGGTTCTGAATTTTAATAAAAAAAATTATTTATTTTCATTTGCACATTAACATTAAAAACTTTTGAATTTTTATCTATAGGATAAAACTCGGTAATACGCCCCACTTTTTTAAACCATTATAAAAATAAAGGACTCCGCAGAAACCTTATGGGAAAGGAGTTTCGGTCAAACTCTTTGAAACTTTGGACTATGACAGTCCTTGATGAGTAGATCAAAAGTGTCAATGGGCACTAAGTCCTAAAAACTCAAACTTTTAAGATATAGTCCTCTGAAGTTGGGGATCATGATTGTCTTTAATTTCAATATTTTTTTTTGTAGAACCTTAAATTTCGCTCAACTTTTTGTATGTGTTTCCAAATACATCTATAATCGATTGCCATCATAAAAAAGTCAACTTTTCAATTCATTGAGAAATGACAACATTTAAATCTTATTGTTACGTTTTTTAATTATAAACAAATCCAATTGTTTTATAATAAATAAATTGGTTTATAATAAAAAAACGTAATAATAAGATTTAAGTACTGCCATTGGCTAAAGAATTTAAAAGTTTATTTTTTATGATGACAATCGATTATATAAGTCTTTGGGAACACATACAAATAGTTGTGCGAAAATTAAGGTTCTACAAATTTTTTTATTGTTAATTAAAGGTGAGCATGATCCCCAACTTTAGAGGGCTATATCTTAAAAGTTTGAGTTTTTAGGGCACTCAGCCCATTGACACTTTTAATCTACTCATAAAGGACTATCAGAATCCAAATTTTCAAAGAATTTGACCGAAACCCCATTCCCATAAGGATTCTGCGGGGTCCTTTATTAAATGTATTTGGAAACTCTTTATTAAAAATTAAACTTAGGTATTTCATGAACAAAATGGCACCGGGTTATCTAATTAGGAACAAAATAAATTGGTGAAAATATTTTTTTAGATAGTTCGGTGGGGCATTTTGTAATGTAATTATTGGATAATTTGCCTCACTCGTGTTATAAAATGCCCCATGTATCACAATCACAATTTTTCTTCATTTAAGGCGCAAATTACAGCAATCCATAGACTAATTATGATTTAAATTTATTCTACGATGATTTATGAGACACATATTCAGTCTCTTCGTTCAACTAGGGCTCTATGATAATTATCTAAATATTCGTCATATTTTCAGTAGAAGATAATATTAGTTGGAGTGTGTCTTTCGTATTTTCTAGATATTTCTGTAATAAATTTAAAAAAAATTACTTTTTAAAATTTGTTTTTTAAAATGCCCCACTATGACCTCAGTAACAAATTCAAAGTTATAACACTCCACAAAATCGTATCGGGTAGGTAATTATATCTATTTTACCACGATACCAGTGAGTTTTACACAAAAAATAAAGTATTTTAAAAATATGAATTTTATTGAAACTTACCACAAATTGTTTGGACGCTAAAAACCATTATATTTCAATATTTTTTAAACCAGCAAAGAAACAAACGCGTGGATGTCAGCCATGTTGTCGATCAACTGTTATGTAACCATGAGCGTTATAAGTAGTGGGGCGTTTTAGTCAAACGGGGCATATTACCTAGTTATACCCTAGTTTATGTCCCATTCATTTTATTCAATATTTTATTAGTTTGTCAGAAATATGTTTTCATAAAATATGAACCACGTATATTGTTCGATTCTTGCAAAAATTTTATTGCAAAAGATGTCCCCCTTGAAAGCAAAATCGACGTGTTCGAACTTTTTTTCAAAATCTTATTTTTAATGACCAAAAGCACTCCCGTTTCGTTTTACTTGGGCCAGCCTGTATATCCTACATACTAACATCCTTCCTTTCACCCCAATAGATTTAGTATTTTTAATGTAATTTTTGTGATTTTCTATAGTTAGCCCGGGCGCACATTGAGACGTAGGCGACGCAGCGCAGCGCAGGGCAGCGCAGCACAGTTTTTGCTGCGTGACTTGAGTGACCGCACATTGCAACGCAGTTTCCTGTCTATTTGGAAGAAAAGCGTACATGAAGAAAAGAAAAAGTCACGGTAAATTCGTTCTAACATCGGAATTTTCAGATAAACAATTATATACATATAATATATCTTATATTATAAAATATAGAATAAAATATGAATAATAAAAATGAATAGTAATAAAAACTGCGTGACACGTTCGAAATAAACTGTGTCACAAACACTGCGCGACGCAGGTTCACGCAGGCACTGAACTGCGCTGCCCTGCCCTGCCTCTCAATTAGCGCGCGTAAGTACAAACATGGGTTACACAAAAACTGTGCTGTGCTGCCCTGCGCTGCGCTGCGTCGCCTACGTCTCAATGTGCGCCCGGGCTTAAAAACGATTAAATATTCGCTTTATGCATTAAAAAAAAGTATTTAAAATGTTCGATGTACAAAGTGAATACTATCTTATACCTATATAGTGCAATTTAATATAACCAATTTAATAATTAAATTTTAAGAACTAATATTAATTAGGTTTAGGACCGTAAAAGAAAATTTGACGAACGTTATTTTAAAATTAGAACCTAGAAATGAAATAACTGGTGTCAAGATAATATATTTATTTTTATAAATAAATAATGTAAAAAAGTAATACGATCCTGAGTTAATTATTTGTAATTAAGGTAGTTGGTCCGTAAACATGTTTTCGTCAGATTTTGTTTAAATTGCACAGGAATATTCCCTAGATTTATATCTGAAAAATAGCCCATTTTTATTAAAATTGACCATCTCAAAGTCACGAAAAACGATCTCAAAGTTTATATTTTTAACACAGCTTATATGGACTAACCGTACACTAACGTAACGTTTTATTAGATAAAATTTAAACGTAGCGTTAGATTTTCATAAAAAACTGTCATGTTGTAAATTTATATGAAAGAAAACAGTATACAAAAAATTGGAATTATTGACCATCCCGTTATTAAGATTTAACCAGATTTAACTACCAAACCATCACATAAATTACAGTATTTTTGACAATGTGGCAACAACGTATTCATTTGATTATAGTAAAAAATACACGAAATAATGAAATAATTTTTTACAAAATATGATAAGTGGATTGAAGGGAATTATTATCGATTTCATTAATTATTAATATATTCTGTGGTAGTTTAGATGATAAAATATAATCATTTGACAAGTAGTTAATAGTAGATAATGTACAGCGTTGCCATGATCATTTTTCTAAATTAAAAATATGTACTCATGGCCTAATGTGATCACATTATGATGGACCAACTACCTTAATAAAAAATCAATTACATGTGTATTGCATACCCCAAGCAGGCTCTGCTTGGAAGTGTGTTCTACTCTCGTCCTAAAAATTTTTTTCGTATATAAATTGATAAAATGAGTATTATATCTTAAATTTCTTCAGTATCTCACTTACATTTTTACATTTTCTGATAGAAAACATTACAGTCTCCATTTTTGCTTAGTTTAATATCGATCGGTTTTAATTTTCTGTTATAAAAATATAAATAAAGTTCAATTTGTCGATTTAACCCGCTTTTTTGATAGAAACGCCGAACTACAGGTCACAATTCGAAATAAATTTGCACCAATCCTTTTGAATTCACTTCATCTATTATCATAATAGAACCCTATTAAAACTCAACAAAATTGGATAACTAGAAGTAACGAAATTTGCAGTTTATTTAAACAAAAATTCATATTTTGACAAGAAATTTTTTTACAAATAGAGTAGTTGCTATTTATAATTTATTAATAGTAGTAGGCGCTATTTCTTCATATGTCACTTCAAATTCCATAATTATTATATTGTGTTAATTAATATATAAATACATGTACATTGTACATCGATACGTGCTGTATTTTAATTATTTTATTCAAAGCCAATCAATCTTTTTAATCAAGATAAAATCTGGTAAGTTTGCATTTTTAAAACAAATATATTATATACGTCATATAACCTATAAACGTTACATTGTTGTTTCATTTTAAATGCTAGACATCAGGTGAACACAGCTGTTATCGCTGCAATATATGTGGATGTATTTATCTTTTTAATTATTATTAGATATTAATTAATTTATTTACTTTATACATTTTACAAAAAAAATATGTTATATAAAAATTGTAAATTAAAATGATTGTTGTTTTATTACAATACATCCTAAATTTAAATAAAAAAAGGTAATAATCGATTGATATCAAGATTCATTGTTGATTTTCTAAAAAATCTTAATGAGTGATAAACTTCATATTTTATATTTATATAATAAATATATAATTATAATTATATATATAATTACCTCCAATCTTTTTTTCAAACATCCTTTTAAGTTTCACCAATTATATTGTACCTGTACCGTATTTATTTGATATTATAAGTTAATACATTTATTTATGTTTAAGGGGTGTGCATTTTATGGCCTAGCCATAGTATTTTTTAATTTACACATGTCAAATATATAAGTTTTACCTAGTTTACATTTTGTCACTTATATTTTTTAAATTATTTAAAAAAATTCCAACAAATTTCCGTTCGAGCAAATGTTGTTCGAACAAAATTCCATTCGAACAAGTTTCCATTCGAACAAAGTTCCTTCGAACAAATTAACAACTTTCCGGATACGATATTGTTCACTGTCAGTATTACGTATAAGAAAGGCCCGTGGCTCACATTATAGATATTATTTTCAATGACATTTTAAGTTTTTTTAAAAATGATAAAATTCGGCTCTGTCTTTGAACAAATTCCATTAGATGATATCTATCCCAAACAAATATTATCTTGGTCAACGTAGTTTACAGGAGAAAACCCAATATCGTACTAGTGTTTTTTTTCTATGCATACATACATTGTATTTTTGTTAAACGCTACGGTCAAAGCGATATTGCACGACCAGCCAAGAATCTATTACGAAAATCAAATTTGTTTTTATATTCATGTGGGAAAAAAAACCGCAGTATTTTAATTATTTAGTTTATTTTTATCGAATATTTATGTAGGTTTAGCAATTTCATTAGAACTTTGTAATATGCAATTTACTACGTTTGATATTTTGATCAATATTTTCAATGAGGATAAACTGCAAAAATACAAAATTGACAATTCAGAGCACGGTGCGGAAAAAACGCCTGTGGATAAGCATTGAGTGAAGGCAAGGTGTGTCTCTCTCTGTAGCATACAAAATCACATAGATGCGTCTCTCTCCTTTTTTCACTCATCATTTTTTAATTAAAAAACGCGGTTCCTAATCATTCTGAAAATTTACAGATATCTTTGTAAATAAATAAAGAATGTGTGCTCAAATATTCATCAAATTATCTCTGTCACATCACTTTGAAAAGTCCTGTCATGTCGCATGTCATTATACATTTTTCATAAGAATGCATGTTAATTTGTTTATCATTTAAACCAGTGGTTCCCAAAGTGGTCTCTACGGACCCCAAGGGGTCCCTGGCATCGTTCAGGGGGTCCGTGGAAAATTAAAATCGATTTGGGGGTCCCTGAACAACAATCAGGGGGTCCGCGCACATTTTTATTAATATGGAAGTTAAAATAAATAACAATGAATAAATTACACTGGCCGACAGCCATTTTGCTGCAGGGTACAGTGTACACAATAACTTTTTAAAGGTAATTTGGACACGCTGAATCCAAAAATGACCACCATTTTGCTCAATCAGCTCTTGTTTTTGCAATATTGCAAAAAAATGTTTTTTTCGAAATGCAAACATTCAAATTCGTATATATATTTTTTGAATCAATTACTTCAACCAAAGATCATTCAGAATGTAGTTATGGGTCCTAATTGAACTAAAAAGCCTTAAATTATATACATTCATAAAGTTATTCCCTTCGAAAATCATTTCTTAAACGAAAAAAAATCTTTTTTTTAGCAAAAATTATGCAATTTTCAAAATTCAAAGCGCATTAACACAAACAATTTTTGTCCAATTTTAATATTATTCACTAAATTAGTAGCTTTATCTATCTTCTTCATTGTGTTAAAATTTCAACGTAATCGAATAAAAGTTGGCGAAGTGGTACTAAAATCAACTGCGCGTGTCAAAATTTAGTAGTTTTTCATTCAGGGTCCGTGGGAAAGTTTTGACTATGAAAAGGGGTCCGTGGGCCAAAAGAGTTTGGGAACCACTGATTTAAACTATTCTCCTAATGACCTTGAAATTTTGCAAGAATTTTTAAATGTCTTGTTATTTTTAAAATTACATCGAAATCTCTCTGTTATTTTTCTATGGTCTCAGCCTCTTTAAACAATTTTTTTTTGGCTTTGAAGATTGCATCAATTAATAATTAATACTTATTTGGTATGTTCTTCGGTACATAAAGTTTCTTCGAAAGATTTTTTTCCTCTATATAATTTTTATTAAGTTGATTTTGCTAATTAAGTTAAAAAAAATTACATTTTTAAACCAATCAAGTAAAATTTTACCAATAAATGACAAGCGTAATACAAGCTTTAATTTTATTTATTTTAAATTTCCATGGCCATTATGAGACTTTCTTATACGCAATACTGAGAATGAACAGTGTAGGTACGGCTTTTTAATTTTATAAAGAAATATTTCTAGCGAAATAAATAAAGATAGAAAATAATGGATTTGACATTTTAGATAATAATATTCTCTACAATTTTTATTCAAAACATTATTTTCTTATTAAACATATCCTAAAAAATCTCCTTAATTTGGATGGCGGGTTTTTATTTTTTAGGGGGTAAAGGGGGGCTTATTATAGTTTTTTGCAAATATCTCAAAAATTATTAATTTTTCGAGAAAAATTGTTATGAAGAAAATTGTAGCCTATAAAATTCTACATAAAAAAGGTATTTATACTTTTATCGTATAATCAAAATCAATTTTTTTAAGTAAACTGTTAACCCAGTCAAGGGTGCAGTGAAGAGTACCAAAATCCGAACTTTTAAGGGCAGGCAATTTTATGGTTGATTATTATAGATTTTGGGGCGTAGAATTGAAAGGTGAAAACCCCGTTTTCAAGATTTTTTTCAATTTTTCTCAAAATCTATATCAATGACGGAGTGTTTTTATGGTTGATATTTATTTGGGACACTTAGTCGAAACGATCGGGACCACAAATATTGTATTTGACAGAAAAATACTCTTTCTAGAGGGTTTAAAAAACGTAAAAATGTTTATTTCGAGGAAAAAAATTAAAAATTAATAATTTTTGAGATATTTGCAAAAAACTAGAATAAGCCTCCCTTCATCCCCTAAAAAATAAAAACCTGCCATCTAAATTAAGGGTACTTTTTAGGGTATGTTTAGGACATCAAAATAAAAATCTCCACCAAAATCCAGCTTGGTCGGAATATTTTCTTAGTTTGACCGTTTTTTTGAGTCTATTGCCTGGGATAAATAGTTAACATTTATTTCCAGTTTAGTTTTTGTTTCCATAAAATAGAAGGTTTTCTTCCTCGATGAAAATACAATTTCACCCTTTTACGATTAGCCGTATTTCAGCTATGGCGTCTGCAGACAGACCGATGCACAGAAATGACGAAAATAATCAAAATGGATTCAGGGAAAGTCAAAACTAATATTTCCATCAAAAATTCTTCAAATATCGATTTAGCAATAATAACTTATAAGTAGGTACACGGAGAAAAATATTTCGTAACAATCATTAAATTTTTATAGAAATATTACTATTTGACGTAGTAATCTTGAAATGGTCTAAAATATTGTAATTCTTGCTAGGCCACGTGTTTGTTACTAAACTTACAATATCAATTAGTAATTATTGCGTGCAGGGTTGAAATCTATATTATTGATTAGTTTAATTTGTTATACCAATATCTTCACTATAATACAAACGTGTATGTGTATATGTCCGGACGAAACTTAATTTTTATAGACTCAGCTTCTATCGAACCGATTTTAATAATTTTTTTTTCATGTAGCTTCACTCTTTTTCCAGTCAATAGGCTACCCGAGTAAAAATAATTATATATAATTGTATATAATTATATATAATTGATTATATATAATTATATATGAGATTTGGCCCTATATAATTGTATATAATTATATAGAAATATATATAATTGTATATAATTATATAGAAATATATATAATTGTATATAATTATATACAATTATATATAATTGTATATAATTATATATAATTATATACAATTGTATATAATTATATGTAATTATATATATTTCTATATAATTATATACAATTATATATAATTATATAAAATTGTATATAATTATATATAATTGTACATAATTATATAGAAATATATATAATTATATATAATTATATACAATTGTATATAATTATATGTAATTATATATATTTCTATATAATTATATACAATTATATATAATTATATAAAATTGTATATAAATATTTTTTAATCGGATATACATCCTGGAGTCAATGTTTATTTTGGTCTAATAAAATTTAAAGTATTATTCTAATTTTTTTTAACATTTTTTTTTTTTGCTTAAATAAAATGAATTGAAAAAGTTTTAAAATTTTAAAAATAATTTTTCATGTCTTATTAGATCAAAATAAACAATCAAAAATGGTAATGGAGCTTGGTGGGACTATCATAGGATAGGTGTGGTTTAGTTTCTTGATCACGACACTTTTTTGTGGCGCTGTGTTATGATAAAACTGAATACCGTCGGCATTAGCATTACCCGACGTGCACCACAAGGAGGTTGCCGATCGGATTTTGCACAAGATTCATTTGATCAAGAAACTAAACCACACCTATCCTATGATAGTCCCACCAAGCCCCATTACCATTTTTGATTGTTTATTTTGAAAAAAAAAATGTTAAAAAAAATTAGAATAATACTTTAAATTTTATTAGACCAAAATAAACATTTTTTTGTATTTTATACTTTTTCCATAAACCTGATGGTTTGTGTGTAAAAAAATATTTAAAGTTCAAAATCTCGAATTATTTTGTTAGATATCTTGGAAAGGTTTAAGTTTTTCAAAACAAGTTTTCAATGAAAGATTCGTGTTTTTTCACGTAAAATAAAATAACTTGATAAAAACTATAGGTTCCTATTTAAAAAAATGATGTTGACCTTAATATCACCCTTAAAACACCACCTAAAAAAAATTCATCCGAGTACGTCTATGTCCCCCTCCAAACCGTGTAACTTTTACCTGAAAAGTTTTTTGATAACATTTCACCATAAAAAGTTATTAGAGGTGTGCACTTAAAATGGGTCAACCTGTATATACAGACTGTCCCAGGACTGTGTCAATGCTCAATATTTCATTAATTATAAGAATTGGAAGAAAACTTTAAATGCAAAAATGTCAGGCTAAATATATACGATTATATATAATTATATATATTTCTATATAATTATTTTTACTCGGGAAACAATGCAATATATAAATATATATAATTATATACGATTATATATAATTGTACAAAACTATTTCAAGATTTTATATACAATTATATATAATTATATATGATTATATATAATTCTATATAAATATTTTAACTCGGAAAATAATATTATATATAATTATATACGATTATATATAACTGTCGAAAACAATTGCAAGATTTTATATACAATTATATATAATTATATATAATTATATATGATTATATATAATTCTATATAATTATTTTTACTCGGGTAGATTTCATTTCTTAGCTATGAAAGGTCTCTGAGCTGTGATTTTTTTCCGAAAAAGTACATCGAATTTTACTGAAAAATTTATTATAATGAAGAAAACACAAGGATTTTTATTGACATTTTAATAAAAAAACACACTGATAAATAACTTGATTAATTTTAAAATGTCAGATTTGTGAATGAGTTATAATTTTGTTAAACAGCTGTTTTTTATCTTAAATACGTCAGGAGCGTGTACAGAAATGTTGTAAATTTGTACATTTTGATTAAATTACTTACAAATTAAAATATTATCAAAATACGAGGGTCACAGACCCGAGTAATTGTGTGTATAAAAAATGGCGTGGATAGGGGTTGGGGCGCGAAGCGCACAGGGGCACAGCCACTAGTACAAATATACTATTAATATAATTAATACTTTACATAATATTTGTATTTATTGTATTGTCTTTTAATTGAAATGAAATAATTTATGTAGCACTTTATTAACAAATAATTCAACTTTTCAATAATTAGTTAAAGAAATCATGTAAATGATATTTACTACGAATATAGTAAAAATAACGTACTATAAAAATTACAATATAGATTGTAGAAGTTACTCAATTGACAACAGGTAGGTACATGTTTGTTAAAACTAATAGTATTTTTTGATACAAAAATAAAATTTTTACTCGGCAACTGTAATTTTTATTAAAAAATCAACTCTATTTTTCTCAGTGTGTATATGTATTTCAAACATATGACAATATAAGAAAGTACATAATAAAAACGAACTTTTAATCATGTTTATTTTTATTTATTTTAAATTGATGTTTAAAGTACGGTCAATATAAAAAATACTTTAAAGATATTTTTTATGAAACTAAAACGAAATATTCCGTAAAATTTGTATCCGACAAATTGATCCATGTAACATATGCGAGAAAACCCAATAGTCCTGATCCTTAAAGCCGCAACAGGATGGGTCAGGACGAGGGATTTCATGAACCAGACAAATTTATCGCTTTTCAATATAAATTGTGTTTTCATTGCTAGTCCTTTACCATTTGTATTATATAAAATACGTATTATATAAATTGAAACTAGATACAACTACATGTTTCCTATTTCTTAAAATAAAGAGATAGAAAATACGAATTTATCGAAAAATGTGATCAAGTTATATCTTAATATACAGGGTGATTCAGCACTGTCGTGCCAAACATGAACAGTAGATAGAGAAAAGTATTTTAAGCAAAAAACTTCCAATAAACATGTGTCCGGAAATTTTTCCTTAGGGAAGTACAGGCCTCCAAAGATTTTACTAAAAATGAGTTTTAATTTAATATTTAAAGAACCCTTTGTGATAGAATTATGAAATTTAGTATTTGCTTTAGTAATAATATGTGTTATCGATTTCTAGTATTAACCAATTATATTTTAGACCAGGGCTGTATGGAGCCAGTGGGCCCATCGATTTTTATATAGTATTTGTTTGTTCCTTAATTTTTTTCCTGAGTTGATACATCAATAAGGTTATATGACACAAAATACACAAAAACATACTTTGCTTGTTTATCATAGGATAAACTGTATTCGAGAAATATCGATTGAAAAGAAAGCATGCAGAATTAACTTTAATACGGATGTTGGAAATTATAAAAAAATAATTTATATTCTTGTTTCATGAGAAAAAATAAGACAAAAAGTTAATATAAATATACTTCCGAAAATGCATCCATATCAACAAATAGCCATTTTTAGTTTGTTTTTTTAGTCATGTTAATAAAGTTCATGTAACAGTAAAATAACTGGCTATAGATCTTACAGGATTCATATTAGGAGGTTTATTTAAATGAACTTTATTCTTACCTTTAATCATAGAAAAAGAATATAAATTCATTTTTTGTAATTTCAAACATCCGTATTAAGTTAAATTCTGCAAGCTTTCTTTTCCATCGATATTTCTCGAAAACTGTTTATCCTATGATAAACAAATAAAGTATATTTTTTGTGTATTTTGTGTCATATAATTTTATTGATGTACCAACTTAGGAAAAAAATTAAGGAACAAACAATTACAAGATCAAAATCGATGGGCCCACTGGCCTCATACAGCCCTGGCCTAAAATATAATTGGTTAGTATTAGAAATCGATAACACATATTATTACTAAACCAAATACCAAATTTCATAATTCTATCACAAAGGGTTCTATAGATATTAAATTAAAACTCATTTTTAGTAAAATCTTTGGAGGCCTGTACTTCCCTAAGGAAAAATTTCCGGACACATTTTTATTGTTTTTTGCTTAAAATATTTTTCTCAATCTACTGTTCAAGTTTGGCACGACAGTGCTGAATCACCCTGTATTTTAGGTATCAGCAAAAATATCAGAATGTTTTATCAAATAGTTTAGAAGTTACAATTCAGTAGTTCTTAGGTTAAACTACTGGCTTAAAAATAAAATTATATGTACATTTATTAATAACCAGATAAATATCTGAAAAATAGCCCATTTTTATTAAAATTCACCATCTCAAAGTCATGAAAAACGATCTCAAAGTTTATATTTTTAACACAGCTTATATGGACTAACTGTAACGTTTTATTAGTTAAAATTTAAACGAAAAGTCAGTTTTCCATAAAAAACTCTATAATATCACACTATAATATAAACGTTGCGTATATTTATTTATTTATTTATTTATTTGTTTGTTTATATATTTATATGTCTGTCCGGTCACTATAAATTTATGGATTCATAAACGTTTCACTGGATTTTTTTCATTTCTTCACAATATCTAGATTCGTCCTTGATACAGTTTATAGGCTATATTTTTTTTACAAAATGATTATCGTTTCTGTGATATGATTTTTTCCCCGAGACACTACGTGAAAAATTTAGTAAAATTTATCTGTCAGACTGAATTTAGGTGTTTCGACACTAGGCTTTTGTTTCAGAATTTCTTGCATTTCGGCGTGCTCTGGTTGATTAAAATGACGTCAGAGCTGTCATTTTTCGTAAAACCACGTGCTCTTTGACGTCTGAGCTGTCATATTTTATGTGACGTTAATAAAAATATTAAATTTTTAATGTAATTGTTCACAAAGTTTCAAATTTGTTCAAAAAAAGTTGTAGAATTGATGTAGTCCATCTAAAAATTTATAATTAATAATAATTAAGCCAGGGACGGCGTTTTAAAAGTATTTAAATTTGCATTTTCTAATAAAATTGTATTTAATATAAATTTTTAATTGTTTTACTGTAGGGGGATTAAGTCAGCGGCTGGTGTCGTTTGAAATATATGAAATTTTTGGAAACTGTCACATTTCGTAACGTTTGTAAAAATATTAGATTTTTTTTTAATTATTCAAAAATTATAAAAATTGATATTTTTTAAAAGTGACGTAAATTAATTTTGATTGAAATTGATTAAAAATTAAAGTTCAGGAATATATAAAAATTTAAATTCGAAAAGTTTACATTAACCATTTTCTTATACAATAGGTAGTTTTTAATCATTCGGCTGTTGTGAAATATTAAATTTTTAATGTAATTGTTTCAAATTTGTTCAAAAAAGTTGTAGAATTGATGCAGTTTTTCTAAAAATTTAAAATTAATACTAATTAAGCCAGGGACGGCGTTTTAAAAGTATTTAAATTTGCATTTTTTAATAAAATGAATTAAATATAATTTTTAATCGTTTTGTTGAAGGAAGATTAAGAAGGGGCTGGTGATGTTTTAAATATATGAAATTTCTGTCACATTTCTTAACGTTTATAAAAATATTAAATTTTTTTAAAATTGTTCAAAAATTAGAAATTTCAGAAAAATATGAAAATTATAATATAGATCAGTAGCGCATCAAAAAAAATTATTTATGAATTATTATTTTTTTGAAAGTTCAGATTGATATAATAATAATTTTTTTTAAATTATAATTAAGTCAGGGGCGTCGCATGAAAATAATTAAAATTTCTATTTTTTAAAAGTGACGTAGACAAATTATTTTTGATTAAAATTGAACAAAAATTAAAAACTTCAGGAATATGTATGTAAAAATAAAAAGTTAACCATTTAATAAATAACAGTACATTTTATGTTGGGTAATTTATACATGTAATATTACTGAAAATTGTAATAATGATAAGTGATTATCACCGCCAATTTAAGAAAAAAGTGAGTATCAGCAAAAAGAATGGAAAATTATTATAATATACAAATACGAGGGTCGCAGCCGAAGGCTGAGACCCGAGTAAATTTGTGATAAGGTATTTTGTACATGTAAGATTACTGAAAATTTTAAAATTGATTATCTCCGCCAAATTAAAAAATTAACTATCAAAAAATAGTGGAACGAGTATGATATATATACATATACGAGGGTCGCAGACCCGAGTAAATTTGTGTAAAAAATATGGCGTGAAGGGGGTTGGGGCGCGAAGCGCCCAGGGGCACAGCCCCTAGTATACTTATATGAAAGTAAACAATATAAAAAAAATTAGAATTATTTTTGACCATTCCGTTATTAAGATTTAACCAGATTTAAAATTATTTTTTTAATATATTTCAAGAACAGCATATGTTATGCAGAAATTGTATAGAATCTTTTTTGTAGAGAATTCAATTTTCTATAAAATGGTTCAATAAAAACTTTGTAATAGAAATTAATTTTTTTTTTTAATTTTTTTAGGTTATGTTATTTATTTTCTTAGTTTCTAAAAACAGTACATTGCTTTATTGTTAGAATATTTAAATTTCACTTATTATGTATGTATGTATTTTTATCGAATTGCGTCTATCCAAATAAAAAACATGTATTTATAAAAATAACATAACCTTAAAAATTATTTTTACTAAAAAAATATTTTATATCAAAATGTACCTGTTGCATTGAAAAATCTCAGCTACAAACTTGTAAATAATAGAATACACTTTATTTTATATAAATTCACTGTTTCACTGGAGTTTCTTATACGTAGTATAATAATGACATTTTTTTAGGTTAAAAATAAAAATATCATACTTATCCGAAAAGTCTTTACTATCCACTGCAACACGCACAAACACATGTATTATTAATCAATTACAAAATATTTTATTTTTATTCACTATTAAAAAAGTAAAATTAATTTACATAACCTAAATTTTTTTTTTTTTACAAGATATTCAAATAGAAGAATTTAAGATCACACTGTATCATTGTGAGACACTTGTATTAATAATATAATTCATATTATCTTATATTTATTCACTTTATTTTAATTCAATAATTAAATCACCTTCCTAATACATAAAACTTATGAACATAACCTCAAAAAAATGTTATTTATTTTTTAATTACTTTTTAAATAAAATCATTATTTTAAAATATATATCTATTTGAATGGAAAATTCGTGATTATAAGCTCATATTATGTATAAAAATAAACTTTTTTTTTTAATTTTTACTTTAGTAAATTAACAATTTTATGGAAAAAAATGAAGTAAAATTGGTATACCTGTACATACGTACTAATGTCAGAAAATTTATAAAACAACAAGATTTCATATTTAATAAATTATTGATTAAAATGTGACAATTAAGACTCCTTTACATAAAATAAATCGATTACATTCCATAACTAAGTCTAAATCTGTATTAAAATAAAGAAAAATGATAAAATTAATAAATTAATAATGTGAAATTTAAATTTCGCGCCAGTAATCTGTAGTACATTTTGCCGGCTAGCAACACGCTGCTGTACACTATTTTATTTTATTCGATTAATGATATTTATCGAACTTAATTTATATTTTCAATATTTCTAATCCAATCTATAATGATTTGGGAAAAATATAATACCAAAGTCAAGTGCTAAAAATGTGTCCATATGTGAATAATTTGCAATAATAAAATCGTGTATTGATGTCATAAAAGTTGCCTCGTATTATTATAGTTTAATTAGTTAATCCCATTATAATATTTAAAGATGTAATGTTTTCTACTTAATATAATGTGTGTATTAAATCGTGGAATAATTTAAAATGTGTTCAATCAATTTGATTTATTAAAATTTCTTAAAAACAAATCGAATAAGGTAAAGATTTTGTAATGGCGTCTGTGGTATTGATAGTGCGGTATCTTTTTGATGATTTTAATTGTTTTAAAAGTTTAATTTACATTTGCTGTGCTAGATTTATAAACTATAGTGTTTGTAGAATAGTGTAAATATGTTTTTTATGCTGGATGACTTTTACTTTGTGTTATTTTTACGAAATTAAACAACAAGAAAAATGGTAGAATACTTGACTCTTGAGGTAAGTCATAATGTTTGTTATAATTTTATGTTGTTACATATTTAAATAATTAAAGATCATGTGTTAGTTACTTAAAATAATGTGCCTAATACGTGTTAAAATACTTATATACGTATTTATCGAATAATCTTTAATAATATAGTTACGGTGTGAACAGCTGTAATGTACCTATAGGTAATTTTATTTCATTTAAATTGCGTAAATATATAATAAAAGTGAAATATATTGTACTATTTACTTTATATATTGTTCATAGTGAGTTTTTTAAAAAGGATTTACAATTATTTTCATTATTTATTATTATTGACAATTTGATATATTATGTAGTTGTTATTGTTGCTAATAGATGGCCTCATTTTTTTTTTTTTTTTTACTTTCTTATCAATAAAATATCGGTATGGAGAACCATACATGACTTCCATGTTCTATAATATCTTTGACAATAGATAATTGTTAATATAAAACTCACCTTTGTATTATAAATATTAGTTTTCTAATATTCTAATGTCAGTTGTAGAATAGACATTCTTGTAAAATAATAATTATCTGACATTTGAATTTAACTGCGCTTGTTTCCATGGCAACATGAATTTATTAGTATTTAAAATTAAACTTTTGAGGGTGGTTTTCACCCCTTCAGTGGTTATCTAAGCACGTTTATGAAATAAGTGCTCCTTAGATTGGATTGAACTACAAGTGTACCAAGTCTTATCAAAATTGGTGAGATAATACTCACTTTTCAGACGATAATAGGTACAAAATTTCGAATATTTCGGAAACCCCTAATCCGATTAGCACCAAAATCAATAGGTCTGGAGTACTCACTAAGGCAAACATTTCCCCCAAAAATAATTCAAATCGGTGCATATCTACAGTAGTTATCGTACACGGAAGAAAATTCTACATCCAGACACACACAGACACACAGACACACGCATAGCCGCCATGCGGAAATTAACTTTTCTTTACGTTTTGAAGTTAGAATCTGCTTTTTTTTCGGACATGATTTTTTGACGGTATTACAATACTTCCATTTCTTCGAACATGGAAGTAAAATATCGGTATGGAGAACCATACATGACTTCCATGTTCTGTAATATATTTTACAATAATTAAAAATATTTTATTAATAATAAAATATTAGGTTTCCAATATTCTAATGTCAGTTGTTGAATACACATTTTTGTAAAATAATAATAATGTGACATTTGAATTTAACTGCGTTTGTTTCCATGGCAACATGAATTTAATAGTATTTAAAATTAAAATTTTGATGGTGGTTTTCACCCCTTCAGTGGCTTTTTGGACACGTTTATGAAATAAGTGCCCCTTAGATTGGATTGAACTACAAGTGTACCAAGTCTTATCAAAATTGGTGAGATAATACTCACTTTTTAGACGATAATAAGTACAAAATTTCGAATATTTCGGAAACCCCTAATCTGATTAGCACCAAAATCAATAGGTCTGGAGTACTCACTAAGGCAAACATTTTTCCCAAAAATAATTCAAATCGGTGCATATTTACAATAGTTATCGTACACGGAAGAAAATTCTACATCCAGACACACAGACACACAGACACACAGACACACAGACACACACACAGACACACGCACAGCCGCCATGCGGAAATTAACTTTTCTTAACGTTTTGAAGTTAGTACAATCAGAATCTGCTTTTTTTTCGGACATGATTTTTTGACGGTATTACAATACTTCCATTTCTTCGAACATGGAAGTAAAATGTAGACTAAAATAAATATACTTTTAATAATAAAATTTTTGTATAAAATTATATATATTATAATCAATATCATCATATTTTACAATAAATAATTAATTAAAACTCATAAAGTTTTTGGGAATCAGAGTTGGTACACCTGCACATGCACGTGTGGTAAAAAAAGTAATAAAATTAAAGTTTATTTATATATTTAGTATTTATATGCACTTTTTTAGGGTTCCGTAGAAAACTAGGAACCCTTATAGTTTCTCCATGTCCGTCCGTCCGTCCGTCCGTCCTGAAAAATTTTGTCATAATAAGATGAAATTTGGTATACGGTCGTAGATTGATGACCCAAAAACAGAAATGATAAGATTTTTGAAAATAAAAATTTTTTAGACCCCCCTTTCATAAAATGAAAAGTGTTTTAAAAAAAAAAATTTCACCTACACCATTGAGTGGGGTGTCGTTAGAAAGGTCTCCTAAAATGCAACAAAAAATGTAACAGAAATTTTTAATTTTAACCCTTCGATCACGATGTATTTTCTCTCCAAAGTCATTAAAAAAGCGTCTCCCCCTCTATTTTCTAAACTATCAATTAAAAAAATCTGAAAAAATTCCAGAACGTAGATTTTAATTAGTACTTTCACTGAAAATTATAACGAAATTGTCAAAAATATTTTGGACCCCCCTTTCATAGACTAAAATTGAACTTACATTTTTCCCCACTTACCCTATTGAGTGGGGTGTCATTTAATAGGTCTCGTAAAATGCAATAAAACACGTTAAATAACTTTTTGATTTTAACCCTTCAGTCGCGATATATTTGCTTTTTAATGTCTATTTTCTAAACTATCGATTCAAAAAATCTGAAAAAAATCCGAATGTAGCTTTTAATTAGTACTTTCACTAAAAATTATAACGAATATTGTCAAAAATATTTTGGACCCCCCTATCATAGATTGAAAAGTGAACTCATATTTTTTTCATTCACCTCATTGAGTGGGGTGTCATTGAATAGGTCTCCTAAAATGCAATAATAAAAATCAAATGACTTTTTGATTTTAACCCTTCAGTCACGAAAATTTTGAAAAATACTTATAAATCGTAGTGAGAATGACTACGGAACCCTATCAAGTGCGTGCCCAACACGCACTTGCCCGTTTTTAAATTTTTAGTTACTGATTGACTAACTATCTAACATACTAACAGGTAAAGCCCGACAAACTCTTTCATTTGATACCCATATCAAGATAGTTATAAAGAAAAAGGTAATCCGCCATCTTGGGGCGTCTGCCATATTGTATTTAGAATGACGTCACATAGCTAATCGTATTCTACTCATCAAACCCTTTTATTTGATATTATTGATATCCATATCAAAATGGTTACAAAGAAAAAAGTAATCTGCCATCTTGGGGCGTTCGCTATATTGGATTTAGAATGACGTCACAGCTAATCGTATTTTACTTATCAAACCCTTTTATTTGATACCCATATGAAGATGATCATAAAGAAAGAGGTAATCCGCCATCTTGGTCTATGTAACCGAACCCAAATATTTTATGTTTTTTTGTAACATAAAAGCAGTCATTGTGGCTTAAATATAAAAGTTAGACATATGGTGTCGCGGACTTTATTGTAGCACTTTTGATTCTACACAGTTCTTTAATACATTATTTTGTTCTATATTCAACGGTTTAGGCAGCGTATTGCAAAACAGCGCGCCGTCGGCAAATTTTTTTCCGACTTGATTTACTATTATCGTCACTGCTTAGTTGTTATGTTACCTAACAACGTAACAAAATATAGCCTATAACCTGGCCAGAGAATGTATCTATGAATTAAAAAAAAATCACGTAAATCGGATAAGTGGTTCTCGAGTGATAAGCACACAAACGGACAGACAGACAGACGTTGAGCTTTATATATATTAAAGATATTAGGGTGGGCCAATTTTTTAACCTACCTCGGCTATGTGAAAGTACTATCAATTCTAAGAAAAAACGCCAATGGAACTATACCTCTACATTCAACTTTAGTTCGGCGCATTTTTGATTGAAAATTTTAAATTTGAGTCCTTTGAATTCAAATAGGTTAAACTAGGAAAAAATTCTCACCAAGCTGAATTTTGGTGCAGACTTTTATTTTGATTTTCTAAGTATACTCTAAAAAGTACCCTTAGTTTGCCAGTCTGGGTTATTTTTTTCGAATTCTACGCCTAAAAATCTATAATAATCAACCATAAAATTGATTGCCCCTAAAAGTTCGGATTTTGGCACTTTTCACTGCACCTTTATCTGGAAGGAGGCAAAATGGTCTAGAATAGCATTATTAGGATTAAATTGGCATGATGACTACAAAATTGTCATCAAAAACTGAAAGAGGGCACAAAAGTAAATTTTAGGGTAACAAAAAACGCGATGACAACAAAAAATATGTTCTTTAGTTACACCAGGGGAGGGGGTGCTATTTTCAGTTTTTTTTTCTGGGCGCGCAGCGACCTCTAGATAACTTTAACTGCATGATCAATGTAAACCCTATAGTTGATCAAAGACACCCCATGCACATTATTCCTTAGCCACGTTGTCATTTTTGAGGTTAGGATTTTGTAATTTTTTTATAGCAATGTTCGGTACAGACCTACTGATATGATGTGCTAACATTTTTATGATTTTTATAAGTAAACGAGTTGTCAGTAAAGTTTTGCAATCTTGAAAATTAATTAAAATATCGTTTACATATTTTTTATTTTTTTTCTCAAAAAATATTGGCGCATTCACATTGATCAACAGGTCGATAGTGACGTAACTATCAGTGCTGTCAACCATCAAAATTTTTTTTCAAATATGCTTTCCGTTTTTTTAAAAAACGAGTAGAAGTTGTTATCAATGTCACCCCGTGAATCGAAGTAACCCCGGTTTACGGTACTGCAGCGATATAATTAAATATTGACTACCGTAAACCGTCTACAAATATATGCATAGAAAATTTGATAGATTTGGTGAAATTGTATTCAATTTATTTGATCTGAATAATTCTGATTATAAAGAAGTCAGAATGAAACATAAAATATGACAGGAAATAAGAAAAGCACTTTACAACTGAGGTGCAGTATTTCAAAACCCTACAAATCCAAAATTTAAAATTTTCAGAATCTAACAAAAATGTTTAGCTACTGTAGTATTTATCTGATGGAAAAAATTGTTTTGTTAAATTTTGGTTTTTATTATGTAATTTTAATACCTCTAATCATATAATGAAATAGTTATTATCAGATGTTTAAAAAAAATCATGAAAGTTATCAATTTTTGCAAAAGTTTTGAAAACCGCCTGAACTTTACTACGGGATTTGTAGTGTTTTGACAAACCGTAATATCACTATTCGATTCCTGGTGAAAACTAACAGAAACGGTTAAAAAATGTATTTTTTCAATTTTGGCGTTTGTCGCATTTTGCAAAACCTTGCCTCAATTTCAACTAAACCATTAACATAATCGACGTTAATTACTAAATGTACAAAACTATCAATCATTAAACCAGGTACTCGTATTTCTAAACAATAATATGTGTTGTAAAGTGTCACCTTTCTAGAGATTATCTAATCATTTAATTGCAAAGTAAACTGTAACAGGAAGAAGAGTGATTCCCGATGCGATGTGAGATAATATGTAAATTAGCATCACAATTCACTGTGTGTTGTTTGCGCTGTTACTTGTTACTTGTTAGTTGAAAGACAACACCGGCAAAGTTTCCCTATTTATATTGTAATGTTTTAATTAGATGTACGTCTACTGTGTGACAGTCTTTTGTTTCAAATGAAACATAAACTAATCAGGTACGAAGCACTCTAGTTGCTTTTGTGATTTGTGTATACGTTCTCAAGATGTGTAGGCTTTAATATGTATTTCTCTCTTTGTAACTTATCAAAAACTAGCTGTCACTCACTTAAATATAAAGTAGAAACCGGTTATAACGACATCGAAGGGACTGGTCATATTGGTTGTAAAAAACGGATAGTCGTAATAACCGGTAAAAATACAATTATATGGGATTCAGTTGGACTTTTATTTTGAGTCGTTAAAACCGATACGTTATATTAACCGTTGATGTTATAACCGGTTTCTACTGTATATGGTATTGTGGAGTTTATTTTAAATATTTTTTTTCTACATATAATATTGATCAATATTTAACGGTTTAGGCAGGGTATTGCAAAAGATCTCACTGGCGGTAAACTTTTTTCCGACTTACTAGATGGGCCCGCGCGGCTTCGCTCGCGTGGACTACAGAATTATTGTTTAGGATTTAAAAAATATATAGTTGAATTAAGTATAAACACGATTATTTACTTAAATTACCTACCTAAGAAAAGCGAATCAGAATAAAAAGTAAAAATAATTTTTGTTCTATTTATTTAAAAGTTAATTATTGAAAACAAATTAAACAAATGACAATCAAAAGAATACCGGCCCGTTCCGTCTGCCCAGCGCGGCGTCTAGTCGTAGTTCGCGCGAATTGTCACGAATAATGTTATTGTATATGTTACGGTCAATTTGATTATTCAGGGCATTTTTCATAATGCTTGGTCATTATAAATAATGTCCAATAAAATCGGGCAGTTTAATAATTTTGTATTTGTCTATGATAATTTATTACATTGCCCGGTCATTATAAATACTGCTATTATTTCTCTGGTCACTTTAATTAATTGACAACCATTTGGTAATCGTGTATAGTAAAAAATCAAAACAATTTACAGTATGTAGAAGAAGGTGCACTGCAAAATAAACCAGGGTCAAATTCTTTAACGTAAGTCAACATAACAAGGAGGAACTTTCTTCTATTGATAGTTATGTTCAATCTTCAACTTCGTTATATAAACCAAGCTCTGATTTCCATAATAACGAAAGAGAAATAAATGTCTCCGAGTCGTCTGAAATTCAAGTCCCCGGTCATGAAAAACGCGCGTATGAAGGTTATGAAGATGCCTCAGAAGATCCCAATGTGAAAAAAAGAAAAGCCAACATTTTAAAAATTAGAGAGATTTCAGCAACCAATCTAAAATGCTTCAAACCTCTAATTCAAAATACCCTGCCGCTAAAAAGGGTGACACAGTTAGAGTTCGAGTCCCAGATGTTGACAGAGGTCGCACTGATGGAAGAAATATTTTGGCATTTGTTCTTGAAATAAGAGATGCCAATCTTTATAAATTAGGCACGAAACATGGAATCCTAAATCAACTTTATGCTAGGAACCAATTTACAATATGTAATGAAAAGTTTATTTATGCCGAAGAAATTCCAGTCAGAGATTTCACTAAGAGAATGTGCAAGAATGTCATCCAAGACTGGGGGCCAAGTTAGTTATTTAAAAAAAATGTTTTAATCAGGGACTTGAACCGGAATTTATTTATGGTTCGGGTTCGGGTTCGGGTTCAACAATAAATTTCGGTTCGGGTTCAGTTTTAGGTTCAGCACGTTGCAAATTTTTTGGGTTCAAAAACCGTTATTTTTTTAGGTTCAGGTTCGGGTTCGGGTTCAAATAAAAAAAATATTTGCTAAATAAATGCACAGTGCTTCCTCGTGCTAAATTCATCAAAAGTAGTTAATTATCATGATCAGACATGATCCATTAATACAAGGTCTGTTTGACAGTTCGCAGTTCATTTATTCTATACTGTGACGTCATCACCATGAAATTTTTATAGTAAGGAATTTGTAACAAATGGAATATAAGTAAATAAACTACCAATACTGTTGTCCCCCCCTCCCTCTTGCACTAGATTTTAATAATTTTGAAATGGGATCGTTTTCAAGCCAGACCCAACCAAGTTTCATTAATATCGGTTCAGTGGTTCATGAGTTATGTGTGACAAGGATTCAGGAGACCAACACGAAACAAAAACGGACCTGAAACGGAAAGATCAAGTTTTAATTTTTTAAATCGGAGAACAATTTTTTGAAACTATTTCATTCTTGTATCTTCGATATTGTGGTTAACCATTGAATTTTCATACAATTTTAATCAAAAATAATAATTCGACAATTTTCTGAGTACCTAATTTGTCACGATTAACATTTGCAAGATTGAAAGGGGCAAAGGGAGTATCCGTGAGCTACGGTGGTTAAACTTTTATTATCATTGTAGTGACGATAGTGACCTTAGTGCATAAGTCACATCACATTATACCGCGAAATTCAAACGTATTACCAGTTTAGACATTTTATAATCAATGAAGAAAAATTAGTAAAATACTAAAAAAAATTTCTTGAACCTTTAAAAAATATATGGTTACCGGATATTCATTTAAAGGTTCGGGTTCAGATTCAGGTTTATTGACATTGAAATATAACGGTTCGGTTCGGGTTCGGGTTCATGAAAAATACGGGTTTTTTCGGGTTTCGGGTTCGGGTTCGGGTTCAGGTTCAGGTCCCTGGTTTTAATATAATATCCTCTTATTTTTGTATGTATAGAAATTTGAATAAAAATATTCTCAAATTGCCCACTCGACTTCCAGCATTATTTATAATGCCCGGGCAATGTAATATTTTCTATATAATTTATCATTTTGTCACATCCATTTGGGCACTTTTTAAACTGCCCGGGCATTATAAATAATGCCAAATTATTTACATTGACCGTAACATATATACTTATTTCACGTTATTTCCTAAACTAAAAGACCAAATTGGATTCTGTAAAAGGTAAATTATACCTACATTAAGTACTTATGACGATGAAATCATTTATTTCAATAAAGATTGAAGTTTTGCAGGTCAAAACTCCATGTTAACCGAACCCAAATATTTTATGTTTTCTTTGTAACATAAAATCAGTCATTGTGGCTTAAATATAAAAGTTAGATATATGGTGTCGCGGACTTTATTGTAGGACTTTTGATTCTACACAATTCTTTAACACATTATTTTGTTCTATATTCAACGGTTTAGGCAGCGTATTGCAAAACAGCGCACCGACGACAAAATTTTTTCCGACTTGATTTACTATTGTCGTCACTGCTTATCGTTAGTTGTTATGTTACATAACGTAACAATATATAGCCTATAACCTGGTCAGAAAATGTACCTATGAATTAAAAAAGACACCACGTAAATCGGATAAGTGGTTCTCGAGTGATAAGCACGCAAACGGACAGACAGACAGACAGAGAGATATTGCAGTTTATTATCATAGTTTATGCCCCAATGATTTAAAAAATAATACATTTTTTAATGTTTTTTTAATTCGATTTTGAAAGAAAAATCGGCTTAATATAATATTTTATAAGATAGTAATAGTCTGTTACATGTGTTGTTGATGTATGTTATTAAACCAATAATATTGAAGAACGTCTTAAGAAAACAAATACATTAGGGTCTTACGTGGATTTTAAGTTGCGCGGTGCGATTTTCATGCAAATTCAGGGATTTCCTGTTTTGGCAAGTGAGGTATCTAATGAAAACTGACAGTTAAAGGAATTTAAATATGTAAATGATTTGTTAATATTAAAATGTTTTTTTTAACAAGATTTCGTAAACGGTCCCGAGTTATCAGATAGTGATGATAATTTTGATAAAAAGATATAAAAAAAAGATCTTACTTTTTAATAAAATAAAATAAAATTCAAAAACAAACAAATTTTATTTTAAGTTTTACAGAAAGTTCTTTTAGATCTTTTTGTAGACAAAACTTTTTTTATAATATTTTCGATCTATTTTAATTAATTAATTTGATTTAACGCGGTTTTAGAAAATTATAAATCGTATCTCTAATTTTACAATATAAGAAATGTCTTCTTTAAAAAAAACGCGATTTACTGTGGAACGTAATTACCGCGTAAAGAGAAACTCTACTGTACAGTTAATATATTTATTTTTTCAATAAAATGGTTAACATCGAAAACGACAGTATGTGAGTTCGCATATGAAAATTGAGTATAGACAGAACGACATGTTTAGTAACATTTAGGTACTAATTATTATTATTGTAAGTTGCTATAATGATAGTAGTTTTTCATTGCTTTGAATTAACCTGGTTCTGAGACTACACGTGAAGGTATGTATTTTATAATTTTTAGTGTTCCGAAGAAACCCTATTAATCACACTTTGTCGTTCGTACGTCCTTTTCAGTCAAAGCACAATAGCTCGTTAACTATATAAGCTAGACCCTTGAAATTTTTACTGAACATGTAAAATGACACCCTCTAGTAAAATACGTACAAATATTTTGAAAAAATATCTTTTTAGGGGGAATTCTAAGTAGCTAAAGCTAAGTAATAAATTGTTTTTATGTGGCACATCAAAATGTGTAATCAAATTAGTATAATTTGACCCTGGTTCTCATTTTTTTCTAAACCAAAAATGGCGCCTGCAGGGGGCTTTAAAGCAAATTCAAAAAAGAAACAAACAAAAAATATTCTAAGGCATGTGGGGTATCAAAATGTAGATTTTGATACCCCAGTCAATTGATAGAATATGACCATATTTTTGATTATTTTATAACGGAATATGGTGCCTGCAGGGGGCTTCAAAAAACATGATTTTGTCCCCCCCCATAACTCAATAACTTTTTTTTTTAATCTGAAAATAATTTGGTAATGGAAATTTGGTGGAACTACCAACGACTAATACTAAAATCAACAATATCATATCAAATTTTTGAAAAATAGGGTGGGGCGTCATGGAATTTTTTTATTTTCATATCTAGGCTTGTAGGATGTCAAAATGCAGAACTTAATAAGTAGAACAACATCCTATTTTTATATTTATTTCTAACTCAAAAATGCACCTATAAGTGGCTCCAAATAGTCCACGTAGTATATATACTTTGGAACCCTTATGGCATCCACCCGTGTATGTCTTGACAGATTTTTATAATATTTAAAAGGGTTGGAGTTTCGAATAATCAGTGTTTAAAACGTCTCTCTAAAGCCAATTATGTAGAATTTCAATAAATAGATTCAAAATAAATTCCAGATTTAATAAAACCTCGTTTCTCTAAACTCTAATATATTGGACCCTATTTAAATATGAAGTATGTACACATGTGTTTTATAACAGAATAATATTTATTTATTTTTTGTCAGAGTGTATTTGTGGTTAGAGAGTCCCAGACATATACATTATGTTCGACTGGAACCGAGGTTGTTTATTCCTGGGAAATGTTCCCGTGGGTTAGCCGGGGATAAAAGGGACAGAATCCGGTCGCGATGGTATTTATCAACCGGAACACCACACCCCTCTCCCCCCGTTCTTCTTCCCGTGACTCCGCGTAAAGCTAGATCTTCCTGCCCCAGCGACCGATATATCTACTTGTTGTTATACATATATAATATATAATATAAATGCACTTGTGACATTTATATCGTAATAGATACATATCTTTAATTGTTTTGTTTAATAATAAATTAAAAGCTTTTTAGTAGGTATTGTTTGTTTCAAATTAATATGAATAACTGTAAATTAAAATTGGAAAACTAAGTAGTAATCAAACGGTTAATGTTCAATTATTATATGTAGTGAAAGTACTGGCGTCACGCCCAGTATTATCAAGTTTAACTAAATGCTCCTTTAACTAACTGTCATATTATCAACAGATGCAAGCATATTACATTTAATTAAATAGATTTAAAATTTTCTGGAGTATTTATTTACAACGTATATTATGTAAATTTTTCATTGAGAGCTTAAATATTGATTTAAATCACGTTTGTAATACACCAAATTTCTTTTAAAGGAGCATTTAGCGCTAAAGGAGCTTTAAATTAGTTGATAATACCGGGCATCAGTCTTGGCATTTAAGGGGAGGTTCTCATCTAGCGACCCAAAAATTACGTGATTTTCGCGATTTTTTTTCTTATGGAAGGAAGTAAATAAAGTAGTCACGTTTTTTGGTACTTATTAAGTATGTTATTAACTACTTTTACAAATTTTTATGAACAAAAATACCGAATAGTTTATTAGTTATATGCATTCAAAGATAGTCATCGAAAAAAAAAGACACCTCCACGGGCGGCAAGGTAACGCATCCAATTTGATCTGAAATCAAAAAATCAAAGTTTTTTTATAAAATAGAAGACATTTGCTGGATCCTGAACTAAAATCACTAAGATTTTGCGGACTTGCAAAAAAAATTTTTTTTTTCGCACTTTTTTGGCTCTAAAAAGTGCTGTAACAATAAAAATAATGATTGTAAAATTATGATTTTAGTTCAAGATCCAGCAAATTTAATTATCTTTAAAATAAAAAAAATTCATATCGATATCTATAGTAGTTTTTGAGATATTTTGCCGCCCGTCTCAGAAAACATGGTTTCGAGAAATACCCCTTTAAAGTTTTAGTAGTATTCGATTTTAGAATTCAACATGTATATGTGTATGTGTGTGTATATATATGTATAGTGTATAGACATCTAGCGGCATTCGAGGTAGCTAGAAATACATATAAATACCATGCCATGGTCACAAAAGTGTGGGAAATTAAAAATTAATACCGAAAAAACGCGCTACCGCAAAAATTCCATTTTCGCGTAAAAAGACGACTTCGGTTTTTTGACTATAACTTTAAAAAAAAATTGAATTCGGCAAAACGGGTTTCACGAGCGTATTCTACGAGACAAAAAAATCGATTTTTTGGTCGTGCTTGATGAGAACCTCCCCTTAAGGTTATTTATTGGTGTAGCACCCCTTAAGTTGTGAAATATCCGTTTTTTACATTTTTATACGTACCTACATGAAATGTACTGTATAAAAAAGTATAAGTAGTGATCATTAAAAATTCGAACTCGAGATTTTAACGGAATTACACGTTTTGAGGGTCCCTAAATCATATACAACCATGATATTATCTTTCCTGTTTAAAATGAGTTTTAACTTTTTACTGTATGATTTTTTTTACTAACCGAGATGTACTAGTTTGAAGAAATAATATTTTTGTTAATAGAGTGTAGTAGACACAATGAACTTTATTACATACATATGTATATCTTCAAAGTAGTATATTTCGGCGAAGAAAAGTCACACAGTGAAATGTAAAAATCAATTTAAAGAAAAATGATAGTACTATTTGTAATCATGAAAGAAAACTTCAGAAAAAAATTACCTACTAACAAGGGAACCTTTTCAAGTCGAAAATTCGTATCAAGTTTAAGCTTTGTATATAGTTAGAGGAGGTCAAGGTAAGTAACAAAAAAATTATCACAGCTGCGGTAAAACGGTTTAAGGGGGTGAAACACTCCTATGAAAATGTGCAAAATAATCATATATTTTCAAATAACTCCGAAACTAATGAAAATTTAAAAAAATCTACAATACAAAATGTTCATGATTTTTTATGCTCTTTTGAATGGCGATAGTCAAAATTAACCGTTAACCGCGACCTCCCATCCACATTCCATAGGTTTAATTTTTTCGATTTTTGACAATCGCCATTCGAAAGAGCATAAAAAATCATGAAAATTTTGTATTGTAAATTTTTTTAAATTTTCATTAGTTTCAGAGTTATTTGAAAAAATATGATTATTTTGCACATTTTAATAGGGGCGTTTCACCCCCTTAAACCGTTTTACCGCAGCTGTGATAATTTTTTTGTTACTTACTTTAACCTCCTCTAACTATATACAAAGTTTAAACTCGATACGAATTTTCGACCTGAAAAGGTTCTCTTGTAAGTCACTTATTCAGATCTCTAGGAATTTTTTTGCAGACCAGTGTAATTAGCGATAAATAAAAAATCAAACAATGTTTAATAGGTTTATTTAGGGTAAAACCAGGATAGATGCCGCAGTGGGATAGGTGCCTCGTTTCCGAGATCCAAGCCCCCTAAAGTCGCAACATCGAATTAATAGTTTAAATAAGAAGCGTCAACCCCACATACCTTAGTCCCCCGCAAACCGTCGAGCGAAACAAAAATGTCTCGCTTGTGCGTGTTATTATTTCCGCAGCGAACGCGACAAATGCTTCAAAGTTTGAGAGTTAAGTATTTACTGCTACATATATTTATAAGTAGTAATAAATTCCGTTCTATTTTTATTATATCAATACACTGGTTCATTAAGTACACACCTAGGTGTTAATAATCGCTCTTTTGTCTTTATTTTAGTTAAAAAATAAAAAAACATCTATCCATATCCAAAAGGATAGTCACCCCGATTTTTCGCGGTATAGGTGCCTTTGGGGCATCTATCCCCATACATACATATGACTTATTTTGAAATGTTATATTTTTCTTTTAGTTGTTTCATATTGACAGATTTTAATGTTCTACGGGGCATCTACATATATCCTGATAGTGCCTAGCGTGTATTAAAAAAAGTATTTTATTAGGTAGGTACTTATCGGTAAAGCAAAAACATTCGCGGTTATTCATATGTTTACCTAACCTAAAATTGTTAACATTTGAAACCCGCGAATCTGTTGACCCTACTTATCGAAAATATTATGTTGTATTCTTGTATTAGTATGTCTAACCGTTGTTATAATGGATAAATGTTTATACGTTGCTTTATGGATAGATACCCGTGTACCTTCATATGATTTGTACTTATGATATTTACGCTATAAAACTTTTGCGCGGTAGGTATGTTTAATGTTATTGTTGTCAAATTTAATATTATTGTTAGCGACCTTACTTTTTTACAATAATCATTGTAAAATCAATGCCATATTACAATTATCTCATTAAAATTACAAATAAAACATTTAAAAAATATAGGTATTTATTTTACTTATTTTATTTCATAAGGCATCTATCCTTCTTAGCAATTTCATGATGGGGCATCTATCCATATAGGTAGGCATCTATCCTCAAAAAAATAGTATTTCTAAAAACTCAATTTCTGCAAAATCAGTTATTGTTAGGTCAACAAAAACAAGTAATAATGTAATATAAAAGACTAAAGTAGCTATATTCATAGGAATTATTCATGGTAAATTATTAATTTTAAAATGAGGAGGTCTTTACAAAAAGTGGGGCATCTATCCTGGTTTTACCCTATGCACTAAAAAAGTATATAGGAAAGTAATAATTATAAAAATAACATTATTAGGTAAAGTTTGACTTATCTGGTAAATATTATTGCACGTTGTATTTATGTTTCAATGTATACGAGTATGTCTGTGCTATTTTAATAGAAACTTTATTATAATTAATACCATAGAAATAATGGTAACAAGCAAATAAAGTCCATTTCAATATGCTTAAGCGGGAGGGTATTATAACTTTAACTAAACTTTGTCTGCTATATTTGTAATCATTCTCTATGTGTATTTATGTAGTAATATGCAGTCGCTACTGGAAACTTTATTAAATACTGTAATTATTATGTAGATGTATATACCTAACTATATAAAATGTTTCAATAAAGTTGACGACTAGATAGCTTATTGAAATTTAAACTGGTTTAATTCTAAAGAATATCAGTGTTTCTAAAACAGTCTTTGTATTGTTTAAAGATATTATTGTATACCGGGTGTCCCAGATAACTTTTCTAGCATGGGGATCTCAGTATCTATAAGAGATATTGGTTTGGTTAAATGAGATTAATTATTTGTAAGAAAAGGGTGAGTATTACTACACAAAAAAATATTCATGATTCTATGTGGTTTAGGCGGTATACCGAAAAAACTGAAAATTCGGAATTTCTTTAACCCTTCTGTCAACCATTAGGTCTGACCAGACCTTTTTGATCTTTCCATAAGTTTTTTTGATAGAAATATTTTATGCATCTTTATCAAATTCCTTGAATAATAATAGGGTGTGTGGGAGTGCGAAAAAAAATGATATTTCTATTTGTATACCTCTTGTCTACCTTATAGGTCTGGCCAGACCTTCATACATTTAATTGCCTTTAAAATGGGGTACCGTTACCACTTAAAATTCCACAACCGACCACTAGCCAAACAGCAGCAAAACAGAAGAAGTCCTGCAAGATTTGCCGAGTAAATGATAAATTTCAAAGAAAAACAAGATTCACGTGCAATGCTTGCGCAGACCCGGTATGTTTGCAACATAGCCGGCAATATTTAAAATGTCACGAATGTGTGAATCTAGAAGATAAATAAAAATACAAAAAAAAAATTAAATAAAATTTAAAATGTATTAAAATAAGAGAAAAAAATTATTTTATATTCAAATTAATCTATAAAAAAAGTTTTATTAATTTTTTCCATTTATTTTATTTCATTCTCATACAAAATAAATGAAGGTCCAGCCAGACCTATATGGTAGACGGAAAGGTTTTAGAACTGTGGTTGACAGAAGGGTTAAATGACTATAACTTTTTTGTTAAAGTAGATAGATACTTTTTGTTTGCGGTTTCTTAAGGCATTTTTTTGTGTAAAATTGTTTGGTGTATTTAGAATTTTTATATTACTTTTAGTTTTTCTTATCGACCACTATGTTGACTATAGCATATTTGAACGTGTTTTTTTACTCTACTTTACAACGATATGTCACATGACATACTTATTATCGAAAAAAAGTTGATGTACTAAAGACCAATGATACCTATTTATGAAGTATTTTATTAGAAACATTTAAGTGAGCCATGAAAAATAAAAATGGTAAACAAAAATCACAATAACAACAATCAAAATAACAAATGAATATTTAATGCCATAGTCAACTTAGTGGTCCATAAGAAAAACTAAAGTTAGGGCTTGTAACTTGGAAACTAAAAGTGATATATAAATTCTAAATACACCATTCAATTCTACACAAAAAATTCTTTAAGAAAACGAAAACAAAATGTATTTATCTACTTGAACAAGTATACCGCCTAAACCACATAGAATCGTGAATATTTTTTTGTGTAATAATACTATCCCCTTTTCATACAAATAATTGATCTGATTTAACCAAACCTGTATCTCTTATAGATACTGAAATCCCCATGCTGGAAAAGTTATCTGGGACACCCGGTATATGTATAACCAAAAACTAAATTATCATTTAGCATAAAGGATCCCGCAATTTTTTATTGGGACTGGATTTCGGTGAAAATTGCATATTTTTGATACATTGTGATTTATGTGATGCTTTCACAGGTATAACTTCGAAAAATGTCATTTATAGATCCGACTTGTTTTATGAAAATGTCACTGTTTAAAAGGATAAGAAGAAATTAGTTAAGGTTATACAATTATTGAATTAGAATAGGTCCATATTAGAGAAAATCGACATTTGATATTTTATAATAAGAATAGGCCTGTATTTAAATGCATTTTTAGGGTTCCGTAGAAAACTAGGAACCCTTATAGTTTCTCCATGTCCGTCCGTCCGTCCGTCCTGAAAAATTTTGTCATAATAAGATGAAATTTGGTATACGGTCGTAGACTGATGACCCAAAAACAGAAATAATAAGATTTTTGAATTAAAAATTTTTTAGACCCCCCTTTCATAAAATGAAAAGTGTTTTAAAAAAAAAAATTCACCTACACCATTGAGTGGGGTGTCGTTAGAAAGGTCTCCTAAAATGCAACAAAAAATGTAACAGAAATTTTTAATTTTAACCCTTCGATCACGATGTATTTTCTCTCCAAAGTAATTAAAATAGCGCCCCCCCCCCTCTATTTTCTAAACTATCAATTAAAAAAATCTGAAAAAATTTCAGAACGTAGATTTTAATTAGTACTTTCACTGAAAATTATAACGAACATTGTCAAAAATATTTTGGACCCACTTTCATAGACTGAAAATTGAACTTACATTTTTTTTTCCACTTACCCTATTGAGTGGAGTGTCATTTAATAGGTCTCGTAAAATGCAATAAAAAACGTCAAATAATTTTTTGATTTTAACCCTTCAGTCGCGATATATTTGCTTTGTAATGTCGCTGTCAGAGCGTCCCCCCCTTCTATTTTCTTAACTATTGATTCAAAAAATCTGAAAAAAATTCAGAATGTAGCTTTTAATTAGTACTTTCACTGAAAATTATAACGAACATTGTCAAAAATATTTTGGACCCCCTTTTCATAGATTGAAAAGTGAACTCACATTTTTTTCATTTACCCCATTGAGTGGGGTGTCATTTAATAGGTCTCGTAAAATGCAATAAAAAACGTCAAATAACTTTTTGATTTTAACCCTCCAGTCGCGATATATTTGCTTTTTAATGTCGCTGTCAGAGCGCCCCCCCCCTCTATTTTCTAAACTATCGATTCAGAAAATCTGAAAAAAATTCAGAATGTAGCTTTTAATTAGTACTTTCACTGAAAATTATAACGAACATTGTCAAAAATATTTTGGACCCCCTTTTCATAGATTGAAAAGTGAACTCACATTTTTTTCATTTACCCCATTGAGTGGGGTATCATTTGATAGGTCTCCTAAAATGCAATAATAAAAGTCAAATGACTTTTTGATTTTAACCCTTCAGTCACGAAAATTTTGAAAAATACTTTTTATAAATCGTAGTGAGAATAACTACGGAACCCTATCATGTGCGTGCCCAACATGCACTTGCCCGTTTTATTTTTATTCTCTGTTCTCAAAAAATATTGTTATATATTAATACAAATTATTATTTAACATTTAAATTAATAAAACTCACAGTAAAACTTATAAATCCGCATGCCTAGCAGTGCCCTTGATATAATTTGGACGTAGTAGCTTGGAGACGATATTTTGACAATTTACAAAATAAATATCGTCTATAACAAGAAAAACAAATCATCGGACTCCTTTTTGCGCATGAATTTTTGCGTACTATTTTCTACCACTACTGCGGGGTATGTCCGAATGTGCCCCAGTCTACTTGTCCGAAAGTACCCCATATGCACATTTTTCATCTAACTAGATAAAATTAATTCCCTGAGCAACAGGTGAGGTTAAATTTATATTAAATTATAGGTCATGTAATGGCATTTGGTGAACTGCAATTGCCAAATAGCTAAGTGAAAAAATAAAAACGCGAAAGCTTATGATATTTGCCTCAAATATTATTACAACATAAAAAAACAGGTTTTTGCTTATAAAAACTTTGTTTGTTACGCTGAAAAACTGTATATTTGTCACACAATAACGCTTTGTTCTGGCTACCTATCGTAAACCTCAGTTGTCAACTAGCACGTCATTTAGGCGGAAATTTCAAGAAGTCCGAACGTGCCCCATGTCCGAACGTACCCCACTCTCCCCTACTGCACGAAAAATTAATTATGCAACATTCAACAAACATATTGAACTTTATACAAATTATATCACTTTAAATAAATAGTTTCCACTAAAAAAATAATACTTTGCACTTGAACTATATTTGAACCTATCAGATTTAAAAATTACATATTTTTGATGTATTTATTGTGATTTTCTATATTTTAATCTAACGTTAAAACTAACCTCAATTCTTTGGCCAAAATAGAATTCATATTTTCTATGTGATTTTCTGAATTTAAAAAAAAAAGAACCGAATAACATTTTAAAGTGCTACGTATTAAAATTTATGTTCGATGTACAAAGTGAAGACTATCTTATATATAGTGCAATTAAATTTAACCCATAAAAATATATAAAAACTTAAATTATATACAACTAGTTGTAAATCAACCTGTATAATAAGAAGACATAAAAAATGCAGAAAAACTACGCTAAGCTTTTATTAGTTAATTTTTATTATTTTTAAATAACTACAAAACAATAATAAATATACAGAACTGTTAATTAACTACAACAAAAGAGGGAGGGGTGCTAAGCATGACTTCGAGGGGGAGGGGGTAAATGTGTTTAAATTTACATATCATTTTACTTAAGCACGGTTTTTAAATATAAAAATAATAACTAATAAATGTAAATTGTGTTTCATTATGCATTATAATGTTATAAAATGTTATACAGGGTGTTCGCGGGAACCGAGTGATCATTGCTAACTTTGTTATTATTGGAGCTAGAAGATCGGTTAAATGGACAAAGTATCAGTATTACAACAGGGATCAATAATGGCGGTGTCAAAAAAACAATTGAATGTCAAATTTCAGAGATATATTGAAATACAACTTTTTTTTAAATAGAATACCCTGTATATTTTTATTGAATTTTATAGCTGAGGATGTTCTCTTTATAAAAGTGTAATACATGTATGATGGTAAAATTGATAGAAAACAAGTTATAACTACTATAAAATTAATAGAAAATATTGGAAAATAGTGTGCTATGAAGATTTAATAAAATCCAAACAAATGATAAAAAAATTTTAAACAATTGTTTCATGCATTTATTTCGCAGATTTTTTAACGTTTTTGAGTATTATTAATAAAAAATAGAATTAATTATAATAAATAATTTTTTTCATTAACAATTAAATTCAAAAACATAAAAATTGTTCGAATAAATGGCGGTAAAACCTGAAACAATTGTTTTAAATGTTTTAATCTTTTGTTTGCATTTTATTAAATATTCATAGCACACTATTTTTCGATATTTTCTATTAATTTTATACTTGTTATAACTTGTTTTCTATCAATTTTACCATCATACATGTATTACACTTTTATAAAGAGAACATCCTCAGCTACAAAATTCAATAATAATATACAGGATGTTCCATTTAAAAAAATGTTATATTTTAATATATCTCTGAAATTTGACATTCAATTGTTTTTTTGACACCGCCATTGTTCATCCCGGAAAAAATACTGATACTTTGTCCATTTAACCGATCTTCTAGCTCCAATAATAACAAAGTTAGCAATGATCACTCGGTTCACGCGAACACCCTGTATATGTTATAAAAATGAAGCAAAATATTTTTTGTCTGTTAAACAAAATCTAAGAAAAAACAAGTATACATTTTTTTCTGCTGACTGATTTTAATGGGTACAATTGAAACTATACATATAAAACAATCAAATACGAAGAATTGCAAATCGTAAGTTATTGTCTTTTGTATTTTTATGAAAACTGTTGAGCCATAGATAAAGATAAAGCACGGACATAAGAATTTGTTTCATTTCATTTTTATAATATGAAAAAAGAACATTGTATTATACGCCGGCCGGTTTACTTTATCGATTAGTTGTAACCATATATTGTTTCATTTTTATTTTGCTTTTGATACACACGTACAGGTGTTCCAAAATTCACTCCTAACCCTTTGTAATTTTTACTTTCTTATACCCATGTAGGTATATGAAATATACATATAGTATAATATAAGCATAGGTAGGCATTAACTCGTTAATCCGTTAATCGTTAATTAACGAAGTTAACAAAATGGTTAACGGATTAACTTTTAAGTTAACTTAAAAAAATGTTAACGCTTTTGTTAACTTCCGTTAAATTCAACTTCCGTTAACTTTAGTCCGTTACATTGGTTGTTTGATGAAAAGTACATAACAAAGTTGTCGAAATAGCTAAAAAAAATAATCTACCGTGTGCCACAGGACTTTCTTATACATAATAATGACAATTAATAGTGTAAGTGATTTTTTTTATTGAAAGATATTACTGACGAACTAATAAAAGATAGAATAAAATGAATGGGATATAAACTATAGAAATATTATTTTATACATACTGATATCGAACGAATTATGTTTAACGTAATTACTAACAATAAGATGTACACATAGATGTTTACTCTTGTCATTTTTTTAAATTTTGGATTTATTTTTGAAATTAGACAAAAATGTTTAAAATAAAAAATGTCGTGTATGTTATTATCTATAATTTATTCCCCATACATTTTTTTCCAACACTTATGATTTAACCAGAAAGAATTTTTTAAAATAATTATTTAGAATAGTCTATACTAGTTGCCGGGTGATTTGACCGTACAGATCACGACTCATACGGTCAAGTGACCCGACAACCACTGCAAACTAAATGAAATAGAGTATACAGTGTTTATTCTCTGTATTACGTATAACGTATTTGAGTTACAGCGTCTACAGACAGACAGACACACAGACATCATGGCGAAAATAGTCAGAATGGATTAAGGGAAGATCAAAATTGATAATTCCAACAAAATCGAAAAAAATCGCGTTTACTATACTTACTTATACTATATGTATATTTCATACGTACATTTGTATAAGAAAGTAAAAAGGTCTACAAACATTTTGGATGGTTAACTTTTTAACGGATTAACTTTAACTTCCGTTACATTTTCAGAATTTTAACGCTTTAACGGTTAACGAAGTTAACTTTTTTATTAACGGATTAACGATTAACGAAGTTTACTTTTCGATTAACTGTGCCCACCTATGAATATAAGTAAGCTGATTGTTTTCGAAATCCGGATTTTGAGATGGAATTATCCATTTTGACCTTCCCTGAATCAATTCTGATTATTTTCGCCATAATGTATGTGTGTCTGTCTGTCTGTAAGCACTGTAACTCAAATAGGACAAATCGTAGAAGGGTAAAATTTTATATTTAATATTAATTTTTGTCTGGGAAGAAAACCTTCAATTTTTGAAAACGATCTTTCAACCGGATACGGTGTTTACCTAGATCGATTTTTGAATTTTTCGAATTACATTGAAACAGTGTGAATTAGAGAAAAATGGCCAAGTTAAAAATTGTAGGTTATATTATTATCTATCATTTATGTTCTATTCATTTTTTCGAAAAAACAAATTAAAAAACATTATAATTCAAATAACAGAGAAGAAAAAATATCTGCCATGAGTGTCATGGAACTTTCTTATACGTATAACAGAGATTGAACAGTGTACGTGTTTGCCATATGTACCATGAGACTTTCTTATACGTTATACTGAGAATAAACAGTGTGTGTTATTCTAAATAATTATTTTTAAAAATTATTTCTGGCTAAATCATAAATGTTGGAAAAAAATTATGGGGAATAAATTATATGTAGTTAATAATAAACTCGACATTTTTTATCTGAAACATTTTTGTCTTATTTCAAAAATAAATCGAAAATTAAAAAATTGACAAGAGTAAACATCCGTTTTTAGTGTCCGGTTTTGTAATTACGTTAAAAAAATGCATTTGATACATAATTTAGAAAATAATATTATCTATAGTTTATGTCCCATTCGTTTAATTCTATCTTTTATTAACTTTTAATAAAATAAAAATTACGTACATTCGAAAGCCCAGTGGCTTCCATGGCAGATTTTTTTCCTTTGTTATTTTAAATAAATAAAAATATGGTGGAGGTGCAAAGTATAACATAGTTTTTACTTAGGTGTACTACTCTGTAAGTAATTGTGTAACATTTAACTTTAATTTATATATAAGGGGTGTGGTTTAAATGTAATAAATAAAGAGTACAGACATGTTAGAAGTTTTCCATTAATTTTATTATTTTTTATTTCGTTCACTTGTATGTTCGTAAGTTACTTTGTTTGTTTGTTTCCGTTTCCGTTATATTAAAATTGCAACAGGAACTTAAGGTCGTTGCATTGTCTCTTAACGCTAGACATCCCATATGTATATATGTATATATGTATGTTTTAGAATTGGAGTATATGACCATTTTGATAATATATTTATAAGTTACTAGCGAAATCCCGCGGCTTCGCTCGCGTAAACTTCAAAACTAATTAGAACCCTCCATACGTGATAGGGGATGACATATAACATTTTTGTATATTGATTTTTATTCATTACCTATAAAAAACGTAAATATCTCGGATCTTAGTTAAAAATTGTAAAAACTACCCTCGCCATTAGGGGTTGAATATCGAATTTTTTTATTGCAGATTATTTTGCCCGACCCCACCATTATAACGTAAGCAGCTATGCAGATAAACATTAGAGGTTGAATGTCGAAATTTTTATTTTAATAGATGAATATTTTGCCCGAATTTACCTTTAAAAGTAAAGCAGGTATACAGATAAACATATCTAAATCCATCCTCGTCCCTGTCACATGCAATTAGGGCTTGAATATCGAACTTTCATTTTTAATTGAATTTAAATTTGTTAGAATTTACTTTAATATCATGAACAATTATGAAGATAAATATATCAAAATTCCCCCCTCCCCTCCAATTTCCCATAAGGGTTGAATTTTCGTAACTGATATTTGTCTTGTAGAGTACCTACTTGTGCCATGTTTCATTCGGTGAATACAAAAAAAAATATTTTACAAATTTTTCCACCCCCCTAACACTTTAAGGGTTAAGTTTTGAGAAATTTCATTATTCATATTATAGAGTATGTTCTATAAGTTTCATTTAAATGCAAACAAAAACAATTTTTTTATATAAACTTTGACACCCTGTTTTAACCCCGTAGGGGTTGAATTTCGAAAAATCCTTTCTTAGTGGGTGCTTACATCATAAAAGGAAGGCACCTACGAAATTTCAAGTTTCTAGGTCCAGGGGTTTGGGCTGTACGTTGATATATGAGTGAGTGAGTGAGTGAATGAGTGAGTGGTTAAGGACAAACTCTTTTATAGATATAGATTTAAAACGGGAATAATTGGTCAAAAGTTTAGTTATAAAACATGCGACATATGTCTTCAGTTGGTATTTATTTTATATTTCGATCGTTAGATCTTCATCAGAATTATAGATGATATTTTTACACATTTGTAAAAATAATCATATTACAATGAGGTTCTTAATAATAATATAATATCTTCAATAATATAATATTTATAAATATAATGTACAGATATAAATATCTTCAAAATCTAATTAATATACAAACATATTTTTTTATACAGAACATGATAGGTTACGTGGGTTACTTAATGTTCTTGGGATGCTGTTGCGTAATCATAGGGCCCCATTTTACTTTTAGCCCCAGGCCCCACGAAGGCTTAATCCGGCACTGAAACCAACTATAGTATTCTTGAACGAAGGAATAACGTAGTTGGATTAAGAGCATGTTTCTTATATTAAGAAAATATTGTTTTCGTTATATACAAAACAAGGTTTTCTTGGTCCAATACAGTTTTTTTCTGTGTAGAGTTCGTTTTTAAAATTATTGTAAGTAGATAGACTTATATAACATATTAGTAATATAATTCAAATTAACAACGTTATTATGTCAGAGAAAAAAATTAGAAAATATGTTCTATAAATTGGACACTGGGAAGTATCTAATGAGTTAAATAAAACATTAAAACGTTTTCCACACGGACTCATGACAAAAATGTACTCACCCGCAATTGCTTTTTGACTCACGATCACTATCCAAGATATGAAAATCGATCACGCTCACGTCGACTCACGAAAAATCTTTTCAGAAAACCTTTTGCAACATTTGAACATCTCCATTTTTCTATAACATTTCTTTCAATAGCCAATATTTCCAAATACATTTGGCCGTACAAATTGGGTGAAACCTATAAACAAATATATATCTATAAGATAATAAATTTGAAATACAGCCAATCAAAATACATTTGAAAAATGAACCAAATTTATTTGGTTTAGATAAAACTGGTAATGGGTATATAAGCCAATAAAAATAAAATATAGGATAATAAAAGTAACTTTATATTTATTTAAAAATGAAAAATTATTTCTGTATAAAAAAAAACGTACAATATATAGAAACAGAGTAATCAAATTAAAATACAAAATGTAATAAATAAAAGTTTAAATATGATAAAACACCCTAACCATGTAGTATGTATGTATGTTTGTTTGTTTGTATGTTTAATGTACGTAAATTATCATTAAATATCAATTTCGTCTACAATTTGTAAAGATAAAAAATGGTTCCATTAAATTGTTAAATAAGTCATTCTATTTACAAAAAGATGGGACTAATTCAAGGGGTTATAAATTTAAATAAATAAATGCAGGGATTTTGTGTATGGAGTAGATAGAAACAGTGGCGTATCTATTTAAATTAACTTTTATCAATTGTGGTAGTATTTTTTTTAAATACCAGGGGGTCAGTCCGCGGTGACGGTCGTGACATTTCAACTCGGATTGGAGTTCATAATTTCTAAATAATACTAGTAAATAACATGGTTTTACCTTTTTTCTGTAGATCTTAATGCAATACATGTATATTGAAAAAATAAAAGGTCTACGATTAATTTACAAAATAATGTCGGCGTTTAAAGCCCTGTGACGGTCGTGACGCCAACTATTGCAAGTCTTGCAACCTCTATTCAAAATCTCAAAATATTAGCGAAAATATTGAAGATATTTTATAATAATTATACTTTAATATGTTACGAATAAATTATTTTTTAGTACCACACGAGCATCAGGTAAATACGGAATGTATTTAACTGGTTATTACTCAACAAACATTGTAACGGCCGTGACAGAAAATTGTGACGGTCGTGACACGTTGAATAAAAGGATACAGTAAGAGTACTTTTTGTGTGTTTATTTGCTTTTTGATATTATTAACTAATACTTACAACAATTATTTATCAAATACATCAAAAAAATCATTAAATTTATAATAAATGCGGTCACCCTTAGTCATTATTGTTGGTGAGGGTAATTTTTTGTTAATTTGGTCAAACGTCATGTTTGATATGGTATTGTCAAAGACTTTTAATAGTTTGCCACGATCATCACATATTCTTAAGTAAGTTATTGTGATTTCATCTTATTTGTTGTCTTTTTGGAAATTTTTTGTAAATTTTTGAAAATATTATGAAAATTAACCAACATTCTTCTAATTTTCTTTTGGTTTATGAAAATTGATGTTAAATAGCTTGTTAATTTTATATTTTAGTATACATTTTCGTAAAATATTTTTTTGACTATTTGGTATCGATTACCGCGAACTGACCCCAGGGCCTTTTTCAGGTTTTCAGGTTTTTACAACTTCATTTGCTGTCGAGACTTGAAACAACGATCCCGAAAGTGTTTAGCGTTCTGAATGAGTTTTTCGAGATATCCTTATCTAAAAGTGCTAAAATGATATAAATATTATATTTATAAGCTCTGTTTATCCTTCAAAAATATGTAGTAAATATTTGTTTCTTTATTGGTGCTAGATTGACTAAACTATAACTTTTATTTATTTTTTTTTGCAAATTTTTACTCACTATACTTTAGGTTTTACAGCTTTTTAAATTTCAAAAATGATTAAAGTAACGCCGTTTTTACGGTTGTTATTTTTACTTGCATAGTTAAAAAATACCTATATTGAGACAATCAAGGTTAATATTTTATTTTTCACAGAAAAATGATTAAAATGTAGCTTAAAATATTAGACTCAAAAAAACGGTCAAACTAAGAAAAAATTCCGACCAATTAAGCTGGATTTTGGTGGAGACTTTTATTTTGATCTCATAAACATACCCTAAAAAGTACCCTTAATTTGGATGGCGGGTATTAATTTTTTAGGGGGTAAAGTGGGGCTAATTCTAGTTTTTTGCAAATATCTCAAAAATTATTAATTTTTAAATTATTTTCCTCGAAATAAATTTTTTTAACCCTCTAGAAAGAGTATTTTTTTGTTAAATTCAATATTTGTCGTCCCAATCGATTCGTCTAAGTGTCCCCAACAAATATCAATCATAAAAATACCCCGTCATCGATTAGGATTTTGAGAAAAATTGAAAAAAATCTTGAAAACGGGGTTTTCAGCCTTCAACCCCCTTTTTAAGGGTGTTGCACTACTTTTCGCTAGTCTGAATTATTTTTTTCAAATTCTACGCCCCAAAATCTATAATAATCAACCATAAAATTGCTTGCCCCTAAAAGTTCGGATTTTGGCACTCTTCACTGGCACTTTGACTGGGTTAACAGTTTACTTAAAAAGTTTTGATTATACGAAAAAAGTATAAATACCTTTTTTGTGTAGAATTTTATAAGCTACAATTTTCTTCATAATAATTTTTGAGATATTTGCAAAAAACTAGAATTAGCCCCCACTTTACCACCTAAAAAATAAAAACCCGCCATCCAAATTAAGGGTACTTTTTAGGGTATGTTTAGGACATCAAAATAAAAGTCTCCACCAAAATCTAGCTTGATCGGACATTTTTCTTATTTTTAGTAAAAACCTTTATTTCTTGGGCTATTAACCCTAATTAAGAAAAAAACATAAGTTTTAATATTAACAGATATAAACCTAAATGTAAACAATTTAATGTTATTATTATCAACAATTTAAGCAATCCGGTCCTTTTCCATTTATACAAACATATAAAAAATAACCCCTATATTTTACAGCACACATATAAAAATGTAACATACATATTTCCGCAATAAAAAATAAAAATGACAATTATACAGTCAAATCTGGCGTCAGCAAAACTGAGTCGTGGCCAATGGTAAATGGGTAGGAATGGTTTGAGGAAATAGGAGGGAGGGGGTCATGACGAGGTGACATACCATTAACAGTTTTGATTGTAATTTTTAATGTGTATCATTAGCATATTTCGACGTTGTGTGGACAGAAAGATATCGCATATTTATGCATAAGAGTTCAAATTACATCAGTGGTTTTCAAAATGTTTACATTTTTAACAAACAAAAAACAATTTATTATGTAAGGATTTTTATAAGGGTAATTATACGTATTTTTATGTTGGTAAAAAGAAGAGACAGGGGGGTCAGTCCGCGGTAATAGATACCAGATAGCCAAAAAAATATTTTACGAAAATGAATACTAAAATATAAAATTAACAGGCTATTTAACATCAATTTTCATAAATCAAAAGAAAATTAGAAAAATGTTGGTTAATTTTCAAAATATTTCAAAAAAGTTACAAAAAATTTCCAAAAAGATAACAAATAAGGTGAAATCACAATAACTTACTTAAGAATAAGTGATGATCGTGGCAAACTATTAAAAGTCTTTGAGAATTACATATCAAACGTGACGTTTGACCAAATTAACAAAAAATTACCCTCACCAACAATAATGACGAAGAGTGACCGCATTTATTATAAATTTAATGAGTCTATTGATGTATTTGATAAATAATTGTTATAAGTATTAGTTCATAATATCAATAAGCAAATAAACACACAAATAGTACTCTTATTGTATCATTTTATTCAACGTGTCACACCCGTCACAATGTTTGTTGAGTAATAAACAGTTAAATATATTACGTATTTACCTGATGCTCTTGTGTTACTAAAAAATAATTTATTCGTAACATATTAAAGTATGATTATTATAAAGTAACTTCAATATTTTCGCTAAACTTTTGAGATTTTGAATAGTGGTTGCAAGACTTGCAATAGTTGGCGTCACACCCGTCACAGGGCTTTGAACGCTGGTATTTTTTAGTAAAATAATCGTAGACCTTTTATTCTTTCAATATACATGTATTACATTAAGATCTACAGAAAAATGGTAAAACCATGTTATTAACTAGTATTATTTAGAAATTATGAACTCCAATCCGAGTTGAAATGTCACACCCGTCACCGCGGACTGACTCAGGGGTCTATTTCTAAATAATGTTTTGTAGAGAATAAGTCCAATGCGTCAGGTTCGGAAATAAAACGTATATTCGGGTAAACTCGGAGAACCGAAGTAATGGGATAGAACTGTCTTCGAAAATACGTAACGCCCTCACTCAGTGGTTTAAGCTTTGAAGTACCGTATTATTATCTCTGTTAATAGTTTTGAAAATTATGACGAAAAATGACCGTAACTTTTGAATGTGTGGTCGGATTAAATTTTTGTCTACAGATTTGAAATCAGCGTATCAAAATCTATCTGATGACGTGTATAATATTTTAATATTCGAAAAAAATAGCTAAAAATCAATTTTTTTTAAAGGACTACCCCTTTTTTAGATTTTTGCGAAATATTTTTTTGTTGAATTTTGAAGTATTTTACATGTCATTGTATAGATTTTGACATGCTGACTTCAAATCTGAGTACACGTTTAAAAGTTACGGTCTCTTTTTTTTAATTTTTCAAAACGAGTCACACAACTACGGTTTGAAAAATTTCAACTTTTCACGTTATTTTCTATAAAATAAACATAATATAAACTAAATCTAAAATTCGCAATTTTATAGTAATTTTCATGCACCAAATATCAATTTGTCATAGAAATATCACTTTAAGATAAGAAAATAAAAAGGAAAATAATAAATTATCTAAAAATGTAAGGGCGTCTTTAAAGAAAATCATTCTTTTAAAAGGGGTCTATGTAGGAAAAAAGTTGGGAACCCCTTGTTTAGTGCATGCGCGGTTAATACAGTATTAAAACAGTGTTGGTATATATAAAAAAATCTTGTACGATCAGAGTCACCAAATGTGTTTTAGTACCACTGGTCTAAATTACAAAATAAATCTCTCACATAATTAATACTCCATTCAAAATGCTTGCTAGCTAACGAATTTTATTCCATTTCTTTATAATTCATAATACCGAACTCTAATGAATCTTAATTTCTGCTGCTATGCGATTTTTTTTTTAGAAAATCATATCTTATATTGCAATCGACTTTAAAATTTTGTCAAATATATAATAAAAATAATTAATATACAGGCTGTAGCATTTAAATTTAGACGAGCAAATATCAGGAAAACATAACATTTTTTTAATATGCAGTATTAAAAAGGAGCTAACAAAATTTGCAAACTTGTGCAAACACTTTCAAATGAGGTACCAAAACTTATATAACAGTTTTCTTGTATTTTTTTTAACAGTTTTTTTAACGTTTTTCGTACAGTTTCGTATAGATAACTGTCATATATATAAATTTGATACCCCATTTGAAAAGTGCTTGTTTTACAATACCGAACATAAGTGCATTAAAAAATGTGTGTTGACAAGTTTCGCGCACGCGCAGTAAGTGAACACCAACGGTATTAAAACAGTGATGATATTATTAAAACTATTTCCTATGGTCTGTGTTATAACAAATTGAAGTATCACTGATCTAAATTCAAAAACAAATGCATTGATAATAACAATAACGCAAAATTGATACCCCATTGAAAGCATCCAAATTTTATTGTTGTCACAAGTTACAAAATATGGTAATTTTAGTTATTATTTGACAAAAAGTTCAATAATTTTGCTATTTTAATGCATTTGTTTTCGTGCATATTCCAGTTCTATTTCATGTTGCATTTGGGTCAGTCCGCGGTAATCGATACCAGATAGTTAAAAAAATATTTTACGAAAAATAATACTAAAATATATAATTAACAGGTTATTTAACATCAATTTTCATAAACCAAAAGAAAATTAGAAAAATTTTAGTTAATTTTCAAAATATTAAAAAAAAAAACAACAAATAAGATGAAATCACAATAACTTACTTAAAATTAAGTGACGATCGCAGCAAACTATTAAAAGTCTTTAATAATTACATATCAAACGTGACGTTTGTCCAAATTAAAAAAAATTACCCTCACCAACAATAATGTCTAAGGGTGACCGCATTTATTTTAAATTTAACGAGTTTGTCGATGTATTTGATAAATAATTGTTATAAATATTAGTTAATAATATCAATAAGTAATTAAACACACAAATAGTGCTCTTATTGTATCCTTTTATTCAACTTGTCACACCCGTCACAAAGTTTGTTGAGTAATAACCAGTTAAATAGATTACATATTTACCTGATGCTCTTGTGTTACTAAAAGATAATTTATTCGTAACACATTAAAGTATGATTATTATAAAGTAACTTCAATATTTTCGCTAAACTTTTGAGATTTTGAATAGAGGTTGCAAGACTTGCAATAGTTGGCGTCACACCCGTCACAGGGCTTTGAACGCTGGCATTTTTTTGTAAAATGACCGTAGACCGTTTATTCTTTCAATATACATGTATTACTTTAAGATCTGCAAAAAAATGGTAAAACCGTTATTAACTAGTATTATTTAGAAATTATTAACTCCAATCCGAGTTGAAATGTCACATCCGTCACTGCGGACTGACCCATATAATCTGGGTTTTAGTCATCATAAATATAGTTTTTGCCTATCGGTTTTTAACAAGTGTATATCTATACACACGGATTCGATGTTTTAATAAATGTTACAGTTTCCGATTAAAAATTCAGTTTTAACAAACATGTATACTACCTACTGTCAGTAAGCTGAGTAACTTCTACAATCTACATTGTAATTTTTATAATACGTTATTTGTACTATACATTTATTGTAAATATCATTTACATGATTCATTCAACTAATTATTCTTAAGGTTATTCGATCATTAGAGAAATGTTTAGATAGAAGTATAAGATTTTACTATGTTATTTATGGATAACTCATATATTTTACTAATTTTAATTTAAAATACTGGACGTATGGTTTTTTATATTAAAATAGAGTTTTTAACACACGATTGCCGAAAGTGGTCTATTTATTAAAATTCTACACAAGTGGCTATACGGAGACGTTTTAAAAATTAATTATTCGAAACTTCGACCCTTTTAAATAATATAAAAATTATAAAACAAATATATTCACGTGTAATTTATTCAAAATAATGAAAAACTGTATCTGGCATTATAGCAAATTAGTATATGTTACTATTATATACCGTTCTGTCTATTTCAATTTTCAAATTAAATTAAACTTTTTTTTACTTTTAACAATAAGCAAAAAAAAAATATCCCATTAAATGTAGGTACATTTGTTCTGAATATAAATTAAAAACAAAATTTTTTCAAACCAAATCTTTTTTTAAAGTGTGCTAGACGTATAACCTTTAGTTAAATTATTTGTTAATAAAGTGCTATTCAAATTATTTTATTTCAATAAAAAAACAATACAATAAATACAATGACTGTGTAAAATTAATTATATTAATAGTATATTTGTTTATTGGTTTAACAAATTAAACTATACCAATAATATAGATTTAGATTCTGCACGTAATAATTACTAATTGATATTGTAACTTTAGTAAAAATTACGTGGCGTAGCAAGAATTACAATATTTTGGACAGTTTCAAGATTACTACGTCAAATAGTAATATTTCTTTAAAAATTGACTGATTATTATGAAATATTTTTTGTATGCAGACCTAGATAATTAACATCAATAAGAGTTTTTTTTTCTTTACCTACTAATATTTTATTAAATAAACTGCCTTGGCAGGCACGAGATTTTTTTATACATCATGATACCGAAGTATTGATAATATGGTTAATTTTATTTTTTAACATTTGATTTTTAAATATTTTATTTACAAAATGATTTTCGGTGAATGCAATGGATATATATATTTTAATAACAAAACAAATTAGGATTATTGATTATTGAATAGGTACTTGTTTTTAATTGAGACTTCAATTTTGACAGTTGTATAATAAAATTCCTCCATTGCCATAGATTATTAAAATTATTTTTAAATTAAAACTAAAATTATTATTTTTTTGGTCAATTCATAAAAGATACAAAAAAAAGAATAGAACATAAATTAAAGAAAATAACGTTCTCTACAACTTTTCTTAAAAACATTTTTTTCTGATATGAACCGTTTGAAATATAAATTAAAAAAAATGATTATTTTTTTGGAAAAAATTATTAGAATAAAAATTATAGATAATAATATTCTATACAACTTGTATCTCAAACATTTTTTTCTAATACCTACCGTTTAAAAAATATTTTTTTTTTTTTTAGAAAATCGATTATTTCCTAGAAACAAATTTGGGGGGGGGGGGGGATGGAAAGAACATAAATTATAGATAAAAATACCTTCTACAACTTTGATCTAAAACATTTTTTGCTAATGTGCACCGTTTCAAAAATAATTCAAAAATAATTCGAAAAATAATTATATTTCCGTTTCCGGTTTAGTGATGGTTTTCAAAAATAGGAGGTGCACATCTAGAGCATACAAGAACCTTAAGTTTAAAATTTCATGTTCGTAAGTATTACAGTTTTGGCTGTAGAGTGTTCACAGACACACAGACAGACAGACAGACACACACACACACACACACACACACACACACACACACACACACACACACACACACACACACACACACACACACACACACACACACACACACACACACACACACACACACACACAGACGTCATTGAGTTAATGGTGGTATATGATTCAGGGACCCTCAAAACGTGTAATTCCGTTAAAATCTCGAGTTCGAATTTTTTCGTGATCACTATACTTTATTTATACATTACATTTCATGTATGTATAAAAAAGTAAAAATAGAACATAAATTATAGAAAATAATATTCTCTACAACTTGTATCTCAAACATTTATTTCTAATACCTATAACCGTTTAAAAAATAAATCGAAAAAATTAAAAATTATTTCCTAAAAACAAATTTTAGGGGGGGGGGGTTAATGGTTAGAACATAAATTATAGATAAATACCCTCTACAATTTTGATATAAAACCTTTTTTTTTCTAATGTGCACCGTTTATACATCATGACACCGAGTATTAATATGTGATTACTTTTATAATTTAATATTTGATTTTAAAATTTTTTACTTACAAAATGATTTTCAATGAATGAAATTGATACATTGTATTTAATATTGACATTAAATAATAAACGAAATCAATTAAGATTATTGATTATTGTATTAACAAGTATTTATTTTGCTAGATTTCAATTTTGACACTTCTAATAATAAATGATAAAATTTTCATAGATAACTAGATTTTTTGTATTATTCAAATCATTTTTAAATTAAATCCATTAAAACTAAAATTATTCTTTTTTTGGGTTAATTCATAAGATACAAAAAAAAAGAATAGAACATAAATTATAGAAAATAATATTCTCTACAACTTGTATCTCAAACATTTTTTTCTAATACCTACCGTTTAAAAAATAAATCGAAAAAATATTTTTTTTTAGAAAATCGATTATTTCCTAAAAACAATTTTTGGGGGGGATAATGGATAGAATATAAATTATAGATAAATACCCTCTACAACTTTGATCTAAAACATTTTTTTCTAATGTGCACCGTTTCAAAAATAATTCAAAAATAATTCGAAAAATAATTATACTTCCGTTTCCGGTTTAGTGATGGTTTTTAAAAATAGGAGGTGCACATCTAGAGCATAAAAGAACCTTAAGTTTAAAATTTCACGTTCGTAAGTATTACAGTTTTGGCTGTAGAGCGTTCACAGACACACACACACAGACAGACAGACAGACACACACACAGACGTCATTGAGTTAATGGTTGTATATGATTCAGGGACCCTCAAAATGTGTAATTCCGTTAAAATCTCGAGTTCGATTTTTTTCGTGATCACTATACTTTATTTATACATTACATTTCATGTATGTATAAAAAAGTAAAAATAAAATATTAAATATTACTACTTGAGAATTTTTTAGACTTTTGAAAAGTTTCTTTTGAAGACTGTATAAGTTATATAGTAAAATATTAAAAGTAAGTATGTTAAAATACTCTGCCTGGTGCACGGTGCTTCCTCGTGCTAAATTCATCAAAGGTGTTGAACAATTTAAATAAAAACCGATAAAGTATTCAGATGAACTGCCTGTCATTGGTTAACCATTTAATTTTCATACGATTTTAATAAAAAATTAATTTGACATTTTTCTTAATACGCGCCTCGTTATTATGTCGTATATTTTGAATTTTTTGACAATTTCAAACAAAATCATTATTTTTCTGCTATACGAATGTCAAAATGACATTTAAAACGTCAAAGTGACATTTAAAATGTCAAAGTAAATAGCAGTTTTAAAAAAACAAATGACGATTTTCTTAAGTCAAATTGAGATAGATCTTTGTAAGGGAATATTTTACAACAAAAGTAGGTGACCTAAATTATAGAGAATTAAATGCTCTACAAAAAAGGTTCTATACAATTTTCACGTAACATGTGTCTTTCTTGAGATATCTTCAAAAAATAAATCTTTTTGGATGTCACCCCTCCCCCTTACACACAATTTTAATTATTTTGAAATGGGACCGTCCTCAAACCAGACCCAACCAATCAAGCAAGTTTCATCAATATCGGTTCAGTGGTTCATGAGTTAAGCGTGTGACAAGGATTGGGGGACAGACAGACACACACACACAGACACACACACAGACAGACAGACAGACAGACAGACAGACAGACAGACACGGAACAAAAAGTGTTTGTCTTGACCTGAAACGGATAAATAAAGTAAAATTTTTGAAATCGGAGAACAAATTTTTTTTCTCGTTTTAAAACGATAACAAAGCTTCTCGTATCTTTGATATTGCGAGGAAGCAAAATCAAAATACTCAAAAAAACTGAAAAAACACATTTGATTAAAAATTTAATTTTTGATAAAAATTGCTAAAAATACAGGTGAGTTAGCTTGAGATATGGGTCAGTCCGCGGTGACGGGTGTGACATTTCAACCCGGATTGGAGTTTATAATTTCTAAATAATACTAGTTAATAACGGTTTTACCATTTTTCTGTAGATCTTATAGTAATACATGTATATTAAAAGAATAAAATCTCTACGGTTATTTTACAAAAAAATGCGAAAATATTGAAGTTACTTTATAATAATCATACTTTAATATGTTACGAATAAATTATTTTCTAGTAACACAAGAGCATCAGGTAAATAAGTAATCTTTTTAACTGGTTATTACTCAACAAACATTGTGACGGGTGTGACAGAAAAGTGTGACACGTTGAATAAAAGGTTACAATATTTGTGTGTTTAATTACTTATTGATATTATTAACTAATACTTATAACAATTATTTATCAATTACATCAATAGACTCATTAAATTTATAATAAATGCTGTCACCCTTAGTCATTATTGTTGGTAAGGTTATTTTTTTTTAATTTAGTCAAACGACACGTTTGATATATAAGTAAGTTATTGTGATTTCACCTTATTTGTTGATATTTTAGTATTCATTTTCGTAAAATATTTTTTTGACTATCTGGTATCGATTACCGCGGACTGACCCATATATCAATTTAAGAAAATAAAAAAAAGGTATTTTTTTTCTTTTCTTTTCGACATTGACACATCAAAATTACATTGCGAAGTTATGTTAGTTTTTTTTAAATCTATATTATTCTCTGTTAAAGTTCGTAAAAGTTTATCCGGTAAAAAGTTTACAGACTTGATAAAAATTTTCACATCATATTTTGTTAATGGGTATTTTTACTATAAAAATGATTTGGTAAGTGTTAACACTAAATTATATTGTTTTTGCGGTGAACATAGCTGTGCAAATACAGTAGAAACCGGTTATAACGACATCGGTTAATACGACGTATTGGTTTTAACGACTCAAAATAAAAGTCCAACTGAATCCCATATAATAGCATTTTTACCGGTTATTACGACTATCTGCCTGTTACGACCAATATGACCGGTCCCTTCGATGTCGTTATAGCCGGTTTCTACTTTATTTACATTTATTAGTGCGTACTTACTATACTTAAATACATTTTTTGAGTAAAATTATTTGTTATTTTAATGTTAATTTTATTTAAGAATTTTACCAATTAAAAGTTCGTTCTCTGGACCTAGAAACGTGCAATTACGTAGGTGCCTTCCTTTTATGATGTAAGCACCCACTAAGAAAGGATTTTTCGAAATTCAACCCCTACGGAGTTAAAACAGGGTGTCAAAGTTTATATATATATTTTTTTGTTCGCATTTAATTGAAACTTATCGAACATACTCTACAATATAAATAATTAAACAATTATTTCAGCATTTCCCAAAATTTAACCTCTAACGTGTTAGGGGGGTGGATAAATTTGTAAAATATTTTTTTTTTGTAGATCACCCAATGAAACATGGTACAAGTAGGTACTCTATACAAGACAAATCTCAGTTACGAAATTTCAACCCCTATGGGAATGAGGGGGGGGGTAAATTTTTGATATATTTATCTTCATAATTGTTGATGATTTTTAAGTAAATTCGGACAAATTAACATTCAATTAAAAATGAAAGTTCGATATTCAAGCCCTAATAGTATGGGACGGAGACGAGGATGAATTTAGATATGTTTGTTTGTATACCTGCTTTACTATAAAGGAAAATTCGGGCAAAATAGTCATCTATTAAAATAAAAGTTTCGACACTCAACCCCTAATGGCGGGGGTAGACTGGGTCTGTGTTTTTGATATGTTTATCTGTATAGCTGCTTACGTTATAATGGTGGAGCAAAATAATCTGCAATAAAAGATTTAAATAAAAGAAAGAGGTATTTATGTTTTTTATAGTAATGAATAAAAATCAATATAAAAAATATGACATTCCCTATCACGTATGAAGGGTTCTAATTAGTTTCGAAGTTTACGCGAGCGAAGCCGCGGAATTCCCCTATTTTCTATATAATTAACATCCTTTTAAAGAAATCTAAAACACAAAAATTTTCAGTCATATTTCATGCATCAATCTTCGATTAAATAATAAGAATTCTATAGTAACGATTTAAATATCTTATTAATTAATTTAATAATAGTTTTGTGGAAATTAACTAGGGTAAAACCGCGTCCAATACGCTAGTAGCTGATAATTTTCAATGTCATTCTTAAGTTGGCATATTTTGACTGGTTTAAGCGTTGCCAGAAAATGTTTTGCACTATAATAGTTAGATATAAAAAACGGCAAAAAATAAAAATAAGAAAAACAACTACAACAAAACAACACGGAGAAGAAAAGATCAAGAAGGCGGTGTAAACAGCCATCTTAGATATCAACACATGAGAAAAAGTTCGAATCGATGTTATTAATAATCATGAATAATTTATAAGATATTTCAACAAAATATCTACACCAAGTTTGTATTTTTAACATTTCATACAAGACTTTTGTTTTAAAAGATTTCAAGTTACTGGAGATAATTTCACTTTAAAAGGATTTTTTTTATTTATAAATATATCTTTATCACAAATACACAATCCAACAAAAATATTTTGACAAATGCGAGTCAAACTACACGTACTTACTAGTCTTTAGGGTTCTGTAGAAAACTAGGAACCTTAATAGTTATTCCATGTCCGTCCGTCCGTCTTGAAAAATTTTGATGAAATTTGGTATACAGAAATTTACAAAAAAAAATATTTTTAGAACCCCCTTTCATAAAATGAAGTGTTTTAAAAAAAATTTTTCACGTACCCCATTGAGTGGGTGTCGTTAGAAAGGACTCCTAAAATGCAACAAAAAATGTAACAGAACTTTTTGATTTTAACCCTTAAATCACGATGTATGTTCTCTCCAAAGTCACATCCCTCCCTCTATTTTCTAAACTATCAATTCAAAAAATCTGAAAAAATCCAGAATGTAGATTTTAATTAGTTTTTTTCACTACAAATAATAACGAACATTGTCAAAAATATTTTAGACCCCCCTTTCATAGACTGAAAAGTGAACTCGCATTTTTTTAGTTGCCCCATTGAGTGGGATGCCATTTGATAGGTCTCCTAAAATGCAATAATAAAAGTCAAATGACTTTTTGATTTTAACCCTTCAGTCACGAAAATTTTGAAATATTTTTTTTTTATAAATCGTAGTGAGAATGACTACGGAACCCTTTCATGTGCGTGCCCAACATGCACTACTTGCCCTTTTTATTTCGTATCGTATAGATTTTCAATTCATTCCATTAAGTCGATTATTTTAACAAACACTTTAGGGATTTATTTATTAATACTTTTATTCGAAATAAATAGCCCGTGGTATAATTAGATGCTTACGAAACCGCCCCCCCCCCTCAAAAAATAACGTTAAGGAGCGTCAAATTCTTAATTACGACAAAATATCGACTCTGGTTGATATTACATGAATATTTTTAGTGTAAACCACGAATGGTAGCATTTATATGCTCGATTTTTCTCCCATCCGTCCGTCTGCCTTCCACTGCTAGATCTCGGCCCCCTGACCACCTAGAGACCTCGGGTTTTCGCTAAATGGTAGGTCTGTGGTTCTAGTTTAGTCCATTTTCCGGTCATGACCCTTAATCGAGCCACGGACAGGCATGATGTTGAATTTTTATACAAAATTTTTCAGTCATGATATATTTACTTTCATTCGTTATCAGAGCGTCTCCTCTCTAATTTCTTAATTATCGTTGCAAAAACTATGAAAAAATTTCACATATTAATTACACATTTTTACCCCCTCCTCCCTTCCCATAGACTGAAAAATGTGCTGAAAATTGTAAAAACATGTACACTTTTATAGAGATTACATCTTTCGTCAACATAAAATATTGATACCTATTATCAAGTAGATAATGTTAGTGAGAATGGGTACGGAACATAGGCGGGCATTAACTCGTTAATCCGTTAATCGTTAATTAACGAAGTTAACGAAATGGTTAACGGATTAACTTTTAAGTTAACTCAAAAAAATGTTAACGCTTTTGTTAACTTCCGTTAACTTTAGTCCGTTACATTGGTTGTTTGGCGAAAAGTACATAACAAAGTTGTCGAAATAGCTTTAAAAAGGTCTAAAAAAATTTTGGATGGTTAACTTTTTAACGGATTAACTTTAACTTTCGTTAAATTTTCGAATTTTCGGTTAACTTTAACTTCCGTTACATTTTCGAAATTTTAACGCTTTAACGGTTAGCGAAGTTAACTTTTTTATTAACGGATTAACGATTAACGAAGTTAACTTTTCGATTAACTGTGCCCACCTATGGTACGGAACCCTACTATATGCGTACCTAATACGCATTTTTTATTTTTTAAAGTAACCTTCCTATACCCGCGCACGGTCTCTGGGACCGAAAGTTCTAAAGCCTATTTTTTTATCTTTTTGTTATGACAGCCTAGTAAAATTAATTTTTATTAGTACCTAGTAAAGGTTGTGTTGAAATAAATAAACCAAAGTTATAGACAATATTTTAATTTAATTTGCGACTAACAGTCTTTTATTACAGCCTCTGAAAAAAACGAGCTACAAAAACTTGAAAAAAAATTTTTTTTTTCTTAAACTAAAACTAAAAATAACTCTAAGTACCTTAAGATAACAATATGAGGAATATAGTAATATAAACTATTCTCAACCAATATCTCACCATGCATTCGGAGCATACTCAAAAGTGTAACACCTACACTGGTAGAAAGGATTTCTCAAACCAAGTAAACCTTGTTTTGTATATGTATAACGAAAACAATATTTTCTTAAGATAAGCAATAATCTCTTAAACCAACTATAGTATTCTTGAACGAAGGAATAACGTAGTTGGATTAAGAGTATGTTTCTTATATTAAGAAAATATTTTTTTCGTTATATACAAAACACGGTTTCCTTGGTCCAATACAATTTTTTTTCTGTGTATACCCGCGTCGGTCTTACAGACCAATTAATGTCGTGTACTGGTACATGTCCTTTTCGCACGAATGCTCGCACATCACTAAATTGAAGATCGCAACAAATTATGAAGCTACCAGTAAGCTCATTGTCTTAGCATTCTCCGTTATTGAAAAAATTAAAAAACGTAATCTGTCGGTCTGACAGACCAATGCGCGGGAATAGGAAGGTTAAACTCACAAACCTATCAGGTTTATTTCTTTTATAATTTCACAGTAAAGCTGACAATATTTACTATTTTAATATTTTTTCTGTGCAGGCCTGGTCCCGGATAAAATCGGCCCCTATTCGAATAAAAACAAACCTGTAGTCATGTGTTAAAAATGCAGTTATGTAATCAATAATTTCTATAGGTTTAGTAATTGTAGTCGGTTAGTTATGTTTCGCAACGCTGAGTATGAAAATTTAATTTCCGTTTATTTATTTCTACGTAGGTACATGTAATATGTACAGGATGAACCGTTTTAATTTAGATATACTAAAAAATGTTTCAGGCAAAAGTTGTGGGGCTTAAAGAGGAGTATCAGGTGGTGCTATAAACTTTATTTTTGGTGGCCATCTTCGTTTTTTATTTAATAGGTATACAGGGTGTTTGGTTCGGCGATACGAACATTTTGAAGGAAGGTAGAATGAATCATTTGGATGTGATTTAAGCAAATATACCTATATACAAAGTGCTACAGTTTTTTTATATCGGCCTTTTTAGGAAATTTTTGAGAAAACCCAGATTTATACATATTAATGGCGAAAGTTCAAAAGTTAAAGAGCCCATATTTTTCAAACAAGATTTTTATATTACTTAAATGTCTATGCTACACTTTCAGATCAAAATAAAATTTATGAATAACAAAAACAAAGAATGGCTGCAGGTTAACATTTGAAAATTTATAAAACTTTAATAAAATTATTTCTTTAAAAAATTATTTTATAAAATCTAGCACACTTACAGATGTTCAAATGGTCTTAAAAACTGCTCTATTTCATACCTTTTCGAAAAACCTACCGTATTACCTACATGAACGGGCTACTTTTGTGAAAAAAACTTACATTTATCTGATAATAAGTAAGATTTTTACATTTTTCCAGTGAGTTGATCCTAGTGTGCTTAATTTACCAAAATTTACCAAAAACCGCAAAAAAATCGTCATTAGTCTGAAGGGTCATCATTTTCAAGCATTTGTACAGGATTAAGTGTTACTCTGTCCAATGAGTATAAAAAAAATGTTTGATAAGTACCCGCATAATTTTTTTTACGACTTATTAAGATTAGCATACTTGAATCAACTCACTGGAAAAATGTAAAAATCTTACTTATTTTCACATAAATGTATGTTTTTTTCACAAAAATAGCCCGTTCATGTAGGTAATACGATAGGGTATAAAATAGAGCAGTTCTTAAAATCATTTGAAGATCTGTAAGTGCGCTAGATTTTATAAAATAATTTTTTAAAGAATTAATTTTATCCAAGTTTTAAAAGTTTTCAAATGTTAACCTGCAGCCATTTTTTGTTTTTGTTATTCATAAATTTTATTTTGATCTGATAGTGTAGCATAGACATTTAAGTAATATAAAAATCATGTTTGAAAAATATGGGCACTTTAACTTTTGAACTTTCGCCATTAATATGTATAAATCTAGGTTTTTTCAAAAATTTACTAAAAAGGCCGATATAAAAAAACTGTAGCACTTTGTATATAGGTATATTTGCTTAAATCACTTCCAAATGACTTATTCTACCTTCCTTCAAAATATTCGTATCGCCGAACCAAACACCCTGTATATTTCTTTATCCCCGAATAAAAATTGTTGAAAAAAATATTTTTTTCGATTTGAATTTTCAAGATATTTAACAAAATTTAAACTTGCAACAATTTTTTATTCGGAAATTAATAATTGAAAAAGTACAAAAAAGAACATTTATAAAATAACTATTCCTATAGTAAATTTATTTTTAACTTTAGTCATTAAATTAAGCTATTTGCACATACCGTATGTGTACCTAATTGGTTATTTGCACATATCACTAACTTAACGTAAACTAACCTTCCATAATTTAACAACCTAACCTAATTAAGAACATAAACTGTATGTGCAAATAGCCAATTGCATGCACATACGGTATGTTCAAATAACCACATTATTAAATTATCTAGGCAAATAAAAATATCAAATAATTTTCTATAATTTACTAGATCAAATAAATATATTTTATACTTTTTCTCTAAGGTTCTTCGTTCTTGACAGATAAAAAAAATATATTGGGAATTTATAAAATATCTTGAGAAAAGTCGCAAAAAAACTATTTTCATTAAAATTATTTATTTTCTTAAGGTTGTTGTTCACTAAAATCGATCACTACAGAATTTGTTAAAATTTTAATATTGTGTTAAGTAAGCTAGTTCGCATTTGTAAAAAAAATTTCAGGTCAGTTTACCATTTCGTTTATTAATTATAAACGTGCAAAGTTGGCCTCTTATACATTGCAAGCTTAGGAATTCGATATTCGTTTAATTCGTGTATTAAAACTAAACGTCAGATTTCAACCAAAAACGGATATGTTATAGATTGGTAATTAAGGAATGTGTATATAAAATTTTAGAATGATTTACTATCTCCTTAAATAATTATTAATTTTTAACTTTGATAAATTCCCGAACACATGACGTCAATATACGATATGGCAACAGCGCATTCGGCGCGCTTTTTACTTCCATGTTCGAAGAAATGGAAGTATTGTAATACCGTCAAAAAATCATGTCCGAGATAAGAGCAGATTCTGATTGTACTAACTTCAAAACGCAAAAAAAGTTAATTTCCGCATGGCGGCTGTGCGTGTGTCTGTGTGTCTGTCTGGATGTAGAATTTTCTTCCGTGTACGATAACTACTGTAAATATGCACCGATTTGAATTATATTTGGGGAAAATGTTTGTCTCAGTGAGTAATCCAGACCTATTGATTTTGGTGCTAATCGAATTAGGGGTTTCCGAAATATTCGCAATTTTGTACCAATTATCGTCTGAAAAGTGATTAGTATCTCACCAATTTTGATAAGACTTGGTACACTTGTAGTTCAATACAATCTAAGGGGCACTTAATTCATAATCGTACCGAAATAGCTACTGAAGGGATGAAAATCACCTTCAAAATTTTAATTTTAAATACTAATAAATTCATGTTGCCATGGATACAAACGCAGTAAATTTCAAATGTCATATAATAATTATTCTACAAAAATGTGTATTATACAACTGACATTAGAATATTAGAAAACTAATATTTATAATACAAAGGTGAGTTTTATATTTAAAATTATTGTAAAAGATATTATAGAACATGGAAGTCATGTATGGTTCTCCATACCGATATTGAAATATAAAAACGTGGTATTGACAACTGACGCGCGTTGTAAATATCAAGTGATTATTGATTACATTTAATGTTTTTATTTATAATAATAATAGTTACTATTGTTATTATAACTATTACTATTGTCAGCAATAGTTATAATTATAATATTGTAAAAAATAAATCTTCTGTTCTTGTCTAATACTGTAAATTGTTGCCAGATCTATTTGTTCTTTATTACCGACATAGCAAAACTTTGTAGTTCATGCTAAATTCCGTTAGATGTCACGACTTTCAGTGAACAACAACCTTAATTTAAAAAAAAAAAAAAATGAAGACGACCTCCAGATCTGATCCAAAAATAATTTTGACAATGCCATCTCACGTCCCTTTTTAAACCATTTAAATTTTGTCTGAAACATTTTTCTCTATCTTGCTTACTTATTGAAATATTACCATGGATAGGTAAATATGAATCACCCTGTATATGTACATACCTACCCATAGTTCTATGTTTTTATTCAAGAATGAAGACTACATACATACAAGCTAAATATTCTGAAAGTCAGTTCCACAGTTTCTAAATTTAAAATTAAATACTGAAACCATTATGTACACCTGTTGAAAACGAGAGCATTATTCATCCCCCCCTCCTCAGAAATGTTCTACGTAAAATAATTCAAATTTAACAAGCATTTATCATAAAAAGAAAAATATACTTGTTCTTTACAAATATTGTTATAATGTATATGTAAAATATGTATACAGGATGTACATTATTGACTGGGACTCCGAAATAACTCGAAATAAGAATTTTAGAAAAAAAAGTTTAATACAATAGTTATGGGCGTGGTTTAATGTTAGCAATGTAAACATGAGGCACCCATGGTTTTTACTTTTTTTTACCTTTTTATACTATACAGGGTGACCCAGGACTGTGTCAAAGCTCAATATTTCATTTATCATAAGAATTGGAAGAAAACTTTAAATGCAAAAGTTGTCAGGCTAGAGGAGCGGCATAGTTTGAAAATAGTTACATTTATACAGAGTGTCCCATAACTGCGTTATAAATCAGTTTTGTTTTTTTTTTAAATACAAACTATGTATTTTTATTTGATAATCTAAAAGCATTCATTTTTCTGAGTATTTTGATGTATCATGTATGGGACTATACAGAGTGGTTTAGAAATTATGGCCAACTTTGTAAGAAAATAGGAGTATTTTCAACACCTTGTAATTTTCTTATTACAACAAAAAAATTGTTTTCTGCTGAAAGTTGTTTTGGCATATTCTCTATTATTTCGATATTATGTCAAACACTTACAAAATTGTATTATTTGTACAAATTGTATCAAAACTCTGAACCTATTTTTTTTTTCAATATTTTCAAATGGAACACCCTATATATTTTTACATTTTCGAATTGCCTGTTCAATTCTCAACACTTTTTACAAACTATGTTCTATACCTAAATCCAGCCGTTAAAGAGTTATTTATTTTATTTTAAAATCTTAAGATGTTTTATAAAAACAATACAACTTTATTATAATCAATAAAACAGTTCGCTTAAAAATAACTTAACAAACTAATAGAACTTAAAAACTTTTTTAAATCTTAAGATTTTAATATAAATTTAATAACATATTAACGGCTGGATTTAGGTATAGAACATGGTTTGTAAAATGTGCTGAGAATTGAACAGGCAATTCGAAAATGTAAAAATATATAGGGTGTTCCATTTGAAAAAAAAAACTAAGTTCAGATTTTTGATACACCCTGTACAAATAATACAATTTTGTAAATGTTTGATATAATATCGCAATAATAGAGAATATGCCAAAACTACTTCAAATAGAGAAAAAAAATTTTTTGTTGTAATAAGTAAATTACAAGGTGTTGAAAATATTCCTATTTTCTTACAAAATTGGTCATTATTTCTAAACCTCTCTGTATAATCCCATACATGATATATCAAAATACTCAGAAAAATGAATGCTTTTAGATTATCAAATAAAAAAATATACATAGTTTGTATTTAAAAAAACATAACTTTGATTTGTAACCCAGTTATGGGTCAGCCTGTATAAATGTAACTATTTTAAAATTATGCCGCTCCTCTAACCTGACAACTTTTGCATTTAAAGATTTCTCCTAATTCTTATGGTAAATGAAATATTGAGCTTTGACACAGTCCTGGGACACCCTGTATGTATATGAAATATGTATATATATTTATAAACACATACATATGTAGTATGCAGGGAGTCGAACCGAACCCGAACCGAAAACCGGTTCCGGAACGAAATTTTTGGGCGAACCGGTACTGAACCTGAACCGAAATTTCAAACATGGTGTTGAACCTGAACCGGAGCCGAACCGAAAAACAATTATTCGGTTACCGGTTCAATAAAGTTTAATTTTATCGGTTCATTAAAGTTTAATTTTTCATTGCGAATGTTTTTATTCAAATATGTATATTTATTATTCTGTATCAAATGTAAAATAATTTTTCTAACCACTTATAGTTGGCACCACTGACAAATTTAGTTGCGCTTAAATATTAGTATATTAATAAGTATAACGCCCAGTATTATCAAGTTTAACTAAATGCTCCTTTAACTAACTGTCATATTATCAACAGATCCAAGCATAATACATTTAATTAAATAGATTTTAAATTATCTGCAGTATTTCTTTACAACATACATATATTATGTCCATTTTTCATTGAAAGCTTAAATATTGATTTAAATCACGTTTGTAATACAGCAAATTTACTTTAAAGGAGCATTTAGTGCTAAAGGAGCTTTAAATTGGTTGATAATACTGGGCATAAGTATAAGAATACTTGTGATTTTCGTGTTTTTAATTAACAAATTTTAATTTTTCTGCGGAATTTATAAATTAATATAAAAGACTTAATGTTCTTCTTTAAATATTGGCCTACTACCAGAAAAAGTCATAATATACAAGAAAAAATGGGAAAGATTGAGAGAAAAATTATATTTTCAGAAAAACATGAAAATTGCTATTTAAAAAAATGCACGTAAAATTTAAATTGCATTGAGCATAATCTAATATTAACTGTCAATAATTTTATTATTCCGGCATAGGTACCCATTTTTTTAAATTAATACAAATAAAAAAAATAAGCCATAAAAAGTATCAATATATTATGTATATGTTACCGGCAAAGTATGAAATATTTGTTAAATAGATATTTATTATATACTTTACCTAGGCCTTCTCTAGAATACCTAGGAATTCTATAGAATGCCAAGATAATATTAGGCAATGTATTAAAAGACAAAATAATATTATTAAAGCAGATAGATATTATTTAGTTAATTTAATTAATTTTAAAAAGTCAAAATTCATATAAGTAAGAATTTGGTTCTTTATTGTTAAAATAACAAAATACATGAACAATAATATAACATTTTATATTATAATAAATAAAATAAAGTATTAGTTTCGATTACGTATGAGGTATGATATTATTTAAATATTTAATAACATATTAGTCCAGACGTGTAAGATTTAAGCCCCTCACTGTGAAAATAACAAATTCACAAAAAACAATACCTATTGGAACCTTAAATATTATATAATCAAAAATTTGTCCGAGTACGTATTAAGTGAGATTTTGGCTCTGAACATTCAAAATAACATACGAGTATTATCAGAAACAAATTCTTAAACACTAGTTTAGATCACTTTACTGGACAGACATTTTTCAATTATCCGCGTAAATATAAAGAGTGTATTTTAATCAATAATTCAGTATTGAACTGACAATACCGAATTGTAATCTAGAAACCTAGCTATCGAGAATGAACCAAGATTTTTTATTATATACTATACATATTTGCATCAGAAGTATTTTTACAACATAAAGTAAAGCAACATCTCTGCCTGGACCAAAATTGATTGCTTCACCCCATTTATGTTTATATTTCATACATTGCCAGCTATCAGTTAGGTATTCTATACAATGCCTAGGAAATGTATATAATTAAATTCATTTCATACATTGCCTGGTGACTTAAGGCATTCTATAGAATACCTAGGAATTCTATAGAATGCCGGATTTCATACATTGCTGGTAACATATACACAAAATTGGAAAGTAAAGGTATGTAGGAAAATGTACATAATTCAGAAATTATAGGATAGGTTTAATTATAATTTAATTAAAATTATTACATATGTTTGAATAATTTACAAAAGTAAAAAAAAACCGGTTCGGAGGTACATTTAACCGGTAACCGAAATAATAAAAAAATAAAAAATTGAACCGGAACGAAAACCGGAACTTTATTTTCTGTGTGAACCGGAACCGAACCGGTTCGAGAAATAGTACCGGTTCCACTCCCTGGTAGTATGTATAATGAAGTAGATTTTTTTTTCGAAATCAGGATTTTGATGGAAGCATTCATTTTTACCTTTCCTGAATCCATTATGACTATTTTCACCACGATGTCTGTGTGTCGAAAAATCGTAGAAGGGTGAAATTTTATAATTACGATTAATTTTTGTGTGGAAAGCTTATTTAAGCACAATATATCTATATTCTATATGTATATTAGGGTGGGTCAATTATTTTCACTCCATGGGCAACTCGCGATACTGGTACTCTAGGCCAGCGGTTCTTAAACTTATGTGGTCTGGGGACCCCTTTTTTGAACAATTATTTTTCAGGGACCCCCATCCCTCATAGAAAAACAAAAAAGGTCGTCAGATACTAAGTAATCACTGATAAATTGAAATATAAAAGTACTTTATGTAAATTAATTTTTGCCAAAAATGTTTCACGGCTCCCCGTAAAAGTTTGGCGGCCCCCCGGGGGTCCGCGGACCCCAGTTTAAGAACCACTGCTCTAGGCCATAACAAGTATTTTTGCCAATGGAACCATACCTCTAAAATCATTTTCGAGCTTACCGAAATTTGTCTGAAGATATTTTCCAAAATACTCAAAAATCGATCTATTTAGTGCATTTCGAATGTACAAAAAAATTATTGAAGATAACCAAAAAAAAACCCGTATACACATTTTCAATAATTTTTTTTTTAATGCACTAAATATATCGATTTTTGAGTATTTTGGAAAATATCTTCAGACAAGTTTCGGCAAGCTCGAAAATGATTTTAGAAGTATGGTTCCATTGGCAATACTTGTTATGGCCCATAGTACCAGAATCGCGAGTTGCCCATAGAGATTTTTTCGGCCCCATACAATTTGACCCACCTTAATGTATATGATGTATTTTTTATACAGTTTTGGTAACATTTTTTCAAGAAAAACTCCTACCTGAATCACTAAAATAATCGCTCAGAAAAATCTGATATAATCATGAACATTGATTTTTAAGTATTCAGGGAGAAAGCCACTGTGTCGGGTGAGAATTTTTTCACAGGTATAAATAATTAATATTTTAGGATCGAGTAGGGAACATTTTATTAAGCATATTATTCAAATTATTCGACACGGTTATTGAAAAACATTTACAACAAAAAAAATATTTTTCTCAATGGTTCCATCGAAATTTCGGGATGGGTTATCGGAAAAAATTAAATAAGTACATATTTTAATTTGGTTTTTATTGGTTGTACGTAGTCGTTTTTTTATTAAATTTAATTTTTTCCACAAAATGGTAACGGTTTAAAATTGTGTGTATATTTTTAACAAAATAATACTTTGCTCTTTACCTCAATTTGGACATGTCAGATTTAAAAATTACATATTTTTGATGAATTTATTGTGATTTTCTAAATTTTTTACTAATCTCTTTCTTTTGGCCCCAATAGATTTGATATTTTAAATGTGATTTTTCTGTTTTTTATATTTTAAACGATTAAATATTCGCCTAATGCATTAAAAAATAAATATTATTTTTGTTCGATGTATAAAGTGAATACCTACTACCTAATATACCGGGTGTTAAAAAAAGAGTGTAAAATATTTAAAGAGGTAATAGTATGGACCAAAATAAACAACAAACTTTGTAAACATGGGTCCGCAAAGTAACGGTTTCGGAGATATGGAAGGTATTCTTTTTTGAAACATTTATTTGCAATTATTTAATACTTATTTATTATGTACAAACAAAAGAAGATTCTAGCTTAATAAAGTTACATAAGATGTTCAAAGTGTCCTCCTAGTCCAGTAACTTTAGGTTTTCACTAGGAATAAATTCGCATAGAGCTGAATTTTTGTATACACCTTCAGTTTGTCTTTATTAATAAGTTACCAAAAGTCCCCATCGATCCCCTGTGAGCATACTTTTTTACAGCCTACAAAAGGTGCTAACAATTAGTTTTAGCTAGATATCTCTGTATATATTGGCTCTATGACTAAAATAGGTGATGTTCCGGGGCCTACTTTGCTATAGAGTTTTCAGGAAATACACATGTTGGTATACTTACTCAAACTATTGACAAAATTGGGAACCTCGCACATTCGGCATAATATTTACATTAGTCAAAAATTCTACATTTCTTGTGTTAGTAGTATTTGCTTAAGTGGTCACCTTTGCATCCAGTTTCCGTGAAAATTATAGTTCGTATGAAAAACTATAAATAACCTTTCTTGTAGAGAATTTTCTAGTCTTTCAATTGTTATATGACTTTCACTAACTTAAAGTCTATAAATACAGAGATATTTACATATCACTAATTATTAGCACCTTTTGAGGGCTATAAAAAAGTATGCTCACAAGGGGTCGATGGGGACTTTTGGCATCTTATGTATAAGGATAAAAAGAAAGTGTATACAAAAATTCAGCTCTATGCAAGTTTTTTCCTAGATACAGCTATTTTTCGTCTAAATGCTCTGGACTATCCTTCCATTTTCAAGCATGTACGACATTTTTGTCTGAATGATAATCAAACTCTTTTTAAAATCCTCTCATTAACTCGGATTTGTTGGCATTTTTGATTAATTCGTAGCTACAGCTCAAGGCTATTTACAGGAGTACCATAGACACATGTTTTCAAATATCCACAAAAAAAGAAATCTAAAGGGTTTAAATCAGGCGATCTTGCAGGACATAATACAGGGCCCCTATTCTCGAGTTCACTCGACATTTTTTCCGTTCGACTTTCTAGTAAGTAACTAGGTAACTCACTAAAATGTCGATCGCAACGAAAAAAGCGTATTCTTGAATCTCGATTTGACTTTTCGTTCGTAAAATGTCGAATGAAAAATCAAGAGTGGTATTTGGCATGCGAGATTATAAATTGTCGCTCGACATTTTTATTTGTTTGGTTATGTTTTAGTATATGTCAAATAATACAACAAATAAATATCTTGATTTTGTATTTATAACTAAATACAATTGTGTATTGAGAGATTTTGTATTAAATAAAAGTGAGTACCGAAATTTTATTAATGTTTTATTGAAATTAAATTATAAAATTAGATAAAATTTATAATTTTAATTTAAAATGTTTATATGTCACTAAAATTTTTCAATTTTAGTTGTATGTTGTATGACATTTATTCATACTAACAATTTGGTTTCTAATTTGCTAAATTTAGTAGTAGAAACTTGAGGATATAACCCGGTGGAACTTTTCTATACTAGAAGTATTTAAAATTTAATTGATATTGTCGAAGAATATGTTACATGATTTTTGTTGTTGATATGTATGTATTTTGATAAAAGTATAATTAAACATTGTTTGACTTTAATCTGTCATTTCATTTTCTCCTACACAGGAAAAGTGTGCAATATATTTCAAAATTTGAAATTGGAAATTATAAATAAAAAAAATTCAATTTTAAAATCACTTAATTTTGTAATCAATTTAAATGACAAGACAAAAATAAATAAAACCATAGACATAGAATAAAACATAAAATACTTGAATTTGATTGGTCAACAGCTAGAAATAAAGTTGACAACATCGCATAAATGTCGAAGGAAAATTTACGTTCGGCATTCATCTCGAACGAACTCAAGAATACGCATTTCATGTATCATGCGACTCGACATTTTAAATCTCGAACGAAAATCTCGCATACGACATATTCTCGCACGAACTCGAGAATAAGGGCCCAGGTCCACTAGGGTGTTCCAAAAAAAGTCGATAATTTTTTTTTTCGATTGCATGTGAAATTCTTGTTATATATGCTATAAAAAAAATTCTGTAAAAATTTGAGCCCTTAATATCAACTTGAAGAACTCCATCACCGAATTTGAAGATTTACCATTGATTTAACATGGAAAAATGATTTTTTAACGTTCATTTCTCCTGCAAACTATGTAGAACATTATTTTTCGGAAAAACCATGACTGATCCTTCTTCAGTATTAAATTCTGTAAAAAAAAGCTCTTAGGGTCCAGTCTCTAACGTCAACCCTCTCGTTTTTATTTGCGTTAAAAAATACAGATTTTTTGAAATTTCGATTTTTTCCATTTAATGTGTAAAATTTTGATCTCAGACCATAAAGTTTGAGGAAATTTTAGTAGATCGTTCAACGTTTCACAAATCTGTGCCAAGAAAATTTTTTGTATCACTTTTGGCTCCTAAATTGTGAGGTTTGCAATATCTATTTTAATGATTATTCGCTATAATAATAAATTTTACATAAAATTTAGGAGCCAAAAGTGATACAAAAAATTTTCTTGGCACAGATTTGTGAAACGTTGAACGATCTACTAAAATTTCCTCAAACTTTATGGTCTGAGATCAAAATTTTACACATTAAATGGAAAAAATCGAAATTTCAAAAAATCTGTATTTTTTAACGCAAATAAAAACGAGAGGGTTGACGTTAGAGACTGGACCCTAAAAGCTTTTTTTTTACAGAATTTAATACTGAAGAAGGATCAGTCATGGTTTTTCCGAAAAATAATGTTCTACATAGTTTGCAGGAGAAATGAACGTTAAAAAAATCATTTTTCCATGTTAAATCAATGGTAAATCTTCAAATTCGGTGATGGAGTTCTTCAAGTTGATATTAAGGGCTCAAATTTTTACAGAATTTTTTTTATAGCATATATAACAAGAATTTCACATGCAATCGAAAAAAAAATTATCGACTTTTTTTGGAACACCCTAAGGTCCACCCCTTCCTACCCATCTACGTGGAAATGTTTGGTGTAAATACTTAATGTTTATTTCACAAAACAGCCAACTATTATAAGAAAATGCAAGCTTTTGCAAGTAAAAAGATATCGCGCCTGCTTCGAAATAAAAAGAGGGCACTTTGAATACCTTATGTAACTTTATTTTTTGGTTTTGCTTGAAGGTTTATTTGTTTGTTAGAACATAATGGGTGTGAAGTAATAAAAAATTGCAAATAAATGTTTAAAAAAAGAATAACCTTCCATATCTCCGAAACCATTACTTTGCGGACCCATGTTTAGACTTTTTTGTTTTATTTGGTCCATACTATTACCTCATTAAATTTTTTACACTCTTTTTATAACACCCGGTATAGTGCAATTAAATATAATCCTTAGAAAAATTTCTAGGCGATGACGTCACAGTATAGAACAAATTAACTATCGAGCATATCTTATGTAACACTGGTCTACAAAAAAATGCCTAGAGATCTGAACAGGTGATTTAGAAGGTATTTGTCATGTTGGAACCGAATTCGTTGCCCAATTGGTTCCATCACGTCAGGATTTTGAGATATCCAAACCTAAAAGTTCTAAAATTGACGATTTTGGCAATTTTGGAGAATTTTTTTCTGAAGTTTTCTTTCATGAATCCAAATAGTACTATCTTTTCTCTTGATTTTTTACATTTTACTATGTTTTTTTCTTTATCGAAATATACTACTTTGAAGATATATGTAGTAAAGTTCATTGTATCTACTGTGTGCGCCGGTCTGGCCGCGGTTTCTTGCGCCGTAGCTTTTACCGCGTTTTTGAATACCCTATGAACCGGCATGATAACTTAAGTCAGATCTGTCTGAACTCTTGACCAAGGTTAGGTGTCAATTCCTGTTGGAAAAGATATAGTATATTCGTGTCGGTAAATGTTCGATTGTTGTCTCTTACAAAGATATACGTGAACATTGGACCCTGACAGAAGTGTATACATTATAGTTATATGTGTAGAGTTTATATTTTATTTGAGAATCGTTTATGTGAATGTTATAGATATAGTTAGTATATATCGAATTGTGTATTTAGTTTTCCGTTATTTTGTGAGGTTACTGATTTATTTTAAGTGTTGCAAGTGCTTATTGTACTGCATATAAAGGTGATTTCGATCAAAGGAACGTGCTTAGAAGTCGCATGGATAGCTGTTTGAATTATTACAATTGATATCCTTTTTACCATCCAATCCTGATAATTGTATTTGGGAAGAGTAGAGCCGTACTGGGGTACAACAAAAGAGGTAAGCCGTTTCTTTGTACTAATATATGCAGTTGTATGAATCAACAATGTTATATTTCGTTTAACCTATTTCGTACAGTCCACTTAAAATCTATTTTACGGTGTTTAAAAGAAACATTTTGGTATTTCGATACCGAATGAAACATCTACTATACTACACTCTATTAACAAAAATATCATATCTTTAAACTAGTACATCTCGGTTAAAAAAAATCATACAATGAAAATTTAAAACTCATTTAAAAGAAGAAAGATAATACTATTTGTTACCGTGACCGAAAACTTTAGAAAAAAATTACCAACTTGGTAATAAATTCTTTAACATTGCCAATATAGTCATTTTTGGGACTTTTAAGTTAGAATATCTCAAAACCCTGACGTGATGAAACCAATTGGGCAACAAATCCGGTTTCAGCATGCTAAAAGCCTCCTAAATTACCTATTCAGATCTCTAGGACATTACAAAAGTATTTTTTTGTAGACCAGTGTTATTGAATCATGCCCTAGTACAAGATAAATATTATAAAATTATTAAAACAGTATACATTTTATAAAATGTGTAAACAGAATCTGAACACAGAATCCACGCGCACATGTTTAATAACAAAAGAATAAATACAAGACACAAAGAGCAAAATCTATCGCGTCAACTGCAAAGAAGTAACCGTGCTATAAAGAGACACACAGTCCCTTGGAATCCAATAAACAGACAATGTTTTCAATAACGCTCGGTCGCCATCCGCGCGCGCTCCACTACCACCACGCGATGCGGTTGACAGCCTGTGTGGGGGGGGGGTCACCCCCTCCCACACATACACACGACGGGAGGTCCAGCGACGTACGTGTGTTTGTTTGTGGTCACTCCGGGATCCGGCAACGATACAACCGGAAATGGTTCATGTATTTAATTAATCTGTAAAAGTCTACATGTATGCTGCTATGTTTGTGTAGACAATAGCGTATTTAATAAATCTAGATTTGTATCTAGCTATATGTATGTATTATGTATACATAAGTTTCTTATGTGTGTACATATAAATCATACAAATTAATTTATGGGATTGTATTGTTAAGGAGGTGTACTCTTTTTTTTAGGTTTATGGAACCCTTATAGTTCCGGTCAGTTCGTCTGTCTAACTTTCTACCCTTCCATTCTTTCATTTTTATACCTATACTGGTAGAAACGTTGAAGTTAGCAATGAAAAACGTGTTTTGAATGTAACGAATACAATATTTTCTTAATACAGTACAATCCGAATCAAACGACTCTTAGTGATGAAAACGCAAACTCAAATTTGGTTTCATATAGACGTACTATGAAAAGATACCCGTGTAGTGCGACTCCGGTTTAAGCGACTAACTGCTTATAGCGACCTATTTTGACAATAAATTGTCTGGTTAGAACGACGCGCAGTGTAATGTTTCCAATATCTACGCACAAGCAATACCTCTCGCCGCTAAGTGTCTCGACTTTCTCCTATCTCCTACATATGTTGATTGTTGATTAGTAAAATTACAGACTTTCTACGTCAGTATATATAAATACATATTTACATGTATAGAATGTAGGTAGGTACATTGTATCTGATCAAACTGTAATACATTATGTATATACAATGTACATACATATGTATGTAATGTGCATTGCTTAAGGGGTTAGGTGTAGTCAGAGACATGAAAAAATGACAATTTTAAATAATTTTTTTTGCCAGTAAATTATTATATTTTATAAAAGTAAAAACATAGCATCATTAAATAAGGTTTCGACTTGACTTGACAGAAATTAAAAAAAAAGGATTGTGTGGTTTTATGAAACCACGGTAAAAGTGAAACTTTTTTTCACATTATAGACATTTAACTAAAAATTTTCGGAATAATAAATTCAAGCACTCAAAATTGAAATAAATCCATAAACAACAACATGCACCAGCAAAAAGTTCTAATAATTCTAATAAATTCTATATAACAACCACCAAACAATTTCTGTCTCTTTCATTTGACACGGCTCTTTTTTCGAGTCAGATGCACTGTCCATTTCTTTATGTCTATGGCTCTGACGTATTTACCCCTACTCCGCGGCCGAGCGACATACAACACACAGACGAAAAATTTTGAGACGATGTAATAAAAGTTTCACTTTAAAAATAATAATTTTAAAAGTAATGGCTGTTTGTATTGATCCAGTTCCAACCGAAGCTCCTTGCGGTGACAATCACTTATTCTTGGAGATTAATCCAAATTCAATCGGACAAAAAAAATTAGTTTTATTAATAGATAATCTAGTGCCTGATCGAAGCTTTTTTTTTCTTTCTTAAATTAACAAAATGGCAGCCTCAGCAAATTTTTTTCCAGATTTTCGGGAAAAAACCAACAGTTAATTGTTTATAACAAATCGAAATTAAAAAAAATTCCTTCGATCAGGCACTAGTTTTTCATGTTTTCAAAAAGCTGTATAAATTTCATTAAAATCTACCGAGCGGTTTTCGAGCTACAGAGGTCACCAGTTTAAAAAACATAGTTTTGAGAAAAACGCATTTAAAGTTTTACACTCAATTTACTTAAATTAATACGTATTATTTAATTACTTACACCGAGTGATCTATTAATAGGACATATAATAGTTCTTCAGCCGTTGTAGTAGCTTCCAAAAATGCAAAAAAAAGAAAATCGATTTCTTGAAAATTCTGACTACACCTAACCCCTTAAGTAAATGCCATTAAAGTTATTTTTTAGATTTCCGAAGAAACCCTATTAATCTCACTTTGTCGTCCATCCGTCCGTCCGATCGTCCTTTTCACTCAAAGCTCGTAAACTATACCGGGTGTCCCAAATAACTTTTCCAGCATGGGGATCTCAGTATCTATAACAGATACAAGTTTGGTTAATTGAGATGAATTATTTGTATGAAAGGGGTGAGTATTATTACACAAAAAAATATTCATAATTATATGTGGTTTAGGCGGTATACCCAAAAAACTGAAAATTCGGAATTTATTTAAATGGGTATAACTTTTTTGTTAAAGTAGATAGGTACTTTTTGTTTGCGGTTTCTTTAAGCACTTTTTTGTGTAGAATTGACTGGTGTATTTAGAATTTTTTCACTTTTAGTGTCCCAGTTACAAGCTCTAACTTTGTTTTTTCTTATGGGCCACTTAGTTGAATATATCATAATTGAACGTGATTTTAGAGTAAAAAACACGTTCAAATATGCCATAGCCAACTTAGCGGCCCATAAGGAAAACTGAAGTTAGGGCTTGTATCTCGGAAACTAAAAGTGATATAAAAAAATCTAAATACACCAATCAATTCTACACAAAAAAGTGCTTAAAGAAACCGCAAACAAAAAATACCTATCTACTTTAACAAAAAAGTTATAGCCTTTTAAAGAAATTCCGAATTTTCAGTTTTTTGGGTATACCGCCTAAACCACATAGAATTATGAATATTTTTTGGTGTAATAATACTCACCCCTTTCATACATATAATTGATCTGATTTAACCAAACCTGTATCTCTTATAGATACTGAGATCCCCATGCTGGAAAAGTTATCTGGGACACCCGGTATAAGCTAGAACCTTGACATTTTTACTGGACATGTAAAATGGCACCCTCTAGTAAAATATGCACAAATATTTGTACAGTTGGGATTAATTCACGAATCGATTGATAAGGGTATTTTTTGAGTTGTGTCCATAAAGTGGGTTGCGTAGCACACCCACGTCTTGGTTTTGATAAATTAAAAAAAAATGCATTATTCAATCGAATTTACATAAATTATAACTTCTTAATCAATTTTTATCTTTATTTATTAGACAGAGTAACTTATAATTAACAGATATTTATAAATAAAAATCAAAGTTAGCAAGTAAATAATAAAATAAAGAAAAAGAGAAAGAACACATCGTAACCTAGAGTTTTGTAACTTATTTGGCACGACCATAAAAGCAGCTTGTTTATTTTATACCTTCACAAATTACATGTGTCAAGAAGAAATGAATCCATTTTTATGATATTTTTTTTTATAGTTCACCTCAAAATGGGTGAAACATTTGATAGATCGTGTATGCTTACCCTCTTAACATATTTATCATGTTATAAACTCAAAAGGTCAACCGATTTGTGACAAAATATCATAGCATTCAATAATAATCTAAGCCTGGTCAGGTTTTATTATGTAGTTATATAAATTCTCTTATCACGGATATTAAGTTACGAATTTTCAAAGTATTACTTATCTTAATCAGTTGTGACCTAAGCATTTCTGATATTTTATATTTTATATATAGGATGTGTAGATATCAATTTAGATTTTTACGGGGGCCCTGTTGATGGTTGCAGGTTAACATTTGAAAATTTATAAAACTTAGATAAAATTATTTCTTTAAAAAATTATTTTATAAAATCTAGCACACATACAGATGTTCAAATGGTTTTAAAAACTGCTCTATTTAATACTCTTTCGAAAAACCTACCGTATTACCTTCATCAGTGATTCCCAACCGGTGGTCCGCGGACCACTAGTGGTCCGTGAGGGGTAAAATATGGTCCCTGTAAAAGATTTCAATCTTTGAATGAACTTAGAATTAATTAAAAGTGAAATGTGAAGACCTTTTTTTAGGTTTTTTAATCTATAAAAAACATAAAAATGAAATGTGAATACATTTTTTATGGTTTTTTAATCTATAAAAATCATAAAAATGAAATGTGAATACCTTTTTATGGTTTTTTATTCCAAATTTAGAAAAAAATGTTTTAACCTTGTGGTCTCTGCTAATAATAATGAATTCAAAGTGGTCCCTGGTCATAAAAAAGTTGGGAACCACTGACCTATATGAACGGGCTACTTTTGTGAAAAAAACTTACATTTATCCGAGAATATGTAAGATTTTTACATTTTTCCAGTGAGTTGATCCTAGTGTGCTAATCTTAATAAGTCGTAAAAAACGTGTTACTTTTCAAACATTTTTTTATACTCATTGGACAGTGTACCACCTACTCTTGTGCAAATACTTGAAAATAGTGACCTTTCAGACAAATGACGATTTTTTGTTGGTTTTTGGTAAATTAAGATATCGAAGACGACAATTTCCTCGATGTTTTTTATAGACCAAAGAATCCACTTTCTCCAGAGAATGTACGAAAACTTTTCATAACATCTACTACTGGAATGCTAAAAGACACAATCCACATTGAAAAGAAATACGTTGTTCTATCACAACACACTGTGGGCTAGTGTATTTGGCAATAAACTGATGGGTCCACACTATCTGCCGAACACATTGAAGTGAGAATTACTTAGATTTTATCAAGAACTACCATTCATTAAACATTTGACGATGAATGATCTTCCACTTCTTTGAATTGCCATCTTTGATATCTTAATTTACCAAAACGGCAAAAAATCGTCATTTGTCTGAAGAGTCACTATTTTCAAGTATTTGCACATGATCCGAGTTGGTGTTACACTGTCCAATGAGTATAAAAAAATGTTTGAAAAGTATCTGTAACACGTTTTTTTACAACTTATTAAGATTAGCACACTAGGATCAACTCACTGGAAAAATGTAAAAATCTTACTTATTCTCGGATAAATGTAAGTTTTTTTCACAAAAGTAGCCCGCTCATGTAGGTAATACGGTAGGTTTTTCGAAAGAGTATTAAATAGAGCAGTTTTTAAAACCATTTGAACATCTGTATGTGTGCTAGATTTTTATAATAATAATTTTATAATCATTTTTTAAAGAAATAATTTTATCTAAGTTTTATAAATTTTCAAATGTTAACCTGCAGCCATTCTTTGTTTTTGTTATTCATAAATTTTATTTTGATCTGAAAGTGTAGCATAGACATTAATAAAGTAATAAAAAAATCATGTTTGAAAAATATGGGCTCTTCAAATTTTGAACTTTTACCATTAACATGCATAAATCAGGGTTTTCTCAAAAAATTACTAAAAAGGCCGATATAAAAAAAACTTTAGCACTTTTTATATAGGTATATTTGCTTAAATCACTTCCAAATGACTCATTCTACCTTCCTTTAAAATATTCGTATCGCCGAACCAAACACCCTGTATAAAAATGTACTATTTTGGATTTTTATTGTTTTTTATAATCTGACCGATTCAATTATAAGTTATATAAAAAGCTATATTTATATCTTATAGAGAGAAAATAAACTATTCTTATATTATTTTAATTATTAGGTTTAGTAAGAAAACCTCTTAAACTAATATTAACCGGCATCACAAGCTTAAACACTAAAATAATTATTGCTTTAGTGAGCATTTAATTATATCTCGAGAAACGTTGAATCAATTGAAGCAGTAACGAACTCAAATTGTTAACAATAAAATGTCAAACTTATTTGTACTTACATATTTTTTGATAATGTTGATACTTGCTTAAATACATTATATGCAAAAAATAACGAAAAAATACTTACTTGGTTTCAAAGTTAATTATTTTTCTTATTTTTAACACTAGTACAAGAATATAAATTTATATTATGTAATTTAAAGCATCCGTATTAAGTTAAATTCTGCAATACTATCTTAACCATCGTATTTCTCATAAACGGTTGATCTTAAGACAAATCAACAAAGTTATTTGTGTGTATTTTGTGGCATATGAATTCATAATAGTGCCAAATATAGGAAAAAATTAACAACATAAAAATACTAGATAAAATTAAAGGGTCCACAAGTCCCACACATCCCTGGTCTAAATAATCATTGATTGGTACTGGAAATCGATAACACGTATCAATACAATACTAACAATAAGTATCAAATTTCATAACTGTGTTACAATGGGGTCTCCAAAGTCCAAATATTAAATAAAAACTATTTTTTTAGACAAAATCTTTGGGGGTCTGTAGCTTCCTCACGAAGAGTTATCGGACACATGTTCATATAAACTTTTTTACTTCAAATATTTTTTTGATCAACTTTTCGATTTTGTTTCACTTAATATGACTCCTCCTGTATATTTCTTTGGTTGAATAGATTTTTAAAATGATCTTGGGATAAAATAAATTTAATTAACTAGTGTTAATTCGAGCATTGAAACAGAAATTAGTTAATTTTTTACGTAAGAATGCTTATATTTTAGTAGTTATCATTTTTATCAAAAAATATGTAAAAGCATTTTATTTTTATTTTATTGTCAAAATATTAAAACACTTATGGCCGATCTCACCGCTTATACTTAGAGATTGTGGAACACATAAAAATTTAAAATTGTTGCACCAACGTTTTAAGTGTTCCTTAAGTCGTTAAGTATCACCTAAATTTAGGTGGTAGTCAAAGTGATACTTTAGTTTCACTTAAACTTAAAATTGTACAGATATATGACATACGTCATACGTTCATTATCAGAAAATTTTAAAAATTGGTATCATCGCTAAACAATAAATATTGCAACCATCTTTCATGTAATTATGGACGAAAACAATGAATATATCATGGATATAATAATTTATGGTATGCGTTTCCAACCTTATAAATAACAAAAAATAAAATATTTGAAATTATTGTACAGGAACAATTCAGTATCACCCATGAACCAACTTTTAACATGTCTTCGATTTTATTCCACCAACAGTCATTTACAAAGCATTGCTGATTTACAAATAATTTATATTGATAATTTTATTTTGACACAAAACACCATAGCAACGTACACAAAAACTTGGCTAATTATATGATAAGATTAACCTGTGAGATCGAAGTAAAATTTAAGTGCAACTTAAGACTAAGGAACACTTTGCTAAGGAACAGAAATAAGTTTGAGCGGTGAGACCGGGCATTAACACCTCAAATTAATAAATGTAACTTGGGACACAGGCAAATACTCACTTGCTTAATTCTTTTAGCTTTTGAGCTTGTAACTCTGTTTTTTATAGAAGTTACAATTGAACACATCTTATTTTCACAAGAGTAGTCTTAAGGATCGATTACATTAAGCGAGTCAACTACTTACTAGCCGACGAATTCACTAGATGCTAGTAAACACGCCCAGTGTAATCATGTTCACTAGCTAACTAGCAGATTGTAAACAATCTGCTACAAAAGTTGAAAGCTGGGCTACTTTACTCGCTACTCGCTAGAGTGTGGGCTTGTTAGCTAGTAAACTAGCCGTGTGACATCATAGTTGCTAGTGTACTAGCTGCGAGTATCTCGGTGATTCCTATTCACAACACGTGGTTTAAACTCGCTAACTAGTTGACTACTGAGCGAGTGGAATGTTTGATGTGTTATCATCACTATCGTACTAGCTAACTCTTGTAGCTAATAAACTCTCTCAATGTAATCGGCCCTTTAGCTAATATTTTTTTTCCGCTCTATCATAATATTACACTTTATTTTTCTCGCATATAAATGTAGCCGGGACAGCACACGGATAATCATTAATAAGACCACTATTTAAAGAACCACAATCTTCATTTGCTGCAAATGCACTGTTTGGATTTCGGGGAAGCCAGTCAGTATATCCAGTTGCATTAAGGGGAGAACCTAAAAAAAGATTTATTGTTTATAAATTCTAAAATGTTGTAAGAACATCTGCCATGTACATACATACATAGTTCGCACAGTGCTTTCTCATGTTTAGTTCACCAAAAGTAATGAATTAATAATCGAACAGTTTTAATATACACGGTAAGGAAAAATAATTTACAATAATCGTATATTATAGAAAATTGAATGCTCTATAAAAAAGATTCTATAACATTTTCACGTAATATGTGTCGTTTTTCAGATATCTTGAAAAAAGAAATCTTTTGGGATCTTCTTACATACGATTTTGAAGTGGAGCCGTCCTCAAGCCAGTTTTAACTATCCAACCAAGTTTCATTAATATCGTTTAGTGGTTCATGAGTTATGCATGTGACAAGGTTTTAAGAGACAAGTACAATCACAGGCAGACGATTAGACACGGAATGAAAAGTATTTGTCTTGACCTGAAACGAAAAGATCAAAGTAAAATTTTGAAATCGGATAACAATTTTTGCTTCCTCGCAATATCGAAGATACGAGAAGCTTTGTTTGTTTTATCATGATCTTTCCGTTTCAGGTCAAGACAAACACTTTTTGTTCCGTGTCTGTTATGAACCACTGAACCGATATTTATGAATCTTGATTGGTTGGTTGGGTCCGGCTTGAGAATAGGCATGATGACTAATTTAAAAAAAAACTACTCTATGATGATCTTACGTGTTTCCTATTTCCAAAAAAATACTTATTTCTGCAGAAAATCAATGTTTAATCGCAAAAATTGACTCATTTACAACTAATTTTGAATATGACGCCAAAACGCTAACAGGTTACATTTGAGAGTTGTGACGTCACAGTCCTTGTCAACAATATTTAAACATTCAGAGTTGGACAATAATTTAATTATTTTGTGTGTTAAAAATGAATTCCAAAGTGTATAAGTTCTTAAATAAGGTATGTACCTAATAATCGTGTAAGAGGAATTGATATTTGTCTAAAATAAAAGTCAATAACTTTGACGTTTACTGATGCGTGACGTCATTCGCTCTGATTGGTGTTTCATTTAACATGGTGGATTGCTGTATTTTGCATTTTTATTTTAGTAAAAATTATATTAGTCTCGCTTTTAATATAAAAACAAATACATATTTTATAATCTTTTTAACCTATTTCATTACTTAAAATCATAATTTCAATGACATCATGCCTATTGTCCCATTTAAAAATTATCAAGTTTAATACCCCCTAAAGTGAAATTTTTTTCACCACTTGTTAATTTTATGATTACCTAAAACAGTAACATAATGGCCTTCGTTCACTAAATCATTGAACCCTATGAGAAGTTCATCCTTGTATTTAACAGATCCTGTAGGATATGCTTCAAGTAAACTGGTGAGAAATGTGGCCTCTTCTTTTGAATTAGGAATGGCTAAATATGCACATTCTGATTCACATATTACTTTTGCATCCACCCATAGTGTTGGTTCTTTATGATATTTATAATATCCCGAAAAAGATTTGCCACTGAAAAGTGTGTAGCCATTGAGAGCATTGTATTTACATTCTGAAAAAAAAAATACAAAATTTATTAATAATCCAGAAAAAATAGACATCCAGCAAGGAAAATATTGTAACAAGCTTATTTTTTAATATTAAAATACTACATAATGCGTAAATGTTCCTAATTGATTTGACCGTTGCAAGGGTAGAATAGATTTTTTTAAATATCTCGAAACTTTTCGATAAAAAAACATACTTTGCTAATTTGTAGTTGAGATAATTTGCTACAAAAACGAAATTAAAAGTTTTTATGTAGGAAAAACTGTTCACGAATTATAAAGAATTGATTATGTCTCCGCGCACTTTTTCACAATATACGTATCTATCGTTCTAGTTCTATGTACATATAATGTAAAATAGAGCTGCAGCTTAAACGTATATGTATTTTCGATTTAACCGACATGTTAACTTTTTCTGTTCCACATCAAAAAAAATCACAGAAATTTGAATAGATAATTTAGTAGGTATTTGTCATGCCGAAACCGAATTCGTTGCCCAAATGATTCTATCACGTCACGTTTTATAGATATCCGAACCTAAAAGTCCCAAAAATGACGATTTTGGCAATGTTGGGGAATTAATTACTAAGTAGGTCATTTTTTTCTGAAGTTTTCTTTAATGATTTCGAATAGTACTATCTTTTCTCTTTAAAATGATTTTTTTTACATTTTACTATGCGATTTTTCTTTACCGAAACTACGCTGCAAATATATGTAGTAAAGTTCATTGTATCTACTATACTAAACTATATTAACAAAAATAGCATATCTTCAAACTAGTACATCTCGGCTAAAAAAATCGTACAGTAAAAAGTTAAAACTCATTTTAAAAAGGAAAGATAATACTATTTGTTACCGTGGCCGAAAACTTTAGAAAAAAATTACCTACTTGATAATAAATTCTTTAACATTGCCAATATAGTCATTTTTGGGACTTTTAGGAATATCTCAAACCCCTGACGTGATGAAACCAACTGGGCAACAATATTTTTTTTAATAAGCAGCACAAAATGTCATGAATTTGAGAAAATTTCATAGCTTAATTAATGTCCAAGTCCAGTATTACAATGAAATTAAATATTAATTAGCTTTCAATAACTTTAACGTTTACCTGATTTTGTAGAATTTTTAGTGGAGCTTATTTCGGAATTCTAAAAAAAATTATTTATTATTAATACATATTATACCGTGTATTCCAAAGTTGATTAAGGCGGCTAGTACACTATCAAATAAATATGTCAAAAATATTTTACCTCCCCCTAAAAAACGCAAGAGTGAATTTGGTAGCACTTTGTGATTTTATCATCTGTAGGTGTCAAACAAACATATAAAACAATAAAAACCCTTTAACGTAATTGTTCCTTTTCAAAAACCTCTAATCAATTGCCTATATATTAAGTTACGATCTGAGAAAAAATTGCAAAAAATGGTAAACGGGCGTGACCTCTACATTTTTTCTCCAAAGCATGTCCTATACCTATCTTTACTTAGAAAAAAATTATGAGCAATTTAGTAAAAATTTTAAAAAATTGTGATTTTTTGGATTTGTTTTTTAAATATTTCTTGCATAAAATTTTGTTTTTTAATTTTTTAAATCATCTATTTTGATGGAAAATTTAATTTTCTATAAAAAATCATTCTTGTAAAATTGTCAAATTTTGCTTGGTTTTCGAGTTATACTTAAAATATTGAAAAGTGACTAGTTTACCCCCCCCTTAAAAAACGCAAGGGTGAATTTAGTAGCACTTTGTGTTTTTATCATCTGTAGGTGTCATACAAACATATTAAACAATAATAACCCTTTAATGCAATTGTTTCTTTCTACCTCTTATTTTCCGGTATAATCAATAGCCTAATACAGTCAGGGCCGGTTTTACAAATTTGCCGCCCGTAGGTAGTTACGAAAATTGCCGCCCTTTTCATTGAATAAAAATAAAACAGTGGATATTTTTCATATAAATAACATTTTTTTTTTTTCGTTGTCAAATAACATTTTTGGGTTATTTTTTCCAAATCTGCCGCCCCTAAATTTTTGCCGCTATAGGCACGTGCCTACACTGCCTGCATGGTAAATCCGGGCCTGAATACAGTGTCTTCCGAAAGTTCTGGGCCACGATTTACTGATAAACGTCAGTTTTCAACTGAATTCAACTCAATAACTCTTCGAATAAAAATCGTAGACATCGGCGACCCTGTGTTATTTTTATCTCGGGAATCCCATTTGAACAAGCCCTCACTCAACCCCACGTGTCATTTAAGATTTCTTAGCTGCCCCCGGGGGTGGACAAGTGAGTGTTTTTTGTAGTAAAATAATAGACTTTGTGATCATATTGTATCTATAAATTTCAATTCTGTATTGCGAATCATTTAAAGGTTATTTAGGTGGCCCCGAACTTTTGGAAGGTAAAAATTTGAAGTCAATATCGTATACGATCAGGGCCGTCTTTAAACTATTGGAGGCCCTGGGTACATTAGGACAATGGGGCCCCTATGACCTTCACAGAGCTAAATAAGTTTTCACTTCAAAAATTAAGAATATGAAAAACTAGTTCACTGATGATTTTTTTTAAACAGTGTAGGTAATTAGTACACCATTAAAAGGGTGGCCAGTATTTCTCTGGAACAAATTTCCCTGACTTTTCCCGGTTTTCCAGGTGAATTTTGACGTTTTTCCGTTTTTTATTAAAAAAAATATTTTTAAGCATATTTTACACGAGATATTAAAGTATGGAACTTTAAAAACGAACTTTAATACCATTGCGAATTTTGTTGCAATTTTTTTTTTCAAAATACTGATTTTAAGGTATCAAAATTCTCTACAAAATAATTATTTTAAAATTAAACTTTATACATAAATGCACTCCGTGACGTGTTAAGATACGCATTTTTTATTACATAAAAATGTTAAAAAGGGAAAAATGTTGAGGAGCGAAATGCACCATCATAAAGTAGAGTAAATATTTCCATCATTCCAGAAAAAAAAGATTTCAAATTGGTAAATGTTTGACCAATTTACAAACATTTGAAAACACGCTATTTTTTAGGTATCCCCTTAATTAATTTGCAGAGGGTACGTAATAAATCAAATTTCACGAAATTATGTTTAATAAAAATAATATCTTCAATAACAAATCACATAATAAATTAATATCACCACTGTTAAAAACCATTAATATATTCAACGATTGAACAAATTGAATGAAGTGTGGTATCTATACACTTCTGATTGATTAAAGTGCTAAAAATAGATCACGTGATAAAACAGAATTATTTGTTGACAATAGAACTTTTTTGAAAATTCTGCATGTTTTTTTTTTTAATTTTAATAGATAATTATTTTAAAATATTTGCGAAAAATTTCATGACGTGGTGTGGTTTTTGCATTTTTATAGAAAATTCCCTGTCTAGCAAAATTTCCTGACTTTCACGGTTTTCCAGAAACTGGCCACTTAATGTATTTTGATATATTTAAAATCCTAAACATGCTGAAATCGGAAACCCTGATTTTCGGGCGAGAGTAGAGGGGCTTCGCGCATGCAAAAGCTAATAAGCAAGTAGGTATTGTAGTCAGTCATTAATGTCATTATCGTTTGATTTTTTTCAAAATAAATATCGTATGTTTTTCGGAAATAAATATCGGTTATTGTTTGGTGATATGGGGCCCCTATCAATCGCGGAGCCCTGGGCACGTGCCCAGAGTGCCCAGTGGGAAAGAGGGGCCTGTATACGATTATTTGTCTTACATGATCATGAAGGCTGCTACATATATATTCTTCGTTATCAATTAAAATTGATTTTGTATCGGATTTAACCAAATTAATGAAATATATTATTTGAATAAATAATATAAGAATGCCGAACTTCATTTTTGTGTTAAATGCTAAAAAAATCAAGTTGTTTAGATTTAAATTATTGGGGCTTTATAATATATCCACATAAGTGGGAAAGCCACTGTAACGGAAAAAAAATATTTTTTTTTACATTTTATTTAAAGTAGGTATACATATTCATAAATATAATAAATAAGTACACAAAAAAAGGAGTTACAGTCAATTTAGTGAGACGAGGTAGCGTGGCCGGTTATAATATAACAAAAACATTAAACACATTTATCTCTAAATGACATTTTTCGACCTGGTTGACACGATTCGTTAAAGACTAATAAACCGATTTCATATATTGTTTTATAATTTTCGTAATTGTAGTAGCTATCGTTGCACGTAGCCGATTTTTGAAATTTTGATAATTACTATTTTTAAAACCGCTCTAATGAAAAAAATAGGTTAAAAATGAAAAGGTTATATCTGTGAAAAAAATATAATAAAAAAAACTACGTGCAACGATAGCAACATTCATATCGATATTGATAAAAAAAAATATTTCTTTCATATAACCCTTCTCGAAATTTCGAGCGAACCATAGAGAAAAATATTTTTTTTGGTCATCACATCGAGGCTCATAACTTTGTAAATATTTAATATTTTTCAATAAAAATTGATATTAAATAAGTTGAATATATACTTAATAAAAGTTCCTTTACCTGATTCAAAAATATATGTTATATCTGTGAAAAAAATTACCAAACATTGACAATTTTTTGACCCGTCACAGTGGCTATCCCTCTTAACAGAAATATTTGAAAAAGTACTTACATAAACAGTTGTGAATGTTAATTATTTTATTTTTATATTAAATAATATTTATTGTTTATTGGGATTTAGAAAATACACTTGTCTCTACTAATAGAAATATTGTAAACCTTAATTATTTGAATACGTATTTTAATAGTTAACTTTTACGTATACATTTTTTTATAGTAAGGGAGAGTGGGGTAGTTGCTAACGCGCGGCAATCGCGAATTCAGTGGTTTCAGTGTATTAGAAAATATAAGAGAGAAGTTCTCTCTGTACTTACTGACAGCTAGGTCTACGTCTAGTAACGCACCGTTAAAGCTAGTACACACTAGTAGACATGTTGCGCGATTCTGGTCTCTGAGACGTGTCTAAGGTTGTCTCGTAGACATGTCTATAGACCAATCCCCGTCTACGGGCCTGTTGCGAGACCAAAAATCGCATGTCTAAGGTCTCCCGATCGGAATGGGAGACCACATGCAACGTTAGACATGTTGCGCAACATTTTGACAGTGTGGACGTCACTCGCTGTCTATAGACAAGATACGGCCCAGTCTATCTACAGCTATCGAGTGGTAGATAATAGTAGTCCTCCATGGTGGACAACGAAGATGAGACTGAGAAATTCACATCGTAGTGTGGACGCTAGACGAGAAAAAGAACGGTGTATCTAGACAGTCTATAGACCGTGTCTCTAGACGGTCTATAGACAAATCGCGCAAGATGTCTACTAGTGTATACTAGGCTTAACGTTCAGTGTAGAAAACGCTTACAATACATAGTGAGCTAAATTCCATTTTTATATCACATTATGTAATTATTACACAATATGCAATTATTATAAATATGATTTAGTAATGCTCAAGTAAATCTCGAACATTATATAAACCTAAATTTTTTTTTCAAGCTCGTGGAATAATTAAATGGGGTAGTTCCGAAAAAACTAGTAATTTTAAAGGAAATAATCAAAAAAATAAGTCTTAAGTAAAAAACATAAGAAAAGAAGATGTTGATACAATAAAAAATATCAAATATTCGTGTTGAAAACTGGGTATGTACTACAATTGCAATTTATGGGCATATGATAAATGTACCAGTGGTCATAGTACGTATAGAGGCTTTCGCTGTGAATATTGTACCAATTAAGTTTAATTATCTCACTGTTCGTGCTAGTCGAGTAAATGCACGGTGCTTCCTCGTGCTAAATTCATCAAAGGTAGTTAATTATTGAACAATTTAAATAAAAACCGATAAAGTATTCAGATGAACTGCCTGTCATTGGTTAACCATTTAATTTTCATACGATTTTAATAAAAAAAATTAATTTGATATTTTTCTTAATACGCGCCTGGTTATTATGTCATATATTTTGAATTTTTTGATAATTTCAATCAAAATCATTATTTTTCTGCTATACGAATGTCAAAATGACATTTAAAACGTCAAAGTGACATTTAATATGTCAAAGTAAATAGCAGTTTTAAAAAAACAAATGACGATTTTCTTAAGTCAAATTGAGATAGATCTTTGTAAGGGAATATTTTACAACAAAAGTAGGTGACCTATATTATAGAGAATTGAATGCTCTACAAAAAAGGTTCTATAAAATTTTCACGTAACATGTGTCTTTCTTGAGATATCTTCAAAAAATAAATCTTTTTGGATGTCACCCCTCCCCCTTACACACAATTTTAATTATTTTGAAATGGGACCGTCCTCAAGCCAGACCCAACCAACCAACCAAGTTTCATCAACAGTTTAGTGGTTCATGAGTTAAGCGTGTGACAAGGATTGGGGGACAGACACACAGACACATACACACACACAGACACACAGACACGTAACAAAAAGTGTTTGTCTTGACCTGAAACGGATAGATCCGGTAAAATTTTTAAAATCGGAGAACAAATTTTTTTTCTCGTTTTAAAACGATAACAAAGCTTCTCGTATCTTCGATATTGCCAGGAAGCAATACTATAATATAATAACACATTATTATTGGTTTTTTACTCGAATTTACTTTATTTGATTTTTCCCTTAAGTGTTTGTAAGTGCCCCACTGTCCCCTATAACGGTTTATAAAAGTAAACAAAAATAAATAAATCAATTTAATTTTAATTTTTCAATAAAAATTTATCATTTAATTAAGTTTTTAATTATTGGTTTTCCTGTTATTCATGAAATGTCGGTTTCTTAACCCTAAATACACCGACGCTCAGTAGAGACCTTAGACTAGGAAACAGGAAACAGGCGCGTAAACACCATAACTTCTCGAAGGGGGGCATAGAAAAAAAATTTATAATTTAACTTTTATAAAAAAAACTTTCTAATAGCAGCAAAATAGTATGTCAATATTCATTTCTATGTATTAAGTAGTTAATTATCATAATTATAAAATAGTGATTTAAACTTAACTAGTGTTCATCTGACTACTTTAAATAAATCATTTTCAGATTTATCTTCAATTATTGGGGGGGGGGGGTCATGAGCCATTGAATTTTTGAAATTTGAATATCTATAACAAACTAAATGATAAGTAGAATAAAAATGTATAAATTGTGACCCAACGTGAGCTAACAGGATTTTTAAATGCGTACACCAATACCTCGCTTTGCGTCGTTTCGTTTTGCGTTTTTTCGAAGTTACGTCGCTGCTGAATTAGTACTAATTTTCACTGTGCGTCGTTACACTGAAAAGAGGACTACAATTAACTTTTTTTAAATATACTATATGCATCTCATGTCACAAGTGCACCAACCTAATTTGTAATTATATTAAACATTGACAAATTCAAAATTTCATTGTTGAATTAAAATTGTCAATTGTCTGATTTTATTAGGATCGGTGTTTAATTAAAACGAGAGTAACTATGAACTATGAATTTAATGTTAACTTCACAAATCACTCATAATATCATCAATATGAGTGATTTGTGACTAACTTTAATTGAATTTGTTTTTTTTTTTGTTTTTTGTATGTATTTAATAAAATTTTATATTATTTTTGTTTTTTAAATGTTTACTTTGTTCAATTTTCTTTTTAAAAAGTAGTATTTTTGTAACCTTGGAACCTATCTTCCGACCTTTACATGGTTTGCTATAGAAAATCATAATTCACTTTGCATCGTGTTTTTTTGGAACGTAACCACGACGCAAAGTGAGGTATTGGTGTATTTGATCGTGAGCCAAAATAAAACTACCTATTGAATATAAAAATTTTGTGTAAATTAATTTTTTTTATTTACTTGCACGTCGAAAAAATAATAATAATTTTCGGCGTTTAAAAATGTTATTTTGAATAATAGTATTTTTTTGTCACCGCGAGTAAGCGGTCAAGACAAAAATAGCAAAAATAAAAAAAATTATAAAATCATTTATCACCGCGAAAGCTTTAAAGCTTGTGTATGATAGTTCCTGAAATAAAAATACAGTAGAAACCACTTTTAACGACATCGATTAATACGACGTATCGGTTTTATCGACTCAAAATAAAAGTCCAACTGAATTCCATATAATTGCATTTTTATCGGTTATTACGACTATCCACTTTTTACGTCCAATATGACCGGTCCCTTCGATGTCGTTATAACCGGTTTCTACTGTAGAATGTTTTTTTTTTTTGCTTTATGAAATTTATTCAAATAATTATATACATAAGTGTGTTTAATAAAAATGGTACATTTGGGATTTTAGTGGAGTCACATTAGAAGAAGAAGAAAAAAATCCGGTATTTTAAAGAGGCTAGAACTCTCAAATGAGATATCAAATTTATATGACAGTTCTCTTGCAGTTTTGTGATGTATTTGACAACTTTCGCGCAAGCGTTGCATGTAAACACTAACAACGGTATTAAAACAGTTGTGCTATTATGAAAATTATTTTATACGGTCAGAGTCGCCAACTGTGTTACAATACGTTGAAGTATCACTGCTCTAAATTCCATAGCAAATCCATAGATACTATAACAAAATTAATAACCTCATTTATGAGAGCTAGCCAGCTTGCAAATTCGCTAGGTCCTTTGTAATACCGGACATAAGAATATTTATTTTACAGTTTATTTTTCTCGCAAATAAATGTAGCCGGGACCCAACACGGGTAATCATTAAGAAGACCTTTATTTAAAGAACCACAATCTTCATTTCCTCCAACTCCGTTGTTTGGGTGTCCTGGATACCAGCCAGTGTATCCTGTATTGTTAAGGGAAGTACCTACAATAATATTTTTTATTAATTGACACTTAACAAACTAGAGTCTCAGAATTTATGCCTATTCGATTCCCGCTGTTATAAAGTTCCAGAACATATAAAAACAATTCGTTTCTAAGCTTATTAATACCTGAATTAATAAATTATAATAAGCCTAAAGGGAATACATCATTTTTTTTTTATTTATTTGGCTTATTATTACACAGACCCACAAAAATAAAAAAAGTACTACTACCCTTATGGACTTTGAGCCGCTGAATCCGAATCCGGCCTCAGAATTTTCCCCTAGCCTAGGAAAAAAGTGTGAAATATTGGAAGTTTCTGGGTCCTTTAAAGTAATATTATCCACGGGAAAGTTAATAAAACAATATGGTTTCTACTGTAGGCTTTCGTGGCCGTTGTCCATAGTAGCTAACTTTTCGGACTGTTGTCCACGTTGTCGTATTACAGTGCAACCTCGATATAACAAAACTGAAGGGGATTGAAAAATATTCGTTATACCAAGTAATTTGTTACAGTGAGGTTTGTTATATAAAGGTTAGTTTGGTCTAAAATTCGTTATAACAAGGTAAGAAAACTTGTTTATTAACCTCAAAATTACGTAGGTACTCATTTGCTTACCCTGTTATAGCGAACGATTTACACTAATAAATAAAACACATTTTAAAGAAAAAACTGTATTTTTTATTTAAAAACAGTTTACAGTTTTCTGTCACAAAATAATCAAAATGAAATGCAATGAAATCCGTAAAAAAATAAGTAGTTAGGTAGTTTAATTTCGATGGGTAATATTTGCATAAACAAAAGAAATCACAATCAATTGATAACATTCGCATAAACATAAAAAATAAACAATGTGGTTATGATAGCTTACTCCTCATTTTATTTGTCTTGATTAGAAAAAAAGTCATAAATTGTGGTCTGGTTACCACAGGTGTTAGTTATCATATCTATGATTGTCTTACGAAAAATGTAACGTGTCTCAACCTGTCGAGACATGAATTATTGTGGAATTGAGTGTGAATAATTGATAGTGTTATGTAAAGGTTATAAGTTGACAAAATTCGTTAAATAGAGGTAAATAATACTTTCTATTTATATTCTACAATGATTAAAAACTCGTTATAAAGAGGTTGTTAACAAATGTATTCGTAATATAAAGGTATATTTTGCATTAGCCCTTATGGGCAGTTCTAGGGGATTTCAAAAAATTTGTTAAATCGAGGAAATCTTTATATTGAGGTTCGTTATATTAAGGTTACACTGTATTATATTTGACGTTTCGACTCTCATGTTGGAGTCTTCTTCAGAAGTAATTCTGAAACTGTTTCAGAAATACTTCTGAAGAAGACTCCGAAATGAGAGTCGAAACGTCAAATATAAGAATACGACAACGTGGACAACAGCCCGAAAAGTTAGCTACAATATGGTTTCTACGTATTTCAAGTCGCTAAGTTTGAATCCGACTATAGAATTTTTCTACAGTATCTCAGAATTCCCCATGGCTATTGAAAAAAGTGGAAAACTGAGCAAAACTTATCGTTTCACGAAGGTTTAACTTTTTTACGGAAAGATATCTTTTCGTATTTTGTGTTACTGAATTTATATCTGAAATTAGAATTTTTCTACAGTACCTTTATTTGCCCTAGCCTAGGAAAAAAAGTGGAAAACTGAGCAAAACTTAAGGATTCACGAAGGCTTAATTTTTCTAGGAAAAAGTTGATATCTTTTCGTATTTTGTGTTGCTGAGTTTATATCTGACATTAGAATTTTTTTACAGTACCTCAGAAATTCCCTAGCCTAGAGAAAAAAGTGAAAAACTGAAAAAAACTGGAAGTTTCACGCAGATTTTATTTTTGTACGGAAAAGCTGGTATCTTTAATAATATAATTTTTAAAATAAAACCTCCCTGAAACCTCAAGTTTCGCTCTGTTACACACCTTTCCTCCATAGGCTAAGGAAATTTTGAGGTACTGTAGAAAAATACTAATGTCGGATTCGAAATACATAGAAATCACATTTTTTATTATTAACTTTCCCGTGGATAAATATTACTTTAACGGAGCCTGAAACTTCCAAGATTTCACACTTTTTCCCTAGGCTAGGGGAAATTTGTGGAGTCTAGGGGAAATTCTGAGGCCGAATTCGGATTCAGCGACTTAAATTCCATAAGGGTAGCCTAGTCACATGTTATAAGTTCAGAGTTTTATTTTTATTTTTGAGGGCCTGTGAAATTGTTAGAATTAATATAATCTATTAATTTCAGATCACATTAAAAATTCTATCAATTCAGATGTTTATAAGCTAGGGAACTAGAAGATTTTAAAAGTTCCGGAACAATAGGTAGGATTCAGCTGTAGAATTAATTTCGAAATAAACTCGAGATCTCTGAATCAAATATGAGTGTTGTTTCGTAAATTTGAAATTACTAAATAATTTAACTTTTTGTATGGTCGATTGATTCCTGGATTTCGCCAAAAGTAGTTTATTAATCGACTGTATAAAGAGTTAAATTATTTAGTAACAAGTGCATAGAATTTTCCATAGAAACAAGAAATGAACAAAAAAAAACTTTTCGTACAAAAGTTACATATTTTTATCCTTATAATACGAATATGCAATAAAAAATATAGGTTCTCATTTAAAAAATCAGAGTTGACCTTCATTTGACCCGGAAAATAAATATCAAGGTAAAATTCAAGGTCACCAACATTTGACCCTCATGATACATTATAACTTTTGTCTGAGCCATTTTTCATTATTTAGCTTACAAGAAAAGCTCCAAAGGTGTCACTCTCGGATTTTAATGAAACATGGTAAAAATGTTGTTTGGGTAAAAATTAAGGACACCTATTTTTTTATACGTGCCCGTTTTAATATTTAGGGGGTGAAATCGGCCCTTGAAAATGAGGGTAAAATTTTTAATTTGTAAATTGCTCGTAAACCACTTGGAATAGTGACTTGTGTATAATGTAACATTTGTTTGGTATTACAAGAGCTATAAAATAGCATTAATGTGGTACCCTCTAAATATTTTATTTGCGGGGTATAATTGACACCCCTCAATGTTTTTCACAAATTATTATTTTTTCTTTCATAAATCAATAGAGTGTAGTATACTGAATACAATGATATCAAATTTCAAAATAACGTGTTCAAACTTAGGAGATATCGGTAGTTTTGTAGTCCGCCATATACTTTATACACTGTACCTATACCGGGTGTCCCAGATAACTTTTCCAGCATGGGGATCTCAGTATCTATAAGAGATACAGGTTTGGTTAAATGAGATGAATTATTTATATGAAAGGGGTGAGTATTATTACACAAAAAAATATTCATAATTCTATGTGGTTTAGGCGGTATACCTAAAATACTGAAAATTCGGAATTTCTTGAAAAAACTATAACTTTTTTGTTAAAGTAGATAGGTACTTTTTGTCTGCGGTTTCTTAAAGCACTTTTTTGTGTAGAATTGATTGGTGTATTTAGATTTTTTATATCACTTTTAGTTTCTGAGATACAAGCCCTAACTTAAGTTTTTCTTATGGGCCGCTAAGTTGGCTATGGCATATTTGAACGTGTTTTTTACTCTACTTTACAACGATATGTCACTTGCCATATTTATTATCGAAAAAAAAATTATAATATATTTTTTCAAATAGTTCATTGTTTCAAATATTCATTTGTTATTTTGATTGTTGTTATTGTGATTTTTGTTTACAATTTTTGTTTCTCATGGCTCACTTAAAAGTTTGTAATAAAATACTTCAGTAATATCACTGATATTTAGTATTTCGACTTTTTTTCGATAATAAATATGGCAAGTGACATATCGTTGTAAAGTAGAGTAAAAAACACGTTCAAATATGCCATAGCCAACTTAGCGGCCCATAAGAAAAACTGAAGTTAGGGCTTGTATCTCGGAAACTAAAAGTGATATTAAAAATCTAAATACACCAATTAATTCTACACAAAAAAGTGCTTTAAGAAACTGCAAACAAAAATTACCTATCTACTTCAACAAAAAAGTTATAGCCATTTAAAGAAATTTTGAATTTTTCAGTTTTTTGGGTATACCGCCTAAACCACATAGAATTATGAATATTTTTTTGTGGAATAATACTCACCCCTTTCATACAAATAATTCATCTCATTTAACCAAACCTGTATCTCTTATAGATACTGAGATCCCCATGCTGGAAAAGTTATCTGGGACACCCGGTATAAAGTATATTGCATGCCGCACCGCGCACTGGTCAAAGCTAGTGGAACATTTTTCAAAGTAGTGTGGATCTATTATAAGGTGTGATATTAATTTGAAAATTCACAAATATCATTAATATGGGTTTATTATTAGTTTTGGGTTATGTTAGTTCTTGAGATATAGAAAATTCCAGGTTAAATAAATCATCCTGTATAGGCATATTATCTGCAGTTGTGTATTTAGTTAATTTTATAATTACCTAACACAGTTACATATTGGCCTTCCTTCACTATATCATTGAACCCTATCAATACATCACTTGTATATGTTTCATTTCCTGCAGGATATACTTTATGTAAACTAGTGAGGAAGTCGGCTTCTTCTTTGGAATTAGGAATGGCTAAATATGCACATTCTGATTCACATATGTCTTTTGCATCGATCCATAGTGTTGATTCTTTATGATATTTGTAATATCCGGAAAAGGTTTCACCACTGAATAGCCTGTAGCCATTATTAGCATTGTATTTACATTCTGTAAAAAAATGTTAATTTTATTTTTTATCGTTTTCTAAAACAAGTTGATTTTCGAAACGAAAATTAATCTTAAAAATAAAGGACCCCGCAGAATCCTTATGGGAAAGGGGTTTCGGTCAAACTCTTTGAAACTTTGGATTATGATAGTCTTTGATGAGTAGATCAAAAGTATCAATGGGCACTAAGTCCTAAAAACTCAAACTTTTAAAATACAGCCCTCTGAAGTTGGGGATCATGATTGTCTTTAATTTACAATAAAACAATTTGTAGAACCTTAATTTTCGCACAACTTTTTGTATGTGTTTCCAAAGACATCTATAATCGATTGCCACCATAAAAAAGTCAACTTTTCAATTCATTGAGAAATGACAACACTTAAATCTTATTGTTACATTTTTTAATTATAAACAAATCCATTTGGTTTATAATAAAAAAAACGTAATAATAAGATTTAAGTACTGCTATTGGCTAAAGAATTTAAAAGTTTATTTTTTTATGGTAACAGTCGATTATATAAGTCTTTGGGAACACATACAAATAGTTGTGCAAAAATTAAGGTTCTACAAATTTTTTTATTGCAAATTAAAGGCGAGCAAGATCCCCAACTTTAGAGAGCTATATCTTAAAAGTTTGAGATTTAGGACTTAGTGCCCACTGACACTTTTAATCTACTCATCAAGGACTATCAGTATCTAAAGTTTCAAAGAGTTTTACCGAAACTCCTTTCCCATAAGGATTCTGCGGGATCCTTTTCACCCTTCTGTGATTTGTCATATTTGAATTACAGTGGCAGTAAAAATGAATTCAAGGAAGGTCAAAGGTTGACATAATTTGTGAACTTTGAAATGCACAAAAAACGTTTAAATTTATTAAAATTTCATAATTTTTCGTGAAAATACGGAAATTTAAAATTAAAGAAAAAACCATATTAGCTTATATTGTATAAAAGTGATATTTTAATTTTACCAAATTTCAACAGTCGAGGACACAAAAAAAATTATTGCAGCAAATTGCTTTTTGGTATAGTTTTTAGTGATAATCTTATGAGTAAAAATAGGTAAAAACATTAATGAATCCGTCATTTTAAACAAAATGACAGATAAATAAGGAGAAAATGATAAAAATTATTTTTTTAATTATATTTTAAAAACGATAATTATGAAACAAAAAAGATTTCAGAATAATATTGAATAAAAGAATTTTAAAGAGAACATTCTCAGATTTCTAATGCACTTTAACAAATTGTTGTAGAATTTCTTCAAGAGTTATGAGCATTTAAATTTAAACGTGACTTTTTTGTTTTGACAGCTGATAACTTGGTTAAAAAAAACGAAGAATGATTTCAAGAAAAGCATGTTGAAGCGGAACAAACCAGCTTTAAAATTCTTTACTCGAAATTTATCTAAAAAAAATTATAGAGACATAGACATTATGCAATTTCAGAAAAAAATTAAAACATCATTTTTGTTTTCTTTTTTCAACTCTCCCGGTTCGTTAAGGGATGATAAAAAAATTTGATTGATTGATCCAAAAACTAGAAATTACAGGCTTTGGAAAAAACCAAAAAAATTTAAATCCGATAATTTTTCGCGAAAGTATAGCAATTTGAAAATTACAAAAATGTTTACATTTTTTATCTGATCCCTTAATTAAGTTAAGCAGTGTGCATGCATAAGAATGTAAAAATATACCTCTCCTTTAACTAAAAAAAATACATAAATTTGGATGCCACCCATGATCCAATAAAACAAGGTCTGCTCTGGATATTTTGACAGCCGCCATTTTATATAAAATTCGTGCCGATGACGTATTACGCCGATATGAAATTTATGTGTGTTATGCTTCAAAATAATTAATCGATAATTAAATCAAAGAAAAAAAATAAAATAAAAACATACATTGTATAAACAATACTGATCGTTTATTTATTTACATTCCGGTTGTCACAAATTCCTTATTAGAAAAAATTCTTGGCAATGACGTCACAGTATAGAACAAATGAACTGTCCAACAGACCTTTATTGGATCAAGGATGCTACTTTTCTCTTCACATTAAAAAACCATATTTATTTCTTAGTTAAACTCTCTTTTGATATTATCAATAGTTATAGAAATATTAACGCTCCACCCTGTTTTTTATTCACTGCTCGTCTTCTGAAGAGAAAGCGTGATAATACATAACCTTCCGGGATACCCAAGAATATCGAGTGAAATAATAATCAAAATTGGTCCAATAACTTTTGAGATATAGTAGATATACAAATAAAATGTTTTTCAGCCACACATAGTGAAATATAAAATTATTTCTGACACTTAACTTTAATAAGCATAAAATTAATAAATATTTACCAGTTTTTGTCGAGTTTTTAATGGCACTTATTTCCGGATTCTAAAAAAAAGTATATGTACATTGTAGATGTTTAAAGCCCGATATTATATAATATAAAAATTTGAAAGCTTGCAAGCACCTTGAATTTTTTTGAAAAAAAAACAGCTTTTTTCACATACATTTATATATCACCACTGTTTTAATACGTGTTTGTCGTAGAGATCTTAAGGGGTTACATATAGTCAGAAGGCCAAAAAAGGGGTTTTTCAAGAATTTTTTAAGAGAAGACTTTTATAATTTATTAATGTAAAAATGTGTACACATATTATGGTAACTTTTAATTGTATTTTAACATTTTTTATTTGTAAAAATAATAATTTCAAAAGCTACTACAGCTGTTCTCCAGGAGGTCCTCTCAAAAAGGCGCCTTGCGGTGACCATGATATCTCTAGACTGGATCATTTAAAATAAAAAACCCAAACGGATTTCGTTAAAGTAATGTATAATCTTGTACTTACAAGGAAAGATCCCGAGGTGTCAGACTCGGATTTTAATGAAACTTGGTAAAAATGTTCTTTGGGTAAAAATTAAGGACACCTATTTTTTTATACGTGCCCGTTTTAATATTTAGGGGGTGAAATCGGCCCTTGAAAATGAGGGTAAAATTTTTAATTTGTAAATAGCTCGTAAACCACTTGGAATAGTGACATGTGTATAATGTAACATTTGTTTGGTATTACAAGAGCTATAAAATAGCATTAATGTGGTATCCCCTAAATATTTTATTTGGGGGGTATAATTGACACCCCTCAATTTTTTTCAAAAATTATTATTTTTTCTTTCATAAATCAATAGAGTGTAGTATTCTGAATACAATGATATCAAATTTCAAAATAACGTGTCTTCAAACTTCGGAGATATCGGCAGTTTTGTAGTTCGCCATATACTTTATACACTGTAAAAGATACTGCATGCCGCGCCGCGCACTGGTCAAAGCTAGTGGAACATTTTTCAAAGTAGTGTGGATCTATTATAAGTTGTGATATTAATTTGAAAATTCACAAATATCATTAATATGGGTTTATTTTAAATTATAAAGAGTACAAATTTTGTACTTTCTTCGCTACAGGGTATGCAACCCTTAAATTGAGAAACAATGGAATGTAGCGATTTCAAGTATTGAAAAATTGATTTTAAAAGTATTAATATAAATTATATAAATTAGTTACACTTACCCAAATTAAATACAGTAGAAGTTAAATATTAAAGGTAAATTTTATGGTTGAAAATATTTTTGAATTCTTTTAACCATATTAATAAACACTTTGTTTGATTCTATCAACCAATACCAATTATTTAAAAAACAATTAACATTTTCTCATATTTTCTTTGACTTGGGAATGATGCGAGAGCGAGTATGACGTAAAATGTTAATTTATAAATTAGCTGGTACCTTAAGGATGCAATGAACAATTTAAAATAAAAAAACAATGTGAATATTATGAATGCCTTGGCATGAATAGTTTTAAAAACAAAATTTAACTCTTTGTAATTTAAAATAAACCCATATTGATGATATTTGTGAATTTTCAAATTAATATCACACCTTATAATAGATCCACACTACTTTGAAAAATGTTCCACTAGCTTTGACCAGTGCGCGGCGCGGCATGCAGTATCTTTATACAGTGTATAAAGTATATGGCTATCTACAAAACTGCCGATATCTCCGAAGTTTGAAGACACGTTATTTTGAAATTTGATATCATTGTATTCAGAATACTACACTCTATTGATTTATGAAAGAAAAAATAATAATTTTTGAAAAAAATTGAGGGGTGTCAATTATACCCCCCAAATAAAATGTTTAGGGGGTACCACATTAATGCTATTTTATAGCTCTTGTAATACCAAACAAATGTTACATTATACACAAGTCACTATTCCAAGTGGTTTACGAGCTATTTACAAATTAAAAATTTTACCCTCATTTTCAAGGGCCGATTTCACCCCCTAAATATTAAAACGGGCACGTATAAAAAAATAGGTGTCCTTAATTTTTACCCAAAGAACATTTTTACCAAGTTTCATTAAAATCCGAGTCTGACACCTCGGGATCTTTCCTTGTTAGTCGAAGGAATAAGCTAAATAAAATTTTTTGACAAAATGGCGGCTTCTCAAAAAAATCGATTTTTGACAAAAATTTTGGACTTAAATTGTTTATAAAAAAGAGGAAGGAAAAAAACCTTCGATTAATTACTAAAAAATATAATTAAGAAACTTGTGTTAAAATTTGAGACTGATCGGTTCAGCCGTTTCCGAGGAATCGTGGTCACCGACTTTAAAAACACAGATTTGAGAAAAACGCGCTGCCGCTTCGACCTCCTACATTCAAACGCTCTGAGATGTTTTTACAAATATGCGTGTAACATCAAAAATAATCGCCGGATTGATTTGAAATTTTCTCTGTGTGTACTTAAATATATGCGCATTACGAAAATGAAATAAAAAAATCGATTTTTTTTTTGAAAATTCTAACTGTATATAACTCCTTAAAATTGTCATAGAAGTTTGATGCCCCGTTCAAAGTTCTTTGAAGCTAACAAATTAATATTAATAAAATAAATAATAAGGTCAAATAAAATTAGCTACAATTGTCAGTTGTTATGCAATGAATATATACTAGTGTATGATCAAACGGGGAAAATAGGTGAATTTTGGGAATTATTATATCAAAAACTATTTCTTCGATTTCATCTAGATTTGTTTTATTCTAAAGTATATAATATACAGGGTCCTCCAATAGTGTGTCCGGCATTGTTTTACGCCCAAACTATTGAAGATAGAGAGTTAGGATAAAAATTTTACTATATATATTGACCCTAAAGAATTTCAGGAAAATATTTTCAACCCCCTAAAACCGCTCCTTGGGGGGTAGTTTGAGGGGTACATACCCGTTTCTCAGTTAAATCAAATGGAATGGTATATCAAAAAGTACATATTTGTAAAGATCATAAAAAAATAAGAAACTTTCGTAAAACAAAAATTTTCATACTTTCAATTGTTTAAAAAATATGGCGACTTGTTATCAAATTTTAGAATTTTACTCAAAGTGCTCTAATTTCGTTAAATATTTATGGAATTTTATTATTATTTTAAATTTAGAAAGTAGAAATAATGAACTTTGTAAAGATGTATGATTATTTGAGATTTTAATAGTTTAAAGTGTCATACTCGACATACCAAAAATTGAAAAGTTCAATTAGGGCTAATTCAAAATTTTTAAATACAATGGTATATCAATTAGTACTTTTTCTTAAAGAAGATATGTAAATGAACAGTTTTTGATAAAAAAAATTACAATTAAAAATTTTAATTTTCAGTTTTCAATTTTAAAATTATAATTTTAAATTTTAAATTTTCTTAACAAAAGTTGTTTATTTTCATATCCTTTTTAAGAAAAAGTATTAATTGATATACCGTTGTATTTGAAAATTTCGAATTATCCTTAGTTGAACTTTTGATTTTTTTATATATCGCGTATGACACTTTAAACTATCAAAATCACAAATAGTCTTACATCTTTACAAAGTTCATTATTTCTACTTTCTAATTTTGAAAAAATAATAAAATTCCATTAATTTTTAACGGAATTATAGCACTTTTAGTGAAACCCTAAAATTTGATAACAAGTCGCCATATTTTTTAAACAATTGAAAGTATGAAAATTTTTGTTTTACGAAAGTTTCTTATTTTTTATGATCTTTACAAATATGTACTTTTTGATATACCATTATATTTGATTTAACTGAGAAACGGGTATGTACCCCTCAAACTACCCCCCAAGGAGCGGTTTTAGGGGGTTGAAAATATTTTCCTGAAATTCTTTAGAGCCAATATATATAGTAAAATTTTTATCCTAACTCTCTATCTTCAATAGTTGGGGCGTAAAACAATGCCGGACACACTATTGGAGGACCCTGTATATATTGAGGTAGGTTAACACTGTTTTATGTTCCTCCTTAATTGATAGAATACAGTTAGGTAAATTATTTATTTTGTCTTACCTGATCATGAAGGCTGCTACATATATATTCTTCATTATCAATTAAAATTGATTTTGTATCGGATTTAACTATATTAATGAAATATATTATTTGAAAAAATAATATAAAAATGCTGAACTTCATTTTTGTGTTGAATTCTAAAATTTTTCAAATAGTCTAGATTTTAATTTTTAGGGCATTTTAATATACAGTAGAAACCGGTAATAACGACATCGAAGGGACCGGTCATATTAGCCGATAGTCGTAATAACCGGTAAAAATGTAATTAGGTATATGGGATTTGGGTGGATTTTTATTTTGAGTCGTTTAAACCGATACGTCGCGTCGTATTAATCCATGTCGTTATAACCTGTTTCAACTGTATACAGGGTGTCCCAGGACTGTGTCAAAGCTCAATATTTCATTTATTATAAGAATTGGAAGAAAACTTTAAATGCAAAAGTTGTCAGGCTAGAGGAGCGGCATAATTTGAAAATAGTTACATTTATACAGGGTGACCCATAACTGCATTTTTCTGGTTATTTTGATATAGCATGTATGGGATTATACAGAGTGGTTTAAAAATTATGACCAATTTTGTAAGAAAATAGGAGTATTTTCAACACCTTGTAATTTTCTAATTACAATTCAGAAAAAATTTTCTCTGCTGAAAGTAGTTTTGGCATATTCTCTATTATTTCGATATTATGTCAAACATTTACAAAATTGTATTATTTGTACAGGTTGTATCAAAACTCTGAACCTAGTTTTTTTCAAAATTTTCAAATGGAACATCCTATATATTTTTGCATTTTCGAGTTGCCTGTTCAATTCTCAACACATTTTATAAACCATATTCTAAACCTTAATCCAGCCGTTAATAAGTTATTAATTTTATTTTAAAATCTTAACATTTTTTTAAACGCAATACTTTATTATATTCCATAAAAATAATTAAATTTTTATGTTGGTAAGTTTGTAAGCTCTAATAGTTTGTTATGTTATTTTTAAGCGAACCGTTTTATTAATTATAATAAATTTGTATTGTTTTTATAAAACATCTAAAGATTTTAAAATAAAATAAATAACTCTTTAACGGTTAGATTTAGGTATAGAACATGGTTTGTAAAATGTGTTGAGAATTGAACAAACAATTCGAAAATGTAAAAATATATAGGATGTTCCATTTGAAAATTTTGAGAAAAACTAGGTTCAGAGTTTTGATACACCCTGTACAAATAATAAAATTTTGTAAATGTTTGACATAATATCGAAGTAATAGAGAATATGCCTTTACTACTTTCAGCAGAGAACAATTTTTTTGAATTGTAATTAGAAAATTACAAGGTGTAATACTCCTATTTTCTTACAAAATTGGTCATAATGTTTAAACCACTCTGTATAATCCAATACGTGATATATCAAAATAACCAGAAAAATGAATGCTTTTAGATTATCAAATAAAAATATATAGTTTGTATTTAAAAAAACATAACTTTGGTTTGTAACGCAGTTATGGGTCATCCTGTATAAATGTAACTATTTTCAAATTATGCCGCTCCTCTAGCCTGACCAACTTTTTAAAGTTTTCTTCCAATTCTTATAATAAATGAAATATTGAGCTTTGACACAGTCCTGGGACACCCTGTATGTGTATTTCTCCACTAATTAGGTAACTTGGTGTCACACTTATTTTACTATATTATCATTCCGCTGTAATTATTATGAATGTTGAAAATTAATAATAAATTTTACTTGTGCGTCATATAAAAAGTTACAATAAAAATACTGTCACTTGTTTAATATTAATTTGAAATCGTAAAATACAGTCCCCTGGTCAGTCACGAACACAGAAGTACTGTCAATGTACTTAATTTCAGAAACACGTAATTAGAAATATTTAATTCACTATCATATCTAATAATTAGATTAATAATTATCATATGTAGGTAAATACCATACTTTTCTTTTGTGAAATTTATGTTTATTAGTGTAAAAATGAGTTACACTTTTGTCCTGAAATTTTGGGCACTGTCTCCTGTATCATTTTTTTAATCTGTAATATTATACATATTGTATAATACTGCAAATAACTTTGAGTTCCATAATGGACTGTAATTATCTTATTTTTATCTTCAATCTAAAACACTAAATTGCATCAATCAAGCAAAAAAATATCATTTAAACACTACCTATGAAAGTGACCCTGTTAGTAGAAAAATGTCCATATCCACTAAAGACAAAAATATTATTAATAGTACTTACAGAAACAGTTGAGAATGTTGATTTTTTTTTGTATTATATAATATTTATTGTGTATTATAAAGTACACTTGTCACTTATGGAAATATTGTAAACCTTAATTTTTTTGACACGCATATTTATAAAAATTGAGTGTCACGCAGCAATATTTTTGATAATATCTATACAATTATTTCCGGTTTAAAAAATGTACGATTATTAATCAATTGATTAACTTTATTTAAATTGTGGTTTTCCTGTTATTCAAGTAATATCGGTTTCATAATCCTTTATGCACCGACACATAACATGTCAAAAAAATAAAAGTAAACTGTCCTGGACCCCTATTCTATAATGTCGATTCGAGTTTTTCGTTCGAGATTATAAATCTCGCATGCCCAGGAGCGGTCGAGATTTTTCATTCGACATTTCTGTAGAAAAAAAGTCGCATCGAGATTCGAGAATATGGTATAATATAGACAAACGAGATTCTAGTAAATAACTTAGTGACTTTTAGTTTTAGTTTAGTAATCTCGAATGAGAAAAAGTCGAATGAACTCGAGAATATGTCGATTCGAGTTTTACGTTCGAAATTTTAAATCTCGCATGCCCAGGAGCAGTTGAGATTTTTCATTCGACATTTCTATAGAAAATAAGTCGCATCGAGATTCGAGAATATGGTATAATATAGACAAACGAGATTCTAGTAAATAACTTAGTGACTTTTAGTTTTAGTTTAGTAATCTCGAATGAGAAAAAGTCGAATGAACTCGAGAATATGTCGATTCGAGTTCTTCGTTTGAGATTTTAAATCTCGCATGCCCAGGAGCAGTCGAGATTTTTCATTCGAGATTTCTATAGAAAATAAGTCGCATCGAGATTCGAGAATATGGTATAATATAGACAAACGAGATTCTAGTAAATAACTTAGTGACTTTTAGTTTTAGTTTAGTAATCTCGAATGAGAAAAAGTCGAATGAACTCGAGAATATGTCGATTCGAGTTCTTCGTTTGAGATTTTAAATCTCGCATGCCCAGGAGCAGTCGAGATTTTTCATTCGAGATTTCTATAGAAAATAAGTCGCATCGAGATTCGAGAATATGGTATAATATAGACAAACGAGATTCTAGTAAATAACTTAGTGACTTTTAGTTTTAGTTTAGTAATCTCGAATGAGAAAAAGTCGAATGAACTCGAGAATATGTCGATTCGAGTTTTACGTTCGAAATTTTAAATCTCGCATGCCCAGGAGCAGTTGAGATTTTTCATTCGACATTTCTATAGAAAATAATCTGCCGTGTGCCACAGGACTTTCTTATACATAATAATGACAGTAAACAGTGTACGTGATAAAATTATAGATAATAATATTACCTACAATTTTCAACTTGGCCATTTTTCTCTAATTCGCACTGTTTCAGTGTAATTTGAAAAATTCAAAAATCGATGTAGGTAAACATCCGTTTCCGGTTGAATGATCGTTTTCAAAAATAGGAGGTTTTCTTCCCAGGCAAAAATCAATCTTAAGTATAAAATTCCACCTTTCTACGATTTGTCGTATTTGAGTTACAGCGTCTACAGACAGACAGACCGACAGACCGACAGACAGACACACAGACATCATGGCGAAAATAGTCAGAATGGATTCAGGGAAGGTCAAAATTGATAATTCCATCAAAAACCGGATTTCGAAAAAAATCGCGTTTACTATACTTACTTATACTATATGTATATTTCATATACATTGGTATAAGAAAGTAAAAATACCATAACTCCTAAACGACTGATGATGGAAGGGTGTAATTTTATATTTATAATAATCTTTCATCTGGGAAGACAACCACCTTATTTTTAAAATGATCACTAAACCGGAAACGGATGGTTACTCTTGTATTTTTTTGAATTTTTTGAAATAAGACAAAAATGTTTTAGATAAAAAATGTCGAGTATGTTATTATCTATAATTAATTCCCCATACATTTTTTTCCAACACTTATGATTTAGCCAGAAAATTTTTTTAAAATCATTATTTAAAATAATCTATACTGGTTGTCTGGTGATTTGACCGTACGGATCACGACTCATACCGTCATGTCACCAGGCGACCACTGCAAACTAAATAAAATAGAGTGTACAGTGTTTATTCTCAATATTATGTATAAGAAAGACCCATGGTACCTATAGCAAACACGTACAGTCTCTGTAATACGTATAAGAAAGTCCCATGACACTCATGGCAGATATTTCTTCTCTGTTATGAACCATTTGAAATGTACTTAAAATCGAATACTTAGTAAAAAAAAAAAAAAATTAAATTTGTTTTTTCGAAAAAATGAATAGAACATAAATTATAGATAATAATATTACCTACAATTTTCAACATTGTCATTTTTCTCTAATTCTCACTGTTTCAGTGTAATTCGAAAAATTCAAAAATCGATGTAGGTAAACATCCGTTTCCGGTTGAATGATCGTTTTCAAAAATAGGAGGTTTTCTTCCCAGGCAAAAATCAATCTTAAGTATAAAATTCCACCTTTCTACGATTTGTCGTATTTGAGTTACAGCGTCTACAGACAGACAGACAGACAGACAGACCGACAGACAGACACACAGACATCATGGCGAAAATAGTCAGTATGGATTCAGGGAAGGTCAAAATTGATAATTCCATCAAAAACCGGATTTCGAAAAAAATCGCGTTTACTATACTTACTTATACTATATGTATATTTCATATACATTGGTATAAGAAAGTAAAAAGTCGCATCGAGATTCGAGAATACGGTATAATTTACACAATTGAGATTCTAGTAAATAACTTAGGGACTTTAATTTTTACTTTCTTATACCAATGTATATGAAATATACATATAGTATAAGCAAGTATATTGTAAACGCGATTTTTTTCGAAATCCGGATTTTGATGGAATTATCAATTTTGACCTTCCCTGAATCCATTCTGACTATTTTCGCCATGATGTCTGTGTGTCTGTCTGTGGGCGCTGTAACTCAAATACGACAAATCGTAGAAGGGTGAAACTTTATACTTAAGATTAATTTTTTCATGGGATGAAAACCTCCTATTTTTGAAAACGATTTTTCAACCAGAAACGGATGTTTACCTACATCGATTTTTGAATTTTTCGAATTACATTGAAACAGTGCGAATTAGAGAAAAATATCCAAGTTGAAAATTGTAGGTAATATTAGTATCTATAATTTATGTTCTATTCATTTTTTTCGAAAAAACAAATAATTTTTTTTTTTTTACTAAGTATCCGTTTTTAAGTACATTTCAAATGGTTCATAACAGTATAACAGAGAAGAAATATCTGCCATGAGTGTCATGGGACTTTCTTATACGTATCACAGAGACTGTACGTGTTTGCCATAGGTATCATGGGTCTTTCTTATACGTAAAATTGAGAATAAACACTGTACACTCTATTTCATTTAGTTTGCAGTGGTCGCCGGGTGTCTTGACGGTATGAGTCGTGATCCGTACGGTCAAATCACCCGACAACCAGTATAGATTATTCTAAATAATGATACAGATTATAAATTATAGATAATAACATACTCGACATTTTTGTCTTATTTCAAAAATAAATCCAAAATTTAAAAAAATGACAAGAATAAACATCCGTTTTCGTCAGTAATTATGTTAAACAAAATTCGTTCTATACTTAATGTTTATAATAATATATCGATAGTTTATGTCCCATTCATTTTTTTCTATTTTTTATTAGTTTGTCAGAAATATCCTTCAATAAAATAAAAATCACGTACACTGTTCACTGTCATTATTATGTATAAGAAAGTCCCATGGCACACGGCAGATTATTTGTTTAGTAATCTCGAATGAGAAAAAGTCCAACGAACTCGAGAATAGGTCGGTATAAACCATTTTTATATACAATCGGAATCGGTTATAACGATATCGTTCATTACAACGATTACAATCGATTTTAACAACTGAAAATAAAAGTACCGACTGAATTCCATATAACTGCCTTTTTAATCGGTTTTTCGGACTATCGGTTTTTCCGACCTAATATGACTGATCCCCTTGATGTCGATATAACCGATTTTGACTGTATTATCTAAACCTGCATAAACTAGTAGTAATCTTGTACTGTAAAAACCACAATTTGCGAATGTTAATATCCCTAGAAATTACAATAAAATTATCAAAACCCATACGTGGGTGTTGTAGCGCAACCCACTTGATGGACATAACTCAAAAATATCCTTGCCAATCGATTCGTGAATCAATACCGAGTCTATTGAGGTACATGAAGCCATATATGAAAAATTGTGTATGAAAAATGGACATTATGCCTGTCCGTGGCCGGAAAAATTCCTAAAATGGGCTAAACTAGAGCCACAGACTTAACATTTAGCGAAAACCTGAGGTCTCTAGGTGATCAAAGGGCCGAGATCTTGCTGTCGAAGACAGACGGACGGACGGACGGAAAATCGAGTATATAAGCGCTACCAACTTTGGTGGGTTACGCTAAAAACTTGACGGAAAAATATAACAAAAAAATTATTCTCAAAAAAACGGGCTTGTTGGGCACGCACATGATAGGGTTCCATAGTCATTCTCACTACGATTAAAAAAAAAGAGTTTTTTCAAAATTTTCGTAACCGAAGGGTTAAAATCAAAAAATCATTTGGCTTCTATTATTGCATTTTAAGAGACCTATCAAATGACATCCCACTCAATGGGGTAAATGAAAAAAATGTTACTTCACTTTTCAATCTATGATAGGGGGGTCCAAAATATTTTTGACAATGTTCGTTATAATTTTCAGTGAAAGTACTAATTAAAAGCAACATTCTGGAATTTTTTCAGATTTTTTAAATTGATAGTTTAGAAAATAGAAGGGGTAGGGGGGCGATTTTTTAACGACTTTGGAGAGCAAATACATCGTGATTAAAGGGTTAAAATCACAAAGTTCTAATACATTTTTTGTTGTATTTTAGAAGACCTTTCTAATGACACCCCACTCAATGGGGTAGGTGAATTTTTTTTTGGAAACACTTTTCATTTTATGAAAAGGGGGCCTAAAATTTTTTTTTTACAAAAATCTTATCATTTCTGTTTTTGGGTCATTAATCTACGACCGTATACCAAATTTCATCTTATTATCTCAAAATTTTTGAAGACGGACGGACGGACGGACGGACATGGAGAAACTATAAAGGTTCCTAGTTTTCTACGGAACCCTAAAAAATTAAATTGTTAAGTGTGATTTTCAGTCATCAATATTAAATACTTAAAATCATTGGTGAATATTAACAAGGGTAATACAGGCTTTACTTATATTGAAAAGTTCAGAGCAGTCGTTACTTTTAAATACAGTTTGAGCCCTTATATCAATATCTTATTTATTTGAATAATAAAATTCAGAAAAGCTCCCAAGAGTGCCACTAAACTTTCTTCTACGCAGTATTACGTGTACACTACCGCTCAAAAGTATTTGCCAACCCACAATTTTTACGATTTTTTCAAAACAGGCTAATAATTTTTGTTCCTTTGTATAATACTATACTCCTAATCTCATTTCTTATTATTTCTACCAATTATGACATTTAAAAATGTTTGCCAAATATTTTATGGCCATAAAACGGAAAAATGGGATTTCTTACGTATAGTTCGTACAAGGATTTCAATAAGTTTCTAGCTAATCTAAGTGGATTTGAAGTTTCAAAATAATATTTTTATAGTCTACTGGGTTCACTTAATAAATTATATTACATTCTTACTCCTTAATTTGAATATTCTATAAATGCAAGCATCTTCAGATGTAAAGTGTGAATTTTTGTAGCATCCATTGCAAATTTTGTATTTTTATCTCGAAAATGCCAAAACGAAAGGAGATATCTATTGGGATCCACTTAGGATCATTAGTTTTCATAAAATTGGTAAAAGTAATAATGAAAATGCAAAACAATTGAAGATTCCAAGACGAACAGTTGATTATAATGTCAAAAAATTTAAAAACACGGGGCATATGAACAATAATCGTTGTTCTAAACGTCCAAAAGCAGCATCTTCTGCAGAGGATCAATGAACCAAAACTACAAGCAAGTCAAATAAACTCATACCAGCTCCCGAAATAAACTCCCAAATAAATTACAATCGCCTAAATGGAGTTAGAGTAACCACGGTAAAAAGAAGGTTTCAAAAAAGTGGATTACATGGAAGAGTGGCTATGAAGAAACCTCTACTTTGAGTGGCAAACAAGAAAAAACGTTTTCAATCAGCAAAATAACATGAAACATGGACAATTGAACAGTAGCAAAAAATGTTAAGGAGTAATAAGTCGAAATATGAAGTGTTCGTTTAAAAAAGAAGTGTGTTTATCAGGAGGCCAATTAAAAAAAAAGTATCTGGGCAACTAATTGCCCCAATAATTAAACACGGGGGAGGTTCTGTCACGGTTTGGGTGCATTTTTGAAGTTCTCATGTAGGGAATCTTCCAAATATTAGTCGAAGTATAAGAAAATAAGGCTATAAGAAATTCTAGAAAACAATTTGTTAGGCTCTTAAACACAAATAAGTGGTCGTGGATTTGTGTTTCAGCAAGATAGTGATCCGAAACACTTGTCTAAGTTACATAAAAATATTTAGAACAACTTAATAAAGAAAAAAAATTAAAAATTATGACTTGACCTCCCCCATCTTCTGATCTCAATTCAATTGAGCTCCTGTGGGATGAGCTGAACAAAAAGTTCCGGAAATCATGTCCCACATTTGCTACAGTTCTATGGAACAAATTACAGGAACAATGGGGAAAAATTACACCAGAAACTCTCAATAAATTAATTGGAAGAATGCCACGATTGTGCAAAGAAAAAATCGAAAATAAAGGTGGACATAAAGATGAGTGTAATGTGTAAAGATAAATATTAATATTAAATAAATTTTATGTAAAATAGTTTTAAGAATTATAATCAAACATTTTTACGTCGATTTTGATTTATTTTTTTCAATAACATTTACATGCTTCATTAAAAAGATATTTTAAAATAGGTTGGCAAATACTTTTGAGCGGTAGTGTATATACGTACATACTATACTTATGTATATTAAAATAAATCTCTAAAACTACTGAACCGATTTTAGTGCGGTTTTCATCACTAGATAAATCATTTTTAGAGCAGGTTCTTGGCTATATATTATTATTTTTTAATACAGTGGTGCCTCGCATAACGAACTTAATTCGTTCTGGGAGCATTTCGTTATGTGAAACGCGTTTTCCCATAGCAATACATGTTAAAAAATTTAATTCGTTCTGTAGCATAAAATATGGTACTGTAACATAAAAAAGAGTGTACACACATTTTTTATTTTTTAGTCAGAATCAGATTTAGGAGAGTCTACCGAGGCTTGCAGGGTCAAATCCTCTTTCTAATTATTTATTGTTTTATTTCAACAGAAATCACCGTCCTGCTTTTTTTTAGAACTCATAATATAGACACACAAAATTAAATTTATTAAAACAAACAAGTGTGTAAGTTAAGCACAGAAAATAACGACTGACGCGCGTTAATGTATGTTCATGCAAGTTTGAGCATTGACTGCGTGCGACCTTGGAAGTTCGGGAGACTTCGTGATACGTAGGAGCATTCGGGCGGCAAAATTAAACACGATACAGTTCGTTGTGTGAAGTGAGGTTCGTTGTGCGAGTCGCGCAATGAACGAACAGAAAGTTCGTTGAGCGCAGCGTTCGTTATGCGAGGCACCACTATATTTCTGGTTCTACGAAACAATTGAATTGGTTTATAATAAATAAAATGTAATATAATATAATTTTATGTGCTACTATTTGCCAAATATTTGAAAAATTGAGTTTTTTATGATAAGTATCGATTATATAAACCTTTGGAATTAATACAAATACTTGTGCGAAAATTAAGGTTCTACAAAAAAAAAATATTTTATCTATAGGTAGGTATATCTTAAAAGTTTAAGTTTTTAGGACTTTATTAGTGCCCAATGAGACTTTTGATCTAGGGGAGCGGGGGGCACGTTGTTACAATTTTTAGATAGTTGTTAATATGACAAAAGCTATCAAATAAATTATACATTTGATTACTTGTAATGTTAGTATGTCTATTTAGCTATTAAAATATGACTGAAAAATTATTATTTATGTAATTTTTTCACAATGGAGAATTTAACTAAACAAGTAGATTGTAACATCTTACCCCGAAATTGGGGCTAGTTGTTACATCATCGGGGCACGATGTTACGGTAGATAAATAAACAAAATCATCAGTGATACATATTTTTTTATTAGTATTTCAAAACGATATAAACAATAGAGATCACTTTATACAGTCTTCTAACATTTAAGAGTAATTATAATATCTATTATGGTAATTATTAAAGTTTTTTTTGTAGAAAATCACTTTGGCAGGAACATTTTTAAATCTTATATAAAAACACAGACTTAGTCTGCAAATAACAACTTGTAGTAATTAAATTATTCACTTTCACTTCTTAATTAGTTATTTCAATAAACTTTTGGCAAACTAAAATACTTTGGATTCTAACATTTTTAAGGCACTTAGATTATAGAAAGATATATAGTAATTTTTATAGAGTTAGGTAACAATATCACATACAAATATTAAATCAGTCTTCATCAGAATTGCAATTAATGCAAATGAATGAGCGAACATTTCCCGTTACACATTTGACATGGGCCCACATTTTGCATTCTAAACATTCTACCCAATTTTCTTTTATCGAGGTGCTATAACTTTCGCTACACACTAAACAAAACCATTCATCAGTATCAGAATCTGAATCGGAAACCAAAATTTTTGTCTTCACCTTTTCTTTTCCTTCTTCGCTCATTTTCGAGCACTTTCCTTTACCTTTGCCTTACGAACGGTACAATACCAGATATGGTAATATTTTTGGGGTAATTGTTACATGTAACAACTTACCCCAAACAATTGTAACTACTTGCCCCATGGCACGTTTTTTAATATAAATTGAAGTCATTATTAATGGATATCGATAGTAGAATAAAACAATATTGTAAATTAAAGGTAGATATATTATGAACGTTCAAGGTTAAAAATTTTGACAAAATAAAAAATATAGTCATCAGGAATCAAAAATTTCGTAAAGGATTTTTTTACAAGCTTGGTTGAAATCGGGACACACGCACACAACCTAGCAGCTCAGCGTTTGGCGGGTCACTGATTGTTTTTATCTAATGCACGATGTTATAAGAAAACGAATGAGTCCAATTATGTCCATCAAAGAGTTTAAAATCCCGGTAAAAAACGCGTGTAACTTCTTACCCCTGTAACAACGTGCCCCCCGCTCCCCTACTCATCAGAATTCAAAGTTTCAAAGAGTTTCCACATAGATCCGTTTCCCATAAGAATTATTTGGGGTCCTTTAAGCTTAAAAATTTAAAATAAAAATAAAAAACACGTACCTGAAAAAATTCGAAATTTTTTTTTTAATAAAATTTAATATTTTCTATAAAAATAAAATCATATTAAGTAATGAAAGCTCCAATTTATTTAAATTGTTCATCAATAAATTACGGGTTATAATTAATTGCACTTTTTATTATTAGATAGTATGCAATTTGCAAAAAAATAGATTATTTTGCTAAATTAAGAACTATTGGTTCTAAATACAAAATTTCACTCTTTTATGTATTTTCAATTTTGAGTTACAGCATCTACAAACAGATATAATAGTGAAAGTAGTCAGAATGAATTAAATTATATACCTACATAATAAATTATTATTAAGGGGTTACATACAGTTAGAATTAAAAAAAAAAAAAAAAAATATTTCATTTTAGTAATGTACATATATTTAAGTACACACAGAGAAAAGTCAATCCGGCGATAAAATTCGAAGTTACACGCATATTTTTAAAGACGTCTCAGAGCATTTGAAAGTAGGAGGCCGTAGTTAAGGGGTTATATACAGTTAAAATTTAAAAAAAAATCGATTTTTTTATTTTATTTTCGTAAAGTACATATATTTAAATATACACACAGAAAATTTCAAGTCAATCCGGCGATTATTTTCGAAGTTACACGCATATTTGTAAAGACGTCTCAGATCGTTTGAATGTAGGAAGGAGGTCGGAGCGGCAGCGCGTTTTTCTCAATTCTGTGTTTTTAAAGTCGGTGACCACTATTCCTCGGAAACGGTCGAACCGATCAATCTTAAATTTTAACACAAGTTTCTTAAGAATATTTTTTAGTAATTAATCGAAGGTTTTATCTCACCGATAAATATTTATTTTTTTATAAACAATTTAAGGTAAAATTTTTGTCGAAAATCGATATATTTTTTTGAGAAGCCGCCATTTTGTCAAAAAAAATTATTTTGCTTATTCCTTCGATTAAATACTTTAAAGAAATCCGTTTGGGTTTTTTATTTTAAAAGATACAGTCCAGAGATATCGTGGTCACCGCAAGGCGCCTTTTTTGAGAGGATCTCCTCCTGTAGCAGCTTTCGAAATTATTATTTTTAGAAATAAAAAATGTTAAAATACAGTTAAAAGTTACCATAATATGTGTACAAATTTTTACATTGATAAATAATAATAGCCTTCTCTTAAAAAATTATTGAAAAAACACTTTTTTTGGCCTTCTGACTGTATATAACCCAAAACCTCAAAATTTTTCTAGTATAGAAAAATTTAAATGTGATAATTAAATCTAAATTAATTTTTTTTATTTGCAAGAATTTATAATAAAAATCGTGTGATTTTGAATTGAGATATAGGATCAACGAATATCGAAACACATAATTCAAAACCGAGGATTTTCATGTAAAAATATCACGTACGCAATTCAATAAATATGTAAATTTTTAATCGTCATAGGTGGTAAAAGATTTAAACCTCACCTTATCAAGTTTGTATATACGTATATAATATATGTATGTTTTAAATTAAAATACAGTAGAATCCGGATATAACGACTAACCGTTTTTAGCAACGTTATTTCGTTTCATATACATATAGACGTACTATGAAACGGCTTAAGGTAATTCGATCAGTGCCATAGAATATACTACGCTAATGGAAAATACAACTATTTTTTATGCAACATATAGAAAATATATGAATATCTAAAAATGTCTTTTTTATTTACTCGTTTCATAAGATTATTCGTCATTTGATTTTTAAACAATTATACTATTAAATATTTAAAAAGTTCATTATTTGACTCTACTTGTTTTCAACTCAAAATAAATCTGGCAACATTGTACCGTTAGTTTTAAAAACAAAGAATCGCTGTCAGTTTAAATCATAGACATATAGTACTGGATAGCGTGATCCACATTTACAAATGTACGATACAGATCGCGCTGTCTAATACTATATGTCTATGGTTTACATAGAATTATGAGAATTATATTTAATAAACATACATAAGTACATGAAAAATGTACTTTTTTCGTTTTTCAATAATAAAAATACGTTTTAAATTAAAAATATGTAATATTATTTCATTTTATTACATAGCATTTTAAATATGCAGATATAGAATATGTAAATCATTTTGTAAGTGTTGTTATTTGTCTTTTCTTTATCTACGGTTTTGAATGCAATGTTGTCAGATTGTGATGTTAATTAAAATCAAATATGAATGATAATGACATATACAATTTATCTGATTTTTAAATCAATATTTATCACGAACTAAACGGTAAAAGTACTTTTTTTTATTTTTGACATAATCTGTTATATTCAATAAATCTATTATTTAGTTTTTTAAACTGTTGTCTAATTTATTTAATCCGATATATGCAAATACATGCAGTTGCCAGTATGATTCGCCATATCTCCCATGTTAAAATTACTAACTTTGATAATTAATTTCTTTTAAACTGTACGGTTGATCTTTTTCAAATTGCAAATATCAACGCATTGAATGTTGTTTTATGACATACATTAAATTCACATTTATATCTAATAACTCGTCTAGTGATCGAATGACCTTAAGGCTGAACATGCTATTTGAATTGCCATAATGGGGAGTTTACATTTGCTGTTTTGCTCGGCCGAATACGATACTCGGCCGAATACTCGTAAGTGTCAACACCCGTCATCTCGTAGTAGTGCCAGTCCGATCGCATACGTTCCGACTCGGTTTCAGGTCTACTTTTTCGTGCGATTGGCTTACTGGTGCGATCAAAAAGTATGTCTGAACAGATACATGCTGTCAACAATATTATTTATTTCAAATCTCGCAAGGCGACAATACTATTATATTTATTATAACAATTAAAAACATTAGTAGGTGGAATGAAAATAAAACTAATGAATTTGTTCAAGAGATATGGCCTTTAAAAAATCATTGGAGATTTGTGAAAGTGGATTTATCATTTACGATGTTAAAAATAAAATAATTACTTATTACAGCTTTAGATAATGTGTTATTATTACCGCATCTGTAACAATTTGGTTTAGAGTACACGGTAGTTACATTTTGAACTGAAGTTAAAAGCAATTGAGAAACGTCAAACAAGACAGCATGCTTATCATATTTTAATGTAGACAGAAAAGTACTAGCGCTAGTATCACCGTGCTGCTTATCGTCCGAGTGTAACAGCAAAATGTAAACTCGGCATAAGAATTACTATAGAGAAATTACGATTTTGTATTCTATGTTCAGTTCTGACCAGTATTAATAAATCATTTAGGAAAAAATACAGTGATAAACTAGATTAATTTTTCTAAAAAAAAAGTCATGAAAAACGATCTCAAAGTTTATATTTTTAACACAGCTTATATGGACTAACCGTACACCAACGAAACGTTTTATTAGTTAAAATTTAAACGAATAGTCAGTTTTTCATAAAAAACTGATATGTTGTATATTTGTATGAAAAAAAAACATTATACAAAAAATTAGAATTATCAACCATTCCGTTATTAAGATTTAACCAGATTTAACTACCAAACCATCACATAAATTACAGTATTGTTGACAATGTGGCAACAGCGCATGCATTTGGTTATAGTAAAAAATACGCGAAATAATCAAATATTTTTTTACAAAATATAATAAGTGGATAGAAGGAAATTCAAATTAATTTCATTAATATTAATATATTCTGTGGTAGCTTATAGATGATAAAATATAATCATCTCACACGTAATTAATAGTAGATAATATGCAACGTCGCCATGATCATTTCTCTAAATTATAAAAATATACTCATGGCCTAATGTGATCACTTTATGATGGACCAACTACCTTAATTAAGTCTCAATATTTTCACGATATATAAAAAAATAATACATATGGGTCAGTCCGCGGTAATCGATACCAGATAGTTAAAAAAATATTTTACGAAAATGAATACTAAAATATAAAATTAACAGGCTATTTAACATCAGTTTTCATAAACCAAAAGAAAATTTAAAAATTTTAATTAATTTTCAAAATATTACAAAAAATTTAATTTTTTTTTCGAAAAAGACAATAAATAATGTGAAATTGCAATAACTTACTTGACAATAAGTGACGCTCGTGGCAAACTATTAAAAGTCTTATCAAACGTAACGTTTGATCGAATTAAAAAAAATATTACCCTCACCAACAATAATGACTAAGGGTAACCGCATTTATTATAAATTTAATGAGTCTATTGATGTATCTGATAAACAATTGTTATAAGTATTAGTTAATAATATCAATAAGCAATTAAACACACAAATAGTACTCTTATTGTATCCTTTTATTCAACGTGTCACACCCGTCACAATGTTTCTTGGGTAATGACCAGTTAAATAGATTATGTATTTACCTGATGCTCTTGTGTAACTAAAAAATAATTTATTCGTAACATATTAAAGTATGATTATTATAAAGTAACTTCAATATTTTCGCTAAACTTTCGGGTTTTTGGATAGAGGTTGCAAAACTTGCAATAGTTGGCGTCACAACCGTCACAGAGCTTTGAACGCTGACAATTTTTTGTAAAATAACTGTAGACTTTTTATTCTTTCAATATACATTAATATACATGTATTGCATTAAGATCTACAGAAAAAAGGTAAAACCATGTTATTTACTAGTATTATTTAGAAATTATGAACTCCAATCCGAGTTGAAATGTCACGACCGTCACTGCGGACAGACCCATGTGTACAATAAGAAAAATACATTATTATACTAGGTGTTCCTCAAGATTTCAGCCATACTCAAGGAGTTTGATATTTTAAACATCACTATAATTATTAGGTATTATATTTGTATCATATTTTAACTACATGAACATCATTTACGTAAATTAAAATATAATTTGTGTTATGAATGCAGTTTCATTTAAAATAAAGTTTGCAACATTTTACAAATAATTCAACTTACCTATTTAACTAAATCTGTATATCTTACTGTTTAGAAAATCCTCATGCATTTCACTCTTATTTTGGACATCCTGTATATTATATTATACGCCTACGAGGATTTCAAAATACATAATTTTAAATCCTGCGGACACTTCTATGAATATTTTTTAAACGTTAAATACATTTGTAAAATAGTAATCAGAGGACTTCCATTTTATTAAAATGAAATGCAAATATTTAATATAACAAAATAATAATTGCTTATTAAAATTTAATCAAAACAAAATAATTAATGGTTATTTAATTGTAACAAAATTATTAAAGTTAGTTTAATAATTACAAAATAATTGATGCTTATTTAAGTATTACCTACATATTTTTAGTGTGATATATATTTTCCCCTAACTAGCTACTAGAGAGGGGGAATACATTCCGTGAGTTTTATGCAATATGCATTTTATGCATTCATGATAAAAGGAATAGATTTGTTTAAAATTCAGGTAATTATTTTGTGGAAAAACGCTCGGACACGTCGATTAGTATTTTTAGTTGCGGATTTTTTAATATAAGAAAATTGTATACATGATGTCTCAAGAAGAGCATATGCAGTCATCATTGATTTTTTTTAGATGGGACACCCTATATATTTTTTGAATTGTACGGTAATTTATGAACACTTTCCGTACAACATATTATAGCTCTAAAATAAGCGCTTTTTGGAATAATGACGTTTGAAAGTGAAAAATGAAAACCGCTAATTTTAGAGATATGGTATGATTGGTATGTTAATCTTTTTAAGACACCCTGTACACAGTTTTCTTATGTCAAAAATCCGCAATTAAAAATACTAATCTACGTATCAAAACGTTTTTCTTCAAAATAATAACCTGAATTTTAAACTAATTTGTTCCTTTCATCATGAACGCACTATACCGTGTGTTTTTTAAGGACTTTCCAGCAGATTATTTTCAAAATAAAGAATTTTATGAGAAAATTTTCCTGACAAAAAATTCATGGTTTTGAGGGGGATTTATATTAACGAAACGGGTTGACCTTGAAAAGGTCACCATGATGGGTTTTAACGTTCGTAATTAACGGGGAAAAATAAGTAACTTTTGTCTGAAACATTTTTTCCGAAAATGTCCCTTTTTATGATATGGGGCAAAACAAACAGTAATATCTGGATTTTCAATAATTTTTTACCACAAAACTGTTAATCTTTAAAAATAATCGCAAAAGGCAAAAAGTGCTTAGATTTAGGCAAGGATTCTCAGAAACTTTTTATTTCAAAATTATTTAAAACAAAATCTATGCAACCTTTTTTAAAGAATTTTTAAGAAAAAAATGAATTACTAAGATAAAAAAAACTGATAACTCTTGCCTTAATCTAAGCACTTTTTAAATCATGAAACATTTGTCTGAAAAATTTTCTTTGAAAATTCGTTATTTTCCACTGGAAAGTCTTTAAAAAAACACCCGGTATAGGTGAAAATTAACATTTAGTCAGAATTTAATAATTTCTTAAATTTATTATTTCAACCCCTTTGAGATATCTGACTGTTTCCTAATAACAGAGCAAAAAATAAATAAACATTAGGTATACTTTTTGGTTGTATTTGAAAACTTTAAAAAACGCTTATGCTAATATACAAGCGATTTTTAAATAATAAATTAAAATTTCAACTGTCGTTCAATATACAATCTTAACGCGAACAAATATGCAATAAATTAAAATTCACGGTCCATTACATGATTTGGCAAACTATCAAATAAGTTTACAGACTGCAGAGCTACTTCTACACACAAGTTCGAAGGAAATGTGCTGAATTTATGAACATATCCTTAAAGGATGCATGCGGAAGACTTTTATCGTAGGTAAACCATACATTTGTCATTCTGTCCGGATCGAGGCACCGGATTTATTCTCAGAGGCGACCGGACTTGAGTATTGCACCCGAATCCAATGGCATCGAGAGCATAACTCATCGTATGATGGATTGATCCTCGGATCTACTGTATTATAGAGTGACTATTAACTTTTTACAAAAGGAAATATTCTGACGTAGTTATAAAAGGGGTGAAAACACTATCAATAATAAAATAACAAGAAAGGTGGAAAAAAATAATTAATATATAGAGTAACGTCGGTATACAGGGTTACCGGTAATTCGATACGTTCCTTGTAAAGGGTAATAGTATATAGATAACAAGAAACCATTTGAACGCAATATTGCTTAATGGGGTTAGGTGTAGTCAGAATTTTCAAGAAATCGATTTTTGTTTTTTGCATTTTTGGAAGCTGCTACAACGGCTGAATAACTATTTTATGGCACAGGAATAGTTGACTCGGTGTAAGTAATTAAATAAAACGTATTACTTTACGTAAATTGAGTGTAAAACTTTAAATGCGTTTTTGTCAAAACTATGTTTTTTGAACTGGTGACCACTGTAGCTCGGAAACCGCTCGGTAGATTTTAATGAAATTTATACAGATTTTTGAAAACATGAAAAACTAGTGCCTGATCGAAGGATTTTATTTTATTTTTTAATTTCGATTTGTTATAAACAATTAACTGTTGTTTTTTTTCCCGAAAATCTTGAAAAAAATTTCCTGAGGCTGCCATTTTGTTAATTTAAGAAAGAAAAAGAAAACTTCGATCAGGCACTAGATTATCTATTAATAAAACTATTTTTTTTTGTCCGATTGAATTTGGATGAATCTCCAAGGATAAGTGATGGTCACCGCAAGGAGCTTCGGTTGGAACTGGATCAACACAAACAGCCATTACTTTTAAATTATTAATTTTTTTTTTTTAAATTAAGTCGAAACCTTATTTAATGATGCTATGTTTTTACTTTTATAAAATAAAATAATTTACTGGCAAAAAAAAATTATTTAAAATTGTCATGACTACACCTAACCCCTTATACAAATGTTAACCGTTACTGAGATATTTAGAATTTTAGAAATTTTCAAAAATTTCAAAAATTTCAACTTAAAACCCATTTTTTTTAAATTCACAGTGTAAATTTTTTATTTTGTTTCTGATACTTAGACAACATGCCGATACTTTGTTAAAAACAATAAAATTAGTACAATTTGCTTAAACTTTAACACTGTGCACTAGTGTGCACACCTACAGGCGGATTTTCTTAAATTTTTTGACAAAATTAATATCTCGGTCCCCAGATCACCTAGAGACCTCGGGTTTTCGCTGAATAGTAAGTCTGTAGTTCTAGCTTAGCCCATTTTAGGAATTTTTTTGGTAATAATCCCCCCCTAAAAAAATTCATATATGGCTCCATGTACCTCGTTGGATTCGGGATTGATTTACGAATCGATTGGCAAAGGTATTTTTACAAACTTTTACTTAACTCAAATGCTATGTAACTATGTATGAGTGTCCCGGAACACAAATCTTACGACCGTTTTTTAACTAACTTCCCGTCGTACGATTTTCGTCAAAGGCTGTAGCCGGGTAAGCATGCAAAATCGGCCTTTGCATGGATTTGGCTGATTATTTTTTTGAAAGTCACATTCTATGTAATATTCAATCTGACCAAATATTAGCTTCCAAAAATTTGTAGTTTTCGAAAAAAGATTTTTTTTTTATTTTAAAAAAATTTTTTTTTTTTGATAATCCATCAATTGAATATGATGGTGCTTGTGGTATATTATAGAGGTACTTATGACTCATCAGAGGTAATTTTATTATGGTCCTCTGTACATAGTAAACCAGAAAAAAAAATTAATAAAATTTAAAAAATTAAAAAACACTATGTTGTACTCGGGGGGCAATCACCATTTTTTTATAAAATATACCTCGTACGTACCCAAACAACATATCAAAATCCCAAACTGATATGAAGGGTATAACATACTCGTATAAATTCGCATACGGTCGTATTGGCGCGGCGAGCGCGTGACGCGGGTGGACTATATGGAGTGCAAGTGTCTTAATACTTTTAAAACATCTCTAATTTGTTGCTAAACAACAGGGCTGAACTAGCCTGGAGAGATCCGGGGAATTTGAAGGGGCCCATGGCCTGACAAAGATAAAATATAGAGGCCGTAGCCGGGAATGTATGGGAACCGCCATTGAATCAATTATGCTAATTTTTTCTCATAGTTTGCTTTTTAGAAACATAAAATCGCCTCAGATCGCTTTTAAAATGTTATAATCGTCTTTAGTAGCAATAAATCACATTGCCGCTGCGAACTAACGATTCTTCTTGTATAATAAGTTATAGATAGGATTTTTTTTTTCAAAATAAAAATGTTCTTAGTAAATGTAAAAATTTTGAAGCACAAATACAATTAGGGCGATTTTATGTTTCTTAAAAAGCAACCTATGAGAAAAAATTAGCATAATTGATTCAATGGCGGTTCCCATACATTCCCGGCTACGGCCTCTATATTTTATCTTTGTCAGGCCATGGGCCCCTTCAAATTCCCCGGATCTCTCCAGGCTAGTTCAGCCCTGTTGTTTAGCAACAAATTAGAGATGTTTTAAAAGTATTAAGACACTTGCACTCCATATAGTCCACCCGCGTCACGCGCGCGCCGCGCCAATACGACCGTATGCGAATTTATACGAGTATGTTATACCCTTCATATCAGTTTGGGATTTTGATATGTTGTTTGGGTACGTACGAGGTATATTTTATAAAAAAATGGTGATTGCCCCCCGAATACAACATAGTGTTTTTTAATTTTTTAATTTTTATTAATTTTTTTTTCTGGTTTACTATGTACAGAGGACCATAATAAAATTACCTCTGATGAGTCATAAGTACCTCTATAATATACCACAAGCACCATCAAATTCGATTGATGGATTATCAAAAAAAAAATTTTTTTTGAAAATCAAAAAAAATTTTTTTTACGAAAACTACAAATTTTTGGAAGCTAATATTTGGTCAGGTTGAATATTACATAGAATGTGACTTTCAAAAAAATAATCAGCCAAATCCATGCAAAGGCCGATTTTGCATGCTTACCCGGCTACAGCCTTTTCAAATATGGTGTATTCTCCGTGACAATGCACTTTTTTATCATTTTTATAGCTATGTTATTTTATTATAAGGTCTTTTTTGATATATCTAATATAATAAAATAACTAGCCTCCGTGATCAAGTATTATTTCATAATTCAAATTATTTTTAGACATTTAGACATTTATTTCTATTTCTAAATATTACATTAAATATTAAATGAACGCCACAAGCTTTTTAGTCTAGATTTCTGGAATACTTTGTAATAACTGAGAAATACTGCGATAATTTGAAAATTTATTTTTTACTTTTTAGTGCATATGTATAAGTTTATTATATTTAAAAGCTTGTTTTTTAAAAAAGTTTATTTTTATTATTTTTTTTACTTTTTACTGCATATGTAGGTTTATTATATGTAAAAGCTTGTTTTTTAAAAAAGTTTTTTTTCTAATTTTTTCTAATTTTTTGAGTTGTGTCAAGTGGGTTGCGCGGCAACACCCACGCACACAGGCGGATTTTCTCAAATTTTTGGAAAAAAATAATATCTCGGCCCCCTGATCATCTAGAGACCTCGAGTTTTCGCTAAATGGTAGGTCTGTGGTTTTAGTTTAGTCAATTTTAAAAAAATTTCCGATCATGACCCCCCCCCCCTCCTCAATTTTTTTCATATATGGCTTCATGTACCTCGTTGGATTCGGGATTGACTCACGAATCGATTGGCAAAGGTATTTTTTGAGTTGTGTATTTAAATAAATCGTCATTTGTTTTTTAAAATTGTCATTTTTTTTGCAACATATTAAATGTCATTTTGACGTTTTAAATGTCATTTTGACATTCGTATAGCAGAAAAATAATGATTTTGATTGAAACTGTCAAAAAATTAAAAATATACGACATAATAACGAGGTGCGTATAAATAAAAATATCAAATTAATATTTTTACTTTTTTATACATACATGAAATGTAATGTATAAATAAAGTATAGTGATCACGAAAAAAATCGAACTCGAGATTTTAACGGAATTACATGTTTTGAGCGTCCCTGAATCATATACCACCATTAACTCAATGACGTCTGTGTGTCTGTCTGTCTGTCTGTATGTGTGTGTGTGTGTGTGTGTCTGTGAACGCTCTACAGCCAAAACTGTAATACTTACGAACGTGGAATTTTAAACCTAAGGTTCTTTTATGCTCTAGATGTGCACCTCCTATTTTTAAAAACCATCACTAAACCGGAAACGGATGTTTACTGGTGTCATTTTTTGAACTTTTCGAATTATTTTTGAAACGGTGCGCAGTAGAAAAAAATATTTCAGATTAAAGTTGTAGAGGGGACTTTTATCTATAATTTATGTTCTATTCTTTTTCCCCCCCAAAATTTTTTTTAGGAAATAATCGATTTTCTAAAAAATTTAATTTTTTCGATTTATTTTTTAAACGGTTATAGGTATTAGAAAAAAATGTTTGAGATAAAGTTGTAGAGAATACTATTTTCTATAATTTATGTTCTATATTTTTTTTTGTATCTTATGAATTGACCAAAAAAAGAATAATTTTAGTTTTAAGTTAAAAATGATATCATAATACAAAAAATCTAGTTATCTATGAAAATTTTGGAATTTATTTTTAGAACTGTCAAAATTGAAATCTAGCAAAATAAATACTTGTTAATACAATAATCACTAATCTTAATTGATTTCATTTAATATTTAATGTCAATATTAAATACAATGTATCAATTTCATTCATTGAAAATCATTTTGTAAGTAAAAAATTTTAAAATCAAATATTAAATTTTAAAAGTAATCACATATTAATACTCGGTGTCATGATGCATAAACGGTGCACATTAGAAAAAAAAGGTTTTAGATCAAAGTTGTAGAGGGTATTTATCTATAATTTATGTTCTATCCATTAACCCCCCCCCCCAAATTTGTTTTTAGGAAATAATTGATTTTCTAAAAAATTTAATTTTTTCGATTTATTTTTTAAACGGTTATAGGTATTAGAAAAAAATGTTTGAGATACAAGTTGTAGAGAATATTATTTTCTATAATTTATGTTCTATTTTTTTTGTTGTATCTTATGAATTAACCAAAAAAAGAATTATTTTAGTTTTAATGGTTTTAATTTAAAAATGATTTGTATAATACAAAAAATCTAGTTATCTATGAAAATTTTGGCATTTATTATTAAAAGTGTCATAATTGAATTCTAGCAAAATAAATAGTTAATACAATAATCACTATTCTTAATTGATTTCGTTTAATATTTAATGTCAATATTAAATACAATGTATCAATTTCATTCAGTGAAAATCATTTTGTAAGTAAAAAATTTTAAAATCAAATATTAAATTATAAAAGTAATCACATATTAATACTTCGGTGTCATGATGTATAAAAAAGTCTCGTGCCTGCCAAGGCAGTTTATTTATTAAAATTGTATGAAAATTAAATGGTTAACCAATGACAGGCAGTTAATCTGAATACTTAATCGGTTTTTATTTAAATTGTTCAATAATTAACTACCTTTGATGAATTTAGCACGAGGAAGCACTGTGCATTTACTTGGCAGATGTTTTTTTTTTGTAGTTTGACTAAACGTTTATATGGCACAGTTACAACTGTGACTCTTTGATCTTTTATTGTTTAGCTACGAATGTCTACGAAAATAAAAATACAGTAGGGCAGCGTTTCTCAACCTTTTAGTATTTGCGACCCAAATTTCAATCACAGTTCTCATACCACATCCTTATACAATAATTTTCACAAAATAGATCTCAGTTAATATACAAAAAAAATGTTTAGAGTGTCAATTTCTAATATTAAACCTTCTTTTATTAATCTTTTTTTTTTTTTTTTATTGCTTTTTTTATTTTATTGCTTTTCTTTCAGTAAATTAAATAATTTTTTTAATAATATTTTTTCTCAATATGCTTGCGCCCCCCTTTGTTTTCTCACGCCCCCTAGGGGGGCGCGCCCCACAGGTTGAGAATCGCTGCAGTAGGGTTTATTTTTTCGTGAATTTTTACTAATACGTGGTGCAATTTTTATTTAAATTCAGGGATTCTTTGTTTTGGTGAGTGGGGAGTCAATTGAAACCTGACAAATCATATTATTTACCTAAATATTTAATCGTTTTATTGTTCTTAAAATTTCCGTTTATCAAGATTTCGCAGCAAATAGTACCGAGTTATTTTCAGATAGTGACGAAAATTCTGATGAAAAACTATAAAAAAATATTTTTACTTTTCAATAAAATTATATACCGGGTGTTTCTTAAATACTTTTCAGCGGATTATTTTCAAAATAACGAATTTTCAGAGAAAATTTGTCATACAAAAGTTTCATGGCTTTGAGGGAGCTAAATATTGACAAAATGGGTTGACCTTGTAAAGGTCACCATTATGGGTTATTTAGGTTCAACTTTTCTTTTTCAAATATAAACCCATATTTTTTGTTGCAGATTCGTAATTAACTAGAGAAAAGAAGTAACTTTTGTCTGAAAATGTAAATTTTTTATGATATGGAGCAAAACAGTAATTTCTGGATTTTAAATAATTTTTTACTAGAAAACTATTATTTTTTTTAAATAATCGCAAGAAGCAAAAAGTACTTAGCAAAAAGAGTTATCGGAGAATTTGTATTTATTTGTAGTTCGTTTTATTTTTTATTTCGAAAAATGTCTTTAAAAACAATTTTTTTGGGAAATGAATAAAACTTAAAAAAAAAATCTCTGAAAATTCTTGCCTAAATCTGAACATTTCTTTTCTCTTGTAATTTTTTTATATATTGGTAGTTTTTGAGTAAAAAATTATTTAAAATCCAGAAATTACTATTTGTTTTGCTCCATATCATAAACAATTGACATTTTCAAAATAAAAGTTGTTTTAGACAAAAGTTACTTATTTTCTCTAGTTAATTACGAATCTGCGACAAAAATATGGGTTTACATTTGAAAAAGAAAAGTTGAACCTAAAAAACCCATTATGGTGACCTTTTTAAGGTCAACTCATGTTGTCAATATTTAGTCGCCTCAAAGCCATGAAACTTTTGTCTGACAAATTTTCTCTGAAAATTCGTTATTTTGGAAATAATCCGCTGGAAAGTTAAAAAAAAACACCCGGTATAATTTGAAAAATTAACTTACTTTTATACCATTTTTTTCAGATTTCCAAAATAATTTTATTTGTGTTTTCTTTTTTATGTTTATTTCGTGAATTTTCATAAAACTATTTTACACGATTTCCAGTTCATTATATAAGCAAAATCTTTTTTATGCTATTTTCTGTGGCACGTATTTACCGCGTAAAAAGAGACCCTACTGTAAATCAAATTGTGCACAAAAGTAACTAAATAGTATAAACTTTGCAGATATTTGCCGAACTTCTTTTCTTTATGCTGTCCAACACTGTGCATGAAACGATAATAATAAATTCTAGGTTTCAAATAAGTATCTGCTCAAAAATAAGTAGGTAACGAACGTTAAAATCTGATGACTCGTATGGCTTTAAAGTAGTTTCATTCTTTACTATGACATAGTTATGAAACAATACTTTTGTTGGCTTTATTACTATTCTAGTTGTATGAGAAGTATTAACCCTCCAGTGGTGACCCCTTATCTCATAGTGATGATATTAAGTCTTTCATATCAATTTAGGAAATGGTATTTAATTTGATTTTTAGGGTTCCGTAGAAAACTAGGAACCCTTATAGTTTCTCCATGTCCGTCCGTCCGTCCGTCCGTCCTGAAAAATTTTGTCATAATAAGATGAAATTTGGTATACGGTCGTAGATTGATGACCCAAAAACAGAAATGATAAGATTTTTGAAAATAAAAATTTTTTAGACCCCCCTTTCATAAAATGAAAAGTGTTTTCAAAAAAAAATTTTCACCTACACCATTGAGTGGGGTGTCGTTAGAAAGGTCTCCTAAAATGCAAGAAATTTTTAATTTTAACCCTTCGATCACGATGTATTTTCTCTACAAAGTCATTAAAAAAGCGTCCCCCCCTCTATTTTCTAAACTATCAATTAAAAAAATCTGAAAAAATTCCAGAACGTAGATTTTAATTAGTACTTTCACTGAAAATTATAACGAACATTGTCAAAAATATTTTGGACCCCCCTTTCATAGACTGAAAATTGAACTTACATTTTTTTCCCACTTACTCTATTGAGTGGGACGTCATTTACTAGGTCTCGTAAAATGCAATGAAAAACGTCAAATAACTTTTTGATTTTAACCCTTCAGTCGCGATATATTTGCTTTTTAATGTCGCTGTCAGAGCGTCCCCCCCCCCTCTATTTTCTAAACTATCGATTAAAAAAATCTGAAAAAAATTCAGAATGTAGCTTTTAATTAGTACTTTCACTGAAAATTATAACGAACATTGTCAAAAATATTTTGGACCCCCTTTTCATAGATTGAAAAGTGAACTCACATTTTTTCATTTACCCCATTGAGTGGGGTGTCATTTGATAGGTCTCCTAAAATGCAATAATAAAAGCCAAATGACTTTTTGATTTTAACCCTTCAGTCACGAAAATTTTGAAAAAACTCTTTTTATAAATCGTAGTGAAAATGACTACGGAACCCTATCATGTGCGTGCCCAACATGCACTTGCCCGTTTTATTTTAATTTTAATTTAATTTTAAGGATTGAATTGTGATTTTTCTATATTTCAAAAACGATTAAATATTCGCCTTATGCATTAAAAAAGTTTTAAAAATTTATGTTCGCATCTATAAATTGCAAACTATAAATTTTTAAGTGCAAAGTATTAAAATTTATGTTCGATGTACAAAGTGAATACTAACTAATATACCGGGTTGTATAAATTGAGACAACCAAATATATCGCGAAAATTAAGATTTATCAAGGAAAATGTTTGGTACAAAAGAAAGGGGAAAACAAATAGAGGTAAAGTTGTTGACCTTAAGTTGAGGTTTTAAGGTCATTTTGGGGTCAACTTTATTTTATTAAATAGAACCCTATTTTTATATATTCGTATTTTGTAAAAAATAAATTAAACAAAAATTGTCTGAGAAGTTTTTTCAAAACCCTCAAATTCAGAGGCATTTTTTTATCAATTTTATTTTTTTTATTAAAAAGATTTTTAATTATTATTTTTAATTATTAACTATAGGTACTTGTATAAGTAACAGTTCAATTTAAAAAAAAATATATTTTTTTATTTTAGGATTTTTTTGTTGAATATTAATTTTTACTAAAAAAATTCAGGTTTAAATAAATGATTCTGAAAAAGCTGTAAAATATGTATATGTAAAACAATAGGTTTCCGTTTAAAAAATGAAGTTGACCACAAAATGAGCTTAAAACCTACACTCATTTCCCTCATTAAAACCTGAAACTTTTATACCAAATATTTTACCTGAAAAACCTTAGTTTTCGAGATATTTGCTTGTCTCAATTTAAGGGGTTACATACAGTTAGAATTTTCAAAAAATCATTTTTTTTTAAATCTACATATATTCTGTAATCTACATATATTTAAATACACACACTGAAAATTTTAAGTCAATCCGGCGATTATTTTCGAAGTTACACGCATATTTGTAAAGACGTCTCAGAGCGTTTGAATGTAGGAGGTCGGAGCGGCAGCGCGTTTTTCTCAAATCTGTGTTTTTAAAGTCGGTGACCACGATTCCTCGGAAACGACTAAACAGATCAGTCTCCAATTTTAACACAAGTTTCTTAAGGTTATTTTTTAGTAATTAATCGAAGGGTTTTTCTCACCGATAAATATTTATTTTGTTATAATCAATTTAAAGTCAAAATTTTTGTCAAAACATTTTATTTTATTTTGCTTATTCCTTCGATTAAGTACAAGATTTTACATTACTTTAACGAAATTCGTTTGGGTTTTTTATTTTAAATGATCCAGTCCAGAGATATCGTGGTCACCGCAAGGCGCCTTTTTTGAGAGGACCTCCTGGAGAACAGCTGTAGCAGCTTTCGAAATTATTATTTTTACAAATAAAAAATGTTAAAATACAATTAAAAGTTACCATAATATGTGTACAAATTTTTACATTTTAATAAATTTAATAGTCTCTATTATTTTTTTGGCCTGCTGACTGTATGTAACCCCTTAAATACATCACCCGGTAAAGTGTAATTAAATATAGCCCAAAAAAATATTGGTATCTCACTTTAAGCACTGAAATTTTTGTACCAAACATTTTCCTTGAAAAACCTTAGTTTTCGAGGTATTTGCTTGTGAGGTCAGTCCGCGGTGACGGGTGTGATATTTCAACTCGAATTGGAGTTCATAATTTCTAAATAATATTAGTTAATAACATGGTTTTACCATTTTTCTGTAGATCTTAATGTAATACATGTATATTGAAAGAATAAAAGGTCTACAGTTATTTTACAAAAAAAATGCCAGCGATCAAAGCCCTGTGACGGGTGTGACACCAACTATTGCAAGTCTTGCAAGTTACTTTATAATAATCATACTTTAATATGTTACGAATAAGTTATTTTTTAGTAACACAAGAGCACCATGTAAATACGTAATCTATTTATTTAATTTGTTATTACTCAACAAACATTGTGACGGGTGTGACAGGAAATTGTGACGTGTGTGACACGTTGAATAAAAGGATACAATAAGAGTACTATTTGTGTGTTTAATTGCTTATTGATATTATTATCTAATACTTATAACATTTATTTATTAAATACACCAATAGACTCATTAAATTTATAATAAATGCGGCCACCCTTAGTCATTATTGTTGGTGAGGGTAATTTTTTTTAAGTTGGTCAAACGTCACGTTTGATATGTAATTGTCAAAGACTTTTAATAGTTTTCCACGATCGTCACTTATTCTTAAGTAAGTTATTGTGATTTCACCTTATTTGTTGTATTTTTTGAAACTTTTTGGAAATTTTTGGAAATATTTTGAAAATTAACGAAAATTTTTCTAATTTTCTTTTGGTTTATGAAAATTGATGTTAAATAGCCTGTTAATTTTATATTTTAGTATTCATTTTCGTAAAATATTTTTTTAACTAACTGGTATCGATTACCGCGGAATGACCCTTGTCTAAATTTAAATAGACCACCCCGGTATATTGCAATTAAATATAACCCAAAAAAATAGATATCTCCCTTACTTTTCATGTTTTCATAGAACCAATTAACTGAATTAAAATAGAGATACTATATTCATATGTACATAAAGTACATATATACATTTCCAAATAATACCGCATGAACACTCTTGAATCGATATATCGTTATTAACATACAAGCATTGTAAAACATAATATATTGTTAATAATTAACTATTAGAATAACCTAATAATACCTACGAAAGCTATTTTATGTTTGCCCAAGGATAATTAATGTTGGTCTGAGAAGAGAGGCCCACCATGCGAGATACTGTTACAGATATTATATGTAGGTATCTGAACCTGAAATGCCCTTAGGCTGTTTCCACCGATCTATTGTACACAAATTTAATACAAATATACTGGAAAATTAGTGTTTCTGTTATTTCATTTGTGTAGAGAGCACCGGGAGGGGCTTGGGGGCAGGGAGGTGAAGTTACAATGTGTTTAATATGTTGTGAGATTAATTGTTAATTTGTATTTGTAATTGATCTGAATTAGATTTAGGTTGGAACTGTTGACTCCTGATGAGAACTTCTTGTGAAGTCGAAACATGTGTTTGAGTGTTTTATTGTGGTTAAGGTGATATTTATTTGAAAATGTATTATCTTATTTTAGAATTTCTTTAAGGTAAGAAAAAAATACAAAATTTTAAAGTGATTGGATATTATTAACACGTGCCTCCGAGCAATCGAATATTAACACGTAAAATGCATTTTATTTTTTCAATTTTTACAAGCTTTTACTTAACTCAAATGCTATGTAACTATGTATGTGCCGGAACACAAATCTTACGACCGTTTTTTAACTAACTTCCCGTCGTACGATTTTCGTCAAATTTTCAAATATGGTGTATTCTCCGTGACAATGCACTTTTTTATCATTTTTATAGCTATGTTATTTTATTATAAGGTCTTTTTTGATGTATCTAATATAATAAAATAACCTGCCTACGCGATCAAGTATTATTTCATAATTCAAATTATTTCGTAACCATGGTTTGCTTCGACAATAACATTAAATTATGTTTTGTCAAAATATTTTGCAATATAATACTCATAATACAAATAATTTATAATAATAGAAATGATAATTATTATTGAAGATTATAAATTATAAATTGAAGAAAATTATTGAAAAATTATCGAATTTTATATAAATGTCAGGTATGTATTATAAATTTTATTTGTAGTGATTATATTGACATATAGAAAATAAGTTGTAGATTTATTTCTTCATTATGTACCTACCTATATATAAATATGTATTATAGTATCCCATTAAATTATTATTATATTACCCTCCCTATAAGCATATTTGTATTATATTGTTATGGCATTATTGAAAAATATTAAATACACTCACGGAAACAATTAAAGGACCACTTGATTTTATCGAAAAAATTGCTCATTTTCAGAGTAGTGCCAATAGGTCAAATATGATTATTTTTTTACATATAGAATGTGGAAATGGAAGGAAATTTTATATTCTTTTCGAATTCAGGAGTATTTTTGTGTTATTAAACGTTTTTTTATGACCAAACCGCGGTTGAATAAAAAATAAAAAATTTGATTTTTTTTTGCAATTTTGAAAGTTGCACACGGGGATGTTTAAATTTTTTTTTCAACTTTTATGATAAACATTTTTTAGGAAATTTTATCACTTTTAAAACGCTATTTTCAAAAAAAAATTAACATTTTTTGGTGTTGCGATATCTGAGTTTGAATGAAAAAAGTACCAAAATGTTTTAAATGACCATAAAAAGCCTAATTTGGGTCATACAAAAAGAAAAAAAAACGAAAATTCAATCTTAAGTAATTACCTATTGTCTAGTAGCATTTAAAAAATGATTCATTTTAACTTAACCCTTCAAATACGGAAAACAAAACCATGTTCGAATTTAAATAATCCTGTAAAAATGACCCTTTTTAAATCATAGTTAAAATGTTAAGAACATATTCAGAAATTAAGATCTATCAAAGAACATGAAAATTAGACATGTTACCTTCAATTTAAATAAAGGTTTTAATAAAAAACTTTTAACTTGACTGAGATATTGCTTTTTGAATTTTTTGCATACGTTTAAGACTTCACCGTACATTTTACAACAAATTTTTCTTTGAGATTTTTTTTTCGTAAAATAATCAACTTTTGAGAAATTTTATAAGAGGGTAAAAGATTTTGTATTTTATAAAAGAATATTCTTAAATTTTTTCAGATGTTTTGTATCAATATTATGGGATTATGTTTATTTTTAATAGGGTATTTTATTCATTCAAACTCGAATACCTCTGTATCAAAAAATATGACAAACATTTTTTTAAAAGCATTTTAAAGCTGAGAAAATTGACTAAATGATGGCTATCTTGGAATTATGAAAAAAAATCAAACCTACCCGTGTGAAACTTCCATAATTGCAAAACATCAAATTTTTCAATTTTAATTCAAGTGCGTGTGATCATGAAAAATCATTCAATAACGCTTAATTAAATACTCTCGATTAGTAAAATTCAACAAATTTTCATTTAATTCAACCACTAATTAGCATAAAGTAACTGTACATTTTTTTGTGGCCACACTAAAAAAATTGATTAATTTTTGCAATTATGGAAGTTTCACACGGGTAGGTTTGATTTTTTTTCATAATTCCAAGATAGATCATAAGATCATTTAGTCAATTTTCTCAGCTTTAAAATGCTTTTAAAAAAATGTTTGTCATATTTTTTGATACAGAGGTATTCGAGTTTGAATGAATAAAATACCCTATTAAAAATAAACATAATCCCATAATATTGATACAAAACATCTGAAAAAATTTAAGAATATTCTTTTACAAAATACAAAATCTTTTACCCTCTTATAAAATTTCTCAAAAGTTGATTATTTTACGAAAAAAAATCTCAAAGAAAAATTTGTTGTAAAATGTACGGTGAAGTCTTAAACGTATGCAAAAAATTCAAAAAGCAATATCTCAGTCAAATTAAAAGTTTTTTATTAGAACCTTTATTTAAATTGAAGGTAACATGTCTAATTTTCATGTTCTTTGATAGATCTTAATTTCTGAATATGTTCTTAACATTTTAACTATGATTTAAAAAGGGTCATTTTTACAGGATTATTTAAATTCGAACATGGTTTTGTTTTCCGTATTTGAAGGGTTAAGTTAAAATGAATCATTTTTTAAATGCTACTAGACAATAGGTAATTACTTAAGATTGAATTTTCGTTTTTTTTTCTTTTTGTATGACCCAAATTAGGCTTTTTATGGTCATTTAAAACATTTTGGTACTTTTTTCATTCAAACTCAGATATCGCAACACCAAAAAATGTTAAATTTTTTTTGAAAATAGCGTTTTAAAAGTGATAAAATTTCCTAAAAAATGTTTATCATAAAAGTTGAAAAAAAAATTTAAACATCCCCGTGTGCAACTTTCAAAATTGCAAAAAAAAATCAATTTTTTTATTTTTTATTCAACCGCGGTTTGGTCATAAAAAAAACGTTTAATAACACAAAAATACTCCTGAATTCGAAAAGAATATAAAATTTCCTTCCATTTCCACATTCTATATGTAAAAAAATAATCATATTTGACCTATTGGCACTACTCTGAAAACGAGCAATTTTTTCGATAAAATCAAGTGGTCCTTTAATTGTTTCCGTGAGTGTATAAATTAATTTATGTTAGTGTAATTTTGTAGATCTAAATATTGTTTTTTCTAAGAGACGCGAGTCTACATTTGCAATATGGGAGGGGGTCATGGTCTGTGAAATAGACAAAAAAGTTACTTTAGTGTATTTAATAAGCATTTTTCTATTTAATTTGCTTTACTTTTTAGGTTTGTGTGGGTCATTTCACTATGCTTCCTCCCCTGGATCTGCGCTTCATTTCTAAAGAAGCTAATATACAATAAAAAACGTTTTATGTTATAAATGCCTTCTTCTGATTGTGAGGTAATATTTTAATGTATTCAGAGACACTTTCGTATATTAATTTTCATAAAAGTGTAATTTTAATTCTATGTATTTCAATCAATATATTTCGATCAGTTTTAAAAAAAGGGTTTTTAGTCTTATGCAGGCCCTGAGAGAGCTTCAACGGGGCTTGGGCTAACCCACATTTTAAGGGGGCCCCATACCCCCCCCTTTTCACCCGAGCGTAACGACATTTCAAACAACTTTTGCACCAGTAAAATTCTTATATCTTCCTGATATTATTAAGTATTAAAAACCGTGGGTTGTTTTAAAGAGGTGTGTTTTTTTTGTAGTATATTTATGTATTTTAAATAATCTCTATTAAAAATAGTATTAGTATCAAAAAAATATGTAAAAATGTAAAGTATAAATAATTTTCAGGGCGCCGAGGCCCCTGATACCAGGACCCGGGTCATATGGCCCTCCTAGCCTCCCCCCTCTATCTGGGCCTGGTCTTATGATGCAATGAATATAATATAATATAATAAAAAAATAAATAACTTCTGACTAAAAATGGATAAAATAAAATTAGAAAAAAAAACTTTTTTAAAAAACAAGCTTTTTCATATAATAAACCTACATATGCACTAAAAAGTAAAAAATAAGTTTTTTTTCACAAAGTCTTCCAGAATTCGTATGACTAAAAAAGCTTGTGGCGTTCATTTAATATTTAATGTAAATTTTAGAAATAAAAAAAATGTCTAAAATATCAATATTGGAAAAATCTATAGTAGATCAAATATTAATGTAATGTTGAGTTGATACCAAATAAACCTGAAACTCAATGTATGTTAATGTTTTGAAATATTAATTTATAAAATAGATAAGGTAGTATTTCTTTTCGGTATTTCTTAGCCCTTTTTCATATGATAAATCTTGAAGCCATAATATCCCTGTAGTTTTTATCAAATTATTCAGGAATTTAATGTACAATTTAAAAATATTAATTGAAAGATGATAAGGTAGTCTTTCTTTTATGTTGAATATAATTTCAAAATATTTACAGGATATAATATTTTATATTATATTTGTTATAAATTATGTACATTGTACATACACTACCGCTCAAAAGTTTGAATACACCTAGTTAAATCAACGAAAATTGATATAAACCTGTATAAATTATTAATTGTTTAGCAAAAAAACTTACAAAAGTATTTTTTAAAACAATGTGACTAAAAAATAACTGTATTTTGTAGTTAAATATAATAAAAAACACTAAATATAGATCTCATTCAAATATCCTCCTCGAACCTTGATAATTGCCTGACAAATTCGTGGCATTATAGAAGTGAGTTTATCTAACATATCTGCTTTTATATCCTTCCAGGCATCTTGCAATGCTTCCCAGAGTGCAGTTTTACTATTGGGAACTATTTTTCTGACTTTTCTATCGAGTTCCTCCCAAGAAAATTAATCAGAGATGCATCATGCGATTGTGGCGACCACATCATCAATTTCAATTGTCCAGCCTTTTTTTTCGACACAAAATAGTTCTTACAAAGTTTAGATGTATGTTTTGGGTCATTATTTTGTTGAAATACAAAATCATGACCCAAAATTTTTCATCTCGTATATTTACAAAAATGTCATGATATACCTTTTTGTCCATAATACCATCTATTTTTACTAATTACCCAACTTTTTTCCCTCCAAAACATATCCACACCAGAACACTATCACCACCATGTTTCACTGTGCAAATTCAGCATTCTGGTTAGAAGCGTTCACCAGCTGGCCGACGGACAAATTTTCGACGCTTTGACTCAAATACTTCAAACTTCGATTCATCCGTCCAAAGAACTTTACGCCGCTAGTCTAATGTCCAATCCTTATGCTGTTGAGTCCATTTCAGTCTTTAACAATATTTGATTACCTTACCAGAGGTTTCTTTGCAGTCATTCGAACATACAACCCTGTATTGTTGAGGCGTCTCATGATAGTTGAAATTGAGACAAGTTGTTCTCTGGAGTTATTTATATCTGTGGTAATATCAGTGATGGTTAACTTTAATTATACATTGATAACATTGCTAACTTTCCTTCTTCATGTATTGTTGTCACTTTAGGCCTCTCAGAGCATAGCTAAGATTTATTTTTGCCAGTTTCTTCAGCCCTAGCGAGCGAGCGCTGCATAGCGCCCAGATAATTCTGCAATTTTTTTGTAATATTTCGTAGAGAAATCTTTTCCTTTCTCACAATAACTGTCTGAGCATGAGTTTGTACGCTTTATTCAGTTCTTTTTAGCTTCATTGTATATAAATTTTGAAAAAATATGTATTTTTTTAATTTTGTTAATTTTCACTATGTAAAATCAATTTGACTAGTTGGAAAAATGTAAAAAAGCCTTATAATGCTTTATATCACTTTATGTACTAAAATTGTTTGCCATACAATTATATTATGCTGAATTAAACACTAACAATAAACAGAAAATTGGCAACAAACAAAATTCAAAATAGTCAATTATGACAAACGTGCACATAATAAGAACAACAATGATAATTTCTTAACAAAATAGTCAAATCTAGTTAAAAGGGATAGTTTCTTACTATTAACCACCTTAGAAAACTAGAAAAAAAGAAAATATTGCATTTTTAGCTGGTGTATTCAAACTTTTGAGCGGTAGTGTATATGGAATTTTATGGAATATTTCGAAATATTCATTGAAAGTAGCTAATGTAGTTTTTCCGTTGAGAAACTCTTAGCCCTTAATTCTATTTTGAATCTAGAATTCCAAATATTTCATGTAATATATTGAAATAATAATTTAAGGTAGATAAAATACTCTTAAGACTTTTTTCCTATGTTGAATCTAGATAACTAAATATTTCTTTCATGTGCGATAAATTAACCAGGAATTTAAAATACTAAATTACACTAGCAAAATGTTCTTTGTCCTATTTGAATCTAGATTTCCAAATATTAATGTATACATATATGATATGAATATACATTATACAATATTATACATATATGCATTTTAACATAATATTAATGCAATTTAATGGAAGATTTGAAAATATTAATTTATAGTAGAAAATGTAGTTTTTCCTATATAGATATTTTAGACATTTTTTATATTTCTAAAATTTACATTAAATATTAAATGAACGCCACAAGCTTTTTTAGTCATACGAATTCTGGAAGACTTTGTGAAAAAAAAAACTTATTTTTTACTTTTTAGTGCATATGTAGGTTTATTATATGAAAAAGCTTGTTTTTTAAAAAAGTTTTTTTTTCTAATTTTATTTTTCCTTATACAGCTGTATTTTTGTGAAAACTAAATGGATTTTGATGTTCTAGAACGTATTTTAAAGCTGACACTTTCTAGTTTTTGTACCTTATATTCGATTTTTTTAATCGCTTCCTACTAGTCGAGTCAATGAAGCTCGAAAAGGGCCAAAACTTCGGAACCCTCAGAAACAGCACCGATTTTGATAGAATTTTCCAGAAACTTCCCAATTTTTCCTCAAAAATGTTGAATTTGTAATAAATATCATTGTACCATTTAAAAAATGAACCCAGAGGGCTAAAAATTTTAGAAACATAAGGTAAATGTATTTTAAATAAGCATATTTTTTTTGTCAAAATTGTTTGTTTATTAGCAAAACGGGAAACGTTTATTGTCTTATATGCGGCATGAGCGGATTGTAAATTTCGTAGCCTAACTAGTTGTAAAATGAAAAATATTGCTAGTGACGTGCTCTTAATTTGTGTAATGCTAAATTAAAGTAATTCGAACAATTATGCAAAATTTTATAAAAAATCAATAAATATTTTTTACAGAGTAAACTATCTTAGTGACGAACTTACCGCTGACGCGCGAAAAATCTAAAAAATAAATTGCTCTAGAGTTGAAAATAATAAACCTAGAGGGCTAAAACTTTCAGAAACGTTAGGTAAATACATTTCAAATAATTACAATTTTTTTGAACAAAATTGTTTGTTTATTTGCAAAACGGCAAGCGTTTATTATTTTATTCGCGGCGCGAGCGGATACGAAATTTCGGAGCAAAACTTGCTGTAAAATGATTATTAATGCAAGTAACGTGCTCTAAAATTTACTACTATTAAATAAGGGTATTTCGAACGATTTTGCTAAATTTCATCAATATTCAATAAATTCTAAATATGTATATTAATTCATGAATTTTTGCTTCAAAATGTCAACGATAATTTACTAAACAAATTATTTAAATAATTGAAAAGTAAAGTTTTCCAATGAAAATTAAAAATTTTTTTTTGCTCATTTCCTCAAATAATATTTATTCAACTTAGTTATGAAAAAAAAAACACTTTTGCTCAATTATTATCGAAACAAATTTTATTTATATACCTACATTTTTTTTTAGCAAAAAAAATAATTTTTTGAGTCCGACGGCTGGAATGTTTCTGATTTCAAATAGTATGGTCTAACGAACAGTTTAAAAAAAATTCATAAAAATCGCCGCTGTTTCTGAGGGTTCCGAAGTAAAAACCTTCATTGACTCGACTATACTACTTCTTGCGAGATTTCAGAAAAAAAGGATAATTCAAAATTGGCGTGCCATACTTCAATAGTAGGTTGAAGGAATTATTTTAAGTAAAAAACTTTATTTAAACATGTGCCCGAAAATTTTTCGTAAGATAGTTATAGCCCCCTGAAGATTTTATCCAAAATTCATTTTTTTATGGAGCTGTAATTCTCTTACAAAAAATTTTCGGGGACATGTTTAAATAAAGTTTTTTGCTCAAAATAATTCTTTCAACCTACTATTGAAGTTTGACACGCCAATTTTAAATTATTAAATTTTAGGCTTATTTCACTTTTCTGAAATTTCTCAAGGAGTTAGTGGAAATCGATAAAGAAATCGAATCAAAGGTTCAAAAACTAGAAATTGTCAGTTTTAAAAATGTGTTTTAGAATATCAAAATCCATTCAATTTTCACAAAAATATAGCTGTTTAAATAAAAATTGAAAAAATCAAATGCATTTTACGTGTTAATATTTGATCGCTCGGTGGCACGTGTTAATAATATCCAATCACTTTAAAATTTTGTACACATTATTTTTTCTTACCTATAAGAAATTTAGGGAGTGACCTTAAAGAAATTAAAAAAAGAAAATTAATGGCTACCCTAAGAATTTTTCCTCGTTATACGATAACAGTTACAAAATTTCAAATATTTCCAAAACCTCTAATCCGATTAGCACCAAAATCAATAGGTCTGGAGTACTCACTAAGACAAACATTATCCCTAAAAATAATTCAAATCGATGCATTTTTACAGTACTTATCGCGAACGAAAAAAAATTCTACATCCAGACACACGCACAGCTGCCATGCAGAAATCAACTTTCCTTTACGTTTCGAAGGTAGTACAATCAGATTCTGCTCTTATCTCGGACATGATTTTTCGACGGTATTACAATATTTCCATTTCTTTCGGAACATGGAAGTAACATCAATGCAAAATAATAATTAAAGTTATAAATATTCATTGTCATGTCACCCATACCTATAATAATACTGTTGCATATTGAGATGATAAGGGTGTCACAAGAAGTCTGTTCACACTTTATGTAGGTATCGTTATAACAGAGATAATTAAGATACTTGGACATGGTTAACGGGATATTCTATACGTTGTATAACAAATACCGAATTTTTATTTATTATTCCAGCCAGATTTTTTTATTCCTGAAGCTTAGAAATCCTCTAATTATCTTTGTTAGTGGCGCATGATATAAAGTTAAATAGTTTTTGTAAAGAGAGCTAAACCTAACAGGTGAAAAAGTTACTTGGGCCAAGAAATCCTTAATTTAACAGGGTAATTAAAAATATTACACCTGCGTAAGTCTACAGGAATGAATTGAGGGGTTTGCAGCAACAACGAGTTAACTCCATTTTTTAGGCCAAACAGAGTTAACAACCGTTTCTTGGGTGGAAAAATCATTCTGTCTCAAGGTATCCGCTAGAATGAGTTAGCTGCTTCATTCGCTTGGGTTAAAATGGAGTTTAACTCCAGGAGCTGACTGTTTTTGGGCTTAGAATTTAGTTAGTACACTCGTTACTGTGTTCTTTCTTAAAATAAACTAATTTTCTTGAAAATTGTTCTTATTCAATGCTTCCTTACTTTAAAAAGAAAATACAGTAGAAACCGGTTATAACGACATCGGTTAATACGACGTACCGGTTATAACGACGCAGAATAAAAGTCCCGGCTGAATCCCATATGATTGCCTGTTATAATATACCGTTTATAACGACATCGCTTATAACGAAATACCGGTTTTAACGACTATCTGTTTACAATATTTTAGGAGAATTTTATCGATTTGTACGACGAACCGACTTTTGTTTCAATTTTTTTTAAATATAGTATTTTTATATAGGCAATTGCAATATACAGGCTTTGCACATGTATTATTTAACGTTAATTAAAACAATTTTGTGTTTTTATGTAATTAATTTTAACATAAGAATATTATGTTTATCATTGTATCTGACATAATTTGTGCATTTAATTTTTTGTACAATAAAAAATATTGTTTGACATAATACATAATGTTTTGTAGGTTAGGTTTAATTCTAATAAACAGAAAACATATGTAGATTTCAAATCGTATACGTATATGATTGGTGGAGAGTAACCAATCAGAACGCACCTCGTAATGTCAAACTATGATTCCGTAAAATGACATTATTAAAGTGTCTCTATTCTAATCTATTCTGAATATCATAATATAGTATTCGGGTATTCGTAAATGTTTTATATTTTATTATTCTCTTGTTTTATTTTGACGATATCTTCATTCACAGATGGTGAATTTTACAAAATTTCAGCATACTCATGAAATTTTTAGTTTTCCCGATAAATTACCTAAAAAAAATCGAATTATCGGATATTACGACAATCGGTTATAACGACCTAAAATTCCGGTCCCTTCGATGTCGTTATAACCGGTTTCTACTGTAATTTTCAACTATTTGGGCCAAAAAGGAGTTAACTCCAGAATAAAATTGACTCTAGAATTGCTAATTTGACGAATTTCTCAATGGAATTTGGCCAAAACATGTGGACGGTGACAAATAATAATTGGACGAAGACAAATACGATTTAAATACATTCTCCATTTTTTAAACAGTTATTTCTATTTTCCCACAAATTATAAAAACTGGAGTTAACTCCTTGTTGCTGCATATCCCTCAATTATGAAATGATCCAGACAAAAATGTTAACATTTTTTCCAGCTATCACATGGCGACATCCGTTGTGAAGGAGGATCTGCTCTCTGAGAGAAACGCTTCCCCGTTCGTATTTTTTAAATGGTAACCCCTTATTTTTATAACAGATTTCGATTTCCTGGCTCAAAATACATCGGAAATTATTAAGTAACTATTTTACTTTGTTAATTATTAAAAGTAAAAAAAAACTCTTTTTCCAACTACGTTATTCGTTCGTCCAAGAATACTATATTCTTAAGAAAATATTGTTTTCGTTATATACAAAACAAGGTTTACTTGGTTTGAGAAATCCTTTCTACCAGTGTACACGTGAATATATTTGTTTTATAATTTTTATAGTATCTAAGAGGGTTGAAGTTTCGAATAATTAGTTTTTAAAACATCTATACATATATAGCAAATTGTGTAGAGTTTCAATAAATAGAGCACTTTCGGCAAGTTCTTACATTTATTGTGTGTTAAAAACTCTATTTTTAATATCCAATTACTCAAAAACCATATGTCCAATATTTTAAATAAAAATTAATAAAATATATGAGTTATCCATAAATAACATATTAAAATTTTAGACTTTTATCTATACATTGCTCTAATGATCGAATAACTTTAAGTGCTACTCTGAATGAAATTTTTAAACATCCTGTAGCTCAGATAGTGTTGAATAGAGATGGGCTTAATAGCGATTTTTAGATAGCAGTGATCACATAGAGCAGTTAAGTCTAAGACAAATAGCAGTTAACAGTAGCAGTGATATAATCACAGTTTGTTTAGATCAAAGTTTTTAACTTTTTTTTTAAATCTATAGGCGTTTCGAGTACTCAAATTTATTTACATAAGGCAGTGGCGTAGTAACGGGGGAAACAGTTCCCCCTCCCCCTAAAAGTTCAGTGTTCTAAGAAAAACGTAGTTTTGAGAAAGCATCAGTTCAAAATACCTCCAAAATTTAACACACATGTATATACCCCCCCCCCCCCGAAAATTTTCCTTACTACGCCACTGACATAACCCCTATAGCACGTAAAAGTGAAATACATAAATATTAATTAATGCAAAATTATTATGAAATTAGCTTTAATAACTTTAAAAATTTTAAATAGATTTTTAGTTTATTTGGAAATTAAAATTAAACGTTTACTTTTATACAGAGAAAATAAGATTTACATAAATAGCTAGTAATTATTATTAAACTTTAAAATAACGTAGAAATGGGACTGCTACTGCGATAGCTGTTATGAATTCATTCCGTAGAGGTGAGCCTGCACTAGTCGATTATTTCAAAGAACAGTGTTCTTTGAAATAACAGTGTTCTTTCAAAGAACACTGTTCTTAATAGCAATGCAGCGATCGCAATAGCAGGCCCACCTCTACGGAATGAATTAATAGCAGTGATCACAGTAGCTGTAGCATTATCGATATGTCTATCTTTGTTTGGTGTACAGAAAATGTTTTAAAATGGGAAAATAAAAAAAGTAATGTCTCTTTTTTGTCCAAAACAATATTTTTGATAAATACACTACTGGAAAAAATTAAAGGAACAAGAAAATTTCCTAATTTTTTTAGTGATTTTTGAAAGGTTGTAACATTGTGAAAAATAGTCGTATGGAGATTTAAAAAAAACAATTTTGAAGCTTTAAGTTTCTAGTTTTGAGATCTTTTGACAAAATTTTATTGTGAGTTGCAGTTATTGCGCAATCATAAGAAATAGCGTGTGACAAAAATTTTCAAAAAAATTTTTATTTTATTTTGAGTTCATTTTTTTAGGTAAAATTTTTCTCAGTTAAATTAATGTATTGATCAATTAGCTTGTTTATTTAGCTTTAATTTGCTTTTTTAAAATTCAGACTACGTCGAGTTGTCGCTAAGATATCCGACTTTAAATGAAAAAGAATCCTTTTGTCTTTGATCATCAATATTTCAGCAACTAATAATCGCACAGTAAATCTAAGGACAGTTTTGAAAACTCGAATAAATTCTCTACAAGGACATACTTAAGAAAGTTGAAATCAAATTTTTTTTGTTTATTTCTTAGATTAAAAAAAAATCAAGAACAGGATAGCAGTGATAGCAGGTATGTTAAAGAGCAGAGCAGTCTGCTCTCTGCTCAGTACAAATAACAGTGTTCTCAGTAGCAGCTATTGCAATAGCAGTCTCATCTCTAGTGTTGAAGACAATTTTTTACTCACAATGTGCCAAAGAATCAGCTTTTTATAAAATCTATATTTTGTTTTAATTTGGATAATTGAACAGCAATGGATTTCAATTGATATTTTATTATAATTTAAATTGTATGTATACGAGTAAACATATGTATGTACGGATATTTAGAAATTGGTTCAATGAAATTAGATTTTGTTTCAATATACATTTTCACCCGACTGAATTTTTGTTTGAAGTATGTTTTTGATATTTCAAACAAAATGTCAAAAGTCCTTATCAGTATCACCGGAGCTTAAAATTTTACGAGAGGTCAAAGGTCAAAAAGAATAGTTTTTTTGTAATTACAGTAATCATTTCATTTACTTGGTTAATTTGTTCAAAGTAAACAGTTCGCAGAAAAAAATATTACACGTAAATGAAGAAAGAAACATTACTCCATTACGTTGTGTTTTTTAAGTTTTACCACTTTTTCCAAATTTTTTGTAACAGCGTAAAAGTGAATTCGTTAATAAAGGGATCACTGTATCACAGTAATTTTTAGCTGTAAAATATAAAAAAAAACTCTACTTAACGCTCACAAAATATTTGTATCGAAAATTTATAAATTAAATTAATAAATTTTAATATATGGAAATTTTTACTTCTTCACCATGTCGAAAATATGAGAAGTTTTGTGGTCGTTTTAAAATAGGAAAAAATAAGTTTTCTCTAATTTTAAAATTTTAACTTGATCTTTCTATTTTAGGTCAAGACAAACACTTTTCGTTCCGTGTCTGTCTCTCTGTCCGTAACCACTAAACTGATTTTAATGAAACTTGGTTTGTTGGAATGGTTTGACTTGAGGACTGTCCCATTTAAAAATAAATAAAGTCGTATGAAAGGGAAATGGTTGATACCCCAGAATAGTTGTTTTTTGAAGACATTTCAAGAAAGTTTTTTTAAATGTATTAATTTTCATTTTCCTGGGAAAGTTTAGATCTTAAGTGATCAAATCAGATCTGCATTTTGAGACAAAATCATATTTATTAAGGGGTTAGGTGTAGTCAGAGACATGAAAAAATGACAATTTTAAATAATTTTTTTTGCCAGTAAATTATTTCATTTTATAAAAGTAAAAACATAGTATCATTAAATAAGGTTTCGACTTGACTTGACAGAAATTTTAGAAATTTTTTTTTATTAATTTTAAAAGTAATGGCTGTTTGTGTTGATCCAGTTCCAACCGAAGCTCCTTGCGGTGACCATCACTTATCCTTGGAGATTCATCCAAATTCAATCGGACAAAAAAAAAAGTTTTATTAATAGATAATCTAGTGCCTGATCGAAGCTTTTTTTTTCTTTCTTAAATTAACAAAATGGCAGCCTCAGGAAATTTTTTTCCAGATTTTCGGGAAAAAACCAACAGTTAATTGTTTATAACAAATCGAAATTAAAAAAAAAATCCTTCGATCAGGAACTAGTTTTTCATGTTTTCAAAAAGCTGTATAAATTTCATTAAAATCTACCGAGCGGTTTTCGAGCTACAAAAAAAAACATAGTTTTGAGAAAAACGCATTTAAAGTTTTACACTCAATTTACGTAAAGTAATACGTATTATTTAATTACTTACACCGAGTCATTTATTAATGGGTCATATAATAGTTCTTCAGTCGTTGTAGCAGCTTCCAAAAATGCAAAATAAAAAAGAAAATCGATTTCTTGAAAATTCTGACTACACCTAACCCCTTAACTGGTTTTCGATCTGTGGATCTACAAAGATCACTATCACGATGTACAAAGATCTATAACGATTTACAAAGATCTATGTTACGATCTACAAAGATCTACAACGATCTACAATCGTTGTAGAACTTTGTAGTTCTTTACAGATCAAAAACCAATGAAAAAATAAAAAAAATTCCCGGATTATCATTGCAACTTTACACAGCTATATTTCTGAAATAGTTTTTCCTACGAAAAATATGTTCAGAATTTTTGTTTTAATTTAGATAATTCGACATCAATGTTTTTGAACTGGTATCTAACAATAAGTATAATTAAAATAGATTAATAAACAGAAAAAAATACAAATTGTGTATAAAATCATCAGAAATACTGAACATTTATCATCAGTATGTATTCTATTGAAGAGGTTATTTCACTACAAAGGTTCCTACGTAATCATTCGATTCTAATGAAACCTTTTTGTTTAAAAATTGAATGGAAAACATTCTAATTAATATAATGGAAGCAAACAACAGTAAAAATAACATACGTATCTGAAAATTAAATTATAATATTGCCTCATCAAATAATTTTAAATAATTAAATGTTTTTAACTAAAAAAAACTTTATTTATTTAACTGTTCATTTTAATTTAACATAAATAATTAATTAGTTAAATGTTGTTCAATAAAAACAAAACTGGGCTATGCCGCATTAGTACATTTTTCACCCCCTTCCCGCCCCTGTAATAATTAAAAATTTTATGTTTTCCTAGAATATTTAATATAAAAATATGTATAATGAGAAGGGAATTTCTATAAAGGTTAGGGAAAGAGGCTAAATACCTTCATTACAACTATTTATTTGAAGAAAATATAAAATGAAAGTAAAATTTAATTAGCTTCGTAAAAAAGCAAGATTCGAATATTAAAGACTTCCCGAATTAATATACATAATTAAATTATTTTGTTTGCTCACTTGCACTTATAGTAAAGTCAATACTCTGCCTTGTAAATGCACGGTGCTTCCTCGTGCTAAATTCATCAAAGGTAGTTAATTATTGAACAACTTAAATAAAAACCGATAAAGTATTCAGATGAACTGCCTGTCATTGGTTAACAATTTAATTTTCATACGATTTTAATAAAAAAAATTAATTTGACATTTTTCTTAATACGCGCCTGGTTATTATGTCGTATATTTTGAATTTTTTGATAATTTCAATCAAAATCATTATTTTTCTGCTATACGAATGTCAAAATGACATTTAAAACGTCAAAGTGACATTTAATATGTCAAAGTAAATAGCAGTTTTAAAAAAACAAATGACTATTTTCTTAAGTCAAATTGAGATAGATCTTTGTAAGGGAATATTTTACAACAAAAGTAGGTGACATTTATTATAGAGAATTGAATGCTCTACAAAAAAGGTTCTATAAAATTTCCACGTAACATGTGTCTTTTTTGAGATATCTTCAAAAAATAAATCTTTTTGGATGTCACCCCTCCCCCTTACACACAATTTTAATTAATTTGAAATGGGACCGTTCTCAAGCCAGACCCAACCAACCAACCAAGTTTCATCAATATCGGTTCAGTAATTCATGAGTTAAGCGTGTGATAAGGATTGGGGGACAGATACACAGACACACACACACACAGACAGACAGACACGGAACAAAAAGTGTTTGTCTTGGCCTGAAACGGATAGATCCGGTAAAATTTTAAAAATCGGAGAACAAATTTTTTTTCTCGTTTTAAAACGATAACAAAGCTTCTCGTATCTTCGATATTGCGAGGAAGCAAAAACTCAAAAAACACGTCCATTGGAATTCTCTGGGGACAGTAAAAAATTTAGAAAGTGGATATTTTTACTTAAAGTATGTGCATGCAATTGGCTATTTGCACTTACAGTATATGTACCAAATTAAGTTAGGTTGTTAAGTTAGGGTAGGTTAGTGTACGTTAGGTTAGTAGTAAGTCTAAATAGCCAATTGCATGCACAAACGGCATGTGCAAATAGCAAATAGCCAATTAAATGTATATACTGTAAGTGCAAATAGCCTCATCCAAAAATGGATGCCATAATGTAGAGGAGATATCGTAGTTTCGCCACGGACGGTTCCACGAGTAAGACCTTGTGTTATCTCGGGGAACCCCATTCAAAATTAGATTTTGTGCAAATATTTGTTCATTTTCCTAGCTCATAAAAGTATAATTAGCTCGAGAACCGAAGTAGATATCGAAAAAAAAGTTGCTGTTTTAATTATTCAACATTAAACAAATATATTGAACTTAAAACAAATTATATCACTTTAAATAAATAATTTACACTTAAAATAAATACTTTGAACTAAAAAAATAATACTTTACACATTACCTTGCTTTGCTCTTATATTTTACTATTGGCAACATTGAATTGGTTTTACACTCAGCACTCTGCAATACGACGGTATCGGTAATTCAATCGTTCTACCGAACGATGGCTAGAGGAGCACCCACCACTGTGCTGAGTTTAACGTTAATTGGTGAATTTAAATTTCGCGCAGAAATATACTGCCCTGCTAAGCACAAAAGCGGTATCTCAATAAAGGCGAGTTTCGAGAAAATCAACGTTTTGTTAAAATAGTTTTATTTTTACATTACAGATTGTTTTTTTGATTTATTAAATGGAATTTATTCATTATATTGGGAATTTTGGCGGTATCAAAATATACAGTTATTCGCTTACGTATTATTGATATACCTCTAATTCTCTTAGTAATTTAAGGTAAACCTGAGATAGGAAAAACTTTTTCAAGGGTTTTTTCATATGTTTTAAATAAGATATCGCTATTTGGCTTAGTTCATTGGATTCGTATTTTTTTAAGCTATTCGATGCCATAAAAATCAACTTTATGATTTTTTTTGAGATACCGCTTTTGTGCTTAGCACGGCAGTATAGCAGTCACGAGGGTATTATGGTGGGAATATAGGAAGGTCGTTGAATAGAACTGTCGACCAGTCGTCACATAGAGGGGTCGTTCAGTAGAGAGTCGTTTTATAGAGTGCTAAGTGTAATTCGGATTCGATAACAATATAACCTCGATTCGGATCTGTTAAATTTAAAAATTATATATTTTTGATGTATTTATAGTGATTTTTGTGATTTTCTATACAGGGTGTTTGGTTCGGCGATACGAATATTTTGAAGGAAGGTAGAATGAATCATTTGGATGTGATTTAAGCAAATATACTTATATACAAAGTGCTACAGTTTTTTTATATCGGCCTTTTTAGGAAATTTTTGAGAAAACCCAGATTCATACATATTAATGGCGAAAGTTCAAAAGTTAAAGAGCACATATTTTTCAAACAAGATTTTTATATTACTTAAATGTCTATGCTACACTTTCAGATCAAAATAAAATTTTTGAATAACAAAAACAAAGAATGGCTGCAGGTTAACATTTGAAAATTTATAAAACTTTAATAAAATTATTTCTTTAAAAAATTATTTTTTAAATCTAGCACACTTACAGATGTTCAAATGGTCTTAAAAACTGCTCTATTTCATACCTTTTCGAAAAACCTACCGTATTACCTACATGAACGGGCTACTTTTGTGAAAAAAACTTACATTTATCTGAGAATAAGTAAGATTTTTACATTTTTCCAGTGAGTTGATCCTAGTGTGCTTAATTTACCAAAATTTACCAAAAACCGAAAAAAAAATCGTCATTAGTCTGAAGGGTCATCATTTTCAAGCATTTGTACAGGAGTAAGTGTTACTCTGTCCAATGAGTATAAAAAAAATGTTTGAAAAGTACCCGCATCATGTTTTTTTACGACTTATTAAGATTAGCATACTTGGATCAACTCACTGGAAAAATGTAAAAATCTTACTTATTTTCACATAAATGTATGTTTTTTTCACAAAAATAGCCCGTTCATGTAGGTAATACGGTAGGTTTTTCGAAAGGGTATAAAATAGAGCAGTTCTTAAAATCATTTGAAGATCTGTAAGTGCGCTAGATTTTATAAAATAATTTTTTAAAGAATTAATTTTATCCAAGTTTTAAAAGTTTTCAAATGTTAACCTGCAGCCATTTTTTGTTTTTGTTATTCATAAATTTTATTTTGATCTGATAGTGTAGCATAGACATTTAAGTAATATAAAAATCATGTTTGAAAAATATGGGCATTCTAACATTTGAAGTATTGCCGTTAACATGTATAAATCTGGGTTTTTTCAAAAATTTACTAAAAAGGCCGATATAAAAAAACTGTAGCACTTTGTATATAGGTATATTTGCTTAAATCACTTCCAAATGACTCATTCTACCTTCCTTCAAAATATTCGTATCGCCGAACCAAACACCCTGTATACTAAAAAAAATAAAACTAATCAACCTCCTTTCGCCCCAATAAATTTTAAATTTTTAATATGATCGCCCTGGGCGAATTTTTCATTGCCGCTCTCTCCAACTAAAAAACTGATGACCTTTTTTTCGTTGTTACCTCTTCCATGCGCCGCCCCTGCTGGTTTGGCGCCCCGAGTGGTTGCCCCCCCCCCCCCTAAAGTCGGTACTGATTATATATACGACCGCTTCATTCCACGACTGGCAGACAGTTCTAACCATCGACCTTCCCCTATCCCCACCAGAATACTACCCTGACTGCTATATTTCTGCGCGGAATTTAAATTCACCAATTAACGTAATTAGGTGGTGGGTGCCCCTCTAGCCGTCGGCTAATGGAACTTTTGAAATACCGATGCCGTCGTATAGCAGAGTGTTGAGTGTAATCAGCCGTCAAATTTCCATGGAAACTACAAATGCACAATTTAATTATTATACACGACCAGTGACGTCACACTCCCCTTTCATTGTTAGTTATGTGACAACCTATATAGTTTAATAACCTTGAGTAGAAGCAATACTCGTATGGGGGCACCTTATACCAGTAGGAAATAAATTTGTCAAGTAAACAGTTTCTTTCTAAATTAAATTAAACATTTCACTGTCGTAGTTGTTTTCAATTACACTCCAACCGTTTGAATAATGTAAAATGTAGAGGGTAATCAAACAATTAGAAGAAATATGTTATTTATTTACAAACGTGAGACTGTACTAGAGAACAAAACAAAAGAGGAAGACACACACACACACACACAAATAAACTTGTACGCGAAGCTCACTGTGTGGAATTGTGACAAGGGTCGTTTTTCTTCTCCTCTTACCATTAACAAGTTTACAAAACCCCGCGCGTGAAGCTCTCTCCAGTAGTGCTAGAGTAACAACCAAAACGTGAATGTCTAAAGTGGGTATTAGACCAAATTATTATTATGTGTAAAGGAGTAAAGGATCTGCTTACACGTGTACGGAAACATTTTTATCTTGAGATGTTTTGTGTGTTGAGATTTTAAATAAAAAATATATGCTGTGGATGCCATGGGACTTTCTTATACGTAATACTGACAGTGTATAATACAGTAGTATTTTATTGTATTTCTATTAAACTAATAAAAGATCGAATAAAATGAATGACACATAAACTATAGAAATATTAAATTATTCATTATGTATCAAATGAATTTTATTTAATGTAATTACTTTTCGATTAATTTTTTAAATAAGACAAAAATAAATATATTGGATAGAAAAATTCGAATATGTTATTATCTTTAATTTATTCCCTATACATTGTTTCCAACATTTATTATTTTTTTTTAATAAAAAACCCACACTGTTTACTCTCAGTATTACGTATAAGAAAGTTCCATGGTACATACCTGTGGCAAACACGTACACTGTTCAATCTATGTAATACGTATAAGAAAGTCCCATGACACTCATAGCAGATAATATATATCTTCTCTGTTATGAATCATTTGAAATATAATTAAAAACTGATGTTTATTAAAAAAAAAATTGTCAAGACATACACCAGTGTATGCCATAAGGGCTCCGAAGTATATACTACGTGGACTGTTTAGAGCCATTTACAGGTGCATTTTTGAGTTAAAAATAAATATAAAAAAATATAAAAAAAGACAAAATTTTTGCTTGGAGCCCCCTGTAGGCGTCATTTTTAATTTAGAAAAAAAAATAAAAAATAGTGTCATATTCTACTCACTGGGATCTACATTTTGACACCCCACACGACTTGGAATAAATTTTTTTTGTTTTTTTGAATTTGATTTAAAGCCCCCTGTAGGCGCCATTTTTGATTTATAAAAAAATAAGAATAAGGATCAAATTACACTAGCTTGGTTACACATTTTGATGTGCCACTTGCCTTGGTATAAAAGGAACCCTGAAAAAAGGTATGTAAATTATATTAAGGGGTTAGGTGTAGTCAGAGACATGAAAAAATGACAATTTTAAATAATTTTTTTTTGCCAGTAAATTATTTTATTTTATAAAAGTAAAAACATAGCATCATTAAATAAGGGTTCGACTTGACTTGACAGAAATTTTAGAAAAAAAAATTAATAATTTTAAAGGTAATGGCTGTTTGTGTTGATCCAGTTCCAACCGAAGCTCCTTGCGGTGACCATCACTTATCCTTGGAGATTCATCCAAATTCAATCGGACAAAAAAATTAGTTTTACTAATAGATAATCTAGTGCCTGGTCGAAGCTTTTTTTTTTCTTTCTTAAATTAACAAAACGGCAGCCTCAGGACATTTTTTTCAAGATTTTCGGGGAAAAAACCAACAGTTAATTGTTTATAACAAATCGAAATTAAAAACAAAAAAAAAATCCTTCGATCAGGTCCTAGTTTTTCATGTTTTCAAAAAGCTGTATAAATTTCATTAAAATCTACCGAGCGGTTTTCGAGTTACAGTGGTCACCAGTTCAAAAAACATAGTTTTGAGAAAAACGCATTTAAAGTTTTACACTCAATTTACGTAAAGTAATATACGTATTATTTAATTACTTACACCGAGTCAACTATTCCTGGGCCATAAAATAGTTCTTCAGCCGTTGTAGCAGCTTCCAAAAATGCAAAAAACAAAAATCGATTTCTTGAAAATTCTGACTACACCTAACCCCTTAAGGTAGTAGACCGGTGTGATGGGTCAAAAAAATCGATTTTTTTTTACATTTTTCGGAAGAACCACATTTTAAAAATATGCTCTTAAATTTTCAGACCAAAATTTAGAATATTTCCAAAGTTACAGGCATTTATCGTTCGACGAGTGCACATTGCTATAAGATGGGAAACAAACGTTTTAGCGTTTTTCTCGAAACCATGTTTTTGAAATTTCGGGGAAGCACTGACTCAAAACTATTCAACCGATTTGGCTCAAAATTTAACTAGTTATTCTACATACACATATCTAAATACCTAACCTTTAAAACATTAAATTTTTTAATAATAAATTATTTTTTTTAAACATTTTATCAACAAAAAAAATTACATTTTGAGAACTTTTTTTTCATAAGTCCGCTATTTTTTTTTTTTTATTATGTATATTATTGGTTAGTTCATTAAAATAAGGTCTATACAATAATACTATTTTTGATTTTTTCATTTCAAATGACTACAGAAGGCTGTGTGCTTCCCCGAAACAGCTCATCATTCTTTAGAGGACTCCACTTTGACATTACATATTGTAAATAAATAAATGGAAAATTAAATAAAAAAAATTTTTTTTTATCATTTAAAGTACTAAAATAAATATGTAAAAGTTACAAAACGATAGTATATTATTTACTTGTTAAAATAAGGTCACGAAAAAAAGTCGAAATTTCGGCCGTCACACCGGTCTACTACCTTAACTAAAGTGTATTTACTAACCTTGCGTAAAAAAACGGTAAAAACCAACTTACTGAGAACTGTCATATAAGTTTGATATCTCATTTGAAAGTGCTTGCTAGCTTGCAAATTCGCTAGGTCGTTTATAATACCGGACATAAGTCAAATTCTCTAATACTATTTTTACTATCGTATTTCTCTAAAGTTATAATAATATACTATCAAAGGGATGCTAGAGTTATTTGAAACACGGCCACAATAACATATAGATATGTATTAATCAACGCAAACGTTTATAAACATTATCCGAGATAGAATAAATAGTGTTTACAACAACCAGTTGTACAAAGTAAGTAGTAGTAGCAAATAGCAAATGTACAACGAGCAAGCAACGATACAAAGTCAATATAACAACAACGGGTTAGAGTGAAACAGAACATATATCCCAAAGCAATCCAGATCAGTGAAATTTCAAACAGTGTTGGAACGTAGCCAACTTTGTCCATTGTATTTCGTATATGTGTGTAAAAAATAATCTTGTGCGTGGTAGAGGTGCTTTTTTACATCAAGTAGGAAATGATTTTGCCGAACAAATGGTTTTAAATCAAATTTTAAATGGATTTTCGTACACACAATAATCATAATAAATATTGCAATGTGGTTTGACATCGAAGCGTAGAAGGTACATTTTTTTTTTCTTAAAAGGAAATTGATTTAGTATTTAATTTTCTTGCCTTGTAGAATATTTTTATGTAGGATTTCAGATTTTTAAAAAAATTCTATACTTATAAGTGTTTGCTAATACATTTTTAAAACATTATAGAATATACAGGGTGTCAGAAACTCACAGATAACTTTTCCGGCACGGGGATCTCAGTATCTATCTATATCTATAAAAGAGTTTGTCCTTAACCACTCACTCACTCACTCACTCACTCATATATCAACGTACAGCCCAAACCCCTGGACCTAGAAACGTGAAATTTCGTAGGTGCCTTCCTTTTATGATGTAAGCACCCACTAAGAAAAGATTTTTCGAAATTCAACCCCTACGGGGTTAAAACAGGGTGTCAAAGTTTATATAAAAAAATTATTTTTTTGTTCGCATTTAATTGAAATTTATCGAACATACTCTACAATATAAATAATTAAATAATTATTTCAGCATTTCCCAAAATTTAACCCCTATGGGAATAGTGGGGGAGGGGTAAAATTTTTATATATTTATCTTCATAATTGTTCGTGATATGAAAATAAATTCGGACTAATTAATATTCAATTAAAAATTAAAGTTCGATATTCAACATTTTTGTAAAAAACTATATATTTTTAATGTATCGTATTGTTAATTTTGGTGTAGAATTTTTTTATAATAATAATATTTTAAGTAATGTATTTTTTGTTAAAAAAAACGTTAAATTTAATTGAGCCATTTTCGAATATTCCTGTATGAAATACTTTTTTTATCGCTGGAATTTTCCTTTTTTTGATATGGGTAAGGCCCACAGACTCTCTTAAACTGAATTTGATGGCCTGTGTAAGGATCAGCATTTAGAAAAATCTGTACAAAATAAAAAATGCTTAGAATTGCCCAAAAAATACAAATAATTAATTTTTATAATTTTTCGTAACATTTTACTTCTCAAAATTTTAATTTTAAATATTAATAAATTCATGTTGCCATGGAAACAAGCGCAGTTAGATTCAAATGTCAGATAATTTATTATTCTACAAAAATGTGTACATCTGACATTATAATATTAGAAAACTAATATTTATAATACAAAGGTGAGTTTTATATTAAAAATTATTGTAAAATATATTACAGAACATGGAAGTCATGTATGGTTCTCCATACCGATATTTTTTATAAAATTGAAAAATGGTATGAAAAATTTTAAAATATTTATTTGTATTACTTGGTTAATTTTATGCTTTTTTACTCTTTGTATCTTTTTATAATGGTAACGAACTGTTTTTAAAAAAAAACTTTATATAATTTTGTGCTGCTTGCTAGCAATATTTTCATAAAAAATTCGAACAAATAACTTTCGATCAAATTACCTTCGACCAAATAACCTAGAACCGCTTATTTTTTCTATATTCTATCACGACAGCTCTGAATATACGTTTAAATTAGTAACAACTACCTTGCTCTGTTTAGTAAAAGAAAACGTTTTCAAATTAGAACAAAAAAACATTGTCATTATTTTCTTATAATTATTAGAAGCAAAAGCAGAAAATTAGATTTTGATATATGCAGGTAGGTAACTAACAGCAAGTCAGTTTGACATAATTATTACAAGAGTGGTTTATTTTTAAAATGTACCTAAGTATACAGGATGAGTCATAAATAAATATAAATTAATTTTAGATAAAATTTTTGGAGGTCTGTAGCTCCCTCACGAAAGATTATTACAAAAGTGGTTTATTTTTAAAATGTATAAATAAAGTAGAGATACAGGCTGAGTTATAAAAAAAAATAATTTTAGATAAAATCTTTGAGGGTCTGTAGCTCCCTCACGAAAGGTTTCCGGACACATGTTCATATGAACTTTTTTGAATGAAATATTTTTTTCAATCAACTGTTCAACTTTGTTCCACCTGATATGACTCATTTTATTGTATAACGTGTCGAAGTGGTTTATTATAATTTAATTTTATTAATAAAATTTATATTACGTTAACATCGTCTTAAAGTAACACTCTTCAAAATCAACACTGTTTCTGTCAATCTGTCAAAACCTTCTAACTTAGAGTTTCCCAACGTAATCTATGTGGACACTATGAGAGTTTGAAAGGAGTCTATGGGAAAATTTGTATATTTTGAAATTTGATGTTATATATGCAATGCAAGAGTTTAAAAACAGTTCATTGAGCAAAAAAAGGTAATATACAATTTTTAATTCACAAATAATTACAGGAGATGTCTATGAACTTTGTCATTCCTTCAAAAGGAGTCAACGTGCAAAAAAGGTTGGGAACCTCTGTTCTAACTACTGAACATTTTAACCTTATAGAAAGTTAAGGAAGAGATTTGTCATAATTATAGGTATAATGGATGATAGACCAATACTATACAGGGTGAGTCATATCAGGTGGAACAAACTTGAACAGTTAATTGAGAGAGATATTTTAAGTAAAAAAGTTCATATAAACATGTGTCCGGAAAATCTTCGTCAGGGAGCTACAGACTCTCAAAGATTTTGCCTAAAATCAGTTTTTATTTAATATCTAGAGAACCCGTTGTGATACAGTAATGAAAAATGATACCCAGATTAGTATTAATACGTGTTATCGATTTCCAGTATCAAACAATGATTAATTAGACCAAGGATGTATGGGGCCTGGAGGCCCTCTGATTTTTATCTAATATTTTTTGGTTCTTAATATTTTTCCAATGAATGGCACTTTTATAATGTCGTATGTCACAAAATACATACAAATATACTTTGTTGATTTATCATAAGATCAACCGTTTATGAGAAATACGATGGTAAAGATAATATTGCAGAATTTAACTTAATACGGGTGCTTCATATTCCATAAAATGAATTTATATTATTATTCTAGGTTTAAAAATAAGAAAAAAAGTAAAGGTAAATATACGTCCAAAAATGCATCCTTCTTAACATATAACAATTTTTAGTTTCGTTTTTAATCAAATTAATAAAGTACCTACGTATTAAAGTATTACAATTGGCTATAGGTTTATGAGGACTCATATTAAAAGCAATATTAATACGATTTTTTTTTCTTATTTTTAGTTCTAGAACAATAATATAAATTTATTTTATGTAATTTGAAGCATCCGTATTAAGTTAAATTCTGCAATATTATCTTTACCATCGTATTTCTCGTAAACGGTTGATCTTATGATAAATCAACAAAGTATATTTGTATGTATTTTGTGACACGCAACCTTATAAAAGTGCCATTCATTGGAAAAATATTAAGAACCAAAAAATATTAGATAAAAATCAGAGGGCCTCCAGGCCCCATACATCCCTGGTCTAATTAATCATTGTTTGATACTGGAAATCGATAACACGTATTAATACTAATCTGGGTATCATTTTTCATTACTGTATCACAACGGGTTCTCTAGATATTAAATAAAAACTGATTTTAGGCAAAATCTTTGGGAGTCTGTAGCTCCCTGACGAAGATTTTCCGGACACATGTTTATATAAACTTTTTTACTTAAAATATCTCTCTCAATTAACTGTTCAAATTTGTTCCACCTGATATGACTCACTCCATAGAACTAACTATGAGTAATAATTTTTTTTTTGGCGCTTTAATAATATTATGTATAGTTTATGTTCTATTCATTTTATTAGATTAGTTTATAAGAAATATGTTTTAATACAATAAAATTTCATAACTTTATCACAACGGGGTCTCCAGATATTAATTAAAAACTAATTTTAGTCAAAATCTTTAAGAGTCTGTAGCTCTCGCACAAAGAATTTCCAGACACATGTTCATATGAACTTTTTTACTTGAAATATATTTCTCGATCAACTGTTCAAGTTAGTTTCACCTGATATGACTCATCCTGTATAAAAAAAAAAACTTATTACGTCTTATCATTTAGGGAGTCTACAACTTTCTATTTTTTTTGCAAAGGGGGGGGGGGGGGGTAAAATTCCAAACTCTAAGATGTCATTTGGTCGTATCGCAACAAATATTATAATATTATATCGGTTATTATTGATTTTTATTTAACATAAATAACTTGGAAAAATGTATTATTTAAATAATAAAGCAATTTTCTATTTTTCCATAATAGGTATTTCGTGCCTTGATATTATTTAAATTATTATTTATTTCTGTATATTGCAAAGGTACATATGGAGAACCACGCATGATTTTCAAGTTCTATAATATTACTAAAAATAATTTTTAGTATGAAAAATTACAATTGAATATATGTATCAGAAAACTCTTTTATGTATTAAAACTTATGATATTTATATTAATTTATTTTAATGAATGTATAGAAATCAATACACTGATGGGGGTAGGTCGGGGGGGGGGGGAATAGGAGATTCGCAGATAGTATATTAACCCTTTCAGCCCTGGATTTTTATTAAGCAAAACAAAATATTTTTTTGTAATAGTTATTCATTTCTGCAGAAATATCCTCATCTATTTTGAACTAGTTTTTATTTAGGTGTAAAAACTCAGAAATCGTGGAAAATGCTTTCACTAGGTGTTTAAGATAAAAATTAAATAATAAAACGGGCAAGGGCGTGTTGGGCACGCACATGATAGATTTCCGTACAGTCATTCGCACTAAGATTTATAAAAAATAGTTATTTCAAAATTTTCGAAACTGAAGGGTTAAAATCAAAAAGTTATTTCACTTTTATTATTGCATTTTAGAAGATCTATCAAATGACACCCCACTCAATGGGGTAAATGAAAAAAAATGTTCAACTTTTAAGTCTTAAGAAGGGGGGTCCAAAATATTTTTGACAATGTTCGTTATAATTTTCAGTGAAATTACTAATTAAAAGCTACATTCAGATTTTTTTGAATTGATAGTTTAGAAAATAGGGGGGGGGGGCTTTTATAATGACTTTGGAGAGAAAATACATCGTGATTGAAGGGTTAAAATCAAAAGGTTTTGATACATCTTCTGTTGCATTTTAGGAGACCTTTCTAATGACACCCCACACAACGGAGGGTTAAAATAAAGTGCGAAGACCTTTTTTTAGCAATTTTGGTAATTTTTCTTACCCCGGACACATTTGAAAAATCCCCCGGACGCCCTTAAAAAGAAGACACTGTCCGAAGAAAAGAGGATGGATGGCAACCCTAGACCTAGGTCCCATTATTTTTTTGATCTACACATTGAGGACTATGATTCAGCAGAGTTTCGTAACATTTGACCGGGGCCGGTTTTCCATAAAGATAGTTGCGGAGACCTTTGCAAAGCAAGCACTCTTAAATAAGGTATCAAACTTATGTATATGACAGTTTTCTTAGAGATTTATGTAGAATTTGACAAGTTTTGCGCACACGTTGTATGTAAACTTCAACAACGGTATTAAAACAGTGGTAATATTATGATAATTACCACAAACGGTCAGATTCTGCACCAACTGCGTTAGTCTTGTTTCACACATACGCGGTTCCATTCGGTTTGGTTCGATTTCGGTTTCAGCCGAAAACGAATCAAACCCTTTCACACATACACGGTTCTCATACGGTTCATATTAGGTTTTATTTTTTTTCGTACACTCAGTAGTTATCATGGAGAGAAAGCAGGTTGTTGCCATGTTGTTTCTCTATAAAAAATAAATAAAAAACGAAGGAGGAATACTAGAATTCATTGGGAGCACCCTCTCATCACTTTACAGCAGGAATTTGGAGCATTCTATACACTATTTTCCCGAAGCTAAAGAGCATGAAGACGATCCATATCAACATCTGGAAAACCGCTCATTTTATTAGAAAAACCGTGACAAAACTTAAGAAAAAAAATAACGCTCGCAATCAGGTTAAAATCGAAACAGTGTGTATGAACGCGTTGATTGCTTTCTGTTCCCTGTACACTAAAAGAAACCCGATGAAAACTGTTCGTGTGGAGGGAGTATTCGGTGCTCTACTGTTTCTATTAGGTACCGAATACAAACTGAAACACCGTTTCACACTTGTCGCCAGCAACCGAAAACGAACCGAACCGAATGGAACAGTATATGTGTGAAATAGGCCTTACAATAAGTTGAAGTATCACTGCTCTAAATTCCATAGCAAATCCATATATACTATCACAAAATTAATACAATAGAAACCGGTTATAACGACATCGGTTATAACGACGCAGAATAAAAGTCCCGGCTGAATCCCATATGATTGCCTGTTATAATATACCGTTTATAACGACATCGCTTATAACGAAATACCGGTTTTAACGACTTTCTGTTTACGATATTTTCGGAGACTTTTATCGGTTTGTACGACGAACCGACTTTTATTTCAATTTTTTTTTAAATATAGTATTTTTATATAGGCAATACTCTTTGCACATGTATTATTTAACGTTAATTAAAACAATTTTGTGTTTTTATGTCATTAATCTCAACGTAAGAATATTATGTTTTATTGTGTCTGACATAATTTGTGCATTTAATTTTTTGTACAATAAAAAATATTGTTTGACATAATACATAATTTTTATACGTTAGGTTTAATTCTAATAAACAGATTTACTAACCTGCAGAAAACAGATGTAGATTTCAAATCGTATAAGTAGATGATTGGTGGAGAGTAACCAATCAGAACGCACCTCGTATATTTTATATTTTATATTTATATTTTATTATTCTTTTGTTTTATTTTGACGGTATCTTCACTCATAGATGGTGAATTTTACAAAATTTCAGCATACTCATGAAATTTTTAGTTTTTCCGATAAATTACCTTAAAAAAATCGAATTATCAGATATTACGACAATCGGTTATAACGACCTAAAATTCCGGTCCCTTCGATGTCGTTATAACCGGTCTCTACTGTACCTCTTTTGAGAGTTCTTGCTAGCTAACTAATTTTACTAGCCCCTTTCTATGTTCATTAAACTTAATATCATCTATGCCTCGTCTAGATAAAAAAAATAATTCCCAAATAATAATTATGTTATTCACGCACCAAAACAAATTCAAATCTGACAACATCTCCAAAACTGAAACGGGTAAATATGTAATAACATACACATATCCCTATTACGTAATCCAGCTGTCTCTCTCACTTGTCCGCTATGCGTTGAATACACGTGCGACGACCCGCGTTCCGTCTCACTCACTCTCTATGTGACGGATCAGATCCATAGCATGCCTGGATATTCACAGAGAAACGTTTCGATTCAAGTTCAGTATCATATCGTCTCTCGGTTAGATACGTTGTCGCTCGCGTTGTAGCTATTTCGAGATATTTTACATTATATTTATTACATTGGAATTCTCAAATATTACGCGTATTTATTCGAATCAACCTTAAATGTAATATATTTTTTTTATATTGAAATGTTTGTGATGTTTTAATTTTTATAATATATTATTTTTTAAATAAATGTGGATTAAAAAGTGATATGATTTTATATTTGTGGAGAATTTAAACCAGTGATTTCCAACTTTTTTTTTATTAATATTTTAGGGAACCTCTATCTTATTAATATTGTTTAGTAACATTAAAATTTTTTTTTAACTATATACAGTAGAAACCGGTCATATTGGTCATAAAAAACGGATAGTTGTAATATCCGGTAAAAATATAATTTTATGGGATTCAGTTGGTCTTTTATTTTGAGTCGTTAAAAACGATACGTCGTATTAACCGATGTCGTTATAACCGGTTTTTACTGTATATATATTTTTATATAAAATACTGTGTTTTGGTTTGATGTAAAGTAGGGTAAAATGGGCTTATCGGGTAATAATTAATATCTAATTTTGAATAAAGTATTTCAAGTAGATTTTTATTTAATAATTTTTTATACTGGGGAGTTATCATTTTATTTTTTATTTCGATTTTTTTTAAATCAGATATTTTAGTTTTATTATATTTTATGTATTAATGTTTTATTCTGAACATTTAATATATGTTTAAGGTTTATATGTTTCTTATAAATTCTTAATTTTTACTGAAAATTATAAGAAATATTGTTCCAGATCGTTTTTTAGATCGAGCTGGGGTGAGAATATAGTCGAAATTGGTTATAACGACTCAAAATAAAGCTTTTACGACTGGTCCCTTCAATGTCGTTAAAACCGATTTCGACTATATATTAAATAATTTACCTATCTAATTTATATTTATATTTAATTAATGGGTTTATTTTTTATTTATAAAAATAGTTTTTTTTGTTTTCAAATAAATTTTTTATGCGTATTTTAATCTTCAATATTATATGTATAAAAAAATGAAATTAAAAATTTGATGATTTTTAAAAACATCAAATTTTCATTAATGCAGTCCGGGTAGTTTCTGTTCAAAAATAAAAATAAAACTATTTTTACATTGTATCGGGCCACTGTTTCCAATTTTTTCAATTTTTTTTTTCGTGGAATACGGATAGAGACTAGTGAAACTTTAATTGGAAATAACTGGTTTAGATTTTTGATGATACTTACATTATTTTAAACGTTGTTTATTATAAATAATTTGGGATATACCTACCTTAAATATATTTTTTTACAAAACAAATGTCAAATTATACATTTTTTTCTAAAACCCCTTCAAATTCTCGTAGAACCCTGATATTTAAAGCATTAATTATTTTGAACGTTGTTATAAATAATATTTTTTTTTATTCTTTAACAAATTTAAAATATTAATTTTTTCTCAACCTCTTCAAATTCAAAAAGAACCCGTATATAGGCTAACGGAACCCTTGGTTGGAAATCACTGGTTTAAACTATTAATTATTTTGAACATTGTTATAAATAATTAAAGATATCTAAAATATACTTTTTTTATTCTTTAAAAAATTTAAAATTATGCATTATTTCTCAAACCCCTTGAAATTCTCGTAGAACCCCTATATGTGCTAGCGGAACCCTTGGTTGTGAATCACTGGTTTAAATCATTAATTATTTTGAACGCATTACGCATTTTTTAATAATCTACATTATAAAAAAAAATCAATTTAAAAATGAACGTATTTTTATAAAAATCTTAATTGTTTCGGTCAAACCATTTTTTCATTTACTTCCGGTTATCTTAAACTTTTGTAAATGTACTGATGTGGTCTTGATAACAATATAAGAATCAATCATTTCCAAAACTACAGTAGAACCCGGTTATAACGACATCAAAGGGACCCGGTCATATAGGTCGTAAAAAGGCGGATAGTCGTAATAACCGGTAAAAGTGCAATTATGTATATGGGATTCAGCCGGGTATTTTATTTTCAGTCGTTATAACCGATACGTAAAACATCGTATACGATGTCGTTATAACTGGTTTCCACTCTAATTTATAAATATACTCTAACGTTTTATTTGCAATATTTAATATTTTATCAACAGAAAAAAATTATTACAGTTATAATGATATCGTTTAATACAACATATCGGTTTTAACGACTCAAAACAAGAGTTCCGACCGATTCCTATATAATTGCATTTTTACCGGTTTTTACGACGGCTTTTAGGTACGACCTATAATATAACTGGTCCACTCGATTTCGTTATAACCGGTTTTGACGTATATAGACAACTGACTTTTTTCAATAACAGGAAATTGAAAAAAATGTAAATGAAACTCGGTTTTTTTTTCTTTTTATTCTTCCTGTCAAATTTTTTTAATTACCGGTATAAATTTAAGTGCATTTTTGTGATTAATCGTGTTTACCAACTTCTAATTTTGATATTAAAATTATATAAATGTAGATATAAATATTCTAAAAAATGATTACAGAATAAATACAGTAGAAAATGGTTATAACGACATCGAAGGTACCGTTCATATTGGTCGTTAAAAGCGGTCAAAATGCAATTATATGGGATTCAGATGAACTTTTGAGTCGTTTAAATCGATACGACGTATTAACCGATGTCGTTATAACCGGTTTCTACTGTAATATACAAAATTAAAAAGTAAAAAACATTTTTAGAAAAGTTTTGTTTTTATTATTTTTTGATCAAATTATTCCATTTTTTTAGTTCCCTATATTTTTAAGGGTACTCTATAAAATACGTACGCAAAAAGAGGGAGGGGGTCCGAATAAATGTTATGTAATGCGATGATTAAAATACCTGCTTTAATCATATTAATTTTTTTTGTTCAATTTAGACCTTGTTTTTTAACGATGAAAGGACCCCGCAGAATCCTTATGGGAAAGAGGTTTCGGTCAAACTCTTTGAAACTTTGGATTCTGATAGTCCTTGATGAGTAGATCAAAAGTGTCAATGGGCACTAAGTCCTAAAAACTCAAATTTTTAAGATATAGCCCTCTGAAGTTGGGGATCATGATTGTCTTTAATTTACAATATTTTTTTTTGTAGAACCTTAAATTTCGCTCAACTTTTTGTATGTGTTCCCAAATATATCTATAATCAATTGCCACCATAAAAGCGTCAACTTTTCAATTCATTGAGAAATGACAAAAAAAATAACAAATTGTTACGTTTTTTCAATTATAAACAAATCCAATTGTTTTATAATAAAAAAACGTAATTAAAAGATTTAAGTACTGCAATTGGCTAAATAATTTAATAAGTTTACTTTTTATGGTGACAATCGATTATATAAGTCTTTAGGAACACATACAAATAGTTGTGCGAAAATTAAGGTTCTACAAATTTTTTACTGTAAATTAAAGGCGAGCATGATCCCCAACTTTAGAGGTCTATATCTTAAAAGTTTGAGTTTTAGGACTTAGTGCCCATTGACACTTTTAATCTACTCATCAAGGACTATCAGAATCCAAAGTTTCAAAGTGTTTGACCGAAATCCCTTTCCCATAAGGATTCTGCGGAGTCCTTTGACAATATTCTTCGTTCATAAAAATGAGAGGGGGGATTTCCTGGTTTTGTGACGTATTGAAAAAAAAATCTGATGCAACGGGTGAAAAATGTGTAAATTTTGCGTGACGTATTTTATGAATCATCCCTAATTTTTTTTATAAAACAATAAATCAAATTTGATACCATATGCCATCAATCTCATCCAATAACATGAAATACATAAATATCTTAAATATGATGACTCACAAAAATTGCACTAACGTTAAAATAATAGCATTATCGAGAATCGAGATAGCCATTTGTCATCGATAGCTTTTATTTTAACGACGCATATCCATTATTAGTTATTCATTTGTTTTTTTGTTTTTTTATTTTCCGGTACAGGATCTGATAAATTGCATGCAGATTTTTAAATAATTGATCAATTTAATATTAATTGGAATCGGGGGTTTTAAATTTATATCAAGACAAATAGCATTTGGTTGTAATTCGATTTTGTGCTCATTATGAAGATTTGTCATTTATGAAGGATTGTTTAAAAGATAAATGACTATAATTTGTTATGTGATATGTTGTATATGATACATGAAAGGAACTTTATGGTACGTGCTGAAAATTGAATACTGTTTACTAGGTAAGTACTTTACAATTAATTTTGCTTCCTTGTTTTTTATACCGGGTGTCCCAGATAACTTTTCCACTATAAGGATCTCAGTATCTATTAGAGATACAAGTTTGGTTAAATGAGATGAATTATTTGTAAGAAAGGGGTGAGTATTACAACATCAAAAAATATTAATAATTTTCTGTGGTTTAGGCGGTACACCCAAAAAACTGAAAATTCGGAATTTCTTTAAATGACTATAACTTTTTTGTCAAAATAGATATGTATTTTTTGTAGACAGTTTCTCAAAGTACTTTCTTGTGTAGAATCGATTGGTGTATTTAGATTTTTTATATCACTTTTAGTTTCCGAGTTATGAGCTCTAACTTTAGTTTTTCTTATGGGACACTAAGTTGGCTATGGCATATTTGAACGTGATTTTTACTCTACTTTACAACGATGTGTCACTTGCCATACTTATTTTCGAAAATAAGTCGATGTACAAAATGCCAGTGATATTTATTAAGTATTTTATTACAAACATTCAAGTAAGCCATGATAACAAAAATTGTATACCAAAAATCACATTAACAACAATCAAAATAACAAATGACTATTTGAAAACAATTGACTATTTAAAAAAATACATTATAATTTTTTTTTGACAATAAGTATGGCAAGTGACATATCGTTGTAAAGTAGAGTAAAAAACACGTTCAAATATGCCATAGCCAGCTTAGTGGCCCATAAGAAAAACTAAAGTTAGGGCTCATAACTCGGAAACTAAAAGTGATATAAAAAATCTAAATAAACCAATCGATTCTACACAAAAAAGTTCTCTGAGAAACCGTCTACAAAAATTACCTATCTATTTTGACAAAAAAGTTATAGCCATTTAAAGAAATTCCGAATTTTTAGTTTTTTTGGTATACCGGCTAAACCACATAGAATTATGAATATTTTTTGGTGTAATAATACTCACCCCTTTCATACATATAATTCATCTCATTTAACCAAACTTGTATCTCTTATAGATACTGAGATTCCCATGCTGGAAAAGTTATCTGGGACACCCGGTATACGAAAAAGTAACTTATGCTTGAATGTTATCTGACGATGAGTTTAAAACATTTTACTTCCTTGTATTATCGAAGATACAAGAAGCTTTGTGATCGTTTTAAAATGAGAAAATAAATTCCGTTTTTGAAATTTTATCACATTAAAAACACATCTGCAAAGTAAATGCACGGTGCTTCCTCGTGCTAAATTCATCAATAATAGTTAATTTATTGAACAATTTAAATAAAAACCGATAACGTTTTTAGATGAACTGTCTGTCATTGGTTAACCATTTAATTTTCATAAAATTTTAATAAAAAATATTAATTTGATATTTTTCTTTATACGATCCTCGTTATTATGTCGTCAATTTTTTATTTTTTGACAGTTTCAATCAAAATCATTATTTTTCTGCTATACAAATGTCAAAATGACATTTAATATGTCAATGTAAATAGCAATTTAAAAAAAAACAAATACAATCCTTGTCACACGCTTAACTCATGAACCACTGAACCGATATTGATGAAATGGTTGGGTCTGGCTTGAGGACGGTCCCATTTCAAAATTATTAAAATCGTGTGTAAGGGGGAGGGGTGACATCCCTAAAGAATTATTTTATGAAGATATCTCAAGAAAGACACATGTTACGTGAAAATTTTATAGAACCTTTTTTGTAGAGCATTCAATTTCCTATAATATAGATTACATATGTTTGTTGTAAAATATTTCCTTACAAAGATATATCTCTATTTGCTTTAAAAAAATCTTCATTTGTTTTTTTAAATTGCTATTTACTTTGACATATTAAATGTCATTTTGACATTTGTATAGCAGAAAAATAATGATTTTGATTGAAATTGTCAAAAAATTCAAATCATACGACATAATAACCAGGCGTGTATTATTTTTTATTAAAATTGTATGAAAATTAAATGGTTAACCAATGACAGATATTCAATCTCTAAACATTATCGGTTTTTATTTAAATTGTTAAATAATAACTACCTTTGATGAATTTAGCACGAGGAAGCACTGTGCATTTACTTCACAGATGTTTTTTTAGTAATTTGATGTTAAATCATAGGTTTTCATGAAAAATTTATAGCCACGAACAAGCACAGAAAAATTCTGTAACTACTGGTGAAAACCGCATTGAAATCGGTTCAGTAATTACCGAGAGATAGTATGTTAATTTTCAGGAAGAATCTAGTCTCATATGAGTTAATTTTTAAATTGTATGTTAGTAGGTATATATGTTGTTTTAACTACACATAGCACTTTTGATTTATTTGAAACTGCTACATTTTACTTTTTAGGTATATTGCCATAACACCAGAAATGAAGTAATTTAAATGTAAATTAAAAATGTAAATTAGAATGTGATCTTTCCTGCCTAACATAAAAATAAGTCAATTTACTTTTTTCCACCCAATAAATTTGACTGAATTTTTACACTCAATTACTCGTATTCACTGGCGAAATTAAAATCTTTTCAAAAACAAATATTTATTTATTTTTTGTATACGAAAAAGAAACTTTTGATTGAATGTTACCTGAGTTTAAAATATTTTGCTTCCTCGCAATATCGAAGGTACGAGAAGCTTTGTGATCGTTTTAAAATGAGAAAAAAATTGTTTTCCGATTTTGAAATTTTATCATATTAAAAATGGGTCAGTCCGCGGTGACGGGTGTGACATTTCATCTCAGATTGGAGTTTATAATTTCTAAATAATACTAGTTATTAACATGGTTTTACCATATTTCTGTAGATCTTAATGTATCATAATTAATGTACATTGAAAAAAAAGATCTATGGTTATTTTTACAAAAAAATGCCAGCGGTCAAAGCCCTGTGACGGGTGTGACGCCAACTATTGCAAGTCTTGCAACCTCTATTCAATATCAGAAAATATTAGCGAAAATATTGAAGTTACTTTATAATAATCATACTTTAATATGTTAGGAATAAATTATTTTTTAGTAACACAAGAGCATCAGATAAATAAGTAATCTATTTAACTGGTTATTACTCAACAAACATTGTGACGGGTGTGACACGTTGAATAAAAGTATACAATAAGAGTACTATTTGTGTGTTTAATTGCTTATTGATATTATTAACTATAATACTTATAACAATTATTTATCAAATACATCAATAGACTCATTACATTTATAATAAATGCGGTCACCCTTTGTCATTATTGTTGGTGAGGGTAATTTTTTTTTAATTTGATCAAATGTTATGTTTGATATATATTTTTAATAGTTTGCCACGATTGTCACTTATTCTTAAGTAAGTTATTGTGATTTCACCTTATTTGTTGTCTTTTTTTGAAATTTTTTGGAAATTTTTTGATATATTTTGAAAATTAACTAACATTTTTTTAATTTCAAAAAATATTAAAAATATTTTTTTAATTATCTGGTATCGCTTACCGCGGATTGACCAATATTTACAAAAGAAAGTCTGAATTAGTTTTCAATTTTCTTATAATAGCTAAAATATTTCCGGTTGTAATTTAAATCATTATTTATTCGGTGCATTTAAAATATAGTAAAAAAATATGATGGCCTTGATAGCAAATATTTTTATAAATATTCGAGGTCAGCCAGTTTATTTTCTCTTTAATTCATCCGCCACTGATGCACTTATGTACAAATAAGTAACTTTTTGTGCTGAGACATCGAAATAATTAATTTATGATTATATGATGGCATACTTATACCCAGTCTGTAAAATAACTGGTTATGAAATTATTTAATAAATCTTCACGCGATATACAAGTAATATACAGTGGACTCCATAAGTGGTCGTCCAGTTAGTAGGCTCCTCCCATTTGATTATTGTAATATTTAAATTTAAATCATTTCTCCATATAACAAACAAATACAGATACAGTGGTACCTCGACATACGAGTTTAATTCGTTCCGCAACCTTGCTCGTATCTTGAATTACTCGTATCTCGAAGCAAATTTTTCCATACAAAACAATTGAACTACCATTAATCCGTTCCAACCCCCAAAATGTCACCCCAGTTATTTTTGTTACGTGGTTTTGAATAATAAAAACGTATTTATAAATGACAAATATTTATTGTACAAAAACAAAAAAGAGAATGTAAAGAAATAAATTAGATATCCTCACTGGTCTTTGCCTTTTTCGCTACATTTTTCTCGCTTTCACCTGTAGGCCGTTTAGAAAAAAACATGTCCAAGGAGGTTTGTTTCTTCCTCCCTCTCAGAATGTTCCAGAAATGAGTTAGGCAAGTGTCATTAAAAAGATCAGACGCGCGGTCGCGTGCTACCGGCCGACCTGCTAAACTAAACCGAACTCGTATCTCGAATTTCGCTCGTAACTCAAAGCAAAAAATCACTCGCTCGCCGGCTCGTATCTCGAAAAACTCGTATGTTGGGACACTCGTATGTCGAGGTACCACTGTATTTTGAAACTAATTTGTTAGATAAAGAAGTACTCTTCGTTTATAGTAGGTACTCATATATATTTATACTAGAGCTGTAGCAAACAGTATATGTATTCGGTACTGAGTAACGGGTGCACCATCTAGTACCGAGTAACGAAACGTTACACACAAATACATTTCGTTACTCGCATTTTTCGTACCTAGTATACAGATTTTTGCTTTTTTGCAGATTGCAGACATATAATTTTATTATTGACTTTTTTTATTTTTTTTTTCAGTGCAAATTTTTTTACCGCCAAGGCCTCGCAAAATGTACATAGCCCAGGGCCTCGCGTTGGCTAGCGCCGGCTCTGTGTACGTGTACGCAAATACGACTCGATTCGTTGCTCTAACATAATATAGCATGTTATGAAGTAACGAGTAACGTAACGATACGAAAGTAACGAGTGCTAGTTGTTATAGTAACGAATACATACGGGTACGCTTTTTTTTCGTTACTTTTACACCTCTAATTTATACTAGGTGGGCCGTTATTGTTTAGGATTTAAAGAATATATAGTTGATTATTTAAAAGTTAATTATTGAAAACAAATTAAACAATTGACAATCAAAAGAATACCAGCCTGTCCCCTCTGCCCAGTGCGGCGTCTACATAGTCGTAGTTCGCGCGAATTGTTACGAATAATGTTATTGTATATACTTATTTCACTAAACCAATATATACCTATTTGTTTCCTAAACCAAAAGACCAAATTGGATTCTGTAAAAGGCAAATTATATCTACATTAAGTACTTATGATGATGAAATCATTTATTTCAATAAGGATTAAAGTTTTGCAGGTCATAAGTTCATGTAAACAGAACCCAAATATTTTATGTTTTCTTTGTAACATAAAAGCAGTCATTGTGGCTTAAATATAAAAGTTAGACATATGGTGTCGCGGACGTTATTGTAGGACTTTTGATTCTACACAGTTCATTAATACATTATTTTGTTCTATATTCAACGGTTTAGGCAGCGTATTGCAAAACAGTGCACCGACGGCAAAATTTTTTCCGACTTGATTTACTAAATTATCGTCACTGCTTAGTTGTTATGTTACCTAACGTAACAAAATATAGCCTATAACCTGGCCAGAAAAGAAATCACGTAAATCGGATAAGTGGTTCTGGAGTGATAAGCACACAAACAGACAGACAGACAGACAGAGAGACGTTGAGTACCGATTAAATTATTATGTAATCTATTGAAAAATGTATTAATGGAAATAAATATTTGATTTTCCAAATTTTAAATATGTTAAACTAGATATAAAATAAAGTAACCTTCCTATACCCGCGTCAAATAGAATAACACATATACCCACGCACGGTCTCTGGGACCAAAAGTTCTAGAGCCTGTTTTTTTATCTTTTTTTTTATGACAGCCTAGTAAAATTAATTTTTATTAGTAGTATAAAGGATGTGTTGAAATAAATAAACCAAAGTTATAGACAATATTTTGATTTAATTTGTGACTAACATTATTTTATTACAGCCTCTGAAAAAAGTTATACTTTTTTAACGAGCTAAGAAAATTTCTTTTCTTAAAACAAAAACTAAAAATAACTCTAAAAACTTTAAAACAACAACATGATTTATTTATAATAAATTATTATAAACTATTCTCAACCAATTTTTCACCATGCATTCGAAGCATACTCAAAAGTGTAGCACCTATGCACGCGTCGGTCTTACAGACCAATTGATGTCGTGTACTGGTACATGTCCTATTCGCACTGCACTAAATTGAAGATCGCAACAAATAATGAAGCTACTATTGTCTTAGCATTATCCGTTATTGAAAAAAATATAAAAATGTTATCTGTCGGTCTGACAGACCAATGCACGGGTATAGGAAGGTTAATGAAATGGAATTAATTTGTATTTTTATTTGAAATGATGTAACTATATTATAAGCTCTGCCCACCGATAATGTTTGTCTTATATACAGTAGAAACCGGTTATAACGACATCGAAGGGACTGGTCGTATTGGTCGTAAAAAGCGGATAGTCGTAATAACCGGTATAAAAAACAATTATATGGGATTCAGTTGAACTTTTATTTTGAGTCGTTAAAACCGATACGTCTTATTAACCGATGTCGTTATAACCGGGTTCTACTGTATTTTTGAATTTGTTGTAAGCGATTCTCACCTTTAGTGTTCCAGATGACTTATGATGCCGATGGTACATTTATGTGCATGAAAAAAAAACTAACAAAAAATACATTAGAAAAATGTACCTATTAACATTTTTTAATTAAAGTTAATTTATGTTTTATTAATCATACGCAAGCATATTGTAAATTAAATTATGTTTTTGACATGTTCTAAATATATTTTGGTTTTAAAAATTATGAATATATTTTGCTACATCACCATATTATGTACAGCCTTGGCCAAAAGTATTTGCCTAGATATGTAACTTTTTTTGACTTGACATGGAGTAGGCGAAATCGTGTTGTGTAAAGGGTCAAATGGGTTTAAAAAAAGACACCCAAGTACTGTAAACTGCGTAAAAACCATCTCTTCATAAAATGTTCGGTGCTACCAACATGACAACGCCCGTTTACAGTAAGAAAACGCGTCTGTCACAAATCGCGAGTGACGATGGAGTGGTTCTCAGATAATGGGATTGAGCTCCTGTTTTGGCCTCCTCAATCATCGGACCTCAACCCCATTGAACATCTTTGGTCGATATTAAAGCACACGATTAGGGGACACTCTACCACATCAAATAAAAATATAAACAACTAGCTGACCCGGCCACGCGTTGCTGTGGTTAACCTATACTTTAATTGTAGGTTATATGAAACGTTTGGAAGTTTGACATAGCGCCATCTATTGAATACTTACTCAATCCAGTCAACAGATGTCACTATCTGTTAGAATCGTTTGGAGCTAACAGATAATTGAGACCGTCAAATAATCCATACTAATATTATAAATGCGAAAGTGTATCTGTCTGTCTGTTTGTTACCTTTTCACGGCTAAACCGCTGAACCGATCTTGATGAAATTTGGTAGGGAGATAGCTTACATCCTGAGAAAGGACATAAGCTACTTCGAATCCCAAAAATTCATCCCCTAAAAAATTGAAAGGGGGTGGAAATGTTTGTATGGGATTTTTTTTAAATATTTCACCCCCTGGCACATATGAAGGGCTGTAATTATTTTCATTCGATCTGGCGGGAAAAATACTACGGAAGTGGGGGGTTTTAGGGGGGAAAAGAACCCCCTATCTCCCATAGGAACCGAGATATTTACGATTTTGTATAATGAATGTGAACCAAAACAAAAGAAAATTTATATATTTCACCCCCTTTCACAACGGAGTTGTGATATCTTGATTAAGGAGTGGCAAATAATTACTCCACAATAATGACGATGCTTAGTATCGAGTTTAAAAAAAAACAGTAACTAATGTTATCATAACAAGAGGTATTTGTACAAAATATTAATTTATTATAACAAATATTTCCGTTATAATCAACTGGTATTATTTATTTAACCTGGGTGGCAAATACTTTTGGCCAAGGCTGTATTTAAAGGATAGGGGAAGCTGTGTGTTCTTTTATGAAAGTATGTAGAAAAAAATATTTTCTGATTTTTTTTAAGTTTCACTTGATCTTTCCGTTTCAGGTCACTTTTCTTTGAGTGTGTGTCTGTCTGTCCCCTGAATTTTTATCACACGCATTACCGATTTCCATGAAATTTGTTTTGGTATAGTATTCTACATATACAAGTAAAAAATATTTTTTTAAATAAATATTAATAAACAATTTTTGTTTTTTGTACTTTTTCTCTCAAAAATTAATTTCGAAGTTACAATATTTGGATCATGGCTTTTGGTTATGAGCCGCGGCAATTTGATCATATTTTTATATAATTTTATTAGAAAATATTAATCCGAAACGCCTGACTATTTTTTTAGAGAAAATTGAATGACCTACAAAAAATATTCTATACATTTTTTTGAAATATTTAAAAAAATAACGATAGCGTATTTGACACTATGTATTTATAATAAATACCAAAATGTTGTAAATAGTGTAGTGTACATTACTATAATTAACAATCTAGTGTTTTTTTACGTGAAATAAGTCAGTATTTTAATAATAAACCTAATTTAAAAAAGCAATATTTAACCTATTTGTCACGTGATCGCAAACGCGTCTTGCAGAACTGTCACTGGTATGACGTAATTACTTACTAAAAACGTCAACAAAATACTCAATCCCTATTGGTTGGTTTCATTTTATTTAGTAAACAGTTACGTCACAGGGCATACCACGTGACTTTGAACGGGAATTTTTTCATTTGAATAGAAAAAGCTTATTTTCAGCGTTTTTTTCGACATTATTTTGGAAAAAGATACTAAGGGGTCAGTCCGCGGTGACGGGTGTGACATTTCAACTCAGATTGGAGTTCATCATTTCTAAATAATTCTAGTTAATAACATTGTTTTACCATTTTTCTGTAGAACTTATTGTTAATGTAATCATGTATATTGAAAGAATAAAAGGTCTACGGTTATTTTGCAAAAAAATGTCAGCGTTCAAAGCCCTGTGACGGGTGTGACGCCAACTATAGCAAGTCTTGCAACCTCTATCCAAAATCTCAAAAGTTTAGCGTAAATATTGAAGTTACTTTATAATAATCATACTTTAATATGTTACGAATAAATTATTTTCTAGTAACACAAGAGCATCATGTAAATAAGTAATCTATTTAACTGGTTATTACTCAACAAACATTGTGACGGTCGTGACACGTTGAATAAAAGGATACAATAAGAGTACTATTTGTGTGTTTAATTGCTTATTTATATTATTAACTAATACTTATAACAATTATTTATCAAATAAATCAATAGACTAATTTTTATAATAAATGCAGTCACCCTTAGTCATTATTATTGGTGAGGGTAATTTTTTTTTTAATTTGGTCAAACGTCACGTTTGATATGTAATTGTCAAAGACTTTTAATAGTTTGCCACGATCGTCACTTATTCTTAAGTGAGTTATTGTGATTTCACCTTATTTGTTATCTATATTTTAAAAAAAAAATGAAATTTTTTGAAATATTTTGAAAATTAACTAACATTTTTCTAATTTTCTTTTGGTTTATGAAAAATTATGTTAAATAGTCTGTTAATTTTATATTTTAGTATTCATTTTCGTAAAATATTTTTTTAACTATCTGGTATCGATTACCGCGGACTGGCCCATTAGTCAAATACGTTATTATTATGGGATACCACCTTTTATACTGAACCAACAAACCAAATTTCATTAAAATCAATTCAGTAATTCATGAATTATGCGCGTAACAAGAATTCAAGACTCAAACCGACAGACAGATAGACATAAAGTGGATTTTTTTTCTTCTTTGAAAAATTACCACATTACTTCCCAATTCTTTCAGATATGTCGAGAAAGCAATATTAGAAAAATGAGTAACGTTACTAAAATAAAAATGTTGATTTGTCAACACTGATAAAAATAAATTTGAATGAGTAATGAAAGCAGTTAATGAAGAACTTAGGGGGCTATGGTTGTGTTGTGTTGTGTTGGTAACCCTGAACGTTGTTGCAATGATGTCAACAAGTTAGCTAAACTCGTTAATTTACTTAAGTGAACTAAAGTAACCTCAATTAACTGAACTGAGAAGCGTTCGACTTGTCTGGCGATCTGTATTCATTAATACATGTACTGTACAGTCACCGTGGCGGAAAACCTACTGGGAATGTATCAACAACTAGGGATGTACAATATACAAATATATATACAACATAAAATGTTAATTAAAATGATGTAGGTATACAAGTCAACAAGTATCTTGGTTTGTGCAATAGCGGAGTCATATAACCGAAATTTTATATTGAACTAGCGGCATCCCGCGGCTTCGCTCGCGTAAACTTCGAAACTAATTAGAACCCTCCATACGTGATAGGGGATGACATATTACATTTTTTATAGTAATAGTATTTACCTTTGTAGTGATCGCGTATCACAGCTGACTATTTATAAGTATTTAACTTTATAAGTAAAGCAAGTATGCAGATAAACATACCTAAATCCATCCTCGTCCCCGTCCCATGCTATTAAGGCTTGAATATCAAACTTTCATTTTTAACTGAATATTAATTTGTCCAAATTTACTTTAATATCATGAACAATTATGAAGATAAATATATCAAAATTTTACCCCCCACCCCGTTGAATTTTCGTATCTGCTAATTTGTCTTGTAGAGTACCTATATACATTTGCCACGTTTCATTCGTTGAATACAAAAAAATATATTTTATAAATTTTTTCCACCCCCCTAACACTTTAAGGGTTAAATTTTGGGAAATGCTGAAATAATTGTTTCATTATTTATATTGTAGAGTATGTTCGATAAGTTTCAATAAAATGCGAACAAAAAATATTTTTTTATATAAATTTTGACACCCTGTTTTAACCCCGTAGGGGTTGAATTTCGAAAAATCCTTTCTTAGTGGGTGCTTACATCATAAAAGGAAGGCACCTACGAAATTTCACGTTTCTAGGTCCAGGGGTTTGGGCTGTACGTTGATATATGAGTGAGTGAGTGGTTAAAGGACAAACTCTTTTATAGATATAGATCAACAATCTCTCCTTACAGCGATTTTATGATTTTAAAATGTTATAGGGATCAACAGGAGTTCATAACTGAATTTGTGGATTTGTCCGTTTTCCGCGTGGTACTTTTTCCACGACTTTTCCGGAAAATCATCCGTTTTCCCATTTTTTGGTTTGTTTTTTGCTAATATCTCAGCTTCTGCTTGATGTATTTCCATGAAATACGCGTAAGGAACCATCCTATCGATCGGTGTAGTGCGGGATACTCTGACTTAATTTATAACCTCAAAAAAAATTATAAACTGCGGTTATCACAGATTTTTCGTTATTTCTCAAAAACTTTTGAGGTTATAAATTAAGTCAGAGTATCCCGCACTACACCGATCGATAGGACGGTTCCTTACGCGTAAGAACAAATTTTTTTCATCGAAATACATCAAACAGAAGCCGAGATATTAGCAAAAAACAAACCAAAAAATGGGAAAACGGATGATTTTCCGGAAAAGTCGTGGAAAAAGTACCGCGCGAAAAACGGACAAATCCACAAATTCAGTTATGAACTCCTGTTGATCTCTAGAACATTTTAAAATCATAAAATCGCTGTAAGGAGAGATTGTTTTATTCAATATAAAATTTCGGTTATATGACTCCACTACAATGTTTTTCTTATGGGCCACTAACAAGGGAACCTTTTCAAGTCGAAAATTCGTATCGAGTTTAAACTTTGTATATAGTTAGAGGAGGTCAAGATAAGTAAGAAAAAAAGAATCTTAGCTGCGGTAAAACGGTTTAAGGGGGTGAAACACCCCTATAAAAATGTGCAAAATAATAATTTTTTTTCAAATAACTCTGAAACTAATGAAAATTTAAAAAAATTTATAATGCAAAATTTTTATGAATTTTTATGCTCTTTCGAATGGTGATAGTCAAAATTCGAAAAAATCAAACCTATGGGATGTGGGTGAGAGGTGGGGATTAACGGTTTATTTTTTTCGAATTTTGACTGTCACCATTCGAAAGAGTATAAAAAGTTATGAAAATTTGTATTGTTTTTAAATTTTCATTAGTTTCAGAGTTATTTGAAAAAATATGATTATTTTGCACATTTTTATAGGGGTGTTTCACCCCCTTAAACCGTTTTACCGCAGCTGTGATAATTTTTTTCTTACTTACCTTGACCTCCTCTAACTATATACAAAGTTTAAACTCGATACGAATTTTCGACTTGAAAAGGTTCCCTTGTAAGTTGGCTATGGCATATTTGAACGTATACATACTTTTAGGGTTCCGTAGAAAACTAGCAACCCTAAAAGTATTTACGTTCAAATATGTCATAGCCAACTTAGTGGCCCATAAGACAAAAAAGATGAAATTTGGTATGCGGTCATAGATTGATGACCCAAAAACAAAAATGATAAGATTTTTGAAAAAATATTTTTTAAACTCACCTTTCATAAAGCTGAAAGGATATTACAATACATTGAATGAAGTATCGTTAGAAAGGTCTCCTAAAACGCAACAAAAAATTTATCAGGACCTTTTGATTTTAACCCTTCAATCGCGATGTATTTGCCCTTCAAAGTCATTAGCAGAGCGCCCCCCTCTCTATTTTCTAAACTATCGATTAAAAAAATCAAAATGTAGCTTTTAATTAGTACTTCCACTGAAAATTATAATGAACACTGTCAAAAATATTTTGGACCCCCCTCCTATAGACTGAAAAGTGTACTCACATTTTACCCCAGTGAGTTGGGTTTCTTTAGATAGGTCTCCTGCAATAAAAAATATCAGTGACTTTTTGATTTCAACCCTTCAGTCACGATAATTTTTGATTTTCAAAGCGCAGCCCCATCCTTATATTTTCTAAACTATCGATTTAAAAAATCTTAATAAATTCCAGAATTTAGTTTTTAATTAGTAGTTTCACTGAAAATTATAACGAAAACTATAGTAAATATAGTTTATGAAAAGTTTTGAAATAACTATTTTCTTTATAAATCGTAGTGAGAATGACTACGGAACTCTATCATGTGCGTGCCCAATACGAACTTGCCTGTTTTATTTTAACTTTACTTTACAACGATATGACACTTGTCACATTTATTTTCAAAAATAAGTCGAAGTACTAAATACTAGTGATATTTATAAAGTATTTTATTATAAACATTTATGTAGACCATGTAAAACAAAAATTATTAAACAAAAAAACACAATAACAACAATCAAATTAGCAAATGAATATTTGAAAACAATAAACTATTATAAAAAAATGTTCTAATTTTTTTTCGATAGTAAATAAAAAAAAAGTAGAGTAAAAAACACGTTCAAATATACTACAGACAACTTAGTGGCCCATAAGAAAAACTAAAGTTAGGGCTTGTAACTCGGAAACTAAAAGTGATATAAAAATTCTAAATACACCAATCAACTCTTTACAAAAAAAGTGCTTTAAGAAACCGCAAACAAAATTTATCTTCTTTGACAAAAAAATTATAGTCATTTAAAGAAATTCCGAATTTTCAGTTTTTTGGTATACCGCCTAAACCACATAATTTTTTTTTCTCTAGTAAAATTCACCCCTTTACAAATAATTTCATTTAACCTCATCTGTATCTCTTACCGTTTAGGATATCCCAATCGGTCATTCCATAAATAACTGCACACCCTTTTTGAAATTGTCACCGATTTTTTTTATTTTTACATATGTTTTAGTACTAGCTTAGAGAAAATTTTAAACGGTACTTAAAGTTCGAAAAACTTTCTCCCCCCAAAAATATCGACTTTTGAAAATTAGACGTACTTTTTTTTGTAAACGAAATATCTCAAAAACTATCAAAGATAGGTTAAAACTACAAGATATCAATTTTATGTAAAAATGTATGAAATTTATTAAAAAAAATATTTCGCAGCACAAAATTATTATTTAAATAATTTTTTTTTATTTATAAAATTTTAATTGGAAATTTGGGGGACATGTCAACTCTGAATTTTAAAAATAAAAATATATGTTATAGCTTATTCATTCCTGAGTACACTCCACTTTGAAAATTTATGAACATATGAAAACTTTTCGAAATATTAATTTTTTTAGGTGACGGCGCGCGAGTATCACCGCGCTGCGCTCGCGTTGACTTAGGCGCAACACCACACGACTGTGTCAGAGTGCTCTGCATTTACTGCAAATAACTATATTATTGGTTATTTTATAAACATTTTCTAATATTTAACTGATTTCAGTATATTTATGGATATACTTTAAATAATCATATAATGAAAATTTCACTTATGTCGGATGAAAACAAAAAATTAATTTAGTGAAATATATTTTATTTTAAATATTAATTATCTTCAAAAATATAGTTTTTAAACTTTTTGATAAATCTTTACATCAGGTACGTTATTATTAACTTAACTTCCCGTTAAGCGATATACCCACTTTGAATGCCTTAATACAGTAAGATTTATTGTTTTCTCAGGTTAATAATCACTTAACTTATGTAAGCATTAATAAAAAATGTTTATAAAATAATCGATGATAGCTATTTATTACAGTAAATGCTAAACCTCAGTAAATGCTAAACACAGTCCACTATACTTAACAAGCCAACGCGAGCGCAGCGCGCTGATACGCGCGCGCCCTCATCTAAAAAAATTAATATTTCAAAAAGTTTTCATATGTTCATAAATTTTCAAAGTGGAGTGTACTCAAGAATGATTAAGCTATAACATATATTTTTATTTTTAAAATTCAGAGTATACATGTCTCCCAAATATCCAAAATAGAATAAATATTTACTTAACTAATAAATTTCATAATTCAATAATAACTTACTTGATGCAAGATTTATACAAAAAGTTTGGAAATTATATTTTGAAGATAATTTTTATTTAAAATGAAATATATTTCACTAAATTAATTTTTTGTTTTCATCCGACATAAGTGAAATTTTCATTATGATTATTTAAATTATATCCATAAATATACTGAAATCAGTTAAATATTAGAAAATGTTTATAAAATAACCAATAATATAGTTATTTGCAGTAAATGCAGAGCACTCTGACACAGTCGTGTGGTGTTGCGCCTAAGTCAACGCGAGCGCAGCGCGGTGATACTCGCGCGCCGTCACCTAAAAAAATTAATATTTCGAAAAGTTTTCATATGTTCATAAATTTTCAAAGGGAAGTGTACTCAGGAATGAATAAGCTATAACATATATTTTTATTTTTAAAATTCAGAGTTGACATGTCCCCCAAATTTTCAATTAAAATTTTATAAATAAAAAAATATTATTTAAATAATAATTTTGTGCAGCGAAATATTTTTTTTAATAAATTTCATACATTTTTACATAAAATTGATATCTTGTAGTTTTAACCTATCTTTGATAGTTTTTGAGATATTTCGTTTACAAAAAAAAGTACGTCTAATTTTCAAAAGTCGATATTTTTTGGGGGAGAAAGTTTTTCGAACTTTAAGTACCGTTTAAAATTTTCTCTAAGCTAGTACTAAAACATATGTAAAAATAAAAAAAATCGGTGACAATTTCAAAAAGGGTGTGCAGTTATTTATGGAATGACCGCAATGTATTTCACACTTATCTTTGACACCTTGTATATAGATAGATAGTGTATAGAAATTTTTCGTAATACGTGCCTGCCTAAATTATTCAATACAATTTGTACACATATACATATATACTTTTATTTTTATCGAAAAGAAATAAAATTGAATCGGCACTCAATGAAATCAATTAAGTTATTTTCAAATTTTAATTTTGTAAAACTGATTTTCTTAAATTGGATATTCTTGAAAATATCTTTATTTAATATGTTTCCAGGAAATACCCACTCAAAGTATAATTTCAAAAGAACATAAAAAGGCGATGAACAAGGTAAATATTTTTTTATTAAAATTCGAATTGGAAAGTCGATAGCTCTTACTAATTTATTTACTTTGGCATGAATAGAAAATATTATTATAAAAAACTCATAATTGCGATTAATTCTACTTTTTCTACTTCATACATAATTGTTTACTAGATAGCTCCTTCGTAACTTGGAGAATATGTTGTATGTGTTAGTGGACACATGAAATGAGAAGTTGCTGATGGGTCAATCATAGCAGGTGGAAATGAACGGGATGGTCAGGATTAAGGGAATTATGTATATGTGATTATTTGATATACTATAATAATGTTTTTTTTTTATTAATAGAGGTCGTGCATTTCAACGCAATGTGCCTTATTAGAATTTTCTCAAAATTGGCCCTCGTATATGCTGGACTTACAATATAAAGCTTTAGGGTCAGTCCGCGGTAATCGATACCAGATAGTCAAAAAAATATTTTACGAAAATGAATACTAAAATATAAAATTAACAAGCTGTTTAACATCAATTTTCGTAAACCAAAAGAAAATTAGAAAAATTTTGGTTAATTTTCAAAATATTTCCAAAAAGACAACAAATAAGGTGAAATCACAATAACTTACTTAACAATAAGTGACGCTCGTGGCAAACTATTAAAAGTCTTTGACAATTACATATCAAACGTGACGTTTGACCAAATTAACAAAAAATTACCTTCACCAACAATAATGACTAAGGGTGACCGCATTTATTATAAATTTAATGAGTTTATTGATGTATTTGATAAATAATTGTTATAAGTATTAGTTAATAATATCAAAAAGCAAATAAACACACAAATAGTACTCTTATTGTATCCTTTTATTCAACGTGTCACGACCGTCACAATGTTTGTTGAGAAATAACCAGTTAAATACATTACCTATTTACCTGATGCTCTTGTGTAACTAAAAAATAATTTATTCGTAACATATTAAAGTATGATTATTATAAAGTAACTTCAATATTTTCGCTAATATTTTAAGATTTTGAATAGAGGTTGCAAGACTTGCAATAGTTGGGGTCACGACCGTCACAGGGCTTTAAACGCTGACATTTTTTTTGTAAAATAACCGTAGACCTTTTATTCTTTCAATATACATGTATTGCATTAAGATCTACAGAAAAAAGATAAAACCATGTTATTTACTAGTATTATTTAGAAATTATGAACTCCAATCCGAGTTGAAATGTCACGACCGTCACCGCGGACTGACCCTTTATCAATTTTTATTTCAGAAAGTACATTTTTTACAAAGAAAACTTTTTGTTTGTAGGGGGCATTTTTTAAAATAAATACCTCATAAAATTATTTTAAAAATATGTTTTTTAAAGTGCATAGAATGCAATTCTGCAATAAAAAATACAAGGTTCCATTTGAACAAAAAATTACCTCAAAAATATATAAAAACAAAATCGTTTTGAAAAAGACCGAAAAAAAATCTGTCATGTAAATGCACAGTGCTTCCTCGTGCTGAATTCATCAAATGTAATTAATTATTGAACAATTTAAATAACCGATATAGTACTCAAATGAAATGCCTGGTATTGATTAAACATTTCATTTTTATACAATTTTATAAGAAAATATTAATAAGAAATTTTTGTAGCGATTGAAAAACAATTGACAAAAGATTTGAATTATAGAAATCAACGGCAAATACATCTTTGTAATGACATTTTCTAAAGAAAATATAATTTTCTATATCAAAATAATTTTATAATATTTTCAAGTAAAATTATGTCGGTCTTGAGATATTATGAAAAAATTTAATTAAAAAATGATATGGGGCCTAAAGCTGGACAAGGGCCGTGAATTTTTCAAATCACGTTGACCAAAAAAAAATTCGCTCGTGATCGTACGTAAAAATTACTCATATAGCAAGCAAAGTTTGATCTAAATCGGTTCAGCAGTTCATGAGTTTTGCATGCGACAAAGATTCAGACTTGACCTAAAAAGGAAAGTTCAAATAAAAATTTTGAAATCAGAGAAACAAAATTCCCTCTTTAAAAAACTATCGCAAAACTTCCCTATTCCTTCGGATATTATGAATAAGCAATAAACAAGTAAAAAATCAATGTTATATTATTTCTCATAGTTATTGTAATTAAAATTAATTATGTTAATTAAAATCAAGCCCCTAAAAAAATATTAAAAAAAATAATTTTTGGTCTTGTTATCAATTTCAGTGGAAAGATCTAATTAATAATAAATTGTGTTATAATTAACCTTTTAGGATGTTAACACTATAGGGTGCGGGGCTGGATTTGCAGGGAACGGTGTGGGTAAGCGCTTGTGGATAGACATACAAGTGAAAGCAAGGTATATCTCTCTGTCTGGAGCATGCGAAATCACATTTTTTTCCACACACTTATAATTTTTCAATTAAAATAAAACGGGCAAGTGCGTGTTGGGCACGCACATGATAGGGTTCCGTAGTCATTCTCACTACGATTTATAAAAAGTATTTTTCAAAATTTTCATGACTGAAGGGTTAAAATCAAAAAGTCATTCGACTTTTATTATTGAATTTTAAGAGACCTATCAAATGACACCCCACTCATTGGGGTAAATGAAAAAATGGTAAGTTCATTATTAAATCTATGAAAGGGGGGTCCAAAATATTTTTGACAATGTTCGTTATAATTTTCAGTGAAAGTACTAATTAAAAGCTACATTCTGAATTTTTTTCAGATTTTTTGAATCGATAGTTTAGAAAAAAGAGTGGGGGGGACGCTCTGACAGCGACATTAAAAAGCAAATATTTGAATGACACCCCACTCAATGGGGTAAGTGGGGAAAAATGAGAGTTCACTATTCAGTCTATAGAAGGGGGGTCCAAAATATTTTTGACAATGTTCGTTTTTCAGATTTTTTAAAAGGATAGTTTAGAAAATAGAGGGGGGGGGGCGCGCTTTTTTAACGACTTTGGAGAGCAAATGCATCGTGATTAAAGGGTTAAAATCAAAAAGTTCTGATACATTTTTTGTTGCATTTTAGGAGACCTTTCTAATGACACCCCACTGAATGGGGTAGGTGAATTTTTTTTTTGAAAACACTTCATTTTATGGAAAGGGGGCCTAAAATTTTTTTTTTTTTACAAAAATCTTATCATTTCTGTTTTTGGGTCATTAATCTACGACCGTGTACCAAATTTCATCTTATTATCTCAAAATTTTTGAAGACGGACGGACGGACATGGAGAAACTATAAGGGTTCATAGTTTTCTACAGAACCCTAAAAACGCGGTTCCTAATCATTTTGAAAATGTACATATATATATTTGTAAATGAATAAAGAATGTATGTTCAAAGTTTCACCTAAATCTCTTTGTTATTTTTCTATGAAGTCAACCTTAAAATCTTAAGGATCAATAAAAATGATCGATTGTGTTTTAAGATATAATACTTTTAATATAAACGTTTTCCATCATTTCAATTTTAAATTATGTTAACCTCATTCTTTACTTTATATTCATATATTTATTTTTACTAGTTATTTTACTGTTTCTTAGTTCTCAAAAAGTTTTCGTAATTTAGTTTCTGAAAGTTTCCGAAGTAAGAAGATTTGAAACTGACATTATAATTGTAAAACAGATTAAAAGTTTTTATTTTTATATTATATACTGCGAAATATCTCCTTGTTTTATAAAACCCATATCGTTATTGCAAACTTTATGTATGTTGAACAATTTAAACAAATTTCAAAATGTTTAGTTAGATATTGTGAATTTTTTTTTAAACCCTCTAGTGGTGGTGCCCAATCTTACGACATTAAATTATTAAACCTATATACAGTGTCATACGCGACATATCAAAAATTACAATCAGGATTATTCAAAATTCTAAATACAATGGTATATTAATTAGTACTTCATCTTAAAGTAGATATGTAAATAAACAACTTTTGTTAAGAAAATTTAAAATTATTATTTTCAGTTTTCAATTTTAAAATTATAGTATTAAATTTAATGGTTTTTAAACAAAAGTTGTTTATTGACATATCCTTTTTAAGAAAATGTACTAATTAATATACCATTGTATTTAAAAAAATTTGAATTATCCCTAATTGAACTTTGTAATTTTTGATATGTCACGTATGACACTTTAAACTATCAAAATCTCAAATAATCATACATCTTTACAAAGTTCATTATTTCTAAAAATAATAAAATTCCATTAATATTTATCGAAATTAGAGCACTTTTAGTAAAACACTAAAATTTGCGAACAAGTCGCCATATTTTTTAAACAATTGAAAGTATGAAAATTTTTGTTTTATAAAAGTTTCTTATTTTTTTATGATCTTTACAAATATGTTCTTTTTGATATACCAATCCATTTGATTTGCTGAGAAACGGGCATGAACCCCTCAAACTACCCCCCAAGGAGCGGTTTTAGGGGGCTGAAAATATTTTTCTGAAATTCTTTAGGGTCGATATATATAGAAATTTTTTTACTCTAAAACTCTATCTTCAATAGTTTGGGCGTAAAACAATGCCGGACGCTGTATTGGACGATCCTGTATAGTAAAAATTTTATCCTAAAACTCTATCTTCAATAGTTTGGACGTAAAACATAGTGGACGGGTGGCCTGGAACATCCTGTATATTTAAACGAACATTAGTAAATAAGTAAACAATTGAATGGGCGAGACCGATATAAGGCTCTCGGTTTTGTATCAGAAATATAAAACTAATTATAAATTAATTTTGTCTTGTCTCACATGAATTTTTATAATCAATGTTTCTCACTTTTAGGGTTCCGTAGAAAACTAGGAACCCTTATAGTTTCTCTATGTCCGTCCGTCTTGTAAATATTTTAACATAATAAGATGCAATTTGGTATACCTACTATAAAATTTTGAAAAAACTCTTTTTTATAAATCGTAGTGAGAATGACTACGGGACCCTATCATGTATCATGTATTACAACTATCCGTTTTTACGACCTAATATGACCAGTTCCTTCGATGTCGTTATAATCGGTTTCTACTGTATTTATACACATTATTATTATTGTAAAAGAAAACAATCCAAGAGAAATTTTCTATTCATATTTTTGTTGGTAGTTTTAAGACAACATCTCCTTTTATGAACGTTATTGATTTTAGTATCTCACAAAAAAAAATTAAAGTTTTGCGACTCCTACAAGGTTTATGAGTCATTGTTTTACATTTTAGACTTCTATCTTTATGCTAGCTGTAAATAAAGTACCTACTTATAAAGCTGTGCATAGCTTAAGTAGGTACATACATATATTCATAAACACACTTTAGTAGGTACCTACTTAAGTATATTTTATTAAAGTACTTTGCACCTTTACTTAATTATTTAAAACTAATTGTATTTACAGTTAATATTTTATAAATTATGTACTTAAGTACCTTCATAAGTGTACTTAAGTCTATATATTTTACATGGAATTTTTCTTATTTTTTTTTAATCCTAGAACAAGAATATATATACAGTAGAAACCGGTTATAACGACATCGGTTAATTGGACGTATTCCGATTATCCACTTTTTACGACCAATATGATCGGTCCCTTCGATGTCGTTGTAACCGATTATTTTTTGAAGTTTGAAACATTTGTATTAAGTAAAATTCAGCAAATCTACATATATTTAAAATGTTGTAGCATATAACCTTATAAAAGTGTCAAAAATGGGGAAAATATTAAGAACAAAAAAATATTAAATAAAAATCAAGGGCTCACTGGCCCCATACACCTCTGGACTCAATATTAATTGGTTGATACTGGAAATCGATAACACTTATTAACACTAAACCGGGTATCACATTTCATAACTGTATCACAATGGGGTATAGTACGTCTGGTACGTGGCAAATAAAACCAAAACGCTGCACTTTTTGATTGGGCTATGCCACTTTCTGTGGTCATACATAAGGTCAAAAGAAAGATTTTCAGATAGGGAGCCACTTTAAAATCCATGTAGAACACTGTTATATGGGCTATCAAATATAACCCCCATCGGTGTTATAAAATTAACTTTATCTCAGCTCTTAGTCATCCGATTTCAATTTTCTTTTGTTTATTTTAAAGTTCTTATTGAGAATATTATTTTTGTCATTGTTCTTTTTTCTCTAAATCTTAAGAGTTCTCCACCGTTTTCGAAAATCTGAAAATTTCACTTTTCTTACGAACTTAATTGTTATATAAGTTTTTTGTCGTGCCCAATATAATTTTTTTACTTCAAATAAAAAAGAAAGATAATTTTTCCAGCATTTCAATAATATCAAAATAATACTATTTTAATGAATAACTTCTTTGGAAATTGCGAGTTAAACTAAGAAAAATTGACTAATTTTGGATTATTCTATGTTAAGTTACCTTTTAGCCTTTTATCATATGAAATTTTTTGTTGGGATCAAATTTTTCATATGGTACAGTTAAAAAATTGTAAAATCTGTCATGAATGTCACTGAACTTTCTTATACAATAAAAAATTGTACGTATATCTCATATAAAACAAATTATTCTGGCTTACTGATGAAAAATATAAAAAAAATTATAGGACATAAACTATACATAATAACGATCTCTACAACTTTTGTTATAAAAATTTCATTCTGTTACGAAATTAAAAAAAATTTTTTTTTACTTATTTGGTAAGAGATACAAAAAATTGAATGGAACATAAACTGTAGAAAATAACGTATTCTACAATTTTTGTTATAAACATTTTATTCTATTATGAACTTTTTCAAATAAAATTGAATATAAAATCCAAAATTTGTCTATTTTTTTAGTTTAACTGGCGATTTCCTAAGAATTTGTTCATTTAAACAGTATTATCTTGATATTATTGAAATGCTGAAAAAATTATCTTTCTTTTTTATATGAAGTAAAAAACTGATTTGGGCACGATAAAAAAATAATGTAACAATTAAGTTTGGAAGAAAAATGAAATTTTCAGATTTTCAAAAATTGTAGGAGACCCTTAAGATTTGGAGAAAAATGAATAATGACAAAAAATAATCTTCGCAATAAGAACTTTAAAATAAACAAAAGAAAATTGAAATCGGATGACAAGGAGCTGAGATAAAGCTAATTTTAATACACCGTTAGGGGTCATCTTTTGATAGCCGATATAACAGTGTTCTACACGGATTTTAAAGTGGCTCCCTATCTCAAAATCTTCCTTTTGACCATATGTGTGACCACTGAAAGTGGCATACCCCAATCAAAAAGTGCAGCGTTTTTTCATGTACCAGACGTACTAGTATCCAGATATTAAATAAAAAAATTTTTATACAAAACCTTTGGGGTCTGTAGCACCCTCACGAAAAGTTTACGGAAACATGTTCATATGAACTTTTTTGTTTGTTCCACCTGATATGACAGCCTGTATTTTATTTTATTATTATGCTTTATAATTTCATAAAACTAATTTAATTGGTTAATAAATAAATAACAGCAATAGTCTTGCATTAATACAATAATGTTAATAAAAAAAATTGTAAATTTTATAGGAGAAACCCGGCGCCAGTATCGCAGGATTAATATTGAATATACAGTAGAATCCGGTTATAACGACATCGAAGGGACCAATCATATTAGGTCGTGAAAGCGGATAGTCGTAATAACCGGTAAAAATATGGGATTCAGTCGCGAATTTTAATTTGAGGTGCTCAAACCGATACGTCGTAATAATCGATGTCGTTATAACCGGTTTCTACTGTACTTAAGAGGTTAGGTGTAGTCAGAGACATGAAAAAATGACAATTTTAAATAATTTTTTTTTGCCAGTAAATTATTTTATTTTATAAATGTAAAAACATAGCATCATTAAATAAGGTTTCGACTTGACTTGACAGAAATTTTAGAAAAAAAAATTAATAATTTTAAAAGTAATGGCTGTTTGTGTTGATCCAGTTCCAACCGAAGCTCCTTGCGGTGACCATCACTTATCTTTGGAGATTCATCCAAATTCAATCGGACAAAAAAAATTAGTTTTATTAATAGATAATCTAGTGCCTGGTCGAAGCTTTTTTTTTCTTTCTTAAATTAACAAAATGGCAGCCTCAGGAATTTTTTTTCAAGATTTTCGGGAAAAAATCAAACAGTTAATTGTTTATAACAAATCGAAATTTAAAAACAAAAAAAATCCTTCGATCAGGCACTAGTTTTTCATGTTTTCAAAAAGCTGTATAAATTTCATTAAAATCTACCGAGCGGCTTTCGAGCTACAGTGGCCACCAGTTCAAAAAACATAGTTTTGAGAAAAACGCATTTAATGTTTTACACTCAATTTACGTAAAGTAATATACATATTATTTAATTACTTACACCGAGTCAACTATTTCTGGGCCATAAAATAGTTCTTCAGCCGTTGTAGCAGCTTCCAAAAATGAAAAAACAAAAATCGATTTCTTGAAAATTCTGACTACACCTAACCCCTTAAAAACATTGCAAGTACATAATATGACAATTGCAATTGTATTGTAAGAAAAACTATATAGTTAAAACTAATCAAGCTCCTAATGAGGATTTTTTGTAAAGTCGAAACACGTATCGAGTAAAATTGTTTTTAATTTAAATTATACAATAATTATTCATTTTTCTTTCATATCAACCATAATATTATCGAAGCGTCTCTATTTGTTCGACTACCTTCAAATTAGGTGAGATTAATTTTGTCTTTGAAGTATTCGGAAATATATCCAGTCCCCAAACAAACTTGGAAGTAATAAAATTAGGAAACATCGTCTAATTGCTCTCTTTAAACTCTTAGAAAACTTACTCCGCAACTACTTTCTCAGAAACTCTTTGATTACGTAAAATTTTGTTTTGGCTTCAAATTGAATGCCTCCATTAAACGTCGTATATTAACTATAAAATGGAAGGAATTGGAGATCTTAAGTAGTTCTAAATTTATATATTTACAGGATGACCCATTTTTATCTATCAAATTTATCAAATAAATCAAAAAATGTATCAGATAATTTTTTTTTGGGTTCGAGGAGGAAATAAAATGGGGTTATTAATTTTTACTTCCATGTTCGAAGAAATGGAAGTATTGTAATACCGTCAAAAAATCATGTCCGAAAAAAAAGCAGATTCTGATTGTACTAACTTCAAAACGTAAAGAAAAGTTAATTTCTGCATGGCGGCTGTGCGTGTGTCTGTGTGTGTGTCTGTGTGTCTGGATGTAGAATTTTTTTCCGTGTACGATAACTATTGTAAATATGCACCGATTTGAATTATTTTTGGGGAAAATGTTTGCCTCAGTGAGTACTCCAGACCTATTGATTTTGGTGCTAATCGGATTAGGGGTTTCAGAAATATTCCCAATTTTGTACCAATTATCGTCTAAAAAGTGAGTATTATCTCACCAATTTTGATAAGACTTGGTACACTTGTAGTTCAATCCAATCTAAGGGGCACTTATTTCATAAACGTGCCCAAAAAGCCACTGAAGGGGTGAAAACCACCATCAAAATTTTAATTTTAAATACTATTAAATTCATGTTGCCATGGAAACAAACGCAGTTAAATTCAAATGTCACATTATTATTATTTTACAAAACTGTGTATTTTACAACTGACATTAGAATATTAGAAAACTAATATTTATAATACAAAGGTGAGTTTATATTAACAATTATCTATTGTAAAAGATATTATAGAACATGGAAGTCATGTATGGTTCTCCATACCGATATTTTGATTTGGTGGACGTCTTCAAGGTCAAATAGGGGTCAATTTTATTTTTTTCAAATGGAAAGATATATTTTTTTTATTAAGGTATCTTATTTTATGGAAAAAATCAGCAGTTTTTAAATTATTATTGACTTAATTTTTCTTTAATATTTTAGAAAATAATTTAAGATTTTAAAATTTCACTAATTTTTTATTCGAAAACCGTTAATTTTAGAGGAGAAGTGAAAAAAACGTGTATTTTGATCTCTTATAATTTAGAAAATTATATCAGGATTTTTTTTATCTTTTGCTCTTAAAAATATTAAAGCAAAAAAAAGAACAAAAAATAAAAAAATCTGAAATTATTTTTTTAGTTCTACCAGGTCAAAATAAACATTTTTAGTTTTTTCTACACTTTTCCTCTAAAATTGACGATTTCTTAGTAAAAAATCATGAAAATCTAAAATCTCATATTATTTTGTTAAATATCTCAAAAAAATGAAGTCACACTAAAAGTTATTTAAAACAAAAAAATTTTTTCCATAAAATAAGATACCGCAATAAAAAATATATGTATCCATTTAAAAAAAAAATGTTGACCCTATTTGACATATCACGAATATTTTACTTTCTTATACGACACTATTTTCAATGTGTAATGTATGTATGAACTATGAACCCACATAAAGCTCATTTATTTTCTAGTTACTTATTAACGCTTTTGGCAAGCGCGAAGAAAAATACTTTTTTTTTGATTTTGTTACATTTATTTTTACTAGAGAGAAGTTATTATTTCTCGTCTAGGTTGGCTAATTAGAAACGTCTTCTAATAAAATTTGAAAGACATTGTATTTTTATAATTATTCTTTCTTCTACCAAAACGAAAAATGTTTTTTTGCAGATAGTGTTTTTATTTAATTATAATTAAATAAACTTTATAGCTATGAGATATTTGATGTGATATTGTTAGCTTTGTATTATGCAATTATTTAAGTATAACTATATACAGGGAGGACATTTAAAGTGTTACAGATTTTTATTTGCATATTTGAAAAAAAATGTTTGGTTCTGAGGAGGTACTCGAATAATAATATTTTTTTGTAATTTTAGATTATGGGTTCTGAGTAAAGTCCAAAATTACTATTTTGTTTAATAGGTATATTAGTATTGTTTTGCCGATTTTGTTTCGAAATCGAGATTTTACTAGCAATATCGAATTTGATTTTCTCTGACTATTTTCACCGTGATGTCTGATATTATTGTTTGATAATCCGTCAATGGGCGTCAATCGAATTCGATGGGAACTGTAATTTATTATAGAGGATGACTCATCAGAGGTAATTTTATTATAATCCTCTGTAGGTATATAGTTAATCAGAAAAAATTTATAAATTTTAAAACATAAAAAACTGATTTACTATGTTCATAATAATATTACGTTTGAATAGCCTCAAGTACCTCTAAAACACAGCTCCACAAAAAAAATATTTTGTTTGCAAGGACTTGGGCAACTAAACTATATGGGTCAGTCCGCGGTGACGGTCGTGACATTTCAACTCGGATTGGAGTTCATAATTTCTAAATAATACTAGTGAATAACATGGTTTTACCTTTTTCCTGTAGATCTTAATGCAATACATGTATATTGAAAGAATAAAAATTCTACAATTATTTTACAAAAATATCGGTATGGAGAACCATACATGACTTCCATGTTCTATAATATCTTTTACAATAGATAATTGTTAATATAAACTCACCTTTGTATTTTAAATATTAGTTTTCTAATATTCTAATGTCAGTTGTAAAATACACAGTTTTGTAAAATAATAATAATGTGACATTTGAATTTAACTGCGTTTGTTTCCATGGCAACATGAATTTAATAGTATTTAAAATTAAAATTTTGATGGTGGTTTTCACCCCTTCAGTGGCTTTTTGGGCACGTTTATGAAATAAGTGCCCCTTAGATTGGATTGAACTATAAGTGTACCAAGTCTTATCAAAATTGGTGAGATAATACTCACTTTTCAGACGATAATAGGTACAAAATTTCGAATATTTCGGAAACCCCTGATCCGATTAGCACCAAAATCAATAGGTCTGGAGTACTCACTGAGGCAAGCATTTTCCCCAAAAATAATTCAAATCGGTGCATATCTACAGTAGTTATCGTACACGGAAAAAAATTCTACATCCAGACACACAGACACACACACAGACACACGCACAGCCGCCATGCGGAAATTAACTTTTCTTTACGTTTTGAAGTTAGTACAATCAGAATCTGCTTTTTTTTCGGACATGATTTTTTGACGGTATTACAATACTTCCATTTCTTCGAACATGGAAGTAAAATTGTCAGCGTTCAATGCTCTGTGACGGTTGTGACGCCAACTATTGCAACTTTTGCAATCTCTATCCAAAAACCCGAAAATTTAGCGAAAATATTGAACTAACTTTATAATAATCATACTTTAATTAATATGTTACGAATAAATTATTTTTTAGTTACACAAGAGCATCAGGTAAATACGTAATCTATTTAACTGATTATTACCCAATAAACATTGTGACGATTGTGACAGAAAATTGTGACGGTCGTGACACGTTGAATAAAAGGAAACAATAAGAGTACTATTTATGTGTTTAATTGCTAATTGATATTATGAACTAATACTTATAACAATAATTTATCAAATACATCAATAGACTCATTAAATTTATAATAAATGCGGTTACCCTTAGTCATTATTGTTGCTGAAGGTAATTTTTTTTTAATTCGGTCAAACGTCACGTTTGATATGCAATTGTCAAAGACATTTAATAGTTTGCCACGAGCGTCACTTATTGTCAAGTAAGTTATTGCGATTTCACATTATGATGATCATATGATTTATGAAAATTGATGTTAAATAGCCTGTTAATTTTATATTTTAGTATTGATTTTCGTAAAATATTTTTTTAACTATCTGGTATCGATTACCGCGGACTGACCCATATGTATCGAGCATGCTGAAACCGAATTCGGAGTCCAAATAACCCCATCACGTCAGGTTTTTTTCTAACCTCAAAAAATAGGCTAAAAGTCATAAAATTCAAAATCTCATAATCATATATCCCATCAACCCCACAACCCCAAAACCTTAAAACCCCACAATCATAAAAACTATAACCCCATAACCCAGTTATGAAATTCGAATAATGGATTATCAAAAAAAAATTTTTTTTTAATCTAAAACAAATTTTATTTGGTCAGGTTGAAACTTACATAGAATATGACTTCCAAAAAAAAACAGCCAAAACTATTCAAAGGTTCTATTTTGCATGCTTACCAGGCTATAACCTTTTGTCTGTATTTATTTGTTTTAAAAATTAATATAAACTAAAATATTCATGGGGTAATAATGTCCAATAAAATTCTTATAATAAAATAGTGCCTGCATCCATTACAAGTTTTAAATAATTTAAATTTGTAATAATGGCTTTTTATCTACTACATTAATTAATATGAATTACAAATCAATAATTGATTCATCAATAAATTAATTAACTTGCTTTTACCATTCACGAAAAATATATCATTGATTTTAACTACGGCTTAATAAATAACTACTATTTCCTCGCGGCTTCACCCGCGTATATTTCAAAATTTGAGAATGCCCGCGCGACCAACTGCCATAGACTAAACAGGGCAATGGCTCGTTATATACTAGCTAAATAAGATCCTGAGGTTAAGGGAAGGGCCTTTAAAATTTAAATAAATTAATTTTAAATTTAATAAAACGGGCAAGTGCTTGTTGGGCACGTATATGAAAGGGTTCCGTAGTCATTCTCACAACGATTTATAAAAAAATAGTTTTTTCAAAATTTTCGTGACCGAGGAGTTAAAATCAAAAAGTCATTTGGCTTTTATTATTGCATTTTAAGAGACCTATCAAATGACACCCCACTCAATGGGGTAAATGAAAAAAATGTGACTTCACTTTTCAATCTATGATAGGGGGGCCCAAAATATTTTTGACAATGTTCGTTATAATTTTCAGTGAAAGTACTAATTAAAAGCTACATTCTGAATTTTTTTCAGATTTTTTGAATCGATAGTTTAGAAAATAGAGGGGGGTGGGGCGCTCTAACAGAAACATTAAAAAGCAAATATTTCGTGACTGAAGGGTTGAAATCAAAAAGTTATCTGACATTTTTTATTGCATTTTAGGAGACCTATTAAATGACACCCCACTCAATGGGGTAAGTGGGGAAAAAATGAGAGTTCACTTTTCAGTCTATAGAAGGGGGGTCCAAAATATGTTTGACAATGTTCGTTATAATTTTCAGTGAAAGTACTAATTAAAAGCTACATTCTGAAATTTTTTCAGATTTTTTAAATTGATAGTTTAGAAAATAGAGGGGGGTGACGCTTTTTTAACGACTTTGGAGTGCAAATACATCGTGATTAAAGGGTTAAAATCAAAAGGTTCTGATACATTTTTTATTGCATTTTAGGAGGCCTTTCTAATGACACACCACTCAATGGGGTAGGTGAAATTTTTTTTTTGAAAACACGTTTCATTTTATGGAAAGGGGGCCAAAATTTTTTTTTACAAAAATCTTATCATTTCTGTTTTTGGGTCATTAATCTACGAACGTATACCAAATTTCATCCTATTATCTCAAAAACGGACGGACGGACGGACAAGGAGAAACTATAAGGGTTCCTAGTTTTCTACGGAACCCTAAAAATGCAATCGTCTGATTGAATTTTTAAATAGTTATTTTTAACTTATAAGTGTTATCCTTAGATAACTTTTTCCCTACCTAGGGTCAACTGGGGTAAAAGTGAAACAAAATACAAATCTTTCATTTTTTTTGGCAGTTAACGATACAAATTCATATTTTAATTTTTTCTACTAGATGTGCCTATGAATAACCCTTTCAAATACCTACGTCATTTGAACTGTACCATACAACACAGATTTTAAAAATGAAAAATGTGTGTTTCATTTTTAACCTCTAGTTTGGGAAAAAGTGAAACAGGTAAGGGTAAAAATGAAACAGGCTTCTAGCTTTCATATAATGCGTTATATTTATATTTGCTGGGTAAAAATGAAATAAGTGGGAAAAACTGCATAGGAAACATGTGTCGCACCTTGCTAGGTTATAAATGTCTAACCAGCAGGTAATGAAATATATTTAAAGATTATGGAAATTACAATAAAACTTAGAATATGCTTGCGAATAATGTATTTTTTTTTAAAGAATATTCGTTCTTGCTAATATATCACATACAATGTGTACTCTTAATTTCATCCTAAATACATCTGCAAAGTTTGAAAAATATCAGATAAATATTTAAACCGAAAATGAATTTTTTAAAAATAATGGGGTAAAAGTGAAACATTTTTTTGTGCTCTTAACTGTTTTTAAACTCTTGCATTGCATAAAAAACATCGATTTTCAAAACATACGAATTGTTCCATAGACTCTTGATGTACTATTGACTATTGACCCCTTTCAAATTTCCATAGGACCGGAATTCCGGTACAGCCTTATTTAGGACCTTTTTAACGTAATTTCGTGGCATTTTGAAGACTGCAACCAAAATGATGCGTCCACTCTGAAATCTGCACTCAAACTGACTTTAACTGTAACATGTGTGACTTGTCCAGACTTGCAAAAACTGGTTCAGATTATCCCCGGCTGTGTTTCATATTTTCCCATATTTCTGTTTCACTTTTTCCCGAATTTTTAAATCTTAATTAGATGGAAAATACTTATCGAAAAATTAAAAGAAAAACTACAAAGGCAACTTTGATTTATTTTCTTTGTGGCATATCAATGTGAAATTTGTAACTTTAATTTATACCTGAGTTATGCATAAAGTTATGTGTAAAGAATTAAAATTTAATTCACACGTTTTGCCATCGTCTAACAAAAAAGTCTGTAGGAGGGACATATCACTTACTAGGCGATTTATATTTTCAGATCGCTTTAACAGATCTTTAAAGATCATATTAGTTTTTATAATTCTTCTGTAAAGAAATTAGTTTTTTAGTTAGAAGCTTGTTTCACTTTTACCCCTTTTTTTTCGTGTTTCATATTTACCCCAGTTGACCCTATATCTTTTTAAACTTTTGTTATTTGATTGTAACAAATAACAGAATCTTGAGAGAATGAAGTAATAACGAAAAAATGACGTTTTCTTGAACCTTTCAAATGGAAAACAAAATTCGCTGCAATTTCTTTCACCTGTGGCAGTATTGGATTAAGAAACGGGTTCAAGCGAAATTCGATGTGGTCACAATCGATTCTTTCCAACTAAAAATACATAATCATCTCTCTTTCTCTCTTTGTTTTACACAAATTTCTTATGCGGTGTTTACACCAAAAAAACAAAACAAAAATGAACTCTATACATTTTTAAATACGAAGTATTTTAAAGACACGATGTTTCTGTTTTGTTTTTTCGGTGTAAACATCACATAATGCTTTCTACTGTTCAGTACCAAAGTTTTGAGTTTTGCTTACTCGTAATATCGAAGATATGAGAAGCTTTGTGATCGTTTTAAAATGAGAAAAAAAATGTTCTCCGATTTTAAAAATTTAACTTGATCTATCCATTTCAGGTCAAGACAAATACTTTTTGTTCCGTGTCTGTCTGTCTGTCTGTGTGTGTGTGGGTTTGTCTGTCTGTCTGTCAGTCACACGCATAACTCATGAACCACTGAACCGATATTGATGAAACTTTGTTGGTTGGTTGGATCTGGCTTGAGGACGGTCACATTTTAAAATTATTAAAATCGTGTTTAAGGGGGAGGGGTGACATCCCAAAAGATTTATTTTTTGAAAATATCTCAAAAAAGACACATGTTACGTGAAAATTTTATAGAACCTTTTTTGTAGAGCATTCAATTTTCTATAATATCATTTTCTATTTATAGGTCACCACAACGTTTGTTCTAAAATATTCCCTTACAAAGATTTATCTCAATTTGCTTTAAAAAAATTATTTTTTTAATTGCTATTTACTTTGACACATTAAATGTTATTTTGATATTTGTAGCAGAAAAATTTAGATTTAGATTGAAATTGTCAAAAAATTAAGAATAGACGATATAATAACCAGGTACGTATTAAGAATAAAATTGAATTCATATTTTTTTCTTAAAATTGTATAAAAATTAAATGGTTAACCAATGACAGGCAGTTCATCTGAATACTTTATTGGTTTTTATTTAAATTGTTCAATAATTAACTACCTTTGATGAATTTAGCTCGAGGAAGCACTGTGCATTGAGTGTGCATTTACCAGACAAATGTTTTTTTTTTACAAATTCATGCACATAGAGTTCCTAAATCAATAAGAAATTATAATAAAAAATATACATTTACCGGGTGTTAAAAAAAGAGTGTAAAATATTTAAAGAAGTAATAGTATGGACCAAATCAAGCAAAAAACTTATAATAAACATGTGTCCGAAAATTTTTCGTGAGGGAACTACAGCCCTCCAAAGATTTGGCTCAAAATAAGTTTTTATTTAATATCTAGAGAACCCTTTTTGATAAAATGATGAAATTTGGTATTCAGTTTAGTAATAATAAGTGCTATCAATTTCTCGTATTAACCAATTATAATTTAGACCAGGGATGTATGGGGTCAGTGGGCCCATCGATTTTGATCTAGTATTTTTTTATTCTTTAATTTTTTCTTGAATAAGGGACTTATATAAGATTACATGACACAATATACACAAAAATATATTTTGCTTATTTGTCATAGGATTAACCGTTTTCGAGAAATATCGATGGTAAAGAAAGCATGCAGAATTTAACTTAATACGGATGCTTCAAATCGCAAATAATAAATTTATATTCTTGTCTATGTTAAAAATTAAGAAAAAAAGTTTAAATTAGTATTCCTCAAAAAATGCATCCTTAAATAACCTTTTTTAATTTCGTTTTTTAGTCAAGTTATAGTAAAGTACGTGTAACAGTTATAGAACTGGCTATAGTTCTAAGAGGATTCATATTAGGAGGTTTCCCTATATGAAATTTTTTTCTAACCTTTAATCATAGAACAAGAATATAATTTTATTATTTGTAATTTGAAGCATCCGTATTAAGTTAAATTCTGCATGCTTTCTTTACCATCGATATTTCTCGAAAACGGTTAATCCTATGACAAATAAGCAAAATATATTTCTGTGTATATTGTGTCATGTAATCTTATATAAGTCCCTTATTCAAAAAAAAATTTAAGAATAAAAAAATACTAGATAAAAATCGATGGGCCCACTGACCCCATACATCCCTGGTCTAAATTATAATTGGTTAATACGAGAAATCGATAACTCTTATTATTACTGAACTGAATACCAAATTTCATAATTTTATCAGAAAGGGTTCTGTAGATATTAAATAAAAACTCATTTTGAGCCAAATCTTTGGAGGGCTGTAGTTCCCTCACGAAAAATTTCCGGACACATATTTATTAGAAGTTTTTTGCTTATTTTGGTTCATACTATTACTTCTTTAAATATTTTACACTCTTTTTTTAACACCCGGTATATAAGTAGAAACTAGGGTTGCATACAATTTCATTTTTGAGATGAAGGGGGGGGGGGTGATCTCGTTCAGAGCACCAGAAGTAAGCTTGTCTCGGTTTTTGTAATTCAAGTCTAGAGTTTTTAAAACTAACAGTTTCGTTTCGACCTCGTTTTCTGAAAACAAAACAAAAAAAATAAAAAAAAATTATATAAAAAATAAAATAAAAAAGTTGGAATATGATATGTCCCCCTCCAAATATTTTGAAATAAATATTCACAACGATTTATTTTTCAACACCCGGTATTATATTATAGACATATTTTCATTATTAATTATGATTTAAGATTGTAATAATTTTCAATTATGGTAAAAAATTAATAATTTTACGAACGATTGAATAAATCTAATTATGAATGATCAAATTGACGGGAAGGAAGACAAAAATGTTCTGCAATGTAATTTTAAATTTTATATTCCATTTTTTATCGTTTTTCAATTAATTATTCAAATTATCGTGACACATTTTATGGCGAGTGTCACATCTTATTTAAATAACATTTATTATTATTTTTTTTAATTAATAAATAATTTTTGTAACGGTGAGAATAAAAAAATAATGTTTCAGGTAATCTATAATTTATATTCTATTCACAGAGAAAAATATTGCATAAAAATCACTCAATTTTTAAAGAAATATAACTATCAGCGCCGTAACTACTACCGGGGAAGTCGAGACAATACTCCGGGGCCCCCGAGGTATAAATTTACTTAAATTACAGCAGGTACATGATTTTTAAAACTGATAGGTAGTATTTTTTGATACAAAATTGATCTGCAACCATTTATTTTACAGTGTGTTAAGTAAGAGCGTGTATAGCATTACTCGCATTTGGTAAGTTATACAAACCTAAATCTTGTTTCATCAGGTTCAAGGTACCCCTGCCTATTGCTCTTTGGTGAAAAAATTTCAGTCTATGTCGATCTTTTGTCAGAAAAACACAGAAACCGCGTTGTAAGTGACGTGAGACGTTTCGAAGCCGTGTTTTTTGCACGCACTCAAAAGTACTCGCGTCATTATAGCTGTATTAATACCCCAAAAAAATGTTAATTAGAGCCCTTTATATTATTGATGGAACTTGCTGGGGAGGTATAAGAAGTAATTTCTCATCGAATGAGTCACTTTTTTTTCATTGGAACATTGTTTATTTTAAAAAACAATTTGGTCGGAAAATTGATTTTTCTGATATAGTGGTAAAACTATGGGTTGTAGAGAAAAGTGAAGCACAGACGAAATATGCGCAATCAAAAGTTCTATAAATTGGTGCCCGGTAGATTAAAATCCGATATTCCGTTCAAAAGTTATTGCAAAAAAATCGCTAAAAAACGTTGAAAATTAACTTTTTTTAAATAGTTTATAAATTATTTATTATTTATTAAAATTCAACGAAAATACCTAAAAGTTGTCAGTTTTAATATGCTTCAAAAGTGAGCGAAAGATGGGCGCTGTGGGTCGAATAGTTTTTGCAAAATTCTACTTGTTTATCCGGTTGAGAAAAAAAGAGCTAAATTTCAATCGCGGGGCCTGATAAAAGTTATTAACCAAAAAGGATTCACAACCCCGATTTTTAAAGGTCAAAGCCTAACTTAACTTTGTATTTTCGTACAATATCGATTTATTATCGAGAACCCTATTGAAACGTGCAATAAACAAAATATATTAAAAATTGCACTAAAAACTAATAATTTTCATTATTTCGACTTTGCAGTAAGCCAGTGGTCCCCAACCTTTTTGTACCTAAGAGCACATTCTAGAATACCGGTTGGGCGGCGGGCACCATTTATTTTTTCAAGGTGCCCACGTCAAAATCGCGATTTTGATTCAGGCACTCAGGCGTTTCTCACGCCTAAACTAAAAAAATACAGACATATGCTCTCGCTGACTTCTTGATGGAAAATTTTGTAATCTACAAAATGGTTCAGAGGTATTTTTTCATATATTTCATAGTTCCTACGTAAGCCGTGACTGGAAAAAACGTTATTCTTAAAACTTTGATCATTGTTTATATATTGTTGAACGAATTTATGCAATGTTTGATATATGCACTAATGTTTTTTATTAACAAATCCGCATCAACGAAATATCTTTAATTTATCTTTAGAATTCATGTATAAGTGATTTTTCTAAATGCGTACAGCCAGAAAAAGAGTCAATGGTTACATTTTTTTCTGGCTGTAGGTACATTGCGGTATACGTTAAATTTGAGAGAATAATAAATGTAAAATGATATAATATATTTATAAACAATTTTTTTTCAAATAAATACGCTTATATTTCTCTAATTAGTTACTAAAAATAAAATATAAATTAGATAACATGTTATTGAAAATTAATTTTTTTTTATCGTTCACAGTCAGCGGCGGGCACACGTAAAACAGTCGGCGGGCACAATGGTGCCCGCGGGCATAAGGTTGGGGACCACTGCAGTAAGCCATGTGATTTTACAAATTAGAAAACTATTGAATTGTTATTTTTTCGTCGCGTTACCCCAGATTAAAAAAAATGAAGGTTCTACAATCATTATAAGCCGAGATATTGCAAATTTTTCAAGCGCGGATCATTTTTAAGTTCGACGCCTGAAAAAATATTTTTGAACCCAAAAAATTTTGCACCGTGCTGAACCTTAACCTAAACCCGAACCATAAATAAATTCCGGTTCAAGTCCCTGATATGTAGGTAACTTAACACTGACACATACAAAGGCACGTACGTATATATGTAGGTTGAGTGTTGTAAGTTTATTTGTTTTTCTGTTTTCCGTCACTTCGTCTGACGGCGCGTGTTAAATAAATACATCAAACGAACGGTTGTTACTACAGCTTTACCCCCCCCCCCCCACTCATATACTCCAACCCCAACGGCCACGCCACTCAAGCCGTTAAAACAGTTACACTTTGTGTTTTATTTGCGCGGAAGCTAATTACTGTATCACAAGGAATTGTACAAATTTGCTTTGAAAATCTGTTTTTTGGTGTATTTGTGGTACATTGCTTGTTAACAGTTTTATTATAGCTTCATTAGTTCAATAGTTTATGTATTGGTTTAAAGTTTAGGCTTGTATTTAAATGAACTTTTTTTTAGGATTCCGTAGAAAACTAGGAACCCTTATAGTTTCTCCATGTCCGTCCGTCATGAAAAATTTTGTCATAATAAGATGAAATTTGGTATACGGTCGTAGATTGATGACTCAAAAACAGAAATGATAAGATTTTTGAAAATAAAAATTTTTTAGACCCCCCTTTCATAAAATGAAAAGTGTTTTAAAAAAAAAATTCACCTACACCATTGAGTGGGGTGTCGTTAGAAAGGTCTCCTAATATGCAACAAAAAATGTAACCGAACCTTTTAATTTTAACTCTTCGATCACGATGTATTTTCTCTCCTAAGTGATTATAAAAGCGCCCCCCCCCATCTATTTTCTAAACTATAAATTAAAAAAATCTGAAAAAATTCCAGAACGTAGATTTTAATTAGTACTTTCACTGAAAATTATAACGGACATTGTCAAAAATATTTTGAACCCCCTTTCATAGACTGAAAATTGAACTTACATTTTTCCCCACTTACCCTATTGAGTGGGGTCTTCTAAAATGCAATAAAAAATGTCAGATAACTTTTTGATTTCAACCCTTCAGTCACGAAATATTTGCTTTTTAATGTTGCTGTTAGAGCGCCCCACCCCCTCTATTTTCTAAACTATCAATTTAAAAAATCTGAAAAAATTCCAGAATGTAGCTGTTAATTAGTACTTTTACTGAAAATTATAATGAACATTGTCAAAAATATTTTGGACCCCCTTTTCATAGATTGAAAAGTGAACTCACATTTTTTTCATTTACCCCATTGAGTGGGGTGTCATTTAATAGGTCTCCTAAAATGCAATAATAAAAGTCAAATGACTTTTTGATTTTAACCCTTCAGTCACGAAAATTTTGAAAAATACTTTTTATAAATCGTAGTGACAATGACTACGGAACCCTATCATGTGCGTACCCAACACGCACTTGCCCGTTTTTTATTTAATCGTTTTCACTTTTAACAAATACTAGCGGAATCTCGCGGCTTTGCTCGCGTAAACTTAGAAACTAATTAGAACCCTCCATACGTTATAAGGAATGACTACATTTTTTTTATATTGATTTTTATTCATTACCTATAAAAAAATGTAAATATCTCGGATCTTAGTTGAAAATTGTAAAAACTAACCCCCGTTTAGGGGTTGAATTTTTTTATTGCACATTATTTTGCCCGACTCCACCATTATAACTTAAGCAGCTATGCAGATAAACATATCAAAAACACACCTTGTCTACCTCCGCTATTATAGTTAAATGTCAAAATTTTTATTTTAATAGATGACTATTTTTCCCAAAACTTTCATAACTAAAACAGGTATGCAGATAAACATATTTAAAATATCCTCGTCCCCGTCCCATGCTATTAGGGCTTGAATATCGAACTTTCATTTTAATTGAATATTAATTTGTCCGAATTTACTTTAATATCATGAATAATTATGAAGATAAACATATCAAAATTTTACCCCCTCCCCATTTTCATAGGGGTTAAATTTTCATAACTGATATTTGTCTTGTAGAGAACCTACTTGCGCCATGTTTCTTTCAGTGAATAAAAAAAAAATATTAAAAAATTTTTTTTAGAGGGTTCGATGAAACGTCTATATTAATCAACTTAATCAATAGGTATATGAATACGTACAAATCTATAAGAAACAATCAAATAATTATCTTAAAACAATATCAGATTTCTCTCTACGATAACATTTCAGAACAATTATTTACACGGCAAGTATAGCATGAAACATTTCAAAATCAATTTGCATTGAATATATCAATCTATTCGAAAAGAAAAGCATATTAATAATTTCAACACATGAATATGAATGGACAGTGTTTTGCAATAATGTAACAGAAATATCATTTTTGAGTTTTTTTTTTAATATTTATTTTTGACATTCTTGTTTTGAATTTAGAGAAATCTTCCGAATACTTATAATTTTTGTACAACAGGGACACAAAGGCAGATAAAGAGGTGCCTCTGTGCCTGTCAGGGCGGGATTATACAAATAATATGGCAAAATACTATTTTCAGTTTGATTGAAGAGATAATGATTATAAAAAAATGTTTTTGAGATTAAATTAGAAGATCAATGTATCCAATTTAACTAATTAAACGCCTAATTTCTTTTTCCAATAATGAGAAAAAATTGCAAATGTGTTTTTATTTGCGCTTATCGAAAATGTTGGTTCTAGGTAATTTGTTCGAAAGAATTTTGTTCGAATAGATATTTTTACGAATTTTTGAAGTAATTTGTTTATGAGTTTCAAAATTTGGGTTCTTATATATAAAACAGGGCTGTATTATTTTTTTACAAATGTTATTATAAAATAAAAAATCTGAAAAACTTATAAACAATGAAAAGTAAGAGCCAATTAATATAATAATTAAATAAATAAATTACATTAAATCATTAGGCCAACATTTTTTTTTGTTAGGTAATTATTATATTATGATATCACATACTTTTCCTTAATACGCCTCTGGACTAATTATTTAAATTTAAAATTAAATAACAAATACCTTTCGTAATGTTTAAATTATTATTATTTTTACTATACATTCTTTTTAATACGGCCCTGGCTTAGTTATTGGTGATTGTTAATAAATTTATTATAAATGTATATGTTTTTGATTAACACTTGTTAAATATATATAAGAAACCTAGTCTAGATTTTGTCACCCATAAATTTTTAATTATTTTAAAAAAATTACCAAAATTTCATTCGAACAAAATTCCTTCGAACAAATCACCTTCGAACAAATTACTTTCGAACAACTTTCCGGATATGAAAACATTAACATCTTGCAATGAGAATTGTGTGGATTGATACATTAGTACATAACACTTTCAAAATATTATTTTATGTAAAAATATCGGTATTGAAAACCACACTTTGTTTACATTTCTTAAAAACATTTTAGTAAAAAATTTCAGTGAATGTTACCAGAAATCACAAGTTTTATGAAACCACGTTTGTGCAATCACGTGAAATTTAGCTTGCATGAAACTCATTATGCGTATCTATATCTATCTATGTATTTTTCAATTGAATGGTCCATGGAACTAAAGTTTCAAGTTTCACGAAACTGGTTTCATAAAAAAAGTTTCTTGTGTGCCTTATACGCAGGGTTGGCTCCCCACTGGGTAACCCAAAAAAACCCACCCGGGTTTTTTTGGGCAACTTGACTTAAAAAAACCCAGTGGGTTTTTTTTAAATTTCATTATTTTAGGGTATATTTGAATGAAATATTTTATTTTCTAACGAAATAATTATAATAAAATCATTCCAGACTTATATATTTTATTTGTAATTAAAATAACAGTGGTAATAATTAATTGTACCTATACATACAGACTCTGTGATTTGAAAACTTTTTGTCTAGACCTAAAAAAGTAAGCAAATATCACTCGTTTCTATAATATGAGAGAAGATCTAGAATGACGACAACCCCATTTTTTTAATACTAACCCTCTTTACTACAATTAGGATGGATAATTTTGGATTAATAAAAAAAAACTGTAACTATAAATGTTCATTTATTTCTCAAAAATAAACAGTGTCTGTTTTAAAACTCATGATAAATAAATATTTTAAATAATTTCTCTAGAAATAACCAACATTCTCGAATAAAGGATTTAAATATTTTTTACTCTGTAAGAAATGGAAGTATTGTAATACCGTTGAAAAATTGTGTCCGAGATAAATGCAGATTCTGATTGTACTATACATACAACTTCAATGTAAAGAACTTATATTTTCGTATAGCGGCTATGCATGTGTCTGCCTGGGCGAAGAATTTTCAAAGTATATTGTAAAAATTTGAATTACTTTTGGGGAAAATATTTGTCTTAGTAAGTACATTAGACCTATTGATTTTGGGGATTATCGGATTAGAGGTTTTGGAAATATTTGAAATTTTGTACCTAATATTGAACTGATAGTTCAATTGAACCTAAAGGACATTGATTTATTTATTTAAAGATCGAAATATATTTATAGATCGAAAGCAGCTATTAAAAAGAGAGAAAAACATGCTAAAAATTTAATTTTGAATAATAAAATATTACATTTTCTAATTCACGTTCCCTAATGCAACTTAATTCAAATTTTCAGAGTCTTATTCTACATTTTTGTTTTATGTTATTGAGGATATTACAGAACTAATATTTTTTTAAATATTTTAAATAGTACTTATAAGAAAAATTTTTGGAACATGAAAGTCATGTATGGTTCTCTTTATTATCTTTTGTCTTCCAGACCCACTTTGAATATTAAATTAAAATTAAATTATTTAAATATTTTTACGTATTTATTGCTAAATCTTTTATTCAATAATACTGGGCATTACCAGATAAACATTTAATTATGTTTGTCAAGTTTCAAAATAGGTCTTGAAAAAACAGGAAACCATTTCGAACAGTTAATTAACATATTAAAAATAGTTTTTTTTTAATTTTGTTACTAGGCAATTCAAAAAAGGTATATTATAGAAAACTATATTTGGAAATTCGAAGGACCTTTTTTATATAATGAAAATACTAAAGATAATTTTCCTTTTTTAGACGCAATTACATCAATCAACATCATTTGAATACATTTTTTTGTGTTTAAAATATATAATTTATATGTCTTTACTTAATTTAAAAAAAAACCCAATAAAACCCAAAAAAACCCGGTTTTAAAACCCAATAAAACCCGCTGGGCTGGGCTTTTTTAAAAAAACCCGGGTTTTTGCCAACCCTGCTTATACGATATATTTTATGTTTCCAAAAAAAAAGCACTTTTTTGAGTAGAATTGTTTGGTGTATTTAGAATTTTTATATCACTTTTAGTTTCTGAGTTACAAGCCCTAACTTTAGTTTTTCTTATGGGCCGCCAAGTTGGCTATATCATATTCGAACGTGTTTTTTACTCTACTTTACAACGATATGTCACATGTCATACTTATTATTAAAAAAAAGTAAAAACCTTTTTTTTGTAATAGTTTATTGTTTTTAAATATGCATTTGTTATTTTCATTGTTGTTATTGCGATTTTTGTTTAACAATTTTTGTTTTTCATGGCTTACTTAAATGTTTGTAATAAAATACTTTATAAATATCACCAATATTTAGTACTTCGACTTATTTTCTATAATAAGTATGTCATGTGATATATCATTGGAAAGTAGAGTAAAAAACACGTTCAAATATGATATAGCCAACTTGGCGGCCCATAAGAAAAACTAAAGTTAGGGCTTGTAACTCAGAAACTAAAAGTGATATAAAAATTCTAAATACACCAAACAATTCTACTCAAAAAAGTGCTTTAAGAAACCGCAAACAAAAAGTACCTATCTACTTTGCCAAAAAAGTTATAGTCATTTAAAGAAATTACGAATTTTCAGTTTTTTGGGTATACCGCCTGAACCACATAAAATTATTAATATTTTTTGATGTTGTAATACTCACCCCTTTCTTACAAATAATTCATCTCATTTAACCACATCTGTATCTCTTACCGTTTAGGATATCCCCATCTTGGGCACCCTGTATACACATGTGTTAAATTTTGAAAGGTATTTTGTACCGATGTTTCCTTAAAACATACGTTTTTTAGAACATTGAACATTTCGGCGGGGTTTTGTCCCCAAAACTACGCCACTGCAAAAAGTACTAAAATTTTTGAGTAAATTGATTAAAATAACCCATTATTATCGATTAGGTAGACAAAACAATGTCCTACAAGTATATTTTTTAAATGATACGATACTATGTAGTTCTTACTTCAACCGAAAAAAAAATAATTAAATAATTCATGTAATATATTTAAAAGGTTTTACACTAAATTAGATAAGTAACCATTTATATGTATGTCCTGAGCTAGTGTGCGAGCGAGTGTGTGTGTGTGTGTGTGTGTGTGTGTGTGTGTGTGTCTGTGTGTGTGTGTGTGTGTGTGTGTGTGTGTCTCCGCCACGCGAAATGTTAATTAGCGTAGATATATTAATCAAGTATTCATTAGCTACAGGTAGAGGTTGTTGCATGTTAACATGCAACGGTATTATCCAATGGCGTGTTTTACATCACCTAATATCATATGCATATTATACTACCTTCATATCTATCTATTATACCATACACTAAATATATAATACGTTATATAATTATTTTTTATTTAATTATTTGCTTCATACTTCTATACAAATAAATAATAATACATCGTTGTAAATTAATTATATTCATATTACAATTGTATGTTTTTAAATAATAAAAAAAATATTTTATAACTAGTTGTTGTTGCAGCCGAAAACGAATCAAACCCTTTCACACATACACGGTTCTCATACGGTTCATATTAGGTTTTATTTTTTTTTTCGTATACTCAGTAGTTATCATGGAGAGAAAGCAAGTTGTTGCCATGTTGTTTCTCTATAAAAAAATTAAAAAACGATGGAGGAATACTAGAATTCATTGCGAGCACCCTCTCATCACTTTACAGCAGGAATTTGGAGCATTCTACACTATTTTCCCGAAGCTAAAGAGCATGAAGACGATCCACATCAACATCTGGAAAACCGCTCATTTTATTAGAAAATCCGCGACAAAACTTAAAAAAAAGAACACTCGCTATCAGGTTAAAACAGAAACTAAACTGTTCGTGTGGAGGGAGTATTCGGTTCTGTACGGTTTCTATTAGGTACCGAATACAAACTGAATCACCGTTTCACACTTGTCGGCAGCGACCGAAAACGAACCGAACCGAATGAAACCGTATATGTGTGAAATAGGCCTTAGCCTTGTTTCACACACACGCGGTTCCATTCGGTTCGATTCTTTTTCGGTTGCAGCCGAAAACGAATCAAACCCTTTCACACATACACGGTTCTCATACGGTTCATATTAGGTTTTATTTTTTTTCGTACACTCAGTAGTTATCATGGAGAGAAAGCAAGTTGTTGCCATGTTGTTTCTCTATAAAAAATTAAAAAACGAAGGAGGAATACTAGAATTCATTGAGAGCACCCTCTCATCACTTTACAGCAGTAATTTGGAGCATTCTACACTATTTACCCGAAGCTAAAGAGCATGAAGACGATCCATATCAACATCTGGAAAACCGCTCATTTTATTAGAAAAACCGCGACAAAACATAAAAAAAAATAACACTCGCTATCAGGTTAAAACAGAAACTAAACTGTTCGTGTGGAGGGAGTATTCGGTTCTGTACGGTTTCTATTAGGTACCGAATACAAACTGAATCACCGTTTCACACTTGTCGGCAGCGACCGAAAACGAACCGAACCGAATGAAACCGTATATGTGTGAAATAGGCCTTAGCCTTGTTTCACACACACACGGTTCCATTCGGTTCGATTCTTTTTCGGTTGCAGCCGAAAACGAATCAAACCCTTTCACACATACACGGTTCTCATACGGTTCATATTAGGTTTTATTTTTTTTCGTACACTCAGTAGTTATCATGGAGAGAAAGCAAGTTGTTGCCATGTTGTTTCTCTATAAAAAATTAAAAAACGAAGGAGGAATACTAGAATTCATTGGGAGCACCCTCTCATCACTTTACAGCAGTAATTTGGAGCATTCTACACTATTTACCCGAATCTAAAGAGCATGAAGACGATCCACATCAACATCTAGAAAACCGCTCATTTTATTAGAAAAACCGCGACAAAACATAAAAAAAAGAACACTCGCTATCAGGTTAAAACCGAAACTAAACCGAGTGTGTGTGAACGCGTTGATTGCTTTCTGTTCCCTGCACACGAATAGAAACCTGATGAAAACTGTTCGTGTGAAGGGAGTATTCGGTGCTCTACGGTTTCTATTAGGTACCGAATACAAACTGAAACACCGTTTCACACTTGTCGCCAGCGACCGAAAACGAACCGAACCGAATGGAACTGTATATGTGTGAAATAGGCCTTATACATAATACAGATTCTGTTCGGTTTTAGTTCCGCATTTACACGCTAGATGTCTACGCCAAAAAGTATAACAAATGCCACTCGCATGAAACATATATATACTCGAGTGGAAGAGGTAGGCCAAAAATCGGAACCTATAATGGGCGGTCCGCATTTTTCAGACCTGCGCAGATGTAAGAAATTTACTTTGTGCGCAGTCACCACTCACGCGTTTGGTTTTGAGGTTATGTGTCAATGTGCATTTGTTGAATTTGTGAATTTTTAATAATGCCGAGGGCGTGTTGCATTACCAAATGTATTTACAAGCCACGTTATTCAAGTATGTACATTTGATAGGTTTCTTAGGATGACAGCGGCCGCTGTTTGGTCAAAAATTACGAGACGGTACTCACACAACTATACGGTTGCGCAGTCAACTACTGGACAGCGGTCCGAGCACGAGAGACCACCCAGCTTGGGGGTCATACTTTGACTCAAAAAATTGTACTACAGAGATACAGAGTTCACTATCTCCTTATTAAATGCTTCACGGTCACACACCTCTTTTTTAAAAGCTTTTATTTAACTTCACTTGTTTGTTAGTTAGTTAGTTAAGATCAAATTTTGCAATAAAATTTTCGACTAGTTCTAATTAAGATAGAGCTTTTGTATACATATATGAGTCCGGTGACAATGTAATATAGTATATCTAATATCGTTTTAAATCCAATATGGCGGATGTTCCAAGATGGCGGATTACCTTTATCTTTATGATCATCTTCATATGGGTATCAAATGAAAGGATTTGATGAGTAGAATACAAATAGCTATGTGACGTCATTCTAAATCGAATATGGCGGACGCCCCAAAATGGCGATTTACCTTTTTCTACATAATCATCTTGATATGGGTATCAAATGAAAGGGTTTGACGAGTAGAATACGATTAGCTATGTGACGTCATTCTAAATCCAATATGGCGAGCGCCTCAAGATGGCCGATTACATTTTTCGCTTAACCATCTTGATATGGGTATCAAATAAAAGGGTTTGATAAGTAAAATACGATTAGCTATGTGACGTCATCCTAAATACAATATGGCAGACGCCCGAAGATGGCGGATTACCTTTTTCTTTATAACTATCTTGATAAGAGTATCAAATGAAAGAGTTTGTCGAGCTTTACCTGTTAGTATGTTAGTTATTTAGTCAGTAACTAAAAATTTGAAAATAAAATTATATAAAAAAATACTTTTTAAAAACAAGCTTTTATTAAAAATGTACTAAAAATTAAAAAATAAATTTTCAGCTATCACAAAAAATTCAGGTTTTTATGACTAAAACCAATAAAAGCGCGGGGCGCTCTGAAGACAAATGTATGAATAAAAATTCTTATGCAGAATAAGAAATGAAATATAAATTGATATAAGATAACAGTAGAAAATTTGCACATTAAATCAAATAAATACAGTAGAATTTTTGATAAACTATAATAATACTTTACTATAATGAAATAATTAATTAATAAAAAACTATACATTTACCTTCATGAGCACCCCGCGCTTTTATTGGTTTCAGTCATAAAAACCTGAATTTTTTGTGATAACTGAAAATTTATTTTTTTAATTTTTAGTGCATTTTTAATAAAAGATTGTTTTTAAAAAGTATTTTTTTATATAATTTTATATCTAATAAATTTTCGGAATACAAATTAGCGTATTTGCTTTCTCAGGATGCAAGCTATCTCCTTGACAAATTTCAACAAAATCGGTTCAGCGGTTTAGACGCCAAAAGATAGCATCATATACACAGATATAAAGGTTTACTTCAGCCAAGTAAACCTTGTTTTGTGTATAACGAAAACAATATTTTCTTAATAAGATAAGAAATATATTCTTAAACTAACTATAGTATTCTTGGACGAAGAAATAATGTAGTTGGATTAAGAGTAATTTTCTTATATTAAGAAAATATTGTTTTCGTTATATACAAAACAAGATTTTCTTGGTCCAATGCAGTTTTTTTGTGTGTAACAGACAAACATACACACTCGTATTTAAAAAAAATGTTCTTGTACATTTTTATTGCACTTATTTTTATTTCAAACAATTTGGATTAACCAGACCTGGCTTACACCAATTCCTCTGGTTACTTACATCACTGTATTGAATAGATTCAAATGACTCGATTCACTCTAAAAAACTTGCTTTTCCCATATCTTCTTACACAGGGGCGAGGGGGGCATAGTGGGGTAGTGGAGCATAGCGGGGAATTTCTCATGCAGGTCGAATGAAACCCCGTGGAAAGATTCAAATGGCTCACTTTGATTGGTCATTAGTCGGCACGTGACCTTCACGGGCGAGCAACACCATTTCGACAGCCGTTTATGCTACATAAACAAAAGTCTTAAAAACAGTGTTTTCGTTAAAAACATACGTGAAATTAAACAGCAATTTTTTCTCGAGCCTAATTATGTATTGTGGTGGTTATTATTTCGTTTTGTAACAGTTCCTTCTGGATTTCAAATTAAAAATTACATCTTAAAATTGATGCTAAATGTTGTTCTAAAAGATTGTATTGTTGATAATAAAGACTATTACATAAGGTACCCCACTTTACCCCTATATACGGGGCATAGCGGGGCAAATGCCATTTTATATTTATGTATTCCCATATCGTAGAGTTCTTATCGTAATCGAGAAAAATATATCCATAGTCATTCGTAATGCGTTAAACCATGATATTGAGTTAAAATTTGTTGTTTAATCATAATATTTTATCTTGTAGGTATGCTTGAGTCTTAAGTACCGCAATATGCCCCCCTCGCCCCTATTACAATACACATACAGGATGTCCAAGATAAGCGTGAAATGCATGGGGATATCCTAAACGGTAAGAGATACAGATGTGGTTAAATGAGATGAATTATTTGTAAAAAAGGGGTGAGTATTACAACATCAAAAAATATTAATAATTTTATGTGGTTTAGGCGGTATACTCAAAAAACTGAAAATTCGGAATTTCTTTAAATGGCTATAACTTTTTTGGGAAAGTAGATAGTTACTTTTTGTTTGCGGTTTCTTAAAGCACTTTTTTGAGTAAAATTGATTGGTGTATTTAGAATTTTTATATCACTTTTAGTTACCGAGTTACAAGCCCTAACTTTAGTTTTTCTTATGGGCCGCCAAGTTGGCTATATCATATTTGAACGTGTTTTTTACTCTACTTTACAATGATATGTCACATGTCATACTTATTACAAAAAAATTAATTATTAAAAAAAGTAAAAACCTTTTTTTTGTAATAGTTCATTGTTTTTAAATATGCATTTGTTATTTTCATTGTTGTTATTGCGATTTTTGTTTAACAATTTTTGTTTTTCATGGCTTACTTAAATGTTTGTAATAAAATGATTTACAAATATCACCAGTATTTAGTACTTCGACTTATTTTCTATAATAAATATGTCATGTGACATATCGTTGTAAAGTAGAGTAAAAAACGCGTTCAAATATGCTATAGCGAACATAGCGGCACATAAGAAAAACTAAAGTTAGGGCTCATAACTCGGAAACTAAAAGTGATATAAAAAATCTAAATACACCAATCGATTCAACATAAAAAAGTGCTTTGAGAAACCATCTACAAAAAATACCTATCTACTTTGACAAAAAAGTTATAGCCATTTAAAGAAATTACGAATTTTCAGTTTTTTGGGTATACCGCCTAAACCACATAGAATTATGAATATTTTTTGATGTAGTAATACTCACCCCTTTCTTACAAATAATTGATCTGATTTAACCAAACCTGTATCTCTTATAGATACTGAGATCCCCATGATGGAAAAGTTATCTGGGACACCCGGTATAGTAGTAGATCGCCTATATTTTACCTACCTTAACGGCAACATACAGTATACACATGATATTTTTTTCTGCACAGTACCTTTCGAATGATATAAGTTTCATTCATCTCTTTTTATAATAAATACAAAAAAAAAACGTTCGACAAATTTTGATATTTACATTTTAATATATAGATTGTACCTACTTTGAAATATTATTTATGATAAAATATAAATAAATATAAAATTCCATCTTTTCTTTTCCAGGCTGTTTTCCCTAGAGGATCACAATGGCGACTTCCCTGACTGGCGTGGGAGTTATTTGGGCGTCTCTGTCTCTAGTGGCTGCTCTACTCAGTTGTGCAGGATTCTACTTACCATTCTGGATACAGGTTAGTAAAAAAAAATAAACAAATTCAAAATCATTGAATTTACGAAGTCGATCCGTGAAATAATAATTTAAATAAAACATATATTATTCAAAGGTATCGTGTGAGATGCTTAGGGAAACGATTGATTTGTGGCGTAATGCTGCCGTATTGCATTTATACGATTTTATTTTAAGATGTGGCAATTTATACATAAAGTATGTATGTATATGCAATTGACTATTTATACATACAGTATGTATACGCAATTGGTTAGGTTAGGTGGCGTAATGCTGCCGTATTGCATTTATACGATTTTATTTTAAGATGTGGCAATTTATACATTAAGTATGTATGTATATGCAATTGACTATTTATACATACAGTATGTATACGCAATTGGTTAGGTTAGGTGGCGTAATGCTGCCGTATTGCATTTATACGATTTTATTTTAAGATGTGGCAATTTATACATTAAGTATGTATGTATGTATATGCAATTGACTATTTATACATAAAGTATGTATACGCAATTGGTTATTTATACATACTGTATGTTTATGCAGTTAATGGGTGCTTACGTCATAAAAGGAAGACATCCCTATACAATTTTACGTTCTAGGCTAGGACATACAAAAAGTACCTATCTACTTTGCCAAAAAAGTTATAGTCATTTAAAGAAATTCTGAATTTTCAGTTTTTGGGTATACCGCCTGAACCACATAAAATTACAAACATTTTTTGATGTTGTAATACTCACCCCTTTCTTACAAATAATTCATCTCATTTAACCACATCTGTATCTCTTACCGTTTAGGATATCCCCATGCATTGCACGCTTATCTTGGACACCCTGTATATTAGATGTTTAAATAACCAATTGCGTATACCGGGTGTCCCAGATAACTTTTCCAGCATGGGGATCTCAGTATCTATAAGAGATACAGGTTTGGTTAAATGAGATGAATTATTTGTATGAAAGGGGTGAGTATTATTACACAAAAAAATATTCATAATTCTATGTGGTTTAGGTGGTATACCCAAAAAACTGAAAATTCGGAATTTCTTTAAATGGCTATAACTTTTTTGTTAAAGTAGATAGGTACTTTTTGTTTGCGGTTTCTTGAAACACTTTTTTGTGTAGAATTGATTGGTGTATTTAGATTTTTAATATCTCTTTTAGTTTACGAGATACAAGCCCTAACTTCAGTTTTTCTAATGGGCCGCTAAGTTGGCTATGGCATATTTGAACGTGTTTTTTACTCTACTTTACAACGATATGTCACTTGCCATATTTATTATCGAAAAAAGTCGAAATACCAAATATCAGTGATATTTATGAAGTATTTTATTACTAACTTTTAAGTGAGCCATGAAAAACAAAAATTGTAAACAAAAATCACAATAACAACAATCAAAATAACAAATGAATATTTGAAACAATGAATTATTTGAAAAAATATATTATATTTTTTTTTTCGATAATAAATATGGCATGTGACACATCGTTGTAAAGTAGAGTAAAAAACACGTTCAAATATGCCATAGCCAACTTAGTGGCCCATAAGAAAAACTGAAGTTAGGGCTTGTATCTCGTAAACTAAAAGAGATATTAAAAATCTAAATACACAAATCGATTCTACACAAAAAAGTGTTTCAAGAAACCGCAAACAAAAAGTACCTATCTACTTTAACAAAAAAGTTATAGCCATTTAAAGAAATTCCGAATTTTCAGTTTTTTGGGTATACCGCCTAAACCACATAGAATTATGAATATTTTTTTGTGTAATAATACTCACCCCTTTCATACAAATAATTCATCTCATTTAACCAAACCTGTATCTCTTATAGATACTGAGATCCCCATGCTGGAAAAGTTATCTGGGACACCCGGTATACTGTACCATTATTTTAATAATATTTAATTTTTTGAAGTCGAACTTCTTTAGCGAGACTAGTTAATTGAAATAACTTTGACAAATTTTAAGGGGCTATACCAGTCTGTGAACGCTGGAAAGGCTGTAGCCGGGTAAGCATGCAAAATCGGCCTTTGCATGGATTTGGCTGATTATTTTTTTGAAAGTCACATTCTATGTAACATTCAACCTGACCAAATATTAGCTTCCAAAAATTTGTAGTTTTCGAAAAAAAAATTTTTTTTGATTTAAAAAAAAAAATTTTTTTTTGATAATCCATTAATCGAATTTGATGGTGCTTGTGGTATATTATAGAGGTACTTATGACTCATCAGAGGTAATTTTATTATGGTCCTCTGTACATAGTAAACCAGAAAAAAAATTAATAAAATTTAAAAAATTAAAAAACACTAAGTTGTACTCGGGGGGCAATCACCATTTTTTTATAAAATATACCTCGTACGTACCCAAACAACATATCAAAATCCCAAACTGATATGAAGGGTATAACATACTCGTATAAATTCGCATACGGTCGTATTGGCGCGGCGCGCGCGTGACGCTGGTGGACTATATGGAGTGCAAGTGTCTTAATACTTTTAAAACATCTCTAATTTGTTGCTAAATAACAGGGCTGAACTAGCCTGGAGAGATCCGGGGAATTTGAAGGGGCCCATGGCCTGACAAAGATAAAATATAGAGGCCGTAGCCGGGAATGTATGGGAACCGCCATTGAATCAATTATGCTAATTTTTTCTCATAGGTTGCTTTTTAGAAACATAAAATCGCCTCAGATCGCTTTTAAAATGTTATAATCGTCTTTAGTAGCAATAAATCACATTGCCGCTGCGAACTAACGACTCTTCTTGTATAATAAGTTATAGATAGGATTTTTTTTTCAAAATAAAAATGTTCTTAGTAAACATAAAAATTTTGAAGCACAAATACAATTAGGGCGATTTTATGTTTCTTAAAAAGCAACCTATGAAAAAAAATTAGCATAATTGATTCAATGGCGGTTCCCATACATTCCCGGCTACGGCCTCTATATTTTATCTTTGTCAGGCCATGGGCCCCTTCAAAATCCCCGGATCTCTCCAGGCTAGTTCAGCCCTGTTGTTTAGCAACAAATTAGAGATGTTTTAAAAGTATTAAGACACTTGCACTCCATATAGTCCACCCGCGTCACGCGCGCGCCGCGCCAATACGACCGTATGCGAATTTATACGAGTATGTTATACCCTTCATATCAGTTTGGGATTTTGATATGTTGTTTGGGTACGTACGAGGTATATTTTATAAAAAAATGGTGATTGCCCCCCGAGTACAACTTAGTGTTTTTTAATTTTTTAAATTTTATTAATTTTTTTTTCTGGTTTACTATGTACAGAGGACCATAATAAAATTACCTCTGATGAGTCATAAGTACCTCTATAATATACCACAAGCACCATCAAATTCGATTAATGGATTATCAAAAAAAAATTTTTTTTTTAAAATCAAAAAAAATTTTTTTTTCGAAAACTACAAATTTTTGGAAGCTAATATTTGGTCAGGTTGAATGTTACATAGAATGTGACTTTCAAAAAAATAATCAGCCAAATCCATGCAAAGGCCGATTTTGCATGCTTACCCGGCTACAGCCTTTGAGTGATTTTCGGAACTTTTTTGGAAGAAAAATACTCAATGAAATATTTTGGAAAAATGAGAATATATTTAGCTATATTAGAGGTGCATTTCATAATTTTTTCACGTAAAAATATCGATATCTAAGCGACTTATGCGCTGTCTTCGGAGACACAAAAAAAAACACTGCGGCCATGATTCCAGACGATGAAGTAGCTGAAATTGAAGAAAGAAAAAATGTCGTTAAACTGGAAGGTATTTCCTGTACGATGACCTACGATTTTAGAAAAATATCAAAATCTAACAAAATGGCGTAGTTATGAAAAAAATTATGTTTTATTGCCTATAAAATGGTCGTATTTTTAATGCCAAATTGTCAATTTTCATCCAATCAAAAATATCCTAGTTCATCGTAGAGTAAATATATTCAAGAGTACTCAGTTCAAATTTAAAGTAAATCGGATTATTGCTCTTTGAGTTACAATGTCAGCAAATTTGAAAAATCTCATTTCGAGAAACACGCATTTAAAGATTTAACTATCGATTTCATATCTGCGAGGGGTCGCTCTTTAGAAGGCTGCTGTTTGGAGAGATACAGTCTTGAAATTTTCACAGAATATTCTTGAAACTATGTATAAACTCTCCAAAAAGGTAAAAAAAAGATTTTTTGAAAATTTCACACTGGTACGGCCTCTTAAAGACAAGACGTTAAGAAGAAATATAGTCTCTCTGCCTGTCTGTCTCTTACTGCGCTTGTCACTCGAGAACCACGATTTACGTATTTTTTTAATTCATATGTATTTTTCCTCAGATTTCAGTATATATTTTGTTACGTAAGGTGGCATAAGGAATAAGCAATGACGATAATAGTAAATCAAGTCGGAAAAAAATTCCGCCAGCGCACCCTTTTGCAATACGCTGCTTAAACTGTTAAATATTAAACAATATAATGTAGCAAATAATGTAGGATAAAATGATATACAATTATTTTACTATATTTTTCAAAAATCCTAAACAATAATTTCGTAACCCACGTGAGCAAAACCGCGGGCACAGCTAGTATATATCACTACCAAAAATATCATGGCCTCATACTGGCTGTCATTTCGGACATAGGTCAGTTAATGTAACCCCCCCCCCCCTGCACACGTCTCTAACTACAGACTTTTTCCCAAAGGAATATGTAGCGAACGATTGGATTTCGAGTTAGGATCTTTTAGACTTGACAGCTAATACATTTTTTCCACGTTATTTTGAAATGGAAAACATGTTATACCTTTATTCCTAAAGATTTATTGACATTTATAATTTTAGAGACATTGTTTTCTTTTTTACGTGTTGGATTACTCGGCTTAGCACGAATGGATGCCTAAATGTCACCTCATGACCTAACTATACGTACGTTCAAAAAATAATGTTTAACGATTTTTTCACATAAACATTTAGGTAACAAACTAGGTAAAAAAATAAATATTGTTAAAAAGAATAAATCACTAAATACATATGATCCATTTTAATATACCCAGGACAAAAGTTGAAAGGTTTATTGGGGGAATCAAATGGCGCTATAAAATAATTTTTGGTGGAGGTCTAGAGGTTGCATCTTTGTTTTTTAAATGGGAACTCTTATTAACTTCCCAATAGGAAGTTATTGTAATTGGTCCGAAAATCGAAATCAAAAATTTTAACATATTTTCATGTTTAAAGGTCATTGGAGTATATTTACACTATTTTTAGAAAAATGTCTGTGTGTGTGTGTGTGTGTGTGTGTGTGTGTGTGTGTGTGTGTGTGTGTGTGTGTGTGTGTGTGTGTGTGTGTGTGTGTGTGTGTGTGTGTGTGTGTGTGTGTGTGTGTGTGTGTGTGTGTGTGTGTGTGTGTGTGTGTGTGTGTGTGTGTGTGTGTGTGTGTGTGTGTGTGTGTGTGTGTGTGTGTGTGTGTGTGTGTGTGTGTGTGTGTGTGTATGTATGTACGTACGTGTCATTTTTTTCCGGGACGAAATCTCGTGAATAAAAAATGCTATTGACTTCGTTGGGGTGTTAATCGAAGCGTCTTGGCGTGAATAAGATCTGAAAGAAATGATTTTCCGAAATTCAACCCCTACTGGGGTAAAAAGGGATGTTTTTTGAGTTATTTTTTTGTTTTGATCGGATTTACTCGCAACTTAGATTTATTTAGAATAAATATTATACAATACATATAATAAAACGTGTATTTCAATATTTGTTTTTTATATGGGTCTAAACCGCCATTAAAAGGGTGAAAACCACCATCAAAATTTGAATTTGAAATACTAATAAATACGTCTACTAATTCATGTTGCCATGGAAACAACCGAAATTAAAACTGCCAGATTAGTTATTCTAAAAATGTGCATTATATTTTTGACATTAGGATATTAGAAAACTAATATTAATAATATTAGTTTTGGTGGGTTTTATTTCTGACAAATTCCATTAAAATTTTTCATATACCTACATATTAAAAAAAAAATTAATTATGGAAACAATAAATAATCAGTATTCAAGTATTGATAGCCATACCATGTTGGGAAGTTGATTGTGTGGATCTAAAAGATCGCACCCCACGGCATTATACGTTATATAGTTTAATTTTATATCCCCGGGTAAAATTGGATCCAGCAGCTAGTTTTTTTATTGCAGTCGTATTCTCGGTGAAATAAAGACAATTTTCAATTTATTTTTTACTCGGAGACTAACACTAACGTACAAATATTTATTTTGATCTAATAAAATGATTTCTTTTTTACTATTTTTTTTTTGTTTGAATAAATTTTATAGCAATACCAATGTAGTTCAAAAATAATAAATTAATAAAATAATAAATAAAATAGTTAAAACTACAAGCTGTTTAAAAGAATTCAATAGAGCTTAAAAGAAAAAATCACATATATGTATAGAGTGTCCCATTTTAATATATCATCCCCTTTATTTTTTTTATTAATTCAGTCAAGAAACGTTTCAAATTAAAGTTGTTCGGTTTTGAGAGGGAATGAAAATGGCGTTAATAATTCAAGGTCAACATTTTGTTTTCAAATGGAAACCTGTATTTTTATTACAGTATCTTATTTATAGAAAAAGTAGCTTTTGTCTAATATAATTTTTAGTATATCTCGATGGTTTGCGAGTAAAAAATTAATAAAACTCTAAAATCTCAAAAAATTTTGTTAAATTTAATGTTAAAGCAAAATGAAGACACAATTTTTATTTATTTTAGACAAAAGCTGCAACTTTTTTTCTACATAGACCCCTTTTAAAATAATGATTTTCCTTATATTTCCCCCCTAACATCTTTAGATTCTAGAAAACATAAATATACTACTAAAAGTACATGTAAAAAAATATGGAGAACCATACATGACTTCCATGTTCTATAATATCTTTTACAATAATTAAAAAAAATTAAAACAGAAAAATTATCTTAGACCTCTGAAATAATATACACCCTTTTTAAATTTTCAACTAAACTCCTTTAGAATTCCCTGTTTTAAACCCTTCTTCCTTTTTTTTAAAATACTAACCTGGGGCAAGTAAATAGATCAGCCTGTGTATATGTATACATAATTATTTATTTTGATCTGAACATGAAAAGTTAGTAATTTGTTTAAATTGTAAATGTTATCAATATTATTATCATGGCTTTGATTAAATTATTTATAATACAAACTAACTAAATTATTGTAAAGTTTTAATGTCAAAGGTTAAATAGTTAATTTAAATTTACAATAAATACACGAAGTACTGATTTAGACACGTCGAATAAATTTGTAAGTGAAATGTTTCTTGATTAAGGAATTTGTTTGGATCAAATGTTATTTTCGAAAACACAAATGAAAGAATAATTTGTAAGCTAATTACAAAGTTTGATTACATTTATAAACGTGTGGAAATTAATTTCAACAAAGATAATCAATTTATTCTAACCTAACATGAAAACTTTTGCCAAACAAAATTTTCATATGAAATTTCGTCTCATTGTAAATATTTTATTAATAAATTAAAATTTCTATCGTGTTTTTGGTGTTAAATTATATTAATTTTAGATAAAACTGGTTCAATTAATAAATATTATTGGTTAAATTGAAAACCAGTATCATAATATTGATATTATTATCAATGTTGGATTTAATAGAGAGAGGGGGAATTTTAATAAAAATAATTAATGTTTAATAAAAAAAGTACAATCATTTTATTTTTGGATCAATAAATAATCTAATAGTTTTTTTCCGAAAGAGTCGAAAATTTTATTAATTTTAAGTATTTTAAATTCTAAATTATGGATTAATAAATGATAGGGTTCCGTAGTCATTCTCACTACGATTTATAAAAAAGATTTATTTAAAAATTTTCGTGACTGAAGGGTTAAAATCAAAAAGTCATTTTACTTTTATTATTGCATTTTAGGAGACCTATTTAATTACACCCCACTCAATGGGGTAAATGAAAAAAATGTGAGTTCACTTTTCAGTATATGAAAGGGGGGTCCAAAATATTTTTGACAATGTTCGTTATAATTTTCAGTGAAAGTACTAATTGAAAACTACATTCCGAATTTCATTAAGATTTTTTGAATCGATAATTTAGAAAATAGAGGGGGGGGGACGCTCTGACAATTACATTAAAAAGTAAGTATATCGTGAGTGAAGGGTTAAAATCAAAAGGTCCTGATACATTTTTTTTAATTTTAGTTTTTTACGGAACCCTTATAAAACGACCCTATATTGATCACGGACACGCACATGTTCTTCATTCTCTTCAACTTACATTATCTAATTGATAATAGCTATTTCATATTGACGAAAGAAATCTCTATAAAAGTGTATACGTGTTCGTTCGTGTCATGATTTATTAAAAAAAAAGTTAATAATTTTTGCTACAGTATCTGTTGTCAATTTTATTGAAAATATTAATTACAAGTTACAATCAGGATTTTTTTCAGATTTTTTGCATCGATAGTTTGGCAATAATAGAGGGAGGAACACTCTGATAACAACTTTGAATGTATGTATATGTTGCTGTAAAAGCCCGAACAGATAAAACCTAGGTTTACCGCAGAGACACGGTAATATATGTTACAAAAATATACAATCAAGTGATTTTTTGCCTGAAATAAACCTAAAACCTAAATTAATCCCCTTTCGCCCCAATAGATTGTCCTAACCAAGGCGGAGATTGAATCCCCGTATTTTATACTAGACTAAACCCCTTTAGTCCCAATAGATTGCCCTAACCAAGGTGAAGATTGAATCCCCGTATTTTATACTAGATTAATCCCCTTTCGCCCCAATAGTTATACATATTGACATTTCTATAACAAATACCTACTCTATTTTTCAACATTTACCGTGTCTCTGCGGTAAAACCTAGGTTTTACCGAGTGTATGATGGTAAAAGTCCGAAATAAACGATAATCACAGACCAGTTCGGACTTTTACCATTAACAGTTGGTAAAACCTAGGTTTTACCGATAAATTCTAGTTTTACCTCAGTTCGGACTTTTACAGTAACATACAGGATGATTCAGCACTGTCGTGCCAAACTTAAACAGTAGATTGAGAAAAATATTTTAAGCAAAAAACTTCTAATAAACATGTGTCCGGAAATTATTCCTTAGGGAACTACAGGCCTCCAAAGATTTTACTAAAAATGAGTTTTAATTTAATATCTAGAGAACCCTTTGTGATAAAATTATGAAATTTGGTATTTGGTTTAGTAATAATAAGTGTCGATTTCTCATATTAACTAGTTATAATTTAGACTAGGGATGTATGGGGCCAGTGGGCCCATCGATTTTGATCTTGTAATTGTTTGTTCCTTAATTTTTTTCCTGAGTTGATACTTTTATAAGATTATATGACACAAAATACACAAAAACATATTTTGCTTGTTTATCATAGGATAAACCGTTTTTGAGTAATATCGATGGAAATGAAAGCATGCAGAATTTAACTTAATACGGATGTTTGAAATTACAAAAAATAAATTTATGTTCTTATTCTATGATTAAAGGTAAAAATAAAATTCATTTAAATAAACCTCCGAAAATGCATCCATATCAACAAATAGCCATTTTAAGTTTGTTTTTTAGTCATGTTAATAAAGTTCATGTAACAGTAAAAGAACTGGCTATAGATCTTACAGGATTCATATTAGGGGGTTTATTTAAATGAACTTTATTCTTACCTTTAATCATAGAATAAGAATATAAATTTATTTTTTGTAATTTCAAACATCCGTATTAAGTTAAATTCTGCATGCTTTCATTTCCATCGATATTACTCGAAAACTTTTTATTTTATGATAAACAAGCAAAGTATGTTTTTGTGTATTTTGTGTCATGTAATCTTATAAAAGTATCAGCTCAGGAAAAAAGTTAAAGAACAAACAAATACAAGATCAAAATCGATGGCCCCACTGGCCCCATACAGCCCTGGCCTAAAATATAATTGGTTAATATTAGAAATCGATAACACATATTATTACTACACCAAATACTAAATTTCATAATTCTATCACAAAGGGTTCTCTAGATATTAAATTAAAACTAGTTTTTAGTAAAATATTTGGAAGCCTGTAGTTCCCTAAGGAAAAATTTCCGGACACATGTTTATTGGGAGTTTTTTGCTTAAAATATTTTTCTCTCTACTGTTCAAGTTTGGCACGACAGTGCTGAATCACCCTGTATATTAATATGTATATCGTGGTTGGAGGATTAAAATCAAAAGATTCTAAAACAATGTTTATTGCATTTTTAAAACCTATCTATTGGGAAGGGAAAATCGGAAAATATATTTTGCCCGACAAAGAAATTTTTGTTTTAGAATTTCAATAAACAATCATGAAAAAATCAGCTGATTAATATTATTAATGCGTTGACAGTAGTTTTTAATAAAATAATGTTAATGCATATTTTTATTGTTTGTTTAATGACTTTAATGATTTTCTAATAAAATAGTGTTCAGCATTTTTTTTTAAATCAGAAGTGTTCCCCGTGACTTTGAAAAGAATGTTGTGAACCACTGATGTAGACTAACTCACATCTGACATTGTTCAGTAAATCATTATTTAATTTGTGTCTGTATATCTGGCAACAACATTGAGGTTTATTTTTGTATCCCCGTTGTTGTCACCATGAGAGGGCTGACATGATGTTTTGACCTTTCAGTTAACAGGGGGATGTTCTGCATTCAGCATACGACAACCATACCTCTATTAATATTGTTGAATTTAAAAACATTGTTACCCACTAAATGTTCCTATGGGTGTATATCATCATTCGCTAACTATTTCCTTTTTTTTCAAACGTACTCAGTTTTATTGTTATTTCATTTTTACAGACTCGGAAGTTTTTTTAATTAATGAAAAATGTGATGAGATTTTCATTTAACCTTCCCATACCCGCGTATTGGTCTGTCAGACCGACATAGACATAGATAATTTTAAAATTAGTATTATCATTTTTTTAATATAAAATTAAAATGCAGTAGCATTTAAAAAAAAAAATACCAAAACCCACACGTGGGTGTTGCCGCGCAACTCACTTGGACATTACTCAAAAAATACCCTTGCTCGAATCGACCTTTTTTTAACTAAATACCATTATAATGCATCTATAATACCATAAATCTAAGTAAAACGCGTGTCCTTAGCCTAGTATAAACAAATATGTGATTTTTATTAGTTTATTATTATTTTATTAGTCGCAAAAGCGAGAAATATAGCGCAGATCGCGAACGCGCCAGAGCGCTTCACGCGAGTATTAGTAACTTCGAGCGTGGTTTGGCGGGCGAAAAATCATTCAATCGGGATGATTTTTTTTTTGAAATACTGGAAATTGATTCTGCTTCAAATAGTTAAAAGTCGAGGGGGGTCTCAGATCCACTAGAAAAGAGCTACGCGCGGAGAATGCGGGCGAAAGGCCTTTTGGGAAAGTTCTTCCAACTTTGGACGTTAATAACTTTTTTCCAGGACATCGGAGAGTTTAATTTGATATAAACATAATTAAAGAGCAAGGTTCGACGGGTACAATGAGCTCAAATTTATTGCAGTGGGATATTTAGAACGCGAGTTATGAGCGATTGAAAATAAAAAAAGTAATCAAAGATGGCGCCGAGAGGGGGGATTTGGGCAGAGCGCAAACTCAGGATTAAGGTCTTCATCGAAGCCCCTTTCGAATGAGCCACAAAAGAAAAAATGTACCCGAAATAATTGGGTCAGTTACTAAATGCACTGGACTAACGCCCAGTATTATCAACTTTAACTAACTGTCATATTATCAACAGATCCAAGCATAATACATTTAATTAAATAGATTTTAAATTATCTGCAGTATTTCTTTACAACGTATATTATGTCTATTTTTCATTGAAAGCTTAAATATTGATTTAAATCACGTTTGTAACACACCAAATTTACTTTAAAGGAGCATTTAGCGCTAAAGGAGCTTTAAATTGGTTGATAATACCGGGCATAAGTCTGATTCTAATGAATTTATAACTTTATAGCTTAATAACATCAATTATAATTTAAAAATTAACCTATAAATTTGTTTTACTCTGGTTTTTATAAATAAACTGATAAAAAATTAAATTCATTAAAAATACACAGATGCATACCCCCAGGTTCACAATCCATGATAAAAGTTACATTGAACACTTTTAAAACACGACACTATTTTTTTTAAAAACCTCAATTTTAATCCGTGATTTATTGTTGTTGAGAAGACGATACTTTGTTATATGTAGTTGATAGTAGTCAAAACATTCGTTAAAAATATTATAAGAACCGTCACTGAATGTGAGAAACCAATCAGATTCAAAAAATTAAGTCACTTGACATTCATGACTGACTTCGTATATTGGGGTTTTATTTGCGAATATTGGAAAATCCTGTGTGTGAAAATCATTTTAAAAAGTCCTGTCATGTCTCATGTCATTATGCAGTTCTCATAAAAATGCATGTCAATTTGTTTATTTAATATCTCTTGACCTATTTTTAGGGTTCCGTAGAAAACTAGGAACCCTTATAGTTTCTCCATGTCCGTTCGTCCGTCCTGAAAAATTTTGTCATAAAAAGATGAAATTTGGTATACGGTCGTAGATTGATGACCCCAAAAAAAAAAAATGATAAGATTTTTGAAAATAAAAATTTTGTAGACCCCCCATTCATAAAATGAAATGTGTTTTCAAAAAAAAAATTTCACCTACACCATTGAGTGGTGTGTCGTTAGAAAGGTCTCCTAAAATGCAACAAAAAATGTAACAGAAATTTTTAATTTTAACCCTTCGATCACGATATATTTTCTCTCCAAAGTCATTAAAAAAGCGTCCCCCCCCCTATATTTTCTAAACTATCAATTACAAAAATCTGAAAAAATTCCAGAATGTAGATTTTAATTAGTACTTTCACTGAAAATTATAACGAACATTGTCAAAAATATTTTGGACCCCCTTTTCATAGATTGAAAAGTGAACTCACATTTTTTTCATTTACCCCATTGAGTGGGGTGTCATTTGATAGGTCTCCTAAAATGCAATAATAAAAGTCAAATGACTTTTTGATTTTAACCTTTCAGTCACGAAAATTTTGAAAAATACTTTTTATAAATCGTAGTGAGAATGACTACGGAACCCTATCATGTGCGTGCCCAACACGCACTTGCCCGTTTTATTTTAAATATAAATGTGTTATTTCCAAAGTTTCATCGAAATCTATCTGTTATTTTCTTATAGTGTCAACCTCCTTAAGCCATTTCAATTTAAAAAGACCATCCTGTACATATGTATTGTTTCCCAGGGACAATGTATCTAACAATATGTCTAGACACACACCTTAAGTAAGAAAAAACAGTATATCTTAAAGATAAAACATAACTGATACTATTTACGGCTATTGTAGAAAAGTTTGTGGTAACTTTAACTTGGTAAGAATTGAAAACAAATGTGGACTGTAAAACCCTCGGGGAGTCTCGGGAAAAATCGACGGGATATCAGAAGAGATTAAGTGTCTGGAAAAAGCAAATGGTTCTATTATATTTATATATTTTAATGTACATTCTAACTACTTTATGTGTTTTTTAGTATCCCTTTCATGGGGTCTTTATATATATAATAATGGTTATTGCTTGAAAATGTAATAAAGTTAATAAAAATAAAACTATAGTTCGGGATTGGAGTAAATACTTAGTACATTATAAAAAATATAACACGGTTTAGCCATAAAATGTTTATTTAATGTACAAATACAACTATCAACTAAATTAGGCACTTATATTTAAAAGAATCGGTTAGAAAATACATTATTACTTTTAAAAGAGCTATGAAGATGTCTCCATTGCAATGTTTGTCGAAACGTTGGCCGATAACACGACCAAATCAACGGGCCTTACACCAAATGCCTCAAAAATAGTATTTTTTTTTTAAAATGTAAATATACCAAATTTCATTTTGATTAAAGATGTATAGTACAGTCACTATACACAAAATTTCTCAAAATCTAGAAAACATTCGATGGTAAAAGTCTTTCTCCACGACTTTTCACCCCGTTTTTGCAAAAATTACAAATGTTTAGGATTTTTAATTGTTTAAATAAAAACATTTTTTAAATCTAACAATATGAAAAAAAGTTTCAAACAAAAGTTGCAGTTTGGGAATTAAGCTACAACTTTTGTCGAAACAATTTTTCAATGCGTCAAGTTGCAACCAAAATACAGCCGATTTTCAAAAAAATATATTTTTGACTACTGCGCATGCGCAACGTTTAAAAGTTCTCTTGCTTTTTCAATCATCTGCTCTGTGATTAATAAAATTAGATAGAAATCTATTGCAGAAAATTATGGAATCGACATTATTTATTAAAGAAAGCCTAAATTTTTGAATCACAACATTTTTATAAAGATTTGAAGCATTTTTCTCAACTAAAATTCAATTTCAAATTGGGCTTTTAGTTTCCGCGTAGTATGCACACATTATTGTTCATAATTATTTTAATAATAACTAAAACTAATTTTCCTTATGCAAATTGAATCTACAATACCTACTTTTTCATTTTATCAAAACCAAACTTGTCTCATTTACAAAGAGGAAAAAATATTAAACTTTTAAATTTGACTTTTTTTGTAGGTTTGATAAAACGTAATTTTTTTTAAATTGAAATTCGTATAGAATATAGTATATGAACAATAATTGTTACATCTCTATGAAAATTTATAGACAAGTACTTCAGAGTGTATACTTTTGAATGGGCAACCATTCAAAAGTAGATACTCTGAAGAATTTTGCCTATTTTCAAATTTCAATTTAAAAATTGAAAAAAAGCTAATTAACTTTTATACGCACGCAAGCAAATTCTTTATAATAATAGGTACTTACCGGGTATCAGTCTTGCAGAATAAAGAGCATGGCAGGGTAAGCATGGGCGATCTGCCCCTGGGGAAAGTGCGGGGTCGATATTTTTTTATAAAAAGGTATGATTAAAAGGCACTCTTCTACAATCTTTTTGGCCTCTGCCCCTACTAATTTTCCGGAAAATTGAAAAATGTAATTTCGAAAAAAAATGTATTAATGAGAGGGACTATTACGTTTCGATCCTCGAAACTTTCCTTAATTTACCCACCCTACAACATACAAGCAATACTAAACATGTACAATGTATATGATACTATAGAAATAGGGATCAGTAAACATATCGACCCAATGTAGAAATTTAAAAAAAATACATGTGTTTGTGCATAAGAAGGGGTATTTATGACGAAAATTACGTAGGTGTACCAGGTCATTTAAGCAAAAAACAATTTTTTTGAAAATTTTGAATCCCAAAATTTTTATTTATTTTTAATGAGAGATTTTTCAAAAAAATTGATATGATACAACTAAGGTATAGCTACAACATATATCACAAAGATCGACATTTATAAAGCCGTTACAGCAAAAAAAAATATTTGTTTCGAAATTACATTTTTCAAATTTTCCGGAAAATTAGTGGGGGCAAAGGCCCAAAAGTTTGTAGAAGAGTACCTTTTAGTCATACCTTTTTATAAAAAAAAAATCGACCCCACTTTCGCCCATGCTTACCCTGCCATCCTCTTTGACCTTGAACTTATTGATAAAAATAAAAACAGCAACAGTTAACAAATAATGCTTATTTGAGAATGTTTTGTTGTTTTAGATGGATAAACCACCAGATAAGACATAACATACATATCTTGTTTTGGTTGACTATATACAAACAAGGTTAGAAAAGAATTGGTACGAGTAGATCCCTATATAATAAAACCCAATTACTTTGTTTGTGAGCGAGGCTTGAATCAGTCCACAGCAATATTCTTGGTTCTATCCAAGTTCATGGCAATAAAATTAACGAGGCGATAAAAAATGTGGCCGCCATTTCGCGAACAGAAGAGAGCTACATAATTAATCGTAACGGGAAAAGCGTGCGTCGCTCCAGGCTGTCAGTTCCGGGACGCTCCGGACCGACTGATTAACGACACACTGCTTTATTGTTTATAAATAAAGTGTAAAACGTATTTCTAGCTCTCGACTGTCAACTCGGGGCACTCGATCACAATTCTGTCGGTTACGGCTTAATTATTTTATCCACGACTTAATACATACATTACATACGTAGTTTTTACTATATAATGCGATATATTAATCCCAGAGGGAACCATGACGAAAGAGAAATTTTCTGATTGGTGCATTGGAGGGCAATAATGGTCATTATTACCCTCTAAATCATTATTGCCCTCCAATGCACCAATCAGAAAATTCCTCAAATTAAATAATACCATGGAAACAAAATACACAAACTTTAAGTCTAAAAAATTTATTTACGACTTAACTGTCAAATAAAACACCTAGTGTTTGTGTATTTGTATTGAGATGGATAAAAATTCTAGTAAAGTTGTTGATAGTACAAAACTTGTTCAGTTTATTAACTGTAATATTACTAATTTTAATATTTTTGGACACCACAGAGTTTGTGTATTTTGTTTCCATGGTATAGTTTAATTTATATTAATTTGAAATTATAACAAAAATGCTTGTGTTTGCATTTCTTGTATTCAGTTGTGTTTTATTAAAGTAATTGAAATAGTCGTAGATAAAGTACAGTATACTACTCGCAATAATGGCTATTATTACCTCGGATTTTTTTCTCCCTCGCCGCTATGCGGCTCGGTTCGAAAATTATTCCTCGGTAATAATAGCTATCATTATTGACTCGTGGTATAATATACTATTATATCATTTCATATTATATAAACACAGAAGATAAAACTTGATCTTATTGAAATTTTGAGATGGTAAAATGCTTACGCCCAGTATTATCAAGTTTGACTAAATGCTCCTTTAACTAACTGTCGTATTATCAACAGATCCAACCATAATACATTTCATTAAGTAGATTTAAAATTTTCTGCAGTATTTCTTTACAACGTATATTATGTACATTTTTCATTGGGAGCTTAAATATTGATTTAAATTACGTTTGTAATACAGCACGCGCTAAAGGAGCTTTAAATTGGTTGATAATACCAGGCATATATCTTGTTAATGTATCGGTTATATTATTATAACAATATAAAGTTATTATAAAAATATTACCTTAGTATAATAATAATAAAAAAATTTATTGAGGATATTTTATTCATTTGAAAAATATATCTTCATGTTTATCTAAAAATCCTTTCATTTGTCAAATTAATAAATAATTTATTACACCAACCAACAAAACTCTCAAATAGATTAAACATAATGGTTGTATTAATAAATATTTATCAGTGTGAATATTTTTTACACAGTGCAATTTTCGATATGATAAATTCAGTGATGTCATTTATTAAGTATTTTACTTCCATGTTCGAAGAAATGGAAGTATTGTAATACCGTCAAAAAATCGTGTCCGAGATAAGACCAGATTCTGATTGTACTAACTTCAAAACGTAAAGAAAAGTTAATTTCCGCATGGCGGCTGTGCGTGTGTCTGTGTGTCTGGATGTAGAATTTTCTTCCGTGTACGATAACTACTGTAGATATGCACCGATTTGAATTATTTTTGGGGAAAATGTTTGCCTCAGTGAGTACTCCAGACCTATTGATTTGGGTGCTAATCGGATTAGGGGTTTCCGAAATATTCGAAATTTTGTACCTATTATCGTCTAAAAAGTGAGTATTATCTCACCAATTTTGATAAGACTTGGTACACTTGTAGTTCAAACCAATCAAAGGGGCACTTATTTCATAAACGTGCTTAGATAGCCACCGAAGGGGTGAAAACCACCCCCAAAATTTTAATTTTAAATACTAATAAATTTTTGTTGCCATGGAAACAAGTGCAGTTAATTTCAAATGTCAGATAATTATTATTTTACAAAAATGTGTATTCTACAACTGACATTAGAATATTAGAAAACTAATATTTATAATACAAAGGTAAGTTTTATATTAAAAATTGTTGTAAAAGATATTATAGAACATGGAAGTCATGTATGGTTCTCCATACCGATATTTCATATCACATGCATAGAAACAACTAGTTTTGAACCCAGTTTTGACAGTAGAAACAAGCCAATTTCAGACCAATGCGATTGTACCGAGCAGAAACAAATAAACAAATTCATTAATTTATTATTTATTAATAATTATAAAAAACTAGAAGTGACAACTTTGTGAGCTTCTCTACAAAAACTGAAGAATCTAATTTATCAACGACAGATACAGTAACATCAAAACAAACCGTATATAATTTTAAAAATTCAATCAATACAATTAATTTTTAAATCTGTCAGAATCGAATTTGTAATAAACAAAAGCGAATCTTACTTCTGAATTATTTTATTATTAAAATAGTATAAGATATTACTGCGCTATTTGTCTGAAATAGTCTTATTTCGACTGACTACAGAAATCAAAACTCGTTGTTTCAATGCATGTGATATGAAAAATAGCGTGTGTAGCACGGGCTGAAACAAGACGATTTCTGACCAGTGCGATGACAGCCATCGCTTCGCTCGGGCAGTCAACTCTCGCCCTAGTCAGAAATCGTCTTGTTTCAGCCCTTGCTACACAATATACTATTTTTTGTTTTAAAAAATATGTTTTCAATACGAAACAAAATTTTTCACCGTGATAAGAACATTGTTAATAATAATATACATTTATGAATAAGAAAAACGTGAATATTTCTGTATTGGTAAAAAATTATCATATTAACAAACAGTCTCTATCGGAGCTAAATCGATTTTTTACATAATTGATAACATTTTTTAACACAAAGACAAATTATTTTTTTCTGTGCATACCGTAATTATTCATTAGCTGTTATCTTATTTTATCCGTATCTTTAAAAGTTAGTCAAGTGCGAGTGAAATGTCTCGAATTAGTGTCTCGTACCCTTTTCTTCATTTTCATTATTTTATTTTTAATTGATGACAAAAACTTAATATTTAGATTTAAACACTAATGTCCGGTATCATAAAGGAGCTAGTATTTTTTAAAAACAGTTTCTTGTTTTTCTAGGTGGTTGAATTTAATGGTGTTTTGTTTGATTTATTTTATTTCTTCGTTTGTTTCTCTTATTTCTAGTAAAATTTGTTAGCTAGCATGTACTCTCCAATGGCGTAAGGTCAATCCATATCAAGTGGTCCAGAATTAAATTAAATGGTTGCTTGACCATTCTTAAAAAAATGATTTTTTGTGAGCATAATTACCTTAACATGTTGATAATTTAAAATGACCATAATTTTATTCTTTTTTTTTCGCGTGACGTTCAGATTTGTTTTACAAGTTACAACGTTTTTGCACTTTAAAGGGTTTGCGGAAACTAAATCTCAGGATCTATTTATCCTATCAACATGAGACTAGAAGCAATTTATAAAGAAATAAAACGGGCAAGTGCTTGTTGGGCACGCACATGATAGGGTTCCGTAGTCATTCTCACTACGATTTATAAAAAAAGAGTTTTTTTACAAAATTTTCGTGACCGAAGGGTTAAAATCAAAAAGTCATTTGGCTTTTATCATTTCATTTTACGAGACCTATCAAATGACACCCCACTCAATGGAGTAAATGAAAAAAATGTGACTTCACTTTTCAATTTATGATAGAGGAACCCAAAATATTTTTGACAATGTTCGTTATAATTTTCAGTGAAAGTACTAATTAAAAGCTACATTTTGAATTTTTTTCAGATTTTTTGAATCGTTAGTTTAGAAAATAGAGGGGGGGGGACGCTCTGACAGCGACATTAAAAAGCAAATATTTCGTGACTGAAGGGTTGAAATCAAAAAGTTATCTGACATTTTTTATTGCATTTCAGGAGACCTATTAAATGACACCCCACTCAATGGGGTAAGTGGGGAAAAAAGAGAGAGTTCACTTTTCAGTCTATAGAAGGGGGGTCCAAAATATTTTTGACAATGTTCGTTATAATTTTCAGTGAAAGTACTAATGAAAAGCTACATTCTGGAATTTTTTCAGATTTTTTAAATTGATAGTTTAGAAAATAGAGGGGGGGGGACGCTTTTTTAACGACTTTGGAGAGCAAATACATCGTGATTAAAGGGTTAAAATCAAAAAGTTCTAATACATTTTTTGTTGCATTTTAGGAGACCTTTCTAACGACACCCCACAAATGGTGTAGATGAAAATTTTTTTTTGAAAACACTTTTCATTTTATGAAAGGGGGGTCTAAAAAATTGTTATTTTCAAAAATCTTATTATTTCTGTTTTTGGGTCATCAATCTACGACCGTATAGCAAATTTCATCTTATTATCTCAAAATTTTTGAAGACGGACGGACGGACGGACGGACGGACATGGAGAAACTATAAGGGTTCCTAGTTTTCTACGGAACCCTAAAAAACAGGCTACAAGATTATTCCTGCACTTTTTCACCTAAATTCAATTCTGACGGGTGGAATATCAGCCTAAATTCTAAACTCTCTTTTTGAAAAAAATCATATTTTCAAGGGGATGTTTTTAAAAGAAGGGGTAGAAGCAACAAATCAGAAACAATTTTACAAAGAGGTGGGTACTAGTTGTATTCACACCGAGACGAGACGAGAAAAAAGGAGGGACCCCCTTTTTTAAATTACAAATTTTGAAAATTTGAAAAAACAACATTTTTCAAAATTAATTATCTCTATTAGAAAAACAGTAAAAATCAACTTACTGCGCATGCAAATATCTGTTAAAAACTCAAAGAGAACTGTTATATAAGTAGCTAGCAAAAACTCTCAAATGGGGTATCAAATTCATATGACAGTTCTCTTGGAGTTTTATGAAGACTTTGACATGTTTTACGCACGCGTTATATATAAACACCAACAACGGTATTAAAACAGTGGTGATATTATAATAATTACCACGTATGGTCAGATAGAGTCTGCATCAACTGTGTTACAATACGTTGAAGTATCACTGCTCTAAATTCTAGAACAAATCCATAGATACTACCACAAAATTAATACCTTATTTGAGACTGATTGCTAGCTAGCTAATAATGCTAGCCCCTTTACGATACCGGGCATAAAAATGTGTAGATTGAATCTGCAACTGATTTTTAGGGTTCCGTAGAAAACTAGGAACCCTTATAGTTTCTCCATGTCCGTCCGTCCGTCCGTCTTGAAAAATTTTGTCATAATAAGATGAAATTTTGATGACCCAAAAACAAAAATGATAAGATTTTTGAAAATAAAAATTTTTTAGACTCCCCTTTCATAAAATGAAAAGTGTTTTCAAAAAAAAATTTTCACCTACACCATTAAGTGGGGTGTCGTTAGAAAGGTCTCCTAAAACGTAACAAAAAATGTAACAGAACCTTTTGATTTTAACCCTTTGATGACGATGTATTTTCTCTCCAGTCATTATAAAAGCACCCCCCCCCCCTCTATTTTCTAAACTAATTAAAAAAATCTGAAATATTCCAGAACGTAGATTTTAACTAGTACTTTCACTGAAAATTATAACGAACATTGTCAAAAATATTTTTGACCCCGCTTTCATAGACTGAAAAGTGAACTTACATTTTTTCCCACTTAACCTATTGAGTGGGGTGTCATTTAATAGGTCTCCTAAAATGCAATAAAAAACGTCAAATGACTTTATGATTTTAACCCTTCAGTCACGAAAATTTTGAAATAACTCTTTTTTATAAATCGTTGTGAAAATGACTACGGAACCCTATCATGTGCATGCCCAAAATGCACTTGCCCGTTTTATTTAGGAGTTATTTAACACGGGCGAAGCTTCATATAAAGTGCTATATAGTTATTTATACTCATATATTTAAGTACCTATATATTTTCATTGTACAACATGACTGAACTATTGTAGGGTAGGTTATGTTAGGTTAGGTTGTACCTCTCAGTTTTGTAATGACACTGATTTGTCACACGAGTAAAATGCTTTCATTTGTTCATGTCGCCGGGAAAAGCACTTAAAGTCGGTGACAGTTCCAATGACAAAGTGAAAAATGCACCTCTTTAGTGGAAAAGATCTACTACTATAAAAAAAAAACTATCGAAATAAATGTGTATTGTCTTTCTACAAATGTGTACATGGTAGAAAAAGTTATAGATTTTTTTTGTAAATAATTATAATGGTATAAATAGTTTATCTGTGTATTTTGAAGACCACTGGTATAGTCATTGTAGATTAGAATCACAATATTATACATTGTATAAAACAACGAGGTTATATTGAATTGAACTATACAGGGTGAGTTTTTTTTTATTGAGACTGCTTAATATCTGGAAAACTATGTATTTTTACGGAAAATGTTTGGTATAAAACTTTAACCTTGAGTGGAGATTTTAAGGTTATTTTGGGGTCAAGAAAGTTTTTTCAAATGGAAACCTATTTATTTTTTTGCAGATTAGTATTTTGCAGAAAAAAATATACAAATTTAATTTTTTTAAAAACATCGATTTTAAGATCATTTACTTTTCATTTTTACATTTAAAAAATTTTTTTGAATTCAAAATTATAAAATAATTTGAATGTTTTTTTATATTTTTTTACAATAAAAAATATTTTTATTTTGCGTTGAAAAACTCTGAAACTATAAAAAATATTTTTTTTAATCTGCATTTTTTTAAACACAACTTGTATAATTTTTCCAAATATTTAAACACAAAAAAAATTTTTTTAATGTAAAAAAGTAAAAATAAATGACCTTGAAATTGAAGTTTTTTAAAAACTTTTTAGACAAATGTTTTTTTTTCTGCAAAGTACGAATTAGCAAAAAATAAATAGGTTTCCATTTGAAAAAATTTAGTTGACTCCTAACCTAAATGACCTTAAAACCTCCACTCAAGATCAAAATTGTTACCTTCAATGATTTTACTCCTCCAAATTCTGAAGCTTTTGTACCAAACTTTTTCCGTAAAAATCCATAATTTTTCGGATATTAAACAGTCTCAACTTAAAAAATTCACCACATTAAAATCGGTTAAGTTATTTCCGAGTCTATAAGCCAAACGAATATTCATTTTTGTATAATAAAGATAATAAAAGCCCCAAGAAAAATAATGTTTTGTATTTTTTAATCACACTATTTTTTACGTAACACAGACCCTAAATATTGAGGTACGAATCCCTTTAAATCGAAAAAAGTCTGATCTAAAGTCATTCGGTCAAAAAATAATTAACCAAAAAATTGATACAGATTTTCATTTTTTTTTTAAATTGTTAGACGATAACAAAAAATGTTGGGAGTGAGCGAGCTTTTTTATTATCAAAAATAAGTACGAAAAACAGTTATATTGGGTGGCCCAAGTAAAACGAAACGGGCGCACTTTTGGTCATTTAAAATAAGATTTTGAAAAAACACGTCGACTTAGCTTTCAAGGGGAACATCTTTTGCTATAATATTTTTGGAAGAATCTTTTCAACCCTCAGCGCTATGAGCACAACCCTTAAAAATTTAAATAGCATGATAGGGCAAGTGATACCTCATTTGAAATGTTTTTTCATTCTAAATACGGTGCTATTTGATTTTTTCAAATCTGTTTAGTTTTAGTCAAGTTATTTACATTTTGAATTCCATAAATACAATGATTTTCTGATCAAATATCGGTATGGAGAACCATACATGACTTCCATGTTCTATAATATCTTTTACAATAGATTATAGATAATTGTTAATATAAAACTCACCTGTCTATTATAAATATTAGTTTTCTAATAGTCAGTTGTATAATACACATTTTTGTAGAATAATTATTATCTGACATTTGAAATTTACTGCGTTTGTATCCATGGCAACATGAATTTATTAGTATTTAAAATTAAAATTTTGAGGGTGATTTTCACCCCTTCAGTAGCTATTTCGGTACGATTATGAATTAAGTGCCCCTTAGATTGATTTGAACTACAAGTGTACCAAGTCTTATCAAAATTGGTGAGATACTAATCACTTTTCAGACGATAATTGGTACAAAATTGTGAATATTTCGGAAACCCCTAATCCGATTAGCACCAAAATCAATAGGTCTGGAGTACTCACTGAGACAAACATTTTACCCAAAAATAATTCAAATCGGTGCATATCTACAGTAGTTATTGTACACGGAAGAAAATTCTACATCCAGACAGACACACAGACACACAGACACAGGCACAGCCGCCATGCGGAAATTAACTTTTTTTTGCGTTTTGAAGTTAGTACAATCAGAATCTGCTCTTATCTCGGACATGATTTTTTGACGGTATTACAATACTTCCATTTCTTCGAACATGGAAGTAAAAACAAATACTATGGCTAGGCCATAAAATGCACACCCCTTAAACATAAAAAAATGTATTAACTTATAATATCAAATACCTGTAAATACGGTACAGGTACAATATAATTGGTGAAACTTAAAAGGATGTTTGAAAAAAAGATTGGAGGTAATTAATATTATATAAATATATAATATGAAGTTTATCACTCATTAAGATTTTTTAGAAAATCAACAATGAATCTTGATATCAATCGATTATTACCTTTTTTTATTTAAATTTAGGATGTATTGTAATAAAACAACAATCATTTTAATTTACAATTTTTATATAACATATTTTTTTTTGTAAAATGTATAAAGTAAATAAATTAATTAATATCTAATAATAATTAAAAAGATAAATACATCCACATATTGCAGCGATAACAGCTGTGTTCACCTGATGTCTAGCATTTAAAATGAAACAACAATGTAACGTTTATAGGTTATATGACGTATATTATATATTTGTTTTAAAAATGCAAACTTACCAGATTTTATCTTGATTAAAAAGATTGATTGGCTTTGAATAAAATAATTAAAATACAGCACGTATTTATATATTAATATACGTGTATTTATATATTAATTAACACAATATAATAATTATGGAATTTGAATTGACATATGAAGAAATAGCGCCTACTACTATTAATAAATTATAAATAGCAACTACTCTATTTGTAAAAAAATTCTTGTCAAAATATGAATTTTTGTTTAAATAAACTGCAAATTTCGTTACTTCTAGTTATCCAATTTTGTTGAGTTTTAATAGGGTTCTATTCTGATAATAGATGAAGTGAATTCAAAAGGATTGGTGCAAATTTATTTCGAATTGAAGCCTGTAGTTCGGCGTTTCTATCAAAAAAGCGGGTTAAATCGACAAATTGAACTTTATTTATATTTTTATAACAGAAAATTAAAACCGATCGATAGTAAACTAAGCAAAAATGGAGACTGTAATGTTTTCTATCAGAAAATGTAAAAATGTAAGTGAGATACTGAAGAAATTTAAGATATAATACTCATTTTATCAATTTATATACGAAAAAAAATTTTAGGACGAGAGTAGAACACACTTCCAAGCAGAGCCTGCTTGGGGTGTGCAATATTTACAACTAAAAGTCAAAACAGAGTAGGCTTTTTTTCTTATCAAATAATTCAAAAACATCCAATTTGGACATTTATTGAATTAATTAAAAGAAATTTACCAACATCCAAAACATTAATTAATTCAATAAATGTACAAATTAGATGTTTTTGAATTATTTTATAAGAAAATAAGCCTACTTTGTTTTGAATTTTAGCTGTAAAAATTTGTTTTTTGGTCAGAAAATCATTGCATTTATGGAATTCAAAATGTAAATAACATGACTAAACAGATTTGAAAAAATCAAATAACACCGTATTTAGAATGAAAAAACCTTTCAAATGCGGTATCACTTGCCCTATCATGCTATTTAAAATTTTAAGGGTTGTGCTCATAGCGCTGAGGGTTGAAAAGATTCTTCCAAAAATTTTATAACAAAATATGTCCCCCTTGAAAGCAAAATCGACGTGTTCGAGATTTTTTTCAAAATCTTATTTTAAATGACCAAAAGCGTGCCCATTTCGTTTTACTTGGGCCACCCTGTATTTGTGGTTTTTTGATCAAACAATTATCGTGATAAATATTTCATAATTATACTTCGGAACAGTGCATTTTCAGTAAAGACAAATGAGTATCAGTTCTTTTATTTTAACTAAGAAAAATAGTTTGTTTGTAAAATTTATTGTAAAAGTTTGTTCCCCAATAACAACTATTCAATATGCAAACTTCGTGCATATACATAGAAGTTTTTTTTCCGCTCACAAAGTCTCACGTGATGTATGGTTTTTTATTAAAAAGTTTAGCCAGCTTGTCACCCTCGTGTCCACTAGGTATGTCCGACAAACTTTCTCCAAACGAGCTTCGTCAACTATGTGGGCAACATTTTCAGACCATAAACCTCTGATCTTTCAATTGTGCTAGTTTTTAATTTTTTCACGCAGAGTTGGAAAAATTCATATACGTATAAAAAATATATACGCATTTATTACGCAAGTTTTTATTATTTTTATTTTGTCTATAAAATATACAAGATGATTTATAACGAATATGGAGTTTTATTAAATTAGCTCTAGTTTTTATCATACGTAACCTCAAAAAAATATTTTTTCGAATGATAAAATCTGCCATATTGAATTTAGAACGATATTAGATATACTATGTTGCATTGTCACCGGACTCATACACGTATACAAAATTTCAAAGCTCTAGCTTAATTAGAACTAGTCGAAATTTTGATTGCATATTTGATCTTAACTAACTAACTAAGGGTCAGTCCGCGGCGACGGTCGTGACATTTCAACTCGGATTGGAGTTCATAATTTCTAAATAATACTAGTAAATAACATGGTTTTACCTTTTTTCTGTAGATCTTAATGCAATACATGTATATTGAAAGAATAAAAAATCTACAGTTATTTTACAAAAAAATGTCAGCGTTTAAAGCCATGTGACGGTCGTGACCCCAACTATTGCAAGTCTTGCATCCTCTATTCAAAATCTCAAAACATTAGCGAAAATATTGAAGTTACTTTATAATAATCATACTTTAATATGTTACGAATAAATTATTTTTTAGTACCACACGAGCATCAGGTAAATACGTAATGTATTTAACTGGTTATTTCTCAACATACATTGTGACGGTCGTGACAGAAAATTGTGACGGTCGTGACACGTTGAATAAAAGGATACAATAAGAGTACTTTTTGTGTGTTTATTTGCTTTTTGATATTATTAACTAATACTTATAACAATTATTTATCAAATACATCAATAGACTCATTAAATTTATAATAAATGCGGTTACCCTTAGTCATTATTGTTGGTGAAGGTAATTTTTTGTTAATTTGGTCAAACGTCACGTTTGATATGTAATTGTCAAAGACTTTTAATAGTTTGCCACGATAATCACTTATTCTTAAGTAAGTTATTGTGATTTCACCTTATTTGTTGTCTTTTTGGAAATTTTTTGTAAATTTTGGAAATATTTTGAAAATTAACCATAATTTTTCTAAATTTTTCTTTTGGTTTATGAAAATTGATGTTAAATAGCTTGTTAATTTATATTTTAGTATTCATTTTCGTAAAATATTTTTTTGACTATCTGGTATCGATTACCGCGGACTGACCCCTTACTAACAAGGGAACCTTTTCATGTCGAAAATTCATATCGAGTTTAAACTTTGTATATAGTTAGAGGAGGTCAAGGTAAGTAACAAAAAAATTATCACAGCTGCGGTAAAACGGTTTAAGGGGGTGAAACACCTCTATGAAAATGTGCAAAATAATCATATTTTTTCAAATAACTCTGAAACTAATGAAAATTTAAAAAAAATCTAAAATACACAATTTTCATGATTTTTTATGCTCTTTCGAATGACGATAGTCAAAATTCGGAAAAATTAAACCTATGGAATATGAGCGGGAGGTGGGGGTTAACGGTTTAATTTTTTCGAATTTCGACTATCACCATTCGAAAGAGCATAAAAAATCATGAAAATTTTGTTTTTTAGATTTTTTAAAATTTTCATTAGTTTCAGAGTTATTTGAAAAAATATGATTATTTTGCACATTTTCATAGGGGTGTTTCACCCCCTTAAACCGTTTTACCGTAGCTGTGATAAATTTTTTCTTACTTATCTTGACCTGCTCTAACTATACAAAGTTTAAACTCGATATGAATTTTCGACTTGAAAAGTTTCCCTTGTAAGTAACAAGTGAAGTTAAATAAAAGCTTGTAAAAATTGATATTTTCTGAAAAAATTATTCAAGCAAAAGTTCCTTATTATTCCTCGGTAATTACGAATCTGCAACAAAAAATATGGATTTAGATTTGAAAAAGAAAAGTTGGACCTGAAAACCTATAATGGTGACCTTTTAAAGGTCAACCCATTTCGTCAATATTAAGCACCCCAAAACCATGAAATTTTTGTCAGGAAAATTGTCATGGTGACCTTTTCAAGGTCAACCCATTTCGTCATTACTAAGCCCCCAAAACCATGAAATTTTTGTCAGGATTTTCTTTTAATATGCTTTATTTTGGAAATAATCTGCTGGAAAGTCTTTAAAAAACACCCGGTACACACTATTTCATACATATGACTATAGTATAAGAAAGTAACAATTGAAGGGGTTAAAATAGAAATGATATAAGTAACATTTGCATTGTTTTAAGCAATGAGTGCTTAAAGTTAAGTGTCTATACAAAAAGTTAATTTACATGATTTTTCTACTGGGTGATAGATGTCACTAATAATAAGAGTATTAAAATTCGCTTGGATCCTTTTTATTCCAATATATAGGAACCTTATCTTTCATAAAACTCACTAATATCCAAAACAATAAAATTGCACTTATACTCTTTATATTCTAACCCCTTCAATTAAAATAATAATTAGTAAAAAAACAATTGTTATTGTAATTTCATAGTTTTAATTTAGTCTGACCATTATACGGTAGATATGTGCATATGAGATATACGCTACATAGTTATTAACTATACATATAACTCCTATAACAAGCAGAATTACTTTACCGAATATGATACAAGCGAGTTTCACCTACACACGATTATTCTCGACGTTCGAGCGTCCGCGTCAGAGACCCTTCAAACTTGTGTTTATAGGTACAGCACATAGAAATAGATACAGCACAACACTATACTACATGTATAACTTATAATCAATGGTAAATATACCGATATTTGATATAGTAGTAATCAAAAGTTTTAGGTAAACATAGAACTACGCAGTGATGTAACCAGAGAGGGCAGACCCACCTATAAGATACATATGATCGCGCTATCACTGAAAACAGTTGAGCAATGAATAAATTAGCTGTGCAGGTAAAAATACTCTGCCTAGTAAATGCACAGTGCTTCCTCGTGCTAAATTCATCAAAGGTAGTTAATTATTGAACAATTTAAATAAAAACCGATAAAGTATTCAGATGAACTGCCTGTCATTGGTTAACCATTTAATTTTCATACAATTTTAATAAAAAATATTCATTTGACATTTTTCTTAATACGCGCCTGGTTATTATGTCGTATATTTTGAATTTTTTGACAATTTCAATCAAAATCATTATTTTTCTGCTATACAAATGTCAAAATGACATTTAAAACATCAAAGTGACATTTAATATGTGAAAGTAAATAGCAATTTAAAAAAACAAATGACGATTTTTTTAAAGCAAATTGAGATAAATCTTTGTAAGGGAATATTTTAGTACAAACGTAGGTGACCTATATTATAGAAAATTGAATGCTCTACAAGAAAGGTTCTATAACATTTTGTAAAATATGTATTTCTTGAGATATCTTAAAAAAATCTTTTTGGATGTCACCCCTCCCCCTTACACACAATTTTAATTATTTTGAAATGGGACCGTCCTCAAACCAGACCCAACCAACTAACCAAGTTTCATCAATATCGGTTCAGTGGTTCATGAGTTAAGCGTGTGACAAAGATTGGGGGACAGACACACAGACACGGAAAAAAGTGTTTGTCTTGACCTGAAACGGATAAATAAAGTAAAATTTTTGAAATCGGAAAACACATTTTTTTCTCATTTTAAAACGATCACATAGCTTCTCGTATCTTCGATATTGCGAGGAAGCAAAACGGTATGGAGAAGCATACATGACTTCCATGTTCTATAATATCTTTTACATTAATTTTGCTTCCTGGCAATATCGAAGATACGAGAAAAAAAATTTGTTCTCCGATTTTAAAAATTTTACCGGATCTATCCGTTTCAGGTCAAGACAAACACTTTTTGTTCCGTGTCTGTCTGTCTGTGTGTCTGTGTGTGTGTGTGTCTGTGTGTGTGTGTGTCTGTCCCCCAATCCTTGTCACACGCTTAACTCATGAACCACTGAAACGATATTGATGAAACTTGGTTGATTGGTTGGGTCTGGTTTGAGGACGGTCCTATTTCAAAAGTATTAACATCGTGTGTAAGGGGGAGGGGTGACATCCCAAAATATTTATTTTTTGATTTGAAGATATCTCAAGAAAGACACATGTTACGTGAAAATTTTATAGAACCTTTTTTGTAGAGCATTCAATTCTCTATAATATAGATCACCTACTTTTGTTGTAAAATATTCCCTTCCAAAGATCTATCTCAATTTGACTTAAGAAAATCGTCATTGTTTTTTTTTAAACTGCTATTTACTTTGACATAATAAATGTCACTTTGACGTTTTAAATGTCATTTTGACATTCGTATAGCAGAAAAATAATGATTTTGATTGAAATTGTAAAAAAATTCAAAATATACGACATAATAACCAGGCGCGTATTAAGAAAAATGTCAAATTAAAATTTTTTATTAAAATCGTATGAAAATTAAATGGTTAACCAATGACAGGCAGTTCATCTGAATACTTTATCGGTTTTTATTTAAATTGTTCAATAATTAACTACCTTTGATGAATTAACACGAGGAAGCACCGTTCATTTACAAGGCAGAGTATTTAATATAAAACTCACCTTTGTATAAAAAGTAATAGTTTTCTAATATTCTAATGTCAGTTGTATAATACACATTTTTGTAGAATAATAATTATCTGACATTTGAATTTAACTGCACTTGTTTCCATAGCAACTTGAATTTATTAGTATTTAAAATTAAAATTTTGAGGGTGGTTTTCACCCCTTCAGTGGCTATCTAAGCACGTTTATGAAATAAGTTCCCCTTAGATTAGATTGAAATACAAGTGTACCAAGCCTTATCAAAATTGGTGAGATAATACTCACTTTTCAGACGATAATAGGTACAAAATTTCGAATATTTCCGAAATCTTTAATCCGATTAGCACCAAAATCAATAGGTCTGAAGTACTCACTGAGACAAACAATTTCCCCAAAAATAATTCAAATCAGTGCATATTTACACTAGTGAAAATTCTACATCCAGACAGACACACAGCCACATGCACAACCGCCATACGGAAATCGACTTTTCTTTACGTTTTGAAGGTAGTACAATCAGAATCTGCTCTTATCTCGTACACGTTTTTTCGACGGTAGGTATTACGATAATTCCATTTCTTCGAACACGGAAGTAAAACCAATGAAGGTACGGACCATTTAACTCGCTTTCTGTAAAAGAGATGTCAGAATTATGTATGTTTGTAAGTTTTGTAGAGTTTAATTAAATGTACAGAAAAGTCAGTGAGACCATAATAATATCTATAATATAAAATCGCTGCAGTCGTTTTTATTAAGTAGGGTTCCGTAGAAAACTATAAGAACCCTTATGCTTATAGTTTTGCCATGTCCGCCCGTCTTGAATAATTTTGTTATAATATGATCTAAATTTGATATAAGATAAAATTTGGCATACGGTCGTAGTTTGATGACAACAGAAATGATATGATTTTGGAAAAAAAAATTTAATCTCCCCTTCCATAGAATGAATTTCTATTATTTAAAAAAATATCATCTACCCCAGTGCAACAAAAAATATAAATGACCTTTTGATTTTAACCCTTCAATCACGATGTCTTTGCTCTTAAAAGTCATTATCAGAGCGCCACCCCTCCCTTCTATTTTCTAAACTATTGATTCAATCAATCTGAAAAAATCCAGAATGAAGCTCATTTTTTTGACTACCCCATTGAGCTGGGTGTCATTTGATAGGTTTTCCAGAATGCAACAAAAAATTTCAAATAAACCTTTGTCATGACATATTTGCTTTTAAAAGTCGTTATCAGAGCGTCCCCCCTCTATTTTCTAAACTATCAATTCAAAATCTGAAATATTCCAAAATGTAGCTTTTAATTAGTACTTTCACTGAAATTTATAATGGACACTGTTAAATATTTTGGACCCCCCTTTCATAGACTGAAAAGTGAACACACATTTTTTTCACTTACCCCATTGAGTGGAGTATCTTTAGATAGGTCTCCTAAAATGCAACAAGAAATGTTTTACGACTTTTTTATTTTAACCCTTATGTTACGATATATTTGCTTTTCAATGTCGTTATTAGAGCGTCCTTCCCTTTATTTTCTGAACTATTGATTAAAACAATTAAAAAAAATCAGAATATAGCTTTTAATTAGTACTTTTGTGAGTGAAAAACTATAACGAATACTGTAGCAAAAATAGTTTATGAAAAATTTTGAAATAACTATCTATATCTATAAAAGAGTTTGTCCTTAACCACTCACTCACTCACTCACTGACTCATATATCAACGTACAGCCCAAACCCCTGGACCTAGAAACGTGAAATTTCGTAGGTGCCTTCCTTTTATGATGTAAGCACCCACTAAGAAAGGATTTTTCGAAATTCAACCCCTACGGGGTTAAAACGGGGTGTCAAAGTTTATATAAAAAAATCTTTTTTTTTGTTCGTATTTAATTGAAACTTATCATAAATACTCTACAATATAAATTATGAAACAGTTATTTCAGCACTTCCAAAAATTCAACCCTTAAGGTGTTAGGGGGGTGGAAAAATTTGTAAGACATTTTTTTTGTATTCACCGAATGAAACATGGGATAATTATGTAGGGACTCTACAAGACAAATAGCATTTACGAAAATTCAATCCACCTGGGAATGGCGGGGGGGGGGGGGTATAATTTTGGTATATTTATATATTCATAACTGTTTATGATTTTAAGGTAAATTCGGACAAAATTTTCGATAAATTCGAAAGCTCGACATTCAACATCTAACAGTATTGGACGGGGACGGGGATAGTTTTGGATATGTTTATCTGTATATCTGCTTTAGTTATAAAGGTAAATTCGGGCAAAATAGTCATATTAAAATAAAAATTTCGACATTCCACCCATAATGGCGGGGGGAGACAGGGTGTGTGTTTTTGATGTTTATCTGCATAGCTGCTTAAGTTATCATGGTGGAGTCGAGAAAAATAATCTGCAATAAAACAAATTCGATATTTAACTAAGATCCGAGATGTTTACGGTTTTTTATAGGTAATGAATAAAAAACAATATAAAAAATTTAATGTCATCCCCTCGAAATTTACGCGAGCGAAGCCGCGGGATGCCGCTAGTATTTTTATAAATTGCCTAACACGCACTTTTTTTCTATTTATAGATCACGCGGTATGTTAATTCATGTTTTACATAATAATACATAATATAGATATGAAATTGTTTTAACTACTACTGGACTAATTTTGATGAAATTTGCTATTTTTTCCAATATATCTTAAGAACGACGCATGCTACGAGAAAATTTTGTATAATCTTCCTTCCAAATTTTCTATAAAAAAGGTTACTAGATCTTTTGTAGTAAAGTATTCCTGTATTTTTTAATACCCTTTTCATTCTATGGAAAGGGGGTCTACAAAATTATTATAATTTCTGTTTATGGGTCATCAATCTACGACCATATATCAAATTTCATCTTATTATGTCATGGAAATTTTATATTCTTTTCGAATTCAGGAGGAATTTTGTGTTATTAAACGTTTTTTTATGACCAAACCGCGGTTGACTAAAAAATAAAAAAAAAAGATTTTTTTTCAATTTTGAAAGTTGCACATGGGGATGTTTAATATTTTTTTTTCAACTTTTATGGTGTTCCATATATACCGACTTTACTAAAATACTAAGGTACATATTTATAAATTAATGCAGGCAATTTCTTTTCTCAGGGTTTGTGAGGGTTGGCATAATCTAAAATCCAGTCACTTTAGAAACAACGCCTTTGGTACATTATATCCTAAAAACAAGTTTGTTCACATATACATGGTCGCATGTACATACATACTATAAACGATGCAAAGTTGCACGACGTAGGTACAACGTGAGCGTCTCTCATCTCCAGTGTGCTGTTACATGTTTGTCGGATAGCCGGTGTTCTCTAGAGCACAATATGTTTAGACTAGAATTGAACACGTACAATGCCTCCCCACCAACTCTATATTTGGCAATAATATTAGATGATCTAGTACGCCGTTTAACGGATTTATGAACGTTCAAGGTCGGACGGTTTAAGGATAAACCTGAAACTCTATCCCGATAAAGGATCTCTGTAGTCTGTAGCACCTCCTATATAGTAATAGTTGGGAACACGAAGACATATGAGTTTGTGTATACACTTTGTATGAAGTATCATTTATTAAATCAAAATGTTATAGTGCGTTGTTTAACAGAAACAAGGTGGTAAAATAAATATATTTCATCGATCCCATTTTCGTGTATATACAGGATGTCCCATTTTAATCTATCACACCACTAATTTTTGTTATCTATTAATTAAATCAAAAAATGTTTCAAATAAAAGTTGTTTGGTTTTGAGGGGAAACCAAAATGGCGTTAGTGATTTTTTATTTTTTTAACGTCTTCAAGGTCAAATAGGACTAGGACTGTACCGAAACTGGTATTTTCGATTCCGGCCGGAACCGGATTTTTTTTTTCAAAAAATTATATTTCAATTAATAATGATAATAAAATAACTAAAATGTTATAAATATGCTTTATATACATAGATTATCATCATAAATTAATATAACGTTATTTTATATTGTATTTCTTAAAGATTAGGGGGGTAGAGTTTTACATTATACTATAAAACATAGTATTTTCTACATATCGTGTGATTTTTACAGCTTTATAAGGTGTTTTATTTTGTTTATATATCATACGTTCTTTTCTATCAAATCTAATTAAATTACTAGTACTTATATCAAATTTATATAAGTAAATATGATAAATCAAAACAGCAGTTAAACAAATACACAATATAGAAAATCATATAAAATATCGATACAAGAATACCAACTTAATATAAATATAATGATAGATTTCGAGAAATAACTATGTGAGTATTTCTGATTTTATAGCTAATCCCAATAGCATAAATACTTGTGTAGTAACAAATTTTTCTCGGGTCACTATTTTGAATATTATTATAAGATATAAATTTATATAGGTAAAATAGAGTTTGCCGAAAAAAACATTTTAGTTTTAATTAGGAAATGTTTTTGAAAAAACAGGACTAGAGTATTATTTTAAAAATGCAGAATAAGTCTAATTTTACAGTTAATATTCAAAAATTTTCGAAAATCTTTAGTTTATTATTGTACAGTTCATCTCTAATTTATTATCAGTTCAATGTCTGCAGTCTGTAATTTAATGACTTTTTTATTAATATATTTGTCAATTAATGCTAAAATTTCAATCATATTATGATAAAACAATTAATAAAAAACTGCATTTTTGTTACGAAATGTTTTTTTCATTAATAAAATGTTATTTATTCATAATTATATTATTTATGACTTTCTTAGTAGAAAGAAATAACAAAATTTAAAAATTCCGGAATTTAGTAGTTCCGGCCGGAACTGGAACCGGAATAAAATTGTGAATTCCGGTACACCCCTAAATAGGACCAACATATTATTTTTCAAATGAAAATCTATTTTTTTATTACGGTATCTTATTGTATGGAAAAAAACAAGCAGCTTTCTTTAATAATTTATTGTAAGACCTAATTTTTCGTGCAACCCACAAAGTGGTAGCGCTTGTATTCCGTCCGTCCGTCTGTCTGTCTTTTACCGCGAAATATCGGCTCCCTGGCCACCTAGAGACCTAGAGTTTTCGCTAAATGGTAGGTATGTGGTTCTAATTTAGCCCATTTTAGGAATTTTTCCGGTCATGACCCCCCCCCCCCCCCTAATTTTTTTTCATATATGGCTTCATGTACCTCGTTGGACTCTGGATTGATTCACGAATCGATTGGCAAGGTTTTTTTTTAGTTGTGTCCATCAAGTAAGTTTCGCGGCAACACCTACGTGTGGGTTTTGATAAATTTTTCGTTAATATTTAACAAAATAATATAAGATTTTAGATTAAAAAATTCTTTTAAAAGAATTTTCATTAAAAATTCTTTTATTCTGATATTACTAGGAAAACTATATCCGGATTTATTTTTAACTTTTGCTCTACAAAATATTATAGCAAATTTTTTGTAAAATAATTTTTCTAATGCCCGGTATTATAAAGAAATTGCATGCAAGCAATTTGTTTCCATGCAAAGCAAACGCTATCTACTAGGAGTCAAATTGTCTTGATATTTTAAAGCTACAATCTGTGATTGGTTGTCATTTACATTTGACTCCTAGTAGATAGCGTTTGCAAATCGCAAATTTCCATGGAAACAAATTTGCTTGCATGCAATTTCTTTATAATACCGGGCATAATTCTATCTGGTCAAAATAAACTTTTTTTTTGCAGTTTTCCGCTAAAATTGACGTTTTCCGAGTTAAAAATTCATGAAAATTTAAAATCACATATTATTTTGTTAAATATCAAAGAAAAATATCGGTATGGAGAACCATACATGACTTCCATGTTCTATAATATCTTTTACAATAGATAATTGTTACTATAAAACTCACCTTTCTATTATAAATATTAGTTTTCTAATATTCTAATGTCAGTTGTAGAATAGACATTTTTGTAAAATAATAATTATCTGACATTTGAATTTAACTGCGTTTGTTTCCATGACAACATGAATTTATTAGTATTTAAAATTAAAATTTTGAGGGTGGTTTTCACCCCTTCAGTGGCTATCTAAGCACGTTTATGAAATAAGTGCCCCTTAGATTGGATTGAACTACAAGTGTACCATGTCTTATCAAAATTGGTGAGTTAATACTCACTTTTCAGACGATAATAGGTACAAAATTTCGAATATTTCGGAAACCCCTAATCCGATTAGCACCAAAATCAATAGGTCTGGAGTACTCACTGAGGCAAACATTTTCCCCAAAAATAATTCAAATCGGTGCATATCTACAGTAGTTATCGTACACGGAAGAAAATTCTACATCCAGACACACAGATACACAGACACACGCACAGCCGCCATGTGAAAATTAACTTTTCTTTACGTTTTGAAGTTAGTACAATCAGAATCTGCTTTTTTTTCGGACATGATTTTTTAACGGTATTACAATACTTCCATTTCTTCGAACATGGAAGTAATAAACACAAAAAATTATTTAAGACAAAAGCTGTTTGTTTGTTTCCATAAAATAAAATGTCATAATATATAATATGTATAAGTTTCTATTTAAAAAAAATATGGCCCTATTAGACCTTGAAGACGGCAAAAAAATAAAAAAATTATAATGCAATTTTGGTTCACACTTAAAACCAAACATGTTTCACTTGAAACTTTATTTGATTTAATTGATAGATAACAGTAATTAGGGGGGTGACAGACCAAAATGGCCAACATGTGGATACATTATTTATATTTTGAACTAATGGATTCCCCCGCGACTTCGCTCGCGTAAATTTCGAAACTTATTACAATATGATAAACGATGACATAATACATTTTTTATTGATTTTTATTCATTACCTATAAAAAAACGTAAATATCTCGGATCTTAGTTAAAAATTGCAAAAACCCACCTCCTGTCTACCCCCGCCATTAGAGGTTGAATACCGAAAAACATTATTGCAGATTATTTCGCCCGACTCCACCATTATGCCCGGGCGCACATTGAGACGTAGGCGACGCAGCGCAGCGCAGGGCAGCGCAGCACAGTTTTTGCTGCGTGACTTGAGTGACCGCATATTGCAACGCAGTTTCTTGTCTATTTGGAAAAAAAGCGTACACGAAGAAAAGAAAAAGTCACGGTAAATTCGTTCTAACATCGGAATTTTCAGATAAACGAATAAAATATGAATAATAAAAATGAATAGTAATAAAAACTGCGTGACACGTTTGCAATAAACTGTGTCACAAACACTGCGCGACGCAGGTTCACGCAGGCACTGAACTGCGCTGCCCTGCCCTGCCTCTCAATTAGCGCGCGTAAGTACAAACATGGGTTACACACCGTCGCCTACGTCTCAATGTGCGCCCGGGCTATAACTTAAGCAGCTATACATATAAAAATATCAAAAATACACACCCTGTCTACCCCCGCCATTATGGGTTTTTTGTCGAAATTTTTATTTTAATAGAGGACTATTTTGCCCGAATTTCGAAAAATCCTTTCTTAGTGGGTGCTTACATCATAATTAAAAGAAAGACACCTATGAAATTTTACGTTTCTAGGTCCAAGGGTTTGGGCTGTACATTGATGAATGAGTGAGTGAGTGAGTGGTTAAGGACACCCCTTCCACTCGAGTTTAATCACCTTATTATATGCTTCATGCTTTAGCTTTTGCTCTAAAGCAAATTCTTTATAAAACTCGGCATAAGAAAACTAAAAATCGTTTTCTTTATTTTTTAAATATCTACAAACTTTTATAAATTATAACGTATTTTAAACGCAAATATAAAATGTATCATATAAATATACTTTTTACAGTATTTTTTGTAAACGTTATATCAAGAAATTTTAATAGAGACATTATTTGTTCCTCTTTTGTATACATATTTCTCTCCTTAAACTTAAAATTCAAAGAACGTACCATTTGTTGTAATTTATGTTTTTAGTACATCACAAGGCAATTATAACTTAATTTTATAATTCTCTGTAGAACCAGAAAATAACTCAACAAAATAAAAATCATTGCACAATTAAACAAACAACCATTTTAATCAGTTAAATAATAAAACAAGGAAACTTCTAACTTCTTTTAGTAAAGGCTGTAGCCGGGTAAGCATGCAAAATCGGCCTTTGCATGGATTTGGCTGATTATTTTTTTGAAAGTCACATTCTATGTAATATTCAACCTGACCAAATATTAGTTTCCAAAAATTTGTAGTTTTCGAAAAAAAATTTTTTTTTGATAATCCATCAATCGAATTTGATGGTGCTTGTGGTATATTATAGAGGTACTTATGACTCATCAGAGGTAATTTTATTATGGTCCTCTGTACATAGTAAACCAGAAAAAAAAATTAATAAAATTAAAAAAAAAATTAAAAAACACTATGTTGTTTTCGGGGGGCAATCACCATTTTTTTATAAAATATACCTTGTACGTACCCAAACAACATATCAAAATCCCAAACTGATATGAAGGGTATAACATACTCGTATAAATTCGCATATGGTCGTATTGGCGCGGCGCGCGCGTGGCGCGGGTGGACTATATGGAGTGCAAGTGTCTTAATACTTTTAAAACATCTCTAATTTGTTGCTAAACAACAGGGCTGAACTAGCCTGGAGAGATCCGGGGAATTTGAAGGGGTCCATGGCCTGACAAAGATAAAATATAGAGGCCGTAGCCGGGAATGTATGGGAACTGCCATTGAATCAATTATGCTAATTTTTTCTCATAGTTTGCTTTTTAGAAACATAAAATCGCCTCAGATCGCTTTTGAAATGTTATAATCGTCTTTAGTAGCAATAAATCACATTGCCGCTGCGAACTAACGACTCTTCTTGTATAATAATTTATAGATAGGATTTTTTTTTCAAAATAAAAATGTTCTTACTAAACATAAAAATTTTGAAGCACAAATACAATTAGGGCGATTTTATGTTTCTAAAAAGCAAACTATGAGAAAAAATTAGCATAATTGATTCAATGGCGGTTCCCATACATTCCCGGCTACGGCCTCTATATTTTATCATTGTCAGGCCATGGGCCCCTTCAAATTCCCCGGATCTCTCCAGGCTAGTTCAGCCCTGTTGTTTAACAACAAATTAGAGATGTTTTAAAAGTATTAAGACACTTGCACTCCATATAGTCCACCCGCGCCACGCGCGCGCCGCGCCAATACGACCATATGCGAATTTATACGAGTATGTTATACCCTTCATATCAGTTTGGGATTTTGATATGTTGTTTGGGTACGTACAAGGTATATTTTATAAAAAAATGGTGATTGCCCCCCGAAAACAACATAGTGTTTTTTAATTTTTTAAATTTTGTTAATTTTTTTTTCTGGTTTACTATGTACAGAGGACCATAATAAAATTACCTCTGATGAGTCATAAGTACCTCTATAATATACCACAAGCACCATCAAATTCGATTGATGGATTATAAAAAAAAAATTTTTTTTTGAAAATCAAAAAAAATTTTTTTTTCGAAAACTACAAATTTTTGGAAGCTAATATTTGGTCAGGTTGAATGTTACATAGAATGTGACTTTCAAAAAAATAATCAGCCAAATCCATGCAAAGGCCGATTTTGCATGCTTACCCGGCTACAGCCTTTCAATCAACTTTTTACATTTTTTAAAAACAGTAGAAACTGGTTATAACGACTCCGGTTAATACGATGTATCGGTTTTAACGACTCAAAATAAGTCCAACTGAATCACATATAAGGGAAAAGGTATTATTATTGACCACTGATAATGATTGGCCACTTTTCAGATTTTCTGTTTAAAATAAGAAACATGGTATATAACTTAATTAAATCGAAATGCTTACTTAAATGGTAGCCTAGTTTATTGTGATTATTTAAGAGCATATTTTTGAGTATATATACATATACGCTTAATATTTTTAATAATAATTACATTAATTTGATTTTAAATTTTAACGTATTGTAATATTGATATTTTGTTAAAGACTACATAAGGATGAATGAGGTGATCAAAACAAAATTTGTGTTAATAATTTGTAATATTTAAAAACAGTTGATAGTTTATATTGAAGATAATTATTTAATGTAAGTGTTTCAGATAGTTATTGTTAATTATTTAAAAAAATTTTTTTTTTAACTATTTCTTTTATAACATTTCTCATCGTTCCAAACATAATTATTATTTTATTTTTTTTTATTTGAAAATTTCATTTTTGATTGTAGGATCATTTTTCCAAAGTAAGAAATTTTAATAGTTAATTAAAAGTAAGAATTTTAAATAGTTAATCATACATTTTTATTTTTATTAAATCCATTCTAATGTACCATCATAATGTCTGTGTGTCTGTCGGTCTGTATACGCTATAACTTAAATACGATAAATTATATAGAAATTTGAAATTTAATATTTAGGATTCATTTACGTCTAGGAAGAAAACTACCTATTTTTGAAAACAATATTTAACACTTTACCGCATACGGTGTCTTTATAGCACCACTAATTAAATTTAAAAATCTAATTTCCTGATAATTTTATTTGTATTTTTTGTGCTTATTGCATATAAGGTACTCGCACCAGTTTTGAACGCGTTAGGCCTATTTCACACATATACGGTTTCATTCGGTTCGGTTCGTTTTCGGTCGCTGCCGACAAGTGTGAAACGATGATTCAGTTTGTATTCGGTACCTAATAGAAACCGTACAGAACTGAATACTCCCTCCACACGGACAGATTTCATCAGGTTTCAATTCGTGTCAAGGGAACACAAAGCAATGAACGCGTTCACACATACTCGGTTTAGTTTCGGTTTTAACCTGATAGCGAGTGTTATTTTTTTTTAAGTTTTGTCGCGGATTTTCTAATAAAATGGGCGGTTTTCTAGATGGATGTGCATCGTCTTCATGCTCTTTAGCTTCGAGAAAATAGTGTAGAATGCTCCAAATTCCTGCTGTAAAGTGATGAGAGGGTGCTCGCAATGAATTCTAGTATTCCTCCTTCATTTTTTAATTTTTTATAGAGAAACAACATGGCAACAACTTGCTTTCTCTCCATGATAACTACTGAGTTTACGGAAAAAAATAAAACCTAATATGAACCGTGTATGTGTGAAAGGGTTCTATTTGTTTTCGGCTGAAACCGAAAACAAACTGAACCGAATGGAACGGCGTATGTGTGAAACAAGGCTTAAGCGCAAAAGATGTTATTTTTTTGGACTGGTGAGCTCATTTTTTGTAATTCTTATGAACTTATTTTACTAAGAAAACAACTACCTCTTTATTAAATTAATTTAATTACCGAAATCCGCAAATATAGTTTATTTTTTTAAATTATAGCCTTTTTATTTTGTATTGTAATTGTAAAGTAAAATCAGTAATGAACACCCAGTGATGAAAACTTGTTAATAGTGGAGTCATATAACCGGAATTTTGTCTTGAATAAAACAATCTCTCCTTACAGCGATTTTATGATTTTAAAATGTTCTAGAGATCAATAGGAGTTCATAACTGATTTTGTGGATTTGTCCGTTTTCCGCGCGGTACTTTTTTCAGGGCTTTTCCAGAAAATCATCATTTTTTCAATTTTTTTGTTTATTTTTTGCTTATATCTCGGCTTCTACTTAATGTATTTTGACAAAAAAAATATATGGTTACGCGTAAGGAACCCCTCTATCGATCTGTGAGGTGCGGAATACTCTGACTTAATTTATAATCTCAAAAAAAATTATTTACTGCGGTTATCACAGATTTTTCATTTTTTTTTAATAACTTTGCAAAAAATAAAAATATCTTGACGAAAATTGGAAACAATATTCTTATTATGATTCCAAATAAACCTATCAAGTTTCATTAAAAAATATTTTCAAATATCGCAAAAATTTAGATTTAGAAAAATAAATTGATTGACGACGCATCTTTGGGCAAACCATCGTAGAGAAAATAATTGTATCTCAAATTGTAGGGTTTTTTATGCCCTTTTTAAATGATGTATATATAATTGCTTTCTACATATTGAAACAAAAAAGTTATTTAGGTTTCTCTGAATTGATTTTGGCATTTTCGGATTGTTGCATTAAATACATTTTTTCCCGATTAACTTTTTTATTGTTCGGAAAAAAATTATAAAATTTAAAATTTAGTTGTAAGATGAGTATTTGAAACAAATTTAGCATATTTTTTTGTAATAATTAGTTGGTTAACCCAAAAATTCTGAAAAATTCAAATTTCACCCGCACAAATTAATCATTTTTGTTTGTTAAATATCCGTTCGTATACTATAAATCATTATTTTTAGTAACTAGAAAGATTTAAAAAATAAATGTAATCAAATTTAAAGTTATTTATTAAAACAACATAAAATTACAAATGGATATCGAGTATCCATTTTTGAGTATCCAATTTGTGCGGGTGAAATTTGAAAATTTCAGAATTTTTTGGTAAACCAACTAATTATTAGAATAAAAATATGTTAAATTTGTTTCAAACATTCGACTTTTAACTAGATTTTAAATTTTATAATTTGTTCTGAACAATAATAAAAATCCGAAAATGAAAAAATCAGTTCGGTGAAACCTAAATAACTTTTTTGTTTCAATATGTAGAAACAATTATATAAATTATATATACATCATTGAAAAAGGCATAAAAAACCCTACAATTTGAGATAAAATTATTTTCTCTACGATGGTTTGCCCAAAGATGCGTCGTCAATCAATTTATTTTTCTAAATCTAAATTTTTGCGATATTTGAAAATATTTTTTAATGAAACTTGATAGGTTTATTTGGAATGATAATAAGAATATTGTTTCCAATTTTCGTCAAGATATTTTTATTTTTTGCAAAGTTATTGAAAAAAATGAATAATCTGTGATAACCGCAGTATTAGTTTTTTTTTTGAGGTTATAATTTAAGTCAGAGTATTCCGCACCTCACAGATCGATAGAGGGGTTCCTTACGCGTAACCACATATTTTTTTTGTCAAAATACATTAAGTAAAAGCCGAGATATAAGCAAAAAACAAACAAAAAAATGGAGAAAATGATGATTTTCTAGAAAAGCCCTGAAAAAAGTACCGCGCGGAAAACGGACAAATCCACAAAATCAGTTATGAACTCCTATTAATCCCTCGAACATTTTAAAATCATAAAATCGCTGTAAGGAGAGATTGTTTTATTCAATACAAAATTCCGGTTATATGACTTCACTATAATGATTAATTAAGTGATAAATACTTATACATAAATGTTATAAAATAAAGAGCCGTAAAATTTAAAACAATGTAAAGCGCATTTATACATAAGAAAATAATACATACACTTTTCTTGATAGTGTGGCTGAACCGCGATAATTATTTGTCCACTGTTTTTAAACAAAATTATCAATTATCATCAAACCACGTTGTAATACAGTTAAATGTATTGGGATCCGTCAAATGAACGTACACCATCTGGTGGCAAAATTTGTAACTAGACTGGGGGTACAGTTTCTATGGTAATAGAATTTAATAATGAAAAAATAAATAATCTCAAGCATAAAACTGACAGATGAATCTACGGTTTGTAGTAAAACTTACGATTAAATCACAATATTATGTTTTAAATCACCCAAAAATAAAATTAATGAAAGAACAGTAAGTACCAAGAAAGAATTTTACAAGTTTTCCTATATATAATTGATTTATTATAATATAAATATGTATTTAAAAGATTTGTTTGTTGAAAAATTGTAAACAATCAAAAATAAATAACGTATGCGTATTGTATTTGATGTTATTGCGTGATATTATCTGTAATTATAATGAGTGAATTTAAAATATGTGTACATTATAATACTTATATATACTATTGACACTGTCTTGTAATTTTTTAAAATTAAACTAAACCCTTAGCTGCGCCATGTTTTTTAAGCTCCTCCCATCTGACGGATCCCAATATATAGATTAATATTCAGTAATGGAAGTTATCAAATATCAACAAATATTTCTAATAATTTTAAAATGTTTAAGACTGGGGTGTTGTCCAAGACAGTACTTTAGTGCTAAATATGGCTCGATAAAAAGTTCTAATGCATAGAGTGCCATAAATGTATGTCATAATTTATTTTTTCCAATAAAATATTAAGTAAAAGTTAAATATTTGTTTTATTATTTTTTCTCTATATTTTCTACCATAACATATTGTTTCTCAGTGAATAGAAAAAATCATGCGGTAAGGGGTTTAACCCGAAAATGGATGTTAACTTTTGTCTATTCGAATTAGTTTTTAAACTCTGCAAAGTACAAAAAATGTTTTTGATAAAGCATGAAGATTATCTATATTTATTGTTAAGAAAAAAATAAGAAATACTTTCTAATTTTTTATAGTAAAGAAATATCTGCCATGAGACTTTCTTATACATAATACTGAGAGTGAACAGTGTACGTGATTTTAATCATATAAAAAAAAGCTGTCATGGGACTTTATGATACGCTATACTGAATATACTGCTTTAGATAAAAAATGTAGAAGAGAATATTATTATCTATAATTTATTCTATTTTTTCCTATCTTTTATCAGTAAGCAAGAATGATTTATTTTATAAAATTAAAAACACGTACTCTGTACTATATATAAGAAAGTCCCGTCCCGTTGCACCAATGCCAGCTTTTTTATATGTATGTTATAATTCATTTTTTCCAATAAAATATTATTAAGTATACAATAATATAGTTATTTGCAGTTAATCATAACGCTCTGGCACAGTCGTACAGTGTTGCAGAATTCCGGTACAGCTTGTATTAATTAAATATTTGTTTTACTATTTTGTCTGTACATTTCCTACCATGTTTTATAACATATATTTTTTCTCAGTGAAAAGAAAAATCCTCCCCTCGTCCCATGCTATTAGGGCTTGAATATCGAACTTTCATTTTTAATTGAATATTAATTAGTCCGAACTATGAAGATAAATATATCTAAATTGTACCCCCCCCCCCTCATTCCCATAGGGGTTGAATTTTCGTAACTGATATTTGTCTTGTAGAGTACCTACTTGTGCCATGTTTCATTCGGTGAATACAAAAAAAATCTTTTACAAATTTTTCTAATCCTCTAACACCTTAGGGGTTAAATTTTGGGAAATGCTGAAATAATTGTTACATTATTTATATTGTAGAGTACGTTCGATAAGTTTCAATCAAATGCGAACAAAAAAAAAATTATATAAACTTTGATACACTGTTTTAACCTCGTAGGGGTTGAATTTCGAAAAAAATCCTTTCTTAGTGGGTGCTCACATCATAAAAGGAAGAAACCTACGAAATTTCACGTTTCTAGGTTCAGGGATTTGGACTGTACGTTGATATATGAGTGAGTGAGTGAGTGGTTAAGGACAAACTCTTTTATAGATATAGATATTTTTTCTCAGTGAAAAGAAAAATTCATGCAGTAAGAGGTTAACCTAAAAACGAATGTTGGCAATTTTTAAACTATTCGAATAAGTTTTGAAACTCTATAAAGAACAAAAAATGTTTTTAATAAAACATTATGTAGATATAGTAGATAAATAGATACCATATACCATGAGACTTTCTTATACGTAATACTGAGAGTGAACAGTGGTCGTACGTGATTCTAATCTAGTAAAAAAAAGCTGCCTTGGGGACAATGGGTAATAATAAAGTCCCATGGCTATACTGAATATACTGCTTTAGATAAAAAAGTAGAAGAGAATTTTATTATCTTTAATTTATTCTATTTTTTCAATCTTTTATCAGTTAACAAGAATGATTTATTTTATACAATTAAAAACACGTACTCTGTACTGCGTATAAGAAAGTCCCATTGCACCAATGCCTGCTTTTTTTAATACAAAAATAATAAATCCTGATAAAAAAGTAATGTATTTTTTATTTGTTTAGTAATTTATTTATTTTCTTTATTATTGTGTTCTATACTGTTGAGGGAGGGGGGGGGGGGTAGATGAGAAACGTCTTCTGTTTGGCAACATAGTACTCTAGAACTATATATCATGCAAACAGTCGTAAAATGTACGTTATATTTTCTTTTTGATGAATAATAGTTACAATTCTTTTAGTAAAGTACATAAAAAACGATATCCGAATATTATGTCTATTATTACACTTGCCAATTTCAAAATTATGTCAATTTATTGGTGAAAATAACACATTTTTTATTTTTCATTAGATTTTTGTATAATTACAGTAATAGGTACAAAATTAATGCTTTGCTTATTTGGGTGATATTATGTTAGTTATTAATTATTATTCAGTGAATTTAATCTTTTAAATAAAGGAAATAGTTTATTTAAAGTGGTTGACACTGTAGGGTGCGGGGGGAACAATGCGGATAAGCACCTGTGGATAAGCATAGAGTGAAGGCAAGGTGTGTCTCTCTCTCTGGAGTATGTGAAATCACATAGATGCGTCTCTCTCTTTTTGTTCACACACTTATTTTTTTAAATAAATACACAGTTCCTAATCATTCTGAAAGTTAATGTTATTATATCTATGTATATTTTTTTATGATTCAGTTAGAAATTTTTTTTTAAATAATTAATGTCGTACAGGTGTTCACAAATAATTACAGGAGGGGTCCACGTTCAAAAAAGGTTGTAAAACCTCTGACGTACACTATTTACTCTCAGTATTACGTATAAGAAAGTCCCATATGGTACCTATAGTAAAAAGTAAAAACGTACATTGTACAATTTCTATAATACGTATAATAAAGACCCATGGCAGATATTTCTCCTCTGTTATGTAGGATCTGAAATATTATTTAAAATATTTTATTTTCAAAAATTAGCTTTTTCGAAAAAATTAATAGAACATAAATTATAGATAATAATATTAATATTAATATTATCATTTTTCTCTAATTTCTACTGTTTCAAAAATAATTCAAAAATTGACATTTAGTAAACATCCGTTCCCAGTTGAAAGATCTTTTTCAAAAATAGGAGGTTTTCTTCCCAGACAAAAATGAATCGAAAATATTATAAAATAACAACCTTCTACGATTTATCGTATTTGATTTATAACGCTTACAGACAGACATACTTATATCATGGTGAAAATAGTCAGAATGGATTCAAGGAAGGTCAAAATGGATAATTCCATCAAATTTCGGATTTCGAAAAAATATTTTTTTCCATTTTTTATGATATGGAGCAAAACAAAAAAAAATTCTGAATATTCAATAATGTTTTACTCAAAAACTATCAATTTATCAAAAGAGAAAAAAGTGCTTAATTTTAAGCAGAGTAAAAAATTATTGAAAATTGAACTATTATTGTTTTTTTTGTTTTGTTTTTTTGCCCCATATCATAAGAAAGGGATATTTTCAGAAAAAAATGTTTCAGAAGAAAGTTACAGTGGTGCCTCGCATAACGAACGCCTCGCATAATGAACGCTGCGCTCAACGAACTTTCTGTTTGTTCATTGCGCGACTCAGTCAACGTACTTCGCTTCGCACAACGAACTGCATCGTGTTTAATTTTGCCGCCCGAACGTTCCTACGTATCACGAAGTCGCCCGAACTTCCAAAGTCGCACGCAATCGATGCTCAAACTTGCATGAACATGCATCAACGCATGTCAGTCGTTCTTTTCTGTGCTTAACTCACACACCTGTTTGTTTTAATAAATGTAATTTTGTGTGTCTATATTATGAGTTCTAAAAAAAGCAGGAAGGTGATTTCTGTTGAAATGAAACAAGAAATAATTAGAAATAGAATTTGACCCCTCAAGCCTCGGTTGACTCTCCTAAAACTGATTCTGACTAAAAACAGAACGAATTAAAATTTTTAACATGTATTGTTATGGGAAAACGCGTTTCACGTAACAAACTTTTCGCATAAGAAACTTGCTTCCGGAACGAATTAAGTTCGTTATGCGAGGCACCACTGTACTTATTTTTCTCCGATAATTTCTAATCTGCAACAAAAAATATAGATTTAGATTTTAAAAAGAAAAGTTAAACCTGAAAACCATCATGGTGACCTTTTCAAGGTAAACCCTTAATGTCAATATTTAGCTCTCTTCAAATCATGAAACATTTATCTAGCAAGTTTTCTCTGAAAATTCGTTATTTTGGAAATATTCCACTGGAAAGTCTTTAAAAAAACACTCGATATACCGGGTGTCCTAGATAACTTTTCCAGCATGGGGATCTCAGTATCTATAAGAGATACAGGTTTGGTTAAATCAGATCAATTATATGTATGAAAGGGGTGAGTATTACTACACTAAAAAATATTCATAATTCTGTGTGGTTTAGGCGGTAAACTGAGAATTCGGAATTTCTTTAAATGGCTATAACTTTTTTGTTAAAGTAGATAAGAACTTTTTGTTTGCGGTTTCTTAAAGCACTTTTTTGTGCAGAATTCATTGGTGTATTTAGATTTTTAATATCATTTTTAGTTTCCGAGATACAAGCCTTAACTTCAGTTTTTCTTATGGGCCGCTAAATTGGCTATGGCATATTTGAACGTGTTTTTTACTCTACTTTACAACTATGTGTCACTTGCCATATTTACTATCGAAAAAAAAAATTATAATATATTTTTTCAAATAGTTTATTGTTTCAAATATTCATTTGTTATTTTGATTGTTTTTATTGTGCTTTTTGTTTACAATTTTTGTTTTTCATGGCTCACTTGAAAGTTTGTAATAAAATACTTAATAAATATCACTGATATTTATTATTTCGACTTTTTTTCGATAATAAATATGGCAAGTGACATATCGTTGTAAAGTAGAGTAAAAAACACGTTCAAATATGATATATTCAACTAAGTGGCCCACAAGAAAAACTAAAGTTAGAGCTTGTAACTCGGAAACTAAAAGTGATATAAAAATTCTAAATATACCAATCAATTCTACACAAAAAAGTGCAAACGAAGAAACCGCAAACGAAAAAAAACTATCTACTTTAACAAAAAAGTTATAGCCATTTAAAGAAATTCCGAATTTTCAGTTTTTTTGTATACCGCCTAAACCACATAGAATTATGAATATTTTTTTGTGTAATAGTACTCACCCCTTTCATACAAATAATTGATCTCATTTAACCAAATCTGTATCTCTTATAGATACTGAGATCCCCATGCTGGAAAAGTTATCTGGGACACCCGGTATATCATAAACATGAATAAAGTAAAAAGTATTGATAAATAAATAAATAAAGAATGAATTTTGAAATGCACTGAACGATTTCCATGTATGTATAACCTACCTACCTACTATATGTAACTGTTGTTTTCTTTATATTTCAGGGCCGGCTGTTGGGTAAAATGGACGCATACTTTAGCTCATTCCGGCGTTGTAACTACCCCAGAGTTACCCCCCAGGGAGTTGTGGAGATCGTAGAGGAATGTGGAAGATACTCGAGGTATGTCCTTTTCAAGGCTCGCTTCACCAGAACCTTTGTATTATAAATTTTAACTGCCTGATATTTTTATTTTAAATTCATCGGATAAGATAGCTTACTCAATTTTCGTACTGTATTTACATTTTTACTGATAATAATAATATCTTTACAGTATTTGGGGACAACATTCTTTAATTTTGTTTCGAGTTTTTATCATTTTTGACACCTAAAAATATTTGTAGTACAAATGGTTCTAAAGTCACAATACCATTTTAAAACTTTTTCATTTTGTAATAATTCACTTTTATTCTTTCACTAGCCATAGGACCCGGTGTTACCCGGGGATATTAAATTAAACTATATTTAACATAAAATCATGCAAGTCTTCAGGGTTCCGCGGTGATCTTGATATAGATCTTGGCTTCTGGGTGTAAGCCGCGTCGATTTAGAAGAGCCCTGAAGATGTCCACGGCAATGTGTGACGAAATGTTGGCCAGTAAAACGACCAAATCGACGCGGCTTACACCCAGAAGCCAAGATCCATAAAATCATGCTATAATATTTTTTTTAGTTAAATTATTTTGTATATTGGAATATAATCTTGTAAGACAATCAGTGATAAAAGTAGCTAAATTTTAAAATTCATGAATATCTGTGCTCCAGATTTTGTATAGAAGTTAAAAATGTGACTTTATTGCTAGAGTCGATAACTTAGGTATGGTATAATATATGAAGCTAAATTTCCCTCTCCTATGACTATTATTATGAAATTAATAAAGGTTTTAATTATATTTTTACATTGGTTTGAATTTTACTAACCTTAATCCCGATTATAACAGTTTAAATTGTTTTACAATATTTTTATAGATATTTTATCTTGTATTGCACACCCCAAGCAGGCTCTGCTTGGAAGTGTGTTCTACTCTCGTCCTAAAAATTTTTTTCGTATATAAATTGATAAAATGAGTATTATATCTCAAATTTCTTCAGTAACCCACTTAAATTTTTACATTTTCTGATAGAAAACATTACAGTCTTCATTTTTACTTAGTTTAATATCGATCGGTTTTAATTTTCTGTTATAAAAATATAAATAAAGTTCAATTTGTCGATTTAACCCGCTTTTTTGATAAAAACGCCGAACTGTAGGCTACATTTCGAAATAAATTTGCACCAATCCTTTTGAATTCACTTCATCTATTATCAGAATAGAACCCTATTAAAACTCAACAAAATTGGATAACTAGAAGTAACGAAATTTGCAGTTTATTTAAACAAAAATTCATATTTTGACAAGAATTATTTTTACAAATAGAGTAGTTACTCGGTATTACGCGCTATTTCTTCATACGTCACTTCAAATTCCAAGTATTACAATTATTATATTGTGTTAATTAATATATAAATACATGTACATCGATACGTGCTGTATTTTAATTATTTTATTCAAAGCCAATCAATCTTTTTAATCAAGATAAAGTCTGGTAAGTTTGCATTTTTAAAACAAATATATAATGTAGGTACATATACATATAACCTATAAACGTTACATTGTTGTTTCATTTTAAATGCTCTGCTAGACATCAGGTGAACACAGCTGTTATCGCTGCAATATGTGGATGTATTTATCTTTCTAATTATTATTATTAATTAATTTATTTACTTTATACATTTTACAAAAAAAATATTTTATATAAAAATTGTAAATTAAAATGATTGTTGTTTTATTACTATACATCCTAAATTTAAATAAAAACGGTAATAATCGATTGATATCAAGATTCATTGTTGATTTTCTAAAAAATCTTAATGAGTGATAAACTTCATTTTATATATTTATATAATATTAATTACCTCCAATATTTTTTTCAAACATCCTTTTAAGTTTCACCAATTATATTGTATCGTATTTATTTGATATTATAAATTAATACATTATTTTATGTTTAAGGGGTGTGCATTTTATGGCCTAGCCATAGTATTTCTATATTATTTCAAACATAAAATTAATTAAAATGGCGACCTGCAAAATTTTTTTCAATACTAATCAATAAAAATTATGTTTCCATGGTAATGAGATATGAAATAAATAATAGACGAATTAAACGGAATTTATGTAAACATGGAGTGTTTATTTATTTATTATGCCTCCGTTAATGGATCTTTTTCAAAAACCAAACACTGGTTGATGGTTGTCAATTAACCGAAGCATTTGATAAAAAATAAATAAATCTAATATCGATTTTCCTTCTAATAGTAATTCATCTCAAAAGTTGCCCCCCCCCCCTTAAAGGCCCTTTTAAAAAAGGCAAACATTTGAACTGTACATTGTATCACCCAAAGAATACAAAAAAAATAATTAAAAAAATCTGGCGTTTTATTTGAAAAATTGGGGGGCCCTATCTACCCCATTTTTGAACCTATCCAAAAAAAGGCTCACTAGTTGTTCTTATAATGACACCTAGAATCTGTATGCCAAATTTAAACATTCTACGATGAGTGGAAATGCTCTAAATCCTGATAGGTGAGTGAGTCAGTCAGTCAGGGCACTTATACCGGGTGTCCCAGATAACTTTTCCAACATGGGGATCTCAGTATCTATAAGAGATACAGGTTTGGTTAAATGAGATGAATTATTTGTATGAAAGGGGTGAGTATTATTACACAAAAAAATATTCATAATTCTATGTGGTTTAGGCGGTATACCCAAAAAACTGAAAATTCGGAATTTCTTTAAATGGCTATAACTTTTTTGTTAAAGTAGATAGGTACTTTTTGTTTGCGGTTTCTTAAAGCACTTTTTTGTGTAAAATTGATTGGTGTATTTAGATTTTTAATATCACTTTTAGTTTCCGAGTTACAAGCTCTAACTTTAGTTTTTCTTATGGGTCACTTAGTTGAATATATCATATAATATAACTGTATTGACTTGTTTTACACTGTTATATCAGTACAACAAAACAAATAAAACATTATTATTATTCGAACGTGTTTTTTACTCTACTTTACAACGATATGTCACTTGCTATATTTATTATCGAAAAAAAGTCGAAACACTAAATATCAGTGATATTTATTAAGTATTTTATTACAAACTTTTAAGTGAGCCATGAAAAACAAAAATTTTAAACAAAAATCACAATAACAACAATCAAAATAACAAATGAATATTTGAAACAATGAACTATTTGAAAAAATATATTATAATTTTCTTTTTCGATAATAAATATGGCAAGTGACACATCGTTGTAAAGTAGAGTAAAAAACATGTTCAAATATGCCATAGCCAACTTAGCGGCCCATAAGAAAAACTGAAGTTAGGGCTTGTATCTCGGAAACTAAAAGTGGTGTTAAAAATCTAAATACACCAATCAATTCTACACAAAAAAGTGCTTTAAGAAACCGCCTACAAAAAGTACCTATCTACTTTAACAAAAAAGTTATAGCCATTTAAAGAAATTCTGAATTTTCAGTTTTTTGGGATTACCGCCTAAACCACATAGAATTATGAATATTTTTTGGTGTAATAATACTCACCCCTTTCATACATATAATTGATCTCATTTAACCAAACCTGTATCCCTTATAGATACTGAGATCCCCATGCTGGAAAAGTTATCTGGGACACCCGGTATAGTAGATACACAGAAAACACACTTCTTGGAAATAAATTTTATTCAGTTTTGAAAATTACATTCTTAAAATAACCACCATTTTGCGCTTCATACTGACGCGCTCTTTCGAAGACGTGAATCATCACCTGTCGTAACGTTTCTTGGCTTATTAATGTTTCTGGCCTTCAATTGCTGAATAGTTTGAGAATTGAGGGGTATGCAGCAACAAGGAGTTATCTCCAGTTTTTATAGTTTGTGGGAAAATTGAAAAAACTGTTTAAAAAATGAGAATGTATTTAAATCGCCTTTGTCTTCGTCCAATTATTATTTGTCACCGACGACATGTTTTGGCCAAATTCCATTGAAAAATTCGTCAAATTCGCGATTCTAGAGTAAATTTTATTCTGGAGATAACTCCTTTTTGGCCCAAATAGTTGAAAATTATTTTCTTTTTAAAGTAAGGAAGCATTGAATAAGAACAATTTTCAAGAAAATTACTTTATTTCAAGAAAGAACACAGTAACGAGTGTACTAACACTACCAACTAAATTCTAAGCCCAAAAACAAAGAGTCAGCTCTTGGAGTTAACTCCATTTTTACCCAAGCGAATGAAGCAGCTAACTCATTCTAGCGGATACCTTGAGAACTATCAACGGTAGGTAAACGGTTGTTAACACCGTTTGGCCTAAAAAGGGAGTTAACTAGTTGATGCTGCAAACCCCTCAATAGGCTATTTGACAACATTGAAAATATACTATAAATTGTGGTCATCCTATCAGATAATAGCGTAAAAGAACATATTTCACTTCATTTTAAAATAAATTATGTATATTTTTTGCAAATTACACGAAAGAAAATATAATAATTTTTGAAATTTTATCTAAGACGGGAACGCTATGTGATTGGTTGCAACTCTAGTAACGTCACACGCATGTAAATAACGCTTCCTCGACTGATTGTAGTGCTTTCTGTGTGTTAAGTCAAAGTATTATATTCGATTTTTCAGCTATTTCTGAAGCAGATTTTAGATAAATTTTAGTACTAGTAGCATAAATATTCGTTTCGAATTTCAAAATGGAATTAAATTTTGTGCGAGCTGATTATAGAACCCTATCTAAGGTAGACGCTTTTATGGTTGCACTTTTTTTAAGAATAACGCTGATTACTATGCTGCGGAACTTAAAAATGTGAAAACAGCAGTGTAAGTACCACATAAAACATTTGAAATCCTATATGCTGCAAGATTAAGCCATATTAAGAGGTTAGGTATTAAAGTTGTTGGTTAATACGGAGTGTACGGGTGGCCGCTGTCAGAATTGTCAAAAATCACGTGTATAGTTATATAAAATATAATCACAAAAGATGTTATTTCGTTTTATAAAAACCGATATTTTAGCTACTATCTAGTTAAATATTACTTACATCAAAGTGATCTTCACACATAAAAACATTTGTATTCAATAAGAGCTAATTGTTACCACATTTTTCGTCTTTTGGGATTCTTTGGAACAGAAACAAACAGTTTGTGTGGACTTTTTATAGACGTATTTGTTAATTATTTGTACATTGTGGCACTAGACACCATTTATACACCATTCTATCCACTAAATTTGAAGATGAAATTCACTTCAGATGCACTGTTTTATTAAGGCAATGACTTATTTACGTGAATGTGACGTCACACGCACCATATGATCAGCGCCATGATAGAAACAGCGTTTCTGACGCAGTTTTGAAAATTTAAACTTTAACATTGATTTTTATTGATAATACAGTAGATCTCCCCGAAATATCAATGTAGTGTGCTTATTATTGAATAAAGAATAATTTAAAAAGATTTTCTAAAATTAGTCAAATAGCCTATTGTTACAGTATAGTTTATCTTTAATATACCCCCACAGAAAGAGGTCTGGAGCAGTTAATTTTAAACCGCCGGAATAAACGAAGTATAGTTTGTTTATGTGGTAGTTTTCTGACCTCAACATTACGAGTGTCGGTTCTTTTCGTTAGCATAATTGCTCAGTAGTGAATTTCTCCATAATTAACTTCCAAGGATAACGATTTAATAATTTGAAATCAAATTTAAAAAAATAATGAATTGTAGAAAGTTATTTTAATTTTAAATGATGTTGTGGCTTTTTAGTCGAGTCAATGAAGCTCGAAAATGGTTAAAACTTCGGAACCCTCAGAAACAGCACCGATTTTGATAGAATTTTTTTTAAAATGTTCGTTATACCATACTATTTGAAATCAGAAACATTCTAGTCGTCGGATTTAACCCCTCCCCCCCAAATTTTGAAAATTTGTATAATTTACTGGTTTCATATATTAAGTCCGATTTTCGAGGAAATTTTATTACCTATAGGGGTTTAGAGGGTCGCTGAATAAGAATACTTTGTCAAAATAAGGATTTTCCGGGATTTTTCCCGAAATTTTCCAATTTTTGTCTAAATTTATTGAAAATTTTGATAGAAATGTGTATTCGCGGTGTTTCTTTTCACAAATAAAGTTGAATTATACAAAAAATTTTAGGAATTTTCCAGAAATTTCCCAATTTTTCCTCAAAAATGTTTAATTTGTTATAAATAACATTGTACCATTTAAAAAAATGAACCTAGAGGGCTAAAAATTTTAGAAACATTAGGTAAATGTATTTTAAATAAGCATAATATTTTTTGTCAAAATTGTTTGTTTATTAGCAAAACGGGAAACGTTTATTGTCTTATATGCGGCACGAGCGGATAGTAAATTTCGTAGCCTAACTAGTTGTAAAATGAAAAATATTGCTAGTGACGTGCTCGTAATTTTTTACTGCTAAATTAAAGTAGTTCAAACAATTATGTAAGATTTCATCAAAATTCAGTAAATATTTTTAACAGAGTAAAATGATCTTGTCGACGAACGTGCCGCTGACGCGCGAAAAATCTGAGGAATATACTGCTATAGAATTGAAAATAATTAACCAAAAGGGCTAAAACTTTCAAAAACTTTAGGTAAATACATCTCAAATAAGTACAATTTTTTTGGAAAAAATCGTTTGTTTATTTACAAAAAGGCAAACGTTTATTGTCTATACGCGACACGAGCGAATACTAAATTTCGTAGGAAAAAGTAGTTGTAAAATGATAAATAATGTTAGTGACGTGTTCTTAATTTGTGTACTGCTAAATTAAAGTAATTCGAACAACTATGCAAAATTTTATAAAAAATCAATAAATATTTTTTACAGAGTAAACGATCTTAGTGACGAACTTACCGCTGACGCGTGAAAAATCTAAAGAATAAACTGCTCTTAAGTTGAAAATAGTTAACCAAAAGGGTTAAAAGTTTCAGGAACGTTAGATAAATACATTTCAAATAATTACAATTTTTTTGGACAAAATTGTTTGTTTATTTGCAAAACGGCAAACGTTTATTGTTTTATTCGCGGCTGGAGCGGATACGAAATTTCGTAGCAAAACTTGCTGTAAAATGATTATTAATGCAAGTAACGTGCTCTAAAATTTACTAGTATTAAATAAGGGTATTCCGAACAATTTTGCTAAATTTCATCAATATTCAATAAATTCTAAATATGTATATTAATTTATAAATTTTTGCATCAAAATGTCAACGATAATTTATTAAGCAAATTATTTAAATAATTGAAAAGTAACGTTTGCCAATAAAAATTAAAAAAATTTTTTTCCTCATGTCCTCAAATAATATTTATTCAACTAAGTTATAACAAAAAAACACACTTTTGCTCAGTTATCATCGAAATTTTTTTTATTTATATACATTTTTTTTGAGCAAAAAAAATATTTTTTTGAGTCCGACGTCTGGAATGTTTCTGATTTCAAATAGTATGGTATATAACGAACATTAAAAAAAAATTCATTAAAAGCGGTGCTGTTTCTGAGGGTTCCGAAGTAAAAACCTTCATTGACTCTACTATTTGGGCCATCCTGTATTTTTATATTATTCAGGATTCTACCTAAGTGAAAACAGAGGTTATTGATACAGTGTTTCTTTTTCTAATTTTGGTACAAAAAACTACAAACAAATGAAATATTTCAGTGTTTGTCTCTCTGTTCATTCCCGCCCCCGTATCATTCTAACAATAAAGCTTATTTGCTTGCATATGTTTCCTACAACCCAAGTAAAAATGTACTGTGCATTGTAGGTTGTATATACACGCGCCCGCATAGAGTACGTACGCTTTTACACGCCCACACGTATAGCGTTTCGAATACAGCAATATAAGTATCTATTGTGGGCGCATAAACACTTTATATTTTCGATTCGTTTATTTGTATAACTGTGTATTGTGTTTTATTTTATTAGAAAAAGGTGAAATTCAGACAAATACTCTTTTGTTAAAATAAAAAAATGTCAAAGATGCCACTGGACTTTCTTATCCCATTAATTCCCAAGGGTAGAAAATAAAATTAATTTTATGTTTTAACTGCATTTTATTACTAAATATATACTCAAATTACTGTTTTTGACGTAAAAAAATCATGTTTTTTGTTTATTTTTTATTATTTTCTTGTTATTGTATTTTTTACTAATTAAAAATAAACCAAAGTTAAAAAATTAAAAAAAAAAATTCTGTGCAACATGGGTTTTTTTATTTGCTAAAATTCCGTGCCTCAAAGAGATATAGCAATTGTTACTTTCATTTTTTAGTCAAATTAGTAAAATGCGTATTACAGTAATTACAACTGGCTAAAAATAGTCTATAAGGACTTATATTAAGAGGAATATTTACATAAATTTTTCTTTCTTATTTTTAATTCCATTAAAACAAATTATAAATTTATTTTTTGTATATTGAAGAATCCGTATTAAGTCAAATTCTGCAAAACTATCTTTACTGTCGTATTTTTTGTATCGGTTGAACTTATCATTCAAAGTCTATTTCTGTATATTTTGTGACATACATATGACCTTATAAAAGTACTAAACATAGGAAAAAATTAAAAACAAAAAATACTAGATAAAAATCAAAAGGCCCACTAGCTCCATAAATCCCTGGTCTAAATAATCATTTATTGATACTGGAAATCGATAACACGTATTAATACTAAACCGGGTATCAAATTTCATAACTTTATCACACTAGGTTCTCCAGATATTCAATAAAAACTAATTTTAGGCAAAATCTTTGAGGATTTGTAGCTCCCTCACGAAGAATTTCCGGACATATCTTCATACAAACTTTTTTGCTTGAAATATTTTTCTCGATCAACTTTTCATATTTGTTCCATCTGATATGACTCATCCTGTATATGGAAGTATAAGAAAGAAAAGTTCGAATTAGATAAACCCCTGGACATACCAGGATAACTGAATCCATCACAGACCCATTATTAGAAATGAGAAGTGATGTAATGCCAATAAGGCACAACTTTAATAAACCTTTTAACATCCAGCTAGACTGGAATGAGGGGCTAGTACAAAGACGCAGTCAGGAGGGCAAACTTGTATGGTATACAGATGGATCCAAAACTGACAGCGGCACTGGTGCTGGAATATATGGGGAGTCTCCTCAGTTTAATGCATATGCATCTCTGGGGAAATGTGCCACAATATTCCAAGCAGAAACTCATGCAATAGATGTTTGCATGCAGGAGAATATACACAGGAACTATCAAGGTAAAGATATCCTTGTTCTGACAGATAGTCAAGCTGCACTGAAAGCCTTGGCTAGTTATCAGTTCAACTCGAAACTGGTCTGGGATTGCCTACAAAACCTCACTAACCTGGCAAACCATAATAGGGTAACCGTTATGTGGGTGCCAGGACATAGAGGGATAGCAGGTAATGAAAAAGCAGATGCTCTGGCAAAAAAGGGCTCAAAAACAACATTTACAGGCCCTGAACCAGTATTTGGAATTACAAAAAACACTATTCGCAGCTGGCTAGCTGATTGGACAAAAAGACAACATCAAAACCACTGGAATAATGTAGAAGGTCAAAAACATAGCAAAACCATGCTGAATAAACCATCCAGGAAATTAACGGATGAAATACTAAAACTAAGTAGACAACAAATTAGGCTAGTGACAGGAATGATAACCGGTCACTGTAACCTACGAAAACACATGCACACAATGGGAATCTATGACGAAGAACCCATCTGCAGACTATGTAATGAAGAGGACGAAACAGCCTCCCATATCATATTCGACTGTGAAGCTCTTGCTCAATGGAGACACACACTCCTAGCAGGAGAAAACTATCGAGAAGCTCTAACAAGAGACAACTTGGTGGAAAGGATGTTAAACCTGATAAGAACGGTAAACCTTTTCACTGAATGAGTGAATTGATGAAGAACACAATAAGCCAAAGGCTGCAGTGTTAGAGGCATCTAACCCTCATCATCAATCACAACCTAATCTAAATCTAAATCTAGCTCCATAAATCCCTGGTCTAAATAATCATTTATTGATACTGGAAATCGATAACACGTATTAATACTAAACCGGGTATCAAATTTCATAACTTTATCACACTAGGTTCTCCAGATATTCAATAAAAACTAATTTTAGGCAAAATCTTTGAGGATTTGTAGCTCCCTCACGAAGAATTTCCGGACATATCTTCATACAAACTTTTTTACTTGAAATATTTTTCTCGATCAACTTTTCATATTTGTTCCATCTGATATGACTCATCCTGTATATGGAAGTATAAGAAAGAAAAGTTCGAATTAGATATTATTTTTATTTTATAAATGTTCATATCAGGCGAAACTGCGTGCAGGCCGCTAGTATAGTATAGACATCAAATACAAATAATACCTCTGTTAAAAGTTATTGTAGCACAATATATAGTAGATATAGGTCTTACAATGAAAAATGCGAGTATATTTTAAATCACAAAAACATTTTAGTTGATATAGGTATAAAAATGTATATCAAGAAACCCCATGAATAAAAGGACTTGATAAAAAATTGGTGAAAAAAGCACAGCATAATATAATAAATGTTTCAATATTTATTTTCACACTCTATTTCATTTCACATGCAATAAAAACAAGATGGATCGCTTCACATGTGTATTATTTTACCAAATATTTCTCTTTTTACAATACGTTTTGAATAAAACTCTCGTATTCTATTTTTGAAAGTACGAGAAACTAAAATGGATACAATTTTGACTTATATGTTCAAATATTATGTATATAAAAAATGTACCAGCTGTTTTAGATAAATTTTCCAGTATGGAGATTTCAGTAAATACAGGATGTTTCAAAAACACTGAATGTAATAGAGTAAACTTGTACGTGGATAAAATTATTAATTACAGTAGAAACTGGTAATAACGACATCGAAGGGTACAGTCATTTTAGGTTGTTGAAACTGATTCGATTTTTTAAGGTATTTATCTAAAAAACTAAAAGTTTCATGAGTATGCTGAAATTTTGTGAAAATGGCCATCTGTAAGCGAAGATATCGTAAAAATGAAATCAAAATTTTAAGCTCAGAATAATAAATATGTACAATAATGTACATACATACGGGGTATTCCACGCCAAATCACCGAGGTCGTGACCCCGACTATTTTTGATTCTCCTGATTTTTTGGTATCATTTAGTATCTATCCAGAGTAGCTTTCATGATTTTTTTCAGATTTTTATCTTGCCTCCCCTAGAAGTTATGGGGACTTGAAATTTTTTGAAAATTCTCGAATGATATTTTTCAAATGTTTATAACTCCGTGAAAAATTGAGGTACAATCGAATTTTTTTTTAATTTTCTTTGTTTTGAAATGTAGTTTAATTAAAAAAATACGAACAAAATTAAATTTTTGAAAAAGAGTGTCGTTTTTTTTCTGTTCAAAAAATTCTCAAAAATTCTTCATTCAATTTGAAAATTTTTAAGACTATTCCGGTTGTGGTATTTTTTTTCGTTCTTTATATTTTTTACATTTTTATACATACATGCAATGTAATGTGTATAATAAAGTACAGGTTTATTTAATACCAAATCACTTAGGTCATTTTTGATTCTCCTGATTTTGTGGTATCATTTAGTACCCATTCAAAGTAGCTTCCATTATTTTTTTCAGATTTTATCTAAACCTCCCCAAATGGATCTTTGAAAATTTTTTGTAGTAAATTATCTCAGCTACAAATTAGTAACATAAATTTTTGTTCTAAAAGGTCGCCGTTTTCGTGATATTTGAAAAATACTGTTTTCGTGAACTTTGCCCCACAAAATTGACACTTACACACATCAAATCGATGAGGAACTTTCACACATTGTTAAGTACCTTTATACTAAGGTGTATGCAAAAATTTAGCCAGTTAGAAATTTTTTCCTATCTTCTATATTTTTATGTCTATTTTTCCTGGATTATAAAGATCAATGTAATGTTGAAAATTCATAAATTTTCAACATTTTAATCTCTATCACGATCTACAATCGACAACGATCTTAAAATCTTTGTAGATCGTTTAAGATCTTTGAAAGTCATTGTAGATATTTGAAAGCCTCCACAGATCAAAAACCAGATCTATAATTTTTTCTCTTGTATGTACATAATAATTAAAAACAGTTTTTTAAGTCGGTCCCAAGCCATAAGAAAACTAATTAAGAAATAAATTTAAATAAAATTATATAAAAAAATACTTTTTTAAAACAAGCTTTTATTAAAAATGCACTAAAAAGTAAAAAATAAATTTTCAGCTATCACAAAAAATTCAGGTTTTTATGACTAAAACCAATAAAAGCGCGGGGTGCTCATGAAGGTAAATGTATAGTTTTTAATTAATTAATTATTTCATTATAGTGAAGTATTATTATAGTTTATCAAAAATTCTACTGTTTTTATTTGGTTTAATGTGCAAATTTTCTACTGTTATCTTATATATCAATTTATATTTCATTTCTTACTCTGCATAAGAATTTTTATTCATACATTTACCTTCATGAGCGCCCCGCGCTTTTATTGGTTTTAGTCATAAAAACCTGAATTTTTTGTGATAGCTGAAAATTTATTTTTTACTTTTTAGTGCATTTTTAATAAAAGCTTGTTTTTAAAAAGTATTTTTTATATAATTTTATTTTTGAATTTTTAGTTACTGATTGACTAACTAACTAACATACTAACAGGTAAAGCTCGACAAACTCTTTCATTTGATACCCATATCAAGATAGTTATAAAGAAAAAGGTAATCCGCCATATTGGATTTAGAACGATATTAGATATACTATATTGCATTGTCACCGGACTCATATATGTATACAAAATTTCAAAGCTCTTTCTTAATTAGAACTAGCCGAAATTTTGATTGCAAAATTTGATCTTAACTAACTAACAAAGAAGTGAAGTTAAATAAAAGCTTTTAAAAAAACGACTTCAAAACTTATTTTAATTATCACATGCTTTAAGATTTTTAAAAGTATTTTTAATATAAAATGGAGCCCAAACTACATTCTACTCTAACCCCTAACTGCCATACATAGCACATTACTATTTGGGATAAAACGATTATATTAACAATATGAAAGCTGACAAAATTGTAAAAAAATTGGACGTTGAAAAAATCACCACACTTCAAAACTTCACCTGGGAGTTGAACTGTTATATTTATTATATCCTTGATCGAACTTGAAATTGATATTACAGATTTTTATAGAGAAAATGATACTCTGAACTATTCTTTCTATTTGCTTTTGATATTTTGAAACCTTTCATAGCGATAAACAATATTGAAGTTTAAAGTAGGTAGGTATCACTGATTCTTAAAGTTTGTGAAAATTACTCTATTGTACAAAAGTTATCTGATCGACATTGGTTAATATGACGTATCGGTTTTAACAACTCAAAATAAAAGTCCAACTGATTGTGAATCCTATACAATTGCATTTTTACCGGTTATTACGACTCAGGGTTGGCTCCCCACTGGGTAACTTGACAAAAAACCCAGTGTTTTTTTTTTTTAAATTTCATTATTTTACAATATATTTGAACGAAATATTTTATTTTGTAACGAAATAATTGTAATACAATCATTCCAGACCTATATATTTTATTTGTAATTACAATAACAGTGGTAATAACTAATTGTACCTATACATACAGACTCTGTGATTTGAAAAGTTTAAAACAAATAACTTTTTGTCTAGACCTAAAAAAGTTATCAGATATCACTCGTTTCGACAATATGAGAGAAGATCTAGAATGACGGCAACCTCATTTTTTTAATGCTAACCCTCTTTACTACAATTAGGATGGATAATTTTGGATTAATATAAAAACTGTAATGACAAATATTCATTTATTTCTCAAAAATAAACAGTGTTTTAAAACTCATGATAAATAAATATTTTAAATAATTTCTCTAGAAATAACCAACATTCTCGAATAAAGGATTTAAATATTTTTTACTCTGTAAGAAATGGAAGTATTGTAATACCGTCGAAAAATTGTGTCCGAGATAAATGCAGATTCTGATTGTACTAAAGATATAAATTCAATGTAAAGAACTGATATTTCCGTATGGCGACTATGCATGTGTCTGTCTGGGTGAAGAAATTTCACGATAAGTATATTGTAAAAATTTGAATTACTTCTGGGGAAAATGTTTGTCTTAGTAAGTACTTTAGACCTATTGATTTTTGGGATTATCGGATTAGGGGTTTTGGAAATATTTGAAATTTTGTACCTAATATTAAACTGATAGTTCAATTGAACCTAAAGGACATTTATTTATTTATATATCGAAGGCAGGTATTAAAAAAAGAGAAAAACATGCTCAAAATTTAATTTTTAAATAATAAAATATTACATTTTCTAATTCACGTTTCCTAATGCAAGTTAATTAAAATTTTCATATTATTATTCTACATTTTTTTTTTTTTTTTTTTGTTATTGAGGATATTACAGAACTAATATTTTTTTAAATATTTTAAATAGTATAAGAAAAATATTATGGAACATGAAAGTCATGTATGGTTTTCTTTATTATCTTTTGTCTTCCAGACCCACTTTGAATATTAAATTAAAATTAAATTATTTAAATATTTTCATGTATTTATTGCTAAATCTTTTATTCAATAATAGTGGGCATTACCAGATAAACATTTAATTATGTTTGTCGAGTTTCAAAATAGGTCTTGAAACAACCGGAAACCATTTCGAACAGTTAATTAACATATTAAAAATGGTATTTTTTTAATTTTGTTACTAGGCAATTCAAAAAAGATATATTATAAAAAACTATATTTGGAAATTCGAAAGACCTTTTTTATATAACGAAAATACTGAGGATAATTTTCCTTTTTTAGACTCAATTACATCAATCAACATCATTTGAATACATTTTTTTGTGTTTAAAATATATATTATATGTCTTTACTTAATTTAAAAAAACCCAAAAAACCCGGTTTTAAAACCCAATAAAACCCGCTGGGCTGGGCTTTTTTTTTTTTTTTTTAAAAAACGGGTTTTTGCCAACCCTGTTATGACTATCCGCTTTTTACGACCAATATGACCGGTCCCTGTATATTTCAAATTAGTATTAAAATTTTATATTTCCTGTAACTTTGACCCTATCTGCAGAGTGCTTCCTCGTGCTAAATTCACCAAAGATTATTTAATTATTGGACAATTTAAATAAAAACCGATAAAGTTTTCAGATTTATTTTTTCATATACATATATTTAGTTTTTTCATTTAAATCTAAAATCTGCAAACGTCAAAATGACATAATAGATGGGAAGGCAACAACCAAATGTGGTCATCATAGCATCCCGCCAAATTTATTATGAAATTTGTTAACTGGGATATAGGGGACTCAGTTAGATAGGTCCTAAGATCAAAGGACGCTGCCTTTAGATAGGACTGCCCGTCAGATATGTAAAATAAAATAGGTGAAAAATTCATAGCAACCCGTCAGATATTTATGAAATTTGTTAATTTTGATTTTTTACGAACTTCCATATAAACATCTGACGCCTAAATTGTTGCTTTATTTTTTTATAACAATTTAAACATGTAAAAAAATAATGACCGACATATTTATAGCCGCCCGTTCAAAATCTTTTTTATTCAATAGATTTAAGTTTCCTGAACAAGAAAATAATTGTATCTGACGCCTCAGTAGTTGCTTTATTTTTTAATAACAATTTAAACATGTAAAAAATAACCAATTAATGAATGTCTTTATTTTTATTATTATAAAAAAAGGTAAAAAAAATCAAGCCTAACCACTAAAAAAATTGTTTTTACAACAGTCTGACGGGCTTTCCAAATCAAATGCAGCACTTTACGCGTCAGATTGAAATATTTTTGCATAAGGGAACATTATTCTACAAGATGGTATGAAAATCTAACAGGCTGCTAAAAATTAGTTGCCTCATTTTTTTAACATCTTTGTCCCGGTATAAATTAAAAACGCAGCGGTGAGCACGTCAGATATACATATTCTGGTTCTTGTAATAATCAAATCAACCTAAATCTTAAATATCTGATGGGTCGCTAAAAAAATTTATTTTTTGGTCATTTTTTTTTCTTTAATTCACTATAAAATATTTAAACAGTGGCATAGGCGTCAGAAAACTATATTTTCTTGATCTGGAAAACATGTACCTACCAAAATGCATTTATCTGCCAGATTGCTATATGTCACCCTAGGTCAAAAACTTGACGACTTTGACAGGGGTAAAAGCAACGTATTTTATGACTGACAATTTACTTTTTATGTACAGCTATACTAAATTAACAAATATCGTAACAAATTTTGCGGGCTGCTATGATGACCAAATTTTGGTTGCTGCCTCCCGGTCTATAATATGTCAAAGTAAATTGGGATTAAAAAAAAAGATTTTTAATTTTATTTAAAATTTAAGTGTCCAACTCGGAAAAAAATACTGGTTAAAAACTTATGGGTCCACTGGCCTTATACAACCCTCGTTTAAATTATGGTTAGATACTGGAAATCGAGAACACTCATTAATACTAAACCGGGTATCAAATTTCATAACTGTAGTACAATGAGTTCTCAATTTTGGGTAAAATTTTTGGAGGGCTTTAGCTCCCTCACGAAAAATTTCCAGATACACATCCATATTGTTTTTTGCTTAAAATATATTTTTTAAACTGTCTGGCACGACAGTTCTGAATCACCCTGTAGGTGAACAGACGAACGAACTATTATTAAAATTAAATTATTTTTGTTTATATAAAATGTAATGAATGCCCGAAGCTAACTAGATAATTATAATGCCATGTTTAGACCAGAAATATAAAACAGAAATACATATTTTTCAACAAAACCGTAACAAAGCCACCTGTATGAAGTTAGCACCGCAAGTTTCGACAATTAAAATTAAGGTCTATAAATAAACAAATATTTTCAAAATTCATTGAGAATTGTTAAAATTATTCAATATTTTCATTGACCACATACTGATGGCGCACCCTGTACCATTAGTCGCGTCATTATAATATTTTGAAAAATGTTAATTAGAGCCCTTTATATTATTGATGGAACTTGTTGGGGAAGGTGAAAGAAGTAATTTCTCATCGAATGAGTCACTTTTTTTCATTGGAACATTGTTTATTTTTAAACAATTTGGTCGGAAAATCGGTTTTTCCGATATAGTGGGAAAACTATGGGTTGTAGAGAAAAATGATGCACAGACGAAAGCGCAATCAAAAGTTCTATAAATTGTTTCCTAGTAGATTAAAATTCGATAGTCCGTTCAAAAGTTATTGCAAAAAAACCGCTATAAAACGTGGAAAATTAACTTTTTTTAAATTGTTTATAAATTTTTTAATATTTATTAAAATGTAACGAAAATACGTAAAAGTTGTGGGTTTAATATGCTTCAAAAGTGAGTGAAAGATGGGCGCTGTGGGTCGAATAATTTTTGCAAAATTCTATTTGTTTATCCGGTTGAGAAAAAATGAGCTAAATTTCAAACGCGGGGCCTGATAAAAGTTATTAACCAAAAAGGATTCACAACCCCGAATTTTAAAGGCCGAAGCCTAACTTAACTTTGTATTTTCGTATAATATCGATATTTCGCTCACTTTTGAAGCATATTAAAACTCACAACTTTTAGGTATTTTCGTTAAATTTTAATAAATAATAAAAAAATTATAAACAATTTAAAAAAAGTTAATTTTCCACGTTTTTTAGCGGTTTTTTCGCATTAACTTTTGAACGGATTATCGGATTTTAATCTACTAGGCAACAATTTATAGAACTTTTGATTGCGCAAATTTCGTCTGTATTTCACTTTTCTCTACAACCCATAGTTTTCCCACTATATCGAAAAAACCGATTTTCCGACCAAATTGTTTAAAAATAAACAAAATGAAAAAAAGTGACTCATTCGATGAGAAATTACTTCTTTCACCTTCCCCAACAAGTTCCATCAATAATATAAAGGGCTCTAATTAGCTGTTTTTTGGGGTATTAATACAGCTATAATGAAACGACTACATCAATACTTTTAGTTAAGAATGTGGTTATTTGCACATGCTGTATGAGTACCTAATTAGGTTAGGTTGTTAATTTAGGGTAGGTTAGTTAACGTTAGGTTAGTGGTATATGCAAATAGCCCCATCCTTTAGTTAAATAAATATAGAAAAAATCATATAAAAATATCAATTCATCTAAATACAAATAAAAATCAATATTTATACAATATTTTTGGCTGCCTTGGCGAGATATTAAACGTAGAATGTTTTTGTACGTGAACAGGGTTTTTCCTTGTGATTTACAATCACACAGCTTCAGAATCAGACACAGAAGAAAGGGAAATGGGATGGATTTTGTTAAAAAAACTGCTCTGTCTGTGATAGCCATAATGTGAGGTTATGTCTGAACAAAAATGTTGTTCGTTATTTGTTATAATAGAAACGTGAACTGTTTTTTTTTATAGTTACAAATTATGATGATCTCAGTAATCAGCGTTTTATATTTTTACCTTTTTAGTGTTCCGTAGCAAAATCGAAAAAAATATATCTGCCATGGGAGTCACGGGACTTTCTTATACGTAATACTGGCACAGTGAACACTGTGTACGTGATTTTTATTTTATTAAAACTAGGGATGTACCGGAATTCCGGCCGGAATTCCGGCCGGAATTCACGATTTTATTCCGGTTCCGGTTCCGGCCGGAACTACTAAATTCCGGCCGAGTTTGCAGGAATTTTTAAATTTTGTTATTTTTTTCAACTAAGAAATTTATAAATAATATAATTATGAATAAATAACATTTTATTAATGAAAAATCATTTCGTAACACAAAAAGGCAGTTTTATCATTTGTTTTATCATAATATGATTGAAATTGTAGCATTAATTGATTTTAAATATATTAATAAAAAAAGTCATTATATTACGGACTACGGACATTGAACTGTTCAATAATAAAGTAAAGATTTTCGAAAATTTTGGAATATTAACTGTAAAATAAGACTTATTCTGCATTTTTTAAATAATACTGTAGTCCTGTTTTTTGAAAAACATTTCCCGATTGAAACTAAAATGTTTTTTCGGCGAACTCACCCATATAAAATATATCTTTAAATAATAATATTCAAAATAGTGGCCCGAGAAACATTTGTTACTGCACAAGTATTTATGCTATTGGGATTAGCTATAAAATCAGAAAGACTAACATAGTTATTTCTCTAAATCTATCATTATATTTATATTTAGTTAATAATTACTACTTAACTAGTAGTATTTATTAATACTGCATTGCACTAGAACTAAATTAACGCATATTGGTGCTTTAATTTAGACTTTTCGAGTAATTGGTATTCGATACTTTATTTATCGATACTTCATACGATTTTCTCTGTTATGAATTTGTTTAACTGCTGTTTTGATTTATCATACATATTTACTTAAATAAATTTGACATACTTGAAATTTAATTATATTTGATAGAAAAGAACGTATGATATATAAACAATTTAAAACACCTTATAAAGCTGTAGAAATCACAGGATATGTAGAAAATACTATGTTTTATAATATAATATAAGACTCTACCCCCCTAATTTTTAAGAAATACCATATAAAATAATGTTATATTAATTTATGATGATAATCTATGTATATAAAGCATATTTATACCATATTAGTTATTTTATTATCATTATTAACTGAAATATAATTTTTTGAAAAAAATTCCGGTTCCGGCCGGAATTCCGGCCGGATTTTTTTTGTGAATTCCGGTAATTCCGGTTCCGGCCGGAATCGAAAATTTCGGTTCCGGTACACCCCTAATTAAAACATATTTCTGAAAAAACTAATAAAAGATATAATAAAATGAATGCGACATATGCCCGGTATTATCAACCAATTTAAAGCTACTTTAGCGCTAAATGCTCCTTTAAAGTAAATTCGGTGTATTATAAATATGATTTAAATCAATATTTAAGCTCTCAATGAAAAATTTACGTAATATACGTTGTAAAGAAATACTGCAGAAAATTTAAAATCTGTTTAATTAACCCTCGGAGTACACACCTATTTTTTCAACCTACTAGTACACTCTAGGTCAATTTGACCCTGCTTACTTTTTGATCGGCTATAATTCCGCAACTACGAAACCTTTTGACTTACCAAAATTCAAAGGTATACTTTGACTCATGGTAAATGAATTTATAAGTGTTACAAATACCTTTGAAGTATTCAACATACTTAAAAAAATCGCGAAAAATTTAAAATACCTGAGCGCTATTCACGATCAAAGTCGGTGTATGCAGGCCCGGATTTACCATGCAGGAAATGTAGGCACGTGCCTATAGCGGCAAAAATTTAGGGGCGGCATATTTGGGAAAAATAACCTAAAAAAAGAAATTTGACAACGAAAAAAAAAAAAAAAGGTAATTCATATGAAAAATATGCACTTTTGTTATTTTTATTCAATGAAAAGGGCGGCAATTTTCGTAACTGCCTACGGGCGGCAAATTTGTAAATCCGGCCCTGGGTGTATGGGTCAAATTGACCCACAAGAGACTCCGAGGGTTAAATGTATTATGCTTGGATCTGTTGATAATACGACAGTTAGTTAAAAGAGCATTTAGTTAAACTTGATAATACTGGGCGATAAAACTATAGAAAATATTATTCTCTACATTATGTTACAAATTATTTTTTTTGAGCGTAATTACTTAACCGGAAACGAATATTTACTATTGTCCTTATTTTATTTTTTCATTATTTTTGAAATAAGTAATAAAATGTTTTAGAGAAAAAATGTTGAGTATGTTATTGTCTATAATTTATTCCCCATACATTTTTTTCCAACATTTATGTTATCTAAAAAGATTTTTTTTTAAATAACTATTAAGAATCATCCATGCTGTTCAATCTCAGTATTACGTATAAGAAAGTCCCATGATACCTATGGCAAACATGCACACTATTCAGTCTCTGTAATACGTATAAGAAAGTCATGGCAGATATTTCTACTCTGTTATGAACTATTTTAAATATTATTTAATTTTTTTTTCGAACAGAAATTAAAAGAACATATTTTATAGGCATAGGTGGGCACAGTTAACCGAAAAGTTAACTTCGTTAATCGTTAATTCGTTAATAAAAAAGTTAACTTCGTTAATCGTTAAAGCGTTAAAATTCCGAAAATGTAACGGAAGTTAAAGTTAACCGTTATAAGTTAACCATCCAAAATGTTTGAAGACGTTTTTTTTGCTTTTTCAACAACTGTATTTGTCATCAAACAACCAATGTAACGGACTAAAGTTAACGGAAGTTAAATTTAATGCAAGTTAACAAAAGCGTTAACATTTTTTTGAGTTAACTTAAAAGTTAATCCGTTAAGCATTTTGTTAACTTCGTTAATTAACGATTAACGGATTAAGGAGTTAATACCCATCTATGTTTATATAGGTTATAATATTATGCATAGTTTTTAATTTTATAACTTTTGACTTTATCTATGACCACAGAAAGTGTCATACCCCAACCAAAAAGTGCAACGTTTTGGTTTTATTTACCACGTACCAAAGAAACAAAAAGAATTTGATTTCGAAATAAATGTAAATAAATTATAATATAATTATTTTTTTCAGATTTTCCGATATTCCTAGTCCATGGTGGCAAGCAAGCACAGTATTGGTTGGGTTAGGAAGCTCTTTGGGACTATTGGTAGCTATCACAGCTACAGCAGCCCTCTGCATCACATACGTGGTCCATCAGGGCACGGCCAAAATGGCGGGGGCAGTTCAACTACTAGCAAGTGAGTTCGAAACTTTTTATAAAAATTTATTTTATAATTAATTTTTTTTTTATTATAATTATCACCTTTGTATTCAAAAACAGTGTATATTAAAAGTTTTTGTTATGCATAAAAATTTGTCTTCAAATAATTAACTATAATATGAACGATTTTAAATAATAACGGTCGGACAGTAACCATCATTTTTAGGGAATTAAATGTTCTATTGATTATAGCTAGAATTTATTTTATTCAGTGTATAAGGTCTTCTATGTGGTCGTCGAAAAACATTAATGATTTTCCTTAAATTTTAGTAATATCTAGAATTTTGAGTGCTTATAACTATAACTCAAACATTTTTAGAGATTTTGACATTATGTACAAAGCATTATTTGGGGCACAATTTTCTCTATTATAACATAAAATTTTATTTTGAAATTCAATTAAGGACATATTAAAAACAGCGGTCGAACGGAACTCTGCATTTTAGGCGTAATCTCCGAATTCGACGTCGCTAAATGATTTTTTCGCGGGCTGTGTTTCAATTACTATTTATAGTACAAAATTTTTAAAAACACTTCTTTGTTCAAAATTGTATCAGCTTTAAGATTTATTTGAGCTATTTCATCCTTAAACTGATAGCCCCAGTGTTATTCCTTAGTTATTCCTAAAGTTATTCCTTAGACAGTTTTGTAAGTCCCTAAAAAGTTATGCACCCCCTTCGAAGAGGTGGGAAGTTACCGCCATATTCTATGCATCAAAATCTACCATTTTGTTTAAAAAAATGTACTCCATCATTTTTAGGGTTCCGTAGAAAACTAGGAACCCTTATAGTTTCTCCATGTCCGTCTGTATTGTAAAAATTTTGACATTATAAAATGAAATTTTATAATGTCGTAGATTGATGACCCAAAAACAGAAATGATAAGATTCCATAAAATGTTTTTTTTTTCAAAAAAAAATCTCACCTACCCCATTGAGATGAGTGTCGTTAGAAAGGTCTCCTAAAATGCAACAAAAAATGTATCAGAACCTTTTGATTTTAACCCTTCAATCACGATATATTTGCTCTCCAAAGTCATTATAAAAGCGTCCCCCCTCTATGTTCTAAACTCTAAACTATCGATTTAAAAAATCTGAAAAAAATCGGAATGTAGTTTTTAATTAGTACTTTCACTGAAAACGATAACGAACATTGTTAAAAATATTTTGGACCCCCCTCTCATAGACATAAAAGTAAACTCATTTTTTTTCATTTACCCCATTGAGTGAGGTGTCATTTGTTAGGTCTCCTAAAATGCAATAGTAAAAGTCAAATTACTTTTTGATTTTAACCCTTCAGTCACGAAAATTTTGAAATAACTATTTTTTTATAAATCGTAGTGAGAATAACTACGATGCCCAACACGCACTTGCCCGTTTTATTATCTAGCTCAAATCGTCTAATGACTGGACTATTGATGAAAATTTTACATAATTTGTTTTGCGTGGATTTTAGGTTAGATATAAGCTTTCACTAGTGAAGAAGAATAAGTAGAAGAAGGGTAGGTAATACAGATTTCTGTTATAGTCGATAAAACAGGTCGCACGTACATACAAATGTCACATACAGGATGGCCAGTTACTGGAAAACCGGGGAACGTCAGGGAATTTTGCTATACAGGTAAAAGTCAGGGAGTTTGGTTGTAAGTTAGGGAATTTTTATAAAAATGCAAAATCACACAAATTCTCGCAAATATTTAAAGAATGACGTTTTTTTTAGGTTTTTTATCTAAATTTTTTAAATAAAAAACAGGGAAAATAGGTAAAAATTCTTCTGGAAAACCGGGAAAAGTCAGGAAAGTTTGTTCCAGAGAAATATTCGGCTGCTCTAAGCAAAATTCAAGTATCTCAATTTTTTTCGATTTTTTGTTTTTTACACCTTTGGATTCCTTATCCTATTCCATATATTTCTAGATCATAAAAACCTCATATTTCCTTTTAATTTTAAAGCTATCGTCAAAAGAAGTAGGTATTGTAAAACAAAGCTAAAACCAATTTCCACTTGCATTAATGAAATGGGAGGGATTAGGATGCGAAAAACGCTGAATTATTTCAAAGAGCTTTATCATCTATAACATGTCAAAAAATTACATCGTTTGGACTATTAATATCGGAGATAATCTAATTTAAATAAAAAAACGTTTTTTTCGCCCTCCTGTAAAATTTGTCAAAATCGACTTACTTGAATTTAGCATAGAGCAGCCGTACTGGTCATACATATACATATACATTTCTAATAACTTTTTCGAAATACAAAGTAACGCCCTTCCTCAGAATGCAAGCTATCTTCCTGCAAAATTTCATCAAGATCAGTTCAGCCGTGAAACGGTAACAACGGACAGACAGACACTCTTTCGCATTAATAATATTACTACGCATACTATGATATATATTAAAGAACATTTTCAATTTGCATTTTCAAATTAGCTTAATAAATAAACGTAATTCTTTGTGCCATAAATCGGATAATGTTTTCATTTAACATGATCCTTGAATTTTTTCAAAGTTATTGTTTATTTTCATTTGTTGTTCATGTTTGCATAGAATAGAAACATTCCAGTAAAAAAAATAATACAAAGGCTGATCTGCTATTGTTTGTTTCTGTTCAGAAACAATTGGTAACATTTGCATTTACAAATACATACAACTACACGACATATGGATCTGAAAATCCAAAGCCCACTTTCAGATAATGTTGTGTATTGGGTTAATAATAATACATTGTTATTTAAAATAATAACTTTATTCTCTTAATTCTTGAACATGACTGTTTTTCAATTTGCTCCTTTAAAAGAGTAACACACCTTTCCAAAATGAGATTAAACATTTGAAGAGACAAAACGAGAGCGCGTTCTTGGACTTCAGATCTGTAACCATCTTCCAACGTATCTTAATAGAGGGTAGAAGGACTTGGGTATCTTGTGCTAAAATGGTAGACTTTTTGAAACCTGCACCGCGCTGCTGCACGTGGCGATCCATCTTGAAGATCGGCTCCTGCTTGACCTTCGTAGATTCTTCATGCCCTTTTAGGTCCACTGCAGCTTCTTTACTCTGCGCTATTTGTACAGCCTTTTCAATTTGCAGTTTAGTAGCGTCTTCTTCAAATAATCGATCGCGGATTGAATGTGGCTCCATACCAATTATAAAAATGTCCTTCACAACAAATTTTAATGCATCCGCCGAAAATTTGCAATTATTCGCTAGACTTCTCACCCTTGCGAGCCATTCGATAACTGATTCTGATGAATTTTTTCGTGCACTATAAAAATTCATTCTTGCCACAAAATACGATTGTATTTGCTTGAATTGATCGTCAAAAATTTTCAAAAGATCAGTAAATGCTTTTGACTCTGGAGTAGCCGGTGCACACAAATCAAACATTAATTTGTATGACTCTTCGTCCAAAATATTCAAAAATATAGCACGTTTTTCTCCTTCATTTTCAATCTTGTTTGCGATGAAACAATTTTTCAATCTTGCACTATATATTTGCCAACTTGAATTTTTGAAATTAAATTCTTTTATCTGTCCCACTAATCCTGCCATATTCACTTTATTTTTATCCTCGTCGCCAGTTTATTTGTTGTGTATTGGGTTAATAATAATACATTGTTATTTAAAATAATAACTTTATTTTCTTAATTCTTGAACATGACTGTTCATTAAAATCTAAACTATACAAGTTATACATATACATATTATTTCAAAAGTAGTTTTAAAGTATCACATTATCTGTAATGTATTGCAATAATATAATAATTATTGTCTAATAATACGAGTAAATAAAAGACTAATAATACGAGTCTTTTGTATTAATTAGGAATTGTAAATACAGGATGATTCAGCACTGTCGTGCCAAACTTGAACAGTAGATTGAGAAAAATATTTTAAGCAAAAAATTTCCAATAAACATGTGTCCGGAAATTTTTCCTTAGGGAACTACAGGCCTCCAAAGATATTACTAAAAATAAGTTTTAATTTAATATCTAGAGAACCCTTTGTGATAGAATTTTGAAATTTAGTATTTTGTTTAGTAATAATAAGTGTTATCGATTTATAATATTAACCAATTATATTTTAGACCAGGGCTGTATGGGGCCAGTGGGCCCATCGATTTTTATCTAGTATTTGTTTGTTCGTTAATTTTTTTCCTGAGTTGGTACATCAATAAGATTACATGACACAAAATACACAAAAACATACTTTGCTTATTTATCATAGGATCAACCGTTTTCGAGAAATATCGATGGAAAAGAAAGCATGCAGAATTTAACTTAATACGGATGCTTGAAATTACAAATAATAAATTTATATTCTTTTTCAATGATTAAAGGTACGAATAAAGTTCATATAAATAAACCTCCTAATATGAATCCTGTAAGATCTATAACCTTTTCTATGTACTTTATTTACATGACTAAAAAAAACAACTAAAAATGGCTATTTGTTGATATGGATGCATTTACGGAGGTATATTTATATTAACTTTTTGTCTTATTTTTTATCATGGAGCAAAAATATAAATTTATTATTTGTAATTTCAAGCATCCGTATTAAGTTAAATTCTGCATGCTTTCTTTTCCATCGATATTTCTCGAAAACGGTTTATCCTATGATAAATAAGCAAAGTATGTTTTTGTGTATTTTGTGTCATGTAATCTTATTGATGTACCAACTCAGGAAAAAAATTAACGAACAAACAAATACTAGATAAAAATCGATGGGCCCACTGGCCCCATACAGCCCTGGTCTAAAATATAATTGGTTAATATTATAAATCGATAACACTTATTATTACTAAACAAAATACTAAATTTCAAAATTCTATCACAAAGGGTTCTCTAGATATTAAATTAAAACTTATTTTTAGTAATATCTTTGGAGGCCTGTAGTTCCCTAAGGAAAAATTTCCGGACACATGTTTATTGGAAATTTTTTGCTTAAATATTTTTCTCAATCTACTGTTCAAGTTTGGCACGACAGTGCTGAATCATCCTGTATTTACAATTCCTAATTAATACAAAAGACTCGTATTATTAGTCTTTTATTTACTCGTATTATTAGACAATAATTATTATATTATTGCAATACATTACAGATAATGTGATACTTTAAAACTACTTTTGAAATAATATCTACGGATGTACAAAATGTCTAGAAATTTCATTCGGAAAGGACCCCGCAGAATCCTTATGGGAAAGGGGTTTCAGTCAAACTCTTTGAAACTTTGGATTATGATAGTTCTTGATGAGTAGATTAAAAGTGTCAATGGGCACTAAGTCCTAAAAACTCAAACTTTTAAGATATAGCCCTCTGAAGTTGGGGATCATGATTGTCTTTAATTTGCAATAAAAAAATTTGTAGAACCTTAATTTTCGCACAACTTTTTGTATGTGTTCCCAAAGACATCAATAATCGATTTCCATCATAAAATAGTTAACTTTTCAATTCATTGAGAAATGACAACACTTAAATCTTATTATTACGTTTTTTTTAATTATAAACAAATCCAATTGTTTTATAATAAAAAATTGGTTTATTATAAAAAAAACGTAATAATAAGATTTAAGTACTGCCAATTGCTAAAGAATTTAAAAGTTTACTTTTTTATGGTGACAATCGATTATAAAAGTATTTGGAAACACATACAAATAGTTGTACGAAAATTAAGGGTCTACAAAAAAATTTATTGCAAATTAAAGGCGAGCATGATCCAAAACTTTAGACGGCTAAATCTTAAAAGTTTGAGTTTTTAGGACTTAATGCCCATTGACACTTTTAATCTACTCATCAATGACTATCAGAATCCAAAGTTTCAAAGAGTTTGGCCGAAACCCCTTTCCCATAAGGATTCTGCTGGGTCCTTTTATTTTTCTATCCAAAAATAAAAACATTTTAAAAATTACTATAGAGTAGATAAAGTTGGAATATATGGAATGTTTGAGGTAATAAAACTCTGAATTATTATTTTAAATCAGCCCATTGGACAGAGAATGGAATCATTTAACGAGATTTGGCAAGCAAAAATAGAATTCTTACATGAAAATAAAAATAACAAATCTAAAACAATCGAAAATCAGCCTCTTAAAAAATGAACGTGTAATATAAACCAGAGTGGTCCATAATACATGCCTGTTACCATAATACAGGATTGTCTATATTAGATGGTTAAAGCATTTTTTTTTCAAACTTAATGTCACTGTGAAAAAATAGTAGTGGCGTAGCAAAGAGTACGCGGGATAACCTCTGTAATAGGCACCATAATGAAGATTTGTACTAAAATAAATTAACGCTTACAGTCCACAAGAAGTTCTGAATGCGCTCCTGCCGTTTGCAGACCCGCCAACCATGCAGGAGGAAAATTAATAGAAGATTAGAATATATTAGTTAGGTTAAATATAGGAAACTTGGCATTCCAACACTTGTTGGAAGAAAATACTATACAGGGTGATTCAGCACTGTCGTGCCAAACTTGAACAGTAGATTGAGAAACATATTTTAAGCAAAAAACTTCCAATAAACATGTGTCCGGAAATTTTTCCTTAGGAAACTACAGGACTCCAAAGATTTTATTAAAAATGAGTTTTAATTTAATATCTAGAGAACCCTTTGTGATAGAATTATGAAATTTAGTATTTGGTTTAATAATAATATGTGTTATCGATTTTTTATATTAACCAATTATATTTTAGACAAGGGCTGTATGGGGCTAGTGGGCCTATCGATTTTTATCTAGTATTTGTTTGTTCGTTAATTTTTTTCCTGAGTTGGTACATCAATAAGATTGTATGACACAAAATACACAAAAACATACTTTGCTTGTTTATCATAGGATAAACCGTTTTCGAGAAATATCGATGGAAAAGAAAGCATGCAGAATTTAACTTAATACGGATGCTTGAAATTACAAAAAATAAATTTATATTATTTTTCAATGATTAAAGGTAAGAATAAAGTTCATATAAATAAACCTCCTAATATGAATCCTGTAAGATCTATAGCCAGTTCTATAACTGTCACATGTACTTTATTAACATGACTAAAAAACAAAACTAAAAATAGCTATTTGTTGATATGGATGCATTTTCGGAGGTATTTTTATATTAACTTTTTGTTTTGTTTTTTATCATAGAACAAGAATATATATTTATTATTTGTAATTTCAAGCATCCGTATTATGTTAAATTCTGCATGCTTTCTTTTCAATCGATTTTACGCGAAAACGGTTTATCCTATGATAAACAAGCAAAGTATGTTTCTGTGTATTTTGTGTCATATAATCTTATTGATGTACCAACTCAGGAAAAAAATTAACGAACAAACAGATACTAGATAAAAATCGATGGGCCCACTGGCCCCATACAGCCCTTGTCTAAAATATAATTGGTTAATATAAAAAATCGATAACACATATTATTATTAAACCAAATACTAAATTTCATAATTCTATCACAAAGGGTTCTCTAGATATTAAATTAAAACTCATTTTTAGTAAAATCATTGGAGTCCTGTAGTTCCCTAAGGAAAAATTTCCGGACACATGTTTATTGGAAGTTTTTTGCTTAAAATATGTTTCTCAATCTACTGTTCAAGTTTGGCATGACAGTGCTGAATCACCCTGTATATAAATAAATGTAATTCTCTCCCCAGTTAGGCCAGTTAGATATAAAGGCAGGTTATGGTACTGCCAAAAATGTTATATACATATAGGCTGTGCCAAAAAAAGGCGATATTTTTTTTTTATCGCTCTCAGCCCAAAATATCTCAGGAAATGCCCAAACAAAGCTCCTGTTAAAAGCGGAGCTCAAAATTCCAATTTTAAGTGGTCCTCCACGGAAGTTGAAGTTTTCCCATCTAAATAACATGGGAAACGGGGTTTTTTAACAGTTTTTTGTCCTGCAAACTGTGAAAAAATTATTTTTGAAAAAAATGAATGAATGGATCTTTTTGAGTATTAAATTTAGTACAAAAAGTCCCGTTGAGTAAAATTTCTATATTCAATATTTGATTTTTGACAGAGCTTTGAAGTTCAAATTTTCGCATTTTTTCGCGTTTTTTGAATTTTTCAGCTAAACTATCCGAGTTAGGGCAAAATGTTAACTAGCAAAATTGTAGTACGGTTGACATTCTATAAAAAAGTCTCCATCGACTTTTTTGTATTATGAATAACAACAAAGTTATAGACCCATAAACATTTATTATTAACCAGCCTAAAAGGGATAAAGGCTACGACATTGACTGTGCTTTTTAAATAATTGTAATAAAATAAATGTTTATGGGTCTATAACTTTGTTGTCATTCATAATACAAAAAAGTCGATGGAGACTTTTTTATAGAATGTCAACCGTACTACAATTTTGCTAGTTAACATTTTGCCCTAACTCGGATAGTTTAGCTGAAAAATTCAAAAAACGCGAAAAAATGCGAAAATTTGAACTTCAAAGCTCTGTCAAAAATCAAATATTGAATATAGAAATTTTACTCAACGGGACTTTTTGTACTAAATTTAATACTCAAAAAGATCCATTCATTCATTTTTTTCAAAAATAATTTTTTCACAGTTTGCAGGACAAAAAACTGTTAAAAAACCCCGTTTCCCATGTTATTTAGATGGGAAAACTTCAACTTCCGTGGAGGACCACTTAAAATTGGAATTTTGAGCTCCGCTTTTAACAGGAGCTTTGTTTGGGCATTTCCTGAGATATTTTGGGCTGAGAGCGATAAAAAAAAAATATCGCCTTTTTTTGGCACACCCTAATACATACACGTTTTGTATTATAAAATTAACATTGTGCGTATTTATTGATTAAATAAACATAGCTAACTTTAATAACTTTAATGGCGGTAGCCTGGTAAGAAGAGCTTTAATAGTAGTAGTAGTTAAGTACTGGATGATTAATATACTTTTCACACTTTTTGCCACACCAAGATTCTGATTAATCATTACACTCCATAGTCGTATTGCATAATATCTGCAACCACGTGTATTAAAAAATCTATTAGTTAAAAATAAATTCAAAGGGATTAGGCAACTTTTGTTTTAATATAACTCAAGTGCTTTTGATAGGGTTCCGTAGTCATTCTCAGTAACATACTCTTTTGAAATTAATGGCATTTCTACGATATAATGTAAAACATAATAAATTCTACAGTGTTCGTTATAATTTTCATTGTAAATAAGTAAATACCTAATGCCTACTAATAAAAAACTACCTACATTCTGAGATTTTTTCTCCAGATTATATGTACTGATAGTTTTAAAATTATTCCGATAACGACTTTGAAAGCAAATATCTCATGACAGAAGGGTTTAAATCACAAGGTCCTAAAGGAAACCTATCTAAAGACACTCTACTAAATGGGGTAAATGGAAAAAATTGGTTACCTAAACAATTTATGGGAGGAGGTACAAAAACTATTTTTTCAAAAATCACATAATTTCTGTTTTTGGGTCATCAATCTACGTCTGTGTATCAAATTTAATCTTAATAGGTAAATAATGAGAGGGCTGTGACTTAAAGACAGACAGACTTAAATTATAAAGATTCCTAGTTTTCTACACGGAGAAAAATGGATTCGATTTTTTAATAAAAACTACAGTTGCCGATTAAAAAGGACCCCGCAGAATCCTTATGGGAAAGGGATTTCGGTCAAACTCTTTGAAACTTTGTATACTGATAGTCCTTGATGAGTTGATTAAAAGTGTCAATGGGCACTAAGTCCTAAAAACTCAAACTTTTAAGATATAGCCCTCTAAAGTTGGGAAATATGCTCGCCTTTAATTTGCAATAAAAGATTTTGTAGAACCTTAATTTTTGCACAACTATTTGTATGTGTTCCCAAATACTTATATAATCGATTGTCACCATAAAAAAGTAGTTTTAAATTCTTTAACCAATGGCAGTACTTAAATCTTATTATTACGTTTTTTTTATTATAAACCAATTTTTTACTATGTAGCGACATTCGCGACATCTCACACGTTCAAATTTCTTAAATTTTATTTTTAATATTTCGTACTATTTTATTTAAGTTTACCGACAACTTATATACTTTTACAACGTGTCTAGACGTTTACATTTTTCAGCAAATTCTTTAATCTTTCTTAATCCTCTGTAGTTTATTAGTAACACGTACGCTTGGGTATTTCCGGTCGGCTAACGTCTGATTTATCCTAAGCTCAGTAGTGCTGGGGTCAAAGTAGATGTCGCCTTTTGGATTTCCCCAAGCAAACCACTTTCTATTTTTCCCCTTCTCTAATTATCTCTCGCTATCCTTGTCTAACGATCCTAAGACAGGATATTTCATTTTCTAAAACAGTTACTTGGTCTTCGCTCTTAAGACAGTAAACATCTCGCTGCAGTACTCTCGCGCTCGCTACACTACCAAACATTACATCAACTTACAACAATCATCATTGTACTTTCAACAATAAATAAATATACATACAAAACTACAAAGTGTTTTAAGTTTATTAATATCGTTTGTCCCGTACACCAGTCACTAAAGTGGTGACCCCGACGTGATTTGATCGCAACCGACGTGATTTGTCCGCGCCCTATGTAATTTTTTCGCGACCGAAGTGATACCTACATAGTGACAGTGACAATAAAAAAAGTGACTTGTGCATTCAACAAACTCAAACTATAGTGCAACTGACAATTTTTTTTAAACGGTGTTTCGTGCCATCGACCAAGTGACAAGCGAGATGAACAAAGATATGGCATCAGAAACAACAGTGAGTGCTCTCGCGGAAACTGCAACAAAGTGCTTAACAAGTTCGATACAACAATTTTACGGCCATGACTCATAAGTGGCACTACAACGGGCAGTCGATAATGGCGACAGACGACACCTGCCCATCGACATCGCGCCACACCATCATCACGAACACGACTACCAAGACGCAATTCCAGTGAACACGCGAAAACAACGACTCACGGACTTACCTACCCATATCACCTCGCAAGGACAGGTGACTGAGTTTCAAGTCTCAAGAGTTGAAAAACATCTCTGGTTATCACAATTGGACAAGCGGAATCACCGACTCCTGGACCTACTCACCCATATCACCTCTCAATTGGAGATGACTGAGTCTCAAGTCCTAACAGTCACGGTCGCCTCTGGTTCATCGCCACATATCGAGGTACTTCCCAGGCTTCCAAGCAACACGACCAGACGATACACCAAACGCAGTTCACCAAACCACCAGGTACACCATTCTCTGATTACACACGACTACGATGCATCCATCGCTGCACGCGCCGCCGAGGTTGTTGCAGTCACCCGATTCGTGACCCACGACTACGATGCATCCATCGCTGCACGCGCCGCCGAGGTTGTTGCAGTCACCCGATTCGTGACCCACGACTACGATGCATCCGTCGCCGCACACGCCGCCGAGGTTGTTGCAGTCACCCGAATCGTGACCCACGACTACGATGCATCCATCGCCGCACACGCCGCCGAGGTTGTTGCAGTCACCCGATTCGTGACCCACGATTACGATGCATCCGTCGCCGCACACGCCGCCGAGGTTGTTGCAGTCACTCGAATCGTGACCCACGACTACGATGCATCCGTCGCCGCACACGCCACCGAGGTTGTTGCAGTCACTCGAATCGTGACCCACGACTACGACGCAACCACCGTCGTACACTCAACCCAGGCTTTTGCGAACAAGCTCATCGTGATTCAATTCATAACGCATACGCCGTACTATCTCGCTATGGCTCCATCAGTCATCATCACTACACCTGGACAATCGACCAACAAACAAACCAACAAGCACTCAAATTATCGAACGAACAAATACGCAAACAACGACGAAGAACGCAATAAAGAAACAGACGACGCATCAAGAGCTCCAGTCTTTCCCGCCCACCGGCCCGAAATTCAGCCAGACGGAGGACGACGAACACGGTCAGGTAGACGCGTCCGCTTCACGGACCGTCTACAGATAGGTTTTTCGTGATTTAAATCACTGGCAGGGGGGTACTGTAGCGACATTCGCGACATCTCACACGTTCAAATTTCTTAAATTTTATTTTTAATATTTCGTACTATTTTATTTAAGTTTACCGACAACTTATATACTTTTACAACGTGTCTAGACGTTTACATTTTTCAGCAAATTCTTTAATCTTTCTTAATCCTCTGTAGTTTATTAGTAACACGTACGCTTGGGTATTTCCGGTCGGCTAACGTCTGATTTATCCTAAGCTCAGTAGTGCTGGGGTCAAAGTAGATGTCGCCTTTTGGATTTCCCCAAGCAAACCACTTTCTATTTTTCCCCTTCTCTAATTATCTCTCGCTATCCTTGTCTAACGATCCTAAGACAGGATATTTCATTTTCTAAAACAGTTACTTGGTCTTCGCTCTTAAGACAGTAAACATCTCGCTGCAGTACTCTCGCGCTCGCTACACTACCAAACATTACATCAACTTACAACAATCATCATTGTACTTTCAACAATAAATAAATATACATACAAAACTACAAAGTGTTTTAAGTTTATTAATATCGTTTGTCCCGTACACCAGTCACTAAAACTATAAAACAATTGGATTTGTTTATAATTAAAAAAAAACGTAACAACAAGATTTAAGTGTTGTCATTTCTCAATGAATTGAAAAGTTAACTATTTTATGATGGAAATCGATTATTGATGTCTTTGGGAACACATACAAAAAGTTGTGCGAAAATTAAGGTTCTACAAATTTTTTTATTGCAAATTAAAGACAATCATGATCCCCAACTTCAGAGGGCTATATCTTAAAAGTTTGAGTTTTTAGGACTTAGTGCCCATTGACACTTTTGATCTACTCATCAAGGACTATCATAATCCAATGTTTCAAAGAGTTTGACCGAAACCCCTTTCCCATAAGGATTCTGCAGGGTCCTTTCAATTTTGTAACAAAAAATATCATTTACATGATTTATTCAATTAATTATTCTTAAGTTGAATTATTTGTTAATAAAATGCTATACAAATTATTTCATTTCGATTAAAAGACAATACAATATATACAAATATTGTGTAAATCAAATTATATTAATAGTATATTTGTTTATTGGTATAACAAATTAAACTATACCAATAATATAGATTTAGATCATGCACACAATAATTACTAATTGATATTGTAACTTTAGTAATAAACATGTGGCCTAGCAAGAATTACAATATTTTATCCACGACTTATATACATATAATACATACATTACATACGTAGTTTTTACTATATAATGCGTTATATTAATCCCAGAGGGAACTATGACGAAAGAGAAATTTTCTGATTGGTGCATTAGAGGGCAATAATGGTCATTATTGCCCTCTAAGTCATTATTGCCCTGTAATCATATATGTAATACTTCTATATTGCCAATCAGGGTAGGAAAAAAGGATAAGTCTGTACGGCGTGGACATATATTGTTGTCTCGCTATTTTCAAGTCAAATGGTCAGTAGTGCGCATGTGCAATCAGTTTCAAACTGACATATTCGATTTAAAATGTTTTAACTGGCCAAGGCCTCCTTCTATTATCGTTTAAATATGATTCTGCGCCTGCGCAATGGAATCCATTTGACTTGAACCTCTCACTTTAACTTATCCAAGCCCACTTATAGCGATTGGCAATATAGGAGTATTACATATATGCCTGTAATGCACCAATCAGGAAATTCCTCAAATTAAATAATACCATGGAAACAAAATACACAAACTTTAAGTTTAAAAAATTTATTTACGACTGTCAAATAACACACCTAGTGTTTGTGTATTTGTATTGAAATGAATAAAAATTCTAGTAAAGTTGTTGATAGTACAAAACTTGTTCAGTTTATTAACTGTAATATTACTAATTTTAATATTTTTGGACACCACAGAGTTTGTGTATTTTGTTTCCATGGTATTGTTTAATTTATATTAATTTTAAATTATAACAAAAATGCTTGTGTTTTGTGTTTGCATTCCTTGTATTCAGTTGTGTTTCATTAAAGTAATTAAAATAGTCGTAGATAAAGTACAGTATAATACTACTCGCAATAATGGCTATTATTACCTCGGAATTGTTTTCTCCCTCGCCGCTACGCGGCTCGGTTCGAAAATTAATCGGTAATAATAGCTATCATTATTGACTCGTGGTATAATATACTATTGTACAGTTTCAAGATTACTACGTCAAATAATAATTTCATTAAAAATTTAGTGATTGTTATGAAATATTTTCTCCTAAAAAAGCGTTAATGTTTTTTTTAAATAAGAAATGCACCGTATATTAATGTGGCATGTTTTGTACAACCCTATGCAAACATTGCAATTGCAAATTGAAATCTTTGAAAAAACCATATTTGCTTTGTGTATGTGTGTGTGTGTGTGTGTATGGGTTTACCGTCGATGAATAAAAGCATCATGCCATAGGTTATTTATGAAAGGTTAAATGAAAAACTGTATGAATTTTTAAACAACCGCGCAACTTTGATATCACTTCTTTAAAAAAATAAAATAAACTTGCTTCTTTTACATTTTTCTTATAAAATATTTCATACCTTAATTTGTAACGTTTCCTTGGATTTTTTTAGCTCGAAATATGTTTATAAGGATTCTGTAGAAAACTATAGACTATTATGGTTTCGGTCTGTTCATCTGTCTGTCTGTATATTAGAGCCCTCTCAATCTCTAATTTAATTACATTTTAAAATGAAATTAAATATTTTGCACGTTCCTCTTAAGCCTAGTACGCACTGGGATTCATTGTTCGGACTCTTTGTCGCGGAGCTGCGTTTCGGATTCATTTTCTTGCATCCAGGACGCTCCGCGACAATGAATCTTGCATCTCGTCTGTTGCGTTTTAGTAATTTTTGAATCCCATCCGGAATGGGATTCTTTACACAATGTGGCGCAACATTGAGTCAGTGCGTACGTGAATCTCGAACAGAGTGGGCCTCTCACCGTTCTCGCGCATTCATCTTTGTTGTTATCGCTTATATACGTTCTCAACGCAATGTTCATGGCTGTGCAGACTTCAGGAACAAACTCGGATATTATCTGCTTCGAAATTTTGAAAGTATACATGAGGCTTGTATATGAATCTCCACTTGCGACGAACCGGAGAGTGACTGCAAGCCTGTTGATTGCAGAAACTGGCTCCCTAAAATTGGTCTTCGTTTTCGAAATACTTGGTCCAACCATTTTCAGGAGACATTAAAAATCGACTGGTCTCATACGAACGAAATTGCGAAAACCCATTCCATGCTCCAATCTCAGTGTGTCAAGAAGATCCGTGCCCCTGGTTATTCCGATCCTTTAATAAATCACGCATCCACCAACTTTTTAGTAGCATTTTTTTTACTCCGTAGAGCTATGTAAAGTGCTACTGCAATTACCGAAAGCGCGACCTCGTTCGACATTGCTCAGATTCAAACTAGATGCGTACACGATTTCCAGAGCGACAATGTTGCGGGGTAAAGAGTCTGCGACATGAATTCGAGCGTCTGCGACAAAGAGTCCGAACAAAGAATCTCAGTGCGTACTAGCCTTTATAGACTGAAAAGTATACTCATTTTTTTTCCAGGAGAGTCTAGATAGATCTCTTGAAATGAAACAAAAAATGTCTTAGAACTTTTTGATTTTAACTCTTTAGTAACGAAATATTTGCTTTCAGAGTCGTTATCAGAACATCACCATTCTCTCTAATTTCTATTATAGCTTTTAATTATTAGTAATGTCAATGAAAATTAGATCGAACCCTGTAGTGTAGCAAATATTGTTTATGATAAAGGACTCCGCAGAATCCTTATGGGGAATGGATCTCGGTCAAACTCTTTGAAATTTTGGATTCTGATAGTCCTTGATGAGCAAATCAAAAGTCTCAATGGGCACTTTTGATATAGCCCTCTGAAGTGGAGAATCATGCTTGTCTTTAATTAACAATAAAAGTTTTTGTAGAACCTTTATTTTTTCACAACTATTTGTATGTGTTCCCGAAGACTATAATATAATCGATTGCCACCATAAAAATGTTAATTTTTCAATACTTTGGCAAATGGTAGCATTTAAATCTTATTGTTACGTTTTTTTTATTATTACAAACCAATTCAATTTTTTCATAGAACTGAACCAACATTATTAAAAAATAATAATAGCAAAGAACCAGCTCTGAAAAATTATTTATCTACTGGTGAAAACCTCATTAAAATCGGTTCAGTAGCTTTTGAGATTAAAGGTAAAAGATACATGAGTTTCTAGCGTCCATTGACACATTTGATCTTATCAAGGGCTATCAGAATCCAAAGTTTAAAAGAGTTTGACTGACTGAGACCCATTCCCCATAGGGATTCTGCATGGTCCTTTAGAAATAGCTATCTTATAGTTAATCAATGGCAGTTTATCTGAATACTTTATCGGTGTTTATTAAAATTGATTTAATAATTAACTACCTTTGGTGAATTTAGCACGAAAAACCATTGTGCATTTTTACTGGGCAGATGTTTTTTTTGTCTAACATAAGAATTTTGCGTTCATATAAATGATTAATTGTTTAATTCTATTTTTTTTCTTCATATTCTAGGTCTTCTAGTAGCAACTGGCCTTGCAGTATATCCAATCGGTTGGGACAATCGGGAAGTAAGAGAGTCCTGTGGGACTTTGTCAACAGTTTACAGAATAGGTTAGTATAACTATCACCTTATGTTTTTGTTGTAAAAAGTAAAACTAAACAGGATGTTTAGAAAAAAACTGAATCGTGAATATAAAGAAGTTGAACTTAAAAACTGTCAGTCGTAATATTAATCAAATTGCAACACTGTACTCAAGATTACATTCAACGCTCTATATAATGAACACTCAATATAACTATGTACTATCAAACCGCTCTATATAGCGAGCGTTTTCCTACCAACGACATGTCGTTATATACAGATTGTCCCATTTTAATCTATCACCCCCCTAATTTTTTTTATCTATCAATTAAATCAAAAAATGTTTCAAATAAAAGTTGTTCGGTTTTAAGGTGGACCCAAAATGGCGTTATTAATTTTTGATTTTTTGGACGTCTTCATGATCAAATAGGGTCATCATTTTTTTTTCAAATAGAAACCTATATTTTTCATTATGGTATCTTATTGTTGGGAAAAAAACAAGCAGCTTTTGTTTTAAATAATTTTTTGTATGACCAGTTTTTTTTAAATATTTAACAAAATAATTTTAGATTTTAGATTTTAACTAATTTTTTTTTCGAAACCCATTAACATTAGAGGAAAAGTGTAAAAGACAAAAAATATTTATTTTAATCTGATGTATGTAACATAGAAAATGATTGCATTTTTTTTTTATTTAATTGTTTTTTGCTTTAATACTTTGAAGAGCAAAAGTTAAAAAAAATCTTGATATAATTTTCCTAGTTATGTATATCAGATTAAAATAAACATTTTTTTGTTTTTCATACTATTCCTCTAAAGTTAATGGGGTTCGAGTAAAAAATTAGTGAAAATCTAAAATTATTTTGTTAAATATTAAAAAAAAATGAAGTCATACAAAAAATTATTTAAAACTAAAACTGTTTGTTTTTTTCCAAACAATAAGATATCGTAATGAAAAATATAGGTTTCCATTTGAAAAAAAAATGTTGGTCCTAGTTGACCATGAAGACGTCCAAAAAATCAAAAATTAATAACGCCATTTTGGGTCCTCCTCAAAACCGAAAAACTTTTATTTGAAACATTTTTTGATTTAATTGATAGATAAAAAAAATTAGGGGGGTGATAGATTAAAATGGGACACCCTGTATAACGGTTGAAAACCTATGCCGTCGTTATATAGAGCGGTGAGTGTTTCTGTCGATAACCACTGAAGATGAAAGATCCGATATCACAAAGGAGGTAGCAAATTTGCTAGCTTGCAAATACTCTAAAATGAGGTATCAAACTTATATGACAGTTCTCTTGGAGTTTCATGAAGACTTTTACAAGTTTCACACACGTGTTGTATGTAAACACAAACAAGGGTAGGTATTAAAACAGTGGTGATATTATGATAATTATACCACGTACGGTCAGAGTAGCCAAATACGTTGAAGTATCACTGCTCTAAATTCCAAAGAAAATGAATACACTCACCGCTTTATATAACGACTAGCTAACCGCTTTATATAACAACCTTGTTCCTAAGGCCTATTTCACACATATACGGTTTCATTCGGTTCGGTTCGTTTTCGGTCGCTGCCGACAAGTGTGAAACGATGATTCAGTTTGTATTCGGTACCTAATAGAAACCGTACAGAACTGAATACTCCCTCCACACGGACAGATTTCATCAGATTTCAATTCGTGTCCAGGGAACACAAAGCAATGAACGCGTTCACACATACTCAGTTTAGTTTCGGTTTTAACCTGATAGCGAGAGTTATTTTTTTAAGTTTTGTCGCGGATTTTCTAATAAAATGAGCGGTTTTCTAGATGTTGATGTGGATCGTCTTCATGCTCTTTAGCTTCGGGAAAATAGTGTAGAATGCTCCAAATTCCTGCTGTAAAGTGATGAGAGGGTGCTCGCAATGAATTCTAGTATTCCTCCTTCATTTTTCAATTTTTTTATAGAGAAACAACATGGCAACAACTTGCTTTTTCTCCATGATAAGTACTGAGTTTACGGAAAAAAATAAAACCTAACATGAACCGTATGAGAACCGTGTATGTGTGAAAGGGTTTGATTCGTTTTCGGCTGAAACCGAAAACGAACCGAACCGAATGGAACCGCGTATGTGTGAAACAAGGCTAAAGCGAAATTTTAATTCATCAATTGACGTTAAAGTTGGCATGAATGACGTATCGTTATAAAGAGCAGTTGAAAAACCGATGCCGCCGTTATATAGAGCGGTGAGGGTACCTCATTTGAGAGTGTGTGCAAACTAGCAAATTTTATGATACTAGACATAAGTTTCCAATTGTATATTTTGTTTCAGGTAGTTGCCAAATATCATGGTCCGTTTACCTACTGGGAATAGCCATCCTGCTCTTAATACTATGTTTCTGTCTAAGTTTTTGGGCCTCTCGCGTGAAGACAGGCTCTTACCACATATGAGCCTCAAGCAACAGCCGGACAGACGTTCGACCTCTTTATCTGACCGCATGAATGGAATAGTCACTACTTCTCTAGTGTCAACTGATGTGAAACCACCTTTACCGCCTCCACCAAGATGTTTACGTCCTTATCCACATATTGAAAATGGATTCTCTTGATAAAGGAAACTAATTAATAAAATAATAATACATTTAAACTGCCATGCCGTCAAGTAAAAAAGGATAAATGATTAAGGAATATTCAACTAAAGACCATATTATAATTGGACACTGTTATACACTAATACACCGTACCACATTTTTGAGTTATTAAGAAAGTTGACACTGTAGAATGCGGGGCTGACGGTGCGGGTGTGGAAATGGACACTGTTATACACTAATGCACCATATCACAATTTTGAGTTATTAACCCTTAATTACTCGCGCTGGTGTATTTTGTACGATTACTAAATGCATTCATTTTTGTGGGACTGTACACCCCCATCTAACCTTTGTTTAGTCATTCTAGAATGTGATAGGAATCCGGCAGTCAAAATTTGAGGATTGTAGCAGTTTGTATTAATTTGTTACTTACTAAATGTAGGTGGTGTTAACGCACAAATAGCAACATCCTAAGCGAAGAACCGCGTTTTTGAAGACATAAGTGATGCTGCTGATGTAAGACATTTTGTCAAAAGTGTAAAATTAAAAAAAATACCAACAAAAATCAAAATTTTGTTGTCCGATTTATTGCAAGATGAATATTGAACAGTTTTGTGTACTTTTTTAGATTTATTTTGGTTAGTTTTTCTTTGTAATCCTTAATTTTTAGTTGGGTTAATTTTAAGAAAATTTTTTTTAGTTCCTCAAAAATAAATAGTACATAATATGAATTAGGCAAAAAAGTAATATAATACCTTCAAAATTCCCAAAAACTAGCTTTTTTATGTGGTGTATAAAACACACCACGCGAGTAACTGTGTTACGGTATTTAGTTTATTTAATTTATTTTATTTTATTTAGTTTATTTAATTTCTCTTAGACTATGTATTTTCCTAATGAACTTGAAATTTTGGAAGGATTTTTTAAATATAAATGTCTTGTTATTTTCAAAGTTTCATCTTAGGTAATCTTTCTGTTATTTTTCTATGGGGTCAACCTCCTTAACTGGGATTAATCCAAACTTATAGAAAATTTCATTTAAAAACTAATGAAAATTCGTCTTTTAAAATTTTCCGATATAAAATACATAAAATCTTGACTCATCGTGAGTGATTGGGCATTAGTAAAATAATTTAAATTAAAAGCATGATTTTTCTTGTATAAGGTTTTTCAATAAGAGTGATATGTTTTCTCTGTCAAATAAAACAGAAACGAATTGAAGCAGAGCAAAACAAGTGATTCGGTTAAAAACTCGCAGAGAAAAAAAATATTAATGAAAAAACTTATTTTTTGAGGTTATGGACGATAGAGGGCGCTTCAGGTCTTGTAACTCAGGAAAAATTATTTTTTTATAATGACAAATAAGTGTACCAAATTTCAGTCAAATCCGTTGAGGGGGGATTTTTACCATCTTAATGGGCTAGAGCCTTTATTATTTTATTTTGAAGTATAATCAATGCAATTATGTTCTGAAAATACCATCAGAATCGAATACGTTGATCCAATTTTCGCCACTCTTTGCAATATATTCAGCCTTATTTGACGAATTAGGTAACTTTTTTAGAATATAAAGGTTCCTAGTGAATATATTTTGGATTGGCTTCAGTCGAGTAATGACAATTTTGTTTATTCACCGATCCAGAGAGATGGAAATGAGCCTGATCTGAGAAAATAATTTTCTTTGAAAAAATGTTCCAGAGTAAAATTCGTAAATTCACGACGTTTGCGATGGTTCAAAGGCTTTAATTCTTGTGTGATATGTTTTTTGTAACTTTTGTAAAGGTGTAAGCCCAAATCTAACCGTAAAATACGTCAAGTTGTTGTGGTAGACAGTCCCAAATGTTGAGAACGCCTTGGAATCGATAAATTTGGAGCTTCATCAACGCTTGCCCGAACAGCAGCATTATTTTCGTCACTTCGACCAGATCTTTATCTTACTGGCACGGGAACATGCAAAGAAAGATTTTATTCAAATCTTTCCACATTCGACGAATAGCGAACACATTAGGCCGATTATGACGACCATAAATTGGAAGAAGTGCACGATAAATTGAATGGGTTAGAATAGAAAGGATATAAGTAACATTTCCATAGTTTCAAGCTATGAGTGTTTAAAGTTAAGCGTCTATAAAAAAGTTCGTTTAAATGATTTTTCTACTGGGTGATAAATGTCACTAAAGCCTAGTATACACTAGTAGACATGTTGCGCGATTTGTCTATAGACCGTCTAGAGACACGGTCTATGAACTGTCTAGATACACAGTTCTTTGTCTCGTCTAGCGTCCACACTACGATGTGAATTTATCAGTCTCATCTTCGTTGTCCACCATGGAGGACTACTACTATCTACCACTCGATAGCTGTAGATAGACTGGGCCGTGTCTCGTCTATAGACAGCGAGTGACGTACACACTGCCAAAATGTTGCGCAACATGTCTAACGTTGCATGTGGTCTCCCATTCCGATCGGGAGACCTTAGACATGCGATTTTTGGTCTCGTAACAGGCCCGTAGACGGGGATTGGTCTATAGACATGTCTACGAGACAACCTTAGACACGTCTCAGAGACCAGAATCGCGCAACATGTCTACTAGTGTGTACTAGCTTTAAGAGTATTAAAAATCGCTTGGATCATTTTTATTCCAATACATAGGAACCTTATCTTTCATAAAACTCACTTATCTCCAAAACTATAAAATTGCACTTATACCCTTTCTATTCTCACCCCTTCAATTGCAATAAAAGAACGATTATTTTGAACAAAAAATTGGTTAATTTGCAAGCGTTGTTCAGGCGTATATCTTTCCATGATTAAATTGCAAACCTTATTGAAAACAATTGACAGTAACAGAATGTTTTGACATTTCAACTATGGCCACACATAACAAATGAAAACATATCACTCTTATTGAAAAACCCTGTACAAGCGTGAGTATAAAAAAATATTCTTAAGATAAAATCACGTAAAATTGACAACACATCTAACATTGTTACCAGTGTGCTCCGTAAAAATGTACTTCATAAAATCAGCGGCATATCATTCAAATAACAACTGTTTGGAATTATATTATGGTGTTATGCTTGTGTATTCTTTGATCATCGATTATTTTGGCCACATATTGGATATATAACTCAAATTTTCATATAACACTCGACGCTTGAATTAACGACGATATTGGTAATTCCACCACTTGAATTAACGACGGCGAGAGGGATCCCCACCACCGTGCCGACCTCAACGTTAAATGGTGACTTTAAATTTTGCACAAAAATATAATTGTCACGGTGGGGATAGGGGAAGGTCGCTAATAATTGAAATTATGAATTTAAATAATGAAATAGGTATGTAGGTTAAAAAGATTTTAAAAAAGTTTTTATTTTTATATTAAAAGGGAGATTAATATAATTTTTGCTAAAATAAAAATGCAAAATACAGCAATCCACCATGTTAAATGAAACACCAATCAGAGCGAATGACGTCACACATCAGTAAACGTATTTTATTTTAGACAAATATCAGTTTCTCTATCAAGATTATTAAGTACATACCTTATTTAAGAACTTATACACTTTGGAATTCATTTTTAACACACAAAATAATTAAATTATTGTCTAACTCTGAATGTTTGATTATTGTTGAGAAGAAATGTGACGTCACAACTCTGAAATGTCACCTGCGGAGCGTTTTGGCGTTAAATTCAAAATTAGTTTTAAAAGAGTCAATTTTTGCGATTAAACCTTTATTTTCTGCAAAAATAAGTATTTTTTTGGGAATAGGAGTCACGTAAGATCATCATAGAATAATTTTTTTATCATGCCTATTAGGTCGTTATATCAAGCGGTCGTTTATTCGAAGGTCGTTAATTCGGGAGGTGAGTGTGTAAGTAATCTCAAAAAGTTTGTATGAAAATGGCGGAAATTGATAAAGAGATTGATAAACGGATCTGCTTGCTTTTCTTCACGCAACGAACATAGAAGATTTATGTTTTAAAAATATTCGTTTTTTTTTTTAAATATAAATGTGTGAAATGAACGAAAAACTATCTGTGAAAAAGAAAACTTGTGAATGGTGAAGATATTTTTATGAATGAAGAAAAATAAAGATATATATTTTAATCGTTTTTAAATATTATTTAATTTAATAATAATAATAATAATATTATAATATATGTGTGGAATTTTGTGAAAAAATTGTTAAAATCAACAATTTATTAAAAATTAAATATAAATAAGTTTTAAATAAAATATATATAAATAAATAAAAAAACTAAACTGAAAAATCAAAAATAGATGTGATTTAAAACATTTTAAATTCATTTCAGATATGAAATATTAGAAAACCGTGATAAAAATATAGTTAAAATTTTTAAATATATTAATTAAGTTATTTTTATGACAATGTTTTAAAAATACCAAAGTATTCTCTTGATTTATGTTAAATGCACTATGACAGTGGTTCTCAAAATGTGTCCTGCGGATCTACAAGCTCATCAAGAGCGTCATGAGAAAAATCTTGGTTCAAAAAGTACTCCTTGAGTCGAAAAAGTTCGGGAGCCACTGCATTAAAGGATCAAAATATTGATTGAAATTTTGTTCTTTCCTTTTGATAACATTTTTAACTTTTTCAATTCAATACGATATTGTCAAGAAAAATTCAAAAATTTTAAATTGTGAAAATGCACACTTTCGAAAAAAAATTAGCAGATTTTATCTACGTTAAAAAATTTTTTTTTGCTTGTTTTATAATTTTTCGAAAAATGTTAATTTTATAAAAATCACAGAAAAATGGAGATTTCAATTTTTAAAATAATAGTTTATTCCTTGACGTAATACCATTTTTACTGTAATTAAAAAACATTGAATTTATTTTTTCTCTAAATATTTTTGATCCTTTAATTTGATTTAAACAATTTATATTTTTTTTCAATATATTATCATTCCTTCTTTGTTAATGTTTATTATTGTATGTACAGTAATTAAATTAAAGAATAATAATTATTATATATTTATTTTTAATACCCAAAAAAAAAAATACCACGAGGCTTCCTTATACTTTTTTGAAAATCACCAAAAATAAAATAATTTTAACTAAAATGAAATACCGTGTAGAAAACTACAAAATATTTTATCCACGACTTATATCTCTCAGAGGGAATAATGAAAAAAGAACTTTTCTGATTGGTGCATCAGAGGGAATAATGGTCATTATTCCCTCTAAATGCACCAATCACAAAATTTCTCAAATTAAATAATACCATGGAAACAAAATACACAAATTCTTAAGTCTAAAAAATTTATTTGCGACTGTCAAATAAAACACCTAGTGTTTGTGTATTTGTATTGAGATGGATAAAAATGAAGAGTCTATTACTTGTACACCTCCCGAAATTGTACTACAAGCTGCAGCTACTGGAAAAATCAAAATGCATAATTTATAATAACAGAGTTTGTATTTTGTTTCCATGGTATTATTTAATTTTTATTAATTTGAGATTAGAACAAAAAAATTTGTATTGAAGCTTGCATTCCTTGTATTCAGTTGTGTTTATGAAAGTTAATAAAATAGTCGTAGATAAAGTACAGTATACTACTCGCAATAATGGCTATTATAACCTCGGAATTTTTTTTTCTCCCTCGCCGCTACGCGGCTCGGTTCGAAAATTATTCCTCGGTAATAATAGCTATCATTATTGACTCGTGGTATAATATACTATTATTTATTATCCTATATCCCGTTTTCCCAACTCGGTCAGAACCGTTTAAACTAGGGGTTTCCAATGTAACGGTTTTGGGTTCTAATTTCTTTAAATATTCTATTTATCATTTTATCGGCTAGGCAGAATAACCTATAGGTGACTAGAAACGTACACTTCTACAGTTAATAAAATAAATTTAATTATAGCAATAACTCATAACGATGATTTGACAATGGCTTACACTATTTTATCACAAAAATTCAACATATTATAAATTTCTTGTTAAAAACAAATAACAAAATTAATATTAGGGGAAGGTGGGCTAAGACGGGGACCTTAAGGTATTTCATAAATAAAACCCTTTATTTTTGATTGCATATTGTAGGAACTTTTATTAAGAAAATAATCAGCCTTTCTTCCTTAAATTCTAATCAGTGAAAATAAAAAAATATAATTCTTCTTATAGAAATATCAACTTGAAAAAAATAACTAATTTGCACCATCTTGCCCCACCTATAGGGCAAGATGGGGTACCCCCTTGGGTAAGACTCATAATACAAGTCGTGGCAGTACAGACATTCTGTATCTTCGTCCTCAGAACTCATCAGCTTTCTTGGTTCTTTTAGAACTTTTATTTGTTTTTTTTCAGTTTCTTTTTATTTGTTACCTTTGGTTTGGTTTCTTACTGTTTTGTCTTTCCTCGAACTCTGTTTTATACGGAGACGCAGTTAATAGCTGTTTTTCCTCTTCTTCGAACTTGTCTTGGCCTTTTTTCGGAAATTCGTGAATACGGCAATAACTGTTTCGGGCTAACCAGATGTTGTGTTATCCAAAGAATCATACCTACCCCATCTTACTCGCAAGTAGGTACCCCATCTTTCCCAAACTGGATTCCCAAGTTGTATTTTTTTTTTGATGTTATAAATCGAAGCAAACCGGAACGAGTTAATGTCATTATAATAGTAAAATAAACAAATATCAATAAAAAATATGACATACATCTTGTACACCATACATTTTGAACAGTCACGCACTTTATATACCTCAAAAATTAGATGTAACCACTAAAAATTTTAAAAAATACTTACAAAATCACAACGTGCACACCTTCGACCAAACTATTTGTGACATTAATAACTTCTGCTAAATAACGTCACATGACCATAGAAGAACATTTCTAGCTACATTGTATCATCAGTTTTGTTACGGTCCCCATCTTACCTCGCTACCCCGTCTTACCCCACCTTCCCCTACCATAGAATACATCTGAAACATCTACGTTAATATTTAAATATCATTCAAATCATTTAAAACACGTTACTTAAACATTATTAATGGCGAACACTTTTAATAACAATTTAAACAATATATTATAATAATCAAACACTATTTAATATTACTTATTTCTAGTTGACACTTAAATTTTAACTTTATGAGTCGCTACCACAAAGCCTCAGTTTTCTCCTTGGTGTGAATTACAGCACTAAGGAGGATTTGTGCTATTTTACTGATTTTACTAACATTGAACACTTTTCATCTTATGGTGGTACTCTAGGCTCTGTGTACTAACGACTGACTAGATTTTATTTCACTATTTCTTATTTTCGACGAGTATTGCGTAACGTTCCTTTTTCCAAAATTGTTATCAATAAAACATAAGCAAGGGATTACGCAATACTAATTGCTATCGATTACGATTATTCAAAACAAGAGTTATGAATAACGCTACACCAAGCTTTTCAAAACATCGTCCCTTTTTTAAAAAAGGATTGTGTGGTTTTATGAAACCACGGTAAAAGTGAAATTTTTTTTCACATTATAGACATTTAACTAAAAATTTTCGGAATAATAAATTCAAGCACTCAAAATTGAAATAAATCCATAAACAACAACATGCACCAGCAAAAAGTTCTAATAATTCTAATAAATTCTATATAAAAGCTATGTTTACTCACCAAGATCTTTTTTCCTTTTTCCATAAGCATACCCAAAAAACTCAAAATTCTTATAATAACAAATAACATCGTCAATAGTCGACACCTGTTTCAACTAATAGATCGCTTATTGACGATAGCCGTACCTCACGAAAGTTTCGTTTCGTCGTCTATTGAGGACACCCGTAGTTAAAGGGTTAATAACCAAGTCTCCCTGTAAACCGATCACTATTTCACTATCACAATCTGTTTTTTAAGGATCTTCGTTTCCTAGTTGTTTGTTTCTAGTAAGTATTCTCTTTAACAACCAAGTCTCCCTGAAATACGTAACACAATACAGTAATAAATTGAATTAGATGTAGGTAATGTTTTATAAATAATGCTAAAAATATGTGTATGTATTACTTACCTCATATTCCTGTTTGTAATATTTAGAATATTCATCATAGGTTTCAATATCCTGAAGACAATCGATGTCTTCTATTTCTTGTTTTATATCTTCCTGTTTAAATGTGAAACATTTCAACACAGTAACATGTATTACAATACAAACTTACTAAATAGGTATAATAGCACACAGTACATAAACTGTAATAAAATGAATGGCGGCTTGTTCCGCGCATGCGCAGTCCAACCGTCAGCGACATGCAACACACAGACCAAAAAGTTTGAGACGATGTAATAAAAGTTTCACTTTAAAAATGATTTTGTTTACAGAGCTCAATACATTTTTATATTAGAAAAACATTAATATACTATAATCTTATGGAAAAAGTACCTACAAATTGAAAATTAAATTGTAATGTAATTAAATTGATTAGCAAAAAATTTTTAAAAACTTCAAGTTTAATCAAAATAAACATTCTTTGTTTTTTCTTCTCTAAAGTTGGTAGTTTACATGTAATTTTTTTTAATTCAAAATTTTTAATTATACTGTTTTTGAAAATGAATTCGTATAAAAAATTATCTAAGACAAAAGTTACTTATTTTCCCCATAAAATAAGAATACCGTAATAAAAAAAATGTTTCCATTTGGGAAAAAATGTACACTGAACTGACCTTGAAAACGTCCACCAAACTATTTTTGTTGAAATAGGTAAGTTCCTACAAAAATAATCATATAAAAATACTTACAAAAAACACAATGAAAGAAACAATAAAAAGAATCAGTTATTGAGAACAACATGTTTTTAGCACCCTCAATCACTAAATTCCATATAAAAAAATATATGTAAGGTGTGTGAGACTTTGCATGACCACTGCAGGGTTAATATAAAAAAATGGTGATAAGTATTTTAACCCATTACATCCCAGTGTTCTATTTATAGGACATCATGTTTTCGATTTTTTTCTTTTTGACAAAATGGATTCTATTTTCAAATAAAATGATCAAAAAATTCGAAGAAAAAGTCGGGATGCAATGGGTTAAGAGGGTATTCTAGTCTATAAATTATGTCAAAACATTTTTTTGGGGGGGAGGGGGGTGTTGGAGAATAAGATTTCGATATCGTATTTCAAAAACCTTATATTTGTATTCCTAAAATTAAAAAATTTATCAAGACCTACACCAGTGTATGCCATAAGGGTTCCGAAATATATTCTACGTGGACTGTTCAGAGCCATTTACAGGTGCATATTTGAGTTAAAAATAAATATAAAAATAGGATCATATTCTATTAATTCACATATACATTTTGACACCCCACAAGCCTAGATATGAAAATAAAAATAATTCCATGACGCCCCTTCGTATTTTTTCAAAATTTGAAATGATATTGTTGATTTTAGTATTTTTCGTTACTAGTATTATAAAAACCCCATTACCATTTTTTTTTCAGATTTTTTGAGTCAGTAGTTACTCTAGTTACCGAGCTAGAGAGGGGGTGGACAAATTTTTGTTTACTTGAAGCCCCCTGTAGGCGCCATTTTTGATTTATAAAAAAAAAATAAAAAATAGTGTCATATTCTACTCACTGAGATCTACATTTCGACACTCACATGCCCAGATAAAAAAATAAAAATAAAAAAATGTGTGACACCCCTCCCCTTTTCTCCAAAATTTGAAATGATATTGGTGACTTCAGTATTTGTCGTTGGTAGTCTCACCAAAGCCTCGTTACTTAATTTTTTTCAGATTTTTTGAGCCAGTTGTTACAGAGTTAGAGGGGGGGGGGGCAGACAAAATTTTTGCTTGGAGCCCCCTGCAGGCGCCATTTTTGATTTAGAAAAAAAATAAAAAATAGTGTCATATTCTACTCACTGAGATCTACATTTTGAGACCCCACAAGACTTGGAATACATTTTTTTTGTTTTTTTGAATTTGCTTTAAAGCCCCCTGTAGGCGCCATTTTTGATTTATAAAAAAATAAGAATAAGGATGAAATTACACTTGCCTGGTTACACATTTTGATGTGCCACTTGCCTTGGTATAAAAAAATATTTTTTTTGCCTGTCTTTTGCTTCTTGGCACCCCCCCTAAAAAAATATTTTTCGAAAATATTTGTACATATTTTACTAGAGGGTGTCATTTTACATATTCTGTCAAAATTTCAAGGTTCTAGCTTATATAGTTTACGAGCTATTGAGCTTAGAGTGAATAGGACGGACGGACGGACGGACGACAAAGTGATATTAATAGGGTTTCTTCGGAACCCTAAAAAATTATAGAGAATGAAAAGCAGTATATGTAAAATATGTATATTTTTTTAAACAGCAGTACCTGCAGAAGACTACTTTAAACAAAAGAGAAGTATTATCTTTGGGCCAGGAATAGCTCATTAAAGGTAAGTATCAAAATTCGATCAGATTTATTTATTAAATCCTCATCGAATAGCAATCAGAACGAAAATGGGCGTAGTCATTAAATGACTAATTATAATAATAGTGAACAAAAAGGAACTTAATTATCTAACCCAGCTATAACGGGATTTCCCCAACATCTACACTGCGAAAAGTCTTGGAAGTAACAAAAATCCTTAGCGAACAGCAAAATAGAATACACTCAGCGTTCTATAGGACGACCATCCACTACACAACCGTTCCGTAAGACATTGTTCTAACAGTTCTATAGAACGTCTTTCCCCAACTCCCACCATAATACCACCATTGTGACTGCTATATTTCAGCGCCAAATTTAAATTAACAAATTGACGTTAAAGTCTTCTATGTAGATTTTACACACAAAACTTGTGTTTTGGTGTGACTCAATGTGGAAAAAAATGAAATTCAATACAAATTATCGTTAAAATTGAAATATAATAAATAGTATATAAAAAATGTGTAAGGTACATTTTATTTAATATTTGATAATTTGAAAACGATTAAAAAGAGAAATAACAAAAATAAATTATCGGCAAATGATTGTATAGAAATCTATACATTTTTCATCCAGTATTGAAGCAACGAATAACAATTTTCTTAGAGTTCGATTCTAGAGTATCAAAGTTGCAAAAGAAAATTAACATATTATGAGTCCATCGTAATAATTGGAAAAGTCAACAAACCAGGATCTCGTTCACCAACAGCGCCATTTTTATTATTACCTGTCAACTTTTAGGCGTAGTGGTGGGGGCTCATCTAGCCGTTGTCTTGTGGAATTTTTGAATTACCGATGCCGTCGTCCTACAGAACGCTGAGAGTATATGGAACACCATTTATGACTTGTATATAATATAATATATATATTTTCTCACAAAAGTAAATTAATTAATTTTAAATACTGGATATTTATACAAAATATTCATTATTTTGTAATTTTTACCCCACGTAAGATTTTTAGTCACCCCCCCCCCCCACATGTTAATAAAATAAAGAAAAAAATTAATCCTCCACCCCCTAATCCTGCTTACGTGATACTTGAAAGCTCCTCTTACAACAACTTTACTGTATTTTTTTATTAAGTAGGTACTAATTAACTTACAGATATACATTTTATTTTTTTACTAACAAAACAGATTACAGAGGAAATAATTTCGTTATTATAATATGTCATTGCAAAATAAATGAATAAATAAAAATGTAAAAATAATTCCTAATAAAAAAACACATTTTGCGATCGATTTTTATTCTGTGGTTACATTCTACAAGCGAGAACAACAAAATGGTAAGAACTGTAAAAGTAATTCACATAAAATAACAATGAAAACACTTGGACCTATTGTAATATTTTCCACGGTATAATAGTGTTCGTTGTGAGCATTATTCGTACAATACTGAAATATAAAATGAAGATGTAAGGTGTTAACATTAGTCTTGAGCCATACTCCAGTGTGGACACTTGCTTACAATTAGTTCAATGTACTGAACGAAAAATATTTGTTGATAATTAAATACTACCATTACTGAATATTAATCTACACTAAAATGCAAAATTAACGGATCACTAAATTTTTCAAATATTTTTAGGTGTTTTTAAATAGCTGGATCTCTGCGAATAATGGTCGTAGAAGAGTTTAAAAAAAAAAATTCTAAAGCTTGAACGTTCTAGTTTTTGAATCATTTATTGAAAATTTTATTATCCTTCAGGATAACATCCTTTTTTTAAGTTGAAACGCCAAACAAAATTTTTCAAAAAATTATATTAATTTTGAGAGGCTCTACAGGACATGTGAATTTTTTTTTGTCAAATCAAATAAATTATTGTTGTAGATCGGACATTTTTCTTCAATTTACTTTTTTTTTATTGCTGTACGATTTTTTTTGACCAAGTTATGTGCAATCAAAGCAAAAATCATATGTTTAACATTAAGCGCTTATAACTAGAAAACAAATAATCATAAAAAAAATTTAAGGGCAGATTTGGAAAGCTGAAAATATTTTCTTTAACGCCCTTTAGTTGTTTATTTGATAAAAAAATATTTTAATATTGTAAAATTCGTTTGAAAGTGACCTAAAAAATCGCATATTTTTCATTTTTTATAAAACATGGGGGAACTTTGGGGGGAATCACAGGATCATAAAAGTGTCTATGTTTCTATTAATTAAAAGTATACCTAAAATATCTGCGAAACCCCGAATCGCCTAGATTTTTTTTGTTTGAACCCCAAGCCATCAAACTTGGCATATTGCTCTGAGAGCGTTAAAAGATCACTCAAAGTTTCCATCTTTTTGAAGGTAATTTTGAATGGCTGTGTCTCCGGGAAAAATGTTCATAAAACAGTTTTCAAAAAAAGGTTTTAAAGCTTAAGCGTTTTTTTTTCTAATCATTTTTTTATTTTTTTTTATTCTTCAAAATAACATCTTTTTATGATGAGACGCCGAAAAAAAATTGCAAAAATTTATAACAATTTTGAGAGCCTCTATGGGCCGTGGTACATTTTGTTGATAAAATCTAATAAATATTTTTTATAGACCAGAGTTTCCTCTTTAATTTGTTTTTTTTTTTTGGTTTTACTGTATGACATCTTCAAGCATGATTTGATGGATAAATAATCATTTTTTTTTTAAACAGTGGGACAAATAATTATCGCGGTTCGGCCACAGTATCAACAAAAGTGTATTTTCTTATGTAAATTTTTTACATTGTTTTAAATTTTACTTTATTTTATAACTTTTGTATAGGATAAAACCAGAATAGATGCCCCACTTTTTGAAAAGGCCTCCTCATTTTAAAATTATTTATTTACCATGAATAATTCCTATGAATATAGCTTTAGTCTTTTATATTACATTATTACTTGTTTTTATTGACTTAACAATAACTGATTTTGCAGAATTTGAGTTTTTGCAGAACTATTTTTTTGAGGATAGATGCCTACCTACATGGATAGATACCCCATCATGAAATTGTTAAGAAGGATAGATGCCTTATGAAATAAAATAAGTAAAATAAATACCTATAGTTTTTAAATGTTTTATTTGTAATTTTAATGAGATAATTATAATATGGCATTGATTTTACAATGATTATTGTAAAAAAGTAAGGTCGCTAACAATAATATTAAATTTGACAACAATAACATTAAACATACCTACCGCGCAAAAGTTTTATAGCGTAAATATCATAAGTACAAATCATATGAAGGTACACGGGTATCTATCCATAAAGCAACGTATAAACATTTATCCATTATCACAACGGTTAAGACATACTAATACAAGAATACAACATAATATTTTCGATAAGTAGGGTCAACAGATTCGCGGGTTTCAAATGTTAAAATTTTTAGGTTAGGTAAACATATGAATAACCGCGAATGTTTTGGCTTTACCGATAAGTAGCTAATAAAATACTTTTTTTAATACACGCTAGGCACTATCAGGATATATGTAGATGCCCCGTAGAACATTAAAATCTGTCAATATGAAACAACTAAAAGAAAAATATAACATTTCAAAATAAGTCATATGTATGTATAGGGATAGATGCCCCAAAGGCACCTATACCCCGAAAAATCGAGGCGACTATCCTTTTTGTAATGGATAGATGTTTTTTTATTTTTTAACTAAAATAAAGACAAAAGAGCGATTATTAACACCTAGGTGTGTACTTAATGAACCAGTGTATTGATATAATAAAAATAGAACGGAATTTATTACTACTTATAAAGATATGTAGCAGTAAATACAGCCGCGTGCAAAAGTATTAGGCACCCTACAGTATTGCCAGTTTTAGGGTGATTTAGCATAGGAAATGTAAATAAAACTGAATATATGATCATTATGATTTATTTTAATAAAATAATTCACATTTTGTTGGTCCTTTCGATTTAATGACAGCAGCTACTCTTTTCGGCATTGACTCTACCAGCTTGAAACATTTTTCTTGGGATATGTGTTTCTACTCATGCTTTAACGTGGCCATTAGCGATTGCTTATTACTTATAGAATGTCTTTGGATGTTTTTCTTCAAAATGGACCAAATGAGTTCAATTTGATTAGGGTCTGGTGATTGTGGCGGCCAGTCCAAAAGATCGATTCCGTTTTGTCATAGTGTGCGCTAATTTGTAGCAAGTGGCGTTGTATTGTTGGAATTTTACGTCGTCGACGTTAATATTGTCGAAAATTTGAGTTATCGACGGCGCATGACCTGTTTCAAGAACTTCAGTGTATTTCGCACTGTTCATTTACCCCCCATACAACACCATTTCGTCCACTCCATCGGTAACCATACAACTCCAGATCATGATTGAGCCTCCATCGTGTTTAACAGTGGCTACCACACATTCTGGGTTATATTCTATGCCCACCTTTCGCCTGACATAAGTCTCACCGGGTGTTCTAAACACCTATGCAAATAGAAAAAAAAAGTTTTCATTTAAGATTCAATTATTTTCCTTGCTGAACGTAATTTCTAAGACGTTGGCTTGTTTTAAGGTAAAACATAAGGTTAATAACAATACCTCAAAGTTAGATTCGTCTGACCATAGTATGTTGGACCAATCTTCCACTGTTCAATTTTTATATTTGAGGATCATCCACTCCAACCGATTTTTCTTATTGTCCTCCGACAGCCACGGCTTCTACCTTGCCTTGCAGCCTTTTAATCCAATTTTAAGAAGCCTTTTTCTCACAGTATACATGCCCACTGATGTGCCTTTTGCTTCAGATAAAATTGCAGCGAGGTCTACAGCAGTTTTTTTGCAGTCCTGTAGAGATTTCCTAATCAACAATCGGTCTTAAAGCTCTGTAGTTATTTTTCTTTTGCCTGTTCTTGGTCTATTTTCATGACCACTGGTATTTTTGAAGCGTTTAGTGCATATTTAACTGCACAACGCGAGCAATTCACTTTTTGGGCTATTTTAACTTGGGACATGTAATATCTTAATTTTTAGGCGCTGTTCTGCACTAAGATCAGTTTTTTAGGCATGATTAAGGCGATAAATGTGAATCTTTAAGATTCTGTTAGCAATAATTGCGTACAACACGTGTATGTTCACTGCAGGCACTGACAACACACTAAAACTCTAAAAGGTAAAATTGCAAATTCGAAGAAATACTGCCTTAATGCACACCTGGGTGTCATAAATATTTGTTTTTGTCTTATTTATATCAAAAAAAGTCGCCGATGTAATATTAAAACCATAAAACCCTTTTCTGAGCACTAATTATGCAGACAGTAAGAAATAATAAGGGTGCCTAATACTTTTGCACGCGGCTGTACTTAACTCTCAAACATTGAAGCATTTGTCGCGATCGCTGCGGAAATAATAACACGCACAAGCGAGACATTTTTGTTTCGCACGACGGTTTGCGGGGGACTGACGTATGTGGGGCTGACGTTTCTTATTTAAACTATTAATTCGATGTTGCGACTTTAGGGGGCTTGGATCTCGGAAACGAGGCACCTATCCCACTGCGGCATCTATCCTGGTTTTACCCTAGTAAAACTTATCATTTTATAATCATGACCAGTAATGGGTGTTCATTACTGGTCGGCCTGTAGGTGTCAAAATAGTGGACATTTAAACTAATTATTTGTGTAATCTAATTATTAATTTTGCTAAGATTGGTAATTAAATTGATTTAATAAAGAGGTACCTACTTAGTTGTTTTATTAGTAACATGAGTTTATGAGAATTACAAAAAAATGCCAATCAATCCTAAAAAACGATAATTTTTAAAGTGAAACTTTTATAACATCGTCTCAAACTTTTTGGTCTGTGTGTTGCATGTCGCTGACAAGCTGGAACAAGCAGCCATTCATTGTATGACAGTTTATGTACTGTGTGCTATTATACATATTTAGTAAGTTTGTATTGTAATTTGTCAGTGTTTAATGTAAATGTTGTTATTTATTTGCTTTTGGTAAACAACGACACAGCTAGTGAGTCCAAAAAACTGATCAACGAGAAAGAATAGTGCAAAAATGAATGACGATGAATTAATTTTACGCCGTAAAAAACAGAATGCCGACAGAGCACGTACTTATAGAAAAAGGAAAAAAGATCTTCGTTTTTATATAGAATTTATTAGAATTATTAGAACTTTTTGCTGGTGCATGTTGTTGTTTATGGATTTATTTCAATTTTGAGTGCTTGAATTTATTATTCCGAAAATTTTTAGTTAAATGTCTATAATGTGAAAAAAAGTTTCACTTTTACCGTGGTTTCATAAAACCACACAATCCTTTTTTATTATAGTGGAATCTTTCAAGGGCTGGTCCCACTCGGTGGTACTAACTGGACGACCAATAACCCTCGGAGCCTCTTCTGGGTCAATTTGACCCATACACCGACTTTGATCGTGAATAGCGCTCAGGTATTTTAAATTTTTCGCGATTTTTTTTAAGTATGTTGAATACTTCAAAGGTATGTGTAACACTTATAAATTCATTTACCATGAGTCAAAGTATACCTTTGAATTTTGGTAAGTCAAAAGGTTTCGTAGTTGCGGAATTATAGCCGATCAAAAAATAAGCAGGGTCAAATTGACCCAGAGTGTACTAGTAGGTTGAAAAAAGAAGTGTGTACTCCGAGGGTTAAATGACTGGATATTTTTAAACGTCTAATTTATTCTGTCTTTCTTTTATTCAGCAATTTACCGGATAATTCAAGCTTGTTTTTATTATGTACATGTCTGTACATAATAATATTGGGTACTGTAATTCTTATTACGAAATAATATTTACTTAAACATTGCACAATACATACTAACATAATGTATTAGAGTTTGATCAGAGATACAATGTACCTACATTCTATGCATGTAAATATGTATTAACTGACGTAGAAAGTCTGTAATTTTACTAATCAACAATCAACATACATAGGAGAAAGGAGAAAGCCGGGAGAGGTATTGCTTGTGCGTAGATATTGGAAACATTACACTGTGCATAGTTCTAACCAGACAATTTATTGTCAAAATAGATCGCTATAAGTAGTTGGTAACTTAAACCGGAGTCGTACTATAGGTACGGATATGTTTTCATAGTACGTCTTTATGAAACCTAATTTGAGTTTGCATTTTCGTCGCTAAAACCGGTTAGCCGTTATATCCGCATTCTAAGGTAATTTTTAAAATGTACAAGGTGTTCGCCAGAATCGAGTGATCAGTACTAACTTTGTTATCATTGGTGCTAGAAGATCGGTTAAATGGGCAAAGTATCAATGTTTTTTCCGGAATGAATAATGGCGGTGTCAAAAAAACAATTGAATGTTTCCTCTAAAATTAGCAATAATCACTCGATAAAGAAAAATGTTTAATTTATGGATACTAAAACTAACAAGGGGAACCTTTCAGTGGGCCGGTTTGAATTTTCTTCATATTGAAATATGTTGTGAAGGGGGGTCCCCTGATAACACCTATACCCGGTTTTGGGCGCAGACGGGCAATAGTTTAAAATGTATGACCCAAAATATATTTTAATGTTGCATATATACCTATATGTTAAGTCTATTTATATAAGCGTCTGTTGACCTAGCGGTTATGATAATAGTCCGGTAATCAATGCACCCTTGGTTCGAGTCCTCTTAAGTTTTTATTTTTATTTTTAATTGCAAACAGTGACATTATTTAATCCTGTAAAATATCTTATGAATTTATTTATTTTCAATGTTTATTTTTCAAAATGTGCAATTTAATTTAATTTTTTAAATTTTGTTGATAAACAATTCAAAACTGGGATTGTAAATAAAAAGTAACTTATTTATTTATGAACGGTTGACAACATTTTGGAAGGTATCTATCGTACAAACACTTTATACATAAAAACATATTACACCAAGAACATTTTATAAATGATTGAATATTTAAACAGTTTATACATTTATTTTTTAATAATTCTTATGGCATAATTGTCCATATAACCACTAGCAACAATAATGGTTACCGGTCAATTATCATTACCACTAGGCCAACAGACGCTTGTATAAATAGACTTAACACATAGGTATATATGCAACATTGAAATATATTTTCGGTCATAATTTTTAAACTATTACCCGTCTGCGCCCAAAACCGGGTATAGGTGTTATCAGGGTACCCCCCTTCACAACATATTTCAATATGAAGAAAATCCAAACCGGCCCACTGAAAGGTTCCCCTTGTAAGCAATATTTTATTATAGTAACCAAATCTGTTTTTTTTTTTAATTTTAAACTCCTCGAAAAATTTCCCGCAGATGCACCTGTTTTTTTTTATTATTTCATTACAATTTTTATATTACAGAATTAATTATAATAAAAATGTACAAAAATAAACGTGCTTCTTTTAAATGTTTCATATAAAATATTTCATACTTTAATTGGTAACGTTTCCTTTGATTTTTTAGTTCGAAATATGTTTATAAGGATTCTGTAGAAAACTATAGACTATTATGGTTTCGGTCTGTCCGTCTGTCTGTATGTATATTAGAGCCCTCTCAATCTCTAATTTAATTACATTTTAAAATGAAATTAAATATTTTGCTCATTCCTCTTAGAGACTTAAAAGTATACTCAAAATTTTTTCAGGAGTCATTAGATAGATCTCTTGAAATGAAACAAAAAATGTCTTACATTAGAACTTTTTGATTTTAACTCTTTAGTAACGAAATATTTGTTTTCAGAGTCGTTATCAGTACATCACCATTCCCTCTAATTTCTATTGTAGCTTTTAATTAATGTCAATGAAAATTAGATTGAACACTGTAGCAAATATTTTTTATGATAAAATAACTCGATAAAGAAAAATGTTTAATTTATGGATACTAAAACTAAGCAATATTTTATTATAGTAACTAAATCTGTTTTTTTTTTTTTTACTTTCTTATACCAATGTATATGAAATATACATATAGTATAAGTAAGTATTGTAAACGCGATTTTTTTCGAAATCCGGATTTTGATGGAATTATCAATTTTGACCTTCCCTGAATCCATTTTGACTATTTTCGCCATGATGTCTGTCTGTATGTCTGTAGACGCTGTAACTCAAATACGACAAATCGTAGGAAGGTGGAATTTTATACTTAAGATTATTTTTTTCCTGGGATGAAAACCTCCTATTTTTGAAAACGATCATTCAAGTGGAAATGGATGTTTACCTACATTGATTTTTGAATTTTTCGAATTACACTGAAACAGTGCGAGTTAGAGAAAAATGACAAAGTTGAAAATTTTAGGTAATATTATTATCTATAATTTATGTTCTATTCATTTTTTCGAAAAAACAAATTTAATTTTTTTTTTTTTACCAAGTGTTCGTTTATTAAGTACATTTCAAATGGTTCATAACAGAGAAGAAATATCTGCCATGAGTGTCATGGGACTTTCTTATACGTATCACAGAGACTGTACGTGTTTGCCATATGTATCATGGGTCTTTCTTATACGTAAAATTGAGAATAAACACTGTACACTCTATTTCATTTATTTTACAGTGGTCGCCGGGTGTCTTGACGGCATGAGTCGTGATCCGTACGGTCAAATCACCCGACAACCAGTATAGATTATTCTAAATAATTATTTAAAAAATTATTTCTGTCTAAATCATAACTGTTGGAAAAAAATGTATGGGGAATAAATTATAGATAGTAACATACTCGACATTTTTTATCTATAACTTTTTTGTCTTATTTCAAAAAATTAAAAAAATTACAAGACTAAACATCCGTTTCCGGTTTAGTGATCGTTGTAAAAATTAAGTGGTTGTCTTCCCAAATGAAAGTTTATTATAAATATAAAATTACACCCTTCAGGCTAAAACATAAGTGTTGGAAAAAATGTATGGGGAATAAATTATAGATAATAACATATTCGACGTTTTTTATATAAAACATTTTTGTCTTATTTCAGAAAATTAAAAGAACTACATGAGTAAACATCCGTTTCCATCTTATTGTTAGTAATTATGTTAAACAAAATTCGTTTGATACATAATGTATAAAATAATATTTCTATAGTTTATGTCTCATTCATTTTACTCTTTTATTAGTTTGTCAGAAATATCCTTCAATAAAATAAAAATCACGTACACTGTTCACTGTCATCATTACGTATAAGAAAGTCCTGTGGCACACGGCAGATTATTTTATTTTAAAATCCTCGAAAAATTTCCCGCAACGCCCCTGTTTTTTCTTCATTATTTCATTACAATTTTTATATTACAGAATTAATTATAATAAAAATGTACATTCATAGCTATTTTAGTTTTTCTTACATTTTCTTTCTAAATACCTTTTTAAATTTAATTTAAATAAAAAAAAATGTTTACTTGCTTTCAAATTTTCACCACTTTTAAATTAATATTACTGTCAATTACTTTTTACTACCAATCTTAATTTTTATGTAGATTTAATGCATTATCCATTATCCAAATTAATAATAATAATAATAATAAAACAGAATAACTTTGTAAACGAATTGGAAATTCCATAAAAGTAAATACACTCAGCGTTCTATAAGACGTCTATCCACAAGACGACCGTTCCATAAGACTATGTTCTAACAGTTCTATTGAACGTCTTTCCCCAACCCCCAACATAATACCATTGTGACTGCTATATTTCAGCGCGAAATTTAAATTAACAAATTGACGTTAAAGTCTTCTATGTAGATTTTACACACAAAACTTGTGTTTTGGTGTGACTCAATGTGGAAAAAAAATGAAATTCAATACAAATTTTCGTTAAAATTGAAATATAATAAATAGTATAAAAAAAATGTGTAAGGTACATTTTATTGAAAATTTGATAATTTGAAAACGATTAAAAAAGGAAATAACAAAAATAAATTATTGGCAAATGATTGTATAGAAATCTAGACATTTTTCATCCAGTATTAAAGCAACGAATAACAATTGTCTAGAATTCGATTCTAGAGTATCAAAGTTGCAAAAGAAAATTAACATTTTATTGGATAAATTTATGAAAGAAATGCAAAAAGTAAAATATACACGTAATACCAATTATTTTAACATTTTATTATAAAAGCGCCAGTTTTATTATTACCTGTCAACTTTTAGGCGTGGTGGTGGGGGCTCCTCTAGCCGACGTCTTGTGGAATTTTTGAATTACCGATGCCGACGTCTTATAGAACTGATTGTATTATCAACGCCCAGCCCAAACCCCTGGACCTACAAACATGAAACTTTATTGGTGGCTTCTTTTTATGTTATAAGCATCCACTAAGAAGCGATTTTCCGAAATTCAACCCCTAAAGTGGTAGGCAAGAGTGTTAAACTTTTTTTTATTTTAACACGTTTATTTGCATAACTCCTTATATAGGCTGGGCCATCTGTTTTTTTTAAGTGCTTGTTATTTAAACGTTGGCAACACTGCAACATAATGGTCGGAGCTATAAAAAGTATTTTATTTATGAAATAGGAAGATTTCGATGTATAGAACACGGTGATAACTCCCCCCCCTCGAAAGGGGTACAATACTTTCTAAGAGCTTACAAAGCTGCAGTAATTCTATACTTATAAAAAAAATCCAAGTGTTATTTCTCAGCCAAATTAAAAGATTTTTGTTTGAATCTTGGTTCATCATATTACAGAAATGTTCTATTACCTACTAACATAGGTAGGCATTAACTTGTTAATCCGTTAATCGTTAATTAACGAAGTTAACAAAATACTTAACGGATTAACTTTTACGTTAACTCAAAAAAATGTTAACGCTTTTGTTAACTTTCGTTAACTTTAGTCCGTTATATTGGTTATTTGATGACAAGTACATAAGAAATTGTCGAAATAGCGAAAAAAAGGTTCTCAAACATTTGGATGCTTAACTTTTAACGGTTAACTTTAACTTTCGTTAAATTTTCGGTTAACTGTAACTTCCGTTATATTTTCGGAATTTTAACGCTTTAACGATTAACGAAGTTAACTTTTTTATTAAAGAATTAAGGATTAACGAAGATAACTTTTCGATTAACTGTGCCCACCTATACCTACTAATAATATTAGACAAAAAATGTCCCAACTTCGGAAAAAAGTCCTGGAAAGCTGAATTTTGGTTGACAGTTACTTTTGATGTTCTAATGAAATTAGTATAAATAACATCATTTACAGTAATAAAATGACATACCATCGTATAGAGCGGACAATCTACAGGGTGTCCCATTTTAATCTATCACCCCCCTGTTTTTTTTTATTTATCAATTAAATCAAAAAATGTTTCGAATAAAAGTTGTTTGGTTTTGAGGGGGACCCAATATGGCGTAATTAATTTTTTATTTTTTGGACGTTTTCATGGTCAAATAGAGCCAACATTTTTTTTTCAAATGGAAACCTATATTTTTCATTACGATATCTTATTGTTTGGAAAAAAACAAACAGCTTTTGTTTCAAATAATTTTTTGTATGACTTCATTTTTTTTAATATTTAACAAAATAATTTTAGATTTCAGATTTTCACTAATTTTTTACTCGAAACCCATTAACTTTAGAGGAAAAGTGTAAAATACAAAAAAGGTTTATTCTAACCTGATATAACTAGGAAAATTATATCAGGATTTTTGTTAACTTTTGCTCTTCAAAATATTAAAGCAAAAAAAAATTAAATTGAAAAAAATCTGAAATCATTTTTCTAGTTATATCAGATTAGAATAAACATTTTTTGTATTTTACACTTTTCCTCTAAAGTTAATGGGTTTCGAGTAAAAAATTAGTGAAAATCTGAAATCTAAAATTATTTTGTTAAATATTAAAAAAAAATGAAGTCATACAAAAAATTATTTGAAACAAAAGCTGTTTGTTTTTTTCCAAACAATAAGATATCGTAATGAAAAATATAGGTTTCCATTTGAAAAAAAAATGTTGGCTCTATTTGACCATGAAAACGTCCAAAAAATAAAAAATTAATAACGCCATATTGGGTCCCCCTCAAAACCAAACAACTTTTATTCGAAACATTTTTTGATTTAATTGATAGATAAAAAAAAATAGGGGGGTGATAGATTAAAATGGGACACCCTGTATAAGTAAAACATTCAGCAAAATTTTAATATCAATATTACATATAAGACAGCAAGTAAAAATTTATAAAAAATTATAACATACAAATTTTACATTTTCGTTCATAACTAATTGAGTAGTCCAGGTGCAAAACCTGCTATGTGTGTTTGAACAGATTTCTAGTAAAATTACTGTTCTTGCAGCTTCTAGGTAAAATATCCTTATGCCTTTTTCATGAGTTTGGATGCAAAACCTATCATATTTTTTTCTTGTCTCAATTCGATACAAAATTTATTAGGTACTTTTATTAAAATAATTTTTATGTTAGTTCACCAAAAATATAGCAATTTCTGCAACAGACTTAATCTTTCAAATTTAATTTTAAGAGATTTTTTTCGGGTTTTCAGCCCAATTTATTATAATACTTGTAGCCTGAGACGAGTAGAATCCAAAGATACAAAAACCTCAAAATCTTAAAATTATGTGGATAGCAGGTTTTACATCTGGACGACTCAATTGAAAAATGCATAAAAAAACTTCTAATTGACGTTAAAAAATTCGATATTTTTTTCAGAATTTTTGGTTAATATTGAAATTGTTTATTAAGCCAACACGCGCTGCGCTGCGTGTATTGTTCGTTACAACTAAGGTGGGTGGACCATGGAAGACCATGCTCATTGTAAGGCTAATTATATTATTAAGGGGCCATACCAGTGTGACATTTTCAAAAAATGATTTTTTTTTTGCCTTTTTGGAGAGTTTATAGTTTCAAGAATATTTTGTGAAAATTTCAAGGACGTATCTCTAATACTCTCCAAACAGCAGCCTTCTAAAGAGCGACCGCTCGCAGATATGAAATGCCCAGGAGTTGACGTTAAATGCGTTTTTCTCGAAATGAGATTTTTCAAATTTGCTGACATTGTAACTCAAAAAGCAATTATCCTATTTACTTGAAATTTGAACTGACAAGGGGACGATACAGCATGTTCGTTGAGAATTTCAATGAGCTTGTGGTATGTAAAACTAGAGCAAAAATAAAGAGACATGTGTCCAACAACTTGAGCTCATAGGCCTTAATTACAAAGATAATTAACTTTGAAAATTTGTGTATTCAATATATACACAAATGTATATATTGATATATTGTGTATAATGTTCGCTTGAAATATAACTGTAATAGCCGCGTGGTCAACGTACTGGCATCTCGTCTGGAAAACGATGGTTCAAATCTCGGTTTTAAGATTTTAATTTTTATTTACAATTATTTTTTATTTTTTTATACACATTACCTCTCCCTCGTGCGTAAAAATTGATAAATTAGACATAAATAAAACATATATTATTATTAACAATATATGATTGTTCAATTATACAGACATTTTTATCAATTAAAAACTAATGAGTTGTGTCGATAATAAATTAAATTTACTTTAAAACAAAATAATAACTATGTACTGGCGTATATATCAATATATAGCAAAGATATATTGTTAATAATAATATATGTTTTATTTATGTCTAATTTATCAATTTTTACGCACGAGGGAGAGGTAATTTTTACAAAAAAATAATGAAAAATAAAAAATAATTGTAAATTAAAATCAAAATCTTAAAACCGAGATTTGAACCATCGTTTTCCAGACGAGATGCCAGTACGTTGACCACGCGGCTATTACAGTTATATTTCAAGCGAACATTATACACAATATATCAATATATACATTTGTGTATATATTGAATACACAAATTTTCAAAGTTAATTATCTTTGTAATTAAAGCCTATGAGCTCAAGTTGTTGGACACATGTCTCTTTATTTTTGCTCTAGTTTTACATACCACAAGCTCATTGAAATTCTCAACGAACATGCTGTATCGTCCCCTTGTGAGTACTTTTGAATATATTTACTCTACGATGAACTAGGATATTTTTGATTGGATGAAAATTGACGATTTGGCATTAAAAATACGACCATTTTATAGGCAATAAAACAGACTTTTTTTTTTCATAACTACGCCATTTTGTTAGATTTTGATATTTTTCGAAAATCTTAGTTCATCGTACAGGAAATACCTTCCAGTTTAACGACATTATTCCATTTTTCAATTTCAACTACTCCATCGTCCGGAATCATGGCCACAGTAGAGGATATTTTTTTGGCGCCTCCGAAGACAGCGCATAAGTCGCTTAGATATCGATATTTTTACGTGAAAAAATTATGAAATACACCTCTAATATAGCTAAATATATTCCCAATTTTTCAAAATATTTCATTGAGTATTTTTCTTCCAAAAAAATTCCGAAAATCACCTAAATTTCCAGCGTTCACACTGGTATAGCCCCTTAAAAAGTCGTAGTTATTACCATACGATGACAAATTCCTTCTACTCACACTAACATCCATCGAACTCAACAGACGCGGCGGCGAGTCACTCAGGCCGCTATTTTGTCTGTGCCGTCTCATCCTTTATTGACTTCGGTAGTCGAGGTTAAAATTATAACAACGCGCACACAGCGAAACGTAACTTTTCAAGTAAATAAACTATTATTTTTTAAAATTCTTTTAATGAAAGACCTTTTTATGTATTTAGATATTAAGCTGATATTTTGATTGTCACAACGTTTGTTTTAAGTTAAAAATTTATTTTGGCCTTGTAAGGAGCCGTCTTCCTTGCAAGGCTATTTGGAAGAGTTTAATAAAACTTAGAATTAATAAATGATCATTAACTCTGTATTTGAAAAAAATGTTTTATAAGTTACATAATAAAACAAAGTGTTACTTAATATTTTGTTTGTTTCATTTATCCAGTAAATAAAGGAACAATAACTGTTTATTCGATTAAATTATCTCCATTTTTTTATGAAAAAAAGTTATAGTAGGTACCTACCTATCTTTTCGTAGGAAATTTCTTGAGATAGATGTTAACCAACATTTTTTCTGTAAAAGTGACGGTAAAGGAGACATTTACAAAAAACTGTTTTTCGCGACCTTCGAAAATTTTTAACGGCACTAAAAAGAAGCTATCAACCAAAATTCAGCATTTTGGGTATTATTTCTACAAAAATGTTTATTATAAATTAAAGACGAGCATGATCTCCAACTACAGAGGGCTATATCTTAAAAGTTTTAATCTACTCATAAAGGACTATCAGAATCTAAAGTTTCAAAAAGTTTGACCGAAACCAATTTCCCATAAGGATTCTGCGGGATCCTTTATACAAAATATTAACAAATACACCTAAATCTGCCTCGTCAAACTCTATATTAGGGTGATTCTACTGGTTCGCCAGTAGAAGTCATCTAAATACTAACTAATAATGCAGCATTATTAGTTAGTATTTATCAATTTCTTCCGTTTTAAGGCCTAAAAATGGCTGTAAATTCATTAAATATTGGTAAAGAAACTATTTTTTACGCGTCAGCTCATTTTTCTCCCTAATTTTTGCGGTTTTCTAAAAAAAATGGAAAAAAAATTATTCCAAAAACTGTATTTAGATGACTCCTAAGTCACTAAGGTAATTTTAAAGAGCGTGAAATTTCCCGTAAGGTCCATCAAACCGATTCCCAATATGATAAAAGGTGTCTAAGCATTAGAAATTTAAAAAAACAACAATTTATTCCAAAAACTGTATTTAGATGACTCCTACTGGCGAACCAGTGTAAGTTACAGAAAAAAAACACTAAGGCAATTTTAAAGAGCGTGAAATTTCCCATAAGGTCCATTAAACCCATTCCCAATATGATAAAAGGTGTCTAAGCATTAGAAATTTGAAAAAAAAATAATTTTTTACATGCATTTTAAATGGGAAAACTTCATATTTAAATTGCAAGTACTAAAAATAGGAATTAAGAGCTCAATCTTGGTGAGAATTTTTTTTTCTATATGTAGATTAAAATTTTGCTTGAGGACCTTGAAAAAAAATGTTTTGCGGAAATGAATCACCCTACTCTATATTCATTATTAAAAACCAGAATAAAATCCGTTAAGCAGTTCCTGAGAAAATCATGCACAGATATTTTCTATACATTCGCAAAATGAGGCTTACCTTAGATTTAACCACCTTATCAACAAAACATTTTAACTTAGTAAATAGATATCGTTTAACTGAAATAACCATAATTAAAGATACGATTACAAGTAATCTGCAATAATAACGATATAGTACAATAAAATAATTCAAGCTTTCTGTATTACATTGAATCGTTTCTAGCATGTAACAGAGCATCGTTTTGAAGTGTTTTTACCGCTCGTTATGTTCAGTATCCTATTTCAAACAAAAACCTCAAAATGCGACCCGTTTGAGAGTAGATTAGAGCCTATTATATGATACCAATACAAAATACTGTATAGAGAAAACGCACGAAGGTAACTTGGCAAACAGAAACGTGGGTAGGTGGTAATGTTCTTTGATCTTAATAATTCACAAAAGGTTGCCATGTATGTATGTACAATCTGTTACGTCATGTGTATGTATGTACAATCTGTTACGTCATACATTTATCAATGGAAATAATCGCATTCAAATATATCAATCATAAATGTATATTTATGATTGAACATGGCTTTATAAAAATAAGTGTAGTTAATTACATGAGACGATTTCATACTCGCTATGGAAAAATTCATAGGGGGCTGAATTTTTATACTCTCTTTCATTTTGTTTTTATAAAAATATTTGCTATGGAAGCTACGGGACTTTCTTATACGTAATACTAAAAGTGAATAGTGTATGTAATTCTTATTTTATTGAAACATATTTTTGACAAATTAATAAAAGATAGTGATTTGGCGTTAACCCTCGTATAGCGGACTGTATATAAATGCTCTGTATATTTGAAAGTTTTGACTGACCTTTTGTTGTTTCGTGTGTCGCCAAATTCTCCTGCTTTCTGAAATATGGGAAAGCCTTTGGATAAAGGATATATATATTAGGACTATTCCAGATCGCAGACTCCTTCGTAGACAAACTTGTGGTCTCCAGTTGTTTTACTAATTCACACATACACAGAGCACTTGATCAGTGTTTTTTACTTATTGCAAATTTAATCACTATATAACTAAACTATGTCAAAAATACATATATTTTGGTTATGGTAATATTCTATTTTACACACTCGGTTTCGGTGATTTATAACACACACTTGGGGTGGTTATTTTTCTACTTGGTTATTTGTTGGTTATTAACATACACACTTGGGTGGTTGTTTTTATACTTGGTTAATTGGTGGTTAACATACTACTTGGTCGGTTAACATAATACTACTTGTTCGGTTAACGTAATACTACTTGGTCGGTTAACGTAATACTACTCGTTCGGTTAACGTAATACTACTAATTTATCGTACGCAAATTGCTTGCGCATCATACGCTCTCTGGCGTTAGGATTCTTAACTTAACTTAAGTAAATAGGGGCGGCGTGAACAGATAGAATAAAAGGTACTTGTCAATTATGGTCCCAATTTTTGAAAAAACTAAAATCACTAGGAACGAAACAAAATTCGTCTATAGATAGGTAAATGTCATGTATTATATATACACGTATGATGAAATCAGCGCCAATGTGACTAAAGTTTGTACTATTAATTTCAATATTTTTAAATAGGTAATTAAGGTAATTATTATAATTTTGGGGCGAAATCGTGTTGTTTACTTAGGGTAGGTTATTAATACAGTTAGGGGTTAGGTGGGTTAGTAGGGTTATATATATTTCACTTCCTACCTCAATTATTATTTAAAAATTTAATTGTCGTATTAAAATTAATAGTGCAAACTTTTGTCACATTGGTGCTAATTTCATCATGACATATGCCTATCTACACACGAAATCTGGTTCGTTCCTAGTGATTTTAGTTTTTTCAAAAATTGGGACCATAATTGACAAGTACCGAATAAAATTAATGGGACATAAACTATAGGTAATATAATATAATATTCTCTATATTATGTCTCAAATTATTTTTTTAAGGGGTTAGGTGTACTCAGAATTTTCAAGAAATCGATTTTTGTTTTTTGCATTTTTGGAAGCTGCTACAACGGCTGAAAAACTATTTTATGGCCCAGGAATAGTTGACTCGGTGTAAGTAATTAAATAATACGTATATTACTTTACGTAAATTGAGTGTAAAACTTTAAATTCGTTTTTCTCAAAACTATGTTTTTTGAACTGGTGACCACTGTAAACCGCTCGATAGATTTTAATGAAATTTAGACAGCTTTTTGAAAACATGAAAAACTAGTGCCTGATCGAAGGATTTTTTATTTTTTTTAAATTTCGACTTGTTATAAACAATTAACTGTTAGTTTTTTTCCCGAAATTCTTGAAAAAAATTTCCTGAGGCTGCCATTTTGTTAATTTAAAAAAGAAAAAAAAGCTTCGATCAGGCATTAGATTATCTATTAATAAAACTAATTTTTTCTGTCCGATTGAATTTGGATGAATCTCCAAGGATAATTGATGGTCACACAAGGAGCTTCGGTTGGAACTGGATCAACACAAACAGCCATTACTTTTAAAATTATTAATTTTTTTTCTAAAATTTCTGTCAAGTCAAGTCGAAACCTTATTTAATGATGCTATGTTTTTACTTTTATAAAATAAAATAATTTACTGGCAAAAAAAAATTATTTAAAATTGTCATTTTTTCATGTCTCTGACTACACCTAACCCCTTAACGTAACTTCTAAACCGGAAACGGATGTTTAGTTTACTCTTGTAACTTTTTTAACTTTCGAATTATTTTTGAAATAAAAAAAATGTCGAGTATGCTATTATGTATAATTTATTCCCCATTAATTTTTTTCAACATTTATGATTTAGCCAGAAAGATTTTTTTAAATAATTATTTATAATAACCCACACTGTTCACTCTCAGTATTACGTATAAGAAAGACTCATGGTATCTATGGCAAACACGTACATTGTAAAATCGTCATAATATGTATAAGAAAGTCCCATGACACTCATGACAGATATTTCTTCTCTGTTATGAACCATTTGAAATGTAATTAAAAACGGATACTTATTAAATATAGGATAATAAAAATATTCGGAAAAGATATAAAATATTATTTTATTTAATCATTCTTGTATCTTCTATAATAAAAAAGATAGCAGCAAATACTATAGTTGACAGCCTGTATATAACAAATGAAATCCTATTGAATATTGTGCTTGTAGTTTAATCTCAATCTCAAAATTTATAGTACATATTTTTGCTGCAGTGTTCGTTATAATTTTCAGTGAAACTAGATGATTAAAAACTACATTCTGGAATTTTTTCAGATTTTTTTCATCGAAAGTTTAGAAATTAGAAGAGGGACGCTCTGATAACGTCATTGAAAAGTTAACTTATCGTTACTAAAGGGTTTAAATCAAAATGTAACATAAAATTTTTTATTTCATTTTAGGAGATCTATTAAATGACATCCCACTTAATGGACTAAGTGGAAAAAAATATAAGTCCATTTTTGAGTCTAATGAAGGGAGGTACAAATATTTTGACAGTGTTCGTTATAATTTTCTATGAAAGTACTAATTTAAAGCTACATCTGAAATTTATTCAGTTTTTTTCAATCGATAGATTAGAAAATAGAGGGAAGGGGGACGCTCTGATAACGACTTTGAACACAAATATATCGTGACTGAAGGGTTAAAATCAAAATGTTCCAAAAACATTTTTTGTTACATTTTAGGATACCTATCTAAAAACTTCTCACTCAAAAAGATAAGTAAAAATAAAACGGGCAAGTGCTTGTTGGGCACGCACATGATAGGGTTCCGTAGTCATTCTCACTACGATTTAAAAAAAAATTGTTTTTTTACAAAATTTTCGTGACTCAAAAAGTCATTTGGCTTTTATTATTTCATTTTACGAGACCTATCAAATGACACCCCACTCAATGGGGTAAATGAAAAAAATGTGACTTCACTTTTCAATCTATGATAGGGGGGCTCAAAATATTTTTGACAATGTTCGTTATAATTTTCAATGAAAGTACTAATTAAAAGCTACATTCTGATTTTTTTCAGATTTTTTGAATCGATAGTTTAGAAAATAGAGGCGGGGGGACGCTTTGACAGCGACATTAAAAAGCAAATATTTCGTGACTGAAGGGTTGAAATCAAAAAGTTATCTGACATTTTTTATTGCATTTTAGGAGATATATTAAATGACACCTTACTCAATGGGGTAAGTGGGGAAAAATGAGAGTTCACTATTCAGTCTATAGAAGGGGGGTCCAAAATATTTTTGACAATGTTCGTTATAATTTTCAGTGAAAGTACTAATGAAAAGCTACATTCTGGAATTTTTTCAGATTTTTTAAATTGTAGTTTAGAAAATAGAGGGGGGGACGCTTTTTTAACGACTTTGGAGAGCAAATACATCGTGATTAAAGGGTTAAAATCAAAAAGTTCTGATACATTTTTTGTTTCATTTTAGGAGACCTTTCTAACGACACCCCACTCATTGGTGTAGGTGAAAATTTTTTTTTGAAAACACTTTTCATTTTATGAAAGGGGGGTCTAAAAAAATTTTATTTTCAAAAATCTTATTATTTCTGTTTTTGGGTCATCAATCTACGACCGTATACCAAATTTTATCTTATTATCTCAAAATTTTTGAAGACGGACGGACATGGAGAAACTATAAGGGTCCTAGTTTTCTGCGGAACCCTAAAAATGAATATATTTTTTTTAAATCTCATGATTTCTGTTTTTGGGTTATTAATCTACAATCTACAAAATAATAGGTATAAAATTTATATATAAAGACGGACGAATAGAAGGAAACCATAAAAGTTCCTAGTTTTCTACGGAACCCTAAAAAAACACCTTCCATCTAAGTGAAGTTACTTTCAAAATATCGATAAAAAATAGAGCCATGTTCGAAATCAGCGTTAAAAATATCAAAGAAAAAAATTATAAAATTAAAAAGACAAATATTTGTATCTATCAGAAATAACATTGAATTCCCTATATACCAAAGTGAACTTCTAACATCCGGTATGTTTCAAAGTTGAAGCAAAAACAAGAAACGAACTGAATCCACGTCAACACCACACAAATATGGTTTGAGAAAACCGCTACTACAAAAACCATCCCAGACGTTTTTTGTAATATAATATATATTTTTATTATTTTAATAAAAATATGTTACGTAACACACAACCAACGTAACAAAATTCATCCGCAAAGTTGTTAACACGCATTTTTTCATGAAACAAAACATATAACGACATTAATTGTGAGTGACGTTTTTCATATAAAACGGGGTTAAGGTTGCGCGGCGACTTTTTCTGTTTTATACCATATGAAAATGTGTATGCTTAGTGCTTACATCAGTGGTTCTTAACTGGTGTTCCGCGGACATGTTACACGTGCTCTGCGAAATAGTAAAAAATAGATCTTAATATTCGCAGCGTGCGCGATGACAGCGCCAACTAACGAGTGGACTTTAGTAGCAACTTGGGTGGACTTTGACGTACTAACAAAAAATAATTTCAATAAAATATCGTAATTTTAACGATTATTTATGACTATTGGCTATGTGCACGAAGTGTATTAGCGCCGCTAGCGGGTAATAGAGAAGGATTGAATGGATTAAACTCTCTTTTTATCATTGTTTAATTAGTTTAATACCGTGAAATTTTTTATTAAACAAATATCATTTAATTTAGCCGTTTGCATATAATATAAATAGTATAGCATAAAAGGTACGTGAAAATTATTTATTTTGGGTATCTTATTCTCTTTAATTTTGACGTATAATAGAGAAATAATTAATTCGTTTATATTGACAGCATAATCTCAAATTTTGGCGCCGATAATTTTACAATATTGCTCACCACGAACACTCGCATCAACATTATTTCTAACTCCACCCCCTTGCATATAGTTTATAGTGGGATTAACCATGTTGACCTTTCTATTTTCAGTTAAAAACGAGCCTATTAAAAATGCCAGTTAGTCCACCCAAAGTGTTATTTTTTGCCACGTTGTGCGCTGTGATCGATTTCGTTTCCTACTTTGCACCCAGCGAATATAAAACTCTTGGTTCGTATGTGCAGTAATCATTAGACCTAAACCACTGGACGTATCGAAGCCATATTCACACCATATATTTGTTTGGTGCTCGGGAAGGTTTATAGATTTTTTTGACTTTGGGTCGAGATATTTACGAAAATGAGAAAAACCGTTCAATGGCTACTATGTTTTTATATAAATAACAGTGGCATCATGAAAACAAAACACGACTTTAAAATAAAATATTTTTTAGTATTTTGGCGTGATTTTGACGACGTTCAAAATTTTTTATCAAATATAAATAGCTACGTACTGAAAAATTATATATCTATTGATATCGGTATGTTTTGTTGTATTTCTTAAATTCAATTGTTTTCAATTTAAACAGGTATATTACGTAATTGTATTATTTTATTTATTCGGTACGTGGGACACGTGTTTTTAACATAACATACGATATAGTTTATTTATATTCTTAAAATATAGAGAAATTATACAAAAGTGCATACACGACGACGTTTAAACATCGGTCGAAATACTCAAAATAGTAAAAATACACAAAATAACCCTAACAAATTTAACACCATAACAATGAGAAAGAAAGAGCATGCAAATTATCATTTGGAAAAACAACGTTTGCCGAGGCAGCTATAATTAATAAAACTGGTAAGTGCTTGTTGGGCATGCACATGATAGGGTTCCGTATTCATTCTCACTACAATTTATGAAAAAATAGTTATTTCATAATTTTTCTAAAACTATTTTTGCTACAGTACTAATTAAAAGCTACACTAATTTTTTCAGATTTTTTGAATCGATAGTTTAGAAAATAGCGTGACCTCAATGAAAAAAAAACAAAATATATCGTGACTGAAGGGTTAAACTCGAAAAGTTATGAAACGTTTTTTGTTGCATTTTAGGAGACCTATCAAATGACACCCCACTCAATGGGGTAAGTGGAAAAAATGTGAGTTGGAGAGGGTTCAAAAATATTTTTAACAGTGTTCGTTAGAATTTTCAGTGAAAGTACTAATTAAAAGCTACATTCTGATTTTTTTCCGATTTTTTTAATCGATAATTTGGAAAATAGTTGGGGGGGGAGGACATTGAAAAGCAAATATATCGTGACTGAAGGGTTAAAATTAAAAAAAATATAATTTTCATTTTTTGTTGCATTTTAGGAGACCTACCTAATAAGACCCCACTCAATGGGGTAAGTCAAAATTACATACATGAGTTCACTTTTCAGTCTATGAAAGGGGAGTCCAAAATATTTTTGACAGTGTTCGTTATAATTTTCACTGAAAGTACTAATTAAAAGCTACATTCTGAAATTTTTTGAGATTTTTGCATCGATAGTTTAGAAAATATAGGGGGTGGACAGTCTGATAACGATATTAAAATGCAAATATATCGTGATTGAAGGGTTAAAATCAAAAGGTCCTGATACATTTTGTTTCATTTTAGGAGACCCTTATAACGACACTCCACTCAATGGGGTAAGTGAAAATTGTTTTTTAAAACACTTTTCATTTATGGAAGGGGGTTCTAAATTTTATAAAAAAAAAATTAATCTTATCATTTCTGTTTTTAAGGCATCAATACCAAATTTCATCTTATTATGTTAAAATTTTTACAAGACGGATGGACGGACATGGAGAAACTATAGGGGTTCCTAGTTTTCTACGGAACCCTTAAAATGAGATAATCCTGTTTAATATTATTTCAGTCGTTTCACAGAATAATTAGATATTAGATCATTTATAGAAGAAAATACTGTAGATTAATTTCTTTCTCTAAATACAGAAAATTGGATTATAAATCCATTTGCTACAGTTAATACCTACGAATGTGCATATCATGAAGAAGAACAGTTAGTTAGTCGACGGATCTTATTGAAATTTTCTAAACTGGCTTTGAGGAAATTTTGGATTTTTATGCTAACCTGAGTACCCAATTCTTTCTATAAAAGCAGACAATTTTGTTACAGTTTTTCAACGTCATATTTGTCTGAACTGAGCTTTTCAATATTTATAAACATTAAAACTAAAAAAACGTGAAAGACATGGGAATATTGATAAAGAAATGAAGGTAGCATTATCACGTATTAGGCCTGACATTATTAAAAAAAAAAAACAGTAAAAATCATAAAACGAATTATGTTGATTAGGCTTTTATGAAAGTATAATTTTTATTTTTATTTAACTGATTATTATTAATCCGTCAACAGTAGTTTTTAATAAAAAAATAATGCATATTTTTACTGTTTTTAATGACCTTAATGATTTTGTAAGATAGTGGTCCGCAACCTTTAAATCAGAAGTGTTTTGTGACTTCGAAAAGGTTCAGAACCACTGGCTTACATCATATGTATATGTATATGATTTATTTCATCTCTTATGTAATAATAAATTTGGTAGGATTAAAATTAAATAAAATATATAGGTACATACATAAATAAAACAACTAATTGTCTAAACGTCAAAGATTTAATAAGCAAGGAAACGTAGCGAGCTTTCGATTCACAGAATCATCGTCAGGCTAAAATAATAAATAGTAATTAAATACAATAAATATAATACAAAATATTGGTATTTTAAAAAATAAAAATTCAGAATATACCTATTTAAAGGGGAGAATGCGAGAACGGTGTCGTTATCTCAACAATTTTCATTAGCTACGGAATTGTTTGGAAAAAATAACAAATCTCTTAGTAACTAAATAGTTACTAAGGAACGAAAGAAACATAATTAAAAATGAAATTTTGACAGATTTAAAATTAATTATTTAAAATAGTGTTGTAAATAGTAGATAATGTGGCTATGTCAGTTTTCTTGTTAATTGTATTGTTGTTTCTTTTTATGTGTAACATTTCCGAGATGTAACGTTTAGCTTTATGTCTTTCATTATCTAAAATTTTAGTTTGTTCATAATCAAAAAGATGTCCTGTACTATTTGTATGTACTGCCAATGCTGTGGATGTCGGTTTTAATCTTGTATCTGATTTATGTTGTGTTATTCTATTGATAAGTTTTTGTGATGTATTTCCTACGTATATATTATTACAACCTCCACATGGGATGCTGTATACCAAGTTTGATTTCTTAAAAATGTCTGTTTTTGGTTTAAGTTTTGTGTAATTGTTAATATTTTTATTGTATGTTTTAAATACAGTTTTTACGTTGTACTTATTAAAAGTGTTTTTTATTATATTTGATGTTTTATTTATGTAAGGAATTGTAATGTATTGTGTTGGTGTTGTTTTAGATTTGTTATTATCATTATTAACTGTGTTGTATAATAAGTGAACTCGTTTTGTTATGCATTGTTTGATTAAATTAATTGGATAGTTATTGTTAAAAAATGCTGTTTTTATTTTGTTTAAATTTTCTTCTCTGAATTGTGGATGTGATAGTTTGAGTGCTCTGTCTATAGTATTGTTTAATATATTAATTTTTATATCCCGAGTAAAAATTTTTATATATAATTGTATATAATTATATACAATTATATCGGAGATTTGGCCCGATATAATTGTATATAATTATATACAATTATATATAATTGTATATATATAATAAATATATATATTGTATATAATTATATATAATTATATACAATTGTATATAATTATATATATATCTATATAATTATATAAAATTGTATATAAATATTTTTTAATCTATTATACATCCTGGAGTCCCCCCCCCCTAAACGGTCAATTATTGTAAATTTTTATTTCAACAATATGGGCCTCAAATATTACTTAATACGCATCTAGATTATTTTTTTTAAAATGATTCAATAATATCCGAGTACTTTATATATGTAATAGTTATATACCGGGTGGTCTATTTAAATTGAGACGAGCAAATATCTCGAAAATTAAGATTTTTCAGGGATAATATTTGGTACAAAAGTTTCAGGGTTCAAAGGGGGAAAACCAATGGAGGCAAAATTTTTGACTTTGAGTGGAGGTTTTTAGGTCATTTTGGGGTCAAATTCATTTTTTTAAATGGAAACCTATTTCTTTTTTTACATATTCGTATTTTGCAGAAAAAAAGAAACAACTTTTGTCTAATAAGTTTTTTCAAAATCCTCAAATTCAGGGGCATTTTTTTAATCTATTTTATTATTTTTTTGTTTGTTTTTATTAAAAAAATTCGAAATTATTATTTATAATTATTAATTATGCATGTTTAAGTAACAATTCAATTTAAAAAAATGATTTTTTTTAATTTTAGGATTTAAAAAAAAAATTTTTTTTATATTTTGAAAATTTTTACTAAAAAAAATAGGTTAAAATTGAGGATTTTAAAAAAAACTTCTCAGACAAAAGTTGTTTCTTTTTGTCTGCAAAATACGTATATGTAAAAAAAGAAATAGGTTTCCATTTAAAAAAATGAAGTTGACCCCAAAATGACCTTAAAACCTCCACTCAAAGTAAAAAAATTTACCTCCATTGGTTTTCCCCCTTCGAACCCTGAAACTTTTGTACGAAACATTATCCCTGAAAAACCTTAATTTTCGAGATATTTGCTTGTCTCAATTTAAATAGACCACGCGGTATACTATCTGCTAAAAAGAGCTGTGATTTACTGTGTAATTAATACATTCCCGTTTAGGGGGGGGGGGACTCCAGGATGTATAATCGATTTAAAAATATTTATATACAATTTTATATAATTATATATAATTGTATATAATTATATAGTTATATATATATATATATAATTATATATAATTATATACAATTATATACATTTCTATATAATTATATACAATTATATATAATTGTATATAATTATATACAATTATATCGGGCCAAATCTCCGATATAATTGTATATAATTATATATAATTATATACAATTATATATAAAAATTTTTACTCGGGATGTTGTGGATGATTGGAAAAATAATTAGTATATCTCCAACTATGTGTGTCTTTTTGGTACCAGTTTGTAAGTATTTGCCCATTGTCATTGGTAAGTTGTACGTCTAAAAATGCAATTTTATTTTGATGTTGTATTTCTAATGTGTGTTGAATTTTACTATTGTAGTTGTTAAACGTGTTAAGAAATTCGTTAATATCATTAGGATGTGCCTCTGTAATAATGTCATCTACATATCTATAATAGAATGCTGGTTTGTGGGTTAATTGATCTAAACAACTCTTTTCAAGATCTTCCATAACTAAGTTAGCTATAACACTGGAAATTGGTGATCCCATAGCACAACCATCTATTTGTTTATAATAACTATTGTCAAATTCAAAGTATGTGTTAGTTAGACAAAATTTTACTGCTTTGTTAAATTCTTCTTTTGAGAGTTTAGTGTAAAGAGAAATGTCCTGCCATTTATTATTAACAATATCTAGGGCCAAATGTATTGGTATGTTGGTATACAATGATGTTACGTCTAAAGAAAATAATTTATGTTCTGTAGGTATGTTTATGTTTTTAATTTTGTTGACAAATTCAAATGAATTTTTTATACCATATTCAGTTTCACCCACCACATTAGACAAAATATTTGCTAAATATTTTGACAATTTATAAGTAGGTGAATCTATACATGATACTATAGGTCTGTATGGTGTATTTTGTTTATGTATTTTTGGTAAGAAATAAATTTTGGGAGAGATTGCATTGTATGTCATCAGTGATGTTTTAGTGTTGAGGTCAATTAATTTAGTTTTATACCAATTTTGTATTAAGTTATTATTAAATATTTGAAATGTGTTTGTCGGATCATTTTTTATTTTTAAGTAGGTATTAGCATCATTAATTAAGTTATATGCTTTATTAAGGTAATCTGTTCTATTTTGTATTACTGTAACATTACCCTTGTCAGCTTTAGTCACTATAATGTTGGTGTTGATTCTTAAAAAAGTTTTTGTTTCACTGTTTATTTTATTTAAAAATGTGTCTTTTGGATTTCTATTAATTTTTTGATTATTATTATTAATAATTTGGATGTTTTTAGAAATTTCTTTTCGAATGTTATCCATTTCTGGTTTTTCTTTTTCAAATGCTAACAGTTCTGTATTTTTTATTATTTCATGAACTACGTTGTTGTTAATTTGTTTATTGCAAAAATTGAAATTAGGTCCAAGACTTAGGCAAAGAGAAATATTGTGTGGTAATGTGACATCTGTCAAATTTTTTATCCAATTTGTGTTGTGTTTGATATTAGTAGTGTTTTTATTTAATAAAGTATTGAATTTATGTTGATGAGTATTCTTTGTATGTTGGAATGTTTTTGATTTCAAATTATTTAAATAATTAATAAAACACGACTTAATGAAAGAATTCGGTATTTTTTGAAATTTATTAGTAACGCTAATCAATTTTTCATTAAGTGTATTGAGGATACTGTGGTTGTTCTGAATTTCTAAATTTAAAACACCAACCTTAAAATTATACAATAATTTGTGATATTTTTCATTGTTCTTATGATGTGTCAAGTTTTTGATGTTAATCTTGTCAATGAAGCTTGGTAGAATTCTGCTTCTTCGGCATTTCAAAAGAAATATTTTTCTATTCATTTCTTTCACTATTTTAATGTTAATGTTCACCATTTCTTTGAAAATCCACAATGATAAAATACCATAAATTGTGCGGGAAGTGGGGGTCTATGGATGTTTAAAAAATTTACTTCAGAGTAGTTCTTACAACAAAGATTATCTCATAACTTCTAAAGTAACGTATCTAGAGCAATCAAAATGAGTCAGTTTCATAGCTAATTAACTAACATATTTTTCAGTATTACGGTTATTGCTATCCATATTTCTAGTTCCGAGTTATAGCTCATCAAAGTCGAAAAATATCTTTTTTTGTTGAAATTTTTTATGAAAATGACATTTTTCTCCAAAAGTACCTCTAATATATGGTATTTTTTATCATTATTTTGGTACATCATAATGTTACCTACAAATTCACTATACAAAGTTTGGACGTGGGTCTTATAGTTTTCCAGTTATTAATTAATCCCCAAAGTTACTATTTTGCTACCTGCCCTATTAATTAAATGAAACAGTCAATAAATTTATTTGTTTATAACTATGTACATAATTTGATTATTTACTATTATTTACCATAAAAATAATTATTTACCGGAAAACTGTAAGACCCACGTCCAAACTTTGTATAGTAAATTTGTAGGTAACATTATGATGTACCAAAATAATGATAAAAAATACAACATGTTAGGGTTACTTTTGGAGAAAAATGTCATTTTCATAAAAAATTTCAACAAAAAAAGATATTTGTTGACTTTGATGAGCTATAACTCGGAACTAGAAATACAGATAGCAATAACCGTAATACTGAAAAATATGTTAGTTAATTACCTATGAAACTAACTCATTTTGATTGCTCTAGATACGTTACTTTAGAACTTATGAGATAATCTTTGTTGTAAGAACTACTCTGAAGGAATTTTTTTAAACATCCTGTAACTCAGAGGGTATTAAAGATAGACCCCCACTTCCTGCACAATTTCTTACTCACAATGAGTCAGGGAATCAGCTCCTAAAATATCTGTATCCCAAACCGGACCACCCAGTATATTTCATATACATGGGGATAAGAAAGTAAAAACACATTTTTCGTAAAATTATTTAATATCATAAAATCAAATTTGGGGGGGGGGGTATATTACAGTGCTTAAAATTGATCGCAAATTTTTTGGTATTTTGTATGTAATATTTTTTTCGGTGCATACAAATTGTTTTTTTGTCCAAATGTTGATGACCACTGCATATTATAATTCAATTAATTTGAAGTCAAGCTAATTATTTTGCATGAATGCTCACTTTAAATTTTGCTTGCATTTAATATAAATAAATACATTATTAAAATGTATATTTTGATAACATAAAACAAAATATTATTTCTAATAATATAAACTTCATATGTTTCTAAAGGTGGCTACAGACGTAACTACATGCTTGACAACACCGCTTGATCAATCCGTTTGATCAAGCACGCACAATTTCGCTGCGCCACCACACGCACAAGCATATGCTTGTACAAGCGGCAGTTTGTTATCACATGTACAGCTGCACACAACAACGTTTGCTTGAACAAACATACACGTTCTCGGTACACACGTTGAGACCGCTTGAGCAAACGCGGATTGTACAAGCGGTATGATTAAAATTCAATCAATCTTCAAGCGGATTGTGCAATCACAATGCTTGAGAAAAATTACCATACACACGCTACAATATGCTTGATCAAACGGATTGATCAAGCGGTGTTGTCAAGCATGTAGTTACGTCTGTAGCCACCTTAAGATAAATGTTTGGTTTAAACATTAAAAATATCCGTGAATTTAGGTTCGTTTATTCAAAAACAAAGTAAAATAAACAAGATTATTACGTTATATTAAGAATTACTTAATCAGAAATATATTTATTAATTTTATATTTACTTTACGACATAACCTAAATAAAAATAACATTAAAATTCAGCTTAATGTTATTAAGACATAATTATTTCTCAATAAGTGTACACTCATCGCTTGATTAACCGACCTTTGATTTACCGGCAGCTTGAATGACCGACGGGCCAAACGCGCGATTTGCCGTCCTTCTCCAATCCCCTCCATAATACTACCGTGATTGCTATCTCTGCGCGTAATTTAAATTCACCAATCAACGTTGAGGTTGGCACGGTGGTGGGGGCCCCACTCGACGTCGGCAATTCAAGCGATTGAATTACCAACTACGTCGGTTAATCAAGCGGTGAGTGTAATTTTTGTTAATACAGTAGAAACCTGTTATATCGACATCGAAGGGACCGGTCTTATTATGTCATAAAAGCGGATAGTCGTAATAACCGGTAAAATGCAATTATATGGGATTCAGACTTTTATTTTGAGTCGTTAAAACTGATACGTCGTACTAACCAATGTCGTTGTAACGGGTTTCTACTGTATTATTATTAATTGATGTCAAATCCATGCATATTAGTAATGTCCGATATCTTAAGGCTAGCAAATTTACTAGCTAGCAAGTACTCTCAAATGAGTGTTCTTGCCTTGAAAACCACGTTTAAACAATATAATTGTTTATAACAATAAAATAAATACGTTATTAAAGTGACATTCAAGAGCTTCAAAATATTTTTTTGTTGAAGTCTGTAGGATGAATAGAACCGGAGTTATAAGCAGTTAAAGGAGAGCATGTTTTTGATTTTTTGCCGTTTTTCCGAAATTTCAACCCCTTGTAACTTCTAAACTAGGGGTGATAAAAATAAAAATTGTTTGACATATAAAGTGGGTCCAAAGAACCTGTAAAAAAAATTATAGCCAAATCAGAAAACATGAGGTCAAAAACTGTCCCGCTTGACGTGGAATAACATATATGTGTAACTGTTCTCTTGGAATTTTCTGAAGACTTTGGCAAGTTTTACGTACGCGTTGTATGTAAATACTAACAACGGTATTAAAACAGTGGTGATATTATGATAATTATTTTGTATACGGTCAGAGTCTGCACCAACTGTGCTAATTTTCGTTGAAATATCTCTGCTTTAAATTTCATAGCAAATCCATAGATAATATCGCAAAATTAATACCTCATTTGAGAGTGTTTGCTAGCTAACACATATTGCTAGCCTCTGTTTACATTTTCACTACTAAACTGCTAAACCGACTTTTGATGATTTTGAACTCGTTGCCAATCCAATATAAATTTAAAAAAAACTGACTTCAAAAACTATTAAAGGACCCCGCACATTCCTTATGGGAACTGGCTTTCCGTGAAAATCGCAAAATTTTTGGTATGTTGTAGTTTATGTGATGCTGATCAAAAGCTCTCACAGGCACAACTTCGAAAAATGAGCCGTTTCGGCGATAAAAATTTTTCAAGATAAAAAAATGAAATTAAAGTGTTATTTCAATTTTTATTGTTTTAATGCTTTTTTGGCTATTCTAGTTTTTCACTAATGATATTTCAGAGGTAAGTTATTATTAATGATATTACAGTGGTGAAAAATGTAATTATTAATTTTTACTTCCATGTTTGTAATACCGTCGAAAAATCGTGTCCGAGATAAGAGCAGATTCTGATTGTACTAACTTCAAAACTTAAAGAAAAGTTAATTTCCGCATGGCGGCTGTACGTGTGTGTGTCTGTGTGTCTGGATGTAGAATTTTCTTCCGTCTACGATAACTACTGTAAATAAGATCTTGGTGACAGAATAGAAGTTGTTTAGCAATAATGACTCATAAACAAAAAAATAAATGCTGTTCAAATCATCAATTATTTTAATTAAATAATAAAAATAAATTCCACTAAGGTATTTAAGTAAACTAGTAATGATATACATATTATAAATGTGAGTTATTTGTTACTTTAAAAATGTTAAAAGATTTAAAACTTACATAAAACTTTAATTTCAATTTGTCATCTTCAAAAACGGCTCATTTTTCGAAGTTGTGCCAATGAGAGCTTTTGATCAGCATCACATAAACTACAACATACCAAAAATTTTGCGATTTTTACGGAAAGCCAGTTCCCATAAGGAATGTGCGGGCTCCTTTAATTATTTTATACATTTCAGTATTGTTAGGTTTTTTTAGCCGGTTTTTATTTTGCCTTCAAAAAGTTTTTTATTATAATATATAAGATCAGGGCCCTTTTTCTCGAGTTCGTTTGACTTTTTCTCATTCGAGATTACTAAACTAAAACGAAGTTACTAAGTTATTTACTAGAATCAGGATTGTGTAAATTATACCGTATTCTCGAATCTCGATGCGACTTTTTTTCTACAAATGTGGAATGAAAAATCTCGACTACTCCTGGACATGCGAGATATAAAATCTCGAACGAAAAACTCGAATCGACGTGAGCTCGAGTATAAAGGTCCAGATAAGAACTTTTATAAAATAGTAAATAAAGTATTTTTGAGCTTTAAAGGGATCAAAAACTACTTATACAGTGCCTTCCAAAAGTTCGGGGCCACCTAAATAACTTTTTAATGGTTTTAAATATAGGATTGAAATTTATAAAGATGCAATGGGATCATCTAATCAATTATTTAACCACAAAAACACCCACCTACACATCCCCGGGAGACGGGGGGAGGGGGGAGCACAGAAATATTAAATTACACGTGGGGTTGAGTGAGAGCTCGTTCGAAAGGGCTTACCGAGACAAATACAACGCAGGATCAACGAGGTCTCTATGATTTTATTTTTGGAGAGTTATGATCATTTGAACATTTTTATTAAGATTAGGTTAAATGCATTTTTAAAATGTTATAAAACGATTATAAAACGGATCTGTTTTTTTCACTTTATAACATTTAGAAAATTAATATAACCTAATCTCAATAGAAATGTTTAAATGATTTTAACTCTTCGAAAAAAATCGTAGAGACGTTTGCGATCTCGCGTTTTTTTGGCTTGGTAAGCCTTTTCGAACGAGCCCTCACTCAACCCCACGTGCCGTTTAAGATTTCTTTGCTCCCCCCTCCCCCCGCCACCAGGGGGGTATTTTTGTGGTTAAATAATAAATTCTCTCTTATTGCATCTCTATTTTCAATCCTATATTTCAAAACATTGAACTTTTGGAAGGCACTGTATATCATAGAAAAGAAATAACACTGGCCGACAGCCATTTAGCTGCAGGGTATACAACAACTTTTTACGGGTAAATTGGACATGCTGAATCCAAAAATGACCACCGTTTTGCTCAATCAGCTCTTGTTTTTGCGGTATAGCAAAAAACATGTTTTTTGCTATATGCAAACATTCAAATTCGTATATATATTTTATAAATCAATGACATCAACCAAATATCATTCAGAATGAAGCTATGGATCCTTATTGAACTAAAAAGTCTTAAATTATACACATTCATAAAGACATTCTCTTCGAAAATCATGTTGTAACAAAAAAAAAATCGTTTTTTTAGTAAAAATTCGGCAATTTTCAAAATTCAAAACGCTGTGACATAAACAATTTTTGTCCAATTTTGATGATATTCACTAAATTTGTAGCTTTACATATCTTCTTTATTGTGTTAAAATTTCAACGTAATCGGATGAAAATTGGCGTAATGGTACTAAAATCAACTGCGTGTGTCAAAATATAGTAGTTCGATCATATATTTTTTAAATTAAAATGCTTCAACCAAAGATCTTTTGGAAATTAGCTATGGGTCCTAATTAAACTATAAAGCACATTTTTTAAGTTATTCCCTTCGAAATTCATGTTTTAAATGAAAAATAATCGATTTTTTAGCAAAAATTCGGAAATTTTCAAATTTCAAAGCGCTGTTAAACGAATAATGTTTGTCAAATTTAAATGCAATTTACTAAATTTATACATTTATCTATCTTCTTTATTGTGTTAAAATCTTAACGTAATCGAAAGAAAATGGGCAAAAAGGTATTAAAATCAACCACCCGTGTCAGAATTTGGTAGTTCGGTCATAACCACTCTTTGCGTTAAATAATTTCTGTGAACAAAGTTATGAACTGAAATACGTATTAATTCGAGTTTTGAAACCAAAATTAATGACACTGTTTTATAAACTAAAAAACTATACAAAACGTTCTTGCCCATAAATTAAAAAAAATCATTTTATGTAAGAAAAACTTCTTTTCAGTTATTATTTTGACATAATAATTATTATTTTCGCAAAAAAATTATGAAAAAAGTAAGAATTTATTCATTAATCTGTTCACAGAATTTTATTTTAAGTCGGGAGTGAAAATGACCGAACTACTAAATTTTGACACACGCAGTTGATTTTAGTACCATTACGCCAATTTTCATTCGATTACTTTGAAATTTTAACACAATAAAGAAGACATGTAAATCTACAAATTTAGTGAATAACATCAAAATTGGACAAAAATTGTTTATGTCACAGCGTTTTGAATTTTGAAAATTGCCGAATTTTTGCTAAAAAAACGATTTTTTTTTGTTTAAAACATGATTTTCAAAGAGAATATGTTTATGAATGTGTATAATTTAAGACTTTTTAGTTCAATAAGGACCCATAGCTTCATTCTGAATAATATTTGGTTAAAGTCATTGATTTAAAAAATATATATACGAATTTGAATGTTTGCATATAGCAAAAAACAAGAGCTGATTGAGCAAAACGGTGGTCATTTTTGGATTCAGCATGTCCAAATTACCCTTAAAAAGTTGTTGAATGCCCTGCATCAAACAAAAAAAAATTTGTCGGCCTGTGTAATATACCTTTATAACTTCAATCCCAGTATTTCATCTACCCCACTTTACCCTACATGTATTTTTTGGAGCCATCATTTAAAACAACTTGCTATAATTTTTAATTTTAATGTGAAACAGATACAGGTACTTTTAATGTTCAAATTAATCGAGCGATTTTGAGGTCTGTAATCACCCCAGGCAGGATAATATTATTATGTAACAATCTCTATTCGATACAGACAATGGAATTTAATTAACTAAGTGCAGTGGCGTCTCTATAGGTTAATTTGGGAAATCAAAGATCTTATAGTGACAACATTAAGCCTATTATATTAATCAAGTTAATTAGCGTATAGGGTATGTATATAATTCTATATGTTATATAATTAAGTTGTAAGTCTAATATTTATCTAATTTGTAGTAAGAATTGACAAATAATATTGAATATTGTATATTTTCGGCGATAATTAATTACATACATAACATATTTTGATACATATTTTTTCACTTTATTTTGTTGTTATTATCTTTTGTTATACCTACCGGGTGGTCTATTTCATTGTGGTAACCTATATTTTAGGAAATTGAATGCTCTACATTTTTTTATAAAATTTTCACGTATCAAATGTCTTTCTTGAGGTATCTTTAAAATATAACTCTATTGGAATGTCACCTCTCCCCTTTACACACGATTTTAATGATATTAAATGGAACCGTCTTCAAGCCGGACCCAACCTGCCAACCAAGTTTCATTAATATCGGTTTAGTGGTTCATGAGTTATGCGTGTGACAAGGATTCACTCGACAGACAGACAGACACGGAACGAAAAGTGTTTGTTTTGATTTGAAACAGAAAGATCAAATTAAAATTTTGGAATCGAAGAACAGTTTTTTTTGTCATTTTAAAACGATCACAAAGCTTCTTGTATCTTCGATATGGTGAGGAAGCAATACATTTATTATTTTGATAAAATTTCATTTTACCCAAAAAATTATAAAAAAATGTTTTTATAATATTTTTTCCAAATAACCGCAAAAAGTTTTAAATTATAATTTAATTAAAATAATATAGTTATACATTAGTTATTAGTTGTAACAAAAACTGAATTCATAAAACAATAAAACGGGCAAGTGCGTGTTGGGCACGCACATGATAGGGTTCCGTAGTCATTCTCACTAAGATTTATAAAAAGTATTTTTCAAAATTTTCGTGACTGAAGGGTTAAAATCAAAAAGTCATTTGACTTTTATTATTGCATTTTAAGAGACCTATCAAATGACACCCCACTCAATGGGGTAAATGAAAAAAATGTGAGTTCAATTTTCAATCTATGAAAAGGGGGTCCAAAATATTTTTGACAATGTTCGTTATAATTTTCAGTGATTAAAAGCTACATTCTGATTTTTTTTTAGATTTTTTGAATCGATAGTTTAGAAAATAGAGGGGGGGACGCTCTGACAGCGACATTAAAATGCAAATATATCGCGACTGAAGGGTTAAAATCAAAAAGTTATTTGACGTTTTTTATTGCATTTTACGAGACCTATTAAATGACACCCCACTCAATAGGATAAGTGGGGAAAAAAATGTAAGTTCAATTTTCAGTCTATGAAAGGGGGGTCCAAAATATTTTTGACAATGTTCGTTATAATTTTCAGTGAAAGTACTAATTAAAATCTACGTTCTGGAATTTTTTCAGATTTTTTTAATTGATAGTTTAGAAAATAGAGGGGGGGACACTTTTTAAATGACTTTGGAGAGAAAATACATCGTGATGGAAGGGTTAAAATTAAAAATTTCTGTTACATTTTTTGTTGCATTTTATGAGATCTTTCTAACGACACCCCACTCAATGGTGTAGGTGAAATTTTTTTTTTGAAAACACTTTTCATTTTATGAAAGGGGGGTCTAAAAAATTTTTATTTTCAAAAATCTTATCATTTCTGTTTTTGGGTCATTAATCTACGACCGTATGCCAAATTTCATCTTATTATCTCAAAATTTTTGAAGACGGACGGACATGGAGAAACTATAAGGGTTCCTAGTTTTCTACGGAACCCTAAAAATGATATCATTGTAAATTGACACATAAGGGCATAACATTGTAGGTACATATGTACATCACAAATTTCCTGGGAAATGTTTTCCTTGAGTTATCAATTTTCTAAGATATGTAACATTTTCTTTGTCTGCACTAACGGAAATAAAAACATACATATTTTTGATTGTTCACAATTTGAATAGTAATTGAGTTAAAAAAATCTAAAGAAGTTCGCAATAAAAATATCATATCCTATGGATTCCTCAATGGAATATTTTTTTATTACAATAAGAAAATTGTCGAAACTCAAAGTGATTGTTTTTTATTAAATTGTATTTATTTTTTACCTTCAAAACGTTACTTTTAAAATTTCAAAGTTATTGTAATAATTTTATAGGTACGGATATAAAGAGAATTTAATTTAGATGCAGAAAATATAAATATTGTTTAAAATTGATGAACTCGTATAAAAATAGCGCAAATTAAACGTGCACACCGAGAAACGGTGATGGCATCATGCAATGCACGTAAAAAGATCAGTCTGTTACCGGTCGTATCGCAGTGCTGTAACCAGGAGGGGGGATAAGAAGCAGAAGGGCCTCTCCCTGCCCACCGAAGTGATGTGAGTAATAAAGGGGCTATGCAAAAATATAAGTGCCCCCCTCCTTTATCAGGCGTTTATGAAAGTTGAAAATAGTAGGAGACAATTTTAAATGATAGAAAAGTAAATAAAACAAAAAAAAGTTTATTTACTGTGCCAGTTTTTTTTTCAAAAGTGAAATGGAACAAAGGTGATTTGAAAACAATAGATTATTTTTATTCCTCTCTCCCACCCAAAAAGACTATCAATATTTATTGTAATGGAATAGAATTAAAGTTAATTCAAGGTCTAAAATAGAATTACGACAAATATTTTATTGAAACATTTTCCAATAAACCCAGTTTTTAAGTTAATATGCAAAAACACAATTTCACTCCTGCGCCCATTTGTAATTTTTAGGGAGAAACCACTTGAGTTAAATACTGTCTTGTACACACGAAAATTGAAAAAAATCATCGGAACTAAATAAAATTTTATTCATAAAAAAAATATGTACTTATTTATTAATAAATACTTGTTATTAATACAGTTTTATTCAACATAATGTTTAAAAAGAAAAGTTAATTTCCGCATGGCGGCTGTGCGTGTGTGTGTCTGTGTGTCCGTGTGTGTGTCTGGATGTAGAATTTTCTTCCGTGTACGATAACTACTGTAGATATGCTCCGATTTTAGTTATTTTTGGGGAAAATGTTTGCCTCAGTGAGTACTCCAGACCTATTGATTTTGGTACTAATCGGATTAGGGGTTTCCGAAATATTCGAAATTTTGTACCTATTATCGTCTGAAAAGTGTGTATTATCTCACCAATTTTGATAAGACTTGGTACACTTGTAGTTCAAACCAATCTAAGGGGCACTTATTTCATAAACGTGCTTAGATAGCCACTGAAAGGGTGAAAACCACCCTCAAAATTTTAATTTTAAATACTAATAAATTCATGTTGCCATGGAAACAAGCGCAGTTAAATTCAAATGTCAGATAATTATTATTTTACAAAAATGTCTATTCTACAACTGACATTAGAATATTAGAAAACTAATATTTATAATACAAAGGTGAGTTTTATATTAAAAATTATTGTAAAAGATATTATAGAACATGGAAGTCATGTATGGTTCTCCATACCTATATTTTTGTAGTTTCGTATTTTGCTAAAAAAATAAACATTTATCTCAAAATTATTGGTGTTCAAAAGTTTTAAAATTATACTCCTAGATATTTTTGAAAAATACAAATTAAAGGAAATACATTTTACTTCCATGTTCGAAGAAATGGAAGTATTGTAATACCATCAAAAAATCATGTCCGAAAAAAAAGCAGATTCTGATTGTACTAACTTCAAAACGTAAAGAAAAGTTAATTTCCGAATGGCGGCTGTGCGTGTGTGTGTCTGTGTGTCTGTGTGTCCGTGTGTGTGTCTGGATGTAGAATATTCTTCCGTGTACGATAACTACCGTAGATATGCACCGATTTGAATTATTTTTGGGGAAAATGTTTGCCTCAGTGAGTACTCCAGACCTATTGATTTTGGTACTAATCGGATTAGGGGTTTCAGAAATATTCGAAATTTTGTACCTATTATCGTCTGAAAAGTGAGTATTATCTCACCAATTTTGATAAGACTTGGTACACTTGTAGTTCAAACCAATCTAAGGGGCACTTATTTCATAAACGTGCTTAGATAGCCACTGAAAGGGTGAAAACCACCCTCAAAATTTTAATTTTAAATACTAATAAATTCATGTTGCCATGGAAACAAGCGCAGTTAAATTCAAATGTCAGATAATTATTATTTTACAAAAATGTCTATTCTACAACTGACATTAGAATATAAGAAAACTAATATTTATAATACAAAGGTGAGTTTTATATTAAAAATTATTGTAAAAGATATTATAGAACATGGAAGTCATGTATGGTTCTCCATACCGATATTTTATTAATAGTAAAGGATGTTGAAATAGATAAACCAAAGTTATACACAATATTATGATTTAATTAGTGACTAACATTATTTTATTAGAGCCTCTGAAAAACTACGAAAACTTGAAAAAAACATTTTTTTCTTAAAACAAAAACTAAAAATAACTCTAAAACCTTAAGATAACAACATGAGTATTAAAGTATTATAAATTATTCTCAACCAATTTCTCACCATAGCATTCGGAGCATATTCAAAAGTGTAATACCTTATATACCCGCGTCGGTCTTACAGACCAATTGATGTCGTGTACTGGTACATGTCCTATTCACACGAATGCTCATGCTGCACTAAATTGAAGATCGCGACAAATCATTAAGCCACCAGAGGGCTCATTGTCTTAGCATTATCCGTTATTGAAAAAAATATAAAATTGTAATCTGTCGGTCTGACAGACCAATGCGCGGAAGGAAGGTTAACGACTCAAAATAAAAGTACCAACCATATCCCATCTAACTGCCTTTTTTATTGATTTTTACGACCTAATATGACCTCTCGATGTCATTATAACCGATTTCGACAATATTTGCTTGTCTCAATTTAAATAGACCATCCTGTATGTACATATATCACACCTAGTTTTCCAAAGCACGTTGATAATGTTGTTCCATACATAGGTACACCCCTGTATAGTAGCACCATAGCTATCTGTTCTGATTTTCTTTGATTACGTTTTCAGATTTGTTCGTACATGTGCACAAAGCTTGCTTGGATCATTCTCATGTTAATATGAAAATATATCCTCCCGGTTTTTTCGCTGCGCTCGTGTTTATGCCATCTAGATATCTATATCATTTCAGAGGCTTTACATTATAAAGTATATTATGTTGATAAAGTTATTATTAAAAGAGATAGAAGTTTGGTAATATAATAAATATATTAATTACTATGTAATAGTAAGGTTTCTTTCTCAATGCATGCTGAAGATGTGGTTGGAATGAATATGGTTATTAAGAAGGCATAAAGGCGTTTTTTTTTCTAAAACAAAAATAAATTGCAACAAGAATACTAGTAAGGGGCAGTGGCATTGGGATATTCACTTACAAGGGAACTTTTTTAAGTGAAAAATTCTTATTTAAGTTTAAACATAGTGTCCCAGATAACTTTTCCAGCGTGGGGATTTCAGTATCTATAAGAGATACAGGTTTGGTTAAATCAGATGAATTATTTGTAAGAAAGGGGTGAGTATTACTACACAAAAAATATTCATGATTCTATGTGGTTTAGGCGGTATATTCAAAAAAACTGAAAATTCTGAATTTCTTTCAATGACTATAACTTTTTTGTCAAAGTAGATAGGTACTTTTTGTAGGCGGTTTCTTAAAGATTTTTTTCGTGTAGAATTGGTTGGTGTATTTAGATTTTGTATATCACTTTTAGTTTCCGAGTTACAAATCTTAATTTTAGTTTTTCTTATTGGTCGCTAAGTTGGCTATGGCATATTGAACGTGTTTTTTACTCTACTTTACAACGATATGTCACTTATCACATTTATTTTCGAAAATAAGTCGATGTACTAAAAGCCAGTGATATTTATTATGTATCATCTTTATTACCAACATTTAAGTGAGCCATGAAAAACAAAAATTGTAATAAAAAATCACAATAACAAGAATCAAAATAACAAATAACTATTTGAAAATAATGAACTATTAAAAAAAAAACATTATAATTTTTTTTGATAATAAGTATGGCAAGTGACATATCGTTGTAAAGTAGAGGAAAAAACACATTCAAATATACTATAGTCAACGCATAGTGGCCCATAAGAAAAACTAAAGTTAGGGCTTGTAACTCGGAAACTAAAAGTGATATAAAAAATCTAAATGCACCAAACATCTACTTTGATAAAAAAGTTATAACCATTTAAAGATATTCCGAATTTTCAGTTTTTTAGGTATACCGCCTAAACCACATTGAATTATTCTCCGAAAGTTGAAATGATATTGGTGACTTTAGTATTTGTCGTTGGTAGTCTCTCCAAAGCCTCGTTACCTAATTATTTTCAGGTTTTTCGAGTCAGTAGTTACCGAGTTAGGGGTGAGAGGGACAGACAAAATTTTTGCTTGGAGCCCCCTGTAGACGCCATTTTTGATTTAGAAAAAAAAATAGTGTCATATTCTACTCACTGAGATCTACATTTCGACACCCCACATGCCTAGATAAAAAAATAAAAATAAAAGAAATTATGACACCCCTCCCCTTTCCTTCGAAATTTGAAATGATATTGGTGACTTTAGTATTTGTCGTTAGTAGTCTCACTAGAGCCTCGTTATCTAATTTTTTTCAGATTTTTCTGACTGAAAAGTGAACTCACATTTTGTCAAAAATATTTTGGACCCCCCGTCCAAAATATTTTTTCAGATTTTTTGAATCGATAGTTTAGAAAATAGAGCTTTTATAATGATTTTGATCAAATATGTTGCTTTGTAGAGACATCGTGATTGAATGGTTAAAATCAAAAGGTACTGATACATTTTATGTTGCATTTTAGGAGACCTTTCTAACGACACCCCACTCAATGGGGTAGGTGAATATTTTTTTTTTTAATATTTTTTTTTTCAAAAATCTTATCATTTCTGTTTTTAGGTCAACAATTTATGACCGTATACCAAATATCATCTTATTATGTTTAAATTTTTACAAGACGGACGGATGGACAGACATGGAGAAACTATAAGGGTTTCTAGTTTTCTACGGAACCCTAAAAATGAACAACTTTTGTCTGTAACATTTTTGTCTTATTTTAATTATTATAAAAAAATAATTAAAACATACAAAGATTGTTATGTAAAACGAAAAAAAAACGAAATATGTTTAATAAGGGATCAAGTTTTAGATAAGTTGTAAACAAAATCATCAGTTTGTTTTGTTTGAAACAAATTTCAATATAGTATTGATTTTATATTATGTAGGGAGATACAGTACATATACATTTATAATCACATAATTCCATATTATTAAAAAAAAAGTAATTTGTAACGTTGTTATAAATATACATCATAAATATTAAATTTATTTATAAAATAAATATCACGTAGAATAATTAATTATTTTTTTATACCTATATTGTTTTAAAATAACGTTTTCAAATATAATTAAGTATATCCATTATCCATACTAATATTCCACTGCAATAGGCATGGTGACTAGTTTAAAAAAAAAAAAAACTATTCTATGATAATCTTACGTGTCTCTTATTTCCAAAAAAATACTTATTTCTGTAGAAATAAAGGTTTAATCGCAAAAATTGACTCTTTTAAAACTAATTTTGAATTTGACGCCAAAACGCTCACAGGTGACGTTTCAGAGTTGTGACGTCACACTCCTTGTCAACAATAATCAAACATTCAAAGTTAGACAATAATTTAATTATTTTGTGTGTTAAAAATGAATTCCAAAGTATATAAGTTCTTAAATAAGGTATGTACCTAATAATCTTGTAAGAGGAATTGATATTTGTCTAAAATAAAAGTCAATCACTTTTGAAGTTTACTGATGCGTGACGTCCTTCGCTCTGATTGGTGTTCCATTTAATTAATCTCGCTTTTATTATAAAAAGTAAATACATTCTTTAGAATTTTTTGACCTATTTCATTATTTAAAATTCATAATTTCAATAATACTTTGTTACTAGCATCATGCCTTTTATAGATACTGAAAAACTGTAAAATGATTCAATCGGCCCTACATGAACCGCTTTTAATAAAACCTTTTGCATTTAGATTGTTTCGATGTATAGGTCAAAATTTATATTTTCAAACTTTACGCTCGGTCCTAAATAATTTTTTAGGACCATTCCATTAGAAAGCCAAACCCAACTTACCAAGTTTCAGTAATATCACACACAGACAGACAGACACAGAACGAAAACTATTTGTCCTTACTTGAAAACTGAACGACTAAGTTAAAATTTTAAAATTTTAAAACGACCACAAATCTTGTAGGAAGTAAAAATAACAAAAAAGGATTGTGTGGTTTTATGAAACCACGGTAAAAGTGAAACTTTTTTTTCACATTATAGACATTTAACTAAAAATTTTCGGAATAATAAATTCAAGCACTCAAAATTGAAATAAATCCATAAACAACAACATGCACCAGCAAAAAGTTCTAATAATACTAATAAATTCTATATAAAAACCAAGATCTTTTTTCCTTTTTCTATAAGCACGTGCTCTGTCGGCGTTCTGTTTTTTACGGCGTAAAATCTGTGCGTAAAATTAATTCATCGTCATTCATTTTTGCACTATTCTTTCTCGTTGATCAGTTTTTTGGACTCACTAGCTGTGTCGTTGTTTACCAAAAGCAAATAAATAACATTTACATTAAACACTGACAAATTACAATACAAACTTACTAAATATGTATAATAGCACACAGTACATAAACTGTCATACAATGAATGGCTGCTTGTTCCACGCATGCGCAGTCCAAACGTTACGCGACATGCAACACACAGACCAAAAAGTTTGAGACGATGTAATAAAAGTTTCACTTTAAAAATTAAAAATTATTGAAACAAAATAATTAAAATTTTAATAGGTATATAAAACTAGACTTTATAACGATGTATAACTTATGTTGTATGCCTCCAAACATGAGACGTATTTTATACTGTAAATTAAACATTCTAGGAATGCAGTAGACAGCCTATATTTCATATACACCTGTCTATCATTGCACCAAAGTTAAGCAGCATCATGATAAGACATATGTTGGATGGGTGACCGGCCGGGTGGCTTTTTTATATTATTCTATTTGGGGAAACGTTATATGTATTAAAGTTAGAGGTACCTACAATTGTACTTTATGAAGTAATGACGTATTTATCCCTACTCCGCGGCCGAGCGTAATGCGACATGCAACACACAGACGAAAAAGTTTGAGACGATGTAATAAAAGTTTCACTTTAAAAATAAAATTCCTTTAATTTTTTCCATGAGTTAGCATGATACGTTGAGAAGGACTTTTTCACCACCCTGTACACACGTTAGTGTTTTATGTTTACATACGCTCACTCGACTGTATGTGTATTGACATGAGTGCACAAAAACGACGCAAATAGAAATATTGCAACAAAAATAATGCGCGCCTTTCATAGAATATAACCTGCATTCAAAGCTACTGTAAATATTTATACACAGATTAAGCAGGCCGGTGTGCAGGTGGTAAACGTGTCTACTTTATACATGCACTGCTGAAGTGAACGTGCTACGATACTGTTTTTTGTATACCTATCGTTTTAACTGATGTGGTTTTTTGTACAAAAAAATGTTTTCTGTTTGTCGTACTCATATAAATTTTTGTGATTTAAGGCACACGGAAAAAATATTTCATAACAATCACTCAATTTTTATAGAAAAATTACTATATGCCGTAGTAAGATTCCCACAGACCGACGCGAATTATTCGCAGCGGCAGCAAATAAAGGCTCTGACAGACCGACATACCGGGTGAACCAGATAACTTTTCCAGCATGGGGATCTCAGTATCTATGAGATACGGGTTTGGTTAAATCAGATGAATTATTTGTAAGAAGGGGGTGAGTATTACTACACAAAAAAATATTCATAATTCTATGTGGTTTAGGCTGTATACCCAAAAAACTGAAAATTCGGAATTTCTTTAAATGGCTATAACTTTTTTGTCAAAGTAAATAGGTAGTATTTGTAGACGGTTTCTTAAAGCACTTTTTTGTGTAGAATCGATTGGTGTATTTAGATTTTTTATATCACTTTTAGTTTTCGAGTTATGAGCCCTAACTTAAGTTTTTCTTACGGGCCGCTAATTTGGCTATGGCATATTTGAACTTGTTTTTTACTCTACTTTACAACGATATGTCACTTGCCATACTTATTATCGAAAATAAGTCGATGCACTAAATGCCAGTGATATTTATTAAGAATTTTATTACAAACATTTAAGTGAGCCATGAAAAACAAAAATTGTAAACAAAAAAAAACAAAAATTGTAAACAAAAAAAAACAATAACAACAATCAAAATAACAAATGAATGAAAACAATGAACTCGTATAGATACTGAGATCCCCATGCTGGAAAAGTTATCTGGGACACCCGGTATATATATTTTCAAACGAAACAAAAAAGACGATAATGAGATAAATTTCGCGTTTTTTCGGAAATTTTTTACGTTTTTTTTGCGTAAAAAATTCACAACTCGAGAACTATCCATCATTAAGAAATGTAACTATTGTACCTATTAACTCCAGAAAGAAAGAAGCTAGAAAATGGCGAAAGCTACAGCAAAATCGGTTCGGTAGATATTTAAATATATAATATATAAAAAACAGACTCGTGAATTTAGCTACCGTAACAAACGCATTTTTATTCGCGCCGCAGTCGCTGCGAATGTTTCGCGTCGGTCTGTCGGAGCCTTTATTCGCTACCGCTGCGAATATTTCACGTCGATCTGTGGGAAGCTTGAAACGGTCTAAAATATTGTAATTTTTAATCATTTTGGTACATTTTTGAAAATTAAAAAAATTTAACTGGATTTGTTTTTTTTTACATTATAAAATTTTTGAAAATGCAATAACCTAATCTCAATAGAAATGTTCAAATGATCATAACTCTTGGAAAAAAAATAATCGTAGAGACTTCTGCGATCCCGTGTTGTTTTTGTCTCGGTAAGCCCTTTCAAACGAGCCCTTACTCAACCCCATATGCCATTTAAGATTTCTTTGCTCCCCTCTTCCCCCGCCTCCCAGGGATGTTTAGGTGGGTGTTTTTGTTGTTAAATAATAGATTTGATGATCCCATTGTGTCTTTATAAATTTCAATCCTATATTTCAAACCATTCAGAAGTTATTTAGGTGTCCCCGAACTTTTAGAAGGCACTGTATATAAATAGAGTAAAGTCGGTACCTATATAATCGACCAGGTGGGTAATATAGACACCTCAACTTTTGTTGCTATGTTAAATTTTATAACACACAAAATAAATATGTATTTAAGCTTATATCTCTAAATAACTGCATCAATTGACATGACAATTGACCGGAAGTTGTGTTTTTTGACCGTTATTAACTTTTTTTAAATGGAAATGCCCATTTTTTACCACGGATTTCGATTGAAAAATTAAAAATAAATACTTTTTGTTCTTAACATTTTTTCGATTTTACCCATATTTTGGTCATAAACAGCATCTCATTTAACGTAGGATTCTAAATATGTATTTAGATTAAAAATCATCACCCCACAAAAAAAGTGGTCTGTACTTTACATATGACATATGCTACACAAAGTGTTTTGGCCTCTTGAATATGAATCCGGGGTCAGAATTGCTCCTACATCCTTTAGTCTTCAGCAAATCATAAAATTCTTCAGAAATTTGAAGAAATTGAGTTAAATATGGGTTAACACGAAAAAATGATAAAAAAAAAGTATTTTTTGTTTGTTTTTCAATCAAAATCCGTGGTAAAAAATGGATGTTTCCATTTAAAAAAATGAATTTCGGTCAAAAAGCACCACTTCCGGTCTAGACCGGAAGTCGTAATATAGACCATTCAATGGCCCCTTTGGTGCCCTATAATTTTTATCTGAAACTTTTTTCGAAATAATCGAGTCCAACTGAGATATTAATTTGTCTCAAGATAAATGCCCCACCCTGTATATCGACCCTAAAGAATTCCAGGAAAATATTTTCAGCCATTAAAACCGCTCCTTAGGGGGTAGTTTGAGGGGTACATGCCCGTTTCTCAGCAAAATCAAATGGAATGGTATATCAAAAAGTACATATTTGTAAAGATCGTAAAAAAATAAGAAACTTTTATAAAACAAAATTTTTATACTTTCAATTGTTTAAAAAATATGGCGACTTGTTCGCAAATTTTAGGGTTTTACGAAAAGTGCTCTAATTTCGCTAAATATTAATATTATTAATATTAATTTTATTATTTTTTAAAATTCAGAAAGTAGAAATAATGAACTTTGTAAAGATGTAGATTATTTGAGATTTTAATAGTGTCATACTCGACGTACCAAAAATTGAAAAGTTCAATTAGGGATTATTCAAAATTTTTAAATACAATGGTATATCAATTAGTACTTTTTTCTTAAAATAAATATGTAAATAAACGACTTTTGTTAAGAAAATTTAAAATTTAAACATAAATTTTTAAAATTGAAAACTGAAATTTTAAATTTTAAATTTTCTTAATAAAAGTTGTTTATTTACATATCAATTTTAAGAAAAAGTACTAATTGATATATACCATTGTATTTAAAATTTTTGAATTATCTCTAATTGAACTTTTCAATTTTTTGTATGTCGAGTATGACACTTTAAACTATTAAAATCTCAAATAACCATACATCTTTACAAAGTTCATTATTTCTACTTTCTGAATTTTAAAAAATAATAAAATTTCATTAATATTTAGCGAAATTAGAGCACTTTTAGTAAAACCCTAAAATTTGCGAACAAGTCGCCATATTTTTTAATGATACCTACTGGTATTAATCGGTTTCAAAATACACACGAACGAAGCCGCGGTACAATCTATATCTATAAAAGAGTTTGTCCTTAACCACTCACTCACTCACTCACTCACTCACTCACTCACTCATATATCAACGTACAGCCCAAACCCCTGGACCTAGAAACGTGAAATTTCGTAGGTGCCTTCCTTTTATGATGTAAGCACCCACTAAGAAAGGATTTTTCGAAATTCAACCCCTACGGGGTTAAAACAGGGTGTTAAAGTTTATATAAAAAAAATATTTTTTTTGTTCGTAACTTATCATACTATCATACATATTACATACTATAAAATATAAATAGTGAAACGATTATTTCAGCATTTCCCAAAATTTAACCCCTAAGGTGCTAGGGGGGTGGAAAAATTTGTAAAATATTTTTTTTTGTATTCACCGAATGAAACATGGCATAAGTAGGTACTCTACAAGAGAAATATCAGTTACGAAAATTCAACCCCTATGGGAATAATAATAACTGTTCATGATATTAAAATAAATTCGGACAAATTAATATTCAATTAAAAATGAAAGTTCGACGGGGACTAGGATGGATTTAATCTGCAATAAAAGAATTTGATATACAACCCCTAATGGCGAGATTAGACGGGGGTTAGTTTAAAAAAAAAATTAACTAATATCCGGGATATTTACGTTTTTTTATAAGTAATGAATAAAAATCAATATAAAAAAAATGTAAGATGTCATCCCCTATTACTTATAGAGGGTATTAGTTTCGAAGTTTACGCGAGCGAAGCCGCGGGATTCCGCTACAATTCTAATATACAACTAATGTATAGGTAAAACAAGCGTCATACAATCAAGCATTCGTGTATCTATTTACTAACAATACTTTGGTTTATTTAAAATTAAACATGACCTCTATAATATGTGCATGTACATATGTAGGTGGGTGGATACCTACGCTATATTTCCGGTTACGTGTTTGGAATTAATACTCCGGGTATACGGGACTCCGGTGACCGCTTCCACAACAACAGATATCTGCGTGTCCAGGTGCATCATAGTATTAGTAATGAGTTATATACAGAGTCGAACTTTACTGTTTTAACAAAACTAATTAAATACATTCGTGATTTAGGGGAAACGGTATAATTATTGGCCACTTAAGAAAAAAACTCGAAAGAAACAAACGTTATTCCTTTAATATAAGTGATAAATGAAATATAAATACAGTAATATGTTCATTATTTAGTCCTTTGTTATTGGTATATGTATTAGAACTATAAGTATAAGGAAAAACAAAAATTAGCATAAAATAGAAAATATCTCAAAAAAGTATAATGATTGGCCATTTTTTTAATGATTGGCATAGTATTTTTACAATTATTGGCCATAGTGATAGATGGTAAATTTCATAAAACTTCTACAAAGGTAATAATTAGTCAGCAAATTTTGCATTTATTTGTAATTGCCAATTTGTTACGTAAGAGATTTGGGTTTTTACCCAAATCTGTTAATCAAAATAGAGGCAGCTCGTTTATTTGATTTTATTTCAGTTATTTTTCTGTTACTCATTTTTAATTTTTTTTATAAAACAGCTGGTTTTCAGTAATTCATATTCGTTTACCCAGCTTTCAAATTTTTACGTCTAAAATTGAATATCAAACTCTCGAAAACTTGAAAATTTGGCAGTTATTAACTGTCTTTTATTTTAGTATTGTATCATCAAAAAAATTTATTTTTCATAAATCAGTATAAAAATTCTAAGTAATAAAAAATTATTGTGGGTGGGCAGGGGGCTGAAATAATGGAAAAAAATTATCTGGGGCGCCCATTTAACAAATTTTATCAATCTTCTCTTCTAAATTTTTTTCTATATTTAAATTTGTTTGTTCTTGAGCTACGTTTTCATCATTTATGTTTTTAATAACATTATTTTTATTATTTTTGCTTTTTAGGCATATTGTTTACCTATAAATAACAAACAACCACCAGTGACCAATCGTTAGAAAAACTTGTTTGTGTTAACACAATGATTGCCCAGTAGAGTTTAAAAATAATATTTTAAAAATAATTATGTTAAATACAAAATGTTAAAATATCAATGCGTTAAAATTTAAAATCAAAGTAATGTAATTATTTTTGAAAATATTAAGCGTATACTCAAAAATATGATCTTAAACAATCACAATAAACTAGGCTACCATTTTAGTAAGAATTTCGATTTTATTAAGTTACCATGTTTCTTATTTTAAACAAAAAATGGCCAAAAAAGTGGCCAATCATTATCAGTGGCCAATAATTATACCATTCCCCCTACTTTTTCTAAAAGTACTGTGGCTGGTTACAACAATTATACATTACTAGCTGCCCTAGCAAACGTTGTTTTGCCAAAAGATAATTTGTATGCTCTTTCTCGTGTTTGTACTCATTGTTATGGTATTAAATTTTTTGTGTATTTTGACTATTTTGAGTATTTCGACCGATAATTAAACGTCGTGCATACATTTTTGTATTATTTGACTATAGCCCAGGAAATAAAGGTTTTTACTAAGAAAAAGTTCCGACCAAGCTGGATTTTGGTGGAGACTTTTATTTTGATGTCTTAAACATAACCTAAAAAGTACCTTAAATTTGGATGGCAGGTTTTTGTTTTTTAGTGGGTAAAGAGGGGCAAATTCTAGTTTTTTGCAAATATCTCAAAAATTATTAATTTTTCGAGAAAAATAGTTATGAATAAAATTGTAGCTTATAAAATTTTACATAAAAAAGGAATTTTTATTTTTCTCGTATAATCAATACTTTTTAAGTAAACTGTTAACCCAGTCAAGGGTGCAAGGAAGAGTGCCAAAATCCGAACTTTTAGGGGCAAGCAATTTTATGGTTGATTATTATTATTATTATAGATTTTGGGGCGTAGAATTCGAAAAAAATAACCCGGATTAGCGAAAAAAAGTACAACACCCTTAAAGAAGTTGAAGGGTGAAAACACCGTTTTCAAGATTTTTTTTCAATTTTTCTCAAAATCTACATTAATCAATGACGGTGTGTTTTTATGGTTGATATTTGTTGGAGACACTTAGACGAATCGATTGGGATCACATATATTGAATTTGACAAAAAAACACTCTTTCTAGAGGGTTTAAAAAAATGTAAAAATGTTTATTTCGAGGAAAATAATTTTTGTTCAAATCAAAATTGATCTCAAATTGTTCTTGAAGTTCTAAAGAATACTGATCAACCATAATTTAAAAAAATACTAATATTTTAATCAATGAAAATCGATAAAAAAATTACGTTACCTACTCTTAAACATTAGCGATTTTCATTGGTTTAAATATTAATATTTTTTAAAATTTTGATTCATCAGTATTCTTTAGAACCTCGGGAACAATTTGAGACCAATTTTGATTTGAACAAAAATTATTAATTTCTAAATTTTTTCCTCAAAATAAACATTTTTACGTTTTTTTAAACCCTCTAGAAATAGTATTTTTCTGTCAAATTCAATATATGTGATCCCAATCGATTCGTCTAAGTGTCTCCAAAAAATATCAACCATAAAAATACCTCGTCATCGATTTAGATTTTGAGAAAAATTGAACGGTGTTTTCACCCTTCAACCTTTTTTTAAGGGTGTTGCACTACTTTTCGTTAGTCCGGGTTATTTTTTTCGAATTCTACGTCCCAAAATCTATAATAATCAACCATAAAATTGCTTGTCCATAAAAGTTCGAATTTTGGCACTCTTTCCCTGCACCCTTGACTGGATTAACAGTTTACTTAAAAAGTATTGATTATACGAGAAAAATAAAAATACCATTTTTATGTAGAATTTTATAAGCTACAATTTTCTTCATAACTACTTTTCTCGAAAAATTAATAATTTTTTAGATATTTGCAAAAAACTAGAATTTTCCCCCCATTTACCCCCTAAAAAACAAAAACTCGGCATTCAAATTGAGGGTACTTTTTAGGGTATGTTTAAGACATCAAATAAAAAGTCTCCACCAAAATCCGCTTGGTCGGAATTTTTTCTTAGTTTCACCGTTTTTTTGAGTCTATTGCCTGGGCTACTATATTTTAAGAATAATAACAAACTGTATCGTAGGTTATGTTAAAAACACGTCATAAAAACGATATTTGATGGCCAAGGTTTGGTTTTTCGCAATTATCTAACAAACGGTGTATCTAACAAAACTCAAAATAAAAATTCAATTGATTCCCATATAATTGAATTTTCACCGGTTATTACGACTATCCTTTTTTTACAACCTATATGACCGGTCCCTTCCATGTCGTTATATCCGATTTCTACTGTATGTATAAAATCAAATATTAAACAATAAAATTCTATTCTATGTCTTTTGGAACCTTATACTTGCTATATAAATGTATTCTTCCGTACGAAATCTAGACAAAATAAAGGAGATGTAATCTGAGACGCTGTAACAAATTCGTTTTTAATGTTTGAAATATTCTATATTATCCAGTATAACAGACAAGCTGGTAAAATTTTGTTAGCTTATAAGCACTTTTAAATGGAATTTCAAACTTATATTACAATTCTCTTTAAGTTTTTGACACATAGTTTCATGCATATCAAGTAAAAATAAAGGTATATAAAACATATTTACTGAAGTGTATTTACTAACCTAGAATAAAAACGGTAAAAAACTTACTGTGCATGCAACTATCTATCAAAAACTTCAAGAGAACTGGCATATGAGTTTGATACCTCGTTTGAAAGTGCTTGCTAGCTAGCAAATTTTGTAAGGTTGTTTATAATACCAGTCATATTAGATTCAAATTAACATTGGAGTCAGTCCGCGGTGGCGGGTGTGACATTTCAACTCGGGTTGGAAGCGTTCAAAGTCCTGTGACGTGTGTGACGCCAACTATTGCAAGTCTTGTAACCTCTATTCAAAATCTCAAAAATATTGAAGTTACTTTATAATAATCATACTTTAATATGTTACGAATAATCTGCCGTGTGCCACAGGACTTTCTTATACATAATAATGACAGTAAACAGTGTACGTGATAAAATTATAGATAATAATATTACCTACAATTTTCAACTTGGCCATTTTTCTCTAATTCGCACTGTTTCAGTGTAATTCGAAAAATTCAAAAATCGATGTAGGTAAACATCCGTTTTCGGTTGAATGATCGTTTTCAAAAATAGGTTTTCTTCCCAGGCAAAAATCAATCTTAAGTATAAAATTCCACCTTTCTACGATTTGTCGTATTTGAGTTACAGCGTCTACAGACAGACAAACAGACAGACAGACAGACACACAGACATCATGGCGAAAATAGTCAGAATGGATTCAGGGAAGGTCAAAATTGATAATTCCATCAAAAACCGGATTTCGAAAAAAATCGCGTTTACTATACTTACTTATACTATATGTATATTTCATATACATTGGTATAAGAAAGTAATAAAGTATTTTTTAGTAACACAAGAGCATCAGGTAAATACGAAATCTATTTAACTGGTTATTATTCAACAAATATTCTGACGGGAGTGACAGAAAATTGTGACGGGTGTGATAAATTGAATAAAATAATACAATAAGAGTACTATTTGTGTGTTCAATTGCTTATTGATATTATTAACTAATACTTATAGCAATTTTTATCAAATACATCAATAGACTCATTAAATTTATAATAAATACGGTCATTATTGTTGGTGAGGGTAATTTTATTTTAATTTGGTCAAACGTCAAGTTTTGTCATAATAGACCAATCAAATTAGATATTTAGATAGGATAAATTTTCGCCAGGATAATTTTAGTGCCGATCGATGGGTAATGATGTCCTTAATAAAATATTGAATTTGCAAGGTTGTGGGCCCCCGGGAAATACACCAAAAAAAATAAAAACAAAAAAACTTGACCTCCGCTTATGTTTAAATCATCGATGCAGCGAAAACGATGTGAGCTAGAGCAAAAATGAACAGGACCCGTTTGATAGAAGATGAAATTTCCAATAAAAAACAACAAAATTCATATTTCTAAAGTTAATATTTTTTGTGTGATGGTCGTCGAAAATCACATGACTTAAATGTAATTTTTGAAATATGTCGCTATATGCCCCGAACAGCTGTAAGACGGAATATTGGTATTTAACGATTAATAAAAAAATTCAAAAAATTCACTGTTTAACTAGATACTATAAGGAAGCTATTTATGGATTCAAAAATGGTTTTCACTTTGAATTGTATTCATAGGGGCAACATCAAGAAATTTTTTTTTGTAAATATTTGCCTTTTTTTGGTATTACATATTTTATAAACTATCCAACATAGAATAATACAATGCAATGCGTTTTATATGTGATTTTATTCTAAACAAATTGAATCTCTTGATATGAAGTTGTAAGTATAACCGTTTGCCCACAATATTTAAATAAACACAAAATTATGCATTTTACATGTTTAAAGTAATATGAAAATAAAGATTGCCATGGATTATTTTATTTCACAAGTATATTAACAGATATTTTTACAGTTTTTCACTTTTATCTTTTAAAGTATATGTTAGATTACAAATTTTATTACATCATTGATTTCATATTTTAAAATGGCACAATTTGGGTAGAAAATAGTTATATTTTCTTCTATAGAGCTAACTTTTCGGGCTGTTGTCCATGTTGTTGTGTTATTACACTTGAGTTTCGACTCTCATGTCGGAGTCTTCTTCAAAAGTGATTCTGAAACTCCACAGGAGAGTCGAAACGCCATGTGTAATAATATGACAATGTGGAAAACGGCCCGAAAAGTTAGCTCTAATGGACAACGGCTACGAAAGCCTATAGAAGAAAAGAAAAGATACCCATTTTTTACCCAAGTTGTGCCATTTTAAAATATGAAATCAATGATGTAATAAAATTTGTAATCTAACATATACTTTGAAAGATACAAGTGAAAAACTGTAAAAATATCTGTTAATATACTTGTGAAATAAAATAATCCATGGCAATCTTTATTTTCATATTACTTTAAACATGTAAAATGCATAATTTTGTGTTTATTTAAATATTGTGGGCAAACGGTTATACTTACAACTTCATATCAAGAGATTCAATTTGTTTAGAATAAAATCACATATAAAACGCATTGCATTGTATTATTCTATGTTGGATAGTTTATAAAATATGTAATACCAAAAAAAGGCAAATATTTACAAAAAAAAATTTCTTGATGTTGCCCCTATGAATACAATTCAAAGTGAAAACCATTTTTGAATCCATAAATAGCTTCCTTATAGTATCTAGTTAAACAGTGAATTTTTTGAATTTTTTTATTAATCGTTAAATACCAATATTCCGTCTTACAGCTGTTCGGGGCATATAGCGACATATTTCAAAAATTACATTTAAGTCATGTGATTTTCGACGACCATCACACAAAAAATATTAACTTTAGAAATATGAATTTTGTTGTTTTTTATTGGAAATTTCATCTTCTATCAAACGGGTCCTGTTCATTTTTGCTCTAGCTCACATCGTTTTCGCTGCATCGATGATTTAAACATAAGCGGAGGTCAAGTTTTTTTGTTTTTATTTTTTTTGGTGTATTTCCCGGGGGCCCACAACCTTGCAAATTCAATATTTTATTAAGGACATCATTACCCATCGATCGGCACTAAAATTATCCTGGCGAATATTTATCCTATTTGTCATATATACAAAATTTTTAACTTGACTGGACTATAAGTATTAATAATATCAATAAGCAATTAAACACACAAATAGTACTCTTATTGTATCATTTTATTCAACGTATCACACCCGTCACAATGTTTGTTGAGTAATAACCAGTTAAATAGATTACGTATTTACCTGATGCTAATGTGTTACTAAAAAATAATTTATTCGTAACATATTAAAGTATGATTATTATAAAGTAACTTCAATATTTTCGCTAAACTTTTGAGATTTTGGATAGAAGTTGCAAGACTTGCAATAGTTGGCGTCACAGAGCTTTGAACGCAGGCATTTTTTTGTAAAACAATCGTAGACCTTTTGTTCTTTCAATATACATGTATTACATTAAGATCTACAGAAAAATGGTTAAATCATGTTTTTAACTAGTATTATTTAGAAATTATGAACTCCTATCCGAGTTAAAATGTCATACCCGTCACCGCGGACTGACCCCTATAAATCATCACTCAATATGTATAAATAATAGATAATTTAAATAAATTCTATAGAATTATTGGAAATTCCATGAACGAGGAAAATATTTAATAACAATTAGTCTATTTTTAAAGAAATATTACTATTTGACGTAGTAATCTTGAAACAGTTCAATATATTGTAATTCTCGCTAGGACACGTGTTTGTTACTAAAGTTACAATATCAATAAGAAATTATTGCGTGCAGGATCTAAATTTAAATGTTATACCAATAAGCAAATATACTATTAATATAATTAATACTTTACACAATCTTTGTACTTATTGCATTGTCTTTTAATTGAAATGAAATAATTTGTATAGCACTCTATTAACAAATAATTCAACTTAAGAATAATTAGTTGAATAAATCATGTAAATGATATTTGAGCCATTCCACGTCAAGCGGGACAGTTTTTGACCTCATGTTTTCTGATTTAGCTATAATTTTTTTTACAGCTTTTTTAGACCCACTTTATATGTCAAACAATTTTTATTTTATTTTTATCACCCCTAGTTTAGAAGTTACAAGGGGTTGAAATTTCGGAAAAACGGTAAAAAATCGAAAACATGCTCTCCTTTAACTGCTTATAACTCTGGTTCTATTTATCCTACAGACTTCAACAAAAAAACATTTTGAATCTCTTAAATGTCGCTTTAATAACATATTTATTTTATTGTTAGAAACAATTTAATTTATTTGTTATAAACAATTATATTATTTAAACGTGATTTTCAAGGCGAGAACACGCTTTGACAATTTTGAAAAAAATATAAGCGTATTCCTTGATCAATTCTCTACAAAACTGGTGAGTTATAGAATGGAACTCCGATGGCAACTGTGTCAAAAAAATTGATTTATACGAAAAACCGCGCGCGCGTGCTTATCCACACGGCTTATGTTACGGTACTGCTCAGTAAAGGAAGAATTTTGACAAGGTCATGGTTGATTATTATAGATTTTGGTGCGGAGAATTCGAAAAAAATAACTTGGACTAGTGAAAAGTGATGCAACACCCTTAAAAATAGGGTTGAAGGGAGAAAACCCCGTTTTCAAGTGATATGTAATTTATCTCAAAATCTAAAGCGACAACAGGGCATTTTTATGGTTGATATTTATTGGGGACACTAAGACAAATCGATTGAGACCACATATATTGAGTTTGACCAAACATTACCTCTTTAATTGAATTTGAAAAAATGTATACAAAAAAATTCGGTGAACTTTAAAGTGCAATTGCATCCGTTCTAGTGATTGAATACTTTTTAGGAAATGACTAAATTTGTTTGTTTGTACAAAAAGAAGATATTTACGATGGTTTTACTAACAAATATTCAATCCTAATGTTTTTATTAAATTTTTTCTAAAAATGTAGTTTTCTTAAAATTTACATCAAATACCATTAAACATTTGCGATTTTTAATTGGTTCAACAATTAATATTTTTTTAAATTATGGTTGATCATTACTTTTTTGGATTTTTAGGAATAATTTGAGACCAATTAAGGTCATTTGGATGATTTTAACCAAATGTATTAATTTTGAAAATTATTTTATTTTGATAGATAAAAAAGTATTTTTATCTATTTTAAAGTACTGGAAGGGGTAATTTTTGACTAAACTAAGTATATGCGATTTGTCTTAGTGTCCCCAATAAATATCAACCATAAAAATACTCTGTTGTCGCTTTGGATTTTGAGATAAATAGCATATCACTTGAAAACGGGGTTTTCTCCCTTCAACCCTATTTTTAAGGGTGTTGCATCACTTTTCACTAGATATGATCAAGGAATACGCTGATATTTTTTTCAAAATTGTCAAAGCGTGTTCTCGCCTTGAAAATTACGTTTAAATAATATAATAGTGTATAACAAATAAATTAAATTGTTGATAACAATAAAATAAATATGTTATTAAAGTGACATTTAAGAGCTTCAAAATGTTTTTTTGTTGAAGTCTGTAGGATAAATAGAACCAGAGTTATAAGCAGTTAAAGGAGAGCATGTTTTCGATTTTTTACCGTTTTTCCGAAATTTCAACCCCTTGTAACTTCTAAACTAGGGGTGATAAAAATAAAATAAAAATTGTTAGACATATAAAGTGGGTCCAAAGAAGCTGTAAAAAAAATTATAGCTAAATCAGAAAACATGAGGTCAAAAACTGTCCCGCTTGACGTGGAATGGCTCATTTACGAATATAATAAAAATTGCGTATTATAAAAATTACAATAGATATTATAGAAGTTACTCAACTGACAGCAGGTACATGTTTGTTAAAACTGATAGTATATTTAGATACAAAATTAAAATATTAAATCAGCAATTGTAATTTTTATTAAAAACTTCATTTTTCACCGTGTGATTTTTTTAAGGATGAATGCTATTTTATGACTTTTTAAGATTTTCCAGGTATGTGGCAACCTTCTAATTTCAATTAATAGTTTCTTTTTTTAATTTAGAGAGGGGGGGGGGGGTATCTACTAGCTGAACTCTCAGGCGTATCCCGGGTAACCAAACACCATTTCAATTACTCCATAGTTAAAATAATTTTGCCCGCAGCAAATCCTCTTGCATTATTGTGGATAAAAATTAGCCTATATGTTAATCCTTTGTCTCTATTATCCTGATACAAAAGGATAACTTAATCCGATTAGTAGTTTTTGCGGAATGAGACATAAACATGTTTCTGTTTTTATTTGTTACTAGTGCATTAGACTCGGTGTTATCTGGGGATATAAATTTAATCTGTAATTAACCTATTTAAAATTCTTTCATCTATCGCTAACTATTTACGCAGAGCATACGAATATATCTCTCCGGCGACTGTTTATTCCGGTTAGATGTTTACACAAAATATTCACAAATTATACATCTAAACCTTCCTCGTGAAATACATTAGTGAAAACCAGAATAAAATCCGTTAAGCAGTTACTGATAAAGAAGTGCATAGACAGACAGACAGACTCGACGAGGGACTTTGTTTTATATAATACTAGATGTACCCACGCGGCTTCGCTCGCATTAAGTACAAATTAAGTACAAACACGATTAATTATTATTGTAATAATATAAACAACACTTAAATTTAAATTTAATAATTGAAACAAAACTGACGGTCAAATTCGAATACCAGCGTATTTAGTTCGCGCGTTATTAATAATATTTTACCGTATAAAACTTATTTAATGTTATTTCCTAAACTATACCACCAAATTGGAAGCTGTAAAGGGCAAATTATATCTACATTAAGTACTTATGACGATGAAATCATTTATTTCAATAAGGATTAAAGTTTTGCAGGTCATAAGTCCATGTAAACATAACCCAAATATTTTATGTTTTCTTTGTAACATAAAAGCAGTCATTGTGGTTTAAATATAAAAGTTAGACATATGGTGTTGCGTACTTTATTGTAGGAATTTTGATTCTACACAATTCTTTAACACATTATTTTGTTGTATATTCAACGGTTTAGGCAGCGTATTGCAAAACAGTGCGCCAACGGCAATTTTTTTTCCGACTTGATTTACTATTATCGTCACTGCTTAGTTGTTATGTTACCTAACGTAACAAAATATAGCCTATAACCTGGCCAGAGAATGTACCTATGAATTAAAAAAATCACGTAAATCGGATAAGTGGTTCTTGAGTGATAAACACACAAATGGACAGACAGACAGACAGACAGAGAGACGTTGAGCTTTATATATATTAAGGATATGTAAATTGAGGATATGTAAGGCTTGTATTTAAATGCACTTTTTTAATAATAAACACTTGTTATTTAATCGTTTTTACTTATATGTAACAAATAAACTGCTCTTTAAATAAATAGATTCCACTAAAAACAAATACCTAAATTTAGACCTCTAAGTTTTAAAAATTACATATTTTTGATGTATTTATCGCCTTATGCATTTATAAAATAAAATAAATAAACTATGTCCAAGTGTATAAAGTGAATACTATAAGATTTTAAGTGTAAAGTATTAAAATCTTTGTTCGATGTACAAAGTGCAATTTTATATAGTGTAATTAAATATAACCCTAAATTAATAAACTTTAAATCTATCAAAATCTTTATAAATTAGAATCAATTAAAATAAAGTAAAATATTTAATAATTTATTAAAATAATTCTTATGAAAAATGTTCAATATTCATTACACTATAAGCCTTGTTTCACACATACGCGGTTCCATTCGGTTCGGTTTGTTTTCGGTTTCAGCCGAAAACGAATAAACCCTTTCACACATACACGGTTCTCATACGGTTCATATTAGGTTTTATTTTTTTCCGTAAACTCAGTAGTTATCATGGAGAGAAAGCAAGTTGTTGCCATGTTGTTTCTCTATAAAAAAAAATAAAAAATGAAGGAGGAATACTAGAATTCATTGCGAGCACCCTCTCATCACTTTACAGCAGGAATTTGGAGCATTCTACACTATTTTCCCGAAGCTAAAGAGCATGAAGACGATCCACATCAACATCTAGAAAACCGCTCATTTTATTAGAAAATCCGCGACAAAACTTAAAAAAAAGTAACACTCGCTATCAGGTTAAAACCGAAACTAAACCGAGTATGTGTGAACGCGTTCATTGCTTTGTGTTCCCTGGACACGAATTGAAACTTGATGAAATCTGTCCGTGTGGAGGGAGTATTCAGTTCTGTACGGTTTCTATTAGGTACCGAATACAAACTGAATCATCGTTTCACACTTGTCGGCAGCGACCGAAAACGAACCGAACCGAATGAAACCGTATATGTGTGAAATAGGCCTAATTAAGGTAATAATGACCGTATAAGATTAAATAAATATAATTATTTTAAATATTGAAATCTTTACTTTTCATTATTATTTTTTTTAATTTAACATTCATTTGTTACGGTTTTTTTAATGAAAATCTTCGTTTATCATTTTTAAAATCATAAAATCTTTAGTATTTCATATCTCCGAAAGTTATAGCGAACAGATCACACATAAATTATCAACACTCGCCACATATTTTTTATTCGAAAGTAATACAAAATTGCTATAAATACATTTGGAATTATTTGTTTTATTATAGACGAACCATAAATCATAGCAAATGTTTCTTAATTTTTCTAAAATTAAATTAAAATTAACATAATCTAATATATTACAAAATCAATCTGTACGGGACACCTTTACTCGAAGCTCGACTCGCAATTTTCAAATTGTTTTGACGAGTACCTATACAGGATGTCCCATTTTAATCTATCACCCCCCTAATTTTTTTTATCTATCAATAAATCAAAAAATGTTTCGAATAAAAGTTGTTTGGTTTTGAGGGGGACCAAATATTAATTTTTGTTTTTTTGGACGTCTTCATGGTCAAATAGAGCCAACATTTTTTTTTTCAAATGGATACCTATATTTTTCATTACGGTATCTTATTGTTTGGAAAAAAACAAACAGCTTTTGTTTCAAATAATTTTTTGTATGACATCATTTTTTTTTAATATTTAACAAAATAATTTTAGATTTCAGATTTTCACTAATTTTTTACTCGAAACCTATTAACTTTAGAGGAAAAGTGTAAAATACAAAAAAGGTTTATTCTAATCTGGTATAACTAGAAAAATGATTTCAGATTTTTTTCAATTTAATTTTTTTTTTGCTTTAATATTTTGAAGAGCAAAAGTTAAAAACAAATTCTGATATAATTTTCTTAGTTATATCAAAATAAAATAAACATTTTTTGTATTTTACACTTTTCCTCTAAAGTTAATGGGTTTCGAGTAAAAAATTAGTGAAAATCTGAAATCTAAAATTATTTTGTCATACAAAAAATTATTTGAAACAAAAGCTGTTTGTTTTTTCCAAACAATAAGATACCTACCGTAATGAAAAATATAGGTATCCATTTGAAAAAAAAAATGTTGTCTCTATTTGACCATGAAGACGTCCAAAAAAACAAAAATTAATATTGTGTCCCCCTCAAACCCAAACAACTTTTATTCGAAACATTTTTTGATTTAATTAATAGATAAAAAAAATAGGGGGGTGATAGATTAAAATGGGACATCCTGTATAATAAACTATATTAACTATTATATTTTTTACATCATATAAATAAAATTTACGAAAAAAATGTGAGGGAATATTCAAAATAAAATAGATATAAATTGCAAAGTCCATTTAGGTCTTCAAATCAAAATATATTCCTCACCCACGAGGATTACTAAAAATATCAATACGTACTCTAAATTCATAGTGACAACCAATGTTAGATTGGTCCATTTTTCATATTTATTTCCATTTGAATGGTTGGAAAATATAGTAAATATATATGTTATAAAAACGGTGACCCGGTGAATTTTTATGTTGTGTAATTTTTCAGCAGACTGAAAGAACGATTTTATTACAGTTATTTCGTCAGCAGTATTTTTACATTTGCACTGAAAAAATTGTGTATATGTATACTTTTTAAATAAATCGTTTTGAAAATAAATACACGCACAAGAGTATTTTAAACAAAAATCAGTTTTGCAAATATGAAATTGTTGCCAGTATTATTACGGTAACAAATGAATGGCTTTTGTATAAATTTCAATAAAATATGTATTTGTATGCACATACATGGGCGTAGCCAGAATTGTATTTAGGGGGGGGCAAATTTTTTTTTATGTAACATATTTTAGTTTAAAAAAATCAGGTCAAAATTAATTTCCGTGGATCTTTTTATATTCACAGCACTTTAACAAAACAATTTTTTAAAGACTTCCCAGCGGATTATTTCCAAAATAACGAATTTTCAGAGAAAATTTGTCAGACAAAAGTTTCATGGCTTTGAGGGGGCTATATATTGACAACATGTGTTGACCTTGAAAAGGTCACCATTATGGGTTTTTTTAGGTTCTTTTTCAAATGTAAACTCATATTTTTTGTTACAGATTCGTAATTAACAATCGAAAATAAGTAACTTTTGTCTGAAATATTTTTTTCTGAAAATGTCAATTTTGTAGGATATGGAGCAAAACAAACAGTAATTTCTGGATTTTAAATAATTTTGTACTCGAAAACTACCAATTTATAAAAAAATATTACAAGAGAAAAGAAATGTTTAGATTTCGGAAAGGATTTTCAGAATTTTTTTTAAAGTAATTATTAATTAAAAAAAAATTGTTTTTAAAGAAATTTTTCGAAAAAAAAAAAACGAATTAAAAATAAGTAAAAATTCTCCGATAATTCTTGTTGAAAACTAAGCACTTTTTGCTTCTTGCGATTATTTAAAAAAACAATAGTTTTCGAGTAAAAAATTATTTAAAATCCAGAAATTACTGTTTGTTTTGCTCCATATCATACAAAATTGACATTTTCAGAAAAAAGTTACTTATTTTTTTTAGTTAATTACGAATCTGTAACAAAAATATGGGTTTACATTTGAAAAAGAAAAGTTGAACCTAAAAAACCCATAATAGTGACCTTTTCAAGGTCAACACATGTTGTCAATATACAGCCCCCTCAAATCCATGAAACTTTTGTCTGACAAATTTTCTCTGAAAATTCGTTATTTTGGAAATAATTCGCTGGAAAGTCTTTAAAAAAAACACCCGGTATGGTCTTTATTAGATGTTTTTATTTTATTTTTTATTTTCCCTGAAATTTTAGTTTACATGTAAAAACAAAAGATTGTGATTAAAAAAAACTTTGATATAAGATTTTCTGGATCCAAAATATAAAATTACGTTCAAAAATCCAATGGACATCATAGAAATCTAGAAATATCCCTGTTTAGACAATGTACTGATTTACTTATTACTTTTTGTCCACAAGCTAGGGGGGGGGGGGGCAAGCGCCCCCCCCTGGCTACGCCCATGTGCACATACGTACAGGATGATCAAAATAAAATGAATTTTTACTTTGAATATAGTAGGTACACGCGTTAGAAGTATGTATGTATATAATTTTAGAGATTGGAAAAATAGTTTTTCAACTATTGCGAAGAATGTAACTATTGTAATTTTTATTACATATCTCTCCATCGATTTCAGAAAACTGGTTTGATTGAACCCAATTTGAAATCAACTATTTGCAACTATTTTACTTTTCTATTTTTAAACTATTTGACTTTTTTATCCAACGTTAAAAATGTTGTATTGAAAAAAATCACAGAGACAAACTTTGAAATAATTATAATTATTAATATTGATTTTTTGGTAACAATTTATAAGTATAAGTTATAGGCCGTTACAATTTACACAAAATTTACATTAAATTTTCACAAAATTTAATGTAAATTGTATTATTTTTACGTGAGAAAAAAATGAATACCGAAATATCGATTTTCCGCCATTTTCTCGAAAAATTTGAGGTTATATTGAAAAACGCTTTGTGTGAAGTTTTAGATTTTTTTATTATCTATAACTTTTGTGGTGTATATTTTTGGCTAGAACAACGATTCTCAACCCGTTGTACGCGTACCCATAGGGGTACGCGTTTCATGACTTGGGGGTACGCGAAAAAAAATGAGTAATGGCCGATGTTAAAAATATAACTATTTTCCTCTCGTCTCGATTCAGTTTCCCGCTGTTACGTAACTTTTCACATTAAATTACAGAATAATAAATATACAGAAGCGACACTCAACAATTGGATTTCAAATCCTTTCAATGTAGAATACTTTCGAGTAGCTAAATTATCTATCAAAGAAAAAGAGAACTTAATTGATCTTTCAAATGACTACTTTGAAAGTCGAATTTAAAGGAAAATAAACTTTTGGTCACATATCAGCACCGAATATGGACAGCTTTCTGCTAAAGCACTTAACGTTTTGTTACCATTTATAAGTACAGTGCTGGTGAAAAGAGCATTTTCTTCGTATCTCTTTATTAAAAACAAATACCGTAATAAACTGAATGCAGCTCCAGATTTAAGATTGTACCTTGCATCAATCGAACCTGATTTCAAAAAACTATGTGCCTCAAAGCAAGCACAAGGATCTCACTGAATATAATAAGTTAAGTTAAAATTAAGGAAGTGTCTATTCGTCCGAATATCGGACGATTATTTTTTTTTAAATAATACGATTGTCGTATGAATAACTAATATTTATTTGTCCGACAATTTTTTTTGCAATACGCTGCCTAGTTGAATATAGACCAAAATAATGTATTAAAGAATTGTGTAGAATCAAAAGTGCTACAATAAAGTCCACGACACCATATGTCTAACTTTTATATTTAAGCCACAATGACTGCTTTTATGTTACAAAGAAAACAGAATTCCGTAGTCCACGCGATCGAAGCCGCTTGTGCCAAGCTAGTACATGTATAAATAAACAATTAAACAATTAATTTATAATCAAATAAATAATAGCATATAAAAATATTTGACAGCAGTCGTTATATTAATTGAGATTAATTATTATATTGTAATAATTCAATGGGTAATTATAAATTATTAAAATAGATAAAATATATTTTATAATAATAATAAAATTTTCTGTTCAGATTCAGATTCAGAAATAAATTCTGATATTGATACTGTATGCGAGGCAAGAAAAAATGGAAGTGATGATTTATTGAACGTTAACCAACGTTGGTCGTGAGAATATTGCACGATTATTTTCCGATAATAACAATTTATTTTAAAGTGAAACTTTTATTACATCGTCTCAAACTTTTTCGTCTGTGTGTTGCATGTCGCATTACGCTCGGCCGCGGAGTAGGGATAAATACGTCATTACTTCATAAAGTACAATTGTAGGTACCTCTAACTTTAATACATATAACGTTTCCCAAATAGAATAATATTAAAAAGCCGACCGGCCGGTTACCCATTCAACATATGTCTTATCATGATGCTGCTTAACTTTGGTGCAATGATAGACAGGTGTATATGAAATATAGGCTGTCTACTGCATTCCTAGAATGTTTAATTTACAGTATAAAATACGTCTCATGTTTGGAGGCATATAACATAAGTTATATACCTATTAAAATTTTAATTATTTTGTTTCAATAATTTTTAATTTTTAAAGTGAAACTTTTATTACATCGTCTCAAACTTTTTGGTCTGTGTGTTGCATGTCGCGTAACGTTTGGACTGCGCATGCGTGGAACAAGCAGCCATTCATTGTATGACAGTTTATGTACTGTGTGCTATTATACATATTTAGTAAGTTTGTATTGTAATTTGTCAGTGTTTAATGTACATGTTGTTATTTATTTGCTTTTGGTAAACAACGACACAGCTAGTGAGTCCAAAAAACTGATCAACGAGAAAGAATAGTGCAAAAATGAATGACGATGAATTAATTTTACGCACAGATTTTACGCCGTAAAAAAACAGAACGCCGACAGAGCACGTGCTTATAGAAAAAGGAAAAAAGATCTTGGTTTTTATATAGAATTTATTAGTATTATTAGAACTTTTTGCTGGTGCATGTTGTTGTTTATGGATTTATTTCAATTTTGAGTGCTTGAATTTATTATTCCGAAAATTTTTAGTTAAATGTCTATAATGTGAAAAAAAAGTTTCACTTTTACCGTGGTTTCATAAAACCACACAATCCTTTTTAGGTATTGATTCATTAAAAACAATAAATTCTACCACGTCTTCATCTGAAATGAAAAAAACAAGTTAATAAAAATAAAAATAATCATCCGACTATCGGACGATTATTTTTATTTTTATTAATACGACAATCGTATGGATAGCAACAGCCTAAAATTAATGTAAAATTGCGAATATTTAACTTTATATTTATAATAGTATATATTTATTGTGTTTTTTTATTAAAAAATTATGTATCTATAAAAAATCTTTTAGTTTTTATTAATAAACATTTTGGGCACACTCCTTGACACGTTATTGTTATTTCTTTAGTGTTAGAACAAGTTTAAAATAATAACAAGTACGAGTATTTAAATTATAAACATTTTTGGACCCCCTTTTCATAGATTGAAAAGTGAACTCACATTTTTTTCATTTACCCCATTGAGTGGGATGTCATTTGATAGGTCTCCTAAAATGCAATAATAAAAGTCAAATGACTTTTTTTAAATTAATGTAAAATTGCGAATATTTAACTTTATATTTATAATAGTATATATTTATTGTGTTTTTTTATTAAAAAATTATGTATCTATAAAAAATCTTTTAGTTTTTATTAATAAACATTTTGGGCACACTCCTTGACACGTTATTGTTATTTCTTTAGTGTTAGAACAAGTTTAAAATAATAACAAGTACGAGTATTTAAATTATAAACATTTTTCTAATATAAGGGGTACAATTTAGGATAATGAACTGCCAAGGGGTACGCAAGCTAAAAAAGGTTGAGAACCGCTGGGCTAGAAGATCACGTTTCGGCGAAAATCGCGAAAACCCACTTTCAACTCCTAAAAATCACCCCCATTTCACAATTTTACTTTATCTCGAATATAATTTTGTTTTTTCTCTTAATCATAACCTTAACTAAATTTTCTGGCTATATAGTCTTTGCTTGTTATTCATTTTTAAAAAAAAAGGTATTGGTACTAGCCGGATAGTCGAGTTGTATTTTATACTTGCTTATACATAGAATGTTTTTTTTAATTTTTTTAGTAATAGTAATACAATTGTTTGTAGTAATAGTAAATTTCAAAAATTACTATAGTATTTCGCTAACTATTTTGATTAAAATCAACTATTTTACGAGAAAAAAAATCTATACAGGGTGTCCATAAGATAAGCGTGAAATGCATGGGGATATCCTAATCGGTAAGAGATACAGATGTAGTTAAATCAGATGAATTATTTGTAAGGGGTGAGTATTACAACATCAAAAAATATTAATAATTTTATGTGGTTTAGGCGGTATACCCAAAAAAACTGAAAATTCAGAATTACTTTAAATGGCTATAATTTTTTTGGCAATGTAGATAGGTACTTTTTGTTTACGGTTTCTTAAAACACTTTTTTGAGTAAAATTGATCGGTGTATTTAGAATTTTTATATGACTTTTAGTTTCCGAGTAACAAGCCCTAACATTAGTTTTTCTTATGGGTCGCTAAGTTGGCTATATCATATTTGAACGTGTTTTTTTTACTCTACTTTACAACGATATGTCACATGACATATTTATTATAGAAAATAAGTCGAAGTAGGTACTAAATACTGGTGATATTTATAAATTATTTTATTACAAACATTTAAGTAAGCCATGAAAAACAAAAATTGTTGAACAGAAATCGCAATAACAACAATGAAAATAACAAATGCATATTTAAAAACAATAAACTATTACTAAAAAAAGGTTCATACTTTTTTTTAATAATAAGTATGACATGATTGACATGTGCCACATCGTTATAAAGTAGAGTAAAAAACACGTTCAAATATGCCATAGCCAACTTAGTGGCCCATAAGAAAAACTAAATTTAGGGCTTGTAACTCAGAAACTAAAGGTAATATAAAAATTCTAAATACACCTATCAATTCTACTCAAAAAAATGCTTTAAGAAACCGTAAACAAAAAGTACCTATCTACTTAAGCCATTTAAAGTAATTCCGAATTTTCAGTTTTTTGGGTATACCGACTAAACCACATAAAATTATTAATATTTTTTGAAGTTGTAATACTCACCCCTTTCTTACAAATAATTCATCTCATTTAACTACATCTGTATCTCTTACCGTTTAGGATATCCCCATGCATTTCACGCTTATCTTGGTTAGCCTGTATGTATACAACTTTTTTTCCAATCTCTAAAATTATATGACATTATTGAAAAACAACTATAAAAATAATCTCAAATATTTTGAAAACATCAAAAGATCCCACAATTTTATTTTAAATATATTTTATGAATCTAATATTTCTATCAGATATTAAAATCTTAGTTTCGGAAACTAAGATATTTGAAACTAGAAAATATTTATTTCACCATTAAGTAATTATTCTAGATTTTTTTAAACATTTGTTTGTTTTTTTTTCTTAAATAAAACATATTGAAAAAGTTTTAAAATTTTAAAAATAATTCTCAAAGTCTTATCAGATCAAACTAAACATTTTTTGTTTCTGAGTAAAAAAGAATTGAAAGTTCAAAATCTCGAATTATTTTGTTAGATATTTTGGAAAGGTTAAGTTTTTCCAAAAAAAGTTTTCAATGAAAGGTTAGTGTTTTTTCACGTAGATTAAAATTACTAAATAAAATCTATAGGTATTCCTATTTAAAAAAATGATATTTACATTCATATGACCTTGAAAACACCACCTAAAAAAATTCATTCGAGTACGTCTATTTTCCCTCCAAACCGTGCAACTTTTCTTTGAAAAGTTTTTTAATAAAATTTCACCATAAAAAGTTATCATAGGTTTGTACTTAAAATGGGTCACGCTGTATATTTTCAATAAAATATTTTTAAATACTATTCAGTGCGTTCATGATGAAAGGAACAAATTCGTTTAAAATTCAGGTAATGATTTTGTGGAAAACGCTCAGACCCGTCGATTAGTATTTTTAGTTGCGGATTTTTTGGCATAAAAAATTGTATACAGGGTGTCTCAAGAAGAACATACGCAGTCATAATCGATTTTTTTAAATAGAACACCCTCTGGTATGTTGTAAAAAAGTGTTCAGAATTAACTGTAGGTACAATTCAAAAATGGCATAATATACAAGATGTTCCATTTGAAAAAACCAATGATGGTTGCATATATTCATCTTGAGACACATTTCAAACGTCATTATTCCATAAACGGCTGATTTTAGAGATATGGTATGTTGTACAAAAAGTATTCAGAATTTATTGTTTAATTCAAAAATCCGCAATTAAAAATACTAATCGAAGTGTCTGAGTGTTTTTCCACAAGATCATTACCTGAATTTTAAACGAATTTGTTCCTTTCATCATGAACGCACTGTTTATTACCTATATACGATGTCTTCGGGAAATAATTGCCCTAAATACATATTTATGTCCTATAACACATGTATATCTAAATAACATATATGACCTTTTATTATCAAAATATGTAACGTCATAAAATTACTGAAAAATAAAAACATATTTAAATATTTATAAAACTATCATAAAGTAACAAACACATAAGATAACAAATATCTTTAGAGTATTCCATGAACACTATACTTTAAATCAAGCAAAGAAAATGTAAATTAAACATTTAAAACTTTAATTAAATCCTCAAAAGAGACTGAAAAACATAAAGAATATCAAATGAATCTGACAGAGACAAACGTACGAGAGTGTAAACTTTTATTTGTGAAAACAGTTTTATCTCCGTCATTTAACTCCTTTAGTTTACTCGAAGATTTTCGAAACGTCATATCCGAACACCATGACGTGTATATACATGCTTTTTAACGCCCGCAGCAAAAATATGTACCTGTGTGCGTCTAAAAATATATAATTTCAATAATTTTCGTTTTTATTAGGGTTCCGTAGAAAACTAGGAACCCTTATAGTTTCTCCATGTCCGTCCGTCCGTCCGTCTTCAAAACTTTTGAGATAATAAGATGAAATTTGGTATACGGTCGTAGATTAATGACCCAAAAACAGAAATGATATGATTTAAAAAAAAAATTTTTAGGGCCCCCTTTCCATAAAATGAAAAGTGTTTTCAAAAATAAAATTTCACTTACCCCATTGAGTGGGGTGCCATTAGAAAGGTCTCCTAAAATGCAACAAAAAATGTAACAGAACTTTTTGATTTTAACCCTTCAATCACGATGTATTTGCTCTCCAAAATCATTAAAAAAGCGACCCCCCCTCTATTTTCTAAACTATCAATTCAAAAAATCTGAAAAAAATCCAGAATGTAGCTTTTAATTAGTACTTTCACTAAATATTATAACGAACATTCTCAAAAATATTTTGGACCCCCCTTCTACAGACTGAAAAACGAACTCTCATTTTTTCCCCAGTTACCATTAAGTGTGGTGTCATTTGATAGGTCTCCTAAAATGCAATAAAAAATGTCGAATAACTTTTTGATTTCAACCCTTCAGTCACGATATATTTGCTTTCTAAACTATTGATTCAAAAAATCTGAAAAAAATATTCAGAATATAGTTTTTAATTAGTACTTTCACTGAAATTTATATCGAGCATTGTCAAAAATATTTTCAATTTTGGACCCCCCTTTCATAGATTTAATAATGAACTTACATTTTTTTCATTTACCCCATTGAGTGGGGTGTCATCTGATAGGTCTCCTAAAATGCTAAAATAAAAGTCAAATGACTTTTTGATTTTAACCCTTCAGTCACGAAAATTTTGAAATAACTCTTTTTTATAAATCGTAGTGAGAATGACACTACGGAACCCTATCATGTGCGTGCCCAACACGCACTTGCCGTTTTATTTAAATAGTTTAGTTAAATACTCTTCAAAATCGGTTCACTTATTTTTGTGTTAAAAAAATATTTGTTTTAAAAACAATAATTTTTTGGCCCTATGGTCAGTCCGCGGTAATCGATACCAGATAGTTAAAAAAATATTTTACGAAAATGAATACTAAAATATAAAATTAACAGGCTATTTAACATCAATTTTCATAAACCAAAAGAAAATTTGAAAAATTTTAGTTAATTTTCAAAATATTTCATAAAAGACCTTAAAAGAAATAAGGTGAAATCAAAATAACTTACTTAAGAATAAGTGACGATCGTGGCAAACTATTAAAAGTCTTTGACAATTACATATCAAACGTGACGTTTGACCAAATTAAAAAAAAATTACCCTCACAACAGTAATGACTAAGGGTGACCGCATTTATTATAAATTTAATGAGTCTATTGATGTATTTGATAAATAATTGTTATAAGTATTAGTTAATAAAATCAATAAGCAATTAAACACACAAATAGTACTCTTATTTTACCTTTTATTCAACTTGTCACACCCGTCACAATGTTTGTTGAATAATAACCAGTTAAATATATTACGTATTTACCTGATGCTCTTGTGTTACTAAAACGTAACATATTAAAGTATGATTATTATAAAGTATCTTCAATATATTCGATAAACTTTTGAGATTTTGAATAGAGGTTGCAAGACTTGCAATAGTTGGCGTCACACCCGTCACAGGGCTTTGAACGCTGGCATTTTTTTTGTAAAATAACCGTAGACCTTTTATTCTTTCAATATGCATGTATTACATTAAGATCTATAGAAAAATGGTAAAACCATGTTATTAACTAGTTTTATTTAGAAATTATGAACTCCAATCCGAGTTGAAATGTCATACCCGTCACAGCGGACTGACCCCTTAGTCATTTTTACCTGTGTGTTATAATTATGTAAGATGGTTACATACATATCTCCTCCCCATCCAGTCATATAGAATTTATTAGGTACGTTAAGCTATATGAAGTTTATTTACACCAGAAATAAAAATACAAGAAAATTCAACATCGTTGACAGTGGGTGGACACCTACCAAAAAACCAACTTAATATATTATACCGGGTGGCTCAACTAAAACGAAACGGCCGCACTTGTGGTCAGTTAAAATAAGATATTGAAAAAACGCTCGAACACGTCGATTTTGCTTTCAAGGGGGACATATTTTGCTATAAAATTTTTGCAAGAATCTTTTCAACCCTCAGGGTTATGAGCATAACCCTTAAAATTTTAAATGATAAGGCAAATGATACCTCAGATTTTCATTCTAAACAAGGTGCTTTTTGTTTTCTTTTTCAAATATGTTTAGTTTTAGTCAACAAACATTTACAAATTAAATTCAAACAAAATAAGCTTATTTTCTTATCAGATAGGTTTGATAAGAAAATACGCCTAATTTGTTTTAAATTTTAGTTCTAAATGTTTGTTTTGTTGATCAGAAAATCAAGTAAATAACATGACTAAAATTTAGAATGAAAAATCCTTTCAAATGAGGTATCACTTGCCCTATCATGCTATTTAAAATTTTAAGGATTGTGCTCATAGCGCTGAGGGTTGAACAAATTCTTGCAAAAATTTTATAGCAAAAGATGTCCCCTTGAATGCAAAATCGAAGTGTTCGAGCGTTTTTCCAAAATCTTATTGTAAATGAACAAAAGCGGTCATTTCATTTTAGTTGGGCCAACCTGTATATAATCTATATCTATAAAAGAGTTTGTCCTTAACCACTCACTCACTCACTCACTCACTCATATATCAACGTACAGCCCAAACCCCTAGACCTAAAAACGTGAAATTTCGTAGGTGAAATTCAACCCCTACGAGGTTAAAACGGGGTGTCAAAGTTTATATAATTTTTTTTTTTTTTGTTCGCATTTAATTGAAACTTATCGAACAAACTCTATTGCCCGGTATTATAAAGAAATTTGCGAATCGCTTTGTGATTTAGTAAGAGAAAGATATACAGAATTCACTCAATATAAAAAGAAACGGGTATCACTTTATAAAACTATTATACAGGGTCCTCCAATAGTGCGTCCGGCATTGTTTTACGCCCAAACTATTGAAGATAGAGAGTTAGGATAAAAATTTTACTATATATATCGACCCTAAAGAATTTCAGGAAAATATTTTCAACCCCCTAAAACCGCTCCTTGGGAGGTAGTTTGAGGGGTACATACCCGTTTCTCAGTAAAATCAAATGGAATGGTGTATCAAAAAGTACATATTTGTAAGGATAATGAAAAAATAAGAAACTTTCGTAAAACAAAAATTTTCATACTTTCAATTGTTTAAAAAATATGGCGACTTGTTATCAAATTTTAGAGTTTTACTCAAAGTACTCTAATTTCGTTAAATATTTATGGAATTTTATTATTATTTTAAATTTAGAAAGTAGAAATAATGAACTTTGTAAAGATGTATGATTATTTGAGATTTTAATAGTTTAAAGTGTCATACTCGACATACCAAAAATTGAAAAGTTCAATTAGGGATAATTCAAAATTTTTAAATACAATGGTATATCAATTAGTACTTTTTCTTAAAGTAGATATGTAAATAAACAGTTTTTGATAAAAAAAAATTAAAATTAAAAATTATAATTTTCAGTTTTCAATTTTAAAATTATAATTTTAAATTTTAAATTTTCTTAACAAAAGTTGTTTATTTACATATCCTTTTTAAGAAAAAGTACCAATTGATATACCGTTGTATTTGAAAATTTCGAATTATCCCTAGTTGAACTTTTGAATTTTTGATATATCGCGTATGACACTTTAAACAATCAAAATCACAAATAGTCATACATCTTTACAAAGTTCATTTTTTCTACTTTCTAAATTTGAAAAAATAATAAAATTTCAATAATTTTTAACGAAATTAGAGCACTTTTAGTGAAACTCTAAAATTTGAGAACAAGTCGCCATATTTTTTAAACAATTGAAAGTATGAAAATTTTTGTTTTACAAAAGTTTCTTATTTTTTTATGATCTTTACAAATATGTACTTTTTGATATACCATTCCATTTGATTTAACTGAGAAACGGGTATGTACCCCTCAAACTACCCCCCAAGGAGCGGTTTTAGGGGGTTGAAAATATTTTCCTGAAATTCTTTAGAGTCAATATATCTAATAAATTTTTTATCCTAAAACTCTATCTTCAATAGTTTGGGCGTAAAACAATGCCGGACACACTATTGGAGGACCCTGTATACCCGTTTCTTTTTGTATTGAGTGAATCCTGTATATCTTTCTCTTACTAAATCACAAATTTGCGATTCGCAAATTTCTTTATAATACCGGACATAAATAATGAAACAATTATTTCGGTATTTCCCAAAATTTAACCTCTGGTAGGGGGGTGGAAAAAATTGTAACAAATTTTTTTTTTGTATTCACCGAATGAAATATGGCACAAGTAGATACTATACAAGACAAATATCAGTTACGAAAATTCAACCCCTATGGGAATGGGGGGGGGGGGGTAAAATTTTGATATATTTATCTTCATAATTAATTGTTGATGCATGATATGAAAGTAAATTCGGACAAATTAATATTCAATTAAAAATGAACGTTCGATATTCAAGCCCTAACAGCATGGGACGGGGACGAGGATGAATTTAGATATGTAGTTGCTTTACTTATAAAGGTAAATTCGGGCAAAATAGTCATGCATCTATTAAAATAAAATTTTCGACATTCAACCCCTAATGGCGAGGGTAAACAGAGGGTTAGTTTTTACAATTATTAACTAAAATCCAAGATATTTACGTTTTTTTATAGGTAATGGATAAAAATCAATATAAAAAATATGTCATCTCCTATCAAGTATGGAGGGTTCAAATTAGTTTCGAAGTTTACGCGAGCGAAGCCGCGGGATTCCGCTAGTAGTATATATTGCACACCCCAAGCAGGCTCTGCTTGGAAGTGTGTTCTATTATCGTGCTAAAAATTTTTTTCGTATATAAATTGATAAAATGAGCATTATATCATAAATTTCTTCAGTATTCCACTTACATTTTTACATTTTCTGATAGAAAACATTACAGTCTCCATTTATACTTAGTTTAATATCGATCGGTTTTAATTTTCTGTTATAAAAATATAAATAAAGTTCAATTTGTTGATTTAACCCCCTTTTTTGATAAAAACGCCGAACTGTAGGCTACATTTCGAAATAAATTTGCACCAATCCTTTTGAATTCACTTCATCTATTATCAGAATAGAACCCTATTAAAACTCAACAAAATTGGATAACTAGAAGTAAGGAAATTTGCAGTTTATTTAAACAAAAATTCATATTTTGACAAGAATTATTTTTACAAATAGAGTAGTTGCTCGGTAGTTCATAAGATTACCGTAAGGCGCTTTTTCTTCATACGTCACTTCAAATTCCAAGTATTACAATTATTATATTGTGTTAATTAATATATAAATACATGTAGGTACAATGTACATCGATACGTGCTGTATTTTAATTATTTTATTCAAAGCCAATCAATCTTTTTAATCAAGATAAAGTCTGGTAAGTTTGCATTTTTAAAACAAATATATAATGTACCTATACATATACCTAACCTATAAACGTTACATTGTTGTTTCATTTTAAATGCTCTGCTAGACATCAGGTGAACACAGCTGTTATCGCTGCAATATGTGGATGTATTTATCTTTCTAATTATTATTATTAATTAATTAATTTACTTTATACATTTTACAAAAAAAATATTTTATATAAAAATTGTAAATTAAAATGATTGTTTTATTACTATACATCCTAAATTTAAATAAAAACGGTAATAATCAATTGATATCAAGATTCATTGTTGATTTTCTAAAAAATCTTAATGAGTGATAAACTTCATTTTATATATTTATATAATATTAATTACCTCCAATATTTTTTTCAAACATCCTTTTAAGTTTCACCAATTATATTGTATCGTATTTATTTGATATTATAAATTAATACATTTTTTTTATGTTTAAGGGGTGTGCATTTTATGGTCTAGCCATAGTATTTAGTTTCTATTTGTTAATAAAATAATAATTACAAACATATAAAGGCAAATGCATTGTAAAGGTATTGAACAAAAACTGAATACAATATTCGAAACATGAATCAAGAATAAATAACACATATTGCATAGTTTTTATAGTTTAATTTCCAACAAAATACGATGAGTCGTATTTCAAAGTGAACCCTTGTGTATTCGGATACAAATAAAGTAAAGTAAAAGGTGTTATTAAAGGGTCCGGGTTTGACCACATTCTACCGATTGGATAGAGATAGAATATAAGAGAGAAGGAGCGACCGAACAAGTCATGGGAAATTTATTTCTGGAAGATATGGAACGGTAAGAAGAAAATTGGGGAATTGGTACGTGACTTACCTACTGGATGTAATTCATTTAAAATACTCACTTGTTTGTATTAGGTCGATAGGAATTGTATACAGAATATACCAAATACAGTAGAAACCGGTTGTAACGACATCGAAGGGACTGGTTATATTGGTCGTAAAAAGCGGATAGTCGTAATAACCAGTAAAAATTCAATTATATGGGATTCAATCGGAACTTTAATTTTGAGTCGTTAAAACCGATAATTGATTTATTTGGACCCTTTATCAAAGTGTTTATACATTATTCTTAAATATGTAGTTAAAGGATCATTTAAACCAGTGGTTCCCAAAGTGGTCTCTACGGACCCCAAGGGTTCTCCCTGGCACGTTCAGGGAGTCCGTGGAAAATTAAAATCGATTTGGGGGTCCCTGAACAACGTCAGGGGGCCCGCGCACATTTTTATTAATATGGAAGTTAAAATAAATAACAATGAATAAATTACACTGGCCGACAGGCATTTTGCTGCAGGGCATACAACAACTTTTTAAGGGTAATTTGGACACGCTGAATCCAAAAATGACCACAGTTTTGCTCAATCAGCTCTTGTTTTTGCAATATTGCAAAAAAATACAATATTTTTCGATATGCAAACATTCAAAATCTCAAAGTCATTCCCTTCGAAAATCTATTTTTTAGCAAAAATTCGGCAATTTTCAAAATTTAAAGCGCATTAACACAAACAATGTTTGTCCAATATTAATGTTACTCACTAAATTAGTCATTGTGTTAAAATTTCAACGTAATTGAATAAAAATTGGTGAAGTGGTACTAAAATCAACTGCACGTGTCAAAATTTAGTAGTTTTTCACCCAGGGTCCGTGGGAAAGTTTTGACTATGAAAGGGGGTCCGTGGGCCAAAAGAGTTTGGGAACCACTGATTTAAACCAATTATTTTTTTTTACAAAATAATACCTCCTCCTCTAAAACCATCATAATCAATTTTTTAATTTTTTTAACCAATATTTATCTAAGGCAGCTATTACACTATCAAATATATATGTCAAAGGTTTGATCTAAAATTATAAGTAATTTCGTAGCCGAATCCGTCCACGAACAATTTTCTGTCGCCATTTTGATTTATCCGTCAAAAAACTTTGATTAAATATAAGAAACTGTCATTATCTATGATAAAAAAAATATTATGAAGATAAATATTATAAAAGTTGACGTATTACACTCATATTTCTTTGATCAAAGAAATTTTATCACATTTCTTTGATAGTGTAATAGCCGCCTAATTATTAAAATAATTAAAGGATCGACATATCTACAAATAAATAAAAAACTTTTTAAGAAAAATATAAAACTGATTTAATCCGTGTAATTTGTATTTTTTTATCTAATACATTTTTATAATTCAAAAAAAGTGCATTTAAATACAAGCCTTTAAAATGTGCTATGTTCGGTTCGTATAAGTTCAAATAACAATTACTAAGAAACAGTGATTTCTACACTGAAAAAATTTACTGTTAATTTTTAACATAAAAAACATGTTAACGGAGGACGAAATTTCATTCTGTGAAAAATGAATCGGTAACGTAGTTATATTTCATACCAACAGTATCAAAAAATTACTATACCGTATGTGAAAAGATAGTAAATGCACTGCTATATTTTACGAATGTCGATTTTTACTATACCATTCTATTGAAATTTAGCATACAGTTATGTTAAAATTAACTAAAGGTTATGTGATAAAGTAACAAAGTATATATCCTGGAGTCCCCTTAGTATGTCATTGTAATTTTTCATTTATTTTAAATTCTAGCGACTTTTCTGTTAATTTCTTTCAGAAGTTGATTCTGTCCTCAGGTTCACAGCATTTGCTTTTAATTTTTAAGGGGTTACATACAGTCAGCAGGCCAAAAAAAGGGTTTTTTCAAGAATTTTTTAAAGAGAGACTATTAAATTTATTAGTGTAAAAAACTGTACACATATTATGGTAACTTTAAGTTGTATTTTAACATTTTTTATTTGTAAAAATAATAATTTCGAAAGCTGCTACAGCTGTTCATCAGGAGGTCCTCTCAAAAAAGGCGCCTTGCGGTGACCACGATTTCTCTGGACTGGATCATTTAAAATAAAAAACCCAAACGGATTTCGTTAAAGTTATGTATAATCTTGTACTTAATTGAAGGAATAAGCAACATATTTTTTTGACAAAATGGTGGCTTCTCAAACGAAAATATTTATCGGTGAGATAAAACCGTCTATTAATTACTAAAAAATATACTTAAGAAACTTGTGTTAAAATCTGAGACTGATCGGTTCATCCGTTTCCGAGGAATCGTGGTCACCGACTTTAAAAACACAGATTTGAGAAAAACGCTCCGACCTCATACTTTCAAACGGTCAGAGACGTCTTTACAAATATGCGTGTAACTTCAAAAATAATCGCCGGATTGACTTGAAATTTTCTGTGTGTGTATTTAAATATATGTACATTACGAAAATGAAATTAAAAAAAAATCGATTTTTTGAAAATTCTAACTGTATGTAACCCCTTAAAAGAATATTCTCTCCGTGTAGTTAATAATTGCAATATCATCAATAATCCAACACCTCACCTCATTGACGTCACACATAGGCACTCCTCTAATGCACCACTCTACATTCTCAATGACAAATGCAATTAAGATGTTCTCTCTCTGTACTACCTATATATACAGTTAAGTGCTCATGTTCCGTATTAGAGCATGCAACTGTAGGTAATGCTGGTAATCATCAACTTTAATTGAAAGCGATATGTGTTTTGATTTGGGTACAATTCTGTGTTGTATGCAATAGATATATAAGGTACTGGCACCAGTCATGGACACTAAGAGCAAAGTATAGTGATGCCTCGCATTACGTACGTAATTCGTTCCAGGAGCAAGTTCGTTAAACGAAAAGTTCGTGTTTTCCTATAACAATACATGTAAAAAAATTAATTCGTTCTGTAGCATAAAATATGGTACTGTAACATAAAAAAGATTGTACACACGTTTTTTATTTTTTAGTCACGCTCAGATTGTGTGAGTTAAGCGCAGAAAAGATTAGCTTTAGCGCAACCCGCGAAGTGGTAGCGCTTATATATATGCTCGTTTTCCGTACGTCTGTCTGTCTTTCACCGCAAGATCTCGGCCCTCTGACCACCTATAGACCTCGAGTTTTCGCTAAATGATAGGTTTGTGGTTTTAGTTTAGCCTATTTTAGAATTTTTTCCAGTCATACCCCCCCCCCCTCTAAAAAAATTCTATATATGGCTTCATGTACCTCGTTGGACTTTGATTGATTCACGAATCGATTGGCAAGGGTATTTTTTGAGTAGTGTCAAGTGGGTTGCGCGGCAACACCCACGTATGGGTTTTTATATATATTTTTTAATTTGATGGGCTTCATTTTTGTAATTTTCATGAACACATGTTACTAATAAAATGAATAACTCTTTATTAAATCAATTGAATTACCAAAGTCCGCAAATATATAGTTTGTTTTTTAAATTATAGCTTTTTTTGTATGTTTTTTCTCCAGTAATGGATAAAGTAAAACTAGTAATGGGTACCTTGCTAATGATTACATTATAATTAAGTTAAAAATAAAGAGCATACATTTTAAAACAATGCAATGTAAAGCATTTAGATACAAATTTATCAAAACCCACACGTGGGTGTACCCTTGCCAATCGATTCGTGAATCAATCCCGAGTCCAACGAGGTACAAGAAGCCATATATGAAAAATTTTGAGAGGGGGGGGGGGTCATAACCGGAAAAATTCCTAAAATTGCCTAAACTAGAACACCAGTCCTACCATTTAGCGAAAACCTAAGGTCTCTAGGTTGTCAGAGGGCGGAGATCTCGCAGTGAAAGACAGACGGACGGACGGACGGGTTGCGCTAAAAAAAATACACTTTTGTTGATAGTGTGGCTGAACCGCGATAATTATTTGTCCACTGTTTTTAAACAAAATAATTAGTAATCATGAAATCGCGCTGTAAGACAGTTAAATGTATATACCGGGTGTCCCAGATAACTTTTCCAGCATGGGGATCTCAGTATCTATAAGAGATACAGGTTTGGTTAAATCAGATGAATTATTTGTATGAAAGGGGTGAGTATTATTACACAAAAAAATATTCATAATTCTATGTGGTTTAGGCGGTATACCCAAAAAACTGAAAATTCGGAATTTCTTTAAATGGCTATAACTTTTTTGTTAAAGTAGATAGGTACTTTTTGTTTGCGGTTTCTTAAAGCACTTTTTTGTGTAGAATTGATTGGTGTATTTAGATTTTTAATATCACTTTTAGTTACTGAGATAGAAGCCCTAACTTTAGTTTTTCTTATGGGCTGCTAAGTTGGCTATGGCATATTTGAACGTGTTTTTTACTCTACTTTACAACAATGTGTCACTTGCCATATTTATTATCGAAAAAAAAATTATAATATATTTTTTCAAATAGTTCATTGTTTCAAATATTCATTTGTTATTTTGATTGTTGTTATTGTGATTTTTGTTTACAATTTTTGTTTTTCATGGCTCACTTAAAAGTTTGTAATAAAATACTTCATAAATATCACTGATATTTAGTATTTCGACTTTTTTTCAATAATAAATATGGCAAGTGACATATCGTTGTAAAGTAGAGTAAAAAACACGTTCAAATATGCCATAGCCAACTTAGCGGCCCATAAGAAAAACTGAAGTTAGGGCTTGTATCTCGGAAACTAAAAGTGATATTAAAAATCTAAATACACCAATCAATTCTACACAAAAAAGTGCTTTAAGAAACCGCAAACAAAAAGTACCTATCTACTTTAACAAAAAAGTTATAGCCATTTAAAGAAATTCCGAATTTTCAGTTTTTTGGGTATACTGCCTAAACCACATAGAATTATGAATATTTTTTTGTGTAATAATACTCACCCCTTTCATACAAATAATTCATCTCATTTAACCTAACCTGTATCTCTTATAGATACTGAGATCCCCATGCTGGAAAAGTTATCTGGGACACCCGGTAGATTAATATTCAGTAATGAGAGTAATCAAATATCAACAAATATTTCTAATTCAGTACATTTAATTAAAAATTGACCAACACTGGGGTAACGTCTAAGACTGGTGCTAGTATTTTATGTATTTCTGCGTGTTTATAAAATTATAAAAAAATATTTGCTATGAGACTTTCTTATACAGTGATCTCTTCATTTAAACGGATTTTCTTTTACGTGGTTGAAAATGTGGAAAGGTTTTCGATTACCACTTATTAATATACAGTCTGAGTCATATCAGGCGGAACAAACTTAAACCGTTGATTGAGAAAAATATTTCAAGTAAAAAAGTTCATATACACATGTGTCCAGAAATTCTTCGTGGGGGAGCTACAGACTCCCAAAGATTTTGACTAAAATTGGTTTTTATTTAATATCTGGAGAACCCATTGTGATAGAGCAATGAAAATTAATGCCTGGATTAGTAATAATACGTGTTATCGATTTCCAGTATCAAACAATGATTATTTAGACCAGAGATGTATGGGGCCTGTGGGCTCTCTGATTTTTATCTAGTATTTTTTTGTTCTTCACTTTTTTCTTATGTTTGGTATTTTTATAAGGTCATATGATACAAAATACACATAAATATACATTGTAAAGTTGTCATAAGATCAACCGTTTACGAGAAATACGATTGGGAAGATAGTTTTGCAGAATTTAACTTAATACGGATGCTAAAAATTACACAAAATAAATTTATATTCTTGTTCTAGTACTTAAAATAAGAAAAATAGTTGGTGTAAATATTCCTATTAATATGGCTCCTCATAGAATTATAGCCAGTTTTATTACTTTAATTCGTGCTTTATTAATTGACTAAAAAACGAAACTATACATTGTTATTGTTGTTAAGGATGCATTTTTGTAGGTAATTTACACCCACATTTATTCTTGTTTTTAATTATAGAACAAGAATATAAATTTAATTTGTGTAATTTTTAGCATCCGTATTAAGTTAAATTCTGCAAAACTATCTTTCACATTCTATTTCTCGTAAACGGTTGATCTTATGACAACTTAAGAAAGTATATTTATATGTATTTTGTGTCATATGACCTTATAAAAATACCAAACATAGGAAAAAAAGTGAAGAACAAAAAATACTAAATAAAAATCAGGGGGCCCACAGGCCCCAAACATCCCTGGTCTAAATAATCATTGTTTGATACTGGAAATCGATAACACGTATTATTACTAATCCAGGCATTAATTTTCATTGCTCTATCACAATGGGTTCTCCAGATATTAAATAAAAACCAATTTTAGTCAAAATCTTTGGGAGTCTGTAGCACCCTCATGAAGACTTTCCGGACACATGTTTATATAAACTTTTTTGCTTGTAATATTTGTCTTAATCAACGGTTTAAGTTTGTTCCACCTGATATGACTCACCCTGTATAGATAAGATACAATTTCATAGCTCCGTAGAAAACTAGAAATATTTATGCTTTCGCTATGTCCGCCTGTCTGTCTGTTTATCATAGCCCTCTCAAAATTTGATATTCGAGCGAGATTAATAACTTAAAAAATATAAATGATAAGACTTTTGAAACAACCCCATTCCTATAGAATGAAAAGTATACTAAATTTTTTTCACATACCCCTGGGTCAGTCCGCAGTAATCAATACCAGGTAGTCAAAAAATATTTTACGAAAATGAATACTAAAATATAAAATTAACATTTTAACTATTTAACATCAATTTTCATAAACCAAAAAAAAATTTGAAAAATGTTGGTTAATTTTCAAAATATTATTATTTTTTTTAAATTTAAACGCAAAAATAAATGTTTTAATGAACAAAATTTAAAAAAATGACATTTTTTTTAAAACTTTTCAATGTACGCAGCAAAAAAGGTTTCAATTTGAAAAAAATTTATTTACACCAAAATGTCCTTAAAAAAATCACTCATGTTCAAAATTGATATGGGTCAGTCCGCGGTAATCGATACCAGATAGTCAAAAAAATATTTTACGAAAATGAATACTAAAATATAAAATTAACAGACTATTTAACATCAATTTTCATAAACAAAAAAAAAAATTTGAAAAATGTTGGTTAATTTTCAAAATATTTCAAAAAATTTACAAAAAATTTCCAAAAAGACAACAAATAAGGTGAAATCACAATAATTTACTTAAAAATAAGTGATGATCGTGGCAAACTAATAAAAGTCTTTGACAATTACATATCAAACGTGACGTTTGACCAAATTAACAAAAAATTACCCTCACCAACAATAATGACTAAGGGTGACCGCATTAATTATAAATTTAATGAGTGTATTGATGTATTTGATAAATAATTGTTATAAGTATTAGTTAATAATATCAAAAAGCAAATAAACACACAAATAGTACTCTTATTGTATCCTTTTATTCAACGTGTCACGACCGTCACAATTATTTGTTGAGAAATAACCAGTTAAATAGATTATGTATTTACCTGATGCTATTGTGTTACTAAAAAATAATTTATTCGTAACATATTAAAGTATGATTATTATATAGTAACTTCAATATTTTCGCAAAATTTTTGAGATTTTAAATAGAGGTTGCAAGACTTGCAATAGTTGGCGTCACGACCATCACAGGGCTTTGAACGCTGGCATTTTTTAATAAAATAACCGTAGACCTTTCATTCTTTCAATATACATGTATGTATTTCATTAAGATCTACAGAAAAATGGTAAAACCATGTTATTAAATAGTATTATTTAGAAATTATGAACTCCAATCCGAGTTAAAATGTCACGACCGTCACCGCGGACTGACCCCCCTATCAAAACGTTTTGATTTTAAATTTTCGTAACCGTGAGTGAAAGAGCGTGAGTGGTCATAATCGTGATCTCTAATCTGATATTAAAAAAAAAATACAATTGCAAAATTATTTGAGGTAAAATAAATGTATTTACCTAAATTTTCATAAACACTTGAAGTAACAAAAAATATACGAAATGTATAAACGGGAAGATTTTTTAATATCATTACATTAATCGTACAAAATGTCGAGTACTAAATTGCATTTGTCTTGATATTAAAAAATTAATGGAAAAAACATTTAAATTTATTTGAAAAAAGAACAAAAAGGCAGAAGCTCCTGAAGCACCCACTTTGTTTGAAGTGTAATTAGTTATTAATAATGATACATTTTCATTTTTACAAATGTCTGAGAAATTTTAAATTCATAACAGTTGAAACGTTTCAAGTACTTTGACTTCAATTATGTAATAGTTTTTTTTATACAAAGGAACATTTCGCTTTTTATATTTTAATATTCTTTTTATAATTTTATTTTTAACTTTTTAAGCAATCTTTATAATTATTATAACAAAAAAAAAACAATGTTTTTTTCTTCAAACTTTACATGTACAGGGTGAGTAATTTCGTATGTCTGATATTCAATAGTAGATTAAGTAATACCTCTTGAGACCCCTTAAGCAATAATTTCAGCTATGTGTGCCTTATTTCGTAGATTTCTAACGTTTTTGAGTCTTATTGCATAAAAAAATATAATAAATTATAATATAATTTTTGTCTTTATCAATTAAATTCAAAAACATTAAAAATTTGCGAACAAATTACATAAAAATATAAAACTATTGTTTTAAATGTTTTCATCAATTGTTTGTAATTTATTTAATCTACATAGCACACTATTTTTCGATATTTTCTATTAATTTTATACTTGCTATAACTTGTTTTCTATCAATTTTACTACTATGCATGTTGCATATTTTTATAAAGAGAACATTCTCAGCTATAAAATCCAATAATAATACACAGGGTATTCCATTAAAAAAGTTGTATTTCAATACATCTCTGAAATTTTTTTGACACCGCCATTATTTATCCCGGTTGTAATACTGATAGTTTGCCCATTTAACCGATCTTCTAGCTCCAATAATAACAAAGTTAGCAATGATCACTTGATTCCCGCGAACACCCTGTATATACTATATAGGAAAATTATAGTAACTATATCCATAAGACGAATATTTAATCATTTTAATCATTTTGAGGGGTGCCCGGGAATGTAAGTCCCATTTATTGTCCTAGGTTATGGCAATCTATTAGGGTGAAATGAGGGTTAGTTAGTTTTGATTAGGTTAGAAAATCACAAAAATACATCAGAAATATGTAATAAATAATCATCAAAAAAATCACATTAATTATATCAAATTTATTGGTGCGAAAGTAGGGTTGCCATGCGTCCTCTTTTCCCCGGACACTGTCCTCTTTTTAAGGGCGTCTGGGGGGACTTTTCAAATGTGTCCGGGGTTTTTTAAGAAGTTTACCTACGCTAAAAAAAGGCATTTACTTTATTTTTAATAATAAATTTGAAATAACAATTTAAAAAAGAAAAAAACGGGCAAGTGCTTGTTGGGCACGCACATGATAGGGTTCCGTAGTCATTCTCACTACGATTTATAAAAAAAGAGTTTTTTTACAAAATTTTCGTGACCGAAAGGTTAAAATCAAAAAGTCATTTGGCTTTTATTATTTCATTTTACGAGACCTATCAAATGACACCCCACTCAATGGGGTAAATGAAAAAAATGTGACTTCACTTTTCAATCTATGATAGGGGGGCCCAAAATATTTTTGACAATATTCGTTATAATTTTCAGTGAAAGTACTAATTAAAAGCTACATTCTGAATTTTTTTCAGATTTTTTGAATCGATAGTTTCGAAAATAGAGGGGGGGATGCTCTGACAGCGACATTAAAAAGCAAATATTTCGTGACTGAAGGGTTGAAATCAAAAAGTTATCTGACATTTTTTATTGCATTTTAGGAGACCTATTAAATGACACCCCACTCAATGGGGTAAGTGAGGAAAAAAATGAGAGTTCACTTTTCAGTCTATAGAAAGGGGGGTCCAAAATATTTTTGACAATGTTCGTTATAATTTTCAGTGAAATTACTAATGAAAAGCTACATTCTGGAATTTTTTCAGATTTTTTAAATTGATATTTTAGAAAATAGAGGGGGGGGGCACTTTTTTAACGACTTTGGAGATCAAATACATCGTGATTAAAGGGTTAAAATCAAAAAGTTCTGATACATTTTTTGTTGCATTTTAGGGGACCTTTCTAACGACACCCTACTCAATGGTGTAGGTGAAAAATTTTTTTTGAAAACACTTTATTTTCAAAAATCTTATTATTTCTGTTTTTGGGTCATCAATCTACGACCGTATACCAAATTTCATCTTATTATCTCAAAATTTTTGAAGACGGACTGACGGACATGGAGAAACTATAAGGGTTCCTAGTTTTCTACGGAACCCTAAAAAAGTCTTCAATATCTAATTCGACATCCACTTTTTTTTTTGTTTAATCTGTCATCTTTTTTAATGAACTAATCCTCTTTTCGCACCTAAGCTTCTGACAACCCTATGCGAAAGAGGATATGTTAATTTTTAAGTTAGGTTAAAATATACAAAAATGAGAGGACCTCCTGGAGAACAGCTGTAGCAGCTTTCGAAATTATTATTTTTAGAAATAAAAAATGTTAAAATACAATTAAAAGTTACCATAATATATGTACAAATTTTTACATTGATAAATTATAAAAGTCTTCTCTTAAAAAATTCTTGAAAAAACACTTTTTTGGCCTTTTGACTGTATGTAACCCCTTAAAGTAAGGTAAAGTGCAAATTGTTATTTTTTTTAGTGCAAAGTATTTATTAACTTCCCAATAGGGAGTTATTGTAATTGGTCCGAAAATCGAAATCAAAAATTTTAACATATTTTCATGTTTCAAGGGCATTAGAGTATATTAACACTATTTTCAGAAAAATGTATGTGTGTGTGTGTGTGTGTGTGTGTGTGTGTGTGTGTGTGTGTGTGTGTGTGTGTGTGTGTGTGTGTGTGTGTGTGTGTGTGTGTATGTACGTACGTACGTACGTGTCATTTTTTTCCGGGACGAAATCTCGCGAACAAAAAATGCTATTGACTTCGTTGGGGTGCTAATCGAAGCGTCTTGACGTGAATATGATCTGAAAGAAAGGATTATTCGAATTTCAACCCCTACGGGGGTAAAAAGGGTGTTTTTTTTCATTTTTATTTTTTTTCTTGGTCGAATTTAGTCGGAACTTAAAATAAATACTATACAATACAAATAATGAAACGTGTATTTCAGTATTTATTTTTTATATGGGTCCAAACAGCCATTAAAGGGATGAAAACCACCATCAAAATTTGAATTTAATACTAATAAATACATCTAATAATTCATGTTGCCTTGGAAACAACACAATTCAAAATTCAAACTGTCAGATTAGTTTTTCTAAAAATGTACATTATATTATTGACATTATTAGGATATTAGAAAACTAATATTCATAATACAAAGGGTGAGTTTTATTTCTGATAAATTCCAAAAAATTTTTAAAAACATAGTAAAAAAATATTTACAAACTATAACATAGTAATATTAACTATGAAAACAATAAGTAACCAGTATTCAAGTATTGTAAGTCATACCATGTTGGGAAGTTGATTGTGTGGACCTAAAGGATCGCACCCCACAGCATTATACGTTATATAGTTTAATTTTATATCCCCGGGTAAAATTGGATCCGACAGCTAGTTTAAAGTTTTGTTTTAAGTTCAATATACAGGGTGATTCAGCATTGTCGTGCCAAACTTGGACAGTAGATTGAGAAAAATATTTTAAGCAAAAAACTTCCAATAAACATGTGTCCAGAAATTTTTCCTTAGGGAACTACAGGCCTCCAAAGATTTTACTAAAAATGAGTTTTAATTTAATATCTAGAGAACCCTCTGTGATAGAATTATGAAATTTGGGATTTGGTTTAGTAATAATGAATGTTATCGATTTCTAATATTAACCAATTATATTTTAGACCAGGGCTGTATGGGGCCAGCGGGCCCGTCGATTTTTATCTAGTGTTTGTTTGTTCGTTAATTTTTTTCCTGAGTTGATACATCAATAAGATTATATGACACAAAATACACAAAAACATACTTTGCTTGTTTATCACAGGATAAACCGTTTTCGAGAAATATCGATGGAAAAAAAGCATGCAGAATTTAACTTTAACGGATGCTTGAAATTACAAAAAATAAATTTATATTCTTGTTCTATGATTAAAGGTTAGAAAAAAAGTTCATATAAGAAACGTCCTAATATGAATCCTTTAAGATCTATAGCTAGTTGTATTACTGTTACACGTATTCCTTAATAATTTGACAAAAAAAGGAAACTAAAAATGGCTATTTGTTGATAAGGATGCATTTTTTGAGGTATACTTATGTTAACTTTTTGTCTTATTTTTTATCATGGAGCAAGAATATAAATTTATTATTTGTAATTTCAAGCATCCGAATTAAGTTAAATTCTGCTTGCTTTCTTTTCCATCGATATTTCTCGAAAACGGTTTATCCTATGATAAACAAGCAAAGTATGTTTTTGTGTATTTTGTGTCATATAATCTTATAAAAGTACCAACTCAGGAAAAAAATTAACGAACAAACAAATACTAGATAAAAATCGATGGGCCCACTGGCCCCATACAGCCCTGGTCTAAAATATAATTGGTTTATATTAGAAATCGATAACATTCATTATTACTAAACCAAATACCAAATTTCATAATTCTATCACAAAGGGTTCTCTAGATATTAAATTAAAACTCGATTTTAGTAAAATCTTTGGAGGAAATCTAAGGAAGAAATTCCGGACACATGTTTATTGGAATTTTTTTTGCTTAAAATATGTTTCTCAATCTACTGTCCAAGTTTGGCACGACAGTGCTGAATCACCCTGTATTTGTTTAATTTTGAATAATTAATTTTTCGTGTAATATATTTGTTATAAGTAAAAATGATTAAATAAAAAGTGTATTATTAAAAAAATGCATTTAAATACAAGCCTATATATTACAAAACATTGAAGTAAAAATACCAAGTTTATATATGTATATTTTTTTAAAATGTGATAATAAATTACATTGATGATGTGTCATCACTTCAAAGCGCTAGGAAATGTTGAGTTATATTTTATTTAAAAAAAAGGAAACAATATAGAAGAACATGAGAGAAGTTTTCTTTTCCATGACAGTTATAATAAAGCATTTCTAGAGTTAACTTTAAAGTTTTGTATAAAACAAATTGCTACAAAAAACACCTGCTCTTATATTTGTCTTGCGTTTATTATTTTATAATTTATTACCGTTAATAAATTATACCAGTATTTTATACATTTTCACCTAACTTCCTATTTTTAACTCCTGATTCTAGCTCAAACATTTTTTAAAATATTCATTGCGAGTAAAAAAAATAGAATTGGCGAAGTTAACTTTTAATAGTTTGATGGTTTCATTACAAAACCCCGATTTCAGTATTATAGTTTAATATTAATCATACTTTTTGTACTATACTAGCTCAATGAACCCGGTGTTACCCGGGGATATAAATTTAATCTGTGAAAACCGGAATAAAATCCGTTTATTAGGTGTTATTGAGAAAATTGTGCACAGACGGAATGACGCGGCAAGGGAATTTGTTTTATAATTTTATACTTTGGATCAGGGACCTGAACCCGAACCATAAACCCGAAAAACCCGTATTTTTCATGAACCTGAACCCAAACCGAACCGCTATATTTCAAAATTAGCGAACCTGAATCTGAACCCGAACCTTTTTATGAATATCCGATAACCATATATTTCAAAAGGTTCAAGAAATTATTTATAATATTTTATCAATTTCCCTCCACTGATTTTTAAAAGTGATTGTAAAATGTACAAATTGTTTGTTTGAATTTCACTGTATGATGTGATTTTTCAAGTCCACTACTACTTTGCATGCTTTATAATTCTATAACTTTGTAAAAATGAATTTTATTTCAATTTGCAAAAAATCTGAAAAGTAGAGATTTCAGTCTTTAAAATGTATTTTTATTTTTTGTTAATTTTTTCTAGCAGTATCTTCGACCCTTCATTGTTTTGACAAATGTATATTATTATATTTATAAACTATAAATATAACACTGGCCGACAGCCATTTTGCTGCAGGGTATACAATAACTTTTTAAGGGTAATTTGGACACGCTGAATCCAAAAATGACCACCGTTTTGCTCAATCAGCTCTTGTTTATGTGGTATAGCAAAAAACATGTTTTTTGCTATTTGCAAACATTCAAATTCGTATATATATTTTTTAAATCAATAACTTCAACCAATTATCATTCAAATTGAAGCTATGGGTCCTAATTGAACTAAGCACCCTTAAATTATATACCTTCATAAAGTTATTCCCTTCGAATATCATGTTTTAAACGAAAAAAAAATCGATTTTTTAGCAAAAATTCAGCAATTTTCAAAATTCAAAAAGCGATAACACAAACAATTTTTGTCCAATTTTAATGTTATTCACTAAATTTGTAGCTTTATCTATCTTCTTTATTGTGTAAAAATTTCAACGTAATCAAATGAAAATTGGCTAAATGGTACTAAAATCAACTGCGCGTGACAAAATTTAATAGTTCGGTCATATATTTTTTAAATTAAATGCTTCAACCAAAGATCATTCGGAATGCAACTATGGGTCCTAATTAAACTATAAAGCGTCAAACTATACACATTTTTAAAGTTATTCCCTTCGAAATTCATGTTTTAAATGGAGAAAATTAGATTTTTTAGTCAAAATTCGACAATTTTCAAATTTCAATGCGCTGTTACATAAACAATTTTTGTCCAATTTTAATATAATTGACTAAATTTATTGCTTCATATATCATCTATTTTGTTAAAATTTTAACGTAATCGACTGAAAATTGGCAAAACGATATTAAAATCAACCGCCCGTGTCAGAATTTAGTAGTTCGCTCATAACCACTCCTGGCGTTAAATAAATTCTTTGAACAAATTTATTAATTAAAATACGTATTAATTTGAGTTTCGAAACGAAAATTAATGGCACTGTTTAACAAAATTAAAAAAAAATCATTCAAAACGTTCTTGCCCATAAATTAAAAAAAAATCATTATGTGTAAGAAAAACTTATTTTCAGCGATTATCTTGGCATAGTAATTATTATTTTCGAAAAAATATATGAAATAAGTAAAAATTTATTCATTACTTTGTTCACAGAATTTATTTTACAAGCCATACATACGCCAGGAGTGAAAATTACCGAACTACCAATTTTGACACGCGCAGTTGATTTTAGTACCATTTCACCAATTTTCATTCGATTACGTTAAGATTTTAACACAATAAAGAAGACAGATAAATGTATAAATTTAGTAAATTGCATTTAAATTTGACAAAAATTATTCGTTTAACAGCGCTTTGAAATTTGAAAATTTCCGAATTTTTGCTAAAAAATCGATTATTCTTCATTTAAAACATGAATTTCCAAGGGAATAACTTAAAAAATTTGCTTTTTAGTTTAATTAGGATCCATAGCTAATTTCCAAATGATCTTTGGTTAGAGAATTTAATTTAAAAAATATATGACCGAACTACTATATTTTGACACACGCAGTTGATTTTAGTACCATTACGCCAATTTACATTCGATTACGTTGAAATTTTAACACAATAAAGAAAATATATAAAGCTACAAATTTAGTGAATAACATTAAAATTGGACAAAAATTGTTTGTGTTATCGCTTTTTGAATTTTGAAAATTGCTGAATTTTTGCTAAAAAATCGATTTTTATTGGTTTAAAACATGATTTTCGAAGGGAATAACTTTATGAATGTATATAATTTAAGGGTATTTAGTTCAATTAGCACCCATAGCTTCAATTTGAATGATAATTGGTTGAAGTCATTGATTTAAAAAATATATATACGAATTTGAATGTTTGCAAATAGCAAAAACAGTTGTTGTTTGCCCTGCAGCAAACAAAAAAAAAATTTTGTCGGCCTGTGTAATAAATTATAAATAAATAAATAAATATCGCGAGTTAAATAAGACAAATTTAATAATATAAATTTGTTATAATATGATTGACGAAAATAAATTTTATCTCAAGAAATGGAGATTTGAATAACTTGATATTTTTAAAACAGCTGAACAATTAGACAACTAAAAATACATCGTTTTTAATGGTTTTTATTTTATATAGCTTTCATACATATTGTTTTGTGAGCCCACAGTAGGATAGCTTTTATATTTTCAAATAGTAATTTATTTTTATTTTTTTATTTGAACTCGAACCTGAACTTGAAAAAATAACAGTTTTTGAACCCAAAAACTTTACACCGTGCTGAACCTTAACCTAAACCCGAACCGAAAATTATTATTGAACCCGAACCGAACCAGAACCATAAATTAATTCCGGTTCAAGTCCCTGCTTTGGATATAGACACGAGATATCAAACTTATATGGCAGTTCTCTTGGAGTTTTTAACAGATAGTTGCATGCGCAGTAAGTTGGTTTTTACTGATGTTTACTCAAGGTTAGTAAATACACTTTAGTAAATATATTTTACATACCTTGGTTTTTATTTTTATGAATGTTATTATCTGTCAAAAACTGAAAGATATGACAGTTAAAGTGTAAGGGTGAGTTTTTTATCTTGCAACTGCTTAGTAACTAGAAAATTATGGATTTTTATGAAACATGTTTGGACTTTGGTAGAAAAGTTTCAAAATTTGAAGGAGCAAAACCAATGGAGGCAACAATTTTGACTATGAGTGGAGGTTTTAATGTCATTTTGGGATCAGCCAGGTTTTTTCAAATGAAAACCATTTTTTGCAGATTCGTATTTTGCAGAAAACAGCAAAGAACTTTTATCTGGAAATTTTTTTAAAAACTTTTTTAATGTGATTTTATTTCTTTTGTTTTACATTAAAAAAAACTGCGTTTAAAAATTCTGAAATTATAGAAAAATCTTTTTTTAATAAAAAAAAACACCTTGGGTTATTTTTTTTTTTAAATTTAAACGCAAAAATAAATGTTTTAATGAACAAAATTTTAACATTTTTTTTTAAACTTTTCAATGTACGCAGCAAAAAAGGTTTCAATTTGAAAAAAATTTATTTACACCAAAATGTCCTTAAAAAAATCACTCATGTTCAAAATTGCTATGGGTCAGTCCGCGGTAATCGATACCAGATAGTCAAAAAAATATTTTACGAAAATGAATACTAAAATATAAAATTAACAGGCTATTTAACATCAATTTTCATAAACAAAAAAAAAATTGAAAAATGTTGGTTAATTTTCAAAATATTTAAAAAAATTTACAAAAAATTTCCAAAAAGACAACAAATAAGGTGAAATAACAATAACTTACTTAAGAATAAGTGATGATCGTGGCAAACTATTAAAAGTCTTTGACAATTACATATCAAACGTGACGTTTGACCGAATTAACAAAAAATTACCCTCACCAACAATAATGAGGGTGACATTTATTATAATTTTAATGAGTCTATTGATGTATTTGATAAATAATTGTTATAAGTATTAGTTAATAATATCAAAAAGCAAATAAACACACAAATAGTACCTACTCTTATTGTATCCTTTTGTTCAACGAGTAACTTCAATATTTTCGCTAAATTTTTGAGATTTTGAATAGAGGTTACAAGACTTGCAATAGATGGCGTCACGACCGTCACAGGGTTTTGAACGCTTGCATTTTTTAGTAAAATAACCGTAGACTTTTCATTCTTTCAATATACATGTATTTCATTAAGATCTACAGAAAAATGGTAAAACCATGTTAAATAGTATTATTTAGAAATTATGAACTCCAATCCGAGTTGAAATGTCACACCCGCCACCGCGGACTGACCCCTATTACCATTGGTTTTACTCTGCCAAATCCTGAATCTTTTGTACCAAACATTTTCCGTAAAAAGCCTTAGTTTTCCAATAGTCAAGATAAAAAAACTCATCCAGTATAAGTAAGTACCTCGTTTGAAAGTATTTACAAATATTTATAATAAAGGATGTAATACTTGACATAAGACAATAACTATTACGTAATACAAGTATTTCCTTTTTCTATAAAAACGAAATCAACAAAATCAAGTGACAAAATGAAAATCTGAATAATTGAAAAAAAGCGAGAAAAGTTTTACAAGCGGTCTTTTATTTAATTAATATGGAAATACATGAAAATCCAAATAATGTACAAGGAAATGAACTTTTATATAGGATTTTCCAATTTAATCAATCTGCATTGGGCCTCCCTCTGTATTTAGAGAAAACTGATCACACGGATGGTGAAGCAACGTTTTATTATACTAATGTGGTGTGAAATTCCTTTCTCTCCAAGCAAATCGCTTCATTATCTACCGCCAATTTCTTATTTCCACTTGGTTCATTTTTATTCATTAATTTATTCGATAATTATTTATTTTATTAGTTTTACGTCTAATGGATTGGCAATAAGCTAAATGTGAGGTTATAAATATTATATCGATATAAAGGACCCTGTACACTGTTCTTGTGGAAGATAGTATTCGTCGGATTTGGTTAAAATATTTATCGAACTTTCTTATTGCCACAACTAGGGTTTTTGATTTAAAAAAACGGTTACAACACCTATTATTTTCTTATACACATGTAAATGAAATATACAATATACATATATGTAGTATAGGGTGTCCCAATAAGAGTGAGCTCGCGAATAGTCCGTGGCGCATTGGCATAGACCTAACAAGAGGAACCTTTCAGTGGGCCGGTTTTGATTTTCTTCATATTGAAATATGTTGTGAAGGGGGGTCCCCTGATAACACCTATACCCGGTTTTGGGCGCAGACGGGCAATAGTTTAAAAATTATGACCCAAAATATATTTTAATGTCGCATATATACTTATATGTTAAGCGGTTATGATAATAGATGGTAACCAATACACCCGTGGTTCGAGTACGAGTGTGGGCTCTGAAGTTTTTATTTTTTTTTAATTGCAAACAGTGACATTATTTAAATATATTATTCTCCTGTAAAATATCTTATGAATTTCTTTGTTTTCATTGTTTATTTTTCAAAATATGCAGTTTAATATATATTTTTTAAATTTTGTAGATAAACAATTCAAAACTGGGATTGTAAATAAAAAATATATTATTTATGCTCAAGTAACTTATTTATTTATAATATAATTGTTTATCAACAAAATTTAAAAATATATATATTAAACTGCATATTTTGAAAAAAAAAACATTGAAAACAAATAAATTCATAAGATATTTTACAGGAGAATAATATATTTAAATAATGTCACTGTTTGTAATTAAAAAAAAACTTCAGAACCCACACTCGGACTCGAACCACGGGTGTATTGGTTACCATCTATTATCATAACCGCTTAACATATAAGTATATATGCGACATTAAAATATATTTTGGGTCATAATTTTTAAACTATTGCCCGTCTGCGCCCAAAACCGGGTATAGGTGTTATCAGGGGACCCCCCTTCACAACATATTTCAATATGAAGAAAATCCAAACCGGCCCACTGAAAGGTTCCCCTTGTAAGATTTCACAAAACCCTAAACGCGACACTTTTGTTTGTTAACGAACCCGTTCAAATGAAAATAAGCTTCATCGCTGAAAATGATTTTTTTTTTAGAAAAATCGGCTCCCACATCATTTTGCTCCACCAACCATTCAATGAATTGTTGGCGCTGTTCATGGTGTGCTGATTTTATCTCCTGATATGAGCTGAACCTTATATGGGTGCAGATGGAGATCTTTCTTAAGAATTTGCTGCGTGGTGCTTCTCGAAATTTGAAGTTGTTATGAAGTTGATGTTCCCGGGTTTTCGGCAACATTCTCGTTTACAGCCGGTACGCCGACACACAGAAGACTTACTGTCCATAATCAACCCATTTTTCTCAAATTTACTGATTACTCTTGAAACATTTGGAACATTTCGAGCGGTTTCAATGTAAATTTCCCCATTTTTGTAATGGGTTTTCACTATGATAACGCGTTGTTTCTTTGTGTAACGCTCCATAATTATTAATCGGAACATTCGAACATGACAATCTTCAAATTTCAGAGCTGCCTCTTGCACAGAAAAGAAATGGCGCAACATTTAAATCAGGCATTCTTATTGGGACACCCGTTATAAGTAAGTATAGTAAACGCGATTTTTTTCGAAATCCGGATTTTGATGGAATTATCAATTTTGACCTTCCCTGAATCCATTCTGACTATTTAAATAGAGGGGGGCGCTTTTATAATGACTTTGGAGAGAAAATACATCGTGATCAAAGGGTTAAAATCAAAAGGTTCTATTACATTTTTTGTTGCATTTTAGGAGACCTTTCTAACGACACCCCACTCAATGGTGTAGGTGAATTTTTTTTTTGAAAACACTTTTCATTTTATGAAAGGGGGGTCTAAAAAATTTATGTTCAAAAATCTTATCATTTCTGTTTTTGGGTCATCACTCTACGACCGTATACCAAATTTCATCTTATTATGACAAAATTTTTCAAGACGGACGGACGGACATGGAGAAACTATGCAAATTCTCAAAATTATTTTGTTAGATATCATGTAAAGCTTAAGTTGTTAAAAAAAATTCAATGAAAGATTCGTGTTTTTTCACGTAGAATAAGATTATTAAATTAAAACTATAGGTTCCTATTTGAAAAAATGATGTTGGTCTTCAAATAACCTTGAAGGTCATTCTAAAATAAAAAATATTATTAATATTCGATTACCCCCTAACAACAAAACATTTTTTGGTTTAAACATTTTTTTCAAATATGCGATGGCTCTGAGATAAAATTCTGTAACACTTTAAATGCCCCACTCTGTATATAAATCTAGAAAAATATGTACATTTTTTTAAAACAAAAATTATTTAGAAGGTGCGCTAAGGTTAAGCAAAAAAAATATTTTTTTTATATCAAAGCATGTGGCACATCAAAATGTGTACCTAAACTACACAGAAAAAAATAATTTGTCTATGTGTTAAAAAATGTGATCAATGTAAAAAATCCGTGATCGATTTTGCTCCGATAGAGGTTGTTTAGTTAATATGGGAATTTTTTACCAATATGGAAATATCCACGTTTAACTTATTGATAAATATATATAATTACATTTATTACTAACAATGTTCTTATAAAAAAAATATTTTATAAATGACATCACTGAGTTTACCATATCGAAAATTGCACTTTCACTAGTTAGGTGGTGTAAAAAATATTCACACTGATAAATATTTATTAATACAACCATTATGTTTAATCTATTTGAAAGTTTCGTTAGTTGGTGTAATAAATTATTTATTAATTTTACAAATGAAAAATTTTTTAGATAAACATTTTCAAATGAGTAAAATTTCCTCAATAAGATTTTTTTTATTATTATTATAATGAGGAAATATTGTTATATTAACAAGATAAATTTTTTCCATCTCAAATTTTCAATAAGATCGTTTTTTTTTTCTGTGTACACACCATGTCACAATTTGTAGACCCCCCCCCTCGTCCTTAACGTGTTACATAATTTATGGATGACCTCTAATGGGTAATAAAAATAAAGGAAGTGTCTATTCGTCCGAATATCGGACGATTATTTTTTTTTTAAATAATACGATTGTCGTATGAATAGCTATTATTTATTTGTCCGACAATTTTTTTTTTGCAATACGCTGCCTAAACCGTTGAATATAAACCAAAATAATGTATTAAAGAACTGTGTAGAATCAAAAGTTCTACAATAAAGTCCACGACACCATATGTCTAACTTTTATATTTAAACCACAATGACTGCTTTTATGTTACAAAGAAAACAGAATTCCGTAGTCCACGCGATCGAAGCCGCTTGTGCCAAGCTAGTACATGTATAAATAAACAAATAAACAATTAATTTATAATCAAATAAATAATAGCATATTAAAATATTTGACAGCAGTCATTATATTAATTGAGATTAATTATTATATTGTAATAATTCAATGGGTAATTATAAATTATTAAAATAGATAAAATATATTTTATAATAATAATAAAATTTTCTGTTCAGATTCAGATTCAGAAATAAATTCTGATATTGATACTGTATGCGAGGCAAGAAATTTTTTTATCAAATGTAATTGTTAAACCTGCATTAAAACGTCGAGGTCGACCTAAAGGAACTGATAGTATGTACCTACTGTCATAGGATTAACTAAAAAACATAAATACAGTAAACAAAATTCAAAGATTCAAAAAATTATAGAAGAAAAAAAATCAGATGAATGGGAATGCAAAAAATGTAAATTACATTTGAATAAAACAGTAGATACTAGTGAAATAAGTGACAAAAAAAGCAAATATAAAATATCCATAGGGTGTGACTATTGTTTAGAATGGTTTCATCTAAAGTGTGCTGGTTTAAAAAAAGGCCAAAAAGTAAATTATGGATGTGTGAATACTGCAAATGTGATAACTAACCGATATTTTTGAATCTAAGAAAATATTTTTCGTTGATTTTATGTTACTATATTATATATTATGTTACTATATTATATATTAAATATAGAATTTTTTTTTAATTTTGTTTGTAATATTTTTTTAAATAAGACAAATCCTAAAAATTGTGAAATGTCTCCTAACTTTATTCTCATGGGGAAGAAAGAGAATTTATTTTTAAAGTTGTCGGACAAATAAATAATAGTTATTCATCCGATTATCGTATTAATAAAAATAAAAATAATCATCCGACTATCGGACGATTATTTTTATTTTTATTAATACGACAATCGTATGAATAGCAACAGCCAAAAATAAATCTAATTATCGAAGCAATTGATAATTTTTAAAAGTGCCTAATTTATCAATTAGCCAAACAATTGATAATTGAGCAGTAAATTTTCAATAATTTATGGATATTAATAATCTAGCACAGCGGTTCTTAAACTGGGGTCCGCGGACCCCCGGGGGGCCGCCAAACTTATACGGGGGTCCGTGAAAAATTTTTGGCAAAAAATTAATTTACATAAAGTACTTTTATATTTCAATTTATCTGTGATTAATTAGTATCTAACGACCTTTTTTGTTTTTCTATCAGGGATGGGGGTCCCTGAAAAATAATTTTTCAAAAAGGGGGTCCCTAGACTACATAAGTTTAAGAACCACTGATCTAGCAGGTTTTTTATGATGACAGATGAAAAATTAAAAATTAATTTTAATGAATAATTTGCAAAAGCATTTACGCGTAGAGATTTACGAGATTAACGACACAAATCACTTTAACGATCACGTTAACAACCTAACTCCGAACACAAGCCCCCTCTACCTTCCACCCAAAGTTTTGCTAACTTATAAAATTTCCGAATACACCTCAAGTTAGGTATTATGATATCATGTAACAGTAGTTTTAAAAGAATCACTTAACGTACCTATTATTTTTTATTTAAGGTAGTAGACCGGTGTGATGGGTCAAAAATCACGATTTTTTTACATTTTTCGGAAGAACCACATTTTAAAAATATGCTCTTAAATTTTCAGAACAAAATTTAGAATATTTCCAAAGTTACAGGCATTTATCGTTCGACGAGTGCACATTGCTATAAGATGGGAAACAAACGTTTTAGCGTTTTTCTCGAAACCATGTTTTTGAAATTTCGGGGAAGCACTGACTCAAAACTATTCAACCGATTTGGCTCAAAATTTAAATAGTTATTCTACATACACATATCTAAATACCTAACCTTTAAAACATTTAATATTTTAATAATAAATTAATTTTTTTAAACATTTTATCAACAAAAAAAATTACATTTTGAGAACTTTTTTTTCACAAGTCCGCCATTTTTTTTTTATTATGTATATTATTGGTCAGTTCATTAAAATAAAGTCTACACAATAATAATATTTTTGATTTTTTCATTTCAAATGACTATGGAAGGCTGTGTGCTTTCCTGAAACAGCTCATCATTGTTTAGAGGACTCCACTTTGACATTACATATTGTAAATAAATAAATAGAAAATTAATAAAAAAAAAATTTTTTTATCATTTAAAGTACTAAAATAAATATGTAAAAGTTACAAAACGATCGTATATTATTTACTTGTTAAAAAAAGGTCACGAAAAAAAGTCGAAATTTCGGCCGTCACACCGGACTACTACCATAAAACTAATTATTATAGCTTTGGCAAACGAATATTATAAAAAAAACATCTGCCAAGTAAATGCACAGTGCATCCTCGTGCTAAATTCATCAGAGGTAGTTAATTATTGAACAATTTAAATAAAAACCGAAGTATTCAGATGAACTGTCTGTCTTTGGTTAACCATTTAATTTTCATACAATTTTAATAAAAAATATTAATTTGACATTTTTATTTTTACGATCCTCGTTATTATGTTGTATATTTTGAATTTTTTGACAGTTTCAATCAAAATCATTATTTTTCTGCTATACAAATGTCAAAATGACATTTAAAACGTCAAAGTGACATTTAATATGTCAAAGTAAGGCCATCCGCACACGGGTCGACTGTTTTGCAACGAGAATCTCAAACCAGTTGCGCAAGCGACCGTTTGGTGACTTTGCACGTGTAGTGTAATGGCCTACCGCACACGGGACAACTAAAACAAAACTGATTTGAAATCAGTTTCCAACTGGTCTCATGCGACTGTGCTTGCAGGTCGAATTTCAGTTTCAGTTGCGTGGTTGCATACGGTTTGAATTTTCATTATTGTAAAAATAAAGTTTATTAACAATTAAAATTATTATTATTCATTGTTGTCACTTATTTACTTCATTCAAAATGAATGAACAGCTAGTGAACTTGTGGTGAACATTAAATTCGTCGAGAATGTGGAGAATCGTGCAGTTTTATATAATTATAACCTATCTGGATTCTGGATATTCGAGAAAAGACAAAACAGAAAAAGCATAGCACGAGGTAGCAGCCCAACTAAACATGACAGGTATATTGTACCTAGATATAAACTTTATATATTTATTATGTAATATAACATGTTTGATTTTATTTATAATTATAATTACATACATAATAGTATTAAAATATTAAGATTCAGTCGCGCTCGTGTGCGGTGCGAGGAAATAAATCGATTGCAAACCAGTTACAAAATAGTCGTTTGCGCAACTGATTTGAGATTCTCGTTGCGAAACAGTCGACTCGTGTGCGGAGGGCCTAAATAGCAATTTAATAAAACAAATGACGATTTTCTTAAAGTAAATTGTGATAGATCTTTGTAAGGGAATATTTTACAACAAACGTAGGTGACCTATATTATAGAAAATTGAATGCTCTACTACAAGAAAGGTTCTATAACATTTTCACGTAACATGTGTCTTTCTTGAGATATCTTCAAAAATAAATCTTTTGGGATGTCACCCCTCCCCCTTACACTCGATTTTAATACTGAACCGATATTGATGAAACTTGGTTAGTTGGTTGGGTCTGGCTTGAGGACGGTCCCATTTCAAAAGTATTATTATCTGAATAATTTATCGGTTTTTATTTAAATTGTTCAATAATTAACTACCTTTGATGAATTTGGCACGAGGAAGCACTGTGCATTTATTAGGCAGAGTATTTGGTTTGGCACCGATTTCAAAATCTGTCAAAAATTATTATTAATTACACTTTTAAGTATTTTTATGTTGTAATTTTAAAGTTTTTTATTTTTTTCCAATTGAAAATTCACTATTTTTTTAAATTCCATAGTCAGATTCTGATAAAATTTATAAAGTAAATAACTTTTTGATTTCAACCTTTTTTAATGTCGTTAACAAAGCGTTCCCCCTTTATTTTAACTATATTAACTATCGATTCAAAAAATCTGAGAAAAATTCAGAATGTAGCTTTTAAATAGTACTTTCACAAAAAATTATAATGCACACTGTCAAAAATATTTTGGACCTTTTCATAGATTGAAAAGTGAACTCACATTTTTTCCTCTTATCCCATTGAGTGGGGTGTCGTTTAATAGAACTTCTAAAATGCAACAAAAAATGTCAAATGACTTTGATTTTAACCCTTCGGTCACGAAAATTTTGAAAAAAATTTTTTTTTTATAAATCGTAGTGAGAATGACTACGGAACCCTATAACGTGCGATATATTTGTCATTATCAGAGCGGCCCTTTCTTTATTTTCTAAACTATTGATTCAAAAAATCTGAAAAAATCAGAATATAGCAAAAATTGTTTTCATAAATCGTAGTAAGGATGACGCACTTGCCCGTTTTATTTATTTTTATATTTTTTTAATGTATACGGCGAATATTTAATCGAATATTTTACAATATCGAAAATCACAAAAAAACACATAAAAAATATTAAACTATTGTGACGAAAGAAGGGAGGTTAGTATTTAGATTAAGTTAAAATATAGAAAATCACAAAAAATACATTAAATACATAAAAAAATATGTAATTCTTAAATCTGACAGGTCAAATTGAAGTCAAGTGCAAAGCATTCTTTTTTTTAAAGCAAAGTAATTATTTTTAAGGTCGAAACGCACTAGAGCGGCTCGACGCTTCACTACACTACACTACGCTTCGCAACAAAATATTCTATTTAATGTTTTAAATGAACCTAGTCGCACATGGGCGACACTACACTGCATGGCGCGTTACGTGCGATTGGTTAAAAAAATGAAGTGTAGTGTAGTGAAGCGTCGCGCCGCTCTAGTGCGTTTCGATCTTTAGTGGAAACGAATTATTTGCACAAGTCTATAGTCCAATCAATTTGTATTTTTGGTCTGCATTGTTCTACAGAGTCATTTTTTTTGTTTTAAAATGTTAAGGGGTGTATTCTGAGTACTACATTAAGTTGGCGTGGTCTATGACCTTGAGCGTTGTCCGCCATAAGCACGAAAACTTTAAACATAATTATCTCGTAAACCGCTTATTCTACGATAAAATTTGTCATAACCTTTCTTATTCACCAGGGTTGAATCTACAATTTTATTCACAGGCTCAATTCTCTATTGTCAGTTGGTGACGAGATATATTGTAAAAAAGTTCACAAAAAATGATTTTTTGCATTTATTTTGTAAAGAAGCGATTATATTGAAAAAAATTAAATCACAATCTTTTAGAACTCTCAATTTGCAATATTTTTGTTATTAGATGCAATTTTGCAAAATCGATAGTTTGCGTGTTATAGCCCGCAAAGCATTGCAAAAACACATTTTTTCATTATATTTCAAAAACTATAATAAAACCTACAAAATGTGTAATAACAAAAGTCAAGATCACAAAATTCTACACTTTTTTTGTTCAGAGAAAAAAATATTTTTTTTTTGTAAATAAACAAAAAAAAAAAAGTTTTTTTTTTCATTAAACAAAGAAAGTGTAAAATTTTATTATCTACACTTTTGTCATTACACATTTTGTTGGTTTTATTATAGTTTTTGAAATATAATGAAAAAATGTGTTTTTGCAATGCTTTGCGGGCTATAACACGCAAACTATCGATTTGGCAAAATGGCATCTAATAACAAAAATATTGCAAATTGAGAGTTCTAAAAGATTGTGATTTAAATTTTTTCAATACAATCGCTTCTTTACGAAATAAATGCAAAAAATCATTTTTTGTGAACTTTTTTATAATATATCTCGTCACCAACTGACAATAGAGAATTGATCCTGTGAATAAAATTTTAGATTCAGCCCTGGTGAATAAGAAAGGTTATGACAAATATTATCGTAGAATGAGCGGTTTACGAGATAATTATGTTTAAAGTTTTCGTGCTTATGGCGGACAACGCTCAAGGTCATAGACCACGCCAACTTAATGTAGTACTCAGAATACACCCCTTAACAATTTGAATTAAAAAAAATGACTCTGTAGAACAATGTCTTACGAACTACATTTTTTTGATAATTTGATTGGACTACTAGCCCTGATGGGAAATGACAGATACAAGTAATTCAGTGACAACTGACGATCGAATGAAAAATGGGATATTCTCGAAATCAAACAGAGATGAAGCTACAAAAGATAGAACTAGTTCTTATGTTTTTAGGCTTACATTCAATATTTTCAAATGAAAATTGCAGAATTTTTATAAAATTAGAAAGCTTAAACAAATATCTATGTCGTGGTATATTTTTTTCTCCGTATTTTTCAAGAATTTTTGTTATATATTGAGTTTTATCATATCAAGAAAAATACACACATTCTAGATTTTTTTTTATTAATATATAAAAAAATTAAATTGAAAAATTAAGTATGTCATAACATAGAAAAATTAATCAAGTTTATCACTATATTTTTTCCTAAATGATTTATTAATACTGGTCAGAGCTGAACTTAAAATACAAAACCGTAATTTCTCTATAGTAATTCTTATGGTAATTCAAATAGCATGTTCAGCCTTAAAAAGCCTTTAATGTTGAATAATTAATTTTTCGTGCAATATATTTGTTATCAGTGAAAACGATTAAATAAAAAATGCTATTATTTATTAAAAGGGCATTTAAATACAAGCCTTATTATTTGCACTCTAATTCTCTAATAAATATGTATAATTACAAAATCGATAAACCACAATAGATTTTAATTTGTACAATGACATACAAACACACTATACATATGTATGTGGAAGTAATAGAATATTTGAAAGCAGCAGCTATTTATTGAATTATTAACATTTTAAAATTAAATGGTTTTGTATTTCATTTATTCAATCCTGTAGTCATTAACAAACAATATATTATTTATTAAATTATTTATTTATTTATTGTTTTATATTAAATAAATAAATTCAAATATAATAATATTATTTATTCATTCATTTTCTAAACCACAAAGCAGCAGTCCTAAAGATTTTTAACGCTCACATATTCTATTTATAACACGCAAAAATTTATTAACACCAATATACCGAGTGTCCCAGATAACTTTTCCAGCATGGGTATCTCAGTATCTATAAGAGATACAGGTTTGGTTAAATCAGATCAATTATTTGTAAGAAAGGGGTGAGTATTACCATATCAAAAAATATTCATAATTTTATGTGGTTTAGGCGGTATACCCAAAAAACTGAAAATTTGGAATTTCTTTAAATGATTATAACTTTTTTGTTAAAATAGATAGGTACTTTTTGTTTGCGGTTTCTTAAAGCACATTTTGTGTAGAATTGATTGGTGTATTTAGAATTTTTATATCACTTTTAGTTTCCGAGTTACAAGCTCTAACTTTAGTTTTTCTTATGGGCCACTTACAAGGAAACCTTTTCAGGTCGAAAATTCGTATCGAGTTTAAACTTTGTATATAGTTAGAGGAGATTAAAATAAGTAAGAAAAAAATTATCACAGCTGCGGTAAAACGATTTAAGGGGGTGAAATACCCCTATGAAAATGTGCAAAATAATCATATTTTTTCAAATAACTCTGAAACTAATGAAAATTTTAAAAAATCTATAATACAAAATTTTTATGATTTTTTATGCTCTTTCAAATGGCGACAGTCAAAATTCGAAAAAAATTAACAGTTAACCACCACCTCCCACCCACTTCATTTTTTTGAATTTTGACTACCGCCATTCGAAAGAGCATAAAAATCATGAAAATTTTGTATTATGGATTTTTTTAAATTTTCATTAGTTTCAGAGTTATTTTAAAAAATATGATTATTTTGCACATTTTCATAGGGGTGTTTCACCCCCTTAAACCGTTTTACCGCAGCTGTGATAATTTTTTTCTTACTTACTTTGACCTCCTCTAACTATATACAAAGTTTAAACTCGATACGAATTTTCGACCTGAAAAGGTTTCCTTGTTAGTTGAATATATCATATTTGAACGTGTTTTTTACTCTACTTGACAACGATATGTCAGTTGCCATAGCCAACTTAGCGGCTCATAAGAAAAACTGAAGTTAGGGCTCGTATCTCGGAAACTAAAAGTGATAGTTAAAATTTAAATACACCAATCAATTTTACACAAAAAAATGCTTTAAGAAACCGCAAACAAAAAGTACTTATCTACTTTAACAAAAAAGTTATAACCATTTAAAGAAATTCCGAATTTTCAGTTTTTTTGGGTATACCGCCTAAACCACATAGAATTATACAAGTCATAGAATTATGAATATTTTTTGGTGTAATAATACTCACCCCTTTCATACATATATAATTCATCTGATTTAACTGCACCTGTATCTCTTATAGATACTGAAATCCGCATGCTGGAAATGTTATCTGGGACACCAGCGTGAACTACGGAATAATTGTTTAGGATTTAACAAAACTTTATAATAATCATACTTTAATATGTTACGAATAGATTATTTTTAGTAATACAAGAGCATCAGGTAAATACGTAATCTATTTAACTGGTTTATTACTCAACAAACATTGTGACGGGTGTGACACGTTGAATAATAGGATACAATAAGAGTATTATTTGTGTGTTTAATTGCTTATTGATATTATTAACCAATACTTGTAACAATTATTTATCAAATACATCAATATACTCATTTTTATAATAAATGCAGTCACCCTTAGTCATTATTGTTGGTAAGGGTATTTTTTTTTAATTTGGTCAAACGTCACGTTTGATATGTAATTGTCAAAGACTTTTAATAGTTTGCCACGATCGTCACTTATTCTTAAGTTAGTTATTGTGAATTCATCTTATTTGTTGTCTTTTTTGAAATTTTTTGGAAATTTTTTCTAATTTTCTTCTGGTTTATGAAAATTGATATTAAATAGCCTGTAAATTTTATATTTTAGTATTTATTTTCGTAAAATATTTTTTTAACTATCTGGTATCGATTACCGCGGACTGACCCTTAAGGGAGTATCCTGCTTTATGAGGCCAAAAATAAGCGTTTTTTGGGGAATTTTTTTAGGATAGAAAAAAATAAGCTACTGTAGCAAACTTTTCAGATTATTTTATTGCATATTTGAACGTTAAAAAAAAATTATTAAGACAAAAATATTCAAACGCAACCAATTTATATGAAATTTTGTACAACGCCTTGCAATCGCAGTCTCCAATCGGCGGGAAAGATGAAGCTCGTAATTTTTGTCTGAGACAAAAAAAACAAAGTAAGTTTTAATTTTTATATATTTTTCTTCTATATGAACTAAGAAAAACCCAAAAAAATTATAAATTAAAAAAAATTCAGGTTTGAAAAAAAAAGTGCTTTTTGCAAAAAAAAAATCATTTCAACTTGCTAAAAAAGTTGATTAGAATTTTCATGAATCTTTTTAGTTCATATAGAAAAGAATTTAAAACTGAAGACAACAAGCTTTGGTTCATTTTGATTGGTCGTTTAGTTTTCTTGCAATCACACCCGCCCATTTAGAAAAATGATAAAAATTAAAACTCGAGAAAACACGCTTCAAAGTTTACGGTCAGAAAAAGCAGTTAAACGGAGAGGAAATATATCATTATAATTTGTACCTACTATGACCCGGCGCTTATACAAATTCAAAATATTGTTTTAGACGATAATTGAACCTTTTCAGGTAGGTACATTATTCGGATTTATTCGACCGAGGGGAAAAGCGAGCGCTCAAAATGCCCGAGCACTCGTATACCTGCTCGACACCCCACTGCGATTAGTGCTATATTTATGAAAATATTTCGAATTTGCCTATAAAACTTTACAGACATATTCTTAGATATATTAGGAAGATATTTAAGCAATAAAAAATGGATTTTTTGAGACTCATAAAGCAGGACACTCCCTTAAGGTAGTAGACCGGTGTGACGGGTCAAAAAAATAGATTTTTTTTACATTTTTCGGAAGAACCACATTTTAAAAATATGCTCTTAAATTTTCAGACCAAAATTTAGAATATTTCCAAAGTTACAGACATTTATCGTTCGACGAGTGCACATTGCTATAAGATGGGAAACAAACGTTTTAGCGTTTTTCTCGAAACCATGTTTTTGAAATTTCGGGGAAGCACTGACTCAAAACTATTCAACCGATTTGGCTCAAAATTTAACTAGTTATTCTACATACACATATTTAAATACCTAACCTTTAAAACATTTAATTTTTTAACAATAAATTAATTTTTTTAAACATTTTATCAACAAAAAAAATTACATTTTGAGAACTTTTTTTTCATAAGTCCGCTATTTTTTTTTTATTATGTATATTATTGGTTAGTTCATTAAAATAAAGTCTACACAATAATAATATTTTTGATTTTTTCATTTCAAATGACTACGGAAGGCTGTGTGCTTCCCCGAAACAGCTCATCATTCTTTAGAGGACTCCACTTTGACATTACATATTATAAATAAATAAATGGAAAATTAAATAAAAATTTTTTTTTCTGTATCATTTAAAGTACTAAAATAAATATGTAAAAGTTACAAAACGATCGTATATTATTTACTTGTTAAAATAAGGTCACGAAAAAAAGTCGATATTTCGGCCGTCACACCGGTCTACTACCTTAAGTTCTTCTGTATTTATAACTCTGCAAGTGTAACACCCACATCTGTCACGTCACTATAGATTTATTGTTTGAAATTAACAATAATTTTAAAATCTAAATATTTACTCGAATCTAAATATTAATGCATCACTAATGACCCTAATTTATTTAACCATAAACAGAACACAAATTGAGAGAGCGAACATTTCAACTTGATTATTCAATTGTAACAAAATCAACTCAAATATATTTACAATTATTTCCAATATCATTGTTGTTTTAAACAAACCGTATTATAATTACTGGTCCATTGTCATTCTCTTGATGACGTTAATACCAGTACACAGTACAGAGAGAGGTGTAAACAAATGTACAGTTTAATTATATGTTTAATAAGGGTGGGGGAGGGGGAGTTCACATCAATCGGTTTTAACGTTTAGTATTATTGAATTTGTTGGAAATAATTTAAATTCTATGATTTATATGAGTGCTTTATATTGTTATGCAACAAAGTTCACGTAGTAAATAAATGATTAAAACAGTAACTTTTGTTTTTAGTATCTTCCAATTTTTTTTCGTATCATAATATTGGAAATTTCCTTTTTAGGGTTCCGTAGAAAACTAGGAACCCTTATAGTTTTTCCATGTCCGTCCGCCCGTCTTGAAAAATTTTGAAATAATAAGATGAAATTTGGTATACAATCATAGATTTATGACCCAAAAACAGAAATGATAAGATTTTTGAAAAAAAAAAAAAAATTAGGCCCCCTTTCCATAAAATGAAAAGTGTTTTAAAAAAAAAATTTCACTTACCCCATTGAGTGGGGTGCCATTGTCAAAAATATTTTGGACCACCCTTCTACAGACTGAAAAGTGAACTCATTTTTTCCCCACTTACCCCATTGAGTGGGGTGTCATTTGGTAGGTCTCCTGAAATGCAATAAAAAATGTCAAATAACTTTTTGATTTCAACCCTCCAGTCTCGATATATTTGCTTTTTAATGTCGTTGTCAGAACGCCACCCCCCTCTATTTTCTAAACTTTTGATTCAAAAAATTAAAAAAAAATTCAGAATATAGCTTTTAATTAGTAGTCCACGGTATTTAGATTAAAATTTGCCAAATAGAAGAAAAAAATCATAAACTTTTGATATTTTGTCCACGTACTCTCAGAAGGGTTACGAATAAGAGCCCGTAAAGTTCCCACCTAAATCGTAGATGGAACATCCCCTTTCACGTGAAAAACTACCCCTGGAGTGGATTTTATTCCAATTTTTCCAATTTTTCATCCAAACTACAGAACGGAGAAAAAAATATTATAGGAATTAATGATTAAACATGAAATTTTACGTAAAAAATGTAATATTCACTATTCGGCTAATCCTCAGCCTACTCTCGCATTTAATGCTCAAAGTGAAGGGTAGTTTTTGAAGCGCATGAAAAAATCGGTATAACAAGATTTTTCATCGTAAATATTTCCATAACGGCTAATGTTATCAAAAAGTTGATAAGGATAAAAATTGTAGAACTGAATCTCCTCTATAAGATCCAAGTATGATAATTTTGTTTCAAACGTTTTTTTATTGATTTTTTACCTTTTTTCACAAACGTAAATTCCATTATTTTGAGATATTTTCGATAGAACCCATTGAGTAAACATTTTCGCGCGTTTTTTTAGCGGTTTACCACCATAAGTCTATTCTACTTAATCTTGTATATTTTTGAAGATTTATTCCTGTTTTTTTGGTGTAGAAGTAGCTTTAACTATGAACTACCTGTTTATTTATTCAGAATTTAATTATTTTATACAGGATATCCATTAAAAGGACTTAAGGGACAAGCACACACACAAACAAGTTGGCAACTTATATTTTTTTTAAATATAAATTGGAGGTGTCCCACTTTTTTATTATAAAATTATATTCGTGTAAAATTATGTTATATACATTTGTGAAAAGAGGGAAAAAATTCAATAAAAAACGTTCGAAAAAAATTATGTTCCATGAGACTCATAGAGGAGATTCAGTTCTACAATATTCATCATAATCATTTTTTAGGTCAAATTAGCCGTTATGGAAATATTTACGGTGAAAAATCTTGTTATATTGATTTTTCGTTACGTTCCAAAAACTACCCTTCACTTTGAACATCGAACGCGATAGTAGGCTTGAGATTATCCGAATAGTGCATATGACATTTTTTACGTAGAATTTAATCAGGTATATTTAATTCCTGTTATATTTTTTTCTCAAAACGACGGTTCGGAAGCAAAATATTGTATAAGACTTAACGAAAGGAAATATTTTTAAATCCACAAAGAATTAGTTCGTTTCATAAGTTGCTTGTCCAATAGAAACACGCCGCCATTTTATCAAAACATATATACAGTTTGTCGACAACATTACTATTGAGTATTACACTAAAGCAAATCTTGACAGACAGTTCTCATAGGTGCTACAAAATTTGGTTAGAAAAAATTCAGAACACTTTAATATTTATTTTCAACGCAGAGGCACAATTTATAACTTCCATCCTCAAAATTTTTTATCACAACTGCCAAATGGGTTGCGGGAAACAATACAATTGTGTTAAAATTGGGTTGCACTGCTGAATTATGTGTTTCAAATAACATAGAGAAGGTTGCATTAATTCACCAACTGAAGAGGAATTAATTCAAGAAGCTACCACTGACCATTAAAAATGAACAAGACTTATGAGGAATAGACTTACGAAGGTAAACCACTAAAAGAAAAATGCACGAAAAGCTTTACTCAATGGGTTCTATGGAAAATATCTCAAAATAATGGAATTTACGTTTGTAAAAAAGGTAAAAAATTTAATAAAAAACATTTAAAACAAAATTCTGATACTTGGATCTTATAGAGGAGATTCAGTTCTACAATTTTTATCCTAATCAACTTTTTGATAACATTAGCCGTTATGGAAATATTGACGGTGAAAAATCTTGTAAGACCGATTTTTTTATGCGCTTCAAAAACTACCCTTCACTTTGAGCGTTGAATGCGAGAGTAGGCTGAGGATTAGCCGAATAGTGAATATTACATTTTTTACGTAAAATTTCATGTTAAATCTTTAATTCCTATAATATTTTTTTCTCCGAGTGGTAGTTCGGATGAAAAATGGGAAAAACTGGAATAAAATCCACTCCGAGGGTAGTTTTTCACGTGAAAGGGGATGTTCCATCTACGATTTAGGTGGGAACTTTTCGGGTTCTTATTCGTAACCCTTCTGAGAGTACGTGTACAAAATATCAAAACTTTATGATTATTTTCTTCTAAAATATCTAATTTACTTGGACTATAGTACTTTCACTGAAAATTATAACGAACATTGTCAAAAATATTTTGGACTCCCCTTACATATATTTAAAAGTGAACTTACATTTTTTTTCATTTACCCCATTGAGTGGGGTGTCATTTGATAGGTCTCCTAAAATGCAATAATAAAAGTCAAATGACTTTTTGATTTTAACACTTCAGTCACGAAAATTTTAAAATAACTTTTTTTATAAATCGTAGTGAGAATGACACTACGGAACCCTATCATGTGCGTGCCCAACATGCACTTGTCCGTTTTTTTTTAATATTTAACAAAATAAATTATATTTTATGCTATACCTACTATTTATATTATATGCAAACAACTAAATTAAATGATATTTGTTTAATAAAAAATTTCACGGTATTAAACATATTAAACAATGATAAAAAGAGAGTTGAATCCATTCAATCCTTCTCTATTACCCGCTAGCGGCGCTAATAGACTTCGTGCACATAGCTAATAGTCATAAATAATCGTCTAAAATGTATATATTACAATATTTTATTGAAATTATTTGTTTGTTAGTACGTCAAAGTCCACCCAAGTTGCTACTAAAGTCCACCCGTTAGTTGGCGCTGTCATCGCGCACGCTGCGAATAAATTGTTTAAATATTCAATCATTTATAAAATGTTCTTAGTGTAATATGTTTTTATATATAGTATATTTACGATAGATACCTTCCAAATTATTGTGAACCGTTCATAAATAAATAAGTTACTTGAGCATAAATTATATATATTTTTATTTACAATCCCAGTTTTGAATTGTTTTGTCAACAAAATTTAAAAAAATAAATTAAATTGCACATTTTGAAAAATAAACATAAGATATTTTACAGGACAATAATATATTTAAATAATGTCACTGTTTGCAATTAAAAATAAAAACTTAAGAGGACTCGAACCACGGGTGCATTGATTACCGGACTATTATCATAATCGCTAGGCCAACAGACGCTTGTATAAATAGACTTAACACATAGGGTATACATGCAACATTAAAATATATTTTGAGTCATAATTTTTAAACTATTACCCGTCTGCGCCCAAAACCAGGTATAGGTGTTATCAGGGGACCCTCTTTCACAACATATTTCAATGTGAAGAAAATCGAAAGCGGCCCTCAGAAGGGTTCCCCTTGTGAGATTTAATGATAAAAAGTTGGAAAGTTAGTTGTACATAAATCACCCTTATAATGCTTGGGTAAAATCAAATTATTTAAAATACATTATATAAAATAAATCATTCTCTAAAAATCACTTGAAACATATTTGCAATGTTTGTTCTCATTAAAGAGCAAAAATGTTAAACGCGTTAGAATCTAATAAAATAAGAATAATGTGACAGATTTTTATTAAAAAAGAATTGTGAGCCAGCTAAAGGGGTCTAACTGGCTTGAAAACAAACCATCTTTGAACTAATTTAAATAGATTTATGTGTTCCAATATAAGAGCCGAAATATATTTAAGCACTTAAAAATGTTAAGTATATATTACAGACGTAATTAAAACTTAATGTTATTTTCTTACACTCTCTGTACTTTTATCTTGTTATAAACTATAAGGATTTATTTATTTTTACTTTCTTATAAAGGGTGGCCCGGTTTGGGATACAGATATTTAAGGAGCTGATTCCTTGACTTATTGTGAGTAAGAAATTGTGCGGGAAAGGGGGGTCTATCTTCAACACCGTCTGAGCTACAGGGTGTTTAAAATATTTCCTTCAGAGTAGATCTTACAACAAAGATTATCTCATAACATCCAAACTAACGTATCTGGATTTTTTCCCAGCTTTCCAACTTTGGCCTTGGTTTGACCTTGAACGTGACCTTGAAGGTCAACTTTGGTTTTTTGAATGGGAACCCGCTCGTTTGACCTCGCAAATTGAAAGAGTGGAAAATTTTACCTTGGCGGAAAGGTTAAATTGAAAGTCATACAGGATGTCCCAGGACTGTGTCAAAGCTCAATATTTCATTTATTATAAAAATTAGAAGAAAACTTTAAATGCAAAAGTTGTCAGGCTAGAGCAGCGGCATAGTTTGAAATTAGTTACATTTATACAGGATGACCCATAACTGCGTTACAAACCAAAGTTATGTTTTTTTAAATACAAACTATATATTTTTATTTGATAATCTAATAGCATTCATTTTTCTGAGTATTTTGATATATCATTATTGGATTATACAGAGGGGTTTAGAAATTATGACCAATTTTGTAAGAAAATGGGAACATTTTCAACACCTTGTAATTTTCTAATTACAACAAAAAAAATTGTTTTCTGTTTGAAGTAGTTTGGGCATATTCTCTATTATTGCGATATTATGTCAAACATTTACAAAATTGTATTATTTGTACAGGCTGTATCAAAACACTAATCCTAGTTTTTTCAAAATTTTCAAATGGAACACACTATATATTTTTACATTTTCGAATTGCCTGTTCAATTCTCAACACATTTTACAAACCATGTTCTATACCTAAATCAAGCCGTTAAAGAGTTATTTATTTTATTTTAAAATCGTAAGATATTTTATAAAAACAATACAAGTTTATTATAATCAATAAAACAGTTCGCTTAAAAATAACTTATAGCAATTTTATAACTTATAACAAACTAATAGAACTTACAAACTTTAACAACATAAAAATTTAATTATTTTGTGGAATATAATAAAGTTGTATTGTTTTTAAAAAAATCTTAAGATTTTAATATAAAATTAATGACTTATTAACGGCTGGATTTAGGTATAGAACACGGTTTATAAAAAGTGTTTAGAATTGAACAGGCAATTCGAAAATGTAAAAATATATAGGGTGTTCCCATTTAAAAACCCAAAGTTGACCTCAAAATGACCTTCAAGGTGACGTTCAAGGTCAAATCCAAGGTCACTATTGGATGTCCCCCTTCGAACCCTACAACTTTTGAAGAGTATGTCACGATCGCGCTTCCCGCGCGAGTTATTTCGAGTGGCCAATTAAAAGACACCCTGTATATATATTTTATTTGAAGCAAATACTTATACATATATAGTTTATTTTATGAAAAGAATATTTCTTTCAATTTGCAATATCTATACATTGTACGAATACCTGGAAAGAAATACAAGTTAAAAAAATAAATAAAAGTCTTTTGTATCCATATTTAATTGTTTTTCTATTTTTATTTACTTTTTATAACAGATGTATTATTTTTCATTGTTTTTTTTTTGTTTGACTTATTCAACAGTTTATTATAAAGTATAAATAAATAACTAAAGTATATTTATTTATCTATCAAACGATTTCTTTTTATAAACTCGGGGTTGGGTTACTTTTTCATCGATTATTGCACAAAGGATTTATTTATAAATTTTTTGCATATTAACCTTGTTAAAATGAGCATTATTTTTTAAATTTATTCAGAACCTATTTAAAACTATACATTTTCTGAAAGAACACAGTACAGTCCCCATAATAATTACTTATACTTTAGCCCATTAACGCCCGTCGTACACATTTGTGTACACCTCATTTTATAATTAGTGGTGCTGTCTATGGATATTAATTCACAATATTTCAGTTGGTAGAAGTGCAACAAACAAAATCTGTTTCATAATAGTGTTTAAACGTGTTTTAATTGTTCTCAATAATTTTTATATGAAAAGAAATACGTGGTATGATAAATATTTTATCGAACTAGAGCAGTGGTTCCCAAACTCTTTTGGCCCACGGACCCCTTTTCATAGTAAAAACCTGCCCACGGACCCCCTTTCATAGTCAAAACTTTCCCACGGACCCTGGGTGAAAAACTACTAAATTTTGACACGTGCAGTTGATTTTAGTACCACTTCACCAATTTTTATTCGATTACGTTGAAATTTTAACACAATGAAGAAGATAAAGCTACTAATTTAGTGAATAACATTAAAATTGGACAAAAATTGTTTGTGTAAATGCGCTTTGAATTTTGAAAATTGCCGAATTTTTGCTAAAAAATAGATTTTTTTTTCGTTTAAAAAATGATTTTCGAAGGGAATGACTGAGATTTTGAATGTTTGCATATCGAAAAATATTGCATTTTTTTGCAATATTGCGAGTTGATTGAGCAAAATTGTGGTCATTTTCGGATTCAGCGTGTCCAAATTATCCTTAAAAAGTTATTGTATGCCCTGCAGCAAAATGGCTGTCGGCCAGTGTAATTTATTCATTATTATTTATTTTAACTTCCATATTAATAAAATTGTGCGCGGACCCCCTGACGTTGTTCAGGGACCCCCAAATCGATTTTAATTTTCCACGGACCCCCTGAACGATGCCAGGGACCCCTTGGGGTCCGTAGAGACCACTTTGGGAACCACTGAACTAGAGCATGCGATTTCGAATTTTGTTCAAATCATATGAAATAACTTAAATATACATATAAGACTTTTAAATGAAATTTATCTAAATAAAAATGATATCATAAAAACAGTCTCACACAAAGTAGACTTCATATCTGCCCAATTTACTAGCTTGAGTATAGACTGTTATTTTTTTCTAAATATTAAAAAAAAGTTTATTTTGTATATTTAGTTAAATATTATATTGAATATGTACTTTATTTCATTAATGGGTTAATATCGATTGGTTTAAATTTTCTGTTATATAAATATACCTACCTAAACAAAATTCATATTCAAAATTTTCATAATTTTTGACTGGTGTAACCAGCTTAGATCGCAAAACGTGTTTTTTAAAGATTTTTCAGCTGATTATTTCCAAAATAACGAATTTTCAGTAAAAAATTTTTAGACCAAAGTTTCATGGTTTCAAGAGCGCTAAATATTGACATTGTGGGGTGACCTTAAAAAGGTCTTCTTGATGGGTTTTCAGGCTCAACTTTTCTTTTTCAAATCTATATCTCTGTATTTTTTATTGCAGTGTAACGGTTTGGGTTCTCTTTATGTTAATATTCTATTTCTCCTTTAATCGGCTAGGCAGAATAACCTATAGGTGACTAGAAACGTACACATTGACAGTTAATAAAATAAATTTAATTATAAAAATAACTCATAACAACGGTTTCATAATGGTTTACACTAATAAATGGCGAACACTTTTAATTACAATCAAACACTATTTAATAACAATTTAAATACTATTTAATAACACATTAAATACTATTTAATCACACTTTAAACACTAATAGAAACAATAATCTACCCTACAGAAGTTAACTGATTACTAGTTAACTTAAATACACGTTATAGACACAATATACAATAATATAATTTATTAACCCTATTTGGTAAAAACAACAATGCTCTTAAAAGTAATTTTCGTGGTCGCTACCACAGAGCCTCACTTTCTCCTTGGCGTGAATTACAGCGCGCAAGGAGGTTTTTCAGTATTTGGTAGATTTTACAATCACTGAACAATTATAAATTTTATTGTGGTACTCTAGGCACTCTGTGCTAACCACTGACTAGCTTTTATTTCTCTCGGCGGTATTCCAATTAATATTGCGTAAAGTATCTTTTCGCAATGATTATCAATATTACTTAGCAAGGGATTACGCAATACTAAATTCTATCGATTACGATTTGAAAAAGACGTGTTATGCATTACGCTACGGCAGATTAATAATTTATATAATAAAATAATAGTATATTATACCACGAGTCAATAATGATAGCTATTATTACCGAGGAATAATTTTCGAACCGAGCCGCATAGCGGCGAGGGAGAAAAAATTTCCGAGGTAATAATAGCCATTATTGCGAGTAGTATACTGTACTTTATCTACGACTATTTCAATTACTTTAATAAAACACAACTGAATACAAGAAATGCAAACACAAGCATTTTTGTTATAATTTCAAATTAATATAAATAATACTATACCATGGAAACAAAATACACAAACTCTGTGGTGTCCAAAAATATTAAAATTAGTAATATTACAGTTAATAAACTGAACAAGTTTTGTACTATCAACAACTTTATTAGAATTTTTATCCATTTCAATACAAATACACAAACACTAGGTGTTTTATTTGACAGTCGTAAATAAATTTTTTAGACTTAAAGTTTGTGTATTTTGTTTCCATGGTATTATTTAATTTGATGAATTTTCTGATTGGTGCATTAGAGGGCAATAATGATTTAGAGGGTAATAATGACCATTATTGCCCTCCAATGCACCAATCAGAAAATTTCTCTTTCGTCATGGTTCCCTCTGGGATTAATATATCGCATTATATAGTAAAAACTACGTATGTAATGTATGTATTATATATAAGTCGTGGATAAACATCTTTGTCTGAAATATGTCCATATTTTATGATATGGAGCAAAATCAATAATTTTTTACTCGAAAACTATTGGAGCAAGAGCCCATAGTAGTATTTTATCCGTCCTCGAACATTCTCAAAATAATTAGCGGATTTACAAGTAAACATACTAGAGAACAACAATCTGTCGGCCGCCCTAATCAAATTCTGTGCATAATTAAGATAATTAACGCTTATTAGCGCAATTTTCGAAACGAATTCCCGTCATAGAACATCCGAATGAAATTTATATGGAAATATAGATAAATATGTATAGTTTTAGAATATACCGGTCGCCCTCACCATATCCTGTGCAAACTACCCCAAAAACCGATTTTAAGGGTGTAAAAACATTACGGTAATTTATCACCCGTTATCGAACATCCTTAAAATAAGTAACTAATATGAAAGTAAACATACTAGAGAACAACAATACATCGGTCGCCCTTATCATATCCTGTGCATAATTAAGATAATTAACGCTAATTAGCGCAATTTTCGAAACGAATTCCCGTCATAGAACGATGTATTGTTGTTCTCTAGTATGTTTACTTTCATATTAGCTACTTATTTTAAGGATGATCTATGACGGGAATTCGTTTCAAAAATTGCGCTAATTAAAGTTAATTATCTTAATTATGCACAGGTTTTGATTAGGACGACCGACGGATTGTTGTTCTCTAGTATGTTTACTTGCAAATCCGCTAATTATTTTGAGGATGTTCGATGACGGGTAAAAAACTTCCATCGGCTCTTGGTCCGTATCAATTTTTAAACTAATTATAAAAAGCAAAAATTACTTAGATTTAAGTAAGGATTATCAGACACTTTAGTTATTTATTTGTAATTCGTTATTTTTCAGAATTATTAATAAAATAATTGTGTGAAAAAATAAATAGTTTGAAAAATTATGGAAACCTTGCATAATTGTAAGTATTTTATTGATCTTGTGATTTTTTTTAAATTGATAGTTTTCGAGTAAAAAAAGTTGAAAATCTAGAAATTTCTGTTTTGTTTGCTCCCTATTATAAAAAATGGAAAATTTTAGAAAAATTATTTTTGACAAAAGATGTTTATTTTATGTCAAAAATTACGAATCTCGAATAAATAATCTGCCTTGTGCCACGGGACTTTCTTATACATAATAATGACAGTGAACAGTATACGTGATTTTTATTTTATTGAAGGATATTTCTGACAAACTAATAAAAGATAGAAAAAAATGAAAGGAACATAAACTATAGAAATATTATTATAAACATTACGTATAGAACGAATTTTGTTTAACGTAATTACTAAGACGGAAACGGATGTTTATTCTTGTAATTTTTTTAAATTTTGGATTTATTTTTGAAATAAGACAAAAATGTTTTAGATAAGAAATGTCGAGTATGTTATTATCTATAATTTATTCCCTATATATTTTTTTCCAACACATGATTTAGCCAGAAATATTTTTTTTAAAATCATTATTTAGAATAATCTATACCGGTTGTCGGGTGATTTGACCGTACGGATCACGACTTATACCGTCAAGTCACCCGACAACCACAGCAAACTAAATGAAATAGAGTATACACTGTTTATTCTCAATATTACGTATAAGAAAGACCCATGGTACATATGGCAAACAAGTACAGTCTCTGTAATACGTATAAGAAAGTCACATGAAACTCATGGCAGATATTTCTTCTCTGTTATGAACAATTTGAAATGTACTTAAAAACGAATACTTGGTAAAAAAAAATTAAATTTGTTTTTTCGAAAAAATGAATAGAACATAAATTATACTTAGATAATAATATTACCTACAATTTTTAACTTGGTCATTTTTCTCTAATTCGCACTGTTTCAATGTAATTCGAAAAATTCAAAAATCGATGTAGGTAAACATCCGTTTCCGGTTGAGTGATCGTTTTCAAAAATAGGAGGTTTTCATCCCAGGAAAAAATTAATCTTAAGTATAAAATTCCACCTTTCTACGATTTGTCGTATTTGAGTTACAGCGTCTACAGACCGACAGACAGACACACAGACATCATGGCGAAAATAGTCAGAATGGATTCAGGGAAGGTCAAAATTGATAATTCCATAAAAATCCGGATTTCGAAAAAAATGGCTTTACAATTCTTACTTATACTATATGTATATTTCATATACATTGGTATAAGAAAGTAAAAATATAGGTTGACATTTAAAAAAGAAATGTTGAACCTGTAAAACCCATTAATGGGACCTTTCTAAGGTCACCCGTGTAACGGGTTGGGTTCTATTTATGTTAGTACTTTATTTTTCCTTTAATCGGGTAGGCTGAATAACCTATGACCAGAAACGTACAGATATACCTAATATTAATAAAATAGATTTAATTTTAATAAACACTTACACGTTTAACACTAATTTATTATCAATATTTAAATAACCACTATTTAAATTACAATTTACAACACTATTTTAAATTAACTTATTTCTAGCATGGCACTTAAATTTTACTTTAGCGGTCGCTATCACAAGGTTCACTTTCACCTAGGAGGTTTTTCACAATTTTATGGATTTTACTATCACACAATAAATTCTATAAATTGTATGGTGGTACTCAAGACCCTGTGCTAACGACTGGCTCATTTTTATTTTCTTAGCTGTATTCTAACCAGTATTGCGTAATGTCTCTGTTTTCCAAAATTGTTATAAACACCGGGATTACGCAATACTAATTGCCATCGCTTACAAATTTTAAATTGAAGTGTTATAACACTACACCCGTTATCAATATTTAGCGCCTCAAAAACCATGAAACATTTATCTTAAATATTTTTACTGAAAAGTCGTTACTTTATAAATAACTAGCGGAATCCCGCGGCTTCGCTCGCGTAAACTTCGAAACTGATTAGAACCCTCTATAAGTAATAGGGGATGACATATTAATTTTTGTTTATAATATTGATTTTTATTCATTACTTATAAAAAAAACGTAAATATCCCGGATCTGTTTAACATTTTTTTTTTAAACTAACCCCCGTCTACTCTCGCCATTAGGGGTTGAATATCAAATTCTTTTATTGCAGATTAAATCCATCCTAGTCCCCGTCGAACTTTAATTTTTAATTGAATATTAATTTGTCCGAATTTATTTTAATATCATGAACAGTTATTATTATTATTCCCATAGGGGTTGAATTTTCGTAACTGATATTTCTCTTGTAGAGTACCTACTTATGCTATGTTTCATTCGGTGAATACAAAACAAAAATTATTTTACAAATTTTTCCACCCCCCTAGCACCTTAGGGGTTAAATTTTGGGAAATGCTGAAATAATCGTTTCACTATTTATATTTTAGAGTATGTTCGATAAGTTTCAATTAAATGCGAACAAAAAAAAAATTGATGTAAACTTTGACACCCTGTTTTAACCCCGTAGGGGTTGAATTTCGAAAAATCATTTCTTAGTGGGTGCTTACATCATAAAAGGAAGGCACCTACGAAATTTCACGTTTCTAGGTCCAGGGGTTTGGGCTGTACGTTGAGTGAGTGAGTGAGTGGTTAAGGACAAACTCTTTTATAGATATAGATTTACTGGAAAGTTCGTCTTTAAAAAAACATCCGGTATAAAGAGCTTGTAGTTAAATGCACTTTCTTATAGTAAATAGTTTTTATTTATAATCCAGTCATTTGGTAGTTTTACCTGGAAAGTTTTTAGGGAGTTTTGAAAATTGGTAATTTTATAGATTTCGATGTGCTCTTTCTGAATTTCAACTTTGCCACCTCGTGTCTTTGCCGCTCGCGCCGCCATATTGGAAAAAGGGCACCAAATAGTAGTTTTTATCGTAAAATGAGTTGGAAAGAAGATATTGTCAAAAAAGGCGCATTTTTTTCAATATGGCGGTGCGAGCGGCAAAGATACGAGGTGGCAAAGTTGAAATTCGGAAAGAGCACATCGAAATCTATAAAATTACCAGTTTTCAGAACTCCCGGAAAACTTTCCAGGCAAAACTACCAAATGATTGTACAAATAATAAATATATTTTGTGAAACAATTTTGAAAAACGACTTTTCTTATTTTATGAATTATAAAAAAAAGCGCCAAAGCGATTTTTTACGTTTTGATCTTAAAATGTTCCTTGAATACTATAGAATTGAAATGTACAAAAAATCAGAGGTAATCAATTTTTTATTTAAGTTGACATCCAGAGCAGCGTGCACGATTTATATATTTTTGTTTTATGAATTATTAAAAAAGCGCCGAGGCGATTTTTTTCTTTTTGGTCTTAAAATGTTCCTTGAGTACTAAAGAATTGAACTGTACAAAAAAATCAGAGGTATTCAATTTTTTTATTAAAGTTGGCTTCCAGAGCAACCTGATACGCAAAACACGTGTTGGTGTAGATGAATAATAGCTTGCGGTGCTCGTACGCCAAAACTATTGATTTTACAAAAAAAATTGTTATTACATAAATTGTAGAAAATTTTCTCTAGTTTAATTTTGTATATAAATGTTTTTATCGTAAAATGAGTTGGAAAAGAGATATTGTCAAAAAACTACTATTAGGTGCCCTTTTTTCAATATGGCGGCGCGAGCGGCAGACACGAGGTGGCAAAGTTAAAATTCAGAAAGAGCACATCGAAATCTATAAAATTACCAATTTTCAAAACTCCCTGAAAACTTTCCAGGTAACCTCTTTATTTCGAACCAAATGACTGTACTATTAATCGTTTTCACTTATAACAAATATCCTGCACGAAAAATTAATTATTCAACTTTCAACAAATACTTATATTGAACTTAAAACAAATAATATCACTTTAAATAAATAGTTGCCATTAAAAATAAATACTTTGCACTAAAAAAATAATACTTTGCACTTGACCTAAATTTTGGACCTGTCAGATTTAAAAATTATATATTTTTAAAGTATATATTGTGATTTTTGCTATTTTCTATATTTTCACCTAATCTAAACACTAACCTCCTTCCTTTGGCCCAAAAATATTTTATATTTTTAATGATATTTTCTATATTTTAAAACGATTAAATATTCGCCTTATGGATGTACAAAGTGAATAGAGGAGAGTAACTAAATGTGGGCTAGTGCTTTAATATGGGCTAGTAACAATTCTCGAAAACCTACAATCGAAAGACGCAACAAACGACGATCGTTTATCGCATTCATTCGCTCTAACATCGCGATCACTCATTCTCGTCAGTCGCGCGCGAGCTGTCGCCAGTGTCGGCGATACTTGTGTTGCTGCTGTCGAAAATTTTTCTGCGGTACGTATCAATGTGTTATTTAATTAATGAAAATTAGGTTTAAATACTGTAACTATGTGTTTTATTGCAGAATATAAGTTTAACTTTATGATTTTTGGTCGATTTATTGCTTGCTATATATGATTTGTAAAGTACACGATCAAGTTGATTTTAGTAAAGAATTTCGAATATGGGCTATGACTCAGAAATACATTTAATAGAGGTAGAAAAGCTGCTGTGGCCTCGGTTATAACTTCGTCTCCATATAAAAGTGACCTTATTGAAACAAATAAGAAGAAAATTGAAAAAGAAAATAAAACAAAAGATAAGAAACCCAAGCAAAAGAAAAGAAGTATAGGAAATAAGAAAGCCAAGATCAGGGACGAAAGTGAAGGTGAAGAAGATATCCAATTTGATTCAGATAGTGAAACAGATGCCCCTATAGGAAGAGAGGCTCCTGACACTGCCGATGCAGCATGCATGTTTTGTCAGGAACTTTTTTCCGAAAACGCAGCAGGAAAACTGTGGGTCAGATGTTTAATGTGTAAGCTCTGGGCACATAATGACTGTGCTGGACCAGAGTTTGACACCTGGATATGTGATTTTTGTAATTAAATTATATGATTTCTTCCATCTACCAAAGTAATTCGATCTCTTATAAGATAAATATTTATAATTGTTATTTTCGTATAAGATATTATAAGTTTCTATTTGTAGCCCATATTTGAGTACCTGTTTCATATTTAGCGTCTATTTTGATATTTTGTTTAATGCTCAATTTAATAATATATAATAATATTAAGAACATAAGATTGTTACTTAGCTCTTTAAAAATGTATGTGTGATTATTTTGACGTCAATAAATGGTTAATTTTTTAATAGTTTTTTATTTATGTGGCAAAAACAAAATGGTAGCCCATTTTTGGTTACTCTCATCTACTATCTAATAAATAGTAGTGCAATTATTATAACATTTATAACCAATAAAGTATTACTACTAATTACTAGGTATAAATCTTGTGATGTTTACAAGAACGTCCACAAAAAATTCCAAATGGGATATTTTTTTTAAATAACTTCCTCCCTGCTAACGCCTATGAGTGTTTATACAATTCTACCGAATACGATAATGCCATTATAAATATTATGCGTATTATCACCCTTTAACCATCACGTTTGTTTTTCCTAAACATTAAAAAATCATTTCGAATTGAAAACTTTTTGTTTGGGAAATTGTTCAATGTTTTTTCGTTGGTCAGATTATGTAGGAAGTATTTAATACTTTAATGGAAAATGTTAAAAGCGTATTTTTCTTTATAGGTACCGAATAAGGATTAACAAATCAAATAATTCTATGTTAATTTTCAATTATATAATGATTTTTGTTAATGTATTCATTAAAAATACCTACATAAGTGGGCTCTCACACCAGAGCAATATAGCAATATAGCAACTAGCAACTTATAACTAGTGATATTATTGCTATCTGTCAATATACATTGAATCAGACATATTGTCTCACACCAAAGCAATATGATATCGCTATATTGCGAGTTTCTAATTGGTAGTTACTTTATTGCTGTGTTGCTATTTTGCTATATTGCTCTGGTGTGAGAGCCCACTTAGAGTTACGGGACGTTCTTATACGTAATACTGATAGTGAACTGTTTACGTGATTCTTATTTTATTAAAACATATTTCTGACTGATGAAAAGATAGAATAAAATGAATGGGCCATAAACAATAGATAATAATATTCATGATTTTTTTACTTAACCGGAAACGGATGTTTACTCTTATCATTTAATTTAATTATGAACCATTTGAAATGTACTAAAAACGAATACTTAGTAAAAAAAAAAAATATTTGTTTTTTCGAAAAAATGAATAGAACATAAATTATAGATAAAAAAATTACCTACAATTTTCAACTTGGTCATTTTTCTCTAATTCGCACTGTTTCAATGTAATTCGAAAAATTCAAAAATCGATGTAGGTAAACATCCGTTTCCGGTTGAAAGATCGTTTTCAAAAATAGGAAGTTTTCATTCCAGGAAAAAATTAATCTTAACTATAAAATTTCACCCTTCTACGATTTGTCGTTTCTGAGTTACAGCGTCCACAGGCCGACAGACAGATAGACAGACACACAGACATCATGGCGAAAATATTTAGAATGGATTCAGGGAAGGTCAAAATTGATAATTCAAATAAAATCCGGATTTCGAAAAAAATTGGTTTTACAATACTTACTTATACTACACTAAAATGCAAAATTAACGGATCACTAAATTTTTCAAATATTTTTATATGTTTTTAAATAGCTGGATCTCTGCGAATAATGGTCGTAGAAGAGTTTTAAAAAAACAGTTCTAAAGCTTGAACGTTCTAGTTTTTGAATCATTTATTGAAAATTTTATTATCCTTCAGGATAACCTTTTTTTAAGTTGAAACGCCAAACAAAATTTTTCAAAAATTTATATTAATTTTGAGAGGCTTTACAGGACATGTGAATTTTTTTTGGTCAAACCAAATAAATGATTGTTGTAGGTCGGACATTTTTCTTCAATTTATTTTATTTTTTTATTGCTGTACGATTTTTTTTGACCAAGTTATGTGCAATCGAAGCAAAAACCATATGTTTAACATTAAGCGCTTATAACTAGGGAACAAATAATCATAAAAAAAAATTAAGGGCAGATTTGGAAAGCTGAAAATATTATCTTTAACGCCTTTTAGTTGTGTATTTGATAAAAAATTATTTTAATATTGTAAAATTCATTTTACAATATTAAAAAGTGACCTAAAAAATCGTATATTTGTCATTTTTTATAAAACATGGGGGAACTTTGGGGAGAATCACGGGATCATTAAAGTGTCTATGTTTTTTATTAGTTAAAAGTATACCTAAAATATCTGCGAAAACCCGAATCGCCTAGATTTTTTTTTGTTTGAACCCCAAGCCATCAAACTTGGCATATTGCTCTGAGAGCGTTAAAAGATCACTCAGAGTTTCCATCTTTTTGAAGGTATTTTTGAATGGCTGTTTCTCCGGGAAAAATGTTCATAAAACAGTTTTCAAAAAAAGATTTTAAAGCTTAAGCGTTCTTCTTTTCTAATCATTTTTTGATTTTTTTTTATTCTTCAAAATAACATCTTTTTATGACGAGGCGCCGAAAAAAAATTTGCAAAAATTTATAACAATTTTGAGAGCCTCTATGGGCCGTGGTACATTTTGTTGATAAAATCTAATAAATATTTTTTATAGACCAAAGTTTTCTCTTTAATTTGTTTTTTTTTGGTTTTACTGTATGACAATTTTTGATCGAATAATTAGCATTTAAACATTTATTGTTGCTTCCACATCTTACTGCTTTGAAATTTAAAAAGTTCGTTTTTTTTTATTAAAAATAATCATTGTCATATTGAAAGAAATGTTGAAATTTGCAGCAACAAAAGCAATAACGATATAAATAAATAATTTTTTTTATTATTATTTTACTTATTTTACATTTTTTTCAAAATGACGATATTTATTTCTGATAAAAAATTTAATTTTAATGCAGTACGATGAGAAAGCATCAACAAGTGTTTGGACGCAAATAACTCGATCAAAAATTGTCATTTTTTTTCGGCGCCTCATCATAAAAAGATGTTATTTTGAAGAATAAAAAAAAATCAAAAAATGATTAAAAAAGAAGAACGCTTAAGCTTTAAAATCTTTTTTTGAAAACTGTTTTATGAACATTTTTCCCGGAGAAACAGCCATTCAAAAATACCTTCAAAAAGATGGAAACTTTGAGTGATCTTTTAACGCTCTCAGAGCAATATGCCAAGTTTGATGGATTAGGGTTCAAACAAAAAAAAATCTAGGCGATTCGGGTTTTCGCAGATATTTTAGGTATACTTTTAACTAATAAAAACATAGACACTTTAATGATCCCGTGATTCTCCCCAAAGTTCCCCCATGTTTTATAAAAAATGAAAAATATGCGATTTTTTAGGTCATTTTCAAATGAATTTTACAATATTAAAATATTTTTTTATCAAATAAACAACTAAAGGACGTTAAAGAAAATATTTTCAGCTTTCCAAATCTGCCCTTAAATTTTGTTTATGATTATTTGTTCCCTAGTTATAAGCGCTTAATGTTAAACATATGATTTTTGCTTCGATTGCACATAACTTGGTCAAAAAAAATCGTACAGCAATAAAAAAAAGTAAATTGAAGAAAAATGTCCGACCTACAACAATCATTTATTTGGTTTGACCAAAAAAAATTCACATGTCCTGTAGAGCCTCTCAAAATTAATATAATTTTTTGAAAAATTTTGTTTGGCGTTTCAACTTAAAAAAATGAGGTTATCCTGAAGATAATAAAATTTTCAATAAATGATTCAAAAACTAGAACGTTCAAGCTTTAGAACTGTTTTTTTTAAACTCTTCTACGACCATTATTCGCAGAGATCCAGCTATTTAAAAACATCTAAAAATATTTGAAAAATTTAGTGATCCGTTAATTTTGCATTTTAGTGTATATGGATATTTCATAGAAAGTAGAAATAGAGTACTGAAAATGTTCGTTGTACAAAGTGAATAATATCTAATATGCAGTGCAATTAAATATAACCCATACAGTAATACCAGGTTTCTCTGTTAATAATAATGGCAGTAAAATTATAATAAAAATGTTATAATTGATAATATCGATTATTTAAAGTATTCTACAGATATGATACACCAGTTTAGCTTCCGGGGCATTTGACCGGTCGTGCGGCAAGCGACCCAGTCCACGTTGTGAGTGTATGTACATATGTATAGTTGGTCTGCGGTCTATAACTGATTTTATGAGCGGTTTTGATAATTGCGTAACATTAATGTTATCATTCAATTTGTTTTTATATTATTCTTGCTAATCTTGTATTATTGTACTTTCGTTTAGCGGCTCAATGGTCTAGGGGTATGATTTTCGCTTTGGGTGCGAGAGGTCCCGGGTTCAAATCCCGGTTGAGCCCGTTATTATTTTATTTATTTTAAATAAATAAATTATGTTTAGTTTTTATTAAATTTACTTAATTTTTTGTCAGTGAGTGAAATAAAAAATATTAAAATTATCCAATGAAATTTAAATTTTAACACAGTACGAATTTATTTACGGATCGTTGGTCGAACTCAGTCCCCTCCCCCCTCCTTGTTAATTATTTTACTTGATCCACAAAACAACTATTTATTTTAAAAGGGAAAATCACTGTGCCGTATTTTTTATGCATTTTTTTAAGTATTCATGTTCGAAAATATGTAAAAAAAGTTAAAATTCAGAAAATTGCCTGACATGAGTAGAGCAACGATTTCCAAAATATCGCAAAGGGAGGCGCGAATATTTTAGCAAAAATTTAATTTTCATAACATCACATTAAGGTGTATAAATAAAAAATATGTACCTACACATAAAATATAAATTTATAAATACATATACATACATACATACATTCATACATACACTACTGATCAAAAAAAAGTGGACAGTGGAAAAATTAACGTAAAATGGAAATAAAAGGGAATTTATAAATAAACTAAATAAATCTGTGTAGTTATTATTAAATATATAGTGTTACTTAATTATTAAATATATAATTACAAACAATTTTAATAATTAGTAGTCCCCCCACTGATTTTTCTGACCGCTTCTAATATTCGTGGCATTGGCGATATAAGTTTATTTATTGTTTCGATGGTGATTTCACTCCAAATTTTATTTATATTTGTCCATAATTGTTCCAAATTTTTATTATCACATTAATGTAACTCCCTGTCAATAGGGTATCATAAATTTTCAATTTTATTTCAATCTGGGCCCTGTGGAGGTCAATCATCCTTAAAATTTATGTTGTGGTCATTAATCCAATCAAAAACACTTTTTGTCGTATGGCAGAGGGTATTATCTTGCATAAAAATTAAAATTCTACATTTATTAAATACGCTAATACTTGGAAGAAACCCTTCTTGTAATTTTTTTTTTTGTATTTAGTAGTGTTAATTTTTACATCTTTTTCCATTCAGTACAATTTTCCCTCATTATGTGCACTAAAACGACCTTATATCATTATCCCATCTGATTTTTTAACTGTTTTAGTTGTGTACTCTGGTAAAAACTGTTCTCCAGATCTGTAAAGACATCTTTCAGGACAATCTGATACCAAACAAAATCGCGATTCCTCGGGCCATATTATTTTATTCCAATCTGCATTTTTTATATTTCTGCACTCATGCGTTCCTCTTCTTTATATGTTATGTAAAAAGCAGAGAAACTCTTCTACACTATAACTTTTTATTCCTTTGTTTTTTAAACGTCTTCTGACCGTATGCTGACTTAATTTAAGACCACTGGAAGAATCCGCGATCTGTTTATATGAAGACTTTCTATGTTTGAGTGCCAATTTCTTAAGCGCGTGATTGTCTCTCATTGTTGTTTTCCGTGATCGACCGGAACCTGGAGCACGTCAAACAGTTCTCAGTGTTTTATAAATATAAATTATTTAATGCACAGCACTTTTAGTATCATTAACTCCCTGTTTTTACTTATCAACAACAATCTTTCTACTTGATTTCCCCGATTTTCTAAAAACAATAATTATTCCACACTCTTCTTCTGATAGCTACGTCGTTCTATTTTAAAATAAAAGTAAATAATTACATAAAATATGAACTTTGATGTTAATTTAATTTCAAAATAGTTGATTTAACTTTATAAAATTTGCTTAAAATCACTCTACAATCTTTTTTATCGGAATAATATGATTTTTTTGTTTTTTATTAAATTCATGATAAAAACATTTTGAGAACTGGTTGAATTCTTTAAAAAATGTAATAAATTTAATGCTTGTCGCTTAACTGGTGACATTGATTCATAAAAACTTCAAAAAGTATTAAAAATTGCGATTTAATACTACTTAACAATATGCGAATTTTTGTAACCGTATACACAAATCAAGCAATATTGCAAGAATAATATTAAAAATACATTGAATATTCCTCAATTATACAACATATTAATGCCAATGATATACTAATTCAATCTATTGATTAAACTACCCTTCATATTAACGGAATATTATGATAGAAGACAATAAATTTAATCGTTGTGCTTAAATTCATGCTGTCCACTTTTTTTTTATCAGTAGTGTATATTATCTGTTTCTGACAAGGACGTTACTGTGCAGTTTTAGAATGATAGTACGTCTGGTACGTGGCAAATAAAGCCAAAACGCTGCACTTTTTGATTGAGGTATGCCACTTTCTGTGGACATACACCAGGTCATAAAGAAGATTTTCAGATAGGGAGCCACTTTAAAATCCGTGTAGAACACTGTTATATGGGCTATCAAAGATAGCCCCCATCGGCGTTATAAAATTAGCTCTATCTCAGCTCCTAGTCATCCGATTTCAATTTTCTTTTGTTTATTTTATAGTTCTTATTAAGAAGATAATTTTTGTCATTATTCATTTTTCTCTAAATCTCAGGGGTTCTCCACAATTTTCGAAAATCTGAAAATTTCACATTTCTTACGAACTTAATTGTTATATAACTTTTTTTGTCGTGTCCAATATCATTTTCTTACTTCATATAAAAAAGAAAGACAATTTTTTCAGCAATTCATTAATATCAAGATAATACTGTTTTAATGAATAACTTTTTTGGAAATCGTGAGTTAAACTAAGCAAAATGGACTAATTTTGGAATATTCTATGTTAGTATACCTCTTATTATATGAAACTTTTTGTTGGGATCAAATTTTTCATATGGGACAGTTAAAAAATTGTAAAATCTGTCATGAATGTCACTGAACTTTCTTATACAATACATTTTTTTATGTATATCTCCTTATATAAAACAAATTATTCTGGCTTACTGGTGAAAAATATAAAAAAAATTATAGAACATAAGCTATAGATAATAACAATCTCTACAACTTTTGTTATAAAAATTTCATTCTATTATGAACTTTAAAAAAAAAAAAAAAAAACTTAAATTTCAAAATATATATTTTTTATTTGGTAAGAGATACAAAAAAATTAATGGAACATAAACTGTATAAAATATCGTACTCTACAATTTTTGTTATTAACATTTTTTTCTATTGTGAACTTAAAAAAAAATGTAATATAATGATCAAAAATTTACCTATTTTTTTAGTTTAACTGGCGATTTCCAAAGAATTTGTTCATTTAAACAGTATTATCTTGATATTAATGAAATGCTGAAAAAATTATCTTTCTTTTTTATATGAATTAAAAAAATGATATTGGGCACGATGTCATATGTTATATAACAATTAAGTTCGTAAAAAAAGTGAAATTTTCAGATTTTCGAAAATTGTGGAGAACCCTTAAGATTAAGAGAAAAACGAATAATGACAAAAAATAATCTTTTCAATAAGAACTATAAAATAAATAAAAGAAAATTGAAATCGGATAACTAGGAGCTGAGATAAAGCTAATTTTATGACACCGATGGGAGTTATCTTTGATAGCCCATATAACAGTGTTCTAAACGGATTTTAAAGTGGCTCCCTATCTGAAAATCTTTCTTTTGACCTTATGTATGACCACAGAAATTGGCATACCCCAATCAAAAAGTGCAGCGTTTTGGCTTTATTTGCCACGTACCAGACGTACTATTCAGGTTAGTCTTTACAAACAAAGATTATCTCAACTTTCAAAGTAAGGTATCTACAGTCTGTTTCATTTAAGTTTGCAGTAGTTGCCGGAGGATTTGACGGTACGATTCGTGTATCGTGCCGTCAAATTAGCCAACAACCACTGCAAACTTAAATGAAACAGACTATAGATACCTTATAAAATGCTAGAGGGATTAATGATGCATGGGTAGCTGATAAATAGTCAGATTAGAATTAAATAACAAAATAAATATGGGCTCAACCGGGATTTGAACCCGGGACCTCTCGCACCCAAAGCGAGAATCATACCCCTAGACCATTGAGCCGCTAAAAAATAACAATTGAATTAAATACAATTGAAAGTATTTAGAATAAATATAAACAATTGATTAAAACAAAAATTATGTGATAGCAAATTCGATAATGATAATATTAATTCAAGGTTTACTTCTGTAGAATATATGAGAAAAATAATTTAAAAATAAAACGGGCAAGTGCGTGTTGGGCACACACATGATAGGGTTCCGTAGTCATTCTCACTACGATTTATAAAAAGTGTTTTTCAAAATTTTCGTGACTGAAGGGTTAAAATCAAAAAATCATTTGACTTTTATTATTGCATTTTAGGAGTCCTATCAAATGACACCCCACTCAATGAGGCAAATAAAAAAAATGCGAGTTCATTTTTCAGTCTATGGAAGGGGGGGTCCATAGACTGAAAAGTAAACTCGCATTTTTTTTATTTTGGAGAATGTTCGTTATAATTTTCATTGAAAGTACTAATTAAAATCTACATTCTGGAATTTTTTTAGATTTTTCATCTTATTATGTCAAAATTTTTCAAGACGGACATGGAGAAACTATAAGGGTTCCTAGTTTTCTACGGAACCCTAATAATGTACCTATTCAGAGTCCTTTAAAATAGTTAAGTAAAACAAACCGCAAATGGGCTACAATTTAAGACCTTTATAAAAAATATTTGATAGAATTATATTTTGTACATAATGTATGTTCACCCCACACTATCCAGATTTGCAATATTTTGACAGAAATATTGTAAAAGTTTCCGTTTTATAAATTAAGCCTTTTTGCAAACGACTACTTTGTTTTGAACAATAGCTCATATTTTTACCACTAGATGTCTAAATAGCTTTTTAGTCACTCCCACAAATGATAAATTTTTTAAAAAGTATTAAGCAAGTGCATTTTTTGCCTATGATTTGATTTTTCTGCGGATCAGTCTGAACTCATTGAGACAGATACTATCACATTCGAACTCTCGAATCTCGTACCAACCATCAATTCTCTGCCAAGCATTCATTATTATAATGAAGGAGAATTAATAAAGCTATTTAGACATCTAGTGGTAAAAATATGAGCTATTGTTCAAAACAAAGTAGTCGTTTGCAAAAAGGCATGAATTTTTTCGACGATTTTTAAATTTTCTCAACGAAGGAAGCAAATTTGGAAAAAATAAATAGCACCACTCGAAAGCTGATGAAAAAACACATCGATATGGTGTATTTGTTTAATTTTGTAGCGTACATTGAACACATAAACAACGAAGAAACAGTGGAGTAGCGCACCGCGCGCTCGAAAACGGCCGACCGCGCGCTCTTCCTCTCTTCACCGCAGGCCAATATCGAAAAAGTCCCTTTTTTTATTGTTGATTCTTAAGTAAAAACGCGAGATCTTTCGATCTAGATCCTTAAGAAAGCTCTAAACCTGGAGGCAAAAAAGATACAGCGTGTTTTAACTTCAAGTCAATTTTTTGAGGTTATGGAGGTCGATTTTTGCATTTTTGACCTCACCATTAGAAAGCTGAGGAAAAAACACATCGAAATCACTTACCAGTATTTTTTTCTAGATAGAATATTAAGTCCATACAGCGAGTCGAAAACTGAGTGATTTAGCTGTTTTGTGCGCTCGCGCACACCGCTGCGCGCTGGGGCATCTATCGCGATTCTCCCCATATATGGCAAAATGCCAATATAGCTTTGATACTCACCAATAATTATCGAACGGAAATAAAAATATTTAATAAAATCCACACGTGACTGTTGCCGCGCAACCCACTTGATGGACACAACTCAAAAAAATATCTTTGCCAATCGATTCGTGAATCAATACCGAGTCCAACGAGGTACATGAAGCCATATATGAAAAATAGACATTATTCCTGTCCGTAGCCAGATAGAGGGTCATGACCACAAAATTCCTAAAATGTGCTAAACTAGAACCACATACCTACCATTTAGTGAAAACCCAAAGTCTCTAGGTGGTCAGGGGGTCGAGATCTCGCTATCGAAGACAGACAAAACAAAAATTTATTTTGTTTTACGGTCGAGGTTTGAATTAAAGATCCCGAACGGTCATTGGCATGCAGAATCGGAGTCTACTTCCTAAATTGCTCAATTATATACATAGTTCGGGACTTATGTCATATTCTAAAAATGCTAAAAATAAAGATTTAGGACATATTTATCAATAAACACTCTTCGCGCTATATAACGATGGCATTGATTTTCAACCGCTCTATATAACGACAAGTCGTCGCCCCACACACCGTCAATTGATGAATATAAATTTCGCACTGAGAAAACGGTCGCTATATAGAGCGATTTGCCAGTTGTTTAGAACGGTAGTTGTATGGAATTGTCGCAGTATGGAAGATCGTTATATAGAGCGGTGAGTAGACCCTAATAGAGGGGGGCCTAGGAAAGCCATATGGCCCGGGCCCCCTGTGTCTCAGGGGCCCCGGCCCTGGCGTCCTGAAAATTATTTATATTTTACATTATTTTTGAAACTTATTATATTTTTAACAGAGGTTATTTAAAAATATAAATATACCTATTTCAAAAAAGATTCAACTTGTGGAAAAAGTATAAATGGAAAGCAAAAAAAGGAAAATTTTCTTTAAAAAAAAACTTATTTTTATTGCTAAAATAATATCAGAAAATCATTAGAATTTTACTAGTACGAAATTTTTTTGAAATGTCCTTACGCCCGGGGGGGTATGGGGCCCCGCAAATGTGGGTTTGCCTGGGCCCCGTTGAAGCTCTCTCAGGGCCTGGCGGTGAGTGTATATGTACATTATTTACAATGTATCTAGTACATAGTTGTCCAACCTTTTGAGCTTTGTGGGCCGCAGAGTGCAAAAAAATAGCGAAAAAATTTGTTAAGGGCCGCAAATACCTTTTTTTTTCTTTCGTTATTGAGTTAATTAATAATTACTTATGTCTCTGTATATTATATTTTATAGATTTATAAGAAATATTATATTTCTACTTTCACAAAAAATCTGATTTTAATATTTCACTTTTTTTTTAAATCTTACGCGGGCCGCATAAAGAGTGCTTGGGGGCCGCATGCGGCCCGCGGGCCGCGGGTTGGACAAGCCTGATCTAGTACGACAATACTCCCCCATAAAAAAATCCTGCTTACGCCACTGTCACAGGTCCGAGATGAAACCAAGACTAGATGGCTTCAATTTCTTCAATACGAGATCAAGATAAGACTGCCAGCTACAATATTTAAGACAGAAACGAGATTTCGGTTCTAAAAACCGAGACGAGACTGATCTGTCTCTCGTCTCGTCTCGTGTGCCGTCCTAGTCTATTTTCAAACACACAAGAATTGCTGGGAAAGCTAATAAAATCCAACAACGTTTTATTTGATTTAGTAAAAAAAAACTCTTCAATCTTTTGAAAACTGCTTGCATAGTCAAACCAAACTATGACAGAAAAAAAGGCCCTAAAATATTTGTCCTGTGAAAAAGGGACAATCGGTAAAAAAAAACTATATAAAAATAATGTTCAACACTTAAAGAAAATCAGAGAGTACAGCAGAAAGTTTTTTTTCTGTAGGAAAATAAGTCAAATTACATTTAATAAAATATGGGCTCAACCAGGAGTGAAAATGGGATTTTTCCCGTAAAAAAGGGGATCACCAATAAAAAAAAACTACATAAAAATAATGTTCCATACTTAAATAAAATCAGATAATACAGCAGAGAGTTTTTTTTCTGTATAAAAATAAGTCAAATTACATTTTTTTAAATATGTGCTCAACCAGGAGTGAAAATGGGATTTTTCCCGTAATAAAGGGGACCACCAATAAAATAAAACTACATAAAAATAATGTTCCATACTTAAATAAAGTCAGAGAATATACAAGAGAGTTTTCTTTTCTGTATCAAAATAAATCAAACTGCATCAAAAAAATATGGGCTCAACCGGGATTTGAACCCGGGACCTCTCGCACCCAAAGCGAGAATCATACCCCTAGACCATTGAGCCGCTATGAAAGTAAATATAAATAAAATCAGATAATGCAGCAGAGCGTTTTCTTTTCTGTATCAAAATAAGTCAAACTACATCAAAAAAATATGGGCTCAACCGGGATTTGAACCCGGGACCTCTCGCACCCAAAGCGAGAATCATACCCCTAGACCATTGAGCCGCTATGAAAGTAAATATAAATTAAATCAGATAATACAGCAGAGAGTTTTCTTTTCTGTATCAAAATAAGTCAAATTACATCAAAAAAATATGGGCTCAACCGGGATTTGAACCCGGGACCTCTCGCACCCAAAGCGAGAATCATACCCCTAGACCATTGAGCCGCTATGAAAGTAAATACAAATAAAATCAGATAATACAGCAGAGAGTTTTCTTTTCTGTATCAAAATATATCAAATTACATCAAAAAAATATGGGCTCAACCGGGATTTGAACCCGGGACCTCTCGCACCCAAAGCGAGAATCATACCCCTAGACCATTGAGCCGCTATGAAAGTAAATATACGATCTTGATTAAAATTTTAAATACAATTACATATCACCTACTTTCTAGCTAATTGTAAGCAGACTTTCACCTGGACATACCTTAGTATATTACCTATGTATACGTACAATTCACACATACATACATATATGCAAATATATATACAATATACATGCATACCATGTAAGTAACTGTACGTTATATCAAAATAAGTCCAAGCAGGGACGTCCGCAAAAAAATTTCAGGGAGGGGAATTTTTAATAAAAAAGGGGTTATTATTATAGGTTATTTATATACCATAACTAGCTGTTACCCACGGTTTCACTTCCATTGATTTCTTAACCCCCCACCTCCAGTCGGATCGAATGAAACGAATTACAACCCTCCATACGTGACAGGGGGTGGAATATAAAAACAATTCTTTCGTTTTGCTTTTTCTTCATTATACAAAATCGTAAATATCTCGACTCCTATGCCAGATAAGGGATTGTTTTTCCACCTTAAACTCTCACCCATGTGGTATTTTTCCTGTCGGGTCGAATGAAATTAATTATAACCCTCCATACGTGACAGGGGATGACATATAAAACAATTATTTCGTTTTGATTTTTCTCCATTATTCAAAATCGTAAATATCTCTACTCCTATGCGAGTGAAGGACTTGTTTTTCCACTTTAAGCCCTCACCCATGTGGTATTTTTCCCGCCGGGTTGAATGAAACCAATTACAACCCTTCATGTATCACAGGGGGTGAAATAATAAATTTGTCTTTTCTTGTTTTTTATTAATTAAACAAAATCGTAAATATCACGGATCGTTGTTAAAAATTGCAAAAACCCACCCCCTATCTACCTGGGGTTGAAAATCAAAAAAAATTTATTGGCAATTTTCTCTAAATTCGCCATTTTAACTCATGAAGCTATGTAAATAAACATGTCAAAAATACTTCGCTTCGCCCTCTATTAGGGGTTGAATGTCATTTTATATTTATTTTTAATGAATATTATTTTGTCTGAATGTGCCTTATTATCATAAACAGTAATGTAGATAAATATATCAAAATTTAAAAAAAATTGCAACCCTTAATCCTTAAAGGTAGAATTTTGGGAAATGCTGAAATATCTTCATATAAGTGTTTTTGTTTTGTATTTTCTTTCTCCATAAATTGAAATTTTCATATCACCCGGATAACGCACATATTACAGAATATAAAACTAACTAAAGGGGAAGGAGGATAATCATGTCAAAAAAATTTAAAAACAATACATTATTGTTGGGTTACCTTACATTCTCTTTTTTAAGTAAAATCATACTCCAGAGGGGGAATATTACCTCCTCCCTTTCTTTCTTCCCCTGCGGACGCCAGTGGATCAAGGTATTATCAATTTCTTTATCTTTTTATCTTTTATTGCCTTTTAGTATTGTTATTTTATTTAATTTTTCAATGTGAAATTGCAATTTTATATAATTTTTCAATATGAAATCTAATCTTATCAGTTGTGATAAATTGTATTACTATTTCGTAGTATAATTCGCGAATATCTACATAAATATTTATATAAATAATATTGTATACGTATGTATAGCATGTCCCGTAAGTCAGTACCTATATGAAGTTATATTTTTACTTTCTTATACGGTCGTACACCTATATGAAATATATGTATATTGTATATACATATAAATCTAATTCGTTTTAGTCAAGTTATTTACATTTTTAATTCCATTATAATTTTCTGAATTGCGCCCGATCATTCATGCATAAGGTTTCGCCGTGAATTGGAAGCATCAGATTGCGATACAAAATCTGTTGCAAAACTCAATAAACATTAGGCACGTTCGGACACTATTAGTAGAACTACACAATTTAGTCAACAAACACAAGCGATCGTTGACGAAAATTTTTCAAAGTCAAGAAGAGCCTCCACGAGTCTTTGAGAGCCTAGTTTGTTGAGTCGTTCACAAATCCTACGTCATGCGCAGAGAACAATTTATGTCGGTACAAACTCGGAAGCAAAGAACTATCCGAGGAAAACGTCTTTTGAAGAAGCTTAAGCACCAAGAATCCGAACTGATGGCCACCTAGCTGCTCAGACCTTAATCCCCTGGATTATTATATTTGGGGCGTAGTTGAACGTTAGATTAATAAACATCCTCATAACACAATTTCTTAGCTGAAGGATACTATAACTATCACCATGGCCAACATAAATAAGGAACATTTGATTCGGACATGCAGTTATTCCCGAACTTATTGCCGATAATGGAGATTTTATTGAATAATTTTATAGTCAAGTAGTCACTTAAAATTGTACAAAAATTTAATGTAATTATAATAAATCTTATAAAAAATATAATCAAAGTAGTTTTAGTCTCAATTTGTCCTCAAATACCGTACGCACCCTCATAGGTGGACACAGTTAATCCAAAAGTTAACTTTGTTAATCGTTAACACGTTAATAAAAAAGTTAACTTCGTTAATCGTTAAAGCGTTAAAATTTCGAAAATTTAACGCAAGTTAAAGTTAACCATCCAAAACGTATACTGCTTTTGGCACCTTTTGGGATGGGATACATAGGTAAATAAAACGAAAACAAGTAGATAGATTAATTAATTTAATTATTACAAGCGACAGTAGCGACCCGGCCTGGTAGTAGAGCATATACGCACCTAAACTATACCTTAATGAATTAAATTATACACCTAAATTCTATATTTTTATCTTTAAACCTTCCTCATGCTCACTTTACTTGCTATTCGACAATAATATGAAATATGGAAGAAAAAGATAAACTCTAAACGTTGTCGGTTAAAAATGGCGCAAACGCTAAAAAGTCAGGTTATAATAACTTGTATTCACTGGCACATACTTTATGTTTAAGAGTTTCTCGGCTCTGGATTCTTGCTCTTTTGAGCAATTCAAACAAATAATGACAATATGTCAACAAACAAGCAATGTAACAGACTAAAGTTAAGGTGTTACCTACATACAGTTAGAATTTAAAAAAAAAATTATTTGATTTTCGTAATGTAACTACATATATTTAAGTTTTGTACACACACAGAAATTTTCAAGTCAATCCGGCGATTATTTTCCAAGTTACACGAATATTTGTAAAGACGTCTCAGAGCGTTTGAATGTGGGAGGTCGGAGCGGCAGCGCGTTTTTCTCAAATCTGTGTTTTTAAAGTCGGTGACCACTATTCCTCGGAAACAGTTGAACCGACCAATCTCAAATTTTAATACAAGTTTCTTAAGAATATTTTTTAGTAATTGATCGAAGGTTTTTTCTCACCGATAAATATACAGGGTCCTTCAATAGTGCGTCCGGCAAACCTAGCGCACTTCCCGCAGGAGATAGAAAAAAAAGTTTGGTACATAATATTATTGGTTTGAAAAGATCAACGTCGTAAAATTATTTTCAATAATACAGGGTGTCCCATTTTTGCGCTGTAATAAAAACAAACATTTTTTTAAATGGATCCCCCTGTAAATTTTTCAGTATTCCGATGTCATATTTTAACCTCCACATTATCATCTATTCATTTTTTGATTTAGTGACAGTGTTGCCAAATTATAATTTTTTTTTCCGAAAAATAATCCATAAACAGGGTCAACTTTAAAAAATCGTAGCGACCTCGTTTTTTTTGAAGTGATTGATTTTTTTAATAATAATATTAGTCCTGGCAAAGAGTAACATTTTGATAATAACCAATTTGAATTTAGTTATACAGGATGTCCATAAAAAAATGCCAAAATTTGCAAACTTAAAAATGATAAAACTCGTTTTTTTCAAATGTGACTACCCTTTTTTTATTTCGCTATTCGATGGGGTTTTTTCTCCTTTTCAATTTATATAGGGGATGTCCTATGTCTAAACCCCATAGTTTCTCAGATATTCAATACTTTTAATAAAATTAACCTTTTTATTACACTTCTATGCACTGAAGTAGGCCGTGCTGATGAAAAACAAATGACAAAATGTAGTACTTAAGTAGCAATGAAATATTTGATTAAAATTAATAGTTAAAACGGATAATACTTATGTAAAAAAAAAATTTCTTTTATTTAAATAAAATATTAAAAGTTACAAAATTGAAAAAACATAAAAGATAAAAGACGAAAATAAATGTTGTAAATGTCTTTTATTTTCATCCAGGCTCAAATCAATTCGCCGGCATGTGTTTTTCATCTGCACGGCCTACTTCGGTGCATAAAAGTGTAATAAAAAGGTTATTTTTATTAAAAGTATTGAATATCTGAGAAACTATGGGGTTTAGACATAGGACATCTCCTATACAAATTGAAAAGGAGAAAAAAAACCATCGAATAGCGAAATAAAAAAAGGGTAGTCACATTTGAAAAAAACGAGTTTTATCATTTTTAAGTTTGCAAATTTTGGCATTTTTTTATGGACATCCTGTATAACTAAATTCAAATTGGTTATTATCAAAATGTTACTCTTTGCCAGGACTAATATTATTATTAAAAAAATCAATCACTTAAAAAAAAACGAGGCCGCTACGATTTTTTAAAGTTGACCCTGTTTATGGATTATTTTTCGGAAAAAAATTTATAATTTGGCAACACTGTCACTAAATCAAAAAATGAATAGATGATAATGTGGAGGTTAAAAGATGGCATCGGAATACTGAAAAATTTATAGGGGGTTCCATTTAAAAAAATGTTTTGTTTTTATTACAGCGCAAAAATGGGACACCCTGTATTATTGAAAATAATTTTACGACATTGATCTTTTCAAACCGATAATATTATGTACCAAACTTTTTTTTCTATCTCCTACGGGAAGTGCGCTAGGTTTGCCGGACGCACTATTGAAGGACCCTGTATATATATTTTTTATAAACAATTTAAGGTCAAAATTTTTGTCGAAAATCGATTATTTTTTTTTGAGAAGCCGCCATTTTGTTAAAAAAAATTATTTTGCTTATTCCTTCGATTAAGTACAAAATTATACATTACTTTAAAGAAATCCGTTTGGGTTTTTTATTTTAAAAGATGCAGTCCAGAGCAGTGGCGGCGTAAGGGGGGGCGAAGGGGGCGGCCCGCCCCGGGTGCCAAGCACCAAGGGGTGACAAATTATTCTTTAAATACTCTGGAAAGTGTGTATAACATGTCATTAAGATCATAAATAAAAATAAAAATATTGAATTGACAACAAAAAAATAAAAATAAAATGAACGACAACACTTTTTTTCTAGAAGGGGGTGCAAAAAAACAGAAAACTGAAATTAATATTGAGTTGAGAACGAAAAAAAAGACAGCACTTTTTTCTAGAAGGGGGTGCAAAAAACCAGAAAACTGAAATTAATATTGAGTTGAGAACGAAAAAAAAGACAGCACTTTTTCTAGAAGGGGGTGCAAAAAAACAGAAAACTGATATTAATATTGAGTTGAGAACGAAAAAAAAGGGGGGGGGGTGCAAAAAAAAACCGCCCCGGGAGCCAATCTACCTTACGCCGCCACTGGTCCAGAGATATCGTGGTCACCGCTAGGCACCTTTTTTGAGAGGACCTCCTGGAGAACAGCTGTAGCAGCTTTCGAAATTATTATTTTTACAAATAAAAAATGTTAAAATACAATTAAAAGTTACCATAATATGTGTACAAATTTTTACATAAATAAGTTATAAAAGTCTTCTCTAAAAAATTTCTTGAAAAAACCCTTTTTTGGCCTTCTGATTGTATGTAACCCCTTAACGGAAGTTCAATTTAACAGAAGTTAACAAGAGCGTTAACATTTTTTTAAGTTAACTTAAAAGTTAATCCGTTAAGCATTTTGTTAACTTCGCTAATTATCGATTAATGGATTAACGAGTTAATGCCCACCTATGCGCACCCTGTACCTCTATATTACACTTCACTGATCCGTTTTAATAATACATTCAAATAGATATACATGTCACAGAAACTGCATTGAACCAACTTGTCCATTAAAAAACTTAGCACCTTCGTGAAAGCTGTAAACTTTAAAAAAAAGTCACCAAGTTCAGAAATTGATCAATCTTTTAGTAAAGGTATTAAATAAATTAAAAACTAAACTGAAAGTTTTTCTAAAGTTGTTGCAAGATCTTTGAATTCAAGAGGGTATACATAGATCACAACTTTTGACGTAGGAATACATAAGTTTGTATTTTTTTTTTAAAGGAACGTGTACTGGAACAAATTCTTATTGCAGGTTAACTTCTTGAATCTAAGATATTAAAATAAATACTTCTTCAAAGTTATTATCATGAAAGTTTTAATCAAATTAAAGTCAAGAACCTGAACCTGAACCCAAACCAGAACCATAAACCCGAAAAAAACGTATTTTTCATGAACCTGAACCCGAACCGAAGCGCTATATTTCAAAGTCAGCGAACCTGAATCTTTCAACCATATTTTTTCAAAAGGTTCATGAAATTATTTATAATATTTTATCAATTTTCCTCCATTGATTTTTAAAAGTGATTGTAAAATGTACAAATTGGAAATTTGTTTGAATTTCACTTTATGATGTGGTTTCTCAAGTCCACTACTAAAATTTACATTTTTTTGCTTGCTTTATATTTCTATAACATTGTTAAAATTAATTTCTTTTCAGTTTGCAAAATATCTGAAAAGTAGAGATTTCAATCTTTAAAATGTATAAATTTTTATTTTTTGCAAATTTTTTCTAGCAGTATCTTCGCCCCTTCATTGTTTTGACAAATGTACATTATTATATTTATAAACTATAAATATAATAATATACATTTGTTATGATATGATTGACGAAAATAAATTTTATCTCAAGAAATGAAGATTTGAATAACTTTATATTTTTTAATTCAGCTGAACAATTAGAAAACTAAAAATATACCTTTTTAATGGATTTTTATTTTATACATGTATGATTTTAAACATTCGCGAATGCCAATGCGAATATTAGCTGTCAATATTCGCGAATGAGAATGCGAATATTGACTTTTTGTAAAAAAAAGGTAAAAAAAGGTTTCTGAACAAAAAAGATTAAAAAACGATATTTTTATATAATAAGCTTCCCACAGATCGACGCGAATTATTCGCAGCGGTAGCGAATAAAGGCTCTGACAGACCGACATATATATATTTTCAATCGGAAAAAAAGATGATGGTGAAATAGATTTCGCGTTTTTTCGGAAATTTTTCACGTTTATTTTCAGGTAAAAAATTCACAACTCGAAAACTATTCATGATTAAGAAATGGAACTATTGTGTTAACTCCAGAAAGAAAGAATCTATAAATTGGCGAAAGTTACAGCAAAATCGGTTCGGTAGATATTTAAATATATAATAAAAATAAAAAATAAAAAAATATATAAAAATTTCGCCGCGTTTTTTTTTCGCGCCGCAGTCGCTGCGAATGTTTCGCGTCAGTCTGTCGGAGCCTTTATTCGCTGCCGCTGCGAATAATTCGCGTCGGTCTGTGGGAAGCTTTAATACATCATAATATATTCGCAACTTTACCTGCGAATGCGAATACGAATGTTTAAAAATGTGCGAATGTTCGCGAATGTGATTAATTGTCAGTGATATCACGCGTGCATGCTTACACTGAAAAAAATAATAAGTTAAATGTACCTATCATTGTAGGAGGTAAATTAAAAATTAAAACAAAACAATTGGTCTAATGAGGAAAACTCGAAATTTTATTTAATGGACCAAAAATCCATGATACAATTATTAAAGATATGGCTTTCCCGAGTTTCATTTTTTCACTTTACTGCGCATGACGTCACACGTGATTCACTTTGTTTATATGTGTTTATATGCATGATACGTTTATATGGATACATAACACAGCGTTTTTTATATCTAAATTAAATTATTTATATAATTAATCCTTTTATAAATAAGTATTTGTTTTACTGATAACTGATATAATTTTGCATTTCATTATTAAATACCTTAAAATATATTTAAATACATTCTCCATCAACTGAAAATAAGGAAATACCTAAACTTTATTTCATTTTTGATCTTCTATATGTGGAAATGTATCTATTTACTCAGATATATTTCCAGATGTGACGGGACTTCAGTATGAGTTCTAGTTATAAAAGTTTCCCACTTATCCAAGTCCCACATAACCAAGTTTCACCGTATATATACATTAAATGTCAAACTGACGTTTATAATTATTGTGAATTATTAATTAAATAATTGACTACTTTCATGAACTACTATAATATTCATTTGGGCGAGTCACTTGTGACGTCACAGCGAACAGAGTGAAGTTAGGTGATATGCGCAATGCCATATCTGTATTAATTGTATCATGCCAAAAATCTACTTGTTAAAAATATTTAGTAAATTGGAACAAATATAACTCAACATCAAAAATAAACTAGCTGTCGGATCCAATTTTACCCGGGGATATAAAAAATTAAACTATATAACGTATAATGCTGTGGGGTGCGATCCTTTAGGTCCACACAATCAACTTCCCAACATGGTATGACTTACAATACTTGTATAATTAATATTACTATGTTATAGTATATATATATATTTTTTAATATGTATATGAAAAATTTTAATGGAATTTATCAGAAATAAAACTCACCCTTTGTATTATGAATATTAGTTTTCTAATATCCTAATAATGTTAATAATATAATGCACATTTTTAGAAAAACTAATCTGACAGTTTGAATTTTGAATTGTGTTGTTTCCAAGGCAACATGAATTATTAGATGTATTTATTAGTATGAAAGTCAAATTTTGATGGTGGTTTTCATCCTTTTAATGGCTGTTTGGACCCATATAAAAAATAAATACTGAAATACACGTTTCATTATTTGTATTGTATAGTATTTATTCTAAGTTTCGACTAAATTCGACCAAGAAAAAAAAACACCCTTTTTACCCCCGTAGGGGTTGAATTTCGAAAAATCCTTTCTTTCAGATCATATTCACGTCAAGACGCTTCGATTAGCACCACAACGAAGTCAATAGCATTTTTTGTTCGCGAGATTTCGTCCCGGAAAAAAATGACACGTACGTACGTACATACGTACGTACACACGTACGTACATACACACACACACACATACACACAGACATTTTTCTGAAAATAGTGTCAATATACTCTAATGCTCTTGAAACATGAAAATATGTTAAAATTTTTGATTTCGATTTTCGGACCAATTACAATAACTTCCTATTGGGAAGTTAATAAAATTGTGAAATTTGGTAAATTAATATTTAAGGTGGTTGGATATTTACGTCAAACCAATAGAGTCGTCCAGATGCAAAACCTGCTATCCACATAATTTTAAGATTTTGAGGTTTTTGCATCTTTGGATTCTACTCGTCTCAGGCTACAAGTATTATAATAAATTGGGCTGCAAACCCGACAAAAATCTCTTAAAATTAAATTTGAAAGATCAAGTCGATTGCAGAACCTGCTATATTTACTTATTTCTACTTATGGATCTTGGCTTCTGGGTGTAAACCGCGTCGATTTGGTCATTTTACGGCCAGTAAAATGACCAAATCGACGCGGTTTACACCCAGTAGCCAAGATCCATATCAAGATCACCGCGGAAGCCTGAAGACTTATTTGTACTTAATCCTATTCTATAAATAAGTAGAAATTTCTTACAATTGTTTAAGCTCTCAAAATTAATGAAATACTGAAATTTCCGATTTTTTGACCTAACTCATTTTTAAGAAAATAAATTTTCAGTTGTAATACATGGTGGTGTTAAATGGCAGTTGATGAAAATACATTGTTAAAAAAATTTATCAAAATCCACACGTTGGTGTTGCCAGGCAACCCACTTAACACAACTCAAAAAAATACCCTTGCCAATCGATTCGTGAATCAATCCCGAGTCCAACGAGGTATGTATATGAAGCCATATATGAAAAATTTTGAGGTCATGACCAGAAACATTCCTAAAATTGACTAAACTAGAACCACATACCTACCATTTAACGAAACCCCTCTAGGTGGTCAAGGGGTCGAGATCTCGCGGTTGGAAGACAGACGAACGAACGGAAAATCGAGCATATAAGCGCTATCACTTCGTGAGTTGCACTAAAAAATGGCAAACATCAAAGAGATGGTATATGACAGATAAGTTACATTAAATTAATTTAAAAAAGTCAAACTTACGACTCTTTTCCGGTGTAACTATGACACTTCTGTCACAAGGAGTTACAAAGTGCTAATATTTTCAATTATTTTCAAGTGAGTATCTTAACTTAAATCATTTGACCAATGATTCGCATTTGGTTTAAAAATATTTAAGGGGCCATAAAAGTGTGAAATTTTCAAAAAATCAACTAATTTTTTTTGCCTTTTTCGAGAATTTATAGTTTCAAAAATATTCTGTAAAAATTTCAAGGCCGTATCTAAAAAGCGACCGCTCGCAGATATGAAATGCCCAGGAGCTGACGTTAAATGCGTTTTTCTCGAAATGAGATTTTTCAAATTTGCTGACATTGTAACTCAAAGAACAATTATCCGATTTACTTGAAATTTGAACTGAGTACTCTTGAATATATTTACTCTAAGATGAACTAGGATATTTTTGATTGGATGAAAATTGACGATTTGGCATTAAAAATACGACCATTTTATAGACAAGAAAACAGACTTTTTTTCAAAACTACGCCATTTTGTTAGATTTTGATATTTTTCGAAAATTTAGTTCATCGTACAGGAAATACCTTCCAGTTTAACGACATTATTCCATTTTTCAATTTCAACTACTCCATCATCCGGAATCATGGCCGTAGTGGGGGAGATTTTTTTTGGCGCCTTCCAATTTTCCAAAATATTTCGATGAGAATTTTTCTTCCAAATAATTTCCGAAAATCACCCAAATTTCCAGCGTTCACACTGGTATTTATAGCCCCTTAACGATTTTGTTAAAAGAAAGAATTTTACTATTTTACAATAATTCCTCCATTTATGCTGTATTGTTCCATGAAAACAGCGTGTAAATGGAGCAATAGAGAGTCGTGTAAAAAATAGGTATCTGTTTCATATTCTTAAATATTTTACTCTTTGTGTATTTTTTTTATATAAAATTTAACAAGTTTCTGACAACAACAAAAAATATAGCATCTTATATTTATTTAACAGCTGTCTAAAAGCTCTAAAAAGTTAAATAGGAGCTAGAAGACAGAAATAAATAATGCATTTCTTTTTCTTTTTACTGGAAGTTAACTTATAAGTTGCGTCACCTACTCTATGTTATATTATCTCTATGGGTCATAACAGAATAACAGGTGTCTAGTAGATTACTGAAAATACCAATTTATAATTATATTTCAAATAATTAATAACAGATAAATATCTGCCATGAGTGTCATGGGACTTTCTTATACGTATTACAGAGACTGAACAGTGTACGTGTTTGCCATAGGTACTATGGATCTTTCTTATATGTACGTAATACTAAGATTGAACAGTGTTGGTGATTCTAATTAATTATGTACAAAAAATCTTGGCTAAATCATAAATGAATGAGACATAAATTATAGCTAATAATGTATGTATTCAACAATTTTTAATTTTTGTTCTATTGGCACCGTATATTCGAAAATTAATAAGATAAATTGCCGGTTTAGTGATTACATTTTTTTTAAATCCATTAGATAAAAGTTATAGAGAATAGTACTATCTACATTTTAAATCCCATTAATTTTATTCTATCTTTTACTAATTGCCAGAAATATTTTTAAAAACTTATTTATTTATTATTTTATTTAACTTCACTTGTTTGTTAGTTAAGATCAAATATTGCAATCAAAATTTCGACTAGTTCTAATTAAGCTAGAGCTTTGAAATTTTGTATACGTGTATGAATCCGGTGACAATGCAATATAGTATATCTAATATCTTTCTAAATCCAATATGGCGGACGTTCCAAGATGGCGGATTACCTTTTTCGTCATAATCATCTTGATATGGGTATCAAATGAAAGGGTTTGACTAGTAGAATACGATTAGCTATGTGACGTCATTCTAAATCCAATATGGCGGACGTCCCAAGGTGGCGGATTATCTTTTGCTTTGTACCCATCTTCATATGGGTATCAAATAAAAGGGTTTGATGAGTAGAATACGATTAGCTATGTGACGTCGTTCTAAATCCAATATGGCGGACGTCCCAAGATGGCAGATTACTTTTTTCGTTATAACTATCTTGATATGGGTATCAAATGAAAGAGTTTATCGAGATTTACCTGTTAGTATGTTAGTTAGTTAGTCAATCAGTAACTAAAAATTTGAAAATAAAATTATATAAAAAAAACTTTTTAAAAACAAGCTTTTATTAAAAATGTACTAAAAAGTAAAAAATAAATTTTCAGTTATCACAAAAAATTCAGGTTTTTATGACTAAAACCAATAAAAGCGCGGGGCGCTATAAAGACAAATGTATGAATAAAAATTATTATGCAGAATAAGAAATGAAATATAAATTGATATAAGATAACAGTAGAAAATTTGCACATTAAATCAAATAAATACAGTATAATTTTTGATAAACTATAATAATACTTTACTATAATGAAATAATTACTTAATTAAAAACAATACATTTACCTTCATGAGCGCCCCGCGCTTTTATTGGTTTTAGTCATAAAAACCTGAATTTTTTGTGATAGCTGAAATTTTATTTTTTACTTTTTAGTGCATTTTTAATAAAATCTTGTTTTAAAAAGTATTTTTTATTTTAATTAAAATTAAATAGAAACACGTACACTGTTCACTGTCAGAAATACGTATAAGAAAGTCCTGTAACACCCATGGCAGATATTTTAATAAAAGTTACAATACATTCAAAATCGGTTATAACGATATCGAAGGGTCCAGTCATATTAAGTCGTAAAAGCCGATAGTCGTAAAAACCGGTTAATAGACAATTACATGGGATTCAGTCGGACTTTTATTTTGAGTCGTTAAAACCGATATGTTGTATTAAACGATGTCGTTATAACCGGCTGTATATTGTTATAACTATAAGTAACATAAGCATTTAAGTATGTGTAAATGTTCTGTGCATTACACAGAGAAATACCTAATTGTTTTTATTTTAGTTTTAATTGTATTTTTTTACCGCATGTTCGTACAACCATTTTTATTACATGACATATAAGTGGGTACGTATTTCCACATCGATGAACCAGGTAAAAACATGGTTCAGTGTAAATGGAAATGTTCGAATGCACGAGTGATTTTTATGTCATATGCCCAGTAAATGCATAATGCAACACACATTGCTACATGTAATGGTGGGAGGGGTGCGTTAGGAAGGGCTATATTAGAGTTACTCGTGGAAGAGTTTTGATAGCGTCGCCATTTTTAACCAAACCAACGATGATACGATTTACAGTGTGTTCAGTAAGAGCGTGTACGGCGTTACTTGCAGTCAGTAAGTTATACAAACCTAAATCTTTTTTCATTAGGTTTAAAGTACCCCCGCCTATTGCGCTTTGATGAAAAAATTTCAGTCTATGTCGATTGTTTGTCAGAGAAACACAGAAACCGCGATTTAAGTGACGTGTACGCGAAACGTTTTGAAATCGAGTTTTTTTGCACACACCCAAAAGGGCCAAAAATGTCTAATGTAGTGGCGACCAAGTACATTAAAAAGTCGAAGGTATTTGTGGTGAATCGGTTTAAAGAGTTGAAAAATGTCGACGGCTTTCCAAAATCGACATGGACTGAAATTTTTTCATCAAAGCGCAATAGGCGGGAGTACTCTGAACCTAATGAAAAAAGATTTAGGTTTGTATAACTTACCGACTGCGAGTAATGCCGTACACCAGCGTTTCTCAACCTTTTAGTACTTGCGACCCAATTTTCAATCACAATTCTCATCGCGCCCCACTTCCCCCCACCCTCATACAAAAATTTTTACTGATAAATAGATAGATCTCAGCTGAATATAAAAAAATGCTTAGTGTCTATTTCTAATATTAAACCTTCTTTTGAAAAACTTTGCTCTGCAAGACAGGCACAAGGGAGTCACTAATAATAATCTTGTGTTAAAAATTATTAATATTCTGTCCGCGCAACTACCGCGGTAAGCGAATTTTATTTGATAAAAAAAAAATAAAAAAATAATTAAATGTGTAAAAATAAGTTGGCTCTGATATTTTTTAAATTTTTTATTGATTATTAACTTTTTACTCTACATAATAAACAAAAAAATAAAATAAAAAGCTTGTAAAAAAAAATTTCCACATCGGGACTCGAACTCGGGATTCTTAGTTTACAATCTCTGCAATATTTTTTTTGTTTTTAAAATATCAAACAAACGGTACTTTATATCGAGAAATCACAAGATACATAATAATTTTGTTTTATTGAGAGGATTCCAAAACATATTTGATATTAACAATCCGATATTTAATACCCGAGATATGAATTTTTTTCGGTTTTGAACGGCCGCCATTTTGAAACCCATTAAGGAATTTCGCTGACTAACGAACTTAACCGAGGTATTCGTGAGATCGATTTTTTAACCAAGTTTCAAAAAGATCGGAAGTAATCCTGGAAGGCTAGAGAGTCCACTCGAAACGGCAGATATACATATATATATTAGGGTGGTCCTTATTTATAGGTGAAGGAAATTTTTTTGGATATTTTAAACTCCGTACCCCCCAAATTTGTTCGTTATCATGAGACTTAAATTCCTGTTAAATTTGGTCATGATCAACCAACCCCTTCCCGTGCCGACTTAGGGTTGAAAAAAGTCCAAATAGGGTAGTTTTATTGTTTTTTTGCGTTTAATTTAAAAAATAAAGCAATTAGCATAAATATGTATATAACATTTATTGTAGAGCGTAAAATTCTCTATAAAAAATGTTCTCATAGTATACCACGAATATCTATTATTTTCCATGAAAAATAATAAATTTTATTTGAAAAAAGTTATTTGTTTACGGTAATGTAAATATATGATATGAATGGTAGTCCAATTAAAGAAGCATTTTGACAATAAATTTTAAGGTACAAGTAATGTTATTGTTGATTATTATAGATTCTGGTGCGGAGAATTCGAAAAAAATAACCCGGACTAGAAAAAAGTTGTGAAACACCCTTAAAAATGGGGTTGAAGGGTGAAATCCCATTTCTACGTGTATTTTCAATTTATTTCAAAATCTAAAGCGACAATAGTGTATTTTTATGGTTGAAATTTGTTGGGGACACTGAGATGAATCGATTGAGACCACATGTACTGAATTTGACCCAAAATTACCCCTTCTAAAATGTTGAATATAGGTAAAAATGCTTATTTTTGGTGAAAATAGTTTAAAAATTAATAACATCCGTTAAAATCATCCAAATGACCCAAAATTGGTCTCAAATTGTTCCTGAAATTCCAAATAATAATGATCAACTATAATTTAAAAAAATATTAATAGTTTAAACAATGAAAATTGTTAATATTTAAGGGTAAGCGACGTAAATTTTTGGATTATTGTCATTTTACTAAAATTTAATTAAAAACATAGTGGTTAAATATTTTTTTGTAAAATCAACGTGAATATCTTCGATTTGTAATTATAAATATAATGAGACACCCCCCCCCCCCCAAAAAAATATTTAATCACTTGAACGGGTGTAATTCCACACTAAAATGCACCGCGTTTTTGTTGTATACAATTTAAATAAAATAAATTTTTTTAAATAAAACTGTAAATTATGATTAAAACATACTTTTATGTATGCTTTAACGTAAATTACAAGTTCATGCATTAATAAAGGGTTATATGAGTGCACAATAATGTATGCGAAAGTGCATAAAAATATATTATTTCAATAAAACAAAAAAAATCGGTGAATTTTTGTGTGGAATTGTATCCGTTCAAGTAATTAAATATTTTTTGGGAGGGGCTCATTTTGTTTGTATATACAAATCGAAGATATTCACGTTGATTTTACAAAAAAATATTTAACCACTATGTTTTTAATTAAATTTTAGTAAAATGACAATAATCCAAAAATTTACGTCGCTTACCCTTAAATATTAACAATTTTCATTGTTTAAACTATAGTTGATCATTATTATTTGGAATTTCAGGAACAATTTGAGACCAATTTTGGGTCATTTGGAGGATTTTAACGGATGTTATTAATTTTTAAACTATTTTCACCAAAAATAAGCATTTTTACCTATATTCAACATTTTAGAAGGGGTAATTTTGGGTCAAATTCAGTACATGTGGTCTCAATCGATTCATCTCAGTGTCCCCAACAAATTTCAACCATAAAAATACACTATTGTCGCTTTAGATTTTGAAATAAATTGAAAATACACGTAGAAATGGGATTTCACCCTTCAACCCCATTTTTAAGGGTGTTTCACAACTTTTTTCTAGTCCGGGTTATTTTTTTCGAATTCTCCGCACCAGAATCTATAATAATCAACAATAACATTACTTGTACCTTAAAATTTATTGTCAAAATGCTTCTTTAATTGGACTACCATTCATATCATATATTTACATTACCGTAAACAAATAACTTTTTTCAAATAAAATTTATTATTTTTCATGGAAAATAATAGATATTCGTGGTATACTATGAGAACATTTTTTATAGAGAATTTTACGCTCTACAATAAATGTTATATACATATTTATGCTAATTGCTTTATTTTTTAAATTAAACGCAAAAAAACAATAAAACTACCCTATTTGGACTTTTTTCAACCCTAAGTCGGCACGGGAAGGGGTTGGTTGATCATGACCAAATTTAACAGGAATTTAAGTCTCATGATAACGAACAAATTTGGGGGGTACGGAGTTCAAAATTCAAAAGTTCAAAAATAAGGACCACCCTAATATATATATATATATATATATATATATATATATATATATATATATATATATATATATATATATATATATATATCCCATGCTCTGACTGTGACAGGACCTACACCGGACAAACAAAACAGTATCTAAATAAAAGAATAAATTCTCACAAATACGCCAAAGAAGAGACTGCACTAAAACAACACAGTATACAATATGGACATAAATTTGATTTTGAAAACACCAAAATTCTAAGTTATCAATCATCTTTAAAAAAACGACTTATTAGCGAATCAATCCAAATTCTAAAAGACCCCACAAGTATAAATTCTAGAACTAATAATGAATATCTAAAACAAGTTTACCAAAATCTTCTTAAAAAATAAAAATAGTAGCCAACTTTTAAAATTCAAAAATATATAGCGTCTCCTAGGTAGTTTAAAATTATCTTTAATTTGTAAAAACAATTTTTTTGACATTTTTAATTTTTTAATGCATTTTTATAAATTGCTACAGCAAATAATTGTATACAACTTGTATATTATAATGTATTATTTAATTATTAATGGTGAGTTTGTTAAATATTATATAAATTATATTAGATTTAGAAATATGTATGTATATTAAAATCCTGATAATTGTCAACAGAATCAATCACTGATGAAGGAAATACATTTCCGAAAAGCGCTTATGCTTATTAAAATAATTAATTAAAAAAAACTAAAGTGTTTTTTTATTTATTTCATTTGACCAAACAACCCAATAATTTCGAAGGAAAATATATATATATATATATATATATATATATATATATATATATATATATATATATATATATATATATATATATATATATATATATATATATATATATATATATATATATATATATATATATATATATATGTTATTGTTGATGTTTCCGCAGACTGGCGATGATGTCGTCTTCTTAGATTTCCGGAGTAATCTGCGTCCTTTATCCATTTCGGGCGTACAACGTTTCGGGCAGTGCTCACTGTCCATCTTCAGGTACTGGTTTACTTCTTAGATTGTAGCGCTTTATATACGCTTTGTCATGGTCCGGTGCTTTGTTCTGGGTGACCGGCTTGTCATGGATCGGTGGTTTTTGCCTGACGGTAGGTTGTTTGATGGATCTGATGACAGGTAACCATGCCGTCGGAAGTCTTTGGCTATCATCCCGTTTGTTCATGGAGCAGTCAGAATGTTTTTCTATCTCTATGGCTTCCAATATGATTCGGGGGTAAATTTGGTCACTCGTTGTTATTTTTTTGGCATTTCCAAAATCTATATTGTGTCCGGTTTCAGTTGCGTGTTGAGCTAATGTGTTGGTTTTCTGTTTTTTGTTAACTGCCAGAATGTGTTCTTTTATCCTTGAAGATATGCGGCGTCCAGTTTGTCCAACGTATACTTGTTCACATCCGTTGCAGGGAATTTTGTACACTCCGTGGTTCTCTAAAGGGTCTTGGTCTTTAGGTGATCGAAGAACATTGGATATTTTTGAGTCCGTGGAAAAGATTGTTCTGATATTGTGTTTCTTCAGAGTTTTGCTGATTCGGTCCGTAGTGCCTTTGATAAAGGGTAGGCACACATAGCCCACAAAATCTTCTTCTTCAATTTGAGATTTGTCTGTCGAAGAGCTATTAATAGCTTTAGTGATACTGTGACGACTGTAGCCATTATTTGTCAGGATTTGCTTGAGTAGATGAAACTCTTTTTCTTTGTTCTCTTGGTCTGATAGTAGTTTGGAACGTGTAACTAGAGAGTTGACTACTGATGATAACTGCGCCGGATGATGATGTGATTTAGCGTTTAGATATCTATTGGTATGTGTGGGTTTTCGATATACTGCATGACTGAATGAACCATCAGATTTTTTGGTTACCAGAACATCCAAAAAAGGAAGTTCAGAGATGTTAGACTCCATAGTGAACTGAATATGTTTGTTTGAAGAATTTAACTGTTCAAAGAATTTGTCGAGTTCTGCTTCACCGTGGGGCCAGATGACAAAAGTATCGTCGACGTAACGGAACCAACACGAAGGTTTTAGAACTGCTTTTTCCAAGAATACCTCTTCAAAATCTGCCATGAATAGATTAGCGATGACTGGTGACAACGGTGATCCCATCGGCGTCCCTTTCGTTTGCTTGTAAAATTTGTTGTCATACGTGAAGTATGTTGAATTGATGCAGAGTTCTATAAGTTTCAGGCGATCTTCGGTAATGTTGTGTTTGGTTTTCAGTATATCTATGGACTCTTTTACCGGTATGTTGGTAAATAGAGAAACCACGTCGAAAGAAACCAATATGTCGGTTGTATTGACTTTTAAGTTATATATATTATATATATAATTATAATATATATAATATATATATATATATATATATTATAATATATATAAATATATTGACATACAACTCAAGCCATCCGAAATTTCTGTGCTACAAAAAGGGTTCAACTTTGCTATCGCTCCTGGACGCATTCCGATGGAAAAAATAATCAGCAACACGGAATCTACATTGAAGAAACTACCCGAAGATGAAGCAGAACAAGTAAGACAAGACGTGGCAAGAATCCTAAAAACGGCAAAACCACCTGCTAAGAATTTAAGTCGAGATGAATCCAACGCTCTGAAGGAACTTAAGAAAAACCAAGATATCATCATCCTACCAGCCGACAAAGGAAATGCGACAGTAGTTATGAACACGGTGGACTACAAACAAAAAATCGAAGAAATCCTCAAAGAAGATATATATAAGGAAAGCAAAAGTGATCCAACTACTTACCTGGAAGTCAAAACAAAGAAAATGATTGGGCAATCGACTATACCACTCGATGTACATAGAGATGTGATTCCAAGGGAAAAATCATCTAGAGTCCCAAAACTTTATGGACTTCCTAAAATCCACAAGAGTGGCGTTCCTTTACGGCCTATCGTCAGTGCCGTGGGTTCACCTACACAAGCTCTTGCGAGATTCCTGGCTAAAGAGTTACAACCACTCACTGAGAAAATTCCTTCATTCGTCAAAAACTCTGGTCATTTCGTTGATATCATCAGAAACTTAAAAGTCAATACAACCGACATATTGGTTTCTTTCGTCGTGGTTTCTCTATTTACCAACATACCGGTAAAAGAGTCCATAGATATACTGAAAACCAAACACAACATTACCGAAGATCGCCTGAAACTTATAGAACTCTGCATCAATTCAACATACTTCACGTATGACAACAAATTTTACAAGCAAACGAAAGGGACGCCGATGGGATCACCGTTGTCACCAGTCATCGCTAATCTATTCATGGCAGATTTTGAAGAGGTATTCTTGGAAAAAGCAGTTCTAAAACCTTCGTGTTGGTTCCGTTACGTCGACGATACTTTTGTCATCTGGCCCCACGGTGAAGCAGAACTCGACAAATTCTTTGAACAGTTAAATTCTTCAAACAAACATATTCAGTTCACTATGGAGTCTAACATCTCTGAACTTCCTTTTTTGGATGTTCTGGTAACCAAAAAATCTGATGGTTCATTCAGTCATGCAGTATATCGAAAACCCACACATACCAATAGATATCTAAACGCTAAATCACATCATCATCCGGCGCAGTTATCATCAGTAGTCAACTCTCTAGTTACACGTTCCAAACTACTATCAGACCAAGAGAACAAAGAAAAAGAGTTTCATCTACTCAAGCAAATCCTGACAAATAATGGCTACAGTCGTCACAGTATCACTAAAGCTATTAATAGCTCTTCGACAGACAAATCTCAAATTGAAGAAGAAGATTTTGTGGGCTATGTGTGCCTACCCTTTATCAAAGGCACTACGGACCGAATCAGCAAAACTCTGAAGAAACACAATATCAGAACAATCTTTTCCACGGACTCAAAAATATCCAATGTTCTTCGATCACCTAAAGACCAAGACCCTTTAGAGAACCACGGAGTGTACAAAATTCCCTGCAACGGATGTGAACAAGTATACGTTGGACAAACTGGACGCCGCATATCTTCAAGGATAAAAGAACACATTCTGGCAGTTAACAAAAAACAGAAAACCAACACATTAGCTCAACACGCAACTGAAACCGGACACAATATAGATTTTGGAAATGCCAAAAAAATAACAACGAGTGACCAAATTTACCCCCGAATCATATTGGAAGCCATAGAGATAGAAAAACATTCTGACTGCTCCATGAACAAACGGGATGATAGCCAAAGACTTCCGACGGCATGGTTACCTGTCATCAGATCCATCAAACAACCTACCGTCAGGCAAAAACCATCGATCCATGACAAGCCGGTCACCCAGAACAAAGCACCGGACCATGACAAAGCGTATATAAAGCGCTACAATCTAAGAAGTAAACCAGTACCTGAAGATGGACAGTGAGCACTGCCCGAAACGTTGTACGCCCGAAATGGATAAAGGACGCAGATTACTCCGGAAATCTAAGAAGACGACATATATATATATATATATATATATATATATATATATATATATATATATATATATATATATATATATATATATATATATATATATATATATATATATATATATATATATATATATATATATATATATATATATATATATATATATATACATACAGTTTTGAACGGACCTCATTTTCGTGATCTCGAGATCAAGTTTGATAAAGATATATAGTTTTTTTTCCGAAGTTGCGTCATGATGGTGATAGCAATAGCTATATTTTTCTTCGAAAAATTCGCTAAAATACATTGTGCACTACTGATACATTCCTATTTATAAGTGTACATATTACAGTCCCTGGCCATATTATTAGACCAAAGCTGAAAAATCACATTTTCGCCATTTTAACTACAATACACCTTAATTTTTGGCAGTTTTCGTTAAATTATGAAATAGCATATATAATATAATGAGTTTTATTATTATTGTTGTTACAAATCTCAAAAATTGTATAAAATTTTTATTAAAAAATGTTAAAGCATCAACAAAGAACTTACTTTACACGTTTTTGAAACACTATTACTTGTTTAATTAAGATGAACTATGTATTGTACAACAATTGAAACGATACACTCTGTTTGACGGTTATTTGATTATTTGACGTTTTCGTGTAAACACTGCTACCATCTAAGTTTGAAAGTGGTAAGTCTTTCAAAAATTAGATTAAATGTTACCATAAGTATAAAACTACGAGTTCTGTTAAGGAATTGTAACAGTGTTTACAATAAAACAACAAAAATAATATGAAACACTTATTTCTTAGCTTTGGTCTAATAATATGGCCAGGGACTGTATATCCGCGTAAATATAAACGTGTATTTTAGTTTTTATTATGTCAGAATGTATTTTATTGCTTTTCTTTTAGTAAATCAAATACTTTTTTAATAAGATGTTTTCTCATTTTTTTCTCGATATGCTTGCGCCCCCCATTCAGTTTTATCACGCCCCCCTAGGTGGGCGCGCCCCACAGGTTGAGAATCGCTGCCGTACACGGTCTTACTTAACACACTGTATTAAATATTTATTTATGTATTATTTTTACTTCCATGTTCGCAGAAATGGAAGTAGGTACTGTAATACAATACGAAAAATCATGATCGAGATGAGAGCAGATTCTGATGGTACTAACTTCAAAACATAAAGAAAAATTAATTTCCGCATGGCGACTGTGTGTGTGTCTGGATGTAAAATTTTCTTTCGTTCATGATTACTACTGTAAATATGCACCGATTTGAATTATTTCTGGGAAAAATGTTCGTCTCGGTGATTGCTCCAGACATATTGATTTTGGTGTTAATCAGATTAGGAGTTTCGGATATATTCGAAATTTTGTACCAATTATCGTATAAAAAATGAGTAGAATCTCATTATTTTTTATAAGACTTGGTACACTTGTAGTTCAACCCAATCTAAGGGACACTTATTTTATAAACTTGCCAAAATAGCTACTGAAGGTATTTTCAATAATATTAAATGTCTTAATAATAAGGATGAGGCTATTTGCACATACAGTATGTGCATGTAATTGGCTATTTGCACATACAATTAACCTAACGTACACTAACCTACCCTAACTTAACAACCTAACTTAATTTGGTACATATACATTATGTGCAAATAGCCAATTGCATGCACATACTGTAAGTACAAATAGCCAATTTCTTTAAAATAACCCGTATTTTAATCACCGATAGCGAAATTTTATCTTCAGTCAATAAGGGTATTTCTATATTTATTATGAAAAGAATATTTCTTATTAAAAGTTTTAAATAACTTCTTAGGGTCGATTACTTTTAATATAATAAGAACTTATATTTCTATATTCGTTTTGTTTCCCATAATGACTACTTTTTTTTAAATTATACCTAATATCTTGAAGAACTCTTTAAAATCTGGTGTACTTAAGAATTTCTTTTAAATAAAAATATAACTTTCTAGTAAAGTTTTGAAAAGAATAAATTGAATAATAACACAGGCCTGCGATGGTTTTCCCCTGAAAAATTTAAGTAGTAATTTCGATTGGTATTAGGTACTTAGCTATAAAAAAATATTTAAAAAATTCTATCACGTCAATTTTTGCAGAAAAAAAAGTTTTTTTAATTCTCTCAATATTGCTAGAGCTAGTATCAAATTTCTTCGTTCTTACTACACTAAACAGCACTGTTATTATTTAAGTATTGTTTCACTCTCACTAATTGTTGTTTCTCGTGATTACAAGTATATGAGATCGTGTGTTAGAATATTTTTGTGTGTTGAATATAAAAAACTATTATAAATAGCGCTAGTTGATCGCTCTAAAATTTTGTTACCTCCACTTCATATTAAATTAGGTATTATGAAGCAATTCGTAAAGGCTCTACCTATCGACGTATTTTTATTGGCCCTGAGATAAGGAAGTTAATGCATGATGCGGACTTTGAAGAAAATATGAACGAAACCGAAAAACTCGCTTGGAAATCATTTAAATAAGTCGTGGAATTTTTTTTAGGAAAAAAAAAGTCCTGATTATAAAAATATAGTCAACAAAATGCTTACTCATTTAAATAAACTAGGTTGTAATATAAGTATACAGCTGCATTTTCTGCACTCCCATATTGACTTCTTTCCCGATAATCTTGGTGCTGTAAGTGAAGAACAGGGGAACGATTTCACCGAGACCTTAAAGTTGTGGAGAACAGATATCAAGGAAAGTGGGATGAAAGCATGATGGCTGACTATTGCTGGAGTTAACGAGAGATGCACCGAATCGTAACTACAAAAGAAAAAGATTGAACATGAGTTTTGAAGAAAGTAGAAAAAAATATCATAAGTCTTCTTGATTATACAAATCAAGAAGACTAATGATATATTTTTTGAGCCTTGAATCTTGTTTTAAACTAATATTGTTCGTTATGTAACTGAACATTCAATTTTAAATCATATAAATATGATTTTTTCACATGAATGATTAAAAAAACAGTAAATATGTGAATCGTCTTTAAAAAAAATCCCAATGTGCTAAAAAAAAAATAACGCTGTAAATTAATTAAACATACCTGAAAATTAAAAAAAAATAACATAATTAGGTATGTTAAGGGGAAAAAAAGTTATTTTTCGCAGGCCTGTGTAATAGAGATGTGTAATTCATGAACGATTCGTTCTTTTTGAACGATTCTTTTCGGTGAACGAAACGACTCGAGTCAGTATTTTAAAAAAGATTCGTTCTTTTTTTTATCATATTGTAAAATATAAAAGAAAATAGATTCGTACACTATTTTTTGTGTTAGTTAAAATATTTAGAAAGAAAACAATCGTTATTATTGATATTAATAAAATAATCAATTAAAAAATATTTCTCGATAAATGTAATTATAGAAGTGTATTTTTCAACAACTAAACCAGACAACTTTTTAAATTCGAATTGTTGCAAGGAAAGAAACTGTTACAGTTTAGCTCTGAATGGCAGCGGCGTATCATTCGTGTATTTAAGATACATATGTATGATATTATTTTGAATTGTAAAATTGTTTAATAAACAATTTAGATTTAGATTATATAGCCGTAGTTCTTAAAATGTGTGTTATTACACATTTATTACCACTGCTCTAAAATCCCGAGAATATTAATGCATTTTAATTTTAGCATTTGTTTTCGAGCGAATTATTTATAATACCTGACAGTATAAATCAATTTATCTATAAAGATTAGCATGATAAAACGTCTGAGAATAAAAGTTATATTAAATATTAAAGTCAAAATAAAACTATCAGCAACAGTTATTTTAAGTAATATGATAAATTTACACAATCATTATAATAATGAACAAAAGTAAACATAACTTGTACGCCACTGATATATCAAGCAACGTACGGCGGCCAAAAAGTAACAACGTATTTATTTATCCATTCTGTCAGTGATCGGATACATTCGGATTTTGTCGTACCGACTTGCACTCACTGACTCACTTGTATATGTACAAGTCACATACGAACGATTCCTGTACTGAACGATTCAAAACACTCGTCACTCGCCAATTCATTTTCGTAAGTGAACGACTCATTGAACGAATCAGTTGGAACGAATCTTTTTACTGAATTGTTTCAAATGACTCGAGTCACTAAAAAGACTCATTTTTCCCATCTCTACTGTGTAATATTAATATTTGCCAGGCAGTACCTACCTATTTATAAAAGTACATAAAGTTACTTTTTGATTTTAAAGTTATTCGATCATTAGAGCAATAATGCATAGATAAAAGGCTAAAATTTAAATAGGTTTGTTATTTATGGATAACTCATTTATTTTACGAATTTTTATTTAAAATATTAGACATTTTTTCCCACATTTAGGTCTTCTAAAATGCAATAATAAAAGTCAAATGATTTTTTGATTTTAATCCTTCAGTCCCGAAATTTTTGGAATAAGTATTTTTTTTATAAATCGTAGTGAGAATGACTACGGAACCCTATCATGTGCGTGCCCAACTCGCATTTACTCGATTAAAAAAGCGCCCCCCCCCCCTCTATTTTCTAAACTATCAATTTAAAAAATCTGAAAAAATTCGAGAATGTAGCTTTTAATGAGTACTTTTACTGAAAATTATAACGAACATTGTCAAAAATATTTTGGACCCCCCTTCTATAGACTGAAAATTGAACTTACATTTTTTCCCCACTTACCCTATTGAGTGGGGTGTCATTTAATAGGTCTCGTAAAATGCAATTCAGAATGTAGTTTTTAATTAGTACTTTCACTGAAAATTATAACGAACATTGTCAAAAATATTTTGGACCACCTTTTCATAGATTGAAAAGTGAACTCACATTTTTTTCATTTACCCCATTGAGTGGGATGACATTTGATAGGTCTCCTAAAATGCAATAATAAAAGCCAAATGACTTTTTGATTTTAACCCTTCGGTCACGAAAATTTTGAAAAAACTCTTTTTTTTATAAATCGTAGTGATAATGACTACGGAACCCTATCATGTGCGTGCCCAACAAGCACTTGCCCGTTTTATTTCCTAACCTTTTCTATCGTGTAAAAGTAACAAAAGGAGTTACTTAAATTTTATTTTCAACAGTACCAACTCTAAGACCTCATGAATATACAATCTTTTAAAATCCCCACATACATCATTATTTCCTTTTATATTAAAAAACATTAATTAAAATCTACTTAATGATTAATGAGAAAATGTAATTACTTTAAATTAAGCGCCAATATAATTAAGAAATTTAAACGACAAATACAATTAAGAAGATTGAATTTTATATAAAAAATATGCAAACACAAGACGTTGTATATGAATATTTTTGTAATGTGTGTAAAACAGCACACAGTGGTCCGAGAAACTCGATTAAGTGGCCAAAAGGAACTTTTTTTATTTCAAATAATAAAAAATCGATTAAAAAACTAGACATTTTGATACACTGGTAGAAATGTTGATTTTTGCCAAAATTTATAAAAAAAATATATATATTTTTTCTTAACTCTTCCTTAGGCGCTCGGATTACATTCATAAGCAACTATTTTAAAAACTGTTACAATTAATACTAGTCCGGTAAAAATAGACATTTCAAATAACAAAAATTCCGACAGAGCTAAATTTTAGTGGAGACCTCAGATACACCAATAGAAATAAAGTGCCAAAAGTCCCCATCAATCCCATGTCTGCTAAAAAAAGTTATTCGGGGTCAAAATTTGAGGTTTTTTGGATTTTTTTCGAAAATGGTAAGTTTTATCAAAAAAGTAGCCAAGACAAAAATTATAGATATTGAAATTATCTATAAAAATGGTCCTTATACTTTATTTTCTAAGAATTGCCATTCCTGAGATATCGCGAATCTAAAAGTTGAAGGAGTCACGTTCCACATGCACGGTGCTCTGGAAACCAAAAATCCAAAAAACCTCAAATTTTGACCTTTGACCCCGAATAACTTTTTTAGCAGACATGGGATTGATGGGGACTTTTGGCACTTTATTTCTAATGGTGTATCCAAGGTCTCCACCAAAATTTAGCTCTGTCGGAATTTTTGTTATTTGACAACTATCTTTATGAGTATTTTGACCGGACTATACTTATATCTAGGCCCTGAGAGAACTTCAACGGGGCCCAAGCCAAACCACTTTTTGGTGGCCCCATACCCCCGAGCAGGGCCGGATTTACGAATTTGCCGCCCCTAGGCAGTTGCGAAAATTGCCGCCCTTTTCATTGAATAAAAATATTTTTTTAAATTTTTTTTAGGTTCTCAGATAAAATTTTTACCAAAACTTTTTTTCACGCTCAAATCTGCCGCCCCTAAATTTTTGCCGCTATAGGCACGTGCCTACACTGCCTGCATGGTAAATCCGGGCCTGTCCCCGAGTGTAAAGACATTCCAAACAAATTCCGACCCAATAAAATTCTTATAACTTTCTGATATTATTTTATTATTAAAAATCATTTAAGTGAATTGATTAAAATGACCCAGCCTGTATATTTATGATAGTTATTATATAAATCTAGAAATCCTTCTTCCTGGTCCTTTGACCTTTAGTCGCAATCGTTACATTTTTTTGAATCCCAATACCACTGTAGGTACAGTGAATTTTGCATGAGACGAGTTTCTTATTATATTGAATATTGAAAGCAGGCGCGTATACAAGAAGGGGGTCAAGGGGTCATGACCCACCCCCAAAATTAAAAAGATACACTTGATATTATGAAGAAAGGCTATAGGGGGATAAGAATGGGTAAAGTGCCCCCGCGCCGATTTTGGCTGTTATATTTTTTTATAGTAACTACTAACACAGGTAACAATTTGACAAAATTTTAACCCTCAAAAATTTACCCCCAAGGGGTGAGAATTAATTTTGAAAATTTCGTAAAAAATTAATAACTTTTGAAAGAGTCAACCGATTTGAATAAAATTTTAATATGTTATAGATGTCACTAAGGTGCATTATAGAAAAAATCGATAAACCTGAAAACTTAACATAACCTCAAAAAAAGTGTTTTATTTTTTTCAAAAATTTTTTTTGCTCACTTTTAATTTTGGTACAATCACCAAAATATTTGTGTGACTTTCTAGCATAGTTTTTTATAACATATATTTTTTTCAGATTTATTTTCCAGCTGCGTGACACCTAAAAAAAATTTTATATTTTTCTAAAAAATTTTTCACTCACTTTCAATTTTGGTACAGTCACCAAAATTTTTTTGTGACTTTCTGGAATACTTTTTTATAATATATATTTTTTTCAGATTTTTTTTCCAAGTGCGGGACACAAATTTTTTTTTTGTTTGTACTGTCGACACATTTTTTCAGTGATTTTTCAGGCGTACACAATATACATAATACAATGTAATACATACATTGATTTTTTATAGGACAACTAGATATAGCAATAGCCCTTTATGAAAAGGCAGTAAATATTAGATTTCACTGCCAGACAGACTACCTGAAGAATATTGACGATATTAAATCTTTCAAAAATAGATTAAAAGATTTTTCATACAAGAAATGTATATATAATAGGCACATTTAATAATTACGAGAGGGAATAACTTTTTTATTTTCATTCTTTATTTAGTTCTCATATTTTTTTTTCATTTTCAATTTGTTATGTGTATTGAATATCAGAAACGTTTCTTTATATTGTATGTAATGATTAACTACAATTTTGTTTAATTTACTTTGTACATACCCATACATAAGTAGGTATATTTTTGCTTTTTGACATGTTCGATAGTTTTTTAACGAATAAAACATCTATTATATGAGTAATAATCATATACGACGTATACGACGGATAACTGTATAAGAAAACACAAAATTACCGATTTCTCCAAAAGTTTGAAATCATGTTAAATCGTAATTTGATATCATTAGGTAAATTGTAAATACTAGACTATATTCATTAATGAAAGATAATAAAAAAATAATTTTTGAATAGGTACAGTTGTCCATTATGCCCCCAAAATAAAATTTTAAGGGGGTTCCACATGTATTCTATAATCTATAGTATTCTATACTATTCACAAACCATAATTCCAAGTGGTTTAAGGGCTATTTACAATTTTACCCTCACTACCCTTGCAGAAAATTAAAGCAAATACATATTTTCTTAAGTGTATGTATTTGCTTTAGGTATACATATACATATTATACTACTAGGGGCTGTGCCCCTGGGCGCTTCGCGCCCCAACCCCCTTTCACGCCATATTTTTTACACAAATTTACTCGGGTCTGCGACCCTCGTATGTACATATCTCATACTCCTACTACTATTTTTTGATAGTTAATTTTTTAATTTGGCGGAGATAATCAATATTAAAATTTTCAGTAATTTTACATGAACAAATTACTTAATTACAAATTTACTCGGGTCTGCGACCCTCGCATGTGTATATGGTAATAATTTTTTATTCTTTTTGCTGATACTCATTTTTTTCTTAAATTGGCGGTGATATAACTTATCATTATTACAATTTTCCAGTAATATTACATGTACAATTTACCCAACCTCAAATGTACTCGGGTCTCAGCCTTCGGCTGCGACCCTCGTATGCATGAGTATATTATATTATAACCCTAAAAATGATCAATGAAAACATTTATTATTATTAAAATTTAATTTTTGTTCAATTTCAATCAAAATGAATTTGTTTACGTCACTTTTAAAAATAGCAATTTTAATTATTTTTATGCGACACCCCTGACTTAATTATTATTAAAAAAAAATTTATTAATAAATCAATCTCAAAACTTCAAAAAAAAATATTTATTAAATAATTTTTTTTAGGACGCTACTGAACTATATTATAATTTTCATATTTTTCTGAAATTTCTAATTTTTGAATGATTAAAAAAAAATCTAAAGTTTTTACAAACGTTACGAAATTTCTATTTAAACTAATTAGAAAAAAAGATTTTAAATATTTTTTAATTCGCCGCTCCTGACATTATAGATAACAAAAACTTTTTTAATATTATCTATAGATAATTATACTAATTACATCAAATTACCAATCAATTTTGGTTAAAATTTAATTTATAAGCAATTTAATCAAAATGTACAAAATAACATTTCTTTACACGCTCCTGACGTATATAAGATAAAAAAACAGCTGTTTATAATTTCATCCTTTAACAATTTCAATCAAAACCTATTTTACGTAAAAATTATAATTGATTCACAAATCTAACATTTTAAAATTAATCAAGTAATTTATCAGTGTGTTTTTTATTAAAATGTCAATAAAAATCCATGTGTTTTCTTCATTATAATAAATTTTTCAGTAAAATTTCGATGTACTTTTTCGGAAAAAAATTACAGCTCAGAGACCTTTCATAGCTAAGAAATGAAATCTAGCCTATTGACTGGAAAAAGAGTCAAGCTACATGACAAAAAAAAAATTATCAAAATCGGTCCGGTGGGATCAGAGTCTATAAACATAACATTTAGTGGAGACATACATATATATATATATTCATACACGTTTATATTATAGTGTGATATTGAGCAAAAAAATAATTTGAAAAAAAAAAAAAATTGTGTCTCGCAACAGGAAAAAAATCTATTATACTATATTGAGCAAAAAAATAATTTGAAAAAAAAAAAAAATTGTGTCTCGCAACAGGAAAAAAATCTAAAAAATATAAATACTTATTAAAAAAATTATGATAGAAATTGATACAAAATATATTTTGTGATTGTACGGCAAACATAACCTCAAAAAAAAATAAAAAATACTTTTTATTTTTTTTAGGTATCACGCAGCTGGAATAAAAATCTGAAAAAAACATATATTATAAAAACCTATGCCAGACAGTTACTGAAAAAATTTGGTGATTGTACCAAAATTAAAAATGAGCGAAAAAAATTTTGAAAAAATCAAAAAAAAAATTTTGTGTCCCGCACTTGGAAAAAAAATCTGAAAAAAATATATATTATAAAAAAGTATTCCAGAAAGTCACAAAAAAATTTTGGTGACTGTACCAAAATTGAAAGTGAGTGAAAAAATTTTTAGAAAAATATAAAATTTTTTTTAGGTGTCACGCAGCTGGAAAATAAATCTGAAAAAAATATATGTTATAAAAAACTATGCTATAAAGTCACACAAATATTTTGGTGATTGTACCAAAATTAAAAGTGAGCAAAAAAAATTTTTGAAAAAAATAAAACACTTTTTTTTGAGGTTATGTTAAGTTTTCAGGTTTACCGATTTTTTCTATAATGCACCTTAGTGACATCTATAACATATTAAAATTTTATTCGAATCGGTTGACTCTTTCAAAAGTTATTAATTTTTTACGAAATTTTCAAAATTAATTCTCACCCCTTGGGGGTAAATTTTTGAGGGTTAAAATTTTGTCAAATTGTTACCTGTGTTAGTAGTTACTATAAAAAAATATAACAGCTAAAATCGGCGCGGGGGCACTTTACCCATTCTTATCCCCCTATAGCCTTTGAAAGTTATTTAAAGTAGTCAGATGAACACTGTTTGAGTTTAAATTAATAAATTTTCAACTACAAAATCATTTGAATAAAAATTTTATATTATGATATGTACAGTCTTGGCCAAAAGTATTTGCCACCCAGGTTAAATAAATAATACCAGTTGATGATAACGAAAATATTTATTATAATACATTAATATTTTGTACAGATGCCTCTTGTTATGATAACAGCAGTTACTCTTACGAAATAAAAAATAAGTCAAACGTATAAAAGCTGTCTAAAAGAGACCAGTAGGTCTCAAAATCCAAATTTATTATAAAAAAAAATTTACTCTTACTCGATACTAAGCATCATCATTATTGTGGAGTAATTATTTGTCACTCCCTAATCAAGATATTGTTTATATTTTTATTTGATGTGATTGAGTGTTCCCTAATCGTGTGCTTTAATATCGACCAAAGATGTTCAATGGGATTTTGAGGTCCGATGATTGAGGAGGCCAAAACAGGAGCTCAATCCCATTATCTGAGAACCACTTATTGTCACTCGCGATTTGTGACAGGCGCGTTTTCTTACTGTAAACGGGCGCTGTTCATGTTGGTATCACCGAACATTTTATAAAGAGATGGTTTTAACGCAGTTTACAGTACTTGGGTGTATTTTTTTAACCCATTTGGCCCTTTACACAACACGATTTCGCCCACTCCATGTCAAGTCAAAAAAAGTTACATATCTAAGATTGGACGGGGGTGGCAAATACTTTTGGCCAAGGCTGTAATTAGTTACTTAACACATAGAACGGAAATTGATTTGACTTGATTTCTAGTTACCATATTTGTGCATTTCTCTGGACTACCTTTTATTACAAAATTCGATTTTTTATGTTATTAAAATTAAAACTAAAGAATTTTTTGTCAAGAAAATGTTTGTTAACTAATATCTCGCAAACAACAGCTCTAAATAAATTCTGATTAACAGATTATTAATTAGTGAATTTTTCTGAATAAGTGATATCTTATTCTGAAACAGTATGTATATTATTATTTTTTTGCAAAAACAAAACGATAAAATATTTTGAGTTCAAATATACAGGTTGTTCGCGGGAACCGAGTGATCATTGCTAACTTTGTTATTATTGGAGCTAGAAGATCGGTTAAATGGGCAAAGTATCAGTATTTTTCCCGGGATGAATAATGGCGATGTCAAAAAAAAAAAACTGAATGTCAAAAAGAGATATATTGAAATATAACTTTTTTTAATGGAATTTATAGCTGATAATTTTCTCTTTATAAAATAATAGATGCATGATGGTTAAATTGGTAGAAAACAAGTTATAACATAAGTATAAAATTAATAGAAAATATCTAAAAATAGTGTGCTATACATATTTACTAAATTACAAACAAATGATTAAAACATTTAAAACAATTATTTTAGGTATTTGTGCCTTATTTCGCATATTTTTAACGTTTTTGAGTATAATTCATAAACAATTATAATTAATTATAAAAATAATATTTTTCTTTATCAATAAAATTAAAAACAAATGGCATAAATACCTCAAATTATTGTTTTAATATTTTTAATCATTTGTTTGTATTTTATTAAACTTGCAAAGCACACTATTTTTCGACATTTTCTATTAATTTTATACTTGTTAAAACTTGTTTTCTATCAATTTTACCACCATGCATGCATGTCACTTTTTTAAAGAGAACATTCTCAGTTATAAAATCCAATTATAATAACACGGTATTCCATTTAAAAAAAAGTTATATTTCAATATATCTCTTAAATTCGACATTCAATTGTTTTTTTGACACCGCCATTATTCATCTTGGAAAAAGACTGATACTTTACCCATTTAACCAATCTTCTAGCTCCAATAATAACAATGTTAGCAATGATCACTCGGTTCCTGTAAACATCCTGTGTATGCTGCTATTAGAAAGTTTTTTTTTTAATTATTTTTTATTCTGTGTGTCCCCCTCCAAGAAGTAAGGCTATATACGCTCCTGATTAAAGGAGTATAATTAAATTGCTCATCAGTTGACAAAGTATGTCATGTAATTTCAAAACTCCTCCTACACGCTTTCAATAAGATGATTACAAATTTGAAATTCCTTTATACGCAAGATAAGATAAACGTAATTCTAATTGTACCGAAAAGCGGGGAACTTGAAACTAAACTTGAAAATCGATAGAAATATAAATAATTCAATAGTTTTAAATTATAAGTACAGTGTCATTCGTTAAAAATAAAAAATATCTGTCAAATAAATGTACAGAGCTTCCTCTAGCTGAATTCACCAAAGTTAGTTAACTACCTTTGGTGATTTTTTTTATTATTAAAATTCTGCAGTAATTATTAAATAATTTTAATAAAAACCGATAAAGTATTCATTTAATTTTTCTTCAATTTTATTTTTTTAAATACGAAAGTTTTCTTAATAAGCGCCTAATTATATTTACTTTCTCGCAATATCAAAGACACGAGAAGCTTTATGATTGTTTTAAAATAAGAAATTTTAAAATTTTAATTTGATATGACGATTTTTTAAATCAACTTGAAATAAATTTTCAGAAGGGAATATTTTACAACCTACGTATTGTGGCAATTTATATTTGCTCTATAAAATGCTTTATAAAAAACGTAATATTTTTACGTAACATGTATCTTTCTTGAGGTATCTTATAAAATAAATATTTTGGAATGTCATCCCTTTCCATTACACACGATATTGAAATGGGACCATCCTCTAGCCAGACCCAATCAACTAATCCAGTTTTTAAACGATCACAAAGCTTCTCGATTTTTCGATATTGCGAAGAAGCAAAATTAAGTTATTAAAAAAAATTATAAAAAAATAAAATAAATATAAAGATAAATTTTTACAGACATTATCGCGAACAAAATGAAATTCTACATCCAGACACACACACGCACAGTCGTCATACGGAAATCAACTTTTCTTTACGTTTTGAAGTTAGTACCATCAGAATCTGCTCTTATCTCGATCACGATTTTTTTATGGTATTACAATACTTCATTTTCTTCAGGATATGAAGTAAAGAAAATTACGATACCTTTATTTACACAGAAAAAAAACTGTATTGGACCAAGAAAACCTTGTTTTGTATACAGGATGTCCCGTTTTAATCTATCACCCCCCCCCCCCCCCTATCAATTAAATCAAAAAATGTTTCAAATAAAAGTTGTTTGGTTTTGAGGGGGAACCAAAATGGCGTTATTAATTTTTTAGTTTTTGGACGTCTTCATGGTCAAATAGGACCATCATTTTTTTTCAAATGGAAACCTATATTTTTTATAATGGTATCTTATTGTTTGAGAAAAAACAAGCAGCTTTTGTTTTAAATAATTTTTTGTATGACTTAAATTTTTTTAATAATTTTAGATTTTAGAGTTTTCACTAGTTTTTTACTCGAAACCCATTAACTTTAGGGGAAAAGTGTAAAAAACAAAAAATGCTTATATGGACTAACCGTACACTAACGTAACATTTTATAAAATAAAATTTAAACGTAGCGTCAGTTTTTCATAAAAAAACTGACATGTATATTTATATGAAAGAAAGCAGTATACAAAAATTGGAATTATTGACCATCCCGTTATTAAGATTTAACCAGATTTAACTACCAAACCATCACATAAATTACAGTATTGTGGACAATGTGGCAACAACGTATTCATTTGATTATAGTAAAAAATACACGAAATAATGAAATAATTTTTTACAAAATATAAGTGGATTGAAGGGAATTATAATCGATTTCATTAATTATTAATATATTCTGTGGTAACTTAGATGATAAAATATAATCATTTGACAAGTAGTTAATAGTAGATAATGTACAGCGTTGCCATGATCATTTCTCTAAATTAAAAATATGTACTCATGGCCTAATGTGATCACATTATGATGGACCAACTACCTTAAAAATGTTAAATCTCTTAGGACGAAAGGAAGTTGGTTAGTATTTACGTTAGGTTAAAATATAGAAATCACATTAAAAATATTAAATCTATTTGGGCAAAAGGGAGGAGGTTAGTAGGTAGGTTAGGTAAAAATATAGAAAATCCCAAAAATTACAATTAATATGTACATCAAGAATATGTAATTTTTAAATCTGACAGGTCCAAGATTAGCGCCCAGTATTATCAAGTTTAACTAAATGCTCCTTTAACTAACTGTCATATTATCAACAGATCCAAGCATAATATATTTAATTAAATAGATTTAAAATTGTCTACAGTATTTATTTACAACGTATATTATTTAAATTTTTCATTGAGAGCATAAATATTGATTTAAATCACATTTGAAATACACCAAATTTACTTTAAAACAGCATTTAGCGCTAAAGGAGTTTTAAATTGGTTGATAATACCGGGCATAGCTCAAGTGGAAACTATTTAAAGCATGGACCAGGGACCTGAACCTGAACCCGAACCCGAACCCGAAACCCGAAAAAACCCGTATTTTTCATGAACCCGAACCCGAACCGAACCGTTATATTTCAATGTCAATGAACCTGAATCTGAACCCGAACCTTTAAATGAATATCCGGTAACCATATATTTTTTAAAGGTTCAAGAATTTTTTTTAGTATTTTACTAATTTTTCTTCATTGATTATAAAATGTCTAAACTGGTAAACCGTTTGAATTTCGCGGTATAATGTGATGTGACTTATGCACCAAGGTCACTATCGTCACTACAATGATAATAAAAGTTACTACTAACAGACACAGTTTAACCACCGTAGCTCACGGATACTCCCTTTGCCCCTTTCAATCTTGCAAATGTTAATCGTGACAAATTAGGTACTCAGAAAATTGTCGATTAATATTTTTTATTAAAATTGTATGAAAATTCAATGGTTAACCACAATATCGAAGATACAAAAATGAAATAGATTCAAAAAATTGTTCTCCGATTTAAAAATTTTAACTTGATCTTTCCGTTTCAGGTCCGTTTTTGTTTCGTGTTTGTCTCCTGAATTCTTGTCACACATAACTCATGAGCCACTGAACCGATATTAATGAAACTTGGTTGGGTCTGGCTTGAAAACGATCCCATTTCAAAATTATTAAAATCTTGTGCAAGAGGGAGGGGGGGACAACAGTATTGGTAGTTTATTTACTTATATTCCATTTGTTACAAATTCCTCACTATAAAAATTTCATGGTGATGACGTCACAGTAGGTATAGAATAAATGAACTGCAAACTGTCAAACAGACCTTGTATTATTGGATCATGTCTGATCATGATAATTAACTACTTTTGATGAATTTAGCACGAGGAAGCCTGTGCAAATATTTTTTTATTTGAACCCGAACCCGAACCTGAACCTAAAAAAATAACGGTTTTTGAACCCAAAAAATTTGCAACGTGCTGAACCTGAAACTGAACCCGAACCGAAATTTATTGTTTAACCCGAACCCGAACCTGAACCATAAATAAATTCCGGTTCAAGTCCCTGGCATGGACATAGGAATATAGGGACGGAGCATAACGTTGCGGGGTGGAAGCCTAAAAGGGGAGGGAGACGAAGTAGTTGGTCCTCAATTTTGATTGGTTACTATGTGGTTACTATGCTATAGAATTCAAATGTTACTGAATATTATATTATGTCCGTATGTCAAATAACTCTTTGCGTAATTAGCAAGTCATTATTTTCCTTACAATTCAAATGAATTAAGAGTGTTTACACCCAAAAATGGTGCAGTGTTGTGTACCTTTATGTGAAAACAGATCAGACAATCAAAACTGGAAGAAAATAATAAATAGAGAAAATAATGTAAAAATTTCATTTCACGGTTATTAGGTATTAAATTTTTTTATTATTGTGATTTATCTTTTAAAAATATCTGTTGCTCTTGTTAATAAACTATTTATTACGTGAAATGTATAATTATGTTAAAAAAATATAATATAATTTTTTTTAATAAATTAAATCTGTTAAAAAGTACTATGCAATTATTTTTATTTATTTAAGATACAATAATGGTAGAATGAATTATTGTTACAGTTTTTTTCTATAAAATTAGGAATAGTTGTTATTTATCATTAAAAAATTGAATTTATCAATAATTATTTTTTAAATTTAGCGGTACTGAACGTCGCACAAGTGTAACCAATCAAATCTAAGGACCAAAATAACCATAGTAATCAATCAGTCCCCCTCCGCAATTCGGCTTCACCCCCCTCGCCTATAAAGCTAGTTTATGCTCTGTCCCTATATTCCTATGTCTATGATTTAAAGTGATATAATTTGTTTTAAGTTCAGTATTCGCAGCGTGCGCGATTACAGCGCCAACTAATGGGTGGACTTTAGTAGCAACTTGGGTGGACTTTGACGTACTAACAAATAAATAATTTCAATAAAAAATATCGTAATATATACATTTTAGACGATTATTTATGACTATTAGCTATGTGCACAAAGTCTATTAGCGCCGCTAGCGGGTAATAGAGAAGGATTGAATGGATTTAACTCTATTTTTATCATTGTTTAATATGATTAATACAGTGAAATTTTTTATTAAACAAATATCATTTAATTTAGCTGTTTGCATATAATATAAATAGTATAGCATAAAAGGTACGTGAAAATTATTTATTTTGGGTATCTTTTTCTCTTTAATTATGACGTATAATAGAGAAATAATTAATTCGTTTACATTGACAGCATAACCTCAAATTTTGGCGCCGATAATTTTACAATATTGCTCGCCACGAACACTCGCATCGACATTATTTCTAACTCCACCCCCTTGCACATAGTCTATAGTGGGATTAACCATGTTGACCTTTCTATTTTCAGTTAAAAACGAGTCTATTAAAAATGACAGTTAGTCCACCCAAAGTGTTATTTTTCGCCACGTCGTGCGCTGTGATCGATTTCGTTTCCCCCACTACCTATTTTGCACCCAGCGAATATTTGTTTAATATTAAATAATTAACTTTTCGTGCAGTATATTTGGAAAAAGTTAAAACGATTAAATAAAAAATGTTTATTATAAAAAAAAATTGCATTTAAATACAAGCTTACGTATTTATAATAAATATTAGATATAATAAATTACTTATTTATACTGTTCTTATGTAAACATTAACAAATAAAAAAGGCCATTAAAGAGTATAAAATATAACTAAAGTTTAAATTAATATATAATTAAAATGACAATAATTTAATATAATTTCAATAGACATTGAACTTAAAGAAAGCATAAGATTTTCTGTGAAAAGTGTGTTTGAACACAAAAACATAAACATGAAAGAGATTTCGAGATTTGATGGAAAACATTAAATGTAATGCTTGTAACTTTGATAATATCATTCCCTTTGACAAGATCCTAATCTTTTAACTTCAATGAATATTTCACAATATTTAAGATTTTATGTTTACAAATCTGTTTTATTTTTCATTCTTTTTATCTATTCATTTTATTATTGTTCAAGAACAGTTTCTTTACCAAAATATATACATATAACAATAACAACACTTTATTAAATAACTGGCTGTGCCTGCCCGCGGCTTCACTTGCTTGTATACAAAAGTTAGATTAAATGCTGATATAATAAGTTTTGATTTTTTCATTTATTTAAATTTATTATTTAAGGATGTTCTGGCAGTAATCAAAAACATACACAGGATATTAAAAATTTAACAGAATGTATTTTAAGTATGATAAGACGAATAACGCAATTCAGATGCGATTTACTACACCGTTTAAAAGTTATAGCAGTTTAAAGTTTGCACATTTTAACACGTCTTCTTATGGAGAATTCTAATTCAAACCTTTTAGCCTTGTTTCACACATACGCGGTTTCATTCGGTTCGATTTGTTTTCGGTTTCAGCCGAAAACGAATCAAACCCTTTCACACATACACGGTTCTCATACGGTTCATATTAGGTTTTATTTTTTTCCGTAAACTCAGTAGTTATCATGGAGAGAAAGCAAGTTGTTGCCATGTTGTTTCTCTATAAAAAAATTAAAAAATGAAGGAGGAATACTAGAATTCATTGCGAGTACCCTCTCATCACTTTACAGCAGGAATTTGGAGCATTCTACACTATTTTCCCGAAGCTAAAGAGCATGAAGACGATCCACATCAACATCTAGAAAACCGCTCATTTTATTAGAAAATCCGCGACAAAACTTAAAAAAAAATAACACTCGCTATCAGGTTAAAACCGAAACTAAACCGAGTATGTGTGAACGCGTTAATTGCTTTGTGTTCCCTGGACACGAATTGAAACCTGATGAAATCTGTCCGTGTGGAGGGAGTCGAGGGAGTATTCAGTTCTGTACGGTTTCTATTAGGTACCGAATACAAACTGAATCATCGTTTCACACTTGTCGGCAGCGACCGAAAACGAAACGAAAACGAACCGAACCGAATTAAACCGTATATGTGTGAAATAGGCCTTATACACCGAAAAATGTAGCCAAAAATATAATTATATTATCATTTTTATTACATTAATGTTCTAAAGAGTGGTATTTAATAATATTTATTGTGTTATTTAATAGTATTTTCACTTATGAAATCATTTATAATAATAAAATATTTGTGGTTTTTTATTTCTGACAGATGAATTTAAATGACATTCACAAACAAAAGTTTTCATATTATTAACAAATATATTCATTTTTTTGGCTAAATTAACAGTTAAATCCGAAATAAGGTTTTAAACGCAAGTACTAATATTGTTTATGTAGTTTAAAAATGAATTTGACTTTTCAGAAGCATTTAAAGTGAATAATTCATATTTTGATTTTGATCTTTCATTTCATTTAGAATTATATTATTTTTGCCTCAGATTGTACGTCCCATACATCGTTAAATTCTAAAGTGATGTTTTGCTTCAAAATCTACTAACTTGGTTAAAAATATCGTAGAAAAATTGTAAATGCAGGGTGAAAACGATCTTTTAACCGGAAACGGATGTTTACTGATTATTTTTACTTTTTATTTTTTTAAATTATTTTTGAAACGGTACAGATTAGATAAAAATAATAAGATTAAAAATTGTGCATAATATTATTATCTATAATAATTTATGTTATATTCATTTTTTCGAAAAAAACAAATTTTTGAAGAAATGAGTGTCATGGGACTTTCTTATACGTATTACAAAGATTGAACAGTATAGGTATTTGCCATAGGTACCATGGGACTTTCTTATACATAAACCTGAGAGTGAACAGTAATGGGTGATTCTAAATAATTATTTAAAAATATATATTTCTAACTAAATCATAAATGATAAAAAATGTATGAGGAATAAATTATAGATAATAAAATACTCGACATTTTTTATTAAAAACATTTTATTCTTATTTCAAAAATAATACGAAAATTAAAAAATGTACAACACTAAACATCCGTTTCCGGTTTAATAATTACGTTAAACAAAATTGTTACATAATGTATGAAATAATATTTCTATAGTTTATGTCACATTCATTTTATTCTAATTTTTATTAGTTTGTCAGAAATAAGTTTCAATAAAATAAGAATCACGTTTACTGTTCACTGTCAGTATTACGTATAAGAAAGTCCCATGGTACCAATGGCAGCTTTTTAATTTATAAGTAGTTATCAGATATACTTCTTATTTGAATTTTTTTGATATTATCAATATTTATAGAAAAAAATGCCTGGCCCTATAATTTATTCATAGGGCAAATAAAATAAAGTAAAATAGGTATCATAAAAAAAATAAGAACTAGACGAAGACAGCTACGCCCTACGATATATATTTACGTATATACGGCAAGAAACATATTTAATTGTTTTAAAAATTAAAAGACATTCAATTGGGCGCATAGAAGAAAGGCGGAAACAGGAAGCTCATAAACTTAGTTGAATCTATCCCTTGCGTACAATCTCACCGATTGTTTCCACCGGATTTATTTCCTACAGGCTCTAGTTTCTTCTCTTCTTTGTATAAAAAATACACTCCCGCGTTTCTTTTTAAATTGTGAACGTATAAAATAGCATACGCGATTACCTTGTTTTTCAATATATTACATACATCGTATCATGTGTATAATATTAATACTGTTGTGTTGAAAGGAACGTTCGTAAATTTGATTTTCAATTTTAATCTTTGCATATTATAAAAGGGCTTGTATTTAAATGCACTTTTTACTTTCTTATACATATGTACAACCTTGGCCAAAAGTATTTGCCACTCAGGTTAAATAAATAATACCAGTTGATGATAGCGGAAATATGTATTATAATAAATTAATATTTTGTACAGATAACTCTTGTTATGATAACATTAGTTACTGTTGGGTTGGATCTTGGCTTCTGGGTGTAAGCCGCGTCGATTTGGTCATTTTACTGGCCAACGTTTCGTCACACATTGCAGTGGACATCTTCAGGGCTCTTGTTTCTCAGAAACTTAGGAACCCCAAGGACCACATACCACTACACACTGAAGGAGTGTACTCGATTCCTTGCAGCTGTGGGGTTGTGTATATCGGCCAAACCGGACGGACTATAGGGACACGGGTGCAAGAGCACGCTAGACAGACACGTCTAAAACAATTAGACAAGTCTGCGTTGGCAGAGCATGCGCATTCGCAGAACCACAGTATCCGTTTCGACGAGACCGAGGTCCTGGCGAGAACACCCAGATACTACCCCCGCATCATCCGAGAATCTATAGAGATTCTCAAAAATAACAACAACATCAACAGAGATGACGGCTACCAGCTGAGCAGCGCCTGGCGACACCTGTTCACAACACCACCCCCGTCCACAGAGTCTAGTGTACGGCACGAGGGAACAGGGTTCAGCGCGCACCAATCAGGTGCGTTCGAGCCCCCGCCCACCGCTGCCCGCACTGGTACTTAAGATCCACGGACGCTCACCTCCAGTTGCACTGTAACAAGAGCCCTGAAGATGTCCACTGCAATGTGTGACGAAACGTTGGCCAGTAAAATGACCAAATCGACGCGGCTTACACCCAGAAGCCAAGATCCATTTCAAGATCACCGCGGAAGCCTGAAGACTTGTATTAGTTACTGTTTTTTTTAAACTCGATACTAACAAGGAAAGATCCCGAGGTGTCAGACTCGGATTTTAATGAAACTTGGTAAAAATGTTCTTTGGGTAAAAATTAAGGACACCTATTTTTTTATACGTGCCCGTTTTAATATTTAGGGGGTGAAATCGGCCCTTGAAAATGAGGGTAAAATTTTTAATTTGTAAATAGGTCGTAAACCACTTGGAATAGTGACTTGTGTATAATGTAACATTTGTTTGGTATTACAAGAGCTATAAAATAGCATTAATGTGGTACCCCCTAAATATTTTATTTGGGGGGTATAATTGACACCCTTAAATTTTTTCCAAAAATTATTATTTTTTCTTTCATAAATCAATAGAGTGTAGTATTTTGAATACAAAGATATGAAATTTCAAAATAACGTGTCTTCAAACTTCGGAGATATCGGCAGTTTTGTAGTCCGCCATATACTTTATACACTGTATAAAGTATATAGCATGCCGCACCGCGCACTGGTCAAAGCTAGTGGAACATTTTTCAAAGTAGTGTGGATCTATTATAAGGTGTGATATTAATTTGAAAATTCAAATTATAATATATATATATTTTCTTTTATTTTGGTTTTCATTCATTTTACAAAATCGTAAATATCTCGGTTCCTATGGGAGATAGGGGGTTGTTTTTCCCCCTAAAACCTCTCACTCCCGTAGTATTTTTCCCGCCGGATCGAATGAAAATAACTACAACCCTTAATATAAGACAGGGGGTGAAATATTTCCCATACAAATATTTCCACCCCCTTGCAATTTCTTAGGGGATGAATTTTTGAGATTCAAAGTAGCCTATGTCCTTTCTCAGGATGTCAGCTATCTCCCTTCCAAATTTCATCAAGATCGGTTCAGCGGTTCAACTCTAAATAACTGTTTAATTTAATTTAGTTATATCCGTGAGTAGATCATAAGCAGAACGGTTACGAGTGTTATTTGTGACGCGACTCATCGATGTTTAAACAGAAACGATTATCTTGTTTTGCTGTGATGCTCAAAACATTTCCCTATAGTATGTCTGACAGTCTCATTGCTGTCACAACCGTAATGCTTGGTTTTTTACATTAAAAAAACACTACATTGACTAGATTCATGTTGCAAAACAGTACACAATGGTGTTTCGTTTTCTCAGTGCATGGCAGATTTTTTTTAATAATAAACACTTTTAGTTTAAAAAACTTTTGGAAAATATCGGGAAAATTCCCGGAAAATCCTTATTTTGACAACGTATTCTTATTCAGCGACCCTCAAATCTCCTGCAAGTAAAAAAAATTCGTCGAAAATCGGACTTAATATATGAAACCAGTATATTATACAAATTTTTCAAAATTTGAGGGGGAGGGGTTAAATCCGACGACTAAAATGTTTCTGATTTCAAATAGTATGGTATAACGAACATTAAAAAAAAATTCTATCAAAATCGGTGCTGTTTCTGAGGGTTCCGAAGTTTTGGCCATTTTCGAACTTCATTGACTCGACTAATAATATTAATATCTAAGAATTGACGGGAGTGGCAAATACTTTTGGCCAAGGCTATATATGAAATATACATACAGGCTGTCCCAGGACTGTGTCAAAGCTCAATATTTCATTTAATATAAGAATTGGAAGAAAACTTTAAATGCAAAAGTTGTCAGGCTAGAGGAGCAGCATAATTTAAAAATAGTTACATTTATACAGAGTGTCCCATAACTGCGTTACAAACCAAAGTTATGTTTTTTTAAATACAAACTATATATTTTTATTTGATAATCTAAAAGCATTCATTTTTCTGGGTATTTTGATGTATCAAGTATGGAATTATACAGAGGGGTTTAGAAATAATGACCAATTTTGTAAGAAAATAGGAACATTTTCAACGCCTTGTAATTTTCTAATTACATCAAAAAAAAATTGTTTTCTGTGTTGAGAATTGAACAGGCAATTCGAAAATGTAAAAATATATAGGGTGTTCCATTTGAAAATTCTGAAAAAAACTAGGTTCAGTGTTTTGACACACCCTGTACAAATAATACAATGTTGTAAGTGTTTAACGTAATATCGCAATAATAGAGAATATACCAAAACTACTTTCAGCAGAGAATACATTTTTTTTGTTGCAATTAGAAAATTACAAGGTGTTGAAAATGTTCCTATTTTCTTACAAAATTGGTCATTATTTCTAAACCCCTCTGTATAATCCCATACTTGATACATCAAAATACTCAGAAAAATGAATGCTTTTAGATTATCAAATAAAAATATATAGTTTGTATTTAAAAAAAAACATAACTTTGGTTTGTAACGTAGTTATGGGACACTCTGTATAAATGTAACTATTTTTAAATTATGCCGCTCCTCTAGCCTGACAACTATTGTATTTAAAGTTTTCTTCCATTCATTATATTAAATGAAATATTGAGCTTTGACACAGTCCTGGGACACCCTGTATAGTCAGGGCCATCTTAGGCCATGCAGAAGTCCTCGGGCACACATAGTTTGGGGGCCATTTTAGAAAGCCGAAAAAAAGTGAATAAAAACATCAAAATGTACTTTTGTTTAATGACTAAGAAGTCCCGTGGCACCCATGGCAGATTTTTTTAAATAATAAACACTTTTAGTTTAATTGTTCGCTTATGACAAATATACTGTACGAAAAATTTATTATTCAATATTAAACAAATAGAGTGGTGCCTCGCTTAACGAACTTAATTCGTTCCGGGAGCAAGTTCGTTATGCGAAAAGTTCGTTAAGTGAAACGCGTTTTCCCATAACAATACATGTTAAAAATTTTAATTCGTTCTGTAGCATAAAATATGGTATATACTGTAACATAAAAAAGATTGTACGCACGTTTTTTTTATTTTTTTTAGTTAGAATCAGATTTAGAAGAGTCTACGGAGGCTTGCAGGGTCAAATCCTCGTTTTAATTATTTCTTGTTTCATTTCAACAGAAATCACCTTCCTGCTTTTTACTTTCTTATACCAATGTATATGAAATATACATATAGTATAAGTAAGTATAGTAAACGCGATTTTTTTCGAAATCCGGATTTTGATGGAATTATTAATTTTGACCTTCCCTGAATCCATTCTGACTATTTTCGCCATGATGTCTGTGTGTCTGTCTGTCTGTCTGTCGGTCTGTCTGTAGACGCTGTAACTCAAATACGACAAATCGTAGAAAGGTGGAATTTTATACTTAAGATTGATTTTTGCCTGGGAAGAAAACCTCCTATTTTTGAAAACGATCATTCAACCGGAAACGGATGTTTACCTACATCGATTTTTGAATTTTTCGAATTACACTGAAACAGTGCAAATTAGAGAAAAATGGATAAGTTGAAAATTGTAGGTAATATTATTATCTATAATTTATGTTCTATTCATTTTTTCGAAAAAAACAAATTTAATTTTTTTTTTTTTTTACTAAGTATTCGATTTTAAGTACATTTCAAATGGTTCATAACAGAGAAGAAATATCTGCCATGAGTGTCATGGGACTTTCTTATACGTATTACAGAGACTGTACGTGTTTGCCATAGGTACCATGGGCCTTTCTTATACGTAATACTGAGAATAAACACTGTATACTCTATTTCATTTAGTTTGCAGTGGTCGCCGTGCGACTTGACGGTATTAGTCGTGATCCGTACGGTCAAAGCACCCAGCAACCAGTATAGATTATTCTAAATAATGATTTTAAAAAAATATTTCTGGCTAAATCATAAGTGTTGGAAAAAATGTATGGGGAATAAATTATAGATAGTAACATACTCGACATTTTTTATCTATAACATTTTTGTCTTATTTCAAAAAATTAAAAAAATTACATGAGTAAACATCTTATTTTAAGTTTATTTATTAAGTTTCCATCTTATTGTTAGTAATTATGTTAAACAAAATTCGTTCGATACATAATGTATAAAATAATATTTCTATAGTTTATGTCTCATTCATTTTACTCTATCTTTTATTAGTTTGTCAGAAATATCCTTCACTAAAATAAAAAATCACGTACACTGTTCACTGTCATTATTACGTATAAGAAAGTCCTGTGGCACACGGCAGATTATTTTATAACTCATAATATAGACACACAAAATTACATTTATTAAAACAAACAGGTGTGTGAGTTAAGCACAGAAAAGAACGACTGACGCGCGTTGATTCAATTAGAAAACCAATATTTATAATACAAAGGTAAGTCTTATATTAACAATTATCTATTGTAAAAGATATTATAGAACATGGAAGTCATGTATGGTTCTCCATACCGATATTTCAATAGGTACTATAAACTGTAAAGACCAACTTTTTATTCGATTCTGCACGAGAAGAAACTTTGCGGACTCAATTATTAAAAAAATCTCATTTATTTATATGCATTGATTATAGGTTTTTGAAAGGAACAATTACGATAAAGGGTTTTTATTGTTTAATATGTTTGTTTGACACCTACAGATGATAAAAACACAAAGTGCTACTAAATTCACTCTTGCGTTTTTTAGAGAGGGGTTAAACTAATCACTTTTCAACATTTTAAGTATAACTCGAAAACTAAGCAGAATTTGACAATTTTACAAGAATGATTTTTTATAGAAAATTAAATTTCCCATCAAAATAGATGATTTGAAAAATTAAAAAAAAAATTATACAAGAAATATTTAAAAAAAAAAACGAAAAAATATAAAAAAATCACAATTTTTTCAAATTTTTACTAAATTGCTCATAATTTTTTTCTAAGTAAAGATAGGTATAGGACATGCTTTGGAGAAAAAAAAAGTAGAGGTGACGCTTGTCAAAATATTGAGTCGAAAAATTTTTTTTGATGAAAATTGGCTGAGCTATAGTAATTCAAAGTTTACCATTTTTTGTAATTTTTTCTCAAATCGTAACATAATACATATTATAGGCAATTGATTAGAGGTTTTTGAAAGGTACAATTACGTTTAACGGTTTTTATTGTTTTATGTGTTTGTTTGACACCTACAGATGATAAAATCACAAAGTGCTACCAAATTTACCTTTGCGTTTTTTAGGGGGGTTAAAGTATTCACTTTTCAATGTTTTAAGTATAACTTGAAAACTAAGCGGATTTTGACAATTTTACAAGGATAATTTTTTATAGAAAATTAAATTTCCCATCAAAATGGATGATTTAAAAAAAATAAAAATTTATGCAAGAAATAATTAAAAAAAATTATAAAATATTTCTTGCATAAATTTTTTTTTATTTTTTAATTCATCCATTTTGATGGGAAATTTAATTTTCTATAAAAAAACATTCTTGTAAAATTGTCAAATTCTGCTTAGTTTTCGAGTTATACTTACAACGTTGAAAAGTGACTAGTTTAACCCCTCCCTAAAATACGCAAGGGTGAATTTAGTAGCACTTTGTGTTTTTATCATCTGTAGGTGTCAAACAAACATATTAAACAAAAAAAACCCTTTATCGCAATTGTTTCTTTCTACCTCTTATTTCCCGGTATAATCAACGCATTTTATGATTTTAATAAACAATTTTACGATTCACATACACTATTCCCATATAAATTTATCCCTCATTCTAGTTTCAAGTTTTGCCACCAGGTAGTGTACGCTTATTTGTCGGATCCCAATAATGTGTATATAAATTAAAAAATCAACCTGTATAAAGCATTGATAGTAAAGATATTTCATGTTTTATAATGCGTGTTTCGTTTTATTTACGACCATTTTTAACGTAATTATATAGCTTTGAATTTTGTCCTTGCGTTTATTCAAAGGATTTGACCCTCTTGTGAATGTACTTCAATTCAATACATAAGTTTTATGCTTAAATGTCAAAGAATTCTGTGCAAAAAATCATCAGAGATCATAAAAAAAAGATTTTTGAAGCTGAAACTATACGCTTTAAAATAAAATCAATGGATTTTTTCTAAATAAAAAAACTAACCCTTGCAAATATTACAATACACTCAGCGTTCTATAAGACGTCCATCCACAGTACGACCGTTCCATAGTACAATGTTCTAACAGTTCTATAGAACGTCTTTCCCCAACCCCCACCATAATACCATTGTGACTGCTATATTTCAGCGCGAAATTTAAGGAGGAATGGGAGTAGTGAATGGTAACTAAGCAATTTATGTAATATCTAAAAAAATATTTTTAAAATCTATAAAATAAGTTGCAACAGCGCATTGGCTGCAATAATTATAGTGTGCTATGACTATGACAGATAAATAAATAAAAAGTACAAAAGTCATTAAACGTACCATACAACATTTACAAAATAATGCATAATTTGATAATTAAAATCATATTTTTTATGATTGAGGTTATGTTAATTTTTTGTATTTATTATTGAAAATAATTTTAACGGTGTGGTAGAAGTCAACGATTTTTTGGCTAATGATTCATTAATATCATATTTACTCTTGGTGTGAATTCGGAGTAGATGGTAATCTTAATATATATAAATTACGTGTCACATGTTCCTCCGCTATGGACTCCTAAACTACTTAACCGATTTTAATCAAATTTGTACACCGTGTGCAGTTTGATCCAACTTGAAACATAGGCAGCCTCTTATGGGAAATGGGGGGGGGCTTTGCCCCCCCCCTTTTTTTAAAGAGAGTTCCCATTTTTTACGGTGGTGGTGGTGGGGGGGGCTGTAAAGCTTCCTATGGGAAAAGGGGGGGTGCCCCCCCTTTTTTCGCCCCCCCCTTTTTTAAAATAGAGTTCCCACTTTTTTACGGTGATGGTGGTGGGGGACTGTAAAGCCTCCTTTGGGAAATGGGGGGGGCGAACCCCCCCCCACCTTAAAGAGAGTTCTATCATAGGTATGTATAAAACACTATAAGTTGGTGTTAACATCACATCATTAATCTTAATATATATAAATTACGTGTCACGTTGTTCCTCCGCGATGGACTCCTAAGCTACTTAACCTATTTTAATCAAATTTGTACACCGTGTGCAGTTTGATCCAACTTGAAAGATAGGATACCTTACATCTCAATTTATGATCGCAATATTATTTTATTGCAAATTATTTGTCTATTATTTGACGGTCTCAATTATCTGTTACCTCCAAACGATTCTAACAGATGGTGACATCTGTTGACTGGATTGAGTAAGTATTCAATAGATGGCGCTATGTCAAACTTCCAAACGTTTCATTTAACCTACAATTTAAAGTTAACCACAGCAACGCGTGGCCGGGGCAGCTAGTGTTAGTATAGATTCTACAATCATTCAAAAATATTTCTCATTTAAGACCATGTTAAAGAGAAATATTTAAAAATTATTTTCTTTAAAAACGGTGTGGACAATCAATCTCAAATTTTGACAGTGAACATTTGGTATAGTTATATTTCACTCTACAAAATTTCAGATTAATGGTAATGTTTTCAAAAGTACTCCCATTCCTCCTTAAATTATCATTCAATATTAAGAAAATTTTAAAAATTATGGAGTAATACAAAGTTTATTTTCATGTTCTGTCCTAAGTTGACACTTACCTCAATTTTCTTGACTGATTGTGAGTCCATCGTATGGTAACATATGTAATTAAAAAAGCCAACAAACTATGTACATACATATGTACATACTAGGGCTTGCAAAAAACCGACTAAATTTCAAAAACCGGTTTTCGGTTTTTTCGTAAAGTGAAAACCGGTTAACCGGTTTTTGTCGGTTTTTTTTTTTTTTTTTTTTTAATTTATTAAAATAAAACAATAAATTGATATTTAAAAATAAAAACGATTTATTGGTCTATATTTTTACAAGTTCAAATTGAGACTAATCTATTGCAAATTGGAAATAATCAATTTCAAATTGGGAATTATCATTTTTAAATTAAGTTTAAAAGCTAGTGTTAAAAGTGATTTAGGCATTGAAGTACCACATACCCAGTGGTGAAGACAGAAAAATGTCTGGAACTGAGTTTCGATTACAGTAGCTAAAAAATACGAGAAAATATTATTGTTCTAATTGTAGCTGATATGTTACTCATGTTTAAAGATTCAAAACTGACGCATTGATTATGCTTTGTTAATTTGAGTAATAGTAAATCATCGGGAGCTTGATTTTAAATAAAATTAAAAATAGTTTATATATCTTATCTTTACTAACTAATATTCGTAATAATAAGTTAAATAATAATTGAAACAGCGGCCACTACATGAGCGGGAGAGGGGGGGTAAAAAGACTCTAACCTGGGGTCGAGGATTAAGGATGACTCGGCACGGCGATCAAAAATAAAAATCGAAGAATGGTATATTTACGCAATTTTTAATTGAATGGTCGAAAAAAAGGTCATACAAATTTGAAATTTCTGATATTATATTTTGTGTTATAATACAAAAATTTATAAAAAAATAAATTATTTATTTATTTCCATCTCAAATGTGGCATTTACAATTCTCAATTTGAAATTGATTAGTCTCTATTTGAACTCTAAATAGTAGATATATCCGTTCTTTCATAGATGTCACCCTCTCCCTATTTTTATTTGAATTTAAATAATTTTACAACATTCATGAATGACAGTAGAAACATAAAATTATTTTTCAGTTGAAGTAAAAAAAGAAGATATAATTGACTTTCGGTTTTTCATGAAAAACCCGGTTTTACGGTTTTGGCAAATTTTAACAAAAACCCGGTATACCGGTTTCGGTTTTAACCGGTTTGCAAGCCCTAGTACATACATAGGATCTCGTTTACCAACAGCGCCATTTTTTGTATGTATCTGTCAACTTTTAGGCGTAGTGGTGGGGGCTCCTCTAGCCGACGTTATGTGGAATTATTGAATTACCAATGGCGACGTTATGTAGAACGCTGAGTGTACTTATTATTTTTATATATTTTTTCTATATGTATAATAATCTCATAATTTCGTGAAAAATAAATATAATTGACTCATGACCGAAATTACAAAGAATTTGATCGCGTGCAAAAACAAATATAAGCTTCCAAGTAACGCTTGGTATCAAATTGTTATGAAATTACTCGATATTTAAAAACAGTGGCAATAAATATATGATAATGTAAATGCTATACATTTTATGAGGTACACTTAGCAGCACTTATTTTAAGTCGTTGATTTCTACTTATTACGCATGCGTCAAGGTTATTATCATAGGTGGGCACAGTTAATCGAAAAGTTAACTTCGTTAATTGTTAATCCGTTAATAAAAAAGTTAACTTCGTTAACCGTTAAAGCGTTAAAATTCCGAAAATGTAACGGAAGTTAAAGTAAACCGAAAATTTGAAAATTTATTGAAAGTTAAAGTTAATCCGTTAAAAAGTTAACCATCCACAATGTTTGAATACCTTTTTTTAGCTATTTCGACAACTTTGTTATGTACTTTTCATCAAACAACAAATATAACGGACTAAAGTTAACGGAAGTTGAATTTAACGGAAGTTAACAAAAGCGTTAACTTTTTTTTGAGTTAACTTAAAAGTTAATCCGTTAACCATTTTGTTAACTTCGTTAATTAACGATTAACGGATTAACGAGTTAATGCCCACCTATGGTTATTATATACGAATGGTTTAACTAAAATGAAATAGCCACGCTTTTGGTCATTTAAAATAAGATTTTGAAAAAACTCTCGAACACGTCGATTTTTATTTCAAGGCGGACATCTTTTGCTATAAAATTTTTGCAAGAATCTGTTCAACCTTTAGCGCTATGAGCACAGCCCTTAAAATTTTTAATAGCATGATCGCGCGCGGGCAAGTGATACTATATTTGAAAGGTTTTTCATTCTAAATAGGAAGCTTTTTTCAAATTTGTTTAGTTTTAGTCAAGTTATTTACATTTTGAATTCCATAAATGCATTGATCAACAAAACAAATATTTACAAATAAAATTCAAAACATCCAATTTGAACATTTATTGAATTAATTAAATTTTTGTATGTTGGTAATTTTTTTTTAATTATTTGATGCGAATATAAGCCTACATCATTTTGAATATACCTTTTAGTTGTAAATGTTTGTTTTGGAAGGAAATTTTATATTTTTTTCTAATTCATGAGTATTTTTGTGTTATACGCTAGGAAACCATCGATCCTGGCGCCACCAAGTGGCAAAAATAAATAATTTTGGGTATCTGTCAAACCAATCTGTCATATAATTGAAATGAAAAAAAGTGGATAATTGCCGTTATATTATGTATGTTATATTAAAATATGTATTGATAAGTATCAACCTTTGCATATTATTAGAATTTGACCCCCGATTTTTTTTTATTTTAAACCGACTTCTAAAAAAGAGGAGGTTATCAATTCAATCAATATATTTTGTTATATGTTCGAGTAAAACTCCGACAAATATGCGCCTATTCGGTTGATTTTTTTTTGTTTGAAAGAGTATACTCCCGAGGTGGTCTCATGTAAATTTTATCAGAATCTGACCATAGACTTCAAAAAAGGAGGGAGGTTTCAATTTTTTTTATAAATTTATTAAAGTATTTACGGGTATAACTCCGACAAATATCCACATATTCGGTTGATTTTTCTTTGTTTGAAAGAGTGTACTACCTAGTTGGTCCCATATAAATTTTATCAGAATCAGATCATTTTATCAGAACAGGTCAAGATACGCCTCTCAAGAGAAAAAAAATCATAAAATGGAAGATATGAAAATTTTGCGGGTCGAATCCTAATAATGCGCAAAGGTTGATATTTACCAATACAGATTTTAATATAACACACATAATTTTGTGTTCTAGCCCCGTAATTTTCTTATTGGGTAAAATCCGACATTTGAAAATAAAAAATAAAAAATTGCTATGAAAAAAAATTGGCAAAAATAAAAAATAAATGTTTTTCAAGACCTTATATCATCCTTAAGTTTTTCTGAAAATTTCATCCAATAATGTCAAGCCATTAAGTAGAAAAAAAAATGTTTTCGATTTTCAAATTTTAATTAATTACAGCTAAAATAATTTTTAAAATTAATTAAAACTTGGTCTAGTACTTCTTCATACATAGGTTTATAGATAAGAAAAAAAATTAACGAAATCGGAACTTGGGAACATTACTTTTGGCTGTCCTATTTTAAAAGTTATATACCCAAAGTTGCTAGCGGCGCTCACTAGGTGGCGACGTGTCGTTTTTGACAGATGGTTTCCTAGCGTATTAAACGTTTTTTTAAGACCGCGCACAGTGTGTAAATCGACCGATCTAGCTGGACAAAATTATTGAACATTTTTGATGTAGGATTTAATACTATTATGGATTGGTTATCTATATCTATAAAAGAGTTTGTCCTTAACCACTCACTCACTCATATATCAACGTACAGCCCGAACCCCTGGACCTAGAAACGTGAAATTTCGTAGGTGCCTTACTTTTATGATGTAAGCACCCACTAAGAAAGGATTTTTCGAAATTCGACCCCTACGGGGTTAAAACAAGGTGTCAAAGTTTATATAAAAAAAAATTGTTTTTTTGTTCGCATTTAATTGAAACTTATCGAACATATTTTAAAATACGTATAAATAGTGAAACGATTATTTAAGCATTCCCCAAAATTTAACCCCTAAGGTGCTAGGGGGGTGGAAAAATTTGTAAAAGAATTTTTTTTTGTATTCACCGAATGAAACATGGCACAAGTAGGTACTCTACAAGAGAAATATCAGTTACGAAAATTCAACCCCTATGGGAATAATAATAATAACTGATATTAAAATAAATTCGGACAAATTAATATTCAATTAAAAATGAAAGTTCGACGGGGACTAGGATGGATTTAATCTGCAATAAAAGAATTTGATATTCAACCCCTAATGGCGAGAGTAGACGGGAGTTAGTTTAAAAAAGAACTAAGATCCGGGATATTTACGTTTTTTATAAGTAATGAATAAAAATCAATATAAAAAAATGTAATATGTCATCCCCTATTACTTATAGAGGGTTCTAATTAGTTTCGAAGTTTACGCGAGCGAAGCCGCGGGATTCCGCTAGTACTTTATAAAATAATTTAATGTAAAAATAAAAGTTATTATTATTATTTTTATTTTTTTTTTATAAATCAGGTAATTTTAACAAATCTAAAATTTTATTAGGTAAAAATTTTTTTTGTTTGAAAATTTCCAATTCTAGAAAGTTTAGGGTCTGATACCACTAGTAAATAAAAAAACGTATCCTTATTCGTGGTTATTCTGGAAATATTCCTGGTATGGCCTTCGCGAACCTTCCTGATTTCTTTGTTGCGGGCTTCTTCGGATATTTGTCCTATAGAAAGGGGACAAATATTAATAATGTATTTTGAAACACAAAATTTTACTTATTGTATCTCTTTCTTTCTTTTTCTAATTAAATTTTGTCTTCTGTTCTCTTATTTGCCATTTCTGGATATATATACTGCATGCTACGTGTACTTCGTTTACTTTAATCAGTAGAGTAAAAAAAAGTCTTTGGTTGGGTACCCGACTTTTGACTTTTTTTCTTCGGAATTTCATTAAATAAATTAATTAGCAGCTTGACAGTCTCCTTTAACCAGTTTTTTAATAACGATTAAAAATTACTATGCGTCGATATTTAACCACCTATCTTCTGCGAAAATTTGCACTAATATTTTTTTATAAAAATCTTTAACTGTTCAAATAACACTTTATTATCATTATTTACACTAAACTTAGTCAATAAAAAAATTTTTAGTCCATTAATACGATCGTCCTTTAGCGTTCTTTGCCACAACTCAAATAATTTTTTTCATATAAAGGCTGGAATCATAACTGAAAAAATTAAAATTAATTAAATCGCACAAATTCGCAAAATGAGTGTAATAAAAATTAAAAGTATATATTATGGGCTATAGATTCCATTAAGAATGATAGTGTTGCGGGGGGGGGGGCTATATAACTTATTCAACTTTAAAGAGTGTAATTATTACTTTTAAGTTACTGCGTTTTTATCATTTTTTTCACACATTAACTATATCCTTAAAATTAAATTAAATACATAACTAAATACTTTGAAGCCATGACAACAAAACACTTATATAGTTTTTTCGCAAACATGCAGACACAAAAAGCACAAGCAAATTTCGAAGCGCTCTGAACGAAGTGCTAATAGACACCGAGTTTTTCAGGTTTTTGGATACCAGAATTTTTTCTTAAAATGAAAACTTAGCAGGTTTAAAAATATGATTCATAGTCCCTTGAAGCCTACTCTACGTAAATATACTTTATAATATATACTTATATATTGATTTTGTTGGTTTGTAACATTTCCAAATTTGACTTTTGTCCAGCTAGATTGGCCGATTTACACACTGTGCCGCGGTTCATTAAAACATCACTTTTTTTCAATTTTATAAGTTGCACACCAGAATGTTTTTTTTTAAGATAGACATTTTTTATGAAATTTTCAGTTTTAAAACTAATCAACCTTATTTCGCCCCAATAGATTTGACATTTTTAATGTTAGAAAAAACGCATTAAATACATAAAAAATATGTAATTTTTAAAATTTGACAGACCCAAATTGAGGTTATGTTGTTGTCAAAATGCGAATTAAACATATCCAACGTTGCCAATAGTAAAATATCAGCAAGTTAAAGTGCATGGTATTATTTCTTTAGTTTGTATTTATTTTTAGTGGAAAGTATTTATTTAATTAAAGTGATATAATTTGTTTTTAGTTCAATATACATACTTGCTTATTATTAAATTTCATGCAGTATATTTATTATTACTGAAATCGATTAAAAAATTTGTCAAGACATACACCAGTGTATGCCATAAGGGTTCCGAAGTATATACTACGTGGACTGTTTAGAGCCATTTACAGGTGCATATTTGAGTTAAAAATAAATATAGAAATAGGATCATATTCTATCAATTCAGATCTACATTTTGACACCCCACAAGCTTAGATATGAAAATTAAAAAAATTCCATGACGCCCCTTCATATTTTTCAAAATTTGAAATGATATTGTTGATTTTAGTATTTGTCGTTACTAGTTTTATAAAAACCCCATTACCAATTTTTGTTTATATTTATTGAGTCAGTAGTTACTGAGCTAGAGAGGGGGTGGACGAATTTTTGTTTTCTTGAAGCCCCCTGCAGGCGCCATTTTTAATTTAGAAAAAAAAATAGTGTCATATTCTACTCACTGAGATCTACATTTTGACATCCCACACGACTTGGAAATCATTTTTTTTGTTTTTTTTAATTTGCTTTAAAGCCCCCTGTAGGCGTCATTTTTGATTTATAAAAAAAATAAGAATAAGGGTCAAATTACACTAGCTTGGTTACACATTTTGATGTGCCACTTGCCTTGGTATAAAAAAAAATATTTTTTTTGCCTGTCTTTAGCTTCTTAGCACCCCCCTAAAAAAATATTTTTCCAAAATATTTCTACATATTTTACTAGAGGGTGTCATTTTACATATTCAGTGAAAATTTCAAGGTTCTAGCTTATATAGTTTACGAGCTATTGAGCTTTGAGTGAAAAGGACGGACGGACGGACGGACGACAAAGTGAGATTAATAGGGTTTCTTCGGAACCCTAATAAAAAGTATTTATTACTTAAAAAAAGTGCGTTTAAATACAAGCCTTAATAATATTTCTAGTAACTATCCTCAAAACCAACATAAAAATTTAAAAAATCTCCATATCGAGAAACAACTTTTTCATATACCTACCAAAAAGTCATAATAAAAAAGCTTTAAATCGTAAATTGTTATTTACAGAGTACGTATACCATACATATATATAATTTAAGTCGAGAAGCATATTGTGTGGATGAAATCAATGAAAACGTAATTAAAAAGCCATTACTTTGTGTTGGTGTCTTTTTAAATTAGATAAAATACGATATTAATAGCAAAGCTTGAACAATTAAAACTGTTTATAAAACTTCTTCCCTTTATTTGTCATTTACTCTGGATGAAAATATAACTGGCACATTGCATTTAATTCACTGTTTTAGATTTAATTATGTATATTTCTAAACTGTAATTCAAACATACAACAGTCAGTTTTTAATAAACCGTTTAATTGTTTTGCACCATATTATTGTTTAATGTTCATACAAGCACTTTCAAATGAGGTATTAAACTTATATGACAGTATTTTTTTTGTTTTTAACAACAGTATGCGCAGTAAGTTTTTACTCAAGGTTAGTAAATATACTTTACATACTTTTGTTTTTATTTACTATGCATCAAAATCTCCAAGAGAACTGTCATATTAGTTTGTTACCCCGTTTGAGAGTGCTAGCTAGCTAGAAAATTTTACTAGCTCCTTTATGATACCGAACATTAGACTTCCTTGTTTTGAAAACGATCTTAAAACCGGGAACATATATTTACATAAATTTAGTCGTCATTTTCAAATTAGGGGGGCAGACCCAGTTGGGACTTCCAAAAAAAGCTCTTTTTATGATTTTTTTTGGTCACGCATTAAAATAATTAATAATAAATGTTTTTCCACGTGAAAGATATGTATTTACAGAAAATATTATAATTTTTTTTATGGCAAAATATTAAAATATCGGTATGGAGAACCATACATGACTTCCATGTTCTTTATATAATATTTTTTACAATAATTTTTAATATAAAACTTACCTTTGTATTATAAATATTGGTTTTCTAATGTCAGATGTACACATTTTTGTAGAATAATAAATTGTCTGACATTTGAATCTAACTGCGCTTGTTTCCATGGCAACATGAATTTATTAATATTTAAAATTAAAATTTTGAGGGTGTTTTTCACCTCTTCAGTAGCTATTTCGGCACGTTTATGAAATAAGTGCCCCTTAGATTGGTTTGAACTACAAGTGTACCAGGTCTTATCAAAATTGGTTAGATAATACTCACTTTTTAGACGATAATAGGTACAAAATTTCGAATATTTCGGAAACCCCTAATCCGATTAGCACCAAAATCAATAGGTCTGGAGTACTCACTGAGGCAAACATTTTACCCAAAAATAATTCAAATCGGTGCATATCTACAGTAGTTATCGTACACGGAAGAAAATTCTACATCCAGACACACAGACACACACACAGACACACACACAGACACACGCACAGCCGCCATGCGGAAATTAACTTTTCTTTACGTTTTGATGTTAGTACAATCAGAATCTGCTTTTTTTTTCGGACACGATTTTTTGACGGTATTACAATACTTCCATTTCTTCGAACATGGAAGTAAAATAAGTGGGATGCAGCAAATTTGGGAGGGGTCCAAAAAAGTGTTTTGCCGTGATCACTGTTGCTCGTGACTGGATCATCAAAAATCGTAAAACAAAAGGGATCATTAGTTAATGACATAATGCTCCGAATGGACAAAGGGATTTAAAATTTTTTGAATTTTCACAAAATGGCGGATGTTGAAAGTCAAAGTTCTTTATTCGACTAAAATTTCATTCGCATTTTCAGCTATAAAAAATAATCGTCAACAAAAATCCTTCCTCTATCTGGAGGACAATTATGTATAGAATAAATGAGAAAAATTTCAAACCGATCGGTAAAACCGTTCTCAAGTTACAGTGATCACCGACTTCGAAAACGCGGTTTCGAGAAAAAGCGAACTACTTGACTGTATTAGAGACGACTCAGTTCAAAGTTATATATCTCCATAAATAACGGTCCGATTTGTCTGAAATTTTTTAGAGAATACTTTTGAAATATTCTACTTTGAGAAAATGCAAAAAAAATGATTTTTTCAAAATTCTAAAAACGTAAATAAAGTTGATTTCCGCATGGCGGCTGTGCATGTGTGTCTAGATGTAGAATTTTCTTTCGTTCACGATAACTACTGTAAATATACACCGATTTGAATTATTTTTTAAGAAAATGTTTGTCTTAGTGAGTACTCCAGACCTATTGATTTTGGTGCTATTCGGAAATATTCGAAATTTTGTATCTATTATCGTCTAAAAGGAGAGTATTATCTCACCAATTTTGATGAGTTTTAATTTTAAATACTAATAAATAAAGCGCAGTTAAATTCAAATGTCAAATAACACTGGTTTACAAAATAAAAAAAGTTTATGCATATTTGACGAGACCATTGTATCCTTATGTATTTTGACCTCCTGAATCCGAATCTGAGGTCCGTTGACCTTGGTTAGGTCAATTTCAAGGTCATTTCAATGTCAAATTTTTAAAACTCGCTAAATGAATCTGGTAAAAGGTATAAATAGCTTTTACTGATCGCTGATCTTGAATTTGATGTCCGTTGACCTCTACGAGGTCAGATTCAAGGTTATTTCAAGGTCAAAGTGGGAAAAAACGCTCAAAAATTCTGACAAAACAGTAAATATAGGTTTTTGGGAACGCTGAATCAAAATTTGAGGTCCGTAGACCCCTAAAATGTCATTAATTTCAAGGTCATTTAAAGGTCAAATTTTAAAAAATCGCTATAAATAAATCTGATAAAAGTGTTATATGTGGTTTCTTTGGTCGCTAATTCTGAATTTGACGTCCGTTGACCTCTACGAGGTCAGATTCAAGGTCATTTCAAGGTCAAAGTGGGAAAAAACGCTCAAAAATTCTGACAAAACAATACATATAGGTTTATGGGGTTGCTGAATCAAAATTTGAGATCTGTAGACTCCTAGAATGTCAGTTTCAAGGTCATTTCAATGTCAAATTTTGAAAAATTGAATTATCGAGCGGATTTTCCACTTTGACCTTGAAATGGCACTGAACCTGACCTCGTAGAGGTCAACGGATATCAAATTCAGAATCAGAGAACAAAAAAACCTACATATTACACTTTTACCAGATTCATTTGAGCGATTTTTAAAAATTTGACCTTAAAATGACCCTGAAACTAATGACATTGTAGGGGTCTACGGACCTCAAATTTTGATTCAGCGACCCCAAAAACCTATATTTACTGTTTTGTCAGAATTTTTGAGCGTTTTTTCCCACTTTGACCTTAAAATAACCTTGAATCTGACCTCGTAGAGGTCAACGGACATCAAATTCAAGATCAGCGATCAGTAAAAGCTATTTATACCTTTTACCAGATTCATTTAGCGAGTTTTAAAAATTTGACATTGAAATGACCTTGAAATTGACCTAACCAAGGTCAACGGACCTCAGATTCGGATTCAGGAGGTCAAAATACATAAGGATACAATGGTCTCGTCAAATATGCATAAACTTTTTTTATTTTGTAAACCAGTGTAATTATTATTCTACAAAAATGTGTATTATACAACTGACATTAGAATATTAGAAAACTAATATTGATAATACAAAGGTGAGTTTTATATTAAAAATTATTGTAAAAGATATTATAGAACATGTTTGCCATGTATGGTTCTCCATACCACTGGCGCTGACTATGGGGGGGGGGGGGGGCGATCGCCCCCCTAAATGTTATACCAGGGGGGCTTCGCCCCCCCTATGAAGCTGCACGCTAGTTTCTTTCAAATTAAAGATACATTTGTCAATAAGATTTTTTCTTTAAAAAAGGTGCAATATTCAAATACTTGTCACTTTAGTAAAAATGATCACTAAAAATTTCTTCAAAAAGGAAATTAATACATGAAACATCTTCTGTGTTTCCTTCAGAACCGTCAGCATTAAAAAAAATTCTACGATTTTTCTCCACCAAGTAACTGTTTTTCTGTTACAATCGTCGTTTTCGCTTCGTGAGCCTTTAAAAAAACTATTGTTTAAATGAAAAAAATATATTTCAAAGATAGAAATGTCCACTTTTCAATTATTTCAAATAATTAAAGTTTGATCGGTTTTTACCGAAACAACACTACAAATAATGAACATTGTATCGTCGGCATTAGTGTTATCCAAGTAGATGTTGCATGATCAGTTTTTCGATGATTTTAGCAGCAAACTTCAATAATTTGATTTTTTACACTACACGCACGATTAGTTGTATTTCTGAATTTTTTTTTTAAATTAAGTAACTTTTTAAAATGCAAATGAATATAATTTTTTAAAGAATCTTAAGGGAGATTTTAAACTTTATTTCCTCTTTTTAAATTTCATTGTGTTCATTTTGTCGTTATTACGAAAGTTGGATATTGCACATTTTTTAAGAAAATTTTTACCCCCCCCCCCCCCCAAAAAAAACTTATGAAAATCTCGCCCCCCCCCCAGGTGAAATGAAAAATCGCCGCCTATGCTCCATACCGTATTTTTTTAAATCGTGTACTGTTGTAACCAAACATTATATCTTGGATCCGGGCCTGGTTAAATCACTCGCTTCACTTCGACCACTCGAAACCGGACGGCATTTCCTCTACGACATTTTTATATTAAACGACAATAGATTCTTTCATTTCTGTAATCACCGTAGTGGACACGACTCACATCAGTTATTGTGTTCCTTCAAAAACCTCTCCTTGTCACAGAAAATGGAGTAAAGCAAACCACGTTGCTTTCTAAATAACATAGAATTAATTGCAGTACATCTTTACAAACGAATGTTGTGCACTGGTAGAAACGTTGACTCTTTACCCAAGAAAATCTTGTTTTGTATACAGGGTGATTCAGCACTATCGTGCCAAACTTGAACAGTACATTGAGAAAAATATTTTAAGCAAAAAACTTCCAATAAACATGTGTCCGGAAATTATTCCTTAGGGAACTACAGGCCTCCAAAGATTTTACTAAAAATTAGTTTAAATTTAATATCTAGAGAATCCTTTGTGATAGAATTATGAAATTTAGTATTTGGTTTAGTAATAATATGCGTTATCGATTTCTATTATTAACCAATTATATTTTAGTCCAAGGCTGTATGGGGCCATTGGGGCCATCGATTTTGATCTAGTAATTGTTTGTTCCTTAATTTTTTTCCTGAGTTGGTACTTTTATAAGATTATATGACAAAAAATACACAAAAACATACTTTGCTTGTTTATCATAGTATAAACCGTTTTCAAGAAATATCGATGGAAAAGAAAGCATGCAGAATTTAACTTAATACGGATGCTCGAAATTACAAAAAATAAATTTATATTCTTGATCTATGATTAAAGGTAAGAAAAAAAGTTCATGTAAAGAAATCTCCTTATATGAATCCTCTAAGATCTATAGCCAGTTCTTTTTACTGTAACATGAACTTTATTAACATGACTAAAAAAACAAACTAAAAATGGCTATTTGTTGATATGGATGCATTTTCGGAAGTATATTTATGTTAACTTTTGGTCTTATTTTTTATCATGAAATAAGAATATAAATTTATTTTTTATAATTTCAAGCATCCGTATTAAGGTTAATTCTGCATGCTTTCTTTTCCATCGATATTTCTTGAAAACGGTTTATACTATGATAAACAAGCAAAGTATGTTTTTGTGTATTTTGTGTCATATAATCTTATAAAAGTACCAACTAAGGAAAAAAATTAAGGGACAAACAATTACTAGATCAAAATCGATGGGCCCACTGGCCCCATACAGCCCTGGCCTAAAATATAATTGGTTAATATTAGAAATCGATAACACATATTATTACTAAACCAAATACTAAATTTCATAATTCTATCACAAAGGGTTCTCTAGATATTAAATTTAAACTCATTTTTAGTAAAATCTTTGGAGGGCTGTAGTTCCCTTAGGAATAATTTCCGGACACATGTTTATTGGAAGTTTTTTGCTTAAAATATTTTTCTCAATGTACTGTTCAAGTTTGGCACAACAGTGCTGAATCATCCTGTATAACAAAAACAATATTTTCTTAACCCATTACTTCCCAATGTCCTATTTATAGGACATCATATTTTCTAATTTTTTTCTCTGACATAATAAAGTTGTTAATTTGATTTACATTACTAATATGTTTTTTAAGTCTCTCTACTTACAATAATTTTTAAAACGAACTATTATAGAGTTCATTCAATGTCAAATATAACATTTTAAAAGGCTCAGTCCGTGGTGACGGGTGTGACATTTCAACCCGGATTAGAGTTCATAATTTCCAAATAATACTAGTTAATCACATGGTTTTATAATTTTTCTGTAGATCTTAATGTAATACATGTAAATTAAAAGAATAAAAGGTCTACGGCTATTTTACAAAAAAAGTTCAGTGTTCAAAATCCTGTGACGGGTGTGACGCAAACTATTGCAAGTTTTGCAACCTCTATCCAAAATCCCAGCGAAAAATATTAAAGTTACTTTTTAATAAATCATACTTTAATATGTTACGAACAAATTATTTTTTAATAACACAAGAGCATCAGGTAAATACATAATCTATTTAATTAGTTATTAGTCAACAAACATTGTGACGGGTGTGACACGTTGAATAAAAGGATACAATAAGAGTACTATTTATGTGTTTAATTGCTTATTGATATTATTAACTAATACTTATAACAATTATTTATCAAAAACATCAATAGACTCGTTAAATTTATAATAAATGCGGTCACCCTTAGTCATTAATGTTGGTGAGGGTAACTTTTTTTTAATTTGGTTAAACGTCACGTCAGATATGTCATTGTCAAAGACTTTTAATAGTTTGCCATGATCGACACTAATTCTAAAAAGTTTCACCTTCTTTGTTATCTATTTTGAAATATTTTGAAAATTAACTTTTTTTTTTTAATTTTCTTTTGGTTAATAAAAATTGATGGTAAATAGCCTGTTAATTTTATATTTTAGTATTCATTTTCGTAAAATACTTTTTTAACTATCTAGTATCGATTATACCGCAGATCAACCGAAATGTTAAGTTGTTTAAAAAAAGTTTTCGATAAAAGAATCGTGTTTTTCAACATAGAAGAAAATTACTAAATAAAAAATATGAAAGTCATTATTTAAAAAAATAATGACTTTCATATTTCATATGACCTCAAAAACACCACCTAAAAAAATTCATCCAAGTACGTCTATGCCCCTCTCCAAACCGTGCAACTTTAATCTGAAAAGTTTTTTTGATAACATTTATTTCACTATAAAAAAGTTATCAAAGGTGTGCACTTAAAATGGGTCACCCTGTATACTTACGACTATTATAATAGATAGATTACCACTACTTTAAAATATCGAGCAGTTTCATAACAATTTGACACCTAACAGATAGCATTATCTAGAAGCTAATTTAGTTTTGCACGCAAGTGATTTCTTTATAATACCGGGCATGATAGCCCAGGAAAATAAGACGAATAAACTGTCGCTGTTTGAAAAAATATAAGTAAAGTTTTCTCACCGAAAATATATTTAGTTACACAGGTAGAAAGGTTTACTTGAGCCAAGTAAACCTTGTTTTGTATATAACGAATACAATATTTTCTTAAGATAAGAAACATATTCTTAAACCAACTATAGTATTCTTGGATGAAGAAATAATGTAGTTGGATTAAGAGTACTTTTCTTATATTAAGAAAATATTGTTTTCGTTATATACAAAACAAGATTTTCTTGGTCAAATACAGTTTTTTTGTGTGTAGGCATAAGAAAGAATGTGTGAAAAATCTATTACGAAATCGTGTGCGCAAAAAAAAGTCATTCAAGGACAAAGGTCACGAAAATCGTTTTTTTTTTTAAATATCTCGTTAACTATTAATTTTACGGCAATTTTAGTTATTATAAAATTTGTTCTTTTGCTAATTTTACATAAAAAGTTCTTCATAAAATTTCCGTAGGATCAATAGTTCTCGAGATATATGGTTGAGAAAAATATAACTGTTGTCATTTGTTGTAAAAATTAAACGAAGAAATTAAATTAGTATGTATTTTCTAATTACAAGCTTTTATTTGACTTCACTTGTTAGTAAGATCAAATATTGCAAACAAAATTTCGACTAGTTCTAATTATGTTAGAGCTTTGAAATTTTGTATACGTTTATAAGTCCGGAGACAATGTATAGTATATCTAATATTGTTATAAATCCAATATGGCGGATGCCCCAAGATAGCGGAATACCTTTTTCTTCACAACCATCTTGATATGGGTATCAAATGAAAGGGTTTGACGAGTAAAATACGATTAGCTATGTTACGTTATTGTAAATCCAATATGGCGAGCGCCCCAAAATGACAGATTACTTTTTTCTTTAAAACCTCTTTGACATAGGTAAGTATCAAATGAAAGTGTTTGATGAGTAGAATACGATTAGTTATATGACGTAATTCTTAACTTAATATGGCGGACGCCTCAAGATGGTGGATTACCTTTTTCTTCACAACCATCTTGATATGGGTATCAAATGAAAGTGTTTAGCTAGTCAATCAGTAACTAAAAATTTGAAAATAAAATTATTTTTAAAAACAAGCATTTATTAAAAATGCATTAAAAAGTAAAAAATAAATTTTTAGGTTTTTATGAATAAAACAAATAAAAGCGCGGGGTGCTCTAAGAGCAAATGTATATGAAATAATTAATTAATTATAAGTTATACATTTACCTTCATGAGCACCCCGCGCTTTTATTGGTTTTAGTCATAAAAACCTGAAAGTTTTGTGATAGCTGAAAATTTATTTTTTACATTTTAGTGCATTTTTAATAATAAAAGCTTGTTTTTAAAAATATTTTTTTTATCTGGGTGCACGGTAGTGTACCCCGCCAAGACAGCAAAGCGAAGCGCAACAAATCGAAAAGAGCACTACCTACCTTTTCTCGAAACGCTTCGTCGTTTTTTTGAACTTGGGTTTGAATTATACCAGATAAACAAAATTCTCGGAATATGATGTCAATAGTGGACTATTAAAAGTTTCAATTGCATAGCTCTTATACTTTAGATTTTATTGATATCTAAAAAAATAAAACGGGCAAGTGCGTGTTGGGCACGCACATGATAGGGTTCCGTAGTCATTCTCACTATGATTTATAAAAAGTATTTTTCAAAATTTTCGTGACTGAAGGGTTAAAATCAAAAAGTTATTTCACTTTTATTATTGCATTTTAGGAGACCTATCAAATGACACCCCACTCAATGGGGTAAATGAAAAAAATGTTAGTTCACTTTTCAATCTATGAAAAGTGGGTCCAAAATATTTTAGACAATGTTCGTTATAATTTTCAGTGAAAGTACTAATTAAAAGCTACATTCTGAATTTTTTTCAGATTTTTTGAATCGATAGTTTAGAAAATAGAGGGGGGGGGACGCTCTGACAGCGACATTAAAAAGCAAATATATCGCGACTGAAGGGTTAAAATCAAAAAGTTATTTGACGTTATTTATTGCATTTTACGAGACCTATTAAATGACACCCCACTCGAAAGGGTAAGTGGGGAAAAATATGTAAGTTCAATTTTCAGTCTATGAAAGGGGGGTCCAAAATATTTTTGACAATGTTCGTTATAATTTTCAGTGAAAGTACTAATTAACAGCTACATTCTGAATTTTTTTCAGATTTTTTGAATAGATAGTTTAGAAAATAGAGGGGGGGGGACGCTCTGACAGCGACATTAAAAAGCAAATATATCGCGACTGAAGGGTTAAAATCAAAAAGTCATTTGACTTTTATTATTGCATTTTACGAGACCTATTAAATGACACCCCACTCAAAAGGGTAAGTGGGGAAAAATATGTAAGTTCAATTTTCAGTCTATGAAAGGGGGGTCCAAAATATTTTTGAAAATGTTCGTTATAATTTTCAGTGAAAGTACTAATTAAAAGCTACATTCTGAATTTTTTTCAGATTTTTTGAATCGATAGTTTAAAAAATAGAGGGGGGGGGACGCTCTGACAGCGACATTAAAAAGCAAATATATCGCGACTGAAGGGTTAAAATCAAAAAGTTATTTGACGTTTTTTATTGCATTTTATGAGACCTATTAAATGACACCCCACTCAATAGGGTAAGTGGGGGAAAAAATGAAAGTTCAATTTTCAGTCTATGAAAGGGGGGTCCAAAATATTTTTGACAATGTTCGTTATAATTTTCAGTGAAAGTACTAATTAAAATCTACGTTCTGAAATTTTTTCAGATTTTTTAAATTGATAGTTTAGAAAATAGAGGGGGGGGGACGCTTTTTTAATGACTTTGGAGAAAAAATACATTGTGATCGAAGGGTTAAAATTAAAAATTTCTGTTACATTTTTTGTTGCATTTTAGGAGACCTTTCTAACGACACCCCACTCAATGGTGTAGGTGAATTTTTTTTTTTGAAAACACTTTTCATTTTATGAAAGGGGGGTCTAAAAAATTTTTATTTTCAAAAATCTTATCATTTCTGTTTTTGGGTCATCAATCTACGGCCGTGTACCAAATTTCATCTTATTATCTCAAAATTTTTCAGGACGGACGGACGGACATGGAGAAACTATAAGGGTTCCTAGTTTTCTACGGAACCCTAAAAACCCGATTTCGTCACTCACTCACTCACTCACTCACTCACTCACTGTTGATCATCAAAATTCTTAGGGTACTTCCTGAAGTCCTAGAAAGCTGAAATTTTGTATGTAAGCTAGTATTAGTACACAAACAACAACAAAATTCTAAAACTTGGAAATTTTACCCCCCAACCCCTTAAAATAGGGGATGGAAGTTTGTATGAGACTTTCGCAAATTTTGATGCTAGAGTTCTTGTTACCATAGAAACAGAGTCCCACAAAAAAACATTTCATGTAAAATGTTGCCAAGACTGTCAAAAAGTTATCAGATTTCATGTAGAGCCAACCCAAGGTAAGAGCCAACCAAGCTTCTACACCTTACAATTAGTCAAAATATGTGGCTTGGCCATTTCGTTACATTCACATGTGAGTAAAGTGAAAAATTATTTCACTGTTCATTACTTTTTGTTGTGTATTTAAATAGTTTATGCACTTACCGGAGTTATTAATACAACACTTACTGCAGTGGTCCCCAACCCTATGCCCGCGGGCACCATTGTGCCCGCTGACTGTTTTACGAGTGCCCGCCGCTGATTGAACGATAAAAAAAATTAAGTTTTCAAATTTTCAATAACTTGTTATGTAACTTATTTTTTATTTTTAGTAATTAATTAGAAAAATATAAGCGTATTTATTTGAAAAAAATATTTGTTTATAAATATATTATATCATTTTATATTCATTCTCTCAAAAACGTATACCGTAAAGTACAGCCAGAAAATATGTAACCTTAATCTTTTTCTGGCTGTACGCAATTACAAAAATCACTTACTCTAAAGATAAATAAAAAATATTTTGTTGATGCAGATTTGTTAATAAAAAACATTTGTGCATACATCAAATATTGCTTAAATTCGTTCAACAATATATAAACAATGCTCAAAGTTTTAAGAATAGCATTTTTTACCAGTCACGATTTACGTAGGAACTAAGAAATATATGAAAAAATGCCTTTTGTAGATTACAAAATTTTCCATAAAAAAGTCAGCAAGACAAATGTCTCACTTTTTTAATTTAGGCGATTGTTTAGTTATCGCGATTTTGATTCAGGCACCTTGAAAAAATAAATGGTGCCCGCCTCCCGACCGGTATTCTAGAATGTGCTCTTAGGTACAAAAAGGTTGGGGACCACTGACTTACTGTATGTAGTTAGCACTTGTAGTCTTGTAATGTAATTAATTTTCAATACATGTATAAAATGGAATAAATTGTTTAATTAATATTTATTAATGCAAAATTAGTTCACTAGATGGCAGTACACAACACTTTTCTATTATACAATAGTTCTTATAGTTAAAAAATGGCCAAGCCACATATTTTGACTAAGGTGTAGAAGCTTGGTTGGCTCTACATGAGATCTGACAGTCTTGGCAACATTTTACATCATGATACAATTAATACAGATATGGCATTGCGCATATCACCTAACTTCACTCTGTTCGCTGTGACGTCACAAGTGACTCGCCCAAATGAATATTATAGTAGTTCATGAAAGTAGTCAATTATTTAATTAATAATTCACAATAATTATAAACGTCAGTTTGACATTTAATGTATATATACGGTGAAACTTGGTTATGTGGGACTTGGATAAGTGGGAAACTTTTATAACTAGAACTCATACTGAAGTCCCGTCACATCTGGAAATATATCTGAGTAAATAGATACATTTCCACATATAGAAGATCAAAAATGAAATAAAGTCTAGGCATTTCCTTATTTTCAGTTGATGGAGAATTTATTTAAATATATTTTAAGGTATTCAATAATGAAATGCAAAATTATATCAGTTATCAGTAAAACAAATACTTATTTATAAAAGGATTAATTATATAAATAATTTAATTTAGATATAAAAAACGCTGTGTTATGTATCCATATAAACGTATCATGCATATAAACACATATAAACAAAGTGAATCACGTGTGACGTCATGCGCAGTAAAGTGAAAAAATGAAACTCGGGAAAGCCATATCTTTAATAATTGTATCATGATACAGATATGGCATTGCGCATATCACCTAACTTCACTCTGTTCGCTGTGACGTCACAAGTGACTCGCCCAAATGAATATTATAGTAGTTCATGAAAGTAGTCATTTATTTAATTAATAATTCACAATAATTATAAACGTCAGTTTGACATTTAATGTATATATACGGTGAAACTTGGTTATGTGGGACTTGGATAAGTGGGAAACTTTTATAACTAGAACTCATACTGAAGTCCCGTCACATCTGGAAATATATCTGAGTAAATAGATACATTTCCACATATAGAAGATCAAAAATGAAATAAAGTCTAGGCATTTCCTTATTTTCAGTTGATGGAGAATTTATTTAAATATATTTTAAGGTATTCAATAATGAAATGCAAAATTATATCAGTTATCAGTAAAACAAATACTTATTTATAAAAGGATTAATTATATAAATAATTTAATTTAGATATAAAAAACGCTGTGTTATGTATCCATATAAACGTATCATGCATATAAACACATATAAACAAAGTGAATCACGTGTGACGTCATGCGCAGTAAAGTGAAAAAATGAAACTCGGGAAAGCCATATCTTTAATAATTGTATCATGATACAGATATGGCATTGCGCATATCACCTAACTTCACTCTGTTCGCTGTGACGTCACAAGTGACTCGCCCAAATGAATATTATAGTAGTTCATGAAAGTAGTCATTTATTTAATTAATAATTCACAATAATTATAAACGTCAGTTTGACATTTAATGTATATATACGGTGAAACTTGGTTATGTGGGACTTGGATAAGTGGGAAACTTTTATAACTAGAACTCATACTGAAGTCCCGTCACATCTGGAAATATATCTGAGTAAATAGATACATTTCCACATATAGAAGATCAAAAATGAAATACTATGGCTAGGCCATAAAATGCACACCCCTTAAACATAAAAAAATGTATTAATTTATAATATCAAATAAATACGATACAATATAATTGGTGAAACTTAAAAGGATGTTTGAAAAAAATATTGGAGGTAATTAATATTATATAAATATATAATATGAAGTTTATCACTCATTAAGATTTTTTAGAAAATCAACAATGAATCTTGATATCAATTGATTATTACCGTTTTTATTTAAATTTAGGATGTATAGTAATAAAACAACAATCATTTTAATTTACAATTTTTATATAAAATATTTTTTTTGTAAAATGTATAAAGTAAATTAATTAATTAATAATAATAAAAATTATAAAAAAAAAACTTTTTTAAAAACCAATTTGCCTTTAAAAAGCCGACTAAAAAGCTGAAAATAAAATTAGGTTCGTTCTAATTATTGCATTTTAAAAAAAGTTGATTTTGTTCATACTAGAAGAGTTAAAAAAAGTATCTTCTAGTATGAACAAAATCAACTTTTTTTAAAATGCAATAATTAGAACGAACCTAATTTTATTTTCAGCTTTTTAGTCGGCTTTTTAAAGGCAAATTGGTTTTTAAAAAAGTTTTTTTTTTATAATTTTTTATTTTTGAGTTTTTAGTTAAACATATACAAAGAACAAAATTCAAAAAAGTTAACATACCTCCTGAATCTTTACCAACAAATAACCATTTTTAATTTCGTTTTTATATCAAGTTAGTAATGATCATTATACAATTATATTTTTTCTATAAATTAATTATCACTAAAAACACATCACGTATATGGTATGTATATTAATATTTATTGATTTTAATAGATTTCCATGTATTAATATCGTTGTCAAATGTCAATAATACAAAATATTTTCAATTGACAGTAGTAACAGATGATATTTTTTAAAACATGTAGCTATGGAAATGGGATATTTCGATTGAAACTTAACTCTCGCTATCACTGTGTTTTCAAATTGTATTGGTATATATAGTTGATTCGTTGCCACAAACATATAAAGAAATAAATAAATAATTTATAAATAAATAAATAAATAAATAAATAAATAAATAAATATCGCGGTGAGTTAAATAAGGCAAATTTAATTAGAAAGATAAATACATCCACATATTGCAGCGATAACAGCTGTGTTCACCTGATGTCTAGCAGAGCATTTAAAATGAAACAACAATGTAACGTTTATAGGTTAGGTATATGTATATGTACATTATATATTTGTTTTAAAAATGCAAACTTACCAGACTTTATCTTGATTAAAAAGATTGATTGGCTTTGAATAAAATAATTAAAATACAGTACGTATCGATGTACATGTATTTATATATTAATTAACACAATATAATAATTGTAATACTTGGAATTTGAAGTGACGTATGAAGAAATAGCGCCTTACGGTAATCTAATGAACTACCGAGTAACTACTCTATTTGTAAAATTAATTCTTGTCAAAATATGAATTTTTGTTTAAATAAACTGCAAATTTCGTTACTTCTAGTTATCCAATTTTGTTGAGTTTTAATAGGGTTCTATTCTGATAATAGATGAAGTGAATTCAAAAGGATTGGTGCAAATTTATTTCGAAATATAGCCTACAGTTCGGCGTTTTTATCAAAAAAGGGGGTTAAATCAACAAATTGAACTTTATTAATATTTTTATAACAGAAAATTAAAACCGATCGATATTAAACTAAGTATAAATGCAGACTGTAATGTTTTCTATCAGAAAATGTAAAAATGTAAGTGGAATACTGAAGAAATTTAAGATATAATGCTCATTTTATCAATTTATATACGAAAAAAAATTTTAGCACGATAATAGAACACACTTCCAAGCAGAGCCTGCTTGGGTGTGCAATAAAGTCTAGGTATTTCCTTATTTTCAGTTGATGGAGAATGTATTTAAATATATTTTAAGGTATTCAATAATGAAATGAAAAATTATATCAGTTATCAGTAAAACAAATACTTATTTATAAAAGGATTAATTATATAAATAATTTAGATAAACGCTGTGTTATGTATCCATATAAACGTATCATGCATATAAACACATATAAACAAAGTGAATCACGTGTGACGTCATGCGCAGTAAAGTGAAAAAATGAAACTCGGGAAAGCCATATCTTTAATAATTGTATCATGATTTTACATGAAATGTTTTTTGTGGGATATAAATTATTCTATCATTAGCTTTATATTTATGTAGTACTGTTTTAATTTAAAGTTATTCTTTATGTGTTACAATTATATTAACATAATAACATTTATTATATGAACTATATATGTATATATACATTTTCGCACTTTCACTTAACTCCTATGTACATTCAAACAGATGAAACATTAGAGCAACGCGCGTATAAAATAAACGTCTTTATTAACTTAATTTTCCAGTAGGTACTTTATTTAGAAACAGTATCTCATGTTTAATAAATATATATAATTTTAGAGAAGAATTATGCCAAAACAAAATATAGCTTCAAGGTAAATATTCTTTTTGATTTTCAGAAAGTTAATTAATTTTTTACACCAAGTTGTTGTATTTTCTGCTAGAAAGTTTTAAATTGAATTTTTCTTTTCAATTCGTATAACAAAATTTTCTACTCCAATTATTTGTTTTATTTAGTACTTGTGTAATATTCATCTAATTTAAATTTAAATACATATAAGTATAGTTTTACAAACAAATCCACATATACAGGGTAGGGTTATTTCAATGTTACAGAATTTTATTTCTGAATTATCGCATATTTGAAAAAATATATTTGGCTGTGAATATAAAATAAAAAAAATTATATAAAAAATACTTTTTAAAAGCAAGCTTTTATTAAAAATCCACTAAAAAGTAAAAAATAAAATTTCAGCTATAAATTATTGAAAATTTTAAATGGAAAAATGCGTAGTTGATCCATCATAATCTGATCACATTAGGCCTAGGCCATGAGTACATTTTTATAATTTAGAGAAATGATTATGGCAACGTTGCATATTATCTACTATTAATTACTTGCCAGATGATTATATTTTATCATCTAAGCTACCACAGAATTTATTAATATTAATAAAAATAATTAGAATTTCCTTCCATCCACTTATTATATTTTGTAAAAAAATATTTGATTATTTCGCGTATTTTTTATTATAACCAAATGCATGCACTGTTGCCACATTGTCAACAATACCGTAATTTATGTGATGGTTTGGTAGTTAAATCTGGTTAAATCTTAATAACGGGATGGTCAATAATTCTAATTTTTTGTATACTGTTTTCTTTCATATAAATAAACAACATTTCAGTTTTTTATGGAAAACTGACGACTCGTTTAAATTTTAACTAATAAAACGTTACGTTGGTGTACGGTTAGTCCATATAAGCTGTGTTAAAAATATAAACTTTGAGATCGTTTTTCATGACTTTGAGATGGCCAACTTTAATAAAAATGAGCTATTTTTCAGATATTAATCTAGGGAATATTCCTGTGCAATTTAAACAAAATCTGACGTAAACAATGTTTACGGACCAACTACCTTAATAAAATTATTTTGTTAATATAACAATATTTCCTCAATATAATAATAAAAAAGTCTTATTGAGGATATTTTATTAATTTAAAAAATATAATCTTCATGTTTATCTAAAAACCTTTTCATTTGTCAAATTAATAAATAATTTATTACACCAACTAACGAAACTCACGAATAGATTAAACATAATGGTTGTATTTATTATTAAATATTTATCAGTATGAATATTTTTCATACCTACAACTAGTGAAAGTGCGATTTTCGATATGGTAAATTCAGTGATGTTATTTATTTTTTGTATTTTTTTGTATTTAAAATATGTTTTCAATACGAAACAAAAATTTCACATTTCACAAAGTATCGGGTGATTCATTTAACCTGGAATTTTGTATATCTCGAGAACTACCTAAGCAAAATAATGAAAAATGGTTCAGACAAAAGTTATAAGGTATCGAGAGGGTCAAATATTGGTGACCTTGAATTTCACCTTGATATTTATTTTTAAGGCCAAATGAAGGTCAACTTTGATTTTTTAAATGAGAACCTATATTTTTTATTGCGTATTCGTATTATACGGAAAAAAATATGTCGCCTTTGTACGAAAAGTTTTTTTTAATGTAAATTTTTTGTTTCTAACGAAATTCCTTTTGTTTGGACTTGCAATTTGTTTCGTTTTGAAATTACTATATAATTTTTATACGGTCGATTAATAAACTACTTTTGGGGTAATCCATGAATTAATCAACCTTATAAAAAGTAAACTATTTAGTAATTTAAAATTTACGAAACAAATTGCAAGTGCATATAAATTTCGTTAGAAACAAAAAAATTACATTTAAAAAAAACTGTTTGTACTAAAGTTACATGTTTTTTCCGTATAATACGAATATGCAATAAAAAATACAGGTTAACATTTAAAAAATCAAAGTTGACCTTCATTTGACCTTGAGAATAAATATTTAGGTGAAATTCAAGGTCACCAATATTTGACCCTTTCGATACCTTATAACTTTTGTCTGAACCAGTTTTCATTATTTTGCTTAGGTAGTTCTCGAGATATACAAAATTCCAGGTTAAATGAATCCCCCGTATATACATTTATCAGTAAGATAAACGTGGATTGGTAAAAAATTATCATATTCACAAACAACCTCTTTCGTAGCCAAATCGATCAAGGATTTTTTACATTTTTTAACACATAGCCAAATTATTTGATTTCTGTGTAGTGATTATTTTTTTCGATTATCATACCATATAATTATAATTAATGTTCAATTTAATCAAATAAGTTCATTTCACAAATTAGGTACCTACCTACCTACTACAGAAATAATATTTGTTTTAAAAATCATCACCTGTTACATTTATAGTGTTGCTTTTATAGTCAGTGATATTTATTTTACATAGCGCTTTTTACAACCACAATTTTTATTTCATTTTCCGGTAAGGTGAAATGTATTTTTTAAACTTGGCTGTAAAAATAACGTTCTGAATTATATACTTCCCAAGTGGTGTGGTTTCTACTAAATAATAAAATAGTTTGACGACGTAAAAATGTGTCACGTACAGATTAAAAAATATATCGTATATAACTTTATGTAAACGTAAATATATACTATCGGTTTTAGTTTAGATTTTTATTATTTCACTATAAAATTATTTACTGATTTAGATTAAAAATAAACAATACTTGAGTTACTCTATCTAACACCTGAAACGGATTACATGAAAGGTATAGAAATATCTTGGAATGATTACAACTACACGAAGAAAAATGGAGTCGATTTTTTTAATAAAAATTTTAGTTGCCGGTTAAAAATTTCTATTTTGTATCGAAAAATACTATCAGTTTTAACAAACATGTATCTGCTGTAAAATTATTAACTTCTATAATCTACATTGTAATTTTTATAATACGCTTTTTTATTATATTTGTAAATATCATTTACATGATTTATTCAACTAATTATCTTAATATACAGGGTGTTTGGTTCGGCGATACGAATATTTTGAAGGAAGGTAGAACGAGTCATTTGGAAGTGATTTAAGCAAATATACCTATATACAAAGTGCTACAGTTTTTTTATATCGGCCTTTTTAGTAAATTTTTGAGAAAACCCAGATTTATAGATATTAATGACGAAAGTTCAAAAGTTAATGAGCCCATATTTTTCAACATGATTTTTATATTACTTAAATGTCTAAGCTACACTTTCAGATCATAATAATATTTATGAATAACAAAAACAAAGAATGGCTGCAGGTTAACATTTGAAAATTTATAAAACTTTAATAAAATTATTTTTAAAAAAAATTATTTTATAAAATCTAGCAAACTTACAGATGTTCAAATGGTCTTAAAAACTGCTCTATTTCATACCCTTTCGAAAAACCTACCGTATTACCTACATGAACGGGCTACTTTTGTGAAAAAAACTTACATTTATCCGAGAATAAGTAAGATTTTTACATTTTTCTAGTGAGTTGATCCTAGTGTGCTAATCTTAATAAGTCGTAAAAAAACATGATGCGGGTACTTTTCAAACATTTTTTTATACTCATTGGACAGAGTAACATTTACTCCTGTACAAATGCGTGAAAATGATGACCCTTCAGACTAATAACGATTTTTTCCGGTTTTTGGTAAATTAAGCACACTAGGATCAACTCACTGGAAAAATGTAAAAATCTTACTTATTCTCGGATAAATGTAAGTTTTTTTCACAAAAGTAGCCCGTTCATGTAGGTAATACGGTAGGTTTTTCGAAAGGGTATGAAATAGAGCAGTTTTTAAGACTATTTGAACATCTGTAAGTTTGCTAGATTTTATAAAATAATTTTTTTTTTAAATAATTTTATTAAAGTTTTATAAATTTTCAAATGTTAACCTGCAGCCATTCTTTGTTTTTGTTATTCATAAATATTATTATGATCTGAAAGTGTAGCTTAGACATTTAAGTAATTTAAAAATCATGTTTGAAAAATATGGGCTCTTTAACTTTTGAAATTTCGCCATTAATATCTATAAATCTGGGTTTTATCAAAAATTTACTAAAAAGGCCGATATAAAAAAACTGTAGCACTTTGTATATAGGTATATTTGCTTAAATCACTTCCAAATGACTCGTTCTACCTTCCTTCAAAATATTCGTATCGCCGAACCAAACACCCTGTATATAAATTACGTGTCACATGTTTGTCCGCGATGGACTCCTAAATTACTTAACCGATTTTAATCAAATTTGTACACCGTGTGCAGTTTGATCCAACTTGAAAGATAGGATAGCTTACATCTCAATTTATGATCGCAATATTATTTTATTGCAAATTATTTGTCTTTATCTGTTAGCTCCAAACGATTCTAACAAATGGTGACATCTGTTGACTGGATTGAGTAAGTATTCAATAGATTGCGCTATGTCAAACTTCCAAACGTTTCATATAACCTACAATTTAATAGCATAACCACCACATGTTGCTAAAGTATAGGTTAACCACAGCAACGCGTGGCCGGGTCAGCTAGTACCTACATACGTTTAACTATTTGTTTGATGATTTACAAATTATTTCATTTCAATTAAAAGACTACAATAAATACAAAGATTGCGTTCAATTAATTATATTAAAAGATAGTATATTTTTTGCTGGTATAACAAATTAAACTATACCAATAATATAGATTTAGATCCTGCACGCAATAATTACTAATTAATATTGTAACTTTAGTAACAAACACGTGGCCTAGCAAGAATAACAATATTATGTGCAGTTTCAAGATTACTACGTCAAATAGTAATTTTTCTTTAAAAATTGAGTGATTGTTATGAATATTTTTTCCGTGTGGCATTAATTAAACAGTAGCAGAATATAACGTCTTTTAGGTTCATCAGATAAGGAGGCACCCATAAAATACGTTAACTCAAGTATATGAATGTATATTTTTAACAAACAAAAAATACTCTGCCTTGTAAATGCACGGTGCTTCCTCGTGCTAAATTCATCAAAGGTAGTTAATTATTGAACAATTTAAATAAAACCCGATAAAGTATTCAGATGAACTGCCTGCTGCCTGTCATTGGTTAACCATTTAATTTTCATACGATTTTAATATTTTAATAAAAAAAATTAATTTGACATTTTTCTTAATACGCGCCTGGTTATTATGTCGTATATTTTGAATTTTTTGATAATTTCAATCAAAATCATTATTTTTCTGCTATACGAATGTCAAAATGACATTTAAAACGTCAAAATGACATTTAATATGTCAAAGTAAATAGCAGTTTTAAAAAAACAAATGACGATTTTCTTAAGTCAAATTGAGATAGATCTTTGTAAGGGAATATTTTACAACAAACGTTGGTGACCTATATTATAGAAAATTGAATGCTCTACAAAAAAGGTTCTATAAAATTTTCACGTAACATGTGTCTTTCTTGAGATATCTTCAAAAAATAAATCTTTTTGGATGTCACCCCTCCCCCTTACATACAATTTTAATTATTTTGAAATGGGACTGTCCTCAAGCCAGACCAAACCAACCAACCAAGTTTCATCAATATCGGTTCAGTGGTTCATGAGTTAAGCGTGTGACAAGGATTGGGGGACAGACACAGACACAGACACACACACACACACACACACACACACACACACACACACACACACACACACACACACAGACACACACACACACACACACACACACACACACACACACACACACACACACACACACACAGAGACAGACAGACAGACACGGAACAAAAAGTGTTTGTCTTGACCTGAAACGGATAGATCCGGTAAAATTTTTAAAATCGGAGAACAAATTTTTTTTCTCGTTTTAAAACGATAACAAAGCTTCTCGTATCTTCGATATTGCGAGGAAGCAAAACTTATTCATTTGTGCAAATTAATTTTTTAAATTACATAATTTTTGGAGCAACCTACTAATTATTATAATAAAAGTAATTTAAATTTGTTTTGCTACCAAAATTTTAAATAATATTGTTGATTCTAGTATTTAGTATTTAGTTGTCCCTTCAAAGCCTCATAACCTAATTATTTGACAGTTTTTTTGAGTTAATAGTTATCGAGTTAGAGGAGAGTGGACAAAATATGTTTTTGCGTGGAGCTTCCTGCAGGCACCATTTTTAAGTAAGAAAAAAATATAGGGTCATATTCTACTAATTAGGATCTACATTATGTCACCCCCACATGCCTAGATATGAAAAAATTATGACACCCCTTCCTATTTAGTCAAAAATTTTAGATGATATTGTTGATATTGGTATTTGTCGTTGGTAGTCCCAACAAAGCCCCATTACCAAATTATTTTCAAATTTTTTGAGCCAGTAGTTACCAAGTTAGGAGAGGGGGGCAAATAAATTACTACTTGGAGCAATTTTAAATAAAAAAATATATTCAAATTCTACTGATTGAGATCTACATTTTGATACCTCACACGCCCTGCTATACATTTTTTTTTTAATTTGCTTTAAAGCCCCCTGCAGCAAAATAAGAAAGAGGATCAAATTACACTGGTCTTGTTACACATTTAGATGGGCCACATGTCTTGATAAAAAATTATTTGCCTAAGTTTAGCTCATTAGCTCCTCCCCTAAAAATATTTTTTTCAAAATATGTGTACATATTTTACAAGAGAGCATCATTTTACATTTTCAGTAAAAATTTCAAATATACAGGGTATCCCATTTTAATCTATCACCCCCCTAATTTTTTTTATCTATCAATTAAATCAAAAAATGTTTCAAATAAAAGTTGTATGGTTTTGAGGGGGACAAAAAAATGTTTATTTTAATCTGATATAACTATAATAGAAAAATGATTTCAGATTTTTTTAAATAATTTTTTTTTTTTTGCTTTAATATTTTGAAGAGAAAAAGTTTTAAAAAGTTCTGATATAATTTTCTTAGTTATATCAAAATAAAATAAACATTTTTTGTTTTTTACACATTTTCTCTAAAGTTAATGGGGTTCGAGTAAAAAAAATAGTGAAAATCTAAAATCTAAAATTATTTTGTTAAATATTAAAAAAAAATTGAAGTCATACAAAAAATCAATTAAAACAAAAGCTGCTTGTTTTTTCTCAAACAATAAGATACCATAATAAAAAATATAGGTTTCCATTTGAAAAAAAAAATGTTGATCCTATTTGACCATGAAATTTTTGGGTCCCCCTCAAAACCAAACAAGTTTTATTTGAAACATTTTTCGATTTAATTGATAGATAACAAAAATTAAGGGGGTGATAGATTAAAATGGGACACCCTATATATAGTTTCAAAATTATATAGTTCACGAGCTTTTTTGATTTGACTAACAAAGACAGACGGACGGACAACAAAGTAAGATTAATAAGTTTTTTTCGGAACCTAAAAAAGAAATCCGACTAATTATTAGGTATTCTTTTCAATTTTTCCAGGTTTTATGAAGCTGGTTGTTTTTTTAGACAGTTTTTTTTATGAAAAGTGTACTTTTGACATTCAAATGCTCATAAAAGTGTACTTGGTAAAGCACTTAAGTACATATATTATACACAGCTTTGGCCTTTATGAACTTGATTTATGTATCTATTATACTTTTATCAGAAATTGTAGTATACATATTTTGTAATACTTTTTACTTTTTTATACATACATGAAATGTAATGTATAAATAAAGTATAGTGATCACGAAAAAAATCGAACTCGAGATTTTAACGGAATTACACGTTTTGAGGGTCCCTGAATCATATACAACCATTAACTCAATGACGTCTGTGTGTGTCTGTCTGTCTGTCTGTGTGTGTGTCTGTGAACGCTCTACAGCCAAAACTGTAATACTTACGAACGTGAAATTTTAAACTTAAGGTTCTTGTATACTCTAGATGTGCACCTCCTATTTTTAAAAACCATCACTAAACCGGAAACGGATGTTTACTGATGTCAATTTTTGAACTTTTCGAATTATTTTTGAAACGGTGCGCAGTAGAAAAAAATATTTTAGATTAAAGTCGTAGAAGGGACTTTTATCTATAATTTATGTTCTATTCATTTTCCCCCCAAAAATTTGTTTTTAGGAAATAGCGATTTTCTAAAAAAAAATATTGTTTCGATTTATTTTTTAAACGGCAGGTATTAGAAAAAAATGTTTGAGATACAAGTTGTAGAGAATATTATTTTCTATAATTTATGTTCTATTCTTTTTTTTGTATCTTATGAATTAACCAAAAAAAATAATAATTTTAGTTTTAATGGTTTTAATTTAAAAATGATTTGAATAATACAAAAAAATCTAGTTATCTATGAAAATTTTAGCATTTATTATTAGAAGTGTCAAAATTGAAATCTAGCAAAATAAATACTTGTTAATACAATAATCACTAATCTTTATTGATTTCGTTTAATATTTAATGTCAATATTAAATAGAATGTATCAATTTTATTCACTGAAAATCATTTTGTAAGTAAAAAATTTTAAAATCAAATATTAAATTATAAAAGTAATCACATATTATACTTCGGTGTCATGATGTATAAAAAAGTCTCGTGCCTGCCAAGGCAGTTTATTTATTTAAAAGTTGTATAATATTGTATCGATTCATATTAAATAACATAAAAAGTAAAAAGATATTATTATATTTTGAAATTGCTGTGTGAATCAGAAAGCGTAAAATCGAACTCTCAAACGTTGAGACGGATCAAAGAAAACTGGGAACTCTAAGGAATTTAATTGGACCCGGATTCCATAATACAGAATAAATAAAGAAAAAAATAATCAAATCACCCGACTAAACAGAAAATCGTAATTGAATCGATAGATATTTACTTGTTCTCTTCTTCAATTCAGTCAAGTGATTTTAAAGAAAATAAAAAACTATACAAGTACCTATCCCTCCCAAAGTTTATTTCAGAAACTTTATTTTACGTTTAACAAATAAATAAATATTCTATTTAAGGTAGTTGGTCCGTACACATTGTTTTCGTCAGATTTTGTTTAAATTGTACAGGAATATTCCCTTGATTAATATCTGAAAAATAGCCCATTTTTATTAAAATTGACCATCTCAAAGTCATGAAAAACGATCCCAAAGTTTATATTTTTAACACAGCTTATATGGACTAACCGTACATTAACATAACATTTTCTTAGATAAAATTTAAACGTAGCGTCAGTTTTTCATAAAAAAACTGACATGTTGTATATTTATATGAACGAAAACAGTATACAAAAAATTGGAATTATTGACCATCCCGTTATTAAGATTTAACCAGATTTACCAACCAAACCATCACATAAATTACAGTATTGTTGACAATGTGGCAACAACGTATTCATTTGATTATAGTAAAAAATACACGAAATAATGAAATATTTTTTACAAAATATGATAAGTGGATTGAAGGGAATTATAATCGATTTCATTAATTATTAATATATTCTGTGGTAGCTTTGATGATAAAATATAATCATTTGACAAGTAGTTAATAGTAGATAATGTACCTGTACAGCATTGCCATGATCATTTCTCTAAATTATAAATATGTACTCATGGCCTAATGTGATGGACAAACTACCTTAAATTAATTAATTAAATGTGGCACTAGTTTTTGTCCCTTTAAGGTTATACGTCTAGTACCTACACTGTAAAAAAAAGATTTGATTTCGAAACATTTTGTTTTTAATAGGCATGATGACTAATTTAAAAAAAACTATTCTATGATGAACTCACGTGTCTCCTATTTCCAAAAAAATACTTATTTCTGCACAAAATAAAGGTTTTATCGCAAACATTGACTATTAAAACTAATTTTGAATTTGACGCCAAAACACTCGCAGGTGACATTTATGAGTTGTGACGTCACACTCCTTGTCAACAATAAATAAACATTCAGAGTTAGACAATAATTTTATTATTTTGTGTGTTAAAAATGAATTAAAAAAGTATATAAGTTCTTAAATAAGGTATGTACCTAATAATCTTGTAAGAGGAATTGATATTTGTCTAAAATAAAAGTCAATCACTTTTGACGATTACTGATGCGTGAGGTCATTTGCTCTGATTGGTGTTCCATTTGCTGTATTTTGCATTTTAATTTTTACAAAAATTATATTAGTCTCGCTTTTAATATAAAAATAAATACATTTTTTGGAATCTTTTTAAACTATTTGATTATTTTAAATCATAATTTTAATGATACTTTGTTACTAGCAACTGGAACCATGCCTATTTATATTCAGAACACATGTACCTACATTTAATGGAATATTTTACTTTGTTAATTATTAAAAGTAAAACAAGTTTATTTTAATTTGAAAATTGAAATAGACAGAACGGTATATAATAGTAACATGTACTAATTTGTACAATATAATGGCAGAGCTAGTTTTTCATTAATTTATGAATAAATTACACGTGTATTTTTTTTAATAATTTTTATAGTACCTATTTAAAAGGGTTGGAGACGTTGGAGTTTCGAATAATTAGTTTTTAAAACGTCTCTATATAGCTAACAGTGTAGAATTTCAATAAATAGAACACTTTCGGTAAGTTCACTCATTTATCGTGTGTTAAAAACTCTTATTTTTAATATCCAATTACTCAAAAAATCATAGGTCCAATATCTTAAATAAAAATTAGTAAAATATATGAGTTATCCATTAATAAGATATTAAAATTTTAGACTTTTATCTATACATTGCTCTGATGATCGAATAATCTTCATAAGTAACGAATATTGTTTATAAAGTGAAAATGATATCCTATAATTCATATAAAATAATTAGTTCAGTGATTTCCAAAATTAATTATATTAAAAATAGTAGGTACTTCATAGGTGGGCACAGTTAATCGAAAACTTCGTTAATCGTTAATCCGTTAATAAAAAAGTTAACTTCGTTAACCGTTAAAGCGTTAAAATTCCGAAAATGTAACGGAAGTTAAAGTTAACCGAAAATTCAAAAATTTAACGAAAGTTAAAGTTAATCCGTTAAAAAGTTAACCATCCAAAATGTCTGTAGACCTTTTTTTAGCTATTTCGACAACTTTGTTATGTACTTTTCATCAAACAACGAATGTAACGGACTAAAGTTAACGGAAGTTAACAAAAGCGTTAACATTATTTTGAGTTAACTTAAAAGTTAATTCGTTAACCATTTTGTTAACTTCGTTAATTAACGAGTTAATGCCCACCTGTGGGTACTTTGCACTAAAAAAATATATTTGCCTAAAGTTGGTCCTGTCAGATTTAAAAATTACATATTTTTCATGTATTTATTTTGATTTTTGTGATTTAATATGTGATTTTAATGTAATTTTTTTTATTTTAACAAAACGTAAAAATTAACCAACCTACTTTCGCCCTAATAGATTTCATGTTTTTAATGTGATTTTTGTGATTTTCTATATTTTAATTTTAACCTAACATAAAAAATAACGAACCTAATTTTGCCCCAATAGATTTGACATTTTCGTGTGATTTTTGTGATTTTCTATATTTTACGATTAAATATTCGCCTTTTGCATAAAAAATAAAATATTAAAATTTGTGTTCACGTGTATAAAGTGAATACTATCTAATATTTATATAGTACAATTAAATATAATCCTTAATTTAATTCCTATGGATCAATCAATCAGCTATTATAATAACCTGTCAATATTAATTAATTAAGATATTCAATTTTTTTTAAATTAAAAAAAACTGATAACATTTTTCTAAAAAATAAACAAATATCTAATTTAAAATTTTCAAAAATAAACATCTACCAAAAATTCACACTAAACAAAAAAAATCGAAAAGAATAATTAAAAAAAATTGCATTAAAAATTCCTCTCTTCAAATTCCTATGCTACATGTTTACAAACATGTGGTATTTCGTACAAGTGAAATGTAGTGGGTTGAGGAGTACATAGGGAGGTATAAAACAATTCGAGAGATTTTAATTGCTAATACATACAGGGGTGGGGGTAGGGCATAGATTCAAGGGGTACCTTGTCGACGTGTATGTGAAAATTTACACGCATACCCAAACCACCCTTATTTGATAGCTACATGTCACAAAGGTATGTCAAAAACATTGACAAGCTGAATACAAAATTTTGTAGTAAATTATATTCTTGAAAGTTGTATACAGGGTGGCAAATATGTTCCGGTACGGTCGAATATTTCCAATGGTTCACACAGCATCGAAATACAAAATAAACGTGTTCAATATTTTTGAAAAAGATATTCAACTACATCAAATTCGACCTCTTCCTTTTCACTCAAAGCGCAATAGTTCGTAAACTATATAAGCTAGAACCTTGAATTTTTTACTGAACATGTAAAATGACACCCTCTAGTGAAAAAATATTTTTTAGGGGGGGGGGTGCTAAGAAGCTAAAGCCAGGCAAAAAAAAAATTTTATACCAAGGCATGTGGCACACCAAAATATGTAACCAAACTAGTGTAATTTGACCCTTATTCTTTTTTTTCTAAATCAAAAATTGCGCCTACATGGGGCTTTAAAGAAAATTCAACAAAACAAATACAAATACTAAAGTTACAAATATCATTTCAAATTTTGGAGAAATAGGAGGGGTGTCATAATTTGTTTTTATATAGGCATGTGGAATGCCGAATGTAGATCTCAATAAGTAGAATATGACACTATTTTTTTTAAAGTGAAACTTTTATTACATCGTCTCAAAATTTTTCGTCTGTGTGTTGCATGTCGCTCGGCCGCGGAGTAGGGGTAAATACGTCAGAGCCATAGACATAAAGAAATGGACAGTGCATCTGACTCGAAAAAAGAGCCGTGTCAAATGAAAGAGACAGAAATTGTTTGGTTGTTATATAGAATTTATTAGAATTATTAGAACTTTTTGATGGTGCATGTTGTTGTTTATGGATTTATTTCAATTTTGAGTGCTTGAATTTATTATTCCGAAAATTTTTAGTTAAATGTTTATAATGTGGAAAAAAGTTTCACTTTTACCGTGGTTTCATAAAACCACACAATCCTTTTTTTTCTAAATCAAAAATAGCGCCTGCAGAGGGCTTCAAGCAAAAATTTATTCTGCCCCACCCCCTCTAACTCGGTAACTACTAGCTCAAAAAATTTGAAAAAATGATTTTGGTGTGTCTACCAACGACAAATACTAAAGTCAACAATATCAGTTCAATTTTTGGAAAAATAGAAAGGGGCATCATGATTTTTTTTTATTTTCATATCTAGGCTTGTAGGGTGACAAAATGTAGATCTCAACTAATAGAATATGACATAGATTTTTTAACGATTAGTTTTCGTATTCTCACTTTTTCCAACATTAATTACTGCGCCATCTGCCCCGAGAACAAAAAAAATGTTTCAGGCAAAAGTTACGTATTTTTTAACACATAATTCGAATCTGGGAGTTTCCATTTAAGATATCAAAGTTACCTCACTCCCACCCCCTGTCAGTGGGGGTGAATGGGTCGAGTTTGATGTAGTTGAATAGCTTTTTCAAAAATATTGAACACGTATTTTTTTGTTTTTCGGTGCTGTATGTATCATTCGAAATATTCGACTGTCCCAGAACTTTTTTGACAGCCTGTATATAGTATGTATTAGTATTAGTTAAATATTCAGAAATGTTGTTCTAATTTTAATTAACCAAATGTTTACTAATAATATACAGTGCTTTGTAATTAATTAATTATATTATTTATTTGTTCTAGGAATTATGATAATATGTATTAATTAACATAATATATTTTAATTTTGAAACTAAATCTTGCTTTTTAAAAGATTTACTGAACTGTTAGATAAAACCAATAATATTTGACTGAACTTTAAGAAATTGTTCATAAATGTATTGTAATGTTTATTTTTTTGGGTTTTCAATTTTTATATTAAATTCTATATTCTTCAATTTAATCATTTTATTTTCGCTGCAATCTTGTACATGTAGTTATTACTTATTAATTTCTTATCGCTTTAATTGCAACGACCTTGCGTGCACTCTTGATTCTAACGCTAACTTGTCGAGGGACGGAACAAGCTAAAACCAAAGACAGACAGATACGTGCGTCTGGCGAAAACAGCCAACAAAAACATACGACAACAATAGACGACATATAGTGGGACAGAAGAAGAACGTGTAGAGGTCCGGAAATTTGGTGGTCCAGCCGGCCTTTCCCGAAAGGGGATTTATTCTTGTTGTGTCCGAGGGAGTGATTTGGCAGAGGAGTGGAGGTCCAGCCTTGCCGTCCTGATAAATCAGGGATATACGCCCCCTAAAAGCTAAGTGTTAATATTGTGTGTGTCCGTTGAATAGCGCGAGTGCCGGTCGCGAGGCCTACTTACGTTCTATTTTTCTAGGGTTGCAACCAACATTAAATATCTAATAAATAACTGTCTCTTTTTAATATATGTATATTAGATAAGTATCAAAATATCATGATCATAGATATATAGTGCAAAGGATGATTTATAGGTACCCTATGCATACTTAAGTATCATATTTGTATATTCTGTTTTCATAGTTACAAGTAATGCATAGTTAGACCTTATTGTATTTTTTTTTGTATTCCGTTTATAAACATTTTATCTTTCATATTTGCACTCAATCCGAAACTTATAACTATTGTGTGTATATTATTTTATAGATTATATAGGGTTTCTTTACATTATTATTTTCTTGCAATTATATCTCATTTAGTTATTATCTTTTATGTTATCAGTGTTTGTATTGGCTGGACATTTCCGCACACACACCCCGATATAGGGCAGAAATATACCTAATTTATTTTATTAATATATATTTTATTTCACTAACATTCATAACATATACAACTAACAACAGAGCCGCATTAGGAGTTCCATGGTCGCTCCGTTTGGTTATTTTAGTATATTTTGCAGACCAGGTGGCGCCCAAATATTTAATTTTATTGATTAATGATTGTTGGAATAATTTCGTTGTTAATTTGATAAAGTCCTTGAACCCTCCCGTCTCCACTGAGCTAGGGCACTACCGCTTTCGTAGCGACCAATTTTGGGTCGTTACAGAATTGGCGCCCAACGTGGGGCCCCGAAATTTTGGGACTTTTGAAAAATTAAAAATTTAAATTTTCTACATTTTTATTCGTTTTTTTGTATATCAATACTATAAATTATTTTCTAAATTTAAATATTAGTTTTCTTATAAATATTGTTAAGATTTTTATAATAATATTAATTACGTTTATAAATCAATTAAGTACATTTGTTTAAAAATTTTCTTGACCATACAGTATTTTATCTTGAGGTTTAACTTAGGTTTTCCAGGCGGAATCGAAATTATTTCAAGGGCCATCTCTTTTTTGAGGATTGTCTTGTTAAATTAGGTGGGCCCATTAGGATTTTTTGTTGATTGCGAAGGGCCTTTATGGTTTTAAGAGGGGGCCAAGGAAAATTTAGGAGGGCCATCTCATTTTTTAAGGATTACCTTGTTAAATTAGGTGGGCCCATTAGGATTTTTTGTTGATTGCGAAGGGCCTTTATACTTTTAAGAGGGGGCCAAGGAAAATTTAGGGGGGCCATTAGGATTTAATTACATTTTTATGGTCATTATTTTATTTTGAATATACTCGTTGAGCTGTAGGGTGGGCCCAATTGATTTTGTCGAAATTTTGAAGTGGTTTTGAATAAATTTGTTCGCGATTTAAAAATTTTATCTGGCCTATTGTGACGTAGGTTGTGTTTTGGTTGGGACTCTTTAATTTTAGGAGGGCCCATTGGTTATTTTAGGTAAGGTTAGGTTAGGTAAAGTTTTAATTAGTAATTTTGTTTCTAAAATATTTTTCGGCAATTTTTAAGGCTCGTTAGGCTTGTTGTTAGTTGTTATAGTCATTTAATTCTTGTGCCTATTGAATATATCGAAAGTGTGTTTGTTGAAATGTCACTCAAAATGGACGTCGACCGTTTATCTCTGGATGAACTCCAGTACGAATTAACGGTCAGAGGCTTTGGTAGTGAGGGTAAGGTTGATAAACTGCGGAAGCGTTTTCGACATGCGCTTAATCTGGAGAAAGAGGGCAAGGTGCACTCGAATCCAGCGTGGAAATTTGACCTTGCAGCGGAAAAAGTAAGCTGTGAACAAAAGTTGCAAGAAGTGGACGAGTTGCTGAACATATTTTCCGGGGATAAAACCGACGGAAACTATAAAAAGATGGCGACGAAGCTGGCACACTTATGGGAGCGAGTGAATCGGTTTGATAGTGCGGATTCACAAGCTGTCCGAACCCAATTGTTAGATCGCATTATCGATGCCAGTGCCGATTTAGAGCAGAAAATAGCCAATAAAGCTACCGACGACAATGTAGTTCCACAGGTCACCGCGACCAATCTAGAAAATATTCCTGTTGATCTGTCTGTTCTTAATTTGAGGGACGACGTCCGAAATAGTTCGACGATACATGATGATTACCACACTCAACCCCCGAATCAATCAAGCTGGTCTTCTTCAGTTAAATCAATGCCAGTCTCCAAATGGGATCTCAAATTTAGCGGAGAACCAAACGACATTAGCGTGAGCGCGTTCCTCGAAAGAGTGGAAGAGTTAAGAGTTGCACGCAACGTCGATGAGACTCAATTGTGGAATTCGGCAGTTGACCTTTTCACAGGTCCAGCATTAATTTGGTTTAGGGCAATGAGGCGCCAGTTGTCTTCTTGGCCTCGACTTTGTTTATTTTTACGTGACCAATTTCAACCAGCTGATTATAATGATAGGCTTTTTGACGAAATTAAACGCCGTACTCAAGGGCCAGAAGAATCGTTTGGGATATATCTAGCCATAATGTCAAATCTGTTTAATAGACTAGATAGTCCGTTGTCAGAATTAGTGAAGCTAAAAATCCTCCTTAGAAATATCTCTCCCTGGTACCAGGATCGACTAAGTCTGATTGAAGTCAACTCGGTTAGTCAGTTGGCCCAATTAGGACGACGATTGGAAAATAGTCGCCTTGCAACAGAGTCATTTGTGCCTCCTTCAGGCAATACAAGTCGTTTTCTAGAACCTGATCTCGCGTACAGGGGAAGGACGCAAAGACCAAGTAGAGTAGCGGCAGTTGGAACAACTACCACAGTATTACCTCAGTCTTCAGAGATACTGTGCTGGAATTGTGGTGGAACGGGCCATCATTTTAGAGAATGTTCATCCCGTAGGAAGAAATTCTGTTTCGGCTGTGGAGCGGAGAATGTCTTCCGTGCCACATGTCCCCGATGCCGATATACAAAAAACTAAGTTCTAGGACAGTTCGAGGTCACGAGCCGTCCAACAAATTTGAACAAGTGACCAAAACTAAGCTTACTGCCAAGCTTGATTACATCCTGGCAGAACGAAAAGGCGATGGAAGACCTTTTCTTGAGGTAGACATACTGGGTGTCAAGATGCACGGATTGCTCGATTCTGGCGCATCAAGGTCGATAGTCGGTGCTGAGGGCTGGAAGCTTCTGCGTGAACTTGGTCTACCGATTAATCGCTCGACACATGTGTCCTGTACCGTTGCTAATGGGCAGGAACTGGAAAGTTTAGGCACGATTGAAGTTCCCATAAGATTGGAGAGTCGTGTGAGGGTGGTAACGCTGCTGGTGGTCCCAAGAGTCAGCTACCCCCTCATACTAGGACTGGATTTTTGGAAGCTGATGGGAGTCGTGCCGAACGTGTGTCGAGGTAAGTGGTTCTTCACCAACACTTCAGTTTGTCAAATTGATGCTTCGACAAAGAAACACATAGGGCTCGAGTTGAGCGATGAAGAAAAGCAACAACTAGTACTGGTTACGAAAGAATATTTTTCCAAGATGCCAAAGTTTGGGTGTACTAACATGGTAGAGCACGAAATACCGGCGTCTGGACCCCCTATCAAACAGAGATATTATCCGGTGTCTCCAAAGGTGCAGCAACATATCAACGCGGAGGTGGATGAGATGCTCAAGCAAGGTATTATAGAGCCATCCAAAAGTGCGTGGTCTTCACCGATCATCTTGGCGAAGAAAAAAGATGGAACGTATCGGTTCTGCGTCGATTACCGCAAGGTGAACGAGGTTACAAAGAGGGACGCATATCCGTTGCCGTACATATCAGCAATACTAGATCGCCTAAGAGATGCTCGATATCTGTCGTCGCTTGATCTGAAGTCAGCGTACTGGCAGATCTCCGTCGCGAAGGATAGTCGCGATAAGACGGCGTTTACCGTGCCTGGACGTGGATTATTCCAGTTTATGAGGATGCCCTTTGGACTCCACAATGCGCCTGCTACCTGGCAAAGGTTAATCGACCGTGTGTTAGGGCCAGATCTAGAGCCGTTCGTTTTCGTTTATCTTGACGATATCATCGTTAGCACTCAAACTTTTGCACAACATGTGAACGTTCTTCAGAAGGTGTTTTCTCGGTTAGCGGCTGCGAATCTCTCTTTGAGTGAAGAGAAATGCCAGTTATGCCGCCCCGAACTTAAATATCTGGGATACGTGGTCGACAGAAATGGTCTTCACGTAGATCCTGAAAAGGTCTCCGCCATCCTGAACATACCGTCTCCGAAAAATGTGGGAGAAGTGAGGCGAATTATCGGAATGGCTAGCTGGTATCGTCGCTTCATACCAGACTTCTCAACGACGATAGCACCGCTAACTGAGCTCCTAAAGAAGTCGAAGAAATGGGCTTGGACGGAGGGTTGCGAAGATGCACTTCGTACCTTGAAGGATGCCTTGGTTTCGGCACCTGTCTTGATGTGTCCGAACTTTGACTTACCTTTTGTCCTCCAGACCGATGCCAGCGATTATGGTCTTGGAGCGGTTTTGTCTCAGCAGTTGGCAGACGGCGAACACGTTATAGGGTACGCGAGCCGTAGTCTAAACAAGGCCGAAAGAAATTATACCACGACAGAGAAGGAATGCCTAGCTGTCATCTGGTCGGTAGAGAAATTCCGTCCATATCTCGAGGGAGCAAAATTCACCGTGATTACGGATCACCACTCGCTGATTTGGCTCAATAACTTAAAAGACCCTGCAGGAAGACTGGCCAGATGGGCACTACGCCTGCAACAGTATGACTTCTCAATCATACATAGAAAGGGAAAGGATCATCTTGTACCCGACGCCTTGTCTAGAGCCGTACCACTAGACGTTGTCGAAGTTTCAGAAATTCCTAGAGACAATTGGTATGTCAATATGTGCCAGAAAGTTGCCAACTTTCCACAGAAAATGGCCCAATGGCGCGTCGAAGATTCAGTACTGCTAAAGAAAGTTCGAAGCCAAGGTATCATCCGTGAATGGGAGTGGAAAAAGGTTTTGCCGAAGGAGTCTCGGATTGAGGCACTGGTCGAGTGCCATGATGAGCCGACTTCAGGGCACCTTGGAGCGAGTAAGACATTCTACCGTCTTGCTCAACATTATTATTGGCCGAAAATGAGGGCAGATGTGACACGCTATGTCAAGAATTGTCGTGTGTGCGCGGAACAGAAGCCGAGTCAAGCGGGACCCGTTGGCCTCATGGGAAAACGACCAACTATTTCCCAGCCATGGCAAATGGTCAGTGTTGACCTGATGGGCCCGCTACCACGTTCGTCGAAAGGAAACTGTTATATCCTAGTTGTTTCCGACTATTTTAGCAAGTTCCCGTTGATCTTTCCACTGCGCACGGCCAAAACGAAGCCAATCGTGAAGAAAATTGAGGAAGAGGTCATCTTGATGTTCGGTGCTCCTCAATACCTCATCTGTGACAACGGGGTACAGTTCAAAAGTACAGAATTTCGATCGCTTTTACAAAAGTACGGAGTCAAAGCCTTGTACACTGCGAATTACCACCCACAGGCTAACCCCGTTGAACGCGTGAACCGTGTCGTGAAGACCATGATACGGTCATATATTAAGGACGCCAACCATAAGCGATGGGACGACCACATGGCAGAGTTTGGTTGCGCGCTAAGGACTTCACGTCACGAGGTATTGAAGGACACGCCGTACTTCGTCAATTTTGGACGTCAATATGTGTTAAATGGTAGGAGTTTCGGGAGACAAGCCAACCGTCTGGAACTAGAGGTCGAAGTGGAAGATCGAACGGAAAGAAGTAAGATCTTTGAGGAAATAAGAACGAGGGTACAGAAACAACTACAGGATGCGCACACGACAAACGAGCGCGTGTATAATTTGCGCAGACGACCTGTTATATTCGAGGTCGGGGAACCAGTGCTGAAAAAGAATTATGTTTTGTCGGATGCCACCAAGAATTTTTCAGCAAGCTTAGCTCCGAAGTTTGTGGGACCTTTTCGTGTCAGAAGAAAAGTCTCGGCAGTCACGTACGAGATTCAAGATGATGATGGCAAGTCGAGAGGGATTTGGCACGTAAAGGATCTTAAACCGTTTTCGCAGAATTTCTGAAAGAAATTCGCGCGGAAGGAAAGGGGGGGTTTGTAATGTTTATTTTTTTGGGTTTTCAATTTTTATATTAAATTCTATATTCTTCAATTTAATCATTTTATTTTCGCTGCAATCTTGTACATGTAGTTATTACTTATTAATTTCTTATCGCTTTAATTGCAACGACCTTGCGTGCACTCTTGATTCTAACGCTAACTTGTCGAGGGACGGAACAAGCTAAAACCAAAGACAGACAGATACGTGCGTCTGGCGAAAACAGCCAACAAAAACATACGACAACAATAGACGACATATAGTGGGACAGAAGAAGAACGTGCAGAGGTCCGGAAATTTGGTGGTCCAGCCGGCCTTTCCCGAAAGGGGATTTATTCTTGTTGTGTCCGAGGGAGTGATTTGGCAGAGGAGTGGAGGTCCAGCCTTGCCGTCCTGATAAATCAGGGATATACGCCCCCTAAAAGCTAAGTGTTAATATTGTGTGTGTCCGTTGAATAGCGCGAGTGCCGGTCGCGAGGCCTACTTACGTTCTATTTTTCTAGGGTTGCAACCAACATTAAATATCTAATAAATAACTGTCTCTTTTTAATATATGTATATTAGATAAGTATCAAAATATCATGATCATAGATATATAGTGCAAAGGATGATTTATAGGTACCCTATGCATACTTAAGTATCATATTTGTATATTCTGTTTTCATAGTTACAAGTAATGCATAGTTAGACCTTATTGTATTTTTTTTTGTATTCCGTTTATAAACATTTTATCTTTCATATTTGCACTCAATCCGAAACTTATAACTATTGTGTGTATATTATTTTATAGATTATATAGGGTTTCTTTACATTATTATTTTCTTGCAATTATATCTCATTTAGTTATTATCTTTTATGTTATCAGTGTTTGTATTGGCTGGACATTTCCGCACACACACCCCGATATAGGGCAGAAATATACCTAATTTATTTTATTAATATATATTTTATTTCACTAACATTCATAACATATACAACTAACAACAGAGCCGCATTAGGAGTTCCATGGTCGCTCCGTTTGGTTATTTTAGTATATTTTGCAGACCAGGTGGCGCCCAAATATTTAATTTTATTGATTAATGATTGTTGGAATAATTTCGTTGTTAATTTGATAAAGTCCTTGAACCCTCCCGTCTCCACTGAGCTAGGGCACTACCGCTTTCGTAGCGACCAATTTTGGGTCGTTACAGTATCTTAAATTCTTAAACCACATATTAAAGAGTTGTATCTAATAATTCTAAATTTATATTTTAGATAATAAAGAAAATTTATAAAAAATATTAATAATTAGATAAGATAATTTGGAAAAAAATGATAATTTTTTTTATCATTATTATTTATACGATAAAAATCGTATAAATAATAGAAAATAATAAAATTTAATTCAAATATGCATATTGAAGAGATTACTTTGATGTAGCAAATCATTTTTACTTTGTAATTGAGAATATATTGGTAAGTATTTAATTTATTATTTTTACTTTCTTATACACATGTATATGAAATATACATATAGTGGAGTCATATACATATAGTGGAGTCATATAACCGAAATTTTATATTGTTTAAAACAATCTCTCCTTACAGCGATTTTAAGATTTTAAAATGTTCTAGGGTTCAATAGGAGTTCATAACTGATTTTGTGGATTTCTCCGTTTTCCGCGCGGTACTTTTTTCACGACTTTTCCGGAGAATCATCAGTTTTCCCATTTTTTGGTTTGTTTTTTGCTAATATCTCGGATTCTACTTAATGTATTTTGATGAAAAAAATTTGCTCTTACGCGTAAAGAATCGTCCTATCGATCGGTGTAGTGCGGGATACTCTGACTTAATTTATAACCTCAAAAAAAAAATATACTGCGGTTATCACAGATTTTTTGTTTTTTCTCAATAACTTTGCAAAAAATAAAAATATCTTGACGAAAATTGGAAAAAAATGTTCTTATTATGATTCCAAATAAACCTATCAAGTTTCATTTAAAAATATTTTCAAATATCGCAAAAAATTAGATTTAGAAAAAAAATTTGATTGACAGCGCATCTTTGGGCAAACCATCGTAGAGAAAATAATTTTATCTCAAATTGTAGGGGTTTTTATGCCCTTTTAAATGATGTATATAAAAGTGCTTCTACATATCAAAACAAACAAGTTATTTAGGTTCTTAATATATTGAACTCTCGGTAATTTGAACTTTTTCTCTGGTCCCTTGAGTTTCAAATTATCGAGAGTTGACAGTAATTCATCATTTGATTTTGATCGTTCATTGCATATAGATTTACATAATTTTTAACTCAGACCTGCCATACTTGGCATAATTTTTTGTCGATATAACGAATAATGTTTAATTTTTAAAAACTCTCAATATCAAATTATTTAAATTAATGATTTTTTAAATCAATATCTAATAACTTAATGATTAACGATTTTTGATTTCTAGATAACAAAATGAAATGGATCTTTGTAACCATTATATTGGTCTTCAGCAGTCCAATGTTCTGCAATGCTTTATGTAAACACGACTCCAGTTACCAAACTCTCCATTGTATGAATACAACATATGAAGAATACAAGAACTTCATACTGAATGAAGTCAAACAACCAATCAGCTATATAATATTTGAGAACACCACAATAACTTCACTAAATAATACTTTTTTCGATTTCAAACAAGTCAAAAATATCACAACCTTTTCAACACGCTATTGCAGTATAGAGAAATTGGAGGCGTTCACATTTTCAGTATTAAAAAAACTACAAACTCTGTCATTTAAAAATAATGATGTTCCATTAGAAATCATCACTAATGCACTAAATGATCTTTCGTTACTGCAACATTTTAGTGCATATAATTGCAAAATATCTCATATAGAACCGATAACTTTCGGAGGTTTATTGAAACTACAAGTAATAAACTTGAGTTTCAACAATATTACAACTCTTAAATCACTTACATTTTTAGGGGCAAGTAATGTCATCAATTTGTTGTTATACGGATCTCAAATAAGTCACATAGCACCGGATGCATTTAATGATTTAGATAATTTAGAGAGTTTAGTTTTAGGGGGAAATAAATTGAAAACTCTATCACTTGGCACGTTCAAGAATTTAAAAAAAGTTGTATATTTACAGTTGAATGATAATAGATTGGATAGTTTAAATTTTGGAGCATTAGAAGGTTTATCTAACCTAGAATATATGTATATACATGGTAATAATATTAAAGTATTGGATGTTAGTGATGTTCATAAATATACACCTAAATTGAAGAAAATACAAATACAGTAAATGAATTGCAATGTGTTGAAATTTTATTAAGTTTATCTTATAAGATGTATGAATTATATTTTAATTACACTATGCAACAAAAAAATACTTTTGTAATATAACAGAGATCTGAATAGAAAATTTAGGAGGCTTTTGGAATGCCGAAACCGGATTTGTTACCCAAATGATTTCATCACGTCAGGGTTTTGAGATATTCTAAATTAAAAGTCCCAAAAATGACTATATTGGCAATATTAAAGAATTTATTATCAAGTAGGTAATGTTTTTCTAAAGTTTTCGGCCACGGTAATAAATAGTATTATCTTTCCTCTTTAAAATGAGTTTTAACTTTTTACTGTACGATTTTTTTTAGCCGAGATGTACTAGTTTGAAGATATGATATTTTTGTTAATAGAGTATAGTAGGTATAGTAGATACAATGAACTTTACTACATATATCTTCAAAGTAGTATAAATCAATTTAAAGAGAAATGATAGTACTATTCGAAATCATGAAAGAAAACTTCAGAAAAAAATACCTACTTAGTAATAAATTCCCCAACATTGCCAAAATCGTCATTTTTGGGATTTTTAGGTTCGGGTATCTAAAAAACCTGACGTGATGAAATCATTTGGGCAACGAATTCGGTTTCGGCATGACAAATACCTTTTAAATCACCTATTCAAATTTCTGTGAATTTTTTTTGATGCATAGTGTTATCAGTAATTTAAAATGTAATGTTTTGAAATTTTATTCAATATTTATATTAAACACTTTTAGCCCAGGAAATAAAGGAAAATATACAAGGAAAATGTATGAGGCGCCAAATTTTAATAGTGGGTAGAACATGCCGAGATGTATATTCCTTGAAAACTCCCTAGCAAAATTTGCCCCGGAACACCCTCAACCAGGGGCCCAAAGTTTTGATTTACAAGGATTTTGTAAACATACTGTATCTAATGAACGGAATGTTCGATCAACCCCGTCTTTCACATTTTAAACAGACAATTAAATTGTCTACAACTTTTTCTATTATTATTTCAACAAAAAATAATTGTATACCTTTCAAAATGCTGATGAAACTATAAATTGTACTTTAAAAATAACGTTTTTTTGAGTTCGACAGCCTTTTTGATAGGTATAGAGTTATTTATGACATACAAATATGTTATAATTGACTGTAGTGCGTTTGATTGTCTCTCCAAAAAATTAACAATGGGGTTAATCGGACTTTTAGTTTACTAGCTATAGTATTTTTACGAAACCATTATAATATCTTATTTACTTGTGGCTGTGTCTTATGTTTGACGATATGGTACACTGAAATTATTAATCTCACAAACTTAGGAAAGGTCTTAAAATGTTCTTCATAAAGTCTAGTACCTATCTACTCATTTTTTTTTTAAATTAACTCAATAATGTACATTTTTAATTTTTACATTTATTATTTGTTAACAATAGGGTGTTTTTTTAATTAAATTAAAGCAAATTATTGAGTTAATTTAAAAAAAAATGAGTAGATAGGTACTAGACTTTATGAAGAACATTTTAAGACCTTTCCTAAGTTTGTGAGATTAATAATTTCAGTGTACCATATCGTCAAACATAAGACACAGCCACAAGTAAATAAGATATTATAATGGTTTCGTAAAAATACTATAGCTAGTAAACTAAAAGTCCGATTAACCCCATTGTTAATTTTTTGGAGAGACAATCAAACGCACTACAGTCAATTATAACATATTTGTATGTCATAAATAACTCTATACCTATCAAAAAGGCTGTCGAACTCAAAAAAACGTTATTTTTAAAGTACAATTTATAGTTTCATCAGCATTTTGTAAGGTATACAATTATTTTTTGTTGAAATAATAATAAAAAGGGTTATAGAAAAATTATTTATCTGTTTAAAATGCGAAAGACGGAGTTGATCGAACATTCTGTTCATTAGATACAGTTGGTGTTTACAAAATCCTTGCAAAAAAAAACTTTAGGCCCACGATTGAGGGTGTTCCGGGGCAAACTTTGATAGGGAGTTTTCAAGAAATATACATCTTGGCATATTTTAACTATTGTCTAAATTTAGTACCTCATACATTAACCTAAACTTCAAAATTATATCGTAATGTAAAAAAGCAATATTTATGTACCTATAGATTTAACATTTTCCTATATTACGTCCTTGAAGAATAAATACAAAAAAACCTATTATTGAATTAATTTATAATAAATCTTAATACTAGACCTTATGAAGAACATTTTCAAACTTTTCCGAAGTTTATGAGATTCATAATTTCAGTGTACCATATCGTCAAACACAGGACACAAACACAAGAATATATGAAATTATAATGGTTTTGTAAAATTATTGTAACTAATGAACTGAATGTCAGATCAACACTATCCTTCATATTTTGGATAGATAATTAAATGTGCAACAATTTACTATAAAACTGTATTAACAAAAATGTTTGCTACGCTATTCAAAATGGCTGCCTAACAAAAAAAAATCATTTTTAAAGTAAAATTTTTAGTTTGACCGCCATTTTGAAAAGTATATAATTATTTTCGGTTAAAACAATAATAAAGAAGGTTGTAGAAAATTAAATTATCTGTTTGAAATGCGAAAGACAGAGTTGATCCAACATCCTGGTAATTAAATACAGTATGTTTACAAAATCATTGCAAAACAAAATTTTGGGCCCCTGGTTGAGGGTGTTCCGGGACAAACTTTGCTAGGGAGTTTTCATGAAATATATAACTCGGTATGTTCTAACCACTATTAAAATTTGGCGCCTCATACATTATCCTAAAACTGAAAAATGTAACGTGTAGGTAAAATGTAATTTTAATTAACCTAAATATATTTAACATCTTTCTATATTACGTACTGGAAGAATAAATACAAACAAAATCAATAATTTAATTTATTTAAAATAAATCTTAGTACTAGACTTTATTAAGAACATTTTCAGACCTTTCTAAAGTTTATGAGATAAGTAATTTAAGTTTACCATATCATCAAACACAAGACTCGAAGCCAAGTATGTATGAACATATTTACCGTAACATATTTAGATATTGTAATGGTTTTATAATATTACTATAGCCAATAAACTAAATGTCCGATTAACGCCATTTTAAATTTTTTGGAAAGACAATTAAATGCACTACAATCAATTATCACATATTTTTGGTCATACATAACTGTATACCTATTAAAAAGGCTGCCGAACTCAAAATTTTGCATTTTTAAAGTAAAATTTTTAGTTTGACCGCCATTTTGAAAGGTATACAATTATTTTTGGTTAAAATAATAATAGAAAAAGTTGTAGACAATTTAATTGTCTGTTTAAAATGTGAAAGACGGGGTTGATCGAACATTCCGTTCATTAGATACAGTGTGTTTACAAAATCCTTGTAAATCAAAACTTTGGGCCCCTGGTTGAGGGTGTTCCGGGGCAAATTTTGCTAGGGAGTTTTCAAGGAATATACATCTCGGCATGTTCTACCCACTATTAAAATTTGGTGCCTCATACATTTTTCCTAATTTTACACCAGTAAAAATTTCTACGTTTCCTGGACTATTTTGTATTATTTGTGTATTAAAACAAAATTTTACTAAATTTATTTAATATAATATATATATAAATATATTTAAACCTCATATTAAATCTCAGCAACTCTATACAGGGTGTCCAAGACAAACGTTAAATATGCAAATGCATAGGGATATCCTAAACGGTAAGAGATACAGATGTGGTTAAATCAGATCAATCATTTATTAGAAAGGGTAGAGTAATACTATATCAAAAAATATTAATAATCTTATGCGATTTATGCGGTATACCCAAATAACTGAAAATTCGGAATTTTTTTAAATAGCTATAATTTTTTTGTCAAAGTAGATAGTTATTTTTTGTGAGCGGTTTCTTAAAGCACTTTTTTATGTAGAATTTATTGGTGTATTTAGAATTTTTATATATATTTTTTTTTCCGAGTTACAAGCTCTAACTTTAGTTTTCAACGTGTTTTTTACTCTACTTTACAACGATATGTCACTTGTTACATTTATTTTCGAAACAGCAAAAATTAAAATAACAAATTAATATTATTACATATTTTTTTGGGTTTGGTGTAAATTTTTTTTAAACACAATTCTTCGAATGAACAATTTTTCAAAACGGTTCGAGACTGATACAGCCTTGGTCAGAACCTCTTTTTATACTAAAAGAGCTTATCACGCTTCAGTGATTCAGACCAATCAACTGCAAAGTCTAGAAAGACTGAAACTGGGATAGATCCAGTACCTCCATTAAAAATCATATTCTTGTCCCTCAAAATTTCTAAGCTTTCTGCTCCTTTTGTTATAAATATAGATTCTGACCAAGACTGTATCAGTCTGGAATCGTTAGGTTCCTGATGAGGACTTCTTGTGAAGCCGAAACACGTGTCGAGTAACATTGCATATTTGTGGTAAAGGTGCAATTTTAGTTTAACCCTTTGAGTCCTAGTAGTTTCGCACTGGAACCACCTATTTATAAATTATTTCCTAGCGTCTTAGTCCGCACAACTTGGAACCACCAAAAAAAAATCAGGACTCAAAGGGTTAAGTGACTAAGAAACTACAGTTTCTCCGTTTTTCAAGTAAAAAAAAACTGTCTATTATTTACACTAAAACCGGAGAAAAATGACCGGGTACCCGGTATTGTATTGACTAGCCAAAATAATGATAACTTTATTTTTTAGTAACCTCTGTATTAGATAAATTAATTTATAAATAAAACAAAATTGATTAATTTACTTAAATAAATAACTAGAAAAAACTACAGGTGTATTTTTCATAAAATCAATAGGTAATTAAGATTTGTATCTAATTATTGATAAAAAAAAAACAATACTGGTTAGTATGTATATTGTAGATAAAAGTGTATCAAAAATATATTAGACATTACAGAAATTTAATAAAACTATTAATAATAATTAGATAAGATAATTTGAAAAATAATGATACAAAAATCGTATAAATAACAGAAAATAATAAAATTAAATTCAAATATATTGAAAAGATTACATGGAAGTAGCAAATCATTTTTACTTTGTTAGTGTTTGAGAATATATCGGTAAGTATTTCATTTATTGACTGGAATCCGGAAAAGCGGAATCTTCAGAATCACTTGTAACTTTTTAAAACATTCAACTACACCTAAAAAAGTACTTAAAGGGATTTTTGGCGACCGAAAGGGGTGAAACAAATGTATTTTTTTTATTTTTTCGTGATAGCTTAAAAATCGTGATGATAACGTATTTTTTAGGGTTCCGTAGAAAACTAGCAACCTTTATAGTTTCTCCATGTCCATCCGTCTTGTAAAAATTTGACATGAAATAATAAGATTTAAAAAAAATTTTTTTTAGATCCCCCTTCCATAAAATGAAAAGTGTTTAAAAAAAATCACCTACGCCATTGAGTGGGTTAGAAAAGGTTTTCTAAAATGCAACAAAAAAATTATCACGACCTTTTGAATTTAACCTTTGAATCACAATTTATTTGCTCTTCAAAGTCATTATGAAAGCGTCCCCCCCATCTATTTTCTAAACTATCAATTCAAAAAATTTGAAAAAATTCAGAATGTAGCTTTTAATTAGTACTTTCACCAAAAATTATAACGAACATTGTCAAAAATATTTTATACCCCCCTTCTATAGACTGAAATGTAAACTCACTTTTTTTCTCACTTACCCCATTGAGTGGGGTGTCATTTGATAGGTCTCCTAAAATAAAATAAAAAATGTCAAATAACTTTTGATTTCAACCCTTCAGTCACGATATATTTGCTTTTTAATGTCATTGTCAGAGCGCCCCCCCCCCTCTATTTGCTAAACTATCGATTCAAAAAATCTGAAAAAAATCAAAATGTAGGTTTCAATTAATACTTTCACTGAAAATTATAACGAACATTGTCAAAAATATTTTGGACTCCTCTTTCACAGGCTGAAGAGTGAACTCGCGTTTTTTTTTATTTGACCCATTGAGTGGGGTGTCATTTTATAGGTCTCTTAAAATGCAATAATAAAAGTCAAATGACTTTTTGATTTTAACCCTTCAATCACGAAAATTTTGAAATAACTCTTTTATTATAAATTGTAGTGAGAACGACTACGGAACCCTATCATGTAGGTGCCCAACATACACTTGCCCGTTTTATTTTATTTCATATAAACTCGAATTACTCATCAAAAAATTTGACAACTGTTTAAAAAAAGCATTTTAAAGCTGAGAAAATTTACTAAATGATAGCTATCATGGAATTAAAAAAAAAAAGATAGACATCCCCATGTTAAACTTCCATAATATAAATTATCTGGCTATGGTTCTAAAACTTTTTATTCCTTACAAAATTTTCTCAAAAATTGATCATTTAGGACTTAGGTGAAAAACATCAAAATTAAAACACAAACATAGAATGTTTGGGTGCCCCTTAGAGCAGAAATTATGGATTTTCGTAGGTTGTACCCATAACCCCGTTTTATTATTTGAATAACGATAATTTTTTTATTTTTAAAAATCTTTATTTTAAAGGGGATGGCCACTGTGACGGAAAAAAATATAATTTTTTTTTCTTATATTTTTTTTTAAGTTTACATATTCATAAATATGTATACAAAAAATTGTGTTTAAATTTTTAAAATTGACGGAGTTACAGTTAATTTAGTGAGACGATGTAGCACGGCTGGTTATGACAAAATAAAAACATTAATCACGTTTATCTCGAAATGACATTTTTCGACCTGGTCGACACGATTCCTCAAAGACTAATGAACCGATTTCAATTTTTTTTTATAATTTTCGTAATTGTAGTAGTTATCGTTGCACGTAGCCGATTTTTGAAATTTTGATAATTACTATTTTTAAAACCGCTCGAATTAAAAAAAATAGGTCTTAAAAATGAAAAAAAATTTCAAACGATCGCCATTTTGTGAATAAATAAAATAAAATAAAACGGCTACGTGCAACGATAGCTATATTCATATAGATATTGATAAAATTTTTATTTATTTTTTTCATCTAACCCTTCTCGAAATTTCGAGTCGACCATAGAGAAAAATATATTTTTTTTCGTCACATCGAGGCTCATAACTTTGTAAATATTAAATATTTTTCAATAAAAATTGATATTAAATAAGTTGAATATATACTTAATACAATGTCCTTTACCTGATTCAAAAATAATTAGTTATATCTGTGAAAAAAATTCCCAAACATTGACAACTTTTTTACCCGTCACAATGGCCATCCTCCTTAAATCATTATTTCTAATTTCCAGTGAACAAAATGAAGTGGAACTTTGTAACCATAGTGATATTGGTCATCAGCAGTCCAATATTCTGCAATGCTTCATGCGAGCTATTCTTCAATGTGAATCTGTATTGCGAGAAAACAACGTATGAAGAATACAAGAACTTTATAATAAACGAAGTCCGACAACCACTCATTCAAATATCATTTATTGACACCACAATAACTTCACTAAATAATACTTATTTCGATTTCGAACAAGTCAAAGATGTCGAATACTTCTCAACAAATTATTGCAACTTAGAAAAAGTTGACGCACTCACATTTTCAAAACTAAAAAAATTACAATTTGTGTCGTTTTATTATAATAATATCCCATTAGAAATCAGTCCAAATGCTTTTAAAGGTCTTGAATCGCTTAAACTTCTCGTTGCAACCAGTTGCAAAATAACTCATATAGAAACAGGAACTTTCGAAGGTCTATCAAAACTTCGAACGCTAGATTTGAGCAAAAACAATATTACAAATCTTAAAGCAGGTACGTTTTTAGGGGCAACTAATGTGACTGATTTGTGGTTACATGAATCACAAATAAGTTACATAGAACTAAATGCATTCGATGATTTAGATAATTTAGAGATTCTTCGTTTATGGGATAATAAATTAGAAACTTTACCACTTGGTTTGTTCAAGAATTTAAAGAAGTTAAAATTTTTAGAGGTGGATAGGAATAGGTTGGATAGTTTAAATTTTGAAGCATTAGAAGGTTTATCTAGTCTAGGACGTATCAATATAACTGATAATAATATTAAAGTATTGGATGTTACTGATGTTCATAAATATACGCCTAATTTGAAGGAAATACAAATACAGTAAATGATAATTGTAATGTATTGAAATCTTAGATATTTATATTAAAGGACCCCGCAGAATCCTTATGAGAAAGGGGTTTCGGTCAAACTCTGAAACATTGGATTCTGATAGTCCTTGATGAGTAGATCAAAAGTGTCAAAGGGCACAAAGTCCTAAAAGCTCAAACTTTTAAGATATATCCCTCTAAAGTTGGGGATCATGCTCGCCTTTAATTTACAATAAAAAATTTTGTAGAACCTTAATTTTCGCACAACTATGTGTATGTGTTCCCAAAGACATGCATATTCGATTGTTACCATAAAAAGTCAACTTTTAAATTCTTTAGCCAATGGCAGTACTTAAATCTTATTATTACGTTTTTTTTATTATAAACCAATTTATTATAAAACGATTGGATTTGTTTTTAATTAAAAAAACGTAACAATAAGATTTAAGTGTTGTCATTTCTCAATGAATTGAATAATTGACTTTTTTATGGTGGCAATCGATTATAGATGTCTTTGGGAACACATACAAAAAGTTGAGCGAAAAAGGTTCTACAAAAAAAATATTGTAAATTAAAGACAATCATGATCCCTAAATTCAGAGGGCTATATCAAAAGTTTGAGTTTTTAGGACTAAGTGCCCATTGACACTTTTGATCTACTCATCATGATTGTATAATTATGATAGCATAATCCAAAGTTTCAAAGAGTTTGACAGAAACCCCTTTCCCATAAGGATTCTGCGGGGTCCTGGGTATTTTACACTATGTTATTAACAATGACACTTTTTTTTGTATAAATAAAATTAATTTTGGTAAAGTAAAAAATATTGTGTTGTAAAAATATATGACTTAAAAAACTGAATTGTTTGTTTTCTGATTTTCCCACCGCACACTTTAATTTTACATTCTCTAATATACAAAGATGCAGTGGGAAGTAATCCCAAAAATAATTCTGTAAAAAAATATTATTGAATAAAGAAATTATTGACTTCATGTTAATATACAGGATGATTCAGCACTGTCGTGCTAAACTTAAACCGTAGATTGAGAAAAATATTTTAAGCAAAAAACTTCCAATAAACATGTGTCCGAAAATTTTTGGTTAGGGAACTACAGGCCACCAAAAATTTTCGTGAAAATGAGTTTTTATTTAATATCTAGATAAAAAATCGTGATAAAATTATGAAATTCGATATTCTGTTTAGTAATAATAAGTGTTATCGATTTCTCGTATTAAACAATTATAATTTAGACCGGGGATGTATGGGGCCAGTGAGCCCATCAAGTTTTATCTAGTATTTTTTGTTCTTTAATTTTTTTATAAAAATGGGCACTTATTTAAGGTTATATGGCACAAAATACGTAAAAGTATACTTTGCTTATTTGTCATAGGATAAACCGTTTTCGAGAAATTTCGATAGAAAAGAAAGCATGCAGAATTTAACTTAATACGGATGCTCCAAATTACAAAAAATAAATTTATATTTTGTTCTATGATTAAAGATAAGAAAAAAAGTTCATATAAAGAAACCTCCTAACATGATTCCTCTAAGATCTGTAGTCAGTTGTAATACTGTATTATGTACTTTAATGATTTGACTAAAAAACGAAACTAAAAATGGCTATTTGTTGATAAGGATGCATTTTTTGAGGTATCCTTATATGTTAACTTTTTGTCTTAGTTTTTATCACAGAACAAGAATATAAATTTATTATTTATAATTTGAAGCATCCGTATTAAGTTAAATTCTGCATGCTTTCTTTTCCATCGATATTTCTCGAAAACGGTTTATACTATGACAAATAAGCAAAGCATGTTTTCGTGTATTTTGTATCATTTAACTATAAATCAGTGCTCAACTTTAAAAAAAATTAAAGAACAAAAATACTAGAAAAAAACCGATGGGCCCACTGGCCCCACACATCCCTAGTCTAAATTATAACTAGTTAATATGAGAAATCGATAACACTTATTATTACTAAACAGAATTTCAAATTTCATTATTTTATCACAAAGGGTTCTCTAGATATTAAATAAAAACTCTCTTTTAGTAAAACCTTTGGAGGCCTCACGAAAAGTTTCCGGACACATGTTCATTAGAAGTTTTTTGCTTAAAATATTTTTCTTAATCTACGGCTTAAGTTTGGCACGACAGTAATGAATCAACCTGTATACCTATAGTCTGTTTCAATTAAGTTAGCAGTGGTTGCCACGAGATTTGACGGTACAATTCACGATTCATACCGTCAAATCACCTGGCAACCACTACAAACTTAAATGAAACAGACTGTAGTTATAATTCCTAAATGTCCATGCTTTATTTTTAGAATCGATTGTATATGATTAGAATTCATCCACGGTTTTAAAACAGTTTTAACTGCCGAATTAGATCAAATGTAGCTAACTTTTCGGGCTGTTGTCCACGTTGTCGTATTCTTATACTTGACGTTTCGACTCTCATGTCGGAGTCTTCTTCAGAAGTAATCCTGAAACTGATAAGAATACGACAACGTGGACAACAGCCCGAAAAGTTAGCTACTATGGACAACGGCCACGAAAGCCTACAGAAGAAAATGAGATCAAATGTATTATATTTATAAATATAAATAACTAGCGCATTGAACCCGGTGTTACCCAGGTTAATATCCACAAAATCATAGTGACCTTATTTAGTTGATAAAATATTGTAACCGTAAATTATAGATTTATGTATTCCATGCCTACTTTGTATGTTTTAATATAAATGACAGTTGTCTGTATGCTATAGCATCTGAGGAACAAAACACGACTTAAATCTTATGTGGTGTTTACACCGAGAAAACAAAACAGAAACACGGTGTTTTTATGACAGAAAAGCAATAAACCCTATACATTTTTAAATACGAAGTATTTTAAAGACACGATGTTTCTGTTTTGTTTTTTTTGTGTAAACACCACATTAGGTTTTCAGAAAATATTATTAGCCAGAAATATTATCTAACAACTGGTGAAAACCGCATTGAAATCGGTTCAGTATCTGCTTAGTCAACAAGCCATATTCTGTCCCCTTTTCATATAATTTAAGATTTTTGGACATTTTAAAATTAATTCTTATTGCAATGTAAATGGGAAAACATGTATTTAAAACTACAATAAAATATATTGCAAGACTTGGCAGTTTATTCCCGTCATAGAACACCCTCAAAATAAGTAGCAAATTTGCAAGTAAACATACTAGAGAACAACAATCCGTGATTTTTGAGATTTTTTATATTTTTCCTAACTCTACTTACTAATCTCCTTCCTTTGGCCCAAATAGATTTGATATTTTTAATGTGATTTTCTATATTTTAAAACGATTAAATATTCGCCGTATGCATTAAAAAAGTATTAAAATTTATGTGCATATCCATACTAAAAAATTTTAAGTGTAAAGTAGTAAAATTTATGTACGATATACAAATTGAATAGGTACTAGATATCTAATATACAGAGTGAGGCAGTAACTATTACCACCTTAAATATCTTCGAATCTATAAGGCCCAGAGAAAAATTAGTGGAACCAAAATTGTACGGTACGAAGGGGGCTATCATATAGCCATAATAATTTTTGTCCAGGGGGAGGAACTTCGGAGATATCAACGTCAGCATCATTTTTTTAAATTGATTCCGTACATTTTTTTCCATAATATACTAGAGGAACTGAAAGCAAGTTCATCACACAAGATCATTGAACAAGATTTACAGTGAAGAAAAAACAATTAAAAAATACATTTTTGTATTAAATGAAATTTACATTTAAAGATGTTCGAAGTGGGGGTCATCATTATCGATGAAACACTGGTAAATTTCATTTAATAAAAAAAATGTATTTTTTAATCGTTTTTTCTTCACTTTAAATCTTGTTCAGTCATGTTGTGTGATGAGTTCTGAACTTGTTTTCAGCTCCTCTAGCATATGTTATTAACACTTCGAACATCTTCTTTAATAGACCGGGAGCCAGGCTACATTCCGTTTAAAAAACCGTTAGGATTCATAAGAGTTGGTGATTTACATTCAGAAAGATGTAAAGAATGAAATTCTGAAGTTTGCCGGAAAAAAAACTCGGAACTTTTTTTGATACGAGCATTATAACGGAGTTCTTCCAGTTATAAAAAAGTAGATGTTGCACCATTTTTAATTTTAATGAAAGTTTAGTCAGTTGTTATTATACGTATTAGCTTGATTGATGCACATTTTCTATTAAAAAAATTAAGTTAAATATCACGGAAACACCAAAAACAGCTGTTTTCGAAGCAAATAAAAGTTATGTGGGGGGCAAAATAATTTGTTGAATTTTTTTTTACAAATGCTCTTAATAATTATCTAATAGGGGCAATTTAATTCGTTTTGTTATTTTAATTTTTTTAGCTGCCAGAAATTTAAAAATAATCAAAAAAATGCAAAAACTCCAAAATTAGCTATTTTCAAAGTAAAAAAAATCTATGAAGGGGGTGAGATTAAAATCTGATTTTTTTCTAAAGATGCTTACAGTAGTAAGGTTCAAAGGCCAAGTGGTGTTTTTCTGATTTTAATAATTTTTCTAGCCACTTAGTGTCCTGCAATTAGACTGAAAAACATCAAAATCACGCTTTAAATATGAAAAATAAAATAAAAATCAACAATTTTAGTACCTCCAATGCAGCTGTATCGTGGACTTAAAAGTCATAAAGGCGTCGCGCGGCAACTTACGTCACTCAAAAGGGGCAGTAGCATCTGTAGAAAAAAATTTCCATTTTAATCTCACCCCCTTCACAGATTTCTTTTACTCTGAAAATAGCTAATTTTGGAGTTTTTGCATTTTTTGATTATTTTTAAATTTCTGGCAGCTAAAAAAATTAAAATAACAAAACGAATTAAATTGCCCTTTTTAGATAATTATTAAGAGCATTTGTAAAAAAAATTCAGCAGTTTATCTTGCCCCCCACATAACTTTTATTTGCTTCGAAAACAGCTGTTTTTGGTGTTTCCGTGATATTTGTGATATTTAACTTAATTTTTTTAATAGAAAATGTGCATCAATCAAGCTGATTTTTGTGGGTACTGAGTACTATATGTAAACATAACTTACGCATAATTACAGCTTTCTCGATTAAACCAGAAAGCCACTGAAAATTAAAAAAAAAAAGATAAAATGATAATTTCATAAATATAATTGAAAAGCCTTTATTACGAATATCTACATCGAAAATAACCTAAACTTAAAATTGAGTTAAATCATTTTGAATCTAGACTCTTTAGGCTTTCAAATGACCCCAAGTTCATTATAATTGTTTAATTAGAACGCATGCTATAGCGAGTCGAAAAAACGTTAAAAATCGATGAAATCTTCATATCTTACGAGGGTAAAACGATCACCACCTCCAACCTGTGAACATTTAAAATTTTCTAATTACAGTTTTTGCTAACTAATACGTATAATAACAACTGACTAAACTTTCATTAAAATTAAAAATGGTGCAACATCTACTTTTTTATAACTGGAAGGACTCCGTTATAATGCTCGTATCAAAAAAAGTTCCGAGTTTTTTTTCCGGCAAACTTCAGAATTTCATTCTTTACATCTTTCTGAATATAAATCACCAACTCTTATGAATCCTAACGGTTTTTCAAACGGAATGTAGCCTGGCTCCCGGTCTGTTCAATGATCTTGTGTGATGAGTTCTGAACTTGTTTTCAGTTCCTCTATCATATTTTGGAAAAAAAATGTGCCGAATCAATTTTTAAAAATACTATGGCTAGGCCATAAAATGCACACCCCTTAAACATAAAAAAATGTATTAACTTATAATATCAAATAAATACGGTACAGGTACAATATAATTGGTGAAACTTAAAAGGATGTTTGAAAAAAATATTAGAGGTAATAAATATTATATAAATATATGAAGTTTATCACTCATTAAGATTTTTTAGAAAATCAACAATGAATCTTGATATCAATCGATTATTACCTTTTTTTATTTAAATTTAGGATGTATTGTAACAAAACAACAATCATTTTAATTTACAATTTTTATAAAACATATTTTTTTTGTAAAATGTATAAAGTAAATAAATTAATTAATATCTAATAATAATTAAAAAGATAAATACATCCACATATTGCAGCGATAACAGCTGTGTTCACCTGATGTCTAGCATTTAAAATGGAACAACAATGTAACGTTTATAGGTTATATGACGTATATAATATATTTGTTTTAAAAATGCAAACTTACCAGATTTTATCTTGATTAAAAAGATTGATTGGCTTTGAATAAAATAATTAAAATACAGCACGTATCGATGTACGTGTATTTATATATTAATTAACACAATATAATAATTATGGAATTTGAATTGACATATGAAGAAATAGCGCCTACTACTATTAATAAATTATAAATAGCAACTACTCTATTTGTAAAAAAAAATCTTGTCAAAATATGAATTTTTGTTTAAATAAACTGCAAATTTCGTTACTTCTAGTTATCCAATTTTGTTGAGTTTTAATAGGGTTCTATTCTGATAATAGATGAAGTGAATTCAAAAGGATTGGTGCAAATTTATTTCGAAATGTAGCCTGTAGTTCGGCGTTTTTATCAAAAAAGCGGGTTAAATCGACAAATTGAACTTTATTTATATTTTTATAACAGAAAATTAAAACCTATCGATATTAAACTAAGCAAAAATGGAGACTGTAATGTTTTCTATCAGAAAATGTAAAAATGTAAGTGAGATATTGAAGAAATTTAAGATATAATACTCATTTTATCAATTTATATACGAAAAAATTTTTTAGGACGAGAGTAGAACACACTTCCAAGCAGAGCCTGCTTGGGGTGTGCAATAAAGATGACCTTGATATCTCCGAAGCATCTCCCCCTGGATAAAAAAATTATTATCGCTATATGATAGCCCCCTTAGTACCGTACAATTTTGGTTACACCAATTTTTCTCTGGGCCTTATAGATTCGAAGATATTTAAGTTGGTAATAGTTGCTGCCTCACCCTGTATAATGCTCTTAAATATAATCCTTTTCTTTGTATATTTTTGAATATTTTTACTGCACTATAAATCCGTTAGTGCAGCGTTCGTGCAATAACAATATGAATTTATTTTATAAAGGTCATAAAAAAACAAATCACAAACATGTTCATGACGTGAGCAAACATTTTGTTGACGTCACACAGACACAGCCATCTGTGTTTGCAATTAAAGTTCTTCGAGCTGAAAGAATTCTTTTTATGAGTTTTTATGTCTGTTAACTTGTATGTTTTTCAGTGACCGTGGTATTTGTATTATAGATTATAAGAATTACTTTTTTTTATTATTCAAATAGTAAATGTTGAAGTTATATTCAGATTTTTTACTTGAATTTAGGTCGTAAAATTTGGATGGTTATTCCCGAGTGTATAATTTGGTATTTTTAGTTTTCGTAAAAAAATTTTTGATTGAAACTTTGTTGGTGACATATGGAGAAGAGGGCACCCCCCCCCCCCTCTGGAATGTAATATAATGTAATCTAATCTAGTTTAGTATTTATTTTTGCTAGTGGATCTTTTTAACACGCTTTTATTAGATTGAACTGTAACATTGTAGTAAGCAAATCTTTCAACTCACTTTTCAAACTCTTTGCAAACTTATGCAATTTTTAAAACTTATGGTGGTCATAAGGACTCCTCGATGGCTAACAATAATCCCAAGCATGTTTCTTAGTTTCTTTTAAGCTAGTTAGGGTTCCGTAGAAAACTAGGAACCCTTATAGTTTCTCCATGTCCGTCCGTCCGTCCGTCCTGAAAAATTTTGTCATTATAAGATGAAATTTGGTATACGGTCGTAGATTGATGACCCAAAATCAGAAATGATAAGATTTTTGAAAATAAAATTTTTTTAGACCCCCCTTTCATAAAATGAAAAGTGTTTTCAAAAAAAAAATTCACCTACACCATTGAGTGGAGTGTCGTTAGATAGGTCTCCTAAAATGCAAGAAAAAATGTAACAGAAATTTTTAATTTTAACCCTTCGATCACGATGTATTTTCTCTCCAGTCATTAAAAAAACGTCCCCCCCCCCCTCTATTTTCTAAATTATCAATTAAAAAAATCTGAAAAAATTCCTGAACGTAGATTTTAATTAGTACTTTCACTGAAAATTATAACGAACATTGTCAAAAATATTTTGGACCCCCCTTTCATAGACTGAAAATTGAACTTACATTTTTTTCCCCACTTACCCTATTGAGTGGGGTGACATTTAATAGGTTTCGTAAAATGCAATAAAAAAACGTCAAATAACTTTTTGATTTTAACCCTTCAGTCGCGATATGATATATTTGCTTTTTAATGTCGCTGTCAGAGCGTCCCCCCCTCTATTTTCTAAACTATCGATTCAAAAAATCTGAAAAAAATTCAGAATGTAGTTTTTAATTAGTACTTTCACTGAAAATTATAACGAACATTTTCAAAAATATTTTGGACCCCCTTTTCATAGATTGAAAAGTGAACTCACATTTTTTTCATTTACCCCATTGAGTGAGGTGTCATTTGATAGGTCTCCTAAAATGCAATAATAAAAGTCAAATGACTTTTTGATTTTAACCCTTCGTCACGAAAATTTTGAAAAATACTTTTTATATATCGTAGTGAGAATGACTACGGAACCCTATCATGTGCGTGCCCAACACGCACTTGCCCGTTTTATTTTTTAACTGAATCATATACGAACATTATCCAAAAAAATCGATTTCTTGACGAAAATATTTTATTTTGGTATTTTTTAGGGGCCTTAACGTTCATCAACTTATATTATTAGTCCCAAACGAATTTGACAATAAGAAAACTAACTCCCAAAATCTTTGCCTTTGTCAAAAAATTGCAAAAAAGAAATGAATAGGTATCTATTTTGAGAAACTCCATGGGCCATTGTAATTTTTTTTCACCAAGTCTAAAGAAATAATTTGGTCGATAATATCATCATTTATTCATTTAATTAAAAAAAATTAAAGCAATAGCTTAATTTTAAATTTCAGTTGGTTCATAATAAATAAATATTTTTGTGGGTCTTTTTTATACGTATTACTCAGAGTACGTGTTTCTAATGATCTTTTTTAATATTTCTTTGTAAATGATAGAATAAAACTGCCATAGCCGGAGCCGTCATGTAAAAATTATGACATAATCAGATGAAACTTGGTATACGGTCGTAGATTGATGACTCAAAAACAGAAATGATAAGATTTTTGAAAAAAAAAATTTTCCATAAAATGAAAAGTGTTTAAAAAAATTCACCTACCCCATTGCGTGAGGTGTCGTTAGAAAAGTGAACTAACATTTATTCCCACTTACCCCATTAAGTGGAGTGTCATTAAAATGCAATAAAAAATGTCAAATGACTTTTTGATTTTAACCCTTCAGGCACGAAAATTTTGAAATAACTCTTTTTTTATAAATCGTAGTGAGAATGACTACGGAACCCTATCATGCGCGTGCCCAAAACGCCCAACACGCACTTCTGTTTTTTATTTAAAACACTTTATATTATCCTAATTACAAAAATAATAAGAAAATAAAAAAATTGGCAAGACTAAACATCCGTTTAATAAAATAAAAATCACGTACACTGTTCACTGTCAGTATTACGTATAAGAAAGTCCCGTGGCACCCATGGCAGCTTTTTTTCGATATAAAGTAACTTTTCTGTATAAGTATATATGCAATAAAAAAGTTTTGTGGTGGTCACAGAAGTATATTTTAGTCATTTATTTCTGTTATTAATCTATATCTATATCTATCTATAAAAGAGTTTGTCCTTAACCACTCACTCACTCACTCACTCACTCACTCATATATCAACGTACAGCCAAAATCCCTGGACCTAGAAACGTGAAACGTAGGTACCTTCCTTTTATGCTGTAAGCATCCACTAAGAAAGGATTTTTCTAAATTCAACTCCTACGGGGTTAAAACAGGGTGTCAAAGTTTACATAAAAAAATTTTTTTTTCGCATATAATTGAAACTTATCGAACATACTCTACAGTATAAATAATGAAACAATTATTTCAGCAATTCCCAAAATTTAACCCCTAAGGTGCTAGAGGGGTGGAAAAATTTGTAAAACATTTTTTTTATTCACCGAATGAAACATGGCACAAGTAAGTACTCTACAAGACTAATATCAGTTACGAAAATTCAACCCCTATGGGAATGGGGGTGGGGGTAAAATTTTGATATATTTATCTTCATAATTGTTCATGATATTAAAGTAAATTCGGACAAATTAATATTCGATTAAAAATGAAAGTGGGACGGGGACGAGGATGGATTTAGATATATTTATCTGCATACCTGTTTTATTTATAAAGGTAAAATCGGGCAAAATAGTCATCTATTAAAATAAAAAGTTCGACATTCAGCCCAAAATGACGGAGGTAGACAGGGTCTATGTTTTTGATATGTTTATCTGCATAGCTACTTACTAGGGCTTGCAAACCGGTTAAAACCGAAACCGGTATACCGGTTTTTCGTTAAAATTTACCAAAACCGAAAAACCGGTTTTTTCATGAAAAAACCGATTTTAAAACCGGAAGTCAATTATATCTTCTTTTTTTCTACAAACTGAAAAATAATTTTATGTATCTACTGTCATTCATGAAGTGTTTATGTTGTAAAATTATTTAAATTCAAATAAAAAGGGAAAGGGTGACATCTATGAAAGAACGCGCAATGTACAAATAAAAATATTATAGTGGAGTAAATGGAATTGAGTTTCATTCGTGAAGTCTATAATAATAATAAAGGAGATCCAAATTGAATCTATCTATATCTACTATTTATTATAGCTCAAATAGAGACTAATCAATTTCAAATTGAGAATTGTAAACTTCAGATTTGAGATGGAAATAAATAAATCATTTATTTTATTATAATATAATGTATTATAATACAAAATATAACACAAACTTTTTTCTTGACCAGGTTATTTTTTGGTCTTTCAATAACAGAAATTTCAAATTTGTATGATCTTTTTTTCGACCATTCAATTAAAAATTCAAATACGTAAATATACAATTCTCCGATTTTTATTTTTGCTCGCAGCGCCGAGTCCTCCCTAATCCTCGACCCCAGGTTAGAGTCTTGTTAGCCCCCCTCCCTCCCGCTCATGTAGGGGCCACTGTTTCAATTATTATTTAACTTATTATTACGAATATTAATTAGTAAAGATAAGATATATTAACTATTTTTAATTTTATTTAAAATCAAGCTCCCAATGATTTACTATTATTAAAATTAACAAAGCATAATGAATGAGTGATATATCAGCTACAATTAGCAACAATAATATTTTCGCGTATTTTTTTAGCTACTGTAATCGAAACTCAGTTCCAGGCATTTTTCTGCCTCCACACTGAGTATGTCGTACTTCAATGCCTAAATCACTTTTAACACTAGCTTTTAAACTTAACCAATTTAAAAATGATAATTCCCAATTTGAAATTGATTATTCCCAATTTGCAATAGAGTAGTCTCAATTTGAACTTGAAAAAATATCGACCAATAAATCGTTTTTATTTTTAAATATCAATTTATTGTTTTATTTTAATAAATTAAAAAAAAATAAAATGAAAAAAACCGGTATACCGGTTTTCATTTTACGAAAAAACCGAAAACCGGTTTTTGAAATTTAGTCGGTTTTTTGCAAGCCCTACTGCTTACGTTATAATGGTGGAAGTGGAGTCGGGCAAAATAATCTGCAATAAAAAAAATTGATATTCAACCCCTAACGGCGGGGGTACACAGAGGGTGAGTTTTTACAATTTTTAACTAATTGAAGATCCGAGATATTTACGTTTTTTTATGAATGAAAATCAATATAAAAAAATTTAATATGTCATCCCCTATCACGTATGGAGGGTTCTAATTAGTTTCGAAGTTTACGCGAGCGAAGCCGCGGGATTCCGCTAGTTAAGTATATATTTTATCCTGCAAAAATTCTACCTCATTAAATAAAATAAATATATAGGTAAGTACCGTACATACAATAGTGTGTATGGTACACAAGATAAATGTACTAAAGATGTGAAATAAAATGCGGTTGTAAGTCAGAACGGGGGGAGTCTTTTCTCTTCTAGTGTAGATGTAACTTCTCCACACTTGAATGCTGTTTTATGAACAAACTTCTTAAAAAAACTTTTATTTGATATTGTAATTGTTGTTCGTGAACTTTTTACTAACTTAATTTTCCTGTTCCAGAATTTCTAACTACAAAAAGTTGTGCTCATCCTTGTATGGCTTCTCATTATGTATTTACTCTTACGATATATATATATAAAGGAATAAAGAAAATTTTATTCATGGATATTTCTCCACTAATTAGGCAACTTGGTGTCTCACACTAATTTTATTATTTTATTTTCATTTCGGTATAATTATTATGAAAGATGAAAATTAATAATGAATTCTACGAGTGCGTAATGTAAAAAGTAACAATAATAAAAACGGGCAAGTGCGTGTTGGGCACGCACATGATAGGGTTCCGTAGTCATTCTCACTACGATTTATAAAAAGTATTTTTCAAAATTTTCGTGACTGAAGGGTTAAAATCAAAAAGTCATTTGACTTTTATTATTGCATTTTAGGAGACCTATCAAATGACACCCCACTCAATGGGGTAAATGAAAAAAATGTGAGTTCACTTTTCAATCTATGAAAAGAGGGTCCAAAATATTTTTGACAAAAATGTAAGTTCAATTTTCGGTCACCAACCCAGATTAACTGTCAAAGTACAGTGATGCCTCGCAGAACGAACTTAATTCGTTCCGAGAGCAAGTTCGTTAAATGAAACGCGTTTTTCCATAACAATACATGTTAAAAATTTTAATTCGTTCTGTAGCATAAAATTTGGTACTGTGACATAAAAAAATTGTACACACGTTTTTTATTTTTTAGTCAGAATCAGCTTTAGGAGAGTCTACCGAGGTTTGCAGGGTCAAATCCTCTTTCTAATTATTTCTTGTTTCATTTCAACAGAAATCACCTTCCTGCTTTTTTTAGAACTCATAATATAGACACACAAAATTACATTTATTAAAACAAACAGGTGTGTGAGTTAAGCACAGAAAAGAACGACGACGCGCGTTGATGCATGTTCATGCAAGTTTGAGCATCGACTGCGTGCGACCTTGGATGTTTGGGCGGCAAATTAAACACGATGCAGTTCGAGTTACGAGTCGCGCAATGAACGAACAGAAAGTTCGTTGTGCGCAGCGTTCGTTATGCGAGGCACCACTGTACTTAATTGCAGAAACACATAATACGGTATTTGACACTATTAATAATAACGACTTAAATGTTCTAAATATTACTATTATTTACAATTCGGTGTTTTTTTACGTGAAATAAGTCAGTATTTTAATAATAAACCTAATTTTAATATGTAATAATTAACCTATTTGTCACATGATAGCAAATACGTCTTGCAGAATTGTATCTATCTGGTATGACATTGTTACTTATTAAAAACGTCAGAATACTCAATCCCTATTGGTTGATTTCAGTTTGTTTAGAAAACAGTTACGTCACGCATACCACGTGACTGCGCGTTATGGCAGGAATTTTTCCATTTGAATAGAAAAAGATTATTTTCAGCGTTTTTTCGGCATTATTTTGGAAAACATACTAAAGAAGTATCTATCTATAATATATATGTACATACGCACAGTTTACAATATATTTAAAATTTAGTCAAAAACCCTATTAGAAATATTTAATTCACTCTAATATTTTCAGAGATTAATAATTATCATATGCAAATACAATACTTTTTGTTTTATAAAATTTATGTTTATTAATGTAAAAATGAGTTACATTTTTGTCGTGAAATTTTTAGCACAGTCCCCTGAGTAGTTTTTTTTTAATCTGTATTATATCGTATAATACTGCAAATTGCTTTGAGTCTCATGATGGACAGTATTAGTATTTATCTTCAATCTAAACACTAAATTGCATCAATCAAGCAAAAATATAATTGGGACACTATCCGTGAATTAGATCATGTTAGTACAGAAATGCCCTCGAATCAGTGGCGTAACTACCGCCGGTCTGGCCGGTTAGATTGTCCGGGGCCCCGAGCATCTAGGAGGCCCCCAAAAGTGGTGAAATATTTTTTTTTAATTGCTGTGGTTTTTTTTAGAATCGAAACTATCTATAAAGTTTTTGGTGAAAAAGCTGATTTTTCAATTATTTTAAAATTCTAAAATTAAATATCAAAATCTCAAAAACGAAAATTTGGCTTTTTATTGACTGTTTTTCATTTTAGTATTGAATTTTTTTTACATAAATCAATAACCTCAAATATTTATATCCCTTCACAATTATTATTATTATTGTGGGGGGGGGGGATAATGTAAAAAAATCCTGCCAAGGGTCCCTTTCTGAAAAATTGTCTGGGGCCCCCATTTCTATAGTTACGCCACTGCCTCGAATATACTTTAATTACAATTAAAATGTGTCCTTAAATATATGTATTTTTAATAAATTAATATTTTTTCAAATTTCATGATGATATTCTCGATTCAGGCATAATTTATGATGTATCATATGTTAAAAAATAAAGCCTATTTACACCCTTTCTTGGTTATTTTGAGCATCCAGGGGGTTAAATGTACATAAAAATTGAGCCAATATACTTTTTTTTGGTCATTGAAATTTGAAACTCTATAAGGTGCAAAAAACTGTTTTTTTAAGGGATGATATTCATGATTCAGGCATAAATGATGTTGACCTTTGATGTCAAATTTGCAAACTAGTTAGCAATCACAAATTAGGTTATTAATTTTGTAATAGTACCTATCTATGGATTTGCTACGGATTGCAACACAGTTGGCGACTCTGACCGTATAAAATAATTTTCATAATAACACCACTGTTTTAATACCGTTGTTGGTGTTTACAGAAAACGCGTGCGCGTAAGTTGTCAAAGTCCTCAGATAACTCTAAGAGAACTGTCTTATAAGTTTGATATCTCATTTGAGAGTGCTAGCTAGCTTGCAAATTTGCTTGCCTCTTTATAATACCGGAAATTAATTTTCCAGTTATACACAGAAAAAAAAACTGTATTGGACCAAGAAAACCGTTTTTTATATAACGAAAACAATATTTTGTTAATAAAAGAAACATACTCTTAATCCAACTACGTTATTCCTTCGTTCAAGAATACTATAGTTGGCTTAAGAGATTATTGCTTATCTTAAGAAAATATTGTTTTCGTTATACACAAAACAAGGTTTACTTGGTTAGAGAAATCCTTTTTACCAGTGTAATATGGATTTGACATCTATTAGTAATAATATTAACAAAAACTACACTTATTGAGAAATAATTCTGTCTTAAAAGTTGAAGTTTATTTTTATTTGAATGTAGGTTATTTATTAGGGTGTGTCATTTTTTTTTCAACTAAAAAACAGGCTAAAAATTTTCTAGAAGGTGAAAAAAGAAGCCTCTAAAAATTTGAGCTCTTAATATTAACATCAAGTGGTGCCTGTTCCTAACTTTCCATTTCCCATTTAAATAACATGAAAAAAAAATTATTTTTTTCTTATTTTTGTAGCTTGACATTTAAGCATTGTAAAAATAATCTGAAAAGTTATTTTAATAGGAAATTGAAGTAAATAAGTAAAATAGTAAATAAAATAAAATGCAAAACAAATTGAAATGTAAGTATTATTATTTTTCTATACGAAGATATTCAAACTTAAAGTTTCAAATGTATGAAATTATGACTTTTATTTTATTAAACTAATACTGAGGACTTTTTTTATATCTTAAAAATTATTTTCAAGAAAAAATAATTATTTTCGTATAGAAAAACAATAATACTTACATTTCAATTTGTTTTGCATTTTATTTTATTTACTATTTTACTTATTTACTTCAATTTCCTATTAAAATAACTTTTCAGATTATTTTTACAATGCTTAAATGTCAAGCTACAAAAATAAGAAAAAAATATTTTTTTTTTCATGTTATTTAAATGGGAAATGGAAAGTTAGGAACAGGCACCACTTGATGTTAATATTAAGAGCTCAAATTTTTAGAGGCTTCTTTTTTCACCTTCTAGAAAATTTTTAGCCTGTTTTTTAGTCGAAAAAAAAAAGTTGCTCAAAAATGACACACCCTATTATTTATGATAAGATTCGAAACAAAAAAAAATAAAATAGCAGTGTGTGTTTAAATCATCGTAAATAATAATAAAATAGAACAAGACTTGGCTTCTCCATCTTCATCAACCCCTAACTAAACCGTAGCGCCCCCCCCCCCCCCTCTCACCATCGTTATAACCCTTAACGTATGTGGTATAGAGTCAATGCTGTGCAACAGAACTAAATTTATCGCTCGATAACGAACGCCGGGAAAACTTCATTTAACGCTCGGGTAAATCATTCTCAACACCGGAGTCCCCGGAACGCTCCGGTGGTCGTCACATTCCGGCGGGTACCCGGAAACGTACATAGATGTAGGCAGCTTGTTTAAGCAGCCTAGTGTATTATTGCGTATACATAGACTATGTATAATATATATCTATGTATATAGTTCATGTACGAACAATTCTATGTTTCCGAAAGTGGTTTATTTGAATGATGGCCAGCCTTTGGGAGGGGGGGGGGGTAGATATCATGACGTTTTGAATACTTAATTCTTGAATGTGAGGATTTGTACTAATGAAATAAAAGCATAGTAGTCTATTTGAAATATCACTTTTATTAATTTTAATAAAATTGAAAATGTTTTTTTTTACAAAATGAAGCAGTATGGCGTGTTCACACAGGAAAAATAAAACATAAATTTTCAGCAAAACATACGGGGGTGCCTCGCATAACGAACTTAATTCGTTCCGGGAGCAAGTTCGTTATGTGAAACGCGTTTTCCCATAACAATACATGTTAAAAATTTTAATTCGTTCTGTAGCATCAAATATGGTACTGTAACATAAAAAAGATTGTACACACGTTTTTTTTATTTTTTAGTCAGAATCAGATTTAGGAGAGTCTACCGAGACTTGCAGGGTCAAATCCTCTTTCTAATTATTTCTTGTTTCATTTCAACAGAAACCACCTTCCTGCTTTTTTTAGAACTCATAATATAGACACACAAAATTAAATTTATTAAAACAAACAAGTGTGTGAGTTAAGCACAGAAAATAACCACTGACGTGCGTTAATGTATGTTCATGTATGTTTGAGCATCGACTGCGTGCGACCTTGGAAGTTCGGGCGACTTCGTGATACGTAGGAGCGTTCGGGCGGCAAAATTAAACACGATGCAGTTCGTTGTACGAAGCGAGGTTCGTTGTGTGAGTCCCGCAATGAACGAACAGAAAGTTCGTTGTGCGCAGCGTTCGTTATGCGAGGTACCACTGTATTTTATGTTTTCTAGGCATTATATTTTCTGATGTTTTAATTTATAAACAAAAAAAAATAAAATTAATATTTAACTTTTTTCTATTAGAAATAATTGCCACAAACAAATTACGGCTTATTTTATTTCAATACGTTAAGAATTTATAGAGATACAATTTTTTTAATTTTAATACCGCGCGTCTATCCTACGACACTATGTCCGCCAGAGTGGGGGTAATTCTGACGTCACAAGCACCGATCGTGTGTTTGCAATGTATTCGCTGTGTTATTATAGTGAGCTGTGATATCGGCGCTCGTGACGTCAGTGACGTTACTTGCTTGTAAGGAAAAATGGGGGTGTGACCTGTTATAGCCAAATATAAAAATTTATTGTGAGGTCATTTTAAGTACTAGACAAAAAAATCGAACGGTATTATTTAAGTTAGACATAGCTCGTCTAATAAACATATAAAAAAAATCGTTTATAGACTCATTGCTTTAGGTTTATATAAAAGATTTTTGAAAAATACAGAATGTGACCCTAATAAGGCCGCTATTACACTATTAAATATATATGTTAAATATCTATCAAAACCCCCCATCCCCCTGGGTGTGCCACTACTCGGCACTATACTGGCCAATATAGCATTAACCAAGGCTGAACCAACCATGGGCCCTTTGTTATTTTGTACTGGCTAGAATCTGGGCCAGCCTTGGTACTATATTGGTCGGAAAGCCTGGACCAAGCCTGGCCCCTTTATAATTTCATTTATGGGTCTGACCGTACTAAACCACTGTTTTAATACCGTTGTTGGTGTTTACATACAATGTGTGCGTGAACATAAAACTTCAAAAAAACTGTCTTATAAATTATATTAAATAAGTCTTAGGCGGCTATTACACTATCAAAGAAATGTGATAAAATTTCTTTGATCAAAGAAATATGACAGTGTAATAAGTCATATCAAAGAAATGTGAACAAAAAAATTTTATCACATTTCTTCATAGGTGGGCATTAACTCGTTAATCCGTTAATCGTTAATTAACGAAGTTAACAAAAAGGTTAACGGATTAACTTTTAAGTTAACTCAAAAAAATGTTAACGCTTTTGTTAACTTCCGTTAAATTCAACTTCCGTTAACTTAGTCTGTTACAATGGTTGTTTGATATGAAAAATACATAAGAAAGTTGTCGAAAAAGCAAAAAAAAAAAAACAAAAGAAAAAAAGGTCTTCAAACATTTTGGGTGGTTAACTTTTTAACGATTAACTTTAACTTTCGTTAAATTTTCGAATTTTCGGTTAACTGTACTTTAACTTCCGTTACTTTTTCGGAATTTTAACGCTTTAACGTTTAACGAAGTTAACTTTTTTTTAACGGATTAACGATTAACGAAGTTAACTTTTCGATTAACTGTGCCCACCTATGCATTTCTTTGATAGTGTAATAGCCACCTTATATAGATGAATATGTTGGTAATACCTACCTATATTAAAATGAAAATGTTATACGTTGAATGCTTGTCATGTCACATTTTAAGTAATATTAAACACATTGATATTGAATTTGCATTTGATCGTTTATATTTTAATTATTATATCGTTGAGAGTGCTTCCTAACTAGTAAATTTGCTAGCGCCTTTATGATGCCGGTGACCTATATTATAGAAAATTAAATACTATACAAAAAAGATACTATAAAATTCCCACGTAACATATCGTCACCTCGGAGTAAGAGTGGCACAACTCAAAAATTTTTGGGAAAACTTATATTATTTTATAATAATTATTAAAGTGAAACTTTTATTACATCGTCTCAAACTTTTTCGTCTGTGTGTTGCATGTCGCGTGACGCTCGGCCGCGGAGTAGGGGTAAATACGTCAGAGCAGCCGAGGCCAATATGGCGGCGCCTATAGTTCGCATAAGCAGACCGTGTAGTGTAGAGACTATTACTCATTTGTGCCAGTGTTCCACGCTATTTTGTTTGTTTTTGTCAGTGTTTAATGTAAATGTTGTTATTTATTTGCTTTTGGTGCTTATAGAAAAAGGAAAAAAGATCTTGGTTTTTATATAGAATTGATTAGAATTATTAGAACTTTTTGCTGGTGCATGTTGTTGTTTATGGATTTATTTCAATTTTGAGTGCTTGAATTTATTATTCCGAAAATTTTTAGTTAAATGTCTATAATGTGAAAAAAAGTTTCACTTTTACCGTGGTTTCATAAAACCACACAATCCTTTTTTATTTTATTTATTATTTTGATGATTTAGAAAAGCGTTAGTGAATCCAACTTTTACACGCTTAATAGTACTAACGTTTAAGAAAATTTGACTTATGTTTCACCATCCTATCACCCTTTAAAGTAGAGATGCCACGAATAGTGATTTTGCCGAATACCGAATACCGAATATTCGGCTAGGCTCTCGGCCGAAGCGCCGAATATTCGGGGACACTTAGTGCATTTCGTGGACGTATTTGTTTCATTTGCGAATAGGTCGTGTCACAACACGCATTATTTGTTGATTGTTACATCAAAAGTGTGTACATATATTGATTGTTTTTTTAAGATATAATTAAGGTGACTAGAATTATAAAAATAAAAAAGAGGACAAAATAGGGGTACCCTCCCTACCATTCAGAAAACTTCTCGGGAAAAGGTAACATTATTTTTGGACCTTGAACATTTTATAAAAAATTAAAACTTAATTGATAGGTTTTTTTTGCAAATTTGTACTCGTATGTATTGTACAATATACAAAAACAGAATTATAAATAATTTTTATAAATTAAAATGAAATTATAAACTTTAATTCGGGTTTATTTTTTCAATTCCAGACAGTTAAATATATTTATAGGTATAATTAATAATCATTACCTACTGACGAAAATTTTAAGTCAATAATTATTATTATTTTTGAGAAAAATAAAATATTTATTATTTTGTAATTTTATGGATAACATCTTTATTTTACCAAATAATAAAAAAAGAGGACAAAAGTTTCGAAAACTAAAAAAAAGAGGACAGATAGTCACCTCAATATAATATACTGTATGTATATCTTTAAAAATATCACTGTTTGTTCGTGGAAAAGCCTTACAAAATGGGACCATTTAATAAAAAATCACCTATTTGGGGAATATAATGAAAATTTGTAGTGAAAACAATAAACTGACAGTTTATTTGTTGTGTAACAGCAAGATCTGTGTGACAAATACTAAAAAAAAAATTTCATTCATCATAACTTATTATTTATTAAACATGCTGATTTTTTGTAAAAAAAAAATTGTGAGTAATATTTATTATGTACTTTTTTCACGATTTGGTATTCGGTATTCGGCCGAATATTGAGAACTATTCGGCCGAATACCGAATAGTAACAAAAGTAGCCGAATAGGCCGAATATTCGTGGCATCTCTACTTTAAGGTAGTTGGTCCGTAAACATGTTTTCGTCAGATTTTGTTTAAATTGCACAGAAATATTCCCTAGATTAATATCTGAAAAATAGCCCATTTTTATTAAAATTGACCATCTCAAAGTCATGAAAAACGATCTCAAAGTTTATATTTTTAACACAGCTTATATGGACTAACCGTACACTAACGTAACCTTTTATTAGATAAAATTTAAACGTAGCGTCAGATTTTCATAAAAAACTGACATGTTGTATATTTATATGAAAGAAAACAGTATACAAAAAATTGGAATTATTGACCATCCCGTTATTAAGATTTAACCAGATTTAACTACCAAACGATCACATAAATTACAGTATTGTTGACAATGTGGCAACAACGTATTCATTTGATTATAGTAAAAAATACACGAAATAATGAAATAATTTTTTACAAAATATGAGAAGTGGATTGAAGGGAATTATAATCGATTTAATTAATTATTAATATATTATGTGGTAGTTTAGATGATAAAATATAATCATTTGACAAGTAGTTAATAGTAGATAATGTACAGCGTTGCCATGATCATTTCTCTAAATTAAAAATATGTACTCATGGCCTAATGCAGTGGTCCCCAACCCTATGCCCGCGGGCACCATTGTGCCCGCCGACTGTTTTACGTGTGCCCGCCGCTGACTGTGAACGATAAAAAAAATAAGTTTTCGTTTAAATACATGTAATTTATTTTTTATTTTTAGTAACTAATTAGAGAAATATAAACGTATTTATTTGAAAAAAATATTTGTTTATAAATATACATATTATATCATTTTATATTTATTCTCTCAAATTTAACGTGTACCGTAAAGTACAGCCTGAAAAATATGTAACCATTTAATCTTTTTCTGGCTGTACGCAATTACAAAAATCACTTACATTAATTCTAAAGATAAATTAAAAATATTTTGTCGATATAGATTTGTTAATAAAAAACATTTGAGCATACATCAAACATTTTAAAAATTCGTTCAACAATATAGGTTTTTTTACCTCTAATTCAAGTTTTTTCATTTCAAATTAAATTTTTTCCATTTCAAATTCAATTTTTTTCATTTCAAATCCAATATTTGAAAATAAATTGATATATATATTTTTTTAAACTGAAGAAACTAAGTATTTTTAAACAATTAAAAAATAAATATATCAATTTATTTTGAAATATTGAATTTGAAATGAAAAAAATTGAATTTGAAATGGGAAAAATTTAATTTGAAATGAAAAAACTTGAATTAGAGGTAAAAAACCTATATTATAAACAATGATCAAAGTTTATGAATAGCATTTTTCACCAGTGACGGCTTACGTAGGAACTAAGAAATATATGAAAAAATGCCTGTGAACCTTTTTGTAGATTACAAAATTTTCCATCAAAAAGTCAACGAGAGCATATGTCTGCCTTTTTTAGTTTAGGCGTGAGAAAAGCCTAATTGTCTGAATCAAAATCGCGATTTTGATGTAGGCACCTTGAAAAAATAATAAATGGTGCCCGCCGCCCAAACGGTATCCTAGAATGTGCTCTTAGGTACTAAAAGGTTGGGGACCACTGGCCTAATGTGATCACATTATGATGGACCAACTACCTTAAAGTCCTTAAAGGCTTTGACTTGTGGCAGTTTTTCATAAAAAAATCTGCTCCCTGATGGCCACACATGGAATTAACTGTTGTGAAACTTTTGCATAAGAATCTATACCTTTTTACTATTCTTCTAATGAGTTTAGTAAAAATTAGATATTTTTTCAGTTGTATCATTCTTGCTCCAAGGTGACGATATGTCGTTCTTGAGATATCTTGAAAAAATAGCACGATTTTAAAATGGGACCATCCTCAAGCCAGACCCAACCAACTAACCAAGTTTCATTTATATCGGTTCAGGGCCGCGCCGACCCTCGGCAGCGCCTATGTGCGAAACCTATGAAGCGCCTTTTTGTTACAGTTCCGAAAAAAATTATAAGAACACGTTTAATTTTTCTCTGTTCATCTGTCTGTATTTAAAAAATATATACATAAGATGAAATTTGGTATACGGACAGAGTTTAATGACCCAAAAACAAAAATGTTTAAAATTTTAACAAATTAATCAAGATGAATTTGCTCTTCAAAGTAACTATCAGAGCGTCTCCTTCCTCTAATTTCTATCAATTCAAAAAATCTGAAAAAATTCCAGAATGTACCTTTTAATCAGTACTTTCAATGAAAATTATAACGAACACTATCAAAACTATTTAGGACCCCCTTCCCAAAGTGTGAAAAGTGCACTCACATTTTTTGTTCACTTACCCCATTGAGTGGGGTAAGTGAACAAAAAGATAGGCCCCTAAAATGTGACAAAAAATCTCAATTGACTTTTTTACAACAAAAAATGTGAAAGGACATTTTGATTTTAACCCTTCAGTCACGATATATTTGCTTTTGTCACTATCAGAAAGTTTATCAAAAGTTTATGAAAATTTTTGAAAGAACTCTTTTTTGAATCGTAGTGAGAATGACTACGGAATCCTATCATGTGCGAAGAGAAATTACGTTTCACTTCCAGAAAATGAAAATTTTTAAAATAGTAATACAAATAAAATGAGACGCTCAGCGCCAAAACAGCCTAACTCAAAAATTCACAAACTGAGAAAAACAGGTTTTAATAAATGAAAAAAAAAAAATTATCGAAAAATTACTTGCGTAATTTTTGCTGTAGCTTTATTGCATTCGATAGGACTTTTTTGTTCACTTTTGGTGAGCAATAGCTGAACACTATAAACCACGCAACTTTTAAATTTCTAAAACTAATTGTGAACTGCTGCCTAGACAATTTTGGCATAAAAGTTTTTGTGAATATCTTGTAAGGAAAACATGTTTTTGGTTCTCATAGCGTAATGGAAGCTTGAAACGCTTAAGACATTTTAGTTTCATAAAAATTGTAAATTTTCGGTTAGAACGGTATGTAAAGCTCCGTTTTTTTTTTAAATCTGTTTCAGCGCTGAGCGCCTGATATGCTAGTTAAATTTTGCAAAAGAAAGCAAAAATAGTAAAAAATAATAGTTTTGTTAACCTTTTCTAGCTCATAGTTGAGCTTAGGTAATTTTGTATCAGTTTTAATTTAGAAAACGACCTTTCTGTACTTGCTACTGCAACTTTTCACCACACCATTGTTTAATTTAAAAAAAATCGATACGATAAAATTTTTTCTTCTATTTATTTCGATTAATTTTTAATTTTAATGATTGTCACTGGTATTTCATTAAACCCAAAAGACGCCTTCGCACATATGGGCGGCGCGGCCCTGTATCGGTTCATAAGTTATGCGTGTGACAAGGAATCACTCGACAGACAGACATACAGACACGGAACAAAAAGTGTTCGTCTTGACCTGAAACGCAAAATATCAAGTTAAAATTTTGAAATCAGAAAGCATTTTTCTCATTTTAAAACGATCACGATATTGCGAGGAAGCAAAATTTTACTAACCTAACAATAAAACAATTTTAACAGATAAATAATAAATAAAACATATTAAGTATGTTAACAAATAAATCTGTAGGTATACATGTTTATTCAGTAAATCGTTACTGTACAAAAAAAATGAATAAAAGAAAACTTAATGAGTGCTCTTTACACTTTCCCAATTGAAAACGGCCCCACTCTATATTTAATAACATTTCGCCTGACTCTTGTTGATTCAATTCAAAGAACTTGTCGTATTTCTTTCAACTCTCTTTCATTTGCAAATGCGTATGTCGGATTGAGATATGTCAGAGACATTTTACAAGTAGGGGGGGGTGCACGGAGGAGGGGGTTAAGTACGTGATTTTATGTCGAGTGCTGTTTTTCTTTTTTACATTAAAAGTGTCATCAATTACTATTTTTTAGGGCTTTGTACAGTAACGTAACTTTATTTTTTGAGGGGGGGGATTTTTTATATAATTCTTAGATAGCATTGGAACCGATGTTACCCGGGGATATAAATTTAATCTGTAATAAACCTATTGTTTTCACTTATTTCTAACTATTTACGTGAAGATACCTATCCGATGTTCTTTTTTTTACTTTTTTGGAATTTATACAAATAACACTGGTCAATAAAAAAAATCCTAGAGATCTGAATTAGAGCTGGGCGCGTGAGTAATTTTTGCTCACGATCACGCCCGCTCACTCACGGTCTCAGAAATAAAAATCACGATCACGCACGCTCACGAATTGTATTTTTTTACTCACGCCCGATCACGTACGATGGGTCACGGTCGTGACACGATTTAATAATACGAAATAAATAAAAATTTTAATATTTTTTTTCGTGCAATATAATATGGTTATACTTTATATTTGTATTATTTATTTTAAACTACATGTTTAGTGCAAATAATAACAAAAAAATGGATAAAATGGAAATAAAACATAGCATGTAATAGTAACAATCAATACATTTTAAAATCTGGGGGATTATGAACGCGTCGACAGAGGGATTTTAAATTTATTTCAAGTTGGCAACGCTGACTATGTATTTTACAGTGCTTCTTCTTTGAAATTCTTATTGTAAATTGTAGCATTTCGTATTAACAATTAAATATGTGAAAAGAATCCAAACGTATCATTCTCAAAATATACAGTCACGGACTCACGCACGGTCACGCACGATTGTTTTATTGTTACTCACGATCCAATATTTGAAAATCGCTCACGCTCACGTCGGGTCACGGCCGTGACCCGACGTGAGCCGAAGAATTCACGACCCGCACCCAACTCTAATCTGAATAGGTGATTTAGAAGGTATTTGTCATGCCGAAACCGAATTCGTTGCCCAAATGGTTCCATCACGTCAGGTTTTTGAGATATCCGAATCTATTATAAAAGTCCTAAAAATGACGATTTTGGCAATGTTGGGGAATTTATTATTAAGTAGGTAGTTTTTTTTCTGAAGTTTTCTTTCACGATTGCAAATGGTACTATATTTTCTCTTTAAAATGATTTTTTACATTTCACTATGCGACTTTTCTTCACCGAAATATATTACTTTGAAGATATATGTAATAAAGTTCATTGTGTCTACTATACTACACTCTATTAACAAAAATATCATATCTTCAAACTAGTACATCTCGGCTAGAAAAAATCGTATAGTAAAAAGTTAAAACTCATTTTAAAGGTTATAAAAGATTATTTTAAATAATACTATTTGTTACCGTGACTGAAAATTTTACTGCCAAAAGCCTCCTAAAATACCTATTCAGATCTTTATTACATTACAAAAGTATTTTTTTTGTTGGCCAGTGTTATACACCTAAACGTTCTTCTTTAAAAACTTAATCAATTAGTGAAAACCGTTATAAAATCCGTTCAGTACACGGAAAAAAAAGAAATTTTAATAATTACAGTTTTTCTCTGTACGTACATCCAGGATTGTAAGCGACCTTTTTATTATAAAATATTTGTTTACTCTCTGAAACTAATAATATAATTTTAGGCTGTAATGTTTGCAGTTAATCCATCAATTTATATTGATTATCTGCAAACATTATTACAGTTTCAGACTGTTATAAATATTTTATAATAATAATAGGTTGTCGCTTACTATCCGGGATGTACAGGAAAAAATTGTTATTCTTCAGGTTTCTTCTTTTTTCGTGTAGTTACTGATAAAACCGTGCACAGACCGATATATATAGACACAGCGAGATACTTTGTTTTATACTATGTACAGTAGAAACCGGGTATAACGACATCGGTTATAAAGTCCAACTGAATCCCATACATCAGGTTCTAACATAAATTCTGTCCGATTTTTATGAATCAATAATTTTTACACCAATTAACACTTAATCTTCAATAATGGTTCATTGTTAGATATAACCTGCTGCCACATTTCAGATAGTTTTCCAATCTCTTGTCGAAAAAATTCTCTTAGTTTGGATTAAAACAATAAGGACACTACATTTAGTACTATATCTTCTTGGGTATGGAAATTTTTTCCATCAAGAAAATTTTGCCGATTTCGAAAGAGATGATAATCCGAAGGTGCTAAGTCAGGAGAAAATAGCAAATGTATACGTTTTTCCCAACCAAACTTTTCCAGTTTCTGGGAGCTAAGTGTAGATGAGCATTATCCTGATGGAACACAACGCCCCGCCGATTAACTAAAGCTGGACGTTTTTCACTTAGAGATGTCATCAGACAGTCCAGTTGTTGACAAAAACAGCTTGTTGATAGTTATTGACAATAAACTGGACCGTCTGATGCAAAAAAGTTTCCATATCCAAGAATATATACTAAATGCAGTGTCCTTATTTTTTTAAGGTAGTGTCCTGCTTTATGAGTCTCAAAAAAACCTTTTTTTATTGCTTAAATCTCTTCCTAATATATCTAAGAATATGTCTGTAAAGTTGTATAGGCAAATTCGAAATATTTTCAAAAATATAGCACTAATCGCAGTGGGGTGTTCAGAAGGTATACAAGCGCTCGGGCATTTTGAGCGCTCGCTTCACCCCTCGGTCGAATAAATCCGAACAATGTACCTACCTGAAAAGGTTCAATTATCGTCTAACTAAAACAATATTTTGAATTTGTATAAGCGCCGGGTCAAGCTATAATACAAATTATAATGATATATTTCTTCTCCGTTAAACTGCTTTTTCTGACCGTAAACTTTGAAGCGTGTTTTCTCGAGTTTTAATTTTTATCATTTTTCTAAATTGGCGGGTGTGATTGCAAGAAAACTAAACGACCAATCAAAATGAACCATAGCTTGTTGTCTTCAGTTTTAAATTCTCTTCCATATGAAGTAAAAATATTCATGAAAAAAACATTCTAAACAACTTTTTTAGCAAGTTGAAATGATTTTTTTCTTGCAAAAAGCACTTTTTTTTCAAACTTGACATTTTTTTAATTTTGGGTTTTTCTTAGTTCATATAGAAGAAAAATATATAAAAATTAAAACTTAATTTGGTTTTTTTGTCTCAGACAAAAATTACGAGCTTCATCTTTCCCGCCGATTGGAGACTGCGATTGCAAGGCGTTGTACAAAATTTCATATAAATTGGTTGCGTTTGAATATTTTTGTCTTAATTAATTTTTTTTAACGTTCAAATATGCAATAAAATAATCTGAAATGTTAGCTATACAAGCTTGTTTTTTTCTATCCTAAAAAATTCCCCAAAAAACGCTTATTTTTGGCCTCATAAAGCAGGATACTCCCTTAATCCAAACCAAGGGAATTTTTTCGACAAGGGATTGGAAAATTACCTGAAAGGTGGCAGCAGGTTATATCTAACAATGAACCATATATTGAAAATTAAGTGTTAATTGATGTAAAAATTATTGATTCATAAAAATCGGACAGAATTTATGTTACAACCTGATAATTACATTTTTACCGGTTATTACGACTATCCGCTTTTACTACCTTATATGACCGATGTCGTTATAACCAGTTTCTACTGTAATATATAGGTTTTGATATGTAACAAAGATTTTTGCTCGATTAATTTTAAACATCTTTATAATTACTTGTAGTTGTAGTCCAGTCAATATAAAATTTGAGCTAGAAAAAAATGACGGAGTACGTTTTTTTCAAGAAATTGGTAGATTTCGATGTATAGAACATGGCGATAACTTCCCCCCCCCCCCCCTTCGAAGGGGGGTGCAAAACTTTTTAGGGGCTTGCAAAGCTATCAAAAATCAGTAATTTAGGTATAACACTGGGGCTATCAGTTTTAGAGGCAATTAGGTTTAATAAATCTTAAAGCTGATAAAATTACAAACAAAACAATGTTTTTAAAAATTATGTACCATAATTAATTATCAAAATAAAGCCCGCAAAAAAATCATTTAGTGGCGTCGAGTTTAGAGATTACGTCTAAAATGCTGAGTTCCGTTCGATTGTGTGTTTAATATGTATTGAATTGAATTTCAAAATGAAATTTTAAGTTATAATAGATAAAAAAGTGCCCTAAATAATGCTCTGCACCCAATGTCGAAATCTCGAAAAATGTTTGAGTTATAAGCACTCAAAGTTCTAGGTATTACAAAAATTTAAGGAAATTTATACATGTTTTTCAATGACCACAGAGAAGACCTTCTACACCGAATAAAACAAATTCCAACTAGGAATCCATAGAAACTTTAATGCTCTAAATAATGGATTCTGTCCCATTACGATTACTTGAATATTGTTAAAGTTATAGGTAAATATATTAAGACTAATTTTCATAACAAGAATTTGTAATATACACTGTTTTTGAATACAGTTGTGATAATTATAATTTAAATTATGTACTTTATATATTTACCTGTAACTTAAACAATTTTAACGTAATCGTGATCGGACGAAAACCATTATTTAGGGCATTAAATTTTCTATGGATTCCTGGCTGGAATTTGTTTTATTCGGTGTAGAAAGTCTTCTCTGGGGTCGTCGAAAAACATGAATAATTTTCTTTAAATTTTTGTAATATCTAGACCTTTGAGTGCTTATAACTCAAACATTTTTCGAGATTCCGACATTGGGTGCCGAGCATTATTTAGAGCACTCTTTTCTCTATTATAATTTAAAATTTCATTAAATAAATATTAAATACAGCGGTCGAACGTAACTCTACATTTTAGGCGTGATCTCCAAACTCGACGTCGCTAAATGATTTTTTCGCGGGCTCTATTTCATTAACTATTTATGTTACATAATTTTTAAAAACACTATTTAGTTCGTAATCTTATCAGCTTTAAGATTTATATAACCTGTTATCTTCTAAAACTGCCAGCCCCAGTGGTATACCCAAATAACTGATTTTAGACAGCATTGTAAGCCCCTAGAAAGTTATGCACCCCCCTGTGAAGGGGGGGGGGAGTTATCACCATGTTCTATACATCTAAATGTACCAATTTTTTGAAAAAAAATGTACTCCGTCATTTTTTTCTAGCGCCACCCCTATACGAAATTGTCTATTGACTGGACTATTGTAGTAACGCTGCATTATTATTTTCATTTTTTAAATAATAAAATATCACAGAGGCCTGATATACCCTTCACCTTTGTGACATTATGTTTTACTTTGTAGTTCCTAATCCCCTTTTTTAAAATTTGATGTAATCAATAGATAACCTAATCAGCGGCGCACCCAGAAAATATTCGGGGATGTTTAAATTTTTTTTTTTTTATCATATAAAAATTTTCATTTTTTATCTATCACTATTTTTAAATTAAATAACGTATGTTGACAAATTCGTGGGAGGGGTACTAACCCCTATCCCCCCATAGGTGTACAACTGGACCTAATGACCCCTATGTTTGATTCACCGTTCAAGTTAACAAAATGTGTGTAATCAATTTTTTAGTCAACCACGGTTAGAACACATGGAGAAAAATATTTCATAAAATAATAGTATATTGTGTAGCAAGGGGTGAAACAAGACGATTTCTGACGAGGGCGAGAGTTGACTGCCCGAGCGAAGCGAGGGCTGTCATCGCCCTGGTCTGAAATCGTCTTTGTTTCATCCCGTGCCACACACTGTATTTTTCATATCACATGTAATGAAACAACGAGTTTTGATTTCTGTAGCCAGTCGAAGTAAGACTATTTCAGACAAATAGCGCAGTAATATCTTATACTATTTTAATAATAGAATAATTCAGAAATAAGATTCGCTTTTGTTTATTACAAATGCGATTCTGACAGACTTGAAATAAAGACATAAATAATAAATAAATGAATGTGCCGGGCAGAAACAACGTTGTTTCTGCCCGGCACAGTCGCATTGGTCTGAAATTGTCTTATTTCGACTGGCAAAACAGGGATCAAAACTAGTTGTTTCATTACATGTGATATGAAAAATATTTTTTTAAAGAAATATTACTTTTTGATGTAGTAATCTTGAAACTGTCCAAAATATTGTAATTTTTGATAGGCCACGTGTTTATTACTAAAGTTACAATATCAATTAGTAATTTTTGCGTGCAGGATTTAAATCTATATTATTGGATTATTGGTATAGTTTAATTTGTTATACCGTATACTATTAATATAATTAATTTACACAATCGTGTATTTATTGTATTGTATTTTAATTGAAATGAAATAATCTGTATAGTACATTATTAATAAATAATTGAACATTTGAATAATTAGTTGAATAAATCATGTAAATGATATATTACGAATACAGAGTGGCCCAAGCAAAACGAAACGGACTCGGTTTTGGTCATTTAAAATAAGATTTTGAGAAAAAGATCGAACACATCGATTTTGCTTTCAAGGGGGACAACTTTTGTTATAAAATGTTTGCAAGAATCTTTTCAACCCTCAGCGCTATGAGCACAACCCTTAAAATTTTAAATAGCATGATAGGTCAAGTGATATCTTATTTGAAAGGTTTTTTCTTACAAATAATTCATCTCATTTAACCACATCTGTATCTCTTACCGTTTAGGATATCCCCATGCAGTGCACGCTTATCTTGGACACCCTGTATGTTAAAACTGATAGTATTTTTTGATACAAAACTGAAATTTTTAATCGGCAACTTTCTGTAATTTTTATTAAAAAATCGACTCCATTTTTTTAACATAAAAATAACCCTGAATTCAAAAAGCAGATAATTTTCATTCCATTTTTGATTTTATTTGACCTACTTTACTTCGAAAATCGACAAAAAAAAATAGAAAAAAAATTACTTTTTTTTTTATATTGACTGGATTACTAGCCCAGTCAATATAAAATTTAAGCTAGAAAAAAATGACGGAGTACGTTTTTTTTCAAGAAATTGGTAGATTTCGATGTATAAAACATGCCGATAACATCCCCCCCCCCCCCTTCGAAGGGGGGTGCATAACTTTCTATGGGCTAACAAAGCTGTCTAAAATCAGTTTTTTGGGAATAACACTGGGGTTGTCAGTTTTATAATAAAATAAGTCTAATAAATCTTAAAGCTGATAAAATTACGAACAAAACAGTGTTTTTAAAAATTATGTACCTTAAATAGTTATTGAAATAGAGCCCGCGAAAAAATCATTTAGCGACGTCGAGTTTAAAGATTACGCCTAAATTGTCGAGTTACGTTCGACCGCTGTGTTTAATATGTTTTTAATTGAATTTCAAAATGAAATTTTCAATTATAATAGAGAAAAGAGTGCCCTAAATAATGCTCGGCACCCAATGTCGGAATCTCGAAAAATGTTTGAGTTATAAAAACTCAATGTTCTAACAAGGGAACCTTTTCAAGTCGAAAATTCGTATCGAGTTTAAACTTTGTATATAGTTAGAGGAGGTCAAAGTAAGTAACAAAAAAATTATCACAGCTGCGGTAAAATGGTTTAAGGGGGTGAAACACCCCTATTAAAATGTGCAAAATAATCATATTTTTTCAAATAACTCTGAAACTAATGAAAATTTTAAAAAATCTACAATACAAAATGTTCATGATTTTTTATGCTCTTTCGAATGACGATAGTCAAAATTAAACCTATGGAATGTGGGTGGGAGGTGAGGGTTAACGATTTAATGATTTCGAAATTTGACTATCGCCATTCAAAAGAGCATAGAAAATGATGAACATTTTGTATCGTAGATTTTTTTAATTTTCATTAGTTTCAGAGTTATTTGAAAAAATATTATTATTTTTCACATTTTCATAGGGGTGTTTGACCTCCATAAACCGTTTTACCGCAGCTAAGATAATTTTTTTGTTACTTATCTTGACCTCCTCTAACTATAAACAAAGTTAAAACGCTATACGAATTTTCGACATGAAAAGGTTCCCTTGTAAGTATAACAAAAATTTAAAGAAAATTATTTATGTTTTTCGACGACCCTAGAGAAGGCCTTCTACACCAAATAAAATAAATTCCAGCTAGGAATCCATAGACAATTTAATACCCTAATTAATGGTTTCTGTCCGACCATGATTACTTGAAAATTGTTGAAGTTATAGATAAATATTAGGGATGTTACGGAGCTCCGTATCCGAAACCGAAACTATCGGATATCCGAAAAGATTTGACCTCCGAAACCGAAACCGTAACCGAAATAATAAAATTCTGAAATCCGAAACCGAAACCGTAACCGAAATAATTAAATTTTGACCTCCGAAACCGAAACCGTAACCGAAATAATAAAATTCTGAAATCCGAAACCGAAACCGTATCCGAAATAATTATTTCGGATAGTTTCCTACATATTTCCCCGAGTCTCGAGACAAATAAAACATACGAGCATATTATAAATTTGTATTTACCGCCTGAAAGATTCGCGTATCATGTACTTTTATTTGGTCTCTCTATTTTTAATTTCGCTACCATGGATTGAACAGATGATTTTTCAAATAAATTTGCAATAATCACTTTTTTGAAAATCTACTCTGATAACGACATTAAAAAGCAAATATATCGTGACTCAAGGGTTGAAATCAAAAAGTTATCTGACAATTTTATTGCATTTGAGGAGACCTATCAAATGATACCCCACTAAATGGGGTAAGTGGGGTTTTCAGTGTACATATAGAAGGGGGGTCCAAAATATTTTTAACAGTGTTCGCTATAATTTTCAGTGAAAGTACTAATTAAAAGCTACATTCTGAAATTTTTCAGATTTTTAGAATTGATGGTTTAGAAAATAGAGGGTTGGGGCGCCTTCATAATGACTTTGAAGAGCAAATAAATCGTGATTGAAGGTCCTGATACATTTTTTGTTGCATTTTAGGAGATCTTTCTAACGACACCCCACTCAATGGGGTAGGTGACTTTTTTAAACACTTCATTTTATGGAAGGGGGGGTTTAAAAAATTTGTTTTTCAAAAATCCTATCATTTCTGTTTTTGGGGCATCAATCTACGACCATATACCAAATTTCATCTTATTATGTCAAAATTTTAACAAGACGGACGGACGGACGCGCATGGAGAAACTATAATTACCATGTATGGAATTGCGTCGGAACTTTTATTTTGAGTCGTTAAAACCGATATGTTGTATTAAACGATATCGTTATAACCGATTTCGACTGTATATATGCTTATTTCTATTTCAATGGAAACTATACTACGGGCTGAAAAATAAAAAAATATCCGTATCCGTATCCATATCCGAAACTAAAGGGGGCAAAATATCCCTATCCGTATCCGAAATCGAAACTAAGAAAAAAAATATCCATATCCGTAACCGAAACCGAAATCAAGAAAGAAAAAAATCCATATCCGTATCCGAAACCGAAACCAAGAAAAAAAAATATCCTTATCCGTATCCATAACCGATATGTCATATCCCTAACAACCCTAATAAATATATGAAGACTCATTTTCATAACAAAATATTTTAATATACACTGTTTTTGAATACACTTGTGATAATTATAATTTAATTTATGTGCTTTATATATTTTATACGAAATAGTCTAGCGACTGGACTATACGTTTTTTTTATAAAGTCGAAGTAAGGGTTACCTCAAACAAAAATATTGTTTCAATGGCTCCGTTATGATAAAAATGTATAAAAACACTCCTTTATTTGAAAGCAATCTTATTGATGCATACTTCAACTTCATGTTTTCCGAACTGGATAATTATATAAATACCATTCTATTTGTGTTTTAGTAAAGCCATCCATGTTTACTATGTCCTGAACTCACTGCTTACCCTTTTAATACGATTGTTTCTTTACATAGAGCCTTCAGTAACAGAGCCCCTTGACAAAGCTGGACTTTTGTTAAATTAACATAACGTGGTTGCTTGTTTTGTTGTTCACACAATAGATGCCTTTCAACAAAGGTTTGAGAGTTACACAACTGTACAGGGAAAAAATAAAGCTCATCAAAAAATAAAGTCGGACAAGTGCAAGTAGAACGTGCCCTTAGGGTTTCGTATTACTGTTATATAAAATTAATAATGTGGCTATTTGCACATACTGTTTATGTACCTAATTAGGTTAGGTTGTTAAGTTAGGGTAGGTTAGTTTATGTTAAGTTAACCCATTAACGCCCAAAGGGTTAAATTTAAAAAAAATTAACAAATGTTTTGTTCATATGTTTATTTATTTAAAAAAAAACTGTTTTGACAAAAAAAAATGGGAGGGGGGCAAGTTCCTAGATTTTTAATGTTGCGTTGACGCACTCTTGGGCAGAAGTGTATAATGGAAATCTATCTACATATACAGGGTGTCCCATTTTAAACTATCACCCCCCTATCAATTAAATCAAAAAATGCTTCAAATAAAAGTAGTTTGGTTTTGAGGGGGACCCAAAATGGCGTTATTAATTTTTTATTTTTTGGACGTCTTCATGGTCAAATAGGCCCAACTTTTTTTTTCAAATGGAAACCTATATTTTTTATTACAATATCTTATTGTTTGGAAAAAAACAAGTAGCTTTTGTTCCAAAAAAATTTATGTATAACTTCAAATTTTTTTAATATTAAACAAAATTTTTTTAGATTTTAGAATTTTACTAATTTTTTACTCGAAACCCATTAACTTTAGAGGAAAAATGTTAAAAACAAAAAATGTTTATTTTAATCTGATATAACTAAGAAAATTATATCAGGATTTTTTGTTAACTTTTGCATTTCAAAATATTAAAGCAAATAAAAAATAAAATAAAAAATCTGAAATTATTTTCCTAGTTATATCAGATTAAAATAAACATTTTTTTTGTTTTTACATTTTTCCCCTAAAGTTAATGGGCTTCGAGTAAAAAATAGTAAAATTCTAAAATCTAAAAAAAATTTGTTTTAGGGGAAGGTGGGGTAAGACGGGGACCTTAAGGTATTTCATAAATAAAACCCTTTATTTTTGATTGTACATTGTAGGAACTTTTATTAAGAAAAAATTCAGCCTTTCTTCCTTAAATTCTAATCAGTGAAAATAAAAAAATACAATTCTTCTTATAGAAATATCAACTTGAAAAAAATAACTAATTTGCACCATCTTGCCCCACCTATAGGGCAAGATGGGGTACCCCTTTGGGTAAGATGGGGTACAGACTCATAATACAAGCCGAGGCAGTACAGACATTCTGTATATTCGTCCTCAGAACTCATCAGCTTTCTTGGTCCTTTTAGATATTTTATTTGTTTTTTTTTTCAGTTTCTTTTTATTTGGTACCTTTGGTATAGTTTCTTACTGTTTTGTCTTTCCTCTAACACTGTTTTATACGGAGACGCAGTAATAATAGCTGTTTTTCCTCTTCTTCGAACTTGTCTGGGCCTTTTTTCGGAAATTCGTGGATACGGTATTAACTGTTTCGGGCTAACCAGATCGAATGTTGTGTTATCCAAAGAATCATACCTACCTCATCTTACCCGCAAGTAGGTACCCCATCTTTCCCAAACTGGATTCCCAAGTTGTATTTTTTTTTTGAGGTTATAAATCGAAGCAAACCGGAACGAGTTAATGTCATTATAATAGTAAAATAAACAAATATCAATAAAAAAATATGACATACATCTTGTACACCATACATTTTGAACAGTCACGCACTTTATATACCTCAAAAATTAGATGTAACAACTAAAAATTTTCAAAAATACTTACAAAATCACAACGTGCACACCTTCGACCAAACTATTAGTGACATTAATAACTTCTGCTAAATAACGTCACATGGCCATAGAAGAACATTTCTAGCTACATTGTATCATCAGTTTTGTTACGGTCCCCATCTTACCTCGCTACCCCGTCTTACCCCACCTTCCCCTACCTAATTAGGTTAGGTTGTTAAGTTAGGGTAGGTTCGTTTATATTAAGTTAAATAAAGCTCATCAAAAAATAAAGTCGGACAAGTGCAAGTAGAACTCGCGCCCTAAGGGTTTCGTATTACTGTTATATAAAATTACTAATGTGGCTATTTGCACATACCATATGTGCATGCAATTGGCTATTTGCACATACCGTATGTGCATGCAATTGGCTGTTTGCACAAACTGTTTATGTACCTTATTAGGTCAGGTTAGTGGTATGTGCAAATAGCCAATTTAATGCATATACAGTATGTGTAAATAGCCAATTGCCAATTGCATGCACATTTGGTATGTGCAAATAATAGTCCCCCTTCCTAAAATTAATAGTAAATCATTTATGAAATTTCGTAACTGTATCACAGATATTAAATAAAAACTAATAATAATTTTTGACAAAATCTGTTAAGGGATTAAGTAAGAATTTTCAAAAAATCATTTTTTTTAAATTTCATTTTCGTAATGTACATATATTTATGTACATTACATACATAGAAAATTTCAAGTCAATCCGGCGATTATTTTCGAAGTTACACGCATATTTGTAAAGACGTCTCAGAGCGTTTGAAAGTAGGAGGCCGGAGTTAAGGGGTTATAACAGTTAGAATTTACAAAAAAAAAAAAAATATTTCATTTTCGTAATATACATATATTTAAATACACACACAGAAAATTTCATGTCAATCCGGCGATTATTTTCGAAGTTGCACGCATATTTGTAAAGACGTCTCAGAGCGTTTGAATGTAGGAGGTCGGAGCGGTAGCGCGTTTTTCTCAAATCTGTGTTTTTAAAGTCGGTGACCACTATTCCTCGGAAACGGTTGAACCGATCAGTCTCAAATTTTAACACAAGTTTCTAAAGTATATTTTTTAGTAACTAATCGAAGGTTTTTTCTCACCGATAAATTTTTTTTTAATAAACAATTTAAGGTCAAAATTTTTGTCAAAAATCGATTTTTTTAAAGCCGCCATTTTGTCAATTTTTAAAAAAGGTCACTTACAAATATTTGCGAGAATTTGTGTGGTTTTTGCATTTTTACATTTTTATAAAGAATTCCCTGGCTACCAACCAAATTCCTTGACATTTCCCTGTATAGAAATTCCCTGACTTGTATATTATATAGTACAACCTCTGTACTCTGTATATTACTTTAATAATAAATACATAATAGCTTTAAAAAAAATTAAAATAACATATACATTAAAAACAGTCAAACTTCAAACAAATTAGATAGAAAATGTACTTGCAAAGGTATTAATATTATATAGTACAACCTCTGTACTCTGTGTATTATAACTTTAATAATTAATAAGTTTTAAAAATAATTAAAATATCATACAGGATGTCCCATTTTAATCTATCACCCCCCTAATTTTTTTTATCTATCAATTAAATCAAAAAATGCTTCAAATAAAATTTGTTTGGTTTTGAGGGGGACCCAAAATGGCATTATTATTTTTTTTATTTTTTGGACGTCTTCATGGTCAAATAGGCCCAACTTTTTTTTTCAAATGGAAACCTATATTTTTCATTACGGTATCTTAATGTTTGGAAAAAAACAAGTACCTTTTGTTTCAAACAAAATTTTGTATGACTTCATTTTTTTTTAATATTAAACAAAATAATTTTAGATTTTAGATGTTTACCAATTTTTTACTCGAAACCCATTAACTTTAGAGGAAAAGTGTAAAACACAAAAAAGTGTTTATTTTAATATGATATAACTAGGAAAATTATTTCAGATTTTTTTATTTGCTTTAATATTTTGAAGAGCTAAAGTTAACAAAAAATCCTGATATAATTTTCCTAGTTATATCAGATTAAAATAAACATTTTTTGTTTTTATACTTTTCCTCTAAAGTTAATGGGTTTCGAGTAAAAAATTAGTAAAAATCTAAAATCTAAAATTATTTTGTTTAATATTAAAAAAAAATGAAGTCATACAAAAATTTTTTTTGAAACAAAAGGTACTTGTTTTTTTCCAAACAATAAGATATTGTAATAAAAAATATAGGTTTCCATTTGAAAAAAAAAAGTTGGGCCTATTTGACCATGAAGACGTCCAAAAAATAAAAAACTAATAACGCCATTTTGGGTCCCCCTCAAAACCAAACAACTTTTATTTGAAGCATTTTTTTATTTAATTGATAGATAAAAAAATTAGGGGGGTGATAGATTAAAATGGGACACCCTGTATACAGGTGGGGCATTTAAAGTGTTACAGATTTTTATCTCAGAACCACCGCATATTTGAAAAAAATGTTCAAACCAAAAAATGTATGGTTTTGAAGGGGTAATCGAATAGTAATATTTATTTGTTATTTTAGTATGGCCTTCAAAGTTATTTGAAGGTCAGCATATTTTTTTTAAATAGGAACCTATAGTTTTTATTAAATAATCTTATTCTACGTGAACAAACACGAATCTTCCATTAAAAAAAAATTTTAACCTAAGAGTTCCAAGATATCTAACAAAATATTTTTGAGATTTTGAACTTTCAAGAATTTTTTACTCAGAAACCATAAACTTTAGAAAAAAAGTATAAATAAAAAAAAGGTTATTTTAGACTAATAAATCTTAAAAAATTGTGATAAAAATATTAAAACTTTTTCTATTTATTTAATTTCAGCAAAAAAAGGAATGTTAAAAAAAATCTAGAAAAATTCTACAGGTTTTATTAGAACGAAATAAACATTTTTTTTGTATTTTGTTCTTTTTTCTAAAATTGATGATTTCTGAGTAAAAAAATCCGGATTTCGAAAAAAATCGCGTTTACTATACTTACTTATACTATATGTATATTTATATACATTGGTATAAGAAAGTAAAAATATTGAATTTGTAATTTCTCAAAATTATTTTGTTAGATATCATGTAAAGCTTAAATTGTTAAAAAAAAATTTCAATGCAAGATTCTTGTTTTTTCACGTAGAATTAGATTATTAAATGAAAACTATAGATTCCTATTTGAAAAAATAATATTGGTCTTCAAATAACCTTGAAGGCCATACTAAAATAAAAAATATTATTAATATTCGATTACCCCTTAACAATCAAACATTTTTTAGATTAAACATTTTTTTCAAATATGCGATGGCTGTGAGATAAAATTCTGTAACACTTTAAATGCCCCATCCTGTATATTAAAAACAGTCAAACTTCAACCAAATTAGATAGAAAATGTACTTTTATAGGTATTATATTATACAGTACAACCTCTGTACTCTGTATATTGATTTAATAATAAATAATAAGTTTAAAAAAATTAAATTAAAATTTCTTATACATTAAAAACAGTCAAAGTTCAACCAAATTAGATAGAAAATGTACTTTCACAGGTATTATATGAAAGTACATATACAGTACAACCTCTGTACTCTGAGTATTACTTTAATAATAAATAATAAGTTAAAAAAATCAAAATATCATATAGTACATTAAAAACAGTCAAATTACAACCAAATTAGATAGAAAATGTACTTTCACAGGTATTATATTATACAGTACAACCTCTGTACTGTGTGTTCTGCTTTAATAATAAATAATAAGATTAAAAAAATTAAATTAAAATTTCATATACATTAAAAATAGTCAAACTTCAACCAAATTAGATAGAAAATGTACTTTCACAGGTATTATATTATACAGTACAACCTCTGTACTCTGTGTATTGTTTTAATAATAAATAATAAGTTTTTAAAAATTAAATTAAAATTTCATATACATTAAAAACAGTCAAAGTTCAACCAAATTATATAGAAAATGTACTTTCACAGGTATTATATTATACAGTACAACCTCTGTACTCTGTGTTACTTTATTAATAAATAATAAGTTTTTAAAAATTAAACTAAAATTTCATATACATTAAAAACAGTCAAAGTTCAACCAAATTATATAGAAAATGTACTTTCATAGGTGTTATATTGGACAGTACAACCTCTGTACTCTGTATATTGCTTTAATAATAAATGATAAGTTTAAAAAAATTAAATTAAAATATCATATACATTAAAAATAGTTAAATTTCAACCAAATTAGATAGAAAATGTACTTTCATAGGTATTATATTATAAAGTACAACCTCTGTACTCTGTGTATTGTTTTAATAATAAATAATAAGTTTAAAAAATTTAAATTAAAATTTCATATACATTAAAAATAGTCAAACTTCAAACAAAACATACTTTCATAGGTGTTGTCTTGTATTTTAATTAAATATACAGTATATTTCACTAAGGGTAATCTTTTATTTAAATCAAATCAAAAATAAATATATATGTTTAATAAAATTCGACTCACCAAATTGATTAAAGAAAAATATATAAAATGGAGGTTTCTATTACGTTGCACATGCACTTTTTATTCTTTATAAAACTATGTTACGATATCACTATGTTTGACTATATATTTGCGATGTATAGCTACATATATGTAGATGACATTAAACTTAAATGTTATAACGATATTTGCACTGCACTATTTTTAATTGATATATTATAATTAGTAATTGAAAGCGTCACATATGTATGTATGCATTTTGTGTTCACTACAGAAAATATACTAACACGTTTCAACTTAGATCTCCTAAGGTAATTGCATAACACTGCAAAAACTTACAAACAAAAAAATACATATACTTTGTTTAAAATGGCTTAATCATAGATATAAATGCATGGACTGCATATTCTATATTACCAAAATGTGTAGAATTTGGTTCATATTTAACCCATTAATCCCCAACGTTGCGTAAACGTTACATTTTTAAAAAAAATGTTATTTTTTTTTAAATATCTCATTGATGAAATTACTTTTTTGCTGCTAACAACGTCACACAAACTGTTTTAAACTATTCTACACTAAGTAATAACTTTTGTTTTTCCAACGTTTCGTAAACGCAACATTTTGTTGAAAAAAAACATGTATTTTTTTTAACTTGAAAAACAGTTATTTGAGTATACAGGCTGATTCAGCACTGTCGTGCCAAACTTGAACAGTAGATTGAGAAAAATATTTTAAGCAAAAAACTTCCAATAAACTTGTGTCCGGAAATTATTCGTTAGGGAACTACAGCCCATCAAAGATTTTACTAAAAATGAGTTTTTATCTAGAGAACCCTTTGTGATAAAATCATGAAATTCGGTATTCTGTTTAGTAATGATAAGTGTTATCGATTTCTCATATTAACTAGTTGTAATTTAGACTAGGGATGTATGGGGCTAGTGGGCCCATCGGTTTTTATCTAATATTTTTTGTTCTTTAATTTTTTTATAAAGTTGGGTACTTATTTAAGACTAAATGACACAAAATACACAAAAACATACTTTGCTTGTTTATCATAGGATAAACCGTTTTCGAGAAATATCGATGGAAAAGAAAGTATGCAGAATTAACCTTAATACGGATGCTTGAAATTATAAAAAATAAATTTATATTCTTATTTCATGATAACAAATAAGACAAAAAGTAAATGTAAATATACCTCCGAAAATGCATCCATATCAACAAATAGCCATTTTTTTTGTTTTTTAGGGTTCTGTAGAAAACTAGGAACCCTTATAGTTTCTCCATGTCCGTCCGTCTTCAAAAATTTTGAGATAATAAGATGAAATTTAGTATACGGTCGTAGAATAATGACCCAAAAACAGAAATGATAAGATTTTTGAAAATGAAATTTTTTTATAAAATGAAGTGTTTTCAAAAAATAATTTTCACCTACACCATTGAGTGGGGTGTCGTTAGAAAGGTCTCCTAAAATGCAACAAAAAATGTATCAGAACTTTTTGATTTTAACCCTTTAATCACGATGTATTTGCTCTCCAAAGTTGTTAAAAAAGCGTCCCCCCCCCTTCTATTTTCTGAACTATCAATTTAAAAAATCTGAAAAAATTCCAGAATGTAGCTTTTAATTAGTACTTTCACTGAAAATTATAACGAACATTCTCAAAAATATTTTGAAATATTTGAAATATTTTGAAAGTGAACTCTCATTTTTTTCCCCACTTACCCCATTGAGTGGGATGTCATTTAATAGGTCTCCTAAAATGCAATAAAAAACGTCAAATAACTTTTTTATTTTAACCCTTCAGTCGCGATATATTTGCTTTTTAATGTCACTGTCAGAGCGTCCCCCCACTCTATTTTCTAAACTATCGATTCAAAAAATCTGAAAAAATTCAGAATGTAGCTTTTAATTAGTACTTTCACAGAAAATTATAACGAACATTGTCAAAAATATTTTGGACCCCCTTTTCATAGATTGAAAAGTGAACTCACATTTTTTTCATTTACCCCATTGAGTGGGGTGTCATTTGATAGGTCTCCTAAAATGCAATAATAAAAGTCAAATGACTTTTTGATTTTAACCCTTCGGTCACGAAAATTTTGAAAAATACTTTTTTTTATAAATCGTAGTGAGAATGACTACGGAACCCTATCATGTGCGTGCCCAACACGCACTTGCCCGTTTTATTTTTTAGTCATGTTAATAAAGTACATGTAACAGTAATAGAACTGGCTATAGATCTTACAGGATTCATATTAGGAGGTTTATTTAAATGAACTTTATTCATACCTTTGATCATAGAAAAAGAATATACATTTATTTTTTATAATTTCAAACATCCTTATTAAGTTAAATTCTGCATGCTTTCTTTTCCATCTATATTTCTCGAAATCGGTTTATCCTATGATAAACAAGCTAAGTATGTTTTTGTGTATTTTGTGTCATATAATCTTATAAAAGTATCAACTCAGGAAAAAAATTAAGGAACAAACAATTACAAGATCAAAATCGATGGGCCCACTGGCCCCATACAGCCCTGGCCTAAAATATAATTGGTTAATATTAGAAATCGATAACACATATTTTTACTAAACCAAATACTAAATTTCATAATTCTATCACAAAGGGTTCTCTAGATATTAAATTAAAACTAATTTTTAGTAAAATCTTTGGAAGCTTGTAGTTCCCTAAGGAAAAATTTACGGACAAATGTTTATTGGAAGTTTTTTGCTTAAAATATTTTTCTCAATCTACTGTTCAAGTTTGTTACGACAGTGCTGAATCAACCTGTATACTTAGTAATAAAATGCAGTTAAAACTTCAAATTAATTTTATTTTCTACCCTTGGGAATTAATGGGTTAATATACTCTTATGTTTTAATAAAGACCCAAAGTATGCTCTATCTCTTTCTTTTGAGACGATTCTATTTTCGAAATATGTCTATGGCCCCAAGTAAAATACACATTAACAAAGTTTAATTATTTATTTTATTTGAAAAATATTGGTTACCCAGGACTCCTTGCAACTGGAAATTATTTAAAAAATATAAGGATTTTTTTTTTTTTGCTTATTAATGTTATTTAGCGCAAAAATTTTAACAAATTCAATTTACTCGTAATCTAATGAAGTAATTTAAAAATCAATAGAGGCTAAAGGGTTTTAGGGGTCGTTGAATCCGAAACTGAAGTCAGAATTTCAAAATTCAAAATGATGGATTTAAAATGGCACTTGAAAATATAATAAATATCGAAAATAGTTACATGGTTAATGATAATTAATAATTTTACTAAATGAACTTATAGGAAATTGATAGTTGCATATTTTAAGATAGAAAAAAATACAGACAGGGTGGCCAGTATTTCTATGGAACTTTCCCTGACTTTTCCCGGATTTCCAGGAGAATTTTTACCGGTTTTCCCTGTTTTTTATAATTAAAATTTAGATAAAATAAACTGCCTTGGCAGGCACGAGACTTTTTTATACATCATGACACCGAAGTATTAATATGTGATTACTTTTATAATTTAATATTTGATTTTAAAATTTTTTACTTACAAAATGATTTTCAGTGAATGAAATTGATACATTCTATTTAATATTGACATTAAATATTAAACGAAATCAATTAAGATTAGTGATTATTGTATTAACAAGTATTTATTTTGCTAAATTTCAATTTTGACACTTCTAATAATAAATGCTAAAATTTTCATAGATAACTAGATTTTTTGTATTATTCAAATCATTTTTAAATTAAAACCATTAAAACTAAAATAATTATTTTTTTTGGTTAATTCATAAGATACAAAAAAAAGAATAGAACATAAATTATAGAAAATAATATTTTCTACAACTTGTATCTCAAACATTTTTTTCTAATACCTACCGTTTAAAAAATAAATCGAAAAAATATTTTTTTTTAGAAAATCGATTATTTCCGAAAAACAATTTTTTGGGGGGAAAATGAATAGAACATAAATTATAGATAAAAGTCTCTTCTACAACTTTAATCTAAAATATTTTTTTCTACTGCGCACCGTTTCAAAAATAATTCGAAAAGTTCAAAAATTGACACCAGTAAACATCCGTTTCCGGTTTAGTGATGGTTTTCAAAAATAGGAGGTGCACATCTAGAGCATACAAGAACCTTAAGTTTAAAATTTCATGTTCGTAAGTATTACAGTTTAGGCTGTAGAGCGTTCACAGACACACACACACACAGACGTCATTGAGTTAATGGTTGTATATGATTCAGGGACCCTCAAAACGTGTAATTCCGTTAAAATCTCGAGTTCGATTTTTTTCGTGATCACTATACTTTATTTATACATTACATTTCATGTATGTATAAAAAAGTAAAAAGGTCACATAGATAAAATTTAAATATGTTTGCAGAATTTACATTTTTCCCTGACTTCCAACTAAATTCCCTGACTTTTCCCGGTATTGCAAAATTCCCTGACTTTCCCCGGTTTTCCAGAAACTGGCCACCCTGTAAAAATATAACGTATTTTACATTAATAAGTTAAAAGTCTTCTCATCAAAAAATTCTTGGAAAAAACTTAAGTACTAAAGACTCTAATTTGCTCTTCATATACAGTGGGACCTCATTAGTACATTTTGTTTAGTACGTTTTTTAGGTCCCGGCATTCTTCCATAAGACCCCATATTACAATATTTCGTTATGACGTTTTCCTCGTTAATACGTGTCGCCATCGTCCCTTAAAACCCTTTGGGTGTTTATCGAAGTTTAAAAAGGGTATATAGTATTCCAGGGGTTTATTAGGGATCAATTATCGTTGATAAATTTTTATAATTTTTGTTTATTTTTATCCATTTGCAATGACCTTTTTTATTAAAAGCTTTTATTTAACTTCACTTGTTTGTTTGTAAGTTAGTTAGTTAAGATCAAATATTGCAATCAAAATTTCAACTAGTTCTAATTAAGATAGAGCTTTGAAATTGTGTATACATATATTAATTCCGGTGACAATGCAATATAGTATATCTAATATTGTTCTAAATCCAATATGGCGGACGTCCCAAGATGGCGGATCACCTTTTTCTTTATGATCATCTTGATATGGGTATCAAATGAAAGAATTTGACAAGTAGAATACGATTAGCTATGTGACATCATTCTAAATCCAATATGGCGGACGTCCCAAGATGGCGGATTATCATTTTTTTTACTTATCTTGATATGGGTATCAAATAAAAGGGTTTACCGAGTAGAATACGATTAGCTATGTGACGTTATTCTAAATCCAATATGGCGGATGCCCCAAGATGGCGGATTACCTTTCTCTTTATAACTATCTTGATATGGGTATCAAATGAAAGAGTTTATCGAGCTTTACCTGTTAGTATGTTAGTTAGTTAGTCAATCTGTAACTAAAAATTTTAAAATAAAATTATATAAAAAAATACTTATTATAAATTATTATTATTATTATTATAAACAAGCTTTTATTAAAAATGCATTAAAAAGTGAAAAATATATTTTCAGATATCACAAAAAATTCAGGTTTTTATGACTAAAACCAATAAAAGCGCGGGGCGCTATAAAGACAAATGTATGAATAAAATTTCTTATTCAGAATAAGAAATGAAATATAAATTGATATAAGATAACAGTAGAAAATTTGCACATTAAATCAAATAAATACAGTAGAATATTTGGTAAATTATAATAATACTTTACTATAATGAAATAATTAATTAATTAAAAACTATACATTTACCTTCATGAGCGCCCCGTGCTTTTATTAGGTTTCGTCATAAAAACCTGAATTTTTTGTGATAGCTGAAAATTTATTTTTTACTTTTTAGTGCATTTTTAATAAAAGCTTGTTTATAAAAAGTATTTTTTTAAATAACTTTTTTTGCTTTTCAACTATATTTATCATCTTTTTATTTATTTATTGCTTTCTACTTATAGTTTTTAACAAGATTGTAATATATTTGTTTCCTAGAATCTTAAAATGTAAGGGGGTCTAATCATTCTTTTAAATGGGGTCTACGTAAGATAAAGTTTTTCTTCATTAATTAATTATAAAAAAATGCCGTTTATTTCTAATTAATTAGTTCAAAAATAACATAAAAAAATCAACGTAACGAGCATAATTAATAAAATTCATAAATGTCATACCTACTTAAATAAAATTTATTTGAAAAAAAAATTCCAGGAATTTCATATAGAATTTTTTAAAAGTTGAAGTTTTCAGCGTAATAATTTTAATTATGGACAAGCTTTGACGGAAACATATTCATTTATGGAGTGAGAGGGTATTATAGTTTATTATAAAATGGTTATATGTTGCTTTTTTACCATATTCAGATCAAAGGGACAAAACGCAAGTTTTATATATATAATATTATCTTTACCATCGTATTTCTTGTAAATAATTGATCTTATGATAAATCAACAATGTATGTTTATGTGTATTTTGTGGTATATTACCTTATAAAAGTGCGAAATATAGGGGAAAAAATACTTGATAAAAATCAAAGAGCCCACAGGCCTCATACATATCTGGTCTAAATAATCATTAATTGATACTGGAAATCGATAACACGTATTAAGGTTGTTGTTCACTGAAAGTCGTGGCATCTAGCGAAATTTAGCATGAACTACAGGGTTTTGATATGTCGGTAAAAAAGAACAAATAGATCTGGCAACAATTTATAATATTAGACAAGAATAGAAGATTCATTTTTAACAATATTATAATTATTACTGTTGCTGACAATAGTAATAATTATAATAACAATAGTAACTATTATTATTATAAATAAAAACATTAAATGTAATCAATAATCACTTGATATTTACAACGCGCGTCAGTTTTCAATACCACGTTTTTATATTTCAAAGATCGCGCCGAATGCGCTGTTGCCATATCGTATATTTACGTCATGTGTTCGGGAATTTATCAAAGTTAAAAATTAATTATTTAAGGAGATGGTAAATCATTCTAAAATTTTATATACACATTCCTTAATTACCAATCTATAACATATCCGTTTTTGGTTAAAATCTGACGTTTAGTTTTAATACACGAATTAAATGAATATCGAATTCCAAGTGGATCCCTATGCTTGCAATGTATAAGAGGCCAACTTTGCACGTTTATAATTAATAAACGAAATGGTAAACTGACCTGAAATTTTTTTTACAAATGCGAACTAGCTTACTTAACACAATATTAAAATTTTAACAAATTCTGTAGTGATCGATTTTAGTGAACAGCAACCTTAATAGAAACTAAATAATTGTATCACAATTGGATCTCCAGATATTAAATAAAAACTCATTTTAGGCAAATTCTTTGTGAGTCTGAGCTCCCGCATAAGGAATTTCCGGACACATGTTTATATGAACTTTTTTGCTTATAATATTCTTCTCGATCAACTGTTCAAGTTTGTTCCACCTGATATAACTCACCCTGTATAAATATGTAATATAATAAATAACCATAATATTATTTTTAAAAGCTAAACAGAATTGTTTAAATTGTTGTTATAGGATGTATAACATAAGTATACGTGACTTGAATAAAACTATCAGGAAAGATTTCACGCGATATTATTGCAGTATTATTTTTTAAAATATTTTATGGACCAATAAATGGTAAAATACTATACCGTAAACTGTATTTTTATACAACTACAATGCATTTATTTCTAGAATCTAAAGGATGATATTCTATTTCATGTATATTTATTTGATTTTATGTATTTTCAATACATTAAAAACATATGTATATGTACAAAATGTACCATAGATAACTTAATAAATAAATGTATGTATGTATATATCGCCCCCCCTCCCGCAAATAAAGTGTCACAATTCAAAAAATGTCATATTTGAGATAAATATATATAGAATGATTCCAAATTACTATTTATTTTTACTAAAAATTGTCATTAATGTACTTCGTGTACCTACCGTCAACAAAACTAACATATTCTAAAAAAAAATCACATTTTTTACTAAACTTTTTAAATACTTAATCACTATATAAGCGTTTTAATTAGAGATGCAACGAATAGTGATTTGGCCGAATACCGAATATCGAATATTCGGCTAAGCTCTCGGCCGAAGCGCCGAATATTCGGCCACCGAATATTCGGCGACACTTACGGACGTATTTGTTTCATTTGCGAGTAGGTCGTGTCACATTAATAATCATTATTGACGAAAATTTTAAGTCAATAATGATTAATTTCAATCATTATTATTATTTTTGAGAAACATAAAATATTTATTTTTTTGTAATTTTATGAATAACATTTATTTTACCAAATAACAAAAAAAGAGGACAAAAGTTTCGAAAACTTAAAAAAGAAGACACGTTTTCTATAGAAGACAGTTGGCCAAAATAGAGAACAGTCCTCTTCAAAATAGGACAGATGGTCACCTTAATATAATATGTACTTATATCTTTAAAAATATCACTGTTTGTTCGTGAAAAGCTTTACGAAATGGTACCATTTAATAAAAAATCACCTATTTCGGGAATATAATAAAATTTGTAGTGAAGACAATAAACTAGCAGTTTGTTTGTTGTGTAACAGCAAGATCTGTGTAACAACAAATGCAACAAAAAAATTTCATTCATCATAACTTACTACTGATAGATTTTAAATATTAAATATGCTGATTTTTTGTAAAAAAAATTTTGTGAGTAATATTTATTATGTGCTTTTTTCACAATTTGGTATTCGGTATTCGGCCGAATATTGAGAACTATTCGGCCGAATACCGAATAGTAAAAAAAGTAGCCGAATAGGCCGAATACCGAATAGTAGCCGAATATTCGTGGCATCTCTAGTTTTAATAGTTACTATTTTTCAAACATCACAGGAATACTGTGTATCAGTCCTTTTCCTATACTACCTTTACAATTTTGATTTACCTAAATTGTTATATTAATTTCATTTATTCCTATTTCCTCGAAACTACATTTTTCGAGTTGTGACTATTTTTTTAGATGTTTTTTATGTGTTCCCAAAGACTTATATAATCGATTGTCACCATAAAAAGTAAACTTTTAAATTCTTAAGCCAATGGCAGTACTTAAATTGGATTTGTTTATAATAAAAAAACGTAACAATAAGATTTAAGTGTTGTCATTTCTCAACGAATTGAAAAGTTGACTTTTTTTATGGTAGCAATCGATTATAGATGCCTTTGGGAACACATACAAATAGTTGAGCGAAAAAGGTTCTACAAAAAAAAAATTTGTAAATTAAAAATAAAACGGGCAAGTGCTTGTTGGGCACGCACATGATAGGGTTCCGTAGTCATTCTCACAACGATTTATAAAAAAGGAGTTTTTTTACAAAATTTTCGTGACCGAAAGGTTAAAATCAAAAAGTCATTTGGCTTTTATTATTTCATTTTACGATACCTATCAAATGACACCCCACTCAATCGGGTAAATGAAAAAAAATGTGACTTCACTTTTCAATCTATGATAGGGGGGCCCAAAATATTTTTGACAATGTTCGTTATAATTTTCAGTGAAAGTACTAATTAAAAGCTACATTCTGATTTTTTTTCAGATTTTTTGAATCGATAGTTTAGAAAATAGAGGGGGGGACGCTCTGACAGCGACATTAAAAAGCAAATATTTCGTGACTGAAGGGTTGAAATCAAAAAGTTATCTGACATTTTTTATTGCATTTTAGGAGACCTATTAAATGACACCCCACTCAATGTGGTAAGTGGGGAAAAAAATGAGAGTTCACTTTTCAGACTATAGAAGGGGGGTCCAAAATATTTTTGACAATGTTCGTTATAATTTTCAGTGAAAGTACTAATGAAAGGCTACATTCTGAAATTTTTTCAGATTTTTTAAATTGACAGTTTAGAAAATAGAGGGGGGGGACGCTTTTTTAACGACTTTGGAGAGCAAATACATCGTGATTAAAGGGTTAAAATCAAAAAGTTCTGATACATTTTTTGTTGCATTTTAGGAGACCTTTCTAACAACTCAATGGTGTAGGTGAAAAATTTTTTTTGAAAACACTTCATTTTATGAATGGGGGGTCTAAAAAATTTTTATTTTCAAAAATCTTATTATTTCTGTTTTTGGGTCATCAATCTACGACCGTATACCAAATTTCATCTTATTATCTCAAAATTTTTCAGGACGGACGGACGGACATGGAGAAACTATAAGGGTTCCTAGTTTTCTACGGAACCCTAACAATCATGATCCCCAACTTCAGAGAACTATATCTTAAAAGTTTGAGTTTACTTTTTATGGTGACAATCGATTATATAAGTCTTTGGGAACACATACAAATAGTTGTGCGAAAATTAAGGTTCTACAAATTTTTTTATTGTAAATTAAAGGCGAGCATGAGCTCCAACTTTAGAGGGCTATATCTTAAAAGTTTGAGTTTTTAGGACTTAGTGCCCATTGACACTTTTGATCTACTCATCAAGGACTATCAGAATCCAAAGTTTCAAAGAGTTTGACCGAAACCCCTTTCCCATAAGGATTCTGAGGGGTCCTTTCAGTGGCGTAACTACCGCCGGTTTGGCCGGTTAGATTGTCCGGGGCCCCGAGCATCTAGGGGGCCCCCAAAAGTGGTGAAATATTTTTATTATTGCTGTGTTTTTTTTTTTTAGAATCGAAATGATCAATAAAGGAAGCGTTCAAGTATTACGTAACGAATTTGGGGGAGGGGGGGGGGGTCTTGTAAAACGTTACGATGCGTTACAGGGGCGGGAGGGGGGGTTTGAACTACGCGTTACGTAACAGTTTTTAGGTAAAAAGGGCCATTTGGTGGTTACGTAACTAGGGGGAGGGGGGGGTACAGAAAAACGTTACGGCGCGTTACATGGGGAAAGGGGGGGGGGGTCAATAATCTCCAAAAATTGCGTTCCGTAATACTTCAACGCTCCCAAAGTTTTTGGTGAAAAAGCTGATTTTTCAATTATTTTACTTTAAAATTCAAAAATTAAATATCAAAATCTCAAAAACTTGAAAAATTTTTTTTTACATAAGGGGGATGGCCACTGTGACGGGTCAAAAAATTGTCAATGTTTTGGAATTTTTTTCACAGATATAACTAATTATTTTTGAATCAGGTAAAGGACATTTTATTAAGTATATATTCAACTTATTAAATATCAATTTTTATTGAAAAATATTAAATATTTACAAAGTTATGAGCCTCGATGTGACGACCAAAAAAAATATTTTTCTCTATGGTCGACTCGAAATTTCGAGAAGGGTTATATGAAAAAATAAATAAAATTTTTATCAATATCTATATGAATGTAGTAGCTATCGTTGCACGTGGCCGTTTTTTTAAATTTTATTTTTTCACAAAATGGCGATTGTTTTTTTAAGACCTATTTTTTGTAATTAAAGCGGTTTTAAAAATAGCAATTATCAAAATTTTAAAAATCGGCTACGTGCAACGATAGCTACTACAATTACGAAAATTATTAAAAAAAAATAATTGAAATCGGTTCATTAGTCTTTGAGGAATCGTGTCGACCAGGTCGAAAAATGTCATTCCGAGATAAACTTGTTTAATGTTTTTGTTATGTCATAACCGGCTGTGCTACATCGTCTCACTAAATTGACTGTAACTCCGTCAATTTTCAAAATTTTAACTCAATTTTTTGTATACATATTTATGAGTATGTAAACTTTAAAAAAATCTAAGAAAAAAAAATTATATATTTTTTTTCCGTCACAGTGGCCATCCCCCTTAAATTTTTTCTCGAGTGTTTCCGTATCCATACCTCAAATATTTAAATCCCTTCAAAATTCTAAACAATAATTATTATTGTAGGGGGGGGATGTAAAAAAAGTCCTGTCAAGGGCCCCCTTCTGAAAAATTATCTGGGGGCCCCATTTCTATAGTTACGCCATTGGGTCCTTTATGTGTGTTGTACACATTCCGTTTGTTGAAAATTTCTTAATAGGAAAATTTCGTGGTGATGAAGTCACAGTATAGAACAAATAAGCTGTCGAGCAGATCTTGTATTAATAGATCATGCTACGAAACTATGAGTGAAAGAATTAGAAACTGAACTGACATCTATAGACAAAAGTTATAACTTTTAAAATTAGTATCCTGTATGCAAACCATAATTGACAGGATTTGATAGTATCCAATTGCATTTTTTTACTCAACAAATAATTGTATTACAGATGTACAGAGGCCGGTAGTCCCGGTAGTACTCTTACAAAGGCTGTCTCCAGTATTATATGCTCTAAGGTTACATTCATCGCTTGAATTACGGACGTTGTTGGTAATTCAACAGCTTGAATTACCGACATCGAAAGGGGCCCCCACCACCATTTTAAATTTCACGCGGAAATAGCAATCACAGTAGTATTATGGAGGGGATAGGAGAAAGTCGGCAAATCGCGCGTTTGCCCCTCAGTAAATCAAGCTGCCGGTAAATCAAAGATCGGTAAATCGCAAGGTTAGTAAATATACAGGTTGTACCATCGCTTTTGACCAATCAGCGCCCGCGCGGGAAATACGTCACACAGGGTGACATTCAAATGTAATAGAATAAAATGTATTGCAAATATACATATTCATTGAACGTTGTCTTCCGTATTATTTCGAATTTCTGGACATAAAAATAAATATTGTTTATCACAGAAGCACAAAGTATTACAAACGATCATATATTACACATACTAGTTGTTAAATACAAGATATATCTTCATAAAAATTAAAAAATGGAGTTAGAAGTCAATAATTATTTTGTGTATAACGAGAGCACTTTGAGACATTTACTGAAGTACATTTATTATTATGTACCTATATATATTAAATACAGGTAAATCCTGTTCATCGGAAAGATACATCCTAGGACATGGTCGTGGGGTTTAAGAAAAATCATTTTAAAATTTAAAAAAAAAAAAACACTTTATTAATAAAATAAACATTATTGAGGAAATAAATTAATGAACTATTTTGTTTTATTTCTTGAATATCATATTAATGGTGTTTGTTAGACCTGCAGTATCCATAATACGTAATTTAATACATCATCTAGAATTCCACTTCTTAAATTTATACAGCCCACCGTTGCAATGTTGTCAAGTCTCGTAGAGGATAATATAAAGTTTCCCTTAAATAAATTAAGTGTTTACTGAAGTATCCTCAGAGTAAAAGCTTTAGATTACTTATACTTATCCGTTGTCTAATGAGTTTTAGATTTCTTTCCTAAAGCAATTTCAACTTGATTTGGCGTTAAAATATTCTTAAAGGCGACTTACTTGATCCTCGAATCCAGCCTGATAATTTTTTATTTGTTGTTCTAATTTAGAAATGTTTATCTCTACATTCATCTTGTTATTCTCAAGATCTGCAATTTTTTGTTTAATACGTTAAAATAAATCTTTTCACTTTTAATTGTATAACTCCTTACCATTCTTTTTCAGTTTTTTTGGTTGTAGGTTTAATAAATTAACCTGCAATTCGTCTTCAAGATCATCTGGTTTAAAATGCTTGCTACATAAAGGTACGTTTGTGATCAGCATTCCATTTGTCTCTACGATGACACTTTCTGATGAATTCCTTTTGTATTATTGGATCCATAGGAAAGTTATCATTTTATTCTTTTGCCTATTTCGAATTATTTTTACATAAATATTGATATGTACTAACAGTACCTTCGCCTTTTTTTCGATCTATATAGTCGCATCAAGTCATCACAAAGTCACAATTTAAATTATGTTACTTATTATTATACATATTGTAGTGTAAAGATATTTTAAATAAATAACATACATTAGTGGCTACATATATACCTTAAACAACAAGTCTTATTTATTTAAAATCGCTCAAAATCAAAATATTAAAAAAAACTATGAACACTTCAACTATAACTACCATACAAAGACAGCGATTTGTTATGATTGGGCACCCGAAATGACGTAGTTCTCCCTCTCCTGTCTTGATTTTGACAAGCTGATGGTACAACCTGTTTATTTACTAACCTTGGGTAAATCGCGAGATGAGTGTATTCTTTGACAGTATTTTGACATCTAGTCAACGTTTGTTGTTATTGTATTCTACATTCTACTGATTGCGAGTTTAATAATATCTTATAGTTATCAGCGAATCAGTCTCTATTGTTTGTGTAACGTAGTCCAGAATTTTGTTTATTAAATTTTAAAGATTGGATCTTAATTGTATAAAAAATGTTTCACGTGAAACAAGAAATAAAAGAAGAACCTCAAGAATATACTATAGGAACTTCCGATCAATATAATATTTATATTAAACAAGAAGAAATCGAACCTCTAGAATATATTGAAACTTCTAATGAATTGAAAATACATAATAAACAAAAAGATATTAAAGAAGAAATTGAACCTCAAGAATATACTATAGGAACTTCCGATGAATATAAAATATATATTAAACAAGAATATATAAAAGAAGAAATCGAACCTCTAGAATATATTGAAACTTCTGATGAATTAAATATATATAATCAACAAAAAAACATAAAAGAAGAAATCGATCCTTTAAAAGAAATAGAAACTTCTGCTGAATTTGATATAAATTACAAACAAGAACCTCAGGTAATTATTAATATTAAGGGGGATGGCCACTGTGACGGGTAAAAAAATTGTCAATGTTTGGGAATTTTTTTCACAGATATAACTAATTATTTTTGAATCAGGTAAAGGAAATTTTGTTAAGTATATATTCAACTTATTTAATATAAATTTTTATTGAAAAATATTAAATATTTACAAAGTTATGAGCCTCGATGTGACGACCAAAAAAAATATTTTTCTCTATGGTCGACTCGAAATTTCGAGAAGGGTAATATGAAAAAAATACTCTGCCTTGTAAATGCACGGTGCTTCCTCATGCTAAATTCATCAAAGGTAGTTAATTATTGAACAATTTAAATAAAAACCGATAAAGTATTCAGATGAACTGTCTGTCATTGGTTAACCATTTAATTTTCATACGATTTTAATAAAAAAATTAAATTTTACATTTTTCTTAATACGCGCCTGGTTATTATGTCGTATATTTTGAATTTTTTGACAATTTCAATCAAAATCATTATTTTTCTGCTATACGAATGTCAAAATGACATTTAAAACGTCAAAGTGACATTTAATATGTCAAAGTAAATAGCAGTTTTAAAAAAACAAATGACGATTTTCTTAAGTCAAATTGAGATAGATCTTTGGAAGGGAATATTTTACAACAAAAGTAGGTGACCTATATTATAGAGAATTGAATGCTCTACAAAAAAGGTTCTATACAATTTTCACGTAACATGTGTCTTTCTTGAGATATCTTCAAAAAATAAATCTTTTTGGATGTCACCCCTCCCCCTTACACACAATTTTAATTATTTTGAAATGGGACCGTCCTCAAGCCAGACCCAACCAACCAACCAAGTTTCATCAATATTGGTTCAGTGGTTCATGAGTTAAGCGTGTGACAAGGATTGGAGGACAGACACACACACACACACACACACAGACACACACACACACACACACACACACAGCCAGACAGACACGGAACAAAAAGTGTTTGTCTTGACCTGAAACGGATAAATAAAATAAAATTTTTGAAATCGGAGAACAAATTTTTTTTCTCGTTTTAAAACGATAACGAAGCTTCTCGTATCTTCGATATTGCGAGGAAGCAATAAATAAAAATTTTATCAATATCTATATGAATGTAGCTATCGTTGCACGTAGCCGTTTTTTTTTATTTTTTCATAAAATGATGATCGTTTGAAATTTTTTTTCATTTTTAAGACCTATTTTTTTTTATTAGAGTGGTTTTAAAAATAGTAATCATCAAAATTTCAAAAATCGGCTACATGCAATGATAGCTACTACAATTACGAAAATTATTAAAAAAATAAATATTAAATCGGTTCATTAGTCTTTGAGGAATCGTGTCAACCAGGTTGAAAAATGTCATTCCGAGATAAACGTGTTTAATGTTTTTGTTATGTCATAACCGGCCGTGCTACCTCGTCTCACTAAATTGACTGTAACTCCGTCAATTTTCAAAATTTGAACTCAATTTTTTGTATACATATTTATGAACTAGGTGGACCCACGCAGCTTTGCTTGCGTGGACTACGAACTTATTGTTTAAGATTTAAAAAATATATAGTTGAATTAATTAGTTATTTTTCTAATAAAAAGCGAATCAGAACAAAAAGTAAAATAATTTTCATTCTATTTAAATTTAAAAGTTAATTATTGAAAACAAATTAAACAATTGACAATCAAAAGAATACCAGCCTGTTCCCTCTGTCCAGCGCAGCGTCTATGTAATCGTAGTTCGCGCGATAAGTTATTGAAGGTATATACTTATTTCACGTTATTTCCTAAACCAAAAGACCAAATTGGATTCTGTAAAGGCAAATTATATCTACATTAAGTACTTATGACGATGAAATCATTTATTTCGATAAGGTTTTGCAGGTCATAAGTCCATGTAAACAGAACCCAAATATTTTGTTTTCTTTGTAACATAAAAGCAGTCATAGTGGCTTTAATATAAAAGTTAGACATATGGTGTCGCGGACTTTATTGTAGGACTTTTGATTCTACACAATTCTTTAATACATTATTTTGTTCTATATTCAACGGTTTAGGCAATGTATTGCAAAACAGCGCACCGACGGTAAAAATTTTTCCAATTTGATTTACTATTATCGTCACTGCTTAGTTGTTATGTTACCTAACGTAACAAAATATAGCCTATAACCTAGCCAGAGAATGTACCTATGAACTAAAAAAGAAACCACGTAAATTGGATAAGTGGTCCCCCTTAAGTAGGAACTAGCTTGAGTCTTCCCCCCAAATTAAAATCATAAAATGCATCAAATAAATGATTTTTTTTTTTATAATGTAGTCCGCAAAGTTTTCTCCTCGTGCAAGATCAAACAAAAAGTTGTTATGTACAGTAAAAGGCTGTAATAGCATCTCCAACGAAGATCTCGAACTGTGTTTCCATTACTTCCCGATGAAAACAAATTTTTTTGTATATATAAAAAATATATTTGGAAAATCAGAGAAGACAAGTAAACTAGAAGCTTGGATGAAAGCAGTAGGTATCAAAGAAGTTAATTCCGGAATGAAAATCTGTTCACGTCATTTTAAGGTGGATGATTATATTTTACCAAGTAAGTAGATATTATACTTAACTTTAAGGGGGTATCGTGCTTTATGAGGGCAAAAAAAGCGTTTTTAGGGTTCCGTAGAAAACTAGGAACCCTTATAGTTTCTCCATGTCCGTCCGTCCGTCCGTCCTGAAAAATTTTGAGATAATAAGATGAAATTTGGTATACGGCCGTAGATTGATGACCCAAAAACAGAAATGATAAGATTTTTGAAAATAAAAAATTTTTAGACCCCCCTTTCATAAAATGAAGTGTTTTCAAAAAAAAAAATTTCACCTACACCATTGAGTGGGGTGTCGTTAGAAAGGTCTCCTAAAATGCAACAAAAAATGTAACAGAAATTTTTAATTTTAACCCTTCGATCACGATGTATTTTCTCTCCAAAGTCATTAAAAAAGCGTCCCCCCCCCTCTATTTTCTAAACTATCAATTTAAAAAATCTGAAAAAATTTCAGAACGTAGATTTTAATTAGTACTTTCACTGAAAATTATAACGAACATTGTCAAAAATATTTTGGACCCCCCTTTCATAGACTGAAAATTGAACTTACATTTTTTTTTCCACTTACCCCATTGAATAGGGTGTCATTTAATAGGTCTCGTAAAATGCAATAAAAAACGTCAAATAACTTTTTGATTTTAACCCTTCAGTCGCGATATATTTGCTTTTTAATGTCGCTGTCAGAGCGCCCCCCCCCCCTCTATTTTCTAAACTATCGATTCAAAAAATCTGAAAAAAATTCAGAATGTAGCTTTTAATTAGTACTTTCACTGAAAATTATAACGAACATTGTCTAAAATATTTTGGACCCCCTTTTCATAGATTGAAAAGTGAACTCACATTTTTTTCATTTACCCCATTGAGTGGGGTGCCATTTGATAGGTCTCCTAAAATGCAATAATAAAAGTCAAATAACTTTTTGATTTTAACCCTTCGGTCACGAAAATTTTGAAAAAAACTCTTTTTTATAAATCGTAGTGAGAATGACTACGGAACCCTATCATGTGCGTGCCCAACACGTACTTGCCCGTTTTATTTGGGGATTTTTTTTATGACAGAAAATATAAGCAAGAGTAGTAGCGAACTTTTCAGATTATTTTATTGCATATTTGAACGTTAAAAAAAAGGACTGTGTCAAAGCTCAATATTTCATTAATTATAAGAATTGGAAGAAAATTTTAAATGTCAAACACTTACAAAATTGTATTATTTGTACAGGGTGTATCAAAACTCTGAACCTATTTTTTTTTCAATATTTTCAAATGGCACACCCTATATATTTTTACATTTTCGAATTGCCTGTTCAATTCTTAACATATTTTACAAACCATGTTCTATACCTAAATCCAGCCGTTAAAGAGTTATTTATTTTATTATAAAATCTTAAGATGTTTTATAAAAACAATACAACTTTATTTTAATCAATAAAACAGTTCGCTTAAAAATAACTTAACAAACTAATAGAACTTACAAACTTTAACAACATAAAAATTTAATTATTTTATGGAATATAATAAAGTTGTATTGTTTTTAAAAAAATCTTAAGATTTTAATATAAAATTAAAGACTTATTAACGGCTAGATTTAGGTATAGAACATGGTTTATAAAATGTGTTGAGAATTGAACAAGCAATTCGTAAATGCAAAAATATATAGGGTGTTCCATTTGAAAATATTGAAAAAAAAATAGGTTCAGAGTTTTGATACAGCCTGTACAAATAATACAATTTTGTAAGTGTTTGACATAATATCGAAATAATAGAGAATATGCCAAAACTACTTTCAGCAGAGAACAAATTTTTTTTGTTGTAATTAGGAAATTACAAGGTGTTGAAAATATTCCTATTTTCTTACAAAATTGGTCATAATTTCTAAACCCCTCTGTATAATCCAATACATGATACATCAAAATACTCAGAAAAATAAATGCTTTTAGATTATCAAATAAAAATATCTAGTTTGTATTTAAAAAAACATAACTTTGATTTGTAACGCAGTTATGGGACACTCTGTATAAATGTAACTATTTTCAAATTATGCCGCTCCTCTAGCCTGACGACTTTTGCATTATAGTTTTCTTCCAATTCTTATGATAAATGAAATATTGAGCTTTGACACAGTCCTGGGACACCCTGTATGCACCAATAGTTTTATATATTAAGATTACTGTTTTTTTATAGACGTGCCAGCGAAAGTAAGACGTTTAAAGAACATTGCAGTTCCTTCATTAAATCTGCCAAATTCTACGAATGGAAGAGCTGAACATGACAGAAAAGTAAGAGTTTTGAATAGAAACATAAAAAAAACTAATCCAACAGAGAAGTTTCAGCAAATTGAACCAATTAACTCTGATCAATCTATAGTATACCAGGTATGTAAATATGAAACTGGAATTTGCCCTTACGTGGCTCTAGCTGTCAATGTAGTTACCGTCAAACCGTATCATTGACCGGTCTAGGACATCTCGCCGCGGGCGACTCGCCGCAGAGACAACTCGCCGCGAATTCCTTTTTTAGGGTTCCGTAGAAAACTAGGAACCCTTATAGTTTCTCCATGTCCGTCCGTCCGTCCTGAAAAATTTTGAGATAATAAGATGAAATTTGGTACACGGCCGTAGATTGATGACCCAAAAACAGAAATGATAAGATTTTTGAAAATAAATTTTTTTTAGACCCCCCTTTCATAAAATGAAGTGTTTTCAAAAAAAAAATTCACCTACACCATTGAGTAAGGTGTTGTTAGAAAGGTCTCCTAAAATGCAACAAAAAATGTAACAGAAATTTTTAATTTTAACCCTTCGATCACGATGTATTTTCTCTCCAAAGTCATTAAAAAAGCATCCCCCCCCCCTCTATTTTCTAAACTATCAATTTAAAAAATCTGAAAAAATTTCAGAACGTAGATTTTAATTAGTACTTTCACTGAAAATTATAACGAACATTGTCAAAAATATTTTGGACCCCCCTTTCATAGACTGAAAATTGAACTTTCATTTTTTTCCCCACTTACCCTATTGAGTGGGGTATCATTTAATAGGTCTCGTAAAATGAAATAAAAAACGTCAAATAACTTTTTGATTTTAACCCTTCAGTCGCGATATATTTGCTTTTTAATGTCGCTGTCAGAGCGCCCCCCCCCCTCTATTTTCTAAACTATCGATTCAAAAAATCTGAAAAAAATTCAGAATGTAGCTTTTAATTAGTACTTTCACTGAAAATTATAACGAACATTGTCTAAAATATTTTGGACCCCCTTTTCATAGATTGAAAAGTGAACTCACATTTTTTTCATTTACCCCATTGAGTGGGGTGTCATTTGATAGGTCTCCTAAAATGCAATAATAAAAGTCAAATGACTTTTTGATTTTAACCCTTCAGTCACGAAAATTTTGAAAAATACTTTTTATAAATCGTAGTGAGAATGACTACGGAACCCTATCAAGTGCGTGCCCAACACGCACTTGCCCGTTTTATTATTAGATATTTTGCCCTTCCCTCTTTTATGTCACAAATTACTTCGGAATATTTTATTAGATATTTTGTGGGAGGACTCCGCCCCCCAGCCCCCTTTAATGTCAAAATATTTTTAAATAATATTAGATTATTTAAAATATTTAGACAGTAATAGATATTTCCACTAAATCGGGCCTCTATGAACCGATTTTAATGAAACCTTTTACATTTGGATTGTTTCGATGGATAGGTCAAAGTTTATATTTTCAAACTTTACGCTAGGCCCTAATAATTTTTTTAGGGCCATTCCAATAAAGAGCCACCAATGAGGTATGCAGTGACCTCTCAGATTTTGTTTAAATTTTCATATGTGATGTAGGCAATCAACAGGTAAATATATTCAGCAAAATATTTGCGATCAGACATGTTGTTTGCCCGTTGTGAGTGACGAAAGTCGTCGCGCGACGCTTATTAGACCATTTTAAGTCTGATTTACTGTTGCCTTGTAGTTGCACAATTAATTCTAAAAAGTACATGATTGTATTACACAAGGGCTAAACTAATGATATGAGTAATTAGATCCTGGCATTAAGTATTCAGAGTGCCCCTTAGACCCCGTAAACTAATAAAATTTTACTAAACTTTAGATCTGTAAATTTTCCAGGAAAAAAATATTTGTTGGGGTTGTAATTAATATACAATAAAGTCCCAATATGCTACAACATTATTCAGTAGGAATCATCTCCTACAATATCCTTAGCTCTGAGTATAGTACAGTTAATCTGGCGTAAATAAAATGGTAACTGTGTATGTAACTATGTATAAAAAATGCACAGTTACTATTTTATTTATGCCAGATTAACTGTACTATACTCAGAGCTAAGGATACTGTGGGAGATGATTCCTGCTGAATTATGTTGTAATATATTGGGACATTATCGTATATAAATTACAACCTCAACAAATAATTTTTTCCTGGAAAATTTACAGATCTAAAGTTTAGTAAAATTTTATCAGTTTACGGGGTCTAAGGGGCACTCTAAATACTTAATAGCGGGATCTAATGACTCATATTATTAGTTTAGCCCTTGTGTAATACAATCATGTACTTTTCAGAACTAATTGTGTAACTACAAGGCAACAGTAAATCAGACTTAAAATGGTCTAATAAGCGTTGCGCAACGACTTTCGTCACTCACAACGGGCAAACGACATGTCTGAATGCAAATATTTTGCTGAATATATTTACCTGTTGATTGCCTACATCACATATGAAAATTTAAACAAAATCTGAGAGGTCACTGCATATCTCATTGGTGGCTCTTTATTGGAATGGCCCTAAAAAAATTATTAGGGCCTAGCGTAAAGTTTGAAAATATAAACTTTGACCTATCCATCGAAACAATCCAAATGCAAAAGGTTTCATTAAAATCGGTTCATAGAGGCCCGATTTAGTGGAAATATCTAATTGCAGTGGACTATAGTCACTATTGAAAGATAAAATGTGTAACATCTGTTAATGAGGATAAAATAAAAAAATTAAATTATAATATTTAAAGTAGGTACACGTACATAATAACTATAATAATTGAAAAACAACGTTTAATAAATATATATTTACAAGCCACGTTATTCAAAGGTCCTTCAGTATTCCCACGTGGCCACTGATTGGTCAAATGTTATAAGGCGGGATACACAAATGCGCACTAGTCCAAGCACGAGATACCATCCACATCGGCGGTCATATTGTGACACATAAAATTGTATAACAGATATACAGAGTGCCATTTTATAGGTACATCCAATTGAATATCAATTATTATTTTGCAGGGAAACTTGGAAGTTAAAGAAGAAATCCAGACAGACACCGACATTCAAAATAAGCAAAACGACCTCAACGAAGAAACTTACAGTGATAAATATTTAACTTCAGTTAACTGTGAGTTAAGAACCACTGACCAAAGTGATAATTTAGAAAGACATATATGCTCTGTGTGCACGAAAGAATTTAAAGGGAAAAGTAATCTAACACAACATATGTTAGTACATACTGGTCAACGACCATTTAAATGTAACCAATGTAATTATAGCTGTACACAAAAAAGTTATTTGAATTCACATAAAATAACACATTCTAATGAACAACCGTTTAAATGCGAACAATGTGAATATAGCTGTAAACGGAGAATGCATTTGAATTCACATATATTAACACATTCAAATACACGACCTTTTAAATGCGAGCAGTGTGAATACAGTTGCACACATAAAAGTAATTTGAATAAACATAAATTGATACATTCAAATACACGACCTTTTAAATGCGAGCAGTGCGAGTATAGTTGTAGAGAAAAGGGTAGTTTGAATTCACATAAATTAACACATTCTAACAAACGTCCTTTTAAATGTGATCAGTGTGAATATAGCGGTGCAAGAAAAAGTAATTTGAAAACACATAAATTAATACATTCCGATAAACGACCTTTTAAATGTGACAAGTGTGAATATGGTTTTACGCAACAAAGTTATTTGAATCGACATAAAGTAACACATTTCAAAAATGCGACTAATGTAAACACAGTGGAACCTCGATAGTACTTTTTTTATGGGACTGGAGGGAAATATATACTAACGAGTAAAATGTACTAATAGTACAGTCAATGAAGGCAAAAATCAGCTACGACCTCCGATTTCGTTGAACCTCCATAGATTTGGATGAAAATTTGGGATTGAGTATGTTTTACTCTCTACTTCAAAAGTGACATATGCTCGTCTTGCGCTTTTTGCATTTTAGGGGTGAAAACCACCCCTGTTGTTAAAAATGGGAAAAAATGCAGATTTAACCATTCTGGCTTAAGTAAAAGGGTCCCGGTTACATGGTTCTCGCAGTTAAAGTTAGGCTTTAAACGTCTCTATCTCGGTTATTTTTCATCCTATAAAAATTTAAAAAATAAAAATCTTTGTTGAAAAAAGAACTCAAATTTCGTTCTTTATCATTTTTTACGAATATCCAATATTTTTGAAGTTATTTTCAAAAGAAAATGAAATTTACGAAAATTTGAAAAATTTCGATTTTATTAAATCATACTTTTTTTCAAAAATAAGCATTCTAAACCGGGCAAAATTTTTGAGGTCATCACTAATGCTAAAAAAAAGAAAGTCCTTTAGGGATAACCATAAATTTCAATTTTTGTGGAAATGGTGAAGGTTTTATTTTTCGTTTTTTCCAAAAAAATTCGAAAGTGTCATCTTATTTTTATCATAACTTGCTCAATTTTGATGCTATTAACTTTTTACAGCGCTCATTAGAAAGGTATTTCCGAGTACTTTAAAAAGTGTTCAGGAAGTATATGTCATAAAATGCATCGGTTTCCTGTTATTTAAGTTTGAATACTTAGATTTAAGTACTCGCCGAAAAAAAATATGCATACAATTAACTATAGCTCACTTTGAATTAATATTAGAAGGTTTTTCAAAGTAGGGATTTGTTTGTTTTTTTATTAGCTTCAATTTTGGTAATGACACATTTTTTGTAAAAACTCATAGTTTTTGAGTTATTTATGAAAAACCGCTTTAAAACATGTATTTTTATCACGAAAAATCACAATTTTTTATCTTTAATAACTCAGAAAGTACTGATTTATTCCAAAAACTTTATATAACAAATTTTACTTAGAATTTGTCTCTCTATCGATTCCTGGGGTTATTTTTAATAAAATAATTTTCACCCCCGTGAAGGGGTGGCATCCACCCCCAGGGCAAAAGCGCAAGTTGGCACTATGTCATTTTTGTTTCTTAAGGTATCCCCCACCTACTCACCAATTTTCATGAAAATCGATGGAGGTTCAACGAAATCGGAGGTGAAAACCTTCATTGACTGCACTATAACGAAATATTAATATTTTAACATGGGGTCTCATAATATTCAAATTTCATGATTTATAAATATTATGGACTTTGAAGTAAGTGCAGTTACCTTTTTGAACACAAAAAAATTAGTAACAGGCAAGGACCACCCGGAAAATTTAGTTTAGGTTATAATTAAGAGAAAAAACAAAAATTAAACAGTAGATAAAGTGAAATAGGGTGCTATTTAGGGGTTGGAAGTGGTTTTTCGCGATTTTCGGCGAAACATGACCTCCTAGTCGAAAACGTAACACACAAAAGTTGTAGACAATAAAAAAATCTAAAACTTTTATAAAAGGTATATTTCAACATAACCTCAAATTTTCCGAGAATATGGCGGAAACCGTTTTTTTTTTTTTTTTTTTTTTTTCTCGTAAAAATAATTCAATTTACATGAAATTTTTTGAAAGTATACTTTTCTTTGCATTGAATAAGCATGATTTTTTTTTGGAATCTGAGAAACAAGTAGTTTTCGAGGTATTATCATTTTTTCGGGACAAAAGCCAAAATCTTCCATAATGTTACCAATTATTAAATAAAATATTAGTGTTCTTTATAAATTTATATGTATTGCATTATATTATTCATTTAATCAAGTTAAAATTGCAATTATTTGTAGTCATTTTTCAATCACGCCAAAGAAGTATAACTTCTAACGCGTGTACATAAGTACACACACTCATTTTTTTTTTACTTATAAATTTATGTAGGTAAGTTCATTAATAAACAAATACATTCTTAAAAGTTTGAATGCTTTTTTCTATGCCCTATATCCTACTAAACAAAGGGGAACCCTTGTAAGGGCCGCTTTCGATTTTCTTCTTGTTGAAATATGTTGTGAAGGGGGGTTACCTGGTAAAACCTATACCCAGTTTTGGGTGTAGACGGGTAATTGTTTAAAAAATTGACCCAAGGAGTATATACATAATTATCTAGTAACCATGTTATTTTATTATATAAGATATATCAAAAAAGACCTTATAATAAAATAACATAGCTATAAAAATGATAAAAAAGTGCATTGTCACGGAAAACACACCATATTTCAAAATTTTAAGGAAATTGTACGACGGGAAGTTGGTTAAAAAACGGTTGTAAGATTTGTGTCTCCTGACATACATACATACATGTGAAGTTAAGTAAAAGATTGTAATAAAAAGAGAAAAATCGCCTTGACGCTTTTTTTATAATTCATAAAATAAGAAAAGTAGTTTTTCAATTAATTATTAGTTAATAACTTCCCATCGTACGATTTTCGTCAAATTTTACAGTTGTAAGATTTGTGTCTCCTGACATACATACATACATGTGAAGTTAAGTAAAAGCTTGTAAAAAAAATACATTTGTATGTTTCATTTATATTCCTCTGCGTATTGGGCACGCACATGATAGGGTTCCGTAGTCATTCTCACTACGATTTATAAAAAAAGGTTTTTTCAAAATTTTCGTGACCGAAGGGTTAAAATCAAAAAGTCATTTAGCTTTTATTATTGCATTTTATGAGACCTATCAAATGACACCCCACTCAATGGGGTAAATGAAAAAAATGTGAGTTAACTTTTCAATCTATGATAGGGGGGCCGGGGGGCCAAAATATTTTTGACAATGTTCGTTATAATTTTCAGTGAAAGTACTAATTAAAAGCTACATTCTGATTTTTTTTCAGATTTTTTAAATTGATAGTTTAGAAAATAGAGGGGGGGCGCTTTTTTAACGACTTTGGAGAGAAAATACATCGTGATTAAAGGGTTAAAATCAAAAAGTTCTAATACATTTTTTGTTGCATTTTAGAAGACCTTTCTAACGATACCCCATTCAATGGGGTAGGTGAAATTTTTTTTTTTGAAAACACTTCATTTTATGAAAAGAGGGCCCAAAAAAATTGTTTTTTCAAAAATCTTATCATTTATGTTTTTGGGTCATTAATCTACGACCGTATACCAAATTTCATCTTATTATCTCAAAATTTTTCAAGACGGACGGACGGACGGACATGGAGAAACTATAAGAGTTCCTAGTTTTCTACGGAACCCTAAAAATGTAAATATAATAATTAATGAGGATAATAATCGACTGAATATTTTTTAAATATAATTCGTCCATTTGTTGTATTATGTAATTTGAGGGTAACACAAATTTGTACCACTTGCACTGGTTGAGAGACACTGGTATATTAATTATGGAAGTTTGTGTACACTCAGCGTTCTATAATACGCCCATCCACAAGACGTCCGATCCATAAGACAATGTTCTAACAGCTCTATAGTATGTCTTTCCCCAACCCCCACCATAATACCATTGTGACAGCTATATTTCAGCGCGAAATTTAAATTAACAAATTGACATTAGTCTTCTATGTAGTTGTAGATTTTATAAACAAAAACTTGTGTTTTGGTGTGACTCAATGTGGAAAAAAATGAAATTCAATACAAATTTTCGTTAAAATTGAAATATAATAAATACATAGTATAAAAAAATGTGTAAGGTACATTTTATTTGATTTGATAATTCGAAAAAGATTAAAAAAGGAAATAACAATAATAAATTATTGGCATATGATTGTATAGAAATCTATACATTTTTGATCCAGTATTAAAGCAACGAATAACAATTGTCTAGAGTTCAATTCTAAAAAGTCAACAAACCAGGATCTCGTTCACCAACAGCGCCATTTTTATTATTATGTACACAGAACATTATATATCTGTCAACTTTTAGGCGTGGTGGTGGGGGCCCCTCTAGCCGGCGTCTTGTGGAATTATTGAATTACCGATTGCTTCGTATTATAGAACGCTGAGTGTACTCGGCGCGCGCAGTTGGTAAAATGTTTTTTATCTATGGTAAAATGTCTGCTTTATCTGACAGCTATATAGCGTCTGAAAATAGTTTCTGACAGTTTTCAATGAATCAATTACTATTGTTTGTGTAACGAAGTCCAGAGATTTGTTTATTAGTTTTTAAAGATTGGACCTCAAGATCGAATCAAGTGCGTAAAAATGTTTAACGTTAAACAAGAAATAAAAGAAGAAATCGAGTGTCCAGAATATATTGAAACTTCGAATGAATATGAAATATATATTAAACAAGAAAATATAAAGGAAGAAATCGATCCTTTGAAAGATGTTGAAACTTCTGATCCATTTGCTACAAACCATGTGCAAAAAAACCTGGTAATGAAAAACATTATTATATTAAAAGTGCAAAATATAAGTTTTAAACAGTAAATAAAGGTTTATATGTACACTCAGCATTCTGCTATACGACCATCCACTCCACGACTGGCCGACAGTTCTAACCATCGACCTTCCCCCATCCCCACCATAATACCACCGTGACTGCTATATTTCTGCACGTTTAAATTCACAAATTAACGTTAAGGATGTATGGCACGTACAGTCTGAGTCAAAAATAATGTAAAACTAGATGCAATGGACGATCAAAATCAAATTATCAATTATTCACTTTAAATGCTTGTACTGCCGTGCTAAGCACAAAAGCGGTATCTCAGTAAAAGCGAGTTTCGAGAAAATCAAAGTTTTGTTAAAATAGTTTTTTTTTTTAATTTACAGATTCTTTTTTTTTATTTATAGAATGGAATTTATACATTATATTGGGAATTTTGGCAGTATCAAAATATACGGATATTCGCCTACGTATTATTGATATACCTCTAATTCTCTTAGCGATTTCAGGTAAAACTGAGATAGGGAAAACTTTAATGGTTTTTTCATATGTTTTAAATAAGATACCACTATTTGGCTTAGTTCATTGTATTCGTATTTTTTACGTATTTTATACATCAAACATAAATTTTAATACTTTGCACTTAAAATTTTGTAGTATCCACTTTATACACGTGAACAAAAATTTTAATACTTTTTTTAATGCATAAAGTGTTTTAAAATATAGAAAATCACAAAAAAATACATCGAAAATATGTAATTTTTAAATCTGACAGGTCCAAGTTTAGGTTAAGTGCAAAATATTATTTTTTTAGTGCAAAATGTTTATTTTTAGTGGAAACCATTTATATTATTTATGGCCGATCTCACCGCTTATACTTAGTGATTGTGGAACACATAAAAATTTAAAATTGTTGCACCAACGTTTTAAGTGTTCCTTAAGTCGTTAAGTATCACCTAAATTTAGGTGGTAGTCAAAGTGATACTTTAGTTTCACTTAAACTAAAAATTGTACAGATATATGACATACGTCATACGTTCATTATCAGAAAATTTTAAAAATTGGTATCATCGCTAAAAAATAAATATTGCAACCATCTTTCATGAAATTATGGACGAAAACAATGAATATATCATGGATATAATAATTTATGGTATGCGTTTCCAACCTTATAAATAACAAAAAATAAAATATTTGAAATTATTGTACAGGAACAATTCAGTATCACCCATGAACCAACTTTTAACATGTCTTCGATTTTATTCCACCAACAGTCATTTACAAAGCATTGCTGATTTACAAAAAATTTATATTGATAATTATTTTATAAATGTTTAAGAACAAAAATTGATAATTATATTTTGACACAAAACACCATAGCAACGTACACAAAAATTCAAAATTCCCCAGAATTTTGTTCTTAAGTGACACTTGGCTAATTATATGATAAGATTAACCTGTGAGATCGAAGTAAAATTTAAGTGCAACTTAAGACTAAGGAACACTTTGCTAAGGAACAGAAATAAGTTTGAGCGGTGAGACCGGGCATTAAAGTGATATAATTTAAGTTCAATATACCGGGTGGACCATTTTAACGTTTAATGGAGAATAACTCAAGCGGTAAGTGAAATAATAAAAAAGTTTTCAGATAAAAGTTGTACGGTTTGGAGGGGGACATAGACGTACTTGGATGAATTTTTTTAGGTGGTGTTTTCAAGGTGGTATGAAGGTCAACATAATTTTTTTAAATAGGAACCTATAGTTTTTATCAAGTAATTTTATTTAACGTGAATAGACACGAATCTTTCATTGATAACTTTTTTTTAAACAACTTAACCTTTCCAAGATATCTAACAAAATAATTCGAGATTTTGAACATTCAATATTTTTTTACTCAGAAGCCATCAAGTTTAGAGAAAAAGCATGAAATACAAAAAATGTTTATTTTGGTATAATAAAACTTTAAGAATTCTTTTTAAAATTATTCTAAAAATTTTTAACATTGTTTTTTTTTTGCTTAAATAAAATAAATTAAAGAAGTTTTAAAATTTTAAAAATAATTCCTTAGTTTTATTAGATCAAAATAAACATTTTTTGTTTCTTGTACTTTTTCTCTAAAATTGATGGTTTCTGAGTAAAAAAAATATTGAAAGTTCAAAATCTCGAATTATTTTGTTAGATATCTTGGAAAGGTTAAGTTGTTAAAAAAAGTTATCAATGAAAGATTCGTGTCTATTCACGTTAAATAAAATTACTTGATAAAAAGTATAGGTTCCTATTTAAAAAAATTCTGTTGACCTTCATACCAACTTGAAAACACCACCTAAAAAAATTTCATCCAAGTATGTATATGTCCCCCTCTAAACCGTACAACTTTTATCTGAAAACTTTTTTATTATTTCACTTACTGGTCGAGTTATTCTCCATTAAACGTTAAAATGGTCCACCCGGTATTTGTTGAATATTGAATAATTAATTTTTCGCGCAGTATATTTGTTATAAGTGAAAACGATTAAATAAAAAGTGTTTATTATTAAAAAAAGTGCCGTTTTTAATTTCTTGAGGTCAGAAATTAGGTTATAATATTTTTCCCTCCACAGCTCAATAGATGGGTTCTTTACAAATAATCATATACAAATAAATATATATATTTTTTGATATTGATTAAGTGAAAACTAAGAAATTTGTGAAAAATCAAACCCCAAACAGGAAAAATTGGCGACTTTCCGGAAAAATCGTGAAAAAAAACTATGCGGAAAACGGATTTATCCACAAACTTAAATGTGGACTTACCTTGATTCCAAGAACATTTTAAAACTAAAAATCTTGTACAATGTATATAATACAGGGTGCCCATTTTAATCTATCACCCCCCCTAATTTTTTTTATCTATCAATTAAATCAAGAAATGTTTCAAATAAGGGGGGACCCAAAAAGGCGTTATTAATTTTTGATTTTTTTTTCAAATGGAAACCTATATTTTTTATTATGGTATCTTATTGTTTGAGAAAAAACAAGCAACTTTTCTTGACTATTTTTAATATTTAACAAAATAATTTTAGATTTTCACTAATTTTTTACTCGAAACCCATCAACTTTAGAGGAAATGTGTAAAAACAAAAAATGTTTATTTTATTTTGATATAATTAAGAAAATTATATCAGAATTTTTTGTTAACTTTTGCTCTTCAAAATATTAAAGCAAAAAAAAAATTAAATTTAATAAAATCTGAAATCATTTTTCTAGTTATATCACATTAAAATAAACATTTTTTGTTTTTTACACTTTTCCTCTAAAGTTGATGGGTTTCGAGTAAAAAATTTGTGAAAATCTAAAATTATTTTGTTAAATATTAAAAAGTCATACAAAAAATTATTTAAAACAAAAACTGCTTGTTTTTTCTCAAACAATAAGATCATAATAAAAAATATAGGTTTCCAAAAAAAAAAGTTGGTCCTATTTGACCATGAAGACGTTCAAAAAATCAAAAATTAATAACGCCATTTTGGGTCCCCCTCAAAACGAAACAAATTTTATTTGAAACATTTTTTTATTTAATTGATAGATAAAAAAAATTTGGGGGGTGATAGATTAAAATGGGACATTATACAGGGTGTTTGGTTCGGCGATACGAATATTTTGAAGGAAGGTAGAATGAGTCATTTGGAAGTGATTTAAGCAAATATACCTATATACAAAGTGCTACAGGTTTTTTATATCGCCCTTTTTAGTAAATTTTTGAAAAAACCCAGATTTATACATGTTAACGGCAATACTTCAAATGTTAGAGTGCCCATATTTTTCAAACATGATTTTTATATTACTTAAATGTCTATGCTATACTATCAGATCAAAATAAAATTTATGAATAACAAAAACAAAAAATGGCTGCAGGTTAACATTTGAAAACTTTTAAAACTTGGATAAAATTAATTCTTTAAAAAATTATTTTATAAAATCTAGCGCACTTACAATCTTCAAATGATTTTAAGAACTGCTCTATTTTATACCCTTTCGAAAAACCTACCGTATTACCTACATGAAAGGGCTATTTTTGTGAAAAAACATACATTTATGTGAAAATAAGTAAGATTTTTACATTTTTCCAGTGAGTTGATCCAAGTATGCTAATCTTAATAAGTCGCGTAAAAAAACATGATGCGGGTACTTTTCAAACATTTTTTTTATACTCATTGGACAGAGTAACACTTACTCCTGTACAAATGCTTGAAAATGATGACCCTTCAGACTAATGACGATTTTTTTTCGGTTTTTGGTAAATTTTGGTAAATTAAGCACACTAGGATCAACTCACTGGAAAAATGTAAAAATCTTACTTATTCTCAGATAAATGTAAGTTTTTTTCACAAAAGTAGCTCGTTCATGTAAGAAATACGGTAGGTTTTTCGAAAAGGTATGAAATAGAGCAGTTTTTAAGACCATTTGAACATCTGTAAGTGTGCTAGATTTTATAAAATAATTTTTTAAAGAAATAATTTTATTAAAATTTTATAAATTTTCAAATGTTAACCTGCAGCCATTCTTTGTTTTTGTTATTCATAAATTTTATTTTGATCTGAAAGTGTAGCATAGACATTTAAGTAATATAAAAATCTTGTTTGAAAAATATGGGCTCTTTAACTTTTGAACTTTCGCAATTAATATGTATAAATCTGGGTTTTCTCAACAATTTCCTAAAAAGGCCGATATAAAAAAACTGTAGCACTTTCTATATAGGTATATTTGCTTAAATCACATCCAAATGATTCATTCTACCTTCCTTCAAAATATTCGTATCGCCGAACCAAACACCCTGTATACATACATATCGTCGTTTCTCTAAATAAAAAACTCATATTTCAGTACTTTTACCGTACTTTAATATTTGAACAATTATTCCTTGTTTCTGTAAAATATACGACTTTTAAATAATAGCACCGATATGCATGTATAAATATTTGAATGTTGCCTTTTACAGATTATAAAATTGAAGACTGAAGAATATAACGAGATATTTGATGGATATAAACAAATAAACAAACTAACTAAAGATCAACACCAAAAATTAATCTTCGAAACTGGACAAACTATTGAATTACTCAAACAACAAAAAATAAAACAACAGGCAGATATATTAGCAGATGAAGTAAAACGAAAAAGGGAATTAGCTAAAGTTCAAGAACAAAAATTAATCTTACATAATGTACAAATTATTGAACAAATTCGACAGAATAAATTAAAACAGAGAGAATTAGAAAAAAGGGAATTGGGTAATGCGTGTATGAGAAAACATCATAAATTAAAGCAGGAAGAAACTCAGCCACAGAATGAACTTAACGAGCAAATTCAATCTAAAAGATTTCAACTTTGTACGATACGAACTTTTAAATCAATTCCAGAAAAAACATTAAAACGATTTAAAGAACCAGTAGACAAATTAAACAGAAAAAGAGAACTGGCTAGAGTACGCACGAGACGACACCGTAAATTAAAAAGGGAAGATGCTCAGAGACAGAAATTACTCTCACAGAATGAAATCAATGCAGAAATTGATGAACAAATCAAACAAAATAGATTAAAACGAAAAAAAGAATTATCAAGGGAATGTTCTAGAAGATATCGTGAAAAGAAACGTCTTAGTGCTATACTCAGCGTTCTATAAGACGTTGGCATCGGTAATTCAAAAATTCCACAAGACGTCGACTAGAGGAACCCCACCACCAGGCCTAAAAGTTGACAGGTAATAATATGTTAAAATAATTGGTATTACGTGTATATTTCACTTTCTTCATTTCTTTCATAAAGAACCCCGCAATAATCTTATGGAAATTGGGTTTCGGTCAAAATGTCTGGATTTTTGATATGTTCTAGATATCGATGTTCTAAGCAAAAGTCCTAATGGGCACAAAGCTCAGAATTCAATTCTTTGGCCGCTACGGAGCTTTAAAGTTTTAAAGCTCCATCACAGATTAACTTATTCGCAAAGTCTTTAGAGAGCTTTAAATGGTTTATATTGTTATTTTTAATGTCTGGGTTTATGTTTTCAAGGTCGCTGAATTCAAATCCGATGTCAGATTTTAAAAATTGACAGTTGACAGCTGTCAATTAGCTGTCAAAAATCGATAAAATCCTAAAAATCTTACTTTTATCTTCTTATTTTATGTTTTCAAGGTCGCTGAATTCAAATCCGATGTCAGATTTTAAAAATTGACAGTTGACAGCTGTCAAAAATCGATAATATCCTAAAAATCTTACTTTTATCTTCTTACTTTATGTTTTCAAGGTCGCTGAATTCAAATCCGATGTAAGATTTTAAGAATTGACAGTTGACAGCTGTCAAATAGCCGTCAAAAATCGATAATATCCTAAAAATCTTACTTTTATCTTCTTACTTTATGTTTTCGAGGTCGCTGAATTCAAATCTGACATCGGATTTGAATTCAGCGACCTCGAAAACATAAACCCAGACATTAAAAATAACAATATAAACCATTTAAAGCTCTCTAAAGACTTTGTGAATAAGTTAATCTGTGATGGAGCTTTAAAACTTTAAAGCTCCGTAGCGGCCAAAGAATTGAATTCTGAGCTTTGTGCCCATTAGGACTTTTGCTTAGAACACCGATATCTAGAACATATCAAAAATCCAGACATTTTGACCGAAACCCAATTTCCATAAGATTTTATCCAATAAAATGTTAATTTTCTTTTGCAACTTTGATACTCTAGAATCGAATTCTAGACAATTGTTATTCGTTGCTTTAATACTGGATGAAAAATGTATAGATTTCTATAAAATCATATGCCAATAATTTATTTTTGTTATTTCCTTTTTTAATCGTTTTCAAATTATCAAATTTTAAATAAAATGTACCTTACACATTTTTTTATACTATTTGAAGGGTACACGGGAAAAAGAGGCTAAGTCAATTTTTAGTCGAATTTAGATGACAGCGTCATTTAGTAGCAAATCTAGGTACTTTTCGAGTCACATATGAATTAAGGGGAAAAACAAGCTAAATTACGTAAAATAAATAGGCATACACGGGAATAAGAGGCTAAGTCCACACGGTTTTGGTGAAAAACAAGTCAAGTCAAGTCATGTCGCTGGTGATTAATCATTACTGTTAATAATGGAAAGTGTTAGTACAGGGTGGCCAGTTTCTGGAAAACCGGGAAAAGTCAGGGAATTTGGTTGGAAGTCAGGGAATTTTTATAAAAATGCAAAATCATAGAAATTCTCGCAAATATTTAAAGAGTGACGTTTTTTTTAGGTTTTTTATCTAAATTTTTTAAATAAAAATCAGGGAAAACCGGGAAAAGTCAGGGAAATTTGTTTCAGAGAAATACTGGTCACCCTGTAGTAATACGAAAAGTGTCGGTGTGAAAAATAATACAAAAAAAAGACCAAAATATTAAAATAAACGTTGGTTAAATAAAAAAGTGTTCAAAAACTGGTGAAAAACAGGCTAAGTCAATATTTTTTTTGGAAACTGGTTGATGAACATGATTCAAACTTGAAAATTCAATGTTTTAAGATATAATTAGAAAGATAAAGTGAAATTTTTTAAAGATATCATTTATAGAATAAAATTATTCAAGTTATTAACCTTAAAACAGCGATAACTCAAAACTAGAAATTTTGACGTACAAGGGGACACAACAGCACGTGTGTTGATAAATTCAATGAGCTTGTGGTATGTAAAACTAGAGCAAAAATAAAGAGACACGTGTCCAACAATTTGAGCTCATAGGCCTTAATTACAAAGATAGTTAACTTTGAAAATTTGTGTATTCAATATATACACAAATGTATATATTGATATATTGTGTATAATGTTCGCTCGAAATATAAATGTAACAGCCGCGCAGTCAACGCGCTGGCGTCTCGCCTGGAAAACGATGGTTCGAATCTCGGTTTTAATATTTTGATTTTAATTTTTATTTACAATTATTTTTTATTTTTCATTATTTTTTTGTACACATTACCTCTCCCTCGTGCGTAAAAAATGATAAATTAGACATAAATAAAACATATATAATTATTGGCAATCGATGTTTGTTATATATTGATATATACGCCAGTACATAATTATTATTTTGTTTTAAAGTAAATTTAATGTATTATTGACACAACTCATTAGTTTTTAATTGATAAAAATATCTGTATAATTGAACAAACATCTATTGTCAATAATAATATATGTTTTTATACACGCTGATATTGAATACACAAATTTTCAAAGTTAAATATCTTTGTAATTAAGGCCTATGAGGTCAAATTGTTGGACACGTGTCTCTTTATTTTTGCTCTAGTTTAACATACCACAAGCTCATTGAAATTCTCAACACACGTGCTATATTGTCCCCTTGTTAGCTTCTTTTTCCCGTGTACCCTTCATTTATTATATTTCAATTTCAACGAAAATTTGTATTGAATTTCATTTTTTTCCACATTGAGTCACACAAAAACACAATTTTTGTGTGTAAAATCTACATAGAAGACTTAACGTCAATTTGTTAATTTAAATTTGGCGCTGAAATATAGCAGTCACAATGGTATTATGGTGGGGGTTGGGGAAAGACGTTCTATAGAACTGTTAGAACATTGTCTTACGGAATGGTCGTCTTGTGGATGGGTCGTCCTACAGAACGCTGAGTGTATACAAAGTTTAGAACATGCAAATCACAATTCTCAAATTTCTGAGCCTTCAAATTGTAGTCAAATTGTAATCGACCACTCGTAATTCGGAAACTTTTGAACCAATTCCAGAAAATATACTAAAACAACATAAAGAATTAGCAGATAAATTGAAAGAAGAAAAAGAAGAACTAACTATTGAACATATTGAAAAATTAAAACAAAAAAAAGAATCAGTAGACAAATTGAATTGAAAAAGAGAACTAGCTAGAGTACGTACGAAAAGACACCGTAAATTAAAACGTGAAGAAGGTCAGAGACAGATTACTCTCACAGAATGAAATCAATAAAGAAATTGATGAACAAATTCAACAAAATAGATTAAAACGACGAAGAGAATTATCAAGAGAGTGTTCTAGAAGATATCGTGAAAAGAAACGTCTTAGTGCTATACAAAGTTTAGAATGAACAAATGGGCCTTCGAATTGTAATCAACCACCCATAATTCAGAATCAATAATAATTCTGACCAAAACTGTGCCAAATCTTAAGGCGGTAAACCACCCTAGAGACCGAAAAATTGATCAAATTTCGGGATAGGTTATTAAAAAAACTATACTAGATATTTAAATTTGGTAAAAAGTTCTTGTTTATACAACATTTGAACAATGTTTTTCAATATTTATATTGGCTATAAAAAACAAAATGGCGGCTTGGCAGCATTTTACCTGAGACATCTTTTTTTTTAGTGCGGTAGCGTTTTACCTGTAATTTTAAAGATATGAACATGAGACACAAAAATTTCGAAAATATATATGAATAGCTACAGAAAGACCTGGGCTTTTGTTTTTAAATCGATTTTTTACAAAATGGCGTCATTTTGAACAGAAAATATGAAAAAACTACTAAAAATTCACTAAAAAATTGTTAATAACTTTTGAAAAAATTAATATATTACAAAAACCCCAGGTGTTTCTGTAGAGAAAGCAGTCAGGAATATACAGTTAAAATTTGAAGTCGATCGGATGAAAATTGTGCGAGTAAACTTACCGCCCGACTTTGAAAATGTGAATTCGAGAAAAAAGCGTTCTTATTACCAGTAGCACGCGGTGGGGCGTCTGAGCAGCACGCGCACGGATTATGAAGCCCGCGCTACATTCAAAATTCGGGCACTTAGAGACTGGACCCACGGTTGAAACTTTTCCAGGATATTTTTGAAATATTAAAGAACTCTTTAAGCCAAAAAAAAAAGAATTCGATTTTCAAAAAATTCTAGGGTGGTTTACCGCCTTAACAAGAAATCGATAATAATTCAAAACTATTATCAACAACTTACAGTTCTTAAAAAGCAGTGCTCATATAGAATTTTATAAACAGTTTACACTGTAAAATAGTTTTGGACACGCTTGTAAAATATGTGATAGATTATGGTTTAAGAACGATTTGAAACATTAAGGGGGAAAGCCACTGTGACGGAAAAAAATATAATTTTTTTTTCTTACATTTTTTTAAAGTATACATATTCATAATTATGTATACAAAAAATTGAGTTTAAATTTTGAAAATTGACGGAGTTACAGTCAATTTAGTGAGACGATGTAGCACGGCCGGTTATGACAAAACAAAAGCATTAAACACATTTATCTCGGAATGACATTTTTCGACCTGGTCGACACGATTCCTCAAAGACTAATGAACCGATTTCATATTTTTTTTTTATAATTTTCGTGATTACAGTAGCTATCGTTGCACGTAGCCGATTTTTGAAATTTTGATAATTACTATTTTTAAAACCGCTCTAATAAAAAAAACTAGATCTTAAAAATGAAAAAAAAATTCAAACGATCGCTATTTTGTGAAAAAATAAAATAAAATAAAACGGCTACGTGCAACAATAGCTACATTCATATAGATATTGATAAAAATTTTATTAATTTTTTTCATATAACCCTTCTCGAATTTTCGAGTCTACCATAGAGAAAAATATTTTTTTTTGTCGTCACATCGAGGCTCATAACTAAATTTTTAATATTTTTCAATAAAAATTGGTGCAGAATATTAATTACTTAATAAAATATCCTTTGCCCGATTCTAAAATAATTAGTTATACCTGTAAAAAATTTTTTTTTGGCCTGTGACAGTGGCTTTCCCCCCTTAACCCTGGACGGGTAGACGTCAAATTTAAGCCGAAAAGAGTAGACGTTCGTAAAATTGACTACTACTATATAATTTTTGGTTTTCTAATAAATTTATGGCAAAAAAAAAGTTTTGCTTTTAAAATCTTTTAATTTATGTATTTACAAAAATACAGAAATACGAAAGATTAAAATATAAGCTTAGTAATGTAAGTTTACAGCGAATCGACAAACGAAAGAAAGTATCATTGGATCAAGCATTGAGATGAATGAGATCTTTTTCACATTCACAGCATATCCTTTTACGTACATATTTCGACTAAAATTTACGTAAAAGAGTAGACCTTCGTGAAAGATACGATGAGACTTGTCGATCTATGGCTCTCTCTAGAAAAATAGCAAACACTGACACCTGTCCTTGGCAGAGGTTGAAGACGAACTATTAAACGAGGCATATCTTCCCGCTCGGCTCCCCACCCCGTCTTGATTTCCCTGTAGAGGGCGTTGTGTAAATGTAGTCGTAATTATTACGAACATCTACCCGTCCAGGGTTAATTGACATTTTAAGGTTATGATAATATTGGAAAAAGATATTGATATAGAAACCAAAAAAAAAAAAAACAAGATTTATGCCCAGTATTATCAACCAATTTAAAGCTCCTTTAGCACTAAATGCTCCTTTAAAGTAAATTTAGTGAATTACAAACGTGATTTAAATCAATATTTAAGCTTTCAATGAAAAATGGACATAATATATGTTGTAAAGAATAAATACTGCAGATAATTTAAAATCTATTTAATTAAAAGTATTATGCTTGGATCTGTTGATAATATGACAGTTAGTTAAAGGAGCATTTAGTTAAAGTTAATAATACTGGGCGTCAGTAAAATAATTAATACATTGTTAGCAGGCCCGGATTTAGAAATTTACCGCCCCTAGGCAGTTGTGAAAATTGCCACCCCCCTCAAATATTTTATTTGAACAGAAATAAAAAAGTATATGTCGGATTAGATTTTAGATATCGGTGACCTTTTTTTGTCCGCGTGCCACCAAGTTTTCAAAGTTTCCGCCAAAATTTGCCGCTCTAGGCACGTGCCTACACTGCCTGCATGGTAAATCCGGGCCTGATTGTTAGTTAGTTAGTTATAATTATTTGTACATATTGTAAATCTAAAGAGTATACGAATGAAAATAAATGATTTTATAATTTATAAATATACTAGCTGACCCGACAGACGTTGTCCTGTCTTAACTATGAATATTGAATTCGTTTACTACTGCAAAGCCCCCCACCCCATTTCCCAAAGGAGGCTTTACAGTCCCCCACCACTGTCACCGTAAAAAGTGGGAACTCTATTTAAAAAAAGGGGGGGGCGAACTCCCCCCCCCACCCCCTTTTCCCATAGGAAGCTTTACAGCCCCCCACCACCACCACCGTAAAAAAGTGGGAACTCTCTTTAAAAAAGGGGGGGGGGGGCGAAGCCCCCCCTATTTCCCATAGGAGGCTGCCTATATTTCAAGTTGGATCAAACTGCACACGGTGTACAAATTTGATTAAAATCGGTTAAGTAGTTTAGGAATCCATAGCGGAGGAACATGTGACACGTAATTTATATACAGGGTGTCTAAATACCAGGGGACACCATGGGGATCTCGGAAACTATAAGAGATAGAGATTCGGTTAAATGAGAGAAAAGTTACCTTTAAGAGGGAACAGTTCAATGGTGCATTTACATTTTACAAAATTTTCATAGCTTACTAGATATTAGCCAAAAACCATTTTACTCCGAAATCTTTCATCGTGAATATTTCTTAAGCGACTTGAAATTTAAAAAAATGTTTCAAATAAATGCTGTAGGGTTTAGTATTGTCCATTTAAAAATATTTTTTTAATTTCCAGAAATCTCATTGTTTTTGAGATATGACACTAACTTATGTTTTCTTAAATAGAAGCAATATGAAATTTTGTAATTTTTGAATAGAAGATTTTACCTTCTATATGATATGCAACTCGATATACTTTTTTTCAAAATATCTCAAAAAATGATGAAAAAGTACTTTTTATTTATTTAATACACTGGATCATCCTAAGATGGCTATGACAATTAACAATAAGATTAAAAAACAACTGAACATTTACCTATAAGCTTACATAGCATGAATTAACTACTTTATTTATAAAAAGAAAACATTTATTTATTTATTTAATACAAAATATCAGTTAAAGATGGCTATGGCTATTGGCAACAATATAAAAAAAAACAATAAGCTATTTTATTTAAAAAAAACACATTTTTTTATTCCCAGTCAAAAATGGCTGTGACTGTCAACAATGAGATTTTTAAATCAATTGAGAAATTATTATTTTGCCTGTTTGTATGAATACTAAAAAGTAACTTATAATTATGTGTGATATGGATTTGTTGATATTTTTTACTTTCTTATACCAATGTATATGAAATATACATATAGTATAAGTAAGTATAGTAAACGCGATTTTTTTCGAAATCCGGTTTTTGATGGAATTATCAATTTTGACCTTCCCTGAATCCATTCTGACTATTTTCGCCATGATGTCTGTGTGTCTGTCTGTCTGTCGGTCGGTCTGTCGGTCGGTCTGTCTGTCGGTCTGTCTGTAGACGCTGTAACTCAAATACGACAAATCGTAGAAAGGTGGAATTTTATACTTAAGATTGATTTTTGCCTGGGAAGAAAACCTCCTATTTTTGAAAACGATCATTCAACCGGAAACGGATGTTTACCTACATCGATTTTTGAATTTTTCGAATTACACTGAAACAGTGCGAATTAGAGAAAAATGGCCAAGTTGAAAATTGTAGGTAATATTATTATCTATAATTTATGTTCTATTCATTTTTTTCGAAAAAACAAATTTAATTTTTTTTTTTTTTTACCAAGTATTTGTTTTTAAGTACATTTCAAATGGTTCATAATAGAGAAGAAATATCTGCCATGAGTGTCATGGGACTTTCTTATACGTATTACAGAGACTGTACGTGTTTGCCATAGGTACCATGGGTCTTTCTTATACGTAATACTGAGAATAAACACTGTATACTCTATTTCATTTAGTTTGCAGTGGTCATCGTGCGACATGACGGTATGAGTCGTGATCCGTACGGTCAAAGCACCCAGCAACCAGTATAGATTATTCTAAATAATGATTTTAAAAAAAATATTTTTGGCTAAATCATAAGTGTTGGAAAAAAATGTATGGGGAATAAATCATAGATAATAACATACTCGACATTTTTATCCAAAACATTTTTGTCTTATTTAAAAAAATTTAAAAAATTACAAGAGTAAACATCCGTTTCCGGTTTAGTGATTGTTATAAAAATAAGGTGGTTGTCTTCCCAGATGAAAGTTTATCTCAAATATATAATTTTAGCCTTCCGTCATTAGTCGTTTGGGAGTAAGAGTATTTTTACTTTCTTATACCAATGTATATGAAATATACATATAGTATAAGTAAGTATAGTAAACGCGATTTTTTTCGAAATCCGGATTTTGATGGAATTATCAATTTTGACCTTCCCTGAATCCATTCTGACTATTTTCGCCATGATGTCTGTGTGTCTGTCTGTCTGTCGGTCGGTCTGTCGGTCGGTCTGTCTGTCGGTCTGTCTGTAGACGCTGTAACTCAAATACGACAAATCGTAGAAAGGTGGAATTTTATACTTAAGATTGATTTTTGCCTGGGAAGAAAACCTCCTATTTTTGAAAACGATCATTCAACCGGAAACGGATGTTTACCTACATCGATTTTTGAATTTTTCGAATTACACTGAAACAGTGCGAATTAGAGAAAAATGGCCAAGTTGAAAATTGTAGGTAATATTATTATCTATAATTTATGTTCTATTCATTTTTTTCGAAAAAACAAATTTAATTTTTTTTTTTTTTTACCAAGTATTTGTTTTTAAGTACATTTCAAATGGTTCATAATAGAGAAGAAATATCTGCCATGAGTGTCATGGGACTTTCTTATACGTATTACAGAGACTGTACGTGTTTGCCATAGGTACCATGGGTCTTTCTTATACGTAATACTGAGAATAAACACTGTATACTCTATTTCATTTAGTTTGCAGTGGTCATCGTGCGACATGACGGTATGAGTCGTGATCCGTACGGTCAAAGCACCCAGCAACCAGTATAGATTATTCTAAATAATGATTTTAAAAAAAATATTTTTGGCTAAATCATAAGTGTTGGAAAAAAATGTATGGGGAATAAATCATAGATAATAACATACTCGACATTTTTATCCAAAACATTTTTGTCTTATTTAAAAAAATTTAAAAAATTACAAGAGTAAACATCCGTTTCCGGTTTAGTGATTGTTATAAAAATAAGGTGGTTGTCTTCCCAGATGAAAGTTTATCTCAAATATATAATTTTAGCCTTCCGTCATTAGTCGTTTGGGAGTAAGAGTATTTTTACTTTCTTATACCAATGTATATGAAATATACATATAGTATAAGTAAGTATAGTAAACGCGATTTTTTTCGAAATCCGGTTTTTGATGGAATTATCAATTTTGACCTTCCCTGAATCCATTCTGACTATTTTCGCCATGATGTCTGTGTGTCTGTCTGTCTGTCGGTCGGTCTGTCTGTCGGTCGGTCTGTCTGTCGGTCTGTCTGTAGACGCTGTAACTCAAATACGACAAATCGTAGAAAGGTGGAATTTTATACTTAAGATTGATTTTTGCCTGGAAAGAAAACCTCCTATTTTTGAAAACGATCATTCAACCGGAAACGGATGTTTACCTACATCGATTTTTGAATTTTTCGAATTACACTGAAACAGTGCGAATTAGAGAAAAATGGCCAAGTTGAAAATTGTAGGTAATATTATTATCTATAATTTATGTTCTATTCATTTTTTTCGAAAAAACAAATTTTTTTTTTTTTTTTACCAAGTATTTGGTTTTAAGTACATTTCAAATGGTTCATAATAGAGAAGAAATATCTGCCATGAGTGTCATGGGACTTTCTTATACGTATTACAGAGACTGTACGTGTTTGCCATAGGTACCATGGGTCTTTCTTATACGTAATACTGAGAATAAACACTGTATACTCTATTTCATTTAGTTTGCAGTGGTCATCGTTTTGAATTTTTCGAATTACACTGAAACAGTGCAAATTAGAGAAAAATGGCCAAGTTGAAAATTGTAGGTAATATTATTATCTATAATTTTATCACGTACACTGTTCACTGTCATTATTATGTATAAGAAAGTCCTGTGGCACACGGCAGATTATTTTACTTTCTTATACCTATGTATATGAAATATACATATAGTATAAGTAAGTATAGTAATCGCGATTTTTTTCGAAATCCGGATTTTGATGGAATTATCAATTTTGACCTTCCCTGAATCCATTCTGACTATTTTCGCCATGATGTCTGTGTGTCTGTCTGTCTGTCTGTGGGCGCTGTAACTCAAATACGACAAATCGTGGAAAGGTGAAATTTTATACTTAAGATTAATTTTTGCCTGGGATGAAAACCTCCTATTTTTGAAAGCGATCTTTCAACCGGAAACGGATGTTTACCCTACATCGATTTTTGAATTTTTTGAATTACATTGAAACAGTGCGAATTAGAGAAAAATGGCCAAGTTAAAAATTGTAGGTAATATTATTATCTATAATTTATGTTCTATTCATTTTTTCGAAAAAACAATTTTTTTTTTTGTTTTACTAAGTATTCGATTTTAAGTATATTTCAAATGGTTCATAACAGAGAAGAATATCTGCCATGAGTGTCATGGGACTTTCTTATACGTATTACAGAGACTGTACGTGTTTGCCATAGGTACCATGGGTCTTTCTTATACGTAATATTGAGAATAAACACTGTGCACTCTATTTCATTTAGTTTGCAGTGATTGCCGGGTGCCTTGACCGTATAAGTCGTGATCTGTACCGTCAAATCACCCGACAACCAGTATACATAATCTAAATAATTATTTTTAAAAATTCTTTCTGGCTAAATCATAAGTGTTGGAAAAAAATGTATGGGGAATAAATTATAGATAATAACATACTCGACATTTTTTATCTAAAACATTTTTGTCTTATTTCAAAAAATTCAAAAAATTACAAGAGTAACCATCCGTTTCCGGTTTAGTGATCATTTTAAAAATAAGGTGATTGTCTTCCCAGATGAAAGTTTATCTTAAATATATAATTTTAGCCTTCCATCAATAGTCGTTTAGGACTTAGAGCATTTTTTACTTTCTTATACCTATGTATATGAAATATACATATAGTATAAGTAAGTATAGTAATCGCGATTTTTTTCGAAATCCGGATTTTGATGGAATTATCAATTTTGACCTTCCCTGAATCCATTCTGACTATTTTCGCCATGATGTCTGTGTGTCTGTCTGTCTGTCTGTGGGCGCTGTAACTCAAATACGACAAATCGTGGAAAGGTGAAATTTTATACTTAAGATTAATTTTTGCCTGGGATGAAAACCTCCTATTTTTGAAAGCGATCTTTCAACCGGAAACGGATGTTTACCCTACATCGATTTTTGAATTTTTTGAATTACATTGAAACAGTGCGAATTAGAGAAAAATGGCCAAGTTAAAAATTGTAGGTAATATTATTATCTATAATTTATGTTCTATTCATTTTTTCGAAAAAACAATTTTTTTTTTTTTTTACTAAGTATTCGATTTTAAGTATATTTCAAATGGTTCATAACAGAGAAGAATATCTGCCATGAGTGTCATGGGACTTTCTTATACGTATTACAGAGACTGTACGTGTTTGCCATAGGTACCATGGGTCTTTCTTATACGTAATATTGAGAATAAACACTGTGCACTCTATTTCATTTAGTTTGCAGTGATTGCCGGGTGCCTTGACCGTATAAGTCGTGATCTGTACCGTCAAATCACCCGACAACCAGTATACATAATCTAAATAATTATTTTTAAAAATTCTTTCTGGCTAAATCATAAGTGTTGGAAAAAAATGTATGGGGAATAAATTATAGATAATAACATACTCGACATTTTTTATCTAAAACATTTTTGTCTTATTTCAAAAAATTCAAAAAATTACAAGAGTAACCATCCGTTTCCGGTTTAGTGATCATTTTAAAAATAAGGTGATTGTCTTCCCAGATGAAAGTTTATCTTAAATATATAATTTTAGCCTTCCATCAATAGTCGTTTAGGACTTAGAGCATTTTTTACTTTCTTATACCTATGTATATGAAATATACATATAGTATAAGTAAGTATAGTAATCGCGATTTTTTTCGAAATCCGGATTTTGATGGAATTATCAATTTTGACCTTCCCTGAATCCATTCTGACTATTTTCGCCATGATGTCTGTGTGTCTGTCTGTCTGTCTGTGGGCGCTGTAACTCAAATACGACAAATCGTGGAAAGGTGAAATTTTATACTTAAGATTAATTTTTGCCTGGGATGAAAACCTCCTATTTTTGAAAGCGATCTTTCAACCGGAAACGGATGTTTACCCTACATCGATTTTTGAATTTTTTGAATTACATTGAAACAGTGCGAATTAGAGAAAAATGGCCAAGTTAAAAATTGTAGGTAATATTATTATCTATAATTTATGTTCTATTCATTTTTTCGAAAAAACAATTTTTTTTTTACTAAGTATTCGATTTTAAGTATATTTCAAATGGTTCATAACAGAGAAGAATATCTGCCATGAGTGTCATGGGACTTTCTTATACGTATTACAGAGACTGTACGTGTTTGCCATAGGTACCATGGGTCTTTCTTATACGTAATATTGAGAATAAACACTGTGCACTCTATTTCATTTAGTTTGCAGTGATTGCCGGGTGCCTTGACCGTATAAGTCGTGATCTGTACCGTCAAATCACCCGACAACCAGTATACATAATCTAAATAATTATTTTTAAAAATTCTTTCTGGCTAAATCATAAGTGTTGGAAAAAAATGTATGGGGAATAAATTATAGATAATAACATACTCGACATTTTTTATCTAAAACATTTTTGTCTTATTTCAAAAAATTCAAAAAATTACAAGAGTAACCATCCGTTTCCGGTTTAGTGATCATTTTAAAAATAAGGTGATTGTCTTCCCAGATGAAAGTTTATCTTAAATATATAATTTTAGCCTTCCATCAATAGTCGTTTAGGACTTAGAGCATTTTTTACTTTCTTATACCTATGTATATGAAATATACATATAGTATAAGTAAGTATAGTAATCGCGATTTTTTTCGAAATCCGGATTTTGATGGAATTATCAATTTTGACCTTCCCTGAATCCATTCTGACTATTTTCGCCATGATGTCTGTGTGTCTGTCTGTCTGTCTGTGGGCGCTGTAACTCAAATACGACAAATCGTGGAAAGGTGAAATTTTATACTTAAGATTAATTTTTGCCTGGGATGAAAACCTCCTATTTTTGAAAGCGATCTTTCAACCGGAAACGGATGTTTACCCTACATCGATTTTTGAATTTTTTGAATTACATTGAAACAGTGCGAATTAGAGAAAAATGGCCAAGTTAAAAATTGTAGGTAATATTATTATCTATAATTTATGTTCTATTCATTTTTTCGAAAAAACAATTTTTTTTTTTGTTTTACTAAGTATTCGATTTTAAGTATATTTCAAATGGTTCATAACAGAGAAGAATATCTGCCATGAGTGTCATGGGACTTTCTTATACGTATTACAGAGACTGTACGTGTTTGCCATAGGTACCATGGGTCTTTCTTATACGTAATATTGAGAATAAACACTGTGCACTCTATTTCATTTAGTTTGCAGTGATTGCCGGGTGCCTTGACCGTATAAGTCGTGATCTGTACCGTCAAATCACCCGACAACCAGTATACATAATCTAAATAATTATTTTAAAAAATTCTTTCTGGCTAAATCATAAGTGTTGGAAAAAAATGTATGGGGAATAAATTATAGATAATAACATACTCGACATTTTTTATCTAAAACATTTTTGTCTTATTTCAAAAAATTCAAAAAATTACAAGAGTAACCATCCGTTTCCGGTTTAGTGATCATTTTAAAAATAAGGTGATTGTCTTCCCAGATGAAAGTTTATCTTAAATATATAATTTTAGCCTTCCATCAATAGTCGTTTAGGACTTAGAGCATTTTTTACTTTCTTATACCTATGTATATGAAATATACATATAGTATAAGTAAGTATAGTAATCGCGATTTTTTTCGAAATCCGGATTTTGATGGAATTATCAATTTTGACCTTCCCTGAATCCATTCTGACTATTTTCGCCATGATGTCTGTGTGTCTGTCTGTCTGTCTGTGGGCGCTGTAACTCAAATACGACAAATCGTGGAAAGGTGAAATTTTATACTTAAGATTAATTTTTGCCTGGGATGAAAACCTCCTATTTTTGAAAGCGATCTTTCAACCGGAAACGGATGTTTACCCTACATCGATTTTTGAATTTTTTGAATTACATTGAAACAGTGCGAATTAGAGAAAAATGGCCAAGTTAAAAATTGTAGGTAATATTATTATCTATAATTTATGTTCTATTCATTTTTTCGAAAAAACAATTTTTTTTTTACTAAGTATTCGATTTTAAGTATATTTCAAATGGTTCATAACAGAGAAGAATATCTGCCATGAGTGTCATGGGACTTTCTTATACGTATTACAGAGACTGTACGTGTTTGCCATAGGTACCATGGGTCTTTCTTATACGTAATATTGAGAATAAACACTGTGCACTCTATTTCATTTAGTTTGCAGTGATTGCCGGGTGCCTTGACCGTATAAGTCGTGATCTGTACCGTCAAATCACCCGACAACCAGTATACATAATCTAAATAATTATTTTTAAAAATTCTTTCTGGCTAAATCATAAGTGTTGGAAAAAAATGTATGGGGAATAAATTATAGATAATAACATACTCGACATTTTTTATCTAAAACATTTTTGTCTTATTTCAAAAAATTCAAAAAATTACAAGAGTAACCATCCGTTTCCGGTTTAGTGATCATGTTTCATTCGGTATCGAAATACCAGAATGTTTCTTTTAAACACCGTAAAATAGATTTTAAGTGGACTGTACGAAATAGGTTAAACGAAATATAACATTGTTGATTCATACAACTGCATATATTAGTACAAAGAAACGGCTTACCTCTTTTGTTGTACCCAAGTACGGCTCTGCTCTTCCCAAATACAATTATCAGGATTGGATGGTAAAAAGGATATCAATTGTAATAATTCAAACAGCTATCCATGCGACTTCTAAGCACGTTCCTTTGATCGAAATAACTTTTATATGCAGTACAATAAGCACTTGCAACACTTAAAATAAATCAGTAACCTCACAAAAATAACGGAAAACTAAATACACTATTCGATATATATTAAAACTATATAACATTCACATAAACGATTCTCAAATAAAATATAAACTCTACACATATAACTATAATGTATACACTTCTGTCAGGGTCCAATGTTCACGTATATCTTTGTAAGAGACAACAATCGAACATTTACCGACACGAATATACTATATCTTTTCCAACAGGAATTGACACCTAACCTTGGTCAAGAGTTCAGACAGATCTGGTGTTAAACACACAATTAATTTTGAGTTGCCTTATCAGACGGAAATACGTAGACGCGCATGTGCAGCTCGTACATACCCCTCGACATGAAAGACTATTTCATTAACCCATCAAAAAAATCAAAATAAATTCCGCAACACACTAAAATTATCTTAACTAAGATACGAACGAAATATCAAACAAAACGAAATATACTAAAACAAAATAATTTATATTGTATATAAATCATTGGGTCGGTAGTGGGCATAATCGCACCACTGGACGTTTATAGACTCCGGACCCGGTCCGGACGTTAACTACCCGGACGATACCATCGGCCCCTGGAAATGTTTTTATAATAACGCCCAAAGGCCACCTTAATGGGGGTGTGTTATCGAATATAATGACAACAAGTGTTCCCACCTTAACTTCGGGACTACCGCCGTGCCACTTTTGTCGCCGCTGGAGCTGAGATATATAGTCCAAACGCCAGCGACGCCAGAACGACTGGACCAGTTGATCCAACAAACGTTTGCGGTCGAGTAAAGTTACGGACACATCAGGCAAGGGTGGAGCGGGAATAGAGGTTAAGGGAGTAAGAGTGAGAAAATGTGCGGGGGTTAAAGGGAGAGGGTCCGAGGGGTCTGTACTCAGCCACGATAGGGGGCGTGAGTTCAATAACGCCTCGATTTGAGTGAGAACTGTCGATAGTTCTTCAAATGTCAAAATCTGATGCCCTATAACCCGACACATGTGTGACTTCACGGCCTTAACCTGGGATTCCCAAACCCCTGAAAAATGTGGGCTTAAGGGAGGTTGAAAAACCCAAGAAATTTTCCGAGAAACTAATTCCTGATGGATATCGTCGCGGTAAGCTTTCGAATTTAAAAATTTATATAAATCGTCCAATTCGTTGCGAGCACCAATATAATTAGTACCATTGTCGCTATAAATCACCGACACCGCGCCTCTTCGAGCTAAAAATCGCTTAAAAGCGGCTAAAAACAACGCGGTCGATAAATCGGAGACTAACTCCAAGTGGAGCGCCTTAGTCGACAAACAAATAAATAGGCATAAATAAGCCTTTTGACTTATTACGCCTCTCCGCCGTCCCAGAGTAATTTTAAATGGACCTGCGAAATCCGTCGCACAATGTAAAAACGGTTTCGCTTCGGTCACCCTGACCGCTGGCAGCGGTGCCATTTTTGGGAAATCATTCCTGGGGCGTGTGCGAAAGCAATGGTTACATTTTTGTAACCTATACCGGACCGCATTACGTGACCCTATGATCCAATAATGCTGCCGTAAAATCGACGACACCAAAGCGGGGCCGGTATGTAAATTTTCCTTATGACACTTATCGATTAATAAATCGACAAAATGATCATGTCGTGGTAAAAGTAACGGATGTTTCCGTTCGAAATTTAAATTTGCGTGGGTGAGACGCCCACCAACGCGTATAACGCCGTTGTGTAAAAATGGATCTAATGATCGAATCGAATTTGACACTAATTTGTTATTTTTTAACAAAATAATATCCGCATGAAAATGTTTTTCCTGCACTAGTTTAATTAAAACTAATTCGGCCGTCTCAAGGTCCGATAGTGTAATAATTCCTTTTGATTTTAAAATATGTAAAAAACGCAGTACATAAACTGTAGTTCTAATAACTTTTGTCCATGATGAACAGCGTAAAATTAATTCATATAATGGGTGCAATATTGGTATGGTTACTGTTAGCGCTACAGGTTTCGCTTCCGGAATATCGTGTTTATTAATGGCCGAAACCGGACGAATAGGCCATGAGTCCCTATCAAAATGTAGCCAGTCCGGGCCTGTTATCCAGGTTGACATAGCAATGAACTGGGACGGCTTAAGTCCGCGCGAAAGACAATCACTAATATTGTCTGTACCATTAATATGATACCAACATGAAGGTGCTATTAAGGCCTGTATTTGCGCTACACGGTTTGCAACGTAGGTGTGCCACTGATACGGCGGAGTTGTTAGCCAAGCTAGAGCGACTGTCGAATCCGACAGCGCGATTATTTCGTCGATATGAATTCGTGTACTCAACGTATCACGTACAAAATTTAATAACTTAGCTAATAACGCAGCAGCCGCTAATTCTAATCGTGGTATCGTTTGTATTTTCAGTGGCGCCACTTTCGTTTTCGCACAAACTAAATTGATACCTACACCACCACATTTATTTACAGTTTTAATATACACGACGGCGCCGTATGAATTCATACACGCATCACAAAATCCGATGAGTACGACCCGCGAATCGAGGGTAACTCCCAAATGTCGTGTAATTTTAAAATTCGTTAAAAGAATTAATTCTTTTTGTAGCTCTCCCCATTCCTGTTCAATATCAGGGGGGGAGTGTTCATCCCAATCTAAGCGTAGGGTCCATAATTTTCGTATAATTAATTTAATTATTAAAGTAACTGGACTTAAAAACCCGCACGGATCGAATAACCGCGCGACTGTGGACAAAACATTACGCTTCGTACATGCTTTAAATTCTGTGTTTATGTTAAAAGTAAATATATCAGAATGTGGGTACCATTGCAAACCTAAAATTTTTAACCCATCAGTGTTAAAACTAACTACTTTAGGAGAGCGATCCTTTTCTGGAATATCATTTAATATATCCTCCGAATTAACGGCCCACTTTGTCAACGAAAAATGACCGCGTTCAAATAATTTAATTAGTTGAATATGTGCGTCGCGTGCGGTCTCGATATCAGGTAAACTGCAAACTAAATCATCTATATAAAAATCGCGCCTCACGATTTCTGCGGCTTCAGGATAATTTTCAGCTTCATCAACGGCTAGCTGCTGTAATGTGCGGAGAGCTAAAAACGGCGACGATCTAATACCGAACGTAACCGTATTTAAGCGATACATTTGTACCGGTTCTGCCTCTGAAAAACGCCACAACAGCTGTTGAAAGCGCCGGTGGTGTTCCTGTACGCCGATACGCAAATACATTTGCCGAATGTCGGCTGTAAAGGCGGCTGGAAATATCCTGAAATTAATAAAAATACTAACGACATCGGTTTGCAATTTAGGCCCTGTGTATAATAAATCGTTCAATGAAACAGAAGTGGTTGTTTTACAAGACGCGTTATACACACAACGTAACGGCGTGGATGTGCTGTCTTGTTTTACTACACCGTGGTGAGGTATAAAATAATGCTCTTCATCTAAACAATTCTCAGTTATCAATGACATATAATTTAAATCTACATGCTCTTTCATAATAGAGTTATATTGTTCCCTCAGGAGCGGTGCCCTTTTAAATTTATTCTCTAATGAATGAAGACACTTTAGCGCGGTGTTATAAGAATTTCCCAATCGTGATGCATCAAATTTGAACGGTAGAGTTACTGAATATTGACCTGAGGGTTCCCGCTTTATCGTGGATTTAAAAATATTTTCGCACGCGATATCATCGGGATGCGCAAACCCTTGATTCGGCAGGTCCTCTTCTTCCCAAAATTTAGTCAATAATGACTCTAACGATGGTTCTATCTCAGTATGATAAGATTTAATATGCTTATTAGAGGGCATATAACTGGGTACCGAACCCATAACAACAAATCCCAGCTTTGTTTCTAAAGCGATGGGTGCGTTCGCCGCGCCAGTCATTTTACCCGGCCCTAATAAAATTGGAAACAATTGCGCGCCTATTATACCGTCTATAGAACTTGGTTGATTAAATTTAGTATCAGCCAGTTGTAAACATTCTAAATGAGTAAAGTGCTCATTAGATATAGTAAAATCAGGTAAATTGTCCGAGATCTGATCGACTACAAGGACCTCTATTTCAAAACTATTATTTTTATTATATCTCGAGAAGATCTCAACACTGGCTTGTCCCGCGACAGCACTATCGCGAACTCCAATACCACGAACGGCATAGTCGCAAGAAACTATATCTAATTGAAGACGCTGTGCGCACTCTACAGTCAAAAAATGAGCCTGTGATCCAGAGTCCAACAAAAAACGTACATTGTGTCTCTTACCCCTTTTATCAAAAATATACACTACTGCGGTTGATAATAAAACTGTCGCGCCCCGTCTCGGTTTAACCGTGGTACTACAAAAGGCAGCAGGCCCTGGTGCTATACTAGGCGTATCCTGACCATCAGTCAAACGCGACGTCGTCGGTTTCAATTTATTATCATTAATTTCCGAGGAAATATTGTTTTCAGTAAAATAGTGTAATAAAGTATGGTGTCTAAAATGACACTTTGTACACGCTGGTCGCTTGGGACACTTTCTAACGTGGTGCCGCATTAAACAATTCAGACACAAGTTCTTACTTTTAATCAGTTTATATCGTTCGAGCGGAGACTTATCATTAAATTTTTTACATTTAAAAATAGTATGATTGCTCGAACATACGTCACAGTGTAAATCTGGGTCCTGTTGTTTCACAAAAAACGAATGTGTTTTTGGTTTCGAAACAGTCGCGGACGAACCTACTTTACTGTGTTGAGATGAAACGGTATATATTCGCATTTGCTCCTGGAGAAACGTTACTATGTCATTGACGGTAAATATCGTCTTTTTTCGCCTAAAATTTTCGAAAAGCATACGCGTGTCCTTATCTAATTTGCTCCACAGCAAATATGCAAAAGTAAAGTCAGATAGATCTTTTAATTGTAAATTCTTCAAAGCTCTATGCGCTGAGACACATTTATCTAGGATACTACCTAGCGTATGCGCATTAGCTGCGGTAATTGGCCTGAAATTCAATATTTGATCTAAATAATTAGTGGCTAGTGACCGCGGGTCTTGAAATTGATTTACCAACGCGTTCCACATGATCAAATAATTCCCCCCGATTGGGGGCACACCTGCACATACTTTAGCGGCTGGCCCAGTCAATTGGCCGATCAAATAATGAACTTTGTCCATATCGCTCAACTGATCGTTTTCATGAATAAGATTTTTAAAAACCTCGTAAAAAACCGGCCAATCCTTCAATTCTCCCCCAAATATGGGGATATTGATCTTGGGTAAGCTTTTAGCCGAAGGGGAAGGAGTTTTATTCGAAGACCGATCCTCCACCGACTTATCTTCCGGTGGCGGTTTGACTCGAGGATCCAAAGCTGCTATATTAATGTAGCAAATCAAATCATTAAGAGATGCAACGACTTTATAATCAGGTTCAAATTCCTCTTTCAGTTGCATTTCTAACGAATTGATTTCCTGAACCATTTCCATAAATTCAGACTGTGTCTCATCGAGCTTAGTTAATTGACTTTTAAAAAATGCTAATATCTTTTTATCATCCAATTTTTCTATCGCGTCGTAGATTCTTTGTACCCGAGTAAACAACATTTCCCTTCTTGCCTTGTGCATTTTTAATTTACGCTCTAATTCCCTTTTTTCCTCAGCCATCGCAAAGCCTTAACAAAATTTACAAACGAAATAAACAAAATCAAAAATAACTAATCGTAGCTATAATACACGATCTATGACTAAACCTATGTATAATACCCCTATTAATCTAACCAAACGAAAAATAACTATTTACTTAAACAATACACAAAGCTAAATTTTTCAAAAGATCCAAATAATACACAGAACAAACAAAATATATGTATATAACAGCTCAAATAACTGAAATATACAAAAAAATATAGTATAAATACTTATACTTAATTTTCTAAACAAACAAAAAAATAAATCGTAGCAAAATATTTAAATTCATCGACAAAAATATTTTATAAACGTCAAACGTTCATTGCACTCGTGTATCAAACCAAATAAATACCTAAACAACAACAAATGTTATTGCATGCACACGAGTCTAAATAAATGTCTAATTTATATAATTATAGTGTAATACATTTATCAAACCAAAATATAATTAATGTTAATTAATTAAAATATATTACACTCTTGAGTACGAAACTAATTGTTGCCAAAACAGCTGATCTATAAACAAAACAATTTCATCGAAATGTCAAAATGACAGCTAGTAATCAACATGGCAGCCGTCTATCACCTGAGAACGCTACAGTGGCCGTTACGCCGTCTGGCGCTCTAATCGCACTATACAAAATCACCACGTGGTGATTAACATTAACACACAAAAATCCCTACAAATGCAATGTTATAGCGTATAGACTTTTTCGTGTTCAATCAAATAATTATATACGTAATAGTTTTGCAAGAAATTTCAAGAAAACAATAAATTTTGCAAATGCATCTCAAAATGTTCTTACAACGAATTTTAACAAAATGGTATATTTAAAAATACCTCAATACCAGTTTAGTGTGCCTTTTCAAGGGCATCTCGAAATAATATGTACTTAAACCCTAAACTGATACTATCGAAAAATAAGAATAATCTAGTGTGTTTTTTATCATAAAAAACATCTCAAAATAATAACGTCGCAACCTAGATATCTCATGTGAGATCTGTGAACTCCTGCTTTTCAGTGGGTGTGTTAAATTTAATTAACATCACAAAACAAAAACGTCGCAAAACCCCACTGAAATTTCCATAAAACAATAACTTGACAAATTTTGTGTGCCACCGTTGGCATCCCAAACTAAATCAAAACTTCCCCAAAATTATCAAAGTTAAACAGCATATACACATAATCATTTGAAAATCGTTCGAATGTTGTAAACCGTCTGAAGGTCACTGACTTAACCAACTGATACGTGTTTCTGCAAGAAACCATGTGCAAGAATCAACAATCATAAATACAAAATTTTGAATATTTTATCAAAATTAATACGAAAATGAACTAAAAAAATGGTTCATTATCCGCAAGAAGTGACCAAAATGTTTCATTCGGTATCGAAATACCAGAATGTTTCTTTTAAACACCGTAAAATAGATTTTAAGTGGACTGTACGAAATAGGTTAAACGAAATATAACATTGTTGATTCATACAACTGCATATATTAGTACAAAGAAACGGCTTACCTCTTTTGTTGTACCCAAGTACGGCTCTGCTCTTCCCAAATACAATTATCAGGATTGGATGGTAAAAAGGATATCAATTGTAATAATTCAAACAGCTATCCATGCGACTTCTAAGCACGTTCCTTTGATCGAAATAACTTTTATATGCAGTACAATAAGCACTTGCAACACTTAAAATAAATCAGTAACCTCACAAAAATAACGGAAAACTAAATACACTATTCGATATATATTAAAACTATATAACATTCACATAAACGATTCTCAAATAAAATATAAACTCTACACATATAACTATAATGTATACACTTCTGTCAGGGTCCAATGTTCACGTATATCTTTGTAAGAGACAACAATCGAACATTTACCGACACGAATATACTATATCTTTTCCAACAGGAATTGACACCTAACCTTGGTCAAGAGTTCAGACAGATCTGGTGTTAAACACACAATTAATTTTGAGTTGCCTTATCAGACGGAAATACGTAGACGCGCATGTGCAGCTCGTACAGATCATTTAAAAAATAAGGTGATTGTCTTCCCAGATGAAAGTTTATCTTAAATATATAATTTTAGCCTTCCATCAATAGTCGTTTAGGACTTAGAGCATTTTTTACTTTCTTATACCTATGTATATGAAATATACATATAGTATAAGTAAGTATAGTAATCGCGATTTTTTTCGAAATCCGGATTTTGATGGAATTATCAATTTTGACCTTCCCTGAATCCATTCTGACTATTTTCGCCATGATGTCTGTGTGTCTGTCTGTCTGTCTGTGGGCGCTGTAACTCAAATACGACAAATCGTGGAAAGGTGAAATTTTATACTTAAGATTAATTTTTGCCTGGGATGAAAACCTCCTATTTTTGAAAGCGATCTTTCAACCGGAAACGGATGTTTACCCTACATCGATTTTTGAATTTTTTGAATTACATTGAAACAGTGCGAATTAGAGAAAAATGGCCAAGTTAAAAATTGTAGGTAATATTATTATCTATAATTTATGTTCTATTCATTTTTTCGAAAAAACAAATTTAATTTTTTTTTTTTTTTTTACTAAGTATTCGATTTTAAGTATATTTCAAATGGTTCATAACAGAGAAGAATATCTGCCATGAGTGTCATGGGACTTTCTTATACGTATTACAGAGACTGTACGTGTTTGCCATAGGTACCATGGGTCTTTCTTATACGTAATATTGAGAATAAACACTGTACACTCTATTTCATTTAGTTTGCAGTGATTGCCGGGTGCCTTGACCGTATAAGTCGTGATCTGTACCGTCAAATCACCCGACAACCAGTATACATAATCTAAATAATTATTTTTAAAAATTCTTTCTGGCTAAATCATAAGTGTTGGAAAAAAATGTATGGGAAATAAATTATAGATAATAACATACTCGACATTTTTTATCTAAAACATTTTTGTCTTATTTCAAAAAATTCAAAAAATTACAAGAGTAACCATCCGTTTCCGGTTTAGTGATCATTTTAAAAATAAGGTGATTGTCTTCCCAGATGAAAGTTTATCTTAAATATATAATTTTAGCCTTCCATCATTAGTCGTTTAGGACTTAGAGCATTTTTACTTTCTTATACCTATGTATATGAAATATACATATAGTATAAGTAATCGCGATTTTTTTCGAAATCCGGTTTTTGATGGAATTATCAATTTTGACCTTCCCTGAATCCATTCAACCGGAAACGGATGTTTACCTACATCGATTTTTGAATTTTTCGAATTACACTGAAACAGTGCGAATTAGAGAAAAATGACAAAGTTGAAAATTGTAGGTAATATTATTATCTATAATTTTATCACGTACACTGTTTACTGTCATTATTATGTATAAGAAAGTCCTGTGGCACACGGCAGATTATTTATAATTTAAAAATGCAATATTATTCTGTTGTACCAAATGGATGGGTGGAACTATATCATGACCAGCACCACGAGCACCATGATCACCAAACATAACTTCGTTAAATTTTTTTCATATGGGGTACCTATCGTTAAAGATCAAGTTTTTTTTTTAATTTTCCACAAAGACTGGTATTCTGTATTAAATTTAAAAAAAACTGTCTTTTTTTTGTTAATAACCATAGCCATTTTTAACTGATATTTTGTATTAAATAAATAAAAATATGTTTTCTTTTTTTTATAAAATAGTTAATTCATGCTATGTAAGCTTATAAGTAAATGTTCAGTTGTTTTTTAATCTTATTGTTAATTGTCATAGCCATCTTAGGATGATCCAGTGTATTAAATAAATAAAAAGTACTTTTTCATCATTTTTTGAGATATTTTGAAAAATATGTATATCGAGTTGCATATCATTGAAAAGGTAATAAAATCTTCTATTCAAAAATTACAAAACTTCATATTGCTTCTATTTAAGAAAACATAAGTTAGTGTCATATCTCAAAAACAATGAGATTTCTGGAAATTAAAAAAATATTTTTAAATGGACAATACTAAACCCTACAGTATTTATTTGAAACATTTTTTTAAATTTCAAGTCGCTTAAGAAATATTCACGATGAAAGATTTCGGAGTAAAATGGTTTTTGGCTATTATCTAGTAAGCTATGAAAATTTTGTAAAATGTAAATGCACCATTGAACTGTTCCCTCTTAAAGGTAACTTTTCTCTCATTTAACCGAATCTCTATCTCTTATAGTTTCCGAGATCCCCATGGTGTCCCCTGGTATTTAGACACCCTGTATATTAAGATTTATTTACAATATTAATTCAAACCTTATTCTTGACCTGTCCAAGTAATATTATCCATATAGTAATATTAATATAATTTATATAATATACAGAGTGGATCCCGTAAACATATCGACAAACTTTCAGAAGTTATCGAGGCCATTAAATTAAAATAACCGCTTTTTGTTAATAAACCCATGTCTGCAAACAAGCCGTTTTAGCAAAAGAATAAAAGGTGTAATCAGCATAATTTGTATTGAATTATTAATTATTATTTTGCAGGTAAACTTGGAAGTTAAAGAAGAAATCCAGATAAACACCGACATTCAAAATAAGCAAAACGACCTCAACGAAGAAACTTACAGTGATAAATATTTAACTTCAGTTAACTGTGAGTTAAGAACCACTGACCAAAGTGATAATTTAGAAAGACATATATGCAATGTATGCACGAAAGAATTTAAAAGGGGTGGCAATCTAACACAACATATGTTAATACATACTGGTCAACGACCATTTAAATGCGACCATTGTGAATATAGTTGTATACAAAAAAGTCACTTAAAAACACATAAATTAATACATTCTAATGAACGACCTTTTAAATGCGAACAGTGTGAATATAGCTGTAGACGAAAAGTACATTTGACAGCACATAAATTAACACATTCAAATATACGACCATTTAAATGCGACCAGTGTGGTTATACTTGTACACATAAATATAGTTTGAATACACATAAATTTACACATTCTAGTAAACGACCTTTAAAATGCGACCAGTGTCCTTATAGGTGTACACGAAAAATTAATTTGAATAAACATATATTAACACATTCTATTAAACGACCTTTTAAATGTGATCTGTGTGAATATAGTTGTAGACAAAAATCTCATTTAAATTTACATAAATTAATACATTCGAATGAACGACCATATAAATGTGACCAGTGTGAATGTAGTTTTAAACAAAAAAGTAATTTGGTTTCACATAAATTAAGTCATTGATTACACAGCCACACAAAAAAAAAATATTTTTTCGGGTCTGGAGGTCAGAACATGTTTACTATATGTTTTCGGGGTCGCTGAATCCGAATCCGAGATCCAAAAAACCCCAGCACGTCAGGGTTCTGACATAACCTCAAAAAACCTCATACAAAATTTTATTCGAGTCCGGGGGTCAGACCATGTTTATTATATGTTTTTTTGGTCGCTGAATCCGAATCCGAGGTCCAAAAAACCCAGCATGTCAGGGTTTCGACATAACCTCAAAAACTTCATAGTAAAACTCCGAAGTATAAAAAGATCTTTTGATGAGAAAAGAACCCGCTATAGTAGCAAACAAGAGTCTGACATTTGATTTATGCGTCTGGTTTTTAGATCGTCTATTCCAATCGTTTAATTTTTGAGTTCATAAATTTTATGAAGTTTTTGAGGTTATGTCGAAACCCTGACATGCTGGGGTTTTTTGGACCTCGGATTCGGATTCAGCGACCAAAAAAACATATAATAAACATGGTCTGACCCCCGGACTCGAATAAAATTTTGTATGAGGTTTTTTGAGGTTATCTCAGAACCCTGACGTGCTGGGGTTTTTTGGACCTCGGATTCGGATTCAGCGACCCCGAAAACATATAGTAAACATGGTCTGACCTCCAGACCTGAAAAAATATTTTTTTTTGTGTGGCATAGGTGGGCATTAACTCGTTAATCCGTTAATCGTTAATTAACAAAGTTAACAAAATCGTTAACGGATTAACTTTTAAGTTAACTCAAAAAAATGTTAATGCTTTTATTAACTTCCGTTAAAAGGTCTTCAAACATTTTGGACGATTAACTTTTTAACGATTAACTTTAACTTTCGTTAAATTTTAAAATTTTCGATTAACTTTTACTTCCGTTACATTTTCGGATTTTTAACGGTTTAACGGTTAACGAAGTTAACTATTCGATTAACTGTGCCCACCTATGATTATAGGTAATTTACAAGGTATGTAAAGTATAATAAGGTAGCCTCACGGCTCGGCTCGAGAGAGGGAAATACATCATATGGGGTGCCAAAATGAGGAGAGAGGGAATGATGTTAAAAATTTCTTAAAAAATGTGCAATATCTCATTTTTGTAATAACGACCAAATGATCACAATGAAATTTAAAAAGATGAAATAAAGCTTAAAATCTACCTTAAGATTCTTAAAAAATATATTTTTATTTGCATTTTAAAAAGTTACTTAATTTTAAATATTTTTTGCTACAAAAAATTTCAGAAATACAACTAATCGTGCGTTGAGTGTAAAAAAATCTTTTTTTTTCATCAATTTATTGAAGTTAGCAGCTAAAATCATAAAACTGACCACGCAACATCCACTTGGATAACGCTGCCGACGATACAACATTCATTATTTGTATTGTAGTTTCGGTAAAAATCGATCAAACTTTAATTATTCGAAATAATTGAAAAGTGGACTTTTGTATCTTTTTTTTTTCATCTGTACAGTAGTTTTTTTATTAATTTATAGAGGCTCACGAAACGCAAACGACGATTTTAGTTGAAAACTTGTTACTTGGTGCAGAAAAATCGTAGAATTTTTTTTAAAGCTGATGGTCTAAATAAGCTTTGTAAAGAAAACAAAGAGATGTTTCAGTATTAATTTCCTTTTTGAAGACATTTTTACTCAAGTGACAAGTATTTGAATATTGCACCTTTTTAAAGAAAAAATCTTATTGACAAATGTCTTTAATTAAAAAAAAACTAAAGTACAACTTCACAGGGGGGGCGAAGCCCCCCTAGTATAACATCTAGGGAGGCAATTGCCCCCCCCCCCCCCCCGTAGTCGGCGCCAGTGTCTAAGGATGTAATGGTAGAAGTGTAACGAAAATGAGTGTACATTGAATATAGTTAAAAGAGATGTTAAAAGGTTTATATAGAAAGGAAGAAATGTATTAGTGTACCTAATATTGTATTGGTTATTTAATAATAAAGTGTATAAAGAATTAATCTCACTAAAATTCATTCATCATTTTTTAAATATAATTCGTCAATTTGTTGTATTCATTTGAGGGTAATGCTAATTTGTACCACTGGTTGAGAGACACTGGTATATTATGGAAGTTTGTGTACACTCATCTCGCGAGTTACCAACCGTACCAACCTTTGATTTACCGGCGGGCCAAACGCGCGATTTACCGCCTTTCTCCTATTCCCTCCATAATACTACCGTGATTTGTGTTTCTGCGCGAAATTTCAATTCACCAATCAACGTTGAGGTTGGCACGGTGGTGGGGGCCCCTCTTTACGTTGGCAATTCAAGCGGTTGAATTACCAACAACGCCGGATTTCACAACGTTGTTGGTAATTGAACCGCTTGAATTGACAACGTCGAGGGGTCCCCACCACCGTGCCGGCCTTAACGTTGATTGGTGAATTTAAATTACGCGCGGAGATAGCAATCACGGTAGTATTATGGAGGGGATTGGAGAAGGTTGGCATATCGCGCGTTTGGCCAGTTTCGAAATCAAGCGGTTACGAAATCGAAGGTTTCGAAATCGAGAGATGAGTGTAGTTGGCAAAATGTTTTTTATCTATGGTAAAATGTCTGCTCTATCTGACAGCTAGCTAGCGTCCGAAGTTTTCTACTGATTGTAAGTTAAGTACTTTCTGATAGTTTTCTATGAACCAGTCACTATTGTTTGTGTAACGAAGTCCAGAGATTTGTTTATTAGTTTTTAAAGATTGAACCTCAAGATAGAATCAAGTGCGCAAAAATGTTTAACGTGAAACAAGAAATAGAAGAAATCGAGTGTCCAGAATATATTGATACTTCGAATGAAAATGAAATATATATTAAACAAGAAAATATAAAGGAAGAAATCGATCCTTTGAAAGATGTTGAAACTTCTGATCCATTTGCTACAAGCCTTGTGCAAAAAAACCTGGTAATGAAAAACATTATTAAATTAAAATACATAGAATATGTTCCGATATACACTGCGACCACTGTGACTTCTGACGTTACTCGTGTATATTGGATCATCGTTCTATTTTAGATATTTACTGGATATACCGCAATTCAGAATGAAGACGTGATAAATTTATAACGATAAAGTGGCCAGATTCATAAAATTTCTATGCGGGTTATCAGTTTTAATACCCTTCCGCCCATATAAAGTTAAATAATAAATAAATAACTCAAATATTGTTTTCAATAATGGAAATAATAGCAATTCATAAAAATTTGATTGTTGCATCAATTTACTTAACTATATTTGTAACAAGTTTATTAGGCACTTAATACATTGTACATTACATTAATACAGTTATATAGTAATTACAAGAATTATAATACATTAAAGTATGATTCTAGTTGCTTCACATCTTCAGCTTACGAGCGCTGACCTCATACTGATGTTTCCAGGGTGCCAACCTTTTACAATATTAGTGTATTTCAATTAAAGTATAATAACGTATTCTTATTTACATTTATTATTTATTCTTGATTGTATGTATCATAAATGTTATTCATTGATCTTTAAATAACTTGATAATAACAAATACATGTAAAGTTAACTTTAAATTCATCTACTTCTGTCAGTTGATTTCAAATTTAACCCTTCGTCTGTACACTATATTTTTCGAGACACGGTCTGTACACTGGGTCTTTTAGGGAACAGTCACGTTTTCAAAGTTTTATAGGGTTTCAAAAAATCTTTTAAAAAATCAGGGTTACTTCTTAAAGTGTCTACTACATGGCTCAACAGTTGTCAAAGCCTAAAGTTAAAAACCATTGGTAATAAAAATTTAAGTATAGTCAAAAATAGAGCAAGAACGGGATTTTGTTAAAAAAATTGTAACTTTGCAATAAACAAATATATAAACAAAAGGTTATATGTTTATGAAGCTTAGATTATGACCTTTCAAAAGAATATAGTGTCATTGGCATAACCTCCAAAAAGTTTAATTATTTGGAGTGGGAAATATTTTACGGATTCAGGCATGTCATAAATAAACTAAATGGTAATTATTTTGCACAAAATCAGTGTTTTTTTGACATAAAAATAGTCAAAAAAGCCTAGAATTACATGAAACATTTATTTTAGCCATGAAAAGACGAAAAAAGCTAAAAAAACGGTATCCATTTACCTCAGAAAACACTAACGCCGTCTGTACACTGACCCATTTAGGGAACGGGCGCAACTTGCATCTGCAAATTGTCAGATCAGGGTGCCCTTTGAGCCTTTAATCCCTACTTATACCTAGTTTTTTAGGCGAGGTAGCACAAGCCCGCCCCCCATTCGTAGGAGAGATATTGAAATTTGAAATTTCGACTTTTTTAAAAGACCCAGTGTACAGACGAAGGGTTAAAATCACATGATCAGAGCACTGTGAGCACTGTATGTATTTTCTTACAGTACTCGCAGTACAAAAATAGCGGCCATCAATGACGTCATGTGACCACTGGCCAGTGCACGCAGTGTATATTGGAACATACACATAGTACACTAATCTCTTGATTTAATAACCTTCGATTTAACACGTTGACTGCCAACTACGAGATAACTCGTAGATTGCATTCTTTGCTAGGACGCCGACTACTGTGTTTACTTGCCGTATTCGTGCAGCTACGATTAAACTTGCAGTATATCAGTATGTAAAATAAATTAAAGAAGTTTTATAATTTTAAAATAATTCTTTAGTTTTATTAGATATGCTTTTATCATTTTTTGTTTCTTGTACTTTTTCTCTAAAATTTATGGTTTCTCAGTAAAAAAATATTGAAAGTTCAAAATCTTAAATTATTTTGTTAGATATCTTGGAAAGGTAAGGTTGTTAAAAAAAAGTTTTCAATGAAAGATTCGTGTCTTTTCACGTTAAATAAAATTACTTGATAAAAACTATAGGTTCCTATTTATAAAAATGATGTAGACCTTCATATCACCCTGAAAACACTACCTAAAAAAATTTCATCCAAGTACGTCTATGTCCCCCTCCAAACTATACAACTTTTATCTAAAAAGTTTTTTTGATAACATTTCACTGTAAAAGTTATCAGAGGTTTGCACTTAAAATGGGTCATCCTGTATACATATGCACAATTTACAATATATTTTTTAATTTAATCAAATACTCTGCCCTATTTGATCTTTTAGGAGATAAAACAAAAACAGAATATTTTCCCATAGGTGGACACAGTTAATCGAAAAGTTAACTTCGTTAATCGTTAATTCGTTAATAAAAAAGTTAACTTCGTTAAAGCGTTAAAATTCCAAAAATTTAACAGAAGTTAAAGTTAACCGAAAATTTAACGAAAGTTAAAGTTAACCATCCAAAATGTTTGAATAACTTTTTAGGGTTCCGAAGAAACCCTATTAATCTCACTTTGTCGTCCGTCCGTCCGTCCTTTTCACTCAAAGCTCTATAGCTCGTAAACTATATAAGCTAGAACCTTGAAATTTTGACAGAATATGTAAAATGACACCCTCTAGTAAAATATGTACAAATATTTTGGAAAAATATTTTTTTAGGGGGGTGCTAAGAAGCTAAAGACAGCCAAAAAAATATTTTTTTTATACCAAGGCAAGTGGCACATCAAAATGTGTAACCAAGCTAGTGTAATTTGATCCTTATTCTTATTTTTTTATAAATCAAAAATGGCGCCTACAGGGGGCTTTAAAGCAAATTCAAAAAACCAAAAAAAATGTATTCCAAGTCGTGTGGGATGTCGAAATGCAGATCTCAGTGAGTAGAATATGACAGTATTTTTTATTTTTTTTATAAATCAAAAATTGCGCCTACAGGGGGCTCCAAGCAATAATTTTGTCTGCCCCCCCCTCTAACTCGGTAACTACTGGCTCGAAAAATCTGAAAAAAATTAGGTAATGAGGCTTTGTTGAGACTACCAACGACAAATACTAAAGTCACCAATATCATTTCAAATTTTGGAGAAAAAGGGAGGGGTGTCACATTTTTTTATTTTTATTTTTTTATCTGGGCATGTGGGGTGTCGAAATGTAGATCTCAGTGAGTAGAATATGACAGTATTTTTTATTTTTTTTATAAATCAAAAATGGCGCCTGCAGGGGGCTTCAAGTAAACAAAAATTTGTCCACCCCTCTCTAGCTCGGTAAATACTGACTCAAAAAATCTGAAAAAAAATTGGTAATGGGGTTTTTATAATACTAGTAACGACAAATATTAAAATCAACAATATCATTTCAAATTTTGAAAAAATAGGAAGGGGCGTCATGGATTTATTTTTATTTTCATATCTAGGCTTGTGGGGTGTCAAAATGTAGATCTGAATTAATAGAATATGATTCTATTTTTATATTTATTTTTAACTCAAATATGCACCTGTAAATGGCTCTAAACAGTCCACGTAGTATATACTTCGGAACCCTTATGGCATACACTGGTGTATGTCTTGACAAATTTATTTTTCTATTTCAACAACTTTCTTATGTACTTGTCTAGTACAGTCAAAGCGTCGTAAAAAATAAGGCAACCGTACATTTTGAGTAGGCAGCAATTTTTTTAGGTGGATTCGTAGAAGGATCATCCATGACTCTAAAACTCATTTTTTGGGTTTCTGAAAGATATTGTTTTTCCACGATCTTGAAAATAAGGGTGCAGTTAGTTTTTTTATTTATCTCCGTAACAGTCAGCTTAACAAAAATTTTCTATGAAGCATTTTTGAAGGTAATCAAAGTGTCTATAACTTTTATTTTTACCTTTTTGGCGTAACATTAAAAATAAAAATTTTATGAGCAAAAAAGGATAAAAAATAGGGGATGAAAATCTTTAAGGCAAGATAACTATTATATTTTTAGTCCTACAAAAATAGTACTTCTGACCTTTTTTGTAGAATTTTTCTTAACAAACAATCGAATCTATTCATTTTTTTATTTGGTTTATTTTTATTGATGTTTCAGCATTATTAAGAGAGGTAAATTGAAAGTATAAGAGTTACAAAGGTACAAAAAATTGTTGATACAAAAAAAAGTTTCAAATAAAAGTTGTTCGCTATAATATTTCCTACAACTTCTATTTTGAAAAAAATATTAAAATTTCATTTGTTTATCCGCTACGCTAACAAATGTGGCTAAAAGCACACTTTATTAAGTTTTAATATCTAATTAATTATAATGTTTTTTTTTAAGTTGTTACCCCTGGAAAAGGAACATTTTATAGTTAAGCACATTCATTGTAAATTTGGGATTGATATCTTGAACTGTTATTGTTGTATTAAACTGTTAATAAATTGTCTTTTGATTTACAGTAAAAAATTTTCTATAAACTTTTTTTTTGCACAATTGAGATAAATAAAAAAACTAACCCCTTATTTTCAAGATGGCAGAAAAACAATATCTTTCAGAAACCCGAAAAATGAGTTTTAGAGTCACGGATGATCCCTCTACGAACCCACTTAAAAAAATTGCTGCCTACCCAAAATGCACGGTTAAATGACGCTTTGACTGTACTAGTCATCAAACAACCAATGTAACGGACTAAAGTTAACAAAAGCGTTAACACTTTTTTGGGTTAACTTAAAAGTTAATCCGTTAAGCATTTTGTTAACTTCGTTAATTAACGATTAACGAGTTAATGCCCACCTATATGTGTTTTCCTAGGTTGTACCTATTTCAACTTGTAATCAGCATAATTTATATTGAATTATCAATTATCGTTTTGCAGGTAAACTTGGAAGTTAAAGAAGAAATCCAGATAAACACCGACATTCAAAATAAACAAAACGACCTCAACGAAACAAATTGCAGTGGTCAATATTATATTTTACTTAACTGTGAGTTAAGAACCACAGACCAAAGTGATAATTTAGAAAGACATATATGCAGTGTGTGCACGAAAGAATTTAAAAGAGGTGGCAATCTAACGCAACACATGTTAATACATACTGGTCAACGACCATTTAATTGCGACCAATGTGAATATAGCTGTAGACAAAAAAGTCATTTGAAAACACATAAAATAACACATTCTAATGAACGACCTTTTAAATGCGAACAGTGTGAATTTAGTTGTAAACAAAAATCTTATTTAAAATTACATAAGTTAATACATTCCAACGAACGACCATATAAATGTGACCAGTGTGAATGTAGTTTTAAACAAAAAAGTAATTTGGTTTCACATAAATTAAGACATTCTTTAGGGACGTTGAGGGTAAAAATTTAGTATTGTAACGAAAATGTAACGAAATGTTACGCGGTGAAAATATACACTATGGGTAAATGGGTATATAGAAATTGTCTTTTACCTAAATAACACAGCTGTATGTGAGTATTGCCTATATAAAAAATAACTTTTAAACTCGATTTAATACTGGTGCTGCCAACTTGAACTAACTAAAACCGACATTTACATTTGATTGGTCAAATGTAAATGTCCTCCTGATTGGTAGATTATTACATTATAATATTTAAATTTCATGATTTATAAATACAGTAGAAACCGGTTATAACGATGTACCAGTTATAACGACGCAGAATAAAAGTCCCGGCTCAATCCCACATGATTGCCTGTTATAATATACCATTTATAACGACATCGTTTATAACGAAATACCAGTTTTTGAACGACTATCTGTTTACAATATTTTGAGAGAATTTTATCGGTTTGTACGACGGACTGACTTGTTTCAATTTTTTTTAAATATAGTATTTTTATATAGGCAATACTCTTTGCACATGTGTTATTTAACATTAATTAAAACAATTTTGTGTTTTTATGTCATTAATCTTAACGTAAGAATATTATGTTTATACTTTAATAATTCGTGATGTTTTATTGTGTCTGACTTAATCTGTGCATTTAATTTTTTGTACAATAAAAAATATTGTTTGACATAATACATAATGTTTTGTAGGTTAGGTTTAATTCTAATAAACAGAAAACAGATGTAGATTTCAAATCGTATACGTACATGATTGGTGGAGAGTAACCAATCAGAACGCACCTCGTAATGTCAAACTATGATTCCGTAAAATCAAGGTTAGTAAATACACAGGTTGCCTCATGAGCTTTTGACCAATCAGCAAATGACGTCATCCGAGGCTACACGTGTTATGATTGGACACATCATTCCCTCTCTCTTCATTTTGGCACCCCAGATGATGTATTTCTCTCTCTCGAGCCGAGCCATGAGGCTACCTTATACTTTACATACCTTGCCGTAAAATAACGTTATTAAAGTGTCTCTATTCTAATCTATTCTGAATATCATAATATAGTATTCGGGTATTCGTAAATATTTTATATTTTATTATTTTCTTGTTTTATTTTGACGATATCTTCACCCACAGATGGTGAATTTTACAAAATTTCAGCATACTCATGAAATTTTTAGTTTTTCCGATAAATTACCTTAAAAAATCGAATTATCTGATATTACGACATTCGGTTATAACGACCTAAAATTCCGGTCCCTTCGATGTCATTATAACCGGTTTCTACTGTATGGACTTTGAAATAATATACAATTAAATTTTAATTTGATTAAATAGTATAGTGAAATAATGTTACGAATTATTAAATAAAATATTAGTTTTCTTTATAAATTTATATGCATTACATTATTTTGTTCATCTAATCAAGTTAAAATTGACATTATTCGTAGTCGTTTTTCAATCATGCCAAAGAAGTGTAACTTCTAACGCGTGTACATAAGTACACACACTCAATGGTTTTTTTTTTATATAAATGCGATACTTGTTAAATTAATAAATAAAGAAATTAAAATGTTGAATATTTTTTCTAGAGATGCCACGAATATTCGGCTACTATTCGGTATTCGGCTATTTTTTTTTTACTATTCGGTATTCGGCCGAATAGTTCTGAATATTCGGCCGAATACCGAATACCAAATCGTTAAATTTTTTTTACAAAAACTCAGCGTATTTAATACTTAAAATCTATCAGTGGTCAGTTATGATGAATGAAAATTTTTTTTTAGCATTTGTTACACAGATCTTGCTGTTACACAACAAGCAAACTGCCAGTTTATTGTCTTCACTAAAAATTTCATTATATTCCCAAATAGGTGATTTTTATTAAATGGTGCCATTTCGTAAAGCTTTTCACGAACAAACAGTAATATTTTTTAAGATAAACAGTGTATTATATTAAGGTGACCATCTGTCCTCTTTTTTTATTTTCGAAACTTTTGTCCTCTTTTTTTTGTTATTTGGTAAAGATGTTATCCATAAAATTACAAAAAAATAATTATTTTATTTTTCTCAAAAATAATAATAATTATTGAAATTAATCATTATTGACTCAAAATTTTCGTCAATCATGATTATTAATTATATATTTATATTTTTAACTGTCTGGAATTGAAAAAATAAACCCGAATTAAAGTTTATAATTTCATTTTAATTATAAACTGAAAAAAATTATATATAGGTAATTCTGTTTTTGTATATTGTACAATATATACGAGTACAAATTTGCAAAAAAGTCCTATCAATTAATTTTTAAATTTTTATAAAATGTTCAAGGTCCAAAAATAATATGACCTTTTTCCGAGGAGTTTTCTGAATGGTAGGGAGGGTACTCCTATTTTATCCTCTTTTTTATTTTTATAATTCTAGTCACCTTAATTATATCTTAAACAAACAATCAATATATGTACCTACACACTTTTCTTGTAACAATCAACAAATAAATAATGCGTGTTGTGACACGACCTACTCGCAAATGAAACAAATATGCCCACGAAATGCACTAAGTGTCACCGAATATTCGGCCGCCGAATATTCGGCGCTTCGGCCGAGAGCCTAGCCGAATATTCGGTATTTGGCCAAATCACTATTCATGGCATCTCTAATTTTTTCTATCTCCTTCATTCAATACTTTCCAAACCATAGAGATAAGTATTGTGCCGACCAAGGCTGTTTATTTATAACAATTTACATTTGAAGTCTAAACTTGTCTAAATGACTAAATATGAACAAGTTTCGAGGTTAAGGAAAGGGTCACGTGATAGCCAGCTAAAAGTTGATCGACGCAGCGTTATTTTATTGTGCTGACTTGTTTACTCAACTGTTTGAAGTAAGCGTTTGCGTAGCGGCCCGTTTAGCGAAACCGATTTGAGCAGCATCTCAGCCGCTGACGTTCGCTAAACGCACCCAATATTACATAGAGACAGTAATTGTTTGTTATTTAATTCTACATATCATCATTAAAAAATATATAGGATGTTCCATTTGAAAAAGTTTAGAAAAATAACTTTGAAGTTATCAAAATTTGAAAATTAATTTTGAACATCCTGTACATGGTGGCTTTACGATATTTAAACAAGAGCACCCTACAACCTCCTACAATAAGGTTCTCACTTAATTTCGTCTTCAAAGCTGCGGCCGCGGTAGTGGTGAATTGTTATGTGGAGTAATATAAACACCATTTTTTTTTAAATATATTATTACTTCTAAATCGGACATTAGATGGGGCTAATATTTTAGATATGAATAAACATCCCAAGAGAAGTGTTAAATATTAAAAAATATTTGGGGCATTCCATTTAAAAAAATTAACTTAAGCGTGCCACACTTTTGTAGCAGCCTGTATATTTGAAAATAATTTCTATGTACGCCAATACCTCGCTTTGCGTCGTTTCGTTTTGCGTTTTTTCGAAGTTACGTCGCGGCTGAATTAGTACTAATTTTCACTGTGTGTCGTTAGATTTTCGAAGTTGCGTTGTTTTGGGTTCGAGTCTTTAATTTTAACTTATTGTTAGTATTTTAACCAAGGTAAGTAAATGACTATATAGGTATGCTGACTTGCCTTGTGACGTCACCACGAAGTTCTTTTCAACATTCTAGATTTCAAATGGTCGCCAACGCTGTCAAACTGTCATAATATAAATTTGATCAATATTGATTTATTATTGTGTTCTGTGTCTGTGCTATTCATTTATTGTTATATTGAAGCTTCAGACATGATATTAATTATATTTATTATATTTATTTGTGATTTGTGTTTAATAAACTTTAATATTATGACAGTTAAAATCATAGATAAATAAAAAAATCAAGAAGATAGAAAAGAACTTCATGGTGACGTCACAAGTAAGCAAACCTAGTCATTTACTAACCTTGTATTTTAACAGTTTTTAATTTAACCTCCAAACAAATTTCCAAAGCAATGTGTTTGATTGACGAAACTATGGAGATTTTTTTAAAAAACGATCCTGACAACGGAAGGAGTTTTAAAGTTCCTGGGCGGTAGCTACGAATATCAATTGCTACAAGGAAATTTATTTTACGTTGAAAAAAAAGCTGTTCAGCAAACATTGGACCATTTTTTTGTGAATGAAAGCCGACTTACGACAACAGCCACTATGGACAGTGATTAATTGTTTTTTTGTATGTATGTAATAAAATTTTATATTATTTTTGTTTTTTAAATGTTTACTTTGTTCAATTTTCTTTTTAAAAAGTAATATTTTTGTAACCTTGGAACCTATCTTCGATCTTTACATGATTTGCTATAGAAAATCATAATTCACTTTGCGTCGTTTCAATTTGCGTCGTGTTTTTTGGAACGTAACCACGACGCAAAGTGAGGTATTGGTGTATGCGCATTTACCAACATCTGCATTAAAAAAATTTTTATCTGTTACGGTGTACGAGCTATCGAACAACCGAGCATTATTCCCCCACCCTGTATAAAAATAACATTTAAGCCCGGGCGCACATTGAGACGTAGGCGACGCAGCGCAGGGCAGCACAGCACAGATTTTGTGTATCCCATGTTTGTACTTACGAGCGCTAATTGAGAGGCAGGGCAGGGCAGCGCAGTTCAGTGCCTGCGTGAACCTACGTCGCGCAGTGTTTGTGACACAGTTTATTGCGAACGTGTCACGTAGTTTTTATTACTATTCATTTTTATTATTCATATTTTATTCTATATTTTATAATATAAGATATTATATTATATGTATATAATCGTTTATCTGAAAATTCCGATGTTAGAACGAATTAACCGTGACTTATTCTTTTCTTCATGTACGCTTTTTTTCCAAATAGACAAGAAACTGCGTTGCAATGTGCGGTCACTCAAGTCACGCAGCAAAAACTGTGCTGCGCTGCCCTGCGCTGCGCTGCGTCGCCTACGTCTCAATGTGCGCCCGGGCTAATGGTATACTAATTACTAATTACCTACACTACACTGTTTTAAAAAAAAATCATCAGTGAACTAGTTTTTCATATATTTAATTTTTAAAGTGAAAACTTCTTTAGCCCCGTTGATAATCTGAATTTTGAAGAAGTGATTAAGGATGTATGGCACGTACAGTCTGAGTCAACAATAATGTAAATCTAGATGCAATGGACGATCAAAATCAAATTATGAATTAATCACTTTAAATGATTGTAGAAAAGTCAAATTCGTTCATAAAATACTTAAACAATATTAGTACTTATGTTTAAAACCTTATTTCCCATTTTTAACTGTTATTTTACAATTTTAGTCAAAAACTTAATATTTGTGTTGATTACATGAAAAAATTTTATTCTGAATTTATCCGTCGGATTTAAAAACAAAAGAATCATTTTATTATTATAAATGACAGAAATTCAAATATTATTAAATAACATTGTTTAGAACATATGTAGAATATACAAATGCAATGAAAACAATAATATTAGTAGTTTATATGCTTTTATATATGAAAAACTATGTAATAAAACAAATCATTACATTTAAGAACGCCATTTTTTTTTATATATTTTTCAGCAGTAATTATTTTTTTCTCGCAATTTAAGTTCTGTAAGAGTATAATTTTTTTTATGAAACGTGTTACTAAATATGTAAGTGACGTGTTGTGAAAATATCAGAAATTTTTCGGTGTTGGAACCATGTGTATTATTACAATGTAACCATCAATATACCATTCTGCCATAAGAGCCCATGTTAATTTCGTTAATTTTAAAAAAATAATAACTCTCAAACTATGTAGTAGAACCTTCTGAAATTTGGTGTGGGTACTTAAGTTTTATTAAAGAATAACTCCTCCAAATTTAAACCATTTCTCGGTGAAATGAGATACCTGCCATACATCCTTAAGTATTTTACTCATCTCAAATCTAGAACTAACCTGTGAATGATAAAAGAGTTACTTTTGTAGATTATATTATTATCTATTCATTTAATGTGACTGTAATGAAATAAAAATAAATCTAGAACCTTGTTTATCTACTTTCTTTGTCTATCCTAACAAAATAGTGCTCTGTCAAGGTCATAGGGGGCCCCATTATCCTAATGTGCCCAGGGCCTCCAATAGGTTAAATACGGCCCTGACTAAAACGGTAGATAACCATGAATTTTATTTAACGATGTTCTGGTCGTACAATCTGAGGCAAAAATAATATAAATCTAAATGAAATGAAAGAACAAAATTAAATTATGAATTATTCACTTTAAATGCCTGTAGGAAAATCAAATTCGTTTTTAAACTACATAAACAATATTAGTACTTATGTTTAAAACCTTATTTCGTATTTTAACTGTTATTGTAGCCAAAAAAATGAATATATTTGTTAATGATATGAAAAATTTTGTTTGTGAATGTCATTTAAATTCAGTATTCAGTGCACTGTTGCCAATTTATCACTTTTTTATTTTATAATTTTTATAATTTATTACTTTTTATAATTTTTTTTACACAATATTTTTTTTTCTCTGAAATGAGTTAGTAAAAAATAGGATTGTGTGGTTTTATGAAACCACGGTAAAAGTGAAACATTATAGACATTTAACTAAAAATTTTCGGAATAATAAATTCAAGCACTCAAAATTGAAATAAATCCATAAACAACAACATGCACCAGCAAAAAGTTCTAATAATTCTAATAAATTCTATATAACAACCAAACAATTTCTGTCTCTTACATTTGACACGGCTCTTTTTTCGAGTCAGATGCACTGTCCATTTCTTTATGTCTATGGCTCTGACGTATTTACCCCTACTCCGCGGCCGAGCGACATGCAACACACAGACGAAAAATTTTGAGACGATGTAATAAAAGTTTCACTTTAAAAGTTAGTACATAAGTAAAACAGATAGTTTTTACTATAAATAAAAAAAGGTACTTGTCAATTATGGTCCCAATTTTTGAAAAAACTAAAATCACTAGGAACGAAACAAAATTCGTATATAGATAGGTAAATGTCATGTATTATATATACACTATACACGTATGATGAAATCAGCGCCAATGTGACTAAAGTTTGTACTATTAATTTCAATATTTTTAAATAGGTAATTAAGGTAATTATTATAATTTTGGGGCGAAATCGTGTTGTTTACTTAGGGTAGGTTATTAATACGGTTAGGGGTTAGGTGGGTTAGTAGGGTTATATATATTTCACTTCCTACCTCAATTATTATTTAAAAATTTAATTGTCGTATTAAAATTAATAGTGCAAACTTTTGTCACATTGGCGCTAATTTCATCATGACATATGCCTATCTACGCACGAATTCTGGTTCGTTCCTAGTGATTTTAGTTTTTTCAAAAATTGGGACCATAATTGATAAGTACCAAAAAAAATATTATAAATTAGGGGAACCCGGGGCGGAATGGGGTAGCGGGGCGGAATGGGAAATGGGTGGTGCTCTCCCTATGGACGACGGAGACACGTGTTTTTTGCACACAATGTTTAGTTCGTTGTGCTACACAGTACAAAGTTGCCGTTTTTAGTGTAAGAGTGCATTTAGTGTGAATTCTACCGAATGTCCAAGAAAAAGCTTACAAATTGTAATTTTTGCTTTACGACACCAAGGTAGTTACACTGTATACTATTTTTTATTCGGAAATTTACATTACATGTTTGTTTCATCATACTCTTGACTAACTAAAAGTCTAGTGATAACTCAAGGTCAACACATATAACGGCCATAATACTCATGTTATAAAGAACGTTACGTCGGGGGCAGAATGGGGTACACCTAGTGGTGTGCTGGAGACGGCTCGCGCGAGCCGGTTGTTAAATTATTCCGCGAATAAAAGTTCGGACCATTTCTATATTTTCGGCGAACATATTCAAATGTTGAATTTCAAACATATCTATTTCTTTATTAATTACAAAAGTACAAATTCAACATTGCAAAATCAAAAAAGGTTGTCACAGACAACATAAACTGGACAGTGTCGTGTTGACAGCTTTTTATGATTTTATAGTGTCGAATTTGTACTGATAATATGAAGACAATAATAAATAAAGGACTGTTTTTTGCTATTATACATGTATTTATAACATTTGAATATGTCCACCTGAGCGTCAATTCCCACGTGGCCGCGTTTTGCTCTTTTCTACAGTTCTGCCAATCGTTTTTAAATTTTCTTAACACAACCCATGAAGATAGAGATAAGAGATGATACTCTGTATATATGTAATAATATTTTATGTGTCACAATATGATCGCGGATGTGGGCGATCTCTCGTGCATGGACCAATAACAATTTCCCATTCCGCCCCAGGGGGTGGGGCGGAATGGGAAATTTCATATTTTTTTTCAGACACCATTTTTTTATTGTTGTTATCAACTTAGATAAGTTTAGCTGTAGTTTTTTTGTAGATAAATAAGTAAATAAAAGTACACATTGACAAATAATGGTGTTATTTATTTCAAACCCTCTCAACTTGTAATCAAAACTTAGCTACCCCGTTCCGCCCCATGTTCCCCTAAAGGTGAGCATGATCCCCAACTTTAGAGGGCTATATCTTAAAAGTTTGAGTTTTTAGGACTTAGTGCCCATTGACACTTTTAATCTACTCATCAAGGACTATCAGAATCCAAAGTTTCAAAGAGTTTGACCGAAACCCCTTTCCCATAAGGATTCTGCGGAGTCCTTTCAGATGCAAAATAGGGTCTCTCGGACCAATGTTTGGATTCACAGATAGCGGTTAGTTACCGGTTACACTGACCAGCGAGTTTCGATTGGTTGATTTATGGAATTTCTGGTAGAATGTACCAGAAATACGATAAATCAACCAATCAAAACTCGCCGGTCAGTGTAACCGGTAACTAACCGCTATCTGTGAATCCAAACAATGTGTAGCGGTTGAGAAACACTGGTTTATAGCAGATTTCTACCATTGAACCACCCTTATCTATGGTCACTAGCGAGTAGCGACTGGTGTCTGATAACTTCAACTAGTTAGCGTCCGTTGTTGTATTTTATTTATTGTGAGTTTAATAATTTCTCTTACATTAGATCTCAACGAAGTAACGTAGTCCAGACTGTCACAGTTTTTGTTATTTTATAAATAATCTTTGGTCTCAAGATCAAATAAAGTGTGTAAAAATGTTTCACGTGAAAGAAGAAGTTACTGAAATTGAAGACGAAACCAATCTTCTACAAGATATTGATGTTTATGATGAATTTGATATATATTATAAACAAGAATACCAGGTAATTAAAAACACGAATAATATTTATATAGTTTTTTGCTACAGTAAATAAAAATTTAATGTACACTCAACATTCTGCTATACGACGGCAACGGTAATTCAAAAATTCCACTACACGACGGCTAGAGGGGCACCCACCACCACGCCGACTTTAACGTTGATTGGTGAATTTAAACGCGTAGAAATATAACAGTCACGTTGGTATTATGGTGGGGATGGGGGAAGGACGTATGATTAGAACTGTCGGCACATTGTATAACGAAGCGGTCGTGTAGTGGATGGTCGTATAGCAGAGTGCTGAGTGTACTATGTTAATATTTGACACATGACTATGACGCGCATGTGTAAATGTAAAAGGAAAATAAAACAGTGGCTCTAAAACAATTGTATCAAATGAAATACATTTTTATTTATGTATTTATTTTTATCTTTTCCGAGATCCTCATAGTGGTTGGTCTCTGGTATTTAGACTTCCTGTATTTTTGATTAAAAAGGACGGACGGACGACAAACAGTGATAAATAGAGTTTCTTCTGATTCCTGAAAAAACCTATTTACTATACATATATCAAAAAAAATGAAGTTAACCTTCATATCACCCTGAAAACACCACCTAAAAAATTTCATCCGGGTACGTCTATGTCCCCCTAAAACCATGTAACTTTTATCTGAAAAGTTTTTTGATAACATTTTACCATAAAAAGTTATTAGAGGTGTGCACTTAAAATGGGTCATCCTGTATACATGTATGCTAGTGTGTTAACCATGAAGCATTTAATAAGGAGGGTGAACTGACCCTCGAGCTGGGTGTTCTCTCGTGCTCGGACCGCTGCGCAGTAGTTGACTGCGCAAACGTATAGTTGTGTGCGTACCGCAATGTATAAACTAACAGAGCGGTGACTGCGCACAAAGTAAATTCTTTACTTCTGCACAGAGTTTCGACAAATGCCGACCGCCCACTCCAGGTTCATCTTTTCGGCCTACCCCTTCCACTGACAATGAGTTTAATCACCTTATTATATACTTTATGGTGTTACTGTTAACCCTCTAGCATTGTTAAATTCCCAATAAACAGGTATTGTCGGATAATTAACATTGTATCGGTTAGTTAATCATTTGTCGTTTTGCAGGGAGACTTGGAAATCAAAAAAGAAAATCTAGCAGACACCGACATTCAAAATGAGGAAACAGGAAATCAAAATCTCAGTGATACTAGTTGTACACAAAAAAATAAATTTGATAAACGTAAATTAACACATTCTAACAAACGCACTATTAAATGCGACCAGTGTGAATACAGTTGTAGACTGAAATGTCATTTGAAACAACATAAATTAATACATTCTAATAAACGACCATTTAAATGTAACAAGTGTGAATATAGTACTAAACGAAAAGATAATTTGAATAATCATAAATTAAAGCATTCTAATGAACGACCTTTTAAATGCGACCAATGTGAATATAGTAGTAAAGATAAAGGAATATTGAATAATCATAAATTAATACATTCTAATGAACGACCATTTAAATGCAACCAGTGTGAATATAGTAGTAAAGACAGAGGAACTTTGTATAAACATAAATTAATACATTTTAATAAACTACAATATAAATGCGCACAGTGTGAATATAGGTCTATTCGAAAATATGATTTGAATAAACATAAATTAACACATTCTAATGAACGACCATTTAAATGTGATCAGTGTGAATACAGGTCTATTCGAAAATATGATTTGTATAAACATAAATTAATACATTCTAATGAACGACCATTTAAATGTGCCCTGTGTAAATATAGTTGTAAAGACAGAAAATATTTGAATAAACATAAATTAAAACATTCTAATGAACGACCATTTAAATGTGATCAGTGTGAATATAGTAGTAATCGAAAAGGTTATGTGAATAAACATAAATTAACACATTCTAATAATCAAAGTTTTAAATGCGACCAGTGTGATTTTAGTTGTAGCCAAAAAAGCATGTTGATTAGACATAAATACTTTACATAGACACAGAGCCGGCCTTTGCGATTCTGGCGCCCCAGGCGAGATTTTTTTTTGACCCCCCCCCCCTCCCAAAAATGGCGAACAGCAAAAAAAAGTCTGACGGACAAAAAAAATCAGTGATAATTTGAAAAAAAAAATATTTATTAAAATTAATGATTAAAAAATGTAGAGTTGAGTAATCAATGTTGTCTGCATATGTATGTATTATCACTGAAAAAAAATATAATGGTGGAATGATACATACATAACATATATTATAACAGTAAAGATAATTACAAAAAAGGGAATTTATTTCGCGCGGTCGTTTTAACTCCGTTTTTATAAATTTTACGCTCCTTTGCGATTACACACTTTTAATTGCTGAAGAAGAATATTATTGGATTTCAAACTTCCGCCGCCCCTCTCGACCTGGCGCCCCGAGCGATCGCCCTAACCCCCCTAAACCTGTCACTGTGCATGTCGATAATGCAGTTTTTATTTGACACTTATTATTATTCCAGTGTGTTCAGAAACGTCACACATAAACTTTAGAAATTTCGTAAACTATTTTTGATATTAAACATTTTATTAAGTAAAATGAATTATTTTGCAGAAAAAAAAAACAAAATTAGTATTAAAAAAATATGTAAAGCTTAAATTTGGAGCCCTAGAACAGAACATAGAAAATCAGTTCATGACAATTGGCGCCCCCACGAAATTGGCGCCCCAGGCTGTCGCCTGGGTCGCCTGGCCGTTCGGCCGGCCCTGCTATCTGAAATCCTCAAGCGTGACGTCACAATCGCATTTTCGCGTTCCAAATGTCATGTGTCACATGTGAATCTAGCTAAGCCAATTTTTAAAAGTGATTGTTTTATTAAAGTTTACGTTTTTTGTTAAGGTAAATACATTTACTTATTCATTTAGCTATAAGTTATCGATTCCAATAATAATTTCTCAAGACTTTGCCTGCTTTCTGTGAAGAAAAAGGATTTTAAATTTTTTTAAAAGTCAGGTTATTTAACGCTTTGACTAACGCATGTTTTATTTATTTTTAGATAAACGTGTTTGTTGTGACTAATTGTTATGGTTTAGAAGCCTACAAAACAAGAAATGTTGATTCTAAGAACAAAAACAAAGTATTAGATGAGTGATACAAAACCTAACTATTTACTTTCCTCATTTTACTATTTACAATAACCAATTTGTTTGAAAATTATACCTGTAATACATACCTTATAGCTATATGAACCTATAATATTGCTTATAAACTCAAACACCAAAGAAAATTTTAATAAAACTGTGATTTTAAAATCAGCAAAGCTAGATTCATGTGTCAAAATTTGTTTATTTGGAACGCGACAATGGCGGTTGTGACGTCACAACTTGTGGAGTGAGCACACGGCAGACTTTCTTATACATAATAATGACAGTGAACAGCGTACGTGATTTTTATTTTATTGGAGGATATTTCTGACAAACTAATACAAGATAGAATAAAATGAATGAGATATAAACTATAGAAATATTATTATATACATTATGTATAGAACCTTAGAGCATATACCTACTAGAGGCAGCCTTTCCGTCCGCCGTCCGATCAAGCCTGCGAGAGAGAAAGCGCTACGACGCTACATTCTTTCTCTCTCGCTCCGCGTGCTGATCAGTCGGTGGGGAGAGGCAAGTGCTTCCCGCTATTACTGGTACCAATTAGTACGCGAAGTGAGAGAGAAATGATGTAGCGTTATGGCGCTTTCTCTCTCGCACACTTGTTTTGCACGGCCGAGCGGCAAGGTTGCCTCTAGTAGGTATATGCTCTAAGTATAGAACGAATTTTGTTTAACGTAATTACTAAGATGTAAATGGATGTTAACTCTTGTCATTTTAAAAAAAATGTTTTAGATAAAAAATGTCGAGTATGTTATTATCTATAATTTATTCCCCATACATTTTTTTCCAACACTAATGATTTAGCCAGAAAGAATTTTTTAAATAATTATTTAGAATAATCCACACTGTTTATTCTCAGTATTACGTATAAGAAAGACCCATGGTACCTATGGCAAACATGTACACTGTTCAATCTCTGTAATACGTATAAGAAAGTCCCACGACACTCATGGCAGATATTTCTTCTCTGTTATGAACCATTTGCAATTTAATTAAAAACGAATACTTATTAAAAAAAATATTTTTTTCAAAAATTTGTTTTTTTTCGAAAAAATGAATAGAACATAAATTATAGATAAAAACATTACCTACAATTTTCAATTTGGCCATTTTTCTCTAATTCGCACTGTTTCAATGTAATTCGAAAAATTCAAAAATCGATGTAGGTAAACATCCGTTTCCGGTTGAAATATCGTTTTCAAAAATAGGAGGTTTTCATCCCAGACAAAAATTAATCTTAAGTATAAAATTTCATCTTTCTACGATTTGTCGTATTTGAGTTACACTCATTACAGCGCCTACAGACAGACAGAGCGACAAAAAAAGACATCTGAAAGTGAGATTCATTAATTAAAAGGTAATTTTCGATAAGGTTTAAAAGCTAGGGGTAATCATAGACATAGGAATATATTCCTATGTCCATGGGGGCTATATATTAGGTCGATGTAAATATTGCAATTGTTTTTATTCACAAGCAACTTTTCAATTATTTAAACTTTACTACATTCCCCTATTATTATTATTTTAGTTAAAATGTTTGTTTGTTATTAAAAAATTAATATTAGCTTGATATTTGGCGCGCCGAATCTAAATTGATATTAGTAACGTAAACTCTAAAGCCAACAATAGCATTTTAATTATGAGGAGTAAATAAATGATAGCACATAGGAACACTATGTATAATTATAATTGTAATTTTTATATGTATAATAAATATGTATTTTTTTTTCTTTCTTTTCTTCTGACTATTTCCATGTACCTATGTATATTATAGGGAAATAAAGAATTATTATTATTATTATTATTATGTAATTGTTAAGTTCAAAATAAATCGTTTGGTAAACTAAAGCTGATTTTTATTGTTTTTACTACAGAAAATTATTATGATAAAATTAAAAAAAATAAGATTTGTAAAATTACGTCATTATGATAATTTTTTTAGATTTTAGTAAAAATAACTACCATTAATTAAGAAAATGTGCTTTACACATATAACTTTACATACCCTCATTTTTGGATGGATTTTTGATATATGTACTTTGTACATGTACCTATACATTAAAAAAAGTGTAACATAGAATCCATGTATTTTATGTTTAAATTTTAAATAATATGACTCATATTACTCCACCATTTTGTATCTTGAATTATTTTATAAAATCAATGCCCTAAAAAACCTTATAAAATAAATATTATTTAAATCGTATAACTTTCAGATGCAAAATAGGGTCTCTCGGACCAATGTGCACCTGCATGTTGAGAAACACTGGTTTATAGCAGATATCTACCATTGAACCACCCTTATCTATGGTCACTAGCGAGTAGCGACTGGTGTCAGATAACTTCAACTAGCTAGCGTCCGTTGTTGTATTTTATTTATTGTGAGTTTAATAATTTCTCTTACATTAGATCTCAACGAAGTAACGTAGTCCAGACTGTCACAGTTTTAGTTATTTTATAAATAATCTTTGGTCTCAAGATCAAATAAAGTGTGTAAAAATGTTTCACGTGAAAGAAGAAGTTACTGAAATTGAAGACGAAACCAATCTTCTGCAAGATATTGATGTTTATGATGAATTTGATATATATTATAAACAAGAATACCAGGTAATTAAAAACACGAATAATATTTATATAGTTTTTTGCTACAGTAAATAAAAATTTAATGTACACTCAACATTCTGCTATACGACGGCATCGGTAATTAAAAAATTCCACTACACGACGGCTAGAGGGGCACCCACCACCACGCCGACTTTAACGTTGATTGGTGAATTTAAACGCGTAGAAATATAACAGTCACGTTGGTATTATGGTGGGGATGGGGGAAGGACGTATGATTAGAACTGTCGGCACATTGTATAACGAAGCGGTCGTATAGCAGAGTGCTGAGTGTACTATGTTAATATTTGACACATGACTATGACCATTGAGTAAAGAATAACAAGAGAAACAACGTATATGGGAGACTTGAAACGCAGTAGGTATATGAACCATGCACTTTTTGGACACCAGGAAGTGCTGGTACCTATTGGAGAAAAGATTAATTCTTACATATTTTTTTTTTGGTTTTTAACACCGCTAAATGAAGATTCTTAAAATTTAAGCCCCGCCTTATCTGAAATAATTTATGAGTGTTTTAAACACACTAGTGTCTCAAGGTCGTTTTTTGTTAAGCCGCTAAACTAAATCAAAAAACGGCATCGACGGCATATTCTATTCGTTATGTATTATCTCTTTTCTTATAATGATGAACGGCAAATACAATTATATTGTTGCATTTATTATTTCATGATCTTGTTTTAAAATTGGTATGTTAATTAAGTTTGAAATTTTTACGATTTTAATTTGATTAGGTATAGATATGAAGTTAATATTAAATAAAAATTAAGTCATTATACATACATATTATACAAAATAATTTTGTTTTAAAAATTAGATCGTACAATTACCTATTATAGGTACATATTATTATTATTCAGGGGCGTATACAGCTTAACCTCTCGGGGGGGTCATACAGAATTTTTTTTTCAATGCACGTTTTTACTCTCAGAAACAGCACTGATTTTAATGTTTTTTTTTTTTTTTTTTTTAACTTCGTTGTATCAAAAATTATTACATTAATTAATAATAGTTTTTAATATTGTTTAATAAATCAACGATGCTATTTTAACGGAAAAAATTATAAATTAATATACATACATATGTACATATTTAGATTTTATTGAATATTGATAAAATTTTGCAAAATTGATCGAAATACCTTTATTTAAGGGTAGAAAATTTTAGAGCACATTACGTGCACTAATTTTGATTTTACACGTTTTGCTCCGAAATTTCGTATCCGCTTGCGCGCGCGCTTATAAATTAATAAACGTTTGCCGTTTTGCAAATAATTATTCAATTTTGACAAAAAAATATGCTTTCATATTTTTATATAAAATATATTTCATATTTTTATATAAAATATATTTTATATTTTTATATAAAATATATTTCATATTTTTATATAAAATATATTTCATATTTTTATATAAAATATATTTTATATTTTCACCCTCAAGGTTCTTTTTTAGGGTTCCGTAGAAAACTAGGAACCCTTATAGTTTCTCCATGTCCGTCCGTCCGTCTTCAAAAATTTTGAGATAATAAGATGAAATTTGGTATACAATCGTAGATTAATGACCCAAAATAGAAATGATAAGAATTTTGAAAACAAACAATTTTTTGACCCCCTTTTCATAAAATGAAAAGTGTTTTAAAAAAAAAGCGAGGTGTCGTTAGAAAGGTCTCCTAAAATGCAACAAAAAATGTAACAGAACCTTTTGATTTTAACCCTTCAATCACGATGTATTTTCCCTCCAAAGTCGTTAGAAAAGCGTCCCCCCCCCTCTATTTTCTAAACTATCAATTCGAAAAATCTGAAAAAATTCAAGAATGTAGATTTTAATTAGTACTTTTACTGAAAATTATAACGAACATTGTCAAAAATATTTTGGGGCCCCCTTTCATAGACTGAAAAGTGAACTCACATTTTTTTCCCCACTTACCCCATTGAGTGGGACGTCATTTGATAGGTCTCCTAAAATGCAATGAAAAATGTCAAATAACTTTTTGATTTTAACCCTTCAGTCACGATATATTTGCTTTTTAATGTCGTTGTCAGAGCGTCCCCCCCCCTCTATTTTCTAAACTATTGATTCAAAAAATCTGAAAAAAATTCAGAATGTAGCTTTTAGTTAGTACTTTCACTGAAAATTATAACGAACATTGTCAAAAATATTTTGTGAAAAAATTTTGTTTTCATTTACCCCATTGAGTGGGGTGTCATTTGATAGGTCTCCTAAAATCTTATAATAAAAGTCCAATGACTTTATGATTTTAACCCTTCAGTCTCGAAAATTTTGAAATAACTCTTTTTTATAAATCGTAGTGAGAATGACTACGGAACCCTATCATGTGCGTGCCCAACATGCACTTGCCTGTTTTATTGTTTTGATCAGCTGTGAAAAAACCTAAAGATTATTATTAGTATTATATCATTGGATTTTGTTGTTTATATGTAGGTACCTATAATAAATTGTAATTATTGCCCTAATAAAATAAATATCTAAATTTTAAGGTATTTTCATTCCCACACAGATAAAATTATGAATATTGTCAGTGGCGTATACAAGGGGGGGGGGGTCACGGGGTCATAACCCCCCCCCCCCCAAGAATAAAAAAGATACACTAGATATTATGAAGAAATATGAAACTTAGGTATTTAAAGCAGTTAGATGGACAGGTTTATTATGAGTTTAAATCACTATCTATTAATAAATTTTCAACTACAATATCATTTGAATAAAAATTGTGTTACCATATTGAGGCATATTATGTATCTTTCACTCAGGGCCGGATTTAAAAATTTGCCGCCCTTTTCGATTGAAAAGTGAATTTTTTTTAGGAATTTTACCAATCAAAATCTGAAGACCTTATTTTTTTAGCTTTTTTAGTAAAAAATGTTAGTATATACTAATCCTGAAGAGCTTTTTTTTGTTTTCTTTTTTTCAGCTCTCCCAGGTACAATTTCTGACTTTTTTTTCCATACCAAAATTTGCCGCCCCTAAAAATTTGCCGCTATAGGCAGCTGCCTACATTGCCTGCATGGTAAATCCGGGCCAGCTTTCACTACTACCTTTTATTGCAAAATTCTAATTTTTAAGTTATTAATGTTTTTTTTTTACTTTCATTACTGATTATTAAAATTTAAATTATTGTTTGTTAACTAATATCTTGCAAACAACAGCTTTAAATAAATTTTGATTTACAGATTATTAAGTCAGCGAATTTTTTTAATAAGTGAAATCATGTTCTGGAACAGTCTGTATATTATATTTTTTTCGCAAATACTAAACGATGAAATATTTTGAGATTGTACGTTTATTTAAAATATACATTATGTATGTATGTTGCTATTAGTCGATATTATCACCGATTTTGATGTTTTTTTTCGTTCGTTATATCATACTATTTGAAATCAGAAATAAATTATTCAAATGGAAATTTGTATAATTTACCGATTTCATATACCTACATTAATTCTGATTTTCGACAAGAAAATTTTAGATGGGGTTTTGGAGGCCGCTGATTTAGAATACGTTATCAAAATAAGGATTTTTCGAGAATTTTCCTGAAATTTTACAAATTTTTTTAGTTTTTTTGTAAATTTATTGAAATTTTTGCTAAAAATGTGTATTCGAGATGTTTTTTTTTTTTAATAAATATCACAAAAAAGTTGAGTTATACAAAAATTTTCGGGAAATTTTTAATTTGTAATATCATTGTATTAAAATAAAACAGGCAAGTGCATGTTGGGCACGCACATGATAGGGTTCCGTAGTCATTCTCACTACGATTTATAAAAAAGAGTTATTTCAAAATTTTCGAGACTGAAGGGTTAAAATCATAAAGTCATTGGACTTTTATTATAAGATTTTAGGAGACCTATCAAATGACACCCCACTCAATGGGGTAAATGAAAACAAAATTTTTTCACTTTTCAGGGGCCCAAAATATTTTTGACAATGTTCGTTATAATTTTCAGTGAAAGTACTAATTAAAAGCTACATTCTGAATTTTCAGATTTTTTGAATCAATAGTTTAGAAAATAGAGGGGGGGGGGACGCTCTGACAACGACATTAAAAAGCAAATATATCGTGACTGAAGGGTTAAAATCAAAAAGTTATTTGACATTTTTCATTGCATTTTAGGAGACCTATCAAATGGGGTAAGTGGGGAAAAAATGTGAGTTCACTTTTCAGTCTATGAAAGGGGGCCCCAAAATATTTTTGACAATGTTCGTTATAATTTTCAGTAAAAGTACTAATTAAAATCTACATTCTTGAATTTTTTCAGATTTTTTGAATTGATAGTTTAGAAAATAGAGGGGGGGGGGACGCTTTTCTAACGACTTTGGAGGGAAAATACATCGTGATTGAAGGGTTAAAATCAAAAGGTTCTGTTACATTTTTTGTTGCATTTTAGGAGACCTTTCTAACGACACCTCGCTCAACGGGGTACGTGAAATTTTTTTTTTTAAAACACTTTTCATTTTATGAAAGGGGGGTCAAAAAATTGTTTGTTTTCAAAAATCTTATCATTTCTATTTTTGGGTCATTAATCTACGACTATACCAAATTTCATCTTATTATCTCAAAATTTTTGAAGACGGACGGACGGACATGGAGAAACTATAAGGGTTCCTAGTTTTCTACGGAACCCTAAAAAAGTTTTAACCAATAACAATATACCAACTTTATACCCGCGGGCAGGGCCGGATTTACAAATTCGCCGCCCGTAGGCAGTTGCGAAAATTGCCGCCCTTTTCATTGAATAAAATTCAAAAAAGTGAATATTTTTCATATTAATGAGTTTTTTTTTTTCGTTGTCAAATATTTTTTTTTAGGTTATTTCATACAAAATTTACCAAAACGCTCAAATCTGCCGCCCCTAAATTTTTGCCGCTATAGGCACGTGCCTACATTGCCTGCATGGTAAATTCGGGCCTGCCCGCGGGGTATATTTTTAATTAAATGTATACAGGGTTTCCCATTTTATTATTTAAGAGTTTTTTATTTTATGTTTTATTTGCTTTAATATTTTGAAGAGCAAAAGTTAACAAAAAATCCTGATTTAATTTTCCTAGTAATATCAGATTAAAATAAATATTTTTTGTTTTTTTACATTTTTCCTCTAAAGTTAATGGGTTTCGAGTAAAAAATTAGTAAGTATCTAAAATCTAAAATTATTTTGTTTAATATTTAAAAAATGAAGTCATACAAAATTGTTTTGAAACAAAAGCTACTTGTTTTTTTCCAAACAATAAGATACCGTAATAAAAAATATAGGTTTCCATTTGAAAAAAAAAGTTGGGCCTATTTGACCATGAAGACGTCCAAAAAATCAAAAATTAATAATGCCATTTTAGGTCCCCCTCCAAACCAAACATCTTTTATTTGAAGAATTTTTTGATTTCATTAATAGATAAAAAAATTAGGGGGTGATAGATTAAAATGGGACATCCTGTATACATTTAATTAAAAATATACCCCGCGGGTATAAAGTTGGTATATTGTTATTGGTTAAAACTTTTTTGTTTTGATCAGCTGTTAAAAAACCTAAAGATTATTATTAGTATTATATCATTGGATTTTGTTGTTTATATGTAGGTACCCATAATAAATTGTAATTATTGCCCTAATAATGTATATTGTATATGTATGTAACTTTTAAAAGTTTCCACGATCGTCGAATTATTTCTTATATTTTAGATAATTAATTAATATGCGTGTATCAACCATTTACTTATTAAAAAATAAAATTTTAGTACAAATCACAACGTGTGAAATAGTACAAAAACCGTGCGTCGAACGAGTAGAAAATAACAATAAATTATAATGTTGGTTTGGGTAAGGGCGGGGCTTATGCAATGACAGTTGTCAAGTGCGGGGTGCGGGACACATAATTTTGTATCCCGGCTAAGTGAGTACTTCAGGTTCCGGCCGCTAGATGGCTTTAGTGCTGCCACCTGGTGTCTGGAACCGCGTCCTCGCTTCAACAAAATGCATTACGTTGATTCTCTTGTTATTCTTTACTCAATGCTATGACGCGCATGTGTAAATGTAAAAAGAAAATAAAACAGTGGCTCTAAAACAATTGTATCAAATGAAATACATTTTTATTTATGTATTTATTTTTATCTTTTCCGAGATCCTCATAGTGGTTGGTCTCTGGTATTTAGACTTCCTGTATTTTTGATTAAAAAGGACGGACGGACGACAAACAGTGATAAATAGAGTTTCTTCTGATTCCTGAAAAAACCTATTTACTATACATATATCAAAAAAAATGAAGTTAACCTTCATATCACCCTGAAAACACCACCTAAAAAATTTCATCCGAGTACGTCTATGTCCCCCTTAAAACCATGTAACTTTTATCTGAAAAGTTTTTTGATAACATTTTACCATAAAAAGTTATTAGAGGTGTGCACTTAAAATGGGTCATCCTGTATACATGTATGCTAGTGTGTTAACCATGAAGCATTTAATAAGGAGGGTGAACTGACCCTCGAGCTGGGTGTTCTCTCGTGCTCGGACCGCTGCGCAGTAGTTGACTGCGCAAACGTATAGTTGTGTGCGTACCGCAATGTATAAACTAACAGAGCGGTGACTGCGCACAAAGTAAATTCTTTACTTCTGCACAGAGGTTCGACAAATGCCGACCGCCCACTCCAGGTTCATCTTTTCGGTCTACCCCTTCCACTGACAATGAGTTTAATCACCTTATTATATACTTTATGGTGTTACTGTTAACCCTCTAGCATTGTTAAATTCCCAATAAACATGTATTGTCGGATAATTAACATTGTATCGGTTAGTTAATCATTTGTCGTTTTGCAGGGAGACTTGGAAATCAAAAAAGAAAATCTAGCAGACACCGACATTCAAAATGAGGAAACAGGAAATCAAAATCTCAGTGATACTAATTGTACACAAAAAAATAAATTTGATAAACGTAAATTAACACATTCTAACAAACGCACTATTAAATGCGACCAGTGTGAATACAGTTGTAGACTGAAATGTCATTTGAAACAACATAAATTAATACATTCTAATAAACGACCATTTAAATGTAACAAGTGTGAATATAGTACTAAACGAAAAGATAATTTGAATAATCATAAATTAAACCATTCTAATGAACGACCTTTTAAATGCGACCAATGTGAATATAGTAGTAAAGATAAAGGAATATTGAATAATCATAAATTAATACATTTTAATGAACGACCATTTAAATGCAACCAGTGTGAATATAGTAGTAAAGACAGAGGAACTTTGTATAAACATAAATTAATACATTTTAATAAACTACAATATAAATGCGCACAGTGTGAATATAGGTCTATTCGAAAATATGATTTGAATAAACATAAATTAACACATTCTAATGAACGACCATTTAAATGTGATCAGTGTGAATACAGGTCTATTCGAAAATATGATTTGTATAAACATAAATTAATACATTCTAATGAACGACCATTTAAATGTGCCCTGTGTAAATATAGTTGTAAAGACAGAAAATATTTGAATAAACATAAATTAACACATTCTAATGAACAACCATTTAAATGTGATCTGTGTGAATATAGTAGTAATCGAAAAGTTTATTTGAATCAACATAAATTAACACATTCTAATAAACGACCTTTTAAATGTGATCTGTGTGAATATATGACTAAACGAAAATTTAATTTGAATATACATCAATTAACACATTCTAATAATCAAAGTTTTAAATGCGACCAGTGTGATTTTAGTTGTAGCCAAAAAAGCATGTTGATTAGACATAAATACTTTACATAGACACAGAGCCGGCCTTTGCGATTCTGGCGCCCCAGGCGAGATTTTTTTTTGACCCCCCCCCCTCCCAAAAATGGCGAACAGCAAAAAAAAGTCTGACGGACAAAAAAAATCAGTGATAATTTGAAAAAAAAAATATTTATTAAAATTAATGATTAAAAAATGTAGAGTTGAGTAATCAATGTTGTCTGCATATGTATGTATTATCACTGAAAAAAAATATAATGGTGGAATGATACATACATAACATATATTATAACAGTAAAGATAATTACAAAAAAGGGAATTTATTTCGCGCGGTCGTTCATCAGAAGAGTACCTATTGTTTTAACTAGTATATCTATTGGCGGCATTAACTCCGTTTTTATAAATTTTACGCTCCTTTGCGATTACACACTTTTAATTGCTGAAGAAGAATATTATTGGATTTCAAACTTCCGCCGCCCCTCTCGACCTGGCGCCCCGAGCGATCGCCCTAACCCCCCTAAACCTGTCACTGTGCATGTCGATAATGCAGTTTTTATTTGACACTTATTATTATTCCAGTGTGTTCAGAAACGTCACACATAAACATTAGAAATTTCGTAAACTATTTTTGATATTAAACATTTTATTAAGTAAAATGAATTATTTTGCAGAAAAAAAAAACAAAATTAGTATTAAAAAAATATGTAAAGCTTAAATTTGGAGCCCTAGAACAGAACATAGAAAATCAGTTCATGACAATTGGCGCCCCCACGAAATTGGCGCCCCAGACTGTCGCCTGGGTCGCCTGGCCGTTCGGCCGGCCCTGCTAGACATCTGAAATCCTCAAGCGTGACGTCACAATCGCATTTTCGCGTTCCAAATGTCATGTGTCACATGTGAATCTAGCTAAGCCAATTTTTAAAAGTGATTGTTTTATTAAAGTTTACGTTTTTTGTTAAGGTAAATACATTTACTTATTCATTTAGCTATAAGTTATCGATTCCAATAATAATTTCTCAAGATTTTGCCTGCTTTCTGTGAAGAAAAAGGATTTTAAATTTTTTTAAAAGTCAGGTTATGTAACGCTTTGACTAACGCATGTTTTATTTATTTTTAGATAAACGTGTTTGTTGTGACTAATTGTTATGGTTTAGAAGCCTACAAAACAAGAAATGTTGATTCTAAGAACAAAAACAAAGTATTAGATGAGTGATACAAAACCTTACTATTTACTTTCCTCATTTTACTATTTACAATAATCAATTTGTTTGAAAATTATACTTGTAATACATACCTTATAACTATATAAACCTATAATATTGCTTATAAACACCAAAGAAAATTTTAATAAAACTGTGATTTTAAAATCAGCAAAGCTAGATTCATGTGTCAAAATTTGTTTATTTGGAACGCGACAATGGCGATTGTGACGTCACAACTTGTGGAGTGAATATCTGCCGTGTGCCACGAGACTTTCTTATACATAATAATGACAGTGAACAGTGTACGTGATTTTTATTTTATTGGAGGATATTTCTGACAAACTAATACAAGATAGAATAAAATGAATGGGATATAAACTATAGAAATATTATTATATACATTATGTATAGAACCTTAAAGCATATACCTACTAGAGGCAGCCTTTCCGTCCCCTGTCCGATCAAGTCTGCGAGAGAGAAAGCGCTACAACGCTACATTCTTTCTCTCTCGCTCCGCGTGCTGATCAGTCGGTGGGGAGAGGCAAGTGCTTCCCGCTATTACCGGTACCAATTAGTACGCGAAGTGAGAGAGAAATGATGTAGCGTTATGGCGCTTTCTCTCTCGCACACTTGTTTTGCACGGCCGAGCGGCAAGGTTGCCTCTAGTAGGTATATGCTCTAAGTATAGAACGAATTTTGTTTAACGTAATTACTAAGATGTAAATGGATGTTAACTCTTGTCATTTTAAAAAAAATGTTTTAGATAAAAAATGTCGAGTATGTTATTATCTATAATTTATTCCCCATACATTTTTTTCCAACACTAATGATTTAGCCAGAAAGAATTTTTTAAATAATTATTTAGAATAATCCACACTGTTTATTCTCAGTATTACGTATAAGAAAGACCCATGGTACCTATGGCAAACATGTACACTGTTCAATCTCTGTAATACGTATAAGAAAGTCCCACGACACTCATGGCAGATATTTCTTCTCTGTTATGAACCATTTGCAATTTAATTAAAAACGAATACTTATTAAAAAAAATATTTTTTTCAAAAATTTGTTTTTTTTTTCGAAAAAATGAATAGAACATAAATTATAGATAAAAACATTACCTACAATTTTCAATTTGGCCATTTTTCTCTAATTCGCACTGTTTCAATGTAATTCGAAAAATTCAAAAATCGATGTAGGTAAACATCCGTTTCCGGTTGAAATATCGTTTTCAAAAATAGGAGGTTTTCATCCCAGACAAAAATTAATCTTAAGTATAAAATTTCATCTTTCTACGATTTGTCGTATTTGAGTTACACTCATTACAGCGCCTACAGACAGACAGAGCGACAAAAAAAGACATCTGAAAGTGAGATTCATTAATTAAAAGGTAATTTTCGATAAGGTTTAAAAGCTAGGGGTAATCATAGACATAGGAATATATTCCTATGTCCATGGGGGCTATATATTAGGTCGATGTAAATATTGCAATTGTTTTTATTCACAAGCAACTTTTCAATTATTTAAACTTTACTACATTCCCCTATTATTATTATTTTAGTTAAAATGTTTGTTTGTTATTAAAAAATTAATATTAGCTTGATATTTGGCGCGCCGAATCTAAATTGATATTAGTAACGTAAACTCTAAAGCCAACAATAGCATTTTAATTATGAGGAGTAAATAAATGATAGCACATAGGAACACTATGTATAATTATAATTGTAATTTTTATATGTATAATAAATATGTATTTTTTTTTCTTTCTTTTCTTCTGACTATTTCCATGTACCTATGTATATTATAGGGAAATAAAGAATTATTATTATTATTATTATTATGTAATTGTTAAGTTCAAAATAAATCGTTTGGTAAACTAAAGCTGATTTTTATTGTTTTTACTACAGAAAATTATTATGATAAAATTAAAAAAAATAAGATTTGTAAAATTACGTCATTATGATAATTTTTTTAGATTTTAGTAAAAATAACTACCATTAATTAAGAAAATGTGCTTTACACATATAACTTTACATACCCTCATTTTTGGATGGATTTTTGATATATGTACTTTGTACATGTACCTATACATTAAAAAAAGTGTAACATAGAATGGGGGCGCATATAAAATTGGAAAATATTTGATCGGAACCGTAAATAAATGGAAAAATTTTTTTTTGGAAAAATATTTTGTCAGAATCGTATTTTATTGGAAAATATTAGGTTTGAAAATATTATGTTGGAAAAATATTTTGTAGGAACCATATTTCGTCAGAAATGTATTTCTTCAGAAACATATTTCATTGGAACCGTATTTTGTTGGAAAATATTATATTGGAATTTATTATCAAGGCTGTGTACTTCACAATCCCGTTGCGTACGTACTTACACAGGAGGACGTGCCGCGGCTTCGATCGTGGCTTCGACCGCGGCTTCGACCGAGGCTTAAACCGCGGCTTCGACCGTGGCTTCGACCGTGGCTTCGATCGCGGTTACGACCGCGGTTTCGGCCGCGGTTTCGACCGCGGCTTCGAACGTAGTTTCGGCCGCGGTTTCGGCCGTGGTTTCGGCCGCGGTTTCGACCGTGGCTTCGACCGCGGCTTCGACCGCAGCTTCGGCCGCGGCTTCGCCCGGCAAAATAAGTATATAGTTTAATTTAAAATATACCTGTGTATGTAATAAAAAATGCAAATATTATTAAATTTCTTATTGATCACGATCAGGCTTCCGCGGTGTATAATTTTATGAATAAATAACATTTCTTTTATGAATTTTTTTACAAATATTTTATTTAAATAATTTAATATGTGATGATAATTATTATCAAAAACTATTTACAACAAATACGTATTAAGGCAGATTTAAAGCCCTTTTCGATAAGGTAACGTTTTCTCGGAAACAAAGTAAAATGTATTATCTTATTTGTAATAATTTATATAATTAATGAAGTCAGACACGTATTAAGGTAAATTTGGGCCCCGTTTTCTAAATATTTTTAATTTTAAGAAAAAAAAAATAACATGAAATAGTAAGTTGTTATAAACATTAACTACATAAAAATAAAGTCAGTCACATATTAAGGAAAATTTAATGCCCTTTTTTCAAATATAACGTTATCTCAGAAACAAAGTAACATATATATCCTAATCTGTAATAATTTATATAATTAATTAAGTCAGACACGTATTAAGGTAAATTTGGGCCCCGTTTCTAAATATTTTTAATTTTAAGAAAAATAAAAAAATAACATGAAATAGTAAGTTGTAGAAAACATTAACTACATAAAATTTAAGTCAGTGACGTATTAAGGCAAATTTAATGCCCTTTTTCATATATAAAGTTTTCTTGGAAACAAAGTGAAATGTATTATCTTATTTGCAATAATTTATATAATTATTTAAGTCAGACACGTATTAAGGTAAATTTGGGTCCCGTTTTCTAAATTTTTGTAATTTTAAGAAAAAAAAAATAACATGAAATAGTAAGTTCAAATAAACATTAACCACATTAAATTAAAGTCAGTCACGTATTAAGGAAAATTTAATGCCCTTTTTTCATATATAAAGTTTTCTTGGAAACAAAGTGAAATGTATTATCTTATTTGCAATAATTTATATAATTATTTAAGTCAGACACGTATTAAGGTAAATTTGGGTCCCGTTTTCTAAATTTTTGTAATTTTAAGAAAAAAAAAATAACATGAAATAGTAAGTTCAAATAAACATTAACCACATTAAATTAAAGTCAGTCACGTATTAAGGAAAATTTAATGCCCTTTTTTCAAATATAAAGTTTTCTTGGAAACAAAGTAAAATGTATTATCTTATTTGTAATAATTTATATAATTATTTAAGTCAGACACGTATTAAGGTAAATTTGGGCCCCGTTTTCTAAATATTTTTAATTTTAAGAAAAAAAAAATAACATGAAATAGTAAGTTCTAATAAACATTAACTACATAAAATTAAAGTCAGTCACGTATTAAGGAAAATTTAATGCCCTTTTTTCAAATATAACGTTATCTCAGAAACAAAGTCACATATATAACCTAATTTGTAATTATTTACAAGTTTAATTATGAAAGATATGTATTAAGGAAAATTTGGGCCCCGTTTTCTAAACATATTTAATTTTAAGAAAAATAAAAAAATGACATGAAATAGTAAGTTCTAATAAACATTAACTACATAAAATTAAAGTCAGTCACGTATTAAGGAAAATTTAATGCCCTTTTTTTCAAATATAACGTTATCTCAGAAACAAAGTCACATATATAACCTAATTTGTAATTATTTACAAGTTTAATTATGAAAGATAAGTATTAAGGAAAATTTGGGCCCCGTTTTCTAAATATATTTAATTTTAAGAAAAATAAAAAAATAACATGAAATAGTAAGTTCTAATAAACATTAACTACATAAAATTAAAGTCAGTGACGTATTAAGGAAAATTTAATGCCCTTTTTTCAAATATAACGTTATCTCAGAAACAAAGTAACATATTTAACCTAATTTGTAATCATTTACAAGTTTAATTATGAAAGACACGTATTAAGAAAAATTTGGGCCCCGTTTTGTTAATATTTTATTTTTATTTTTTAAATAACAAAATAAATAACTTAAATAACAATAGTGATAACAATAGTAAGTTGTATCAAACGTTAACTATACAAAACTAAGTAAGTCACGTATTAAGGTTAATTTAATGCCTTATTTAAAAAATAATGTTTTATCATAAACGAAGCAAAATGTATTATCTAATTTATAATCAATAACAAGATTAATTAAGTCAGACACTTATTGAGGAAAATTTGGGCCCCGTATTATAAATATTTTAATTTTCAAGAAAAATGTTATAGAATATGTGTTGCAGACCATTTGGCTTAATTAGTTATTCTTTCTTTAATAAGAAATACTTATTTCTATTAATTATTTTGTTTATGATGAATACGTAAAAGAAATAGCTTAGCTTGTACTTAATACACGCCTAGCTTTAATTTTTTGTAGTTTTTTTAAACTACATAATATAATTAAATTTATTTCTGAATGTTAATGTAAACAGGGCCTTAAATCTACCTAAATATGTGACTGGCTTTCTTTGTAGCAATTATTTTTTTACATTCATATTCTTTATTTTGTTTTTGGGACTACGTTACATGAAAAAAGGTTTTAAATCTACTTAATACACGACTCACTTAAAAGCTTTTGTTTCACAGAACATAATTAATAATACCATATAGTATTTTTTCATTATATTTAAGATAGTACAATACAGCCATGACCAAATGTATTAGGCACCTAGTGATTTTAGACATTTTGCTTAAATTAACATATTTCAGGGGAATTAGGGATTATAGGTATTTTTATTAGATGCCTTAATGACTTTTGGGAAGATAAATCGAATCAAAAGTGGCCAAAAATAAAAAAACAGTGCGAGACAGGACCGTATTTTGGAGCGAATCTCTCTACAAAATAGGAAAAAAACCTTTAAAAAACTCTTTTCTGAAGTGATGCAGGTTCATGGAATAAAATTGGGGTAAATATGCAGTTTACGGTAACTAATTCTAATGAATCTGAGAAAATAACAGTGTAGTCATAGATAACATAAATACATAAAGTGGGCGGGGCTTACACATGTTTTGTACCTAAATCCAGCCGTTAATAAGTTATTAATTTTATATTAAAATCTTAAGATTTTTTAAAAACAATACAACTTTATTATATTCCATAAAATAATTAAATTTTTATGTTGTTAAAGTTTGTAAATTCTATTAGTTTGTTAAGTTATTTTTAAGCAAACTGTTTTTTTGATTTTAATAAAGTTGTATTGTTTTTATAAAACATCTTAAGATTTTAAAATAAAATAAATAACTCTTTAATGGTTGGATTTAGGTATAGGGCATGGTTTGTAAACTGTGTTGAGAACTGAACAGGCAATTCGAAAATGTAAAAATGTATAGGGTGTTCCATTTGAAAATTTTGAAAAAAACTAGGTTCTGTGTTTTGATACAACCTGTATAAATAATACAATTTTGTAAATGTTTGACATAATATCGCAATAATAGAGAATATACCAAAACTACTTCAAACATAAAACAATATTTTTTTGTTGTAATTAGAAAACTACAAGGTGTTGAAAATTGGTCATTACTTCTAAACCCCTCTGTATAATCCTATACATGATATACCAATATACTCAGAAAAATGAATGCTATTAGATTATCAAATAAAAATATATAGTTTGTATTTAAAAAAACATAAGTTTGATTTGTAACGCAGTTATGGGTCAACCTGTATAAATGTAACTATTTTCAAACTATGCCGCTACTTTAGCTTGACAACTTTTGCATTTAAAGTTTTCTTCTAATTCTTATAATAATATGAAATATTGAGCTTTGACACAGTCCTGGGACACCCTGTATATAAGTACTTATGTATTTTATTATGCAAAAACTTTATTTTTTGATGTTTAATTATTATAAATTGTATTTTTATTATTTGATGCATTAGACTCATAATTAACTGTTAACAAGGATTTTCAATGATTTAATTATTAGTTTGGCGCGATTTTCAAAATTCAAATATCATGTGATTATTAATTTTACTTTTTATAGTTGAATATTTCTTGTATGTTGTCTCGTTTTCTTCTTCACACTTACTGAGAAGTTTCCGAAATTTATATTAAATATATAACGCGATTGTCAAAAAGAAGTCAGAAAAAATTTAAAAGCAATAATTATATTTATAAATCCGTTACAGATTTTAAATGTATAAAATCGTTTATATTTAAACCAATTGTTATATTATACGTTTTGGGCGGGGCGTACTTCATTTGGAGAATGGCGGGATTTTTAAAATTTATATTATTAAAGATTTGTTTATTTACGTTAGATTATAAATCTTTAATATTAAATTTTAAAAATCCCGCCATTCTCCAAATGAAGTACGCCCCGCCCAAAACGTATAATAAAACAATTGGTTTAAATATAAACGATTTTATACATTTAAAATCTGTAACGGATTTATAAATGTGATTATTGCTTCTAAATTTATATAAAAACGAAAACTAATAATTCCATGCTAGATAAATCAATATTTTGATTTTTTAAAATCGCGCCAAACAAATAATTAAATCATTGAAAATCCTTGTTTACGGTTAATTATGAGTCTAATGCATCAAATAATAAAAATACAATTTATAATAATTAAACATCAAAAAATAAAGTTTTTGCATAATAAAATACATAAGTACTTATATATAGAAAATAATAGATAAAATCCCGCCAATTTATATTAATGGCCACCTGTTTGGAGAGGCCGATACAAAACAGAAATAAAATAATTAAAAAAACACGTAAATTAAGAAATCTTTAATAATATAAATTTTAAAAATCGCGCCATTCTCCAAATAAAGTACGCCCCCTACGCCCCGCCCACTCTATGTATTTATGTTATCTATGACTACACTGTTATTTTCTCAGATTCATTAGAATTAGTTACCGTAAACTGCATTTTAACCCATTAGTTTTTTTCAAAATTACTTAGTTCCAAATTTATTCATCATAATAACAAGTACCTAATACATTTAGCCATGGCTATAATTAGCCTTAATACGTGACTAACTTAGTTTTGTATAGTTAACGTTTGATACAACTTATTATCTCATGTTGTACATATTTTTTTCTCAGAATTTAAAATATTTATTAAACGGGACCTAAATTTTCCTCAATAAGTGTCTGACTTAATTAATCTTGTTAATGATTACAAATTAGATAATACATTTTGCTTCGTTTATGATAAAAAATTATAAATTAAATAAGGCATTAAATTAACCCTAATCCGCGACTTACTTAGTTTTGTATAGTTAACGTTTGATACAACTTACTGGTATCTCATGTTGTTTTGTTATTTAAAAAAATAAAAATAAAATATTAACAAAACGGGGCCCAAATTTTCCTTAATACGTGTCTTTCATAATTAAACTTGTAAATGATTACAAATTAGGTTATATATGTTACTTTGTTTCTGAGATAACGTTATATTTGAAAAAAGGGCATTAAATTTTCCTTAATACGTCACTGACTTTAATTTTATGTAGTTAATGTTTATTAGAACTTACTATTTCATGTTATTTTTTTATTTTTCTTAAAATTAAATATATTTAGAAAACGGGGCCCAAATTTTCCTTAATACTTATCTTTCATAAACTTGTAAATAATTACAAATTAGGTTATATATGTGACTTTGTTTCTGAGATAACGTTATATTTGAAAAAAAGGGCATTAAATTTTCCTTAATACGTGACTGACTTTAATTTTATGTAGTTAATGTTTATTACAACTTACTATTTCATGTTATTTTTTTTATTTTTCTTAGAATTAAAAATATTTAAAAACGGAGCCCAAATTTGCCTTAATACGTCACTGACTTAAATTTTATGTAGTTAATGTTTTCTACAACTTACTATTTCATGTTATTTTTTTATTTTTCTTAAAATTAAAAATATTTAGAAACGGGGCCCAAATTTACCTTAATACGTGTCTGACTTAATTAATTATATAAATTATTACAGATTAGGATATATATGTTACTTTGTTTCTGAGATAACGTTATATTTGAAAAAAGGGCATTAAATTTTCCTTAATATGTGACTGACTTTATTTTTATGTAGTTAATGTTTATAACAACTTACTATTTCATGTTTTTTTTTTTATTTCTCTTAAAATTAAAAATATTTAGAAACGGGGCCCAAATTTACCTTAATGCGTGTCTGACTTCATTAATTATATAAATTATTACAAATAAGATAATACATTTTACTTTGTTTCCGAGAAAACGTTACCTTATCGAAAAGGGCTTTAAATCTGCCTTAATACGTATTTGTTGTAAATAGTTTTTGATAATAATTATCATCACATTAAATTATTTAAATAAAATATTTGTAAAAAATTCATAAAAGATATGTTATTTATTCATAAAATTATACACCGCGGAAGCCTGATCAATAAGAAATTTAATAATATTTGCATTTTATATTAATTACATACACGGGTATATTTTAAATTAAACTATATACTTATATATAAAAATGTATACACGGTCGAAGCCACGGTCGATGCCGCGGTCAAAGCCACGGTCGATGCCGCGGTCGAAGCCGCGGTCGATGCCGCGGTCGAAGTTACGTTCGAAGCCGCGGTCGAAGCCGCGGTTTAAGCCTCGGTCGAAGCCGCGGTCGAAGTCGCGGTCGAAGTCGCGGTCGAAGCCGCGGTCGAAGCCGCGATCGAAGCCGCGGTTGAAACCGCGGCACGTCCTCCTGTGTAAGTACTAAGTACGTACACAGCCTTGATAATAAATTCCAATATAATATTTTCCAACAAAATACGGTTCCAATGAAATATGTTTCCGAAGAAATACATTTCCGACGAAATAAATTTCCGACAAAATATGGTTCCTACAAAATATTTTCCAATTAAATATTTTTCTGAAATAATACGTTCCAAGTAAATATGTTTCAGAAAAATTACTTTCCACATTTATACGTTCCGAAAAAATATTTTCCAGCAAAATATAGCCCTCCCATAGAATCCGTGTATTTTATGTTTAAATTTTAAATAATATGACTCATATTACTCCACCATTTTGTATCTTGAATTATTTTATAAAATCAATGCCCTAAAAAACCTTATAAAATAAATATTATTTAAATCGTATAACTTTCAGATGCAAAATAGGGTCTCTCGGACCAATGTGCACCTGCATGTTGAGAAACACTGGTTTATAGCAGATATCTACCATTGAACCACCCTTATCTATGGTCACTAGCGAGTAGCGACTGGTGTCAGATAACTTCAACTAGCTAGCGTCCGTTGTTGTATTTTATTTATTGTGAGTTTAATAATTTCTCTTACATTAGATCTCAACGAAGTAACGTAGTCCAGAGTTTCACAGTTTTAGTTATTTTATAAATAATCTTTGATCACAAGATCGAATAAAGTGTGTAAAAATGTTTCACGTGAAAGAAGAAGTTACTGAAATTGAAGACGAAACCAATCTTCTACAAGATATAGATGTTTATGATGAATTTGCTATACATTATAAACAAGAATACCAGGTAATTAAAAACACGAACAACACTTATATTATTTTTGCTACAGTAAATAAAAATTAAATGTACACTCAACATTCTGCTATACGACGGCATCGGTAATTCAAAAATTCCATACACGACGGCTAGAGGGGCACCTACCACCGCGCCGACAACGTTGATTGGTGAATTTAAACGCGTGTAGAAATATAGCAGTCACGGCGGTATTATGGCAGGGTTGGGGGAAGGACGTTGGTTAGAACTGTCGGCACATTGTATAACGAAGCGGTCGTGTAGTGGACGGTCGTATAAAAGAATGCCGAGTGTACTATGTTAATATTTGACACATGACGCGCATGCGTAAATGTAAAAGGAAAATAAAACAGTGGCTCTAAAACAATTGAATCGGCGAGTGAAAGAACGATATATCTCCAAAATGTCCTTTTTGAGAAAAACGAAAAAAACTATTTTAAAGGAGAACTATGGGTTATTTGGTCTAATTATGTATTGTGACATTATAGAACTTATGTTAACCGATAATAATACGTACCTACATAAATAAATTTAAAAAAAATTGCAAAAAAAGATATTTGAAAAAAAATGACCGGCAGTTATACTGTTCTTTCACTCAATTAAAAAAAAATGTTAATTTTTTTTTATTGCTTTATTTTCGGCTTTATTATTTTATTTTTTATTATTTTACAAAAAAAAAATGTTTGTAATTTTTACTCAGAATCTTCATTTTTGACTTTCCAAGAAATAATATGGTAGTAAAATTCGAGGATTTCGTCAGAAAAGTAAGGTAAAAGTAATTGTAAAATACTGTATTGTAAACTACCCCCCGTCGCACGTGCGATGTTGGTCGATGTATTATTATTTTGCTATGTGATAGAGCTATGAATTTTAAACATTTTGCCTATCTCAATTAAAATTGCCATTTTTGGCACTTGTATTGAATCAAATGAAATATTTATTTTTGTTACATGTACATGTCAACTGTCCCTATAAAAGGTAAATTCTCTATCTTTTAGTGTTTCCGAGATCCCCATAGTGGTTGGTCCCTGATATTTAGACATCCTGTATTTTTCTTTGAGGACGGACGGACGACAAACAGTGATAAATAAAGTTTCTTTTGATTCCTTAAAAAACATATTTACTATACAGGCTGACCCATGTTAAGTGCACATCTCTGATAACTTTTTATGGTGAAAAAAACGTACGGTTTGGAGAGGGACATAGACCTATAAGGATGAATTTTTTTAGGTGGTGTTTTCAGGGTGATATGAAGGTCAACATCATTTTTTTTTAAATAGGAATCTATAATGAACCTATTAGTACTTGTAGCCAAAAAAAGCATGTTGATTAGACATAAATACTTTACATAGATATCTGAAAGTGAGATTCATTAATAAAAAAGTAATTTTCAGAGAGGTTTAAAAGCTAGGGGCAATCATAGGCATAGGAATATATTCCTATGTCCATGGGGGCAATATATTAGGTCGATGTAAATATTGCAATTATTTTTGTTCACAAACAACTTTTCAATTATTATTAATAGTGTAAAACCTATGGTTATTCAATTCCCAACAATCAGGTATTGTCGGATAATTAATATTGTATCTAATCAATTGTCGTTTTGCAGGGAGACTTGGAAGTCAAAAAAGAAAATCTGATAGACATCGACGTTCAAAATGAGGAAACAGGAAATCAAAATCTCAGTGATACTAGTTGTACACAAAAAAATAAATTTGATAAACGTAAATTAACACATTCTAACAAACGCACTATTAAATGCGACCAGTGTGAATACAGTTGTAGACTGAAATGTCATTTGAAACAACATAAATTAATACATTCTAATAAACGACCATTTAAATGTGACAAGTGTGAATATAGTAGTAAAGACAGAAGAACTTTGAATAATCATAAATTAAAGCATTCTAATGAACGACCATATAAATGCGCCCAGTGTGAATATAGTAGTAAATTAAAAAGTAATTTGACTACTCATAAATTAAAGCATTCTAATGAACGACCATATAAATGCGCCCAGTGTGAATATAGTAGTAAATTAAAAAGTAATTTGACTATTCATAAATTAAAGCATTCTAATGAACGACCATATAAATGCGCCCAGTGTGAATATAGTAGTAAATTAAAAAGTAATTTGACTATTCATAAATTAAAGCATTCTAATGAACGACCATATAAATGCGCCCAGTGTGAATATAGTAGTAAATTAAAAAGTAATTTGACTATTCATAAATTAAAGCATTCTAATGAACGACCTTTTAAATGCGACCAATGTGAATATAGTGGTAAAGATAAAGGAAAATTGAATAATCATAAATTAATACATTCTGATGAACGGCCATTTAAATGCAACCAGTGTGAATATAGTAGTAAAGACAGAGGAACTTTGTATAAACATAAATTAATACATTCTAATAAACGACCTTTTAAATGTGACCAGTGTAAATATAGGTCTATTCGAAATTATGATTTGAATAAACATAAATTAATACATTCTAATGAACGACCATTTAAATGTGCCCAGTGTGAATACAGTTGTAAACACAGAGGAGCTTTGAATCAACATAAATTAACACATTCTAATAAACGACCTTTTAAATGTGATCTGTGTGAATTTATGACTAAACGAAAATTTAATTTGAATATACATCAATTAACACATTCTAATAATCAAAGTTTTAAATGCGACCAGTGTGAATTCAGTTGTAGCCAAAAAAGCATGTTGATTAGACATAAATACTTTACGTAGACATCTGAAATAGTACGTCTGGTACGTGGCAAATAAAGCTAAAATGCTGCACTTTTTGATTGGGGTATGCCACTTTCTGTGGTCGTACATAAGGTCAAAAGAAAGATTTTCAGATAGGGAGCCACTTTAAAATCCGTGTAGAACACTGTTATATAGGCTATCAAAGATGGCCCCCATCGGTGTTATAAAATTAGCTTTATCTCAGCTCCTTGTCACACGATTTCAATTTTCTTTTGTTTATTTTAAAGTTCTTATTGATAAGATTATTTTTTACTTTTTTATACATACATGAAATGTAATGTATAAATAAACTATAAACAATAGTGATCACGAAAAAAATCGAACTCGAGATTTTAATGGAATTACACGTTTTGAGCGTCCCTGAATCATATACCACCATTAACTCAATGACGTCTGTGTGTGTGTGTGTGTGTCTGTGAACGCTCTACAGCCAAAACTGTAAGACTTACGAACATGGAATTTTAAACTTAAGGTTCTTGTATACTCTAGATGTGCACCTCCTATTTTTGAAAACCATCACTAAACCGGAAACGGATGTTTACTGGTGTCAATTTTTGAACTTTACGAATTATTTTTGAAACGGTGCGCAGTAGAAAAAAATATTTTAGATTAAAGTTGTAGAAGGGATTTTTATCTATAATTTATGTTCTATTCATTTTCCCCCCAAAAATTTGTTTTTAGGAAATAATCGATTTTCTAAAAAAAAATATTTTTTCGATTTATTTTATAAACGGTTGGTATTAGAAAAAAATGTTTGAGATACAAGTCGTAGAGAATATTATTTTCTATAATTTATGTTCTATTCTTTTTTTTGTATCTTATGAATTAACCAAAAAAAAAGAATAATTTTAGTTTTAATGGTTTTAATTTAAAAATTATTTGAACCTTACAAAAAATCTAGTTATCTATGAAAATTTTAGCATTTATTATTAGAAGTGTCAAATTTGAAATCTAGCAAAATAAATACTTGTTAATCCAATAATCACTAATCTTAATTGATTTCGTTTAATATTTAATGTCAATATTAAATAGAATGTATCAATTTCATTCACTGAAAATCATTTTGTAAGTAAAAAAATTTTAAATCAAATATTAAATTATAAAAGTAATCACATATTAATACTTCGATGTCATGATGTATAAAAAAGTCTCGTGCCTGCCAAGGCAGTTTATTTATTTAAAACTGTATATCACTTTTATCATAAATATTAAAAATAAATTATTTTTGTAAGTAAATAATAGTTTAGACCACGAAAAATAAAATTATTTTAATTTTTATATTAGTGAAACGACTTTTCGACCAGCTTTATAGCAACTTCTGTTTGTATTTTATCCATAGATAAGAACTCATTTAGATATTAAAACAAAATGAATTTGGAACACTAAAACGATAAAAAACCATTAAAATATCGTTTTTTAATCTCTTTTATTCAGAAAACCTTTTTTTTGTCTTTTTTAGCTTTTTTCACAAAATGTCAATATTCGCATTCGCATTCGCGAATATTGACAGCTAATATTCGTATTCGCATTCGCGAATGTTTAAAATCATACATTCGTTACATCACTATTTGATACCCATATGAAGATGATCATAAAGAAAAAGGTAATCCGCCATTTTGGAACATCCGCCATATTGGATTTAGAACGATATGAGATATACTATATTGCATTGTCACTGGACTCATATATGTATGTATACAAAATTTCAAAGCTCTATCTTAATTAGTACTAATTGAAATTTTGATTGCAAAATTTGATCTTAACTAACAAACTAACAAGTGAAGTTAAATAAAAGTTTTTAAAAATGATTGGAACATAAACTGTAGAAAATTATGTATTCTAAAATTTTTGTTATAAACATTTTATTCTATTATGAGCTTTTTCAAATAAAATTTAATAACATGATCAAATATTTGTCTATCTTTTTAGTTTAACCGGCAATTTTTCAAAGAATTTGTTCATTTAAACAGTATTATCTTTACGTCAATGAAATGCTGAAAAATTATCTTTCTTTTTATATGAAGTAAAAAAATGATATTGGGCACGACTAAAAAGTTTTATAACTTTTCGTGAGAAAAATGAAATTTTCAGATTTTCAAATATTTTGGTAGACCCTTAAGATTTAGAGAAAAATGAATAATGACAAATATAATCTTCTCAATAAGAACTTTAAAATAAACTCAAGAAAATTGAAATCGGATAAAAAGGAGCTGAGATAAAGCTAATTTTATAACACCGATGGGGGTTATCTTTGATAGCCGATATAACAGTGTTCTACACGGATTTTATAGTGGCTATCTGAAAATCCATATTTTGACCATAGAAAGTGTCATACCCCAATCAAAAAGTGCAGCGTTTTTTCATGTACCAGAAGTACGAAAAGTGAGATTCATTAATTTAAAAATAATTTTCAGTGAGGTTTAAAAACTAGGGGCAATATATTAGGTCGATGTAAATAATGTTTTTGTTCACAAACAACTTTTCAATTATTTAAACTTTACTACATTCTCTATTATTGTTATTATTTTAGTTAAAATGTTTATTTGTTATTGGAAAATTAATATTAGCTTGATATTTGGCTCGCCGAATCTAAATTTTTTTGTGATATTAGAAACGCAAACTCTAAAGCCAACAATAGTATTGTAATTATGTTGCATAAATAAATGATAGCACATAGGCACTATGTATAATTATAATTGTAATTTTTATATGTATAATAAATATGTAATTGTTAAGTTCAAAATAAATCGTTTGGTAAATTAAAGCTGATTTTTATTGTTTTTAACTTTGAAATAAAAAATAAAAATACTGGTATTATTTATAGTAGGCAACCCGCATATCAGAACCTTTCCTCCTCCCCTTTTTACTTTTTTATTATATTTTTCAGAAATATACCTACAGTAGATACTACAGAAAATTATTATGATAAAATTTAAAAAAATAAGATTTTTAAAATTTCGTCATTATGATGATTTTTTAGATATTAGTAGAGATAACTACCATTAATAATAATTAAGAAAATGTACTTTACACGGTTAATACGGAGTGTACGGGTGGCCGCTGTGAGAATTGTCAAAAATCACGTGTATAGTTATTCAGAATAGAGTTCGTACACTAGAAAGCACATTATTTATGTTATATATTTTTCATTGTTTTCTTTATAATTATATTACCTAACCTAGTAAATAACCTACCCTAAGTAAACAACACGATTTCGCCCCAAACCTAACCCAACCAAGGACAATTAACTTGTATATTATTAAAAAAATGTTTATTATATGTAGTTGCGCATGCGCATCAACTCTATTCTGAATAACTATACACGTGATTTTTGACAATTCTGACAGCGGCCACCCGTACACTCCGTATTAGCCAAATATCGGATCAACATAGGATCTGTGTATTTTATGTTTAAATTTTAAATAATATGAATCATATTACTCCACCATTTTGTATCCTGAATTATTTTATAAAATCAATGCCCTAAGCCTTAAAGAATCTTATAAAATGAATATTATTTAAATCGTATAACTTTCAGATACAAAATAAGGTCTCTCGGACCAATGTGCACCTGCATGTTGAGAAACACTGGTTTATAGCAGATATCTACCATTGAACCACCCTTATCTATGGTCACTAGCGACTAGTGACTGGTGTCAGATAACTTCAACTAGCTAGCGTCCGTTGTTGTATTTTATTTATTGTGAGTTTAATAATTTCTCTTACATTAGATCTCAACGAAGTAACGTAGTCCAGAGTGTCACAGTTTTAGTTATCTTATTAATAATCTTTGAACTCAAGATCAAATAAAGTATGTAAAAATGTTACACGTGAAAGAAGAAGTTACTGAAATTGAAGACGAAACCAATCTTCTACAAGATATTGAAGTTTATGATGAATTTGCTATACATTATAAACAAGAATATCAGGTAATTAAAAACACTAATAATACTTATATAATGTTATATAGTTTTACAGTAATGTATGTAACGTATGTATGTTAATATTTGACATATGACTAAAGTGACCAGAATTCTAAAACCTTGTTGCGGGACACCCACCCCCACACGTTTTTTGAAAAAAAAATATTTTCATTAAAAAAAAATGATAATAAAAGTTTTCATTATTAAAAAAAATATATAAATATAATAATTATTATTATACATATTATTATAGTATTCATAAATAATAAATAGGTACATACATCTAGGGTCGGTCAAATTGTATGGGGCCGAAAAAATCTCTATGGGCAACTCTCGATTCTAGTACTATGGGCCATAACAAGTATTTTTGCCAATGGAACCATACCTCTAGAATCATTTTCGAGCCTGCCGAAATTTGTCTGAAGATATTTTCCAAAATACTCAAAAATCGATCTATTTAGTGCATTTCGAATGTACAAAAAAATTATTGAAAATGTGTATACGGGGGTTTTTTGGGTCGGGAAATCCATTTTTCACATTTATTTTTATTTTTGACTGCCGCCAGGGGGCGTTTTCGTGCATTTTTTCACCTTTTTGGGGGAAAATTGACGAAATTATTGCACAAATCGACGAATCTTTGACATTCCCATATTTAAAACAGCCCAAAATGTTCAGCACTGATAATTAGGTGGGGTACCCATACTCGACCTATATCGATTTCATTGAATGAAATCGATATAAGTCGTGTATGGGTACCCCACCTAATTATCAGTGCTGAACATTTTGGGCTATTTTAACCCTCGGAGCCTCTTATGGGTCAATTTGACCCATACACCGACTTTGATCGTGAATAACGCTCAAGTACCGATGTATTTGATAAACTGTGCCATGCTTACAAACCGGTACCTCTTTTTGTCTTGTTATAGTACTAGATTACTTCGAGTTTATCTTTCTCACCAATATTTGTCTGGTAATTAAGCGTCGCAGACACGCGAACGTAAATTATAAGCCATTATTTATTTTCTTTGATACGACAACTAGTACACATATGGGTCATCCAGACCCTGCTCCGTCTTTGATAGCTTCTCAACGACGACTAATGGTTCCGTAGCCTACAGAAACTGTCGAAACATATACAGGGTGTCCCATTTTAATCTATCACCCCCCTAATTTTTTTTATCTATCAATTAAATCAAAAAATGCTTCAAATAAAAGTTGTTTGGTTTTTAGGGGGACCCAAAATGGCGTTATTAGTTTTTTATTTTTTGGACGTCTTCATGGTCAAATAGGCCCAACTTTTTTTTTTCAAATGGAAACCTATATTTTTTATTACAATATCTTATTGTTTGGAAAAAAACAAGTAGCTTTTGTTTCAAAAAAATTTTTGTATGACTTCATTTTTTTTTAATATTCAACAAAATAATTTTAGATTTTAGATTTTTACTAATTTTTTACTCGAAATCCATTAACTTTACAGGAAAAGTGTAAAAAAACAAAAAATGTTTATTTTAATCTGATGTAACTAGAAAAATGATTTCAGATTTTTTTATTTTATTTTTTATTTGCTTTAATATTTTGAAGAGCAAAAGTTAACAAAAAATTCTGATATAATTTTCCTAGTTATATCAGATTAAAATAAACATTTTTTGTTTTTTACATTTTTCCTCTAAAGTTAATGGGTTTCGAGTAAAAAATTAGTAAAAATCTAAAATCTAAAATTATTTTGTTTAATATTAAAAAAAAATGAAGTCATACGAAATTTTTTTTGAAACAAAAGCTACTTGTTTTTTTCCAAACAATAAGATATTGTAATAAAAAATATAGGTTTCCATTTGAAAAAAAAAAGTTGGGCCTATTTGACCATGAAGACGTCCAAAAAATAAAAAACTAATAACGCCATTTTGGGTCCCCCTAAAAACCAAACAACTTTTATTTGAAGCATTTTTTGATTTAATTGATAGATAAAAAAAATAGGGGGGTGATAGATTAAAATGGGACACCCTGTAGTCAAGAGTTCGAACTATACCTGTAAAACTGTGGTACCCCCCTTTTTAGGGTTCCGTAGAAAACTAGGAACCCTTATAGTTTCTCCATGTCCGTCCGTCCGTCCGTCCGTCTTCAAAAATTTTGAGATAATAACATGAAATTTGGTATACGGTCGTAGATTGATGACCCAAAAACAGAAATGATAAGATTTTTGAAAATAAAAATTTTTTAGACCCCCCTTTCATAAAATGAAAAGTGTTTTCAAAAAAAAAATTTCACCTATATACATTATTATTGAGTGGGGTGTCGTTAGAAAGGTCTCATAAAATGCAATAAAAAATGTATTAGAACTTTTTGATTTTAACCCTTTAATCACGATATATTTGCTCTCCAAAGTCGTTAAAAAAGCGTCCCCCCCCTCTATTTTCTAAACTATCAATTTAAAAAATCTGAAAAAATTCCAGAATGTAGCTTTTAATTAGTACTTTCACTGAAAATTATAACGAACATTGTCAAAAATATTTTGGACCCCCCTTTCATAGACTGAAAATTGAACTTACATTTTTTTCCCCACTTACCCTATTGAGGTGGGTGTCATTTAATAGGTCTCGTAAAATGCAATAAAAAACGTCAAATAACTTTTTGATTTTAACCCTTCAGTCGCGATATATTTGCTTTTTAATGTCGCTGTCAGAGCGTCCCCCCCCCCTCTATTTTCTAAACTATCGATTCAAAAAATCTGAAAAAAATTCAGAATGTAGCTTTTAATTAGTACTTTCACTGAAAATTATAACGAACATTGTCAAAAATATTTTGGACCCCCTTTTCATAGATTGAAAAGTGAACTCACATTTTTTTCATTAACCCCATTGAGTGGGGTGTCATTTGATAGGTCTCCTAAAATGCAATAATAAAAGTCAAATGACTTTTTGATTTTAACCCTTCGGTCACGAAAATTTTGAAAAAACTATTTTTTTATAAATCGTAGTGGGAATGACTACGGAATCCTATCATGTGCGTGCCCAACAAGCACTTGCCCGTTTTATTTTAAATACCTGAGCGTTATTCACGATCAAAGTCGGTGTATGGGTCAAATTGACCCATAAGAGGCTCCGAGGGTTAAAATAGCCCAAAATGTTCAGCACTGATAATTAGGTGGGGTAGCCATACACGACTTATATCGATTTCATTCAATTTAAGTCAACAAATTCGATATATTTTTTTTATTTACGAATTTGTTGACTTATTGAATGAAATCGATATAGGTCGAGTATGGGTACCCCACCTAATTATCAGTGCTGAACATTTTGGGCTGTTTTAAATATGGGAATGTCAAAGATTCGTCGATTTGTGCAATAATTTCGTCAATTTTCCCCCAAAAAGGTGAAAAAATGCACGAAAACGCCCCCTGGCGGCAGTCAAAAATAAAAATAAATGTGAAAAATGGATTTCCCGACCCAAAAAACCCCCGTATACACATTTTCAATAATTTTTTTGTACATTCGAAATGCACTAAATAGATCGATTTTTGAGTATTTTGGAAAATATCTTCAGACAAATTTCGGCAGGCTCGAAAATGATTTTAGAGGTATGGTTCCATTGGCAAAAATACTTGTTATGGTCCATAGTACCAGAATCGAGAGTTGCCCATGGAGTGAAAATAATTAACCCACCCTAAATTGTAACATACATATTTGTTTTTCTTATTAACTTCCCAATAGGAAGTTATTGTAATTGGTCCGAAAATCGAAATCAAAAATGTTAACATATTTTCATGTTTCAAGGGCATTAGAGTATATTGACACTATTTTCAGAAAAATGTCTGTGTGTGTGTGTGTGTGTGTGTGTGTATGTACGTACGTACGTACATATGTACGTACGTACGTACGTGTCATTTTTTTCCGGGACGAAATCTCGCGAACAAAAAATGCTATTGACTTCGTTGGGGTGCTAATCGAAGCGTCTTGACGTGAATATGATCTGAAAGAAAGGATTTTTCGAAATTCAACCCCTACGGGGGTAAAAAGGGTGTTTTTTTCATTTTTATTTTTTTTCTTGGTCGAATTTAGTCGGAACTTAGAATAAATACTATACAATACAAATAATGAAATGTGTATTTCAGTATTTATTTTTTATATGGGTCCAAACAGCCATTAAAGGGATGAAAACCACCATCAAAATTTGAATTTCATACTAATAAATACATCTAATAATTCATGTTGCCTTGGAAACAACACAATTCAAAATTCAAACTGTCAGATTAGTTTTTCTAAAAATGTGCATTATATTATTGACATTATTAGGATATTAGCAAACTAATATTCATAATACAAATGGTGAGTTTTATTTCTGATAAATTCCATTAAAATTTTTCATATACATATTAAAAAAAATATTTACAAACTATAACATAGTAATATTAATTATGGAAACAATAAGTAATGATTACTTATTGTTTCCATAATTAATATTACTCAGTATTCAAGTATTGTAAATCATACCATGTTGGGAAGTTGATTGTGTGGACCTAAAGGATCGCACCCCACAGCATTATACGTTATATAGTTTAATTTTATATCCCCGGGTAAAATTGGATCCGACAGCTAGTTAATTTATTTCGTCGTGAATCTATTATTACTTTTTTATGTAAATTTTGCAGTCAATAATTTAAAAAACAAAGTAAAACAAAAAATTAATGACAACAATATACTATATAGGTACCTATTTGAATTAATAAGAAACATTTTGTGCACATTTGTCAACGGTTGTATCAGACTTATATGCTTTTATACTAAATAAAATTTAGTAAAATACACAATAATGATTATAATGTAAATATCTAATCCGGGACGATTTCCGGGACAATTTGTGATGCGGGACAGACTACTCAACTCCGGGACTGTCCCGCACAATCCGGGACGTCTGGTCACTTTACATATGACGCGCATGCGTAAATGTAAAAGTAAAATAAAACAGTGGCTCTAAAACAATTGTATCAAATTAAATATTTATTTTTGTTACATGTACACAGTGGCGTACGTAGGATTGTGTCATGGGGGGGAGGGGGGGTCAAAAAGAAAAATATAATTGTTTTTTAAAAGTCATCAAAATTAAAAAGTGATTGGTAATGACTAAAAAAAGGTCTTTAAAAAAATAAATGTTGCAAATTTGCAAGGTAATATATACAGGGTGTTTCAGAACACCCGTCCACTATGTTTTACGCCCATACTATTGAAGATAGAGTTTTAGGATAAAAAATTAGCTGTATATATCGACCCTAAACAATTTCAGGAAAATATTTTCAATCCCCTAAAACCGCTCCTTGGGGGGTAGTTTGAGGGGTACATGCCCGTTTTTCAGTAAAATCAAATAGAATGGTATATCAAAAATTACATATTTGTAAAGATCACAAAAAAATAATAAACTTTTGTAAAACAAGTTTTCATACTTTCAATTGTTTAAAAATATGACGACTTGTTCTCAAATTTTAAGGTTTTACTAAAAGTGCTCTAATTTAGTTAAATATTAATAAAATTTTATTATTATTTTTTTTAATTTAGAAAGTAGAAATAATGAACTTTGTCAAGATGTTTGATTATTTGAGATTTTGATAGTTTAAAAGTTTAAAGTGTCATACGCTATATATCAAAAGTTCAACTAGGGATAATTCAAAATTTTCAAATAGAACGGTATATCAATTAGTACTTTTTCTTAAAAAGGATATGTAAATAAACAACTTTTGTTAAGAAAATTTAAAATTATAATTTTAAAATTGAAAATTTTTTTTAGCAAAATGGTGGTCTGGGACATTCTGTATATAGAATGCTAGAATTAATAGAATTTAATAAGTTTTGTTGGGAATAATATTAATATTGATTTAAAAAAAAAGATCACAGATGCACGGGGGGGGGTTCTGATTCCCCCTAACACCCTCCTGCGTACGCCACTGCATGTACATATAAATAAATATATACAAAGTGTATACTATGTAAACTGTCCCCTATAAAAGGTAACTTTTCTTTTATTTACACGAATCTCTATCTCTTATAGTTACCGAGATCCCCATAGTGGTCCCTGGTATTTAGACATCCTGTATTTTTGACGAGTATTTTGCTTTGACTAAAAAGGACGGACGGACGACAAACAGTGATAAATAAAGCATCTTCTGATTCCTGAAAAAAACCTATTTACTATATACATGTATGCATGTGTGTTAACCATAGAGATAATGTACATAGATACAGTAAGCCAGCCGAAAATACTAACTTGATACTAAATAATACAGAAAGAGAAAAAAAATGTGAACCGCTAGTTTGTTTCACACTTTTCTTTCTCTTATTGTTTATGATTATTGTCCACTAACATTAAATGCTATGACTCACTTACTCTATGGTGTTAACCCTCTTACATTGTTAAATTCCCAGCAAACAAGTATTGTCGGATAATTACCATTGTATTGGTTAGTTAATCATTTGTCGTTTTTCAGGGAGACTTGGAAGTCAAAAAAGAAAATCTAACAGACACCGACATTCAAAATGAGGAAAAAGGAGATGAAGACCTCAGTGATACTAGTTTAGTAAAAACTAAATTTGATAAACATAAATTGACACATTCTAATAAACGACCTTTTAAATGCGACCAGTGTGAATACAGTAGTAGACTGAAAAGTACTTTAAATTCACATAAACTAACACATTCTAATGAGCGACCTTTTAAATGCGACAAATGTGAATACAGTTCTATACAGAAAAGTACTTTAAATACACATAAACTAACACATTCTAACAAACGACCATTTAAATGCGACCAGTGTGAATATAGATGTAAACGAAAAACTGATTTGAAAACCCATAAATTAAAACATTCTAACAAACGACCTTTTAAATGCGACCATTGTGAATACAGTACTATACAAAAGGGTAAAATGAATACACATAAATTAATACATTCTAATAAACGACCATTTAAATGCGACCAATGTGAATACAGTTGTATACAAAAGGGTAATATGATTAGACATAAACTAACACATTTTGGTGAACGACCTTTTAAATGTGAACAATGTGAATACAGTTCTAGACAGAAAAGTACTTTAAATAGACATAAACTAATACATTCTAACAAACGACCATTTAAATGCGACCAGTGTGAATACAGTACTAAACGAAAAACTGATTTGAAAAAACACAAATTAATACATTTTAATAAACGACTTTTTAAATGCGACCAATGTAAGTACAGTTGTATACAAAAGTGTAATTTGAATTCACACAAATTAAAACATTCTAATAAACGACCTTTTAAATGTGACCAATGTAAATACAGTTGTAAACTAAAGTGTAATTTGAATTCACATAAATCAAAACATTCTAATGAACGACCTTTTAAATGCGATCAGTGTGAATACAGTAGTAGACTGAAAAGTACTTTAAATACACATAAAGTAATTCATTCTAACAAACGACCATTTAAATGTGACCAGTGTGAATACAGTACTAAACGAAAAACTGATTTGAAAACCCATAAATTAATACATTCTAATAAACGACCTTTTAAATGCAACCAATGTAAATATATTTGTAGATTGAAAAGTACTTTAAATACACATAAATTAACGCATTCTAATAAGTGATCTTTTAAATACGACCAATGTTTAATATAATTATAGATAAAAGTGTAATATATGTAAATAGACATTAATTAAAACATTCTAATAAACGACCATTTCAATTCAACCAATTTGAATATAGTTGTAGAGTGAAAGGCAATTGAATGAACATAAATTAACAACTTCAAATACGTCCATTGTGAATTTAGTTGTAGCCAATTTGTTTTAGAATTTGTTTAGACATAAGTTTTGTACCTCACGTACATATCGTAAATCAGAGTTATTTTGACTCTAGGAGGAGGGTTTTTTTGAATCCAAAATGATAAAATGATTTGTCGCTGCCGGCATTGATTTAGTGAAGTAATTCTTAGTTTGTCCTCGAGGTAGCAGCACTCTGCAGGCTTTGGCTCAGTTACGTCACTAAACCAGTGCCAAGAGTGACTTTAATTATTTTGGGTTCAAGGATCCAAGTTACCCTCAAAGTAATGTTTGATAAATTAAAGTAGTTTTAAGTGAAGTTTTAAAGCTTGGGACAATATACCTACAGATTAGGTCAATGTTAATATTACAATTGTTTCCACAAGCCACATTCAATTATTGCATTAGAATGAATATTCAATACACTGCATCTCTCTCACTTTTTTAATAAATGTTACACCATTGACCAGTGGCGTACGCAGGATTGTGTCATGGGGGGGGGGTCAGTTTTCAAAGAGAAAAAAAAAATCCTTTTTGAAATTGGTAATGACTAAAAAAAAAAAAGGTCTCCAAAATAAATGTTGCAAATATTGGTTTAAAAATAAAGATCACAGATGTCATGGGGGGGTCTAACCCCCCCTAACACCCCCCCTGCGTACGCCACTGCGTCAATGGCATTGACCATTATGTTAATACATACAGAATGCACATGTAGTAGAGATGGGAAAAATGAGTCTTTTTAGTGACTCGAGTCATTTGAAACAATTCAGTAAAAAGTTTCGTTCTAATTGATTCGTTCAATGAGTCGTTCACTTACGAAAATGAATTGGCGAGTGACGAGTCATTTGAATCGTTCGTATGAGACTTGCATACAAGTGAGTGTAAGTCGGTACGAAAAAATCCGAACGTATTCGATCACTGACAGAATGGATAAATAAATATTGTTACTTTTTGGCCGCCGTTCGTTGCTTGATACAAATTATGTTTACTTTTGTTCATTATTATAATTATTGTGTAAATTTATCATATTACTTAAAATAACTGTTGCTGATAGTTTTATTTTGACTTTGATATTTAATATAACTTTTATTCTCAGACGTTTTATCATGCTAATCTTTATAGATAAATTGATTTATAATGTCAGGTATTATAAAGAATTGGCTCGAAAACAAATGCTAAAATTAAAATGCATTAATATTCTCGGGATTTTAGAGCAGTGGTAATAAATGTGTAATAATACACATTTTAAGAACTACGGCTATATAATTTAAATCTAAATTGTTTATTAAACAATTTTACAGTTCAAAATAATACATATATATCTTAAATACACGAATGATACGCCGCTGCCATTCAGAGCTTAACTGTAACAGTTTCTTTCCTTGCAACAATTCGAATTTAAAAAGTTGTCTCTGGTTTAGTTGTTGAAAAATACATTTCTACAATTACATTTATCGAGAAATATTTTTAAATTGTTTATTTTATATACCGGGTGTCCCAGATAACTTTTCCAGCATGGGTATCTCAGTATCTATAAGAGATACAAGTTTAGTTAAATGAGATGAATTATTTGTATGAAAGGGGTGAGTATTACTACACCAAAAAATATTCATAATTCTATGTGGTTTAGGCGGTATACCCAAAAAACTGAAAATTCGGAATTTCTTTAAATGGCTATAACTTTTTTGTTAAAGTAGATAGGTACTTTTTGTTTGCGGTTTCTTAAAGCACTTTATTGTGTAGAATTGATTGGTGTATTTAGAATTTTTATATCACTTTTAGTTTCCGAGTTACAAGCCCTAACTTTGGTTTTTCTTATAGGCCACTTAGTTGAATATATCATATTTGAACGTGTTTTTTACTCTACTTTACAACGATGTCATTTGCCATATTTATTATTGAAAAAAAGTCGAAATACTAAATATCAGTGATATTTATGAAGTATTTTATTACAAACTTTTAAGTGAGCCATGTAAAACAAAAATTATAAACAAAAATCACAATAACAACAATCAAAATAACAAATGAATAATTGAAACAATGAACTATTTGAAAAAATATATTGTAATTTTCTTTTCGATAATAAATATGGCAAGTGACACATAGTTGTAAAGTAGAGTAAAAAACACGTTCAAATATGCTATAGCCAACTTAGCGGCCCATAAGAAAAACAAGTTAGGGCTTGTATCTCGGAAACTAAAAGTGATATAAAAATTCTAAATACACCAATCAATTCTACACAAAAAAGTGCTTTAAGAAACCGCAAACAAAAAGTACTTATCTACTTTGACAAAAAAGTTATAGCCATTTCAAGAAATTCCGAATTTTCAGTTTTTTGGGTATACCGCCTAAACCACATAGAATTATGAATATTTTTTGGTGTAATAATACTCACCCCTTTCTTACAAATAATTCATCTCATTTAAACGAACCTGTATCTCTTATAGATACTGAGATCCCCATGCTGGAAAAGTTATCTGGAACACGGTATATTTTTTAAATCCTATTAAATAATTCCGTAGTCCACGCGAGCGAAGCCGCGCGGGCCCACCTAGTACAAAATAAAATATTAAATATTTCTACTTGAGAATTTTTTTATAGGATTTAAAAAGTTTCTTTTGAAGACTGTATAAGTTATATAGTACCTTAAATATTAAAAGTATGTATATTAAAATAAATTGGAATACTCAACCCAGTAATTGAGAAAAGAATCAAACAAAATGGAATACCATTGTTGGCAGCACTGCAAACTTCTTCAGACTGCTTGGATGTAATAAAATAAACAATAATTAAACGTAATTAAATTACTCGCGGTGAATACGGAATATTACAGAAACCAGAATGAAACATCAAAATTTCATTTCTTTTGATTACTTTTTCAATTATTGGGAAAGAAACTGTAAAACAAAACACATTTGATTAAAAACGTAAGGTTGATTGTACCCCAGTGTGTTAAACAATGGTTAATTTAATATCTTATTTCGATAATTTTTTCAATTTGTCCTCTTTTTTAATGAACTAGTTCGCTTTTCACAGCTTGAGCTTCTAACAACCCTATCTGTGTCTATGCTTGGCTCATGTTTTGTATATATTTGTGTGATTGATAATAAATAAATATAATTATTAAGGTTTGACTTTTTATAGAATCTCCAATGTTTCAGCATCATGTCAATGAAGATTTTTTGTTTTGTTTTTGTTTCATTTAACTGTATCATTTTCTCTAAAGGCTTGTTTACATGGAGACAGTAATTTAGTAATTTAGTAAAGTGACAAGGTTAGTAAATGACTAGGTATGCTTACTTGCCTTGTGACGTCACCACGAAGTTCTTTTCAACACTCTAGATTTCAAATGGTCGCCAACGCTGTCAAACTGTCATAATATAAATTTGATCGTGATTGATTTATTATTGTGTTCTGCGTTTGTGCTATTCATTTATTGCTATAGTGAAGCTTTATACATGATATTAATTACATTAATTATAATTATGTGTGATTTGTGTTTAATATTATGACAGTTAAAATCATAGATAAATAAAAAAATCAAGAAGGTGGAAAAGAACTTCGTGGTGACGTCACAAGTAAGCAAACCTAGTCATTTACTAACCTTGGTCAAGTGACAAGTAATTTTATACGTGTAAACAGCCAGGCAAGTACAAAAACAAGTTAAGTAGTAACTAAACGGTTTAGTGATTTAGTGGACAGTAGGATAGAATATGTTCTATTTTTCGATTTAGTTGACAAGGTATCCAAGGTAACATATATTTTGCACCTGTCAAATGACGTTATTATCAAGTCTAGTTATTTAAATATGAAATATTTAAATGAAATACACTAATATAGTTAAGTAAATTGTTATTTTCATTATTGAAAATAAAATATGTGAGTTATTTATTTATTATTTTGCTTTATATATTTATACTTTTCTTATTTATACTTCACTAAATACTTGCCAACATGTAAACGCCCTATCTTTAGTTAACGATTTAGTTGACTACTTGTCACTTTACTAAACACTAAATTACTGTCTCCGTGTAAACAAGCCTTTACAGTGTCCGATATCCCCATACTTTAACCTGGTATTTAAACGCCTGTATATGAGTATATGACCCTTAAAATGTAGTCTCATGCGATTTCGGCGGGTAAACATAGCACATCAGGTTGAATCTAATCATTTAATTTAAATAAAAATATTTTGTAATAAAAATTGTATTAGATGCAATCCAATGTGCTACGTGTAGTGCTTATTGCATATGTTTTTTATTGGTAGAATAGAATAAAGGTTCGATCCATAATAACAATATTCTGACTTCGTGAGACTCAAATTCAAATAGACTAATAAAACGACTTTTGAGTTCTCAAAAACTCTCATACTCTTGTCGATTTTTGAATTTTCGAATTATTTTTGAAACGGTAACAAGAAAAATGTTTTAAATAAAAATAATTGAGTATATTATTATCTATAATTTATATCCTATCATTTTTCCATCATTTATGATTTACTATTAAAAAACGAAGAAATTGTGCATGTGGCTTCTTAGGCGGCCCATAGAGCAGTGGTTTCCAAACTTTATGTAACTGCGCCTCCCTTAAAAAAATGTAATCTTGCCCCCCCACCTTATCTCATAAAATAATAGACACCGTTTTAAAAGGTATAAAATGTTTTAATAAAAAAATATTATATTCTTCATTTCGATTCAACTAAAACTGAACTAGGGGTTCTCTCTGAACTTTTTGTTTGAAAAATCGCATACTATTTCTATCAGATTTTCGTTTTTAATAATTGTCAGTCTAAAACAAAACAGTAATGTGCCTTTCAGGAACAGATAATATATTTATATTTTTTATTTACAAGAAAATATATTTTTTAATTTATATATCTTAATGTTATGTTATGAAAATTACACTTTTCGCGCCTCCCCTTGCACTAGTCTGCGCCTCCCAGTTTGGAAATCGCTGCCATAGACGATCAATTTTATTGTGCAATATCACGGATTGTCCAATATTATTGACCATTTAGGAATCATATTGAAGATTGCACAATGCTTTTAGAAAAGTTTGAGCGAGTTTAAATTTTATTGCGCCATATTTTTTCATTGTGTCGTCGGTAGGGCTTATTGTACAATATTTTTTAGTCTACTGTTCGGAGCGGTCCCGTACGCACGCACGAATATTTATAAATTTATTTTAAAAGACGTTCATGAGTGTACACTGGCCTTCGTTTTTTTTTTGTTTTGTTAGCAAAATCATCAGCATAGCTGCAGCCAAATCTTCATCATCACACATGTTGCTCCGACGAAAATATTGACGCGAATAATTCAAGATTCAATATTATTGAATGTGTAGGCGTAAGGTATATTTCAATACAATTGTGCAATAATAATATTGCACAATTATATTGTAGGTGTATGGGGGGCCTTAGTCACTTAAACTAAAATTATACACCTTAACCTCAATAAAACAATGTCATCCGACACGTGTTTGGACTTCACAGGAAGTCTTCATCAGAGGCATCACAGTTCCACTACCTTACTATAGAAGTAATGAAAAAATCTTTGATATACATAATTACTACTCTAAAGGAACTTTTTTAAATACTCTATAAGATGGTTTTAAAGATAGACTCCCCCCCCCCCCCTTTCCCATAGAATTTATTACTCCCAATGATCCAGGAAATCAGCTCCTATAATATTTGTATCCCAAATCAGACCAGCCTGTTTAATGCCGAAAAATTTCAGGTAATGTATGAAATATTTTTTTATTGAATAAATATTATTTAGATTATTATTATATTAATTATTATAAATATGGAATAACAAAGCATTATATATAATGTCAAGATAATAATATTAGGAATTAGGAAATGTGTAAAATAAAACAAAAATATATCATTAAGTCAAATGTAGGTATACAATTTTATTATTTAAAAAAAGTTCAGGTATAATATTAAATAAAATTTAAGGCCTTTATTGTTAAAATAACAAAATCACATAAACGATATTGGAACATATTTATTATAAACTAATAAATAAAATATTAGAGTCCAGATACGTTTGAAGTAAGATTTAAGGCTTTCTATTTTATACAATCTCTAATACGTAGCTACATATTATGTAAGTATGTACATTATGAAGTACATAATAAATAACATATCGTCCCTTATCTAACAACACCGCTCAAGTCGAAAATTCACGGTTTTTACATTTTAATGTCATTGCACGTCAATCTACCAATCACATTTTAGACGTTTCGAACAATAACAGACCAAAATACTATGGCTAGGCCATAAAATGCACACCCCTTAAACATAAAAAAATGTATTAATTTATAATATCAAATAAATACGATACAATATAATTGGTGGAACTTAAAAGGATGTTTGAAAAAAATATTGGAGGTAATTAATATTATATAAATATATAAAATGAAGTTTATCACTCATTAAGATTTTTTAGAAAATCAACAATGAATCTTGATATCAATTGATTATTACCGTTTTTATTTAAATTTAGGATGTATAGTAATAAAACAACAATCATTTTAATTTACAATTTTTATATAAAATATTTTTTTTGTAAAATGTATAAAGTAAATTAATTAATTAATAATAATAATTAGAAAGATAAATACATCCACATATTGCAGCGATAACAGCTGTGTTCACCTGATGTCTAGCAGAGCATTTAAAATGAAACAACAATGTAACGTTTATAGGTTAGGTATATGTATATGTACATTATATATTTGTTTTAAAAATGCAAACTTACCAGACTTTATCTTGATTAAAAAGATTGATTGGCTTTGAATAAAATAATTAAAATACAGCACGTATCGATGTACATTGTACATGTATTTATATATTAATTAACACAATATAATAATTATAATACTTGGAATTTGAAGTGACGTATGAAGAAATAGCGCCTTACGGTAATCTTATGAACTACCGAGCAACTACTCTATTTGTAAAAATAATTCTTGTCAAAATATGAATTTTTGTTTAAATAAACTGCAAATTTCGTTACTTCTAGTTATCCAATTTTGTTGAGTTTTAATAGGGTTCTATTCTGATAATAGATGAAGTGAATTCAAAAGGATTGGTGCAAATTTATTTCGAAATGTAGCCTACAGTTCGGCGTTTTTATCAAAAAAGGGGGTTAAATCAACAAATTGAACTTTATTTATATTTTTATAACAGAAAATTAAAACCGATCGATATTAAACTAAGTATAAATGGAGACTGTAATGTTTTCTATCAGAAAATTTAAAAATGTAAGTGGAATACTGAAGAAATTTAAGATATAATGCTCATTTTATCAATTTATATACGAAAAAAAATTTTAGCACGATAATAAAACACACTTCCAAGCAGAGCCTGCTTGGGTGTGCAATTTAAAAAAAGTGAGAGCGCGCAAGCCGGTAGCCTATATAAAACATACACGGTTTTTTCGCTCTCCTGTAAAGTTGGTCAAAATGACTTCAGCGGTGTTGTAAGCTAAGGGACAATATTAAATAGATAACACTAAACTGAATAGAGTTTACAAGATCTCATTTTTTAAAGGTCATATTTTAGAATGTGTTAATTTATGTATTTTCAAAGCTCCTTTTTCTTTAAGGGGTTACATACAGGTAGAAGGCCAAAAAAAAGTGTTTTTTCAAGAATTTTCTAAGAGAATACTTTTATAATTTATCAATATAAAAATTTCTACACATATTATGGTAACTTTCAATTGTATTTTAACATTTTTTATTTCTAAAAATAATAATTACGAAAGCGGCTACAGCTGTTCTCCAGGAGGTCCTCTCAAAAAAGGCGCCTTGCGGTAACCACTATATCTCTGGACTGCATTTTTTAAAATAAAAGACCCAAACGGATTTCTTTAAAGTAATGTATAATCTTGTACTTAATCGAAGGAATAAGCAAAATAAAATTTTTTGACAAAATGGCGGCTTCTCAAAAAAAAATATTGATTTTCGACAAAAATTTTACCTTAAATTGTTTATAAAAAAATTAATATTTATCGGTGGGATAAAACTTGTGTTAAAATTTGAGATTGATCGGTTCAACCGTTTCCGAGAAATAGTGGTCACCGACTTTCAAAACATAGATTTGAGAAAAACGCGCTGCCGCTCCGACCTCCTACATTCAAACGCTCTGAGAAATCTTTACAAATATGCGTGTAACTTCAAAAATAATCGCCGGATTGACTTGAAATTTTCTGTGTGTGTATTTAAATATATGTACATTACGAAAACGAAATAAAAAAAATCGATTTTTTGAAAATTCTAACTGTATGTAACCCCTTAACTCCGGCCTCCTACTTTCAAACGCTCTGAGACGTCTTTACAAATATGCGTGTAAATTCGAATATAATCGCCGGATTGATTTGAAATTTTTTGTGTGTGTATTTAAATATAGGGACATTACGAAAATGAAATAAAAAAAAATTAAATTTTTTTTAAATTTAAAAGGTCATATATTTGTATGTTTTAGTTTATGTCTATTCAAATTAGTTTTAAATTTAGTATAATAGTCACACTGGTCGCATTTAAATGGTCGTATATTAGAATGTGTTAATTTATGTGATTTCAAATAACTTTTCTGATTAGTACTAAATTTACATTGGTCGCATTTAAAAGGTCGTTCATTAGAATGTGTATGGTTTTTCAAACAATCTTTTTCTTTACAATTACATTCACATTTCTTGTTCTTCAAATGTGTTCGAATATGTGCATTCAAATCATATTTCTGTCTACATCTATATTCACACTGGTCGCATTGAAAAGGTCGTTCATTAGAATGTATTGATTTATGTCTATTCAAAGTTTCTTTTTCTTTAAAACCACATTCACATAGGTCACATTTAAAAGGTCGTATATTTGTATGTGTTACTTTATGTCTATTCAAATTATTTTTAAATTTAGTATAATAGTCACACTGGTCGCATTTAAATGGTCGTTCGTTGGAATGTGTTAATTTATGTGTAGTCAAATGAAATTTTCGATTAGAGCTATATTCACACAGGTCACATTTAAAAGGTCGTATATCTGTATGAGTTAATTTATGTGTATTCAAGTTAACTTTCTGATTACTACTGTATTCACACTGGTCGCATTTAAATGGTCGTTCATTAGAATGTGTTGATTTATGTCTATTTATATCGGTCTTGCGTCTAAAGCTTAATTCACACTGGTCACATTGAAATGGTCGTTTATTTGAATGTGTTAACTTTGTTGAACTGAAATTAACGTTTTGATAAGAACTACTTTCACAATAATTGTTTGTATTTAAATATTCGTCACTGAGATCTTCATTTCTTAGCTGCTCATTTTGAATGTCGATGTCTGACAGATTTTCTTGTTTAATTTCCACGTCTCCCTGCAAGATAACAAATGATTAATTATGATAATCGTTATAATGTATATTTTCTGAAGTTCTAGGTAAGTTGTTCGAAAGGAGTTTTGTTCGAACAACATTTGATCGAAAGGAAATTTCTTCGAATTTTTAAAATACAATTTAACTGTTTTTAAATAATTCTGTCAAATAATAATAATACAAACACAATAAATCCTGTTTACAGTTCGTTGTGGTGGAGATTGAATCCATGTTAACCTCAACCTAACCAAGATTAACCAAATTTATTTCAACCCAATAGATTGCCCTAACCAAAACGGAAATTGAATTCCCGCTTTTAAACTAACAAACTTTTTCCCCTAATATATTCCCTTACCAATGATAGTTAATGTCTCCTCATAAATACTAATACGGCCTTATTACTTAATGTAATTTATTTATTTAACTACTGTACTATCATCACACTTTTGTAGTTTAGAAATTTTAAGTTTTTGTTTTATATTTTATAATAACATTTGTAAGAAAAATAATACGGCCCTGAGCTAATTATTTGTAATTAATAACAAATCAATAACACGAGAATGTGTAAATGGCACTAGGTACTACAAGAGAAATGTAAGTGGCACTACTAGCATATAATATTGTATTTATGTAGCTAAAGTAAATTAATATATGATTTAATATGTACTGATTTAGAACCGCTGTACATTTACTTTAACATTTACGCATGCGCGCCATACGTCAATACAATATCTAACCTTTATTTTAATCTTGATTTATGTACATACTGTAAATACAATTTTGTATTACTCTAATTATTAATAATGTTTTTCATTACCTGATGTTCCTGTTTATACATTGCAAATTTATCATAAACTTCAACATATTCAATATCTTGCAGAGGATCGATTTCTTCTTTTATATCTTCTTGTTTAACGTGAAACATTTTTACACACTTGAAGCGATCTTGAGGTCCAAGTATTAATAAAATAAATAAAAATGTGTTACACCAACAACGACAGATCCTCTGAGAACATTCAGAATGTATGTATTAATTTTAAATTTATAATCAGAAGACAACGGACACAAGGCGTGTGTGTCAAGTAAGCTCTGACGTCACCCTCTAGATCAGCGATACTCAACCTTTTTTTTCCTCCGGGCCGCAGACCGATTTTTGCTATTTCAGGTGGGCGGATATCCGGGATATCTGAAATTGTAATTGAAGACCTTTTTTTTTCTTTGTCACCTAAAATCTTCCACCACCTAATGACATAAAAGAAAGTCGGCAAATCGCGCGTTTGACCCGTCGGTAAATCAAGCTGCCGGTAAATCAAAGGTCGGTAAATCGCGAGATGAGTGTAAATGGAGATTCAATGGTGGACAACTGCTATACATATACCAGTGTTTCTCAAACGCTGCACGTTGATCCGGGAAACTCAATTATGTATCCAAAAGAAAAGGTATACATACAATTTAAACAAAATTCATTTTCATAATGTTTTTGTAGGACTTTAATTTTAAATTTTATAGAAAAATTTCAAAATTAAAATTGCAAATCCAATAGAGCGACACAAATCTTTTAAATAGCGCCACGACAAAGTGGGACAAAATATTTAAAAATTCGTAAATAGGAGACTTCTCTAGCATGATTTCAAATCTTTATTAATTTGGTTTGGATTTAAAGTAGAATTGGTAATAAATTTAAAATTAAAAAAAAAACAATTCGCATAACAAATCTGTTCACTTCTCCTTTTGAATATTTTTTAGAAATATATAGTACTTGCCCGTATAACAACAATACCTAACAATAAATAATAATATTTTAAAAAATAGTTAATTAAACACAAAATATTTTTACTTATTTACAAATTAATCAATTCATAGGAATTTTTTTTTTAATTATTATTTTTCAAGCTCGATTGTTCCCTGGTACTTTAATTACAAATACAACAGAAGAATAATAGTCACTATTGGAAGATAAATGTGTAACATCTATTAATTAAGATAAAATAAAAAATTTAACTATAATATTTAAGATACGCGTACATAATAACTATAATAATTGGAAAACAACGTTTAATAAATATGTATTTACAAGCCATGTTATTACAGTACATTTGAAAGGGTTCTCAGGATGACGTATTCCCGCGCAGCCGCTGATTGGTCAAAAGTTATGGTACATTTACATACTAACCCAAGGTTAGTAAATAAACAGGTTGTACCATCGCTTTTGACCAATCAGCGCCCGCACGAGAATACGTCACACCGGGTGACATTCAAATGTAATAGAATAAAGTGGTTTGCAAATTTGTTATGATTGGCAGTGTTGGATTTGCCATTAGGCCCGTGAGGCCCGGGCCTAGAGCGCCAGCATTTTAGGGGCGCCAAAATATTAGAGGCTGCATAATTTAAAGAACGATTGAAATTTAAAAATCAAGTTAACTTAGTTTTGATATGTAAAGTATTTAAAATAAATAAGTATTAAACAAAAATAAGTAATTATTAAATTATTTAACAAAAATTTTTTAGAAAAATGTTTTTTAAGCATACCATATTTATATTTCTAAAACTGAATTGTTTTCATATTACTAATATATAGGTAATAAAAAAACTAACTCGCTTGTATTTTAATACCAAAAATATTTATGTTTTCACGGTTAAGGTGTAAAATATTAATTTTTCATATTTATTTTTTAGAGTCAGATTAATCTCACTAACTGTTGGGCGCCCCAAAATACCTTAATTTTTTTTTTAGTTTTGAATAAAAATAAGGTAAATATACAGATATTAAAAATCTTTTTGGTAATAGCTTATTCTACCTATTTTACCTATAAATGTAGTTCTTCATTAAAGATTTTAGATTTTAAAAAAAAATGAAAAAACCACGAAAAGGTAGGTAGGTACCTAAGGTACCTATAAAAACATAACAGGTGAAAGAGGTAATTCAGTGTTGTAAAAACGATTGCTGTACTAAAAAGTCAAATTTAAAAAAAAAGTTTTATTTGTAAAATTTCATGATTTAAAAAAAATTTGAGCAAAAAAAAGGGGCGCCATATCGGACGGGGCCTAGAGCGCAGTCGAACCTAAATCCGCCACTGATGATTGGGCACCCGAAATGACGTAGTTCCCTCTCTCCTGTCTTGATTTTGACAAGCTGATGGTACAACCTGTATATTTACTAACCTTGATACTAACCCAAGGTACAAGGCAAGGTACACTCATCGCTTGATAAACCGACCTTTGATTAACCGGCAGCTTGGATGACCGGCGGACCAAACGCGCGATATGCCGACTTTCTCCAATCCCCTCCATAATACTACCGTGATTGCTATCTCTATCTCTGCGTGTAATTTAAATTCGCCAATCAACGTTGAGGTTGGCACGGTGGTGGGGGCCCCTCTCGACGTCGGTTTATCAAGCGGTTCAATTACCAACTTCGTCGGTTTATCAAGCGGTGAGTGTATATAAAGACAAGGTAGCCTGGTTAGCACCTTGACCAATCAGCGATGGCGCGGGAATTGACGTCACCACGAAGAGATATTCAAATGTCATAAATGTATAATTGAATATAAATTACAAAAAAATACTTTATTTATTCTTGTTTTCGTATTTTTGATATTTTATCAACACATACCATCAAAGAAGTATAAATTCGACATTGCAAAATCATCAAAAACTGTCAGAATCACATAACGCATTGCCAACTTAAGAATAGTAAATATGACGTTTCCCGAGAAGACCAAATTGTCTGAAACAGCTTCTTTATGATTTTGCAATGTCGAATTTGTACTTCTTTGATGGTATGTGTAGATAAAATATCAAGAATACGAAAATAAGAGTAAATAAAGTATTTTTTTGTAATTTATATTCAACTAGCTGACCCGACAGACGTTGTCCTGTCTTAACTATGAATATTGAATTCGTTTACTACAAAAAAAAATGAAAGCGTCAGTCGAAAACTATAAGCGTTAGAAGTGAAACTTTTTATTACGGAATGAAAAACTGTCAAAGAGGAAATAGACAGAAAATTTACTCACAACCAAAACAGAAATTATTTGTAATATAAATTAAACACCACAAAATAAGACAAACACTACAGTAGAGTTGCCTATAATTATACCCAAAACCCAAGAATGCATATGAAAATCACCGCGGAAGCTTTAAAATTATACCCAGAAGCCTAGATGCATACGAAAATTTACTCTAGCCATAGGAGGCTTTACAGCCCCCCACCACCTCCCCGTAAAAAAGTGTGAACTCTCTTTAAAAAGGGGGGGGGGTTGAACCCCCCCCATTTCCCAAAGGAGGCTTTACAGTCCCCCACCACTATCACCGTAAAAAAGTGGGAACTCTATTTTTAAAAGGGGGGGGGGGGGCACCCCCCCTCTTTTTCCCATAGGAAGCTTTACAGCTCCCCCACCACCACCACCGTAAAAAATAGGAACTCTCTTTAAAAAAAGGGGCGGGGGGGCAACCCCCCCCCCATTTCCCATAAGAGGCCTCCTATGTTTCAAGTTGGATCAAACTGCACACGGTGTACAAATTTGATTAAAATCGGTTAAGTAGTTTAGGAGTCCATAGCGGAGGAACATGTGACACGTAATTTATATATATTAAGATATTAAGATTATATACATTTATGATATTTGAATTAAATCGTATAACTTTTTGAGTATATTTACAAAATCTAGTTTGTCATTCCAACGTGCAGCTACATGTTGAGAAACACTGGTATATACATAGCAAATTGAACGCGTTGAACGCTAGAGATGGGCTTAATAGTGATTTTTAGATAGCAGTGATCACAGAGAGCAGTTAAGACAAATAGCAGTTAACAGTAGCAGTGATATAATCACAGTTTGTTTAGATCAAAGTTTTTTTTTTTGTTTAAATCTATAGGCGTTTCGAGTACTCAAATTTATTAACATAAGGCAGTGGCGTAGTAATGGGGGGGGACACTCCCCCCCCCCCCCCGAAATGTTCAGTGTTCTAAGAAAAACGTATGTTTTGAGAAAATATCAGTTCAAAATCCCTTCCAAAATTTAACACGTATTTATAAAATCCTCCCGAAAAATATACCCCCCCCGAAAAATACCCCCCCCCCCCCCGAAAATGTTTCCACTGACATAAGGGTTAGTCTAAATAGCACGTAAAGGTGAAATACATAAATATTAATTAAAGCCAAATTATGAAATTAGCCTTAATAACTTTTAAAAATTTTAAATAGTTTTTTAGTTTCTTTAAAATAAAAATTAAACGTTTACAGAGAAAATAAGATTTACATAAATAGCTAGTACCTAATTATTATACTTTAAAAATAACGTGGGACTGCTACTGCGATAGCTGCTATTTGAAAGAACAGTGTTCTTTAAAAGAGCACTGTTCTACGGAATAGCAGTGATCGCAGTAGCAGTAGCATTATCGATATGTCTATCTTTGTTTGGTGCACAGAAAATGTTTTAAAATGGGAAAATAAAAAAAGTAATGTCTCTTTTTTGTCCAAAACAATATTTTTGATAAATAAATAAGCTTAAGAATGTTGAAATCAAAATTTTTTTGTTTATTTCTTAGATTAAAAAAAAAAAACAATCAAGAACAGGATAGCAGGTATGTTAAATAGCAGAGCAGTCTGCTCTCTGCTCAGTACAAATAACAGTGTTCTCAGTAGCAGCTATCGCAATAGCAGTCTCATCTCTATTGAACGCCATTAGTCGCCAATGGTCGCTAGTGGCTAATGTCAAAACTACCTGCTTCATTTATATTCTACATTTTACTGATTGTTAGTATGTATTTAATACTTTCTGGTAGTTCTTAACGAAGTCCAGAGACACAGTTTATTTTATTTATAAACATTAACCTCACGAGAGAATAAAGTGTATAAAAATGTTACATGTGAAACAAGAAGTTATTGAAACTGAAGACGAAACCAATCTTCTACAAGATATAGATGTTTATGATGAATTTGCTATACATTATAAACAAGAATACCAGGTAATTAAAAGTTAAAACCATTGATTTAAAATAGTTATGGTTTATTTACAGTAAATAAAGGTTGTGTTAGTAGATACACTCATCTCGCGATTTACCAACCCTTGATTTACCAGCGGGCCAAACGCGCGATTTGCCGACTTTCTCCTATCCCCTCCATAATACTACCGTGATTTGTGTTTCAATGGTTTCTGCGCGAAATTTCAATTGTTGAGGTTGGCACGGTGGTGGGGGCCCCTCTTTACGTTGGCAATTCAAGCGGTTGAAAACAACGCCGAACGCCAGTAATTCTAGCGATGAGTGTAGTAGATATTACACTCATCTCGCGGTTGAACGACCTTCGATTTAACGACCGCTAACTTTAGCGACGGTCAAAACGCGTGATTTAACGACCTTCCTCTATCCCAGTGATGGGTAACCTTTTTAGCTCAGCCTGTCAGAATTCTGAAAAAACCTATAGACCAAGCTCCCATGACATAAAGTCCACCTCACATGACTACTCCGTGAAATTAGGCTTATATATAGAAAATATATCAGGTAATAATAGTCCGATGGCAGACCGATAGGTTTACGTTAATTAATAGGTTAAATTAATTTTTGAAGACGCTAAAAAAAAAGTATTTTTTACCCTGCATGACTACTCGCTGAAATTTTGTAATATAATCAAGAATAATATATAATTTAAGAAAAATTATGTCTGCCTCGTGATTGTTGTTATTAAATACGTGGCAGACCTAATAGGCTATTTGACTAATTTTAGAAAATATTTTTAAATTATTCTTTATTACATAATAAGCACACTACATTGATATTTCGGGGAGATCTACTGTATTATCAATAAAAATCAATGTTAAAGTTTAAATTTTCAAAACTGCGTCAGAAACGCTGTTTCTATCATGGCGCTGGTCATATGGTGCGTGTGACGTCACACGCACGTAAATAAGTCATTGCCTTAATAAAACAGTGCATCTGAAGTGAATTTCATCTTCAAATTTAGTGGATAGAATGGTGTATAAATGGTGTGTAGTGCCACAATGTATAAATACGTCTATAAAAAGTCCACACAAACTGTTTGTTTCTGTTCCAAAGAATCCCAAAAGACGAAAAATGTGGTTACAATAATTGAAAAGATCCAACGAGTATTTTATTGAATACAAATGTTTTTATGTGTGAAGATCACTTTGATATAAGTAATATTTAACTAGATAGTAGCTAAAAATATCGGTTCTTATAAAACGAAATAACATCTTTTCTGAATAACTATACTACTATACACGTGATTTTTGACAATTCTGACAGCGGCCACCCGTACACTCCGTATTAACCAACATCTTTAATAGGTACCTAACCTCTTAATATGGCTTAATCTTGCAGCATATAGGATTTCAAATGTTTTATGTGGTACTTACACTGCTGTTTTCACATTTTTAAGTTCCGCAGCACAGTAATCAGCGTTATTCTTAAAAAAAGTGCAACCATAAAAGCGTCTACCTTAGATAGGTTGCTATAATCAGCTCGCACAAAATTTAATTCAATTTTGAAATTCGAAACGAATATTTATGCCACTAGTAATAAAATTTATCTAAAAACTGCTTCAAAAATAGCTGAAAAATCGAATATAATACTTTGATATAATACACAGAAAGCATAAAACGCGAACTCAACTTGCGTGTGACGTCACTAGAGCTGCAACCAATCACATAGCGTTCCCGTCATAGATAAAATTTCAAAAATGATTATATTTTTTTTTCGTGTAATTTGCAAAAAATATACATAATTTATTTTAAAATAAAGTGAAATATGTTCTTTTATGCTATTATCTGATAGGATGACCACAATTTGTAGTATATTTTCAATGTTGTCAAATAGCCTATTGTATTAATTAATTATAGCCCAGGAAATAAAGGGTTTTACTATGAAAAAATTCCGCCCAAGCTGGATTTTGGTGGAGACTTTTATTTTGATGTCCTAAACATACCCTAAAAAGTACCCTTAATTTGGATGGAGGTTTTTTTAAGGGGGTAAAGGGGGGCAAATTCAAGTTTTTTGCAAATATCTCAAAAATGATGAATTTTTCGAGGAAAATTGTTATGAAGAAAATTGTAGCTTATAAAATTCTACACAAAAAAGGTTTTTATACTTCTTTCGTATAATCAATACTCAGTTCAGATTTTGGCATTCTTCATTGCACCCTTGACTGGGTTAACAGTTTACTTAAAAAGTATTGATTACAAATGTTATGAAAGTATAATAGTAGTTAAATAAATAAATTACATTAAACAGGTCGTCTTAGGGAGTATAAGGGAGATTAAAGGAAATACATTTTTTTTTTAATTTAAATATAAACAAATAAAAAAATATTATTTTAAGGGTTTCCGGGGTATTTTGGGCCAGAGAATCGAAATCTGTTATAAAATTATTATTTTAATTATTGTAATAATTTTAAATTTAAAAATCTCACCATTTAATATTAATGACAAATATCTCAACAATGTCAATTCAAAAATATTAAATTAGTTTGGTTATGACTCTTAATTTTTACAATAATTAAAATTATTATTTTAATTATTGTAATTATTATTAATTATATAATTTATTGTAATTATTATTTTAATTATTGTAATAATTTAAAATTTAAAAATCCCACCATTTAATATATCACAACAGTCAATTCAAAAATATTAAATTGGTTATAATAAAATTTTAAATTGAACTGTATATTTTTTAATATACACGTGACAAATATATTATTATATAAGATTTTCGTACTCTACATTTTGTCACGTATTTTTAAAATAATTTAAAAAATTCGAACAAATTTCCGTTCGATCAAATGTTGTTCGAACAAATTTCCATTCGAACAAAATTCCTTCGAACAAAGTTCCTTCGAATAAATTTCTTTCGAACAAATTACTTTCGAACAAATTACTTTCGAACAAATTACATTCGAACAAATTACCTAGATTCCGATAATAATAATAATAATAATAATAATAATTTTTTATTTGCGTGGACCATATAACATGGTGTACAAAAAGTCAAAATAAACAATAGATAAAATACATAAAATGGTTATATAATTTCATTCATATTATAAACATTTTTATTGACTAGATATTGTCTAAGTTTATTTTTTAAAATATTGACGCTTTTCTCTGTTTTAATATTTGCCGGTAATTTATAAAAGAGTTTAAAGCCTGTATACATAGGTGATTTTTCGTAAAAGGTGGTTCTGTGCTTATAGTCAAAATTGGTCTGATTTCTGGTATTATACTTGTTTGTTGATGTTTCTGTTTTTTCAAAATATTTATTTTGCATCATATAACAAATGGTTTCATACAAGTATATACCGTAGAAGGTTAGTATGCTATTTTAAAAAAAAAAAATCTTTACAGGACTCTCTACTTTTTAGATTAAAAATTTGTCTAATAATTTTTTTTTGTACAATAAAGATTCGATCAGCTTCAGAGCTTCGTCCATAAATAAATATACCGTATTTTATTGTTGAGTACACATGGGCGTAATAGAATATTATCAATTGTTCATGTGTTAGAAATTGTTTTAGTATTCTAATTTGAGCGGCTATTTGGTTAAGTTTTTTACAGGTTTCATTGATTTGTGGTATGAATTTAAGTGTCTGATCTACAACTACCCCGAGTAATTTTGCGTTTTATATACATATAATAAATTGTTCTTTGCAGGGAGACGCGGATATTAAAGAAGAAAATCTGACAGGCACCGAATTTCAAAATGAGCAAACAGAAAATGAAGACCTCAGTGATACTAGTTGTACACAAAAAACTATATTGTATAAACATAAATTAAAACATTCTAATAAACAACCTTATAAATGCGACCAGTGTAAATATAGTAGCAGACATAAAAGTAATTTGACAACACATAAATTAATACATTCCAATAAACGACCTTTTAAATGCGACCTGTGTGGCTATAGTACTAATCGAAAATATAGTTTGAATTCACATAAATTAACACATTCTAATGAACGACCTTTTAAATGTGATCAGTGTCAATATAGTAGTAAAAACAGAGGAACTTTGAATAATCATAAATTAATACATTCTAATGAACGACCATTTAAATGCGCCAAGTGTGAATATAGTTGTAAAGACAGAGGAACTTTGTATAAACATAAATTAACACATTCTAACAATCGACCTTTTAAATGTGATCAGTGTGAATATAGTAGTAAACACAAAGATCATTTGAATTCACATAAATTAACACATTCTAATAAACGACCTTTAAAATGCGACCAGTGCGAATCTAGTACTAATCGAAAAGATTGTTTGAATTCACATAAATTAATACATTCTAATAAACGACCATTTAAATGTGCCCAGTGTGAATTTAGTTGTAAACACAGAGGAGCTTTGAATACACATAAATTAATACATTCTAATGAACGAACATATAAATGCGCCAAGTGTGAATATAGTAGTAATCGAAAAGATTGTTTGAATTCACATAAATTAACACATTCGAATGAACGACCATTTAAATGTGCCCAGTGTGAATATAGTAGTAAAAAAAGAGGAACTTTGAATCAACATAAATTAATACATTCTAATGAACGACCATTTAAATGCGCCAAGTGTGAATATAGTTGTAAAGACAGAGGAAGTTTGTATAAACATAAATTAACACATTCTAATAAACGACCTTTTAAATGTGATCAGTGTGAATATAGTAGTAAACAAAAAGTTTATTTGAATGCACATAAATTAACACATTCTAATAAACGAACATATAAATGCACCCAGTGTGAATATAGTAGTAAAAAAAGAGGAACTTTGAATCAACATAAATTAATACATTCTAATGAACGACCATTTAAATGCGCCAAGTGTGAATATAGTTGTAAAGACAGAGGAAGTTTGTATAAACATAAATTAACACATTCTAATAAACGACCTTTTAAATGCGACCAGTGTGAATATAGTAGTAATCGAAAAGGTAGTTTGAATCAACATCAATTAACACATTCTAATGAACGAACATATAAATGCACCCAGTGTGAATATAGTAGTAATCGAAAAGGTAGTTTGAATCAACATCAATCAACACATTCTAATAATAAAACTTTGAAATGCGACCAGTGTGAATTTAGTTGTAGTCAAGAAAGCATGTTGATTAGACATAAATACCTTACAAAGACATCTGAAAGTGGGATGCATTAATTAAAAAGTAATTTTCAATAAGGTTTAAAAGCTAGGTGCAATATATTAGGTCGATGTTAATATTGCAATTGTTTTTGTTCACAAGCAACTTTTCAATTATTTAAACATTACTACATTCTCTATTATTATTATTTTAGTTAAAATGTTTATTTTTTGTTATTTGAAAAATAATATTATCTTGATATTTGGCTGGCAAAACCTAAAGCCAACAATAGCATTTTAATTAAGTTTCATAAATTATAGCATATAGGAACACTATGTATACAATTATAATTGTATTTTTTTTTTAATAAATCGTTTGTTAAATTAAAGTTGATTTTTATTGTTTTTAACTTTGTTAGAACTAAAAAAATAAAAATACTGGTATTATTTATAATAGGCAACCCGCATATCTTTCCTCTCCCCTTTTTCCTCCTCCCCTTTTTTATAAATTTTTCAGAAATATACTTACAGTAGATACTATAGAGAATTATTATGATTAAAAATTTAATAAATAAAAGTTTTAAAATTACGTCATTATGATGATTTTTTTTTTTTAGATATTAGTAGAAATAACTAACCATTAATTAAGAAAATGTACACATATTACATACCCTCATTTTTAGATGGATTTTTGATATATGTACATTGTACATACAGGGTATTTCAATTGAAGTGTAACCAACTTTAAGTTGTGTATTTCGAGAACATCAAATCGAAATGTTAATCGTTCTTCACACATTATTTGTCATATAATCGTCTATCAAACGCACATATCCCTTTCTGAAATAAACAACAACAATCGTCACCATGGTCTTACAATTAATCGAAGGAGTTGAAGCGGCGGCTCGTTCGTGGCGATTTGAAAAACTGCGTCTTCATTGATGAGAAAATTTTCACTGTGCAGCAATTTGTGAATAAGCAGAACGATACAGTTTGATTAAAGCAACGTTCTGCTATGAATATGGATCATCTGCGGGCATATCGTCGACAAAAACCAGCGTCAGTGATGGTTTGGGCTGGGAAATCGCAAATGGACGCACTTCGCTCGTATTTGTGCTTGAAAATGTCAAGATAAACCAATTCACCTATCAAGAATTGGTGTTGGAGGGTTGGGTGAAACCGTGGGTAGCCAAACAATTTAAAGGAGACCACTGGATTTTTCAGCAGGACTCTGCACCCGCACACAAAGCCAAGATAAACCAGGTTTGGCTCCAAAACAACCTTCCAGACTTCATTTTAACGGCGGATCGGCCTTCGTCGTCGCCTGATCTCAATCCAATGGACTTTGCCATGTGGGGCATTTTGAAGAGCAAGGTCTGTTGTAAAAAAATATGGGGGGGCTCGCGCTCGAATTAATTTAGATAGGAGTGTGAAAATATTTGTATTAAAAAGCTAAAAAAAAGGTCTACGGAATAAAAAGCATTAAAAAAAGGTCTTCAGAACAAAAAGCTAAAGGAAAAAAATCTAAACAAAGGTACACCAAGGGCCTCTTGACAGAATTTGCTACAGGCCCCGCGCGAGTAGGGATGTTCATGTAAAAAAAATATCGATATTTTTTTCGATATAATATATCGTAGTGTTATATCGATACTTTGCGATATATCGAACAAATATATCAATATTTTAAAAATATCGTAAGTAATTACTTGTATTTAACTAGTCTATAATATTAAATAGGGATCAGGTTAATTATGAGTAAAAACACTTTAGAGAGAAGAAACAAATCAACTTTATTTATAAATCATACGAAAAAGAATCCAAGGCCATACGACCCAAAAGCCATGTTTAGCATCTGCGCGTAAAGAATAGCAGCTTTTTCTTTTCTACCATACCAATATGAAAGATTTATAAATCCCAGTACTTTTTCTCTAAACCTTGCAAAAACAAAATTTTATTTACCCTTTTGGCTTGCAATCTGCTTCTCTGCTGTGTAAGAACCTATGCGGCTTTTGAGAAAAGTCGTTCAAATGGAACTGAGCTAGCCACCATAGTTAAATATTTAAATGCCACATTGTATTACGTTGGGAACTGTATTTTATAGTCTGCCCACACTTCTAATGGGTTTTCTTTAAATCTACTGACTGTAGCCCTCAAATAAAGCGATAACTCATCTGAAAGACTTTCATTAGTTTTATTTGTTTTCCAATTCCGCTGGACCAGTTTATGGTGATATCACTCCAGAGATCCGATGATAAACTAATTTTGTCTGAATTGTCAGAGTCAGATTCCACAGTAGATTCATCTTGCTGATTTTTTTAATCATCTCATTAATTTTACTGACGGCATTTGCGCACGCCAAAGAATCTTCAAAATGAAGTTTTTTAAATCTTGGGTCCAATATTGTAGCAATAGCTAATGATGATACCTGTTTAATGGCGCCCATTCGTTTCTTAATTTCGGTAAGAATGCGTTTTTGTACCTCCTTAATTAAAGATTCTTCAATTACTAGGTTTTTGAGTTTTGATATCATGCAGTGCACTAATGGAATGACTTTGCTACTTGAGCAATATTTATCGCCAGATATTTCCTTGGTCGCTGCTTCTAGTGGGCGTAGTATGTTAAGAAGCGATGTTAATATTGTCAACTCCATACCAGTTAACATCGGCGGTGCTGTTTTATGACGAATTAAAATTTCGCTTACAGCATTTCGTAAATCAAGGAAACGTGCAATCATATAGTACAGTGGTACCCAACCCTATGCCCGCGGGCACCATTGTGCCCGCCAACCGTTTTACGTGTGCCCGCCGCTGACTGTGAACGATAAAAAAAATTAAGTTTTCAATAACATGTTAAGTAATTTATTTTTTATTTAGCCAGAAAAATATGTAACCATTTAATTTTTTTCTGGCTGTATGCATTTACAAAAATCACTTACATTAATTCTAATGATAAATTAAAAATATTTTGTTGATGCAGATTTGTTAATAAAAAACATTTGTGCTTACATTAAACATTGCACAAATTGGTTCAACAATATATAAACAATGATCAAAGTTTTAAGAATAGCATTTTTTACCAGTCACAGCTTACGTAGGAACTAAGAAATATATGAAAAAAATGCCTCTGAACCTTTTTGTAGATTACAAAATTTTCCATCAAAAAGTCAACGAGAGGATATGTCTCACTTTTTTAGTTTAGGCATGAGAAACGCCTGAGTGTCTGAATCAAAATCGTGATTTTGATGCGAGCACCTTGAAAAAATAAATGGTGCCCGCCGCCTGACCGGTATTCTAGAATGTGCTCTTAGGTACAAAAAGGTTGGGGACCACTGAATAGTAGATACGTGCTGTTCCAACGTGTAGGGACATCCTGAATCAATTTTGTGTCAGCTTTAACTGATTTACGCATTTCGTCACTTGCTACGCAACTTTGTTTAAAAAAAGTTACAACATTTTTTACTTTCGTTAATATTTGCTGTAATTCTGGAATTCCCAAAATATGTTGAGCTACTAAATTAAGTGTATGCGCAAAGCAAGGGATATGCTTTTTTCCAAATGCAATTTCAACAGCCTTCACCATATTTGCAACATTATCAGTTACTACTGCTGTGACTTTATCAGTATTAAATCCCCACTCTTCACGTGTTTTAGTGAGCATTTGTGCAATGTATTCGGAAGTATGCCTTTCATGTAAGTGGTACACACCTAAAGTTACGGAATGAAAAATGAGCAGTTACACCTAGATAACTTCTCATTTGTAGATCTGACCAAATGTCACTTGTTAGGGTAAGATCTTCTACACAGCATAATTTATTTTTCATAACTGTTGATAATGCATCATACTTTTCATCTAACCAGCGTGTCACAGAAGTTCTGCTAGGAATCTTATAATGAGGTGCCGTTACTTTCAGAAACCTTCATTGAAACCTTCATTTTCAACTAATGAAAAAGGTTGATTGTCTTTACAGATCATGAACATTATGGCATTGTTAATTCTTTTAGTTTTGTCACCAGTAGAGGTATACGCATATATGTATTTCTCCAAAACTACTTTCAATTGATCTCTGGCGTTTAAAAGGCAATTCCCTATCATAATCCATATTTTGATCAGTTTGAGAATTGTTCGTACTTATCTCGCTACTATCCATTGGCGACGACGTAGAAGTTGAAGACAACAGTTGATGTTCGTTTACGGTAGATTCCGATATCGTGATACTATCTTGTTTTGAAGTACTAGGGATTGGGTTGGACAAATCTGAATTTAAATCTTTTGTAACAGCAGTAGCACTATTGTTACTTTTGGAAACTTCCAAGTAGACAGCCTTATGAATATTTTTGATATGTGCCATCGCATTAGAGGTATTGCCAGCCGTTTTAACATTTTTTTGACATAACTTGCATCTAGCAGTTTTCTCATCATTTTTTTCGTAATATTTCCAAACAATACTTTTTTTAGTAGGTGCCATATTGAAAGAATTCCTAATTTCTGAAAAAAAATAACTTCGTGAGAAAAATCCTAAGTCCTAAAAATTAATGAAATAAAAACAAATCCATGGAAATAAATTTAATCGACCATTTCCCATCCCTAACTAAGACTCTTGAAAACCAAAAAAAATGGCCATTGACAAGTTAATTAAAAGTACATTTTGGAGAATTTGATACAAATACCAATGAGTATGAAATTGGCCGACATGTTTTTTTTTATTTTTTAACTGTACATTTTTTAGTTTATTGAATTAAAACTTTATTTACAGTATTCTTTTATTATTGTAAAAAATAATTAGTGTCGGCTAGATTCACACTCATAAATACTAAGGCATTCCATTATTTATTGTTTTATACTATTCAATAGTAACAATTGATAGTACTTTCATTAAGAACACGTTATACTCAGGCCCGGATTCACCATGCAGGCAATGTAGGCACGTGCCTATAGCGGTAAAAATTTAGGGGCGGCATATTTGGGAAAAATAACCTAAAAAAAAAAATGACAACGAAAAAAAAAAGGTAATTCGTATGAAAAATATGCACTTTTTTATTTTTATTCAATGAAAAGGGCAGCAATTTTCGTAATTGCCTATGGGCGGCAAATTTGTAAATCCGACCCTGGTTATACTTACTGTATGAATCGTAAACTGTAATAAACAAAACAGACAATAATTATCACAACTTGCTTCTTCTATACAATTTATAAAAGCTGTTTTTATATATATCGTTATACACACTTAAGGTTGTTGTTCACTGAAAGTCGTGACATCTAGCGAAATTTAGCATGAACTACAGGGGTTTCATATGTCGGTAAAAAAGAACAAATAGATCTGGCAACAATTTATAATATTAGACAAGAATAGAAGATTCATTTTTAACAATATTATAATTATTATTGTTGCTGACAATAGTAATAATTATAATAACAATAGTAACTATTATTATTATAAATAAAAACATTAAATGTAATCAATAATCACTTGATATTTACAACGCGCGTCAGTTTTCAATACCACATTTTTATATTTTAAAGATCGCGCCGAATGCGCTGTTGCCATATCGTATATTTACGTCATGTGTTCGGGAATTTATCAAAGTTAAAAATTAATAATTATTTAAGGAGATGGTAAATCATTCTAAAATTTTATATACACATTCCTTAATTACCAATCTATAACATATCCGTTTTTGGTTAAAATCTGACGTTTAGTTTTAATACACGAATTAAATGAATATCAAATTCCAAGTTGATCCCTATGCTTGCAATGTATAAGAGGCCAACTTTGCACGTTTATAATTAATAAACGAAATGGTAAACTGACCTGAATTTTTTTTTACAAATGCGAACTGGCTTACTTAACACAATATTAAAATTTTAACAAATTCTGTAGTGATCGATTTTAGTGAACAACAACCTTAAGGAGGAATGGGAGTAGTGAATGGTAACTAGAGATGGGCTTAATAGTGATTTTTAGATAGCAGTGATCACAGAGAGCAGTTAAGACAAATAGCAGTTAACAGTAGCAGTGATATAATCACAGTTTGTTTAGATCAAAGTTTTTTTTTAAATCTATAGGCGTTTCGAGTACTCAAATTTATTTACATAAGGCAGTGGCGTAGTAACGGGGGGGGGGGGGGGGGGGCACTCTCCCCCCCCCCCCCCGAAATGTTCAGTGTTCTAAAAAAACGTATGTTTTGAGAAAAAAAACATCATTTCAAAATCCCTTCCAAAATTTAACACGCATTTATAAAAATCCCCCCCCCCCGAAAAATATTACCCCCCCCCCCTCGAAAATATTACCCCACCCCCCGAAAAATATTACCCCACCCCCCAAAAAAATTTTCCACTCACATAAGGGGTAGTCCCCTTATGCACGTAAAGGTGAAATTCATAAATATTAATTAATGCCTAATTGTGAAATTAGCCTTAATAACTTTAAATAGTTTTTTAGTTTCTTTAAAATAAAAATTAAACGTTTACTTTTAAACAGAGAAAATAAGATTTACATAAATAGCTAGTACCTAATTATTATACTTTAAAAATAACGTGGGAATGCTACTGCGATAGCTGTTATTTGAAAGAAGTGTTCTTTAAAAGAACACTGTTCTACGGAATAGCAGTGATCGCAGTAGCATTATCGATATTTCTATCTTTGTTTGGTGCACGGAAAATGTTTTAAAATGATGGGAAAATAAAAAAAATAATGTCTCTTTTTTGTCCAAAACAATATTTTTGATAAATAAATAAGCTTAAGAAAGTTGAAATCAAAAATTTTTTGTTTATTTCTTAGATTTAAAAAAAAAACAATCAAGAACAGGATATCAGTGATAGCAGGTATGTTAAATAGCAGAGCAGTCTGCTCTCTGCTCAGTACAAATAACAGTGTTCTCAGTTGCAGCTATCGCAATAGCAGTCTCATCTCTAATGGTAACTAACAGCCATTCATAATCGTTTAAGGTAGTTGGTCCATCATAATGTGATCACATTAGGCCATGAGTACATATTTTTAATTTAGAGAAATGATCATGGCAACGCTGTACATTATCTACTATTAACTACTTGTCAAATGATTATATTTTATCATCTAAACTACCACAGAATATATTAATAATTAATGAAATCGATTATAATTCCCTTCAATCCACTTATCATATTTTGTAAAAAATTATTTCATTATTTCGTGTATTTTTTACTATAATCAAATGAATACGTTGTTGCCACATTGTCAACAATACTGTAATTTATGTGATGGTTTGGTAGTTAAATCTGGTTAAATCTTAATAACGGGATGGTCAATAATTCCAATTTTTTGTATACTGTTTTCTTTCATATAAATATACAACATGTCAGTTTTTTATGAAAATCTGACGCTACGTTTAAATTTTATCTAATAAAACGTTACGTTAGTGTATGGTTAGTCCATATAAGCTGTGTTAAAAATATAAACTTTGAGATCGTTTTTCATGACTTTGAGATGGTCAATTTTAATAAAAATGGGCTATTTTTCAGATATTAATCTAGGGAATATGCATGTGCAATTTAAAGAAAATCTGACGAAAACATGTTTACGGACCAACTACCTTAAAATATGTATTGTAGTTACAAAAAATGCAAAAACAAATCAAATATAATAATTAATGAGGGTAATCATCGACTGAATATTTTTAAAATATAATTCGTCAATTTGTTGTATTAATTAATTTGAGGGTAATGCAAATTTGTATCACTGGTTGAAAGACACTGGTATATTATGGAAGTTTGTGTACTCGGCGCGCACAGTTGGTAAAATGTCTTTTATCTATGGTAAAATGTCTGCTCTGTCTGACAGCTAGCTAGCGTTCGATGTTTTATTCTACTGATTGTAAGTTAAATACTTTCTGATAGTTTTCAATTAACCAGTTACTATTGTTTGTGTAACGAAGTCTAGAGATTTGTTTATTAGTTTTTAAAGATTGAACCTCAAGATCGAATCAAGTGCGTAAAAATGTTTAACGTGAAACAAGAAATAAAAGAAGAAATCGAGTGTCCAGAATATATTGATACTTCGAATGAATATGAAATATATATTAAACAAGAAAATATAAAGGAAGAAATCGATCCTTTGAAAGATGTTGAAACTTCTGATCCATTTGCTACAAGCCTTGTGCAAAAAAACCTGGTAATGAAAAACATTATTAAATTAAAAGTACAAAATACATAGAGTATGTTCCGATATACACTGCGACCACTGTCACTTCTGACGTCACACGTGTATATTGGATCATCGTTCTGTTTTAGATATTATACTGGATATACCGCAATATTTAAGTTTACGTCAGAATGAAGACGTGATATATTTATAACGATAAAGTGGCCACATTCATAGAATGTCTATGCGGGAGATCAGTTAGTTAATACGGAGTGTACGAGTGGCCGCTGTCAGAATTGTCAATAATCATGTGTATAGTTATTCAGAATAGAGTTGATACTACATTTAATAAACATTTTTTAATAATATACAAGTTATTTGTCCTTGGTTGGAGTGAAATCGAGTTATTTGTTTAGGGTAGGTTATTAACCATTAGGTTACATAATTATAGAGAAAACAATGAAAAATATATAACATAAATAATGCACATTCTAGTGTAAGAACTCTATTCTGAATAACTATACACGTGACTAGACAGCGGCCACTCGTACACTCCGTATTAACCCATCAGTTTTAATACTCTTTTGCCCATATAAAGTAAAATAAATAAATCAAATATTATTTTCAATAATGAAAATAATAGCAATTCATAAAAATATGATTGTTGCATCAATTTACTTAACCCTTTCGCTGCGTGAACCGTACGAAGCCGTAAAATATTTTTGTGGCTCATATGCTAGAACCGGTTTAATACGTACGAAAAATTTCGGTATTAACTGCGTAGAACGAACGCGTACGCTGCATTATAATTATGTTATAGACAAATAAAAATGCTATTGACAATGTCAAATTAGCATGCGACACTGGTGGTCATTTTTGGAACTATTCAAAATGGCCGCAACCACGGACAAATTTCAATGTTGACGTATTGAAAAATTCAGTAAATTACTGTTTTAATTTGTATAAACAGTTATATCAACCCCGTGTTGTGGAGAAAATGGAATTTCCGGTCGGATATAGAAAAGCAAGCTTATTTTCATTATATTTTATACAACATAAAAATTTAACCTTCATTTCGAGCATATAATAAAATAAAATCTCCACAATATTGAATTAAATAGATGTTTTTAGAATCTTTACATATTTATTATCATACTGTAAGTTTTATTTAATATATCTGATATTATTTTGTGTAATAATATAATTATCAACACAACATTTCCGATGACATCTGTCACATTATTATCATATTATAATTATTTTATATGTATATCTTATATATATCATATTATCTTATAAGTAATATTAAAAATTACCATTACGTTGAAAGATGTACACGTTTTTTTTTATTACATATCTTATGTATTCTCGTTTATTGAAATACAAATGAATACATAGTTGACTCCATTACTATTAAGAGCCCAGAATTAATGACTTTTTGCCCTTCGCGCATATTTCGCGTTGTAGGAATTGCTGCAGTGTACCTGCACAACTCCTCCAGTGATACAGTTTACATTACAATGATTGATATCACTTCTCTCGCGTAATTTGTGAAAAATACTTAATGACGTTTTGTCCGTGGTTGCGGCCATATTTGTTTTTGCACACTAGCGCCACCGTTACCGCGGTGTTATTTTTCTTCGTCAATAGGCATGTCAAAACTCGATTTCCATGCAGTCATTGTTTTTGTCTCAGACTGCGGGAAACGTATAAAACAAAATGTTTGTTTTTTGTTATTAAATAGTAAATTAACTGCGGATACCGTGTATATACGCACGTACATCATACATGGTACGGCAAACGTACTAATCCGCGCGCCTGAAAAAAGTCCAGAGCGCTTAAACACGCGCCGCAGCGAAAGGGTTAACTATATTAGTGTATTTCAATTAACCCTAGACGGGTAGACATCAAACTTCGGCGGGCAAGAGTAGACGTTCGCAAAATTTACTACTACTATATAATTTTTGGTTTTCTAATAAATTTATGGCAAAAAAAAAGTTTTACTTTTAAAATATTTTGATTTATGTATTTAAAAAAATACAGAAATACGAAAGATTAAAATATAAGCTTAGTAATATAAGTTTACAGCGAATCGATTAGAAAAAAAGTATCATTGGATCAAGCATTGAGATCTTTTTCACATTCACAGCATATCCTTTTACGTATACAGGGTGTTCGCGGGAACCGAGTGATCATTGCTAACTTTGTTATTATTGGAGCTAGAAGATCGGTTAAATGGGCAAAGTATCAGTATTTTTTCCGGGATGAATAATGGCGGTGTCAAAAAAACAATTGAATGTCAAATTTCAGAGATATATTGAAATATAACATTTTTTTAAATGGAACACTCTGTATATTATTATTGAATTTTGTAGCTGAGGATGTTCTCTTTATAAAAGTGTAATACATGTATGATGGTAAAATTGATAGAAAACAAGTTATAACAAGTATAAAATTAATAGAAAATATCGAAAATCAGTGTGCTATGAAGTTTTAATAAATTGAGAACAAATGATTAAAACATTTAAAACAATAGTTTAAGGTTTTTATGTCATTTGTTCGCAAATTTAAAATGTTTTTGATTTTAACTGATAACGAAAAAAATTATTTATTATAATTAATTATATTTTTTTATGAATAATGCTCAAAAATGTTAAAAATCTGCGAAATAAGGCACAAATATCTGAAATTATTGTTTAAAATTTTTTTATCATTTGTTTGTATTTTATTAAATCTTCATAGCACACTATTTTTCGATATTTTCTATTAATTTTATACTTGCTATAACTTGTTTTCTATCAATTTTACCATCATACATGTATTACACTTTTATAAAGAGAACATCTTCAGCTACAAAATTCAATAATAATATACAGGGTGTTCCATTTAAAAAAATGTTAAATTTCAATATATCTCTGAAATTTGACATTCAATTGTTTTTTTGACACCGCCATTATTCATCCCGGAAAAAATACTGATACTTTGTCCATTTAACCGATCTTCTAGCTCCAATAATAACAAAGTTAGCAATGATCACTCGGTTCCCGCGAACACCCTGTATATTACGACTAATATTTACAATGTATGGCTCCCTCTAGAAAAGTAGCAAACACTGACACTTGTGCTTGGCATAGGTTGAAGACGAACTATTAAACAAGGCATACCTTCCCGCTCGGCTCAACCATCCCGTCTTGATTTCCCTGTAGAGTGCGTTGTGTAGATGTAGTCGTAATTATTACGATCGTCTACCCATCTAGGGTTAAAGTAAAATAACATATTCTTATTTACATTTATTACTTATTCTTGATTGAATGTTTCATAAATGTTATTAATTGATCTTTAAATAACTTGATATTAACAAATACATGTAAAGTTAACCTTAATTTGATCTGCTTTTTTCAGTTGATTTCAAATTTAAGATTTAATTTGAACCGTCAGTTGAATCGCATGAATACAGCTCACGCACTGCCGCCGTCGCTGAATTCAATACAAAAACTGGTAAGCACGATATGGCCGATCTCACTGCTTAAACTTAGTGATTTAGGGAACACATAAAAATTTAAAATTGTTGCACCAACATTTTAAGTGATCTTTATGTCGTTAAGTATCACCTAAATTTAGGTTGTAGTTAAAGTGATACTTTAGTTTCACTTAACCTTAAAATTGTACACATATATGTCATACGTCATAGTAATACGTTCAGGCCCGGATTTACCATGCAGGTAGTGTAGGCAGCTGCCTATAGCGGCAAATTTTGAGGGGCGGCAAATTTTGGCATGAAAAAAATAGACATAATTTTTACCTGGAAGAGCTAAAAAAAGGTCTTCACATTTTTTTAATGAGAAAATTCATCAAAAATCTTGACTTTTAAATCCCAAAGGGCGGCAATTTTCGCAACTGCCTATGGGCGGCAAATTTTTAAATCCGGCCCTGAATACGTGTTCATTATCTTAAATTTTTAAAATTTGTATCATCGGTAAAAAATGAATATTGTAAATGGGTCAGTCCGCGGTAATCGATACCAGATAGTTAAAAAAATATTTTACGAAAATGAATACTAAAATATAAAATTAACAGGCTATTTAACATCAATTTTCATAAAGCAAAAGAAAATTAGAAAAATTTTAGTTAATTTTCAAAATATTTTCAAAAAATTTTTCAAAAAAGACAACAAATAAGTTGAAATCACAATAACTTACATAAGAATAAGTGACGATCGTAGCAAACTATTAAAAGTTTTTGACAATTACGTATCAAACGTGACGTTTGACCAAATTAAAAAAAAAATACCCTCACCGACAATTATGACTAAGGGTGACCGCATTTATTATAAATTTAATGAGTCTATTGATGTATTTGATAAATAATTGTTATAAGTATTAGTTATTAATATAAATAAGTATTTAAACACACAAATAATACTCTTTTTGTATCCTTTTATTCAACTTGTCACAACCGTCACAATTTTCTGTCACAACCGTCACAATGTTTGTTGAGTAATAACCAGTTAAATAGATTACATATTTACCTGATGCACTCGTGTTACTAAAAAATAATGTATTCGTAACATATTAAAGTATGATTATTATAAAGTAACTTCAATATTTTCGCTAATATTTTGAGATTTTGAATAGAGGTTACAAAACTTGCAATAGTTGGCGTCACAACCGTCACAGGGGTTTGAACGCTGGCATTTTTTTGTAAAATAACCGTAGACCTTTTATTCTTTCAATATACATGTATAACATTAAGATCTACAGAAAAATGGTAAAATCATGTTATTAACTAGTATTATTTAGAAATTATGAACTCCAATCCAAGTTGAAATGTCACACCCGTCACCGCGGACTGACCTAAATGTCTTTAATGAAATTATAGATGAAAACTATGAAAATATAGTGGATATAACAAGTGTATTATAGGCATGATCATTTTCATGAAATGTCAGAATTAACTTTTTTTAAACGGTTTCACTTGACAAAACTTACGGTGTTAGTTTTTACTAGACACAATTATATAAGACACTAGAAATTTATCTGTTCTGCCGGCCTTGTGTGAAAGTACTCTCAATTCTAAGAAAAAATGCCCATGAAATTATACCTCTACATTGAACTTTAGTTCATCGCATTTTTGATTGAAAATTTTAAATTTGAGTCCCTTGAATTCAAATTGTAGGTTAAACTAAGAAAAAATTCTCAACAAGCTGAGTTTTGGTGGAGACTTTTATTTTGATTTCCTAAGCATACCCTAAAAAGTACCTTTAGTTTGGGCCATTGATTTTTGTTTTTTTATGGGGTAAAGGGGGGCAAATTTTATTTGTTTGCAAATATCTCAACAATTATCAATTTTTTGACGACAATAGTTATGAAGAAAATTGTAGCTTATAAGATTCTCCACAAAAAGGTATTTATACTTTTTTTCGTATAATCAATACTTTTTGAGATATTTGCAAATAAATAAAATTTGCCTCCCCTAAATAACAAAAACCAATGGCCCAAACTAAGGGTACTTTTTAGGGTATGCTTAGAAAATCAAAATAAACTCTCCACCAAAATTCAGCTTGGTGGGAATTTTTTCTTAGATTAACCTATTTGAATTCAAGGGACTTAAATTTAAAATTTTCAATCAAAAATGCGGCGAACTAAAGTTGAATGTAGAGGTATCATACCATTGGCGTTTTTTCTTAGAATTAAGAGTAGTTTCACATAGGGGGGTAACCGAGGTAGGTTAAAAAATTGGCCCACTCTAATACGGGTGTATGCCATAAATAACTATTTTTTTCAGATTTTTTAAGCCAATAGTTGCCGAGTTTAGAGGGGAAGGGACAATATTAGTTACTATTTGTAACCCCCTGCAGGTGTCACTTTTGATTTTAATAAAATATGTTCAGTAAAAATTTCAAGTTTCTCGCTCATTTATATACAAGATATTTTACTTTGACTGGACGCTTTGAAAAGGACAGACGGACGGATGACAAAGAAAAATTAATAATTTAATTAATAATTTTTATTTATGGCCTTTACTTTCACATTTAGCCAGAATCTGAGTTATATCGATTAAACATACCGGGTGTTAAAAAAGAGTGTAAAATATTTAAAGAGGTAATAGTATGGACCAAAATAAGCAAAAAACTTCTAATAAACATGTGTCCGGAAATTTATCCTGAGGGAACTACAGCCCTCCAAAGATTTGGCTCAACATGAGTTTTATTTAATATCTAGAGAACCCTTTGTGATAAAATTATGAAATTTGATATTCGGTTTAGTAATAATAAGTGTTATCGATTTCTCGTATTAACCAATTATAATTTAGACCAAGATTGTATGGGATCAGTAGGCACATCGATTTTTATCTAGTATGTTTTTATTCTTTAATTTTTTCTTGAATAAATGACTTATATAAGATTACATGACGCTATACACAAAAATCGATGGTAAAGAAAGCATGCAGAATTTAACTTAATACGGATGCTTCAAATTACAAATAATATATTTATATTCTTGTTCTCTGATAATAATTAAGAAAAAAGTTATCATAAGTATACCAGAAAAATGCATCCTTATCAACAAATAACCATTTTTAATTTCGTTTTTTTAGTCAAGTTACCTAATAAAGTACGTGTAACAGTAATAGAACTGGCTATAGATCTAAGAGGATTCATATTAGGATGTTTCTTTATATGAACTTTTTTTCTTACCTTTAATCATAGAACAAGAATATAAATATATTATTTGTAATTTGAAGCATCCGTATTAAGTTAAATTCTGCATGCTTTCTTTACCATCGATATTTCTCGAAAACTGTTAATCCTATGACAAATAAGCAAAATATATTTTTGTGTATATTGTGTCATGTAATCTTATATAAGTCATTTATTCAAGAAAAAATTAAAGAATAAAAAAATACTAGATAAAAATCGATGGGCCCACTGACCCCATACATCCCTGGTCTAAATTATAATTGGTTAATACGAGAAATCGATAACCCTTATTATTACTAAACTGAATACCAAATTTCATAGTTTTATCACAAATATCTCTAGATATTAAATAAAAACTCATTTTGAGCCAAATCTTTGGAGGGCTGTAGTTCCCTCAGGAAAAATTTCCGGACACATGTTTATTAGAAGTTTTTTGCTTATTTTGGTCCATACTATTACCTCTTCAAATATTTTACACTCTTTTTTTAACACCCGGTATATTATAAAACATAACACAGTGGACACATGACGGGATGGGGATATTGCTGCTGGACCGATCAGCGCAGGTGTTTAACAAACATGCGGGTTAGGTTTAAGGATTGGGGGATTAATAGAGTTACTTCAGAACTCAAAAAATCTATTTTCAATATGCCAGTATGCATGTGCGTTAACCCTTTAACATTAAATTCATAAAAATCCCAACTAATAAGTATTGTCAGATAATCTACATTGTGACAATAATATAATAATCAATGGTTGTTTTTCAGGGAGACTTGGATGTTAAAGAAGAAAATCTGACAGACACCGACATTCAACATCAGCAAAAAGAAAATGCAGACCTTAGGGTTACTAGTTGTGCACAAAAAACTAAATTGTATAAACATAAATCAACACATTCTAATAAACGACCTTTTAAATGCAACCAATGTAGATATAGTTCTAATCGAAAATATAATTTGAATATACATAAATTAAAACATTCTAATGAACGACCTTTCAAATGCGACCAGTGTGAATTCAGTTGTAGACGTAAAACTAATTTAAATGCACATAAATTAATACATTCTAATAAACGACCTTTTAAATGCAAACAGTGTGAATATAGTACTAATCGATACAGTAATTTGTATTCACATAAATTAACACATTCTAATGAACGACCTTTAAAATGCAACCATTGTGAATATAGATGTAGACGCAAGACTCGTATGAATACACATAAATTAATACATTCTAATGAACGACTTTTTAAATGCGACCAGTGTGAATATAGTAGTAATCGAAAAGTTCATTTGTATTCACATAAATTAACACATTCTAATGAACGACTATTTAAATGCGAGCAGTGTGAATTTAGTTGTAGTGAAATAAGTAATTTGATTAGACATAAGTATCTTACGTAGATACTTCAAAGTGAGGTTGGGTAAATTAATTAAACACTTTTAAAAAAATAAAAATAAAACCATATTAACCCTACATTGCATACAGTGCTATATGTGGCACTGTATGCAATGTAGGGTTAATATAAGAACATCTAGTGACATCTGTTGGCTGTCGAGCGAACCTTTACAAACCTAACAGCTATTTAGTACCAGCAAATATCACTATATAGACCAGTGATTTCCAAACTTGGGGAGGCGCGGACTAGTGCAAAGGGAAGCGCGAATAGTTTAATAGAAATTTAATTTTCATAACATCACATTAAGGTGTATAAATAAAAAATATAAATATAAATAAACTTTTAAAACATAACATTATTTTTGTATACATATATGATATACTATGTACATACAAATACATACTATCAGGGCCGTCTTTAACCTATTGGGGGCCCTGGGCACATTAGGACAATGGGGCCCCTATGACCTTGACAGAGCTGAAGAAGTTTTCACTTCAAAAATTAAGAATATGAAAAACTAGTTTACTGATGATTTTTTTAAAACATTGTAGGTAATTAGTACACCATTAAACGGGTGGCCAGTATTTCTCTACAACAAATTTCCCTGACTTTTCCCGGGATTCCAGGTGAATTTTTACGTTTTTCCGTTTTTTATTAAAAAAAAAATTTTAAGCATATTTTACACAATATATTAAAGTTTACGGAACTTTAAAAAAGAACTTTAATACCATTGCGAATTTTGTTGCATTTTTTTTCAAAATACTGATTTTAAGGTACCAAAATTCTCTACAAAATGATTATTTTAAAATTAAATTTTCTACATAAATGTACTCCGTGACGTGTAAGATACGCATTTTTTATTACATAAAAACGTTAAAACGGGAAAAATGTTGAGGAACGAAATGCACCATCATAAAGTAGAGTAAATTTCCATCATTCCAGAAAAAAAAGATTTCAAATTAGTAAATTTTTGACCAATTTACAAACTTGAAAACAGGCCATTTTTTAAGTATCCCCTTAATTAATGTGCAGAGGGTACGTGTATACGTAAAATAAATCAAATTTCAAGAAATTATTTTTAATAAAAATAATATCTTCAATAACAAATCACATAATAAATTAATATCACCACTGTTAAAAACCATTAATATATTCAACGATTGAACAAATTGCATGAAGTGTGGTACCTATTACCTATACACTTCTGATTGATTAAAGTACTAAAAATAGATCACGTGACAAAACAGAATTATTTGTTGACAATAGAACTTTTTTGAAAATTCTGCATGTTTTTTTTTAAATTTAAATAGATAGTTGTTTAAAAATATTTGCGGAAAATTTCTTGACGTGGTGTGGGTTTTGCATTTTTACAGAAAATTCCCTGTCTAGCAAAATTTCCTGACTTTCCCGGTTTTCCAGAAACTGGCCACTCAATGTATTTTTATATATTTAAAATCCTAAACATGCTGAAAACGAAAAGCCTGATTTTCGGGCGAGAGTAGAGGGGCTTCGCGCATGCAAAAACTAATAAGCAAGTAGGTATTGTAGTTAGTCATTAATGTCATTATCGTTTGATTTTTTTCAAAATAAATATCGTATGTTTTTCGGTAATAAATATCGGTTATTATTTCGTGATATGGGGCCCCTATCAATCGCGGGGCCCTGGGCACGTGCCCAGAGTGCCCAGTGGGAAAGAGGGGCCTGCATACTATCTGTTTCTGAAATGGACGTTATACTGTGTAGTTTTTGACTGACAACTTTTATTGAAAAAGCAAAACTGATAGAATTATCATAAAAAAAATTCAGAGTGAAATCACTCCCCTTAATAACACCTAGATTTAATGGAGTTTGTGCTAATAAACAAGCATATTCATCGCATTAAAAATAAATTTTATATGCAAAAAATTTCATTTTATACCGTTTTAAAATATGTCTGTATAATTTTATGAAATAAAGGGGAGTGGGGGAGGCACAAGAGATAAATATTTTTTAAAGGGAGGCGTAGTTACATAATGTTTGGAAACCACTGATATAGACGGTTTCTGTAATAGGCTATTTGACAACATTGAAAATATACTACAAATTGTGGTCATCCTATCAGATAATAGCGTAAAAGAACATATTTCACTTTATTTTAAAATAAATTATGTATATTTTTTTGCAGATTACACAAAAAAAATATAATAATTTTTGAAATTTTATCTATGACGGGAACGCTATGTGATTGGTTGCAACTCTATAGTCTATTTCATTTAAGATTGCAGCGGTAGCTAGCATAGGAAGTATAATACGCGCTCCTGATTGGTCAAAACGCCAGATAAATTCACAATAACACAATTTTCACTAATGCAATACATCATGTTGCCTTGGAAATAATTGCAATTAAATTCAAACTGTCAGATTAGTCATTTTACAAATGTGTGTATATATACAGTTGACATTAGGATATAAAAAAACTAATATTTATGACACAAAGGTGAATTTAATTTCTTGTAAATTCCATTAAAAGTTATATGACAGTTCAGATATGCCAAAAATCACGTGGTTTTAAAAAAATACACGTCTGACGTCAAGAAAAAAAACACTATTGAGTATTTACAACAATCAGTAATAAATTAAAATGCGAGTTATTTCCCGTTTTGCCAAACAAAAAAATCACAGCATAAATACTATAAATGTGTTGAAAATAAATTTTAGCCTATACTTTGTATGAAGGATGAATCTAAATACAGTGAAAGTTTGAAAAAAATTCACTGAAAGGTTTAAGATTTAATAAATTTTTAGTGAAAAAACTTTTCCGTTAGCTATAAAATAGTTCCTGTGTGAATCATACCGTCTAATCCCCGCCCACTGCAAACTTAAATGAAATAGACTATAGATACGAATAAATATTTATTTTTTAGCATCTTCCATTTTTTTTCGTATCTAAGTATTAGACATTTCTTTATTTCCTTTTTTTATCTATCATTTAAAACAGCATTATAAGAGTAATGTCATTTTATTTTTCAAATAAAAAAAATCATTAGCTGGCTCGCAGCAAACATTTTCGTAACTGGGGCCACGCTGACCCCGGAGTGCCAGCTAAGGGTTAATAAAGTCTTATTATAAATGTTTGATAAATAAATAAATCTTCATAAAAGTAATTAAGAGCTTGTATTTTTATTGAATTTCCTTTATTTTTGCATCAAGATTGGTAAGTTTTGTGAGTGTGTTTCGAGGTAGGTACTACATTAAATCTCATGAATAATTGGGGTGCAATCCCGGGATCTTACTTTTTAATAATTTAATATTGAAATTCAGGGATTAGAAACAAAACAATCCCGCGATTTCTTTATGAGTTTTTTTCCAAAATACTGATTTCATGGAATTGAAACTTTTTACTAAATGAGTATTTTAAAAATGATGTTTCAACACATATACATTTTTTTAAGTTTTTTAAATCCAATTATATTATATTATCTGTAGGTATGCTTACGTGCCTATATAACACGATTAAGGTAGTAACATCGCGATATTTTAATATATTTAAGATTTTACAAAATTTTGAAAAATAATGGAGCCTGTATGAACTGGCGAAGAAATAAACGTCCCGATCATACTTTTCAATAATAAAATAACATTCTTGTCAAATATGTACTCCAATAACATTGAATTTATGTTAGAAATTTAAATTCAATAAAAAAAAACACCTAATGAAAAGAATTTTATAAAAATCACTGAAATTAGAACTATTTTTAATATTTGAATAACATCATTTTAGTTTTGAAACATTTGTATACAGTTTGAAATCAGTGTCCTAAAAAAAACTAAATGAATTTTATTTAAATCGTATAACTGTTCGGACCAACGTACAACGGTTGAGAAACACTGGTATACCTATAGCAGATGTCTCCATTAGTCGCTAGCGAGTGATGTCAGAACTACATGTTCCTGTTGTATTCTACTGATTCTGTGTATTTAATACTTTCTGATAGTTCTCAGTCAGTCAAGTATTAACATATTAAAATAAACATTAACCTCAACATTGAATAAAGTGTGTAATAATGTTACATGTGAAACAAGAACTTACTGAAATTGAAGACGAAACCAATCTTCTACAAGATATTGAAGTTTATGATGAATTTGCTATACATTATAAACAAGAATATCAGGTAATTAAAAACATTGTTAATATTGAGTAATGCAGTAATGTATAGTTTTACAGTAAATAAATATTAATGTCCGGTATTATAAACGTTATAAAACGACCTAGCAAAATTTGTTAGCTTGCAAGCACTCATAAAAGAGGTTATGAATTTTGTTATAGTATCTATGGATTAGTTATGGAATTTAGAGCAGTGACACTTCAACGTATTGTAACACAGTTGGCGACTCTGACCGAATAAAATAATTTTCATAATAGCACAACTGTTTTAATACCGTTGGTTTTTACATACAACGCTTGCGCGAAATCTGTCAAAGTCATCAACAGAACTGTCATATAAGTTTGGTATCTCATTTTAGAGTGCTTGCTAGCTAACAAATTTGCTAGGTCGTTTATAATACCGGACATAAATGTTTCTAAATATCACACTATGTTGTTGATATACACTCAACGTTCTGTAGGGCGATCATCCACAAGACAATGTTCTAACTTTCTAACAGTTCTATAGAACGTCTTTCCCCAACCCAGTGGCGTCACTAGGGGGGTGCGGTGGGTGCGGACCGCACCGGGTGACACCATCACAAGGGGTGACACCCAAATGCAAAACATGATTTTAGATTGTATTACTATGAAATTTTTTGTTGTGTATTGAAAAAAGGTCACTAATATTAAAACAGTAAAACAAATTGGCTGATGACTAAAAAAAAAATGTGGGGTGACACCATCAGTTACCGCACTGGGTGACACCAACCCTAATGACGCCACTGCCCCAACCCCCACCATAATACCATTGTGACTGCTATATTTCAGCGCCAAATTTAAATTAACAAATTGACGTTAAAGTCTTCTATGTAGATTTTACACACAAAACTTGTGTTTTGGTGTGACTCAATGTGGAAAAAAATGAAATTCAATACAAATTTTCGTTGAAATTGAAATATAATAAATAGTATAAAAAAATGTGTAAGGTACATTTTATTTAAAATTTGATAATTTGAAAACGATTAAAAAAGGAAATAACAAAAATAAATTATTGGCATATAATTTTATAGAAATCTAGACATTTTTCATCCAGTATTAAAGCAACGAATAACAATTGTCTAGAATTCGATTCTAGAGTATCAAAGTTGCAAAAGAAAATTAACATTTTATTGGATAAAATGAAAGAAATGAAGAAAGTAAAATATACACGTAATACCAATTATTTTAACATGTTATTATAAAAGCACCATTTTTATTATGACCTGTCAACTTTATAGCGTGGTGGTGGGGGCTCCTCTAGCCGTTGTTTTGTGGAATTTTTGAATTACCGATGCCGACGTCTTATAAAACGCTGAGTGTATGTAAATGCGTACACCGGCGCCGACTACGGGGGGGCGATCGCCCCCCCAGATATTATACCATGGGGGCTTCGCCCCCCCTGTGCAGCTGAACTCTAGTTTCTTTTAAATTAAAGATACTTTTGTCAATAAGATTTTTACTTTAAAAAAAGGTGTAAATATTCAAATACTTGTCACTAGAGTAAAAATGATCACTAAAAATTTCTTCAAAAAGGAAATTAATACTAAAACATCTTTTATTTCCTTTACAAAGCTTACAATTAGTTAGATCAACAGCTTTAAAAAAATCTACGACTTTTCTACACTTTACTATATTTTCAGCTAAAATCGTCGTTTACGTTTCATGAGCCTCTGTAAATTAAATATAAATGTCCACTTTTCAATTATTTCAAATAATTAAAGTTTGATCGATTTTTATCGAAACTACAATAATTTGATGGGAAAAATTTTTTTTGTCACATTATTAGTTGCGTGTTGCGTTTCTGAAATTTTTGTCGTTATTACGAAAGTTGGATATTGCACATTTTTTAAGGAAATTTTTTGCCCCAACCCCCCCACCCCCCCCAAATTATAAATATCTCGCCCCCCCAGGTTAAATGAAAAGTCGGCGCCTATGAATGCGTAAATGTAAAAGTAAAAAAGACAGCGGTTCTAAAATAAATGTATTATGTACACTCAAATCTCTAAACGACGACCATCCTATTAACGTACGCTCCGAGAAACGATTGGCCAACTGTTCCATGAAACGACTTTCCCCTATCCCTACTACAATGCACTCAGTACTTTGCTATACTACTATCCACTGCACGACCGCTCCATTCCACGACTGGCCGACAATTCTAACCATCGACCTTCCCCCATCCCCACCACAATACCACCGTGACTGCTACACTGACGTGTTTTAATTCACCAATTAACGTTAAAGTTGTGGTTGGTGCCCTTCTAGCCGTCGTATAGCTGAGTGCTGAGTGTACTACCCATGAAGCATAGAAAGATGAGTATGTAGTACATATTATGTATCTCTGTAACCATGGGCGTACCGAGGGGGGGGCAGGGGGGGGCAGCTGCCCCCCCCTGGACCTGACTTACTATATATTTAGCTGGTTAATTATTTGCCTATGCCTAAGTTCTATTGTATTTATGAAATTGAAGAAGTAAAATTTATAGGTATTGCAAATTTTTCATTCTGAAAACTCACGTTTGAGTCACGTTATGAGTTAATTTAAAAAAAAGTCGCGCTACGCGCGATAGTGAGTTAGGTATAGTTATTATATTATTATTATCTGATGTGCATTTGATTTTTAATTTAAATTTTTGATCCAGAAAAAACATTTTTAAAATTAAAAAACATTTAATTTTAAAAAACATTTTTAAAATTACAATCTCTTGTTAAAACTGTTGTCATTTTCCTTTTTATATTAGGCAAAAAAATGTTAATTTTATTTTTTTACAATTAAACTATTTATATATTTATCGAGTTATAGACTAGCCAAATCATATTGATTTTTTACCTAAAATAGAAAAAAATAGAATGAATAAAACCCACGACAGCTAATAGGTACATATACATATGTATAATTGTATAGGTAGAGTACATTTTTGTAGATAATTTGTCTTCTTTATGATAAAAATAAATTTACGATTAAAAAAAAGTTTGTAGCCAAAATTCAAAGTTGCAACAGCGTAGCACAGAAAAGATAGAATATTTAAGAAAAAAAGGAAAAATTACCTAATGTTTACTTACAATAATGCCCATTTATAAGGACAGTACACAACATTTTTTTGAACTTCAATACCTAAAAAGGTTAATAACCCATTTGTTCTAACCCCTGTTATCATGGATTCCTAGGCGAAACACACTGACTAAATCGGTTTATAAAAAAAAAAATCTGCCCCCCCCTTAACAAAATGCTGGGTACGCCCATGTCTGTAACACAATTTGTCAAGTCAAAATATGACTCCCGAGCTGGCTGGTATTTTGTGTTCGAGTCGTTGCGCACTAGTGACTGCGCAACCGTGTATAGCTGTGTACGCATAGATGGGCACAGTTAATCCAAAAGTTAACTTCGTTAATCGTTAAAGTGTTAAAATTTAGAAAATTTAACGCAAGTTAATGTTAACCGTTAAAAGTTAACCATCCAAAACGTATACTACTTTTAGCGCTTTTTGGGGCGGAATACATAAGTAAATAAAACAAAAACAAGTAGACAAATTAATTAATTTAATTATTACAAGCGATAGTAGCGACCCGCTCTGGTTTCGCAAAGGTAGCAGAGCATATACGCACCTAAACTAAACCTTAATGAATTAAATTATACACCTAAATCCTATCTTTTTATCTTTAAACCTTCCTCGTGCTTACTTATTTACTATACTTATATAAAATATGGAAGAAAAAGATAAACTCTAAATGAAGTCGGTTAAAAATGGCGCAAACGCTAAATTGTTAGGTTATAATAACTTGAATTAACTAGCGCATAGCAAGTAATCAACATGGCCGTTTTTTAAAGAGTTTCTCGGCTCTGGATTCTTGCTCTTCTGAACAACAGCGCTGTGTGCTTGCGTAATTCAAATAAATAATGACAACATGTCAACAAACAATCAATGTAACGGACTAAAGTTCAATTTAACGGAAGTTCACAAGAGCGTTAACATTTTTTTGAGTTAACTTAAAAGTTAATTTGTTAAGCATTTTGTTAACTTCATTAATTAACGATTGGCGGATTAACGAGTGCGTACCGTCACATAACATTTGACCAATGAGGCGGCCGCGCGGGAATATGTTGCTGCGTACAAAGTTCTACGCAGAGACTCGGACCGCCTACTGTAGGGTGAGTTTGTTGGTTTACCCCTTCCACTCATCTTCAGACTGCTATAATTCTGCGCTAAATTTAAGTTCACCAATAAACGTTAAAGTCGGCCCTGTTATTTTTAAAATAACAATTTCACATATACCTACTGTATAAAAGCTTTGTTTATAATTTAAACAATACAAAAATTATACAGTTACGTATTTAGTGATATTTGAGGCCCGTGTAATAATATGCCCCATGCACACTCCTACAATCCTGAAGTATTTATCCCGCCGGATTGAATGAAATGAATTTCAACCCTTCGTTTGTGGCAAAGGGTTATGAATTCATTAATGCACGGGCCTCAAATATCACACAATATGTTTAAATTGATTAAATTATAAACAAGGATTTTATATACATAGTATATGTGAAATTGTTATTATAAAAATACGGACCTAAAATACCGCTTAATACGTGTCTGAACCTTTTTTTAATTAATTTAATCAAACCAATGCATAAATTCCCAAAAATCTCAACTAACAAGTATTGTTAGACAATCTACATTGTAACAATTATTATAATATAATAATCAATTGTCGTTTTTCAGGGAGACTTGGATGTTAAAGAAGAAAACCTAACAGACACCGACATTCAAAATGAACAAACAGAAAATGAAGACCTCAGTGATACTAGTTGTACACAAAAAACTGTATTGTATAAACATAAATCAACACATTCTAATAAACAACCTTATAAATGCGACCGGTGTAAATATGGTTGCAGAAATAAAAGTAATTTAAAAAGACATAAATTAATACATTTTTCTGAACGACCATTTAAATGCAACCAGTGTGTACGTAGTTTTAAAAACAAATATGATTTGAAAAAACATAAAGTAATACATTATAATATAAAACCTTTTAAATGCGATCAATGTGAATACAGATGTAATCGAAAAGTTTATTTGAATGAACATAAATTAATTCATTCTAATGTAAAAGATTTTAAATGCGATCAGTGTGAATACAGTTGTAATCGAAAAAGTTTGTTGATTAAACATAAATTAACACATTCTAACAATCGACCTTTTAAATGCGACCAGTGTGAATACAGTTGTAAACAAATCAGTCATTTGAATACACATAAATTAATACATTCAAATAAACGACCTTTTAAATGCGATCAGTGTGAATATAGATGTAGAGTTAAAGGTACTTTGAATATACATAAATTAACACATTTTAATAAAACTTTTAAATGCGACCAGTGTGAATACAGTTTTAACCGAATCAGTTATTTGAAATCGCATAAATTAACACATTCTTATAAACGGCATTTTAAATGCGACAAATGTGAGTATATCTGTAGACACAAAAATACTTTAAATACACATAAATTAACACATTCCAATAAACGACCTTTTAGATGCGACCAGTGTGAATATAGTTGCAGAAAAAAAAGTAATTTGAAACGACATAAATTAATACATGCTACTATACGACCTCTTAAATGCGAACAATGTAAATATAGTTGTGTTCGAAAATATCAATTGGATAGACATAAATTAACTCATTCCAATAAACGACATTTCAAATGCGACAGGTGTGAATATAGTTGTAGACTGAACAGTCATTTGAATAGACATAAATTAACACATGATAATATACGGTCCTTCAAATGCGAGCAGTGTAAATTTAGTTGTAGCGAAAAAAGCATTTTGATTAGACATAAGTACTTCACATGATACCTCAAAGTGGACTGTACTTAACTTACTAAACACCACTGACAATGAGTAATTAGGGAATACAATCCCGGAATCCTTAGTAATTATTTTATATCCATATCCATGAATTGTAAAAAATAATCGGTTAATGTTCGGTATTATAAAGTAGCTAACAAATTTGCAAGCTTGCAAGCAGCTCTCCAATGGGGTATCAAACTTATATTACAGTTCTCTTGAAGTTTTTTTATAGATAATTTTACACATAGGAAGTAAAATAAACTGCCTTGGCAGGCACGAGACTTTTTTATACATCATAACACCGAAGTATTAATATGTGATTACTTTTATAATTTAATATTTGATTTTAAAATTTTTTACTTAGAAAATTATTTTGAGTGAATGAAATTGATACATTGTATTTAATATTGACATTAAATATTAAACGAAATCAATTAAGATTAGTGATTATTGTATTAAAACAAGTATTTATTTTGCTACATATCAATTTTGACACATCTAATAATAAATGCCAAAATTTTCATAGATAACTAGATTTTTTGTATTATTCAAATCATTTTTAAATTAAAACTAATTTTTTTTTTTTGTTAACACTAGAAAGACGGGAAAATCTACCTACCTATAAAGACGGCGACCGGTCAAATGACTACAAATTTACTGGATATCTTTTTTATGAGTAATTAATAAATGTCAAGTAAAGAAATAAAAGTAGATGTAATGTATGTTTAATTTTAATATTTATACACAATTTTTACATGTTACAAGAGCCGCAAAGCGGTTTTTTACAAGTATAAGTATCGCATACTTTATTGGTTTTATTTTTACATTTCTGAATAAGACATTCTTGCCTTCTAATTTCCTGGGCTTTTTCACAAATTACTCACAATAATATCGATACAAAATTACTGGCTTATTTGACTGACAATTCATATACGTATTTATTGTTGTACCCTCTCATACAACAATTTAAAAAATATTTATCAGATCATAACCGCCAAAAGACCGCCACCGTCTTTGTCGGTATATCAACATTTCAAACAATAAAGAAAATAGATGTGAATTATTTTGATACATAGTTTCATTTAACTACTAGTATTAATAAAAGTCACAAAGTCTCATTACGGTAAGTCAAATAGTTTTTGAATTATTCAATATTGAAATTGAAATTACCGTCAAATGACTGCTCCCGTCTTTCTAGTGTTAATTCATTAGATACAAAAAAAAATAATAGAACATAAATTATAGAAAATAATATTCTCTAAAACTTGTATCTCAAACATTTTTTTCTAATACCTACCGTTTAAAAAATTATTCGAAAAATTTATTTTTTTTAGAAAATCGATTATTTCCTAAAAACAAATTTTGAGGGGGGGGGGAATGGATAGAACATAAATTATAGATAAAAGTACCTTTTACAATTTTGATCTAAAACATTTTTTCTACTTCGCACCGTTTCAAAAATAATTCAAAAAGTTCAAAAATAGACACCAGTAAACATCCGTTTCCGGTTTAGTGATGGTTTTCAAAAATAGGAGGTGCACATCTAGAGTATACAAGAACCTTAAGTTTAAAATTTCATGTTCGTAAGTATTACAGTTTTTGACTATAGAGCGTTCACAGACAGACAGACACACACACAGACGTCATTGAGTTAATGGTGGTATATGATTCAGGGACCCTCAAAACATGTAATTCCGTTAAAATCTCGAGTTCGAATTTTTTCGTGATCACTATACTTTATTTATACATTACATTTCATGTATGTATAAAAAAGTAAAAAGGTATGTAAAGTATATTTACTATCTGTTAAAAACTCAAAGAGAACTATAAAAAAAACTCTTCAAAATTGGAAATGTCTAAAAAGGTATCTAGTCAAAATACCCCACCACATCTCAAAAAGCTATCTACGCCACTAGTTAGAGGGGACCATTGGCGCATCCAGAAAAAAATCGGGGAGGGGGTCAAGTTTGTATGGGGATCTAGGAAACTATAAGAGAAAGAGAGCGTAGTTATAGATTATAAGATGATTATAATATACGTATTATAATAAAAAAATATAACTATGAGACTTATTACTGTCATATCCCCCCTCATCGCAAAAAGCTATCTACGCCAATGTTGTATATAAATGTTTGATAATAAATAAAAAACATAAAAGTAATTCAGAGTTTGTATTTTTATTGAATCTCCTGTTTTTGCAACAAGATTGGTAACATTGATAAATTTTGTCTGTGTGTCATTCAGGGGTAGATCTACGTATAGGCTTTTGTTTTGCGAAGAAATAAAAATAACGGGTAAATGACCAAAAAAAGGTCACCAGAATATGAAACTGATTGGTAATGACTTAAAAAAGGTCATCCAAGTTTTTCAATATATAAATTATTCAAGTACTTAAGTGGGGCCCCTGTGTGCAGTGGCGGCGTAGGGTAGATTGGCACCCGGGGCGGTTTTTTGCACCCCCTGCTAAAAAAAACTTTTTTTTTCGTTCTCAACTCAATGTAAAGCCTTTACGGACAAAATCTCTACAGGATAGCGATAGTGGGAATCGTTGCTAAAAAAAATAAGGGCAAAAATGCACCCCTGCACATGTAGCGGTTTCAAAGGGGGGTGAGTTTTAAGGGATGAAAATGGGTTTTTGCGATTTCCGGTGAAGTATGACTTTGTATCGAAAAATGGTCTACAGTAAAGTTGTAGATAATAAAAAAATCTACAATTATGTTTCAGACCATTTTTCAACATAACCTCAAATTTTCCCAGATAACGGTAAAAACCGTTTTTTTTTTAAATTTTTGAGTTTTTTATGTTGAAAAAAATTACTAAATACTTGAAATTAATTAATTCCAGTTCTCTTGTTTCATTACATTAAAAAAAATTACATATTTTAACAACAGGGTGTACGAGTGAGTTGTCATTGTCACCCCTTGATGCTTGGTACCCGGGGCGGACCGCCCCCTCCGCCCTCCCCTTACGCCGCCACTGCCTGTGTGGTGTTACTCCAGGGCCCCACAGATTCAAGATCCACCCCTGGTGTCATTTGAAGTTACAACATTCATATACAGAGTGATTCAGCACTGTCGTGCCAAACTTAAACCATAGATTGAGAAAAATATTATAAGCAAAAATCTTCCAATAAACATGTGTCCGAAAATTTTTAGTTAGGGAACTACAGCCCACCAAAGATTTTCATCAAAATGAGTTTTTATTTAATATCTAGAGAACCCTTTGTGATAAAATTATGAAATTTAGTATTCTGTTTAATAATAATAAGTGTTATCGATTTCTCATATTAAACAATTATAATTTAGACCGGGGATGTATGGGGCCTGTGGGCCCATCAATTTTTATCTAGTATTTTTTGTTCTTTAATTTTTTTATAAAGTTGGGTACTTATTTAAGGTTATATGACACAAAATACGTAAAAATATACTTTGTTTATTTGTCATAGGATAAACCGTTTTCGAGTAATATCGATAGAAAAGAAAGCATGCAGAATTTAACTTAATACGGATACTCCAAATTACAAAAAATAAATTTATATTCTTGTTTTATGATTAAAAGTAGGAAAAAAAGTTCATATAAAGAAACCTCCTAATATGAATCCTCTAAGATCTATAGCCAGTAGTAATACTGTATTATGAACTTTAATAATTTGACTAAAAAACGAAACTAAAAATGGCTATTTGTTGATAAGGATGCATTTTTTGAGGTATACTTATGTTGACTTTTTGTCTTAATTTTTATCATAGAACAAGAATATAAATTTATTATTTGTAATTTGAAGCATCCCTATTAAGTTAAAATCTGCATGCTTTCTTTTCCATCGATATTCCTCGAAAACGGTTTATCCTATGACAAATAAGTAAATATGTTTTTGTGTATTTTGTATCATATAACCTTAAATAAGTGCCCAACTTTATAAAAATATTAAAGAACAAAAAATACTAGATTAAAGTCGATGGGCCCACTGACCCCATACATCTCTAGTCTAAATTATAACTAGTTAATATGAGTTATCGATAACACTTATTAATACTAAACAGAATACCAAATATCATAATTTTACCACAAAGGGTTCTCTAGATATTAAATAAAAACTCATTTTTAGTAAAATCTTTGGAGGCCTGTAGTTCCCTCACGAAAAATTTCCGGACACATGTTCATCAGAAGTTTTTTGCTTAAAATATTTTACTTAATCTACGGTTTAAGTTTGGCACGACAGTGCTGAATCACCCTGTATATACACTCATCGCTCTGAACAACGATAGCATCGGTAATTCAATCGTTCCTAATAACGATGGCTAGAGGGGCCCGCATAACCACATATGTACACATACAAGACTTTAACCTCAATTTGTTAATTTAAATTTCAAATATAGCAATCACGGTAGTCAGGGCCGGATTTAAAAATTTGCCGCCCGTAAGCAGCTGCGAAAATGCCGCCCTTTTTTTATTGAAAAGTGAAGTTTTTAAAAAAAATTGTGTGAATGAAAATGTGAAGACCTTTTTTAGCTTTTTTAGACAAAAAAATTGTATCAATCAAAATCTGAAGACCTTTTTTTTTAGCTCTTCCAGGTAAAAATTTTTTCTTGTCAAAATTTGCTGCCCCTAAAATTTTGCCGCTATAGGCACGTGCCTACACTGCCTGCATGATAAATCCGGGCCTGACGGTTATATTGTGGTAGGGATAGAAGAAGGTCGTTACATGGAGCTGTTGGCCAATCGTACGTTAATAGGAAGGTCGTCGTTTAGAGTGCTGAGTGTATGATTAAATAAATCTCAAGTCCATGCTAAGACTGTTACTATAGACTTACTATGCCCCACTGACAATGAGTTATTCGGGATTGCAATCCCGGGATCCTGTTTTAAATAATTTAATATTGAAATCCAGGGATTGGAAGCAAATTAATCCAGGGATTTTTTTACTTTCTTATACCAATGTATATGAAATATACATATAGTATAAGTAAGTATAGTAAACGCGATTTTTTTCGAAATCCGGTTTTTGATGGAATTATTGATTTTGACCTTCCCTGAATCCATTCTGACTATTTTCGCCATGATGTCTGTGTGTCTGTCTGTCGGTCTGTCTGTCTGTAGACGCTGTAACTCAAATACGACAAATCGTAGAAAGGTGGAATTTTATACTTAAGATTGATTTTTGCCTGGGAAGAAAACCTCCTATTTTTGAAAACGATCATTCAACCGGAAACGGATGTTTACCTACATCGATTTTTGAATTTTTCGAATTACACTGAAACAGTGCGAATTAGAGAAAAATGGCCAAGTTGAAAATTGTAGGTAATATTATTATCTATAATTTATGTTCTATTCATTTTTTCGAAAAAAACAAATTTAATTTTTTTTTTTTTACTAAGTATTCGATTTTAAGTACATTTCAAATGGTTCATAACAGAGAAGAAATATCTGCCATGAGTGTCATGGGACTTTCTTATACGTATTACAGAGACTGTACGTGTTTGCCATAGGTACCATGAGCCTTTCTTATACGTAATACTGAGAATAAACACTGTATACTCTAATTCATTTAGTTTGCAGTGGACGTCGTGCGACTTGACGGTATTAGTCGTGATCCGTACGGTCAAAGCACCCAGCAACCAGTATAGATTATTCTAAATAATGATTTTAAAAAAAATATTTCTGGCTAAATCATAAGTGTTGGAAAAAATGTATGGGGAATAAATTATAGATAATAACATACTCGACATTTTTTATCTAAAACATTTTTGTCTTATTTCAAAAAATTCAAAAAATTACATGAGTAAACATCCGTTTCCATTTTATTGTTAGTAATTATGTTAAACAAAATTCGTTCGATACATAATGTATAAAATAATATTTCTATAGTTTATGTCTCATTCATTTTACTTTTATTAGTTTGTTAGAAATATCCTTCACTAAAATAAAAATCACGTACACTGTTCACTGTCATTATTACGTATAAGAAAGTCCTGTGGCACACGGCAGATTATTAATACTGATTTCATGGTATTGAAATTCTTTACTAAATGGGTATTTTAAAATTGATGTTATGTGTATAATAATGGAGCCCTGCATTAACTGGCGAAGAAATTAACGTCCCGATCATACTTTCCAATAATAAAATAACAATCTTGGCAAATATGTACTTCAATAACATTGAATTTATGTTAGAAATTTAAATTCAAATATTAAAAAAACACCTGCTAATGAAATAAATTTTATGAAAATCACTAAAAGGAGCGTTCAAGTATTACGCAACACAATTTTTGGAGATTTTTGACCCCCCCCCCCATGTAACGCGCCGTAATATTTTTCTGTACCACCCCTCCCCCTAGGAAAACGTAACGTAACCACCAAGTGACCATTTTGCTTCCTCGCAATATCGAAGATACGAGAAGCTTCGTTATCGTTTTAAAACGAGAAAAAAAATTTGTTCTCCGATTTCAAAAATTTTACTTTATTTATCCGGTTAAGGTCAAGACAAACACTTTTTGTTCCGTGTCTGTCTGTCTGTCTGTCTCTGTGTGTGTGTGTGTGTGTGTCTGTGTGTGTGTGTGTGTGTGTGTGTGTCTGTCCCCCAATCCTTGTCACACGCTTAACTCATGAACCACTGAACCGATATTGATGAAACTTGGTTGGTTGGTTGGGTCTGGCTTGAGGACGGTCCCATTTAAAAATAATTAAATTTGTGTGTAAGGGGGAGGGGTGACATCCCAAAAGATTTATTTTTTGAAGATATCTCAAGAAAGATACATGTTGCGTGAAAATTTTATAGAACCTTTTTGTAGAGCATTCAATTTTATTTAATATAGGTCACCTACGTTTGTTGTAAAATATTCCCTTACAAAGATTTATCTCAATTTGCTTTATAAAAATCGTCATTTGTTTTTTTAAATTGCTATTTATTTTGACATATTAAATGTCACTTTGATGTTTTAAATGTCATTTTGACATTCGTATAGCAGTAAAATAATGTTTTTGATTGAAATTGTCAAAAAATTCAAAATATACGACATAATAACCAGGCGCGTATTAAGAAAAATGTAAAATTAAATTTTTTTATTAAAATCGTATGAAAATTAAATGGTTAACCAATGACAGGCAGCAGGCAGTTCATCTGAATACTTTATCGGTTTTTATTTTGAATTGTTCAATAATTAACTACCTTTGATGAATTTAGCACGAGGAAGCACCGTGCATTTACAAGGCAGAGTATTTATATTTTTATCTAAAAGTCACAATCATGTGACGGTAAGTACCGGAAAGTCGCTAAAATACCTTTGTAATTGTTATAATTGCGTTAATATTGTTTATTAACATAACCGTTCTGAAGGGTTAAAAAAAACAATGTTACGTAACGCGTAGTTCAAACTCCCCCTCCCGCCCCTGTAACGCATCGTAACGTTTTACAAGACCCCCCCACCCCTGAAATTCGTTACGTAATACTTGAACACTCCCAAAATTAGAATTATTTTTAATATTTTAATTACTATATTCGATAGGGCATATTAATTTTGATATTTTTGTATAGATACAATTTGATATCAGTGTCCTAAAAAAAACCTTATAAAATAGATTTTATTTAAAACGTATAATTGTTCGGACCAACGTACAACGGTTGAGAAACACTGGTATACCTATAGCAGATGTCTCGCTGTTAGTTAGTCGCTAGCGAGTGATGTCAGAACTATGATACATGTTCCTGTTGTATTCTACTGATTCTGTGTATTTAATACTTTCTGATAGTTCTCAGTCAGTCAAGTATTAACATATTAAAATAAACATTAACCTCAACATTGAATAAAGTGTGTAATAATGTTACATGTGAAACAAGAACTTACTGAAATTGAAGACGAAACCAATCTTCTACAAGATATTGATGTTTATGATGAATTTGCTATACATTATAAACAAGAATATCAGGTAATTAAAAACATTGTTAATATTGTTTAATTCAGCAATGTATAGTTTTACAGTAAATAAATATTAAATAAATGTTTGTAAATTAAATACATAGAGTTAGAGATATGACGCGCATGCGTAAATGTAAAAGTAAAAAAAGACAGCGGTTCTAAAATAAATGTATTATGTACACTCAGCACTCTGCTATACGATCATCCACCACACGACCGTTCCGTTATACAATGTGCTGTATATGTTAAATTTTGCATGCGTTTTTTTTTCATCGATATTTCTCGAAAACGGTTAATCCTATGATAAATAAGCAAAGTATGTTTTTGAGTATTTTGTGTCATATAATCTTATAAAAGAACCAACTCAGGAAAAAAATTAAGGAACAAACAAATACTAGATTAAAATCGATGGGCCCACTGGCCCCATACAGCCCTGGTCTAAAATGTAATTGGTTAATATTAGAAATCGATAACACATATTATTACTAAACCAAATACTAAATTTCATAATTCTATCACAAAGGGTTCTCTAGATATTAAATTAAAAATCATTTTTAGTAAAATATTTGGAGGCCTGTAGTTCCCTAAGGATAAATTTCCGGACACATATTTATTGGAAGTTTTTTGCTTAAAATATTTTTCTCAATCTACTGTTCACGTTTGGCACGACAGTGCTGAATCACCCTGTATATTAGATAATAACTTGTCCTGACTGATTCATCATCGCCGAGCCCAAACCCCGGAACCTAGAAAGCTGAAATTTCATCAGTGTCTTCCTTTTATGATGTAAGCACCCAATAAGAAAGGAATTTTCGAAATTCAATTCCTACGGTGGTAAAAAGGGGTGCCAAAAGTTTGTATAGGGAAACAAATTTTTTGCCAGACTTATTTCAAATTTTAAATACGTATTTTTTATTCGTATTCGAGTTACAGCTAGTCTTTGATATTTTTCCGAGTTTGACACTTATCTTAATATATATAAATTACGTGTCACATTGTTTGTCCGCGATGGTGTAACGTTATTTTTTTATGCAATTTTAATAATCGATGTTTCAAAATATTTATTGAAATTTATTTACAAAATGTGACTAAAATTTACGTTGATACTTGTCGGTAAAAACGATTTTCAACAAGAAACTTTTAATCGCCGATAAGGGTTTCGGCCTTGTAACAAAAATATACAAAAACAGTACGTTTTGAAATAAATTACAGTACAGTACGTTTCAGACAAGGCATAAGCATAGTACGTTTCGGAGATGATAACAAGATAGTACGTTTCGGAGAGGATAACGAGATAGTACGTTTTGAAATGAATTACAGTACAGTACGTTTTGAAATGAATTACAGGACAGTACGTTTTGAACAAAAGACCGAGATAGTACGTTTCGGAGAGGATAACAGTAGAGTTCAATTCAGAAAGATTCGAGTAACAGTACAGTACATTGTGAATATGGTATCGAGACGATACATGGAAAATATGGTACAGGTGGTGAAGCCACGTACTAGGAATTTTCTGGATGAAATCGGGAATTTGAGTATTGATATGGTTGGAGCCAAAGAGTGACCTGGAGTGATCAAGAGTAGCAACCTACCAGACGGAGTCCTGGAGAGGACAGCAATGCATTTTCTGGAACAACGGGAGGTAAGAGGAAGGGTCGGAGATTTGGAGGTCCGCTCCGAGCCCGCTGGAAGGCGTCGTACCTCCGCGGAGTCCAGAGAATTGAGTGAGAAGGGAATTGGTGGTCCATCCCTCTCACACCTTCGGGGATTTGGCATAAGCTGTCGCTCTCGCTTGCTCGTCCGAATAGTGCGTGTTATTTTTGTGATATTCGGTTAATGTTTCTTTTGGTGATATTATTTTATTTATTGTTGAGTTGAACATATACTTTTATCCCATCGTTATGCCCACGTACTAAGACATATTGTTACTTTGATATTTATTTATTTGTTTGTTTGTTTATTTATCTATTTATTTGTTCGTTTAATTATTTATTTATATATTGACTGACCAAAGTAAGATCTAGTTTACCTGACTGTTTATTTGTTATCTGATTAAGAGTATTGTAATGATTGTTAATATGTTTTTTTTTTTTAATTGTTGTAAAATTGGTCATATCGTTGTTTGTTAACTTATTACAATATATTGGTAAACGCACAATTTAGTCTTGTATATTTCTGAACACCATATCAATGCTTCCCGTCACACGTCAATTTAGAGGTTCGTGGTTTTCCTTTGGGGGGAAATAACCACGTGGCGCCCATTTGAACTAATTAAAATTTTATTTTAATCACTTTAGACTTTTCAAAATTTTACCATCTTTTTTTATCAATTACATTTTAAATAAAATCGAACCCCCCGTCTCCACTGTATGTTAGCCAGGCAATCCGCTGTTTCTGTTGCGACACGAAAAATGTCGTTACAATGGACTCCTAAACTACTTAACCGATTTTAATCAAATTTGTACACCGTGTGCAGTTTGATCCAACTTGAAAGATAGGATAGCTTACATCTCAATTTATGATCGCAATATTATTTTATTGCAAATTATTTGTCTTTATCTGTTAGCTCCAAACGATTCTAACAGATGGTGACATCTGTTGACTGGATTGAGTAAGTATTCAATAGATGGCGCTATGTCAAACTTCCAAACGTTTCATATAACCTACAATTTAATAGCATAACCACCACATGTTGCTAAAGTATAGGTTAACCGGGTTAACCACAGCAACGCGTGGCCGAGTCAGCTAGTAAGATTATATGATGCAAATTAAATAAAACAAAAAAATTGTTATATGATAAGTACGTACTACGTGGACTGTTCAAGCGTATTATAATACATAATATTTCTTACAAATGTTCATACTTTTTTTTACATTTTACCTCTATAACTTAGATTAGTTATGTTTTAACTTCTGTTAGTGAGACCCTCTGTAAATGAGACAATCACTTGGATCTACTTGGATATTTTTGGAAAATTGGGTACATTTAAGTGAGATAAAATAACTGATGACTTGCGATTCCAGTTATCCAAGTTTCATTGTATTTTGCTTTTACTGAAAAGGACGGACGGACGAACGACAAAGTGATATTAATAGGGTTTTTTCGAAACCCCAAAAAGTTATTTACAATATACCTGTAAGTTTGTGCGTTAACCCTCTCATTAAGGGGGGAGCCTGCTTTAGAGGCTTCAAAAAATCGATTTTTCAAGGATTTTTTTGGGAAGGAAAAAAATATCCGATTGAAACAAAACTTTCAGGTTTTATTGTTATATATTTTAGCAGTCTTCTAAAAAATTTTCATTAAGATACATTTCATATTATGCTCGGTACAAGAATTTCGCCGAGGCGTCTCGAGTATGCATTTGTCGTGCGGCGGGAAAGGTGCAGGTCGCAATTTTCATCTGAAACAAAGAACCCAAAAAAAATTTTACTTCTCAATAGTATAGCTTCTAGTTAAACCAAGAAAATTCAACAAAAAGTAAAAAATTCAACAATTTTTCGAAAAGTAAAAAAAAATTCATTTAAAAAAAAATTTCACTTTAGATTATTTAAAAAGTGGGTTAATATTAACTTTCTTAAGGTTTTTTAGGTTCAACTAGAAGAGAATTTTATTTGTCTCGTTTCGATAGGACGTTAAGTTTTTTCCCTATCTTTCCCGCCAATAAGGAAAAATCGTAAAAATGAAAAACCGAGAAATCTTGCGTCAAAGTTTTCGTATATAAAAAATCGTAATTTTCTTGAACTTACCGCATTAAATTTCCAAATATCTTAACTAACAAGTATTGTTAGACAATCTACATTGTAACAATAATACAATAATCAATTGTCGTTTTTCAGGGAGACTTGGATGTTAAAGAAGAAAATCTAACAGACACCGACATTCAAAATCAGCAAATAGAAAACGAAGACCTCAGTGATACTAGTTGTACACAAAAAACTAAATTGTATAAACATAAATTAACACATTCTAATAAACGACCTTTTAAATGCGATCAGTGTGAATATAGGTCTAATCGAAATAGTAATTTGAAATCACATAAACTAACACATTCCAATAAACGTTTTTTACAATGCAACCAATGTGAATATAGCTGTAATCGAACTAGTAATTTGAATAGACATAAATTAATACATTCTAATAAACGACCTTTTAAATGCGACCAGTGTGAATATAGTAGTAATCATAGCTGTAATTTGAAAAAGCATAAATTAACACATTCTAATAAACAACCTCTTAAATGCGACCAGTGTGAATACAGTAGTAAACGAATCAGTCATTTTAAATCACATAAATTAAGACATTCTGATAAATGTTATTATAAATGCGACAAGTGTGAATATATCTGTAGAAACATAAGTGCTTTAAATACACATAAATTAAGACATTCTAATAATCGACCTTTTAAATGCGACCATTGTGAATATAGTTGCAGACATAAATGTAATTTGAATAGACATACATTAACACATTCTAATATACGGTCATTCAAATGCGAGCAGTGTGAATTTAGTTGTAGCGAAAAAAGTATTTTGATTAGACATAAGTACTTCACATGATACCTCAAAGTGAGGTTAAATTATAAAAATATAACTTACATAAGAAATTATTAATATTAAATGTATTTTTTTTCCACTGGGTCTTACTTATAGTACTTCTAGTATATAAATAATCTGCCGTGTGCCACAGGACTTTCTTATACGTAATAATGACAGTGAACAGTGTACGTGATTTTTATTTTAGTGAAGGATATTTCTGACAAACTAATAAAAGATAGAGTAAAATGAATGAGACATAAACTATAGAAATATTATTTTATACATTATGTATCGAACGAATTTTGTTTAACATAATTACTAACAATAAGATGGAAACGGATGTTTACTCATGTAATTTTTTGAAATAATACAAAAATGTTATAGATAAAAAATGTCGAGTATGTTACTATCTATAATTTATTCCCCATACATTTTTATCCAACACTTATGATTTAGCCAGAATTTTTTTTTTAAATCATTATTTAGAATAATCTATACTGGTTGCTGGGTGCTTTGACCGTACGGATCACGACTCATACCGTCAAGTCGCACGACGACCACTGCAAACTAAATGAATTAGATTATACAGTGTTTATTCTCAGTATTACGTATAAGAAAACCCCATGGTACCTATGGCAAACACGTACAGTCTCTGTGATACGTATAAGAAAGTCCCATGACACTCAGGGCAGATATTTCTTCTCTGTTATGAACCATTTGAAATGTACTTAAAAACGAATACTTGGTAAAAAAAATAGAACATAAATTATAGATAATAATATTATCTACAATTTTCAACTTGGTCATTTTTCTCTAATTCGCACTGTTTCAATGTAATTCGAAAAATTCAAAAATCGATGTAGGTAAACATCCGTTTCCGGTTGAAAGATCGTTTTCAAAAATAGGAGGTTTTCATCCCAGGAAAAAATTAATCTTAAGTATAAAGTTTCACCCTTCTACGATTTGTCGTATTTGAGTTACAGCGCCCACAGACAGACAGACCGACAGACACACAGACATCATGGCGAAAATAGTCAGAATGGATTCAGGGAAGGTCAAAATTGATAATTCCATCAAAATCCGGATTTCGAGAAAAATCGCGATTACAATACTTACTTATACTATATGTATATTTCATATACATGAGTATAAGAAAGTAATAAACGCTGTACTATTTGATTGGGGTATGCCACTTTCTGTGGTCATATAACAGTGTTCTACACGGATTTTAAAGTGGCTTCTTATCTGAAAATCTTTCTTTTAACCTTATGTATGACCAGTGCCGGATTTACCGTATGTGGTGCCCTAAGCCCTAATTATTTAAAGGCCCTCTTTTGTAATTTTTTTATTTTTTTTTAAATTCTGAAGACCTTTTTTTTTTGCTCCTCACCAAAATTTTTCCCAATTTTACGTTCATGCCCCATCATGGTGCCCCCTAAGCAATTGCTTCTTTTGCTTATTGGTAAATCCGGCACTGTGTATGACCATACAGAATTACAGAAAGTGGCATACCGGCATACCCCAATCAAAAAGTGCAGCGTTTTGGCTTTAATTGCCATTTGCCACGTACCAGACGTACTATAATTCATTAATACTTATTAATAAATAAAAAATATATTATTAAATCGATGTTAATATTGTTTTTGAGTTCACAAGCAATATTGTAATTATTTAAACCTTAATATATTATTGCATTGGAATGAATATTTTAATTACAATGTTTATTTGTTAAAAGAAATATGACATTATCTCGATATTTACTGGCTTACAAAATCTTAAATAAGAGATTGTACACAGGGCCGGATTTAAAGGTCTGGAGGCCTCGGGCAACAAAGGAGTGGAGGCCCCTTGGCCCCAAATTATTTTCCAAATAAAATGAACAATTGTTTTCAGTCGATTTTTCCAATAAATAATTTATTGTGAAACCAAGTATATAGATTCTTTTATTATTTAACGAACATATAAATATAATCGAATATAATAAAAAAATGAAAGGAAAAGTTGTTTTCATATCACATGCATAGAAACAACTAGTTTTGAACCCAGTTTTGACAGTAGAAACAAGCCAATTTCAGACCAATGCGATTGTACCGAGCAGAAACAAATAAACAACGTTATTCCTGACTAGCAAATTCATTAATTTATTATTTATTAATAATTATAAAAAATTAGAAGTGATAACTTTGTGAGCTTCTCTACAAAATCTGAAGAATCTATTTTATCAACGACAGATACAGTAACATCAAAACAAACCGTATATAATTTTAAAAATTCAATCAATACAATTAATTTTTAAATCTGTCAGAATCGAATTTGTAATAAACAAAAGCGATTCTTATTTCTGAATTATTTTATTATTAAAATAGTATAAGATATTACTGCGCTATTTGTCTGAAATAGTCTTACTTCGACTGGCTACAGAAATCAAAACTCGTTGTTTCAATGCATGTGATATGAAAAATAGCGTGTGTAGCACGGGCTGAAACAAGACGATTTCTGACCAGTGCGATGACAGCCCTCGCTTCGCTCGGGCAGTCAACTCTCGCCCTAGTCAGAAATCGTCTTGTTTCAGCCCTTGCTACACAATATACTATTATTAGTGTTTACTAGTATGAATTTGAATTTTTTTTCCGAAGTCTGTATTGTGGGGGGGGGGCTCTTTTGTGGAGGCCCCAGGGCTGTAGCCCCGATTGCCCTCCCCTAAATCTGGCCCTGATTGTACATATAGCATGTTTTGGTGATATTAGCAACGACAAATACTAAAATATACAAAAATACAACAACAATAGCATTTTAAATGGATAAATTGAAAACAACAATGTAAAATAGGAGTATCTATCATATTATGTAACCCTAAGCAGTGGCGTAGTAACGGGGGGGTTCGGGAGCATCTCCCCCCACCCAAATGTTTAGTGTTCTAAGAAAAACGTATGATTTGAGAAAAACCTCAAAATACCTTCAAAAATTTAACACCCGAAAAGTATTACCCCCGTCCGATTTTTTTCTTACTACGCCACTGACCTTAAGTATTGTTTTTTATAAATATGTTTGATTATTAATAAATAATATCAGTTATAAGGAGCTTGTATTTTTATTTTATTGATTCTCCTATGTTTCTGCATCACGTCGATGAAAACTGGTAAGTTTTGTCACTGGGTCATTTCAAGGTACATTCATAGCTTAATTTAACGACGCTGAGAGGGGCCCCCACCACCGTGCCGACCTTAACGTTAATTGGTGAATTTAAATTTCGTGTAGAAATATAGCGATCACGGTAGTATTATGGTGGGGATAGGGGAAAGTCATTAAATCAAGCGGTCATTAAATCGAAGGTCGTTAAATCGCGAGATGAGTGTATATTATATGTATTATCTTTATGCTAACGTGCCTATACTAATTTAAAACACGATGGAAATACTTACATCGCGATATTTAAATACCTATATTTAAGACTAGCTGATTTGGCAAATATGTACAAATAATTAACATTGAATTTAAGCTAATTAAACGAATTTTACAAATATTTTAAAAATTTCATTCTAGTTTTGAAATATTTGTATACAATTTGAAATCAGTGTCCTAAAAAAAACTATAAAATGAATTTTATTTAAATCGTATAACTGTCCGGACCAACGAACAACGGTTGAGAAACACTGGTATACCTATAGCATAGATAGCAGATGTCTACCATTGAATCTCCATTAGTCGCTAGCCACAGAATATACTAATAAGCAGAAGCGTCATTTGGATACGATGGCCGTGGTCAAAAAATTTTAGTTCATATGGACGACCCCCAGAGGCGCTAGTTGTACCTTATTTAAAGTGTAAAACTTATCTGTGCTGCGTTACGTAGGTTACGCGCGTTACGCGGATTTAAAATAATTCATTATGTATATTATTTATCTTTTGTTTTATGTCATTTTCAATTCTAATTGTGAATATAGTGATTTCTACATTTATTTGAGTTTATTGTGAATTAAACTATTATTTAAAAGGTAAGTACAGTTAATATATGTTTAAAAAAGTCTCTAGCTACCAAATTGTTAATTACGTATTAGAGTAAATTAATATTAGACGATACCATCCGGAAAAAAAACACAAGTTAGGATCCAGACCTAATTTGAACCATTAGGTCTGATTTGCGTAAATCCAGGAGCAGATTAACAAAAAAATAGGGCTCTAGGCAAGGTTCTCATTGCGGTTCCTGTTAAAAAATCAAAATCCAACATAATATTTTTAGAAAATTGTATTTAATAATTGACCGCATTAATATCTAAATACTTTTTTTCTCTTCCTATTTTTAAAACCCGGGGTTCCTAGAAATTCGAGCCCTAGGCAATTGCCCAGTACATATATATTAATTTAATTTTTTATTTTATTTCGAAGATGTCCTGCGAACAATATAGAAAATGTGCCATAAAAATATGCAAAAAAAGACCGTCCATACAACAAACACGACAAATGCACCGATTTACACGAAAATCATTTAAATCATATAATTAATTTTATATGACGATGATTTTTAAAATATAAATATTAAAAGGTTTAACGTGCAAAAAATCGATAACATTTAGGTTCTTTTTATAGTTTTTAAATTTGGTGTAAAAATATAATATTGTTTTATTATTATTATAATATGTTTGCACTTATTGTTAAAACCTTATCAGTATTTTAGATTTTATTTAGGCTAACACAAGGATTTAAAATTATTTTAAGTAATTACTGAAAAAATTTATATTTGTATGAATTTCAAAAATTACAATTCTTGTGATTAAATTAATTATATTTTAAATAAATATCTGTTTAGTTGTTTATGTTTGATTTTAATATTATTATTCATATTGTTATAGTCATAAAATTTGTCTGTGTACTTGTATATTATATAGAATACTTATATTTTTACATATAATATTTTTGTACTGTATAAATATATATTTTTAAATAAAATCAGTTAATATAAATATATCTTATTATTTTTAGATGCATTTAAACATTTTCAGAAAATTTTATAATGTATTAGAACATTATTGTATTATGTATATATTAGTAACGAATTGTAAGATTTGATAGAAAATCATGTTTATAATTGCAGTATTTAACATATAAAGAATTTACAGTTTTATAGCTTGAGAAATTTGTGTTACTACTAATAATATAAAAATAAAATAAATGAAATAGTAATTATAAAATAAATAATTTTATTTATAAATCCCGCCGATGAATTTAGTTTTCATATTGAACGCTAGATGGATCAAATTTTATTTTTTTGAAAAGCCCTTCTTTTATTTTTTAGTTCATATGGACGACCACGAGAGGGATGTGACAGCAATATTTAACGTTATATGTCGCTTCTTTATACTTGTGTTCTGTGGTCGCTAGCTATAGATGTCAGAAAGTCAGAACTACATGTTCCTGTTGTATTCTACTGATTCTGTGTATTTAATACTTTCTGATAGTTCTCAGTCAGTCAAGTATTAACATATTAAAATAAACATTAATCTCAACATTGAATAAAGTGTGTAATAATGTTACATGTGAAACAAGAACTTGAAATTGAAGACGAAACCAATCTTCTACAAGATATTGAAGTTTATGATGAATTTGCTATACATTATAAACAAGAATATCAGGTAATTAAAAACATTGTTAATATTGTATAATGCAGTAATGTATAGTTTTACAATAAATAAATATTAAATGTTTGTAAATACATATCGCACTATGTACGTACGACGTACATACATACATATTTAAGATATGACGCGCATGCGTAAATTAAAAAGTAAAAAAGGCAGCGGTTCCAAAACAATTGTATTAAATGGAAGTTTCATTTTTGTTATGCAGAATGAGTCGTGTCAGGTGGAACAAACGTGGACTGTTGATCGAGAAAATTATTATAAGCAAAAAAAATATATATGAACATTTACCCAAAATTAGTTTTTATTTATAGTCCGGGAGCCGGTAACAGTAAAATATCTATACAGGTTATATCTGTATTGTATTACAGTAATGAAATCTGATTATCGGTTTAGTATTAATAGTAGTCTTTATAGTTCACGGCGAACTTTTACACTCAGCCCTCCGAACAGCGACGGCATCGTTAATTCAAAAAAATCCTAACAACGACGACTAGAGGGGCACCCATCACTGTACCGACTTTAACGTTAATTGGTGAATTTAAATTTCGCGCAGAATTATAACAGTCACGGTAGTATTATGGTGGGGATAGGGGTAGGTCGTTACATGGAGCGGTTGGCCAGTCGTTTCTCGGAGCGTAAGTTAATAGGATGGTCGTCGTTTAGAGATTTGAGTGTAGTTCAAAAGAACGCACCCACACAGAGGAACTAGTTCGTATGCGCTCCGCTCTTTTAGTTCAATAGTTGTCTATACACTTCAAATATACCGTTTTGAAAATGAGATTATACGATTTTTATGTTTAATAATTTACCTTTGGAATACCTTATTACTAAATTTGAATTTATTTTACTAAAGGCATAGAGTAAAGTCGGTATATATGGAACACCATTTATGTTTTCGGTAAGAAAACTATGATAATATTATTTAAAATCTGCACTTATCATAAAAATAAAAAATCTAAAACAATCGAAAATTAGCCTCTTAAAAAACGTGCGTGTAATATGACTCGCAGTGGTCCATATTAGACGCTTGATACCTTAATACACCCATACCTCACTTTGCGACGTGGTTACGTTCCAAAAAAACACGACGCAAAGTGAATTATTTAAGTTACTCTCGTTTTAATAAAAAAAAATTAAAAACTCGAACCCAAAACAACGCAACTTCGAAAATTTAACGACGCACAGTGAAAATTAGTACTATTTCAGCAGCGACGCAACTTCGAAAAAAACGCAAAACGAAACGACGCAAAGCGAGGTATTGGTGTACAGGATTATCTATATTAGGTGGTTAAAAAAACAAATTTATTAAATTTATTTTGTCCTTTTTATTTAAAACTTATAATATAAGTACAACATACAGTGCCGGCCTTTGCGATTCTGGCGCCCTAGGCGAGATTTTTTTTGACGCCCCCCCCCCCCCCCCTAATGGCGAACGACAAAAAAGTTGACGGACAAAAAAAATCAGTGATAATTTGAAAAAAAAAATATTTAGTAAAATTAATGATTAAAAAATGTAAATAGTTGAGTAATGAATGTTGCCATTACACACTTTTAATTGCTGAAGAAGAACATAATTGGATTTCAAACTTATTTAAAGAAGCTATTGTGGTCTTCCACCGCCCCTCTCGGCCTGGCGCCCCGAACGATCGCCCCCGTCCCCACCCTAAAGCCGTCACTGTGCATGTCGATAGTGCAGTTTTTATTTGACACTTACTATTATTCCAGTGTGTTCAGAAACGTCACACACAAAGATTGGAAATTTCGTAAACTATTTTTGATATTAAGCATTTTTTTATTTTATTATTTTGCAGAAAAAATCAAAATTATTATTAAAAAAATATGTAAGGCTTAAATTTGGCGCCCTAGAACAGAACATAGAAAATAAGTTTATAACAATTGGCGCCCCACGAAATTGGCGCCCCAGGCTGTCGCCTGGGTCGCCTGGCCGTTCGGCCGGCTCTGACAACATATTATGTTGTAACTGTAAAAAAAAAACAGTGGCGTAGCAAAGAGTGCGTGGGTAGAACTTCCGTAATAGACATACCATTTAGTGGGCACCATCATGAAGATTTGTACTAAAAAAAAGATTTTTGCGGAAGCGAATAGTTGTGAAATACTGGATGATTAATATACTTTTCATATCATTTGCCTCATCACGATTCTGATAAATATTACACTTCATAGCTGTATAATACTCCATAGTCCATAATATCCGCAAAAACGTGTATTTAAAAAAAAAATTATCGCCCAGGCAATAATTATTACGTGAATTTTAAGCCCGCCGCACACGACGCTATATTTACTGCTGTTTGTTTGCTAGATTTCAATGCAAGTTTCCAAGCGCTGGATTGTTGTCATGGTTTCGATATGTGTTGGCTTCACACGATACTAGAATTTGTAGTTGGTTTTGATGCGTGCGAAGTGACAGTTCGAATATCAACATAATACTGTAGTGGATAAGGTCTATGGAAATTAAAAAAATCCTTTGCGTGAACCATATATAATGTTTATTTATATATAAAGTTAAACTAAATGAACTAAGTTTAAAATTTCACTACAATTTAATTTTCTCACATGTATTTTTTATATGCAGAATCGATCTTATGAGGTATGTTTAATAAAACTCACATTTAAATATTAAGAAAATGGACAAAATTATTTCTTATGAATAAAGTATACGCTATGACGCCATGTTTATTTATGACGTTTATGCTCACGTGATAATATACTGCTTTACGATTGGTCCTCACTCAAATCAAACAAATAATTCAACTCGAAAAATAGCACATGTTCTATCGGTACAATCCAGCATGCTTGTAAACAATACAGCTAGAAGTGACGTCATTTCCCATTTCCAGTTGCTATCAGAACTCCCAACCGACAATATAGCCGGCAAAATAGCGTCGTGTGCGGCGGGCTTTAGAAACACTGATCATACAACCAACTCTTGTACATTTTTAAACAGCAATAAAATTAATTTAAACAATTTGTTACAAAAAAAGTTGCCCACAATGACATACCGGTACTCCAAACACTGTCATGTCAACTGATGTAGTTATTTAGAGGTGTAAGCTTACATATATCTTAATTTTGTGTTTATAAAATGTTAAAGGGAGCAACAAAAGTAGGTGTAAAAAGCATGCGCTTTAACCCTCTCATTAAAATACTAACAATTTAACAAATATTGCCAGACAATTCGTTGTAACAATAATATAAGAATCAATTGTCGTTTTTCAGGGAGAATTGGATGTCAAAGAAGAAAATCTGACAGACGGCGACATTCAAAATGAACAAAAAGTAGATGAAGACGTCAGTGATACTAGTTGTACACAAAAAACTAATTTGTATAAACATAAATTAACACATTCTAATGGAAAAAAATTTAAATGCGACCAGTGTGAATACAATAGTAATCTAAAAGTTAATTTGAATTCACATAAATTAATACATTCTAATAAACGACCTTTTATATGCGACCAGTGTGAATACAGTTGTAAACACAAAAATTCTTTAAATGCACATAAATTAACACATTCTAATGAACGACCTTTTAAATGTGACCAGTGTGAATACAGTAGTAATATAAAAGTTAATTTGAATTCACATAAATTAACACATTCTAATAAACGACCTTTTAAATGCGATCAGTGTGAATACAGTTGTAAACTAAAAGTTAATTTGAATAGACATAAATTAACACATTCTAATGAACGACCTTTTAAATGCGACCAGTGTGAATACAGTTTTAAACACAAAAATTCTTTAAATACACATAAATTAATACATTCTAATGAACGACCATTTAAATGTGACTTGTGTGAATACAGTTCTAATCGGAAAAGTCTTTTGAATACACATAAAATAACACATTCTAATGAGCGACCATTTAAATGCGACCAGTGTGAATACAGTTGTAAACAAAAAGTTAATTTGAATTCACATAAATTCATACATTCTAATAAACGACCATTTAAATGTGATCAGTGTGAATACAGTTGTAGACAGAAAAAAATTTTAAATGTACATAAATTAACACATTCTAATGAACGACATTTTAAATGTAACCAGTGTGAATACAGTTCTAATTGGAAAAGTCATTTTAATATACATAAAATAACACATTCTAATAAACGACCATTTAAATGCGATCAGTGTGAATACAGTTGTAAACAAAAAGTTAATTTGAATTCGCATAAATTAATACATTCTAATAAACGACCTTTTAAATGCGATCAGTGCGAATACAGTTGTAGACAGAAAAAGTCTTTAAATGTACATAAATTAATACATTCTAATAAACGACCTTTTATATGCGACCAGTGTGAATACAGTTTTAAACACAAAAAGACTTTAAATGCACATAAATTAACACATTCTAATGAACGACCTTTTAAATGTGACCAGTGTGAATACAGTTCTAATTGGAAAAGTCATTTGAATACACATAAAATAACACATTCTAATAAGCGACCATTTAAATGCGATCAGTGTGAATACAGTTGTAAACAAAAGGTTAATTTGAATTCGCATAAATTAATACATTCTAATAAACGACCTTTTAAATGCGATCAGTGCGAATACAGTTGTAGACAGAAAAAGTCTTTAAATGTACATAAATTAATACATTCTAATAAACGACCTTTTAAATGTGACCAGTGTGAATATAGTAGTAGACACAAAAAGACTTTAAATGCACATAAATTAACACATTCTAATGAAAATCCATTTAAATGTGATCAGTGTAAATTTAGTTGTAGCGAAAAAAGTATTTTGATTAGACATAAGTACTTTACATGATACCTCAAAGTGAGTTGAATTATAACAATATTACCATATATTAAACTACTATAGTAGTTTAATATAAACTCTGCTCGGCGCACGGTGGTTCAGAACGGCCTAATCCCTGGCTAAAATTCGAAAAGTGAATAATAATTTAAAAAATTCCACTCTCGGGTTTTTGGGGTCGCTGATTACGAATTTGATATCAAAATTACGAAATTCAAAATGGTGGACTCAAAATAGCGGACATTTTGAAAAAATAATTACGTTATGGGTCCGAAAATTTGCACTATCCGGTTTTTGGGGTCGCTGATTACGAATTCGATATCAAAGTTACGAAATTCAAAATGGTGGACTCAAAATAGCGGACAATTTGAAAAAATAATTACGTTATGGGTCCGAAAATTTGCATTATTGGGTTTTTGGGGTCGCTGATTACGAATTCGATATCAAAATTACGAAATTCAAAATGGTGGACTCAAAATAGCGGACATTTTGAAAAAATAATTATGTTATGGGTCCGAAAATTTGCACTATTGGGTTTACGGGTTTATGATTACGAATTCGATATCAAAATTATGAAATTCAAAATGGTGGACCCAAAATAGCGGACATATTGAAAAAATAATTACGTTATGGGTCCGAAATTTTGCACCATTGGGTTTACGGGTTTATGATTACAAAGATATTAAATTAACATCGTTATTATTTTAGAAAGGGGCAGCTTCGGGCAGATAATTCCTGTACATTCCATTAATAGATAGTTTAATAAAAATGTCCCTGCTAATGGAAGCATTAAGCTCGGCAAAGATTTTTTTTGTATCGAAAAAAGTGTATTGCGAAAAAAATGAAAATCACGACTACCGTTAGCATAACGTTTCATAAATAACAACAAACATTTGCGAATAATGAAGTAGATAAAATGTTTCTACATATCTTTATTAACAATATCCATTTTGGAAAATCGAAATCGAGCACGTGGTTGCAATTTCACACACTATTTTGTAGAACACTGCAAAAGTCGGCAGCGAAGCGTTGCGCGCGTGTTCTACGAGAGGCAACTTTCGATTGTCACAGAAAAGCAGGTATACAATATTTTCACCTCGGCTTATGCGATCTGAATGCCTCAAACCTCCCTCTACAAGAACCCATGTCAAAAACATCGACTTTCCAACCTTCATTTTTCGAATTTTGGCCAGGGATTAGGCCGTTCTGAACCACTGTGCGGAGTCATGAAAATGCACACGTAACTCACTCCTCAAGCGTGACGTCACAATCGCATTTTCGCGTTCCAAATGTCATGTGTCACATGTGAAAATAGCTAAGCCGATTTTTAAAAGTGATTGTTTTATTAAAGTTTACGTTTTTTTGTTAAGGTAAATACATTTACTTATTCATTTAGCTATAAGTTATCGATTCCAATAATAATTTCTCAAGATTTTGCCTATTTTCTGTGAAGAAAAAGGATTTTAAATTTTTTTAAAAGTCAGGTTATGTAACGCTTTGATTAACGCATGTTTTATTTATTTTTAAATAAACGTGTTTGTTGTGACTCATTGTAATGGTTTAGAAGCCTGCAAAACAAGAAATGTTGGTTATAAGAACAAAAACAAACTATTAGATGAGTGATACAAAACCTTACTATTTACTTTCCTCATTTTACTATTTACAATAATCAATTTGTTTGAAAATTATACCTGTAATACATACCTTATAACTATATGAACCTATAATATTGTTTATAAACTCAAACACCAAAGAAAATTTTAATAAAACTGTGATTTTAAAATCAGCAAAGCTAGATTCATGTGTCAAAATTCGTTTATCTGGAACGCGACAATGGCGATTGTGACGTCACGACTTGTGGAGTGATCTCTGAAAAGAAGTTACTGAATAAAAAAAACACGTTTACTTATAATAGATTCTTGTATTATAAAAACTTCAATTTCATTTTGTAGCTGAGGTCTTGGACTATACAAATACGTATGTTTTTTTGCATTGGAATTAATATTTTAGTTATTTTATATTTATGTTTATTTGTTAATAGAAAAATGACATTATCTCGATATTTACTGGCTCACAAAATCTTAAATAAATAACTCATATTATAGTTCAAGAGCTGAAAACATATTTTTCTACCCCATCTGAGCACTAGGCAGACTTACGGAAAACATTAAGGGGTGTAGTCAGAGACATGAAAAAATGACAATTTTAAATAATTTTTTTGCCAGTAAATTATTTTATTTTATAAAAGTAAAAACATAGCATCATTAAATAAGGTTTCGACTTGACTTGACAGAAAGGCTGTAGCCGGGTAAGCATGCAAAATCGGCATTTGCATGGATTTGGCTGATTATTTTTTTGAAAGTCACATTCTATGTAATATTCAACCTGACCAAATATTAGCTTCCAAAAATTTGTAGATTTCGAAAAAAAAATTTTTTTTGATTTTCAAAAAAAATTTTTTTTTTGATAATCTATCAATTGAATTTGATGGTGCTTGTGGTATATTATAGAGGTACTTATGACTCATCAGAGGTAATTTTATTATGGTCCTCTGTACATCGTAAACCAGAAAAAAAAATTAATAAAATTTAAAAAATTAAAAAACACTATGTTGTACTCGGGGGGCAATCACCATTTTTTTATAAAATATACCTTGCACGTACCCAAACAACATATCAAAATCCCAAACTGATATGAAGGGTATAACTTACTCGTATAAATTCGCATACGGTCGTATTGGCACGGCGCGGGCGTGACGCGGATGGACTTTATGGAGTGCAAGTGTCTTAATACTTTTAAAACATCTCTAATTTGTTGCTAAACAACAGGGCTGAACTAGCCTGGAGAGATCCTGGGAGTATGAAGGGGCCAATGGCCTGACAAAGATAAAATATAGAGGCCGTAGCCGGGAATGTATGGGAACTGCCATTGAATCAATTATGCTAATTTTTTCTCATAGATTGCTTTTTAAGAAACATAAAATCGCCTCAGATCGCTTTTGAAATGATATAATCGTCTTTAGTAGCAATAAATCACATTGCCGCTGCGAACTAACGACTCTTCTTGTATTATAAGTTATAGATAGGATTTTTTTTTCAAAATAAAAATGTTCTTAGCAAACATAAAAATTTTGAAGCACAAATACAATTGGGGCGATTTTATGTTTCTTAAAAAGCAATCTATGAGAAAAAATTAGCATAATTGATTCAATGGCAGTTCCCATACATTCCCGGCTACGGCCTCTATATTTTATCTTTGTCAGGCCATTGGCCCCTTCATATTCCCAGGATCTCTCCAGGCTAGTTCAGTTCTGTTGTTTAGCAACAAATTAGAGATGTTTTAAAAGTATTAAGACAATTGCACTCCATAAAGTCCATCCGCGTCACGCCCGCGCCGCGCCAATACGACCGTATGCGAATTTATACGAGTATGTTATACCCTTCATATCAGTTTGGGATTTTGATATGTTGTTTGGGTACGTACAAGGTATATTTTATAAAAAAATGGTGATTGCCCCCCGAGCACAACATAGTGTTTTTTATTTTTTTAAATTTTATTAATTTTTTTTTCTGGTTTACTATGTACAGAGGACCATAATAAAATTACCTCTGATGAGTCATAAGTACCTCTATAATATACCACAAGCACCATCAAATTCAATTCATGGATTATCAAAAAAAAAAATTTTTTTCGAAATCTACAAATTTTTGGAAGCTAATATTTGGTCAGGTTGAATGTTACATAGAATGTGACTTTCAAAAAAATAATCAGCCAAATCCATGAAAAGGCCGATTTTGCATGCTTACCCGGCTACAGCCTTTTAGAAAAAAGAATTAATAATTGTAAGAGTAATGGCTGTTTGTGTTGATCCAGTTCCAACCGAAGCTCCTTGCGGTGACCATCACTTATCCTTGGAGATTTATTCAAATTCAATCGGACAGAAAAAATTAGTTTTATTAATAGATAATCTAGTGCCTGATCGAAGCGTTTTTTTGTTATTTCTTAAATTAACAAAATGGCAGCCTCAGGAAATTTTTTTCCAGATTTTCGGGAAAAAAACGAACAGTTAATTGTTTATAACAAATCGAAATTAAAAACAAAACAAAAATCCTTAGATCAGGCACTAGTTTTTCATGTTTTCAAAAAGCTGTATAAATTTCATTAAAATCTACCGAGCGGTTTTCGAGCTACAGTGGTCACCAGTTCAAAAAACATAGTTTTGATAAAAACGCATTTAAAGTTTTACACTCAATTTACGTAAAGTAATACGTATTATTTAATTACTTACACCGAGTCATCTATTAACGGGCCATATAATAGTTCTTCTGCCGTTGTAGCAGCTTCCAAAAATGCAAAAAAAAGAAAATCGATTTCTTGAAAATTCTGACTACACCTAACCCCTTAATTCATGTGTTGTACAATATGGGAAAAAAGTCCCAACCTCGAGACTCGGAGATAAAGGGGTTTAATTCCTTAGTAAACCAAAAAATTCAGCTATGCTCAAATGAGATAATTTAAAAAAAATTGCATCTTTGAGCGCGTCTGCCCACCCCTTATCCCCACCCTACGCGTCTGCCCATTGCACTTTCACTATCTAACTTTTCATAAACTAACTCCCTGAGGTCATTTTATTTGTGCTCACATGGGACAAACATGCACTTTTTCTTTACATGTTTACTAAGGAATTAAACCCCTTTATTCCCGGGTGTCGAGGTTGGGACTTTTTTTCCCATATTGTACAACACGAATTAATGTTTTCCGTAAGTCTGCCTAGTGCTCAGATGGGGCAGAAAAATATGTTATCAGCTCTTGAACTATTAACAATTACACAAAATACATAAATGTATTTTGTGTAATTTGAAGCATTCGTATTCGGTTAAATTCTGCAATATTATATATAATATTTACCATCGTATTTATCGTAAAGGGTTGATCTTATGATAAATCAACAAAGTGTATTTTTGAGTATTTTGTGGCATAAAAAAGAAGTTTGTCAAAACATAATGTCAGTTTTTCATAATTATTTTGTGTTTTGTTTACCTTTGAACCGATATATCTTTCTTAATTTTCAAGATTTTGTAATTTTACTGATACCAACGTAAAGAGAATTTAATTTAGATGAGAAAAATTATAAATATTCTTTAAAATTGATGGATCAGTGTCATACCAACGCGAATTATAAACGGGGACAGAGACAAAAATTGAGTTATCACGCTTCGCACATAAACAGGTCAGATTGTAACGGCCGTATCTCGGTAATTTTTATTTTATTGGAACAAAATAAAAAAATAAATTAAAGGTCTAGGACAGAGTTACAAGAAACATCTGAAATATTTTTCAATAAAATAAGCCATCTTGATGTTATTTATGAAAGAAAACACATTTTCACCCCCTACCAAACTACCCCTGCACCACTTAGTGGTTTCTTAAAGTTTGGGTATAAAACTACGTATGTACCAATTTTATTTTGATGAAGGAATTTTTGTGTTCAAAGAATCTTTTTTTACTGAACTAATAATAGTGTTATTTTTATATAAATATTTGATAATAAATAAATAGAGTTATTAACATCTTGTATTTTTATTGATTCTCCTATGTTTCTGCATCACGTCGATGAAAATTGGTAAGTTTTGTCACTGAGTCATTTCAAGGTACATTCATAGCTTGATTTAACGACATTGAGATGGGCCCCCACCACCGTGCCACGTCGACCTTAACGTTAATTGGTGAATTTAAATTTCGCGCAGAAATATAGCGGTAGTATTATGGTGGGGATAGGGGAAAATCACTAAATCAAGCGGTCATTAAATCGAAGGTCGTTAAATCGCGAGATAGTGTATATTATATGTATTATCTTTATGCTAACGTGCCTATACTAATTTATAACACGCTGAAAATACTTACATCGCAATATTTAAATATATTTAAGACTAGCTGATTTCGTGAATTTCGAAGCTAATTCCAATCCTCCATATGTAATAGGGGATGATATTTTTTTATATTGATTTTTATTCATTACCTCTAAAAAAATGTACATATCTCGGATCTTACAATTAGTTAAAAATTTGCAAAAACTCACCCCCTGTCAACCCCCGCTATTAGGGGTTGAATATCGAAATTATTGTTTATATTGCAGACAGTGCTATAACTAAAGTACGGAGGGCCCGGGGCAGAATGTATGTAAGGTAAGAGGGCCCTCGCTGAAAAAACTGAATACCTTTTTTTTCGTCGTTAGGTACTTCAGTACTTTCAGTGGTATTAATTATAATGACTTTTTTTTTCGTTGACACCTACCTATTTTTAAATCTTCTTTTTAATTTAATGCATGCTCGGGGGCCCCGGGGTACTGCCACGGCTGCTGATTGCAGATTATTTTGTCTGACTTAACTTAAGCAGCTATGCAGATAAACATATCAAAACACACTCACTGTCTACCCCTGCAATTATGGCTTGAATGTAGAAATTTTTATTTTAATTGATGACTAGATTATTCAAAATTACCTTTATAACTAAAGCAGGTATGCAGATAAACATATCTAAAATCCATCCTCGTCCCCGTCGCATGATATTAGGGCTTGAATGTCGAATTTTTATTAATATCGTGAACTGAACAGTTATGAAGATAAATATATCAAAATTTAAAAAACCCCGGCCCCATTCCCACAGGGGTTTAATTTTCGATAAGTAAAGCTATTTGTTTGAAATAATTATTTCATTATTTGTATTGTAGAGTTTGTATTTTGTATGATAAGTTTCAATTAAATGCGAAAAAAAATTTTTTATACAATCTTTGACACCCCCTTTTAACCCCGTAGGGGTTGAATTTCGAAAAATCCTTTCTTAGTGGGTGTTAACATCATAAAAGAAAGACACCTACGAAATTTCACGTTTCTAGATCCAAGGGTTTGGGCTGTACTTTAATGAATGAGTGAGTGAGTTGTTAAGGACAAACTCTTTTATATATTATAGAAGATTTTACAAAATTTTGAAAAATAATGGAGCCTGCATGAACTGGCGAAGAAATAAAAGTCCCGATCATGAAGTTATGCTCAGGAAATGACACTAGAGTCTCCGGGGTATGTCGAAAATGTGGACAGTCTCTCGTGCATGGATCTTGCAATACACCATTTGATTGGTCAAAGGAACAGAGGGGTCCAAGATCCATGCACGTGGGACCGGCCACATCGGGGGTCATATTCTGACACATAAAATTGTATTACATATCTTGACTCCACCTTCATGGTCCCGATCATACTATTCAATAATAAAATAACAATTTGTCAAATATGTACTTCAATAACATTGAATTTATCAAGGTTAGTAAATATACAGGTTGTACCATCAGCTTGTCAAAATCAAGAAAGTAGAGAGGGACTACGTCATTTCGGGTGCCCAATCATAACAAATTTGCAAGCCACTTTATTCTATTACATTTGAATGTCACCCGGTGTAACGTAATTTCGCGCAGTTGCTGATTGGTCAAAAGCGATGGTACAACCTGTTTATTTACTAACCTTGGAATTTATGTTAAAAAGTTAAATTCAAATATTAAAAAAAAACACCTAATTAAACGATTTTTACAAATATTTTAAAAACTTCATTCTAGTTTTGAAATATTTGAATACAATTTGAAATCAGTGTCCTAAAAAAAAACTATAAAATGTATTTTATTTAAATCGTATAACTGTCCGGACCAACGTAAAACGGTTGAGAACCACTGGTATACCTATAACAGATGTCTCCATTAGTCGCTAGCGAGTGATGTCAGAACTACATGTTCCTGTTGTATTCTACTGATTCTGTGTATTTAATACTTTCTGATAGTTCTCAGTCAGTCAAGTATTAACATATTAAAATAAACATTAACCTCAACATTGAATAAAGTGTGTAATAATGTTACATGTGAAACAAGAACTTACTGAAATTGAAGACGAAACCAATCTTCTACAAGATATTGAAGTTTATGATGAATTTGCTATACATTATAAACAAGAATATCAGGTAATTAAAAACATTGTTAATATTGTGTAATGCAGTAATGTATAGTTTTACAGTAAATAAATATTAAATGTTTGTAAATACATATACTATATCGCACATGTATTTGAAATATGATGCGCATGCGTAAAAAAATATAGCGGTTCCAAAACAATTGTTAAATGGAAGTTTCATTTTTGTTATGCAGAATGAGTCATATCAGGCGGAACAAACGAGGACTGTTGATCGAGAAAATTATTTTAAGCAAACAAATTATATATGAACATTTACCCAAAATTAGTTTTTATTACCCGGGAAGGGGCAAAATGTAGTCCTACTTCTAGCCCTTTGCTTTGTTTAGTAAAGAATGCATGTTTCTAGCTTATGTAGTTTACGAGATATTTTGCTTTGACTGAAAAGGACGGACGGACAGACCACAAAGTGTGATTAATAGGGATTCTTCGAAACCCTAATAAATAAATTTCAATAACAGTAGTTTTGTCCATCTAGCAGAATCTTAGAGAAAAGTAAAAACTTGGAATCTTGAACAAAAATCATAATTAGTTATAAATACATGAAAACAATAACAATAATAGCAAATATTTACCGGAAAAAATTCTTAATTAAAACATAAATTATTATATGAATTATTTTATTTTGAGATATTACACATGATAAAAACAATTTATCATATTATTATGATATGATTTTATCATCAATTCGTATAACAGTATAACAAAACAATCACATGTTTTTGGTAGCTGTTGCCTGCAGATTTTTTATATTGGTGTTACATACATAAGTATATAGTATATTGGCAATAATATTAATATTTTAGTTAACTTAATTAGTCTATATTGCAAAATGGGCACATCACTGTTGGGCAAGTGCTGACTTTGTCTTATTGACCCTTATGCACCATTTATTGAGCCATTTTTTAGTGATATGCCAAGGTTTTGCTGGAGTTTTTGTGATGCAGCGTGTCGCAGGGCCGGATTTAAAGGTCTGGAGGCCTCGGGGCAACAAAGGAGTGGAGGCCCCTTGGCCCCAAATTATTTTCCAAATAAAATGAACAATTGTTTTCAGTCGAGTTTTCCAATAAATAATTTATTGTGAAACCAAGTATAGATTCTTTTATTATTTAACGAACATATAAATATAATCGAATACAGGGTCCTCCAATAGTGTGTCCGGCATTGTTTTACGCCCAAACTATTGAAGATAGAGTTTTAGGATAAAACATTTATTATATATATTGACCCCAAAGAATTTCAGGAAAATATTTTCAACCCCCTAAAACCGCTCCTTGGGGGGTAGTTTGAGGGGTACATGCCCGTTTCTCAGTTAAATCAAATGGAACGGTATATCAAAAAGTACATATTTGTAAAGATCATAAAAAAATAAGAAACTTTCGTAAAACAAAAATTTTCATACTTTCAATTGTTTAAAAAATATGGCGACTTGTTCGCACATTTTAGGGTTTTACTAAAAGTGCTCTAATTTCGCTAAATATTTATGGAATTTTATTATTTTTTCAAATTTAGAAAGTAGAAATAATGAACTTTGTAAAGATGTATGACTATTTGTGATTTTGATAGTTTAAAGTGTCATACGCGATATATCAAAAATTCAAAAGTTCAACTAGGGATAATTCGAAATTTTCAAATACAACGGTATATCAATTAGTACTTCTTCTTAAAAAGGATATGTAAATAAACAACGTTTGTTAAGAAAATTTAAAATTATAATTTTAAAATTGAAAACTGAAAATTAAAATTTTTAATTTTAATTTTTTTTTATCAAAAACTGTTTATTTACATATCTTCTTTAAGAAAAAGTACTAATTGATATACCATTGTATTTAAAAATTTTGAATAATCCCTAATTGAACTTTTCAATTTTTGGTATGTCGAGTATGACACTTTAAACTATTAAAATCTCAAATAATCATACATCTTTACAAAGTTCATTATTTCTACTTTCTAAATTTAAAATAATAATAAAATTCCATAAATATTTAACGAAATTAGAGCACTTTGAGTAAAACTCTAAAATTTGATAACAAGTCGCCATATTTTTTAAACAATTGAAAGTATGAAAATTTTCGTTTTACGAAAGTTTCTTATTTTTTCATTATCTTTACAAATATGTATTTTTTGATATACCATTTCATTTGATTTAACTGAGAAACGGGCATGTACCCCTCAAACTACCCCCCAAGAAGCGGTTTCAAGGGATTGAAAATATTTTCCTGAAATTCTTTGGGGTCGATATATATAGTAAAATTTTTATCCTAACTCTCTATCTTCAATAGTTTGGGCGTAAAACAATGCCGGACGCACTATTGGAGGACCCTGTATAATAAAAAAATGAAAGGAAAAGTTGTTTACTAGTCTGAATTTGATTTTTTTTCCGAAGTCTCTATTGTGGGGGCCCCTCTTTTGTGGAGGCCCCCGGGCTGTAGCCCCGGTTGCCCTCCCCTAAATCCGGCCCTGAGCGTGTGGGAGATATGTAGTTGAAGTATGTATTTACTGGACATCTGAATTCTGAAAAAAAACGAATAGGTACATATTTTTTATAAAAACTGCTTATTTATAAATCATATAATTTTAAATACAAGTGTTATGAGTAATAGTAAAAAAATTGACTAAAATTTCTGATTAAAATAGGTACATCCATTTATTGTTGTAATCATTTATGGGATTCGTATGATATTTCTAGGATTAAATGATAAAAATTGATTGATATTTCAATATAATAAATTTTTGTTTTCATATTTTTCTCACATGTTATACATAGAATTTTCAATAGAATAAAAAATATCAGATTTTGTCTATTTTTTTAGATAAACATAATATAACATATCTTCCTAATAATGATTCACTGCATTTACTTCAAATAATTAAGAAATTCACTGTGAAAATCTAAATAATTCATCAAAATAGAGCACAAAAATAACGAAAATGTTAATGTCATATTAAATATTATAAAACAAAAATTTTAATTCACGTAACACGATCAAAAAAAATCTAAAAACACAAGTGACGCCACTGAATTCTAAAAAAAGGCAAATGGCGTCCTATTTGAATGACGTTTCTACTTGTATATGTTCTGTGTGCACAATATATGTTACCTTGGATACCTTGACTACTAAACCGAAAAATAGAACATATTCTATCCTACTGTCCACTAAATCATTCAACCGTTTAGTTACTACTGAACTTGATTTTGTACTTGCCTTGCTGTTTACACGTATAAAATTACTTGTCATTTGACTAAACTACTAAATTACTGTCTCCGTGTAAACAAGCCTTCACAGTGGTCCATATTACACGCTTGATACATAACCTAACCTAACCTCTAAACTCTCGTTTCTTCCGTTTTCATTTCAAATACACAATTCATTTAGAAAATATTTTTTTTCTGTCGTTAAAAATTCAAAAAGGGTGACACCCACGTAATGTGCAAAAAAATGACTAACTTTTTTTATTGGGGGAGGGGGTGTGACACTATCGATTTCCGCCCCAGATGTCACCTCTACTAGCGACGCCACTGATTGTATCAATAAGTTAATCAATTGTCATTTTACAGGAAGACTTGGAAGTTAAACAAGAAAATCTAATAGACAGCAACGTTCAAAATGAACACAAAGGAGATGAAAACCTCAGTGATACTAGTTGTACACAAAAAACTAAATTGTATAAACATAAATTAACACATTCTAATGGAAGACGTTTTAAATGCGACCAGTGTGAATACAGTTGTAAACGGAAAAGTAATTTAAAAACCCATCAATTAATACATTCTTATAAACGACCTTTTAAGTGCCACCAATGTAAATATACTTCTAATCGAAAAATCGAATTAAAAACACACATATTAACACATTCCAATATACGACTTTTTAAATGCGACCAGTGTGAATACAGTACTAATCGAAAAAGTGATTTGAATAAACATAAATTAACACATTCTTATAAACGACCTTTTAAGTGCCACCAATGTAAATATACTTCTAATCGAAAAATCGAATTAAAAACACACATATTAACACATTCCAATATACGACTTTTTAAATGCGAGCAGTGTGAATATAGTACTAATCGAAAAAGTGATTTGAATAAACATAAATTAACACATTCTAATAAACGACTTTTTAAATGTGAACAGTGTGAATATAGTACTAAACGAAAAGATAATTTGAATAGACATCAATTAACACATTCTAATAATCATAGTTTTAAATGCGAGCAGTGTGAATATAGTACTAATCGAAAAAGTGATTTGAATAAACATAAATTAACACATTCTAATAAACGACTTTTTAAATGTGAACAGTGTGAATATAGTACTAAACGAAAAGATAATTTGAATAGACATCAATTAACACATTCTAATAATCAAAGTTTTAAATGCGAGCAGTGTGAATACAGTTGTAGCCAAAAAAGCATGTTAGTTAGACATAAATACTTTACATAGATATCTGAAAGTGACATTCATTAATTAATAAACTGCCTTGGCAGGCACGAGACTTTTTTATACATCATGACACCGAAGTATTAATATGTGATTACTTTTATAATTTAATATTTGATTTTAAAATTTTTTACTTACAAAATGATTTTCACTGAATGAAATTGATACATAGTATTTAATATTGACATTAAATATTAAACGAAATCAATTAAGAATAGTGATTATTGTATTAACTATTTATTTTGCTAGAATTCAATTATGACACTTTTAATAATAAATGCCAACATTTTCATAGATAACTAGATTTTTTGTATTATACAAATCATTTTTAAATTAAAACCATTAAAACTAAAATAATTATTTTTTTTGGTTAATTCATAAGACACAACAAAAAAAATAAAACATAAATTATAGAAAATAATATTCTCTACAACTTGTATCTCAAACATTTTTTTCTAATACCTATAATCGTTTAAAAAATAAATCGAAAAAATTAATTTTTTTAGAAAATCAATTATTTCTTAAAAACAAATTTGGGGGGGGGGGTAATGGATAGAACATAAATTATAGATAAATACCATCTACAACTTTGATCTAAAACCTTTTTTTTCTAATGTGCACCGTTTATGCATCATGACACCGAGTATTAATATGTGATTACTTTTATAATTTAATATTTGATTTTAAAATTTTTTACTTACAAAATGATTTTCAATGAATGAAATTGATACATTGTATTTAATATTGACATTAAATATTAAATGAAATCAATTAAGATTAGTGATTATTGTATTAACAAGTATTTATTTTGCTAGATTTCAATTTTGACAGTTCTAAAAATAAATTCCAAAATTTTCATAGATAACTAGATTTTTTGTATTATGATATCATTTTTAACTTAAAACTAAAATTATTCTTTTTTTGGTCAATTCATAAGATACAAAAAAAAGAATAGAACATAAATTATAGAAAATAGTATTCTCTACAACTTGTCTCAAACATTTTTTTCTAATACCTACCGTTTAAAAAATAAATCGAAAAATTTAAATTTTTTAGAAAATCGATTATTTCCTAAAAAAAATTTTGGGGGGGAAAAAGAATAGAACATAAATTATAGATAAAAGTCCCCTCTACAACTTTAATCTGAAATATTTTTTTCTACTGCGTACCGTTTCAAAAATAATTCGAAAAGTTCAAAAATTGACACCAGTAAACATCCGTTTCCGGTTTAGTGATGGTTTTTAAAAATAGGAGGTGCACATCTAGAGCATAAAAGAACCTTAAGTTTAAAATTCCACGTTCGCAAGTATTACAGTTTTGGCTGTAGAGCGTTCACAGACACACACACAGACAGACACACACACAGACAGACACACACACAGACGTCATTGAGTTAATGGTGGTATATGATTCAGGGACGCTCAAAACATGTAATTCCGTTAAAATCTCGAGTTCGAATTTTTTCGTGATCACTATACTTTATTTATACATTACATTTCATGTATAGTATAAAAAAGTAAAAAGTAATTTTCAGTGAGGTTTAAAAGCTAGAGGCAATATGAAGGGTACACGGGAAAAAGAGGCTAATTCAAAATTTCTTGTTTTGAGTTATCGCTATTTTAAAGTTGGTAACTTAAATAATTGTATTCTATAAATGATATCTTTAAAAAATTTCACTTTATCTTTCTAATTATATCTTATAACATTGAATTTTGAAGTTTGAAGCGTATTGATCAACCAGTTTCCAAAACAAATATTGATAGCCTGTTTTTCACCAGTTTTTGAACACTTTTTTATTTAACCAACGTTTATTTTAATATTTTGGTATTACTGACACTTTCCATTATTAACAGTAATGATTATAAACAAACAAAATAATAATACTATATAACAAAATAAACAGCGTGTCCAGTATTTCTGACTTTTCCAGGTTGTACAGGAGAATTTTTACCGTTTTTCCCTGTGTTGTATTTAAAAAAATTAGATTAAAAACCTAAAAAAAAACGCCACTCTTTAAATATTTGCGATAATTTGTGTGATTTTGCATTTTATAAAAATTCCCTGACTTTTCCCTGTATAGCAAAATTCCCTGACGGTTTTCCAGAAACTGGAAACAGTCGCAGCCTGTCCAAACAGGCTGCGACATAATGAAAACAAAACAGCTTAATCATCACCAGCAACATGACTTATTTTTCACCAGAACTGTGTGGACTTAGCCTCTTATTCCCGTGTATGCATATTTTAAATTAATTTATTTTACGTAATTTAGCTTGTTTTTCCCCTTAATACATATGTGACTCGAAAAGTACCTAGATTTGCTACTAAATGGCGCTGTCATCTTAATTCGACTAAAAATTGACTTAGCCTCTTTTATTATTAGGTCAATGTAAATACACCCATACTTCGCTTTACGGCCTAGATACGTTCCACGAATCTTGGCCGCAAAGCGAAAAGCCGTATAAGGAATCAATTATTCTTTGCGCAAGATTGGCAACATGTAGATATATCGACATCGAAAAAAAGTTTTTTTTGCCGTTATAACGAAACATTTTAGGCCGTAAATCGAAAACGTGCCTTAATTGAAGAGGGCCGTTATAGCGAAATGCCGTATAAAGAGCGGCCGTATAGCGAGGTATGGGTGTATTGCAATTGTTTTCGTTCACAAGCAACTTTTCAATTATTTAAACTTTACTATGTTTACTTGTTATTTGAAAAATAATATTATCTTGATATTTGGCTGGCAAATTAGCATGCGACACTGGCGGTCATTTTACGAACTATTCAAAAGTGTTCAAAATGGCCGCTATCACGGACAAATGTCAATGTTGAAGTATTGAAAAATTCAGTAAATTACTGTTTTAATTTGTATAAACAGTAATATCAACCCCGTGTTGTAGAGAAAATGGAATTTCCGGTCGGATATAGAAAAGCAAGCTTATTTTCATCATGTTTTGTACAATCTAAAAATGAAGAAATATGTGTCAATCGTTTTTAACCTTCATTTCGAGCATATAATAAAATAAAATCTCCACAATATTGAATTAAATAGATGTTTTTAGAGTTTTTACATATTTATAATCATATTGTAGGTACGTTTTATTTAATATATCTGATATTATTTTGTGTAATAATATAATAATCAACAAAACATTTCCGATGACATCTGTCACATTATTATCATATATATCTGGTATATATCATATTATCTTATAAGTAATATTGAAAATTAGCATTATGTTGGAAGATGTACACGTTTTTTTTCTATTACATATCTTATGTATTCTTGTTTATTGAAATACAAATGAATACATAGTTGACTTCATTACTATTAAGAGTTCAGAATTAATGATTTCTTGCCCTTCGCGCATATTTCGCGTTGTAGGAGTTGCTGCAGTGTACCTGCACAACTCTTCCAGCGATACAGTTTACATTACGATGATTGATATCACTTCTTTCGCGTAATTTGTGAAAAATAGTTAATGACGTTTTGTCCGTGATTGCGGCCATATTTGTTTCGGCACACTAGCGCCAGCGTTCCCGCGTTGGTATTTTTCTTCGTCAATAGCACATAGGAACACTATGTACAATTATAATTGTATTTTTTTTTTAATAAATCGTTTGTTATTTTTTATTGTTTTTAACTTTGTTGGAATAAATAAATAATACCGAAAATTCCGGTATTATTTATAGTAGGCAACCCGCATATCAGAACCTTTCCTCCTCCCCCTTTTTAATATATTTTTCAGAAATTTACTTACAGTAGATACTATAGAAAATTATTATGATAAAATTTAAAAAAATAAGAGTTTTAAAATTACGTCATTATGATGATTTTTTAGATAGGTTTTTGATATATGTACCTACACCTAGAGATTGGAAAAATAGTTTTTCAACTATTGCGAAAAATGTATCGTAATTTTTATTACACATCTCCATCGATTTCAGAAAACTGGTTTGATTGAACCCAATTTGAAATCAACTATTTGCAACTATTTCACCTTTCCAATTATTTTTAAACTACACTCATCAAAAAAATAAAGGATAATTTTAAAGAAGCAGAATTTTTACACATTTTCAAACAGTTATATTTCCGCGAAAAATAATTGGATTTGAATGATCTAAAGCTCATTCGTAAGCTTGTACTTTCTAGTTTTTGAATCGAGAGCTCAATTATTTTTATCATTCCCTGTGGGTCTGTGCCAAGGGTTAAAAGAGTTAAAAAAATTATCCCTTGATTTTTTATAAACTTTGAAAGCGTAACATTTTTGAAAAAATTTTTTTACGAGAAATTCAATTAAGACATTCGAAAGCTTGTTTCTTTCTCTTGAAAATGCATTTTTATTCATTCCCGTACGATTTTTTTTGACCGCGTTATTCACAGTCAAAGTAAAAATGACACTTTTGACTTTAAACTCCTGTATATCCTGAAATAATGATCGCACAATGATTCGCTTGACATCATTAGAAAGCTGAAAGCGTTGCATACGATTTTGTTAAAAAAAATCCATGATTTTCGTTTATAAAACATGTAAAATAAAACGGACAAGTGCGTGTTGGGCACGCACATGTTAGGGTTCCGTAGTCATTCTCACTACGATTTATAAAAATAGAATTATTTCAAAATTTTCGTGACCGAAGGGTTAAAATCAAAAAGTCATTTGGCATTTATTATTGCATTTTAGGAGACCTATCAAATGACACCCTACTCAATGGGGTAAATGAAAAAAATGTAAGTTAACTTTTCAATCTATGATAGGGGGGTCAAAAATATTATAATATAATTATAATAAATAAATATTATAATATAAATATAATAAATATAATTAATATTTTCATGTAAAAATTATATTAACATGAATTTGTTTAGCAATGACAGTTATGATATACCTAACTAAACAAAAATTTAATTTTAAATAATTAGGTCAGGCACGTATTAGGGAGAATTGATAATTAATATTTTCTAGCCAAAATTATATGGAAATGAATTTGTTTAGCAATGACAGTTGTACCTAACTAAATCAAAATTTAATCTTAAATAATTAGATCAGGCACGTATTAGCGAGAATTTATAATTTATATTTTCAAATAAAATAATATGAAAATGAATATGTTTAGCGATGACAGTCATGATATTGATGTACTTTTAATGTTTAATCTTAAATAATTAGACCAGTCACGTTTTAGGGAGAATTTATATTTTATATTTTCTGACAAAAAATATGTAAAAATAAAAATGTTAAAAAAATGAAGTGATGGTAATCATATAAATGAACCAAAAATGCGTAGTAAGTCAGGCACGTATTAAGAAGAATGTATAATTCATATTTTCTCATAACCTTGTCTAGTTAAGCAAATTTACCGATAGATGTCGTCACATGTAACTTTAAAATTTTAATATTTTTTTCTGAAGCCATTCCGACTAAGTCAAAAAAAATTGTCGAGTTAGAAACACTTTCGTATGTAATAGAACATCCTGAATCCAAAATTGTTTGTATAAACAATCTAATTGTTTGTATAAACAATCTAATTGTTTGTATAGGGTAAGTTAACACCTATATGGAAACATGTTTTTTATAACATTAAGAGAAACATACGGTCAATTTGACCGTTATGTGTTTTTTTTATATTTTTTTCAAATTTTCGTTTGTATAAGTTGATGTAATGGTAGACAAATTATGTTAGAACATTTAAATAAAAAAAAACTGTTTATTGATAACAATTTTATTAATTAATTAACATGTTTTCAGCAAATAAAAAAAAATTATGAAACCAAAACTTCGCTTTCACACACTTTTTGAATGTTCAGCTTTTATACATTATACACATTCTTCAGCACAGTCAGTGCAGACTCTTCTCTGACACTGACCACAAATTGCTTGTCATCAAAGTCGGGATCATTAGTTGACAAACATTTACTACTACCAGGACGGTTCATTATGTATGAAAAATATATAATCACACAGTAAAACCAATAAGAAACTATGTACAGTTTATATACAGTTCATATACTATCAGAATACATAGAAAGCAGGATAAAACTATAATCAATCTATATACAAATACAGGTCACCATAACGCAAAGAGAAACATACGGCATTTCTGACCGACAGCAAAATAACGTTAAGGGTAATACGCGGTATATCTGACCGACCGTAAAATGACAAAAACAACTGCACCCGACAACGCGCTGGGCAAAAATAATAAGTAGTGTGAGTAGTGGATAATTTTCGGGGTGGGGGGAAGGTACTCTGAGCGTCAAATTCCAAAGTCAACCAGTTTAGCCAATATAAGAACGCCAAAATGCGAGTCGGTCAAATTGACCGATGTTTCCATATAGGTGTTAAGCTAGTAATTGTTATAACGTGGTAAAATTGTAAATAAATAGGTACCGTAAGTATGAATTTATATAAAGAAGGTAAGTGATAATGAAATATTACAATGCTTTTTACTTGTGTAGATAAACAAGTAAAAAAACAAACGAATAAAATACATCTATGTAGATAAATAGATGTAATAAATTCAATAACAACAAAAATTGGCCATAAAATGGCTTATGAAAAGAATTTTTTTAAGTTGCAAGTGGCGCCATCTATCAGGAAAGGCTTGAACTAACACAACCGTCATCCAGAAAATAATTATTCTGTGATCGGAATGGCTTCTGAAAGAATTATTGATATTCATAATTTACGTGTTGCGACATCTAGCGGGGAAAGGTCAAACTAATAATTTTATTCAGAAAATAATTTCTACTTTAATTTTTTGACAGTTCAAACTTTCCTCGCTAGATGTCGCTACATGTGGATTTAGAATTTCTATATTTTTTCGGAAGCCATTCTGACTAAATCGTATACCGGATATCGTATTTATTTAACTATTAGAGAATGGATGTATAATCTGGTATTATTTAAGGTATCAGCGTATCCCTTTACATACGATGACGTGTATAATACTTTCGAAATCAAAAAGGGTGTATTAATTTTTGTAATATATAACACACCCTTTTGGAATTTAAAAGTAGTAGACACACCGACACCCATTGCACGAGTATGTCAGAGGAGACGCTGTTATCATAAATGTTATCAGATTATAAATTAATTCACCGGTTCAAATTAGCATGACATTTTTATATATGGTGATTTTATATATATTTAAAAATATTTTTTTAAAGTAAAAGCTTTTTGTTAAACCAAAGAGAAGAGACACATTATTTATCTAAAACACAAGCAATAATACAGAGAGGGAAAACAGTTCGAATAAATCTTTTATGTACTTTTTTGGAATCAACAAAAAATTTGACTTAGTCGGAATGGCTTCAGAAAAAAAACTAGACACAAAACACCTCAACCATATTTCCAATATTTCTTGAAAAAGATTTTTATATATGGTGTAGGCGCCGTCATCTGACGTCATCGCATAATTTTTTTTTCTGTCGAGTTAGGCACGCTATCGTATGTATTACAGCATGCTGATTCCAAAAATGTTTATAAAAAGTTGTGCTCAGACCGCTATAATCGTTTTTTATCAATTTTTCTTAGAAAAATCGCTGTAACTTTTGAACCCTTTGATGAATTTCGCAACTGACACGAAAAGTCGAATCAGCGTATCCCTTTACATATGATAACGTGTCTAATTAATCGAAAATCCGTTTGACCTTTCCCCGCTAGATGTCGCAACACGTAAATTATGAATATCAATAATTCTTTCAGAAGCCATTCCGATCACAGAATAATTATTTTCTGGATGACGGTTGTGTTAGTTCAAGTATGACTTACAATACTTGAATACTGATTAAAAAGTTTTTTTACCTTGTTTCTTTTTTGAGAAATTTTTTTTTGTCGAGTTAGAGACGCTATCTTATGTATTAGGGCACACTGATACCCAATATGCCCATCAAAAGTTGTGCTCGGATCGTTAAAACTGTTTTTTATCAATTTTTGTTTTAAAAAAATTCATGAAAATTTGAACCAGTGAATTAATTTAAAATCCGATATCATGTATGTTATCTGGGTGTCCTTTTACATAAAATGGCATATCTATTACTTTCAAATTCGAAAAGGGTGTATAAATTTTTTTACTAAAAAGCACATCCTTTTCGAATTTGAAAGTAAAAGACACGTCGTTGTATGTAAAAAGACACCCTGATAACATAAATGATATCAGATTTTAAATTAATTCACTGGTTCAAATTTTCATGAAATTTTTTAAAACAAAAATTGATAAAAAACAGTTTTAACGATCCGAGTACAACTTTTGATGGGCATATTGGGTATCAGAGTGCCCTAATACATAAGATAGCGTCTCTAACTCGACAAAAAAACAATTTCTCAAAAAAGAAACAAGGTAAACCCCTTGCTTCTTTTTTGACCGAAAAAAACTTTTTTCGATTTTCGATTAATTAGACACGTTATCATATGTAAAGGGATACGCTGATTCGACTTTTCGTGTCAGTTGCGAAATTCATCAAAGGGTTCAAAAGTTACAGCGATTTTTCTAAGAAAAATTGATAAAAAACGATTATAGCGGTCTGAGCACAACTTTTTATAAACATTTTTGGAATCAGCATGCTGTAATACATACGATAGCGTGCCTAACTCGACAGAAAAAAAAATTATGCGATGACGTCAGATGACGGCGCCTACACCATATATAAAAATCTTTTTCAAGAAATATTGGAAATATGGTTGAGGTGTTTTGTGTCTAGTTTTTTTTCTGAAGCCATTCCGACTAAGTCAAATTTTTTGTTGATTCCAAAAAAGTACATAAAAGATTTATTCGAACTGTTTTCCCTCTCTGTATTATTGCTTGTGTTTTAGATAAATAATGTGTCTCTTCTCTTTGGTTTAACAAAAAGCTTTTACTTTAAAAAAATATTTTTAAATATATATAAAATCACCATATATAAAAATGTCATGCTAATTTGAACCGGTGAATTAATTTATAATCTGATAACATTTATGATAACAGCGTCTCCTCTGACATACTCGTGCAATGGGTGTCGGTGTGTCTACTACTTTTAAATTCCAAAAGGGTGTGTTATATATTACAAAAATTAATACACCCTTTTTGATTTCGAAAGTATTATACACGTCATCGTATGTAAAGGGATACGCTGATACCTTAAATAATACCAGATTATACATCCATTCTCTAATAGTTAAATAAATACGATATCCGGTATACGATTTAGTCAGAATGGCTTCCGAAAAAATATAGAAATTCTAAATCCACATGTAGCGACATCTAGCGAGGAAAGTTTGAACTGTCAAAAAATTAAAGTAGAAATTATTTTCTGAATAAAATTATTAGTTTGACCTTTCCCCGCTAGATGTCGCAACACGTAAATTATGAATATCAATAATTCTTTCAGAAGCCATTCCGATCACAGTATAATTATTTTCTGGATGACTGTTGTGTTAGTTCAAGCCTTTCCTGATAGATGGCGCCACTTGTAACTTAAAAAAATTCTTTTCATAAGCCATTTTATGGCCAATTTTTGTTGTTATTGAATTTATTACATCTATTTATCTACATAGATGTATTTTATTCGTTTGTTTTTTTACTTGTTTATCTACACAAGTAAAAAGCATTGTAATATTTCATTATCACTTACCTTCTTTATATAAATTCATACTTACGGTACCTACTTATTTACCACGTTATAACAAATACTAGCTTAACTTACCCTATACAAACAATTAGATTGTTTATACAAACAATTTTGGATTCAGGATGCTCTATTACATACGAAAGTGTTTCTAACTCGACAAATTTTTTGACTTAGTCGAAATGGCTTCAGAAAAAAATATTAAAATTTTAAAGTTACATGTGACGACATCTATCGGTAAATTTGCTTAACTAGACAAAAAACATCTCCACCATATTTCCAATATTTCTTGAAAAAGATTTTTATACATGGCGAAGGCGCCGTCATCTGACGTCAACGTCGTCAACACATATTTTTTTCTGTCGAGTTAGGCACGCTATCGTATGTATTACAGCATGCTGATTCTAAATATGTTGATAAAAAGTTACGCTCAGACCGCTATAAACGTTTTTTATCAATTTTTCGTAGAAAAATCGTTTTAACTTTTGAACCCTTCAATGAATTTAGGAACGGACGCGAAAAGTCAAATCAGCGTATCCCTTTACATACGATAACGTGTCTTGTTATTCGAAAATCAAAAAAAGTTTTTTTCGGTCAAAAAAGAAGGAAGGGGTTTACCTTGTTTCTTTTTTGAGAAATTTTTTTTTTGTCGAGTTAGAGACGCTATCGTATGTATTAGGGCATATTTTTGGAATCAGCATGCTGTAATACATACGATAGCGTGCCTAACTCGACAGAAAAAATTTTATGCGATGACGTCAGATGACGGCGCCTTCGCCATGTATAAAAATCTTTTTCAAGAAATATTGGAAATTAGGTGGAGGTGTTTTTTGTCTAGTTAAGCAAATTTACCGATAGATGTCGTCACATGTAACTTTAAAATTTTAATATTTTTTTCTGAAGCCATCCGCCTACGACAAATGTTTTCGCGAGTTAGACACGCTATCCACGCTATCGTATGTGTTCATTCGAACTGTTTTCCCTCTCTGTATTATTGCTTGTGTTTTAGATAAATAATGTGTCTCTTTGGTTAAACAATAAGTGTTTTTTTGTAATTTAATTAAAATTAAATTCTATGCAATAACATATTTATTAAACTAATTAAGCCTTTCTATAAAGTTTTATTAAATGTTCAGACGTAGGCCCTTTAAAAAATTGTCATTGCAGTCCACCCCTGTTTTTAATAGAATGCATTCAGGGTTGAATTCAATTATTTAAATTGTGATTTAAATCACTTATCAATGCAAGTTAAAAGTATACAGAGTAAACGTAATTTTTATTACTTTGATAAAAAATGTAACGAGTAGCAATGACCCATCAAAAATTAGAACAAGGGTCAAGTTCTGAAATATATATGCAACGAACTGGCTCACTGAGAAAAAAATTCCCCTTAGACATGAAAAGGATGGGCCAGTCCGGTTCTGCTTTAAATAAATTAAACAAAATTTAGTCTCCATTGCCATACGATTTTTATTTTTACTCATGATAACTAACTTACTATTTTTTCATTTAAGTTTGCAATAGTTGCCCCCTCGCCGAGGGATATGACGGCACGATTCACCATTCCTACCGTCAAATCCCCGGCATTTATGTATATTAATAATGTGGTATAATAACAGTCTGGAGTACTCACTGAGGCAAACATTTTCCCCAAAAATAATTTAAATCGGTGCATATTTACATTAGTTATCGTGAACGGAAGAAAATTCTACATCCAGACACACAGACACACACACGCACAGCCGCCATGCGGATATTAACTTTTCTTTACGTTTTGAAGTTAGTACAATCAGAATCTGCTCTTATCTCGGACACGATTTTTTGACGGTATTACAATACTTCCATTTCTTCAAACATGGAAGTAAAATTATATATCTATTGGTGATAACCGAATTGAAATCGGTATGTTTTGTTGTATTTCTTAAATTCAATTGTTTCTAATTTAAACAGGTATACTACGTAATTTTATTATTCTATTTTATTTTATCTATTTGGTACATGGGACACATGTTTTTAACATAACCTACGATACAGTTTATTTATATTCTTAAAATATAGTGAAATTATACAAAAATGCATACACGACGACGTTTAAACATCAGTCGAAATTCAAAATACTCAAAATACACAAAATAACCCTAACAAATTTAACACCATAACAATGAGAAAGAAAGAGCATGCAAATTATCTTTTGGTGAAACAACGTTTGCCGGGGCAGCTAGTATACTATAATTTTTACAAATCTCAACTTTCTAGATCAGTGCTTCTTAAACTTTTTGACGTAGCGGCCCCCTTGCAGCTCATATTGATAACTCACGGCCCCCCTATTTTTTTTTGAAACACAGAAGGGTTAAAAAAATACATTGTTTCATTTATATAATTTTAGCAAGTGCATATTTGAGCATTTAAACTTATTTTACGATAACAAATTTATTTGTTGTATTCGTGGTTCTTCGCGGCCCCTTTGTGAGGAGGCCAAGGCCCCCTAGGAGGCCGCGGCCACCACTTTTAAGAAGTTCTGTTCTAGATCACACAATTCAACAGCTAGAAGGCTGTGGACAGACAGACAGACAGTCTGATATTTATGATAATAATCTATCTAATAAAATATTTCATAAATAAATTAAATTTACAATTAAAAAGGTCACTTATTAGAATGTTTTAATTTATGTATTTTCAAAATACACATCAGTTTACAACTGTATTCACACTGGTCGCATTTGAATGGTCGCTCATTAGTATGTTTTAATTTATGTGTGTTAAAATTACCTTTATGTGTACTACTATATTCACACTTGTCGCATTTAAAAGGTCGCTCATTAGTATGTTTTAATTTATGTATTTTCAAATGACTTTTATATCTACTACTATACTCACACTGGTCGCATTTAAAAGGTCGCTCATTAGAATGTTTTAATTTATGTATTTTCAAAATACACATCAGTTTACAACTGTATTCACACTGGTCGCATTTGAATGGTCGCTCATTAGTATGTTTTAATTTATGTGCGTTAAAATTACCTTTATGTGTACTACTATATTCACACTGGTCGCATTTGAATGGTCGCTCATTAGTATGTTTTAATTTATGTATTTTCAAATGACTTTTATATCTACTACTATACTCACACTGGTCGCATTTAAAAGGTCGCTCATTAGAATGTTTTAATTTATGTATTTTCAAATGACTTTTATATCTACTACTATACTCACACTGGTCGCATTTAAAAGGTCGCTCATTAGAATGTGTTGATATATGTATTTTCAAATGACTTTTATATCTACTACTATATTCACACTGGTCGCATTTGAATGGTCGCTCATTAGTATGTTTTAATTTATGTGCGTTAAAATCACCTTTATGTGTACTACTATATTCACACTGGTCGCATTTAAAAGGTCGCTCATTAGTATGTTTTAATTTATGTATTTTCAAATGACTTTTATATCTACTACTATACTCACACTGGTCGCATTTAAAAGGTCGCTCATTAGAATGTTTTAATTTATGTATTTTCAAATGACTTTTATATCTACTACTATACTCACACTGGTCGCATTTAAAAGATCGCTCATTAGAATGTGTTGATTTATGGGCATTTAAATATTTTTTTCGTGTACTACTGTATTCACACTGGTCGCATTTAAATGGTCGCTCATTAGAATGTGTTGATTTATGTGCATTTAAGCTAACCTTATGTTTATAACTGTTTTCACACTGGTCGCATTTAAATGGTCGCTCCTTAGAATGTGTTAAATATTTTGTATCTTCATTAAGATCTTCATTTTGTTGTTTTTTATTTTTAATGTCGGCCTCTGGTAGATTATCTTCATTAACTTCCAAGCCTTCCTGCAAAAAATAAAATTATCTCGTTAAAAAATAAATAAGATTAATCAATTTATCAACTAACTACTATCAACATCGTCAAAATCTATTATTTTCGATTATATTTCGAGACATGATCCAATAATACTGGTCTGTTTGACAGCTCACTTGCTTTATACTGTGACGCATGCAGTTTTAAGAAGGAGAATACAGTACCCAGGAAAAAGCGATCAGATCTGATTGGATCAGAGCAGATCTGAAATTTGATCCAATTTGATCTGATCAGATCCAATCAGATCTGAATGGGTCAAATAACGGATCTGATCAGATCTGAATGGGTCAAATAACGGATCTGATCAGATCTGATGATATTTCTGATGAAAAATTTTATTTCCGATTTCAGATCCAATTGGATCCAATCTAATCTGATGTGATCAGATCTGATTAGATCCAGTTTGATCTGATCGGATCCAAAAAATCGCAAATTAACTCTCGCCAGAGAAGCATGTTTCCAATTTGTATAAAGGTAGGTAGGTAATGTCATAATATTTTTTTCTCATATACAGGATGGGGCAATAGTGCTCAGTTGTTCGATAGCTCGTAGACCGTAACAGATAAAAAAAATTTTTTAATGCAAATGTAAACTGTTGGTAAATGCGCATACAGAGAAATTATTTTCAAATATATAGGGTGTTACATAAAAGTGTGGCACACTTCAATTTCATTTTTTTAAATGGAATGCCCCAAATATGTTTGCATATTTAACACTTCTCTTGGGATGTTTATTCATATCTAAAATATTAGCCCCATCTAATATCCAGTTTAGAAGTAATAATATATTTTTCAAAAAAATAGTGTTTATATTACTCCACATAACAATTCACCACTATCGCGGCCGCAGCTTTGAAGACGAAATTAAGTGAGGACCTTATTGTAGGAGGTTGTAGGGTGCATTTATTTAAATATCGTAGAGCCATCATGTACAGGCTGTTCAAAATTAATTTTCAAATTTTGATAACTTCAAAGTTATTTTTCTCAACTTTTTCAAATGGAACACCCTATATATTTTTTAACGATGATATGTAAAATTAAATAATGAACATTTTTTGTATGGACATTCTCTTGGCTTTTTTCAACCCCTCTTGATTTATTAAGAAAAAAGTACAAATTTCGACAATATTTACTAGAAAAAAAATGTATTTTTTTAAATTAAACAAAACATGTACAGAGTGTTAATGATGCCCATAAAATTAGAATATTATGTTTCTATCTCGGTCTCAAATAGCACATTCGTGAATTTATTTGATTATAAATTATTTTGGTTGTTTGTGTTCAACAAAACATTAAGGCATCTGTTAGCAAGCTGAAAAAAATACATGCTGTTTTTATGGGTATTAGGAACACTCTGTACATGGTGTTTTGTTTTATTTAAAAAATACATTTTTTTCTAGTAAATATTGTCGAAATTTGTACTTTTTTCTTAATAAATCAAGAGGGGTTGAAAAAAGCCAAGATAATGTCCATAGAAAAAATGTTCATTATTTATTCTACATATCATCGTTAAAAATATATAGGATGTTCCATTTGAAAAAGTTGAGAATAATAACTTTGAAGTTATCAAAATTTGAAAATTAATTTTGACAAGCCTGTACATGATGGCTCTACGATATTTAAATAAATGCACCCTACAACCTCCTACAATAAGGTCCTCACTTAATTTCGTCTTCAAAGCTGCGGCCGCGATAGTGGGGAATTGTTATGTGGAGTAATAAAAAAATTAAATATTTATATTATGTCTGTTTCCAGTTGAAACATTTTTACTTCCATGTTCGAAGATATGGAAGTATTGTAATACCGTCAAAAAATCATGTCCGAAATAAGAGCAGATTCTGATTGTACTAACTTCAAAACGAAAAAAAAAGTTAATTTCCGCATGGCGGCTGTGCGTGTGTCTGTCTGGATGTAGAATTTTCTTCCGTGTACGATAACTACTGTAAATATGCACCGATTTGAATTATTTTTGGGGAAAATGTTTGTCTCGGTGAGTACTCCAGACCTATTGATTTTGGTGCTAATCGGATTAGGGGTTTCCGAAATATTCGCAATTTTGTACCAATTATCGTCTGAAAAGTGAAATTAGTATCTCACCAATTTTGATAAGACTTGGTACACTTGTAGTTCAATACAATCTAAGGGGCACTTAATTCATAATCGTACCGAAATAGCTACTGAAGGGGTAAAAATCACCCTCAAAATTTTAATTTTAAATACTAATAAATTCATGTTGCCATGGATACAAACGCAGTAAATTTCAAATGTCAGACAATAATTATTCTACAAAAATGTGTATATTATACAACTGACTATTAGAAAACTAATATTTATAATATAAAGGTGAGTTTTATATTAACAATTATATTATCTATTGTAAAAGATATTATAGAACAAGGAAGTCATGTATGGTTCTCCCACAGAACACGGTTATCCATACCGATATTTTTGTAATAGTTTATTGTTTTTAAATATGCATTTGTTATTTTCATTGTTGTTATTGCGATTTTTGTTTAACAATTTTTGTTTTTCATGGCTTACTTAAATGTTGGTAATAAAATACTTTATAAATATCACCCGTATTTAGTACTTCGACTTATTTTCTATAATAAGTATGTCATGTGACATATCGTTGTAAAGTAGAGTAAAAAACAGGTTAAAATATGCTATAGCCAACTTAGCGGGCCATAAGAAAAACTAAAGGTAGTGCTTGTAACTCGAAAACTAAGAGTGATATAAAAAATCTAAATGCACCAATCGATTCTACACAAAAAAGTGCTTTAAGAAATCGTCTACAAAAAGTACATATCTACTTTGCCAAAAAAGTTATAGCCATTTAAAGAAATTCGGAATTTTCAGTTTTTTGGGTATACCGCCTAAACCACATAAAATTATTAATATTATTGATGTTGTAATACTCACCCCTTTCTTACAAATAATTCATCTCATTTACCCACATTTGTATTTCTTACCGTTTAGGATATCCCCATGCATTTCACGCTTATCTAGGACATCCTGTATATGCGAGTATTATAAACATGTACACCTTTACTTATACAATTGTATAGAAAATTAATTAAAATGTATAAAATATTAGTGGCATCAATATAATGTTTAAAAACTTGTATAGGTATAATTCATTTAAATATATCAATGCTTTTTGCAATATGTATAAATACCTATAAAAGAAATTTTGAATTACATTACGTTCGATTTGTATCAGAAATTATTCAATAATAATGAAAAATTGTTATAATAATATACGTATTATAACAATACCTATAACACTGGCCGACAGCCATTTTGCTGCAGGGTATACAATAACTTTTTAAGGGTAATTTGGACACGCTGAATCCAAAAATGACCACCGTTTTGCTCAATCAGCTCTTGTTTTTGCGATATAGCAAAAAACATGTTTTTTGCTATTTGCAAACATTCAAATTCGTATATATATTTTTTAAATCAATGACTTCAACCAATTATCATTCAGATTGAAGCTATGGGTCCTAATTGAACTAAAAACCCTTAAATTATATACATTCGTAAAGTTATTCCCTTCGAAAATCATGTTTTAAACGAAAAAAAATCGATTTTTTAACAAAAATTCAGCAATTTTCAAAATTCAAAACGCTGTAACATAAACAATTTTTGCCCAATTTTAATGTTATTCACTAAATTTGTAGCTTTATCTATCTTCTTTATTGTGTTAAAATTTCAACGTAATCGAATGAAAATTGGCGAAATGGCACTAAAATCAACTGCGCGTGACAAAATTTAGTAGTTCGGTCATATATTTTTTAAATTAAATATTTCAACCAAAGATTATTCGGAATGCAACAATGGGTCCTAATTAAACTATAAAGCCTCAAACTATACACATTTTTAAAGTTATTCCCTTCGAAATTCATGTTTTAAATGAAGAAAATTCGATTTTTTAGCCAAAAAGTCGGCAATTTTCAAATTTCAATGCGCTGTTACATAAACAATTTTTGTCCAATTTTAATATAATTTACTAAATTTATTGCTTTATATATCTTCTTTATTGTGTTTAAATTTTAACGTAATCGACTGAAAATTGGTAAAAAGGTATTAAAATCAACCGCCCGTGTCAGAATTTAGTAGTTCGCTCATAACCACTCCTGGCGTTAAATAAATTCTTTGAACAAAGTTATTAATTAAAATGCGTATTAATTTGAGTTTCGAAACGAAAATTAATGACACTGTTTTACGAAATTAAAAAAAAATTATACAAAACGTTCTTGCCCATAAATTAAAAAAAAAATCATTATGTGTAAGAAAAACTTCTTTTCAGCGATTATCTTGGCATAGTAATTATTATTTTCGAAAAAAATATATGAAATAAGTAAAAATTTATTCATTACTTTGTTCACAGAATTTATTTTACGAGCCATACATACGCCAGGAGTGAAAATTACAGAACTACCAATTTTGACACGCGCAGTTCATTTTAGTACCATTTCACCAATTTTCATTCGATTACGTTGAAATTTTAACACAATAAAGAAGATAGATAAAGCTACAAATTTAGTGAATAACATTAAAATTGAGCAAAAATTGTTTGTGTTACAGCGTTTTGGATTTTGAAAATTGCCGAATTTATGCTAAAAAATCGATTTTTTTTTCGTTTAAAACATGATTTTCGAAGGGAATAACTTTATGAATGTATATAATTTAAGGGTTTTTAGTTCAATTGGGACCCATAGCTTCAATCTGAATGATAATTGGTTGAAGTCATTGATTTAAAAAATATATATACGAATTTGAATGTTTGCAAATAGCAAAAAACATGTTTTTTGCTATACCGCAAAAACAAGAGCTGATTGAGCAAAACGGTGGTCATTTTTGGATTCAGCGTGTCCAAATTACCCTTAAAAAGTTGTTGTTTGCCCTGCAGCAAACAAAAAAAAAAATTTTGTCGGTCTGTGTAATTTGTGCAATAGACTTTTTGTTACCACTGCGTTAGATGTACATACATAATCGCATTGACAGCTATACAAGGCGCGCGCATCTTATTAAATTCAATGCCAACCGAAAAATATCTCGATACATATTACTCAATATTAATAATGTTTAATATTACCTGTAATTCTTGCTTGTAATATTTTGAAAACTCATCGTAAACATCAATATCTTCCAGAAGGTCGATTTCTTCTTTTATATCTTCTTGTTTAACGGGAAACATATTTATATACTTCTGATATTTAGGTCACTCACTATTTATAAAATAAATTAAATGATAATTCTCGACTACTTTAGTCAAATAATAGAGACAGATTCACTGAGAATTATCACAAAGTATTAAACTAACAATTAGTAGAATATAACAGAGAATGTTTAACTACATTTATTAGATATCTGATCTCACAGCTATTCATACAATGGTGGACATTACTAGACATGACATGTGTTACGTATACCAGTGTTTCTAAACCGGTGCACTCACTATAGATAATGTCACCCCTTGCCCCTCCATACTTACCGGAAACAACAATCTGAAAATATTGTAGTTTTATTTAAAAAAATTAATTCAGTTCAGTTTAACAAATTTATTAACAAATAATAAACAAAATAGATATAAATATTCATTTATACATAAATTATATAGATTATTTCTTGGAAATAAAATACGTTCTTATACGTACTAAATGTGCTCCCGTCAATTTTCACTATTTCCACGTATCGTAGAAAATTTAATGTAGAATCTATAGATATTGATGATGACAACTATTGAAGCTTTTTATAATTTTATAAATTTTATAAAAATAATATATAAAATGAACTTTACAATTTAAAAGGCCACTCATTAGATTGATTTAATTTATGTGTTCTCAACAGTGGCGTAGATAGCTTTTTGCGATGAGGGGGGGATGTTATCTGAAGATCATTTACAATTTAAAGAAATTTAAAATAAAAAACAATTTTTTAGTTGTTGAAAATTTTGAAGACCTTTTTTTTTTAGCCATCAACAACTTTTATGGTCTTTTTTCCCTTCATTTTCATTTTTTTTAACACAAAACCCCCAGTCATGGGGGGGGGATATGACAGTATTCAATCATCTCTTATATGGTGAAAAAAAGAAAAATTGGACTAATGGGGGGGGGGGATTGATCCTCTTCACCCCCCCCCTATCTACGCCACTGGTTCTCAAAATACTCTCCTGTTTACAACTGTTTTCACATTGGTCGCATTTAAATCATCGTTCATTAGAACTTGTTAATTTATGTACTATCATAACACTGACAAAAACGTAATTTTCAAGAAAATCAAAATTCAATTCAGTCCAATAAATAATTTATTAATAATAAAATAACAAAGTTCACTGAAAGTCGTGGCATCTAGCGGAATTTAGCACGAACTACAGGGTTTTGCTATGTCGGTAAAACAGAACAAATAGATCTGGCAACAATTTACAATATTAGACAAGATTACATGATTTATTTTTAACAATATTATAATTGTTACTATTGCTGACAATAGTATTAATTATAATAACAATAGTAACTATTATTATTATAAATAAAAACATGAAATGTAATCAATAACCACTTGCTATTTACAACGTGCGTCAGTTGTCAATACCACGTTTTTATATTTGGAAGAGCGCGCCTAATGCGCTGTTGTCATATCGTATATTTACGTCATGTGTTCGGGAATTTATCAAAGTTAAAAATTAATAATTATTTAAGGAGGTGGTAGATCATTCTAGAATTTTATATATACATTCTTTAATTACTAATCTATAACATATCCGTTTTTGGTAAAAATCTGACATTTAGTTATAATACACGAATTAAACGAATATCGAATTCCAAGTGGATCCCTATGCTTGCAATGAATAAAAGGTCAACTTTACACTTTTATAATTAATAAACGAAATGGAAAACTAATCTGAAATTATTTTTTACAAATTAAAATTTTAACAAATTCTGTAGTGATCGACTCTAGTGAACAACCTTAATATCTCAGATTTGTTATTGGTGCACCATTTATTTACTATAACTTTTACAAACCTCAACTTTCTAGAACAAACAGTTCAATACCTAGAAGGCTGTGGACAGACAGACAGACAGACTATGATATTTATGATAGTAAATAATTTATCTAATAAAATATTTAATAAATAAATTAAACTTACAATTAAAAAGGTCATTTATTAGAATGTTTTAATTTATGTATTTTCAAAATACACATCAGTTTACAACTGTATTCACATTGGTCGCATTTGAATGGTCGCTCATTAGTATGTTTTAATTTATGTGTGTTAAAATGACTTTTATATCTACTACTATACTCACACTGGTCGCATTTAAAGGGTCGCTCATTACAATGTGTATATTTATGAGCATTTAAATAACTTTTGTATCTACTACTATATTCACACTGGTCGCATTTAAATGGTCGCTCATTGGTATGTGTTAATTTATGTCTATTCAAACAACCTTTATGTCTACTACTATATTCACACTGGTCGCATTTAAAGGGTCGCTCATTAGAATGTGTTGATTTATGAGCATTTAAATATTTTTTTCGTGTACAACTGTATTCACATTGCTCGCATTTAAATGGTCGCTCATTGGTATGTGTTAATTTATGTGAATTCAAACAACCTTTATGTCTACTACTATATTCACACTGGTCGCATTTAAAGGGTCGCTCATTAGAATGTGTATATTTATGAGCATTTAAATAACTTTTGTGTCTACTACTATATTCACACTGGTCGCATTTAAAAGGTCGCTCATTAGAATGTTTTAATTTATGTTTATTCAAATTACTTATACCTCTACTACTATATTCACATAGGTTGCATTTAAATGGTCGCTCATTAGAATGTTGAAATTTATGTGTATGCAAATGTTCTTTATATTTACTACTATATTCACATTGGTCGCATTTAAAAGGTCGCTCATTAGAATGTTTTAATTTATGTTTATTCAAATGTTTTTTACTTTTACCACTGTATTCGCATTGGTCGCAATTAAACGGTCGCTCATTAGAATGTGTATATTTATGTGTTTTCAAATTACTTTTATATTTACTACTATATTCACACTGGTCGCATTTAAATGGTCGTTTATTAGAATTTGTTAAATATTTATCACTATATTTTGTATCTTCATTAAGACGTTCATTTTGTTTTTTATTTATAATGTCGGCGTCTGGTAGATTTTCTTCATTAACTTCCATATCTTCCTGCAAAAACAGACAATTATCTTGTTAAAAAAGGAATTAGATTAATCCACTTTTGTAAGATTCGAAATATCAACATTTATATATTTATGAGTTCTAGATATAATGTAGGTACATTTTTTATATTTTCAAAAAAGTATATTTTTAATATGATTGGTTTGGAGCCACTGGTATTTATATTAACCATTACATTTACGCATGCGCGTTGCTTTATATCAGTGGTTATCAAAGTGGTCCCTACGGACCCCAAGGGGTCTCTGGCATCCTTCAGGGGGTCCGTGGAAAATTAAAATCGATTTGGGGGTCCCTGAACAACGTCAGGGGGTCCGCGCACATTTTTATTAAAATAAATAACAATGAATAAATTATATTAGCGATTTTTACGTCCTAAGTAAAATATAAATATAGACAGGTGCATAAAATAAAGTAATAACAGGCATCGCGGTGAGTCGAATTTGAGATTAAAAAACATAAAATCCCATCAGGTTCACCTAAGTCATTCATATTTTTTTGTATATTTTAAAACAAAAGTTATAATTTCAATAAATACTTCAACAAAATGTTTTATTTATATTTTATTTTTAAGTCACCATTCAAGACATCAAAGTTTAATTTTTAATTTTTCTAATATTCATTTATGTAGTTTTTCACCCAGGGTCCGTGGGGAAGTTTTGACTATGCAAGTGGGTCCGTGGGCATGTTTTGACTGTGAAAAGGGGTCCGTGGGCCAAAAGAGTTTGGGAACCACTGCTTTATATGATACAATAACCAATAAGCATTGTGATATCTACATAGGTAGGGTCAACTGGGGTAAATATGAAACACGGAAAAAATGGGGTAAAAGTGAAACAAGCTTCTAACTAAAAAACTAATTTCTTTACAGAAGAATTATAAAAACTGACATGATCTTTAAAGATTTGCTAAAGCGATCTGAAAATATAAATCCTCTAGTAAGTGATATGTCCCCCCTACAGACTTTTCTGTTAGACGATGGCAAAACGTGTGAATTAAATTTTAATTCTTTGCACATAACTTTCAGCATAACTCAGGTATAAATTAAAGTTACAAATTTCACATTGATATGCCACAAAGAAAATAAATCAAAGTTGCCTTTGTAGTTTTTTTTTTAATTTTTCGATAAGTATTTTCCGTCTAATTAAGATTTAAAAATTCGGGAAAAAGTGAAATAGAAATATGGGAAAATATGAAACACAGTCGGGGATAATCTGAACCAGTTTTTGCAAGTCTGGACAAGTCACACATGTTACAGTTAAAGTCAGTTTGAGTCACAAATCACATATAAATAGATGATCAGCTCTTATGGCCGGTTTTGACACAACCAGTAAAACGAAAGAAGCAAGGGGAGTACACGTTCTAGTTATTTTCATGCCCTATGTTGGTTAAACTGTACCCGTTAGTTAGTAACTTTTTACTGAGATGTTGACAGTTATTTGAAATATATATTTGTTGCAAAATGTGATGAACGTTCAACTGAAAGTTATGAAGACGTGTTGTAGTTATTTGTGTAGTGTTTTCTATTTTAAATACATTTTTCTGTGTTATCGTGATTTTGAAGTAATATATTTCAACTTATATTCAAAAGTTTTTGAGATGGTATTGAAAAAAGTAAAAATTTGGTGTTTAATCTGTTACAGTATCAATGTAATAATAATTTAAGTATTCTTAGTACATAAATCGATTTATATACATAGTTTTATTTTAATATCAACACAGCATATGATCCAATAATATTGGATGATGGTCTTAGCATAAATTTTAAAATTACTTACATTTAATATCATACACATTTGTCAATGTAATGAATAGGTAGATGTTTAACAGTAATGTGGATATAATGATAGTGCGTATTGTATAAGAAACTGTGTATAATTGTAAAAACTTAAAAAAATTAAATAATATATTATTGTAAAATTCAAAATATGTATATTATATAAATAAATAGATAACTTTTTTTAAGTTGAAACTGCTTTTTATTATTTTCCCCTTTCTGTTTGAAATTAAAAATAAAAAAGTACTGGTAATATGTATAGTAGGCAACTTGCATAACAAACCGTTCCACCCCTCCTTTCATTCTTTGTCCCCTCGCCTATGGTGCAAACTAGGGAGTGAATTATACTATAGAAGTTGCCTATCTATATTTATGTGATTTGTGGTTTGAGTGCAGATATCAGAGTGGACGCATCATTTTGGTTGCAGTCTTCAAAATGCCACGAAATTACGTTAAAAAGGTCCTAAATAAGGCTGTACCGGAATTCCGGTCCTATGGAAGTTTGAAAGGGGTCAATAGTCAATAGTACATCAGGGGTCTATGGAACAATTTGTATGTTTTGAAAATCGATGTTTTTTATGCAATGCAAGAGTTTAAAAACAGTTAAAAGAGCACAAAAAAATGTTTCACTTTTACCCCGTTATTTTTAAAAAAATCATTTTCGGTTTAAATATTTATCTGATATTTTTCAAACTTTGCAGATGTATTTATGATGATATTAAGAGTACACATTGTATGTGATATATTAGCAAGAACGAATATTATTTAAAAAAAATACAATATTCGCAAGCATATTCTAAGTTTTATTGTAATTTCCATAACCTTTAAATATATTTCATTACCTGCTGGTTAGACATTTATAACCTAGCAAGGTGCGACACATGTTTCCTATGCAGTTTTTCCCACTTATTTCATTTTTACCCAGCAAATATAAATATAACGCATTATATGAAAGTTAGAAGCCTGTTTCATTTTTACCCTTACCTGTTTCACTTTTTCCCAAACTAGAGGTTAAAAATGAAACACACATTTTTCATTTTTTAAATCTGTGTTGTATGGTACAGTTCAAATGACGTAGGTATTTGAAAGGGTTATTCATAGGCACATCTAGTAGAAAAAATTAAAATATGAATTTGTATCGTTAACTGCCAAAAAAAATGAAAGATTTGTATTTTGTTTCACTTTTACCCCAGTTGACCCTACCAATACAACCTTTATTTAATATAAAAATACAATAAACACAAGGTTAGTAAATAAACAGGTTGAACCATCGCTTTTGACCAATCAGCACCCGCGCGATATTACGTCACACCGGGTGACATTCAAATGTAATAGAATAAAGTGGCTTGCAAATTTGTTATGATTGGGCACCCGAAATGACGTAGTCCCTCTCTCCTTTCTTGATTTTGACAAACTGATGGTACAACCTGTATATTTACTAACCTTGCAATAAACATACATATTAATTCTATATTAATAATATTTTACATTACCTGTAATTCTTGTTTGTAATATTTTGTAAACTCATCGTAGACATCAATATCTTCCAGAAGGTCTATTTCTTGTTTTATATCTTCTTGTTTAACGGGAAACATTTTTATATACTTCTGATATTGAGGTTCACTCACTATTTACAAGTTTACAATATAAATTAAATGATAATTGTCGACTACTTAACTCAAATAATAGAGACCGACTCACTGACTGAGAATTATCACAAAGTATTAAACTAACAATTAGTAGAATATAACAGAGAATGTTTAACTACATTTATTAGATATCTGATCTCACAGCTATTCATACAATGGTGGACATTACTAGACATGTGTTACGTATACCAGTGTTTCTAAACCGGTGCACTGACTATAGATAATTTCACCCCACCCCTCCATACTTACCGGAAACAGCAATCTGAAAATACTGTAATGTTTTATTTAAAAAAATCAATTTAGTTCAGTTATTAAATTTATTAACAAATAATAAACAAAATAAATAAATACATATAAAAATTATATTATATTATTTTTGGAAATAAAATACGCACTAAATTTGCTCCTCTCAATAAGCGCCAAAAACAAAACGAAATATATATCAGGTTGGTTATTTTACTTACTACAATTATTCCAAATCTCAACTTTCTAGAACAAACAGTTCAATAGCTATAAAACTGTGGACAAACAGACATAGGGACTATGATATGTCTATGATAATAAATAATTTATCTAATAAAATATTTAATAATAGTATATTATACCACGAGTCAATAATGATAGCTATTATTACCGAGGAATCATTTTCGAACCGAGCCGCGTAGCGGCGAGGGAGAAAAAAATTCCGAGGTAATAATAGCCATTATTGCGAGTAGTATACTGTACTTTATCTACGACTATTCTAATTACTTTCATAAAGGTCATAAACACAACTGAATACAAGGAATGCAAGCTTCAATACAATTTTTTTTTCTAATCTCAAATTAATATAAAAATAATACCATGGAAACAAAATACACAAACTCTGTTATTATAAATTATCCATTTTGATTTTTCCGGTAGCTGCAGCTTGTAGTACAATTTCGGGAGGTGTACAACTAATAGACTCTTCATTTTTATCCATCTCAATACAAATACACAAACACTAGGTGTTTTATTTGACAGTCGTAAATAAATTTTTTAGACTTAAAGTTTGTGTATTTTGTTTCCATGGTATTATTTAATTTGAGGAATTTTCTGATTGGTGGATTAGAGGGCAATAATGGTCATTATTGCCCTCTAATGCACCAATCAGAAAATTTCTCTTTCGTCATAGTTCCCTCTGGGATTAATATATCGCATTATACCGGGTGTCCCAAATAACTTTTCCAGCATAGGGATCTCAGTATCTATAAGAGATACAGGTTTGGTTAAATGAGATCAATTATTTGTATGAGAGGGATGAGTATTATTACACAAAAAAATATTCATAATTATATGTGGTTTAGACGGTATACCCAAAAAACTGAAAATTCGGAATTTCTTTAAATGGCTATAACTTTTTTGTTAAAGTAGATAGGTACTTTTTGTTTGCAGTTTCTTAAAGCACTTTTTTGTGGAGAATTGATTGGTGTATTTAGAATTTTTATATCACTTTTAGTTTCCGAGTTACAAGCTCTAAATTTAGTTTTTCTTATGGGCAACTTAGTTTAATATATCATATTTGAACGTGTTTTTTACTCTACTTTCCAACGATATGTCACTTGCCATATTTATTATCGAAAAAAAGTCGAAATACTAAATATCAGTGATATTTATGAAGTATTTTATTACGAACTTTTAAGTGAGCCATGAAAAACAAAAATTGTAAACAAAAATCACAATAACAACAATCAAAATAACAAATGAATATTTGAAACAATGAACTATTTGAAAAAATATATAATAATTTTTTTTTCGACAATAAATATGGCAAGTGACACATCGTTGTAAAGTAGAGTAAAAAATACGTTCAAATATGCCATAGCCAACTTAGCGGCCTATAAGAAAAACTGAAGTTAGGGCTTGTATCTCGGAAACTAAAAGTGATATAAAAAATCTAAATACACCAATCAATTCTACACAAAAAAGTGCTTAAAGAAACCGCAAACAAAAAGTACCTATCTACTTTAACAAAAAAGTTATAGCCATTTAAATAAATTCCGAATTTTCAGTTTTTTGGGTATACCGCCTAAACCACATAGAATTATGAATATTTTTTGGTGTAGTAATACTCACCCCTTTCATACATATAATTCATCTCATTTAATCAAACCTGTATCTCTTATAGATACTGAGATCCCCATGCTGGAAAAGTTATCTGGGACACCCGGTATAGTAAAAACTACGTATGTAATGTATGTATTATGTATAAGTCGTGGATAAATAAATTAAACAGACCACTTATTAGAATGTTTTAATTTATGTATTTTCAAAATACTCTTCAGTTTACAACTGTATTCACATTGGTCGCATTTAAATGGTCGCTCATTAGTATGTATTAATTTATGAGTAGTCAAACTCCTTTTATGTCTACAGCTATATTCACACTGCTCGCATTTAAATGGTCGCTCATTAGTATGAGTTATTTTATGTACATTTAAGCTACCCCTATGTTTATAACTGTTCTCACAATGGTCGCATTTAAATGGTCGCTCATTAGTATGTGTTACTTTATGTCTCTTCAAATGACCTTTATCTTTACTGCTATATTCACACTGGTCGCATTTAAATGGTCGCTCATTAGTAAGTGTTAAATATTTACCACTATATATTGTATCTTCACTAAGATCTTCATTTTGTTGTTCCTCATTTTTTATGTCGGCGTCTGGCAGTTTTTCTTCATTAATTTCCATATCTTCCTGCAAAAACAGACAATTATCTCGTTAAAAAAGGAATAAATTAATCAACTTTTGTTAGAATAGAAATATCAACATTTGTATTATATCAGAGGCGGTGCCTCACTTTTTTTATCAGCGAATGAAAAATAAATATTTATTTTATTAAACATAATAAAATCAATTATAATATATTAGTATTTCTATGTGTATTAGGGTGTGTCATTTTTGAGCAACTTTTTTTTTCAACTAAAAAACAGGCTAAAAATTTTCTAGAAGGTGAAAAAAGAAGCCTCTAAAAATTTGAGCTCTTAATATTAACATCAAGTGGTGCCTGTTCCTAACTTTCCATTTCCCATTTAAATAACATGAAAAAAAATATATGTTTTTTCTTATTTTTGTAGCTTGACATTTAAGCATTGTAAAAATAATCTGAAAAGTTATTTTAGTAGGAAATTGAACGCTCTACAAAAAAGTTCCGATTTATTTTTTTTACAGAGTGAGCCGTTCTGAAGATATTTAAACTTACAAGTTTCAAATGTATGAAATTATGACTTTTATTTTATTAAACTAATACTGAGGACTTTTTTTATATCTTAAAAATAATTTTCAAGAAAAAATAATTATTTTCGTATAGAAAAACAATAATACTTACATCTCAATTTTGTTGCATTTTATTTTATTTACTATCAATAAAAGTCATAATTTCATACATTTGTAACTTTAAGTTTGAATATCTTCAGAACGGCTCACTCTGTAAAAAAAAGGATTGTGTGGTTTTATGAAACCACGGTAAAAGTGAAACTTTTTTTCACATTATAGACATTTAACTAAAAATTTTCGGAATAATAAATTCAAGCACTCAAAATTGAAATAAATCCATAAACAACAACATGCACCAGCAAAAAGTTCTAATAATTCTAATAAATTCTATATAAAAACCAAGATCTTTTTTCCTTTTTCTATAAGCACGTGCTCTGTCGGCGTTCTGTTTTTTACGGCGTAAAATTAATTCATCGTCATTCATTTTTGCACTATTCTTTGCTTTTTCCTCGTTGATCAGTTTTTTGGACTCACTAGCTGTGTCGTTGTTTACCAAAAGCAAATAAATAACAACATTTACATTAAACACTGACAAATTACAATACAAACTTACTAAATATGTATAATAGCACACAGTACATAAACTGTCATACAATGAATGGCTGCTTGTTCCACGCATGCGCAGTCCAAACGTCAGCGACATGCAACACACAGACCAAAAAGTTTGAGACGATGTAATAAAAGTTTCACTTTAAAAAATAAATCGGAACTTTTTTGTAGAGCGTTCAATTTCCTATTAAAATAACTTTTCAGATTATTTTTACAATGCTTAAATGTCAAGCTACAAAAATAAGAAAAACATAATATTTTTTTTTCATGTTATTTAAATGGGAAATGGAAAGTTAGGAACAGGCACCACTTGATGTTAATATTAAGAGCTCAAATTTTTAGAGGCTTCTTTTTTCACCTTCTAGAAAATTTTTAGCCTGTTTTTTAGTCGAAAAAAAAAGTTGCTCAAAAATGACACACCCTAATGTGTATGTCATAATGTTTACTAAAACAAACTTTTATTTCTCTCCAATGTCTTGTTTTAACATGAAAAAAGTCATTTTAAAGCCAATTATTGAGAGAGAACGAAAAAAAGTGGAGAGGTTAATGCAGATTATAGAGCAGTGGCCAAATTCATATTGCTTCATATGCTATATTTCAGCGTCAAATTTAAATTAACAAATTGACGTTAAAGTCTTCTATGTAGATTTTATACACAAAACTTGTGTTTTGGTGTGACAATGTGGAAAAAATGAAATTCAATACAAATTGAAATATAATAAATAGTATAAAAAAAATGTGTAAGGTACATTTTATTTAAAATTTGATAATTTGAAAACGATTAAAAAAGGAAAGGTACTTGTCAATTATGGTCCCAATTTTTGAAAAAACTAAAATCACTAGGAACGAACCAGATTTCGTGCGTAGATAGGCATATGTCATGATGAAATTAGCGCCAATGTGACAAAAGTTTGCACTATTAATTTTAATACGACAATTAAATTTTTAAATAATAATTGAGGTAGGAAGTGAAATATATATAACCCTACTAACCCACCTAACCCCTAACCGTATTAATAACCTACCCTAAGTAAACAACACGATTTCGCCCCAAAATTATAATAATTACCTTAATTACCTATTTAAAAATATTGAAATTAATAGTACAAACTTTAGCCACATTGGCGCTGATTTCATCATACGTGTATATATAATACATGACATTTACCTATCTATAGACGAATTTTGTTTCGTTCCTAGTGATTTTAGTTTTTTCAAAAATTGGGACCATAATTGACAAGTACCAAAGGAAATAACAAAAATAAATTATTGGCATATGATTGTATAGAAATCTATACATTTTTCATCCAGTATTAAAGCAACGAATAACAATTGTCTAGAGTTCTAGAGTTGCAAAAGAAAATTAACATTTTATTGGATAAATGTATCTGTCAAATTTTAGGCGTGGTGGTGGGGGCTCCTCTAGCCGGCGCAGCGTTGTAAATAATGCATTATTTTCGTAATGGCATTACCAAAAGTAATGCATTATCTGGCAATGCGCATTATGCATTATCCAAAACAATCGGTAATGAAAATATGGATGCATTATGCATTGATTTGAAAATAATAATGCAAAAATCACAATTTTTCATTACTTTCAAGATAATGAATAATGGTGAAAATAATGCATTATTTCAAAAATTTCATGTATTACCATTAATTTTTTAGGTTTGTATTCACAACAAAAATTGGGAAAAAAGTTCACAAGTACAATACAGAAATCTAAGGTTCTAATTATATTTACTCAATTTAAAAAAATGTCTCAACGTATGGATACCTTATATAATAATTTAATTAAACAATAAAAAAAATTGTCCAGAGGCGTAATAAATGATATTTGAGGCCCCTACTGTTAAAATAACATATTCACATAAACCGTAAGAGAAACCTCGGATATAATTTAACCAATAAAAAAAATTGTCCAGGGGCGTATTCAGTGATATTTGAGGCCCCTACTGTTAAAATAACATATTCACATAAACCGTAAGAGAAACCTCGGATATAATTTAACCAATAAAAAAAATTGTCCAGGGGCGTATTCAGTGATATTTGAGGCCCCTACTGTTAAAATAACATATTCACATAAACTGTATGGGACACCTCGGATATAATTAAGCCAATAAAAAAATTGTCTAGGGGCGTATTCAGTGATATTTGAGGCCCCTACTGTTAAAATAACATATTCACATTAAGTGTATGGGACACCTCGGATATAATTTAACCAATCAAAAAAATTGTCCAGACGCGTATTAAGTGATATTTGAGGCCCCTACTGTTAAAATAACATATTCACATAAACTGTAAGAGAAACCTCGGATATAATTAAACCAATAAAAAAAATTGTCCAGGGGCGTATTCAGTGATATTTGAGGCCCCTACTGTTAAAATAACATATTCACATAAACTGTATGGGACACCTCGGATATAATTTAGCCAATAAAAAAAATTGTCCAGGGGCGTATTCAGTGATATTTGAGGCCCCTACTGTTAAAATAACATATTCACATAAACTGTATGGGACACCTCGGATATAATTTAACCAATCAAAAAAATTGTCCAGATGCGTATTAAGTGATATTTGAGGCCCCTACTGTTAAAATAACATATTCACATAAACTGCATGGGACACCTCGGATATAATTTAGCCAATAAAAAAAAATGTCCAGGGGCGTATTCAGTGATATTTGAGGCCCCTAATGTTAAAATAACATATTCACATTAACTGTATGGGACACCTCGGATATAATTTAGCCAATAAAAAAAATTGTCCAGACGCGTATTAAGTGATATTTGAGGCCCCTACTGTTAAAATAACATATTCACATAAACTGTATGGGACACCTCGTATATAATTAAGCCAATAAAAAAATTGTCTTGGGGCGTATTCAGTGATATTTGAGGCCCCTACTGTTAAAATAACATATTCACATAAACTGTATGGTACACCTCGGATATAATTTAGCCAATACAAAAAATTGTCCAGGGGTGTATTCAGTGATATTTGAGGCCCTTAATGTTAAAATAACATATTTTCATAAACTGTATGGGACACTTTGGATATAATTTAACCAATACATTAAATAGTCCAGACGCGTATTTAGTGATATTTGAGGCCCCTACTGTTAAAATAACATATTCACATATACTGTATGGGACACCTCGGATATAATTTAACCAATAAAAAAATGTCCAGAGGCGTATTAAGTGATATTTGAGGCCCCTACTGTTAAAATAATATATTCACATAAACTGTATGGGACACCTTGGATATAATTTAACCAATAACAAAAAACAGTTCAGACGCGTATTTACTGATATTTGAGGCCCCTAATGTTAAAATAACATATTCAATCTGACCGTGCGGGGATATTGTATATAATTTAACTAGTGAAAATATACTCCATATTTGAGGTCTAGAAAAATATATTCACATAAAGAGTAAGGGAAACCTTATACATAATTTATCCAATAAAAAAAATAATACGCATATTAATTAAAATTTGAGGACTGAATTATAAAAATTTACAATAATAGTTTGAAAACGTTGGATGTTATTTTATCATTTAAAGAATACAATTGCGTATGTACAATATGGATTTTATTTATAAAAAAATAGTTCAGATACATACTTAACAATATATTATGAATTCTGGTTTATGTTAATAGCAAATTATCATTAGTAATTTTTTTTTAATTTCTGAGTGAATGGAGGTGTGAAATATTATGTAATTATAATGTCCTATACTTTAACTGAATATTAACCCTTACCATATCTTTAAGAATGATACAGGGTAAGTCATATTAGGCACAATAAACATAAACAGTTGATCGAGAAAAATATTTCAAGAAAAAATGTGTCCGGTAACTTTCGTTGGGGATCTACAGACCCCCAAAATTTTTGATAAATATACGTTTTTATTTATTATCTGGAGAACTCATTGTGATACAGTTATGAAATTTGAAATCCGGTTTAATGCAGGAACGCCTCAAACGGAAACTAAATGTTTCATTGTACTGGAGAACTTAACTTACCACTTGATTTGAAATACCACTATAAACAAATGTAAGTATTTAGTATGTTGATAAAATAATGATGTTTTGAATCAAAAATTAAAAATTGAGAAAAGAAGCACTAAAAATTCAATAAGATAAAATTTACGATAGTACTTCCCAATATTTGCGCTTAGACCAAATATAACATTTTTGCGTAGGGGCCTCAAATTTCACTTAATACGCGTCTGGACTTTTTTTATTGGTGAAATGATATCCAAGGTTTCTGTATAGTTTATGTGAATATGTTATTTTAACTGTAGGGGCCTCAAATATCACTTAATACGCCTCTGGATAATATATTTTTATTTATTAAATGATATACAAGGTATCCATACAGTTAATGTGAATATGTTATTTTTAATGTAGGGGCATCAAATTTCACTTAATACGCGCCTGGAATTTTTTTATTGGTTAAATTATATCCAAGGTCTCTGTATAGTTTATGTGAATGTTATTTTACAGTAGGGGCCTCAAATAACCCTTAATACGTATCTGGGCAATTTTTTTTATTTGTTAAATTATATTAAACGTGTCCGATACAGTTTATGTGAATATGTTATTTTAACTGTAGGGGCCTCAAATATCACTTAATACGCCTCTGGACATTGTTTTTTATTTGTTAAATGATATACAAGGTATAAATAGAGTTTATGTGAATATGTTATTTTTAATGTAGGGGCCTCAAATTTCACTAAATACGCGTCTTGACTTTTTATTATTTGTTAAATTATATCCAATGTTTTCTGTATAGTTTATATGAATATGTTATTTTACAGTCGGGGCATCAAATATCCCTTAATACGGGTCTGGGCTATTTTATTTATTTGTTAAAATATATCCAACGTGTCCCATACAGTTTATGTGAATATATTATTTTAACAGTAGGGGCCTCAAATATCACTTAATACACCTCTGGACATTGCAAAAATATAGCAAATTTTACAACGCTGAGCCGGCGTTATGTGGAATTATTGAATTACCAATGGCGACGTTAGGTAGAACGCTGAGTGTATGTAAAACATTGTGATATCTACATACCAATACAACCTTTATTTAATATAAAAATACCTGTAATTCTTGCTTGTAATATTTTGTAAATTCATCGTAAACATCAATATCTTCCAGAAGGTCGGTTTCTTCTTTTATATCTTCTTGTTTCACAGGAAACATGTTTAAGTATATACTTTTTTGTTTTGTTTTCGACTACTTTACTTAAATAATAGAAACAGATTCACTGATTATCACAATGTATTAAACTAACAATTAGTAGAATATAACAGAAAATGTTTAACTATATTTATTAGATATCTGATCTCACAGCTATTCATACAATGGTGGACATTACTAGACATGTGTTATGTATACCAGTGTTTCTAAACCGGTGCACTCACTATAGATAATGTCACCCCCCCACCCCACCATACTTACCGGAAACAACAATCTGAAAATATTGTTAAGTTTTATTTAAAAAAATTAATTCAGTTCAGTTTAACAAATTTATTAACAAATAATAAAAGAAATAAACATAAATATATACATACATATAAAATTATGTAGATTAATTATTGTTGACTAAATTTGCTCCCCTCAATAAGCGCCAAAAAGTCACTCATTTTTGAGGATTTTGACTATTTCCACTTATTGTAGAAGCTTTAAATTTCACATGTAAAAACTATAGATATTTATGATGCAAAAATTGTATAGCAAAAGATGTCCCCCTTGAAAGCAAAATCGACGTGTTCGAGCTTTTTCCCAAAATCTTATTTTAAATGACCAAAAGCGCGCCCGTTTCGTTTTACTTGGGCCACCCTGTATTTACCAAGTTATAGAGCAGTCAAATCAAATCGATTTTTTTACCAAAAATAGAAAAAATAGAATGAATAAAGCCCACTAAAATCGACAGCTAATACATATATGTATAGGTAGAGTAAAATTTATAGGTATTTCAAAATTTTCATTCTGAAAACTCACGTTTGAGCCACGTTATGAGTTAATTTAAAAAAAATAGCGAGTTAGGTAGTTATTATATTATTATTATTTGATGTACATTTGATTTTTAATTTATATTTTTGATCCAGAAAAAAACATCATTTTTAAAATTACTATCTCTTGTTAAAACTGTTGTCATTTTCCTTTTTATATTAGGCAAAAAAAAGTAAATTTTATTTTTTTTTACACTTAAACTATTTATATATTTATCGAGTTATACAGTAGTCAAATCATATTGATTTTTTACCTAAAATAGAAAAAAATAGAATGAATAAAACCCACTAAAATCGACAGCTAATCACACTATAATATAAACGTGTATGTTTATATATATATTTGTATGTCGCCTCGAAACTATTGTTTTATAGACTCTGATCCCACCGAACCGATTTTGATAATTTTTTTTTGTCATGTAGCTTGACTCTTTTTCCAGTCAATAGGCTATATTTCATTTCTTAGCTATGAAAGGTCTCTGAGCTGTGATTTTTTTCCGAAAAAGTACGTGAAAAATTTTGTTAAAATTAAATTTTATGATAAAATACCGTCGGCATTTTTTTTAAATCTGTAGCTTTGATTGGACGAAATCATATGTTTCTGTCTGATTTACGTGCATTTTGATAGATGACAGAGAATGTTCTAGAAGGTTTTCTATCCATTTCTTTTAGGATTTTTTACGTTTGTAAAAAAAATTTTGAGGGAAATTGTTGATTTTTTTTTAATTGTTGAAATTATTCATTTAAATCAGGGACGGCGTTTCAAATATTTTTAAATTTGTGTTTTTTTAATGAAATTGTATAAAAATATAATATTTCATAGTTTTGTTGATGCAATTTATTCAAAATTTCACATTTAAAAATAATAATTAAGTCAGGGGCTGGTGTCGTTTTAAATATATGAAATTTTTGGGAACTGTCACATTTCGTAACGTTTGTAAATAAGTCAGGGGCGTGACATAAAATTTTTTTTTTAAAAAACATTTTTTATTGTTCAAAAAAGTTTCAGAAAAATATGAAAATTATAATATAGATCAGTAGCGCATCAAAAAAAAATTGTTTATGAATTATTATTTTTTTGAAAGTTTTGAGATTGATAAATTAATAATTTTTTTTAAATTATAATTTAGTCAGGGGCGTCGCATGAAAATAGTTAAATTTGCTATTTTTTAAAAGTGCAATTTTTTTTAAGTTATTTAATAAATAACAGTACATTTAAGGTTGGGTAATGTACACATTTAAAAATAAATAAGTCAGAAGCGTCTCAAAATTTTTTTTTAATTGTTCAAAAATTAGAAATTTCAAAAAAATATGAAAATTATAATATAGATCAGTAGCGCCCCAAAAAAATTATTTGTGAATTATTATTTTTTTGAAAGTTGAGATTGATATATTAATCTTTTTTTTTAATTATAATTAAGTCAGGGGCGCGCATGAAAATAATTAAAATTGCTATTTTTTTAAAGTGATGTAGACAAATTAATTTTGATTAAAATTGAACAAAAATTAAAAACTTCAGGAATATATAAAAATAAAAAGTTAACCATTTTATAAATAACAGTACATTTTAGGTTGGGTAATTTATACATGTAATATTATTGAAAATTGTAATATTGATATGTGATTATCACCGCCAATTTAAGAAATAAAATGAGTATCAGCAAAAAGATTGGAAAATTATTATATTATACACATACGAGGGTCGCAGACCCGAGTAAATTTGTGATTAGGTAATTTGTACATGTAAAATTACTGAAAATTGTAATATTGATTATCTCCGCCAAATTAAAAAATTAACTATCAAAAAATTGTGGAACGAGTATGATATATACACATACGAGGGTCGCAGACCCGAGTAAATTTGTGTAAAAAATATGGCGTCAAAGGGGGTTGGGGCGCGAAGCGCCCAGGGGCACAGCCCCTAGTAGGTACATATATGTATAGGTAGAGTACATTTTTGTAGATATTTTGTCTTCTTTATGATAAAAATAAATTTACGATTGAAAAAAAGTTTGTAGTCAAAATTCAAAGTTGCAACAGCGTAGCACAGAAAAGATAGAATATTTAAGAAAAAAAGGAAAAATTACCCAATGTTTATTTACAATAATGCCCATTTATAAGGACAGTAGGTACACAACATTTTTTTGCACTTCAATACCTAAAAAGGTTATAACTTATAACCCATTTGTTCTAACCCCTCTTATCATGGGTTCCTAGGCGAAACACACTGACTAAATCGGTTTATATAAAAAAAAATCTGCCCCCCCCCCCCCCCCTAACAAAATGCTGGGTACACCCGTGTAAACAGGTATACTACGTAATTTTATTATTCTATTTTATTTTATCTATTTGGTAAGTGGGACACGTGTTTTTAACATAACCTACGATACAGTTTATTTATATTCTTAAAATATAGTGAAATTATACAAAAATGCATACACGACGTCGTTTAAACATCGGTCGAAATACTCAAAATACACAAAATAGCCCTAACAAATTGAACACCATAACAATGAGAAAGAAAGAGCATGCAAATTATCTTTTGACAAAACAACGTTTGCCGGGGCTAGTGTCCGACCGAACTTTCGGCTTCGGCTTCGGCCACCTTCGGCCAAAATTTCACCTTCGGCTAAATAATCGGCTTCGGCCAAATTTGGGCCGAAGGTTTGGCCGAAGCCGAAGGTTGAACTATATAGTATAATATTGTACAGTAAAGTATTTTTATATGCGGTAAGTACGTTCCACAGAAAACTGTATATAAAAAAGTACACAAAAAAGACATAGCGCACATTATAAAGTTAGAGATAGATATATAAATACACTAAAATGCAAAATTAACGGATCAATAAATTTTTCAAATAATTTTAGGTGTTTTTAAATAGCTGGATCTCCGCGAAAAATGGTCGTAGAAGAGTTTTAAAAAAACTATTTTAAAGCTTGAACGTTCTAGTTTTTGAATCATTTATTGAAAATTTTATTATTCTGCAGGATAACCTCCTTTTTTAAGATGAAACGCCAAAAAAATATTTTTTCCAAAAAATTACATTAATTTTGAGAAGCTCTACAGTATATGCAAATTTTTTTTAGTCAAATCAAATAAAAGACCGTTGTAAATCAGACTTTTTTATTTAATTTAATTAATATCAAAGATATTGGCAGGGACAAAATATTTTTACGATTTTTTAAATTTCCAATGACAAAACGTTTACATATTTGAATTCCTTTAACTGACAGCTTTTATTTGATACCCCCACTTGAATTTGGATAAAATATCGTACCGCATAAATAGAGACTTGACTGTATACTCGTATTCCTAATTAGATATTTATTTATTTAAGAAGTGAAGAGTAAAAAAATATCATTCATTATTCATTTAAAACCAATTTGTGAAAAAAAAATTATAATTAAAGACGAAAAAAAAACCTTCGGCTTCGGCTTCGGCCGAAGGTTACAAGAAAAGCCGAAGTTCGGCTTCGGCTTCGGCCAAAAACTGACCTTCAGTCGGACACTAGCCGGGGCAGCTAGTATACTATAATTTTTACAAATCTCAACTTTCTAGATCAGTGCTTCTTAAACTTTTTGACGTAGCGGCCCCCTTGCAGCTCATATTGATAACTCACGGCCCCCCTATTTTTTTTAAAAAACACAGAAGGGTTAAAAAAATGTATTGTTTCATTTATATAATTTTAGCAAGTGCATATTTGAGCATTTAAACTTATTTTACGATAGCAAATTTATTTGTTATATTCGTGGTTCTTCACGGCCCCTTTGTGAGGAGGCCAAGGCCCCCTAGGAGGCCGCGGCCACCACTTTAAGAAGTTCTGTTCTAGATCACACAGTTCAACAGCTAGAAGGCTGTGGACAGACAGACAGACAGTCTGATATTTATGATAATAATCTATCTAATAAAATATTTAATAAATAAATTAAACTTAAAATTAAAAAGGTCACTTATTAGAATGTTTTAATTTATGTTTTTTCAAAATACACATCAGTTTACAACTGTATTCACACCGGTCGCATTTAAATGGTCGCTCATTAGTATGTTTTAATTTATGTTTGTTAAAATTACTTTTATATCTACTACTATACTCACACTGGTCGCATTTAAAAGGTCGCTCATTAGTATGTTTTAATTTATGTGATTTCAAACAACCTTTATCTCTACTACTGTATTCACACTGGTCGCATTTAAAAGGTCGCTCATTAGAATGTGTTGATTTATGAGCATTTAAATATTTTTTTCGTGTACAACTGTATTCACACTGGTCGCATTTAAATGGTCGCTCATTGGTATGTGTTAATTTATGTGATTTCAAACAACCTTTATTTCTACTACTATGTTCACACTGGTCGCATTTAAATGGTCGCTCATTAGAATGTGTTAATTTATGTGTATTCAAATGTATTTTATATTTACTACTGTATTCGCACTGGTCGCAATTAAACGGTCGCTCATTAGAATGTCTATATTTATGAGCATTTAAATAACTTTTTTGCCTACAACTAAATTCACATTGGTCGCATTTAAAAGGTCGCTCATTGGTATGTGTTAATTTATGTTGATTCAAATTACTTTTATATCTACTACTATATTCACATTGGTCGCACTTAAATGGTCGCTCATTAGTATGTCTTAATTTATGTCTTTTCAAATCACCATTATGTGCAAAGCCATATTCACACTGGTCGCATTTAAATGGTCGCTCATTAGTATGTCTTAATTTATGTCTTTTCAAATCACCATTATGTGCAAAGCCATATTCACATTGGTCGCATTTAAATGGTCGCTCATTAGAATGTGTATATTTATGAGCATTTAAATAACTTTTTTGCCTACTACTAAATTCACATTGGTCGCATTTAAAAGGTCGCTCATTGGTATGTTTTAATTTATGTTGATTCAAATTACTTTTATATCTACTACTATATTCACATTGGTCGCACTTAAATGGTCGCTCATTAGTATGTCTTAATTTATGTTGATTCAAATTACTTTTTAATTTACTGCTATATTCACATTGGTCGCATTTAAATGGTCGTTTATTAGAATGTGTTAATTTATGAGTAGCCAAATTAATTTTTAATTTACTACTATATTTATATTGGTCGCATTTAAAAGGTCGTTCATTAGAATGTGTTAAATATTTATCACTATATTTTGTATCTTCACTAAGTCCTTCATTTTGTTGTTTTTTATTTTTAATGTCGGCGTCTGGCAGATTTTCTTCTTTAACTTCCATATCTTCCTGCAAAAACAGACAATTATCTCGTTAAAAAAGGAATAAGATTAATTAAATTTTGTTAAAAAAGAAATGTCAACATTTGTATATATATGTATATGAGTTCTAGAAATAATGTAGGTACATTTTTTATATTTAAAAAAATTTTTTTAATATGATTGTTTTGGAACCACTGATATTTAAATTAACTATTACATTTACGCATGCGTGTTGCTTTATATGTTAAACATTGTGATACACTCATCGCTTGATTTACCGACGTCGAGAGGGGCCTCCAACACCGTACCTACCTCAACGTTAATTGGTGAATTTAAATTTCGCGCAGAAATATAACAGTCGGTGGTATTATGGTGGGGATAGGGAAGGTCGGTCAATCGCGCGTTTGGCCCGTCGGTAAATCGCGAGATGAGTGTATCTACTAACACAACCTATATTTAACAGGGTGACCAGTATTTCTCTGGAACAAATTTCCCTGACTTTTCCCGGAAAATTTTTACCGCTTTTCCCTGTTTTTTATAATTAAAGTTTAGATAAATAAAACGGGCAAGTGCTTGTTGGGCACGCACATGATAGGGTTCCGTAGTCATTCTCACTACGATTTATAAAAAATAATTTTTTCAAAATTTTCGTGACCGAAAATCAAAAAGTCATTAGGCTTTTATTATTGCATTTTAGGAGACCTATCAAATGACACCCCACTCAATGGGGTAAATGATAAAAATGTGAGTTAACTTTTCAATCTATGATAGGGGGGTCCAAAATATTTTTGACAATGTTCGTTATAATTTTCAGTGAAAGTACTAATTAAAAGCTACATTCTGAATTTTTTTCAGATTTTTTGAATCGATAGTTTATAAAATAGAGGGGGGGACGCTCTGACAGCGACATTAAAAAGTAAATATTTAGTGACTGAAGGGTTAAAACCAAAAAGTTATCTGACATTTTTATTGCATTTTAAGAGACCTATTAAATGACACCCCACTCAATGGGGTAAGTGGGGAAAAAAATGAGAGTTCACTTTTCAGTCTATAGAAGGGGGGTTCAAAATATTTTTGACAATGTTCGTTATAATTTTCAGTGAAAGTACTAATTAAAAGCTACATTCTGGAATTTTTTAAAGATTTTTGAAAATAGAGGAGGGGGACGCTTTTTTAACGACTTTGGAGAGCAAATACATCGTGATTAAAGGGTTAAAATCAAAAAGTTCTGATACGTTTTTTGTTGCATTTTAGGAGACCTTTCTAACGACACCCCATTCAATGGGGTAGGTGAATTTTTTTTTTGAAAACACTTCATTTTATAGAAAGGGGCCCAAAAAATATTTTTTTTTTCAAAAATCTTATCATTTCTGTTTTTGGGTCATTAATCTACGATTGTATACCAAATTTCATCTTATTATCTCAAAATTTTTGAAGACGGACGGACGGACATGGAGAAACTATAAGGGTTCCTAGTTTTCTACGGAACCCTAAAAAGTTAAAAAAAAGGTCCTATAGATAAAATTTAGATATTTTTGCAGAATTTGCATTATTCCCTGACTTCCAACCAAATTCCTTGACTTTTCCCGGTTTTCCGGAAACTAGCCAGTTAGCCACCCTGTTAAATGTAAAAATACAATAAACATACATATTAGTCAAGGTTATCTATCGTTTTAATGCTCCGAATTATTTCATTATAAATCTAGTTTTTTATGGATTCAATAATAAAAAATGTTTGAATGCAAGATATATTGTAATAGAGATAATCTTAAAGTCTATTTACGAAAATTTATTTATTTCTTTATAGTTATAAATAAACAAACATTAATAGTTATTAGTAGGTATCAAACTGCCTGTGATCCATATACGATTTTTTTCTAAATAATAGCACCCTAAACAGCTGCCTAAATTGCTTGAAGTAATACATGGGATAGCAACATTAAATAAATAAAAATGTAAACAATATTAATATAATACGATACATCAAATCTGTAAAAAAAACGAATTCAATTAAAGTGAAAAGACTTTTCGACCGCCTTATAATAACAGCTTTAAGCATCTGTGTGTTTGTATAGAATCCATACATTAAAACTATCTAAGAAGTTAATAAAATTATGAAATAATTTGGAGTTTGGAGCACTAAAACGATAGATAACCTTACAATATTAATAATGTTTAACATTACCTGTAATTCTTGCTTGTAATATTTTGTAAATTCATCATAAACATCAATATCTTCCAGAAGATCGATTTCGTCGATTTCTTGTTTTATATCTTCTTGTTTAACGGGAAACATGTTTATAACTTGTGATATTGAGATTCACTCACTATTTACAATATAAATTAAATAATTGTCGACTACTTTAATCAAATATTAGAGACAGATTCACTGATAATTATCACAAATTATTAAAATAACAATTAGTAGAATATAACAGAGAATGTTTAACTACATTTATTAGATATCTGATCTCACAGCTATTCATACAATGGTGGACATTACTAGACATGTGTTACGTATACCAGTGTTTCTAAACCGGTGCACTGGCTATAGATAATGTCACCCCCCACCCCTCCATACTTACCGGAAACAACAATCTGAAAATATTGTAGTTTTATTTAAAAAAAATTAATTAAGTTCAGTTTAAAAAATTTATTAACAAATAATTAACAAAACAGACATAAATATTCATTTATACATAAATTACATAGATTATTTGTTGGAAATAAAATACGTACTTATACGTACTAAATGTGCTTTTGACTATTTCCACGTTACGTAGAAGATTTAAATTTTAGATGTAGAATCTATAGATATTGATGATGACAACTACTGAGCCTTTTTATAATTTTATAAAAACAATAAATAAAATGTACTTTACAATTTAAAAGGTCACTCATTAGATTGATTTAATTTATGTGTTATCAAAATACTCTCCAGTTTACAACTGTATTCACATTGGTCGCATTTAAATGGTCGTTCATTATTAGAACGTGTTAATTTATGTACTATCAAAATACTGAAAAAAAACGTAATTTTCAAGAAAATCAAAATTCAATTCAGTTTATTAAGTAATTTATTAATAATGAAATAACAAAGTAAACACAAACATATTATTCTGAAAAACCAAAATGCAAAAAAACTTACAAACTTAGTTTAATGGTTGTTGATGTTCACTGAAAGTCGTGGCATCTAGCGGAATTTAGCATGAACTACAGGGTTTTGCTATGTCGGTAAAACCGAACAGATAGATCTGGCAACAATTTACAATATTAGACAAGATTACAACATTTATTTTTAACAATATTATAATTATTACTATTGCTGATAATAGTAATTATTATAATAACAAAAGTAACTATTATTATTATAAATAAAAACATTAAATTTTAAATGTTAATCAATAATAAATTACTATTTACAACGCGCGTTATTATAGTTATCGTTATCAATATCACCTTTTTATATTTCGAAGAGCACGCTGTTGCCATATCGTATATTTACGTCATGTGTTCGGGAATTTACCAAAGTTAAAAATTATTAATTATTTAAGGAGGTGGTAAATCATTCTAGAATTTTATATATACATTCTTTAATTACTAATCTATAACATATCTGTTTTTCGTTAAAATCTGACGTTTAGTTTTAATACACAAATTAAACGAATATCGAATTCCTATGCTTGCAATGTATAAGAGGTAAACTATTTTTTTTTACAAATGCGAACTAGCTTACTTAACTGAATATTAAAATTTTAACAAACTCTGTGGTGATCGAATTTAGTGAACAACAACCTTAATATCTCAGATTTGTTATTGGTTCATCATTTATTTTCTATAATTTCTACAAATCTCAACTTTATAGAATAAACAGTTCAATAGCAAGAAGGCTGTGGACAGACAGACAGACAGACTACGATATTTATGATAGTAAATAATTTATCTAATAAAATATTTAATAAATAAATTAAACTTACAATTAAAAAGGTCACTTATTAGAATGTTTTAATTTATGTATTTTCAAAATACACATCAGTTTACAACTGTATTCACATTGGTCGCATTTGAATGGTCGCGCATTAGTATGTTTTAATTTATGTGTGTTAAAATGACTTTTATGTCCACTACTATACTCACACTGGTCGCATTTAAAAGGTCGCTCATTAGTATGTTTTAATTTATGTCTTTTCAAAATACACATCAGTTTACAACTGTATTCACACTGGTCGCATTTGAATGGTCGCTCATTAGTATGTTTTAATTTATGTGTCTTAAAATTACCTTTATGTGTACTACTGTATTCACACTGGTCGCATTTAAAAGGTCGCTCATTAGAATGTTTTAATTTATGTATATTCAAATGACTTTTATATCTACTACTATACTCACACTGGTCGCATTTAAAAGGTCGCTCATTAGTATGTTTTAATTTATGTCTTTTCAAAATAAACATCAGTTTACAACTGTATTCACACTGGTCGCATTTGAATGGTCGCTCATTAGAATGTGTTAAATATTTATCACTATATTTTGTATCTTCACTAAGATCTGCATTTTGTTGTTTATTATTTTTAATTTCGATGTCTGGCAGATTTTCTTCTTTAACTTCCATATCTTCCTGCAAAAACAGACAATTATCTCGTTAAAAAAGGAATAAGATTAATCAACTTATCAACTAACTAATATCAACATTTCTATAATATATGAGTTCTAGAAATGTTGATAATGTAGGTACATTTCTTATATTTTCAAAAAGTATATTTTTAATATGACTGTTTTAGAACCACTGGTATTTAAATTAACTATTACATCTACGCATACGCGTTGCTTTATACAGGATGATTCAGCATTGTCGTGCCGAACTTAAACCATAGATTGAGAAAAATATTTTAAGCAAAAAACTTCCAATAAACATGTGTCCGGAAATTTTTGGTTAGGGAACTACAGCCCACCAAAGATTTTCATCAAAATGAGTTTTTATTTAATATCTAGATAACCCTTTGTGATAAAATTATGAAATTTGGTATTCTGTTTGGTAATAATAAGTGTTATCGATTTCTCATATTAAACAATTATAATTTAGACCGGGGATGTATGGGGTCTGTGGGCCCATCAATTTTTATCTAGTATTTTTTGTTCTTTAATTTTTTTATAAAGTTGGGTACTTATTTAAGGTTATATGACACAAAATACGTAAAAATATACATTGCTTATTTGTCATAGGATAAACCGTTTTCGAGTAATATCGATAGAAAAGAAAGCATGCAGAATTTAACTTAATACGGATGTTCCAAATTACAAAAAATAAATTTATATTCTTGTTCTATGATTAAAGTAGGAAAAAAGTTCATATAAAGAAACCTCCTAATATGAATCCTCTTAGATCTATTAGCCAGTTGTAATACTGTATTATGTACTTTAATATAAACGAAACTAAAAATGGTTATTTGTTGATAAGGATGCATTTTTGAGGTATACTTATGTTAACTTTTTGTCTTAATTTTTATCATAGAACAAGAATATAAATTTATTATTTGTAATTTGAAGCATCCGTATTAAGTTAAATTCTGCATGCTTTCTTTTTCATCGATATTTCTCGAAAACGGTTTATACTATGACAAATAAGTAATGTATGTTTTCGTGTATTTTGTGTCATATAATCTTAAATCAGTGCTCAACTTTATAGAAAAATTAAAGAACAAAAATACTAGATAAAAATCGATGGGCCCACTGGCCTCACACATCCCTAGTCTAAATTATAACTAGTTAATATCAGAAATCGATAACACTTATTATTACTAAACAGAATATCAAATTTCATTATTTTATCACAAAGGGTTCTCTAGATATTAAATTAAAACTAATTTTTAGTAAAATCTTTGGAGGCCTGTAGTTCCCTCACGAAAAATTTCCGGACACATGTTCATTAGAAGTTTTTTACTTAAAATATTTTTCTTAATCTACGGTTTAAGTTTGGCACGACAGTGCTGAATCATCCTGTATGTTAAACCATAGACATAGAGAAATGGACAGCGCATTCGTATTTAACATAATGGTCAGGGCCGGATTTACAAATTTGCCGCCCGTAGGCAGTTACGAAAATTGCCGCCCTTTTCATGGAATAAAAATTAGAAAAGTGTATATTTTTCATATGAATTACCTTTTTTTTTTTCGTTGTCAAAAAATTTTTTTTAGGTTATTTTTCCCAAATCTGCCGCCCCTAAATTTTTGCCGCTATAGGCACGTGCCTACACTGCCTGCATGGTAAATCCGGGCCTGATAATGGTGTAACATTTGTTCTGTAAGTGAAATAGAGATGCAAGTTGTTTGGAACATATATGTAATACAGTATTACATATATGATATTTCCAAACAGTTTCTGTCTCTTTCATTTGACACGGCTCTTTTTTCGAGTCAGATGCACTGTCCATTTCTTTATGTCTATGTGTTAAACATTGTGATATGTATCTACCAACACAATTTTTTTAATACATATTTAATATAATATCTAATACAGAGTTTCTTAAAGTGGTGGCCGCGGCCCCCCTAGAGGGCCTTGGCTTTCTCACAAGGGGGCCGCGAATAACCACGAATATAACATAAATTTACTATCGTTAAATAAGTTTAAATGCTCAAATATGCACTTGCTAAAATTATATAAATGAAACAATGAAATTTTTAGTACTTGTCAATTATGGTCCCCATTGTTTGAAAAAACAAAAATAACTAGGAACGAACCAGACTTCGTCTGTAGATAGGCAAATGTCATGATGAAATTAGCGCCAATGTGACTAAAGTTTGTACTATTAATTTCAAATATTTTTAAATAGGGATCTATGGGGGGGGGGAGAAGCTATTGGGGCGAAAGGGGATTAATATAGTATAAAACAGGGATTCAATCCCTGCTGCAATGAACTGTTTTTTAATAACTTTGCAAAATAAAATACATGTTCAAATTCATACAGTTCGTTGCAGCGGAAATTGTATCCTCGTTTTTTATACTATATTAATCCCCCCCCCCCCCAATAGATTGAATCCTCGCTTTTAAACTAAACTATTTTACAAAACGGTTAGCTGCTTTGTAAAACAGCTCAATTTACAATCCGCCTATATTGAAATTAATAGTACAAACTTTAGTCACATTGGCGCTGATTTCATCATACAAGTATTGTACTATGTACATGACATTTACCTATCTACAGACGAATTTGGTTTCGTTCCTAGTGATTTTAGTTTTTTCAAACAATGGGGACCATAATTGACAAGTACCAATTTTTTTTTAATCCTTCTAGGTTTAAAAAAAATAGGTGGGGCGTGAGTTATCAATATGAGCTGTAAGAGGGCCGCGGCGTCAAGTTTATGAAGCACTGATCTAATACATATAAACATACACTCAGCGTTCTATAAAACGTCCATCCACAGTACGACCGTTCCATAGTACAATGTTCTAACAGTTCTATAGTACGTCTTTCCCCAACCCTCACCATAATACCACTGTGACTGCTATATTTCAGTGCCAAAAAATTAACAAATTGACGTTAAAGTCTTCTATGTATAGATTTTACACACAAAACTTGTGTTTTGGTGTGACTCAATGTGGAAAAAAATGAAATTCAATACAATTTTCGTTGAAATTGAAATATAATAAATAGTATAAAAAAAAAAATGTAAGGTACATTTTATTTAAAATTTGATAATTTGAAAAAGATTAAAAAAGGAAATAACAAAAATAAATTATTGGCATATGATTGTATAGAAATCTATACATTTTTCATCCAGTATTAAAGCAACGAATAACAATTGTCTAGAGTTCTAGAGTATCAAAGTTGCAAAAGAAAATTAACATTTTATTGGATAAATTTATGAAAGAAATGAAGAAACCGACAGCGCCATTTTTTGTATGTATCTGTCAGTGGCGTACGCAGGATTGTGTCATGGGGGGGGGGGGGGGGGGTTCAATTTTTTCAATTTTTTTTCTCTTTGAAATTGGTAATGACCAAAAATAAATAAAACAGACAAGTGCATGTTGGGCATGCACATGATAGTGTTCCGTAGTCATTCTCGATACGATTTATAAAAAGTATTTTTCAAAATTTTCGTGACTGAAGGGTTAAAATCAAAGTCATTTGACTTTTATTATTGCATTTTAGGACACCTATCAAATGACACCCCACTCAATGGTATAAATGAAAAAAATGTGAGTTCACTTTTCAATCTATAGAAGGGGGGTTCAAAATATTTTTGACAATGTTCGTTATAATTTTCAGTGAAAGTATTAATTAAAAGCTACATTCTGATTTTTTTTCAGATTTTTTAAATTGATAGTTTAGAAAATAGAGAGGGGGACGCTCTGACAGCGACATTAAAAAGCAAATATATCGCGACTGAAGGGTTAAAATCAAAAAGTTATTTGACATTTTTCATTGCATTTTACGAGACCTATTAAATGGCACCCCACTCAATAGGGTAAGTGGGGAAAAAATGTAAGTTTAATTTTCAGTCTATGAAAGGGGGGTCCAAAATATTTTTGACAATGTTCGTTATAATTTTCAGTGAAAGTACTAATTAAAATCTACGTTCTGGAATTTTTTCAGATTTTTTTAATTGATAGTTTAGAAAATAGAGGGGGGGACGCTTTTTAAATGACTTTGGAGAGTAAATACATCGTGATCGAAGGGTTAAAATAAAAAAATTTCTATTACATTTTTTGTTGCATTTTAGGAGACCTTTCTAACGACACCCCACTCAATAGTGTAGGTGATTTTTTTTTTAAAACACTTTTCATTTTATGAAAGGGGGGTCTAAAAATATTTTATTTTCTAAAACCTTATCATTTCTGTTTTTGGATTATCAATCTACGACCGTATACCAAATTTCATCTTATTATGACAAAATTTTTCAGGACGGACGGACGGACGGACATGGAGAAACTATAAGGGTTCCTAGTTTTCTACGGAACCCTAAAAACGGTCTCCAAAATAAATGTTGCAAATATTGATTTAAAAATAAAGATCACAGATGTCATGGGGGAAGGGGTTCTAACCCCCCCCCCCCCTGCGTACGCCACTGGTATCTGTCAACTTTTAGGCGTGGTGGTGGGGGCTCCTCTAGCCGGTGTTATGAGTTATGTGGAATTATTGAATTACCAATGGCGACGTTATGTAGAACGCTGAGTGTAGGTATTACCATTGAGTAAAGAATAACAAGAGAAACAACGTATATGGGAGACTTGAAACGCAGTAGGTATATGAACCATGCACTTTTTGGACACCAGGAAGTGCTGGTACCTATTGGAGAAAAGATTAATTCTTACATAATTTTTTTTTGGTTTTTAACACCGCTAAATGAAGATTCTTAAAATTTAAGCCCCGCCTTATCTGAAATAATTTATGAGTGTTTTAAACACACTAGTGTCTCAAGGTCGTTTTTTGTTAAGCCGCTAAACTAAATCAAAAAACGGCATCGACGGCATATTCTATTCGTTATGTATTATCTATTTTCTTATAATGATGAACGGCAAATACAATTATATTGTTGCATTTATTATTTCATGATCTTGTTTTAAAATTGGTATGTTAATTAAGTTTGAAATTTTTACGATTTTAATTTGATTAGGTATAGATATGAAGTTAATATTAAATAAAAATTAAGTCATTATACATACATAATACATATTATACAAAATAATTTTGTTTTAAAAATTAGATCGTACAATTACCTATTATAGGTACATATTATTATTATTCAGGGGCGTATACAGCTTAACCTCTCGGGGGGGTCATACAGAATTTTTTTTTCAATGCACGTTTTTACTCTCAGAAACAGCACTGATTTTAATGTTTTTTTTTTTTTTAACTTCGTTGTATCAAAAATGATTACATTAATTAATAATGGTTTTTAATATTGTTTAATAAATCAACGATGCTATTTTAACGGAAAAAATTATAAATTAATATACATACATATGTACATATTTAGATTTTATTGAATATTGATAAAATTTTGCAAAATTGATCGAAATACCTTTATTTAAGGGTAGAAAATTTTAGAGCACATTACGTGCACTAATTTTGATTTTACACGTTTTGCTCCGAAATTTCGTATCCGCTTGCGCGCGCGCTTATAAATTAATAAACGTTTGCCGTTTTGCAAATAATTATTCAATTTTGACAAAAAAATATGCTTTCATATTTTTATATAAAATATATTTCATATTTTTATATAAAATATATTTCATATTTTTATATAAAATATATTTCATATTTTTATATAAAATATATTTCATATTTTTATATAAAATATATTTTATATTTTCACCCTCAAGGTTCTTTTTTAGGGTTCCGTAGAAAACTAGGAACCCTTATAGTTTCTCCATGTCCGTCCGTCCGTCTTCAAAAATTTTGAGATAATAAGATGAAATTTGGTATACAATCGTAGATTAATGACCCAAAATAGAAATGATAAGATTTTTGAAAACAAACAATTTTTTGACCCCCCTTTTTATAAAATGAAAAGTGTTTTAAAAAAAAAAATTCACGTACCCCGTTGAGCGAGGTGTCGTTAGAAAGGTCTCCTAAAATGCAACTAAAAATGTAACAGAACCTTTTGATTTTAACCCTTCAATCACGATGTATTTTTCCTCCAAAGTCGTTAGAAAAGCGTCCCCCCCTCTATTTTCTAAACTATCAATTCGAAAAATCTGAAAAAATTCAAGAATGTAGATTTTAATTAGTACTTTTACTGAAAATTATAACGAACATTGTCAAAAATATTTTGGGGCCCCCTTTCATAGACTGAAAAGTGAACTCACATTTTTTTCCCCACTTACCCCATTGAGTGGGATGTCATTTGATAGGTCTCCTAAAATGCAATGAAAAATGTCAAATAACTTTTTGATTTTAACCCTTCAGTCACGATATATTTGCTTTTTAATGTCGTTGTCAGAGCGTCCCCCCCCCTCTATTTTCTAAACTATTGATTCAAAAAATCTGAAAAAAATTCAGAATGTAGCTTTTAATTAGTACTTTCACTGAAAATTATAACGAACATTGTCAAAAATATTTTGGGCCCCCCTTTCATAGACTGAAAAGTGAAAAAAATTTGTTTTCATTTACCCCATTGAGTGGGGTGTCATTTGATAGGTCTCCTAAAATCTTATAATAAAAGTCCAATGACTTTATGATTTTAACCCTTCAGTCTCGAAAATTTTGAAATAACTCTTTTTTTATAAATCGTAGTGAGAATGACTACGGAACCCTATCATGTGCGTGCCCAACATGCACTTGCCTGTTTTATTGTTTTGATCAGCTGTGAAAAAACCTAAAGATTATTATTAGTATTATATCATTGGATTTTGTTGTTTATATGTAGGTACCTATAATAAATTGTAATTATTGCCCTAATAAAATAAATATCTAAATTTTAAGGTATTTTCATTCCCACACAGATAAAATTATGTATATTGTCAGTGGCGTATACAAGGGGGGGGGGGTCACGGGGTCATAACCCCCCCCCCCCAAGAATAAAAAAGATATTATGAAGAAATATGAAACTTAGGTATTTAAAGCAGTTAGATGGACAGGTTTATTATGAGTTTAAATCACTATCTATTAATAAATTTTCAACTACAATATCATTTGAATAAAAATTGTGTTACCATATTGACATATTGTGTATCTTTCACTCAGGGCCGGATTTAAAAATTTGCCGCCCTTTTCGATTGAAAAGTGAATTTTTTTTAGGAATTTTACCAATCAAAATCTGAAGACCTTATTTTTTTAGCTTTTTTAGTAAAAAATGTTAGTACTAATCCTGAAGAGCTTTTTTTTGTTTTCTTTTTTTCAGCTCTCCCAGGTACAATTTCTGACTTTTTTTTCCATACCAAAATTTGCCGCCCCTAAAAATTTGCCGCTATAGGCAGCTGCCTACATTGCCTGCATGGTAAATCCGGGCCAGCTTTCACTACTACCTTTTATTGCAAAATTCTAATTTTTAAGTTATTAATGTTTTTTTTTTTACTTTCATTACTGATTATTAAAATTTAAATTATTGTTTGTTAACTAATATCTTGCAAACAACAGCTTTAAATAAATTTTGATTTACAGATTATTAAGTCAGCGAATTTTTTTAATAAGTGAAATCATGTTCTGGAACAGTCTGTATATTATATTTTTTTCGCAAATACTAAACGATGAAATATTTTGAGATTGTACGTTTATTTAAAATATACATTATGTATGTATGTTGCTATTAGTCGATATTATCACCGATTTTGATGTTTTTTTTCGTTCGTTATATCATACTATTTGAAATCAGAAATAAATTATTCAAATGGAAATTTGTATAATTTACCGATTTCATATACCTACATTAATTCTGATTTTCGACAAGAAAATTTTAGATGGGGTTTTGGAGGCCGCTGATTTAGAATACGTTATCAAAATAAGGATTTTTCGAGAATTTTCCTGAAATTTTACAAATTTTTTTAGTTTTTTTGTAAATTTATTGAAATTTTTGCTAAAAATGTGTATTCGAGATGTTTTTTTTTTTTAATAAATATCACAAAAAAGTTGAGTTATACAAAAATTTTCGGGAAATTTTCCAAAATTTGTACGGAAATTTTTAATTTGTAATATCATTGTATTAAAATAAAACAGGCAAGTGCATGTTGGGCACGCACATGATAGGGTTCCGTAGACATTCTCACTACGATTTATAAAAAAGAGTTATTTCAAAATTTTCGAGACTGAAGGGTTAAAATCATAAAGTCATTGGACTTTTATTATAAGATTTTAGGAGACCTATCAAATGACACCCCACTCAATGGGGTAAATGAAAACAAATTTTTTTCACTTTTCAGTCTATGAAAGGGGGGCCCAAAATATTTTTGACAATGTTCGTTATAATTTTCAGTGAAAGTACTAATTAAAAGCTACATTCTGAATTTTTTTCAGATTTTTTGAATCAATAGTTTAGAAAATAGAGGGGGGGGGACGCTCTGACAACGACATTAAAAAGCAAATATATCGTGACTGAAGGGTTAAAATCAAAAAGTTATTTGACATTTTTCATTGCATTTTAGGAGACCTATCAAATGACATCCCACTCAATGGGGTAAGTGGGGAAAAAATGTGAGTTCACTTTTCAGTCTATGAAAGGGGGCCCCAAAATATTTTTGACAATGTTCGTTATAATTTTCAGTAAAAGTACTAATTAAAATCTACATTCTTGAATTTTTTCAGATTTTTCGAATTGATAGTTTAGAAAATAGAGGGGGGGACGCTTTTCTAACGACTTTGGAGGGAAAATACATCGTGATTGAAGGGTTAAAATCAAAAGGTTCTGTTACATTTTTTGTTGCATTTTAGGAGACCTTTCTAACGACACCTCGCTCAACGGGGTACGTGAAATTTTTTTTTTTAAAACACTTTTCATTTTATGAAAGGGGGGTCAAAAAATTTTTTGTTTTCAAAAATCTTATCATTTCTATTTTTGGGTCATTAATCTACGACTGTATACCAAATTTCATCTTATTATCTCAAAATTTTTGAAGACGGACGGACGGACATGGAGAAACTATAAGGGTTCCTAGTTTTCTACGGAACCCTAAAAAAGTTTTAACCAATAACAATATACCAACTTTATACCCGCGGGCAGGGCCGGATTTACAAATTCGCCGCCCGTAGGCAGTTGCGAAAATTTCCGCCCTTTTCATTGAATAAAATTCAAAAAAGTGAATATTTTTCATATTAATGAGTTTTTTTTTTTCGTTGTCAAATATTTTTTTTTAGGTTATTTCATACAAAATTTACCAAAACGCTCAAATCTGCCGCCCCTAAATTTTTGCCGCTATAGGCACGTGCCTACATTGCCTGCATGGTAAATTCGGGCCTGCCCGCGGGGTATATTTTTAATTAAATGTATACAGGGTTTCCCATTTTATTATTTAAGAGTTTTTTTATTTTATGTTTTATTTGCTTTAATATTTTGAAGAGCAAAAGTTAACAAAAAATCCTGATATAATTTTCCTAGTAATATCAGATTAAAATAAATATTTTTTGTTTTTTTACATTTTTCCTCTAAAGTTAATGGGTTTCGAGTAAAAAATTAGTAAATATCTAAAATCTAAAATTATTTTGTTTAATATTTAAAAAATGAAGTCATACAAAATTTTTTTGAAACAAAAGCTACTTGTTTTTTTCCAAACAATAAGATACCGTAATAAAAAATATAGGTTTCCATTTGAAAAAAAAAGTTGGGCCTATTTGACCATGAAGACGTCCAAAAAATCAAAAATTAATAATGCCATTTTAGGTCCCCCTCCAAACCAAACATCTTTTATTTGAAGAATTTTTTGATTTCATTAATAGATAAAAAAATTAGGGGGGTGATAGATTAAAATGGGACATCATGTATACATTTAATTAAAAATATACCCCGCGGGTATAAAGTTGGTATATTGTTATTGGTTAAAACTTTTTTGTTTTGATCTGCTGTTAAAAAACCTAAAGATTATTATTAGTATTATATCATTGGATTTTGTTGTTTATATGTAGGTACCCATAATAAATTGTAATTATTGCCCTAATAATGTATATTGTATATGTATGTAACTTTTAAAAGTTTCCACGATCGTCGAATTATTTCTTATATTTTAGATAATTAATTAATATGCGTGTATCAACCATTTACTTATTAAAAAATAAAATTTTAGTACAAATCACAACGTGTGAAATAGTACAAAAACCGTGCGTCGAACGAGTAGAAAATAACAATAAATTATAATGTTGGTTTGGGTCAAGGTATATAAATATAGAGGTATGGCAATGCGGTCGTTGACCAATCAGCGGTGGTGCGGGAAATTGACGTCACTGGTGGAAATATTCAAATGTTATAAATGTATAATTGCAAAAACATTCTTTAATTTATTATTGTTTTCGTATTTTTTGACATTTTAACAATACATGCAATCACAGAAGTACAAATTTAATATTACAAAATCATAAAAAGCTGTTAATACGATATAGCCCAGTTTTTGTATTGCCAACTTAAGAACAGTAAAAGTAATACTTCTCGAATACACCAAATTGTCTGTGACAGCTTTTTATGATTTTGTAATATTGAATTTGTACTTCTGTGATTGTATATATTGTTAAAATATCAAAAAATACGAAAACAATAATAAATTAAAGAATGTTTTTGCAATTATACATTTATAACATTTGAATATTTCCACCAGTGACGTCAATTTCCCGCACCACCGCTGATTGGTCAACGACCGCATTGCCATACCTCTATATTTATATACCTTGGGTTTGGGTAAGGGCGGGGCTTATGCAATGACAGTTGTCAAGTGCGGGGTGCGGGACACATAATTTTGTATCCCGGCTAAGTGAGTACTTCAGGTTCCGGCCGCTAGATGGCTTTAGTGCTGCCACCTGGTGTCTGGAACCGCGTCCTCGCTTCAACAAAATGCATTACGTTGATTCTCTTGTTATTCTTTACTCAATGGTATTACTCAATATTAATAATATTTTACATTACCTGTAATTCTTGCTTGTAATATTTTGAAAACTCATCGTAAACATCAATATCTTCCAGAAGGTCGATTTCTTCTTTTATATCTTCTTGTTTAACGGGAAACATGTTTATATACTTGTGATATTGAGGTCACTCACTATTTATAAAATAAATTAAATGATAATTGTCGACTACTTTACTCAAATAATAGAGACAGATTCACTGAGAATTATCACAAAGTATTAAACTAACAATTAGTAGAATATAACAGAGAATGTTTAACTACATTTATTAGATATCTAATCTCACAGCTATTCATACAATGGTGGACATTACTAGACATGTGTTACGTATACCAGTGTTTCTAAACCGGTGCACTGACTATAGATAATGTCACCCCACCCCTCCATACTTACCGGAAACAACAATCTGAAAATATTGTAAAGTTTTATTTAAAAAAATTAATTCAGTTCAATTTAACAAATTTATTAACAAATAATAAAAGAAATAAACATAAATACATACATATAAAAATTATGTAGATTAATTATTGTTGACTAAATTTTCTCCCCTCAATAAGCGCCAAAAAGTCACTCATTTTTGAGGATTTTGACTATTTTCACTTATCGTAAATTTTAGATGTAGAATCTATAGATGTTGATGATGACAACTACTGAGCCTTTTTAGAATAAATTTATAAAATAATAAATAAATTGAAAAATAATCTGCCGTGTGCCACGGGACTTTCTTATACATAATAATGACAGTGAACAGTGTACAAGATTTTTATTTTATTGAAGGATATTTCTGACAAACTAATAAAAGATAGAAAAAAATGAATGGGAATAAACTATTGAAATATTATTATAAACATTTTTGTTTAACGTAATTATTAAAACGGAAACGGATGTTAACTATTGTCATTTTTTTAAATTTTGGATATATTTTTGAAATAAGACAAAAATGTTTTGGATAAAAAATGTCGAGTATGTTATTATCTATAATTTATTCCCCATACATTTTTTTCCAACAGTTATGATTTAGCCAGAAATAATTTTTTTAAATAATTATTTAGCGACCCGGCAACCAATGCGAACTAAATGAAATAGAGTATACAGTGTTTACCATATTCTCAGTATTACGTATAAGAAAGACCCATGGTACATATGGCAAACACGTACAGTCTTTGTAATACGTATAAGAAAGTCCCATGACACTCATGGCAGATATTTCTTCTCTGTTATGAACCATTTGCAATGTACTTAAAAACGAATATTTAGTAAAAAAAAAAAATTAAATTTGTTTTTTCGAAAAAATGAATAGAACATAAATTATAGATAATAATATTACCTACAATTTTCAACTAGGGCATTTTTCTCTAATTCGCACTGTTTCAATGTAATTAGAAAAATTCAAAAATCGATGTAGGTAAACATCCGTTTCCGGTTGAATGATCGTTTTCAAAAATAGGAGGTTTTCATCCCAGGAAAAAAATAATCTTAAGTATAAAATTTTACCCTTCTACGATTTGTCGTATTTGAGTTACAGCGCCCACAGACAGACAGACAGACAGACATCATGGCGAAAATAGTCAGAATGGATTCAGGGAAGGTCAAAATGGATAATTCCATTAAAATCCGGATTTCGAAAAAAATTGGCTTTACAATACTTATACTATATGTATATTTCATATACATTGATAAAAGAAAGTAAAAAAAGTTATTCATTTTCATTAGAATGTTTTAATATATGTCTATTGAATGAAGTTTTTCGATTACAGCTGTATTCGCATTGGTCGCATTTAAATGGTTGTTCATTAGTATGCGTCATTTTGTGTATATTTAAACTACCTTTATGTCTACAGCTATATTCACACTGTTCGCATTTAAAAGGTCGCTGATTGGTATGTCTTAATTTATGTATATTCAAACGACTTTTCTCTCTACAACTATATTCACATTGCTCGCATTTAAAAGGTCTTTCATTAGAATGAGTCATTTTATGTGTATTTAGACTGCTTTTTTTTGTGCAACTAAATTCACATATGTCGCATTTAAAAGGTCTCTCATTAGAATGTGTCATTTTATGTGTATTTAGACTGCTTTTTTGTGTGCAACTATATTCACATAGGTCGCATTTAAAAGGTCGCTCGTTAGTATGTGTTAATATATGTGCATTCAAATAACTTTTTAGTTTACAACTATATTCACACTGCTCGCATTTAAAAAGTCGCTTGTCGGAATGTTTTAATTTATGTCTCTTTAAATTACCTTTGAGTTCACAGCTATATTCACATTGATCGCATTTAAATGGTCGCTCATTAGAGTGTGTTAATTTATGTCTACTCAAATCACAATTTCGTGTAAAGCTATATTCACACTGCTCGCATTTAAATGGTCGTTCATTATTGTGTGTCATTTTATGTGTATTTAAGCTAACCTTATGTTTACAGCTATATTCACATTGGTCGCATTTAAAAGGTCGCTCATTGGTATGTTTTAATTTATGAGAAGTCAAATTACTTTTTTTTATGCTACTATATTCACATTGGTCGCATTTAAAAGGTCGCTCATCTGAATGTACTAATTTATGAGACGTCAAATTACTTTTTCGTGTGCTACTATATTCACACTGGTCGCATTTAAAAAGTCGCTTTTTAGACTTTGTTAAATATTTATCAGTGTCATTTGTATCTTCACTAAGATCTTCATTTTGTTGTTCCTCATTTTTAATTTCGACATCTGGTAGATTTTCTTCCTTAACGTCTAAGTTTTCCTGCAAAACGATAATTATTTCATTAAAAAATAAATAAAATGGATACTTGTCTATAATATCCTCCGCAGTTTGAAAAAACTAAAATTACTAGGAACATAACATAATCAGGTCTACAGATAGGCAAGTGTCATGTATTATTTGACATTTTCTTGGTTTTAAAGAATTATAAAATGACTAAAGTTAGAAAGCCCGAAATAAAAAAAATGGTACTTGTCTATTATAACTTCTGCAGTTTGAAAAAACTAAAATCACTAGAACATATCATAATCAGGTGTACAGATAGGTAAGTGTCCTTATTATTTGACATCTTCTTGGTTTTAAAGAATTATAAAATGACTAAAGTTAGAGAGCCCGAAATAAGAATAATGTTTGAAAATAGTACAAACTTTACTCACATTGGCACTTATTTCATCATGACCACGGGGGTCCAACTGTTACCGACTGAGAATGAGGAAATTTTTCTTTATGTAAACGTCGTTTTTAGTAAGGTTCAACTAGTGCTAGATGGCAGCACTAGTATTAAAAAGTCATACCAAGGGTGAGGAGAGCGAGCGGTCATTGTCGCCATTTTCAATGCTGCAAATGTATTTGTCGTATTTGTGCTAAAAACTATTTTAACTGTGTTTCGACAGTATATTCTGTGGTTTCGACTTTAAATTGAATAAGTATGTCTGATCAGTTTAGTGCTAATAAAAATAAACATTTATGCTAACAATAAGTGTCCCGATTTGACTCACAAGAAATCTGACAACCCTATGAATGATCTGTTCGACAGTATAAACTACAGTGAAAAAACTCTAAAGTGGCAGAATGTTCTATCTTGTTTTGTTACAGAAGAATCCGAACATTGAAGGTATGTTAACATAAAATAATATTTATATTTCTTATAAAAACATTTTAAAACAACAATATTTATGATTCACAGGATCTTCTAAATTGGAGTTTTAACCGGAATGACAGTTCCTATCGATCACTTTCAATCAAGGGGTGGTGGGCAACGATTCAAGCTGTGAAGAACGTTTGGCAAGAGATTAAATCGTCAGGTGTCAGGATAATGAAAACGCCTTAATCAGGACCCATCATCAGAATGATGTACCGGACAACAATAATTCTGAGAAAACTATAATATCTGGACCAGTGTTATTAGTAAAGACAGACATTGGGTTATTTATCGTTTTAGCGTCCCAAATTATTTTGACGTTTGTGTTTACTACTCCACTTATAATCTATGTATACAGTGTGGCAGATGTTAAAAAATATTGTAGTGCATGTGATCCAAATGTGCGTTACTGATTTTCATTTTGTTTATTTATTATAATTGTTAAACTAAATAATGCATATAAATTCGGCGGGGAGGAGTAACCCCTACCCTCCTCTGAGTGCGTTACTGATTTAAAGTAATGGTAGACACTTGACATAAAATTAAACAAAAAATTGTTTAGTGAAGCGACTTTCTGATCAGATTTACTATAACTCTCCTCAACATATGTTTGAATTATATCCATAGACAAGAACACTTTATATAAGTAGAAATAATTTGGGACGCTAAAACGATAAATAACCCAGACATTGTATGTGTACATTCTGTACACAATGCTTGTTACCAAGATTAAGCACATTTTATTATCTCATTTGATATTTCGCTTTCAATGTTGATTAAAATCTGAACAATATCCAGTTTTGATTAAATCTGATTTCCATTAAATCTTTTTGTGGCCTTAATCACATAATGAAGATTTTTATGACTTATTTTTTAGGTATACATTTAATGTAGTTGTAATTTAAAAAAAATTAACATTAATCAATTAAATGAATATCGAAAAAGTCACTGTTAGTAAATAATTTCTAAAATACCAATTAGCAAATGCAAATTGTTTGAAATCTTGAATTTTATGTAAGATATAAAATGAAATATTGAATAAGAAACAATGTAGTTGTAGTTGTTACTTAATTTGTATGAATATTAAAATTTTTTATTAAGATATTCCTTGGCAAATTAAGAAATTGAAGAGTAAGTCCAAATTTTGTAAATAAATAACAGAAGAGTAAAAGAAGCTCCAAATAAAATCCTCAAATGATATAATACCTGCGAGCAAAAGATATGAAAATAAAATAAATGTATTTAACAATGCAACTATAGAAATTGTACTCGCAATGTTTTCAGAATTTTGAATGAAACTTCTTTTGTTATTTATTTATAAAATCTGAGCTTAGGCCGTGGCAATACGCTTCGAGTCGACTTAGACCGAGTTCACAGCACCAACCAACTCGCATAAAATAATCACATGTAGACATCAAAAAGCAAGATAGTATACAGCATGCTATCTTGCTTTTTAATGTCTACACGTGATTATTTTATGCGAGTTCGCTGGTGCTGTGAACTCGGCCAAAGTCGACTCGAAGCGTATTGCCACAGCCTGAGAAATTTTACAAATCATGCAATATTTATATTTTTCTATCATTTATCAAACCTTGTTGCTTCCAGAGAAACACCTTAATTAAATATGATAGATATTGTATTAATTATAGTTAAATCTTTTAATTAATTTAACATTTTTTTTTGTTTTTCCAATTTATATAATATATTTATGTTTGCGTGCTTTCTAGAAAAAAATGATAATAAATATTTGTAAAAATATTTTGTTTTATTTCAATTATTTTCATTACAGATTTACAGTTTAAATGCAAAATATTGTAATTACAATAAATTATATCATATTTGGTGATATATTTTATTGTAGTTGCAATATTTTGCATCTAAACTGTTGAGTATAATACAAAATATATATTGGAATGAAAAGCGATTTGAATTTCGCGCTACGAAATGGTATAGTTAGTTCAACAGTCGCCAGGCGGCAGCACATATTGCGATCAAAATTTTTTAACGTTGAGTTGAACACCCGTGATCATGACACTTGCCTATCTACAGACTACTATACATTATTTCTTGTTCCTAGTGATTTGAGTTTTCTCAAACTGTGGAGGTTATAATAGACAAGTACCATAAAATAAATAAACTGAAGTTAGAATAGAATTTTCAACATTTACATGAGAACTCAAAATGTTGGAAATGTATATTTTTTATTTTCTCAATAATATATTTTTAATAGGATTGTTTTAGAGCCGCTGGATTTAAATTTACTATTACATTTACGCATGCGCGTTATATATCAAACATTGCTAAATATTAATGTACATATGTACACTCAGCGTTCTATAATACGAAGCCATCTGTAATTAAATAATTCCACAAGACGCCGGCTAGAGGGGCCCCCACCACCACGCCTAAAAGTTGACAGATACATAATAATAAAAATGGCGCTGTTGGTGAACGAGATCCTGGTTTGTTGACTTTTTAGAATTGAACTCTAGACAATTGTTATTTGTTGCTTTAATACTGGATGAAAAATGTATAGATTTCTATACAATCATATGCCAATAATTTATTTTTGTTATTTCCTTTTTTAATCTTTTTCGAATTATCAAATCAAATAAAATGTACCTTACACATTTTTTTATACTATGTATTTATTATATTTCAATTTTAACGAAAATTTGTATTGAATTTAATTTTTTTTCCATATTGAGTCACACCAAAACACAAGTTTTGTTTATAAAATCTACAACTACATAGAAGACTAACGTCAATTTGTTAATTTAAATTTCGCGCTGAAATATAGCTGTCACAATGGTATTATGGTGGGGGTTGGGGAAAGACGTACTATAGAGCTGTTAGAACATTGTCTTATGGATCGGACGTCTTGTGGATGGGCGTATTATAGAACGCTGAGTGTACCTTTATTTACTATAAAACTATATACATTTTTACCTAAAATTAATTATTTTAACATTACCTGTATTTCTTGCTTAATATATATTGGATATTCATAATTAACATCAATATCTTGCAAAGGATCGACTTCTTTTTTTATATCTTCTTGTTTAACGGGAAACATGTTTAGATGCTTTCGTATTTGAAGTTCACTTTTACAATATAAATCAATTGATAATTCTTTACTACTTTACTTAAATAGAGACAGATTCACTGAGAATTATCACAAAGTATTAAACTAACAATTAGTAGAATATAACAGAGAATGTTTAACTACATTTATTAGATATTTGATCTCACAGCTATTCATACAATGGTGGACATTACTAGACTAGACATGTGTTTGTGTTACGTATACCAGTGTTTCTAAACCGGTGCACTGACTATAGATCAGCGGTTCTCAACCTTTTTTAGCATGCGTACCCCTTAGCAGTTCATTATCTTAAATTGTACCCCTTATATTAGAAAAATGTTTATAATTTAAATACTCGTACTTGTTATTATTTTAAACTTGTTCTAACACTAAAGAAATAACAATAACGTGTCAAGGAGTGTGCCCAATAATGTTTATTAATGAAAACTAAAAGATTTTTATAGATACATAATTTTTTAATAAAAAAACACAATAAATATAAACTATTATAAATATAAAGTTAAATATTCGCAATTTTACATTAATTTTAACTTATTTTATTATATTCAATGAGATCCTTGTGCTTGCTTTGAGTCACATAGTTTTTGAAATCAGGTTCGATTGATGTAAGGTACAATCTTAAATCTGGAGCTGCATTCAGCTTATTACGGTATTTGTTTTTAATAAGGAGATACGAAGAAAATGCTCTTTCCACCAGCACTGTACTTATAAATGGTAACAAAACGTTAAGCGCTTTAGCAGAAAGCTGTTCATATTCGGTGCTGATATGTCACCAAAAGTTAATAAGACATTTTCCTTTAAATTCGACTTTCAAAGTAGTCATTTGAAAGATCAATTAAATTCTCTTTTTTTTGATAGATAATTTAGCTACTCGAAAGTATTCTACATTGAAAGGATTTGAAATCCAATTGTTGAGGGTCGCTTCTGTATATTTATTATTCTGTAATTTAATGTGAAAAGTTACGTAAAAGCGAGAAACTGAATCGAGACGATAGGAAAATAGTTATATTTTTAACATCGGCCATTACTCATTTTTTTCGTGTACTCCCAAGTCATGAAACGCGTACCCCTAGGGGTACGCGTACCACGGGTTGAGAATCGCTGCTATAAATAATGTCACCCCACCCCTCCATACTTACCGGAAACAACAATCTGAAAATATTGTATTGTTCAATGAAAAAATCAATTCACTCCAGTTAAAAATATTTATTAACAAATAATAAAAGAAACAGACATAAATATACATAGGTATAGATCAATAAAATAGATATTTAGATGGGATAAATACTCGCCAGGATAATTTTAGTGCCGATCGATGGGTAATAATATCCTTAATAAAATATTGAATTTGCAAGGTTGTGGGCCCCCGGGAAATACACAAAAAAAAAATAAAAACAAAAAAACTTGACCTCCGCTTATGTTTAAATCATCGATGTAGGGAAAACGATGTGAGATAGAGTAAAAGTGAACTGGACCTGTTTGATAGAGAATGAAATTTCCTATAAAAACAACAAAATTCATATTTCTAAAGTTAATAGTTTTTGTGTGATGGTCGTCGAAAATCACGACTAAAATGTAATTTTTGAAATATGTCGCTATACGCCCCGATCAGCTGTAAGAAGGAATATTGGTATTTAACGATTAACAAAAAATACTATAAGGAAATTATTTATGGATTCAAAAATGGTTTTCTCCTTGAATTGTATTCATAGGGCAACATCAAAAAATATTTTTTTTGTAATTTTTTGCCTTTTTTTGGTATTACGTATTTTAAAAACTATACAACGTAGAATAATACAATTCAATGTTTTTTATAAATGATTTTATTCTATACAAATTGAATCTCTTGATATGAAGTTGTAAGTATAACCGTTTGCCCACAATATTTAAATAAACACAAAATTATGCATTTTACAAGTTTAAAGTAATATGAAAAGAAAGATTGCCATGGATTATTTTATTTCACAAGTACACCCATGGCCAAATGTATTAGGCACCTAGTGCTTTTTAGACATTTTGCTTAAATTAACAGATTTCAGGGGAATTAGGGATTATAGGTATTTTTATTAGATACCTTAATGACTTTTGGGAAGATAAATCGAATCAAAAGTGGCAAAAATTGAAAAACCAGTGCGAGACAGGACCGTATTTAAGAGCGAATCTCTCTACAAAATAGGAAAAAAACGTTTAAAAAACTCTTTTCTGAAGTGATGCAGCTTCATGGAATAAAAATGGCAGGAAGAAGTGTTAGAAGAAGGCTTGTGGAACATAATTTGCAAGGGAGAAAGGTGTGAAGAAACCCAATTCTGACAGTTTGTAAGATACAAGTTTTTCACTTGTATCTTACAAAGTATATGTTAGATTACAAATTTGATTAGATCATTGATTTCATATTTTAAAATGGCACAATTTAAATAATTTTGGGTATCTTGACTTCTGTAGGCTTTCGTGGCCGTTGTCCATAAGAGCTAACTTTTCGGGCTGTTGTCCACGTTGTTATATTATTATATTATGTAGATTATTTTTGTAAATAAAATACATACTAAGTTTGCTCCCCTCGATAAGCGCCAAAAACAAAAAAAAAATATCTCAACTTTCTAGATCACACAGTTCAACAGTTAGAAGGCTGAGAACAGACAGACAGACAGACTATGATATTTATGATAGTAAATAATTTATCTAATAAAATATTTAATAAATTAATTAAACTAACAATTAAAAAGGTCACTTATTAGAATGTTTTAATTTATGTATTTTCAAAATACACATCAGTTTACAACTGTATTCACATTGGTCGCATTTGAATGGTCGCTCATTAGAGTGTATTAATTTATGTGTATTAAAATTTCTTTTCTGTCTACTACTATACTCACACTGGTCACATTTAAAAGGTTGCTCATTAGTATGTTTTAATTTATGTATTTTCAAAATATTCTTCAATTTACAACTGTGTTCACATTGGTCGCATTAATGGTCGCTCATTAGAGTGTGTTAATTTATGTCTATTCAAATCCCATTTCGTATGAAACTATTTTCACACTGGTCGCATTTAAATGTTTTAATTTATGACGTGTCAAATTACATTTTTGGGTGCTACTATATTCACATTGGTCGCATTTAAATGGTCGCTCATTAGTATGTCTTAATTTATGTCTTTTCAAAACACAATTTCGTGTGAAGCTATTTTCGCATTGGTCGCATTTAAAAGGTCGCTCATTAGTATGTGTTAATTTATGTCTTTTCAAATCACCACTTTGTACACAACTAAATTCACATCGGTCACATTTAAATGGTCGCTCATTAGTATGTATTAATTTATGTATTTTCAAATTATACTTCAGTTTACAAGTGTATTCACACTGGTCGCATTTGAATGGTTGCTCATTAGAGTGTGTTAATTTATGTGTATTCAAATCACAATTTCGTATGAAACTATTTTCACACTGATCGCATTTAAATGGTCGTTCATTAGTGTGTGTTAATTTGTGTCTATTAAAATGACTTTTATTCCTACAACTGTAATCACATTGGTCGCATTTAAAAGGTCGCTCATCTGAATGTACTAATTTATGAGACGTCAAATTACTTTTTTGTGTGCTACTATATTCGCACTGGTCGCATTTGAAAAGTCGCTTTTTAGACTGTGTTAAATATTTATCAGTGTATTTTGTATCTTCACTAAGATCTTCATTTTGTTGTTCTTCATTTTTAATTTCGACATTTGGTAGATTTTCTTCTTGAACTTCTAAGTTTTCCTGCAAAACGACAATTTTTTCATTAAAAAATAAATAGAATGGGTACTTGTATAATTTATAACCTCCGCAGTTTGAAAAAACTAAAATTACTAGGAACATAACATAATCAGGTCTACAGATAGGCAAGTGTCATGTATTATTTGAGATAATCAGCGCCAATTTGTACTATTAAATTTTATATTCATATTTATATTAGTACTAGCCACATGACCCGGTGTTACCCGGGAATATTGACTTAAACAATATTACAGCCATGCTATAATATTTTTTTTATTTAAATTATTTCTATATTCGAAAATAATATTTTCTAGGTTTTAGGAATAACTTGAAAGACAATCGGTGACAGAAGTAGCTAAATTTCAAAATTCATTAATATTTATGTTTGAGATTTTGTATAGAAGTTATAAATGTCACAAATTATTGTTAGAGTCAACGACTCTAACAATATGAAGCAAAATTTCCCTCCCATGTGACTATTTTCATGAAAATTATAAAGATTTTGATATAAGGTGTAGCGCAAATACCTGGTCTAACCTGGGATTATGAGAAATTTGCAAGACAATAAAATAGGTGATAAAAGTAGAATTTTAAAATAAGTATCTGTGCTTTAGATTTTGTATATAAGTTAAAAACGTCAGGACAGTGTCAAAGCTCAATATTTCATTTATCATAAGAATTGGGAGAAATCTTTAAATGCAAAAGTTGTCAGGCTAGAGGAGCGGCATAATTTAAAAATAGTTACATTTATACAGAGTGTCCCATAACTGCGTTACAAATCAAAGTTATGTTTTTTTTTAAATACAAACTATATATTTTTATTTGATAATCTAAAAGCATTCATTTTTCTGAGTATTTTGATGTATCAAGTATGGGATTATACAGAGAGGTTTAGAAATAATGACCAATTTTGTAAGAAAATAGGAACATTTTCAACACCTTGTAATTTTCTAATTACAACAAAAAAAATTTGTTCTTTGCTGAAAGTATTTTTGGTATATTCTCTATTATTGCGATATTTTGTCAAACATTTAAAAAATTGTATTATTTGTACAGGGTGTATCAAAACACTGAACTTAGTTCTTTTCAAAATTTTCAAATGGAACACTATATATTTTTACATTTTCGAATTGCCTGTTCAGTTCTTAACACATTTTACAAACTATGTTTTATACTTAAATCCAGCCGTTAATAAGTTATTAATTTATTTGAATATCTTAAGATGTTTTATAAAAACAATACAACTTTATTATAATTGCAATGAAACAGTTCGCTTAAAAATAAATTAACAAACTAATAGAACGTACAAACTTTAACAACATAAAAATTTAATTATTTTATGGAATATAATAAAGTTGTATTGTTTTTAAAAAAATCTTAAGATTTTAATATAAAATTAATACCTTATTAACGGCTGGATTTATGTATAGAACATGGTTTGTAAAATGTGTTGAGAATTGAACAGGTAATTCGAAAATGTAAAAATATATAGGGTGTTCCATTTGAAAATTTGTAAAAAAACTAAGTTCAGTGTTTTGATACACCCTGTACAAATAATACATTTTTTTCAATGTTTGACATAATATCGCAATAATAGAGAATATGCCAAAACTACTTCAAACAGAAAACAATTTTTTGTTGTTGTTATTAGAAAATTACAAGGTGTTGAAAATGTTCCTATTTTCTTACAAAATTGGTCATTATTTCTAAACTCCTCTGTATAATCCCATACTTGATACATCAAAATACTCAGAAAAATGAATGCTTTTAGATTATCAAATAAAAATATATAGTTTGTATTTAAAAAAACATTACTAGATTTGTAACGCAGTTATGGGACACTCTGTATAAATGTAACTATTTTTAAATTATGCCGCTCCTCTAGCCTGACAACTTTTGCATTTAAAGATTTCTCCCAATTCTTATGATAAATGAAATATTGAGCTTTGACACAGTCCTGGGACACCCTGTATGTGAAGCAAAATTTCCCTCCCCTATGACTATTTTGAAAAAATTTATAATCTATTTTTCATACGCCACAACTTTGGATATCAGCACGAGATCAGGCCAATTTATCGTAAACAGTTCATCGTAAAACTATTTACCGTAACAAAAATTTATCGTGAAACAATTTATCGTATGGAGAATTTAACACTGAGAATATCATAAAAAAAATAATACATACCATATGATAGCATATAGAGATTACATTTTTCATTATTTTTGAATCATAACTTTTAACTGTCATTGTTTAGGGTTGGTTAGTTTTTGTTAGGTATATATTAACCTAACAAAGAAACTAACCTCCCTATTTTCACCTCTTACTAAAATTGCAATTGAAAACGATTAAATGTAAAATGTAATAAGCAACAAAATACCTATTTGTATAATAATTACCTTATGAAGTTAATAGTACAAACTTTACTCACATTGGCGCTTATTTCATTATGATACTTGCCTATCCACGGGGGTCCAACTGTTACCGACTGAGAATGAGGAAATTTTTCTTTATGTAAACGTCGTTTTTAGTAAGGTTCAACAGGTGCTAGATGGCAGCACTAGTATTAAAAAGTCATAGCATTATGATGAGGAGGGCGAGCGGTAAGAGGAACATTTCAGAATTATTGTCGCCATTTGCGATATTTTTGTGCTAAAAACTATTTTAACTGTGTTTCGACAGTATTTTCTGTGGTTTCGACTTTAAATTGAATAAGTATGTCTGATCAGTTTAGTGCTAATAAAAATAAACATTTATGCTAACAATAAGTGTGTATAATTAATCAAGAACAAATTGGAGTAAAATGTCATACATTACGTCGTAATTTGGATATCAGTAAGTAAAACTTTATTTTGAATTTTAATTGATTATGTATATTGAAATAAAAAAAAATACATAAGTTGAAAATAACTGAATTTCATTGAAATAGTTTTATATTTAATTTAATATGATTGTTTCTTATGTATGAAGCATAAAGTTTTAGGGGCACGAAACAAAAAAGTAAAGGAAATAAAACAAATAAGATAGTTTATGGTGCAAATAAATTCCACAAATTAAAATTAATATGATTTTTACCATTATTTTGAATATACCTACATATAATCATAAAAAAAAGTATAAGTACTAATAAAAATTATGAAATACAATTTCATTTTGAAATATATTTTTTTGTATTTACACATTATACTTAAATGTTAATGATGTGTTTTATTTATAATATAAATATATAATCATATATACCTATTCATTGTATGATTACAGTGCCACCCGCTGAATTTGTGAAGATGATGAATGATCTGTTCGACAGTATAAACTGCAGAGAAAAGACTCCAAAGTGGCAGAATGTTCTATCTTGTTTTGTTACAGAAGAATCCGAACATTGAAGGTATGTTAACATAACATAATATATCGAAATTTAGATATTTCTTATAAAAACATTTTAAAACAACAATATTTATGGTTCACTAATTTTAAATTTTATTTTATATGAACAGATTCTGGACACAGATAGAACAGAATCTTCTAAATTGGAGTTTTAACCGGAATGACAGTTCCTATCGATCACTTTCACTCAAAGGATGGTGGGGCAACGATTCAAGCTGTGAAGAACGTTTGGCAAGAGATTAAATCGTCAGGTGTCAGGATAATGAAAACGCCTTAATCAGGACCCATCATCAGAATGATGTACCGGACAACAATAATTCTGAGAAAACTATAATATCTGGACCAGTGTTATTTGTAATGACAGACATTGTATGTGTACATTTTGTACACAATGCTTGTTACCAAGATTAAGCATATTTTATTATCTCATTTGATATTTCGCTTTCAATGTTGATTAAAATCTGAACAATATCCAGTTTTGAGTAAATCTGATTTCCATTAAATCTTTTTGTGGCCTTACGCCCAGTATTATCAGCTTTAACAAAATGCTCCTTTAACTAACTGTCATATTATCAATAGATCGAAGCATAACACATTTAATTAAATAGATTTTAAATTATCTGCAGTATTTCTTTACAACGTATATTATGTCTATCTTTCATTGAGAGCTTAAATATTGATTTAAATCACGTTTGTAATACACCAAATTTACTTTAAAGGAGCATTTAGTGCTAAAGGAGCTTTAAATTGAAGAGTACGTCCAAATTTTGTAAATAAATAACAGAAGAGTAAAAGAAGCTCCAAATAAAATCCTCAAATGATATAATATACCTACGAGCAAAAGATATCAAAATAAAATAAATGTATTTAACAATGCAACTATAGAAATTGTACTCGCAATGTTTTCAGAATTTTTAATGGAACTTCTTTTACTCTGTTATTTATTTATAAAATCTGAGCTCACTGTTGATTTATTTCAATTTTCTGAGAAATTTTACAAATCATGCAATATTTATCTTTTTCTATCATTTATCAAACCTTGTTGCTTCCAGAGAAATACCTTAATTAAATATGATAGATATTGTATTAATTATAGTTAATCTTTTAATTAATTTAACATTTTTTTTTGTTTTTCCAATTTATATAATATATTTATGTTTGCATGCTTTCTAGAAAAAAATGATAATAAATATTTGTAAAAATATTTTGTTTTATTTCAATTATTTTCATTACAGATTTACAGTTTAAATGCAAAATATTGTAATTACAATAAATTATATCATATTTGGTGATATATTTTATTGTAGTTGCAATATTTTGCATCTAAACTGTTGAGTATAATACAAAATATATATTGGAATGAAAAGGGATTTGAATTTCGCGCTACGGAATGGTATAGTTAGTTCAACAGTCGCCAGGCGGCAGCACATATAGCGATCAAAATTTTTTAACGTTGAGTTGAACACCCGTGTGCCTATCTACAGACTATTTCTTGTTCCTAGTGATTTTAGTTTTCTCAAACTGCGGAGGTTATAATAGACAAGTACCATAAAATGAATAAACTGGAGTTAGAATATAATTTTCAACATTCACATGAGAACTAAAAACGTTGGAAATGTATATGTATAATATTCTCAATAATATATTTTTAATACGATTGTTTTGGAGCCACTGGTATTTAAATTAACTATTACATTTACGCATGCGCGTTGCTTTATTTGTTAAACATTGTGATACATATCTACAAACATAACCTATATATTTAATGTAAAAATACAATAATGAATAAACATACATATTAATCAATATTAATGTTTAATATTACCTGTAATTCTTGCTTGTAATATTTTGAAAATTCATCGTAAACATCAATATCTTCCATAAGGTCGATTTCTTCTTTTATATCTTCTTGTTTAACAGGAAACATGTTTATATGTATACTTCTGATATTGAGGTTAACTCACTATTTAAAATATAAACTAAATGATAACTGTCGACTACTTTACTCAAATAATAGAGACAGATTCACTGAGAATTATCACAAAGTATTAAACTAACAATTAGTAGAATATAACAGAGAATGTTTAACTACATTTATTAGATATCTGATCTCACAGCTATTCATACAATGGTGGACATTACTAGACATCATGTGTTACGTATACCAGTGTTTCTAAACCGGTGCACTCACTATAGATAATGTCACCCCACCCCTCCATACTTATCTGAAACAACAATCTGAAAATATTGTAATTTAAAAAAAAATAACTCAGTTCAGTTAAAAATATTTATTAACAAATAATACACTAAATAGACATAAATATACATATAAAAATTATAAAGTAATTAATTTTGCCTTTAAACCGTTATAACTTATTAAAAAAAACAACTCCTTTTCAACCCCTACTAAATTACCCCTAACCCCTTGGCCGACTACGTTCAACGATTTTTTAATGTTTAGGTATAAAATTACATAACGTAAATGTACGTTCACCGACCCTGCATGTAAAACCGACCAGTATAGTTTTTTTTAAATAATTCAAATTTAACGGTTTCTACATAGCAAATGTATTTCAACAATCATGTAACAAAGAGACAACATTTTTTGATTGTTGAAATACATTTGCTATGTAGAAACCGTTAAATTTGAATTATTTAAAAAAAACTATACTGGTCGGTTTTACATGCAGGGTCAGTGAACGTACATTTACGTTATGTACTAATATTTGTTGATAAATTTGTTTTTATATTTTTGAGTATTTTATTTTACTACAAACAGAGCCCGGTCTAGCTTTTCCGCCGCTCCGGGCAAAAAGTAGTTTTGCCGCCCCTTATACACTCATTAAAGAAGTACCAATTTGTAAATTATTAATATTTGTTAACTCATAGAGGAGTGAAAATTAAATAAATGTTATCTTCTTTACGAATTCAGGGGTATTTTGAGTTTTCAAACGTTTGTTGATAATTATACCGCAGTTGAATATTTTTTTTTTTTACAATTTTTAAAGTTGCTCAATTTTTAAAGTGTCCCATGGCGGACAGTTAATCTCAGGATTGATGAATTTAAAAAAAAAAACGGTATCTTCAAAAGAAAGGTCCCTTACGTGACAATTTACCACAATTTGCCAAAAATAAAAAAATAAATAAAAAATGGCGGATGTTTGAAAAATAAGTTTAAAAAACACCTCTCTTTTTCATTATTCTCTGCTAAAAAAATATTATAATTAATTTTTTGGCAAAATGTGGTAAATTGGCATACAAAATATCTCAACGAACAAAACAAGACCAAAATCATTGAAATCGGCCGAGTAGTTTCGGAGATTAACTGTCCGCCATTTGAAAAAAAAAAGTAGTTTAGAGAAACAGCTGCCTGAAACAGAGTTAGGAAGTATGGAGTAATGGAAGCGCGCGAACACATTCACTAATTTCACTATATTAAAATTCGAATTTAATAAAGAAAATTGGGGGTGATTTTTAAAAGTATAAGGATTGAGAAATTGCAAAAAACAAAAAATCGATTTTTTGAAATTTACAAGGTGGGTCAAGTACCTTAAAATTCATATCACGCAGGTATTTTAATATGCTTCTGTGAAACGCATCTGTTTTTTTCTTTTTTGACAGGGGGGTGCAAGTGCACCTCCTTGCACCCCCCTTCCGGCGCCCATGACTATACTTACTTATACTATATGTATGTATATTTCATATACATATTGTGTATAAGAAAGTAAAAACCGTTATTCATTTTCATTAAAATGTTTTAAAATATGTCTATTATATGAAGTTTTTCGATTAGAGCTGTATTCGCATTGGTCGCATTTAAATGGTTGTTCATTAGTATGCGTCATTTTGTGTATAATTAAACTACCTTTATGTCTACAACTATATTCACACTGTTCGCATTTAAAAGGTCGCTGATTGGTATGTCTTAATTTATGAGAAGTCAAATTACTTTTTTTTGTGCTACTATATTCACACTGGTCGCATTTAAATGGTCGCTCATTAGAGTGTATTAATTTATGTGTATTCAAATCACAATTTCGTGTAAAGCTATATTCACACTGCTCGCATTTAAATGGTCGTTCATTATTGTGTTTCATTTTATGTGTATTTAAGCTAACCTTATGTCTACAGCTATATTCACATTGATCGCATTTAAAAGGTCGCTCATTGGTATGTATTAATTTATGAGAAGTCAAATTACTTTTTTTTGTGCTACTATATTCACACTGGTCGCATTTAATAAGTCGCTTTTTAGACTTTGTTAAATATTTATCAGTGTCATTTGTATCTTCACTAAGATCTTCATTTTGTTGTTCTTCATTTTTAATTTCGACATCTGGTAGATTTTCTTCTTTAACATCTAAGTTTTCCTGCAAAACGACAATTATTTAATTAAAAAATAAATAAAATGGATACTTATCTATTATAACCTCCGCAGTTTGAAAAAACTAAAATTATTAGGAACATAACATAATCAGATCTACAGATAGGCAAGTGTCATGTATTATTTGACATCTTCTTGGTTTTAAAGAATTATAAAATGACTAAAGTTAGAAGTCCCCAAAATAATAATAATGGTACTTGTCTATTATAACTTCTGCAGTTTGAAAAAAATAAAATCACTAGAACATAACATAATCAGGTCTACAGATAGGCAAGTGTCATGTATTATTTGACATCTTCTTGGTTTTAAAGAATTATAAAATGACTAAAGTTAGAAGTCCCCAAAATAAAAATAATGGTACTTGTCTACTATAACTTCTGCAGTTTGAAAAAACTAAAATTATTAGGAACATAACATAATAAGGTCTACAGATAGGCAAGTACTGTCATGTATTATTTGATATAATCAGCGCCAATGTGAGTAAAGCTTGGTACTATTAAATTCAATATTCATGTTTGTATAAATATTCATTATTTTTGAATGATAACTTTTAACTGTCATTGTTTAGGGTTGGTTAGTTTTTTTTAGGTATATTTTAACCTAACAAAGAAACTAACCTCCCTATTTTCACCTCTTACCATAATTGCAATTGAAAACGATTAAATCTTCACATCATAATGTAATTAGCAACAAAATACCTATTTGTATAATAATTACCTTATGAAATTAATAGTACAAACTTTACTCACATTGGCGCTTATTTCATCATGACACACCCTATACTACACATTATTTCTTGTTCCTAGTGATTTTAGTTTTCTCAAACTGTGGAGGTTATAATAGACAAGTACCATAAAATAAATAAACTGAAGTTAGAATAGAATTTTCAACATTTACATGAGAACTACATAGTGATGTAACGAATGTATGATTTTAAACATTCGCGAATGCAAATATATTAGCTGTCGATATTTGCGAATGCGAATATTGGCTGGTCGATATTCTCGAATACGAATATTGACTTTTAGAAAAAAAAGCTAAGCTTTTGATTAAAAAACGATATTTTTATTTGTTAATACATCATATTATATTCGCAACTTTACATGCGAATGCGAATGTTTAAAAATGTGCGAATTTTCGCGAATGCGAATATTCGTTACATCACTAATGATAACTAAAACTGTTGGAAATGTATATTTTTTATTTTCTCAATAATATATTTTTAATATGTTTGTTTTAGAGTCGCTGGTATTTAAATTTACTATTACATTGACGCATGCGCGTTATATATCTATTGCGAAATGTACATACATATGTACATACATACAGGCCCGGATTTACCATGCAGGCAGTGTAGGCACGTGCCTAGAGCGGCAAAAATTTAGGGGCGGCAGATCTTGAAAAAATAACCTAAAAATATTTTTTTGGCAACGAAAAAAAAAAAAAAAAAAAAAGGTAATTCATATGAAAAATATCACTTTTTTTTATTTTTATTCCATGAAAAGGGCGGCAATTTTCGTAACTGCCTACGGGCGGCAAATTTGTAAATCCGGCCCTGCATACATACATTTATTTACTGTCAAACTATATACATTTTTACCTAAAATTAATAATGTTTAAAATTACCTCTAATTCTTGCTTGTAATATTTTGAAAACTCATCATAAACATCAATATCTTCCAGAAGGTCGGTTTCTTCTTTTATATCTTCTTGTTTAACAGGAAACATGTTTATATACTTCTGATATTGAGGTTCACTCACTATTTACAAATTTACAATATAAATTAAATGATAATTGTCGACTACTTTACTCAAATAATAGAGACAGACTCACTGAGAATTATCACAACATATTAAACTAACAATTAGTAGAATATAACAGAGAATGTTTAACTACATTTATTAGATATCTGATCTCACAGCTATTCATACAATGGTGGACATTACTAGACTAGACATGTGTTACGTATATCAGTGTTTCTAAACCGGTGCACTCACTATAGATAATGTCACCCACCCTTCCATACTTACCGGAAACAACAATCTGAAAATATGGTGGACATTTCACATTACTAGACATGTGTTACGTATACCAGTGTTACTAAACCGGTGCACTGGGCACTGTCTATAGATAATGTCACCCCTTGCCCCTTGATACTTACCGGAAACAATATTATAATACCCGATCTGAAAATCATATTATTATTTTCAATAAAAAAATCAATCTAGTAAAAAAATTTATTAACAAATAATTTACAAATAGACACAAATATACCTACATATATGATTTGTTACATTTAAAAGGTTGCTTATTATTACGTATTAATTTATGTCTACATAAACTATTTATGTAAACCAGTGGTTCCCAAACTCTTTTGGCCCACGGACCCTGGGTGAAAAACTACTTTTTGACACGCGCAGTTGATTTTAGTACCACTTCGCCAATTTTTATTCGATTACGTTGAAATTTTAACACAATGAAGAAGATAGATAAAGCTACTAGTTTATTTGTGTTAATGCGCTTTGATTTTTTTGCTACAAAATAGATTTTTTTCGTTTAAAAAATGATTTTCGAAAGGAATAACTTTATGAATGTATATAATTTAAGGCTTTTTAGTTCAATTAGGACCCATAGCTTCATTCTGAATGATCTTTGGTTGAAGTCATTGATTCAAAATATATATATACGAATTTGAATGTTTGCATATCGAAAAAAACATTTCTTTGTAATATTACAAAAAACAAGAGCCGATTGAGCAAAATGGTGGTAATTTTTGGATTCAGCGTGTCCAAATCGATTTTAATTTTCCACGGACCCCCTGAACGATGCCAGGGACCCCTTGCGGTCCGTAGGGACCACTTTGGGAACCACTGATGTAAACTATTTAACGATGTTCTGGTCGTACAATCTGAGGCAAAAATAACATAAATCTAAATGAAATGAAAGAACAAAATTAAATTATGAATTATTCACTTTAAATGCTTGTTGGAAAATCAAATTCGTTTTTAATATTCTGGATATGAAAGTAGCTAGGAGATGAAAAACAAAAGGGTGTTGTTGTGAATAAAGAAAATTATTGTAATACGTATTCATATACGGTTGTACGGAATAATGAAACTAATAAAATAAAGTTAATACAATTATAGTTATTATTGTTTATTTACTGATTCCACTGTCAAAAGTACTTATGTTTAAAACCTTATTTCGTATTTTAACTGTTATTGTAGCCAAAAAATTAATATATTTGTTAATGATATGAAACATTTTGTTTGTGTCATTTGAATTCATCTGTCAGAAATAAAAAAAAACCCAAAAAAATTTTTTATTATAAATGACTTCACAAGTGAAAATACTATTAAATAACACAAGAAATAATATTAAATAACACTCTTTAAAGCATAAATGCAATGAAAATTATAATATAAGTTGTTTAAATGCATAAATATATGGAAAAAAATATGACAATTTAAAGTACAAGCCGTGGCAACGTAATTGCAATCTGATTGGTCCAATTCGAACTGTCATTCTATTTGTGCATACATTTAGTATTCAGTGCACTGTTGCCAATTTATCACTTTTACTTTTCATAATGTTTTCTTACACAATATTTTTTTTTCTCTGAAATGAGTTAGTAAAAACTAATAAGTTTTCACAGAAGTAAAACAGATAGTTTTTACTATAAATAGAAAAAAAAAAAATATTTTTCTCATTGTTTTTTCGGTGTTTAAATAAGGTTTGAATTAGAATTTTTTCAGATCTCCATAAGAAGACGTGTTAAAATGTACAAACTTTAAACTGCTATAACTTTTAAACGCGTGTAGTAAATCGCATCTAAATTGCGTTATTGGTCTTATCATACTTAAAATTACATTCTGTCAAATTTTTAATATCCTGTAATTGTTTTTAATTACCGCCAGAACATCCTTAAAAGATCACTTATTAGTATGTGTTATTTTATGTTTATTAAAGCTAATCTTATGTATACTACTATATTCACACTGTTCGCATTTAAAAGGTCGCTCATTACTATGTGTTAATTTATGAGTAGTCAAACTACTTTTTCGACTACAACTATATTCACACTGCTCGCATTTAAATGGTTGCTCATTAGTATGTCTTAATTTATGTCTTTTCAAATCACAATTTCGTGTGAAGCTATATTCGCATTGGTCGCATTTAAAAAGTCGCTCATTAGTATGTGTTAATTTATGTCTTTTCAAGTCACCACTTTGTACACAACTATATTCACACTGGTTACATTTAAATGGTCGTTCATTAGTGTGTCTTAATTTATGTTTATTCAAATCATTATTTTGTGTACTACTATACTCACATTGGTCGCACTTAAATGGTCGTTCATTAGTATGTCTTAATTTATGTCTTTTCAAATCACAATTTCGTGTGAAGCTATTTTCGCATTGGTCGCATTTAAATGGTCGCTCATTAGTGTGTCTTAATTTATGTGTATTGAAATGACTTTTTGATTTACTGCTATGTTCACATTGGTCGCATTTAAAAGGTCGTTCATTAGAGTGTTTTAATTTATGTGAATTAAAATTACCTTTATGTGTACTACTATATTCACATTGGTCGCATTTAAATGGTCTCTTATTAGAATGTGTTAAATATTTGTCACTGTGTTTTGTATCTTCACTAAGATCTTCATTTTGTTGTTTCTTGTTATTAATGTCCATATCTGGTAGATTTTCTTCTTTAATTTCCAAGTCTTCCTGCAAAACGACAATTATCTCGTTAAAAAATTAATAAAATAAGTCAACTGTAGTTACAATAGAATTTTCAACATATATTTTAGAGCTAAAAACGTTGATATGTACACTATATTTTCTCTATAATACACTTTTAATATGATTGTTTTAGAGCCACTGTTTTTTATTTAACGCATGCGCGTTATATGTCAAACATTGCTACATATTGTATACACTCACCGCTTGATAAACCGACGAAGTTGGTAATTGAACCGCTTGATAAACCGACGTCGAGAGGGGCCCCCACCACCGTGCCAACCTCAACGTTGATTGGCGAATTTAAACTACACGGAGAGATAGCAATCACGGTAGTATTATGGAGGGGATTGGAGAAAGTCGGCATATCGCGCGTTTGGTCCGTCGGTCATCCAAGCTGCCGGTTAATAAAAGGTCGGTTTATCAAGCGATGAGTGTATGTATTATCTAGTATCTACCAACACTATAAAACTATAATATACATTTGAATCTATATTAATTATGTTTAATATTACCTGTATTTCTTGCCTGATATTGTATATTGAATATTCATAATTAACATCAATATCTTCCAGAAGATCGATTTCTTCTTTTATATCTATATCTTCTTGTTTAACAGGAAACATGTTTATATAGGTACTTCTGATATTGAGGTTCACTCACTATTTACAAATTTACAATATAAATTAAATGATAATTGTCGACTACTTTACTCAAATAATAGAGACAGATTCACTGAGAATTATCACAACATATTAAACTAACAATTAGTAGAATATAACAGAGAATGTTTAACTACATTTATTAGATATCTGATCTCACAGCTATTCATACAATGGTGGACATTACTAGACTAGACATGTGTTACGTATACCAGTGTTTCTTAACCGGTGCACTGGCTATAGATAATGTCACCCCCCACCCCACCGTTACTTACCGGAAACATAAATCTGAAAATATTATAATTAAAAAAAAAAAATCAGTTCAGTTAAAAATATTTATTAACAAATAATACACAAAATAGACATAAATATACATATAAAAATTATAAAGTAATTAATTTTGCCTTTAAGGGGTTAGGTGTAGTCAGAGACATGAAAAAATGACAATTTTAAATAATTTTTTTTGCCAGTAAATTATTTTATTTTATAAAAGTAAAAACATAACATAATTAAATACTATGGCTAGGCCATAAAATGCACACCCCTTAAACATAAAAAAATGTATTAACTTATAATATCGAAAATACGGTACAGGTACAATATAATTGGTGAAACTTAAAAGGATGTTTGAAAAAAAAGATTGGAGGTAATTAATATTAATATAAATATATAATATGAAGTTTATCACTCATTAAGATTTTTTAGAAAATCAACAATGAATCTTGATATCAATCGATTATTACCTTTTTTTATTTAAATTTAAGATGTATTGTAATAAAACAACAATCATTTTAATTTACAATTTTTATATAACATATTTTTTTTGTAAAATGTATAAAGTAAATAAATTAATTAATATCTAATAATAATTAAAAAGATAAATACATCCACATATTGCAGCGATAACAGCTGTGTTCACCTGATGTTTAGCATTTAAAATGAAACAACAATGTAACGTTTATAGGTTATATGACGTATATAATATATTTGTTTTAAAAATGCAAACTTACCACATTTTATCTTGATTAAAAAGATTGATTGGCTTTGAATAAAATAATTAAAATACAGCACATATCGATGTACATGTATTTATATATTAATTAACACAATATAATAATTATGGAATTTGAAGTGTCATATATAGAAATAACGCCTACTACTATTAATAAATTATAAATAGCAACTACTCTATTTGTAAAAAAATTTCTTGTCAAAATATGAATTTTTGTTTAAATAAACTGCATATTTCGTTACTTCTAGTTATCCAATTTTGTTGAGTTTTAATAGGGTTCTATTCTGATAATAGATGAAGTGAATTCAAAAGGATTGGTGCAAATTTATTTCGAATTGTAGCCTGTAGTTCGGCGTTTCTATCAAAAAAGCGGGTTAAATCGACAAATTGAACTTTATTTATATTTTTATAACAGAAAATTAAAACCGATCGATATTAAACTAAGCAAAAATGGAGACTGTAATGTTTTCTATCAGAAAATGTAAAAATGTAAGTGAGATACTGAAGAAATTTAAGATATAATACTCATTTTATCAATTTATATACGAAAAAAAATTTTAGGACGAGAGTAGAACACACTTCCAAGCAGAGCCTGCTTGGGGTGTGCAATAAGGTTTCGACTTGACTTGACAGAAATTTTAGAAAAAAAAAATTAATAATTTTAAAAGTAATGGCTGTTTGTGTTGATCCAGTTCCAACCGAAGCTCCTTGCGGTGACCATCACTTATCTTTGGAAATTCATTCAAATTCAATCGGACAAAAAAAATTAGTTTTATTAATAGATAATCTAGTGCCTGATCGAAGTTTTTTTTTTCTTTCTTAAATTAACAAAATGGCAGTCTCAGGAAAAAATTTTCCAGATTTTCGGAAAAAAATCAACAGTTAATTGTTTATAACAAATCGAAATTAAAAATAAAATAAAAATCCTTCGATCAGGCACTAGTTTTTCATGTTTTCAAAAAGCTATAGGTTTTCGAGCTACAGTGGTCACCAGTTCAAAAAACATAGTTTTGAGAAAAACGCATTTAAAGTTTTAAACTCAATTTACGTAAAGTAATATGTATTATTACTTAATGTTTACGATTTCTTAATGTTTAGGTATAAAATTACATATGTACCAATATTTTTTAATAATTTTATTTTACTACAAACTACAAATAGGTAGTTAACCCGGCGTCATGGGGGTTGGGTCTGTGATACCCGTCACATTTTATATCGCTTCTAGTTCGGTTACTATGCGTGCGACGTTGCCGTTCTTTTCAATAGCTGGAGCTGTTGAGTTGTTCTATGCATCGCAGGTCACACGTTATTCGTGCGGCAGCCGTAGTGGGAGTTACACGTGCACAAAATTGAAAAAGGTATGTGAGATCCAACCCAGCTGTTTGTTAGTGTAACAATTTCGCGCCAATAGGTTTAGATGTTATTTTATTTAGATTATGATTAAAAGTGATTAATTGTTTTTTTCTTCTAAAGATAATTTAGCTTCCTACAAAAAAGTGTCATTAAAACATTAAGACTGATTGTTAATTAGAGAAGAGAAAGATTTTGTTGATATTTGTCGTAATTTTTTCAAAGCTCTATAAATATGATTAAAACATAATTTAATACGATGTTTGTGTTTCATTTATTTGCATAAATACCTAAAAAACTAAACACGAATAAAATATTAACTTTATTATTTATAAAGTATTGGATAATTGTTATCTAATGAACGGGTCTGTGAGACCCACCCGGGCGTCCGCGCAGAGCTGTCAATACTTCAAGTAAAATACTTGAAAAAGTACTTCAAGTACCAAAAAGTACTTTACTTCAAGTACTTTTGAAAATTGCGCAATGTACTTGATACTTGAAGTAATTTTTTAAAAATACTTGAATTTAGTACTTGATTTTGCAAGTAAAATACTTCAAGTATTTTACTTCAAGTATATTTTTAAATACACCATGTCGTTTTTCAAGTACTTACTTTAATAAACTGATTTTCCATAAGAAAAGTTTTTTTAAACAAAATAATTAATTTTATCACTTATAAAAACATGGAAAGAAATTTATAAAGCCTTTAAAAATATTTTAAAGATATCAAAGATGTATATTTGTTGATTATTTACGATATACCTACTTACTACCTATACTCTGTTTTATTTAAGTTTGCAGCGGTTGCCGGGGATTTGACGGTAGGAATCGTGACTCGGTATACACCCTCGCCCTTAAAACTTTTTTTTGTTATTCTCTCATTTATATACCTTTTAAGATGAAAATTGGGATAAATGACGTAGATTGATGGTCCAAAAACAGAAATTATGAGATTTAAAAAAAAATTTTGATAGACGAAGTGTTCAAATTTTTTTAGTTGCCCCATTGCATTGACCAGAATGTTATTAGATAGGTTTCCTAAAATGCAACAAAACATTTTTTGGAACCTTTTGATTTTAACACTTCAGTCACGAGATATTTGCTTTCAAAGTCGTTATTCAAGCGCCCCCCTAGCCCTCTAATTTCTAATACGGATAATTCAAAATACACAACATAAATCTATAGATGGGTTCTAATATGTTATGTTATTTATATGTTATTTTCTATTATAAAAAATAGTTTTAACAATTAAAATTTTTAATTGAGTGACATAAATAAAACAATATTTTAAAATTTATTTTTAAGAAACAATAAGAAATTAAAATCAGTTTCATACATTCTGAAATATCCAATACTTAAAAAACACATAATAAAAACATAATTTATTAATAATATGTGGCCGCGGCCCGCAAACAAAAGCTCAGCTGATTTTCACGTGTTTTTAAGTATTTTTTTTTATTCGAATACTTGACACTACCCTTGTTAGGTAATGAAGATAATATGTATATAAATATTTAAAATCACCTTTTTTTTTGTATTTTAATGGTTCTAACAATTAAAATTTAAAATGTACTTGAAATAAGTTACTTGAATTTTCAAGTACTTTTCGGTACTTGAAGTACTTTACTTCAAGTACTTTTAAATATTGCGCAATGTACTTGAAACTTGAAGTACTGTCACTAAATACTTGGTACTTGTACTTGAAGTACCTTGACTAAGTACTTTTGACAGCTCTGCGTCCGTGTAACACTTTTCCACCCCCATGACGCCGGGTTAAGAAAATAATAAAAAAATTAAACCTTACAATTAAAAAGGTCACTCATTAGTATGTTTTAATTTATGTTTATTAAAACTCGCTTTATGTCTACAACTATATTCACACTGTTTGCATTTAAAAGGTCGCTTATTAGAATACCTTAATTTATGACTAGTCAAACTACTTTTTTGTATACAAGTATATTCACATCGGTCGCATTTAAAAGGTCGTTCATTACTATGTATTAATTTATGAGTAGTCAAACTACTTTTTTGTCTACAACTATATTCACACTGCTCGCATTTAAATGGTCGCTCATTAGTATGTCTTAATCTATGTCTTTTCAAAACACAATTTCGTGTGAAGCTATTTTCGCATTGGTCGCATTTAAAAGGTCGCTCATTAGTATGTGTTAATTTATGTCTTTTCAAATCACCAATTTGTACACAACTATATTCACAATGCTCGCATTTAAAAGGTCGTTCATTAGTATGTATTAATTTATGACTAGTCAAACTACTTTTTTGTCTACAACTATATTCACACTGCTCGCATTTAAATGGTCGCTCATTAGTATGTCTTAATTTATGTCTTTTCAAAACACAATTTCGTGTGAAGCTATTTTCGCATTGGTCGCATTTAAAAGGTCGTTCATTAGTATGTATTAATTTATGAGTAGTCAAACTACTTTTTTGTCTACAACTATATTCACACTGCTCACATTTAAATGGTCGCTCATTAGTATGTCTTAATCTATGTCTTTTCAAAACACAATTTCGTGTGAAGCTATTTTCGCATTGGTCGCATTTAAAAGGTCGCTCATTAGTATGTGTTAATTTATGTCTTTTCAAATCACCAATTTGTACACAACTATATTCACAATGCTCGCATTTAAAAGGTCGTTCATTAGTATGTATTAATTTATGACTAGTCAAACTACTTTTTTGTCTACAACTATATTCACACTGCTCGCATTTAAATGGTCGCTCATTAGTATGTCTTAATCTATGTCTTTTCAAAACACAATTTCGTGTGAAGCTATTTTCGCATTGGTCGCATTTAAAAGGTCGCTCATTAGTATGTGTTAATTTATGTCTTTTCAAATCACCAATTTGTACACAACTATATTCACAATGCTCGCATTTAAAAGGTCGTTCATTAGTATGTATTAATTTATGAGTAGTCAAACTACTTTTTTGTCTACAACTATATTCACACTGCTCGCATTTAAATGGTCGCTCATTAGTATGTCTTAATCTATGTCTTTTCAAAACACAATTTCGTGTGAAGCTATTTTCGCATTGGTCGCATTTAAAAGGTCGCTCATTAGTATGTGTTAATTTATGTCTTTTCAAATCACCAATTTGTACACAACTATATTCACAATGCTCGCATTTAAAAGGTCGTTCATTAGTATGTATTAATTTATGACTAGTCAAACTACTTTTTTGTCTACAACTATATTCACACTGCTCGCATTTAAATGGTCGCTCATTAGTATGTCTTAATCTATGTCTTTTCAAAACACAATTTCGTGTGAAGCTATTTTCGCATTGGTCGCATTTAAAAGGTCGCTCATTAGTATGTGTTAATTTATGTCTTTTCAAATCACCAATTTGTACACAACTAAATTCACATCGGTCACATTTAAATGGTCGTTCATTAGTGTGTCTTAATTTATGTTTATTCAAATCATTATTTTGTGTACAACTATACTCGCATTTGTCGCACTTAAATGGTCGTTCATTAGTATGTCTTAATTTATGTCTTTTCAAATCACAATTTCGTGTGAAGCTATTTTCGCATTGGTCGCATTTAAAAAGTCGTTCGTTAGAGTGTTTTATTTTATGTGAATTAAAATTACCTTTATGTGTACTACTATATTCACACTGGTCACATTTAAATGGTGGCTTATTAGTATATTTTGTATCTTCTTTACTAAGATCTTCATTTTGTTGTTTCTCGTTTTTAATGTCGATATCTGGTAGCTTTTCTTCTTTAATTATCAAGTCTTCCTGCAATACGACAATTATCTCGTTAAAAAATAAATAAAATTAGTCAACTGTAGTTACAAAAGAATTTTCAACATAATTTAGAGCTAAAAACGTCGATAATGTTCATTTTTTATTTTCTCTATGGAGAAGTTACATAAATAAAATTAAACTACAATTAAAGCCTTAGGCCGGCTCCACACATTGGCGCCAACGCTGGCGTCAGCGTTGGCTGATATTTGTTGAACAGCGCCCACACATTGGAGTAACAATAGCCAACATTAAAAAAGAGTCAATGTAATGGCCAACATCCCAACATGTCTGTCAGTTCTTGAATTTCAGCACTATGCATTTTAACCTAACCTAAAATCATCCGACTGCTGTCAAAAACATCTAGCATGTCGTTATTATAAATCGTTGCCGGTGCCGTTGCAATTATTATTTCTAATAATTATATTTTACCGTCTATATTCGAATTGTTCATTGGCCAATATGTGGTCGGGGTACCGACGTTGGCTCCAACTCCTTTGATGATTCGTCGAAAAACCGACAACGAATGGCCAACATCCAACATTGGCCCCAATGTTGGTTTTAGTGAATTTTAATCCCAATGTCTCGCTCCACACATTAGACAAAACTGTTGGTACCAACGTTGGCGCCAATGTGTGGAGCCGGGGTTATAATAACAACTTTAAGCATCTGTTTGCATAGAATCCATAGATTAAAAACTCCCTAAGAAGTTGAAAAATTATGAAATAATTTGGAGCACTAAAACGATAGATAACCCAAATACATAGTACTTATATATAAATATATGTATTGTATATGTATCTAAATACAAACATTTAATTTTTATTTACTGTAAAACTATATAAGTATTATTCGTGTTTTTAATTACCTTGTATTCTTGTTTATAATATATAGCAAATTCATCATAAACTTCAATATCTTGTAGAAGATTGGTTTCGTCTTCAATTTCAGTAACTTCTTGTTTCACGTGTAACATTTTTACATACTTTATTTGATCTTGATATCAAAGATTATTAATAAAATAAGTAAAACTGTGACACTCTGGACTACGTTACTTCGTTGAGATCTAATGTAAGAGAAATTATTAAACTCACAATAAATAAAATACAACAACGGACGATAGCTAGTTGAAGTTATCTGACACCAGTCGCGTTACTCGCTAGTGACCATAGATAAGGGTGGTTCAATGGTAGATATCTGCTATAAACCAGTGTTTCTCAACATGCAGGTGCACATTGGTCCGAGAGACCCTATTTTGTATCTGAAAGTTATACGATTTAAATAATATTCATTTAATAAGGTTTTTTAGGGCACTGATTTCAAATTTTATAAAATAATTCAGGATACATAATGGTGGAGTAATATGTCATATTATTTAAAATTTAAACATAAAATACTCAGATCCTATGTTGTATTTTTTTAATGTATGTACAATGTACATATGTATATCAAAAATACATCTAATAAAACGGGCAAGTGCGTGTTGGGCACGCACATGATAGGGTTCCGTAGTCATTCTCACTACGATTTATAAAAAGTAATTTTCAAAATTTTCATGACTGAAGGGTTAAAATCAAAAAGTCATTTGACTTTTATTATTGCATTTTAGGAGACCTATCAAATGACACCCCACTCAATGGGGTAAATGAAAAAAATGTGAGTTCACTTTTCAATCTATGAAAAGGGGGTCCAAAATATTTTTGACAATGTTCGTTATAGTTTTCAGTGAAAGTACTAATTAAAAGCTACATTCTAATTTTTTTCAGATTTTTTGAATCGATAGTTTAGAAAATAGAGGGGGGGGGGACGCTCTGACAGCGACATTAAAAAGCAAATATATCGCGACTGAAGGGTTAAAATCAAAAAGTTATTTGACGTTTTTTATTGAATTTTACGAGACCTATTAAATGACACCCCACTCAATAGGGTAAGTGGGGAAAAAATGTAAGTTCAATTTTCAGTCTATGAAAGGGGGGTCCAAAATATTTTTGACAATGTTCGTTATAATTTTCAGTGAAAGTACTAATTAAAATCTACGTTCTGGAATTTTTTCAGATTTTTTTAATTTATAGTTTAGAAAATAGAGGGGGGGACGCTTTTTTAATGACTTTGGAGAGAAAATACATCGTGATCGAAGGGTTAAAATTAAAAATTTCTGTTACATTTTTTGTTGCATTTTATGAGACCTTTCTAACGACACCCCACTCAATGGTGTAGGTGAAATTTTTTTTTTGAAAACACTTTTCATTTTATGAAAGGGGGGTCTAAAAAATTTTTATTTTCAAAAATCTTATCATTTCTGTTTTTGGGTCATTAATCTACGACCGTATGCCAAATTTCATCTTATTATCTCAAAATTTTTGAAGACGGACGGACATGGAGAAACTATAAGGGTTCCTAGTTTTCTACGGAACCCTTAAAATGAAGGTAGGTATGTAAAGTAATATGTGTAGAGCACATTTTCTTAAATAATGGTAGTTATTTCTACTAATATCTTAAAAAATCATCATAATGACGTAATTTTAAAACTCATATTTTTTTAAATTTTATCATAATAATTTTCTTTAGTATCAACTGTAAGTATATTTCTGAAAAATATATTAAAAAGGGGGAGGAGGAAAGGTTCTGATATGCGGGTTGCCTACTATAAATAATATCAGTATTTTTATTTCCAACAAAGTTAAAAACAATAAAAAATAACAAACGATTTATTAAAAAAAAAAAACTACAATTATAATGTTCCTATGTGCTATAATTTATGCAACTTAATTAAAATGCTATTGTTGGCTTTAGAGTTTGCCAGTCAAATATCAAGATAATATTAATTTTCTAATAACAAATAAACATTTTAACTAAAATAATAATAATAGGGAATGTACTAAAGTTTAAGGCTGAACATGCCATTAGAATTGCCATAAGAATTACTATAGAGAAATTACGGTTTTGTATTTTTGTATTCAGCTCTGACCAGTATTAATAAATCATTTAGGAAAAAACACTGATAAACTAGATTAATTTTTCTATGTCATGACACAAGGTTACTAAACATACTTTAATTAATAACCTTGGTCATGACATACATATATCACAAAAATTCTTGAAAAATACGGAAAAAAATATACCACGACATAAGTATTTGTTTAAGCTTTCTAATTTTATAATAATTCTGCTATTTTCATTTGAAAATATTGAATGTAAGCCTTAAAACATAAGAACTATTTCTATCCTTTGTAGCTTCATCTCTGTTTAAATTCGAGAATATCCCATTCCTTATATCTGACAATTTGAATTTGTATTGTTTCTATGGTAATATTTTCCCCTCAGGGCTAGACTTGTGCAAATGATTTTTGTTTTCTACGGTAGCGACATCTCGTAGAATTTAGTTTCGGAAAAATCGGCATGAACAGCCTTAAATAATTGAAAAGTTGCTGGTGAATAAAAACAATTGCAATATTTACATCGACCTAATATATTGCCCCTAGCTTTTAAACCTTATTGAATATTTATTTATTTATTTTATTTAATGAATCTCACTTTCAGATGTCTATGTAAAGTATTTATGTCTAATCAACATGCTTTTTTGGCTACAACTAAATTCACACTTGTCACATTTAAAGGTCGTTTTTTTAGAATGTGTTAATTTATGATTATTCAAAGTTCCTCTGTCTTTACTACTATATTCACACTGGGTACATTTAAATGGTCGTTTATTAGAATGTATTAATTTATGTTTATTCAAATCATAATTTCGATTAGACCTATATTCACACTGATCACATTTAAAAGGTCGTTTTTTAGAATGTGTTAATTTATGTTTATTCAAAGCTCCTCTGTCTTTACTACTATATTCACACTGCGCGCATTTATATGGTCGTTCATTAGAATGTATTAATTTATGTTTATTCAAAGTTCCTCTGTCTCTACTACTATATTCACATTGGTCGCATTTAAATGGTCGTTTATTAGAATGTATTAATTTATGATTATTCAAAGTTCTTCTGTATTTACTACTATATTCACACTGGTCACATTTAAAAGGTCGTTTATTAGAATGTATTAATTTATGATTATTCAAATTACACTTTTGTATACAACTGTATTCACATTGGTCGCATTTAAAAGGTCGTTTATTAGAATGTATTAATTTATGATAATTCAAACTACACTTTTGTATACAACTGTATTCACATTGGTCGCATTTAAAAGGTCGTTTATTAGAATGTGTTAATTTATGTGTATTCAAATGATCCTTTCGATTAGTACTATATTCACACTGGTTACATTTAAAAGGTCGTTTTTTAGAATGTGTTAATTTATGTTTATTCAATGTTCCTCTGTCTTTACTACTATATTCACACTGCGCGCATTTATATGGTCGTTCATTAGAATGTATTAATTTATGTTTATTCAATGTTCCTCTGTCTCTACTACTATATTCACATTGGTCGCATTTAAATGGTCGTTTATTAGAATGTATTAATTTATGATTATTCAAAGTTCTTCTGTATTTACTACTATATTCACACTGGTCACATTTAAAAGGTCGTTTATTAGAATGTATTAATTTATGATTATTCAAATTACACTTTTGTATACAACTGTATTCACATTGGTCGCATTTAAAAGGTCGTTTATTAGAATGTATTAATTTATGATTATTCAAACTATACTTTTGTATACAACTGTATTCACATTGGTCGCATTTAAAAGGTCGCTCATTAGAATGTGTTAATTTATGTGTATTCAAATGATCTTTTCGATTAGTACTATATTTACATTGGTCGCATTTAAAAGGTCGTTTATTAGAATGTTTTAATTTATGTTTATCAAATTTATTTTTTTGTGTACAACTAGTATCACTGAGGTCTTCATCTCCTTTTTGCTCATTTTGAACGTTGCTGTCCATTAGATTTTCTTTTTTGATTTCCAAGTCTCCCTGTAAAACGACAATTGATTAACTAACCGATACAATGTTAATTATCCGACAGTAACTGTTTGTTGGGAATTTAACAATGTTAGAGGGTTAACACCATGAAGTATATTATAAGCAGTGTTGCCAGTATGATTTCCGTAAAAAGTACGACAGGCTTACCAAAAAGGTACGAAATTTGAAAAAAAGGTACGGTTTTCAAAAAAATTAGAGGAATTGCTGTTTAATAGTTTATAAAATAGAAAAAAATATAGGAGGGACTGTCTATAAGTTATATCTCATTTGAGAGTGCTTGCTAGCTAAGTAGCAAGTTTTGTTAAATAATTGATTTGATAAATCTAGCGTAGCTCATCATATGACTACATTAAATCATAAAACGGACATTAATAATTTAAAATTAATTAAAACATGCAATAATAATCAATTAGACGCAGCAGAAAGCTTAGAAAATTTGAAGGATAAGAATAGTATTTTTAATGGAGGTACTGGACCTATCCCAGCTTCAATTCTTCTAGACCTTGCCGTTGATTGGTCTGAATCATTGAAGCGTGATAAGTCCTTTTAGTATATACAGGGTCCTCCAATAGTGCATTCCTCACGCACTTCCTGTAGTAGATAGAAAAAAAAGTTTGGTACTTAATATTATTGGTTTGATAAGATCAACGTCGTAAAATTATTTTCATTAATACAGGGTGTCCCATTTTTGCGCTGACACAAAAACAAACATTTTTTTAAATGGAACCCCCTATAAATTTTTCAGTATTCCGATGTCATATTTTAACCTCCATATTATCATCTATTCATTTATTGATTTAGTGACAGTGTTGCCAAATTATAAATTTTTTTCCGAAAAATAGTCCATAAACAGGGTAAACTTTAAAAAATCGTAGCGACCTCGTTTTTTTAGAAGCGATTGATTTTTTTAACAATATTATTAGTCCTGGTAAAGAGTAACATTTTGATAATAACCAATTTGAATTTAGTTGTACAGGCTGTCCATAAAAAAATGTCAAAATTTGCAAACTTAAAAATGATAAAAGTCATTTTTTTCAAATGTGACTACCCCATTTTTATTTCGCTATTCGATTGAGGTTTTTCTCCTTTTCAATTTGTATAGGGGATAACCTATGTCTAAACCCCATAGTTTCTCTGATATTCAATACTTTTAATAAAATTAACCTTTTTATTACACTTTTATGCATCGAAGTAGGCCGTGCTGATGAAAAACAAATGTAGTACTTAAGTATCAATGTAATATTTGATTAAAATTATTGTTTAAAACGGATAATACTTATGTAATAAAATTATTTCTTATATTTAAAAAAAATATGAAAAGTTACAAAATTGAAAAAACATAAAAGATAAAAGACCAAAATAAATGTTCTAAATGTCTTCTATTTTCATCTAGGCTCAAATCAATTTGCCGGCATGTTTTTTTCATCAGCACGGCCTACTTTGATGCATAAAAGTGTAATAAAAAGGTTAATTTTATTAAAAGTATTGAATATCAGAGAAACTATGGGGTTTAGACATAGTATATCCCCTACACAAATTGAAAAGGAGAAAAACTCCAATCGAATAGTGAAATAAAAAAGGGGTAGTCACATTTGAAAAAAATGACTTTTATCATTTTTAAGTTTGCAAATTTTAACATTTTTTTATGGACAGCCTGTACAACTAAATTCAAATTGGTTATTATCAAAATGTTACTCTTTACCAGTACTAATAATATTGTTAAAAAAATCAATCGCTTCTAAAAAAACGAGGTCGCTACGATTTTTTAAAGTTGACCCTGTTTATGGACTATTTTTCGGAAAAAAAATTATAATTTGGCAACACTGTCACTAAATCAAAAAATGAATAGATGATAATATGGAGGTTAAAATATGACATCGGAATACTGAAAAATTTATAGGGGGTTCCATTTAAAAAAATGTTTGTTTTTATTACAGCGCAAAAATGGGACACCCTGTATTAATGAAAATAATTTTACGACGTTGATCTTCTCAAACCAATAATATTATGTACCAAACTTTTTTTTCTATCTACTACAGGAAGTGCGTGAGGAATGCCGGACGCACTATTGGAGGACCCTGTATATAGGTTCTGACCAAGACTGTATCAGTCTGGAATCGTCAGGCTCCTGATGAGGACTTCTAGTGAAGTCGAAACACGTGTCGAGTGACATAAATTTTGTGGTTAAGGTGTATTTTTAGTTTAAGTGACTAAGAAACCACAGTTTCTCCGTTTTTCAAGTAAAAAAAAAATTTGTTAAAGACAATTTGAAATGTTTATTATTGTATATTTGTTGCATTGTAATTTGTGGTGAACGTTATGATGACAATGACGTTATTTAGTTTGTGTAATATTTTCTATTTTAATGACATGTTTCTGTAAAAGTAAAATTAAGTGTTTAATTTGTTACATTTTCAATGCAATAAAAACTTTTCTTAGTTTTACAGACAACAATCTTTGTGGGGCTAAAAGGTACGGAAAGAGCCGATTTCAGCCGAGGTACGATTTTGGTACGGTCGAGTCATAAATAGTACGAAAACCGTACTAAAAAGTACGTTCTGGCAACACTGATTATAAGGTGATTAAATTCAGTGGAAGGGGTAGACCGAAAAGATGAACCTGGATAGTATGTGCAGAAGTAAGGAATTTACTTTGTGCACAGTCACCGCTCTGTTAATTTATACCTTGCGGTACGCACACAACTATACGAGCGGTCCGAGCACGAGAAACCACTCAGCTCGGGGGTCATATTTTGACTCAACAAATTGTATTACAGAGATACAAAGTTCACCCTCCTTATTAAATGCTTCATGGTTAACACACATGCATATATGTATATAGTAAATAGGTTTTTTCAGGAATCAGAAAAAACTCTATTTATCACTGTTTGTCGTACGTCCGTCCTTTTTAGTCAAGGCAAAAATACAGGATGTCTAAATACAAGGGATCATTATGAAGATCTCGAAAGCTCTAAAAGATTGAGAAGTTACCTTTTATAGTGGACAGTTTACATGTACACGTAACAAAAATAAATATTTCATTTAATACAATTGTTTTAGAGCCACTGTTTTATTTTCCTTTTACATTTACGCATGCGCGTCATATGTCAAATATTAACATACATTTATTTTTTATTTACTCTAGCAAAAAACAGTATAATTATTCGTGTTTTTAATTACCTGATATTCTTGTTTATAATGTATAGCAAATTCATCAAAAACTTCAATATCTTGTAGAAGATTGGTTTCGTCTTCAATTTCAGTAACTTCTTCTTTCACGTGTAACATTTTTACACACTTTATTTGATCTTGATATCAAAGATTATTAATAAAATAACTAAAACTGTGACACTCTGGGCTACGTTACTTCGTTGAGATCTAATGTAAGTGAAATTATTAAACTCACAATAAATAAAATACAACAACGGACGCTAGCTAGTTGAAGTTATCTGACACCAGTCGCTACTCGCTAGTGACCATAGATAAGGGTGGTTCAATGGTAGATATCTGCTATAAACCAGTGTTTCTCAACATGCAGGTGCACATTGGTCCGAGAGACCCTATTTTGTATCTGAAAGTGATACGATTTAAATAATATTCATTTAATAAGGTTTTTTAGGGCACTGATTTCAAATTTTATAAAATAATTCAGGATACATAATGGTGGAGTAATATGTCATATTATTTAAAATTTAAACATAAAATACTCAGATCCTATGTTTTTTTAATGTATGTACAATGTACATATGTATATCAAAAATACATCTAAAAATGAAGGTAGGTATGTAAAGTAATATGTGTAGAGCACATTTTATTAAATAATGGTAGTTATTTCTACTAATATCTTAATCATAATGACGTAATTTTAAAACTCATATTCTTTTAAATTTTATCATAATAATTTTCTATAGTATCATCTGTAGGTATATTTCTGAAAAATATATTAAAAAGGGGGAGGAGGAAAGGTTCTGATATGCGGGTTGCCTACTATAAATAATATCAGTATTTTTTTATTTCCAACAAACTTAAAAACAATAAGAATCAACTTTAATTTATGTTGTAATATGTATCCTAGTGACTTTTATGTTAGGTTTTACAACTTGTTTACAGAATATTCAAAATAACTGATTGTCATTGCATTGTATCGATTGCATGATACAATAGGCTATTTGACTAATTTTAGAAAATATTTTTAAATTATTCTTTATTACATAATAAGCACACTACATTGATATTTCGGGGAGATCTACTGTATTATCAATAAAAATCAATGTTAAAGTTTAAATTTTCAAAACTGCGTCAGAAACGCTGTTTCTATCATGGCGCTGGTCATATGGTGCGTGTGACGTCACACGCAAGTAAATAAGTCATTGCCTTAATAAAACAGTGCATCTGAAGTGAATTTCATCTTCAAATTTAGTGGATAGAATGGTGTATAATGGTGTGTAGTGCCACAATGTATAAATACGTCTATAAAAAGTCCACACAAACTGTTTGTTTCTGTTCCAAAGAATCCCAAAAGACGAAAAATGTGGTTACAATAATTGAAAAGATCCAACGAGTATTTTATTGAATACAAATGTTTTTATGTGTGAAGATCACTTTGATATAAGTAATATTTAACTAGATAGTAGCTAAAAATATCGGTTCTTATAAAACGAAATAACATCTTTTCTGAATAACTATACTACTATACACGTGATTTTTGACAATTCTGACAGCGGCCACCGGTACACTCAGTATTAACCAACATCTTTAATAGGTACCTAACCTCTTAATATAGCTTAATCTTGCGGCATATAGGATTTCAAATGTTTTATGTGGTACTTACACTGCTGTTTTCACATTTTTAAGTTCCGCAGCACAGTAAGCAGCGTTATTCTTAAAAAAAGTGCAACCATAAAAGCGTCTACCTTAGATAGGTTGCTATAATCAGCTCGCACAAAATTTAATTCCATTTTGAAATTCGAAACGAATATTTATGCCACTAGTAATAAAATTTATCTAAAAACTGCTTCAAAAATAGCTGAAAAATCGAATATAATACTTTGATATAATACACAGAAAGCATAAAACGCGAACTCAACTTGCGTGTGACGTCACTAGAGCTGCAACCAATCACATACCGTTCCCGTCATAGATAAAATTTCAAAAATTATTATATTTTTTTTTCGTGTAATTTGCAAAAAATATACATAATTTATTTTAAAATAAAGTGAAATATGTTCTTTTATGCTATTATCTGATAGGATGACCACAATTTGTAGTATATTTTCAATGTTGTCAAATAGCCTATTAATAGTAATTGTATCATGTTTTGATTGTATCATTCAGTATCTTATAATGATAACACAGAACAATTTAACAAACGATTTATAAAAAAATACAATTATAATTGTACATACATAGTGTTCCTATGTGCTATAATTTATGCAACTTAATTAAAATGCTATCATTGGCTTTAGAGTTTGCCAGCCAAATATCAAGATAATATTAATTTTCTAATAATAAATAAACATTTTAACTAAAATAATAATAATAATAGGGAATGTAGTAAAGTTTAAATAATTGAAAAGTTGTTTGTGAACAAAAACAATTGCAATATTTACATCGACCTAATATATTGCCCCTAGCAGTGGCGTAACTACCGCCGGTCTGGCCGGTTAGATTGTCCGGGGCCCCGAAGCATCTAGAGGACCCCAAAAAGTGATGGAATTTTTTTTTAATTGCTGTGTTTTTTTTAGAATCGAAACGATCAATAAACTTTTTGGTGATTTTTCAGTTATTTTATTTTGAAATTCTAAAATTAAATATCAAAATCTCAAAAACTTGAAGATTTGGCGTATTATTAACTGTTTTTCATTTTAGTATTGTATTTTTTTTATAACGTTCTCGAACGTTTCCGTATCCATACCTCAAATATTTACATCTCTTCAAAATTCTAAGCAATAATTATTATTGTGGGGGGGAGGAGGAATAATGTAAAAAAATCCTGTCAAGGGTCCCCTTCTGAAAAATTGTCTGGGGCCCCCATTTCTATAGTTACGACACTGGCCCCTAGCTTTTAAACCTGTCTGAAAATTATTTTTTAATTAATGAATCTCACTTTCAGTTATCTATGTAAAGTATTTATGTCTAACCAACATGCTTTTTTGGGTACAACTAAATTCACACTGCTCGCATTTGAAACTTTGATTATTAGAATGTGTTAATTGATGTTTATTCAAATAAACCTTTTGATTACTACTATATTCACACTGGTCGCAATTAAAAAGTCGTTTATAAGAATGTGTTAATTTATGTTTATACAAATAAATTTTTCGATTACATCTATATTCACACTGATCACATTTAAAAGGTCGTTTATTAGAATGTGTTAATTGATGTTTATTCAAATAAACCTTTTGATTACTACTATATTCACACTGGTCGCAATTAAAAAGTCGTTTATTAGAATGTGTTAATTTATGTCTATACAAATAAACTTTTCGATTACTACTATATTCACACTGATCACATTTAAAAGGTCGTTTATTAGAATGTGTTAATTTATGTTTATTCAAAGCTCCTCTGTCTTTACAACTATATTCACACTTGGCGCATTTATATGGTCGTTCATTAGAATGTGTTAATTTATGTGAATTCAAAGTTCCTATTTTTTTACTACTATATTCACACTGGGCACATTTATATGGTCGTTCATTAGAATGTATTAATTTATGTGAATTCAAATGATCTTTTCGATAAGTACTATATTCACACTTGGCGCATTTATATGGTCGTTCATTAGAATGTATTAATTTATGATTATTCAAATTTCCTATGTTTTTACTACTATATTCACACTGATCACATTTAAATGGTCGTTCATTAGAATGTGTTAATTTATGTGAATACAAATGATTTTTTCGACAAGTACTATATTCACACTTGGCGCATTTATATGGTCGTTCATTAGAATGTATTAGCATATGTGAATTCAAATGAGCTTTTTGTCTACAAGTGTATTCACACTGGTCGCATTTAAAAGGTCGTTTATTAGAATGTGTTAATTTATGTTTATACAAACTTCCTTTGTCTTTACAACTATATTCACACTTGGCGCATTTATATGGTCGTTCATTAGAATGTATTAATTTATGAATATTCAAAGTTTCTTTCTTTTTACTACTGTATTCACATTGGTCGCATTTAAAAGGTCGTTCATTAGAATGTATTAATTTATGTACATTTAAATGACCTTTATGTTTACTACTGTATTTACATTGGTCGCATTTATAAAGTTGTTTATTAGAATGTTTTAATTTATGTTTATACAATATAGTTTTTTGTGTACAACTAGTATCACTGAGATCTTCGTTTTCTGTTTGTTCATTTTGAATATCGGTGCCTGTCAGATTTTCTTCTTTAACATCCACGTCTCCCTGCAAAACGACAATTTATTATATGTATATTATAATTTGCAGTCAATTTATCGTAAACAGTTTATCGTACAACAGTTCATCGTAAAACAATTTATCATAAGAACAATTTACCGTATGGACAATTTACCGTAAGAACAATTTATCGTATGAACAATTGTTTTACGATAAATTGTTGTACGATCAATTGTTTTTGACCGGATCCCGTATATTATCGATACAATGTCGATTAACTGATAATACTTTTAAAAATAACTATTTCATTGATTTTCCCAGATATGACACAGCACCCGAGTTAAGCTAGGTTTTTTCAGAATTCTGACAGACTGTGCCAAAAAGGTTGCCCATCACTGGGATAGGGGAATCGCGCGTTTAGATCGTCGCTAAAGTTAGCGGTCGTTAAATCGAAGGTCGTTCAACCGCTTGATGAGTGTAATACACTCAGCGTTCTACATAACGTTGTCATCGGTAATTCAATAATTCCACATAACGCCGGCTAGAGGAGCTCCCACCACCACGCCTAAAAGTTGACAGATACATAATAATAATAATAAAAATGGCGCTGTTGGTGAACGAGATCCTATGTATGTAGTTTGTTGGCTTTTTCAATTACATATGTACATACAAATACCATACGATGGATTCAGTCAACTATATACATTATGTATTATTTTTTATAATAAAATGTTAAAATAATTGGTATTACGTGTATATTTCACTTTCTTCATTTCTTTCATAAATTTATCCAATAAAATGTTAATTTTCTTTTGCAACTTTGATACTCTAGAACTCTAGACAATTGTTATTCGTTGATTTAATACTGGATGAAAAATGTATAGATTTCTATACAATCATATATATGCCAATAATTTATTTTTGTTATTTTCTTTTTTAATCGTTATCAAATTTTAAATAAAATGTACCTTACACATTTTTTTTATACTATTTATTATATTTCAATTTCAACGAAAATTGTATTGAATTTCATTTTTTTCCACATTGAGTCACACCAAAACACAAGTTTTGTGTATAAAATCTACATAGAAGACTAACAGCCGTATTCATAATTCCACCTTGAGGAATAAGGATCCCTTGTTACTCTATTTACGTTTCATAAACCTTCCTTGACAACCAAGGCTCCTTATATCTCAAGGCAGGTCGCTACCTTCCTTTAGGAAGGCTTAAATATCTGAGGAGCCCTTGAGATAAGGAACGATTATGAATACGGCTGTATAACATCAATTTGTTAATTTAAATTTGGCGCTGAAATATAGCAGTCACAATGGTATTATGGTGAGGGTTGGGGAAAGACGTTCTATAGAACTGTTAGAACATTGTACTATGGAACGGTCGTACTGTGGATGGACGTTTTATAGAACGCTGAGTGTATCTACTAACACAACCTATATTTACTGTAAATAAACCATAACTATTTTAAATCAATGTTTTTAACTTCTAATTACCTGGTATTCTTGTTTATAATGTATAGAAAATTCATCATAAACATCTATATCTTGTAGAAGATTGGTTTCGTCTTCAGTTTCAATAACTTCTTGTTTCACATGTAACATTTTTATACACTTTATTCAATCTTGATGTTAAAGTTTATTAATAAAATAAACTGTGTATCTGGACTTCGTAACTTCGTTAAGAACTACCAGAAAGTATTAAAATGTAGAATACAACTGGAACAGGTAGTTTTGACGTGGTTTTGACCGTTTTGACATCACTCACTAGCGACCATTGACGACAAAGGGCGTTCCGGGCGCTAGCTAGCTGTCAAACAGAGCAGACATTTTACCATAGATAAAAAATATTTTACCAACTACATACACTCATCGCTTGATTTACCAACGTTGTTGGTAATTGAACCGCTTGAATTGACGGCGTTGAGAGGGGCCCCCACCACCGTGCCGACCTTCACGTTGATTGGTGAATTTAAATTTCCTGTAGAAATACAAATCACGGTAGTATTATGGAGGGGATTGGAGAAGGTAGGTAAATCGCGCGTTTGGCCCGCCGGTAAATCAAAGGTTGGTAAATCAAGCGATGAGTGTATGTACACTCATCTCGCGATTTACCGGCAGCTTGATTTACCGACGGATCAAACGCGCGATTTGCCGACTTTAGCCTATTCCCTCCATAATACTACATACCGTGATTGCTATTTCTACGCGAAATTTAAATTCACCAATCAATGTTGAGGTTGGCACGGTGGTGGGGGCCCCTCTCGACGTCAGGAATTCAAGCGGTTAAATTATCAATAACGTCGGTAATTCAAGCGATGAGTGTATATACAAGTCGCTAGAGGGTGACGTCAGAGCATACTTGTACACGGCTTGGACGGCTTGTGTCTGTTGTCTTCTGATTATAAATTTAAAATTAATACATTCTGAATGTTCTCAGAGGATCTGTCGTTGTTGGTGTAACACAGTTTTATTTATTTTATTAATACTTGGACCTCAAGATCGCATCAAGTGTGTAAAAATGTTTCACGCTAAGCAAGAAGATATAAAAGAAGAAAAAGAAGAAATCGATCCTCTGCAAGATATTGAATATGTTGAAGTTTATGATGAATTTGCAATGTATAAACAGGAACATCAGGTAATGAAAAACATTATTAATAATTAGAGTAATACAAAATTGTATTTACAGTACATAAATCAAGATTAAAATAGAGGTTAGATATTGTATTGACGTATGGCGCGCATGCGCAAATGTTAAAGTAAATGTACAGTGGTTCTAAATCAGTATTAAGGTCATTCGATCACTAGACGAGTTATTAGATATAAATGTGAATTTAATATATGTCATAAAACAACATTCAATGCGTTGATATTTGCAATTTGAAAAAGATCTACCGTACAGTTTAAAAGAAATTAATTATCAAAGTTAGTAATTTTAACATGGGAGATATGGCGAATCATACCGGCAACTGCATGTATTTGCATATATCGGATTAAATAAATTAGACAACACTTTAAAAAACTAAATAATAGATTTATTGAATATAACAGATTATGTCAAAAATAAAAAAAAGTACTTTTACCGTTTAGTTCGTGATAAATATTGATTTAAAATTCAGACAAATTGTATATGTCATTATCATTCATATTTGATTTTAATTAACATCACAATCTGACAACATTGCATTCAAAACCGTAGATAAAGAAAAGACAAATAACAACACTTACAAAATGATTTACATATTCTATGTTCGCATATTTAAAATGCTATATAATAAAATGAAATAATATTACATATTTTTAATTTATAACGTATTTTTATTATTGAAAAACGAAAAAAGTACATTTTTCATGTACTTATGTATGTTTATTAAATATAATGCTCATAATTCTATGTAAACCATAGACATATAGTACTAGACAGCGCGATCTGTATCGTACATTTGTAAATGTGGATCACGCTGTCCAGTACTATATGTCTATGATTTAAACTGACAGCGATTCTTTATTGTTTTTAAAACGGTACAATGTTGCCAGATTTATTTTGAGTTGGAAAACAAGTAGAGTCAAATAATAAACTTTTTAAATATTTAATAGTATAATTGTTTAAAAATCAAATGACGGATAATCTTATGATACGAGTAAATAAAAAAGACATTTTTAGATATTCATATATTTTCTATATGTTGCATAAAAAATAGTTGTATTTTTCATTAGCGTAGTATATTCTATGGCACTGATCGAATTACCTTAAATCATATATTAATTTACTTTAGCTACATAAATACAATATTATATGCTAGTAGTGCCACTTACATTTCTCTTTTAGTAGTGCCATTTACACATTCTCGTGTTATTGATGTGTTATTAATTACAAATAATTAGCTCAGAGCCGTATTATTTTTCTTACAAATGTTATTATAAAATATAAAACAAAAACTTAAAATTTCTAAACTACAAAAGTGTTATGATAGTACAGTAGTTAAATAAATAAATTACATTAAATAATTAGGCCAAGGCGGTATTAGTATTTATGAGGATACGTTAACTATCCTTGGTTAGGGCAATATATTAGGGTAAAAAGGTTAGTTAGTTTAAAAGCGGGAATTCAATTTCCGTTTTGGTTAGGGCAATTTATTGGGTTGAAATAAATTTGGTTAATCTTGGTTACGTTGAGGTTAACATTGATTCAATCTCCACCACAGCGAACTGTAAGCAGGATTTATTGCGTTTGTATTATTATTATTTGACAGAATCATTTAAAAATTTTAACCCTTAGTGTGCACACCTTCACAGCGAATCATTTCGTGCACATGGGGTCAAATTGACCCCAGGTCATTTTTGACCTCGAATATCTCGGTAACTATGCATTTTTCGGAAAAAAAGATTAAGTCAATTTTTGCAGTGAATTGATCGAACTTTAAGGCCGTGAAGTTAGATTTCCAAAAAAACCATTTATAGTATTTCAAAAACGTGCTCAAAGTTGACCCTTACCTGTGAATGATGTTCAGGTAAGAAAAAAGATGTGGGGTCAGTCTGACCCCGTATGCACACTAAGGGTTAAAAATTCGAAGAAATTTCCATTCGATCAAATGTTGTTCGAACAAAACTCCTTTCGAACAACTTACCTAGAACTTCAGAAAATCTACATTATAACGATTATCATAATTAATCATATGTTATTTTGCAGGGAGACGTGGAAATTAAACAAGAAAATCTGTCAGACATCGACATTCAAAATGAGCAGCAAAGAAATGAAGATCTCAGTGACGAATATTTAAATACTATCAATTATTGTGAAAGTAGTTCTTATCAAAACGTTAATTTCAATTCAAAAAAGTTAATACATTCAAATAAACGACCTTTTAAATGTGACCAGTGTGAATTAAGTTTTAGACGCAAGACCGATGTAAATCAACATAAATTAACACACTCTAATGAACGACCTTTTAAATGCGACCAGTGTGAATACAGTAGTAAACAGAAAGTTAATTTGAATACACATAAGTTAACTCATACAAATATACGACCTTTTAAATGTGACCTGTGTGAATATAGCTCTAATCGAAAATTTCATTTGACAACACATAAATTAACACATTCTAATGAACGACCATTTAAATGCGACCAGTGTGACTATTATACTAAATTTAAAAATAATTTGAATAGACATAAAGTAACACATTTAAACGAACGACCTTTTAAATGTGACCAATGTGAATGTGGTTTTAAAAAAAAAGAAATTTTGAATAGACATAAATTAATACATTCTAATGAACGACCTTTTCAATGCGACCAGTGTGAATATAGATGTAAACAGAAATATGATTTGAAGGCACATATTCGAACACATTTTAAAGACAAGAAATGTGAATGTAATTGTAATGATGAAGATTGTTTGAAAAACCATACACATTCTAATGAACGACTTTTTAAATGCGACCAATGTAAATTTAGTACTAATCGGAAAAGTTATTTGAAATCACATAAATTAACACATTCAAATATACGACCGTTTAAATGCGACCTGTGTGAATACAGTGCTAAATTTAAAACTAATTTGAATATACATAAACTAAAACATACAAATATATGACCTTTTAAATGTGACCTGTGTGAATGTGGTTTTAAAGAAAAAGGAGCTTTGAAAATACATAAATTAACACATTCTAAAATACGACCTTTAAAAAATGAGATCTTGTAAACTCTATTCAGTTTAGTGTTATCTATTTAATATGTTATTTATTATGTAATTTGTAATGTACATAAATAATATGTAGCTACGTATCAGGGATTGTATAAAATAGAAAGCCTTAAATCTTATTTCAAACGTATCTGGACTTTAATATTTTGTTTATTAGTTTATAATAAATATGTTCCAATATCGTTTATGTGATTTTGTTATTTTAACAATAAAGGCCCTAAATTTTATTTAATATAATATGTACCTGAACTTTTTTTAAATAATAAAATTGTATAGGGTCATTTTAGGTGAAACGCACCACATTTCATTAATTGCTTATAATAGTATATTATACCACGAGTCAATAATGATAGCTATTATTACCAAGGAATAATTTTCGAACCGAGCCGCGTAGCGGCTCGGTTCGAAAAAAATTCCGAGTTAATAATAGCCATTATTGCGAGTAGTATACTGTACTTTATCTACGACTATTTTAATTACTTTAATAAAACACAACTGAATACAAGAAATGCAAACATAAAACACAAGCATTTTTGTTATAATTTCAAATTAATATAAATTAAACAATACCATGGAAACAAAATACACAAACTCTGTGGTGTCCAAAAATATTAAAATTAGTAATATTACAGTTAATAAACTGAACAAGTTTTGTACTATCAACAACTTTACTAGAATTTTTATCCATCTCAATACAAATACACAAACACTAGGTGTTTTATTTGACAGTCGTAAATAAATTTTTTAGACTTAAAGTTTGTGTATTTTGTTTCCATGGTATTATTTAATTTGAGGAATTTTCTGATTGGTGCATTAGAGGGCAATAATGACTATTATTACCCTCTAATGCACCAATCAGAAAATTTCTCTTTCGTCATAGTTCCCTCTGGGATTAATATATCGCATTATATAGTAAAAACTACGTATGTAATGTATGTATTATGTTTATCGTGGATAAAATATTAAATAAATACAAATGAATGTATGTGTGAATCTTATTTGTTTATTTATTTCAATGTTTTTAAAAAAATATAACAAAAAGTCTAAAAAAAAATTTTTTATATCGTAATTTGCATTTAAAAAAAGGTTGTAAAAGTGCATCTCTCCCTAGGGCTATGGGTTAGATGCAACTCAGACTAGAGAGAAAGGCACTTTTTTAGGGTTCTGTAGAAAACTAGGAACCCTTATAGTTTCTCCATGTCCGTCCGTCCTGAAAAATTTTGTCATAAAAAGATGAAATTTGGTATACGGTCGTAGATTGATGACCCAAAAACAGAAATGATAAGATTTTTGAAAATAAAATTTTTTTTAGACCCTCCTTTCATAAAATGAAGTGTTTTCAAAAAAAAAAAATTCACTTACACCATTCAGTGGGATGTCGTTAGAAAGGTCTCCTAAAATGCAACAAAAAATGTAACAGAAATTTTTAATTTTAACCCTTCGTTCACGATGTATTTTCTCTCCAAAGTCATTCAAAAAGCGCCCCCCCCCCTATTTTCTAAACTATCAATTAAAAAAATCTGAAAAAATTCCAGAATGTAGATTGTAATTAGTACTTTCACTGAAAATTATAACGAACATTGTCAAAAATATTTTGGACCCCCCTTTCATAGACTAAAAATTGAACTTACATTTTTTCCCCACTTACCCTATTGAGTGCGATGTCATTTAATAGGTCTCGTAAAATGCAATAAAAAACGTCAAATAACTTTTTTATTTTAACCCTTCAGTCGCGATATATTTGCTTTTTAATGTCGCTGTCAGAGCGTCCCCACCCCTCTATTTTCTAAACTATCGATTCAAAAAATCTGAAAAAAATTCAGAATGTAGCTTTTAATAAGTACTTTCACTGAAAATTATAACGAACATTGTCGAAAATATTTTGGACCCCCTTTTCATAGATTGAAAAGTGAACTCACATTTTTTTCATTTACCCCATTGAGTGGGGTGTCATTTGATAGGTCTCCTAAAATGCAATAATAAAAGTCAAATGACTTTTTGATTTTAACCCTTCAGTCACGAAAATTTTGAAAAATACTTTTTATAAATCGTAGTGAGAATGACTACGGAACCCTATCATGCGCGTGCCCAACATGCACTTGCCCGTTTTTATTATTTTTGTACCTTCTCTCTATTTCTATTATTTTTCTCTTCAACAAAATTAAATATTACACAATGGATGATACGTGGTATATATTTCATGGAGCATTTTTAGGCAATCCGTGCAACAAATCCAATCCATTCGTAAACTGATTTTTTTAAAATTTTATACGCCTTCGATATGACATTCAGACTCATTTCTTTAGCCTGTTGATTTGAAATAGATTTTTTGAGTTGTTTTACTGTCGATGTTGCTCTGGCAGAACCAAGATGTGGGGTCCCGACATCCTATCACGGGACCCCAAATGGAATTATTGGAGAGCCCTCTAAGATTTTTTTCTCTCGATAAGTTTGTATGACATTTTTTATTACTTTTTAGTCTCTCAAGAGGAAAAAAATATCATAGGAATGTTTAAAATACTTTTTTATGTAGGTCTTTCAATTAAAAAAAAAATATTTTTTATAAATACCAACCAATTAGTTTTTTGCTCACCGCGCCGGGCCCACTTTAACCTCTGGCTCCAGGACTAAAGTCCTGTCAGTCCCCTTATATAGGGGTTCTGGAAAGAGGCATTTACTTTCATTTTATACATCCTTTACATGTTTAAAAAAAGATAATAATTTGATGGTGCATCTACCCTTATATTAAGGGAGAGATGCACCTGTGCCCTATAAAAACCAGAGTGCCGAAAAAAATGTCAAAACATGTTATTATAGCGAGAGAAGAAACTAATGTCACTATTTAATTCATCTAAAATAGTTTAAACTACGTAACAACAAAGTAAAGAAAATTTTATTGACCGTTCACAAAAATATTTTGCACAATTTTTAAAGCAATGAAAAGTTTTGTAATTTTTTTTGCACGGAAACAAAACAATAGACATGTTTTTTTAAATAAAAAATTATAAAAAAACCTTTTTTTAAAAACAATTTGCCTTTAAAAAACCAACTAAAAAGCTGAAAATAAAATTCGGTTAGACTCGTTCGTTCTAAATATAGCATTTTAAAAAAAGTTGATTTTGTTCATACTAGAAGAGTTAAAAAAAGTATCTTCTAGTATGAACAAAATCAACTTTTTTTAAAATGCAATATTTAGAACGAACGAGTCTAACCGAATTTTATTTTCAGCTTTTTAGTTGGTTTTTTAAAGGCAAATTGTTTTTTAAAAAAAAGGTTTTTTTATAATTTTTTATTTTTGACTTTTTAGTTAAACATATAGAAAGAACAAAATTCAAAAACGTTCATGTTAACATACCTTCTGAATCTTTACCAATAAAAAACAATTTTTAATTTCGTTTTTATATCATGTTAGTGATGATCATTATACAATTATATTTTTTCTATAAATTAATTATCACTAAAACACATCACGTATATGGTATATTTATTAATATTTATTGATTTTAATAGATTTCCTTCTATTTCTATCTTTGCCCAATGTCAATAATAAAAAATATTTTCAACTGACACTACTGACAGATTTTTTAAAACATGTAGCTATGGAAATGAAATATTTCGGTTGTAACTTAACTTTCGTTATCGCTGTGTTTTTTAATTGTATTAGTATATATAGTTCATTCGTTGCCACAAACATATAAATAAATAAATAAATTATAAATATCGCGGTGAGTTAAATAAGGCAAATTTAATTAGATTATCTTCATAGACAAGAATGACATTATTGGCAGTTGAATAATTGCTGTCAACCTTTTGGTGTAGCCGGTACAAAAAACGGTGCATCTCTCCTTATGGTGCGTCTCATCCGAAATGACCCTACCTACATTTGAATTAATGATATATTTTTGTGTTTTATTTTACACATTTCCTAATTCCTAATATTATCTTGACATTATATATAATGCTTTGTTATTCCATATTAATAATAATTAATATAATAATAATCTAAATAATATTTATTAAATAAACAAATATTTCATACATTACCTGAAATTTTTGGGCATTATACAGGCTGGTCCGATTTGGGATACAAATATTTTAGGAGCTGATTTCCTGGATCATTGTTAGTAATAAATTATATGGAAAGGGGGGGGGGTCTATCTTTAACACCATCTTATAGAGTAATATAGAGTATTTAAAAAAGTTCCTTTAGAGTAATAATTATGTATATCAAAGATTTTTTCATTACTTCCATAGTATGGTAGTGGAACTGTTATGCCCCTGATGAAGACTTCCTGTGAAGTCCAAACACGTGTCGGGTGACATTGTTTTATTGAGGTTAAGGTGTATAATTTTAGTTTGACTAAGAAGCCACAATTTCTTCGTTTTTAGGGTTCCGAAGAAACCCTATTAATCTCACTTTGTCGTCCGTCCGTCCGTCCTTTTCACTCAAAGCTCAATAGCTCGTAAACTATATAAGCTAGAACCTTGAAATTTTCACTGAATATGTAAAATGACACCCTCTAGTAAAATATGTATATTTTTTTAGGGGTAGGGGGTGCTAAGAAGCTAAAGACAGGCAAAAAAATATTTTTTTTATACCAAGGCAAGTGGCACATCAAAATGTGTAACCAAGCTAGTGTAATTTGATCCTTATTCTTATTTTTTTATAAATCAAAAATGGCGCCTACAGGGGGCTTTAAATCAAATTCAAAAAAACAAAAAAATGTATTCCAAGTCGTGTGGGGTGTCAAAATGTAGATATCAGTGAGTAGAATATGACACTATTTTTTTTTTTTTATAAATCAAAAATGGCGCCTACAGGGGGCTCCAAGCAAAGATTTTGTCTGCCCCCCCCCCTCTAACTCATTAACTGCTGACTCAAAAAATCTGAAAAAAATTAGGTAATGAGGCTTTGGTGAGACTACCAACGACAAATACTAAAGTCACCAATATCATTTCAAATTTTGGAGAAAAAGGGAGGGATGTCATAAATTTTTATTTTTTTATCTGGGCATGTGGGGTGTCGAAATGTAGATCTCAGTGAGTAGAATATGACACTATTAATTAATCCTATTTTTATATTTATTTTTAACTCAAATATGCACCTGTAAATGGCTCTAAACAGTCCACGTAGTATATACTTCGGAACCCTTATGGCATACACTGGTGTATGTCTTGACAAATTTTTTAATAGTAAATCATATATGATGGAAAAATGAGGATATAAATTATAGACAATAATATACTCAATTATTTTTATTTAAAACATTTTTTCTTATTATATTTTCACCGTTTCAAAAATAATTCGAAAATTCAAAAATCGACAAGAGTATGAGAGTTTCTCAGAACTCAAAAGTCGTTTTATTAGTCTATTTGAATTTGGGTCTCACGAAGTCAGAATATTGTTATTATGGCTCGAACCTTTATTCTATTCTACCAATAAAAAAAAAACATATGCAATAAGCACTACACGTAGCACATTGCATTGCATCTAATACAATGTTTATTACAAAATATTTTTATTTAAATTAAATGATTAGATTCAACCTGATGTGCTATGTTTACCCGCAGATAATCGCATGAGACTACATTTTAAGGGTTATATACTCATATACAGGCGTTTTAATACCAGGTTAAAGTATGGGGATATCGGACACTGTAAGAGAAAATGATACGGTTAAATGAAACAAAAACAAAACAAAAAATCTTCATTGACATGATGCTGAAACATAGGAGATTCTATAAAAAGTCAAACTCTTAATAATTATATTTATTTATTATTAATCACACAAATATATACAAAACATGAGTCAAGCATAGACATAGATAGGGTTGTTAGAAGCTCAAGCTGTGAAAAGCGAACTAGTTCATTAAAAAAGAGGACAAATTGAAATTTTTTTCGAAATAAGATATTAATATTAACCATTGTTTGACACATTGGGGTCCAGTCAACCCTACGTTTTTAATCAAATGTGTTTTGTTTTACAGTTTCTTTCCCGCAGTAATTGAAAAAGTAATCAAAAGAAATGAAATTTTGACGTTTCATTCTGGTTTCTGTAATATTCCGTATTCACCGCGATTAATTTAATTACGTTTAATTATTGTTTATTACGTCCAAGCAGTCTGAAGAAGTTTGCAGTGCTGCCAACAATGGTATTCCATTTTGTTTGATTCTTTTCTCAATTACTGGGTTGAGTATTCCAATTTATTTTAATATACAGTCTTCAAAATAAACTTTTTAAATCCTATAAAAAAATTCTCAAGTAGAAATATTTAATATTTTATTTTGTACTAGGTGGGCCCGCGCGGCTTCGCTCGCGTGGACTACGCAATTATTTAATAGGATTTAAAAATATATATAGTTGAATGAAGTATAAACACGATTAGTTATTTTTCTAATAAAAACCAAACAACACTTAAATTACCTACCTAACAAAAGAGAATCAGAACAAAAAGTAAAAATAATTTTTGTTCTATTTAAATTTAAAAGTTTATTATTGAAAACAAATTAAACAATTGACACTTATAAGAATACCGGCCTGTTCCATCTGCCCAGCGCGGCGTCTAGTCGTAGTTCGCGCACATTGTCACGAATAATGTTATTGTATATAGGTACTTATTTCACGTTTTTTCCTAAACCGAAAGACCAAATTGGATTCTGTAAAAGGCAAATTATATACATTAAGTACTTATGACGATGAAATCATTTATTTCGATAAGTATTAAGGTTTTGCAGGTCATAAGTCCATGCAAACAGAACCCAAATATTTTATGTTTTCTTTGAAACATTAAAGCAGTCATTGTGGCTTAAATACAAAAGTTAGACATATGGTGTCGCGGACTTTATTGTAGGACTTTTGATTCTACACAATTCTTTAACACATTATTTTGTTCTATATTCAACGGTTGGTGCAGCGTATTGTAAAACAGCGCGCCGCCGGTAAAATTTTTCCGACTTAATTTACTATTATCGTCACTGCTTAGTTGTTATGTTACCTAACGTAACAAAATATAGTCTATAACCTGGCCAAAGAATGTACCTATGAATTAAAAAAGAAACCAAGTAAATCGGATAAGTGGTTCTCGAGTGATAAGCACACAAACAGACAGACAGAGAGACGTTGAGCTTTATATATATTAAGGATGATAATTTTTGTCGATTGGGTACAAAAATCCCAGTGTGTCAAGTATGTTATTCTAGAGAAGTGTGTCAAATAAAGATTAATATTAATATGTATGTTTAAAACCGAATTTGCCAAATTAAAAAAAGAAAACAAAGGAGGACATTTCAATATGAAAAAAAAAACTAAGAGATATTCTAGCAACCCTACATAGAGAGCATAGACCGTGCATTCTGTATGTATTAACATTATGGTCAATGCACTATGGGCCAGGATACCCTGTTCTGTGGCCAAAAGTCGAGGAGTTATCCGATTTAATTAAAATTCATTTTATAAGGGTTTTTTGGGACGCTGATTTAAATTTTTTTATAAAAATTAAAAAATTCAAAATGGCGGATCCAATATGGCGACCAATATATTTCAAATGTTATCCGATTTTAATGAAATTAATTTTATAAGGGACTTTTGGATCACTGATTTCAAATTTTGTACAAAAATTTAAAAATTCAAAATGGCGGATCCAATATGGCGACCATATATTATATATTTTCAAAGTTATCCAATTTAAATAAAAATTATTTTAGAAGAGTTTTTTGAGACACTATTTTTAAAACTTTTATAAAAATTTAAAAATTCAAAATGGCGGATCCAATATGGCGACTAATATATTTAAAAAATTATCCAATTTAAATAAAATTCATTTTATAAGGGTTCTTTGGGACATTGATTTCAATTTTTTTACAAAAACTTCAAAATTCAAAATAGCAGATCCAAAATGGCGACCAATATATTTCAAAAGTTATCCGATTTAAATAAAATTAATTTTATGTGTTTTTGGGAGATTGATTTCAATTTTTTACAAAAATATAAAATACGAAATGGCGGATCGAATAAATAATATGTAACATTTAATACATATTTTATAAAAAAAAATTATAAATTTTATGTTTGAAATCACTCTCGTAGATTCATTTCTTCTATAACTATATTATTTTTCTTATACTAGCTGACAATATCTATTTTTAATATAAAATTGTAATTTTTACAAAAAGTCAATTTTATTGAAATTTTATTAAATGTATTCAATATACACCTCTGGTCTAAATAATAATTGGTTTATATTGAAAATGGATAAAACTTATCAGTAATAAGCATTCTGCCAATTTTCATAACTTTACCATAATGAGATATCCAGATAATGAATGAAAACCAGTTGGGGGTATAATTTTTAAGGGGCTTTAACTCCCCCACGAAGAATTTTCGGATACATGTTCATATGAAATTTTTTGCTTAAAATAACATCCTCAATCTAGTATTAAAGTTTGAGACACCAATCCTGAATCAACTATAATTTTATACATTAGTATATCTATGTAAAATTTTATATGTATCAATCTTGCATTACGTTTAGAAGGGGTTCACAGCCAAGCAAATGAAAACGGGCAAAAAGGGGCAAATCTAGGCTGAAGTGAACATCCTAGAGAAGACATTTGTGAGTCTCATTACTTAATACAAGGTGGTATCTTGTGGTATTTGCATTCGGCAGCAGGTACTATGTTGAAAAATCTTGTTTTTATACACTAAAAATGTGGTAATACTTAAGTAAAACTGAAAATAACCCATTCCTGTGACATTTAAAATTATTTTTGAACTTCAACGAATGAAAAAATCCAAACATACGGTTTGGAATTTATGAATTTGCAATAAATATTGTATTTTACGAACGACAGTAACATTACATTTTTGTATACATTTTTCAACTTTGAGCCACTGTCATTTGAACAAGAATTGATTAATCAACATAAAATTTTCACAATAACTACTTCAATTAATGCTGAATGCAGTGATCTAATTCGTTTCCTCAGATTCTAAAGTAGACTTTTGGCCACAGAACAGGGTATCCTGGCCCATAGTGCAATGGTGTAAAATTTATTCAAAAAGTGAGAGTGATGCAGTGTATTGAATATTCATTCTAATGCAATAATTGATTGTGGCTTGTGGAAACAATTGTAATATTAACATTGACCTAATCTGTAGGTATATTGTCCCAAGCTTTTAAACCTCACTTAAAACTACTTTAATTTATCAAACTTCACTTTGAGGGTAATGGGGAGTTTACATTTGCTGTTTTGCTCGGCCGAATACTCGTAAGTGTCAACACCCGTCATCTCGTAATAGTGCCAGTCCGATCGCATACGTTCCGACTTGGCTTCAGGTCTACTTTTTCGTGCGATTGGCCTACTGGTGCGATCAAAAAGTATGTCTGTCAACAATATTATTTATTTCAAATCTCGCAAGGCGACAATACTATTATATTTATTATAACAATTAAAAGCATTAGTAGGTGGAATGAAAATAAAACTAATGAATTTGTTCAAGATATATGGCCTTTAAAAAATCATTGGAGATTTGTGAAAGTGGATTTATCATTTACGACGTTAAAAATAAAATAATTACTTATTACAGCTTATTTACAATTTGGTTTAGAGTACACGGTAGTTACATTTTGAACTGAAGTTAAAAGCAATTGATAAACGTCAAACAAGACAGCATGCTTATCATATTTTAATGTAGACAGAAAAGTACTAGCGCTAGTATCACCGTGCTGCTAATCGTCCGAGTGTAACAGCAAATGTAAACTCGGCATAAAGGTCGAAACACACTAGAGCGGCGCGACGCTTCACTACACTACACTACGCGTCGCAACAAAATATTCTATTTAATGTTTTAAATGAACCTAGTCGCACATGGGCGACACTACACTGCACGGCGCGTTACGTGCGATTGGTTATAAAAATGAAGTGTAGTGTAGTGAAGCGTCGCGCCGCTCTAGTGCGTTTCGACCTTAACTTGGATTCTGTGAGGTAAGTTGAACTCAAAATTATAAAATAATTACCATAAAGTCGCTCTTGGCACTGGTTTAGTGACGTAACTGAGCCAAAGCTTGCAGAGTGCTGCTACCTTGAGGACAAACTAAGAATTACTAAAATTACTAAATCAATGCCGGCAGCGACAAATCATTTTATCATTTTGGATTCAAAAAACCCTCCTCCTAGAGTCAAAATAACCCTGATTTACGAGGTACAAAACTTATGTCTAAACAAATTATGTATTTGGCTACCAATAAATTCACAATGGTCGTTTATTAGAATGTGTTAATTTGTGTTTCAAATTGCCTTTCAGTATACAACTATATTCATATTGGTTGAATTAAAATGGTCGTTTATTAGAATGTTTTAATTAATATCTATTTACATATATTACACTTTTATCTATAATTGTATTGACATTGGTCGTATTTAATAGGTCACTTATTAGAATGTGTTAATTTATGTATATTTAAAGTACTTTTCAATCTACAAATGTATTTACATTGGTCACATTTAAAAGGTCGTTCATTAGAATGTTTAAATTTATGTCTATACATATTACACTTATGTTTACATCTATATTCACACTGGTCACATTTAAATGGTCGTTTATTAGAATGTTTTAATTTATGTGAATTCATATTACACTTTCGTATAGAACTGTATTTACATTGGTCGCATTTAAATAGTCGTTTAGTAGAATGTATTAATTTATGGGTTTTCAAATCAGCTTTTCGTATAGTATCGTATTCACACTGGTCGCATTTAAATGGTCGTTCATCAGAATGTGTTAGTTTATGTCTATTCATATTACCCTTTTGTGTACAACTGTATTCACATTGATCGCATTTAAAAGGTAGTTTATTAGAATGTATTAATTTATGGGGTTTCAATACAGTTTTTCTTTTACTACTATATTCACACTGGTCGCATTTAAATGGTCGTTTGTTAGAATGTGTTAGTTTATGTGTATTTAAAGTACTTTTCTGTATAGAACTGTATTCACATTGGTCGCATTTAAAAGGTCGCTCATTAGAATGTGTTAATTTATGTGTATTTAAAGTTCTTTTCAGTCTACAACTGTATTCACATTGGTCGCATTTAAAAGGTCGCTCATTAGAATGTGTTAGTTTATGTGTATTTAAAGTATTTTTCAATCTACAACTGCATTCACATTGGTCGCATTTAAAATGTCGTTCATCAGAATGTATTAGTTTATGTCTATTCATATTACCCTTTTGTGTACAACTGTATTCACATTGGTCGCAATTAAATGGTCGTCTATTAGAATGTATTAATTTATGTGTATTCATTTTGCCCTTTTGTGTACAACTGTATTCACATTGGTCGCATTTAAAAGGTAGTTTATTAGAATGTATTAATTTATGGGTTTTCAATACAGTTTTTCTTTTACTACTATATTCACACTGGTCGCATTTAAATGGTCGTTTGTTAGAATGTGTTAGTTTATGTGTATTTAAAGTACTTTTCTGTATAGAACTGTATTCACATTGGTCGCATTTAAAAGGTCGCCCATTAGAATGTGTTAGTTTATGTGTATTTAAAGTACTTTTGTGTCTACAACTGTATTCACATTGGTCGCATTTAAATGGTCGTTTGTTAGAATGTATTAGTTTATGTGTATTCAAAGCACTTTTCTGTTTACAACTGTATTCACATTGGTCGCATTTAAAAGGTCGCTCATTAGAATGTGTTAGTTTATGTGTATTTAAAGTACTTTTGTGTTTACAACTGTATTCACATTGGTCGCATTTAAAAGGTCGTTTATTAGAATGTGTAAATTTATGTTTATCAAATTTAGTTTTTTGTGTACAACTAGTATCACTGAGGTCTTCATCTCCTTTTTGCTCATTTTGAACGTCGCTGTCTATTAGATTTTCTTTTTTGACTTCCAAGTCTCCCTGCAAAACAACAATTGTTTAACTAACCGATGCAATGTAAATTATCCGACAATACTTGTTTGTTGGGAATTTAATAATGTTAGGTTAGAGGGTTAACGCCATAGAGTAAGTGAGTCATAGCACTTTCTGTAAGTGGACGATAATCATAACAATAAGAGAAAGAAAAGTGTGAACCTACTTGTGTCTCTCAACAAACTGATTTGTTTGACAAAGATAGATAGCGGTTCATATTTTTTTTCTCTTTCTGTATCATTTAGTATCAAATTAGTATTTTCGGCTGGCTTACTGTCTCTATGTATATTATCTCTATGTTAACACACATGCATACATGTATATAGAAAATAGGTTTTTTCAGGGATCATAAGAAACTATATTTATCACTGTTTGTCGTCCGTCCGTCATTTTTAGTCAAAGCAAAATACTCGTCAAAAATACAAGATGTCTAAATACCAGGGACCACTATGGGGATCTCGGTAACTATAAGAGATAGAGATTCGTGTAAATAAAAGAAAAGTTACCTTTTATAGGGGACAGTTTACACAGTATACACTTTGTATACATTTATTTATATGTACATGTATAACAAAAATAAATATGTCATTTAATACAATGGTTTTAGAGCCACTGTTTTATTTTACTTTTACATTTACGCGTGCGCCTCATATGTCAAATAGTGCTATATGAATCTAACAGAATCTAAATACAAACATTTAGTTTTTATTTACTGTAAAACTATATAAGTATTATTCGTATTTTTAATTACCTGATATTCTTGTTTATAATGTATAGCAAAGTCATCATAAACCTCAATATCTTGCAGAAGATTGGTTTCGTCTTCAATTTCAGTAACTTCTTCTTTCACGTGTAACATTTTTACACTTTATTTGATCTTGAGTTCAAAGATTATTTATAAAATAACTAAAACTGTGACACTCTGGACTACGTTACTTCGTTGAGATCTAATGTAAGAGAAATTATTAAACTCACAATAAATAAAATACAACAACGGACGCTAGCTAGTTGAAGTTATCTGACACCAGTCGCTACTCGCTAGTGACCATAGATAATGGTGGTTCAATGGTAGATATCTGCTATAAACCAGTGTTTCTCAACATGCAGGTGCACATTGGTCCGAGAGACCCTATTTTGTATCTGAAAGTTATACGATTTAATAAGACGTAGACAAATTAATTTTTATTAAAATTCAAAAAAAATTAAAAACTTCATGAATATGTAAAAATAAAAAGTTAACCATTTAATAAATAACAATGCATTTTAGGTTGTGTAATTTATACATGTAATAGTACTGAAAATTTTAATAATGATTAGTGATTATCACCGCCAATTTAAGAAAAAAAATGAGTATCAGCAAAAAGAATGGAAAATTATTATAATATACACATACGAGGGTCGCAGCCGAAGGCTGAAACCCGAGTAAATTTGTGATTAGGTAATTTGTAGAAATGCCACGAATATTCGGCTGCTATTCGGTATTCGGCCTATTCGGCTACTTTTTTTTCTCAATATTCGGCCGATCTATCAGTGGTAAGTTATGATGAATGAAAAATTTTTTTTTGCATTTGTTGTTATACAGCAAACAAATGTTGTCTTCACTACAAATTTTATTATATTCCCGAAATAGGTGATTTTTTATTAAATGGTGCCATTTCGTAAAGTTTTTCTCGAACAAACAGTGATATTTTTTAAGATATACAGTGTATTATATTAAGGTGACCATCTGTCCTATTTTGAAGAGGACAGTTCTCTATTTTGGCCAACTGTCCTCTATAGAAAACGTGTCTTCTTTTTAAGTTTTCGAAACTTTTGTCCTCTTTTTTTGTTATTTGGTAAAATAAATGGTATTCATAAAATTACAAAAAAATTAATATTTTATTTTTCTCAAAAATAATAATAATTATTGAAATTAATCATTATTGACTTAAAATTTTCGTCAATAATGTATATTAATGTGACACGACCTACTCGCAAATGAAAGAAATACGCCCGCGAAATGCACTAAGTGTCGCCGAATATTCGGTGGCCGAATATTCGGCGCTTCGGTCGAGAGCCTAGCCGAATATTCGGTATTCGGTATTCGGCCAAATCACTATTCGTGGCATCTCTAGTAATTTGTACATGTAAGATTACTGAAAATTTTAATATTGATTATCTCCACCAAATTAAAAAATTGACTATAAAAAAAATAGTAGAGCGAGTATGATATATACAAATTCGAGGGTCGCAGACCCGAGTAAGTTTGTGTAAAAAATATGGCGTGAAAGGAGGTTGGGGCGCGAAGCGCCCAGGGGCGCAGCCCCTAGTTTAAAGTTATATATCATGTCAAAAAGCACGTGATTTTAAAAAAATTACAGGTCTGACGACAAGAAAAAAAACACTACTGAGTATATGCTATAATCAGAAATAAATAAAAATGTGAGATATTTCCCGTTATGCCACACAAAAAAATCACTGCATAAAAACTATAAATGTGTTGAAAATAAAATTAAGCCAATACTCTGTATAAAAGGATGAATCTAAATACAGTGAAACTTTGAAAAAAATCCACTGAAAGGTTTAAGATTTCATAAATTTCTAGTGAAAAAACTTTTCCTTGGCCTATTGGGATCCGTCAAATGAACGTACACCATCTGGTGGCAAAATTTGTAACTAGACTGGGGGTACAGTTTCTATGGTAATAGAATTTAATAATGAAAAAATAAATAATCTCAAGCATAAAACTGACAGATGAATCTACGGTTTATAGTAAAACTTACGATTAAATCACAATATTATGTTTTAAATCACCCAAAAATAAAATTAATGAAAGAACAGTAAGTACCAAGAAAGAATTTTACAAGTTTTCCTATATATAATTGATTTATTATAATATAAATATGTATTTAAAAGATTTGTTTGTTGAAAAATTGTAAACAATCAAAAATAAATAACGTATGCGTATTGTATTTGATGTTATTGCGTGATATTATCTGTAATTATAATGAGTGAATTTAAAATATGTGTACATTATAATACTTATATATACTATTGACACTGTCTTGTAATTTTTTAAAATTAAACTAAACCCTTAGCTGCGCCATGTTTTTTAAGCTCCTCCCATCTGACGGATCCCAATAGAATAGTTCCTGTGTAAATAGTTCCGCCTTAACTCCGCCCACCACTGCAAACTTAAATGAAATGGACTATAGTTCTATGAAACAATTGAATTGGTTTATAATAAAAACAAACGTAGGTAACTATAAGATTTAAGAGCTACCATTTGCCAAAGAATTAAACAATTGACTTTTTATGATGCAAATCGATTATACAGAGTGATCCAGACCACCCGTCCACTATGGTTTACGCCCAAACTATTGAAGATAGAGTTTTAGGATAAAAAATTTACTATATATATCGACCCTAAAGAATTTCAGGAAAATATTTTCAACCCCCTAAAACCGCTCCTTGGGGGTAGTTTGGGGGGTACATGCCCGTTTCTCAGTAAAATCAAATAGAATGGTATATAAAAAAGTACATATTTATAAAGATCATAAAAAATAAGAAACTTTCATAAAACAAAATTTTTTATACTTTCACTTGTTTAAAAAATATGGCGACTTGCTCTCAAATTTTAGGGTTTTACTAAAAGTGCTCTAATTTCGTTAAATATGAATGGAATTTAATAATTTTTTCAAATTTAGAAAGGAGAAATAATGATCTTTGTTAAGATGCATGATTATTTGAGATTTTAATAGTTTAAAGTGTCATACGCTACATACCAAAAATTCCAATGTTCAACTAGGGATAATTCAAAATTTTCAAATACAATGGTACATCAATTAATAATTTTTCTTAAAGAAGATATGTAAATAAACAACTTTTGTTAAAAAAAAAATAATTTAAAAATTATAATTTTGAGTTTTCAATTTTAAAAATTTAATTTTAAATTTTAAATTTTTTTAACAAAAATCGTTAATTTACATATCTTCTTTAAGAAAAATTATTAATTGATATACCATTGTATTTGAAAATTTTGAATTATCCCTAGTTGAACTTTTGAATTTTTGATATATCGCGTATGACACTTTAAACTATCAAAATCTCAAATAATCATACATCTTTACAAAGTTCATTATATCTACTTACCAAATTTAAAAAAATAATAAAATTCCATTAATATTTAACGAAATTAGAGCACTTTTAGTAAAACCCTAAAATTTGAGAGCAAGTCGCCATATTTTTTAAACAAGTGAAAGTATGAAAATTTTTGTTTTATGAAAGTTTCTTATTTTTTTATGATCTTTACAAATATGTACTTTTTGATATACCATTCCATTTGATTTTACTGAGAAACGGGCATGTACCCCTCAAACTACCCCCTAAGGAGCGGTTTTAGGGGGTTGAAAATATTTTCCTGAAATTCTTTAGGGTCGATATATATAGTAATTTTTTTATCTTCAATAGTTTGGGCGTAAAACATAGTGGACGGGTGGTCTGGATCACCCTGTATAAGTCTTTGGGAACACATACTAATAGTTGTACGAAAATTAAGGTTCTGCAATAACTTTTTTGTAAATTAAAGACATGCATGATTCCCAACTTCAGAGGGCTATATCTTAAAAGTTTGAGTTTTTAGGGCTTAGTTCCCCATTGAGACTTCTGATTTGACTATACAGGGTGTCCCATTTTAATCTATCACCCCCCTAATTTTTTTTATCTATCAATTAAATCAAAAAATGCTTCAAATAACAGTTGTTTGTTTTTGAGGGGGACCCAAAATGGCGTTATTAAATTTTTATTTTTTGGACGTCTTAATGGTCAAATAGGCCCAACTTTTTTTTTTCAAATGGAAACCTATATTTTTTATTACAATATCTTATTGTTTCGAAAAAAACCAGTAGCTTTTGTTTCAAAAATTTTTTTGTATGACTTCATTTTTTTTTAATATTCAACAAAATAATTTTAGATTTTAAATGTTTACTTATTTTTTACTCGAACCCCATTAACTTTAGAGGAAAAGTGTAAAAAAGAAAAAATGTTTATTTTAATATGATATAACTAGGAAAATTATTTCAGATTTTTTTATTTTATTTTTTTATTTGCTTTAATATTTTGAAGAGCAAAAGTTAACAAAAAATCCTGATATAATTTTCCTAGTTATATCAGATTAAAATAAACACTTTTTGTTTTTTACATTTTTCCTCTAAAGTTAATGAGTTTCGAGTAAAAAATTAGTAAAAATCTAAAATCTAAAATTATTTTGTTTAATATTAAAAAAAAATGAAGTCATACAAAATTTTTTTTCAAACAAAAGCTACTTGTTTTTTTCCAAACAATAAGATGCCGTAATAAAAAATATAGGTTTCCATTTGAAAAAAAAAAAGTTGGGCCTATTTGACCATGAAGACGTCCAAAAAATCAAAAATTAATAACGCCATTTTGGGTCCCCCTCCAAACCAAACAACTTTTATTTGAAGCATTTTTTGATTTCATTGACAGATAAAAAAATTAGGGGGGGTGATAGATTAAAATGGGACACCCTGTATTATTAGAATCCAAAGTTTCAAAGTGTTTGACTAAAACCCGTTTCCCATAAGGATACTTACATTAATATTTGGAATTCTAGATTGAAATTATAATGTTCGGACAGGATAAAATAAATAAATTTTGCTATATTAATATTACATTCAATTTCAGGTTAATTGAATACATTATATAAATATTTAAAATTGTAGATTCAACATAGAAAAAATAGCTTAGTTATAAATAGAAGGGAGTTATCAGAAACCACGTAGTTTCCTGCATTATTTATCTCTTGTTCAGTATTCTACACGTGTCACATTACATTTCAGTTGCTTCATACTTCATACTGTATATATTCGATAGTGTTTTATGTACAATATAATATTTAAGTACCTAAATATATAGTTAATTAACTTTAGTGTAATTTGTGTTAATCGTTGCAACAAAACAATAAAATTATGTAAGTTTCTGGTATCATATTTATTTTATAAATAATATACGTTATGGTAAAATCACCTGGAATTTCGAAAACCGAAGTTTACAAAAACTACACCTGAACAAAATGTACTGGGAAAAGGATGAGGTGAAAAATTTTAATTTTTTATTTTTCCGTGATAGCTTAAAAATCGTGATAACGTATTTTTTTTTTAATTTGGTTCTTATCCAGATTAACTACGTCTAAATTATTATTTTTTTTTTTTTCCTTCCTTGTTTGGCTTTACTATATCTAGATGCAGCCAGTTATAACCGAACGAACACAACCTTCTCCCGACGTGGATGACATAATGGAAGGGAATTTGCCCTGGGGTAATCAGGGCAGGAGACGCTTATGAGACCCTTCGATTCACGGGGAGATTTATTTAAGGAGTAACACGATAGGATCTTAATCTATATCGACTCGAGAGGGGCGCGGTTACATTCCCACATCCTATCAAGTTGGTAAAATGTGGGAATTTCTATTCCCCTCTCTGACGATATTACAACTTTAACTGGCTGCCTACAAATCTATTTTACTAATTCTAATAAATTTATAAATGATGCTATACAACTCTATGTCTAACGAGGCCAGTATAGGGATCAGACTCAGAGGTGGATAGACACCTTTTTCTATTAGTTCTTCCAACATGATTGCTCTGTTTATATCATGCAGAGGGCATTGAAATAGTATATGTTCTAAATCTTGGGTATAAAAGTTATCGCACGTACATTTGTCTGTGTCTATTTTATTAATTTTGTGTAGATATTTATTTGTCTTTGCGTGGTTGAACTTCATTCTGGCTATGCTAACCATCATTCCCTTTGATATGTTTTCAACCTCAAACCATTGTTTTCTGGGGATACTGGGATGTATTAATCCATATCTATGACCTTTTAATTTTGAGCTTTCCGCCCATTTCCTATTCCATTCTATTCTAGCCTCTTCTTTGATTGAGCTTGTGATATCGCTGCCTGGGATCTTCATGGGAGAAGTGGTTTCTGTTGTTGCATATCGGGCTTGCGCATCTACCTTCTCATTTCCTTCAATCCCGCAGTGGCTTTTTACCCATAGGAACATGATTCTGTTCCATTGAAGGGAAAGTTTATAAAGCTTACTTTGAATTTCGAGGAGGATATAGTTTGCAGTGATTTCCTTAGACTGAAGTGCTTGTAGTACTGATAATGAGTCTGAGCAAATGATGATATCTGTGTTTACGGTATGCTCTTCTCTGAGAAATTCAAGTGCTTTTAGAATGGCTACCGCCTCTGCTGTGAAGATGCTGGCTTCTTTGTGAAGACTGTACCTTTCTATGTATTGTGTATTTGAGACATAAAAGGCTGCTCCCACTCCAGAAGCTGTTTTGGATCCATCTGTAAATATTTGTAATGGCCAGTTTTGTGTTTCTAGGAATTCGTTATACACTATATTATTTTCAATCTCGTTGTCTGTGTACTTCAACTTATTGTGAATTTTAATATTTACAAAATTGGTTTCATAGTCGTGCTGATACGCTGGGGAGATGTCAAATTTGTGTATTATATCCCGGTACCTCTCCAATTTTGTTATAGCTGTTATGAGATTAGGTATATTCTTTTTGCGCCAGTATTTATCATTGATTTGAATGGCTATGTGAACTTGGCAACTGACATTGGAAATTTAAATTTTTTGTATATGCATTCGTTTGTACCTCGTTTGTACCCGTTTGTACCACAAAAATTTTCGTTTGTACCTCAAAGGGCTAAGAGATAAAAAAAAATTAAAAAAGGGTGGCAACCCACATTATGATATTAAAAATCGGTGAATGTCATCGGTTTTGCAATCGTTTGTACCGGTTTGTACCGAAAATATTATTGTTTTTATAACAAAGGGCTAAATAATATAAACAAAAAAAGGGCGACATACAGTTAAATTAAAATTCTAATGTAGGTAATTCTCATATGGATTGTTTAAAACATTGTTTATCATAAGCAATCGTTTGTACCTTTTGTGTGTTCGTTTGTACCACCAATAGTAATTTTTTAACTCTAAGGGCTCGAAGGGAAAATCGAAAATAACATCATAGATCATGCAGTTTTCAAAATATTTTAAATCTGTTAACGGCATTGGATTCAGCGTCGTTTGTACTCGTTTGTACCACAAATATTTTTGTTTTTACTTTAAAGGGCCAAAAGGTACAAACGATTGGACATTTGAAAATCTTATTTCAACGTTATTTCAATGTTGGTATATTAAATAAATTGTTTAACATTTCCAGTCGTTTGTACCTTTTGTGTGTTCGTTTGTACCACCAATAGTAATTTTTTAACTCTAAGGGCTGGAAGGGAAAATCGAAAATAACATCATAGATCATGCAGTTTTCAAAATATTTTAAATCTGTTAACGGCATTGGATTCAGCGTCGTTTGTTCTCATTTGTACTGCAAATATTTTTGTTTGTACCTCAAAGGGCCAAAAGGTACAAACGATTGGACATTTGAAAATCTTATGTCAACGTTATTTCTAATATGGATTGTTAAATAAATTTTTTATCATAAGTAATCGTTTGTACCTTTTATGTGTTCGTTTGTACCACCAGAACCTATTTTTTAACTCTAAGGGCTGGAAGGGAAAATCGAAAATAACATCATAGATCATGCAGTTTTCAAAATATTTTAAATCTGTTAACGGCATTGGATTCAGCGTCGTTTGTACTCATTTGTACTGCAAATTTTTTTGTTTGTACCTCAAAGGGCCAAAAGGTACAAACGATTGGACATTTGAAAATCTAATTTCAACGTTATTCCAATGATGGTAAATTAAATAAATTAATTTACATATCCAGTCGTTTGTACCTTTTGTGTGTTCGTTTGTACCACCAATAGTAATTTTTTAACTCTAAGGGCTCGAAGGGAAAATCGAAAATAACATCATAGATCATGCAGTTTTCAAAATATTTTAAATCTGTTAACGGCATTGGATTCAGCGTCGTTTGTACTCGTTTGTACCACAAATATTTTTGTTTTTACTTTAAAGGGCCAAAAGGTACAAACGATTGGACATTTGAAAATCTTATTTCAACGTTATTTCAATGTTGGTATATTAAATAAATTGTTTACCATTTCCAGTCGTTTGTACCTTTTGTGTGTTCGTTTGTACCACCAATAGTAATTTTTTAACTCTAAGGGCTCGAAGGGAAAATCGAAAATAACATCATAGATCATGCAGTTTTCAAAATATTTTAAATCTGTTAACGGCATTGGATTCAGCGTCGTTTGTACTCATTTGTACTGCAAATATTTTTGTTTGTACCTCAAAGGGCCAAAAGGTACAAACGATTGGACATTTAAAAATCTAATTTCAACGTTATTTCAATGATGGTAAATTAAATAAATTAATTTACATATCCAGTCGTTTGTACCTTTTGTGTGTTCGTTTGTACCACCAATAGTAATTTTTTAACTGTAAGGGCTCGAAGGGAAAATCGAAAATAACATCATAGATCATGCAGTTTTCAAAATATTTTAAATCTGTTAACGGCATTGGATTCAGCGTCGTTTGTACTCGTTTGTACCACAAATATTTTTGTTTGTACCTCAAAGGGCCAAAAGGTACAAACGATTGGACATTTGAAAATCTTATGTCAACGTTATTTCTAATATGGATTGTTAAATAAATTTTTTATCATAGGTATTCGTTTGTACCTTTTGTGTGTTCGTTTGTACCACCAGAACCTATTTTTTAACTCTAAGGGCTCGAAGGGAAAATCGAAAATAACATCATAGATCATGCAGTTTTCAAAATATTTTAAATCTGTTAACGGCATTGGATTCAGCGTCGTTTGTACTCATTTGTACTACAAATATTTTTGTTTGTACCTCAAAGGGCCAAAAGGTACAAACGATTGGACATTTGAAAATCTAATTTCAACGTTATTTCAGTGATGGTAAATTAAATAAATTAATTTACATATCCAGTCGTTTGTACCTTTTGTGTGTTCGTTTGTACCACTAATAGTAATTTTTTAACTCTAAGGGCTCGAAGGGAAAATCGAAAATAACATCATAGATCATGCAGTTTTCAAAATATTTTAAATCTGTTAACGGCATTGGATTCAGCGTCGTTTGTACTCATTTGTACTGAAAATATTTTTGTTTGTACCTCAAAGGGCCAAAAGGTACAAACGATTGGACATTTGAAAATCTTATGTCAACGTTATTTCTAATATGGATTGTTAAATAAATTTTTTATCATAGGTATTCGTTTGTACCTTTTGTGTGTTCGTTTGTACCACCAGAACCTATTTTTTAACTCTAAGGGCTCGAAGGGAAAATCGAAAATAACATCATAGATCATGCAGTTTTCAAAATATTTTAAATCTGTTAACGGCATTGGATTCAGCGTCGTTTGTACTCATTTGTACTGCAAATTTTTTTGTTTGTACCTCAAAGGGCCAAAAGGTACAAACGATTGGACATTTGAAAATCTAATTTCAACGTTATTTCAATGATGGTAAATTAAATAAATTAATTTACATATCCAGTCGTTTGTACCTTTTGTGTGTTCGTTTGTACCACAAATAGTAATTTTTTAACTCTAAGGGCTCGAAGGGAAAATCGAAAATAACATCATAGATCATGCAGTTTTTAAATATTTTAAATCTGTTAACGGTATTGGATTCAGCGTCGTTTGTACTCCTTTGTACCACAAATATTTTTGTTTGTACCTCAAAATGTTAAACAATTTATTTAATATACCATCATTGAAATAACGTTGAAATAAGATTTTCAAATGTCCAATCGTTTGTACCTTTTGGCCCTTTAAAGTAAAAACAAAAATATTTGTGGTACAAACGAGTACAAACGACGCTGAATCCAATGCCGTTAACAGATTTAAAATATTTTGAAAACTGCATGATCTATGATGTTATTTTCGAATTTCCCTTCGAGCCCTTAGAGTTAAAAAATTACTATTGGTGGTACAAACGAACACACAAAAGGTACAAACGACTGGATATGTAAATTAATTTATTTAATTTACCATCATTGAAATAACGTTGAAACAAGATTTTCAAATGTCCAATCGTTTGTACATTATGGCCCTTTGAGGTACAAACAAAAATATTTGCAGTACAAATGAGTACAAACGACGCTGAATCCAATGCCGTTAACAGATTTAAAATATTTTGAAAAATGCATGATCTATGATGTTATTTTCGATTTTCCCTTCGAGCCCTTAGAGTTAAAAAATTACTATTAGTGGTACAAACGAACACACAAAAGGTACAAACGACTGGATATGTAAATTAATTTATTTAATTTACCATCATTGAAATAACGTTGAAATTAGATTTTCAAATGTCCAATCGTTTGTACCTTCTGGCCCTTTTAGGTACAAACAAAAATATTTGTAGTACAAAGGAGTACAAACGACGCTGAATCCAATGCCGTTAACAGATTTAAAATATTTTGAAAACTGCATGATCTATGATGTTATTTTCGATTTTCCCTTCGAGCCCTTAGAGTTAAAAAATTACTATTGGTGGTACAAATGAACACACAAAAGGTACAAACGACTGGAAATGTTAAACAATTTATTTAATATACCAACATTGAAATAACGTTGAAATAAGATTTTCAAATGTCCAATCGTTTGTACCTTTTGGCCCTTTAAAGTAAAAACAAAAATATTTGTGGTACAAACGAGTACAAACGACGCTGAATCCAATGCCGTTAACAGATTTAAAATATTTTGAAAACTGCATGATCTATGATGTTATTTTCGATTTTCCCTTCGAGCCCTTAGAGTTAAAAAATTACTATTGGTGGTACAAACGAACACACAAAAGGTACAAACGACTGGATATGTAAATTAATTTATTTAATTTACCATCATTGAAATAACGTTGAAATTAGATTTTCAAATGTCCAATCGTTTGTACCTTTTGGCCCTTTGAGGTACAAACAAAAATATTTGTAGTACAAATGAGTACAAACGACGCTGAATCCAATGCCGTTAACAGATTTAAAATATTTTGAAAACTGCAAGATCTATGGTGTTATTTTCGATTTTTTCTTCGAGCCCTTAGAGTTAAAAAATTACTATTAGTGGTACAAACGAACACACAAAAGGTACAAACGACTGGATATGTAAATTAATTTATTTAATTTACCATCGCTGAAATAACGTTGAAATTAGATTTTCAAATGTCCAATCGTTTGTACCTTTTGGCCCTTTGAGGTACAAACAAAAATATTTGTGGTACAAAGGAGTACAAACGACACTTAATCCAATGCCATTAACAGATTTAAAATATTTTGAAAACTGCATGATCTATGATGTTATTTTCGATTTTCCCTTCGAGCCCTTAGAGTTAAAAAATTACTATTGGTGGTACAAACGAACACACAAAAGGTACAAACGACTGGATATGTAAATTAATTTATTTAATTTACCATCATTGAAATAACGTTGAAATTAGATTTTCAAATGTCCAATCGTTTGTACCTTTTGGCCCTTTAAGGTACAAACAAAAATATTTGTGGTACAAAGGAGTACAAACGACACTGAATCCAATGCCATTAACAGATTTAAAATATTTTGAAAACTGCATGATCTATGATGTTATTTTCGATTTTCCCTTCGAGCCCTTAGAGTTAAAAAATTACTATTGGTGGTACAAACGAACACACAAAAGGTACAAACGACTGGATATGTAAATTAATTTATTTAATTTACCATCATTGAAATAACGTTGAAATTAGATTTTCAAATGTCCAATCGTTTGTACCTTTTGGCCCTTTGAGGTACAAACAAAAATATTTGTAGTACAAAGGAGTACAAACGACGCTGAATCCAATGCCGTTAACAGATTTAAAATATTTTGAAAACTGCATGATCTATGATGTTATTTTCGATTTTCCCTTCGAGCCCTTAGAATTAAAAAATTACTATTGGTGGTACAAACGAACACACAAAAGGTACAAACGACTGGAAATGTTAAACAATTTATTTAATATACCAACATTGAAATAACGTTGAAATAAGATTTTCAAATGTCCAATCGTTTGTACCTTTTGGCCCTTTGAGGTACAAACAAAAATATTTGTGGTACAAAGGAGTACAAACGACACTTAATCCAATGCCATTAACAGATTTAAAATATTTTGAAAACTGCATGATCTATGATGTTATTTTCGATTTTCCCTTCGAGCCCTTAGAGTTAAAAAATTACTATTGGTGGTACAAACGAACACACAAAAGGTACAAACGACTGGATATGTAAATTAATTTATTTAATTTACCATCATTGAAATAACGTTGAAATTAGATTTTCAAATGTCCAATCGTTTGTACCTTTTGGCCCTTTAAGGTACAAACAAAAATATTTGTGGTACAAAGGAGTACAAACGACACTGAATCCAATGCCATTAACAGATTTAAAATATTTTGAAAACTGCATGATCTATGATGTTATTTTCGATTTTCCCTTCGAGCCCTTAGAGTTAAAAAATTACTATTGGTGGTACAAACGAACACACAAAAGGTACAAACGACTGGATATGTAAATTAATTTATTTAATTTACCATCATTGAAATAACGTTGAAATTAGATTTTCAAATGTCCAATCGTTTGTACCTTTTGGCCCTTTGAGGTACAAACAAAAATATTTGTAGTACAAAGGAGTACAAACGACGCTGAATCCAATGCCGTTAACAGATTTAAAATATTTTGAAAACTGCATGATCTATGATGTTATTTTCGATTTTCCCTTCGAGCCCTTAGAATTAAAAAATTACTATTGGTGGTACAAACGAACACACAAAAGGTACAAACGACTGGAAATGTTAAACAATTTATTTAATATACCAACATTGAAATAACGTTGAAATAAGATTTTCAAATGTCCAATCGTTTGTACCTTTTGGTCCTTTAAAGTAAAAACAAAAATATTTGTGGTACAAACGAGTACAAACGACGCTGAATCCGATGCCGTTAACAGATTTAAAATATTTTGAAAACCGCATGATCTATGATGTTATTTTCGATTTTCCCTTCGAGCCCTTAGAGTTAAAAAATTACTATTGGTGGTACAAACGAACACACAAAAGGTACAAACGACTGGATATGTAAATTAATTTATTTAATTTACCATCATTGAAATAACGTTGAAATTAGATTTTCAAATGTCCAATCGTTTGTACCTTTTGGCCCTTTGAGGTACAAACAAAAATATTTGTAGTACAAATGAGTACAAACGACGCTGAATCCAATGCCGTTAACAGATTTAAAATATTTTGAAAACTGCATGATCTATGATGTTATTTTCGATTTTCCCTTCGAGCCCTTAGAGTTAAAAAATTACTATTGGTGGTACAAACGAACACACAAAAGGAACAAACGACTGGAAATGGTAAACAATTTATTTAATATACCAACATTGAAATAACGTTGAAATAAGATTTTCAAATGTCCAATCGTTTGTACCTTTTGGCCCTTTAAAGTAAAAACAAAAATATTTGTGGTACAAACGAGTACAAACGACGCTGAATCCAATGCCGCTAACAGATCTAAAATATTTTGTAAACTGCATGATCTATGATGTTATTTTCGATTTTCCCTTCGAGCCCTTAGAGTTAAAAAATTACTATTGGTGGTACAAACGAACACACAAAAGGTACAAACGACTGGATATGTAAATTAATTTATTTAATTTACCATCATTGAAATAACGTTGAAATTAGATTTTCAAATGTCCAATCGTTTGTACCTTTTGGCCCTTTGAGGTACAAACAAAAATATTTGCAGTACAAATGAGTACAAACGACGCTGAATCCAATGCCGTTAACAGATTTAAAATATTTTGAAAACTGCATGATCTATGATGTTATTTTCGATTTTCCCTTCGAGCCCTTAGAGTTAAAAAATAGGTTCTGGTGGTACAAACGAACACACAAAAGGTACAAACGAATACCTATGATAAAAAATTTATTTAACAATCCATATTAGAAATAACGTTGACATAAGATTTTCAAATGTCCAATCGTTTGTACCTTTTGGCCCTTTGAGGTACAAACAAAAATATTTGCAGTACAAATGAGTACAAACGACGCTGAATCCAATGCCGTTAACAGATTTAAAATATTTTGAAAACTGCATGATCTATGATGTTATTTTCGATTTTCCCTTCCAGCCCTTAGAGTTAAAAAATTACTATTGGTGGTACAAACGAACACACAAAAGGTACAAACGACTGGAAATGTTAAACAATTTATTTAATATACCAACATTGAAATAACGTTGAAATAAGATTTTCAAATGTCCAATCGTTTGTACCTTTTGGCCCTTTAAAGTAAAAACAAAAATATTTGTGGTACAAACGAGTACAAACGACGCTGAATCCAATGCCGTTAACAGATTTAAAATATTTTGAAAACTGCATGATCTATGATGTTATTTTCGATTTTCCCTTCGAGCCCTTAGAGTTAAAAAATTACTATTGGTGGTACAAACGAACACACAAAAGGTACAAACGATTGCTTATGATAAACAATGTTTTAAACAATCCATATGAGAATTACCTACATTAGAATTTTAATTTAACTGTATGTCGCCCTTTTTTTGTTTATATTATTTAGCCCTTTGTTATAAAAACAATAATATTTTCGGTACAAACCGGTACAAACGATTGCAAAACCGATGACATTCACTGATTTTTAATATCATAATGTGGGTTACCACCCTTTTTTAATTTTTTTTTATCTCTTAGCCCTTTGAGGTACAAACAAAAATTTTTGTGGTACAAACGGGTACAAACGAGGTACAAACGAATGCATATAAAAAAAATTTAAATTTCCAATGTCAGTTGCCAAGTTCACATAGCCGATTTGAATGTTATTGCTCAAATTTTCAATTTCTCTTATTACTATACTGTTGTCTCTTTGTAATTGTTTGAGTACAAATTTTGACGCTAACATTTTTCTTCTTATGTGCAGGGGTGGTTCATTGGCTTCCACCAACAACGCGTTGGTCGGCGTGGACTTTAAGGCTCCTATTGCTATTCTAATTGCTTTAAATTGGCACCGATCTAGTTTTATAAGGTTTGATTTCGCCGCTGTATCATAGAATATGCTCCCATAGTCAATTCTTGATCTTATTAACGATCTATAAACTTGTAGCCCAATTTTGGGATCCGCTCCCCATGTTACCCCGTTGATAGCTCTTAGGATGTTTGTGGCCGTTTCACAGTTCTTTTCTATATGTTTAATATGCTCTTTCCATAGTAGTTTTCTGTCTAGAATAAGACCCAAATATTTGAATTCGTTTACTATTTTGAAGTTGATGTTACCGAGCTTAACTTCTTCCGGTAGTTTATTTTTTCTTGCGAAAATCATGATCTTGCTTTTTTCAGAACTGATGTCCAAGCCTGAATCTCTCAGCCAGTCATTTAAAGCTGTGAGTGCTAGGTCAAGATTTTGTCTGCAGTATTCTATTTTTTTATCTATATTAAAAATACACAGATCGTCCGCGTACTGAATTATTTTACAATTTTCCGGGATTTTCTGATGGAGACTTGATGAGTATATATTGAAAAGCAGCGGGCTCAAGATAGAGCCCTGAGGTAATCCTCTGTTTGTAGTATGAGGACCTTCTAGTTTTCGATTGTTTTTTATATATACTATTCTGTCTTCTAGGAGATGGTGAAGCTTGCATATGAAATTTTCTGGGATATTCATTTCTTCTAGTCTCTTTGCGAGGACTTCCATGTCTATATTATCATAAGCTGACTCTATGTCTGCGTAAAGTGTTAGCATACATTGGTTTTTTGTAAATGTACTTTGTATGTTGTTGACTAGATTGCTGAGCGCGTCCATGGTACTGAGACCTCTTCTAAAACCAAATTGGTTTTTCGGCAGGCACTTATGTTTTTCGATCCACCACTCTAGGCGGGTTTTGATCAACCTTTCTAGCGTTTTGTACACGCATGACATCAATGAAATTGGACGGTATGATGATGTAAGGCTTGGGTTTTTCCCATTTTTGAGTATTGGAATTACTTTGACTTGTTTAAAGCTTTCAATTCTTACTTTTTCGTGCCAGATTTTATTTAGCATTTTTAGGAGAATTTGTTTCGCCACCCCTGGGAGGTTAATCAGCATTGGGTAGACTATATAGTCGAGACCTGGTGCAGTGTTGTTATTTCTTTTTAGTGCATAACTTAATTCTTTCATGTTGAATTCATAATTCAGGTGATGGGCTGCATTGTCCTCTCTTTTGCATTTGTGTGGTTTGTCCACTGTTGGAGGAGCTATTTTTGAAAGCAGCTCTTGTATGGCCTCGCTGTTATTGGATACATTGGTAGGAGCTACAACTCTTTTAAATGCTTTAATACTACGCCATATGTCTTTTATATCTGTTGTTCTGTTTAGATTATTGCAAAATTCTCTCCAGCTGTCTGTCTTGATTTTTTTCAATATCTTGCTAACATATTTTTGAACCACTTGATACTGTAAATAGTTATCATATGTTTGTGTCGATTTGTATATTTGAAAACAATAACGTCTAATTTTAATCAGTTCAGAGCACTCCGGGTTCCACCATGGAGGGGGCTGCCCTTTGTTTGCCACTGAGTTATTCTTTTTTGGTATTGATTTTTCCGCCGCGTTATTTATTATATTAATAAATTTGATGTAATCCATGGTGACGTTTGACACTTCAAAATTTTTTGTTTCTTCTTCTATGATTTGGCTGTATTGTTCCCAATTCGCCCTGTTTACGTTCCAGTATTTTTCAACGTTTGTTCGAGGTATATCTACTCTCGAAGTGGTATAAGATATTAGGATTGGAATATGATCGGACCCCATAGTGTCTTCTAGTGGTTGCCAGTTGAATTTGGTTGCCTGTGAGGGAGATGTTAATGTGATATCCAATACTGAATTGCGTTGGTGAGGAGGTGCTATCCGAGTCACCTGACCATCGTTAAGACATATTAAGTTGTAATCATCTATTATTTTAACAATTTCTTCCCCCCTCTTATCACTAGTGTTACAGCCCCACAATGTATGGGAAGCGTTGAAATCACCCCCAATAAATGTATAATTTGGAATAGTGTCTAACAAATTTTTCATTGAATTTGCATTCATTTGTTTGTTTGGAGGTATGTACATACTAACGAAACTTAACCATTGGTTGTTAATTTTAATTTTCACTGCGCATGCTTCTATAGGACTTAAGTTAACATTTTCTAAAGAAATCGGTTGATATTCGATTTCTTTTTTAATTAAAATAGCAACTCCGCCACCGCGGGAGTGAATTCTGTCGTTGCGGACTACGTTAAAGTGTTTTACAAATAAATTTAGGCTTGGTTTGAGCCATGTCTCCGATAAAACAAATACATCAACGTCATGTGTCTTATCTAACAAATCAATGTATATTTTGTTTTGTGTAACTGATCTAATATTCCATTGTATTATATTAATTTTGAATTTCACTTTGGTTTGCGGACGGGGTCAATATATTTAATAAGGATTCTCTAATGTATGTTTGATTTGTGTCAGATATAATTGACGGTTCTTTGAATAATGAAAGTATAAACGCGATCAAGTTATTTATAATCGTTTCGGGTAAAATCTTTGAAACTGCGGAAGGTCTATGTGGGTTTATGCCTATCGGAGGTGGTGGGGGGTTCCGCGCGAAATTGTTGATGTGTTGCGCTGGGGTAAAGTTTTTACTTAGGTGCCCTACGCGTTGGTTATGGTTCTGTCGCGGTTCATTTATATGGTTATTTCGTGCTGTTCTTTGGGTGGAATGGTTCTTGTTATAATGGTCATTCGCGATTGTATTGTTCTGCCGACCGTTATCGTTCGCGTTAATTAATTTAATCAAATTTTCGCTTGTGTTACTTCCCCCTCTAATTGGTGGAAATTCCGCGTTATCTATTCTAGCTGCATTTAAAAATTCCGGACTTTTTTCTAGTTTTATCGCATCTTCAAAGGTTATATTTAATTTCGCCATGTTTTCTTTAATTTTGCGTTGTCTTTGGAACTCTGGACAGTTTTTGTCTGTGGCCGAGTGGGGCCCCGAGCAGTGTACACATTTTAATGTACCCCCCGCGTTACACTTTGCCGATTCGTGACTTTTCCCACAGAATGAACACCGTTGTTCCGAACGGCACATTCTACTAGTATGACCGAATCTCAAGCAATGAAAGCATTGCGTTACCGATTCTATGTACGGATCTACCCTACAATATACACTATGAATGGTGACGTGATCTGGTAAACGTTGCCCTTTAAACGTTATCTCTACTAGTTGTCTCGGTACATATTTAGTATTTCCCTCTTCAGTGACTTTGCGACTTAAACGCCTAATTCCCGAAATTTCGATATCAGATATTATATTGTTCATTAAGTATTCGTTGTCGAATGAAGTATCTACCTGTCGTATGAGTCCCTTTCTGACGGTCATAAATTGTGGTATATATAAATTGATATTTTGAATTTGTTTTTTAATGAGATTGTTTGCTGCCTCTGCCGTTTTTAAATATATTTTAACCCTATTTATCCCTGATTTGTCGATTTTAATTATTGACGACTTTATTTCAGGGGCATTGTTATATAATATTTGCCCGAGTTTCATTGGGTGAAGCTTACCGATGTTATTTTTATCTCCCTCTGCGAACACTATAAATGGCCCGATATCTGATTTTTTATATGTTTCTTTCTTATTGTTTGTATTTTTACCCCCTTTTCCTAATCCCGATTCAGAATAATTATTCTTTTTGCTACCTGCATTTTTGTTTTTATTCTTATCGTTAATATTATTAATGCCCTCCCTTTCAACATCTTTATTTTCTCTAATATTATCATTTGTGTTATTCTCAATACTTATACTATTGTTATGACTTATACTATTGTTACTTGTGTTTCTCAATGACGTTTGAGACGTCTGATCATAATCAGCTGAGTTTGACAGGTCCTCGCGCCTGCGCTTTCTCGTAGATGCGACTGGTGTTGATTCGTCATCTGCGCATATTTTGTCAAGGTCTAAAGTGCTGCCATCTGAACGTATGCTACATGTATCCATGCTGTTAGAGTGAGACAAGAGAGACTGTTGAGATGAGGCTGAAATGTTACGCAAGCTTTTTACACTACTTGACTTGATAATGTCTTTGATCATGTTAGAACAGTGTTCTTTAACGGTTGGATTTTTTTCAACTATTTTTTTAAATTTATTTACCTGTTTGTTTTTTTGTATACCTATATTTTTACGATTATCCCTTACATTGCCTTGTTCGTCATCAATTAATGTTGTGAGTGCTTCATGAATGGATTCTCCTAAATGTTTGTCAGGGGGGATTCCCCCCCCTGGATCCCCATCCATTTTTATTTATTAAAGGTTGATGTTTCTTACCTAAAATCTTATAAATATAATTTATTATAACACTAATTAAATTTAATCACTTTTCGCTGAACCAAATTGTTTACGCTCGTTCACGTCTGTACTATTTGACTGTTCAAGCTAAACTGATCTAAATTATTAAAAATAATTTCAGGTATCATCACCTAGTTAGTGCATAATGAAGTATCTGGTAAAAATTTGAAGCCAATAGGAGGACATTTCACGATGTATGTATACTCTTTAAAAATAAATTACGTCGTTAATGTCGATTAAATATAATTATAACTATTAAGTAAATGCAAAACTGCAAAACAACCCAGTTATTTCTAAACAATGAATATGAAATACTTTTATTATACATTCCAGTAGTAGACCTTATGAAAAGTTTTCGTACATTCTCTGGAGAAAGTGGATTCATCGGTTTATAAAACACTTTGAGGAAATTGCCATCTTCGTTATCTTAATTTACCAAAAACCAACACAAAATCGTCATTAGTCTGACAGGATCATTATTTTCAAGCATTTGCACATGAGTAAGTGTTACACTGTCCAATGAGTAAAAAAAATGTATGAAAAGTATCTCATTACCTACGTTTTTTAAGACTTATTAAGATTATTAGCACATTAGGATCAACTCGCTGGAAAAATGGAAAAATCTTACTTATTCTCGGATAAATGTATGTTTTTTTAACAAAAGTAGCCTGTTCATGTAGGTAATACGGTAGGTTTTTGGTAAGGGTATAAAATAGAGCAGTTTTTAAAACCATCTGAACATCAATAAGTGTGCTAGATTTTATAAAATAATTTTTTAAAGAATTAATTTTATCAAAGTTTTATAAGTTTTCAAATGTTAACCTGCAGCCATTATTTGTTTTTGCTATTTATAAATTTTATTTTGATCTGCTTGTGTAGCATATATATTTAAGTGATATAAACATCATGTTTGAAAAACATGGGCTCTTTAATTTTTGAACTTTTTGCATTAACCTGTATAAATCTGGGTTTTCTCAAAAATTTACTAAAAATGCCAATAAAAAAAACTGTAGCACTTAGCATATAGGTATATTTACTTAAATCACTTCAAAATGACTCATTCTACTTTCCTTCAAAATATTCGTATCGTCGAACCAAACATCCTGTATAGGATTTTTTATTTAATCGTTTTCACTAATAACAAATAAATTATTCAACATTCAACAAATATATTGAACTTAAAACAAATTACATTACTTTAAATAAATTGTTTCCACTAAAAATAAATACTTCGTACTAAAAAAATAATACTTTGCACATTACCTCAATTTGAACCTGTCAAATTTTAAAATTACATAACCTTTCGCCTCAATAGATTTAATATTTTTTATGTGATTTTTGTGTTTTTCTTTATTTTAAAACGATTAAATATTCACCTTATGCATATAAAAATAATTAAAAAGTATTAAAATTTATGTTCGCTATACAATCTAATATACTATCTAATAAAGTGAAATTTAATATACTCCCTTTTATTATGTTACTAGCTGACCCGACAGACGTTGTCCTGTTTTAACTATGAATATTGAATTCGTTTACTACAAAAAAATGAAAGCGTCAGTCGAAAACTATAAGCGTTAGAAGTGAAACTTTTTTTTTATTACGGAATGCAAAAACTGTCAAAGAGGAAATAGACAGAAAATTTACTCACAACCAAAACAGAAATTATTTGTAATATAAATTAAACACCACAAAATAAGACAAACACTACAGTATAGTTGCCTATAATTATACCCAAAATCCAAGAATGCATATGAAAATCACCGTCTGACTCCATCATTATAACGTAAGCAGCTATGCAGATAAACATATCAAAAACACAGACCCTGTCTACCCCCGCCATTAGGGGTTGAATGTCGAAATTTTTATTTTAATAGATGACTATTTTGCCAGAATTTACCTTTATAATGCTATTAGAGCTTGAATATCGAACTTTCATTTTTAATTTAATATTAATTTGTCCGAATTTACTTTAATATCATGAACAATTAATAAATATATCAAAATTGTACCCCTCCCCCATTCCCATAGGGGTTGTATTTACGTAACTGATATTTGTCTTGTAGAGTACCTACTTGTGCATTGTTTCATTCGGTGAATACAAAAAAATATATATTTTACAAATTTTTCCACACCTTAGGGGTTAAATTTTGGGAAATGCTAAAATAATTGTTTCATTATTTATATTATAGAGTATGTTCGATAAGTTTCAATTAAATGCGAACAAAAAAATTATTTTTTATATAAACTTTGATACCCTTTTTTAACCCCGTAAAGGTTGAATTTCAAAAAATCCGTTCTTAGTGGGTGCTTACATCATAAAAAGAAGACACGTAAGAAATTTCACGTTCCTAGGTCCAGGAGTTTGGGCTCTACGTTGATATATGTGTGAGTGAGTGAGTGGTTAAGGACAAACTCTTTTATAGATATAGATTATAAGGGTACCTATAATAATTGCACTAAAAATAGTATGCACTTTGTACACTCGAACATAAATTTTAATACTTTGCACTAAATTTTAATTCGTGTTATTTTAAATGATATAAAAATGAATAAAACTAATAGGATGTTATTTTCTTTTTAATTCTTTCCGAAAATAATACACCGGGTGTTTTATTAAAGACTTGCCAGCGGATTATTTCCAAAATAACGAATTTTCAGTGAAAACCTTATAGACAAAAGTTCCATGGTTTCGAGGGCGCTAAATATTGACATTATAGGGTGACCTTGATGGGTTTTCAGGTTCTTTTTCAAATCTTAACCAGATTCGTAAATTAAGAGAAAAAATAAACAACTTTTGTCTAAAACATTTTTTCCAATGTCCATTTTTTATGATATGGAAAAAGTGGGGTCGAAATTTTCTGTTATAAAAAGGTATTACTAAAAGGTAGGTACTCTTCTACAAAATGCCTTTGCTCCCACTAATTTTCCGGTAAATAAGAAAAATGTAATTCCGAACAATTTTTTTTTGCTATAAAGTGTAACGGCTTTATAAATGTCGATGCCTGCGACATTAGGCCAGTCATATTCTACATTAAAATCGCAAAACGCGATGTAAAGCTGATTTTTTGGTATGTTATTTGGACCCCTTAGGGGGGTGTGAAACTATGTTTTGCAAGCAAAAAAAAGTTGTGCTACCTGCGTAATACGTGAAAAACTGCAAAATTTTCGGACTTTTTTCAGTTTTTGCAGTTCAATTCAAAAACTATGGGTTTTTTGACATTACTTGTTATTATCATTTTGCAAGTATATTAAATTTGAGACAATTTAAGCCCACCCACAGCTCCGTATGTATAATAGTTTTTGAGATATGGAGATTCAAAAATTTACATGGTTTTCAGATCTCTTAAAATTTTGAGTTTTTCTTATGTTTTCAGCCGAATATAAGAGAACTATAAGGTTTACAGACCCTGTTTTGCGCTTAAATGAAAGGTAATTAAATGTACTAAAACTAAATTTCTCATAATTTTTCTCCAAGCATGAGCGGTTATGCCGATATTCGGCTGAAAACATAAGCAAAACTCAAAATTTTAACATTTCTGAAAACCATGTAAATTTTTGAAACTCCATATCTCAAAAACTATTATACATACGGAGCTGTGGGTGGGCTTAAATTGTCTCAAATTTAATATACTTGCAAAATGGTAATAACAAGTAATGTCAAAAAACCCATAGTTTTTGAATTGAACTGCAAAAACTGAAAAAAGTTCGAAAATTTTGCAGTTTTTCACGTATTACGCAGGTAGCACAACTTTTTTTTGCTTGCAAAACGTAGTTTCACACTCCCCTAAGGGGTCCAAATAACATACCAAAAAATCAGCTTTACATCGCGTTTTGCGATTTTAAGGGTTTTTTTGTAAGATTTTACTGACCTAACATATATCAGTAGTATCATTTTTTTGAAAAATCTCCCATTAAAAATACATAGAAATTTTGGAATTCGATTTTTGTTCTTTTTTTGTCACCCCTTATTATACACATTTTTTTTAATTGCTAATTTGGATAGACGGAGGGTAAAATAAGATATATTTACTGACCTCTATTTCTATACAGTTGATTTGCATATATGTAAGTATGTAATTTCGCGATTCGAAACGTAATGTATAAACCCCTCATAATGCACTAACACATTTTTTCAATTTTTTCTTTTAGTTGAACGGGGAGGGACGGGGGTATACAATTTTTGGTGAAAATATTTAAAAATAAGTACATTTTAATACAAGCCTATAATAATAATAATATTTATTTGCTATATTCAGCGGTTCTTAAACTGGGGGCCGCCAAACTTTTACGGGGATCCGTGAAACATTTTTGGCAAAAAATTAATTTACATAAAGTACCTTTATATCTCTATTTATCAGTGATTAATTTGTATCTAACGACCTTTTTTGTTTTTCTATCAGGGATGGGGGTCCCTGAAAAATAATTGTTCAAAAAGGGGGTCCCTAGACCACATAAGTTTAAGAATCACTGTGATATATGATATGTAATCAAAGTTCAACATGTGATAACTTTTATTTTTTTGCAGGAATTTTTTAGTTAAAAATATTGTAAATAACTATAATATAAAAATATTTTTCAGAACATATATATATCTATAAAGTTGGAGATAAATATAATAAGAAGTTATTATGAATTTGAAATAATAATCAGGATATCGAAAGATAAAGGTAAATTTAATTTAGTATTTTAAAATAAATGTATTTATTTAATATAATTCCTTATATTAAGATTAACATAACTTTTTACTTTCGTATACATATATATGAAATAAAATATAGTATAATGAAATACATACGAGTGTAGTATAAAACAGGGCTTCTTAAAGAGGTGGCCGCGGCCTCCTAGGGGGCTTTGGCCATCTCACAAAGGGGCCGCGAAAAACCACGAATATAACAAATAAATTTACTATCGTTAAATAAGTTTAAATGTTCAAATATGCACTTGCCTCGGGTGTCACCATTAAAGGGGTGACACCCATCTTGTATATTTTGTCGGTTACAGTATCTTGATAAAATTTTATTTTTAAATTGTCAATCATTAATTTTTTTTCACAAAACTTTCCTTTTTTTAGTCATCATCTATAATTTTATAGAGGTGATACCCATCCCATAGTGCAAAAAAATAGAACTTATTGCCCTTTTTATCGTTAGCTTTAACCTTCAAGGGGTGACACCCATTTCATATACAAAACTAGCTGCCGGATCCAATTTTACCCGGGGATATAAAATTAAACTATATAACGTATAATGCTGTGGGGTGCGATCTTTTAGGTCCACACAATCAACTTCCCAACATGGTATGACTAACAATACTTGAATACTGATTATTTATTGTTTCCATAATTTATAATACTATGTTATAGTTTGTAAATATTTTTTTTAATATGTATATGAAAAATTTTAATGGAATTTATCAGAAATAAAACTCACCTTTGTATTATGAATATTAGTTTTCTAATATCCTAATAATGTCAATAATATAATGCACATTTTTAGAATAACTAATCTGACAGTTTAAATTTTGAATTGTGTTGTTTCCAAGGCAACATGAATTATTAAATGTATCTATTAGTATGAAATTCAAATTTTGATGGTGGTTTTCATCCCTTTAATGGCTATTTGGACCCATATAAAAAATAAATACTGAAATACACGTTTCATTATTTGTATTGTATAGTATTTATTCTAAGTTCCGACTAAATTCGAGAAAAAAAATAAAAATGAAAAAAAACACCCTTTTTACCCCCGTAGGGGTTGAATTTCGAAAAATCCTTTCTTTCAGATCATATTCACCTCAAGACGCTTCGATTAGCACCCCAACGAAGTCAATAGCATTTTTTGTTCGCGAGATTTCGTCCCGGAAAAAAAGGACACGTACGTACGTACGTACGTACACACGTACGTACGTACGTACATACACACACACACACACGCACACACAGACATTTTTCTGAAAATAGTGTAAATATACTCTAATGCCCTTGAAACATGAAAATATGTTAAAATTTTTGATTTCGATTTTCGGACCAATTACAATAACTTCCTATTGGGAAGTTAAAAATAATACATATTGCCCTTTTAATCGTTTGCCTTAACCTTCAAGGGGTGACACTCGTCTTATGTTAACGAATGAAGCTTATAGACTAGAGATGCCACGAATAATGATTTGGCCGAATACCGAATATTCGGCTAGGCTCTCGGCCGAAGCACCGAATATTCGGCGGCCGAATATTCGGTGACACTTAGTGCATTTCGTGGGCGTATTTGTTTCATTTGCGAGTAGGTCGTGTCACAACACGCATTATTTGTTGATTGTTACATCAAAAGTGTGTATATTGATTTTTTTAAGATATAATTAAGGTGACTAGAATTATAAAAATAAAAAAGAGGACATAATAGGGGTACCCTCCCCATGGGCGTAGCCAGAATTGTATTTAGGGGGGGGCAAAATTTTTTTTATGTAACATATTTTAGTTTAAAAAAATTAGGTCAAATTTAATTTCCGTGGATCTTTTTATATTCACAGCACTTTAACAAAACAATTTTTTAAAGACTTTCCAGCGGATTATTTCCAAAATAACGAATTTTCAGAGAAAATTTGTCAGACAAAAGTTTCATGGCTTTGAGGGGGCTATATATTGACAACATGTGTTGACCTTGAAAAGGTCACCATTATGGGTTTTTTTAGTTTTTTTTTTCAAATGTAAACCCATATTTTTTGTTACAGATTCGTAATTAACTAGGGAAAATAAGTAACTTTTGTCTGAAATATTTTTTCTGAAAATGTCAATTTTGTATGATATGGAGCAAAACAAACAGTAATTTCTGGATTTTAAATAATTTTTTTCTCGAAAACTACCAATTTATAAAAAAATATTACAAGAGAAAAGAAATGTTTAGATTTCGGCAAGGATTTTCAGATTTTTTTTTAAAGTAATTATTAATTAAAAAAAATTGTTTTTAAAGAAATTTTTCGAAATAAAAAAAAACGAATTAAAAATAAGTAAAAATTCTCCGATAATTCTTGTTGAAAACTAAGCACTTTTTGCTTCTTGCGATTATTTAAAAAAACTATAGTTTTCGAGTAAAAAATTATTTAAAATCCAGAAATTACTGTTTGTTTAGCTCCAAATCATATAAAATTGACATTTTCAGAAAAAAAGTTACTTATTTTTTCTAGTTAATTACGAATCTGTAACAAAAATATGGGTTTACATTTGAAAAAGAAAAGTTTAACCTAAAAAGCCCATAATAGTGACCTTTTCAAGGTCAACACATGTTGTCAATATTTAGCCCCCTCAAATCCATGAAACTTTTGTCTGACAAATTTTCTCTGAAAATTCGTTATTTTGGAAATAATCCGCTGGAAAGTCTTTAAAAAAAACACCCGGTATGGTCTTTATTAGATGTTTTTATTTTATTTTTAATTTTCCCTGAAATTTTAGTTTACATGTAAAAACAAAAGATTGTGATTAAAAAAAACTTTGATATAAGATTTTCTGGATCCAAAATATAAAATTACGTTCAAAAATCTAATGGACATCATAGAAATCTAGAAATATCCCTGTTTAGACAATGTACTGATTTACTTATTACTTTTTGTCCACAAGCTAGGGGGGGGCAAGCGCCCCCCCCTGCCCCACCCTGGCTACGCCCATGACCCTCCCTACCATTCAGAAAACTCCTCGGAAATTTTACCAAATAACAAAAAAAGAGGACAAAAGTTTCGAAAACGTAGAAAAGAGGACACGTTGTCTATAGAGGACGGTTGGCCAAAATAGAGGACTGTCCTCTTCAAAAGAGGAAAGATGGTCACCTTAATATAATACACTGTATATATTTAAAAATATCACTGTTTGTTCGTGAAAAGCTTTACGAAATGGCACCATTTAATAAAAATATCACTTATTTGGGGAATATAATGAAATTTGTAGTGAAGACAATAAACTGGCAGTTTGTTTGTTGTGTAACAACAAATACAAAAAAAAAATTCATGCATCATAACTTACCACTGATAGATTTTAAGTATTAAATATGCCGATTTTTTGTAAAAAAAAATTTGTGAGTAATATTTATTATGTGCTTTTTTTCACGATTTGGTATTCGGTATTCGGCCGAATATTGAGAACTATTCGGCCGAATACCGAATAGTAAAAAAAGTAGCCGAATAGGCCGAATACCGAATAGTAGCCGAATATTCGTGGCATCTCTATTATAGACCACATTTTTGGGATATTTTAAGCTTTCATGGGGTAAAATGTGTAAAAAAAAATTAAAAAATGATTTTTTTGGTAATTGAAAGTTTAAGGGGTGATAAACGTTCAATTTATTTAAAAAATATATTTTTTTTCTGTCGTTAAAAATTCACAAGGGGTGACACCCACTTAATGTGCAAAAAAAAACTTAAACTTTTTTATTGGGGGGGGGGTGACTCTCTCGATTTCCGCCCCGGGTGTCACCTCCACTAGCGACGCCACTGCAAATAAGTATATATATATATATATATATATATATATATATATATATATATATATATATATATATATATATATATATATATATATATATATATATATATATATACAGGGTGTCCCATTTTAATCTATCACCCCCCTAATTTTTTTTATCTATCAATTAAATAAAAAAATGTTTCAAATAAAAGTTGTTTGGTTTTGAGGGGGACCCAAAATGGCGTTATTAATTTTTTTTTTTTTGGACGTCTTCATAGTCAAATAGGGCCAACTTTTTTTTTTCAAATGGAAACCTATATTTTTTATTATGGTATTTTATTGTTTGAGAAAAAACAAATAGATTTTGTTTTAAATAATTTTTTATAAGACTTCAATTTTTTTTAATATTTAACAAAATAATTTTAGATTTTAGAGTTTTCACTAATTTTTTACTCGAAACCCATTAACTTTCGAGGAAAAGTGTAAAAAACAAAAAATGTTTATTTTAATCTGATATAACTAGGAAAATTATATCAGGATTTTTTGTTAACTTTTGCTCTTCAAAATATTAAAGCAAATAAAAAATAAAATAAAAAAATCTGAAATAATTTTCTTAGTTATATCAAAATAAAATAAACATTTTTTGTTTTTTACATTTTTCCTCTAAAGTTAATGGGTTTCGAGTAAAAAATTAGTGAAAACTCTAAAATCTAAAATTATTTTGTTAAATATTAAAAAAAAATGAAGTCATACAAAAAATTATTTAAAACAAAAGCTACTTGTTTTTTCTCAAACAATAAGATACCATAATAAAAAATATAGGTTTCCATTTGAAAAAAAAATGTTGGTCCTATTTGACCATGAAGACGTCCAAAAAATTAAAAATTAATAACGTCATTTTGGGTCCCCCTCAAAACCAAACAACTAGTGTCCGACCGAAACTGGTTTTTACGACCGAAACCGAAACCGAAAACGAATTTCGGCAACAGTCTCAGTTTCGGCCGAAACCGAAACCGAAACCGAAACTTCCTTACAATGATCATGTTTTGAGGGAAAAATAAAGAAAACGTTATTATAATCAGTCTTTATTTTTTATCTTTAAATCACATATCTATGTAGTCTTCGACATTTTTACTTATTGGTATGATAATAATCAATATAACAACCCCTCATTTAAGAAAAAAATATTAATTGCGCCTTAAAAATACTCAAAATAGGTGAGGTGTTTATTTGAGTAGATAGATTCTTCTTTTGAATATTATTCATGTTTTTTTTTTAAATATTAAACATAAAATTATCTATTTTTGATGGAATTTAACGCGCCGAACTTGACCGATCACAGCGCGAGAACTCCCGAATGCAGTTTCGGTTTCGGTCGTAGTTTCGGCAGGTTTGCTGCCGAAACCGAAACTAAACCGAAACTCGTTTTTTTGCCGAAACTCGACCGAAACCGAAACCGAAACCGAACATTCGGTCGGACACTACAAACAACTTTTATTTGAAACATTTTTTGATTTAATTGATAGATAAAAAAAATTAGGGGGGTGATAGATTAAAATGGGACACCCTGTATATATATATATATATATATATATATATATATATATATATATATATATATATATATGTATATTTGTGTATATGACGTACAGACTTATTTTAGACTCGCCATATTGTTATACCTAATGATTGACATAATCCAGGAGCTGTGATGGTACAAGTCCAATTATTGTTACAAGAAAGATAAGATGGTTTTTAAGAAGATACCAAACATAAATATGAATCAAAAAGAAAAAAATATGTACATTCCAGGTATGTTTCTAAAAATTGTTTAATAAATAATATATAATTAATTTAACAAAAATTATTTTGTACTTACAAAGAGGGGGGCACATTGATACATAGGTTGTTAATTAATCTATAAAAACACAACTGCGTTCTTATACACATAAATACATAGGTACCTCTTAACTAGTTAATCACACAACAAAATTACGTCTACGTACAGTAAAGTAAGGCTTTCGCTGTTAACAATTAAATAACTGTTTTGCTCTCTGTCGACTTAATTTTATTATTTAACTTGCAATGGGATGTGTTGTACCAAATTTCATTTAATTAATCTATGATATTAATTAATCTATAATCTTTAATACGTATCAATATTTTATTATAATTATAAAATTAGAACAGAAGAAGACTGTTAGACACTTTGTTGACAAAATTATCTTCAGGGAAAAAGATCAGAGATTTAAATTTCACGTTTTCAACATTTCTTATTAACAAGATTGTCAGTTAAACATTTAATACAACTAACTTCCATCATTAATTTTTCTTACAATTTTATTAGCTTTTTTTAGTTTCCAAAATAAACCGTACAATCTGCCCCCACTCCCCCTAGTACTGCATCGTTTGAAAAATGAAATTTTTAAAATACTAAATATTATAAAAACATAAAATCACTAGAAAAGTATCAGATGACATTATAGTCCCCGGTCCCCCATTTAAACTTTTTTTTAAAATATACTCCTCTGAAACTTCGTGAGTGGACTAACTTTGGCGTAACCTACACGCTTTATCTTGGAAAATTCTGAGGATTGGGGCGTTTTTGAAGGGGGATGCATCAAACATGTCAATTTAACGATGTATGGAAAATTTACGATTAACCATTTCCTTTTTGCTTGAATTATAAAATTTAATAACGCAAACATCGGGAAATATGTTGACTTACAAAAATATTGGGGCATTTAGCGAGACCTACACCCTCAACATGTCAAATTCATGGTGTTATGTTATTTTATAAATAACCGGCTGATTTTTGCACAATTGCTAGATAAATAATAATAAAAATGTTATGGTTATATTGGCCTACAAAAATCATGGGTCTTTTGCCCTGACCTACGCCCTAAACATGTCAATTCCACGGGGTGTTGTTTATTTAAATATACTCATTTGTGATTTTGTTTTTCTTATTTGAAATGAAATATAGAATACAGTTAAACATGTGACCTACAAGGTAAACAGGTCATATTTGTATATATGTAGGTCTTTGTGTCTGGATGTAGAATTTTCTTCCGTTCACGATAACTACTGTAAATATGCACCGATTTGAATTATTTTTGGTGAAAATGTTTGTCTCAGTGAGTACTCCAGACCTATTAATTTTGGTGCTAATCAGATTAGGGGTTTCGGAAATATTCGAAATTTTGTACCAATTATCGTCTAAAAAGTGAGTATTATCTCAACAATTTTGATAAGACTTGGTACACTTGTAGTTCAATCCGATCTAAGGGGAACTTATTTCATAAACGTGCCAAAATAGCCACTGAAGGGGTAAAAATCACCCTCAAAATTTTAATTTTAAATACAAATAAATGTTGCCATGGAAACAAGCGCAGTTAAATTCAAATGTCAGATAATTATTACTCTACAAAAATGTGTATTATACAACTGACATTAGAAAAAGATATTATAGAACATGGAAGTCATGTATGGTTCTCCATACCGTTATTTTTTTTTATAATAAAACAAAGAAAATTTAGCAGATACATGCAATTAAAAGTGCATCAATTATTAAACAATAAAATATCAAATTCGCAATATTCCGTACCGTTTCCGAAATAATTCTAATAATTATAAAAATTGCAAGAGTAAACATCCATTTCCGGTTTTAAAAACATCTTTAATAGCCGATATAACAATGTTCTACACACATTTATAATATATAATATAATGTATAATCTTAATATACAGGGTGTCCCATTTTAATCTATCACCCCCCTAATTTTTTTTATCTATCAATTAAATCAAAAAATGCTTCAAATAAAAGTTGTTTGGTTTTGAGGGGGACCCAAAATGGCGTTATTAATTTTTAATTTTTTGGACGTCTTCATGGTCAAATAGGCCCAATTTTTTTTTCAAATGGAAACCTATATTTTTTATTACAATATCTTATTGTTTGGAAAAAAACAAGTAGCTTTTGTTTCAAAAAAATTTTTGTATGACTTCATTTTTTTTTAATATTCAACAAAATAATTTTAGATTTTAGATTTTTACTAATTTTTTACTCAAAACCCATTAACTTTAGAAGAAAAGTGTAAGAAACAAAAAATGTTTATTTTAATATGATATAACTAGGAAAATTATTTCAGATTTTTTTATTTGCTTTAATATTTTGAAGAGCAAAAGTTAACAAAAAATCCTGATATAATTTTCCTAGTTATATCAGATTAAAATAAACATTTTTTGTTTTTTACATTTTTCCTCTAAAGTTAATGGGTTTCGAGTAAAAAATTATTAAAAAACTAAAATCTAAAATTATTTTGTTTAATATTAAAAAAAAATGAAGTCATACAAAATTTTTTTTGAAACAAAAGCTACTTGTTTTTTCCAAACAATAAGATATTGTAATAAAAAATATAGGTTTCCATTTGAAAAAAAAAAGTTGGGCCTATTTGACCATGAAGACGTCCAAAAAATAAAATATTAATAACGCCATTTTGGGTCCCCCTTAAAACCAAACAACTTTTATTTGAAGCATTTTTTGATTTAATTGATAGATAAAAAAAATTAGGGGGGTGATAGATTAAAATGGGACACCCTGTATATAAATTACGTGTCACATGTTCCTCCGCTATGGACTCCTAAACTACTTAACCGATTTTAATCAAATATGTACACCGTGTGCAGTTTGATCCAACTTGAAACATAGGAGGCCTCTTATGGGAAATGGGGGGGGTTTGCCCCCCCGCCCCTTTTTTTAAAGAGAGTTCTTATTTTTTTACGGTGGTGGTGGTGGGGGGCTGTAAAGCTTCCTATGGGAAAAGGGTGGGGGGGTGCCCCACCTCCCTTTTTCGCCCCCCCTTTTTAAAAATAGAGTTCCCACTTTTTTACGGTGATAGTGGTGGGGGACTGTAAAGCCTCCTTTGGGAAATGGGGGGGGGGGGGTCAACCCCCCTTTTTTAAAGAGAGTTCACACTTTTTTTACGGGGAGGTGGTGGGGGGCTGTAAAGCCTCCTATGGCTAGAGTAAATTTTCGTATGCATCTAGGCTTCTGGGTATAATTTTAAAGCTTCCGCGGTGATTTTCATATGCATTCTTGGGTTTTGGGTATAATTATAGGCAACTCTACTGTAGTGTTTGTCTTATTTTGTGGTGTTTAATTTATATTACAAATAATTTCTGTTTTGGTTGTGAGTAAATTTTCTGTCTATTTCCTCTTTGATAGTTTTTGCATTCCGTAATAAAAAGTTTCACTTCTAACGCTTATAGTTTTCGACTGACGCTTTCATTTTTTTTTTGTAGTAAACGAATTCAATATTCATAGTTAAGACAGGACAACGTCTGTCGGGTCATACAAAATTTTTTTTGAAACAAAAGCTACTTGTTTTTTCCAAACAATAAGATATTGTAATAAAAAATATAGGTTTCCATTTGAAAAAAAAAGTTGGGCCTATTTGACCATGAAGACGTCCAAAAAATAAAATATTAATAACGCCATTTTGGGTCCCCCTTAAAACCAAACAACTTTTATTTGAAGCATTTTTTGATTTAATTGATAGATAAAAAAAATTAGGGGGGTGATAGATTAAAATGGGACACCCTGTATATAAATTACGTGTCACATGTTCCTCCGCTATGGACTCCTAAACTACTTAACCGATTTTAATCAAATATGTACACCGTGTGCAGTTTGATCCAACTTGAAACATAGGAGGCCTCTTATGGGAAATGGGGGGGGTTTGCCCCCCCGCCCCTTTTTTTAAAGAGAGTTCTTATTTTTTTACGGTGGTGGTGGTGGGGGGCTGTAAAGCTTCCTATGGGAAAAGGGTGGGGGGGTGCCCCACCTCCCTTTTTCGCCCCCCCTTTTTAAAAATAGAGTTCCCACTTTTTTACGGTGATAGTGGTGGGGGACTGTAAAGCCTCCTTTGGGAAATGGGGGGGGGGTCAACCCCCCTTTTTTAAAGAGAGTTCACACTTTTTTTACGGGGAGGTGGTGGGGGGCTGTAAAGCCTCCTATGGCTAGAGTAAATTTTCGTATGCATCTAGGCTTCTGGGTATAATTTTAAAGCTTCCGCGGTGATTTTCATATGCATTCTTGGGTTTTGGGTATAATTATAGGCAACTCTACTGTAGTGTTTGTCTTATTTTGTGGTGTTTAATTTATATTACAAATAATTTCTGTTTTGGTTGTGAGTAAATTTTCTGTCTATTTCCTCTTTGATAGTTTTTGCATTCCGTAATAAAAAGTTTCACTTCTAACGCTTATAGTTTTCGACTGACGCTTTCATTTTTTTTTGTAGTAAACGAATTCAATATTCATAGTTAAGACAGGACAACGTCTGTCGGGTCAGCTAGTAAAAATATAGTTATCTATAGTTATTATTTTATTCTATCTTTTATTAGAAATATCTTTCAATAAAAAAAAATCATGTACACTGTTCACTGTCAGTATTACGTATAAGAAAGTCCCGTGGCAACCGTGGCACCTTTTTTTCTCTTTTCTTGGAAATAATTATATGGAGAAGGTAATAATAGTAAAAACATTTTTTTTTATATTCGGAATCATAAATACTAGTCGAGTCGCTAGACAATTTCGAATAGGGGTGGCGATAGAAAAAAATGACGGAGTAGCTTTTTTTTCATGATTTTCGAAGAGAATAACGTTCTGGATGTATATAATTTAAGGTTTTTTAGTTCAATTAGAACCCATCACTACATTCTGAATGATCTTCGGTTGAAGTATTTGATTTAAAAATATCATATACAGGGTGATTCAGCACTGTCGTGCCAAACTTGAACAGTAGATTGAGAAAAATATTTTAAGCAAAAAACTTCCTTTAAACATGTGTCCGGAAATTTTTCCTTAGGGAACTACAGGCTTCCAAAGATTTTACTAAAAATTAGTTTTAATTTAATATCTAGAGAACCCTTTGTGATAGAATTATGAAATTTAGTATTTGGTTTAGTAATAATATCTGTTATCGATTTCTAATATTAACCAATTATATTTTAGGCCAGGGCTGTATGGGGCCAGTGGGCCCATCGATTTTGATCTTGCAATTGTTTGTTCCTTAATTTTTTTCCTGAGTTGATACTTTTATAAGATTATATGACACAAAATACACAAAAACATACTTTGCTTGTTTATCATAGGATAAACTGTTTTCGAGTAATATTGATGGAAAAGAAAGCATGCAGAATTTAACTTAATGCGGATGTTTGAAATTACAAATAATAAATTTATATTCTTATTCTATGATTAAAGGTAAGAATAAAGTTCATTTAAATAAACCTCCGAAAATGCATCCATATCAACAAATAGCCATTTTTAGTTTGTTTTTTTAGACATGTTAATAAAGTTTATGTAACAGTAAAAGAACTGGCTATAGATCTTACAGGATTCATATTAGGAGGTTTATTTAAATGAACTTTATTCTTACCTTTAATCATAGAATAAGAATATAAATTTATTTTTTGTAATTTCAAACATCCGTATTTAGTTAAATTCTGCATGTTTTCATTTCCATCGATATTACTCGAAAACGGTTTATTCTATGATAAACAAGCAAAGTATGTTTTTGTGTATTTTGTGTCATATAATCTTATAAAAGTATCAACTCAGGAAAAAAATTAAGGAACAAACAATTACAAGATCAGGAATTGATGGGCCCACTGACTCCATACAGCCCTGGCCTAAAATATAATTGGTTAATATTAGAAATCGATAACACATATTATTACTAAACCAAATACTAAATTTCATAAATCTATCACAAAGGGTTCTCTAGATGTCTAGATATTAAATTAAAACTAATTTTTAGTAAAATCTTTGGAAGCCTGTAGTTCCCTAAGGAAAATTTTCCGGACCCATGTTTATTGGAAGTTTTTTGGTTAAAATATTTAACGACAGTGCTGAATCACCCTGTATATGATATTTTTAAATCAAATACTTCAACCGAAGATCATTCAGAATGTAGTGATGGGTTCTAATTGAACTAAAAAACCTTAAATTATATACATCCAGAACGTTATTCTCTTCGAAAATCATGTTTTAAACGAAGAAAAATCGATTTTTTAACAAAAATTACGCAATTTTCAAAATTCAAAGTACTGTTACAAAAACAAATTTTTACCCAATTTTAATGCAATTAACTAAATTAATAGCTTTATCTATACTCTTTATTGTGTTAAAATTTTAACGTAATCAAATTAAAATTGGCGAAATGGTACTAAAATAAACCACGCGTGTCAAAATTGGTAATTCGGTCATTTCCACTCGTAGCGAATAAAAATATGATTTTCGAATGGAATAACTATAGCCCAGGCAATAGACTCAAAAAAACGGTCAAACTAAGAAAAAATTCCGACCAAGCTGGATTTTGGTGGAGACTTTTATTTTGACGTCTTAAACATACCCTAAAAAGTCCCCATAATTTGGATGGCGGGTTTTTATTTTTTAGGGGGTAAAGGGGGGCTGATTCTAGTTTTTTGCAAATATCTCAAAAATTATCAATTTTTCGAGGAAAATTGTTATGAAGAAAATTGTAGCTTATAAAATTCTTCATAAAATAGGTGTTTATACTTTTCTCGTATAATCAATACTTTTTAAGTAAACGGTTAACTTAGTTAAGGGTGCATTGAAAAGTGCCAAAAACTGAACTTTTAAGGGCAAGCAATTTTATGGTTGATTATTATAGATTATGGGGCGTAGAATTCGAAAAAAATATTCCGGACTGACAAAAAGTAGTGCAACACCCTTAAAAAAGGGGTTGAAGGGTGAAAACCCCGTTTTCAAGATTTTTTTCAATTTTTCTCAAAATCTAAATCGATGACGGGATGTTTTTATGGTTGATATTTATTGGGGACACTTAGACGAATCGATTGGGACCACAAATATTGAATTTGACAGAAAAATACTCTGTCTAGAGGGTTTAAAAAAACTTAAAAATGTTTATTTCGAGGAAAAAATTTAAAAATTAATAATTTTTGTTCAAATCAAAATTGATCTCAAATTGTTCCTGAAGTTCTAAAGAATACTGATCAACCATAATTTTAAAAAATATTAATATTTTAACCAATGAAAATCGCTAATGTTTAAGGGTAGGTAACGTAATTTTTTTTATCAATTTTCATTGATTAAAATATTAATATTTTTTTAAATTATGGTTGATCAGTATTCTTTAGAACTTCAGGAACAATTTGAGATCAATTTTGATTTGAACAAAAATTATTAATTTTTAAATTTTTTCCTCGAAATAAACATTTTTACGTTTTTTTAAACCCTCTAGAAAGAGTATTTTTCTGTCAAATTGAATATTTGTGGTCCCAATCGATTCGTCTAAGTGTCCCCAATAAATATCAACCATAAAAACATTCCGTCATCGATTTAGATTTTGAGAAAAATTGAAAAAAATCTTGAAAACGGGGTTTTCACCCTTCAACCCCTTTTTAAAGGGTGTTGCACTACTTTTTGCCAGTCCGGGCTATTTTTTTCGAATTCTACGGCCCAAAATCTATAATAATCAACCATAAAATTGCTTGCCCTTAAAAGTTCAGTTTTTGGCACTTTTCAATACACCCTTAACTAAGTTAACCGTTTACTTAAAAAGTATTGATTATACGAGAAAAGTATAAATACCTTTATTATGTAAAATTTTATAAGCTACAATTTTCTTCATAACAATTTTCCTCGAAAAATTGATAATTTTTGAGATATTTGCAAAAAACTAGATTCAGCCCCCCTTTACCCCCTAAAAAATAAAAACCCGCCATCCAAATTATGGGGACTTTTTAGGGTATGTTTAGGACATCAAAATAAAAGTCTCCACCAAAATCCAGCTTGGTCGGAATTTTTTTTTAGTAAAAAACCTATTTCCTGGGCTACTATATGAATGTGTATAATTTAAGGTTTTTTAGTTCAATTAGGACCCATTGTTACATTCTGAATGATCTTCAATTGAAGTATTTGATTTAAAAAATATCATATATATTACGAATTTGAATGTTTGTATATCGAAATAAACTTTTTTTTGCAATATCGCAAAAACAAGAGCTGATTGAGCAAAATGGTGGTCATTTTTGGATTCGGAGTACCTAAATTACCCTTAAAAAGTTATATACCTGCAGCTAAATGGCTATAGGCCAGTGTAGTAGTACTGATTATAATTAAGCTAGCGCGGTTCACAGTATGGAACGTCTACTGTATTTTTTTTCTTTTATGTAGTCACTATCTACATATATATTTATGAAAAAAATATAAACTTATATATTTAGATATGCATAAAATATATATTTTTTAATATTTGCAAAAAAAAAAAATATTTTTTCAAAAACTGCTCTATGGATTTTTTTGATTTTTATAGAAAAACACTTGGAACACTTCAAAGAATCACCCTCGTCATTTGAACACCGTTAAAATATAGGTACTTGTGATATCATATCATTGAGTCAATAGTCAATATGATATGGCATATCAGGAATTTTGTGCTTATATTACCTTACGTAGTATAAAAATATTTATCAGATAATATATATAAATGCATAAAGTTGGAGGGAAATGTAATAATTACACTGTAGAAGTTATTATGAATTTGAAATAATAATCAGGATATCGAAGGTAACATCAAATTTAATTTAGTATTTTTAAATAAATGTATTTATTTAATATTATTCATTATATTAAGATTAACTTAACTTTTTACTTTCTTATACTAAATATATGAAATAAAATATAGTATAATGAAATACACATAGTATAAAGCAGTGGTCCCCAACCCTATGCCCGCGGGCACCATTGTGCTCGCCGACCGTTTAACGTGTGGCCGCTGACTGAACAATAAAAAAATTAGGTTTTCAATTACATATTATGTCATTTATTTTTTATTTTAGTAACTAATTCGAGACATATAAGCGTATTTATTTGAAAAAATATTTATTTATTAATATATTATATATATCGTTTTACATTTATTCTCTCAAATTTAACATATACCGTAAAGTACAGCTATGAAATACGTAACCATTAATTCTTTTTCTGGCTGTACGCAATTACAAAAATCACTTACATTAGTTCTTAAGATAAATTAAAAATATTTTGTTGATGCAGATTTGTTAATAATAAACATTTGTGCATATATCAAACATTGCACAAATTCGTTCAACAATATATAAACAATGGTCAAAGTATCAGTTTTAGGAGTAGCATATTTTACCAGTTACGGCTTACGTAGGAACTAAGAAATATATGAAAAAATGTTTCTGAATCTTTTTGTAGATTATAAAATTTTCCATCAAAAGTCAGCGAGAGACTTTTTTAGTTTTTTTGAGTGCCTGAATCAAAATCACGATTATGATGTGGGCACCTTGAAAAAATAAATTCGACGAATCTGAAATAACAAAAAAACATTTTTCTTTAATTTCAGATTTTTTTAATATAAAACAAACAAAAAATTCACAAACATTTAAGTTTAAAAATTTTCAGAATTTTTTTTTTTTGCAAAATGCGAATTTGCAAGAAAAAATAAATAGTTTTCCATTTGAAAAAAAATAAGCTGAACTAAAATGATCTGAACCCTTTGTAGTTTCATGTGACATTTCTGTAACATACTTCAATAATCCCGCTAATATACATACCAATTGTAAATATATTTAGTTCATTCAAATATGTGTAACTTAGTATTAATTCACAGATGGCATAACCTATTGACTTACGTATTATTACGTAACTATTGGCAGTAAGGCAGGGCCAGATCGGTTATTGGCCGATTTGGGTAGAAAAAAGAATTCGTTGTATAGTTTCCCCAAACAATTTGCGAAAAATGCGGTATAGCATTATGCTACAGCAAACAAAATTGTTTAAAATCCTGCCATACCACATAAGTGCATTTTTACGATTAACTCACAGTAATGTCACTCCCAAAAAAGTCAAATAAATAATTAATAATAAATATTTTTAAATTTCTGAAAAATACGTGTCTCATTATCAACATCATTTAAATTTTTAAGATCCTGAGCTTAAAACCTTCACTAATGGTCAAAATTACTAGCTGCATTGGTTTTTTCCCTCCAAATCCAAAAATTTTTGTACCATTTTTGTACATTTTCCGTAAAAAACCTTCGTTTTTAGGGTTCCGTAGAAAACTAGGAACCCTTATAGTTTCTCCATGTCCGTCCGTCTTCAAAAATTTTGAGATAATAAGATAAAATTTGGCATACGGTCGTAGATTAATGACCCAAAAACAGAAATGATAAGATTTTTGAAAATAACAATTTTTTAGACCCCCCTTTCATAAAATGGAAAGTGTTTTCAAAAAAAAAATTTCACCTACACCATTGAGTGGGATGTCGTTAGAAAGGTCTCATAAAATGCAACAAAAAATGTAACAGAAATTTTTAATTTTAACCCTTCGATCACGATGTATTTTCTCTCCAAAGTCATTAAAAAAGCGTCCCCCCCTCTATTTTCTAAACTATCAATTAAAAAAATCTGAAAAAATTCCAGAACGTAGATTTTAATTAGTACTTTCACTGAAAATTATAACGAACATTATCAAAAATATTTTGGACCTCCCTTTCATAGACTGAAAATTAAACTTACATTTTTTTCCCCACTTACCCTATTGAGTGGGGTGTCATTTAATAGGTCTCGTAAAATGCAATAAAAAATGTCAAATAACTTTTTGATTTTAACCCTTCAGTCGCGATATATTTGCTTTTTAATGTCGCTGTCAGAGCGTCCCCCCCCCCTCTATTTTCTAAACTATCGATTCAAAAAATCTGAAAAAAATTCAGAATGTAGCATTTAATTAGTACTTTCACTGAAAATTATAATGAACATTGTCAAAAATATTTTGGACCCCCTTTTCATAGATTGAAAAGTGAACTCACATTTTTTTCATTTACCCCATTGAGTGGGGTGTCATTTGATAGGTCTACTAAAATGCAATAATAAAAGCCAAATGACTTTTTGATTTTAACCTTTCAGTCACGAAAATTTTGAAAAATACTTTTTATAAATCGTAGTGAGAATGACTACGGAACCCTATCATGTGCGTGCCCAACACGTACTTGCCCGTTTTATTCATATATTAAGCAATCTTAAGATAAAAAACAGCCTTATATTGTAGAGAATAATACCATCCATAATTAATGCCCTTTAATTTATGCTTATACATGGTCCAATCTGCAGGGACTTGCAGATTGGATGAAATTGGGTGGTGTATATAGGCCTTAAGCCATTATAGTTTATATAACAAAATTTGTATAAACAAACTAATTGAATAACAAATATATATGTATATTTTTGTATATGACGTACAGACTTATTTTAGATACTCGCTCGCCATCTTGCTATAATGATTGATATAATCCAGGATCTGCAATGGTTACAAGTCTCAATGAGAATATTATTATTGTTACAAGAAAGATAAGATGGTTTTTAAGAAGATACCAAACATAAATATGTATCAAAAAGAAAAAAATATATACATTCCAGGTATGTTTTTAAAAATTGTTTAATAAGTAACATATAATTAATTTAACACAAATTATTTTGTACTTACAAAGTAGGGGGAGAGGGGCCCATTGATACATAGGTTGTTAATTAATTTATAAAAACACAACTGCGTTCTTATACACATAAATACATAGGTACCTCTTAACTAGTTAATCACACAACAAAATTACGTCTACGTACAATAAAGTAAGGCTTTCGCTGTTAACAATTAAATAACTGTTTTGCTCTCTGTCGACTAAATTGTATTCTTTAACTTGCAATGGGATTTGTTGTACCAAATTTCATTTAATTAATCTATGATATTAATTAATCTATAATCTTTAATACGTATCAATATTTTATTATAATTATAAAATTAGAACAGAAGAAGACACTTTGTTGACAAAATTATCTTCAGGGAAAAAGATCAGAGATTTAAATTTCACGTTATCAACATTTCTTATTAACAAGATTGTCAGTTAAACATTTAATACAACTAACTTCCATCATTAATTTTTCTTACAATTTTATTAGCTTTTTTTAGTTTCCAAAATAAACCGTATCAATCTACCACCACTCCCCCTAGTACTGCATCATTTGAAAAATTAAATTTTTAATATACTTAATATTATAAAAACATAAAATCACTAGAAAAGTATCAGATGACATTAGTTGGTTCTTGAAAAATAAAATTTCAATTGAATATATCCTCTTGGTGACGTCAATTCCCGCGCCAACGCTGATTGGTCAATACCAAAATTAACTATTGCAGACATATTTTTACAGTGCTACCATCCTAAATCTAGTTACTTTAAATATGTGATGTGTGATGTGATGACATTACAACAAAACCTTAACCTAAAAAGCAAAATATTTAATTATGATGACGATATATTTGTTTTGAGCATGGTTTTGAGTAATTAATATTCCCCCTAGAGTTGATACTTGACGCATTTTATCAAAAGTGAATTTAATTTTTATCGAAAAATGATATTTTTAATATTCATTGATGTTCTCTTTATCAAATGTATAAAATTAAATTAATAAATTCAATTTGCTGAAAATATTGTTTTTGATTTTGCCTAGGGCCTTATTTTGCTTTACTCCTTTCCTTCTTATATATCCTATTATTAACAGTGGCAAAAACTACCACTGTTGCATAATTAATACACAATTATTAATGCACAACATTTCTTTTAGGAAAAAAATATAACCAGAAACTTGTGGCACACGATTCAGTGAACGATGCTTAATAAACTGTAATGCCGACAGTATAAGTCGCTGAGACATTTGGTAAAGTGAAGTTGTAAGAGCGCATGGATGTATTACCAACACACTCGGCGAAACTACTCAGTTCCATTTTAACTGCAGAACACTCAAGCGAGAGTGAGCGCGAGAGTATATTGAATGTTTTGACTCGTGGTCAAAAAACCGACTTTATGTGGACCGCTTACGGCTTACGAGGCGAGACGAGGCATGGCGAGCTTTGCCAGTACACTCTCGCGTTCGGGTAGTCTCGCTTATGCTCGGCGAGGGTATACTGTCGGCATAAGAAATTTTATATGTTATTGTACGTAAGTAAATGTAAATATAAACCAATAAAATATCGATTAGTGTTTGGTAACTGTAGGTTAATTCTAATCGATCTGTTCTCGAATAGTACAGATACAGATACAGTATAGATACAGAGGTTGTTAATTAATCTATAAAAACACAACCACAATCTTGGACACATAAATACGTACCTCTTAAACTAGTCAATCATACAACAGAATTGCGACCACGTACAGTAAGGCTTTCGCTGTTGACAAGTAAATAACTGTTTTGCTCTCTGTTGACTAAATATTATTATTTAACTTGCAATGGGATGTAGGTATTGTACCAAATTTCATTTATTCTATGATGAATTATATTACAAGATAAGTAAATTCACTTCTTAATCGAGTACACCGTTTTTAGCGGATGCTATTTCTCTTGGTTATCTTATTGTTAGTTCTAAATAGTCTATAAAATATTCCTTAGAGTTTATTAAATGGTCTGTACAGCTGTACAACTTGAATCTATACACCGCACTATAATTTCAATTTCTTCCTTTTCATGTCTGTATCCTTCACATTCACTCACATACACTGCATCTTTATACTACTGACTTTATAACATATTTGATTCTCTTCCACGTCCTCTTCCTCGAGTGTACTGATTTCTGTCACTGTTGTTGTAAGTAACCTTCCGTGTGAAAGTTCCTTCGTTCTTGATCTTGTCCATTTTCATTGTACATTCTTTTACTTTTTAACGATATGCCAGTTGCTATACTTATTTCTAATTATTGATCGAAAAATTGGGAAAAACATATTTTTTTCATAGTATTTTTTTTAATCTTAAATTGGTTATGAAAATAAAAATATGAAACAAATGATAATTAGTTGATTGCTTGTCAAGACGTTATTTTAATAATAATGAAAAATTCGATATTTGTAAAATGATATTTTATATTTCCTTGAAAAATAAATATTAAGAAAAACAAAATTAAGAACGAAAATAGTAGTAACAGTAAGAATAGTTACAAATAAATTAAGTAAAAATTATAAATAATGTTCAAATAATTGTCCGTTTCGTTCTAAACATAAATGTGCTCTTCGAACTGTCTCTTGATTAACTTTTCTCAATAAGCCAGGCGAAATGTTGTTAAATGCTGAAACAACGGCTTGACGCAAATCCTCGCTATTATTATACGTTCGAACGTATACTTTATTTTTAATGTATCCCCAGATAAAAAAATCCATTGGAGTTAAATCGGGAGATCTTGGAGGCCATGGAACATTTCCTCGAGCTCCAATCAAGGAATTTGGATAACGCTGATTTAAATATTTTATTACTTGATTTGAAGTATGAGCCGGAGCTCCGTCTTGTTGGAACCATATGTTAGCTGTCTCATCATTAGGTAAAATATTTAATATTACTTCGACATCCTTTTGTAATATCTGGAGATATCTTGCGCTATTAAGGTTTTCTTCAAATATAATAGGTCCTATCAGCCTTGAACCTAAAATTCCACACCACACATTGAAACCAAACCTTATTTGTTGTCTCGCTACTTTTACAGCATGTGGATTTTCAATAGCCCAGATATGATTGTTATACGACCTATTGAACATGCCATTGTTGGTAAATCTGCTTTCGTCGGACCATAAAATATTAAAAATAAAATTTTCTCGATTTTCATGCTCCTTTAAAAACCACCGGCAAAATTGAACTCTCTTCTCAAAATCTTCAACTCTTAATTTATATGGGTGGTATTTGTTTCGCTTTAAAACACGGTGTGCCGTAGACTTTGGAATCCCGGAAGAAATCGACGGTTCTTCTCTCACATTTTGTAAAACATTATTTTCGATCTCTGCGTTAACTGTTTTTTCATCCTTCTTGGGCTTTAAAAATGCACCATGTTGTTTTAAATTAATTTCGATGTTTCGAAAATAACGAATGCTTGGTTGTGTTCTGTCAGGATATAATTGTAGATACTTCGTTCTGGCTCTAATTGCATTTTTATGGCAAAGCATGTACCATAACAACATATTAAATTTTTCATTATTATTAAATGTTGCCATAGTGGTATTAACAATTTTGAAACTACTTTTTAAATTAAAATTTTTGGCAAGCAATGAACAGGTCATCATTTTTGTCATTTGAATTTTTGGTTAAATTGCAGTTTACTGTAACTAATTCTAATGAATCTGAGAAAATAAGAGTGTAACCATAGATAACATAAATATATAAAGTGGGCGGGGCGTACTTCATTTGGAGAATGGCGCGATTTTTAAAATTTATATTACTTATAAAATATTTCTTAATTTAATTTCTGTTTTGTATCGACCTCTCCAAACAGGTGGCCATTAATATAAATTGGCGGGATTTTATACCTTTATATATAATTTTTTATATATATGTATTATATAAGTACTTATGTATTTCATTATGCAAAAACTTTATTTTTTTATGTTTAGTTATTATAAATTGTATTTTTATTATTTGATGCATAGACTCATAATTAACCGTTAACAAGAATTTCCAATGATTTAATTATTTTTTTGGCGCGATTTTCAAAAATCAAAATACTGATTTATCTAGAATAGACATTGAATTATTAGTTTTAGTTTTTTATAGTGACAGATTACCTTTAAGTTGTGTCGTTTTCTTTTTCACACACTATGGCTGATATAATTTCCAAAATTTGTATTAAATATTTGGCGCGATTTTCAAAATTCAAATATCATGAGATTATTAATTTTACTTTTTATAGTTGAATATTTCTTGTATGTTGTCTCGTTTTCTTCTTCACAGTCACTGACAAGTTTCCAAAATGTATATTAAATATGTGACGCGATTGTCAATAAAAGTCAGAAAAAATTTAGAAGCAATAATCACATTTATAAATCCGTTACAGATTTTAAATGTATAAAATCGTTTATATTTATACGTGATTTATTATATTATAGATACGTTTTCAATATTTGCTTGAATCGCAGTTTCTCTATAGTTTTCTATTTTTGATACTACTACAATATTATTTATTAATATAATTAATATAACATTAATAATATAATTAAGAATAAATGTTTAATAATATAAATTTTAAAAATCGCGCCATTCTCCAAATGAAGTACGCCCCGCCCACTTTATGTATTTGTGTTATCTATGGCTACACTGTTATTTTCACAGATTCATTAGAATTAGTTACTGTAAACTGCAGTTTAACCAAAATCTGTAACGGATTTATAAATGTGATTATATATAAAGGTATAAAATCCCGCCAATTTATATTAATGGCCACCTGTTTGGAGAGGTCGATACAAAACAGAAATTAAATTAAGAAATATTTTATAAGTAATATAAATTTTAAAAATCGCGCCATTCTCCAAATGAAGTACGCCCCGCCCACTTTATATATTTATGTTATCTATGGTTACACTCTTATTTTCTCAGATTCATTAGAATTAGTTACAGTAAACTGCAATTTAACCAAAAATTCAAATGACAAAAATGATGACCTGTTCATTGCTTGCCAAAAATTTTAATTTAAAAAGTAGTTTCAAAATTGTTAATACCACTATGGCAACATTTAATAATAATGAAAAATTTAATATGTTGTTATGGTACATACTTTGCTATAAAAATGCAATTAGAGCCAGAACGAACACCCAAAAAAGAAATTAGTAAGTATTACAGCGCGGCATAGTACAAAATCGCTTCGAACCGTCAAATTGTAAAATTTACAAACTATTACTAATGAATCCGGCCAAGTGCTAGGAAAATGAGCTAAAATTACAATGTTTACAGTATCTACTGCTTATTTTATTTTGTATTTACTTGATTTACAAGACGAAGTTGTAATTTTTGCTTAAGTTCTTGTAAATTTTATAATTTGACGGTTCGAAGCGATTTTGTACTATGCCGCGCTGTAATACTTACTAATTTCTTTTTTGGGTGAAGTATCTACAATTATATCCTGACAGAAAACAACCAAGCATTCGTTATTTTCGAAACATCGAAAGTAATTTAAAACAACATGGTGCATTTTCAAAGCCCAAGAAGGATGAAAAAACAGTTAACGCAGAGATCGAAAATAATGTTTTACAAAATGTGAGAGAAGAACCGTCGATTTCTACCGGGATTCCAAAGTCTACGGCACACCGTGTTTTAAAGCGAAACAAATACCACCCATATAAATTAAGAGTTGAAGATTTTGAGAAGAGAGTTCAATTTTGCCGGTGGTTTTTAAAGGAGCATGAAAATCGAGAAAATTTTATTTTTAATATTTTATGGTCCGACGAAAGCAGATTTACCAACAATGGCATGTTCAATAGGTCGTATAACAATCATATCTGGGCTATTGAAAATCCACATGCTGTAAAAGTAGCGAGACAACAAATAAGGTTTGGTTTCAATGTGTGGTGTGGAATTTTAGGTTCAAGGCTGATAGGACCTATTATATTTGAAGAAAACCTTAATAGCGCAAGATATCTCCAGATATTACAAAAGGATGTCGAAGTAATATTAAATATTTTACCTAATGATGAGACAGCTAACATATGGTTCCAACAAGACGGAGCTCCGGCTCATACTTCAAATCAAGTAATAAAATATTTAAATCAGCGTTATCCAAATTCCTTGATTGGAGCTCGAGGAAATGTTCCATGGCCTCCAAGATCTCCCGATTTAACTCCAATGGATTTTTTTATCTGGGGATACATTAAAAATAAAGTATACGTTCGAACGTATAATAATAGCGAGGATTTGCGTCAAGCCGTTGTTTCAGCATTTAACAACATTTCGCCTGGCTTATTGAGAAAAGTTAATCAAGAGACAGTTCGAAGAGCACATTTATGTTTAGAACGAAACGGACAATTATTTGAACATTATTTATAATTTTTACTTAATTTATTTGTAACTATTCTTACTGTTACTACTATTTTCGTTCTTAATTTTGTTTTTCTTAATATTTATTTTTCAAGGAAATATAAAATATCATTTTACAAATATCGAATTTTTCATTATTATTAAAATAACGTCTTGACAAGCAATCAACTAATTATCATTTGTTTCATATTTTTATTTTCATAACCAATTTAAGATTAAAAAAAATACTATGAAAAAAATATGTTTTTCCCAATTTTTCGATCAATAATTAGAAATAAGTATAGCAACTGGCATATCGTTAAAAAGTAAAAAATAATAATAATGTCATAGCCAGCATTATGTCCCATAAGAAAATACAAAATTGGGGCTTGTAATGTACCGTAATGTTAAGAAACCGCCAATTACATTATAATATTAATACTTACATTTTTAATTTAAAAAATAATTCATTTATGTAGATAAAGGTTAGCAATTATATAAAAAATATCAAAACAAAATTTCAATTGAACGGTTGAATGTATTTGGGCTATTATTGTGATCATTCTTTTCGTTAACTGATATTAATACACAAGGTTCCCCTGCATTACTGGTGTCAGCTTTTAGATTATCTATTTTTTGTAATTCTTGTTAGTTTTTCTATATATTTTTATGGTGTGAGTGTTCATTATTATATTGTTTACAAAGTGTAAGTTTTATTACAAAATATAATTACAATAGTGTCTAATCATAATGTAAAATGTTACCCTCTCGGCAACCTCAGTGATGCATGGATGAATTTTTTTAAATAACATTAAAATCATAATATACACTTTCATCTTTCATATCACAATTTTGATTTTTTATTAATATAGAACTTTTATTTTAGGGACGAGACAATTTTTGGTCCTCAGTTCAGAGATTGTTGCGCAGAAAAAGTAAATTTTGTATGTTATTGTATATACGTAAGTGCATATATCGCACACCCGTAACTAGACGTATGCAGTGTTGCCAGTATGAATTCCGTAAAAAGTACAACAGGCTTACCGAAAAGGTACGAAATTTGAAAAAAAGGTACGGTTTTCATAAAATTTAGAGGTATTGCTATTTAATCTATATCTATAAAAGAGTTTGTCCTTAACCACTCACTCATTCACTCACTCACTCACTCATATATCAACGTACAGCCCAAACCCCTGGACCTAGAAACGTGAAATTTCGTAGGTGCCTTCCTTTTATGATGTAAGCACCCACTAAGAAAGGATTTTTCGAAATTCAACCCCTACGGGGTTAAAACAGTGTGTCAAAGTTTATATAACAAAATATTTTTTTTGTTCGCATTTAATTGAAACTTATCGAACGTAGTACTCTACAATATAAATAATGAAACAATTATTTCAGCATTTCCCAAAATTTAACCCTTAAGGTGTTAGGGGGGGGGGGCAATTTATAAAATATTTTTTTTTTGTATTCAACGAATGAAACGTGGCAAATGTAGGTACTCTACAAGACAAATAGCAGTTACGAAAATTCAACCCCTATGGAAATGGTGCGGGGGGGGGGGGTACAATTTTGATATATTTATCTTCATAATTGTTCATGATATTAAAATAAATTTTGACAAATTAATATTCAGTTAAAAATGAAAGTTTGATATTTAAGCCCTAATAGCATGGGACGGGGACGAGGATAGATTTAGGTATGTTTATCTGCATACTTGCTTTACTTATAAAGTTAAATACTTATAAATAGTCAGCTGTGATACGCGATCACTACAAAGGTAAATACTATTACTATAAAAAATGTAATATGTCATCCCCTATCACGTATGGAGGGTTCTAATTAGTTTCGAATTTTACGCGAGCAAAGCCGCGGGATGCCGCTAGTAGCTTATAAAATAGAAAAAAAATATAGGAGGGCTTGTCTATAAGTTATATCGCATTTGAGAGTGCTTGCTAGCTAGCAAATTTGTTACAAGACAATTTGAAATGTTTATTATTGTATATTTGTTGCATTAAGTAATTTGTGGTGAACGTTATATGACTATGACGTTATGTAAAACATGTTTCTGTAAAAGCAAAATTAGGTGTTAAATTTGTTACATTTTCAATGCAATAAAAAGTATTCTTAGTTTTATAGACAACAATCTTTATGGGGAAAAAGGTACGGAAAGAGCCAAGTTCAGCCGAGGTACGATTTTGGTACGGACGAGTCATGAATAGTACGAAAACCGTACTAAAAAGTACGTTCTGGCAACACTGGCCGTATGTCAAAAAATGTCAAACTGAAATAATGGACTTTAAAGTTTTGACTAAAAATATTTCATATGAGCTTAATATTCATATTAAAATTACTCAAGATATTCAATACATTCAATTTTTAAAGCATGTATTATACATTTATTTAATATAAAGTAGGTGAACCATGGAAAGCCATGCTCCTTGTAAGGCCAAGTATTAAAAAGTCGTAGTTATTGTCATGCGATGACAAATTCCTTCTACTCACACTAACATCCTTCGAACTCAAGAACACAGGCCGCTATTTTGTCTGTGCTATCCCTTCCTTTATTGACTTCGGTCGTCGAGGTTAAAATTATAACTACGCGCACACAGCAAAACGTAACTTTTCAAGTAAATAAGCTATTATTTTTTTTTTTTTAAATGAAAGACCTTTTTATGAAGCAAGATATTAAGCAGATATTTTGATTGTCACAACGTTAGTTGTAAGTTAAATATTTATTTTGGTCTTGTTAGGAGCTGTGCTCCTTGCAAGGCCATTTGGAAGAGTTAAATAAAACTTAGAATTAATAAATGATCATTAACTCTGTAATAAAAAAAATGTTTTATAAGTTACATAGTAAAACAAAGTGTTATTTAATATTTTGTTTGTTTCATTTATCCAGTAAATAAGGGAATAATAACTGTTTATTCCTTAAGGTGGCCTTCCATGGTCCACTCACCTTATTAACATTTTATATTTGATATTTTTAATATATTTGTAAGCGGCTAAAAAGATTTAAATATCTGTATTCTTTATTAAATATTATTTTGAGACATAGCATTATTGCTGCGTGTTTTTTAAACATACCATATACTATCAAACCTAGTACTTAACCCAATACACCCATTATTTGACATACGGCAGTCTACGAGTAGTTACGGGTGCGAGATATTTATACATATATCAAAGAATAGGAAATTAATATTGGAAAAAGTTCGAGATATTACTTCTAACACCTTCAAAATTTTAATGCATGTTTAGCATTTTTTGAAAATAATCTAAAAATTAAATTTATTGGTGTTGACATAACTTGGTACTAAAACAGCATATATTTATGTTAAGGTAGTAGTCCGGTGTGATGGCCGAAATTTCGACTTTTTTTCGTGACCTTATTTTAACAAGTAAATAATATACGATCGTTTTGTAACTTTTACATATTTATTTTAGTACTTTAAATGATACAAAATTTTTTTTTTTTATTTAATTTTCCATTTATTTATTTACAATATGTAATGTCAAAGTGGAGTCCTCTAAAGAATGATGAGCTGTTTCGGGGAAGCACACAGCCTTCCGTAGTCATTTGAAATGAAAAAATCAAAAAGATTATTATTGTGTAGACCTTATTTTAATGAACTAACCAATAATATACATAATAAAAAAAAAAAAAAAACTTGTGAAAAAAAAGTTCTCAAAATGTAATTTTTTTTGTTGATAAAATGTTTAAAAAAATTAATTTTTTATTAAAAAATTAAATGTTTTAAAGGTTAGGTATTTAGATATGTGTATGTAGAATAACTAGTTAAATTTTGAGCCAAATCGGTTGAATAGTTTTGAGTCAGTGCTTCCCCGAAATTTCAAAAACATGGTTTCGAGAAAAACGCTAAAACGTTTGTTACCCATCTTATAGCAATGTGCACTCGTCGAACGATAAATGCGTGTCAACACACTTTCATACACTCTACGGCGCGCTCTCTTGTTTTGCCTGTAACTTTGGAAATATTCTAAATTTCGGTCTGAAAATTTAAGAGCATATTTTTAAAATGTGGTTCTTCCGAAAAATGTAAAAAAAATCGATTTTTTTGACCCATCACACCGGACTACTACCTTAAAACGTATACTATAGGCCTCTTATGAATTATTTTACTATTGATAGGCAGTACTGTGTATACCTACTTTACAGCTCGTTATCTAAATTATTTAAATAAGTCAAAATTTAGATTTGTAAATTTTCTTCTGTATAGGCTTTCGTGGTCGTTATCCATAAGAGCAGCTTTTCAGGTTGTTGTCCACGTTGTCATATTATGTTTCTTGACGTTTCGACTCTTATGTTGGAGTCTTCTTCAGAAGTGTTGTGATTCCTACTTAAATCGAAACGTCAAAAAATATAATATTTCAACGTGGACAACAACCTGAAAAGTTAGCTCTTGTAGATAACGGCCACGAAAGCCACATAAGAAAAAGGTCTTGAGATTTATAAAAGAAATGTTAAGGGATTACTATTTGCCTGTCAGATTTAAAATTAATAATTTGAGAACCATTTTGAAATGATTAATAATTCTATATTATTGTCCCCAACACAATATGTTTTATTTATCAATTATATTTGTATTTACATATTATTATATGTACACAAAGAGTCCTTAAGTTTAATATTTATTGGGGGGGGGTCTCTTGAGTATGTCTGCATAGAAGATTCATTAAAGAAATGATTTAACGAAGAGTAAATGGGCGGGGGAGGATTAGAACAGCAGAAATGATAAGTATATTTTGTTTGAAATTCAAGAAAAAGCTATGAATGTGTGAACTAATATAGAGATAATATAAAAGATATTTTCAAAGGGTTGGAAATATTATTTGAATTGGCCCCACATCTCTTTTGTGTGGCTTTTTCAACGTAAGTTTTACTTGCCTCTCACCATCAGGATTGCTTTTTTACCATGAGCTTTATTTCGTTTGTTGTCATTCCCACAAACAGCTACTCTCATATTTCTGAAATTCGAACATAAAGTATTCGTAACTCATTAACATTAAAATTCCAGAAAAATTAACTGACGCCACTTTTCCATAAAGAAAGCACGGGGTCCTTTTTAGGGTTCCGTAGAAAACTAGGAACCCTTATAGTTTCTCCATGTCCGTCCGTCCGTCCTGAAAAATTTTGTCATAATAAGATGAAATTTGATATACGGTCGTAGATTGATGACCCAAAAACAGAAATGATAAGATTTTTGAAAATAAAAATTTTTTAGACCCCCCTTTCATAAAATGAAAAGTGTTTTCAAAAAAAAAATTTCACCTACACCATTGAGTGTGGTGTCGTTAGAAAGGTCTCCTAAAATGCAACAAAAAATGTAACAGAAATTTTTAATTTTAACCCTTCGATCACGATGTATTTCTCTCCAAAGTCATTAAAAAAGCGTCCCCCCCCTCTATTTTCTAAACTATCAATTTAAAAAATCTGAAAAAATTTCAGAACGTAGATTTTAATTAGTACTTTCACTGAAAATTATAACGAACATTGTCAAAAATATTTTGGACCCCCCTTTCATAGACTGAAAATTGAACTTACATTTTTTTCTCCACTTACCCTATTGAGTGGGGTGTCATTTAATAGGTCTCGTAAAATGCAATAAAAAACGTCAAATAACTTTTTGATTTTAACCCTTCAGTCGCGATATATTTGCTTTTTAATGTCGCTGTCAGAGCGTCCCCCCCCCCTCTATTTTCTAAACTATCGATTCAAAAAATCTGAAAAAAATTCAGAATGTAGCTTTTAATTAGTACTTTCACTGAAAATTATAACGAACATTGTCAAAAATATTTTGGACCCCCTTTTCATAGATTGAAAAGTGAACTCACATTTTTTTCATTTACCCCATTGAGTGGGGTGTCATTTGATAGGTCTCCTAAAATGCAATAATAAAAGTCAATTGACTTTTTGATTTTAACCCTTCAGTCACGAAAATTTTGAAAAATACTTTTTATAAATCGTAGTGAGAATGACTACGGAACCCTATCATGTGCGTGCCCAACACGCACTTGCCCGTTTTTTTTTTAAATTTTAAATGCTATTGTAAATTTAACATGATACCTAAATAAAGTAGGTTAAAAGTAATAATTATTATCTTCTTCTGTAGGCTTTCGAGGCGTTGTCCATATGAAGGGTACACGGGAAAAAGAAGCTAAGTCAAAATTTCTAGTTTTGAGTTATCGCTGTTTTAAGGTTAATAATTTGAATAATTTTATTCTATAAATGATATCTTTAAAAAATTTCACTTGATCTTTCTAATTATATCTTATAACATTGAATTTTGAAGTTTGAATCGTGTTGATCAACCAGTTTTCAAAAAAAAAATTGACTTAGCCTGTTTTTCACCAGTTTTTGAACACTTTTTTATTTAACCAACGTTTATTTTAATATTTTGGTCTTTTTTTGTACTATTTTTCACACCGACACTTTCCGTATTACTACAGGCTGACCAGTATTTCTCTGGAACAAATTTCCCTGACTTTCCCCGGTTTTCCAGGAGAATATTTACCGTTTTTCCCTGATTTTTATTTAAAAAATTTAGATAAAAACCCTAAAAAAACATCACTCTTTAAATATTTGCGAGAATTTCTATGACTTTGCCTTTTTATAAAAATTCCCTGACTTCCAACCAAATTCCCTGACTTTTCCCTGTATAGCAAAATTCCCTGACTTTTCCCGGTTTTCCAGAAACTGGCCACCCTGTACTAACACTTTCCATTATTACAGTAATGATTCATCACCAGCGACATGACTTGACTTGACTTGACTTGTTTTTCACCAAAACCGTGTGGACTTAGCCTCTTATTCCCGTGTATGCGTATTTTAAATTAATTTATTTTACGTAATTTAGCTTGTTTTCCCCTTAATTCATATGTGGCTCGAAAAGTACCTAGATTTGCTACTAAACAGAGCTGTCATCTAAATTCGACTAAAAATTGACTTAGCCTATTTTTCCCGTGTACCCTTCATATGAACTAGATAGATTTCAGGGCTGTTGTAATTGAAGGGTACACGGGAAAAAGAAGCTAAGTCAAAAAATCTAGTTTTGAGGTACCTATCGCTGTTTTAAGATTGGTATCTTGTGTACTTTTACACTAAAAATGATATCTTTAAAATTTTATTTTACGAAATTTAGCTAGTTTTTCCCCTTAGTACATATGTGGCTCGAAAGGTACCTAGATTTGTCACTAAATGGCGCTGTTATCTTAATTCGACTAAAAAATGACTTAACTTCTTCTTCCCGTGTACCCTTCAATTGTAAACGTTGTCGTATTCTCTTATTTGACTTTTCAGAAACATCCCGGAAACCTCAATTCAAATTACAGTACAGTAAAATTAACACTAAAATTGCCTTAATAAGGAAAAAAAGATAAACTCATTTTTTTCATTATTTAAACCTAATTTTACTGTATTATTATTATTATTGCTGTATAGAGGATGTTCCGGTTTGGGATACAGATACTTTAGAAGCTAATTCCTTGACTCATTGTGAGTAAAAAATTTCATTCTTCATTACCCTCTGAGCTACAAACTGTTTTAAAAAGTTCCTTCAGGGTAGTAATTACAAACAAAGATTAACTCATAACTTCCAAAGTAAAGTAACTAGAAACTAGAGCAATAAAATGAATCAGTTTCATAGGTAATTAACTAACATATTTTATTACCATATATGTATTAAAGGTACTTTTGGAGAAAAATGTCATTTTCATATTTTTTTTTTTACTTTGAATAACAATAACTCTAAACTGGAAACTGGAAACAAGGTTAGCAATAACTGTAATACCAAAAAATATGTAAGTTAATTATCTATAAAACTGACCCATTGTGGTTGATCAAGTCACGTTACTTTCGTAGTTATGAAATGATCTTTGTTTTAAGTACTACCCTGAAGGAAATTTTTTAAACATCCTGTAGCTCAGAGGTTGACGAAGATAGACCCTCTCTCCCTGTACAATTTTTTACTCACAATGAGCCAGTAAATCAGCTCCTAAAATATCTGTATCTCAAACCGGACCATCCTGTATATAAACAGTAATGGCCGTAGTTATTATAAATATAGTTCAGAGAGCAGTTTTTCGAATCCCTTGTGAGAGGTAACTTGCGTGTGCGAATGAGAAATGATATCTATTTACAATGTGGCATTGCAATTATATAACTAACAATAAGTAATATGTTGTGTCCAACCGTATTTCATTTATTAGCTGAAGCTGTAAATTAAATAGGAATTCATGCACGAAAACAAAAATATTTCACTTGGATGGTTGCGGTTGCTTCGACTGTTGATATTTCATATTACAATTTTAATTTGATATTAATATAAACTTTTATTTCAGGAAAATGATAACAACGAAAATTTTTGGCCCAGAATCAAAGGAATAGTTCGTCATACCTGTAAGTTTTGTATGTTTTGTATAGAGGGTGAGTCATATCAGGTAGAACAAACTTGAACAGTTGATCGAAAAAAGTATTTCAAGTAAAAAAGTTTATATGAACATGTCTCTTCATGAGAGAACTACAAACCTCCAAAGATTTTGTATAAATTTAGTTTTTAATTAATATCTGGAGACGCCATTGTGATACAGTTATGAAATTTGATACCTTGTTTAGTATTAATACATGTTATCGATTTCTTGTATCAACCAATGATTATTTATACCAGAGATGTATGAGGCTAGTGGGCCCACCGATTTTTACTATGTATTTTTATGTTCTTTATTTCCTATATTTGGCACTTTTATAAGGTCATATGCCACAAAATACACAAAAGTATACTTGTTAATTTGTCGTAAGGTCAACCGTTTATGAGAAATACGATGGTAAACATAGTATTGCAGAATTTAACTTAATACGGATGCTTCAAACTATACAAAATAAATTTATATTCTTATTCTAGGATTGAAAGTAAGAAAAAAAGTTTATGAAAATATACTTCCAAAAATGTATCCTTATCAAGAAATAACAATTTTTAGTTTCGTTTTTTAGTCAAATTAGTAAAGTATATTACACTAACACAACTAATAATAAATAATAATATGTAGATCTATGAGGGAATTATTAATAAATGTTCCATATTAAGAGGAACATTTATATGAACCTTTTTTTTTGTTTTTAGTTCTAGAACAAGAATATAAATTTATTTTGTTTAATTTGAAGCCTTCGTATTTAGTTACATTCTGCAAAACTATATTTACCATCTAGTATAGTCAAAATAACTCAAAAAACACGTCGAGCGGAATTCTCTGGAAACAGCAAAATTTTTATACTATTATGTAGAGGAGATATTGTAGTTTCACCACCCAAAAGTCCCACGAGCTAAACCTTGTGCTAACTCGGGGAGCCCCATTCAAAGTTGGATTTTGTACAAATATTTGTTCATTTTCTTAGCTCATAAAAATAGTTATCTCGAGAACCAGAGTAGATATCGAAAAAAGTGTTGCTGTTTTAGAATTGCTATTAAATACTCAACAATATGACTAGATAATATTATACCTATTTTGAAACGTTTGGGTGTCCCGTTCATTTGTTTGTCAAAAATCGCTGTAATTTTATTGTTTTTTCAATTATATACTTTTTCATTACCATATTAAGTATGAAAAGATTTTTTTTTCTATTTTTTGTAATTTGCATCTTATTCTATTACAAATAAATATTGATAAGATTATTAGGAATATATAAAGTTGTACCATTAAGTTTCAAAATTTTTTGAAGTAAACCCTTGAAAAAACAAGCTAAAACGAAGCGAATTGAATAATTATAGACATAATCAATGTTTACAATTCAAGAACATTTCTTTGAACATTTTTACATTTTGGGTTTCAACCCGAATTTTTTTTATAGTTATAGAATAGTTTTAAATATTTAGGTGGATACCTCAAATATAAAAATTTTGCTTGTATTTTTAAACTTAATGGTACAATTTTATATATTCCTAATAATCTTGTCAATCCATTAGTTTTGTTATTTTAATTAAAAAAAGTAGTAGTGAACTGAAGGAAATAAAATTAATAAATATTAATTTTTTATTTTTTATGATAAATTTACAATCTCTGTATTTATTTGTAAGACCATATAAAAAAATTTGAAACTTTATGGACCAACTTTATATAATCCTCATGATCTTAATTTAGGGGCTAGTGTTATAGACTAGAATACAAAGCACATTGAAATTATAAAATCAATTGAAAACTAAAGGGGTCTAATAACTTTATCAAGTATGTAAGAGTGCTAGTTTAATATTTTATTTTGGTGTAAACATTTTTTTAAATATTATTATTTTGAAATTTGAAATTAACACTTTCCATTTCTGCGGACTTAAAGAGCTGTAAAACCCCTATAAAGTAACATACACAATTGTTAATAACTCAGCATTGAAACAAAACTACAGCCATCATTATTGTGTATTTTCAAATAAATATCATAATTTTTAAGAGACTAATGTTATCGTGAAAAAGTAGCGATAATTTTTACCATAACAACATATCAATATTACAAAATTTACAATTTTTATTAAGTTTTCTTTTATTAAAATGGCTATAACTTTTTTTCTGTTGCATTGATCGATAGGGAGTTTGGTGTGGTTGTGTAATATTGTAAGTAGTTAATACTTACAAAGTTTGACAAAATAATGTCTGTGCGCTTCAGAAATAACCTACATTTAATACATTTTTTGGCATAATTTTTAAACCTTTGAATAACGCCGTAATTTAAATGAACTCAATCAATATGCATTTTGTTATCAATTGTAAATTTTATTCTCTACACAATTAGTTCAATACATTTTTTTGTACGATAGACCGTTTACAAGAAAATCGAGAACATAACTTGAGAGTTATACACTAAGGGTAGTTTTTACAATGTAGGGGTTGAATTTAAAATTCTATTACTGAGCATTGTTTATTATAATAAACTATAGATATTTGGTAACATCTTTCCAAATTTTCAACTTCGTCAATGTTTTCCTTTACACGGAGATAATTTCCATAGCTTACTCTGTACAACAATTTTGATGTAAAATGTAATTTTTTGAGAGCTTTAAAATTAAATATCTCTGTAATATATAATATATTATATAATAATATAATCTTATCGAAATTAAATTTATCTCAGAGTTTGCAAATTATTATGTTCTAAAATTTGTATTACTTATTTTTTATCAAATATTTATATTTGGGCCAGAAAAAAATCAAAACTTGCTTATGTTTCGTTGACCCCTCCATCAATAAATTTTCGCTTAGATTTATTAACCATTTAGAATAAAGAGAGCAAAAAATACTTTTCATAAAAGCTGTAGTGCATAAAATGTTACGTATTTTGATGTGATGGTACTTGCATGTATCTTCATTTGTTTAGTAGATATCATGATTATACCAAATTACAAAAAAATAAATTTCAGTTCACAGGTTAAAACGACTGTAATTTTTTTTTTGTATGGTCTATTCGTGGAAATTTTTTTTGTATAAACGTACATATATGGGCACTATATATGTAGCTAACATCATAGTACTAGGAATTATTTAAAGGAGCACAGCCATGTTTGAGTTCGTAGACTATAATTTTTATGCAGTTTACTATAAAACCGCCCCATATATGTTCACAGTGTTAAAATATTTTTTTCTGTGCACCCATTATATTAGGTAAATTTTATAGCGATTCCAAAATGCCCAAAATTTTCTAGATAACATCACTTGTTAATGAATTATTAAATGTTTTTGAAAAACCGTATACAGTTTATTTACCAATAATTTAATTTGTAAACTAAATTATACTTTTTTGATATTTTATTTACATGTGCACAAATTTTTTTTAGATCAAAATCTATGATCGATTTTTAATGGAAATTAAACGTAGAATAAGATGCAAATTACAAAAAATAGAAAAAAAAATCTTTTCATACTTAATATGGTAATGAAAAAGTATATAATTGAAAAAAACAATAAAATTTAATAGCAATTCTAAAACAGCAACACTTTTTTCGATATCTTCTCTGGTTCTCGAGATAACTGTATTTTTATGAGCTAAGAAAATGAACAAATATTTGTACAAAATCCAACTTTGAATGGGGCTCCCCGAGTTAGCACAAGGTTTAGCTCGTGGGACTTTTGGGTGGTGAAACTACAATATCTCCTCTACATAATAGTATAAAAATTTTGCTGTTTCCAGAGAATTCCGCTCAAAATTTAATTTGACTATACTAATCGTATTTCTCGTAAACGGTTGGTCTTATGATAAATTAACAAAGTGTATTTATGTGTATTTTGTGTCATATGACCTTATAAATGTGCTAAATATAATAAAAAAATAAGAACTAGCAAGTACTAGATCAAAACCAGAGGGCCCACAGGCTCCATATATCCCTGTTCTAAATAATCATAGTTTAATACTGGAAATTGATAACACGTATTAATACTGATCCGAGTATCAATTTTCATAACAGTATCTCAATAGGTTCTCCAAATATTAAATAAAAACTAATTTTAGGCAAAATCTTTGGGAGTCTGTAGCTCCCTCACGAAGATTTCCCAGACTCATGTTCATATGAACTGTTTTGCTTGAAATATTTTTCTCAATCAACTGTTCAAGTTTGTTCCACCTGATATACTATACAGATGTCCGGTATTATAAAAGACCTAGCAAAGCAAGCTTGCTGGCACTCTCAAATGAGATATTAAACGTATATGACAGTTCTCTTTGAGTTTTTAATAGATAATTGCAGGCGCAGTAAGTTGGTTTTTTACCATTTTTACGCTAAGTTAGTAAATAGGTGCACTTTATAGTAAATATACCTTACATACCTTTTTTTACTTCCTATGTATGAAACTATCTGTCAAAAACTTAGAGAACTGTCGTATAAGTTTGATACCACATTTGAGAGTTCTTGAAAGCTTGCAAATTTGTTAGTTCCTTTATAATACCGGGCATGAATGTTCGATAGAACCGAGTGATTATTGCTAACTTGAAGCTAGAAGATCAGTTAAATGGGCAAATTTTCAGTATTTTGTTCGATATGAATAATGGCTGTGTCAAATATACAATTAAATGTCGAATTTAATAGATATATTGAAATATAACTTTTTTTAATGGAATATCCTGTATATTATAATATTATTGAATTTTATAGCTGACAATGAGAATGTTCTCTTTATAAAAGTGTTATACATGCATGGTGGTAAAATTGATAAAAAACAAGTTATAAAATGAATAGAATACCTATATCGAAAAATTGTGTACCTACTACGCATATTTAATAAAATACTAACAAATGATAAAAAAGGATTGTGTGGTTTTATGAAACCACGGTAAAAGTGAAACTTTTTTTCACATTATAGACATTTAACTAAAAATTTTCGGAATAATAAATTCAAGCACTCAAAATTGAAATAAATCCATAAACAACAACATGCACCAGCAAAAAGTTCTAATAATTCTAATAAATTCTATATAAAAACCAAGATCTTTTTTCCTTTTTCTATAAGCACGTGCTCTGTCGGCGTTCTGTTTTTTACGGCGTAAAATTAATTCATCGTCATTCATTTTTGCACTATTCTTTCTCGTTGATCAGTTTTTTGGACTCACTAGCTGTGTCGTTGTTTACCAAAAGCAAATAAATAACAACATTTACATTAAACACTGACAAATTACAATTCAAACTTACTAAATATGTATAATAGCACACAGTACATAAACTGTCATACAATGAATGGCTGCTTGTTCCAGCTTGTCAGCGACATGCAACACACAGACCAAAAAGTTTGAGACGATGTAATAAAAGTTTCACTTTAATAAATAAAACAATAATTTCAGGTATGTGTGTCTTATTTCGCCGATTTTTAACGTTTTTGATTACTTATTATTCATAAAAAATATACTTCATTATATTAAATAACTTTTTTCTTTAACAAATAAATTGAAAAACATTGAAAAGCGAACAAATGACACAAAAACCGGAAACTATTGTCCAAATGTTTTAATCATTTGTTTGCATTTTATTAAATCTGTATAGCACATTATTTTCATTCTCAGCTATAAAATCCAGTAATAATACTAGTATGCAGGCTATTCCATTTAAACAAGGTTGTATTTCAATATATTTTTTTAGTACCGCCATTATTCATCCCGGAAAAAAATACTGATAGTTTGCCCATTTAACCGATATTCTAGCTCCAACAATAACAATGTTATCAATGATCACACGGTTCCCGCGAACACCCTGTATAATTTCAATACATTTTGATTTATTTTCAGTGACAACTACACTAGAAGAAATCATAAATCTCGCATTTGATGCATTTTAATATATACTCTATTAATGATTAATATAATACCTATTGAATTTTGTATTACTGAGATTATGTAACATGGTAGGTACAAGTTCATTTTTCTTAATAATTTCTAATATAATACTCCTTCCTGTATTATACATAATAATGTTTGATTAATGTATTTCATAGAAAAAACTACTGGTCTGATATAGTATACAGGGTGTTTGGTTCGGCGATACGAATATTTTGAAGGAAGGTAGAGTGAGTCATTTGGAAGTGATTTAAGCAAATATACCTATATACAAAGTGCTACAGTTTTTTTATATCGGCCTTTTTAGTAAATTTTTGAAAAAACCCAGATTTATACATGTTAACGGCAATACTTCAAATGTTAGAGCGCCCATATTTTTCAAACATGATTTTTATATTACTTAAATGTCTATGCTACACTATCAGATCAAAATAAAATTGATGAATAACAAAAACAAAAAATGGCTGAAGGATAACATCTGAAAACTTTTAAAACTTGGATAAAATTAATTCTTTAAAAAATTATTTTATAAAATCTAGCGCACTTACAGATCTTCAAATAATTTTAAGAACTGCTCTATTTAATACCCTTTCGAAAAACCTACCGTATTACCTAAATGAACGGGCTATTTTTGTGAAAAAAACATACATTTATGTGAAAATAAGTAAGATTTTTACATTTTTCCAGTGAGTTGATCCAAGTATGCTAATCTTAATAAGTCGTAAAAAAAACATGATACGGGTACTTTTCAAACATTTTTTTTATACTCATTGGACAGAGTAACACTTACTCCAGTACAAATGCTTGAAAATGATAACCCTTCAGACTAGTGACGATTTTTTTTCGGTTTTTGGTAAATTTTGGTAAATTAAGCTCACTAGGATCAACTCTGGAAAAATGTAAAAATCTTACTTATTCTAGATAAATGTAAGTTTTTTTCACAAAAGTAGCCCGTTCATGTAGGTAATACGGTAGGTTTTTCGAAAAGGTATGAAATAGAGCAGTTTTTAAGACCATTTGAACATCTGTAAGTGTGCTAGATTTTATAAAATAATTTTTTAAAGAAATAATTTTATTAAAGTTTTATAAATTTTCAAATGTTAACCTGCAGTCATTCTTTGTTTTTGTTATTCATAAATTTTATTTTGATCTAAAAGTGTAGCATAGACATTTAAGTAACATAAAAATCTTGTTTGAAAAATATGGGCTCTTTAACTTTTGAACTTTCGCCATTAATATCTATAAATCTGGATTTTCTCAAAAATTTACTAAAAAGGCCGATATAAAAAAACTGTAGCACTTTGTATATAGGTATATTTGCTTAAATCACATCCAAATGATTCATTCTACCTTCCTTCAAAATATTCGTATCGCCGAACCAAACACCCTGTATGTTGCAGCCTGATTGTAACTTTAGCCGTTTTGTAAATAATTTAGTTTTTAAGCGGGAATTCAATCTCCATCTTTGTTAGGGCAATTTTTGGGGTGAAAGGGGATTAATATAGTATAAAAATGGAGATTCAATATCCGCTGCAACGAACTGTAGGAATTTTAACGTTTATTTTATTTGACAGAGTTATTAAAAAACAGTTCGTTGCAGCGGGTTTTTTTTTATAATATATTAATCCTATTTCGCTTCAATAGATTGCCCTAACCAAGGCGGGGATTGAATTACCGTTTTTAACTTAACAGAAAGATTAACCTGCTTATTTAACCCCAAAAAATTGCCCAAACCAAGGACAGTTAACGTGTATATTATAAGAGCATCATTTACTAATGTAAGCTAAATTTACAATCCGTCTGCGACATATACCGGGTGTCCAAGATAAGCGTGTAATGCAGTGCTGGTCATCATAATAAAAAAGTAATTGGTAATGACTAAAAAAAAACCTTCAAAATTGGTTATGTCTAAAAAAAAGGTTAAAAAAGGCACTTGACATAATTAGTGCTTAGGGCATCACATAGTCTAAATCCGTCACTGGTGTAATGCATAGGGATATACTAAACGGTTAGAGATACATATGTGGTTAAATCAGATTATTTGTAAGAAAGGGGTGAGTATTACTACATAAAAAATACTAATAATTTTATATTGTTTAGACGGTATATCCAAAAAACTGAAAATTCAGAATTTCTTTAAATAACTATAACTTTTTTATTAAAGTAGATAGGTATCTTCTTTTGCGATTTCTTAAAACACTTTTTTGTTATTTAGAATTTTTATATCACTTTTAGTTTCCGAGTTACAAGTCCTAACTTTAGTTTTTCTTATAGTCAACTTACTTAGTGGTTCATAAGAAAAACTAAAATTAGGACTTGTAACTCGAAAACTAAAAGTTATATAAAAATTCAAAAAAATGTTTTAAGAAAAAAAGAAAAGTTAGTCATTTAAAGAAATTCTGAATTTTCAGTTCTTTGGGTATACCTCCTAACCCATATAAAATTATTAGTCTTTTTTTATATAGTAATACTCACCCATTTCTTACAAATAATTAATCTCATTTAACCACATCTGTATCTCTCACCGTTTAGAATATCCCCATGCATTTCACGCTTATCTTGGACATCTTGTATAAACTATATATGAACTTATGTAGGATAATTATGTTCTAACCTCTCGTTCTATAATAATACACCTTAGAAACTACTGAACCGGAACTTATCCTGGAACGGTAATTGTTAACCGTAACTAAGTCATTATTTTAACAAAGAGAAATGGTTAGACCATAGGGGTTCATTGTCGAAATTAAATACTTTACCCTTATTTTTAAAAATCTCCATACTTTCATATAGCAATCTAAATTTTTACTATTAGTTACCGCTTTAACTAAATTTAGATTAAGCGCTCAAATTTTTTGGCGTTTCATCTTAAAAAGGAGGCTTTCCTGAAAGATAGTAAAATTTTTAATAAATGATTCAAACACTAGAAAGTTCAAGCTTTAGAACTTTTTTTTTTAACTACGACCATTTTTCGCAGAGATTTAGCTATTTAAAAATACCTAAATATATTTATTAGTAATCCCTTAATTTTGCATTTTAGTGTAGTTGTTATGTAAAATATTTAATTCCGACAATGATTCAACCGTTCTCCCTTTGTTAAAATAATGGCTCAGACACGGTTAACGTTTACCGTTCAAGGATAAGTTCCGGTTCAGTAGTTTCTAAAGTACATATATAAACAGTCGTAATAATTTTAGAAGTTAGTGTCTTAAGGACCTTGATTGCTATTGAAACACACAGTGGCGTACCCTACAAATAAATTTGTTTGTTTGTTGTAATTATAGTATATTATTTTCATTATTTTATCAATCATAATTGTTAAATTAGTAATGTATATTGATTAGGGAGAGGTCTAAAACTCCCCCCCCCCCTTGGGCGCGCCATTGGAAAAAAAGTAAATTTTACAATTTTTAAGGTTAGGGAATATGAATTTGATAAGTCTTAACCATAGTTTTTGTTTGTTGTTTTTGTATACAAGCCAATAATACATATATTATTATAGAATCATACATATTATTTTACATCAATATATTTTTTTTTAGGATATAATAGAATAATTTTGAGAAGCGAAGATGGTAGGATCGAATTACATGTAGAGGTCCCCAGGTGATTTCTTAACATTTTTACGTAAAATAAAGAGTTAAGTCAAAATCTAAATGTATCACCTGGGGACTATTTCTATAAAAAAACATTATCTTTGTAGTAGTAGTAGAAAATATGTCTTGATATTTTTATAAAATTTGTAATTTTTTAATAAATAACATTTTTCTTAGCATTGTTTTATTGCAACACTAAAAAAATTAACTATCAAATTATATATAAGAATTAATTTAATTAATCACATTTATACTATTTTTAATGATACATAAATACATAGGTGTATGTTTAAAATTTGCGGTAAATCTTGATATAAAATTAAATCTAACAAGCCGTGGGGTGGATGCGACCCTCGAACCCTTTAGGTCCACACAACTAGCTTCCCAGCATTGTATGACTATCAATACATTAATACTGATCATTTACTTACTGTTTTTTCACTATTATAAAAAAAAACAAAATAAAGGACCCCGCAGAATCCTTATGGGAAAAGGCTTTTGGTCAAACTCTTTGAAACTTTGGATTCTAATAGTCCTTGATGAGTAGATCAAAAGTGTCAATGGGCACTAAGTTCTAAAAACTCAAACTTTTAAGAAATAGCCTTTTCTGGGGTCATGCTCGTTTTATTTTACAATAAAAATTTTTGTGGAACCTTAATTTTTCCATAACTATTTGTACGTGTTTCCAAAGTATTCTATAATCTATTGCCACCATAAATAAGTCAACTTTTAATTTGTTTGGCAAATGGCACTTAAACTATTAGACTACAAGCCCATGGAAAAAATTAACCTGTGAAATGAACCAACGTGAATAAGGCTTAGAAGGCTGTTACTATATCATAAAATAACTCTGAGCGCTATGCCGTCATTTCTGAGCGGTACAGGTAAGTACGTGAGTAAATAGAATTTCTCAGGTAGGGTAGACTGGGGTCAGTTGAAACATTTTTGACAAAGTCGCTTACTGTGACTACACTTCAACTTCGATATATTTGCCTATACGCTTAAATTACAGTCTAATTACCTGGGTATAAAGGGGCATTATTATACTAGCTTGATATTTACTAATAAAATAGCTAGACGCATTTGAAAAAAATATAGAAAATGTGCAATATCCAACTTTTGTAATAACGACAAAAATTTCAGAAACGCAACTAATAATGTGAAAAAAAAATTTTTTTTTCATCAATTTATTGTAGTTTCGATAAAAATCGATCAAACTTTAATTATTTGAAATAATTGAAAAGTGGACATTTATATTTAATTTACAGATGCTCATGAAACGTAAACGACGATTTTAGCTGAAAATATAGTAAAGTGTAGAAAAGTCGTAGAATTTTTTTTTATAGCTGTTGATCTAACTAAGCTTTGTAAAGGAAATAAAAGATGTTTTAGTATTAATTTCCTTTTTGAAGAAATTTTTAGTGATCATTTTTACTCAAGTGACAAGTATTTGAATATTTACACCTTTTTTAGGGTTCCGTAGAAAACTAGGAACCCTTATAGTTTCTCCATGTCCGTCCGTCCGTCCTCAAAAATTTTGAGATAATAAGATGAAATTTGGTATACAGTCGTAGATTAATGACCCAAAAATAGAAATGATAAGATTTTTGAAAACATTTGAAAAAATTTTTTGACCCCCCTTTCATAAAATGAAAAGTGTTTTCAAAAAAAAAATTTCACATACCCCATTGAGCGAGGTGTCGTTAGAAAGGTCTCCTAAAATGCAACAAAAAATGTAACAGAACCTTTTGATTTTAACCCTTCAATCACGATGTATTTTCCCTCCAAAGTCGTTAGAAAAGCGCCCCACCCCCCTCTATTTTCTAAACTATCAATTCAAAAAATCTGAAAAAATTCAAGAATGTAGATTTTAATTAATACTTTCACTGAAAATTATAACGAACATTGTCAAAAATATTTTGGGCCCCCCTTTCATAGACTGAAAAGTGAACTCATATTTTTTCCCCACTTACTCCATTGAGTGGGGTGTCATTTAATAGGTCTCCTAAAATGCAATAAAAAATGTCAAATAACTTTTTGATTTTAACCCTTCAGTCACGATATATTTACTTTTTAATGTCGTTGTCAGAGCGTCCCCCCCCCCCTCTATTTTCTAAACTATCTATTCAAAAAATCTGAAAAAAATTCAGAATGTAGCTTTTAATTAGTACTTTCACTGAAAATTATAACGAACATTGTCAAAAATATTTGGAACCCCCCTTTTCATAGATTGAAAAGTGAACTCACATTTTTTTCATTTACCCCATTGAGTAGGGTGTCATTTGATAGGTCTCCTAAAATGCAATAATAAACGTCAAATGACTTTTTGATTTTAACCCTTCAGTCACGAAAATTTTGAAAAATACTTTTTATAAATCGTAGTGAGAATGACTACGGAACCCTATCATGTGCGTGCCCAACACGCACTTGCCCGTTTTATTTTAAGTAAAAATCTTATTGACAAAAGTATCTTTAATTTAATAGAAACTAGAGTTCAGCTGCACAGGGGGGCGAAGCCCCCCTGGTATAATATCTGGGGAGGCGATCGCCCCCCCGTAGTCGGCGCCGGTGTCTTTATTGTTATTTAAGGTAATTATACACTACACAATTTTCACAAAAATTGATTTTTGTACAATTAATTAACTGTAGTTCCATAAAAGGAAGCTTATTTTTGTGTTTCTTACCGCTAATCTCGGAAACTACTGAACCGATTTTAGTGCGGTTTTCACCAGTAGATAAATAATTTTTCAGAGCAGGTTGAATTTAATTGGTTAATGATCAAAGAACGTAAAAATAAGATTTTTTTACATGTTTTAAAAACGAAATTTTTTTTATTGAAAGTACTAATTAATAGCTACATCCTGGATTTTTTTTGTTTTTAACCCGCGAGCACTCGCGCTATGAGCATTGCCCTCACGGTGAATTTCAAATTCCCGCCTTTTATTGATTTATTTATCTATGGTCGTCGCTTACCCCCCGTCCCGCGCATAACGTTTTTTTTTATCTTGGTGTGCATCAATCGCTCAGTGGAGGTGGTTTGTTTAGCCGGGTCACGACGCGCGGCATTTTGCTCATCGCGCGAGTTACAACGTAAGTATTATTTTTTAGTTGGTTTTTATGCACATAAAAAAAATTACTTTGTGTGACATATGTAAAGCTAGTGCATTTGATGAAGATTAATGTTTTATTGTTCACTCCTTAATTTTTTTGACTAAAGTTATTTTTTTTTTAGTTTATACCAAAAGTGCACTTAAGAAATTCCAATTTAGTTCCTGAATTTATTATTAAAATATTATAGTATAACGAATGTTATATATTAAAAATAAATATTTGATTTGATTTTACACGATTGTTTTATTATATTTTAACAGTAATATAAATAAATATACTATAACTTATGTACATTTTGGTTATTTGTAAAACGTGAGCAAAATGCTCTATACGCGAGTGCTCGTGTAAGTTTTAAAGGCGCGAGTGCTCGCGGGTTAAATCGATAGTTTAGAAATTAGAGAGGGAGGGCACTCTGATATCCACTTTGATATCAGAGCACTCTGATATCTCGTGACTGAAGGGTTAAAATTAAAATATTTTTAAATATTTGTTTTTGCATTTTAAGAGACATATCTAAAAAAAACCCAATCAATGTTTTAAGTGATTTTTTTCAGTCTATGAATATAGTTTACATAATACATGATAATATTTTTGTTTAACCCTTATGTGTGTGGCAAGGTCCCCGGGTAGCATATGTATTTCCAAAAACCCGTCTAGTACAGAGCAACAGACGAAAATTGTACTCTATAAGGCACTGGAGTTTGGAAAGAGTTTAATTGATATTTGCATTACAAACCCCAGTCGAGTACAGAGCATACTCAGACTGATTGTGAGCTGAGGCTAATGTTAGATGCGTTACAACATTAAATTGATAGGTTTTTATATTAATAGTTTTCATATGAAAGCTAATATTGAATAATTAAAATTTATATTATTAAGTAGATATGTATGTAAAATTTATAATTATTATACAGGGTGATTCAGCACTGTCGTGCCAAACTTGAACAGTAGATTGAGAAAAATATTTTAAGCAAAAAACTTCTAATAACTATGTGTCCGGAAATTTATCCTTAGGGAACTACAGGCCTCCAAAGATTTTACTCAAAATTAGTTTTAATTTAATATTTAGAGAACCCTTTGTGATAGAATTATGAAATTTAGTATTTGGTTTAGTAATAATATCTGTTATCGATTTCTAATATTAACCAATTATATTTTAGGCCAGGGCTGTATGGGGCCAGTGGGCCCATCGATTTTGATCTTGTAATTGTTTGTTCCTTAATTTTTTTCCTGAGTTGATACTTTTATAAGATTATATGACACAAAATACACAAAAACATACTTTGCTTGTTTGTCATAGGATAAACCGTTTTCGAGAAATATCGATGGAAAAGAAAGCATGCAGAATTTAACTTAATACGGATGTTTGAAATTACAAAAAATAAATTTATATTCTTGTTCCATGATAAAAAATAAAACAAAAAGTTAATATATATATACCTCCGAAAATGCATCCTTATCCACAAATAGCCATTTTTAGTTAGTTTTTTTAGTCATGTTAATAAAGTATGATACATGTAACAGTAATAGAACTGGCTATAGATCTTACAGGATTCATATTAGGAGGTTTATTTATCTGAACTTTATTCTTACCTTTAATCATAGAAAAAGAATATAAATTTATTTTTTGTAATTTCAAACATCCGTATTAAGTTAAATTCTGCATGCTTTCTTTTCCATCGATATTTCTCGAAAACGGTTTATCCTATGATAAACAAGCAAAGTATGTTTTTGTGTATTTTGTGTCATATAATCTTATAAAAGTATCAACTCAGGAAAAAATTAAGGAACAAAAAATTACAAGATCATAATCGTTGGGCCCACTGGCCCCATACAGCCCTGGCCTAAAATATAATTGGTTAATATTAGAAATCGATAATACATATTATTACTAAACCAAATACTAAATTTCATAATTCTATCACAAAGGGTTCTCTAAATATTAAATTAAAACTAATTTTTAGTAACATCTTTGGAAGCCTGTAGTTCCCTAAGGAAAAATTTCCGGACACATAGTTATTAGAAGTTTTTTGCTTAAAATATTTTTCTCAATCTACTGTTCAAGTTTGGCACGACAGTGCTGAATCACCCTGTATAGATGATTATGTATAAATTTTATCTGACATTATTCAATATTAGCTTTTATAAGAAAACTATTAATATTTAATATAAAAACCTATAAATTGTATCTGTAAAGAATACAGTTATCAATAAAACATATTTGAATGTTGTAACGCATCAAACATTAGCCTCAGCTCAGTCTGAGTATGCTCTGTACTCGACTGGGGTTTGTAGTGCAAATATCAATTAAACTCTTTCCAAACTCCAGTGCTTTACAGAGCACAATTTTCGTCCATTGCTCTGTACTGGACAGTGAATTGCAGGAGGATTTTAGTATACTAAAGTCCTTATAAAGTATACCGTGTCTTTGGTGTATTAAATCCTTCATAACTCCTTCCGGTCGCGAGAAATCGCAAAGTTACCTACTGTTAATCTTTCGTGGGGGGGGGGGGTAATAGCTTCTTTCATGACCATATCATTTTTTAAATTAAAGGTGTTATGAATAATAAAAGGTTCAAATAAGTTTATCATTCATTCAGATAATTATGCCAACCACGGGGATACACAGTGTGTTGATAAAGTAAGGAACAAAATTCATAACTGCGTCATTTAATGTTTTCAAGCAAAACGCTCGAACACATCGATTAGTATTTTTAGTTGCGGATTTTTTGACATAAGAAAATTGTATACAGGTTGTCTCAAGAAGAACATACGCAGTAATAATTGATTTTTTAAATGGAACACTCTATATATTATACCATTTTTGAATTATATAATACACTTTTTGTACAACATACCATATCTCTAAAATCAGCGGTTTATGGAATAATGACGTTTGAAATGTGTCTCAAGATGAATATATGCAGTCATCATTGATTTTTTTAAATGGAACTTCCTGTATATTATGCCATTTTTGAATTATACAATAAATTCTGAACACTTTTTATACAGCATACCATAGCTCTAAAATCAGTGGTTTTTGGAATAATGACGTTAAAAATGTTATAAATAAATAAAAAATTAATGAACTTTAATAATAAAATATACAAAAGAAATAAAATTATTTCAAAAACCACTGATTTTAGAGCTGTGGTAAGTTGTACAAAAAGTGTTCAGAATTTACTGTACAATTCAAAAATGGTATAATATACAGGAAATTCCATTAAAAAATATCAATGATGACTGCATATATTCATCTTGAGACACATTTCAAACGTCATTATTCCATAAACCGCTGATTTTAGAGATATGTATGCTGTACAAAAAGTGTTCAAAATGTATTGTATAATTCAAAAATGGCATAATATATAGGCTGTTCCATTTAAAAAAATCAATTATGACTACGTATGTTCTTCTTGAGACAACCTGTATACAATTTTTTTATGTCAAAAAATCCGCAACTAAAAATACTAATCGACGTGTCCGAGCGTTTTGCTTGAAAATGTTAAATGACGCAGTTATGAATTTTGTTCCTTACTTTATCAACACACTGTATCTTCAGTTCACTCAGTAAATTAATGTGGGAATAGATTTTTCTTTCATAAACTACTCTTTACACCAAGCTGGTCCATACATGACAACTACGTGAAAAAACCGTGAAAATCACATCGGGAAATTCTGTTCATTGTATAAATGTGCGGTGTATACATATTACGTCAGTTAATAAAACAAATCAATTTAATAATAACCAAAGTCCGCAAATAAAATATATATTGTTTATGTTTGTGCAATGCGGCATGCGGCCCAGAAGATTCAAATATATACTTTACACCACACATCACGTTTCTTCTTTCGCGTTTTTCTCTTGTGGACAAAGCAAAAAGCAGCCAAAGCGAGCGCATCGTTGTCCGAGCTTAACATAGTCCAAGCGCAAATTGCCGCTTGTTCAAGCATGTTTATGCCGTGTGGTGGTGCATGGAAATTGTGCGTGCTTGTACAGACAGATTGATCATGCATGCTTGTCAAGCTTGCAGTAACGTGTGTAGCCACCTTTAGTTGACTGCGCATTTGTGTATCCCGCCTCATAACAATTGACCAATCAGCGGCCACGTGGGAATACTGAAGGACGTTGTAGGATTGTGTGAGTACCGCAAGGAACATGGGGGTGAATGCGCACAAACTTCTACGCACCGGTCCATGAAATGCGGATTGCCCACGCCACATTCCGTTTTTCGACATACCCGTCAACTGTACTTTCATCACCTGATTATACCTTCATGCTGACAACTTATAATTCACAAAGGCAGTGGTGTATTAGACTGTAGCATGCTCAAGTTAGCTACCTGCTACGCCAGAAGTCCCCAACCTTTTTGTAAATAAGAGCACATTTTAGAATATAAAAATCGCGATTTTGATGTGGACACTCGGGCGTCTCTCACGCCTAAACAAAACTAGCTGCCGGATCCAATTTTACCCGGGGATATAAAATTAAACTATATAACGTATAATGCCGTGGGGTGCGATCCTTTAGGTCCACACAATCAACTTCCCAACCTGGTATGGCTATCAATACTTGAATATTGATTATTTATTGTTTCCATAATTAATTTTTTTTAATATGTATATGAAAAATTTTAATGGAATTTGTCAGAAATAAAACCCACAAAAACTAATATTATAAATATTAGTTTTCTAATATCCTAATGTCAAAAATATAATGCACATTTTTAGAATAACTAATCTGACAGTTTTAATTTCGTTTGTTTCCATGGCAACATGAATTAGTAGACGTATTTATTAGTATTTCAAATTCAAATTTTGACGGTGGTTTTCACCCTTTTAATGGCTGTTTAGACCCATATAAAAAACAAATATTGAAATACACGTTTTATTATACAGGGTGTTTGGTTCGGCGATACGAATATTTTGAAGGAAGGTAGAATGAGTCATTTGGAAGTTATTTAAGCAATTATACCTATATACAAAGAGCTACAGTTTTTTTATTTCGGCCTTTTTAGTAAATTTTTGAGATTTATAGATATTAATGGTGAAAGTTCAAAAGTTAAAGAGCCCATATTTTTCAAACATGATTTTTATATTACTTAAATGTCTATGCTACACTATCAGATCAAAATAAAATTGATGAATAACAAAAACAATAAATGGCTGCAGGTTAACATTTGAAAACTTTTAAAACTTGGATAAAATTAATTCTTTAAAAAATTATTTTATAAAATCTAGCGCACTTACAGATCTTCAAATGATTTTAAGAACTTCTCTATTTAATACTCTTTCAAAAAACCTACCGTATTACCTACATGAACGGGCTATTTTTGTGAAAAAAACATACATTTATGTGAAAATAAATAAGATTTTTACATTTTTCCAGTGAGTTGATCGAAGTATGCTAATCTTAATAAGTCGTAAAAAAAACATGATGCGGATACTTTTCAAACATTTTTTTTAGACTCATTGGACAGAGTAACACTTACTCCTGTACAAATGCTTGAAAATGATGACCCTTCAGACTAATGACGATTTTTGTTCGGTTTTTGGTAAATTTTGGTAAATTAAGCATACTAGGATCAACTCACTGGAAAAATGTAAAAATCTTACTTATTCTCAGATAAATGTAAGTTTTTTTCACAAAAGTAGCCCGTTCATGTAGGTAATACGGTAGTTTTTTCGAAAGGGTATGAAATAGAGCAGTTTTTAAGACCATTTGAACATCTGTAAGTGTGCTAGATTTTATAAAATAATTTTTTAAAGAAATAATTTTATTAAAGTTTTATAAATTTTCAAATGTTAACCTGCAGCCATTCTTTGTTTTTGTTATTCATAAATTTTATTTTGATCTGATAGTGTAGCATAGACATTTAAGTAATATAAAAATCATGTTTGAAAAATATGGGCTCTTTAACTTTTGAACTTTCACCATTAATATCTATAAATCTGGGTTTTCTCAAAATTTTACTAAAAAGGCCGATATAAAAAAACTGTAGCACTTTGTATATAGGTATATTTGCTTAAATTACATCCAAATGTTTCATTCTACCTTCCTTCAAAATATTCGTATCGCCGAACCAAACACCCTGTATGTATTGTATAATATTTATTCTAAATAAATCTAAGTTGCGAGTAAATCCGATCAAAACAAAAAAAATAACTCAAAAAACACCCCTTTTTACCCCCGTAGGGGTTGAATTTCGGAAAATCCTTTCTTTCAGATCTTATTCACGCCAAGACGCTTCGATTAACACCTCAACGAAGTCAAATCCCGGAAAAAAATGACACGTACGTACATACACACACACACACACACACACACACACACACACACACACACACACACACACACACACACACACACACACACACTGAAATGAACGTACCAAGATACCTACGAAGGATGGTAGCAAGCTACTTCACTGATAGGATCCTGAAATATGACACGAAGACCGGTCCGAAAGAGCACATTGTCACTGGAGGAGTACCTCAGGGCTCGGTTCTTGGCCCTCTCTTGTGGAATACCATGTATGACGGGTTACTGAAACTGTCACTACCAAAGGAAGTCAAACTTGTGGCATATGCAGATGACGTGGCCATAGTAATTGTCGCAAAGCATCTCGAAGAGATAAACTTTGCTTTTGACATTACCTTTGAGAAGATCAGCCAGTGGATGGACACAGTTGGCCTAAAGTTAGCAGAGCACAAGACCGAGGCAGTACTCATTACTAGTAGAAAGCAGGTGGAAACCATCACACTACAAGTTGGAGCACATGAAATCAAATCTCAGCCGTTTCTTCGGTATCTGGGAGTAATGATTGATGCCCGACTAAACTTCAAACAGCAAGCAGAGCACATGTGTGCCAAAGCTTCGGTAGTCAGAGCGACTCTATCACGACTGATGCCTAACATAGGAGGCCCGAAGCAGAGAAGGAGGATTTTACTCTCATCAGTAGTGACGTCTGTGCTCACATATGGAATATCCATCTGGGGTGATGCACTTAAAAGGCAAGAATCACTGAGAAAAATCGCGTCAGTATATCGACTGAGTGCCTTGAGAGTTACCAGCGCTTTCCGCACAGTGTCTGAGGATGCAGTGTGCATTATTGCCGGGATGCTGCCTATTGAAGTACTAGCCGAAGAACGAAAAGCCCTTTACCGGCGAAAAGGATCAACCACACTGAGCCCTGAAGAACTCAGAACAGAGGAACAACAAAATAGCATACGGCGATGGCAAATGCTATGGGATACCACAAACAATGGCAGATGGACGTACCGGCTTATTCCAAAGGTGAATGTCTGGCTGAGCCGTGACCATGGCGAAGTCAACCACTACCTAACACAGATGATCTCAGGACATGGGTGCTTTCGAGCATACCTTCATCGTTTTAAGCATGAGGTTTCTCCAGAGTGCCCGTCCTGCCCCGGAATCAGTGAAGATGCGGAGCACGTGTTCTTTACGTGCCCCCGCTTCTACCCATCACGCAGTACTTGGGAAACTGTCATCGAACAGAAAGTTCGGCCAGAGTCTTTAGTTCGAGCTATGCTATCATCGAAGGCAGCCTGGGAGGCGACATCCTCTTACGCGACAGAAGTCCTTCAGGAACTACGTCGCATAGAAAGGCAGCGAATAGAAAAGAAGCCGTGACTTCGACCACTGAAGGAAGAGCATAGAGCTAAATCCTCCCTCCGTGAAGTAATGCCTAACGGCGGTTCCGCGGGGGAAACAGAGGCCGATGCCAGAGGAGGTTTTTAGTCGGTATGGGTCTATCCGAGTCCGACATACCAGGCAGAACATCAAGGCCTGACGATACGTAAAGAGTATTTTCCGAACCTCTGGAGAACAAAAAAAAACACACACACACACACACACACACACACACACACACACACACACACACACACACACACACACAGACAGACAGACAGACAGACAGACACGGAACAAAAAATTTTCTGCTAAACAAATGTCAAAATGACATTTAAAACGTCAAAATGACATTTAATATGTCAAAGTAAATATCAGTTTTAAAAAAACAAATGACGATTTTCTTAAGTCAAATTCAGATAGATCTTTGTAAGGGAATATTACAACAAAAGTAGGTGACCTATATTATAGAGAATTGAATGCTCTACAAAAAAGGTTCTATACAATTTTCAAGTAACATGTGTCTTTCTTGAGATATCTTAAAAAAATAAATCTTTTTGGATGTCACCCCTCCTCTTTACACACAATTTTAATTATTTTGAAATGGGACCGTCCTCAAGCCAGACCCAACCAACCAACCAAGTTTCATCAATATCGGTTCAGTGGTTCATGAGTTAAGTGTGTGGCAAGGATTGGGGGACAGACACACAGACAGACACACACACACACAGACAGACAGACAGACACGGAACAAAAAGTGTTTGTCTTGACCTGAAACGGATAAATAAAGTAAAATTTTTGAAATCGGAGAACAAATTTTTTTTCTCGTTTTAAAACGATAACGAAGCTTCTCGTATCTTCGATATTGCGAGGAAGCAAAAACTGTATTGGACCAAGAAAACCTTGTTTTGTATATAACGAAAACAATATTTTCTTAATACATATAAGAAACATACTCTTAATAGTCTTAATCCATCTACGTTATTCCTTCGTACAAGAATACTATTAGTTCCCGGTCCCCCATTAATTTTTTTTTTAAATATACTCCTCTGAAACTTCGTGAGTGGATTAATTTTAGCGTAACCTACACGCTTTATCTTGGAAAATTCTGAGGATTGGGGCGTTTTTGATGTGGCATGCGTCAAACAGAGTTGGGCAAAATTCATCCGTAAAATTAAAATGACGAATAACGAATAATCTGTATCTGTTATCCGCAACCTACGAATAAAAATAGTAATCTGTATCTGTGGCACTCACAGATACAGATGATTTATTCGTTATTTTATATTTATCTAAGATAAAAAATTTGTCAAGACATACACCAGTATATGCCATAAGGGTTCCGAAGTATATACTATGTGGACTGTTTAGAGCCATTTACAGGTGCATATTTGAGTTAAAAATAAATATAAAAAATTTGTCAAGACATACACCAGTGTATGCCATAAGGGTTCCGAAGTATATACTACGTGGACTGTTTAGAGCCATTTACAGGTGCATATTTGAGTTAAAAATAAATATAAAAAATAGGATCATATTGGTGACTTTAGTATTTGTCGTTGGTAGTTTCACCCAAACCTCGTTACATTATTTTTTCAGATTTTTTGAGCCAGTAGTTACCGTGATAGAGGGGGGGGGGGGACAAAATTTTTTTTGCTTGGAGCCCCCTGTAGGCGCCATTTTTGATTTATAAAAAATACTGTCATATTCTACTCACTGAGATCTACATTTCGACACCCCACATGCCTAGATAAAAAAAAAAATAAAAAAAAATGACACCCCTCCCCTTTTCTCCAAAATTTGAAATGATATTGGTGACTTTAGTATTTGTCGTTAGTAGTCTCACCAAAGCCTCATTACCTAATTTTTTTCAGATTTTTCGAGCCAGTAGTTACCGAGTTAGAGGGGGGGGGGGGGGGGCAGACATAATTTTTGCTTGAAGCAAAAAAATAAAAAAATAGCGTCATATTCAACTCACTGAGATCTACATTTTGACATCCCACACGACTTGGAATATATTTTTTTTGTTTTTTTTTTTTTAATTTGCTTTAAAGCCCCCTGTAGGCGCCATTTTTGATTTATAAAAAAATAAGAATGAGGATCAAATTACACTTGCTTGGTTACACATTTTGATGTGCCACTTGCTTTGGTATAAAAAAAATATTTTTTTTGCCTGTCTTTAGCTTCTTAGCACCCCCCCCCCCCCCTTAAAAAAATAATTTTCAAAAATATTTGTACATATTTTACTAAAGGGTGTCATTTTACATATTTAGTAAAAATTTCACGGTTCTAGCTTATACAGTTTACGAGCTATTGAGCTTTGAGTGAAAAGGACGGACGGACGGACGACAAAGTGAGATTAATAGGGTTTCTTCGGAATCCTAAAAATTACGCATAAACTTTTGTCTACCTATACTTTAACTTACAATTAATAATATAACTTTGATGCATTGGATGGGGGTGGTGATATTATTAAATTAATTTAAAAAAGTGTTCAGACATGTATTAAGGGATATTTTAGGCCCGTATTTTTAAAATATCAATTTCACATATACTATATAAAATCCTTGTTTATAAATTAATCAATTTAAAAAACTTGTACAGATGCGTATTTAGTGATATTTGAGGCCCATATATTAATAAATTCACAACTCGTCCCCTGTCACAAATGGAGAGTTGTTAACTAATGATATTATTATTAAATTTAATAAGAAAAGTCCAGACACGTATTAAGTGAAATTTGAGGCCCGTATTGTTAAAATAATAATTTAACATGTACTATATAGAATTCTTGTTTATAATTTAATCAATTTTAAAAAAATATACAGATGCGTTTTAAGTGATATTTGAGGCCCGTATTGTTAAAATAACAATTTTACACGTACTATATAGAATTCTTGTTTATAATTTAATCAATTTAAAAAAATGTACAGATGCGTATTAAGTGATATTTGAGGCCCGTATTGTTAAAATAATTATTTTTCATGTGCTATATAGAATTCTTGTTTATAATCTAATCGATTTAAAAAAATGTACAGATGCGTATTAAGTGATATTTGAGGCCCGTATTGTTGAAATAACAATTTTACATGCACTATATAGAATTCTTGTTTATAATTTAATCAATTTAAAAAAAATGTACAGATGCGTATTAAGTGATATTTGAAGTCCGTGTATTAATAAATTCACAACTCGCAGTTGCAGGATTGTAATTGGGGTTTAACAATACGGGTCTCAAATATCACTTAATACGTGTCTGGACTTTTCATTTTATTAAATTTAATAATAATATCATTAGTTAAAAACCCTCCATTTGTGACAGGGGACGAGTTGTGAATTTATTAACACACGGGCCTCAAATATCACTTAATCCGCATCTGTACATTTGTATTAAATTGATTATATTATAAACAAGTATTCTATATAGTCTATATGAAATTGTTATTTTAACAATACGGGTCTCAAATATCACTAAATACGTGTCTGGACTTTTCATTTTATTAAATTTAATAATAATATCTTTAGTTAACAACTCTTCATTTCTGACAGGGGACGAGTTGTAAATTTATTAACACACTGGCTTCGAATATCACTTAATACGCATATGTTCATTTTTTTAAATCGATTAAATTATAAACAAGAATTCTATATAGTACATGTAAAATTGTTATTTCAACAATACGGGCCTCAAATATCACTTAATACGCATCTGTACAAGTTTTTAAAATTGATTAATTCATAAACATAATATATAGTATATGTGAAATTGATATTTTAAAAATACGGGCTTAAAATACCCCTTAATACGTGTCTGAACACTTTTTTTAATTAATTTAATATCACCACCCCCCACCCAATGCATCAAAGTTATATTACTAAGTTAAAGTATAGGTAGACAAAAGTTTATTCGTAATTTTTTATCTTATTGTTAGATCAATTTTAAATAACGAATAAATCATCTGTATCTGTAGGTTCTACGGATGACGAATAAATCATCTGTATCTGTGAGTGCCACGCAGATACAGATAACTATTTTTATTCGTAGGTTGCGGATAACAGATACAGATTATTCGTTATTCGTCAATTTCTCATCTAGATGAAAAAAGTATCTACATAGAATAAAATCTAGATAATGCCCATCTCTGGCGTCAAACATGTCAATTTAACGATGTATGGAAAATTTACGAATAACCCTTTCATTTCTACTTGAACTATAAGATTTAATAACGCAAACATCGGGAAATATGTTGACTTACAAAAATATTGGGGCATTTAGCGAGACCTACACCCTCAACATGTCAAATTCACTCTCTAAACTTGAAATAGTGAAATTTTCACTGTTTTTCCCAGTGATCAACTAATTCACTGGAAGAAAGTGAATTTTATCTATAAATAGTGAAAATTTTACTTTTTAAACAGTAGATATTTTTTTACTTGTTTGACTAATGACTCAAGAGTCAATCCACTCTATGATTAGTGAAAAGTGGTTTCATCTTTTTACCGCGTCACTAAGACCGCCATATTCTACATCATTTTTCGAGCGCAGTTTGGCTTGTGTAAGCTTGTCGAAGATTCAAGTTATCGTCCACTTACAGGTAAGTGATTTTGATCTCATATTTATTTATAAATTAAAAAAAAATGATTTCACTTCGAAATAAAAGTTATCTAAAAATAAATCACTTTAATAATAGTTTACTATACTAGCTCCTAGTAATAACCTAAAAATATCTATCATCACGAATGTAAGTTTAATTTCTTTGAATTATTAATTGAGTATCAAATGTTTAAATGATTGATTGTTAGTTAAGAATTTGTCTATAAAATTTTTAATTAGATATTTATTTATTTAAAATAAAATAATTATCAATGATTTTTTTTCACTTGTCTAAATAGTGACTCAAGAGTCACTGAGAGCGCCATATCCTACGTCGTTTTTCAAGTTCAGTTTTATACAAAACTTAACTCTCGCTAACGGTGTGGTTTCACTTTGATTCAGTATATATACGGCATTTTAGCTAATATTAATGTAGGTATGGTATAAGTAATAATATTACGATAAGTAATAAGCTGATATTTAATTGATAATAGATAATTATATATGCTCTCTAAACCTGAAATAGTGAATTATCACTAATTCACAGTGTATATTCACTATTTGCCACAGCTAAAAGTCGACCACTTGGGATTAGTGCATATACACTCATTTACCCAGTGAAATGATGCACTTATAAAAACAGTGAAATTCACTGTAGTTATTTGCCACTAATAACTACAGTGAATTTCACTGTTTAAATGAGTGTATATGCACTAATTCCAAGTGGCCGACTTTTAGCTGTGGCAAATAGTGAATATACACTGTGAATTAGTGATAATTCACTATTTCAGTGATGTTATGTAATTTATAAATAACCGGCTGATTTTTGCACAATTGCTAAATAAATAATAGTAAAATGTTATGGTTATACTGGCCTACAAAAATCTTTTTTCTATCCAACTTTATGTATACAGGCTGTCCCATTTTAATCTATCACCCCCCTAATTTTTTTTATCTATCAATTAAATCAAAAAATGTTTCAAATAAAAGTTGTTTGGTTTTGAGGGGGACCCAAAAGGTGTTATTATTTTTTGGACGTATTCATGGTCAAATAGGACCAATATTTTTTTTCAAATGGAAACCTATGTTTTTTATTATGGTATCTTATTGTTTGAGAAAAAATAAGCAGCTTTTGTTTTAAATAATTTTTTGTATGACTTCAATTTTTTTAAATATTCAACAAAATAATTTTAGATTTTAGATATTCACTAATTTTTTACTCGAAAACCATTAACTTTAGAGGACATGTGTAAAAAACAAAAAATGTTTATTTTATTTCGATATAATTAAGAAAATTATATCAGATTTTTTTTTAACTTTTGCTCTTCAAAATCTTAAAGCAAAAAAATTAATTTAAAAAAAATCTGAAATCATTTTTCTATGTAGTTATATTATATTAAAATGAACATTTTTTCTTTTTTACACATTTCCTATAAAGTTGATGGGTTTCGAGTAAAAAATTAGTGAAAATCTAAAATTATTTTGTTAAATATTAAAAAAAATTGAAGTCATACAAAAAATTATTTAAAACAAAAGCTGCTTGTTTTTTCTCAAGCAATAAGATACCATAATAAAATATCGGTATGGAGAACCATACATGACTTCCATGTTCTATAATATCTTTTACAATAATTTTTAATATAAAACTCACCTTTATATTATAAATATTAGTTTTCTAATATTCTAATGTCACTTGTAGAATAGACATTTTTGTAAAATAATAATTATCTGACATTTGAATTTAACTGCGCTTGTTTCCATGGCAACATGAATTTATTAGTATTTGAAATTAAAATTTTGAGGGTGGTTTTCACCCCTTCAGTGGCTATCTAAGCACGTTTATGAAATAAGTGCCCCTTAGATTGGATTGAACTACAAGTGTACCAAGTCTTATCAAAATTGGTGAGATAATACTCACTTTTCAGACGATAATAGGTACAAAATTTCGAATATTTCGGAAACCCCTAATCCTCAATATTAATTTCAGTTTTCTGTTGTTTTGCACCCCCTTCTAGAAAAAAGTGCTGTCTTTTTTTTCGTTCTCAACTCAATATTAATTTCAGTTTTCTGTTTTTTTGCACCCCCTTCTAGAAAAAGTGTTAGCCTTCATTTTATTTTTATTTTTTTGTTATCAATTCAATATTTTTATTTTTATTTATGATCTTAATGACATGTTATACACACTTTCCAGAGTATTTAAAGAATAATTTGTCACCCCTTGGTGCTTGGCACCCGGGGCGGGCCGCCCCCATCGCCCCCCCCCCCCCCCTTACGCCGCCACTGAACGAATGTATGATTTTAAACATTAATATTAGCTGTCGATATTTGCGAATGCGAATGCGAATATTGACTGGTCGATATTCGCGAATGCGAATGCGAATGTGAATATTGACTTTTTGAAAAAAAGCTAAAAAAAAAACGGTCTTCTGATTAAAATAGATATTTTTGTTTGTTAATACATCATATTATATTCGCAAAAATATTCTCAACTTTACCTGCGAATGCGAATACGAATACGAATGTTTAAAAATGTGCTAATGCGAATGCGAATGCGAATACGAATGTTTAAAAATGTGCGAATATTCGCGAATGCGAATGCGAATATTCGTTACATCACTACTACCTACGGTTATACAGGATGATCCAGACCACCTGTCCACTATGTTTTACGCCCAAACTATTGAAGATAGAGTTTTATAAAAAAAATTTTACTATGTATATCGACCCTAAAGAATTTCAAGAAAATATTTTCAACCCCCTAAAACTGCGCCTTAGGGGGTAGTTTGGGGGGTACATGCCCGTTTCTCAGTAAAATCAAATAGAACGGTATATTCAAAAGTACATAATTGTAAAGACCATAAAAAAGTAAGAAACTTTTGTAAAAAAAATTTTTCATACTTTCAATTGTTTAGAAAATATGGCGACTTGATCTCAAATTTTAGGGTTTTACTAAAAGTGCTCTAATTTCGTTAAATTTTAATGAAATTTTATTCTTTTTTTAAATTTAGAAAGTAAAAATAATGACTTTTGTAATGATCTATGAATATTTAAGATTTTGATAGTTTAAAGTGACATACCCGACATATCAAAAATGCAAAAGTTCAATTAGCGATAATTCAAAAAATTTAAATACAATGGTATATCAATTAATACTTTATCTTAAAAAGATACGTAAATAAACAACTTTTGATTATAAAATTTTTAATTAAAAATTATAATTTTCCATTTTAAAATTTTGATTTTTTATTTTTAATTTTCTTAAGGTAGTTGGTCCGTAAACATGTTTTTGTCAGATTTTGTTTAAATTGCACAGGAATATTCCCTAGATTAATATCTGAAAAATAGCCTATTTTTATTAAAATTGACCATCTCAAAGTCATGAAAAACGATCTCAAAGTTTATATTTTTAACACAGCTTATATGGACTAACCGTACACTAACGTAACGTTTTATTAGATAAAATTTAAACGTAGCGTCAGATTTTCATAAAAAACTGACATGTTGTATATTTATATGAAAGAAAACAGTATACAAAAAATTGGAATTATTGACCATCCCGTTATTAAGATTTAACCAGATTTATCTACCAAACCATCACATAAATTACATTATTGTTGACAATGTGGCAACAACGTATTCATTTGACTATAGTAAAAAATACACGAAATAATGAAATATTTTTTTACAAAATATGATAAGTGGATTGTAGGGAATTATAATCGATTTCATTAATTATTAATATATTCTGTGGTAGCTTAGATGATAAAATATAATCATTTGACAAGTAGTTAATAGTAGATAATGTAAAGCGTTGCCATGATCATTTCTCTAAATTAAAAATATGTACTCATGGCCTAATGTGATCACATTATGATGGACCAACTACCTTAACAAAAGTTGTTTATTTACATGTCTTTTTTCAGATAAAGTACTAATTAATATACCGTTGTATTTAAATTTTTTGAATTATCGCTAATTGAACTTTTGCATTTTTGATATGTCGCGCATGTCACTTTAAACTATCAAAATCTTAAATATTCATAGATCATTACAAAAGTCATTATTTCTACTTTCTAAATTTAAAAAAAGAATAAAATTTCATTAAAATTTAACGAAATTAGAGCACTTTTAGTAAAACCCTAAAATTTGAGATCAAGTCGCCATATTTTCTAAACAATTGAAAGTATGAAAATTTTTTTTTTACAAAAGTTTCTTACTTTTTTATGGTCTTTACAATTATGTACTTTTGAATATACCGTTCCATTTGATTTTACTGAGAAACGGGCATGTACCCCCCAAACTACCCCCTAAGGCGCAGTTTTAGGGGGTTGAAAATATTTTCTTGAAATTCTTTAGGGTCGATATACATAGTAAATTTTTTTTTATAAAACTCTATCTTCAATAGTTTGGGCGTAAAACATAGTGGACAGGTTGTCTGGATCACCCTGTATAAGCACAAAATTCCTGATATGCCATATCATATTGACTATTGACTCAATGATATGATATCACAACCCTGTGGAAAAATTCTGATAGATAATGATAAGTTCCAATAGAAATCCTGATAGGTGTATCTGGCTCGAAAAATGTCCAGATAAAAATTGTATCGGAATTTATCAGTCAATACCGAAATTTTAAATTTATACGGTTTCTCCATATCGGAATCTATAGGATTCTATTATGTTTCCGAATGAATTGGATTTTATGTGGTGAAACGGATAAAATATTTATTGGATTGAATAAGGGAAAGTTAAAACTGTAAATTTATAAGTAAATACCGTTATAAGTAGTTATATTTTTTTATCTGCAAATCTATTCGGGTTGCACAACCTGATACATGTATCAGGTTTTCCTTCTGGTAAATATATAAATATTAATCAGGTTGTTCCAATAAGTTTTCCTATCGGAAATTAATTGTAATACGTTATTTATTTCTGTGATTTCTATCGGTAGTAATAATGTATTCGCAATACGAGAAGTGTGATTATTTTATGAATTTTTATAATGATTTGCTGTTTCAAAAGCACTTTAGATTCCAATAACTGAATTTGACATTCCAGTTTAGTTTATTGTATTGGTAATAATGAGGGATTACAGATCCTTTTCTTATCTGCTACAATAAGGGGACGTCCATTAATTACGTGAAGTGTTTTCTTTGAATTTGGACCCCCTCCCCCTTGATGAGATGTGGTCGGATCCCCCCCCCCCTCCCACCCTCAAGTGAGATTTATTTATTATTATAATAATAATGTATATTCTTTGAATTCAAAAGTTGACGTGAGATTTTCAATGACCTAGCCCCCACCCCGCCCTTTAAATGAGATTTGGTGAGGTTTTTCCCCACCCTTATAAAACTTATGCAAAAATTTAAAATATAAAGAAAATAGTGTTACCATATTGAGTAATAAAAAAATAAAATATCTTCAGATTTATTAATATCGAAATACGAAAAAAAATACAAATTTTTTTTGTAAAATCAATAGTTTTGGCGTACGAGCGCCGCAAGCTATTATTCATCTACACTAACACGTGTTTTGCGTATCAGGTTGCTCTGGAAGCAAACTTTAATAAAAAAATGTATTACCTCTGATTTTTTTATACAGTTCAATTCTTTAGTATTCAAGAAACATTTTAAGACCAAAAAGAAAAAAATCGCCTCGGCGCTTTTTTAATAATTCATAAAACAAAAATACATAAATCGAGCACGGTCTTCTGGATCCCACCATTAATAAAAAATTTATCACCTATGACTTTTTGTACAGTTCAATTCTATAGTATTCAAGGAACATTTTAGGATCAAAACGAAAAAAATCGCCTCGGCGCTTTTTTTATAATTCATAAAATAAGAAAAATCGGTATTCAAAATTGTTTTCTCTAAATATCTTTATTATTTGTACAATCATTTGGTAGTTTTACCTGGAAAGTTTTCCGGGAGTTTTGAAAATTGGTAGTTTTATAGATTTTGATGTGCTCTTTCCGAATTTCAACTTTGCCACCTCGTATCTTTGCCGCTCGCGCCGCCATATTGAAAAAATGACGTCTAATAGTAGTTTTTATCGTAAAAAGAGTTGGAAAGAAGATATTGTCAAAAAAGGCGCGAGCGGCAAAGATACGAGGTGGCAAAGTTGAAATTCGGAAAGAGCACATCAAAATCTATAAAACTACCAATTTTCAAAACTCCCGGAAAACTTTCCAGGTAAAACTACCAAATGATTGTACAAATAATAAATATATTTAGTGAAAACAATTTTGAATACCGATTTTTCTTATTTTATGAATTATAAAAAAAGCGCCGAAGCGATTTTTTTCGTTTTGGTCCTAAAATGTTCCTTGAATACTATAGAATTGAACTGTATAAAAAATCATAGGTGATAAATTTTTTATTAATGGTGGGATCCAGAAGACCGTGCTCGATTTATGTATTTTTGTTTTATGAATTATTAAAAAAGCGCCGAGGCGATTTTTTTCTTTTTGGTCTTAAAATGTTTCTTGAATACTAAAGAATTGAACTGTATAAAAAAATCTGAGGTAATAAATTTTTTTATTAAAGTTTGCTTCCAGAGCAACCTGATACGCAAAACACGTGTTAGTGTAGATGAATAATAGCTTGCAGCGCTCGTACGCCAAAACTATTGATTTTACAAAAAAAAATTGTATTACATAAATTGTAGGAAAGTTTCTCTAGTTTAATTTTGTACATAAATATTTTTATCGTAAAATGACTTGGAGAGGAGATATTGTCAAAAAACTACTTTTAGGTGCCCTTTTTCCAATATGGCGGCGCGAGCGGCAAAGATACGAGGTGGCAAAGTTGGAATTCAGAAAGAGCACATCGAAATCTATATAATTACCAATTTTCAAAACTCCCTGAAAACTTTCCAGGTAACCTCTTTATTTCGAACCAAATGACTGTACTATTATCAGATTTTGAATTGAAACTCGATGAAACGAAAAAGTTACATTAAAAAGAGACAAACATATATATCTATAGAATTTAGCCTGCGAGAGAATGAGATAGAAGAGATAATAAATAAACCCTATAACTATCCCACTCCTGACAATGCATTTGTGTCATTCTCTTGCAGTTTAGTTTTTTAAGGTTTCATTTCACACGTTCATCACAAAGCAACAAATAAGTAAGTATACATTTCAAATAATTGTGAACTTTGGTCGGTGACCGTTTATTGTTCTCGAGCTGCAGTATATGATTGTATGTATTGTATATTCAGTATATTGCCTGATGCGAACCTACATAGAAGATTGGAAGTTAGCAATCTTAGCTGTTGAACAACATTTAAATATTAATAAACGGCAAGAAATTTCCAGCTCCAGTTAGAGTGACAGCAGTGAAGAAAGTAGTTGTAGTAGTTCTGATTATTATTTTTGTTTGTACATTTTGTAGATTTTGAAGATAAAATAATTCTTTGTTGTAATAACTGTGTTTTAAATACTTTACAATATCTATTGATGATAAATTTATTAAAATTGATTAAAACCTACAATTTTTGTTATCTTCCGTTTTTAAAATAAGTAAATACAAGTAATATAATGTAGTATGACTGTTGCTAATAAATTGGCTATTGGTAATAAATTTTATAGATTTATTTAAATAATATTTTTGAATTGCTACAATACATATAAATAATCATCTCAAAACGATCAAATTTATCTGAAATTACTGTTTGAAAACATTAGGCAAATGAAACAGTTTTATCAGGAACTAATCACATGATATGATCTGATTGACTTTTATCTTGGATTGTATGATACAATTTAATACATTGACAAAAAGGAAAAATGCAATAAAAAACTATGTATTATCATATTTTTCTAACTGTTTTTCCAAATATAATCCCATAAAAAACTGAAGAACAAACACCTAAGATTTACTGATACAACCTCATTAATTCTATCAGCAAATTCCAAATTCCCAATAAAACAGTTTTAAATCAAAGTCAATTGGAAATACTGATACAATCCAATATCTCATTTCTGAACCACATAGAGTCCAATAGGAATTTCAATTTCTATAATCAATCTGCATGTATCTGGAATTGCTGTTTCAAAAGCACAATAGATTATAATAACTTCCAATTGAACATAGGTTTTTATTGGGATCTATCAGAATTTTTCCACAGGGAAGTAACTATGTACTTTTAACGAGGCTGAAAGAGCCAGCCAAGTTAGCACTGTTATGGTGCGTTTACACCGAGAAAACAAAACAGAAACATCGTGTTTTTAGACAAAATGACGTAAGATTTGTTTTTAGACCGAAAAAACACTCAAAAACAGACAAAACAAAAACATGATTTCATTGACAAAATAGTAGTATTTTACGATTATTGCACCAATACGACACTATAAACGGGATAACAAAATAAAAACATGCGTATTTTGGTGTGTTTTCAAACAAAATCAAAACAGAAATTTATTTTGATTGGCATTTTAACAGCATGTAATAAATTAGACCCTTGTAATCGAATAGATTTTTAACAAAATAGACACGATTTTTGTTACCCATATCAAGTGGATAACAAGTTGTGTTTTTATTTTTCTATTGGAGAAATACGTACTATTTTCAAGATTTAATCGTAATTAATCTCGAGAAATAATTATAAGCTATCAGTTTTTTGATATTATCAAAATAAAACTAGTAATTACCATTTAAATAACTTATAATATAAATATATATAATGTCATAACAAAATCCATCAATAAATCATCTAGTTCAGTAATTAAATACTATAATTAATAATAACAATTCAAAACATTTGAAAGTTAATTATTATTAGAATAATTACTTTAATTTAATAAAAGTTCATTAAGTTATAGTTCCTATAAAGTTTACCATTACAGATAGATCTAATCGTATTTTATTATCATTTAGTATTAATGAACAAAAAATAAAAGTTTTGATTTTTAAGGCCGTACATGCCGATTTTTCCGAAACTAAAATCTACGAGATGTCGCTAGTGGTAAAAATCATACACGAGTCTTAGCCCTGAGGGGAAAGCATAAAGAAAAGAATAAGATATATCTGTTTTGATATTGTTATCTTATTTCTGTCGACACACCGAATTTACAGTGGAACAGTTGTGTCATTACGTTGTTAACCATTATTTCATATTTGTTATTGACTTGACCTATTATGTTTAGTTTTCACTAGTGTCCGACCGAACATTCGGCTTCGGCTTCGGCCACCTTCGGCCAAAATTTCACCTTCGGCTGAATAATCGGCTTCGGCCAAATTTGGGCCGAAGGTTTGGCCGAAGCCGAAGGTTGAACTATATAGTATAATATTGTACAGTAAAGTCTTTTTATATGCGGTAGGTACGTTAAAATGCAAAATTAACGAATCAATAAATTTTTCAAATATTTTTAGGTGTTTTTAAACAGCTGGATCTCCGCGAAAAATGATCGTAGAAGAGTTTAAAAAAACTATTTTAAAACGTGAACGTTCTAGTTTTTGAATCATTTATTGAAAATTTTATTATCCTTCAGGATAACCTCCTTTTTAAGATGAAACGCCAAAAAAAAATTTTTTTTTTTTTTTTTTCAAAAAATTCTATTAATTTTGAGAGGCTCTACAGGACATACAAATTTATTTTTAGTCAAATCAAATAAAGGACTGTTGTAAATTAGACTTGTTTCTTTAATTTAATTAATATCAAAGATATTGGCAAGGACAAAATATTTTTACGATTTTTTAAATTTTTAATGACAAAACTTTTACATATTTGAATTCCACTTGAATTTGGATAAAATATTGTACCGCATAAAAAGATATGCTTAAAAAGAGACTCGACTGTATACTCGTATTCTTATATAGGGTCAACTGGGGTAAATATGAAACACGAAAAAAAGGGGTAAAAGTGAAACAAGCTTCTAACTAAAAAACTAATTTCTTTACAGAAGAATTATAAAAACTGACATGATCTTTAAAGATTTGTTAAAGCGATCTGAAAATATAAATCGCCTAGTAAGTGATATGTCCCCCCTACAGACTTTTCTGTTAGACGATGGCAAAACGTGTGAATTAAATTTTAATTCTTTGCACATAACTTTCTGCATAACTCAGGTATAAATTAAAGTTACAAATTTCACATTGATATGCCACAAAAAAAATAAATCAAAGTTGCCTTTGTAGTTTTTCTTTTAATTTTTCGATAAGTATTTTCCATCTAATTAAGATGTAAAAATTCGGGAAAAAGTGAAACAGAAATATGGGAAAATATGAAACACAGCCGGGGATAATCTGAACCAGTTTTTGCAAGTCTGGACAAGTCACACATGTTACAGTTAATGTCAGTTTGAGTGCAGATTTCAGAGTGGACGCATCATTTTGGTTGCAGTCTTCAAAATTCCACGAAATTACGTTCAAAAGGTCCTAAATAAGGCTGTACCGGAATTCCGGTCCTATGGAAGTTTGAAAGGAGTCAATAGTCAATAGTACATCAGAGGTCTATGGAACAATTTGTATGTTTTGAAAATCGATGTTTTTTATGCAATGCAAGAGTTTAAAAGCAGTTAAAAGAGCACAAAAAATGTTTCACTTTTACCCCATTATTTAAAAAAAATTCATTTTCGGTTTAAATCTTTATCTGATATTTTTCAAACTTTGCAGATGTATTTAGAATGATATTAAGAGTACACATTGTATGTGATATATTAGCAAGAACGAATATTCTTTTAAAAAAATACATTATTCGCAAGCATATTCTAAGTTTTATTGTAATTTCCATAACCTTTAAATATATTTCATTACCTGCTGGTTAGACATTTATAACCTAGCAAGGTGCGACACATGTTTCCTAGGCAGGTTTTTCCCACTTATTTCATTTTTACCCAGCAAATATAAATATAACGCATTATATGAAAGTTAGAATCCTGTTTCATTTTTACCCTTACCTGTTTCACTTTTTCCCAAACTAGAGGTTAAAAATGAAACACACATTTTTCATTTTTTAAATCTGTGTTGTATGGTACAGTTCAAATGACGTAGGTATTTGAAAGGGTTATTCATAGGCACATCTAGTAGAAAAAATTAAAATATGAATTTGTATCGTTAACTGCCAAAAAAATGAAAGATTTGTATTTTGTTTCACTTTTACCCCAGTTGACCCTAGATATTTATATTTTTAAGAAGTGAAGAGTAAAAAAAGATCATTCATTATTAATTTAAAAACAATTTGTGAAAAAAAATTATAATTAAAAACGAAAAAAAAAACCTTCGGCTTCGGCTTCGGCTTTGGCCGAAGGTTACAAGAAAAACCGAAGTTCGGCTTCGGCTTCGGCTTCGGCCAAAAACTGACCTTCGGTCGGACACTAGTTTTCACCATTGATACATTTTAAAATGTGTAGTAGAAATGGGTTGAGAGAAGGCAAACGAAAATAATAAAAGAAAAGAATAAGACGTATATCTTATGATATTGTTATCTTACTTTTGCCACACTCAGAATTTACAGTGGAACAATTATCTCATGACGTTATCATCCATTATTTCATATTTGTTATTGACTTGACCTATTATGTTTAGTTTTGACCATTGTTACATTTTAAAATTTGTAGTAAAAATGGCTTGAAAGGCAAAGGAAAAAAATGTTATGTTACTTATACGCGAGGAGCCGGTGACATTAAAATTGGACTTAGATGGATTGTCTTTTGCATGTAAATTAATAGTGTATAGTCAAAGGTACAACATATAGGCCTGGTGTTTCAGGATTTATCTTGACCAGAATATTTTTTATAAAAATGTCCAGAGGCGTATTAAGTGATATTTGAGACCCCTACAGTTAAAATAACATATTCACATAAACTGTATTTATACCTTGTATATCATTTAACAAATAAAAAAAATAGTCCAGACGCGTATTAAGTGATATTTGAGGCCCCTACGCAAAAATGTTATATTTGGTAACTGTGTCTTAGCGCAAATATTGGGAAGTACTAACGTAAATATTATTTCATCTTATTGAATTTTTAGTGCTTCTTTTCTAATTATTTAATTTTTGATAATTCAAAACATCATTATTATATCAACCAGGGGTCCGGAACTTAATAACAGCTATTCGTTCCGGAACTTAAAAAAATCTATTCGTTCCTTACGTTAAAAATTCCGGAACTTATAAATTTAATAAACTCCGAAGAGAATTTGTGCCGGAACTTTAAAAATCTATTCGTTCCCTGGCTTATAAACTCCGGAACTTATAGATTTTATAAGTTCCAGAGGGAATTAATTCCGGAATTTATTAAATCTATAAGTTCCCTGACATATAAACTCCGGAACTAATAGATTCTATAAGTTCCCTGGCTAATAAACTCCAGAACTAATACAATCTATTAAATTCCGAGCGGCCATCGTGTCGGAACTTATAAAATCTATTCGTGCCTTGACTTAAAAACGTCGGAACTTATTAAATCTATTTGACTCCCGAATATATTATCAGTGGAGCAGATAGATTTTATAAGTTCTTTAGTGTATCCGGAACGATTAGAGTCTATACGCTCCCAAATTCTACATTAGATTGATATAGTTTAATTTAAAATATAAGTACACCTGCATGTGTATGTAATTATTATAAAATGCAAATATCTTATTGATCAGGCTTCCGCGGTCTATAATTTTATAAATAAATAACATATCTTTTATGAATTTTTTAACAAATATTTTATTTAAATAATTTGATATGTGATAATATATTGTGATCAAAAACAATCTATAACAAATACGTATTAAGGTAAATTTCGAGCCCATTTACATAAGATAACGTAATCTCAGAAACAATGAAAAATATAATATCTTATTTGTAATCATATATATAATTAATTAAGTCAGACACGTATTTAGGAAAATTTGGGCCCTTTTTCTAAATATTTTAAATTTTTTGAAAAATAAAAAATAAAACTAGAAAGTAAATTATTTCAAACATTAACTATGTATATAAAATTAAAGTCTGTCACGTTTTAAGGTTAATTTAATGCCCTTTTTTAAATACAACATTATTTCAGAAGCAATGCCAAATATATTATCTTAATTGTAATCATTTATATAATTAATTAAGTCAGACACGTATTTAGGAAAATTTGGGCCCCGTTTTCTAAACATTTAAATGTTTCGGATAAATAAAAAAATAACATGATATTGTAACAGTCGCGGTAATGTGAGAGCCGCTGTTGTTACTGTGTTAAAATTACTATGTTAGCGGAAATGCGATTCCAGCGTTGAGGAAAGATGCTGACCGCGGGGCGGGAGGGGATCGCCGCGGACAGTTGGTCTGGAGTGGCGCATAGAGAAGGTTTAATTGGGTCCTGTTTTCTTTTCGAAGTTTTTGTGTTGGTGTGTGGGGGTGTGCGTGTGTGTGTGTGTGTGTGTTGGTTATAGTGATTGCCACGATCGAAGGATTAAATATGTCAGGGTGAGTTTTAACTTTTGTTTTAATAATATAGAAATGTACGCCTAATTTTAAATACCTACACTGTAGCCGCGAAAGGTTATGTAACAGAGAGCGGGTGTAGTCAGTTTTAGGTGCCGTTAGATATTTTCTTTCTCGGGTTCTGGTTTTTGATATTAAAACGTTGTGAAATAATTTAACTGTTGAGTTTTGCGCGAGGACCTGCTCACTGGTACACAATCAGATCAGCAACGTGCTGCATGAAGCCGTAGTGAATGTTGCCTATGCAAAGAAATCGTCTAAATTATAATATATAAATTTCTTTGAATATTTACGAGGATAGGCAACTTGTGACGTGTAGGGAAAGTTACCTACGCGAAGGAATCTTCTAAGTTATAATATATAGAGATGTACGTTGTATATTTTCGAGGGTAGGCAACTTGCGACGCGTTGGTGATCGGGAGGACTGTGGCTGATGATAGATTTATAATTTATAACTTAGTAGTTTTTGATATTATTATTAATTAATGGGTAACATTATATTGTAGTCGTGGGAGTAGTTGTACTTTTAACTTTGGATATTATTCTTATGATAGTGTAGGTTAGTGGGTAGGCTTTTTGATATTCTTACTAGTGGTTAACATTCTATTGTCATGGGCGTAGTTGTATTACTGTACTAATTTTTGGTATTATTACTATGGTAGTATAAATAAATGTACATATAGGACAGTACAGGGAGGTTTAATTGACCCCTAAGCCCACCCCTTCCCGTGCTCCGTTCTTTCAACAGGATCTTCCGGCTGAGTGGCTATAGCCAATTCAGCCGAGCGGCTCTTAGGCTCGCAAGTTGAACGAGTCCGCGCACAAAAGACTCAGGCCTGTGCAAATTTCCATCGCACGCTACCTAGTACGGGCCCGGGTCTAACATAAATGTTTCGGATAAATAAAAAAATAACATGATATAGTAAGTTGTATCAAACATTAACTATATAAAATTAAAGTCTGTCACGTATTAAGGTAAATTGAGTGCCCTTTTATTAAATATAACGTTATATCAGAAACTAAGCAAAATAAATTATCTGACTTGTAATCATTTATATCAGTGGTTCTTAAACTTATAGGGTCTAGGGACCCCCTGTTTGAACAATTATTTTTCAGGGACCCCCATCCCTGATAGAAAAACAAAAAAGGTCGTTAGATACTAATTAATCACTGATAAATCGAAATATAAAAGTACTTAAGTAAATTAATTTTTTGCCAAAAATGTTTCACGGACCCCCGTAAAAGTTTGGCGGCCCCCCGGGGGTCCGCGGACCCCAGTTTAAGAACCGCTGATTTATATGATTAATTAGTTCAGACACGTATTGAGGGAAATTTGGGCCCCATTTTATAAATATTTTTAAAAATTTAAAAAATAAAAAAATAACATGATATAGTAAGCTGTATCAAACATTAACTATATAAAATTAAAGTCAGTCACGTATTAAGGTAAATTTAATGCCCTTTTATTACATATAACGTTATCTCAGATTCAAAGCAATATATGTATATTATCCAATTTGTAATCATTAACATGGTTAATTAAATCTGACACGTATTATGGAAAATTTGGGCCCCGTTTTTTTTTAAATATATATTTTCGAAAAAATAAAAAAATAATATGAGATAGTAAGTTGTACCAAACATACTATATAAAATTTAATGTCAGTCACGTGGTATGGTTAATTTATTGCCCTTTTTTATTAAAATATTGTAATGTCGGAAATAAAATTATAAAATTAAGATTATATTATCTATTAATTAGGTTTTCATTTCTTTTTTTGCTAGTGTTAAAAATATAATACATGAAAATAAGATACCTATATGGGTCAGTCCACGGTAATCGATACCAGATAGTTAAAAAAATATTTTACGAAAATTAATACTAAAATATAAAATTAACAGGCTATTTAACATCAATTTTCATAAACCAAAAGAAAATTTAAAAATTTTTGATTAATTTTCAAAATATTACAAAAAATTTAATTTTTTTTTCGAAAAAGACAACAAATAATGTGAAATCGCAATAACTTTCTTGACAATAAGTGACGCTCGTGGCAAACTATTAAAAGTATTTGACAATTACATATCAAACGTCACGTTTGACCGAACTAAAAAAAATTACCCTCACCAACAATAATGACTAAGGACATGGGCGTACCCAGCATTTTGTCCAGGGGGGGGCAGATTTTTTTTTTTTTATAAACCGATTTAGTCAGTGTGTTTCGCCTAGAAACCCGTGATAAGAGGGGTTATTAACCTTTTTAGGTATGGAAGTGCAAAAAAATGTTGTGTAATGTCCTTTAGTCGAGTCAATGAAGGTTTTTACTTCGGAACCCTCAGAAACAGCACCGCTTTTAATGAATTTTTTTTTTAAATGTTCGTTATAACATACTATTTGAAATCAGAAACATTCCAGCCGTCGGACTCAAAAAAATATTTTTTTTGCTCAAAAAAAATGTATATAAATAAAAAATTTTTCGATGATAATTGAGCAAAAGTGTGTTTTTTTGTTATAACTTAGTTAAATAAATATTATTTGAGGAAATGAGCAAAAAAAATTTTTAAATTTTTATTGGCAAACGTTACTTTTCAATTATTTAAATAATTTGCTTAATAAATTATCGTTGACATTTTGACGCAAAAATTCATAAATTAATATACATATTTAGAATTTATTGAATATTGATGAAATTTAGCAAAATTGTTCGAAATACCCTTATTTAATACTAGTAAATTTTAGAGCACGTTACTTGCATTAATAATCATTTTACAGCAAGTTTTGCTACGAAATTTCGTATCCGCTCCAGCCGCGAATAAAATAATAAACGTTTGCCGTTTTGCAAATAAACAAACAATTTTGTCCAAAAAAATTGTAATTATTTGAGATGTATTTATCTAACGTTTCTGAAAGTTTTAACCCTTTTGGTTAACTATTTTCAACTCTAGAGCAGTTTATTCTTTAGATTTTTCGCGCGTCAGCGGTAAGTTCGTCACTATGATCGTTTACTCTGTAAAAAATATTTATTGATTTTTTATAAAATTTTGCATAGTTGTTCGAATTACTTTAATTTAGCAGTACACAAATTAAGAACACGTCACTAACATTATTAATCATTTTACAACTACTTTTTCCTACGAAATTTAGTATTCGCTCGTGTCGCGTATAGACAATAATCGTTTGCCTTTTTGCAAATAAACAAACGATTTTTTCCAAAAAAATTGTACTTATTTGAGATGTATTTACCTAATGTTTTTGAAAGTTCTAGCCTTTTTGGTTAATTATTTTCAATTCTATAGCAGTATATTCCTCAGATTTTTCGCGCGTGAGCGGCACGTTCGTCGACAAGATCCTTTTACTCTGTTAAAAATATTTACTGAATTTTGATGAAATCTTACATAATTGTTTGAAATACTTTAATTTAGCAGTAAAAAAATTACGAGCAGGTCACTAGCAATATTTTTCATTTAATGACTAGTTAGGCTACGAAATTTACTATCCGCTCGTGCCGCATATAAGACAATAAACGTTTCCCGTTTTGCTAATAAACAAACAATTTTGACAAAAAATATTATGCTTATTTAAAATACATTTACCTAATGTTTCTAAAATTTTTAGCCCTCTAGGTTCATTTTTTTAAATGGTACAATGTTATTTATTACAAATTCAAAATTTTTAAGGAAAAATTGGGAAATTTCTGGAAAATTCCTAAAAATTTTTGTATAATTCAACTTTATTTGTGAAAAGAAACACCGCGAATACACATTTCTATCAAAATTTTCAATAAATTTAGACAAAAATTAAAAAAAAAATTGGAAAATTTCGGGAAAATTCCCGGAAAATCCTTATTTTGACAAAGTATTCTTATTCAGCGACCCTCTAAACCCCTATAGGTAAAAAAATTTCGTCGAAAATCGGACTTAATATATGAAACCAGTAAATTATACAAATTTTCAAAATTTGGGGGGGAGGGGTTAAATCCGACGACTAGAATGTTTCTGATTTCAAATAGTATGGTATAACGAACATTTTAAAAAAAATTCTATCAAAATCGGTGCTGTTTCTGAGGGTTCCGAAGTTTTAGCCATTTTCGAGCTTCATTGACTCGACTACTTATAAATGGGCATTATTGTAAATAAACATTGGGTAATTTTTCCTTTTTTTCTTAAATATTCTATCTTTTCTGTGCTACGCTGTTGCAACTTTGAATTTTGGCTACAAACTTTTTTTCAATCGTAAATTTATTTTTATCATATAGAAGACAAAATATCTACAAAAATGTACTCTACCTATAGATTAGGATGGGCCAATTTTTTAACCTACCTCGGCTACCCCCCGACATGAAAGTACTCGCAATTCTAAGAAAAAACGCCAATGGAACTATACCTCTACATTCAACTTTAGTTCGGCGCATTTTTGATTGAAAATTTTTAATTTGAGTCCCTTGAATTCAAATAGGTTAAACTAGGAAAAAATTCCCATCAAGCTGAATTTTGGTGGAGACTTTTATTTTGATTTTCTAAGCATACCCTAAAAAGTACCTATTGTTTGGGTCAAGGGTTTTTGTTTTTTAGGGGGTAAAGGGAGGCAAATTCTATTTTTTTGCAAATATCTCAAAAAATATCAACTTTTCGAGGACAATAGTTATGAAGAAAATTGTAGCTTATAAAATTCTACACAAAAAGGTAACTATACTTTTTTCGTATAATCAATACTTTTCAAGTAAAAAGTTTGGAAACGGTGTTTTCATCCTTCAACCACTTTTTTAAGGGTATTGCACCACTTTTCGCCAGTCTGGGCTATTTTTTCGAATTTATCGCCTAAAAATCAATAATAATCAACCATAAAATTGATTTCCACTAAAAGTTGGGATTTTGGCACTTTTCACGACACTTTTGACTGGGCACTTAAAAAATTAAGTTTACTTAAAATGTATTGATTATACGAAAAAAGTATAGTTTTCTTTTTTGTGTAGAATTTTATAAGCTACAATTTTCTTCATAACTATTGTCCTCGAAAAGTTTATATTTTTTGAGATATTTGCAAGTTTAACCTATTTGAATTCAAGGGACTCAAATTTAAAATTTTCAGTCAAAAAAAACTAAAGTTGAATGTAGAGGTATAGTTCTATGGGAGTTTTTTCTTAGAATTGAGAGTACTTTTACATAGGGGGGTAGTCGAGGTCGGTTAAATTTTGTCAATTCAATTTGGCCCACCCTACTATACATATATGTATGTATTAGTTGTCGATTTTAGTGGGTTTTATTCATTCTATTTTTTCTATTTTAGGTAAAAAATCGATTTTATTTGACTGCTTTATAACTTAATAAATACATAAATATGATAGTTTAAATGTAAAAAAATAAAATTAACATTTTTTTGCCTTATATAAAAACAGTTTTAACAAGACATTGTAATTTTAAAAATGGTGTTTTTTTCTGGATCAAAATTTTAAATTAAAAATCAAATGCACATCATATAATAATAATATAATAACTACCTAATTCACTATCGCGCGTAGCGCGACTTTTTAAAAAATTAACTCATAACGTGACTCAAAAGTGAGTTTTCAGAATGAAAAGAAGTAAAATACCTATAAATTTTACTTCTTCAATTTCATAAATACATACAATAGAACTTAGGCATATGCAAATAATTAACCAGCTAAATGTATAGTAAGACAGGTCCAGGGGGGGGCAGCTGCCCCCCCCCTGCCCCCCCCTCGGTACGCCCATGACTAAGGATAACCGCATTTATTATAAATTTAATGAGTCTATTGATATATTTGATAAATAATTGTTATAAGTATTAGTTCATAATATCAATAAGCAATTAAACACACAAATAGTACTCTTATTGTATTCTTTTATTCAACGTATCACGACCGTCACAATTTTCTGTCACAACCGTCACAATGTTTATTGGGTAATAACCAGTTAAATAGATTACGTATTTACCTGATGCTCTTGTGTAACTAAAAAATAATTTATTCGTAACGTATTAAAGTATGATTATTATAAAGTAACTTCAATATGAGAAGAGGTTTGATGCATAGGTAACTATATAATTAACTATGATTAACTATATAGTTTTGTATTTATCGATGGTAGGCACAAACAATGATTCGTGATAAATGATCTTTTTAAATCTAGAAACCAATTTTTAAAATTATATATAATATTATTATAAATTGAATAATAATAATTATTTTTACAAGAAAACATAGGCCTCGTTTTGTAAATAATATTAATTCTCAAAAAAATCTATGAAATTATGGTAAATTACATAATTAATCTGAAACAAAATAAAAAAAACAAACATTGTATACTAGTATAAAAATTAACAAGAAACATTTACAACTTAATATCACAAGGATTTTTAATAGTTATTAGCTATAGAATTAAATAATCAGTTATTGAAAATTGAAATTGTACCAAGTAACAAGACTTCAAACTTCAACACATTTGTCAGGTTACAAAACATAATATGTACTGTATACTTGTATACTCAATGTAAAAGAGATGTGTTCATCTTTTATTTAGTTAAATAACATAACTATCCTTGTTTGTGTAAAAACTTAAACGAATTGCAATGTTGAAATATAACGATATTTCTCATTCTATCATAAAGGCAGTGTAAAGTCCAGTAAGTTATAAACTCCTCTATTACCTAAATCATTGATACAAAGTTGAAAACAGACAATACGAAGTAAAAAAATGAACACAAACATACGCAATCTATAGATATTTTTAAATATGTATTATATGATGATAATCGCAGAATCAAAATAAAATATAAGTACCAATATTATAATAATATTTTAAATTTGAGAATAATCTATATATTAAACTAAACAGAAACAATGGCCTTATTAAAATTAAAGAGTCCCTTTCTCATACTGCGGCTGCGTATTAAACCAAATATAAAAATTAATTCAAGAATGAAATCAAATTTTTTTACTTCATATTTTGATGAAATCTGCACCAACATGTTCCATGAAAAACTATTTTCTCGATATTCTCGCGCCCCCCATTCAGTTTTATCACGCCCCCCTAGGGGGGCGCCCCCCACAGGTTGAGAATCGCTGACATACACATTTGTATTCTTTAAATGATAAAATAACATCTAAGTTTATCAAATTATTATTGTAAATTTTCATAATTCAGTCCTCAAATTTTAATTAATATGCGTCTGAACTATTTTTTTTATTGGTTAAATTATGTCCAAGGTTTCCTATACTGTTTATGTGAATATGTTATTTTAACAGTAGGGGGCTCAAATATCACTAAATACGCGTATGGACTATATTTTTATTGGTTAAATTATATTTAAGGTGTCCCATGCAGTTTATGTGAACATGTTATTTTAACTGTAGGGGCCTCAAATATCACTAAATACGCGTTTGGACTATTTTTTTATTGGTTAAATTATATTCAAGGTGCCCCATGCAGTTTATGTGAACATGTTTTTTAACAGTAGGGGTTTCAAATATCAGTAAATACGCGTCTGGACTATTTTTTTATTGGTTAAATTATATTCAAGGTGTCCCATACAGTTTATGTGAAAATGTTATTTTAACAGAAGGGGCCTCAAATATCACTTAATACGCCGCTGGACATTTTTTTTATAATCAATTAATTTATATGCAACGTCGAGACAGTTTTTTAAATTGATTAAATATAATTACAATCTTATGTAGATTTCTGTATTGTACTTGTGAACTTTTTTTCCCAGTTTTTGTTGTAAATATAAACCTAAAAAGTTAATAGTTATGCACGAAATTTTAGAAAAAATGCATTATTTTCACCATTATTAATTATCTTGAATGTAATGAAAAATTGTGATTTTTGCATTATTATTTTCAAATCAATGCAGTAATGCACCCATATTTTCATTACCGATAGTTTTTGATAATGCATAATGTGCATTGTGAGATAATGCATTACTTTTAGTAATGCCATTACGAAAACAATGCATTATTTTACAGCGCTGTTTATAACTCATTGACAACTGATACAAATGTGATAAGAGATGAATATAGCGAGCAGACATACTTGAAATACTGTTCTGTTATTGGTCAGAGTAATGACAATGGGATATTCTCGAAATCAGACAAAGTTCGGGATACGAAGGATGGTGATATTTTTTTTATTTTCAGTAGTTTTCAATATTTTCAAAATGAAAATTGTAAAAATTATTATAAAATTAGAAAGCTTGAACAATTACCTATGTAACGGCTTTTTATTTTTTCCACATTTTTCAAGAATTTTGGTTATATATTGAGTTTTATCATATCAAGAAAAATACACACATTTTCAGAATTTTTTTATTAATATTTAAAAAAATAAAATTGAAAAATTTGGTATGCCGATACAAAGAAAAATTAATCTAGTTTATCACTGTATTTTTTCCTAAAGGATTCAATAATACTGGTCAGAGATGGAGTTGATTTACAAAACCGTAATTTCTCTATAGTAACGCTTATGGCAATTCAAACAGCACGTTCAGCCTTAAAACACTAATTTCTCCGTACCTAGATACGCATTATACATACCTGCCACGTTTACGAAACGGTTAATTTTCAAATAGGTACAGATGGATTACACCATATATTATTACACTTGTACAATTTTTTGTAACAAATGAACTTATAAAACATATTGTCTGAACTGTAACCCAATATTTCTTAATCCTTTTATGCTCGCAAGTCATATTTTAATATTTTGCAGATTTGCTTTCTTCTTTTTTTACCAAAAATATTATAGAATAGAATAGAATAGAATAGAAAAATACTGTATTTAGTAATATCAATTACATTACAGGAAGGTTGGAAGAATACAATTGATTACATATTCTCTAAAATTATTATTTTGGTTACTCAAACTTACAGGAGTGATGAGCAAAAAAAAATTTTTTTTTTTTTAAATCCACAAAAATTACAAGAAGTGTGTGTGCTCATATCAAATTATATGTACTGACATTATTTTAATCAAATCTCTCCATGTATGTTTGTGTAATAATTATATGTAGTATATTAATTACTGTGTTTACTATATATGTACAATATACATATTCAGCACGTTCTTAGGATGTATATGTATATGTGATACACTCATCTCTCGATTTCGAAACCTTCGATTTCGGAACCGCTTGATTTCGAAACGGGCCAAACGCGCGAGTTGCCAACCTTCTCCAATCCCCTCCATAATACTACCGTGATTGCTATCTCCGCGCGTAATTTAAATTCACCAATCAACGTTAAGGTCGGCACGATGGTGGGGACCCCTCTCGACGTTGTCAATTCAAGCGGTTCAATTACCAACAACGTTGTGAAATCGAGCGATGAGTGTATGTGTAAACAAATAGTAAACGAATGTAGTGTGCATTATTATGTCTGTATTAATACATTATTACAGACAACTTCGCTTCATGTTACACATTCACATATATACCTTTAACATTATTCATCGAAATTTAGTATAAATGCTCGTGTATGTAATGCACATTCAATATATTTAAATAAACTAATACATATATCCTTAGAATGAGCTGACAAGAAGCGAATTATATTTGTCCAATTATTTGTTTCTATCATAATTGGCTTTAGGAATCGTTCTCTGAAATGTTTGTACATTGGACACTTTAATAAGATATGTTCTAATGTTTCATAACTATTTAAGTTACATAGAGTACACAGTTGATCTTGATTAAGCCTGTACATTTTATTTTTGATTATGATTCTGCAGTATTTGTTACCCATCACGCGTAGCTGTGCTATTGTTCTTACTATTGGTAGTGTCATTCGCATTTTCAGATAAGATTGCGTTTCTTCTTGAGAATATAGCATTTTATAATACAGACAAAAGCTGGATCTCTCTAGTTTCATCAGATCTTCGTTTTTCAATTTGTGTATGAATTTGTTCAATATATGTTGCACATCTGTACTTCCTATTTCTTTTTCTTGAGGAATATCACATGCATCAACTTGATGCAACAGTTCTTTAATTTGAGATATCCAATTGTATTTTTTTAAGTTTATAGTCGTGTCAAGTATATTATACATACCATTTTATTTAAAAATTAAAAAAAAAATGTAGATATGTACCTAATTTCTGTACTTCAAATTCAATATTTTTTTACTAAAACTTTATATAATTTTTGATGTGTGTGGATTATGTTTTATTATTAAAAATTAATCGTTTTGATTAATTTTAATTTATTTAAGAATTATTTATTTTTATTTTACAATAGTTTTACCTCAAATTTTAAATATTGAAAACTCTAAACTAATTAACAAAATATTTTTAATAATACTTAATTATAGAAATAATATTTTGTTAAAATTATTTCCCTGAGGTAATAAAATCAACCTTTTTCAACATACAGCATCATTCGTTGATTTATACATCTGGTAAATACAAACTGATTAACAAAATACTTTCTATAATACGTAAATAATATATAAGTGCCCAAAGAAAAAATATTTAGTTTACAATACCGCCATAAAATCAACCTTTTTCAACTTACATACCGTCGCATCACACGAAAAGTATCCTATATCCAGCTCTGGCTGAGTAACCACCTATATCCAGCTCTGGCTGAGTATCAGGGCCGCGCCGACCCTTGAAAGCGCCTGTGTGCGAAACGTATGAAGCGCCTCTTTGTCAGGGTTCCGTAAAAAACTAGGAACTTTTAAAGTATCGCTCTATCCGTCTGTCTGTATTTAAAAAAATATCAGAGCCCCCCCCCCCTAATTTCTATGATAAAGAAAACGCGAATTAAATTATTTAATTTTTTTATATATAATTTTACAAAATAGTTGTAATTGAAATTTTTTAAGTATCTAATAATACATATATACAGGATGAGTCATGTTGATTGATAAAAATATTTCAAGCAAAATAATTCATATAAACATGTCTCCGGAAACTCTTCGTGAGGGAATTACAGACTCCTAGAGATTTTGTCTAAAATTAGGTTTCATTTAATATTTTGAGAACACGTTGTGATACAGTAATTAAATTTGATACCCGGTTTAGTATTAATACATATGTATTATCAATATCCAGTATCAACTAATAATTTTTGTAGACTTTTATAAGGTTATATGACACAAAATACATAGAAATATACTTTGTTAATTTGTCATGAGATCAACCTTTTACGAAAAATACGATACTAAAAATAGTATTGGAGAATTTGACTTAATGATTATTCGCCGCCCATTCTGAACTGACACCCCGAGCGGTCGTCCAGTCTTCCTCCCTAAAACCAGTATTGCTGTTATATTATAGAATATAGATTAACAAAAACAAAATAAGCAACGAATTTTAACAAATATAAAAATTTCAAACATCAACCATTCTTTTTTCCAAAGCTTACTTGACTTGAATTTAATATTGCACTCGAGTGAATACCTATTCTAGTTTTAGCTGACGTATTTTAATTTTCCATGGCAATTGTGATTTTAATTCAATAATGAATAAAATTCGTTGTATCTTTGTTATGAGTTGTTTTGTTATCAAAGATAAGAGAAGCTTTGCGATCGTATTTTAAATGGAAGAAAATGTTCTTCGATTTTTAAAATTTCACTCGATCTTTCTGATTCTGGTCAATAATCGTTTGAATTCTCAAAATATTAAATAAAAATCATTTATATGAACTTTTTTCCTTAAAATATTTTTCTCAATTAACTGTTTATCCCACCTGATATGACTCAGCCTATATTATATGAGACGCTCAGCGCCAAAACAGTCTAACCATTCTCAAGCCGAGAAAAATAGGTTTTAATAAATGAGAAAAAATTTACAAAAATTACTAGAGTAATTTTTGTCGTATTGCATTCGATAGGAATTTTTTGTTAACTTTTGCTAAGATGCAATAGCTGGACACTATAAACCACGCAGCTTTTTAGTTTCTAAAAGTAATTCTGGCTAGACAATATTGGTATACAAGTTTTTGTGAATATCTTGTAAGAAAAAAATGCTTTTGGCTGTCATAGCGTAATGGTAGCTTGAAACGCTTATTAGGCCATTTTAGTTTCTTAAAAATTGTGAATTTTCGGTTAGAACGGTATGAAAATTCCGTTTTTTATGTGGGTTAGGCAGTTTTAGCGCTGAGCGCCTCATATACGTATGTTAAATTTTTTCAAAAGAAAAGCAAAAAGTGTAAAAAAAAATAATTTCCTGTATATTTACGTGCTCAATATGTTCTATAGATATTGTTGCTAAGTTTGTTAACCTTTTTTGGCTCATAGTTGAATTTTGTATCGGTTTTCATTTCAAAAACGATCTTTCTGCGCTTGCTTCTATACCTATACCTATAACTTTTCACTACATCATTGTTTAATTTTTTTTAAATATTGATATGATATAATTTCTTGTTCGACTATAATGGATGTTATTGTTTTGATTAATTTTTAATTTTAATGATTGGCGCTGATGTTTCATTAAACCCAAAAGGCGCCTCGCGGCGCCCCTGATGCCCTGGCGCCTGTGTGCGCCGCACACTTCGCACATATGGGCGGCGCGGCCCTGCTGAGTATCCACCTATATCCAGATCTGGCTGAATAACCACCTATATCCAGCTCTGGCTGAGTATCCACCTATATCCAGACCTGGCTGAGTAACCACCTATATCCAGCTCTGGCTGAGTATCCACCTATATCCAGATCTGGCTGAATAACCACCTATATCCAGCACTGGCTGAGTATCCACCTATATCCAGACCTGGCTGAGTATCCACCTATATCAAAGTCTGGCTGAAAATCATCCTATCTCATAAACAAATTTTTGTTTTCAAAATTTGTAGTGGTAACTCTGGCGTTAGCCAGTCCGTGTTGGCATGGCGCGTTCATTCACGCCTTCTAAGTATTTTTTTACTAAATATTATAGTTTTTCACTCATTAAATATTTATTTTATAAATTTGATTAAATTTATTGTGTACTATTGTAAAAATAGTAAAAATATAATACATAGGTACAATAAATAATAAATTGAAAAGGAATTAATATATACAGGGTGTTCGCGGGAACCGAGTGACCATTGCTAACTTTGTTATTATTGGAGCTAGAAGATCGGTTAAATGGACAAAGTATCAGTATTTTTTCCGGGATGAATAATGGCGGTGTCAAAAAAACAATTGAATGTCAAATTTCAGAGATATATTGAAATATAACATTTTTTTAAATAGAACAGCCTGTATATTATTATTGAATTTTGTAGCTGAGGATGTTCTCTTTATAAAAGTGTAATACATGTATGATGGTAAAATTGATAGAAAACAAGTTATATAACAAGTATAAAATTAATAGAAAATATCGAAAAATAGTGTGCTATGAAGATTTAATAAAATACAAACAAATGATAAAAAAATTTAAAACAATAATTTCAGATATTTGTGCCTTATTTCGCAGATTTTTAACACTTTTTAGCATTATTCATAAAAAATATAATTAATTATAGTAAATATTTTTTTTCGTTATTAGTTAAAATCAAAAACATTTAAAATTTGCGAACAAATGACATAAAAACCTTAAACTATTGTTTTAAATGTTTAAATCATTTGTTCTCAATTTATTAAAACTTCATAGCACACTTTTTTCGATATTTTCTATTAATTTTATACTTGTTATAACTTGTTTTCTATCAATTTTACCATCATACATGTATTACACTTTTATAAAGAGAACATCCTCAGCTACAAAATTCAATAATAATATACAGGCTGTTCCATTTAAAAAAATGTTATATTTCAATATATCTCTGAAATTTGACATTCAATTGTTTTTTTGACACCGCCATTATTCATCCCGGAAAAAATACTGATACTTTGTCCATTTAACCGATCTTCTAGCTCCAATAATAACAAAGTTAGCAATGATCACTCGGTTCCCGCGAACACCCTGTATAGGTATACACGGTATATGTATTTGTAACTATTTATATCAAGGGATCATCCATAAATTACTTCACACGTTAGGGGGGGGGGGTATAAAAACGCCTATAGACTTTAATAAGAGTTTTACTTTAAATATATTAGCATAAAAAAGTTAAGATTATTTTCATAGGATTTTGCACCTTCAATATTTCTTCTCCTGTCACTAATGAAGGGTTGTAATTATCATTCGATAAAAAATACTTTCTGATTCTTATTTTGCAATATAAATGTCTGCCATGGCAACCAAGAGACTATCTTATACGTAATACTGCGAGTGGACAGTGCCCGTGATTCTAATTTTATTTAAAAATATTTCTGACAAACTAACAAAAGACAGAATACATATACCAAATGATTTTTTTGAACGTAATTATTAAACTGGAAACGGATGTTCACTCTTGTCAACTTTGGAATTTTCGAATTATGTATTTTTGAAATAAAAAAAAATGTTTGAGATAAAAAATGTCGAGTATTTATTCCCCGTAGGTATATTTTTTTCCAACATTTTTGAATTATCCAGAAAGATTTTTTTTATAAAATGAATTAGAATTACTCGCAGTATTATTCTCATTATTACGTATACGAAACCCCATGATACTTATGTCAAACACATACACTTTATAATATGTAATAGAAGGTCCCACATGCCAATCATGGCAGATATTTCTTCTCTATTATGAACCATTTGAAATGTAATTAAATAAAATCAAACAAAATTTTATTATAAAAAATGAATAAAACATAAAATATAAATAATAATATTATCTACAATTTTTAACTAGGCCATTTTTCTCTAATTCTCACTAATTCAAACTAGTTTAAGAAGAATTTAAAAATCGACATTACTATATACATAAACATCCGTATCCGATTGAAAAATAAAGTTTGTTTTCCCAGATAAAAAATTATCTTTAATATAAAATTTCACCCTTCTACGACCTTTCGTATTTAAGTTATAGCGTCTACAGACAGCCACACAGACATCATGACGAAAATAGTTAAAATGGATTCAGGAAAGTGAAACTGGATAGTTTCATCAAAATTTTAAAGAAAACAACGGGAAATTAAATCTACTTTCAGACATTCTCAAACACCTGATACTTGAAAAAAATATAAAACATAATTTGTTCTTATGTGGCATAAATTAGTATCAAATAACTCTGTGGTAAAAAATTCGAAGCTCAAATAAAAAAAACTAAAAATTGGGAAATTACTAAATTACATTAAGAGATTTTGTCCAAATAAAAAAAATCACCATCTTTCTTATTTTATAATCAACTATACATAGGTGTAAAATCAATTAAATTTTAATTTGCAAAAACTCTGAAAATAAGTGATTTCAATAAATTTATGTATTTATATTTTGAATAATACCCTATTTTTGTAGCAATATTTCAATCCCTTAATTGTTTTGACGAGTATATAATTATAATTTTATATGTGACATCCTCATGCAATATTTTCAAGTAAAGTTTCTATTGGTACAAAATAAATTTAATAAAATTTATAAAATAAATATTTAATGAGTGAAAAACTATAATATTTAGTAAAAAATACTTAGAAGGCGTGAATGAACGCGCCATGCCAACACGGACTGGCTAACACCAGAGTTACCACTACAAATTTTGAAAACAAAAATTTGTTCATGAGATAGGATGATTTTCAGCCAGACTTTGATATAGGTGGATACTCAGCCAGATCTGGATATAGGTGGTTATTCAGCCAGATCTGGATATAGGTGGATACTCAACCAGAGCTGGATATAGGTGGTTATTCAGCCAGAGCTGGATATAGGATACTTTTCGTGTGATGCGACGATACATGCAGCCATACAGCATTTGTATAAGTATTATGATATATACATACAACTGGTAAATACAGGGGGTGTACAGTGTACAATGAGTACTATTAATAGATATATAGATTTTTTTATTTTGTATTAATATGATGTAAGATTTAAATAGAAATTAAAGATCTAATTTTAGTATACAATGTTAATTGTAAAATAATAATTTTATACAATAATATATTTTATTATTTCTTAGGACTTCTTGTTGAATAAAAAAAATGTTTAAAAAATTATTTATGTGTTTCTTTGGCAAAGATTTCGTAATTACTATTCCATCGTTGGCAACCCAATAATAATAATACATTTTTATTGCATAGTATACTTTTAATAAAATTCATAAAATTCAATATTAAAAAAAAAAAAACTTTTCCATTTTTATACAAAATAATGATGTTTCTAATTTTGTGAAGGTTGGTTCGATTTATGTTTTGTTTTTAATTTTTATTATGCTTCATATAACATTAAAAAAAAAACATTCTAAATATTATGTTGTACAACCCTGCATCAGTATTCAATTTTTGTCCATAGAAACATGTTTTTTCTGGTGTAAACGCTCCAAAAACATTTGTCGAAAAACATGTTTTTTAAAAATAAAACTCAAATTGTGTCCAGAAGAAACAAGTTTTTATTTTTTTGCAAATGTGTTTCTGTTTTGTTTTTTTGCAAACTGTTTTCTCGGTGTAAACGCTCCATTATGGTGCGTTTACACAGAGAAAACAAAACAGAAACATCGTGTTTTTAGACAAAATGACGCAATATTTGTTTTTAGACCGAAAAAACACTCAAAAACAGACAAAACAAAAACATGTTTTCATGGATAAAATAGTAGTATTTTACTACAAATTATAAACAAAAATTGTTATCATAAATTTTACGATTAGAGTTCACCGTTGTCATTTAAATAGGGGTTAAAATTATGAGAACATTTTCGCGCGCGGTAAAACTTGCGTTCTTCCTCAAATATCTCGTAAACGGCTTTTCTCATGTGAAAAATTTATATGACAAATATTTAAGAGCAGATAATTCTCTATCAGATATGTAAATCTGCTATACTGTAAAATTATTTTTTAATGAATTTTGTTCATTACAAGTAGAATGACATAAATGACAATTTAAGAAAAGTAACAATTCTCGTTCATTTTTTTCCGTTATACAAGGTGATTCAGCACTGTCGTGCCAAACTTGAACAGTAGATTGAGAAAAATATTTTAAGCAAAAAACTTCCAATAAACATGTGTCCGGAAATTTTTCCTTACAATTAGGGAACTACAGGCCTCCAAATATTTTACTCAAAATGAGTTTTAATTTAATATCTAGAGTTCTAGAGAACCCTTTCTGATAAAATTATGAAACTTAGTATTTGGTTTAGTAATAATATGAGTTATCGATTTCTAATATTAACCAATTATATTTTAAACCAGGGCTGTATGGGGCCAGTGGACCCATCGATTTTTATTTAGTATTTGTTTGTTCCTTATTTTTTTCCTGAGTTGGTACTTTTATAAGATTATATGACACAAAATACACAAAAACATACTTTACTTGTTTATCATAGGATAAACCGTTTTCGAGAAATATCGATGGAAAAGAAAGCATGCAGAATTTAACTTAATACGAATGCTTGAAATTACAAAAAATAAATTTATATTCTTTTTTAATGATTAAAGGTAAGAATAAAATTCATATAAATAAACCTCCCAATATGAATCCTGTAAGATCTATAGCCAGTTCTATTACTGTTACATGTACCTACTTTATTAACATGACTAAAAAAAACAAACTAAAAATGGCTATTTGTTGATATGGATGCATTTTCGGAGGTATATGTATATTAACTTTTTGTTTTATTTTTTATCATGGAACAAGAATATAATTTTTTTTTTTTTGTAATTTCAAGCATCCGTATTAAGTTCAATTTTGCATGCTTTCTTTCCCATCGATATTTCTCAAAAATGGTTTATCCTATGATAAACAAGCAAAGTATGTTTTTGTGTATTTTGTGTCATATAATCTTATAAAAGTACCAACTGAGGAAAAAAATTAAGGAACAAACAAATACTAGATAAAAATCGAGGGGCCCACTGGCTACATACAGCCCTGGTCTAAAATATAGTTAGTTAATATTAGAAATCGATAACACATATTAGTACTAAACCAAATACTAAATTTCATAATTCTATCACAAAGGGTTCTCTAGATATTAAATTAAAACTCATTTTTAGTAAAATATTTGGAGGTCTGTAGTTCCCTAAGGAAAAATTTCCGGGCACACGTTTATTGGAAGTTTTTTGCTTAAAATATTTTTTTCAATCTACTATTCTGTGCTGAATCAACCTGTATAATTAAGCACTTTAAAAGTTGTTTAATGGTTATTTTATAATCATTTATGAATATATTCGAGAAGGAACGAGAGAAAAATTGTGTTAAATTGGCCTGCATTTACCAATAAATCAAAAATTAATTATTTGGAAAAAAAATCTTTTTTTTTTAATTATAAAGTACACCCTGTATAATGTATTATGTATATTTATGTTATATATATTGCAAAACACTAAAATTTTTAATATTTATAGGCGACAAACATGTTTTTTATTCTTTTTTGCTGGAAAAACATCTATTAATACTTGATAGCCCCTATTTTATACACAAACCTTCAAGCGCCCAAAACTTGGGATGAATAGATTCGTCATAAAATTTAGAATATGAAACAGTTAATATTTTTTGTGTAATTTGAAGTTAAAATTAACGACAACTAGGCGATAACGGTAAAATTTGTGTAGGGTATATTATTTTTTGTTCTAAATCTAGTGAACGGTCAATTGGATTAAAGAAATGTTAGAAGATTTAATCGATGAATTTGCAATTCGAAAAGTCAGGCGTGTCTGCCTGTGAAAAAATTAATGTAATACAATTACGAGTCACCCTTAGTGCAAAACTTATAATTCTTAGAAAAAAAAAATATTTTTTTATGTTTTTGAAGTATATAATATATAACGAATTTCCTGCAGTAAATTAGTTATTCTAATTTTAAAAAATAACATGTATAAACTATAATTTTGAGTAAAATTTCAGTGTTGGGGCGGCATTTTTTTCGGTGCCCAGGGCGGCATTCAGTTTAAATCCAGCCCTGTATTTAAGGGTATATTTAATGATATATAAATGAAATATTTTTTTTGGTAAGGAAATAATTGTGATACAATCATTCTAGACCTATATATTTTATTTATAATTAAAATAACAGTAATACAGGCTCGGTGATTTGAAAAGTTTAAAACAAATAACTTTTTGTCTATACCTAAAAAAAGCTATCGAATATCAGTCGTTTCGACAATATGAGAGTGAAAAACATCCTCAAAATTTAATTTTAAATAATAAAATATTACGTTTTCTAATTGTATATTTTTGTTTTATGTAATTGAGGATATTACAGAAGTAATATTAAAAAAATTAAATATAAAAAATAATATTATGGAACATAAAACTCATATATGGTTCTTCACAATATTAATTTTATTATTTTTTGTCTTCCAGACCCAGTTTAAATATTAAATTAAATTATTTCAATATTTTTACATATTTCTTGCATAATCTTTTATTAAAAAATACTGGGCATTACCAGCAGATACACATTTAATTATATTTGCAATTATTTAATGACATATGTTTCTAAACAGGTCTGGAGAAAAACCAGAAATCATTTCGAACAGTTATTAAAATATTATAAATAATATTATTTTTTTATTTAGTTACTAGGTAATTCAAAAAAAGACAATTAATATTAAACTTTTAATATAAACTATAAAAAATCCAATTGATCATCTAAAATATAAAAATAATAATAAAGACTACTCAATAACTTTAAAAGCTATTATTACTTACATATCTTAAAACAATCCTCCGGTTTGTTTTCCTAATATTTTTTAAAAAGTCTATATCTTTAATTTTCATTTTTTCAGATATATCTTCAATATTTTCATTTTTTTGGGAATATATACAGAGTGTTCAAGATAAGCGTGCAATGCATGGGGATATCCTAAACGGTAAGAGATACAGATGTGGTTAAATTAGATGAATTATTTGTAAGAAAGGGGTGAGAATTACAACATCAAAAAATATTAATAATTTTATGTGGTTCAGGCGGTATACCCAAAAAACTGAAAATTCAGAATTTCTTTAAATGACTATAACTTTTTTGGCAAAGTAGATAGGTACTTTTTGTTTGCGGTTTTTAAAGCACTTTTTTGTGTAGAATTGTTTGGTGTATTTAGAATTTTTATATCACTTTTAGTTTCCGAGTTACAAGCCCTAACATTAGTTTTTCTTATGGGCCGCCAAGTTGGCTATATCATATTCGAACGTGTTTTTTACTCTACTTTACAATGATATGTCACATGTCATACTTAATTGTTTCCGTGAGTGTATTTGAAAAAATATATTATAATTTTTTTTTTCGATAATAAGTATCGCAAGTGACACATCGTTGTAAAGTAGAGTAAAAAACACGTTCAAATATGATATAGCCAACTTGGCGGCCCATAAACTAAAGTTAGGGCTTGTAACTCGGAAACTAAAAGTGATATAAAAATTCTAAATACACCAAACAATTCTACACATAAAAGTGCTTTAAGAAACTGCAAACAAAAAGTACCTATCTACTTTGCCAAAAAAGTTATAGTCATTTAAAGAAATTCTGAATTTTCAGTTTTTTGGGTATACCGCCTGAACCACATAAAATTATTAATATTTTTTGATGTTGTAATACTCACCCCTTTCTTACAAATAATTCATCTCATTTAACCACATCTGTATCTCTTACCGTTTAGAATATCCCCATGCATTGCACGCTTATCTTGGACACCCTGTATACTGTTTTATTTGTGTGAGAAAAATAAGAAAATAATTTTTTTGGTATAAGTAATTTAGTAATTTTTTTTATTGTAGAATAAACCTAGAACAATTATTAAGTATGTATATTGAATTGGATAAAATAACTTCCCTGATTTTAATTAGTTTAATATTTACTTTTTCTTTGGGAACATATCGTTTCTTTATATCATTGTAAACTTTAAAATTACTTTTCTTATTCCATATTTTTGTTATTTTTATAAAAAAAGGTTTTAATTTTAATTGTACATATTTACATACGGTGTTATTATTTTCATCAATCAAGTGCACATTTTGACTTTTTTAAATATCTGTAGTTTACGAATGGTTTTGTTTTCACATATCATTTTTAATACATTCATAATAGTTCAAGAGCTGATAACATATTTTTCTGCCCCATCTGAGCACTAGGCAGACTTACGGAAAACATTAATTCATGTGTTGTACAATATGGGAAAAAAAGTCCCAACCTCGACACCCGGGAATAAAGGGGTTAAATTCCTTAGTGAACATGTAAAGAAAAAGTGTATGTTTGCCCCATGTGAGCACAAATAAAATGACTTCAGGGAGTTAGTTTATGAAAAGTTAGATAATGAAAGAGCAATGGGCAGACGCGTAGGGTGGGGATAAGGGGTAGGCAGACGCACTCAAACATGCAATATTTTTTTTGAAAATTACCCCATTTGAGCATTGCTGATTTTTTTAGAGACGGCAGTTTTTGATCTGTAGATGACCGTAAAAGAAAGGCAGACACGTAGAATGGGGATAAGGGGTCGGCAGATGCCCTTAAACATGCAATTTTTTTAATGAAAATTGTCCCATCTGTGCATTGCTGAATTTTTTATGGATGATAGACTTTGATCTGTAGATGACCGAAAAAACACAGGCAGACGCGTAGTATGGGGATAAGGGGTAAGCAGACGTAATTTACGGTGGCAAAGGATTGTAACAAATTTAAAAAATGTATATCTCCGGTACTAAATATGGCACCGATGATAGCAAATATGTTTTAGGATCCTCCAAGTAAGAGGGAAATATTATGTCCCTTGTAATTTTTAGATTTAAAGTACCGTTTTGCTGTAATTTATAAATTTAAAAAACTCAAAATGCCAGGGTCCTGAGTTCAAATCCCGGAGAGTTCTGTTTTATTTTTTTATTTTTGTTTATTACAAAGAATGAACACTACATAGTAAAAAAAAAATTTTAATTCAGCGTCGTCTTTTTTACACGTTTAATAATTTTTTTTAACTTTTTTATATTGAAGAATGTTGTCTTTACCGCGTTGGTTGGGGTCAAAAAAATTTTTTTAAGAATTAATGTGTTATTCAGAGAGTCATTGTGGACAACTTCCAGCAAAAAAAAAAAGAATTACAGAACAACCCACTTAAAAAATAGTCTAGATCTAATTTTGCACTTTCAATTGCGTCAGCCCACCCCTTATCCCCACACTACGCGTCTGCCTGTGTTTTTTCGGTCATATACAGATCAAAATCTATCATCCATAAAAAATTCAGCATTGCACAAATGGGACAATTTTCATTAAAAAAAATTGCATGTTTAAGGGCATCTGCCGACCCCTTATCCCCATCCTACGTGTCTGCCTTTCTTTTACGGTCATCTACAGATCAAAAACTGCCATACCTAAAAAAATCAGCAATGCTCAAATGGGGTAATTTTCAAAAAAAATATTGCATGTTTGAGTGCTTCTGCCTACCCCTTATCCCCACCCTATGCGTCTGCCCATTGCTCTTTCTAACTTTTCATAAACTAACTCCCTGAAGTCATTTTATTTGTGCTCACATGGGGCAAACATACACTTTTTCTTTACATGTTCACTAAGGAATTTAACCCCTTTATCCCCGGGTGTCGAGGTTGGGACTTTTTTTCCCATATTGTACAACACATGAATTAATGTTTTCCGTAAGTCTGCCTAGTGCTCAGATGGGGCAGAAAAATATGTTATCAGCTCTTGAACTATAATATGAATAATTGATTTCAGTATTGTTGTGAGGCATGGCTTACTAAAACATAATTGCATCAAAAGATTATAATGCATTTATTAATTTTAAATTTTAGGTATCTATATACTAAATTGATATAATACACGAGCCAGATTACTCCCTAGAGCAACACATTTTCAATTACTACATTTGTTTATAAAGTCTATAAGGAGTCTTTGGCATTATGTTCTTTTAATTCATTAAAAGTTTATATGTAGTATAGTACATAATATGTATGTGAAAAAAATGTCCTTTTTGGGAGCGAAAATATGACTGGTTCTATAGAAATTTTCTAGTGCCTAATTGATTTCAATATATTTGTGGATTATTAACAATCCTAGCACTGCTTTTTTTTTGTTCAAAATTCGAAGTAACTTTTTTATATAATGAAAACACAAGGCAAGTGTCCCTTTTTTAAATTTTCATTGTGGTTTAAATACAAATGTTAGTATATTGTGTAGCGGACTTTATTGTAGATCTTTTGATTTTACACAATTCTTTAAATGATTCAGCTTTTAATAGTTCTGAAATATACCCAAAAACTATTTTTTGTGCAATCTTAACTAATTTGTTGGGTTGTAAAAATAATCTAGAAACTGACACATCGATCTCCTAGTTCACAATTATACTAATTACGGGAAAAAGGTGGTGTAATTAGGACGATAGTACACGAATCATAAAGTTATAATTTCATTGGCAAAAAAATTGTAATTAATATAATAGTGAACTAGGATATCGAATTGTAGAGGTCGGTAGGGGCGACAAAATTTTAATAGCTTATTGGCGGAAAATGTGTAAATCCGCCACTGGATATGTAATCAAAGTTCAACATGTGATAACATTTATCTTTAACTGAATCAATATGGTATATCAAAGATTTTGCGCATAAACATATTATAGGTAACTATATATGTAGTATGAAAATACTTATCACAACATATATATGTTATATATATTAAATTGGAGGGAAATATAATAATTACACTGTAGAAGTTATTATGAATTAGAAATAATAATCAGGATATCGAAGGTAACATCAAATTTAATTTACTATTTTTAAATAAATGTATTTATTTAATATTATTCCTTATACACTCATAAAAAAAAGTTAAAGGATAATTTTTAACAAGCAAATTTTTTACCAATTTTCAAACAGTTATATTTCCGCGAAAAATGAAAGCTTGTACTTTCTAGTTTTTGAATTAAGAGCCCAATTATTTTTATCATCCCTTGCCGCTTTGGGCCAAGGGTACAAACAGTTCAAAAAATGATCCCTTATTTTTTTTTAAATTTTGAAAGCGTAACATTTTTGCAAAATTTTTTTTACAAGAGAATCAATGAAATCTTTCGAAAGCTTGTTTCTTTCTCTTGAAAATTTGTTTTTTATCATCTCCGTACGATTTTTTTGACCGCGTTATTCACTGTCAAAGTAAAAATGACACTTTTGACTTTAAACTCCTGTATATCCTGAAATAATCACCACACAATGATCGGCTTGGTATCATTAGAAAGCTGAAAGTATTCTCTTTAAAATCGTTGCATACGATTTTGTAAAGAAATTTTTTTTCCTCCCATGATTTTCGTTTTAAAAACATGTGAAAAAACGGTATTTTCTCATTTTTAGGGTTCCAAAGAAACCCTATTAATCTCAACTTGTCGTCCGTCCGTCTGTCCGTCCGCCCTTTTCACTCAAAACTTAATAGCTCGTAAACTATATAAGCTAGAACCTTGAAATTTTTACTGAGTATGTCAAATGACACCCTCTAGTAAAATATGTACAAATATTTTGGAAAAATATTTTTTAGGGGGGTTGCTAAGACGCTAAAGACAGGCAAAAAAAATATTTTTTTTATACCAAGGCAAGTGGCACATCAAAATGTGTAACCAAGCTAGTGTAATTTGATACTGATTCTTATTTTTTTATAAATCAAAAATGGCACCTACAGGGGGCTTTAAAGCAAATTCAAAAAACAAAAAAAAAAAATGTATTCCAAGTCGTGTGGGGTATCAACTGTAGATCTCAGTGACTAGAATATGACACTATTTTTTATTTATTTTCTAAATGGCGCCTACAGGGGGTTCCAAGCAAAAATGTCTGCCCCCCCCCCTCTAACTCGGTAACTACTGGCTCGAAAAATCTGAAAAAAATTAGGTAATGAGGCTTTGGTGAGACTACCAACGACAAATACTAAAGTCACCAATATCATTTTAAATTTTGGAGAAAAGGGGAGGGGTGTCATACATTTTTTTTATCTGGGCATGTGGGGTGTCGAAATGTAGATCTCAGTGAGTAGAATATGACACTATTTTTTATTTTTTTTTTATAAATCAAAAATGGCGCCTACAGGGGGCTCCAAGCAAAAAAAAATTTGTCTCCCCCCCCCCCTCTAACTCGGTAACTACTGACTAGAAAAATCTGAAAAAAAATAAGTAATGAGGCTTTGGTGAGACTACTAACGACAAATACTAAAGTCACCAATATCATTTCAAATTTTGGAGAAAAGAGGAGGGGTGCCATACATTTTTTTATTTTTATTTTTTTATCGGGGCATGTGGGGTGTCGAAATGTAGATCTTAGTGAGTAGAATATGACACTATTTTTTTATTTTTTTTATAAATTAAAAATGGCGCTTGCAGGGGGTTTCAAGAAAACAAAAATTTGTCCACCCCCTCTCTAGCTCGGGAACTACTGACTCAAAAAATCTGAAAAAAAAAATGGTAATAGGGTTTTTATAAAACTAGTAACGACAAATTCTAAAATCAACAATATCATTTCAAATTATGAAAAAATAGGAAGGGGCGTCATGGATTTTTTTTATTTTCATATCTAGGCTTGTGGGCTGTCAAAATGTAGATCTGAATTAATAGAATATGATCCTATTTTTATATTTATTTTTAACTCATATGCACCTGTAAATGGCTCTAAACAGTCCACGTAGTATATTCTTCGGAACCCTTATGGCATACACTGGTGTATGTCTTGACAAATTTTTACTTATCTGGCCGCCATTTTGTCAAAAATGATGAAACCTAAAATGCAAACATGTTTTTTTTAAGTTAATAGTGCCCCAAAAAGTTATCCAGAATAGCAAGTTGCTGCGATTTCTTCTTCTTAATGTTCACAGCTGTCAAATGTTTATGACTTAATTAAAGGGTATTTTTTCCATCTTACTTACTACTGTAAATTTGCCAAAAATGATTCAATTTTATTGAACTAAAGCTTTTTTTGAAGCTGATACTTTCTAGTTTTTGAATAATAAACCAAAATTTTTTGATCATACCCTACTCTTCCGTGCCAAGCATTAAAAAAATTTTTTTTAATGATTTACGGACTTTTGAGTCTGTAGAGTACGAAAACAACTATTGGAAAAATACTTCGATGATGTTAAACCATTTTTTAAACAAAAAAACGATATTGATTATTCCTCGCCAAACGTTAAAAAAAGTTTTATTTATTTAATGATTTATGGACTTTGATTATGGGTCTGTAGAGTACGAAAAAATTTATTGAAAAACAATTGACCAACATTATTTTGAAAAGTGTTATTTTTCCTTCAAAAATTCATTTTTTAAGCTCTAAGATTTTTTGACTGCGTTATAAGTAGTCGATTGTTGGAATTAATTAAATGGTAATTTTTTATTAATTTAAAACAATAAAAATTCAAATTACTAATCACATTACTATGCGAAAAATTATTAAAATTTAATGGATCAAGGTTGTTTTAAGACTAGAATTCTTAAGAATTTAACTTAAAAAAATCAAAATCTTTATCGTTCTAAAGAGCTAGAAAAGTTATCTCTCAATCTTAAATGAGCTTTGAAAGTGACTGTAGGTACAAAAACTGTTTTTATTTTATTTATTTTCATTTGAAAAAAAAAACATTTTGTAGGTGTCAAATATTTTATTTCTGAATTCCGCTTATTAGACTATTGATTATAGGTTTTTGAAAGGAACAATTGCGTTAAAGGGTTTTTATTGTTTAATACGTTTGTTTGACACCCACAGATGATAAAAACACAAAGTGCTACTAAATTCACCCTTGCGTTTTTTAGGGAGGGGTTAAACTAGTCACTTTTCAATGTTTTAAGTATAACTCGAAAACTAAGCAGACATTGAAAATTTTACAAGAATGATTTTTTATATAAAATTAAATTTCCCATCAAAATAGATGATTTAAAAAATTAAAAAAAAATTTACACAAGAAATATTTAAAAAACAAATCGAAAAAATATCAAAAAATCACATTTTTTCAATTTTTTACTAAATTACTCATAAATGTTTTCTAAGTAAAGATAGGTATAGGACATGCTTTGGAAAAAAAAAGTTGAGGTCACGCGCGTTAAAATGTTGAGTCGAAAAGTTTTTTTTTATGAAAATTGGCTGAGCTATAGTAATTCAAAGTTTACCATTTTTTGTCATTTCTTCTCAAATCGTAACTTAATGGCAATTGATTAGAGGTTTTTGAAAGGAACAATTACGTTAAACGGTTTTTATTGTTTTATATGTTTGTTTGACACCTACAGATGATAAAATCATAAAGTGCTACCGAATTTACCCTTGCGATTTTTTAGGGGGTGTTCAACTAATCACTTTTCAATGTTTTAAGTATAACTCGATTTTTAAATCATCTATTTTGATGGGAAATTTAATTTTCTATAAAAAATCATTCTTGTAAAATTTTCAATGTCTGCTTAGTTTTCGAGTTATACTTAAAACATTGAAAAGTGACTAGTTTAACCCCTCCCTAAAAAACGCAAGGGTGAATTTAGTAGCACTTTGTGTTTTTATCATCTGTGGGTGTCAAACAAACATATTAAACAATAAAAACCCTTTAACGCAATTGTTCCTTTCTACCTATTATTTTCCGGTATAATCAATAGCCTATATCCTTATTTTGTTGGTATTAACGAGTTTAACATTACACTCAATTTTGTTCATTCAAATTTTGCAGTATTGATTTTATTTCTACTGCGTAAAATTTACAATGTAAAAATTGCTTTTTTTGCTTAAAAAATTGTGTAACATCATCGAAGTATTTTTCCAATAGTTGTTTATGTACTCTACAGACTCATAATCAAAGTCCGTAAATCATTAAAACAAAATTTTTTTTAATGCTTGGCGCGAAAGAGTAGGGTATGATAAAAAAATTTTGGTTTATTATTCAAAAACTAGAAAGTATCAGCATCAAAAAAAGCCCTAGTTCAATAAAATTGAATCATTTTTGGCGGATTTACAGTAGTTTGAAAATGTTCCATTTCTTATTGTTTTTCAACGTTAGAGAAGATGGAAAAAATACCCTTTAATTAAATCATGAACATTTGACAGCTGTGAACATTAAGAAGAAAAAATCGCAGCAACTTGCTATTCTGGATAACTTTTTGGGGCACTATTAACTTAAAAAAACATGTTTGCATTTTAGGTTTCATCATTTTTGACAAAATGGCGGCCAGATAAGTAAAAAATGAGAAAATACCGTTTTTTCACATGTTTTTAAAACGATAATCATGGGAGGAAAAAAAATTTCTTTACAAAATCGTATGCAACGATCATTGTGCGGTGATTATTTCAGGAAATACAGGAGTTTAAAGTCAAAAGTGTCATTTTTACTTTGACAGTGAATAACGCGGTCAAAAAAATCGTACGGAAATGATAAAAAACAAATTTTCAAGAGAAAGAAACAAGTTTTCGAAAGATTTCATTGATTCTCTTGTAAAAAAAATTTTTCAAAAATGTTACGCTTTCAAAGTTTATAAAAAATTAGGGGATAATCTTTTGAACTGTTTGTACCCTTTGCCCAGAGCGGCAAGGGATGATAAAAATAATTGGGCTCTTAATTCAAAAACTAGAAAGTACAAGCTTTCGAATGAGCTTTGGATCATGTAAATCTAATCATTTTTCGCGGAAATATAAAAGATAAATTTATATCTTATCTTATCTTTTAACTGTTTGAAAATTGGTAAAAAATATGCTTGTTAAAAATTATCCTTTAATTTTTTTGATGAGTGTATTAAGATTAACTTAACTTTTTACTTTCTTATACTAATAGGTATATGAAATAAAATATAGTATAATGAAATACATATAGTATAAAGTATAAGTAAGATAGTGAAACCTATTTTTTTTCGAAATCCGGACTTTGATGGAATTATCTACCTTCCCTGAATCCATTTTGACTATTTTCGCCATGATATCTGTCTATCTGTCGGTTGGTAACTTCTGTAAGTGCTGTAACTCAAATTCGACGAATCTGAAATAACAAAAAAAAAACATTTTTCTTTAATTTCAGATTTTTTTAATGTAAAACAAGAAAAAAATCACAAAAATTTATGTTTAAAAAATTTTCCAGACAAATTTTTTTTTTTTTTTGCAAAATACGAATTTGCAAGAAAAAATAAATAGTTTTCCATTTGAAAAAAATTAGCTGAACCAAAATGATCTGAACCCTTTGTAGCCTCATATTACATTTCTATAACATACTTCAATAATCCCGCTAATATACATACTAAATATATTTAGTTCATTCAAATATGTGTAACTTAGTATCAATTGACTTACGTATTATTACGTAACTATTGGTAGTAAGGCAGGACCAGATCGGCTACTGACCGATTTGGGTAGAAAAAAGAATACGTTGTATATGTTACCGGCAATGTATGAAATCCAGCAATGTATAGAATTCCTAGGTATTCTATAGAATGCTTAAAATCACCAGGCAATGTATGAAATGAATTTAATTATATACATTTCCTAGGCATTGTATAGAATACCTAACTGGTAGCCGGCAATGTATGAAATATAAACATAACTAAGGTGAACCAACCAATTTTGGTTCAGACAGAGATTCTGACTTACATTATGTAATAAAATACTTCAGATGCAAATATAATAAAAATATGCAAATGTATAATAAACAAATATTTTATCATTCTCGATAGCTGAAGGTTTGCAGATAACCGTCAATGTTTACTGAATTATTTATCTTACTTAATACACATCTGGACTAAAGTGTTATTAAATGACTAAATAATATCTAATATTTCTATGTTTTTTTTTATATTAACAATATACATAATATTCGTCTGAACTATATTATAATAAATATCAAATGTTCCAGTATTGTTTATGTAATTTTGTTATTTTAACAATTAAGGCCCTTAATAAGAATTTTGATTTTTTAAAATGAATTAACTTATATCTATCTACTTTAATAACATCATTTTGTATTTTATTTATTACATTTCCTAATATCATCTTGGCATTCTATAGAATTCCTAGGTATTCTATAGAATGCCTAGGCAAAGTATGTAATAAATTTATATTAAACAATTATTTCATACTTTGCCTGAAATCGCTAGGCATTGTATAGAATTCCTAGGAAATCTATACAATGCCTGAATTTCATACTTTGCCGGTAACATATAGTAGTTTCCTCAGTGTACTGGAGTTTCACAAACAATTTGCGAAAAATGCGGTGTAGCATTATGCTACAACAAACTAAATAATTGTTTAAAATCCTGCCATACCACATAAGTGTATTTTTACGATTAACTCACAGTAATGTCACTCCCAAAAAAGTCAAATAAATAATTAATAATAAATATTTTTAAATTTCTGAAAAATACGTGTCTCATTATCAACATAATTTAAATTAAAAGATCCTGAGCTTAAAACCTTCACTAATGGTCAAAATTACTAGCTGCATTGGTTTTTTCCCTCCAAATCCAAAAATTTGTGTACCATTTTTGTACATTTTCCGTAAAAAACCTTCGTTTTCTCAATCTCAAGATAAAAAACAGCCTTATATTGTAGAGAATAATACCATCCATAATTAATGCCCTTTAATTTATGATAATACATGGTCCAATCTGCAGATTGGATGACAAATTGAGTAGTGTATACTGCCGTACTAAGCACAAAAGCGGTATCTCAAAAAAAAATCATAAACTTGATTTTTATGGCATCGAATAGCTTAAAAAAATTCGAATCCAATTAACCAAGCCAAATAGCGGTATCGTATTTAAAACATATGAAAAAACCCTTAAAAAAGTTTTCCCTATCTCAGGTTTACATTAAATCACTAAGAAAATTAGAGGTATATATCAATAATACGTAGGCGAATAACTGTATATTTTGATACCGCCAAAATTCCCAATATAATGAATAAATTCTATTTAATAAATCAAAAAAACAATATGTAAAGTAAAAATAAAACTATTTTAACAAAACTTTGATTTTCTCGAAACTCGCCTTTACTGAGATACCGCTTTTGTGCTTAGCACGGCAGTATATAGGCCTTAAGCCATTATAGTTTATATAACAAAATTTGTATAAACAAACTAATTGAATAACAAATAAGTATATATTTATATTTTAGTATATGACGTACAGACTTATTTTAGATACTCGCTCGCCATCTTGCTATAATGATTGATATAATCCAGGATCTGCGTTGGTTGCAAGTCTCATTGAGAATATTATTGTTACAAGAAAGATAATATGGTTTTTAAGAAGATACCAAACATAAATATGTATCAAAAAGAAAAAAATATATACATTCCAGGTATGTTTTTAAAAATTGTTTAGTAAATAATATATAATTAATTTAACAAAAATTATTTTGTACTTACAATGTAGGGGGAGAGGGGCCCATTGATACAGAGATTGTTAATTAATCTATAAAAACACAACTGCGTATGTACCTCTTAAACTAGTCAATCACACAACAGAATAATTCTGTTGTGTGATTGACTAGTTTAAGTTAAGTACGTATAGACGTAATTATTACGTCTATACGTACAGTAAAGTAAGGCTTTCGCTGTTAACAATTGAATAACTGTTTTGTTCTCTGTTGACTACATTTTATTATATAACTTGCAATGTGATGTGTTGTACCAAATTTCATTAAATTAATCTATGATGAATTAAATTACAAGATAAGTAAATTAAATTCTAAGTTACGAGTAAAAGTTTTTTTTTTCTAAATGATAACATGGGGCACATTGATACATTAATACGTATCAATATTGTATTGTAATTGTAAAATTTGAACAGAACAAGACTGTTAGACACTTTGTTGATAAAATTATCTTCAGGGAAAAATATGTGAATTTCACGTTTTTTATTTGAGTTGTAAACCACCTGGAGCTTATGTCCAGGGGTACACTGGTAATTCTTTTTAACAAGCGAGAGTTCAAACTCTCACTTAAAAAGTTATTCATAGTCAAATAAACATTTAAGGTAGTTGGTCCATCATAATGTGATCACATTAGGCCATGAGTACATTTTTATAATTTAGAGAAATGATCATGGCAACGCTGTGCATTATCTACTATTAATTACTTGTCAAATGATTATATTTTTTCATCTAAGCTACCACAGAACATATTAATAATTAATGAAATTGATTATAATTCCCTTCAATCCACTTATTATATTTTGTAAATAATTATTTCATTATTTCGTGTATTTTTTACTATAATCATATATTAAACTACTAATATGTCTCATGAGGTGTTTCAAACGAAGTGATAACTAGATGGCGTTGATGATCGAGCTATTTAGGCTTAATAAATTCTTATCTATGATTAAGCTTACACAAAAATAACCTAGATGGCGTTACATCTTTTAATATAAATACAGTCTATGATAAATCTTATCGTTATATTATTTTCATCTGTGGTAAAAATATAGAGCGACTTTTTGTCTATTGTAAGCATATATAAATGTACCAGTATCTTTATTCTGTGAAATGTACTACACTCAGCGTTCTATAATACGACCATCCACAAGACGTCCGATCCATAAGACAATGTTCTAACAGTTCTATAGTACGTCTTTCTCCAACTCCCACCATAATACCACTGTGACTGCTATATTTCAGCGCGAAATTTAAATTAACAAATTGACGTTCAAGTCTTCTATGTAGTTGTAGATTTTACAAACAAAACTTGTGTTTTGGTGTGACTCAATGTGGAAAAAAAAATGAAATTCAATAAAAATTTTCGTTGAAATTGAAATATAATAAATAGTATAAAAAATGTGTAAGGTACACACATTTTATTTAAAATTTGATAATTTGAAAACGATTAAAAAAGGAAATAACAAAAATAAATTATTGGCTTATGATTGTATAGAAATCTATACATTTTTCATCCAGTATTAAAGCAACGAATAACAATTGTCTAGAGTTCAATCCTAAAAAGTCAACAAACCAAGATCTCGTTCACCAACAGCGCCATTTTTATTATTATGTACACAGAACATTATGTATCTGTCAACTTTTAGGCGTGGTGGTGGGGGCTCCTCTAGCCGGCGTCTTGTGGAATTATTGAATTACCGATGGCTACGTATTATAGAACGCTGAGTGTATATGCATACTCAATATGACTCATGATATGTAGGTATTTGAATTCCTTTTGATGTTTATTGTCGACATTTATAGTAAACAATTAAAATATATTTGATTTCATTATAATATTTATATATTTCTTATTCATACTGATTTTAATTCGTTATTTGCTTCTTCGCCACATTTATTTATGAAACATACATTTTTTTTAAATATCTCAAGAATTTTGTAGGGCATTCAATTTTCTAAAATATAGGTCACTATGTTGTAAAATATTCCCTTACAAAGATTTATCCCAATTTAACGATTTTAAAATTTTTTTCATTGAAAGTACTAATTAAAAGCTACATCCTGGATTTTTTTCAGTTTTTGAATCGATAGTTTACAAATTAGAGGGGGGGGGGCACTCTGATATCTCGTTACTGAAGGGTTAAAATTAAAATATCTTTAAATATTTGTTATTGCATTTTAACCCTTTGACGTACATGGGACATATGTGTCCCTTATAGTTTTTCGTAAATTTTCATGTTGATTTATAGTTAAAGGTGATATTACGATGAATAATATGAAAATATACATTTGTCGCTATTTTTTAAAAGAGTTTTGTGGTTGATAACATTATTATTTGAATACTTTAACGAATATTAAAATTTAGTAATTGTTGCTTTTCTGCACATTCGACTACTTTATTAATTTTTATTATTTATATTTTTATTGTGGTGGTGTAATTTAACAAATTCGTATTAAAGGTAAGTGTAGCTACTTGATATAACACATTTTATATTACTTAATTAACGATATGTGTTAAAAATATGTGATTTTAATTATTGGGACAAATGTGTCCCTATGAACTATAAGGTATAATATATTATATAGCATAGTTATAGCTATATTATAATAATTTAATGTCTATTAAAGTTAAATAAATAACATAATATATAAATAGCAATGTATTTATGTACAATACAATAATATATTTTATAAATTATATTAAATTCTAGAAAAATGACACAAAGACTACGAGAATTTTATTTGAAAGATGGTGAAATTACTCAATTATATATGGCGAATTGTAGTGATAATTTGTTATTAGATGAAAAAGATTGTCAAAAATTAATTTGGTAATGGGATACCATGTATTACCTACGGTAAGGAGCTTTTGGTCAAGCGCAACAAATATGAGAATATCATCTATTTCCCAAATAACACCACACCATAGATTTGGACTTATACGAAAAATCTGCACTTTTGTAATAATGATGTACAACCAACAACACCAGATGACCCTTCTTTTGACCGCGCTTTCACAATCACGTCAAGTTTTCAAGCTGCAACGACACCAATCAAAAACAGACAATTGAATAACACGTGATACGATTCATGTTATATGAAAATAAGAAATCAAAATTTTTATCGACGCTTGAATATTGGCATACTGTTGCGCGTAGTCTGATTGGCGACTATTCGTGTTAATCCAGATCAATACCAACATATGTAATGGCAAAGAAAAGAATTACACACTCTATACAGCTAACCGCACCTGAACACAAGATGATAAAATTCTCAAAAAGGAAAAGGTGCGCATTATGTGCCACTAAAAAATAGAAAATCGCACATATAATACCTGTACTATTTATAATATTTATTTATGTTATACTTCCACTAGGAATTGTTACTTAAATTATCAAAAATAAATATTGCTAAAAAATGTATGTATTATATTTTATTTTTACCTTTAAATATGTCCCGTCTTATATTTCCCTCAAAAAAAATTTTTTTAGATAAAAATCAATAAATTTATGTAATTTGATCTTCAATTAGTTTATTTAAACGTAAAAAACAATTAAACTTTGTTTAGTTTGTTTGTGTACCTGAAAGGGTTAAGAGACATATCTAAAAAAACCTCAATTAATGTTTTAAGTGAAATATTTTGGACCCCCCCATTCATAGACTGAAAACTGAATTCATTTTTTTTCATTTACCCCATTGAGTGGGGTGTCATTTGATAGGTCATCTAAAATGCAATAATAAAAGTCAAGTAACTTTTTCATTCTAACCCTTCAGTCACGATATATTTGCTTATTAATGTCGTTGTCAGTGCCCCCCCCCCCACCCTTTACTTTCTAAACTATCGATTCAAAAAATATGAAAAAATTCAGAATGTAGCTTTTAATTAGTACTTTCACTGAAAATTATAAAGAACATTCTCAAACATATTTTGAACCCCCCTTTCATAGACTGAAAAGTGAACTCAATTTTTTTTCATTTATCCCATTGAGTGGGGTGTCATTTGATAGGTCTCCTTAAATGCAATAATAAAAGCAAGTAACTTTTTGTTTTTAACCCTTCAGTCACGAAAATTTTGAACTAACCCTTTATTTATAAATCGTAGTGAGAATGACTACGGACCCCTATCATGTGCCGATGTGCATGCCCAACAGGTACTTGCCCATTTTATTTTGCTATTCATCTTTTGGTTTTGGTTCAAAATTTCGTATAATTATTCTTCGTTCGATATTTAATTTGTTTCATTTTCTTTTTTTTTCTTTTGGTTTTCACTATTTTTCAGTGTTATATTTCAGGTAGTTATAATTTATTGAATTTCATTAGTTTTATTTTTCTTCGGTTCTATTTAAATCTTAATCTGTGGCGATTTAAATAATAGGTCCAAAAATATATTTTTGTACATTTTTTAAATTATAGCTAAAATATATTGTAATAAACTCAACTTTTATAACTGATTGATTTTATAATTGTTTTGATTCATTCTTGTTTTAGTCAAAAGATTTATTAATTAAGAAAATATTTTTATTTCATCGTAGTAATTAATTTCTTTTTCTTATATTAACTATGGAAACTAATAAAAAAATTCACTACGTACTGCTCCTATAGAGACTGTATAACTCATATTTCATTTGAAAATATAAAAAAATTCTATTTCCCAAACAAAAATAAAGAAAATTGAAATAAATCTATGTAAGGAAATATTTTACAACAAACGTAGGTGACCTATATTATAGAAAATTGAATGCTGTACAAATTCTATAACATACATATTCACATAATATGTGTCGTTCTTGAGATATCTTGAAAAAATAAATATTTTGAGGTGTCACCCCCCCCCCCCTTACACACGGTTTCGATTATTTTGAAATGGAACCGTCCTCAAACCAGACCAAACCAACCAACCAAGTTTCATTAATATCGGTTCAGTGGTTCATAAGTTATGGGTGTGACAAGGATTCAGGGGAAAGACGTACAGACAGACAGACACGGGACGGGACAAAAGATGTTGGTCTTGACCCGAAACGAAAAGATCACGTTAAAATTTTGAAATCGGAGAACTATTTTTTTCTCATTTTCAAACGATCACAAAGCTTCTCATATCTTCGATATTGCGTGAAAGCAAAAACTTGTGAGAAACGAATAAAAAAGTAAGCAAATATGATGTTTTACATTTCTTTTCGATAAAAAGTATACACATTTGGCAACATCGCACTACACACACACAAACAGCTACTATACATGTATACATACACACATGCATACTATTATTAGCTTCTATCGCATTTTTCGCATGTCGTCAAATATACGTTGCACTCATTTTAATAGATTTTATACTCATCTTGGTTGTCAAACTGAAATAAATTATTGTTCATTGTGCTTCCTGCAACCTGTCTCAATCTTGCTTTGTACTGTTTTTCAGTACAAAGTTTGCCCTTCCAGCGATATTTACATATGTTTTCACTTGACATGATCACACACGTTAGTAACAAACGTTATTGGAGGTTAGGTCACTCAATACCATAGAATAATAAAACTTGCCAATACACAGTAAAATAGTAATGTCAACTGAGTACGTTATTGCCACATTTAACACGTTTAATTTTTAAATAAAAAATTATTTCTTGAGCTCTTCGATTTATTATTAGAAGTATTGAATGAACAGCATATATATGGGCTCTATGAATAAGCATAGGCGTTCCCCTCTCGCTCTCTACCCCGCAAAGACGTAAACAACCACGGGGGCACGGGCACGGGTGTTCAACTCAACGTTAAAAAATTTTGATCGCTATATGTGCTGCCGCTTGGCGACTGTTGACCTAACTATACCATTCCGTAGCGCGAAATTCAAATCCCTTTTCATTCCAATATATATTTTGTATTATACTCAACAGTTTAGATGCAAAATATTGCAACTATAATAAAATATATCACCAAATATGATATAATTTATTGTAATTACAATATTTTGCATTTAAACTGTAAATCTGTAATGAAAATAATAATAATTTAAATAAAACAAAATATTTTTACAAATATTTATTATCATATTTTTCTAGAAAGTATGCAAACATATAATTATTATATACATTGAAAAACACAAAAAATGTTAAATTTAATTATAATTAATACAGTATTTATCACATTTAATTAAGATATTTCTCGGGAAGCAACAAGGTTTGATAAATGATAGAAAAAGATAAATATTGCATTATTTGTAAAATTTCTCAGAAAATTGAAAAAAATCAACAGTGAGCTAAAATTTTATAAATAAATAACAGAGTAAAAGAAGTTCCATTTAAAATTCTGAAATGATTCACTACCTACGAGCAAAAGAGATCGTCAAAATAAATTCAATATATTAAACACTGCGAGTACAATTTCTATAGTTGCATTGTTAAATATATTGATTTTATTTTGACGATATCTTTTGCTCGTAGGTAGTGAATCATTTCAGAATTTTAAATGGAGCTTCTTTTACTCTTCTGTAATTTATTTACAAAATTTGGACTTACTCTTCATATTTCTTAATTTGCCAAGAAATATCTTAATAATTTTTTTTAATATTCATACAAATTAAGTAACAACTACAACTGCATTGTTTCTTATTCAATATTTCATTTTTATATCTTAAATAAAAATTCAAGATTTCAAACAATTTGCATTTGCTAATTAGTATTTTAGAAATTATTTACTAACAGTGACTTTTTCAATATTCATTAAATTGATTAATGTTAATCTTTTTTAAATTACAACTACATTAAATGTATAACTAAAAAAAGAATCGTAAAAATCTTCACTATGTGATTAAAGCCACAAAAAGATGTAATGGAAAAGCAGATTTAATCAAAACTGGATATTGTTAAGATTTTAATCAAATATAAAAATTAAAATTTTAGAATTTCAATATAGGCAACTACATAAGCGTATATGTGATATCAGTCAAAATAAGTGTATAATTCATATTCAACATAATTAATAAATTTAAGATCAATGTTCGTAATTAATAAAATAAAAATTAGCAAAGTATACATCAAATATTAATATCAAAAATGTATTGAAGACAAATTACAAGCAATTATTTTTCATTTTTAGAAGCCTTACGCCTAGTTTATATGTACATTTACACCAAGTAGCAGCTTGGCTGGCAGTTTGATGTAGGTTTTAGATCCTAGTTGTGGTGGGCGACACTTAGCCCAGTGAATAGAATGCATGTAGATGCTTACTTAGTCAATATTGGTGTCCAGACAGGCAGCAAAACGAATACCTTGGCCGAGCACTCGTCGCATATAAACTAGGCATAACAATGATTCAAAAGCGTGCTTGTAATTTATTTTTTTTAAATAAATTTTTGACATTAAGTCAAAATTATTATTATATTCTACTATTATATTATCATTATCAAATATATATTGTTGCTGCACTTGCCGAATTAAAAATGAGTTGTAATTTTGGCCAATTTTTAAGGAGATGTAAAACACCGATTATATAAATGTAGTAATACTTTTCTAACAGTACAAAGTGATTTAGCAAAACTGGTTCCATATTAAATATTCAGAAATGGGTTTAATAGGCACATGCAGCATTGAGAAATGTATCATTTGGCATAAAAATTCAAAATAATAATACATTCCAAACTTAGCAAATGCAACGACAATATTATCAATAACATAACATTTTTATTTTTGATACCATTTACGTTGAATAGACTGCAATCACACCTAATGCTCATACATGCAGTATTATGCAACTCAAAGAATACTACTCATGTGACTAATAGGTGTGACCGAAGCCAAAATCTCGTTTTTGTTACCGTTTGTTTTTGTGGTATAAAATAATATCAACACTTATTACAAAAACTAGTATGTTTTATTAATAATAGTTTAATAATATTATCATGAAAAGTAACACATTTAAAATTTGCAGTAAATCATCATAAATGCTAAGTTTTCGTGGTGAAAATATAAGATGTGCTATTTTTTGCAGCGAAATATCAAATGAGATAATAAAACGTGCTAGTCTTTGTAACAAGCGTTAATATGTACATGTACAGAATGTACACATACAAGGTCTGTCTATACTAAAAACACTGGTCTGGATATTGTAGTTTTCACAGAATTATTGTTGTCCGGTACATCTTCTGATGATTTCCAAAGTGAAGGTTCTTCTGCAATAAGAACATAAGTATTTTGATAAAATTGTTCTTTTATAAGAAGATATATATAATATATATATTGTTACTATTATAATTACCTTCTTGTTAAAAATTTTGCAGTAAGTAAAATGATGATATTTGAAAACTGCTCTCAACCTGAAAAAAAATAATTCAATCAGTATTATACAAGTATTTCAAATATTCAATGCAAGTATCTAAATATTTATATAAATTTGCAAAAAAATTAAAAATTACTTTTAAATTGATTTAAAGAACCCCGCAGAATCCTTATGGGAAAGGGGTTTCGGTAAAACTCTTTGAAACTTTGGATTATGATAGTCCTTGATGAGTAGATCAAAAGTGTCAATGGGCACTAATTGTAAGTCCTAAAAACTCAAACTTTTAACATATAGTCCTCTAAAGTTGGGGATCATGCTCGCCTTTAATTTGCAATAAAAAAATTTGTAGAACCTTAATTTTCGCACAACTATTTGTATGTGTTCCCTAGACTTATATAATCGATTGCCACCATAAAAAAGTTAACTTTTCAATTCATTGAGAAATGACAACACTTAAATCTTATTGTTACGTTTTTTTAATTATAAACAAATCCAATTGGTTTATAATAAAAAAACGTAATAATAAGATTTAAGTACTGCCATTGGCTAAAGAATTTTAAAGTTTACTTTTCTATGGTGACAGTCGATTATATAAGTCTTTGGGAACACATACAAATAGTTGTGCGAAAATTAAGGTTCTACAAATTTTTTTATTGCAAATTAAAGGCCGCAGCATGATCCTCAATGTTAGAGGGTTATATCTTAAAAGTTTGAGTTTTTAGGACTTAGTGCCCATTGACACTTTTGATCTACTCATCAAGGACTATCAGAATCCAAAGTTTCAAAGAGTTTGACCAAAACCCGTTTCCCATAAGGATTCTGCGAGGTCCTTTGTTAATATTCCATACAATTTATAAATTAAATTTAATGTGAAAATATTTAAAGAAGCAAATATTAGTATATAGGTTGATAAAAATTAAATAATAATCGAAAAATTAAAGTATAATCAAACTTGGTTGCAATGAGCAGGGAAATAAGCCACGATTTTAATTTACACATATTCCCATACCAACGCTAATTTATACAATGAACGTACTACACGAACATACCGTATCCCAAAACAAAATTAAAGGTATGAACTCTGTTTAAAACAAATATAAATTTCAAAATTATTCGCAAGGAAAAATACATGAAATTATTTTTCTCTAATATTTTTAATTTATCATTTTTCGAATTATTGAGAGAACAAAAACTGAAGACATAGATTTGATTCATTACTGATATAAAGTAATAGACAAATTTTATTGATTCTCTGGTGCTCGTTACAACCAAATTTGACTGAATAACTTATTTGCTAAAAGTTCGATATACATGACATTTTAAACTGATACAACTAAAAAATAAACTATCATGAAATATCTTTAAAATTTAATATTTTTTAACAGAATGAATAAAATTAAATAAGAGTTTAATAAAAAATATATTAAATCATGTATGACAAACAAATTAGCTAATAAGGTTTAAGAAATATGGTTTAAAAAATTAGTGAGTCCTGTGTTTTTTCAAAGCAATGTTTCTCTTCCTGCAGAAAATGTCAATAAACATTCTACAGACACTCAACAGAAATCGGTCTTTGATTATTTCTGAATGATCCGTGCAACGTAACCAAGTGAAATAAACTTCTTCCCGCAATTTTTGTGACAACCTCCTGACTATACCATCACTGTGACCTTCACTTTTTAAATTGTTCATGATAAAAAGTTCTGCACGTCTTATATCCGCAAGTAATTCAAACAATGGATTTACAGCAGAATAGTCGTGCGTGCGAATAATATCAATCACATGATCAGAGGAATCAGGAATTAAGCATTTGCAGTCATCACATGAAATGTTACGAAGAATAAATTTTACAATAGCAGTGCACACCACCGAGAATATTTCTAACTTATGTAACGAAAGATCTAACGAACCGTCGTTTACAATGCGAGAAACATTACAAGATGATTGAACATTAATATTGCTTTCACTTGGAATATTCACAGATGATACAGCAACATCAAATAAAGATCTTAGGTCACTCAAAACTGTACAACTATCTAACTCACAATTGGTCTTTTTTAAGGACCGTGTTGCAAGTCCAGTAATCACACAAGTTTTTAAAGCTCCCTTGAATTGAGAAACTGTAGGATGTCTATTGGATCCACAAGAAGATCTAACTGCTCCAAACAAGTTCTCTAACGGGTCCTGATTAAGGCGTGCTGTTGTCATCATCCTGACACCCGACGATTTAATTTCTTGCCAAACGTTCTTCACAGCTTGAATCGTTGCCAACCATCCTTTGAGTGAAGGTGATCGATAGGAACTGCCCTTCCGGTTAAAACTCCAATTTGGAAGTACCTGTTCTATCCGTGTCCAGAATCTGTTCATATAAAGAAAATTTAAAATTAGTGAATCATAAATATTGTTTTAATAAAAATTTTATAAGGAATATCTATTATTTCAATATATTATTTTATGTTAACATACCTCCAATGTTCAGAGTCTTCTGTAACAAGACAAGATAGAACATTCTGTCCCTTTGGAGTCTTTTCTCTGCAGTTCAAACTATCAAACAGATCATTTATCATCTTCACAAATTCAGCGGTGGCAAGTACTTCAGACTGTGGGTCACTGTGATCGTACAATGAGTATATTGCAGTGAACATAGACCTACTCATCACTTTTGTTGCAAATGACACTCTCATCAAATCGCGATGTTTAGGATCTAGGTGTTCTTTTTTCAACGTAGGCAACAATTTAAACGTTTCCTCGCGCTCTTTGTCCTTTTCATATGCTTGCACAACATAGTCCCATCTTGCAATTTTCTTAGTTCCTTCACTTCCATCATCAAATTCAACCAGGTATTTATGGAATAAATTACGAGTACACTTGATCAAATGAGGTGGATCAAAAATTGTGGATATTGTGCGCTCGCAACAAACAAAAGCAGGATTTTCAAAGGAAGCTCCCAATTCCTTCAAGGCCTTAACGTTATTGGCACCCATGTCACAGACAGTAGCGAGTACCTTGAGTCCTGTCTCCTCAATAGCTTTAAGAACCTCTGGGATTAAAAGAGCCAATGTCTTAGCATTTATATTTTTCTCAAAATAGTAAGCTACAGGTTGCTTAAAATCTTGGCATACACCTCGAACCATGAACACCAGTGCATGATTAGCAATATTGCTAGTTCTGCCTAAATGTCCAAGATCCTCAAAACCAATGATAGAATCAGATGCGCTATCATAATAGATATGTTCTTGTATTGACATTTCGTCAAATAGAAGAATACAAAATCTATCACGACTCTTCATCTCACCCACACATTTAGTTAGATGTTCAAATATAAAAGCATTAACACCTGTTTGGAAATTTACTATGGATAAAAAAGTTAACAAGGTATTTTTGGATGGGAGCGGTATCATTTTGCGGAGAAGTGAATAACATGCTGGACTTTTCTTGAAGAGCGAAACACAAGCCACTTTCTCTTCATAAGTCCACCGACGACCCTTCGCTGAGCGGTTTTTATTTCTAAGCTGCGCTGCCATCAATATAGCAGCGCCAGAACTCAAGTCTTTAAAAATATCGTTAGCCGCCAAGTAACTTCTATTGTCTATGATTTGAATAAGACGTTTAATCTCGTTCTTATTCTTCATTGCAACTTTCCTTAGACGTTTGATTTCCTTGTCTTTCTTTCGAACAATACCTCCATATGTTCGAGTGACACTTCTTTGTCCGCTAACGGGTCTCACGGAAACAGTAGCAGACAAAGCTGTGTCGTGAGATTCAGAAGTCATTGGTATAGAAGATAGCATGTCGAGACTTAGTTCTGATTCATTAGATTCATCCGCACGTTCAGGATTTACAAGTGGAACAGATGATGGTTCGGCGCTAGTACTTGGCAAAGGTTCAGGTTCAGGATGTACTTGTACTATACCTGTTGTACAGTGGGGTACTGCATGTGGTAAAAGTCTTGTTCTTTGTACATTGTAATAATCATTTTCATGAAAATGACGCTCGCAAAAGAACAAATAATGACGTCGTTGTTGGATAGTTTCATCGTTGTAATTTACCCCAGCAACTTGTAACCATGCTCGAGCACTAAAAATAGATCAATCATGATTAGTAAAAAATATAAAAAATTGAATATACATATTAAAAAATATCCCCACAATACTGTAAAAATATTAATTTATGTATTTTTGTTATTTATTTATTAATATATTATATGAGTATATATTACAAATTATTATTTATGTAAGATATATGCAGTGACGTAGTAATGGGGGTGGTTTTGGGGACAAACCCCCCCCTAAATGTTCAGTGTTCTAAAAAAAACGTATGTTTTGAGGAAACATCAGTTCAAAATACCTTACAAAATTTAACACATAAGTATATATAAAAACATACTATTTTCCAATGCTTTTGGCAGATTGGTTTTTCATTTATTTTCCACAAAGTTACGGGATTATACCTTTTACATAGCTTAGGCTTTGAAAGGCTTTTTTAAATTGATTTTATTATGAAATTAAAAGTATTTAAAAAGAATTATACCAATATTACTGTTCAACTTAATTTTAAGTTAGAATATACAATTATACATGTAAAATAATATCGTTTCTACGCGGTAAGAAAGAGGATTAATTAAACAATACATTCATGTTTGGGTACCTAATAAACCTCGTTTCAGGTAAAACAAATTTGGACATTTGGAAGTTCTCCGAAAAATATTTACAACTTCAAATATGATTCACCAGAAATTACATTGTTTACCAAATGTGCAATACAGCTAGGTACCTAGTACCTACCTACTTAAATATTCACAAAATTACATTGTTTATTGCACCAAATGTAAATACAGCTAGGTACCTAGTACCTACCTACTTAAATATTCACAAAATTACATTGTTTATTATTTTAGAAAGATTTAAGTAAATATCTAATTTCTCGTTTTACCTGAAACGATCCGAAGTTTATTGCACCAAATATAAATATATATATGTATATATTGTTTAATCCTTTATCTTTCTTACCGTGTAGAAAGAACGATATTTGTACAAGTAGGTATTATAATTCAAGTACCTACAGCTTCAAGTATAAAATGACCATTTTACAAAATTCTTAGAATGAATAAAATTATGTAGGTATATAGCTATATCCTGTATGTATATATAGTTTAAATTAAGTAAATATATATGCATACATATATTGAATATGTTCATTTTTCAATATTTGTAAAATAATATACATCACTAACATTATACATATTAATGTGTAGATATTAAAAAAAATCTTTTAAAATTATATAAACAAGTTTAAATACAGTAAAATTTCAATCAAGTTAAAAAATCTTAATAAGAAACAATCACATTAAATATAAAATTACGATTTCAATGAAATCCAGCTATTTTCAACCACCTTTCAACATTTTTTTTATTCCAATATACCATAATTAAAATTCAAAATGAAGTTTTACTTACCGATTAAAATTAATAGGTAATGTATGAAATTTTACTCTATCCCGTTCTTGATTACTTGGACACATTATACACTTAGCATAACGTTTATATTTATTAACACTAAACTGATCAGACATTTTCAAATAAAATGTTTGTCTAAACTCGAAGTCGAAACTCAGTTAAAATTATTTTAGCACAATTACCTATTTGTGGCAATTACAACTGCTACAATGATTTTTCAAATCTTTCAAACGAAAAGTTCATCCGTCCCGCCGCCCCTCCACTATAGTTTCGGATTATCGTGTTCGGAAGTTTTCGGCGATTTTCCGTAACTTGTAACAAAACTAGAAATTGTCTTTTACTGAAATAACACAACTGTAAAGAGTATTGCCTACACGGGGGTCCAACTGTTACCGACTGAGAATGAGGAAATTTTTCTTTATGTAAACGTCGTTTTTAGTAAGGTTCAACTAGTGCTAGATGGCAGCACTAGTATTAAAAAGTCATACCAAGGGTGAGGAGAGCGAGCGGTAAGAGGAGTATTTCAAAATCATTGTCGTCATATGGTCGCCATTTTCAATGCTGCAAATGTATTTGTCGTATGTATTTGTGCTAAAAACTATTTTAACTGTGTTTCGACAGTATATTCTGTGGTTTCGACTTTAAATTGAATAAGTATGTCTGATCAGTTTAGTGCTAATAAAAATAAACATTTATGCTAACAATAAGTGTCCCGATTTGACTCACAAGAAATCTGACAACCCTATGAATGATCTGTTCGACAGTATAAACTACAGTGAAAAAACTCTAAAGTGGCAGAATGTTCTATCTTGTTTTGTTACAGAAGAATCCGAACATTGAAGGTATGTTAACATAAAATAATATTTATATTTCTTATAAAAACATTTTAAAACAACAATATTTATGATTCACAGGATCTTCTAAATTGGAATTTTAACCGGAATGACAGTTCGTATCGATCACTTTCAATCAAGGGATGGTGGGCAACGATTCAAGCTGTGAAGAACGTTTGGCAAGAGATTAAATCGTCAGGTGTCAGGATAATGAAAACGCCTTAATCAGGACCCATCATCAGAATGATGTACCGGACAACAATAATTCTGAGAAAACTATAATATCTGGACCAGTGTTATTAGTAAAGACAGACATTGTATGTGTACATTCTGTACACAATGCTTGTTACCAAGATTAAGCACATTTTATTATCTCATTTGATATTTCGCTTTCAATGTTGATTAAAATCTGAACAATATCCAGTTTTGATTAAATCTGATTTCCATTAAATCTTTTTGTGGCCTTAATCACATAATGAAGATTTTTATGACTCATTTTTTAGGTATACATTTAATGTAGTTGTAATTTAAAAAAAATTAACATTAATCAATTAAATGAATATCGAAAAAGTCACTGTTAGTAAATAATTTCTAAAATACCAATTAGCAAATGCAAATTGTTTGAAATCTTGAATTTTATGTAAGATATAAAATGAAATATTGAATAAGAAACAAAGCAGTTGTAGTTGTTACTTAATTTGTATGAATATTAAAATTTTTTATTAAGATATTCCTTGGCAAATTAAGAAATTGAAGAGTAAGTACAAATTTTGTAAATAAATAACAGAAGAGTAAAAGAAGCTCCAAATAAAATCCTCAAATGATATAATACCTGCGAGCAAAAGATATGAAAATAAAATAAATGTATTTAACAATGCAACTATACAAATTGTACTCGCAATGTTTTCAGAATTTTGAATGAAACTTCTTTTGTTATTTATTTATAAAATCTGAGCTTAGGCCGTGGCAATACGCTTCGAGTCGACTTAGACCGAGTTCACAACACCAACCAACTCGCATAAAATAATCACATGTAGACATCAAAAAGCAAGATAGTATACAGCATGCTATCTTGCTTTTTAATGTCTACACGTGATTATTTTATGCGAGTTCGCTGGTGCTGTGAACTCGGCCAAAGTCGACTCGAAGCGTATTGCCACGGCCTGAGAAATTTTACAAGTCATGCAATATTTATATTTTTCTATCATTTATCAAACCTTGTTGCTTCCAGAGAAATACCTTAATTAAATATGATAGATATTGTATTAATTATAGTTAATCTTTTAATTAATTTAACATTTTTTTTTGTTTTTCCAATTTATATAATATATTTATGTTTGCATGCTTTCTAGAAAAAAATGATAATAAATATTTGTAAAAATATTTTGTTTTATTTCAATTATTTTCATTACAGATTTACAGTTTAAATGCAAAATATTGTAATTACAATAAATTATATCATATTTGGTGATATATTTTATTGTAGTTGCAATATTTTGCATCTAAACTGTTGAGTATAATACAAAATATATATTGGAATGAAAAGGGATTTGAATTTCGCGCTACGGAATGGTATAGTTAGTTCAACAGTCGCCAGGCGGCAGCACATATTGCGATCAAAATTTTTTAACGTTGAGTTGAACACCCGTGATTGCCTATATGCAAAATCGCATCGAGTTTAAAAAAATTAATACTCGATTTCCTCGATTTTAATACTAGTGCTGCCATCTAACACTAGTTGAACCTTACTAAAAGCGACATTTACATTAGAAAAATTTCCTCATTCTCAGTCGGTAACAGTTGGACCCCCGTGGGCACGGGGGTCCAACTGTTACCGACTGAGAATGAGGAAATTTTTCTTTATGTAAACGTCGTTTTTAGTAAGGTTCAACTAGTGCTAGATGGCAGCACTAGTATTAAAAAGTCATACCAAGGGTGAGGAGAGCGAGCGGTAAGAGGAGTATTTCAAAATCATTGTCGTCATATGGTCGCCATTTTCAATGCTGCAAATGTATTTGTCGTATGTATTTGTGCTAAAAACTATTTTAACTGTGTTTCGACAGTATATTCTGTGGTTTCGACTTTAAATTGAATAAGTATGTCTGATCAGTTTAGTGCTAATAAAAATAAACATTTATGCTAACAATAAGTGTCCCGATTTGACTCACAAGAAATCTGACAACCCTATGAATGATCTGTTCGACAGTATAAACTACAGTGAAAAAACTCTAAAGTGGCAGAATGTTCTATCTTGTTTTGTTACAGAAGAATCCGAACATTGAAGGTATGTTAACATAAAATAATATTTATATTTCTTATAAAAACATTTTAAAACAACAATATTTATGATTCACAGGATCTTCTAAATTGGAATTTTAACCGGAATGACAGTTCGTATCGATCACTTTCAATCAAGGGATGGTGGGCAACGATTCAAGCTGTGAAGAACGTTTGGCAAGAGATTAAATCGTCAGGTGTCAGGATAATGAAAACGCCTTAATCAGGACCCATCATCAGAATGATGTACCGGACAACAATAATTCTGAGAAAACTATAATATCTGGACCAGTGTTATTAGTAAAGACAGACATTGTATGTGTACATTCTGTACACAATGCTTGTTACCAAGATTAAGCACATTTTATTATCTCATTTGATATTTCGCTTTCAATGTTGATTAAAATCTGAACAATATCCAGTTTTGATTAAATCTGATTTCCATTAAATCTTTTTGTGGCCTTAATCACATAATGAAGATTTTTATGACTCATTTTTTAGGTATACATTTAATGTAGTTGTAATTTAAAAAAAATTAACATTAATCAATTAAATGAATATCGAAAAAGTCACTGTTAGTAAATAATTTCTAAAATACCAATTAGCAAATGCAAATTGTTTGAAATCTTGAATTTTATGTAAGATATAAAATGAAATATTGAATAAGAAACAAAGCAGTTGTAGTTGTTACTTAATTTGTATGAATATTAAAATTTTTTATTAAGATATTCCTTGGCAAATTAAGAAATTGAAGAGTAAGTACAAATTTTGTAAATAAATAACAGAAGAGTAAAAGAAGCTCCAAATAAAATCCTCAAATGATATAATACCTGCGAGCAAAAGATATGAAAATAAAATAAATGTATTTAACAATGCAACTATACAAATTGTACTCGCAATGTTTTCAGAATTTTGAATGAAACTTCTTTTGTTATTTATTTATAAAATCTGAGCTTAGGCCGTGGCAATACGCTTCGAGTCGACTTAGACCGAGTTCACAACACCAACCAACTCGCATAAAATAATCACATGTAGACATCAAAAAGCAAGATAGTATACAGCATGCTATCTTGCTTTTTAATGTCTACACGTGATTATTTTATGCGAGTTCGCTGGTGCTGTGAACTCGGCCAAAGTCGACTCGAAGCGTATTGCCACGGCCTGAGAAATTTTACAAGTCATGCAATATTTATATTTTTCTATCATTTATCAAACCTTGTTGCTTCCAGAGAAATACCTTAATTAAATATGATAGATATTGTATTAATTATAGTTAATCTTTTAATTAATTTAACATTTTTTTTTGTTTTTCCAATTTATATAATATATTTATGTTTGCATGCTTTCTAGAAAAAAATGATAATAAATATTTGTAAAAATATTTTGTTTTATTTCAATTATTTTCATTACAGATTTACAGTTTAAATGCAAAATATTGTAATTACAATAAATTATATCATATTTGGTGATATATTTTATTGTAGTTGCAATATTTTGCATCTAAACTGTTGAGTATAATACAAAATATATATTGGAATGAAAAGGGATTTGAATTTCGCGCTACGGAATGGTATAGTTAGTTCAACAGTCGCCAGGCGGCAGCACATATTGCGATCAAAATTTTTTAACGTTGAGTTGAACACCCGTGCACGGGGGTCCAACTGTTACCGACTGAGAATGAGGAAATTTTTCTTTATGTAAACGTCGTTCTTAGTAAGGTTCAACAAGTGCTAGATGGCAGCACTAGTATTAAAAAGTCATACCATTATGATGAGGAGGGCGAGCGGTAAGAGGAACATTTCAGAATCATTGACGCCATTTGCAAAAGTATTTGTGCTAAAAACTATTTTAACTGTGTTTCGACAGTATTTTCTGTGGTTTCGACTTTAAATTGAATAAGTATGTCTGATCAGTTTAGTGCTAATAAAAATAAACATTTATGCTAACAATAAGTGTGTATAATTAATCAAGAACAAATTGGAGTAAAATGTCATACATTACGTCGTAATTTGGATATCAGTAAGTAAAACTTTATTTTGAATTTTAATTGATTATGTATATTGAAATTAAAAAAATACATAAGTTGAAAATAACTGAATTTCATTGAAATAGTTTTATATTTAATTTAATATGATTGTTTCTTATGTATGAAGCATAAAGATTTAGGGGCACGAAACAAAAAAGTAAAGGAAATAAAACAAATAAGATAGTTTATGGTGCAAATAAATTCCACAAATTAAAATTAATATGATTTTTACCGTTATTTTGAATATACCTACATATAATCATAAAAAAAAGTATAAGTACTAATAAAAATTATGAAATACAATTTCATTTTGAAATATATTTTTTGTATTTACACATTACTTAAATGTTAGTGATGTGTTTTATTTATAATATAAATATATAATCATATATACCTATTCATTGTATGATTACAGTGCCACCCGCTGAATTTGTGAAGATGATGAATGATCTGTTCGACAGTATAAACTGCAGAGAAAAGACTCCAAAGTGGCAGAATGTTCTATCTTGTTTTGTTACAGAAGAATCCGAACATTGAAGGTATGTTAACATAAAGTAATATATTGAAATAATAGATATTTCTTATAAAAACATTTTAAAACAACAATATTTATGGTTCACTAATTTTAAATTTTATTTTATATGAACAGATTCTGGACAGATAGAACAGAATCTTCTAAATTGGAGTTTTAACCGGAATGACAGTTCCTATCGATCACTTTCACTCAAAGGATGGTGGGGCAACGATTCAAGCTGTGAAGAACGTTTGGCAAGAGATTAAATCGTCAGGTGTCAGGATAATGAAAACGCCTTAATCAGGACCCATCATCAGAATGATGTACCGGACAACAATAATTCTGAGAAAACTATAATATCTGGACCAGTGTTATTAGTAATGACAGACATTGTATGTGTACATTTTGTACACAATGCTTGTTACCAAGATTAAGCATATTTTATTATCTCATTTGATATTTCGCTTTCAATGTTGATTAAAATCTGAACAATATCCAGTTTTGATTAAATCTGATTTCCATTAAATCTTTTTGTGGCCTTACCCCAGTATTATCAGCTTTAACAAAATGCTCCTTTAACTAACTGTCATATTATCAACAGATCGAAGCATAACACATTTAATTAAATAGATTTTAAATTATCTGCAGTATTTCTTTACAACGTATATTATGTCTATCTTTCATTGAGAGCTGAAATATTGATTTAAATCACGTTTGTAATACACCAAATTTACTTTAAAGGAGCATTTAGTGCTAAAGGAGCTTTAAATTGAAGAGTACGTCCAAATTTTGTAAATAAATAACAGAAGAGTAAAAGAAGCTCCAAATAAAATCCTCAAATGATATAATACCTACGAGCAAAAGATATCAAAATAAAATAAATGTATTTAACAATGCAACTATAGAAATTGTACTCGCAATGTTTTCAGAATTTTTAATGGAACTTCTTTTACTCTGTTATTTATTTATAAAATCTGAGCTCACTGTTGATTTTTTTCAATTTTCTGAGAAATTTTACAAATCATGCAATATTTATCTTTTTCTATCATTTATCAAACCTTGTTGCTTCCAGAGAAATACCTTAATTAAATATGATAGATATTGTATTAATTATAGTTAATCTTTTAATTAATTTAACATTTTTTTTTGTTTTTCCAATTTATATAATATATTTATGTTTGCATGCTTTCTAGAAAAAAATGATAATAAATATTTGTAAAAATATTTTGTTTTATTTCAATTATTTTCATTACAGATTTACAGTTTAAATGCAAAATATTGTAATTACAATAAATTATATCATATTTGGTGATATATTTTATTGTAGTTGCAATATTTTGCATCTAAACTGTTGAGTATAATACAAAATATATATTGGAATCAAAAAGGGATTTGAATTTCGCGCTACGGAATGGTATAGTTAGTTCAACAGTCGCCAGGCGGCAGCACATATAGCGATCAAAAATTTTTAACGTTGAGTTGAACACCCGTGTAAACAACCTCTTTAAACCAACAGAAAAAACTAAGTCAGTTAAAGCGTACATACATTTACATAGATATGTACTGGACGCTCACTTTTTGAAACACATTTTGAACGCACAATATAAATACGTACGTAAATGGCCTTGAAGGTTTGTTTACTAGCTAAATACAATATTTGGTACTAGTAGTGCCACCTACGTTTCTCGATGGAGAAGCAAAAAAACTCATGATGGGTCATATTAATAGATTAATATATGCTATAATCAAATGAATACGTTGTTGCCACATTGTCAACAATACTGTAATTTATGTGATGGTTTGGTAGATAAATCTGGTTAAAAATTAATAACGGGATGGTCAATAATTTTAATTTTTTGTATAATGTTTTCTTTCATATAAATATACAACCTGTCAGTTTTTTTTATGGAAAACTGACGATTCGTTTAAATTTTATGTAATAAAACGTTGCGTTGGTGTACGATTAGTCCATATAAGCTGTGTTAAAATTATAAACTTTGAGATCGTTTTTCATGACTTTGAGATGGTCAATTTTAATAAAATTGGGCTATTTTTCAGATATTAATCTAGGGAATGTTACGGTGCAATTTAAACAAAATCTGACGAAAACATGTTTACGGACCAACTACCTTAATACAACTAACTCCCATCATTAATTTTATGACTTTTTTATAGTTTCCGAATAAATCGTATCAATTTGCCCCCACTCCCCCTAGTACTGCATCGTTTGAAAAAATAAATTTTTAAATATTATAAAAACATAAAATCACACATAAATCAGAAAAGTATCAGATGACATTAGTTGGTTCTTGAAAAATAAAACTTCAATTGAATATGTCAGCCTGGTGACGTCAATTCCCGCGCCAACGCTGATTGGTCAATACCAAGTAATCTTAAAAAAATAACTATTGGAGAATTTTTTTTTACAGTGCTACCATCCTAAATCTAGTTACTTTAAATATTATTATATAGAGAAATGTCAGATTGAGTCATTGAGATGGCATTACAACAAAACCTAACCTAAAAAGCAAAATGTTTAATTATGATGTTTGTTTTAAGTAATTAATATTTCCCCTAGAGTTGATACTTGACGCATTTCATCAGAAGAAAAATTTTTAACGAAAAATGATATTTTTAATATTCATTGATGTTCTCTTTATCAAGTGTAGAAAATTCAATTTGCTGAAAAAATTATTTTTGATTTTGCCTAGGGCCATATTTTTCATTATTCCTTCCCTTCTTCTTGGCAAAAACTACCACTGTTGCATAATTAATACACAATTATTAATGCACAACATTTCTTTCAGGAAAGAAATATAAACATAAACTTGTGGCACACGAATCTGTGAATGATGCTTAATAAACTGTAATGCCGACACAGTCGCCGAGACATTTGGTAAAGTGAAGTTGTAATGCCTCATTCACAATTGACTTATTGTTAGTGCAGTTGTTATTGGAGTGGTAGTGCAGTGGTAGTGTAGTGTGTAGCGGTAGTGCAGAATAGCGGTAGTGCAGAATAGCGGTCACAACTAAATGGTGGCGTTCTTCTTGGCACGGACTGCGCTCGGAGGATATGTTTGTTTTTGAATTCCAAATGGCATTTGAATATTATAAAATTGACCAGCAAGTGCTAATGAATGGTATACATATATGCTTTTTTACGTTTTAGGTATATATAACCTTATTTAGTATCAAAAATGAAAATCTCCAAATTCTTGAACAAAAATTCAAACAACAATTATTAAATTAACAAAAAATTAAATGTTTTATATGAAAAATAAAATACATCGATGAAAATAAAGATACAGTAAAATATTTTAATTAATTACGTATAAATCTTAAAATAAATAATGATTCTTAATAATGAAATTACATAATATGTAATTTCATAATTGGTAATATGTACCACAGGTTAAAGATGTACATGTTAACTTGTTGCGTGATCGTGATATGATTGGTCGTTGTAATAGCGGTAATAGCGTTGCATTCGTGCAGTGCAGAAGTTTGGAGATTGCAAACTTCTGCCACTACCAACCACCACTGCCATCTGCACTAATCTTATGTGAACGATATAATGGATCTATTGGTTCCAAACTTCTACACTGCAACTGCACTACCACTAAGTTCTGCACTAAGTCAATTGTGAATGGCACTTAAGAGCGCATGGATGTATTGCCTACACACTCGGCGAAACTACTTAGTTCCATTTAAACTGCAGTACACTCAAGCGAGAGTGAGCGGATATTGAATGCTTTGACTCGTGGTTAAAAAAACAACTTTATGTGGAGCGCTCACGAGGCGAGACGAGGCATGACGAGCTTTGCCAGTACACTCTCGCGTTCGGGTAGTCTCGCTTATGCTCGGCGAGGGTATACTGTCGGCATAAGAAATTTTATATGTTATTGTACGTAAGTAAATGTAAATATAAGCCAATAAAAGATCGATTAGTGTTTGGTATCTGTAGGTTAATCCTAATCGATCTGTTCTCGAATAGTAGGGGGAAATGGGGCACATTGATACAGTGATTGTTAATTAATCTATAAAAACACAATTACATTCTTACACACATAAATACGTACCTCTTAAACTAGTTAATCACACAACAGAATTGCGACCACGTACAGTAAGGCTTTCGCTGTTGACAACTAAATAACTGCTCTCTGTTGACTAAATTATATTATTTAACTTGCAATGGGATGTATTGTACCGAACATTTATTCTATGATGAATTATATTACAAGATAAGTAAATTCACTTCTTAATCGAGTAAAAGTAGTGTCTTAAAGTAGTCTGTTGCCGTTTTCTTTTCACATTTTGTTTATTTCTAAACGATAATATGGGGCACATTAGCACATTAACATAGACACTTTATCTTCAGTGAAAAAATCAGAGATTTAAATTTCACGTTTTTTATTTGAGACGTAAACCACCTGGAACCATAGGTGGGCACAGTTAATCGAAAAGTTAACTTCGTTAATCGTTAATCCGTTAATAAAAAAAGTTAACTTCGTTAACCGTTAAAGCGTTAAAATTCTGAAAATGTAACGGAAGTTAAAGTTAATCCGTTAAAAAGTTAACCATCCAAAATGTTTGATGACCTTTTTTACTTTTTTATACATACATGAAATGTAATGTATAAATAAAGTATAGTGATCACGAAAAAATTCGAACTCGAGATTTTAACGGAATTACCTACACGTTTGAGGGTCCCTGAATCATATACAACCATTAACTCAATGACGTATGTGTGTGTGTCTGTGAACGCTCTACAGCCAAAACTGTTAGACTTACGAACATGAAAGTTTAAACTTAAGGTTCTTTGTATACTTTAGATGTGCACCTCCTATTTTTGAAAACCATCACTAAACCGGAAACGAAAGTATAATTATTTTTGAATTATTTCAACGTTGTAGACGTTACTTTTATCTATAATTTATGTTCTATCCATCCCCCCCCCCAAAATTTGTTTTTAGGAAATAATCGATTTTCTAAAAAAATTAATTTTTTCGATTTATTTTTTAAACCGTAGGTATTAGAAAAAAATGTTTGAGATACAAGTTGTAGAGAATATTATTATATATAATTTTTATTTTAATAATTTTTCCCAAAAAAAAAAATTGTGGAAGGAAATAATCATTTTTATTTATTTATATTTCAAACGGTTCATATCAGAAAAAAATGTTTACAAGAAAAGTTGTAGAGAACGTTATTTTCTTTAATTTATGTTCTATTCTTTTTTTGTATCTTTTATGAATTAACCAAAAAAATAATAATTTTAGTTTTAATTTAAAAATAATTTTAATAATCTAGTTATCTATGACAATGGAGGAATTATTATACAACTGTCAAAATTGAAGTCTAAGAAAATAAAAACATGTCGTATTCAATAATCAATAATCCTAATTTGTTTTGTTATTAAAATTATAATGTATCCATTGCATTCACTGAAAATCATTTTGTAAGTAAAATATTTAAAAATCAAACGTTAAAAAATAAAATTAACCATATTATCAATACTTCGGTATCATGATGTATAAAAAAGTCTCGTGCCTGCCAAGGCAGTTTATTTTTTTTAGCTATTTCGACAACTTTGTTATGTACTTTTCATCAAACAACCAGTGTAACGGACTAAAGTTAACGGAAGTTGAATTTAACGGAAGTTAACAAAAGCGTTAACATTTTTTTGAGTTAACGTAAAAGTTAATCCGTTAACCATTTTGTTAACTTCGTTAATTAACGATTAACGGATTAACGAGTTAATGCCCACCTATGCCTGGAACTTATGGCTAACCGGACATAAAAGATGACACTTCTGTCGACATATTGTGTTGAAGTTGTCAGAACCAATCATCAAGAAAGAAAGGCACTAACAGAATGATATCATTTAGATTTCAATATTAATCTTTCTTCTTATAATTTGTAAGAGCAAGGTGTGTTGGAACTCATGTTCGAAGTGTCCCGTGTATGGGGTACATTGATACAAATTTCACTTTAAAAATAAATAGTTATAACATTTATTTTTAACAAGCGAAACTTCAAACTCTCACTCAAAAAGTTACTCAGATAAACATCAAATACAACTAACATCATATTCATTTTAATTTTAATTTTGTAAGCTTTTTTTAGTTGACTAACTAACTAACATACTAACAGGTAAAACTCGTCAAACTCTTTAATTCGATACATATATCGGTGAATAATATTGAATGCTGAACGTAAAGGACCATGAATAATATTTGGTCCTTATCATATATCAAGTACTGTATTTATATCCTTCGATAATAGTGGACCATGTCTTTATTAAGACAAATAAAATGGTATCAATACAAACACTTTAAATTACACTTTATATTTGTGAAATCATATATACAAACTCAATATTTGCAAACAAGAACACTTGTTTGCATCTTCACAATAAATGAAATACTATGGCTAGGCCATAAAATGCACACCCCTTAAACATAAAAAAATGTATTAACTTATAATATCAAATAAATACGGTACAGGTACAATATAATTGGTGAAACTTAAAAGGATGTTTGAAAAAAAGATAGGAGGTAATAAATATTATATAAATATATAATATGAAGTTTATCACTCATTAAGATTTTTTAGAAAATCAACAATGAATCTTGATATCAATCGATTATTACCTTTTTTTATTTAAATTTAGGATGTATTGTAATAAAACAACAATCATTTTAATTTACAATTTTTATATAACATATTTTTTTTGTAAAATGTATAAAGTAAATAAATTAATTAATATCTAATAATAATTAAAAAGATAAATACATCCACATATTGCAGCGATAACAGCTGTGTTCACCTGATGTCTAGCATTTAAAATCAAACAACAATGTAACGTTTATAGGTTATATGACGTATATAATATATTTGTTTTGAAAATGCAAACTTACCAGATTTTATCTTGATTAAAAATATTGATTGGCTTTGAATAAAATAATTAAAATACAGCACGTATCGATGTACATGTATTTATATATTAATTAACACAATATAATAATTATGGAATTTGAAGTGACATATGAAGAAATAGCGCCTACTACTATTAATAAATTATAAATAGCAACTACTCTATTTGTAAAAAAATTTCTTGTCAAAATATGAATTTTTGTTTAAATAAACTGCAAATTTCCTTACTTCTAGTTATCCAATTTTGTTGAGTTTTAATAGGGTTCTATTCTGATAATAGATGAAGTGAATTCAAAAGGATTGGTGCAAATTTATTTCGAATTGTAGCCTGTAGTTCGGCGTTTCTATCAAAAAAGCGGGTTAAATCGACAAATTGAACTTTATTTATATTTTTATAACAGAAAATTAAAACCGATCGATATTAAACTAAGCAAAAATGGAGACTGTAATGTTTTCTATCAGAAAATGTAAAAATGTAAGTGAGATACTGAAGAAATTTAAGATATAATACTCATTTTATCAATTTATATACGAAAAAAATTTTAGGACGAGAGTAGAACACACTTCCAAGCAGAGCCCGCTTGGGGTGTGCAATATACTGCTTTATTGTGAATATTATTTGCAATAATGCAAAGGAATGTTTCACTGAACTACAATTTATGAAATCTTATATAACACTCGGGGGGCTGTGACGAAAAAGATAATCCACGATCTTGAATCGTCTGCCATATTAAGTTTAGATCGTCGTTATGTAGCTTATTGTATTCTACTCATTAAATCATTTCATTTGATACCTATCACAAGGGGATTTTGAAGAAAAAGGTAATCCGTCATTCTGGGGCGCCCGCCATATTTAATTTAGAATGACGTCATATAGCTAGTCGTATTCTACTCGTCAAACCCTTTCATTTGATACCCATATCAAGATGGTTATGAAGAAAAAGGTAATCCGCCATTTTGGGGCGTCCGCCATATTGGATTTAGAACGATATTAGATATACTATATTGCATTGTCACTAGACTCATACACATATTCAAAATTTCAAAGCTCTAGCTTAATTAGAACTAGTCGAAATTTTGATTGCAATATTTGATCTTAACTAACTTACTAACTAACAAGCGAAGTTAAATAAAAGCTTTTAAAAAGTAAAAAATGTATAAAAATCTTTCGAATTATTTTTTTTCTTTTTCCATTTAGCAGACTAATTACCAAAGTCCAATCTTCCAGTAATGAAAATTTGAATACTTTCTTCCATTTATCTTATCAGTTATCAGTTTTCACCAATTTCTTATGTCAGTATTGATCCTAACCTTCTCATTACATTTAATAAATTTTGTTTCTGTAAAGTATATATTTAAATATGAATACAGAAGTAAGTTTTTTGTTAATAGATTATAATTATATTATAAAAATAATATTTACATTATTAATTTAAAAAATAATTCAAGGTTACACATTAATCATTTCTAATTTATTGTTAGCCAGTTCGATTTTTATTTTTTAACATTTTATATTTAAACACATGGATACTGTGATAATTCTTTTCGTAACTGATATCAATATACAAAGTTTTTCAGCGTTACTGATGTCAACTTTTAGATTCTCTTAAAATTGGTTCTTGTGAGTTTTTCTATGCATTGTTTATGGTGTGAGTGTTCAAAGTGTTCATTATTATATTGTTTACACAGTGTAAAAGTTTTATTACAAAATATAATTGCAATAGTGTCGAATCATAATGGAAGTCAGAGTTAAACAAAATGTAAAATGTTACCCTCTCGGCAACCTCAGAAATTTGATTTTCTGATAAGAAAATGTACCTTTTACAGGACGCTCACAATTAACAAAATAATAAAGTGTATTCTGTATCACTTGCTGTTGTTCCTAAATGTAAATTAGCTGTCGAACGTTTCCAGAATGTTTCTCGGAGCCAGGGGTAAAAGTTAATCAAAATTACTATATCGAGACAATTTTAAAGAAGTATTTGCTACCATATACCGAGGACTATTATTGTATTCAGCAAGACTTAGCTCCTGAACATAAGGCAAAGAAAATAATTGAGTGGTTAAAAGATAATGTTCGAAACATCTGAATGGTCTACGTCTTCTCTAGATTTAAATCATTTGGATTATTTTGTATGGGGCTACATACTAGGAAAAGTAAGCAAAGTGAAACGCTTGAAAATTTATGAATAAAAAAACTTTCGAATAAGATTTGGGATGAAATGCCATCAGATATGATATGTGTCATGTGTGAAAGTTTTTCAGAACAAATGAAACTCGTAATTCGTGAAAAAGGAGATAGATTAGAACTGAACTAATTGTGTGTAACCTCCATAATGTACATGATGAATGGATGAATTTTTTTTTTCAGAAATAAATTATAATTTCCTCAAAATTTACTAATTTATTTGACGTTAGTAATGCTGGGGAACTCTGTATATTGTTGAATGCATTTAAATTAATTTGAAATCATAATATAAACTTTCATCTTTTATATTACAATTTTGATTTTTTATTAATACAGAACTTTTTATTTTAGGTGAATCTTGGGCAAAGACTTCAGAGATTATTGCTCAAAAACTGTAAGTACTCGTATACAATGTGTTGATAAAGTAAGGAACAAAATTCATAACTGCGTCATTTAATGTTTTCAAGCAAAACGCTCGGATATGTCAATTTTAGTTTTTACATTTTTTTTTAAATAACACATTTAACTTAAGAAATAAAATGAAACTTTAATGGCAAAAAATCTTTATTTAACCCCAAAAACAAACAAAATTTAGCGCAAACGTTCAAATTGCTCTCCGTCAACCATTTGTCACTGACCGATACGAGTCTAAACACATTGTACACTTCGCTCAAGGACTCGAGGAGTAATATGCTCCACTTCAGCGCGGATTCTTTGCACAGTCAACACCGAGGGAAATTAAATGTTTGGATGTGGCTATTTGCACATACAGTATGTGCAAGCAATTGGCTATTCGAACATACAGTATGTGCAAGCAATTGGCTATTAGAACATACTGTATGTGCAAGCAATTGGCTATTTGCACTTACTGAATGATTTGAATGTGATCCGAAACCCCTGAACCTAGAAACGTGAAATTTTAGGGGTGTGTTTCTTTTATGACGTAAGTACCCACCAAGGAAATATTTTTCGAATTTTAACCCCTACGGAGGTAAAATGGGGTGTAAATTTTTGTATGGAAAAATATGTTTTGGATGGATTAACTTGAAACTTAAAATAAACACTCTACATTACCAATAATGAAACATGTATTTCAGCATATCCTAGATTTCAATCCATCAGGGGTTGCAAGGGGGTTTTAATTTTATAAAATTTTGGAATATTAATCTACATAACTGTTAATGATATTGAGGTAAATACGGACAAAGAAAGTAATCCATACTAATATTATAAATGCGAAAGTGTGTCTGTCTGTCTGTTTGTTTGTTCACGGCTAAACCGATCTTGATGAAATTTGTCAGAGATATAGATTGCATCCTAAGAATGGACATAGGCTACTTCGAATCTTAAAAATTCATCCCCTAAGAAATTGCAAAGGGGTGGAAATGTTTGTATGGGAAATATTTCACCCCCTGTCACATATTAAGGGTTGTAACTATTTTCATTCGATCCGCCGAGAAAAATACTACGGGAGTGAGGGGTGATAGGGGAAAAACAAACCCCTATCTCCAATAGGAACCGAGATATTTACGATTTTGTAAAATGAATGAAAATCAAAACAAAAGAAAAAATATATATTTCACCCCCTTCCACATATGAAGAATTGTAATAAGTTTCATTCGATCTGGCGGGAAGAATACCATAAGGGTGAAAGTTATTGAGGAAAAACAACAACCTATCTTACTTAGGATCCAAGATATTTAAGATTTATAATAGTGGATCTGTCTCTGTGTTTGTTATTTTTTCACATCTAAACCGCTGAACCGATCTTGATGAAATTTTGTTTGCATTCTAGGAAAGGATACGAGCTATTTCGAATCCCAAAAATACATCCCCTAAGAAATTGCACGGGGGTGGAAATGTTTGTATGGGAAATATTTTACCCCCTCTTACATATCAAGGGTTGTAATTATTTTCATTCGATCCGGCGGGAAAAATATTTCGAGAGTGGGGGTTGAGGGGGGGAAACAACATAGGAACCGAGATATTTACGATTTTGTATAATGAATGAAAACTAAAACAAAAGAAAAAATACATATTTCACCCCCTTTCACATATAAAGGGCTGTAATTAGTTTCATTCAATTTGGCCAAATTTCATCAAGATCGGTTCAGCGGTTTAGCCGGTGAAAAAATAACAAACACAGAGACAGATTCACATTCGCATTTTTATTTCTAAAATCTTAAATATTTCGGTTATTAAGATAGACAAGTTGTTGTTTTTCCCCTATAACTCCCACCTCCGTAGTATTTTTCCCGCCAGATCGAATGAAACTTATTACAATTCTTCATATGTGGAAGGGGGTGAAATATATACATATATTTTCTTTTGTTTTGATTTTCATTCATTTTACAAAATCGTAAATATCTCGGTTCCTATTGGAGATAGGGGTTTGTTTTTTCCCCTGTAATCCCTCACTCCCGTAGTATTTTTCTCGGCGGATCGAATGAAAATAGTTACAACCCTTAATATGTGACAGGGGGTGAAATATTTCCCATACAAACATTTCCACCCCTTTGCAATTTCTTAGGGGATGAATTTTTAGGATTCGAAGTAGCCTATGTCCATTCTTAGGATGTAATCTATATCTCTGCCAAATTTCATCAAGATCGGTTTAGCCGTGAACAAACAAACAGACAGACAGTCACACTTTCGCATTTATAATATTAGTATGGATTACTTTCTTTGTCCGTATTTACCTCAATATCATTAACAGTTATGTAGTTTAATATTCCAAAATTTTATAAAATTAAAACCCCCTTGCAACCCCTGATGGATTGAAATCTAGGATATGCTGAAATACATGTTTCATTATTGGTAATGTAGAGTGTTTATTTTAAGTTTCGAGTAAATCCATCCAAAAAATATTTTTCCATACAAAAATTTACACCCCCTTTTACCTCCGTAGGGGTTGAAATTTGAAAAATATTTCCTTGGTGGGTACTTACGTCATAAAAGAAACACACCCCTAAAATTTCACGTTTCTAGGTTCAGGGGTTTCGGCTCACATTCAAATCATTCAGTAAGTGCAAATAGCCAATTGCTTGCACATACAGTATGTTCTAATAGCCAATTGCTTGCACATACTGTATGTGCAAATAGCCACATCCTAAAATGTTTGGAATGGAATAATCGGACGGCATTTAATAGGGCCTTACTTTTTTGAAGGAAAACTAACAGCACGTTATTTGGTATTTTGCGGTTTGATTTAATGCCTGCTCTGACAGTAATGTTTCCAAATGATCACGAAGCAGATGTACCCCATCAGGATATTTGACTTCAACAAGATATAAAAAACAAAACAAAAAAAATTAGGGTTGTCATTAAAAAAAAACAATAATGACGTCATAGTGCAAAAATTAATGACGTCATAAGTAAAATTTTTATACCGTAAGGTGGCTAATTAAAAACTAAAATTGACGTGTCCGAGCGTTTTGCTTGAAAACATTAAATGACGCAGTTATGAATTTTGTTCCTTACTTTATCAACACACTGTAATACATACATCAAAGAATAAATCGATTAGACAAACTCTACAGGATAATTTTTTTTTCAGTGGTAAAACTCATTGTTGGTGTTATAATTGCGGTCATTATTATGTTACTGGTATGTATATTAATATGTAAAGGACCCCACACTTTCTATATGGAAAAGTGGTTTCAGTTAACTATCCGAAAACCATAATTTTCGAGTTACGAAGACTTTAAGTAGGTACGAATTTCAGAGATATGTTTGTGGAAATAATGTCAAACGAAATAAAATAACACAAGGAATCCATATGTTTAATATTTGTTGGGGGGGGGGGGAGTCTCTTGAGTATGTCTGCATAAAAGATTCATTAAAGTAAAGATTTTACGAAGAGTGGGGGCGGAGACGGGGTAGAACAGTACTAATGATGAGTATATTTTGTTTAAAATATAAGAGAGAAGCTACGAATGCGTGAACTAATATAACAATCAGGACAGACTGAAGAAGTTGGTTGGAAATATTATTTGAACAAGTTGTTATTTTATGCCGTTTACATCTGCATAACCCAAGGTATACCACGTGCAGGTTCAAAATTGGTCCCACATCTCTTTAGGTGGTTCTTGCCTCTCACCATCGGGATGGATTTTTTAACAAGAGTTTTATTTCGTTTGTTATCATTCCCGCACGAAATTCGAACATAAAGTCTTCGTAACTCGAAAATTATGGTCTTTCGGGCTTTGCGCCAATAGAGACTTTTGATTGGCAGGTTAAGGGCTGTAACATATTGAAATTTTCAGAATAACTAACTGAAACCACTTTTCCAAAATGAATGTACGGGGTCCCTTATATTTTAAATTTACCAACCATTCGATCAATCGATGTAAAAATATGATACCTAAATGAAGTAAGTTAATAGTAATAATCATTATGTTATTCTGTAGGCTTTCGTGGCGTTGATCATATATGAACTATATTTACGGGCTGTTGTAATTGAATATGTACACGTTGTTGTATTCTCTCATTTGACGTTTCAGAAACATCCCGGAAACCTTAATTCAAATTATAGTACAGTAAAATTAGCACTAAAATAGCCTTAATAAAGAAAAAATGGAATGATTAGAATACCTGACTTAATTATTTGTAAACAATATGATCTACTATTAAAATACAATTGATACCGGTTATAACGACTTCGAAGGAATCGATCATATTGGTCGTAAAAAGCGGATAGTTGTTATAACCGGTAAAAATGCAATTATAAAAGATTCAGTTGGACTTTTATATTAAGTCGTTAAAACCGATACGTCGCGTCGTATTAACCGATGTCGTTATAACCGGTTTCTTCAAAACTTTTACTAAATAATTTCTTCATTACAATTTATTGTGTCTTCATTTGTGTACAAAATTATTTTTTATATTTTAAATATTTCACTTGCCTAAACGATTAACTTTCCATTTTTAGGGTTCCGAAATATCCGTTAATCTCACTTAGTCGTCCGTCCGTCTGTCCTTTTCACTCAAAGCTCAATAGCTAAAACCTTGAAATTTTTAGTGAACATGTAAAATGACACCCTTTAATAAAGTATGTACAAATATTTTGGAAAAATACTTTTTAGGGGGGGGGGGGGGGGGTGCTAAGAAGCTAAAGCCAGGCAAAAAAAATATTTTTTTACCAAGACATGTGGCACATCAAAATGTGTAACCAAGCTAGTGTAGTTTGACTTTCATTCTTAATTTTATATAAATCAAAAATGACGCCTGCAGGGGGCTTTAAAACAAATAAAAAAAAAGGTATCCAAGGCGTGTGGGGTGTTGAAATGTAGATCTCAGTGAGTGGAATATGACACTGTTTTTTATTTTTATTTTAAATCAAAAACGGCGCTTGCAGGTGGCTCCAAGCAAAATTATTTTCTGTCCTCCCCCCTCTACCTCGGTAACTACTGGCTCGAAAAATCTGAAAAAATAGGTAACGAGGCTTTGGTGAAACTACCAACGACTAATACTAAAGTCACCAATATCATTTCAAATTTCGGAGAAAAGGGGAAGGGTGTCATACATTATTTATTTTAATTTTTTTATCTAGGCATGTGAGGTGTCGAAATGTAGATCTCAATGAGTAGAATATGATAATATTTTTTATTTTTATTTTTAACTCAAAAATGCACCTGTAAGTGACTCTAATCGGCCCACGTAGTATACGAGTATACTTCGGAACCCTTATGGCATACACTGGTGTATGTCTTTACAGATTTTTCCTTATTAAAGCCTAATTTTACTGTACTATTATTGTTTTTGCTTTATACAGGATGGTCTGGTTTGGGATACAGATATTTTATGAGCTGATTCCTTAGCTCAGTGTGAGTAAAAAACTGTAGGGGGGGGTCTATTTTCAACACCCTCTGAGCTACAGGATGTTTAAAAAAGTTTTTTAAGGTAGTACTAGAAACAAAGATAATCTCTTAACTTTCAAAGTATGCAGAGGTTGCCGGGGATTTGACGGTACGAATCGAGAATCGTACCGTCAGATCCCCAGGCAACCTCTGCAAACTTAAAATTAAACAAACTATAGAGCAAGGGTTCCCAACCTTTTTTCCACATATACCCCTTTTGAAAGAATGTTTTTTCTTCATAGACCTCCTTTTATTTAACATTTGAAAAAGTACAAGTAGATAGTAAAAAAAGGTAATTATATTTTGTGTATATAAATATAATGATTTTTTTCAACTATATTTATGTATGTATTATCGAATTTTAAAACAACAAAATTTTCCATAGATCCCCAATAGACCCCTGAAATACTATTGACCAGTGTTTCTCAACCTTTTTTGTGCTATACCCCACCTAAGCCATTTCTTATAAATGTTTTTATCACGGTAAAAAATTTATTTCGTATTGAAAAACATATTTTAAATACAAAAAAAATATTTTATAAATGATATCACTGAATTTACCATATCGAAAATTACACTTTCACTAGTTGGGTGATATAAAAAATATTCACACTGACAAATATTTATTTGAGAGTTTCGTTAGTTGGTGTAATAAATTATTTATTAATTTGACAAATGAAAGGATTTTTAGATAAACATGAAGATAAATAAATAAAATATCCTCAATAAAATATACTTTTTAAATCACAATAACGTAAATAATGTGTTTGCACGCTTTGGAAAAAATGCCAATCTAAACAAACACTTCACATGTAAATTATATTTGACAGAATTCAAAACAAAATATATTGCCGCCGTTGCCGTAGTGATATACAAATTGCGCGCATTCCCCTTGTCCCTCTAGTGCATGCAGGTTGACTCAAAGCCGCCCATAAGAGCTGATTATCTATATATGAATGATTTGTGGTCTTAGGTTCAAATGATAAAATGTCATTTTCATAAAAAATTTCAAAAATTTTATTTTTTTTATTTTAACGTTCCCTTGGAAGTTATGAGATTATATTTGTTTTAAATATTACTAGGCCAGAAAAATCTTACAAAAAAAACCCTAAAATCGCAAAACGCGATGTAAAGCTGCTTTTTTGGTATGTTATTTGGACCCCTTAGGGGAGTGTGAAACTACGTTTTGCAAGCAAAAAAAAGTTGTGCTACCTGCGTAATACGTGAAAAACTGCAAAATTTTCGGACTTTTTTCAGTTTTTGTAGTTCAATTCAAAAACTATGGGTTTTTTGACATTACTTGTTATTATCATTTTGAAAGAATATTAAAATTGAGACAATTTAAGCCAACACACAGCTCCGTATGTATAATAGTTTTTGAGATATTGGGTTTCAAAAATTTACATGGTTTTCAGAAATGTTAAAATTTTGAGTATTGCTTATGTTTTCAGCCGAATATCGACATAACCACTCATACTTAGAGAAATATTGTGAGAAATTTAGTTTTAGTACATTTAATTACCTTTCATTTAAGTGCAAAACAGGGTCTGTAAACCTTATAGTTCTCTTATAATCGTAAAAAAAATTGCAATAATACAAGTTTTAAAATATATACAGTAAAAATAGATTTTTTGAACACAAAAATTCATTCATCAACGAAATTTGGTACATAGTACATACTTAGTTTTATACATAATCTTTAAGAAACCGTTGAGCGTAGTCGACTAAGGGGTGCAGGGGTAGTTTGGTAGGGGGTGAAAATGTGGTTTTTCATAAATAACATCAAGATGGCTTATTTTATTGAAAAATATTTCAGATGTTTTTTGTAGCTGTGTCTTAGACGTTTAATTTGTTTTTTATTTTGTTCCAATACAATAAAAATTGACCGAGATACGGCCGTTACAATCTGACCTGTTTATGTGCGATGTGTGATAACTCAATTTTTGTCTCGGTTCCCGTTTATAATTCGCGTTGCTATTGCACTGATCCATCAATTTTAAATGATATTTATATTTTTCTCATCTAAATTAAATTCTATTTACGTTGGTATCAGTAAAATAACAAAAACTTGAAAATTAAGAAAGATATAACGGTTTAAAGGTAAGCAAAAAACACAATATTTATGAAAAACTCACATTAAGTTTTGACAACCTTCGAGTTCAGATAAAAACAAATTCTATTGATGAATCCATAAGATATGGTATATGCTTTATGAAATTCCTTGGAATTTTTTTAACTCAATTATTATTCAAATTATCAGCAATCAAAGATATATGCACATATGTATTTTTATTCGCGCATATGAGGAAAATGTTATACATCTTAGGATATTCATAATTCAAAGAATAATTAAGATTAAAAAAAATCTATTGGGGAACCTATAGGATATAATAGGTTCTTCACAATTTTGAGTTTTGCGATTTTAATGTAGAATATGACAGGCCTATACCTTGAAGGAACTTTTATAAACACCTTAGCTCAGAGAGTGTTGAAGATCCCTTCCCGTAGAATTTCTTACTCACAATAAGCCAGGGAATCAGCTCCTAAAATATCTGTATCCTTAATCGGACCATCCTGTATTTATGTTCAATTAAAGATACATAAACAGTAATGATCGTAATTATTATAAATATAGTTCAGTGAGTAGTTTTTCGGTTCCCTTGTTAAAGGTAAATTGCGTGTGCGAATGAAAAATAATATCTATTTAGAATGTGGCATTGTATAATAAGATTAACTTATAACTTCCAAAGTAACGTAACTAGAGCAACAAAAATAAATCAGTTTTACAGGTAACTAACTAACATATTTTATTACCACATAGGTATTAAAGGTACTTTTGGGGAAAAATGTCATTTTCATAAAAAAATTCCAAAAAAATAAATAAAACTGACCCAGGACCCATTGTGATTGCTCTAGTCACGTTACTTTGGTAGTTATAAAAAGGTATTTGTTTTAAATGTTACCCTGAAGGAACTTTTGTAAACAACCTGTAGCTCAGAGGTTGATGAAGATAGACCATCTCTTCCCGTACAATTTTTTAGTCACAATGAGTCTTAGCTATTATAAATATAGTTCAGAAAGCAGTTTTTCGGTTCCCTTGTGAGAGGTAACTTGCGTGTGCGAATGAGTGTTATGTATTTACACACATGTAACATATTACACGTATTCTACATATTACATACACCCTATATTACATATTACACCCACACATTACATTCGCAGACATAATGCATTCATACATATTATATTTCAAGTGATAAACACAATATTGCACCAGCCCAAATCTTATCATATTATATTTGCAAATCATATAGTTATATATCTACCCACGATATTTTTACGTGGTCTCTTTCAAGCAAAGTTCAAATCAATTAGTTAAAAGTAAGCGAAGACATAACATCGTCTTCAAAAATCATTGGAAAGTACTTTTGTTGTTATCACCTGAACAATTAACAATACATTATAATTACATATCCACACACATAATATCATTAGTTATCTTCAATAAATATATATAAAAAGTAATGTGTTATCTTTAATTGTTCCACGACCTGCATAACATCAGATTGGTAATTTACGTAACAACAACTTGGTACAGTCACAAGGACTTACCATAACATGAGAAATAAAATCTATTTAGAATGTGGCATTGCAATTATTTATAACTAATTGTAAGTAATATGTATGTTGTGTCTAACCGTATGTCATTTATTGGCTGAAGCTATAAATTAAATAGGTTCATGCACGAAAACACAAATATTTCAATTAAATGGTTGCAGTTGCTTCGATTGTTGATGTTTCAAATTACAATTTTAATTTGATATTAATATAGAATTTTATTTCAGGAAAATAATAACGAAAATTTTTGGCCAAATATCGGAGAAATAGTTCGTAATTTTTGTAAGTTTTGTATGTTATTGTCTTATTGTATACAGAATGAGTCATATCAGGTGGAACAAACTTGAACAGTTAATCGAGAAAAATATTTCAAGTAAAAAAGTTTATATGGACAATAATGAACATGTGTTCGAAAATTCTGCATGAGGGAGCTACAATCCCCAAAGATTTTGTATAAATTTAGTTTTTAATTAATATCTGGAGACCCCATTGCGATACAGTTATGAAATTTGATACCTTGTTTAGTATTAATACTTGTTATCGATTTCTTGTATCAACCAATGATTATTATTTAGATCAGAGATGTATGAGGCTAGTGGGCCCACCGATTTTTACTATGTATTTTTATGTTATTTATTTTTTTCCAATATTTGGCACTTTTATAAGGTCATATGCCACAAAATACACAAAAATATATTTGTTAATTTGTCGTAAGATCAACCGTTTACGAGAAATACGATGGCAAAGATAGTATTGCAGAATTTAACATAATATAGATACTTCAAACTACACAAAATAAATTTATATTCTTGTTCTAGGATTGAAAGTAAGAAAAAAAGTTTATTAATATATACTTCCAAAAATGCATCCTTATCAAGAGATAACAATTTTTAGTTTCGTTTTTTAGTCAAATTAGTAAAGTACATTACACTAATACAACTAACTATAGATAAATAATAATATGTAGATCTAAGAGGAACATTTATATGAACCTTTTTTTCTTGTTTTTAGTTCTAGAACAAGAATATAAATTTATTTTGTTTAATTTGAAGCCTTCGTATTTAGTTACATTCTGCAAAACTGTATTTACCATCGTATTTCTCGTAAACGGTTGGTCTTATGATAAATTAACAAAGTGTATTTATGTGTATTTTGTGTCATATGACCTTATAAATGTGCTAAATATAATAAAAAAATAAGAACTAGCAAGTACTAGATCAAAACCAGAGGGCCCACAGGCTCCATATATCCCTGTTCTAAATAATCATAGTTTAATACTGGAAATTGATAACACGTATTAATACTGATCCGAGTATAAATTTTCATAACTGTATCTCAATGGGTTCTCCAAATATTAAATAAAAACTAATTTTAGGCAAAATCTTTGGGAGTCTGTAGCTCCCTCACGAAGATTTTTCAGACTCATGTTCATATGAACTTTTTTGCTTGAAATATTTTTCTCAATCAACTGTTCAAGTTTGTTCCACCTGATATACTATACAGATGTCCGGTATTATAAAATACCTAGCAAATTTGCAAGCTTGCTGGCACTCTCAAATGAGATATTAAACGTATATGACAGTTCTCTTTGAGTTTTTAATAGATAATTGCAGGCGCAATAAGTTGTTTTTTTACCATTTTTACGCTAAGTTAGTAAATAGGTGCACTTTATAGTAAATATACCTTACATACCTTTTTTTACTTCCTATGTATGAAACTATCTGTCAAAAACTTAGAGAACTGTCGTATAAGTTTGATACCACATTTGAGAGTTCTTGAAAGCTTGCAAATTTGTTAGCTCCTTAATACCGGGCAAGAATGTTCGATAGAACCGAGTGATCATTGCTAACTTGGAGCTAGAAGATCATTTAATTGGGCAAAGTTGCAGTATTTTGTTCGATATGGCTGTGTCAAATATACAATTAAATGTCGAATTTAATAGATATATTGAAATATAACTTTTTTTAATGGAATATCCTGTATATTATAATATTATTGAATTTTATAGCTGACAATGAGAATGTTCCCTTTATAAAAGTGTTATACATGCATGGTGGTAAAATTGATAAAAAACAAGTTATAAAATGAATAGAATATAACAAATGATAAAAAATAAATAAAACAATAATTTCAGGTATGTGTGTCTTATTTCGCCGATTTTTAACGTTTTTGATTACTTATTATTCATAAAAAATATAATTAATTATATTAAATAACTTTTTTCTTTAACAAATAAATTGAAAAACATTGAAAAGCGAACAAATGACACAAAAACCGGAAACTATTGTTCTAAATGTTTTAATCATTTGTTTGCATTTTATTAAATCTGTATAGCACATTATTTTCATTGCAATGATCACACGGTTCCCGTGAACAGCCTGTATAATTTCAATACATTTTGATTTATTTTCAGTGACAACTACATTAGAAGAAATTCTAGACCTCACATTTGATGCATAATAATATTTACTCTATTATTGATTAATATAATACTTATTGAATATTGTATTATTGAGATTATCTAATATGGTAGGTACAAGTTCTTTTTTCTTAATAATTTTTAATATAATACTCCTTCCTGTAATATACATAATAATGAATGATTAATGTATTTACGTATATTAAGTTGGAAATGCCCTTATAGCAGCCTGCAAAAAAAATATGTGGAGATTTTGTAGCTTTTTTGTACCAATTTTGTATGCCTATAATTAATTTTGTACCTTACCCCGTTTTCGAGAAAACTCAAAACTGCTAGCTTAATATTTAAGTTAGCAGTTTGCGCGATATCTTTGGTTCCAATTTATCTAGCGCTACGTGTCTGGTACCTGAATTTGTGTTTTTGAAAGTGCTTATCGAAAAAGTGGTCAAAAAAAATTTTATGTATTTTCAATCTCAAAATCAGCCAAAAATAAAAAATTGATCCACATAAAAAAATAAAATAAAAAATACAATTTTTTATCGTGCTACCAAGTAATTAGTACTTAATGCAATTTGTATGCTATCAAACACTGTTCTTATCAAGAAGGATTACAAAATATAGGTATCAATCTGTAATTTCTACTAAAAAAAATACTAAATACTCTTCTATTTAGTAAAATTTATCCGTACAAAGTATCCTATGACTCATACAACCTTATTAAGGTTTACTAAATACAGTACATATATTTTTAGTGCAGGTTGCTATGTAAAACAAATTAAAAATTAGTTTGAATGAAGAAAATTGACAAATATCCTACCGCGCGAATTTTAAAAACGCTTTTAGTTCATAAAAAATATCCGTACAAATTATCCTATGACTAATAGAACTTTATTAAGGTTTACTAAATACAGTACATATATTTTTAGTGCAGGTTGCTATGTAAAACAAATTAAAAATTAGTTTGAATGAAGAGAATCGACAAATATCCTACCGCGCGAATTTTAAAAACGCTTTTAGTTCATAAAAAATATCCGTACAAATTATCCTATGATCAAACCCATTTCTAATTTGTTTTACATATCAGCCTGCACTAAAAATATATGTATTGTATTGAGTATTTAGTAAACCTTAATAAAGTTCTATGAGTCATAGGATAATTTTTACGGATATTTTTTATGAACTAAAAGCGTTTTTAAAATTCGCGCGGTAAGATATTTGTCGATTCTCTTCATTCAAACTAATTTTTAATTTGTTTAACATAGCAACCTGCACTAAAAATATATGTACTGTATTTAATAAACACTAATAAGGTTGTATGAGTCGTAGGATACTTTGTACGGATAAATTTTACTAAATATTTTTTTTAGTAGAAATTACAGATTGATACCTATATTTTGTAATCCTTCTTGATAAGAACAGTGTTTGATAGCATACAAATTGCATTAAGTACTAATTACTTGGTAGCACGATAAAAAATTGTATTTTTTATTTTATTTTTTTATGTGGATCAATTTTTTAATTTTGGCTGATTTTGAGATTGAAAATACATCAAATCTTTTTTTTGACCACTTTTTCGATAATCACTTTCAAAAACACAAATTCAGATACCAGACACGTAGCTCTAGATAAATTGGAACCAAAGATATCGCGCGGACTGCTAGCTTAATATTTAAGTTAGCAGTTTTGAGTTTTCTCGAAAACGGGGTAAGGTACAAAATTAATTATAGGCATACAAAATTGGTACAAAAAAGCTACAAAATCTCCACATATTTTTTTTGCAGGCTGCTATAAGGGCATTTCCAACTTAATATACGTAATGTATTTCATAGAAAAAACTACTGATCTGATATAGTATATGTCGCAGCGTGATTGTAACTTTAGCCGTTTTGTAAATAATTTAGTTTAAAAGCGGGAATTCAATCTCCATCTTTGTTAGGACAATTTTTGGGGTGAAAGGGGATTAATATAGTATAAAAATGGAGATTCAATATCCGCTGCAACGAACTGTAGGAATTTTAACGTTTATTTTATTTGACAGAGTTATTAAAAACAGTTCGTTGCAGCGGGTTTTTTTTTTATAATATATTAATCCCATTTCGCTTTAATAGATTGCCCTAACCAAGGCGGAGATTGAATTACCGTTTTTAACTTAACAGAAAGATTAACCTGCTTATTTAACCCCAAAAAATTGCCCAAACCAAGGACAGTTAACGTGTATATTATAAGAGCATCAACATTTTACAAAATTGCTAGCCGCTTTGTAAAGCGACTAAATTTACAATCCGTCTGCGACATATACCGGGTGTCCAAGATAAGTGTGTATTGCAGTGCCGGTCATCATAATAAAAAAGTAATTGGTAATGTCTAAAAAAAAGGTTAAAAAAGGCACTTGATATAATTAGTGCTTAGGGCATCACATAGTCTAAATCCGTCACTGGTGTAATGCATAGGGATATACTAACAGATGTGGTTAAATCAGATTATTTGTAAGAAAGGGGTGAGTATTAGGTATCTACTTTTTGTTTGCGGTTTCTTAAAACACTTTTTTGTTATTTAGAATTTTTATATCACTTTTAGTTTCCGAGTTACAAGTCCTAACTTTAGTTTTTCTTATAGTCAACTTACTTAGTGGTTCATAAGAAAAACTAAAATTAGGACTTGTAACTCGAAAACTAAAAGTTATATAAAAATTCAAAAAAATGTTTTAAGAAAAAAAGAAAAGTTAGTCATTTAAAGAAATTCTGAATTTTCAGTTCTTTGGGTATACCTCCTAACCCATATAAAATTATTAGTCTTTTTTTATATAGTAATACTCACCCATTTCTTACAAATAATTAATCTCATTTAACCACATCTGTATCTCTCACCGTTTAGAATATCCCCATGCATTTCACGCTTATCTTGAACAACCTGTATAAACTATATACAGTGTGTTGATAAAGTAAAGAACAAAATTCATAACTGTGTCATTTAATGTTTTCAAGCAAAACGCTCGGACCCGTCGATTAGTATTTTTAGTTGCGGATTTTTTGACATAAGAAAATTATATACAGGGTGTCTCAAGAAGAACATACGCAGTCTTAATTGATTTTTTTAAATGGAACACCCTATATATTATACCATTTTTGAATTATACGATAAATTCTGAACACTTTTTGTACGCATACCATATCTCTAAAATCAAAGGATTATGGAATAATGACGTTTGAAATGTGTCTCAAGATGAATATATGCAGTCATCACTGATATTTTTTAATGGAACTGCCTGTATATTATGCCATTTTTGAATTGTACAATAAATTCTGAACACTTTTTGTACTACATACAACAGCTCTAAAATCAGTGGTTTTTGGAATAATGACGTTAAAAATGTTATAAATAAATAAAAAATTAATGAACTTTAATAATAATAAAACATACAAAAGAAATAAAATTATTTCAAAAACCACTGATTTTAAAGCTGTGGTAAGTTATACAAAAAGTGTTCTGAATTTACTGTACAATTCAAAAATGGTATAATATACAGAATGTTCCATTAAAAAAAATCAATAATGACTGCATATATTCATCTCGAGACACATTTCAAACGTCATTATTCCATAAACCACTGATATTAGAGATATGGTATGCTGTACAAAAAGTGTTCAAAATTTATCGTATAATTCAAAAATGGTAGAATATATAGGGTGTTCCATTTAAAAAAATCAATTATGATTGCGTATCTTCTTCTTGAGACACACTGTATATAATTTTCTTATGTCAAAAAATCCGTAACTAAAAATACTAATCGACGTGTCCGAGCGTTTTGCTTGAAAACAATAAATGACGCAGTTATGAATTTTGTTCCTTACTTTATCAACACACTGTATGAACTTATGTAGGATAATTCTGTTCTAACCTCTCGTTCTATAATAATACACCTTAGAAACTACTGAACCGGAACTTATCCTGGAACGGTAATTGTTAACCGTAACTAAGTCATTATTTTAACAAAGAGAAATGGTTAGACCATAGGGGTTCATTGTAGAAATTAAATACTTTACCCTTATTTTTAAAAATCTCCATACTTTCATATAGCAATCTAAATTTTTACTATTAGTTACCGCTTTAACTAAATTTAGATTAAGCGCTCAAATTTTTTGGCGTTTCATCTTAAAAAGGAGGCTTTCCTGAAAGATAGTAAAATTTTTAATAAATGATTCAAACACTAGAAAGTTCAATCTTTAGAACTTTTTTTTTAACTATGACCATTTTTCGCAGAGATTTAGCTATTTAAAAATACCTAAATATATTTATTAGTAATCCCTTAATTTTGCATTTTAGTGTAGTTGTTATGTAAAATATTTAATTCCGACAATGATTCAACCGTTCTCCCTTGTTAAAATAATGGCTCAGACACGGTTAACGTTTACCGTTCAAGGATAAGTTCCGGTTCAGTAGTTTCTAAAGTATATAAACAGTCGTAATAATTTTAGAAGTTAGTGTCTTAAGGACCTTGATTGCTATTGAAACACACAGTGGCGTACCCTACAAATAAATTTGTTTGTTTGTTGTAATTATAGTATATTATTTTCATTATTTTATCAATCATAATTGTTAAATTAGTAATGTATATTGATTAGGGAGAGGTCTAAAACTCCCCCCCCCCCTTGGGCGCGCCATTGGAAACAAAGTAAATTTTACAATTTTTAAGGTTAGGGAATATGAATTTGATAAGTCTTAACCATAGTTTTTGTTTGTTGTTTTTGTATACAAGCCAATAATACATATATTATTATAGAATCATACATATTATTTTACATCAATATATTTTTTTTAGGATATAATAGAATAATTTTGAGAAGCGAAGATGGTAGGATCGAATTACATGTAGAGGTCCCCAGGTGATTTCTTAACATTTTTACGTAAAATAAAGAGTTAAGTCAAAATCTAAATGTATCACCTGGGGACTATTTCTATAAAAAAACATTATCTTTGTAGTAGTAGTAGAAAATATGTCTTGATATTTTTATAAAATTTGTAATTTTTTAATAAATAAAATTTTTCTTAGCATTGTTTTATTGCAACACTAAAAACATTAACTATCAAATTATATATAAGAATTAATTTAATTAATCACATTTATACTATTTTTAATGATACATAAATACATAGGTGTATGTTTAAAATTAGCAGTAATATAAAATTAAATCTAACAAGCCGTGGGGTGGATGCGACCCTCGAACCCTTTAGGTCCACACAACTAGCTTCCCAGCATTGTATGACTATCAATACATTAATACTGATCATTTACTTACTGTTTTTTCACTATTATAAAAAAAACAAAATAAAGGACCCCGCAGAATCCTTATGGGAAAAGGCTTTTGGTCAAACTCTTTGAAACTTTGGATTCTAATAGTCCTTGATGAGTAGATCAAAAGTGTCAATGGGCACTAAGTTCTAAAAACTCAAACTTTTAAGAAATAGCCTTTTCTGGGGTCATGCTCGTTTTATTTTACAATAAAAATTTTTGTGGAACCTTAATTTTTCCATAACTATTTGTACGTGTTTCCAAAGTATTCTATAATCTATTGCCACCATAAATAAGTCAACTTTTAATTTGTTTGGCAAATGGCACGTAAACTATTAGACTACAAGCCCATGGAAATAAACTGCCTTGGCAGGCACGAGACTTTTTTATACATCATGACACCGAAGTATTAATATGTGATTACTTTTATAATTTAATATTTGATTTTAAAATTGTTTACTTACAAAATGATTTTCACTGAATGAAATTGATACATTGTATTTAATATTGACATTAAATATTAAACGAAATCAATTAAGAATAGTGATTATTGTATTAACTATTTATTTTGCTAGAATTCAATTATGCCACTTTTAATAATAAATGCCAAAATTTTCATAGATAACTAGATTTTTTGTATTATACAAATCATTTTTAAATTAAAACCATTAAAACTAAAATAATTCTTTTTTTGGTTAATTCATAAGATACAACAAAAAAAATAGAACATAAATTATAGAAAATAATATTCTCTACAACTTGTATCTCAAACATTTTTTTCTAATACCTATAACCGTTTAAAAAATAAATCGAAAAAATTAAATTTTTTAGAAAATCAATTATTTCCTAAAAACAAATTTTGGGGGGGGGGGGGGGGCAGGTTAATGGATAGAACATAAATTATAGATAAATACCCTCTAAAACTTTGATCTAAAACCTTTTTTTTCTAATGTGCACCGTTTATGCATCATTACACCGAGTATTAATATGATTACTTTTATAATTTAATAGGTATTTGATTTTAAAATTTTTTACTTACAAAATGATTTTCAATGAATGAAATTGATACATTGTATTTAATATTGACATTAAATATTAAATGAAATAAATTAAGATTAGTGATTATTGTATTAACAAGTATTTATTTTGCTAGATTTCAATTTTGACAGTTCTAAAAATAAATTCCAAAATTTTCATAGATCATTAGATTTTTACTTTTTTATACATACATGAAATGTAATGTATAAATATAGTGATCACGAAAAAAATCGAACTCGAGATTTTAACGGAATTACACGTTTTGAGGGTCCCTGAATCATATACAACCATTAACTCAATGACGTCTGTGTGTGTGTGTGTCTGTCTGTCTGTCTGTGTGTCTGTGAACGCTCTACAGCTAAAACTGTTAGACTTACGAACGTGGAATTTTGAACTTAAGGTTCTTGTACACTCTAGATGTGCACCTCCTATTTTTGAAAACCATCACTAAACCGGAAACGGATGTTTACTAGAGAAGTTTTGGAATTTTTCGAATTATTTTTGAAACGGTGCACAGTAGAAAAAAATGTTTTAGATCAAAGTTGTAGAAGGTACTTTTATCTATAATTTATGTTCTATCCATTTTCCCCCCAAAATTTGTTTTTAGGAAATAATCGATTTTCTAAAAAGATGTATTTTTTCGATTTATTTTTTAAACGGTAGGTATTAGAAAAAAATGTTTGAGATACAAGTTGTAGATAATATTATTATCTATAATTTTTATTCTAATAAGTTTTCACAAAAAAAAATTGTGGAAGGAAATAATCATTTTTTTTATTTATATTTCAAACTGTTCATATCAGAAAAAAATGTTTACAAGAAAAGTTGTAGAGAACGTTATTTTCTTTAATTTATGTTCTATTCTTTTTTTTGTATCTTTTATGAATTAACCAAAAAAATAATAATTTTCGTTTTAATTTAAAAATAATTTTAATAATCTAGTTATCTATGACAATGGAGGAATTTATAATTATACAACTGTCAAAATTAAAGTCTAAGAAAATAAAAACATAAGTATTCAATAATCAATAATCCTAATTTGTTTTGTTATTAAAATTATAATGTATCCATTGCATTCACTGAAAATCATTTTGTAAGTAAAATATTTAAAAATCAAATGTTAAAAAATAAAATTAATCATATTATCAATACTTTGGTACCTATCATGATGTATAAAAAAGTCTCGTGCCTGCCAAGGCAGTTTATTTGTATTATGATATCATTTTTAACTTAAAACTAAAATTATTCTTTTTTTGGTCAATTCATAAGATACAAAAAAGAATAGAACATAAATTATAGAAAATAATATTCTCTACAACTTGTATTACAAACATTTTTATCTAATACCTACCGTTTAGAAAATAAATCGAAAAATTTAAATTTTTTAGAAAATCGATTATTTCCTAAAAAAAATTTTGGGGGGGAAAAAGAATAGAACATAAATTATAGATAAAAGTACCATCTACAACTTTGATCTAAAACATTTTTTTCTACTGTGCACCGTTTCAAAAATAATTCGAAAAGTTCAAAAATTGACACCAGTAAACATCCGTTTCCGGTTTAGTGATGGTTTTTAAAAATAGGAGGTGCACATCTAGAGCATAAAAGAACCTTAAGTTTAAAATTCCACGTTCGTAAGTATTACAGTTTTGGCTGTAGAGCGTTCACAGACACACACACACACACAGGCAGACACACAGACGTCATTGAGTTAATGGTGGTATATGATTCAGGGACGCTCAAAACATGTAATTCCGTTAAAATCTCGAGTTCGAATTTTTTCGTGATCACTATACTTTATTTATACATTACATTTCATGTATGTATAAAAAAGTAAAAATTAACCTGTGAAATGAACCAACGTGAATAAGGCTTAGAAGGCTGTTACTATATCATAAAATAACTCTGAGCGCTATGCCGTCATTTCTGAGCGGTACAGGTGAGTACGTGAGTAAATAGAATTTCTCAGGTACAAGTGAGGAATTACGACTAATTATTAATGTACGGCTTTTTTATAGTTTATAGATGATTAAAAATAAATGTCGAAAAACCTAGTGCCGTACTAAAGTGGTGGTGCCGGAAGTTATAAATATAATAAAAAAATATATATGTTTTTTGGTTATAAACCAATTCAATTGTTTTATAGAACCAACAATATTAATAGCCAAGAACTTGCTCTGAAAAATTATTTATCTACTGGTGAAAACCACACTAAAATCGGTTCAGTAGTTTTCGAGATTAGCATAAAAGATACAAAAATAAGCTTCTTTTTATATAGCTAGAGTTAATTCAATGTAAAAAAATCAATTTTCACAAAAATTGTGTAGTTTATAATATATGTACCTCAAATAACTCAAAAATTACTAAACCGATTTTCACTAAAGCCGCGGTCACATTAGGCTGGTTTACCAGCGCTGCTTTACCAGCGCTGGTAGGAACACCAGCAACCAGCGGCTGGTAAGGGTTCACACTACATTTTTCATTCGGCTGGTTTACCAGCGCTACTATAACTGTAGTAACCATAGTAACCAATGGTTTGTTGTCGATTCACATCATATTGCACACCCCAAGCAGGCTCTGCTTGGAAGTGTGTTCTACTCTCGTCCTAAAATCGTTTTTCGTATATAAATTGATAAAATGAGTATTATATCTTAAATTTCTTCAGTATCTCACTTACATTTTTACATTTTCTGATAGAAAACATTACAGTCTCCATTTTTGCTTAGTTTAATATCGATCGGTTTTAATTTTCTGTTATAAAAATATAAATAAAGTTCAATTTGTCGATTTAACCCCCTTTTCTGATAGAAACGCCGAACTCCAGGTTACAATTCGAAATAAATTTGCACCAATCCTTTTGAATTCACTTCATCTATTATCAGAATAGAACCCTATTAAAACTCAACAAAATTGGATAACTAGAAGTAACGAAATTTGGAGTTTATTTAAACAAAAATTCATATTTTGACAAGAATTATTTTTACAAATAGAGTATGTAGCTAGAAGTTCAAGAAACATACGTTAGGCGCTAGTGGCGCTATTTCCTTATATGTCATTGCAAATTACATGTATTATAATAATTACATTGTGTTAATTAATATATAAATACATGTACATACATCGATACGTGCTGTATTTTAATTATTTTATTTAAAGCCAATCAATCTTTTTAATCACGATAAAATTTGGTAAGTTTGCATTTTTAAAACAAATATATAATATAATTAATTATAACCTATAAACGTGTTACTTTTTTGTATATTTCATTTTAAATGCTAGACATCAGGTGAACACAGCTTTTATCACTGCAATATGTGGATGTATTTATCTGTTTAATTATTATTATTAATTTTTTTATTTACTATATACATTTTACAAAAAAAAATATATTTTATATAAAAATTGTAAATTAAAATGATTGTTGTTTTATTGCAATACATCCTAAATTTAAATAAAAAAAGGTAATAATCGATTGATATCAAGATTCATTGTTGATTTTCTAAAAAATCTTAATGAGTGATAAACTTCATATTATATATTTTTATAATATTAATTACCTCCAATATTTTTTTAAAACATCCTTTTAAGTTTCACTAAATATATTGTACCGTATTTATTTGATATATGTTGATACATTTTTTTAAGTTTAAAGGGTGTGCATTTTATGGTCTAGCCATAGTATTTAAAATTGTGACAGTTCTGAGAATATGTCTTCTTTACCTGTATCGTTTAACTAAATTAATATATATTAATAATTATCAACTGAATTAATGTAGGTATTATTTATAATTTTTTGTTGTCAAATTAATTATACAGTTTTTTAAATAAATGATTTTTCTAGCTTACTATGTCGTCTGTTAAATATATAAATATAGTTTAATAATATTTTGTACAAAAATTTGTATATTAATAATTTGTCTATGAACAAATTAAAAGTAATTAATTAAAGTAGGTTAGTGCCGGCCAATAGAAAGTGAGAACGGAGTCACGTGATCGGCTGGTAGCTGGTAAAGTTGGACATGCGCTACTTTACCAGCGGCTGCTAAAATCACCAGCCGGCTGGTAAAGCAGCGGCTGGTACTGGGTTCACACTACGCTACTAGTCGGCTGCTACCAGCGCTGGTAAACCAGCCTAATGTGACCGCGGCTTAACAGAATCTTTATTGTTATTTGAGGTAATTATACACTACACAATTTTCACAAAAATTGATTTTTGTACAATTAATTAACTGTAGCTTATTTTTGTGTTTCTTACCGCTAATCTCGGAAACTACTGAACCGATTTTAGTGCGGTTTTCACCAGTAGATAAATAATTTTTCAGAGCAGGTTGAATTTAATTGGTTAATGATCAAAGAACGTAAAAATAAGATTTTTTTACATGTTTTAAAAACGAAAATTTTTCATTGAAAGTACTAATTAATAGCTACATCTTGGATTTTTTTTTTAAATCGATAGTTTAGAAATTAGAGAGGGAGGGCACTCTGATATCCACTTTGATATCAGAGCACTCTGATATCTCGTGACTGAAGGGTTAAAATTAAAATATTTTTAAATATTTGTTTTTGCATTTTAAGAGACATATCTAAAAAAACCCAATCAATGTTTTCAGTGATTTTTTTCAGTCTATGAATATAGTTTACATAATACATGATAATATTTTTGTTTAACCCTTATGTGTGTGACAAGGTCCCCGGGTAGCATATGTATTTCCAAAAACCCGTCTAGTACAGAGCAACGGACGAAAATTGTACTCTATAAGGCACTGGAGTTTGGAAAGAGTTTAATTGATATTTGCACTACAAACCCCAGTCGAGTACAGAGCATTCTTAGACTGATTGTGAGCTGAGGCTAATGTTAGATGCGTTACAACATTAAATTGATAGGTTTTTATATTAATAGTTTTCATATGAAAGCTAATATTGAATAATTAAAATTTATATTATTAAGTAGATATGTATGTAAAATTTATAATTATTATACAGGGTGATTCAGCACTGTCGTGCCAAACTTGAACAGTAGATTGAGAAAAATATTTTAAGCAAAAAACTTCTAATAACTATGTGTCCGGAAATTTATCCTTAGGGAAACACAGGCCTCCAAAGATTTTACTCAAAATTAGTTTTAATTTAATATTTAGAGAACCCTTTGTGATAGAATTATGAAATTTAGTATTTGGTTTAGTAATAATATCTGTTATCGATTTCTAATATTAACCAATTATATTTTAGGCCAGGGCTGTATGGGGCCAGTGGGCCCATCGATTTTGATCTTGTAATTGTTTGTTCCTTAATTTTTTTCCTGAGTTGATACTTTTATAAGATTATATGACACAAAATACACAAAAACATACTTTGCTTGTTTGTCATAGGATAAACCGTTTTCGAGAAATATCGATGGAAAAGAAAGCATGCAGAATTTAACTTAATACGGATGTTTGAAATTACAAAAAATAAATTTATATTCTTGTTCCATGATAAAAAATAAAACAAAAAGTTAATATATATATACCTCCGAAAATGCATCCTTATCCACAAATAGCCATTTTTAGTTAGTTTTTTTAGTCATGTTAATAAAGTATGATACATGTAACAGTAATAGAACTGGCTATAGATCTTACAGGATTCATATTAGGAGGTTTATTTATCTGAACTTTATTCTTACCTTTAATCATAGAAAAAGAATATAAATTTATTTTTTGTAATTTCAAACATCCGTATTAAGTTAAATTCTGCATGCTTTCTTTTCCATCGATATTTCTCGAAAACGGTTTATCCTATGATAAACAAGCAAAGTATGTTTTTGTGTATTTTGTGTCATATAATCTTATAAAAGTATCAACTCAGGAAAAAATTAAGGAACAAAAAATTACAAGATCATAATCGTTGGGCCCACTGGCCCCATACAGCCCTGGCCTAAAATATAATTGGTTAATATTAGAAATCGATAATACATATTATTACTAAACCAAATACTAAATTTCATAATTCTATCACAAAGGGTTCTCTAAATATTAAATTAAAACTAATTTTTAGTAACATCTTTGGAAGCCTGTAGTTCCCTAAGGAAAAATTTCCGGACACATAGTTATTAGAAGTTTTTTGCTTAAAATATTTTTCTCAATCTACTGTTCAAGTTTGGCACGACAGTGCTGAATCACCCTGTATAGATGATTATGTATAAATTTTATCTGACATTATTCAATATTAGCTTTTATAAGAAAACTATTAATATTTAATATAAAAACCTATAAATTGTATCTGTAAAGAATACAGTTATCAATAAAACATATTTGAATGTTGTAACGCATCAAACATTAGCCTCAGCTCAGTCTGAGTATGCTCTGTACTCGACTGGGGTTTGTAGTGCAAATATCAATTAAACTCTTTCCAAACTCCAGTGCTTTACAGAGCACAATTTTCGTCCATTGCTCTGTACTGGACGGTGAATTGCAGGCGGATTTTAGTATACTAAAGTCCTTATAAAGTATACCGTGTCTTTGGTGTATTAAATCCTTCATAACTCCTTCCGGTCGCGAGATATCGCAATGTTACCTACTGTTAATCTTTCGTTGGGGGGGGGGGGGGGGTATAGCTTCTTTCATGACCATATCATTTTTTAAATTAAAGGTGTTATGAATGATAAAAGGTTCAAATAATTCATTCAGATAATTATGCCAACCACGGGGATACACAGTGTGTTGATAAAGTAAGGAACAAAATTCATAACTGCGTCATTTATTGTTTTCAAGCAAAACGCTCGGACACGTCGATTAGTATTTTTAGTTGCGGATTTTTTGACATAAGAAAATTGTATACAGGTTGTCTCAAGAAGAACATACGCAGTAATAATTGATTTTTTAAATGGAACACTCTATATATTATACCATTTTTGAATTATATAATACACTTTTTGTACAACATACCATATCTCTAAAATCAGCGGTTTATGGAATAATGACGTTTGAAATGTGTCTCAAGACGAATATATGCAGTCATCATTGATTTTTTTAAATGGAACTTCCTGTATATTATGCCATTTTTGAATTATACAATAAATTCTGAACACTTTTTATACAGCATACAATAGCTCTAAAATCAGTGGTTTTTGGAATAATGACGTTAAAAATGTTATAAATAAATAAAAAATTAATGAACTTTAATAATAAAATATACAAAAGAAATAAAATTATTTCAAAAACCACTGATTTTAGAGCTGTGGTAAGTTGTACAAAAAGTGTTCAGAATTTACTGTACAATTCAAAAATGGTATAATATACAGGAAATTCCATTAAAAAATATCAATGATGACTGCATATATTCATCTTGAGACACATTTCAAACGTCATTATTCCATAAACCGCTGATTTTAGAGATATGTATGCTGTACAAAAAGTGTTCAAAATGTATTGTATAATTCAAAAATGGCATAATATATAGGGTGTTCCATTTAAAAAAATCAATTATGACTACGTATGTTCTTCTTGAGACAACCTGTATACAATTTTTTTATGTCAAAAAATCCGCAACTAAAAATACTAATCGACGTGTCCGAGCGTTTTGCTTGAAAATGTTAAATGACGCAGTTATGAATTTTGTTCCTTACTTTATCAACACACTGTATCTTCAGTTCACTCAGTAAATTAATGTGGGAATAGATTTTTCTTTCATAAACTACTCTTTACACCAAGCTGGTCCATACATGACAACTACGTGAAAAAACCGTGAAAATCACATCGGGAAATTCTGTTCATTGTATAAATGTGCGGTGTATACATATTACGTCAGTTAATAAAACTAATCCCACTATAATATAAACCCTGCGTATATATATATAAATATATATTTGTGTGTCTGACCGGTGACTATAAATTTATGGATTCATAAACGTTTCACTAGATTTTTTTCATTTTTTCACAATACTTAGATTCATCTTTGATACAGTGCTTAGGCTATTTATTTTATTCAAAATTATAATAGTTTTTGGGATATGATTTTTTTCGTGTGACGAAACGAAAAAATTCACTAAAATTTATCCGTAAAACTGAATTTACGATTTAGAACCATAGTGTTTTGTTTCGAAATTTGTAGCATTTCGGCGTGCTCTGGTTGATTAAAATGACGTTAGACCTGTCATTTTTCGTAAAACCACGTGCTTTTTGACGTCTGAACTGTCATATATTTTATGACGTTTATAAAAATATTAAATTTTTAATGTAATTGTTCACAAAGTTTCAAATTTGTTCAAAAAAAGTTGTACAACTGATGTAATCTATCTAAAAATTTATAATTTATAATAATTAAGCCAGGGACGGTGTTTTAAAAATATTTAAATTTGCATTTTCTAATAAAATTGTATTAAATATAATTTTTAATCGTTTTGTTGTAGGGGGATTAAGTCAGGGGCTGATGTCGTTTTAAATATATGCATTTTTTGGGAACTGTAACATTTCGTAACGTTTGTAAAAATATTATTTTATTTTAAATTGTTCAAAAATTATAAATTTCAGAAAATATGAAAATTATCATATAGATCAGTAGCGCCTGAAAAAAAATTATTGAATGATTTTTTTTAGTTTTGAGATTGATATAAATTTATCGAAAAAAAATTATAATAATTAAGTCAGGGGCATCGCATATTTTTTTTTAGTTGTAATTTTTTTAAAAGTGACTTAAAAAAATTAATTTTGATTGAAATTGAATAAAAATTAAAAACTTCAGGAATATATAAAAATAAAAAGTAAAAAAGTTTGCATTAACTATTTTCTTATTTGTGTATAAGAATACGGCGTCAAAGGGGGTTGGGGCGCGAAGCGCCCAGGGGCACAGCCCCTAGTCAATTTAATAATAACCAAAGTCCGCAAATAAAATATATATTGTTTATGTTTGTGCAATGCGGCATGCGGCCCAGAAGATTCAAATATATACTTTACACCACACATCACGTTTCTTCTTTCGCGTTTTTCTCTTGTGGATAAAGCAAAAAGCAGCCAAAGCGAGCGCATCGTCGTCCGAGCTTAACATAATAGTCCAAGCGCAAACTGCCGCTTGTTCAAGCATGCTTGTGTGGTGGTGCATGGAAATTGTGCGTGCTTGTACAGACAGATTGATCATGCATGCTTGTCAAGCTTGCAGTAACGTGTGTAGCCACCTTTAGTTGACTGCGCATTTGTGTATCCCGCCTCATAACAATTGACCAATCAGCGGCCACGTGGGAATACTGAAGGACGTTGTAGGATTGTGTGAGTACCGCAAGGAACATGGGGGTGAATGCGCACAAACTTCTACGCACCGGTCCATGAAATGCGGATTGCCCACGCCACATTCCGTTTTTCGACATACCCGTCAACTCTACTTTCATCACCTGATTATACCTTCATGCTGACAACTTATAATTCACAAAGGCAGTGGTGTATTAGACTGTAGCATGCTCAAGTTAGCTACCTGCTACGCCAGAAGTCCCCAACCTTTTTGTAAATAAGAGCACATTTTAGAATATAAAAATCGCGATTTTGATGTGGACACTCGGGCGTCTCTCACGCCTAAACAAAACTAGCTGCCGGATCCAATTTTACCCGGGGATATAAAATTAAACTATATAACGTATAATGCCGTGGGGTGCGATCCTTTAGGTCCACACAATCAACTTCCCAACCTGGTATGGCTATCAATACTTGAATACTGATTATTTATTGTTTCCATAATTAATTTTTTTTAATATGTATATGAAAAATTTTAATGGAATTTGTCAGAAATAAAACCCACAAAAACTAATATTATAAATATTAGTTTTCTAATATCCTAATGTCAAAAATATAATGCACATTTTTAGAATAACTAATCTGACAGTTTTAATTTCGTTTGTTTCCATGGCAACATGAATTAGTAGACGTATTTATTAGTATTTCAAATTCAAATTTTGATGGTGGTTTTCACCCTTTTAATGGCTGTTTAGACCCATATAAAAAACAAATATTGAAATACACGTTTTATTATATGTATTGTATAATATTTATTCTAAATAAATCTAAGTTGCGAGTAAATCCGATCAAAACAAAAAAAATAACTCAAAAAACACCCCTTTTTACCCCCGTAGGGGTTGAATTTCGGAAAATCCTTTCTTTCAGATCTTATTCACGCCAAGACGCTTCGATTAACACCTCAACGAAGTCAAATCCCGGAAAAAAATGACACGTACGTACATACACACACACACACACACACACACACACACACACACACACACACAGACATTTTTCTAAAAATAGTGTAAATATACTCTAATGACCTTTAAACATGAAAATATGTTAAAATTTTTGATTTCGATTTTCGGACCAATTACAATAACTTCCTATTGGGAAGTTAATAATTAGAAATATGCTCTCGCTGACTTTTCTGACTTTTTTATAAGAAAGAACCCCGCACTAATCTTATGGAAATTGGGTTTCAGTGAAATGGTCTGATTTTTTTATATATTATAGCCCTGATTATCCCGGTCAAAAGTCCCAATGGGCACAAACCTCCATATTGTGTATTTTTGCCGCTAGAGGCACGGTACTTCTAAAAACATAAAACTATAACGATTATCATATGCAACCTTTTATACGTTCGTGTGCATAAAGTTATCTATAATGGTATCATAGACAGTCCTCTGCGGTTTGGTGTAAATTTTTCGAAACACAATTTTTTTAATCACAAATTTTCGAAACACAATTCTTCGAAACACAATTTTTCGAACAACATTTTTCGAAACACAATTTTTCGAACAACATTTTTCGAAACACAATTTTTCGAAACACAGTTTTTCGAAACACAATTCTTCGAATGAACAATTTTTCGAATGAATAATTTTTCGAAAAATTTATAAAAGCGCGGGACGCTATAGAGGCAAATGCATGGAAAAATATCTTGTGTATGAATTGATAAAATATATAAGGGTAGAATTTTTTTTAATTCATTTAAAGCTATACATATGCCTTTATGAGCGCCCCACTCTTTTAATGGTCTTAGTCATAAAAATCTAAGAATTAAGTGACAACTGAATATTTATTTTTGACTTTTCAGTGCATTTTTAATAAAAACCACTTTAAAAAACATTTTTTTTATTTAAAATAATATAGGTACCTAAGTTTTTTGTGATTATTGAAAACTATGCTGGATCCCTGTAAATTAAATATTACCTTTATATGACCTAACCTAAACGGGCACTAACCTAATCTACTCTAAGCAAACCTAACTAAAAGTAACTTACCCTAACCGGAACTAAACTAATCTATTCTGACCAAAGCTGACCTAACCTAAACTCTTTATTCTTTTTCATTTCTACCATTATCAAATTTTGTGTAAAACTTAAAAAATCCAAAACTTATTTTTTCGAAAAATTGTTCATTTGAAATATTGTTCATTCGAAGAATTGTATTTCGAAAAATTGTGTTTCGAAAAATTGTGTTTCGAAGAATTGTTTTCGAAAAATTGTGTTCGAAAAATTGTGTTTCGAAAATCTTTCCGGATACCAAAATAACATGGAAACCTGTGTCGGCAAAATTCGGTATGAGACGTGCGGGCGGAAACGCACGGTCATGCACAAAATGTTAAAAGTTGAGAATGAAAACAGTATAGTATTAAGTTGTAAATAATTTCGATTCTTATATTATAACACTTTATTAATTTCTTTAAAATGATTAAATTACAATAAATTGAAATACATATAAATTTGAACATATCACATAATCACCTAAATAATTGTTTGTTACAAGTTTGTTGAAAGTTATGAAGTATATTACTTTTATGTGTGATTTGAATAATGAAAATTGTTTTTTTGTTTATTAAAAATTAATTATTACAAACAATTATTTCTGTTTATCTCAATATTTAATTTCAAAAGCAACCAAGGTATATAAATATAAAGGTATGGCAATGCGGTCTTTGACCAATCAGCGTTGTTGACGTCACTGGTGTAAATATTCAAATGTTATAAATGTATAATTGCAAAAACATTCTTTAATTTATTATTGTTTTCGTATTTTTTGACATTTTAACAATACATACAATCACAGAAGTACAAATTTAATATTACTAAATCATAAAAAGCTGTTAATACGATATAGCCCAGTTTTTGTATTGCCAACTTAAGAACAGTAAAAGTAATACTTCTCGAATACACCAAATTGTCTGTGACAGCTTTTTATGATTTTGTAATATTGAATTTGTACTTATGTGATTGTATGTATTGTTAAAATGTCAAAAATACGAAAACAATAATAAATTAAAGAATGTTTTTGCAATTATACATTTATAACATTTGAATATTTACACCAGTGACGTCAATTCCCGCACCACCGCTGATTGGTCAACGACCGCATTGCCATACCTCTATATTTGGTTTGGTGTAAATTTTTCGAAACACAATTTTTCGAATCACAATTTTTCGAAACACAATTCTTCGAAACACAATTTTTCGAACAACATTTTTCGAAACACAATTTTTCGAAACACAGTCTTTCGAAACACAGTTTTTCGAAGCACAATTCTTCGAATGAACAATTTTTCGACAAATTTATAAAAGTGCGGGACGCTATAGAGGCAAATGCATGGAAAAATATCTTGTGTATGAATTGATAAAACATACAAGGGTAGAATTTTTTTTTAATTCATTTAAAGCCTATATACATATGCCTTTATGAGCGCCCCACTCTTTTAATGGTCTTATGTCCGGTATTATAAAGAAATTTGCGAATCGCAAATTTGCTAATCGCAAATTTGTGATTTAGTAAGAGAAAGATATACAGGATTCACACAATACAAAAAGAAACGGGTATCACTTTATAAAACTATTATATACCCGTTTCTTTTTGTATTGAGTGAATCCTGTATATCTTTCTCTTACTAAATCACAAATTTGCGATTAGCAAATTTGCGATTCGCAAATTTCTTTATAATACCGGGCATTAGTCATAAAAACCTAAGAATTAAGTGACATCTGAATATTTATTTTTGACTTTTCAGTGCATTTTTAATAAAAACCACTTTAAAAAAACATTTTTAAAATTTATTTTTATTTAAAATAATATATCTAAGTTTTTTGTTATTATTGAAAACTATGCTGGATCCCTGTAAATTAAATATTACCTTTATATAACCTAACCTAAACGGGCACTAACCTAATCTACTCTAAGCAAACCTAACTAAAAGTAACTTACCCTAACCGGGACTAAACTAATCTATTCTGACCAAAGCTGACCTAACCTAAACTCTTTATTCTTTTTCATTTGTACCATTATCAAATTTTGTGTAAAACTTTAAAAATCCAAAACTAATTTTGTTCATTCGAAATATTGTTCATTCGAAGAATTGTATTTCGAAAAATTGTGTTTCGAAAAATTGTGTTTCGAAGAATTGTTTTCGAAAAATTGTGTTTCGAAAAATTGTATTCGAAAAATTGTGTTTCGAAAAACTTTCCGGATACCCTATATTTATATACCTTGGGTAGCAACAAGGTTTTGACTAAAAATAAATAAAATAAAAACTAAACAAATTCTTTATTTTTCTATTGTCCTTTAAATAAAGTTATTTTATTAAGCATATGGCGCTTGCTATCTTTAATATTAAATTTTTTACCTAAGTAATGTAGCCTTGTGCCAATGTATTTTCGGCCACAGCTTTAATAAGGTGTATCGTATGATTTTCTGGGAACTGATCTTGTGTATGTTTCTCAAACGAAGAAAATATATCAGTTCCGAGAAACGATTTTAATATTTTTGATGTGAAAAATTTTTTTCTTACTTTGGGTGATACACCTCCACTTATATTAAAAGTTTTTTTTAATATATCCTCAGTTTTCCTACATATTTTTATAACTGAATCTGACAGGTACATCAAACCATGCACCCTTGTTTTTGAATGCTATAAAATTGTACTGAAAACTATTATGTTCATCGGCACAAAGAACATCTGCACAAGGTCTACATTTTATTTTTTTAAGATACTGGATACAACGTATCCAGCGATGTAACATACAATTTGATTATTAAATTCAGTAAGTTCTAATGAATTAAACTTAACATTTAATTCTAGAGGCTCTATGCCCTCTTCATCTTCAACCTCTAGAGCAGCGGTTCTCAAACTTTTTTCGCCACGGCACCCTTGTCGGGCAAAAAAAAATTCGCGGCACCCTTGCCAGGATAAAAAAAAATCGCGGCACAGTTATCCTTAAAGCGATTTAAATATGCAAAAATGCAAACTTTGCATGGTGAATTTGTAGGTAACATTAAGATGTACTAAAATAATGATAAAAAATACAATATGTTAGGGGTACTTTTGGAGAAATATGTCATTTTCATAAAAAATTTCAACAAAAAAATATATTTTTCGACTTTGATGACCTATAACTCGGAAATAGAAATACGGATAGCAATAACCGTAATATTGAAAAATATGTTAGTTAATTACCTATGAAACTGACTCATTTTGATTGCTCTAGATACAATACTTTAGAAGTTATGAGATAATCTTTATTGTAAGAACTACTCTGAAGGAAATTTTTTTAAACATCCTGTAACTCAGAGGGTGTTAAAGATAGATCCCCCCTTTCCGCATAATTTCTTACTCACAATGAGTCAGGGAATCAGCTCCTAAAATATCTGTATCCCAAACCGGACCACCCTGTATAATGGCAAATAAATTAAAACTTTTCTTCTAACACTAACTTTTTAAACAATAATTTAGTGCTTTCTATGCAAGCAATAAATCCAAGAAAACCCATTTTGGTTCTGCTATTTATAATATATAGTATGTGCCATCAACCATCTTAAGATTTTTTAAGTAATTTGATGTGAAATTTAAAAATGTTACAACTTGTTCAGAATTTGCCTCACTGATAGGTTTCTTATAGCCATACTGGCTTGGGCTTATTGAATTTAAGCAGTCAAATATATTATTAATAATTCTTAAAAAGTAACTGGTTGCTGCAACATTTTGAAATTGATTTAAATTTAAATCATTTGCAGCAAACAGTAAAGCGTCAGCAACACTATTGCTAAATAGCTGACTAGCATACTTCACCTTCATATTTTGATTGTGAAATTGTAAATGCTGATGTCGTAACTTATTACCTAAATGCATAAACTCTTTTTCTTGTAAGTCGTGTAACTTAACAATATAACCCCAGTCGATTATACTATTTTCGCTATCAATAAATTGTTTTTTTGACTCAAAACAATTTCTGATAAGTTTTATGATTTGCGGTCAATTTATCGTAAACAGTTTATCGTAAACAGTTTATCGTACAACAGTTCATCGTAAAACAATTTATCGTAAGAACAATTTATCGTATGGACAATTTACCGTAAGAACAATTGATCGTAAAACAACTAATCGTAAGAACAATTTATCGTATGGACAATTTACCGTAAGAACAATTTATCGTAAAACAATTTATCGTAAGAACAATTTATCGTATGGACAATTAATCGTAAGAACAATTTATCGTAAAACAATTGATCGTAAAACAATTTATCGTAAAACAATTTATCGTAAAACAATTGATCGTAAAACAATTTATCGTAAAACAATTGATCGTAAAACAATTTATCGTAAATCAATTTATCGTAAAACAATTTATCGTAAAACAATTGATCGTAAAACAAATTATTAATATTGACACAGATTTCACTGGACATTATTATATACGTATTAAGGTCGGTTTGGAGCCCGTAATATTAAAATAGCATTCTGATAGGCCTATTTAAAACTTACTTAAAATTATCAGAAACAAAATCCATACTAATATTATAACTGCGAAAGTATATATGTATGTCTGTGTTACATTTTTACGGCTCCTCCTGTCACACATTCGATCCGGCGAGAAAAATACTACGGAAGTAGGGGTTTTAGGGGGAAAACAACCCCCTATCTCCCATAGGAACCGAGCTATTTACGATTTTGTATAATTTTTAATAAATTAGGAAAAATAATTTTAAAAAATAAGTAGATCGTTGCGGTGGAGATTCGAAATACACACACGTGATTTTTTGGGATTCAAAGTAGCGTGTGTCCTTTCTCAGGATGTAAGCCATCTCCCTGCAAAATTTCATCAAGATCGGTTCAGCGGTTTAGCCGTGAAAAAATAACAAACAGACAGAGAGACTGATTCACATTCGCATTTATAATATTAAAATCATAAATATTTCGGTTCCTAAGTAAGATAGTTTGTTGTTTCTCCCCTATAACCCCCACCCACATGGTATTTTTTCCGCTAGATCAAATGAAACATTATACAACCCTTCATATGTGAAAGGGGGTGAAATATATATTTTTTCTTTTGTTTTGGTTCTCATTAATTATACTAAACCATAAATATTTCGGTTCCTATGGGTAATAAGGGGTTGTTTTTCCCCCTAAACCCCCACCCCCATAGTATTTTTCCCGCCGGATCGAATAGAAATAAAAACAACCCTTAATATGTGACAGGGGGTGAAATATTTCCCAAACAAACATTTGTACCCCCTTACAATTCCTTAAGGGATGAATTTTTAAGATTCGAAGTAGTTTATGTCCTTTCTCAGGATGCAAGCTATCTCCCTGCCAAATATCATCAAGATCGGTTCAGCGGTTTAGCCGTGAAAAGGTAATACATACATACATATATACTTTTGCAGTAATATTAGTATGGATTTTCTTTCTGATAATTTTAAGTAAGTTTTAAATAGGCCTAATAGAATGCTATTTTGATATTACGGGCTCTAAACCGACCTTAATACGTATATAATAAAATCCAATTAAATCTGTGACAATATTAATAATTTGTTTTACGGTAAATTGTTTTACGATAAATTGTTTTACGATAAATTGTTTTACGATCAATTGTTTTACGATCAATTGTTTTACGATAAATTGTTTTACGATCAATTGTTTTACGATAAATTGTTTTACGATCAATTGTTTTACGATAAATTGTTTTACGATAAATTGTTATACGATCAATTGTTTTACGATCAATTGTTTTACGATAAATTGTTCTTACGATAAATTGTCTATACGATAAATTGTTCTTACGATAAATTGTTTTACGATAAATTGTTCTTACGGTAAATTGTCCATACGATAAATTGTTCTTACGATAAATTGTTTTACGTTAAATTGTTCTTACGATAAATTGTCCATACGATAAATTGTTCTTACGGTAAATTGTTTTACGATGAACTGTTTACGATAAATTGTTATACGATAAACTGTTTACGATAAATTGACCGGATCCCAAGTTTTATCATATGACATGCATCTGGGAAAATAACAATGTCTTTGTTTGTAGTTGGATGTTTGAATGTTATGTTTAAATTATTTGGTTTTAATGAACAGCCTAAATGATTGACCATAGCAATATTAGCCGGGCAACCATCAAAAGTTAATGAAATAATCTGCCGTGTGCCACGGGACTTTCTTATACATAATAATGACAGTGAACAGTGTACGTGATTTTTATTTTAAAAGATAGAAAAAAATGAATGGGACATAAACTATCGATATATTATTATAAACATTATGTATAGAACGAATTTTGTTTAACGTAATTACTGACGAAAACGGATGTTTATTCTTGTATTTTTTTTTAATTTTGGATTTATTTTTGAAATAAGACAAAAATGTCGAGTATGTTATTATCTGTAATTTATTCCCCATACATTTTTTTCCAACACTTATGATTTAGCCAGAAATAATTTTTTTTAAATCATTATTTAGAATAATGTATACTGGTTGTCGGATGATTTGACCGTACGGATCACGACTCATACCGTCAAGTCACCCGGCGACCACTGCAAACTAAATGAAATAGAGTGTACAGTGTTTATTCTCAATATTATGTATAAGAAAACCCCATGGTACCTATAGCAAACACGTACAGTCTCTGTAATACGTATAAGAAAGTCCCATGCCACTCATGGCAGATATTTCTTCTCTGTTATACTGTTATGAACCATTTGAATTGTACTTAAAAACGGATACTTAGTAAAAAAAAAATTGTTTTTTCGAAAAAATTAATAGAACATAAATTATAGAATATAGATACTAATATTACCTACAATTTTCAACTTGGATATTTTTCTCTAATTCGCACTGTTTCAATGTAATTCGAAAAATTCAAAAATCGATGTAGGTAAACATCCGTTTCCGGTTGAAAGATCGTTTTCAAAAATAGGAGGTTTTCATCCCAGGAAAAAATAATCTTAAGTATAAAGTTTCACTCTTCTACGATTTGTCGTATTTGAGTTACAGCACCCACAGACAGACAGACACACAGACATCATGGCGAAAATAGTCAGAATGGATTCAGGGAAGGTCAAAATTGATAATTCCATCAAAATCCGGATTTCGAAAAAAATCGCGTTCACAATACTTACTTATACTATATGTATATTTCATATACATATAGTATAAGAAAGTAACAACATCTACACCTGTTTCATGAACTTTTTCTAAACATTGTTTTATTAATTCAGCGCGCTGTAGTCCACTAACCCACTAAAAAGTATGCCAAAAGCAATTTCCAACTTCCATTTATTGCATTAAGGTAGTTGGTCCATCATAATGTGATCACATTAGGCCATGAGTACATATTTTTAATTTAGAGAAATGATCATGGCAACGCTGTACATAATCTACTATTAACTACTTGTCAAATGATTATATTTTATCATCTAAACTACCACAGAATATATTAATAACTAATGAAATCGATTATAATTCTCTTCAATCCACTTATCATATTTTGTAAAAATTATTTCATTATTTCGTGTATTTTTTACTACTAACAAATGAATACGTTGTTGCCTCATTGTCAACAATACTGTAATTTACGTGATGGTTTGGTAGTTAAATCTGGTTAAATCTTAATAATGGGATGGTCAATAATTCCAATTTTTTGTATACTGTTTTCTATTATATAAATACATATACAACATGTCAGTTTTTTATGAAAATCTGACGCTACGTTTAAATTTTATCTAATAAAACGTTACGTTACTGTACGGTTAGTCCATATAAGCTGTGTTAAAAATATAAACTTTGAGATCGTTTTTCATGACTTTGAGATGGTCAATTTTAATAAAAATGGGCTATTTTTCAGATATTAATCTAGGGAATATTCCTGTGCAATTTAAACAAAATCTGACGAAAACATGTTTACGGACCAACTACCTTAAGTAAGATGACTAATGCATCTCTAGCTACTGGCAGATTATCTAAATCGTTAGTACCTGTACCCACATCAACATAACCACTGAAATTTTCCCCATTCCACTGCATATGCTTTCTGATGGCCATTTCGTCAAGAGCCATATTTGCTAGTATTTTGTGTTCGGTGGTTGAAACTTTTAATTTTAGTGCATTGAATGATTTAGACGTAAAACCTGGGTTTCCATCAATGCTTTGATACCATTTTTTTAAAGTGCCCACATGAGGCAAACAAGTATCAAAAACTTCTCGAATATATTCGTATGCCCTCGGTGAATAATAATGTAATGTAAGAGCAAAGGATCGGAGTGCCGGACTGTATGATTTTTTCTATGGTCGACCAGTTTTTTTTAGATATTTGTCTACTAGATAGTTCAGTCAATAAAACGTTATCACCTTAAGCACCCAAAGAGAAAACTTCACTTTCCTGCAAATAGTGCTTGCCCTGTAATGTTTTCAACAAACTTTCTATGTTGGTAATTTTTTTCTTGTCTCGTAGTTTTTTTTGTTGTAACATTTTAATCTTCTTAGTTTGTTTTGTATGCACATAGTTCATATGTTTAATGTGATGCTTTAATTTCCGCTTCCGTGGTGTATCTTCATCCAATATTTCATCAATATTGTATTCATTGCTTGTATCTAATGAAGCAGAAAGATGGTGAATTGTTGTCGACATATTCAATTCAGAGTCAGACAGAAACGATGCTGAGGTAGACGGACGTTCATACATGGGCATCACGGATGAACTACGTTCAGGTGAAAAATGATCCATGCCTTGAGAATGAGATGTTCCAGGTCGTGGTGACATAATCAATGATCTTTCTGCATCGAACTCTTCTGTTTGCACAGAAGTAGAAGTAGGCACAGTTTTTCTAACACATTAATACGATTCATCGAATAAGTCTTGGATTGGCGCTTCCGTTTGTACAGAAATAGTTCTTTTAACCTCTTCATTGAGATTTGGGAACTAAAATGAAGAAAGTTTCATTAAAAAATATATTTTTACTAGAAATTGATATCAATTTTTTATAAAAATAGTAGTAATATTAACAATTATTAATAGTGAATATTAATTATTTATTTAAACCATCATTAATATTCACCTGTGGTAAGTTCAATGTCGGCACTGCATTTGGGTACAGCCTGCGTTGAGGTTGCAGTTGGTGAAAGCATTCAGCGGTAAAATGTTTTGAGCACACAACACTGCCGGTGGGTGGTATCCAATCGTTGCGACCAGTAGCATTTATCCACTGTAACTTGACACCAGGATTTTTAGGAAACCTGGAAAATTCATTGTTTAAATAAATAAATGTTAAATAAAAAAAAAATTCTATAAAATTTAATTACATGTGATTTAAGGTTTTTTTCTAGAAGATATATATATTTTTATCGTACTATGTAATTATATAAGGTACTCAATTTTTAGGTTATTTTAATGATGAGATTATAATTATTTACTGTGTAATGTAAGTTATTGTTTTAACTGTTTTATATCTCTTATCGTTTGGGAATAATAAAATAAAAACGACTAAAATATATTACATAATTTTAGAAATAAAATTGTTTCTGGAATTTTATCAGATGTATTATTTTTAGGGTTCCGTAGAAAACTAGGAACACTTATAGTTTCTCCATGTCCGTCCGTCCGTCCTGAAAAATTTTGTCATAATAAGATGAAATTTGGTATACGGCCGTAGATTGATGACCCAAAAACAGAAATGATAAGATTTTTGAAAATAAAAATTTTTTAGACCCTCCTTTCATAAAATGAAAAGTGTTTTAAAAAAAAATCACCTACACAATTGAGTGGGGTGTCGTTAGAAAGGTCTCCTAAAATGCAACAAAAAATATAATAGAAATTTTTAATTTTAACCCTTCGATCACGATGTATTTTCTCTCCAAAGTCATTAAAAAAGCGCCCCCCCCCCTCTATTTTCTAAACTATCAATTTAAAAAATCTGAAAAAATTCCAGAACGTAGATTTTAATTAGTACTTTCACTGAAAATTATAACGAACATTGTCAAAAATATTTTGGACCCCCTTTTCATAGATTGAAAAGTGAACTCACATTGAGTGGGGTGTCATTTAATAGGTCTCCTAAAATGCAATAATAAAAGTCAAATGACTTTTTGATTTTAACCCTTCAGTCACGAAAATTTTGAAAAATACTTTTTATAAATCGTAGTGAGAATGACTACGGAACCCTATCATGTGCGTGCCCAACACGCACTTGCCCGTTTTATTTTAACATAGTAATAATTACTTATACAACACAAAACATTGTAAATAATAAAAAGTTAATCATGAAAATCACAGTTTATCAGGATTTATACTATAAATAAACCCATTACGTGTCTGTTGTTGACTCATTTGAGCATGCGCAAAACGTGGTCAGACCAGGGAATGTACATTGCTCATTGGCCCGTTAGGTATACCCTTGTGACTGTGGCATTTGGCGAGTCTACTTTGAGTAAAAAAATGTACCATCTAAGTGGTACAAGCTTTTCACAGAAGCCAAGATGTTAATGACGATGTCTGCCTTGGACGCCCCAGCACGTCAACAATTCCGATAAAAAGGTTGAAGCAGTCATAGGCGCCGACTTTTCATTTAACCTTGGGGGGCGAGATTTTCATATTTGGGGGGGGGGGGGGGGGTGCAAAAAATTTCCTTAAAAAATGTGCAATATCCAACTTTCGTAATAACGACAAAAATTTCAGAAACGCAACTAATAATGTGAAAAAAAGATTTTTTTTCATCAAATTATTGTAGTTTCGATAAAAATCGATCAAACTTTAATTATTTGAAATAATTGAAAAGTGGACATTTATATTTAATTTACAGAGGCTCATGAAACGTAAACGACGATTTTAGCTGAAAATATAGTAAAGTGTAGAAATCTCATAGAATTTTTTTTAAAGCTGTTGATCTAACTAAGCTTTGTAAAGGAAATAAAATTTTACTCAAATGACAAATATTTGAATATTTACACTTTTTTTAAAAGTAAAAATCTTATTGACAAAAGTATCTTTAATTTAAAAGAAACTAGAGTTCAGCTGCATAGGGGGGGCGAAGCCCCCCTGGTATAATATCTGGGGGGGCGATCCCCCCCCCCCCCCCCGTAGTCGGCGCCGATAGAAGCAGTGAAGAAAATTGATATGGAAAATCGTCAAATCACTATATTAGAGAAGTTGCTGAGGATGTCGGTATATCAGTTGGCTCATGTCATGCAATTTTTGGTTGTTTGGGCATGAAACGTGTGGCAGCGAAGTTTGTTCGAAAAAATCCGTCGCATGAGCAATAGTTTTTGGCCAAAAACCAAGGTAAGTAAATGACTAGGTATGCTTACTTACCTTGTGACGTCACCATGAAGTTTTTTTCAACCTTCTAGATTTCAAATGGTCGCCAACGCTGTCAAACTGTCATAATATAAATTTGATTGTGATTGATTTATTATTGTGTTCTGTGTTTGTGCTATTCATTTATTGCTATAGTGAAGCTTCACACATGATATTAATTATAATTATGTGTGATTTGTGTTTAATATTATGACAGTTAAAATCATAGATAATTAAAAAAAATCAAGAAGGTAGAAAAGAACTTCATGGTGACGTCACAAGTAAGCAAACCTAGTCATTTACTAACCTTGGCCAAAAACAACACCGTAATGATGACTCAGCTACTGTTTTCACCGAACATGGCCCCCATGCGACTTTTTCCTGTTCCCACAACTGAAAAGATCCATGAAAGGACGGCGTTTTGCCACGATTTAGGAGATAAAGACCGCATCGCTGGAAAATACCATACCAAAAAGCGCATATCAGAAGTGCTACGAGGATTGAAAAAAGGGCTGGCACAAGTGTATTATAACTGAGGGGGATTACTTTGAAGGGCACAAAACAAATATTGATGAATAAAAAAATATTTTTCGAAAAAAATAAAGTCACAAACCTCTTACCAAATCTTGATGCAAAAACAGGAGATTCAATAAAAATACAAGCTCTTAAAAACTCTATTTATTTATTAATAATCAAACATTTGTATAAAAAACAAGACTTAAGGTTACATATGATAGATATTGCTATTTTACAATGTTTTTTCAATTTCTCAATTTAAAATGCTATTGTTGTTGTATATTTGTATATTTTAGTATTTGTTGTTGCTAATTATAATTGTTAACATCTATTATTTAATATTTTGTGAGCCAGTAAATATCGAGATAATGTCATTTTTATAATAACAAATAAACATCATAAATATAAATAAATAACTAAAATATTAATTCCAATGCAATATTGGAGAATGTTAAGGTTTAAATAGTTGAAATGTTGCTGGTGGACTCAAAAATAATTGTAATAATAACATCGATCTAATATATTATCGAAAACTTTTAAACCTTACCGGAAATGCATTTTTTAAATTTACCATGTAACATAAATACAAAAAAATACTTTATATACAATTTATAATCATTTGATGATTTAAACGTAATCTATGTAATCAAGAAGAACAAAACACGAGCCGATCACAATTAGAAAAAATGAAAAATACAACAACACATAAATGGTGTTCCATATTTACCGACTTGACTCTATTATTTGAATTAATCTCTAAAATGTGGAATTTAAATAAAAAACTATTGTATTATGAAGAGTTTTTAATCCAGTAAATGACGGTTATCACCTCCGAATTCTTTAAACATGAATTAATTGATTTGAAATTTAGACAGGTTGCAGAGAATAGAACAAGAAGCAAAAGTGACCCAGTGCCGAAGTGTTTTTCTTTTTGGGAGTGGGAACTTGTTCAGCCAAAATAACGCCGGGAATCGATAAAGGGATGAATTTTAAGCAAAAAATGAAGTATGATGTTTTTTTGATAAACCAATACTTTTTGAGTTATTCGCGATTGAAACCCAAAAATTTATATTGAAAAAAGAAAAAAAACACGTTTTTAAACAGGTTTTCACAAATAACTCAAAAATTAAACATTTTATCGGAAAATTTATAATAAACAAAATTGTAGTTTATTAAAAAACAAACAAAATGTTTTTTTTTATAAACGCTCTAATTGCAATAAAAACCGAGATATGACTAATTTTCATTGAGTATGAATTCGCAAACTACTGGCCTTTTTTGAAGTAGAGGGTAAGACAAGCTTAATTCTAAATTTTCATGCAAATCGATGCATGTCCAAAAATTCTGAAGTTTTTAATATTTTACCTTCATTTACTGGACTCATATACTATTTCAAAACGTGAATTGAAAAAAAAATTATGTTAACAATAAACATAAAAGACTAATTAACTGATAGAAATATTACAAATATTAAAAAATCAGTTCTGTAGAAAAAAATTACATACAATTACAATGTGTATCACTTTATGTCTTTACGTTATAACACGTGTGAATTTGTCCCACTTGACGTTCATATTCATATTTTTTCAAAATATTATTTTGACGCGTAAAAGGTGTTATTAAATATTTTTTTTGCAGCTTGCTTAAAAAAACAATAAATTTTAATTGTCATTAAAGAAAAAACTTCAAAACATATTGGTTAATTTTATATTGATGGTAATATAAAATTATAAACTTTAACCTAAAATTTGTTCGAGAAAAAATCACCATTAACTTATCTAACTGCCGACTGTTGCTTCAGTATACAAAACTATTCAGTAACTTCTTACTAGAATTACGTGCGCATTTTCATGACGCCGAGCTTAGAGTTACATTCACCACTCTATACAATGACGGTATCGGTAATTCAACCATTCTACCGAACGACGGCTAGAGGGGCACCCACCACCTATAACGTTAATTGGTGAATTTAAATTTCGCACAGAAATATAACAGTCACTGTAGCATTATGGTGGGGATGAGGGAAGGTCGTTGCATATAACTGTCGACCAGTCGTTGCATGGGGCGGTCGTTCAGTAGAAGGTCGTTTTATAGAGTGCTGCGTGTAATTAATATTGTTATAATTCTACCTTACTTTGAGGTATCATGTAAAGTACTTATGTCTAATTAAACTATTCATTTCGCTACAGCTGTATTCACACTGATCGCATTTAAATGGTGGTTTATTAGAATGCGTTAATTTATGTCTATTCAACGCAGATTTTTGATTAGAACTGTATTTACACTGATCACATTTAAAAGGTCGTTTATTAGAATGTGTTAATTTATGTCTATTCAAATTATCTTTTCGATAAGACCTATATTTACATTGGTCGCATTTAAAAGGTTGTTTTTTAGAATGCGTTAATTTATGTCTATTCAAAATACTTTTTCTTCTGTTACTATATTCACACTGGTCGCATTTAAAAGGTCGTTTATTAGAATGTATAAGTTTATGTGTATTCAACTCAGATTTTTGTTTACAACTATATTTACACTGATCACATTTAAAAGGTCGTTCATTAGAATGTGTTAATTTATGTGTATTCAAATGAGCTTTTTGTCTAAAACTATAATCACACTGGTCGCATTTAAAAGGTCGTTTATTAGAATGTATACGTTTATGTATATTCAACTCAGATTTTTGTTTACAACTATATTTACACTGATAACATTTAAAAGGTCGTTTATTAGAATGTGTTAATTTATGTGTATTCAAATGAGCTTTTTGTTTAAAACTATAATCACACTGGTCGCATTTAAAAGGTCGTGTATTAGATTGTGTTGAATTATGTTTATACAATTTTGTTTTTTGTGTACAACTAGTATCACTGAGGTCTGCATTTTCTTGTTGCTCATTTTGAATGTCGGTGTCTGTCTGATTTTCTTCTTTAACTTCCAGGTCTCTCTGTAAAACAACAATTGATTATTATTCAAAAATTCGATCTAACGAAAGCTTTTCATACTGTAAATATACATTTATTATGCTCTAAACAGTCTAAACTATATGAATACGGGGTTAGAGGAGTATCTTTGGACCTCTTAAAATCATTTTTAACTGGTAGGCAACAGTGTATAAAACTATCCCATTCTATCAACGGTCACCATAAAACAATATCTTCAATTTTTCTTTCTAATAAACAAGGCTCAGTACTAGGACCACTGCTCTTTTCTAATTTATATAAATGATCTTTGCATCCAAAATAACGTAATGGTGCATTTACAAAATGTGGAAGTGGGGGGGGGAGTGGCAAAAAAAGTTATTTTAGCGGTTTCCTGGGTATTTTGGGCCAGGGAATCGAAATTTGTTATAAAAATAGGGGGTTCCCATTTAAAAAATACGAAGTGGGGAGTGTTCCCCCCGGGGAGCAGATCCTTCCCCACAACTGACATAGCCATGTGATAGCTGGGAAAAAATGCTAACATTTTTGTCTGGATCATTTTTCCCTATTATTCCTCCCTGGCGAGTTACGCAGGTGTATCCATCTTTTTCTTTTTTCAACACCCTGTATATTGGAGTGTTCCTGCTTTTTGAAAAAAATATAAATACCTTTTTCAAAATAATAATATGCAACACAACTATTCAACAAGAAACAAAAACAATCTTCTCACAAATTTTTCGACTCTAAATGTGGTAAAAAATGGGCCACTTAATCAAATTATCAACATTTTTAAATCTAGCAGAACAAAGAAAAAGCACACGCAAGTTATTTAACAAAGCGAAAAAAACAGATGGGATGAATACTACCTCTCCCTGACGGAATATAATTAACAAATCCGTAAAGCCAAAAGAGATTCCTGGAGGAACTTCTGCCAAGAAGTTGAAAACACCTCTGAGGCAGCAAGACTCCAGAAAATTCTGGCCAAGGATCCTGTGGAACCAATTGGGACAATATTGAAACCAAATGGCAAATACACAGAAACAGGCAAGGAAACCTTAGAGTTACTACTTCAAGTACACCGGCCAAACTCAAATGCAGCATTACCTGCAGATGAAAACCAGCTTGATTTTGTAAACCCCATTATCAGGGCAACAAAAACAGACTGGCAAACGGCAAACAAAATAATAACCCACAATACAACTGAGTGGGCTATAGATTCATTCAAACCATACAAAGCGCCTGGTCCTGATGGAATTATACCCGTGCTATTACAGCAAGGGAAATCCATCATAATGCCAAAACTTTGTAGACTTCTAAGAGCAAGCCTAGCAACGGGACACATTCCCACTGCATGGAAGCGATCTAGAATTGTCTTTATACCAAAACCTGGAAGAGACCACTCTCAGGCGAAGGCTTATAGACCCATCACTTTAACATCTTTTATGCTAAAAGTGATGGAAAAACTGATAGGAAGACACATAAGGGAAAGCTTACCGAAAGGAAGCCTATTCCATTCCCACCAACATGCTTATCAAGTGGGGAAAGCATGTGAAACAGCACTTCACCAACTAGTGAAAAAAATTGAGAGTGCAATCAACCAACAGGAAATTGCACTAGCGGCATTTATAGACATCGAAGGAGCTTTTGATCACACCTCCTTCGAGCCAATGATAGCTGCAGTGAGAAATCGTGGAATAGAAGACACCATATGTAGGTGGATCAGTAAGATGTTATACGACAGAAAAATACAATCAACTCTATCTAGTGAGACGATGGAGATAGTAGCTGCCAAAGGATGTCCGCAAGGGGGGGTACTATCACCTCTACTGTGGAACCTAGTGGTAGATGAACTCCTAGTCAAACTAAATGAACAAGGCTACTACACCCAGGGGTATGCTGATGACTTAGTAATACTAATCCAGGGAAAGTTTGACGACACAGTCTCAAGACTCATGCAAAGAGCTCTTGAAGTTGTGGAAACATGGTGTGCCAAGGAGAACCTAAGCGTAAATCCACAAAAAACGGCACTGGTACCCTTTACACGACGAAGAAAATTGGACGGGCTCAGACTGCCAAATTTCTTCAATGAACAATTACAAGTGAGCCAGGAGGCTAAATATCTAGGTATAACCCTAGATTCAAAGCTAACCTGGAAATCACAAATACAAAAAATCGTATACAATGGAAAAACAATACTTATGGCAACAAAGCGAGTACTGGGTAAATCCTGGGGACTTAAACCAAGCATGGTATACTGGCTATACACAGCAGTGGTGAGACCCATGATTACCTATGGATCGCTGGTATGGTGGCCGAAAGTTGAACAAAGACAAGCCAAACTGGAGCTATCTAAAATCCAGAGACTTGCCTGCGTCTGCATCACGGGAGCGATGAGAACCACCCCAACTGCAGCTATGGAAACCCTGCTAAGCCTGCCTCCTCTAGATATTATTATCAAAGGAGAGGCGAGGATGGCGGCGTACAGGCTGGAAATCAACGGGAATTGGCAAACCACTACCAACCCTGGACATACCAGGATAACTGAATCCATCACAGACCCATTATTAGAAATGAGAAGTGATGAAATGCCAATAAGGCACAACTTTAACAAACCCTTTAACATCCAGCTAGACTGGAATGAGGGGCTAGTACAAAGACGCAGTCAGGAAGGCAAACTTGTATGGTATACAGATGGATCCAAAAATGACAGCGGCACCGGTGCTGGAATATATGGAGAGTCCCCACAGTTTAATGCATATGCATCTCTGGGGAAATATGCCACAATATTCCAAGCGGAAACTCATGCAATAGATGTTTGCATGCAGGAGAATATACACAGGAACTATCAAGGTAAAGATATCCTTGTTCTGACAGATAGTCAAGCTGCACTGAAAGCCTTGGCTAGTTATCAGTTCAACTCGAAACTGGTCTGGGATTGCCTACAAAACCTCACTAACCTGGCAAACCACAATAGGGTAACCGTTATGTGGGTGCCAGGACATAGAGGGATAGCAGGCAATGAAAAAGCTGATGCTCTGGCAAAAAGGGGCTCAAGAACAACATTTACAGGCTCTGAACCAGTATTTGGAATTACCAAAAACACTATTCGCAGCTGGCTAGCTGATTGGACAAAAAGACAACATCAAAACCACTGGAATAATGTAGAAGGCCAAAAACACAGCAAAACTATGCTAAATAAACCATCCAGAAAATTAACGGATGAAATACTACAACTAAGTAGACAACAAATTAGGCTTGTGCCAGGAATGATAACCGGTCACTGTAACCTACGGAAACACATGCAAACAATGGGAATCTATGATGAAGAACCCATCTGCAGACTGTGTAATGAAGAGGACGAAACAGCCTCCCATATTATATTCGACTGTGAAGCTCTTGTTCAATGGAGACATGCACTCCTAGCAGGAGACAACTATCGAGAAGCTCTAACAAGAGAAAACTTGGTGGAAAGGATGTTAAACCTGATAAGAACGGCAAACCTTTTCACTGAATGAGTGAATTGATGAAGAACACAATAAGCCAAAGGCTGCAGTGTTAGAGGCATCTAACCCTCATCATCAATCACAACCTAATCCAATCCAATCCAACCGGCTTCCGACCCATTTAAAAATGAAAAACGAAAGAGTTCAAAAAATAATTTAAAAAATTATTACTCGATATGAATAATTACAACATGAACGAATACTTTGATAATATTAATACCTAATTATTTGTCTAATGATATCTGTCCTCTCTATATTGTTTATTTATTTGTATATTTATTTTTTATGTGTAATCTTTATATGTAATATGACTTGCTTCATACTGTACTCAACACAGTTCACGAAATAAAAAATATATTATTATTATTATTATTATATTATCGTTATAATGTAGATTTTCTGACAATGCTTGCTAGTTGGGAATTTAATATTAGAGGGTTAACGCACATGCTTACAGGTATATTGTTAATCGTTTCTTAGGGTACCGAAGTAACCCTATTAATAGCACTTTATCGTCTGTCCGTCTAACCTTTTTAGTCATAGTAAAATATCTCGTAAACTACATAAGGTAGAAACTTGAAATTTTTACAATATTTTTCTGTCAAATATGGCGCCTGCAAGATGCTAGAAACAGAAAAACATTTTGCCCCTTCCCCTTTTTATCCATTTCAGTAACTATTGGCTCAACAAATCACTAGTGTATGTCTTGGAAGATTTTTTTGTTTATTTGACTAGTGCCCGTTTGCACCGTATTAGTTAAGTCTGGCTTCTCAATCTTAAGACAACGATTTTCTTTGCACCGTTCCCTACAATTGCTTAAGTCTTTCTTAAATCTAAGTCCTCGCTAGCGAAGGCTTAAGACGATCTTAAAATTAAGAACCAATAGAAACCGAGTGTTCGCACATGCGCATGATCTAACGATCATGTGTATTTTACATAACCTAGACATTACTGAATAACCTATAAGCGCGTGCCGCATATAGTAGTTTCGTTTAAGTGTAATTGTTTTGTTTTGAACTCAATCATGGATATTCGTATGCACGATATTTTTGAGGACGATTTAGATATTATAGACATAATTGATTTTGGATTTCCAAGACTGAACTGTACTCGTTCAAATTATTTTCATGATATGGATGAATATAATTCTTATCGACGATTTCGTTTAATGAAACAAACATGTTTGAGTGTGTTGAGGTTGATAGAAGAAGAGTTGGAATTTCCAAATGATTTGTAAGTTGTGATTTAATTATAATATATGCAACAGTATATTTTTTGTAATATAATGTGTATTTTATTTTTACAGAAATAACTGTGTTTCTCCAATGAACCAGTTATTAACTGCATTACGTTTTTATGCTTGTAATGCCCACTTAACAGTGATAGCAGATTTTTCTGGTATTCACACGTCCACAGCTTCTAGGATTGTGAAAAGAGTGTCTGCAGCAATTACAAGATTACGACCTACATTCATTAAAATGCCAGAGACGGGTGATGAAATTCAAGAAACAAAAAATGATTGCTATGTGCTATTGATTGCACACATGTTAAAATTCAGTCACCCGGAGGCGAAGATGGAGAGGTATTTAGAAACAGAAAAGGGTACTATTCGATAAATGTACAGGTAGCGTCAAATGCCAACCTAAAAATATTGGACATTGTCGCAAGATGGCCAGGATCTGTACACGATTCGACAATTTATAATAATAGCAATTTGAGAGCTAGAATGGAGAACGGGGAGTATGAAAATTGTTTAATTTTAGGTTCTTTACTGTTTATTTATTTATTTTTATGCTATAAATACTTTATAAAACTAATTTTTAAATAGGTGATGGTGGTTATCCATTACGGAGATATTTCCTGACGCCAATAAGAAATCCGACAACGAGACTAGAGCAACGGTATAATGAAGCACAAATTAAAACCCGTAACACAGTAGAGCGGTTGTTCGGAAATTGGAAACGGCGTTTTCCAGTTTTAGCATATGGCTGTAGACTTACAGTAAATTAGTGTCCGACCGAATGTTCGGTTTCGGTCGAGTTTTGGCAGAAAAACGAGTTTCGGTTTAATTTCGGTTTCGGCGGCAAACCTGCCGAAACTACGACCGAAACCGAAACTGCATTCGGAAGTTCTCGCGCTGTGATCGGTCAAGTTCGGCGCGTTAAATTCCATCAAAAATAGGTCATTTTATGTTTAATATTTAAAAAAAAAGGATTGCGTGGTTTTATGAAACCACGGTAAAAGTGAAACTTTTTTTCACATTATAGACATTTAACTAAAAATTTTCGGAATAATAAATTCAAGCACTCAAAATTGAAATAAATCCATAAACAACAACATGCACCAGCAAAAAGTTCTAATAATTCTAATAAATTCTATATAACAACCAAACAATTTCTGTCTCTTTCATTTGACACGGCTCTTTTTTCGAGTCAGATGCACTGTCCATTTCTTTATGTCTATGGCTCTGACGTATTTACCCCTACTCCGCGGCCGAGCGACATGCAACACACAGACGAAAAATTTTGAGACGATGTAATAAAAGTTTCACTTTAAAAAACATGAATAATATTCAAAAGAAGAATCTAACTACTCAAATAAACACCTCACCTATTTTGAGTATTTTTAAGGCGCAATTAATATTTATTTCTTAAATGAGGGGTTGTTATGTTGATTATATTATCATACCAATAAGTAAAAATGTCGAAGATTGCATAGCTATGTGATGTAAAGATAAAAAAATAAAGACTGACCAGAGCTGTCAATACTTCAAGTAAAATACTTGAAAAAGTACTTCAAGTACCAAAAAGTACTTGAAGTACTTTACTTCAAGTACTTTTGAAAATTGCGCAATGTACTTGATACTTGAAGTAATTTTTTTAAAATACTTGAATTTAGTACTTGATTTTGCAAGTAAAATACTTCAAGTATTTTACTTCAAGTATATTTTTAAATACACCATGTCGTTTTTCAAGTACTTACTTTAATAAACTGATTTTCCATAAGAAAAGTTTTTTTAAACAAAATAATTAATTTTATCACTTATAAAAACATGGAAAGAAATTTATAAAGCCTTTAAAAATATTTTAAAGATATCAAAGAGGTATATTCGTTGATTATTTACAATATACCTACTTACTACCTATAGTCTGTTTTATTTAAGTTTGCAGCGGTTGCCGGGGATTTGACGGTAGGAATCGTGACTCGGTATACACCCTCGCCCTTAAAACTTTTTTTTGTTATTCTCTCATTTATATACCTTTTAAGATGAAAATTGGGATAAATGACGTAGATTGATGGTCCAAAAACAGAAATTATGAGATTTAAAAAAAAAATTTGATAGACGAAGTGTTCAAATTTTTTTAGTTACCCCATTGCATTGACCAGAATGTTATTAGATAGGTTTCCTAAAATGCAACAAAACATTTTTTGGAACCTTTTGATTTTAACACTTCAGTCACGAGATATTTGCTTTCAAAGTCGACGGATAATTCAAAATACACAACATAAATCTATAGATGGGTTCTAATAGGCCACATATGTTATTTTCTATTATAAAAAATAGTTTTAACAATTAAAATTTTTAATTGAGTGACATAAATAAAACAATATTTTAAAATTTATTTTTAAGAAACAATAAGAAATTAAAATCAGTTTCATACATTCTGAAATATCCAATACTTAAAAAACACATAATAAAAACATAATTTATTAATAATATGTGGCCGCGGCCCGCAAACAAAAGCTCAGCTGATTTTCACGTGTTTTTAAGTATTTTTTTTATCCGAATACTTGACACTACCCTTGTTAGGTAATGAAGATAATATGTATATAAATATTTAAAATTACCATTTTTTTTTGTATTTTAATGGTTCTAACAATTAAAATTTAAAATGTACTTGAAATAAGTTACTTGAATTTTCAAGTACTTTTCGGTACTTGAAGTACTTTACTTCAAGTACTTTTAAATATTGCGCAATGTACTTGAAACTTGAAGTACTATCACTAAATACTTGGTACTTGTACTTGAAGTACCTTGACTAAGTACTTTTGACAGCTCTGAGACTGACTGATTATAATAACGTTTACTTTATTTTTCCCTCAAAACATGATCCTTGTAAGGAAGTTTCGGTTTCGGTCGTAAAAACCAGTTTCGGTCGGACACTACAGTAAATACTGTAACTACAGTCATTGTGGCAACTGCTGTGCTGCAAAATATAGCCCGCTACATGGATGATATGGAACCACCACCACCAGAAAACAATGATGATTTAGAATTAAACATTATACATGGACAAATGCCCGAAATCTATGTAAATAACCAAAACGTACTACAAGAAAGAAATGAAATTATCGAATATTTTGGCGGTTTAGAATAAAAATATAAGGAAATAAAAACACTTTTAATTATTCTTTCATTTTTTTTAATGTTTCCTTTTTTATTTCTATATCTAATAAATACATTTCTCTTTTAAAATTATGTTCTTCTTTCTTCCATGAAATTTCATTTTTCCAATGCTCTGCTTCAGCTTCAACAACGGCTAATCTTTTATCGAGCAATAGCTTGTATTGTTCAGCAACACCGGAAGACGTTAATGCTTTAATAACATTCGTAGGTCGTCTCCTACTTGAATTAAAATTTCTCTGAAAATAAATGTTTGTACAGAACAATACTCTATAATAATTTTTTTTTATTGTGTTCATCATTACCTTTGGAGTAGATTTCACTTCATCTACCTGCTCTTTCATCACATTGGTAAATTCAGTGTCATTGAAAGGAATCTAAAAAATGCATTAAAATATTTTAATTGTTATTTATTGAAAGGTATAAACAGTATATAAATACCTGTGTGTCTGCGATAACATCGTTATCTTCTTCAATTAGATATTCGATTTCCGGAATGAGTATATCTTCATTGGTCTGTAATATATATTTTAAAGTCAAAATATCATTTTTAAATAAAGTAAAATCAAACAAATAAAAATATACATACCGATTCTAAAACCATCTGAGATGTCTGAGAGGAATCCGAATCAAAATGATTATTTAAACCATATACGGTTTTTGGATTCAATATACCTAATATTAATTTCGGTAAAACCATGGGTAAAACATACACTCAGCGTTCTATAATACGTAGCCATCGGTAATTCAATAATTCCACAAGACGCCGGCTAGAGGAGCCCCCACCACTACGCCTAAAAGTTGACAGATACATAATGTTCTGTGTACATAATAATAAAAATGGCGCTGTTGGTGAACGAGATCCTGGTTTGTTGACTTTTTAGGATTGAACTCTAGACAATTGTTATTCGTTGCTTTAATACTGGATGAAAATTGCATAGATTTCTATACAATCATATGCCAATAATTTATTTTTGTTATTTCCTTTTTTAATCGTTTTCAAATTATCAAATTTTAAATAAAATGTATGTAGGTACCTTACACATTTTTTTATACTATTTATTATATTTCAATTTCAACGAAAATTTGTATTGAATTTAATTTTTTTCCACATTGAGTCACACCAAAACACAAGTTTTGTGTGTAAAATCTACAACTACATAGAAGACTTGAACGTCAATTTGTTAATTTAAATTTCGCGCTGAAATATAGCAGTCACAGTGGTATTATGGTGGGAGTTGGGGAAAGACGTATTATAGAACTGTTAGAACATTGTCTTATGGATCGGACGTCTTGTGGATGGTCGTATTATAGAACGCTGAGTGCATGTATAACAGCTGTTTTTAAAAAATCTGCCACTTTTGTAAGTACACAAACGTAAGATATAAAAAGTTACTAGATTTTTACAGTGTTGTCATGGTTAACGGTTTTATATTTAAGAATGACGGCTTGGGAAACGGTGCAAAGGAAACAAAACTTAAGCTTTGCTCAAATTTAATGCAGACTTAGCTAAGCCTGACTTAAGTTGAATACGGTGCAAACGGGCATAGATTTATCAGAATGTATGTACACAACAACTAATGTACTGTAATGTATTAACAGGACGACAATATATCACGGCTCGACTAATGACTGAAATACACATTTCCTTACTTATTCCCAATACAATAATACAATATGCAGGGCCGGATTTAAAAATTTGCCGCCCATAGGCAGTTGCGAAAATTTGCCGCCCTTTTCGATTGAAAAGTGAATTTTTTCTATGAATTTTACCAATCAAAATCTGAAGACCTTTTTTTAGCTGTTTTAGTAAAAAAATGTTACTAATAATTCTGAAGAGCTTTTTTTTAGCTCTTTTAGTTAAAAAATGCTCTTAATAATTCTGAAGACCTTTTTTTAGCTCTCCCAGGTGGAATTTCTGTCTATTTTTTTTCCATAGCAAAATTTACCGTCCTTAAAAATTTGCCGCTATAGGCAACTGCCTGCATGGTAAATCCGGGCCTGACAATATGTCAAGACGATAGTTTTGGAGAAGATATACCACGGCCGACAAACATTTATTTTACCTACTGTTTATAAACTATCCCTACGTAATTAAATTATCTCGAAACTTGATAACGTATGTACTAGGGGTTGGCGGCTCACGGGCTAGCAGTAATATAACTGGCTATAAGTATGAGAACACGTATTAAGAGGTATATTTACATAAACATTTTTTTATCATTTTCAAAGGTTTGTATTGAAAATTGCACTCTTTTTAATAATGAACAGTTTTTATTTAATTGTTTTTACTTCTAATAAGTATATTGCACGAAAAATTAATTATTCAACATTAAACTAATATATTGAAACAAATTATAATTAAATTTTCCAACTCTGCATAACAAAATAAAACTTCCATTTAATACGATTGTTTTAGAACCGCTGTCTTTTTTTACTTAAATATTTACGCATGCGCGACATATCTCAAATACAGTGCGATATTTACAAACAATTAATTTCAGCATTTATTTACTGTAAAACTATACATTACCCTGAATTACATAATATTAACAATGTTTTTAATTACCTGATATTCTTGTTTATAATGTATAGCAAATTCATCATAAACATCAATATCTTGTAGAAGATTAGTTTCGTCTTCAATTTCAGTAAGTTCTTGTTTCACATGTAACATTATTACAAACTTTATTCAATGTTGAGGTTAATGTTTATTTTAATATGTTAATACTTCACTGACTGAGAACTATCAGAAAGTATTAAATACACAGAATCAGTAGAATACAACAGGAACATGTAGTTCTGACATCACTCGCTAGCGACTAATGGAGACATCTGCTATAGGTATACCAGTGGTTCTCAACCGTTGTACGTTGGTCCGAACAGTTATACGATTTAAATAAAATTCATTTTATAAGGTTTTTTTAGGACACTGATATCAAATTGTATACAAAAATATTAAACCTAAAATTTCGGGGTTATTTATCGTTTTAGCGTCCCAAATTATTTTGACATTTGTGTTTACTACTCCACTTATAATCTATGTATACAGTGTGGCAGATGTTAAAAAATATTATAATACGTGTGATCCAAAAGTGCGTTACTGATTTTCATTTTGTTTATTTATTATAATTGTTAAACTAAATAATGCATATAAATTCGGCGGGGGGGAGTAACCCCTACCCTCCTCTGAGTGCGCTACTGATTTAAAGTAATAGTAGAGACTTTACATAAAATTAAAAAAAAAATAGTTTAGTGAAGCGACTTTCTGATCAGCTTTACTATAACTCTCCTCAACATATGTTTGAATTATATCCATAGATAAGAACACTTTATATATCTAGAAATAATTTGGGACGCTAAAACGATAAATAACCAATTTCGGATCGAATATAGTAATTACAATTTTAAAAATAATTATAATTTTAGTGATTTTGTAAATTTCTTTTCATTAGCAGGTGTTTTTTTTTATATTTGAATTTTAATTTCTAACATAAATTCGACGTTATTGAAGTACATATTTGCCAAGATAGATATTTTATTATTGAAAAGTATGATCCGGACATAATTATTTTTTTTAACATCATATGTATGTATACTACTGTACATTGTGTACATGTATTACCTAAATAGTTGTTATATATGAATGTAGTAACTTCAAATGACACCAGGGGCGGATCTTGAATTTGTGGGGCCCTGGACTAACACCACACAGGGGCCCCACCCAAGTACTTGAATAATTTATATATTGAAAAACTTTGATGCCCTTTTTTTAGTCATTTACCCGTTATTTTTTATTTCTTAGCAAAACACGGGGGCCCCTTGTATCCGCGGGGCCCGGGGTTGCAGCCCAGAAAGCCTATACGTAGATCTACCCCTGAATGACACACTGACAAAACTTACCAATCTTGTTGCAAAAACAGGAGATTCAATAAAAATACAAACTCAGAATTACTTTTATGTTTTTTATTTATTATCAAACATTGGCGTAGATAGCTTTTTGCATGAGGGGGGATTTGACAGTATTAAGTTTCATAAAATTATATTTTTTATATGAAAATCATCTTTTATGTGATGCAAAGTATAAAAATTAATTATATTCTTCACTTATATGTATTTATTCTTGAAAAAATGCTCGTATATTATATAATCATCTTATAATCTAACTACGCTCTCTTTCTCTTCTAGTTTCCTAGATCCCCATACAAAATGTTGACCCCTTCCCCGATTTTTTTCTGGATGCGCCAATGGTCCCCTGTGACGTAGATTTCTTTTTGCGATGGGGGCGGGGGGGGGGGGGGGGGTAATTTGACTAGAGACCTTTTTAGACATTTCCAATTTTGAAGAGCTTTTTTTACAGTTCTCTTTGAGTTTTTAACAGATAGTTAATATACTTTTAACAGATAGTAAATATACTTTACATACTTTTTTTTACTTCCTATGTGTGAAACTATCTGTAAAAAAGTTTAAGAGAACTGTAATATAAGTTTGACCAGGCCCGGCAGAACTGATAAATTTCTAGTGTCTAGTAAAAAAGTGGGGGAAGGGGGAAGTTGACTTTCTAGTAAGTAACTAGGTAACTCACTAAAATGTCGATCGCAAAGAAAAAAGCGTATTCTTGAATCTCGATTTGACTTTTCGTTCGTAAAATGTCGAATGAAAAATCAAGAGTGGTATTTGGCATGCGAGATTATAAATTGTCGCTCGACATTTTTTTTTGTTTGGTTATGTTTTAGTATATGTCAAATAATACAACAAATAAATATCTTGATTTTGTATTTATAACTAAATACAATTGTGTATTGAGAGATTTTGTATTAAATAAAAGTGAGTACCGAAATTTTATAAATGTTTTATTGAAATTAAATAATAAAATTAGATAAAATTTATACTTTTAATTTAAAATGTTTATATGTCACTAAAAATTTTCAATTTTAGTTGTATGTTGTATGGCATTTATTCATACTAACAATTTGGTTTCTAATTTGCTAAATGTAGTAGTAGAAACTTGAGGATATAACCCGGTGGAACTTTTCTATACTAGAAGTATTTAAAATTTAATTGATATTGTCGAAGAATATGTTACATGATTTTTGTTGTTGATATGTATGTATTTTGATAAAAGTATAATTAAACATAGTTTGATTTTAACCTGTCATTTCATTTTCTCCTACACAGGAAAAGTGTGCAATATATTTCAAAATTTGGAATTGGAAATTATAAATAAAAAAAATTCAATTTTAAAATCACTTAATTTTGTAATCAATTTAAATGACAAGACAAAAATAAATAAAACCATAGACATAGAATAAAACATAAAATACTGGAATTTGATTGGTCAACAGCTAGAAATAAAGTTGACAACATTGCATAAATGTCGAAGGAAAATTTACGTTCGACATTCATCTCGAACGAACTCAAGAATACGCATTTCATGTATCATGCGACTCGACATTTTAAATCTCGAACGAAAATCTCGCATACGACATATTCTCGCACGAACTCGAGAATAAGGGCCCAGTGCCAAAGCCTTTGAGGAGAAAAAAAATTCTCTACAGGATAGCGATGGTGGGAATCGTTGCTAAAGATGATTACAAAAAGAGGGGAAAAAATGCACCTCTGCACATGTAGCGGTTTCGAAGGGGGGTGGTTTTTAAGGGTTGAAAATGGTTTTTTGCGATTTCCGACGAAGTGCGACTTCCTATCGAAAAATGGTGTACAGTAAAGTTGTAGATAAAAAATAAATCTACATTTTTGTTTCAAACCAATTTACAACATAACCTCAAATTTTCCGAGATAATGGTGAAATACCGTTTTTTTGAATTTTCGAGTTTTTTTATATCAAAAAAAACTTCAAAATACTTGAAATTTTCATGAAATGTATGTTTTGAAGTCCTTTAATTTTACCGATTTGTTCGGAATTTTAAAGTTAAATATTACTTGAAATATTAACGTTTTCCGAAAAAAATGAAATTTTTTCAATCGAAAAATTGATCGTAGAAATTTTCGATTTTTTAACTTTTAGGGGGCTCAATTTTTTCGTATTGAGTCGAACTTTAAGAAAAATAAAAAATTAAAATACCTTTACATTTAAAAAATTTGTGAAAAATTAAAAAAACCAAAAGTAGCGATTTGTAAAAAACGCAATTATATTTTTAAATCACTATAAAAATTTTGTACTAATCATTCAATTTTTGTGCTAAAATACAAAAATAAAATATATTCAATTTAATAAAAGGAAAATTAACTAAAAAAAATGTAATACAGTGTAAATTGATAGGAATAGGATGCTGTAAATAATTAATTAAAAAATTTTAACATAATAATAACATAACTTTATTAAAAATAAAATAATAGTATATAAATTTTCTGTAAAATTAATATAAGTACTATGTAATGGAACTTTCTTTTATTTTTTAGAACAAAGTAATTTTAAATATATGTAAAAAAATGTCAATTTATAATGCTTTTACGATTTATTACCGAAAAATTACTTATTTACAGCATCCTATTCCTATCAATTTACACTGTATTCCATTTTTTTTCGTAAATTATCCATTTATAAAATTAAATATATTTTATTCTTGTATTTTAGCACAAAAATTGAATGATTAGTACAAAATTTTTATAGTGATTTAAAAATATAATTGCGTTTTTTACAAATCGCTACTTTTGGTTTTTTTAATTTTTCACAAATTTTTTAAATGTAAAGGTATTTTAATTTTTTATCTATCTTAAAGTTCGACTCAATTCGAAAAAAATGAGCCCCCTAAAAGTTAAAAAATCGAAAATTTCTACGATCAATTTTTCGATTGAAAAAATTTCATTTTTTTCGGAAAACGTTAATATTTCAAGTAATATTTAACTTTAAAATTCCGAACAAATCGGTAAAATTAAAGGACTTCAAAACATACATTTCATGAAAATTTCAAGTATTTTGAAGTTTTTTTTGATATAAAAAACTCGAAAATTCAAAGAAACGGTATTTCACCATTATCTCGGAAAATTTGAGGTTATGTTGTAAATTGGTTTGAAACAAAATTGTAGATTTATTTTTTATCTACAACTTTACTGTAGACCATTTTTCGATAGAAAGTCGCACTTCGTCGGAAATCGCAAAAAACCATTTTCAACCCTTAAAAACCACCCCCCTTCGAAACCGCTACATGTGCAGAGGTCCATTTTTTTCCCTCTTTTTGTAATCATCTTAAGCAACGATTCCCACCATCGCTATCCTGTAGAGAATTTTCCTGTTTTTTGGCCTCAAAAAGTCGGATTGGCACTGGACTATTGGTTAGATCTGATGATACTTTTGATGAACATTTTTTATAACCGATTATTGTATATCCAAATGGATCAAAGCATGTTTCCAGTTTGCACAAAGGTAGATAGGTAATGTTATAATATTTTTTTCTTATAAATATTAAATAATAAGGTGTTCAGTAGAAACAACAAATTGTTCTCTAACTCAGATCTGGTTAGATCAAATTGGATCCAATCAGATCTGAAAATAAGATCTGATTGGATCCGATCAGATCCAATCAGATAACCATTTAACAGAACTAAAAAAATTTGAATTCAATTGGATCTGATCATTATTTCCTGGGTCTTGCTTCGAGAATCAAAATTCTACTGACAACTGCGGAGCTTCGAGTTAACTAATATTATTATAATTCAACCTCACTTTGAGGTATCATGTAAAGTACTTATGTCTAATCAAAATACTTTTTTCGCTACAACTAAATTTACACTGATCACATTTAAAAGGTCGTTTATTAGAATGTGTTAATTTATGTGCATTTAAAGTATTTTTGTCTCTACAGATATATTCACATTTGTTGCATTTAAAATGCCGTTTATAAGAATGTTTTAATTTATGTCTATTCAAATTACTAGTTCGATTACAACTGTATTCACACTGATCGCATTTAAAAAGTTGTTTATTAGAATGTGTTAATTTATGTATCTTCAAATAACCTTTATCTCTACAACTGTATTCACATTGGTCGCATTTAAAAGGTCGTTTATTAGAATGTGTTAATTTATGTCTCTTCAAATAACCTTTATCTATACAACTGTATTCACACTGGTTGCATTGAAAAGGTCGTTCATTAGAATGTGTTAATTTATGTCTATTCAAAGTACTGTTATGTATAAAACTATATTCACACTGATCGCATTGCAAAATTCGTTTATTGGAATGTGTTAATTTATGTATATTAAATTGATGTGTTCTATAGGAACTGTATTCACACTGGTCGCATTGAAGAAGTCGTTCATTAGAATGTATTAATTTATGTCTATACAAATGAGCTTTTTGTTTAAAACTATATTCACACTGGTCGCATTTAAAAGGTCGTTTATTAGAATGAGTTAATTTATGTCTATACAAATGAGCTTTTTGTTTACTACTATATTCACACTGATCGCATTTAAAATGTTGTTTATTAGAATGTGTTGATTTATGTTTATACAATTTTGTTTTTTGTGTACAACTAGTATCACTGAGGTCTGCATTTTCTTTTGGCTCATTTTGAATGTCGGTGTCTGTCAGATTTTCTTCTTTAACTTCCAAGTCTCTCTGTAAAACAACAATTGATTATTTTATTAAGTATATTGATCGGGGCGCCAGGCCGAGAGGGGATGACGGAAGGCCATAATAGCTTCTTCAAATAAGTTTGAAATCCAATAATATTCTTCTTCAGCAATTAAAAATGTGTAATCGCAAGGGAGCGTAAAATTAAAAAAAAACTCTTAAAGGTACTCTTCTGAGAAACGACCGCGCCGCAAAAAAAAATGCGAATTAAATTCCCTTTTTTTGTAAGTATCTTTACTGTTATACTATTTAAATATCTATGTATATATTATGTATGATCATTCCGCAATTATATTTTTTTTCCAGTGATATTGCATATGCAGACAAAATTGATTACTAAACTCTTAACATTTTTTAATCATTAATTGTAATAATTTTTTACTTTTTTATACATACATGAAATGTAATGTATAAATAAAGTGATCACGAAAAAAATCGAACTCGAGATTTTAACGGAATTACACGTTTTGAGGGTCCCTGAATCATATACAACCATTAACTCAATGACGTCTGTGTGTCTGTGTGTGTGTATCTGTGAACGCTTTACAGCCAAAACTGTAATACTTACGAACGTGGAATTTTATACTTAAGGTTCTTGTATACTCTAGATGTGCACCTCCTATTTTTGAAAACCATCACTAAACCGGAAACGGATGTTTACTGGTGTCAATTTTTGAACTTTTCGAATTATTTTTGAAACGGTGCGCAGTAGAAAAAAAAATTTTAAATTAAAGATGTAGAGGGGACTTTTATCTATAATTTATGTTCTATTCATTCCCCCCCCCCCAAATTTGTTTTAGGAAATAATCGACTTTTTAAAAAATTTAAATTTTTCGATTTATTTTTTAAACGGTACCTATTAGAAAAAAATGTTTGAGATACAAGTTGTAGAGAATATTATTTTCTATAATTTATGTTCTATTCTTTTTTTTGTATCTTATGAATTGACAAAAAAAAGAATAATTTTAGTTTTAAGTTAAAAATGATGTCATAATACAAAAAATCTAGTTATCTATGAAAATTTTGGAATTTATTTTTAGAACTGTCAAAATTGAAATCTAGGAAAATAAATACATGTTAATACAATAATCACTAATCTAAATTGATTTCGTTTAATATTTAATGTCAATATTAAATAGAATGTATCAATTTTATTCACTGAAAATCATTTTGTAAGTAAAAAATTTTTAAATCAATTATTAAATTATAAAAGTAATTACATATTAATACTTCGGTGTCATGATGTATAAAAAAGTTTCGTGCCGACCAAGGCAGTTTATTTTTTCAAATTTTCATTGATTTTTTTGTCCTTTAGACTTTTTTTGTCGTTCGCAATTTTTTGGGGGAGGGGGAGGCGTCAAAAAAATCTCGCTTGGGGCGCCAGAATCGCAAAGGCCGGCTCTGGCCACAGTCTTCAAACATTTATTTTACCTACTGTTTATAAACTATCCCCACGTAATTAAATTATCTCGAAACTTGATGACGTATGTTCTAGGACTTAACGGCTCAGTGGCGTCGCTAGTAGGGGTGATACCCGGGGCGGAAATCGAGAGTATCAAAAAGGAAAGTTTAGTGAAAAAAAATTTATGACACAATTTAAAAATAAAAATTTATCAAGAGACTGTAACCGACAAAATATATATGTTGGGTGTCACCCCTTTAATGGTGACCCCCCCCCCCCATAGCGATGCCACTGTGACGGCTCACGGGCTAGCAGAAATATAACTGGCTATAAGTATGAGAACACGTATTAAGAGGTATATTTACATAAACATTTTTTATCATTTTTAAAGGTTTGAATTGAAAATTGCACTCTTTTTAATAATGAACACTTTTTATTTAATTGTTTTTACTTCTAATAAGTATATTGCACGAAAAATTAATTATTCAACATTAAACTAATATATTGAAACAAATTATAATAAAATTTTCCAACTCTGCATAACAAAATAAAACTTCCATTTAATACGATTGTTTTAGAACCGCTGTCTTTTTAGGGTTCCGAAGAAACCCTATTAATCTCACTTTGTCGTCCGTCCGTCCGTCCGTCCGTCCTAATCACTCTAAGCTCAATAGCTCGTAAACTATATAAGCTAGAACCTTGAAATTTTGACAGATTATGTAAAATAACACCCTCTAGTAAAATATGTACAAATATTTTCGAAAAATATTTTTTTAGGGGGGGTGCTAAGAAGCTAAAGACACCCAAAAAAAATATTTTTTTTTATACCAAGGCAAGTGGCACATCAAAATGTGTAACCAAGCTAGTGTAATTTGATCCTTATTCTTATTTTTTTATAAATCAAAAATGGCGCCTACAGGGGGCTTTAAAGCAAATTCAAAAAAACAAAAAAAATGTATTCCAAGTCGTGTGGGATGTCAAAATGTAGATCTCAGTAAGTAGAATATGGCAGTATTTTTTATTTTTTTTATAAATCAAAAATGGCGCCTACAGGGGGCTCCAAGCAAAAAAAAATTTGTCCACCCCCCCCTCTAACTCGGTAACTACTGACTCGAAAAATCTGAAAAAAATTAGGTAATGAGGCTTTGGTGAGACTACCAACGACAAATACTAAAGTCACCAATATCATTTCAAATTTTGGAGAAAAGGGGAGGGGTGTCATACATTTTTTTATTTTTATTTTTTTATCTGGGCATGTGGGGTGTCGAAATGTAGATCTCAGTGAGTAGAATATGACAGTATTTTTTATTTTTTTTATAAATCAAAAATGGCGCCTACAGGGGGCTCAAAGCAAAAAAAAATTTGTCCACCCCCCCCTCTAACTCGGTAACTACTGACTCGAAAAATCTGAAAAAAATTAGGTAATGAGGCTTTGGTGAGACTACCAACGACAAATACTAAAGTCACCAATATCATTTCAAATTTTGGAGAAAAGGGGAGGGGTGTCATACATTTTTTTATTTTTATTTTTTTATCTGGGCATGTGGGGCGTCGAAATGTAGATCTCAGTGAGTAGAATATGACAGTATTTTTTATTTTTTTTATAAATCAAAAATGGCGCCTACAGGGGGCTCAAAGCAAAAAAAAAATTGTCCACCCCCCCCTCTAACTCGGTAACTACTGACTCGAAAAATCTGAAAAAAATAGGTAATGAGGCTTTGGTGAGACTACCAACGACAAATACTAAAGTCACCAATATCATTTCAAATTTTGGAGAAAAGGGGAGGGGTGTCATACATTTTTTTATTTTTATTTTTTTATCTGGGCATGTGGGGCGTCGAAATGTAGATCTCAGTGAGTAGAATATGACAGTATTTTTTATTTTTTTTATAAATCAAAAATGGCGCCTACAGGGGGCTCAAAGCAAAAAAAAAATTGTCCACCCCCCCCTCTAACTCGGTAACTACTGACTCGAAAAATCTGAAAAAAATAGGTAATGAGGCTTTGGTGAGACTACCAACGACAAATACTAAAGTCACCAATATCATTTCAAATTTTGGAGAAAAGGGGAGGGGTGTCATACATTTTTTTATTTTTATTTTTTTTATCTGGGCATGTGGGGTGTCGAAATGTAGATCTCAGTGAGTAGAATATGACAGTATTTTTTATTTTTTTTATAAATCAAAAATGGCGCCTACAGGGGGCTCCAAGCAAAAAAAAATTTGTCCACCCCCCCCTCTAACTCGGTAACTACTGACTCGAAAAATCTGAAAAAAATTTGGTAATGAGGCTTTGGTGAGACTACCAACGACAAATACTAAAGTCACCAATATCATTTCAAATTTTGGAGAAAAGGGGAGGGGTGTCATACATTTTTTTATTTTTATTTTTTTACCTGGGCATGTGGGGTGTCGAAATGTAGATCTCAGTGAGTAGAATATGACAGTATTTTTTATTTTTTTTTTTAAATTAAAAATGGCGCCTGCAGAGGGTTTCAAGAAAACAAAAATTTGTCCACCCCCTCTCTAGCTCGGTAACTACTGACTCAAAAAAATCTGAAAAAAAATTGGTAATGGGTTTTTTATAATACTAGTAACGACAAATACTAAAATCAACAATATCATTTCAAATTTTGAAAAAATAGGAAGGGGCGTCATGGAATTTTTTTTATTTTCATATCTAGGCTTGTGGGGTGTCAAAATGTAGATCTGAATTAATAGAATATGATCCTATTTTTATATTTATTTTTAACTCACATATGCACCTGTAAATGGCTCTTAACAGTCCAAGTAGTATATACTTCGGAACCCTTATGGCATACACTGGTGTATGTCTTGACAAATTTTATTTTACTTAAATATTTACGCATGCGCGACATATCTCAAATACATACAGTGCGATATTTACAAACAATTAATTTTAACATTTATTGACTGTAAAACTATACATTACCCTGAATTACATAATATTAACAATGTTTTTAATTACCTGATATTCTTGTTTATAATGTATAGCAAATTCATCATAAACTTCAATATCTTGTAGAAGATTGGTTTCGTCTTCAATTTCAGTAAGTTCTTGTTTCACATGTAACATTATTACACACTTTATTCAATGTTGAGGTTAATGTTTATTTTAATATGTTAATACTTCACTGACTGAGAACTATCAGAAAGTATTAAATACACAGAATCAGTAGAATACAACAGGAACATGTAGTTCTGACATCACTCGCTAGCGACTAATGGAGACTATTGGAGACATCTGCTAACTGCTATAGGTATACAGTGGTTCTCAACCGTTGTACGTTGGTCCGAACAGTTATACGATTTAAATAAAATTCATTTTATAAGGTTTTTTTAGGACACTGATATCAAATTGTATACAAAAATATTAAAACTAAAATTTCGGATCGAATATAGTAATTAAAATTTTAAAAATAAATCTAATTTTAGTGATTTTTGTAAATTTTTTAGCAGGTGTTTTTTTTTATATTTGAATTTTAATTTCTAACATAAATTCGACATTATTGAAGTACATATTTGCCAAGATAGATATTTTATTATTGAAAAGTATGATCCGGACGACATAATTATTATTTTTAACATCTTAAATATGTATGTATACTACTGTACATTGTGTACATGTATTACCTAAATAGTTGTTATATATGAATGTAGTAACTTCAACTGACACCAGGGGCGGATCTTGAATTTGTGGGGCCCTGGACTAACACCACACAGGGGCCCCACCTAAGTACTTGAATAATTTATATATTGAAAAACTTTGATGCCCTTTTTTTAGTCATTTACCCGTTATTTTTTATTTCTTAGCAAAACACGGGGGCCCCTTGTATCCCCGGGGCCCGGGGATGCAGTTCAGAAAGCCTATACGTAGATCCACCCCTGAATGACACACAGACAAAACTTACCAATCTTGTTGTAAAAACAGGAGATTCAATAAAAATACAAACTCTGATAATAAATAAAAAACATAAAAGTAATTCAGAGTTTGTATTATCTACGCCAATGTTTGATAATAAATTAAAAACATAAAAGTAATTCAAACATTGGCGTAGATAGCTTTTTGCATGAGGGGAGATTTGACAGTATTAAGTCTCATAAAATTATATATTTTTTTATGAAAATCATCTTTTATGTGATGCAAAGTATAAAAATTAATTATATGATTCACTTATATGTATTTATTCTTGAAAAAATGCTCGTATATTATACATATAAGAGCCATTCCACGTCAAGCGGGACAGTTTTTGACCTCATGTTTTCTGATTTGGCTATAATTTTTTTTACAGCTTCTTTGGACCCAATTTATATGTCGAACAATTTTTATTTTTATCACCCCTAGTTTAGAAGTTACAAGGGGTTGAAAATTCGGAAAACGGCAAAAAATCGAAAACATGCTCTCCTTTAACTGCTTATATATCCGGTTCTATTCATCCTACAGACTTCAACAAAAAAACATTTTTGGAAGAACTCAAGACCATACCAAAAACCGCATATCAGAAGTGCTGCGAGGATTGGAAAAAGCGCTGGCACAAGTGTATTATATCTGAGGGGGATTACTTTGAAGGGCACAAAATAAATATTGATGAATAAATAATTTTCGAAAAAAAATATATAAAAAGTCACCTTTTTTTAACAAATCTCGTATATGATTTAATGTATGTATTGACTTCAGACAAAACTTACCATATCTTGATGCAAAAACAGGAGATTCAATAAAAATACAAGCTTTTCAAAACTCTATTTATTAATAATCAAACATTTGTATAAAAAACAAGACTTAAGGTTATATATGATAGATATTGTTATTTTACATTGTTGTTTTCAATTTCTCCATTTAAAATGCTATTGTTGTTGTATATTTTAGTATTTGTCGTTGCTAGTTATAATTGTTACCATCTATCATTTAAGATTTTGAAAATATCGATATTTAGAGTTTAGAGTTACTATTACCACTCTATACAACGACGGCATCGGTAATTCAACCATTCTACCGAACGACGGCTAGAGGGGCACCCACCACCGTGCCTTAACGTTAATTGGTGAATTTAAATTTCGCGCAGAAATATAACAGTCACGGTAGCATTATGGTGAGGATGGGGGGAAGGTCGTTGCATATAACTGTCGACCAGCCGTTGCATGGAGTGGTCGTTCAGTAGAAGGTCGTTTTATAGAGTGCTGCGTGTAATTAATATTGTTATAATTCTACCTTACGTTGAGGTATCATGTAAAGTACTTATGTTTAATTAAACTATTCATTTCGCTACAACTGTATTCACACTGGTCGCATTTAAAAGGTAGTTTATTAGAGTGTGTTAATTTATGTATTTTCAAACTACCTCTTTTTATGCAACTATATTTACACTGATCGCATTTAAAAGGTCGTTTATTCGAATGTATAAATTTATGAGTATTCAAATCAGATTTTTGATTACAACTATATTTACATTGATCACACTTAAAAGGTCGTTCATTAGAATGTTTTAATTTATGTATATTCAAATTATCTTTTCGATAAGAACTATATTTACATTGGTTGCATTTAAAAGGTTGTTTATTAGAATGTGTTAATTTATGTCTATTCAAACTACTTTTTGATCTATAACTAATTTCACACTGGTCACATTTAAATGAAATTTCATTAGAATTTTTAGAATGTCTTAATATATGTGCCTTTAAAGACTTTTTCTGTCTACAACTGTATTCACATTGGTCACATTTAAAATGTCGTTTATTAGAATGTGTTAGCATATGTGAATTCAAATGAGCTTGTTGTCTACAACTGTATTCACACTGGTCGCATTTAAAAGGTCGTTCATTAGAATGTGTTAATTTATGTCTATTCAAATGGCATTTTCGATTACAACTATATTCACACTGATCACATTTAAAAGGTCGTGTATTAGAATGTGTTGATTTATGTTTATACAATATAGTTTTTTGTGTACAACTAGTATCACTGAAGTCTGCATTTTCTTTTTGCTCATTTTGAATGTCGGTGTGATTTTCTTCTTTAACTTCCAGGTCTCTCTGTAAAACAACAATTAATTATTATACTTATTATCGTTACAATTGTAGATTTTCTGACAATGCTAGTTAGTTGGAAATTTAATATTAGAGGGTTAACGCACATGCTTACAGGTATATTGTTAATCGTTTTTATGGTACCGAAGTAACCCTATTAAAGCACTTTATCGTCCGTCCGTCCAATCTTTTCAGTAAAAGTAGAATGTCTAGTAAATTACATAAGGTAGAAACTTGAAATTTTTACTAAACATATATTTTTCTATATCAAAAATGGCGCCTGCAAGGGGCTAGAAGCAGTATTTGCCCCTTCCCCTTTTTATCCAATTCAGTAACTATTAGTTCAACAAATCACTAGTCTATGTCTTGGACGACTTTTTTGTTTATTTGACTAGATTTATCAGAATGTATGAACATAATAACTAATGTATTAACAGGACAACAATAGATCACGACTCTACTAATGACTGAAATACTTATTCCTAATACAATAATACAATTTGTCAAGACGAAAGTTTTGACATATAAATTATTCTGTAACATGAAAATATTTGAACCTTACTTAAAAATATATGTATGTACGATATTGGGTGGTCCATAACATCTATACTACAAAGACGAACTTTTATTACTAGAGGCGTGACAATTGACAAGTGGACTGTACCAACCATATATCTAGTGGCGGCGTAAGGGGGGGGGGGGAGGGTGCCAAGGGGTGACAGTGACAACTCACTCGTACATCCAGTATGTAATTTTTTTTTCATATGTTATGAAAAACAAATGGTCATTATGAAGAACTAACAAATGGTCGCTTATACTGATTTGTGAACGAAAAAAAAAGTCACCACTATTTTTTTGAAGGGGGTGCAAAAAACCGCCACTGCATATATCTGCCCTATGTACAGTATTGTACAGTTCACATTAGTGATGTAACGAATATTCTCATTCACATTCGCAAGAAAAGTTGCGAATAAGAGATCCTTAAAATTTCAAATTCTGATTATTAATTCTGAATAACAAGAAAGAACGTGTATTATGAGGTATATTCAGGGCCGGATTTTGAAATTTGCCACCCCTAGGCATCTGCGAAAATTGCCGCCCTTTTTTATTAAAAAATAAATAAAAAAGTGAAGATTTTTTATGTCGTTGACCTTTTTTTAGGTCTTCAGGTAAAAAATTTGTCAATTCTAGTAAAAATTTTATCAATATTTTTTTCCCCTAAAATTTGCCGCCCCTAAAATTTTGCCGCTACAGGCACGTGTCTACACTGCCTGCATGGTAAATCCGGGCCTGGGTATATTTACATAAACATTTTATATCATTTTAAAAGGTTTGTATTGAAAATTGCACTCTTTTTAATAATGAACACTTTTTATTTAATTGTTTATACTTCTAACAAATATATTGCACGAAAATTTAACTATTCAACATTAAATATATTGAAACAAATTATAATTAAATTGTTCCCACTCTCCATAACAGAAATAAAACATCCATTCAATACGATTGTTTTAGAATCGCTATCTTTTTTTTCTTAAATTTTTACGCATGCGCGACATATCTCAAATACAGTGCGATATTTACAAACAATTAATTTTAACATTTATTGACTGTAAAACTATACATTACCCTGAATTACATAATATCAACAATGCTTTTAATTACCTGATATTCTTGTTTATAATGTATAGCAAATTCATCATAAACATCAATATCTTGTAGAAGATTGGTTTCGTCTTCAATTTCAGTAAGTTCTTGTTTCACATGTAACATTATTACACACTTTATTCAATGTTGAGGTTAATGTTTATTTTAATATGTTAATACTTCACTGACTGATAACTATCAGAAAGTATTAAATACACAGAATCAGTAGAATACAACAGGAACATGTAGTTCTGACATCACTCGCTAGCGACTAATGGAGACATCTGCTATAGGTATACCAGTGGTTCTCAACCGTTGTACGTTGGTCCAAACAGTTATACGATTTAAATAAAATTCATTTTTTAAGGTTTTTTTAGGACACTGATATCAAATTGTATACAAAAATATCAAAACTAAAATGCCGGATCGAATATAGTAATTAAAATATTACAGAAAAACGTTACGGCGCGTTACGTAATACTTGAACGCTCCCTTTAGTTATTTTTGTAAAAGGCTATAGGGGGATAAGAATGGGTAAAGTGCCCCCGCGCCAATTATGGCTGTTATATTTTTTTATAGTAACTACTAACACAGGTAACAATTTGACCAAATTTTAACCCTCAAAAATTTACCCCCAAGGGGTGAGAATTAATTTTGAAAATTTCGTAAAAAATTAATAACTTTTGAAAGAGTCAACCGATTTGAATAAAATTTTAATATGTCATATATGTCACTAAGGTGCTTTATAGAAAAAATCGGTAAACCTGAAAACTTAACATAACCTCAAAAAAAAGTGTTTTATATTTTTCAAAATTTTTTTTTGCTCACTTTCAATTTTGGCACAATCACCAAAATATTTGTGTGACTTTCTAGCATAGTTTTTTATAATATATGTTTTTTTCAGATTTTGTTTCCAGCTGCGTGACACCTAAAAAAAATTTTATATTTTTCTAAAATTTTTTTCACTCACTTTTAATTTTGGTACAGTCACCAAATTTTTTTTGTGATTTTCTGGCATAGTTTTTTATAATATATATTTTTTTCAAATTTTTTTTCCAAGTGCGGGACACAAAAATTTTTCAAAAAATTTTTCAAAATTTTTTTTCGCTCACTTTTAATTTTGGTACAATCACCAAATTTTTTCAGTAATTGTCTGGCCTAGGTATTTATAATATATGTTTTTTTTACTTTTTTATTCCAGCTGCGTGATACCTAAAAAAAATAAAAAGTATTTTTTGAAATTTTTTTTGAGGTTATGTTTGCCGTACAATCACAAAAAATATTTTGTATCTTTCTATCATAATTTTTTTATAATATTTTATATATTTTTTAGATTTTTTCCAGTTGCGGGACACAAAAAAAAAATAATTTTTTTTTAATATTTTTTTCGCTCACTTCAATTTTGGTAGTCATCAAAAAAATTTTGTGGCTTCCAGGTATAGCTTTCTATAATATATATTTTTTCGGATTTTTTTTCCAGCTGCGTGACAAAAAAAAAGTTTTTTATTTTTTATTGCAGTTTATGTTTGTATATTGTTTTCGGACTTTCTAACATATTTTTTTATAATAAATATTTTTTTCGGATTTTTTCCTGCTACGTGACACCAAAAAATATTTTATTTTTTCAAAATGTTTTTTCGCTCACTTTCAATGTTGGTACAGGCACCAAATTTTTATAGTGACTTTCTGGCGTATTTTTCTAGATTTTTTTTCAGCTGCGTGTTACTTTATTAAGTAAAATTGTAAATAGTTCGTAAGCTGCTTGGAATAGTAGCTTGTGAACAGTACGAAAACTTTTTAATTTAACAAGAGCTATAAAATTGCATAAATGTGGTCCCCTCTAAAAAAATTATTTTAGAGACATATCTAATGGACACTTGTATAATATATGTCATAAAGCAGATCTTAAGCAACTTAGAGTTACATTTAGGTAACCACAATTATAAATATATTAATATAAGACAGGATAATAACATATACATACATTGATTTTTTGTAGGACAACTAGATATAACAATAGCCCTTTATGAAAAGGTAGTAAATATTACATTTCGCTGCCAGACAGACTACCTGAAGAATATTGACGATATAAAATCTTTCAAAAATAGATTAAAAGATTTTTTATACAAGAAATGTATAATAGGTACATGTAATAATTACGAGAGGGAATATAACTTTTTTATTTTCATTCTTTATTTAGTTCTCATTTTTTTCAATTTGTTATGTGTATTTAATATCATAACCGTTTCTTTATATTGTATGTATTGATTAACTACAATTTTGTTAATTTTTTTTTGTACATACTCATACATACGTATATATTTGCTTTTAGTTTTTTACGAATAAAACATCTACATATATGAGTAATAAATAATACAAACATAACCAGCAATAAAAAAAATAAAAAATAAATTTTTTTTTTTGTCACGCAGCTGGAAAAAAAATTCGAAAAAATATATATTATAGAAAGCTATGCCTGGAAGCCACAAAATTTTTTTGATGACTACCAAAATTGAAGTGAGCGAAAAAAATATTAAAAAAAAAATTATTTTTTTTTGTGTCCCGCAACTGGAAAAAAATCTAAAAAATATATAAAATATTATAAAAAAATTATGATAGAAAAATACAAAATATTTTTTGTGATTGTACGGCAAACATAACCTCAAAAAAAATTTCAAAAAAGACTTTTTATTTTTTTTAGGTATCACGCAGCTGGAATAAAAAAGTAAAAAAAACATATATTATAAATACCTAGGCCAGACAATTACTGAAAAAATTTGGTGATTGTACCAAAATTAAAAGTGAGCGAAAAAAAATTTTGAAAAATTTTTTGAAAAATTTTTGTGTCCCGCACTTGGAAAAAAAATTTGAAAAAAATATATATTATAAAAAACTATGCCAGAAAATCACAAAAAAATTTTGGTGACTGTACCAAAATTAAAAGTGAGTGAAAAAAATTTTAGAAAAATATAAAATTTTTTTTAGGTGTCACGCAGCTGGAAACAAAATCTGAAAAAAACATATATTATAAAAAACTATGCTAGAAAGTCACACAAATATTTTGGTGATTGTGCCAAAATTGAAAGTGAGCAAAAAAAAATTTTGAAAAATATAAAACACTTTTTTTTGAGGTTATGTTAAGTTTTCAGGTTTACCGATTTTTTCTATAAAGCACCTTAGTGACATATATGACATATTAAAATTTTATTCAAATCGGTTGACTCTTTCAAAAGTTATTAATTTTTTACGAAATTTTCAAAATTAATTCTCACCCCTTGGGGGTAAATTTTTGAGGGTTAAAATTTGGTCAAATTGTTACCTGTGTTAGTAGTTACTATAAAAAAATATAACAGCCATAATTGGCGCGGGGGCACTTTACCCATTCTTATCCCCCTATAGCCTTTATTTCATTAGCAGATGTTTTTTTTTTATATTTGAACTCAAGGTAAGTAAATGACTAGGTATGCTGACTTGCCTTGACCAATCAGCGCGGACGAAATGACGTCACCACGAAGTTCTTTTTAACACTCTAGATTTCAAATGGTCGCCAACGCTGTGTTTAATATTATGGCAGTTAAAATCATAGATAAATAAAAAAATCAAGTAGGTAGAAAAGAACTTCGTGGTGACGTCACAATTCACAAGTCAGCAAACCTGTACATTTACTAACCTTGATTTGAACTAAAATTTCTAATAATTGTAACAATTTGATTTTTCCATTTTTGTGAAGATAAATGTATTTAAACATTTCATGAAGTTTATTTGAATTTAGAATATTATAAATCATAAATACAAATGCAAATGTAAAAAATAATATAAAATAATTAAATTATTGTTTAACTCTGAATGCTTTACTATTATTACTATTGCTGTCACAGTGTCGTGACGTCACAATTTCGCGTTTGACACTTGCGAGCGTTTTGGCGTCAAATTCAAAATTAGTTTTAAAAGAGTCAATTTTTGCAATTAAACCCTTATTTTCTGCAGAAATAAGTATTTTTTTGGTAATAGGAGACACGTAATATCATTATAGAATAGTTTTTCAAAATTAGGCATCATGCCTATTACGTAGTTTATTAAAAAATAAACAAAATGTTTTTTATGAACGCTCTAATTGCAATACAAACCGAGATATGACTAATTTTCATTGAGTATGAATTCGCAAACTACTGGCCTTTTTTGAAGTAGAGGGTAAGACAAGCTTAATTCTAAATTTTCATGCAAATCGATGCATGTCCAAAAGTTCTGAAGTTTTTAATATTTTACCTTCATTTACTGGACTCATATACTACTACACTGCTTGTCACAATTAGTGGGACACTTTTTCAATGTAACACAGTTTTGTTAAAAATTGTCATATTAATACGAAAATTCCGAGAAATCATTAATGTGGTGTTGTTTCAAAGCCCAATAAGTTACAGCTTTGTCTCTTCATCAGCAGTGGGTGTGCAACCCTTACAGTGGTTAAAATTGGAATATGGCATTTTCAAGTATTGAAAAAAAAGTTTAAAAAGTGATTATTCCAAAATAAAACTAAAATTCAGAATAATTATTATTTGTATAACTTCTTTGCACCCTTAAGGTACTATCTTATTAATTTTAATAACATTATATTCTATTTTCTTTTTGGTATCACCCCCTAAGTTTAGGTCAACAAAAATATAGGAGGATATGAAGCAAATTAAAAAAATGTTTCATAATTTTTTTAAAACAATCACAGTTAATATAAATTTACAATTTCAATAAAATCCAATTATTTTTAATACTTTTTCTACCCTTAATTATTGCAACCCCATTACAGTATAATTAATTCAAACGACATAGGTAAAGATACAGTTGTGAAATTTACAAAATAGTTAATAAACTTTGTATAGAATGGTATCGTGTGTTAAAAAACACAAATAAGTTATTAGGGTAGACATTAACCCTTAAATACTAAACCATCCCCAATAATAAGGTAAAAGATTGAATTCAAGTATTATTTTATAAAAAATCAATGAAAGCGGTTATTCAACGATCTTTGTGAAAATTTTGTGCATCAAAACTCACCCCTACAGATTTAGCTACCCTTAATTGAAAAAATATATACTTTTTTTAAATCATCATATCTAAAAATTCACCGTATTTTTTTTCTATCCTTTTGTTAAATAAAAGACCCATATTTGGCCTTTCATCACCGGTAAAATTAAAACAATACAATATCTGGAACAACTCTAAAAAAACATTTGTCTTAAAATTAAAATAATTTTTATGTCAATTTATATTGAAAATATAGGTAACTATGGATATTTATGGACATTTTACTAGTTATTTTCAAGTTTGGATAAAATTAATTTAATCGTTCGGAGACGTTCCTGAAAGAAGATTGTTTTAATTTTACCGGTGATGAAAGGCCAAATATGGGTCTTTTACTTAACAAAAGGATAGAAAAAAAAATTACGGTGAATTTTTAGATATGATGATTTAAAAAGAGTATATATTTTTTCAATTAAGGGTAGCTAAATCTGTAGGGGTGAGTTTTCGTGCACAAAATTTTCTCAAAGATCGTTGAATAACCGCTTTCATTGATTTTTTATAAAATAATACTTGAATTCAATCTTTTACCTTATTATTGGGGGTGGTTTAGTATTTAAGGGTTAATGTCTACCCTAATAACTTATTTGTGTTTTTTTTAATACACGATACCATTCTATACAAAGTTTATTAACTATTTTGTAAATTTCACAACTGTATCTTTACCTATGCCGTTTGAATTAATTATAATGTAATGGGGTTGAAATAATTAAGGGTAGAAAAAGTATTAAAAATAATTGGATTTTATTGAAATTGTAAATTTATATTAACTGTGATTTTTTTAAACAAATTATAAAACATTTTTTTAATTTGATTCATATCTTCTTATATTTTTGTTGACCTAAACTTAGGGGGTGATACCAAAAAGTAAATAGAATATAATGATATTAAAATTAATAAGATAGTACCTTAAGGGTGCAAAGAAGTTATACAAATAATAATTATTCTGAATTTTAGTTTTATTTTGGAATAATCACTTTTTAAACTTTTTTTTCAATACTTGAAAATGCCATTTTCCAATTTTCACCACTGTAAGGGTTGCACACCCCCTGTTGATAAAGAGACAAAGCTGTAACTTATTGGGCTTTGAATAAACACTACATTAATGATTTCTCTGAATTTTCATATTAATATGACATTTTTAAACAAAACTGTGTTACATTGAAAAAGTGTCCCACTAATTGTGACAAGCAGTGTATTTCAAAACGTGAATTGAAAAAAAAGTATGTTAACAATAAACATAAAGGACTAATTAACTGATAGAAATATTACAAATATTAAAAAATCAGTGCTGAAGAAAAAAATTACATACAATTCAATGTGTATCACTTTATGTCTTTACGTTATAACACATGTGAATTTGTCCCACTTGACGTTCATATTCATATTTTTTCAAAATATTATTTTGACGCGTAAAAGGTGTTATTAAATATTTTTTTTGCAGCTTGCTTCAAAAAACAATAAATTTTAATTGTCATTAAAGAAAAAACTTCAAAACATATTGGTTAATTTTATATTGATGGTAATATAAAATTATAAACTTTAACCTAAAATTTGTTCGAGTAAAAATCACCATTACCTTATCTAACTGCCGACTGTTGCTTCAGTTTACAAAACTATTCAGTAACTACATTACTAGAATTACGTGCGCATTTTCATGACGCCGAGCTTAGAGTTACATTCACTACTCTATACAACGACGGCATCGGTTATTCAACCATTCTACCGAACGACGGCTAGAGGGGCACCCACCACAGTGCCGACTTTAACGTTAATTGGTTAATTTAAATTTCGTGCTGAAATATAACAGTAACTGTAGCATTATGGTGGGGATGGGGGAAGGTCGTTGCATATAACTGTCGACAAGTCGTTGCATGGAGCGGTCGTTCAGTAGAAGGTCGTTTTATAGAGTGCTGCGTGTAATTAATATTGTTATAATGCTACCTTACTTTGAGGTATCATGTAAAGTACTTATGTCTAATTAAACTATTCATTTCGCTACAACTGTATTCACACTGGTCGCATTTAAATGGTGGTTTATTAGAATGCGTTAATTTATGTCTATTCAACGCAGATTTATGATTAGAACTATATTTACACTGATCACATTTAAAAGGTCGTTTATTAGAATGTGTTAATTTATGTCTCTTCAAATAACCTTTATCTCTACAACTGTATTCACACTGGTTGCATTGAAAAGGTCGTTCATTAGAATGAGTTAATTTATGTCTATTCAAAGTACTGTCATGGGCGTAGCCAGAATTGTATTTAGGGGGGGGCAAATTTTTTTTTATGTAACATATTTTAGTTTAAAAAAATCAGGTCAAAATTACTTTCCGTGGATCTTTTTATATTCACAGCACTTTAACAAAACAATTTTTTAAAGACTTCCCAGCGGATTATTTCCAAAATAACGAATTTTCAGAGAAAATTTGTCAGACAAAAGTTTCATGGCTTTGAGGGGGCTATATATTGACAACATGTGTTGACCTTGAAAAGGTCACCATTATGGGTTTTTTTAGGTTCTTTTTCAAATGTAAACCCATATTTTTTGTTACAGATTCGTAATTAACTAGGGAAAATAAGTAACTTTTGTCTGAAATATTTTTTCTGAAAATGTCAATTTTGTAGGATATGGAGCAAAACAAACAGTAATTTCTGGATTTTAAATAATTTTTTACTCGAAAACTACCAATTTATAAAAAAATATTACAAGAGAAAAGAAATGTTTAGATTTCGGCAAGGATTTTCAAAATTTTTTTAAAGTAATTATTAATTAAAAAAAATTGTTTTTAAAGAAATTTTTCGAAAAAAAAAACGAATTAAAAATAAGTAAAAATTCTCCGATAATTCTTGTTGAAAACTAAGCACTTTTTGCTTCTTGCGATTATTTAAAAAACAATAGTTTTCGAGTAAAAAATTATTTAAAATCCAGAAATTACTGTTTGTTTTGCTCCATATATCATACAAAATTGACATTTTCAGAAAAAAGTTACTTATTTTTTCTACTTAATTACGAATCTGTAACAAAAATATGGGTTTACATTTGAAAAAGAAAAGTTGAACCTAAAAAACCCATAATAGTGACCTTTTCAAGGTCAACACATGTTGTCAATATTTAGCCCCCTCAAATCCATGAAACTTTTGTCTGACAAATTTTCTCTGAAAATTCGTTATTTTGGAAATAATCCGCTGGAAAGTCTTTAAAAAAAAACACCCGGTATGGTCTTTATTAGATGTTTTTATTTTATTTTTAATTTTCCCTGAAATTTTAGTTATCATGTAAAAACAAAAGATTGTGATTAAAAAGAAATCTAGAAATATCCCTGTTTAGACAATGTACTGATTTACTTATTACTTTTTGTCCACAAGCTAGGGGGGGGCAAGCGCCCCCACCTGCCCCACCCTGGCTACGCCCATGAGTACTGTTATGTATAAAACTATATTCACACTGATCGCATTGCAAAATTCGTTTATTGGAATGTGTTAATTTATGTATATTAAATTGATGTTTTCTATAGAAACTGTATTCACACTGGTCGCATTGAAGAAGTCGTTCATTAGAATGTATTAATTTATGTCTATTCAAATTATTTTTTAGTCTACAACTGTATTCACAGTGATCGCATTTAAAAGGTAGATTATTAGAATGTATTAATTTATGTCTCTTCAAAGTACTTTTTAGTCTACAACTGTATTCACACTGATCGCATTTAAAAGGTCGTTTATAAGAATGTATTAATTGATGTCTATTCAAAGTACTTTTTTGTCTACAACTGTATTCACACTGATCGCATTTAAAAGGTCTATTATTAGAATGTATTAATTTATGGTTATTCAAGGTACCTTTTTGTTTACAAACGTGTTCACACTGGTCGCATTTAAATAATCGATTATTAGAATGTGTTAATTTATGTTTATACAATATAGTTTTTTGTGTACAACTAGTATCACTAAGGTCTGCATTTTCTTTTTGCTGATGTTGAATATCGGTGTCTGTCAGATTTTCTTCTTTGACATCGAAGTCTCCCTGAAAAATGACAATTGATTATTATATTATTGTTACAATGTAGATTATCTGATAATACTTATTAGCTGGGATTTTTGTGAATTTAATGTTAAAGGGTTAACGCACATGCATGCTGGCATATTGAAAATAGATTTTTTAGGGTTCCGAAGTAACTCTATTAATTTTACTTTGTCAAACGTCCGTCCTTTTCAAAGCGTACAGTCAAAGTACAATATCTCGTATATAAATGAGCGAGAACCTTGAAATTTTTACTGAACATATTTTAATAAAATCAAAATTGACAAGGGGTTACAAATAGTAACTAATATTCTCCCTTCCCCTTTAAACTTGGCAACTATTGGCTTAAGTGGCTATACCAGTGTGAACACTGTAAATTTGGGTGATTTTTGGAAATTTTTTGGAAGAAAAATACTGAATGAAATATTTTAAAAAATCTCCTCCACTGCGGCCATGATTCCGAACGATGGAGTAGCTGAAATTTCAAAAAGTAAAAATGTCAAACTGGAAGGTATTTCCTGCGCAATGACCAGTGATTTTCAAAAATATGAAAATCTAACAAAGTGGCGTAGTTAAGAAAAAAAGTCTGTTTTATTGCCTATAAAATGCTCGTATTTTTAATTCCAAATCGTCAATTTTCATCCAATCAAAAATATACTATGTCATCATAGAGTAAATATATTCAAAATTACTCACTTCAAATTTCAAGTCAATCGGATAATTGCTCTTTGAGTTACAATGTCAGCAAATTTTAAAAATCTCATTTCGAGAAAAACGCGTTTAAAGATTTAACTATTGATTTACCATAAAAACTACTAGTCAGCTATATATACCTGGCCCATATAATAGACCCTCTTCTGCTTCGAATATGCCTCCAAAAAGGCAATAAAATAATAGATTTTTTTTTAAATTTCACACTATGGCCCCTTAAAAAATATGAAAAAATTAGTTAGAGACCTAGTTAAAATTATTTTTAATTTCATTCCTAGGAATGTGATTTGCATTTAGACACCGCAAATCGCAATATTAGAATTTGATCCTTTTTACTAACTCGAAAAACAGTCCACGTAATACGTACTTCGGAACCCTTATGGCATACACCCGTATACATGACATTAACAACAAAATACACTGGCGTCGCTAGATGGGGACATGGGGTGTATTGAACCAATCGACTTTTTTTGTCAATGAAAGTGCATTTATTTTATATAAAATAAAAGAACCCACTATTATTTTTTAACTATTCTTTTCAATACCCAATATTATAGTTTCCGAGATCTCATAACTGTATCCAGCTCTGTTGACACCTTGTATACATTTACTTATATGCATTACAAAAATTTAATTTTAGAGCCGCTGTTTTATTTTACTTTTACATTTACGCATGCGCATCATATGTCAAATACATACACTCATCGCTTGATTTACCGACGTGGGCCCCCACCACCGTACCGACCTCAACGTTAATTGAATTTAAATTTCGCGCAGAAATATAGCAAATAATATAACAGTTGGTTTTATTATGGTGGGGATAGGAGAATGTCGGTCAATCGCGCGTTTGGCCCGCCGGTAAATCAAGCGGTCGGTAAATCGCGAGATGAGTGTATACACTCGTTACTCCCAACAACGTAGCCATTGGTAATTCAGAATCTCCTAACAACGTAAGCTACAGGGGCACCCACTACTTTACCAATAAGCAAAAGAATCAATTGCTTAGGGCACCGGACCGTAGGGGGCACCATGATGGGGAATCATCGTAAAATTGGGAAGTAACTTTTTTTGTTAAAAAAGCTAAAAAAAAAGGTCTTCAGAATTTAAAGTACTAAAAAAAAAGTCGTCAAATTTACAAAAGGGGGCCTTTTTATAATTAGTGCTTAGGGCACCACATAGGGTAAATCCGGCACTGCACCCGCCACAGTGCCGACTTTAACTTTAACTGATGAATTTAAATTTCGCGTAGAAATATAGCAGTCACGGTAGTATTGTGGTAGTGATAGGAGAAAGTCGTTACATGGAGCCACGACATGGCCAGTCGTTTTTCGGAGCGTACGTTAATACGATGGAACTTAAAAAAAAAAGTTGAACCGACTTCAAAAATAAAAACACAAAAAAGTATGAAATAATTTTTTTAAATAAATTATTTGATTTAATAAAAATCAGTAGTTACCATGTAAGGAATGTATGAATGTATCTATAAAATATTAAAATTTAGCTATCTATCCAAATTACGATCAATTTTTTTTATGCCGGGGCGCAACTTTAATTAATTTCTACCTATATTCATTTTAGCTTATATGTATTACTTATGAATAGGTTTAAATTTATCAATTGATTCTCTTCATAGACGAATATTGCTTTTTCGTTATATCACTAATTTTCACATAAAATAACGTAAGCATTGCTTTCTTTGTAAATTAGTGCATAATATTTGTTTTGTTTATTTAATTAGATCTCTTTTCAAACGTATCTATAATTAAAGAATAACGACAGTTATTTGCTTTTTCGCAATATCGAAGATACGAGAAGCTTTGTGATCGTTTTAATTTTTTCAAAAGTATAAGTCTATTGTATTTTATTACGAATATTTCTTGTTTTCGATATGTATTTTTTTCCGTAATTGCATTGAATTTTGCGCCCCGACATCAAAAAAATTGATCGTAATTTGGATAGATAGCTAAATTTTAATATTTTATAGATACATTCATACATTCCTTACATGGTAACTACTGATTTTTATTAAATCAAATAATTTATTTAAAAAAATTATTTCATACTTTTTTGTGCTTTTATTTTTGAAGTCGGTTCAACTTTTTTTTTAAGTTTATTTAATAATGAACACTTTTTATTTAATTGTTTTCACTTCTAACAAATTTATTGCACGAAAAATTAATTATTTATTAAACTTATATATTGCAACAAATTATAATTAAATTATTCCCACTCTGCATAACAAAAATAAAACTTCCATTTAATACGATTGTTTTAGAACCGCTGTCTTTTTTTACTTAAATATTTGCGCATGCGCGACATATCTCAAATACAGTGCGATATTTACAAACAATTAATTTTAACATTTATTGACTGTAAAACTATACATTACCCTGCCTGAATTACATAATATTAACAATGTTTTTAATTACCTGATATTCTTGTTTATAATGTATAGCAAATTCATCATAAACTTCAATATCTTGCAGAAGATTGGTTTCGTCTTCAATTTCAGTAACTTCTTGTTTCACATGTAACATTATTACACACTTTATTCAATGTTGAGGTTAATGTTTATTTTAATAAATACTTCACTGACTGGGAACTATCAGAAAGTATTAAATACACAGAATCAGTAGAATACAACAGGAACATGTAGTTCTGACCTATGGTTCTGACATCACTCGCTAGCGACTAATGGAGACATCTGCTATAGGTATACCAGTGTTTCTCAACCCTTGTACGTTGGTCCGAACAGTTATACGATTTAAATAAAATTCATTTTATAAGGTTTTTTTAGGACACTGATATCAAATTGTTTACAAATATATAAAAAAAAATTATATTTGAATTTAAAAACATAAATTCAATGTTGATTGAAGTACATTTTTGACAAGATTGTTATTTTATTATTGAGTATGATCGGGACGTAAATTTCTTCGCCAGTCCATGCAGGCTCCATTATTTTTCAATATTTTGTAAAATCTTAAATATATTTAAATATAGCAATGTAACTATGTACCTTAATCGTGTTATATAGGCACGTAAGCATACAGATAATATAATTGGATTTAAAAAACTTAAAAAAATGTATGTGTTGAAACATCATTTTTAAAATACTCATTTAGTAAAGAGTTTCAATTCCATGAAATCAGTATTTTAGAAAAAAAACTCAAAGAAATCCCGGGATTCATTTGTTTTTAACCCCTGGATTTCGATATTAAATTATTAAAAAGTAAGATCCCGGGATTGCAACTCCTAATTATTCATGAGATTTAATGTAGTTACCTACCTCGAAACACTCACAAAACTTACCAATCTTGATGCAAAAACAAAGGAAATTCAATAAAAATACAAGCTCTTAATTACTTTTATGTTTATTTATTTATTTATCAAACATTTATAATAAGACATAGCTGGCACTCTGGGATCAGCGTGGCCCCAGTCACGAAAATGTTTGCTGCAAGCCAGCTAATGAATTTTTTTTTATTTGAAAAATAAAATATATAGTCTATTTCATTTAAGTTTGCAGTGGTGGGCGGGGATTAGACGGTACGATTCACACAGGAACTATTTTATAGCTAACGGAAAAGTTTTTTCACTAGAAATTTATTAAATCTTAAACCTTTCAGTGAATTTTTTTCAAACTTTCACTGTATTTAGATTCATCCTTCATACAAAGTATAGGCTAAAATTTATATTCAACACATTTATAGTATTTAAGCTGTGATTTTTTTTGTTTGGCAAAACGGGAAATAACTCGCATTTTAATTTATTACTGATTGTTGTAAATACTCAATAGTGTTTTTTTTCTTGACGTCAGACGTGTAATTTTTTTAAAACCACGTGATTTTTGGCATATCTGAACTGTCATATAACTTTTAATGAAATTTACAAGAAATTAAATTCACCTTTGTGTCATAAATATTAGTTTTCTTATATCCTAATGTCAACTGTATAAATACACACATTTGTAGAATAACTAATCTGACAGTTTGAATTTAATTGCAATTATATTCAAGGCAACATGATGTATTGCGTTAGTGAAAATTGTGAATTTATCTGGCGTTTTGACCAATCAGGAGCGCGTATTATACTTCCTATGCTAGCTACCGCTGCAATCTTAAATGAAATAGACTATAGTTACTCTTATAATGCTGTTTTGATAGATAAAAAAACGGGCAAGTACGTGTTGGGCACGCACATGATAGGGTTCCGTAGTCATTCTCACTTCGATTTATAAAAAATAGTTTTTTCCAAATTTTCGTGACCAAAGGGTTAAAATCAAAAAGTCATTTGACTTTTATTATTGCATTTTAGGAGACCTATTAAATGACACCCCACTCAATGGGGTAAATGAAAAAAATGTGAGTTCACTTTTCAATCTGTGAAAGTGGGGTCCAAAATATTTTTGACAATGTTCGTTATAATTTTCTGTGAAAGTACTAATCAAAAGCTACATTCTGAATTTTTTTCAGATTTTTTGAATTGATAGTTTAGAAAATAGAGGGGGGGGGGGGGACGCTCTAACAACGACATTAAAAAGCAAATATTTCGTGACTGAAGGGTTGAAATCAAAAAGTTATCTGACATTTTTTATTGCATTTTAGGAGACCTATTAAATGACACCCCACTCAATGGGGTAAGTGGGGAACTTTTTAGTCTATAGAAGGGGGGCCCAAAATATTTTTGACACTGTTCGTTATTTTTTTCAGTGAAAGTACTAATTAAAAGCTACATTCTGGAATTTTTTCAGATTTTTTAAATTGATAGTTTAGAAAATAGAGGGGGGGGGACGCTTTTTTAATGACTTTGGAGAGCAAATACATCGTGATTAAAGGGTTAAAATCAAAAAGTTCTAATACAGTTTTTGTTGCATTTTAGGAGACCTTTCTAACGACACCCCATTCAATGGAGTAGGTGAATTTTTTTTTTTGAAAACACTTCATTTTATGGAAAGGGGGCCTAAAAAAATTTTTTTTTCAAAAATCTTATCATTTCTGTTTTTGGGCCATTAATTTACGACCGTCTGCCAAATTTCATCTTATTATCTCAAAATTTTTGAAGACAGACGGACATGGAGAAACTATAAGGGTTCCTACGGAACCCTAAAAAGGAAATTAAGAAATATCTAATACTTAGATACGAAAAAAATTGAGGATGCTAAAAAACAAATATTTATTCGTATCTAAGTATTATTTTATTTACAACTACAATTCAAAACAAAGTAGGGTTATTTTCTTATCAAATAATTCAAAAACATCTAATTTCATTGAGGATTAAAAAATTAAAAAGAATTAATTAAAAAAATTTTCCAACATCCAAAACTTAAATTAATTCAATAAATGTCCAAATTAGATTTTTTTGAATTATTTGATAAGAAAATAACCCTTGTTTTGAATTTTAGTTGTAAAAATTTGTTTTTTGATCAGAAAATCATTGCATTTATAGAATTCAAAATGTAAATAACTTGACTAATGTCCGGTATTATAAACGACCTAGCAAAATTTGTTAGCTTGCAAGCACTGTTATAGTATCTATGGATTAGTTATGGAATTTAGAGCAGTGACACTTCAACGTATTGTAACACAGTTGGCGACTCTGACCGTATAAAATAATTTTCATAATAGCACAACTGTTTTAATACCGTTGGTTTTTACATACAACGCTTGCGCGAAATCTGTCAAAGTCATCAACAGAACTGTCATATAAGTTTGTTATCTCGTTTGAGAGTGCTTGCTAGCTTGCAAATTTGCTAGGTCGTTTATAATACCCGACATAAAACTAAACAGATTTGAAAAATCAAACAACACCGTATTTAGAATGAAAAAACATTTCAAATGAGGTATCACTTACCCTATCATGCTATTTAAAATTGTAAGGGTTGTGCTCATAGCGCTGAGGGTTGAAAAGATTCTTGCAAAAATTTTATACCAAAACTCAAAAGATGTCCCCCTTGAAAGCAAAATCAACGTGTTTGAGCTTTTTTCAAAATCTTATTTTAAATGACCAAAAGCGCGCCCGTTTCGTTTTACTTGGACCACCCTGTATATAATATAAAATGTTTTCAGGTTTAATAAATGTGGAATACAATGAGAAACACAAAATAGAAATCAGCTCCTAAAATACAGGGTGATTCAGCACTGTCGTGCCTAACTTGAACAGTAGATTGTGAAAAATATTTTAAGCAAAAAGCTTCCAATAAACATGTGTCCGGAAATTTTTCCTTAAGGAACTACAGGACTCCAAAGATTTTACTAAAAATGAGTTTTAATTTAATATCTAGAGAACCCTTTGTGATAGAATTATGAAATTTAGTATTTAGTGTCATGTATATTCTTGTTAGTAATTATAATCCATACGCACGTACCCTTCTAAGATCAAACCAGTTGATTTCAGATGTTCTTAGAATCAAGGTCTTTGCTTATTGTTAACAACTAATGTAATTTATACTAAATATATAAACAATATAAACTTATGTCTTGACATTATTTACAAGTACATTACATTTAGTTTAGTAATAATATGTGTTAACGATTTATAATATTAACCAATTATATCTTAGGCCAGGGCTGTATGGGGTTAGTGGGCCCATCGATTTTGATCTTGTAATTGTTTGTTTCTTCATTTTTTTTCCTGAGTTGATACTTTTATAAGATTATATGACACAAAATACACAAAAACATACTTTGCTTGTTTATCATAGGATAAACCGTTTTCGAGTAATATCGATGGAAATGAAAGCATACAGAATTTAACTTAGTACGAATGTTTGAAATTAGAAAAAATAAATTTATATTCTTATTCTATGATTAAAGGTAAGACTAAAGTTTATTTAAATAAACCTCCGAAAATGCATCCATATCAACAAATAGCCATTTTAAGTTTTTTTTTTTTTAGTCATGTTAATAAAGTTCATGTAACAGTAAAAGAACTGGCTATAGATCTTACAGGATTCATATTAGGGGGTTTATTTAAATGAACTTTATTCTTACCTTTAATCATAGAATAAGAATATGAATTTTTTTTTTGTAATTTCAAACATCCGTATTTAGTTAAATTCTGCATGCTTTCATTTCCATCGATATTACTAGAAAACGGTTTATCCTATGATAAACATGCAAAGTATGTTTTTGTGTATTTTGTGTCATATAATCTTATAAAAGTATCAACTCAGGAAAAAAATTAAGGAACAAACAATTACAAGATCAAAATCGATGGGCCCACTGGCCCCATACAGCCCTGGCCTAAAATATAATTGGTTAATAATAGAAATCGTTAACACATATTATTACTAAACTAAATACTAAATTTCATAATTCTATCACAAAGGGTTCTCTAGATATTAAATTAAAACTCATTTTTAGTAAAATCTTTGGAGTCCTGTAGTTCCTTAAGGAAAAGTTTCCGGACACATGTTTATTGGAAGTTTTTTGCTTAAAATATTTTTCTCAATCTACTGTTTAAGTTTGGCACAACAGTGCTGAATCACCCTGTATATGTATACTAAACTGGAACACCCTGTATATAACAATTAAATTTAACAGTTTTTGAAGTCGGTGCCAAACCAATAAAATACGTTTTAAGAATAAAACCAATTCCAAAAACTATTAAATTTAATTGTTATATAATTTTCAGCAGCTTTAAGTTTTTTTTAACATGGTTTTATTTTTATTTTTTTTAAAGTGTTTACTTAATTTACCCAACCTCACTCTGAAGTATCTATGTCAGATACTTATGTCTAATCAAATTACTTATTTCGCTACAACTAAATTCACACTGCTCGCATTTAAATAGTCGTTCATTAGAATGTGTTAATTTATGTGAATACAAATGAACTTTTCTATTAGTACTGTATTCACACTGGTCGCAATTAAAAAGTCGTTCATTAGAATGTATTAATTTATGTGTATTCATATGTGTCTTGCGTCTACATCTATATTCACATTGATCGCATTTTAAAGGTCGTTCATTAGAATGTGTTAATTTATGTACATTCAAATTACTGTTTCGTTTAAAACTATGTTCACACTGATCGCATTTAAAAGGTCGTTTATTAGAATGTATTAATTTATGTACATTTAAAATTTTTTTGCATCTAGAACTGTATTCACACTGATCGCATTTAAAAGGTCGTTTATTAGAATGTATTAATTTATGTACATTTAAAGAATTTTTCCATCTACAACTGTACTCACACTGATCGCATTTAAAAGGTCGTTTATTAGAATGTATTAATTTATGTACATTTAAAGACTTTTTCCATCTAGAACTGTATTCACACTGATCGCATTTAAAAGGTCGTTTATTAGAATGTTTTAATTTATGTGCATTTAAATTAGTTTTACGTCTACAACTGTATTCACACTGATCGCATTTAAAAGGTCGATAGTTAGAATGTGTTAATTTATGTTTAATCAAAGTACTTTTCTGATTACAACTGTGTTTACACTGGTCGCATTTAAAAGGTCGTTCATTTGTATGTATTAATTTATGACTATTCATATGATCCTTGCGTTTACATCTATGTTCACATTGGTCGCATTTAAAAGGTCGTTTATTAGAATGTGTTAATTTATGTTTAATCAAAATACTTTTTTGTTTACAAACATGTTCACACTGGTCGCATTTAAATGGTCGTTTATTAGAATGTGTTAATTTATGTTTATACAATACAGTTTTTTGTGTACAACTAGTATCACTGAGGTCTGCATTTTCATTTTGTTTATTTTGAATATCGGTGTCTGTGAGATTTTCTTCTTTGACATCGAAGTCTCCCTGAAAAACGACAATTGATTATTATATTATTGTCACAATGTAGATTATCTGACAATACTTATTAGCTGGGATTTTTGTGAATTTAATGTTAAAGGGTTAACACACATGTATACTGGCATATTGAAAATAGATTTTTTAGGGTTCCGAAGTAACTCTATAAATTTTAATTTGTCATCCGTCCGTCCTTTTCAAAGTGTCCAGTCAAAGTAAAATATCTCGTATATAAATGGGCGAGAAACTTGAAATTTTTACTGAACATATTTTATTAAAACAGGGTGGCCAGTATTCCTTGACTTTTCCCGGTTTTCCAGGAGAATTTTTACATTATTATTAATTAAAATTAAGATAAAAACCTAAAAAAAAAGGTCTCATTTACATTTTTCCCTGACTTTCAACCAAATTCGCTGACTTTTCCCGGTTTTCCAGAAACTGACCACCCTGTAAAATCAGTAACTAAAATTGTCCCTTCCCCTCTAAACTCGGCAACTATTGGCTTAAAAAATCTGAAAAAATTAGTTAGAGAGCTAGTTACTATTTTTAATTTCATTCCTAGGAATGTGGGATGTCAAAATGTAAATTTTAATATTGGAATTTGACCCTCTTTACTAACTCAAAAAACAGTCCACGTAATACGTACTTCGGAACCCTTATGGCGTACACCCGTATTAGGATGGGCCAATTTTTTAACCTACCTCGGTTACCCCCCTATATGAAACTACTCTTAATTCTAAGAAAAAACGCCAATGGTACGATACCTGTACATTCAACTTTAGTTCGCCGCATTTTTGATTGAAAAAATTCCCGCCAAGCTGAATTTTGGTGGAGAGTTTATTTTGATTTTTTAAGCATACCCTAAAAAGTACCATTAGTTTGGGCAATTGGTTTTTGTTTTTTAGGGGGGGCAAATTTTATTTATTTGCATATATCTCAAAAAGTATTGATTACATGAAAAAAGTATAAATACCTTTTTGTGGAGAATTTTATAAGCTACAATTTTCTTTATAACTATTGTCCTCAAAAAATTGATCTTTTTGAGATACATGTGGGGATTACTTCCCACTGCACCCTTAATAGTTTTTGAATAATGAAGATTGTTAAGTAAAAAGTGTGCGGTGGAAAAATTGAAAAACAAGAGAATAATTTTTATGTCATAATTTTTACAACATGTTTATATTTTACCTTTACAAAATATATTTTATTTATACAAATTAAAAGTGTCACGATTATTTTAAATTAGTGCTAAACACTAAATTGGTGACCCCGACGTGATCTTGAACAATAACGTAATCGATCAAAATCTGTGAAGTGACATTTTATTTTTTATTTGTATACACATTTTATTTTATTAACTGAGTGCAAAGTTATTATGTTCGCGGGCAATAATACAATACCAACGCATCATCAGCATCAACGGGTTCAACTATAACCTCATCAGCATCAATGGGTTCAACTATAACCTCATCAGCATCAACGGGTTCAACTATAACCTCATCAGCATCAACGGGTTCAACTATAACCTCATCATCTAAACGCAAGAACATGTCCAGATCGATATCCAGTAAGGCACATTCATGATTTTTCCCAATCATTACGTGGTAATACAATTTTTACCACCATTGACTTAGTGCGTGCCTTTAACCAAATTCCAGTTGCTGAAGAAGACATTCCAAAAACAGCCATAACAACGCCTTTTGGGCTTTTCGAATTCACGTTTATGACTTTTGGATTACGAAATGCCGCTCAAACGTTTCAGCGGTTCATTGATGAAGTGCTTCAAGGTTTAGACTTTTGCTACGCCTATATCGATGACATCCTCATCGCTTCAAAATCACTCGAAGAGCATCTACATCATCTCGAGATGTTATTCGAGCGTCTTCAAAAATACGGTGTCGTTATCAATCAAGCCAAATGTGTGTTCGGGCAGCCCGAGGTTAAATTTCTCGGCTACCTAGTATCTGATAAAGGCACTCGTCCACTACCAGAAAAAGTCAAAATTATTCGTGAATATCCACTGCCAGAAACAATAAAGAAACTGCGTCAGTTCTTAGGTATGATAAATTTCTTCAGGAGATTCTTACCTAAGGCTGCGCAAGTTCAGGCACCACTTAGTGATCTTCTTCAAGGAAACGCCAGAGGAAAGACACCGGTAAACTGGACATCCGAGTCCATCGAAGCATTCAATGCAAGTAAAGAGAGCCTTGCACAGGCTACTTTACTCGCTCATCCTGAGTATAACGCACCGCTAGCTATCTTCAGCGACGCTTCAGATTACGCGGTAGGAGCTGCCCTCCAACAATTCGTTGATGGAGCCTGGCAACCATTGGACTTCTTCTCCAAGAAGTTGAGTTCTGCTGAGTGCAAGTACGGAGCTTATGATCGTGAACTACTCGCGATTTACCTGGCGGTTAAACACTTCAGACATATGATAGAGGCACGATCTTTTACAATCTATACAGATCATAAGCCTATCACATTTGCTTTCCAAAAGAAAAATAATCAGTGTTCGCCTCGTCAGTTTCGTCATTTGGACTTTATCAGTCAATTTACCACTGATATCCGTCACGTATCTGGAGAGAACAACATCATCGCCGATGCACTATCACGCGTGGAGGAACTTGAATCCATACTCGACTTCGAGGCACTAGCAACCTCACAGCAAACTGATAATGAGTTGAAGAAGTACTTGGAAGAAAACTCGTCGCTACAATTTAAATTAGTACAAATACCTGGTACAAATTCTTCAGTATACTGTGACGTCAGTACAAGAACAGCGCGCCCGTTCATCACCAGACCCTTCCGTAAAGCTGCATTCAACACAGTGCACCGCCTATCGCATCCAGGAGCTAACGCGACGGTCAAACTCGTTACTCAACGTTACGTATGGCCATCAGTTAAAACTGATTGCAGGAAATGGGCTCGTAGCTGTCTCGAGTGTCAACGTTCGAAGATATCTCGTCATGTATCTTCACCAGTCGGTACCTTCGCACCACCATCTACCATATTCGAGCACATACATATTGACATCGTTATTATGCCATCATCAGAAGGATATAGGTATTGTCTCACCATGGTAGACCGATTTACTCGTTGGCCCGAAGCTGTTCCCATGAGTAATCAAGAAGCTGAAACAGTTGCCCGTACCCTGTATGATAATTGGATTGCTCGATTTGGCACACCTTTAAGAATAACAACAGACCAAGGCAGGCAGTTTGAGTCACACCTTTTCAAGCATTTGAACCGTTTGTTAGGTACCACTCATATACGAACAACTGCCTATCATCCTTCAGCCAACGGCATGGTTGAACGCTTCCATCGTCAGTTAAAAGCAGCAATCATGTGCCATCAAAACCATCGGTGGACCCAAGTTCTGTCCACAGTTCTATTAGGTATCCGTTCCGCCTGGAAGGAAGACTTCCAAGGAACGGCAGCCGAAATGCTCTACGGTCAGGCACTCCGCCTTCCGGGAGAGTTTCTCGAATCTCACCAAGATAACGATGACATAAACTATACTGGTGAGTTTATCAAGGAGCTGCGTAACGACTTACGAAATCTAGGGCCCAGTGAAGCTTCGAACCACGGTACAAACAAAACGTTTGTATTCAAAAATCTTAAAAGTACAGATCAAGTCTTCATACGTCGCGACGGCATTAAGCAGACACTGCAACAGCCGTATGATGGTCCATACAAAATAGTCACACGAAGTGATAAAACATTCGTGATCGAGATTAACGGTCGTAACGTTACGGTATCTATAGACCGACTGAAACCAGCATATGTCATGAACGAACCAACTACCATCACCACATCAAGCATACAGAAAATACAAGAGCCGGACTGTGCCACAACGAGGCACTCGTTAAAATCGGGTAGACGTGTCCGCTTCCCAGACCGTCTATAACATATTTCACATTCTAAATTGCTAGCAAGGGGGTAGTGTGGGGACAACTTCCCACACTATCTTCAGTAAAGAAAACTACATACATAGCTTACTATTATAGAAATTATAATAGTTAGCTATGTGATAAAAAATTATTAATAAAAAAACAATTCAATTTTTTAATCAGTAAAAATTTTCACAACTGTCAAAATAAAAAATTATACCATGAATAAATATACATTGAAAAATATATGTGTTCATCAATTGTAGTATATAGTTATTTTAATTAAAAGTGTCTGTGTTAAATAAAGATTGTGCATATCACAAAATTGGTGACCCCGACGTGATCTTGAACAATAACGTAATCGATCAAAATCTGTGAAGTGACATTTTATTTTTTATTTGTATACACATTTTATTTTATTAACTGAGTGCAAAGTTATTATGTTCGCGGGCAATAATACAATACCAACGCATCATCAGCATCAACGGGTTCAACTATAACCTCATCAGCATCAACGGGTTCAACTATAACCTCATCAGCATCAACGGGTTCAACTATAACCTCATCAGCATCAACGGGTTCAACTATAACCTCATCAGCATCAACGGGTTCAACTATAACCTCATCATCATCAACAGGTTCAACTATAACCTCATCATCAACAGGTTCGACTATAACCTCATCAGAGTCATATTCAACAACAACCACCGCAACGTCAACATTCTAAATTACTAGCAAGGGGGTATTGTGGGGATTACTTCCCACTGCACCCTTAATAGTTTTTGAATAATGAAGATTGTTAAGTAAAAAGTGTGCGGTGGAAAAATTGAAAAACAAGAGAATAATTTTTATGTCATAATTTTTACATGTTTATATTTTACCTTTACAAAATATATTTTATTTATACAAATTAAAAGTGTCACGATTATTTTAAATTAGTGCTAAACACTAAATACATATTTGCAAATAAATAAAATTTGCCCCCTTTTACCCCCTAAAAAACAAAAACCACTGGCCCAAACTAAAGGTACTTTTTAGGGTATGCTTAGAAAATCAAAATAAATGTCTCCACAAAAACTCAGCTTGGTGAGAATTTTTTATTAGTTTAACCTATTTGAATACAAGGGACTCAAATTTAAAATTTTCAATCAAAAATATGATGAACTAAAGTTGAAAGTAGAGGTATAGTTCCATGGGCATTTTTTCTTAGAATTGAGAGTACTTTCACACAGGGCCAGCAGAACAGATAAATTTCTAGTGTTTTAATTGTGTCTAGTAAAAACTAACACGGTAGGTTTTGTCAAGTGATACCGTTTAAAAAAAGTTAATTCTGACATTTCATGAAAATGATCATGCCTATAATCTATAATACACTTGGCGTGGAATGCCATAAATTATTATATCCACGATATCTTCATCGTTTTCATCTATAATTTCATTAAAGACATTTACAATATTCATTTTTTACCGATAATACAAATTTTAAAAATTTAAGATAATGAACATGTATTACTATGACGTATGTGTCATATGTGTACAATTTTAAGGTTAAGTGAAACTAAAGTATCACTTTGACTACGACCTAAATTTAGGTGGTACTTAACGACTTCCTTAAGTCGTTAAGTATCGTTAAGCCACTGTGACGGGAAAAAAATATAATTTTTTTTTTCACAGATTTTTTTAAAGTATACATATTCATAAGTATGTGTACAAAAAATTGTCAATTTTGAAAATTGACGTAGTTACAGTCAATTTAGTGAGACGATGTAGCACGGCTGGTTATGACAAAACAAAAACATTAAACACATTTAACTCGGAATGACATTTTTCGACCTGGTCGTCACATCGAGGTCCATAACTTTGTAAATATTTAATATTTTTCAATAAAAATTGATATTAAATAAGTTGAATATATACTTAATAAAATATCCTTTACCTTATTCAAAAATAATTAGTTATATCTGTGAAAAAAATTCCCAAACATTGACAATTTTTTGACCCGCCACAGTGGCTATCCCCCTTAAGGATCACTTAAATATGGTGCAACAATTTTAAATTTTTATGTGTTCCCTAAATCACTAAGTTTAAGCAGTGAGATCGGCCATATCGTGCTTACCAGTTTTTGTATTGAATTCAGCGACGGCGGCGGTGCGTGAGCTGTATTCATGCGATTCAACTGACGGTTCAAATTAAATCTTAAATTTGAAATCAACTGAAAGAAGCAGATCAAATTAAGGTTACCATTACATGTATTTGTTATTATCAAGTTATTTAAAGATCAATTAATTTAATAACATATAAAATACTAGCTGGTACCCGCGACTTCGTTCGCGTCGAATTTAGGTTAGTAAAAATACATTAAGTTCAGTTGGGTAAATAATAGAGATAGATAATACAGATTTTTGTATGATAAATCAATGAAACAGGTCAAATGTTACACAACCATTTTTTATCGAATACATTTTTCGGGATATAAAGTAGCCTATGTCTTCTCTCAGGGCGTAAACTATAAAACTGCCAAATTTCATCAAAATCGGTTCAGCGGTTTAGCAGTGAAAAAATAGCAAACAGACAGAGAGATAGATTCACTTTCGCATTTATAATATTAAAATCTTAAATATCTCGGCTTATAAGTAAGATAGGTTGTTGTTTTTTTCCTTATAACCCCCACCCCCATAGTATTTTTCCCGTCAGATCGATTGAAACTTATTACAACCCTTCATATGTGAAAGGGGGTGAAATATATATATTTTCATTTCTTTTGGTTTACATTAATTATACAAAATCGTAAATATCTCGGTTCCTATGGGAGATAGGGGGTTGTTTTCCCCCCTAAAACCCCCCACTACCGTAGTATTTTTCCCGCCGGATCGAATGAAAATAATTACAGCCCTTCATACGTGACAGGGGGTGAAATATTAAAAAAAAATCCCATACAAACATTTTCACCCCCTTTCAATTTCTTAGGGGATGAATTTTGGGATTCGAAGTAGCCTATGCCCTTTCTCAGGGTGTAAGTTATCTCCCTACCAAATTTCATCAAGATCGGTTCAGCGGTTTAGCCGTGAAAAGGTAACAAACAGGCAGACAGATACGCTTTCGCATTTATAATATTAGTATGGATGATAACATATATGATACATACAATCAAGAATAAGTAATAAATGTAAATAAGAATATGTTATTTTACTTTAACCCTAGACGGGTAAAGGATCATAATAATTACGTCTACATCTACACAACGCACTCTACAGGGAAATCAAGACGGGATGGGGAGCCGAGCGGGAAGGTATGTCTTGTTTAATAGTTTGTCTTCAACCTTTGCCAAGCACAAGTGTCAGTGTTTGCTACTTTTCTAGATGGAGCCATACATTGTAAATATTAGTTGTAATATATAAGTAAAAGGATATGCTGTGAATGTGAAAAAGATCTCAATGATACTTTTTTTCGTTTGTCGATTCGCTGTAAACTTATATTACTAAGCTTATATTTTAATCTTTCTTCTGTATTTTTTTTAAATACATAAATCAAAAGATTTTAAAAGCAAAACTTTTTTTGCCATAAATTCATTAGAAAACCAAAAACTATATACAGGTTGACCAGTATTTCTCTGGAATAAATTTCCCTGACTTTTCCTGGTTTTCCAGGAGAATTTGTACTGTTTTCCCTGTTTTTTATTTAAAAAATTTAGATAAAAACCTAAAAAAAAGTCACTCTTTAAATATTTGTGAGAATTTGTGTGATTTTGCATTTTTATAAAAATTCCCTGACTTCCGATCAAATTCCCTGACTTTTTCCTGTATAGCAAAATTCCGACTTTTCCCGGTTTTCCAGAAACTGACCACCCTGATATAGTAGTAGTAAACTTTACGAACGTCTACTCTTGCCCGCCTAATGCCGAGGTTACACAATACGAGTTTCTGACAGTGGACAGCTACTGCACCTGTGTACTCGCATGACAGTAGCTCGACTTGCATCGCCCGGTCACACAACGTGAAAGTGGACAGCTAATGCACCTGTGTACTCGCATTTCACTAGCTTTCAAAGATGTTGTAATGATCCCGAGCTTACGAGCTACTGTCATTTCGCAATACCGTACAAGTTGACGTCCGAGTCGCATGCGAGCTGCTGCTTATAGCGTAGTGGGGGAAAGCGAGTGGCGATTAAAAACAAAAAATGTTGTAGTAACTCGGATGCGAGGTACTGACCGACTCGCACATGACAGTAACTCGTATGATGCGGTCACACGGTGCAAGTAGCTGCACTGCAGTAACTGACTAGGCCAGCTCGCATTGTGTAACCTCGGCTTAAGTTTGACGTCTCCTGTCTAGGGTTAATTGAAATTCACTAATATAGTTAAGTAAATTGATGCAACAATCATATTTTTATGATTTGTAATTATTTTCATTATTGAAAATAATATTTGAGTTATTTATTTATTATTTTACTTTATATGGGCAAAAGAGTATTAAAACTGATGGGTTAATACAGAGTGTACGAGTGGCTGCTGTCAGAATTGTCAAATATCACGTGTATAGTAATTCAGAATAGAGTTCTTACACTAGAATGCACATTATTTATTTTTTATTACTCATGCTGGGAAAGTAGTATCTTTGCGCACGTTTTTGGGTTCGAAAAGACGCTAATTGCCCACTTCACAATTACCACACTACTTTTGAGTGCGACAATTAAACTAGTCGCACGCAAATTTTCAGTCCCGTACGCAAAAAAACGTGTTTCTATAGTAACAGTAAATATTAAAAGAAATAACAAAGCAGTGAGGTTGGCATTTAAATAAAAATAATTTAAACTCGTTTTTATACTCCAATTATCTCCGCATTCGTAATAAAAAATAGTATGTGCAACTCGTGCGAATTATACTATTTCCCTGACATACTCGTGCGCTCAACTTCGCTCTCGTGGGCAATCGACAACTTTTCGCACTAGTTGCACAATATACTGTTATATATTTTTCATTATTTTCTTTATAATTATGTTACCTAACGGTTAATAACCTATCCTAAACAAATAACTCGATTTCGCTCCGACCAAGGACAATTAACTTGTATATTATTAAAAAATGTTTATTAAATGTAGTCGCGCATGCGTATCAACTCTATTCTGAATAACTATACACGTGATTATTGACAATTCTGACAGCGACCACCCGTACACTTCGCATTTACTAACTGATCTCCCGCATAGACATTCTATGAATGTGGCCACTTTATCGTTATAAATATATCACGTATTCATTCTGACGTAAACTTAAATATTGCGGTATATCCAGTATAATATCTAAAACAGAACGATGATCCAATATACACGAGTGACGTCAGAAGTGACAGTGGTCGCAGTGTATATCGGAACATACTCTATGTATTTTGTACTTTTAATTTAATAATGTTTTTCATTACCAGGTTTTTTTGCACAAGGCTTGTAGCAAATGGATCAGAAGTTTCAACATCTTTCAAAGGATCGATTTCTTCCTTTATATTTTCTTGTTTAATATATATTTCATATTCATTAGAAATTTCAATATATTCTGGACACTCGATTTCTTCTTTTATTTCTTGTTTCACGTTAAACATTTTTGTGCACTTGATTCGATCATGAGGTTCAATCTTTAAAAACTAATAAACAAATCTCTGGACTTCGTTACACAAACAATAGTAACTGGTTCATTGAAAACTATCAGAAAGTATTTAACATACAATCAGTAGAATAAAAATTCAGACATCGGACGCTAGGTAGCTGTCAGATAGAGCAGACATTTTACCATAGATAAAAAACATTTTACCAACTGTGCGCGCCGAGCAAGGTTAGTAAATATACAGGTTGTACCATCGCTTTTGACCAATCAGCGCCCGCGCGGGAAATACGTCACACAGGGTGACATTCAAATGTAATAGAATAAAATGTATTGCAAATATACATATTCATTGAACGTTGTCTTCCGTATTATTTCGAATTTCTGGACATAAAAATAAATATTGTTTATCACAGAAGCACAAAGTATTACAAACAGGGTTGGCTCCCCACTGGGTAACCCAAAAAAACCCACCCGGGTTTTTTTGGGTAACTTGACTTAAAAAAACCCAGTGGGTTTTTTTAAATTTCTATATTTTACAGTATATTTGAATGAAATATTTTATTTTGTAACGAAATAATTGTAATACAATCATTCCAGACCTATATATTTTATTTGTAATTACAATAACAGTAGTAATAACTAATTGTACCTATACATACAGACTCTGTGATTTGAAAAGTTTAAAACAAATAACTTTTTGTCTCGACCTAAAAAAGTTATCAAATATCACTTGTTTCGACAATATGAGAGAATATCTAGAATGACGGCAACCCAATTTTTTTGATACTAATCCTCTTTACTACAATTAGGATGGATAATTTTGGATTAATAAAAAAACTGTAATGACAAATGTTCATTTATTTCTCAAAAATAAACAGTGTAAAGTTAGTAAATACTTTCGACCTATTGATTTTTGGGATTATCGGATTAGGGGTTTTGGAAATATTTGAAATTTTGTACCTAATATTAAACTGATAGTTCAATTGAACCTAAAGGACATTTATTTATTTATAGATCGAAAGCAGCTATTAAAAAGAGATAAAAACATGCTCAAAATTTAATTTTAAATAATAAAATATTACATTTTTTAATTCACGTTTCCTAATGCAAGTTAATTCAAATTTTCTGATTCTTATTCTACATTTTTGTTTTTTTTTGTTATTGAGGATATTACAGAACTAATATTTTTTTAAATATTTTATTAAAATAGTATTAAAAAAATATTATGGAACATGAAAGTCATGTATGGTTTTCTTTATTATCTTTTGTATTCCAGACCCACTTTGAATATTAAATTATAATAAAATTATTTAAATATTTTTATGTATTTATTGCTAAATCTTTTATTCAATAATACCGAGCATTACCAGATAAACATTTAATTATGTTTGTCGAGTTTCAAAATAAGTCTTGAAAAAACCAGAAACCATTTCGAACAGTTAATTAACATATTAAAAATGGTATTTTTTTTTAACTTTGTTACTAGGCAATTCAAAAAAGATATATTATAGAAAACTATATTTGGAAATTCGAAGGACCTTTTTTTTAGACGCAATTACATCAACTAACATCATTTGAATACATTTTTTTTGTGTTTAAAATATATATTGTATGTCTTTATTTAATTTTAAAAAACCCAATAAAACCCAAAAAAACCCGGTTTTAAAACCCAATAAAACCCGCTGGGCTGGGCTTTTTTAAAAAAAAACGGGTTTTTGCCAACCCTGATTACAAACGATCATATATTACACATACTAGTTGTTAAATACAAGATATATCTTCATAAAAATTAAAAAATGGAGTTAGAAGTCAATAATTATTTTGTGTATAACGAGAGCACTTTGAGACATTTACTGAAGTACATTTATTATTATGTACCTATATATATTAAATACAGGTAAATCCTGTTCATCGGAAAGATACATCCTAGGACATGGTCGTGGGGTTTAAGAAAAATCATTTTAAAATTTAAAAAAAAAAACACTTTATTAATAAAATAAACATTATTGAGGAAATAAATTAATGAACTATTTTGTTTTATTTCTTGAATATCATATTAATGGTGTTTGTTAGACCTGCAGTATCCATAATACGTAATTTAATACATCATCTAGAATTCCACTTCTTAAATTTATACAGCCCACCGTTGCAATGTTGTCAAGTCTCGTAGAGGATAATATAAAGTTTCCCTTAAATAAATTAAGTGTTTACTGAAGTATCCTCAGAGTAAAAGCTTTAGATTACTTATACTTATCCGTTGTCTAATGAGTTTTAGATTTCTTTCCTAAAGCAATTTCAACTTGATTTGGCGTTAAAATATTCTTAAAGGCGACTTACTTGATCCTCGAATCCAGCCTGATAATTTTTTATTTGTTGTTCTAATTTAGAAATGTTTATCTCTACATTCATCTTGTTATTCTCAAGATCTGCAATTTTTTGTTTAATACGTTAAAATAAATCTTTTCACTTTTAATTGTATAACTCCTTACCATTCTTTTTCAGTTTTTTTGGTTGTAGGTTTAATAAATTAACCTGCAATTCGTCTTCAAGATCATCTGGTTTAAAATGCTTGCTACATAAAGGTACGTTTGTGATCAGCATTCCATTTGTCTCTACGATGACACTTTCTGATGAATTCCTTTTGTATTATTGGATCCATAGGAAAGTTATCATTTTATTCTTTTGCCTATTTCGAATTATTTTTACATAAATATTGATATGTACTAACAGTACCTTCGCCTTTTTTTCGATCTATATAGTCGCATCAATGCATCACAAAGTCACAATTTAAATTATGTTACTTATTATTATACATATTGTAGTGTAAAGATATTTTAAATAAATAACATACATTAGTGGCTACATATATACCTTAAACAACAAGTCTTATTTATTTAAAATCGCTCAAAATCAAAATATTAAAAAAAACTATGGACACTTCAACTATAACTACCATACAAAGACAGCGATTTGTTATGATTGGGCACCCGAAATGACGTAGTTCTCCCTCTCCTGTCTTGATTTTGACAAGCTGATGGTACAACCTGTTTATTTACTAACCTTGCGCGCCGAGTACACAAACTCAAGGGTAGTAAATGTACCGTAGCTTTTGACCAATCAGCGGCCGCGCGAGAATACGTCATCCTGAGGACCCTTTCAAATGTACTGTAATAACATGGCTTGTAAATACATATTTAGTAAACGTTGTTTTCCAATTATTATAGTTATTATGTACGCGTATTTTAACACATTGACTGCTATGATACTTTTTGAAAAAAATTACTCCGGGTCCACTTTATATTGCCTATTAGAAATTTATTACCAATACTACTTAAAATCCAAACCAAATTAATTAAGATTTGAAACCATGCTAGAGAAGTCTCTTATTTACGAATTTTTAAATATTTTGTCCCACTTTGTCGTGGCGCTATTTAAAATATTTGTGTCGCTCTATTGGATTCGCAATTTTAATTTTGAAATTTTTCTATAAAATTTAAAATTAAAGTCCTACAAAAACATTATGAAATGAATTTTGTTTAAATTGTATAAGTTTTCTTTTGGATACATAATTGAGTTTCCCGGATCAACGTGCAACGTTTGAGAAACACTGGTATATGTAAAGCAGATGTCCACCATTGAATCTCCATTTATGTATCTAATATGGTCGCTAGCGAGTGATGACAGAACTACATCACTACATGTTCGTGTTGTATTCTACTGATTCTGTGTTTTTAATACTTTAATACCTCAAGATTGAATTCAGTGTGTAATAATGTTACATGTGAAACAAGAAGTTACTGAAATTGAAGACGAAACCAATCTTCTGCAAAATATTGAAGTTCATGATGAATTTGCTATACATTATAAACAAGAATATCAGGTAGTTAAAAACGTTGATATTGTGTAATGCAGTAATGATAAGTAAGATATAGTTTTACAATAAATCCATAAATATTAAATGTTTGTAAATACACTCAGCGTTCTATAAAACGTCCATCCACAGTACGACCGTTCCATAGTACAATGTTCTAACAGTTCTATAGAACGTCTTTCCCCAACCCCCACCATAATACCATTGTGACCACGGGGGTCCAACTGTTACCGACTGAGAATGAGGAAATTTTTCTTTATGTAAACGTCGTTTTTAGTAAGGTTCAACAAGTGCTAGATGGCAGCACTAGTATTAAAAAGTCATACCCATTGTGACTGCTATATTTCAGCGCCAAATTTAAATTAACAAATTGACGTTAAAGTCTTTTATGTAGTTGTAGATTTTATACACAAAACTTGTGTTTTGGTGTGACTCAATGTGGAAAAAAATGAAATTCAATACAATTTTCGTTGAAATTGAAATATAATAAATAGTATAAAAAATGTGTAAGGTACATTTTATTTAAAATTTGATAATTTGAAAACGATTAAAAAAGGAAATAACAAAAATAAATTATTGGCATCATATGATTGTATAGAAATTTATACATTTTTCATCCAGTATTAAAGCAACGAATAACAATTGTCTAGAGTTCTAGAGTATCAAAGTTGCAAAAGAAAATTAACATTTTATTGGATAAAATGAAAGAAATGAAGAAACCAACAGCGCCATTTTTTGTATGGATCTGTCAACTTTTAGGCGTGGTGGTGGGGGCTCCTCTAGCCGGCGTTATGTGGAATTATTGAATTACCAATAGCGACGTTATGTAGAACGCTGAGTGTACATACATATCGCTCGCCCTATACATATTTTTGATATGACGCGCATGCGTAAATTTTAAAGTAAAAAAAATACAGCGGTTCCAAAACAATTGTATTAAATGAAAGTTTTATTTTTGTTATGCAAATGATTCATGTCAGGTGGAACAATTCGGAACAAACTTGTACTGTTGATCGAGAAAATTATTTTAAGCAAAACAATTATATATTAGGTTATATCTATAATACAGTAATGAAATTTGAATATATTATTAGTAGACTTGTATAGTTCACAAACGAACTTGTAGTTCAAAAGAGCGCTTCCACAAGAGAACTAGAGGGACTAGTTCGTATGCGCTCCGCTCTTTTAGTTCAATAGTTTTCGAAACACTTAAAATATACCGTTTTGAAATTGAGATTATGCGATTTTTATGTTAGTAAAGTCATATTATATTAATTTTTTTAAAATATATTTTAATGTTTTATCATTTATCTATACAATGACATATACTTATGTCCGGAATTATAAAGGACTTACCAAATTTGCAAGCGTGCTAGCACTCATAAATGAGGTTATTAATTTTGTTATAGTATCTATGGATTAGTTATGGAAATTAGAGCAGTGACACTTCAACGTATTGTAACACAGTTGGCGACTCTGACCGTAAAAAATAATTTTCATAATAGCACAACTGTTTTAATACTGTTGGTGTTTACATATAGACCGGGAGGCAGCAACCAAAATTTGGTCATCATAGCAGCCCGCAAAATTTGTTATGATAATTGTTAATTTAGTATAGCTGTATATTAAAAGTAAATTGTCAGTCATAAAATACGCTGCTTTTACCCCTGATAGGTTGTCAAAGTCGTCAAGTTTTTTACCTAGGGTGACATATAGCAATCTGGCAGATAAATACATTTTGATATACAGGGTTACACATTAGGAGTGGATATCGACTTTATTTTCGAAACTATAAAAGTTAGAACAATATTTCAAATCGTAACTACCCTTCAATTAGCATTTGGAAGAATAATTAAAAATCATGTAACCCCCATCCACACTCGCATCGCCCACAGGCCTCCCAACTTTGAAATTTCAAATGGAACCCCCCATATTTTATTTCAGAATTTGAAAGATCAATTTTATTAATGAACATTTTACTTCAAACAATTTTTTTTATGATGGACCATTTCGGAAATATTGGGTAATATTTCTTTTTTTTATTGTATAGTATTTTGGTCACATTAGGGTGGATATCGACATTATTTTCGAAACTATAAATGTTAGAACAATATTTCAAATCGTAACTACCCTTCAATTAGCATTTGGAAGAATAATTAAAAATCATGTAACCCCCATCCACACTCGCATCGCCCACACGCCCCTCAACTTTGTAATTTCAAATGGAACCCCCCATATTTTATTTCATAATTTGAAAGATCTATTTTATTAATGAACATTTTACTCCAAGCAATTTCTTCTATGATGGACCGTTTAAGAAATATTGGGCAATATTTATATTTTTTTAGGGTATAGTATTTTTGTCACATTAGGAGTGGATATCGACTTTATTTTCGAAACTATAAGAGTTAGAACAATATTTCAAATCGTAACTACCCTTGAATTAGCAATTGAAAGAATAATAAAAAAACATACAACTCCCATCCATACTCACATCGCCCATACGCCCCTCAACTTTGTAATTTCAAATGGAACCCCCCATATTTTATTTCAGAATTTGAAAGATCGATTTAATTAATGAACATTTTACTCCAAGCAATTTTTTCTATGATGGACCGTTTAAGAAATATTGGGCAATATGTGTAATTTTTTAGGGTATAGTATTTTGGTCACATTAGGGTGGATATCGACATTATTTTCGAAACTATAAGAGTTAGAACAATATTTCAAATCGTAACTACCCTTCAATTAGCATTTGGAAGAATAATTAAAAATCATGCAACCCCCATCCATATTCGCATCGCCCACACGCCTCTCAACTTAGAAATTTCAAATGGAACCCCCCATATATTATTTCAGATTTTGAAAGATTAATTTTATTAATGAACATTTTACTCCAAGCAATTTTTTATATCATGGACCATTTAAGAAATATTGGGCAATATTTCTATTTTTTTAGGGTATAGTGTTTTTGTCACATTAGGGTGGACATCGACATTATAACAGTATTTTTATTTGTGTGGACGATGCGAATATGGGTGGGGGTAGTAATAATTCGAAATATTACTCTAACTATTAAAGTTCCGAAATTAAAGTCGATATCCACTCCTAATGTGACAAAAATACTATGCCCTAAAAAATACACATTTTGCCCAATATTTCTTAAATGGTCCATGATATAAAAAATTTCTTGAAGTAAAAAGTTAATTAATAAAATTTATCTTTCAAATTCTAAAATAAAATATGGGGGGTTCCATTTGAACTTTCAAAGTTGGGAGGCCTGTGGGCGATGCGAGTATGGAAGGGGGTTGCATGATTTTTAATTATTCTTCCAAATGCTAATTGAAGGGTAGTTACGATTTGAAATATTGTTCTAACTCTTATAGTTTCGAAAATAATGTCGATATCCACCCTAATGTGACCAAAATACTATACAATAAAAAAATAGAAATATTACCCAATATTTTCGAAATGGTCCATCATAGAAAAATTTTCTTGAAGTAAAAAGTTTATTAATAAAATAGATCTTTTAAATTATGAAATTAAATATGTGGGTTCCTATTTAAAATTTCAAAGTTGGGAGGCCTGTGGGCGATGCGAGTATGGATGGAGGTTGCATGATTTTTAATTATTCTTCCAAATGCTAATTGAAGGGTAGTTACGATTTGAAATATTGTTCTAACTCTTATAGTTTCGAAAATAATGTCGATATCCACCCTAATGTGACCAAAATACTATACAATAAAAAAATAGAAATATTCCCCAATATTTCCAAAATGGTCCATCATAGAAAAAATTGTTTGAAGTAAAATGTTCATTAATAAAATTGATCTTTCAAATTCTGAAATAAAATATGGGGGGTTCCATTTGAAATTTCAAAGTTGGGAGGCCTGTGGGCGATACGAGTGTGGATGGGGGTGGCATGATTTTTTATTATTTTTCCAAATGCTAATTGAAGGGTAGTTACGATTTGAAATATTGTTCTAACTTTTATAGTATCGAAAATAAAGTCGATATCCACTCCTAATGTGTAACCCTGTATATCATGTTCTCCAGATCAAGAAAATATAGTTTTCTGACGCCTACGCCACTGCTTAAAAAAAGTAGAGTGAATTAAACCAAAAAAAATGACCCAAAAAAATTGTTTTTAGCAGCCCGTCAGATATTTAAGATTTATGGTGATTTGATTATTACAAAAACAGAAATATGTATATCTGACGTATTCACCGCTGCGTTTTTATTTTATAGCGGGGCAAAGATGTTAAAAAAATGAGGAAACTTTTTTTTAACAGCCCGTCAGATGTGCATACTATTTTGTAAAATAATGTCCCCTTATGCAAAAAATATATACATCTGACGCGTGAAGTGCTGCATTTGATTTGGAGAGCCCGTCAGATAATTTCGTAGCTCAGGCAACATAATTTTTTTTTACTGTTGTAAAAACAATTTTTTTAGTGGTTAGGCTTGATTTGTTTGACCTTTTTTTGGAAATACATAATAATAATAATAATAATAAAAATAAATACACTCATTAATTGGTTATTAAAGTGAAACTTTTATTACATCGTCTCAAAATTTTTCGTCTGTGTGTTGCATGTCGCTCGGCCGCGAAGTAGGGGTAAATACGTCAGAGCCATAGACATAAAGAAATGGACAGTGCATCTGACTCGAAAAAAGAGCCGTGTCAAATGAAAGAGACAGAAATTGTTTGGTTGTTATATAGAATTTATTAGAATTATTAGAACTTTTTGCTGGTGCATGTTGTTGTTTATGGATTTATTTCAATTTTGAGTGCTTGAATTTATTATTCCGAAAATTTTTAGTTAAATGTCTATAATGTGAAAAAAAGTTTCACTTTTACCGTGGTTTCATAAAACCACACAATCCTTTTTTTTTACATATTTAAATTGTTATAAAAAAATAAAGCAACAACTGAGGTGTCAGATACAGTTATTTTCTTTCTCAGAGAACTTAAATCTATTGAATAAAACAGATTTTGAACGGGCGGCTATAAATATGTCGGTCATTTTTTTTTACATGTTTCAATTGTTATAAAAAAATAAAGCAACTATTAAGGCGTCAGATGTTTATATGGCAGTTCATAAAAAATCAAAATTAACAAATTTTATAAATATCTGACGGGTTGCTATGAATTTTTTGCCTATTTTTTTGACATATCTGACGGGCAGTCCTATCTAAAGGCAGCGTCCTTTGATCTTAGGACCTATCTAGCTGAGTTCCCTATATCCCAGTTAACAAATTTCATTACAAAGGCGGGCTGCTATGATGGCCACATTTGGTCGTTGCCTACCCATCTAATACAACGCTTTCGTTAAATCTGTCAAAGTCATCACAAAACTCGAAGAGAACTGTCATATAAGTTTGGTATCTCATCTGAGAGTGTTAGTAAGCTTGCAAATTTGCTAGGTCCTTTATAATACCGGACATTAAAATAATTGTTGTTCACATCAATGCGATATGTCTATCGAAAGCACGTGATTTTTTAACCCTTTAGCTACCCAACATTTTTTCAACTTCAATGCAAGCTGTTTAAATTTTACAAGGTTTTTAATTTTTTTAAATATGTTAAATATTATATATTCTTTTAAATAACCGATTGGAGTACATTCTGTATTGTTCGAAGATGATAGAGAAATTTTATTAAATTAAAATATTCAATAGCTTACGAGTAGTTAGCATTTTAGTGTCTGGGGTACGATGTGACCCCAGTGTGGCAGGTATGTTATTCTGGAGAAGTGGAGCAGCTAAGGAAGAAATATTTTATGACAATGATATTAAGTAACGTCACATATTTTAATGAAATTGAAATACAATACAGGCTGTCCCATTTTAATCTATCACCCCCCCCCCCCCCCCTATTTTTTTATCTATCAATTAAATCAAAAAATGCTTCAAATAAAAGTTGTTTGGTTTTGAGGGGGACCCAAAATGGCGTTATTAGTTTTTTATTTTTTGGACGTCTTCATGGTCAAATAGGCCCAACTTTTTTTTTTCAAATGGAAACCTATATTTTTTAATACGGTATCTTATTGTTCGGAAAAAACAAGTAGCTTTTGTTTCAAAAAATTTTTTATATGACTTCATTTTTTTTTAATATTCAACAAAATAATTTTAGATTTTAGATTTTTACTAATTTTTTACTCGAAACCCATTTACTTTAGAGGAAAAGTGTAAAAAACAAAAAAATGTTTATTTTAATCTGATATTACTAGGAAAATTATATCAGGATTTTTTGTTAACTTTTTTTCTTCAAAATATTAAAGCAAATAAAAAATAAAATAAAAAGTTCTGAAATAATTTTCCTAGTTATATCATATTAAAATAAACATTTTTTGTTTTTTACATTTTTCCTCTAAAGTTAATGGGTTTCGAGTAAAAAATTAGTAAAAATCTAAAATCTAAAATTATTTTGTTGAATATTAAAAAAAAGTCATATAAATTTTTTTTTGAAACAAAAGCTAATTGTTTTTTTCCAAACAATAAGATACCGTAATAAAAAATATAGGTTTCCATTTGAAAAAAAAAGTTGGGCCTATTTGACCATGAACGCCATTTTGGGTCCCCCTCAAAACCAAACAACTTTTATTTGAAGCATTTTTTGATTTAATTGATAGATAAAAAAAATTAGAGGGGTGATAGATTAAAATGGGACAGCCTGTATTGCTAAAATTGTAATATAAATAATGTATCACTAATGATTTTTCAAAACTTTATATTCGAAATTCGATTTTCAAAACAATATGTTTTTTTCTTACAACCCCATGCAGGCGCCATTTTTGGGTGATAAAAAAATTAAAAATAGTGTCATATTCTACTCATTGAGATCTACATTTCGACACCCCATATACATAGATAAAAAAATTAAAAAAATGTATGATACCCCTCCCTATTTCTTCAACATTTGAAATGATATTGGTGACTTTAGTATTTGTCGTTGGTAGTCTCACCAAAGTCTTGTTACCTAATTTTTTTCAGATATTTTGAGCCAGTAGTTACCGAGTCAGAAGTGGGGGGAGCAAAATAAATTACCGATTAGAGCCCATTACTGCCGCCATTTTTGAGTTAAAAAAATAATAAAAAATATAGCCGTATTCTATCAATTGAGATCTACAATTTGATAACTCACACGACTTAGAATACATTTTTTTGTTTCTTTGAATTTGCTTTAAAGCCCCATGCAGACCCCATTTTTGATTTAGAAAAAAAATAAGAAGTCAAATTACACTAGTTTGGTTATGGATTTTGATGTACCACATACCTTGGTATAAAAAATATTTTTCAAAATATTTGTACATATTTTACAATAATAAATGGGTGTCATTTTACATGTTCAGTAATAATTTCAAGGTTCTAGCTTATATAATTTACGAGCTATTGCGCTTTGATTGAAAAGGACGCACGGACAGACGAAAAAGTGTGATTAATACATTAATAGTTTTTCTTCGGAACCTTAAAAATGTCGATTTCATCTATAAATTAATAGGGACGTACTACGTTGCCGGCAGTTGATATGAATTTTTGCCACTAGATGACTTTACAAATAATGAAATTTTCGAATTTATATTTAATGAGGTACATGTGTACTTATGTACCTACTGTTATGTATTGAAGGAATAAAAACCTTCTTAAATATTTTTTTCTAGATTCTCTAATTTTGTTAGCATTCAATGAAAATAAATATCCTAACCTAACCGGGACTAACCTAAATTACTATAACTAAACCTAACCGGGACTAACCTAATTTACTATAACATAACCTAACCGAAACTAACCTAATTTTCTATAACTTAACCTAACCGAAATTAACCTAATCTCCTCTAAAGTAACCTAACAGTAATATAATTAAATAATTATATTTATAATTTTTTATTAATATTTAATGATAGTATATTAATTAGACTGTTGTTACAACACCCCTCTATATGAACATTATATCAATTGAATTATATCTTATGAAGGGGTGCTCTCCCCCCTAAATTCCTTAAAAAACAGTATATTAATTATAATTGTTGGGTTAGAATGTTGTGTTTACTATTGTTTGAGGCTTCGCCCCGATACACCTTCTTTCAAAGACACGTACGTTTTATTATGTTTTAAGTTTTATTTTAAATGAACTAAAATAATATGCAAATAAATTAAAAATACTTCTTTTCAACATTTTATGATTTTTATATAAAAATACAAAAAATAATTTGAATTACATAGATGTAACATCAATAAACGTTAAATTACATTTTTGAATAAATGAATCTGGTCTTACGTGGTATCATATATTAACCTACCTAGTAGATTAATATATGGTGGTATCAACTCTATTCTATGTAAGTACGTAATTTTTGACAGTAGTGACAGCTTGTATCCCTATTCTCCATATCAACCCAAACATGTGCTGCTACACTATCTGGAAATCTACGAGATTGAATTTTTAATGTTCTGCTGTCTCGTATCCAGTTATTGTTAATTTTCAGTAGAAAATTTACGTCGTCTTTATTCAAAAGAAAATTTTATTCAACTTTGTTTACAAAAAACAAAACACAATAAATAATAATCAAATATAAATTTTGGAAACCCAGATACCTGTGACATAAGCGAGTGCCGGCAACGATTCATATTATATTCACGTTGCCGGCGCCGGCATAGGAGACAGTTCCAAATTAATAACGAACTAAAAAAATTACACAACAATCAAGTATTGTCAGATAATCTACATTGTAAATTGTAACAATAATATAATAATCAATTGTCGTTTTGCAGGGAGACTTGGATGTCAAAGAAGAAAATCTGACAGACACCGACATTCAACATGAAAAAAAAGGAGATGAAGACCTCAGTGATACTAGTTGTACACAAAAAACTAAATTGTATAAACATAAATTAACACATTCTAATGGAAGACGTTTCAAATGCGACCTTTGTGAATATAGTTGTAAACGAAAAAATCAATTGAATAAACATAAATCAACACATTCCAATAAACGACCTTTTAAATGCAACCTGTGTGGATATTGGTCTTGTGAAATCAATAATTTGACTGTACATAAATTAAGACATTCTAATGAACTACCTTTTAAATGCGACCTGTGTGAATTTAGGTCTAGTGAAATCAGTCATTTGACTTCACATAAATTAACACATTCTAATATACGACCTTTTAAATGCGACCAGTGTGAATACAGTTGTAAAAATAAAGGTAGTTTAAATAGACATAAATTAACACATTCTAATATACGACCTTTTAAATGCGACCAGTGTGAATATAGTAGTAAAAATAAAGGTAGTTTGAATAGACATAAATTAACACATTTTAATAAACTACCTTTTAAATGCGACCAGTGTGAATACAGTAGTAAAAATAATGGTAGTTTAAATAGACATAAATTAACACATTCTAATATACGACCATTTAAATGCGACCAGTGTGAATATAGGTCTAGTCAAATCAGTAATTTGAGTTCACATAAATTAACACATTCTAATAAACTACTTTTTAAATGCGACCAGTGTGAATATAGCTCTAATCGAATCGGTAATTTGAATTCACATAAATTATCACATTCTAATATACGACCATTTAAATGCGACCAGTGTGAATTTAGTTGTAGAGAAATAAATAGTTTAATTAGACATAAGTATTTTACATGATATCTCAAAGTGAGATTGAATTATAATAATATTAGTTAACTAAATTAGTGAATATATGCGTCATGAAAATGCACACTGAAAAGAAGGGAACTGAAGTATCAATTGGCAGTATAATTTTGATTCTCGAAGCAAGATAATTTAGAGAGTTTTTAAATCTAGTCAATAATATTTAAAAGGGATTTTTTTTCTACCTATTCTTCTAATAATTGTGATTCCTAATTTGTTATATTGTAAAATTTTTGATTGAGTTTTATCTGTGAATACATAGGTATATTTATAACCTTTAAAAAAATTTTTTAAAGTGAAACTTTTATTACTTCGTCTCAAACTTTTTCGTCTGTGTGTTGCATGTCGCGTGACGCTCGGCCGCGGAGTAGGGATAAATACGTCAGAGCCATAGACCTAAAGAAATGGACAGTGCATCTGACTCGAAAAAAGAGCCGTGTCAAATGAAAGAGACAGAAATTGTTTTGCTGGTGCATGTTGTTGTTTATGGATTTATTTCAATTTTGAGTGCTTGAATTTATTATTCCGAAATTTTTTAGTTAAATGTCTATAATGTGAAAAAAAGTTTCACTTTTACCGTGGTTTCATAAAACCACACAATCCTTTTAGTATTTAATTACATAATAAATTATATTATTATTGTTATTATATATTATTCTGTCTGTCTAGTGTTTGTAATCTTGACATCTATTTTATTTGTGCCGTGTTTTATATTTTAAAGACATTATTTTGTGTATATTTTAAATATTTTATTGTTATTATAAAATTCGAAATAATATAAATATATCAATAACTTTGTTATTATTGTCTTTTTTACCTTCATTTGAAATTGAAAAATAAAAATAATAAAACGGACAAGTGCGTTTTGGGCACGCACATGATAGGGTTCCGTAGTCATTCTCACTACGATTTATAAAAAAAGAGTTATTTCAAAATTTTTGTGACTGAAGGGTTAAAATCATAAAGTAATTTGACTTTTATTATTGCATTTTAGGAGACCTATTAAATGACACTCGGGCAAATAAAAAATGTAAGTTCACTTTTCAGTCTATGAAAGGGGGTCCAAAATATTTTTGACAATGTCCATTATAATTTTTAGTGAAAGTACTTATTAAAACCAGGGCTGTGGAGTCGGTACAAAAATCTCCGACTCCGACTCCTTTATTTTTCTAACGTTCGACTCCAACTCCGACTCTTTACTGTACAATTTTTTTTTTAAATTCCGTTTTCGGGCAAAATTAAAACAGTTAATACCGGTGATTCTGGTTCCGGCCAGAATTGAAAATTTCAAATCATTGTACTTCAAAATTCAAAACGAACACAAAATATATTAAGTGTGTAAAAAAGTAAAAACCATTATTTAATTAAAATAAAGTCGGTACCTTTTTACCGACTCCAACTCCGACTCCACCCAAAATTATTAAAACTCCGACTCCGACTCCACAGCCCTGATTAAAACCTACATTCTGAATTTTTTTCAGATTATTTGAATTGCTAGTTTAGAAAATAGAGAGGGGACGCTTTTATAATGACTTTGGAGAGCAAATACATCGTGATTAAAGGGTTAAAATCAAAAAGTTCTGATACATTTTTTGTTGCATTTTAGGAGACCTTTCTAACGACACCTCATTCAGTGGTGTAGGTGTTTTTTTTCTTTTAATACACTTTTCATTTTATGAAAGGGGGGTCTAAAAAAATTTTATTTTCAAAAATCTTATCATTTCTGTTTTTGGGTCATCAATCTACGACCGTATACCAAATTTCATGTTATTATTTCAAAATTTTTGAAGACGCATGGACGGACGGACATGGAGAAACTATAAAGGTTCCTATTTTTCTACGGAACTCTAAAAACGTTAATATGTATAGTAGGGTGGTCCTTATTTATAGGTGAAGGAAATTTTTTTGGATATTTTAAACTCCGTACCCCCCAAATTTGTTCGTTATCATGAGACTTGAATTCCTGTTAAATTTGGTCATGATCAACCAACCCCTTCCCGTGCCGACTTGGGGTTGAAAAAAGTCCAAATAGGGTTGTTTTATTGTTTTTTGCTTTTAATTAAAAAAATAAAGCAATTAGCATAAATATGTATATAACATTTATTGTAGAGCGTAAAATTGTCTATAAAAAATGTTCTTATAGTATACCACGAATATCTATTATTTTCCATGAAAAATAATAAATTTTATTTGAAAAATGTTATTTGTTGATGGTAACGTAAATATATGATATGAATGGTAGTCCAGTTAAAGAAGCATTTTGACAAGAAATTTTAAGGGACAAGCAGTGTTATTGTTGATTATTATAGATTCTGATGCGGAGAATTCGAAAAAAATAACACGGACTAGAAAAAAGTAGTGCAACACCCTTAAAAATGGGGTTGAAGGGTGAAATCCCATTTCCACGTGTATTTTCAAATTATTTCAAAATCTAAAGCAACAATAGTGTATTTTTATGGTTGACATTTGTTGGGGACACTGAGATGAATCGATTGAGACCACATGTACTGAATTTGACCCAAAATTACCCCTTCTAAAATGTTTAATATAGGTAAAAATGCTTATTTTTGGTGAAAATAGTTTAAAAATTAATAACTTCTGTTAAATTCATTCAAATAACTCGATATTGGCCTCAAATTGTTCCTGAAATTCCAAAGAATAATGATCAACCATAATTAAAAAAATATTAATAGTTTAAACAATGAAAATTGTTAATATTTAAGGGTAAGTAACGTAAATTTTTGGATTATTGTCATTTTACTAAAATTTAATTAAAAACATAAGAGTTAAATATTTTTTTGTAAAATCAACGTGAATATCTTCGTTTCGTAATTACAAACAAAATGAGACACCCCCCCCCCCCCAAATTTTTTTTTAATCACTTGAACGGATGTTATTCCACACTAAAATGCACCGCATTTTTGTTGTATACAATTTAAATAAAATACATTTTTAAAAATAAAACTGTAAATTATGATTAAAACATACTTTTATGTATGCTTTAACGTAAATTACAGGTTTATGCATTAATAAACGCTCATATGAGTGCACAATAATGTATGCGAAAGTGCATAAAAATATATTATTTCAATAAAACAAAAAAATTCGGTGAATTTTTGTGTGGAATTGTATCCGTTCAAGTGACTAAATATTTTTTGGGAGGGGCTCATTTTGTTTGTATATACAAATCGAAGATATTCACGTTAGTTTTACAAAAGAAAATATTTAACCCTTATGTTTTTAATTAAATTTTAGTAAAATGACAATAATCCAAAAATTTACGTTACTTACCCTTAAATATTAACAATTTTCATTGTTTAAACTATTAATATTTTTTTAATTATGGTTGATCATTATTCTTTGGAATTTCAGGAACAATTTGAGGCCAATATCGAGTTATTTGAATGAATTTAACAGAAGTTATTAATTTTTAAACTATTTTCACCAAAAATAAGCATTTTTACCTATATTAAACATTTTAGAAGGGGTAATTTTGGGTCAAATTCAGTACATGTGGTCTCAATCGATTCATCTCAGTGTCCCCAACAAATGTCAACCATAAAAATACACTATTGTTGCTTTAGATTTTGAAATAATTTGAAAATACACGTGGAAATGGGATTTCACCCTTCAACCCCATTTTTAAGGGTGTTGCACTACTTTTTTCTAGTCCGTGTTATTTTTTTCGAATTCTCCGCATCAGAATCTATAATAATCAACAATAACACTGCTTGTCCCTTAAAATTTCTTGTCAAAATGCTTCTTTAACTGGACTACCATTCATATCATATATTTACGTTACCATCAACAAATAACATTTTTCAAATAAAATTTATTATTTTTCATGGAAAATAATAGATATTCGTGGTATACTATAAGAACATTTTTTATAGACAATTTTACGCTCTACAATAAATGTTATATACATATTTATGCTAATTGCTTTATTTTTTTAATTAAAAGCAAAAAACAATAAAACAACCCTATTTGGACTTTTTTCAACCCCAAGTCGGCACGGGAAGGGGTTGGTTGATCATGACCAAATTTAACAGGAATTCAAGTCTCATGATAACGAACAAATTTGGGGGGTACGGAGTTCAAAATTCAAAAGTTCAAAAATAAGGACCACCCTAATGTATAGTAGGCAACACGCATAACAAACCTTTTCATCCCTCCTTTCGTATGTTGATCCCCTCGCCAATGTTCAAACTAGGGAGTGTATACATTCTATGGTAGCTGACTATCTATATTATGTGTGATAAGTGGATGGTCTCGCGCACGGGGGTTCAACTCAACGTTAAAAAATTTTGATCGCAATATTAGCTGCCGCCTGGCGACTGTTGAACTAACTATACCATTCTGTAGCGCGAAATTCAAATCCCTTTTCATTCCAATATATATTTTGTATTATACTCAACAGTTTAGATGCAAAATATTGTTTCTACAATAAAATATATCACCAAATATGATATAATTTATTGTAATTACAATATTTTGCATTTAAACTGTAAATCTGTAATGAAAATAATTGAAACTAGCTGCCGGATCCAATTTTACCCGGGGATATAAAATTAAACTATATAACGTATAATGTTGTGGGGTGCGATCCTTTAGGTCCACACAATCAACTTCCCAACATGGTATGACTAATAATACTTGAATACTGATTATTTATTGTTTCCATAATTAATAATACTATGTTATAGTTTGTAAATATTTTTTTTAATATGTATATGAAAAATTTTAATGGAATTTATCAGAAATAAAACTCACCTTTGTATTATGAATATTAGTTTTCTAACATCCTAATAATGTCAATAATATAATGCACATTTTTAGAATAACTAATCTGACAGTTTGAAATTTGAATTGCGTTTGTTTCCAAGGCAACATGAATTATTAAATGTATTTATTAGTATGAAATTCAAATTTTGATGATGGTTTTCATCCCTTTAATGGCTGTTTGGACCCATATAAAAAATAAATATTGAAATACACGTTTCATTATTTATATTGTATAGTATTTATTCTAAGTTCCGACTAAATTCGATCATGAAAAAAAAAATGAAAAAAACACCCTTTTTACCCCCGTAGGGGTTGAATTTCGAAAAATCCTTTCTTTCAGATCATATTCACGTCAAGACGCTTCGATTAGCACCCCAACGAAGTCAATAGCATTTTTTGTTCGCGAGATTTCGTCCCGGAAAAAATGACACGTACGTACTATCACCCTCACAATTGGTCTGCCACACGAAAGGCCAAATTCGCTTACAACAAAGTTGTACTATTAAAACAAGCATCATCGGCATGGGCGTACCGAGGGGGGGGGCAGGGGGGGGGCAGCTGCCCCCCCTGGACCTGACTTACTATATATTTAGCTGGTTAATTATTTGCCTATGCCTAAGTTCTATTGTATTTATGAAATTGAAGAAGTAAAATTTATAGGTATTGCAAATTTTTCATTCTGAAAACTCACGTTTGAGTCACGTTATGAGTTAATTTAAAAAAAATCGCGCTACGCGCGATAGTGAGTTAGGTATAGTTATTATATTATTATTATCTGATGTGCATTTGATTTTTAATTCAAATTTTTGATCCAGAAAAAACATCATTTTTAAAATTACAATCTCTTGTTAAAACTGTTGTCATTTTCCTTTTTATATTAGGCAAAAAATTGTTAATTTTATTTTTTTACATTTAAACTATCATATTTATATATTTACCAAGTTATAGAGCAGTCAAATCAAATTGATTTTTTACCAAAAATAGAAAAAATAGAATGAATAAAACCCACTAAAATCGACAGCTAATACATATAAGTATAGGTAGAGTAAAATTTATAGGTATTTCATAATTTTCATTCTGAAAACTCACGTTTGAGTCACGTTATGAGTTAATTTAAAAAAAAAAATCGCGCTACGCGCGATAGTGAGTTAGGTAGTTATTATATTATTATTAATTGATGTGCATTTGATTTTTAATTTATATTTTTGATTCAGAAAAAACATCATTGTTAAAATTACAATCTCTTGTTAAAACTGTTGTCATTTTCCTTTTTATATTAGGCAAAAAAAATGTTAATTTTATTTTTTTACAATTAAACTATTTATATATTTATCGAGTTATAGACTAGCCAAATCATATTGATTTTTTACCTAAAATAGAAAAAAATAGAATGAATAAAACCCACGACAGCTAATAGGTACATATACATATGTATAATTGTATAGGTAGAGTACATTTTTGTAGATATTTTGTCTTCTTTATGATAAAAATAAATTTACGATTAAAAAAAAGTTTGTAGCCAAAATTCAAAGTTGCAACAGCATAGCACAGAAAAGATAGAATATTTAAGAAAAAAAGGAAAAATTACCTAATGTTTATTTACAATAATGCCCATTTATAAGGACAGTACACAACATTTTTTTTGCACTTCAATACCTAAAAATTTTTTTTAAAAACAAGCTTTTACATATGCACTAAAAAGTAAAAAATAAGTTTTTTTTTCACAAAGTCTTCCAGAATTCGTATGACTAAAAAAGCTTGTGGCGTTCATTTAATATTTAATGTAATATTTAGAAATATAAAAAATGTCGAAAATATCAATATAGGAAAAACTACATTTTCTACTATAAATTAATATTTTCAAATCTTCCATTAAATTGCATTAATATTATGTTAAAATGCATATATGTATAATATTGTATAATGTATATATACATATCATATATGTATACATTAATATTTGGAAATCTAGATTCAAATAGGACAAAGAACCTTTTGCTAGTGTAATTTAGTATTTTAAATTCCTGGTTAATTTATCGCACATGAAAGAAATATTTAGTAATCTAGATTCAACATAGGAAAAAAGTCTTAACAGTATTTTATCTACCTTAAATTATTATTTCAAAATATTACATGAAATATTTGGAATTCTAGATTCAAAATAGAATTAAGGGCTAAGAGTTTCTCAATGGAAAAACTACATTAGCTACTTTCAATGAATATTTCGAAATATTCCATAAAATTCCATATATGTACATAATTTATATCAAATATAATATAAAATATTATATCCTGTGAATATTTTGAAATTATATTCAACCTAAATGAATGTTTTCAATTAATATTATTTAATTGTACATTAAATTCCTGGATAATTTGATATAAACTACAGGAATATTTTGGCTTCAAGATTTATCATATGAAAAAGGGCTAAGAAATACCGAAAAGAAATACTACCTTATCTATTTTATAAATTAATATTTCAAAACATTAACATACATTGAGTTTCAGGTTTATTTAGTATCAACATTACATTAATATTTGATCTACTATAGATTTTTCCAATATTGATATTTTCGACATTTTTTATATTTCTAAATATTACATTAAATATTAAATGAACGCCACAAGCTTTTTTAGTCATACGAATTCTGGAAGACTTTGTGAAAAAAAAACTTATTTTTTACTTTTTAGTGCATATGTAAAAGCTTGTTTTTAAAAAAAAATTTTTTTCTAATTTTATTTTATCCATTTTTAGTCTAAAGTTATTTATTTTTTTACTATATTATATTATATTCATTGCATCATAAGACCAGGCCCAGATAGGGGGGGGGGGGCTAGGAGGGCCATATGGCCCGGGTCCTGCTATCAGGGGCCTCGGCGTCCCGAAAATTATTTATACTTTACATTTTTACATTTTTTGATACTAATACTATTTTTAATAGAGATTATTTAAAAAACATAAATATACTACAAAAAAACACACCTTTTAGAAAAAGTACTTAAAAAAACCTCACGGTTTTTAATACTAAATAATATCAGGAAGAAACAAGAATTTTACTAGTACGAAAGTTGTTTGGAATGTCCTTACGTTGAAGCTCTCTCAGGGTCTGCATAAGACTAAAAACCCTTTTTACTTCCATGTTCGAAGAAATGGAAGTATTGTTATTACAATACGTCAAAAAATCGTTAGTTTTTATTTTAAAATGAACACTAAAAATTTGATTGTATATTCGCTTCTTTAGAAATGAAGCGCAGATCCAGGGGAGGGGGCATGGTGAAATGACACCCCACACAAACCTAAAAAGTAAAGCAAATTAAATAGAAAAATGCTTATTAAATATACTAAAGTAAATTTTTTTGTCTATTTCACAGACCATGACCCCCTCCTCCATTGTAAAGTTAGACTCGCGTCTCTTAGAAAAACAATACCTACCTATTTAGATCTACAAAATTACACTAACATAAATTAATTTATATTTAATATTTTTCAATAATGCCATAACAATATAATACATATACATTACATGTATGCATATAGGATGATATAATAACAATAAAATGAGATACTATAATACATATTTATGTATACATACATTTAAATGAAGAAATAAAGCTAAAACGGCTAAATCTTTTCTATATGTCAATATAATCACTACAAATAAAATTTATAATACATACCTGATATTTATATAAAATTCGATAATTTTTCAATAATTTTCTTCAATTTATAATTTATAATCTTCAATAATAATTATCATTTCTATTATTATGAATTATTTGTATTATGAGTATTATATTGCAAAATATTTTGACAAAACATAATTTAATGTTATTGTCGAAGCAAACCATGGTTACGAAATAATTTGAATTATGAAATAATACTTGATCGCGCAGGCAGGATATTTTATTATATTAGATACATCAAAAAAGACCTTATAATGAAATAACATAGCTATAAAAATGATAAAAAAGTGCATTGTCACGGAGAATACACCATATTTGAAAATTTGACGAAAATCGTACGACGGGAAGTTAGTTAAAAAACGGTCGTAAGATTTGTGTTCCGTCTCATACATAGTTACATAGCATTTGAGTTAAGTAAAAGCTTGTAAAAAGGTTAATAACCCATTTGTTCTAACCCCTTTTATCATGGATTCCTAGGCGAAACACACTGACTAAATCGGTTTATAAAAAAAAAAATCTGCCCCTCCCCCCCTTAACAAAATGCTGGGTACGCCCATGATCATCGGTTATCTTTTTCTGGGGCGGAGCTTATGTAGTTACATGATTTTAAATAAAAATACACATTAATTAATTTTACATCAAGTTTAACATATTTAACCCTTTCGTTGCTCGCAAACCGTATATACTCGTAAAATTAAAATGTGTCCCACACGTTCAACACGACTATTTGCGCTGTGTTTAAGTATAAGTCAAGTACTTTCGAGTTACGTTGTCACACGTTACATTAGTATAATATATCTACTTATTTATGTTGATTGCATATAAATATGGTAACAAAAGCAGTCTTTTAATTTATAGGTTATAGATTTTATTAATATTAAATAAACTAAATATATACGTGACCGAAAACTATTAACCGCTCTTCACGAATAAACTTGCAATCATCGAAATATGTGCACACAGCGATAACGAAATCTCAAAAAGTATTGCGCAGTGAAAGGGTTAAATACTAATATTCGGAATACCAAATATTTAAATTTAGTTATACAATTTTTAATAGATTACATGTCAATGTAAAAACACAAATATATATGAGTACTATGAACGAAGAGTACTTCTTTATCTAACAAATGAGTTTCAAATTATCTATCTTTGTTTGGTACATGGAGAAATGATTTAAATATTATTAAAATCAAATGGGCGTGGTTACTCAGTTACTGCTTTGCGAATATGATTTGAAAGTGATCGAGGACTATTGGTTTTGACTGTACGTATGTACGTACAGTCGCCCTCATATATCCTCGACCACACGAGAGGTGATATTCGCTTACACAGAATTATTGAAACAACATCGGATATCTTTTTCTAGGGCGGAGCTTATATAGTTACATCATTTTAAATAAAAACACAAATATACGTCTATTTCAATTGATGATTTATTACTACAAATTTTGCTTTTATTATCTAATTTATTCCTAAACTTATGTGAATTACTTTTATTATATATATATATTTCATATCAAATATGTATCTACAATTTATATTGGATGTTTGTTTACATTATTTTATACATTTAAATATTAAATATTTTTTTTTTATTATATATTTTAAGTTTTACGCATCATATTATAAATAATGGCATTGAAATATATATTTTTTGCAATAATAATTTGCGTTTCTTGCAGTATAAATATGAGCAATAAAATTATTACCTTCGCAAATACACATGCGTTCATTTTAACCCAGTCATGTAGGTAAACATTTTTATACAATATAGTGGCTAATTAAAAATTTTAAAATTTTTAATTGCATTTAAAAATCTGCAATATATTCCACAGTGCACAGTGTACAAATTTTTATTTATATAAAAAACATATTTTTGGCTAAATGACAAAATATAAAAGAAATCAATAAGACATAAACTATAGATAATAATATTCTCTACAATTTTTATCAAATACATTATTTTCTCATTCGCACCGTTACAAAAAAAATCGAAAAATTAAAAGGAGTAAATATTAGTTTCCGGTTGTTAGATTGCTTTTAAAAAGATGGGGTATTTTTCCGAGATGAAAATCAATATTAGTTATAAAATTTCACTATTCTGTGTTTTGTCGTTTTTTAGAGACTACAGATAGGTAGATACAGATATATGTAGATCGACACACAGATATTAAGGTGAAAATAGTAGGAATAGATTCAGAGAAGGTCAAAATGTAGGTATATTGCCATCAAAATCCGAAATAAAAAAAAAATTTGTTAACGATATCGAAGATATGAGAAGCTTTGTGATCGTTTAAAAAAATGCTCGCCGATTTCAAAGTTTTAACTTAATCTTTCCGTTTCAGGTAAAAACAAAGACATTTTGTTCCATGTCGGTTGTCTGTATGTCCACTGAATCCTTGTCATACGTATAATTTATGAACAACTGAACCGATATTAATGAAACTTAATTGGTTGGTTGGGTCTGGCATAAGGACGGTCCCATTTAAAAATTGTGTATAAGGGGGAGGGCTGACATCTCAAAATATTTATTTTTGACGATATCTAAAGAAAGACATGTGAAAATTTTATATAATTTTTAGGGTTCCGTAGAAAACTAGGAACCCTTATAGTTTCTCCATGTCCGTCCGTCCGTCTTCAAAAATTTTGAGATAATAAGATGAAATTTGGTATACGGCCGTAGATTGATGACCCAAAAACAGAAATGATAAGATTTTTGAAAATAAAATTTTTTTAGACCCCCCTTTCATAAAATGAAAAGTGTATTAAAAGAAAAAAAACACCTACACCACTGAATGAGGTGTCGTTAGAAAGGTCTCCTAAAATGCAACAAAAAATGTAACATAAATTATTAATTTTAACCCTTCGATCACGATGTATTTTCTCTCCAAAGTCATTAAAAAAGCGTCCCCCCCTCTATTTTCTAAACTATCAATTTAAAAAATCTGAAAAAATTCCAGAACGTAGATTTTAATTAGTACTTTCACTGAAAATTATAACGAACATTGTCAAAAATATTTTGGACCCCCCTTTCATAGACTGAAAATTGAACTTTCATTTTTTTCCCCACTTACCCTATTGAGTGGGGTGTCATTTAATAGGTCTCGTAAAATGCAATAAAAAACGTCAAATAACTTTTTGATTTTAACCCTTCAGTCGCGATATATTTGCTTTTTAATGTCGCTGTCAGAGCGTCCCCCCCCCTCTATTTTCTAAACTATTGATTCAAAAAATCTGAAAAAAATTCAGAATGTAGCTTTTAATTAGTACTTTCACTGAAAATTATAACGAACATTGTCAAAAATATTTTGGACCCCCTTTTCATAGATTGAAAAGTGAACTCACATTTTTTTCATTTACCCCATTGAGTGTGGTGTCATTTGATAGGTCTCCTAAAATGCAATAATAAAAGTCAAATGACTTTTTGATTTTAACCCTTCAGTCACGAAAATTTTGAAAAATACTTTTTATAAATCATAGTGAGAATGACTACGGAACCCTATCATGTGCGTGCCCAACACGCACTTGCCCGTTTTATTTGGAGAGCATTTAATTTTCTATAGGTCACCACAACGTTTGTTGTGAAATATTTCCTTACAAAGATTTGTCTCACTTTGCTTTAAAAAATCGTCATTGTTTTTTTAACTGCTATTTACTTTGAAATAATAAATATTATTTTGACGTTTGCATAAATTTAAATTTAGATTGAAATTGTAAAAAAATTAAAAATTAGATATAATACGAAAAAATTATCAGTTGCGAAATATTTGAGACATATATAATTTTACATCAAGTTTAATATATTTAAATACTAAATAAATACAGAATATAAAATATTTATTGCCACAAAATTTTATTATACAATTTTCAATTGATTACATATTTCATTACAGGCACAAATATATATGAGTACTATGAACGAAGAGTACTTCTTTATCTATCAAATGAGTTTCAAATTATCTATCTTTGTTTGGTACATGGAGAAATGATTTAAATATTATTAAAATCAAATGGGCGTGGTTACTCAGTTACTGCTTTGTGAATATGATTTGAAAGTGATCGAGGACTATTGGTGTTGACTGTACAACGATTGAGAAACACTGGTATACCTATAGCAGATGTCAGATGTCTCCATTAGTCGCTAGCGAGTGATGTCAGAACTACATGTTCCTGTTGTATTCTACTGATTCTGTGTATTTAATACTTTCTGATAGTTCTCAGTCAGTCAAGTATTAACATATTAAAATAAACATTAATTTCAACATTGAATAAAGTGTGTAATAATGTTACATGTGAAACAAGAACTTACTGAAATTGAAGACGAAACCAATCTTCTACAAGATATTGATGTTTATGATGAATTTGCTATACATTATAAACAAGAATATCAGGTAATTAAAATCATTGTTAATATTGTGTAAATTGGGATAGTGTATAGTTTTAGAGTACATTAATAAATGTTAAAATTAATTGTTTGTAAATATGTGCATATCGTACTCTGTATTGAGATATGTCGCGCATGCGTAAATATTTAAGTTAAAAAAAGACAGCGGTTCTAAAACAATCGAGATAATTTAATTACGTAGGGATAGTTTATAAACAGTTGGTAAAATAAATGTTTGTCGGCCGTGGCATATCTTGTCCAGTTATGTGCTAGCGCGAGTGTTTGGCACTCATTTTAGGAGTTCGAGTTTCGGGCTAAATTATATACCAAATTAAAACTATAACAATGTATATTTGAATCTTTCATTTGGCCAGCTCGTAACTGGTCGGTTTTTATCAATCCGACCAAATGTATCTTTAAAAAGTCCAACAACTCGCGATGTGTCCCTCACCGATTTTGTTGCAACATCGTATACTAATAGTTCAATCAATTAATTTTAAGAGACACGTATTTTTTATAGGTGAAAAAACTATACATCCTAGAAAAAAGTGTTACATAATGAAAACATTATTAACTTCCCAATAGGAAGTTATTGTAATTGGTAATCGAAATCAAAAATTTTAACATATTTTCATGTTTCAAGGGCATTAGAGTATATTGACACTATTTTCAGAAAAATGTCTGTGTGTGTGTATGTATGTATGTATGTATGTATGTATGTACGTACGTACGTACGTACGTACGTACGTGTCATTTTTTTCCGGGACGAAATCTCGCGAACAAAAAATGCTATTGACTTCGTTGGGGTGCTAATCGAAGCGTCTTGACGTGAATATGATCTGAAAGAAAGGATTTTTCGAAATTCAACCCCTAGGGGGGTAAAAAGGGTGTTTTTTTCATTTTTATTTTTTTTCTTGATCGAATTTAGTCGGAACTTAGAATAAATACTATACAATACAAATAATGAAACGCGTATTTCAGTATTTATTTTTTATATGGGTCCAAACAGCCATTAAAGGGATAAAAACCACCATCTAAATTTGAATTTCATACTAATAATGGCCGATCTCACCGCTTATACTTAGTGATTGTGGAACACATAAAAATTTAAAATTGTTGCACCAACATTTTAAGTGATCCTTAAGTCGTTAAGTATCACCTAAATTTAAGTGGTAGTCAAAGTGATACTTTAGTTTCACTTAAACTTAAAATTATACAGATATATGACATACGTCATACGTTCATTATCAGAAAATTTTAAAAATTGGTATCATCGCTAAAAAATAAATATTGCAACCATCTAACATGAAATTATGGACGAAAACAATGAATATATCATGGATATAATAATTTATGGTATGCGTTTCCAACCTTATAAATAACAAAAAATAAAATATTTGAAATTATTGTACAGGAACAATTCAGTATCACCCATGAACAAACTTTTAATATGTCTTCGATTTCATTCCACCAACGGTCATTTACAAAGCATTGCTGATTTACAAATAATTTATATTGATACAGTGGTACCTCGACATACGAGTTTAATTCGTTCCGCAACCTTGCTCGTATCTTGAATTACTCGTATCTCGAAGCAAATTTTCCCATACAAAACAATTAAACTACCATTAATCCGTTCCAACCCCCAAAATGTCACCCCATTTATTTTTGTTACGTGGTTTTGAATAATAAAAACGTATTTATAAATGACAAATATTTATTGTACAAAATCAAAAAAGAGAATGTAAAGAAATAAATTAGATATCCTCACTGGTCTTTGCCTTTTTCGCTACATTTTTCTCGCTTTCACCTGTAGGTCGTTTGGAAAAAAACATGTCCAAGGAGGTTTGTGTCTTCCTCCCTCTCAGAATGTTCCGGAAATGAGTTAGGCAAGTGTCATTAAAAAGATCCGACGCGCGGTTGCGTGCTACCGGCCGACCTGCTAAACTAAACCGAACTCGTATCTCGAATTTCGCTCGTAACTCAAAGCAAAAAATCACTCGCTCGCCGGCTCGTATCTCGAAAAACTCGTATGTTGGGGCACTCGTATGTCGAGGTACCACTGTAATTATATTTTGACACAAAACACCATAGCAACGTACACAAAAATTCAAAATTCCCCAGAATTTTATTCTTAAGTGACACTTGGCTAATTATATGATAAGACTAACATGTGAGATCGAAGTAAAATTTAAGTGCAACTTAAGACTATGGAACACTTTGCTAAGGAACAGAAATAAGTTTGAGCGGTGAGACCGGGCATAAATACATCTAATAATTCATGTTGCCTTGGAAACAACACAATTCAAAATTCAAACTGTCAGATTAGTTTTTCTAAAAATGTGCATTATATTATTAGTCCAGTAACTTTAGGTTTTCACTAGGAATAAATTCGCATAGAGCTGAATTTTTGTATACACCTTCGTTTTGCCTTTATAAATAAGTTACCAAAAGTCCCCATCGATCCCCTGTGAGCATACTTTTTTACAGCCCACACAAGGTGCTAACAATTAGTTTTAGCTAGATATCTCTGTATATATTGTCTCTATGACTAAAATAGTTATTATCAAATAGAAAGATTAGAAAATTATCTACAACAAAGATCAAATATATTTTTTCATACAAGTAATTGTTTTCACATAGTATGGGGGTATTCTAGTCTAAAAATGTAAAATATCGATTTTATTTTTTTGCATTTTTTTAATAAATAGGAGTTCAAAAAAGATATATACAAAACCCTATACCGAAATTCCCAAAATTGACGAAGTTATAGTGGATTGAAAGAAATATGTAACATTGAATAGCCAACTATACGTAAACTTTGAACGCGTTTTTCTCGAAATTAAAAACTGAAATTGGCTGCCATAATAACTCAAGATCTACTGAACCGATTGAATTCAAATTTTCTGTGTACACAAGCTATTCCTATCTGTAACAGAATTGAGTAAATCAAATATTTTTGTTTTACGGCCAATGAAAGATTGAAAAAATAGTAACGAAAATTCTATAGACACTTTTCTAAACACCGCCATTTTTTTTAATTTTCAAATTTTTTTTAAATTTTTCGCCACCCGCTATAGCCACACTTATATAGATAAAGAAATTTATTGGTTTTGTTTTTTCGGATGAACAGAAAAGCTATAATCATGGAAATCATTTGAAGACGTTTTTTTCACGTTGTACGTGGTTCCTGTACAAGCGTAATAATTACTTATTATTATTATTATTTTTAATTTGTATAGCTTCTCTAAACTTATATAAAAGTAAATACAAAAAATCTATAGTAAAAAGTTTTATACTTTTTTGTCAAAAAATTCCCAAAAAAATCTTAATCAATATTCATTCCTATATATTATATTAATATAACATATACTTTTTGGCTATTGTAAATATTATGACAAATGTGTGAGGTGCCAAATTTTGTCAGTAGTTAGAACATACAAAGATGTATATTTTCTGCAAACTCCCTAGTAAAGTAGGCCCCGGAACACCCTCATCGAATAAACCAAAATATCGTTGTATGAGGATTTTATAAACAGACTGTATCTAATAAACGGAATGTCCGATCAATATCGTCTTTCACATATAAGACAGTTAATTATTTTTTACAAACATTTTGATAGTATTTTAACTAAAAATTAACGAATTGTTTTCAAAATGGCGGCCAAACTTTAAATTTTTCTTAAAATAAAATATTTTTTTTAGTTTCACCGCAATTTTGAAAGGCATACAATTTAATTTGGATAAAATATTAATAAAAAGGTTGTAGAAGATTAAATTATCTGTCTAAAATGTGAAAAAAGATGTTGATCGGACATTACGTTCACTAGATACAGCTGTTCACAAAATCAGTATATAACGAAAATTTGGGGCCTTCGATGGGGATGTTCCGGGGCCTACTTTGCTAGGGAGTTTTTAGGAAATACACATGTCGGTATACTCTAACTATTGACAAAATTTGTAACCTCGCACATTCGGCATAATATTTACATTTGTCAAAAATTCTACATTTCTTGTGTTAGTAGTATTTGCTTATGTCGTCACCTTTGCATCCAGTTTCCGTGAAAATTATAGTTCGTATGAAAAACTATGAATAACCTTTTTTGTAGAGAATTTTTTAGTCTTCCCATTGTTATATGACTTTCACTATCGTAAAATCTATAAATACATAGATATCTACATAAAACTAATTATTAGCACCTTTTGAGGGCTATAAAAAAGTATGCTCACAAGGGATCGATGGGGACTTTTGGCATATTATGTATAAAGACAAAAAGAAAGTGTATACAAAAATTCAGCTCTATGCGAATTTTTTCCTAGATACAGCTATTTTTCGTCTAAATGCTCTGGACTATATTGACATTATTAGGATATTAGAAAAATAATATTCATAATATAAAGGCTGAGTTTTATTTCTGATAAATTCCATTAAAATTTTTCATATACATATTAAAAAAAATATTTACAAACTATAACATAGTATTATTAATTATGGAAACTGTGCGATTTCAAATGTCTCTGTTCTGTTATGTTTTTTTATGTTGCTATAGTTTTATTTCCAACGCTAGCCTATATGTTAGCGGCGGCGTTGGAAACAATTATTATTATTACGTTTGTTATAAAAAACAAAGGAGTGATATATTTTTTACACACATTGCAGTTGAGTGAAGCATTCATTATTATTATTTGTTATTATTGCAAATAATATTTGCAAAAGTTGTATATTATTTCACAAATATATAGTGTAATTTAAAGTGTTTGTGTTGATATTTATTTGTCTGTATAAGACATGGTCCACTATTATCGAAGGAAAAATAATTACAATAAATGATACCTGCTAAGGATCAAAAACTATTCATGGTGTGTACCGGATAGAATTACATTGATCCTTCCAGCAGTTCTATATTATCCATCTTCTATAATATCCACGGTGCTTCTTCCAAAATATACATGGTCCTTCTACCGGGATAACGAAAGCCAGAAAGCCAGTGGATTATCAAGTATTGAAGATTATAATGATAAATCATTATTTTACAAGATCAACGTCGCCAACATATACAAGTGTATAAATGTATGCTGGGTGATAAGAAAATTCATGAAATAAACAATTAACAAACGTTGCTGTGTGACAAAGTGAGTACAATCATCCTTGTTTATGAAACACATGGTGTTTGTTATTGTTGTGCTGTCAAATTATAAATTGACAACAATTGATTTTATAAATTTAGCATATGTATGTATTATAGATATAAATATTTTACGTCAATCGTTGGATCATTAGATTTCTCTGTGGAGAAATTTTATATTGTTTAGGTTAGTTTTGTATTACTGTGTAAAATCAAAACTACTTTAATTTCAGTTATTAGTTATATTCTTAATTTTATTTGTATAAATATTGTATAAAATGGCGAAAAATGTAGAAAAACTACTCAATAAGAGAGAATATTATCAGATTAGAATAACACATATATCAGATTCGTTAGGTGACATTGAGTTATGTACGCAGGTTACTGAATTAGAATGTGCGTTGAATAGACTTAGTGACATTTATACAAGATTTGAAGAAAGTCAAATGGAATTGGAAATAATTGATAAGAGTAAATACCAAGTTGAAGGTCTCGCAGTGGACGATCAGTACTTGGACTTGTGTAAAGACATTAAACATAATATAAAAAGATTGAAAAAAGCAGAAAATGCTCTTATTAAAAGTGAAAATGTTAAACAAGTTGAATCAAGCGCTCATCTTTCACTGCCGATAATAAAGTTATCTGAGTTTTCAGGAGATATAAGCTGTTGGCTTAATTTTAAGGATGTTTTTGAGAACTTAATTCACAATAACAATGAATTAGGTAAAATACAAAAATTTTACTATCTTAAAAGTGTCATAAAGGGGAGTGCTCTGTCATTAATAGAAAGCATTCAATCGTCAGAGGAAAATTACGATATAGCTTGGCGTATTCTAGTTGAACGTTTTGACAATAAAACATTAATATCAAACAGTCATTTAAACGCAATTTTTGAGTTGCCTAAAGTAACTAAAAATTCTGGAAACAGTTTGAGAGCTATGTTGAATTCATTTACGCAACATTATAATTCTTTAGAGGCGCTCCATTTACCAAATTTGCTTGATAGTTTTTTAATATTTTTTATATCTCAAAAATTAGATTTTGACACTCGTAAAGAGTTTGAGCTTCAGCGGAAGGCTGGAGAATTTCCTACTCTCAAGGAATATATTGATTACTTGAACCATAGATGTCAAGCGTGGGAAATATTACATCATAGCGATTCGGTTAGTAGTGCTAAGCCCGATAGGCGAAATGTACATTGTAACGCTGCGGAAGTCGCAAATAAGATTCATAACTGTCCGTTGTGCAATAATAATCATCGTCTTTCTAATTGCGGAAAGTTTTACAAGCTATCTGTTATTGAGAAACGCAAATTTGTTGAGAGCAATAAGTTATGTTTTATATGCCTTGGTACAGGGCACATGTATTCAAAATGTTCAGCTAATCTATGCAGTAAATGTAATCAGAAACATCATAAAATGTTACATGCTAGTTATGAAACCAATGGCGGTTATAAACAAAGTTCGCAGACTGCTAGTGTAATTAATGAAAATGAAACTAGCGCTCAAGAGGTGAGCGTTGTAGCAAATGCGTCATCTTCTTTCAATGCGGGAAAGATGAATACTTCTATTTCCAAATTTAGCGGTGAATGCAATTTAGTACTCATGAGTACTGCAATTGTTAATGTCATAGATGAAAAAGGAATTAGGCATTCTTGTCGAGCATTGCTTGATAGCGCTAGCGAGCGTAATTTCATTACTTCTAACTTTGCGACAAAACTTAATATCAACGGTACTCAAGCTAATTGGCAAGTTTCTGGAGTTGGTGGTCTCACATCTCCAGTTGATATGGTATTATCGCTAACGGTGGGATCTCGAGTTAACGATTTCTGTTTTAAAAATAATTTTGGGGTTATAAAATGTATAACAAATGGCCTTCCAAAAGTCAGTTTTAGTAACAAATTATTGAGATGGCCAAGATTTGTCAAATTAGCAGACCCTCAATTTAATGTTCATGGGGATATTGATATGCTCATAGGGGCAGAGGTATATTATTCATTATTACTAGCAGGTAAAATTGAATTAGGAGATGAAAAACCTGTACTACACAATACTCGTTTGGGATGGGTATTTGGTGGTAGTTTGAAAGGAGATATAAACCTGACAGAGAGTTTAGTCTGTAATGCGGTTACAGTCACTTCATGCGGTGAAGATATAAATGATTTAATAACGAATTTTTGGCGATTAGAAGAGTATTCGTCCAAAAGTTTTCTCTCTACCAAGGAAATGCGTTGTGAAAAGATATATCTTGACACGGTGTCAAGAGATAGTGAGGGTAGATATGAAGTCGATCTCCCTATCGTTGAAGAGAAATTACCTAGTTTAGGCGGTTCTTACTCATATGCACTGAGGTGTTTTTTGAGTTTAGAAAGAAAGTTTAAAAATAATCTAGAATTTTTTGAACGTTACAAAAAATTTATCCAAGAATTTGTGGATCTTGGTCATGCATACGAAGTTCCTCGTATTTCTTCAAGTGAGCTTATTCAGCCATTGGAGTATTATATGCCTCATCACGCAGTCGTGAGGGAGGATAAGACATCAACAAAGTTAAGAGTTGTATTTAATGCGTCTGCGCCATCAAACACGGGTGTATCATTAAACGAAATAATGCTGGTAGGGCCGATAGTTCAACCAGATTTATTTTCAGTTTTAATAAGATTTCGCTGTTATAAATATGCTATTATAACAGACATTACGATGATGTACCGTATGATAAAGATTTTGTGGAGAAATTCTCCTCAGGAAGAAATAAAATGTCTTCAGTTAAATCGCGTTACATACGGAACTGCTTCCGCAAGTTATCTTGCGACTCGAAGTTTATTAGAATTAGTTAAAGACGAAGGTATACATTACCCGTTAGCTTGTCGTGCGTTAAAATGTAATACATATATGGATGATATTATAACTGGTTCGTCTGATTATGCGTCAGCAATGCGTTTGCGAGACGAATTAATAGAATTACTTGGTAAAGGCAAATTTGATTTGCACAAGTGGTATTCAAACAATGAAGCTTTACTTCAGGATATCCCTGTAGATAAGCGCGAGAAATGTAGTTCTAAGCTTAGTGATGGCAGCGACTCTTTAAAAGCCCTCGGAATGATTTGGGATCCAAAAAGAGATTCATTTTTGATATCGTACTCGAAATCAAGCAGTGAGTCGAATACGAAGCGTACGATTTTGTCAGAAATAGCCAAGATTTTTGATCCATTAGGTATAATTTCCCCAGTTTGTATTATAGGCAAATTGATTATGCAAATGATATGGAAAGAAAATTTAGATTGGGATAATGTTGTTTCCTCTCACATTTTGGATGCTTGGTTGTTATTTAAGGAAAATATGAAATATATAGAAGGAATGTTTGTTCCTCGTTGTTTAATAGGGAATGATGCCTTAAGTTTTCAGTTACACGGGTTTGCTGATAGTTCTTTAAAAGCTTACGGTTGTGCAATTTATTTACGATCAAAAGACCGCTATGATAATTATACTGTTAATTTGATTTGTTCTAAATCTAGGGTGGCACCTATCAAAACTGTAACATTGCCACGCCTGGAATTATGTGCCGCGTTACTTTTGGCTAGATTTATGTCTTGTGTTCAGCGAACATGCGATATAACTTTCGAAAAATGTTATTATTGGACCAATTCAATGATTACTATCGCCTGGATTAAATCCGACGCGAGTAAATGGAATATGTTTGTTGCAAATCGTGTTGCTGAAATTCAGGAATTGTCTCCAAGGGAAGGTTGGAATCATGTAAAATCTGCTGAAAATCCAGCTGATATTGTCTCTAGGGGTATGGAACCTCAGTTGTTAATAGATTCAACTTTATGGTTTAACGGTCCTGAATTTCTGAACCGAAGTGACGAGGAGTGGAGTATAAATGACGTTTCTTTAGAAAATAATTTACCTGAATGTAAAATAGTCTCGAACGCTGTTAATGTTCAAAGCAAAAATTCAAACGAATTATATGATTTATTTGAAAGGTTTTCTTCGTTTTCAAAATTGTTGCGGACAGTTGCGTATTTACAAAGATTTACGTTTAATTGTCGAAACGACGCCAAAAGAAAAGGTTATATAACACCTGACGAATTGAATTTAGCTTTGGGTTTGATTGTTCGAACGTATCAACAGGTACATTTCGAGAGCGAAATCAAAGTTATTAAGGAAAATATAATTTCCAAAGAAAATTTTTCTAAATCGAAATTGAAATTTTTATCGCCTTTCCTTGATGACGATGGTCTCTTAAGAGTAGGAGGAAGGCTTAAAAATGCACCTCATATTACGGAAGCTCAAAGACATCCTTTGGTTTTGCCGTATGCATCACATGTAACTAATTTAATAATTCGTCGTGAACACGAAAGATTGTTACATGCCGGTGCACAATCTACACTGTCATCGCTAAGACAGAAATTCTGGATAATAAATGGACGAAATGCCGTTAGATTTATTATTCATAAATGTAATTTATGTTACCGTTATCGTGCTTCTACAGAGAATCAAATAATGGCAAATTTGCCTAAAGTTCGTGTAACCCCTACCAGACCTTTTCTTTCGGTAGGTGTAGATTATGCTGGACCTATTGAAATAAAACAGTCTCGAATTCGTAGATCTATTTTGACTAAGGGTTATATATGTTTATTTATATGCATGTCGACTAAGGCTATTCACGTCGAGCTTGTATCTGATATGACTACTAAAAATTTTATTGCTGCTTTTAAACGCTTTGTTTCCCGTCGCGGAAAAGTTTTAAAGGTATACAGTGATAATGGCACTACCTTTAAAGGTGCAAAAAATGAGTTAAATGCTTTGTATAAGATGTTTCATTCAGAAAATAATGATAGTGTACTTGATTTAATGTCACTAGAAGGAGTAGACTGGAATTTTATTCCTAGTTATTCACCTCATTGGGGTGGTTTATGGGAAAATGGTGTGAAATTAGTTAAACACCATTTGACCCGTATTATGGGTAACGCCCATCTTACATATGAAGAGCTTAATACTCTTTTAATTCAGATTGAAGGAATAGTAAACTCCAGACATCTCACTTCATTATCTAGTGATCCAAATGATTATAATGTTATTACCCCCGCACATTTTTTAATAAACGATTCTATAGTTGCATTACCTGATAGGGCAGATGTGCTGCCCAGTCAATAAATGTGATTTTAGTTGAAACCGTGGTTTCGACGGGGGGTGTATGTGCGATTTCAAATGTCTCTGTTCTGTTATGTTTTTTTATGTTGCTATAGTTTTATTTCCAACGCTAGCCTATATGTTAGCGGCGGCGTTGGAAACAATTATTATTATTACGTTTGTTATAAAAAACAAAGGAGTGATATATTTTTTACACACATTGCAGTTGAGTGAAGCATTCATTATTATTATTTGTTATTATTGCAAATAATATTTGCAAAAGTTGTATATTATTTCACAAATATATAGTGTAATTTAAAGTGTTTGTGTTGATATTTATTTGTCTGTATAAGACATGGTCCACTATTATCGAAGGAAAAATAATTACAATAAATGATACCTGCTAAGGATCAAAAACTATTCATGGTGTGTACCGGATAGAATTACATTGATCCTTCCAGCAGTTCTATATTATCCATCTTCTATAATATCCACGGTGCTTCTTCCGAAATATACAGAAACAATAAGTAATCAGTATTCAAGTATTGTTAGTCATACCATGTTGGGAAGTTGATTGTGTGGACCTAAAGGATCGCACCCCACAGCATTATACGTTATATAGTTTAATTTTATATCCCCGGGTAAAATTGGATCCGACAGCTAGTTTTTTTATAAGCATTTGAAAGGTATGTCAGTTTTTCAAATCATCCTTTAGTGTCTCCCACCACGCACCCCGTAATATATTGCGCTCTTTCCAAATCCGTGATAAAAAACAGGGGTTCTCATTTAAAAAAAATGATCTTGAGTACATTAAGGTCATGGTGAAGGTCAAATCCAAGGTCGCACTATGGAAAATGTATTAACAACAGCATATCATAAATGTTTTTTATCAATGTCGCTACTGACATTATATTTTAATTTTATTTAATAGTTTAATAGTCAGTCTTTACTATAATGCAGAAATTTCACATAATTTTATTTAAAAAGACTATTTTTGAAGTCCTATTGTTCATTATTTTTGTGGATGTTCAAATCAAACCTGTTCGCTTCATCACTTTAAAAGTTAATTTATATAAAACTTTGTAGGAATAATTATAAAGTATTATACATTTTTGAAAAGCTCATCTTATGGAGATTTTAGAACTATTTTACATTTTTAATAATACGGTTTAGTTTACGAGTATTTAATTAAACAATAAAATAAGAGAAAAAATAAAAATTCTTCAAGTTCACCGAAACTTTTGGCAGTTACCCACGCTTCTCCATGCTTTATATTTAATATAGATTTGTAGCCTAGGTGTTCATTAAAAACATGTATAAGAATCAGGTGCGATAACGTGCGCTTTCCGAAGTTATCGAAAAAAAAGTGATACAAGTCAGAAAACAAAAAACTGCTATTTACTCTGGGTTTCAAATTTTGTCTATTTATAACTTTAGTTTGGTGTATGTTATTTAATTTATTATCATTTATTTATTGATACCACGGCCTTATAGTATTTTTGCACTCATTTTGCGGTGAAAATGTTATCGGCAATTAATGTACACTACCCCTTATGACCTTATAACAAAATTAGAATCACAAAACGACATTTTAACGACTGCAATCTACGCTATATGGAACATTTATTAGTAAACTCAGATTGGACCGACAGTAATGCTCTGAATAATTATAACATTAATTATGAATCTTTTATCCATAATTTTATATACTGTTTTAATTGTAGCTTTCCTAAAAGTGAATATATAAGCAATGCAAATCAAAAAAAAAATCTTTGGATAACCCAAGAAATAATAGAAGAAAGCAAAATACTGAAAGATCTATTTAAATATAAAAATTCAAACTCTGTGCTTGAGCTAAGATATAAACAACTTAAAAAACAACATAAAAATAATATAAATACAGCTAAGAAGAATTATTTATTTGAAAGTACAGATATTACTACTAAAAACTCTAAAAAAGTTTGGAACTGTATAAATAAATTACTAAATAATAATCCTAAAAATAATAAAGATATTATCTTATCTCACGAAAATAAGCCCGTCAATAATATATGTGATGTACTCGATATCTTTAACAATTACTTTGTAAATTCAGTAACTGATAAATTAAGCAAACATTTTGTGAACTCAAGGTCAATACTTTGTACGGAACATAACCATAATATAAACAAATCTATTTACCTATACCCGACAAACGAACTGGAAATTCGTAATATAATTATTAAACTACCAAATAAATACTCGACTGGTATTGATGAAATACCCACGGTCGTCATAAAGAATAATGTCAACCTACTATCTAGTATATTGACAAATATTATAAATGAGATCCTGGAAACAGGAAATTTTCCAGATTCTTTGAAAATAGCACGCGTGGTACCAATACACAAGGGTAATGATCCAGGTAATGTGATTAACTATAGACCTATCTCGCTGCTTACAATCTTCTCTAAAATATGTGAAAAAATCATATATAATAGACTAAATAATTTTCTCGAGACTAATAAAATTCTTAATAAAGCACAGCACGGTTTTAGACCCAAGTTTTCAACTACCACAGCGCTATTTGATTTTTATCAACATCTCTGCAAGGCTCTAGACAAGGGTGAAATAGTATTAGGTTTATTCTTTGACTTAAGTATGGCCTTCGATACTGTTGTACATAAATTTTTATTACAAAAACTAAATAAAATGGGAATCAGGGGTCATTGCAATCTTTTAATAAAATCATACCTAGAAAATAGAAAATTTTATGTGGATATACAAGGTAACAAATCTGAAATGAATGACCTAGCCATTGGTGTACCGCAAGGTAGCATATTAGGACCATTATTATTCAACTGTTATATAAGTGATTTACCAGATTATTTAACAAATGGTAAACTAATTATGTACGCTGATGACGTGACTGTTTTAGTGACTGGAAAAAATACTAAAGAGACGATCTCAGTTGCAACTGAGGTTGTAAAAAACTTTGAAAAATGGTGTTATAGAAATCAATTAATAGTCAATATAAACAAAACTAAATTTATTAATTTCAGGCTCACAAAAGACTCTAATATAGATGGTTGTGCATTAAACCTGTGCGAAAACGCAAAATTACTCGGGGTAGTTGTAGATCAGACACTTAAATTCATACCACAAATCAATGAAACCTGTAAAAAACTTAACCAAATAGCCGCTCAAATTAGAATACTAAAACAATTTCTAACACATGAACAATTGATAATATTCTATTACGCCCATGTGTACTCAACAATAAAATACGGTATATTTATTTATGGACGAAGCTCTGAAGCTGATCGAATCTTTATTGTACAAAAAAAAATTATTAGACAAATTTTTAATCTAAAAAGTAGAGAGTCCTGTAAAGATATATTTTTAAAAAATAGCATACTAACCTTCTACGGTATATACTTGTATGAAACCATTTGTTATATGATGCAAAATAAATATTTTGAAAAAACAGAAACATCAACAAACAAGTATAATACCAGAAATCAGACCAATTTTGACTATAAGCACAGAACCACCTTTTACGAAAAATCACCTATGTATACAGGCTTTAAACTCTTTTATAAATTACCGGCAAATATTAAAACAGAGAAAAGCGTCAATATTTTTAAAAATAAACTTAGACAATATCTAGTCAATAAAAATGTTTATAATATGAATGAAATTATATAACCATTTTATGTATTTTGTGTATTTTATGTATTTTATCTATTGTTTATTTTGACTTTTTGTACACCATGTTATATGGTCCACGCAAATAAAAAATTATTATTATTATTATTATTATTATTATTATGTACTCATTCTCACTAGGATTTATAAAAACAGAGTTATTTCAAATTTTTCGTGACTGAAGGGTTAAAATCAAAAAGTTATTTGACATTTTTTATTGTATTTTAGGAGACCTATCAAATGACACCCCACTCAATGGGGTAAGTGGAAAAAAAGTGTGAGTTCACTTTTCAGTCTATGAAACCCCCTTTCATAGACTGAAAAGTGAACTCACACTTTTTTTTGGACCCCCCGTCCAAAATATTTTTAACAATGTTCGTTATAATTTTCAGTGAAAGTACTAATTAAAAGCTACATCCTGGAATTTTTTCAGATTTTTTGAATCAATAGTTTAGAAAATATAGGGGGGGGGGCTTTCATGATGACTTTAAAGAGTAAATAAATTGTGATTGAAGGGTTAAAATCAAAAGGTCCTGATACATTTTTTTGTTGAATTTTAGGAGACCTTTCTAACGACACCCCACTCAATGGGGTAGGTGAAATTGTTTTGAAAACAACATTGTTTATGGAACCCCCTTCCATAAAATGAAGTGTTTTAAAAAAAAAAAATTTTTTTTTCAAAAATCTTATCATTTCTTTTTTTGGGGTATCAATTTACGACCGTATACCAAATTTCATCTTATTATGTCAAAATTTATACAAGACGGACGGACGGACGGACATTGAAAAACTATAAGGGTTCCTAGTTGTCTACGGATCTCTAAAAACTGTATATATTCGCAACTTTTCCTGCGAATGCGAATGTGAACACGAATGTTTAAAAATGCTCGAATATTCGCGAATGCAAATGCGAATATTGAAGTTTTTTTTTTTTTTTATTTTGTATAACGAAAAATTCTTATAAAAAGCATTCCTTTAGAAGCGTCATATATTACTTTATATTTATGCAAAATTTCAACATTCTATCATTAGTAACAAAAAAGTTATTGATTTTTGGTCCGAAACAGACCTTTATTTTCCATAGTGGGTCGCCAAGAAATAGCCAGGGAAAAATCTTAAAACTTTTGTTTGAAATATTTTTTCCAGAACTTTTGATACACTGTATTTGCGAACTAGTGATGTAACGAATGTATGATTTTAAACATTCACGAATGCGAATATAGCTATCGATATTAACGAATGTGAATATTGATTTATTTGAAAAAATGCTAGTGGAATACATTACGTTGTTTATTTTTATTCAGAATTAATAATCAGAGTTTGAAATTTTATGGATCTCTTATTCGCAACTTTTCCTACGAATGTGAATGCGAATATTAGTTACATCACTAATGTGGAATGCAGATATAGTCTGCATTCCACAATTCCGTCAATTGTCACGCCTCTAGTAATAAAAGTTCATCTTTGTAGTATAGATATCATGGACCACCCAATATCGTACATACATATATTTTTAAGTAAGGTTCAAATTATGAACCTTACTCTTGTAAAGTTCATGATTGTAACTTCATGATTCAAATATTTGTATGTTATATAGAATAAGTTTTTCAATACTTTCGACTTGACATATTGTATTATTGTATTGGGAATAAGTAAGGAATGGTGTATTTCAGTCATTAGTCGAGTCGTGATATATTGTTGTCCTGTTAATACATTACAGTAGGTCAGTGGCGTAGATAGCTTTTTGCGATGGGGGGGATTTCAACCGAAGTCAGAGTCATGGGGGGGATATGACAGTATTAAATCATCTTTTATATGGTGAAAAGTATAAAAATTGGACTCATGGGGGAGGATTGATCCCCTTAATCCCCCCCCCCTATCTACGCCACTGCAGTAGGTACATTAGTTGTTGTGTTCATACATTCTGATAAATGTGGTCAAATAAACAAAAAAATCATCCAAGACATATACTAGTCTACTGTATTTGTTGAGCCAATAGTTACTGAAATAGATAAAAAGGGGAAGGGGCAAATACTTATCCTAGCCCCTTGCAGGTGCCATTTTTGACAGAAAAATATACGTTTAGTAAAAATTTCAAGTTTTTACCTTACGTAGATTACGAGATATTTAACTTTGAGTGAAAAGGTTGGACGGACGGACGATAAAGTGTTATTAATAGAGTTACTTCGGTACCCTAAAAACGATTAACAATATGTCTGTAAATCTACATTGAAACAATCTTAAACAAGGAAAGATAATGGACTAATAACACAATACCTAGCGTTGTTACTATTTCGCTCCACGAATCATTGGCGTCAACATTCAGATTTTAAAATAAATATCAATTGTTCTGAATTATAAATTAAATTAATAACAAATGTTTTATATTGCCTTTAAAGTTATTTCAGTGATAATTGATTAACAAAGAAACGTCTATTTGGAACTATAATCTCTCATTGCATACCAAATTCAATTGTAATTTAAAGTATATTTGTATATTATAAATTTTCAACTGACGCCTCTGGGATATTTCTATGGAAATAATAAAACTGACAATTAAAATAAGATGGTCGCCGTGAAATTTTGGTAACACTTTTATAATAATATATGGACTAGCATTGGTTGTTATGTATCCATAGTCTTTCCTTATCTAAGGAAACAATAATATAATAATCAATTGTTGTTTTACAGAGAAACTTGAACGTTAAAGAAGAAAATCTGACAGAAACCGACATTCAAAATGAGCAAAAAGAAAATGCAGACCTCAGTGATACTAGTTGTACACAAAAAACTATATTGTATAAACATAAATTAACACATTCTAATAATAGACCTTTTAAATGCGACCTGTGTGAATATAGGGCTAATCGAAAAGATCATTTGAATAAACATAAACTAAGACATTCTAATGAACGACCTTTTAAATGCGACCAATGTGAAGATAGTTTCAGAAGAAAAAGTAGTTTGAATAGACATAAATTAAAACATTCTAATGACCGACCTTTTAAATGCGATCAGTGTGAATATAGTAGTAAAGACAAAAATACTTTTAATGTACATAAATTAACACATTCTAATGAACGACCTTTTAAATGCGACCAGTGTGAATACAGTTGTAAACGAAAATTTGAATTGAATGCACATAAATTAACACATTCTCATAAACGGCCTTTTAAATGTGACCAGTGTGAATACAGTTGTAGATATAAAAAGACTTTAAATGCACATAAATTAAGATATTCTAATGAAATTTCATTTAAATGTGACCAGTGTGAAACTAGTTATAGTTCAAAATGTAATTTGTCTAGACATAAATTAATACATTCTAAAAAACAACTTTTTAAATGCGACCAATGTAAATATAGTTCTTATCGAAAAGATAGTTTTAATTCACATAAATTAACACATTCTGATAAACGACCATTTAAATGTGATCAGTGTGAGTATAGTTGCAATAAAAAAATTGATTTGAATACACATAAATTTAAACATTCGAATAAACGACCTTTTAAATGCGACCAGTGTAAATATAGTAACATAAGAAAAGGTAGTTTGAATAGACATAAATTAACACATTCTAAAAATAGACCTTTTAAATGCGACCAGTGTGAATTTAGTTGTAGCGAAATGAATAGTTTAATTAGACATATGTACTTTACATGATACCTCAAAGTAAGGTAGAATTATAACAATATTAATTACACGCAGCACTCTATAAAACGACCTTCTAGCAAACGACCGATCCATGCAACGACTGGTCAACAGTTCTATGCAACGACCTTCCCCCCATCCCCACCATAATGCTACCGTGACTGCTATATTTCTGTGCGAAATTTAAATTCACCAATTAACGTTAAAGTCAGCACGGTTGTGGGTGCCCCTCTAGCCGTCGTTCGGTAGAATGGTTGACTTACCGATGCCGTCGTTGTATAGAGTGATAAATGTAACTCTAAACTCTATGTCTCGATATTTACTGGCTCACAAAATCTTAAATAATAGATGGTAACAATTATAATTAGCATCGACAAATACTAAAATATACAACAATAGCATTTTAAATTGAGAAATTGACAAAAACAATATCTATCATATGTAACCATAAGTCTTATTTTTTTTATACAAATGTTTGATTATTAATAAATAAATAGAGTTTTTAAGAACTTGTATTTTTATTGAATCTCCTGTTTTTGCATCAAGAATTGGTAAGTTTTGTCTGAAGTCACTACATTAAATCAAGGTTTCTTAAAAAAAAGGTGACTTTTTATTATTTTTTTTCGAAAATTTTTTATTTATTCATCAATATTTATTTTGTGCCCTTCAAAGTAATCCCCTTCAGATATAATGGTTTGGTGTAAATTTTTCGAAACACAATTTTTCGAAACACAATTGTTCGAAACAGAATTTTTCGAACAACATTTTTCGAAAACAGTTTTTCGAAACAGAATTCTTCGAATGAACAATTTTTCGAAAAATTATAAAAGCGCGTGGTGCTATAAAGGCAAATGCATGGAAAAACATCTTGTATATGAATTGATAAAATATATAAAGGTAGAATTTTTTTTAAATTCATTTAAAGCTATACAATATGCCTTTATGAGCGTCCCGCTCTTTTAATGGTCTTATGTCCGGTATTATAAACGACCTAGCAAATTTGCTAGGTAGCAAGCACTCTCAAATGAGATATCAAACTTATATGACAGTTCTCAGTAAGTTGATTTTTACCGTTTTTTACGCAAGGTTAGTAAATACACTTTACTAAATATACTTTACATACCTTTTTTTACTTCCTATGTATGAAACTATCTATCTAAAACGGTAAAAACCAACTTACTGAGAACTGTCATATAAGTTTGATACTCCATTTGAGAGTGCTTGCTAGCTAGCAAATTTCAGACCTAAGAATTAAGTGACAATTGAATATTAATTTTTAAGGATGTGGCTATTTGCACATACATTATGTGCAAGCAATTGGCTATTCGAACATACACTATGTGCAAGCAATTGGCTATTCGAACATACACTATGTGCAAGCAATTGGCTATTTGCACATACAGAATGATCTGAATGTGAACCGAAATCCCTAAATCTAGAAACGTGAAATTTCAGGGGTGTATTTATTTTATGTCGTAAATACCCACTAAGGAAATATTTTTCGAATTTCAGCCCCTACGGGGGTAAAAGAGGGTGTAAATTTTTGTATGGGAAAAATATTTTTTCGATGGATTTACTTGAAACTTAAAATACACACTCTACATTACCAATAATGAAACATGTATTTCAGCATATCCTAAAATTCAACCTCTGAGGGGTTGCAAGGGGGTGTTAATTTTATGAAATTTTGGAATATTAATCTACATAACTGTTTATGATATTGAGGTAAATACGGACAAAGAAAGTAATCTATACTAATATTATAAATGCGAAAGTGTGTCTGTCTGTTTGTTTGTTTGTTTGTTACCTTTTCACGGCTAAACCGCTGTATCGATCTTGATGAAATTTGGCAGGGAGATAGCTTACATCTTGAGAAAGGACGTAGGCTATTTCGAATCTCAAAAATTCATCCCCTAAGAAATTGCAAGGGGGTGGAAATATTTGTATGGGAAATATTTCACCCCCTGTCACATATTAAGGGTTGTAATTATTTTCATTCGATCCGGCGGGAAAAATAATACGGGAGTGAGGGGTTTTAGGGGGAAAAACAACCCCCTATCTCCCATAGGAACCGAGATATTTACGATTTTGTAAAATAAATGAAAACCAAAATAAAAGAAAATATATATATTTCACCCCCTTTCACATATAAAGGGTTGTAATGAGTTTCATTCGATCTGGCGGGAAAATACCACGGGGTAGGGGTTATAAGGGAGATACAACAACTCTTCATATGTGAAATATTAATAATCAAATTTAATTTTTTTCCCATACAAACATTTTCACCCCCTGCCAATTCCTTAGGGGATGCATTTTTGGAATTTAAAGTAGCCTATGTCCTTACTCAGGATGCAAGGGTTCTTTCTACCAAATTTCATCAAGATCGGTACAGCGGTTTAGCCGTGAAAAGGTAACAAACAAACAGACAGACAGACACACTTTCGCATTTATAATATTAGTATAGATTACTTTCTTTGTCCGTATTTACCTCAATATCATAAACAGTTATGTAGATTAATATTCCAAAATTTCATAAAATTAACACCCCCTTGCAACTCCTCAGAGGTTGAATTTTAGGATATGCTGAAATACATGTTTCATTATTGGTAATGTAGAGTGTGTATTTTAAGTTTCAAGTAAATCCATCGAAAAAATATTTTTCCCATACAAAAATTTACACCCTCTTTTACCCCCGTTGGGGCTGAAATTCGAAAAATATTTCCTTAGTGGGTATTTACGACATAAAATAAATACACCCCTGAAATTTCACGTTTCTAGATTTAGGGATTTCGGTTCACATTCAGATCATTCTGTATGTGCAAATAGCCAATTGCTTGCACATAGTGTATGTTCGAATAGCCAATTGCTTGCACATAGTGTATGTTCGAATAGCCAATTGCTTGCACATAGTGTATGTGCAAATAGCCACATCCAATTTTTAAATTTTCAGTGCATTTTTAATAAACACCAGTTTAAAAAACATTTTTTATTAATTTTTATTTAAAATAATATATGTACCTACGTTTTTTGTGATTATTGAAAATTATGCTGGATCCCTGTAAATTGAATATTACCTTTATATAACCTAACCTAACCGGGCACTAACCTAATCTACTCTAAGCAAGACTAACAAAAACTAACCTACCCTAACCGGGACTAACCTTATCTATTCTGACCTAAGCTCACCTAACCTAAACTCTTTATTCTTTTTCATTTCTACCTTCAGCAAATTTTGTGTAAAACTTAATTAAAAAAACAAATCCAAAACTTATTATTTTCGAAAAATTGTTCATTCGAAGAATTGTATTTCGAAAAATTGTGTTTCGAAAAATTGTGTTTCGAAAAATTGTTTTCGAAAAATTGTGTTTCGAAAAATTGTTTTCGAAAAATTGTGTTTCGAAAAACTCGCCGGATACCGATATAATACACTTGTACCAGCACTTTTCCCAATCCTCGCAGCACTTCTGATATGCGCTTTTTGGAATGGTCTTGAGCTCTTCCAGCAATGCGGTCTTTATCTCCTAAATCGTGGCAAAACGCCGTCTTTTCATGGGTCTTTTCAGTTGTGGGAACAGGAAAAAGTCGCAGGGGGCCATGTTCGGTGAAAACAGTAGCTGAGTCATGATTACGGTGTTGTTTTTGGCCAAGGTTAGTAAATGACTAGGTTTGCTTACTTGTGACGTCACCATGAAGTTCTTTTCTACCTTCTTGATTTTTTTATTTATCTATGATTTTAACTGTCATAATATTAAACACACATCACAAATAATAATAATTAATATCATGTGTGAAGCTTCGCTATAGCAATAAATGAATAGCACAAACACAGAACACAATAATAAATCAATCACAATCAAATTTATATTATGACAGTTTGACAGCGTTGGCGACCATTTGAAATCTAGAAGGTTGAAAAGAACTTCATGGTGACGTCACAAGGCAAGTAAGCATACCTAGTCATTTACTTACCTACCTTGGTTTTTGGCCAAAAACTATTGCTCATGCGACGGTTTTTTTCGAACAAACTTCGCTGCCACACGTTTCATGCCCAAAACTTCAAAAAAATTGCATGACATGAGCCAACCGATATGCCGACATCCTCAGCAACTTCTCCAATAGTGATTTGACGATTTTCCATATCAATTTTCTTCACTGCTTCAACCTTTTCATCGGAATTGTTGACGTGCTGGGGCGTCCAAGGCAGACATCGTCATTAACATCTTTTCGGCCTTCTGTGAAAAGCTTGTTATCCGGCAAGTTTTTCGAAACACAATTCTTCGAACACAATTTTTCGAAACACAATTTTTCGAAAACAATTCTTCGAAACACAATTTTTCGAAACACAATTTTTCGAAATACAATTCTTCGAATGAACATTTTTTCGAAAAAAAAAAAAAAAAGTTTTGGATTTGTGTTTTTACTTCCATGTTCGAAGAAATGGAAGTATTTTAATACCGTCAAAAAATCGTGTCCGATATAAGAGCAGATTCTGATTGTACTAACTTCAAAACGTAAAGAAAAGTTAATTTCCGCATGGCGGCTGTGCGTGTGTGTGTCTGGATGTAGAATTTTCTTCCGTGTACGATAACTACTGTAAATATGCACCGATTTGAATTATTTTTGGGGAAAATGTTTGCCTCAGTGAGTACTCCAGACCTATTGATTTTGGTGCTAATCGGATTAGGGGTTTCAGAAATATTCCAAATTTTGTACCAATTATTGTCTAAAAAGTGAGTATTATCTCACCAATTTTGATAAGACTTGGTACGCTTGTATTTCATAAACGTGCCCAAAAAGCCACTGAAGGGGTGAAAACCACCATCAAAATTTTAATTTAAAATACTGTTAAATTCATGTTGCCATGGAAACAAACGCAGTTAAATACAAATGTCATATTAATATTATTCTACAAAAATGTGTATTATACACAATATTATACAATAGTACAGTCATTTGGTTCGAAATAAAGAGGTTACCTGGAAAGTTTTCAGGCAGTTTTGAAAATTGGTAATTATATAGATTTCGATGTGCTCTTTATGAATTTCAACTTTGCCACCTCGTATCTTTGCCGCTCGTGCCGCCATATTGGAAAAAGGGCACCTAAAAGTAGTTTTTTGACAATATCTCCTCTCCAAGTCATTTTACGATAAAAATATTTATGTACAAAATTAAACTAGAGAAACTTTCCTACAATTTATGTAATAACAATTTTTTTTGTAAAATCAATAGTTTTGGCGTACGAGCGCCGTAAGCTATTATTCATCTACACAAACACGTGTTTTGTGTATCAGGTTGCTCTGGAAGCAAACTTTTATAAATAAATGTATTACCTCTGATTTTTTTATACAGTTCAATTCTTTAGTATTCAAGGAACATTTTAAGACCAAAAAGAAAAAAATCGCCTCGGCGCTTTTTTAATAATTCATAAAACAAAAATACATAAATCGAGCACGGTCTTCTGGATGCCACCATTTAATAAAAAAATTATCACATATGATTTTTTGTACAGTTCAATTCTATAGTATTCAAGGAACATTTTAGGAACAAAACGAAAAAAATCGCCTCGGCGCTTTTTTATAATTCATAAAATAAGAAAAATCGTTATTCAAAATTGTTTTCACTACATATATTTATTATTTGTACAATCATTTGGTAGTTTTACCTGGAAAGTTTTCAGGGAGTTTTGATAATTGGTAATTATATAGATTTCGATGTGCTCTTTCTGAATTTCAACTTTGCCACCTCGTATCTTTGCCGCTCGCGCCGCCATATGGAAAAAATGGCGTCTAATAGTAGTTTTTATCGTAAAAAGAGTTGGAAAGAAGATATTGTCAAAAAACTACTTTTAGGTGCCCTTTTTCCAATGTGGCGGCGCGAGCGGCAAATATACTAGGTGGCAAAGTTGAAATTCAGAAAGAGCACATCGAAATCTATATAATTACCAATTTTCAAAATTCCCTGAAAACTTTCCAGGTAAAACTACCAAATGACTGGACTACAACTGACATTAGAATATTAGAAAACTAATATTTATAATACAAAGTTGAGTTTTATATTAAAAATACATGTATGGTTCTCAATACCGTTATTTAAATTTAGTTTTACACAAAATTTGATAATGGTCAGGCCCGGATTTACCATGCAGGCAATGTAGGCAGCTGCCTATAGCGGCAAAATTTTAGGGGCGGCAAATGTTGGTATGAAAAAGATATTGTACCTGGAAGTTACTTGAAAAACGGAGAAACTGTGGTTTCTTAGTCACTTAAACTAAAAATACACCTTAACCACAAAATTTATGTCACTCGACACGTGTTTCGACTTCACAAGAAGTCCTCATCAGGAGCCTAACGATTCCAGACTGATACAGTCTTGGTCAGAACCTATATATATATATATATATACTAAAAGGACTTACCACGCTTCAATGATTCAGACCAATCAACGGCAAGGTCTAGAAGGATTGAAGCTGGGATAGGTCCAGTACCTCCATTAAAAATACTATTCTTATCCCTCAAGATTTCTAAGCTTTCTGCTGCGTCTAATTGATTATTATTGCATGTTTTAATTAATTTTAAATTATTAATGTCCGTTTTATGATTTAATGTAGTCATATGATGAGCTACGCTAGATTTATCCACCCGATTGTATTTAAGGTGAGCCATGTGCTCTTTAAATCTAATGTTTATAGATCTCCTAGTTTGGCCTATATAACTTTTTTCGCAATTTAAACAGCTAATTTTATAAATACCGGATTTATCATTTACTTCTATTTTATCTTTGGGGTTACCTAGGAGAGTTTTAATGTTATTATTATTAGAAAAAGCTAATTTAAAATCAAATTTTTTAAACATTCTGGACAACCCTTTGGTGGTCTTGTCAAACGGGAGTTTAATGTAGTTTTTAGGTTCTTCTTTAATTTCTTTAGTTAGAGTAATGTCTTGGAGACGATTTAGTTTAGAATGTTTTTTATTTAAAATGTTATTAATAATTTATTTATTAAAACCATTGAATTCCGCAATCTCCTGGATGTATTTAAATTCTTTATTAAATCTTTCTTGAGTTAAAGGGATATTAATTAATCTATGGACCATCGTATTAAATGCCGCAATTTTATGTTGGTAGTGGTGATTAGAGTCAAAAGTTATGTATCGTTTAGTGGTAGTATCTTTCCGGTAGATATCAAATTCTAAAATATTATTATTTCTTGTTATTAATGTGTCAAGAAAAGGTAGTTTCCCATCTTTTTCTATTTCACATGTAAATTTAATACTTTTAAATTGCGCGTTCATGTCGTTAATGAAATCATTTAAATTATTATTTTTATTATCAAAAATCGCGAAAATATCATCGACGTACCTGTACCAGATTTTAGGAAAATATTTAAATTTCTTTGTTCCCTAGCATACCCATTAAAGAAACTCTTAAATATTTAAAAGAACTCCTACTTAAAAACAATTTTAATAATACAGAGATCGAAGAACTCATTAATTTAACTGAACTTTGCATGGACCAAAACTATTTTCAATTTAATAATAAATTTTATAAACAAACAGAAGGCACGGCTATGGGCAATTGTTTATCACCGTTTCTGGCTAATCTGTTCATGGGTAATCTCGAACACAGCTTTAAATTTTTAATTTAATAAGCACATTTAAAGAGCACATGGCTCACCTTAAATACAATCGGGTGGATAAATCTAGCGTAGCTCATCATATGACTACATTAAATCATAAAACGGACATTAATAATTTAAAATTAATTAAAACATGCAATAATAATCAATTAGACGCAGCAGAAAGCTTAGAAATCTTGAGGGATAAGAATAGTATTTTTAATGGAGGTACTGGACCTATCCCAGCTTCAATCCTTCTAGACCTTGCCGTTGATTGGTCTGAATCATTGAAGCGTGGTAAGTCCTTTTAGTATATATATATATATATAGGTTCTGACCAAGACTGTATCAGTCTGGAATCGTTAGGCTCCTGATGAGGACTTCTTGTGAAGTCGAAACACGTGTCGAGTGACATAAATTTTGTGGTTAAGGTGTATTTTTAGTTTAAATGTACCTGGAAGACCTAAAAAAAGGTCTTCAGAATTATTAGTAACATTTTTTAAGTAAAAAGCTAAAAAAAGGTCTTCAGATTTTTTAGATAACAAAATCTTAATTTTTTTTTCGAAAAGGGCGGCAATTTTCGCAACTGCCTACGGGCGGCAATTTTTTAAATCCGGCCCTGATAATGGTAGAAATGAAAAAGAATAAAGAGCTTTGATCAGAATAGATTAGGTTAGTCCCAGTTAGGGTAGGTTAGTTTTAGATAGGTTAGGTTAGAGTAGATTAGGTTAGTGCCCGTTTAGGTTAGGTTATTTAAAGGTAATATTTAGTATTTAGTTTATACTTTTACAGGGATCCAGCATAGTTTTCAATAATCACAAAAAACTTAGGTATATTATTTTAAATAAAAATTATTAAAAAAATGTTTTTTAAACTGGAAAAGTCAAAAATAAATATTCAGTTGTCACTTAATTCTTAGGTTTTTATGACTAAGACCATTAAAAGAGTGAGGCGCTCATAAAGGCATATGTATGTATAGCTTTAAATGAATTAAAAAAAAATTCTACCGTTTTATATTTTATCAATTCATACACAAGATATTTTTCCATGCATTTGCCTCTATAACGCCCCGCGCTTTTATAAATTTTTCGAAAAATTGTTCATTCGAAGAATTGTGTTTCGAAAAACTGTGTTTCGAAAAATTGTGTTTCGAAAAATGTTGTTCGAAAAATTGTGTTTCGAAGAATTGTGTTTCGAAAAATTGTGATTCGAAAAATTGTGTTTCGAAAAATTTACACCAAACCGTAACAGTTATAGAACTGGCTATAGATCTTAGAGGATTCATATTAGGAAGTTTCTTTATATGAATTTTTTTTTCTTATCTTTAATCATAGAACAAGAATATAAATTTTTTATTTGGTAATTTGAAGCATCCGTATTAAGTTAAATTCTGCATGCTTTCTTTTCCATCGATATTTCTCGAAAACTGTTTATTCTATGACAAATAAGCAAGGTATGTTTTTGCGTATTTTGTGTCATATTACCTTACGCAGGTGCTCAACATTATAAAAAAAAATTAAAGAACAAAAAATTCTAGATAAAAATCGATGGGCCCACTGACCCCATACACCCCTAGTCTAAATTATAATTGTTTAATACAAGAAATTGATAACACTTATTATTACTAAACAGAATACCAAATTTCATAATTTTGTCACAAAAGGTTCTCTAAATATTAAATAAAAACTCATTTTGAGCAAAATCTTTGGAGGGCTGTAGTTCCCTAACGAAAAATTTTCGGACACATGTTTATTGGAAGTTTTTTGCTTAAAATATTTTTCTCAATCTACTGTTTAAGTTTGGCACGACAGTGCTGAATCTCCCTGTATACAGGGTGTCTAAATACCAGGGGACACCATGGGGATCTCGGAAACTATAAGAGATAGAGATTCGGTTAAATGAGAGAAAAGTTACCTTTAAGAGGGAACAGTTCAATGGTACATTTACATTTTACAAAATTTTCATAGCTTACTAGATATTAGCCAAAAACCATTTTCCTCCGAAATCTTTCATCGTGAATATTTCTTAAGCGACTTGAAATTTAAAAAAATGTTTCAAATAAATGCTGTGGGGTTTAGTATTGTCTATTTAAAAACATTTTTTTAATTTCCAGAAATCTCATTGTTTTTGAGATATGATACTAACGTATGTTTTTTTAAATAGAAGCAATATGAAATTTTGTAATTTTTGAATAGAAGATTTTATTACCTTTTCAATAGTGTGTCCGGCATTGTTTTACGCCCAAACTATTGAAGATAGAGTTTTAGGATAAAAAAATTATTATATATATTGACCCTAAAGAATTTCAGGAAAATATTTTCAACCCCCTAAAACCGCTCCTTGGGGGGTAGTTTGAGGGGTACATACCCGTTTCTCAGTTAAATCAAATGGAATGGTATATCAAAAAGTATATATTTGTAAAGATCATAAAAAAATAAGAAACTTTCGTAAAACAAAAATTTTCATACTTTCAATTGTTTAAAAAATATGGCGACTTGTTCTCAAATTTTAGGGTTTCACTAAAAGTGCTCTAATTTCGTTAAAAATTAATGGAATTTTATTATTTTTTCAAATTTGGAAAGTAGAAATAATGAACTTTGTAAAGATGTATGACTATTTGTGATTTTGATAGTTTAAAGTGTCATACGCGATATATCAAAAATTCAAAAGTTCAACTAGGGATAATTCGAAATTTTCAAATACAACGGTATATCAATTAGTACTTTTTCTTAAAAAGGATATGTAAATAAACAACTTTTGTTAAGAAAGTTTAAAATTTAAAATTATAATTTTAAAATTGAAAACTGAAAATTAAAATTTTTAATTTTAATTTTTTTTATCAAAAACTGTTTCTTTACATATCTTCTTTAAGAAAAAGTACTAATTGATATACCATTGTATTTAAAAAATTTGAATTATCCCTAATTGAACTTTTCAATTTTTGGTATGTCGAGTATGACACTTTAAACAATTAAAATCTCAAATAATCATACATCTTTACAAAGTTCATTATTTCTACTTTCTAAATTTAAAATAATAATAAAATTCCATAAATATTTAACAAAATTAGAGCACTTTGAGCAGGGCCGCGCCGACCCTCGGCAGCGCCTGTGTGCGAAACCTATGAAGCGCTTTTTTGTTAGAGTTCCGAAAAAAACTGTAGGAACTCATTTAGTTTTGCTCTATCTATCTTTAAAAAAAGATTAAATTCCCATAGACCGAAAAGTGTAGGTACTCGCATTTTTTGTTTACTTACCCCATTGAGTGGGGTAAGTGAAAAAAAAGATTGGGCTCCTAAAATGCAACAAAAATCTCAATTGACTTTTTGCAACAAAAAATGTGAAAGGAATTATTTGTTTGCTTTTCAATATCATTACTGATAAAGTGACCCCCCCTCTAATTTATTAACTTTCCAGAATGTAACAAAAATAGTTTATGAAAAATTTTCAAATAACTCTTTTATAAACCGTAGTGAGAATGACTACGGAACCCTAGCATGTGCGAAGATAAATTATGTTTCACTTCCAGAAAAATAAAACGCGAATTAAATTATTTAATTTTTTAAAAGTAATAATAAATATAGTATGAGACGCTCAGCGCCAAAACAGACTAACCAAAAAAAAATCCCAAACAGAAAAATAAGTTTTAATAAATGAGGTTTTATTAACTTGTGTAATTTTTGCCGTATAGCTTTATTGCATTTGATAGGACTTTTTTGTTCACTTTTGGTGAGATGCAATAGCTGAACACTATAAACCACGCAACGTTTTAGTTTCTAAAACTAATTCTGGCCTACCTGCTGCTTAGACCATTTTGGCATAAAAGTTTTTGTGAATATCTTCTAAATAAGAATTGTTTTTGGCTTTCATTACGTAATGGTAGCTTGAAACCAGCGTTGTGAAATTTGCTAATGCAATATTTTTCATTATTCATTATCAAAACAATGCAAGTAATGTGCATTAGTCATTGCCTGCATTACTTAAACAATTATAATGCGAGTTGTGCATTACTCTCTCATAGAAACAATTGTAATGCAGATTTTGTGCATTATGCATTACTTTTAACGAACAATGATGAAAATAATGCATTATTTTAAAAATTTCGTGCATTACCATTAATTTTTCTATTGGGAAAAAAGTTCACAAGTATTAAGTAGAAATCTAAGAATGTAGTTACATATATTTAATAAATTTATAAATTTGTTTGTTCGATATAATTGAATTAAAAAATATGTCCAGAGGTGTATTAAGTGATATTTGAGGCCCCTACTGTTAAAATAACATATTCACATAAACTGTATGGGACACCTCGGATATAATTTAGCCAATAAAAAAAATTGCCCAGGGGCGTATTCAGTGATATTTGAGGCCCCTACTGTTAAAATAACATATTCACATAAACTGTATGGGACACCTCGGATATAATTTAGCCAATAAAAAAAATTGTCCAGGGGCGTATTCAGTGATATTTGAGGCCCCTACTGTTAAAATAACATATTCACATAAACTGTATGGGAAACCTTGGATATAATTTAACCAATCAAAAAAATTATTCAGACGCGTATTAAGTGATATTTGAGGCCCCTACTGTTAAAATAACATTCTCATAAACTGTATGGGACACCTCGGATATAATTTAGCCAATAAAAAAAAATTGTCCAGGGACGTATTCAGCGATATTTGAGGCCCCTAATGTTAAAATAACATATTCACATAAACTGTATGGGACACTTTGGATATAATTTAACCAATAACATTAAATAGTCCAGACGCGTATTTAGTGATATTTGAGGCCCCTGCTGTTAAAATAACATATTTACATAAACTGTATGGGACACCTCGGATATAATTTAACCAATAAAAAAAATGTCTAGAGGTGTATTAAGTGATATTTGAGGCCCCTACTGTTAAAATAATATATTCACATAAACTGTATGGGACACGTTGGATATATTTTAACAAATAAATAAAATAGCCCAGACCCGTATTAAGGGATATTTGATGCCCCGACTGTAAAATAACATATTCATATAAACTATACAGAAAACCTTGGATATAATTTAACAAATAAAAAAAAGTCAAGACGCGTATTAAGTGAAATTTGAGGCCCCTACATTAAAAATAACATATTCACATAAACTGTATTTATACCTTGTATATCATTTAACAAATAAAAAACAATGTCCAGAGGCGTATTAAGTGATATTTGAGGCCCCTACAGTTAAAATAACATATTCACATAAACTGTATCGGACACGTTTAATATAATTTAACGAATAAAAAAAATTGCCCAGATACGTATTAAGCGTTATTTGAGGCCCCTACTGTAAAATAACATTCACATAAACTATACAGAGACCTTGGATATAATTTAACCAATAAAAAAATTCCAGGCGCGTATTAAGTGAAATTTGATGCCCCTACATTAAAAATAACATATTCACATTAACTGTATGGATACCTTGTATATCATTTAATAAATAAAAATATATTATCCAGAGGCGTATTAAGTGATATTTAAGGCCCCTGCAGTTAAAAAAACATTCACATAAACTATACAGAAACCTTGGATATCATTTCACCAATAAAAAAAGTCCAGACGCGTATTAAGTGAAATTTGAGGCCCCTACGCAAAAATGTTATATTTGGTCTAAGCGCAAATATTGGGAAGTACAAACGTAAATTTTATCTTATTGAATTTTTAGTGCTTCTTTTCTCAATTTTTAATTTTTTATTCAAAACATCATTATTTTATCAACATACTAAATACTTACATTTGTTTATAGTTGTATTTAAAATCAAGTGGTAAGTTAAGTTCTCCAGTACAATGAAACATTTAGTTTTCGTTTGAGGCGTTCCTGCATTAAACCGGATTTCAAATTTCATAACTGTATCACAATGAGGTCTCCAGATAATAAATAAAAAAGTATATTTATCAAAAATTTTGGGGGTCTGTAGATCCCCAACGAAAGTTACCGGACACATTTTTTCTTGAAATATTTTTCTCGATCAACTGTTTATGTTTATTGTGCCTAATATGACTTACCCCGTATCATTTTTAAAGATATGGTAAGGGTTAATATTCAGTTAAAGTATAGGACATTATAATTACATAATATTTCACACCTCCATTCACTCAGCAATTAAAAAAAAATTACTAATGATAATTTGCTATTAACATAAACCAGAATTCATAATATATTGTTTAGTATGTATCTGAACTATTTTTTTATAAATAAAATCCATATTGTACATACGCAATTGTATTCTTTAAATGATAAAATAACATCCAACGTTTTCAAACTATTATTGAAAATTTTTATAATTCAGTCCTCAAATTATAATTAATATGCGTATTATTTTTTTTATTGGATAAATTATGTCTAAGGTTTCTTTATGTGAATATATTATTCTAGGCCTCAAATATGGAGTATATTTTCACTAGTTAAATTATATACAATATCCCCGCACGGTCAGATTGAATATGTTATTTTAACATTAGGGGCCTCAAATATCAGTAAATACGCGTCTGAACTGTTTTTTGTTATTGGTTAAATTATATCCAAGGTGTCCCATACAGTTTATGTGAATATATTATTTTAACAGTAGGGGCCTCAAATATCACTTAATACGCCTCTGGACATTTTTTTATTGGTTAAATAATATCCGAGGTGTCCCATACAGTATATGTGAATATGTTATTTAAACAGTAGGGGCCTCAAATATCACTAAATACGCGTCTGGACTATTTATTGTTATTGGTTAAATTATATCCAAAGTGTCCCATACAGTTTACGAAAATATGTTATTTTAACATTAGGGGCCTCAAATATCAGTAAATACGCGTCTGAACTGTTTTTTGTTATTGGTTAAATTATATCCAAGGTGTCCCATACAGTTTATGTGAATATATTATTTTAACAGTAGGGGCCTCAAATATCACTTAATACGCCTCTGGACATTTTTTTATTGGTTAAATAATATCCGAGGTGTCCCATACAGTATATGTGAATATGTTATTTTAACAGTAGGGGCCTCAAATATCACTAAATACGCGTCTGGACTATTTATTGTTATTGGTTAAATTATATCCAAAGTGTCCCATACAGTTTACGAAAATATGTTATTTTAACATTAGGGGCCTCAAATATCACTGACTACGCCCCTGGACAATTTTTTGTATTGGCTAAATTATATCCGAGGTGTCCCATACAGTTTATGTGAATATGTTATTTTAACAGTAGGGGGCTCAAATATCACTGAATACGCCCCTAGACAATTTTTTTTTATTGGCTAAATTATATACGAGGTGTCCCATACAGTTTATGTGAATATGTTATTTTAACAGTAGGGGCCTCAAATATCACTTAATACGCGTCTGGACAATTTTTTTTATTGGCTAAATTATATCCGAGGTGTCCCATACAGTTTATGTGAATATGTTATTTTAACATTAGGGGCCTCAAATATCACTGAATACGCCCCTGGACAATTTTTTGTATTGGCTAAATTATATCCGAGGTGTCCCATACAGTTTATGTGAATATGTTATTTTAACATTAGGGGCCTCAAATATCACTTAATACGCGTCTGGACAATTTTTTTGATTGGTTAAATTATATCCGAGGTGTCCCATACACTTAATGTGAATATGTTATTTTAACAGTAGGGGCCTCAAATATCACTGAATACGCCCCTAGACAATTTTTTTTATTGGCTTAATTATATCCGAGGTGTCCCATACAGTTTATGTGAATATGTTATTTTAACAGTAGGGGCCTCAAATATCACTTAATACGCGTCTGGACAATTTTTTTGATTGGTTAAATTATATCCGAGGTGTCCCATACAGTTTATGTGAATATGTTATTTTAACAGTAGGGGCCTCAAATATCACTGAATACGCGTCTGGACAATTTTTTTGATTGGTTAAATTATATCCGAGGTGTCCCATACACTTAATGTGAATATGTTATTTTAACAGTAGGGGCCACAAATATCACTGAATACGCCCCTGGACAATTTTTTTTATTGGTTAAATTATATCCGAGGTGTCCTATACACTTAATGTGAATATGTTATTTTAATAGTAGGGGCCTCAAATATCATTTATTACGCCTCTGGACAATTTTTTTTATTGTTTAATTAAATTATTATATAAGGTATCCATATGTTGAGACATTTTTTTTAAATTGAGTAAATATAATTAGAACCTTAGATTTCTGTATTGTACTTGTGAACTTTTTTCCCAATTTTTGTTGTGAATACAAACCTAAAAAATTAATGGTAATACATGAAATTTTTGAAATAATGCATTATTTTCACCATTATTCATTATCTTGAAAGTAATGAAAAATTGTGATTTTTGCATTATTATTTTCAAATCAATGCATAATGCATCCATATTTTCATTACCGATTGTTTTGGATAATGCATAATGCGCTTTGCCAGATAATGCATTACTTTTGGTAATGCCATTACGAAAATAATGCATTATTTACAACGCTGCTTGAAACGCTTAGGCCATTTTAGTTTCTTAAAAATTGGAAATTCTGGCTCATAGTTGAGTGCAGGTAATTTTGTATCAGTTTTAATTTGCTATTGCAACTTTTCACCACATTATTGTTTAATTTAAAAAAAAGTTCGATGCGATTTAATTTTTTCTTCTATTTCTTTCGATTAATTATTAATTTTAATGATTGGCGCTGGTATTTTATTAAACCCAAAAGGCGCCTCGCGGCGCCCCTGATGCCCTGGCGCCTGTGTGCGCCGCACACTTCGCACATATGGGCGGCGCGGCCCTGACTTTGAGTAAAACTCTAAAATTTGATAACAAGTCGCCATATTTTTTAAACAATTGAATGTATGAAAATTTTTGTTTTACAAAAGTTTCTTATTTTTTCATTATCTTTACAAATATGTACTTTTTGATATACCATTCCATTTGATTTAACTGAGAAACGGGTATGTACCCCTCAAACTACCCCAGAAGGAGCGGTTTTAGGGGGTTGAAAATATTTTCCTGAAATTCTTTAGGGTCGATATATATAGTAAAATTTTTATCCTAACTCTCTATCTTCAATAATTTGGGCGTAAAACAAGGCCGGACGCACTATTGGAGGACCCTGTATAGTGTGATACTAGATGACCCGACCGACGTTGTCCTGTCTTAACTATGAATATTGAATTCGAATTGGTAATACTTTACTATAAAATTAAAAATTAATAGGGGTTGATCGTAGAACGGTGAAAATTAAGAGTAATATGAATTTTTTTTATTCTACGGTCATGACAAAATAAAAATAAAAATCTTGCCAAAAAAAAAATAAAGTTTTTAATTAATAAATAAAAAATAGGGGTTGATCGTAGAGGGGTGAAAATTTAGGGTTGTATGTATTTTTGTATGATGTATCATAAAAAAATAAAAACAAAAAATATTGTCCAAAAAAAAAAAAAATTAAGGGTGGACCACCCTTAACATTTAGGGGGATGAAAAATAGATGTCCGATTCTCAACCCTAGCCGATATGCACGCAAAGATTCACGAAAATCGGTTGAGCCGTTTCGGAGTAGTTCAATTACGCACACCGTGACACGAGAATTTTATATATTAGATTTATACTTACGTGTCTATACTAATATAGTATTGGATGCGAGAGTAGGCTGAGGATTAGCCGAATAGTGTATATGACATTTTTTACGTAAAATTTCATGTTTAATCTTTAATTCCTATAATATTTTTTTCTCCGAGCGGTAGTTCGGATGAAAAATGGGAAAAACTGGAATAAAATTCATTCCAGGGGTAGTTTTTCACGTAAAAGGGGATGTTCCACCCACGATTTTGGTTGGGAACTTTTCGGGCTCTTATTCCGAATACTTCTGAGAGTACGTGTACAAAATATCAAAACTTTATGATTTTTTTCTTCTATTTGGCAAATTTTAATCTAAATACCGTGGACTATTACGTGTCTATACTAATATGTAACACGCTGAAGGTACTTACTTTTATTTACTTATATTTAAGATTTTACATTTTGAAAAATATTGGAGCCTGCTCGAACTGACGAAAAAATTCACGTCCCGATCATATTTTTCAATAATAAAATAACAATCTTCCCAAATATGAACTTCAAATAACATTGAATTTATGTTAACAATTTAAAGTCAAATACCAAAAAAAAATTTATGAAGTGATTTTTACAAAAATCAGAATTATTTTTAATATTTTAATAACGTCTTAAATCCTATAACTGTCCGGACCTACATAAAACGGTTGAGAAACACTGGTATACCTATAGCAGTTGTCTCCATTAGTCGCTAGCGAGTGATGTCAGAACTACATGTTCCTGTTGTATTCTACTGATTCTGTGTATTTAATACTTTCTGATAGTTCTCAGTCAGTCAAGTATTAACATATTAAAATAAACATTAACCTCAAGATTGAATAAAGTGTGTAATAATGTTACATGTGAAACAAGAACTTACTGAAATTGAAGACGAAACCAATCTTCTACAAGATATTGAAGTTTATGACGAATTTGCTATACATTATAAACAAGAATATCAGGTAATTAAAAACATTGTTAATATTATGTAAATCAGGGTAGTGTATAATTTTAGAGTACTTTAATAAATGTTAAAATTAATTGTTTGTAAATACACTCAGCGTTCTACATAACGTCGCCATTGGTAATTCAATAATTCCACATAACGCCGGCTAGAGGAGCCCCCACCACCACGCCTAAAAGGTGACAGATACATTTATCCAATAAAATGTTAATTTTCTTTTGCAACTTTGATACTCTAGAACTCTAGACCAGCGGTTCTCAAACTGGGTGCCGCGGCACCCCAGGGTTCCGCGAGCGTATGCCAGGGGTGCCGCGGCAATAATCAAGAAAAGTCAGCTAAAATTGTGAAAATATTAAAAAATGGCATTAAGATGCTAAAAGCTAAAATTTAAGTTATCTTCCATCACCACTGTCGAAAAAGTTTATTTTTTGTTTCACATTCAGACGTTTTATAAAAAAGGCATAAGGTGCAGTCGATAAGTAAAGTTGTAATTACATTTTGAGTGAAGTTTTAAGGTGGAAAATTTGGTCGGTAAAACAGTAACTGTAAGCCTGATCAAGTAAGTACAGTAAGGTCTCTTTTTACGCGGTAGGTACTTTTCACAGAGAGAAAACCGCATATAAAAAATCGCTCAAAAAAATACATTGCTTACATTGTAAAATCAGGGATACGTTCCATAATTTCTCTAAAACCGTGTAAAACCAAATCAATGAATTAAAAATATGCCAAAAATCGCATAAGAAAGTTTCTAGAAATAAACGAATAAGAATGCCTATAAAAAAGGGTTGTTTTTTAATTTTATTTATTTACTTTTATTGAAAAGTAAACAAAATTTGAAAACAAAAGACAACTAAAACACCGATGTTATTATTGCTTTTGTGACACGAAACAACTGCAAATTTAACAATTGGAATTAAAACTTTACTACAATTGATTTTCAATTTAACAACAATTGTATTTAAAATTTAAGTAAGTGCGGTGACTACAGATTATTTTCTTGTGATATTGGCATATTCCCAATTTTTCGTCTCATTGTTACTTTCGGAGATATTTTTTTACGTTTTTTAGATTTTAATAATAACAAAACGTTGTTGAATTGTCAGCTTTCATTCGATATCTCACCGCCGAAACGGGGAATCTCTGAATTTGCATAAAAAAGTCCGCGTAAAAAGAGACCCAACTTTACTTATATTTAGGTACCTAACAAAACTTTCTATAAATATAAAAGAAATAATGAAAAATTCATCAAAACAGTTTCATTCGTTGCATTAAAGACACCTGAGCATTAAAGTTGCACTGGTTTTTCTTATTTTCCTAACTATTTAAACCGCATTAAGGATAACTGTGCTGCGAAATTTTTTTATCCCGACAAGGGTGCCGCGGCGAAAAAAGTTTGAGAACCGCTGCTCTAGACAATTGTTATTCGTTGATTTAATACTGGATGAAAAATGTATAGATTTCTATACAATCATATATCAATAATTTATTTTTGTTATTTCCTTTTTTAATCGTTTTCAAATTATCAAATTTTAAATAAAATGTACCTTACACATTTTTTTTATACTATTTATTATATAAGATTTCAACGAAAATTGTACTGAATTTCATTTTTTTCCACATTGAGTCACACCAAAACACAAGTTTTGTGTATAAAATCCAAGGTCAGTAAATAAACAGGCTATACCATCGCTTTTGACCAATCAGCACCCGCGCGAGGTTACGTCACACCGGGTGACATTCAAATGTAATAGAATAAAGTGGCTTGCAAATTTGTTATGATTGGGCACCCGAATTTAAATTTTAAAGTAAAAAAAAATATAGCGGTTCCAAAACGTACGTTTTTTATGTTTAATAATTTACCTTTGGAATACTTTATTACTAAATTTGAATTTATTTTACTAAAGGCATATTATGTTGATATATTTTTTCACATAGTTTAATGTTTATTTATTCAATGATATATACTTAAAATAATTGTCGTTCACATCAATGCAGGGATGCTAGCGCTCTTCTTTTTTCCTCTATTTTTGGCCCTAAAGTAACCTTTTAAAAAAAAAAAACTCCTCTTTTTTGACTGATTTCTAAGTAAAGCTTAAACTCGCAGTTTTATGAGAGAAGAAGAGAGCTAACAAGGGGATGGTCCCAGAGGTTCATCGAGTTACGGGTCGAGACTTCGGGTGGTTATAGTTCAGGTAAATACTAGTTAATCCCCGCTAGGCCTGGGTGCCAATTCGTCCTCGTTTCCGAGAAATCGCGGGTTGAAATTTACCACTCCTTATAAGTGATATACTGCCTCATATACATAATGAAATGAATAGCCAAGCGGTCAGCGCAACGGACTGTCGTCCGAGCGTCTAGGGTTCAAAACCCGATGAGTTTTTTTTTTTTTTTTTTAATCGAACATACGACCGTTTTTACATTGATGTAAGTTTTTAAATAAAGTTTTTTGTTAATAAAATAAAGCAACCAGTAAACTACAATAATCTGCTTTATTATTTGAAAAATTGTTTGAAGGTTTGTAGTGTATATTTTATACAAAACTACAAACCATGTAGTTAGATCATTTAAAATAACATGTGTCAACAATAGAACTTTTTAATTTTCAAACAAGTGATTATTGAATAATAATGCGAACTGTTTGCACCGATCTCCATTTCAAAACAACTTGATAGTACTTGATACCTCGGAAAGTTACGTTCAACTAACGAGAAACGTGCTTTTTGGCAGTTTTTTGCAATAATCACTTATTTATTATTTGCAATAATCACTTATTTGAAAATTAAAAAGTTCTATTGTTGTCACATGTTATTTTAAATGATCTAACTACATGGTTTGTAGTTTTGTATAAAATATACACTACAAACCTTCAAACAATTTTTCAAATAATAAAGCAGATTATTGTAGTTTACTGGTTGCTTTATTTTATTAACAAAAAACTTTATTTAAAAACTTACATCAATGTAAAAACGGTCGTATGTTCGATTAAAAAAAAAAAAAACTCATCGGGTTTCGAACCCTGAACGCTCGGACGACAGTCCGTTGCGCTGACCGCTTGGCTATTCATTCTATTATGTGTATGAGGCAGTATATCACTTATAAGGAGTGGTAAATTTCAACCCGCGATTTCTCGGAAACGAGGACGAATTGGCACCCAAGCCTAGCGGGGTTTAATTAGTATTTACCTGAACTATAACCACCCGAAGTCTCGACCCGTAACTCGATGAACCTCTGGGACCGTCCCCTTGTAAGTTTGATTCAAAGAAAAATAAAAAATAAGTTGAATTTGTTATTTGTTAGCTTATAATTTTAATATTATTTAGCTTATTTTATTTAATTTTAGCTTATAGTATTAGGGTTATAAAGAATAACAATTACTAAATGAAAATAATAAACTCCAAGTGTTTTTATTCATTACACAGATGTATAGCTTTTAATTAATTAACTATTTTATTATTGTATTTATAAAATTGCTTATCAAATATTCTATATACATATATTTATTTGATTTAATGTGCAAATTTTCTACTCTTATCTTATATCAATTTATACTTCATTTCTTATTTTGCATAATTTTTTTTATTCATACATTTGTCTTTATAGCGCCCCGCGCTTTTATTGGGTTTTGTCATAAAAACCTGAATTTTTTGTGATAGTTGAAAATTCATTTTTTACTTCTTAGTGCATTTTTAATAAAAGCTTGTTTTTAAAATGTATTTTTTTATATAATTTTATTTTAAAATTTTTAGTTACTGATTGCCTAAGTAACTAACATACGATAAATTCCTTCATTTCATACTGATATCAAGATGGTTATAAAGAAAAATGTAATCCGCCATCTTGGGGCGTCCGCCATATTAGATTTAGAATAACGTCACATAGTTAATCGTATTCTACTTATTAAACCCTTTTATTTGATACCCATATATATCAGGATGGTTATAAAGAAAAAGATAATCCGCCATCTTGGGGCGTCCGCCATATTAGATTTAGAACGATATTAGATATACCATATTGCATTGTCACCGGACTCATACAAGTATACAAAACTTCAAAGCTCTATCTTAATTAAAACTAACTAACTAACAAGTGAAGTTAAATAAAAGCTTTTAAAAAATAATCAAAAATGACAAATTTCATTAAGTTACCCTCAATTTAAAAAAAGATCATCAGAATAAAGTGATTGGTAATGACTAAAAAAAGGTCACCAAAATAAATGTTGCAAATTGTGTTGGGAATAATATTAATATTGGTTTAAAAATAAAGATCACAGATGTCATGGGGGGGGGGGGTCTGACCCCCCCCTAAAACCCCACTGCGTACACCACTGGCTTAGATATATATTAATTTTGTGTTTATAAAATGTAAATGGAGCAACAAAAGGAGGTGTATACAGGGTGAGTCATATCAGGTGGAACAAACTTAAACCTTTGATTGAGAAAAATATTTCAAGCAAAAAAGTTCATATAAACATGTGTCCGGAAACTCTTCGTGAGGGAGCTACAGACTCCCAAAAATTTTGACTAAAATTGGTTTTTATTTAATATCTGGAGAATCCATTGTGATATAGCAACGAAAATTAATACATGGATTAGTAATAATACGTATTATCGATTTCCAGTATCAAACAATGGTTATTTAGACCAGAGATTATGGGGCCTGTGGGCTCTCTGATTTTTATCTAGTATTTTTTTGTTCTTCACTTTTTTCTTATGTTTGGTATTTCTATAAGGTCATACAAAATACACATAAATATACATTGTTAAGTTGTCATAAGATCAACCATTTACGAGAAATACGATGTGGAAGATAGTTTTGCAGAATTTAACTTAATACGAATGCTAAAAATTACACAAAATAAATTGATATACTTGTTCTAGTACTAAAAATAAGAAAAATAGTTGGTGTAAATATTCCTCTTAATATGACTCCTCATAGAATTATAGCCAATTTTATTACTTTAATTCGTGTTTTATTAATTGTCTAAAAAACTAAACTAAAAACTGTTATCTGTTGTTAAGGATGCATTTTTGTAGGTATATGTGCATACACATTTATTCTTGTTTTTAATTATAGAACAAGAATATAAATTTATTTTGTGTAATTTTTAGCATCCGTATTAAGTTAAATTCTGCAAAACTAACTTTCACATCGTATTTCTCGTAAACGGTAGATCTTACGACAACTTAACAATGTATATTTATATGTATTTTGTATCATATGACCTCATAGAAATACCAAACATAAGAAAAAAGTGAAGAACAAAAAAATACTAGATAAAAATCAGAGGGCCCACAGGCCCCATACATCCCTAGTCTAAATAACCATTGTTTGATACTGGAAATCGATAATACGTATTATTACTAATCCAGGTATTAATTTTCGTTGCTATATCACAATGGGTTCTCCAGATATTAAATAAAAACCAATTTTAGTCAAAATCTTTGGGAGTCTGTAGCTCCCTCACGAAGAGTTTCCGTACACATGTTTATATGAACTTTTTTGCTGGAAATATTTTTCTCAATCAACGGTTTAAGTTTGTTCCGCCTGATATGACTCACCCTGTATATTACCCGCCTGATCCATATATACCGACCCTACTCTACCTGTAAGCATTTAACCCTGCGTTAACCCTCTCATTAAAGTCCAAAAATCTAAGTATTGTCAGATAATTCATTGTAACAATAATATAATAATCAATTGTCGTTTTGCAGGGAGACTTGGATGTTAAAGAAGAAAATCTCACAGACACCGACATTCAAAATGAACAAAAAGAAGAAGAAGACGTCGGTGATACTAGTTGTACACAAAAAACTGTATTGTATAAACATAAATTAATGCATTCTAATACACGACCATTTATATGCGACCAGTGTGAAAATAGTTATAAACACAAAAAGTCTTTAAATGCACATAAATTAACACATTCTAATGAACGACCTTTTAAATGCGACCAGTGTGAATACAGTTCTCATCGGAAAAATCATTTGAATATACATAAAATAACACATTCTAACAAACGACCTTTTAAATGCGACCTGTGTGAATACAGTTGTATACAAAAAGTTAATTTGAATTCACATAAATTAACACATTCTAATAAACGACCTTTTAAATGCGATCAGTGTGAATACAGTTGTAAACAGAAAAATACTTTAAATGTACATAAATTAATACATTCTAAAATACTACGTTTTCAATGTGACCAGTGTGAATACAGTTCTAAATGGAAAAGTAATTTTAATATACATAAAATAACACATTCTAATAAACGGCCTTTTAAAAGCGACCAGTGTGAATACAGTTGTAAAAAGAAAAAGTCTTTAAATGTACATAAATTAATACATTCTAATGAACGACCTTTTCAATGCGACCAGTGTGAATACAGCTGTAGACAAAAAGTTCATTTGAATTCACATAAATTAACACATTCTAATGAACGACCTTTTAAATGCGATCAGTGTGAATACAGTTGTAAACAGAAAAAGTCTTTAAATGTACATAAATTAATACATTCTAATCAACGACCTTTTCAATGCGACCAGTGTGAATACAGCTGTAGACAAAAGGTTCATTTGAATTCACATAAATTAACACATTCTAATGAACGACCTTTTAAATGCGACCAGTGTGAATACAGTTGTAGACAGAAAAAGACTTTTAATGTACATAAATTAACACATTATAATGAAAATGCATTTAAATGTGATCAGTGTAAATTTAGTTGTAGCCAAATAAGTATTTTGATTAGACATAAGTACTTTACATGATACCTCAAAGTGAGGTTGAATTATAACAATATTACCAGGCCCCTCTTTCCCACTGGGCACGTTCCCAGGGCCCCGCGATCGATAGGGGCCCCCATATCACCAAACAATAACCGATATTTATTACCGAAAAACATATTTATTTCAAAAAAATCAAACGATAATGACATTAATGACTGACTACAATACTACTTGCTTATTAGTCCAGGAGGAATCGGCGCATGAGTACCGAAAACTATTCCACCTCAATTTTTTTATGTGATCCTCTTCAAATTGCCCTACTGATAATATAAATGCATGTTGCCATGGGGCAACCCCGGGCCATATTGTTTAAACCGAAATTGTTTAAACAATTGCAAGGAATTGTTATTTTTCAACCGGACAATTTTTTTTATATTCTTTATTGAAATACAAATAAAAAAGGCCCTTTGACTTTTTACGATAAAGTTAATATTTTTAAAGATATGAATTTTTAAAGGTTCGAAAAATCTCAAATTTGGGTACTTTCAACCCATGAAAAATATATTAAAAAAAAAAATAAAATATAAATAATATTTTTTTCTTAATTCTTCATACAATAGTTAATAATATTGTAAATAGAGATCTTAAAAAATTTCATTGTTTATACCTGTTTTTTAATTTTTAATTTCGCGCACTCACGCGATTTTTCACTACATTGTTTGTAATTTCACAAAAAATACATGGTAAGGTATCATCAGAAAATTTTCTTTTCTTGGGAACAACTAAAAACGACATTACACTCACATTTATTGTAACGAAAAATCACAGAAACTAAAAATTTGTTAATCTAAAAATGTTAATACTACACGAAATCACAAGAATGGGTGCAACAACGTTTAACAATTTTAAGTCTTGAACGAAATAAATAAACTGCCTTGGCAGGCACGAGACTTTTTTATACATCATGACACCGAGTATTAATATGTGATTACTTTTATAATTTAATATTTGATTTTAAAATTTTTTACTTACAAAATGATTTTCAGTGAATGAAATTGATACATTCTATTTAATATTGACATTAAATATTAAACGAAATCAATTAAGATTAGTGATTATTGTATTAACAAGTATTTATTTTGCTAAATTTCAATTTTGACACTTCTAATAATAAATGCTAAAATGTTCATAGATAACTAGATTTTTTGTATTATTCAAATCATTTTTAAATTAAAACCATTAAAACTAAAATAATTATTTTTTTTGGTTAATTCATAAGATACAAAAAAAAGAATAGAACATAAATTATAGAAAATAATATTTTCTACAACTTGTATCTCAAACATTTTTTTCTAATACCTACCGTTTAAAAAATAAATCGAAAAAATATTTTTTTTTAGAAAATCGATTATTTCCTAAAAACAATTTTTTGGGGGGAAAATGAATAGAACATAAATTATAGATAAAAGTCTCTTCTACAACTTTAATCTAAAATATTTTTTTCTACTGCGCACCGTTTCAAAAATAATTCGAAAAGTTCAAAAATTGACACCAGTAAACATCCGTTTCCGGTTTAGTGATGGTTTTTAAAAATAGGAGGTGCACATCTAGAGCATACAAGAACCTTAAGTTTAAAATTCCACGTTCGTAAGTATTACAGTTTTGGCTGTAGAGCGTTCACAGACAGACAGACACACACACACACACACACACACACACACACACACACACACAGACGTCATTGAGTTAATGGTGGTATATGATTCAGGGACCCTCAAAACGTGTAATTCCGTTAAAATCTCGAGTTCGATTTTTTTCGTGATCACTATACTTTATTTATACATTACATTTCATGTATGTATAAAAAAGTAAAAAGACTGAACAAATATGAGCAAAAAACAAAGAACGATCAGTTAAGAATTGACAGGAACTAACTTGTATTTTTATTTTAAATGTTATAATATAATCAACAATTTTGTCACAAGAACAAACTAAGATCTTACATTTTTATACAAAGAGTAACCTTGGAAAAATAAAAAGCAACGAAAAAAAGAATCTTTTTCTTACTTAGACACAATCATACAAACACCATGATACATATACATATAATTATTTCTGTTTTAACATAAAAAACCAACATAAACTTATAAAAAAGTAATTTTAATTACATTTTCCGATTTATGCTTAAATAACTTTTGAAAAATTGATTTCAGAAAAAAATTTATACGAAACAAATTGTAGAAAATTTAATTATTAATAACATTGCTCTCTTTAACAATCTTGATAAAGTTGATAGTTTTTAAGATAAATGATAAATAATGATTCAAGACACAGAGAGGCCGATGCAGCGCATGAGTCAGAGAGAGACGGCGATACTTAAAGGTAAGCGACGCATACTTGTGAGTGCGCGAAATTAAAAATTAAAAAACAGGTATAAACAATGAAATTTTTTAAGATCTCTATTTACAATATTATTAACTATTGTATGAAGAATTAAGAAAAAAATATTATTTATATTTTTTTTTTTTTTTAATATATTTTTCATGGGTTGAAAGTACCCAAATTTGAGATTTTTCGAACCTTTAAAAATTCATATCTTTAAAAATATTAACTTTATCGTAAAAAGTCAAAGGGCCTTTTTTATTTGTATTTCAATAAAGAATATAAAAAAAAATTGTCCGGTTGAAAAATAACAATTCCTTGCAATTGTTTAAACAATTTCGGTTTAAACAATATGGCCCGGGGTTGCCCCATGGCAACATGCATTTATATTATCAGTAGGGCAATTTGAAGAGGATCACATAAAAAAATTGAGGTGGAATAGTTTTCGGTACTCATGCGCCGATTCCTCCTGGACTATATTAGCTTTTCCATGTGCGAAGCTCCTCTACTCTAGCCTCAAAATCAGGCTTTCCGATTTCAGCATGTTTAGGATAAATTTAAATGTATAAAAATACAATTTAATGGTATACTAATATTACTAATTATCTACACTGTTTTAAAATAAATCATCAGTGAACTAGTTTTTCATATACTTAATTTTTGAAGTGAAAACTTCTTTAGCTCTGTCAAGGTCATAGGGGTCCCATTATTCTAATGTGCCCAGGGCCTCCAATAGATTAAAGACGGCCCTAAATATTATTTAACTCTAGGCTCGGCGTCATGAAAATGCGCACGTAACTCTGAAAAGAAGTTACTGATTAAAAAACAGGCTTACTCATAATAGATTCTTGTATTATAAAACTTCAATTTCATTTTGTAGCTGAGGTCTTGGACTATACAAATACGTATACTTTGCATTGGAATTAATATTTTAGTTATTTTATATTTATGTTTATTTGTTAATAGAAAAATGACATCTCGATATTTACTGACTCACAAAATCTGAAATATGTAATATGTCATATTAAGAGGAATATTTATATCAACTGTTTTATAATTAATCATTGAACAAGTACAATAAATGTATTTTGTGTAATTTGACGCATCCGTATTAGGTTAAATTCTGCAATACTATATTTACCATCGTATTTATCGTAAACGGTTGATAAATCAACAAAGTATATTTTTGTGTATTTTGTGGAGGGGGGGTTGAACTACGCGTTACGTAAATGTTTTTAGGTAAAAACTAGGGGGAGGGGGGTACAGATAAACGTTACGGCGCGTTACATGGGGGGAGGGGGGGGGGTCAAAAATCTTCAAAAATTGCGTTACGTAATACTTGAACGCTCCCTAATCACATTGTATAATCACATAATAAAAATACCACAACCTTTAATCCACTTTTTTTATATTTCGGGATTTTTTGGAAAACGAAAAAAAATTTATATTTGTATTATCTGTCTACTTCCAAAAAACAATTTTTTACAACACATTATCGAATTTTTTTCTAACCAATATAATGTCAACAGTGTATATTTCACTTCAGACTTCTATTTTCTTCAAATATAAATTTAATAATTCAAACTTAATATGTACAATGTCAATTTTTAATTTGTAAATTTTAGGCCGATGTACTACGTCATCAACGCTATATACAATAATGGCCGCTGTCAAAAAAATCGTAACAGACCTTGTTTTATTAGATCATGGGAAAGTACTACATTAAAGCCGTGGTATTTTAAAGAAACGCGGCGTGCTGGCGTTTCGACCTTACACATCTATTATATGTGATTCAGTAAAAGTGTCATTTTACCAGCGTCGAAACACCACGACGTTTCTTAAAAAAAACACGTTGCTGGCATGTTAGAACGACGCGCGTCACGACCTTGAGAATATATTCTATTGAAATCAATTAGAATGGAACTTTAGAAAAAACACGTCCGTCGAGTGCTGGAGAATCTGTTCATTTGGATTGTATGCAATTTTTGAAGTTATACTTCTTTAGGCACGTTGAGGGTAAAAATTTAGTTTTTTCAACGGCTGGCGAGCCTGTACTGACAAGTTTAACGGTCAATCAATCAAGCAAATACCAGTGAGACACCTGTTGGTGAAATTATTAACTAGTTTCAAGAGGTGGGACTAAATTTAAACCTCAGTTCCAGTAGCAATTTTAATTTTTCGAGGTGGTATAAAAAAAAGTCCCACCATGCAGATTGAAGTAACAAAAAGGTGGGACACTTTCAGTCCCGCCTAGCTCCAAAGGGTTAATAACGTCTTAACTCATGTTTTGTGTATAAATGATTGATAATAAATAAATAAAAGTAATTTAGAGCTTGTATTTTTATTGAATCTCCTATATTTTCGCACCAAGATTGGTAAGTGTTATCAGTGTAGGTACAACCATACATTAAATCTCAAGTAAATGCTAATAAAACTATAGCTATAGACTTACTATGTACAAATAGTAATTACAATGAATAATTCGGGATTGCATTCCCGGGATCCTGCTTAATAATTTAATATTGAAATCCAGGGATTAGAAACAAATGAATCCCGGGATTTCTTTATGATATCCTATGATAAACAAGCAAAGTATGTTTTTGTGTATTTTTTGTTATATAATCTTATAAAAGTACCAACTCTGGGAAAAAATTAAGGAACAAACAAATACTAGATAAAAATCAATGGGCCCACTGGCCCCATTCAGCCCTGGTCTAAAATATAATTGGTTAATACTGGAAATCGAAAACACTTATTATTACTAAACCAAATACTAAATTTCATAATTCTATAATAATATCTAATTCTCTAGATCAGCGGTTCTTAAACTTATGTGGTCTAGGGACCTCTTTTTTGAACATTTATTTTTCAGGGACCCCCATCCCCGATAGAAAAACAAAAAACGTCGTTATATACTATAAGTATAATTAATCACTGATAAATAGAAATACATATAAAAGTACTTTATGTAAATTAATTTTTTGCCAAAAATGTTTCACGGACCCCCGTAAAAGTTTAGCGGCTCCCTGGGGGTCCGCGGATCCTAGTTTAAGAACCGCTGCTCTATGTAGATATTAAATTAAAACTCATTTTTAGTAAAATCTTTGGAGGCTTGTAGTTCCCTAACGAAAAATTTCCGGACACGTGTTTATTAGAAGTTTTTTGCTTAAAATATTTTTCACAATCTACTGTTCAAGTTTGGCACGACAGTGCTGAATCACCCTTATAATTTATATTATATTATATTTATACTTAAGTGTCTATACTTAATATGTAACACGCTGAAGGTACTTACTTTTATTTACTTATATTTAAGATTTTACATTTTGAAAAATATTGGAGCCTGCTCGAACTGACGAAAAAATTCACGTCCCGATCATATTTTCAATTATAAAATAATAATCTTCCCAAATATGAACTTCAATAATATTGAATTTATGTTAACAATTTAAACTCAAATACCCAAAAAAAACTTTATGAAGTGATTTTTACAAAAATCAGAATTATTTTCAATATTTTAATAACGTCTTAAATCGTATAACTGTTCGGACCAACGTACAACGGTTGAGAAACACTGGTATACCTATAGCAGATGTCTCCATTAGTCGCTAGCGAGTGATGTCAGAAGTCAGAACTACATGTTCCTGTTGTATTCTACTGATTCTGTGTATTTAATACTTTCTGATAGTTCTCAGTCAGTCAAGTATTAACATATTAAAATAAACATTAATCTCAACATTGAATAAAGTGTGTAATAATGTTACATGTGAAACAAGAACTTACTGAAATTGAAGACGAAACCAATCTTCTACAAGATATTGATGTTTATGATGAATTTGCTATACATTATAAACAAGAATATCAGGTAATTAAAAACAGTGTTAATATTGTGTAATGCAGTAATGTATAGTTTACAATAAATAAATAAATATTAAATGTTTGTAAATATGTACATACATATCGCGTTATGTATTTGAGATATGATGCGCATGCGTAAATTTTAAAGTCGAAAAAATATAGCGGTTCCAAAACAATTGTACGATTTTTATGTTTAATAATTTACCTTTGGAATACTTTATTACTAAATTTGAATATATTTTACTAAAGGCATATTGTGTTGATTTATTTTTTCACATACAGGGTGATTCAGCACTGTCGTGCCAAACTTGGACAGTAGATTGAGAAAAATATTTTAAGCAAAAAACTTTCAATAAACATGTGTCCGGAAATTGTTCCTTAGGGAACTACAGGCCTCCAAAGATTTTACTAAAAATGAGTTTTAATTTAATATCTAGAGAACCCTTTGTGCTAGAATTATGAATTTTAATATTTAGTTTAGTAATATAATGTGTTATCGATTTCTAATATTAATTAATTATATTTTAAACCAGGGCTGTATGGGGTCAGTGGGCCCATCGATTTTTATCTAGTATTTGTTTGTTCCTTAATTTTTTTTTTTGATTTGGTACTTTTATAAGATTATATGACACAAAATACACAAAAACATACTTTGCTTGTTTATCATAGGTTTAATCGTTTTCGAGGAATATCGATAGAAAAGAAAGCATGCAGAATTAACCCTAATACGGATGCTTAAAATTACAAAAAATAAATTTATATTCTTGTTCCATGATAAAAAGTTAATATAAATATACCTCCGATAATACATCCTTATCAACAAATAGTCATTTTTAGTTTGTTTTTTAGTCATGTTAATAAAGTACATGTAACAGTAATAGAACTGGCTATAGTTCTTACAGGATTCATATAAGCTTTATTCTTACCTTTAATCATAGAAAAATAAATTATATTTATTTTTTGTAATTTCAAGTATCCGTATTAAGGTTATAGTCCAGTAACTTTAGGTTTTCACTAATAATAAATTCGCATAGAGCTGAATTTTTGTATACACCTTCGTTTTGCCTTTATAAATAAGTTACCAAAAGTCCCCATCGATCCCCTGTGAGCATACTTTTTTACAGCCCACACAAGGTGCTAACAATTAGTTTTAGCTAAATATCTCTGTATATATTGTCTCTATGACTAAAATAGTTATTATCAAATATAAAGATTAGAAAATTATCTACAACAAAGATCTCATACCTTTTTTCGTATAAGTAATTGTTTTCAAGTAGTACGGGGGTATTCTAGTCTAAAAATGTAAAATATCAATTTAATTTTTTTGCATTTGTTTAATAAATAGGAGTTCAAAAAAGATATGTACAAAACCCTATACCAAAATTCCCAAAATTGACGAAGTTATAGTGGATTGAAAGAGATACGTAACATTGAATAGCCAACTATACGTAAACTTTGAACACGTTTTCCTCGAAACTCAAAACTGAAATTAGCAGCCATAATAACTCAAGATCTACTGAACCGATTGACTTCAAATTTTCTGTGTACACAAGCTATTACTATCGGTAACAGAATTGAGTAAATCAAATATTTTCGTTTTACGGGCAATGAAAGATTGAAAAAAACAGTAACGAAAATTCTATAGACACTTTTTTAAACGCCGCCATTTTTCGAATTTTAAATTTTTTTAAATTGTTTTGCCACTCACTATAGCCACACTTATATAGATACAGAAATTTATTGGTTTTGTTTTTCGGATGAACAGAAAAGCTGGAATCATGGCAATCATTTGGAGACGTTTTTTTCACGTTGTACGTGGTTCTTGTACAATCGTAATAATTACTTTTTTATTTTTATTTTTTTTAATTTGTATATCTTGTCTAAACTTATATAAAAGTAAATACAAAAAAATCTATGATAAAAAGTTTTATTCTTTTTTGTCAAAAAATTCCCCAAAAAATCTTAATAAAAATTCATTCCTATATTATATTAATATAACATATACTTTTTGGCTATTGTAAATATTATGACAAATGTGTGAGGTGCCAAATTTTGTCAGTAGTTAGAACATACAAAGATGTATATTTTCTGTAAACTCCCTAGTAAAGTAAGCCCCGGAACACCCTCATCGAATAGCCCAAAATATCGTTGTATAAGGATTTTATAAACATGCTGTATCTAATAAACGGAATGTCCGATCAGCATCGTCTTTCACATATAAGACAGTTAATTATTTTTTTACAAACATTTTGATAGTATTTTAACTAAAAATTAACGAATTGTTTTTAAAATGGCGACCAAACTTTAAATTTTTCTTAAAAAAATATTTTTTTAGTATCACCGCAATTTTGAAAGGCATACAATATAATTTGGATAAAATATTAATAAAAAGGTTGTAGAAGATTAAATTATCTGTCTAAAATGTGAAAAAAGATGTTGATCGGACATTCCGTTCACTAGATACAGCTGTTCACAAAATCCGTATATAACGAAAATTTGGGGCCTTCGATGGGGGTGTTCCGGGACCTACTTTGCTAGGGAGTTTTCAGGAAATATACATGTCGGTATACTCTAACTATTGACAAAATTTGGAACCTCGCACATTCGGCATAATATTTACATTAGTCAAAAATTCTACATTTCTTGTGTTAGTAGTATTTGCTTAAGTCGTCACCTTTGCATCCAGATTCCGAGAAAATTATAGTTCGTATGAAAAACTATGAATAACCTTTTTTGTAGAGAATTTTCTAGTCTTCCCATTGTTATATGACTTTCACTATCGTAAAATCTATAAATACAGAGATATTTACATAAAACTAATTATTAGCACCTTTTGAGGGCTATAAAAAAGTATGCTCACAAGGGATCGATGGGGACTTTTGGCATCTTATGTATAAAGACAAAAAGAAAGTGTATACGAAAATTCAGCTCTATGCTCTATTTTTTCCTAGATACAGCTATTTTTCGTCTAAATGCTCTGGACTATTAATTCTGCATGCTTTCTTTCCCATCGATATTTCTTGAAAACGGTTTATCCTATGATAAAAAAGCAAAGTATGTTTTTGTGTATTTTGTGTCATATAATCTTATAAAAGTACCAACTCAGAAAAAATTAAGGAACAAACAATTACTAGATAAAAATCAATGGGCCCACTGGCCCCATACAGCCCTGGTCTAAAATATAATTGGTTAATATTAGAAATCGATAACACATATTTATTACTAAACTAAATATTAAATTTCATAATTCTAGCACAAAGGGTTCTCTAGATATTAAATTAAAACTCATTTTTAGTAAAATCTTTGAAGGTCTGTAGTTCCCTAAGGAAAAATTTTCGGACATGTTTATTGTAAGTTTTTTGCTTAAAATATTTTTCTCAATCTACTGTTCAAGTTTGGCACGACAGTGCTGAATCATCCTGTATATTGATTATGTGACGCCCAACAAAAAAAATCATTTACAAGTAGGGGAGCAGCAACGTGCAGCTAAATGTGGTATTTTTAGAAAGAGGACATTCCTATGTATATAATGTATTTTCATCGTATTTTCATCGTGACGCTTTTTGACGCAAAAAAATATCTCTTCAAATAATTTGCTTACAAATAAAAAACTGGAAAAATACACATAATATTGAATTTATGATAATTTTGGAATCGTCAATTTTCAATAAGCTTTAATAGTTATATAATGAATATAATTTTAATTTTTATGTCAAACATAATGCGTAGGGGCCGTGGGGTTTTAAAGAACAAGTCTACATAAAAAAATCATTTTGTAATATTTTTATATTCTAATTTTTTCCGCTCTTAAACCACTGTGCGACATACCGGTACTCCGAAAAGTGTCATGTCAACTGACGTAGTTATTTAAAGGTGTAACGTAAGCTTACAATTAGATATACAGGATGATCCAGACCACCCGTCCACTATGTTTTACGCCCAAACTATTGAAGATAGAGTTTTAGGATAAAAAATTTACTATATATATCGACCCTAAAGAATTTCAGGAAAATATTTTCAACCCCCTAAAACCGCTCCTTAGGGGGTAGTTTGAGGGGTACATGCCCGTTTCTCAGTAAAATCAAATGGAATGGTATATATCAAAAAGTACATATTTGTAAAGATCATAAAAAAATAAGAAACTTTCTTAAAACAAAAATTTTCATACTTTCACTTGTTTAAAAAATATGGCAACTTGCTCTCAAATTTTAGGGTTTTACTAAAAGTGCTCTAATTTCGTTAAATATTAATGGAATTTTATTATTTTTTAAAATTTGGTAAGTAGATATAATGAACTTTGTAAAGGTGTATGATTATTTGAGATTTTGATAGTTTAAAGTGTCATACGCGATATATCAAAAATTCAAAAGTTCAACTAGGGATAATTCAAAATTTTCAAATACAATGGTATATCAATTAATAATTTTTCTTAAAGAAGATATGTAAATAAACAACTTTTGTTAAAAAAAAATTAATTTAAAAATTATAATTTTGAGTTTTCAATTTTAAAAATTTAATTTTAAATTTTAAATTTTTTTAACAAAAATCGCAATTTTGAAAGGCATACAATATAATTTGGATAAAATATTAATAAAAAGGTTGTAGAAGATTAAATTATCTGTCTAAAATGTGAAAAAAGATGTTGATCGGACATTCCGTTCACTAGATACAGCTGTTCACAAAATCCGTATATAACGAAAATTTGGGGCCTTCGATGGGGGTGTTCCGGGACCTACTTTGCTAGGGAGTTTTCAGGAAATATACATGTCGGTATACTCTAACTATTGACAAAATTTGGAACCTCGCACATTCGGCATAATATTTACATTAGTCAAAAATTCTACATTTCTTGTGTTAGTAGTATTTGCTTAAGTCGTCACCTTTGCATCCAGATTCCGAGAAAATTATAGTTCGTATGAAAAACTATGAATAACCTTTTTTGTAGAGAATTTTCTAGTCTTCCCATTGTTATATGACTTTCACTATCGTAAAATCTATAAATACAGAGATATTTACATAAAACTAATTATTAGCACCTTTTGAGGGCTATAAAAAAGTATGCTCACAAGGGATCGATGGGGACTTTTGGCATCTTATGTATAAAGACAAAAAGAAAGTGTATACGAAAATTCAGCTCTATGCTCTATTTTTTCCTAGATACAGCTATTTTTCGTCTAAATGCTCTGGACTATTAATTCTGCATGCTTTCTTTCCCATCGATATTTCTTGAAAACGGTTTATCCTATGATAAAAAAGCAAAGTATGTTTTTGTGTATTTTGTGTCATATAATCTTATAAAAGTACCAACTCAGAAAAAATTAAGGAACAAACAATTACTAGATAAAAATCAATGGGCCCACTGGCCCCATACAGCCCTGGTCTAAAATATAATTGGTTAATATTAGAAATCGATAACACATATTTATTACTAAACTAAATATTAAATTTCATAATTCTAGCACAAAGGGTTCTCTAGATATTAAATTAAAACTCATTTTTAGTAAAATCTTTGAAGGTCTGTAGTTCCCTAAGGAAAAATTTTCGGACATGTTTATTGTAAGTTTTTTGCTTAAAATATTTTTCTCAATCTACTGTTCAAGTTTGGCACGACAGTGCTGAATCATCCTGTATATTGATTATGTGACGCCCAACAAAAAAAATCATTTACAAGTAGGGGAGCAGCAACGTGCAGCTAAATGTGGTATTTTTAGAAAGAGGACATTCCTATGTATATAATGTATTTTCATCGTATTTTCATCGTGACGCTTTTTGACGCAAAAAAATATCTCTTCAAATAATTTGCTTACAAATAAAAAACTGGAAAAATACACATAATATTGAATTTATGATAATTTTGGAATCGTCAATTTTCAATAAGCTTTAATAGTTATATAATGAATATAATTTTAATTTTTATGTCAAACATAATGCGTAGGGGCCGTGGGGTTTTAAAGAACAAGTCTACATAAAAAAATCATTTTGTAATATTTTTATATTCTAATTTTTTCCGCTCTTAAACCACTGTGCGACATACCGGTACTCCGAAAAGTGTCATGTCAACTGACGTAGTTATTTAAAGGTGTAACGTAAGCTTACAATTAGATATACAGGATGATCCAGACCACCCGTCCACTATGTTTTACGCCCAAACTATTGAAGATAGAGTTTTAGGATAAAAAATTTACTATATATATCGACCCTAAAGAATTTCAGGAAAATATTTTCAACCCCCTAAAACCGCTCCTTAGGGGGTAGTTTGAGGGGTACATGCCCGTTTCTCAGTAAAATCAAATGGAATGGTATATATCAAAAAGTACATATTTGTAAAGATCATAAAAAAATAAGAAACTTTCTTAAAACAAAAATTTTCATACTTTCACTTGTTTAAAAAATATGGCAACTTGCTCTCAAATTTTAGGGTTTTACTAAAAGTGCTCTAATTTCGTTAAATATTAATGGAATTTTATTATTTTTTAAAATTTGGTAAGTAGATATAATGAACTTTGTAAAGGTGTATGATTATTTGAGATTTTGATAGTTTAAAGTGTCATACGCGATATATCAAAAATTCAAAAGTTCAACTAGGGATAATTCAAAATTTTCAAATACAATGGTATATCAATTAATAATTTTTCTTAAAGAAGATATGTAAATAAACAACTTTTGTTAAAAAAAAATTAATTTAAAAATTATAATTTTGAGTTTTCAATTTTAAAAATTTAATTTTAAATTTTAAATTTTTTTAACAAAAATCGCAATTTTGAAAGGCATACAATATAATTTGGATAAAATATTAATAAAAAGGTTGTAGAAGATTAAATTATCTGTCTAAAATGTGAAAAAAGATGTTGATCGGACATTCCGTTCACTAGATACAGCTGTTCACAAAATCCGTATATAACGAAAATTTGGGGCCTTCGATGGGGGTGTTCCGGGACCTACTTTGCTAGGGAGTTTTCAGGAAATATACATGTCGGTATACTCTAACTATTGACAAAATTTGGAACCTCGCACATTCGGCATAATATTTACATTAGTCAAAAATTCTACATTTCTTGTGTTAGTAGTATTTGCTTAAGTCGTCACCTTTGCATCCAGATTCCGAGAAAATTATAGTTCGTATGAAAAACTATGAATAACCTTTTTTGTAGAGAATTTTCTAGTCTTCCCATTGTTATATGACTTTCACTATCGTAAAATCTATAAATACAGAGATATTTACATAAAACTAATTATTAGCACCTTTTGAGGGCTATAAAAAAGTATGCTCACAAGGGATCGATGGGGACTTTTGGCATCTTATGTATAAAGACAAAAAGAAAGTGTATACGAAAATTCAGCTCTATGCTCTATTTTTTCCTAGATACAGCTATTTTTCGTCTAAATGCTCTGGACTATTAATTCTGCATGCTTTCTTTCCCATCGATATTTCTTGAAAACGGTTTATCCTATGATAAAAAAGCAAAGTATGTTTTTGTGTATTTTGTGTCATATAATCTTATAAAAGTACCAACTCAGAAAAAATTAAGGAACAAACAATTACTAGATAAAAATCAATGGGCCCACTGGCCCCATACAGCCCTGGTCTAAAATATAATTGGTTAATATTAGAAATCGATAACACATATTTATTACTAAACTAAATATTAAATTTCATAATTCTAGCACAAAGGGTTCTCTAGATATTAAATTAAAACTCATTTTTAGTAAAATCTTTGAAGGTCTGTAGTTCCCTAAGGAAAAATTTTCGGACATGTTTATTGTAAGTTTTTTGCTTAAAATATTTTTCTCAATCTACTGTTCAAGTTTGGCACGACAGTGCTGAATCATCCTGTATATTGATTATGTGACGCCCAACAAAAAAAATCATTTACAAGTAGGGGAGCAGCAACGTGCAGCTAAATGTGGTATTTTTAGAAAGAGGACATTCCTATGTATATAATGTATTTTCATCGTATTTTCATCGTGACGCTTTTTGACGCAAAAAAATATCTCTTCAAATAATTTGCTTACAAATAAAAAACTGGAAAAATACACATAATATTGAATTTATGATAATTTTGGAATCGTCAATTTTCAATAAGCTTTAATAGTTATATAATGAATATAATTTTAATTTTTATGTCAAACATAATGCGTAGGGGCCGTGGGGTTTTAAAGAACAAGTCTACATAAAAAAATCATTTTGTAATATTTTTATATTCTAATTTTTTCCGCTCTTAAACCACTGTGCGACATACCGGTACTCCGAAAAGTGTCATGTCAACTGACGTAGTTATTTAAAGGTGTAACGTAAGCTTACAATTAGATATACAGGATGATCCAGACCACCCGTCCACTATGTTTTACGCCCAAACTATTGAAGATAGAGTTTTAGGATAAAAAATTTACTATATATATCGACCCTAAAGAATTTCAGGAAAATATTTTCAACCCCCTAAAACCGCTCCTTAGGGGGTAGTTTGAGGGGTACATGCCCGTTTCTCAGTAAAATCAAATGGAATGGTATATATCAAAAAGTACATATTTGTAAAGATCATAAAAAAATAAGAAACTTTCTTAAAACAAAAATTTTCATACTTTCACTTGTTTAAAAAATATGGCAACTTGCTCTCAAATTTTAGGGTTTTACTAAAAGTGCTCTAATTTCGTTAAATATTAATGGAATTTTATTATTTTTTAAAATTTGGTAAGTAGATATAATGAACTTTGTAAAGGTGTATGATTATTTGAGATTTTGATAGTTTAAAGTGTCATACGCGATATATCAAAAATTCAAAAGTTCAACTAGGGATAATTCAAAATTTTCAAATACAATGGTATATCAATTAATAATTTTTCTTAAAGAAGATATGTAAATAAACAACTTTTGTTAAAAAAAAATTAATTTAAAAATTATAATTTTGAGTTTTCAATTTTAAAAATTTAATTTTAAATTTTAAATTTTTTTAACAAAAATCGTTTATTTACATATCTTCTTTAAGAAAAATTATTAATTGATATACCATTGTATTTGAAAATTTTGAATTATCCCTAGTTGAACTTTTGAATTTTTGATATATCGCGTATGACACTTTAAACTATCAAAATCTCAAATAATCATACACCTTTACAAAGTTCATTATATCTACTTACCAAATTTTAAAAAATAATAAAATTCCATTAATATTTAACGAAATTAGAGCACTTTTAGTAAAACCCTAAAATTTGAGAGCAAGTTGCCATATTTTTTAAACAAGTGAAAGTATGAAAATTTTTGTTTTAAGAAAGTTTCTTATTTTTTTATGATCTTTACAAATATGTACTTTTTGATATACCATTCCATTTGATTTTACTGAGAAACGGGCATGTACCCCTCAAACTACCCCCTAAGGAGCGGTTTTAGGGGGTTGAAAATATTTTCCTGAAATTCTTTAGGGTCGATATATATAGTAAATTTTTTATCCTAAAACTCTATCTTCAATAGTTTGGGCGTAAAACATAGTGGACGGGTGGTCTGGATTAGCCTGTATATTAATTTTGTGTTTATAAAATGTAAAATGGAGCAACAAAAGGAGGTGTATATATTATCCGCCTGATCCATATATACCGACTTAACTCTAAGTGGGCTCTCACACCGGAGCAATATAGCGACACAGCAATAAAGTAACTAGCGACTAGCAACCAGCAATATTATTTTGGCTGCTCTCACACCAAAGCAATATACCATAATCTCAATAGTCAATTGTTTTTCAAAAATCATCTGTTCTGTAAGCATTTAACCCTGCGTTAACCCTCTCATTAAAGTGACAAAAATCAAAGTTTTGTCAGACAATTCATTGTAACAATAATATAATAATCAATTGTCGTTTTTTAGGGAGACTTGGATGTTAAAGAAGAAAATCTCACAGACACCGACATTCAAAATGAACAAAAAGTAGATGAAGACGTCAGTGATACTAGTTGTACACAAAAAACTATATTGTATAAACATAAATTAATACATTCTAATACACGACCATTTATATGCGACCAGTGTGAAAATAGTTATAAACACAAAACGTCTTTAAATGCACATAAATTAACACATTCTAATGAACGACCTTTTAAATGCGACCAGTGTGAATACAGTTTTCATCGGAAAAATCATTTGAATATACATAAAATAACACATTCTAACAAACGACCTTTTAAATGCGACCAGTGTGAAAATAGTTATAAACACAAAAAAACTTTAAATGCACATAAATTAACACATTCTAATGAACGACCTTTTAAATGCGACCAGTGTGAATACAGTTCTCATCGGAAAAATCATTTGAATATACATAAAATAACACATTCTGACAAACGACCTTTTAAATGCGACCTGTGTGAATACAGTTGTAAACAAAAAGTTAATTTGAATTCACATAAATTAACACATTCTAATAAACGACCATTTAAATGCGATCAGTGTGAATACAGTTATAGACAGAAAAATACTTTAAATATACATAAATTAATACATTCTAATAAACGACCTTTTCAATGCGACCAGTGTGAATACAGTTCTAATTGGAAAAGTAATTTTAATATACATAAAATAACACATTCTAATAAACGGCCTTTTAAATGCGATCAGTGTGAATACAGTTGTAGACAGAAAAATACTTTAAATGTACATAAACTAATACATCATAATAAACGACTTTTTAATTGCGACCAGTGTGAATACAGCTGTAGACAAAAAGTTCAGTTGAATTCACATAAATTAACACATTCTAATGAACGACCTTTTAAATGCGGTCAGTGTGAATACAGTTGTAAACAGAAAAAGTCTTTAAATGTACATAAATTAATACATTCTAATCAACGACCTTTTCAATGCGACCAGTGTGAATACAGCTGTAGACAAAAAAAGACTTTAAATGTACATAAATTAACACATTCTAATGAAAATGCATTTAAATGTGAGCAGTGTAAATTTAGTTGTAGCCAAATAAGTATTTTGATTAGACATAAGTACTTTACATGATACCTCAAAGTGAGGTTGAATTATAACAATATTACCAGGCCCCTCTTTCCCACTGGGCACGTGCCCAGGGCGCCGCGATCGATAGGGACCCCCATATCACCAAACAATAACCGATATTTATTACCGAAAAACATATTTATTTCGAAAAAATCAAACGATAATGACATTAATGACTGACTACAATACCTACTTGCTTATTAGCTTTTCCATGTGCGAAGCTCCTCTACTCTAGCCTCAAAATCAGGCTTTCCGATTTCAGCATGTTTAGGATAAATTTAAATATATAAAAATACAATTTAATGGTATACTAATATTACTAATTATCTACACTGTTTTAAAATAAATCATCAGTGAATCAGTTTTTCATATACTTAATTTTTGAAGTGAAGACTTCTTTAGCTCTGTCAAGGTCATAGGGGCCCCATTATCCTAATGTGCCCAGGGCCTCCAATAGATTAAAGACGGCCCTAAATATTACTTAACTCTAGGCTCGGCGTCATGAAATTGCGCATGTAAGCCTTGTTTCACACATACGCGGTTCCATTCGGTTCGGTTCGTTTTCGGTTTCAGCCGAAAACGAATCAAACCCTTTCACACATACACGGTTCTCATACGGTTCATATTAGGTTTTATTTTTTTCCGTAAACTCAGTAGTTATCATGGAGAGAAAGCAAGTTGTTTCCATGTTGTTTCTCTATAAAAAAATTAAAAAATGAAGGAGGAATACTATAATTCATTTCGAGCACCCTCTTATCACTTTACAGCAGGAATTTGGAGCATTCTACACTATTTTCCAGAAACTAAAGAGCATGAAGACGATCCACATCAACATCTAGAAAACCGCATATTTTATTAGAAAATCCGCGACAAAACTTAAAAAAAAGTAACACTCGTTATCAGGTTAAAACCGAAACTAAACCGAGTATGTGTGAACGCGTTCATTGCTTTGTGTTCCCTGGACACGAATTGAAACCTGATTAAATCTGTCCGTGTGGAGGGAGTATTCAGTTCTGTACGGTTTCTATTAGGTACCGAATACAAACTGAATCATCGTTTCACACTTGTCGGCAGCGACCGAAAACGAACCGAACCGAATGAAACCGTATATGTGTGAAATAGGCCTTACTATGTACAACTGACAATGAATAATTCAGGATTGCAATCCCGTGATCCGGCTTAATAATTAAATATCGAAATCCAGGTATTATTAGAAACAAATGAATCTTTATTTATTATATCCTATGATAAACAAGCAAGGTATGTTTTTGTGTATTTTGTGTTATATAATCTTATAAAAGTACCAACTCTGGGAACAAACAAATACTAGATAAAAATCAATGGGCCCACTGGCCCCATTCAGCCCTGGTCTAAAATATAATTACAGTAGAAACCGGTTATAACGACATCGAAGGAACCGAAATTTTAGGTCGTTATAACCGATTGTCGTAATATCCGATAATTCGATTTTTTTAAGTTAATTTATCGTAAAAACTAAAAATTTCATGAGTATGCTGAAATTTTGTAAAATTCACCATCTGTGAGTGAAGATATCGTCAAAATAAAACAAAAGAATAATAAAATATAAAACATTTACGAATACCCGAATACTATAGGTATATTATAATATTGAGAATAGATTAGAATAGAGACACTTTAATAACGTTATTTTACGGAATCATAGTTTGACATTACGAGGTGCGTTCTGATTGGTTACTCTCCACCAATCTTGTACGTATACGATTTGAAATCTACATCTGTTTTCTGTTTATTAGAATTAAACCTAACCTACAAAATATGTATTATGTCAAACAATATTTTTTATTGTACAAAAAATTAAATGCACAAATTATGTCAGACACAATAAAACATCACGGATTATTAAAGGATAAACATAATATTCTTACGTTTAGATTAATGACATAAAAACACAAAATTGTTTTAATTAACGTTAAATAATACATGTGCAAAGAGTATTGCCTATAAAAAATACTATATTTAAAAAAAATTGAAACAAAAGTCGGTCCGTCGTACAAACCGATAAAATTCTCCGAAAATATTGTAAACAGAAAGTCGTTAAAACCGGTATTTCGTTTTAAGCCAGTGGTTTCCAAACTTTATGTAACTACGCCTCCCTTTAAAAAATTTTTATCTCTGGCGCCTCCCCCCCCCCCCTTTATTTCATAAAATTATACAGACATATTTTAAAAAGGTATGAAATGTATTTATTTTTAATGCGATGAATATGTTTGTTTATTAGTACAAACTTCATTAAATCTATTAAGGGGAGTGATTTCACTCTGATTTTTTTTTTATAATTCTATCAGTTTTGCTTTTTCAATAATAGTTGTCAGTCAAAAACTACACAGTAACGTCCCCTTTAGAAACAGAAAAATATAATGTTCTTATAAAAGTTTATTTATAATTATATATTTTTATTTATACACCTTAATGTAATGTTATGAAAATTAAATTTCTCTTAAACTTTTCGCGCCTCCCTTTGCACTAGTCCGCGCCTCCCAGTTTGGAAATCACTGTTTTAAGCGATGTCGTTATCAACGGTATATTATAACAGGCAATCATATGTGATTCAGCCGAGACTTTTATTCTGCATCGTTAGAACCGATGTCGTTATAACCGGTTTCTACTGTAGTTAATACTGGAAATCGTAAACACATTTTATTTCTAAACCAAATAATCTCTAGATAATAAATTAAAACTCATTTTTAGTAAAATCTTTGGAGGCCTGTAGTTCCATAACGAAAAATTTCCGGACACGTGTTTATTAGAAGTTTTTTGCTTAACGTATTTTTCTTTCAGTGCTGAATCACTGAATATTATATTATAACTATTTATACTTATGTGTCTATACTAATATGTAACAGGCTGAATGTACATACTTTTATTTACTTATATTTAAGATTTTACATTTTGAAAAATATTGGAGCCTGCTCGAACTGACGAAAAAATTCACGTCCCGATCATATTTTTCAATAATAAAATAACAATCTTCCCAAATATGAACTTCAAATAACATTGAATTTATGTTAGCAATTTAAAGTCAAATACCAAAAAAAAACTTTATGAAGTGATTTTTACAAAAATCAGAATTATTTTTAATATTTTAATAACGTCTTAAATCGTATAACTGTTCGGACCAACGTACAACGGTTGAGAAACACTGGTATACTTATAGCAGATGTCTCCATTAGTCGCTAGCGAGTGATGTCAGAACTACATGTTCCTGTTGTATGTTGTATTCTACTGATTCTGTGTATTTAATACTTTCTGATAGTTCTCAGTCAGTCAAGTATTAACATATTAAAATAAACATTAACCTCAACATTGAATAAAGTGTGTAATAATGTTACATGTGAAACAAGAACTTACTGAAATTGAAGACGAAACCAATCTTCTACAAGATATTGAAGTTTATGATGAATTTACTATACATTATAAACAAGAATATCAGGTAATTAAAAACATTGTTAATATTGTGTAATGCAGTAATGTATAGTTTTACAATAAATAAATATTAAATGTTTGTAAATACATATCGCATTACACCCATCTCTCGATTTAGTAACCTTCGATTTAATCACCGCTTGATTTAGTAACGGGCCAAACGCACGATTAAGTAACCTTCCCCTATCTCCATCATAATACTACCGTGATTGCTATATATCTATACGAAATTTAAATTTACCAATTAACGCAATATATAATATTGAGTGCTAATATAAAACCTTAAATTTGTTTTTCTTGGATTTTGGAAACTTCGTCCAAAATATAATTAAAAATTAAGGTATTCATTCTTTCTAATTAAAATAATTATAAAAGTCGTTTTTATAGTAACCATCTTGCAGTATTATATCTAATAAACAATATAGTCCAGGAAAAATAGACATAAAAATATATATAGGAAAAAATTTATAACTGGCTAAATTTTTGCATACACCTTACAATTAGTATAAAGTAATAAAGGTACTTAATAATGTGTGAAAGTTTCTCATCGATTTGATGTGTGCAAGTGTCAATTTTGTGGGGTCAATTTTGCTCTGTTCCGACGTAGTAATTTTGGTTAATTTTTTTTTCAAAGCATTGTCAACTAATGTACTTTCGATTCCTATGAAACAGAAAGAGTTATCTCGATCTTGCTGGTTATGTGGAATATATATATTATATATGTTTAACCGCAGCTCTATATTACATTTTACATAAAACGATATCGTATATGCTATGGAAAAGTGCGCCGAGTTATTAATAACTCTTTATAATTCATGAACGGTTTCTCCTACATAAAAACCCGTAGGGTAAAACTATACAATACGCCCCAGTTGACAAAACGCCCCATAGTCCTAGCACTCACACAAACATAGCTATCCTAGAACTTTTAATGCCCATGCTTGCACAACAGTCGTCGGTAACATGGCTGACATCCACGCGTCTCTGTCTTTACTGTTTTAAGAAATATTAAAATATATTGGTTTTTGGCGTTTTGACATTTTGTGGTAAGTTTCAAAAAAATTAATATACTTGAAATTCTTTATTTTTTGTGTTAAACTCACTCACACCATGGTAAAATAGATAAAATTACCTACATATTTAGATTTTGTCGAGCGTCATAACTTAAATGAATAAAAATTATGATAAGGGCATTTTGTAACATGAGTGAGGCATATTACCCAACGGTTGCATTACAAAACGCCCCACCGAAGGGTTTAGAAAAACATTTTTTTCACCAATTTGTTTTGTTCCTAATTAGATAACCCAGTGCCATTTTGTACTTGAAAGACCAAAGTTTCATTTTTAATAAAGACTTTTCAAATACATTCCATGATTTTTTTTTATCATGGTTTAAAAAAAAGTGGAGCGTATTGTATAGTTTTACCCTAGGTTTGGTCACCGTTTTCGTGATATTTGAAAAATACAGTTTTTGTAACTTCATGGTTTAAATATTTTTTATGTTACAGAATATGTTAAATGTCAAAACTTTCGTCTTGACATTGTATTATTGTATTGGGAATAAGTAAGGAATGGTGTATTTCAGTCATTAGTCGAGTCGTGATATATTATTGTTGTCCTGTTAATACATTACAGTACATTAGTTATTGTGTTCATACATTCTGATAAATCTAGTCAAATAAACAAAAAAAAAAACATCCAAGACATACACTAGTGATTTGTTGAGCAATAAGTTACTGAAATGGATTAAAAAGGGAAAGGGCAAAATGATAAAATGTATTACTGCTTCTAGCCCCTTGCATGCGCCATTTTTGACAGAAAAATATATGTTTAGTAAAAACTTCAAGTTTCTACCTTATGTAGTTTACGAGATATTCTACTTTGACTGAAAAAGTGCTATTAACACGTTCGCTGCCGGGTTAGGGAAACAATATTTCACCAGAAGCCACGTAATTTTTCTTGATAATATAGATAAATATTTTCCATTAGTAAAATTAAACGCAATACCTTATAATTTTATTATTACAGAGTACTATACGCATTATGGGTTTTCACGCGATATGACTACACTCGCTTAACACAATGCCGACTAATCCGAATATGAATAATATATTGAATACACATCACGCGCTGGCGCGTGATTGGCTTTTACTGATGGCACCATATCACGCGCCTGCGAATGAATAGAATAATAGAATATAGAATAATAGAGTTACTAACAAGCATAAGCATTGTCAGAAAATCTACATTGTAACGATAATATAATAACCAATTGTTGTTTTACAGAGAGACCTGGAAGTTAAAGAAGAAAATCTGACAGACACCGACATTCAAAATGAGCAAAAAGAAAATGCAGACCTCAGTGATACTAGTTGTACACAAAAAACACAATTGTATAAACATAAATCAACACAATCTAATAAACGACCTTTTAAATGTGATCAGTGTGAATATAGTTGTAAACAAAAGTCACATTTGTATACACATAAATTAACACATTCTAATAAACGACCATTTAAATGCGATCAGTGTGAATATAGTTCTAATCGAAAAGATAGTTTTAATTCACATAAATTAACACATTCTAATAAACGACCTTTTAAATGCGACCAGTGTGAATACAGTAGTAAACAAAAAGCTCATTTGTATAGACATAAATTAACACATTCTAATGAACGACCTTATAAATGTGATCAGTGTGAATATAGTTGTAATCAAAAATCTGATTTGACTATACATAAATTTGTGCATTCGAATAAACGATCTTTTAAATGTGACCAATGTGAATACAGTTGTAAATACAAAAACACTTTAAAGGCACATAAATTAAGACATTCTAATGCATTTTTATTTAAATGTGACCAGTGTGAAATTAGTTATAGCTCAAAATCTAATTTGTATAAACATAAATTAACACATTCTAATAAACGACCATTTAAATGCGATCAGTGTGAATATAGTTCTAATCGAAAAGATAGTTTTAATTCACATAAACTAACACATTCTAATGAACGACCTTTTAAATGTGATCAGTGTAAATATAGTTGTATTAAAAAATTCGATTTGAATACACATAAATTTAAACATTCGAATAAACGACCTTTTAAATGCAACCAGTGTGAATATAGTGTCAGAAGAAAAAGTAGTTTGAATAGACATAAATTAACACATTCTAATAAACAACCTTTTAAATGCAACCAGTGTGAATTTAGTTCTAGTCGAAAAGATAGTTTGAATAGACATAAATTATCACATTCTAATGAACCACCATTGAAATGCGACCAGTGTGAATACAGTTGTAGCGAAATGAATAGTTTAATTAGACATAAGTACTTTACATGATACCTCAAAGTAAGGTTGAATTATAACAATATTAATTACACTCAGCACTCTATAAAACTACCTTCTACTGAACGACCGCTCCATGCAACGACTTGTCGACAGTTATATGCAACGACCTTCCTCCATCCCCACCATAATGCTACCGTGACTGTTATATTTATGTGCGAAATTTAAATTCACCAATTAACGTTAAAGTCGGCACGGTTGTGGGTGCCCCTCTAGCCGTCGTTCGGTAGAATGGTTGAATTACCGATGCCGTCGTTGTATAGACTGTGATAAATGTAACTCTAAGCTCTGGGTATAATTATAGGCAGCGTACAAGTTTTAATGCTTCCGCGGTGATTTTCATATGCATTTTTGGCTTCTGGGTATAATTATAGGCAACTATTTTGTAGTGTTTGTCTTATTTTGTGGTGTTTAATTTATATTACAAATAATTTCTGTTTTGGTTGTGTCATAGTGAGTAAATTTTCTGTCTATTTCCTCGTTGACAGTTTTTATATTCCGTAAAAAGTTTCACTTCTAACGCTGTTAGTTTTCGACTGACGCTTTAATTTTTTTAATTATTTTATTTAAATTCAATATTTTAGACTTTAGAGATTAATGTCCGGTATTATAAACGACCTAGCTTTGCAAGCTAGCAAGCACTCTCAAACGAGATACCAAACTTATATGACAGTTCTGTTGATGACTTTGACGGATTTCGCGCAAGCGTTGTATGTAAAAACCAACGGTATTAAAACAGTTGTGCTATTATGAAAATTATTTTATACGGTCAGAGTCGCCAACTGTGTTACAATACGTTGAAATGTCACTGCTCTAAATTCCATAACTAATCCATAGATACTATAACAGTGCTTGCAAGCTAACAAATTTTGCTAGGTCGTTTATAATACCGGACATAATTCAAATAATAGAGTAAAGTCGGTAGATATGGAACACCATTTATGTGTTGTTGTATTTTTCATTTGTTCTTATTGTGATCGGCTCGTGTATTGTTCTTTTTGATTACATAGATTACGTTTAAATCATCAAATGATTATCAATTTTATAGTCATTTTTTGTATTTATGTAAGATGATAAATTAAAAAAAATGCATTTCCAGTGAGGTTTAAAAGCTTTGGATAATATATTAGATCGATGTTATTATTACAATTATTTTTGAGTCCACCAGCAACATTTCAACTATTTAAACCTTAACATTCTCCAATATTGCATATGGGAATTAATATTTTAGTTATTTATTTATATTTATAATGTTTATTTGTTATTAGAAAAATGACATTATCTCTATATTTACTAGCTCACAAAATCTTCAATAATATATGGTAACAATTATAATTAGCAACAACAAATACTAAAATATACAAATATACAACAACAATAGCATTTTAAATTGAGAAATTGAAAACAACATTGTAAAATAGCAATATCTATCTTATGTAACCTTAAGTCTTGTTTTTTATACAAATGTTTGATTATTAATAAATAAATAGAGTTTTTAAGAGATTGTATTTTTATTGAATCTCCTGTTTTTGCAACAAGATTTGGTAAGTTTTGTCTGAAGTCACTACATTAAATCATATACAAGGTTTGTTCAAAAAAAAGGTCACTTTTATTTTTTTTTTCGAAAATTATTTATTTATTCATCAATATTTATTTTGTGCCTTTGAAAGTAATCCCTCTCAGATATAATACACTTGTGCTAGCGATTTTTCCAATCCTCGAAGCACTTCTGATATGCGCTTTTTGGTATGGTCTTGAGCTCTTCCAGCAATGCGGTCTTTATCTCCTAAATCGTGGCAAAACGCCGTCCTTTCTTGGGTTTTTTCAGTTGTGGGAACAGGAAAAAAGTCGCAGTGGGGCATGTTCGGTGAAAACAGTAGCTTAGTCATGATTACGGTGTTGTTTTTGGCCAAGGTTAGTAAATGACTAGGTTCGCTTACTTGTGACGTCACCATGAAGTTCTTTTCTACCTTCTTGATTTTTTTATTTATCTATGATTTTAACTGTCATAATATTAAACACAAATCACAAATAATTATAATTAATATCATGTGTGAAGCTTCGCTATAGCAATAAATGAATAGCACAAACACAGAACACAATAATAAATCAATCACAATCAAATTTATATTATGACAGTTTGACAGCGTTGGCGACCATTTGAAATCTAGAAGGTTGAAAAGAACTTCATGGTGACGTCACAAGGCCAGTAAGCATACCTAGTCATTTACTTACCTTGGTTTTTGGCCAAAAACTATTGCTCATGCGACGAACAAACTTCGCTGCCACACGTTTCATGCCCAAAACATAAAAAAAAATTGCATGGTATGAGCCAACCGATATGCCGACATCCTCAGCAACATCTCCAATAGTGATTTGACGATTTTCCATATCAATTTTCTTCACTGCTTCAACGTTTTTATCGGAATTGTTGACGTGCTGAGGAGTCCAAGGCAGACATCGCCATTAACCCTGGATGGGTAGACGTCAAATTTAAGCCGAAAAGAATAGACGTTCGTAAAATTGACTACTACAATATAATTTTTGGTTTTCTAATAAATTTATGGCAAAAAAAAAGTTTTGCTTTTAAAATCTTTTGATTTATGTATTTACAAAAATACCGAAATACGAAAGATTAAAATATAAGCTTAGTAATATAAGTTTACAGCGAATCGACAAACGAAAGAAAGTATATCATTGGATCAAGCATTGAGACGAATGAGATCTTTTTGACATTCACAGCATATCCTTTTACGTACATATTTCGACTAAAATTTACGTAAAAGAGTAGACGTGAAAGATACGATGTGACTTGTCGATCTATGGCTCTCTCTAGAAAAATAGCAAACACTGACACCTGTCCTTGGCAGAGGTTGAAGACGAACTATTAAACGAGGCATATCTTCCTGCTCGGCTCCCCACCCCATCTTGATTTCCCTGTAGAGGGCGTTGTGTAAATGTAGTCGTAATTATTACGAACGTCTACCCATCCAGGGTTAACATCTCGGCCTTCTGTGAAAAGCTTGTACCACTTAGATGGTACATTTTTTTACTCAAAGTAGACACGCCAAATGCCACAGTCATCATTTCAAGTGCGTTGGATCACTTAATTTTATTTTTCATTCAAAATTTAATACAAATTCTTTGATCCATGATTCTTGAAAAACAAACTAAAAATGCAAAATGGCTGATTATGTCAACAAATGTTGGGAACATGTGTACAAAACATCTGTTAAAAAAATCGAGAATCGGATGTACGTAGCCCGAGAAATTTGAAGTCACCTCGTATATAACAACTGTTTAACTTGTATATGATTAAATCTCAAGTCAATGCTAAGACTGAGTTATTCGGGATTGCAATCCCGGGATCCTGCTTAATAATTTAATATTGAAATCCAGGGATTAGATACAAATGAATCCCGGGATTTCTTTATAAGTATTATTTTCCAAAATACTGGTTTCATGGTATTGAAATTCTTAACTAACTGGGTTTAGTTTTAGAAAATACTAACATCGGAATATTTAAATAATTTTAAGATTTTACAAAATTTTGAAAAATAATGGAGCCTGCATGAACTGGCGAAGAAATTCACGTCACGATCATACTTTTCAATTGTAAAATAACAATCTTGTCAAATATGTACTTCAATAACATTGAATTTATGTTAAAAATTGTAATTCAAATATAAAAAAGATACCTAATTAAACGAATTTTACAAAAATCACTAAAATTAGAATTATTTTTAATATTTTAATTACTATATTCGATCTGTCATTTTAGTTTTTTATATATTTGTATACAATTTGATATCAGTGTCCTCAAAAAAAACTTATAAAATGAATTTTATTTAAATCGTATAACTGTTCGGACCAACGTACAACGGTTGAGAAACACTGGTATATGTACCTAAAAATATAAAGGATAGGCAATTTCCTATTCACCGTATGTTCTATAGTCCGCCATATTGATTGGAGACCAAGCTTCTATTTGATATCCAGTTGTTTTCGCGTGTTTTTATAGTATTTTTTTGATTATTCGTTTTGTTTATTATTTATAAACATGGTTAATTGTGTTGCTTTTGGTTGTAAAAACCGTTCAGAAGAAAAGAAAGCTGGAGTAACGTTTCACCGGTAAGTAAATATTTTTTCAAATTTACTCCACGTGTACTTTTTCAATTTTTAAAAGCAAGGATATTTAAAAAATATGTATTTCAACTTATATTTTTGTAGTTAAATCTTAATAAAACATCATTTTATAATTTATTTTGTATACTATTAACATTTTCATTCATGTTTATTATTCGTTATCATAATTACTGCTGTGTTTATTATGTTTTTGCCAGTGGCGTCGGTGTTTTATCTTACCGTGTAGTTATAAAACTACATATATAAATGGATAAACGTATGTTTGTACAGTTATATCTACTTATTACTTATGAGAATTATGTATATCAAATACACCATCAGTATTATTTAATGAACTAAATATTAATAATTATATATTTAAGATTTCCTGTGGATGCAGCTAAGAAAGAAGAATGGATTAAAGCAATTCAACGTTCAAATTGGCAACCGACAGTTTATAGTCGATTATGTTCGGAACATTTTGAAGAATGTTGTTTTGATAAAACTTCACCGTTTCGCACTTATTTATCAAAAGATGCTGTTCCATCAATATTTTCTACATTAAGGCAGCCTTTGAAAAAGGTAATTAATAAATTATATTGTCAATTATTCATTGTGTTTGAGTTGTTGATATATTTAAAGATAACACAGCCACACAAAAAAAAATATTTTTTCGGGTCTGGAGGTCAGACCATATTTCCTATATGTTTTCAGGGTCGCTGAATCCGAATCTGAGGTCCAAAAAAAACCAGCACGTCAGGGTTCTGACATAACCTCAAAAAACCTCATACAAAATTTTATTCGAGTGCGGGGGTCTGACCATGTTTATTATATGTTTTTTTGGTCGCTGAATCCGAATCCGAGGTCCAAAAAAAACCCAGCATGTCAGGGTTTTGACATAACCTCAAAAACTTCATAAAATTTATGAACTCAAAAATTAAATGATTGGAATAGACGATCTAAAAACCAGACGCATAAATCAAATGTCAGACTCTTGTTTGCTACTATAGTGGGTTCTTTTCTCATTAAAAGATCTTTTTATACTTCAGAGTTTTACTATGAAGTTTTTGAGGTTATGTCGAAACCCTGACATGCTGGGATTTTTTGGACCTCGGATTTGGATTCAGCGACCAAAAAAACATATAATAAACAATGTCTGATCCCCGGACTCGAATAAAATTTTGTATGAGGTTTTTTGAGGTTATGACAGAACCCTGACGTGCTGGGGTTTTTTTGGACCTCGGATTCGGATTCAGCGACCCCGAAAACATATAGTAAACATGGTCTGACCTCCAGACCCGAAAAAGTATTTTTTTTTGTGTGGCTGTGTAATTTATAATTTTTCAAATGCATTAACATATAAATTCTTGGCTGTTCAAAGGTCAAAATCAAGGTAGTGAATAATTAAAAAATATATATATTTTCAGATTATGAAAAGAAATACAGCTACTCAACAAAGGAGTAGTGACGTTAGTCCTACTAGAAAAATTAGAGAAAAATTAAATCGCTGTATTTTAAAAAATCGACGCCAATCAAAAAACATTAAAATACTAAAGCAAAAAGTCCGTCGGTATAAAAAGAAAATTACTACTTTAAGTAATTTGTACAAAGAACTGAAAAAACAAAATTTGCTGTCAGAAGAACATGTATGTATTTTGGAAAATTTACCAAAATTTCATGAATAGTCCAGTCAATATAATATTTGAGCTAGAAAAAAATGACGGAGTACGTTTTTTTCAAGAAATTGGTAGATTTCAATGTATATAACACGTGACAACTTTTCCTCCCCTTCACACTTTCTAGGGGTTTACAAAGCTGTCTAAAATCAGTTATTTGGGTATACCACTGGGGCTGTCAGTTTTAGAAGAAAACAGGTTTAATAAATCTTAAAGCTGATAAAATTACGAACAAAACAGTGTTTTTAAAAATTATGTAACATAAATAGTTAATGAAATAGAGCCCGCGAAAAAATCATTTAGCGACGTCGCGTTTGGAGATTATGCCTGAAATGTAGAGTTACGTTCGACCGCTGTGTTTAATATGTATTTAATTGAATTTCAAAATGAAATTTTAAATTATAATAGTGAAAAGAGTGCCCTAAATAATGCTCGGCACCTAATGTCGGAATCTCGAAAAATGTTTAAGTTATAAGCACTCAAAGTTCTAGATATTAAAAAAATTTAAGGAAAATTATTCATGTTTTTCGACGACCCCAGAGAAGACCTTCTACACCGAATAAATTAAATTCCAGCTAGGAATCTATAGAACATTCAATGCCCTAAATAATGGTTTCTATCTGACCATGATTATTTTAAAATTATTCAAGTTATAGGTAAATATCTAAAGACAAATTTTTTAACAAAAACTTTTAATTTACACTGTTTTTGAATACAATAGTGATTACTACTTAAATTATGTGCTTTATATATTTTCCCATTATTTGAACAATTTTAAAGTAATCATGGTCGGACAAAAACCATTAATTAGGGCAATAAATTTTCTATGGATTCCTAGCTGGAATATATTTTATTCGGTGTAGAAGGTCTTCTCTGGGGTCGTCGAAAAACATGAATAATTTTCCTTAAATTTTCGTAATATCTAGAACTTTGAGTGCTTATAACTTAAACATTTTTCGAGATTCCGACATTGGGTGCCGAGCATTATTTAGGGCACTCTTTTCTCTATTATAATTTAAAATTTAATTTTGAAATTCAATTAAATACATATTAAACACAGCGGTCGAACATAACTCTACATTTTAGGTGTTATTATTAAATTCGACGTCACTAAATAATTTTTTCGCGGGCTCTATTTCATTAACTATTTATGGTACATAATTTTTAAAAACACTGTTTTGTTCGCAATTTTATCAGCTTTAAGATTATTAAACCTGTTTTCTTCTAAAACTGACAGCCCCAGTGGTATACCCAAATAACTGATTTTAGATAGCTTTGTAAACCCCTAGAAAGTTATGCACCCCCCTGTGAAGGGGGGGAAAAGTTGTCACCATGTTCTATACATTGAAATCTACCAATTTCTTGAAAAAAACGTACTCCGTCATTTTTTTCTAGCACCACCCCTATACGAAATTGTCTACTGACTGGACTAAAAGATCTTCTTCAGAAGAAGATTTATAAAAAAAATCTTATTCAATGGAAATTAGAAAATTTGCATTGACATTAAATTTTCTTTCACCAAAAGCATACTCATATGTTAGAAATGAATTTAATTCATGCTTGCCTCATTCCAGAACTCTTGAAAATTGAAATTGTCTTAACACAGTCGATGCAAAACCAGGGTTTACCAAGGAATCACTTATTGCACTTAAAGCGCAAGTAGAAGTGTCACAACGGCCAATTCTGTGTTCTTTGGTAATAGACGAAATGTCTATAAGACGACATGTCGAGTGAGATGGTAATTCTTACCATGGCCATGTTAATTTTGGAGTGGATTTTGATGACGATTCCATTCTATTGACCAAAAGAAGCGTTTGTAATGCTAGTGGTATGTGTAAATGGGTCATGCAAATTGCTTGTTGGGTATTTTTTTTACAGACACATTAAGTGGTTTACAAAAATCGAATTTGATTTTACAATGTTTGGAGCTTCTTAAAGAAACGGGAATAATTATTACTTCAGTTACATTTGATGGACATAGAACCAATATAGCTATGGCAACTGCATTGGGCTGTCGAGTCCATATAGAAAATATAAAAAATATTTTGAAGTGGATAACAAAAAAATTTGTATTTTTTATGATCCATGTCATGCTATAAAGTTAATACGTAACACGTTGGGTGACAAGAAAATTTTAAAAGATAAGGATGGAAATTTTATCAACCCTTGTGTTGCCACCCAAAAAAACTCACAGCATCTGCCACCGTTTATACCTATGGCTCTCTGATACCTTTGCAATTCTTAACAACTTGGCTTTTCTAACTTAAAAGACTGCCGACGAAATAATTAAAAAAATAAAAATACAGTAAATTAGTAGAAATTTTTTTTTTCAGTTTCATATTCGCTGGGTGCAAAGTAGGTAGTGGGGGAAATGAAATCGATCACAGCGCACAACGTGACAAAAAATAACACTTTGGTTGGACTGTCATTTTTAATAGGCTCGTTTTTAACTGAAAATAGAAAGGTCAACATGGTTAATCCCACTATAGACTATGTGCAAGGGGGTGGAGTTAGAAATAATGTTGATGCGGGTGTTCGTGGTGAGCAATATTGTAAAATTATCGGCGCCAAAATTTGAGGTTATGCTGTCAATGTAAACGAATTAATTATTTCTCTATTATACGCCATAATTAAAGAGAAAAGATACCCAAAATAAATAATTTTCACGTACCTTTTATGCTATACTATTTATATTATATGCAAACAGCTAAATTAAATGATATTTGTTTAATAAAAAACTTCACGGTATTAAACATATTAAACAATGATAAAAAGAGAGTTGAATCCATTCAATCCTTCTCTATTACCCGCTAGCGGCGCTAATAGACTTCGTGCACATAGCCAATAGTCATAAATAATCATCTAAAATGTATGTATTACGATATTTTATTGAAATTATTTATTTGTTAATAAGCCAAAGTCCACCCAAGTTGCTACTAAAGTCCACCCGTTAGTTGGCGCTGTCATCGCGCACGCTGCGAATATGGTACATACATTATGTATTTGACTCATAAGTAAGAACAATCGACAAAATCAAATATTTAAAGTTTTACATTAAAAATACAAATTATTATTGGTCTAGTGATATTTCCTGGTACTAAATAGTTGCTAGGTTTGTAAAGATTCGCTCGACAGCCAACAGATGTCACTAGATGTTCTTAAGGGGGTAGATGCACTCAGAAGCGTAAAAAAAGGTCTATTTTAAAAAATTTATTTTTTACAGTAATTAAGTTTATTTTACAAAATAAATTATACAGAGTTTTTATATAATGCTTTAACTTAACATTTATGAAAAAAAAATTATATATATGGGACGTTCTTTGTCAAACGGAACAAGGCTGTATCCAAAATTCATGTTGATGGATTTTAGTGATCTTGGTCTTAAAATGTTCGTTATCGATCCTTCTTTATGGAGGAGTGTGGCCTTTTGAAAAATTTCAAAATGGCGGCTCAATGTGGCGGCCAGAAGTCAGCGAAAAATCAAGATACTGGAGAAAAATATTCGTAAAAGAAAAAATTTACGACCGATTCGATTGGTTTTGGGTGCAAGTTGTTTGTAATTGACAGCCCAAAAAAGTTGGATAGGTAGGTTGGCGAAATCCAACATGGCGGATCCAAGATGGCGGCTGAAAACTGAAAATGAAAAATCAAGACATTGACTAAAGTTTTTGACATTTAACCTAATTATATTGGTCTCAAATGTTGAGTTTCAATCATTCATTACATATACAGGTTATTATGAATTCAAAATATAAAATGGCGGCTTCGATTAATCTCAAAATGTAATAAAATCGGTAAAAAATGGTTAAATATAGGTGGAAATAGTCCCGAACTAGTATATTGATTAATTATATTATATTAATATTAAAAAAAAAAAATTTAATTAAAAAAAAATTTTTTTTTTTTAAATTAAAAAATTTTTTTTTTTTATTCTGACCAATTCTGAGCGCGGATTCGTATTCAGAATGAAGAAAACAACAAGTTTCGCTTAAGAATTTCAAGTAAATGGGTTGTGTGAGTTCATTTGACAGTGGGTTTTTCCTTATATATGGCATTTCTTTACGCCATTTTGACTCCGCCATATTTGATTTACAATGTTTGATTTCATGATACAAAAAAACAATCATTTGACGTTCTATGAACCATCAATATACTCGTTCGGAACTGTTTCCACCAAAATTTCACCGTTTTTTACCGATTTTATTACATTTTGAGATTAATCGAAGCCGCCATTTCATATTTTGGATTCATAATAACCTGTGTATGTAATGAGTGATTGAAACTCAACATTTGAGGCCAATAAAATGAGGTTAAGTGTCAAAAACTCTTGTCAAAGTCTTGATTTTTTCATTTTTCGACGATTTTCAGGTTTCAGCCGCCATCTTGGATCCGCCATGTTGGATTTCGCCAACCTACCTATCCAACTTTTTTGGGCTGTCAATTACAAACAACTTGCACCCAAAACCAATCGAATCGGTCGTAAATTTTTTCTTTTACGAATATTTTTTTCCAGTATCTTGATTTTTCGCTGACTTCTGGCCGCCATATTGAGCCGCCATTTTAAAATTTTCCAAAAGGCCACACTCCTCCATAAAGAAGGATCCATAACGAACATTTTAAGACCAAGATCACTAAAATCCATCAACATGAATTTTGGATACAGCCTTGTTCCGTTTGACAAAGAACGTCCCATATATATATATATATTATTTATTAAAATATCGCCATATTGGTTGGATCCTCTCCCGCGAGTAGTGTTTCGCGGTGACGATCACAGCAGCCTTCTGGATCATCGGAATTCAAAAAACCAAGGTGAAACCTTTAGTTTAATAATAAATCCAGTCTTTAATCGAAGCTTTTTTTTTTTTTTTAAATTCACAAAATGGTGGCATTCGAAACTTTGGACTCTGATTTTCGATAAAAAGTTAAAAGTTAATTGTTTAAAAAATATAGTAATTGTCAACAAAAATCAATATCCTTCGATTAAAGACTAGTTCTTAATGCCAAAAAGATAATATTAAAATTTCATCAATATCCACCGAATGGTTTTCGAGTTATATTGGTCACCGAATGAAAAAACACAGTTTTGAGAAAAATTTGTTTAAAGTTTTTTAAAAGTAGATCTTGTTTAATTTTGGTGTTAAGTATCTAATTGAATGGAAAAAGTTAAATTTTGCGTAATTTTATCTGTTGAATCCGAATATCACATTTTTTTGCTGATAATTTGAACATTTAATTGTTTATAGCTAATTGTTTAAATAATTTCTTTGAAAAATTTCATTTTTTTAAATTGATTTTTTATTTTCGTATATTTTAAGAATTTTTAAAGCGAAAGTATTCTTTACAAAATTTGGTTAAATTCAATATTCATCGAGCTATTAAACTTTGAAAAATTTTTGCTAGAAAAATTTAGTCTGACTAGCTTACACTCGTTTATCACATAAAATTTTTAGCCTAATAGAATTATTTAGATATTGATATTGAATCATCAATACCTGGACCATCTAATAGAGCTTCTGCAGATTTTGATAATAGGCGTGACAAAACCGGGCGCTTACAGCTACCTGCTCTATAGAACAGGTAGCGGATTGTAGCTCGATTGTGACCTTAGTCACAATCGAGAGGTTTAATGTTGCTTCAGTAATTACTAAATATCTTGAAAACTATTCATCGGATTGACTTGAAATTTTCAGAGAATATTCTTAAAACATCATACTTTAAGAAAATAAAAAAAAAATCGATTTTTCAAAAATTCTAAGTGCATCTACCCCCTTAACCGATAGCTATACGTTATAATATTGGTTGTGCCACATATGGCACTGTATGCAATGTAGGGTTAAGGCTGTAATAGGTATGTTGAAGTTTTCTATTTAATTTGATCATTATTTAAAAAATACTTAAAGTAGTATAATATGCATTAGAGATTGGTAATTCATTCTTTTTACAAGCTTTTACTTAACTTCACATGTATGTCCCGTGGTACAAATCTTGCGACCGATTTTTAACGAACTTCCCGTCGTACGATTTTCGTCAAATTTTGAAATATGGTGTATTCTCCGTGACAATGCACTTTTTTATCATTTTTATAGCTATGTTATTTTATTATAAGGTCTTTTTTGATGTATCTAATACATCCAATAATATGCTTGCGTTTATAATTTTTCGTAGCCATGGTTACTTTTTATAATAAAAATAATTATGTCGAATGTCAAATAGAATTTAAAAGTAGCGGTTATTTTAGTTTGTAGCCCTAAGTTGTTTGTGTAGTTCTAAAATTTAAATTTAAAAGTTACTTTATGAAGTGCTAAAAAATATAAATACTCAATTTACGACTGAGTTCCATAATGTCAATTTTTAGTGTAGTTAAAATAAAAATTTGACAAAATAACACTTGTATTAAAAGAAATCCACATACGAGGGAATGAAACATTGGAAATTTATTGTAAGGTAAGATTTTTATGTATTCATAGACACTTTTATAGTTATAGCTGATTTCGATATCAACGTTTTTAATGTTCGCAAAGAAAAATTAACGGGATTAATAACTAACGTAAAAAAATTCAACAGTAGATTGAGAATGTTATTTTAAGCAAAAAAATTTAAATTTCATAACTATATGACAATGGGTTCTCTAGATATTAAACATAAATTTTTGGTACAATTTTTGGAAGGCTGTAGCTCTTTCACGAAGAATTTTCGGAAACATGTTCATATGAAGTTTTTTGCTTAAAATAACATCCTCAATCCACTGTTAAGAACTTCTTTAACTATAGTTCTAATTCATTCTTTATTTGTAATTTTGAATTTTTTTTTTTTTTTAAATAAGTAATTCTTATTTTTTTAGTCGTTTGGTTGGTTAATTAGATAGTTCTGTATAAAATATTGTTTTTTATAATAATTTTCTCTTCAATTAAACCACTTTGTTTTTCGCAGAAAGTATTTTTGTTAGATATTAATAATTTTATTAAAATTTTAATATTCATAACTATTTTCTATAATGTTGTAAACTTTATTTTCAATGAAAATTGATTTAAAACTCACAAATTATATTTTAATTTACGTAAACGATGTTCATGTATTTAAAACCTGATGCTTATGTAAATATATAAATAATGATTTATTGTTAGTGACGTTAAAAATATTTATTTGTTTGAAATTAAAAAGATTCTTAAAATAAGAAAAATTAATAAGTAAATAGTAATCATTATAAACTTTGATATTTTAATTTTCATCAAAATGTAATTTTTATTATATTTCAATGAATTTATTCCGATGAGGTTTTAAAAACAAAATATGGTTTTTAGTCTTCTGATGTAATGAATATGTAATAAGTATAATTAAAAGAATTAAATGACCTATGGCTAAAAATGAATACCCAAAATAAAAAATTAGAAAAAAAAACTTTTTTTCAAAAAACAAGCTTTTATATACATATAATATACATGTGCACTAAAAAGTAAAAAATAAATTTTCAAACTATCCCTTTATTTTTTAGCTCACAAAGTCTTCCAGAATTATTATGACTAAAAAAGCTTGTGGCGTTCATTTAATATTTAGAAATATCTAGTATACAGGGTGATTCAGCACTGTCGTGCCAAACTTGAACAGTAGATTGAGAAAAATATTTTAAGCAAAAAACTTTCAATAAACATGTGTCCGGAAATTATTCCTTAGGGAACTACAGGCTTCCAAAGATTTTACTAAAAATTAGTTTTAATTTAATATCTAGAGAACCCTTTGTGATAGAATTATGAAATTTAGTATTTGGTTTAGTAATAACATCTGTTATCGATTTCTAATATTAACCAATTATATTTTAGGCCAGGGCTGTATGGGGCCAGTGGGCCCATCGATTTTGATCTTGTAATTGTTTGTTCCTTAATTTTTTTCGTGAGTTGATACTTTTATAAGATTATATGACACAAAATACACAAAAACATACTTTGCTTGTTTATCATAGAATAAACCGTTTTCGAGTAATATCGATGGAAATGAAAGCATGCAGAATTTAACTAAATACGGATGTTTGAAATTACAAAAAATAAATTTATATTCTTATTCTATGATTAAAGGTAAGAATAAAGTTCATTTAAATTAACCTCGTAATATGAATCCTGTAAGATCTAAAGCCAGTTCTTTTACTGTTACATGAACTTTATTAACATGACTAAAAAAACAAACTTAAAATGGCTATTTGTTGATATGGATGGATTTTCGGAGGTTTATTTAAATGAACTTTATTCTAACCTTTAATCATAAAATAAGAATATAAATTTATTTTTTGTAATTTCAAACATCCATATTAACCCATATTATCCTAGCGCCCCATTTAAGGTGCACTAACATTTTAACGTCAAACACCTAATATTTAAATACTGGCGGGTAAATTCGAATAATTGTCGTTATCTCGATGAGTTGGTCTATGACACAGTATTCATCAACAATTAAAACGTGCGTCAGTTGTTTTAGTATAATTGGTGAAAGTGAGTGAATTTCAGCGAATATGAGTTCTAGAAAAAGGTAAGTTATTACATAAATGTATTATTTTGTGAAATTATATAAATATTGTTATTTTTATTGTTAAACTTCAAACTTTTATTTAGCAAATAGATAATAACGATATTTTATTTTTTTTGTATATATTTTGTAAGTTTTACATGACGCCCCATTTGAGGTGCACTGGGAACAGCAGGCACCATACACATTTTTTGAGGGTTTAGATGACTTATGTTTTAATAATATTTTTTTGTTTCCAGGCTAAATGTCAACGAGATTATATCGGCTCTAGAGGAGGATAGTGATATAATTTCAGCAGATATATTTATTACACCACCGGAAAACAATGATTTGAGTGATGAAGACAGCGGAGATGAGAATTCAGGAGATATTGGCAATCTTACTGGTCGACAATTATTGGCTGAAGCTGAGGTGCGGTGTCAAGTACCAACAGTACAGGGGTCACTGCAAACTGTCGAAGGAATTCCGTTCATGAGCCAGGATGATCAAAATAACCAACCATCGACGTCTTCGTTTCAGGAACCTTCCGCTAAGAAAGCTAAAATTATCGTTAGTAGGAAATGGAGACAAAAAGATATAATTCCAAAACCTGAAAGGGAGTCAACTGTGCCAAATTTCGTTTTGAACAAAGATAACTATATAGAATTTTTTGAGATGTTTTTCGATGATGATGTTTATGAATTGTTACGTTCTAGTACAGAAAAAAATGCAATAATGAAGGGTTTAGTCCATTTCCGCGTTACAACTGAAGAAGTTAAAAATTTTGTGGGTATTCTGCTTTTATCAGGTTACAATAGCACTTCACGATACAGATTGTACTGGGACCAGAGTATTGATACTCATCATCCAGGAGTTGCTTCATGTATGACTCGTAATCGATTTGAAGAGCTTCTACGTTACTTTCATGCCTGCGATAATAGTTGTCTTCCTTCCGATGACAAATTTGCTAAAGTTCGACCTCTGTGGGATCTGATGAATGAAAGATGGCTAAAGTATTTTCCTGGGGATAAACATTTATCAATTGATGAGTCAATGGTACCATATTTTGGTAAACATGGAACTAAACAACACATTCATGGCAAACCAATCCGTTTTGGGTATAAGATTTGGTCAATGTGCACACGATTGGGTTATCTCATTTATGGAGAGCCTTACCAGGGAGCCAAGACTGGCAATACAAATCCAAACCTAGGCGTAGGTGGTTCTGTTGTGACCAACTTGATATCAAAACTTCCAGATAATGAAAAGTACAGTTTTTACGTTGATAACTTTTTTACATCTTTACGTTTATTAGATGAAGTAAAACAAATGGGGCACGATCTCACGGGAACGCTACGGGCTAATAGACTTGAAAGAGCGCCGTTGAAAGATATAAAAGAGATGAAGAAAACTGCCAGAGGTTCTTACCATCAAGTTACGGATGTCAATTCCGACACCACTTTGGTCCGTTATAATGATAATAATATTGTAACTATAGCTTCAACAGAAAGCGGTGTTCAGCCACTTGGTAAAGTGAAACGTTGGTGCAACAATAAACGAGTAGACGTCGATCAACCCCATTGCTACCAACTATACAACAAGTTCATGGGTGGCGTCGACCGACTAGATCAAAACGTTGGAAAGTATAGAATCGCGATAAGGTTGAAGAGATGGTACTGGCAAATGATGATGTTTCCTATAAACGTGTGTGCTAACAACGCATTTCAACTATATCGACTTTCACCTGCAGGACAACCCAAAGATGCTCATGATTTTTTGTCTTTTACAAGATACATAGTTCAGACGTATCTTATTCTTGGTAAAGCATCTTCTTCTCTTCCAAAACGAATCGAGCTCAAGTTACCAATGACACTCAAGAAAAAACTTCCTGATTCAATTAGACTGGATGAAAAGGGACATTATATCGTCAAAAATGAGACTCATATTCGATGTCGTCAATGCCATAAAAATACTAAGTTTAAATGCAGCAAATGTGGAGTTGGTTTGCATCAACATTGTTCCCAAACATTTCATACTACTAAATAATTTTTTTTTCAACCTTTTAAATTGATATATGGTTTATTACATGATTTTAAATATTCATTTAGTAATAAAACAAATTTGTGAAAATAGCTTTGTTTGTTTTTTCTTCATACAAATCCCATTGGCATATTCTCCCAACGCCCCATTTAAGGTGCGGTCCTGAAATTCATTATAAATAATACATAAAAAAATAAAAAAAATATTTTTGTCTGTTTTAGAAGCCCCTTTTTCGAAATTAGTAAAAATACTTAAAAAATTTATTGATTTTAATACCTTGGGATAATATGGGTTAAGTTAAATTCTGCATGTTTTCTTTTCCATCGATATTACTTGAAAACGGTTTATCCTATTGTAAACAAGCAAAGTATGTTTTTGTGTATTTTGTGTCATATAATCTTATAAAAGTACCAACTCAGGAAAAAAATTAAGGAACAAACAAATACTAGATCAAAATCGATGGGCCCACTGGCCCCATACATCCCTAGTCTAAATTATAACTAGTTAATATGAGAAATCGATAACACTTATTATTACTAAACCAAATACTGAATTTCATAATTTTATCACAAAGGGTTCTCTAGATATTAAATTAAAACTAATTTTTAGTAAAATCTTTGGAAGCCTGTAGTTCCCTAAGGAATATTTTCCGGACACATGTTTATTGGAAGATTTTTGCTTAAAATATTTTTCTCAATCTACTGTTCAAGTTTGGCACGACAGTGCTGAATCACCCTGTATACTAAGTATGTAGGTAATGTAGCAAATCAAAATGGAACTTAATGTAATATTTTGACAAATTAATTGAAAATATATAAGGTAGTTTGTTTTCGGTAACTATCCATGTAGAATCTAGAAGAAATTATATAACCTGGAATTTTATGTAATATTTTGAAATATTCGTTTAAAGTAGCTAAATGTAGTTTTTCTTTGTTGATCTTTTAATAACTTTTTCTATTTCTAAATATTACATTAAATATTAAATGAACGCCACAAGCTTTTTTAGTCATAATAATTCTGGAAGACTTTGTGAGCTAAAAAATAAAGGGATAGTTTGAAAATTTATTTTTTACTTTTTAGTGCACATGTATATTATATGTATATAAAAGCTTGTTTTTTAAAAAAGTTTTTTTTTCTAATTTTTTTTTACTAATCAACTTGAGTCAATATCTTGGAAACGATTAGTTCTTTTGTTTATTTTTTTCAACGGTATAGTAATAGTAATAATTCATTGTTTCACAAAACATGTTAAAATACACTTTTATAATGTCTGTAACGTACACATATTTTTATGTCATTCATATTTATATACCTATATGAATTTATTGTCTTCTTTCATACATAAGACGAAAGAGATACGTAATAGCATCAATCAACACATTTGTTAATTGTTGACAATTATTGTCGATAAACAAATTTTTAATTTTAAATGATGAATTACCATGCCTCGCAACTTGAAATTATGAAATGAACATAGGTGGGCACAGTTAATCGAAAAGTTAACTTCATTAACCGTTAAAGCGTTAAAATTCCGAAAAAGTAACGGAAGTTACAGTTAACCGAAAATTCAAAAATTTAACGAAAGTTAAAGTTAATCGTTAAAAAGTTAACCATTCAAAATGTTTGAAGACCTTTTTTTTTGCTTTTTCGACAACTTTCTTATGTATTTTTCATATCAAACAACCAGTGTAACGGACTGAGTTAACGGAAGTTGAAGTTAACAAAAGCGTTAACATTTTTTTGAGTTAACTTAAAAGTTAATCCGTTAACCATTTTGTTAACTTCGTTAATTAACGATTAACGAGTTAATGCCCACCTATGGAAATGAATCATAGTATATTATCATATTGATTGTATATGAATTAAAAAGTCAATGAGTCACTGAAAGATTCTTTTTACTGAATTTATTCAAATGACTTGAGTTACTAAAAATACTTGTTTTTACCATCTCTAATATATCTAATGTATATTTTTATGTTTATTGACACGAGATTAATTTTTTAAATAACTTAATGTGATTTTTATTAACTTCCCAATAGGGAGTTATTGTAATTGGTCCGAAAATCGAAATCAAAAATTTTAACATATTTTCATGTTTCAAGGGCATTAGAGTATATTGACACTATTTTTAGAAAAATGTCTCTGTGTGTGTGTGTGTGTGTATGTACGTACGTACGTACGTACGTATGTGTCATTTTTTTCCGGGACGAAATCTCGCGAACAAAAAATGCTATTGACTTCGTTGGGGTGCTAATCGAAGCGTCTTGACGTGAATATGATCTGAAAGAAAGGATTTTTCGAAATTCAACCCCTACGGGGGTAAAAAGGGTGTTTTTTTTCATTTTTATTTTTTTTCTTGGTCGAATTTAGTCGGAACTTAGAATAAATACTATACAATACAAATAATGAAACGTGTATTTAGTATTTATTTTTTATATGGGTCCAAACAGCCATTAAAGGGATGAAAACCACCATCAAAATTTGAATTTCATACTAATAAATACATCTAATAATTCATGTTGCCTTGGAAACAACACAATTCAAAATTCAAACTGTCAGATTAGTTTTTCTAAAAATGTGCATTATATTATTGACATTATTAGGATATTAGAAAACTAATATTCATAATACAAAGGGTGAGTTTTATTTCTGATAAATTCCATTAAAATTTTTCATATGCATATTAAAAAAAAAATTTACAAACTATAACACAATAATATTAATTATGGAAACAATAAGTAATCAGTATTCAAGTATTGTAAGTCATACCATGTTGGGAAGTTGATTGTGTGGACCTAAAGGATCGCACCCCACAGCATTATAAGTTATATAGTTTAATTTTATATCCCCGGGTAAAATTGGATCCGACAGCTAGTTTATTTTTAGGTACTCTGCATTGTGGACAGGGACACTCGCACCTTCAAAAACTCATGACTTGTATGAATAATCCATGCCTTGATTTTAAAACGTTTCAGAAATACCAGCAAGACGTAGGGTGTGCAGCAGAAGTTGTAACTAAAACAAATTGCAGAAATGCTGCTAAATTGGAAAGAAAATTGACAATAGAACGAGTCAAACATGTTGAAAACAATTGTAATTAGAGCTTTGCTTTTTTTTATTTTTTCATGATATTGTAAATTACATTAGTTGTTTAGATCTCCCCATTAAGTATTTAGATTGTCTCCTAAGTCCCGTAAACTGATAAAACGATCTGTAATTGAAATATTTGAATGAACATTATCTATACCATTTCCACTCCTCTTCATGATTCCAACAAATAGCTATAAAAAATTCATAAAACTACATATTTTTAGAATAAATATTTGCAAATATTTACATTATATAAAATTTTATACCAATTTACTACTAGATTTGTTTTCACAATATACAAAATAATCAGTTGATAATGTTTTATTTTTTTCTTGTTTCGTACAGGCCTATAGAATTTCAATCCAACTTCATTATCCAACAAAAACCACTAAACGAAATTCTCAATCCTGAACCATCGACATCTAATCCTAACATTTCATCAGAACCGGGAGAGTCTGATGTGCAGACAGATTTAGTATAATGGAATGATGTGGTTAGAATATTAGTTATGGGATGGAGTACAAGAGGTACAGGTCGTCAGTATGACAGCAATGGTGGTTTTGGAGCTATTATAGGCTGTTTAAGTGGCTTACTTCTGGACTACTCTACATGTAATCGCATATGTAAAAAGTGCACCATGAAAAATTCAACACCAGAACATGATTGCAGACGAAATTTTTACGGATCTGCGAAGGCAATGGAGCCACATGTTGCTAAAAAAATTGTTACATAAAGTGAAATCCTTCAATCAGAAAATCTTGAAGTTGGAGTGTTAATAGGAGATGACGATAGCTCCACAATTGCAGCATGTAGAGCTGCAGCTAGTCATCCTATTATCAAACAATCAGATATTAATCACACTTCAGGTGGACTGAAGAAAAAAAATATAATATTCAAAAAAGTCACAAGGAATTAACGAAAGATCGCATTGTTTATCTGCATCGATGTTTCACATATGCTATGGCTCAAAATAAAGGCAACAGTATAGGTCTAGCAAATGCTATTCAATGCATTCCATACCATGCCTTCAATGACCATACGTGGTGTGGCTTTCTCCAAAATGAAAAAACTTATGACCACAAAATAATTCTTGGAGGTTTTCGGGATCAGCGTTTATTTGAAGAACTGAAAGATATTTTTAATAAATTCGCTTCAAACGCTGAAAAATTCTCAGCGTGTGCCTCAAGCAACACTAACGAAAGTTTAAATGCTATGATGACAAGCAAAGCACCAAAATCAAAATGCTACAGCAAGACGGCATCAGCTGATTTTCGCTTTGCTTGTGCTATAGGACAGAAAAACTTAGGGGAAGAGTATACGCAAGGGATTGCTAAAAAAAGTTATTTGTTGCCAGGAAAACACCACACGCGGCATGTATCCAGAACACAAAAAAATTTGTTAAAACGTCATCAGTTAATAAAAAATTTGTCAAGACATACACCAGTGTATGCCATAAGGGTTCCGAAGTATATACTACGTGGACTGTTTGGAGCCATTTTCAGGTGCATATTTGAGTTAAAAATAAATATAAAAATAGGATCATATTCTATTAATTCAGATCTACATTTTGACACCCCACAAGCCTAGATATGAAAATAAAAAAATTCCATGACGCCTCTTCCTATTTTTTCAAAATTTTAAATGATATTGTTGATTTTAGTATTTGTCGTTACTAGTATTATAAAAACCCCATTACCAATTTTTTTTCAGATTTTTTGAGTCAGTAGTTACCGAGCTAGAGAGGGGGTGGACAAATTTTTGTTTACTTGAAGCTCCCTGCAGGCGCCATTTTTAATTTAGAAAAAAAAATAAAAAATAGTGTCATATTCTACTCACTGAGATCTACATTTCGACACCCCACATGCCCAGATAAAAAAATAAAAATAAAAAAATTTATGACACCCCTCCCCTTTTCTCCAAAATTTGATATGATATTGGTGACTTTAGTATTTGTCGTTGGTAGTCTCACCAAAGCCTCATTACCTAATTTTTTTCAGATTTTTCGAGTCAGTAGTTACCGAGTTAGAGGGGGGGGGGGCAAAATTTTTTTTTTGCTTGGAGCCCCCTGTAGGCGCCATTTTTAATTTAGAAAAAACATAAAAAATAGTGTCATATTCTACTCATTGAGATCTACATTTCGACACCCCACATTTCCAGATAAAAAAATAAAAATAAAAAAATGTATGACACCCCTCCCTTTTTCTCCAAAATTTAAAATGATATTGGTGACTTTAGTATTTGTCGTTGGTAGTCTCACCAAAGCCTCATTACCTAATTTTTTTCAGATTTTTCGAGCCAGTAGTTACCGAGTAGAGGGGGGGGGGGCAGACAAAATTATTGCTTGGAGCCCCCTGTAGGCGCCATTTTTAATTTAAAAAATAGTGTCATATTCTACTCACTGAGATCTACATTTTGACATCCCACACGACTTGGAATACATTTTTTTTGTTTTTTTGAATTTGCTTTAAAGCCCCCTGTAGGCGCCATTTTTGATTTATAAAAAAATAAGAATAATGATCAAATTACACTAGCTTGGTTACACATTTTGATGTGCCACTTGCCTTGGTATAAAAAAAAATATTTTTTTTGGCTGTCTTTAGTTTCTTAGCACCCCCCCTAAAAAAATATTTTTCCAAAATATTTGTACATATTTTACTAGAGGGTGTCATTTTACATATTCAGTAAAAATTTCAAAGTTCTAGCTTATATAGTTTACGAGCTTTGAGTGAAAAGGACGGACGGACGGACGACAAAGTGAGATTAATAGGGTTTCTTCGGAACCCTAAAAAACAATGAGTGTGTACTTATGTACACGCGTTAGAAGTTATACTTCTTTGGGATGATTGAAAAACAACTACGAATAATCTTAATAACAATAATCTGCCGTTTGCTTTAAATATAATTAAAAATTTAATTTAATTATAATATTTAATTAATATAGGCAATACTCTTTACAGTTGTGTTATTTAAGTAAAAATCTTTATTGCTAATTTTGTCAATACGCTATATGTAATTTTTTTGATATAGGCAATACTCTTTACAGTTGTGTTATTTATTCTGTATTTTCAGTCCCGGGCTAGATATTTCACCGCATAAAATTTCATTACAATTTCGTTACATTACTAATTTCATTTCCGTTACATTACTCAATTTTTACCCTCAACGTCCCTAAAGAAGTATAACTTCAAAAACTGCTACGTACAAGCGACGTCGAATGGAATTAAAAAAAATTCGCAGTGTAGTACGTCACAGAAAAGAAAATATGGAGGATACAACGTATGAGAAATATTGTTCTCTTGTAGAACCAGCATTTCTACCGAGAAATGAAGAAGAAGAATGCAGTTCTCATGAACGATTGTATTATTTTAAATAAAATTTAAAATAAATTAGACATTAGTAATGCCATATTAGTTCAAAATGAAGTCTCATTTTCAGAACAGATTAATATTTGGGCATCAGCTAAAAGAGCAAAAGAAAAACATTGCTACCAATGCAAAGCACTGTCAGCTTTGTTATTAGACAAAAATTAGTATCACAATAGATATATTGCAAAATATGGTACTTGTCAATTTTTTTTAATATACACACATCGCTTGATTTACCAACCTTTGATTTAACGACAGCTTGATTTACCGGCGGGCCAAACGCGCGATTTACCAACCTTCTCCAATCCCCTCCATAATACTACCGTGATTTGTATTTCTGCGCGAAATTTAAATTCACCAATCAACGTTAAGGTCGGCACGGTGGTGGGGGCTCCTCTCAACGCCGTCAATTCAAGCGGTTCAATTACCAACAACGTTGGTAAATCAAGCGGTGATTAAAATGTATATATTGTAGTTTTATGACACTGAAGCTAGCGGCCGGAGCTAGCGGCCAGACAGTAATCACGTTGTTAGAATCAAACGGTTAAAACAATTGTAAAAATCATTTCTTCCACTTAATATTGGTATTAAATTGTAGGTAATTACATACATAATAACATAAAACAGAAATAAAAATTATAAAAAAATGCTACCGCCTGTAATAATCTTTTTAATTGTCAAATAGGTCAGATTTGATGTTTAAATTGATACGAAAGACGTAAAATTCTTTGCTCTGATATCTGGCATGTCTAAATTTATTGCAAATTACGTCAAAATTATTGTTGATAAGAAATAAAAATTCTAAAAAAATGCTACCGCCTGTAATAATCTATTTAATTGTCAAATTGGTCAGATTTGATGTTTAAAGTGATACGAAAGACGTAAAATTCTTTGCTCTGATATCTGGCATAACTAAATTTATTGCAAATCACGTCTAAATTATTGTTGATAAGAAAAAAAAATTCTAAAAAAATGCCCCTGGATTTGACACTAAAAAAAGTCCTCGCCGCTCGACGCGCGATGTTAAAAACCGCTTAGTAAATTGTAAAACTCAACGCTCCCACTTTATATGGGTATTAAATTGTAGGTATTTACACTTGTAATAACATACAATAGAAATAAAAATTCTAAAAAAATGCTTCCGGCTGTAATAATCTATTTAATTGTCAAAATGGTCAGATTTGATGTTTAAAGTGATACGAAAGACGTAAAATTCTTTGCTCTGATATCTGGCATGTCTAAATTTATTGTAAATCACGTCTAAATTATTGTTGATAAGAAAAAAAAATTCTAAAAAAATGCTCCTGGATTTGGCATTAAAAAAAGTCCTCGCCGCTCGACGCGCGATGTTAAAAACCGCTAAGAAAATTGTAAAACTCAACGCTCCCACTTTATATGGGTATTAAATTGTAGGTATTTACACTTGTAATAACATACAATAGAAATAAAAATTCTAAAAAAATGCTTCCGCCTGTAATAATCTATTTAATTGTCAAAATGGTCAGATTTGATGTTTAAAGTGATACGAAAGACGTAAAATTCTTTGCTCTGATATCTGGCATGTCTAAATTTATTGCAAATTTTGTCTAAATTATTGTTGATAAGAAAAAAAAATTCTAAAAAAATGCTCCTGGATTTGACACTAAAAAAAGTCCTCGCCGCTCGACGCGCGATGTTAAAAACCGCTTAGTAAATTGTAAAACTCAACGCTCCCACTTTATATGGGTATTAAATTGTAGGTATTTACACGTATAATAACATACAATAGAAATAAAAATTCTAAAAAAATGCTTCCGCCTGTAATAATCTATTTAATTGTCAAAATGGTCAGATTTGATGTTTAAAGTGATACGAAAGACGTAAAATTCTTTGCTCTGATATCTGGCATGTCTAAATTTATTGCAAATTATGTCTAAATTATTGTTGATAAGAAAAAAAAATTTAAAAAAAATGCTCCTGGATTTGGCATTAAAAAAAGTACTCGCCGCTCGACGCGCGATGTTAAAAACCGCTAAGTAAATTGTAAAACTCAACGCTCCCACTTTATATGGGTATTAAATTGTAGGTATTTACACTTGTAATAACATACAATAGAAATAAAAATTCTAAAAAAATGCTTCCGCCTGTAATAATCTATTTAATTGTCAAAATGGTCAGATTTGATGTTTAAAGTGATACGAAAGACGTAAAATTCTTTGCTCTGATATCTGGCATGTCTAAATTTATTGCAAATTATGTCTAAATTATTGTTGATAAGAAAAAAAAATTCTAAAAAAATGCCTCTGGATTTGACACTAAAAAAAGTCCTCGCCGCTCGACGCGCGATGTTAAAAACCGCTAAGTAAATTGTAAAACTCAACGCTCCCACTTTATATGGGTATTAAATTGTAGGTATTTACACGTGTAATAACATACAATAGAAATAAAAATTCTAAAAAAATGCTTCCGCCTGTAATAATCTATTTAATTGTCAAAATGGTCAGATTTGATGTTTAAAGTGATACGAAAGACGTAAAATTCTTTGCTCTGATATCTGGCATGTCTAAATTTATTGCAAATTATGTCTTAATTATTGTTGATAAGAAAAAAAAATTTAAAAAAAATGCTCCTGGATTTGGCATTAAAAAAAGTACTCGCCGCTCGACGCGCGATGTTAAAAACCGCTAAGTAAATTGTAAAACTCAACGCTCCCACTTTATATGGGTATTAAATTGTAGGTATTTACACTTGTAATAACATACAATAGAAATAAAAATTCTAAAAAAATGCTTCCGCCTGTAATAATCTATTTAATTGTCAAAATGGTCAGATTTGATGTTTAAAGTGATACGAAAGACGTAAAATTCTTTGCTCTGATATCTGGCATGTCTAAATTTATTGCAAATTATGTCTAAATTATTGTTGATAAGAAAAAAAAATTCTAAAAAAATGCCTCTGGATTTGACACTAAAAAAAGTCCTCGCCGCTCGACGCGCGATGTTAAAAACCGCTTAGTAAATTGTAAAACTCAACGCTCCCACTTTATATGGGTATTAAATTGTAGGTATTTACTCTTGTAATAACATACAATAGAAATAAAAATTCTAAAAAAATGCTTCCGCCTGTAATAATCTATTTAATTGTCAAAATGGTCAGATTTGATGTTTAAAGTGATACGAAAGACGTAAAATTCTTTGCTCTGATATCTGGCATGTCTAAATTTATTGAAAATTATGTCTAAATTATTGTTGATAAGAAAAAAAAATTCTAAAAAAATGCCTCTGGATTTGACATTAAAAAAAGTCCTCGCCGCTCGACGCGCGATGTTAAAAACCGCTAAGTAAATTGTAAAACTCAACGCTCCCACTTTATATGGGTATTAAATTGTAGGTATTTACTCTTGTAATAACATACAATAGAAATAAAAATTCTAAAAAAATGCTACCGCCTGTAATAATCTATTTAATTGTCAAATTGGTCAGATTTGATGTTTAAAGTGATACGAAAGACGTAAAATTCTTTGCTCTGATATCTGGCATGTCTAAATTTATTGCATATTATGTCTTAATTATTGGTGATAAGAAAAAAAAATTCTAAAAAAATGCCCCTGGATTTGACACTAAAAAAAGTCCTCGCCGCTCGACGCGCGATGTTAAAAACCGCTAAGACAAATCCAGGGGCATTTTTTTAGAATTTTTTTTTCTTATCAACAATAATTTAGACATAATTTGCAATAAATTTAGACATGCCAGATATCAGAGCAAAGAATTTTACGTCTTTCGTATCACTTTAAACGTCAAATCTGACCATTTTGACAATTAAATAGATTATAACAGGCCTTAAGCATTTTTTTAGAATTTGTATTTCTATTGTATGTTATTACAAGTGTAAATACCTACAATTTAATACCCATATAAAGTGGGAGCGTTGAGTTTTACAATTTACTAAGCGGTTTTTAACATCGCGCGTCGAGCGGCGAGGACTTTTTTTAGTGTCAAATCCAGGGGCATTTTTTTAGAATTTTTTTTTCTTATCAACAATAATTTAGACGTGATTTGCAATAAATTTAGATATGCCAGATATCAGAGCAAAGAATTTTACGTCTTTCGTATCACTTTAAATATCAAATCTGACCAATTTGACAATTAAATAGATTATTACAGGCGGTAGCATTTTTTTAGAATTTTTATTTCTTATCAACAATAATTTTGACGTGATTTGCAATAAATTTAGACATGCCAGATATCAGAGCAAAGAATTTTACGTCTTTCGTATCAATTTAAACATCAAATCTGACCTATTTGACAATTAAATAGATTATTACAGGCGGTAGCATTTTTTTATAATTTTTATTTCTATTTTATCTTATTATGTATGTAATTACCTACAATTTAATACCAATATTAAGTGGAAGAAATGATTTTTACAATTGTTTTAACCGTTTGATTCTAACAACGTGATTACTGTCTGGCCGCTAGCTCCGGCCGCTAGCTTCAGTGTCATTGTAGTTTTACAGTGTTGGTAGATATGTACTATGTACATATTCACCGGCGCCGACTACGGGGGGGCGAGGGGGGCAATCGCCCCCCCAGATATTATACCAGGGGGGCTTCGCCCCCCCTGTGCAGCTGAACTCTACTTTCTTTTAAATTAAAGATACTTTTGTCAATAAAATTTTTACTTTAAAAAAAGGTGTAAATATTCAAATACTTGTCACTTGAGTAAAAATGATCACTAAAAATTTCTTCAAAAAGGAAATTAATACTAAAACATCTTTTATTTCCTTTACAAAGCTTACAATTAGTTAGATCAACAGCTTTAAAAAAAATTATACGACTTTTCTACACTTTACTATATTTTCAGCTAAAATCGTCGTTTACGTTTCATGAGCCTCTGTAAATTAAATATAAATGTACACTTTTCAATTATTTCAAATAATTAAAGTTTGATCGATTTTTATCGAAACTACAATAATTTGATGAGAAAAAATTTTTTTTGTCACATTATTAGTTGCGTTTCTGAAAATTTTGTCGTTATTACAAAAGTTGGATATTGCACATTTTTTAAGGAAATTTTTTTGCCCCCCGCCCCCCCCCCCAATTATGAAAGACTCGCCCCCTCAGGTTAAATGAAAAGTCGGCGCCTATGTACATATTATAGCAATGTTTGACATATAACGCGCATGCGTCAATGCTACAGTATGTAAATAAAAAACAGTGGCTCTAAAACAATCATATTAAAAATATATTATCGAGAATATAAAAAATGTATATTATTAACTAATATTAACCTTTTAAGGATGGGGATTTTTACGTTGAAATCGACCTTTTTTTAATTTACAAAATTTGTACATAAAATCAGTTAATTTCTCACGTGGCATATCCGACAAGGTTGCTGGTTGATATATCGACCAATCCCATCCGTAACGGAAAAAATCAGTTTGGAAGATTTGAGGGGATTTCCCTTTGTAATTTGAATACGAAAAAATACAAATAAAATATGAAAAAAATCTTGGAGTGCCTTCTGAATCCCTTTTACTATTTTTTCTTATTCATCCAAACCAGTGGTTCCTAAAGTGGCCCCTACGGACCCCAAGGGGTCCCTGGCATCGTTCAGGGGGTCCGTGGAAAATTAAAATCGATTTGGGGGTCCCTGAACAACGTCAGGGGGTCCGCGCACATTTTTATTAATATGGAAGTTAAAATAAATAACAATGAATAAATTACACTGACCCACAGCCATTTTGCTGCAGGGCATACAACAACTTTTTAAGGGTAATTTGGACACGCTGAATCCAAAAATGACCACCATTTTGCTCAATCAGCTCTTGTTTTTGCAATATTGCAAAAAAAATGTTTTTTTTTCGATATGCAAACATTCAAATTCGTATATATATTTTTTGAATCAATAACTTCAACCAAAGATCATTCAGAATGAAGCTATGGGTCCTAATTGAACTAAAAAGCCTTAAATTATATACATTCATAAAGTTATTCTCTTCAAAAAAAATCTATTTTTTAGCAAAAATTCGGCAATTTTCAAAATTCAAAGCGCATTAACACAAACAATTTTTGTCCAATTTTAATGTTATTCACTAAATTAGTAGCTTTATCTATCTTCTTCATTATGTTAAAATTGCAACGTAATCGAATAAAAATTGGCGAAGTGGTACTAAAATCAACTGCACGTGTCAAATTTTAGTAGTTTTTCATCCAGGGTCCGTGGGAAAGTTCTGACTATGAAAGGGGGTCCGTGGGCAAGTTTTGACTATGAAAAGGGGTCCGTGGGCCGAAAGAGTTTGGGAACCACTGATCCAAACAAATTACGGGAAACAAAATAATTTGTGTCCTATATGGGTGGTCGATATTTCTCGAACACTTCCATCCTTAAAAGGTTAATGTTTATATTAATAATAATAATAAAACTTTATTTCGTGATACTGCTATAGGTACAGTGTGAAACAAGTCATGAACAAAGATAAGAATACATATTCAATTATAAACATATTAGTCGCGTCATTATAGCTGTAATAATACCACAAAAAAAAAGTTAATTAGAGCCCTTTATATTATTGATGGAATTTGTTGGGGAAGGTGTAAGGAGTAATTTCTCATCAAATGAGTCAATTTTTTTTCATTGGAACATTGTTTATTTTTAAACAATTTGGTCGGAAAATCGGTTTTTCTGATATAGTGGGAAAATTGTGGGTTGTAGAGAAAAGTAAAGCACAGGCGAAATATGCGCAATCAAAAGGTCTATAATTTGGTGTCTGGTAGATTAAAATCCGATAATTGGTTCAAAAGTTATTGCAAAAAAACCGCTAAAAAACGTTGAAAATTAACTTTTTTTAAATTGTTTATAATTTTTTTATTATTTATTAAAATTCAACGAAAATACCTAAAAGTTGTGAGTTTTAATATGCTTCACGAGTGAGCAAAAGATGGGTGCTGTGGGTCGAATAGTTTTTGCAAAATTCTATTTGTTTATCCGGTTGAGAAAAAAATAGCTAAATTTCAAACGCGGGGCCTGATAAAAGTTATTAACCAAAAAGGATTTACAACCCCGATTTTTAAAGGCCAAAGCCTAATTTAACTTTGTATTTTCGTACAATATCGATTTATTATCGAGAACCTTTTTGAAACGTGCAATAAACAAAATATTTAAAAAATTGCACTGAAAATTAATAATTTTCAATATTTCGACTTAGCGGTGAGCATTGTTATTTTACAACTTAGAAAACTATCTTATTGTTATTTTTTCGTCGCGTTACCCCAGATTAAAAAAAGAATGAAGGTTCTACGATCATTATAAGCCGAGATATTGCAGATTTTTCAAGCGCGGATCATTTTGAACTTCGACTTTGCCCGCGAGATACGTTTCTCAACCGTCGAAGTTCAACTGACAATTAATGTTAGTATTAGTATTTCACAAGAAAAAAATCCATTTATACTGTAGAGGTTTTTTTGCAGTAGATGTTTTTTAAATGGATTTTAAATCTGTTCAAAGGTTAATTTTTTATGTCATCAGGAATTTTATTAAAGATTTTTCTGAACCACATTGAGAGTAGTTCGTGGTAGGAATAAGCTTCACATTATATGTTGAAAATTCTACTGTAACTATAATTGACTAATTTTATTTATTATTTGCAGGAAGACTTGGAAGTTAAAAAAGAAAATCTTCCAGGTGTCGAGATTAAAAATGAGGAAACCCAAAGTGAAGATACAAAATACTCTGATAAACATTTAACACATAATAATAAGCCACCATTTAAATGTGAGCAGTGTGATTATAGTAGTATAGCAAAGAGTCATTTCAAACGACATAAATTAAAACATTCTAATGTGCGACCATTTAAATGCGACCAGTGTGAGTTTAGTTGTGTACAAAATAGTGATTTGAAAAGACATAAATTAATACATACTAATGAGCGACCATTTAAATGTGAGCAGTGTGAATATAGTAGTATAGCAAAGAGTCATTTCAAACGACATAAATTAAAAAATTCTATTGTGCGACCATTTAAATGCGAGCAGTGTGAGTTTAGTTGTGTACAAAATAGTGATTTGAAAAGACATAAATTAATACATACTAATGAGCGACCATTTAAATGCGAGCAGTGTGGTTATAGTAGTATACTAAAAAGTAATTTGGCTAATCATAAATTGAAACATTCTAATGTGCGACCATTTAAATGCGAGCAGTGTGAATATAGCAGTATAGAAATGAGAAATTTAAATAGACATAAATTAATACATACTAATGAGCGACCATTTAAATGTGAGCACTGTGAATATAGTTGTATAGAAAAGAGAAATTTAAATAGACATAAATTAATACATACTAATGAACGACCATTTAAATGTGAGCAGTGTGAATATAGTTGTATAGGAAAGAGAAATTTAAATAGACATAAATTAATACATACTAATGAACGACCATTTAAATGTGAGCAGTGTGAATATAGGTGTATAAAAAGAGAAATTTAAATAGACATAAATTAAGACATACTAATAAACGACCATTTAAATGTGAGCAGTGTGAATATAGTTGTATAAAAAGAGAAATTTAAATAGACATAAATTAATACATACTAATGAACGACCATTTAAATGTGAGCAGTGTGAATATAGGTGTATAAAAAGAGAAATTTAAATAGACATAAATTAAGACATACTAATAAACGACCATTTAAATGTGAGCAGTGTGAATATAGTTGTATAAAAAGAGAAATTTAAATAGACATAAATTAATACATACTAATGAACGACCATTTAAATGTGAGCAGTGTGAATATAGGTGTATAAAAAGAGAAATTTAAATAGACATAAATTAATACATACTAATGAGCGACCATTTAAATGCGAGCAGTGTGAGTTTAGTTGTGTACAAAATAGTGATTTGAAAAGACATAAATTAATACATACTAATGAGCGACCATTTAAATGTGAGCAGTGTGAATATAGTTGTATAGAAAAGAGATATTTAAATAGACATAAATTAAGACATACTAATAAACGACCATTTAAATGTGAGCAGTGTGAATATAGGTGTAGACATAGAGCTAATTTATATAGACATAAATTAATACATAGTAATAAGAAACCTTTTAAATGCAACAAATGTGATTTTTCTAGTAAACGAAAAGATAATTTAAATGAACATTTATTAAGACATAATAAGGGGCGACCAATCTGACCAGTTATAAACATGAAATTAGAAAAATAAAAAATAAAACTATTCTATGATGATCTTACGTGTCTCTTTTTCCAAAAAATAATTATTTTTGCAGAAAATAAATGTTTCATCGTAAAAATTGACTCTTTTAAAAATAATTTTGAATATGACGCGAAAATTCTCGCAGGTGACATTTCAGAGTTGTGACGTCACACTCATTGTCAACAATAATCGAACATTCAGAGTTAGACAATAATTGTGTGTTAAAAATGAATTCCAAAGTATATAAGTTCTTAAATAAAGTATGTACCTAAAAATCTTGTAAGAGGAATTGATACGTCGTTTACTAATGCGTGACGTCATTCGCTCTGATTGGTGTTCCATTTAACATGGCGGATTGCTGTATTTTTATTTTAACAAAAATTCTATTAATCTCGCTTTTAATATAAAAATAAATACATTTTTTTAGACTCTTTTTAACCATAGGTGGGCACAGTTAATCGAAAAGTTATCTTCGTTAACCGTTAAACCGTTAAAATTCCGAAAATGTAACGGAAGTTAAAGTTAACCGAAAATTTGAAATTTTAACGAAAGTTAACCGTTAACAGTTAACCATCCAAAATGTTTGAAGACCTTTTTTTTTTTTAGCTATTTCGACAACTTTCTTATGTACTTTTCATCAAACAAGCAATGTTAACGGAAGTTAAATTTAACGGAAGTTAACAAAAGCATTAACATTTTTTAGTTAACTTAAAAGTTAATCCGTTAACCATTTTGTTAACTTCGTTAATTAACGATTAACGGATTAACGAGTTAATGCCCACCTATGTTTTTAACCTATTTCATTATTTAAAATCATAATGTCAATGATACTTTGTTATGGTATGGTATCATATTTATAAAAAACTCAATTACTTTATAATTTTTATATGTATATTAATGTCTATTTTGTTTATTATTTGTTAATAAATATTTTTATCCGAACTGAATTAATTTTTTTTAAATTGAACATAACAATATTTTCAGATTGTTGTTTCCGGTAAGTATGGAGGGGTGGGGTGACATTATCTACAGTCAGTGCACAGGTTTAGAGACACTGGTATACGTAACACATGTCTAGTAATGTCCACCATTGTACGAATAGCTGTGAGATCAGATATCTAATAAATTAATAAACATTATCTGTTATATTATACTAATTGTAAGTTTAATACTTTGTGATAATTCTCAGTGAGTCTGTCTCTATTATTTAAGTAAAGTAGTCGACAATTATCATTTAATTTATATTGTAAATAGTGAGTGAATCTCAATATCAGAAGTATATAAACATGTTTCCGGTTAAACAAGAAGATATAAAACAAGAAATCGACCTTCTGGAAGATATTGATGTTTACGATGAGTTTTCAAAATATTACAAGCAAGAATTACAGGTAATGTTAAATATTATTAATAATGATTAACATGTATGTTTATTGTATTTTTACATTAAATATAGGTTGTGCTAGTAGATATCACATGTTTAACATATAAAGCAACGCGCATGCGTAAATGTAATAGTTAATTTAAATACCAGTGGCTCCAAAACAATCATGTTAAAAATATATTATTGAGAATATTATACATTTCCAACGTTTTTAGTTCTCATGTAAATGTTGAAAATTATATTCTAACTCCAGTTGATTCATTTTATGGTACTTGTCTATTATAACCTCCGCAGTTTGAATAAACTAAAAAATCACTAGTTACAAGAAATAATCAGTCTGTAGATAGGCAAGTGTCATGATGAAATAAGCGCCAATGTGAGTAAAGTTTGTACTAAGGTAATTATTATACATATAGGTATTCTGTTGCTAATTACATTATGAGGTGAAGATTTAATCGTTTTCAATTGCAATTTTGGTAAGAGGTGAAAATAGGGAGGTTAGTTTCTTTGTTAGGTTAAAATATACAAAAAAAAAAAAACTAACCAACCTTACACAATGACAGATAAAAGTTATGATTCAAAAATAATGAAACGTGTAATCTCTATATGCTATCATATGGTATGTATTATTTTTTTTTATGGTATTCTCAGTGTTAAATTTTCCATACGATAAATTGTTGTTATCCATAAGATAATTTTTTATTACGATAAATTGTTTTACGATGAACTGTTTACGATAAATTGACCGGATCTCGTGCTGACATCCAAGGTTGTGGCGTATGAAAAATAGATTATAAATATTTTCAAAATAGTCATAGGGGAGGGAAATTTTGCTTCACAACTATGTATAAGTCAACTACTCTAGCAATAATTAAATAATTAGTGACATTTATAACTTCTATACAAAATCTGAAGCATAGATATTAATGAATTTTGAAATTTAGCTACTTCTGTCACCGATTGTCTTTCAAATTATTCCTAAAACCTAGAAAATATTATAGCATGGTTGTAAGTTAAATATTGTTTAAGTTAATATCCCCGGGTAACACCGGATCCAATGGCTAGTTCTAATATAAATATGAATATTGAATTTAATAGTACAAACTTAACTCGCATTGGCGCTCATTATCTCAAATAATACACGACACTTGCCTATTTGCAGATCTGATTATGTTATGTTCCTAGTAATTTTAGTTTTTTTCAAACTGCGTAGGTTATAATAGACAAGTACCCATTTCATTTATTATATAACGAGATAATTGTCGTTTTACAGGAAAACTTAGAAGTTAAAGAAGAAAATCTACCAGATGTCGAAATTAACAATGAGGAACAACAAAATGAAGATCTAAGTGAAGATACAAATTACACTAATAAATATTTAACACAGTCTAAAAAGCGACTTTTAAAATGCGACCATTGTGAATATAGTAGCACACAAAAAAGTAATTTGACTTCTCATAAATTAATACACACCAATGAGCGACCTTTTAAATGCGACCAGTGTGATTACAGTTGTAGACATAAGGTTAGCTTAAATACACATAAAATGACACACACTAATGAGCGACCTTTTAAATGCGAGCAGTGTGAATATAGTTTCACACGAAATTGGGACTTGAATAGACATAAATTAATACACTCTAATGAGCGACCATTTAAATGCGACCGGTGTGAATACACTTGTAAACTGATGAGTATTTTGAAAACACATAAATTAAAACATACTAATGAGCGATCTTTTAAATGCGACCAATGTGAATATAGCTTCAGACGAAATAGGGACTTGACTAGACATAAATTAACACACTCTAATGAGCGACCATTTAAATGCGACCAGTGTGAATACACTTGTAAACTGATGAGTTTTATGAAAATACATAAATTAATACATACTAATGAGCGACCTTTTAAATGCGACCAGTGTGAATTTAGTTGTAGACAGAAAGGTAATTTTAATACACATAAAATGACACATTCTAATGAGCGACCATTTAAATGCGACCAATGTGAGTATAGCAGTAAAGCAAATAGTCATTTGAATAGACATAAATTAATACATACTAATTTACGACTTTTTAAATGCGACCAGTGTGAAAACAGTTATAAACATAAAGATAATTTAAATGCACATAAATTAACTCATTCTAATCAACAACCATTTAAAAGCGACCAATTGGAATGCAGATCTTTTAAATGCGACCTTTGTGAATATAGTTGTAAAAGTAGAATTAGTTTCTACAGACATAACTTAACTCATACTAATAAAGAACCTTTTAAATGCGACCAGTGTGAATATAGCAGTTTACGAAAAGATTATTTGAATACACATAAATTAAGACATAATAATGAGCGACCATTTAAATGCGAGCATTGTGAATATATTTGTAATCGGAAAAGCAGTTTGATAAAACATAAATTAATACATAATATTGAGAAACGTTTTAAATGCGAACAGTGTGAATATAGGTGTAGACAAAAAGCTAGTTTTGATAAACATAAATTAACTCATAATAATGTGTGACCTTTTAAATTATAAGGTTTAAATTATTTATTATTTTTTTTAATTGCATAACTTTTAATTATTGTTCTAATTTTTTGAATGTGGCGATCTGTTCAGGCCCAGATTTAGAAATTTGCCGTCCCTAGGCAGTTGCGAAAATGGTCGCCGTGATCACTGCTGCTCGTCACTGGATCATCAGAAATAAAAAAAATAATGGGATCATAAGTTAATGACATAATGCTCCGGATGGACGAAGGGATTTGAAATTTTTTTGAATTTTCAAAAAATAGCGGATGTTGAAAGTCAAAGTTCTTTATTTGATTAAAATTTCACTCGCATTTTCGGCTATAAAAAAATCGTAAAAAATCCTTCGTCTATCCGGAGGACAATTATGTATAGAATAAGTGAGAAAAATTTCAAACCGATCGGCAAAGCCGACTTCGAAAATTTGGTTTCGAGAAAAAGCACACAGTTGCCGCTACCTGCCCCTTTGAATACATTAGAGACGGCTCCGTTCAAAGTTATATATCTCCATAAATAACGGTCCGATTTGTCTGAAATTTTTAGAGAATACTTTTGAAATTTTCTATTTTGAGAAAATGTAAAAAAAAAATATTTTTTCAAAATTCTAACTAACCCTGTCCCCTTAAGCAAGTTGGATCTATAATTTCTTTTTATGGGTTGTTTGTAGGTATATCCACTACTTAATTATAAAAATAAATAAAATTGTTTATTAAAATAATACATAAAACATTATTTTCTGTTACACTCATAATATTTTTATGTCTATTTTGTTTCATATTTATGAATAAATTTTTGTAACTAAACTGAATTAATTATTTTTTTATTTACTTCATTTTCAGATCATGTTTTATTATTCTGTTTCCGGTAAGTATGAGGGGGGGGGGGGGGGTCAGAAACAAGTTTACAGCGAAAGTCCCTAATTGAGACAATATCCTACTAACAATATCGTGTAATCGTTTGTCATATAACGCATAAAATAAGCTGCAAAAATAAAATCATATATTATAATTAAAACCGCAATTATATTTATTTGTTTGACTCCAAATCGGCCGATCTGATTTTTGTCTGGTTTTCACTGTCGTGTAGATTTATCCAGCCTGAAATCAATAAGCAAGTTTAATTTGTGAGCTGTGATTTTTTTCTCTGAGACATTTTTTAAATAGTATTTTTAATAATTTTTACAAAATTGCCATGAGAAAAAAAGTGTGACATTATCTATAGTCAGTGCACCGGTTTAGAAACACTGGTATACAGTGCCGGATTTACCAATAAGCAAAAGAAGCAATTGCTTAGGGCACCCGACCATAAGGGGCACCACGATGGGGCATCATCGTAAAATTGGGGAAATTTTTGGTGAGGAGCTAAAAAAAAAGGTCTTCAGAATTATTAATATCTTTTTTTTGTGAAAAAAGCTAAAAAAAATGGTCTTCAGAATTTTAACGACTAAAAAAAAGGTCTTCAGAATTGTAACGACCAAAAAAAAAGGTCGTCAAAATTACAAAAGGGGGCCTTTTTATAATTTGTGCTTAGGGTACCACATAGGGTAAATCCGGCACTGCTGGTATACATAACACATGTCTAGTAATGTCCACCATTGTACGAATAGCTGTGAGATCAGATATCTAATAAATGTAGTTAAACATTATCTGTTATACAGGGTGTCCCATTTTAATCTATCACCCCCCTAATTTTTTTTATCTATCAATTAAATCAAAAATTGTTTCGAATAAAAGTTGTTTGGTTTTGAGGGGGACCCAATATGGCGTTATTAGTTTTTTATTTTTTGGACGTCTTCATGGTCAAATAGAGCCAACATTTTTTTTTTCAAATGGAAACCTATATTTTTCATTACGGTATCTTATTGTTTGGAAAAAAATAAACAGCTTTTGTTTCAAATAATTGTTTGTATGACTTCATTTTTTACTTTTTTATACATACATGAAATGTAATGTATAAATAAAGTATAGTGATCACGAAAAAAATCGAACTCGAGATTTTAACGGAATTACATGTTTTGAGCGTCCCTGAATCATATACCACCATTAACTCAATGACGTCTGTGTGTCTGTCTGTCTGTATGTGTGTCTGTGAACGCTCTACAGCCAAAACTGTAATACTTACGAACGTGGAATTTTAAACTTAAGCTTCTTTTATGCTCTAGATGTGCACCTCCTATTTTTAAAAACCATCACTAAACCGGAAACGGATGTTTACTGGTGTCAATTTTTGAACTTTTCGAATTATTTTTGAAACGGTGCGCAGTAGAAAAAAATATTTCAGATTAAAGTTGTAGAGGGGACTTTTATCTATAATTTATGTTCTATTCTTTTTCCCCCCCAAAATTTTTTTTAGGAAATAATCGATTTTCTAAAAAATTTAAATTTTTCGATTTATTTTTTAAACGGTAGGTATTAGAAAAAAATGTTTGAGATACAAGTTGTAGAGAATACTATTTTCTATAATTTATGTTCTATTCTTTTTTTTGTATCTTATGAATTGACCAAAAAAAGAATAATTTTAGTTTTAAGTTAAAAATGATATCATAATACAAAAAATCTAGTTATCTATGAAAATTTTGGAATTTATTTTTAGAACTGTCAAAATTGAAATCTAGCAAAATAAATACTTGTTAATACAATAATCACTAATTTTAATTGATTTCATTCAATATTTAATGTCAATATTAAATACAATGTATCAATTTTATTCATTGAAAATCATTTTGTAAGTAAAAAATTTTAAAATCAAATATTAAATTATAAAAGTAATCACATATTAATACTCGGTGTCATAATGCATAAACGGTGCACATTAGAAAAAAAAGGTTTAAGATCAAAGTTGTAGAGGGTATTTATCTATAATTTATGTTCTATCCATTACCCCCCCCCCCCAAATTTGTTTTTAGGAAATAATTGATTTTCTAAAAAAATTAATTTTTTCGATTTATTTATACATAGGTACATGAAATGTAATGTATAAATAAAGTATAGTGATCACGAAAAAAATCGAACTCGAGATTTTAACGGAATTACACGTTTTGAGGGTCCCTAAATCATATACAACCATTAACTCAATGACGTCTGTGTGTGTGTCTGTCTGTGTGTGTGTGTGTGTGTGAACGCTCTACAGCCTAAACTGTAATACTTACGAACATGAAATTTTAAACTTAAGGTTCTTGTATGCTCTAGATGTGCACCTCCTATTTTTAAAAACCATCACTAAACCGGAAACGGAAGTATAATTATTTTTCGAATTATTTTTGAATTATTTTTGAAACGGTGCATATTAGAAAAAAATGTTTTAGATCAAAGTTGTAGAGGGTATTTATCTATAATTTATGTTCTATCCATTTCCCCCCCCCCCCCCAAAATTTATTTTTAGGAAATAATTGATTTTCTAAAAAAAAATAATTATTTCGATTTATTTTTTAAACGGTAGGTATTAGAAAAAATGTTTGAGATACAAGTTGTAGAGAATATTATTTTCTATAATTTATGTTCTATTCTTTTTTTTTTGTATCTTATGAATTAACCAAAAAAAAGAATAGTTTTAGTTTTAATGACTTTAATTTAAAAATGATTTGAATAATACAAAAAATCTAGTTATCTATGAAAATTTTGGCATTTATTATTAGAAGCACATTAGAAGTATCAAAATTGAAATCTAGCAAAATAAATAGTTGTTAATACAATAATCACTAATCTTAATTGATTTCATTTAATATTTATAGTCCAGGAAAAATAGTCGTACAACAAGGAAAAAATTTGTAACAGGCTAAATTTTTGCATACACCTTAGTATAAAGGTACTTAATAATGTGTGAAAGTTCCTCATAGATTTGATGTGTGCAAGTGTCAATTTTGTGGGGCCAAAGTTCACGAAAACACTATTTTTCAAATATCACGAAAACCGTGACCTTTTCGAAAAAAAATGTATCTTACTAATTTGTAGCAGAGATAATTTACTACAAAAACGAACCAAGGGTTTTTATGTAGGAAAAACCGTTCATGAATTATAAAGAGTTATTTATAACTCCGCGCACTTTTCCATAGCATATACGATATCGTTCTATGTAAAATATAATATAGAGCTGCGGTTAAACATATATATTCCACATAACCAGCAAGATCGAGATAACTCTTTCTGTTTCATAGGAATCGAAAGTACATTAGTTGACAATGCTTTGGACAAAAATTAACCAAAATTACTACGTCGGAACAGAGCAAAATGGGGTCTTCAAGGTACGCGACCCTCGCGCGATGTCTTAAGCATATTTTCCACTTATCTATTTTTTAAAATCGAAATCTATTGCAATACAATCATTTGGCAGACATCCGTCTATAAGAATATATACATTTATACATAAAAAATATAATTACAAATAAAGAAAACGGCACTTAAAGGATGATTTCTGGAGATTTTTTTATGATTTTTTAAAGAAAATTTTCGTTATTAATTAATATTGTATGAAAAATGTGAACCTTATAAAAAATACTTAAAGTAAAATTTGTAAAATACAAATTTTTGAAGCAGATGAGTGATAGCACACAATCATAAGATAAAAATTATTGCACCTAGAGTTAATATACAATAACCGTAAAACAAAAAAATAAAAATAGAATCTCCAGAAATCATCCTTTAAGTGCCGTTTTCTTTATTTGTAATTATATTTTTTATGTATAAATGTATATATTCTTATAGACGGATGTCTGCCAAATGATTGTATTGCAATAGATTTCGATTTAAAAAAATAGATAAGTGGAAAATATGCTTAAAACATCGCGCGAGGGTCGCGTACCTTGAAGACCCCATTTTGCTCTGTTCCGACGTAGTAATTTTGGTTAATTTTTGTCCAAAGCATTGTCAACTAATGTACTTTCGATTCCTATGAAACAGAAAGAGTTATTTCGATCTTGCTGGTTATGTGGAATATATATGTTTAAGCTGCAACTCTATATTATGTTTTACATAGAACGATATCGTATGCTATGGAAAAGTGCGCGGAGTTATAAATAACTCTTTATAATTCATGAACGGTTTTTCCTACATAAAAACTCGTAGGTTCGTTTTTGTAGTAAATTATCTCTACTACAAATTAGTAAGATACATTTTTTTCGAAAAGGTCACCGTTTTCGTGATATTTGAAAAATAGTGTTTTCGTGAACTTTGGCCCCACAAAATTGACACTTGCACACATCAAATCTATGAGGAACTTTCACACATTATTAAGTACCTTTATACTAAGGTGTATGCAGAAATTTAGCCTGTTACAAATTTTTTCCTATCTTCTATATTTTTATGTCTATTTTTCCTGGACTATTAATGTCAATATTAAATACAATGTATCAATTTCATTCATTGAAAATCATTTTGTAAAGCTACGGTTTCCTAGAAAAGCGGTGTCGTTATCTAGCGGCCGTGATATAGCAGTTGGTGACGTCACCAAAACGTTGTCTAGGAAAACCAATGGTGTTGGTTTCCTAAGAAGCGTTGAATGTGAACGTAACGTTAAATAGCGTTGTCGTTATTTATATGACGGTCGCCATAGCGGTGACGAACATTTGTCGAACGTTTTTTCACGTGTAGCGGTGAACGTTTCATTAAAAACAATGAGTGGAAACGTGATTTGGACCTACAAAAATGACCAAAAAATTGATTTTGTCAAAAATCATCAAGCATTATACAAGTAAATGCAAAGAGAAGCCCAGTTAAAACAAAATCTATGGAACAATATCGGAACTATACATCAATAAAACGGCCAGTCTATTTTTTTTACAGTGTTCGTTATAATTTTCATTGAAAGAACTAATTGAAAGCTACATTCTGAATATTTTTTAGATTTTTTACATCGATAGTTTAGAAAATAGAGAGGAGGGGACGCTCTGATAATGACTTTGGAAGCAAATATATCGTGACTAAAGGAAATATGTTTTAGGATCAAAAGATCCTAAAACATATTTTATTGTGAAATACACACCTCTTAAAATGTATTAATTATAACTTGAAAATATTATTTTCTTAAATGAATATGTCACAAAACTATAAATGAATACAAAAACTGAAAAAGTATTGCACAAATAATAATTATATGACATTTATTATACGTTAATCCAACAATTATAATTTTTCAGTTAAAAAGGTAATATTTTCTAGGAAACCACGACTTTGTCACCGTTAAGACGGCCGTCAAAAACGCCCGCCATATCACGGCCGTTAAAGAACAGTACCGTTTTCGTAGGAAACCGTAGCTTAAGTAAAAAATTTTAAAATCAAATATTAAATTATAAAAGTAATCACATATTAATACTCGGTGTCATGATGTATAAACGGTGCACATTAGAAAAAAATGTTTAGATCTAAGTTGTAGAGGGTATTTATCTATAATTTATGTTCTATCTATCCCCCCCCCCAAAATTGTTTTTAGGAAATAATTGATTTTCTACAAAATTTAATTTTTTCGATTTATTTTTTAAACGGTTACCTATAGGTATTAGAAAAAAACATGTTTGAGATACAAGTTGTAGAGAATATTATTTTCTACCTATAATTTATGTTCTATTTTTTTTGTATCTTATGAATTAACCAAAAAAAAATAATAATTTTAGTTTTAATGGTTTTAATTTAAAAATGATTTGAATAATACAAAAAATCTAGTTATCTATAAAAATTTTGGCATTTATTATTAGAAGTGTCAAAATTAATTAGTTTACTACTATATTCACATTTGTCGCATTTAAAAGGTCGTTTATTAGAATGTACTACCTGATGTATATTCAAACTGTCTTTATATTTACAAGTATGTTCACATTGGTCGCATTTAAATGGTCGTTGATTAGAATGTTTTAATTTATGTGCAGTCACAGAATAATAAATATACAGAAGCGACACTCAACGTTATTTTACTGGAAACTTCGTTTGACATTAATAGTCCAGGAGCCACCAATACTGAAAGCTCCGTGATCACGGATTCTAATATTTTTAATAAAAAATAAAAGTTAACGTTTAGACGAACAAGATTTGCTTGGTCGGCGTGGATTTGATTGGCCGGAAATATTTTAATTAAATTATTTATTATTAAATTTCCATAATTTTTTTCCGTCATCACGGATTTTGATCAATCTTATATAGAATTTTGTGTGAAATATTATGTTCAACAAGAAAAAATCCGGCCGACCAATGATTTTTAGCCGGAAAGGTCACGCATACCTATTTGAATGGTGTGATAAGGGGTAAAATTTATCCATTATCACAGAAACCTTTTTTTTTTTTTTAATTCACGCGTTTTAATGTCACATTTATAATTATCTTGATATGCGTGCTTACAAACTGCCGAAAGTATCGCGCATACCAAATTTTATTGTGTGAGTGAGGATTATACTGTTATAGATTTCACTTACTTGATGACATTTCTTTTAGAGTCTTTCTTCTACCTCTGGTCTCTTCCTTAAGTTTTTAACTATTTATTATACTAATCAATATGGAAAAGAGGAAATACAGGAACATTTTTATTTGGGTTGATTATATAATAAATGGAGATTGATACAAAAAATATGTTCAATTCAAGTTTATTAATCAATAATCATCTACATCATTATCATCAAAATTATCATTTCTCTCTTTTTCTGATTCTTCGCTTTCTTCCTCATTCTGTTGGCAACTTAATATTTCCTCAACCTTTAACGGTGCCGATGAGCCAATGTACCACAATGGTTCGAGTTTACTGGATTCATTTACTTGCCATCCACATTCTGTTGGATCATATAATGTACAAATAGGTTCAGTAGCATTTTGCCACATTGCGTTTACAAAAATGGTGCGTAATATTTTTTGCGTTAAAGTTTTCCAGCATGGTGGAATATTATTTGAATTGACATTTATCATACCTTTGCAAAATTTTTCTTTGTCGGTTGTACTTGCAAAAAATTTTAAGAATAATTTAAATCTTGCTATATTAACATCATTATTTTTTACGTTATACATTTCATTTGTAAATGTTTGAACTAAATCTGTCTTTTCTTTATCATTTATGTCTTCCGGATTTGTCAAATGCTCGAACATGTTCTGATATTCTTCATTTTCTAACAGGAGGTTGTAGGCTTTAATTTTTCCTTTACGAACAAAAGCTGCTGTGTAATCACAACCTGTAAAAGCATGGAAGCCCGGTAGAGCTCGACAGACTGATGAACCTAACTTTTCTGCGAGTTGTGTACAATTTACGTAATTTATTTCGTTATTGGTTTTGGTTGTGATCCATACTTCTTGCTCTTTGAATTTATGTATGTTTCCGAGACAAATAATTAACACGTCAGTATCTAATGATTTTATGAGGATTTTTTGTTGAGGCGAACATTTGTTTAAGTGGAAAATCTTTGAGGCAGGTCAATGTTAAATTCGTAGGGAATAGGAAGAGACGAACTCATGCAAGGTTTCAACTTGAACCAAAAATCTGCCTCACTCACTCTTTACAGAAATATAGAAACCGTTGAAAAGCGAATAGTTAAAATTTGGTATGCGCGATACTTTCGGCAGTTTGTAAGCACGCATACCAAGATAATTATAAATGTGACATTAAAACGCGTGAATTAAAAAAAAAAAAAAAGGTTTCTGTGATAATGAATAAATTTTACCCCTTATCACACCATTCAAATAGGTATGCGTGACCTTTCCGGCTAAAAATCATTGGTCGGCCGGATTTTTTCTTGTTGAACATAATATTTCACACAAAATTCTATATAAGATTGATCAAAATCCGTGATGACGGAAAAAAATTATGGAAATTTAATAATAAATAATTTAATTAAAATATTTCCGGCCAATCAAATCCACGCCGACCAAGCAAATCTTGTTCGTCTAAACGTTAACTTTTATTTTTTATTAAAAATATTAGAATCCGTGATCACGGAGCTTTCAGGATTGGTGGCTCCTCGCCTATAAGAGGTGCGACGGTTCTGATTGGTTGGGTATATAAAAACTCTGCACCAATCATATACCAGTATTCAAAATTTGAAATCCACATCTGTTTTCTGTTTATTAGAATTAAACCTAACCTTTAAATCCATGATGTATTATTATGTCAAACATTTTTTATTCTACAAAGAATTAAATGCACAATATATGTAAGACACAATAAAACATCACGGATTTGTAGAGTTAATAAAATATTCTTATATCAATTAATGAAATAAAAACACAAAATTGTTATAATTCATATTTATTATTAAAGATAAATTATACGATTTACATTTTTTTTTACATCAAATTCACAAAATTTGTATATTTCAAGTACAATATTACATATCAATTAGTTGTTATAAAGACTAACACGTATTTCTCTCTTACGAAAACAAACTCTAAAACTTTTTTACTAAGAAAAATAGCATTGCGTAGTTTAGACATGGTAATTTTCGTTAAAATATGATAAACGTGTTAGTTTTTCTGACATTTCAAAGGTGCTAGTTCTCGTAAGAAAATAAAAACATGCTAATCTTCATAACAAGTTGAGTTTTGAAAGCAAAATGTCACTTGAGTACATACCGATAATCTAAATGTTTCTTTATCTTCAAGATCAGGAAATATGATGTATGTTATCTGTAAACTGAAGAATAAATTTCATTAAATTTTATGTTAAATTAATAGCTTAAAAAATATTTGTACTTGTTTTTAATAAAAAAGATTCAATTAAACGTTATCTCAAACATATAAATTAAAGTAAACATGCAAATTTGTCATATGTAATAGAAAAACTAATAATAATTAAATACTTACACTTTTATTAAAAAAAATAACGTCAACGTTTTGCAAATGATATTCTTCCAAATTCCATACACCATTTTAAAATAAATCATAAGCGTCTTCGTTTCCAGTTTTTTTTACATGGTTGTAAGATGTTTACAACATTGCAATGTTGTGCATGACACTTCCTCTTACCTCTCATACGTCTGAGATCCCTACACCCGACATCCCCTTACCGCACATGCGTCTGAGATCCCAACACCCGATAATGTCAAACGGAGTTTCCAATTTTACCACCAGTGTGTGCAGTCAAACTTCCTTTATATTTACTACTATATTCACATTTAAATGAGCGTTGATTTGAATGTTTTAATTTATGTGCACTGTGCAGTCAAACTTCCTTTATATTTACTACTATATTCACACTGGTCGCATTTAAAAGGGCGATGATTTGAATGTGTTAATTTATGTTTAGTCAAATTTCCATTTAGTTTACACCTATATTCACACTGGTCGCATTTAAACGGGTGTTGATTAGAATATTTTAATTTATGTGCAATCCACAGAATAATAAGTATACAGAAGTGACACTCAACGTTATTTTTTTGTAACTAACTCGATGACAGTTCCGGTTGCACCAATCAGAAAGCAGAATACATTTCACGTGATTCACATATATCGACCAATCACAGAACGCTTACATATGTTTGAACCGCCACCTACATTACATTGTTTGTTTATATTTTTCTAACCTATAAATAATCCACGTTTTTTTAACAAATAAAACAGAAAAATTGGTTAAATATGAATCTTTATTAAATTATATTATGTTATCACAAACATTTCTTAAATGTAAACATTTCATATATTTTATAGTCCAAATAAATTAGGGATATTATGATGTTTCACTGTTTGCGAGGTCATACACTGACACTTACCGAAAATTAATCAAAGTTCTATTTTGTCCTTAAATAGTAGGAAATACACAGTATGTGGATGTTTTTAGAATCTGAAAAATAAAATATTTATTTTAATTGCCTGTATTGTATGCCACTTAATAATAATCAAAGTATATAAAAATGGGAGTCACTTTTTTTAAAAACTAATCAATCAATATTATTAAAGTAGTTTCCCAATTATATAAATTGAAATATACGTACAACGTTATTAAACAGACGAAAAAAACAATATGTAATGAAATACTTACATTAATATTCAAATAAAATCTCAAATATAGTTAAATATCTTCTGAAGATGCCAAACATTATACACATGGACATAGGAATATACATTATACACCACTACACACAAAAACGTAAAACTTGTTGCCAAATATATTCAGTGTTGCCAGATTGGAATACCTTCCTTTCCTTTACGTCTTACCCGTCTCGTCCTCAACCGGATCTGTCAGATGAGTTTCCAGTTTTACCTACCCAGTGTCATCCCCGTGGTGCAATCAAACTTCCTTTAAATTTACTGCTATATTCACATTTGTCGCATTTAAATGGTCGTTTATTAGAATGTACTACCTGATGTATATTCAAACTGTCTTTATATTTACAAGTATATTCACATTGTTCGCATTTAAATGGTCGTTGATTTGAATGTGTCAATTTATGTTTAGTCAAATTTCCTTTATATTTACAGCTATATTCACATTGCTCACATTTAAATGGTCGTTCATTAGAATGTGTTAATTTATGTCTATTCAAACTTCCTGTTTGTTTACAACTATATTCACATTTCTCACATTTAAATGGTCGTTCATTAGTATGTTTTAATTTATGTCTATTCAAACTTCCTTTAAATTTACTGCTATATTCACATTGCTCACATTTAAACGGGTTTTGATTAGAATTGTTCTTTAAATTCACGGTCTGGTTTGTTAATATTGACTGATAGTTAACTGTTTCACATTTGTAATCATTTTTTTTTCATTGTTTGGTATTAAATATTCATCACTGTGTTTTGTTTCTTCACTAATATCTTAATTTTCTTTTGGTTCATTTTTAATGTCGATGTCTGACAGATTTTCTTCTTTAACTTGCAAGTTTTCCTGCAAAATGACAATCGATAACTTGATATGAATGAAAACGAACAAATTTTGAGTTGTTGCTTATTGGTATTTATTTGAAAAAGTTAGTTTTTTTTCAATACAAACTTCTACATGAATAAATATAAGTATTGGTATGGGAGCCTTTTTCTGTTTTTGAAAATCAATTTTTAAATATCGATTAATTTGAAAATTCTTGAGTATTAATTTATATATCGAAAATAACAATTTCGTTTAATAAAATTGTTTTGGAACCGCTGTCTTATTTTACTTTTTTTCATTTACGCATGTGTGTGATATGCAAGGTTAGTAAATATACAGGTTGTACCATCGCTTTTGACCAATCAGCGCCCGCGCGGGAAATACGTCACACAGGGTGACATTCAAATGTAATAGAATAAAATGTATTGCAAATATACATATTCATTGAACGTTGTCTTCCGTATTATTTCGAATTTCTGGACATAAAAATAAATATTGTTTATCACAGAAGCACAAAGTATTACAAACGATCATATATTACACATACTAGTTGTTAAATACAAGATATATCTTCATAAAAATTAAAAAATGGAGTTAGAAGTCAATAATTATTTTGTGTATAACGAGAGCACTTTGAGACATTTTTTTACTGAAGTACATTTATTATTATGTACCTATATATATTAAATACAGGTAAATCCTGTTCATCGGAAAGATACATCCTAGGACATGGTCGTGGGGTTTAAGAAAAATCATTTTAAAATTTAAAAAAAAAACACTTTATTAATAAAATAAACATTATTGAGGAAATAAATTAATGAACTATTTTGTTTTATTTCTTGAATATCATATTAATGGTGTTTGTTAGACCTGCAGTATCAATAATACGTAATTTAATACATCATCTAGAATTCCACTTCTTAAATTTATACAGCCCACCGTTGCAATGTTGTCAAGTCTCGTAGAGGATAATATAAAGTTTCCCTTAAATAAATTAAGTGTTTACTGAAGTATCCTCAGAGTAAAAGCTTTAGGTTACTACTTATACTTATCCGTTGTCTAATGAGTTTTAGATTTCTTTCCTAAAGCAATTTCAACTTGATTTGGCGTTAAAATATTCTTAAAGGCGACTTACTTGATCCTCGAATCCAGCCTGATATTTTTTTATTTGTTGTTCTATATAATTTAGAAATGTTTAGCTCTACAATCTTCTTGTTATTCTCAAGATCTGCAATTTTTTGTTTAATACGTGTTAAAATAAATCTTTTCACTTTTAATTGTATAACTCCTTACCATTCTTTTTCAGTTTTTTTGGTTGTAGGTTTAATAAATTAACCTGCAATTCATCTTCAAGATCATCTGGTTTAAAATGCTTGCTACATAAAGGTACGTTTGTGATCAGCATTCCATTTGTCTCTACGATGACACTTTCTGATCAATTCCTTTTGTATTATTGGATCCATAGGAAAGTTATCATTTTATTCTTATTATTAGTTTAAGTGATTTTATTCTTTTGCCTATTTCGAATTATTTTTACATAAATATTGATATGTACTAACAGTACCTTCGCCTTTTTTTCGATCTATATAGTCGCATCAAGTCATCACAAAGTCACAATTTAAATTTAAATTAAAGATATTTTAAATAAATAACATAAATTAGTGGCTACATATATACCTTAAACAACAAGTCTTGTTTATTTAAAATAGCTCAAAATCAAAATATTAAAAAAAACTATGAACACTATAACTACAACTACCATACAAAGACAGCGATTTGTTATGATTGGGCACCCGAAATGACGTAGTTCTCCCTCTCCTGTCTTGATTTTGACAAGCTGATGGTACAACCTGTTTATTTACTAACCTTGTGTGATATGTTAAACATTTCATTACATTACCAATACATAACCAAATATGTAGTAATATTACTTTAATTATTATTTAATATTAACATTGACTTTTATTACTTGATGTTCTTGTTTGTAATATTTCGCAAATTCATCATAAACTTCAACATCTTGTAGAAGATCGCTTTCTTCTTGTATATCTTCTTGTTTCACGTGAATCATTTTTGTACACTTTTATTAAGTCAAACCTTACAATATATAAATTATTTAAATAAAACTGAAACTCTAGACTTCTTAATCCAAACAATATTAAAAAGTATTCAGTAGAATACAACGGAAACTAGCTATGTAGCTGATGCAAGGTATATAAATATAGAGGTATGGCAATGCAGTCGTTGACCAATCAGCGGTGGCGCGGGAATTGACGTCACTGGCGTACATATTCAAATGTTATAAAAATGTATAATTGCAAAAACATTCTTTAATTTATTATTGTTTTCGTATTTTTTGACATTTTAACAATACATACAATCACAGAAGTACAAATTTAATATAACAAAATTATAAAAAGCTGTTAACACGATAAGCCCAGTTTTTGTATTGCCAACTTAAAACAATAAAAGTAATGCTTCTCGAATACACCAAATTGTCTGTGACAGCTTTTTATGATTTTGTAATATTGAATTTGTACTTCTGTGATTGTATGTATTGTTAAAATGTCAAAAAATACGAAACAATAATAAATTAAAGAGTGTTTTTGCAATTATACATTTTTATAACATTTGAATATGTACGCCAGTGACGTCAATTCCCGCGCCACCGCTGATTGGTCAACGACCGCATTGCCATACCTCTATATTTATATACCTTGTAGCTGATGTATGTACATAGTTCACTGATTACTCGCTAGTTGTCAATGGTGGACATTTGCTAAATACCAGTGGTTCTCAACCGGTTCGCAGAAAACTGTTCATCATAGTAGAAAATATGTATAATTTTAAAATTTCTATATACAGTAGAAACTGGTTATAACGACATCGAAGGGACCGGAATTTTAGGTCGTTATAACCGATTGTCGTAATATCCGATAATTCGATTTTTTAAGGTAATTTATCGAGAAAACTAAAAATTTCATGAGTATGCTGAAATTTTGTAAAATTCACCATTTGTGAGTGAAGATATTGTCAAAATAAAACAAGAGAATAATAAAATATAAAACATTTACGAATACCTGAATACTATATTATAATATTCAGAATAGATTAGAATAGAGGCACTTTAATAATGTTATTTTACGGAATCATAGTTTGACATTACGAGGTGCGTTCTGATTGGTTACTCTCCACCAATCATATACGTATACGATTTGAAATCTACATCTGTTTTCTGTTTATTAGAATTAAACCTAACCTACAAAACATTATGTATTATGTCAAACAATATTTTTTATTGTACAAAAAATTAAATGCACAAATTATGTCAGACACAATGATAAACATAATATTCTTATGTTAAAATTAATGACATAAAAACACAAAATTGTTTTAATTAACGGTAAATAATACATGTGCAAAGCCTGTATATTGCAATTGCCTATATAAAAATACTATATTTAAAAAAAATTGAAACAAAAGTCGGTTCGTCGTACAAATCGATAAAATTCTCCGAAAATATTGTAAACAGAGAGTCGTTAAAACCGGTATTTCGTTATAAGCGATGTCGTTATAAACGGTATATTATAACAGGCAATCATATGGGATTCAGCCGGGACTTTTATTCTGCGTCGTTATAACCGGTACGTCGTTATAACCGATGTCGTTATAACCGGTTTCTACTGTACAAGCAGTTGGACCCGGTGTTACCCGAGGGTATTTTTATAAAAAATAAATAAATTTAATATCGATTTTCTTTCAAAAGTATTTAATATTTGAAGTTAGGCCCCCCTTATTGGCCCTTTAAAAAAATCTACAAATATTTTTGATGTTATACTTCTTTGGGGACGTTGAGGGTAAAATTGAGTAATGTAACGAAATTTTATGCGGTGAAATATGTAGTATGGCACTGACAATACAGAATAAATAACACAACTGTAAAGAGTATTGCCTATATCAAAAAAATGATGGCGTAATGACATCCATAGACAATAAAGATTTTAACTTAAATAACACAACTGTGAAGAGTATTGCCTATATTAATTAAATATTATAATTAAATTAAATTTTTAATTATATTTAAAGCAAACGGCAGATTATTGTTATTAAGATTATTCGTAGTTGTTTTTCAATCATCCCAAAGAAGTATAACTTCTAAAGCGTGTACATAAGTACACACTCATTGTTTTTTTTTATTTGTGTTAGCTCTTACAAAAGAGATACAAAAAGTCAAGTAGAATTAAACTGAAAGAAAAGAAAAATACAATGTTTTTAACATATAAGGAGATTCAAGAAAAATGGACACTTTTAATAATGTTATTATTTATTTATCAACATATAAAAATTACATTTATTACAAATAAAATCTGACATGGTTTAAAAATAACAATGTTAATATCAAAGACCATATATTTGTGTGGACTAGAGCAAAGGGAGGCACGAAAAGTCTGAAAGAAGTGTAACTTTCATAACATAAATTCATGTATTAATTTATGTTTATTCAATTTATTTTTTTCTCTACAGCTATATTCACACTGCTCACATTTAAATGGTCGTTCATTGGTATGTATTAATTTATGTCTATTCAATTTACTTTTTTCTCTACAGCTATATTCACATTGTTCACATTTAAATGGCCGTTCATTGGTATGTATTAAATTATGTATCTTCAAACTACTTTTTTCTCTACAGCTATATTCACATTGCTCACATTTAAATGGTCGTTCATTGGTATGTATTAATTTATGTTTATTCAATTTATTTTTTTCTCTACAACTATATTCACACTGTTCACATTTAAATGGTCGTTCATTGTTATGTATTAAATTATGTAACTTCAAACTACTTTTTTCTCTACAGCTATATTCACATTGTTCACATTTAAATGGTCGTTCATTGGTATGCATTAATTTATGTCTATTCAATTTACTTTTTTCTCTACAGCTATATTCACACTGTTCACATTTAAATGGTCGTTCGTTGGTATGCATTAAATTATGTATCTTCAAACTACTTTTTTCCCTACAGCTATATTCACATTGCTCACATTTAAATGGCCGTTCATTGGTATGTGTTAATTTATGTACATTCAAACTACTTTTTTGTATACAACTATATTCACATTGCTCACATTTAAATGGTCGTTCATTGGTATGTTGTAATTTATGTCTATCCAAATCTCCTTTTCGTTTACAACTGTATTCACATTGGTTGCATTTAAACGGGTGTTGATTTGAATGTGTTAATTTATGTATATTGAAATTACCTTTTTGTCTAGAACTGTATTGACATTGGTCACATTTAAATGGTCGTTCATTGGTATGTATTAATTTATGTGTATTCAAACTACTTTTGTATCTACAACTGTATTCACATTGCTCACATTGAAAAGGTTGTTGATTAGAATTTTTCTTCAAATTTACGCTCTGGTTAGTTAATTTTGACTGATAGTTAACTGTTTCATATTTGTTATTAGTTTTATTTTCATTGTTTGAATATTCATCATTGTATTTTGTTTCTTTGCTAATAACTTCGTCTTGTTTTGGCTCAGTTTTTATATGGTATTCTGGTAGATATATTTCAACTGTTTTATATTTGTAATTAGTTTTATTTTCATTGTTTGAATATTCATCACTGTATTTTGTTTCTTCACTAATATCTTCATTTTCTTTTGGCTCGATGTTAGACAGATTTTCTTCTTTAACTTGCAAGTTTCCCTGGAAAATGACCTTTATTAACCTTTTTAGATTAACCTTTTTAGATATATGTAAGTGCAAAAAAATGTTTTGTACTGTCCTTATAAATGGGCATTATTGTAAATAAACATTGAGTAATTTTTCATTTTTTTCTTAAATACGAGTATTCTATCGTTTCTGTGCTACGATGTTGCAACTTTTAGTTATATCTAAATGCAAATGTAAGAACAAAAAATGTTAACTTTTTCGTTTCTTCTTGAATTTTGGTCACAAACTTTTTTTCAATCGTTTTATATTTATCATATAGAAGACAAAATCATATACAAAAGTGTACTTTACCTATATAGTTGTCGGTTTTAGTGGGTTTCATTCATTCTATTTTTTTTTCTATTTTAGGTAAAAAATAGTTCCAATTTGACCGGTCTATAACTCGATAAATATATTAATAGTTCAAATGTAAAAAAATAAAATGAACATTTTTTTGCCTTTTATAAAAAGGAAAATGACAGTTTAATCGCTTCTGGATCAAAAATATAGATTAAATATCAAATGTAGTACATCAAATAATAATAATAGAATAACTACCTAAATCGATATGGCGCGAAGCGCGATTTTTTTTTTAAGTTAACTCATTTAATCGTAACTCGTAACGTGAGTTCTGAATGAAAATTTTGAAATATCTATAAATTTTAACTCTTCAATTTGATAAATGCAGTAGTACTTAGGCTAAGGCACATAATTAACCTGCTAAATGTATGGCAGGTCAGATCCAGTGGGGGGGGGGCAGCTGCCCCCCCTGCTCCCCCTTCGGTACGCCCATGCTTATAGGTACTTATTTGAAAGAGTTAGATTTTTTCAATAACAAATTTGAATATTTATGAATAATATAAAGTATTGGTATGTGAGCCTTTTTTCATTTAAGAAAATCCTTTTTAAATTTTGAACTCTAGAAAATATCAATAAAAACAATATTTTTTTTAAATTTCCAACACATACAAGCTTTTCGGCTTCTGGGTATAAACATATATTTTGAGCATTAAGTATATTGTATTTGAGCAATAACATTTTGAATTCTGAGCAATATACTAAGCATGAAGTGTGGCAATAACATTTTCCGTTCTGAGCATTAAAATTATGTTTTGCGTTCATTATTATTTAGTCCAGTGCCAATCCGACTTTTTGAGGCCAAAAAACAGGAAAATTCTCTACAGGATAGCGATGGTGGGAATCGTTGCTAAAGATGATTACAAAAAGAGGGGGGAAAATGCACCTCTGCACATGTAGCGGTTTCGAAGGGGGGTGGTTTTTAAGGGTTGAAAATGGTTTTTTGCGATTTTTGGCGAAGTACGACTTTCTATCGAAAAATGGTCTACAGTAAAGTTGTAGATAAAAAATAAATCTACAATTTTGTTTCAAACCAAATTACAACATAACCTCAAATTTTCTGAGATAATGGCGAAATACCGTTTTTTTTAATTTTCGAGTTTTTTATATCAAAAAAAATTTCAAAATACTTGAAATTTTCATAAAATGTATGTTTTGAAGTCCTTTAATTTTACCGACCTGTTCGGAATTTCAAAGTTAAATATTTTCTGAAATATTAACGATTTTCCAAAAAAATAAAATTTTTTCAATCGAAAAATTGATCGTAGAAATTTTAGATTTTTTAACTTTTAGGGGGCTCAATTTTTTCGTATTGAGTCGAACTTTAAAATAAATAAAAAATTCAAATACCTTTACATTTAAAAATTTTGTGAAAAATTAAAAAAACCAAAAATAGCGATTTGTAAAAAACGCAATTTTATTTTTCAATCACTAAAAATGTTGTACTAATTCTTTAAATTTTTGTGCTAAAATACAAGAATAAAATATATTTAATTTTGTTAATGGATAATTTATGAAAAAAAATGTAATACAGTGTAAATTGATAGGAATAGGATGCTGTAAATAAGTAATTTTTCGGTAATAAATCGTAAAAGCATTATAAATTGACATTTTTTTACATATATTTAAAATTACTTTGTTCTAAAAAGTAAAAGAAAGTTCCATTACATTGTATACTTATATAATTTTCAAAAAATTAATATACTATTATTTTATTTTTAATAAAGTTATTTTATTACTATGTTAAAATTTATCAATTAATTAATTATAGCATTCTCTTCCTATCAATGTACACCGTATTATATTTTTTTTAGTTAATTATCCTTTTATTAAATTGAATATATTTTATTTTTGTATTTTAGCACAAAAATTTAATGATTAGTACAAAATTTTTATAGTGATTGAAAAATAAAATTGCGTTTTTTACAAATCGCTATTTTTGGTTTTCTTAATTTTTCACAAAATTTTTAAATGTAAAGGTATTTGAATTCTTTATCTATCTTAAAGTTCGACTCAATACGAAAAAATTGAGCCCTCTAAAAGTTAAAAAATCGAAAATTTCTACGGTCAAATTTTCGATTGAAAAAATTTCATTTTTTTGGAAAAACGTTAATATTTCAGGAAATATTTAACTTTGAAATTCCGAACAGATCGGTAAAATTAAAGGACTTCAAAACATACATTTTATGAAAATTTCAAGTATTTTAAAAAAATTTTTGATATAAAAAACTCGAAAACTCAAAAAAACGGTATTTCGCCATTATCTCGGTAAATTTGAGGTTATGTTGTAATATTTTTTATCTACAACTTTACTGTAGACCATTTTTCGATAGAAAGTCGTACTTCGCCGAAAATTGCAAAAAACCATTTTCAACCCTTAAAAACCACCCCCCTTCGAAACCGCTACATGTGCAGAGGTGCATTTTTCCCCCTCTTTTTGTAATCATCTTTAGCAACGATTCCCACCATCGCTATCCTGTAGAGAATTTTTTTTCTCCTCAAAGGCTTTGGCACTGGGCTATATTGTATAGTTTGTTTTAATTTTATAATTTTAAATAAGTTTAATAAAATTGTTTTGGAACCGCTGTCGTATTTTACTTTTACATTTACGCATGCGCGTGATATGTTAAACATTTCATTACCTACCAATTCATAACCAAATATGTAGAAATAATACTTTGATTATTTAATATTAACATTATCTTTCATTACCTGATGTTCTTTGTAATATTTTGTAAATTCATCATAAACTTCAACATCTTGTAAAGGATCGCTTTCTTCTTGTATATTTTCTTGTTTCACGTGAATCATTTTTATACACTTTAAAGTCAAACCTTACAATATATAAATTATTTAATAAAACTGCAACTTTAGACTTCGTAATCCAATCAATATTAGAACTTGTATTACAATCAATAAAATATAACGAAAACTAGTTTGCTACACAGAATTATGCTTTCTGATGTATGTAGTTCACTGTTTACTCGCTAGTTGTCAATGGTGGACATTTGACATTTGCTAAATACCAGTGGTTCTTAACCGCGACACAGTAAACTGATTATAGAAGGAAATATGTCTTATTTTAAAATTTATATGATAATTATAATATTAATAAACAATTTATTCTGTTAATCCAATGTACAGAAATAGAATAAGTTAATCAATTAACAGTTCATTTAGAGAATATATGCAGTAAATAAAATAGATATTAGTTAATTTACATTAATCTGTAATCAGGTATGTCTTATAAATACTAGCAGTTGTACCCGGCGTTACCCGAGGATATATTTTTTTAATAAATCAATCTAATATCGATTTTTCTTCTAATAGTATTTTATATTTAAAGTTAGGCCCCCCTTATTGGCCTTTTAAAAAAAATCTAGATTGGAACTTAACATTATATCGCCCAAAGAATATTAAAAAACAAAACAAAGAAGAATAGCTTTATTATATAAAACTTATTTAAAAAAGGCTCATCAGTTGTCATCATAAACCTTCAAGGAATCTTTATCCGAAATTTCATGGTTCTACAAGGAAATGGTCCATAAAAATAATGTCCATATGTATATTTATAAGTATAAGGTTATTGCAATAACAAAACATATATTTCTAAAACGCTTATAACTGAATCAATAGTAAATAATAAAAACAATGAGTGTGTACTTATGTACACGCGTTAGAAGTTATACTTCTTTGGCATGATTGAAAAATGCAGTGGCGTAGTAAGAAAAAATTTCGGGGGGGGGGGATTAGTACTTTTCGGGGGGGATATTAACATGTGTTAAATTTTGGAAGGTATTTTGAACTGATATTTTCTCAAAATATTTGATTTTTTTAGAATATTGAACATTTCGGGGGGGGGGGTTGTCCCCCCCCCCCCCGTTACTACGCCACTGAAAAAATGATTTGAATAATCTCAATTTTAACTTGATTAAATGAATAAAATAATGTAATGCATATAAATTTATAAACAACACTAATATTTTATTTAATAATTCGTAACATTATTTCACTATACTATTTAATCAAATTAAAATTTAATTGGATATTATTTCAAAATCCATATTTATAAATCATGAAATTTGAATAGTTATTTTTTTATATAGGCAATACTCTCTACAGTTGTGTTATTTAGGTAAAAATCTTTATTGCTAATTTTGTCAATACGTTATAATTTTTTTGATATAGGCAATACTCTTTACAGTTGTGTTATTTATTCTGTATTTTCAGTCCCGGGCTAGATATTTCACCGCATAAAATTTCGTTACATTACTAATTTCATTTCCGTTACATTACTGATTTCATTTCCGTTACATTACTCAATTTTTACCCTCAACGTCCCTAAAGAAGTATAACTTCAATAATAATTTTTTATTTGCGTTAGCTCATACAATAGATATACAAAAAGTCAAGTTGAATTTAAACTGAAAGATAAAGATAAGAAAAATACATTGTTTTACATTTATAAGGATATAGAAGAAAAATGCACACTTTTAATAATGTTATTATTTATTTATCAACATATAAAAATTACATTTATTACAAATAAAAACTGTTATGGTTTAAAAATAACAATGTTAATATCATAAGAGCATGTATTTGCGTGGACTAGTGTAAAGGGAGACACGAAAAGTCTGAAAGAACTGTAATTTTCCTAACATAAAGTATATATGTATATATTTCTGAATTTTTATTTTTAAATTAACAATATTTTTCATTATACAGGGTGGGGCAATAGTGCTCGGTTGTTCGATAGCTCGTAGACCGTAATAGATAAAAAAAAATTTTAATGCAAATGTAAACTGTTGGTAAATGCGCATACAGAGAAATTATTTTCAAATATATAGGGTGTTACATAAAAGTGTGGCACACTTCAAGTTTATTTTTCTAATGGAATGCCCCAAATATTTTTGCATATTTAACACTTCTCTTGTGATGTTTATCCATATCTAAAATATTAGCCCCATCTAATGTCCGGTTTAGAAGTAATAATATATTTTTCAAAAAAATGGTGTTTATATTACTCCATATAATAATTCACCACTACCGCGGCCGCAGCTTTGAAGACGAAATTAAATGAGGACCTTATTGTAGGAGGTTGTAGGGTGCTCTTATTTAAATATCGTAGAGCCACCATGTACAGGATGTTCAAAATTAATTTTCAAATTTTGATAACTTCAAAGTTATTTTTATCAACTTTTTCAAATGGAACACCCTATATATTTTTTAACGAAGACATGTAGAATTAAATAACGAACATTTTTCGTACAGACATTCTCTTGGCTTTTTTAACCCCTCTTGATTTATTAAGGAAAAAGTACAAATTTCGACAATATTTACTAGAAAAAAATGTTTTTTTTTTTTTAAATAAAACAAAACATCATGTACAGAGTGTTCATAATACCCATAAAAACAGCATGTATTTTTTTTAGCTAGCAAACAGATGCCTTAATGTTTTGTCGAACACAAACAACCAAAATAATTTACAATCAAATAATTTCACGAATGTGCTATTTGAGACCGAGATACAAACATAATATTCTGATTTTATGGGCACCATTAACACTCTGTACTTATTGTATTTTTTAGCCTGAAGATGATTCTGTGAATCGAAAGCACGCACTTTTTTTATCATTAATAGATTTAAAAAGAACAATGCTATAACAAGACCAAAAATTAAAAAAAAGTACGTAGTTTTGCATGTATTTGGGACGTTCTAATACTCAAATAAAATTCAAAATTTAATGTTCTTTGTCAAATTTTACATTTGTTCAAATTAAAAACTACATTTGTCGAAAAAAATCTATTTATTTTAATTGAAAATAATACGGACAGTACATAACTTAAGAGGTGCTGGATCTATAACCCTAAGAGTTCGTTTATTTAAATGTGTTAACTTATGTGTATTCAAACTTCTTTTTACTTTACAACTATATTCACACAGGTCACATTTAAATGGTCGCTCATTAGAATGTGTTAATTTATGTGTAGTCAAAGCTGTTTTTAGTTTACAGCTATATTCACATTTGTCGCATTTAAAAGGACGTTGATTAGAATGTCTTAATTTATGTTTATTTAAATTTCCTTTATCATTACAACTGTGTTCACATTGGTCGCATTTAAATGAGTTTTGATTAGAATGTGTTAATTTATGTCTCTTCAAACCTCCTTTAATCCTACAACTAAATTGACATTGGTCACATTTAAATGGTCGTTCATTGGTATGTATTAATTTATGTATATTCCACAGAATAATAAATATACAGAAGCGACACTCAACGTTATTTTTTTGTAACTACTCGATGACAGTTCGGGGTGCATCAATCAGAAAGCAGAATACATTCACGTGATCTATACATATATCGACCAATCACACAACAGCTTACATATATTTGAATCGTAATGCCTTCTATCATATGGTTCTTTGTTTATATTTTATTAACCTATAATAATCCACATGTTTTAACAATTAATAAAACACAAAATCTGTTCAAATATTTATTAAAATCATATTATGTTATTACAAATTACAAACATTGCTCAGATATAAATATTTCATGATATTTGACTCTACAACCTCATACAGTGATAAAATAACTCTTACCGATAATTAATCAGAATCCTATTTTGTACACAGTAGCACGTAGCATGTAATAAACAGCATGTGGAAGCTTTCGGAATCTGAAAAATGAATTATTTAAATTAATAGTAGCTAAATAATTATTCAAACATAAAAATACAGCAGAAATCTATTTGCAAAACTACTTTTATAGTTATTTTATAAAGTGGTTTCACAATTAAATAAATCAAACTACACATACAGCGTCGTTGTATATAATTGAAAAATAAATAAAAATCAAATAGGTACTTACTTAATATTCAAATAAAACTCAGAAAACATCTTCAGAATCTAACAACGCCATATTTCATAACTTCACACGCTTCTTGTACACAAATATTAATGCGTTGTTGCCAAATGCATTCAAAAGAATTCATAATTATAGGTGTTGCCAGATTGTAATACTACCCTTTTCCTTGCGTCTTACCCGTCTCGCCTACAACCCAAACTGTCAGATGAGTTCCCAATTTAAACAACAGAGTGACATGCCCGTGGTATATTCAATGTTCCTTTTTGTTTACAGCTATATTCACATTGCTCACATTTAAACGGTCGTTCATTGGTATGTTTTAATTTATGTATATTCAAAGTTCCTTTCAGTTTACAACTGTATTCACATTGCTCACATTTAAACGGTTGTTGATTAGAATTTTTATTCAAATTCACGGTCTGGTTAGTTAATATTGACTGACAGTTAACTGTTTTATTGTTTGGTATTAAATATTCATCAATGTATTTTGTTTCTTCACTAATGTCTTTATTTTCTTTTGGCTCATTTTTAATGTCAATGTCGAACAGATTTTCTTCTTTAATATCCAAGTTTCCCTGAAAAACGATAATTGATAACTCGATTTGATTAAGGTAGTTGGTCCATCATAATGTGACATTAGGCTATGAGTACATATTTTTAATTTAGAGAAATTATCATGGCAACGCTGTACATTATCTACTATTAACTACTTGTCAAATGATTATATTTGATCATCTAAGCTACCACAGAATATATTAATAATTAATGAAATCGATTATAATTCCCTTCAATCCACTTATCATATTTTGTAAAAAATTATTTCATTATTTCGTGTATTTTTTACTATAATCAAATGAATACGTTGTTGCCACATTGTCAACAATACTGTAATTTATGTGATGGTTTGGTAGTTAAATCTGGTTAAATCTTAATAAGGGGATGGTCAATAATTCCAATTTTTTGTATAATGTTTTCTTTCATATAAATATACAACATGTCAGTTTTTTATGAAAATCTGACGCTACGTTTAAATTTTATCTAATAAAACGTTACGTTAGTGTACGGTTAGTCCATATAAGCTGTGTTAAAAATATAAACTTTGAGATCGTTTTTCATGACCTTGAGATGGTCAATTTTAATAAAAATGGGCTATTTTTCAGATATTAATCTAGGGAATATTCCTGTGCAATTTAAACAAAATCTGACGAAAACATGTTTACGGACCAACTACCTTAAAACGAGCAAATTTTGAACCATTACTTATTGGTGCGGTAGTCTTTTTTCTATTTTAGAAAATTAATTTTAAAATATCAAACTCTATGCTAAAAAATAAATAACATCAAAAAACTGTTCCTTTAGTAAATTTCCAACATATACAAGCTTTTATATCTTATATGCTGAAATCTTGGCTTCTGGGTATAGACCATACCCTTCAATAGAGCCCTGAAGATGTTCACTGCAATGTGTAACAAAACGTTAGCCGATAGATCGATCAAATTGATGTAGCTTATACCCAGAAACAATGATCGATTCCAACATATAATAAGGGGTCGAATTTAACCACGCAATATTTTATATATTTTGAGCATTAAATATATTGTATTTGAGCAATAACATTTTGAATTTTGAGCAATATTGGCAATATACTAAGCATGAAGTGTGGCAATAACATTGGTTATTTATCGTTTTAGTGCTCCAAATTATTTCATTATACACTCATCGCTTGATAAACCGACCTTTGATTAACCGGCAGCTTGAATGACCGGCGGACCAAACGCGCGATATGCCGACTTTCTCCAATCCCCTCTATAATACTACCGTGATTGCTATCTCTGCGTGTAATTTAAATTCACCAATCAACGTTGAGGTTGACACAGTGGTGGGGGCCCCTCTCGACGTCGGTAATTCAAGCGGTTCAATTACCAACTTCGTCGGTTTATCAAGCGGTGAGTGTAAATCTATGTTTTTTTTTAACTACTCTACCTACAGTCTATGGATTCAATATTTCAATGTCAAGATATATTGTAATAAAAGTGATCATAAAGTTTATTTACGAAAAAATGTTTATTAATTGTTTAGTTTAGCGACTTATGCTAAAAATTACCAAAATCATTCGGGAAAACGGCAAATTTTTTTTTATAAACAAATAAAGTCGCGAAATTTCGATGTCAAAAATAGTCATAGTAGTCAGGGCCGACAAGAGGGCGATGCAGGCGATGCAAATCATCGGGGCCCGGACTGAATCTATTCTTTAAAAAGAAAATGTAAATAATAATATTCAAAGTTATTTGAATGATGAAATTTTAAAATAGTTCTGCTGATGACAGCTATAAAAATCTTCATCATAATTAAATATTGATATTTAACATAACAGGCCCCTTGTTAGAGAATAATTTAATTTTCACAAAATAAGCAGAAGATATAGAATTTTTTTTAAACCAAAGAAAAAAAATGTAAATATAGAAGAACAAACCATATGGAGAAAGATTTAACATTCGGGCTCCAGAGCCCTTTGCATTTTGGTAAAAAATTGACCAAAATGATTTAAATTTGAATAAATTTTTAATAAAAAAAAGTTTACATCATTTAAAATATTAGGTAATCCATTAAAAAAAATAAGCGAGGTGCCCCTGATAAGAAAATTTAATTTATTTTATATGATATATTGAAATTATTGAAATACACAAACTAATTAGCTAACTAACCAAATTAAATGAAATTTACGATATTTTATAAACGATTGTGTTTTATTGAGGCTAGTGTAGGATTTAAATTTTATTATTAATGCTCAATGTTAAAAATACGTTTCATTCATTCAATTTATTAAGTACCTAAATAATATTATTTTCTGTACAAAATAGTTAAATTTCTTAATTATATTTCTTCTTGTGACTGAAGGGTTAAAATCAAAAGTTTCTAGCACTTTTTGTTTGCATTTTAGGAGACCTATCTAAAGATAGGGTAAGTGACAAAAATTGAGTACACTTTTCAGTTTATGGGAGGGGGCCCAAATTTTTTTTTTTGACATGTTGCATCGGGGCCCGGTTTGGCTCTCGGCGGCCCTGATAGTAGTACAACTTGAATACTCAGTCATTCGCATTCGTTTACAATAAACACGCATAAATTTGTTAAATCACAACCAAAAATTGAGTTTCCAGAGAATTTTGGGGCGAAATCGTGTTGTTTACTTAGGGTAGGTTATTTACCCGGTTAGGTGGGTTAGTAGGGTTAGTTAATATAATTATAAAGAAAACAATGAAAAATATATAACATATAAATAATGCAGCTACCGAAATTGCTTAATATAATAAACGGGGGAACCACATTAAATAAATAAAAGTATAAACAATATTAATATAATATGTTACATAAAATCTGTAAAAAAAACAATCAATTTAAGTGAAAAGACTTTTCGACCGTCTTATAATAACAGCATTAAACATCTGTTTGAATTGAATCCATAGATAAGAACTCTCTAAGAAGTTGAAAAATATTATGAAATAATTTTGAGCACTAAAACGATAAATAACCATAACATTTTCCGTTTTGAGCATTAAAATTATGTTTCGCGTCATTATTATTGTATAGTTTGTTTTAATTTTATAATTTTTAATAAATTTAATACAATTGTTTTGGAACCGCTGTCTATTTTACTTTTCCATCTACGCATGCGCGTGATATGTCAAACAATGCGTTACATATCAATACATAACCCAATATGTAGTCGTATTACTTTATTATTTAATATTAACATTGTCTTTTATTACCTGATGTTCTTGTTTGTAATATTTCGCAAATTCATCATAAACTTCAACATCTTGTAGAAGATCGCTTTCTTCTTGTATATCTTCTTGTTTCACGTGAATCATTTTTGTACACTTTAAAGTCAAACCTTACAATATATAAATTATTTGAATAAAACTGCAACTCTAGACTTCGTATTCCAAACAATATTAGAACTTATATTATAAAAGAATTCAATAGAATATAACGGAAACTAGCTTGTGTATGTAGTTCACTGAACACTCGCTAGTTGCCAATGGTGGACATTTGCTAAATACCAGTGGTTCTCAACCGCGGCACAGTAAACTGATCATAGAAGAAAATATCTAATCAGACTAAAATGTCTAGTTTTATAATTTATGTACAAATACTAGCAGTTGGACCCGGTGTTACCCGAGGATATATTTTTTCTAAATAAGTCAATCTAATATCGATTTTTCATCTAATAGTATTTTATATATAAAGTTAGGCCCCCCTTTAGTGGCCTTTTAAAAAAATCTACTTTGGATCTTAACATTATATCTCCCAAAAAATATTAAAAAACAAAACAAAGAAGAAAAGCGTTTTATTATATAAAACTTATTTAAATAAAACGGACAAGTGCTTGTTAGGCACGCACATGATAGGGTTCCGTAGTCATTCTCACTACGATTTATAAAAAATAGTTTTTTTACAAAATTTTCGTGGCCGAAGGGTTAAAATCAAAAAGTCATTTGGCTTTTATTATTTCATTTTACGAGACCTATCAAATGACACCCCACTCAATGGGGTAAATGAAAAAAATGTGACTTCACTTTTCAATCCATGATAAGGGGGCCCAAAATATTTTTGACAATGTTCGTTATAATTTTCAGTGAAAGTACTAATTAAAAGCTATATTCTGAATTTTTTTCAGATTTTTTGAATCGATAGTTTAGAAAATAGAGGGGGGGGGACGCTCTGACAGCGACATTAAAAAGCAAATATTTCGTGACTGAAGGGTTGAAATCAAAAAGTTATCTGACATTTTTTATTGCATTTTAGGAGACCTATTAAATGACACCCCACTCAATGGGGTAAGTGGGAAAAAAATGAGAGTTCACTTTTCAGTCTATAGAAGGGGGGTCCAAAATATTTTTGACAATGTTCGTTATAATTTTCAGTGAAAGTACTAATAAAAAGCTACATTCTGGAATTTTTTCAGATTTTTTAAATTGATAGTTTAGAAAATAGAGGGGGGGGACGCTTTTTTAACGACTTTGGAGAGCAAATACATCGTGATTAAAGAGTTAAAATCAAAAAGTTCGGATACATTTTTTGTTGCATTTTAGGAGACCTTTCTAACGACACCCCACTCAATGGTGTAGGTGAATTTTTTTTTTTGAAAACACTTTTCATTTTATGAAAGGGGGGTCTAAAAAAATTTTATTTTCAAAAATCTTATTATTTCTGTTTTTGGGTCATCAATCTACGACCGTATACCAAATTTCATCTTATTATCTCAAAATTTTTGAAGACGGACGGACGGACATGGAGAAACTATAAGGGTTCCTAGTTTTCTACGGAACCCTAAAAAGGCTCATCAGTTGTCAACATAACCCTTCATAGAATCTTTATCCGAAATTTCTTAATGGTTCTGCGATACGAGGATATGGTCCATAAAAATAATGTTCATTTATAAGTTTAAGGTTTTTACAAAACTAATATATTTCCAAAACGATTACAACTGAATCAATAGTAAATAATAATAATAATAATAATAATAATAATAAAAATATTATTTGCTTGCGTTAGCTCTTACAAAAGAGATACAAAAAGTCAAGTAAATTTTAAACTGAAAGAAAAGATAAATACAATATTTTACATATATAAGGACAGGGAAGAATAATGCATATTATTATGTATGTATTTATTTATTAACATAGTATAAAAATTACATCTATTACAAATAAAACCCAATAATTGTAAAAAAAAATTGATTTCGAAAAAAATCGTTTTTAATTTATATTCAGAACACATGTACCTACCTACATTTAATAGAATATTTTACTTTCTTAATTATTAAAAGTAAACAAAGTTTAATTTAATTTGAAAATTGAAATAGACAGAACTGTATATAATAGCAACATGTACTAATTTGTACTGCTGTAATGGCAGAGCTAGTTTTTCATTATTTTGAATAAATTACACGTGAATATATTTGTTTTATAATTATTATAGTATTTAAAGGGTTGAAGTTTTGAATAATTAGTTTTTAAAACGTCTCTATATAGCCAATTGTGTAGAATTTCTATAAATAGAGCACTTTCGGAAAGTTCTCTCATTTATCGTGTGTTAAAAACTCTGTTTTTAATATCAAATTACTCAAAAACCATACGTCCAATATTATTTAAAAAAAAAAACTAGTAATGTGTATCAGTGGCGTAAATGGGGGGGGGGATCAAGGGGACCAATCCCCCCCCCATGAGATTGAGACTGTGTTAAAAAAGGTCATCACAAGAAAAAGTAATGTAACGACTAAAAAAAAGGTCTTCAAAATAAGTAATGACTTAAAAAACAAAAAAAGGTATTCAGAATAAAATTGGTAAAAAAAGACTACTTTAAATTTCTGCCCCCCCCCCCCCCCCCCCCAATCGCAAAAAGCTATCTACGCCACTGATATGTATGAGAAATCCATACATAACAAATTAAAATTTTAGACTTTTATCAAAACATTGCTCTTACGATCGAATAACCTTAAAAAAATATAAAAAAAAATAATAATTATAAAATTTTCAAGACCCAAAAATAAAGTGACATTTTTATGAGGAGTTTCTGAATGGTACCCCTATTTTGTCCTCTTTTTTCTTTTTAAAATTCTGGTAACTTTATTTTTAGAATGTGTTACTTTATGTAAATTCAAACTTTTTTTTTGTTTACAACTATATTCACATTGTTCACATTTAAACGGTCGTTCATTGGTATGTATTAATTTATGTCTATCCAATTTATATTTAAGTTTACAACTGTATTCACATTGCTCACATTTAAACGGTCGTTCATTGGTATGTATTAATTTATGTCTATTCATACTTCCTGTTTGTTTACAACTGTATTCACATTGCTCACATTTAAGTGGTCGTTCATTGGTATGTATTAATTTATGTGTATTCAAATGACATTTTTGATTAGCACTGTATTCACAATGGTCACATTGAAAAGGTCGTTGATTAGAATTTTTCTTCAAATTTACGCGCTGGTTAGTTAATTTTGACTGATAGTTAACTGTTTCACATTTGTTTTCAGTTTTATTATCATTATTTGAATTTAAATATTCATCACTGTATTTTGTTTCTTCACTAATATCTTCATTTTCTTTTGGATCTTTTATAATGTCGGTGTCTGGTAGATATTCTTCTTTTTCTTCTTTAACTTCCAAGTTTCCCTGTAAAACGACAATTGATAACTCGATTTGAATATAAACGTGTAAATATCTAAGCTAATGCTGACAGTGCTTCAATGTGGCCCAGGCCAAACAACATTATGGAGGCCCCATACCCTTCCGTTAGTTGATAGAATTACCTAATCGACTCGGTTTGTACCCAGAAGCCAAGACCCATTATAACGTATAGTTAAAAACATTGAAAATTCTTGAGTATATATTTATTTATTTATACATCGAAAATATAAATTCCATTTAAGGAGGAATGGGAGTACTTTTGAAAACATTACCGTTTATCTGAAATTTTGTAGAGTGAAAGATAACTATACCAAATGTTCACTGTCAAAATTTGTTATTGATTGTCCTCACCGTTTTTGAGAAAATAATTTTTAAATATTTCTCTTATACATGGTCGTAAATGAGAAATATTTTTGAATGATTGTAGAATCTGTACTAACATTACCATCAACTCACAATTCACACCAAGAGTAAATATGATATTTATGAATCATTAGCCAAAAAATCGTTGACTTCTACCACACCCTTAAAATTATTTTAAATAATAAATACAAAAATTTGACATAACCCCAATGTGATTAAAAATAAGTGATGATGTACGGCAACATCGCAAAATCTTCGAACGGCGCGAAATTAAAAATATTTCTGTCAAAGCATAAAATTAGTATTTACAAATTAAAAAACCGCGGATCATTAAATGTATCTACTTATTTATATAAAAAATATTTTTTTAATTATCAATTTATTTTGTAAATGTTGTGTGATACGTTTAATAATTTTTGTACTTTTTATTTTTTTATCTGTCAACAAATGTCAAGTGACACGCATTTCATAGCACACTATTATTATTGCAGCTAACGCGCTGTTGCAACTTATTTTATAGATTTTAAAAATATTTTTTTAGATATTAACAGGGCCGCCGAGAGCCGAACCGGGCCCCGATGTAAAATGAAGCTTGGGGGCCTCGGGCAGACTGAAAGACCTTTTTTTTTAGTTTGCAGTATTCAATAATTTAATACTGTTCAATGTGATACTTTTTTTTCGCTTTTAATTTTCCATTCAGCTCCAGGCCCCGATTTTTTGCATCGCCCTCTTGTCGGCCCTGGATATTAAATTGCTTAGTTAGCATTCACTACTCCCATTCCTCCTTAATACAATTGTTTTGGAACCGCTGTCTTATTTTATTTGTACATTTACGCATGCGCGTGATATGTCAAATACTATGTATTTCATTAGCTATGTACTAATATATAACCAAAAATAAAAAATAATATTATTTGAATTATTATTTAATATTAACATTGTCTTTAATTACCTGATGTTCTTGTTTGTAATATTTTGCAAATTCATCATAAACTTCAACATCTTGCAGAAGATCGCTTTCTTCTTGTATATCTTCTTCTTTCACGTGAATCATTTTTGTACAGTTTCAAGTCAAATCTTACAATATATAAATTATTTAAATAAAACTACAACTCTAGACTTCGTAATTCAAACAATATTAGAACTTGTATTAAAAAGTATTAAACTAACAGTCAACTGAATACAACTGAAGCTAGTTCAGCGTTGTAAATAATGCATTATTTTCGTAATGGCATTACCAAAAGTAATGCATTATCTGGCAATGCGCATTATGCATTATCCAAAACAATCGGTAATGAAAATATGGATGCATTATGCATTGATTTGAAAATAATAATGCAAAAATCACAATTTTTCATTACTTTCAAGATAATGAATAATGGTGAAAATAATGCATTATTTCAAAAATTTCATGTATTACCATTAATTTTTTAGGTTTGTATTCACAACAAAAATTGGGAAAAAAGTTCACAAGTACAATACAGAAATCTAAGGTTCTAATTATATTTACTCAATTTAAAAAAAATGTCTCAACGTATGGATACCTTATATAATAATTTAATTAAACAATAAAAAAAATTGTCCAGAGGCGTAATAAATGATATTTGAGGCCCCTACTGTCAAAATAACATATTCACATAAACTGTAAGAGAAACCTCGGATATAATTTAACCAATAAAAAAAATTGTCCAGGGGCGTATTCAGTGATATTTGAGGCCCCTACTGTTAAAATAACATATTCACATAAACTGTATGGGACACCTCGGATATAATTAAGCCAATAAAAAAAATTGTCTAGGGGCGTATTCAGTGATATTTGAGGCCCCTACTGTTAAAATAACATATTCACATTAAGTGTATGGGACACCTCGGATATAATTTAGCCAATAAAAAAAAATTGCCCAGGGGCGTATTCAGTGATATTTGAGGCCCCTAATGTTAAAATAACATATTCACATAAACAGTATGGGACACCTCGGATATAATTTAGCCAATAAAAAAATTGTCCAGGGGCGTATTCAGTGATATTTGAGGCCCCTACTGTTAAAATAACATATTCACATAAACTGTATGGGACACCTCGGATATAATTTAACCAATCAAAAAAATTGTCCAGACGCGTATTAAGTGATATTTGAGGCCCCTACTGTTAAAATAACATATTCACATAAACTGTATGGGACACCTCGGATATAATTTAGCCAATAAAAAAAATTGTCCAGGGGCGTATTCAGTGATATTTGAGGCCCCTAATGTTAAAATAACATATTCACATAAACTGTATGGGACACCTCGGATATTATTTAGCCAATAAAAAAAATTGTCCAGACGCGTATTAAGTGATATTTGAGGCCCCTACTGTTAAAATAACATATTCACATAAACTGTATGGGACACCTCGGATATAATTTAGCCAATAAAAAAAATTGTTCAGGAACGTATTCAGCGATATTTGAGGCCCCTAATGTTAAAATAACATATTCACATAAACTGTATGGGACACCTCGGATATAATTAAGCCAATAAAAAAAATTGTCCAGGGGCGTATTCAGTGATATTTGAGGCCCCTAATGTTAAAATAACATATTCACATAAACTGTATGGGACACCTCGGATATAATTTAGCCAATAAAAAAAATTGTCCAGACGCGTATTAAGTGATATTTGAGGCCCCTACTGTTAAAATAACATTCACATAAACTGTATGGGACACCTCGGATATAATTAGGCCAATAAAAAAAATTGTCTAGGGGCGTATTCAGTGATATTTGAGGCCCCTACTGTTAAAATAACATATTCACATAAACTGTATGGGACACCTCGGATATAATTTAGCCAATACAAAAAATTGTCCAGGGGCGTATTCAGTGATATTTGAGGCCCCTAATGTTAAAATAACATATTTTCATAAACTGTATGGGACACTTTGGATATAATTTAACCAATAACATTAAATAGTCCAGACGCGTATTTAGTGATATTTGAAGCCCCTACTGTTAAAATAACATATTCACATATACTGTATGGGACACCTCGGATATAATTTAACCAATAAAAAAATGTCCAGAGGCGTATTAAGTGATATTTGAGGCCCCTATTGTTAAAATAATATATTCACATAAACTGTATGGGACACCTTGGATATAATTTAACCAATAACAAAAAACAGTTCAGACGCGTATTTACTGATATTTGAAGCCCCTAATGTTAAAATAACATATTCAATCTGACCGTGCGGGGATATTGTATATAATTTAACTAGTGAAAATATACTCCATATTTGAGGCCTAGAATAATATATTCACATAAAGAGTAAGGGAAACCTTAGACATAATTTATCCAGTAAAAAAAATAATACGCATATTAATTAAAATTTGAGGACTGAATTATAAAAATTTACAATAATAGTTTGAAAACGTTGGATGTTATTTTATCATTTAAAGAATACAATTGCGTATGTACAATATGGATTTTATTTATAAAAAAATAGTTCACATACATACTAAACAATATATTATGAATTCTGGTTTATGTTAATAGCAAATTATCATTAGTAATTTTTTTTTAATTGCTGAGTGAATGGAGGTGTGAAATATTATGTAATTATAATGTCCTATACTTTAACTGAATATTAACCCTTACCATATTTTTAAGAATGATACAGGGTAATTCATATTCGGCACAATAAACATAAACAGTTGATCGAGAAAAATATTTCAAGAAAAAATGTGTCCGGTAACTTTCATTGGGGATCTACAGACCCCCAAAATTTTTGATAAATATACGTTTTTATTTATTATCTGGAGACCTCATTGTGATACAGTTATGAAATTTGAAATCCGGTTTAATGCAGGAACGCCTCAAACGGAAACTAAATGTTTCATTGTACTGGAGAACTTAACTTACCACTTGATTTGAAATACCACTATAAACAGATGTAAGTATTTAGTATGTTGATAAAATAATGATGTTTTGAATCAAAAATTAAAAATTGAGAAAAGAAGCACTAAAAATTCAATAAGATAAAATTTACGTTAGTACTTTCCAATATTTGCGCTTAGACCAAATATAACATTTTTGCGTAGGGGCCTCAAATTTCACTTAATACGCGTCTGGATTTTTTTTATTGGTGAAATGATATCCAAGGTTTCTGTATAGTTTATGTGAATATGTTATTTTAACTTTAGGGGCCTCAAATATCACTTAATACGCCTCTGGATAATATATTTTTATTTATTAAATGATATACAAGGTATCCATACAGTTAATGTGAATATGTTATTTTTATTGTTGGGGCATCAAATTTCACTTAATACGCGCCTGAAATTTTTTTATTGGTTAAATTATATCCAAGGTCTCTGTACAGTTTATGTGAATGTTATTTTTACAGCAGGGGCCTCAAATATCACTAAATACGCGTCTGGACTATTTAATGTTATTGGTTAAATTATATCCAAAGTGTCCCATACAGTTTATGTGAATATGTTATTTTAACATTAGGGGCCTCAAATATCGCTGAATACGTCCCTGGTCAATTTTTTGTATTGGCTAAATTATATCCGAGGTGTCCCATACTGTTTATGAGAATATGTTATTTTAACAGTAGGGGCCTCAAACATCACTAATACGCGTCTGGATATTTTTTTTGATTGGTTAAATTATATCCAAGGTTTCCCATACAGTTTATGTGAATATGTTATTTTAACAGTAGGGGCCTCAAATATCACTGAATACGCCCCTGGACAATTTTTTTATTGGCTAAATTATATCCGAGGTGTCGCATACAGTTTATGTGAATATGTTATTTTAACAGTAGGGGCCTCAAATATCACTGAATACGCCCCTGGACAATTTTTTTTATTGGCTAAATTATATCCGAGGTGTCCCATACAGTTTATGTGAATATGTTATTTTAACAGTAGGGGCCTCAAATATCACTGAATACGCCCCTGGACAATTTTTTTTATTGGCTAAATTATATCCGAGGTGTCCCATACAGTTTATGTGAATATGTTATTTTAACAGTAGGGGCCTTAAATATCACTGAATACGCCCCTGGACAATTTTTTTTATTGGCTAAATTATATCCGAGGTGTCCCATACAGTTTATGTGAATATTTTATTTTAACAGTAGGGGCCTCAAATATCACTGAATACGCCCCTGGACAATTTTTTTATTGGCTAAATTATATCCGAGGTGTCCCATACTGTTTATATGAATATGTTATTTTAACATTAGGGGCCTCAAATATCACTGAATACGCCCCTGGGCAATTTTTTTTTATTGGCTAAATTATATCCGAGGTGTCCCATACAGTTTATGTGAATATGTTATTTTAACAGTAGGGGCCTCAAATATCACTTAATACACCTCTGGACATTTTTTTTTATTCAATTATATCGAAGATATACGTCGGAACAAATTTATAAATTTATTAAATATATGTAACTACATTCTTAGATTTCTACTTAATACTTGTGAACTTTTTTCCCAATAGAAAAATTAATAGTAATGCACGAAATTTTTAAAATAATGCATTATTTTCATCATTGTTCATTAAAAGTAATGCATAATGCACAAAATCTGCATTACAATTGTTTCTATGAGAGAGTAATGCACAACTCGCATTATAATTGTTTAAGTAATGCAGGCAATGACTAATGCACATTACTTGCATTGTTTTGATAATGAATAATGAAAAATATTGCATTAGCAAATTTCACAACGCTGCAGTCGTAACTAGGGTTGTACCGGAACTGGTTTTTTCGGTTCCGGCCGGAACCGGAATTACCGGAATTCACAAAAAAATTCTGGCCGGAATTTTTTTCAAAAAATTATATTTCAATTAATAATGATAATAAAATAACTAAAATGTTATAAATATGCTTTATATACATAGATTATCATCATAAATTAATATAACATTATTTTATATTGTATTTCTTACAGATTAGGGGGGGTAGAGTCTTACATTATATTATAAAACATAGTATTTTCTACATATCGTGTAATTTTTACAGCTTTATATGGTGTTTTAATTTGTTTATATATCATACGTTCTTTACTACCAAATCTAATAAAATTACTAGTATATTTTTATATAAGTAAATATGATAAATCAAAACAGCAGTTAAACAAATTCACAATATAGATAATCATATAAAATATTGATAAAAGAATATACCAATAACTCGAAATTAAAGCACCAATATGCGTTACTTTAGTTCTAGTGCAATGGTCTTCGAACTATTTTCCGCGATACCTCTCTGGGGGTTCCGCGAATAAAAATAAAAATTATGAAGCACTCACACTAGTTAAGCAGTATTTATTAACTAAATATATAAATATAATGATAGATTTAGAGAAATAACTATGTGAGTTTTTCTGATTTTATAGCTAATCCCAATAGCATAAATACTTGTGCACTAACAAATTTTTCTCGGGTCACTATTTTGAATATTATTATTATAAGATATACATTTATATGGGTAATATACCGGGTGTCCCAGATAACTTTTCCAGCATGGGGATCTCAGTATCTATAAGAGATACAGGTTTGGTTAAATGAGATCAATTATATGTATGAAAGGGGTGAGTATTATTACACCAAAAAATATTCATAATTCTATGTGGTTTAGGCGGTATACCCAAAAAACTGAAAATTCGGAATTTCTTTAAATGGCTATAACTTTTTTATTAAAGTAGATAAATACTTTTTGTTTGCAGTTTCTTTTAGCACTTTTTTGTGTAGAATTGATTGGTGTATTTAGATTTTTTATATCACTTTTAGTTTCCGAGATACAAGCACTAACTTCAGTTTTTCTTATGGGCCGCTAAGTTGGCTATGGCATATTTGAACGTGTTTTTTACTCTACTTTACAACGATATGTCACTTGCCATATTTATTATCGAAAAAAAAATTATAATATATTTTTTCAAATAGTTTATTGTTTCAAATATTCATTTGTTATTTTGATTGTTGTTATTGTGATTTTTGTTTACAATTTTTGTTTTTCATGGCTCACTTAAAAGTTAGTAATAAAATACTTCATAAATATCACTGATATTTAGTATTTCGACTTTTTTTCGATAATAAATATGGCAAGTGACATATCGTTGTAAAGTAGAGTAAAAACACGTTCAAATATGATATATTCAACTAAGTGACCCATAAGAAAAACAAGTTAGAGCTTGTAACTCGGAAACTAAAAGTGATATAAAAATTCTAAATACACCAATCAATTCTCCACAAAAAAGTGCTTTAAGAAACCGTAAACAAAAAGTACCTATCTACTTTAACAAAAAAGTTATAGCCATTTAAAGAAATTCCGAATTTTCAGTTTTTTGGGTATACCGCCTAAACCACATAGAATTATGAATATTTTTTGGTGTAATAATACTCACCCCTTTCATACAAATAATTAATCTGATTTAACCAAACCTGTATCTCTTATAGATACTGAGATACCCATGCTGGAAAAGTTATCTGGGACACCCGGTAGAGTTCGCCGAAAAAAACATTTTAGTTGTAATCAGAAAATGTTTTTGAAAAAAAACAGGACTAGCTAGAGTATTATTTAAAAAATATAGAATAAGTCTTATTTTACAGTTAATATTCAAAAAATTTTGAAAATCTTTAGTTTATTATTGAACAGTTCATCTCTAATTTATTATCAGTTCAATGTCCGTAGTCCGTAATATAATGACTTTTTTATTAATATATTTAAAGTCAATTAATGCTAAAATTTCAATTATATTATGATAAAACAAATAATAAAATCTGCCTTTTTGTTACGGAATGTTTTTTTCATTAATAAAATGTTATTTATTCATAATTATATTATTTATGAGTTCCTTAGTAGAAAGAAATAACAAAATTTAAAAATTCCGGCAAACTCGACCGGAATTTAGTAGTTCCGGCCGGAACCGGAACCGGAATAAAATCGTGAATTCCGGCCGGAATTCCGGCCGGACCGGAATTCCGGTACATCCCTAGTCGTAACACGCGGTCTACAAAATGGATGCCACATACTAAACCAGTGACTCTCAACTGTCGGTGACTCACGATCGATTGGAACAAAAATCTTTCGTAGAAAAACAAAAACCTTTAAGAAAATTGTAACATTTTTAAACAGGCATTTTAATACATAATTTTTTTTTCTAAAGCCCTTTTTTTACAATTCAATGTAGAATTAAACTGAAAAAAAAATAAATAAAATGTTTTACATATATAAGGAGATAGAAGAAAAATGTACACTTTTAATAATGTTATTATTATTTATCAACATATATAAATAACAATGTTAATATCATAAGACCATATGATGGGCTCACTCAGCGTGTAAGAATTCTGAAAGAAAAAATACTAGCTTAACTTGAGTACCGTGTCATATCTGGGCAAATCAATAAAATAGTTATTTTTTGTACTATTTATTTAGTTTTATTATTAAAAAGGAAAAACATACAATGATTTACATTAATTACTTTTTTGTGATGCGTGTCACCCCTCTGCAACGCGTGTCATACGTTGCCCAACACTGTACTAGAGAAAGATCTAGGAGTAGCAATCTCCTCAATAACACCTAGATTGAATGAAGTTTGTGCTAATAAACAAGCACAATCATCGCATTAAAAATAAATTTATAGTAAAACCTTGTTATTATTCTATCAATTACATTTTTTTTTTTATTAATATATACATACATTTTCTACCTTTTTTAAATGTGTCTTTATTATTTTATAAAATAATAAAAGGTGAGACGTTAAGACTAGATTTTTTTTAAAGGAGGCGTAGCTACATAAATAGTGCTAACCACTGTATTACTGGGTGCTGGAAGTATGTATAAACCTAAAAGGGTGTTTATTAGAATGTGTTAATTTATGTGCATTCAAATCTCTTTTTTGTCTACAACTATATTCACATTGTTCACATTTAAATGGTCGTTCATTGGTATGTATTAATTTATGTGTAATCAAAGTATTTTTGTGTCTACAACTATATTCACATTGTTCACATTTAAATGGTCGTTCATTGGTATGTATTAATTTATGTCTATTCAAATCTCTTTTTTGTCTACAACTATATTCACATTGTTCACATTTAAATGGTCGTTCATTGGTATGTATTAATTTATGTTCATTCAATACACTTTTTTGTCTACAACTATATTCACATTGTTCACATTTAAATGGTCGTTCATTGGTATGTATTAATTTATGTATATTTAAATTACTTTTGTGTCTACAACTATATTCACATTGTTCACATTTAAATGGTCGTTTATTGGTATGTTTTAATTTATGTCTATTTAATATACTTTTGTCTCTACAACTAAATTCACATTGCTCACATTTAAATGGTCGTTCATTGGTATGTTTTAATTTATGTGTATTCAAACTACTTTTTCGCTTACAACTGTATTCACATTGCTCACATTTAAACGGGTGTTGATTAGAATTTTTCTTCAAATTCACGCTCTGGTTAGTTAATATTGACTGACAGTTAACTGTTTTATATTTGTAACTAGTTTTATTTTCATTGTTTGAATATTCATCACTGTATTTTGTTTCTTCACTAATATCTTCATTTTCTTTTGGCTCGTTGTTAGACAGATTTTCTTCTTTAACTTGCAAGCTTCCCTGGAAAATGAAAATTGATAACTCGATATAAATAAATAAAACGGGCAAGTGCTTGTTGGGCACGCACATGATAGGGTTCCATAGTCATTCTCACTACGATTTATAAAAAGTATTTTTCAAAATTTTCGTGACTGAAGGGTTAAAATCAAAAAGTCATTTGACTTTTATTATTGCATTTTAGGAGACCTATCAAATGACACCCCACTCAATGGGGTAAATGAAAAAAATGTGAGTTCACTTTTCAATCTATGAAAAGTGGGTCCAAAATATTTTAGACAATGTTCGTTATAATTTTCAGTGAAAGTACTAATTGAAAGCTACATTCTGATTTTTTTTTCAGATTTTTTGAATCGATAGTTTAAAAAATAGAGGGGGGGGGCGCTCTGACAGCGACATTAAAAAGCAAATATATCGCGACTGAAGGGTTAAAATCAAAAAGTTATTTGACGTTTTTTATTGCATTTTACAAGACCTATTAAATGACACCCCACTCAAAAGGGTAAGTGGGGAAAAAAATGAAAGTTCAATTTTCAGTCTATGATATTTTTGACAATGTTCGTTATAATTTTCACTGAAAATACTAATAGTCCAGAGCATTTAGACGAAAAATAGCTGTATCTAGGAAAAAATTCGCATAGAGCTGAATTTTTGTATACACTTTCTTTTTGTCTTTATACATAATATACCAAAAGTCCCCATCGATCCCTTGTGAGCATACTTTTTTATAGCCCTCAAAAGGTGCTAATAATTAGTTTTATGTAAATATCTCTGTATTTATAGATTTTACGATAGTGAAAGTCATATAACAATGGGAAGACTAGAAAATTCTCTACAAAAAAGGTTATTTATAGTTTTTCATACGAACTATAATTTTCACGGAAACTGGATGCAAAAGTGACGACTTAGCAAATACTACTAACACAAGAAATGTAGAATTTTTGACTAATGTAAATATTATGCCGAATGTGCGAGGTTCCAAATTTTGTCAATAGTTAGAGTATACCGACATGTGTATTTCCGGAAAACTTCCTAGCAAAGTAGGCCCCGGAACATTCCCACCGAAGGCCCCAACATTTCGTTATATACGGATTTTGTGAACAGCTGTATCTAGTGAACGAAATGTCCGATCAACATCTTCTTTCACATTTTAGACAGATAATTTAATCTTCTACAACTTTTTTATTAATATTTTATCTAAATTAAATTGTATGCCTTTCAAAATTGCAGTGAAACTAAAAAAAATATTTATTTTTAAGAAAAATTTAAAGTTTGGCCGCCATTTTGAAAACAATTCGTTAATTTTTAGTTAAAATACTATCAAAATGTTTGTAAAAAATAATTAACTGTCTTAGATGTGAAAGACGATGTTGATCGGACATTCCGTTTATTAGATACAGTATGTTTATAAAATCCTTATACAACGATATTTTGGGTTATTCGATGAGGGTGTTCCGGGGCCTACTTTACTAGGGAGTTTGCAGAAAATATACATCTTTGTATGTTCTAACTACAGACAAAATTTGGCACCTCACACATTTGTCATAATATTTACAATAGCCAAAATGTATATGTTATATTAATATAATATAGGAATGAATATTGATTAAGATTTTTTTGGGAATTTTTTGAAAAAAAAGTATAAAACTTTTTACTATAGATTTTTTGTATTTACGTTATATTAAGTTTAGACAAGCTATACAAATTAAAAAAAATAATAACAATAAGTAATTATTACGCTTGTACAGGAACCACGTACAACGTGAAAAAAACGTCTCCAAATGATTGCCATGATTATAGCTTTTCTGTTCATCCGAAAAAAACAAAACCAATAAATTTCTTTATCTATATAAGTGTGGCTACAGCGGGTGGCAAAAAATTAAAAAAAAATATTTAAATTAAAAAAATGGCGGTGTTTAGAAAAGTGTCTATAGAATTTTCGTTACTATTTTTTTCAATCTTTCATTGCCCGTAAAACAAAAATATTTGATTTACTCAATTCTGTTACAGATAGTAATAACTTGTGTATACAGAAAATTTGAAGTCAATCGGTTCAGTAGATCTTGAGTTATTATGGCAGCCAATTTCAGTTTTTAGTTTTGAGAAAAACGCGTTCAAAGTTTACGTATAGTTGGCTATTCAATGTTACATATCTCTTTCAATCCACTATAACTTCGTCAATTTTGGGAATTTGGGTTTAAGGTTTTGTACATATCTTTTTTGAACTCCTATTTATTAAAAAAATGCAAAAAAATAAAATCGATATTTTACATTTTTAGACAAGAATACCCCCATACTACGTGAAAACAATTACTTGTACGAAAAAATGTATGAGATCTTTGTTGTAGATAATTTTTTAATCTTTCTATTTGATAATAACTATTTTAGTCATAGAGACAATATATACAGAGATATCTAGCTAAAACTAATTGTTAGCACCTTGTGTGGGCTGTAAAAAAGTATGCTCACAGGGGATCGATGGGGACTTTTGGTAACTTATTTATAAAGGCAAAACGAAGGTGTATACAAAAATTCAGCTCTATGCGAATTTATTCCTAGTGAAAACCTAAAGTTACTGGACTATAATTAAAATCTACGTTCTGAAATTTTTTCAGATTTTTTAAATTGATAGTTTAGATAATAGAGGGGGGGGGGGACGATTTTTTAATGACTTTGGAGAGAAAATACATCGTGATCGAAGGGTTAAAATTAAAAATTTTTGTTACATTTTTTGTTGCATTTTAGGAGACCTTTCTAACGACACCCCACTCAATGGTGTAGGTGAAATTTTTTTTTTTGAAAACACTTTTCATTTTATGAAAGGGGGGTCTAAAAAAATTTTATTTTCAAAAATCTTATCATTTCTGTTTTTGGGTCATCAATCTATGGCCGTGTACCAAATTTCATCTTATTATCTCAAAATTTTTCAGGACGGACGGACGGACATGGAGAAACTATAAGGGTTCCTAGTTTTCTACGGAACCCTAAAAACGAGCAAATTTTGGGCTACTGCTTATACAGACTGGCCAGTATTTCTCTGGAACAAATTTCCCTGACTATTCCCTGTTTTCCAGGAGAATTTTTACCGTTTTTCCCTGTTTTTTGTAGAAAATTTTGATAAAAAACCTAAAAAAATGTCACATGTTTTTTTTAACTATTAATAGATAACTATTTAAATATTTTGCGAGAAATTTTGTGGTTTTTGCATTTTTATAAAAAAGACTTCTAACCAATTCCCTGACTTTTTTCCTGTTTTCCAGAAACTGGCCACCCTGTTATAGGTACTTGTTTGAAAGAGTTAGTTTTTTTTTCAATAAAAATTTCTACATGAATAAATTTAAATAATATATAAGTATTGGCACGGGAACCATTATTTCCATTTTAGAAAAATAATTTTTAAATATCGAACTCCATGAAAATTTCAAAAACAGTATTTTTTATAAAATTTCCAACACATACAAGCTTTTTAGCTTCTGGGTATAAACTATACCTTCAATAGAGCCTTGAAGATGTCCACTGCAATGTGTAACAAAACGTTAGACGATTGATCCATCAAATTGACGTAGCTTATACCCAGAAACAATGATCGATTCCAACATATAATAAGAGGTCGAATTTAACCACGCAATATTTTTAATATTAAATATATTGTATTTGAGCAATATATTAAGAATCTAGGTAATTTGTTCGAATGTAATTTGTTCGAAGGAACTTTGTTTGAAGGAATTTTGTTCGAAGGAATTTTGTTCGAATGGAAATTTGTTCGAATGGAAATTTGTTCGAGTAACATTTGATCGAACGGAAATTTGTTCGAAATTTTAAAATTATTTTAAAAATATGTGACAAAATGTACAGTACGAAAATCTTATATATTTGTCACGTGTAAATTAAAAAATATACGTGTAATTGATTTGTTATTAACCCATTTAGACCTATCGTACCACATATGGTACACCAGACAAACAAGTATTTTTTTATTAATTTTCAAGTAGGTACCCACTAAATCACATTAAAACATGAAAAAATGCAAAAATTTGAAAAAATAGTTTCAGGTCTAAATGGGTTAATTACAAATAATTAGCTCAGGGCCGCATTATTATTTTTACAAATTTTATTATAAAATACAAAAAAAAACTTAAAAACTTTAAAATGTGTACTTAGGAATATGTTTTTTTATAACTAAGAATTATATTGTTCTTATAGTAATTGGCCTCAAATTGTTAAGGGTGTTGCTTATAATAATACGGCCCTGAGCTAATTATCTGTAATTAATAACAAAACAATTACACGTATTTTTTTTTAATTTACATATATATAAGATTTTCGTAGTCTACATTTTGTCACATATTTTTAAAATAATTTTAAAAATTCGAACAAATTTCCGTTCAATCAAATGTTATTCGAACAAATTTCCATTCGAACAAAATTCCTTCGAACAAAGTTCCTTCGAACAAATTTCTTTCGAACAAATTTCTTTCGAACAAATTACATTCGAACAACTTTCCGGATACGATATATTAAGCGTGAAGTGTGACATTAAACATATTTATTCTGAGCAATAACACTTTCCATTTTGAGCATTCAAATTTTGTTTTGCGCAGTAATATATACGTTCAATAATATTGTATAGTTTGTTTTAATTTTATAATTTTTTAATAAAATTGTTTTGGAACCGCTGTCTTTTTACTTTTACAGCGCGTGATATGTCAAATATTTCGTTACCGACCAATACATAACCAAATAGTAATATTACTTTGATTATTTAGTATTAACATTGTCTTTTATTACCTGATGTTCTTGTTTATAATATTTCGCAAATTCATCATAAACTTCAACATCTTGTAGAAGATCGCTTTCTTCTTGTATATCTTCTTGTTTCACGTGAATCATTTTTGTACACTTTAAAGTCAAACCTTACAATATATAAATTATTTAAATAAAACTGCAACTCTAGACTTCGTAATACAAACAATATTAGAATTTGTATAGCAAAATATTCAACTCACAATCAATAAAATATAACGAAAACTAGTTTGCTACACAGAATATGCTTTCTGATGTACGTAGTTCACTGTTTACTCGCTAGTTGCCAATGGTGGACATTTGACATTTGCTAAATACCAGTGGTTCTCAACCGCGGCACAGTAAACTGATCATAGAAGAAAATTTAATTTTAAAAATTATATGATAATTATAATATAAATAAACAATTTATTCTGTTAATCCAATGTACAGGAATAGAATAAGTCAATCAATTAACAGTTCACAGTTCATTTAGAGAATATATGCAGCAAATAAAATAGATATTATTATAGTTAATTTACAGATTAATGATCAGGTATGTCTTATAAATTTATAAGTATTGGGCTCCGTCAGATGGGAGGAGTCTAAAAAAAACATGGCGCAGCTAAGGGCGAATAAAAAAAAATTACAAGACAGCGTCAATAATTAAAATATATGTATTATAATGTCCACATATTTTAAAGGAACTGTCTCCTATGCCGGCGCCGGCAACGTGAATATAATGTGAATCGTTGCCGGCACTCGCTTATGTCACAGGTATCTGGGTTTCCAAATTTTATATTTGATAATTATTTATTGTGTTTTGTTTTTTGTAAACAAAGTTGAATAAAATTTTCTTTTGAATAAAGATGACGTACATTTTCTACTGAAAATTAACTAGAATTCTAATAATTTCGAGGTATGTAAGTGAATTTAAAATAAAAAATTCAGTATATTCACGTTATGATTTATTTGTAGATGTTAAAAATTGGAAATAGATTCAATAGCTTTGAACATCTCAATTTAAAGCTTAAGGAATGTGAGCAATTGGTTTTTAACAATTACTGGATACGAGACAGCAGAAAATTAAAAATTCAATCTCGTAGATTTCCAGATAGTGTAGCAACACATGTTTGGGTTGATATGGAGAATATGTAGGGGTACAAGCTGTCACTACTGTCAAAAATCACGTACTCACTTAGAATAGAGTTGATACCACGTAAGACCAGATTTATTCAAAAATGTAATTTGACGTTTATTTATGTTATATCTATGTAATTCAAATTATTTTTTGTATTTTTATTATTAAATTCATAAAATGTTGAAAATAAGTATTTTTAATTTATTTGTATATTATTTTAGATCAAACTTAAAACATAATAGTACCTACATGTCTTTGAAAGAAGGTGTATATGGGGCGAAGCCTCAAACATAATAGTAAACAACATTCTAACTCAACAATTATAATTAATATACTGTTTTTAAGGAATTTAGGGGGCAGAGCACCTCTTCATAAGATATAATTAAATTGATATAATGTTCATATAGAGGGGTGTGGTAACAACAGTCTAATTAATTTACTATCAATAAATATTAATAAAAAATTACAAATATCATTACTTAATTATATTACTGTTAGGTTAGTTTAGAGGAGATTAGGTTAAATTATAGTAAATTAGGTTAGTCCCGGTTAGGTTAGGATATTTATTATCATTGAATGCTAACAAAATTAGAGAATCTAGAAAAAAAATATTTAAGAAGGTTTTTATTCCTTCAATACACAACAGTACACATGTACCTCATTAAATATAAATTCGAAAATTTCATTATTTGTCATCTAGCGGTATAGGAGACAGTTCCAAAATTCATATCAACTGCCGGCAACGATTCACGTTGCCGGCGCCGGCAACCTAGTACGTCCCTATTTTAAATTCACTCATTATAATTATAGATAATATCACGCAATAGCATCAAATTAATCAAATACAATACGCATACGTTATTTATTTTTGATTGTTTACAATTTTTCAACAAACAAATCTTTTAAATACATATTTAATAATATTTATATTATAATAAATCAATTATATATAGGAAAAATTGTAAAATTCTTTCTTGGTACTTACTGTCCTTTCATTCATTTTATTTTTGGATGATTTAAAACATAATATTGTGATTTAATCGTAAGTTTTACTATAAACCGTAGATTCATCTGTCAGTTTTATGCTTGAGATTATTTATTTTTTCATTATTAAATTCTATTACCATAGAAACTGTACCCCCAGTCTAGTTACAAATTTTGCCACCAGGTGGTGTACGTTCATTTGACGGATCCCAATAAATACTAGAATATATTTTTTAAAATAAATCAGTATATAATCGATTTTTCTTCTAATAGTATTTTATAACTAAAGTTAGGCCCCCTTAGTGGCTATTTAATAAAAATCTACATTGGAACTTAACATTATATCGCCCAAAGAATATTAAAAAACAAAACAAAGAAGAATAACGTTTTATTATAAAAAACTTATTTAAAAAAGGCTCATCAGTTGTCATCATAAACCTTCAAGGAATCTTTATCCGAAATTTCATGGTTCTGCGATACGAGGAAATGGTCCATAAAAATAATGTTCATAATATGTATATTTATAAGTTTATTATTACAATTACAAAACTTATATATTACTAAAAAAAAAAAAAAGGTCTCATAGATAAAATTTTTATATTTTTGCAGAATTTGCATTCTTCCTTGACTTCCAACCAAATTCCCTGACTTTTCCCGTTTTTCCAGAAACTGGCCACCCTGTACAATTTGTTGAGTCAAAATATGACCCCCGAGTTGGGTGGTCTCCAGTGCCGGATTTAGACTATGTGATGCCCTAAGCACTAATTATGTCAAGTGCCCTTTTTGTAATTTGGAGACTTGTTTTTTAGCCATTATCAATAACTTTTTTATTCTAATGACTTTTTTTTTAGTTATTACCAACATTTTTTTTTCATTTACCCGGACTGGGGCCCCCTGTTTCGGTTTGATGGTGCCCTCCAGAATCGAATGCCCTAAGCAGTTGCTTACTTTGCTTGTAGGTAAATCCGGCACTGGTGGTCTCTCATTACGCATCCGTGTATAGCTGTGTGCGTACCCCGCTACAAAGTTCTATGCTTCATGCCCGCCACATGCGTACAATGTTCTGCGCAGTATACGCCGACCGTCTAGTCTAAGGTGCGGTTTTTGGCTTACCCCCTCCACTCGAGTTTCATCTCCTCTCTGTAATCTTCTTGATATGTATAAATTTATGTTTATCCAAATTACTTTTTTGTTTAGAACTGTATTAACATTGCTCACATTTAAATGGTCGTTCATTGGTATGTATTAATTTATGTTCATTCAATATACTTTTTCGTCTACAACTGTATTCACATTGCTCACATTTAAATAGTCGTTCGTTGGTATGTATTAATTTATGTGTATTCAAATGACCTTTTTGTCTACAACTAAATTCACATTGCTCACATTTAAATGGTCGTTTATTGGTATGTATTAATTTATGTGTATTCAAATTAGTTTTTTGTCTACCACTGTATTCACATTGCTCACATTTAAATGGTCGTTCGTTGGTATGTATTAATTTATGTGTATTCAAATGACCTTTTTGTCTACAACTAAATTCACATTGCTCACATTTAAATGGTCGTTCGTTGGTATGTATTAATTTATGTGTATTCAATTCTCCTTTTCGTTTACAACTGTATTCACACTGCTCACATTTAAATGGTCGTTCATTGGTATGTATTAATTTATGGTCATTTAATACACATTTATATATACAACTAAATTCACATTGCTCACATTTAAATGGTCGTTCATTGGTATGTTTTAATTTATGTCTATTAAAATCTCTTTTTCGTTTACAACTGTATTCACATTGCTCACATTTAAATGGTCGTTCGTTGGTATGTATTAATTTATGTGTATTCAATTCTCCTTTTCGTTTACAACTGTATTCACACTGCTCACATTTAAATGGTCGTTCATTGGTATGTATTAATTTATGGTCATTCAATACATATTTATATATACAACTAAATTCACATTGCTCACATTTAAATGGTCGTTCATTGGTATGTATAAATTTATGTCTATCCAAATTACCTTTTTCTCTACAACTAAATTCACATTGCTCACATTTAAATGGTCGTTTATTGGTATGTTTTAATTTATGTCTATTCAAACTACTTTTGTATCTACAACTGTATTCACATTGCTCACATTGAAAAGGTCGTTGATTAGAATTTTTCTTCAATTTTACGTTCTGTTTAGTTAATTTTGACTGACAGTTAACTGTTTTATATTTGTAATAAGTTTTATTTTCATTGTTTGAATATTCATCACTGTATTTTGTTTCTTCACTAATATCTTCATTTTCTTTTGGATCTTCTATAATGTCGGTGTCTGGTAGATATTCTTCTTTTTCTTCTTTAACTTCCAAGTTTCCCTGTAACGACAATTGATAACTCGATTTGAATATAAACGTGTAAATATCTAGGGGTTATTTATCGTTTTAGTGCTCCAAATTATTTCATTGAAAATCTGTTTTATTTTAATATCTAGGATTACTATTCTAGCTATAATCTATGGATACTGACAAGAAATTGCAAGAAATATTGTAATAGATCCCATTAAAAAATATTTAAAAAAAATTATTAAAATAATTAAAAATTCACAAAAATGATTGTTTAGCTTTGTTTATTTAAAACTACATCACTTTTATCATAAATATTAAAAATAAATTGTTTTTGTAAGTAAATAATAGTTAAAACCACGAAATATAAAATAATTTTAATTTTTATATTGTGAAACGACTTTTTGACCAGCTTTATAGCAACTTTTGTTTGTATTTTATAACATTTAGATATTAAAACTAAATGATTTTTCATAAAATAATTTGGAGCACTAAAACGATAAATAACCTATCTAGGCTAATGCTGAGAGTGCTTCAATGTGGCCCAGGCCAAACAACATTATGGAGGCCTCATACCCTTCTGTTAGTTGATAGAATTACCAAATCGACTAGGATTGTACCAGGATTGAACTAGTACTAGGATTGAAGCCAAGACCCATTATAACGTATAGTTAAAAACATTGAAAATTCTTATTTATTTATTTATATATCAAATATATCAATTTCATTTAAGACAATTGTTTTGGAACCGCTGTCTTTTTTATTTATACATTTACGCATGCGCATGATATGTCAAATATTTCATTAGGTATGTACCAATATACAAAAATAAAAAATAATATTAATTTAATTTTTATTTAATATTAACATTGTCTTTTATTACCTGGTGTTCTTGTTTGTAATATTTCGTAAATTCATCATAAACTTCAACATCTTGTAGAAGATCGCTTTCTTCTTGTATATCTTCTTGTTCTTGTTTCACGTGAATCATTTTCGTACACTTTCAAGTCAAATCTTACAATATATAAATTAATTAAATAAAACTGCAACTCTAGACTTCGTAGTTAAAACAATATTGGAACTTGTATTACAAAGTATTTAACTAACAGTCAATTGAATACAACTGAAGCTAGTTGTTCACAGACGTAACACGCGGTCTACAAAATGGATGCCACATATACTAAACCAGTGACTCTCAACTGTCGGTGACTCACGATCGATTGGAACAAAAATCTTTCGTAGAAAAACAAAAACCTTAATGAAAATTGTTACATTTTTAAACAGGCATTTTAATAAATAATTATATTTTTCTAAAGTCTTTATTATTACAATTCAATGTGGTTAAAAATGAAAAATATACAACCGACTTCAAAAACTGTTAAAACGGAAAAATTGGATTTCTTACGTATAGTCCAGCGATTCTCAACCTGTGGGGCGCGCCCCCCTAGGGGGGGCTTGATAACACTAAAAGGGGGGCGCGAGCATAACGAGAAAAAAATGTATTTAATTCACTGAAAGAAAAGCAATAAAATACATTCTGACATAATAAAAAATAAAATACACGTTTACATTTATGTACACTGATATAATACACTTTTCAAATTTAAATTTCATAAAAGATTATTAATAGTGACTCTCTTGGGCCTGTCTTGCAGAGAAAAGTTTTTCAAAAGAAGGTTTAATATTAGAAATTGACACTCTAATGCCCAGTATTATCAACCAATTTAAAGCTCCTTTAGCACTAAATGCTCCTTTAAAGTAAATTTGCTGTATTACAAACGTGATTTAAATCAATATTTAAGCTTTCAATGAAAAATGGACATAATATATGTTGTAAAGATATACTGCAGATAATTTAAAATCTATTTAATTAAATGTATTATGCTTGGATATGTTGATAATATGACAGTTAGTTAAAGGAGCATTTAGTTAAAGTTGATAATACTGGGCGTAAGCATTTTTTTATATTTAGCTGAGATTTATTTGTCAGTGAAATTTTTTGTATAAGGGTGGGGGAAGGGGCGCGCGATGAGAATTGTGATTGAAAATTGGGTCGCAAATACTAAAAGGTTGAGAAACGCTGGTATAGTCTGTACATGAAACGGAAGCTAGTTAGCTTGTGTATGTAGTTCACTGATTACTCGCTAGATGCGACATTTGCTAAATACCAGTGGTTCTCAACCGCGGTACAGTAAACTGATCATAGAAGAAAATACTCTGCCTTGTAAATGCACGGTGCTTCCTCGTGCTAAATTCATCAAAGGTAGTTAATTATTGAACAATTTAAATTAAAACCGATAAAGTATTCAGATGAACTGCCTGTCATTGGTAAACCATTTAATTTTCATACGATTTTAATAAAAAATTTTAATTTGACATTTTTCTTAATACGCGCCTGGTTATTATGTCGTATATTTTAAATTTTTTGACAATTTCAATCAAAATCATTATTTTTCTGCTATACGAATGTCAAAATGACATTTAAAACGTCAAAGTGATATTTAGTCAGTGGCGGCGTAGGGGGGGGGGGGGGGGGGGCGCCCCGGGTGCCAAGCACAAAGGGGTGACAAAGTATTCTTTAAATAGTCTGGAAAGTGTGTAGAACATGTCATTAAGATCATAAATAAAAATAAAAATATTGAATTCACAACAAAAAAAAATAAAAATAACACTTTTTCTCTAGAAGGGGGTGCAAAAAAACACAAAACTGAAATTAATATTGAGTTGAAAACGAAAAAAAAAAGACAGCACTTTTTTTCTAGGGGGGGGGGTGCAAAAAAAAACCGCCCCGGGTGCCAATCTATCTTACGCCGCCACTGTATTTAGTATGTCAAAGTAAATAGCAATTTAAAAAAACAAATGACGATTTTTATAAAGCAAATTGAGATAAATCTTTGTAAGGGAATATTTTACAACAAACGTAGGTGACCTATATTATAGAAAATTGAATGCTCTACAAAAAAGGTTCTATAAAATTTTCACGCAACATGTATCTTTCTTGAGATATCTTCAAAAAATAAATCTTTTGGATGTCACCCCTCCCCCTTACACACAATTTTAATTATTTTGAAATGGGACCGTCCTCAAGCCAGACCAAACCAACCAACCAAGTTTCATCAATATCGGTTAAGTGGTTCATGAGTTAAGGGTGTGACAAGGATTGGGGGACAGACACACACACACACACAGACACGGAACAAAAAGTGTTTGTCTTGACCTGAAACGGATAAAGTAAAATTTTTGAAATCGGAGAACAATTTTTTTTTCTCATTTTAAAACGATAACGAAGCTTCTCGTATCTTCGATATTGCGAGTAAGCAAAATGTATATCTTTAAAATTTATATAAATACTAGAAGTTGGACCCGGTGTTACCCGAGGATATTTTTATAAAAATTAATAAATCTAATATTGATTTTTTTTCTAATAGTATTTCATATTTAATGTTAGGCCCCCCTTTAGAAGCTCTTAAAAAACTGAAATTGAAAATTTACATTATATCATCCAAAAAATATAAAAAAAAATAAATAAATAAAAAAGAATAACGTTTTGTTTTAAAAATTGGTGGGGTACTTGTCATCCCATTTATAAACTTATTAAAAAAAAGGCCTATCAGTTGTCATCATAAACCTTCAAGGAATCTTTATCCGAAATTTCATGGTTCTGCGATACGAGGAAATGGTCCATAAAAAATGTTCATAATATGTATATTTATAAGTATAAGGTTATTACAATTACAAAACTTATATATTTCTAAAAAAAAAAAAAAAAAAGGTCTCATAGATAAAATTTTTATATTTTTGCAGAATTTGCATTCTTCCTTGACTTCCAACCAAATTCCCTGACTTTTCCCGTTTTTCCAGAAACTGGCCACCCTGTACAATTTGTTGAGTCAAAATATGACCCCCGAGTTGGGTGGTCTCCAGTGCCGGATTTAGACTATGTGATGCCCTAAGCACTAATTATGTCAAGTGCCTTTTTTGTAATTTGCAGACTTGTTTTTTAGCCATTATCAATAACTTTTTTATTCTAATGACTTTTTTTTAGTTATTACCAACATTTTTTTTTCATTTACCCGTTCTGGGGCCCCCTGTTTCGGTTTGATGGTGCCCTCCAGAATCGAATGCCCTAAGCAGTTGCTTACTTTGCTTGTAGGTAAATCTGGCACTGGTGGTCTCTCATTACGCATCCGTGTATAGCTGTGTACGTACCCCGCTACAAAGTTCTATGCTTCATGCCCGCCACATGCGTACAATGTTCTGCGCAGTATACGCGGACCGTCTAGTCTAAGGTGCGGTTTTTGGCTTACCCCCTCCACTCGAGTTTCATCTCCTCTCTGTAATCTTCTTGATATGTATAAATTTATGTTTATCCAAATTACTTTTTCGTCTACAACTGTATTCACATTGCTCACATTTAAATGGTCGTTCGTTGGTATGTATTAATTTATGTGTATTCAAATGACCTTTTTGTCTACAACTAAATTCACATTGCTCACATTTAAATGGTCGTTTATTGGTATGTATTAATTTATGTCTATTCAAATTATTTTTGTCTCTACAAATATATTCACATTGTTCACATTTAAACGGTCGTTCATTGGTATGTATTAATTTATGTCTATTCATACTTCCTGTTTGTTTACAACTGTATTCACATTGCTCACATTTAAATGTTCGTTCATTGGTATGTATTAATTTATGTGTATTCAAACTACTTTTGTATCTACAACTGTATTCACATTGCTCACATTGAAAAGGTTGTTGATTAGAATTTTTCTTCAAATTCACACTCTGGTTAGTTAATTTTGACTGATAGTTAACTGTTTCATATTTGTTATTAGTTTTATTTTCATTGTTTGAATATTCATCATTGTATTTTGTTTCTTCACTAATATCTTCATTTTCTTTTAGCTCATTTTTGATGTCAATGTCTGGTAGATATACTTCTTTTTCTTCTTTAACTTCCAAGTGTCCCTGTAAAACGACAATTGATAACTCGATTTGAATATAAACATGTAAATATCTAAGCTAATGCTGACAGTGCTTCAATATGACTCAGGCCAAACAACATTATGGAGGCCTCATCCTCTTCCGTTAGTTGTAGAACTACCTAATCGACTAGTACTGTACCCAGAAGCCAAGACCCATTATAACGTATAGTTAAAAACATTGAAAATTCTTGAGTATAAATTTATTTATATATCGAAAATATCAATTTCATTTTATACAATTGAGGCAAGGTTTTGCAAAATGCGACAAACGCCAAAATTGAAAAAATACATATTTTAACTGTTTCTGTTAGTAAATTTCACCAAGAATCGAATAGTGATATTACGGTTTGTCAAAACACTACAAATCCCGTAGTAAATTAAAGGTAAAGTTCAGGCGGTTTTTTCAAAACCGCCTGAACTTTACCTTTTTTTGTGCCAATGACTTATAAAAATTAAATAATATTTTACATATTTTTAATTTATTGTACCTGTTTCAACCCCATCATGGGTTTTAAAAGATAGCTCATTATTAACAGTCAACGAAAAATGGCTACTTTAAAAGTTTTTGCAAAAAACGACAAATCCTGGATTTATAGGATTTTGCAAAAATTGATAACTTTCATGATTTTTTTTAAACATCTGATAATAACTATTTAATTAACATTACATAAGAAAAACCAAAATTTAGCAAAACAATTTTTTCCATCAGATAAATACTACAGTAAATTTAAATTTTGGATTTGTAGGGTTTTGTAATACTGCACCTCAATTGTTTTGGAACCGCTGTCTTTTTTTACTTGTTCATTTACGCATGCGCATGATAGGGTAACAACACCTATACTCAGCCATGCACCAGTAGTCAGCCTTTTTCGTCTTTAACCTTCCGTCGGGCGCGGGGTATATTGAAACGTATTCGGGCGCGGTGTATCAAAATGATACATTATATTATGATTTTTAAATTACGTTGAATGTTTGCATATTATTCGTATTTTAATGTCCTAAGTTAATAAGTAAAGAGTTTTTTGAGTATTTTAATTTTAATATTACGTTTAAAATATAAAATATGTTTTCTAACTGCTGACTAAAATATGTTTTCTAACTACTAACTAATTAATCGTCACTCGTATCCTGCTGTGAAGATAGGGGGTTGTTTTTCCCCTTAAAACCCCCACTCCCGTAGTATTTTTCCCGCCTGATCGAATGAAAATAATTACAACCCTTCATATGTGACAGGAGGTGAAATATTAATAACCAAACAATTTTTCCCACACAAAACATTTCCACCCCCTTCCAATTACTTAGGGGATGAATTTTTGGAATTCAAAGTAGCCTATGTCCTTTCTCAGGATGCAAGCTTTCTTCCTACCAAATTTCATTAAGATTGGTTCAGCGATTTAGCCGTGAAAAAGTGACAAGCAGAAGACAGACAGACAGACAGATAGACACACTTTTGCATTTATAATATTAGTATGAATAGTTTGCATAAAAAAAAACATTATATTGAATGTTAATTAAAACACTTACCGAAAATAATATTATTAAAAAAATGAATAGAAATAGAAATTTTATAAATTCAAGTGGTTGGGCGCGGTGTATTAAAATGAACTTTTTAACTGTAATTTTACTTCTCTGTGATTATTTGACAACTGAAGGCTATTACCATGTAAAACAATCATAAACAGGAAGGTATTGAAAGTTCAGAGGTTGAATCAGTAACCATTTCAAGATGGCATTAAAATTAATTGGAAGTGTATCAAATAGATCAGCCGCGCCCGACGGAAGGTTAAGTGATTAGAAATAACGTTTACGCACGATTCTGCAATAATAGGCTAGTTTAAATAATTCTGTAACTTTTGATTGGCTGTTACACACACATTCAAAGCAATAACTTTTCGAACAACAAATAAATTTAAGTTCATTCTAGGTCGTCAGTTGACATGAGTGGATATGAACGACGCGTTGTTTTTTTTCTAACGTGTAGTGCTCACAAATTAGGTAAGTATTTCTATATTTTATTATCATTGTCTTATATCTCAAGGATGTTTATTCATAACAAGGTGTTTAACTATCTTAATTTATAAGAAAAAATGCATTTTAATGTAAAATTCTAAATAAAATCATGTGGCTGACTACAGGGTTTAATATTTCAGCGTCGATGCCAATGCTCGGCCTCCCCCGGCCGACTTCTGGTTTTTTAGTGAATTTTGATAAACCCCAGAAGTCAGCCATTGGTAAAGTTATTTGGTTAAGGTGGCTGACTAGTGGGATAAGTGCTTCTAGTATTCAGCCATGAAATATTTAATTAATTGCTGCCCATAATTTTTATTTATATGTAGGTAAATATCAAATAAAATAATACGTACCTATTTCATTAACAGTTAACTATGTCTCAAAGACCGATTAATCAGTATCCAGAGGAAAAACTCACTGAGGCTTTAGAAGCAATTCGTAAAGGAATGAAAATAAGAGAAGCAAGCAGAGTACATGGTGTTCCTAGGGGCACTCTACAAGATAGAGTTCATTTAAGAGTATCAGAAGGCCCACGAAAAATGGGCCCAGATTCTATATTGTCTAAAGAAGAAGAATGTGCCATTACCAACTGGTGTATAAATCTTGTTAAATGTGGGTTCCCATTGAAGCCAGATAATCTTCTTAATACGGTGCAAAACATCATGATAGAAGATAAGAGAACCAATCCATTTACAAATAATAGACCCGGAAAAAATGGTTAAATTCTTTTTTTAAGAGGAATCAAATTTTATCACTAAGGATCCCCGAAGGCATATCAAAAGGGAGAGCTATAATAACAGAACAGTGTATTAAGAAACAACTTAAAGAAGAAGAAAAAGAAAAGAAGAAAGCAGATATACAAGAGAGAAAGTTACAAAGAATTAGAGTTAAAAAGGAAAAAGAAGATGCTATTGTTAAACGAAAACTAGAAAAGTTGTCTGGAATTGAAAAAAAAAATTAAAAGCATAAAGGAATCATAATAAGACCACAAATGCTGAAATTGTAGAATGTTCTGAACAAAAAACTGCACAAGAAGATCCTGAAATATACAATAATAAAAATTCACACTCAAATATTAATGAAAAGACTGAAAAAGGAATTATTAAAGATAAAGAAAAAAATATAGAAATTCTATCAGATAAATCTACTTGTAACCAGAAAAAGGAATTAGATTTATTTATTAATAAACCATTAAAGAACATTATTAATAGGAGAGAAACTTTTAGAAATGAAGAAGAAATGATTATTGCATTTTACGAGACCTATTAAATGACACCCCAATCAATGGGGTAAGTGGGGAAAAGAATGTATGTTCAATTTTCAGTCTATGAAAGGGGGGTCCAAAATATTTTTGACAATGTTCGTTATAATTTTCAGTGAAAGTACTAATTAAAAGCTACATTCTGAATTTTTTTCAGATTTTTTGAATCGATAGTTTAAAAAATAGAGGGGGGGGACGCTCTGACAGCGACATTAAAAAGCAAATATATCGCGACTGAAGGGTTAAAATCAAAAAGTTATTTGACGTTTTTTATTGAATTTTACAAGACCTATTAAATGACACCCCACTCAATAGGGTAAGTGGGAAAAAAAATGAAAGTTCAATTTTCAGTCTATGATATTTTTGACAATGTTCGTTATAATTTTCAGTGAAAGTACTAATTAAAATCTACGTTCTGAAATTTTTTCAGATTTTTTAAATTGATAGTTTAGAAAATAGAGGGGGGGGACGATTTTTTAATGACTTTGGAGAGAAAATACATCGTGATCGAAGGGTTAAAATTGAAAATTTCTGGTACATTTTTTGTTGCATTTTAGGAGACATTTCTAACGACACCCCACTCAATGGTGTAGGTGAATTTTTTTTTTTTAAAACAGTTTTCATTTTATGAAAGGGGGGTCTAAAAAAATTTTATTTTCAAAAATCTTATCATTTCTGTTTTAGGGTCATCAATCTACGGCCGTGTACCAAATTTCATCTTATTATCTCAAAATTTTTCAGGACGGACGGACGGACATGGAGAAACTATAAGGGTTCCTAGTTTTCTCCGGAACCCTAAAAACGAGCAAATTTTGGGCTACTGCTTATACAGACTGGCCAGTATTTCTCTGGAACAAATTTCCCTGACTATTCCCTGTTTTCCAGGAGAAGTTTTACCGTTTTTCCCTGTTTTTTGTAGAAAATTTTGATAAAAAACCTAAAAAAATTTCACATGTTTTTTTTAACTATTAATAGATAACTATTTAAATATTTTGCGAGAAATTTTGTGGTTTTTGCATTTTTATAAAAAAGACTTCTAACCAATTCCCTGACTTTTTTTCCTGTTTTCCAGAAACTGGCCACCCTGTTATAGGTACTTGTTTGAAAGAGTTAGTTTTTTTTTCAATAAAAATTTCTACATGAATAAATTTAAATAATATATAAGTATTGGCACGGGAAACATTACTTCCATTTTAGAAAATTAATTTTTAAATATCGAACTCCATGAAAATTTCAAAAACAGTATTTTTTATAAAATTTCCAACACATACAAGCTTTTTAGCTTCTGGGTATAAACTATACCTTCAATAGAGCCCTGAAGATGTCCACTGCAATGTGTAACAAAACGTTAGACGATTGATCCATCAAATTGACGTAGCTTATACCCAGAAACAATGATCGATTCCAACATATAATAAGAGGTCGAATTTAACCACGCAATATTTTTAATATTAAATATATTGTATTTGAGCAATATATTAAGCATGAAGTGTGACATTAAACATATTTATTCTGAGCAATAACACTTTCCATTTTGAGCATTCAAATTTTGTTTTGCGCAGTAATATATACGTTCAATAATATTGTATAGTTTATTTTAATTTTATAATTTTTTAATAAAATTGTTTTGGAACCGCTGTATTTTTACTTTTACAGCGCGTGATATGTCAAATATTTCGTTACCGACCAATACATAACCAAATAGTAATATTACTTTGATTATTTAATATTAACATTGTCTTTTATTACCTGATGTTCTTGTTTATAATATTTCGCAAATTCATCATAAACTTCAACATCTTGTAGAAGATCGCTTTCTTCTTGTATATCTTCTTGTTTCACGTGAATCATTTTTGTACACTTTAAAGTCAAACCTTACAATATATAAATTATTTAAATAAAACTGCAACTCTAGACTTCGTAATACAAACAATATTAGAATTTGTATAGCAAAATATTCAACTCACAATCAATAAAATATAACGAAAACTAGTTTGCTACACAGAATATGCTTTCTGATGTACGTAGTTCACTGTTTACTCGCTAGTTGCCAATGGTGGACATTTGACATTTGCTAAATACCAGTGGTTCTCAACCGCGGCACAGTAAACTGATCATAGAAGAAAATTTAATTTTAAAAATTATATGATAATTATAATATAAATAAACAATTTATTCTGTTAATCCAATGTACAGGAATAGAATAAGTCAATCAATTAACAGTTCACAGTTCATTTAGAGAATATATGCAGCAAATAAAATAGATATTATTATAGTTAATTTACAGATTAATGATCAGGTATGTCTTATAAATTTATAAGTATTGGGCTCCGTCAGATGGGAGGAGTCTAAAAAAAACATGGCGCAGCTAAGGGCGAATAAAAAAAAATTACAAGACAGCGTCAATAATTAAAATATATGTATTATAATGTACACATATTTTAAATTCACTCATTATAATTATAGATAATATCACGCAATAGCATCAAATTAATCAAATACAATACGCATACGTTATTTATTTTTGATTGTTTACAATTTTTCAACAAACAAATCTTTTAAATACATATTTAATAATATTTATATTATAATAAATCAATTATATATAGGAAAAATTGTAAAATTCTTTCTTGGTACTTACTGTCCTTTCATTCATTTTATTTTTGGATGATTTAAAACATAATATTGTGATTTAATCGTAAGTTTTACTATAAACCGTAGATTCATCTGTCAGTTTTATGCTTGAGATTATTTATTTTTTCATTATTAAATTCTATTACCATAGAAACTGTACCCCCAGTCTAGTTACAAATTTTGCCACCAGGTGGTGTACGTTCATTTGACGGATCCCAATAAATACTAGAATATATTTTTTAAAATAAATCAGTATATAATCGATTTTTCTTCTAATAGTATTTTATAACTAAAGTTAGGCCCCCTTAGTGGCTATTTAATAAAAATCTACATTGGAACTTAACATTATATCGCCCAAAGAATATTAAAAAACAAAACAAAGAAGAATAACGTTTTATTATAAAAAACTTATTTAAAAAAGGCTCATCAGTTGTCATCATAAACCTTCAAGGAATCTTTATCCGAAATTTCATGGTTCTGCGATACGAGGAAATGGTCCATAAAAATAATGTTCATAATATGTATATTTATAAGTTTATTATTACAATTACAAAACTTATATATTACTAAAAAAAAAAAAAAAGGTCTCATAGATAAAATTTTTATATTTTTGCAGAATTTGCATTCTTCCTTGACTTCCAACCAAATTCCCTGACTTTTCCCGTTTTTCCAGAAACTGGCCACCCTGTACAATTTGTTGAGTCAAAATATGACCCCCGAGTTGGGTGGTCTCCAGTGCCGGATTTAGACTATGTGATGCCCTAAGCACTAATTATGTCAAGTGCCCTTTTTGTAATTTGGAGACTTGTTTTTTAGCCATTATCAATAACTTTTTTATTCTAATGACTTTTTTTTTAGTTATTACCAACATTTTTTTTTCATTTACCCGTTCTGGGGCCCCCTGTTTCGGTTTGATGGTGCCCTCCAGAATCGAATGCCCTAAGCAGTTGCTTACTTTGCTTGTAGGTAAATCCGGCACTGGTGGTCTCTCATTACGCATCCGTGTATAGCTGTGTGCGTACCCCGCTACAAAGTTCTATGCTTCATGCCCGCCACATGCGTACAATGTTCTGCGCAGTATACGCCGACCGTCTAGTCTAAGGTGCGGTTTTTGGCTTACCCCCTCCACTCGAGTTTCATCTCCTCTCTGTAATCTTCTTGATATGTATAAATTTATGTTTATCCAAACTACTTTTTTGTTTAGAACTGTATTCACATTTGTCACATTTAAAAAATGGCCGTTCATGAATTAATTTATGTTTATCCAAATTGCCTTTTCGATTAGAACTAAATTCACATTGCTCACATTTAAATGGTCGTTCGTTGGTATGTATTAATTTATGTGTATTCAAATGACCTTTTTGTCTACAACTAAATTCACATTGCTCACATTTAAATGGTCGTTTATTGGTATGTATTAATTTATGTGTATTCAATATACTTTTTCGTCTACAACTGTATTCACATTGCTCACATTTAAATGGTCGTTCGTTGGTATGTATTAATTTATGTGTATTCAAATGACCTTTTTGTCTACAACTAAATTCACATTGCTCACATTTAAATGGTCGTTCATTGGTATGTATTAATTTATGTTCATTCAATATACTTTTTCGTCTACAACTGTATTCACATTGCTCACATTTAAATGGTCGTTCATTGGTATGTATTAATTTATGTGTATTCAAATGACCTTTTTGTCTACAACTAAATTCACATTGCTCACATTTAAATGGTCGTTTATTGGTATGTATTAATTTATGTCTATTCAAATTATTTTTGTCTCTACAAATATATTCACATTGTTCACATTTAAACGGTCGTTCATTGGTATGTATTAATTTATGTCTATTCATACTTCCTGTTTGTTTACAACTGTATTCACATTGCTCACATTTAAATGTTCGTTCATTGGTATGTATTAATTTATGTGTATTCAAACTACTTTTGTATCTACAACTGTATTCACATTGCTCACATTGAAAAGGTTGTTGATTAGAATTTTTCTTCAAATTCACACTCTGGTTAGTTAATTTTGACTGATAGTTAACTGTTTCATATTTGTTATTAGTTTTATTTTCATTGTTTGAATATTCATCATTGTATTTTGTTTCTTCACTAATATCTTCATTTTCTTTTGGCTCATTTTTGATGTCAATGTCTGGTAGATATTCTTCTTTTTCTTCTTTAACTTCCAAGTGTCCCTGTAAAACGACAATTGATAACTCGATTTGAATATAAACATGTAAATATCTAAGCTAATGCTGACAGTGCTTCAATATGACTCAGGCCAAACAACATTATGGAGGCCTCATCCTCTTCCGTTAGTTGATAGAACTACCTAATCGACTAGTACTGTACCCAGAAGCCAAGACCCATTATAACATATAGTTAAAAACATTGAAAATTCTTGAGTATAAATTTATTTATATATCGAAAATATCAATTTCATTTTATACAATTGAGGCAAGGTTTTGCAAAATGCGACAAACGCCAAAATTGAAAAAATACATATTTTAACTGTTTCTGTTAGTAAATTTCACCAGGAATCGAATAGTGATATTACGGTTTGTCAAAACACTACAAATCCCGTATTAAATTAAAGGTAAAGTTCAGGCGGTTTTGAAAAAACCGCCTGAACTTTACCTTTTTTTGTGCCAATGACTTATTAAAATTAAATAATATTTTACATATTTTTAATTTATTGTACCTGTTTCAACCCCATCATGGGTTTTAAAAGATAGCTCATTATTAACAGTCAACGAAAAATGGCTACTTTAAAAGTTTTTGCAAAAAACAACAAATCCTGGATTTATAGAATTTTGCAAAAATTGATAACTTTCATGATTTTTTTTAAACATCTGATAATAACTATTTCATTATATGATTAGAGGTATTAACATTACATAAGAAAAACCAAAATTTAGCAAAACAATTTTTTTCCATCAGATAAATACTACAGTAAATTTAAATTTTGGATTTGTAGGGTTTTGAAATACTGCACGTCAATTGTTTTGGAACCGCTGTCTTTTTTTACTTGTTCATTTACGCATGCGCATGATATGTCAAATATTTCATTAGCTACTAATAAAAAGTAATATTACTTGAATTATTATTTAATATTAACATTGTCTTTAATTACCTGATGTTCTTGTTTGTAATATTTCGCAAATTCATCATAAACTTCAACATCTTGTAGAAGATCGCTTTCTTCTTGTATATCTTCTTGTTTCACGTGAATCATTTTTGTACACTTTCAAGTCAAACCTTACAATATATAAATTATTTAAATAAAACTGCAACTCTAGACTTCGTAATACAAACAATATTAAAATTTGTATAGCAAAATATTCAACTCACAATCAATAAAATATAACGAAAACTAGTTTGCTACACAGAATATGCTTTCTGATGTATGTAATTCACTGTTTACTCGCTAGTTGCCAATGGTGGACATTTGACATTTGCTAAATACCAGTGGTTCTCAACCGCGGCACATAAACTGATCATAGAAGAAAATTTAATTTTAAAATTTATATGATAATTATAATATAAATAAACAATTTATTCTGTTAATCCAATGTACAGGAATAGAATAAGTCAAACAATTAACAGTTCATTTTGAGAATATATGCAGTAAATAAAATAGATATTATTATAGTTAATTTACAGATTAATGATCAGGTATGTCTTATAAATTTATAAGTATTGGGCTCCGTCAGATGGGAGGAGTCTAAAAAAAACATGGCGCAGCTAAGGGTGAATAAAAAAAAAATTACAAGACAGCGTCAATAATTAAAATATATGTATTATAATGTCCACATATTTTAAATTCACTCATTATAATTATAGATAATATCACGCAATAGCATCAAATTAATCAAATACAATACGCATACGTTATTTATTTTTGATTGTTTACAATTTTTCAACAAACAAATCTTTTAAATACATATTTAATAATATTTATATTATAATAAATCAATTATATACAGGGTTACTGGTAACTCGATACATTCCTTGTAAAGGGTAATAGTAGAGATAACAAGTAATCATTTGAACCCAATATTGCCTTATACAAATGTTAACCGTTACTGAGATATTTAGAATTTTAGAAATTTTCAAAAATATCCAAAATTTCAACTTAAAACCCAATTTTTTTTTAAAATTCACAGTGTAATTTTTTTATTTTGTTTCTAATACTCAGACAACATGCCGATACTTTGTTGGAAACAATAAAATTAGTACAATTTACTTAAACTTTGACACAGTGCCTCGAAACTCTATCACTTCCATATTTTTTATAAGTTTTGTTCAGTTTAAAATTCAAATTCTCGGAAAAAATCGCCAAGTAATTTTTCGTACAAACTCTTTAAAAAACTTCCTTATCTTCCTAGCTATCCAATGAGATACAAAAGTTATTAAAAAAAACTCTCTACTACTTAGGAGGAATGAGTTTTAGAAACGAAACAGGTCACAAATCGTTAAATTAGCACGTTGTCCTATGTTCCTATGTCCATAATACAAACATGTTGTTTAATTGAAATAATACAAAAAACTGGTTTAAAAAAAACTTTTTTATTATTTTCACAAATCCTGCTTAATATGAGGACCCATTGGCGTAGTAACGGGAGGGGGCACCCCCCCCACCTCCGAAATGTTCAGTGCTCTAAAGAAAACGTATGTTATGAGGAAACATCAGTTCAAAATACCTTCCATAATTTAACACGTAGAAAAAAAAAACGGGGGGGGGGGTAAATATATGTGTGTTAACTGATGTGTGAACTGATGTTTCCTCATAACATACGTTTTTTTTTAGAGCACTGAACATTTCGGAAGGGGGGGGGGTGCCCCCTCCCGTTACTACGCCAATGGGTCCTCATATTAAGCAGGATTTGTGAAAATAATAAAAAAGTTTTTTTTAAACCAGTTTTTTGTTTTATTTCAATTAAACAACACGTTTGTATTATGGACATAGGAACATAGGACAACGTGCTAATTTAACGATTTGTGACCTGTTTCGTTTCTAAAACTCATTCCTCCTAAGTAGTAGAGAGTTTTTTTTAATAACTTTTGTATCTCATTGGATAGCTAGGAAGATAAGGAAGTTTTTTAAAGAGTTTGTACGAAAAATTACTTGGCGATTTTTTCCGAGAATTTGAATTTTAAACTGAACAAAACTTATAAAAAATATGGAAGTGATAGAGTTTCGAGGCACTGTGTCAAAGTTTAAGTAAATTGTACTAATTTTATTGTTTCCAACAAAGTATCGGCATGTTGTCTGAGTATTAGAAACAAAATAAAAAAATTACACTGTGAATTTTAAAAAAAAATTGGGTTTTAAGTTGAAATTTTGGATATTTTTGAAAATTTCTAAAATTCTAAATATCTCAGTAACGGTTAACATTTGTATAAGGCAATATTGGGTTCAAATGATTACTTGTTATCTCTACTATTACCCTTTACAAGGAATGTATCGAGTTACCAGTAACCCTGTATAGGAAAAATTGTAAAATTCTTTCTTGGTACTTAATGTCCTTTCATTCATTTTATTTTTGGATGATTTAAAACATAATATTGTGATTTAATCGTAAGTTTTACTATAAACCGTAGATTCATCTGTCAGTTTTATGCTTGAGATTATTTATTTTTTCATTATTAAATTCTATTACCATAGAAACTGTACCCCCAGTCTAGTTACAAATTTTGCCACCAGGTGGTGTACGTTCATTTGACGGATCCCAATAAATACTAGAATATATTTTTTAAAATAAATCAGTATATAATCGATTTTTCTTCTAATAGTATTTTATAACTAAAGTTAGGCCCCCTTAGTGGCTATTTAATAAAAATCTACATTGGAACTTAACATTATATCGCCCATAGAATATTAAAAAACAAAACAAAGAAGAATAACGTTTTATTATAAAAAACTTATTTAAAAAAGGCTCATCAGTTGTCATCATAAACCTTCAAGGAATCTTTATCCGAAATTTCATGGTTCTGCGATACGAGGAAATGGTCCATAAAAATAATGTTCATAATATGTATATTTATAAGTTTATTATTACAATTACAAAACTTATATATTTCTAAAAAAAAAAAAAAAGGTCTCATAGATAAAATTTTTATATTTTTGCAGAATTTGCATTCTTCCTTGACTTCCAACCAAATTCCCTGACTTTTCCCGGTTTTCCAGAAACTGGCCACCATGTACAATTTGTTGAGTCAAAATATGACTCCCGAGTTGGGTGGTCTCCAGTGCCGGATTTAGACTATGTGATGCCCTAAGCACTAATTATGTCAAGTGCCCTTTTTGTAATTTGGAGACTTGTTTTTTAGCCATTATCAATAACTTTTTTATTCTAATGACTTTTTTTTTAGTTATTACCAACATTTTTTTTTCATTTACCCGTTCTGGGGCCCCCTGTTTCGGTTTGATGGTGCCCTCCAGAATCGAATGCCCTAAGCAGTTGCTTACTTGCTTGTAGGTAAATCCTGCACTGGTGGTCTCTCATTACGCATCCGTGTATAGCTGTGTGCGTACCCCGCTACAAAGTTCTATGCTTCATGCCCGCCACATGCGTACAATGTTCTGCGCAGTATACGCGGACCGTCTAGTCTAAGGTGCGGTTTTTGGCTTACCCCCTCCACTCGAGTTTCATCTCCTCTCTGTAATCTTCTTGATATGTATAAATTTATGTTTATCCAAATTACCTTTTCGATTAGAACTAAATTCACATTGCTCACATTTAAATGGTCGTTCATTGGTATGTATTAATTTATGTTCATTCAATATACTTTTTCGTTTACAACTATATTCACATTGTTCACATTTAAATGGTCGTTCATTGGTATGTATTAATTTATGTTCATTCAATATACTTTTTCGTTTACAACTATATTCACATTGTCCACATTTAAATGGTCGTTCATTGGTATGTATTAATTTATGTTCATTCAATATACTTTTTCGTCTACAACTGTATTCACATTGCTCACATTTAAATGGTCGTTCGTTGGTATGTATTAATTTATGTGTATTCAAATGACCTTTTTGTCTACAACTAAATTCACATTGCTCACATTTAAATGGTCGTTTATTGGTATGTATTAATTTATGTCTATTCAAATTATTTTTGTCTCTACAAATATATTCACATTGTTCACATTTAAACGGTCGTTCATTGGTATGTATTAATTTATGTCTATTCATATTTCCTGTTTGTTTACAACTGTATTCACATTGCTCACATTTAAATGTTCGTTCATTGGTATGTATTAATTTATGTGTATTCAAACTACTTTTGTATCTACAACTGTATTCACATTGCTCACATTGAAAAGGTTGTTGATTAGAATTTTTCTTCAAATTCACACTCTGGTTAGTTAATTTTGACTGATAGTTAACTGTTTCATATTTGTTATTAGTTTTATTTTCATTGTTTGAATATTCATCATTGTATTTTGTTTCTTCACTAATATCTTCATTTTCTTTTAGCTCATTTTTGATGTCAATGTCTGGTAGATATACTTCTTTTTCTTCTTTAACTTCCAAGTGTCCCTGTAAAACGACAATTGATAACTCGATTTGATATAAACATGTAAATATCTAAGCTAATGCTGACAGTGCTTCAATATGACTCAGGCCAAACAACATTATGGAGGCCTCATGCTCTTCCGTTAGTTGATAGAACTACCTAATCGACTAGTACTGTACCCAGAAGCCAAGACCCATTATAACATATAGTTAAAAACATTGAAAATTCTTGAGTATAAATTTATTTATATATCGAAAATATCAATTTCATTTAATACAATTGAGGCAAGGTTTTGCAAAATGCGACAAACGCCAAAATTGAAAAAATACATATTTTAACCGTTTCTGTTAGTAAATTTTACCAGGAATCGAATAGTGATATTACGGTTTGTCAAAACACTACAAATCCCGTAGTAAATTAAAGGTAAAGTTCAGGCGGTTTTGAAAAAACCGCCTGAACTTTACCTTTTTTTGTGCCAATGACTTATTAAAATTAAATAATATTTTACATATTTTTAATTTATTGTACCTGTTTCAACCCCATCATGGGTTTTAAAAGATAGCTCATTATTAACAGTCAACGAAAAATGGCCACTTTAAAAGTTTTTGCAAAAAACAACAAATCCTGGATTTATAGGATTTTGCAAAAATTGATAACTTTCATGATTTTTTTTAAACATCTGATAATAACTATTTCATTATATGATTAGAGGTATTAACATTACATAAGAAAAACCAAAATTTAGCAAAACAATTTTTTTCCATCAGATAAATACTACAGTAAATTTAAATTTTGGATTTGTAGGGTTTTGAAATACTGCACCTCAATTGTTTTGGAACCGCTGTCTTTTTTTACTTGTTCATTTACGCATGCGCATGATATGTCAAATATTTCATTAGCTACTAATAAAAAGTAATATTACTTGAATTATTATTTAATATTAACATTGACTTTTATTACCTGATGTTCTTGTTTGTAATATTTCGCAAATTCATCATAAACTTCAACATCTTGTAGAAGATCACTTTCTTCTTGTATATCTTCTTGTTTCACATGAATCATTTTCGTACACTTTCAAGTCAATTCTTACAATACATTATTATATAAATTAATTAAATAAAAATGCAACTCTAGACTTCGTAATTCAAACAATATTAGAACTTGTATTACAAAGTATTTAACTCACAATCAGTAGAATACAAATAAAGCTAGTTGTTCACAGACGTAACACGCGGTCTACAAAATGGATGCCACATACTAAACCAGTGACTCTCAACTGTCGGTGACTCACGATCGATTGGAACAAAAATCTTTCGTAGAAAAACAAAAACCTTTATGAAAATTGTTACATTTTTAAACAGGCATTTTAATAAATAATTTTTTTTCTAAAGCCCTTTTTATTACAATTCAATGTGGTTAAAAATGAAAAATATACAACCGACTTCAAAAACTGCTAAATTTAATTTTTATTACAACTGAATCAATAGCAAATAATAATAATAATAATTTTTTATTTGCGTTAGCTCTTACCAGGTGTATGCATAAGTTTTTACCGTTTTTTTGGTAAAAAAAACACGTGAAAAAAATTCCCAAACATTGACAATTTTTTGACCCGTCACAGTGGCTATCCCCCTTAAGGTAATTCGATCAGTGCCATAGAATATACTACGCTAATGGAATTTTTAATAAATAAAATATTTTATAACGTTAGTTATTTTTTGTCATTTAGGCCAAAAATGAAACAGTTACACTCCTGTATAAGTAAGGACAAGTATATTTCCAAACAATTTCTGTCTCTCTCATTTGACACGGCTCTTTTTTCGAGTCAGATGCGCTGTCCAATTCTTTATGTCTATGTATATGTCAAATTAATACGCTGGGTACTTTTCGCTGGATCCATCTCTTTGTTAAACCGGAAAGAACTTATGCATACACCTGGTACAAAGAAGATACAAAAAGTCAAATAGAATTAAACTGAAAAAAAATAAAAATAAAAATGTTTTACATATACAGGGTGTCCAAGATAAGCGTGCAATGCATGGGGATATCCTAAACGGTAAGAGATACAGATGTGGTTAAATGAGATGAATTATTTGCAAGAAAGAAGTGAGTATTACAACATCAAAAAATATTAATAATTTTATGTGGTTCAGGCGGTATACCCGAAAAACTGAAAATTCGGAATTTCTTTAAATGACTATAACTTTTTTGGCAAAGTAGATAGTGTAGTGATTGTCAAATAGACAAAACATGTTATTTAGAATAAGATATATAAAATGTAGTTAGTCTATGGAATAAAAGTATGAAAGTAGACAGCGAGGAAGTAAGACGTATATTAAGATAGCCTGTGTGGCATGTATTAAGATATAGCCTGTGTGGCATGTAACAATAGTTATTAATAAAGTATTATATTTACTGTGTGTTCTTATTTAATATAAAATATAACAGATAGGTACTTTTTGTTTGCGGTTTCTTAAAGCACTTTTTTGAGTAGAATTGTTTGGTGTATTTAGAATTTTTATATCACTTTTAGTTTCCGAGTTACAAGCCCTAACTTTAGTTTTTCTTATGGGCCGCCAAGCTGGCTATATCATATTCGAACGTGTTTTTTTACTCTACTTTACAATGATATGTCACATGTCATACTTATTATTTAAAAAAAGTAAAAACTTTTTTTTTGTAATAGTTTATTGTTTTTAAATATACATTTGTTATTTTCATTGTTATTATTGCGATTTTTGTTTAACAATTTTTGTTTTTCATGGCTTACTTAAATGTTTGTAATAAAATACTTTATAAATACCACCAATATTTAGTACTTCGACTTATTTTCTATAATAAGTATGTCATGTGATATATCGTTGTAAAGTACACGTTGTAAAAAACACGTTCAAATATGATATAGCCAACTTGGCGGCCCATAAGAAAAACTAAAGTTAGGGCTTGTAACTCGGAAACTAAAAGTGATATAAAAATTCTAAATACACCAAACAATTCTACTCAAAAAAGTGCTTTAAGAAACCGCAAACAAAAAGTACCTATCTACTTTGCCAAAAAAGTTATAGTCATTTAAAGAAATTCTGAATTTTCAGTTTTTTGGGTATACCGCCTGAAACACATAAAATTATGGATGTGGCTATTTGCACATACACTATGTGCAAGCAATTGGCTATTCGAACATACACTATGTGCAAGCAATTGGCTATTCGAACATACACTATGTGCAAGCAATTGGCTATTTGCACATACTGAATGATTTGAATGTGAACCGAAACCCCTAAATCTAGAAACGTGAAATTTCAGGGGTGTATTTATTTTATGTTCTAAATACCCACTAAGGAAATATTTTTCGAATTTCAGCCCCTACGGGGGTAAAAGAGGGTGTAAATTTTTGTATGGGAAAAATATTTTTTCGATGGATTTACTTGAAACATAAAATACACACTCTACATTACCAATAATGAAACATGTATTTCAGCATATCCTAAAATTCAACCCCTGAGGGGTTGCAAGGGGGTGTTAATTTTATGAAATTTTGGAATATTAATCTACATAACTGTTTATGATATTGATGTAAATACGGACAAAGAAAGTAATCTATACTAATATTATAAATGCGAAAGTGTCTCTGTCTGTCTGACTGTTTGTTTGTTTGTTACCTTTTCTAAATTGCAAGGGGGTGGAAATATTTGTATGGGAAATATTTCACATATTTATGTCACATATTTAGGGTTGTAATTATTTTCATTCGATCCGGCGGGAAAAATACTACGGGAGTGAGAGGTTTTAGGGGGAAAAACAACCCCCTAACTCCCATAGGAACCGAGATATTTACGATTTTGTAAAATGAATGAAAACCAAAATAAAAGAAAATATATATATTTAACCCCCTTCCACATATGAAGAGTTGTTGTATCTCTCTTATAACCCCTACCCCGTGGTATTTTCCCGCCAGATCGAATGAAAGTCATTACAACCCTTTATATGTGATAGAGGGTGAAATATATATGTTTTCTTTTATTTTGGTTTTCAATTATTTTACAAAATCGTAAATATCTCGGTTTCTATGAGAGATAGGGGGTTGTTTTTCCCCCTAAAACCCCTCACTCCCGTAGTATTTTTCCCGCCGGATCGAATGAAAATAATTACAACCCTTAATATGTGCCAAATTTCATCAAGATCGGTACAGCGGTTTAGCCGTGAAAAGGTAACAAACAAACAGACAGACAGACAGACAGACAGACAGGCAGGCAGGCAGGCAGGCAGGCAGGCAGACAGACAGACAGACAAACAAACAGACAGACACAGACACACACTTTCGCATTTATAATATTAGTATAGATTACTTTCTTTGTCCGTATTTACCTCAATATCATAAACAGTTATGTAGATTAATATTCCAAAATTTCATAAAATTAACACCCCCTTGCAACCCCTCAGGGGTTGAATTTTAGGATATGCTGAAATACATATTTCATTATTGGTAATGTAGAGTGTGTATTTTAAGTTTCAAGTAAATCCATCGAAAAAATATTTTTCCCATACAAAAATTTACACCCTCTTTTACCCCCGTAGGGGCTGAAATTCGAAAAATATTTCCTTAGTGGGTATTTACAACATAAAATAAATACACCCCTGAAATTTCACGTTTCTAGATTTAGGGGTTTTGGTTCACATTCAGATCATTCAGTATGTGCAAATAGCCAATTGCTTGCACATAGTGTATGTTCGAATAGCCAATTGCTTGCACATAGTGTATGTTCGAATAGCCAATTGCTTGCACATAGTGTATGTGCAAATAGCCACATCCTAAAATTATTAATATTTTTTGATGTTGTAATACTCACCACTTTCTTACAAATGATTCATCTCATTTAACCACATCTGTATCTCTTACCGTTTAGGATATCCCCATGCATTGCACGCTTATCTTGGACACCCTGTATAAGGAGATAGAAGAAAAATGCACACTTTTAATAATATTATTATTATTTATCAACATATATAAATAACAATGTTAATATCATAAGACCATATGATGGGCTCACTCAGCGTGTAAGAATTCTGAAAAAAAAAAAAAAACCTAGCTTAACTTGAGTACCGTGTCATATCTGGGCAAATCAATAAAATAGTTATTTTTTGTACTATTTATTTAGTTTTATTATTAAAAAGGAAAAACATATAATGATTTACATTAATTACTTTTTTGTGATGCGTGTCACCCCTATGCAACGCGTGTCATACGTTGCCCAACACTGTACTAGAGAAAGATCTAGGAGTTCGAGTTATCTCTTTCAGCTGTTTCCCATGTTGCCACGTTTATACAGTGAGTGATGCGTTAACTTATTCTGTGGCGTTAACTATGAAATTGTTCCAAATTTTATTACCTTTTATTTAATAACTTGAGAATAAATTACTGAATCTTAATGTTGTTTCGCAATATACTGCCCAGATATCTAAAGTATATGTTGATAAGTTTTGGAATGACTGGTAGCATTTTTTCAATACTTTTTTGCTATTTGAATTGATACGAAGACATATTTGCCATAAGAGTGCATGTTAATTCTTTATAAATTAAAATCGTAACTTTTTATTTGTTTAGTGAATCGACTCCAAAAATTTTTTGGAGCTTCAGAACAGATGTAGGTATCAATAATTTAAATCCAAAATTTTTGAATCCGTAGCATTTTTAAATACCTCCACACCCTTAAATCGTATAACTTTTTGAGTATATTTACAAAATCGAGTTTCTCATTCCAACGTGCAGCTGCATGTTGAGAAACACTGGTATATTAAATGGTCGCTAGTGAGTGATGTCAAAACTACCTGTTCCAGTTGTATTCTACATTTTAATACTTTCTGGTAGTTCTTAACGAAGTTACGAAGTCCAGAGACACAGTTTATTTTATTAATAAACTTTAACATCAAGATTGAATAAAGTGTATAAAAATGTTACATGTTAAACAAGAAGTTATTGAAACTGAAGACGAAACCAATCTTCTACAAGATATAGATGTTTATGATGAATTTGCTATACATTATAAACAAGAATACCAGGTAATTAAAAGTTAAAACCATTGATTTAAAATAGTTATGGTTTATTTACAGTAATTAAGGTTGTGTTAGTAAATATTACACTCATCTCGCGGTTGAACGACCTTCGATTTAACGACCGCTAACTTTAGCGACGATCTAAACGCGCGATTTAGCGACCTTCCCCTATCCCAGTGATGGGCAACCTTTTTGCCACAGCGTGTCAGAATTCTGAAAAAACCTAGGTTAACTCGGGTGCTGTGTCATATCTGGAAAAACCAATGAAATAGTTATTTTTAAAAGTATTATCAGTTAATCGACATTGTATCGATAATAATCCAGTCAATTTATCGTAAAACAATTGATTGTACAACAATTTATCGTAAAACAATTGTTCATACGATAAATTGTCCTTACGATAAATTGTTCTTACGGTAAATTGTCCATACGGTAAATTGTTCTTATGATAAATTGTTTTACGATGAACTGTTGTACGATAAACTGTTTACGATAAATTGACCGCAAATCATAATTTATATATAATAAATTGTCGTTTTGCAGGGAGACGTGGATGTTAAAGAAGAAAATCTGACAGACACCGACATTCAAAATAAACAAACAGAAAACGTAGACCTCAGTGATACTAGTTGTACACAAAAAACTAAATTGTATAAACATAAATTAAAACATTCTAATAAACAACTTTATAAATGCGACCAATGTGAATACAGTAGTAAATATAAAGGTAATTTAAATGTACATAAATCAATACATTCTAATGAACGACCTTTAAAATGTGACCAGTGTGAATACACTTGTAGACAAAAAGCTCATTTGAATTCACATAAATTAACACATTCTAATGAACGACCATTTAAATGTGCCCAGTGTGAATATAGTAGTAAAAACATAGGAAATTTGAATAATCATAAATTAATACATTCTAATGAACGACCATATAAATGCGTCAAGTGTGAATATAGTAGTAAAGACAAAGGAACTTTGTATAAACATAAATTAACACATTCTAATAAACGACCTTTCAAATGTAATCAGTGTGAATATAGTAGTAATCGAAAAGTTTATTTGAATAGACATAAATTAACACATTCTAATAAACGACCTTTTAAATGTGATCAGTGTAAATATTGTAGTAATCAAAAAGTTTATTTGAATAGACATAAATTAATACATTCTAATACACGACTTTTTATATGCGACCAGTGTGAATATAGTAGTAATCGAAAAGTTTATTTGAATAAACATAAATTAACACATTCTAATAATCGAAGTTTTAAATGCGACCAGTGTGAATTTAGTTGTAGCCAAAAAAGCATGTTGATTAGACATAAATACTTTACATAGATATCTGAAAGTGAGATTCATTAATTAAAAAGTAATTTTCAGAGAGGTTTAAAAGCTACGGGCAATATATTAGGTCGATGTAAATATTGCAATTGTTTTTGTTCACAAACAACTTGTCAATTATTTAAACTTTACTACATTCTCTATTATTATTATTTTAGTTAAAATGTTTATTTTTTGTTATTTGAAAAATAATATTATCTTGATATTTGGCTGGCAAAATCTAAATTCTTTGGTGATATTAGTAACGTAAACTCTAATGCCACTAATGATTAGTGACTAATCATTCGCATAAGAAAAAAACACACTTCGTGAATGCCGACTGATTCGCGATGTTTAAATTTCCACCATTTTGACACCTATTGGCCGATTGTCATCAAATCACGCTGTAAGACAGTTAAATATATATAGATTAATATTCAGTAATGAATGTAATCAAATATCAACAAATATTTCTAATTCAATAAATTTAAATAAACATTATAAACTCTAAAGTCAACAAGAGCATTTTAATTAAGTTGCATAAATGATAGCACATAGGAACACTATGTACAATTATAATTGTATTTTTTAAAATAAATCGTTTGTTAAATTAAAGTTGATTTTTATTGTATTTAACTTTGTTGGAAATAAAAAATAATGGTATTATTTATAGTAGGCAACCCGCATATCAGAACCTTTCCTCCTCCCCTTTTTTATTGTATTTTTCAGAAATATACCTACAGTAGATACTATAAAAAATTATTATGATTAAATTTAAAATTAGTTTTAAAATTACATCATTATGATGATTTTTTTAGAGTTTAGTAAAAATAACTACCATTAATTAAGAAGATGTGCTCTACACATATTACTTTACATTTACATACCCTCATTTTTGGATGGATTTTTGATATATGTACACATTAGTACACACATTAAAAAAAGTTAATTAAAACAACATAGGATCTGTGTATTTTATGTTTAAATTTTAAATAATATGACTCATATTACTCCACCATTTTGTATCCTGAATTATTTTTGATAAAATCAATGCCCTAAAAAACCTTATAAAATGTATTATTTAAATCGTATAACTTTCAGATACAAAATAGGATCTCTCGGACCAATGTGCACCTGTATGTTGAGAAACACTGGTTTATAGCAGATATCTACCATTGAACCACCCTTATCTATGGTCACTAGCGAGTAGCGACTGGTGTCAGATAACTTCAACTAGCTAGCGTACGTTGTATTTTATTTATTGTGAGTTTAATAATTTCTCTTACATTAGATCTCAACGAAGTAACGTAGTCCAGAGTGTCACAGTTTTAATTATTTTATTAATAACCTTTGATATCAAGATCAAATAAAGTGTGTAAAAATGTTTCACGTGAAAGAAGAAGTTACTGAAATTGAAGACGAAACCAATCTTCTGCAAGATATTGATGTTTATGATGAATTTACTATACATTATAAACAAGAATACCAGGTAATTAACAACACGAATAATACTTATGTATATAGTTTTACAGTAAATAAAAACTAGCTGTCGGATCCAATTTTACCCGGGGATATAAAATTAAACTATATAACGTATAATGCTGTGGGGTGCGATCCTTTAGGTCCACACAATCAACTTCCCAACATGGTATGACTTACAATACTTGAATACTGATTACTTATTGTTTCCATAATTAATATTACTATGTTATAGTTTGTAAATATTTTTTTTAATATGTATATGAAAAATTTTAATGGAATTTATCAGAAATAAAACTCACCCCTTGTATTATGAATATTAGTTTTCTAATATCCTAATAATGTTAATAATATAATGCACATTTTTAGAAAAAATAATCTGACAGTTTGAATTTTGAATTGTGTTGTTTCCAAGGCAACATGAATTATTAAATGTATTTATTAGTATGAAATTCAAATTTTGATGGTGGTTTTCATCCCTTTAATGGCTGTTTGGACCCATATAAAAAATAAATACTGAAATACACGTTTCATTATTTGTATTGTATAGTATTTATTCTAAGTTCCTACTAAATTCGACCAAGAAAAAAAATAAAAATGAAAAAAAACACCCTTTTTACCCCCGTAGGGGTTGAATTTCGAAAAATCCTTTCTTTCAGATCATATTCACGTCAAGACGCGTCGATTAGCACCCCAACGAAGTCAATAGCATTTTTTGTTCGCGAAATTTCGTCCCGGAAAAAAATGACACGTACGTACGTACGTACGTACATACACACACACACACACACACAGACATTTTTCTGAAAATAGTGTCAATATACTCTAATGCCCTTGAAACATGAAAATATGTTAAAATTTTTGATTTCGATTTTCGGACCAATTACAATAACTCCCTATTGGGAAGTTAATTAAATGTTTGTATTTAGATTCATATATGTAGCACTATTTGACATATGACGCGCATGCGTAAATGTAAAAGTAAATTAAAACAGTGGCTCTAAAAAATTGTATTAAATGAAATATTTATTTTTGTTATGTATACAGGGTGGTCCGGTTTGGAATACAGATATTTTAGGAGCTGATTTCCTGATTCATTGTGAATAAGAAATTGTGCGGGAAGTGGGGGTCTATTTTTAACACCCTCTAAATTACAGGGTGTTTAAAAAATTTCCTTCAGAGTAGTTCTTACAACAAAGATTATCTCATAACTTCTAAAGTAACGTATCTAGAGCAATCAAAATGAGTCAGTTTCATAGGTAATTAACTAACATATTCTTCAGTATTACGGTTATTGCTATCTGTATTTCTATTTCCGAGTTATAGCTCATCAAAGTCGAAAAATATCTTTTTTTGTTGAAATTTTTTATGAATATGACATTTTCCTCCAGAAGTACCTCTAACATGTTGTATTTTTTTTTATCATTATTTTGGTATATCATAATGTTACCTACAAATTCACTATATAAAGTTTGGACGTGGGTCTTACAGTTTTCCGGTAAATAATTATTTTTATGGTAAATAATAAAATTAAGTAGTTATAAACAAATAAATTTATTGACTGTTTCATTTAATAGGGCAGGTAGTAAAATAGTAACTTTGTGGATTAAATAATAACTGAAAAACTGTAAGACCCACGTCCAAACTTTGTATAGTGAATTTGTAGGTAACATTATGATGTACCAAAATAATGATAAAAAATACAACATGCTAGAGGTACTTTTGGAGAAAAATGTTATTTTCATAAAAAAATTCAACAAAAAATATATTTTTCGACTTTGATGAGCTATAACACGGAAATAAAAATACAGATAGCAATAACCATAACACTGAAAAATATGTTAGTTAATTACCTACGAAACTGACTCATTTTGGTTGCTCTAGATACGTTACTTTGGAAGTTTTGAGATAATCTTTGTTGTAAGAACTACTCTGAAGGAATTTTTTTAAACATCCTGTAATTCAGAGGGTGTTAAAGATAGACCCCCACTTCCCGCACAATTTCTTATTCACAATGAGTCAGGGAATCAGCTCCTAAAATATCTGTATCCCAAACCGGACCATCCTGTATATATACAAACTTGGATAATATAAATTACAAATTACAGCAAACCCATGTAGAAGTATAGCAATCATTTTCTCTTGGATATGTGGTGCAAGTCTAAAAGTAATACAAAACAAGCGACTTTTTAGATTTTATGTTCATATATTATTGTATTATGTGTGTAATTTGCAAATACTTACTTGTTTAGAAATATAAAACCAGGGCTGTGGAGTCGGTACAAAAACCTACGACTCCGACTCCTTTATTTTTCTAATGTCCAACTCCGACTCCTTATTGTACAAAAATTTTTTTGAAAAAAAATTCTGTTTTCGGACAAAATTTTTTTGAGTGAATTACGGTGATTCTGGTTACGGCCAGAATTGAAAATTTCAAATCATTGTACTTCAAAATTCAAAACGAACAAAAAATATGAAGTGTGTAAAAAAGTTAAATCCATTATTTAATTAAAGGAGTCGGAGTCGGTACCTTTTTACCGACTCCACCCAAAATTACTAAAAGTCCGACTCCGACTCTACAGCCCTGTATAAAACCATAAAAAATATCCCGAAAAATTAATTGTAGCAAAAAAAAAACAACAAACAGTTTTATAAAACAAGCGAACACTTCAGTCACTTCAGTGAAAAATGCTTAAAATTGTAAACAAAAAATACCAACGCAGTACTAAAAACCCTTAAAAATATATAAATTCCCTGTTGTGCCAACTAGACTTTGAGCCAGGGTTTGAAATCGATAATTATTAAAATAAAAATCAAATCAGATCAAAATTTTTATCTGGAATTTTTAAAAATCATTTGATGATTTTTATTTTTGATCAAAAGTGAAAAAAATCATAACCTGATCATTATTTTTGAATTAAATTTTTTCGATTAACAATAATTATAAATTTCGACTAATACTTTTATAAATCAGAAACTTTTTATTTGTTTTATATTGATTATGTTCCAACTCCAATTATTTTAAAATGTATCTTATGCTCTCTTTATATTATTTTAAAAAATATTAAATTGTGTACATTGATAATGTATGTATTCATAGATATTAAGGTTGTTGTTCACTAAAATCGATCACTACAGAATTTGTTAAAATTTTAATATTGTGTTAAGTAAGCTAGTTCGCATTTGTAAAAAAAAAAATTCAGGTCAGTTTACCATTTCGTTTATCCTTAATATATATAAAGCTCAACGTCTGTGTGTCTGTCCGTTAGTGCTCTTATCACTCGAGAACCACTTATCCGATTTACGTGTTTTTTTTTAATTAATAGGTACATTCTCTGGCCAGGTTATAGGCTATATTTTGTTACGTTAGGTAACAAAACAACTAAGCAGTGACGATAATAGTAAATCAAGTCGGAAAAAATTTTCCCGACGGCGCGCTGTTTTGCAATACGCTGCCTAAACCGTTGAATATAGAACAAAATAATGTATTAAAGAATTGTGTAGAATCAAAAGTGCTACAATAAAGTACGCGACACCATATGTCTATCTCTTATATTTAAGCCACAATGATTGCTTTTATGTTACAAAAAAAACATAAAATATTTGGGTTCGGTTTACATGCAGTTTTGACCTGCAAAACTTCAATCCTTAACGAAATAAATGATTTCATCGTCATAAGTACTTAATGTAGATATAATTTACCTTTTACAGAATCCAATTTGGTTTTTTGGTTTAGGAAATAACGTGTTATATACATATAATTACATATTATTCGCGAGAATTCGCGCGAACTATCTAAAGCGACGCGCGGGGTGACGGGGTGATGGGAGATACAACGCTCGGCTAGCAGTTGTTTATGTTGCGCAGGACAGGGGGCGGGCCGGTATTCTTTTGATTGTCAATTGTTTAATTTGTTTTCAATAATTAAGTTTTAAATTTAAATAGAACAAAAATTATTTTTACTTTTTGTTCTGATTCGCTTTTGTTAGGTAGGTAATTTAAGAGTTGTTTGGTTTTTATTAGAAAAATAACTAATCGTGTTTATACTTAATTCCACTGTATATTTTTTAAATCCTAAACAATATTTCCGCGAGCGAAGCCGCGTGGGCCCACCTAGTTAATTATAAACGTGCAAAGTTGGCCTCTTATACATTGCAAGCATATAGCGATCCACTTTGAATTTGATATTCTTTCAATTCGTGTATTAAAACTAAACGTCAGATTTTAACCAAAAACGGATATGTTATAGATTGGTTATTAAAGAATGTATATATAAAATTCTAGAAAGATTTACCATCTACTTAAATAGTTATTAATTTTTAACTTTGATAAATTCCCGAACACATGACGTAAATATACGATATGGCGACAGCGCATTCGGCGCGCTCTTCGAAATATAAAAACGTGGTAATGACAACTGACGCCCCTTGTAAATAGCAAGTTATTATTGATTAACATTTAATGTTTTTATTTATAATAATAATAGTTACTATTGTTATTATAATTATTACTATTGTCAGCAACAGTGTTACCACCTTTTCAACATTCGTGACCCGGACATTTGAAAAAAAATTTGAAATAAATAACATAAATACAGCATAAATACCATCATAACTAAAATTTTGTTAAAAAAGTATAATTGAACTGCAAAAATAGTATCAGTACAAAGCAAAAAAAGGTCATTACAAATTTAAAAAAAACCCGGACAAATGTATTAGTCATCCGGACTATGGATCTAAAAACCGGCTTGTCCGAGTGAAAACCGGCCTGGTGGCAACACTGGTCAGCAATAGTAATAATGAGAATATTGTTAAAAATAAATCTTCTATTCTTGTCTAATATTATAAGTTGTTGCCAGATCTATTTGTTCTTTATTATCGACATAGTAAAACCCTGTAGTTCAGCGGTTCTTAAACTAGGGTCCGCGGACCCCCGGGGGGCCGTCAAACTTTTACGGGGGTCCGCGAAACATTTTTGGCAAAAAATTAATTTACAAAAAGTACTTTTATATTTCTATTTATCAGTGATTAATTAGTATCTAACGACCTTTTTTGTTTTTCTATCAGGGATGGGGGTCCCTGAAAAATAATTGTTCAACAAGGGGGTCCCTAGACCACATAAGTTTAAGAACCACTGCTGTAGTTCATCCTAAATTCCGCTAGATGCCACTACTTTCAGTGAACAACAACCTTAATATATTAATTTGCTTTTAAAAGGTGATTTTTATTTTCTGATCAATATTTTTTTGATCAAAATTGAATCATTATTATTTATTTAATACCGTATCACTCGGTGAGTGATCATTATTTTTAATCCAATTAATAAACATCAAAGATCAATTTAAATTTTTATTTATAAATCAAGAATGATTTTTAAATAAATCAGATGATCAGAAATAATAATTATTATATGATTTTTTGGAAAACATAATTATCGATTTCAAACCTTGCTTTGAGCATGCTGACAAGGGGGGGATGAGGAAAGGGTGAGGTGTTTGACAGATTGAGTTGGCATAATGGCGGCCAAATGTTGCCTGATCTCCCATATAAGTGTCATCCCCGTGCAGTGTTGCCACCTTTTCAACATTCTTGACCCGGACATAAAAAAAGTTTGAAATAAATAACATAAATACAGCATAAATATTTAGAAATACAATAATAATTAACATTTTGTTAAAAAAGTATAAGTGAACAGTAAAAATAGTATCAGTAGGTACAAAGCAAAAAAAAAAAGGTAATTACAAATTTCTAAGAAAACCGGACAAATGTATTAGTCCAGTCAGTAGACAATTTCGTATAGGGGTGGCGCTAGAAAAAAATGACGGAGTACGTTTATTTCAAGAAATTGGTAGATTTCAATGTATATAACATGGTGCATAACTTTCTAGGGGCTTACAAAGCTGTCTAAAATCAGTTATTTGGGTATACCACTGGGGCTGTCAGTTTTAGAAGAAAACAGGTTTAATAAATCTTAAAGCTGATAAAAATACGAATAAAATAATATTTTTAAAAATTATGTATCGTAAATAGTTATTGAAATAGAGCCCGCGAAAAAATCATTTAGCGACGTCGAGTTTGGAGATTATGCCTGAAATGTAGAGTTACGTTCGACCGCTGTGTTTAATATGTATTTAATTGAATTTCAAAATGAAATTTTAAATTATAATAGAGAAAAGAGTGCCCTAAATAATGCTCGGCACCCAATGTCGAAATCTCGAAAAATGTTTATGTTATATGCACTCAAAGTTCTAGATATTACAAAAATTTAAGGAAAATTATTCATGTTTTTCGACGACCCCAGAGAAGACCTTCTACACCGAATAAATTAAATTCCAGTTAGGAATCTATAGAACATTTAATGCCCTAAATAATGGTTTCTGTCTGACCATGATTATTTTAAAATTATTCAAGTTATAGGTAAATATATAAAGACAAATTTTTATAACAAAAACTTTTAATATACACTGTTTTTGAATACAATTGTGATTATTACAACTTAAATTATGTGCTTTATATATTTTCCCATTATTTGAACAATTTTAAAGTTATCATGGTCAGACAATTAATTTAGGGCATTAAATTTTCTATGAATTCCTAGCTGGAATTTATTTTATTCGGTGTAGAAGGTCTTCTCTGGGGTCGTTGAAAAATATGAATAATTTTCCTTAAATTTTTGTAATATCTAGAACTTTGAGCGCTTATAACTCAAACATCTTTCGAGATTCCGACATTGGGTTTCAAGCATTATTTAGAGCACTCTTTTCTCTATTATAATTTAAAATTTCATTTTGAAATTCAATTAATTCATATTAAACACAGCGGTCGAACGTAACTCTACATTTTAGGCGTGATCTCTAAATTCGACGTCGTTAAATGAGTTTTTCGCGGGCTCTATTTCAATAACTATTTACGATACATAATTTTTAAAAATATTATTATATTCGTATTTTTATCAGCTTTAAGATTTATTAAACCGGTTTTCTTCTAAAACTGACATCCCCAGTGGTATACCCAAATAACTGATTTTAGACAGCTTTGTAAGCCCCTAAAAAGTTATGTACCCCCCTGTGAAGGGGGGGGGGGAGTTATCACCATGTTATATACATTGAAATCTACCAATTTCTTGAAAAAAAAACGTACTCCGTAATTTTTTTCTAGCTCAAATATTATATTGACTGGACTATATTAGTCACCCGGACTATAGATCTAAAAACCGGCTTGTCCGGGTGAAAACCGGCCTGATGGCAACACTGTCCCCGTGGGAGGTTCACACTTTTCTTTCTCTTATTGTTTATGATTATCGTCCACTTACAGAAAGTGCTATGGCTCACTGACTCTATGGTGTTAACCCTCTAACATTGTTAAATTCCCAAAAAACAAGTATTGTCGGATAATTAACATTGTATCGGTTAGTTAATCAATTGTCGTTTTGCAGGAAGACTTGGAAGTCAAAAAAGAAAATCTAGCAGACACCGACATTCAAAATGAACAAACAGAAAATCAAAATCTCAGTGATACTAGTTGTACACAGAAAGATAAATTGTATAAACTTAAATTGACAAATTTTAATAAACGACCTTTTAAATGCGACCAGTGTGAACACAGTTGTACACTGAAAAGAAATTTGAAAAAAACATAAATTAATACATTCTAATAAACGACCTTTTAAATGCAACCAATGTGAATACAGTTGTAGACTGAAATGTAATTTGAATAAACATAAATTAATACATTCTAATAAACAACCTTTTAAATGCAACCAATGTGAATACAGTTGTAGACTGAAATGTAATTTGACAAAACATAAATTAATACATTCTAATAAACGACCTTTTAAATGCAATCAATGTGAATACAGTTGTAGATGGAAAGGCAATTTGAATGAACATAAATTAACTCATACCAATGAGCGACCTTTTAAATGCGACCAGTGTGAATACAGCTGTAGACAGAAAAATACGTTAAGTACACACAAACTAACACATTCTAACAAACGACCATTTAAATGCGACCAGTGTGAATATAGTACTAAACGAAAAACTGATTTGAAAACCCATAAATTAATACATTCTAATAAACGACCGTTTAAATGCGATCAATGTGAATATAGTAGTAGAACGAAAAGCAATATGAATGAACATAAATTAACACATACCAATGAGCGACCTTTTAAATGCGACCAGTGTGAACACAGTTGTAGACAGAAAAGTACTTTAAATACACATAAACTAATACATTCTAACAAACGACCATTTAAATGTGCCCAGTGTGAATACAGTTTTAAAAGCAGAGGATCTTTGAATAAACATAAATTAATACATTCTAATGAACGACCTTTTAAATGTGCCCAGTGTGAATATAGTAGTAAAGACAGAGGAACTTTGAATAATCATAAATTAATACATTCTAATGAACGACCTTTTAAATGTGATCAATGTGAATACGGTTCTAATCGAAAAGTTCGTTTGAATAAACATAAATTAATACATTCTAATAATCAAAGTTTTAAATGCGAGCAGTGTGAATTTAGTTGTAGCCAAAAAAGCATGTTGATTAGACATAAATACTTTACATAGATATCTGGAAGTGAGATTCATTAATTAAACAGTTATTTTCAGAGAGGTTTAAAAGCTAGGGGCAATATACACTCGGCGTCACAAAAATCGCACCTTTTGAAAAATCTACTTCGAACAACTTTAAACCTTATTTGGAATCAATGATGAGGGTAATGTTAGGTATCATTTGAAAGATAATGAAAAGGAGTACCCAAAAACAATTAAGTTAAATTATTTTTTTTATTGGAACCGCAGAAAAAATTAAAAGTTTACAAAACAATAAAAATCCTTAATTAAGTCTTAATTAAAAACAGATTAATTACACAAAAAAATTACAAAAAAACTAACCTAAAACCTAGTGTTGCCCTCCCCTTGCCCTGTCGACGGTTTCCATACGCTCCCTCATGGATCTTACCAATTTTAGGAGCTCCTCTTGAGGGATACTGGTCCATTCCTCAATAACGGCCTCTGGAGAGTCGTGAGATCGAGATCACGAAAACGAATCTTGTGTTTCAAATGGCCCCAGAGGTGCTCTATCGGGTTCAGGTCTGAACTTCTCGCTGGCCACTGCATGGCAGAAATCCCAACCTCTTGAAGGTAGTCGCGCACAATTACTGCAGTGTGAGTGCGAGCGTTATCATGCACTAATGTGAACCCCTTACCAACAATAACCGGCATAGGGGACTACATGCTCTTCTAGGATCTCTGTGACGTACTAGTGAGTAGTCAGCGACCCTTTCCCGTGAGCACCTCTAGTCCGGGAGACGCAAACAAGGTCGTTTTGCCGGCGGCCGACATGCCGCCTCAGAACATAAAGGAACTGCCTCCGTATTCTACCGTCTTTTGGATGCAGTTGGGCGAAACGTGTGCCTTTGTTCCCCCTGTCTTCTGTACACTCTTATGCGTCTATCATTGCAGAAAAGGTACACGTTTCGCCCAAGCCTTCATCCAGGAGACGGTAGAATACGGGGGCGGTTCCTGTATATTCTGGGCGGCATTTCGATCGACGGCAAAGTCGACTTTGTTTGCGTCTCCCGGATTGGAGTTGCTCGCGGGCAAGGATTGCTGACTGCTCACCGGTATGTCACAGAGATCCTAAAAGAGCATGTGGTCCCCTAATCCAGTTTTGTTGGCGAGGGGTTCATTTTAGTGCATGATAACGCTCGCGCGCACATTGCAGTAATTGTGCGCGACTACCTTCAAGAGGTTGGGATCTATGTCATGCAGTGGCCAGCGAGAAGTTCAGACCTGAACCCGATAGAGCACCTCTGGGGCCATTTGAAACGCAAGGTTCGGTTTCGTGATCCCACTCCCAGAGGCCGTTATTGAGGAATGGGCCAGTATCCCTCAAGAAGAACTCCTGAAATTGGTAAGATCCATGAGGGAGCGTATGGAAGCCGTCGACAGGGCAAGGGGGAGTAACACTAGGTTTTAGGTTAGTTTTTTGTAATTTTTTTGTGTAATTAATCTTTTTTTAATTAAGGCTTAATTAAGGATTTTTATTGTTTTGTAAGCTTTTAATTTTTTTCTGCGGTTCCAATAAGAAAAAAAATTTAATTTAATTGTTTTTGGGTACTCCTTTTCGTTACCTTTCAAATGATACCTAACATTATCCTCATCATTGATTCCAAATAAGGTTTAAAGTTGTTTGAAATAGATTTTTCAAAAGGTGCGATTTTTGTGACGCCGAGTGTATTAGGTCGATAAAATATTGCATTTGTTTTTGTTTATAAACAACTTTTAAATTATTTAAACTTTACTACATTCTCCTTCCTTTATTTGTTATTTGAAAAATAATATTATCTTGATATTTGGCTGGCAAAATCTTAATTCTTTGGTGATATTAGTAACGCAAACTCTAATGCCACTAATCATACGCATAAGAAAAAACACACTTCGTGAATGCCGACTGATTCGCGATGTTTAAATTTCCACCATTTTGACACCTATTGACCGATTGTCATCAAATCACGCTGTAAGACAGTTAAATATATATAGATTAATATTCAGTAATGAATGTAATCAAATATCAACAAATATTTCTAATTCAATACATTTAATTAAACATTATAAACTCTAAAGTCAACAAGAGCATTTTAATTAAGTTGCATAATTGATAGCACATAGGAACACTATGTATAATTATAATTGTATTTTTTTAAATAAATCGTTTGTTAAATTAAAGTTGATTTTTATTGTATTTAACTTTGTTGGAAATAAAAAATAAAAATAATGGTATTATTTATAGTAGGCAACCCGCATATTAAAACCTTTCTTCCTCCCCATTTTTAATATATTTTTCAGAAATATACAAAAATCTCATTAAATTTACATAAAGACATTCTATAACAGAATAAAAATGAAGCTCTATTTCCCTTGGTTACGACATCACGCGTGAACGGCTGGTCCGATTTCAATTTTTTTTGTGTTTGTTATTGTCAGGAGAAGGTTCTTATGAAAGAAAAAATTAAAAAAATTGCGCATAAAATTAGAAAATTTAAGAAAACAGAAAACCAATGATACAAACCATTACAGGTTACTGTATGATTAGTTTTGCATTTGCATAATAGATGTCACTAAACATATAACTGTCATTTTATTGATAAAACCATTGAGTAAAGAATAACAAGAGAAACAACGTATATGGGAGACTTGAAACGCAGTAGGTATATGAACCATGCACTTTTTGGACACCAGGAAGTGCTGGTACCTATTGGAGAAAAGATTAATTCTTACATAATTTTTTTTTGGTTTTTAACACCGCTAAATTAAGATTCTTAAAATTTAAGCTCCGCCTTATCTGAAATAATTTATGAGTGTTTTAAACACACTAGTGTCTCAAGGTCGTTTTTTGGCATCGACGGCATATTCTATTCTATATTCTATTCGTTATGTATTATCTCTTTTCTTATACAGAATTTTTTTTTCAAAGCACGTTTTTACTCTCAGAAACAGCACTGATTTTAATGTTTTTTTTTTTTTTTTAATGTTCGTTGTATCAAAAATGGTTACATTAATTAATAATAGTTTTTAATATTGTTTAATAAATCAACGATGCTATTTTAACGGAAAAAATTATAAATTAATATACCTATATATGTACATATTTAGATTTTATTGAATATTGATAAAATTTTGCAAAATTGATTGAAATACCCTTATTTAAGGGTAGAAAATTGTAAAGCACATTACGTGCACTAATTTTGATTTTACACGTTTTGCACCGAAAGGCTGTAGCCGGGTAAGCATGCAAAATCGGCCTTTGCATGGATTTGGCTGATTATTTTTTTGAAAGTCACATTCTATGTAACATTCAACCTGACCAAATATTAGCTTCCAAAAATTTGTAGTTTTCGAAAAAAAAATTTTTTTTGATTTTCAAAAAAAAATTTTTTTTTGATAATCCATCAATCGAATTTGATGGTGCTTGTGGTATATTATAGAGGTACTTATGACTCATCAGAGGTAATTTTATTATGGTCCTCTGTACATAGTAAACCAGAAAAAAAAATTAATAAAATTAAAAAAATTAAAAAACACTATGTTGTTTTCGGGGGGCAATCACCATTTTTTTATAAAATATACCTTGTACGTACCCAAACAACATATCAAAATCCCAAACTGATATGAAGGGTATAACATACTCGTATAAATTCGCATATGGTCGTATTGGCGCGGCGCGCGCGTGGCGCGGGTGGACTATATGGAGTGCAAGTGTCTTAATACTTTTAAAACATCTCTAATTTGTTGCTAAACAACAGGGCTGAACTAGCCTGGAGAGATCCGGGGAATTTGAAGGGGCCCATGGCCTGACAAAGATAAAATATAGAGGCCGTAGCCGGGAATGTATGGGAACTGCCATTGAATCAATTATGCTAATTTTTTCTCATAGTTTGCTTTTTAGAAACATAAAATCGCCTCAGATCGCTTTTGAAATGTTATAATCGTCTTTAGTAGCAATAAATCACATTGCCGCTGCGAACTAACGACTCTTCTTGTATAATAATTTATAGATAGGATTTTTTTTTTCAAAATAAAAATGTTCTTACTAAACATAAAAATTTTGAAGCACAAATACAATTAGGGCGATTTTATGTTTCTAAAAAGCAAACTATGAGAAAAAATTAGCATAATTGATTCAATGGCGGTTCCCATACATTCCCGGCTACGGCCTCTATATTTTATCATTGTCAGGCCATGGGCCCCTTCAAATTCCCCGGATCTCTCCAGGCTAGTTCAGCCCTGTTGTTTAACAACAAATTAGAGATATTTTAAAAGTATTAAGACACTTGCACTCCATATAGTCCACCCGCGCCACGCGCGCGCCGCGCTAATACGACCATATGCGAATTTATACGAGTATGTTATACCCTTCATATCAGTTTGGGATTTTGATATGTTGTTTGGGTACGTACAAGGTATATTTTATAAAAAAATGGTGATTGCCCCCCGAAAACAACATAGTGTTTTTTAATTTTTTTAATTTTATTAATTTTTTTTTCTGGTTTACTATGTACAGAGGACCATAATAAAATTACCTCTGATGAGTCATAAGTACCTCTATAATATACCACAAGCACCATCAAATTCGATTGATGGATTATCAAAAAAAAATTTTTTTTTGAAAATCAAAAAAAATTTTTTTTTCGAAAACTACAAATTTTTGGAAGCTAATATTTGGTCAGGTTGAATGTTACATAGAATGTGACTTTCAAAAAAATAATCAGCCAAATCCATGCAAAGGCCGATTTTGCATGCTTACCCGGCTACAGCCTTTCGTATCCGCTTGCTTATAAATTAATAAACGTTTGCCGTTTTGCAAATAATTATTCAATTTTGACAAAAAAATATGCTTTCATATTTTTATATAAAATATATTTCATATTTTTATATAAAATATATTTTATATTTTCACCCTCAAGGTTCTTTTTTTTAATACAATGATATTACAAATTAAAAATTTCCGTAAAAATTTTGGACAATTTCCCGAAAATTTTTGTATAACTCAACTTTTTTGTGATATTTATTAAAAAAAAAACATCTCGAATACACATTTTTAGCAAAAATTTCAATAAATTTACAAAAAAACTAAAAAAAATTGTAAAATTTCAGGAAAATTCTCGAAAAATCCTTATTTTGATAACGTATTCTAAATCAGCGGCCTCCAAAACCCCATCTAAAATTTTCTTGTCGAAAATCAGAATTAATGTAGGTATTTGAAATCGGTAAATTATACAAACTTCCATTTGAATAATTTATTTCTGATTTCAAATAGTATGATATAACGAACGAAAAAAAACCATCAAAATCGGAGATAATATCGACTAATAGCAACATACATATTTTAAATAAACGTACAATCTCAAAATATTTAGTATTTGCGAAAAAAATATAATATACAGACTGTTCTAGAACATGAATTCACTTATTAAAAAAAAATTCGCTGACTTAATAATCTGTAAATCAAAATTTATTTAAAGCTGTTGTTTGCAAGATATTAGTTAACAAACATTTTCATGACTGCAAATTCTTTAATTTAAATTTTAATAATCAGTAATGAAAGTAAAAAAAAAACATTAATAACTTAAAAATTAGAATTTTGCAATAAAAGGTAGTAGTGAAAGCAGGCCCGGATTTACCATGCAGGCAATGTAGTCATCTGCCTATAGCGGCAAATTTTTAGGGGCGGCAAATTTTGGTATGGAAAAAAAAGTCAGAAATTGTACATGGGAGAGCTGAAAAAAAGAAAACAAAAAAAGCTCTTCAGGATTATTACTAACATTTTTTACTAAAAAAGCTAAAAAAAAGGTCTTCAGATTTTGATTGGTAAAATTCCTAAAAAAAAAATTCACTTTTCAATCGAAAAGGGCGGCAAATTTTTAAATCCGGCCCTGAGTGAAAGATACACAATATGGTAACACCAAAACGCTCAAATCTGCCGCCCCTAAATTTTTGCCGCTATAGGCACGTGCCTACATTGCCTGCATGGTAAATCCGGGCCTGCCCGCGGGGTATATTTTTAATTAAATGTATACAGGATGTCCCATTTTAATCTATCATCCCCCTAATTTTTTGTATCTATCAATTAAATCAAAAAATGCTTCAAATAAAAGTTGTTTGGTTTTGAGGGAGGCCCAAAATGGCGTTATTAATTTTTTATTTTTTGGACGTCTTCATGGTCAAATAGGCCTAACTTTTTTTTTCAAATGGAAACCTATATTTTTTATTACAATATCTTATTGTTCGGAAAAAAACAAGTAACTTTTGTTTCAAAAAATTTTTTGTATGACTTCATTTTTTTTTAATATTCAACAAAATAATTTTAGATTTTAGATGTTTACTAATTTTTTACTCGAAACCCATTAACTTTAGAGGAAAAGTGTAAAAAACAAAAATGTTTATTTTAATATAACTAGCAAAATTATTTAAGATTTTTTTATTTTATTTTTTATTTGCTTTAATATTTTGAAGAGCAAAAGTTAACAAAAAATCCTGATATAATTTTCCTAGTAATATCAGATTAAAATAAATATTTTTTGTTTTTTACATTTTTCCTCTAAAGTTAATGGGTTTCGAGTAAAAAATTAGTAAATATCTAAAATCTAAAATTATTTTGTTTAAAATTTAACCTTCCGTGTCGGGCGCGGCTGATCTATTTGATACACTTTCAACTAATCTTAATGCCATCTTGAAATGGTTACTGATTCAACCCCTGAACTTTCAATATCTTCCTGTTTATGATTGTTTTATATGGTAATAGCATTCAGTTGTCAAATAATCACAGAGAAGTAAAATTACAGTTAAAAAGTTCATTTTGATACACTTTTAAATAATTAATAATATTATTTTCGGTAAGTGTTTTAATTAACATTCAATATAATGTTTTTTTCATTCAAACTATTCATACTAATATTATAAATGCGAAAGTGTGTCTGTCTGTCTGTCTTCTGCTTGTCACCTTTTCACGGCTAAACCGCTGAACCAATCTTAATGAAATTTGGTAGGAAGAAAGCTTGCATTTTGAGAAAGGACATAGATTACTTTGAATTCCAAAAATTCATCCCCTAAGGAATTGGAAGGGGGTGGAAATGTTTGTGTGGAAAAAAATTAAATTTGGTTATTAATATTTCACCCCCTGTCACATATGAAGGGTTGTAATTATTTTCATTCGATCAGGCGGGAAAATACTACGGGAGTGGGGGTTTTAGGGGGAAAAACAACCCCCTATCTTCACAGCAGATTACGAGTGACGATTAACTAGTTAGTAGTTAGAAAACATATTTTAGTCAGCAGTTAGAAAATATATTTTATATTTTAAACGTAATATTAAAATTAAAATACTCAAAAAACTCTTTATTTATTAACTTAGGACATTAAAATACTAATAATATGCAAACATTCAACGTAATTTAAAAATCATAATATAATGTATCATTTTGATACACCGCGCCCGAATACGTTTCAATATACTCCGCGCCCGACGGAAGGTTAAAAAAAAGTCATACAAAATTTTTTTTGAAACAAAAGCTACTTGTTTTTTTCCAAACAATAAGATACCGTAATAAAAAATATAGGTTTCCATTTGAAAAAAAAAGTTGGGTCTATTTGACCATGAAGACGTCCAAAAAATCAAAAATTAATAATGCCATTTTAGGTCCCCCTCCAAACCAAACAACTTTTATTTGAAGAATTTTTTGATTTCATTAATAGATAAAAAATTAGGGGGGTGATAGATTAAAATGGGACAGCCTGTATATGTATGTAACTTTTAAAAGTTTCCAGGATCGTCGAATTATTTCTTATATTTTAGATAATTAATTAATATGCGTGTATCAACCATTTACTTATTAAAAATAAAATTTTAGTACAAATCACAACGTGTGAAATAATACAAGAACCGTGCGTCGACAGGAGTAGAAAATAACGATAAATTATAATGTTGGTTTGGGTAAGGGCGGGGCTTATGCAATGACTGCTGTCAAGTGAGGGGTGCGGGACGCATAATTTTGTATCCCGGCTAAGTTAGTACTTCAGGTTCCGGCCGCTAGATGGCTTTGGTGCTGCCACCTGGTGCCTGGAACCGCGTCCTCGCTTCAACAAAATGCATTACGTTGATTCTCTTGTTATTCTTTACTCAATGATAAAACACATGTAAAATAATTAATTTATTATTTCCTACAAAAAGGATGTAATAAAACTGAATTTCTTAGTGCACATCACGGTTAGTTCAGAGCCATCACGCCTAATATTAAAAGTTCAATTTAATATGGAGTTTTGGTAAGTTTGTATAGACTAATAAACGTTAGGTAAATAATGCATACAGATAGATAATACAGGTTTCTGTATGATTACTTTTGCATTTGCATAATAGACTAGCTCAGCGGTTCTCAAACTGGGTGCCGCGAGCGTATGCCAGGGGTGCCGCGGAATAATCAAGAAAAGACAGCTAAAATTGTGAAAATATTAAAAAACGGCATTAAGATGCTAAAAGCTAAAATTTAAGTTGTCTTCCATCACCACTGGCGAAAAAGTTTATGTTTTGTTTCACATTCAGACGTGTTTTATAAAAAAAAATCAAAGGTGCAGTCGATAAGTAACGTTGTAGTTACATTTTGAGTGAAGATTTATGTTGGAAAATTTGGTCGGTAAAACAGTAACTGTAAGCCTGATCAAGTAAGTAAGTAAACCGCATATAAAAAAAATCGCTCAAAAAAAGATATTGCTTACATTGTAAAATCAGGGATACGTTCCATAATTTTCTAAAACCGTGTAAAACCAAATCAATGAATTAAAAATAGGCCAAAAATCGCATAAGAAAGTTTCTAGAAATAAACGAATAAGAATGTCTATAAAAAAGGGTTGTTTTTTAATTTTATTTATTTACTTTTATTGAAAAGTAAACAAAATTTGAAAATAAAAGACAACTAAAAAACACCGATGTTATTATTGCTTTTGTGACACGAAACAACTGCAAAAACAATTGGATTTAAAACTTTACTACAATTGATTTTAAATTTAACAACAATTGTATTTTAAATTTTTGTAAGTGCGGTGACTGCAGATTATTTTCTTGTGATATTGGCATATTCCCAATTTTTCAAATTTGTCTCATTGTTACTTTCGGAGATATTTTTTTACGATTTTTTTAAATTTGTTAAACGAAGATTTTAATAATAACAAAACGTTTACATAATTGATTTCCTTTAATTGTCATCTTTCATTCCATATCTCACCGCCGAAATGAATTTGCATAAAAAAGTCCGCGTAAAAAGAGACCCAACATCACTTATATTTAGGTACCTAACCAAACTTCCTATAAATATAAAAGAAATAATGAAAAATTTATCAAAACAGTTTTATTCGTCGCATTAAAGACACCTGAGCATTAAAGTTGCACTGGTTTTTCTTATTTTCCTAAGTATTTAAACCGTTTTAAAGATAACTGTGCCGCGAAATTTTTTAATCCCAGCAAGGGTGCCGCGAATTTTTTTTGCCCGACAAGGGTGCCGCGGCGAAAAAAGTTTGAGAACCGCTGGACTAGCTAACCCGACAGACGTTGTCCTGTCTTAAGGCTGTTCATGCCGATTTTTCCGAAACTAAATTCTACGAGATGTCGCCACCGTAGAAAACAAAAATCATTTGCACAAGTCTAGCCCTGAGGGAAAAATATTAACATAGAAACAAATATAAATTCAAACTGTCAGATATAAGGAATGGGATATTCTCGAAATTAAACAGAGATGAAGCTACAATGTTTTAAGGTTTACATTCAATATTGTCAAATGAAAATTGCAGAATTATTATAAAATTAGAAAGCTTCAACACATATCTATGTCGTGGTATATTTTTTTCTCCATATTTTTCAAGAATTTTTGTTATACAGGGTGATTCAGCACTGTCGTGCCAAACTTGAACAGTAGATTGAGAAAAATATTTTAAGCAAAAAACTTCCAATAAACATGTGTCCGGAAATTTTTCCTTAGGGAACTACAGGCCTCCAAAGATTTTACTAAAAATGAGTTTTAATTTTATATTTAGAGAACCCTTTGTGATTGAATTATGAAATTTAGTATTTGGTTTAGTAATAACAGGTGTTATCGATTTCTAATATTAACCAATTATATTTTAGACCAGGGCTGTATGGGGCCAGTGGGCCTATCGATTTTTATTTAGTATTTGTTCGTTAATTTTTTTCCTGAGTTGGTACATCAATAAGATTATATGATACAAAATACACAAAAACATACTTTGCTTGTTTATCATAGGATAAACCGTTTTCGAGAAATATCGATGGAAATGAAAGAATGCAGAATTTTACTTAATACGGATGTTTGAAATTACAAGAAATAAATTTATATTCTTTTTCAATAATTAAAGGTAAGAATAAAGTTCATATAAATAAACCTCCTAATATGAATCCTTGATATGGATGCATTTTCGGAGGTATATTTATATTAACTTTTTGTCTTATTTTTTATCATGGAACAAGAATATAAATTTATTATTTGTAATTTCAAGCATCCGTATTCAGTTATTTTCTAAATGCTTTCTTTTCTATGATAAACAAGCAAAGTATGTTTTTGTGTATTTTGTATCATATAATCTTATTGATGTACCAACTCAGGAAAAAATTAACGAACAAACAAATACTAAATAAAAATCGATGGGCCCACTGGCCCCATACAGCCCTGGTCTAAAATATAATTGGTTAATATTAGAAATCGATAACACCTATTATTACTAAACCAAATACTAAATTTCATAATTCAATCACAAAGGGTTCTCTAAATATAAAATTAAAACTCATTTTTAGTAAAATCTTTGGAGGCCTGTAGTTCCCTAAGGAAAAATTTCCGGACACATGTTTATTGGAAGTTTTTTGCTTAAAATATTTTTCTCAATCTACTGTTCAAGTTTGGCACGACAGTGCTGAATCACCCTGTATATTGAGTTTTATCATATCAAGAAATATACACAAAATTTTCAGATTTTTTTTATTAATATATAAAAAAATTAAACTGAAAAATCATGTCATGACATAGAAAAATTAATCTAGTTTATCACTGTATTTTTTCCTAAATGATTTATTAATACTGGTCATAGCTGAACATAGAATACAAAACCGTAATTTCTCTATAGTAATTCTTATGGCAATTCAAATAACATGTTCAGCCTTAACTATGAATATTGAATTCGAATTGGTTATACTTTACTATAAAATTATAGTGAAATCGGTCCAGCCGTTCACGCGTGATGGCGTGACCAAGGGAAATAGGGATTCATTTTTAATTTTTATATACAGAGTCCTCCAATAGTGCGTCCGGCATTGTTTTACGCCCAAACTATTGAAGATAGAATTTTAGAGTAAAAAATTTACTATACCGGGTGTCCCAGATAACTTTTCCAGCATCCAGCATGGAGATCTCAGTATCTATAAGAGATACAGGTTTGGTTAAATGAGATGAATTATTTGTATGAAAGGGGCGAGTATTATTACACAAAAAATTATTCATAATTCTATGTGGTTTAGGCAGTATACCCAAAAAACTGAAAATTCGGAATTTCTTTAAACGGCTATAACTTTTTTGTTAAAGTAGATAGGTACTTTTTGTAAACGGTTTCTCAAAGCACTTTTTTGTGTAGAATCGATTGGTGTATTTAGATTTTTTATATCACTTTTAGTTTCCGAGTTATGAGCCCTAACTTTAGTTTTTCTTATGGGCCACTAAGTTGGCTATGACATATTTGAACGTGTTTTTTACTCTACTTTACAACGATATGTCACTTGCCATATTTATTATTGAAAGAAAGTCGAAATACTAAATATCAGTGATATTTATGAAGTATTTTATTACAAACTTTTAAGTGAGCCATGAAAAACAAAAATTGCAAACAAAAATCACAATAACAACAATCAAAATAACAAATGAATACTTGAAACAATGAACTATTTGAAAAAATATATTATAATTTTTTTTTCGATAATAAATATGGCAAGTGACACATCGTTGTAAAGTAGAGTAAAAAAAACGTTCAAATATGCCATAGCCAACTTAGCGGCCCATAAGAAAAACTAAAGTTAGGGCTTGTATCTCGGAAACTAAAAGTGATATTAAAAATCTAAATACACCAATCAATTCTACACAAAAAAGTGCTTTAAGAAACCGCAAACAAAAAGTACCTATCTACTTTAACAAAAAAGTTATAGCCATTTAAAGAAATTCCGAATTTTCAGTTTTTTGGGTATACCGCCTAAACCACATAGAATTATGAATAATTTTTTGTGTAATAATACTCGCCCCTTTCATACAAATAATTTATCCCATTTAACCAAACCTATATCTCTAATAGATACTGAGATCCCCATGCTGGAAAAGTTATCTGGGACACCCGGTATACAGGCTGGTCGGGTTTGGGATACAATTATTTTAGGAGCTGATTCCCTGACTCATTGCATGTGAGTAAGAAATTGTGCGGGAAGTGGGGGTCTATCTTTAACACCCTCTGAGTTACAGGATGTTTAAAAATTTTCCTTCAGAGTTTTTCTTACAACAAAGATTATCTCATAACTTCTAAAGTAACGTATCTAGAGCAATCAAAATGAGTCAATTTCATAAGTAATTAACTAAAACCACTCCTTGGGGGATAGTTTGAGGGGTACATGCCCGTTTCTCAGCAAAATCAAAAGGAATGGTATATCAAAGTACATATTTGTAAAGATCATAAAAAAATAAGAAACTATTATAAAACAAATTTTTTTTATACTTTCAATTGTTTAAAAAATATGGCGACTTTTTCGCAAATTTTAGGGTTTTACTAAAAGTGCTCTAATTTCGCTGAATATTAATGGAATTTTATTATTTTTTTAAATTCAGAAAGAAGAAATAATGAACTTTGTAAAGATGTATGATTATTTGAGATTTTAATAGTTACTTTTAACTATGTCATACTCGACATACCAAAAATTGAAAAGTTCAATTTGGGATAATTCAAAAATTTTAAATACAATGGTATATCAATTAGTACTTTTTCTTAAAGAGGATATGTAAATAAACAACTTTTGATAAAAATAATTAAAATTAAAAATTTATAATTGATATACCGTTGTATTTGAAAATTTCGAATTATTCCTACTTGAACTTTTGAATTTTTGATATATCGCGTATGACACTTTAAACTATCAAAATCATAAATAGTCATACATCTTTACACAGTTCATTATTTCTACTTTCTAAATTTAAAAAAAGAATAAAATTCCATTAATATCTAACGAAATTAGAGCACTTTTAGTAAAACCCTAAAATTTGAGAACAAGTCGCCATATTTTTTAAACAATTGAAAGTATGAAATTTTTTGTTTTACGAAAGTTTCTTATTTTTTTATGATCTTTACAAATATGTACTTTTTGATATACCATTCCATTTGATTTTGCTGAGAAACGGGCATGTACCCCTCAAACTACCCCCCAAGGAGCGGTTTTAGGGGGTTGAAAATATTTTCCTGAAATTCTTTAGGGTCGATATATATAATAAATTTTTTATCCTAAATCTCTATCTTCAATGGTTTGGGCGTAAAACATAGTGGACGGGTGGTCTGGAACACCCTGTATAAGAAAAGGTGATCAAAATTAAATCAGGTGCGTGCAATCACTACGAGAGCTCGTAGCAAACTAAACGTGCGGCCAACGTGTGGATAGAGATGAGACTGCTATTGCGATAGCTGCTACTGAGAACACTGTTATTTGTACTGACAATTAATTGTTAGCTCCAAACGATGGAGACATACTAAAAGTGATATAAAAAATCTAAATACACCAATCAATTCTACACAAAAAAGTGCTTAAAGAAACCGCAAACAAAAAGTACCTATCTACTTTAACAAAAAAGTTATAGCCATTTAAAAAAAATCCGAATTTTCAGTTTTTTGGGTATACCGCATAAACCACATAGAATTATGAATATTTTTTGATGTAATAATACTCACCCCTTTCATACATATAATTCAACTCATTTAACCAAACCTGTATCTCTTATAGATACTGAAATCCCCATGCTGGAAAAGTTATCTGGGACACCCGGTATTTATCCAAAACGGTTGATCCGAATTTTGTCTGGTTTTCACTATCGTGTAGATTTATCCAGTCTAAAGTCAATAGGCAAGTTTAATTTGTGAGCTGTGATTTTTTTCCCTGAGACATTTTTTTAATAGTATTTTTAATAATTTTTACAAAAGTGCCTTGAGGAAAAGTGTGATCTTAAAATTAATAACTTTACAATTTTTATTTGTATATTTTGTTTATTATTTGTTAATAAATATTTTTAACTGAACTGATTTTTTTTTTAAATACAATATTTTCAGATTGTTGTTTCCGGTAAGTATGGAGGGGTGGGGTGACATTATATACAGCCAGTGCACCGGTTTAGAAACACTGGTATACGTAACACATGTCTAGTAATGTCCACCATTGTATGAATAGCTGTGAGATCAGATATCTAATAAATGTAGTTAAACATTCTCTGTTATATTCTACTAATTGTTAGTTTAATACTTTGTGATAATTCTCAGTGAATCTGTCTCTATTATTTGAGTAAAGTAGTCGACAATTATCATTTAATTTATTTTATAAATAGTGAGTGAACCTCAATATCAGAAGTATAAAGTGACCAGATGTCCCGGATTGTGCGGGACAGTCCCGGATTTGAGAAGTCTGTCCCGCATCACAAATTGTCCCGGAAATCGTCCCGGATTAGACATGAAGAACATTATATTATGATTAGTGTGAAAAAAAGCAAAAATTGTTGGTGAGGAGCTAAAAAAAAAAAAAAAAAGGTCTTCAGAATTAAAACGACTAAAAAAAGATTTGTAGAATTTCAACGACTAAAAAAAAAAAAAAAAAAGGTCGTCAAATTATATTTGTTATAAATTTTTTTATGCGCGTCCCGCAACAACGTTTTACAATTCTGGTCACTTTACAGAAGTATATAAACATGTTTCCTGTCAAACAAGAAGATATAAAAGAAGAAATTGACGAAATCGACCTTCTGAAAGATATTGATGTTTACGATGAATTTTCAAAATATTACAAGCAAGAATTACAGGTAATGTAATGTAAAACATTATTATTATAGGTTAAAAAGTATATTATAGTTTTGTTTTATACACATATGTATGTACTAGTGATGTAACGAATGTATGATTTTAAACATTCGCGAATGCGAATATTCGCTGTCGATATTTGCGCGAATGCGAATGCGAATATTTGCTGGTCAATATTCGCGAATGCGAATGCGAATGCGAATATTGAATTTTGAAAAAAAAAGCTAAAAAAAAAAAAAAAAAAGGTCTTCTGATGAAAAAACGATATTTTTATTTGTTAATACACCATATTATATTCGCAAAAATATTCGCAACTGCATTGCGAATGCGAATACGAATATTTCAAAATGTGCTAATGCGAATGCGAATGCGAATGCGAATACGAATGTTTGAAAATGTGCGAATATTCGCATTCGCGAATATTCGCACATTTTCAAACATTCGTATTCGCATTAGCATTAGCACATTTTTAAATATTCGCATTCGCAATGCAGTTGCGAATATTTTTGCGAATATAATATGGTGTATTAACAAATAAAAATATCGCTTTTTCATCAGAAGACCTTTTTTCAAAATTCAATACTCGCATTCGCATTCGCGAATATTGACCAGCAAATATTCGCATTCGCATTCGCGCAAATATCGACAGCGAATATTCGTATTCGCGAATGTTTAAAGTCATACATTCGTTACATCACTAGTATGTACACTCATCGCTTGATTTACCAACCTTTGATTTACCGGCGGTCCAAACGCGCGATTTACCAACCTTCTCCAATCCCCTCCATAATACTACCGTGATTGCTATCTCCGCGCGTAATTTAAATTCACCAATCAACGTTAAGGTCGGCACGGTGGTGGGGGCCCCTCTCAACGCCGTCAATTCAAGCGGTTCAATTACCAACAACGTTAGTAAATCAAGCGATGAGTGTATGTAGTAGCGATGTAACGAATATTCGCATTCGCATTCGCGAATATTCGCACATTTTTAAACATTCGCATTCGCATTCGCAAAAAAAGTGCGAATATTTTTGCGAATATTACTTTTTTTTTGTAATAATAAAAAAAAATCTTTTTTATCTTTTACTTATATTCAATAATTATTTTTAAGAACTTAGGAAGAGAAAATATTTATTTTTACTTCCATGTTCTGAAATAAATGGATGTTTGTCTTAGTGAGTACTCCAAACCTATTGATTTTGGGGCTAATTGAATTAAGGGTTTTGGAAATATTCACCCTCCCCCCACCTCTATGGAACATGGAAGTCATGTATGGTTCACTATATCGTTAATTTCTTCTAGAATAGTACTTTTTTGTATTTAATAGACACTAGCTGACAGTTTCTTAATGAATATAAATTTCAGTACCAATAAATAAATAATGTGGTATCTATACCGGGTGTCCCAGATAACTTTTCCAGCATGGGGATCTCAGTATCTATAAGAGATACAGGTTTGGTTAAATCAGATGAATTATTTGTAAGAAAGGGGCGAGTATTATTACATTGAAAAATATTAATAATTCTATGTAGTTTAGGCGATATACCCAAAAAACTGAAAATTCGGAATTTCTTTAAATGTCTATAACTTTTTTGTCAAAGTAGATAGGTACCTTTTGTAGACGGTTTCTTTAAGCACTTTTTTGGGTAGAATCGATTGGTTTATTTAGAATTTTTATATCACTTTTAGTTTCTGAGATACAAGCCCTAACTTCAGTTTTTCTTATGGGCCGTTTAGTTGGCTATGGCATATTTGAACGTGTTTTTTACTCTACTTTACAACGATGTGTCACTTACCATATTTATTATCGACAAAAAGTCGAAATACTAAATATCAGTGATATTTATGAAGTATTTTATTACAAACTTTTAAGTGAGCCATGAAAAAAAAAAATTTTTTTTTTTTGGGTATACCGCCTAAACCACATAGAATTATGAATATTTTTTGTTGTAATAATACTCACCCCTTTCATACATATAATTCAATTCATTTAACCAAACCTGTATCTCTTATAGATACTGAGATCCCCATGCTGGAAAAGTTATCTGGGACACCCGGTATAGTGTTTTGTAATTTGTTTTTATTTAATGATTGGAATTTTCAAAACTTAACATTAATTAACAATTCAATTTTTATTAAACTCGACATGGATCTTGGCTTCTGGGTGTAAGCCGCATTGGTTTGGTCGTGTTATCGGTCAATGTTTCGTCACATATTGCAGTGAACATTTTCAGGACTCTTCTGAAAGTATTAAACTCGATCGACATTTTTTATAATATTCTATTTTAAAAAGCCAAAAACAAAGATTCTGTCTTTCTTAAACAAATTTTCAAAGAACTTAAACACACCAACAATTTAATGTTATTTATTTTATTTTATTAATTAGGAATATTTTGAACTCAACAAACAATGATTAATAATAATTAATTGTTTTCCATAAAAGTAATTATCCTAACTATAGCTGAATATGTAAAATATGAATACTACAACATTAATTTAAAAAAAAATACTTTAATTAAAAAAAAAGTCAATATTCGCATTCGCATTCGCATTCGCGAATGTCGGCCGTTAATATTCGCATTCGCATTCGCGAATGTTTAAAATCATACATTCGTTACATCTCTAGTATGTAGCAATGTTTGACATATAACGCGCATGCGTTAATGTTACAGTAAATAAAAAACAGTAGCTCCAAAACAATCATATTAAAAATATAGGTTATCTATCGTTTTAGTCTTATGCCAGGTATTATAAAGAAATTGCATGCAAGCAAATTTGTTTCCATGGAAATTTGCGATTTGCAAACGCTATCTACTAGGAGTCAAATCTATATAACAACCAATCACAGATTGTAGCTTTAAAATATCAAGACAATTTGACTCCTAGTAGATAGCGTTTGCTTTGCATGGAAACAAATTGCTTGCATGCAATTTCTTTATAATACTGGGCATTAGACAAGGAAAGATAATGGACTAATAACACAATACCTAGCGTGGTTACAATTTCGCACCACAAAAATTCGCTCCACGAATCATTGACGTATCATTCAGATTTTAAAATAAATATCAATTGTTCTGAATTATAAATTAAATTTATAATAAATGTTTTATATTGCCTTTAAAGTTATTTCAGTGATAATTGATTAACAAAGAAACGTCTATTTTGGAACTATCATCTCTCATAACATACCAAATTCAATTGTAATTTAAAGTATATTTGTATATTGCACACCCAAGCAGGCCCTGCTTGGAAGTGTGTTCTATTATCGTGCTAAAATTTTTTTTCGTATATAAATTGATAAAATGAGCATTATATCTTAAATTTCTTCTGTATCTCACTTACATTTTTACATTTTCTGATAGAAAACATTACAGTCTTCATTTTTACTTAGTTTAATATCGATCGGTTTTAATTTTCTGTTATAAAAATATAAATAAAGTTCAATTTATCGATTTAACCCGCTTTTTTAAAGAAACGCCGAACTACAGGCTACAATTCGAAATAAATTTGCACCAATCCTTTTGAATTCACTTCATCTATTATCAGAATAGAACCCTATTAAAACTCAACAAAATTGGATAACTAGAAGTAACGAAATTTGCAGTTTATTTAAACAAAAATTCATATTTTGACAAGAATTATTTTTACAAATATAGGTAGTAGTCCGTGGAAGTTCAAGAAACATCCGTTAGGCGCTAGTGGCGCTATTTCCTTATATGTCATTGCAAATTACATGTATTATAATAATTACATTGTGTTAATTAATATATAAATACATGTACATACATCGATACGTGCTGTATTTTAATTATTTTATTTAAAGCCAATCAATCTTTTTAATCACGATAAAATTTGGTAAGTTTGCATTTTTAAAACAAATATATAATATAATTAATTATAACCTATAAACGTGTTACTTTTTTGTATATTTCATTTTAAATGCTAGACATCAGGTGAACACAGCTGTTATCACTGCAATATGTGGATGTATTTATCTGTTTAATTATTATTATTAATTAATTTATTTACTATATACATTTTACAAAAAAAAATATATTTTATATAAAAATTGTAAATTAAAATGATTGTTGTTTTATTGCAATACATCCTAAATTTAAATAAAAAAAGGTAATAATCGATTGATATCAAGATTCATTGTTGATTTTCTAAAAAATCTTAATGAGTGATAAACTTCATATTATATATTTTTATAATATTAATTACCTCCAATATTTTTTTAAAACATCCTTTTAAGTTTCACTAAATATATTGTACCGTATTTATTTGATATATGTTGATACATTTTTTTTAAGTTTAAGGGGTGTGCATTTTATGGTCTAGCCATAGTATTATAAATTTTCAACTGACGCCTCTGGGTAATATCTATGGAAATAACAAAACTGACAATTAAATTAAGATGGCCGCCGTAAAATTTTGGTAACACTTTTATATATGGACCAAGGTTAGTAAATGACTAGGTTCGCTTACTTGTGACGTCACCACAAAGTTCTTTTCTACCTTCTTGATTTTTTTATTTATCTATGATTTTAACTGTCATAATATTAAACACAAATCACAAATAAATATAATTTATATAAATAATATCATGTCTGAAGCTTCAATATAACAATAAATGAATAGCACAGACACAGAACACAATAATAAATCAATATTGATCAAATTTATATTATGACAGTTTGACAGCGTTGGCGACCATTTGAAATCTAGAGTGTTGAAAAGAACTTCGTGGTGACGTCACAAGGCAAGTCAGCATACCTAGTCATTTACAGGTATGCAAAGATAGCGACGGTACAGCAACGGTAGGGTTACCAACTTAAAGTAAAAAAATTAGTAAAATGAAAATCATTAATTAAACGTTTACTTACCTTGTATATGGACTAGCCATGAACGGATTAGCATTGGTTGTTATGTATCCATAGTTTTTCCTTATCTAAGGTTTTAGTGCTCCAAATTATTTCATAATTTTTCAACTTCGTAGAGAGTTTTTAATCTATGGATTCTACATATGCAAACAGAACAGATGCTTAAAGCTGTTATTATAAGGCAGTCGAAAAGTCTTTTCACTTTAATTATATTGTTTTTTTTTTACTGATTTTATGTATCATATTATATTAATATTGTTTCATTATTGTTTATATTTTTATTTATTTAATGTCGCTATCCCATTTATTACTTTAATCAATTTAGGCAACTGTTTAGGGTACCAACATTTAGAAAAAATCGTATATGGATCACAAGCAGTTTGATACCTATTATTAAATATTCATATTTGTTTATTTATAATAATAAAGAAATAAATAAATTTGCATAAATATCATAGAGAAAATAAAAAATGAACATTATCAACGTTCTTAGCTCTAAATTATGTTGAAAATTCTATTGTAACTACAGTTGACTAATTTTATTTATTTATTAACGAGATAATTGTCGTTTTGCAGGAAGACTTGATAATTAAAGAAGAAAATCTACCAGATATCGACATTAAAAACGAGAAACAACAAAATGAAGATCTTAGTAAAGAAGATACAAAATATACTAATAAGCGACCATTTAAATGCGACCAATGTAAATATAGCAGTATACGAAAAAGTAATTTGATTTATCATAAATTAAGACATACTAATGAGCGACCATTTAAATGCGACCAATGCGAATATAGTTGTACACAAAATGGTGATTTGAAAAAACATAAATTAAGACATACGAATGAACGACCATTTAAGTGCGACAAATGTGAGCATAGTTGTTCAAAAATTTCAGATTTGAAAAAACATAAATTAAGACATACTAATGAACGACCATTTAAGTGCGACCAATGTGAATATAGTAGTGTACAAAGTGGTGATTTGAAAAGACATAAATTAAGACATACCAATGAGCGACCATTTAAATGCGAGCAGTGTGAATATAGTTGTAGACAAAAAAGTAGTTTGACTACTCATAAATTAAGACATACTAATGAACGACCATTTAAATGCGACCAATGTGAATATAGTAGTGTACAAAAAAGTAGTTTGACTAGTCATAAATTAAGACATACTAATAAGCGACCTTTTAAATGCAAACAGTGTGAATATAGTTGTAGACATAAAGCGAGTTTTAATAAACATAAATTAAAACATACTAATAAGTGACCTTTTTAACTGTAAGGTTTAACTTATTTATTATTTTCTTAATTATCTATTTGTAGTTAAGTAAAATAAAATTCTCAAAAATATAAAAACAAATTTATCAACAAATATTGATACATGTGTAATTTTATACCTAAACATTAAGAAATCGTTGAGCGTAGTCGGCCAAGGGGTTAGGGGTAATTTTGTAGGGGTTGAAAAGAAGTTTTTTTTTAAATAAGTTATAACGGTTTAAAGGCAAAATTAATTACTTTATAATTTTTGTATGAATATTTATGTCTATTTAGTGTATTATTTGTTAATAAATATTTTTAACTGAACTGATTTTTTTTTTATAATACAATATTTTCAGATTGTTGTTTCCGGTAAGTATGGAGGGGTGGGGTGACATTATCTACAGCGAGTGCACCGGTTTAGAAACACTGGTATACGTAACACATGTCTAGTAATGTACCATTGTATGTATAGCTGTGAGATCAGATATCTAATAAATGTAGTTAAACATTCTCTGTTATATTCTACTAATTGTTAGTTTAATACTTTGCGATAATACTCAGTGAATCTGTCTCTATTATTTGAGTAAATTAGTCGAGAATTAATAATTTAATTTATATTGTAAATAGTGAGTGACAGAGTGAACCTCAATATCACAAGTAGAGATGAAACGGATAGTGTTTTGGCCGGATACCGAATACCGAATATCCGGTGAGCTGTAAGGCCGGATGGCCGGATATTCGGCGGCCGAATATCCGGCCTGTTTTGACGGTAAAATTCACGATTCGTACCGTCAAAACCCCGACAACCACTGCATTCTTAAATGAAATAGAGCATAGGTGTCCAACCTTTTGAGCATTGTGGGCCGTAGAGCGCAAAAAAATAGCGAAAAAATTTGAATACCTTTTTTTTCGTTGTTTACTTAATTAATTTATATAACTATTTATATCTCTGTATCTATAATTTATATTTTATAGATTTATTAGAAATATTATATATTTCTATACTTTGAAAAAATCTGATTTTCATATTTCACTTTTTTTTTAATCTAGTGCGGGCCGCACGAAAAGTGCTCGGGGGACGCATGCGGGTTGGACAAGCCTGAAATAGAGTATAGATAGTAGTAAATTGTGTTGTGAAGTATTAATTAATAATCAAAATTAATGAGTAGTTAATTATTTCTCTTCTTTTTCGTCTATCAAGGGAAGAAAAATGAAATTTGGTTGTGATTGAATTTCTTATTTTAATAAAATTCGTTATTTTACAAGTCAATTTCTTATTATTTGCCTCACAAATATTTTTTTTTTGCAGTTTTTAAATCAAAAATTGTAATTATTAAATATCCGGTATCCGGCCGAATAATGCGTTACTATCCGGTACTAAGCCGGATAACAAAATAAGGCCGGATAGGCCGGATACCGGATAGTTACCGGATATCCGTTTCATCTCTAATCACAAGTATATAAACATGTTTCCCGTTAAACAAGACGATATAAAAAAAGAAGTCGATCCTTTGGAAGATATTGATGTTAATTATGAATATTCAATATACAATATCAAGCAAGAAATACAGGTAATATTAAACATTATTATAGATATAGGTTAAAATGTATATTATAGTCATAGACATAGGAATATATTCCTATGTCCATGATTATAGTAGTACTTCATGATTATAGTTTTACAGTGTTGGTAGATATGTACTAGATTCTATAGCAATGGCTGCGTTTAGCGAGCTCAGCGGTTGAAAGTCAGCAGTCAACTATGCTGAGTATGCTGACAGTCAACTGCTCCAAATTCTCTAAACCGTGCGCTTACAGTCAGTTTAAATGGCGGATTTTTGTTATGTCAAACTGAAAATTAACCTCAAATTATTATATTAAATGTGATAAAAAATGAATTAATTTCAATAAAAGAGAACAGGGTACATTACTAGAGTTAATAAAAGAATATAGTGCTACTATAGAATGTAAAAGAAGTTGGATAATAAGTATTAGTATTTAGGCTAGATAAAGAAATTTTGGTTACATGTTAATGCTATTTTTTAGTTTTGAAAAAATTAATATTGGTATGACAAGACAGCGTCAGTAGTTAAAATACAGTATATTATAATGTATACCTACCTACATATTTTTATGGCACTTAAATTTATTATAGATAATGGATAATATTACGAAAAAGCATCAAATACATACATTATTTATTTTTGATTGTCTAAAATTTTTGTCAACAAACATATTTTTTAAATACATATATATTTTAATAAATATCAATCTTCCAATACATAGGCAAAATGTAAAACTCTTTCTTGGTACTGACTGTTCATTCATTTTATTTTTGGATGATTTAAAACTGAATATTATTGTGATTTTAGTTGAAATATTAACCGGCAGTACATCTGTCAGCTAAAAGCTGATCGACTCAGCGTTATTTTTTTGCGCTGACTTGTTTACTCAACAACTTGAAGAAAGCGTTTGCGCAGCGGCCCGTTTAGCGAAACCGATTTGGTCAGCATCTCAGCCGCTGACGTTCGCTAAACGCACCCAATGTTTGACATATAACGCGCATGCGTTAAATAAAAAACAGTGGCTCTAAAACAATCATATTAAAAATGTATTATAGAGAAAATAAGAAATGTACATATCAACGTTTTTAGCTCTATAATATATGTTGAAAATTCTATTGTAACTACAGTTGACTAATTTTAATTCTTTTTTAACGAGATAACTGTCATATTGCAGGAAGACATGGAAATTAAAGAAGACAATCTACCAGATATCGACATTAATAACAAGAAACAGCAAAATGAAGATCTTAGTGAAGATACAAAACACAGTGACAAATATTTAACACATTCTAATAAGAGACCATTTAAATGTGACCAGTGTGAATATAGTAGTACACATAAAGGTAATTTTAATTCACATAAATTAAAACACTCTAATGAACGACCTTTTAAATGCGACCAATGTGAACATAGCAGTAAATCAAAAAATCATTTCAATACACATAAATTAAGACATACTAATGAGCGACCATTTAAATGCGACCAATGTGAATATGGCTTTGCACATAATGGTGATTTGAAAAGACATAAATTAAGACATAGTAATGAACGACCATTTAAGTGCGATAAATGTGAGTATAGTTGTACACAAAATAATGATTTGAATAAACATAAATTAAGACACACTAATGAACGACCATTTAAATGTGACCGATGTGAATATAGTTGTGTACAAAGTGGTGATTTGAATAGACATAAATTAACACATACTAATGAGCGACCTTTTAAATGCGACCAATGCGAATATAGCTTCACACGAAATTGTGATTTGAAAAGACATAAATTAAGACATACTAATGAGCGACCATTTAAATGCGAGCAGTGTGAATATAGTTGTAGTCGAAAAAGTAGTTTGACTACTCATAAATTAACACATAGTAATGAGCGACCTTTTAAATGCGAACAGTGTGAATATAGTAGTAGACATAAGATTAGCTTTAATAAACATAAAATAACACATACTAATAAGTGATCTTTTAATGATGTTCTGGCGGTAATTAAAAACAATTACAGGATATTAAAAATTTGACAGAATGTAATTTTAAGTATGATAAGACCAATAACGCAATTTAGATGCGATTTACTACACGCGTTTAAAAGTTATAGCAGTTTAAAGTTTGTACATTTTAACACGTCTTCTTATGGAAAACTGAATTTTTTTTAATTCAAACCTTATTTAAACATCGAAAAAACAATGAGAAAAATATATATTTTTTCTATTTATAGTAAAAACTATCTGTTTTACTTCTGTGCAAAACTTATTAGTTTTTACTAACTCATTTCAGAGAAAAAAAAAATATTGTGTAAGAAAACATTATGAAAAGTAAAAGTGATAAATTGGCAATAGTGCACTGAATACTAAATGTATGCACAAATAGAATGACAGTTCGAATTGGACCAATCAGATTGCAATTACGTTGCCACGTCTTGTACTTTAAATTGTCATATTTTTTCCATATATTTATGCATTTAAACAACTTATATTATCATTTTCATTACATTTATGCTTTAAAGAGTGTTATTTAATATTGTTTCTTGTGTTATTTAATAGTATTTTCACTTGTGAAGTCATTTATAATAAAAAAAATATTTTTTATTTTTTATTTCTGACAGATGAATTCAAATGACACTCACAAACAAAATTTTTCATATCATTAACAAATATATTCATTTTTTTGGCTACAATAACAGTTAAAATACGAAATAAGGTTTTAAACATAAGTACTTATATTGTTTATGTAGTTTAGAAACGAATTTGATTTTCCTACAAGCATTTAAAGTGAATAATTCATAATTTAATTTTGTTCTTTCATTTCATTTAGATTTATGTTATTTTTGCCTCAGATTGTACGACCAGAACATCGTTAAAAGCAACCAGTGTGAATATAGGTGTAAACGTAGTGCTAGTTTATGTAGACATAAATTAATACGTAGTGATAAGCAACCTTTTAAATGTAACAAATCTTATATGTATATTTGTGTCTATTTGTAAATTATTTGTTAATAAATTTTTTTACTGGATTGATTTTTTTATTGAAAATAACATGATTTTCAGATCGGGTATTATAATTTTGTTTCCGGTATGTATCAAGGGGCAAGGGGTGACATTATCTATAGCCAGTGCACCGGTTTAGAAACACTGGTATACGTAACACATGTCTAATAATGTCCACCATTGTATGAATGGTATGAATAGCTGTGAGGTCAGATGTCTAATAAATGTAGTTAAACTTTCTCTGTTATATTCTACTAATTGTTAGTTTAATACTTTGTGATAATTCTCAGTGAATCTGTCTCTATTATTTGAGTAAAGTAGTCGAAAATTATCATTTAATTTATATTGTAAATAGTGAGTGAATCTCAATATCAGAAGTATATAAAAATGTTTCCTGTGAAACAAGAAGATATAAAACAAGAAATTGACGAAATCGACCTTCTGGAAGATATTGATGTTTACGATGAATTTACAAAATATTACAAGCAAGAATTACAGGTAATGTTAAATTGTTAAACATTATTAATATTGAGTAATATGTATGTTTATTGTATTTTTACATTAAATATAGGTTGTGTTTGTAGATATCACAATGTTTAACATATAAAGCAACGCGCATGCGTAAATGAAATAGTTATGTAATATAAATACCAGTGGCTCCAAAACAAGCATGTTAAAAATATATTATTGAGAATATTATACATATACATTTCCAACGTTTTTAGTTCTCATGTAAATGTTGAAAATTATATTCTAACTCCAGTTGATTCATTTTATGGCACGTGTCTGTTATAACCACCGCAGTTTGAATGCACTAAAACCACTACGAACAAAAAATAATCAGTCTGTAGATAGGCAAGAGTCATAATGAAATAAGCGCCAATGTGAGTAAAGTTTGTACTATTAACTTCATAAGGTACTTATTATACAAATAGGTATTTTGTTACATTATGATGTGAAGATTTAATCGTTTTCAATTGCAATTTTAGTAAGAGGTGAAAATAGGGAGGTTAGTTTCATTGTTAAGTTAATATATACCTAACAAAAACTAACCAACCCTAAGCAATGACAGTTAAAAGTTATGATTCAAAAATAATGAAAAATGTAATCTCTATATGCTATCATATGGTATGTATTATTTTTTTTATGATAAATTGTTGTTACGGTAAATTGTTTTACGATGAACTGTTTACGATAAATTGACCTGATCTCGTGCTGATATCCAAAGTTGTGGCGTGTGAAAAATAGATTATATTTTTTTTTCCAAAATAGTCATAGGGGAGGGAAATTTTGCTTCACATGTAACTATGTATAAGTCAACTACTCTAGCAATAATTAGTGACGTTTTTAACTTATATACAAAATCTAAAGCACAGTTACTTATTAATGAATTTTAAAATTATACTTTTATCACCTATTTTATTGTCTTGCAAATTTCTCATAATCCCAGGTTACACCAGGTATTTGCGCTACACATTATATCAAAGTCTTTATAATTTTTCATGAAAATAGTCATAGGGGAGGGAAATTTTGCTTCATATTGTTAGAGTCGTTGACTCTAACAATATTTATAACTTCTATACAAAATCTCAAACATAAATATTAATGAATTTTGAAATTTAGCTACTTCTGTCACCGATTGTCTTTCAAGTTATTCCTAAAACCTAGAAAATATTATTTTCGAATATAGAAATAATTTAAATAAAAAAAATATTATAGCATGGCTGTATGTTAAATATTGTTTAAGTTAATATTCCCGGGTAACACCGGGTCATGTGGCTAGTACTAATATAAATATGAATATTAAATTTAATAGTACAAATTGGCGCTGATTATCTCAAATAATACATGACACTTGCCTATCTCAGGGGTCAAAACTGGTCAGTAAAATCAGTAAAAGTCAGTTTTTTGTAACCCGGTCAGTTAAAGTCAGTTTTTGGGAAAAATGGTCAGTTTTGTCAGTTTTTTTGGGTTTGGCATTCAAAGTTTTCACATCAGAGCCCAATTTATCGAGAAAAAACTCACTATTTGACTTTAAAACGATATAATTACCGTGAAAAATATATTCAAATTATTAATAATGTTTTGATTGTGAATTCGCAACAATGATTTACTTATTTAAAATTTAAATAAATCATTGTTATGAATTAACAAAACTAAATATTTGTTAAATATGCACTTGATTGGCTGAATAAAAAAGATACAAAATGGATATTTTGTATCTGAATGGTGGAAGTGACTTTTTTGTTGTGTGTGCTTAAAAAAATTTCTATGACTTGGGGCTTCAAGGCAATTGAGCAACATGCATCATCTCAAAACTCAAAAACATAAATAGCAATCAAGAGTAAAGTTGTCCGTTTCTCAGTTGCAACTCTCATTCATTTTTTTAACTCGGTTCAGATAGTCAGTAAAAGTCAGTATTTTTAGATTTCTGTGTCAGTAAAATCAGTATTTTTGAACACTGAACTTGTTTCGACCCCTGCTATCTGTAGATCTGATTATGTTATGTTCCTAGTAGTTTTAGTTTTTTCAAACTGTGGAGGTTATAATAGACAAGTATTCATTCTATTTATTTTTTAATGAAAAAATTGTTGTTTTGCAGGAAAACTTAGAAGTTAAAGAAGAAAATCTACCAGGTGTCGAAATTAAAAATGAAGAACAACAAAATGAAGATCTTAGTGAAAATACAAAATACACTGATAAATATTTAACACAGTCTAAAAAGCGACTTTTTAAATGCGACCAATGTGATTACAGTTGTAGGAATAAATGTCATTTTAATAGACATAAATTAACACACACTAATGAACGACCATTTAAATGCGACCAGTGTGAATATAGTTTCATACGAAATTGGGATTTGAATAGACATAAATTAACACACTCTAATGAGCGACCATTCAAATGCGACCAATGTGAATACACTTGTAAACTGAAGAATATTTTGAAAATACATAAATTAATACATACTAATGAGCGACCATTTAAATGCAACCAGTGTGAATATAGTAGTAGACATAAAGGTAATTTTAATACACATAAATTAAAACATACTAATGAGCGACCATTTAAATGCGACCAGTGTGAATATAGTAGTAGACATAAAAATCATTTTAATACTCATAAATTAAAACATACTAATGCGCGACCATTCAAATGCGACCAGTGTGAATACAGTTGTAAACTGATGTGTATTTTGAAAATACATAAATTAAAACATTCTAATAAGTGACCTTTTTAATTGTAAGTTTAATTTATTTATTAAATATTTTATTAGATAAATTATTTACTCAGCCTTCTATCTGTTGAACTGTGTGATCTAGAAAGTTGAGATATTTTTTTTTGTTTTTGGCGCTTATCGAGGGGAGCAAACTTACAAGGAAACCTTTTCAGGTCGAAAATTCGTATCGAGTTTAAACTTTGTATATAGTTAGAGGAGGTCAAAGTAAGTAAGAAAAAAATTATCACAGCTGCGGTAAAACGGTTTAAGGGGGTGAAACACCCCTATGAAAGTGTGCAAAATAATCATATTTTTTCAAATAACTCCGAAACTAATGAAAATTTAAAAAAATCCATAATACAAAATTTTCATGATTTTTTATGCTCTTTCGATTGGCGGTAGTCAAAATTCGAAAAAATTAAGTGGGTGGGAGGTGGGGGTTAACGGTTTTTTTTTCGAATTTTGACTGTCACCATTTGAAAGAGCATAAAAAATCATGAAAATTTTGTATTATAGATTTTTTTAAATTTTCATTAGTTTCAGAGTTATTTGAAAAAATATGATTATTTTGCACATTTTCATAGGGGTGTTTCATCCCCTTAAACCGTTTTACCGCAGCTGTGATAATTTTTTTCTTACTTACTTTGACCTCCTCTAATTATATAAAAAGCTTAAACTCGATACGAATTTTCGACCTGAAAAGGTTTCCTTGTTAGTGTGTATTTTATTTACAAAAATAATCTACATAATACATATAATAATGTGTGTTAATACGACAACGTGGACAACAGCCCGAAAAGTTAGCTCTTATGGACAACGACCACGAAAGCCTACAGAAGTCAAGATACCCAAAATTATTTAAATTGTGCCATTTTAAAATATGAAATCAATGATGTAATCAAATTTGTAATCTAACATATACTTTGAAAGATACAAGTGAAAAACTGTAAAAATATCTGTTAATATTAATATACAGTGAATACACTCATGGCCAAATGTATTAGGCACTTGTTACTATGATGAATAATTTTGAAAGTAGGTAATTTTGAAAAATAACTAATGTACATATATCAGTTATTCGCTGGGTGCAAAGTAGGACGTGGGGGAAACGAAATCGATCACAGCGCACAACGTGGCAAAAAATAACACTTTGGGTGGATTAACTGTCATTTTTAATAGACTCGTTTTTAACTGAAAGTAGAAAGGTCAACATGGTTAATCCCATAGACATAGAGATATAGACAGCGCATTCGTATTTAACATAATGGTGTAACATGGGTGTAACATTTGTTCTGTAAGTGAGAGAGAGATGCAATTCGTTTGGAAAATAACATATATGATTTCCAAACATCTTCTGTCTCTCTCATTTGACACGGCTCTTTTTACGAGTCAGATGCGCTGTCCATTTCTTTATGTCTATGGTTAATCCCACTATAGACTATGTGCAAGGGGGTGGAGTTAGAAATAATATTGATGCGAGTGTTCATGGTGAGCAATATTGTAAATTTATCGGTGCCAAAATTTAAGGTTATGCTGTCAATGTAAACGAATTAATTATTTCTCTATTATACGTCATAATTAAAGAGAAAAAGATACCCAAAATAAATAATTTCCACGTACCTTTTATGCTATACTATTTATATTATATGCAAACAGCTAAATTAAATGATATTTGTTTAATAAAAAAATTCACGGTATTAAACATATTAAACAATGATAAAAAGAGAGTTGAATCCATTCAATCCTTCTCTATTACCCGTTAGCGGCGCTAATAGACTTCGTGCACATAGCCAATAGTCATAAATAATCGTCTAAAATGTATATATTACGATATTTTATTGAAATTATTTGTTTGTTGGTACGTCAAAGTCCACCCAAGTTGCTACTAAAGTCCACTTATTAGTTGGCGCTGTCATCGCGCACGCTACGAATACTATACACTAATATCTTGTGTAATGGTGTGCCATTTTTCTATAATTTTTTGTCTAAACAAATTTTTTGAACTGAATTTGTTTTGCAATCTTGCTTTTTAAAATGTGCCACAAAATTTTAATTGGTGGCGGACCAGGGGACAACAGGGGATAACAGTTCAACGCTGTTTTCTTCTAACAATTACATTGTTCCGCATGATTTGTGACATCTTGTTGAAATAAATAATTCACTGGATCGGTTTCAACTAATTTTTAAACAAAAGGCTCCAAAACATCTTCAAACATGTCTGAAAACCGTCGAAAATTCATGCGCCCTCCGCATAGAAAAGACTTCGCAGACGCCACTGGCAGAAATGCAATCCCAAATCATGATACTACCTCTTCCAAATTTAACAGTAAATATAAGACATTCTTGCCAAAAAACTTTACCTCTTCTTCTTTTAACGTAGAAGGTCGGCCGAAAAACAAAGGAAATGAAAAATCAAAAAATGATGTTTTGTTGATTTTTAAAGAAGGATGCTGAATTTTTTTAACGTAACGGTATTTATAATTAGTAAAACATTAGTTTAACTATTCCTTTACGTTGGATTCGTCCGTCTATATCACTTTAGTTCATTTCTCTTTAGTCCAATCATTGTATTTTTTCGCCCAAGAAACACAAAAATTTTGTCTGTCTGTCTGTCAGAAGTGGGTTTCTTCACACCTTTCTCCCATGCAAATTGTGTTCCACAAGCCTTCTCCTAACACTCCTTCCTGCCAATTTTATTCCATGAACCTGTATCACTTCAGAAAATAGTTTTTTAAAGTTTTTTTTCCTATTTTGTAGAGAGTTTCGCTCCAAAATACGGTCCTGTCTCGCACTGGTTTTTCAATTTTGACCACTTTTGATTCGATTTATCTTCCCAAAAGTCATTAAGGTATCTAATAAAAATACTTATAATCCCTAATTCCCCTGAAATCTGTTAATTTAAGCAAAGTGTCTAAAAATCACTAGGTGCCTAATACATTTGGCCATGGGTGTACTTGTGAAATAAAATAATCCATGGCAATCTTTCTTTTCATTTAACTTTAAACTTGTAAAATGCATAATTTTGTGTTTATTTAAATATTATGGGCAAACGGTTATACTTACAACTTCATATCAAGAGATTCAATTTGTATAGAATAAAATCATATATAAAAAGCATTGAATTGTATTATTCTACGTTGTATAGTTTTTAAAATACGTAATACCAAAAAAAGGCAAAAAATTACAAAAAAATATTTCTTGATGTTGCCCTATGAATACAATTCAAGGAGAAAACCATTTTTGAATCCATAAATAATTTCCTTATAGTATCTAGATACACAATAAATTTTTGAAATTTTTTATTAATCGTTAAATACCAATATTCCTTCTTACAGCTGATCGGGGCATATAGCGACATATTTTAAAAATTACATTTTAGTCGTGATTTTCGACGACCATCACACAAAAACTATTAACTTAAGAAATATGAATTTTGTTGTTTTTTATAGGAAATTTCATTCTCTATCAAACAGGTCCTGTTCACTTTTACTCTAGCTCACATTGTTTTCCCTACATCGATGATTTAAACATAAGCGGAGGTAAAGTTTTTTTGTTTTTATTTTTTTTTGTGTATTACTCGAGGGCCCACAACCTTGCAAATTCAATATTTTATTAAGGACATTATTACCCATCGATCGGCACTAAAATTATCCTGGCGAATATTTATCCCATCTAAATATCTAATTTTATTGATCTATACCTATGTATATTTATGTCTATTTCTTTTATTATTTGTTAATAAATTTTTTTAACTGGAGTGAATTGTTTTTTTCATTGAACAATACAATATTTTCAGATTGTTGTTTCCGGTAAGTATGGAGGGGTGGGGTGACATAAAGCCAGTGCACCGGTTTAGAAACACTGGTATACGTAACACATGTCTAGTAATGTCCACCATTGTATGAATAGCTGTGAGATCAGATATCTAATAAATGTAGTTAAACATTCTGTTATATTCTACTAATTGTTAGTTTAATACTTTGTGATAATTCTCAGTGAATCTGTCTCTATTATTTGAGTAAAGTAGTCAAGAATTATCACTTTATACTGTAAAAGTGAACTTCAAATACGAAAGCATCTAAACATGTTTCCCGTTAAACAAGAAGATATAAAAAAAGAAATCGACCCTTTGCAAGATATTGATGTTAATTATGAATATCCAATATATATTAAGCAAGAAATACAGGTAATGTTAAAAGAATTAATTTTAGGTAAAAATGTATATAGTTTTACAGTAAATAAAGGTGTACATTTTGCAATGTTTGATATATAACGCGCATGCGTCAATTTCACAGCATGTAAATTTAAAAACCAGCGGCTCCAAAACAATCATACACCAATACCTCGCTTTGCGTCGTTTCGTTTTGCGTTTTTTTCGAAGTTGCGTCGCTGCTGAATTAGTACTAATTTTCACTGTGCGTCGTTAAATTTTCGTCGTAAAAGTTGCGTTGTTTTGGATTCGAGTCTTTAATTTTTTTTTAATTAAAACGAGAGTAACTTAAATAATTCACTTTGCGTCGTTTCAATTTGCGTCGTGTTTTTTTGGAACCTAACCACGACGCAAAGTGAGGTATGGGTGTATTAAAAATATCACTATTCAAACCAATTAATAGTAAATAAGGGAGTACCACAAGGATCGATCCTCGGCCCATTACTATTTCTAATTTATATAAATGACTTCCCCCAAAGTATTAGTCATAGAACCATCTTATTTGCGGATGACACAACGGTAATTTATAAAAATATAAATAACAATATAAATACTGACATAAGTGAGCTTTTAAAAAACATTAATACTTGGTTCTCAAATAATGGTTTAAAATTGAACATTAGTAAAGAGTCAAGTTTTCTGAAGTGGGCACACAAAAAATCAACTTGTTCAGATTAAACTTTTTATTGTAGAACTTTGAAGATTTATTGATCAAAATGAATGCTCTAAAATATTTTTTGAAAATTTTCAAAATTTAAAAAGTTATGAACAAATGAATTTTTATATACGTTTTTTTTTAAATTGCGATTTCTCAGTAATTACTGAATAAAATTTAATGAAATTTTTATGGTAGGACTAAAAATAATTCACAATTTAGATGAAATAAAATTTTTATAAAATTTTTTTTTTTAATATATAAATAATAAATATTTTAATAAACAAATAGAAATTTAACCAACTTCTGCACTAGATAGAAACAAAATTTTTATACAGTATTGTTCTGTAAAATCTACACAACTATATCCCGAAAAAAAATTTTAGTACATTTCATAAAAAAAAAAGTTACGAGTGTTTAAGTGCCGTCAGATAGACGCGCGGCACACGGGCGCGTTCACGCGCTTAGCTACCTCAAACTGCTTGTTTAATCATTCCCATTAAAGTAGTAAGCTAATTTACATATATGTTATGGTTGATTATTATAGATTTTGGTTCAGAGAATTCGATAAAAATAAACCGGACTGGCGAAAAGTGGTGCAACACCCTTAAAAATGGGGTTGAAGTGTGAAACCCCCGTTTTCAAGTGTATTTTCAATTTATCTCAAAATCTAAAGCGACAATGGGGTATTTTTATGAATGATATTTGTTAAGGGCACTGAGACGAATCGATTGAGAAAAATTACCCCTTCCAAAAGGTTTAATTTAGGTAAAAATGCTTCTTTTTGATGAAAATAGTTTAAAAATTAATAACTTTGGTTATAATCATCCAAATGACTTGAAATTGGTCTCAAATTGTTTCTGAAGTTCCAAAGAATAATGAACAACTATAATTTAAAAAAATATTATTTGTTTAACCAATGAAAATTGCTCATTTTTATGAGCAAGCGACGTAAATTTTTGGAAAACTGCCTTTTTACTAAATTTTCAATAAAAACATAAGGATTGAATATTTTTTAGTAAAACCAACGAGGATATCTTTATTTTGTACATATAAACAAAATGAGCCTCTCCCAAAAAATATTCAGTCACTAGAACGGATGCAATTACACTAAAATGCACCGTATTTTTGTTGCATATAATTTTTATTTTATAAAAATGAATATTCAATATTTTATTGAAAAAATGCACTTTCGCATGCATTATTTTGAACTCATATGAGCTTATATTGATGCATAAACTTAAAATTTACGTTAAAAATTGCATATAAATATGTTAAAATCATAATTTACAATTTTATTTGAAAAAATGTAATTTTTTTAAAATTGTAAGCAACAAAAATTTGGTGCATTTTAATGTGCAATTGCGTCCGTTCTAGTGACTAAATATTTTTTGGGAGGAGCTCATTTTGTTTATATGTACAAATCAAAGATATCCTCGTTGGTTTTACTTAAAAATATTCAACCCTTATGTTTTTATTGAAAATTTAGTAAAAAGGTAGTTTTCCAAAAATTTACGTCACTTTGCTTATTTTTCATTGGTTAAACAAATAATAATTTTTTAAATTATAGTTGTTAATTATTCTTTGGAACTTCAGAAACAATTTGAGACCAATTTCAAGTCATTTGGATGATTATAACCAAAGTTATTAATTTTTAAACTATTTTCATCAAAAAGAAGCATTTTTACCTAAATTAAACTTTTTGGAAGGGGTAATTTTTCTCAATCGATTCGTCTCAGTGCCCTTAACAAATATCATTCATAAAAATACCCCATTGTCGCTTTAGATTTTGAGATAAATTGAAAATACACTTGAAAACGGGGGTTTCACACTTCAACCCCATTTTTAAGGGTGTTGCACCACTTTTCGCCAGTCCGGTTTATTTTTATCGAATTCTCTGAACCAAAATCTATAATAATCAACCATAACATATATGTAAATTAGCTTACTACTTTAATGGGAATGATTAAACAAGCAGTTTGAGGTAGCTAAGCGCGTGAACGCGCCCGTGTGCCGCGCGTCTATCTGACGGCACTTAAACACTCGTAACTTTTTTTTTATGAAATGTACTAAAATTTTTTTTCGGGATATAGTTGTGTAGATTTTACAGAACAATACTGTATAAAAATTTTGTTTCTATCTAGTGCAGAAGTTGGTTAAATTTCTATTTGTTTATTAAAATATTTATTATTTATATATTAAAAAAAAAAAATTTTATAAAAATTTTATTTCATCTAAATTGTGAATTATTTTTAGTCCTACCATAAAAATTTCATTAAATTTTATTCAGTAATTACTGAGAAATCGCAATTTAAAAAAAAACGTATATAAAAATTCATTTGTTCATAACTTTTTAAATTTTGAAAATTTTCAAAAAATATTTTAGAGCATTAATTTTGATCAATAAATCTTCAAAGTTCTACAATAAAAAGTTTAATCTGAACAAGTTGATTTTTTGTGTGCCCACTTCAGAAAACTTGACTCAAATCAAACGCCCTCTCATTTGGAAACTGTCCTCAAAAAAACACTACATTAGGTACCAAAGACAACCATATAGACTTACAGTCAGGTGCAATTAAATTCTTAGGCATATACTTGGATTCAAAATTAAACTTTAAAGAACATATTGCTAATCTAAAAAAAAAAAATCTCAACCTATATATACCTACTAAGAAAACTCAGTGCAATTGTTCCGAAAGATTCAGTAATTGCTGCGTATCATGCATACATAATATCTAATTTAAGATATGGTATCATTTTTTGGGGAGGTGTACCCGATGCTATTCAATTGTTCCGTATGCAAAAAACTTGTATACGAGTGATATCAAAACTTAAACCACGAGAATCATGTCGTCCCAACTATGCATCATTAAAGGCTGTAGCCGGGTAAGCATGCAAAATCGGCCTTTGCATGGATTTGGCTGATTATTTTTTTGAAAGTCACATTCTATGTAACATTCAACCTGACCAAATATTAGCTTCCAAAAATTTGTAGTTTTCGAAAAAAAAATTTTTTTTGATTTTCAAAAAAAATTTTTTTTTTGATAATCCATCAATCGAATTTGATGGTGCTTGTGGTATATTATAGAGGTACTTATGACTCATCAGAGGTAATTTTATTATGGTCCTCTGTACATAGTAAACCAGAAAAAAAAATTAATAAAATTTAAAAAATTAAAAAACACTATGTTGTTTTCGGGGGGCAATCACCATTTTTTTTATAAAATGTACCTTGTACGTACCCAAACAACATATCAAAATCCCAAACTGATATGAAGGGTATAACATACTCGTATAAATTCGCATATGGTCGTATTAGCGCGGCGCGCGCGTGGCGCGGGTGGACTATATGGAGTGCAAGTGTCTTAATACTTTTAAAATATCTCTAATTTGTTGCTAAACAACAGGGCTGAACTAGCCTGGAGAGATCCGGGGAAATTGAAGGGGCCCATGGCCTGACAAAGATAAAATATGGGGGCCGTAGCCGGGAATGTATGGGAACCGCCATTGAATCAATTATGCTAATTTTTTCTCATAGGTTGCTTTTTAAGAAACATAAAATCGCCCTAATTGTATTTGTGCTTCAAAATTTTTATGTTTACTAAGAACATTTTTATTTTGAAAAAAAAATCTTATCTATAACTTATTATACAAGAAGAGTCGTTAGTTCGCAGCGGCAATGTGATTTATTGCTTCTAAAAACGATTATAACATTTCAAAAGCGATTTGAGGTGATTTTATGTTTCTTAAAAAGTAACCTATGAGAAAAAATTAGCATAATTGATTCAATGGCGGTTCCCATACATTCCCGGCTACGGCCCCCAAATTTTATCTTTGTCAGGCCATGGGCCCCTTCAAATTCCCCGGATCTCTCCAGGCTAGTTCAGCCCTGTTGTTTAGCAACAAATTAGAGATGTTTTAAAAGTATTAAGACACTTGCACTCCATATAGTCCACCCGCACCACGCGCGCGCCGCGCCAATACGACCATATGCGAATTTATACGAGTATGTTATACCCTTCATATCAGTTTGGGATTTTGATATGTTGTTTGGGTACGTACAAGGTACATTTTATATAAAAATGGTGATTGCCCCCCGAAAACAACATAGTGTTTTTTAATTTTTTAAATTTTATTAATTTTTTTTTCTGGTTTACTATGTACAGAAGACCATAATAAAATTACCTCTGATGAGTCATAAGTACCTCTATAATATACCACAAGCACCATCAAATTCGATTGATGGATTATCAAAAAAAAAATTTTTTTTGAAAATCCAAAAAATTTTTTTTTTCGAAAACTACAAATTTTTGGAAGCTAATATTTGGTCAGGTTGAATGTTACATAGAATGTGACTTTCAAAAAAATAATCAGCCAAATCCATGCAAAGGCCGATTTTGCATGCTTAACCGGCTACAGCCTTTGCTAACATTACCATCCTTATATATTTATGAGGCCGGTTGCTTCGTAGCAAGTAACAAGGCACTTTTCGACAGATTTCAAATCCAACATCAATACAAAACAAGGTTTAAGAATGATTTATATATACCGACAGAGACATCTCACATAGTTTATAGAGGAGTTATAAATCAACTGCTAAGAATTTTCAATTCTATCCCAAAATTTATTAAAGAAATGCATTTGGATAAATTTAAAAAGGTGTTTAAACAATATTTAATTACTAAGTGTTTTTATAGTGTTGATGAATTTGTTAATTAATTATTTAATCTGTTATTCCGATATTTATGTATAATTTAGAAAGTGATATTATTACTCATTGTACTGTTTTTATATTCTGTGACGTATTCAACACATCTCTGTATGTCCAATGAATAAATATATTATTATTATTATTATTATTATTATTGAGAAAATAAGAAATATACATTTCCAACGTTTTTAGTTCTCATGTAAAAGTTGAAAATTATATTCTAACTCCAGTTGATTCATTTTATGGTCACACATTTTATGGTACTTGTCTATTATCACCTCCACAGTTTGAATGCACTAAAATCACTGGGAACAAGAAATTATCAGTCTGTAGATAGGCAAGTGTCATGATGAAATAAGCGCCAATGTGAGTAAAGTTTGTACTATTAACTTCATAAGGTAATTATTATACAAATAGGTATTTTGTTGCTAATTACATTATCAGGTGAAGATTTAAAGGTGAAAATAGTTTCTTTGTTAGGTTAATACAGCGATTTCCAAACTGGGAGGCGCGGACTAGTGCAAAGGGAGGCACGAAAAGTTTAACAGAAATTTAATTTTCATAACATCACATTAACATTAAGGTGTATAAATAAAAAATACATATATTATCTGTTTCTGAAAGGGACATTACGAGTGTAGTTTTAGACTGACAACTATTATTGAAAAAGCAAAACTGTTGGAATTATCATGCATAAATTCTAAAAAAATTAGAGTGAAAGCACTCCCCTTAAAAACACCTAGATTTAATGAAGTTTGTGCTAATAAACAAGCACATACATCGCATTAAAAATAAATTTTATACAAAAATAATACATTTTTAACTTTTTAAAATATGTCGGTATAATTTTATGAAATATAAGGGGGGGGGGGGAGGCGCAAGAGATTAATTTTTTTAAAGGGAGGCGTAGTTACATAAAGTTTGGAAACCACTGGGTTAATATATACCGAACAAAAACTAACCAACCCTAAACAATGACAGAAAAGTTAAAAGTTATGATTATGAATATTAAATTAAATAGTACAAACTTTACTCAGATTGGCGCTGATTATCTCAAATAATACATGACACTTGCCTATCTGTAGACCTGATTATGTTATGTTCCTGTAAATTTGCAGAAGTTATTATAGACAAGTACCATTATTTTTATTTCGGGCTCTCTAAATTTAGTCATTTTATAATTCTTTAGAACCAAGAAGATGTCAAATAATACATGACACTTGCCTATCTGTAGACCTGATTATGTTATGTTCCTAATAATTTTAGTTTTTTGAAACTGCGGAGGATATTATAGACAAGTATCCATTTTATTTATTTTTTAATGAAATAATTGTCGTTTTGCAGGAAAACTTAGACGTTAAAGAAGAAAATCTACCAGATGTCGAAATTAAAAATGTGGAACAACAAAATGAAGATCTTAGTGAAGATACAAAATACACTGATAAATATTTAACACAGTCTAAAAAGCGACCTTTTAAATGCGACCAGTGTGAATATAGTAGCACACAAAAAAGTAATTTGACTTCTCATAAATTAATACATACCAATGAGCGACCTTTTAAATGCGACCAGTGTGATTACAGTTGTAGACATAAAGTCAGCTTAAATACACATAAAATGACACACAATAATGAACGACCATTTAAATGCGAGCAGTGTGAATATAGCTTTACACGAAATTGTGATTTGAATAGACATAAATTAACACACTCTAATGAGCGACCATTTAAATGCGACCAATGTGAATACACTTGTACATTGAAAAGTTCTTTAAATAAACATAAATTAGTACATTCAGATGAGCGACCATTTAAATGCGACCAGTGTGAATATAGTTCTATACGAAATTGTGATTTGACTAGACATAAATTAACTCACACAATTATACGACCTTTTAAATGCGACCAATGCGAATATAATTGTTCCAAACAAGATCTTTTGAATGTACATAAATCATTACATAGTAATGAGGGACTTTTTAAATGCGATAAATGTGAATATAGCTGTGAACTCAAAGGTAATTTAAACAGACATAAATTAAAACATTCCGACAAGCGACCTTTTAAATGCGAGCAGTGTGAATATAGTTGTAAACTAAAAAGTTATTTGAATGCACATATATTAACACATACTAACGAGCGACCTTTTAAATGCGACCTGTGTGAATATAGTTGCACACAAAAAAGCAGTCTAAATACACATAAAATGACTCATTCGGATGAGAGACCTTTTAAATGCGAGCAATGTGAATATAGTTGTAGAGAGAAAAGTCGTTTGAATATACATAAATTAAGGCATACCAATCAGCGACCTTTTAAATGCGAACAGTGTGAGTATAGTTGTAGACATAAAGGTAGTTTAAATATACACAAAATGACGCATACTAATGAACGACCATTTAAATGCGACCAATGCGAATACAGCTGTAATCGAAAAACTTCATTTAATAGACATATATTAAAACATTCTAATGAAAACGAATAACTTTTTTTACTTTCTTATACCAATGTATATGAAATATACATATAGTATAAGTAAGTATTGTAAAGCCAATTTTTTTTTGAAATCCGGATTTTGATGGAATTATTCATTTTGACCTTCCCTGAATCCATTCTGACTATATTCGCCATGATGTCTGTCTGTCTGTCTGTGGGCGCTGTAACTCAAATACGACAAATCGTAGAAGGGTAAAATTTTATACTTAAGATTATTTTTTTCCTGGGATGAAAACCTCCTATTTTTGAAAACGAAAGTAAACGGATGTTTACCTACATCGATTTTTGAATTTTTCGAATTACATTGAAACAGTGCGAATTAGAGAAAAAAGTTGAAAATTGTAGGTAATATTAGTATCTATAATTTATGTTCTATTCATTTTTTCGAAAAAACAAATTTAATTTTTTTTTACTATGTATTCGTTTTTAAGTACATTGCAAATGGTTCATAACAGAGAAGAAATATCTGCCATGAGTGTCATGGGACTTTCTTATATGTAATACTGAGAATACGGTAAACACTGTATACTCTATTTCATTTAGTTTGCAATGGTTGCCGGGTCACTAAATAATTATTTAAAAAAATTATTTCTGGCTAAATCATAACTGTTGGAAAAAAATGTATGGGGAATAAATTATAGATAATAACATACTCGACATTTTTTATCCAAAACATTTTTGTCTTATTTCAAAAATATATCCAAAATTTTAAAAAATGACAAGAGTAAACACCCTTTTTCATCTTAGTAATTACTTTAAACAAAATTCGTTCTATACGTAATGTTTATAATAATATTTCAATAGTTTATGTCCCATTCATTTTTTTCTATCCTTTCTTAGTTTGTCAGAAATATCCTTCAATAAAATAAAAATCTTGTACACTGTTCACTGTCATTATTATGTATAAGAAAGTCCCGTGGCACACGGCAGATTATTTTTTAATTGTAAAGTTCAATATATTTATTATTTTATAAAATTATTCTAAAAAGACTCAGTAGTTGTCATCATCAACATCTATATATTCCACATATGAAATTTAAAGCTTCTACGATAAGTGGAAATAGTCAAAATCCTCAAAAAGGAGTGACTTTTTGGCGCTTGTTGAGGGGAGAAAATTTAGTCAACAATAATCTACATAATGTTAATATGTATGTTTGTCTGTAATATGTATTTATGTCTATTTCTTTTATTATTTGTTAATAAATTTGTTAAACTGAACTGAATTAATTTTTTTAAATAAAACTTTACAATATTTTCAGATTGTTGTTTCCGGTAAGTATGGAGGGGTGGGGTGACATTATCTATAGTCAGTGCACCGGTTTAGAAACACTGGTATACGTAACACATGTCTAGTAATGTCCACAATTGTATCAATAAGTGCTAAAAACGGGCAAGTGCTTGTTGGGCACGCACATGATAGGGTTCCGTAGTCATTCTCACTACGATTTATAAAAAAATAGTTTTTTCAAAATTTTCGTGACCGAAGGGTTAAAATCAAAATGTCATTTGGCATTTATTATTATTATTTGACATATTTTATTGCATTTTAGGTGACCTATTAAATGACACCCCACTCGATGGGGTAAGTGGGGAAAAAAATGAGAGTTCACTTTTCAGTTTATAGAACCCCCTTCTATAGACTGAAAACCCCCCGTTCAAAATATTTTTGAGAATGTTCGTTATAATTTTCAGTGAAAGTACTAATTAAAAGCTACATTCTGGAATTTTTTCAGATTTTTTAAATTAATAGTTTAGAAAATAGAGGGGGGGGGCGCTTTTTTAACGACTTTGGAGAGCAAATACATCGTGATTAAAGGGTTGAAATCATAAAGTTCTGATATATTTTTTGTTGCATTTTAGGAGACCTTTCTAACGACACCCCATTCAATGGGGTAGGTGAATTTTTTTTTTGAAAACACTTCATTTTATGGAAAGGGGGCCTAAAAAATTTTTATTTTCAAAAATCTTATCATTTATGTTTTTGGGCCATTAATCTACGACCGTATGCCAAATTTCATCTTATTATCTCAAAATTTTTGAAGACGGACGGACATGGAGAAACTATAAGGGTTCCTAGTTTTCTACGGAACCCTTAAAAAGATACATAATTAAACGAATTTTACAAAAATCACTAAAATTAGAACTATTTTTAATATTTTAATAACATCATTTTAGTTTTGAAACATTTGTATACAGTTTGAAATCAGTGTCCAAAAAAACTAAATTAATTTTATTTAAATCGTATAACTGTTCGGACCAACGTACAACGGTTGAGAAACACTGGTATACCTATAGCAGATGTCTCCACTAGTCGCTAGCGCTAGCGAGTGATGTCAGAACTACATGTTCCTGTTGTATTCTACTGATTCTGTGTATTTAATACTTTCTGATAGTTCTCAGTCAGTCAAGTATTTATTAAAATAAACATTAACCTCAAGATTGAATAAAGTGTGTAATAATGTTACATGTGAAACAAGAACTTACTGAAATTGAAGACGAAACCAATCTTCTACAAGATATTGATGTTTATGATGAATTTGCTATACATTATAAACAAGAATATCAGGTAATTAAAATCATTGTTAATATTATGTAATGCAGTAATGTACTAATATATAGTTTTACAGTAAATTAAATAAATACATATGTATGTATTAAATGTTTGTTTTTGTAAATATGCGCATGCGTAAATTTTAAAGTAAAAAAAATATAGCGGTTCCAAAACAATTGTATTGTAGTCAGGCGGAACAAACTTGGACTGTTGATCGAGAAAATTATTTTAAGCAAATAAATTATATATGAACATTTTCCCAAAATTAGTTTTTATTTAAGTAATATCTGTATTGTAATACAGTAATGAAATTTGATTATCGGTTTAGTATTAAAAGTAGACTTGTATTGTATCATGAACGAACTTGTAGCTTGTACACTCAGTATTCTGCTATACAACGGCATCGGTAATTCAAAAATTCCACTACACGACGGCTAGAGGTTGTCAATGTATCATTGTCTATTAGCCCAGGAAATAAAGGTTTTTTCTAAGAAAAAATTCCGACCAAGCTATTCGCAGCGTGCGCGATGACAGCGCCAAATAACGGGTGGATTTTAGTAGCAACTTGGGTGGACTTTGACGTACCAACAAACAAATAATTTCAATAAAATATCGTAATATATACATTTTAGACGATTATTTATGACTATTGGCTATGTGCACGAAGTCTATTAGCGCCGCTAGCGGGTAATAGAGAAGGGTTGATTGGATTCAACTCCCTTTTTATCATTATTTAATATGTTAAATACCGTGACATTTTTTATTAAACAAATATCATTTAATTTAGCTGTTTGGATATAATATAAATAGTATCTTTTGGGTATCTTTTTCTCTTAAATTATGACGTATAATAGAGAAATAATTAATTCGTTTACATTGACAGCATAACCTCAAATTTTGGCGCCGATAATTTTACAATATTGCTCACCACGAACACTCGCATCGATATTATTTCTAACTCCACCTCCTTGCACATAGTCTATAGTGGGATTAATCATGTTGACCTTTCTATTTTCAGTTAAAAACGAGCCTACTAAAAATGATAGTTAGTCCACCCAAAGTGTTATTTTTTGCCACGTTGTGCGCTGTGATCGATTTCGTTTCCCCAACTACCTACTTTGCATCCAGCGAATATTTTAGTGGAGATCTTTATTTTGATTTCCTAAGTATACTCTTAAAAGTACCCTTAATTTGGGTGACGTTTTTTTTTTTTTTTTTTAGGGGGTTATGGGGGGGGGATTATAGTTTTTTGCAAATATCTCAAAAATGATCAATTTTTCGAGGAAAATTGTTATGTATAAAGAAAATTGTAGCTTATAAAATTTTACACAAAAAAAGTATTTATACTTTTTTCGTACAATCAATACTTTTTAAGTAAACTGTTAACCCAGTCAAGGGTGCAGTGAAGAGTGCTAAAATCTGAACTTTTAGGGGCAGGCAATTTTATGATTGATTATTATAGATTTTGGGGCGTAGAATTCGAAAAAAATAACCCGGACTAGGGAAAAGTAGTGCAACACCCTTAAAAAGGGGTTGAAGGGTGAAAACCCCGTTTTCAAGATTTTTTCAATTTTTCTCAAAATCTAAATTGATGACAGGGTGTTTTTATGGTTAATATTTGTTGGGGACACATAAACAAATCGATTGGGACCAAATATTCTGAATTTGACAGAAAAATACTCTTTCTAGAGGGTTTAAAAATACGTAGAAATGTTTATTTCGAGGAAAATAATTTAAAAATTAATAATTATTTTTCAAATCGAAATTGGTCTCAAATTGTTCCTGAAGTTTTAAAGAATACTGATGAACCATAATTTAAAAAAAAATATTAATATTTTATTCACTGAAAATCGATAAAAAGAATTACGTTACTTACCCATAAACTTTAGCGATTTTCATTGGTTGAAATATTAATATTTTTTAAAATTATGGTTGATCAGTATTCTTTAGAACTTCAGGAACATTTTGAGACCAATTTCGATTTAAAAAAAATTATTAATTTTTAAATTATTTTCCTTTATTTTAAAACTTATGAAATTTTATTTCTACTACTTCAAACTTCAACAAACAACGTTTAAATTTATACGTCATTTCGGAGCAATGTATAAAGACTTACGAAAGCGTTAAAAGACAAGGACACAAATACGTACATACTTTTTTTTCTCTTATTATTTCCGATTATCGTCCACTTACAGAAAGTGCTATGGTATTATCTCTATGTATCGATATCATTCGAGAGAATTCTGTAAAGGTAATTGTATCGTCGTTGCTGTCTGCAATCTTCTCTCCTTGTCTATCTCGCACGTTAGAAGAATGCTGTTGTGTTTTCGAATATTCTATGCAGGGCCGCGCCGACCCTCGGCAGCGCCTGTGTGCGAAACCTATGAAGCGCCTTTTTGTTACGAGTTCCGAAAAAAACTTAAGGAACTCTTTTAGTTTTGCTCTATCTTTAAAAAATTATACATAAGATGAAATTTTATATACAGGCAAATATTAATGACTAAAAAACAAAAACGATTAGATTTTTGAAAAAAAATATTGTTTTAACCAATCAATTACGATATATTTGCTCTTCAGAAAATTTAAAAAAATTCCAGAATGTACCTTTTAATCAGTACTTTCAATGAAAATTATAACGAACACTATCAAAATTATTTAAGACTCAATTACCATAGACCGAAAACTGTAGGTACTCACATTTTTTGTTTACTTACCCCATTGAGTGGGGTAAGTGAAAAAAAGATTGGGCTCCTAAAATGCAACAAAAATCTCAATTGACTTTTTGCAACAAAAAATGTGAAAGGACTTAATTATTTGCTTTTCAATGTCATTATCAGAGTCCCCCTCCCTTTTAATTTATAAACTATGCAGAATGTAAGAAAGATAGTTTATGAAAAATTTTGAAATAACTCTTTTATAAATCATAGTGAGAATGACTACGGATCCCTAGCATGTGCGAAGATAAATGACGTTTCACTTCCAGAAAAAGAAAACGCGAATTAAATTATTTAATTTTTTAAATTAATAATAAATATAGTATGAGACGCTCAGCGCCAAAACAGACTAACCAAAAAATTCCCAAACAGAAAAATAGGTTTTAGTAAATGAGATTTTATTAACTCGTGTAATTTTTGCCGTATAGCTTTATTACATTTGATAGGACTTTTTTGTTCACTTTTGGTAAGATGCAATAGCTGAACACTATAAAAGGATAAACCACGCAGCGTTTTAGTTTCTAAAACTAATTCTGGCCTGCCTGCTGCTTAGACCATTTTGGCATAAGAGTTTTTTGTGAATATCTTGTAAGGAAGAAATTTTTTGGCTCTCATAACTAGAGATTGGAAGAATAGTTTTTCAACTATGGCGAAAAATGTAACTATTACTTGAGTGCAGGTAATTTTGTATCAGTTTTAATTTAGAAAACGACCTTTCTGCGTTTGCTACTGCAACTTTTCACCACATTATTGTTTAATTTTAAAAAAAGTTGGATGCGATATAATTTTTTCTTCTATTTATTTCGATTAATTTTTAATTTTAATGATTGGCGCTGGTATTTTATTAAACCCAAAAGGCGCCTTGCGGCGCCCCTGATGCCCTGGCGCCTGTGTGCGCCGCACACTTCGCACATATGGGCGGCGCGGCCCTGATTCTATGATGTTCTTATTTTGTGTTTGTTTATTTTTCTAGAATATTGTTATGTGTTATGTCATTAAATTCGCAAAAATCTCAACTAACAGTATTGTAATAAAATAATCAATTGTCGTTTTGCAGGGAGACTTGGATGTTAAAGAAGAAAATCTCACAGACACCGACATTCAAAATGAACAAACAGAAAACGAAGACCTCAGTGATACTAGTTGTACACAAAAAACTGTATTGTGTAAACATAAGTTAACACATTCTAATAAACGACCATTTAAATGCGACCAGTGTGAAAATAGGTGTAAACGGAAAACTGATTTGAAAATACATAAATTAAAACATTCTAATAAACGACCTTTTAAATGCGACCAGTGTGAGTACAGTAGTAGAGATAATGGTACTTTGAACAGACATAAATCAATACATTCTAATAATCGACCTTTTAAATGCGAACAGTGTCAATTTAGGTCTATTCGAAAAAGTGATTTGAATTCACATAAATTAACACATTCTAATAAACGACCATTTAAATGCGACCAATGTAAATATAGATGTAATCGAAAATATCAATTGAATATACATAAATTAACACATTCTAATAAACGACCTTTTAAATGCGACCAGTGTGAATATAGGTGTAAACTAAATTATCATTTGAATATACATAAATTAACACACTCTAATAAACGACCTTTTAAATGCGAGCAGTGTGAATACAGTTGTAATCAAAAAAGAAAATTGTATATACATAAATTAACACATTCTAATAAACGACCTTTTAAATGCGACCAGTGTGAATATAGGTGTAAACGAAAGTGTAATTTGAATAGGCATAAATTAATACATTCTAATAAACGACCTTTTAAATGCGACGAGTGTGAATTCAGTAGTAAATACAAAACGACTTTAGATGTACATAAATTAACACATTCTAATGAACGACCTTTTAAATGCGACCAGTGTGACTATAGTTGCAAACGAAACTGTAATTTGAATAGGCATAAATTAATACATTCAAATAAACGACCTTTTAAATGTGAGCAGTGTGAATACAGTTGTAGACAGAAAAATACTTTAAATGCACATACATTAACACATTCTAATGAAAATGCATTTAAATGTGAGCAGTGTGAATTTAGTTGTAGCCAATTAAGTATTTTAATTAGACATAAGTACTTTACATGATACCTCAAAGTGAGGTTGAATTATAACAATATTACCAGGTCCCTCTTTCCCACTGGGCACGTGCCCAGGTCCCCGCGATCGATAGGGACCCCCATATCACCAAACAATAACCGATATTTATTACCGAAAAACATATTTATTTCGAAAAAATCAAACGATAATGACATTAATGACTGACTACAATTGAGAAAGAAAAATAACACCGCGGGAACGGTGGCGCTAGTGTTCCGAAACAAATATGGCCGCAACCACGGACAAAACGTCATTAACTATTTTTCACAAATTACGCGAGAGAAGTGATATCAATAATTGTAATGTTAACTGTATCGCTGGAGGAGTTGTGCAGGTACACTGCAGCAACTCCTACAACGCGAAATATACGCGAAGGGCAAGAAGTCATTAATTCTGGACTCTTAATAGTAATGAAGTCAAATATGTATTCATTTGTATTTCAATAAACGAGAATACATAAGATATGTAAAAGAAAAAAAACGTGTACATCTTTCAACGTAATGCTAATTTTCAATATTACTTATAAGATAATATGATATATATAAGATATACATATATGATAATTAAAATATGATAATAATGTGACAGATGTCATCGGTTATGTTTTCTTGATTATTATATTAGTACACAAAATAATATCAGATATATTAAATAAAACTTACAATATGATTATAAATATGTAAAAACTCTAAAAACATCTATTTAATTCAATATTGTGGAGATTTTATTTTATTATATGCTCGAAATGAAGGTAAAATTTTTATGTTGTACAAAACATGATGAAAATAAGCTTGCTTTTCTATATCCGACCGGAAATTCCATTTTCTCCACAACACGGGGTTGATATTACTGTTTATACAAATTAAAACAGTAATTTAAGGAATTTTTCAATACGTCAACATTGATATTTGTCCGTGGTTGCGGCCATTTTGAATAGTTCATGAAATGACCGCCAGTGTCGCATGCTAATTTGACACTGTCAATACCTACTTTCTTATTAGTTTTTCCATGCGCGAAGCTCCTCTACTCTAGCCTCAAAATCAGGCTCCGATTTCAGCATGTTTAGGATAAATTTAAATATATAAAAATACAATTTTTATATATTTACTAATTATCTACACAGTTTTTAATTAAATCATCAGTGAACTAGTTTTTCATATACTTAATTTTTGCAGTGAAAACTTCTTCAACTCTATCAAGGTCATAGGGGCCCCATTATCCTAATGTACCCAGGGTCTCCAATAGATTAAAGACGGCCCTGAATATTACTTAACTCTAGGCTCGGCGTCATGAAAATGCGCACGTAACTCTGAAAAGAAGTTACTGATTAAAAAACACGCTTACTTATAATACATAGATTCTTGTATTACAAAAACTTCAATTTCATTTTGTAGCTGAGGTCTTGGACTATACAAATACGTATACTTTGCATTGGAATTAATATTTTAGTTATTTTATATTTATGTTTATTTGTTAATAGAAAAATGACATCTCGATATTTACTGGCTCACAAAATCTTAAATATGTAATATGTCATATTAAGAGGAATATTTATATAAACAGTTTTATTTTTATTTTTAATCCTTGAACAAGTACATAAATGTATTTTGTGTAATTTGGAGCATCCGTATTAGGTTCAATTCTGCAATACTATATTTACCATCGTATTTATCGTAAACGGTTGATCTTACGATAAATCAACAAAGTATATTTTTGTGTATTTTGTGGCATATGACTTTATAATATTGCCAAATATAGGGAAAAAATTAAGAACATAAACATACTACGTAAAAATCAAAATACTCACTACTCACACATATGTACATCTCTGATTTAAATAATCATTGGCTGATACTGGAAATCTATAACACGTATTAATACTAAACTGGATATTAAATTTCATAACTGTATCACAATGGGGTCTTCAGATATTAAATAAAAAGTCATTTTAGGCAAAATATTTAGGGGTCTGTAGCTCCCTCACGAATAGTTTACCGGACACCAGGTCCCTCTTTCTCACTGGGCACGTGCCCAGGGCCCCGCGATCGATAGGGGCCCCAGATCACCAAACGATAACCGATATTAATTACCGAAAAACATATTTATTTATAGAATGTGATATCTATAAATAAATAACGTTCATCACAAATTTAGAAGGGTACCTCTTCAATCAACATAGATTTTTGAGCACTAACCTGCGAATGCTAAAAGAGTTGCTTTTGTGGGTAATATTTTATTATCTATTCATTTAATGTGACAATAAAAATATAAAAACAAATCTAGAATCTTGCATATCTACTTTCTTTGCCTACCTTAACAAAATAGTGCACTGTCAAGGTTATAGAGGCCCCATTATCCTAATGTGCCCAGGGCCTCCGATAGGTTAAAAACGGCCCTGCCGGACACATGTTCATATGAACTTTTTTGCTTTAAATATTTTTCTCGATCTACTGTTCAAGTTTGTTCTACCTGATATGACTCACTCTGCTTACAATAACACTACAATAGCATTTAAAAAGGAGAAATTGAGAAAAACAATGTAAAATAGCAGTATCTATCATAATATGTAACCATAATAAAATCTTGTTTTTATATAAATGTTTGATTATTAATAAATAAATTGAGTTATTAAGATCTTGTATTTTTATTGATTCTCCTATATTTCTGCATCACGTCGATGAAGATTGGTAAGTTTTTTTACTGTGTCATTTCAACCAGTGGCGTAGATAGCTTTTTGCAATGGGGAGGGGGGTACAGAAACTTAGATTTGTCTTTTATTTTTTTTAAAGACATTACCAATTTAATTTTGAAAACCTTTTTCTTTAGTTATTACCAATTTACCTTTACCTTTAATTACCTTTTTATTATGACCTTTTTCTCAGTCTCAGTTCGTTTTAGGTTGAGTAATTTGTATCTAAAAGTAATATTAAAATTGTAATAATAATAAGTGATTATCACCGCCAATTTAAAAACAAATTGAGTATCAGCAAAAAGAATGGTAGATTATCATAATATACATATTAGGGTGATTCATTTCCGCAAAACATTTTTTTTTTCAAAGTGCTCAAGCAAAATTTTAATCTACATATAGAAAAAAAAATTCTCACCAAGATTGAGCTCTTAATTCCTATTTTAAGTACTTGCAATTTAAATATGAAGTTTTCCCATGTAAAATGCATGTAAAAAATTTTTTTTTTTTAAATTTCTAATGCTTAAACACCTTTTATCATATTGGGAATCGATTTGATGGACTTTACGGGAAATTTCACGCTCTTTACTGTTTTTTTCTGTAACTCACACTGGTTCGCCAGTAGGAGTCATCTAAATACAGTTTTTGGAATAAATTGTTTTTTTTTTCAAATTTCTAATGTTTAGACACCTTTTATCATATTGGGAATCGGTTTGATGAACTTTACGGGAAATTTCACGCTCTTTACTGTTTTTTTCTGTAACTCACACTGGTTCGCCAGTAGGAGTCATCTAAATACAGTTTTTGGAATAAATTGTTTTTTTTTTTTAAATTTCTAATGCTTAGACACCTTTTATCATATTGGGATTCGGTTTGATGGACCTTACGGGAAATTTAACGCTCTTTAGAGTTTTTTTCCGTAACTCACACTGGTTCGCCAGTAGGAGTCATCTAAATACAGTTTTTGGAATAAATTGTTTTTTTTTCAAATTTCTAATGCTTAGACACCTTTTATCATATTGGGAATCGGTTTGATGGACCTTACGGGAAATTTCACGCTCTTTAGTGTGTTTTTCTGTAACTCACACTGGTTCGCCAGTAGGAGTCATCTAAATACAGTTTTTGGAATAAATTGTTGTTTTTTTTCAAATTTCTAATGCTTAGACACCTTTTATCATATTGGGAATCGGTTTGATGGACCTTACGGGAAATTTCACGCTCTTTAGTGTGTTTTTCTGTAACTCACACTGGTTCGCCAGTAGGAGTCATCTAAATACAGTTTTTGGAATAAATTGTTGTTTTTTTTCAAATTTCTAATGCTTAGACACCTTTTATCATATTGGGAATCGGTTTGATGGACCTTACGGGAAATTTCACGCTCTTTAGTGTGTTTTTCTGTAACTCACACTGGTTCGCCAGTAGGAGTCATCTAAATACAGTTTTTGGAATAAATTGTTTTTTTTTCTATTTTTTTTGAGCAAACCGCAAAAATTAGGGAGAAAAAAAGAGCTGACTCGTAAAAAATGTTTTGCGGAAATGAATCACCCTAATACACATACAAGGGTCGATTATTATCATAATATTAGCATAATACAGTATGTCAAGTAAGAGCGTAGCGGCGATTACTCGCACGAGATAAATCGTAAGCATGTATCTTTTTTTTCAAACATAGAGGGCACCTTTGCCGGTTTCGCAATCCTGTCAATAAGACATCCAGCTTCACTCGCAATCAGTATCGATAATTGCCTGACATATCCGGCATGATTTCGACAAGATTTTTGGCATATTATTCGGGAAAGACCTCCAAATATTTCGGATTCATCGAGAGAGCCGATTCAAATTACAGGGCCGGTTTCTACGAAGCTTAAGTTTGATTAAAGCCCAAACATGTTCGATAAGATTTGCATCGGGTGACTGAGACAGCCAATCCAAAGTGACGACGCCTTTATGCTATTTCCATGTTTTTCGCTCAGCAATGGTTTTAGCGATGTGCTCCGATATTAGAGGTTATTATCGCATAAATGCCTACGAATTGTTTCAAGAAATATTTATACACATTTTTTGTTTAATTTTTCGACATTTTCACGCAAAATCAATGCAGGATTTTTCGAAAACAGAGAAATATTCATTTTTTGACTTTATCCAAAACATTCCCACGGTTCGTTAAGTAATCGACATTTTTAACCTCCAAAAACTGGTGTAATCACTTGGTTACGAACTGCTGCGACATTTTCATGTATTTTGCGGCCGCTGCATGTGACATTTTAGGTCCTATGGGTGGTATACAAAAACATAGCCTCGTTACGCTTATTGTTAGTGTAAATAGCACTCATCTTCTTTGACTCGCCAGTATTATAGTAAATCGAAGAAACAACTATTATTTTTTATACTGCGGAAACAGCAAGGGTGCTCTCTACCTTGGAAAAAAGATACATGATTACGATTTATTTCCTGCGAGTACCCAGGAAAAAGCCAGTAGATCTAATTGGATCAGAGCAGATCTGAAATGTGATCCAATTAGATCTGATCAAATCTAATTGGATCTGAACGGGCAAAATTACGGATCTGACCAGATCTGATTGGATCTGACCAGATCTGATCAGATCTGATGCTATTTTTTATGAAAATTTTTATTTCCGATTTTATATTCAATTGGATCCAATCAGATCTGATTAGATCCAATTTGATCTGATCGGATCCAAAAAATCGCAAATTACCTCTCGCCAGAGAAGCAAGTTTCCAATTTGTATAAAGGTAGGTAGGTAATATCATAATATTTTTTTCTTATAAATATTAAATGATGAGTTGTTCAGTAGAAACAACAAATTATTCTCTAATTCAGATCTGGTTAGATACAATTGGATCTGATCAGATCCAACCAGATCTGATAAACGACCAATTTTCAGATCCAATTGGATCTGATCAGATCAAAAAGGATCCAATCAGATCTAATTAGATCTGAACATTGGCCGCTATAATCAGATCTGATTGGATCCGTTCAGATCCAATTGGATAACCATTTTACAGATCTGAAAAAATTTGGATCCAATTAGATCTGATCGTTTTTTTCCTGGGTAATCACCACTACGCTCTTACTTGACATACTGTACACACTTGTGAGTAATTTTGTAATTTGTAAGTACACGTAAGATTACTGAAAATTGTTATAATAATTATCACCGCCAAATAAAAAAATTAACTACAAAAAATTAACATAAAAAAATAATGGTAGGGATATGATATACATATGTATACACATACGAGGGTCGCAGACCCGAGTAAATTTTTAAAATATGGCGTGAATGGGGATTGGGGAGCGAAGCGCCCAGGGGCATAGCTCCTAGTCTTAATATATAAAACTCTTGGTACGTATGTATGTACCTATGATCATCAGGCCTAAACCACTGGACGTATCGAAGCCATATTCACACCATATATTTGTTTGGTCTTGGAAGGTTTATAGATTTTTTTGAACCCGGTAGGTGACTGTGGGGTCGAGATAATTACGAAAATGAAAAAACCGTTTAATAGCTACGTACTGAAAAATTATATATGTATCTATTGATGATAACCGAATTGGAAACGGTATGTTTTGTTGTATTTCTTAAATTAAATTGTGTTCAATTTAAACAGGCATACTACGTAATTTTATTATTTTATTTTATCTATTTGGTACGTGTGACACGTGTTTTTAACATAACCTACGATACAGTTTATATTCTTAAAATATAGTAAAATTATACAAAAATGCATACACGACGACGTTTAAACATCGCTCGAAATACTCAAAATAGTCAAAATACACAAAATAACCCTAACAAATTTAATACCATAACAATGAGAAAGAAATAACTTGCAAATTATCTTTTGGCAAAACAACGTTTGCCGGGACAGCTAGTTATATTATATAAATAGAAGAATTATAAAAAACATTTAAAATTAATTTACTATAATTAGTACAATATCATATATTTAATTAAGATATTTCTTTGGAAGTAACAAGGTTCGATAAATGATAAAAAAGACAAATATTGCGCGATTTGTAAAATTTGGAAAATTGAAAAAAAATCAAAAGTAAGCTCAAATTTTATAAATTACTAACAGAGTAAAAGAAGCTCCATTCAAAATCCTGAAATGGTGAGTGTAAAACTGTAAATTCTATACTCAATGTTAAATTTTGCTCACAGGTACTGAATCATTTCAAGATTTTATTTGAAGTTTCTTATACATACTTTTCTGTTTTTCATGTACAAAATTTGGACTTACTCTTAATTTGCCAAGGAATATCTTAATATACAATTTTTAAATAAATTTAAATATTCATACAAATTAAGTAACAACTATAACTACACTGTTTCTTATTCAATATTTAATTTTATATCTTAAACAAAAATTATAAAAAATAATAATCAAATTAGAGGAGCCTATTATGTTTGTGATAAACAAAGGACCCAGCAGAATCCTTATGGGAAAGGGGTTTCGGTCAAACTCTTTGAAACTTTGAATTATAATAGTCCTTGATGAGTAGATTAAAACTGTCAATGGGCACTAAGTCCTAAAAACTCAAACTTTTAAGATATAGCCCTCTGAAGTTGGGGATCATGATTGTCTTTAATTTACAATTTTTTTTTGTAAAACCTTAAATTTCGCTCAACTTTTTGTATGTGTTCCCAAAGACATCTATAATCGATTGCCACCATAAAGAAGTCAAAATTTCAATTCATTGAGAAATGACAACACTTACCTAAATCGTATTGTTACGTTTTTTTTAATTATAAACAAATATTATAATAAAAAAATTGGTTTATAATAAAAAAAACGTAATAATAAGATTTAAGTACTGCCATTGGCTAAAAAATTTAAAAGTTTACTTTTTATGGTGACAATCGATTATATAAGTCTTTGGGAACACATACAAATAGTTGTGCGAAAATTAAGGTTCAACAATTTTTTCTATTGTAAATTAAAGGCGAGCATGATCCCTAATTTTAGAGGGCTATATCTTAAAAGTTTGAGTTTTTAGGACTAAGTGCCCATTGACACTTTTAATCTACTTATCAAGGACTATCAGAATCCTAAGTTTCAAAGAGTTTGAACGAAACCCCTTTCCCATCAGGATTCCGCGGGGTCCTTTAAACACAAACTGAACGACCACTTATGGAGGACACTGTACATTATAAATATTATGTATTGTTTCTTGGTGTAATTGTGAATGACTTATTACAACTCCATTTGAGAATAATTGCAAATGATTCAGTCACATCAGACATTTTAGCATCTGTATGAAAATTGAATTTATAAACTATTTTTGAAATTAATGTTCTTAGTAAATTCATCTCAAATTTATTTCCTAAAAAATACAAAAAATAAATAAATTGGATTAGAATTATAAATATCATACCAGTAATCTTTCCATTTATGCTAGAGATGCGGTCTCTATTTACACTTTTTCGTGTTTGAAAAAGTTTTAAAAAAATGGAAGAAAATAATAATTTCTATTGCTCCATTTACGCACTGTTTTCATGGAACCAATCAACCGCGTAAATGGAGGGATTACTGTATTTTGTGGTCCGTGTACATGTAACCAGTGATTAAGTAGTTTAGACAAGTGACAAGTAAATTTATACGTGTAAAAAGTAAGGTAAGTAGTACCCACTAAGCACTGGCGCCAACTACGGGGGGAAGCTCTCCTAGTATTACATCTAGGGGGCGATCGCCCCCCCCCCATGTGAAACTGCACTCTAGTTTCTTTTAAATGAAAGATACATTTGTTATTTTTTTTAAAAAGGTGCAATATTCAAATATTTGTTACTTTAGTAAAAATAACCACATTTTTTTTTTCAAAAAGGAAACTGTTTCTCGAAATATCTTCAATAAAGGGTATGCCAAAAAATTTCAGACTTTTTAACAACTTTAGCAGCGTGCAACGAGTGTAAAAATAACTACAGTTATAATAAAGCTCAATAAAATCATCAGCTTTAAAAATATTTAAATATGTTTTCAGCTAAAATCATTGTTTTCGCTTCGTGAACCTCTGTAAATTAAAGAAAGGCACAAGTGTCAAATATTCGAAATAGAATGATCGATTTTTACCGAAAATACACTACGAATAATGAATGTTGTATCGTCGGCATTAGACAGTGGCGTACGCAGAAGGGTGTTAGGAGGGGTTAGAACCCCCCATGACATCTGTGTTTTTTTTTAATCAATATTAATGTCAACAAAACTCAGGGCCGGATTTAAAGGTCTGGAGGCCTCGGGGCAACAAAGGAGTGGAGGCCCCTTGGCCCCAAATTATTTTCCAAATAAAATGAACAATTGTTTTCAGTCGAGTTTTCCAATAAATAATTAATCGTGGGCCATTTGAGATTTTGATATTTTACTGATTGCCTGATTGGAGTGAACAAATATAGATCGATGATTTCTGTTAATATTTAATGTAATCAAGTTTGTACAAAGAACTGTAGGTAAAAATAAAACGCGAAGAAAAAAATGAAAGGAAAAGTTGTTTACTAGTCTGAATTTGATTTTTTTTCCGAAGTCTCTATTGTGGGGGTCCCTCTTTTGTGGAGGCCTCGGGACTGTAGCCCCGGTTGCCCTCCCCTAAATCCGGCCCTGACAAAACTATAAATTGGGGAACATTTATTTTGGAGACCTGTTTTTTTTCTCATTACCAATCACTTTTTTTTATTTCTTTCTCTTTGACCCCCCCCCCCATGATACAATCCTGCGTACGCCACTGGCATTAGTTATCCAAGTAAATGTTGCATGGTCGATTTTACGACAATTTTAGCTGTAAACTTCAATAAATTGATGAAATTATTCTTTTTTTTAACGGTTTCTGCGGTATTTTGAGCCAGGGAATCGAAATCTGTTATAAAAATAGGGGATTCCCATTTAAAAAATACGAAGGGAGGAGCGTTCCCCCCGGGGGAGACAGATCCTCCCCCATAACTGGCATCGCAAGTGGTAGCTGGGAAAAATTCTAACATTTTCTTCTGTATCATTTTTCCTGATAATTCCTCCCTGTATACCACGAGACCTACTGAGTACTGATCCTACGAAAATTTTGTACAGGATCTTTTTAAGTAAAATTAACTTAAAGAACAAATTTTAACAATAACTAAAATCGCCGTAAAACCAATAATTTCCGTGACCTTTGACCTTGAATAACTTTTTTGCGCATACGATTTGGTAATGGACTTTATTTATTATGCCTAACTAAAGACAATTCCGGTGAGAAAACTTCACTTGGATTTTTTTCGCACAACGACCGTTTATTCGCTTTATTTTCCTGGGCTATTGAGAATAAGTGTAAACGTCCAGCCTTAGGGAACGTCCATAAACCACGTAACGCTTTTGGGGGGGGGAGGGGGTACAGCTTTACATTTTAACAGGTTACATGGCGGATGGGGGGTCATATTCAAATGTTACGTAACATCCATTCATCTACAAATAAAAACAAAACATTGTTGGATGATTAACCAATATTTAGTAATGTCTAAAACAAGCTGAAATAGTTTAAAAAACATTGTAATATATGATACTGTGTTACGTAACATTAGACGCGGGGGGGGGGTAAAAGGTTTTAACATGGCGTTACATTGGGAGAGGGAGGTCAAAATATTCTAGAAAAAGGCGTTACGTGGTTTATGGACGTTCCCTTAACTTAACGATTTAGTTGTCTACTTGTCACTTCACTTAATCACTAGATACGTTTAAATGTGCCTTTAAGTTTACCTATACAGTTTCTAATTCCTCCACTAAATGCTATATAGGTATATGGATGTCTATTGATCGCATTTTCGCTAGAAAATCTATCAGGATTAAATGTTTTCGGATCTGGCCAATATCTAGGATTCTGATGCATCAATAATGGACTTATAACAATATTGCATCCTTTTGGAATAATATAATCAGTTAACTTAATATCTTTTGTTGAGACTCGACCTACATAAGCGAAAGTATTAAACACCCGTAATGTTTCCTTTACAACCATATCCAAGTATACCATCTTCCTAACATCATTTACATTTACAGATCTTTCAGTGTCTTGAAAAATGTCTTTAGCTTCTTCATACAATTTCTGTTGAACATCTTTATGTATTGCTATAACGGTGATTATATTTTTAATAGTCGCATTCGTTGTTTCAAATGCCTGAAACAAATAAAAAAAAACTGCCATGGGTGCCACGGGACTTTCTTATACGTAATACTGAAAGTGAACAGTGTACGTGATTTTTATTTTATTGAGGGATATTTCTGACAAACTAATAAAAGATAGAATAAAATGAATGGGACATAAACTATATAAAATATTATTTTATACATTATTATGTATCGATCGAATTTTGATTAACGTAATTACTAAGATGGAAACGGATGTTTACTCTTGTAATTTTTTTAAATTTTCGATTTATTTTTGAAATAAGACAAAAATGTTTTAAATAAAAATACTCTGCCTTGTAAATGCACGGTGCTTCCTCGTGTTAATTCATCAAAGGTAGTTAATTATTGAACAATTTAAATAAAAACCGATAAAGTATTCAGATGAACTGCCTGTCATTGGTTAACCATTTAATTTTCATACGATTTTAATAAAAAATTTTAATTTGACATTTTTCTTAATACGCGCCTGGTTATTATGTCGTATATTTTGAATTTTTTGATAATTTCAATCAAAATCATTATTTTTCTGCTATACGAATGTCAAAATGACATTTAAAACGTCAAAGTGACATTTAATATGTCAAAGTAAATAGCAGTTTTAAAAAAACAAATGACGATTTTCTTAAGTCAAATTGAGATAGATCTTTGTAAGGGAATATTTTACAACAAAAGTAGGTGACCTATATTATAGAGAATTGAATGCTCTACAAAAAAGCTTCTACAACATTTTCACGTAACATGTGTCTTTCTTGAGATATCTTCAAAAAATAAATCTTTTTGGATGTCACCCCTCCCCCTTACACACAATTTTAATTATTTTGAAATGGGACCGTCCTCAAGCCAGACCCAACCAACCAACCAAGTTTCATCAATATCGGTTCAGTGGTTCATGAGTTAAGTGTGTGACAAGGATTGGGGGACAGACACACAGACAGACAGACAGACACACACACACACACACACACACACAGACAGACAGACACGGAACAAAAAGTGTTTGTCTTGACCTGAAACGGATAGATCCGGTAAAATTTTTAAAATCGGAGAACAAATTTTTTTTCTCGTTTTAAAACGATAACAAAGCTTCTCGTATCTTCGATATTGCGAGGAAGCAAAAAGTCGAATATGTTATTATCTATAATTTATTCCCTATATATTTTTTTCCAACATTATTGATCTAGCCAGAATGATTTTTTTAACCCTTTGTAGCCCCATGTGACATAGGTATCTGTAACAAACCCCAATAATCCCGCTAATATACGTACTAAATATATTTAGTTCATTCAAATATGTGTAACATTACTGTAACATACCACTGAATAACTTAGTATCAAGTAAAATTCACAGATGGCATAACCTATTGACTTACGTATTATTACGTAAACATTGGCAGTAAGACAGGACCAGATCCGGTTATTGGCCGATTTAGGTAGAAAAAGAATACGTTGAATAAGTTTCCCCAGTGTACTGGCGTTTCACAAACAATTTGCGAAAAATGCGGTGTAGCATTATGCTACAACAGATAAAATAATTGTTTCAAATCCTGCATTACGACATATGTGTTTTTTACGATTATCTCACAATATGTCAATCCCAAAAAAGTCAAATAAATAATTAAAAATAAATATTTTTAAATTTCTGAAAAATACGTGTTTTTTATATGCCTAAACCTGTCTTTTTATCGACATAATTTAAATTTTTAAGATCTTGAGCTACAAAGGGTTAAATAATTATTTAGAATAACACACACTAGTTTACTCTCAGTATTACGTATAAGAAAGATCCATGGTACCTATGGCAGTGATTAGCAACCTATGACATGCGTGTCAGAGGTGACACGCATCACAAAAATGTCATTATAGGCCAGTAAAATCTTACAAAAAAAACCCTTAAAATCGCAAAACGTGATGTAGAGCTGATTTTTTGGTATATTATTTGGACCCCTTAGGGGAGTGTGTAACTACATTTTGCAAGCAAAAAAAAGTTGTGCTACCTGCGTAATACGTGAAAAACTGCAAAATTATCGGACTTTTTCAGTTTTTGCAGTTCAATTCAAAAACTATGAGTTTTTTGACATTACTTGTCAGTATCATTTTGAAAGTATATTAAATTTGAGACAATTTAAGCCCACCCACAGCTCCGTATATATAATAGTTTTTGATATATTGAGTTTCAAAAAATTACATGGTTTTCAGAAATGTTAAAATTTTGAGTTTTGCTTATGTTTTCAGCCAAATATAAGAGAACTAAAAGGTTTACAGACTCTGTTTTGCGCTTAAATGAATGGTAATTAAATGTACTAAAACTAAATTTCTCAGAATTTTTTCTAGGCATGAGCGGTTATGCCGATATTCGGCTGAAAACATAAGCAAAACTCGAAATTTTAACATTTCTGAAAACCATGTAAATTTTTGAAACTCCATATCTCAAAAACTATTATACATACGAAGCTGTGGGTGGGCTCAAATTGTCTCAAATTTAATATACTTTCAAAATGATAATAACAAGTAATATCAAAAAACCCATAGTTTTTGAATTGAACTGCAAAAACTGAAAAAAGTCCGAAAATTTTGCAGTTTTTCACGTATTTCGCAGGTAGCACAACTTTTTTTTGCTTGCAAAATGTAGTTTCACACTCCCCTAAGGGGTCCAAACAACATACCAAAAAAGCAGCTTTACATCGCGTTTTGCGATTTTAATGTAGAATATGACTGGCCTATTAATGTAAATCATTATTTGTTTTTGCTTTTTAATAATAAAAATTATTTAATAGTATAAAAAAAAATTATTTTATTGATATTCCCAGATATGACACGGCACCCGAGTTAAGCTAAGTTTTTTCAAATTTTTAACACACCGAACTAAAAAGGTTGCTTTTCTGCAACCCAAGGTCAATGATAAAAACTATATTAAATTCAGGGCAATAATAGAAGCTCGAATAATTGTTTTTTAAAGCAATATTACATATCGAGCCCTTACCTCCAGATTAGAAGCGAAAATTTTTCCGAATTTGAGTTTTGTATCGCAATAGCGTCAATTATTCCAACCCTGAGATTAATCTCGGGTTGCACAAAGCAAAATAATTAACGATTAGTTAATCGGTTGTTTTCAATCCATGATTAATGTTTATTCTAAACTTATTCTCAATTTGTAAATGAACAATTCACTAAATATAACTATTTTTTACCTTATATATTATAATGAAAACTGATTAACTAATCGTAAATTATTTTGCTTTGTGCAACCCGAGGTTAATCTTAGAGTTAGAAAAAAAAACATTTTTTTTCGTCTTTTTTTACATTATTTGATGTTGACATTTTTATTCCTAGTCAGTTGTTTCAATTTTTGAATACTTATTGTTGACGACATCTAAAACTCACGGTGTTTCTATCATAACCGATAAAATTGCCATATTTCTTTAATAAAGTAACTGAAAGTATGTATGTATTTCTAAGACCTATTTCACACATATACGGTTTCATTCGGTTCGGTTCGTTTTCGGTCGCTGCCGACAAGTGTGAAACGGTGATTCAGTTTGTATTCGGTACCTAATAGAAACCGTACATAACCGAATACTCCCTCCACACGAACAGTTTAGTTTCTGTTTTAATCTGATAGCGAGTGTTATTTTTTTTAAGTTTTGTCGCTGATTTTCTAATAAAATGAGCGGTTTTCCAGATGTTGATGTGGATCGTCTTCATGCTCTTTAGCTTCGGGAAAATAGTGTAGAATGCTCCAAATTCCTGCTGTAAAGTGATGAGAGGGTGCTCCCAATGAATTCTAGTATTCCTCCTTCGTTTTTTTTATTTTTTTATAGAGAAACAACATGGCAACAACTTGCTTTCTCTCCATGATAACTTTACTGAGTTTACAGAAAAAAATAAAACCTAATATGAACCGTATGAGAACCGTGTATGTGTGAAAGGGTTTGATTCGTTTTCGGCTGAAACCGAAAACGAACTGAACCGAATGGAACCGTGTATGTGTGAAACAAGGCTAAAAAATACCTCTCTCTATCTTTTCGTAGCTTATGATAATTCGGAAATTTTTTTAAATACCGGTATCCCGGTTTTGAACTTAAAAATACCGAAATACCGGTATTGTATTCACTATACGTGGCAAATAAAGCCAAAACGCTGCACTTTGATTGGAGTATGCCACTTTTTGTGGTCATACATAAGGTCAAAAGAAAGATTTTCAGATAGGGAGCCACTTTAAAATCTGTGTAGAACACTGTTATATGGGCTATCAAAGATAACAACCCCCATCGGTGTTATAAAATTAGCATTATCTCATTATCACATTATGTACATAATTATGTACATAATGTACAATGTAACAAATAAATCACGTTGATTGCCTGTAACTTTTGATACGTTTAATTGAGAGAATGACTTTGTAGACACATTTGTAGACGCTTTTTTAGAGAATTTAATCTTCTACAAAATAATGTCCTTAAAAGAATTCATCACTTATCATGAATCAGTAATACCAACTTTAGTACTAAAGAATTCATTTCGATAAATGGGAAACGGGACCCCCCTTGTGGCACCTCTTTAAATTGAACTACAGGGTAATCCTTCAGTGAGGATATAAGAGTCATTCCACGTCAAGCGGGACAGTTTTTGACCTCATGTTTTCTGATTTGGCTATAATTTTTTTTACAGCTTCTTTGGACCCAATTTATATGTCAAACAATTTTTATTTTATTTTTATCACCCCTAGTTTAGAAGTTACAAGGGGTTGAAATTTCGGAAAAACGGCAAAAAATCGAAAACATGCTCTCCTTTAACTGTTTATATCTCCGGTTCTATTCATCCTACAGATTTCAACAAAAAAACATTTTGAAGCTCTTGAATGTCACTTTAATAACGTATTTATTTTATTGTTATAAACAATTTAATTTATTTGTTATAGACAATTATATAATTTAAATGTGGTTTTCAAGGCGAGAACACGCTTTGAAAATTTTGAAAAAAATATCAGCGTATTCCTTGATCAATTCTCTATAAAACTGCTGAGTTACAGAATGGAACTCCGATAGGAATTGTCTCAAAAAAAAGTGATTTGTACGAAAAACAGCGCACGCGCGCATATTCGCACGGCTTGTGTCGCGGTATTGCTCAGTAAAGGAAGAATTTTGACATGGTCATGGTTGATTATTATAGATTTTGGTGCAGAGAATTCGAAAAAAATACCTAGGACTGGCGAACAGTGGTGCAACACCCTTAAAAATAGGGTTGAAGGGGGAAAACCCCGTTTGCAAGTGATTTGCAATTTATCTCAAAATCCAAAGTGACAACGGGGTATTTTTATGGTTGATACTTATTGGGGACACTAAGACAAATCGCATATACTTAGTTTAAGCAAAAACGTGGAATGACTCATATGTAGGTCAAAAACTAACGCATTTCTTAACGAGAACAAAATATTATTTTTTTGACATACTCTCCTTAACGTTTCATTTTTACAACTAATTTTAAAATAATATATTTACACCTATCATCATTGTTTGTAATTCTCCGAGAAATTCATTGATATCCATTTTTCCTTCTTCATACATATCAAGTAGAAGGTCCAAGAAGCATTCTGGCCTCGATTGATTTTGTGAATTTGTTTTTCTTTCTTCCAATCTCAGTTGAATTATCTAAATTAAAAATTTTATTATTATTATTCATTCAAATATACAGGCTGTCTCATTTTAATCTATCACCAAATTAAATTAATTTTATTAATAAAAGTTGTATGGTTTTGAAGGGGAACCAAAATGGCGTTAATTTTTGATTTGGTGGACATCTTCAAGGTAAACCATTTTTGTTTTCAAATGGAAACCTATATTTTTTATGACGGTATCTTATTTTATGGAAAAAAAACTTAATTTTTAGTGTGACTTTTTTTCTTTGACATTTAACAATATTAACCCATTACTTTTTTTCTTCGATTTTTTTGATAATGTTCTCGCATATTTTTGAAAATAGAATCCATTATATCAGAAGGAAAAAATCGAAAACATAATGCCCTATAATAGTACCTACAATAAAAATAAATTTTTTGAACACAAAAATTCCATCATAAACGAAATTTGGTACATACGTAGTTTTATACCTAAACTTTAAGAAACCGTTGAGCGTAGTCGACTATGGGGTGCAGTGGTGGTTTTATAGGGGGTGAAAATATGTTTTTTCATAAATAACATCAACATGGCTTATTTTATTGAAAAATATTTTAAATGTTTTTTTGTAGCTCTGTCTTAGACCTTTAATTTGTTTTTTATTTTATTCCAATACAATAAAAATTGACCGAGATACTGCCGTTAAAATCTGACCTGTTTATGAGCGAAGCGTGATAACTCAACTTTTGTCTCAGTTCCCTTTTATAATTCGCGCTGTTATTACACTGATCCATCAATTTTAAAGCATTTTTTGCATCTGAATTAAATTCTTTTTTCGTTGGTATCAATAAAATTACAAAATCTTGAAAATTAAGAAAGATATAACGGTTTAAAGGTAAACAAAAAACACAATATTTATGAAAAACTAATATTAAGTTTTGACAACCTTCGAGTTGAGAAAAAAAAACAAATTCTATTGATAAATCCATATTTTTGATTGGTCTTAATTTGAATAGTAATTGAATAAAAAAAAATTCCAATGATATAATTATAAAGCACATACCATATCCTATTGATTCATCACTAGAATTTGTTTTTATCTCAACTCGAAGGTTGTCAAAGATTAATATAAGTTTTTCATAATTATTGTTTTTTGTTTAACTTTAATCCGTTATATCTTTCTTAATTTTCAAGATTTTGTAATTTTACTGATACCCGAGAAAAGAGAATTTAATTTGGATGCAAAGAATATAAATTTCCATTAAAATTTATGGATCAGTGCTATAGAAGCGCGAATTATAAACGAGAACATTTTTTGTTTCAATCGTTAGATAAAAAAAATAGGGGGGGATAGATTAAAATGGGACATCCTGTATAAATATCAATTGTCTTACTTTCATAGTAAGACGCTTAAGATCATCTATATGGTCTTGAAATTCTTTGTGATGTTTGGAAAAAGTAAATAAAAATTCATTCAGTCGCCAAAATTTAAAAATCCTTCGAAAAGCTATATCTAAGATCCTGTAAAGAATATTAAATAAATAAAAACACCTGCCAAGTAAATGCACAGTACTTCTTCGTACTGAATTCACCAAGAAATTATTAATATATAATTATATATACAGGGTGAGTCATTTTAATTGACCACTCGAAATAACTCGCGCGGGAAGCACGATCGAGACAAACTCTTCGGCCAAAATATGTAGGGTTCGAAGGGGGACATCCAATGGTGACCTTGGATTTGACCTGGAACGTGACCTTAAAAATCATTTGGAAATCAACTTTGGTTTTTTAAATGAAAACACCCTTTTTCGACCCCGGCAATGAAAAGAGCGGGAAATTTTACGTCCAGATATGACCTTTGACCTTTCCGCCAAGATAAAATTTTCCACTCTTTCAATTTGCGAGGTCAAACGAGCGGGTCCCATTCAAAAAACCAAAGTCAACCTTCAAATGACCTTCAAGGTCACGTTCAATGTCAAACCAAAGCCAAAGTTGGAAAGCTGGGAAAAATCCAGAAACTTTTACACTCAATCTTTTTTCAAAAGACGCAATCAAAGCGAGCTAGAGTCCCGTTAACCAAATTAGCAAGATCTGACCTTGACTGCAAGGTCAAATTTAAGGTCATATCTGAACGTAAAATTTCCCACTCTTTCCATTGCCGGGGTCAAAAAAGGGTGTTCCCATTTAAAAACCAAAGTTGACCTTCAAGGTCACGTTCAAGGTCAAATCCAAGATCACCATTGGATGTTCCCCTTCGAACCCTACAACTTTTGTCCGACGTGTTTGTCTCGATCGCGCTTCCCGCGCGAGTTATTTCGAGTGGTCAATTAAAATGACTCATTCTGTATAAAGTATTCATATGAAGTACACATAATTCTGTTTTTACACGGTAGATACGTTCTAGAAAAAATCGTGTAAAAAAATACATAAAAAAAGGGGATTAGTTCCATATCCTTCAACCGTGTAAAAAGTAGGTAAACTGAAATGATTCATACAAAAAAAATATAAATTAAATTTTTATGTGCATTCATGCACAGTTTATTTCATAAAAATAAAAGGCAATTCAATTCTTAAAGTAAATTAAAACAAATTAAAAATCATCAAAAATTCAGAAACAAAAAGTTAAAAACAGTCAAGATGATGAAAATAACATAGGTATAGCTCTATTCGCTATCATCATCGGATATCATACGTGATCGCTTGTAGAGCTGGGCGCGTGAGTAATTTTTGCTCACGATCACGAACGTTCACGACCAAACATTTTTTAGTCACGGTCGCTCAATCACAGTCTCAGAAATAAAAATCACGATCACGCACGCTCACGAATTGTATTTTTTTACTCACGCCCGATCACGCACGGCGAGTCACGGTCGTGACACGATTTAATAATAGGAAATAAATAAAATGTTTAAATCATTTTTTTTCGTGCAATATAAAATGTGTATACTTTATCCCACAAAAAACATTTCATGTAAAATGTTGCCAAGACGAGAGACCATGTGGTTCACACTGTCAAAAAGTTATCAGATCTCATGTAGAGCCAACTAGGGATTGCAACCCCGGGAACCCGCCTAATAATTTGATCTCGAAATCCCGGGATTAGAGACACATAAATACCGGGATTTCGGGATTTTTTTATAAATGAATTTGCATGTGCATTCTGTTAGAAAGTGAAATTTTTAAGTTTGGCGCCAATACATCTGGTTGCAATAAAGACGACCCTTCTAGAAACTGTACACTTGCAAGGGTCTACTGGCTGCATTGTCTTTTCCAAGAATGTGTAAAAAAAACGCATTTTAACAAATTTTAAGGATCGGTATACAATATATTTACCGTTTACGTTAAGGGTGTATAAAGCTATCGACATATAGAACTACGAGTAACAACACCACAGTGACTTCTAGTATCTGATTACATTTCTTTTTTCATAGATCTGAATATCAAATATTTATGGCCGTAATATCGTAATAACCACTGACTTGTAAAGTATCTACACAGTATAGATTTTGAACGGTGAATTATTAGTAGTTAATTATTATGGTCAAAAATAGTTAAATGTGTTAATAAAAAATATGTGGAATTAAATAATGAACAAGAATTTTCTGTGCAGTGAAAATACTTTTTTGCGGGAAGTTAATGGCAAATTTGCAAAATGCAAAAGATGCAAACAAAGAATTATGATTCAACAAATGGACTTGTACGCATTTAAATTCTATTTATAAAATCAATTTATTATTTTTCCACGAAAGTTCACTGTATGTATATTTTTCATAATCATACGTAAAACCGTAAGAACACATTTCAAAATTAGTTTACAAGTTATTAAATGGTTAAATAATTTTTTTACAAAATAAATTCTAATCCCGGGATTCCGGGATTTGAAAATGGTCCAATCTCGAAATCCCGGGATTAAAAATTTTGATCGGGATTGCAATCCCTAGAGCCAACCAAGCTTCTAACTCTACACGCCCAAACTCTACAAGCTCGAACTTCACAAGCTCTACACCTTAGTCAAAATATGTGGCTTGGCCATTTCGTTACTATCTAGTGCAGCGGTTCTTAAACTTATGTCGTCTGGGGACCCCTTTTTTGAACAATTATTTTTCAGGGACCCCCATTCCTCATAGAAAAACAGAAAAGGTCGTCAGATACTAATTAATCACTGATAAATTGAAATATAAAAGTACTTTATGTAAATTAATTTTTGCCAAAAATGTTTCACGGCCCCCCGTAAAAGTTTGGCGGCCCCCCGGGGGTCCGCGGACCCCAGTTTAAGAACCACTGATCTAGTGAACTAAATTTGCATTAATTTAATTATATTAATAATTAATATTTATATTTAATAATTAATATTATTAAATAATATACATTCTTAACAAATAATCAATAGATAAAAAAAGTAAAGTGCAGTTAAACAATTTATTCCATTTTATACATATGGAAACGTCCCGACAAGCACAGAGAATCTTCTCGACGTTTCCATATAAGCCGGGGAACGCTAGATTAGCAACAGAATGTTCCCGACACTCAGAAGTTTCCAGAAACATAAGAGCGACGATATAAAAACCCCGCCTTATGCAGCGGAGAGCCAGAGTGTATCAGTACGCACTAGAGATGTAACGAATGTATGATTTTAAACATTCGCGAATGCGAATGCGAATGCGAATATTAACGGCCGACATTCGCGAATGCGAATGCGAATGCGAATATTGACTTTTTTTTTTAATTAATGTATTTTTTTTTTAATTAATGTTGTAGTATTCATATTTTACATATTCAGCTAGCTAGGATAATTACTTTTATGGAAAAAAATTAATTATTATTAATTATTGTTTGTTGAGTTCAAAATATTCCTAATTAATAAAATAAAATAAATAACATTAAATTGTTGGTGTGTTTAAGTTCTTTGAAAATTTGTTTAAGAAAGACAGAATCTTTGTTTTTGGCTTTTTAAAATAGAATATTATAAAAAATGTCGATCGAGTTTAATACTTTCAGAAGAGTTCTGAAAATGTTCACTGCAATATGTGACGAAACATTGACCGATAACACGACCAAACCAATGCGGCTTACACCCAGAAGCCAAGATCCATGTCGAGTTTAATAAAAATTGAATTGTTAATTAATGTTAAGTTTTGAAAATTCCAATCATTAAATAAAAACAAATTACAAAACACTATAGATACCACATTATTTATTTATTGGTACTGAAATTTATATTCATTAAGGGGTTACATACAGTCAGAAGGCCAAAAAAAAGTGTTTTTTCAAGAATTTTTTAAGAGAAGACTTTTATAATTTATCAATGTAAAAATTTGTACATACTATATTACGGCAACTTTTAATTGTATTTTAACATTTTTTATTTGTAAATATAATAATTTCGAATGCTGTTACAGCTGTTCTCCAGGAGGTCCTCTCAAAAAAGGCGCCTTGCAGTGACCATGATATTTCTGGACTGCATCTTTTAAAATAAAAAACCCAAACGAATTTCTTTAAAGTAATGTATAATCTTGTATTTAATCGAAGGAATAACCAAAATATTTTTTTTTGACAAAATGGCGGCTTCTCAAAAAAAAATATCGATTTTCGACAAAAATTTGACTTTAAATTGTTTATAAAAAAATAAATATTTATCGGTGAGATAAAATCTTCGATTAATTACTAAAAAATATTCTTAAGAAACTTGTGTTAAAATTTGAGATTGATCGGTTCAACCGTTTCCGAGGAATAGTGGTCACCGACTTTATAAACACAGATTTGAGAAAAACGCGCTGCCGCTCCGACCTCCTACATTCAAACACTCTGAGACGTCTTTACAAATATGCGTGTAACTTCGAAAATAATCGCCGGATTGACTTGAAATTTTCTGTGTGTGTATTTAAATATATGTAAATTACGAAAATGAAATAAAAAAATCGATTTTTTGAAAATTCTAACTGTATATAACCCCTTAATTCCGGCCTCTTACTTTCAAACGCTCTGAGACGTCTTTACAAATATGCGTGTAACTTCCAATATAATCGCCGGATTGACTTGAAATTTTCTGCGTGTGTACTTAAATAAATGTACCTACATTACGAAAATGAAATAAAAAAAATTAATTTTTTTGAAAATTCTAACTGTATGTAACCCCTTATGAAACTGTCAGCTAGTGTCTATTAAATACAAAAAAGTACTATTCTAGAAGAAATTAACGATATAGTGAACCATACATGACTTCCATGTCCCATAGGTGGGGGGAGGGTGAATATTTCCAAAACCCTTAATTCGATTAGCCCCAAAATCAATAGGTTTGGAGTACTCACTAAGACAAACATCCATTTATTTCAGAACATGGAAGTAAAAATAAATATTGTCTCTTCCTAAGTTCTTAAAAATAATTATTGAATATAAGTAAAAGATAAAAAAAAAATTTTTTATTATTACAAAAAAAAGGAATATTCGCAAAAATATTCGCACTTTTTTTGCGAATGCGAATGCGAATGTTTAAAAATGTGCGAATATTCGCGAATGCGAATGCGAATGCGAATATTCGTTACATCGCTAGTACGCACACACAGTACGATCGACGCTGAAAACACAAACACGTCCGACGCGCACCAACCGCTTTAGAAGAGAAGGGAGCGAACAGTGCAGTTACACATCCACGCGCAGACGAGAGAAGACTGCGGCACAGCGTACATCTCCATTGTTACAATATTTACACTATTGTTGTTATCATTGTTATTTGTTCTGTCATATATTCTGCATAATAAATATAGTCTTTGTTGTAACCGTATATATTCTATATATACCTGCAACCCGGCTATCCTACATACATTTATTGAAAATTAATTACATTACAAGACTACAAGTGCTAACTACATACAATAATAATAATAATAAATACAATAATAATAAATTTTTCACTACCCATGTGAATGTAGCGAAATGGCCAAGCCACATATTTTGACTAAGGTGTAGGCTTGTGAAGTTCGAGCTTGTATACAAGCTCGAACTCTACACGCCCTAACTCTATAGAGTTAGGGCGTGTAGAGTTAGAAGCTTGGTTGGCTCTACATGAGATCTGATAACTTTTTGACAGTGTGAACCACATGGTCTCTCGTCTTGGCAACATTTTACATGAAATGTTTTTTGTGGGATTTCACTTCTTTTTGTAAGTTGCTTATGACAATATTTTTTTATTTTAAATCAGTAGGAAAACGATTACAGATGTCATTAATTTAAGGTCGAAACGCACTAGAGCGGCTCGACGCTTCACTACACTACACTACGCGTCGCAACAAAATATTCTATTTAGGCCCGGTATTATAAAGAAATTGCATGCAAGCAAATTTGTTTCCATGCAAATTTGCGATTTTCAAACGCTATCTACTAGGAGTCAAATGTAAATGACAACCAATCACAGATTGTATTTTTAAAATTTGACTCCTAGTAGATAGCGTTTGCAAATCGCAAATTTACATGGAAACAAATTTGCTTGCATGCAATTTCTTTATAATACCGGGCATTAATGTTTTAAATGAACCTAGTCGCACATGGGCGACACTACGCTGCACGGTGCGTTACGTGCGATTGGTTAAAAAAATGAAGTGTAGTGTAGTGAAGCGTCGCGTCGCGTCGCTCTAGTGCGTTTCGACCTTTAAGGGGGATAGCCACTGTGACGGGTAAAAAACTTGTCAATGTTTGGGAATTTTTTTCACAGATATAACTAATTATTTTTGAATCAGGTAAAGGACATTTTATTAAGTATATATTCAACTTATTTAATATAAATTTTTATTGAAAAATATTAAATATTTACAAAGTTATGAGCCTCGATGCGACGACCAAAAAAAATATTTTTGTCTATGGTCGACTCGAAATTTCGAGAAAGGTTGTATTAAAAAATTAATAAAAATTTTATCAATATCTATATGAATGTAGCTATCGTTGCACGTAGCCGTTTTTTTTTATTTTATTTTTTCACAAAATGGCGATCGTTTGAAATTTTTTTTCATTTTTAAGACCTATTTTTTTTAATTCGAGCGGTTTTAAAAATAGTAATTATCAAAATTTCAAAAATCAGCTACGTGCAACGATAGCTACTACAATTACGAAAATTATTAAAAAAAAAAATTGAAATCGGTTTATTAGTCTTTGAGGAATCGTTTCGACCAGGTCGAAAAATGTCATTCCCGAGATAAACGTGTTTAATGTTTTTGTTGTCATAACTGGCTGTGCTACCTCGTCTCACTAAATTAACTGTAACTCCGTCAATTTTCAAAATTTAAACTCAATTTTTTGTATACATATTTATGAATATGTAAACTTAAAAAAAATCTAAGAAAAAAAAATTATATTTTTTTTCCGTCACAGTTGTCATCCCCCTGTTTTTATTATGGCATAACCGGCCGCGCTACCTCGTCTTACTAAATTGACTATTATTCCGTCAATTTTCGGAATTTAAACTCAATTTTTTGTATACATATTTATGAATATGTATACTTCAAAAAAATGTACAAAAAAAATTTTTTTTTTCTTTTTTTCCGTCACAGTGGCTATCCCCCTTAATGCAATATTTAGTCCAGTAACTTTAGGTTTTCACTAGGAATAAATTCGCATAGAGCTGAATTTTTGTATACACCTTCGTTTTGCCTTTATAAATAAGTTACCAAAAGTCCCCATCGATCCCCTGTGAGCATACTTTTTTACAGCCCACACAAGGTGCTAACAATTAGTTTTAGCTAGATATCTCTGTATATATTGTCTCTACGACTAAAATAGTTATTATCAAATAGAAAGATTAGAAAATTATCTACAACAAAGATCTGATACATTTTTTCGTACAAGTAATTGTTTTCACGTAGTATGGGGGTATTCTAGTCTAAAAATGTAAAATATCGATTTTATTTTTTTGCATTTTTTTAATAAATAGGAGTTCAAAAAAGATATGTACAAAACCCTATACCCAAATTCCCAAAATTGACGAAGTTATAGTGGATTGAAAGAAATATGTAACATTGAATAGCCAACTATACGTAAACTTTGAACGCGTTTTTCTCGAAACTGAAAACTGAAATTGGCTTCCATAATAACTCAAGATCTACTGAACCGATTGACTTCAAATTTTCTGTGTACATAAGCTATTACTATCTGTAACAGAATTGAGTAAATTAAATATTTTTGTTTTACGGGCAATGAAAGATTGAAAAAAATAGTAACGAAAATTCTATAGATACTTTTCTCAACACCGCCATTTTTTTAATTTTCAATTTTTTTTTTAATTTTTTATCACCCTCTATAGCCACACTTATATAGATAAAGAAATTTATTGGTTTTGTTTTTTCGGATGAACAGAAAAGCTATAATCATGGCAATCATTTGGAGACGTTTTTTTCACGTTGTACGTGGTTCCTGTACAAGCGTAATAATTACTTATTATTATATTTTTTTTAATTTGTATAGCTTATCAAAACTTATATAAAAGTATATACAAAAAATCTATAGTAAAAAGTTTTATACTTTTTTGTCAAAAAATTCCCAAAAAAATCTTAATCAATATTCATTTCTATATTATATTAATATAACATATACTTTTTGGATATTGTAAATATTATGACAAATGTGTGAGGTGCCAAATTTTGTCAGTAGTTAGAACATACAAAGATGTATATTTTCTGCAAACTCCCTAGTAAAGTAGGCCCTGGAACACCCTCATCGAATAACCCAAAATATCGTTGTATAAGGATTTTATAAACAGACTGTATCTAATAAACGGAATGTCCGACCAATATCGTCTTTCACATATAAGACAGTTAATTATTTTTTACAATATTTTGATAGTAAAAATTAACGAATTGTTTTCAAAATGGCGGCCAAACATTAAATTTTTCATAAAAAAAAATATTTTTTTTAGTTTCACCGTAATTTTGAAAGGCATACAATTTAATTTGGATAAAGTATTAATAAAAAGGTTGTAGAAGATTAAATTATCTGTCTAAAATGTGAAAAAAGATGTTGGTCGGACATTCCGTTCACTAGATACAGCTGTTCACAAAATCCGTATATAACGAAAATTTGAGGCCTTCGATGGGGATGTTCCGGGGCCTACTTTGCTAGGGAGTTTTCAGAAAATACACATGTCGGTATACTCTAACTATTGACAAAATTTGGAACCTCGCACATTCGGCATAATATTTACATTAGTCAAATATTCTACATTTCTTGAGTTAGTAGTATTTGCTTAAGTCGTCACCTTTGCATCCAGTTTCCGTGAAAATTATAGTTCGTATGAAAAACTATGAATAACCTTTTTTGTAGAGAATTTTCTAGTCTTCCCATTATTATATGACTTTTACTATCGTAATATCTATAAATACAGAGATATTTACATAAAACTAATTATTAGCACCTTTTGAGGGCTATAAAAAAGTATGCTCACAAGGGATCGATGGGGACTTTTGGCATATTATGTATAAAGACAAAAAGAAAGTGTACACAAAAATTCAGCTCTATGCGAGTTTTTTCCTAGATACAGCTATTTTTCGTCTAAATGCTCTGGACTAATTCTGTTCTGACAGAATTTATTTTTGTCTGTTTCTATGGTAACAAGAACTCTAGCATCAAAATTTGCGAAAGTCTCATACAAACTTCCATCCCCTAGTTTAAGGGGTTGGGGGGGGGGGGGTAACATTATCAAAAAGTATCATTCTCAAAATATCACGGACTCACGCATTCACGCACGACAAAAATGTACTCACGCACGGTCACGCACGATTGTTTTATTTTTACTCACGATCACGCACGCTCACGATCCAATATTTGAAAATCGCTCACGCCGGGTCACGGCCGTGACCCGGCCCGCACCCAGCTCTAATCGCTTGCATAAGACTGGTTCAAAATCGCTACAGCTTATATACACTCACGGAAACAATTAAAGGACCACTTGATTTTGTCGAAAAAATTGCTCATTTTCAGAGTAGTGCCAATAGGTCAAATATTATTATTTTTTTACATATAGGGTATGAAAATTGAAGGAAATTTTATATTCTTTTCAAATTCAGGAGTATTTTTGTGTTATTAAACGTTTTTTTATGACCAAACCGCGGATGAATAAAAAATAAAAAATTTGATTTTTTTTTGCAATTTTGAAAGTTGCACACGGGGATGTTTAATTTTTTTTTTCAACTTTTATGATAGACATTTTTTAGGAAATTTTCTCTGTTTTAAAAAGCTGTTTTCAAAAAAAAATTAACATTTTTTAATGTTGCGATATCTGAGTTTGAATGAAAAAAGTACCAAAATGTTTTAAATGACCATAAAAAGCCTAATTTGGGTCATACAAAAAGAAAAAAAAAAAAAAAATTCAATCTTAAGGAATAACCTATTGTCTAGTGGTATTTAAAAAATGATTCATTTTAACTAAACCCTTCAAATACGGAAAACAAATTCATGTTCGAAATTAAATAATCCTGAAAAAATGACCCTTTTTAAATCTTAATTATAATGTTTAGAACATATTCAGAAATTAAGTTCTATGAAAGAACATGAAAATTCGACATGTTACCTTCAATGTAAATAAAGGTTCCAATAAAAATCTTTTAATTTGGCTGAGATATAGCTTTTTGAACTTTTCGCATACGTTTAGGACTTGACCGTACTTTTTACAACAAATTTTTCTTTGAGATTTTTTTATCGTAAAATAATCAACTTTTGAGAAAATTTGTAAGAGGGGAAAAGTTTTTGTGTTTTGTAAAAGAATATTCATAATTTTTTTCAGATGTTTTGTATCAATATTATGGGATCATGTTTATTTTTAATAGGGTATTTTATTCATTCAAACTCGAATACCTCTGTATCAAAAAATATGACAAACATTTTTTAAAAGCATTTTAAAGCTGAGAAAATTGACTAAATGATGGCTATCTTGAAATTATAAAAAAAATCAAACCTACCCGTGTGAAACTTTCATAATTGCAAAAATGAATCATTTTTTTTAGTCAACTACGCGTGGCCACAAAAAAACGTAGTTACTTTAAGCGAATTAGTGGTTGAATTAAATGAAAACTTATTGAATTTTACAAACCGAGAGTATTTAACTAAGTGTTATTGAATGATTTTTCATCTTCACAATGCACTTGAATTAAAATTGAAAAATTGGATGTTTTGCAATTATGAAAGTTTCACACGTCTATAATATTTTCTATAATATTTTAATACCATTGGTACAACCAATGGTATTAAAACAGTGATGATATTATGAAAATTATCTTGGACTAACTGTAACGAAAAAATCAAGCGAAAATTTTGAAATCGGAGAACATCTTGCTTCCCTTTGAAAAATGGTCGCAAAGCTTCTTGTATCTTTCAGATATAGCGAGGAAACAAATTAAATAGTATATTTATACATACCGAAAAATACTTCTTGATATAATATCATACTCATCAAAATTTAAAGAATTAGTTTTGGTTATCACCTCTAAAAATAAATATTTCATTAAACAGCGCCACAAAAAAAAGTATCGTGAGCAAGAAACTAGGCCCCTATTGGTTTTATGATATATGGTTTTTTACCCACTGATTACAAATCCAAAGGCTATTTTGTCTAACTGGTTCTAGTGTTTATCATATAATTTTTTTTCGGATTACAATCAAGTAAAGAGCATATAGCCTTGGAACCAGGCGGCATATGAATTAATGAATAACACTAATAAAATAATAGTGAATAATACCTATCCCACTATAATTTATTGTGTTGCTTAATTATGTCTTTTACTTTCTTATACTATATATAAACATGAAATATAGTATAATATAAGTAAGTATTGTAAAGTCGATTTTTTTCGAAATTCGGATTTTGATGGAATTATCAATTTTGACCTTCCCTGAATCCATTCTGACTATTTTCGCCATGATGTCTGTGTGTCTGTCTGTCTGCAGACGCTGTAACTCAACTTTTTGACCCCCCCCCCCACGTAACGCCATGTAACAAAAACCTTCGACCCCCCCCCCCGCGTAATGTTACGTAACACAGTATCATTATGTTTTTTAGATATTTCAGCTTGAATTAGACATTTTAATAAATATCGGTTAATCGTCCAACAATGTTTAGTTTTTATTTGTATATGAATTAATATTACGTAACATTTGAATATGACCCCCCATCCCCCATGTAACAAAATAGCTGGACCCCCCCTAAAAGCGTTCCCTAATATTTGTCTTGTAGAGTACCTACTTGTGCCATGTTTCATTCGGTGAATACAAATTATTTTACAAATTTTTCCACCCCCTAACACCTTAGGGGTTCTTCTTCTTCTTCTTCATGGGTTTCTTGTCAATTGGATTTTCTCCTTTGCTGACAGCTCCTTCGTGTTATTTGAATTGTTGTTGTGTTGTTATTGTGTATTTATTGTGTTTTGTTAGTAATGACTAGAAGCACGGGGACACAAGATGGATGGGGATGTGCTTATGGGCCGATCATAGCAGGTATGCACAAACAGGGTGGCCATGTACATGGGATTGGGGTGGGGTGCTACTAGGGTCTTGTCAACAATGAGGGAGATTCTAAATTCTTATATTTATTATATTAAATTTTGGGAAATGCTTAAATAATTGTTTCATTATTTATATTGTATGTTCGATAAGTTTCAATTAAATGCGAACAAAAAAATATTTTTTTATATAAACTTTAACACCCTGTTTTAACCCTGTAGGGGTTGAATTTCGAAAAACCCTTTCTTAGTGGGTGCTTACATCATTAAAGGAAGGCACCTACGAAATTTCACGTTTCTAGGTCCATGGGTTTGGGCTGTACGTTGATATATGAGTGAGTAAGTGAGTGAGTGAGTGAGTGGTTAAGGACAAACTCTTTTATAGATATAGATTATTCAATTGCGTCATATGCCACCTGGCCTGCAGACTAGTATACATAAATACAAAAAAAAATGTGGAAACTATGCAGCATGTACAATATTTTAGAAAATTAGATACAATTCCTAATACAGGATGGCCCAAAAGACACAACATCATTTTAGAATTGAATAACTTTTTTATTTCGTAATAATTCACTATTATTTTTTCATAAATAGAAAACACACTTCTTAGAAATAAAGTTTATTTTGTTTTGAAAATTAAATCTTTCAAATACCCTCACAGAAGGAGTATAGATAGTTAATTTTAAACCGTCGGAATAAACGAAGTTTATGTGGTGGTTTTCTGTCCGAATTTCTCCATAATTAATTTTCAATGCTTTAATAATAATTTGAAATCAAATTAAAAAAAAAATTAATTGTAGAAAGTTATTTGAATTTAAAATGGTGTTATGACTTTGGCCCCTCTGTAATACCTATATTTCAAAATAAAAAATATGTAAAAAATGTATCTTACTCATAAAAAAATCAAGCGTCAAACGTTCAATATATTTATCTAAATCTTCTTCTGACCAATGTGTTTTCTCTTTTAATATTTTGATAAAACTTTCTGAGATGTTGTCAAACACTTGGACGTGATTATCGCACATGAGTTTTGAAAAAAATGGAGAAAAATGTTTTCTCTGAATTTTCCATATATGTCCTGTAAAAACATTTACCAAATTAATGTACAGTACATCAAAGTTTAGTTAAGAATGTTAAGATTATAGAACAATTAACTGCCATTATTTAATTTTTTACAATTTTATTTTAATTAATTTCTTAATACGCGTCTGATTATTTTTTCGTTTATTTTTAGTCTAAATTAAATATTTCTGTTATGCAAACGTTAAAATGACACTTAAAATATCGAACAAAAAAAATACCACTCCTCTTTCTAAACACGATTTTTATGATTTTAAATGGGACCGTCGCACTATGGAAAATTTATTAACAACAGCATATCATAAATGTTTTTTACTAATGTCGCTACTGACATTATATTTTTATTTTATTTAATAGTCAATCTTTACTATAATGCAGGAATTTCACATAATTTTATGTAAAAAAGACTATTTTTGAAGCCTCACTGTACATAATTTTTGTGAATGTTCAATTCAAACCTGTTCGCTTCATCACTTTAAAAGTTAATTTTCTATAAAACTTTGTAGGAATAAGTATAATGTATTATACATTTCTGAAAAGCTCATTTTATGGAGATTTTAGGACAATTTTACATTTGTAATTATACGGTTTAGTTTACGAGTAATTAATTAAACAATAAAATAAGAGAACAAAAATAAATTCTTCAAGTTCACCGAAACTTTTGGCAGTCACCCACGCTTTATATTCAATATAGATTTGTAGCCTAGGTGTTTATTAAAAACATGTATAAAAAATCAGGTGCGGAAACGTGCGGTTTCCGAAGTTATCGAAAAAAATGTCAGAAAACTGCAATTTATCGTGGTTTCAAATTTTGTCTATTTATAACAATAGTTTGGTGTATGTTTTTAATTTATTATCAATTATTTATTGATACCACGGCCTTATAGTATTTTTGCACTAATTTTGCGGTGAAAAAATTAACGGCAATTAATGCACACTACCCCTTCTGTAGTCATTCTCACTACGATTTATAAAAAAAGTTATTTCAAAATTTTCGTGACTGAAAGGTTAAATTCAAAAAGTTATTTGACATTTTTTATTGCATTTTAGGAGACCTATCAAATGACACTCCACTCAATGGCGTAAGTGGGAAAAAAGTGTGAGTTCACTTTTCAGTCTATGAAAGTGGGGTCCAAAATATTTTTAACAATGTTCATTATAATTTTCATTAAAGTACTAATTAAAAGCTAAATCCTGGAATTTTTTCAGATTTTTTGAATTGATAGTTTAGAAAATAGAGGGGGACGTTTTCATAATGACTTTAAAGAGTAAATAAATCGTGATTGAAGGGTTAAAATCAAAAGGTCCTAATACATGTTTTGTTGAATTTCAGGAAACCTTTCTAACGATACCCCACTCAATGGGGTAGGTGAAATTTTTTTGAAAACATTTCATTTTATGGAAGTGGGGTTTAATTTTTTTTTTCCAAAAATCTTATCATTTCTATTTTTGGGACATCAATTTACGACCGTATACCAAATTTCATCTTATTATGTCAAAATTTTTCAAGACGGACGGACGGACGGACGCTAGCAATAACGTTGATACTAAAAAATATGTTAGTTAATTACCTATGACCTATGCCTATGAAACGGACTCATTGTGATTTCTTTAGTTACGTTACTTTGGAAGTTATAAGATAATCTTAAAACAAAGATTCTTTATTTTAAGAACTACCCTAAAAAAACATTTTTAAACACCCTGTAGCTTGAAGAAAAATTCTCCCTTCCCGTACATTTTTTTTCTCACAATGAGCCAAAGAATCAGCTCCTAAAATATCTATATCCCAAACCAGACCACCCTGTATAACTTACCTGGTTTAACAATCACAGAATTAAGAAAAACGTCTTTTAATGTTCCGTATATTAGTTGTGATTTATTTATACAATCTAATGAATTCAAAACAGTTTTTGCATCTTCTGGATTAATTATAAATACATACAGATTTGGTCCGGCCCAAACCTTTTTGGGTTTTTCATCTACACATAATTTCTCTATTAGATTTTGCGCCAGCTTGCTCTTATCTGAAAGATAATTTAAAAAGTTTAATAAAATCAATAAAAATTACCAAAAAATACTTATTGTTAGTCAATAATAGTGACGCACTAAAAAAAAATGGGAAGGGGAATTTTTTTGTTGTAAATATGTAATTTTTTTATCAATCACAATTGGTAAAAATAATAACATATAATGAATTATTTGAGGGGGGGTAACCCCTAAATTTCCCCTTTTCGGTGCGCCACTGGTTAATATGTAGAGTAAAGTCGGTATATATGGAATACCATTATTTTTTAGGTAAGCAAACTATGATTATTTCAAATCAACACTTATTATTTCATTGGACAGATAATTTAATCATTTGACGAGATCTGGCAGGCAAAAATACAATTTTTACATGTAAACAAAATAAAAATAAAAAATCTAAAACAATCGAAAATCAGCCTCTTAAAAAATGTGCATGTAATATGGACCACAGTGGTCCACATTACACGCTTGTTACCATAATACACGATTATCTATATTAGGTGGTTAAAGCATTTTTTTTTTAATTTTTGTTGTTTTTATTTCAAACTAATATGTTATCACTGTAAAAAAATAGCAGTGGCGTAGCAAAGAGTACGCGGACAAAACCTCCGTAATAGGCATTAGTGATGAGCAAAATCAGTCTTGGTCTTGAGTCTTGGTCTTGGTCTTGTAAAATTTCAAGACCAAGACCAAGACCAAGACTAGAGCAAAAAACCAAGACCAAGACCAAGACTCAATGAACAAGACTAAAACCAAGACTAAGAGAACAAGACCAAGAGTCTTGACAAGAGTCTTGACAAGAGTCTTGGTTTTTTTATCGTAAAAAACAAGCATTACAAAATACTATGGGGGTGGGGGTTATATGGAAAAAAAACATCTTACTTATAAGCTGAGATATTTACGATTTTAATATTATAATTGCGAAAGTGGATCTGTCTCTGTCTGTTTGCTATTTTTTCATTGCTAAACCGCTGAACCGATTTTGATGAAATTTTGCAGGGATATAGCTTACACCTTGAGAAAGGACATAGGCTACTTCGAATCCCAAAAATTCATCCCCTAAGAAATTGCAAGGGGGTGGAAATATTTGTATGGGAAATATTTCACCCCCTGTCACATATTAAGGGTTGTAATTATTTTCATCCGATCCGGCGGGAAAAATACTACGGGAGTGGGGGATTCTAAGGGGGAAAACAACCCCCTATCTCTCATAGGAACCGAGATATTTACGATTTTGTAAAATGAATGGAAACCAAAACAATAGAAAAAATATATATTTCACCCCCTTTCATATATGAAAGGTTATAATAAGTTTCATTCGATCTGGCGGGAAAAATACCATGGGGGTGGGGGTTCCAAGGAAAAAAAACAACAACTTATCTAACTTATAAGCCGAGATAAATTGATAAATGCGAAAGTGGATCTGGCTCTCTGTCTGTTTGCTATTTTTTCACTGCTAAACCGCTGAACCGATTTTGATGAAATTTGGCAGGGATATAGCTTACACCCTGAGAAAGGACATAGGCTACTTCGAATCCCAAAAATTCATCCCCTAAGAAATTGCAAGGGGGTGGAAATATTTGTATGGAAAATATTTCACCCCCTGTCACATATTAAGGGTTGTAATTATTTTCATCCGATCCGGCGGGAAAAATACTACGGGAGTGGGGGATTCTAAGGGGGAAAACAACCCCCTATCTCTCATAGGAACCGAGATATTTACGATTTTGTAAAATGAATGGAAACCAAAACAATAGAAAAAATATATATTTCACCCCCTTTCATATATGAAAGGTTATAATAAGTTTCATTCGATCTGGCGGGAAAAATACCATGGGGGTGGGGGTTCCAAGGAAAAAAAACAACAACTTATCTAACTTATAAGCCGAGATAAATTGATAAATGCGAAAGTGGATCTGGCTCTCTGTCTGTTTGCTATTTTTTCACTGCTAAACCGCTGAACCGATTTTGATGAAATTTGGCAGGGATATAGCTTACACCCTGAGAAAGGACATAGGCTACTTCGAATCCCAAAAATTCATCCCCTAAGAAATTGCAAGGGGGTGGAAATATTTGTATGGGAAATATTTCACCCCCTGTCACATATTAATGGTTGTAATTATTTTCATCCGATCCGGCGGCAAAAATACTACGGGAGTGTGGGGTTTTAGGGGGAAAAACAACCTCCTATCTCCCATAGTAACCGAGATATTTACCATTTTGTATAATGATTGTAAACCAAAACAAATGAAAATATATATATTTCACCCCCCTTCACATATGAAGGGTTGTAATAAGTTTCATTCGATCTGGTGAGAAAAATACTATGGGGGTGGGGGTTATATGAAAAAAAACAACACCCTATCTTACTTATAAGCCGAGATATTTAAGATTTTAATATTAATGTCTGTTAAACATCAAAATCGGTTCAGCGGTTTAGCAGTGAAAAAATAACAAACAGACAGAGAGCCAGATCCACTTTCGCAATTTTAATATTAAAATCTTAAATATCTCGGCTTATAAGTAAGATAGGGTGTTGTTTTTTTCCATATAACCCCCACCCCCATAGTATTTTTTTCACCAGATCGAATGAAACTTATTACAACCCTTCATATGTAAAGGGGGGTGAAATATATATATTTTCATTTGTTTTGGTTTACAATCATTATACAAAATCGTAAATATCTCGGTTCCTATGAGAGATAGGGGGTTGTTTTCCCCCTTAGAATCCCCCACTCCCGTAGTATTTTCCCGCCGGATCGAATGAAAATATTTACAACCCTTAATATGTGACAGGGGGTGAAATATTTCCCATACAAATATTTCCACCCCCTTACAATTTCTTAGGGGATGAATTTTTGGGATTCGAAGTAGCCTATGTCCTTTCTCAGGGTGTAAGCTATATCCCTGCCAAATTTCATCAAAATCGGTTCAGCGGCTTAGCAGTGAAAAAATAGCAAACAGACAGAGAGCCAGATCCACTTTCGCATTTATCAATTTATCTCGGCTTATAAATTAGATAAGTTGTTGTTTTTTTTCCTTGGAACCCCCACCCCCATGGTATTTTTCCCGCCAGATCGAATGAAACTTATTACAACCTTTCATATATGAAAGGGGGTGAAATATATATTTTTTCTATTGTTTTGGTTTCCATTCATTTTACAAAATCGTAAATATCTCGGTTCCTATGAGAGATAGGGGGTTGTTTTCCCCCTTAGAACCCCCCACTCCCGTAGTATTTTTCCCGCCGGATCGAATGAAAATAATTACAACCCTTAATATGTGACAGGGGGTGAAATATTTCCTATACAAATATTTCCACCCCCTTGCAATTTCTTAGGGGATGAATTTTTGGGATTCGAAGTATCCTATGTCCTTTCTCAGGGTGTAAGCTATATCCCTGCCAAATTTCATCAAAATCGGTTCAGCGGTTTAGCCGTGAAAAAATAGCCAACAGACAGAGAGCCAGATCCACTTTCGCATTTATGATATTAAAATCTTAAATATCTCGGCTTATAAGTTAGATAAGTTGTTGTTTTTTTTCCTTATAACCCCCACCCCCATGGTATTTTTCCCGCCAGATCGAATGAAACTTATTACAACCTTTCATATGTGAAAGGGGGTGAAATATATATTTTTTCTATTGTTTTGGTTTCCATTCATTTTACAAAATCGTAAATATCTCGGTTCCTATGAGAGATAGGGGGTTGTTTTCCCCCTTAGAAACCCCCCACTCCCGTAGTATTTTTGCCGCCGGATCGGATGAAAATAATTACAACCCTTAATATGTGACAGGGGGTGAAATATTTCCCATACAAATATTTCCACCCCCTTGCAATTTCTTAGGGGATGAATTTTTGGGATTCGAAGTATCCTATGTCCTTTCTCAGGGTGTAAGCTATATCCCTGCCAAATTTCATCAAAATCGGTTCAGCGGTTTAGCCGAAAAAAATAGCATTTTTTACGATAAAAAAAACCAAGACTCTTGTCAAGACTCTTGACAAGACCAAGACCAAGACATTTATACAAGACCAAGACCAAGACCAAGACATCTTCTAAAAACCAAGACCAAGACCAAGACCAAGACTCAATGAACAAGACTAAAACCAAGACTTGTCTTGGTCTTGGTCTTGGTCTTGGTTTGCTCATCACTAATAGGCATCCCATTTTAGTGGACACCATCAAGAAGATATATACTAAAAAAATGATTTTGCTTTAGTGGATAGTTGTGAAGTACTGGATGATTAATATACATTGCATACTACGATTCTGGTTAATTATTACACTTCATAGCCGTATAATACCCGCAACCACAATTATAAAAAAAGTTATTGCCGAGGAAATAACTATTACGTTGATTAAAAGCACTGTACATACAGCTAACCCCTATACATATATTTTAAAACATCAATATAAACAATTTAATACAATAAAAATTTTCATTAAAGGACCCCGCACATTCCTTATGGGAACTGGCTTTCCGTGAAAATCACTAAATTTTTGGTATGTTGTAGTTTATGTGATGCTGATCAAAAGCTCTCACAGGCATAACCTCGAAAAATGAGCCGTTTCGGCGATAAACATTTTTCATGATAAAAAAATGAATTTTTTTTATCTTGTTTTATTTGAGTTTTTATTGTTTTAATACTTTTTTGGCTATTCTAGTTTTTCACTAATGCTATTTCAGAGGTTAGTTGTTATTAATGATTTTACAATGATGAAAAATGTAGTTATTAATTTTTTTACTAAAATGTGTAAACAACAAAATTGATATACCCCCTGAAAAATTAAGATTTATATTTTGTTTTATTTAAGTTTGCAGTGGTTGCTGATCAAATCACATAACAACCACTGCAAACTTAAATGAAATAATATACACAGTAAAAAAATTTTCGTAAAATTTAACACTTAAATGAGTGTTACTGATTTTTTTACACGCAGTGAGTGTTACTTTGGCTCGACTTTTTATTTTTGAAGAAATAACACACTTGCATGTTAAAAGTAACATACGAGAGTGTTAGAATTAGTCCGGATGAGCTCGTCAATTTTAACACATTAAAATGTTGTTTGTAACACTCAGGCCCCTCTTTCCCATTGGGCACTCTGGGCACGTGCCCAGGGCCCCGCGATTGATAGGGGCCCCATATCACCAAACAATAACCGATATTTATTACTGAAAAACATACGATATTTATTTTGAAAAAAATCAAACGATAATGACATTAATGACTGACTACAATACCTACTTGCTTATTAGTTTTTGCATGCGCGAAGCCCCTCTACTCTCGCCCGAAAATCAGGCTTTCCGATTTCAGCATGTTTAGGATTTTAAATATATAAAAATACATTGAGTGGCCAGTTTCTGGAAAACCGGGAAAGTCAGGAAATTTTGCTAGACAGGGAATTTTCTGTAAAAATGCAAAACCCACACCACGTCAAGAAATTTTCTGCAAATATTTTTAAACAATTATCTATTTAAATTTAAAAAAAAACATGCAGAATTTTCAAAAAAGTTCTATTGTCAACAAATAATTCTGTTTTATCATGTGATCTATTTTTAGTACTTTAATCAATTAGAAGTGTATAGGTACCACACTTCATGCAATTTGTTCAATTGTTGAATATATTAATGGTTTTTAACAGTGGTGATATTAATTTATTATGTGATTTGTTATTGAAGATATTATTTTTATTAAAAATAATTTCTTGAAATTTGATTTATTTTACGTATACACGTACCCTCTGCACATTAATTAAGGGGATATCTAATAAATAGCTTGTTTTCAAGTTTGTAAATTGGTCAAAAATTTACCAATTTGAAATCTTTTTTTTTCTGGAATGATGGAAATTTCCTCTACTTTATGATGGTGCATTTCGTTCCTCAACATTTTTCCCATTTTAACGTATTTATGTAATAAAAAATGTGTATCTTAACACGTCACGGAGTGCATTTATGTAGAAAATTTAATTTTAAAATAATCATTTTGTAGAGAATTTTGATACCTTAAAATCAGTATTTTGAAAAAAAAAATACAACAAAATTCGTAATGGTATTAAAGTTCTTTTTTAAAGTTCCGTAAACTTTAATATATTGTGTAAAATATGCTTAAAAATTCTTTTTTTAATAAAAAACGGAAAAACGTAGAAATTCACCTGGAAAACCGGGAAAAGTCAGGGAAATTTGTTGTAGAGAAATACTGGCCACTCGTTTAATGGTGTACTAATTACCTACACTGTTTTAAAAAAATCATCAGTAAACTAGTTTTTCATATTCTTAATTTTTGAAGTGAAAACTTCTTTAGCTCTGTCAAGGTCATAGGGGGCCCCATTGTCCTAATGTGCCCAGGGCCCCCAATAGGTTAAAGACGGCCCTGGTAACACTTGTAGAGTGTAAAAAATTTAAGGTTATATTAAGACTATCAAATTGTCACAGATTAAATTTCATAGTACTTACGTTTTTAGGGTTCCGTAGAAAACTAGGAACCCTTATAGTTTCTCCATGTCCGTCCGTCCGTCCTGAAAAATTTTGTCATAATAAGATGAAATTTGGTATACGGTCATAGATTGATGACCCAAAAACAGAAATGATAAGATTTTTGAAAATAAAATTTTTTTAGACCCCCCTTTCATAAAATGAAAAGTGTTTTCAAAAAAAATATTTCACCTACACCATTGAGTAGGGTATCGTTAGAAAGGTCTCCTAAAATGCAACAAAAAATGTAACAAATATTTTTAATTTTAACCCTTCGATCACGATGTATTTTCTCTCCAAAGTCATTATAAAAGCGTCCCCCCCTCTATTTTCTAAACTATCAATTAAAAAAATCTGAAAAAATTCCAGAACGTAAATTTTAATTAGTACTTTCACTGAAAATTATAACGAACATTGTTAAAAATATTTTTGACCCCCCTTTCATAGACTGAAAATTGAACTTACATTTTTTTCCCCACTTACCCTATTGAGTGGGGTGTCATTTAATAGGTCTCGTAAAATTCAATAAAAAACGTCAAATAACTTTTTGATTTTAACCCTTCAGTCGCGATATATTTACTTTTTAATGTCGCTGTCAGAGCGTCCCCCCCCCCTCTATTTTCTAAACTATCGATTCGAAAAATCTGAAAAAAAATTCAGAATGTAGCTTTTAATTAGTACTTTCACTGAAAATTATAACGAACATTGTCTAAAATATTTTGGACCCCCTTTTCATAAATAGAAACATTTTTTTCAATAACCCCATTGAGTGGGGTGTTATTTGATAGGTCTCCTAAAATGCAATAATAAAAGTCAAATGACTTTGATTTTAACCCTTCAGTCACGAAAATTTTGAAAAATACTTTTTATAAATCGTAGTGAGAATGACTACGGAACCCTATCATGTGCGTGCCCAACATGCACTTGCCCGTTTTATTTTTTTATAAATAACAACACCAATTTTATATTAAATAATAAATTAATTAATATAAATATTAACAATATTTTCAAGGTCAAAAGAAGATTTAATATTACACAATCACACATGGGCGTACCCAGCATTTTGTTCAGGGGGGGCAGCATTTTTTTTTATAAACCAATTTAGTCGGTGTGTTTCACCAAAGACCCCACAAAATAGGGGGGGATCGAACAGAAGGGTTATTAACCTTTTTACATATTGAAGTACAAAAAAATGTTGTGTACTGTCCTTATAAATGGGCATTATTGTAAATAAACATTGAGTAATTTTTCCTTTTTTTCTTAAATATTCTATCGTTTCTGTGCTACGCTGTTGCAACTTTTAGCTAAATCTAAATGAAAAAGTAAGAACAATAAATGATATCTTTTTCATTTCTTCTCGAATTTTGATCGCAAACTTTTTTTCAATCGTAAATTTATATTTATCATATAGAAGACAAACTCATCTACAAAAGTGTACTCTACCTATATAGTTGTCGGTTTTAGTGGGTTTCATTCATTCTATTTTTTTTCTATTTTAGGTAAAAAAATCGATCTAATTTGACAGGTCTATAACTCGATAAATATATTAATAGTTCAAATGTAAAAAAATAAAATTAACATTTTTTTGCCTTATATAAAAAGGAAAATGGCAGTTTAACCACTTCTGGATCAAAAATATAGATTAAATATCAAATGTACAATCAAATAATAATAATAGACTAACTACCTAAATCGGTATGGCGCGAAGCGCGATTTTTTTTTAAGTTAACTCATTTAATCGTAACTCGTAACGTGACTCAAACGTAAGTTCTGAATGAAAATTTTGAAATATCTATAAATTTCAACTCTTCAATTTCCTAAATGCAGTAATACTTAGGTTTAGGCACATAATTAACTAGCTAAATGTATGTCAGGTCAGGTCCAGGGGGGGGGGCAGCTGCCCCTCCCTGCCCTCCATCACTGGGTTGTAGAATAGGTTATATTCCCGCGCATTGTGCCGAACGACGCCGAACTTGACACGCGCCATGTGTTAATTCAACACTTTTTATGTGTTACTAGCTGACCCGCCGACGCGTTGCTGTGGCTAACGTTTTTGTCATATTACATTGTTGTAAACTATTTACAAACTATTTAAAAAGAGGGGGGGGGTCGCCCCCCCCCATTTCCCAAAGAAGGCTTTACAGTCCCCCACCACCATCACCGTAAAAAAATGGGAACTCTATTTTAAAAAGGGGGGGGCGAAAAAAAGGGGGGGGCTCCCCTCTCTTTTCCCATAGGAAGCTTTACAGCCCCCCACCACCACCACCGTAAAAAAATGGGGACTCTCTTTAAAAAAAGGGGGGGGGCTTTGCCCCCCCCCCCATTTCCCATAGGAGGCTTCCTATGTTTCAAGTTGGATCAAACTGCACACGGTGTACAAATTTGATTAAAATCGGTTAAGTAGTTTAGGAGTCCATAGCGGAGGAACATGTGACACGTAATTTATATACAGTGCGTTCATGATGAAAGGAACAAATTCGTTTAAAATTCAGGTAATTTTTTTGTGAAAAAACGCTTGGACCCGTCGATTAGTATTTTTAGTTGCGGATTTTTTGACATAAGAAAATTGTATACAGGCTGTCCCAAGAAGAATATATGCAGTCATCATTGATTTTTTTAAATAGAACACCCTATATATTATGCCATTTTTGAATTATACAATAAATTCTGAACACTTTTTGTACGGCATACCATAGCTCTAAAATGAGCGGTTTTTGGAATAATGACGTTTGAAATGTGTTTCAAGTAGAACATATTTAGTCATCATTGATTTTTTTTTAATGGAAAATCCTGTATATTATGCCATTTTTGAATTTTACGATAAATTCTGTACACTTTCTGTACAGTATAGTATAGGTTTAAAATCAGCCGTTTTTGAAATAATGACGTTTTAAAACTTATAAATAAATAAAAAAATAATTAACTTTAATAATAAAACATACAACAGAAATAAAATTATTCCAAAAACCACTGATTTTAGAGCTATGGTATGTTGTACAGAAAGTATTCAGAATTTACCGTACAATTCAAAAATGGCATAATATACAGGCTGTTCCATTAAAAAAATCAATGATGACTGCATATATTCATCTTGAGACACATTTCAAACATCATTATTCCAAAAACTGTTAATTTTAGAGCTATGGTATGTGTACAAAAAGTGTTCAGAATTTATCGTACAATTCAAAAATGGCATAATATATAGGGTGTTCCATTTAAAAAAATCAATGATGACTGCATATATTCTTTTTGGGACAGCCTGTATAGAATTTTCTTATGTCAAAAAATCCGCAACTAAAAATACTAATCGACGGGTCCGAGCGTTTTTCCACAAAATAATTCCCTGAATTTTAAACGAATTTGTTCCTTTCATCATGAACGCACTGTATATTAAGATTTATGAACGTACTAACACATTCGCTGTGTTACATTAACATTTAAAAATGTTATTGATACTTGTCACTGTTTGGAAAAGATTTTTAACACAAATCGTGTGTTGATTTTAGAGTAACATTCATAAAGTGTTATTTGAATCTCTAATAACATTTTAATGTGTTAACAATTGAGTCGATGAAAGTACACTTGCCTCGTGTGTTGATTCAACACACAAAAATGTGAAATATTTGACACGCAAATTTTAACACTCATTTAAGTGTTAAATTTTACGAAAATTTTTTTACTGTGTAGATTTTGATGACAAAAAAATAAATGCTGTTCAAATCATCAATTATTTTAACTAAATAATAAAAATAAATTCCACTAAGGTATTTATGTAAACTAGTTATGATATATTATAAATGTAAGTTATTTATAACTTTAAAAATGTGAAAAGATCTAAAACTTAAATAAAACTTTAATTTCAATTTTTCATCTTCAAAAATTTTTATCGCCGAAACGGCTCATTTTTCGATGTTGTGCCTGTGAGAGCTTTTGATCAGCATCACATAAACTACAACATACCAAAAATTTAGCGAATTTCACGGAAAGCCAGTTGCCATAAGGAATGTGCGGGGTCCTTTCCTTAACATAAATAATATAATCAAAAATGACAAATTTCATTCACTGTCATGTCAACTGACGCAGTTATTTAGAAGTGTAAGCTTAGATATACATATTAATGTTGTATTTATAAAATGTAAAATGGAGCAACAAAAGGAGGTGTCCATATTACCCGCCTGGTCCATATATACCGACTTTACTCTAATAATTATAATTAATAATTCAATAAAATTGGCAATATTAATTTCAGACTGGTTCAACCCAACGACGACAAACAACATTGCAAACATAAAAAATAGGATGAGGCTATTTGCACATACAGTATGTGTAAGCAATTGGTTATTTGCACATACCATATATGCACTCAATTGGCTATTTACTATTTGCACATGCAGTATGTGCAAGCAATTGGTTATTTGCACATACCATATACCATATATGCATTCAATTGGCTATTTACTGTTTGCACATACAGTATGTGTGAGCAATTGGTTATTTGCACATACCATATATGCATTCAATTGGCTATTTGCTATTTGCACATGCCGTTTGTGCATGCGATTGGCTATTTAGACTTACCACTAACCTAACGTACACTAACCTACCCTAACTTAACAACCTAACTTAATTTGGTACATATACAGTATGTGCAAATAACCAATTGCTTGCACATACTGCATGTGCAAATAGCCACTTTCTTAAAAATAATGTGTTATTAAAAAAATTCAAAAAAATACCAAAATTTCTATTTCTTAAGTACGTAAAAATTACACCAACTTGATAAATAATCGAAATTCCTGGTAATCTTGATGCCAGTAAATAAAAATGTCTCTTATCCCAACAATGTTTAATCACAAAACATATCAAAATTCCAACAATCACTGGAATCATATTTACTGTAAATACTGAAGAATCCATTGCTTTCTGAAACAATATAAAACCACACTGAATTGATTATTATAAAAAATATATATTTTGTACAATGTAGATCCCACTACTCATTTAAAATAAAACCTGTTTCAAACTGATGTGTACATTATTGGGTTCATTAAGGCATAAACTTTATTTTTTGGCCATCCATCTTTTTAGGGTTCCGTAGAAAACTAGGAACCCTTATAGTTTCTCCATGTCCGTCCGTCCGTCCTGAAAAATTTTGAGATAATAAGATGAAATTTGGTACACGGCCGTAGATTAATGACCCAAAAACAGAAATGATAAGATTTTTGAAAATAAAAATTTTTTAGACCCCCCTTTTATAAAATGAAAAGTGTTTTAAAAAAAATAATTTCATCTACACCATTGAGTGGGGTGTCGTTAGAAAGGTCTCCTAAAATGCAACAAAAAATGTAACAGAAATTTTTAATTTTAACCCTTCGATCACGATGTATTTTCTCTCCAAAGTCATTAAAAAAGCGTCCCCCCCCTCTATTTTCTAAACTATCAATTTAAAAAATCTGAAAAAATTTCAGAACGTAGATTTTAATTAGTACTTTCACTGAAAATTATAACGAACATTGTCAAAAATATTTTGGACCCCCCTTTCATAGACTGAAAATTGAACATACATTTTTTTCCTCACTTACCCCATTGAGTGGGGTGTCATTTAATAGGTCTCGTAAAATGCAATAAAAAACGTCAAATAACTTTTTGATTTTAACCCTTCAGTCGCGATATATTTGCTTTTTAATGTCGCTGTCAGAGCGTCCCCCCCCCCCTCTATTTTCTAAACTATCGATTCAAAAAATCTGAAAAAAATTCAGAATGTAGCTTTTAATTAGTACTTTCACTGAAAATTATAACGAACATTGTCAAAAATATTTTGGACCCCCCTTTCATAGACTGAAAATTGAACATACATTTTTTTCCTCACTTACCCCATTGAGTGGGGTGTCATTTAATAGGTCTCGTAAAATGCAATAAAAAACGTCAAATAACTTTTTGATTTTAACCCTTCAGTCGCGATATAATTGCTTTTTAATGTCGCTGTCAGAACGTCCCCCCCCCTCTATTTTCTAAACTATCGATTCAAAAAATCTGAAAAAATTCAGAATGTAGCTTTTAATTAGTACTTTCACTGAAAATTATAACGAACATTGTCAAAAATATTTTGGACCCCCCTTTCATAGACTGAAAATTGAACATACATTTTTTTCCTCACTTACCCCATTGAGTGGGGTGTCATTTAATAGGTCTCGTAAAATGCAATAAAAAACGTCAAATAACTTTTTGATTTTAACCCTTCAGTCGCGATATATTTGCTTTTTAATGTCGCTGTCAGAGCGCCCCCCCCTCTATTTTCTAAACTATCGATTCAAAAAATCTGAAAAAAATTCAGAATGTAGCTTTTAATTAGTACTTTCACTGAAAATTATAACGAACATTGTCAAAAATATTTTGGACGCCCTTTTCATAGATTGAAAAGTGAACTCACATTTTTTTCATTTACCCCATTGAGTGGGGTGTCATTTGATAGGTCTCCTAAAATGCAATAATAAAAGTCAAATGACTTTTTGATTTTAACCCTTCAGTCACGAAAATTTTGAAAAATTCTTTTTATAAATCGTAGTGAGAATGACTACGGAACCCTATCATGTGCGTGCCCAACACGCACTTGCCCGTTTTATTTTAAACTCTTCATTCTTTTTAGGGTTCCGTAGAAAACTATATAGGAACCCTTATATACCGGGTGTCCCAGATAACTTTTCCAGCATGGGGATCTCAGTATCTATAAGAGATACAGGTTTGGTTAAATGAGATGAATTATATGTATGAAAGGGGTGAGTATTATTACACCAAAAAATATTCATAATTATATTTGGTTTAGGCGGTATACCCAAAAAACTGATAATTCGGATTTTCTTTAAATGGCTATAACTTTTTTGTTAAAATAGATAGGCACTTTTTGTTTGCGGTTTCTTTAAGCACTTTTTTGTGTAGAATTGATTGGTGTATTTATATTTTTAATATCACTTTTAGTTTCCGAGATACAAGCCCTAACTTCAGTTTTTCTTATGGGCCGCTAAGTTGACTATAGCATATTTGAACGTGTTTTTTACTCTACTTTACAACGATGTGTCACTTGCCATATTTATTATCAAAAAAAAAAATTATAATATATTTTTTCAAATAGTTCATTGTTTCAAATATTCATTTGTTATTTTGATTGTTGTTATTGTGATTTTTGTTTACAATTTTTGTTTTTCATGGCTCACTTAAAAGTTGTAATAAAATACTTCATAAATATCACTGATATTTAGTATTTCGACTTTTTTTTTGATAATAAATATGGCAAGTGTCATATCGTTGTATAGTAGAGTAAAATACACGTTCAAATATGCCATAGCCAACTTAGCGGCCCATAATAAAAACTGAAGTTAGGGCTTGTATCTCGGAAACTAAGAGTGATATAAAAAATCTAAATACACCAATCAATTCTACACAAAAAAGTGCTTAAAGAAACCGCAAACAAAAAATACCTAACTATTTTAACAAAAAAGTTATAGCCATTTAAAGAAATTCCGAATTTTCAGTTTTTTGGGTATACCGTCTAAACCACATATAATTATGAATATTTTTTTGTGTAATAATATTCACCCCTTTCACACATATAATTCATCTCATTTAACCAAACCTGTATCTCTTATAGATACTGAGATCCCCATGCTGGAAAAGTTATCTGGGACACCCGGTAGTTTCGTCTTGTAAAAATGATGACATAATAAGATGAAATTATATTATATAATATTATTTATATTATTATATGGTCGTAGATTGATGACTCAAAAACAGAAATGATAAGATTTTTGAAAAAAAATGGAACCCTTCATTTTTAAAATTATTCCGTATAAAGGGACAGTAAGAGAAAGATATACAGGATTCACTCAATACAAAAAGAAACGGGTATATAATAGTTTTATAAAGTGATACCCGTTTCCTTTTGTATTGAGTGAATCCTGTATATCTTTCTCTTACTAAATCGCAAATTTGCGATTCGCAAATTTGCTTGCATGCAATTTCTTTATAATACCGGGCATGAATGTTCCAGATATCGAAATTTATTGTATGTAATACGTATGATCATGATCGAAAAGTCGTTATTTAAGAAAACCATTGGTGGGCTCAGTTAATCGAAAAGTTAACTTCGTTAATCGTTAATTCGTTAATAAAAAAGTTAACTTCGTTAATCGTTAAAATTCCGAAAATTTAATTCAGTTAACTGAATTAACTGATAATTTAACGAAAGTTAACCGTTAAAAGTTAACCATTCAAAACGTCAATCCAAAACCTTTTTTTGCTATTTCGACAACTTTCTTATGTACTTTTCATCAAACAACCAATGTAACGGACTAAAGTTAACGGAAGTTAACAAAAGCGTTAACATTTTTTTGAGTTAATTTAAAAGTTAATCCGTTAAGCATTTTGTTAACTTTGTTAATTAACGATTAACGGATTAACGAGTTAATGCCCATCTATGAAGATAAGACAATAGTTTAATAGTTTTTCAATATTCTCTTTATATTAATGTTTAATTTGATGTAGCTTATGTTTTGATTTTTGAAAAAAACATTTCATTTTTGTGCAAGTACTTTACGGCCACATATATTTAAACATTTGTTGACGTTTATTTGAATTTATAATATTAATAGCCATCGTTAAAATCGAATGCAAATGTAAAAAATACTATAAAATAATTTGGGACGCTAAAACGATAAATAACCAATTATAATGCCAATAAAATGTAGTGAAATCAAAAGTAACTTTTGGAAAATTTGTTGACAATCTTCTATTATAAACAACTTAAAAAATGTTTTTTTTTGTTTAGTAAAAAAACTGATATGTGAACAATTTTTACTAAAAAATCAATTAAATCATTATGAGCAGGCCGATCCCAGTAAATAACTGCGTGTTAGAATGTTAACATATTAATTTGTTATTTATTTAAATAAGAGGTTGACGAGCATTAATTTATTACATTTTCGTTATAATCTTATAAGATTTGTTTGTTTTATTTTTAATTTTATTTATTTATTTATATTATTGTATAACCATACTGATTTTTAAGTTTGCAAACAGTGGAGATAAAAATATTGAGTTACCTACCCTTAAACATTAGCGATTTTCATTGGTTACACTATTATTATTTTTAAATAATGGTTGATCATTATTCTTTGGAACTTCAGGAACAATTTGAGGCAAATTACGATGTTAACTATTTTTCCCGAAATAAGCAGTTGTATGTCTTTTAAACCCTCTACTAGAAATAGTATTTTTCTGTCAAATTTAGTATGCGTGGTCCCAATCGATTCGTCTGTATCCCCAACAAATATTTTTTAAGGGTGTTGCACAACTTTTCGCCAGTCCGGGTTATTTTTTTCGAATTCTACGCCCCAAAATCTATAGGTAATAATCAATCATAAAATTGCGTGCCTCTAAAAAATCGAATTTTGGCACTTTTCAGTTCCCCTTGGACTGGGCTAACCATTTAATTAAAAAGTATTGATTACCTATACGAAAAAAGTATAAATACCTTTTTTGTGTAGAATTTTATAAGCTAAAATTTTCTTCATAACTACCCGGGAAAAAACTATATACAGGATGATTCAGCACTGTCGTGCCAAACTTAAACACTAGATTGAGAAAAATATTTTAAGAAAAAATTTTCCAATAAACATGAGTCCGGAAATTTTTCGTTAGGGAACTGCAGCCCGCCAAAGATTTTGCTTAAAATGAGTTTTTATTTAATATCTAGAGAACCTTTTATGATAAAATTATGAAATTTAATACTCTGTTTACTATTTTACTAATAATAAGTGTTATCGATTTCTTGCATGAAACAATTATAATTTAGACTAGGAATTCTGGGGCCATTGGACCCATCGTTTTTTATCTAGTATTTTTTTGTTCTTAATAATTTTCCAATGTTTGGAACATTTATAAGGACACATGTCACAAAATACATATAAACGTACTTTGTTGATTTATCATAAGATCAACCGTTTACGAGAAATACGATGGTAAAGATAATATTGCAGAATTTAACTTAATACGGATGCTTCAAATTACAAATAATAAATTTATATTCTTGTTCTATGATTAAAGGTATGAAAAAAAGTTCATATAAAGTAACCTCTTAATATGAATCCTCTAAAATTTATAGCCAGTTTTATTACTGTTAAACGTATTTTACTAACTTGACTAAAAAACGAAACTAAAAATGCTATTTGTTGATAAGGATGCATTTTTGAGGTATACTTATGTTAACTTTTTGTCTTATTTTTTATCATAGAACAAGAATATACATTTATTATTTATAATTTGAAACATCCCTATTAAGTTAAATTCTGCTTTATAAAAAAATTATAATTTTATAAAAAAATTAAAGAATAAAAAATACTAGATTAAAAATTTCACCTACCCCATTGAGTGGGATGTCATTAGAAAGGTCTCCTAAAACACAACAAAAAATGTATCAGAACTTTTTGATTTTAACCCTTTAATCACGATGTATTTGCTCTCCAAAGTCGTTAAAAAAGCGCCCCCCCCCCCTCCCTCTATTTTCTTAACTATCAATTAAAAAAATCTGAAAAAATTCCAGAATGTAGCTTTTAAGTAGTACTTTCACTGAAAATTATAACGAAAATTGTCAAAAATATTTTGGACCCCCCTTCTATAGACTGAAAAGTGAACTCTCATTTTTTCCCCACTTACCCCATTGTGTGGGGTGTCATTTAATAGGTCTCCTAAAATGCAAAAAAATGTCAGATAACTTTTTGATTTCAACCCTTCAGTCACGAAATATTTGCTTTTTAATGTCACTGTCAGAGCATCCCCCCCCCCTCTATTTTCTAAACTATTGATTCAAAAAATCTGAAAAAATTCAGAATGTAGCTTTTAATTAGTACTTTCACTGAAAATTATAACGAACATTGTCAAAAATATTTTGGACCCACCTATCATAGATTGAAAAGTGAAGTCACCCCATTGAGTGGGGTGTCATTTGATAGGTCTCTTAAAATGCAATAATAAAAGCCAAATTACTTTTTGATTTTAACCCTTCGGCCACGAAAATTTTGAAAAACTCTTTTTTTATAAATCGTAGTGAGAATGACTACGGAACCCTATCATGTGCGTGCCCAACAAGCACTTACCCGTTTTTTAAATTTTTAATTTAATCGTTTTTACTTATAACTATAACAAATATACTGCATGAAAAATTAATTATTTATTATTAAACAAATATATTGAACTTAAAACAAATTATATCACGTTAAATAAATAGTTTCCATTAAAAATAAATACTTTGCACTAAAAAAAATAATACTTTACACTATGAACCTTAAGGACCCCGCAGAATCCTTATGGGAAACGGGTTTCAGTCAAACAATTTGAAACTTTGGATTCTGATAGCCCTTGAAGAGCAAAAGAAGTGCCAATGGGCACTAACATTAGCTACCCAGGAAAAAGCGATCAGATCTAATTTGATCAGAGCAGATCTAATTTTATATCCAATTAGATCTAATTGGATCAAATTTTGGATCTGCTCAGATCTGGGTAGATCCGATGCAACTTTTGATGAAAAAAAATTATATCCAATCTAGTTTGATTGGATCCGATCAGATCAAATTGGATAACCATGTTTGAGCGGTGAGACCGGGCATAAGGAAACTATTATATGTCGATTATATTTATTTGAATTCCTAACCTTTGTCCCTGAATAACTACAAAATTTTCCTATTTCAGACTTTGTGTCATTTTTTATCAGAAAGTAAGAAAGAATTTTTCAAAATAATTATTTAGAACCATCCTCTGTTTATTCTCAGTATTACGTATAAGAAAGTTCCATGCAGAGCCGGCCTTTGCAATCCCGGTGCCTCGGGAAATTTTTTGTTTGCCGCCCTCCCCAACCTTTGAAGACCTTTTTTTCGTTATTACCTCTTTCTTTTATTATTTTTACATTTTTTAATCTGATTCTCTTCTGCGCGCCGCCCCTGCTGGCTTGGCGCCCCGAGCGGTTGCCTTGGTTCGCCCTCCCCCCTAAAGCTGGTACTGGTTCCATGGTACATATGGCAAACACGTACATTGTTCAGTCTCTGTAATACGTATAAGAAAGTCCCATGACACTCATGGTAGATATTTTTCCTGTGTTATAAACCAATTGAAATATTTAAAATATTTTTTTCAAAATTAGCTTTTGGGTCAGTCCGCGGTAATCGATACCAGATAGTGAAAAAAATATTTTACGAAAATGAATACATAAATATAAAATTAACAGACTATTTAACATCAATTTTCATAAACCAAAAAAAATTTTTTTAAATGTTGGTTAATTTTCAAAATATTTCAAAAAATAAGGTCCAATCACAATAACTTACTTAATAATAAGTGATGATCGTGGAAAACTATTAAAAGTCTTTGGTCTTTGACAATTACATATCAACATATCAAACGTGACGTTTGACCAAATTAACAAAAAATTACCCTCACCAACAATAATGACTAAGGGTGACCGCATTTATTATAAATTTAATGAGTGTATTGATATATTTGATAAATAATTGTTATAAGTATTAGTTCATAATATCAAAAAAAATAAACACACAAATAGTACTCTTATTGTATTCTTTTATTCAACGTGTCACGACCGTCACAATTTTCTGTCACAACCGTCACAATGTTTGTTGAGAAATAACCAGTTAAATAAATTATGTATTTACCTGATGCAGTTGTGTTACTAAAAAATAATGTATTCGTAACATATTAAAGTATGATTATTATACCGGGTGGTCTATTTAAATTGAGACAAGCAAATATCTCGAAAATTAAGGTTTTTCAGGGATAATGTTTGGTACAAAAGTTTCAGGGTTCGAAGGGGGAAAACCAATGGAGGTAAAATTTTTGACTTTGAGTGGAGGTTTTAGGGTCATTTTGGGGTCAACTTCATTTTTTTAAATGGAAACCTATTTCTTTTTTTACATATTCGTATTTTGCAGAAAAAAAGAAACAACTTTTGTGTAAAAAGTTTTTTCAAAATCCTCAATTTTAACATATATTTTTTTAGTAAAAATATTAAAAATATAATTTTTTTTTTAAATTCTAAAATTAAAAAAAAAATCATTTTTTAAATTTAATTGTTACTTAAACATGCATAGTTAATAATTATAAGTAATAATTTCGAATTCTTTTAATAAAAACAAACAAAAAAATAGATTAAAAAAATGCCCCTGAATTTGAGGATTTTGAAAAAACTTCTTAAACAAAAGTTGTTTCTTTTTTTCTGCAAAATACGAATATGTAAAGAAAGAAATAGATTTCCATTTAAAAAAATGAAGTTGCCTCCAAAATGACCTTAAAACCTCCACTCAAAGTCAAAAATTTTACCTCCATTGGTTTTCCCCTTTCGAACCCTGAAACTTTTGTACCAATCATTATCCCTGAACAACCTTAATTTTCGAGATATTTGCTTGTCTCAATTTAAATAGACCACCCGGTATAGTAACTTCAATATTTTCGCAAAATTTTTGAGATTTTGAATAGAGGTTGCAAGACTTGCAATAGTTGGCGTCACGACCGTCACAGAGCTTTGGACGCTGGCATTTTTTAGTAAAATAACCGTAGACCTTTCATTCTTTCAATATACATGTATTTCATTAAGATCTACAGAAAAATGGTAAAACCATGTTATTAAATAGTATTATTTAGAAATTATGAACTCCAATCCGAGTTGAAATGTCACGACCGTCAACGCGGACTGACCCTTTTTTGAAAAAATCAATAGAACATAAATTGTAGATAATAATATTATGTACAATTTTTAATCTTATTATTTAATAAATTTACATCAGTAAACATTTGTATTCGGTTGAAAGATCGTTTTCAAAAATAGGTTTTCTTCCCACACAAAATTAATCTTAATTAAATATAAAATTTCATCCTCTAATTTACAGATCGACAGACACACAGACATCATAGCAAAAATAATCAGAATGGAATCAGGGAAAGTCAAAATGGATAATTCCATCAAAAATCCGGATTAAAAAAATCTGCTTCACTATACTTACTAATACTGTATATTTCTTATATGTACATAAGTTATAACAAAGTAAAAATTCCATTGAATGTACATGGTGTTCTATATCTAAATTAAAAACTAAATTTTTTGAAAAAAAAAAAAAATACAGATACTTCCAAACTTAAAGTGTACTACGTCAAAAACCTTAATGTGCCACTTACTGATCGTAACAGTGTCTTTCTGATGCAGTCATATCATTTATCAGTTGTAGAAAAGGGGAAATTTGTTGCAGGCTGTTTAAAAGTTAAATAGTCACCTCTACTGTCTAGTGTCGAAATTGCGGTAAACTTTTGGAAACCCTTATATTTCTCTTGTATCATAAAATATGTTAATAGAAAATGTTATAAGTAATTTATATACAGGTATGTATTTTTTATACATAAAAAAAATCCACCTATATATTATAAAATAATTATATAGGTTAAGTAAGTTTATGTAAGGTTAGGTTGGGTTTGTTTAGGTTATGTTATGTAAAGTTAGGTTGGATTAATTTAGTTTAGGTTATATTATATAAATGTAATTGACACATGAAAATTTACTTTGTGCGCAGTTCATTTGTATATTGTGGTACGCACACAACTATACAGTTGCGCAGTCAACTACTGCGCAGATGTTCGAGCACGAAGAGACCACCCAGCTCGGGCGTCATATTTTGACTCAAAAACTGCATTACAGAAATACAGAGTTCACCCTCCTTATTATATGCTTTATGAATTGACAGTATTTAAGTGAGGTTAGGTTGAGCTCGTTTAAGTTTGGTACATGAAGTTATACTCAGGAGTATACACTAAAGTTGACGGGTATGTCGAAAGTCGGGATGCGATGTGGGCAATCCGCATTTTATGGACCAGTGCGTAGAAGTTTGTGCGCATTCACCCCTCTGTACCCCGTGGTACTCACACAATCCTACATCAATGCGCAGTCAACAACAAAGTAACCGCTCCATGCACGAGATACCATCCACATCGGCGATCATATTGTGACACATAAAATTGTATTACAGATATAGAGTGCATACTCCTCGTACACCTTCATGGTTTGGTAAAGTTAGGTTGGGTTAATTTAGGTTAAGTTATCTTAATATATATAAATTACGTGTCACATTGTTTTCTCCGCGATGGACTCCTAAACTACTTAACCGATTTTAATCAAATTTGTACATCGTGTGCAGTTTGATCCAACTTGAAAGATAGGATAGCTTACATCTCAATTTATGATCGGAATATTATTTTATTGCAAATTATTTGTCTTTATCTGTTAGCTCCAAACGATTCTAACAGATGGTGACATCTGTTGACTGGATTGAGTAAGTATTCAATAGATGGCGCTATGTCAAACTTCCAAACGTTTCATATAACCTACAATTTAATAGCATAACCACCACATGTTGCTAAAGTATAGGTTAACCACAGCAACGCGTGGCCGGGTCAGCTAGTATTATATAAATGTAATTGATAGCATTGCCTAGGTTTTTAAGAGTAGACCGCAATCAGGACACTAGATATAGTCTAGGTGGACGCTTACCTTTTAAGGAAGCTGCGACAAACTTCCCCTTCTTTATAATCGAATGAATATATATGAATATAACAGGTATATCGCAATCCGGATATATCCTTCGTAACAATACATAACATTAGTATTATCATATCATATGTATCATGGTATTTAGTATGTCCGGTGCGTTACAAATTAAGCCAAAGCGCTGCATTTTTTGATTGGGGTATGCCAGTTTTCTGTGGTCATATATAAGGCCAAAAGAAAGATTTTCAGATAGGGAGCCACTTTAAAATCCGTGTAGAACACTGTTATATGGACTATCAAAGACAACCCTCATCGGTGTTTCAAAATTAGCTTTATCTCAGCTCCTAGTCATCCGATTTCAATTTTCTTTTGTTTATTTTAAAGTTTTTATTAAGAAGATTATTTTTTGTTATTATTAATTTTTCTCTAAATCTTAAGGGTTCTCCACAATTTTTGAAAATTTGAAAATTTCACTTTTCTTACGAACTTAATTGTTATATAACATTTTTATCGTGCCCAATATCATTTTTTACTTCATATAAAAAAGAAAGACATTTTTTCAACATTCCATTGATATCAAGATAATACTGACTTACATGGGCGCCGGGAGGGGGGTGCAAGGAGGTGCACTTGCACCCCCCTGTCAAAAAAGAAAAAAACAGATGCGTTCCACAGATGCATATTAAAATATCTGCGTGATATGAATTTTAAATAAATTTAATTTTATATACCTAGATGCACCCCCCTGAAAGATATCCTGCCGGCGCCCATGCTGACTTAATAAACAACTTCTTTAAAAACGCGAGTTAAACTAAGACAAATTATAGATAATAACAATCTCTACAATTTTTGTTATAAAAATTTCATTCTATTATGAACTTTTTCAAATAAAATTGAATAGAATGATCCAAAATTAGTATATTTTTTTAGTTTAACTCGCGATTTCCAAAGAAATTGTTCATTAAAATAGTATTATCTTGATATAAATAGAACGCTGAAAAAATTGTCTTTCTTTTTTATATGAAGTAAAAAATGATATTGGGCACGATAAAAAAGTTATATAACAATTAAGTTCGTAAGAAAAATGAAATTTTCAGATTATCAAAAATTGTGGGGGACCCTTAAGATTTAGAAATAAATGAATAATGACAAAAAATAATCTTCTCAATAAGGACTTTAAAATAAACAAAAGAAATTTAAATCGGATAAAGCTAATTTTAAAACACTGTTGAGGGCCATCTTTGATAGCCTATATAACAGTGTTCTACACAGATTTTAAAGTGGCTATCTGAAAATTTTTCTTTTGACCTTATGTATGACCACAGAAAGTGGCATACCCCAATCAAAAAGTGCAGTTTTTTATGTACCATATATTTAAAAAATATACGGTGAGTTTTTCATCTTGAGACTGCTTAAAATTTGGAAAACTATGGATTTTTAAGAAAAAAGTTTGGTACAAAAGTTTCAGAATTTGGAGGGGTAAAACCAATGGATGTAACAATTTTGACCTTGAATGGATGTTTCAAAGTCATTTTGGGGTTAACAAATTTCTTTCAAATTGAAACATTAATTTTTTTGGAGATTCATACTTTGCAAAAAAAGAAACAACTTTTGTCTAAAGAGTTTTTAAAAAAACTTCAATTTTAATGTCATTTTTCCTTTTTTACAAGCTTTTACAAAAAGGTATGTCAATATGAATGTCAGGGAATACAAAATTTGCAACCGATTTTTAACTAACTTTCCGTCATACGATTTTTTTTTATTTTTTTACCAATAAGGGTTAAGCAGTCTCAAGATGAAAAAAAAAACTCTCCCTGTGTAGGCATTTGACAAAAAATAAGTTATATGTTTTTATCTTGACAATCAAACGTGGTATCAAATTAAATTTTAATAATTGTAGTCTCATTGGTATCACAATTGTTATATAATAACAAGTTTAAATGCATTCATCGATCATTAAATCAAAAGCCTTATTTTGAATTTTCTGAACTGTATCAGTAAGTTCGTCATCTTCATTTTGTAGATAATTCTTGCACCAAATCAACATTTTTTTCGACATTTCATACACGTTTTCCGATGATGGAATTTCTTCATGGATGCTTACTTGATTTTCATTGTCTCTGTCTATGAGTTCATTAAGGGATAAACAATTTTCTTCTGTAATCATGGCTGTAACTGCAATGTTGACAAGGTCTTGCGGATCTTCATCATCATTCATTTGTTGCCAGGTCTTAACTTTTTTTCTTAACCAAGTTTCAATCTCTGTAGAAGTGACGTTTTCATGGCCAGGAATTTTTTTGAGTAGTAAAGCTAGCCTATCACTCTCTTCAGTCGATGTACTAGCTTCAGGAAAATGTGGAATCATATTAGGTAATAACTTCATCCAGGCATTAGCTAGTGTACTCCTTGATAGAGAATTCCAGGAGTCCTTCAGTATTTCCATAGCGTTGTACACAGTCCAAGATTTGCTGAAGGTTTCGATAGAAATGTTGTCATTTGTATACAATTTGTAGGCAAATTTTAATAGGTAACGTCTCTTGGTAGTCGAAATTATTCCTTGATCCATAGGCTGAACCTCATTCGTAACATTTGCTGGAAAGAACAAGACAGAAACTCTTTCATCAATCGCATTGAGGATTTCTTGGGATGCGTGTACGGGCGTGTTTTCCAACAGTAGTAGAAACCTAGAAAAAAATATAAAGAGACTGTAGTGAAAAATATTTCAGAAATCCAATTTACATTTTTTATTCAAGTACAAAATTTCATTAACTTTGTTGAAATTTCAAAATATTAATTTCGCTACAATGAAAACATACTTTTCACTATTTACCAAAAATACAGCATTTAAAAAAAACATTGAGTGTGTGTTCTTATGTACACACGTTAGAAGTTATACTTCTTTGGCATGATTGAAGAAGGACTACGAATTATCTCGATTTTAACTTGATTAAATGAATAAAAAAATATAATGCATATAAATTTATAAAGAACACTAATATTCTATTTAATAATTCATAACATTATTTCACTATACTATTTAATCAAGTTAAAATTTAATTATACAGGGTGATTCAGCATTGTCATGCCAAACTTGAACGCTAGATTGAAAAAAATATTTTAAGCAAAAAACTCTCAATAAACATGTGTCCTGACGTTTTTGGTAAAATTGTTCTTTAGGGAACTACAGGCCTCCAAAGATTTTACTAAAAATGAGTTTTAATTTAATATCTAGAGAACCCTTTGTGATAAAATTATGAAATTTGGTATTTGGTTTAGTAATAATAAGTATTATCGATTTCTCATATTAACTAGTTATAATTTAGACTAGGGATGTATGGGGCCAGTGGGCCCATCGATTTTGATCTTGTAATTGTTTGTTCCTTAATTTTTTTCCTGAGTTGATACTTTTATAAGATTATATGACACAAAATACACAAAAACATACTTTGCTTGTTTATCATAGGATAAACTGTTTTCGAGTAATATCGATGGAAAAGAAAGCATGCAGAATTTAACTTAATACGGATGTTTGAAATTACAAAAAATAAATTTATATTCTTATTCTATGATTAAAGGTAAGAATAAAGTTCATTTAAATAAACCTCCGAAAATGCATCCATATCAACAAATAGCCATTTTTAGTTTGTTTTTTTACTCATGTTAATAAAGTTCAGGTAACAGTTAAAGAACTGGCTATAGATATTACAGGATTCATATTAGGAGATTTATTTAAATGAATTTTATTCTTACCTTTAATCATAGAAAAAGAATATAAATTTATTTTTTGTAATTTCAAACATCTGTATTAAGTTAAATTCTGCATGCTTTCTTTTCCATCGATATTTCTCGAAAACAGTTTATCCTATGATAGACAAGCAAAGTATGTTTTTGTGTATTTTGTGTCATATAATCTTATAAAAGTACCAACTCACGAAAAAAATTAAGGAACAAACAATAACTAGATCAAAATCGATGGGCCCACTGGCCCCATACAGACCTGGCCTGAAATATAATTGATTAATTATTGGTGAATCGATAACACATATTATTACTAAACCAAAGACTAAAATTCATAATTCTATCACAAAGGGTTCTCTAGATATTAAATTAAAACTATTTTTTTGTAAAATATTTGGAAGCCTGTAGTTCCCTAAGGATAAATTTCAGGACACATGTTTATTAGAAGTTTTTTGCTTAAAATATTTTTCTCAATCTACTGTTCAGGTTTGGCACGACAGTGCTGAATCACCCTGTATACTTAATAAAACGACCTTTACCTGATACAAAAGTAATTCGTTATATCTGTGAAAAAAAATCCCAAACATTGACAATTTTTTTGGCTCGTCACAGTGGTTATCCCCCTTAATTCATTTAGAATTTATCTCGTTATTATCATAATTTGTGAGAAATAAGATTCAATTTTATGGAGTAGACAATTCCTTTAAATTTTGATCACAATGAAAATTAATTGTTGTTTAAAATTTCTTGTGTACCTATATTAAAAAAAAAATACATACCTTCCATTTGGATTTCTGCTTGTTACATTAGGAATAAAGATATTTTGAAACCAGTCCAAAAATATATTCTTGTTCATCCAAGCATTATTGTGTGTTCGGAAGTTCAGAGGTAGCTCCTCAGCTCCAGTGTAACATCCGAGTTTCAAAGATTTCCCAATAACTAGTAGTGGGATTCGGTGCGAGCCACTAGCATTCGAACATAACATTATTGTCAAACAATCTTTTTTTTGTCTTTGCCCCGAAGTACTTTTTTCAGTTCTTGAATCGATTGGACGGCCAAGTAGTAATTGAAATTCTAGTCCAAATTCTTTCCCACTGTATATGTCGTCGGGTGTGTATCCCTGTTCTTGTACAAACGGTGCAAATTCTGCAATGAAATTAAAACTTGCTTCGGTGTCGACTGGTTGTTTTTCGGCTTTAGGCTTGGTAGTACTATTGGTACTGTTGGTAACACGGAGTCCGTGCCTTTTCATAAATTTACCTAGCCATCCATCGCTTGCTTTGAATACTTCATTTGGGTGAATTTGTTCATAGAATTGTATGGCCTGGCTTTTTATCATTGGCCCGTTGATGGGCTCTCCACACATTCTTTTTTCACAAATCCAATTATACATTGTTTGTTCGAATGGATCCGTGTACACTGCATGTAAATGTTTGATTGATGTACTGCCTTCTACTGATTCTATAAGTTTTCTTTTCTCTTTTATTGCTTCTCTAGCTCTTATGATCTCGCTAACTGTAGAATGAGATAGGTTGTAACGAGCGCACAGCTCATGATTCTTGGAACCTTGTTCATATTCGGCAATAATGTTAAGTTTTTGCTGCACTGATAGAGCACGCCTCTTTATCTTCTGTAAAAATGAATCAACATTATTAAAAAAATTGTTAGTAAAATTTAATTGTTTCCCTTTCTAGATAAATATGTAAGTTTTTATACTGTACATTAGAGATGGGAAAAATGAGTCTTTTTAGTGACTCGAGTCATTTGAAACAATTCAGTAAAAAGATTCGTTCTTACTGATTCTTTCACTTGCAAAAATGAATTAGCCATTACAAAAATTAATTGAGTCATTTGAATCGGTTCAGTACAGTGAATCGTTCGTACGGAACTTGAATACAAGTGAGTGCAAGTCGGTACGACAAATTCCTAACGTATCCGATCACTGACAGAATGGACTTCGCTAAATAAATACATTGTTACTTTTTGGCCGCTGTTTGTTGTTTGATGTATCAGTGGCGTACAAATTATGTTTACTTTTGTTCATTATTATAATAATTGTGTAAATTTATCATATTATTACTTAAAATAACTGTTGCTGATAGTTTTATTTTGACTTTGATATTTAATATCACTTTTATGTTCAGACGTTTTATCATACTAATTGTAATGTTCTAAGAATAAATCAAAATGTTATCAAAACTATTTATTATAAACGCAATATACAATTGTTATACAGAGAGATCATTTGCATGTAAACCGTTCATACCACTGTTCGTTGCTAACTGCCTAACTAACTTCACGTTAGTACCACCATCATTAATATTTATGTTGGTACTAGGTATGCTGGACACTACACTAATATTTATAGATAAACTGATTTATAATGTCAGGTTATAAAGAATTCGCTCGAAAGCAAATTCTAAACCAACGCTATCTGTCAAATAGTTATGAATTATCTCGGGATTTTAGAGCAGTCAGTGGTAATAAATGTGTAATAACACACGTTTTTAGAACCACGGCTATATAATCTAAATCTAAATTGTTTATTAAAGTTTTACAATTCAAAATAATACCTGTATCTTAAATACACGAATGATACGCCGCTGCCATTCAGAGTTAAACTGTAACAGTTTCTTTCCTTGCAACAATTCGAATTTAAAAAGTTGTCTCTAGTTTAGTTGTTGAAAAATACACTTCTACAATTACATTTATCGAGAAATATTTTTTATTTGATTATTTTATATATAATATCATATAATATCAACAATAACAATCGTTTTTAATATCATTCGTCCTAAATATTTTAACTAACACAAAAGAATACTGGCCTGTTCCCTCTGCCCAACAGAGGGAACAGGCCGTTGTTCTGTAATAGTAGTAGTTCACTCTAATTGTCACAAATAATAAGTTATTGTATATATTTATTTCACGTTATTTCCTAAACCAAAAGACCAAATTGGATTCTTTAAAAGGCAAGTTATATCTACATTAAGTAATTATGACAATGAAATCATTTATTTCCATAACATAAAAGCAGTCATTGTGGCTTAAATATAAAAGTTAGACATATGGTGTCGCGGACTTTATTGTAGGACTTTTGATTCTACACAATTCTTTAATACATTATTTTGTTCTATATTCAACGGTTTAGGCAGCGTATTGCAAAACAGCGCGCCGTCGGCAAAATTTTTTCCGACTTGATTTACTATTATCGTCACTGCTTAGTTGTTATGTTACCTAACGTAACAAAATATAGCCTATAACCTGGCCAGAGAATGTACCTATGAATTAAAAAAAAAAAACACGTAAGGGAGCGTTCAAGTATTACGTAACGCAATTTTTGGGGATTTTTGACCCCCCCCCCATGTAACGCGCCGTAACGTTTTTCTGTACCCCACCTCCCCCCAATGTAACGCACCGTAACGTTTTTCTGTACCCCCCCTCCTCCTAGTTACGTAACCATCAAGTGACCATTTTTACCTAAAAACTGTTACATAACGCATAGTTCAAAACCCCCCTCCCGCGCCTATAACGGATCGTAACGTTTTACAATACCCCCTCCCCCCAAATTCGTTACGTAATACTTGAACGCTCCCTAAATCGGATAAGTGGTTCTCGAGTGATAAGCGCACTAATGGACAGACAGACAGACGTTGAGCTTTATATATATTAAGGATAATTTACTGTCATAATGATTTTCCCTTACATACTCTTAAATTTAAATTTCGAACATCAGTTGACGCATGCGCACAACCGTTTTCGTCGTAAGGAAATATTCAACTAGCTCGTTGGCATGGTAGTGGGGGCTCCTCTCGACGTCGTTAAAGTAATCGTTTGAATTACCAACAACGTCGATAAAGTGCGAGTTGAGTGTAATAAGAAAAATTTTTTGTAACCGATCAATTTTTTCGACATTTCATTTTCCAATGATGGAATTTTTTCATGGATGCTTACCTGTTTTTCATTGACTTTGTTCATGAATGAATTAAGGGATGAACAATTTTCTTCTGTAATCATGGCTGTAAGTGGAATGTCGGCTGACTTGTTCGGACCTTCATCATCGCTAATCAATTGCCAGGTCTTCATATTTTTTCTTAACCATTTTTCAATCTCAGTAGAAGTGACGTTTTCATGGCCAGGAATTTTTTTGAGTAGTAAAGCTAACCTATCACTCTCTTCGGTCGATGAACTAGTTTCAGGAAAATTTGGAATCATGTCAGGTAACAAATTCATCCAGGCATTTGCTAGTGTACTCTTTGATAAAGAACTCCAGGAGTCCTTCAGTATTTCCATAGCGTTGTACACAGTCCAAGATTTGCTGAAGGTTTCGATAGAAATGTTGCTGTCTTTTGTGACCAATTTGTAGGCAAATTTTAATAGGTAACGCTTCTTGGTAGTGGGAATTATATCTTGGTCCATAGGCGGAATCTCACTTCTAATGTTCGCTGGAAAGAACAAGACAGAAACTCTTTCATCAATCCCATTGAGGACATCTTCGGATGATTGTATGGGCGAATTTTCCAACAGTAGTAGAAACCTAGAAAAAAAATATAGACTGTAGTAAAAAATATTTCAGAAATCCATTTTGCATTTTTTATTCAAGTGCAAAATTTCATAAACTTTGTTGAAATTCCAAAATATGAATTTCTCTACAATGAAAACATGAAACATACTTTTTACTATTTACTAAACATCAGGTTACATACCTTCAGCATTTAAAAAAAAAAGTTTTTATTTTTATTATTTCTTATTATTCTCTATACTTTTAAGAATATTGAAAAAAAAATTATAATGATAAATGTGGCTGCGAGACCAATAAAAACATGCCAAGATTTGCAGAACATAAGCAACAAAAGAAACTCAAACAGTGCGCAGATTACAAAAAAAAAGTGACATACACGCATAGGTGGGCACAGTTAATCAAAAAGTTAACATCGTTAATCGTTAAAAGACCATACCAGTGTGAAATTTTCAAAATATCATTTTTTTTTTTGCTTTTTTGGAGAGTTTATAGTTTCAAGAATATTCTGTGAAAATTTCAAGGCCATATCTCTAATACTCTCCAAACAGCAGCCTTCTAAAGAGTGACTGCTCGCAGATAGTTAAATCTTTGATACGTTTTCAGGGTGACCAGTATTTCTCTGGAACAAATTTCCCTGACTTTTCCCGGTTTTCCAGGAAAATTTTTAACGTTTTTCCCTGTTTTTTATATTTAAAATTTAGATAAAAAAAACTTAAAAAAGGGTACATAGACAAAATTTAAATATTTGTGAGAATTTGCATTTTTCCCTGACTTCCAACCAAATTCCCTGTATAGCAAAATTTCCTGACTTTTCCCGGTTTTCGAGAAACTGGCCACCCTGGTTTTTCTCGAAATGAGATTTTTTAAATTTGCTGACATTGTAACTCAACGAGCAATTATTCGATTTACTTGAAATTTGAACTGAGTACTCTTGAATATATTTACTCTATGATGAACTAGGATATTTTTGATTGGATGAAAATTGACGAATTGGCATTAAAAATACGACCACTTTATAGGCAATAAAACTGACTTTTTTTCATAACTACGCCACTTTGTTAGATTTTGATATTTTTCGAAAATCGTAGGTCATCGTACAGGAAATACCTTCCAGTTTGACGACATTTTTTCTTTTTTCAATTTCAGCTACTCTATCGTCTGGAATCATGGCCGCAGTGGAGGAGATTTTTTTTTGACGTCTCCGAAGTCGCTTAGATATTGATATTTTTACGTGAAAAAATTACGGAATATAGCCAAATATATTCTCAGTTTTCCAAAATATTTCATTGAGTATTTTTCTCCCAAAAAATTTCCGAAAATCACCCAAATTTCCAGCGTTCACACTGGTATAGCCCCTTAAGGCTGAACATGCTATTTGAATTGCCATAAGAATTACTATAGAGAAATTACGGTTTTGTATTTTAAGTTCAGCTCTGACCAGTATTAATAAATCATTTAGGAAAAAATACACTGATAAACTAGATTAATTTTTCTATGTTATGACATACTTAATTTTTCAATTTAATTTTTTTATATATTAATAAAAAAATCTGAAAATGTGTGCATTTTTCTTGATATGATAAAACTCTTAAGCTTTCTAATTTTATAATAACTCTGCAATTTTCATTTGAAAATATTGAAAGTAAGCCTAAAAACATAAGAACTAGCTCTATCCTTTGTAGCTTCATCTCTGTTTAATTTCGAGAATATCCCATTTTTCATTCGATCGTCAATTGTCACTGAATTACTTGTATCTGTCATTTCCCCTCAGGGCTAGACTTGTGCAAATAATTTTTGTTTTCTACGGTGGCGACATCTCGTAGAATTTAGTTTCGGAAAAATCGCCATGAACAGCCTTAATACTTAATGTAATACTATTTGTAATGAGAAACATTCCAACCGTCGGAATTAAAAAAGTTTTTTTTTTTATTCAAAATATAAAAAAAAATGTAAGTAATATTTTTCATAATTAAGTTTAATGAATAATATTATTTTTAATAAAAAATATTGTTTACATTTTTTTGTTATTTACAAATGAATCAAATAATGTATAATTAATATTTTATGTAATTTTTAACAATAAACTCCTTAAAATAACCTGTAGCTGGAGGTACGTAACCATTTAATTCATTTAGAATTTATCTTGTTATTATCATAATTTGTGAGAAATAAGATTCAATTTTATGGAGCAGAATTCCTTTAAATTTTGATCACAATGAAAATTAATTGTAGTTAAAAATATCTTAGTCCAGTCAATAGATAATTTTGTATAGGGGTCGCGCTAGAAAAAAATTACGGAGTACGTATTTTTCAAGAAATTGGTAGATTTCAATGTATATATGATGGTAATAACTTTTCCCCCCCTTCAAAGAGGGATGCATAACTTTCTAGGGGCTTACAAAGCTGTCTAAAATCAGTTACTTGGGTATACCACTGAGGCTGACAGCTTTAGAAGAAAACAGGTTTAATAAATCTTAAAGCTGATAAAATTTCGAACAAAATGATGTTTTTAAAAACTATGTACCATAAATAGTTATTGAAATAGAGTCCGCAAAAAAATTATTTAGTGACGTCGAATTTAATAATAACACCTAAAATGTAGAGTTATGTTCGACCGCTGTATTTAATATGTATTTAATTGAATATCAAAATGAAATTTTAAATTATAATAGAGAAAAGAGTGCTCTAAATAATGCTCGGCACCCAATGTCGGAATCTCGAAAAATGTTTGAGTCACAAGCACTCAAAGTTCTAAGTATTACACAAATTTAAGGAAAATTATTCATGTTTATCCACGACCCCAGAGAAGGCTTTCTACACCGAATAAAATAAATTCTAGCTTGGAATCTATAGAACATTTAATGCCCTAAATAATGGTTTCTGTCTGACCATGATTATTTTAAAATTATTCAAGTTATAGATAAATATCTAAAGACAAATTTTTATAACAAAAACTTTTAATATACAGTTTTTGATTACAATTGTGTTTGAATAATTTTAAAGTAATCATGGTCGGACAGAAACCATTAATTAGGGCATTAAATTTTGTATGGATTTCTAGCTGGAATTTATTTTATTCAGTGTAGAAGGTCTTCTCTGGGGTCGTCGGAAAACATGAATAATTTTCCTTAAATTTTTGTAATACCTAGAACTTTGAGCGCATCTTTCGAGATTCCGACGTTGGGTGCCGAGCATTATTTAGGACACTCTTTTCTCTATTATAATTTCATTTTGAAATTCAATTAAAGACATATTAAACATAGCAGTCGAACGTAACTCTACTTTTCAGGCGTAATCTTCAAACTTGACGTCGCTAAGTGGTTTTTTTCGCGGGCTCTATTTCAATAACTATTTACGATATAAATTCCAACCTTTTGAGCTTTGTGGGCCGCAGAGCACAAAAAATAGCGAAAAAATTTGTTTAAGGGCCGCAGAAAAATTTAAAGACCTTTTTTTTCGTTGTTGACTTAATAAATAATATATTATTATTTATATCTCTGTATCCATAATTTATATTTTATAAATTTATTAGAAATATTATATTTCTACTTTGACAAAAAATCTGATTTTCATATTTAACTTTTTTTTTAAATCTTATGCGGGCCGCACGAACAGTGCTCGGGGGTCGCATGTGGCCCGCGGGTTGGACAAGCCTGATTTACGATATATAATTTTTAAAAACACTATTTTATTTGTATTTTTATCAGTTTTAAGATTTATTAAACCTGGTTTCTTCTAAAACTGTCAGCCTCAGTGGTATACCAAAGTAACTGATTTTAGACAGCTTTGTAAGCCCCTAGAAAGTTATGCATCCCTCTTTGAAGGGGGGGAAAGTTATCACCATCATATACAGGGTGGACCATTTTAACGTTTAATGGAGAATAACTCGACTGGAGTGTAAAATAATAAAAAAAGTTTTCAGATAAAAGTTGTACGGTTTGGAGGGGGACATAGACGTACTTGGATGAAATTTTTTTAGGTGGTTTTTTCAAGGTGGTATGAAGGCCAACATCATTTTTTTAAATAGGAACCTATATTTTTTATCAAGTAATTTTATTTAACGTGAAAAGACATGAATCTTTCATTGAAAACTTGTTTTTCAACAACTTAACCTTTCCAAAATATCTAACCAAATAATTCGAGATTTTGAACATTCAATATTTTTTTACCCAGAAACCATCAGGTTTAGAGAAAAAGCATAAAATACAAAAAATGTTTATTTTGGTCTAATAAAACTTGAAGAATTATTTTTAACATTTTAAAACTTATTCTAAAATATTTTTAACATTGTTTTTTTTTTTTTTTTGTTTAAATAAAATAAATTAAAGAAATTTTAAATATAATTCTTTAGTTTTATTAGATCAAAATAAACATTTTTTGTTTCTTGTACTTTTTCTCTAAAATTTATGGTTTCTGAGAAAAAAAATATTGAAAGTTCAAAATCTCGAAATATTTTGTTAGATATCTTGGAAAGGTTAAGTTGTTAAAAAACAAGTTTTCAATGAAAGATTCGTGTCTTTTCACGTTAAATAATATTACTTGATAAAAACTATAGGTTCCTATTTAAAAAAATGATGTTGACCTTCATACCACCTTGAAATATCACCTAAAAAAATTTCATCCAAGTACGTCTATGTCCCCCTCCAAACCGTACAACTTTTATCTGAAAACTTTTTTTATTATTTCACACTCCGGTCGAGTTATTCTCCATTAAACGTTAAAATGGTCCACCCGGTATACATTGAAATCTACCAATTTCTTGAAAAAAAAAAAACGTACTCCGTCATTTTTTTCTAGCTCAAATATTATAATGACTGAACTATCTTGTGTATATTCAACAAAAATACATACCTTCCATTTGGCTTTCTGCTTGTTACACTGGGAATGAAAATATTTTGAAACCAATCCATAAATATATTACTAGTCATCCAAGCATTATTTTGTGTTCGGTATTCCAGAGGTAACCCATTAGTTCCAGTGGAACATCTGCGTTTCAAAGATTTCCCAATCACTAGTAGTGGGATTTGGTGCGAGCCACTAGCATTTGCGCATAACATTGCTGTCAAAGAATCTTTTTTTTGTTTTAGCCGTCTTGCAGCTCCTGGAACGATTGGACGGCCAAGTAGTAATTGATATTCTAGTCCAAACTCTTTCCCACTGTATATGTCGTCAGGTGTGTATCCCTGTTCTTGTACAAACGGTGCAAATTCTTCAATGAAATCGAAACTTGCTTCAGCATCGGCTGCTTTTTTGTCGACTCTAGACTTGGTAACACTGAGTCCGTGCCTCTTCAGAAATTTAGCTAGCCATCCATCGCTTGCTTTGAATATTTCATTTGGGTAAATTTCTTTATACAATTGTACGGCTTGGCTTTTCATCATTGGCCCGTTGACGGACTCTCCCTTCGTTTTTTGTTCACAAACCCAATTATACATTGCTTGCTCGAATGGATCTGTATACACTGCAGTTACGTGTTTAATTGATGTACAGCCTTGTACTGATTCTATAAGTTTTCCTTTCTCTTTTATTTCTTCTTTAATTTTTATGATCTCGCTAACTGAAGAATGAGATAGGTTGTAACGAGTGGACAGCTCATGATTCTTGGAACCTTTTTCATATTCGGCAATAATCTTTAGTTTTTCCTTCACTGATAGAGTTTGCCTCCGTATCTTCTGTAAAAATTAATCAACATTGTTGGTAAAATTTAATTATGTTTGCCTGTACATGATTATTAATCTTTAAAGATTTTTATAAAATGTTTAATAAAATTGTTCGACTTTTCAAATAATACAATCAACATATTATTATTATATTCGTGTACACCTTTTTCCGAAATATATATTTTTTCAAACCGTATGCCGATGTATCATTCAATTTAAGGAAATTTTTTAAAAATTATTTGAGCAACACAAAGGTTATTTTCTGTCCGATGTTGACATTTCCCACTTACCTTAATTTTATTGCTAGAGTCCATCGCGATAATTGTGCAAATGTGCACAAACTCGGATTTTATTATTCAACTAGGTACTTATTGTTTACAAAATTATATTCCTATTTGTATTTTATGTACATTATTTACAAACAACGACGTGTATGTAAACCCACCGCTTGAAATAACGACCGCACAGAACAAAAGTATATTCTGTGTAACGACTGCTTCTTACAACGTTACAAGTGGGCAGCAAACCGCCATTCAAAATACCACTGATACAGAGGAGTATTTACTTTTGTATCTATGCCTAATGCCTATGCCACTGACCCTAGAGCACATACCTACTAGAGGCAGCCTTGCCGCTCGGCCGTGTAAAACAAGTGTGCGAGAGAGAAAGCGCACCCTCGCGGTTTCGGATAACCGTATAAATACTGTTTTTATACTGTATAAAATCCGCAGTAACACCGTATTTCCTCAGTATATTTGTGCAAATACTTACTAGTTTTTTTACAGTATTCAGTTGAAAAATACCGCATTTATACCGTTTGGAAGTTTCGTATGGGAAATTCGGTATAAACACCGTATTTTGTTCGTTTATTAGGGCTGTATTATTTATACCGTTTCGTAAGTGTACAAATCTAGTATTAATATGGTATTTTCGTCAGATATTTTCGTTCCTAATACTTTCGTAATTCTGTATTTAAACCGTAAAAATACCGTAATTATCTGGTATTTTCGCGAGTGTTTTTTCAATCAGTTTCTACTGGAAATCTACAGCAATAACTAAGTTTTTATACTGGTTACATACGGAATATATACCATTAAAAGTTTTATATCGTAAACCCGGTATATCTACAGTATACTTATCATGTATAATTTTTAATGAATACAATATTAAGGTTTCAATGATGTACATAAAAGAAAATATCTTTATTATTTTAAATACATTTTTTTATGTAAGATAAATTGATTTAATTATTAATAATAATGAGATACATTGATTATAATTATTATTAGTATTTAATAATTTTCATATTCTTCTTCTGAAGTTCCTACTTCTGATCTATCTTCTTCCGATCTTTCATGTTCTAATATTTCTTCTTACGTGATTTTTCTAGGTCTTCTGGAGATGGTCGTTCGCGTTCCCGTGGGGATTGTTGTTCTTATAACGATCACCATGCCACGATTTTACATTTGAAGTAGGATTATTTTGCTTCCTCGCAATATTGAAGATACGAGAAGCTTTTTTCCTCCATAATCTAATTTTTTTGATTGCTGCAGACCATTACATATTTCTGAAATAAATCAATTGTAATTAGGAATTATATATTACAACAATTACAAGATAAAATGTATGAAAAATTCACTGGTAGATAAATGATTATTTCTGTGTAGTCCTTGGTTTTCACCACTTGATAGTCTGGCCGTTTTTGATCGAATCATGTCAGCAATCTATCCATTTTATTTGAATCTCATAAGAAAGGCATAATAGCGTTTGTACGTCTGCGCATGGACGATGCATTAACTGCAGTAGGGATTGGCAAAAAATAATATTATTTTCCATTTTTAAATTGTCCAAAAATTTATAATATTAATATTCAAATTAACAATTGATGAATAATTGATAATAGGAGAAATAATATTTTCAGTTATTCAAATAATAAAATGCTTGCGAAAATATTATAACTGCCGAAACCTGAACTGCAGTCAAGTATTCTTCGAAACTTATTTTGAGATTGTCGATAGTCACCTAAAATTAAAAAAAAATCTTAATTATGTAATAATTACATTTTTTCTAATAAAATTGTAATTACGAGCACTCTGCCATCTTCAAATATGACAATATTACATTTTACGTTCGTTCCAAAATTGTCAACTTCATTGTTTTGTAGATTATGTTCTATAAATAATCCTTATATTTTTTTCATTCGTTCCGAAATATCTTTCACTATGTTATTGAGATGTTGGAGTATTTGGTTTTGTGTTGATTGATGTGTTGGGGTTGGTGAGTGAAGTTGTCTGCTTGAAGATGTTTGTGAGTATGTTTGTCGAACATCTACGAAGAAACATTCTTCGTAGATCCAGATGTCTCCTGAATTGGTACAGTATCGACTTGTTTGATCGGTTTCCTCTGATAATTATTAATGTCTTATTAAACTGTTAATTATTATGTCTTATTAAATGCTTAAAATACTCACATATTTCATTCTACGATGTTTTCTCCTTATGTCAGAAATTTTGCTTCGAATAAAGCCGTGAAATTTTTACCATTGTACATTAATTTTGTCATCGTTAAACCCTTTAATCTTCATGTAGTACTCATAGACGAAGATTTCTGAAATTTTTAAATTATGAATATTTATGGCATCGGAAGAATTATGTTTTCAAAACTTTGCATTAACTTAACTTACTTTATTTTTTTCAGTTAACCATCGATGGACAATTTCTTTAATCTTTTTTGTATTTTTCTTCTGGATAGTATTTTTTTCTTCCGGTGCTGTATAAACTATATAATTTGATGGGAATCTTATGTGTTCCGTGGCTATTTTATTATTTATATCTCAGTGAATCTATAACAAAATTTAAGAAATGTTAGAGAGAAACAAAAAGTGTATGTGTATGCGTGCTTAAAAAATCTACAGTATTGAAGAAATATCTACTGGTAATCGGTTATAATAATCACTATGAAATATTTCAATAAAGAAATATTTAATTTACGATTCTTTCAAAAAAATTATTTACAATTTTGCATTTTATAAAATAACAGGTCATTAAAAAACAATTACTCTTTTTGAAATGATTTTTTTATGTGTTCGATAATTTAGGTACCTACTTATACTTTTTTTATAGAAGCTCATGAACTGAAAACATCGATTTTAGCCAAGGTATATAAATATAGAGGTATGGCAATGCGGTCGTTGACCAATCAGCGGTGGCGCGGGAATTGACGTCACTGGCGTACATATTCAAATGTTATAAAAATGTATAATTGCAAAAACATTCTTTAATTTATTATTGTTTCGTATTTTTTGACATTTTAACAATACATACAATCACAGAAGTACAAATTCAATATTACAAAATCATAAAAAGCTGTCACAGACAATTTGGTGTATTCGAGAAGCATTACTTTTACTGTTTTAAGTTGGCAATACAAAAACTGGGCTTATCGTGTTAACAGCTTTTTATAATTTTGTAATATTAAATTTGTACTTCTGTGATTGTATGTATTGTTAAAATGTCAAAAAATACGAAACAATAATAAATTAAAGAATGTTTTTGCAATTATACATTTTTATAACATTTGAATATGTACGCCAGTGACGTCAATTCCCGCGCCACCGCTGATTGGTCAACGACCGCATTGCCATACCTCTATATTTATATACCTTGGATTTTAGCTTAAAACTTCAGCAACTCAGTGAAAAATCGTTAAAAAAATCAAAAAATCTACTCTTTCAAATAAAAAATAAAAATTTGACGTACCTCTTATTAACCTGTATTTTTTTTAGATGCGGCATGAAAATAATCTTTTTGCAGTTTTTAATTAAGAATTTAATAAACACAGATAAAAACGAACTCAATCGTGATAAAAAATAGAATGAAATAATTTGAAACAATAAATAACCGTCATTTTGTGACTTACCTTTTGAAAAAAGAACAATACAGTATCCGGGTTTTCCCCGTATTTCTCTTTATATTTATGCCGAGGTTTATTTGCTATGTAATTAATTATTTAATTTATTTTTACTGTTCTTGATTCTCCTGTATTCACAAGTTTTATACGCGAACATTTTTATTTCATATAATATTTTTACCAATATTAATAATGCAGCGAACAGCTTCATGCACCAACAACCACACGAATAATACAACACTGTTGCAAGTTTCAACAAAACCGTTGGCGTTCACACGGGAAAGCGTCCTGTAAATCCCCTCTCCAAAACAGTAACCAATGTCTTAACAGTAGCTTAAGGTGGTTTTTCACGATACAGACACGAACATGATGTTTTTAAAACAATTCGTATTTAAAAATACATAGGTTTTGTTTTAACCTTGTTTGTTGTGCGTTTTGTCTGTGGTGGAAAACCACCTTTATTCCACCTCTTACCAAAAGCCGATATACATATGTGTTAAATTTTGGAAGGTATTTTGAACTGATATTTTCTCAAAACATGTTTTAATAGAACATTGAACATTTCGGGAGGGGGGGGGTTGTCCCCCAACCCCCCCTCCCCGTTACTACGTCACTACACTCAATATACCGCATTTCCTATCAACTGGAATAGTTGTAACTTTCAGGGGGGGGGGTATATACATATGTGTTAAATTTTGAAAGGTATTTTGAACTGATATTTTCTCAAAACATGTTTTTTTAGAACATTGAACATTTCGGGAGGGGGGGGGTTGTCCCCCAACCCCCCCTCCCCGTTACTACGTCACTACACTCAATATACCGCATTTCCTATCAACTGGAATAGTTGTAACTTTCAGGGGGGGGGGGGTATATACATATGTGTTAAATTTTGAAAGGTATTTTGAACTGATATTTTCTCAAAACATGTTTTTTTAGAACATTGAACATTTCGGGAGGGGGGGGGGGTTGTCCCCCAACCCCCCCTCCCCGTTACTACGTCACTACACTCAATATACCGCATTTCCTATCAACCACGGGGATGTCACTGGATAGGCAAAACTGGAAACTCATCTGACAGTTCCGGTTGAGGACGAGACGGGTAAGACGTAAAGGAAAGGAAGGTATTCCAATCTGGCAACACTGAATATATTTGGCAACAAGTTTTACGTTTTTGTGTGTAGTGGTGTATAATCTGTATAATGTATATTCCTATGGCCATGTGTATAATGTATGGCATCTTCAGAAGATATTTAACTATATTTGAGATTTTATTTGAATATTAATGTAAGTATTTCATTACATATTGTTTTTTTCGTCTGTTTAATAACGTTGTACGTATATTTCAATTTATATAATTAGGAAACTACTTTAATAATATTGATTCATTAGTTTTTAAAAAAAGTGACTCCCATTTTTATATACTTTGATTATTATTAAGTGGCATACAATACAGGCAATTAAAATAAATATTTTATTTTTCAGATTCTACAAACATCCACATACTGTGTATTTCCTACTATTTAAGGACAAAATAGAACTTTGATTAATTTTCGGTAAGTGTCAGTGTATGAAGTTACTTACTCGCAAACAGTGAAACATCATAATATCCCTAATTTACTTGGACTATAAAATATATGAAATGTTTACATTTAAGAAATGTTTGTGATAACATAATATAATTTAATAAAGATTCATATTTAACCAATTTTCTGTTTTATTTGTTAAAAATACTTGGATTATTTATAGGTTAGAAAAATAAAAATATAAACAAATAATGTAATGTAGGTGGCGTTTCAAACATATGTAAGCAGTTCTGTGATTGGTCGATATATGTTGAATCACGTGAATGTATTCTGCTTTCTGATTGGTGCAACCGGAACTGTCATCGAGTTGTTACAAAAAAATAACGTTGAGTGTCACTTCTGTATACTTATTATTCTGTGCTATCAACTGGAATAGTTGTAACTTTCAGGGGGGGGGGGGGTATATACATATGTGTTAAATTTTGAAAGGTATTTTGAACTGATATTTTCTCAAAACATGTTTTTTTAGAACATTGAACATTTCGGGAGGGGGGGGGGGTTGTCCCCCAACCCCCCCTTCCCGTTACTACGCCACTACACTCAATATACCGCATTTCCTATCAACTGGAATAGTTATAACTTTCGGGGGGAGGGGGGGTATATACATATGTGTTAAATTTTGAAAGGTATTTTGAACTGATATTATCTCAAAACATGTTTTTTTAGAACATTTAAGGGGGGGGGGGTGACCCCCCCCCTCCTATACTACGGTACTACACTCAATATACCGCATTTCCTATGAACTGGAATAGTTCGGTATATAAACTGTATAATACAAGAGTAAAAAGATCATAAAAATACTGTGTTAATACAAATTTTTTACTAGAATACACCGGTATATCTGGTGATTATTTATACTGAATTTGTACTAAAATACTTCGGTATATATACTATACGCAATACAAGAAAAAACAACAACGAATTTATACTGAATTACTACCGTAATAATACCATGAAAATACCGCATAACTGGTATAATACCGAGTAAAATTTGCACAAACATACGTTCATTATACCTCGTAAATACCGTTGTTATACTTATACTAGGTATATATACCGTATTCTAGAAACCGTGAGGGCAATAACGCTACATCCTTTCTCTTTCGCTTCGCATGCTGATTGGTACCGGTAATAGCGGGAAGCACTTGCCTCTCGCCTCTCCCCACCGATTAATTAGCACGCGGAGCGAGAGAAAAAGAATGCAGCGTTGTGGCGCTTTCTCTCTCGCACACTTGTTCGCACGGCGTACGGAAAGGTTGTCTCTAGTAGGTATATGCTCTAAGATACCGTACAGCAGTGGTCCCCAACCTTTTTATACCTAAGAGCACATTCTAGAATACCGGCCGGGCGGCGGGCACCATTTATTTTTTCAAATAACTTTTAGTTTTAGTCTAGTCATTGAGTAAAGAATAGTTATTCTTTACTCAATGGTCTAGTTTAGTAATCTCGAATAAGAAAAAGTCGAACGAACTCGAGAATAGGGGCCTTGAAATGGCCCATGTTATGTATTTGGTTTTTCACCACGTTGTCTGCCTGTTGTATCAAAGACATCCTAATCTGAGACACATCCCCGGACGCATATTTCCAAAAGCCCGTCTGGCACAGAGCAACGGACGAAAATTGTTCTCTGTAAAGCACTGGGCCCCTATTCTCGAGTTCATTACCGTATTCTCGAATGTCGATGCGACTCTTATTCTATAAAAATGTCGAATGCTCCTGGGGATGCGAGATTTAAAATCTCGAACGAAAAACTCGAATCGACATATTCTCGAGTGAGCTCGAGAATAGAGGCCCTGAAGTTTAATTGATATTTGCACTCCAAATTCCAGTCGAGTACAGAGCAAATAGCAATATCAAGTTAATGTTAGATGCGTTATATTCTGAAAGGATTTTTGGTGACTTGAAGTGGAAAGGGGTGAAAACATCCGGATTAAAAAAAATCAGCTTCACTGTACTTACTAATACTGTATATTTCATATATGTACATTTGTACATAGGTATAACAAAGTAAAAATTCCATTAAATGTACATGGTGTTAATCTATATAAAAGACAAATTTTTTTTAAATCAAATCTTTTTTTTATTGAAATTGTTCACGACTTAACACATTCAGGACGGGCGTCTTATATGTAAGACAGACTGACATATAATATAATGTTACATATAAGATGCCCTGAATGTGTTAAGGGGTGCTGCACCAAAAACCTTAATGTGACACTTACTAATCGTAACGATCGATTTTTTCCTGATCGCAGTAATTCCCGATTACGGTCATGTTATCACTTTTCACTTGTAGAAAAGGAGAAATTTGTTGCAGGTTGCTTGAAAAAAAGTTAAGTAAGTAAGGTTAGGTTGAGTTAAGTTTATTTCGGTTTGGTAAAGTTAGGTTAGGTTTGTTATGGTTAGGTAGTTAGGTTGAATTAGTTTAGGTTAGGTTTTATTATATAAATGTAATTGACATGTATGGAAAATAAGGTTTTTAAGAGCTGACCGCTTACTTTTTAAGGAAGCTGCGACAAATTTCCCCTTCTTTATAATCGTATGATGTGATGGCAATCCGGAGATAACCATTGTAACAATAGATAATATTATTAATATCATATCATATGTATCATGACATTTTTTCTTTGTATTTTAAAAATATATATTTTCATCAATGCACAATAGGGTGTCAAAAAAAAAAAATGTTTTGCTCTCGTTACGAAATACATTAGTTTTTGACCTAAAATAAATCCTTCCCGAAGGATTACTGTGTGTCTAGTTCAATTTTAATAGGTGTCGCAAGGGGAGTCCTGTATCCCATTTAAATAACATGGGAAAATGATTCTTTAATACTAAAGTTGGTATTACTGATTCATGACAACTAATGTCAAATTTTTAAGGACGTCATTTAGTAGAAGATAAAATTCTGTACAAAAGTGTCTACAACAGTGTTTCCAACGTGGGGCCAACGCCCCACAGGGGGGCAATTCGAAAATGAACTCATCCAGAGTTTCAGTATGGCGACTCTCAGTCACTACTCGAGCTGTATAAATGTCCAGTATAAGTAACTTCTGTCTGCTGAATACGGTGCTATAAATGATTTTCTGCTAAAGAATTTCTGTATAAGAATTTTAGAAAGGCTTAGGTGGGGCATAGCACAAAAAAGGTTGGGAAACACTGCTCTACAAAGTCATGTCTCTCAATTCAATGTATCAAAAGTTACAGACATTCAAAGTGATTTATTTGTTAAATTGTACGTCTAAAAGGCTTTCACGGCTAAATTATTGTTTCTATAAAAATAAGTTAGTGGTAATTTTGTAGTAAATTTAATTCTCTATATAAATAGTTCAGAGAGCTATTATGCACGTTTTAAATATTTATTGTTTAACAAAAATCAACATTTTAATTTAACGACAATTTTCTATAAATATCAATTAAATAGCAATATATTATCCTGCTATTGAACTGTTGGAAAAGGAATGACCAAGCCGATAAATAGCATTATCAGTATGTAATTTTATTCTCTACAAAATGACGTCCTTAAAAAAAATTTCATCGGTTATCATGAATCAGTAATACCAACTTTAGTACTAAAGATTCATTTTGTGGCATCTCTTAAAAATAGAACTACAGGGTTATTCTTGTGGGGGGATTTATTTTGGGTTATTAACTACCTTATTTCGTAACGAGAGCGAGAAAAAACAAAATATCGATTTTTTTTGACACACTCTAATGTACAGGGTGAGTTTTTTATCTTGAACTGCTTAATAATTTTACGTTGTCTATCAAACTTGGTATCAAAATAAATTATAATAATTGTAGTCTCATTGGTATCACAATTGTTATATAATAACAAGTTTAGATGCATTCATCAACCATTACTTCAAAAGCTTTATTTTGAATTTTCTGAACTGCATCGATAAGTTCTACATCATCGCTTCGTAGATAATTCTTGCACCAATCCATAATTTTTTTCGACATGTCATGAACGTTTTCTGATGATGGAAATTCTTCATGAATGCTTACTTGATTTTCATTGTCTCTGTCTACGAGTTCATTAAGGGATAAACAATTTTCTTCTGTAAGCATGGCTGTAACTGCAATGTTGACAAGGTCTTGCGGATCTCCATCATCATTCATCTGTTGCCAGGTCTTAACTTTTTTTCTTAACCAAGTTTCAATCTCTGTAGAAGTGACGTTTTCATGCCCAGGAATTTTTTTGAGTAGTAAAGCTAACCTATCACTCTCTTCAGTCGATGTACTAGCTTCAGGAAAATGTGGAATCATGTTAGGTAACAATTTCTTCCAGGCATTAGCTAGTGTACTCCGTGATAGAGAACTCCAGGAGTCCTTCAGTATTTCCATAGCGTTGTACACAGTCCAAGATTTGCTGAAGGTTTCGATAGAAATGTTGTCATTTGTATACAATTTGTAGGCAAATTTTAATAGGTAACGTCTCTTGGTAGTCGAAATTATTCCTTGGTCCATAGGCTGAGCCTCATTCGTAACATTTGCTGGAGAGAACAAGACAGAAACTCTTTCATCAATCCCATTGAGGACTTCTTGGGATGCGTGTACGGGCGTGTTTTCCAACAGTAGTAGAAACCTAGAATAAAATATAAAAAGACTGTAGTGAAAAATATTTCAGAAATTTATTAAATTCCATTAAAACAAATTAATATGATAGGTACATTTTTAGAAATTAATCCTACAGGAAATATACGTCAGTTAAGGCTGATAAGGCGTAATAAGGTCTTACTTAATCATTTACAGACGATATGTGACAGAACAAACACAATATTTGGTTCCATATTCATAGGGAAAGGTATTTGAGATGTTAAGGATGTATGGCAGGAATCTCATTTCACCGAGAAATGGTTTAAATTTGGAGGAGTTATTCCTTAATAAAACTTAAGTACCCACACAAAATTTCAGAAGGTTCTACTACATAGTTTGAGAGTAATTATGTTTTTAAAATTAAAGAAATTAACATGGGCTCTTATGGCAGAATGATGTATTGACGGTTAAATTTTAATAAAACACATGGTTCAAGCACCGAGAAAAATTTGAAATTTTCACAACACGTCACTTACATATTTAGCAACAAGTTTCATAAAAAATTTCTTACTCTTTCAGACCTAAATTCCGAGAAAAAAAATAATTATTGCTGAAAAATATTAAAAAAAAAATAAAAAATGGCGTTCTTAAATGTAATGATTTGTTTTATTACATAGTTTTTCATATATTAAAGCATATAAACTACTAATATTATTGTTTTCATTGCATTTGTATATGCTACGTATATTCTAAACAATGTTATTTAATAATATTTGAATTTCTCTCATTTATAATAATAAAATGATTCTTTTGTTTTTAAATCTGACAGATAAATTCAGAATAAAAATTTTTTCATGTAATCAACACAAATATTAATTTTTTTACTAAAATTGTAAAATAACAGTTAAAAAATGGGAAATAAGGTTTTAAACATAAGTACTAATATTGTTTAAGTAGTTTATAAACGAATTTGACTTTCCTACAAGCATTTAAAGTGAATAATTGATAATTTGATTTTGATCGTCCATTGCATCTAAATTTACATTATTGTTGACTCAGACTGTACATGCCATACATCCTTAAAGTGAGGTTGGTTTTTTTTTGGATCAATTGAGGAGCTATTTTGACCAAAGAATAGAGAGTATTTTGACTAAGGAGCAGCGGCGGTACGCAACCTGTATTCATGTGTGTCCACTAACAGTTTAATTTAAGATCAGACACATTTGACATATAGTCCTCAGTCCCGCCTTTAAATTTTGAAATAAAATATACTCCTCTGAAACATCGTGAGTGGATTCATTTTGGTGTAACCTATAAACTTTATCTTCGAAAATTCTGAGGATTGGGGCGTTTTTGATGTGGCATGCGTCAAACAAGTCAATTTAACGATGTTTGGAAAATTTACAAATAATCCTTTCTTTTTTACTTGAATTACAAGATTTAATAATGCAAACATCGAGAAATATGTTATGTAATGTATAAATAATCGGCTGATTTTTGCACAATTGTTAGATAAATAATAGTAAAATGTTATGGTTATATTGGCCTACAAAAATCAAGGGTCTTTTGCCCTGACCTACGCCCTAAACATGCCAAATGTAGAATTGACATTGTATTTAAGGTGAGCCATGTGCTCTTTAAATTCGGTATTTATAAAATCAATTGTATAAATTGCGATATAAGTTATATAGGACAAACTAGGAGATCTATAAATATCAGATTTAAAGAGCACATGGCTCATCTTCAATACAATAGGGTGGAAAAATCATACTACGGGCATTAATAATTTAAAACTAATTAAAACATGCAATAATAATCAACTAGATGCAGCAGAAAGCTTAGAGATCTTGAGGGACATGAATAGTATTTTTAATGGAGGTACCGGACCTATCCCAGCTTCAGTCCTTCTAGACCTTGCAGTTGATTGGTCTGAATCACTGAAGCGAGATAAGTCCTTTTAGTATAAATATAGGTTCTGACCAAGACTGTATAAGCCAAAGGCTGCAGTGTTAGAGGCATCTAACCCTCATCATCAATCACAACCTAATCTAATCTAATCTAATCTAAGACTGTATCAGTCCGGAATCGTTAGGCTCCTGATGAGGACTTCTTGTGAAGTCGAAACACGTGTCGAGTCACATAACTTTTGTGGTAAAGGTGTAATTTTAGTTTAAGTAGAATTGACATGTTTAGAGCGCTGTTTAACATCTCCTCAAATACCCTTCCTTATGAATATGGAATCAAATATTGTGTTTGTTCTGTCACATACTGTCCGTAAATGATTGACACCTTATTATGCCTTATCAACCTTAACTGACGTGTATCTCCTGTAGGATTTTTGAGTCGTGCCCATGGAGATATTTGATCAGAATGACAAAAACCCAAGTGGCGGGGTCCTTTCTTGTGTATATTCAACAAAAATACATACCTTCCATTTGGCTTTCTGCTTGTTACACTGGGAATGAAGATATTTTGAAACCAATCCAAAAATATATTCCTGGTCATCCAAGCATTCTTTTGTGTTCGGAAGTCCAGAGGTAGCTCCTCATCTTCAGTGTAACATCCAAGTTCTAAAGATTTCCCAATCACTAGTAGTGGGATTTGGTGCGAGCCACTAGCATTCGAGCATAACATTATTGTCAAACAATCTTTTTTTTGTCTTTGCCCCGAAGTACTTTTCCCAGTTCCTGGAACGATTGGGCGGCCAAGTAGTAATTGAAATTCTAGTCCAAATTCTTTCCCACTGTATATGTCATCGGGTGTGTATCCCTGTTCTTGTACAAACGGTGCAAATTCTTCAATGAAATTAAAACTTGCTTCGGTGTCGACTGGTTGTTTTTTGCCTCTAGGCTTGGTGGTACTATTGGTACTGTTGGTACTATTGGTACTACGGAGTCCGTGCCTTCTCAGAAAATTGCTTAGCCAACCATCGCTTGCTTTGAATACTTCATTTGGGTGAATTTGTTCATAGAATTGTACGGCCTGGTTTTTAATCGTTCGCCCGTTGACGGTCTCTCCACACATTCTTTTTTCACAAACCCAATTATACATTGCTTGCTCGAATGGATCCGTGTACACTGCATGTAAATGTTTGATTGATGTACTGCCTTCTACTGATTCGATAAGTTTTTCTTTCTCTTTTATTGCTTCTTTAGTTTTTATTATCTCGCTGACTGTAGAATGAGATAGGTTGTAACGAGTGGACAGCTCATGATTCTTGGAACCTTGTTCATACTCGGTAATGATCTTTAGTTTTTGCTGCACTGATAGAGAGCGCCTCTTTCTCTTCTGTAAAAAGTAATCAACATTGTTAAAAAAATTGTTAGTAAAATTTATGTTTTTCTTTCTACCAAAATATATACATGGTGATTCAGTTCTGTCGTACCAAACTTAAACACTAGATTAAGAAAAATATTTTAAGCAAAAAATTTTCAATAAACATGTGTCCGAAAATTGTTCTTTAGGGAACTACAGCCCTCCAAAAATTTTACTCAAAATGAGTTTTTATTTAATATCTGGAGAACCCTTTGTGATAAAATTATGAAATTTGGTATTCTGTTTAGTAATAATAAATGTTATCTTTTTTTCATATTAACTAGTTATAATTTAGACTAGGGATGTATGAGGCCAGGTGGGCCCAACGATTTTCATCTGGTATTTTTTGTTCTTTATTTTTTTTATAAAGTTGGGCACTTATTTAAGGTTATATGACACAAAATACACGAAACAATTCTTTGCTTATTTGTCACAGGATAAACCGTTTTCGAGAAATATCGATGGAAAAGAAAGATTGCAGAATTTAACTTATTACGAATGCTTCAAATTACAAATAATAATTTTATATTCTTATTCTATGATAAAAACTAAAACTAAAACAAAACATAAGTATACCTCAAAAATGCATCCTTATTAACAAATAGCCATTTTTAGTTTCATTTTTTAGTCAAGTACATGTAACAGTAATAGAACTGGCTATAGATCTTAGAGGATTCATATTAGGTTTCTTTATACGAACTTTTTTCTTACCTTTAAACATAGAACAAGAATATAAATTTATTTTTTGTAATTTGAAGCATCCGTATTAAGTTAAATTCTGCATGCTTTCTTTTCCATCGATATTTCTCGAAAACGGTTTATCCTAGAATCCTATGACAAATAAGCAAAGTATCATTTTGCGTATTTTGTGTCATATAATCATAAATAAGTGGCCAACTTTATAAAAAAATAAAAGAACAAAATATACTAGATCAAAATCGATGGGCCCACTGGTCCCATACATCCCTGATCTAAATTATAATTGTTTAATACTAGAAATCGGTAACACATATTATTATTAAACCAAATACTAAATTTCATGATTCTATCACGAAGGGTTCTCTAGACATTAAATTAAAACTCATTTTTAGTAACATCTTCGGACGCCTGTAGTTCCCTTACGAAAAATTTCCGGACACATGTTTATTAGAAGTTTTTTGCTTAAAATATTTTTCTCAATCTACTGTTCAAGTTTGGCACGACAGTATTGAATCACCCTATAGATTTATACACTGTATGTGAATAATAATATTCACTGAATATAATATACTACATAGTACTGACATTAAATATAATAAATAAAAACAACTAGATTGTGTAAACGTCAAAAATTTAATGAGAGAAAAATAGTGCGAGCTTTCGATTCACAAAATCATCTTCAAGCTATTAACAGGGTGACCAGTATTTCTCTGGAACAAATTTCCCTGACTTTTCCCGGTTTCCAGGAGATTTTTTACCGTTTTTCCCCATTTTTTATTTAAAATTTTCAATGTTTAAATATTTGCGAGAATTTGTGTGGTTTTTGCATTTTTATCAAAAATTCCCTGACTTCCAACCAAATTCCCCGACTTTTCCCAGACATTTCCCTGTATAGCAAAATTCCCTGACTTTTCCCGGTTTTCCAGAAACTGGTCACCCTGTATTAATAACCGAAAAAACCGTTATTTTTTTTTCGGTTCGGTTCCGGTTTTCGTTCCGGCAAAAAATAACGGTTTCTCCGGTTTTCGGTTCAGTTCCGGTTCGAAGCCCTGCTTTTTATAACCCTGTATGATTGGATTCGAACAGATCCAATTGGATCTAACCAGATCAACTATCATTTAATAATAATAAGAAAAAAAAATTATCAGGGCGGCCAGTATTTCTCTGGAACAAATTTCCCTGACTTTTCCTGTTTTTCCAGGAGAATTTTTACCGTTTTTCCCTGTTTTTTATATTTAAAATTTAGATAAAAACATAAAAAAGGTCACATAGATCAAATTTAAATATTTGTGAGAATTTGCATTTTTATAAAAAATTCCCTGACTTTTCCCGGTTTTCCAGAAACTGACCACCCTGTTTATCCATAATTTTTTTCGGCATTTCATAAACTTTTTCCGACGATGGAATTTTTTCATGGATGCTTACCTGATTTTCATCGACTTTGTTTATGAATGAATTAAGGGATGGAGAAATTTCTTCTGTAATCATGGCTGTAAGTGGAACGTCGGCTGACTTGTTCGAATCTTCATTGTCGCTCATCTGTTGCCAGGTCTTTACTTTTTTTTTTATCCAATTTTCAATCTCAGTAGAAGTGACGTCTTCATGACTAGGAATTTTTTTGAGTAGTAAAGCTAACCTATCATTATCTTCAGTCGATGAACTAGCTTCAGGAAAATTTGGAATCATGTCAGGTAATAACGTCATCCAGGCATTTGCTAGTGTACTCCTTGATATAGAATTCCAGGAGTCCTTCAGTATTTCCATAGCATGGTACACAGTCCAAGATTTGTTGAAGGTTTCAGTAGAGATGTTTTTGTCCATCGTGACCAATTTGTAGGCAAATTTTAATAGGTAACGTTTCTTGATAGCAGAAATTATCCCTTGGTCCATAGGCTGAATCTCACCCGTATTGTTTGCTGGAAAGAACAAGACAGAAACTCTTTCATCAATCCCATTGAGGAGATCTTCGGATGAATGTATGGGCGCGTTTTCCAACAGTAGTAGAAACCTAGAAAAAATATAGACTGTAGTGAAAAATATTTCAGATTTGCATTTTTTATTCAAGTGGGTAATCAATACCAGATAGTTAAAAACAATGAGTGTGTACTTATGTACACACATTAGAAGTTATACTTCTTTGGGATGATTGAAAAATAACTACGAATAATCTTTACAACAATAATCTGCCGTTTGCTTTAAATACAGGGTGATCCAGACCACCCGTCCACTATGTTTTACGCCCAAACTATTGAAGATAGAGTTTTATAAAAAAAGTTTTACTATGTATATCGACCCTAAAGAATTTCAAGAAAATATTTTCAACCCCCTAAAACTGCGCCTTAGGGGGTAGTTTGGGGGGTACATGCCCGTTTCTCAGTAAAATCAAATGGAACGGTATATTCAAAAGTACATAATTGTAAAGACCATAAAAAAGTAAGAAACTTTTGTAAAACAAAAATTTTCATACTTTCAATTGTTTAGAAAATATGGCGACTTGATCTCAAATTTTAGGGTTTTACTGAAAGTGCTCTAATTTCGTTAAATATTAATGGAATTTTATTATTTTTTTAAATTTAGAAAGTAGAAATAATGAACTTTGTAAAGATCTATGAATATTTAAGATTTAGATAATTTAAAATGTCATACGCGACATATCAAAAATACAAATATTCAATTAGCGATAATTCAAAAAATTTAAATACAATGGTATATCAATTAATACTTTATCTTAAAAAAGATACCTAAATAAACAACTTTTGATAATAAAATTTTAAATTAAAAATTATAATTTTCAATTTTCCATTTTAAAATTTTTGGTTTTTAATTTTTAATTTTCTTAACAAAAGTTGTTTATTTACATGTCTTTTTTCAGATAAAGTACTAATTGATGTACCATTGTATTTAAATTATTTGAATTATCGCTAATTGAACTTTTGCATTTTTTATATGTCGCTTTTGTCACTTTAAACTATCAAAATCTTAAATATTCATAAATCATTACAAAAGTCATTATTTCTACTTTCTAAATTTAAAAAAAGAATAAAATTTCATTAATATTTAACGAAATTAGAGCACTTTTAGTAAAACCCTAAAATTTGAGATCAAGTCGCCATATTTTCTAAACAATTGAAAGTATGAAAATTTTTGTTTTACAAAAGTTTCTTACTTTTTTATGGTCTTTACAATTATGTACTTTTGAATATACCGTTCCATTTGATTTTACTGAGAAACGGGCATGTACCCCCCAAACTACCCCTTAAGGCGCAGTTTTAGGGGGTTGAAAATATTTTCTTGAAATTCTTTAGGGTCGATATACATAGTAAAACTTTTTTTTATAAAACTCTATCTTCAATAGTTTGGGCGTAAAACATAGTGGACGGGTGGTCTGGATCACCCTGTATAATTAAAAATTTAATTTAATTATATTTAATTAATATAGGCAATACTCTTTACAGTTGTGTTATTTAAGTAAAAATCTTTATTGTCTATGAATGTTAATACGCCAAAAATTTTTTGATATAGGCAATACTCTTTACAGTTGTGTTATTTATTCTGTATTTTCAGTTCCGGGCTATATTTCACCGCATAAAATTTCGTTACATTACTAATTTCATTTCCGTTACATTACTGATTTCATTTCCGTTACATTACTCAATTTTTACCCTCAACGTCCCTAAAGATGTATAACTTCAAAAAAATATTTTACAAAATTTAATACTAAATTATAAATTTAACAATTTATCATCAATTTTCATAAACCAAAAGAAAATCAGAAAAATTTTAGTTAATTTTCAAAATATTTTAAAATAGACAACAAAGAAGGTCAAATCACAATAACTTATTTAAGAATAAGCGACGATCGTGGCAAACTATTAAGTCTTTGACAATGACGTTACGTGTGACCAAATTAAAAAAAAGTTACCCTCACCAACATTAATGACTAAGGGTGACCGCATTTATTATAAATTTGACGAGTCTATTGATGTCTTTGATAAATAATTGTTATAAGTATTAGTTAATAATATCAATAAGCAATTAAACACACAAATAGTACTCTTATTGTATCCTTTTATTCAATTTGTCACACTCGTCACAATGTTTACTGACTAATAACTAAGGAATGTATCGTATAGTTATACAAGTTTGCAAAGGGCTTAAATGAAACAAAAAACAAAATAATTAATGTAGTTCAAGCAGTACCTTCTAATAATTGATCCATCTATTCAAAATTTCTTTAATAAGTAAAATAAAAAACATTGGGTTATTTTTAAGTTGATTACATAATAAGTTAACCCTATAACATCAAGCGTGACGTTTTCATAACCTTTAATTAACACGTATTTCGTATTGAATAGGGGAACTTGGGGAATGGTGGGACATTGGGGAATAGCGGGACATGTCAATTTCGCCATCTTTGTATAAGTTTAAAACACTAAAACAGCTGGTATAGTTTCGTCTCTTTATATGCTTAGTTTTCATCAGTAATAGTCATATCTATATGTATCGTGAGAGTTTCTGCATCAAGAAGTGTTTAATTGATTGTTCAAAAGTTTTATTCACTGTTCATATTTGCGTTGTTTTTACAACATTTTGGCAGGAAAAAAAAAATTTTATATGGGCATAATTACCGTTTGCCCTCGACATTTCGACTTACAAAAGGAATTTGGCATAAATACACTGTGTCAATTATAGTTTATGTCGAATTGTAAACATAGCGTTTGGGGTATTGCGGGACACTTATTTTGAGGAATAGTAAGTCACGTATTTTTTGATGTTTCTCAAATCAATATTGCATTTTTATGCATATTAGTCATTTTTCATGCAAAAGAAACAACCCTAATGCCTACGGTGGATATAATCAGTATTTAAGTATTAATAGTTTTACCATGCTGGAGAGTCGGTTGTTTGGACCTCAAAGGTCACACCCCACGGTTTGTTTTATTCCTTCTTTATCATAATTACAATTTTTGTCATTCTGGACTTTCCAATAAACATTTCACATTCATATTTTTCATTTTTGGCTCCTGTCCCACTATTCCCCAACTTTTTTTAGAATGTCGAAATTTAACGTTTTCGAAAAACATAGTAAAGTTTTACAGTCGTTCAAAATTTCAACAAACTGTGGCAGCTAAAAGTAACATACATACATCTTCAAAATTTGAAAAAATATAAATTTTTAAACAAGTTATGGGCCATACAAAAAACGTGTCCCACCATTCCCCAAGTTCCCATATACAAATAAATTCAGGCGTTATCGGGTTAATAGTGTCGTAACTATTATTGAATTAAAATGCAATTACTATTTTTAAAATTTACAGTTGATAATTTGACTAAAGTGCTACTCATGAAGGTAGAGACTGAAGATGATACTCGAGTGGAGGGGGTAAGCCAAAAAACGGAGTGTGGAGTGGGCAGTCTGCATTTTATGGACCAATGCGCAGAAGTAAAAAAATTAGTTTGTGCACATTCACCACGGGGATGACCTCTGTTGGTTAATCTGGGAACTCAACTGACAGTTTAGGTTGTGGGCGAGACGGGTAAGACGCAAGGAAAAAGGGAGGTTACGATAAACTGTATGAAGTATAACATACTATAATTTCAGCTAATTTGACCGGGAACTATTTTCCATAAGTTTAGTGCGGGGTTCTTTGGCTTAATTGTTCAAAATACCCTTTTTTAGTACACGATACATGCATTAATTTTCATTTTACAACAAGTTTTGTTCCAAAATTTTGTATCCGCTCGTGCCACGTATAAAATGATTATTAAATTTTGACAGCAAAAATTGTGTTTATTTACAGTGTGTTAAGTAAGAGCATGTACGGCGTTATTCATAAAAAAATATTCAACAAAGAACATGGCAGGGTAAGCATGGGCGATCTGCCCCTGGGGAAAGTTGGGTCGATATTTTTTTTATAAGAAGGTATGGCTAAAAGGTACTCTTCTACAAACTATTGGGCCTCTGCCCCCACTAATTTCCGGAAAATTTGAAAAATGTAATTTCGAAAAAAAATTTTTTACTATAACGGCTTTATAAATGTCGATCTCTGTGATATATGTTGTAGTTATACCTTAGTAGTATCATATCAATTTTTTTGAAAAATCTCCGATTAAAAATAAATAAAAATTTTGAAATTCAAAATTTTCAAAAAAAAATTTTTTTTGCTTAAATGGTCTGGTACACCTACGAAATTTTTGTCATAAATACCCCTTCTTATGCACAAACACATATTTTTTTCAAATTTCTACATTGGGGGTAAAATTCGATATGTTTACTGACCCTTATTTCTATAGTAGGTATGCATATATATGGGGCATTCCACGCCAAATCACCGAGGTCGTGACCCCGACTATTTTTAATTCTCCTGATTTTTTGGTATCATTTAGTATCTATCCAGAGTAGCTTTCATGATTTTTTTCAGATTTTTATCTTGCCTTCCCTAGAAGTTATGGGGACTTGAAATTTTTTGAAAATTGTCGAATGATATTTTTCAAATGCTTATAACTCAGTGAATAATTGAGGTACAATCGAATTTTTTTTTTCATTTTCTTTGTTTTGAAATGTAGTTTTATAAAAAAAATACGAAAAAAATTTAAAAAAAATATTTTCATTTTTTTTTTCATTTTTAAACCGAAAATGTGATTTTTGAAAAAGAGTGCCGTTTTTTTTTCTCTTCAAAAAATTCTCAAAAATTCTTCATTCAATTTGAAAAATTTTAAGACTATTCCGGTTGTGGTATTTTTTTTCGTTCTATATATTTTTTACATTTTTATACATACATGCAATGTATTGTGTATAATAAAGTACAGGTTTATTTAATACCAAATCACTGAGGTCATTTTTGATTCCCCTGATTGTATGGTATCATTTAGTACCCATCCAAAGTAGCTTCCATTATTTTTTTCAGATTTTTATCTAAACCTCCCCAAATGTTATGGATCTTTGAAAATTTTCGATCAAAAATGCCTGTAACTTCGCGAAAAATTCATTACTTCAAAAAAATATAGAAACAACAAAAAAAAAATCCCACTAATATAGAGAAGATAATTGATTGGTCTGACAGTAGTGGTTATACGTAATACAAGTGAGATTTGTAAAAATATATCATTTAATCGAACGTTCACATAAAAAAGGCTAGGTTAAATTAAGGAAAGTTTTACGTATAAACACTACTGTTAGACCAATCAATCGGCTTCGGCCACCATTTTCTCTATAATAGTGGAATTTTTTGTTTTGTTTCCATAATTTTTTTAAACTAATGAAAACCCATTTTTTTCATAAAAGAAACATTTATCTGAAAAAAAATAATAGTAAATAGTTAAACCTTCGGCCTGATTTTGGTGGTCAAAGCCGATTGACATTTTATGACCATTTTTACCCCAGTCGTTTGGCAGCGTGCTTTTCGGACAGCAGTGGTTTCTTCAATGTACTCTGCCGTTTCAAATTATTTATACACAAATGTTCACGAATAGTAACGTGCGATACGTCCAGTCCTTTTTGTTTCAATTTTACTTGCCCTTGACGCAAGGACAAGCCAGGATCCCCGAAAACAATGTCACAATCAGTTTTATCTCCTTTTTAATCACTTTCCCTACAGAACCACGATCTGGAAAGTCGTCGACATTTTTCAACTCTTTAAATCGATTTACCCACTTCTGAACGAATGCCTTCAACTTTTACACGCTCTTACTTAACACACTGTAAGACATATTTACCTAACGATTCTGGAAATTTTCAACCTTTTTTTCAATGATACACAATGTTAATAATTACAAAATTCCGGAAAAATTTTAGAAAAATTCTGTAAATTTTCGTACAATTCAATTTTCTTTGTGATAATTTAATCAAAAAAACTCTTCAAATACACTTTTCTAGCAAATATTTCGATTAATTTACAAAAAATTCCTTATTTTGACAACATATTTTTAATCCGCAACCCTCAAAAACTCTTTATACATAAACTCTCAAAAAATACATACCTTCCATTTGGATTTCTGCTTGTTACACTGGGAATGAAAATATTTTGAAACCAATCCAAAAATATATTGCTAGTCATCCAAGCATTCTTGTGTGTTCGGTAGTTCAGAGGAAGCCCATTAGCACCAGCGGAACATCCGAGTTCCAAAGATTTCCCAATCACCAGTAGTGGGATTTGGTGCGAGCCACTGGCATTCGCACATGACATTATTGTCAAACAATCTTTTTTTTGTTTTTGCCCCAAAGCACTTTTCCCAGTTTTTAAAACGATTTGGCGGCCAAGTAGTAATTGAAAATCTATTCCAAACTCTTTCCCACTGTATATGTCGTCGGGTGTGTATCCCTGTTCTTGTACAAACGGTGCAAATTCTTCAATGAAATCAAAATTTGCTTCAGCATCGGCTGCTTGTTTTTCGACTTTAGACTTGGAACTACGGAGTCCGTGCCTCTTCAGAAAATTGCTTAGCCAACCATCGCTTGCTCGGAATACTTCATTTGGGTGAATTTCTTTATATAATTGTATGGCCTGGCTTTTTATCATTGGCCCATTGACGGGCTCTCCACGCATTTTCTTTTCACAAACCCAATTATACATTGTTTGTTCGAATGGATCCGAGTACACTGCACTTAAGTATTTGATTGACGTACAGCCTTGTACTGATTCTATAAGTTTTCCTTTCTCTTTTATTTGTTCTTTAAGTTTTATGATCTCGCTAACTGTAGAATGAGATACTCTGTAACGAGTGGACAGCTCATGATTCTTGGAACCTTTTTCATACTCGGCAATAATCTTTAGTTTTTCCTTCACTGATAGAATTTGCCTCTTTATCTTCTGTAAAAAGTAATCAACATTGTTAGTAAAATTTAATTACGTTTCCCTTTCTACCGAAATACATGTTTTTTTATACTGTATGTGAATATACAGGGTGCGTTCACAAAGTTTCAAGACTGATTTTTTCCTGAGTAGGGGAGGGCACACAGATCGGTTCCACCGACAGGGTGAAGTAGTTTGGGGTGTCAGCTAACCGACCGCACCTGCAGAAACTGGAGCGAGTAGATAGCTAATGGCATGAGCGCGTGTAAGTGACCCCGGTCGAAAACCTCAGAGAGTTGAATATACAGCATCATTTGGAGCAGTGTTATTCGATAAAGTTCTGTGCAAAACTGAACAAAACCGCTACCGATACTTTTGGTATGATTCCAAAGGCTTATAAAGAAGTCATGTGGCACAAGAGGTTCAAAGATGGCCGCGAGGACATTGAAGACGATGGCCGTGCTGGGAGACCTTCAACAAGCCGAACTCGTGAAAATTTGGTGAAACTGCGTGAACTTTTAAACACTGACCATCGTCTTAATGTTAGATTACTTATTGATAAACTGGGATTGGGTAAGACTACGGTGTTCAGGTTAGTGACAAAAGATTTGAAATGTGTGCCTCACACGCCGCTCGCCACCGGCAAAGTTTTGGCCAAGTTCAACGTGGCAACAGTGCCGCAGCCACCCTACAGCCCCGACTTAGTTCCCAGCGACTTATTTTTGTTCCCCCGAATCAAGGAGACCTGAAAGGGAGGCGATTTAATACGATTCCAGCGGTCCAGGCAGCTTCGACGAGGTCTTTTGACAGCCTTCTGCGTGAAGAGTTCTAAGGAGCTTATGAACAATTGAAAAAACGCAACGGTGGGTTGATGCCCAAGGGTCATATTTCAAAGACTTTTAGTTAGCTGTACAAAAATGTTCAATACATTTTTTGTTCAGAGACCAGTCTTGAAACTTTGTGAACGCACCCTGTATATATAATTAATACTCAAATTTCAAAATTTATGACATTGCACACTCCTTTTCATTGAAATATGTACATTTTTATACTGTTAAAATAAAATTCTTCGACTTTTTCCAATACAATCAAAATTTATTTGAGTACACCTTTTTTCCAAAATATGTATATTTTCTAACTGTAATGTCCGGTATTATAAACGACCTAGCAAATTTGCAAGCTTGCAAGCACTCTTAAATGGGGTATCAAACTTATATGACAGTTCTCTTGAAGTTTTAGTAAGATCGTTTCATACATAGGAAGTAAAAAAAAAGGTAAGTAAAGTATATTTACCTACTAAAGTGTATTTACATACTAACCTTGCGTAAAAAACGGTAAAAACCAACTTACTGAGAACTGTCATATAAGTTTGATATCTCATTTGAGAGTGCTTGCTAGCTAACAAATTTGCTAAGTCGTTTATAATACCGGACATAAGACGATTTATTATTCAATATTAGGAAAATTAAAAAAAATATATTGAGCAACATAAAGGTTATGATCTGTCCGAAGTTGACATTTCTCACTTACCTTAATTTTATTGCTAGAGTTCATCGTGATAATTGTACATATGTGCACAAACTGTGATTTTATAATTCAGTTCCTAATTATTTACTTTACAATCCTATTTCAGCCTATTTGTACACTCAAATCGCTCAAATCTCTAAACGACGACCATATTATTAACCACAGAATATACACTCATCGCTTGATAAACCGACCTTTGATTAACCGGCAGCTTGGATGACCGGCGGACCAAACGCGCGATATGCCGACTTTCTCCAATCCCCTCCATAATACTACCGTGATTGCTATCTCCGCGCGTAATTTAAATTCGCCAATCAACGTTGAGGTTGGCACGGTGGTGGGGGCCCCTCTCGACGTCGGTTTATCAAGCGGTTCAATTACCAACTTCGCCGGTTTATCAAGCGGTGAGTGTACTCTGTTATTAACGTACGCTCGGAGAAACGATTGGCCAACCGCTCCATGTAACGACTTTCCTTTATCCCCACCTAACAAACATTTTTAAATAATATACACTCATCTCTCGATTTCGTAACCTTCGATTTTGTAACCGCTTGATTTCGTAACGGGCCAAACGCGCCAAACGAGCGATTTGCTAACCTTCTCCAATCCCCTCCTCCATAATACTACCGTGATTGCTATCTCCGCGCGTAATTTAAAATCACCAATCAACGTTAAGGTCGGCACGGTGGTGGGGACCCCTCTCGACGTTGTCAATTCAAGCGGTTCAATTACCAACAACGTTGTGAAATCAAGCGATGAGTGTTAATTAATTAATTGTCCTTGGCTGGGCAAAATCTTTTGGGGGCGAAATCGAATTGTTTGTTTAGGCCTTAGGGTAGGTTATTAACCGTTAGGTAATATAATTAAAGAAAACAATGAAAAATATATAACATATAAATAATGCACATTATAGATTATAGTGTTTAAGAATTTATTTTGAATAACTATACACGTGATTTTTGACAATTCTGACAGCGGCAACCCGTACACTCCGTATTAACCACAACTTTTGTTAAGAATTTTTTTTTTAAATTATAATTTTCATCTCGCGATTTACCGACTTTTGATTTACCGGTAGCTTGATTTACCGACGGGCCAAACGCGCGATTTGCCGACATTCTCCAATCCCCTCCATAATACTACCGTGATTGCTATTTCTGCGCGAAATTTAAACTCACCAATTAACGTTGAGGTTGGCACGGTGGTAGGGGCCCCTCTCGACATCGGCAATTCAAGCGGTTGAATTACCAACAACGTCGGTAATTCAAGCGATGAGTGTATGCGGCGCATGCGGCGGTTGAGAAACACTGGTTCGCCGCTTCTTTCCACTGGTGGCTAGACTGGCTAGCGAATGACAGACAACTTAACCAAACTTAACACTTAACATAGCTAGAGCGCGCATCTTGTCCACGTTATTGTATTCTTTTGATTGAAAATATTTAATTTAATACTACATATCTGATAGTTCTTAGTGAATCAGCCACTATTGTTAGTGTAACGTAGTCCAGTGTTGCAGTTTTCTTTATTAAAATAAGATTGTGAATCAAGTCTGTAAAATGTTTCACCTAAAACAAGAAGATATTAAAGAAGAAATCGATCTTTTGCAAGATACTGATGTTTATGATGAATTTACAATCAATTATAAGCAAGAACCTCAGGTAATTAAAAACATTGTTAGCAATAAGGCAATAAGTAATGCATAGTTATAGTTTTATATGTAGTTTATAGTAAATAAAGGTTAATTTATAGTGTTGGTAAATCATGAAGAATAGAGACAGGAGTGTAAACTTTGTATCTCTGTAATACAATTTTATGTCAAAATATGACCCCCGAAGTGGGTGGTGTCTCGTGCTTGGACCTCTGCGCAGTAGTTGTGTGCGTACCGCAAGGTACAGAGTGGTGACTGCGCACAAAGTACAAATTTCTTACTTCTGCGTAGAGGGCCAAAAAAATGCGGACTGTCCACTCCAGGTTCCGTTTTTCGACATACCCCCTCAACTCCAGTTTACACTCCTGTCTCAATTCTTTATGAAGTTAAGTTTTTTCGTTACACTCAGCACTCTGCTAAACGACAGGGTGGCCAGTTTCTGGAAAACCGGGAAAAGTCAGGGAATTTTGCTATACAGGGAAAAGTCAGGGAATTTTTTTATAAAAATGCATAAACCACATAAATTCTCGCAAATATTTAAATTTTATCTATGTTTTTTTTTTTAGGTTCTTTATCTAAATTTTAAATATAAAAAAAAGGGAAAAACGGTAAAGGTCAGGGAAATTTGTTCTAGAGAAATACTGGCCACACTGTACGACCATCCACTACACGACCGCTCTATTACACAATGTGCCGACAGTTCTAATCATCGACCTTCCCCCAACCCCACCATGACTGCTATATTTTGGGCCGTCGTGTAGTGGAATTTTTGAATTACCGATGCCGTCGTATAGCAGAATGCTGAGTGTACTAATCTGTTCGAATACCTTCTCCCAACGACCTTTACCCCGCGCCAATTGAATCGGTTTCTAAAATCCCCTCGCTCCTGGAACAAAACCTGTCTACGCCTTTATTGATAGACCTAATTAAAAACCTTAATTACAATATAATTATAATACAGTATGTCAAGTAAGAAAGTAGCGGCGATTACTCGCAGGAGATAAATTGTAAGCATGTATCTTTTTTTTCAAACAGAGGACACTTTTGCCGTTTTCGCAATCCTGTCAATAAGACGTCCAGCTTCCCCCAGTATCGATAATTGCCTGATATATCAGGCATGATTTCGACAAGATTTTTGGCATATTCTTTGGGAAAGAACTCAAAATTTTTCGGGTTCGTCGAGAGAGCTGATTCAAATTACAGGGCCGGATTCTACGAAGCTTAAGCTTGATTAAAGCCCAAACATGTTCAATAAGATTTGCATCGGGTGACTGAGACAGCCAATCCAAAGTGACGACGCATTTCTGCTATTTCCATGTTTTTCGCTCAGTAATGGTTTTAGCAATGTGCTCTGATATTTGAGGTTATTATCGCGTAAATGCCTACGAATTGTTTCGATAAATATTTTTATACATTTTTTGTTTAATTTTTCGACATCTTCACGCAAAGTCATGGCAAGATTTTTCGAAAACAGAGAAGGAATCATTTTTCCAATTTATCCGACACTTTTCCAACAATGCCACGATTCGTTAAGTAATCGACATTTATAACCTCCAAAAACTGGTGTAATCACTTGGTTACAAACTGCTGTGACATTTTCATGTATTTTGCGGCCGCTGCATGTGATATTTTAGGTCCTATGGGTGTGTATACAAAATCACAACCTCGTTACGCTTAGTGTAAATAGCACTCATCTTTTTTGACTCGCCAGAATTATACTAAATCGAAGAAACAGCTATTAATTTTTATACTGCGGAAATAGTAAGGGTGCCCTCTACCTTGGAAAAAAAAGATACATGATTACGATTTATCTTCTGCAAGTAATCGCCGCTACGCTCTTACTTGACACACTGTATAAACCTCTAAACGCTAAAATATAGAGTAAAGTCGATATATATGGAACACTATTCATGTTTTCGGTAAGAAAACTATGATAATATTATTTAAAATGAGCACTTATCATTTCATTGGACAGAGAATTTATTCTTTTAACGAGATCGAATAAGCAAAAAAAAAAAAAAATTTGAAACAATCGAAAATCAGCCTCTTAAAAATGTGGGTGTAATATGGACCACAATGCTTGTTACCATTACATGATTATTTATATTAGGTTGATAAAATATTTGTTTTTTAAATTTATTTCAAACTTATATGTATGTTGTCATTGTAAAAAATAGCAGTGGCGTAGTAAAGAGTACGCGGGCAGATCCTTCGTAATAAACACCCCATTTAGGATTTTTGCGGAAGTGAATAGTTGTGAAGTATTGGATGATTAATATACTTTTCATACTATTTACCTCACCACAATTCTGGTTAATTATTACACTTTATAGCCATAAAATACCCCATAGTCCATAATACACGCAGCCACATGTAATAAAAAAAAATGTGTTATCGCCGAGGCAATAATTATTATGTGGATTAAAAGCACTGTTCATTCGGCCAACCCTTGTACCTACATGTTTAAACAGCAATATAATTAATTTAAACAATTTAAAACAATAAAAATTTAAACTAACTTACCTTAACATAAATAATCAAAAATGACAAATTTCATTAAGTTGCCCTCAATGACATACCGGTACTCCAAACACTGTCATGTCAACTGATGTAGTTATTTAGAGGTGTAAGCTTAGATACATATTAATTTTGTATTTATAAAATGTAAAATGGAGCAACAAAGGGAGGTGTCCATATTACCTGCCTGGTCCATATATACCGACTTTACTCACCTGTATTATCAATATTGAATTCCTTAGTAACAACAGGGTGACCAGTATTTCTCTGGAACAAATTTCCCTGACTTTTCCCGGTTTTCCAGGAGATTTTTTACCGATAAAAAACCTAAAAAAAGGTCACTGTTATTTGCGAGAATTTGTGTGATTTTTGCAAATTCTCTGACATTTCCCTGTATTGCAAAATTTCCTGACTTCCCGGTTTTCCAGAAACTGGCCACCCTGAACAAGTATTATCTTCTTACTTGAAAAACGGAAAAACTGTGGTTTCTTAGTCACTTAAACTAAAATTGCACCTTAACCACAAAAGTTATGTCACTCGACACGTGTTTCGACTTCACAAGAAGTCCTCATCAGGAGCCTAACGATTCCAGACTGTATTAGTTTAGTATTATCTTATCAATATTGCATCGAGTTATCAACTGTCGTTTGTTTTACAGGGAAATTTAGAAGTTAAACAAGAAAATCCAGCAGACACCGACATTCAAAATGAACAACAAGAATATGAACATCTGAATGAAGAAACAAAATACAGTGAAGAATATTTAAAATCTAACCAGAGTGAGGATATAAACAAGTATAATTGTTATCTGTGCATGAAACACTTTAAAAAGAATTGTGATCTAATACAGCATATGATAGTACATTCTGATCAATTACCTTATAATTGTGACCAGTGTGCATACAGTTCTAGAAGTGCTGGTCAAATTATCAAACACAGACTAACACATTCTAATAAACCAGAACAATCTAATAAGCAATCATTTAAATGCGACCAGTGTGAATATAGTAGCAAATATGAAACTTGTTTGAATACACATAAATTAAAGCATTCTAATGAACGTCCTTTTAAATGCGACAAGTGTGAATATAGTAGTAAACGCAATGCTAGTTTGAATCAACATAAATTAACACATTCTAATAAACGACCTTTTAAATGCAACCAGTGTGAATATAGTTGCAAACGGAACGGTGCATTGACTATACATAAATTAATACATTCTAATGTACGACGTTTTAAATGCGATCGATGTGAATACAGTTGTAGAGAAAACAAGAATTTGAAAATACATAAACTAGAACATTCTAATAAGCGATTATTTAAATGCAACCAGTGTGAATATAGAAGTATTAATAAATATATTTTGAAAACACATAAATTAACGCATTCTAATATACGACTTTTTAAATGCGACAAGTGTAAATATAGCTGTAATCGAAAATATAGTTTAATTGCACATAAATCAATACATTCTAATCAACGACCTTTTAAATGCGATCAGTGTGAATACAGTTGTAGACAGAAAAATAGTTTGAATATACATAAATTAACACATTCTAATATACGACCTTTTAAATGTGATCAATGTGCATTTAGTTGCAAATTGTTAAGTAGGTTGAATTATCATAAAATTAGACATTTTTTATCTGTTCCCCAAAATACTATTTAAACACTTTTTATGCTGGTAGTAAAACCAACTGTCATTAATGTTTTTCTTTGGCTTTAAAATATTATATGAGGTGGAATAATGTCAACTAAAATAAATTACTAGTTTTTATGTCGCCTCCATGAAGACTAGAGATAGGAGAGTCATTCATTCATTTGTTTTCATCATTTATTATTTAGCCAGATCGGCTTCACTATGCTATATCAGGGTAGCCAGTTTCTGGAAAACCGGGAAAAGTCAGGGAATTTGGTTGAAAGTCACGGAAAAATGCAAATTCTGCAAAAATGTTAAAATTTCATGTATGAGACATTTTTTTTTTAGCTTTTTTATCTAAATTTTAATTATAAAAAACATGGGAAAACGGTAAAAATTCTCCTGGAAAACCGGGAAAAGTCAGGGAAATTTGTTCCAAAGAAATACTGGCCACCCTGTATATGTATATTTCATATACAGTGATACCTCGCACAACAAACGTCTCGCATAACAAACGCTGCGCACAACAAACTTTCTGTTAGTTCATTACGCGACTCACACAACAAACTGCATTCGTACACTATTTTTTGTGTTAGTTAAAATATTTAGAAAGAAAACAATCGTTATTATTGATATTAATAAAATAATCAATTAAAAAATATTTCTCGATAAATGTAATTGTAGAAGTGTATTTTTCAACAACTAAACGAGAGACAACTTTTTAAATTCGAATTGTTGCAAGGAAAGAAACTGTTACAGTTTAGCTCTGAATGGCAGTGGCGTATCATTCGTGTATTTAAGATACATATGTATTATTTTGAATTGTAAAATTGTTTAATAAACAATTTTGATTTAAATTATATAGCCGTAGTTTTTAAAATGTGTGTTATTACACATTAAATACCACTGCTCTAAAATCCCGAGAATATTATTGCATTTTAATTTTAGCATTTTTTTCGAGCGAATTATTTATAATACCTGACATTATAAATCAATTTATCTATAAAGATTAGCATGATAAAACGTCTGAGAATAAAAGTTATATTAAATATCAAAGTCAAAATAAAACTATCAGCAACAGTTATTTTAAGTAATATGATAAATTTACACAATTATTATAATAATGAACAAAAGTAAACATAATTTGTACGCCACTGATACATCAAGCAACGAACGGCGGCCAAAAAGTAACAATGTATTTATTTATCCATTCTGTCAGTGATCGGATACGTTCGGATTTTGTCGTACCGACTTGCACTCACCACTCACTTGCTTGTATACAAGTCCCATACGAACGATTCACTGTACTGAACGATTCAAATGACTCGTCACTCGCCAATTCATTTTTGTAAGTGAACGACTCATTGAACGAATCAGTTGGAACGAATCTTTTTACTGAATTGTTTCAAATGACTCGAGTCACTAAAAAGACTCATTTTTCCCATCTCTACTGCGCACACAAATAAAAACTTTGAGTGTGTGTACTTATGTACACGCGTTAGAAGTTATACATCTTTGGCGTGATTAGAAAACAACTACGAATAATCTCAATTTTAACTTGATTAAATGAATAAAATAATGTAATGCATATAAATTTATAAAGAACACTAATATTTTATTTAATAATTCGTAACGTTATTTCACTATACTATTTAATCAAATTAAAATTTAATTTTATATTATTTCATCAAAGTTCATATTAATTTATAAATCATGAAATTTGAATATTATGATGTAATAATCAACCAATCAGATCAGAAGGCAGATACCAATCAAATATCATATTTATATATTTATATACCTTGATAGATGGCGGCACCAGTATTAAATCGAGTTTTAAAAAAATAGTTACTTTTTATATAGGCAATACTCTTTACAGTTGAGTTATTTAAGTAAAAGACAATTTCTACAGTTTTGTTGATACCATGTTTACCTAGTCCACCGCGCAACGTTTCGTTTCATTTTCGTTACATAGCTTTTCATTTCCGTTACATTACTAGATTTTTACCTTCAACGTGCCTAAAGAAGTATAACTTCAAAAATTTGTGTACAATCTTTTTTTATGTTACAGCATATTATGCTACAGAACGAATTAAAAATTTTAACATGTATTGTTATAGGAAAATACGGTTCATATAACGAACTTGCTCCTGGAACGAATTATGTTCGTTATGCGAGGCACCACTGTACATAGATATGTATAAGAAAGTAAAAATGAAAATGTTATTTCGTGTTAAGGTAGTAGTCCGGTGTGACGGCCGAAATTTCGACATTTTTTCGTGACCTTATTTTAACAAGTAAATAATATACGATCATTTTGTAACTTTTACATATTTATTTTAGTACTTTAAATGATACAAAAAATTTTTTTTTTATTTAATTTTCCATTTATTTATTTACAATATGTAATGTCCTCTAAAGAATGATGAGCTGTTTCGGGGAAGCACACAGCCTTCCGTAGTCATTTGAAATGAAAAAATCAAAAAGATTATTATTGTGTAGACCTTATTTTAATGAACTAACCAATAATATACATAAAAAAAAAAAAAAAATAGCGGACTTATGAAAAAAAAGTTCTCAAAATGTAATTTTTTTTGTTGATAAAATGTTTAAAAAAATTAATTTATTATTAAAAAATTAAATGTTTTAAAGGTTAGGTATTTAGATATGTGTATGTAGAATAACTAGTTAAATTTTGAGCCAAATCGGTTGAATAGTTTTGAGTCAGTGCTTCCCCGAAATTTCAAAAACATGGTTTCGAGAAAAATGCTAAAACATTTGTTTCCCATCTTATAGCAATGTGCACTCGTCGAACGATAAATGCCTGTAACTTTGGAAATATTCTAAATTTTGGTCTGAAAATTTAAGAGCATATTTTTAAAATGTGGTTCTTCCGAAAAATGTAAAAAAAAAAACGATTTTTTTGACCCATCACACCGGTCTACTACCTTAACCAATTTTTCATGTTAAGCGTTTTTGTGTCAACAGATTTTCACTGGTACAGTATTTAAAAAGTGTGGCAAAGTTGACTGTATTAGATTGTTCAATTGATGTAAAAATTATAGCATATTTTAACAATTCGTGTAATTGTAAATGACATTTTTTTTTGCACTTTGAATTGTTTTTAAACTCCTGCATTGCATAAACAACATAAAATTTCAAAACATTCAAGACCCCACAACTCTCCTTATGGAAAACAGGTTTTGATCAAATGTTACGAAACTCTGCTGAATGATAGTCCTCAAAAAAAGTTAGTGAGACCTAGTTCTGAAAAACTACTGTTCTGAAGCTACAGCTTTCTGAAGTTCTCGAATCCACGTGCTTGATGAAAAAAAATTCCACTGATTCACGGACATGGAAAAAAAATTTCATTATAAAGTGACCAAGTCATTACTTTTTTAATGTATTTTCGTACGCTGAATGCGAATCTGTGGTCAAAATAGATGCATCATCCTTCAGTTTTCAGAAAATCGCTGAACCACCTTAAGAAATCTTAAGAATGGCGATATCGGTACATACTGCTTGAGCGACATATGAAATAAGATGCTTCAGCAATTTTATGAAGACTGAAAGATGCTGCAGCCATTCTGGCGTCGGATAAATGTTCGGCATACGTCAAAACATAAGATGTCTTATATCTCTCAAGCAGTATGCAACGATATCGCTATTATTCAGATTTCTTAAAGTGGTTCAGCGATTTTCTGAAGATTGAAGGATGATGCATCTATTTTGACCACGGATTCGCATTCAGTACAGGAAAAAGTGGCTTGGTCACTTAACAATGAAATATTTTTTCCATGCCCATGAATCAGTGGATTTTTTTGTTCATCGAGCATGTGGATTTAATACCTTCAGAAGACTGTAGCTTCAGAACAGTAGTTTTTCAAACCTAGGTCTCATTGACTTTTTTGATCTACACACTGAGGACTATCATTCAGCAAAGTTTCGTAACATTTGACCGAGACCGGTTTTCCATAAGGAGTACTATAGAATAATATACTGCCGTGCTAAGCACAAAAGCGGTATCTCAAAAAAAATCGTAAAGTTGATTTTTATGGCATCGAATAGCTTAAAAAAATACGAATCCAATGAACCAAACCAAATAGCGGTATCGTATTTAAAACATATGAAAAAACCCTTAAAAATGTTTTCCCTATCTCAGGTTTACCTTAAATAACTAAGAGAACTAGAGGTATATCAATAATACGTAGGCGAATAACTGTATATTTTGATACTGCCAAAATTCCGAATTTAATGAACAAATTCCATTTAATAAATCAAAAAAACAATCTGTAAAGTAAAAATAAAACTATTTTAACAAAACATTGATTTTCTCGAAACTCGCCTATACTGAGATACCGCTTTTGTTCTTAGCACGGCGGCAGAGACTCCTTTCAAACTTCCATAGACCCCCAGAGGGTCTACATAGACCAAATTGGGAAACCCTGCTCTAGTTCTATATATTATGCCACACTCTTATAAATATTATTCAAATTAATGATTTATATATTCACCTCCGTTATCATTATTTTTCATTTCTTGTATGTATTAATTTAATATTTTTTAATATCGATATACATACAATAATTGGAATTATTGTCTATAAATGTAATGTAATAATAGGTATCTTTCTCTTCTGATTGATGATGAATAGATCATATTTCATATTCATATATGACAATGAATGTATTAGTTTTAATGTTTGATTTATTAATAAATAATAACAGTTATTAAGAGCATGTATTTTTATTGATTCTCCTATGTTTCCGCATCACGTTGATGTAGATTGGTAAGTTTTGTCACTGTGTCATTTCAAGGCATGTAGGAGTAGGTACTATAAGTATTAAATGAATTCTCAATTAAGTCATTTCACTGAGGCTGTGGCCATAGGTAAATCCAGCTTAAAGGCGAAGATTAATATGTTTTGTGTTTTTGTTACTGTTGAAGTATATGATCAGTTTAATTAAATATTAGTCATTTCATTGGTACTAATCATAATTTTCAAAATTATTAAATCCTCGCCTTATGTATAATTTTATTTAAAATACAGTCGAAACCGGTAATAACATCGGTTAATACATACCCTTGGGTTAATACAACATATCGGGTTTGAAGACTCAAAATAAAAGTCTGACTGAATTTCATATAATTGCCTTTTTACCACCGGTTTCAACTGTATAATTAAATTTTTTTTTTAATAAATAGAACATAAATTATATATAATATTCTCTACAATTTTTAACTTATTCAAAAAATTGATATCATGCAATGATCGTTTTTAAAAATAATAAAGTCTTTTCCCACTTCCCAGACAAAATGAATCTTAAATTTCACCCTTCTACGAGAATATGTCGATTCGAGATTTTAAATCTCGCATGTATAGAATTTCATTTTCGCGCAGAAATATAGCAGTCTGGGTAGTATTATGATGAGAATAGGGGAAGGTCGTTAATTTAAGCGGTCGGTCAGTCGTTAATCGAAGGTCGTTATATCGAACGGTGAGTGTAACCAAGCTTAGTAAATAAACAGGTTGTACCATCGCTTTTAACCAATCAGCACCCGCGCGAGATTACGTCACACCGGGTGACATTCAAATGTAATAGAATAAAGTGGCTTGCAAATTTGTAATGATTGGGCACCCGAAATGACGTAGTCCCTCTCTACTTTCTTGATTTTGACAAGCTGATGGTACAACCTGTATATTTACTAACCTTGCCATAGTTTGAGAAACACTGGTAAGTTTGTACATACTCAGCGCGCGCAGCTCGCGCAGCTGATGTCTGCTCTGGTCTGCTTTGACAGCTACATATGTAGCTAGCGTTCGTTGTTGTATATATTATTGATTATTGTACTAATTGTCAGTAATTGTGAATATTTAATTTAATACTATCTGATAGTTCTCAGCGAATCAGCCATTATTGTTTGTGTAACGTAGTTCAGAGTTTTGTTTATTAACTTTTCAAGATTTGACCTCAGGAATAAACTGCGTGTAAAAATGTTTCAAGTAAAACAAGAAGAGATAAAAGAAGAAATCGAGTGTCCAGAATATATTGAAACTTCTAATGAATATGAAAGATATATTAAACAAGAAAATATAAATGAAGACATCGATCCTTTGAAAGACAATGAAACTTCTGACAAATATACAATAAACTATAAGCAAGAACCCCAGGTAATTAATTAATAGAACTAGTTTTAATCAGTAAATAAAGGTCAATATACTTTATACATAGATACCTCTCAATATAAGGTCAGCTCGATTGAGGACGGGCCAATCACTCAATATAAGAACCTTCTCCTCTCACTGCTAATTCCCACTGTAATTCCACCGTGACTGCTATATTTGTGCAAAATTTAAATTCAACAATTAATGTTAATGGGGAGTTTACATTTGCTGTTTTGCTCGGCCGAATATGATACTCGCCCGAGTACTCGTAAGTGTCAACACCTGTCATCTCGTGTCGGTCCGATCGCATACGTTCTGACTCGGCTTCAGGTTTACTTTTTCGTGCGATTGGCTTACTGGTGCGAGCAAAAAGTATGTCTGAACAGATACATGCTGTCAACAATGTTATTTAGTTCAAATCTCGCAAGGCGACAATACTATTATATTTATTATAACAATTAAAAACAGTAGGTGGAATGAAAATAAAACTATTGAATTTGTTCAAGAGATACAGCCTTTAAAAAATCGGCTAATACGGAGTGTACGGGTGGCCGCTGTCAGAATTGTCAAAAATCACGTGTATAGTTACTCAGAATAGAGTTGATGCGCGACTACATATAATAAACATTTTTTAATAATATACAAGTTAATTGTCCTTGGTTGGGTTAGGTTTGGGGCGAAATCGTGTTGTTTACTTAGGTTAGGTTATTTACTTGGTTAGGTATTATAATCATAAAGAAAACAATGAAAAATATATAACATATAAATAATGTGCATTCTAGTGTACGAACTCTATTCTGAATAACTATACACGTGATTTTTTACAATTCTGACAGCGGCCACCCGTACACTCCGTATTAACCAAAAAATCATTGGAGATTTATGAAAGTGGATTTATCATTTACGATGTTAAAAATAAAATAATTACTTATTACAGCTTGTTACATTAGCTAATGTGTTATTATTACCGCGTCTGTAACAATTTGGTTTAGAGTACACGGCAGTTACATTTTGAACTGAAGTTAAAAGCAATTGAGAAACGTCAAACAAGAAAGCATGCTTAACATATTTTAATGTAGACAGAAAAGTACTAGCGCTAGTATCACTAATCGTCTGAGTGTAACAGCAAATGTAAACTCGGCATAAAGCCGGCATGGTGGTAGGGACCCCTCTTGCCGCTCTTATATCATGAGGTGAGTGTATGTGTATGTTTTCTTATTACTTTGCTTGTGGCAAGGTTCTACATCAGACCCGTGCAACCTATTGCATTTTTGATGCGGTCCGTGGTGCGAAATTGAATATTAAAAAATAAAAGTAATGCAAATTGAGATAAGTAAATCAGGTATAAAATGTTTATATCAAATTTTTTTTATTAAAAAAATTAAATATCTCTCTTGACAAGTAACAAATAAAAAATAAAACCAACATCAAAGAACCTTAAAAACACCAAAAAGTATATTTAATAATTAAATCTAACAGTTTTTGATGTCGGTTTTCTTCTTTTCATATTAATAAGTTTTTATTGGCCTGGCAACAACTTTATAAACTGTTAAATTTAATTACTCTAGTCCAGCGGTTCTTAAACTAGGGTCCACTGAATTTTTGTCAGGGGTCCGTGAAACATGTTTGGCATAAATTAAAGGACTTTTGCATGATTATATATTATGTATATATGATTAAATAATATCTAACGATATTTTTTGTTTTTAACACTTAGGGACTTGCGCCTTGATTTGTAACATAAATACTCGCTACCGGGTGTGCTGGACCCAGTTAAATATCAAATGTTTATTCCAAAACTGCTGAATAGAAGTGCACATTTACTTTCTTAAAAGGATAATTTGTCAATAAAGAAAGACAATATTAAATCATATACTAATATTTATTGTTTTTACTTAATCAAACAGTCATTACAAAAATAAAAGGAATTTTTCCATACTTTTATGACAAGATTTAGAGTAATTGTTGAAATTTCTGTAATTACTTATTTTAAACAAAATCTTCTACACTTCTATATAGGCTATTGATTATAGGTTTTTGAAAGGAACAATTGCGATAAAGGGTTTTTATTGTTAAATATGTTTGTTTGACACCTACAGATGATAAAAACACAAAGTGCTACTAAATTCACCCTTGCGTTTTTTAAGGGGGGGTTAAACTAGTCACTTTTCAATGTTTTAAGTATAACTCGAAAATTAAGCAGAATTTGACAGTTTTACAAGAATGATTTTTTATAGAAAATTAAATTTCCCATAAAAATAGATGATTTAAAAAATTAAAAAAAAATTTTATGCAAGAAATAATTTAAAAAACAAATCGAAAAAATATCAAAAAATCACAATTTTTTCAAATTTTTACTAAATTGCTTATAAATTTTTTCTAAGTAAAGATAGGTATAGGACATGCTTTGGAGAAAAAAAAGTAGAGGTCACGTTCGTCAAAATGCTGAGTCGAAAAATTTTTTTTGATGAAAATTGGTTAAGTTATAGTAATTCAAAATTTACCATTTTTTCTCAAATAGTAACTTAATATACATATAGGCAATTGATTAGAGGTTTTTGAAAGGAATAATTACGTTAAACGGTTTTCATTGTTTTATATGTTTGTTTGACACCTAGAGATGATAAAACCACAAAGTGCTACCGAATTTACCTTTGCGTTTTTTAGGGGGGTTCAACTAATCACGTTTCAATGTTTTAAGTATAACTCGAAAACTAAGCGGATTTTGACAATTTTACAAAGATAATTTTTTATAGAAAATTAAATTTCCCATCAAAATAGATGATTTAAAAAATTAAAAAAAAAATTTTTTTTCTAAATATTTCTTGCATAAATTTTTTTATTTTAATTTCTTAAATCATCTATTTTGATGGGAAATTTAATTTTCTATAAAAAATTAACCTTGTAAAATTGTCAAAATCTGCTTAGTTTTCGAGTTATACTTAAAACATTGAAAAGTGATTAGTTGAACCCCTCTAAAAAACGCAAGGGTAAATTCGGTAGCACTTTGTGTTTTTATCATCTGTAGGTGTCAAACAAACATATAAAACAATGAAAACCGTTTAACGTAATTATTCCTTTCAAAAACCTCTAATCAATTGCCTATATGTATATTAAGTTACTATTTGAGAAAAAATGGTAAATTTTGAATTACTATAACTCACCCAATTTTAATCAAAAAAAATTTTTCGACTCAACATTTTGACGGGCGTGACCTCTACTTTTTTTTCTCCAAAGCATGTCCTATAACTATCTTTACTTAGAAAAAATTTATAAGCAATTTAGTAAAAATTTGAAAAAATTGTGATTTTTTGATATTTTTTCGATTTGTTTTTTAAATATTTCTTTCATAAAATTATTTTTTTAATTTTTTAAATCATCCATTTTTATGGGAAATTTAATTTTCTATAAAAAATCATTCTTGTAAAATTGTCAAATTCTGCTTAATTTTCGAGTTATACTTAAAACATTGAAAAGTGACTAGTTTAACCCCCCCTAAAAAACGCAAGGGTGAATTTAGTAGCACTTTGTGTTTTTATCATCTGTAGGTGTCAAACAAACATATTTAACAATAAAAACCCTTTATCGCAATTGTTGCTTTCTACCTATTATTTTCCGGTATAATCAATAGCCTAATAATGTACTTATATGAATTAACAATGAGAGATCAATCATTATAAAAAAAAAAAACAAAAAGAACTTTGAAATTAAACAAAATTAAAATATCTTCTTTGGGATAAAATCACATTTCAGTCGCTTTCTGTATCAAATTTAGTTATGACAATTTGAACAAACTGACGACTATGACCGTCATCTGTCGTGCTATTCTACCATTGAAAGATACTAAAAGCGGCAATGTCGCACACTTCAAACTTTAAAAGATTTTATCCAAAATACGAAAGACTGGGTCTGTTAGACCCATTAGCGAGTCCCTAAGTGTTAATGGTTTTCTAATTGTTCAAAAGGGGGTCCCTAGACCACATAAGTGTGAAAACCGCTGCTCTAGTATGTTTCATTTATGTTGTCGGGAGATTTGACGGTATGAATCGTTAATTGTACGATCAAATCCCCCATCAACCATTGTAAACATAAATGAAACACTACATTTTTCAGTGTTTCCAGGGTTTTTCGAAGTCGTTTTTTACCTTTTAAGCAGGATTCAATAATACAAGGTCTGCTCGACAGCTCATAAATAACCTCCTTATTTGTTCTATACAGTGACATCATCACCACGAAATTTTTCTAATAAGGAATTTGTGACAAATGGAATATAAATAAATAATCGACCGATACTGTTTACATAATAGTTTCTTTTTAATTTTCTCTTTCATTTAATTATCGATCAATTATTTGAAGCACAACACACATAAATTCCTTGTCGATATCAGAGCTGTCAAAAGTACTTAGTCAAGGTACTTCAAGTACAAGTACCAAGTATTTAGTGACAGTACTTCAAGTTTCAAGTACATTGCGCAATATTTAAAAGTACTTGAAGTAAAGTACTTCAAGTACCGAAAAGTACTTGAAAATTCAAGTAACTTATTTCAAGTACATTTTAAATTTTAATTGTTAGAACCATTAAAATACAAAAAAAATGGTAATTTTAAATATTTATATACATATTATCTTCATTACCTAACAAGGGTAGTGTCAAGTATTCGGATAAAAAAAATACTTAAAAACACATGAAAATCAGCTGAGCTTTTGTTTGCGGGCCGCGGCCACATATTATTAATAAATTATGTTTTTATTATGTGTTTTTTAAGTATTGGATATTTTAGAATGTATGAAACTGATTTTAATTTCTTATTGTTTCTTAAAAATAAATTTTAAAATATTGTTTTATTTATGTCACTCAATTAAAAATTTTAATTGTTAAAACTATTTTTTATAATAGAAAATAACATATGTGGCCTATTAGAACCCATCTATAGATTTATGTTGTGTATTTTGAATTATCCGTATTAGAAATTAGAGGGCTAGGGGGGCGCTTGAATAACGACTTTGAAAGCAAATATCTCGTGACTGAAGTGTTAAAATCAAAAGGTTCCAAAAAATGTTTTGTTGCATTTTAGGAAACCTATCTAATAACATTCTGGTCAATGCAATGGGGTAACTAAAAAAATTTGAACACTTCGTCTATCAAAAAATTGTTTAAATCTCATAATTTCTGTTTTTGGACCATCAATCTACGTCATTTATCCCAATTTTCATCTTAAAAGGTATATAAATGAGAGAAAAACAAAAAAATGTTTTAAGGGCGAGGGTGTATACCGAGTCACGATTCCTACCGTCAAATCTCCGGCAACCGCTGCAAACTTAAATAAAACAGACTATAGGCAATAAGTGACTATAGGCAGTAAGTAGGTATATCGTAAATAATCAACGAATATACCTCTTTGATATCTTTAAAATATTTTTAAAGGCTTTATAAATTTCTTTCCATGTTTTTATAAGTGATAAAATTAATTATTTTGTTTAAAAAAACTTTTCTTATGGAAAATCAGTTTATTAAAGTAAGTACTTGAAAAACGACATGGTGTATTTAAAAATATACTTGAAGTAAAATACTTGAAGTATTTTACTTGCAAAATCAAGTACTAAATTCAAGTATTTTTAAAAAATTACTTCAAGTATCAAGTACATTGCGCAATTTTCAAAAGTACTTGAAGTAAAGTACTTCAAGTACTTTTTGGTACTTGAAGTACTTTTTCAAGTATTTTACTTGAAGTATTGACAGCTCTGGTCGATATAATACGTCATCAACACGAAATTTATATAAAATAGCGGCTGTCAAAATATCCTTAGCAGACCTTGTTTTACTGGGTCATGCCTTTTAAGTATCTTTGAAGTCTATTGTCTAACTCTTAAAAAAAACGCCAAAATCAGTGCATATTTGTAGGAGTTATGCCTGAATTAAGAAAGTCCTCCTTTTTTGAAGTCGGTTAAAAATACACTGTTTCTTATTAATTGAGTGCATATCACAAACGTGGATGTGCGATTATGTAATGCATTTTTCTAAAATTTTTGGGCTGCATTTCCCCATCTAGACACGATGTAAATAATATGCTTTCACCCCCTTCCCTGCCTAATGTTATATTTTTCTTATTTTATTTATTGGCTTTTTAGAAAATAGTGCGGCACGCATAGATTTCTCAAAACGTGGATAAAAGGTTGCACGGGCCTGTTCTACATAATCGGGATGTTAAAAGCGATATTTCGACTAATATCTGCACTTTTTGATAGGAACATGAAAATTAGTATAGTTGTATATTAAACCTTCCTCTACAAAACTAGAAATGGCAACATTTCAAAAACCTGTGTGGTCCCCCTTTTTAGGGCCAAAATATCTCCACATGTTTAGTTTTTAGTGTTCCGAAGTAACCCTATTAACTCACTTTGTTGTCCGTCCGTCCTTTTCACTCAAAGCGCAATAGCTCGTAAACTATATAAACTTAGAACCTTGAAATTTTAAAGAAATTTTAAAGTTTACACCACTGACTAACTTCATAAGTTGACAGTTAGTCAGTCGGAGTACTAATGTGTCGTTGTGAGCAGTTTAATGAAAATTTCAATTTTTTATTAATTATGTTAAGGTAAGTCAGCTTACATTTTTATAGTATTACATTGTTTAAATTGTGTATATTGCTATTTAAAAAGGGCTATTTGAACATACCGTATGTGTATGCAATTGGTTATTTAAACATACATATGTGTACCCAATTGGCTATTTGCACATACACTCACCACTCCGAACAATGACGGCATTGGTAATTCAATTGTGGCTAGAGGGCCCCCCACTACCAACATAGAAGACTTTAACGTCAATTTGTTAATTTAAATTTCGCGCAGAAATATAGTACTTACGGTAGTATTATGGTAGGGATAGGGGAAGGTTGTTACATGGAGCGGTTGGCCAATCGTTAGAGTGCTGAATATACCACTAACCTAACCTAACAATCTAACCTAATTAGTTACACATACAGTAGGTATGTGCAAATTGCCAATTGTATACACATACGGTATGTTCAAATAGCCACATTCATTTTAAAAAACAGGTATAGGGTTTAGCCGTATTTACCCAACGTAATAACTGTTGCTTCCGCACTAATATACAGGGTGTTCCAGACCACCCGTTCACTATGTTTTATGCCCAAACTATTGAAGATAGAGTTTTAGGATAAAAAAATTATTTTATATATCGACCCTAAATAATTTCAGTAAAATATTTTCAACCCCCTAAAACCACTCGTTGGGGGGTAGTTTAAAGGGTACATGCCTGTTTCTCAGCAAAATCAAATGAAATGGTATATCAAGAAGTACATATTTGTAAAGATTATAAAAAAATAAGAAACTTTTGTAAAACAAAAATTTTCATACTTTCAATTGTTTAAAAAAATATGGCAACTCAAATTTTAGGGTTTTACTAAAAATGCTCTAATTTCGTTAAATATTAATGGAATTTTATTATTTTTTAAAATTTAGAAAGTAGAAATAATGAACTTTGTAAAGATGTATTATTTGAGATTTAGATAGTTTAAACTTTAAAGTATCATACGCGATATATCAAAAATTCAAAAGTTTAACTAGGGATAATTCAAAATTTTCAAATACAATGAATTCAAGAAGATATGTAAATAAACAACATTTGTTAAGAAAACTTAAAATTAAAAATTATAATTTTCAGTTTTCAATTTTAAAGTTATAATATAAAATTTAAAATAGTGGACAGGTGGTCTGGAACATCCTGTATATATTTTTAAATAAATGTTATATACGGGTCATATGGAGTACGACCATAGAGTGTTTGATAATAACCTCACATATTTGTTTTATTTTCAGATAATGGCTCCGAAGTGTGAAAGTGTTGATATTAAGAAGAGGCAGTCATGGGATAAAGAGGCCATGCAACAAGCTATTGAAGACGTACGTGAAAAGCGCATGGGATATCTTAAAGCCGCTAACAAGTACCAGATACCTAAAACTACACTGCGGCGCCTTGTTCTAGAAAAACGTACTTCTTTAAATGTGGTTACCTCCCACTCTTTAGGACGAAAACCAGTGTTGTCAGCCTGTTTAGAAAAAGAGCTTGAGAAGTATATTCAGCTAATGGAAGCAAAACTATTTGGCCTTACCAGAAAAGATATAAAAGTATTAGCATTTCAGCTAGCTGAGAAAAATAATATTCCTCATCGATTTAATAAACAGAATGGACTTGCCGGAAAAGACTGGCTCAATTCGTTTTTAAAACGACATCCAAATCTTTCATTTGGAGAATCGACTGGAACATCAAAAGGGTTTTGTAAAGTAAAAGTCGACGAGTTTTTCGATAATTTAGAAAAGGTGACCTCTGAAGTGACTTACACCCCTAATAATATATATAATGTCGAAGAAACAGGAATAACAGTTGTTCCGTCTAAAATACCTCAGATATTAACTTTAAAAGGTAAACTGCAGGTTGAGTCGTTGGCTTTCGCTGAAAGAGGTTCGCTAATAACTACAGTTCTCTGTATGAGCGCTGCAGGTAATTACATCCCGCCGCTATTCATATTTCCATGCAAGAAACGCAGTCCTCTCCTATTCAAAGGAGCACCACCAGGAGCAATTTACGAATGCCACAAATCTGGTTGGATTGAAACAAACATTTTTACGATTTGGTTCAAACATTTTTTGAAACATGCTAAACCTTCTGAAAAGTCACCAGTTTTGTTACTTTTAGATGGACATACGAGTCATACAAGGAATATCGAAGTACTGGAACTAGCTTCAAAGAATAATGTGTGTATTGTTACAATACCTCCTAATTCCAACCATAAAATGCAGCCGATCAATAGAACTTTTATGGGACCTTTTAAAAAATATCTATTTGAAGAATTAAGAGTGTGGTTTGGAGTTAATGCTCGCCCTATTACGCACTTTGATATGTTAGAGATTTTTACAAATGCTTACCTTCGGACGACAACGCGGGAGATAGCTGTACAGGGTTTTGAAGCCACTGGTGTCTATCCACTCGATCGTAACAAAATTACAAATTTAGATTTTATTGCTACAAATAATCAAGATATATCTTTAAGAACTAAAGTTGACCAAGAAGTAGTAGCGTTAAGTACTTCAGTGCAATCAGAACCGATGCCAAGTACTTCAGCGCAAACCGAGCCAAAATCGAGTGATTCAGCACAATCAAAGCCGTTATTGTTTCCTAATGATATATTTCCAGTGCTTCGACTAAGGAAGTCGATCTCTCACCAGAGAAGGTCTGGAGAAAAATCTCAAATTTTAAATTCTTCGCCATATAAAAACTTGTTAAGGAGTCGTTACACAAATCTAAGCAATTAATTAAAGGAAACTAAAAATCTTAAAGAGTTTGATACCATAGAAAATTTGATGAAACCTTGAAAATAAGACATTTATATTCTAAAAATCATTGCAAAATTTCAAGGTCATTAGGAGAATAGTTAAAGAGATAGTAAATAAATAAATTAACATGCGTTCTTATGAGAACTGCATAATTTCGAGACGTGACAAGACTTTTCAAAGTGATGTGACCAAGAGAATTTGATGAAAATTTGAACATACATACTTTATTAACCTTTAAATACCGACGTGCATTTTTTGTAACGTTAGTACCGACGTGAGGGGCCGCGTATATTATATAGTGTTTCTAAAAGAAAGTGATGATTTTTAATATCTGTCTTTGCATTATGATGAAAAATAAAGGGTTTTAAGAAAAACTAAGTATAGAAAGAAAATCAACTTTATTAAATTTTTAAATAAAAGACTACAATAATAATTGGTTTGAATTTTGGGGAAAAATACGACTGTTAGATATAAAAAATCAGAACACAAAGAATACTCCTCTCAGAATAACAAAAAATAGTATTTCTTACTCACGACTAACATAACTTTTAGAAAAAAAATATATAGTAGGTAAATAAACCTTCTGAAAAAAAATGTCCACAGTCCAATTACACCTTATATTCTAAGTACAGCAGCCAGTTCTCAGTCACTCGCGTATAATTTGGATTCGATGTATTTATACATATCCAAGATCTCTTTGAATGCTGTAAATCTGTCGTAGAACTATTTATTTTACGACCTGAAGTCCCCAGCATATCCATAGTTCACAATATCTGTAAAAATAACAGTTTACTGTAACAAAAAAATAAAACAAAAAACTTACATAAGTACCGACGTGAGGCCACATCAACGTGGGCACTGTCCTTGCAGCTACTTAAAACACGATTATCGATATTGTGCGGGAAAAGGGGTACCCTAGCAAGTCAGTGCCTGCTGGGGCCTCTCAGACCGCACGTCAGTACTTAAAGGTTAATTTACAAAGATATCTGTACATTTTAAGAATGATTAGGAACCACGTTTTTTAATTAAAGTGTGTGAAAAAAAAGAGAGGTGACGCATCTATGTGATTTTGCATGTTCCAGAAAGAGACACACCTTGCCTTCTCTCTATGCTTATCCACAGGCACTTACTTGCACCGTTTTCTGCAGTATCAACCTCTTTAAAGAACCTGATAATTCTAATCTAAAGTCATTCATTTGATTTTTTTGTGTATTTTTTTATGATAACTTTTTGAATTTTGAATAAATATTTATTTCATTATCAGTTTTTTTTATATTAACCCATTAACCAGAATTGTGGTGACGCAAGTAGTGTGAAAAGTATATTTAACACCTAGTTTTTCACAAATATATTTTTTTTTGTACAAGTTTTCATGACGGTGTCTATTCCGGAGGTTCTGTCCGCATACTCCTTGCTACGCCACAGTTATTTTTTTTTACAGTGACAACATATAAGTTTGAAATAAAAAACTACTAAATATATGTTAAAAAACAAATGCTTTAACCTCCTAATGTAGATAATCGTGTAGATATTATAGAATTATCTATATTATAGATTATAGAATACAAGCATGTATTATGGACCACTCTGGTCCATAATATGGATATTAAATTTTTTTTGCCTACCGTAGCTCATTAAAAGATTACATTCTCTGTTAAATGAAATGATAAGGGCTAATTTTAAATAATATTATCATAGTTTTCTTACCTAAAACATGATGGGTGTTCCATGTAGTATACCGAATTTACAACTATACTGATTTTCATGTTCCTATCAAAAAGTATATAATCTTTATTTTGAATGTAATTGTAACCTTACCTTAAAAATAGTGCATTATAGTGTCGAATGTGTCCATCTATGTATGTATGGTATTATATCAGAAGTTCCCAATAATTTTAAGATGTTGTACCAGAGTGTAGTAGACTTTTATCGTGGCATACCAAATCAAATCTAAACCTATATTTTTTGTTACAGATTTGTACTTAACAGGGTAAAATAAGTAACTTTTGCCTGAAACATTTTTTGTTAATGTTCCTTTATTCGAAAATGTCTTTTTCACTCAATAGCTCGTAAACTGTATAAGCTAGAACCTTGAAATGTTTACTGAACATGCAAAATGACACCCTCTAGTAAAATATGTACAAATATTTTGAAGCTATAGCCAGGCAAAAAAATAATTTTTTTATACCAAGGCATGCGGCACATCAAAATGTGTAACCAAACTAGTGTAATTTAACCCTTATTCTTATTTTTTTCTAAATCAAAAATGGCGCCTGCAGGGGGCTTTAAAGCAAATTCAAAAGAACAAAAAAAATGTATACCAAGGCGTGTAGGATGTCAAATTGTAGATCTCAATGAGTAGAATATGACACTATTTTTATATTTTTTTAAATCAAAAATGGCGCCTGCAGAGGGCTCCAAGCAGTAATTTATTTTGTTACTCCCTCTTACTTGGTAAAAACAAATTTTGCCCCCCTCCCCTAGCTCGGTAACTACTGGCTCAAAAAATCTGAAAAAAAATTGGTAATGGAGTTTTGATAAAACTAGTAACGACAAACACTAAAATCAACATTATCATTTAAAATTTTGGAAAAATGGAGAGGGGCGTCATGGACTTTTTTTTATTTTCATATCTAGGCTTGTGGGGTGTCAAAATGTAGATCTCAATTAATAGAATATGATCCTATTTTTATATTTATTTCTAATTCAAAAATGCACCTGTAAGTGGCTCCGATCAGTCCACGTAGTATATACTTCGGAACCCTTATAGTATACACCCGTATAAATCTCGACAGATTTTTTAATATTACTCTTTCCATTATTATAAAATGATTTTTTATTTTTCCTACAATTAATCAACGTTTTATGTATTGAGTTATCCATTATATGTTGCAGGGAGTCTTGGAAATAAAACAAGAGAATCTAACAGACACCGAAAATCAAAATGAGCAGACAAAACAGGAAGATATTTGTGAAGAAACAAAATACAACAAAAAATATTTAAATTCAAGCAAAAAAAATATTCATCGTAAAAATAAATCAGTTAAATCAAGAATTACTAAGAAGAGTGGTGATTTACAAGAGTATAAATGCCATTTCTGCATGAAATGCTTCACAAAGAACTTCATTTTGCAACGACATCTATTAACACATTCTAATGAACGACCCTTTAAATGTGATCTGTGTGAATATAGTTATAAAGACAAAGACTCTTTGAATAGACATAAACTAACACATTCCGATCAACGTCCTTTTAAATGCGACCAGTGTGAATTTAACTGCAGACAAAAGAGTATACTGAGTAAACATAAATTAATACATTCTAATCAACGACCTTTTAAATGTGATCTGTGTGAATACAGTTGCAGAGATAAAGGTACTTTGAATAGACATAAATTAACACATTCTGATCAACGACCTTTCAATTGCGACCAGTGTGAATACACTTGTAGGGATAAAGGTACTTTGAATAGACATAAATTAACACATTCTAGCCAACGACCTTTTAAATGCGACCAGTGTGAGTATAGCTGCAGGCTTAAAGTTAGTTTGAAAATACATAAATTAACACATTCTGATCAACGACCTTTTATATGCGATCAGTGTAGTTATAGTTGTTCACATAAAAGTAATTTGAAAACACATAAGTTGACACATTCTAACGAGCGGTCTTTTGAATGTGACCAGTGTGATTTTAATTGTAGACAAAGAAGTACATTGATTAAACATAAAGTAACACATTCTGATAACCGACCTTATAAATGTGATTTGTGTGAATTTAATTGTCGACTAAAGAATACGCTGAATAAACATAAATTACGACATTCTGATATGCGTCCTTTTAAATGTGATCTGTGTGAATTCAGTTGTAAAGATAAAGGTAGTTTGAATAGACATAAATTAACACATTCTAATCAACGACCTTTTAAATGTGACCAGTGTGAAATTTATTTTAAACTGAAGAGTACATTAAATAAACATAAATTAAGACATAATAAGTGACTTTTTATAAATGCGATTAAGGTAGTTGGTCCGTAAACATTGTTTATGTCAGATTTTGTTTAAATTGCACAGTAATATTCCCTAGATTAATATCTGAAAAATAGCCCATTTTTATTAAAATTTATCATCTCAAAGTCATGAAAAATGATCTCAAAGTTTATATTTGAACACAGCTTATATGGACTAACCGTACACCAACGTAACGTTTTATTAGTTAAAATTTAAACGAAAAGTCAGTTTTTCATAAAAAACTGATGTGTTGTATATTTATATGAAAGAAAACATTATACAAAAAATTAGAATTATTGACCATTCCGTTATTAAGATTAAACCAGATTTAACTACCAAACCATCACATAAATTACAGTATTATTGACAATGTTGGCACAGGGTATGCATTTGGTTATAGTAAAAAATACGCGAAATAATCAAATATTTTTTTACAAAATTTAATAAGTGGATAGAAGAATATTCAAATTAATTTAATTAATATATCTAATAGGCTATTGATTATAGGTTTTTGAAAGGAACAATTGCGATAAAGGGTTTTTATTGTTTAATATGTTTGTTTGACACCTACAGATGATAAAAACACAAAGTGCTACTAAATTCACCCTTGCGTTTTTTAGGGAGGGGTTAAACTAGTCACTTTTCAACGTTTTAAGTATAACTCGAAAACTAAGCAGAATTTGACAATTTTACAAGAATGATTTTTTATAGAAAATTAAATTTCACATCAAAATAGATGATTTGAAAAATTAAAAAAAAAATATGTATACAAGAAATATTTAAAAAACAAATCGAAAAAATATCAAAAAATCACAATTTTTTCAAATTTTTACTAAATTGCTCATAAATTTTTTCTAAGTAAAGATAGGTATAGGACATGCTTTGGAGAAAAATAAGTAGAGGTGACGCCTGTCAAAATATTGTGTCGAAAAATTTTTTTTGATGAAAATTGGCTGAGCTATAGTAATTCAAAGTTTACCATTTTTTGTAATTTTTTCTCAAATCGTAACTTAATACATATTATAGGCAATTGATTAGAGGTTTTTGAAAGGTACAATTACGTTAAACGGTTTGTATTGTTTTATGTGTTTGTTTGACACCTACAGATGATAAAATCACAAAGTGCTACCAAATTTACCTTTGCGTTTTTTAAGGGGGTTAAACTATTCACTTTTCAATGTTTTAAGTATAACTCGAAAACTAAGCGGATTTTGACAATTTTACAAGGATAATTTTTTATAGAAAATTAAATTTTTCCATCAAAATTGATGATTTAAAAAATTAAAAAAAAAATTTATGCAAAAAAAATTTATAAAATATTTCTTGCATAAATTTTTTTTTTTATTTTTTAAATCATCCATTTTGATGGGAAATTTAATTTTCTATAAAAAATTATACTTGTAAAATTGTCAAAATCCGCTTAGTTTTCGAGTTATACTTAAAACATTGAAAAGTGAATAGTTTAACCCCCCTAAAAAACGCAAAGGTAAATTTGGTAGCACTTTGTGATTTTATCATCTGTAGGTGTCAAACAAACACATAAAACAATACAAACCGTTTAACGTAATTGTACCTTTCAAAAACCTCTAATCAATTGCCTATAATACAGGGTGTCCCAGGACTGTGTCAAAGCTCAATATTTCATTTATTATAAAAATTGGAAGAAAACTTTAAATGCAAAAGTTGTCAGGTTAGAGGAGCGGCATAATTTAAAAATATTTACATTTATACAGAGTGTCCCATAACTGCGTTACAAACCAAAGTTATGTTTTTTTAAATACAAACTATATATTTTTATTTGATAATCTAAAAGCATTCATTTTTCTGGTTATTTTTATATAGCAAGTATGGGATTATACAGAGTGGTTAAGAAATTATGACCAATTTTGTAAGAAAATATGAGTATTTCAACACCTTGTAATTTTCTAATTACAACACAAAAAAATTGTTCTCTGCTGAAAGTAGTTTTGGCATATTCTCTATTATTTCGATATTATGTCAAACACTTACAAAATTGTATTATTTGTACAGGGTGTATCAAAACACTAAACCTAGTTTTTTTCAAAATTTTCAAATGGAACACCCTATATATTTTTACATTTTCGAATTGCCTGTTCAATTCTCAACACATTTTACAAACCATGTTCTATACCTAAATCCGACCGTTAATAAGTCATTAATTTTATATTAAAATCTTAAGATTTTTTTAAAAACAATACAACTTTATTATATTCCATAAAATAAATAAATTTTTATGTTGTTAAATTTTGTAAGCTCTATTAGTTTGTTAAGTTATTTTCAAGCGAACTGTTTTATTGATTATAATAAAGTTCTATTGTTTTTATAGAATATCTTAAGATTTTATAATAAAATAAATAACTCTTTAACGGCTGGATTTATGTATAGAACATGGTTTATAAAATGTGTTGAGAGTTGAACAAGCAATTCGAAAATGCAAAAATATATAGGGTGTTCTATTTGAAAATTTTGAAAAAAACTAGATTCAGAGTTTTGATACACCCTGTACAAATAATCCAATTTTGTAAGTGTTTGATATAATATCGTAATAATAGAGAATATGCCAAAACTACTTTCAGCAGAGTTCAATTTTTTTGTGTTGTAATTAGAAAATTATAATGTGTTGAAAATACTCATATTTTCTTACAAAATTGATCATAATTTCTAAACCACTCTGTATAATCCCATACTTGCTATATTAAAATAACCAGAAAAATGAATGCTTTTAGATTATCAAATAAAAATATATAGTTTGTATTTAAAAAAAACATAACTTTGGTTTGCAACGCAGTTATAGGTCACCCAGTATAAATGTAATTATTTTCAAACTATGCCACTCCTCTAGCCTGACAACTTTTGTATTTAATGTTTTCTTCTAATTCTTATAATTTATGAAATATCGAGCTTTGACACAGTCCTGGGACATCCTGTATGTATTAAGTTACGATTTGAGAAAAAATTACAAAAAATGGTAAACTTTGAATTACTATAGCTCAACCAATTTTCATCAAAAAAAATTTTTCGACACAATATTTTGACAGGCGTCACCTCTACTTATTTTTCTCCAAAGCATGTCCTATACCTATCTTTACTTAGAAAAAATTTATGAGCAATTTAGTAAAAATTTGAAAAAATTGTGATTTTTTGATATTTTTTCGATTTGTTTTTTAAATATTTCTTGTATACATATTTTTTTTTTTATTTTTCAAATCATCTATTTTGATGTGAAATTTAATTTTCTATAAAAAATCATTCTTGTAAAATTGTCAAATTCTGCTTAGTTTTCGAGTTATACTTAAAACGTTGAAAAGTGACTAGTTTAACCCCTCCCTAAAAAACGCAAGGGTGAATTTAGTAGCACTTTGTGTTTTTATCATCTGTAGGTGTCAAACAAACATATTAAACAATAAAAACCCTTTATCGCAATTGTTCCTTTCTACCTCTTATTTTTCGGTATAATCAATAGCCTATAAGCTACCACAGAATATATTCTGTGGTAGCTTAGATGATAAAATATAATCATCTGACAAGTAATTAATAGTAGATAATATGCAACATTGCCATGATCATTTCTCTAAATTATAAAAATATACTCATGGCCTAATGTGATCACATAATTATGGACCAACTACCTTAACCCATTAATCCCCAACGTTGCGTAGACGAAACATTTAAAAAAATAAAATCTTTTTTTTTAAATATCTCATTGATGATGACTTTTTTTGCTGCTAACATTACACAAAATGTTTTAAACTATTCCACACTAAGTAATAAGTTCTGTTTTCCCAACGTTTCGTAAACACAACATTTTGTTGAAAAAATAAAAAAAAAAAGATTTTTTTTACTCCAAAAACAGTTATTTGAGTAGGTATATATTTAGTAATAAAATGCAGTTAAAACATCAAAATAATTTTATTTTCTACCCTTGGGAATCAATGGGTTAGTGTGAAATTAATTTTAAATTAATGACTTAATAAACATAAATTAATGTCCGATATCATAAAGGGGCTAATCATGAAGAATAGAGACAGAAGTGTAAACTCGAGTGGAAGGGGTATGTTGAAAAACGGAACTTGGAGTGAGGGGTCCACATTTTTTGGACCTCTGCGCAGAAGAAATTTACTTTGTGCGCCGTCACCACTCTGTATTTACATACCTTGTGGTATGCACACAACTATACAGTTGTGTAGTCAACTATTGCGCACGAGAGACCAATATTTTGACACATAAAATTGTATTAGAGATACAAAGTTTACACTTCTGTCTCTATTCTTCATGAGACTAACAAATTTGCAAGTTAGCAAGCACTTACAAATGAGGTTATTAATTTTGTGATAGTATCTATGGATTTGCTATGGAATTTAAAGCAGTGATACTTCAACGTATTGTAACACAGTTGGCGACTCTGACCCATATAGATAATATTACATAGAGTCAGTGAGCCATAGTACTTTATGCAAGAGGACGTTAATCGTAAATAATAAGAGAAAGAAAAATGTGTACCTACTTGTGTCTTTGTCTTTTGACACTTTCGTTCAAGAAGACTGTATAAGGAGAGTCAACTAATGTGGAAGGGGTGTCAAGGAATCCATGGTAATTTCCCCTCCACCCCCTGTACGGTGACCATGCGCATAGTGCTCAAAAATACCATCTGGGCATCTTGTTTACACGTTCCTACGTAACGAGATGGACGATAAACGATTTTAGTGCTATGCGCATGGCCACCCAGGGGGTGGAGGGGAAATTACAATGGATTATTTGACGTTGCTTGGTACAGAGCAGGATAGAAAGTCAACTCTCCTTGTATAATCAGTCTTCTTGCTTTCTGTTTTTATACCGTTGTTGGTGTTTACATACAACGCATGCGCGAAACTTGTCAAAGTCATCACAAAACTCCAAGAGAACTGTCATATAAGTTTGATATCTTATGTGAGAGTGCTAGCTAGTTTGCAAGTTTACTAGCCCATTTATAATACCAGACATGAGACATTTTAATAACCGATCTTTTAAATACGACCAGTCTGATTTTAAATTTTAATTGCAGACAAAAGAGTACATTGATTAAGATACTTATTCTAATTAAAGCAATCAGAATATGCTGGGTGTTTTTTTTAAAGGCTTTCTAGCGAATTATTTCCAAAATAACAAATTTTCAATAAAAATGTTTCAGACGAAAGTTTCATGGTTTTTGGGGGCGCTTAATAGTGACACTATGGGGTGACTTTAGAAAGGTCTGATTGGTGGGTTTTCAGATTCAACTTTTCTTTTTCTAATGTAAATCTATATTTTTTGTGGTAGATTCTTTTTATGATATGGAGCAAACCAAACAAATTTTAAAAAATTTTCAATAATTTTTTACTCGAAAACTACAAAATTTTTAAAAAGAATTGATTATTATAAACGATATACTAAATTCTAAATAAATACTGTTTTATATTGTCTGTTCACTTTTTTATGCAGAAAACCAGGGATCAATAAGGTCCCTCTATATGTTAGAAAAAGAGAGGAAATTATTAATTGCGCTCCTATTATATAAGTTCTTGGAAAATTTAAAAAAAATACCACGGGTAAGTCCAAAAAAAGTTTATTTGAAGCTCGATAAAAAACCATGTGAGCAAATATATCGTCAAAGTAAAATCAATAAAAACAAATTTATTTGCTCGATAATAATTACTGATTCAAAAAATCTGAAAAATTGACGGTAGCAAGCGTTGGTGATATCAATCAAGGTTTACAATACAATAGTCCAGTGCCAATCCGACTTTTTGAGGCTAAAAAACAGAAAAATTCTCTACAGGCTGGCGATAGTGGGAATCGTTGTTGAAAATGATTACAAAAAGAGAAAAAATAAATGCACCCTTGCACATGAAGCGGTTTTAAGGGTTGAAAATGGTTTTTTGCAATTTTCGGCGAAGTATGAATTCCTATCGAAAAATGGTCTATAGTAAAGTTGTAGATAATAAATAAATCTACAATTTTGTTCCAAACCATTTTACAACATAACCTCAAATTTTCCGAGATAATAGCAAAAAACCATAGACATAAAGAAATGGACAGCGCATCTGACTCGTAAAAAGAGCCGTGTCAAATGAGAGAGACAGAAGATGTTTGGAAATCATATATGTTATTTTCCAAACGACATGCATCTCTCTCTCACTTACAGAACATATGTCACACCCATATTACACCATTATGTTAAATACGAATGCGCTGTCTATATCTCTATGTCTATGCAAAAAACCGTTTTTTTTTAATTTTCGAGTTTTTTATGTCGATTATATTTTATTCTTGTATTTTAGCACAAAAATTTCATGATTAATACAAAATTTTTAGAGTGATTGAAAAATAAAATTGCGTTTTTTACAAATCGCTCTATTTTTTTTATAATTTTTCACAGAATTTTTAAATGTAAAGGTATTTTAATTTTTTATCTATCTTAAAGTACAACCCAAGACGAAAAAAATAAGCCCCCTAAAAGTAAAAAAATCGAAAATTTCTATGATCAATTTTTCGATTGAAAAAATTTCATTTTTTTTCGAAAAACGTTAATATTTCAGGAAATATTTAACTTTGAAATTCCAGACAGCTCGTTAAAATTAAAGGACTTCAAAACATACATTTCATGAAAATTTCAAGTTTTTTGAACAATTTTTCGACATAAAAAAGTCGAAAATTAAAAAAAACGGTTTTTTGCTATTATCTCGGAAAATTTGAGGTTATGTTGTAAAATGGTTTGGAACAAAATTGTAGATTTATTTATTATCTACAACTTTACTATAGACCATTTTTCGATAGGAATTCATACTTCGCCGAAAATTGCAAAAAACCATTTTCAACCCTTAAAAACCACCCCCCTTCGAAACCGCTTCATGTGCAAGGGTGCATTTTTTTTTCTTCTTTTTGTTATCATTATTAGCAACGATTCCCACTATCGCCAGCCTGTAGAGAATTTTTTTTCCCCAAAAAGGCTTTGGCACTGGACTACAAATACCATACTGAATTTTTGTGTATATGAATGGTAATTTTAATTAATAAATAAAATAAAGTTACCAAGAGCATGCGTTTTTATTAAATCTCCTTTATTTCAGCATTACGTCAATGAAGAACAGTAGGTTTTATTCCGTTTTATTGGTGACAATGAGACCATTCAAGTATCAAGGTTAGTAAATATACAGGTTGTACCATCGCTTTTGACCAATCAGCGCCCGCGCGGGAAATACGTCACACAGGGTGACATTCAAATGTAATAGAATAAAATGTATTGCAAATATACATATTCATTGAACGTTGTCTTCCGTATTATTTCGAATTTCTGGACATAAAAATAAATATTGTTTATCACAGAAGCACAAAGTATTACAAACGATCATATATTACACATACTAGTTGTTAAATACAAGATATATCTTCATAAAAATTAAAAAATGGAGTTAGAAGTCAATAATTATTTTGTGTATAACGAGAGCACTTTGAGACATTTTTTTACTGAAGTACATTTATTATTATGTACCTATATATATTAAATACAGGTAAATCCTGTTCATCGGAAAGATACATCCAAGGACATGGTCGTGGGGTTTAAGAAAAATCATTTTAAAATTAAAAAAAAAACACTTTATTAATAAAATAAACATTATTGAGGAAATAAATTAATGAACTATTTTGTTTTATTTCTTGAATATCATATTAATGGTGTTTGTTAGACCTGCAGTATCCATAATACGTAATTTAATACATCATCTAGAATTCCACTTCTTAAATTTATACAGCCCACCGTTGCAATGTTGTCAAGTCTCGTAGAGGATAATATAAAGTTTCCCTTAAATAAATTAAGTGTTTACTGAAGTATCCTCAGAGTAAAAGCTTTAGATTACTTATACTTATCCGTTGTCTAATGAGTTTTAGATTTCTTTCCTAAAGCAATTTCAACTTGATTTGGCGTTAAAATATTCTTAAAGGCGACTTACTTGATCCTCGAATCCAGCCTGATAATTTTTTATTTGTTGTTCTAATTTAGAAATGTTTAGCTCTACAATCTTCTTGTTATTCTCAAGATCTGCAATTTTTTGTTTAATACGTGTTAAAATAAATCTTTTCACTTTTAATTGTATAACTCCTTACCATTCTTTTTCAGTTTTTTTGGTTGTAGGTTTAATAAATTAACCTGCAATTCGTCTTCAAGATCATCTGGTTTAAAATGCTTGCTACATAAAGGTACGTTTGTGATCAGCATTCCATTTGTCTCTACGATGACACTTTCTGATCAATTCCTTTTGTATTATTGGATCCATAGGAAAGTTATCATTTTATTCTTATTATTAGTTTAAGTGATTTTATTCTTTTGCCTATTTCGAATTATTTTTACATAAATATTGATATGTACTAACAGTACCTTCGCCTTTTTTTCGATCTATATAGTCGTATCAAGTCATCACAAAGTCACAATTTAAATTATGTTACTTATTATTATACATATTGTAGTGTAAAGATATTTTAAATAAATAACATAAATTAGTGGCTACATATATACCTTAAACAACAAGTCTTGTTTATTTAAAATCGCTCAAAATCAAAATATTAAAAAAAACTATGAACACTATAACTACAACTACCATACAAAGACAGCGATTTGTTATGATTGGGCACCCGAAATGACGTAGTTCTCCCTCTCCTGTCTTGATTTTGACAAGCTGATGGTACAACCTGTTTATTTACTAACCTTGTTCAAGTATTATGTAAATACACTCACCGCTTGATAAACCGACGAAGTTGGTAATTGAACCGCTTGAATTGCCGACGTCAAAAGGGGCACCCACCACCGTGCCAACCTCAACGTTGATTGGCGAATTTAAATTACACGCAGAGATAGCAATCACGGTAGTATTATGGAGGGGATTGGAGAATGTCGGCATATCGCGCGTTTGGTCCGTCGGTCATTCAAGCTGCCGGTTAATCAAAGGTCGGTTTATCAAGCGATGAGTGTACTATGAAATAGAAAAGTGTGCAGAGTTTTATAATTCATTAATGGTTTCTCCTACATAAAAACTTTTATATGTAGTTTTTGTAGCAAATAATCTCAGAATCTCAACTATAAATTAGTAACACATATTTTTTTTCGAAAAGTTCACCGTTTTCGGAACATTTCCAAATTCTGTTTTTGTAAACTTTGACAATTCCAGCGGTCAAATCGATGAGGAGTTTTCACTAGAGATGAGACTGCTATTGCGATAGCTGCTACTGAGAACACTGTTATTTGTACTGAACAGAGAGCAGACTGCTCTGCTCTTTAACATACCTGCTATCCTGTTCTTGATTGTTTTTTTTTTTTTTTTTTAATCCAAGAAATAAACAAAATATTTTTGATTTCAACTTTCTTAAGCTTATTTATTTATCAAAAATATTGTTTTGGACAAAAAAGAGACATTACTTTTTTTATTTTCCCATTTTAAAACATTTTCCGTGCACCAAACAAAGATAGACATATCGATAATGCTACTGCTACTGCGATCACTGCTATTCCGTAAAACAGTGTTCTTTTAAAGAACAGTGTTTTTTTAAAGAACAGTGTTCTTCAAAAGAACAGTGTTCTTCAAAAGAACACTGTTATTTCAAATAGCAGCTATCGCAGTAGCAGTCCCACGTTATTTTTAAAGTATAATAATTAGGTACTAGCTATTTATGTAAATCTTATTTATTATTATTATTTATTTATTTTTTCGGGGGGGGGGGGGGGGGGGGGTCCCCCGTTACTACGCCACTGCCTTATGTAAATAAATTTGATTACTCGAAACGCCTATAGATTTAAAAAAAAACTGATCTAAACAAACTGTGATTATATCACTGCTACTGTTAACTGCTATTTGTCTTAACTGCTCTCTGTGATCACTGCCATCACTGCTATCTAAAAATCACTATTAAGCCCATCTCTAGTTTTCACACATTATTAACCCTCAATCAAACTGCACACTTCAGTTAGGCCACCTTAAACTGCACACTAGTGCGAATCGGGATTTGGAAATTTCAAAGTGATATATCTAACTGAGTTTTATCAATATTCCAACTAAATAGTAGTGTTTTTTATTGGAAATTTTCCAAGGAATTAAATGCAATTGCTCAACTTCATTGAAAAAGATTATTTATTTATGCAAATTTCAAATAAACAAATTACATTTTTTATAAAAAATGATTTTAAACAAATTGATCATTTTTTTTAATCTCAACAATTTTGACATTGTCTCACTATCATTCCGTGATTAGGATACTATATTTTTAAGAAAAAAAATCTTTATTGAGACAATTCAACAATTACTATTTTTCCTATTACTTTGATATTTATATAATTGCGACTTTAAACTACACACTATAGTGCTAATTCGCACCTCTCCTGGTTTTCCAAGCGTTTTCCTTGGAAGTAAACACAGCATTATTCTTGTAAATAGCGCTGGTTGAGAGCTTTTACTGTGGAAGGAATTATCACGGTGGGGGAAAGACTGTTTGTCACCTGAGTAAGCCTTGTTTCACACATACGCGGTTCCATTCGGTTCGGTTCGTTTTTAGCCCAGGAAATAAAGGTTTTTACTAAAAAAAAATTCCGACCAAGCTGGATTTTGGTGGAGACTTTTATTTTGATGTCCTAAACATACCCTAAAAAGTCCCCTTAATTTGGATGGCGGGTTTTTATTTTTTAAGGGGGTAAAGGGGGGCTAATTCTAGTTTTTTGCAAATATCTCAAAAATTATTAATTTTTCGAGAAAAATTGTTACGAAGAAAATTGCAGCTTATAAAATTTTACACAAAAAAGATATTTATACTTTTTTCGTATAATCAATACTTTTTAAGTAAACTGTTAACCCAGTCAAGGGTGCAGTGAAGAGTGCCAAAATCCGAACTTTTAGGGGCAAGAAATTTTATGATTGATTCTTATAGATTTTGGGGCGTATAATTCGAAAAAAATAACCCAAACTAGCGAAAAGTAGTGCAACACTCTTAAAAAAGGGGTTGAAGGGTGAAAATCCCGTTTTCAAGATTTTTTTCAATTTTTCTCAAAATCTAAATCGATGACGGGGTGTTTTTATGGTTGATATTTATTGGGGACACTTAGACAAATCGATCGGGACCACAAATATTGAATTTGATAGAAAAATACTCTTTCTAGAGGGTTTAAAAAAACGTAAAAATGATTATTTCGAAGAAAAAATTTAAAAATTAATAATTTTTGTTCAAATCAAAATTGGTCTCAAATTGTTCCTGAAGTTCTAAAGAATAGTGATCAACCATAATTTTTAAAAATATTAATATTTTAATCAATGAAAATTTATAAAAAAAATACGTTACCTACCCTTAAACATTAGCGATTTTCATTGGTTAAAATATTTTTATTTTTTAAAATTATGGTTGATCAGTATTCTTTCGAACAATTTGAGTTCAATTTTGATTTGAACAAAAATTATTAATTTTTAAATTTTTTCCTCGAAATAAACAGTTTTACGTTTTATTAAACCCTCTATAAAGAGTATTTTTCTGTCAAATTCAATATTTGTGGTTCCGATCGATTCGTCTAAGTGTCCCCAATAAATATCAACCATAAAAACACCCCGTCATCGATTTAGATTTTGAGAAAAATTGAAAAAAATCTTGAAAACGGGGTTTTCACCCTTCAACCCTTTTTTAAAGGGTGTTGCACTACTTTTCGCTAGTTTTGGTTATTTTTTTCAAATTCTACGCCCCAAAATCTATAATAATCAACCATAAAATTGCTTGCCCCTAAAAGTTCGGATTTTGGCACTGTTCAGTGCACTGGGTTAACAGTTTACTTAAAAAGTTTTGATTATACGAAAAAAGTATAAATACTTTTTTTGTGTAAAATTTTATAAGCTACAATTTTCTTTATAACAATTTTTCTCGAAAAATTAATAATTTTTGAGATATTTGCAAAAAACTAGAATTAGCCCCCCTTTACCCCCTAAAAAATAAAAACCCGCCATCCAAATTAAGGGTACTTTTTAGGGTATGTTTAGGACATCAAAATAAAAGTCTCCACCAAAATCCAGCTTGGTCGGAATTTTTTCTTAGTTTGACCGTTTTTTTGAGTCTATTGCCTGGGCTATTTCGGTTTCAGCCGAAAACGAATCAAACCCTTTCACACATACACGGTTCTCATACGGTTCATATTAGGTTTTATTTTTTTCCGTAAACTCAGTAGTTATCATGGAGAGAAAGCAAGTTGTTGCCATGTTGTTTCTCTATAAAAAAAATTAAAAAACGAAGGAGGAATACTAGAATTCATTGCGAGCACCCTCTCATCACTTTACAGCAGGAATTTGGAGCATTCTACACTATTTTCCCGAAGCTAAAGAGCATGAAGACGACCCACATCATCATCTGGAAACCCGCTCATTTTATTAGAAAATCCGCGACAAAACTTAAAAAAAAATAACACTCGCTATCAGGTTAAAACAGACACTAAACTGTTCGTGTGGAGGGAGTATTCGGTTCTGTACGGTTTCTATTAGGTACCGAATACAAACTGAATCACCGTTTCACACTTGTCGGCAGCGACCGAAAACGAACCGAACCGAATGAAACCGTATATATGTGTGAAATAGGCCTAACGAGTGAGCGTAATTGGAAAATTTAAAAGGTGCGAATTCGCACTAGTGTGCAGTTTGAGGGTTAAATCCATACATTATGTCACACGTAATTGGGAAGGAAGGGGAATATGTGACGTGTGACAATGGGAGGATGGAGTCACAAACTTTGTGACGAAGTCTCATAAAAAAATCAAAACAATGAATTTTATATTAATTCTTAGAGTAAAAATTAATATTAGTTAGTAACTCGAGGCAGGTGAAGAGTTTTTGGGAAAATTTCAAATGTGCATGGTAAAATTTTCTATTAATAAAAGTAATATAAACAGCCAAGAACAATGAAATATTTTATTTTCAGTATCTAATTATTATTTCGAAAATTGTGTGACGACACAACAGAGGGGGTTATGAATGTGGCAACCTTTGACAAGTTAGGGGGTGGGTAAAAATCCATGAAAAAACCATCGTTCCGAATCCCGGAAAATGAATTTTAAATTCACCCCTCTATGAACCACCCAAAAAAATATTGCCTACCCAAAATCCATTGTTAAATAACGTTTTGACTGTACTATATGCTCGTAATTTTGATTAAAAATTTGGATGCTTGCTAACAGAAAGACCATACATTAAAGCAGAGTAAAAATTATGCCATTATTATGAGAGAAATTGGAATTATATTAATTTATTTATTATGCCGGCAGCAGGGCCGGATTTAAAAATTTGCCGCCCGTAGGCAGTTGCGGAAATTGCCGCCCTTTTCGAAAAAAATGTTATGAATTTTATCAAAAAAAATCTGAAAAATTTTACTAATAATTCTGAAGACCTTTTTTTTGCTTTTATACCAAAAAAAAATTTTCATATCAAAATTTGCCGCCTACATTGCCTGCATGGTAAATCCGGGCCTGGTCGGCAGTACACACTCGCCGAGACATTTGGTAAGGCGAATGTGTACGAGCGCATGGATGTACACACTCGGCGAAACTACCCAGTTCAATTTAAATTGAAGTAAATTCAAGCGAGAGTGAGCGCGAGAGGTATACCGAATGCGCTCGCTCTAGCCACTTGCTTCCTTTGACTCGTGGTCAAAAACCGACTTTATGTGGAGCGAACACGAGGCGAGGCGAGGCATGGCGAATCACCACAGGGCGAGGCGAGCGTTGCCAGTACACACTCGCGTTCGGGTAGTCTCGCCTAGGCTCGGCGAATGTGTACTGCCGGCATTAGAATATTATATCATCCAAAGATCGCTATGGACATAGGCACCCACAGACGGAAGGAATAGGGATAGTAGAGGAGGACTCCCCCTCCTGGGACCGAGTAAAATATTTTTTTATTTATTAATCTACTTGTGAATAAAATAAAATAACAAAAATATACAATATAATTTATTGATGTAATTATTTGGTACAAGTTTCGTATTTGTTGTTGTTTTCAAATATAACTTATAATTATTCTTAATAAATACATTCTTATAACTACATAGATACATATTACAAGGTTTGTAAAAAATTAATAAACAAAAAAATATTATAAAGATATTTTTAAAATGAAATCATTATAACAATATTTGTATTGATTAAGGGAGTATCCTGCCTTATGAGGCCAAAAATAAGCGTTTTTTGGGGAATTTTTTTAGGATAGAAAAAAATAAGCTAGTGTAGCAAACTTTTCAGATTATTTTATTGCATATTTGAACGTTAAAAAAAATTTTTTTAAGACAAAAATATTCAAACGCAACCAATTTATATGAAATTTTGTACAACGCCTTGCAATCGCAGTCTCCAATCGGCGGGAAAGATGAAGCTCGTAATTTTTGTCTGAGACAAAAAAAAACCAAAGTAAGTTTTAATTTTTATATATTTTTCTTCTATATGAACTAAGAAAAACCCAAAAAATTAAAAAAAATTTCAGGTTTGAAAAAAAAGTGCTTTTTGCAAGAAAAAAAAATCATTTCAAATTCCGTAAAAAAGTTGTTTAGAATTTTTTTTTCATGAATTTTTAGTTCATATAGAAGAGAATTTAAAACTGAAGACAACAAGCTAAACGACCAACCATTTTGATTGGTCGTTTAGTTTTTTTGCAATCACACCCACCAATTTAGAAAAATGATAAAAATTATAACTCGAGAAAACACGCTTCAAAGTTTACGGTCAGAAAAATCAGTTAAACGGAGAGGAAATACATATATCATTATAATTTGTACTATAGCTTGACCCGGCACTTATACAAATTCAAAATATTGTTTTAGACGATAATTGAACCTTTTCAGGTAGGTACATTTTTCGGATTTATTCGACCGAGGGGAGAAGCGAGCGCTCAAAATGCTCGAGCGCTTGTATACCTTCTGAACACCCCACTGCGATTAGTGCTATATTTTTGAAAATATTTCGAATTTGCCTAAAAAACTTTACAGACATATTCTTAGATATATTAGGAAGAGATTTAAGCAATAAAAAAATGATTTTTTGAGACTCATAAAGCAGGACACTCCCTTAAAGGTCGTAAATCAGTTGAATAGAAAACATAAATATCTCTAGAGAAGCATGTTACCAGTATGTATAAAGTTATGTAGGTAATTTTATAAAATCCAGGGATGAATGTATCTTTTTTTTCCAAAAAAGAGGAAAAGAGGAATTTTTTCTTGAAAAAAGAGACCAAAAAGAGGAATTTTCTAGCTCTTGAATAGGTTATCTATAGATATATTTTTTAACGTTTAATCTAGAAATATATTTTTTTACGTTTTTGCGCTATTATTTTTTATTATTAAGGACAAAAAACATTCCAGAAAATACAAAGAACCTAAAAGACAACAAATTCTGGGTATTATATCGCACACCTAGATCTAAACAGGTATTAACTCAAAAAACACTTTTTTCAGTACAGGCGAAAAACTGATTACAATTACATTGTGCACTATATAGATTTATGCTTTTTATATGCAGCTAGAAGAAAGATATTGTAGGAATTTTTAAATCTGTTTTTTTTCGGTAGGTATTGAGATAAGGAATTCGATGGTGTGCATAACTCAAAAATCTCAATTTTTGAGTTAGCTCCCTTTAGATCTAGGTGTACGATATATGAAACCATAAAGCCTTGGCATCTTAAAACTAACGTTTGCTTTACGACTGCAAATCTATTAGGTATATGTGATTCATATAAGTGGCATTTTACCTTCGTCAAACGCCATGGCGTTTTACATATTTTATATCATACACTCATCAAAAAAATTAAACGATAATTTTAAATAAGCAAAATTTTTACCAATTTCAAACAATTATATTTCCGCGAAAAATCATTGGATTTGCATGATCTAAAGCTCATTCGAAAGCTTGCGTTTTCTAGCTTTTAAACCAAAAACCCAATTATTTTTATCATCCCATGCTGCTGTGAGCCAAGGGTTAAAACAGTTCGAAAAAGTTATCTCTTAATTTTTTATAAACTTTGAAAGCGTAAAATTTTTGCAAACTTTTTTTTACCAGAAATTCAATAATAACATTCGAAAGCTTGTTCTTTTATCTTGAAAATTTGTTTTTATCGTCCCTGTACGATTTTTTTGACCGCGTTATTTACTGTCGAAGTAAAAACGACAATTTTGACATTAAACTCCTGTATATCCTGAAATAATGATCGCACTCCCATGATTTTCGTTTTTTAAAACATGTTAAAAAACGGTATTTTGTCAAAAATAACGAAACCTTAAAAGCAAACGTGTTTTTTTAAGTTAATAGTGTCCCAAAAAATTATTTAGAATAGCAAGTTGCCGCAATTTGTAGGGGTCCGTAGAAAACTAGGAACCCTTATAGTTTCTCCATGTCCGTCCGTCCGTTTTCAAAAATTTTGAGATAATAAGATGAAATTTGGTATACAGTCATAGATTAATGACCCAAAAACAGAAATGATAAGATTTTTTGACCCCCCTTTCATAAAATGAAAAGTGTTTCACGTACCCCATTGAGTGAGGTGTCGTTAGAAAGGTCTCCTAAAATGCAACAAAAAATGTAACAGAACCTTTTGATTTTAACCCTCCAATCACGATGTATTTTCCCTCCAAAGTCGTTATAAAAGCGTCCCCCCCCCCATATTTTCTAAACTATCAATTCGAAAAATCTGGAAAAATTCAAGAATGTAGATTTTAATTAGTACTTTTACTGAAAATTATAACGAACATTGTCAAAAATATTTTGGGCCCCCCTTTCATAGACTGAAAAGTGAACTCACTTTTTTTCCCTTTTACCCCATTGAGTGGGATGTCATTTAATAGGTCTCCTAAAATGCAATAAAAAATGTCAGATAACTAGCTGTCTAACTAGCCCCCCCCCCTCTATTTTCTAAACTATCGATTCAAAAAATCTAAAAAAAAAAAACAGAATGTAGCTTTTAATTAGTACTTTCACTGAAAATTATAACGAACATTGTCAAAAATATTTTGGACCCCCCCTATCATAGATTGAAAAGTTAACTCACATTTTTTTTCATTTACCCCATTGAGTGGGGTGCCATTTGATAGGTCTACTAAAATGCAATAATAAAAGCCAAATGACTTTTTGATTTTAACCCTTCGGTCACGAAAATTTTGAAAAACTCTTTTTTTTATAAATCGTAGTGAGAATGACTACGGAACCCTATCATGTGCGTGTCCAACATGCACTTGCCTGTTTTATTTCTTCTTAATGTTCACAGCTGTTAAATGTTTATGATTTAATTAAAGGGTATTTTTTCCATCTTCTTTAGCGTTGAAAAACAATAAGAAACAGAACATTTTCAAACTACCGTAAATCCGCCAAAAATTATTCAATTTTAATGAACTAGGGCTTTTTTGAAGCTGATACTTTCTAGTTTTTGAAAATAAGCTAAATACAAATTTATTATACTCCACTATTCCACACCAAGCGTGAAACAAAGTTGTTTTGAAAAGATTTAAGGACTTTGAGAGTGTCTGTAGAGTACAATAACAATTATTGAAAAAAAAAAATTGCATAACATCATTTAGAAAAGTGTTATTTTCCCTTCAAAAACTTATTTTTTAATATTATTTTGTATCTCTGCGAAAAATGATTAAAATTTAATGGATCAAGGTTTTTTTTTTTAATTTCGAACTGTTTTAACCCTTGGCCCAGAGCAGCAGGGGACAATAAAAATAATTGGGCTCATGATTAAAAAACTAGATAATACAAGCTTTCGAATGAGCTTTAGATCATGCAAATCCAATCATTTTTCGCGGAAATATAACTGTTTGAAAATTGATAAAAAATTTGTTTATTTAAAATTATCTTTTAATTTTTTTAATGATTGTATAGTAGATAAATAACTAACGTGGCGCGCAAGTTTTAAGATGCCAAGGCTTAAGAAATACATAATATTATCAAAATTTAACTCGTTTTTTACATTTCTGCCTTCTTACATCGAACAATTTTATTTTTTAAATAAAATTATAAGCTATATATAAGCTAAAATAAAATAAAATAAACTAAATTTTACAAAATAATAAGCTAATTATAAGCTAACAAATAACAAAGTCAACTTGAAATTAGTCAAAAAAAGAGGAAAAAGAGGAGTTTTTTTGAAAAAAGGGTGCTTTAGGGCCGACCTCCCAAAAAAAGAGGAAAAGAGGAAAAAAGAGGACCGCTAGCATCCCTGAAAATCTTTTTCTTATTAACACTTATCGGTCGTAAGTCACCTCTCACGTGACAACAGCACTTTGTCACTACAGTCGTACGTCACGTGGTAAGTGTGACAACACGTAACTTGATCTATGTGAAATGTTGGCTCGATGCCTTGTTAATACAGTATCAGTAACAAATCAATTAACATCCGTAGTGATATCTTTCTGCTTTTTAATTTATATTAGTTAAATTATAGAACTCGCGACCGATAAGGGTTAATATTAAATGATGAGTTCAATAGAAACAACAAATTATTCTCTAATTCAGATCTGGTTAGATCCAATTGGATCGGATCATTTTTTTCCTGGGTGGCTATATTCACATCAGTTACATTTAACACTAGAAAGACGGGAAAATCTACCTACCTACAAAGATGGCGACTGGCCAAATGACTACAAATTATTAAATATCTTTTTTTTATGAGTAATTAATAAATGTCAAGTAAAGAAATAAAAGTAGATGTAATGAATGTTTAATTTTGACCCTCCGTCCGTACACTGGGTCTTTTAAGGAACAGTCGAAATTTAAAACTTCAATATCTCTCCTACGAATGGGGGGCGGGCTTGTGCTACCTCGTCTAAAAAATCTAGGTATGAGTAGGGACTAAAGGCTCACAGGGCACCCGGGTCTGACAATTTTCTTGCAAACGCCAGCAGATGCAAGTTGCGTCCGTTACCTAAATGGGTCAGTGTACAGACGGCATTAGTGTTTTCTAAGGTAAATGGATACAGGTTTTTTTGCTTTTTTCGTCTTTTCATGGCTAAAATAAATCCCTCACTATAATATAAACCCTAATATATATATTTATATGTCTGTCCGGTCACTATAAATTTATGGATTCATAAACGTTTCACTGGATTTTTTTCATTTCTTCACAATATCTAGATTCGTCCTTGATACAGTGCTTAGGCTATTAATTTTCCATAACATTATAATAGTTTTTGTGATATGATTTTTTTCGCGAGACACTACGTGAAAAAGTCACAAAATTTATCTAACAGATTCAATTTAGGAATTTCGACCATAGGCTTTTGTTTCAGAATTTCTAGCATTTCGTCACTCTTATTGGTCGGAAATTGACATTTCGTTTGAATTTTTGATTACTCCACGTGGGTATGACAAGTCGCTGTCATAATCTGAAATAAACAGCTGTTTTTATCTTAAATACGTCATGAGCGTGTATAGAAATGTTTTAAATTTGTACATTTTGATTAAATTGATTATAAATTAAAATGTTACCCAAATTGGTTGGTGTATTGATGTAATTAGTATAATTATCTATATTTGATACCAAAAAGTTTAAATTTGTTAGTAATTACGTCAGGAGCGACGAATTAAAAAATATTTAAAATCTTTTTTTCTAATTAATTTATGTAGAAATTTCGTAAAGTTTGTAAAAATATTAGATTTTTTTTTAATTTTTCAAAAATTATAAATTTCAGAAAAATATGAAAATTATAATATTGATCAGTAGTGCCTCAAAAAGAATTATTTAATGAATTGTTATTTTTTTTTAAGTTTTGAGATTGATATATTAATAAAAATTTGTTTTTAATAATAATTAAGTCAGGGGCGTCGTATAAAAATAATTAAAATTCGTATTTTTAAAAGCGACGTAGGCATTAATTTTGATTGAAATTGAACAAAAATTTAAAACTTCAGAATAATAATAAAAAGTCAAAAAGTTTACTATAACTATTTTCACAGTTTTATAACAAAATAGCTAATAAATAATATTGAAAATGTTTCAATGTATTCTTTGAATATGAAAAACATCAAAAATGTGTAAATTTTAATAATAATAAATGTGTTCAATGATTATTTTTAAGTTTATAATATTAATATAGTTATGTACATGTAACATTATTGAAAATTGTAATAATGATAAATGATTATCACCGCCAATTTAAGAAAAAAATGAGTATCAGCAAAAATAATGGAAAATTATTATAATATACACATTCGAGGGTCGCAGACCCGAGTAAATCTGTGATTAGGTAATTTATACATGTAAGATTACTGAAAATATAATCAATAATATTGATTATCTCCGACAAATTAAAAAATGAACTATCAAAAAATAGTGGTAGGAAAATGATATATACACATACGAGGGTCGCAGACCCGAGTAAATTTTGTATAAAAATATGGCGTGAATGGGGGTTGGGGCGCGAAGCGCCCAGGGGCACAGCCCCTAGTGTTTCATGTAATTCTAGACTTTTTTGACTATTTTTATGTCAAAAAACCACTGATTTTGTGCAAAATAATTACCATTTCGTTTATTTATGGCATGCCCGAATACGTAAAATATTTCCCACTTTCAGGTGCTGAAATACTGAAATAATTCAACTTTTTGGAGGCTATGCCAATGACACTATATTCTTTTGAAAGGTCATAGTCTAAGCTTCATAACCATATAACCTTTTTTAAATATATTTGTTTATTGCAAAGTTACAATTTTTTTAACAAAATCCCGTTTTCCTCCATTTTTAACTATACTTAAATTTTTATTACCAATGGTTTTTAACTTTAGGCATTAACAACTGTTGAGCCGTGTAGTAGACACTTCAAGAAGTAACCCTGATTTTTTTCAGATTTTTTGAAAGCCTATAAAACTTTGAAAACGCGACTGTTCCCTAAAAGACCCAGTGTACAGACCGTGTCTCGAAAAATATAGTGTACAGACATGTTACAAGATAGTACAGTCAAAGCGTCATTTAACCGTGCATTTTGGGTAGGCAGCAATTTTTTTAGGTGGGTTCGTAGAGAGATCATCCGTGACTCTAAAAAAAAATTGCTGCCTACCCAAAATGCACGGTTGCCGTATTTTTTACGACGCTTTGACTGTACTAAGAGCCGCAAAGCGGTTTTTTACAAGTATAAGTATCGCATACTTTATTAGTTTTATTTTTACATTTCTGAATAAGACATTCTCGCCTTCTTCGAATTTCCTGGGCTTTTTTCACAAATTACTCACAATAATATCGATACACAATTACAGGTTTATTTGACTGACAATTCATATACGTATTTATTGTTGTACTCTCTCATACAAAAATTAAAAACATATTTATCAGATCATAGCCGTCAAAAGACCGCTGCTGTATATCAACATTTCAAACAATAAAGAAAATAGATGTGAATTATTTTGATACGTAGTTTCATTTAACTACTAGTATTAATAAAAGTCACAAAGTCTCATTACGGTAAGTCAAATAGTTTTTGAATTATTCAATATTAAAATTGAAATTACCGTCAAATGACTGCTCCCGTCTTTCTAAGTGTTAAAAGGTCTTTGATTTGTATGTGTTAATTTATGTTTTAATAACCTTGGTTTATGTTTACAGCTATATTCACATTTATCGCATTTAAATGGGTATTCATTAGAATGTATTAACTTATGGTTAGATAAATGATCTTTACGTATAAAACTACAATCACATTGGTCGCATTTAAATGGCCTTTTATTAGAATGTGTCAATTTATGTTTTAATAAATTTGCTTTTTGTTTACAGCTATACTCACATCGGTTGCATTTAAAGGGTTTTTCATTTGTATGTGTAAATTTATGATTTAATAAACTTGGTTTATGTTTACAGCTATATTCACATTTATCGCATTTAAAGGGGTATTCATTAGAATGTATTAATTTATGACTAGATAAATGATCCTTACGTATAAAACTACAATCACATTGCTCGCATTTAAATGGCCTTTTATTAGAATGTGTCAATTTATGTTTTAATAAATTTACTTTTTGTTTACAGCTATATTCACATCGGTCGCATTTGAAGGGTTTTTCATTTGAATGTGTTAATTTATGTCTTGATAAAGTACCTTTTTGTATACAGCTATATTCACATTCGTCGCATTTAAAAGGTCTTTCATTAGAATGACCTAATTTATGGATTGATAAATTATCTTTACGTACATAACTACAATCACATTGGTCGCATTTAAAAGGCCTTTCATTAGAATGTATTAAAATATGTTTTAATAAATTTGATTTTAGTTTACAGCTGTATTCACATTGGTCGCATTTAAATGGTTTTTCATTTGTATGTGTTAATTTATGTGTTAACAAATGTTGTTTCGTTTCACTGCTATACTCGCACTGATCACATTTATGTTTTATATATTTTACTAATTTTACACTAGTTTTATGAGAACGTTGTTTAGTTAAACTGGACTCGTTGTTAATAATTTCATTATTACAATATGTAGTAATAATAATATCTTCATTTTCTACTTGTTCATGTTTAATTTCTGGTACATTTTCTTCTTTAATAACCAAGTCTCCCTGAAAACCGATAAATGCGTAAGTATATTAAATCTGATGGATTGTTTTACAGGAAAATAAAACCGACTTTAAAATAAAACGGGCAAGTGCGTGTTGGGCACGCACATGATAGGGTTCCGTAGTCATTCTCACTACGATTTATAAAAAAAGTTTTTCAAAATTTTCGTGACCGAAGGGTTAAAATCAAAAAGTCATTTGGCTTTTATTATTGCATTTTAGTAGACCTATCAAATGGCACCCCACTCAATGGGGTAAATGAAAAAAATGTGAGTTCACTTTTCAATCTATGATAGGGGGGTCCAAAATATTTTTGACAATGTTCGTTATAATTTTCAGTGAAAGTACTAATTAAAAGCTATATTCTGATTTTTTTTTAAATTTTTCGAATCGATCAGGCCCGGATTTACCATGCAGGCAGTGTAGGCACGTGCCTATAGCGGCATTTATTTATAAATTTAGGGGCGGCAGATTTGGAAAAAAAATTTTTTGACAACGAAAAAAAAAAAAAAAGGTAATTCATATGAAAAATATTCACTTTTCTTATTTTTATTCCATGAAAAGGGCGGCAATTTTCGTAACTGCCTACGGGCGGAAAATTTCTAAATCCGGCCCTGGAATCGATAGTTTAGAAAATAGAGGGGGGGGGGACGCTCTGACAGCGACATTAAAAAGCAAATATTTCGTGACTGAAGGGTTAAAATCAAAAATCTGACATTTTTTATTGCATTTTAGGAGACCTATTAAATGACACCCCACTCAATTGGGTAAGTGGGGAAAAAATGAGAGTTTACTTTTCAGTCTATAGAAGGGGGGTCCAAAATATTTTTGACAATGTTCGTTATAATTTTCAGTGAAAGTACTAATTAAAAGCTATATTCTGGAATTTCTTTCAGATTTTTTAAATTGATAGTTTAGAAAATAGAGGGAGGGGCGCTTTTTTAACGAATTTGGAGAGCAAATACATCGTGATTTAAGGGTTAAAATCAAAAAGTTCTGATACATTTTTTGTTGCATTTTAGGAGACCTTTCTAACGACACCCCATTCAATGGGGTAGTAGAATTTTTTTTTAAAAACAATTTTCATTTTATGGAAAGGGGGCCCAAAAAATTTGTTTTTTTCAAAAATCTTATCATTTCTGATTTTGGGTCAATAATCTACGACCGTATACCAAATTTCATCTTATTATCTCAAAATTTTTGAAGACGGACGGACGGACATGGAGAAACTATAAGGGTTCCTAGTTTTCTACGGAACCCTAAAAAGGTGCATTGGGTGTCACGGGACTTTCTTATACGTAATACTAACAGTAAACAGTGTACGTAAATATTATATTTTATTTCTAACAAACTAATAAAAGATAGAATAAAATGAATGGGACATAGAAATATTATTATATATACATTTCGTTTCAAATGAATTTTGCTTAAAGTAATTACTAAACCGGAAACGGATGTTTACTTTTATTTATTTTTTTAATTTTAGATATTTTTTTTTAAATAACACAAAAATGTTTTTAATAAAAAATGTCGAGTATGTTACTATCTATAATTTATTCCCCATACATTTTTATTCCAACATTTATGATTTAGTCAGAAATAATTTTTTTAAATAATTATTATGAATAATCCACACTGTATATTCTCAGTATTACGTATAAGAAAGACCCATGGTACCTACGGCAAACCCATACACTGTTTAGTACGTATGTAATACGTATGAGAAAGTCCCATGACACTTATGGCAGATATTTCTTCTCTACTATGAATCATTTGAAATGAAAGGAAAACCGGATGTTAATTAAAAAAATAATAATAATAGAACATAAATTCATGATCTACGTAAAAAAATACGCCTATTTTGACATTTTCAGGCACTTTCTAACCAAAGTCGCTAAACTGAACAATGACTTACATTTTAATATTTTGGTTTAGTCCCGAAGCACCTTAAAAAAGTTTAATAACCTCTGTTTTCCATTTAAGTATCAAAAATACTATATGGAACCTAACCTCATGAAGTTTTAAGAAGGAGAATACAGTAGACTTGAGGGGTACACTCAGCGTTCTATAAAACGTCCATCCACAGTACGACCGTTTCATAGTACAATCATATATTAAACTACTAATATGTCCCATGAGGTGTTTCAAACGTAGTGATAACTAGATGGCGTTGATGATCGAGCTATATAGGCTTAATAGATTCTTATCTATGATTAAGCTTACACAAAAATAACCTAGATGGCGTTACATCTTTTAATATAAATACAGTCTATGATAAATCTTATCGTTATATTATTTTCATCTGTGGTAAAAATATAGAGCGACTTTTTGTCTATTGTAAGCATATATAAATGTACCAGTATATGTAGGCTATGTAGGTATTTGAATTCGTTTTGATGTTTATTGTCGACATTTATAGTAAACAATTAAAATATACTTGATTTCATTATAATATTTATATATTTCTTATTCATACTGATTTTAATTCGTTATTTGCTTCTTCGCCACATTTATTTATGAAACATACATTTTTTTTAAATATCTCTAGAATTTTGTAGAGCATTCAATTTTCTAAAATATAGGTCACTATGTTGTAAAATATTCCCTTACAAAGATTTATCCCAATTTGATTTAAAAATCGTTTCAAACGATCGTTTCAAACGATTTTTAAATTTTTTTTCATTGAAAGTACTAATTAAAAGCTACATCCTGGATTTTTTTCAGTTTTTGAATCGATAGTTTATAAATTAGAGGGGGAGGGGGCACTCTGATATCTCGTTACTGAAGGGTTAAAATTAAAATATCTTTAAATATTTGTTATTGCATTTTAAGAGACATATCTAAAAAACCTTAGTTAATGTTTTAAGTGAAATATTTTGGACCCCCCCTTTCATAGACTGAAAACTGAATTCAATTTTTTTTCATTTACCCCATTGAGTGGGGTGTCATTTGATAGGTCATCTAAAATGCAATAAAAGTCAAGAAACTTTTTTATTCTAACCCTTCAGTCACGATATATTTGCTTATTAATACCGTTGTCAGTGCCCCCCCCCCCCTACTTTTTAAACTATCGATTCAAAAAATCTGAAAAAAATTCAGAATGTAGCTTTTAATTAGTACTTTCACTGAAAATTATAACGAACATTCTCAAACATATTTTGGACCCCCCTTTCATAGACTGAAAAGTGAACTCAATTTTTTTCATTTATCCCATTGAGTGGGGTGTCATTTGATAGGTCTCCTAAAATGCAATAATAAAAGCAAGTAACTTTTTGTTTTTAACCCTTCAGTCACGAAAATTTTGAAATAACCCTTTATTTATAAATCGTAGTGAGAATGACTACGGACCCTATCATGTGCCGATGTGCATGCCCAACATGTACTTGTCCATTTTATTTTGCTATTCATCTTTTGGTTTTGGTTCAAAATTTCGTATAATTATTCTTCGTTCGATATTTAATTTGTTTCATTTTCTTTTTTTTTCTTTTGGTTTTCACTATTTTTTAGTGCTATATTTCAGGTAGTTATAATTTATTGAATTTCATTAGTTTTATTTTTCTTCGGTTCTATTTAAATCTTAATCTGTGGCGATTTAAATAATAGGTCGAATAATATATTTTTGTACATTTTTTAAATTATAGCTAAAATATATTGTAATAAACTCAACTTTTATAACTGATTGATTTTATAATTGTTTTGATTCATTCTTGTTTTAGTCAAAAGATTTATTAATTAAGAAAATATTTTTATTTCATCGTAGTAATTAATTTCTTTTTCTTATATTAACTATGGAAACTAATAAAAAAATTCACTACGTACTGCTCCTATAGAGACTGTATAACTCATATTTCATTTGAAAATATAAAAAAAAATCTATTTCCCAAACAAAAATAAAGAAAATTGAAATAAATCTATGTAAGGAAATATTTTACAACAAACGTAGGTGACCTATATTATAGAAAATTGAATGCTGTACAAATTCTATAAAATACATATTCACATAATATGTGTCGTTCTTGAGATATATTGAAAAAATAAATATTTTGAGGTGTCACCCCTCCCCTTTACACACGGTTTCGATTATTTTGAAATGGAACCGTCCTCAAACCAGACCAAACCAACTAACCAAGTTTCATTAATATCGGTTCAGTGGTTCATAAGTTATGCGTGTGACAAGGATTCAGGGGAAAGACGTACAGACAGACAAGGGACAAAAGATGTTGGTCTTGACCCGAAACGAAAAGATCACGTTAAAATTTTGAAATCGGAGAACTATTTTTTTCTCATTTTAAAACGATCACAAAGCTTCTCATATCTTCGATGTTGCGTGAAAGCAAAAACTTGTGAGAAACGAATAAAAAAGTAAACAAATATGATGTTTTACATTTCTTTTCGATAAAAAGTATACACATTTGGCAACATCGCACTACACACACACAAACAGCTACTATACATACACACATGCATACTATTATTAGCTTCTATCGCATTTTTCGCATGTCGTCAAATATACGTTGCACTCATTTTAATAGATTTTATACTCATCTTAGTTGTCAAACTGAAATAAATTATTGTTCATTTTGCTTCCTGCAACCTGTCTCAATCTTGCTTTGTACTGTTTTTCAGTACAAAGTTTGCCCTTCCAGCGATATTTACATATGTTTTCACTTGACATGATCACACACGTTAGTAACAAACGTTATTGGAGGTTAGGTCACTCAATACCATAGAATAATACAAGGTTAGTAAATATACAGGTTGTACCATCGCTTTTGACCAATCAGCGCCCGCGCGGGAAATACGTCACACAGGGTGACATTCAAATGTAATAGAATAAAATGTATTGCAAATATACATATTCATTGAACGTTGTCTTCCGTATTATTTCGAATTTCTGGACATAAAAATAAATATTGTTTATCACAGAAGCACAAAGTATTACAAACGATCATATATTACACATACTAGTTGTTAAATACAAGATATATCTTCATAAAAATTAAAAAATGGAGTTAGAAGTCAATAATTATTTTGTGTATAACGAGAGCACTTTGAGACATTTTTTTACTGAAGTACATTTATTATTATGTACCTATATATATTAAATACAGGTAAATCCTGTTCATCGGAAAGATACATCCTAGGACATGGTCGTGGGGTTTAAGAAAAATCATTTTAAAATTAAAAAAAAAAAAAACACTTTATTAATAAAATAAACATTATTGAGGAAATAAATTAATGAACTATTTTGTTTTATTTCTTGAATATCATATTAATGGTGTTTGTTAGACCTGCAGTATCCATAATACGTAATTTAATACATCATCTAGAATTCCACTTCTTAAATTTATACTTGCAGCCCACCGTTATAATGTTGTCAAGTCTCGTAGAGGATAATATAAAGTTTCCCTTAAATAAATTAAGTGTTTACTGAAGTATCCTCAGAGTAAAAGCTTTAGATTACTTATACTTATCCGTTGTCTAATGAGTTTTAGATTTCTTTCCTAAAGCAATTTCAACTTGATTTGGCGTTAACATATTCTTAAAGGCGACTTACTTGATCCTCGAATCCAGCCTGATAATTTTTTATTTGTTCTAATTTAGAAATGTTTAGCTCTACAATCTTCTTGTTATTCTCAAGATCTGCAATTTTTTGTTTAATACGTTAAAATAAATCTTTTCACTTTTAATTGTATAACTCCTTACCATTATTTTTCAGTTTTTTTGGTTGTAGGTTTAATAAATTAACCTGCAATTCGTCTTCAAGATCATCTGGTTTAAAATGCTTGCTACATAAAGGTACATTTGTGATCAGCATTCCATTTGTCTCTACGATGACACTTTCTGATCAATTCCTTTTGTATTATTGGATCCATCGGAAAGTTATCATTTTATTCTTTTGCCTATTTCGAATTATTTTTACATAAATATTGATATGTACTAACAGTACCTTCGCCTTTTTTTCGATCTATATAGTCGCATCAAGTCATCACAAAGTCACAATTTAAATTATGTTACTTATTATTATACATATTGTAGTGTAAAGATATTTTAAATAAATAACATAAATTAGTGGCTACATATATACCTTAAACAACAAGTCTTGTTTATTTAAAATCGCTCAAAATCAAAATATTCAAAAAAACTATGAACACTATAACTATAACTACCATACAAAGACAGCGATTTGTTATGATTGGGCACCCGAAATGACGTAGTTCTCCCTCTCCTGTCTTGATTTTGACAAGCTGATGGTACAACCTGTTTATTTACTAACCTTGAGAATAATAAAACTTGCCAATACACAGTAAAATAGTAATGTCAACTGAGTGCGTTATTGCCACATTTAACACGTTTAATTTTTAAATAAAAAATTATTTCTTTAGCTCTTAGATTTATTATTAGAAGTATTGGATGAACAGCATATATATGGGCTCTATGAATAAGCATAGGCGTTCCCCTCTCGCTCTCTACCCCGCAAAGACGTAAACAACCTCTTTAAACCAACAGAAAAAAACTAAGTCAGTTAAAGCGTACATTTACATAGATATGTACTGGACGCTCACTTTTTGAAACACATTTTGAACGCACAATATAAATACGTACGTAAATGGCCTTGAAGGTTTGTTTACTAGCTAAATACAATATTTGGTACTAGTAGTGCCACCTACGTTTCTCGACGGAGAAGCAAAAAAACTCATGATGGGTCATATTAGTAGATTAATATATTGTACAATGTTCTAACAGTTCTATAGAACGTCTTTCCCCAACCCCCACCATAATACCATTGTGACTGCTATATTTCAGCGCCAAATTTAAATTAACAAATTGACGTTAAATTCTCTATGTAGATTTTATACACAAAACTTGTGTTTTGGTGTGACTCAATGTGGGAAAAAAATGAAATTCAATACAATTTTCGTTGAAATTGAAATATAATAAATAGTATAAAAAAATGTGTAAGGTACATTTTATTTAAAATTTAATAATTTGAAAACGATAAAAAAAGGAAATAACAAAAATAAATTATTGGCATATGATTGTATAGAAATCTATACATTTTTCATCCAGTATTAAAGCAACGAATAACAATTGTCTAGAGTTCTAGAGTAGCAAAGTTGCAAAAGAAAATTAATATTTTATTGGATAAATTTATGAAAGAAATGAAGAAACCAACAGCGCCATTTTTTGTATGTATCTGTCAACTTTTAGGCGTAGTGGTGGGGGCTCCTCTAGCCGGCGTTATGTGGAATTATTGAATTACCAACGTTATGTAGAACGCTGAGTGTATGTCGAAAAACGGACGACGGGACTAGGCTGTCTTTCGTGCATGGGTCTTGGACGGGGGCGCATATAAAATTGGAAAATATTTGATCGGAACCGTAAATAAATGGAAAAATTTTTATTTGGAAAAATATTTTGTCAGAATCGTATTTTAATGGAAAATATTAGGTTTGAAAATATTATGTTTGAAAAATAATAAATTGGAAAAATATTTTGTAGGAACTATACTTCGTCGGAAATGTATTTCTTCAGAAATATATTTCATTGGAACCGTATTTTGTTGGAAAATATTATATTGGAATTTATTATCAAGGCTGTGTACGTACTTAGTACTTACACAGGAGGACGTGCCGTGGTTTCGACCGTGGCTTCGACCGCGGCTTCGACCGCGGCTTCGACCGCGGATTCGAACGCGGCTTCGACCGCGGCTTCGACCGCGGCTTCGACCGCGGCTTCGACCGCGGCTTCGACCGCGGCTTCGAACGCGGTTTCGGCGCCATGTATAATGTATAATTTCATGAATAAATAACATATCTTTTATGAATTTTTTACAAATATTTTATTTAAATAATTTAATGTGATGTATAATTATTATAAAAAACTATTAACAACAAATACGTATTAAGGTAGATTTAAAGCCCTTTTCGATAAGATAACGTTTTCTCGGAAACAAAGTAAAATGTATTATCTTATTTGTAATAATTTATATAACTAATTAAGTCAGACACGTATTAAGGAAAATTTGGGCCCCGTTTTTAGATATTTTTAATTCAAAGAAAAATAAAAAAATAACATGAAATAGTAAGTTGTAATAAACATTAACTACATAAAATTAAAGTCAGTCACGTATTAAGGAAAATTTAATGCCCTTTTTTCAAATATAACGTTATCTCAGAAACAAAGTAACATATATAACCTAATCTGTAAAAATTTATATAATTATTTAAGTCAGACACGTATTAAGGCAAATTTGGGCCCCGTTTTTAAATATTTTTAATTTTAAGAGAAATAAAAAAATAACATGAAATAGTAAATTATAATAAACATTAACTACAAAAAATTAAATTCAGTCACGTACTAAGGAAAATTTAATGCCCTTTTCTCAAATATAACGTTATCTCAGAAACAAAGTAACATATATAACCTAATCTGTAATAATTTATATAATTAATTAAGTCAGACACGTATTAAGGTAAATTTGGGCCCCGTTTCTAAATATTTTTAATTTTAAGAGAAATAAAAAAATAACATGAAATAGTAAGTTGTAATAACATTAACTACATAAAATTAAAGTCAGTCACGTATTAAGGAAAATTTAATGCCCTTTTTTCAAATATAACGTTATCTCAGAAACAAAGTAACATATATAACCTAATCTGTAATAATTTATATAATTATTTAAGTCAGACACGTATTAAGGCAAATTTGGGCCCCGTTTTTAAATATTTTTAATTTTAAGAGAAATAAAAAAAGAACATGAAATAGTAAATTATAATAAACATTAACTACAAAAAATTAAATTCAGTCACGTACTAAGGAAAATTTAATGCCCTTTTCTCAAATATAACGTTATCTCAGAAACAAAGTAACATATATAACCTAATCTGTAATAATTTATATAATTAATTAAGTCAGACACGTATTAAGGTAAATTTGGGCCCCGTTTCTAAATATTTTTAATTTTAAGAGAAATAAAAAAATAACATGAAATAGTAAGTTGTAATAACATTAACTACATAAAATTAAAGTCAGTCACGTATTAAGGAAAATTTAATGCCCTTTTTTCAAATATAACGTTATCTCAGAAACAAAGTAATATATATAACCTAATTTTTAATAATTTATATAATTAATTAAGTCAGACACGTATTAAGGTAAATTTGGGCCCCGTTTCTAAATATTTTTTAATTTTAAGAGAAATAAAAAAATAACATGAAATAGTAAGTTGTAATAAACATTAACTACATAAAATTAAAGTCAGTCATGTATTAAGGAAAATTTAATGCCTTTTTTTCAAATATAACGTTATCTCAGAAACAAAGTAATATATATATATACCCTAATATGTAATAATTTATATAATTAGCTATGTCAGACACGTATTAAGGTAAATTTGGGCCCCGTTTCTAAATATTTTTAATTTTAAGAGAAATAAAAAAATAACATGAAATAGTAAGTTGTAATAACATTAACTACATAAAATTAAAGTCAGTCACGTATTAAGGAAAATTTAATGCCCTTTTTTCAAATATAACGTAATCTCAGAAACAAAGTAACATATATAACCTAATTTGTAATTATTTAGAAGTTTTATTATGAAACACACGTATTAAGGAAAATTTGGGCCGGCTTCGACCGTGACTTTTGGCCATAGAGCAGGTTATCCTGGCTCATAGTACAGAGCGGTTTAAATTTTAAATATTAAACCCTTAACCGCTTTCGCGTACATACACACCGCGGTCTTTGTTATATATTTTTTTCCCTTACTTCTCGGTTTTTGCAGGCCTTACACTTAGAGAAAGATGTACAGAATCAAATTACAAATATATATTTAGTGTAAAAATTTTAGCGGTGGTGTAAATAATTATTTAAACCCTTTAACCGTCTCCGCGTGCTTTCTCACTGCAGTCTTTGTTATATTTTTTTTATTGCTTACTCTTCATTAATTAGTATATTCGTATCGAATCAAATATGTCTTATTTACAAACTACGTCCTGTCGTTTGGTAATTTTATGTTTTTTATCTTACCAATCTAATGTTTTTTTAAGCGTTCTTTGTAGACCAGACGTTAGAAGGAAGTGAGTGGAAATAATATGACAACTGGCAACAATGTTCAGATTAGTATACCTGAGACCTTAAAGAACTTAAAAATGCAAGGTGCCAGGCGAAAAGGCCCTACATAAGGAAAAAAACGTTTTTTGAAATCAAAATTTTTTGTATACACAATACTTATATTATCCTTAGGCCTTTTCGCAAAAAAAGTAGACTGTGATTAGTGATAGAACTAGCATATTTTATACAGCATTTAACATGGAAACCTGTTTGCCAAAATGCGGGGAAGGAACGTGCGGGTGGGAACGAACAGTAATGTACACTGACTATTCTCAGACAGGGTATTATTAAGTTGTAAATAATTTCTACTCTTGTTGAAAAAAATTAATTTTTATATCGTGAAAGTCTTTATTTCTAAAATAATATAAAATTGTATAAAACAACAATAACATTGAATGTAATATTTAATTTGGACATGTAACATTTTATCCACTGTAAGTTTTTTTGCAACTGCTCAACATTATTGGACTTGATTTTTATCTAATGCTAATGCAGATATTAGAATGGAAGGCAATGACCAAATGTGGTCATCATAGTAGTCCGCATTTTTTTTTAATTTGTTAATTGAGAAAAAGAGAACTCATCTATATGGGTCCTTAGATCTAAGGGTGCTGCCTTTAGATAGAGCAGTGCGTTAGACAAGGATTTTGTAAACATACTATCTAATGAACGAAATGTCCGACCAACCCCGTCTTTCGCAATTTAAGCAGAAAATTAAATTTTCTATACGCTAGGAAACCATTTGTCAAAAACGACACGTCGCCACCTAGTGAGCGCCGTTAGCAACTTTGGGTATATTACTTTTAAAAAAGGACAGCCGAAAGTAATGTTCCCAAGTTCCGATTTCGTTAATTTTTTTTCTTATCTATAAACCTATGTATGAAGAAGTACTTGACCAAGTTTTAATTAATTTTAATAATTATTTTAGCTGTAATTAATTAAAATTTGAAAATCGAAAACCTTTTTTTTTCTACTTAATGGTTTGATATAATTGGATGATATTTTCAGTAAAACTTAAGGGTAATATAAGGTCTTGAAAAACATTAATTTTTTATTTTTACTAAATTTTTTCATAGCAAATTTTTATTTTTTATTTTCAAATGTCCGATATTACCCAATGAGTAAATTACGCGGTTAAAACACAAAGTTATGTGTGTTATATTAAAATCTGTATTGAAGAGTATCAATCTTTGCGGATTATAAGGCTTCGACCCGCGAAATTTGTCTATTTTCGATCAACTCTATTACGATTTTTTCTTTTTTTCTTTTGAGTGGCGTATCTTTGAAACCATAAATTTGATTATAATGAAATTTATATGGTATCAGCTCGATAGTATACTCTTTCAAACAAAGAAAAATCAACCGAATAGGTGCATATATGTCGTAGTTATACCCGAAAATACATAAAAAAATATATAAAAAAATAGAAAACTCTCTCCTTTTTTGAAGTCCATGGTCAGATTCTGATAAAATTTATATGAGACCACCTCGGGAGTATACTCTTTCAAACAAACAAAAATCAACCGAATAGGCGCATATTTGTCGAAGTTATGCTCGAACATACATAACAAAATATATTGATTGAATTGATAACCTCCTCTTTTTTAGAATTCGGTTTAAAATAAGAAAATTTCGGGGTCAAATTCTAATAATATACAAAGGTTGATACTTATCAATACAAATTTTAATATAACATACATAATATAACGGCAATTATCCATTTTTTCCTTTCAATTATATGACAGATTGGTTTGACAGAAACCCAAAATTATTTATTTTTGCCACTTGGCGGCGCCAGGATCGATGGTTTCCTAGCGTATAACCTATTTTATTATCATTTTAACAAAAATTGGTTTTATTATTTAAAACGGCATCCACAATAAAAATGTTACTTTAAAAAAATAAAAAAATAATTCGACTGTCATTTTGAAAGATATACAGTTATATATAGCCAAAAAAGTGTTATAATTGATTGTAATGTATTTAATTGTGTTTTCAAAGCATGAAAAATGCGGTTCATCTGATTTTTAGTTTATTAGATATAATAATTTTACGAATCTATTTTAATATAAATATGTAGTGTACTGTTTTTGGTGTGATTTAGCTTTTTTAAACTAAAATTTTTATTTTAGACGCCATTTCGAAAGGTACAAAATATTTTTTTTATCTTAATAATAATAAAGAATTAAATTCTTTTTCCAAAATACGAAATTCGTTCAATAGATACAGTTTGTTAGAATCCTGATTAAAAGTCTCAACAGACACACGATCCAAAAATCAATGATTTTTGAGAAACTGAGCTTCAAAATTTCGATTTTTACATATAAGTGAACGATGAAATCGGGTTTGCATCCACGCCTTCATGTGAACAGTTACACAAAATTATTCCCAAACTGCAACGGAGAATTCACTGTTGCAAAGGGGACAACGTTTATTTAACAACTGGTCCACGCAATCTTCACAAAGCACTTTGTGGCCACAAGGTACAAGTGCATGCGATCTGTTATTATCCCTGCATACAACACACATTATTTCTTCATTGTGAAGATTTGTTTGAAGATAACTAGGATCAACTTGAGCAAATGGTAGATCAAGATGATAGTCTTCTCCATAAACTTCCTGCCAGCTAATTAATTCCAAATCTTCGTTATATTTAAAAAAAAAAAAACATTAAATTTTCCTTAATACGTGACTAACTTTAATTTTATGTAGTTAATGTTTATTACAACTTACTATTTCATGTTATTTTTTTATTTCTCTTAAAATTAAAAATATTTAGAAACGGGGCCCAAATTTACCTTAATACGTGTCTGACTGAATTAATTATATAAATTATTACAGATTAGGTTATATATGTTACTTTGTTTCTGAGATAACGTTATATTTGAAAAAAGGGCATTAAATTTTCCTTAATACATGACTGACTTTAATTTTATGTAGTTAATGTTTATTACAACTTACTATTTCATGTTATTTTTTTATTTCTCTTAAAATTAAAAATATTTAGAAACGGGGCCCAAATTTACCTTAATACGTGTCTGACTTAATTAATTATATAAATTATTACAGATTAGGTTATATATGTTACTTTGTTTCTGAGATAACGTTATATTTGAGAAAAGGGCATTAAATTTTCCTTAGTACGTGACTGAATTTAATTTTTTGTAGTTAATGTTTATTATAATTTACTATTTCATGTTCTTTTTTTATTTCTCTTAAAATTAAAAATATTTAGAAACGGGGCCCAAATTTACCTTAATACGTGTCTGACTGAATTAATTATATAAATTATTACAGATTAGGTTATATATGTTACTTTGTTTCTGAGATAACGTTATATTTGAAAAAAGGGCATTAAATTTTCCTTAATACATGACTGACTTTAATTTTATGTAGTTAATGTTTATTACAACTTACTATTTCATGTTATTTTTTTATTTCTCTTAAAATTAAAAATATTTAGAAACGGGGCCCAAATTTACCTTAATACGTGTCTGACTGAATTAATTATATAAATTATTACAAATTAGGTTATATATGTTACTTTATTTCTGAGATAACGTTAAATTTGAAAAAAGGGCATTAAATTTTCCTTAATACGTGACTGACTTTAATTTTATGTAGTTAATGTTTATTACAACTTACTATTTCATGTTATTTTTTTATTTCTCTTAAAATTAAAAATATTTAGAAACGGGGCCCAAATTTACCTTAATGCGTGTCTGACTTCATTAATTATATAAATTATTACAAATAAGATAATTCATTTTACTTTGTTTCTGAGAAAACGTTACCTTATCGAAAAGGGCTTTAAATCTGCCTTAATATGTATTTGTTGTAAATAGTTTTTGATAATAATTATCATCACATTAAATTATTTAAATAAAATATTTGTAAAAAATTCATAAAAGATATGTTATTTATTCATAAAATTATACACCGCGGAAGCCTGATCAATAAGAAATTTAATAATATTTGCATTTTATAATAATTACATACACGGGTATATTTTAAATTAAACTATATACTTATATATAAAAATGTATACACGGTCGAAGCCACGGTCGATGCCGCGGTCAAAGCCACGGTCGATGCCGCGGTCGAAGCCACGGTCGAAGCCGCGGTCAAAGTTACGGTCGAAGCCGCGGTCGAAGTTACGGTCGAAGCCGCGGTCGAAGTTACGGTCGAAGCCGCGGTCGAAGCCACGGTCCAAACCACGGTCGAAGCCGCGGTTTAAGCCTCGGTCGAAGCTGCGGTCGAAGCCACGGTCGAAGCCGCGGTCGAAGCCGCGGCACGTCCTCCTGTGTAAGTACTAAGTACGTACACAGCCTTGATAATAAATTCCGATATAATATTTTCCAACAAAATATGGTTCCAATGAAATATGTTTCTGAAGAAATACATTTCCGACGAAATAAATTTCCGACAAAATATGGTTCCTACAAAATATTTTCCAATTAAATATTTTTCTGAAATAATACGTTCCAAGTAAATATGTTTCAGAAAAAATACTTTCCACATTTATACGTTCCGAAAAAATATTTTCCAGCAAAATATAGCCCTCCGTCTTGGACCCTCTGTTCCTTTGTACAGAGGGTCCAAGACCTATGCACGAGAGACAGTCCGCATTGGACGTCATATTCTGACACATAAAATTGTACTACAGATATTATACAGAGAGTCATCTCCTGGTTCTATTCTTCATGCCTAACCTATATTTACTATCATGTGAATTTTAACGATCGCTACAGTGGAGTAGTTAGTGGGGGGGGTAAGGGGATCAATCCCCCCACATGAGTCTACGAAAATTATATTTTTAGGGTTCCGTAGAAAACTAGGAACCCTTATAGTTTCTCCATGTCCGTCCGTCCGTCCTGAAAAATTTTGTCATAATAAGATGAAATTTGATATACGGTCGTAGATTGATGACCCAAAAACAGAAATGATAAGATTTTTGAAAATAAAAATTTTTTAGACCCCCCTTTCATAAAATGAAAAGTGTTTTCAAAAAAAAATTTCACCTACACCATTGAGTGGGGTGTCCTTAGAAAGGTCTCCTAAAATGCAACAAAAAATGTAACATAAATTTTTAATTTTAACCCTTCGATCACGATGTATTTTCTCTCCAAAGTCATTAAAAAAGCGCCCCCCCTCTATTTTCTAAACTATCAATTAAAAAAATTTGAAAAATTTCCAGAACGTAGATTTTAATTAGTACTTTCACTGAAAATTATAACGAACATTGTCAAAAATATTTTGGACCCCCCTTTCATATACTGAAAATTGAACTTACATTTTTTTTCCCACTTACCCTATTAAGTGGGGTGTCGTTTAATAGGTCTCGTAAAATGCAATAAAAAACGTCAAATAACTTTTTGATTTTAACCCTTCAGTCGCGATATATTTGCTTTTTAATGTCGCTGTCAGAGCGCCCCCCCCTCTATTTTCTAAACTATCGATTCAAAAAATCTGAAAAAATTTCAGAATGTAGCTTTTAATTAGTACTTTCACTGAAAATTATAACGAACCATTGTCAAAAATATTTGGACCCCCTTTTCATAGATTGAAAAGTGAAGTAACATTTTTTTCATTTACCCCATTGAGTGGGGTGTCATTTGATAGGTCTCCTAAAATGCAATAATAAAAGTCAAATAACTTTTTGATTTTAACCCTTCGGTCACGAAAATTTTGAAAAATACTTTTTATAAATCGTAGTGAGAATGACTACGGAACTCTATCATGTGCGTGCCCAACACGCACTTGCCCGTTTTTTTATACTTTGCACCTCATAAAAGATGATTTTCATAATAAAAATATAACTTGATTATATTTAATACTGTCATATCAACCCCTATCACAAAAACCTATCTACGCCACTGGTTCTCTATGTATTTCTTACCTCGTATTCCTGTTTGTAATATTTAGAAAATTCATCATATGTTTCAATATCCTGAAGACAATCGATCTCTTCTATTTCTTGTTTTATATCTTCCTGCTTAATGTGAAACATTTCAACACAGTAATATTACAATACAAACTTACTAAATATGTATAATAGCACACAGCACATAAACAACCATACAATAAATGGCTGCTTGTTCCATGCATGTGCTGCCCTCTGTTCTATGACAGCTTGTGTCAACTAGAGCAGTGATACTCAAACTTTTTAAATCGTCTCCTTTGGTTTGTTCTGATTTTTGTGATTTTTTAACTGTTGATTGAAATATCACAATAAATTAATATTAATAATTAATTATTTTTCAGAAATAGGGTACAGGATTATAAGTGAAATTACAACACTTAATTATATTTATTTTAATTTTGATTTAATGAGTGATATTGATATTTTTTACAAACTTTTACTTAACTCAAAAGGTATGTCAGGGGATAAACATTTTGTAGTAAACTACTTGTGAATAAAATCAAATAACAAAAATATACAATAATTTATTGATGTCATTATTTGTGTACAAGTTTTATATTTGTTATTGTATTCAAATATAACTTATAACTATTCTTAATAAATACATTCTTATAACTAGGTAGGGGAACCTGGGGCGGAACGGGGTAGCTAAGCTTTGATTACAAGTTGAGAGGGTTTGAAATAAATAACACCATTATTTGTCAATGTGTACTTTTATTTACTTATTTCTCTACAAAAAACTACAGCTAAACTTATCTAAGTTGATAACAACAATAAAAAAATGGTGTCTTAAAAAATTTCCCATTCCGCCCCACCTCTTGAGCTTTCTTCGGATTTATTTCATTTATTTAGATTTGTTTAATTTACCTTTAAACGTCAGTTTTTTTTCTCACTTTTTTTCTTTCGCTTCCTTCATATTTTTCGTCATAGATTTTTCTAATTCACTTTATTTATTATTGTCTTCATATTATCAGTACAAATTCGACATTATAAAATCATAAAGAGCTGTCAACACGACACTGTCCAGTTTATGTTGTCTGTGACAATCTTTTTTGATTTTGCAATGTTGAATTTGTACTTTTGTAATTAATAAAGGAATAGATATGTTTGAAATTCAACATTTGAATATGTTCGCCGAAAATATAGAAATGGTCCGAACTTTTATTCGCGAAATAATTTAACAACCGGCTCGCGCGTGCCGGCTCCAGCACACCACTAGGTGTACCCCATTCTGCCCCCGACGTAACGTTCTTTATAACATGAGTATTATGGCCGTTATATGTGTTGACCTTGAGTTATCACTAGACTTTTAGTTAGTCAAGAGTATGATGAAACAAACATGTAATGTAAATTTCCGAATAAAAAATATTATACAGTGTACGTACCTTGGTGTCCGTAAAGCAAAAATTACAATTCGTAAGCTTTTTCTTGGACATTCGGTAGAATTCACACTAAATGCACTCTTACACTGAAAACGGCAACTTCGTACTGTGTAGCACAGCGAACTAAACATTGTGTGCAAAAGACACGTGTCTCCGTCGTCCATAGGGAGAGCACCACCCATTTCCCATTCCGCCCCGGTTCCCCGTTCCGCCCCGGGTTCCCCCATATTTTGAATTGTTTTTAATGTAAATTGATAATTAAAAATACAAATAAATGTTCCATTTCTGTTCCCTAAAAAAATTTCTTGTATTTTTTCAAGCTTTATTTAATTAAAATTGTTAAAATTAAATTTGTTAAAATAAAAAAAAAGTTTGACACTAATTCCCCCCACTCTTCCTTAAGGGTTGATTTTCCAAAAATTCAATTTGTCTTGTAGAGTATTTGTGCGAATGAAATTCAAGTTAATACAACTAAAAATATTTTTCCCTACACAAAATTGAAATTGACTACCCCTTTGCAACATTTTAGGGGTTGTTTTTTGGGTAATGCTGAAATATGTTTAATTGTTTGTATTATAGAATACTTATGCTATGCTTTAAGTAAGTCCGGCCAAAAAAAAATTTTTTACAAAAAAAATAAATAAATTTAAACCCCCTTTTACCCCCGTAGGGGTTGAATTTCGAAAAATCTATTTTTAGTGGGTGCTTATATCATAAAAGGAAGACACCCATAAAATTTCACCTTTTTTGGGTCCAGGGGTTTAGGCTCGGCGATGATGAGTCAGTCAGTTAGGATAAAAAGCAGCAAACTTTAATGGGTAAACTTTGTTATACAGAGTGGGGCAATAGTGCTCGGTTGTTCGATAGCTCGTAGACCGTAACAGATAAAAAAAATTTTTAATGCAAATGTAAATTGTTGGTAAATGCGCATACAGAGAAATTATTTTCAAATATATAGGGTGTCACATAAAAGTGTGGCAGACTTCAAGTTCATTTTTTTAAATGGAATGCCCCAAATATTTTTGCATATTTAACACTTCTCTTGGGATGTTTATTCATATCTAAAATATTAGCCCCATCTAATGTCCGATTTAGAAGTAATAATATATTTTTCAAAAAAATGGTTTTTATATTACTCCACATAACAATTCACCTCTACCGGGGCCGCAGCTTTGAAGACGAAATTAAGTGAGGACCTTAGGTTGTAGGGTGCTCTTATTTAAATATCGTAGAGCCATCATGTACAGGGTGTTCAAAATTAATTTTCAAATTTTGATAACTTCAAAGTTATTTTTCTCAACTTTTTCAAATAGAACACCCTATATATTTTTTAATGATGATATGTAGAATTAAATATTGAACATTTTTTGTATGGACATTCTCATGGCTTTTTTAACCCCTCTTGATTTATTGAGAAAAATGTACAAAATTCGACAATATTTACTAGAAAAATATTGTTTTTTCTTAAATAAAACAAAACACCATCCGCAGGGTGTTAATGTTGCTCATAAAATCAGAATTTTATGTTTGTATCTCGATCTCAAACAGCACATGGGGGGGTAGGACGATCGTTCGGGGCGCCAGGCCGAGAGGGGCGGTGGAAGACCACAATAGCTTCTTTAAATAAGTTTGAAATCTAATAATGTTTTTCTTCAGCAATTAAAAGTGTGTAATGGCAACATTGATTACTCAACTCTTTACATTTTTTAATCATTAATTTTAACCCTCCGTCTGTACACTGGGTCTTTTAAGGAACAGTCGAAATTTCAAACTTCAATATCTGTCCTACGAATGGAGGGCGGGCTTGTGCTACCTCGCCTAAAAAAACTAGATATGAATAGGGACTAAAGGCTCAAAGGCCACCCGGGTCTGACAATTTTCTTGCAAATGCCAGCAGATGCAAGTTGCGTCCGTTCCCTAAATGGGTCAGTGTACAGACGGCGTTAGTGTTTTCTAAGGTAAATGGATACCGTTTTTTTTTTGCTTTTTTCGTCTTTTCATGGCTAAAATGAATGTTTCATGTAATTCTAGTTTTTTTGACTATTTTTATGTCAAAAAAACATTGATTTTGTGCAAAATAATTTCCATTTCGTTTATTTATGGCATGCCTGAAGCCGTAAAATATTTCCCACTTTCAGGTGCTGAAATAATTCAACTTTTTGGAGGCTATGCCAATGACACTGTATTCTTTTGAAAGGTCATAGTCTAAGCTTCATAACCATATAACCTTTTTTTGATATATTTGTTTATTGCAAAGTTACAATTTTTTTAACAAAATCCCGTTTTTCCTCCATTTTTGACTATACTTAAATTTTTATTAACAATGGTTTTTAACTTTAGGCTTTGACAACTGTTGAACCATGTAGTAGACACTTCAAGAAGTAACCCTGATTTTTTTCAGATTTTTTGAAAGCCTATAAAATTTTGAAAACGCGACTGTTCCCTAAAAGACCCAGTGTACAGACCGTGTCTCGAAAAATATAGTGTACAGACGGAGGGTTAATAATTTTTTTTTTCAAATATCACTGATTTTTTTTGTCCGTCAGAATTTTTTTGTCGTTCGCCATTTTTTTTGGGGGGGGGGGGGGGGGGGCGTCTAAAAAATCTCGCCTGGGGCGCCAGAATCGAAAAGGCCGACACTGGTGACTCCACTAGTATAGGATATAACAAAAAATTTTCAATGAGGTACTATTAATTCTATGATATTATCGGATTTGCTTTGAAATTCAGATCGGTGATTGACGGTGATATTCCAATTTATTACACATTTAAAGTTGGTGAATTTGACCGTACAAGATAATTTTCATTTTATCACCACTGTTTTAATACCTTTGATATTAACTAAATGCGCGTGTGCGACACTTGTCAAATATTCCATTAAACTTCAACAGAACTGTCAAAGTTTGTTAACTCCTTTTTAATGAGTTTTAATACCGGACGAGAACGGAATTATATTTACGTAATATTTTAACGCTCTCTTATCAGAAAATGACCATCGTTATAAGTTTATGTAAGTTGTTTTTTTTTTAATTAAAGTAAGTTTTATACAAAGAATACAACAACAGTATTGACGGAAAATTTTATAGAAAATTGTTTTGAACTACACTCTCCGCTCGATATAAAGCCTGGCCGGCCGCTCTATTTAACGACCTTCCCTTACCCCCCCCCCATAATAAAACCGTTACTACTACATACATTCTTCTTGCGATTTACCGACGGGCCAAACGCGCGATTTACCGACTTTCCCCTACCCCACATAGACTGTTATATTCTTTTATATTTCTGGACGAAATCGAAATTTAAATTCACCGATTAACGTTGAGGTCGGCACGGTGGTGGGGGCCCCTCTCGACGTCGTCGAATCAAGCGGTTAAATTATCAACAAAGTCGGTAAATCGAGCGATGAGTGTATATTTCTGCGCGAAATTTAAATTCACCAATTAACGTTAAAGTTAAAACCAGCAAGGTGGTGGGGGCCCCTCTGGCCGTCGTTATATCGAGCAGCGAGTGAATATTAAAATATTCCTTAAAATCTCCTCAATACAATCCTGTTTAATTATTTAACAGTACAGAAAGTAAATAATATACAGGGTGTAAATTTTAAGTTGTTACAATGAAATATTTCAAGAGCTATGTAAATGTATTCTTAAAAAATGTGTGAGAGGAGGGCAAAATGGAATTATTTATTTTTGATTTGGTTTTTCATAGAACCGCCTACAAAAAAAAATCGTCTTAGAAAAATTAGCACTTTGTCTTGTAAAATTTAAAGATTCAGAGCAAAACGTTAATGAAAACGAATCAAAATCTATTTATTTTGTTAAATATTAATAAATAAAGTTCATAAAAAAATATTTCAGCAAATATACGATAGTGGTAAAAAATACAGTCCCCTATCCAGTGGCGTAGTCGGGAAATTTTTCGAGGGGGGTGGTAAATGCTTGTGAGTGTTGTGAGTTGTATTTTGGAAGATATTTCGAACTGATGTTTTCTCAAAACATATATTTTTTTTAGAACACTGAATTTTTTAGGGGAGGAGGGTCGTCGGCCCCGTTACTACGCCACTGCCCCTACCTAAAAAAACTTTTTAATTTTGAATTAACCTTGAAATCGTCCACAAAATCAATTTATCATGTTTTACCCAAAACATTTCGTTCTAAAATACATTTGTAGTTTTCAAAATATTTCATCTTTTAATTTAAATTATTACACCCTGTATAGTAGCAATATCAGATAAAAACTGGTTTGAGTAAAATGATAAAACAGGTCAAATATTTTTGTAGTTGGATTTAATATAAAGTCCATGTTTACAATAAGTATATTCAGTTTTGTGTTTGTTAGTGTTCAGTAAAATTGTTATCAAAGTTAGTATTATTTTAAACAAAACACTAATTATTATTAAGGTAGTTGGTCCATCATACTGTGATCACATTAGGCCATGAGTACATATTTTTAATTTAGAGAAATGATCATGGCAACGCTGTACATTATCTACTATTAACTACTTGTCAAATGATTATATTTTATCATCTAAGGGGGTATTCTAGTGTAGAATTTCAAAAAAATCGATTTTTTTTTTTTTTATATTTTCAAAGTTTAACTATTTAAGAATATGTCTACGAGAGGATTTTTGAAAATTTAAATTATTTTCGGAGCTATAGACATTTTACTGACCCGGCCTCCAAACTGGTTCGGTTGGGTCTAGTCGGACAAAAGACATTAGGGATTCTCCGTCTACCTGAATCTATATTTCTCAGTTAAACCTTTTGTCCTTTATATATATGTATATAAAGGATATATATATGTGTGTGTATGTATTTAGTGTAATATAATAACCCAAGGTGACGTGTCTTTTATATTATTCAGTGTTCACTAACATCCAGCTGCTGGCAGTCAAATCCCAACCTCGAAAACACGTGGACGTATGTGCAGTGATCGAAGGATATTTTGCGAGTAATAATTTTGATTCTTATAAATAAAATGGATAAAAAATCCACAACGAAAAAATATAAGCGTGCAGATCGACCAACAAAACGGAAGTTTCACGGCAATCGGCACACTGTAGAAACAGACACCAGTTTTACTAGCTCATCAGCAGCAAAGTTGAGAAAATCAAACGATGCAGAGGTAACAACAGAAAATAATTATGGCTACTGTGTTTTAGAGTTTTTTACTGTGTTTTCGGCACTTTCTTCTCTAGTTTTGTGTGCAAAGTGCAATAAAGAAATTAAATTTTCACGAACGACTTACCGTGGAGTAGGTTTTAAAATTACATTACAATGTAGTTGCGAAAATTACCAATATATACCATCATGCCCATTTATTGAAAAATGTTTTGAAGTGAACCGAAAAATAATATTTGCTATGCGGGTTTTGGGAGTTGGCAGGGAAGGAATCAACATCTTCTGTAGTCTGATGGATATTTGTCAAGGAATATCAATCGGGGCTTACTACGCTTGTGTTGAAAATATCCATTTAGCTACATTCAAAGGAGGCCAGAACTGCTCGATTGGAAGAGAGAAACGCAGAAAATAGTTTTTTTGAAGTAGAAGAAGGTCTGATGTATGAAGCAGGAATGGCAGATTGAATAAAAGTAAGTATAATATATCATTTCATAACTTTGACAGCGAAAAACTTTACGCGAAACTTTAAATGCGTTTTTCTCAGAACAGACTTTTTCAATATATTTGTCACGATTTCTCGAGTTCTACTGGACCGATTCACTTGAAATTTTCAGGGAATCTTCTTTATAGACCTCTCAAGAATTGGAACTAGCCTTATCCCCAAATTTCAATTTTGACTATTTTTAAAAAATTCGAGAAACTCAAAAAAATGGTAAAAAAATCGTCTTTTTTTCAAACAGTCGCCATTTTGTCAAAAAATTTTTTTTTCACTCATCGCTAGTTCTGATTCTTGCGACATCATTGCAGTTTAATAATCTTTTTTATTTTTTCATTTCAGATGACTAGGAGGGTAGAAATCATGTCAAAACTCATCTGCCAATTTTTTGACGCCCCCCACTTCATCGGCTGCCAGTTTTTTAAATTTTTGACTTTTTTTTTTTTTTAATTTTTTTCTGTACTCTTGAAACATTAATAAATAACTGATAAAAAAATGGATAGTAAAAATATTGATTGCTTTTTTTTTACGACACTTTCAAAATGACCTAAAATTCATGTCTCTACACTAGAATACCCCCCTAAACTACCACAGAATATATTAATAATTAATGAAAACGATTATAATTCCCTTCAATCCACTTATCATATTTTGTAAACAATTATTTCATTATTTCGTGTATTTTTTACTATAATCAAATGAATACGTTGTTGCCACATTGTCAACAATACTGTAATTTATGTGATGGTTTGGTAGTTAAATCTGGTTAGATCTTAATAACGGGATGGTCAATAATTCCAATGTTTTGTATACTGTTTTCTTTCATAAAAATATACAACATGTCAGTTTTTTATGAAAAACTGACGCTACGTTTAAATTTTATCTAATAAAACGTTACGTTAGTGTACGGTTAGTCTATATAAGCTGTGTTAAAAATATAAACTTTGATATCGTTTTTCATGACTTTGAGATGGTCAATTTTAATAAAAATGGGTTCTTTAATCTAGGGAATATTCTTGTGCAATTTAAACAAAATCTGACGAAAACATGTTTACGGACCAACTACCTTAATACAGGGAAATAAGCATTTTGAAAGTCTTCGGGAAGTTGGATTTATTTTTATTGTCTCTTTGTATATTCGAAGATGAATTGAAAATCGTTAACTAAAAAACTTAATAAAATTGGACTTTTGCGTCCCGAGAAAAGTGTATAGTTATGCATTTTTGATACATTTCGAGTGTATCCTTACTATAGGTGGGCACAGTAAACCGAAAAGTTAACTTCGTTAACCGTTAATTCGTTAATAAAGCGTTAAAATTCCGAAAATGTAACGGAAGTTAAAGTTAATCGTTAAAAGTTAACCATCCTAAATGTTTTAATACCTTTTTTGTTTTTTTTTGCTTTTTCGACAACTTTCTTATGTATTTGTCATCGGACTAAAGTTAACGAAAGCGTTAACATTTTTTTGGGTTAAACGATTAACGGATTAACGAGTTAATGCCCACCTATGATCCTTACACTGTTTTAGTGAAAAAACACCGTAGTTTTTTTTCAAATGGAAATCTATATTTTATATTACGGTATCATATTGTATGAAAAAAACCCAGCAGTTTTAGTCATACAAAAAAATATTTAATACAAAAGCTGTTTTTTTCCATAAATATACCGTAATAAGAAATATAATTTTTCATTTGAAAAAAAAAAATGTTGGGCATTTTTTTTTTAATTTTTTTTTTTTTTGTTGAAGACCAAATCAAAAATTAACAACGCTATTTTGGTTCCTCCTCAAACTTCGAAACATTTTTTGATTTAATTGATAGATAGAAAAGTTAAGAAGGGTGAGACCTTAAAATGATACACCTGATATATACCCTCGTGTAGATAATACAGATTTTTGTCATGATAGTCGATTAAACACTTTATTAGTTTTGTATTCGTTCGCTTGATGTCACTAGTCTCAGTAGTTGTTTTTCAATTATACCAAAGGAGTATAACTTCTAACGCATGTACATAAGTACACTCATCCATTTTTTACATGAATATTTTTTTTATAGAAAATGGAGATCAATTTACAAGGAAAAAGGATATTGGTGACAGGAGCTAGTAGAGGTAATTATATAATTTATGTATTTATATACAGTGCCTTCCAAAAGTTCGAGGTCACCTAAATAACTTGTGAATGGTTATAATATAGGATTGAAATTTATAGAGATACAATGGGGTCATCAAGTCTATTATTTTATCATAAAAACACCCACTTGCATATCCCCGGGGGGCAGTAGGAGGGGAGAGCAAATAAATCTTAAATGGCACATGGGGTTGAATGAGGGCTCGTTCGAAAGGGCTTACCAAGACGAACACAATGCGGGATCGCCGAGGTCTCAATGATTTTTTTCAAATAGTTATCGTTATTTGAACATTTCTATTGAGATCAGGTTAAATGCATTTTAAAAAATGTTATAAAGTGAAAAAAAATAAATCCAGTTAAAAAACTGACGTTTATCAGCAAGTCGTGTCATCAATGAGAAACAATTCAACTCAAGTTTTTTCATTTTTTTTTTAATTTTCAAAAATGTACTAAAATGAAAAAAAAAACAGAAGAGTGGTTTTTTTTGACACAATGTTGACACGACTTGCTGATAAACCAGTTTTTCAACAGGATCTGTTTTTTTTTTCACTTTATAACATTTTTGAAAATGCATTTAACCTAATCTCAATAGAAATGTTCAAATGATTATAACTCTTCGAAAAAATATCGTAGAGACCTCGGCGATCCCGCGTTATTTTTGTCTCGGTAAGCCCTTTCGAACGAGCCCTCACTCAACCCCACGTGCCATTTAAGATTTCTTTGCTCCCCCCTCCCCCCGCCTCCTGAGGATATGCTGGTGGGTGTTTTTGTGATTAAATAATAGATTTGGTAATCCCATTGTAGCCTATAAATTTCAATCTTATATTTCAAACCATTCAAAAGTTATTTAGGTGGCCTCGAACTTTTGGAAGGCACTATGTATACGAATCGTTATAAAGTGCTATAAGTAATGTAAGGCACGTTGCATATACTTATGCAACATTTGTCTCTAAAAAAAATTTTTGGGCTGTTATCCACATTGTTGTATTTTTTTACTTGACGGTTTGACTGTCGTGTCGTCGGAGTCTTCATTAGAAGTGTTTTTAAAATTGTTTTAGAAACATTTCTGAAAGAGAGATTTTTTTGCATATAAAAGGGGGGACTAGTGGGGGTCATTTTTTAACTTATATCACTATCAAAATATCTGTTATTTATTAATTATTAAAATATGATTGATTTTAGGTATCGGCCACCAAATCGTTTTAGATTTAGTGAAATGCAAGGCAACGATTATCGCAGTTAGTAAGACGAAACAATATTTGGGTAAGTAACAATAACGGTCAGAATTTTCATAATTACTTTCGTAGAATAAAAAAAAATACAAATAAATAAATAATTTAAAAAACAATAGCACAGCCACCTACCATCGGTCACTGATACCACTTACGTGCTATTTTTACTTACCCCCAGTGAACTCAGTCAGGGCCGCCAAGACCCAAACCGGGCCCCGATGCAACATGTCAAAAAAAGTTTTTTTTGAATTTCTTCCCATAGAGTGAAAAATGTACTAAAAAAATATTTTTCACTTACCCAACTGAGTGGGGTGTCTTTAGATAGGTCTTCTAAAATGTTTTCGACCCTTCAATCACGGGAACATAAAAGACATATAATTAAGTTAATCTTTTGCATGTAAACTACAAGTTTGATTCAAAATTTGCTCAAAAAATCATTTTGGTCGATTTTCTTACCAAAATACAGATGATTCTTCTATATTTATATTTATTTTCTTTGGTTTAAATCAGTGGCGTCACTAGGGTTGGTGTCACCCAGTGCAGTAAATCATGGTGTCACCCCCTGAGCAGTTCTGATGACCTTTTTTTTGTCATTACCAAAAATTATAGATGTTTTGCATTTGGGTGTCACCCCTTGTGAGATGGTGTCACCCCCTGAACACACAGTTCAATTCTGATTACCTTTTTTTTTTTTTAGTCATGATGTCTGTGTGTCTGTCTGTCGGTCTGTCTGTCGGTCTGTCTGTCTGTAGACGCTGTAACTCAAATACGACAAATCGTAGAAAGGTGGAATTTTATACTTAAGATTGATTTTTGCCTGGGAAGAAAACCTCCTATTTTTGAAAACGATCATTCAACCGGAAACGGATGTTTACCTACATCGATTTTTGAATTTTTCGAATTACACTGAAACAGTGCGAATTAGAGAAAAATGACAATGTTAAAAATTGTAGGTAATATTATTATCTATAATTTATGTTCTATTCATTTTTTCGAAAAAACAAATTTAATTTTTTTTTTTTTTTTACTAAGTATTCGATTTTAAGTACATTTCAAATGGTTCATAACAGAGGAGAAATATCTGCCATGAGTGTCATGGGACTTTCTTATACGTATTACAGAGACTGTACGTGTTTGCTATAGGTACCATGGGTCTTTCTTATACATAATATTGAGAATAAACACTGTACACTCTATTTTATTTAGTTTGCAGTGGTCGCCCGGTGACATGACGGTATGAGTCGTGATCCGTACGGTCAAATCACCAGACAACCAGTATAGATTATTTTAAATAATGATTTTAAAAAAATTATTTCTGGCTAAATCATAAGTGTTGGAAAAAAATGTATGGGGAATTAATTATAGATAATAACATACTCGACATTTTTTATCTAAAACATTTTTGTCTTATTTCAAAAAATTCAAAAAATTACAAGAGTAACCATCCGTTTCCGGTTTAGTGATCATTTTAAAAATAAGGTGGTTGTCTTCCCAGATGAAAGATTATTATAAATATAAAATTACACCCTTCCATCATCAGTCGTTTAGGAGTTATGGGTATTTTTACTTTCTTATACCAATGTACAGGGTGAGTCATATCAGGTGGAACAAACTTAAACCGTTGATTGAGAAAAATATTTCAAGTAAAAAAGTTCATATAAACATGTGTCCGGAAATTCTTCGTGGGGGAGCTACAGACTCCCAAAGATTTTGACTAAAATTGGTTTTTATTTAATATCTGGAGAACCCATTGTGATACAGCAATGAAAATTAATGCCTGGATTAGTAATAATACGTGTTATCGATTTCCAGTATCAAACAATGGTTATTTAGACCAGAGATGTATGGGGCCTGTGGGCCCTCTGATTTTATCTAGTATTTTTTTGTTCTTCACTTTTTTCTTATGTTTAGTATTTTTATAAGGTCATATGATACAAAATACATATAAATATAAATTGTTAAGTTGTCATAAAATCAACCGTTTACGAGAAATACGTAAACATCCGTTTCCGGTTTAGTGATCATTTTAAAAATAAGGTGGTTGTCTTCCCAGATGAAAGATTATTATAAATATAAAATTACACCCTTCCATCATCAGTCGTTTAGGAGTTATGGGTATTTTTACTTTCTTATACCAATGTATATGAAATATACATATAGTATAAGTAAGTATAGTAAACGCGATTTTTTTCAAAATCCGGATTTTGATGGAATTATTAATTTTGACCTTCCCTGAATCCATTCTGACTATTTTCGCCATGATGTCTGTGTGTCTGTCGGTCTGTCTGTAGACGCTGTAACTCAAATACGACAAATCGTAGAAAGGTGGAATTTTATACTTAAGATTGATTTTTGCCTGGGAAGAAAACCTCCTATTTTTGAAAACGATCATTCAACCGGAAACGGATGTTTACCTACATCGATTTTTGAATTTTTCGAATTACACTGAAACAGTGCGAATTAGAGAAAAATGGCCAAGTTGAAAATTGTAGGTAATATTATTATCTATAATTTATGTTCTATTCATTTTTTCGAAAAAAACAAATTTAATTTTTTTTTTTTTTTTACTAAGTATTCGATTTTAAGTACATTTCAAATGGTTCATAACAGAGAAGAAATATCTGCCATGAGTGTCATGGGACTTTCTTATACGTATTACAGATACTACGTGTTTGCCATAGGTACCATGGGCCTTTCTTATACGTAATACTGAGAATAAACACTGTATACTCTATTTCAGCGGTTCTTAAACTGGGATTCGCGGACCCCCGGGGGGCCGCCAAACTTAAACGGGGGGCCGTGAAACATTTTTAGCAAAATTTAATTTACATAAAGTACTTTTATATTTCTATTTATCAGTGAATAATTGGTTTATACCGATCTTTTTTGTTTTTCTATCAGGGATGGGGGTCCCCGAAAAAGAATTGTTCAAAAAAGGGGTCCCTAGCCCACATAAGTTTAAGAACCGCTGCTCTATTTCATTTAGTTTGCAGTGGTCGCCGTGCGACTTGACGGTATTAGTCGTGATCCGTACGGTCAAAGCACCCAGCAACCAGTATAGATTATTCTAAATAATGATTTTAAAAAAATATTTCTGGCTAAATCATAAGTGTTCGAAAAAAATGTATGGGGAATAAATTATAGATAGTAACATACTCGACATTTTTTATCTATAACATTTTTGTCTTATTTCAAAAAATTAAAAAAATTACATGAGTAAACACCTGTTTCCATCTTATTGTTAGTAATTATGTTAAACAATATTCGTTCGATACATAATGTATAAAATAATATTTCTATAGTTTATGTCTCATTCATTTTACTCTATCTTTTATTAGTTTGTCAGAAATATCCTTCACTAAAATAAAAATCACGTACACTGTTCACTGTCATTATTACGTATAAGAAAGTCCTGTGGCACATGGCAGATTATTTAATAATAGATTCCATCCAGGCCCCTTCGGATCCCGGGCCCCGATTATTTGCATCGCCCTCTTGTCGACCCTGAACCCAATTAGAAGGTATACGAAAGCACAAAAATCTAGGATTTATACTTATCAAGATCCAATAAAAACAAATATACTCAGGGTCTATGCGACCTCACCTACAAGTAGGTCATTAAGGGTTAATATTATAATAAACATTGCAGATTCTTTAAAAACAATATCACCTTTAATTGAAACAATCTGCGTGGATTTAACAGACTGGGACGCTACAAGAGAAGCCCTAAAAGATGTGGGACCCATTCACGGACTTGTCAACAATGCAGGAATGGCAATTATGGAATCATTTTTAGATTTCACAAAAGAAAGTTTAGACAGGTACTTATTATTGAAGTGAAACTTCTTAAAGTTATACGTTTTACACACTGTAAAAAAGATTTGGTTTCGAAAAGTTTTGTTTTTAATTTATATTCAGAACACATGTACCTACATTTAATGGAATATTTTACTTTGTTAATTATTAAAAGTAAACAAAGTTTAATTTAATTTGAAAATTGAAATAGACAGAATGGTATATAATAGTAACATGTACTCATTTGCTGTAATGGCAGAGCTAGTTTTTCATTATTTTGAATAAATTACACGTGAATATATTTGTTTTATAATTATTATAATATTTAAAAGGGTTGAAGTTTCGAATAATTAGTTTTTAAAACGTCTCTATATAGCCAATTGTGTAGAATTTCAATAAATAGAGCACTTTCGGCATGTTCTCTCATTTATCGTGTGTTTAAAACTCTATTTTTAATATCTAATTACTCAAAAACCATACGTCCAATATTTTAAATAAAAATTAGTAAAATAAATGAGTTATCCACAAATAACATATTAAAATTTTAGACTTTTATCTATACATTGCTCTAATGATCGAATAACCTTAAGCGAGATAGTGATTTGGAATGACAGATTTTGGGTGCATATTATGCATGAGTTATAAAAAAAAATAGATGAGTAGCGCATGTGTTCAAGTCACGTTACGTCAGTTATGCGTGAGAGAGTGATGAGCAGATGTATAAAAGAAAGATGAGTGCGTACAGTTTACGTTTATGTCAAGCTATGTGTCTTGTATTCGGTTTTTGTTTTATTTATTCTTTATTTATTCATAACTTTTTTATTAATCATAGAACATTTGATATCAATCTGAAAGCTGTAATGAACGTATCACAAATAATTGCACGCGAGATGGTAGCAAGAAAAGAAGGCGGTTGCATTGTAAACATATCGTCACAAGCATCCATGATCGGATTGGAAAATCACGCCGTGTATTGTGCAAGTAAAGGTGCGCTTGATGCTCTTACACGTGTCATGGCACTCGAGTTGGGGCCACATAATATTCGAGTGAATGCAATCAATCCTACAGTTATCAACACCGATATGACAAAATCGTGTTGGATCGATCCTATTAAGAAACAACAACACATGGACATGATACCACTTAAGAGGTATTTTGTTAAATTAAGGGGGACAGAGCCAGTTAGAATTTTGAAAAAAATCTTTTTTTTGTTGCTTTTTCTCAAAGTAGAATATTTTAAAAGTATTCTCTGAAAATTTCAGACAAATCGGACCGTTATTTTTGGTGATATATAATTTTGAACGGAGCTATCTCTAATGCATTCAAGTCGGTGATTACTGTAACTTGAGAACGGCTTTGCCGATCGGTTTGAAATTTTTCTTACTTATTCTATACATAATTGCCCCTTGGGTGAACGAAGGATTTTTTTGACGATTTTTTTTATAGCCGAAAATGCGAGTGAAATTTTAGTCAAATAAAGAACTTTGACTTTCAACATCCGCCATTTTGTGAAAATTCAAAAATTTTCAAATCCCTTCGTCCATTCGGAGCATTATGTCATTAACTAATGATCCATTATTTTTTTTAATTCTGATGATCCAGTGACGAACAGCAGTGATCACGGCAAAACACTTTTTTTTGGACCCCTTATTTTTTAATATTTTGCCATAAAAAAATTATAATATTTTCTATAAATACATATCTTTCATGTGAAAAAACATTTGTTATTAATTATTTTAATGCGTGGCCTGAAAAAATCCTAAAAAGGAGCTTTTTTTGGAAATCCCAACTGGGTCTGCCACCTTAAGTAATTTAATTTAAAGAAAAAATAAAAGAGGATTAGTTAAAATATTAAAGTATATTGGTAGAGTGAGTAAGCTATGTACACAATAATATGAAAACATGAAACAGCTAACTAAATCTGTTTACATCTCTGTCATTTTGAACAAAATGATAGTCCATCCCACTTCATCCCAGTAATTGAGAAAATAATCAAACCGAATGAAATACTATACTGAATTCTGACCTTGGATTGCACAAAGCAAAATAATCCACGATTAGTTAATCGGTTGTATTAAAACCATTATTACGACATTTCTAAACTAGCTGTCGGATCCAATTTTACCCGGGGATATAAAATTAAACTATATAACGTATAATGCTGTGGGGTGCGATCCTTTAGGTCCACACAATCAACTTCCCAACATGGTATGACTTACAATACTTGAATACTGATTACTTATTGTTTCCATAATTAATATTACTATGTTACAGTTTGTAAATTTTTTTTTTTTTATATGTATATGAAAAATTTTAATGGAATTTATCAGAAATAAAACTCACCCTTTGTATTATGAATATTAGTTTTCTAATATCCTAATAATGTCAATAATATAATGCACATTTTTAGAAAAACTAATCTGACAGTTTGAATTTTGAATTGTGTTGTTTCCAAGGCAACATGAATTATTAGATGTATTTATTAGTATGAAATTCAAATTTTGATGGTGGTTTTCATCCCTTTAATGGCTGTTTGGACCCATATAAAAAATAAATACTGAAATACACGTTTCGTTATTTGTATTGTATAGTATTTATTCTAAGTTCCGACTAAATTCGACCAAGAAAAAAAATAAAAATGAAAAAAAACACCCTTTTTACCCCCGTAGGGGTTGAATTTCGAAAAATCCTTTCTTTCAGATCATATTCACGTCAAGACGCTTCGATTAGCACCCCAACGAAGTCAATAGCATTTTTTGTTCGCGAGATTTCGGCCCGGAAAAAAATGACACGTACGTACGTACGTACGTACGTACATACACACACACACACACAGACATTTTTCTAAAAATAGTGTCAATATACTCTAATGCCCTTGAAACATGAAAATATGTTAAAATTTTTGATTTCGATTTTCGGACCAATTACAATAACTCCCTATTGGGAAGTTAAAAACAATCACGGTTGTGATACATTTTATAAGGTAAACAATTATCATAATTATTGAATTGTTCATTTACAAATTGAGATTAAGTTTAGATTTAACATTAATCATGTGTTGAAAACAACCGATTACCTAATCGTGGATTATTTTGTTTTATGCAACCCAAGGTGAATGTAATAAAAGATATAGCAAAATTTCAATCTGAATGACGTTTACCGGATTCAAACGGAATCAATAATGAAAATTGACAGCTAAAAAATAGTGCTGCAGCACTGTAGAACTTGTTCAGACTGCTTGGAAAAATAAACAATAATTGAACGTAATGAAATTATTTGCTGTGAATCAGTGGCGGATTTGCAGTCCTAGCCGCTCTAGGCCCCAGGCCATGTGCCGCCCCTTTCTTAGCACCCATCATTATAGACTAGATACATAATTCATGAATTTACTTTATTCCCACTTTTAATTGATTCAGAAAATTGTTTAACTAAAAGCTAGTTTATAATATTTTCCAAGGTTTCAGGGATGATTGGACATTTAAATAAAACATTTAAAACGGTTTTAGGTTTTGTTTTTAATAAAATAAATGTTTTACAATGTGTTACAAAACTCGTCTGCACTTAAGCGCAGCAAAATCATTAATTAAATCTTCGCAATCCAATTTGCTTAAAAAATCAGCTTCTATGTTAATGTTAAGCAAAGCAAGATCGTTTAACCTCTGCTCCGTCATTGTTGTGCGTAAATAGTTTTTAACTCGATCTGCGCAAACAAGAAAACGATCTTTCTCTTGTACAGTTACTGGCGGGTGTACATATTTTATATGTACGATGTACGAAATTATTTATACTTTGATACGCAAAAATAGTGATTTAGGAAGATTATAATCATACGTTACACGAGCCTTTAAAATATTAAGATACTTTGTATTTGAGTTATTTCTTGTTAATCTTGTTATCATCAGTGATTTTTTTTTGGCACGAGTTGCCGCCCTTAATATCTGACCGCCCTAGGCCCGGGCCTACTGGGCCTTATGGCAAATCCACCACTGCTGTGAATACTGAATTATACAGAAACCGGAATAAAACATCAAAATTTGATTCCATTCGATTACTTTTTCAATTATTGGGATGATATCTTTGCAAATATTCAATTTACTGGTAGAGTGAGTATTCCATATACACAATAACATGAGCGACATAAGAAACATGAAATAACTACCTAAGTCTGTTTATGTCTTCATATCTTTGCCTTTTTTAAGATTTAACTTGTTTCATACGTTCATCCCACTTTGATTTTGATCTTACGACCATTTGTGGTAAGTTTTTAAGAGGAAAGTGTTTCATATATGTAACAGAAAAATAGATATTTAACAGAGGATTATTTTAAATCCCCATTAACTTTTGTGATCAGCGTTTGTGTAATCGAACTTTTATCTTAGCATGCTTCAAGAATAAGCCTTGTTTCACACATACGCGGTTCCATTCGGTTCGGTTCGTTTTCGGTTTCAGCCGAAAACTAATCAAACCCTTTCACACATACACGGTTCTCAAACGGTTCATATTAGGTTTTATTTTTTTCCGTAAACTCAGTAGTTATCATGGAGAGAAAGCAAGTTGTTGCCATGTTGTTTCTCTATAAAAAAATTTAAAAACGAAGGAGGAATACTAGAATTCATTGCGAGCACCGTCTCATCACTTTACAGCAGGAATTTGGAGCATTCTACACTATTTTCCCGAAGCTAAAGAGCATGAAGACAATCCACATCAACATCTAGAAAACCGCTCATTTTATTAGAAAATCCGCGACAAAACTTAAAAAAAATAACACTTGCTATCAGGTTAAAACCGAAACTAAACCGAGTATGTGTGAACGCGTTCATTGCTTTGTGTTCCCTGGACACGAATTGAAACCTGATTAAATCTGTCCGTGTGGAGGGAGTATTCAGTTCTGTACGGTTTCTATTAGGTACCGAATACAAACTGAATCATCGTTTCGCACTTGTCGGCAGCGACCGAAAACGAACCGAACCGAATGAAACCGTATATGTGTGAAATAGGCCTAAATAACCTTTAGGCCAGGTTTTCACATTACATTACAAAAAAAAAAATCTGTTTTTAGAATTTAAATGCAGAAAACAATTACATAGTCATTTCTATTTTAAAGGTTTGGAGAGCCGAGAGAAGTTTCTGAAGTCGTTGTTTTCCTGTTGAGTAATATGGCGTCAATGATTAACGGAGTTGCTTTACCAATCGACGGAGGTTATACCGCAGTTTAAATAATAACAAAAAACCTTAAATTATGTCAACGGTCATGTGGAACGTTGGTCTAATTTTGACTTACATAATGTATAGAACAATAGTATAAAGTCTCTTTATATTGATTAATAAAAATAAAAATTGTAAATAACAATAGTGTACTTATTTAGTCATTAACTGACCACGCAATTTCAATTTTAATGGTTAGTATTGTTAGTATGGTATTTAATTTCAGAATATACATACCAGCTGAATAAAAAACGGCTCCTATTTGATAATAACATAATATATAAATGTACTCTGGAAATTCAAATCACACACACTTCACGATTGTTTTAAAATATTCACATCACTGCAGTTGCGAGATATTTTAGTTGATTGTTGCTAGTAAGACTCAATTGAACCGAATGATTTTCTTAATTAGATATTGCAAACAAAATAAAATTCCAACATTTTAATTGTTATATCAGAAGGTGAGTAGATTGTTGATTCAATTATTGTTTCAACCAGGCCCGGCAGTTGCGAAAATTACCGCCCCCTTTTAAATGGTGGAATAAGTTTGGTACGAAAAGTTAAAAAAAAAATTTTTTTAGGTTTTTATGTAAAGTTTATTAAAAATATAAAAATTACATTAAAATTTATTAAAAAAGTGTGAAAACCTTGTTTAAAAAAAAAAAACAAGTTTCCGCCAAAATTGCCGCCCCTTAATTTTTGCCGCGTGCCTACACTGCCTGCACGGTAAATCCGGGCCTGGTTTCAACTATAAAAATATCTCATAATGTCATAATAGCCCATAATGATATTATCTTAGATAAGATATTATAGTCTCATTCTTTGACACGGATTTTACAACAGTTGAAAAAAACATTAAAAAAACTTTCAGTGCAGTTTTCAAGTTTTCACCCATTCAATACCTATATTTGCACTTATAAAAGAGTTTTATCAAAATCGAAATAAATTACTGGAATTCAATAACACGAAATTATTTATTTAAAAAAAGTAAACGGTTTTATTGGTCTTCATAACAATCACAAAATAAATTAATAACACCATTGTTACAAATTACGAATTACACATTGACATTCAACAATTGAATTGAAATTACAACATGAAGACTGCTACATTTGCAAATTTTTTGCGTAGTACCAACATACTGTGAATAAATTACGTGATAAAACATTATTCTGTGAATAAAAGATTTTTTGTAAAATGTATGTGTTTTCTGTTTTCTTTTAAAAAATAAATATGTAGGAGTAGCCTGAACCGGGTAGATAATTTTCCAGCATATTATACGCATTTTACGCAAAACCAGGGGCGTGCACTTTCCATGGAGAAAATATTGTTGACAAAATATTATTTAAAAAAAAAAGGGGAGGAGTCAGTGAAAAAGGCGATGAAGTAATATGGATAGAGAGAGAAGGTATGACAAATAAAGTAGACAATACTTGAATTTTATTACTATTTTTTTGTCACTTACAAATTTTAATATGAATTGTTTTCATATACAATTATTAAATAATATCATTCAATTTCACAATTTACTTGAGACTTACAAATAACATCAAATTATTTAATTTGAATCAGAAGCCTGAAATAAAAATTAGGATTTAATTTCTTGAAAAATTACACAATTGTAAAAATTAATGGAGATTTTGTTGATATATTAATTGAATTATTGAACATAATTAAGGCAAGTAAACGTTTTGTATTTACGGAACATGTCCTGTTTTTAACATCCTTTTATAAATCATAAAAGTTAACATTTCCATATACCTTTGAATTATTATCAAAATCATTAAAGAGCTTCAAAATAAAAATTATAACTAGGTCGATATAGAAAATAATTTTAAAATACATAATTTATTGAGAAAATAATAAAAATAAAATCAATAATTTCATAATAAAAATATTAAACGCTTACCGTAGGGTCGCAATCTGCGCAGTGCCACGAATAACCACGACGTTTCGGAGACTTTTTCACAGGCGGATCCAAACAAGCAAAGTGATAATTTTTTCTGCATTCGTCACATCTGTAAAAAAAAGTTCTTGTAATTTCGAAATTATACTATTCTGGGGTTAATACGGAGTGTACGGGTGGCCGTTGTCAGAATTGTCAATATAGTTATTTAGAATAGAGTTCATACACATGCGTGACTAGAATACGCATGCGTACTAGATCGAGGTTGCCAACTTTTAGAATTTATATGTTATCCATTTTTCATTATTTTCTAACGTTTACAATTACTTTATCTAACCAACAGTTCAAGTAATACGTAACGAATTTAGGGGGGGGGGGGGGCTTGTAAAACGTTACGATGCGTTACAGGTTGGGAGGGGGGTTTTGAACTACGCGTTACGTAACAGTTTTTAGGTAAAAACTAGGGGGAGGTGGGGTACAGAAAAACGTTACGGCGCGTTACATGGGGGGGTCAAAAATTTCCAAAAATTGCATTACGTAATACTTGAACGCTCCCTAACCTACCCAAAACAAACAACTCGATTTCACCCCAATAGATTGCCCTAACACCCTTAACATTTAGGGTCTAACGGACCCAGTCCTTTGTATTTTGGTTAAAATCTTTTAGTTTGAAGTGTGCGACGTTGCCGCTTTTAGTACCTTTCAACGATATAGCACGGCAGATGACGGTCATAGTCGTCAGTTTGTTCAAATTGTCATAACTAAATTTGATACAGAAAGCGACTGAACAATTTTGAGATGTGATTTTATCCCATAGAATGGCATAGAAGATATTTTAATTTTGTTAATTTTCAAAGTTGTTTTTTTTTATAATGATAGATCTCTCATTGTTAATTCATATAAGTACACTAGCTGACCCGACAGACGTTGTCCTGTCTTAACTATGAATATTGAATTCGTTTACTACAAAAAAAAAATGAAAGCGTCAGTCGAAAACTATAAGCGTTAGAAGTGAAACTTTTTTTTTATTACGGAATGCAAAAACTGTCAAAGAGGAAATAGACAGAAAATTTACTCACAACCAAAACAGAAATTATTTGTAATATAAATTAAACACCACAAAATAAGACAAACAGGCTTTGCCCCCCCCCCCCCATTTCCCATAGGAGGCTTCCTATGTTTCAAGTTGGATCAAACTGCACACGGTGTACAAATTTGATTAAAATCGGTTAAGTAGTTTAGGAGTCCATAGCGGAGGAACATGTGACACGTAATTTATATATATTAAGATTATAGTAGTGTAAGAAAATATAGAAAATTTTGTTTAAAATAAGTAATTACAGAAATTTCAACAATTAGTCTAAATCTTGTCATAAAAGTATGGAAAAATTCTTTTTATTTTTGTAATGACTGTTTGATTAAATAAAAACAATAAATATTAGTATATGATTGAATATTGTCTTTCTTTATTGACAAATTATCCTGTAAATGTGCACTTCTATTCAGCAGTTTTGGAATAAACATTTGATATTAAACTGGGTACAGCGCACCCGATAGCGAGTATTTATGTTACAAATTAAGGCGTGAGTCCCTAAGTGTTAACCAAGGACAATTAACTTGTATATTATTAAAACATGTTTATTATGAAAAATGGATAATACATATAAATTATAAAAGCTGACAATCCTAATGTGCATCTACTCTATTCTGAAAACTATATACGAGGTTTTTGACAATTTTGTAAGTGGCTTTTTATAACACTCCGTATTAGCCTATTCTGGAACGTCTTTGACTGATACCAACCAAATTTTTTATATTAGGTTAGGTACGAACTGTCACTCATAGATAAGAAGAAAAAGAAGGTTCGGTAGGTAAAGCAGATTTTTGTTATAGTCGATAAAACAGGTCACTCGTACAAATATCATTTATACCCATTTTTTTTTATTAAATACATTTTTCGGAGTACAATTTTCAGAATATATAATAGCCTATGTCCTTCCTCAAGATGCAAGCTATCTCCCTGTCAAATTATATCAAGATCGATTCAGCGGTTTAGTCGTAGCCATTGAATAAATAATTCTATAATTAACGGTTTCAATATTCTATTAATTTAGGTTACTATGATTTTGTGGATATTAACCCAGGTAACACTGGGTCCAATACGCTAGTCACGTAATAAATCTATCTAATTTCTACATACAAAAGAAAATCTCTTCTCCTTCCACAAAAAGTAGGAGACTGATTTTCAGCACAACCTACGAAGTGGTAGCGCTTATATGCTCGATTTTTCGTCCGTCCGTCTTCGACAGCGAGATCTCGTCCCCCTGACCACCTAGAGACCTCGGGTTTTCGCTAAATGGTAGTTCAGTGGTTCTAGTTTAGTCCATTTCAGGAATTTTTCCGGTCATGACCCTCCATTTGGCCACGGACAGGCATAATGTCAATTTTTCATAATATATGGCTTCATGTACCTCGTTGGACTCAGGATTGGTTTACGAATCGATTAGTAAGGGTATTTTTTTAGTTGTGTCCATCAAGTGGGTTGTGCGACAACACCTACGTGTGGGTTTTGATAAATTTTTAAAATATATTTCCTTTATTCAATTGGTAGAAAAGTGACAATTTTTTTAAAAAGGTTCGTTAACGGGGTAAAAAGGAGGTCAATATTATTTTTTGAAGTTATACTTCTTTAGGGACGTTGAGGGTAAAAATTGAGTAATGTAAGAGAAATGAAATCAGTAATGTAACGGAAATATAACGAAATTTTATGCGGTGAAATATCTAGCCCGGGACTGAAAATACAGAATAAATAACACAACTGTAAAGAGTATTGCCTATATCAAAAAATTTATAGCGTATTGACAAAATTAGCAATAAAGATTTTTACTTAAATAACACAACTGTAAAGAGTATTGCCTATATTAATTAAATATTATAATTAAATTAAATTTTTAATTATATTTAAAGCAAACGGCAGATTATTGTTATTAAGATTATTCGTAGTTGTTTTTCAATCATCCCAAAGAAGTATAACTTCTAACGCGTGTACATAAGTACACACTCATTGTTTTTTTTTAAAACCTTTTGACCATACCTACTCAAACATTGTGAACTATAGTCTATTTCATTTAAGTTTGCAGTGGTGGGCGGGGATTAGACGGTACGATTCACACAGGAACTATTTTATAGCTAACAGAAAAGTTTTTTCACTAGAAATTTATTAAATCTTAAACATTTCAGTGATTTTTTTTCAAACTTTCACTGTATTTAGATTCATCCTTCATACAAAGTATAGGCTAAAATTATTTTCAACACATTTATAGTTTTTATGCTGTGATTTTTTTGTTTGGCAAAACGGGAAATAACTCGCATTTTAATTTATTACTGATTGTTGTAAATACTCAATAGTGTTTTTTTCTTGACGTCAGACGTGTAATTTTTTTAAAACCACGTAATTTTTGGCATATCTGAACTGTCATATAACTTTTAATGGAATTTACAAGAAATTAAATTCACCTTTGTGTCATAAATATTACTTTTCTTATATCCTAATGTCAACTGTATATAGTATATATACAGTTAACTGTCAGATTAGTTATTCTACAAATGTATGTATATATACATACATTTGTAGAATAACTAATCTGACAGTTTGAATTTAATTGCAATTATTTCGAAGGCAACATGATGTATTGCATTAGTGAAAATTGTGTTATTGTGAATTTATCTGGCGTTTTGACCAATCAGGAGCGCGTATTATACTTCCTATGCTAGCTACCGCTGCAATCTTAAATGAAATAGACTATAGGTTAATAAGAACACAAATAAAACAAAGTAAACTAAAAATCTGGAAACATAAACATTCAAAATCAAGTGCAATATTAGAAAGAAATTCCCTATTAAATTAAAAAACTAGAGAAACAACGACTTACTGAACAGAATTCTGTGTAGATCCGGAATCTCCGCAAACATCACAATTACTGATTGATTCAGAGTCTTTGCTCTTTCGAGCAGCAGCAGTTGAAACGTTTAATACAGACGAAGCAGAAGCTCTCGATGGTCTGATAGGCGTTACAGTCGGCAACGGTGGCGGCGGTGACAGAGATACTGAACTTTGAGACGGAAGTAAAACGGAACTTGGAATTTCATTATTTTCATTTGGTACGTAGAACATTTGCGGTTTAGATAATGAGGCTTTTTCACCGGCAGGTAGTGGGATTGATTTTATCTGTAAACATAATACAAGTTCATATACATTCAATATTGTTAGTGGAAAGCTAAAACCAAATAAGCGAATAACAAAATAGTTTCAGTTGGATAACTGATGTTTATCACCCTTCTGTTTTTTTTTTTCATTTTAGTACATTTTTGAAAATGAAAGAAACAGAAAAGTTGAATTTTTTGACACAATGATGAAACAACTTGTCAATAAACATCAGTTTTTCAACTAAAACTATTTTTTTCACTTTATAACATTTTTGAAAATGCATTTAACCTAATCTCAAGAGAAATTTTCAAATGATCATAACTCTTTGAAAAAAAATCATAGAGCCCTCGTTGATCCCACGTTGTTTTTGTTTCGATTAGCCCTTTCGAACGAGCCCTCACTCAACCCTATGTGCCATTTAAGATTTCTTTGCCCCCCCCCCCCCGCCTCCTGGTGATATGCAGGTGGGTGTTTTGTAGTTAAATTATAGGTTTGGTGATCCCATTGTACCTCTATTTTCAATCCTATATTTTAAACCATTCAAAAGTTATTTAGGTGGCCCCAAACTTTTGGGAGGCACTATATATGTAGGCAATACTCTTTTTAAACACATCTCACGAATGCGATAAACACATTTCATTTGAAACATTTGAAAATCATTGTAGCAATTTTGTTGTGCATGCACGACTTGTGTATTCACGATTATTAATTACTAGCGGAATCCCGCGGCTTCGCTCGCGTAAACTTCGAAACTAATTAGAACCCTCCATACGTGATAGGGGATGACATATTTCATTTTTTTTATATTGACTGTCTACCCCCGCCATTAGAGGTTGAATATCGAATTTTTTTATTGCAGATTATTTTGCCCGACTCCACCATTATCACCTAAGCAGATAAACATATTAAAAATACATACCCTGCCTACCCCCGCCATTAGGGATTGAATGTCGAAATTTGTATTTTAATAGATGACTATTTTACCCGAATTTACCTTTATAAGTAAAGTAGGTATGCAGAATATTAATTTGTGTAGATTTACTTTAATATCATTAACAATTAAGAAGATAAATATATCAAAATTCCCCCCCCCCCCCATTCCCATAGGGGTTAAATTTTCGTAAATGCTATTTGTCTTGTAGAGTACCTACTTGTGCCATGTTTCATTTGATGAATACAAAAAAAAAATATCATACAAATTTTTCCACACCCCTAACACCTTAGGGGTTAAATTTAGGGAAATGCTGAAATAATTGTTTCATTATTTATATTGTAGAGTATGTTCGATAAGTTTCAATTAAACGCGAACAAAAAAAATATTTTTTAAACAAACTTTGACACCCTGTTTAACCCCTTAGAGGGTGAATTTCGAAAAATCCTTTCTTAGTGAGTGCTTACATCATAAAAGGAAGGCACCTACGAAATTTCACGTTTCTAGGTCCAGGGGTTTGAGCTGTACGTTGATATATGAGTGAGTGAGTGAGTGAGTGGTTAAGGACAAACTCTTTTATAGATATAGATTATAAGTTCATAACACTGGTCAACAGAAAAAAAAATTGTTTTGGCGCAAAGTCAAGAGAATGTTTTTTTGGGTAATTTTGGCTCACTGATTCCGAAAATGACCATAATTTTTTCCCCCTAGGTCTAGTTTTTGAGATATTCGGAAAAAATCGTTTTTCCAAACATGCAAAAATTAAAAAATTACAACTGTCATTTTTGATTCAAAAATTTCATTGAAGAGATAATTAAAACTTAGTATGTACACTAAAATAATATTTCAAAACATTTTCATGTACATTTTCCACGAGAAAATGGAAAAAACACGTTCAACAAAAAAAAAACGGATTTTTTATGGAAAATTGATCATTTCGCGAACTTTGACGTGCTGTTATTTGCAAAATTTCCATTGAATAATGACATAAATTCTTAGAAATATATTTTACTGGAAACATAGTTTGACATTATGAGGTGCGACCGTTCTGATTGGTTGAGTATTTATCTTTCCACCAATCATATACCAGTATACGAATATTTGAAATCCACATCCGTTTTTTGTTTATTATAATTAAACCTAACCTTTACAATCCATGATGTAAAACGAAAACAAAAGACAGTCCATTGTTAAACCGATAAAATTATCTGAAAATATTGTAAACAGAAAGTCGTTAAATGCGGTATTTTGTTGTAAGCAATAACGGTATATTATAATAAAACGGGCAAGTGCGTGTTGGGCACACACATGATAGGGTTCCGTAGTCACTCTCACTACCATTTATAAAAAAAGTTTTTTCAAAATTTTCGTGACCAAAGAGTTAAAATCAAAAAGTCATTTGGCTTTTATTATTGCATTTTAGGAGACCTATCAAATGACACCCCACTCAATGGGGTAAATGAAAAAATGTGAGTTAACTTTTCAATCTATGATGGGGTCCAAAATATTTTTGACAATGTTCGTTATAATTTTCAGTGAAAGTACTAATTAAAAGCTATATTCTGAATTTTTTTCAGATTTTTTGAACCGATAGTTTAGAAAATAGAGGGGGGGGGACGCTTTTTTAATGACTTTGGAGAGCAAATACATCGTGATTGAAGGGTTAAAATAAAAAAGTTCTGATACATTTTTTGTTGCATTTTAGGAGACGTTTCTAATGACACCCCACTCAATGGGGTAAGTGAAATTTTTTTTTTTGAAAACACTTCATTTTATGGAAAGGGAGCCTAAAATTTTTTTTTTTACAAAAATTTTATCATTTCTGTTTTTGGGTCATTAATCTACGACCGTATACCAAATTTCATCATATTATCTCAAAATTTTTGAAGACGGACGGACATGGAGAAACTATAAGGGTTCCTAGTTTTCTACGGAACCCTAAAAAAGAAAAAGAAAAAACTATGTATTAATATAAAAAATAGGTTTTTTAGAACAGAAAAAAGAAAAAAAATGAATGTTTTAAAAATAAAGTAAAATCTTGAAATTAAACTTTAATTAATTCATATAATTTTAAAAGCCTGTTATTCTTATTGTTAAACTTTCATATGAATTCTTGTAAATTTTAATTTTGTACCTAATTGTTTCTAAGTTTTCCAGTTAATGTGTAACAATCAGTAATAAATATGTACATAAAACACACACAGACAAGTCTAAACCAGCCGCTTTATGAGCACACACTGAATAACGTAGTGTGCATCGAGATTGCGCTTGCGCAAGATCGGCAACATGTAGATATATCGACATCGAAAAAACGTTGTTTTTGCCGTTATAACGAAACATTTTAGGCCGTATATCGAAAACGTGCCTTATTTGAAGAGGGCCGTTATAGCGAAATGCCGTATAAAGAGCGGCCTTATAGCGAGGTATGAGTGTATTATAAAAAGCAATTATTTGGGATTTAGCCGGGATTTTTACTTTGAGTCGATATAACCGGTTTCTACTGTATATTCATTATTTACAGTGTAATTCCCCTCGGAAACATGTACTAACTCGATCTTACCTTGATAGTAATTCTTGGATGTGGGATATCCGGATTCTCAATTTCGAGGCACTTCTTCTTCCGCTTCCGTTTGTGCTCTCTCACCTGATCCGTCGCATCCGGCGAATACCTGGACCTGTGTTTGTCCCGTCGCCGTTTTTTTCCTGATTTGTTCGAAGACAATTGTGATACCATCGTCATCGTCTGAGTCGTTGTCGTATCTCCGCTAGGATTCAAGTCGGAAACATTATTAGTCGTCGTAATTGTAGTCGTTACATAATGTGTATTACTCGAAACCGGCGGTGGAGGGGGGGCATTGTAAGTGTTGTTTGTGTCGATGTAAAAGCCCGGTGAAGGCGGTGATGTGTTTGTGGTTGACTGTACAGGATAACGTTCAATAGGTTTTATTTTTACTTTTGGCATGAAGGATGGAATCAAGGAATTAAGCTGCTCTGCTTGTTCGGAATTAGGAGCGGATTTCGGTGGAGTTTGTTGGACGGCTTCTTTGCTGAGACGTGTGCGGCTACGACGTGGTTCTTTCACTTCGACTATCTCCTTCTCGGAGTCGGACGTCTTGTCGCACTCCGAACACTGCCATCCGTAAAGCTTTGATTTCTTGGGGAGGCGGGTTAACGGAGGGTTTAGACAACCGAGATGGTAGTACAGATGGCACGTATCGCACTTTGCTAATAGATGTTGATCGCTGCATTGTCGACAAATACCGCATTCGTTATTCAGTAGAAGATTATCTGCAACAAACGTTTTCATTGTTAAATTACTCAGATCCGCATATTAGCAAATAAAGAATTAGAAGGAGAGAGTATTTTATATTAACTTGTTCTAAGGCGGCTATTACACTATCAAATAAATATGTTAAAGATCTTTGACAAAGATTTGATAATATATTAAATTTTAAGTAATTTCATAGCCGAAACCATCCACGAACACTTTTCAGTCGCCATTTTGATTTATCCGTAAAAAAACTTTGATTAAATATAAGAGATTGTCATTATCTATGATAAAAGAAATATTATGAAGGTAAATATTATAAAAGTTGACATATTACACTGTCATATTTCTTTGATCAAAGAAATTTTATCACATTTCTTTGATAGTGTAATAGCCGCCTAAGTCACTATCGTCATTTTTGGCACTTTAAAGTTAGGTTTTTTTTTAAACCTGACATGATGAACCAATAAGGGTTTAGCAACTATTCATTTTTATCTATACTTATAATATACAGTGTGTTGATAAAGTAAGGAACAAAATTCATAACTACGTTATTTAATGTTTTCAAGCAAAACGTTTAGACACGTCAATTTTAGTTTTTAATTAACCACCTTATGGCATAAAAATTTTACTTATGACGTCATCATTGGTTTTTTTAAATGACAACCCAATGTTTTTTTTGCTGTTTTTTATAAGTGGTCCATTAAATGATGGTGTAAAAAAATTGGTACGTTAGATAACAATTTTTTTGAGAAAATAACACATTTACTGTAAGAAATAAAAACGAAACGAAAGGAAGAAAATCTTTATTAAACCCCAAAAACAAACAAAATTTAGCGCAAATGTTCAAATTGCTCTCCGTCAACCATTTGGTACTGACCGATACAAGTCTAAACACATTGTACACTTCGCTCAAGGACTTCAGGAGTAATGTACTCCACTTCAGTGTGAATTCTTTGCTCAGTCAACGCCGAGGTTATTAATTGTTTGGATGGAATAATCGGACGGTGTTTAATAGAGCCTTACTTTTTTGAAGGAAACCTTACAGCAGCACGTTATTTTGATTTTTTTGTGAGATGATTTAGTGCCTGCTCTAACATACATGACAGGGGGTGAAATATTAACTCCCACGTGAGCCCGTTTGTTTTTATATACAGGGTGTCCAAGATAAGCTCGAAATGCATGGGGATATCCTAAACGGTAAGAGATACAAATGTGATTAAATGAGATGAATTATTTGTAAGAGGTGAGTATTACAACATCAAAATATATTAATAATTTTATGTGGTTTAGGTGGTATACCCAAAAAAATGAAAACTCGGAGTTTCTTTAAATGGCTATAACTTTTTTGTCAAAGTAGATAGGTACTTTTTGCTTACGGTTTCTTAAGGCACTTTTTTGTGTAGAATTGATTGGTGTATTTAGAATTTTTATATCACTTTTAGTTTCCGAGTTATAAGCCCTAACTTTAGTTTTTCTTATGGGCCGCTAAGTTGGCTATAGCATATTTGAACGTGTTTTTTACTCTACTTTACAATGATGTGTCACAGGACATACTTATTATTAAAAAAAAGTAAAAACCTTTTTTTTGTAATAGTTTATTGTTTTTAAATATGCATTTGTTATTTTCATTGTTGTTATTGCGATTTTTGTTTAACAATTTTTGTTTTTCATGGCTTACTTAAATGTTTGTAATAAAATACTTTATAAATATCACCAGTATTTAGTACTTTGATTTATTTTCTATAATAAAGTTAGGGCTTGTAACTCGGAAACTAAAAGTGATATAAAAATTCTAAATACACCAATCAATTCTACACAAAAAAGTGACTTAAGAAACCGCAAACAAAAAAGTACCTATCTAGTTAGACAAAAAAGTTATAGCCATTTAAAGAAACTCAGAATTTTAAGTTTTTTGGGTATACCGCCTAAACCACATAAAATTATTAATATTTTTTAATGTTGTAATACTCACCCCTTTCTTACAAATAATTCATCTCATTTAACCACATTTGTATCTCTTACCGTTTAGGATATCCCCATGCATTTCGAGCTTATCTTGGACACCCTGTATAAAAGAAATAGTTCTTCTTGACTGGTATCAAAAAATCATCAACTTTCATTAACGCTGGAAATTTAGAAACTGTAAAAAAGTGTAGTTACAGAGGGACTAACGAAGTAAAAAAGGGGGCCTAGATTTACATTTAAAATGTTATATACAGCAAGTAAATAACAATCGATTTTATTACAATGGAAACAAAACAGGGGAAAAAAAATTTCCAGTTAAAATTAGTTGGATTTAAATGAAATGTTAAAACATGAATCGTAAAACCCCAGTAGATCATCAGACAAGCTTCGATTTAAAAATACCACTAAGTATACCTACAAATAAATTTACCTTGTCTCGCAACTTGACTGCTTAGAATACGGCCTGTGTCATGTCTTCCTGACGTTATATTGTTCAACGGAAACCCGACACCCATCTTGAGCGCTGCCGCTGTAGGCACGCCCATCGATGGTTGGTGCATCCGCGGTGCTTGCGGACGTCCCAGATCATCTATCGCCGGCAACGTTTTGTTCGGGCACGCACTCAGTATAGCTGAATGGTATTTGTGCACCGTCTGCTTCAGAGATGTGTTTACACGTGTTTCTTCCGAACTTTCTTTCATCATCTGTAAATTATTTACATAAAATAGTTTCAAGTTTAACGACACAGAACATAGTGTTTTAAAAAGTTTTACTATTTTGCAACTATTTGCAGCGACTGACATATTACAGGGTGGTCAGTATTTTTCTGGAACAAATTTTGTTTTTTATTAAAATTTTGATAAAAAACCTAAAAAAGGTCACATGTTTTCTTTAAACTATACCTTTTACAGTATGATTTCACACTTATGAAATATTATTTCACATTAACGAAAACAGATTTCGCACAAATGAAATATGATTTCACATTAAAGAAAACAGATTTCACACAAATGAAAACAGAATTCACATATATGAAAAATAATTTTGGAAAAATGAAAACTATATGTCCGAAATTTATTTGTGAGGGAGCTACAGACTTTCAAAAAAATTGCTCAAAATTAGTGTTTATTTAATAACTAGAGAACCTATTGTGATACAGTTGTGAAATTTGATAACCGGTTTATTATTAATAAGTATTATTTATTTTCAGTATCAAACTATAGTAATTTAGACCAGGGGCTTATGGGGCTCGTAGGCCCACAGATTTTTTCATTCTTTTTTTTCCTGACGTAGGTACTTGAATTAAAAAATACTTGATAAAAATCTGTGGGCCTACGAACCCCATAAACCCCTGGTCTAAATTACTATAGTTTGATACTGAAGATAAATAACACTTATTAATACTAAACCGGGTAGCAAATTTCATAACTGTACCACAATAGGTTCTCTGGTTATTAAATAAACACTAATTTTAGCAATTTTTTTGAAAGTCTGTAGCTCCCTCACAAAAACATTTCGGACATATGTTCACATGAAATTTTTTGCTTAAAATAACATCCTCGATCTATTGTTATATTTTTTTAAACGCACTATGTCTATGTCTTCTTCTGGTGTAAGTACACTCTCAAGATTTGAATGGACAGGTGCGTTATCAATAATAAATAATAAAGTTTTCATTGTTCCAAAATTATTTTTCATATATGTGAATTCTGTTTTCATTTGTGTGAAAACTGGCCACCTTGTATTAACAAACAAATCATTTAAGGGGGCAGAGCCAGTTGCGACTTCCAAAAAAAAGCACTTTAGGATTTTTTTGGCCACGCATTAAAATAATTAATAACAAATGTTTTTCTATATGAAAGATTGTATTTACAGAATATTTTATAATTTTTTTATGGCAAAATATTAAAAAATAAGTGGGATACAGCAAATTTGGAAGGGATGCGGTGATCACTGCTGTTCGTCACTGGATCATCAGAAATAAAAATAAAATGGATCATTAGTTAATGACATAATGCTCTGAATTGACAAAAGGATTTGAAAATTTTTGAATTTTCACAAAATGGCAGATGTTGAAAGTCAAAGTTCTTTATTTGACTAAAATTTCACTACAAAAATTCTAACTGGGTCTGCCCCCTTAAATAAAATATCGTATTATATACATTTTATACGATTATTTATGACTATAGGCTATATTATTTATGACGAAGTCTACTAATGCCGCTAGCGGGCAATAGAGAACGATTGAACGGATTAAACTCTATTTTTATTATTTTTTAATACCACAATTTTTTTTAATAAACAAATATCATTTAATTTAGCGGTGTGCATATAATATAAATAGCATAGCATAAAACGTACAGTGTATTTTTTCTATTTTTAATTAGGACGTGTAATAATAAAATAATTAATTCATTTACATTGACAGCATAACCTCAAACTATAACGCTGATGATCTTACAATGTTGCTCACCACGAGCACTCGCATCAACATTATTTCTAACTCCACCCCCTTTCACATAGCCTATAGTGTAGTTAACCATGTTGACCTTTCTATTTTCAATTAAAAGCGAGCCTATTAAAAATGACAGTTCACCAAAAGTGTTCTTTTTGGCCACATCAAGCGCTGGGATCGATTTCGCTTCCCCCACGGTTTGGTGTAAATTTTTCGAAACACAATTTTTCGAATCACAATTTTTCGAAACACAATTGTTCGAAACACAATTTTTCGAACAACATTTTTCGAAACACAATTTTTCGAAACACAGTTTTTCGAAACACAATTCTTCGAAGGAACAATTTTTCGAATGAACAATTTTTCGAAAAATTTATAAAAGCGCGTGGTGCTATAAAGGCAAATGCATGGAAAAATATCTTGTGTATGAATTGATAAAATATATAAGAGTAGAATTTTTCAATTCATTTAAAATTAAAACTATACATATGCCTTTATGAGCCCCGCTCTTTTAATGATCTTAGTCATACAAACCTAAGAATTAAGTGATAACTGAATATTAATTTTTAACTTTTCAGTGCATTTTTAATAAAAACCAGTTTAAAAAATATTTTTTATTAATTTTTATTTAAAATAATATACCTGCCTAAGTTTTTTGAGATTATTGAAAATTATGCTGGATCCCTGTAAATGTAATATTACCTTTATGTAACCTAACCTAACCGGGCACTAACCTAATCTACTCTAAGCAAAACTAACTAAAACTAACCTACCCTAACCGGGACTCACGTAATGTATTCTGACCTAACCTAAACTCTTTATTCTTTTTCATTTCTACCTTTATCAAATTTTGTGTAAAACTTAATTTAAAAAACCCAAATCCAAAACTTATTTTTTTCGAAAAATTGTTCATTCGAAAAATTGTTCATTCGAAGAATTGTATTTCGAAAAATTGTTTTTCGAAAAATTGTGTTTCGAAAAATTGTTTTCGAAAAATTGTGTTTCGAAAAATTGTGTTCGAAAAATTGTGATTCGAAAAATTGTGTTTCGAAAAACTCGCCGGATACCTCCCCCACTACCTACTTTGCACTGAGTAAACACATACCTGATCATATTTCTGCCGTAACTCCTGTTGCTCTTCTAACAAACGTGCATTTGTTTCCAGTAACCCTTCGAGTCCTTGTTTCATCCCGGCAAGCCGCGTGTTCCTGTCCAAGTAATATCCGATAAACTCTACGCTGAACGCCGGGGGAATGTGCCACTTTTTTCTAACGTCGACGAGCGCGGCGATTTGACTTTCCTGTAACTCCAAAGCTCCTGTATCGATCCCCATCAAGTTAGCTTTCAGCAGAAGTTTCCGACATGCCGAAGCACTAGTGGTTAAAAGTCGTGGCATTTTCTGTGTCGGAACTGGAAATCAAATAAAACTTTCTAGGTAATCGAATAAAATAACACTGGTCAACAGCCATTTTGGCGCAAAGTTAACCCTTTGTAGCCTCATGTGACATTTCTGTAACAAACTTCAATAATCCCGCTAATATACGTACTAAATATATTTACAGTTTCTGGAAAACCGGAAAAAGTCAGGGAATTTGGTTGGAAGTCAGGGAATTTTTATAAAAATGCAAAATCACACAAATTCTCGCAAATATTTAAAGAGCGACGTTTTTTTTTTTAGGTTTTTTATCTATATTTTAAAAATAAAAACAGGGAAAAACGGTAAAAAGTCTCCTGGAAAACCGGGAAAAGTCAGGGAAATTTGTTCCAGAGAAATACTGGTCACCCTGATTTAGTTCATTCAAATATGTGTAACACTACTGTAACATACCACTGAATAACTTAGTATCATGTAAAATTCACAGATGGCATAACCTATTGACTTACGTATTATTACATAACTATTGGCAGTTAGGCTGGACCAGATCAGTTACTGGCAGATTTGGGTAGAAAAAAGAATATGTTGTAAGTTTCCCCAGTTTACTAGCATTTCACAAACAATTTGCGAAAAATGCGGTGTAGCATTATGCTACAACAAACAAAATAATTGTTTCAAATTCTGTCATTCCCAAAAAGGTCAAATAAATAGTTAACAATAAATATTTTGAAAAGGGTTAAGAGAATGTTTTCTTGGGTATTTTTGGTTAACCCGACCAAGTCATTCATTATTGACCATAATTTGGACAATTTTTATACAATTGTTTTGAAATTTTGATATGTCAAATGGCAGACATAAGGCTATGTTTCTGACAATTTTTGTTATAATTCAGTGGAAATTTCGTAAATAACAGCACGCCAAAGTTTGCAAAATGACCAATTTTCCATGAAAAATCAATGTTTTTTTGTTGAATGTGTTTTTTTTCATTTTCTCGTGGAAAATGTACTTGAAAATGTTGTGAAATGTTGCATGTTTGAAAAAACGATTTTTTCAAATTATCTCAAAAACCAGACCTAGGAAAAAAACTATGGTCATTTTCGGATTCAGCGAGTCAAAAATACCCAAGAAAACATTCTCTGAACCTTGCGCTAAAAAAAATTTTTTTTTTGTAGACTAGTGTAATCTCTACGAACTTTTGTAATTATTTACATACCCCAAGGTGCAGATTTTAAAGATTTGTGTGCCAAGTATTTTTGTCTGTATTTATTAAGCTTCCGTCGTATTCTCATTTGTTCCGGAGTATCGCTGTGTCCTTCTTGTTCGTGCTGTAGTCTTCTTTGGTAAGTACGAAGCTGTAATGCTCGCCAGTTATTTTTACGCTTTCTAACTAACGTTTTATCTGAGTGCAATTTGCAGTGTGCATAAAACGGATCAGCTTGATCTACTTCTTCTGAATGGGCTTCAGATAATAATCCTTCTCGTTGAGCACTGAAACAGTTTTTTTTTTGTCAATTTAAAAACATTTTGAACACTTTTTTCAATATTAATTTCTCTATTTACAAAAGGAAGACTTCTCGCTCATTCACTCACATAATAAAGTTCCCTCGCTTCCACACAAGTTAGATTAATTTTTTAAAATATATTTTTTTTGACTGATTTCTAGTAGACGAGAGACAAGGTCAGATTTTTCAAATGGGTTTTTAATGTTTTATTATTTATAATAGTTAATAAATTTGTAATGAAGAATTACCAATAGAAAATAAAAAAATAAATTTGAGAGATATTAAAATCAAACTAGCCCGTAATAGGCACTTGAACATATTTAATAAATTAAACATTAACCTTACGCCAATAGAATAACACATATACCCGCGCACAGTCTCTGGGACCAAAAGTTCTAGCGTCTGGTTTTTTATCTTTTTGGTTATGACAGCCTAGTAAAATGAATTTTTATTAGTAGTAAAGAATGTGTTGAACTGAATAAACCAAAATTATAGACAATATTTTGATTTTATTAGTGACTAACAATCTTTTATTACAGCTTCTGAAAAAAAGTTACTTTTTTTAACGAGCTACGAAAACTTGAAAAAAAAACTTTTTCTTAAAATAAAAACTAAAAATAACTCTAGAAACCTTAAGATAACAACATGAGGAATAAAATATTATAAACTATTCTCAACCAATATCTCACCATGCATTCGGAGCATACTCAAAAGTGTAACACCTATACCCGCATCGGTTTTAAAGACCAATTAATGTACTGGTACATGTCCTTTTTGCACGAATGTTTGCACTGCACTAAATTGAAGATCGCGACAAATCATGAAACTGTCTTAGCATTCTTCGTTATTAAAAAAAAATAAAAAAATGTAATCTATCGGTCTGACAGACCAATGCGCGGGTATAGGAAGGTTAAAAGTATTTTTTGAACTGGGAAATAATTACACTGCCGTGCAAAAGTCTTTGGACACTCATTTTTTTGCATATTGAAAATATAAAACTGAAAAAATGGTTGATAAAAAATCTTAAATGTTGATAAGAGTATTTAATTACAACTTTTGTAATAATCCCAGCATATCTAAAATACAGCATTTACAATTTTCCATAGTAAGGAAAATTTTTGAATTATATGCCTGAAAGGTCAGGTTTACTCAAGTTGAAAGTATTAGTTTATATATTCTAGGGATGTGAAAAAATAATCGATTATGGAAATAATCGATTTTTTAAAAGTAAAAATCGATTTTAATACGTGATTTTATTTTTATAAATAATCGATTTTACATGCTAAAATAAAAACCGATTAATTAAAAATCGATTTTTTATGTACAATGTCACATCCCTATTTATGTATTCATATTTTAAATTATAATTAGGGTAGGAGGTAAGTATAACTATCAGTTCTGAAATACGACAATTAGAATTTTAAAATAAAATAGTACACACTTTACACACATTGGCGCTGATTTTATCATAAAAACATGTCATTTGCCTTATTCAAACAACAGGGGATATAATAGAAAAGTACCAAAAAAAAATTCTTTTCATTTTTTTAACGAGTTACGAAAATTTTTACTAATTATTTGAACATGTTAATAATCAAAATATGTGAAAATTATTTACTTACCACGTAACATGAAAATATGTTCTACACATCCCTGCATCACAACCGATACAAACACCGGTCCTCGAGAAGCGCTCCTCCTCGCACAACGAGCATGTGCGGGCACCCCACCGACTGTACGGCATCTCGAACAGTGTCACGCTGGTCAGCTGATCAACCTCTCCAAACGCGACCCCCGGGACATACAACGCACACACCAAGTGCACCCACTTGCCCACGTCGGTCTCTTTAAAGATCCCACCAGAATTCGGACACAACTCGCACGTAGGATTTGTCACACCCGCACGGCAGGCTTCACAAAACCAGGGCTCTGTAGAACAGCTTGAAGTCGTGCTGGAAATACTGGCCGTGTCTGAGACTCCGTAACAGCCTTCGTGAACGGTCACACCGCACCCGTCGCATTCAACGATCTCGTTGGTGTCGTCACTACGGTCCCCGAGGCACCCGCAGCATATTAGTACTTTCAGCGCTTTCTCGTCAAGCTGCTGAAGTTTCATATTAGCTTGTTTGATTACATCGCGCACAGATAATTTTAAATTGTTTTCCGGTGGGATGTAAGAATCGACTGAGTCGGCCTCAGAGTCCTCTTCATCGGAACCGGAATCTTTATCTACGGTGTCGATAGAATCATCGTCGCTTGCTTCGGCATGATCTTCTATACGAAAGTCAGAATCATCTGAACTTTCTTCTAAATCAAAGTCAAGAAGTGAAGTTTGACCCTCAACTGGTTTTATTTTTCGCTTTTTTGGATCTCTTTCAACTGAAAAATAAATATTTTATACAGAATAAATTAATTTACAAGAAAAAATTACGATTTAAAATGAACGCCGGTTATGGACATATTTTAGGTTATATTCACTCAACAGACAAAAGAGTTAAATAATTACTTTTTTTTAGTACTTACATGTGGAATTCATTGTTGAAAAGTTACAGTAACATGTAATAAAATAGTTTGTTTTATTGTAGTGATTTATTTCGAGTACTAACAACAATTAATGTAAAAATTAGAAACTAATATTTTTCAAAGGAATGTGTCAATAATCGAAGTTTTCGTTTACAACATGGCAGGATTGGCAGGGTAGAATCCTGTACGCTTAGCGGGAGATTTAAATAAACTGTAATATTTATTGCTTCCTTTTTATATTCGAGGGATCATTTTTCAATGAGGAAAACATTTTGTTCTTTGATTTCAACATTTTTTCTTGATCTTTCCGTGTCTGTGTCTGTCCCTTGAATCTCGTCACAAGCATAAGTTATGAAAATATGAACCACTGAACCGATATTGTCTCAGTCAACAAATAAAAGTTTTTGGAGAGGTGTCTGTAGTTTATTTTTTACGGTTCCGTAGAAAACTAGAAATCCTTATAGTTTAGCTGTCCATCAATCTGTCTATATAAATTTTAGACCTATTAAAATTAAATTTGTAATACGGATGTAGATTGTTGACCAGGGCCGTAACTAGAGGCTCGGAAGCCTCGGGGCAGCAAGTAACCGTGGGAGGTCTCCACTGTAAAATATAAATTGAAGACCTTTTATTTTTTTTCGTTACTACCTTAGTGTTTTTTCATGTTATTAATTGTAATGATGAGATTTTTTAAAAAACAATTTTTTTGGCCATCTTTAGAATGTCATTTTTTTTATTTACTCCATTGAGAAGGGTGTCTTTAAATAGGTTTCCTAAAATGCAACAAGAAATTTATTAGGATCTTTTGACTGTAACCCTTCCCAGGAAAAAAACGATCAGATCCAATTGGGTCCAAATTTTTTCAGATCTGTAAAATGGTTATCCAATTGGATCTGATCGGATCCAATCAGATCTGATAATAGCGGGCAATTTTCAGATCTAATTAGATCTGATTAGATCCAATTTGATCTGATTGGATCCAATTTGATCTGATCAGATCCAATTGGATCTGAAAATTGGTCACTTTATCAGATCTGATTGGATCCGATCAGATCCAATTGGATCTAACCAGATTTGAATTAAAGAATAACTTGTTGTTCTACTGAACAACTCATCATTTAATATTTATAAGAAAAAAATATTATTTCATTACCTACCTACGTTTATATAAACTGGAAACATGCTTCTCTGGCGAGAGGTAATTTGCGATTTTTTGGATCCAATCAGATCAGATTGGATCCAATTGGATTTAAAATCTAATATAAAAATTTTCATCAAAAATAGCATCAGATCTGATCAAATCCGTAATTTGGCCCATTCAGATCTGATAAGATCTAATTGGATCAAATTTCAGATCTGCTCTGATCCAATTAGATCTGATCGCTTTTTCCTGGGTTTAATCTCCTCCCATAGCATGAAAAGTGTATACTCACTTTTTTTTCGCCTACACAAAGTCTGTTTGGGTATAATATTATAAACAAAATAAATTAGAACAACATTTTTTATTTGATACTATCCTATATTGCTGTAACAATATTTACAAAATTAAACATATAATATAATTACATTGTTTTAAACTAATAAGATTATAATATCAGATAATAAATTTATATTTTTGACAAATAAATATGAAAAATGACAAAAATTAAATACCTATCTATATCTATGTATGTATATACAGGGTGAGTCATATCAGGTGGAACAAACTTAAACCGTTGATTGAGAAAAATATTTCAAGTAAAAAAGTTCATATAAACATGTGTCCGGAAACTCTTCGTGGGGGAGCTACAGACTCCCAAAGATTTTGACTAAAATTGGTTTTTATTTAATATCTGGAGAACCCATTATGTTACAGCAATGAAAATTAATACCTGGGGTAGTAATAATACGTGTTATCGATTTTCCGTATCAAACAATGGTTATTTAAATCAGGGATGTATGAGGCCTGTGGGCCCTCTGATTTTATCTAGTATTTTTTGTTCTTCACTTTTTTCTTTGGTATTTTTATAAGGTCATATGATACAAAATACACATACATATACATTGTTAAGTTGTCATAAGATCAACCGTTTACGAGAAATACGATGGGGAAGATAGTTTTGCAGAATTTAACTTAATACGGATGCTAAAAATTTCACAAAATAAATTTATATTCTTGTTCTAATACTTAAAATAAGAAAAATAGTTGGTGTAAATATTCTTATTAATATGACTCCTCATAGATTATAGCCAGTTTTATTACTTTAATTCGTGCTTGACTAAAAAACGAAACTAAAAATTGTTATCTGTTGTTAAGGATGCATTTTTGTAGGTATATTTACATACACATTTATTCTTGTTTTTAATTATAGAACAAGAATATAAATTTATTTTGTGTAATTTTTAGCATCCGTATTAAGTTAAATTCTGCAAAATTATCTTTCACATCGTATTTCTCGTTAACGGTTGATCTTATGGCAACTTAACAAAGTATATTTATATGTATTTTGTGTCATATGACCTTATAAAAATACCAAACATAGGAAAAATTGAAGAACAAAAATACTAGATAAAAATCAGGGGGCCCACAGACCCCATACATGCCTGGTCTATATAACCATTGTTTGATACTGGAAATCGATAACGCGTATTATTACTAATCCAGGTATTAATTTTCATTGCTGTATCTCAATGGGTTCTCCAGATATTAAATAAAAACCAATTTTAGTCAAAATCTTTGGTAGTCTGTAGCTCCCTCATGAAGAGTTTCCGGACAAATGTTTATATAAACTTTTTTGCTTGAAATATTTTTCTCAATCAACGGTTTAAGTTTGTTCCACCTGATATGACTCACCCTGTATATAAATTGTGAACAGATTGAAAATAACAAATCGATTTTTATGTATCTATATAATAAAGTATAACAATATAATATTACAAAAATGCGGAAGAAGGTAGGCCCCCTTGCTAATCTCTCCGCTGGTGACGCCACTGTTGCTCTCCAATGACTCATAGTCAAGATATTTTTAGGATTTCAGGAATATGGTAGGGATTCTGCAGATTGGATGTCAAATTAGATGGTGTATAAAGGCCTTTACGATTGAATTTAATTTAGATAGTTTTTGGATTTATCACAAGCCACCTAGTTGACCTAGTCCATAATACAAGGGTGGATCGTAATACTACTTAGGGGCCTACCTTATGATCGGATTTTTTTAAATTTTAGATTTTTTTTTCACAATATCGTCTATTATTCTCATCTGAGGTTGGGGGCATTTTGTAAACCATGGGGCCCTGGGCTGCAGCACAAAAAGCTATTAAGTAGGTCCGCCCCTGCCATAATATGAAGCTGTTACGAAATAAGCGGTGTCCATCTTGAATTAAATTTAATTTTCGTCATTTTCAATGCATATATCTCATATATAGGCGTCGGTTGAAAAAATTATTATATTCATAACGACCTTCTATACAACGACCGCCCCATACAACGACTGAAAAACTGTTCTATATAGCGACCGATTTCATAACGCGAAATTTAAATTCACCAATTGACGTTTATGTTAGCAGTGCGGGGCGACGACGTGTCGTTCTATAGAGCGGTTGAAAAACCTATACCGTCGTTAAAAAGAGCGGTAAGTGATTAAATAAATACATATGTTTCAAATTATAATTATTCGGTATGTAAGAGAGATGGTGGTTCCAAATAGACGTTTTTCTGTTATTGAATTTTGAAAAAAAACAATTGATGTTTAATTTAAGATCTGAATGACACGCCACTGACTTTATGGAGCTCATTTTCGCGGAGCACATTGGTAACAACATTATGTAGCATGTTGTGAGTCTTAAAACTTTCTTTGTATAAGATATTCTGAGAATGTGCCTATATTCATGCTCGGTTTCACAAACAATAGTTACCTCTAGCTATTTGGTAACTATGGATTCGATTCATCAGAACAATTAAACAGTTTATAAGTTAAAACTGTAGATAACTGATATTTGTTAAACCGGGCATTATTGTTGAAAATTTAATTAAGATACAACTCTACAATAATCTATAATAACAGTCTAAAAAAAATCTTAAAACATGCCAATTTTAGGTCCAAGCAAATAGATCCCCCTCTTTTATTTATGTACCCTAAAAATAATAACTTTTAACCCTTAATTGGTATATTTAATTTTATAATCGTAATAACTGGTCGGCCCCATGATACTTGTAAAGCTGGGTTTCCTAATAATATGGACCTCTGGGGGTCTATGGAAATTCAAAAGGGGTCTATGAGTCTGTATGTTTTGAAATTCGATGTTTTTTATGCAGTGCAAGAGTTTAAAAACAGTTCAAAGAGCAAAAAAGGTCATTTACATTTTTCAATTCACAAATAATTACAGGAGGGATTTTTGAACTTTGTCATTCCTTCAAAAGGGGTCTACGTGTAAAAAAAGGTTGGGGGCCCCTGTTGTGAAGGGTTAATATTTGAACCACAGCTTACATTTACTATCTCAGAGTTTAAATATTTTCATTTATTTATGATATAAATATTATTATAATCAATCTTATCTTTAAAAAATATAAAATATGTTAATATAGACCCACACACAACAGAACAAAATATTTTAAATCAAATACAATTTTCCTATAATTTTTTTTATAAATTTTTCTTAGAAAAAAAGAAACCTAAAGAATAACAGTTTTTCCCTGTACATCCCGGATTATTATTATAAAATATTTTTACTCTCTGAAACTGTAATAATATAATTTTGCAGTTAATCCACAAAAGTATCTAGGGTGACCAGGTCTCCGGTTTTGACCCGGAGTCTTAGGGTTTGTATACTGTCTCTCCGGGCTTCGGGTTTTGTTACAATTTCTCCGGGTTTGGTAAAAATAATGAGAACCAAAAAAATTAGAGGTATGTTAAAAAAGGTCTTTATGTACTAAGGCCTATTTCACACATATACGGTTTCATTCGGTTCGGTTCGTTTTCGGTCGCTGCCGACAAGTGTGAAACGATGATTCAGTTTGTATTCGGTACCTAATAGAAACCGTACAGAACTGAATACTCCCTCCACACGGACAGATTTCATCAGGTTTCAATTGGTGTCCAGGGAACACAAAGCAATGAACGCGTTCACACATACTCGGTTTAGTTTTGGTTTTAACCTGATAGCGAGTGTTATTTTTTTTAAGTTTTGTCGCGGATTTTCTAATAAAATGAGCGGTTTCTAGATGTTGATGTGGATCGTCTTCATGCTCTTTAGCTTCGGGAAAATAGTGTAGAATGCTCCAAATTCCTGCTGTAAAGTGATGAGAGGGTGCTCGTAATGAATTCTATTGTTCCTCCTTCATTTTTTAATTTTTTTATAGAGAAACAACATGGCAACAACTTGCTTTCTCTCCATGATAACTACTGAGTTTACGGAAAAAAATAAAACCTAATATAAACCGTATGAGAACCGTGTATGTGTGAAAGGGTTTGATTCGTTTTCGACTGAAACCGAAAACGAACCGAACCGAATGGAACCGCGTATGTATGAAACAAGGCTAACGCGGGTAATTTTTTTCTCAGGGTTTGTCAGGGTTGGCGTAATATAAAATCAGGGTTTACATAAAGAGTATCAGTAAACATTAATACAGTTTCAGACTGTAAAAATATTTTATAATGATAGATTGTACAGAAAAAAAACTGTAATTCTTCAGGTTTCTTTTTTCCGTGTACAATTATTTAATAACAAAATCTCCAACTTTTATTACACACATACAAAACAATTCATATAAAATATATATCTAACAAAAAACACTTATTTATACTTTTCATGATCCAAATAATGATCTTCAGGTAACTTATATTGAGCAGAATTAGCAGCATTCGCTAAACAAACGTCAAGAGGCAGGCCCGTATTAAGTGATGTTCCTAACGCAGCTTTGACTGCTTCACTATCGATTGTACGCAGTTCACTGGCCCATCCAAAAGCGGCTGCCACTCGTATGAAGATAGTTGAGCATCCTGTACCGTAAGTACCGTACTCTCCTGTTTGATAATCCCAAGGGAGCAAGTAATGGTACTGAGGCCAGAATGTCTTTGTCAGTACGAAAACTAAATTGGTGTCGGCTGGGTATCTGAAATGTTAAATGTATTGAGGTTACTTATTGCATAATATATTCAAGGTTATATTTTTGTGTATATCTCTACTATACAATTAGCAATATCGATAGGTACTTATTATAACTAGTTTTTTATTCGTGTGAAGCATGATGCATATAATAAGGAGGGTCAGTAGCGTACGCAGGGGGGTGTTAGGGGGGGTTAGAACCCCCCCCCATGACATCTGTGATCTTTATTTTCAAACCAATATTTGCAACATTTATTTTGGAGACTTTTTTTTTTTTTTTAGTCATTAAAAATTTCAATTTCAAAGATAATTTTTTTTTTCTCTTTGAAAACCCCCCCCATGACACAATCCTGCGTACGCCACTGAGGAGGGTGAACTATATATCTCCGAGTTGAGTAATTTCTCGTGTTCGGACCGATGCGCAACCGTATAAGGGGTTACATACAGTTAGAATTTTCAAAAAAATCGTTTTTTTTTAATTTCATTTTCGTAATGTACATATATTTAGGTACATACACAGAAAATTTCAAGTCAATCCGGCGATTATTTTCGAAGTTACACGCATATTTGTAAATATGTCTCTGAGCGTTTGAATGTAGGAGGTCGGAGCGGCAGCGCGTTTTTCTCAGATCTGTGTTTTTAAAGTCGGTGACCACGATTCCTCGGAAACGGCTGAACCGATCAGTCTCATATTTTAACATAAGTTTCTTAAGTATATTTTTTAGTAATTAATCGAAAGTTTTTTCTCACCGATAAATATAGGTATATTTTTTTATGAACAATTTAAGGTCAAAATTTTTGTCAAAAATCTATTTTTTTGAGAACCCGCCATTTTCTCAAAAAATTGTATTTTGCTTATTCCTTCGATTAAGTACAAGAATATACATTACTTTAACGAAATCCGTTTGGGTTTTTTATTTTAAATGATCCAGTCCAGAGATATCGTGGTCACCGCAAGGCTCCTTTTTTGAGAGGACCTCCTGGAGAACAGCTGTAGCCGCTTTCGAAATTATTATTTTTACAAATAAAAAATGTTAAAATACAATTGAATCGGTGAGTGAAAGAACAATACAAGTGCCAAAAATGGCAATTTAAACTGAGATAGACAAAATGTTTAAAATTCATAGCTCTATCACATAGCAAAATAATAATACATCGACCAACATCGTACGTGCGACGGGGGGTAGTTCAATTGTTTTTACAATTACTTTTACCTTACTTTTCTGACGAAATCCTCGAATTTTACTACCATATTATTTCTTGGAAAGTCAAAAATGAAGATTCTGAGTAAAAATTACAAATAATTTTTTTTGTAAAATAACAAAAAATAAAATAATAAAGCCGAAAATAAAGCAATAAAAAAAAATTAGCAATTTTTTTTTAATTGAGTGAAAGAACAGTATAACTGCAGGTTATTTTTTTTTCAAATATCTTTTTTTGCAATTTTTTTTAAATTTATTAATGTACGTATTATTATCGGTTAACATAAGTTCTATAATGTCACAATACATAATTAGACCAAATAACCCATAGTTCTCCTTTAAAACAGTGTTTTTCTTTTTTCTCAAAATGGTCATTTTGGAGATATATCGTTCTTTCACTCACCGATTCAATTAAAAGTTACCAGAATATGTGTACAAATCATTAATAAATTTAAAAGTCTTCTCTTAAAAAATTCTTGAAAAAAACGTTTTTTTGGCTTTCTGGCTGTATGTAGGTAACCCCATAAATCGACAGAGCGGTGACTGCGCACAAAGTAAATTTCTTACTTCTGCGCAGAGTATCACCGCCCACTCCAGGTTCCGCTTTTTGGCCTACCTTCCAGTCGAGTTTAACCTCCTTATTTTATACTTCATGATGTCATGTTTCATTTATTGAACGACATCTGTCGATTTGAAAGGTAACATACTGTTAAAATTACGAATTATATATGGTATGTAACTCTACTTTTCACAATCCACACTAATATTATAATGGCGAAAGTGCCTTTGTCTGTTTGCTACCTTTTCACAGCTAAACCGTTTAACCGATCTTGATGAAAATTAGCAGGGAATAGCTTGCATCCTGAGAAAGGACATGGACTACCTGTATCTCGAAAATTTATTAGATAAAAAAATGGGCGTGACATTTGTACACGCAATAGGTTATACTTTTTTGGTGTAGAAATGCGAAATTAAAAACCTGTTTTATCGACTATATTATATCATGAAATCTGTAATATCACGCAGACGATGTCGTGCGGGTATCAGCTTGTTTATTTATAATAACAATAAGTAAAAGATATAGGTATGTATGTATATTTATAAATTGTGAACAGATTGAAAATAACAAATCGATAACTTTCACTTTTTTGCAAATTTTTGCAGTTAATACTTTTGTAGATTAGTAAAAATGTCAGAAAACAGAAATATTAATTTATTTTTATAAAATCATGAAGAATAGAGACAGGAGTATAAACTATGTATCTTTGTAATACAATAAATTTTATGTGTCAAAATATGACTCCCGAAGTGGGTGGTCTCTCGGGCTGGACCGTTGTACAGTAGTTTACTGCGCAACCGTATAGTTGTGTGTGTACCGCAATGTACAGAGTGGTGACTGCCATAGGTGGGCATGAACTCGTTAATCCGTTAATCGTTAATTAACGAAGTTAACAAAATGCTTAACGGATTAACTTTTAAGTTAACTCAAAAAAATGTTAACACTTTTGTTAACTTCCGTTAACTTTAGTCCGTTACATTGGTTGTTTGATGAAAAGAACATAAGAAAGTTGTCGAAAAAAAGGTCTTCAAACATTTTGGATGGTTAACTTTTTAACGATTAACTTTAACTTTCGGTTAACTTTTACTTCCGTTATATTTTTAGAATTTTAACGGTTAAACGGTTAACGAAGTTAATTATTTATTATCGGATTAACGATTAACGAAGTTAACTTTTCGGTTAACTGTGCCCACCTATGGTGACTGCGTACAAAGTAAATTTCTTACTTCTGCGCAGAGGTCCAAAAATGTGAATCTCCTGTATCTAATCTTCATGTACAAAATTTTTATTTATAAAAAAATAGAGGACCATCTGTTGGTTTTCTTTTTAAAGTGCGTGTTATTTCGACATTGGCAACACTGTAGTACAGTGGCGCCGCTAGAAAAAATGACGGATTACGAATTTTTTAAAATTGTATAGAATTAAACGGTGATAGCCCTCCAAAAAATATAAACTTTGACCTATCCATCAAAACAATCCAAATGCAAAAGGTTTCATTAAAATCAGTTCATAGAGGCCCGATTTTATCATTTTGAAGTTTTTCAGTCTAACTACAGTAGACTATTAATGATATTTAGAATTGTTGAATTTTTTTTAAGAAATTGAAGCCTTATATAATCTCTAAAACTTTTATATAGGTAGCTACCTTTAATAAAATCAGATGCTAAGTAAATAACTATCATAATCATAATTGATATAATATAAAGGGTTATTAATAAATTACGTCACATGTTAAGGGTTGAGGGGATTTACAAAGTATGAAATGGTGTGATAAGAGAGGAGGGATCACAAGCTTTGTGACGTCACATCTAAAAAATCAAAACAATAAATTTGATTTGAATTCTGAGACCAAAAATGGTAAAATTTCATATAAATAAAAATAGTATAAACAGCCAAGGAAATAATATTTCTTCTGTTTTTTCCGTTGATTTTGAATACTTAATTATTGTTTCGAAAGTATGACGTCACAGCAGGGGTGTCATACGAATGTGACAACCTGTGACAAGGTCGGAGGAGAGGTTAAAAAACATGGCATTTTTGACGTAATTTATGAATGGTTTCTAATGTGATTTTTGATTTTTTTGTATTTAACTTGAACTATTAAAGAGTGTCATAATCATACATACGTAGTATATACATAGGTATGCATTTTTATATGAGTTATATTTACAATTTAATAGCAAGGGTGGAAGTATTTATATAAAGTCTTGTAGCAAAACAGGAAAGCAGTATTTTTGTACTTTAAGGTTGTTGTTCACTAAAATCGATCACTACAGAATTTGTTAAAATTTTAATATTGTGTTAAGTAAGCTAGTTCGCATTTGTAAAAAAAATTTCAGGTCAGTTTACCATTTCGTTTATTAATTATAAACGTGCAAAGTTGGCCTCTTATACATTGCAAGCATAGGGATCCACTTGGAATTCGATATTCGTTTAATTCGTGTAGTAAAACTAAACGTCAGATTTCAACCAAAAACGGATATGTTATAGATTGGTAATTAGGGAATGTGTATATAAAATTTTAGAATGATTTACCATCTCCTTAAATAATTATTAATTTTTAACTTTGATAAATTCTCGAACACATGACGTAAATATACGATATGGCAACAGCGCATTCGGCGCGCTCTTTGAAATATAAAAACGTTGTATTGTCAACTGACGTGCGTTGTAAATAGCAAGTGATTATTGATTCCATTTAATGTTTTTATTTATAATAATAATAGTTACTATTGTTATTATAATTATTACTATTGTCAGCAATAGTAATAATTATAATATTGTTAAAAATAAATCTTCTATTCTTGTATTATATTGTAAATTGTTGCCAGATCTATTTGTTCTTTTTTACCGACATATCAAAACCCTGTAGTTCATGCTAAATTTCGCTAGATGCCACGACTTTCAGTGAACAACAACCTTAAGAATGTTTTAATGTTCCTAGAAAAAAAGGACATGTTTTATTTTCCCCATTACATTGAACGATATTTTACGATAGCACCATCTGACGTCCTACTTTAAACCCTAGTTAAAACACTTTTCGCTATCTCGTAAAGTTTCCCAAAAAATCAGTGTAAAATTGATATGACACACTAATGTCCGGTATTATAAAGGACCAAGCAAATTTGCTAGCTAGCAAGCACTTTCAAATGAGATATCAAACTTATATGACAGTTCTCAGTAAGTTGGTTTTTACCGTTTTTTACGCAAGGTTAGTAAATACACTTTAGTAAATATACTTTACATACCTTTTATTTTTACTTCCTATGAAACTATCTATATAAAACTTCAAGAGAACTGTCATATAAGTTTGATACCCCATTTGAGAGTGCTTGCTAGTTGGCAAATTTGCTAGGTCGTTTATAATACCGGACATTAGTCCATAAAAATTACCTTTCCAATACTCTCATGTCCGGTATTATAAAGCAGCTAAAAAAATTTAGTTAACAAGCACTTTCAATAGGGTATTAATTTGTTTTACAGACACTTACATTTATTTTGCAATGTAAGATTTAAAAAAAAATAAAAAATAAAATTGTAAGCAGCCAGGGGTACAAACATTGTAAGCCTTGTTTCACACATACGCGGTTTCATTCGGTTCGGTTCGTTTTCGGTTTCAACCGAAAACGAATCAAACCCTTTCACACATACACGGTTCTCATACGGTTCATATTAGGTTTTATTTTTTTCCGTAAACTCAGTAGTTATCATGGAGAGAAAGCAAGTTGTTGCCATGTTGTTTCTCTATAAAAAAATTAAAAAATGAAGGAGGAATACTAGAATTCATTGCGAGCACCCTCTCATCACTTTACAGCAGGAATTTGGAGCATTCTACACTATTTTCCCGAAGCTAAAGAGTAAAGAGCATGAAGACGATCCACATCAACATCTAGAAAATCGCTCATTTTATTAGAAAATTCGCGACAAAACTTAAAAAAAATAACACTCGCTATCAGGTTAAAACCGAAACTAAACCGAGTATGTGTGAACGCGTTCATTGCTTTGTGTTCCCTGGACACGAATTGAAACCTGATGAAATCTGTCCGTGTGGAGGGAGTATTCAGTTCTGTACGGTTTCTATTAGGTACCGAATACAAACTGAATCATCGTTTCACACTTGTCGGCAGCGACCGAAAACGAACCGAAAACGAACCGAAAACGAACCGAATGAAACCGTATATGTGTGAATAGGCCTAATACAGGCTATTTGCATGTTGACGGGCGGCGCGATTGAGAAAGGGACTAACTTTAGTCATTCTCGGTCGTGCATCCTTCGCATATACAGAATGATTTTTTTTCTTCAGTTTTGGCGTTACGGTGGGTCCCGTACAGCCACGACTATGCTAAACTATTTTTATTTTTATTTTGAATATAGTATTGATATTGTTTAATTATGTTTTTGTTAGATTTATTTACCTGAGCATTTTTTCTTACTTGTTTACTTTGTCTTTTATTTATACAGGGTGATTTACAACTAGTGTAAAAAAATTTAACAGCAGATCGAGGATATTATTTTCAGCAAAAAAACTTGTGTGAACATTATCCGAAAATTCTTCGTAAGGAAGCTACAGCCTTTCAAAGATTTTGCTTAAAATTAGTGTTTATTTAATAACTAGAGAACCCACAGTGATACAGTTATGAAAATTGATAACCGGTTTAGTATTGATAAGTGTTATCGATTTTCACTATCAAACAATAGTAATTTAGACCAGGGGTGTATGAGGCCATTAGGCCCACCCATTTTTATCAAGTATTTTTTTGTTCTTTATTATTTTCCTGAGTTGGGTACCTGTGAAAGATTATATGACACAAAACACACAAAAAATACTTTGGTCATTTATTATAGGACCAATTGTACTAAATACGGATGCTTCAAAATACCCAAAATAAATTTATATTCTTGTTCTATGATTAAAAATAGGAAAAAAATAGTAAAAACAAACTCCAAATTCTTGTCATCATAGACTTATAGCAGGATATAACCGTTAAAAAATCATGTTAAAAATAATGAAACTATAAATGACTAGGTATTTGTTAATAAAAATGCAGTTTTAGAAGTATATTTATATTAACTTTTTATCTTATTTTAATCATAGAACAAGAATATAAATTTACTTTGTATAATTTGAAGATCCGTATTAAATAAAATTCTGTAATACTTTCTTTTTCTCAATATTACTCAAAAACTGTAGGTCTTATAATAAATTAATAAAGTATATTTTTGTGTGTTTTGTGTCATATAATATTCTACAAGTAACTAACTCAGGAAAATATTAAAGAACAAAAAAATACTTGATAAAAATCGGCGAGCCCATTAGGCCCACACACCCCTGGTCTAAATTATTAATGTTTGATACTGGAAATCGATGTCACGTATTAATGCTAGACTGAGTATCAAATTTGATTACTGTAGTATAAAGGGCTCTCTAGTTGTTAAATAAACATTAATTTTGAGTAAAATCTTTGAAAGGCTGTAGCTCCTTCACAAAGAATTTTCGGATACATGTTCACACAAACTTTTTTGCTTAAAATAACGTCCTCGATCTACTGTTATTTTTTTATACTAGTTGTAAATCATCCTGTATATGCAGATAGCATGTATAGTCTGTAAGTAGAGTTAAGGACGTATTGTTTCAAACCTGGTGGCTGTACCCTTGATTCCCGGGTTCGTAAATGTCTCCTGCCCTGATTACTCCAGGGTGACATCCTCATCCTTTGGTAATCCCTGTCTGGTGAAGGGTATGTGACGTTTAAATAACTGGCTGCATATTTTTCAATTAAAGCCATCAACAAAAAAAAATATTTTCGAATTTAGATTAGTATTACTTCAACTTATTATAATACAGTTGGTAACTCTGTTCGTATGAAATAATTTTTATAATATCACCACTGTTATAGTACCATTGATGTTAACTTAACGCGCGTGCGAGAAAAATTTGAAATAGTTCATAAAAATTAAAATTAGGTTTGATAGTTTATATGGTATCAGTCAGTGGTGCACCCAGAAAAAAATCTTTTTTTTTAAATTTTGTTGTAATTTATATAATTTTTACTTCTTAACGTATAACAGTTGTTAAATTAAACAATACATATCGACAAATTCGGTGGGGGGGGGGAAGTTAACCCCTTCCCCCTCCCCTTGGGCACGTCACTGGTATCAGTGCTTGTTAACTAACAAATTTTGTAAGCTAACTTATAATATCGGACTCTCACCAACACGAACGTAAGTAGACAAAAAAATGTTAGTAAATATTATGTTATTTCACATATACAAGTATACTTACTATATTATTGAGAATCCTAAAAAAATGAAAATTGTATATATTTAAAAATAATTTATTTATAATCAATAATATAAAAAATATATACTAAAATAACATTTTATAAAGTTTTGTTAGTCACAATAAATATCTGAATTCCTTTATCAAAAATAATAATATATAGAAAATAATTCAATACCTATAGGTATAGGGCTAATTTCATACGAAAGAGCTGTCAGAAAAGGAGACTCTCCAGCTGACAATAAGCACATAGAAGAAGAAGAAGAAGAAGAAGAAGATGGTCTAATTTGTACAGTTTAAAAATATATTTTTTTTGAATGCAAAAAAATGTTTTTATAAATTTAAATATACAAATTATTTTGCCATTACTTTTTTTCAAAACATGAAAAATCAAACATCAAAATAAATGTATATTATTTTTATTGAACAAATGTTTAAATATTACCTATATTATATTATTGTAAAGATTTTCCAGATATTTTAATTATTTAATGTTAGTACAACAATATTATAGTTATTTACAAAAAAATTATACAGAGGATTTCAACAACTTACAATAAATACGTATACAGGGTGTTTTTTTTTTGCTCTGTCTTTATAACAGACAGTAATATTTGTATAGGGCTATTGGATATCTAATTTAAATTAAAATTATTTTTGTCAAAACATAAATTACTTTATCTTTAAATCAGCTTTACAAAATTGATTGTCTTAAAAACTTTTTTGGCAAATTATACAGTGTTTATAGTTTTGGGCATCCTGAAACCAAAATCGTTACCCAAATTGCTCATCACGTCAATTTATACTACTATTGCATAAAAATGACTATTTTGGTTATATTTATAAATATATAGGCAAGATTTTTTTAAGTTTTTGTCCACAACAGTAAGCGTGACATTTTTTTCGTTGAGATACACTAGTTTAAAGATTTTATTTTATTTGTCTCAACTAAAGGCCATTTGTGTAAAATAACATAATCGTATCTTTAAACTAGTATGCCTAGGTAAAAAAGTCATACAGTGAAAAGAATTTTATATTAAAAGGGAAAGTATTTGTTCTTCTGAACGAAAAATTGTCTGTTTGGTAATAAATTCATAAATATGACAAAAATCGTCATTTTGGTAGTTTCAATTTCGAATAACTCAAAAACCTGATATGATGGAGCAATCTGAGTTACGGATTTTGTTTCAGCATTCTAAAAACCTTCAAGATCACCTACATATTTATAATCTGTTTTATTTAAGTTTGAAGTGGTTGCCAGGGACTTGGCAGTACAAATCGCGAATCGAACCGTCAAATCTTCTGGCAACCACTGAAAACTTAAATAAAAAAGACTTAAAACTCTCTGGTATTAAAATTTAATCAAATTCTGTTTTATTTAAGTTTGCAGTGGTTGCCGGAGATTTGACGGTACGAATCGGGAATCCTACCGTCAAATTCCTCGGCAACTATTGAAAACTTAAATGAAACAGACTATAGGCAACATTCGTTAAAAAAATAAATGTAAAGTAGGCTACGATTTGACAAAAATAAAATAGAACGAAAAATATTTTTATTTCTCATCACAAGCAAGGTAAAAAAAAAACTAAAAAGTTTTGTGATTTTCGAAATAATTGCCTGTACATTTAAAACTGAATGAAAGTGATTTTTTCACCACATTTTGATGGTCTTCATTCAGAAAAAAATGCAAAAGAAGATTTACAAATGTCAAATTTAATTAATGTATTAAAAAAAGGGAAAATGAAAAATTGATATTTATGATAATATCCGTATGATACGTCGCTGATATTACGGTGCACATTTCTGCTGAGCATATTGGTAACAATGTTAGACAGCGTGTTATGATTTCTGCATCTTTCCTTGTCTAAGAAAACAAAAACAGAACAATGTCGGTGCCATATTTGAAACAGTTGAAAACCTCTGATTTATTAACTAAACACATAAACATGTAAAACAAATGCTACTCCCCCCGATGCATGCATACATTCATTAACCCAACCCCGCTTCGCTCCCGCAGCCAGGACTTATATTTTCCAATATTTTCATCCATATCGCGAGCAGAATACAGTTTAAATTTTATTTTTCTGAAAAAATAAAACAGTTTAATAAAACTGAAGTAAAATGATAAAAAGTAGATATGAATGAAATATTGAATGTGATTTTAAGGGGGGGGGGGGGGGAACCACTGTGACGAAAAAAATTTTTTTTTTAAGTATACAAGTTCGAAAATATCTAAAAAAAATTCCGAAAATTGCCTGAGTTACAGTTAATTTAGTAAGGCCAGATAACAAGGCCGGTTAAATGATAAAAATAGATATGAATGAAATATTGTATGAGATTTTAAGGGGAGGAAAGCCACTGTGACGAAAAAAAACGTTTTTTTGGTGCATTTTTTTAAGGATGAGGTTATTTGCACATACCGTATGTGCATGCAATTGGCTATTTGCACATACCACTAACTTAACGTAAACTAACCTACCCTAACTTAACAACCTAACCCTAACCTAATTAAGTACATAAAAAGTATGTGCAAATAGCCACACTGTTTTTTAGGGTTTCGTAGAAAACTAGGAACCCTTATAGTTTCTCCATGTCCGTCCGTCCGTCCTGAAAAATTTTGAGATAATAAGATGAAATTTGGTACACGGCCGTAGATTGATGACCCAAAAACAGAAATGATAAGATTTTTGAAAATAAATTTTTTTTAAACCCCCCTTTCATAAAATGAAAAGTGTTTTCAAAAAAAAAATTTCACCTACACCATTGAGTGGGGTGTCGTTAGAAAGGTCTCCTAAAATGCAACAAAAAATGTAACAGAAATTTTTAATTTTAACCCTTCGATCACGATGTATTTTCTCTCCAAAGTCATTAAAAAAGCGTCCCCCCCCCTCTATTTTCTAAACTATCAATTTAAAAAATCTGAAAAAATTTCAGAACGTAGATTTTAATTAGTACTTTCACTGAAAATTATAACGAACATTGTCAAAAATATTTTGGACCCCCCTTTCATAGACTGAAAATTGAACTTTCATTTTTTTCCCCACTTACCCTATTGAGTGGGCTGTCATTTAATAGGTCTCGTAAAATGCAATAAAAAACGTCAAATAACTTTTTGATTTTAACCCTTCAGTCGCGATATATTTGCTTTTTAATGTCGCTGTCAGAGCGTCCCCCCCTCTATTTTCTAAACTATCGATTCAAAAAATCTGAAAAAAATTCAGAATGTAGCTTTTAATTAGTACTTTCACTGAAAATTATAACGAACATTGTCAAAAATATTTTGGACGCCCTTTTCATAGATTGAAAAGTGAACTCACATTTTTTTCATTTACCCCATTGAGTGGGGTGTCATTTGATAGGTCTCCTAAAATGCAATAAAAAAAGTCAAATAACTTTTTGATTTTAACCCTTCAGTCACGAAAATTTTGAAAAATACTTTTTATAAATCGTAGTGAGAATGACTACGGAACCCTATCATGTGCGTGCCCAACACGCACTTGCTCGTTTTATTTAAATAATACGTGTTAGAAAATATGTAAAAAAATAAGTTAAAATTTCGAAAATTGCAGTTACAGTCAATTTAGTGGAAGCAGATATGACTCATTTTAAATGCGTTTACTTCGAATCAACTTTTTTCGACCTGGTTCCAGTGATTCCTCAAAATTAAACCGATTAAACATTATTTTTGTTCTAAAATTTGTAATTGCAGTGGCTATAAGTCTGCGCGTAGTCGATTTTTGAAAATATGTTATTTACTATTTTTAAAGTTCGCTAGAAAATAAATTGAAAAAAAAAAAAAACGGCTACGTGCAACCATAGCTACATTCATATAGATATTAATAAAAAAAGGATTGTGTGGTTTTATGAAACCACGGTAAAAGTGAAACTTTTTTTCACATTATAGACATATAACTAAAAATAACTAAAATCTTTTTTCCTTTTTCTATAAGCACGTGCTCTGTCGGCGTTCTGTTTTTTACGGCGTACAATTAATTCATCGTCATTCATTTTTGCACTATTCTTTGCTTTTTCCTCGTTGATCAGTTTTTTGGACTCACTATCTGTGTCGTTGTTTACCAAAAGCAAATAAATAACAACATTTACATTAAACACTGACAAAAACAAACAAAATAGCGTGGAGCACTGGCACAAATGAGTAATAGTCTATACACTACACGGTCAGCTTATGTGAACTATAGGCGCCGCCATATTGGCCTCGGCTACTCTGACGTATTTATCCCTACTCCGCGGCCGACCGTCACGCGACATGCAACACACAGACGAAAAAGTTTGAGACGATGTAATAAAAGTTTCACTTTAAAAAAAAATTTTCTGATAACCTATCGCGAAATTTCGATGGAACCATGGAGAAAAATATTTTCTTTGGTCGCCACATCGAAGCACATAACTTTGTAAATTTTTAATATTTTTCAATAAAAAATTGGTATTGAATAAGTTGAATATACACTCAATATAATGTCTTATACCCGATCCTAAAATAATTAGTTATACCTGTGAAAAAAATTCCCAAACATTGACAATTTTGTAAGTCGTCACAATGGCTTTCTCTCTTAACTGGAAAATGAAATATGGGGGAATAATGAGAATAGAAGCCTGTCCTGCCTATAGGGGTTAACACGAAACGAGACTGAGTTAAAATAAGTCTCGTTTCGGTCTCGAACCATACAGACTCGTTACGTTAATATTGAAAATTTTCGAATCGATTTCTTTTCATAAACAACATTTTACTTAATTTTCCGGTGTGTGGAAAAACGAGGATAGGAGAAGGTCGCTATATAGAGGGGTGGTCACGTCGTTGTATCAAGTGGTGAGTGTATAAGAAAATATAAGGTGTTTTTATTATGAATTTTGTACACTAATTGACAAAATAAAATATGAACAGTAAATTAGGTTTACTGTCGAAAAAAAATCAAGTTATAGTAATAAAAAAAGTCCCGAGACAGTTCTGATGGGTTAAGTCTCTGCTCATACTTAGTGCGGACACGTAAACGCGTACGTACTCCGTGTGGGTGCGTGTATACCAGCTACGAAGTTTAGTGTATTTTTATTTAGGATTTTAGTCCTTATTCTTAGGTTCTAGAATTAAAGTTACTTACTTTTTATTTAATCTGTATATGCATATAATATATACCTACATAATATGTAGGTAGGTACATTATTTTATAATTTTTTCAAGAATTTTTATTAATTAATATATTATTATATTTTGAGTTAATTGTAAGCTATATGTAGGCCATCGGGTATAACCCCTCAGCCTATTTTTTATTATTAAATTAATATTATTAATTAAAATATACATATTTATACTACGCTATTTAATAAAAAAATATACCTATTGGCCTTACTTCTTATAACTAATTTATATACATATTTACAGAACTTAACTAGGTACTTATCACAAAACATTAAAAATATTTTTTAATGTTCTGTAATATTTATATACAAACACTGGTAAATAAAAGTTAAAATTTTTGGATCATCTACCACTTACTGAAAATAAATATTTAGTAGGGGGTAGATCCTACTGAATATTTCTTTTTTACTTTTACTATGTAGGTATATTAAAAATATCGACACAATTCCGAAGTTAAATAAAATTTAAATACCGGTTATATCGACATCGATTAATTCGACGTTAAAAATAATACTTATTAATTGCAAAAAACTAATTTTGAATTTGACGCCAAAACGCTCGCAGGCGAAATTTCGCCTGCAAGCGTTTTGTGACGTCTCACTCCTTGTCAACAATAATCAAACATTCAATAATTTAATTATTTTGTGTATTAAAAATGAATTCCAAAGTATATAAGTACTTAAATAAGGTATGTACCTAATAATCTTGGAAGAGGAATTAATATTTTTCTAAAATAAAAGTCAATCACTTTTGACGTTTACTGACGCGTGACGTCATTCACTCTATTTTGCATTGTTATTTTAACAAAAATAATATTAATCTCGCTTTTAATATAAAAATAAATACATTTTGTAGAATCTTTTAAGGGGTTACATACAGTCAGAAGGCCAAAAAAAGTGCTTTTTCAAGATTTTTTTTGGAGAAGACATTTATAATTTATCAATATAAAAATTTGTTCACATATTATGGTAACTTTCAATTGTATTTTAACATTTTTTATTTCTAAAAATAATAATTTCGAAAGCGGCTACAGCGGTTCTCCAAGAGGTCTTATCAAAAAAGACGCCTTGCGGTGACCACGATATCTCTGGACTGCATCTTTTAAAATAAAAAACCCAAACGGATTTCTTTAAAGTAATGTATAGTCTTGTACTTAATCGAAGGAATAAGCAAAATAAAAATTTTTGACAAAATGGCGGCTTCTCAAAAAAAAAAATCGATTTTCGACAAAAATTTGACCTTAAATTGTTTATAAAAAAATAAATATTTATCGGTGAGATAAAACCTTCGATTAATTACTAAAAAATATTCTTAAGAAACTTGTGTTAAAATTTGAGATTGATCGGTTCAACCGTTTCCGAGGAATAGTGGTCACCGACTTTAAAAACACAGATTTGAGAAAAACGCGCTGCCGCTCCGATCTCATTCTACATTCAAACGCTCTGAGACGTCTTTACAAATATGCGTGTAACTTCGAAAATAATCGCCGGATTGATTTGAAATTTTGTGTGTGTGTATTTAAATATATGTACATTACGAAAATGAAATAATTTTTTTTTATTTTTTTTTGAAAATTCTAACTGTATGTAGGTAACCCCTTAAACCTATAAATCATAATTTCAATGATACTTTGTTTCTGGCATTATACATTTTTACTGGTTTTTACGATTATCCGCTTTTACAACCTAATATGACCGGTCCCTTCGATATCGTTATAATCGGTTTCCACTCTACAACTACATAACTTCCCAACTCTACACTAAATATGCTACCAGCTATAGGAGTAGCGATATACATATATACAACTGGCAAAAAACTTAATTTTCGTAATTAACTGTTTTTTCTCATTCACCAAAGATGATTTATGAATTGATAATGTAACTCACTTATCGTTTGGTTGGAGACCCCAGACCAACGTGCTGCTGTGAATGAACCAAACAGCATGTAGCATTATTGTAAATCTGAGGGCGGCAATTATCAATACGCAGTTCATCAGTGACTCATCCCAGTATTCTAGTGGTGCGTTCAATGGAAGAATTAGCGATACGAGTATGAAGATTATCCAGTAATATCTGTGAATTTAAATAGATTATTACATACTTAATAAGTGTCAAATTAAATTACAAAGGGGGAGATAGGGGAGGAAACAGAGGGGGTGTTTATGGAAAAATTACAATAAAATACGAGTGTTCGGTAAACAGACCAATTAACGTTCAAAAGTTGTCAAGGGCATTAAGGGCAGGGTAACGTATTTAAATTATTTTTTCCCATTTTTTATTCGATTTTCTAAATGAAAAACTTTTCAAGAATATTGTGTGAAAATTTTAAATGGATCGGAGCAAAACTAACGAAGTTACAGCAGTTTAAAGTGAACCGAGCGCTCATGAATGGACGCGATCAACTGACTCCATGCGTATATGTAGAGCGTAACAGGACGCTGAAAAAAAAACTAAAGAAGGCAGAATTCGTCGGAGACAGGAGCAAAAAGATGCGTTAGACATTATGGACGATAGCAACATCCTTTATGGACCTGGCATCGATGATTCAGTGTGAGGTAAGCCGATAAAACTCGCTTATGTAGTTTTATTTTAATTTTTTTAGTGTTTAAAACTTTAAAGCGTTTTTCCCACAACTCACGTTTTCAAAACTACTGCACCGATTCTTTTAAAATTTTGAACACTATTTCTGTAAATAATTCACGAGGTAACGCTGGAGAGTTTTTTTTTTTTAATTTGTCAATATTTTTTATTTTATAATTAAAAATTATCCGATTTTTTTTGCAAAAATCACGTTTTTCACTTCAAAGTGTTCCCAAAAATTGAAAAATTGAAATTTCGAAAAACCCTCCCAGTGTTACCTGGGGAAAACGATTAGCTAATGACTAAAAAAAAAATTTTTATTTCAGATGATCCAGCACCGAGTTATGAGGGGCACCGCAATTCTACTTTTTTCCGAGACGCCTCCAAATAATTGCCGCCATTGCCGCATTTTCCAATTCTTTTACATGAAAATTTTACAAAATATTATTCGAATGTTATACTTTGATGTACCATTAGTTTTAATAAATAGATATTAACTGTGTTGTCACAAAAATGTGCCTTTTTTTGTACGAATTAACGTTACCCTGCCCTTAAAACAATAGTTTTTAGGGCAACCCACGAAGTGGTAGCTCTTATATACTTGCTTTTCCGTCCGTCTGTCTGTCTTCCACCGCGAGATCTCGGCCCCCTGACCACATAGAGACCTCGGGGTTTCGTTAAATGGTCGGTCTGTGGTTCTAATTTAGTCTATTTGAGGAATTTTTCCGGTTATGACCTTTCATCCGGCCACGGACAGGCATAATGTCCATTTTTCATATAAAAATTTTCATACATGACTTCATGTACCTCGTTGGACTCGGGATTGATTCACGAATCGATTGGCAAGGGTATTTTTTGAGTTGTGGGTTACGCGGCAACAGCCACGTGTAGGTTTTGATAATTTTTTTATTAATAAACTCATGACCAGTACCGGCTTTAGGGGTGGCGAACCAGGGCAACTGCCCGGGGCGATAAGCCAGTAGAGGCGGTGCGCGGAAGGCCACATAAGAGAATCAGATTAAAATATACAAAAATAATGAGAAATGGTCATTAGATATTTTTGCGGTATACTATATGAATAACATATTCGAGTCAACAACGAAACAAAAAGAAAGGTCTTCAAAGATCGGGGAGGGCGACAAAAAAAAATTCGCCCGAGACGCCGGCTCTGCTCATTACTGTAAACGAGTCGTTTACAGTACCTAGAGCAAAATAAAGAACCCACCCAAATGCAATGGACTTTGCCTTTTGGTTGTCATTTTTTCTAGCTTGAGGAAATAATAGTCAAAAGTATGCTGATCCTGATCTAAAGTTGTAATGAGTAAAACCTATGAAAATTCATAATTTCTAGTCCAAAAAGCACCCAAACATTGTATGTTTATGATTATGCTTGTTTTTACGTTTATCTCCTACAAGGTAACCTTTTAGATAATTTTGCAAAGAATAAAAAATTTGTAGAACTAGCCAGACAATATAAATATAATTTTTTTATAACAACTTTTAATTTTATAAAAAAAATACAAAAAAATGACACTAAATATTCTAAAAAAATTCATTTGTATTAATTGACTAATTCGAAGCAAATTTTATTCTTTCCAATTTTTTTTTAAAGTTGACCCTTTAGGAGATAAAAATAAATACATGTTCTTTAAGTAACTTACTTTTTCTGGAACATAACCACATCATCCTTTTCGATATCTGACATATCGATTTCTCTGGTATCTCTTTCATCTTCTTCAGTTTTTTTCTGTAAGTTGCTCACGAAATGCGCGTACAGGAATCCTCTTTTAGGGTTATGTGGATCTTTATGAGTACCAAAGTACTTGTGGTGTTTTCTGTGTTGCTTTACCCATTCGTAAATTGTACCCTAATAAAAGAAACACACTTTTAAATACATATATTCATTATATACATATCGTATCTTATTATTATTTTGACGTGAAGAATAGGAAAGAGTGCCTCAGTAGAAATCGGGAAATATGTATACAATTAGGGGAACCCGGGGCGGAACGGGGTACCGGGGCGGAACGGGAAAATTGTTGGGGCCCTCGCTAGGGACGACGGAGACACGTGTCTTTTGCACGCAATGTTTAGTTCGTTGTACTACGCAGTACGAAGTTGCCGCTGTCAGTGTAAGAGTGCATTTAGTTTGAATTTTACCGAAGGTCAAAGAAAAAGCTTACAAATTGTAATTTTGCTTTGCGACACCAAGGTAAGTACACTGTATACTATTCTGACTAAAGGTCTAGTGATAACTTAGAATGGGAATTTTCATATTTTTTTCAGACGCTAATTTTTGATTGTTATTATTAACTTAGATAAGTTTAGCTTTAGTTTCTTTGTAGAGAAATAAGTAAATAAACGTACAAATTGACAAATAATGGTGTTATTTCTTTCAAACCCTCTCAACTTGTAATCAAAACTTAGCTACCCCGTTCCGCCCCGGGTTCCCCTACAAGTAGCTGAGTAGGGTGGCCATTAATTTTCTTATTTTCGATTTTTTAAGGTCAACCTCTAAATTTCTTAAAGGTAAGAAAAAAATAATGTATACAAAATTTTAAAGTGATTGGATATTATTAACACGTGCCACCTTTTCTTTAAACAGCTGTATTTTTGTGAAAATTGAATAGATTTTGATGTTTTAAAACGCATTTTAAAGCTGACACATTCTAATTTTTAAATCTTTTATTCGATTTTTTAATCGCTTCTCACTACTTCTTGGGAGATTTCAGAAAAGTAAAAGAAGTCTAAAATTTAATCATTCAGGATAATTCAAAATTGGAGGGCCAAACTTCAACAATAGGAATTATTTTGAATTATTTTGAGCAAAAATAAGACATGTTTATATAAGTTTTTTTGCTCAAAATAATTCCTTCAACCTACTGTTGAAGTTTGGCACGCCAGGTTTGAATTATAAAATTTTAGGTTTCTTTAACTTTTTTGAAATCTCTCAAAAAGTAGCGGGAAGCGATAAAAAAATCGAATAAAGGTACAAAATTTAGAAAGTGTCAGCTTTAAAATGTGTTTTAGAAGATCAAAATCTATTAAATTTTTACAAAGATACAGCTGTTTAAAGAAAAATTGAAAAATCAAATGCATTTTACGTATTAATATTCGATTGTTCGGGGGCACGTGTTAATAATATCCAATCTCTTTAAAATTTTGTATACATTATTTTTTTTAACCTTTTAGAAAATCGAAAATGAGAAAATTAATGGCCACCCTAAAGGAGCAAGTACATTAAGAGTCAGACAATGGGTTTTATTTAATCCCACAGCTACTAACAACGCGACTTTTGTTTTGGAACGTATTCACGTCAATCTCTCGACTGTGCATCCTGTCACAGTTACACCCATTTTTTTTTATGAAGTAGGCTAAAAATGCAATACAGGGTAAAAGAAAATAACAGTCTATTATTTTTTCTATGTGAGCAAAGAAGATGTTTAAATACTCAAATTTCCCATATGAATTATTAAGTATTAATTATTTTCTGTAAACTACGAAAAACCATTTAATTTTTATTTTTGACACTCCATGGATGGGCTAACCCCTTAATTATTAAGCCTTGTTTCACACATACGCGGTTCCATTCGGTTCGGTTCGTTTTCGGTTTCAGCCGAAAACGAATCAAACCCTTTCACACATACACGGTTCTCATACGGTTCATATTAGGTTTTATTTTTTTCCGTAAACTCAGTAGTTATCATGGAGAGAAAGCAAGTTGTTGCCATGTTGTTTCTCTATAAAAAATTGAAAAATGAAGGAGGAATACTAGAATTCATTGCGAGCACCCTCTCATCACTTTACAGCAGGAATTTGGAGCATTCTACACTATTTTCCCGAAGCTAAAAAGCATGAAGACGATCCACATCAACATCTAGAAAACCGCTCATTATATTAGAAAATCCGCGACAAAACTTAAAAAAAAAGAACACTCGCTATCAGGTTAAAACCGAAACTAAACCGAGTATGTGTGAACGCGTTCATTGCTTTGTGTTCCCTGGACACGAATTGAAACCTGATGAAATTTGTCCGTGTGGAGGGAGTATTCAGTTCTGTACGGTTTCTATTAGGTACCGAATACAAACTGAATCATCGTTTCACACTTGTCGGCAGCGACCGAAAACGAACCGAACCGTATATATGTGAAATAGGCCTTACAGATGAAACTATAGTTAGCATTTTCATATTCACATAGTATATTTAAAGTTATATAATGAACAATTAAATTTATTAGAAAACTATTATATTCTATTTTGCAATAAAATTAATAAAATGTCAGACTTTAAAACTTCAATAGTGTAGGTATAGTGAAAGTAAATAAATTAATAACTTATTAGTAATTTGTAGTTTTTAAAAACATTTACTACTTTCTGAACATTGTTGAATATTTACAAAAAGTTTTCGCATAAAGAGGGTAATATAACTAATTGGAGCTAAACGGTAAAATTAGTTTATTCTTATTTATAAAATTAATATTAATGAAATATATTAACCGTATTTTTTAAAGTCAAATAGTCCATACAGTGGCGTTGCAAGAGGGGGTACCATGGGCGACAACTTTTTGTTGTTGGTACAATTGTGATTTTTTTTAAAATATAAATTACCTTAATGTTAATACGAAGAGTATACAGTGTGCTAAGTAAGAGCGTATACGGCATTACTTGCAGTCGGTATGTTATACAAACCTAATTTTTTTTTCATTAGGTTCACGGAACCCCCGCCTCTTGTGCTTTGAGTGCGTGCAAAAAAACACGACTTCGAAACGTTTCGCGTACACGCCACCCACTACGCGGTTACTGTGTTTTTCTGACAGAATATCGACATATACTTAATTTTTTTGATCAAAGCACAATAGACGGGGGTTCCTTGAACCTGGTGAAAAAAGATTTAGGTTTGTATACGCTCTTATTTAACACACTGTAGATAAACATTTAGATGCGCTTTGACGAACGAGTGTCGAGGTTATGCCCGAGCTAAACGTGCCCTGTCGCATCGCATGGTGTTGCGTATTTTAAAACACATTTTTTTTTCTGAAATATACAGGGTGGTCGGGTTTGGGATATAGATATTTTAGGAGCTGATTGCTTGACTCATTGTGAGTAAGAAATTGTGCGGGAAGTGGGGGTCTACCTTGAACACCCTCTGAGTTACAGGGTGTTTAAAAAATTTCCTTCAGAGTAGTTCTTACAACAAAGATTATCTCATAACTTCTAATGTAACGTATTTAGAGCAATCAAAATGAGTCAGTTTCATAGGTAATTAACTAACATATTTTTCAGTATTATGGTTATTGCTATCCGTATTTCTAGTTCCGAGTTATAGCTCATCAAAGTCGAAAGATATATTTTTTTGTTGAAATTTTTTATGAAAATGACATTTTCCTCCAAAAGTACCTCCAACATGTTGTATTTTTTATCATTATTTTGGTACATCATAATGTTACCTACAAATTCACTATACAAAGTTGGACGTGGGTCTTATAGTTTTCCAGTTATTAATTAATCCCCAAAGTTACTATTTTGCTACCTGCCCTATTAAATGAAACAGTCAATAAATTTATTTGTTTATAAAATTATATTATTTATTAGTATTTACCATAAAAATAATTATTTACTGGAAAACTGTGAGACCCACATCCAAAATTTGTATAGTGAATATGTAGATAACATTATGATGTTCCGAAATAATGATAAAAAATACCATATATTAGAGGTACTTTTGGAAAAAAAATGTCATTTGCATAAAAAATTTCAACAAAAAAATATATTTTTCGACTTTGATGAGCTATAACTGGGAACTAAAAATACGGATAGCAATAAACGTAATACTGAAAAATATGTTAGTTAATTACCTATGAAACTGACTCATTTTGATTGCTCTAGATACGTTACTTTAGAAGTTATGAGATAATCTTTGTTGTAAGAACTACTCTGAAGGAAATTTTTTAAACACCCTGTAACTCAGAGGGTGTTCAAGATAGACCCCCACTTCTCGCATATTTTTTTGCTCACTCATTGTGGAATCAGGAAATCAGCTCCTAAAATATCTGTATCCTAAACCGGACCACCCTGTATGATTTTTCACGAAAATCTTTTTCAGGTTTCTTTGTTTCCGTGTACAACTTATCTTAGGCTTGTATTTAAATGCACTTATAGTGCAATTAAATATAACCCCTTATTTTATAAGATGATGTAATGCTCACAATAAAAAAATATAATATATTTAATTTTCAAAATACTACAACACATAAATTTGGAACTTGTTATTAAAAAAACAAAAATTCAATAACGAACAATTCTATAGTATGTTAATCAGTATTTTAATTAATTCCGAAGTTAACAGTCATTTGAGTTAAATATTTAACCTTTAATGGATCCTTTATTGTATGTTAATACATATTATTATAGATTTCAATTCTAATGTTAAAACACGACGAATATGATTTATATTCTATTTATTATACATATTATGTATGTAACGAATAACCTATTATAATTATTGAAGTATTCATTTTGATATTATATTTCTACAATATCAAGGTAATAGACAAAATTAAACATCAAATAAATACTAGTTTGTTGTAATTGTACGTTTATTTTCTAATTATTGTACAAATAATTATATTCATTGTAAACTTTAATCATCTTCATGTTTGTCGTGAACAAAGCAAAAAATATAAAAAATTATTTATTATTATTATTAATTATTATAATGATTTTTCAAGAAAAATGTTCTAGACAAAAGTTACATGGTTTTGAGGGTGCTAAATATTGTAAATATTCACACTATGGGATGACCTTAGAAAGATCACATTGTTGGGTTTTCAGGTTCAATATATTTTTTTCTAATCTAAACCCATATTTTTGTTGCATATTCGTAATTAACGATAAAAAATAAACAACATTTGTTTGAAACATTTATTCCGAAAATGTATATTTTTTATGATATGGAGCAAATCAAAAAGAAATTTCTGGATTTTCAATATTTTAACAAAGAAAGCAATTTTTTTTTGAGAATTCTTACTTAAATCTTAGCTTTTTTTGCCTCTTCCAATAATTAAAAAAAATTATAGAACTCGAGTAAAAAATTATTGAAAATTTAGAAATTCTGTTTAGTTTGTTCCATAAAAATGGAACAAACCAAGGCCAGGCGACATATGACGCAATTGAATAATACCCCTCTACAGGCCATGAGAGAGCTTCAACGGGGCCCGGGTCAACCCATATTTTAAAGGCCCCATACCCCCCCCCTCTCCGAGCGTAAGGACATTCCAAACAAATTTCGTACTAGGAAAATTATCTTTCTGATATTATTTTAGTATTAAAAATCAGTGGGTTTTTTAAGAAAAAAGGCTGTTTTTGCTTTCTACTAGTACTTTTTCCACAAGGTGTACCTTTTTGCAGTATATTTATGTTTTTTAAATAATCCCTGTTAAAAATAGTATAAGTATAAAAAATACTCTGCCTTGTAAATGCACGGTGCTTCCTCGTGCTAAATTCATCAAAGGTAGTTAATTATTAAACAATTTAAATAAAAAACCGATAAAGTATTCAGATCAACTGCCTGTCATTGGTTAACCATTTAATTTTCATACGATTTTAATAAAAAAATTTAATTTTACATTTTTCGTAATACGCGGCTGGTTATTATGTCGTATATTTTGAATTTTTTGACAATTTCAATCAAAATCCTTATTTTTCTGCTAAAGGAATGTCAAAATGACATTTAAAACGTCAAAGTGACATTTAATATGTCAAAGTAAATAGCAGTTTTAAAAAAACAAATGACGATTTTCTTAAGTCAAATTGAGATAGATCTTTGTAAGGGAATATTTTACAACAAAAGTAGGTGATTTATATTATAGAGAATTAAATGCTCTACAAAAAAGGTTCTATAAAATTTTCACGTAACATGTGTCTTTCTAGAGATATCTTCAAAAAATAAATCTTTTTGGATGCCACCCCTCCCCCTTACACACAATTTTAATTATTTTGAAATGGGACTGTCCTCAAACCAGACCCAACCAATCAACCAAGTTTCATCAATATCGGTTCAGTGGTTCATGAGTTAAGCGTGTGACAAGGATTGGGGGACAGACACACAGACACACACACACACAGACAGACAGACAGACAGACATGGAACAAAAAGTGTTTGTCTTGACCTGAAACGGATAAATAAAGTAAAATTTTTAAAATCGGAGAACAAATTTTTTTTCTCGTTTTAAAACGATAACAAAGCTTCTCGTATCTTCGATATTGCGAGGAAGCAAAATATGTAAAAATGTAAAATATAAATAATTTTCATGGCGCCGGGGCCCTTGAGACACAGGGGAGGGCGTGCCATATAGCCCTCCTAGCCCCCCCCCCATCTATCTGGGTCGCCCCTCTATAATTTCTTGTGTGACTTAATTATACCTATGCCCGGTATTATCAACCAATTTAAAGCTCCTTTAGCGCTAAATGCTCCTTTAAAGTAAATTAGGTGTATTACAAACGTGATTTAAATCAATATTTAATATATACGTTGTAAATACTGATGATAATTTAAAATCTATTTAATTAAATGTATTATGCTTGCATCTGTTGAAAATATGACAGTTAGTTAAAGGAGCATTTAGTTAAAGTTGATAATACTGGGTGTTAGTCTACCACTTTTTTGATGAAATCGAAAAAATAGTTTTTGAGATAATAATTCCCAAAATTCACTTTTTTCCGCCGTCTACTATATGTTCCTCCTTAAATCAAAGTCTGTGAAGATAAATGTGCAGGTAATTTTTATAAGAAAAATTTTATTAAGAAAAAAATTATTAATTAATGCAGAAATGTAAACGTATGCTTTTTTGTAATTTTGTGTAGAAACATCGCGTTTTTTTAACAAAACTGCAACAAACCCTATAGTTATAGTATATAACATTTATAAATACGAAGTGTTTTAAAAACACTGTATTGTTCTGGCCTAATTCTAAGTATGTATTACGAGTATATTTACCTGTCCAGCTAGCGTATGTGCAAGCATTAACAATATTTTCAGTTTTGTACTAGCTTTATAAGCTTTATGTGCCCATAGTCTGTGTGCTCCGGCTGTAACGCCAACAAGGGATACTAAAATAACTGCTAAACCTGAAACAAAACATTTTATTCTATTAATACATATTATGTAAAATTAAAACATATCTATAACTTATTTATTCTACTAATGTCCGGTATTATAAAGGAGCTGGCAAAATTTATTAGTTAGCAAGCATGGGGTTTTAATTTTTAATTTAATAAGGCAGGGGTTTCCAGCCTTTATTGCACGTAAACCCATTTTGAAGGAATGACAAAGTTCATAGACCTCTTCTGTAACTATTTGTGAATTAAAAATTGTAAATGACCTTTTTTTTGTTCGTGTAATTGTGAATGACCTTCTTTTGCTCTTTGAACTGTTTTTAAACTCTTGCTTTGCATAAAAAATATCCAAACGTACTAAATTTTCTATAGACCCCCTATAGAGCCCTGGTGTATTAAAGACCCCTTTCAAACTTCCATATACCCCCAAGAGGTCCACATAGACCACGTTGGGAAATCCTGATTTAAGGATTTGCTATGGAATTTAGAGCAGTGATACTTCAATGTGGTAATTAATATAATATCACCACTGTTGGTGCTTACAAGGCCGTATTTAACCTATTGGAGGCCCTGGGCACATTAGGATAATGGGACCCTTATGACCTTGACATAGCACTATTTTGTTAAGATAGAGAAAAAAGTAGATAAGCAAGGTTCTATATTTATTTTTATTTCTTTACAATCACATTAAATGAATAGATAATATAATATAATCCACAAAAGTAAATTTTTTAGCTTTCACCGGTTAGTTCTAGATTTGAGATGGGCAAAATCGTTAGTCACTTCTTCAAAATCTATTTATTTTTCAAATAACGAACGGGGCAAAGATGTTATCACTTCAAAAATTAAGTATATTAAGAACTAGTTCACTGATTACTTTTCTTTAAAACAGTGCAGGTAATTAGTATACTATTAAATTGTATTTTTATATATTTAAATTTATTTTAACATACTGAAATCGGAAAGCCTGATTTTCGGACGCGAGTAGAGTAGCTTCGCGCATGCAAAAGCTAATAAGCAAGTAGGTATTGTAGTCAGTCATTAATGTTATTATCGTTTGATTTTATCGAAATAAATATGTATGTTTTTCGATAATAAATATCGGTTATCGTTTAGCGATATGGGGGCCCCTATCTATCGCGGGGCCCTGGGTATGTGCCCAGAGTTCCCAGTGGGAAAGAGGGGCATGGGTGCTTACATACAACGCATGCGTGAAATTTGTCAAAGTATTCATGAAACTCCAAGAGAACTGTCATATATGTTTGATACCTCATTTGAGAGTGTTTGCTAGCTCCTTTATGATACCGGACATAAGAAAATTAAGATTAGTATACGAGAATTTCGGTTTTACAACTACTGACAGTCTCGTGAAAATTGAAGCTTTCTCGTCTTAATCTATGATTTTTTTGTATTGAATGAATTAATATGTAACCAATCTTATATTTTTGATAGAAAAAAATTCTGTACAAAAAATTACACTTGCTATTTTTTATTTGTTACAGGTATTGACATTGTAAACAACTTTTAAAGACTACCAGACAGAGTTATGTAAAAATTTTAAATAATCAACATCAAAAAACCTGTTTCGTTTTTTACATGTTTCGTTTTGCGGTAGGATACACAGAAAAAAATAATTTGTGTCAAATTACCATTATTTTCAAAGCATTAAATTTAGAGATCAGTGTTTCTCAAACGGGGTATCTACCTCAGATTTTTAAATTTTGTTATTTGTTTAAATAAAAAACTGCAATTGGTGTAACATGACTTTCTTACACTCAGTACTGTATACAGGTGCGTATACAGCCTAACTCATCGGAGGGAGTCAAAAAAAAAATACAAATTTATTTTTAAAAAAAGTATGCCTAATAGTAGTAGGTAAATTTATTTGAAATAAACGTATGTACCTATATTAAATCTCAAAATATTTTATAGTTTAGTTTTTGCAGAACTTTTTCAAAACAAGATTTCACTTATTCAGAAAAAATCACTGATTAATAATTTGTTAATGCAAATTTATTTAGAACTGTTGTTTGCGAGATATTAGTTAACAAACATTTTCTTCACTGCAATTTCTTTAATTTTAATTTTAATAACTTATAAATTCGAATTTTGTAATAAAAGGTAGTGGAGAGAGATGTACAGTATGGAAACTAGAAAAGAAGTCAAATCAATTTTCTATAACTCATATAGGATAATTATTTTAGCAATGTTCAAAATTAATTATGTTAAAAATAGTATGTCAATCTTAATTTCTTTACGTTAAGCAGCTAATTATCACTAGTCAACAAAAAAATACTTTTGTAATGAAAAAGAGATAATTTAAGAGGCTTTTGGCATGCCGAAACCGAATTTGTTGCCTAATTGGTTTCATAACATCAGGGTTATGAGATATTCTAACCTAAAAGTCCCAAAAATGTCTATATTGGCAATGTTAAAGAATTGGTTACCAAATAGGTAATTTTTTTCTAAAGTTTTCGGTCACGGTAACAAATAGTATTATCTTTCCTTTTTATAATGGGTTTTAACTTTTTACTGTACGATTTTTTTAGCCGAGATGTATTAGTTTGAAGATATGATATTTTTGTTAATAGAGTGTAGTATAGTAGACGCAATGAACTTTACTACATACATATATCTTCAAAGTAATATATTTCGGTGAATAAGACGCACAGTGAAATATAAAAAATCATTTTAAAAAGAAAAGATAGTACTATTTGTAATCATGAAAGAAAACTTCAGAAAAAACTATCTACTTAGTAAAAAATTCCCCAACACTGCCAAATTTGTCAATTTTGGGACTTTTAGGTTCGGATATCTCAAAAACCTGACGTGATGGAACCATTTGGGCAACGAATTCGGTTTCGACATGACAAATACTTTCTAAATCACCTATTCAGATCTCTTTTTTTGTTGATCAATGTTATCATAATATAATATTTTTATTCAAATGATTTTGTAGTTAAAATTTTATAATAGATAGTGATTTAAACTCAAACAGTGTTCATATAACTACTTTAAATAACTTTAAGTTTTCCTCATAAAATCTAGTGTATTTCTTTAATTCGTGAGGGGGGTCATGACCCCTTGCCCTCCTCTTGTATACGCACCTGACTGTGAGTGTACAGTGTAAGTGTGTCTAATTAAAAATATGAAACAAATCTTTCTAGCTGATGTACACAAAGTTGGGATTTTACAGTATATAAGCTAATGTGCCCTTACAGGTTTACAGTATAGAATGTTTATTGTAATATACAGGGTCCTCCAATAGTGCGTCCGGCATTCCTAGCGCACTTCCCGAAGGAGATAGAAAAAAAAGTTTTAACTATTAATTTTAATCAAATATTTCATTGCTACTTAAGTACTACATTTTATCATTTGTTTTTCATCAGCACGGCCTACTTCGGTGCATAAAAGTGTAATAAAAAGGTTAATTTTATTAAAAGTATTGAATATCTGAGAAACTATGGGGTTTAGACATAGGACATCCCATATACAAATTGAAAAGGAGAAAAAACCCCATCGAATAGCGAAATAAAAAAAGGGTAGTCTCATTTGAAAAAAATGAGTTGTATCATTTTTAAGTTTTCAAATTTTGACATTTTTTATGGACTTCCTGTATAACTAAATTCAAATTGGTTATTATCAAAATATTACTCTTTACCAGGACTAATATTATTATTAAAAAAATCAATCACTTCAAAAAAAACGAGATCGCTACGATTTTTTAAAGTTGACTCTGTTTATGGATTATTTTTCGGAAAAAAATTTATAATTTGGCAACACTGTCACTAAATCAAAAAATGAATAGAAATTATGTGGAGGTTAAAATATGACATCGGAATACTGAAAAATTTATGAGCGGTTACATTTAAAAAAATGTTTGTTTTTGTTACAGCGCAAAAATGGGACACCCTGTATTATTGAAAATAATTTTACGACGTTGATCTTTTCAAACCAATAATATTATGTACCAAACTTTTTTCTCTATCTCCTACAGGAAGTGCGCTAGGAATGCCGGACGCACTATTGGAGGACCCTGTATAAAGATTTTTCTGTTGTATCTTTCGTCTGTTGACGTTAAAGTTCGTATTGTCCACTTACCAAATATCAATGTGCTCCAACAAGCATCGATTATTCCAAGATATAAAGCACAAAGTGCTAATGGGTGAAGATATAAAAAGTACAATATACTAGGCCAATTTGCGTCTCTTTTAGGGGGAGGGGATGATTCTGTGCTCGCTTGTGTTGATTTTTCTTTCGCTGATCCATTTAAGGAAGGCGCTTCTTTCGTGTCGCTTGTTGTCATCTGAAAATAAATAAATAAAAAACATTAATTTAAGTAAGTAGACAACAGCTTTACATTATTTGTAAAATCACCATTACTCTAAAATTCAGACAAAATTAATAACACCTTGATACTTCGGAGAAAAGGTTTTGTCTGGTTCTATTTATACTTACATCTACCTGTAAAACTTTAATTAATTCAATAAATGTTCAAAGGCTGTAGCCGGGTAAGCATGCAAAATCGGCCTTTGCATGGATTTGGCTGATTATTTTTTTGAAAGTAACATTCTATGTAACATTCAACCTGACCAAATATTAGCTTCCAAAAATTTGTAGTTTTCGAAAAAAAAAATTTTTTTGATTTTCAAAAAAATTTTTTTTTTTGATAATCCATCAATCGAATTTGATGGTGCTTGTGGTATATTATAGAGGTACTTATGACTCATCAGAGGTAATTTTATTATGGTCCTCTGTACATAGTAAACCAGAAAAAAAAATTAATAAAATTTAAAAAATTAAAAAACACTATGTTGTTTTCGGGGGGCAATCACCATTTTTTTATAAAATATACCTTGTATGTACCCAAACAACATATCAAAATCCCAAACTGATATGAAGGGTATAACATACTCGTATAAATTCGCATATGGTTGTATTGGCGCGGCGCGCGCATGACGCGGGTGGACTATATGGAGTGCAAGTGTCTTAATACTTTTAAAACATCTCTAATTTGTTGCTAAACAACAGGGCTGAACTAGCCTGGAGAGATCCGGGGAATTTGAAGGGGCCCATGGCCTGACAAAGATAAAATATAGAGGCCGTAGCCGGGAATGTATGAGAACCGCCATTGAATCAATTATGCTAATTTTTTCTCATAGGTTGCTTTTTAAAAAACATAAAATCGCTCTAATAGTATTTGTGCTTCAAAATTTTTATGTTTTTCTAAGAACATTTTTATTTTGAAAAAAAAAAATCCTATCTGTAACTTATTATACAATAAGAGTCGTTAGTTCGCAGCGGCAATGTGATTTATTGCTACTAAAGACGATTATAACATTTCAAAAGCGATCTGAGGCGATTTTATGTTTCTAAAAAGCAAACTATGAGAAAAAATTAGCATAATTGATTCAATGGCAGTTCCCATACATTTCCGGCTACGGCCTCTATATTTTATCTTTGTCAGGCCATGGGCCCCTTCAAATTCCCCGGATCTCTCCAGGCTAGTGCAGCCCTGTTGTTTAGCAACAAATTAGAGATGTTTTAAAAGTATTAAGACACTTGCACTCCATATAGTCCACCCGCGTCACGCGCGCGCCGCGCCAATACGACCATATGCGAATTTATACGAGTATGTTATACCCTTCATATCAGTTTGGGATTTTGATATGTTGTTTGGGTACGTACAAGGTATATTTTATAAAAAAATGGTGATTGCCCCCCGAAAACAACATAGTGCTTTTTAATTTTTTAAATTTTATTAATTTTTTTTTCTGGTTTACTATGTACAGAGGACCATAATAAAATTACCTCTGATGAGTCATAAGTACCTCTATAATATACCACAAGCACCATCAAATTCGATTGATGGATTATCAAAAAAAAAATTTTTTTTGAAAATCAAAAAAATTTTTTTTTTCGAAAACTACAAATTTTTGGAAGCTAATATTTGGTCAGGTTGAATGTTACATAGAATGTGACTTTCAAAAAAATAATCAGCCAAATCCATGCAAAGGCCGATTTTGCATGCTTACCCGGCTACAGCCTTTGATGTTTTTGAATTATTTGATAAGAAAATAACCTACTTTGTTTTGAATTTTAGTTGTAAATATTTGTTTTGTTATTCAGAAAATCAATGCATTTATGAATGGTATTCAAAATGTAAATAACTTGACTAAAACTAAACAGATTTGAAAAAAAGCTTCTTGTTTAGAATGAAAAAACCTTTCAAATGAGGTATCATTTATCCTATCATGTTATTAAAAATTTTAAAGGTTGTACTCATAGCGCTGAAGGTTGAAAAGATTCTTGCAAAAATTTTATAGCAAAAGATGTCCCCCTTGAAAGCAAAATCGACATGTTCGAGCGTTTTTAAATGACCAAAGCGCGGCGTTTCGTTTCAGTTGGACCAGCCTGTATAAAAATACAAGCGAACTCATCCCAGCTTCGCATGGGAGTTAATATTTCACCCCTTGTCACAGTTGTCACGTATGGAGGGTTGTTATCAGTTTCATTAGATCCAGCAGGAAAAATACCACGAGGGTGGGCGTTTTAGGAGGAAAAATACCCCCTATCTCGTAAAGGAGTCTTGATTTACTATTATCGTTATTGCTTATTCCTTATGCTACCTAACGTAACAAAATATATACTAAAACCTAAGCAGAGAACATATTTATCAATTTGAATAAAAAAACACGTAAATAGGCTATTTGACTAATTTTAGAAAATATTTTTAAATTATTCTTTATTACATAATAAGCACACTACATTGATATTTCGGGGAGATCTACTGTATTATCAATAAAAATCAATGTTAAAGTTTAAATTTCCAAAACTGCGTCAGAAACACTGTTTCTATCATGGCGCTGGTCATATGGCGCATGTGACGTCACACGCATGTAAATAAGTCATTACCTTAATAAAACAGTGCAGCTGAAGTGAATTTCATCTTCAAATTTAGTGGATTAAATGGTGTGTAGTGCCACAATGTATAAATACGTCTATAAAAAGTCCACACAAACTGTTTGTTTCTGTTCCAAAGAATCCCAAAAGACGAAAAATGTGGTTACAATAATTGAAAAGATCCAACGAGTATTTTATTGAATACAAATGTTTTTATGTGTGAAGATCACTTTGATATAAGTATTTTTTAACTAGATAGTAGCTAAAAATATCGGTTCTTATAAAACGAAATAACATCTTTTCTGAATAACTATACACGTGATTTTTGACAATTCTGACAGCGGCCACCCGTACACTCCGTATTAACCAACATCTTTAATAGGTACCTAACCTCTTATTATGGCTTAATCTTGCAGCATATAGGATTTCAAATGTTTTATGTGGTACTTACACTGCTGTTTTCACATTTTTCCGCAGCACAGTAATCAGCGTTATTCTTAAAAAAGGGCAACCATAAAAGCGTCTACCTTAGATAGGTTGCTATAATCAGCTTGCACAAAATTTAATTCCATTTTGAAATTCGAAACGAATATTTATGCCACTAGTAATAAAATTTATCTAAAAACTGCTTCAGAAATAGCTGAAAAATCGAATATAATACTTTGATATAATACATAGAAAGCATAAAACGCGAACTCAACATGCGTGTGACGTCACTAGAGTTGCAACTAATTACATAGCGTTCCCGTCATAGATAAAATTTCAAAAAATTTTATATTTTTTTTTCGTGTAATTTGCAAAAAATATACATAATTTATTTTAAAATAAAGTGAAATATGTTCTTTTATGCTATTATCTGATAGGATGACCACAATTTGTAGTATATTTTCAATGTTGTCAAATAGCCTATTGGATAAGTGGTTCTCGAGTTATAACGCCACTAACGAACAGACAGATAGACAGTGAGACGTTGAGCTTTATAAAAATGAATCTTCAAATTTTACCTATCCCGGGAAAAAATTGTAGATCTCCAGAGATCTACTCAGATCTCGATAGATCTGCATTTTGAGACACAATCATATTTTTCACTGGTTTTTGATCTGTGGAAACTTGCAAAGATCTATACAACGGTTTACAAAGATCTAAAACGATCTACGAAGATCTATAACGATCTACAAAGATCTTTGAAGATCATTGTAACGTTGAAAATTCATGAATTTTCAATGTTTTAATCTCTATTACGATCTACAACGATCTTTAGAGATATTTGTAGATCCTTTGCAAGTCTCTACAGATCAAAAACCAGTGAAAAATTTGATGTTGTTTCAAAATGCAGATCTGTCGAGATCTGAGTAGATCTTTGTAGATCTACAATTTTTTTGGGATGTTATAATACATTTCTACGAAACATCGAATAAAAAACTTATATCATAAAGAAATGTATTGCCCACAAATGCTTATGTGTAAATAATTGTTCACTTTCTATGGTTACAATAATGCAAATGCATTGCAAATGACACATTACAAACACTTAAATAAATATAGGTACTCTTTTTAATGTAATTTATAGGTACTTGTTATTCGTATTTCTTTTCAGTACATTATTTACTATCAATTAACATATCTATAATAATAATAAATCAAATAGATATTCACAATGGAATTGTTTACATACAAAATTTGGTAACTAATTTTACACGGTGTTCAAATGACGAGTTTAAATAAAATGTTTTTGCAGCCGAAATTTTTTTCATTGGGGTGATTCTTTGAAGTGTTCCGAGTGTTTTTCTATAAAAATCAAAAAAATCCATAGAGCAGTTTTTGAAAAAATTAAAAAAAATTTTTTTTTTTAATTTTTTTTAGCAAATATTAAATAAATTACATATATTGTATGCATATCTAAATACATAAGTTTATATTTTTTCCATAAATTTAAATATATATGTAGAGAGTGACAACTTAAAAGAAAAAAATACAGTAGACGTTCCATACTGCGAACCGCGTTGGCTTAATTAATCAGTTCTATTACACTGGCCGTTAGCCATTTTGCTGCAGGGTATATAACTTTTTAAGGGTAATTTAGGCACACTGAATCCAAAAATGACCACCATTTCGCTCAATCAGTTCTTCTTTTAGCGATATTGCAAAAAAAAGTTTATTTCGATATACAAACATTCAAATTCGTATTTATATATGATATTTTTTAAATCAAATACTTCAACCGAAGATCATTCAAAATGTAGCTATGGGTCCTAATTGAACTAAAAAACCTTCAATTACACACATTCATATAGTTGTTCCCTTCGAAAATCATATTTTTATTCGCCACGAGTGGAAATGACCGAATTACCAATTTTGACACGCGTGGTTAATTTTAATACCATTTCGTCAATTTCAATTTGATTACATTAAAATTTTAACACAATAAAGAATATAGATACAGCTATATTAATTTAGTAAATTGCATTAAAATTGGGTGAGAATTGTTGGTGGAACAGTACTTTGAATTTTGAAAATTGCGTAATTTTTGCTAAAAAATCGATATTTCTTCGTTTAAAACATAATTTTCGAAGAGAATAACGTTCTGGACGTATATAATTTAAGGTTTTTTAGTTCAATTAGGACCCATTACTACATTCTGAATGATCTTCGATTGAAGTATTTGATTTAAAAAATATCATATATATACGAATTTGAATGTTTGTATATCGAAATAAACTTTTTTTTGCAATATCGCTAAAAACAAGAGCTGATTGAGCAAAATAGTGGTCATTTTTGGATTCAGCGTGCCTAAATTACCCTTAAAAAGTTATATACCCTGCAGTAAAATGGTTATCGGCTAGTGTAATAGTACTGATTAATTAAGCCAACGCGGTTCACAATATGGAACGTCTACTGTATTTTTTATCTTTTATGTTGCCACTCTCTACATGTATATTTATGAAAAAAATATAAACTTATGTATTTAGATATGTATACAATATTTTTTTAAATATTTGCTAAAAAAAATTTTTTTTTTATTTTTTTCAAAAACTGCTCTATGGATTTTTTTGATTTTTATAGAAAAACACTCGGAACACTTCAAAGAATCACCCCAATGAAAAAAAATTCGGCTGCAAAAACATTTTATTTAAACTCGTCATTTGAACACCGTGTTTATTGTTATTTTGACTACGATTTGTATAAGATTTTAACCCTTTCGGTCCTTATTTATCATTAATAAATTGGTACCGGAAAAAAAGAAACCTAAAAAATGACAGTTTTTCCCTGTACATCCCAAATAGTAAGCGACTTATTATTATAAAATATTTTTTACTCTCTGAAACTGTAATCTATATTTATAAAAGAGTTTGTCCTTAACCACTCACTCACTCATATATCAACGTACAGCCCAAACCCCTGGACCTAGAAACGTGAAATTTCGTAGGTGCCTTACTTTTATGATGTAAGCACCCACTAAGAAAGGATTTTTCGAAATTGAACCCCTAAGGGGTTAAAACAGGGTGTCAAAGTTTAAATAAAAAAATATTTTTTTCGTTCGCATTGAATTGAAACTTATCGAACATACTCTATACTATAATGAAACAATTATTTCAGCACTTCCCAAAATTTAACCCCTAAGGTGTTAAGGGGGTGAAAAAATTTGTAAGATATTTTTTTTTGTATTCACCGAATGAAACATGGCACAAGTAGGTACTCTGCAAGACAAATATCAATTAAGAAAATTCAACCCCTATGGGAATGGGGGAGGGAGTAAAATTTTGATATATTTATCTTCATAATTGTTCATGATATTAAAGTAAAATCGGAGAAATCAATATTCAAATAAAAATTAAAGTTCGATATTTAATCCCTTAATAGTATGGGGCGGGGACGAGGACGGATTTAGATATATTTATCTGCATATCTGCTTTACTTATAAAAGTAAATTTGGGCAAAATAGCTATCTTTTAAAATAAAATAAATTGATATTCAACCCCTAATGTGCGGGGGTAGACAGGGTGTGTGTTTTTGATATATTTATCTGCATAGCTGCTTACGTTATAATGGTGAAGTCGAGCAAAATAATCTGCAATAAAAAAAATCGATATTCAACCCCCTAATGGCAAGGGTATACAGGGGGATAGTTTTTAGAATTTTTAACAAAGATCTGAGATATTTACGTTTTTTATAGGTAATGAATTAAAATCAATATAAAAAAATGTAATATGTCATCCCCTATCACGTATGGAAGGTTCTAATTAGTTTCGAAGTTTACGCGAGCGAAGCCGCGGGATTCCGCTAGTAATACATATAATTTTCGGCTGTAATTTTTGCAGTTTATCTATTGATTTATATTGAGTATCTGCAAACATTATTAACAGTTTCAGACTGTAAAAAATATTTTATAATAATAGGTTGCGGATCTTGGTTTTTGGTCGTGTTATCGGCCAGTGTATCGTCGCACATTGCAGTGGATATCTTCAGGGCTCTTCTTTAAAATCGATGCGGCTTAGACTTATGTAGAAGCTAAAATCCATATCAAGATCATCGCGGAAATCTCAAGTATTGTATAATCATAGGTGGGCATTAACTCGTTAATCCGTTAATCGTTAATTAACGAAGTTAACAAAATGCTTAACGGATTAACTTTTAACTTAACTCAAAAAAATGTTAACGCTCTTGTTTACTTCCGTTAAATTGAACTTCCGTTAACTTTAGTCCGTTACATTGGTTGTTTGTTGATATGTTGTCATTATTTGTTTGAATTACGCACCACGCGGGCACACCGGCGCGGCGCTGTTGCTCAAAAGAGCAAGAATCCAGAGCCGAGAAACTCTTAAAAATAAAGCGGCTCTGTTGATTACTTGCTCTGTGCCAATGTGCACATATGCTCTGCTACCCGTGCGAAACCAAGGTGGGTCGCTAGTGTCGCTTGTAATGATTAAATTAATTAATCTATCTTGTTTTTGTTTTATTTACCTATTTATCCCATCTCAAAAGGCGCCAAAAGCAGTATACGTTTTGGATGGTTAACTTTTAATAGTTAACTTTAACTTGCGTTAAATTTTCGAAATTTTAACGCTTTAACGATTAGCGAAGTTAACTTTTTTATTAACGAGTTAACGATTAATGAAGTTAACTTTTGGAATAACTGTGCCAACCTATTCACAGGAAAAAACTGTAATTCTTCAGGTTTCTTTTTTTCCGTATAGGTAATTCTATTTATAAAATATATCGTTTCGAATAAATGAAAAATATACTTGTTCTTATTTAATTTTTATTTTAATGACCTAGTGATGGCATTTTCCACCATTTCATACTTTTTACACAAAAAAAAAACGTATAAAATTGATGAGAATGTTTTTACAGGTACTCCAATGAATAACTAATGCAATTTTAATTTTATTTTGGTTAGTAAAAATCCAGGGCCGAAAGGGTTTAAAAAATACACCGGAAATAGAGAAGATATCCATGACCTAGACAATACATACATTTTAGCAGTTCTGTGTAATAATCAAATATTTTTGTATATGTATGTAGTTATGTAATGTTTATTTTTCAATCCATAGGTATTACGCATTGAGTACATGCAATACATGGGCGCCGCAGATAAAACGTTTCATGCTGGTGTTAGCATAAGTAATTAAAAGAAGGGTATTTGCCGGTAAAAGATGTAGGTATAAATGTTAAGATTTTTTTGAAATTTTATGAAATATCTATAAGTATTTTTTTTAGGAATGTTCAAGTATTACTATTACGTTAGTATTATTATGATTTTACAACCCCCTCCCCCTTAGTAAATTGTAGACTCCCCCTTCTCCTAAATGATAAGATTTAATAAATCGGATAAATAGTTTTCGAGAAATAAGCGCACTAACGTACAGATAGAGAGACGACATTACGTAAAATATTTCGTAAAATTCAGAAGCATTTTTTAATAAATTTTTTAATTTATAATATTTTTTTAATTAAAATAATTCAATATTATTATTTATAATTACTAACTATACATATTTAATTGCAAATGCGTGTTGGGCACGCACATGATAGGGTTCTGTAGTAATTCTCACTACGATTTATAAAAAAGAGTTTTTTTCAAAATTTTCGTGACTGAAGGGTTAAAATCAAAAAGTCATTTGACTTTTACTATTGCATTTTAGGAGATCTATCAAATGCCACCCTACTCAATGGGGTAAATGAAAAAAATGTGAGTTCACTTTTCAATCTATGAAAGGAGGGTCCAAAATATTTTTGACAATGTTCGTTATAATTTTCAGTGAAAGTACTAATTAAAAGCTACATTCAAAATTTTTTTAAGATTTTTTGAATCGATAGTTCAGAAAATAGAGGAGGGACGCTTTTTTAATGAATTTGGAGAGCAAATACATCGGAATTGAAGGGTTAAAATCAAAAAGTTCTGTTGCATTTTAGGAGACCTTTCTAACGACATCCCACTCAATGGGATAGGTTAAATTTTTTTAAAAAATACTTTTCATTTTATGGAAAAGGAGTCTAAATTTTTTTTTTTCAAAAATCTTATCATTTCTGTTTTTGGGTCATCAATCTACGACCGTATACCAAATTTCATCTAATTGTGTCAAAATTTTTCAAGACGGACGGACGGACGGACATGATGAAACTATAAGGGTTCCTAGTTTTTTACGGATTCCTAAAAATTATCTACTTAGTAATAAATTCCCCAACATTGCCAAAATCGTCATTTTTGGGACTTTCAGGTTCGGATATCTCAAAAACCTGACGTGATGGAACCATTTGGGCAACGAATTCGGTTTCGGCATGACAAATACCTTCTAAATCACCTATTTAGATCTCTAGTAATGTTTTTTGTTGACCAATGTTATCATATTATTTTTAAATCTAATATTAAAACTTCTCTGACAAAAGTTGTTTCTTTTTTCTGTAAGATACGAATATGTAGAAAATGAAATATGAAGTTGACCCCAAAATAACCTTAAAACCTCCACTCAAAGTCAAAAATTTACCTCCATTAGTTTCCCCCCTTCTAACCCAGAAACTTTTGTACCAAACATTTTCTCTAAAAAACCATAATTTTCGAGATATTTGCTTGTCTCAATTTAAATAGACTACCCGGTATACCATATCTACTTACATGTGTATTTATTAGAAAAGTGCGTGAAGCGACCTTCACGCTACAATTTGCTCATTGCCTAGGTCCGTGAAAGTTTGTATGATTTAGAAGTTACTCTAAAAAAAAAACTGTTATTCGTGAATCACAGACATACGTATTATAAATGTTACTTAAAATTTTACTTTCTTTTATATTGTATGCATACCTAATACAACATTCTTCATTATTTTAGTGTTATATTTTGTTATAATTGTGTCTTTTATTAATAGTGTAACGCTATTAGATATTTATAAATATTTAATAACCTAATAAACGTGTGTTACAGTAGCGTACCTACTTATATATTTGATAATAATTAGGATATAGATTTTAATTAATATAATAAAATTTTTATTAATAATTCATTTTTTTTTTAAATGTGAGCTGTTTAAAAAATGTAACATTTTTTTATGATTGGATATTATATGAAATGTGTTTTAGTAAATTGAATTAACTACATTTTATATGACGTGGTTACACCAAGAAGACAAAATAACAGTAATACGATGTTTCAAGGATGTTGACACAATAGAAAAATAATCTGCCGTGTGCCACGGGACTTTCTTATACATAATAATGACAGTGAACAGTGTACATGATTTTAATTTTATTGAAGGATATTTCTGACAAACTAATAAAAATAGATTAAAATGAATGGGATATAAACAATAGAAATATTAGTATGTTATACATTATGTATAGAATCTTAGAGCAAATACCTACTAGAGACAACTTTTCCGTCCGTCGTGCGAACAAGCCTGCGAGAGAGAAAGCGCCACAACGCTGCACTCTTTCTTTCTCGCTCCGCGTGCTGATTAGTCGGTGGGGAGAGGCAAGTGGTTCCCGCTATTACCGGTAGAGAGAAGCGAGAGAGAAAGGATGTAGCGTTATGGCGCTTTCTCTTTCATTAAATATTCTCAGTATTACGTATAAGAAAGACCCATGGTACATATGGCAAACACGTACACTGTTCAGTCTCTGTAATACGTATAAGAAAGTCTTCTTCTCTGTTATTAACCATTTGAAATGTACTTAAAAACGAATACTTGGTAAAAAAAAAATTAAATTTGTTTTTTCGAAAAAATGAATAGAACATAAATTATAGATAATAATATTACCTACAGTTTTCAACTTTGTCATTTTTCTCTAATTTGCACTGTTTCAGTCTAATTCGAAAAATTCAAAAATCGATGTAGGTAAACATCCGTTTCCGGTTGAATGATCGTTTTCAAAAATAGAAGGTTTTCAACCCAGGAAAAAAATAATCTTAAGTATAAAATTCCACCTTTCTACGATTTGTCGTATTTGAGTTACAGCGTCTACAGACAGACCGACAGACAGACAGACAGACATCATGACGAAAATAGTCAGAATGGATTCAGGGAAGGTCAAAATTGATAATTCCATCAAAATCCGGATTTCGAAAAAAATCGCGTTTACTAATACTATATGTATATTTCATATACATCGGTATAAGAAAGTAATTAACAGAGATTTCGATGAAACTTTGAAAATAACAAGACATTTATATTTAAAATATTCTTGCAAAATTTCAAGGTCATTAGGAGAATAGTTTAAGAGATATAAATAAATAAACAAATTATCTTTAACATGCATTCTTATGAGAACTGTAAAATTTCTAGACATGACAGGACTTTTCAAAGTGATGTGACAAAGAGAATTTGATGAAAACTTGAGCATACATTCTTTATTCATTTATAAAGATATCTGTAAATTTTCAGAATGATTATAGAAACCTCGTTTTTTTATTAAAAAATTTATAAGTGTGTGAAAAAAGAGAGATGCATCTATGTGATACCGCATGCTCCAGAGAGAGAGACACATCTTGCCTTCACTCTATACTAATCCACAAGTGCTTACCTGCACCGTTCTCCGCATCGCCAGCCCCGCAATCTATAGGGTTTATTGCTATTTTGTAAGATAAACAACACCGTGTTGCTGTTTTGTCATTTTGGTGTAAACACTGCATTATAATTACAGAGATCCATACGTTAAAAATGACCCTGTAAGTGCGCTACTGGTTTACAAAAACATACTTATTAATTAATTTATGTGATTTTTAAAACATTTCATGAGGACAAATCCATACTAATAAGTTATTTATGAAATAATAAACTTTCTATTAAATTTATAATTGTACTGTTTAAATTTTTTCACACATCGTTGAATACAATTTTAGTATTTTAGTTCTGCTTGACGATATCTATGTATCTAATATGTTACCTCAAAACTCCAGAACTTATACTAAATAGTTCGATTTGCAAAGTTTTTTTATTGAAAGATTAGATCCCCAGGAGTTCCTGTATTATTATAGACTATGATTAATTACACTATCATACAAAGCGACTGAGCAATAAAGTTTGCGACAACATATGAGGAGCTGGGGAACAAAACTGGATAGATCCATTTTCGCAAATTTTATAGAAGAGGTCAAATTGGAACTACTCTACGTATCTTCGTGTACTTTTTAAAACTTTTGAGTATAGTTATATACCGGGTGTCCCAGATAACTTTTCCAGCATGGGGATCTCAGTATCTGTAAGAGATACAGGTTTGGTTAAATGAGATGAATTGTTTGTATGAAAGGGGTGAGTATTATTACACCAAAAAATATTCATAATTCTATGTGGTTTAGGCGGTATACCCAAAAAACTGAAAATTCTGACTTTCTTTAAATGGCTATAACTTTTTTGTTAAAATAGATAGGTACTTTTTGTTTGCGGTTTCTTAAAGCACTTTTTTGTGTAAAATTGATTGGTGTATTTAGAATTTTTATATCACTTTTAGTTTCCGAGATACAAGCCCTAACTTCAGTTTTTCTTATGGGCCGCTAAGTTGGCTATGGCATATTTGAACGTGTTTTTTACTCTACTTTACAACAATATGTCACTTGCCATATTTATTATCGAAAAAAATATTATAATATATTTTTTCAAATAGTTCATTGTTTCAAATATTCATTTGTTATTTTGATTGTTGTTATAGTGATTTTTGTTTACAATTTTTGTTTTTCATAGCTCACTTAAAAGTTTGTAATAAAATACTTCATAAATATCACTGATATTTAGTATTTCGACTTTTTTTCGATAATAAATATGGCAAGTGACATATCGTTGTAAAGTAGAATAAAAAACACGTTCAAATATGCCATAGCCAACTTAGCGGCCCATAAGAAAAACTAAAGTTAGAGCTTGTAACTCGGAAACCAAAAGTGATATAAAAATTTTAAATACACCAATCAATTCTACACAAAAAAGTGCTTTAAGAAACCGCAAACAAAAAGTACCTATCTATTTTAACAAAAAAGTTATAGCCATTTAAAGAAATTCCAAATTTTCAGTTTTTTGGGTATACCGCCTAAACCACATAGAATTATGAATATTTTTTGGTGTAATAATACTCACCCCTTTCATACAAATAGTTCATCTCATTTAACCAAACCTGTATCTCTTATAGATACTGAGATCCCCATGCTGGAAAAGTTATCTGGGACACCCGGTATGTAGGTACAGTGGAGATTTTTTAATACCCAAATTTTGAACATGATGTATGATTTGAGCAATTTTATTTGTTTGAAAAAGTATACTCCCGAAATGGTCTCACATAAATTTTATCAGACTCTGACCATGGATGTCAAAAAGGAGGGGGTTTTCAATTCGACAGTATATAATTTTTTATGTATGTATGTTTGGGTATAACTGGGCATAACTCCGACAAATATGCACCTATTCGATTGAATTTTTGTTTATTTGAAAGATATAAATTTTATCAGAATTTGACAATGTACTTCAAAGATATGCCACACAAACGGAAAAATAAAAAACTTTTTAAGAAAAAAATAAAACTTACTTCAAAAACTGTAAAATTGAATACCTAATGCCTAATTATATACTTTCGGTCTTGTTTTTTTTTTCATAAAAAGTTTTTTATTACATTTAAAAATGTCAGGGACCATTTTTATAAGTTTGATACCCCGTTCAAAGTGCTTATGAGCTATCGAATTTCAAACAATTTCTTTATAATACGGGTCATTAGTAAAATCTTTATGTATTTGTAAATTTAATAAATATAATAATACATAAATAATACATATAAATATCCACTGGTCCTAGAAACGTCATCTCATCAATGCAGGCCAAGCCGCTAGTTATTTTAATAAATTATAATACTTATTAACTAATCATCTTTTTTTAAATATTACTTTGGCTTTAGCTACCTTGTAATTAGTACAATCATTCATAAAAAAATCAATTAAAATAAATTATGTATATAAATACCGAAAATCGTATTGTTTATTATTTAAATTATGACCATTTTACAAATACGTATTCATAAGAAGCATTTGACATTCCTAACTAATACATTTAGTATCGCCTATGGTACAAATTCGACCGATTAACACAGGCGCCGACTATGGGGGTGCGAGGTGGGGCAATCGCCCTCCTAGATGTTATACCAGGGGGGTTAGCCCCCCTGTGATGTTGCACTCTAGTTTCTTTGAAATTAAAGATAAATTTGTCAATAAGATGTTGTCTTTAAAAAAGGTGCAATATTCAAAAACCTACTTGTCACTTGAGTAAAAATGATCACTAAAAATTTCTTCAAAAAGGAAATTAATACCTGAAACATTTTCTTTGTTTACTTTCAAAGTTTAGTGAGACTATCAGCATTAAAAAAAGTCTACGATTTAAGTTTTCATTTAAAATCGTCGTTTTCGCTTCGTGAGCCTCTGTAAATTAAAAAAACTACTGTACAAATAAAAAAAAAAAGATTTCAGATGCAAACGTCCACTTTTCAATTATTTCAAATAATTAGTTTGATCGCTTTTTACCGAAACTACACTACAAATAATGAATGTTGTATCGTCGGCAGCGTTATCCAAGTAGAGTTGCATGCGGTCAGTTTTACTATGATTTTAGCAGCAAACTTCAATAATTTGATGAAAAAAAATTGTAATTTTCTTACACTCAACGCACGATTAGTTGTATTTCTGAAATTTTTTAGCACAAAAAAAAATTTAAAATTAAGTAACTTTTTAAAATGCAAATGAAAATAATTTTTTAAAGAATCTTAAGGTAGATTTTAAACTTTATTTCCTTTTTTTAAATTTCATTGTGATCATTTGGTCGTTATTACGAAAGTTGGATATTGCAATTTTTTTAAGTAAATTTTGAATTCTCAAAGTCGAGGCGACAACGTTGACAAGACTATTATTTGCCAAGGCTTTAGGTACAAACTAACGTCTGAAATTTCCTACAAACTTTTCGAGTACTAAACCTGATGTTTTAAACTGACAGTTTAATTTGTATAATTCACATAAAAATACCACAGTAACAATAATTTTTTTGCTGGTTTATTCGCCCATAAAAAGTTTTATTTACTTTCTCTTTAAAATAAAAATATGTGTTATTATATTTTGTCATCATTTAATGAATTACTGATATAAATACATAAAAAATATATGAAAATAGAAATTGTTTCTACAGATACATGAATCATAAGTACTACTCACAAGGGGAACCCTTCTGAGGGCCGCTTTCGATTTTCTTCATATTGAAATATGTTGTGAAGGGGGGTCCCCTGATAACATCTATACCCAGTTTTGGGCGCAGACGGGTAATAGATTAAAAATTATGACCCAAAATATATTTTAATATTGCATGTATACCTATATGTTAAGTCTATTTATACAAGCGTCTGTTGGCCTAGCGGTTATGATAATAGACCGGTAATCATTATTGTTGCTAATGGTTATATGTACAATTATGCCATAAGAATTATTAATAAATAAATGTATAAATTGTTTAAATATTCAATCATTTATAAAATGTTCTTGGTGTAATATATTCTTATGTATAGTATATTTACGATAGATAACTTCCAAAATGTTTTCAACCGTTCATAAATAAATAAGTTACTTGAGCATAAATTATATAATTTTTTATTTACAAGTTGATCTACAAAATTTAAAAAATTAAATTAAATTGCACATTTTGAAAAATAAACATTGAAAACAAATAAATTCATAAGATATTTTACAGGAGAATAATATATTTAAATAATGTCACTGTAACAGTAAAAATAAAAACTTAAGTGGACTCGAACCACGGGTGCATTGGTTACCGATCTATTTTCATAACCGCTAGGCCAACAGACGCTTGTATAAATAGACTTAACACATAGGTATATATATGCAACATTAAAATATATTTTGGGTCATAATTTTTAAACTATTACCCGTCTGCGCCCAAAACCGGGTATAGGTGTTATCAGGGGACCCCCCTTCACAACATATTTCAATATGAAGAAAATCGAAAGCGGCCCTCAAAAGGGTTCCCCTTGTCAGTAAAAATACTTAGTATCATGTAATTTTTGCTTTAAAAGTAATTTACTTATTAAAATGAAGTATAAAATTAAATTATTTATTATGAAAAAGTACTTGAAGTACTGCGAGTACCTATATACGATAAATTATTATTAAATGTGGTACTTTACTTATAAAATTCATGTATTATATTTAAAAAATACTTATAGTTTCAAGTATTTTATACTACAGTAGAAACCGGTTATAACAACATCGGTTAATACGACGTATCGGTTTTAACGACTCGAAATAAAAGTCTAACTCAGCGGTTCTTAAACTTATGTGGTCTAGGGACCCCTTTTTGAACAATTATTTATCAGGGACCCCCATCCCTGATAGAAAAACAAAAAAGGTCGTTATATACTAATTAATCACTGATAAATAGAAATATAAAAGTACTTTATGTAAATTATTTCTTGCCAAAAATGTTTCACGGACCCCCGTAGAAGTTTGGCGGCCCCCCGGGGGTCCGCGGACCCCAGTTTAAGAACCACTGGTCTAACTGAATCCCATATAATTGCATTTTACCGCTTTTAACGACCAATATGACCGGTCCCTTCGATGTCGTTATAACCGGTTTTTACTGTATTTTTAAATGAGCTTGAGTAAAGTACTTCTAATACCAAAAAGTACTTGTAGTACTTTTCCAAGTATTTTATATGAAATATTGACAGTTCTGCTTTTATAAAATAAATATATTTTCTCTTGAAATACATAACTCTATATTGTTTTAGTGACATACTTTTAAATCACCTGTGTAGTAAGACAGTGGCTCTTAACGTATTCTTGGAACACTTTCAATTATAATTTAAAAAAAAATGCGGAACAACAAAATCAATAGCTATTATATAATGTGACACTGTCTTTTAAAAATATTATTTAATATTAAATGTCATATCAGTTCTAGAAAAAAAATATGTTTCTTTTTTTTATGTGAGGCGATTCTTGTCTCGTCATTTGTCTCGTAAAAATTTAGGTTGATCTCGTTTCGTACTCGTGATTGAGAAAAATCACTTACATGGAGGAAAATATTTCATAACAATCACAAAATTTTTAAAGAAATATTACTATTTGACGTAGTTATTTTGAAACGGTCCAAAATATTGTAATTCTTGCTAGGGTAGGTCACGTGTTTGTTACAAAAGTCACAATATCAGTAAGTAATTTTTGCGTGCAGGATTATAATTTAATTTATTGGTATAGTTTAATTTGTTATAACAATAAACAAATATACTATTAATATAATTTATTTTACACAATCGTAGTATTTATTGTATTGTCTTTTAATAGAGATAACATAAATTATTAACAAATAATTCAACTTAAATAAAGAATAATTAGTTGGATAAATCATGTAAATGATATTTACTACGAATAAAGTAATAATTGCGTATTATAAAAATTACAATAGAGATTGTAGTTACTCAAATGACAGCAAGTACATGTATGTTAAAACGGATACAATTTTTGATATACAATTGACATTTTTAATCGGCAACTGTAATAACATGATAATTATTGATTTGTGGTAAAGTGCAGTGCTTCTTAAACTTTTTGATATCGCAGCTCCCTTCAAATTCAAATCGATAACCCATACGGCCCCTTTATTTTTTTAGAACCCAGATTGGATATGTATTTTTTTTTCATTTATATAATTTAAGCAAGTGCATATCTGAATTATTTAACGATAATAAAATTTGTTAAATTTGCGGGCCCTTTGTGGGAAGGCCACGTCTCCTTAAGGGACCGCGGCTTAAAACTTTAAGAAGCCCTGGTATAGTGCATATGTACTGTACAAAATTTATAAATATTTAAATTAAATAAATACTTACATAATTTAAGATTCAAAAATCTAAGGTTTTCCATTAAAAAAAATGTGCTTTGTAACTTGGGAGTTTATTAACATTCTGTACAAAATAATTAAATTCTACATAAATATTTAAATAGTTCATAGCTCAAGCTATTATTACTAAACTCAAAATGGTTTTTCAAAGAGTCTGAAAGATTTTTTATCTCATTAACCCCTTAACAGGTTTTATAAATATAATAGAAATTAACAGGAATTAAATAAATAGGTCATTAAAAATTAAGAACATTTATTTTACACCTAAACTCAAAATGGTTTTTCAAAGAGTCTGAAAATATATTTTTTATCTCATTAACTCCTCAACAGTTTTCAAAAATATTATAAAAATAGGTATTAAATAAATGGGCCATTAAAAATTAAAAACATTTATTTTACAACGTTTTTCGGGACCACGCTATATAAATGAATATAATTTTATATTGCTTTATTTAAATTTTTTTATTGTTGTATCGAAATAATACGCACTTTTGACTCACCCTGTATATCTTTATTATTCTATTAAAACGTCCAAAATGTTTAACTCACTACTCAAAAAAAATCACTATTTTTTAACACGATTATTGTTTATAATTATAATTCATAACACACAAAATTACACATTAACATTAAAAATTGGAAACTGTTTTTCATCTTTCATCAATCATTTAAATTTAAAACATTATTAAACATTCGATCAAATATATTATTACTAATAAAGACAAATTAAAAAACACCTAATATATTTCGTTAACGATACAATCTGTAGTCCAGTTCGCCTTGTATTAAAATTATAAATGGTACAAATCATGCAAATAATCATAAATACTTTTTTATATATTTTTATGTAAATTTAAGAGGAAACATTTATAAAATAAGAACAGGAAATTATCTTTTGTAAACATATGATATATTCTATATTGATTTTCAATATCATAATATTATTCTAAGGTTCTTGGTCAAAAATGTATTTGCATATGTATTGATAGTTTTCGTAAGGTCAACATAAGGATACAGTATTATAATCATCATTTTATTTGAAAGAATGTGATCTAGTAAGTATAGGTATATCTAATATAACAGGTTTTTATAAAACCAGTGAATTAATTTTGCCACATATTATTCAGATGCTTGTTTCTATTGAATTATTATTAAGATATTATAGTCTGTTTTATTTTACAGTGGTTGTCGGGTGATTTGACGGTATGAATCGTGATTCATACCGTCAAATCACCCGGCAACCATTGCAAACTTAAATGAAACAAGTTTACAAATAGGATAGTTACATTGGTGAATACATTTTTTTTAGTTTCTTCAAGATATTTCAAGAACGACACATGTTACGTGAAAATTGTATATAATCTTTTTTGTAGAGAATTCAATTTCCTATAATATAGGTCACCCCAACGTTTGTTGTAAAATATAACTTATTTTGCTTTAAAAAAACGTCATTTTTAAGGTTCCGTAGAAAACTAGGAACCCTTATAGTTTCTTCATGTCCGTCCGTCCGTCTTCAAAAATTTTGTCATAATAAGATGAAATTTGGTATACGGTCATAGATTGATGACCCAAAAACAGAAATGATAAGATTTTTGGAAATAAATTTTTTTTTGAAAAGTGTTTTTAAAAAAAAACTTACCATTGAGTGGGGTGTCGTTAGAAAGATCTCCTAAAACGCAACAAAAATGTAACAGAACCTTTTGATTTTAACCCTTTGATCATGATGTATTTTCTCTCCAAAGTCATTATAAAAGCGTCCCCCCTCTCTATTTTCTAAACTATAAATTAAAAAAATCTGAAAAAATTCCAGAACGTAGATTTTAATTAGTACTTTCACTGAAAATTATAACGAACATTGTCAAAAATATTTTGGACCCCCCTTTCATAGACTGAAAAGTGAACTTATATTTTTTTCCCACTTACCCTATTGAGTGGAGTGTCATTTAATAGGGCTCCTAAAATGCAATAAAAAATGTCAGATAACTTTTTGATTTTAACCCTTCAGTCACGATATATTTGCTTTTTAATGTCGTTATCAGAGCGCCCCCCTCTATTTTCTAAACTATCAATTCAAAAAATCTGAAAAAAATTGAGAATGTAGGTTTTAATTAATACTTTCACTGAAAATTATAACGAACATTGTCAAAAATATTTTGGACCCTCCTTTCATAGATTGAAAAATGAACATTTTTTTCATTTACCCCATTGAGTAGGGTGTCATTTGATAGATCTCCTAAAATGCAATAGTAAAAGTCAAATGACTTTTTGATTTTAACCCTTCAATCACGAAAATTTTGAAATAACTCTTTTTTTATAAATCGTAGTGAGAATGACTACGGAACCCTATCATGTGCATGCCCAACATGCACTTGCCCGTTTAATTTTTAATTGCTATTTATACTTTGATAGTTTAAAAACCTATCTTCTAAATAAAACAAATAATAATTTCAAAGAAATTATCAACTAGAATCACTCGCACTACTATACTCGAACATTTATATTAACCCTCGGAGCCTCTTGTGGGTCAATTTGACCCATACATCGACTTTGATCGTGAATAGCGCTCAGGTATTTTACATTTTTCGCGATTTTTTTTAAGTATGTTGAATTCTTCAAAGGTATTTGTAACACTTATAAATTAATTTACCATGAGTCAAAGTATACCTTTGAATTTTGGTAAGTCAAAAGGTTTCGTAGTTGCGGAATTATAGGCGATCAAAAAGTAAGCAGGGTCAAATTGACCCTGAGTGTACTAGTAGGTTGAAAAAATAGGTGTGTACTCCGAGGGTTAAATGTTATTTTGACGTTTTAAATATCAAATTGATGAATGAATGATTTGTATAAAAATAGAAAAAAGACGCTTTCACATTATTATGATAACCTAAACTAACATTAGTTTTTCTTTTATTTTTCCTACCGCCCCCTATCGCTATAACGTGCTTCCTCCAAAAATAATCAATATAGTTTTGATATCAATTTTGCCCTACTCTTGAATACATTATGTTCCAATCATAAAATGCAGTAAGGTCGACCAATTTGCAAACAAAAAATAAACCAGTTTTCATGTAAAAATTGTCCGAAAAACATGTTTAGCAAAACTATAATTAAAATCGATAATTTTGATATAAAACGAGATGGCCTGCGTGTATTTTGCAATGTTTATACCAGGAAATATAAGCACAATGCCGAATGCACGTCATAACAAATTTGCTATTTATTATACGGATATTATTTTTATGGAAATAACATCTGGTAATACGTATTTACCTACGTAATTTTTAATATTTTCGATATATTTTTTACCATTACCATCTCAAATAATCTCTACCTGTGTACAAAATAGGGTTATTAGAAATATGATATATCGTACTTCTTTCTTGGTTTCGGTTTTAGACATAGACTTAAAATTGAGTCCTCTTAAAAAAAAGATAGAGCGAAATTAGTGACTATGTTTGTCTTTATTTAAACATGAGTATATGTAAAAAAGATAAATTCCAGGTATTATAAAGGGGCTAGCAAATTTACAAGCTAGCTAGCACTCTCACATGAGATATCAAACTTATATGACAGTTCTCTTGGAGTTTTCTGATGACTTTGACATCTTTCGCACAAGCGTTGTATGTACACACCAACAGTATTAAAACAGTGGTGATATTATGAAAATTATTTTATACAGTCAGAGTCGTCAACTGTGTTGAAGTAGGTATCACTGCTCTAAATTCCATAGCAAATCCATAGATACTATCACAAAATTAATTACCTCATTTGTGAGTGCTAGCTAACTTGCAAATTTGCTAGCCCCTTTTGTGTTTAAGCTATATCTCTATCTTCACTTTTGTGAACTAAATTTTACCTACATATTATATTAATACAGAATCTATATCTTTTCGGGTACGGATACAAGGGTAGAAACGTTGACTTTAGTCAAGAAATCCTTGTTTTATACATATTTAATGAAAATGATATTTTCTAAATATAAGAAATATATTCTTAATACACGAAAATATGGAACTTAAAAATTACAGTTTTTCCTTGTAACAATATCAATTAATTTATATTGAGTATCTGCAAACAATATTACAGTTTTCATTATATGTTTCAGCGAAAGTACTACATTTTGAAATTTATTAAGATTTTTTGAATCAATAGTTTAGAAAATAGAGGGGGGTCACTCTGACCATGACATTGAAAACCAAATATATCGCGATTAAACGGTTGAAATCAAAAAGTCATTTAATATTTTTATTGCATTTTAGGAGACCTTTCAAATGACACCCCACTCGATGGGGGTTAATCGAAAGAAGGCAGTTCACATTTCAGTTTATCGATGAGGGGTCAAACATATTTTTGACAGTGTTCGTTATAATTTTCAGTAAAAGTACTAATTAAAAGCTATATTATGGATTTTTATCAGATTTTTTGAATTGATAGTTTAGAAAATAGAGGGGAAAAGACGCTCTTATAATGAAGAGCAAATACATCGTGATCGTGATAGAAGGATAAAAATCAAAAGGTTCTGATACATTTTTTGTTGCATTCTAGAAGACCTTATAAACGACACCCCACTCAATGGGGTAGGTGATTTTTTTAAAAACACTTTTCATTTTTTTTTTAAATGTTATCATTTTTGTGTTTGGGTCATCAATGTACGACCGTATACACAAATTTCATTTTATTATGTCAAAATTTTTACAAGACGGATGGACATAGAAAAACTAAAAAAGTTCCTAGTTTTCTACGGAACCCCAAAAATGTAATTCTTTAGGTTTCTTTCTTCCGTGTATAATTGTTTTCGTTGTATATAAAACTAGCGGAATCCCGCGGCTTCGCTCGCGAAAATTTTGAAATTAATTAATTTTTTTATATTGAATTTTAATAATTACTTATAAAAAAAGTAAATATATCGGATCTGAGTTAAAAATTGTAAGAACTAACCCACTGTCTACCGTCGCCATTATGGGTTGAATATCGAATTTTTTATTGCAGATTATTTTGCCCGACTCAATCATTATAACTTAAGCAGCTATGCAGATAAACATATCAAAAACACAGACCCTGTCAACCCTCGCTATTATGGGTTGAATGTCGAAATTTTTATTTTAATAGATGACTATTTTGCCCGAATTTATCTTTATAAGTAAAGCAAGTAAGCAGATAAACATATCTAAATCCATCCTCGTCCCCGTCCCATGTTATTAAGGCTTGAATGCCAAACTTTTATTTTTAATTGAATATTAATTTGTCCGAATTTACCTTAATATTATGAACATTTATGAAGATAAATATATCAAAATTTTACCCCCCCCCCTCCATTCCCGTAGGAGTTGAATTTTCGTAACTGATATTTGTCTTGTAGACTACCTACTTATGCCATGTTTCATTCGGTGAATGCAAAAAAAATATTTTACAAATTTTTCCACCCACTAACATTTTGACACCCTGTTTCAACCCCGTAGGGGTTGAATTTCGAAAAATCCTTTTTTAGTGGGTGCTTACATCATAAAAGGAAGGCACCTACGAAATTTCACGTTTCTAGGTCCAGGGGTTTGGCCTCTACGTTGATATATGAGTGAGTGAGTGAGTGGTTAAGGACAAACTCTTTTATAGATATAGATAAGAGTTTATTGGACCAAGAAGTAACTTTTTACTTCCATGTTCCGAAGGAAATGAAAGTATTGTAATACCACCGAAAAATCGTTTCCGAGATAAGAGCAGATTCTGATTATTTCAAAATGTAAAGAAAAGTAAATTTCCGTTTGGCGGTTGTGTGTGCCGAGCCATCTTGTCTCGTGAAAATTGAAGCCTGTTTTTTTTCAGTGACCAAGACTGATAAATGTCTAGGTCGAATACATTTTTTTTCATTACACATAAAAACAGTTTCATTCAAACATTATTTTAATTTATACATACATATGAATATAGTAATTATTGTTTACATTGAATCTTATAGCAGGAGTCACCCACCTTTTTACTTTTTTATACATACATGAAATGTAATGTATAAATAAAGTATAGTGATCACGAAAAAAATCGAACTCGAGATTTTAACGGAATTACACGTTTTGAGGGTCCCTGAATCATATACAACCATTAACTCAATGACGTCTGTGTGTGTGTGTGTATGTGTGTCTGTGTGTCTGTGAACGCTTTACAGCTAAAACTGTTAGACTTACGAACGTGGAATTTTGAACTTAAGGTTCTTGTACACTCTAGATGTGCACCTCCTATTTTTGAAAACCATCACTAAACCGGAAACGGATGTTTACAAGAGATGTTTTGAAATTTTTCGAATTATTTTTGAAACGGTGCACAGTAGAAAAATTTTTTTTAGATCAAAGTTGTAGAAGGTACTTTTATCTATAATTTATGTTCTATCCATTTTCCCCCCAAAATTTGTTTTTAGGAAATAATCGATTTTCTAAAAAGATGTATTTTTCGATTTATTTTTTAAACGGTAGGTATTAGAAAAAAATGTTTGAGATACAAGTTGTAGATAATATTATTATCTATAATTTTTATTCTAATAAGTTTTCCCAAAAAAAAATTGTGGAAGGAAATAATCATTTTTGTTAATTTATATTTCAAACTGTTCATATCAGAAAAAAATGTTTACAAGAAAAGTTGTAGAGAACGTAATTTTCTTTAATTTATGTTCTATTCTTTTTTTTGTATCTTTTATGAATTAACCAAATAAATAATAATTCTCGTTTTAATTTAAAAATGATTTTAATAATCTAGTTATCTATGACAATGGAGGAATTTATAATTATACAACTGTCAAAATTAAAGTCTAAGAAAATAAAAACATAAGTATTCAATAATCAATAATCCTAATTTGTTTTGTTATTAAAATTATAATGTATCCATTGCATTCACTGAAAATCATTTTGTAAGTAAAATATTTAAAAATCAAATGTTAAAAAATAAAATTAATCATATTATCAATACTTTGGTACCTATCATGATGTATAAAAAAGTTTCGTGCCTGCCAAGGCAGTTTATTAATATGCATTATTTTGAAAATGTACGAAGGTCGAAAAAAGAACTTAATTAATTAAATAATTGAATAAACAAAAAAAACTATTAGACATGAAGTTGTAAAAATATAATAAATACAATATATACCGTTTTTTGATAGTACAGTAGAAACCGGTTATAAAAACCTCGAAGGGATCGGTCAAATTAGGTCGTAAAAGCCGATAATCGTAATAACCGACTAAAATACAAATATTATTATTTCAGTTGAACTTTTATTTTGAGTCGTTATAACCAGTTTCTACTGTATTTATAAAAAATCAAAAAAATATTTTTTTCAATATGTCTGAAAGATACGGGAAGCTGTATGATGTGAGAAAAAATGTTCAGTGCAAGAAAAACAGTTTTCGTTCCGTTTTTATATGTGTGTCTGTTTCCTGAATCCTTGTGATACACAAAAGCTGTTAATGATACAGTTTTTAACAACTTTTGGTTCCCCAGACATGTTTTTTTAAAGGCTGTAGCCGGGTAAGTATGCAAAATCGTCCTTTGCATGGATTTGGCTGATTATTTTTTTGAAAGTCACATTCTATGTAACATTCAACCTGACCAAATATTAGCTTCCAAAAATTTGTATGTTTCTAAAAAGCAACCTATGAGAAAAAATTAGCATAATTGATTCAATGGCAGTTCCCATACATTTCCGGCTACGGCCTCTATATTTTATCTTTGTCAGGCCATGGGCCCCTTCAAATTCCCCGGATCTCCCCAGGCTAGTTCAGTCCTGTTATTTAGCAACAAATTAGAGATGTTTTAAAAGTATTAAGACACTTGCACTCCATATAGTCTACCCGCGTCACGCGCGCGCCGCGCCAATACGACCGTATGCGAATTTATACGAGTATGTTATACCCTTCATATCAGTTTGGGATTTTGATATGTTGTTTGGGTACGTACGAGGTATATTTTATAAATAAAATGGTGATTGCCTCCCGAGTACAACATAGTGTTTTTTAATTTTTTTAATTTTATTAATTTTTTTTCTGGTTTACTATGTACAGAGGACCATGATAAAATTACCTCTGATGAGTCATAAGTACCTCTATAATATACCATAAGCACCATCAAATTCGATTGATGGAAAATAATTTTTTTTTTTTTTTCGAAAACTACAAATTTTTGGAAGCTAATATTTGGTCAGGTTGAATGTTACATAGAATGTGACTTTCAAAAAAATAATCAGCCAAATCCATGCAAAGGCCGATTTTGCATGCTTACCCGACTACAGCCTTTGACGGTGGATGCGACGATATGTAAGAAAAGTGTTCATGGAACCATCTTAGAATTATTTAAAATTTTAAATCTAGTATCAAAAAGGGGCTAGCAAAAAGCACTCTTAAATAAGGTATTAATTTTGTGATATTATCTATAAATTTGCTATGGAATTTAGAGCAGTGATACTTCAACGTATGATACCGGACATAAGTTAAGTGTGAAAAATCGGTTAAAAAAATGATTTTTATCATCCCTTAAAAAAAATAAAAAGTTTTAATAAAACTGTTTTAAAATAAATAATCGCGCTTACAAATTGCAGAAGGAACAAAAGTCAGTTTTTTTAATGAAAAAACCCGTATGACCGGAAATCCGAAAACACTAATCGTATGACACAGATTCGTATGTAATACATAATTACTTGTCTGGTTTGAAATCAAATGGAATTTTAAAACTTTGCAGGGGCCTAATTATCACTGTCGATTTCATTGGCGTGATGAGGGGGGGGGGTTGGTAAATTTTAAATAGAAAATATAGATATTTCTAATTGGCTTTTAATAAGTAAGGGAGTGTACATCATTTTTGTAAAGATAATTTTTGAAATCATCTCCCACCACCTTGTAAAATATCGTAAGTGACTTTCCTTGGTTTCAAATACTTTTAAATAATTATAATTAATATAATTAGAAAAAAACCTTTCAGAAGTAACGCTTTTGACTCTCCTCCCCCACTTATGGATTCGAAGGTTTCACCCCCCCCCCCCTTTATCAGAAAAAGTCATACATAGTTTATTGACTTTCTTTGATCAAATTTCAAATAGTGTAAATGTAAAACAAGTACACTTTTAGTTTTAGCATTAGTAGAAAAATATGGTTGATTTTCAAACTATAGGGTACAGGGCTGGCTTTACAGGGATCAGTATGGGTGAGCTCTTATGGATAAACAGAGTGAAGACTAGGTGTGTCTCTCTTCGGAGCATACAAAATCACATAAATGCGTCTCTTTTTTTCACATACTTATTATATTTAAATTAAAAAACGCAGATCTTCTGAAAATGTACACATATTTTTGTAAATTAATAAAGAATGCATGCTCGAATTTTCATCAAATTCTCTCTGAAATTGTGCAGTTCTTATAACAATTCTTTTAATGAATTTTTTTTAAATTTACTAATGACTAATGACTAATGACCATGAAATTTTGCATGGGTTTTTTATATATAAATGTCATGTTATTTTCAGAGTTTTATCGAAAACTATCTGTTATTTTACTATGATGTCAACCTAAATATATCTAAATTGTTATGAAATTAATATTATGTAAAGCTACTTACTACTACTACGCATCCTTTATATGACACACCAATCACCATTGCTTTTCTACCTACTATTAGTGTTTATGTGATTGATCATTTTTAATTTTTTACCTTTGTTTTGGTCTAGACTCTAGACAAAATTCTTTGTAATAATGGACATAAATTATAAAATTTAAATATAGCATGTGCATAAGAACTAAACATTTAGTTTAAAATATCAATTTTGTATAAAAACTCGTTCTATAAAAATGGCCTAGTTATTATTTTCAAACTCACTGTTTTCAATTTTTATGTGACGTCATACTTTAACGAGTCTGTTGTCTTGTGTGAGATTTTTTCAGTTGACCAGAAGGATTGGTTTTATATACTTTGAAATACAATGTAAATTCAATATAGCGTATAAGAAAGTCTTGTGGCTGTGGTACTAACTAATACTTTTTATTCTTCTGTTATTATTTTGAAACATTAAAAAGATTATAAAGAATTTGCTTTGGAGCAAAAGCTTAACTAACGCTATTTGCGAGGTATTAAGTCAGGGATTCCCAATAGGGTCCAGGTGGACCCTGTGGGGGTTTATGGAAGTTTAAAAAGGGTCTATAGTTGGAATTTAAGAAGATTGTAATATATGTTGCAAGAATCTAAAAATGTAAGGAAGTCTATAAAGAAAATCATTATTTTAAACGGGGTCGATGTAGGAAAAAGGTTGCGAACCCCTGTATTAAATATAAATAAGAACCCACTGACAGTTGTATGGTTTATATGAATGACATTGACCCATGAGCGTTAAGTAAAAACCAGTAATTTTAAAGCAGTGGTGACAATTGTACCTCAGAAAAAACAACATTTAATTTATTATACATTTTACCACTGTTTTAAAATTCCGAGCAAATTCATAACGATTTGACATCTTATAGATAACGTTAGTTTAGCTTTTACTCTAGACTAAATTCTTTATAATACCCTATGCCAGGGGTCGGTAGTCTTTTAAGGGGTTAGGTGTAGTCAGAATTTTCAAGAAATCGATTTTTGTTTTTTGTATTTTTGGAAGCTGCTACAACGGCTGAAGAACTATTTTATGGCCCAGGAATAATTGACTCGGTGTAAGTAATTAAATAATACGTATATTACTTTACGTAAATTGAGTGTAAAACTTAAAATGCGTTTTTCTCAAAACTATGTTTTTTGAAATGGTGACCACTGTAGCTCGAAAACCGCTCGGTAGATTTTAATGAAATTTATACAGCTTTTTGAAAACATGTAAAACTAGTGCCTGATTGAAGGATTTTTTTTAAATTTCGATTTGTTATAAACAATTAACTGTTGTTTTTTTCCCGAAAATCTTGAAAAAAATTTCCTGAGGCTGCCATTTTGTTAATTTAAGAAAGAAAAAAAAAGCTTCGATCAGGCATAGATTATCTATTAATAAAACTATTTTTTTTTTGTCCGATTGAATTTGGATGAATCTCCAAGGATAAGTGATGGTCACCGCAAGGAGCTTCGGTTGGAACTGGATCAACACAAACAGCCATTACTTTTAAAATTAATATTTTTTTTTCTAAAATTTCTGTCAAGTCAAGTCGAAATCTTATTTAATGATGCTATGTTTTTACTAAAATAAAATAATTTACTGGCAAAAAAAAATTATTTAAAATTGTCATTTTTTCATGTCTCTGACTACACCTAACCCCTTAAGTTAGCAGAGTCAAGTTGTTAAGGAAACAGGATTGCAAAGGTATCAGAGAGCCATAGGACATCCAATTGTAATAACTGTACTAATTACAGTGATACTATAATAATGTATCACTGTAAATAAAACGTGATAACTCAAAGATTTTTCTATAAAATTTTGTTACAATGGTGCCCTTGCAAATAAAAAATAATCTGGAATTGAATAAATAGTTAAAATCACTGAAGAGCCACAAACGCCTGTGCAAAGAGCTCTACCGACCGCTGTTCATATACATAAGTGACATATAAAAGTTAATATTTAAGGCTGTAGAATCAATATTTCTTATAATTATCGTCATAAAAACAAAAAAATAATTATTTTGTCAAAAATAATCATGCATGTATAATTATAAATATTATGTAAATTTTTAATTACAAGGATTTTAAAAAACAAGTGGCTGCGAATGGTTTCAATTCTATTTCACTCTATCTAAATGTATTATTTTGACAAGTTGTCCTGAAAACTTGACCCTGTGTAAAAAATGTCTGCGTCAGCACATTCGTTTATTAAATACATATATTATTGCTTTCGTGCATTAAGTTTCCTGTTTTTGTATGGTTAATTTCTATATTAGTATATTGAAACGTATCTAATTAGTAAACCAAGCTACACAAAAAAATATGTATATTATGTCAATATGATTTCATTCAAAATTAACTATTAACACATTATTTTTGTTAACTGTTAGCTTCCATATTTAAATTGAGTAGTATGAACTACAGATTGGGTACATCATACCCTAAATTTAGCTCGAATCGAAGTACTATTTATTAGTATTTATTTACAAGAAATTACACTAATAGACCGACAGCCCATGGCAGTTTATCACTCTAAATCAGCGTTTCTCAACCTTTTAGTATTTGCGACCCAATTTTCAATCACAATTATCATTCTCTATATGCTCGCGCCCCTCATTCAGTTTTATCACACACCCCTAGGGGGGCGCGCCCCACATGTTGAGAATCGCTGCTCTAAATGGAATACCCTCAAAATAAGTAGTCAATTTGCGATTAAACATACTAGAGAACAACAATCCATATATATGTAAGTCGCCCTTATCAAATTATGTGCATAATAATGAAAACTAAGTTAATATGTTACCGGCAAATTATGTAGTTCAGGCATTCTATATAATTCCTAAGAATTCTATACAATGCCTAACGATTTCAGGCAAAGTATGAAATAATTTGTATTTATTGTTATAATGAATAATAGTATATTATATCACGAGTCAATAATGATAGCTATTATTACCGAGGAATCATTTTCGAACCGAGCCGCGTAGCGGCGAGGGAGAAAAAAATTCCGAGGTTATAATAACCATTATTGCGAGTAGTATACTGTACTTTATCTACGACTATTTTAATTACTTTAATAAAACACAACTGGATACAAGGAATGCAAATACAAAACACAAGCATTTTTGCTATAATTTCAAATTAATATAAATTAAATAATACCATGGAAACAAAATACACAAACTCTGTGGTGTCCAAAAATATTAAAATTAGTAATATTACAGTTAATAAACTGAACAAGTTTTGTACTATCAACAACTTTACTAGAATTTTTATCCATCTCAATACAAATACACAAACACTAGGTGTTTTATTTGACAGTCGTAAATAAATTTTTTAGACTTAAAGTTTGTGTATTTTGTTTCCGTGGTATTATTTAATTTGAGGAATTTTCTGATTGGTGCATTAGAGGGCAATAATGATTTAGAGGGTAATAATGGTCATTATTGCCCTCTAATGCACCAATCAGAAAATTTCTCTTTCGTCATGGTTCCCTCTGGGAATAATATATAGCATTATATAGTAAAAACTACGTATGTAATGTATGTATTATATATAAATCGTGGATAAAATAAATTATTAGTTTATAAGAATATTTAGTATATGATTTAAAATTGTTAAAATAAAAAAACAATATTACATATTATTTAGTCATTTAATACTGTAAGATAAATATTCAGTATTTTATTACATAAAGTAAACCAATATCTGTACCTGAACCAAAATTGATTTGTTCACCCTATTTATGTTTATATTTCTACTCTATACAATGCCATGGAAATTGTATGTAATTGAATTTATTTCATACATTACCTGGTGATTTTAGGGATTCTATAGAATAATTAGGAATTCTATACAATGCCGGATTTCATACATTGCCGGTAACATATATAATAAATCTATTTAGTAGTTTTCGAGATCATTTACACAATATAGAAAAATAAAACTTATTTTTAGGATTTTACGATTGCAACCCATTAGTTAAAAAGTAAAAGTTTACCAATCCCTGGGCCAGTTTACCATAATTTTCTAATAAATGCAATTTTGCGATTGAAAACGTTTTTCTAGTATTTGTCTGCACGGTATAAAAAACTGGCCGAACAACGTTTTAAAAATTCCGGTTACGGAAAGCAACTGGTGTTTAAAAACTGGAAATGATTTGACGTCAAAATCAAGGGATGGTATTAATGACGATGATTATATCTTTGGTGTTGTCCTTTTCTGATAGCTTCATCGTGTTTGTAGTGACGTGTGTGTAAGGTGTAAGTATGTCTGGGTTTAGTGTTAAGGCTGGGACATAAGATGAATAAGCAAGTTGTAAAAGGGTTAGAAAGTATAAAAACGAAATGCCCGGTGCATTTATAAATAAATAAATTTAATAAAGATTGCTATAACTTTGAACGGGGTACTAATTCTATGAACAATGGTACTTGAAGTTACTAAAACATAGTTTGTGACTCTCATAGAGATTTAATATAACTAAAGAGGGACTGTGTCAGTAGTGATACCTATAGACATAGAAACATGGACCGTGCACCTGACTAGAAAACAAAGCCGTGCCAAAAGAAAAAGATAGAAAGTAGTTTGGAAATATACTTGTCCTTACTTATACAGGAGTGTTCTTTTTTTTGGCTTAAATGAAAAAAAAAATAACCAACGTTATAAAATATTTTATTTATTAAAAATGATTACTGATTTTTAAATAATATCAGTTTGGTATTTTTTGACCTAATTCTAATTTCTTGTTTATATTTTTTTGTTACTTCATAGTGTAACCTAATCAAAAAAATGTATGTATGTGATTGTTAGTGTAAATCACCTCATAATTTTTTAACAACCACATGGGAATTGCTTTAAAACTATTTTTTATTAATCAACATTTAAAATTTGCACTACCGAAAATATAACTTTTTCGGAAAATCCGTTCACCAATTTAACAAATTTCTATGAGATCTGGTGACGATTTTTGTAAATTACCTCGATTTTTAATATGTATTGTAACGGTTTGGGTTCTCTTTATGTTAATATTCTATTTCTCCTTTTATCGGGTAGGCAGAATAACCTATGACCAGAAACGTACAGATATACTATTAAGAAAATAATATTTAATTTCTATCAAAACTTACACGTCTAACACTATTTCATTACAATTTAACACACTATTTTGTAACAATGGAACACTTTTTTATATAAACAATAATATACACTACAGAAGTTAACTTATTACTAGTTAACTTAAGTACACAGTGAACACAATAAACAATAATACTATTTTTTAACACTATTAGGTAGAAACAACTATGCACTTAAACGTAATTTTCGGGGTCGCTACCACAGAGACTCAATTTCTCCTGGGCGTGAATTAGGTTTTTCAGTATTTAATAAATTTGACAATCACTGAACAATTATAAATTTTATAGTCGTACTCAAGACCCTGTGCTATCAACTGACTCATATTTATTTTATTGGCTGTATTCTAACAAGTATTGCGTAATGTCACTGTTTTCCAAAATTGTTATAAACACCGGGATTACGCAATACTAATTGCCATCGCTTACAAATTTTCAAAATTGTAGTGTTATATATAACACTACAATATTTAGTAAAAAAAGATGATTGCTGCGAAATAAGCAATTTGTTGCAATTAAAACATTTGTTTGTTTTTAGTATTTTTCTTGCTACAAATTCTGACATATAACTAATTATTTAAATAATGTAATCATAATTAATGCCTTCACAAATACTCGGAATATTGTATTTGTGTTCATATGAAATAATTACGCAATGATTTGTGTAACCTATATTTTTATCATTATAAATATTTCTACGTAAATAAAAAAAAAATACGATAGAAATACTACCCTGAACACTTTTTTATGAATTAGGAAAATCAAGTATTCAAATGTAATATTTTATCATACATTTTACATTACATATTTTTTATCTAAAAATTACTAACGATCTTTGTCAATAAAATAAAGTGTTTTCCTCTTCGAAAATTTAAATGCGAACATAAAAATTATTTATTAAATGATAATAATTATTTTTGTGAAAATTTAATGGATTTTGATGTTCTAAAGCGCATTTTAAAGCTGACACTTTCTAGTTTTTGCACCTTTTATTCGATTTTTTATCGCTTCCCACTACACCTTGCGAGATATCAGAAAAAATGAAAGAAACTTAAAATTTAATAATTCAAAATTGGCCTGCCAAACTTCAACAATAAGTTGAAGGAATTATTTTGAGCAAAAAACTTTATATAACGTGCCCAAAATTTTTTCCTACGAGAGTTAGAGCTCCCCGAACATTTTTTCCAAAATTATTTTTTAGCGAACTGTAATTCTCTTACGAAAAATTTTCGGACACGTGTTTTTGCTCAAAAATTTTTTTTTAACCTACTGTATAAGTTTGGCATGTCAATTTTTAATTATACAATTTTTGGCTGGACAAAATCCATTCAATTTTCACAAAGTGTTTAAAAAAAAAATTGAAAAAAATCTAATGCACTTTACGTGTTAATATTCGGTCGCTCGGTGGCACGTGTTAATAATATCCAATCACTTTAAAATTTTGTATACATTATTTTTTTCGTACCTTTAAAAATTGGGGGGGGGGGTGGGTGACCTTAAAGAAATTCGAAAATAAGTTAATTAATTGCCATCCTACTGAGGCATGATCCAATAACACAAGGTCTGTCGTGATTATTTTGCCAGCCGCCATTTTACATAATACCGCCGTATTACATCAACTAGAAATTTACATATGTGTGTTGTGCTTCAAAATACATAGTACATACTTACTAAAAAATTAAAAAAAACTATTATGTAAACAGTTTTTATTGTTTATTAATTTACATTTTGTTTTTCACAAAGAAAAATTTAGTGACAATGACGTCACAGTAAGGATAAATGAACTGTCAAATAGACCTTGTATTATTGGATCATGCTACTGAGGTATGATCCAAGACTGGTGCCAGTACCTTAAATGAAAATAAATACAAATAAGAATATTACTCTGTCTGTCTGTCTGTATGTGTGAGGAAGAACATACGTTATTTTGTATCACAAATAATTGATTAGAAAAAAAACGAATTTTAGCCTTGTTTCATTTTTCATTCAAGTTGTTGCCATGTTGTTTCTCTATAAAAAAATTAAAAAATGAAGGAGGAATACTAGAATTCATTGCGAGCATCCTCTCATCACTTTACAGCAGGAATTTGGAGCATTCTACACTATTTTCCCGAAGCTAAAGAGCATGAAGACGAACCACATCAACATCTAGAAAACCGCTCATTTTATTAGAAAATCCGCGACAAAACTTAAAAAAAATAACACACGCTATCAGGTTAAAACCGAAACTAAACCGAGTGTGTATGAACGTGCTGATTGCTTTCTGTTCCCTGCACACTAATAGAAACCTGATGAAACCTGTTCATGTCGAGGGAGTATTCGGTGCTCTACGGTTTTTATTAGGTACCGAATACAAACTGAAACACCGTTTCACACTTGTCGCCAGCGACCGAAAAAGAACCGAACCGAATGAAACCGCATATTGGTGAGATAGGCCTAACACGGTTGAAGTCACGGGTAACAGCTAGTACGTTATAAAATTTCTTATTTCTAGCAAATATCACACCTATACAATAACCAGATAATATTTAGCTGTTATGATGTTGTTATTTGTATATTTGAACATTACATAGTTGAAATAATTTGGAAAGTTACTTGTTGCTGATACAACATTAGTAGGAAGTGATCATATCTGGCTGTTTGGGCCTATGGTGAAATCACAGACTGAATTTGAAATATGTTATGTAAACTTATAGCCTAAGGCCTAGAATTGATTACATTTTAAATCGTAATGTTTTATCAGAATTTTGTAAACATCTTCAAGATTTCTTTTTGTCTATGAGTGTTACATCTTATAGATCATATTGATTATTGGAATGTGGTTTTTTTAAATTAATTGATGAGTTTAATTACCAAATTTTGCAAAACACCAAAACGTTTTTGCATCTATGAAAATATCTAAAATACGTTTTTAGTTCATTCATGTTGAATATCTAGAAAATTATGGATTTTTACGGAAAATATTTGGTACAAAATTTTTAGGATTTAAACGGGCAAAACCAATGGAGGCAACAATTTTGACCTTGAGTGGAGGTTTTAAGGTTATTTGGGGTCAGCTAAATTTTTTCAAATAGAAACTATTTATTTTTTGTAGATTTGTAAAAAAAGAACCAACTTTTGTCTAAAAAGTTTTCGAAAAACTTTAATTTCAACGTCATTTTAACATAAAATTTGTTTTTTGCATTCAAAATTTTTGAAATGTAAGTTGAAAATAATTTTATATAATTTCAGAATTCTTCAACGCAAATTAAAAAAAAAATACATCAAAATTTAAATTTTTATAAAAACAGAAATTGTTTATTTTTTTCTGTAAAATACGAATCTACAAAAAAAGAAACAGGTTTCCTTTTGAAAAATATTATTTATCTCCAAAAATACTTTAAAAACCTCCACTCATGGTTAAAATTGTTGCCTTCATTGGTTGAAACATTGAAACTTTTGTACCAAAAATTTGCTGCAAAAATCTATAGTTTTCCAGATATGAAGCAGTCTCAAGATAAAAAACTCACCTGTATATGAATAACTAGCGGAATCCCGCGGCTTTGCTCGCGTAAACTGCGAAACTAATTAAAACCCTCCATACGTCTTAATGAATATTACATTTTTTAGATTAATTTTTATTCATTACCTTTATAAAAACGTAAATATCTCGGACCATCGTTAAAAATTGTAAAATCTAACCCCTGCCTTCCCTCGCCATTAGGGGCTGAATATATAATTTTTTTATCGCAAAATTTTGCCCGACTTCACCTTTGTAACTTAAGCAGCTATGCAGATAAACATATCAAAAACAGGGTTGAATGTCGAAATTTTTATTTTAATAGATGACTATTTTGCCCGAATTTACCTTTATAGTAAAGCAGGTATGCAGTTAAACATATCTAAATCCATCCTCGTCCCCGTCCTATTCTATTAGGGCTTGAATATCGAACTTTCATTTTTAATTGAATTTTAATTTGTTAAATACTTTAGGGGTTAAATTTTGGAAAATGCTGAAATAATTGTTTCATTATTTATATTGTAGAGTATGTTCGATAAGTTTCAATTAAATGCAAACAAAAAAAATTATATAAACTTTGACATCCTGATTTAACCCCATAGGGGTTGAATTTCGAAAAATCCTTTCTTAGTGGGTGCTTACATCATAAAAGGAAGGCACCTACGAAATTTCACGTTTCTAGGTCCAGGGGTTTGGGCTGTACGTTGATATATGAGTGAGTGAGTGAGTGAGTGAGTGAGTGGTTAAGGACAAACTCTTTTATAGATATAGATAATTTATGAAATAAAATAAATATTAATAAGAAAAAAATTCGTTTAGTCCAGTGTTCTTCAAAATTTTTTTTACTGTTACGCGGATTTTTTTTAAATTTTATCAACTTTATTAATGAGTCTTGTTGAAAATGTTGATTTTAATGAATTCAATAATGAGAAAACATAATAATTTAATGAAACTCTTTAAATTGAATTAAAATAAGAATAAAATTTATATTGGAATAAAAGTGAAAAATATTTTTTAAACAAAAAATTCAATAGACGAGAATAAACTCACTAGCGTCTCGTATGCAGCCCTACTTGTATTTAAAATATTTTTTTTTGAATTCGGCATAAAATCGCTGTAAAAAATTATTAGTTCACATTTTAATTTATTTTAATTAATATTGAATTAAAACAATTGTGTTCATGCTCTCCACATCCTAGGCACCCCCCCCCACTCCATTCAAAAAAAGTGTAAAGATTAAATTTTATAAGAAATGTCAAATAATGTTCTTTAATAAAAAAAGTTGTTATGTTACAATTGTAATAAAATAGCTTTTTCTTAACTATATATATTTTTTAAATTATAACGCAAAAAGATAAATGTATGTGTACCCCGCTCCCCTGGTAAAGCTTTAAATTGAATTTTTTAACTCAATACTTTCCAGTGTCCTGTTTATAGGACATCATATTTTCAATTTTTTTCTCTTTTGACATTATGGATCAATTTTTAACAAGTTATGAGAACATGATAAAAAAATTTTAAGAAAAAAAAGTCGGAATGCAAAGGGTTGATTATAAAATAAACATACAAATGCAAAATTTTTTTTAAACAATGTCGTCTTTTGAATATTATTATCAAATAATTAAAAACCCTTCAATATTTTGTAGAATTATTTAAATTGCAAATCATTGTACAGTAAAATAATGTCTGACAATGAACTAAATTAATAATTATGAAAGTCACTGCCATCTTTCACTCTAACTATTTCAACCTTTGTAAATTTATTTATTTATTTTTGTATTTTAAAATAACCTTTACTAAAAATTTTGCGTTCTAAAAATATTCTTTATAATGTTTAAAAGAGATATACTTCAAGATGAGACTTTTGTTTTTTCGTATCGTTTACTGTTTTAAATTCTAAAGAGACGAGACGTAATTAACTATCGTCTCGTCCTGACTCGTCCCGTGTACGTGTAGCCCTATTAGGTAAATATATTTTTTTATAATTCATTTCCAATAATTACCTATGTAATAATAATATGTAGTTTTATTTTTTACTATAGTACATACGGAAGTCAATGTTACTTGCGATACGTGCAAATATTTATTTTCCTGTTAACATTACGATAAACTTGCAAATATATAAAAGTTTGATTCAAATTGGCCATTATATAGTTTTAAGTATCATTTAAGGTTATTTTTAACAAAATTTAGAAAATTGGTTCTTTAGAGCCTTTAATAAGTAGGTAAAAGTAAATCCTTTTAAAGTTAGTTATATTTATGTAACTAGTATATACAGGATGTCCAAGATAAGCGTGCAATGCATGGGGATATCCTAAACGGTAAAAGATACAGATGTAGTTAAATGAGATGAATTATTTGTAAGAAAGGGGTGAGTATTACAACATCAAAAAATATTAATAATTTTATGTGGTTCAGGCGGAATACCCAAAAAACTGAAAATTCGGAATTTCTTTAAATGACTATAACTTTTTTGGCAAAGTAGATAGGTACTTTTTGTTTGCGGTTTCTTAAAGCTCTTTTTTTAGTAGAATTGTTTGGTGTATTTAGAATTTTTATATCACTTTTAGTTTCCGAGTTACAAGCCCTAACTTTAGTTTTTCTTATGGGTCGCTAAGTTGGCTATATCATATTTGAACGTGTTTTTTACTCTACTTTACAACGATATATCACATGACATACTTATTATAGAAAATAAGTCGAAGTACTAAATATTGGTGATATTTATAAAGTATTTTATTACAAACATTTAAGTAAGCCATGAAAAACAAAAATTGTTAAACAAAAATTGCAATAACAACAATGAAAATAACAAATGCATATTTAAAAACAATAATCTATTACAAAAAAAAAGGTTTTTACTTTTTTTTTAATAATAAGTATGACATGTGACATATCATTGTAAAGTAGAGTAAAAAACACGTTCGAATATGATATAGCCAACATGGCGGCCCATAAGAAAAACTAAAGTTAGGGCTTGTAACTCGGAAACTAAAAGTGATATAAAAATTCTAAATACACCAAACAATTCTACTCAAAAAAGTGCTTTAAGAAACCGCAAACAAAAAGTACCTATCTACTTTGTCAAAAAAGTTATAGTCATTTAAAGAAATTCCGAATTTTCAGTTTTTTGGGTATACCGCCTGAACCACATAAAATTATTAATATTTTTTGATGTTGTAATACTCACCCCTTTCTTACAAATAATTCATCTCATTTAACCACATCTGTATCTCTTACCGTTTAGGATATCCCCATGCATTGCACGCTTATCTTGGACACCCTGTATAATACTGTATTGCAATTGATAATTATCAAAAATAATTGTTTCAAATTATTGTGAAAAAATCTAAGGTTTCATATTTTTTGTAATTTGCTAATAATAATTTATAATGATTTTTTGTAGATTTTATGACGAAAATCAAGAATAAAACTTATGAGTAAGGCTCATGTAAATTTAAATTAGGCTTTCTTTACAAGAAATTCTATTTATGTGTCGTAAACTCGTAATATCAGGTGCGAAATGTACAAATTTTTATTTCGAAAATTATATTGGCTTATAGGAAAACTTTGGAGATATCATAATTTTATTTTTGGGGTTCTTTTAAATGTAAACCTTATTTTCTTTACCAAAAACTCTTATATTTGTTTTAAAGATCTGATTTTACGTGAAAAACTTTTAGTTCGAAATATTTTTTAATTAAAAAAATCGATCTATTCATTTTCTAAAAAAATAAAAATATTGGTTTAAAAATTTAAAACATATTTAATATTTTCTTGAATCAAATATCATTATTACTATTTAAAAACTGATAAATAACACCCATTAAAATATATCATAATATTGCCCTCTCCCAACGAAGCAACTCTTATTTGAATGTTTTCTGTAAGAAGCCGAATTTTCGAAATTGAAAAAAAAAACGCTTTTCTTTGAACACCCGGTATAAAATATACAAGAAAGCATTTACATGTCTATACATTAGTGTGTTTATTACTCAAGAACGACTTATCCGATTTGCATGGTTTTTTTTAAATCCATATATATGTTATTTGGCTAGTTTTTAGTATATATTTTAATACGCTAGTTAACATAAGCATACGGTAATAGTAAATCAGCGTGCTCTTTTGCACCACGCTGCCTAAATTATTCAATATTGAATAATATAATGTAGTAAAAAATTTTTTAAATAAACTCCGCGATACCATATACCTAACTTTTATATTCAAGCGAGTGAAGCCACGGGCATAGTTAGTTAGAAATAAAATTTATTGTTCTGTATTTCCTAGTTAAATTCTATATTATCTGCATATAATAGAATTAAAAAAATATGGAGTTTATTTAATAATAAAACAAAAAAATAATAAAAAATAAATTACCTTAATATCTAGCAGAAAATAATGAAACCATACACACACACTTATGTCTAATTAAGAACTGATTCTTTATTTCATATTAGAACTGTTTTGAGAGTTTTGTCCCACTCCGCTATTTAAACATGAATTAATGAAAGAAAGAGAGAGTAAAGTAGGAACATAGTACATTTGTTAAACTAGAGTGAAAAGGAAAGTGTTATTATTAACATTTAGCAGGTAGGGCAGAGGTTCTAAACATTTTTATACTTAAATGTTTAAATATTTTGTTATAATTTGTATTCTTGTCAAATGCGATATATTATTGTTCGCAGGCCTTGAGAAAGCTTCAATGGGGCCCGGGCCAATCCACATTTTGGGGACCACATACCCTCCTCCACTCCGCGAGCGTAGGGACATTCCAAACAAATTTCGTACTAGTAAAACTCTCTGATATTATTTTAATATTAAAAATCAGGTTTTATTAATGAAAATTTTCCTTTTTTTTGCTTTCTATTTGTAGTTTTTCCATAAGGTGTATCAGTTTTGTAGTATATTTATGTTTTTTAAATAACCTTTGTTAAAAATAGTATAAGTACCAAACAAAATATGTAAAAATGTAAAATATAAATAATTTTTAGGGCGCCAGGGCCCCTGAGACACAGGGGGCCCGGCTCATATGGCCCTCTTAGACTGATTGTTCGTTTTTATGTCATATTATGGTGGCAATATTTGAGAGAACGGATTTATTAGGGAAGAGTAATTTTCACTACAGTATAACCTCGTTATTGATAGCATCGTTACTGTCCGTTCATCGTTATTGTCCATTTATTGACATCGTTATTGTCTTACCTATCTTCTTTTTTGTCGACCAATCATAGAAATATTTGCCGTACCCGCATTTGCGCGTTTTTACTCTTAATGCAGAGTTGAAAGTTTTAATATCTAGTAATAAAACCACACAATAATAAAAACTCGTCAATGCACACGTACATATTTCATTTCTATCCTTTTAAGGACGGGGATTTTATATCGAAATCGACTTTTTTTACATACATACTACAGTAGAAACCGGTTATAACGACATTGAAGGGACCGTAATTTTAGGTCGTTATAACCGGTACGTCGTAATAACCGATTATCGATTTTTTAAGGTCATTTATCGGAAAAACTAAAAATTTCATGCGTATGCTGAGTTTTTGTGAAATTCACCGTCTGTAAGCGAAGATATCCTCAAAATAAAATCAAAATTTTAAGCAGAGAATAATAAAACATAAAAAATATAAAACATATACGATATACAGTATTGTAATATGTACTGTATTGCAATTTTTGGAATATTTTATTAGCGTAGATACTCGTGTGTGTGAGCCTCTAAATAAAGCAGATCTAAGAACAGTGCGGTTTATGGTTGTTTAGTCGGATATCATTTCTGTGTGGAGTTGTTTTGTCCCTATAAAACCCAAACTATAGATAAGTAGATATTTCTTAAAAATTAGAATTAACTACCTCATTTTGAACTAAGTAACTAAATTAAAATTAAATAATCTTCTTTGTCATTCAGTGAGCGCCGACAGAGCGCGTTTTGATCGTTGTTAATTAATTAAACAAACCCTCCATTTAAGAAATGTGACCACTCGCCATCTTAACTCTTAACACTACATATACATACATATATGTAATAGAAATTATTGGCGTATGCAACTTTATATACTGCTGGATATAGCCGGTAGTATACAGCAGTCTACGAACGCAATGTCAAAGCATCCGAGTGACAAACCTTATTGTTAGCTCTATTAGATAATTACACTCATCGCTCTATATAACGACGGCATCGGTAATACAACCGCTCTATATAACTACGGCTAGAGGGGCCCCCACCACCGTGGTGACTTTAACGTTAATTGGTGAATTAAAATTTCGAGCAGAAATACAGGTGACCCCATTTTAATCTATCACCCCCTAATTTTTGTAATTTATCAATTAAATCAAAAAATGTTGCAAATTAAAGTTTTGGGGGGGAACAAAATGGCGTTATTAATTTTTAATTTTTTGGACGTTTCGAAGGTCGAAAAGGGCCAACATTTAAAAAAGGGAACCTATATTTTTTATAATGGTATTTTATTTTATAAAAAAACAAGCAGCTTTTGTTTTAAATAATTTTTTGTGTGATTATTTTTCTTTGACATTCAACAAAATAATACGAGATTTAATTTTTTTATAAATTTTTTACTCGGAAACCGTTAAAAGTGTAAAAAATGTACTTTAATCTGATAAAACTAGAAAAATAATTTCAGATTTTTTTTAAATTACAATAATAAAACTATTTTTGCTTTTATAGAGCAAAAGTTGAAAAAATCCTGATATAACTTTCCTAGTTATAGATGGGGAGGCAACGACCAAATGTGGTCATCATAGCAGCCCGCCAAATATGTTATGAAATTTGTTAACTGGGATATAGGGAACTCAGCTAGATAGGTCCTAAGATCAAAGGACGCCGCCTTTAGATAGGACTGCCCGTCAGATATGTAAAAAAATAGGCAAAAAATTCATAGCAACCCGTCAGATATTTATAAAATTTGTTAATTTTGATTTTTTATGAACTGCCATATAAACATCTGACGCCTTAATAGTTGCTTTATTTTTTTATAACAATTGAAACATGTAAAAAAAAATGACCGACATATTTATAGCCGCCCGTTCAAAATCTGTTTTATTCAATAGATTTAAGTTCTCTCAGAAAGAAAATAACTGTATCTGACACTTCAGTTGTTGCTTTATTTTTTTATAACAATTTAAATATGTAAAAAAAATAACCAATTAATGAGTGTATTTATTTTTATTATTATTATGTATTTCCAAAAAAGGTCAAACAAATCAAGCCTAACCACTAAAAAAATTGTTTTTACAACAGTAAAAAAAATTTATGTTGCCTGAGCTACGAAATTATCTGACGGGCTCTCCAAATCAAATGCAACACTTCACGCGTCAGATGTATATATTTTTTGCATAAGGGGACATTATTCTACAAAATAGTATGCACATCTGACGGGCTGTTAAAAAAGTTTCCTCATTTTTTTAACATCTTTGTCCCGCTATAAAATAAAAACGCAGCAGTGAATACGTCAGATATACATATTTCTGTTTTTGTAATAATCAAATCACCCTAAATCTTAAATATCTGACGGGCTGCTAAAAACTATTTTTTTTGGGTAATTTTTTTTGGTTTAATTTACTCTACTTTTTTTAAGCAGTGGCGTAGGCGTCAGAAAGCTATATTTTCTTGATCTGGAGAACATGATATACATATATCAAAATGTATTTATCTGCCAGATTGCTATATGTCACCCTAGGTCAAAAACTTGACGATTGACAACCTATCAGGGTTAAAAGCAGCGTATTTTATGACTGACAATTTACTTTTAATATACAGCTATACTAAATTAACAACTATCATAACAAATTTTGCGGGCTGCTATGATGACCAAATTTTGGTTGCTGCCTCCCGGTCTATTATATCTGATGAAAATAAATATTATTTTTGTACACTTCTCATCTAAAGTTAATCTCTATTTTTTGGTTTAGTAATACTCACCCTTTTCTAACAAATAATTCATCTCATTAACCACATCTGTATCTTTTACCGTTTAGGATATCCCCATGCATTTCACACTTATCTTGGACATTCTGTATATAGTGCAATTTAATATAACCCCATAATGTTATACTATAAATGTATACTCCTATTACCTATTATTATGTTGATAAAAATTGACACAAAAACAACATCTTTGTATAACTATTTATTTCTAAATTATATATACATACATCATACATTTTAGCATAAATAGATTATTTTTAATATGCACAATTTAAGATAAAGCTTATCAAAAATAGTCATTCTTACAATTAGCTCAATATAAGTGTAGTTGTACTTTTAAACATGAAAACTTATATATTAATTGTACAGATAAATAAATAGTTAACATATCGCCAAACAGTATTTATTTATTTATTTCTAAGCAGTTTGTTACGTTATAAAATGTGTAACATTGTCACGCAAATTTACAAAAATTATTATAAAAGTAATTCAAATACAGAATTCAAATAGTTGTAAACTGAAAATATTCATCTTTAGAAATTCAAATAGGGTAAAGTCGTTATACAGGTTGATTTACAACTATTGTAAAAAACTATAGTAGATCGATGATGTTATTTTACGCTGTAGCACCCTCATGAATAATTTTCGGATACATGTTCGCATGAAGTTTTTTGATTAAAATAGCATTTTCAATCTACTGTTGATTTTTTGTACACTAGTTGTAAATCACTATGTATATCAAACCCGTGTTTTATATGAAATTCTCAGATTTCATTTTGTTAAGTGTAGTTACTTGCAGTGGCGGCCCGCCCCGGGTGCCAAGCACCAAGGGGTGACAAATTATTCTTTAAATACTCTGGAAAGTGTGTATAACATGTCATTAAGATCATAAATAAAAATAAAAATATTGAATTGACAACAAAAAAATAAAAATAAAATGAAGGACAACACTTTTTTTCTAGAAGGGGGTGCAAAAAACCAGAAAACTGAAATTAATATTGAGTTGAGAACGAAAAAAAAGGCACCACTTTTTCATAGAAGGGGGTGCAAAAAACCAGAAAACTGAAATTAATATTGAGTTGAGAACGAAAAAAAAGGTAGCACTTTTTTCTAGAAGGGGGTGCAAAAAACCAGAAAACTGAAATTAATATTGAGTTGAGAACAAAAAAAAAGGGGTGGGGGGTGCAAAAAAAAAACCGCCACGGATGCCAATCTACCTTACGCCGCCACTGGTTACTTGTCTGAAATACAGGATGAGTCATATCAGGTGGAAGAAGCTTGAGATATACTGTAACTCCATCACGAAGAAAATTTTCATACAAACTTTTTTGATTTATAAATATTTTTTTGCAATCAACTATTTAAAGTTCCACTTGATATGTGGGTCATCCTGTATATGGCATTAAAACATTATATGGTGTTATATCTTAAAGATTCTGATGTTTAAAACATTGCTAAATAAGAACTAACTTTTCGGGCTGTTGTCCACGTTGTTGTATTATATATGACGTTTCGATTTTCATGTCGGAGTTTTCTTTAGAAGAATTTCAGAAACACTTCTAAAAAAGACTTCGACACGAGAGCCTAAACGTCAAGCAGTATCATATGATAACGTGGACAATAGCCTGAAAAGTTAGCTCTTATGGACAGTGGCCACGAAATGCCTAATAATATATTAAACACATTTGAAAGAAAATGTTTTCGATGAATTCAAATTCGTCAGGGGTTTTGAACTATACAGGATGAGTAATTTTAATCAATTCATTTAAAATATCCTAGAGTTCTGAAGTCATAGGCGAATGGCTTCAAATGAAAACTAGTGTGACAGAAACTTATGACCTTGAGTAACTGTGGAAAGATGTCTTTAAGGTCATTTTAAGGCTAATCTTCGATTTTTTTCTGAAAGAAACGTGTGGCTTTTTATAGAAATTTTATTTTTTGAAATATGTATAATCATTTTTTATATGAAACATTTTTTTTGGTCAGTTGTTTGATTTTTGTCTCCTCAACATTGTTATTTATTTTTTAAGTATTTCAATACATAAATTGAATAAAATCACCCACTCTGTATTTGTTTTCTCTTACACATAATATTTTATACATATTTTAATGTTTGAAAACCTCTTTTACGTGAAATATAGAACAAAAAATAATATTACGAATCTGGTAACGATAATATTTACAAAAAAACGTACATAAAATATATATGTATATATATAAGTTAACTATAAATATTATTGTGTAATTAAACAAGTTAAGTGTCATTACAATTAGCATGTCCTGTATTTATTATTAATAATTACTTAAACTAAAAATACACATTAACCACAAAATTTATGTCACTCGACACGTGTTTCGACTTCACAAGAAGTCCTCATCAGGAGCCTAACGATTCCAGACTTGAGATAAATTTTGTGGTTAAGGTGTATTTCTAGTTTAAGTGACTAAGAAACCACAGTTTCTCCGTTTTTCAAGTATTAATAATTACATATTTATTTAATAATAAACTAGTATATTAGCAAATAGACCCGTTTATATATTCATAAAACACTCTTATATCCGTTATTAAAAACGAACTAACAAAATTTGCAAGCTTGCAAGCACATTCAAATTAGTTTTCAAACCTATTTGACAGTTCTCTTGATGTTTCATTGGCCTGACGCATATTGAACCCAGCACACGTACAGCCCACGCATGGCGACTCTGTGTTACATGGGTTTAGCATGCTTACCGCATATTGAACCCATTCCACGCCAAGTACAGATCCAACCGGTGTTCACGTGGGTCATGCTGTGTGTGATATATATATTGTTCATATCATGAAAAATGACCGGAGCGGTAAGGGTAGGAAATCCAAACTGACGTCAGTCTATTGGCGTAGTCAAAAACAAATACATTTATAGAATATATGAATGTTAGATTACCATTAAAAATTAAGAATAAAAATGAAAACTAATTATTGGACTATCCGCTACTGACTTGATTCAGTGGGCTCATCCAGTTCATTACTCAATAGAACGCCGCACATCTAACACTACAACTTAAGCGGTCGACTATAGCATTTAGTATAAAGAGAGCGGCACACAGAAATACTATATATTTTAATAAACTATGTAACATTTCGAGTAAGAAGCTTTATATGCATAGTGACGTGTGATTACATTTCTAAGCCCGGTCATTTTTCATGAGATAAACTGTACAGCTTCGTGGATACTTTTTTAAAATTTTTACCATTTAATTTGTTAGATACATAATTACCTCAGACATTTAATGAATTTGCGAACTTCATTAAACTGTCTTCTATTTAATCGAAATGATTATTTAAATACACTATCTGAAACTTCACTAGATAACATAAACTCTCAATGACTAGCTTTTTCGTAAATATGTAGTTTTTTTTATTTCCTTCCTTTTCTATTATTTAAGTAAATGTAGTAAAATAAATCTTTCTTTGTTCTCAAATTCAGATTCTAAATCGAGAAAATGTTGCTCGTTCGTGGAACTAGAATGGATCTATGCTGCATTCAATAAGTGCTTTGTACATGAGTTGCGTATCGGCCACGCGTGGACTGTACGTGTGCTGGGTTCAATATGCGCTAAGCCTAAGTGTTTGACAAGTTTCGCGCACGTGTAGTATGTAACCAATAGTATTAAAACAGTGGTGATATTTTGAAAATTATAATAATAATATAATATTAACTCATTATTAATACCCAATTTAACTGTGCTTGCAATTTTGTTGGTTCCTTTATTATTATATCGGACATTGTATTAGTATATATTGTGGATTTCAAAATGCACACGTGAAAGTAAACAAAGGATCAAAATATTGCAGGAAAAAACAGGGTAATATTTAAAAATCTGTTATTTTTATAAAAATAATGGCTCATTAAGGGTCGATCCAGACTATCGATCAGGTCTCGGTCCATTCACTTTTTGAAGCAGTATTACTATACTGAATATATCACTGGAGTGAAACTAAGCTGAGACATGTCGGAGAAATCCCGTAATAGCTGAGTAAGTAAAGTTATTTATATTCACGCATCTGTGGTGCTAAGAATTCCCAATTTTTTCACTAAATATACATATTTAGGTTGCGTTTTTTTAAATATTAATTCATTTAATATTTTTTATACAGTACATGAAATGTACTGTATAAAAAACTACGAGGGTCCCTGAATCATATACAACCACTATCTCAATATTTTCAATGATGTCTGTGTGTGTGTTTATGTGTCTATCTGTGAACGCTCTACAGCCAAAACAGTAAGACTTACCGTTGAAATAAAATTTTAAACTTGTATACTCTAGATGTGTACCTCATCATAGAATCAAAGAATATTTATCAAGACACCCTGTTTCAATCCACAATAAATTACCCGTGCGTATTTTGAAACATACCCCCTCCATATATAATTATATAATGATTTAACTATGTTATATTTTGTTTTTTATCAATCATTTTCTCCAACTCTACCAAATCATCTCCAATGATATCAGCATCTCCGTATCCCCAAACATTATCATGTGACCCGTCCCCTGACCTGGCCGCCCTCCTCGAGACCATGGCCGGGGACACAAATTTCCTGTCGTATGCCCATCCAATTTTCGCGAAAAAGTCAATGAAAGCTGTTGAAGGATTGAATGTGTAGAATCCGAGCTCGGATGTTTTGTAGTCCCAAGGAAACACGTGATGATAGTTGTGCCAACCTTCACCTAGAGCGGCTATTGCTACTGCTAAGTTTTCTGCTGGACTTATGTATCTGAAAAATGATTATTACAATAATTGCAATGTCTTTATAAAATAAAGAATGTGGCTATTTGCACATACCGTATATGTACATGCAATTGGCTATTTGCACATACTTTTTATGTACCTAATTAGGTTAGGTTTTTAAGTAAGGGTAGTTTAGTTTACGTTAAATTAGTGGTATGTGCAAATAACCAATTGTATGCACATACAGTATGTGCATGCAATTAGCTATTTACACATACTTTTTATGTACCTAATTAGGTTAGGTTTTTATGTTAGGGTAGGTTAGTTTACGTTAAGTTAGTGATATGTGCAAATAGCCAATTGCATGCACATACAGTATGTGCAAATAGCCTCATCCTAATATAAAACGGGCAAGTGCGTGTTGGGCACGCACATGATAGGGTTCCGTAGTCATTATCACTACGATTTATAATAAAGAGTTCGTTCAAAATTTTTCATTAAATATGTTTACTACAGTTTTCGTTATAATTTTCAGTAAATGTACTGATCAAAAGCTACATTCTGAATTTTCTTCAGATTTTTTAAATCGATAGGTTAGAAAATAGAGGAGAGGGCGCTCTTATTACGACATTGAAAAACAAATATATCTTGACTGAAGGGTTTGAATCAAATAGTCATTTATCATTTTTGTTGCATTTTAGGAGACCTATCAAATGACACCCCACCCAATGGGGTAAGTGAGAAAAAAATGTGAGTTCACTTTTCAGTCTATGGGAACGGGTCCAAATTTTTTTGACATAGTTTATTTTAATTTTCAGTGAAAGTACTAATTAAAAGCTACATTCTGGAAATTTTTCAGATATTTTGAGTTGATACTTTTGAAATTAGAAGGGAGGACGCTCTGATAATGACTTTTGAAGAACAAATATGTACATCGTGATTGAAGGGTTAAAATTAAAAATTAAGATATTTGACATGTTTTGAGTATTTTAGGATACCTTTCTAAAGATGTGCTAAGTGAAAAAAAAATAATACACTTTTCATTCTATGGAAGATGGGTTTAAAAAAGTTATTTTTCAAAAATCTTATCATTTCTGTTTTCGGGTCATCAATCTACGACCATATACCAAATTATATCTTCTTTAATTTTTGGTTTTTCTTTTAATTATAACCTTAAACCAAAAAGGTATTGGTACCAGGCTAGTACCAATACCTTTTTAGGTAGTACTACTAGCCTAGTAGTCGAGTTGTATATTATACTTGTTTATAGAATGTTTTTTTTAGTAATAGTAATATACTTTTGTGTAGTAATAATAAATAATTTATCGTAAAAAATTTTGATTAAAAATATACCAATTATTTTACGAAAAAAAAATTAACTATACTAACGCCCAGTATTATCAAGTTTAACTAAATGCTCCTTTATCTAACTGTCATATTATCAACAGATCCAAGCAGAATATATTTAATTAAATAAATTTAAAATTTTCTACAGTATTTATTTACAACGTATATTGTGTAAATTTTTCATTGAGATCATAAATATTGATTTAAATCACATTTGAAATACACCAAATTTACTTTAAAGGAGCGTTTAGCGCTAAAGGAGCTTTAAATTGGTTGATAATACTGGGCATAAGTATTTCATTTTAAATAACAACTATTTTTCCAATCTCAACTTATTATGTCTAATTTTTTAAAGACGGACACGGATGGACAGATCGAAACTATAAGGGTTCCTAGTTTTCTACGGAACGTTAAAACAGGGATGTTAACATGAATAGTACTGTATTAAAAATGGGGAATAGTTTATAGTCTATCTTTAATCCTTAACTACTATCACTTATCACGGGGTCCAAATTACCTTTTAAATACGCTATAAATGTTTATAGATTCAACAAACATGGCGCTATCACTGGAGGGTTAAAATGTTTTAATATAATATATAATTTATACTTACTTATCGTAGGGTTTGTTACCCCACATATGTGCAACACTGTTCACGAAGAAGGCAATGTTTAGTGTCACGCAGAATCTAAAGTTGAAATTAATGAAAAATGAATTCCATAATGTCTCGTTCCAATAGTAGTACGGCACCAACACGGGCAGGGCGATTACCAGTAAGGCAAATAGAGGGATGTACAGTCTATGGAAGAAATATATTCATTAGTGTTATTAATCAGTATGTCGAACTTATAACTAACAAATAATCGATGGAAAAAAAATTCACATGACATGTTAAGGAGGAATATGAGCAAAAAAAAATTATTGGTAAAATTTTTTTTCGCTTTCCTTAAAGTCTTTAGAATATTGTGTGTTAGTTTCATATTTATATTTCAAGAATTGTGGAAGTCGCGTGATTTTTGTTGTCAAAATATTTCGAAAACCGTTGGCCTGATTTGCTTCAATTTTTTACACAATAATTTCGGATGTTTTCTCCATCGCTACGTAGATTTTTTACTCGATTTTTTTTAACCCAGAAAGGTTGGAAATTATGGTTGAAAAATGAATATAACGTTCAGTCAGGCGCCATTTCAGCGAAGAGCATCATTAATTGTCTTTTAAGAATATCTTTGCAATTTATCTTTCGGATTAAATATGGACCGGTTTGGTTATACATTTTGACGTACCACATACCTTGATAGAAAAATTAGTGCTCTCCCTAAAAATATTTTTTCCAAAAAATTATACATATCGTCGCTTATCTAACAACTTTGACCAACTTTACAGGAGAGCGAAAAAACCGTGTATGTTTTATATAGGCTACCGGCTTGCGCGATGTCACTATTTTTTTTATTTTGGTCTCTTATTGTCCGAAACATCTAGAATGTGATTGGTAGATCGACGCGCAATGAGTAGCTCTATCCAATGACATTAAAATGTAAAAACCGCTAATTTTCTACATGAGCGGTGTTAGATAAGCGACGATATTTAACTAGAGGGCATTGTTTTACATTTTCAGTAAAAATTTCACGGTACTAGCTTATATATACGATCCTTTTTGATTTGACTAAAACTTTGAATTCGTCTGACGGTTATAGTAGGGTTTATTCAGATCTCTAAAAAGGTATTCATGGTCCTTAAAATTGATATCTTTTTTTGCAAAGATGATAGAGATTGGAATGTTTAATCTTCATCACGATCTACAGAGATCTTTACAGATTCTCTACAGATCAAAAACTAATGAAAAAATATAATTTTATCTCAAAATACAGATCTATCAAGATCTGATTTGATCACTTTAGTTTTAAAAATGGTTGTATGTAGTTACCTTTTCTGCCACATGACTATAGGATCCGCTTGCAAATCGCTCATATCCACAACAGCTCTTTTGACAACCACATCAGGATGGGGAGTGACGAACAACCATCCAACGTGAGCGAAAAAGAAACCTCTTTTAGCATTGTGAGGATCGGCGTCTGTCTCACTGTATTTGTGGTGGACTCTGTGATCTAACGCCCATGTATAAACATCCCTCTAGAGTAGAAAATAATTCAATATTATTATTACTATACCATGCAATGCTAGTCGGTCTCCGATTAGAAATACCTTCAAGTTTGGTTGTGTTAAAAAAGTCAACTAATTGAAAAATTTGGTCTCTTATGTGGACAGAAGTCTAATAATTAGTTTTTATTAGAAAACAAACATATTCAATGTTTTGTTACGTAAATAACATCAGATTTTTAAACTTACACTCAATTTTAAGGCTGTATGGCAGGTAGGTACAGTTTGAATCAAAAATAATGTAAATCTAGATGCAATGAACATTTAAAATGAAATTATGAAGTATTCACTTTAAATGTTTGTTAAAAAAATTTTATTTGTTTATAAACTACTTAAACTATATTAATACTTTTGTTTTTACAAATGCATTGAAAATAGTAATATTAGTCGTACATATGTATGCTTAAATGTACATATAAAAAAATATGTACTCTCTAAACTTGAAATAGTCAAATTTTCATTGTTTTTCCCAGTGATCAACTAATTCACTGGAAAAAAGTGAATTTCATCTACTCTCTTAAACTGAATCAGTGAGAATTCCACTGATAAACCAGTGACTTTTTTTGCGCATGCGTCGTAAATGACAGTTGTTGGCTGGCATCCATTTTACGATTACATTGTGTGAGTGCTTTTATCGTGCGTGATTAATAAGGTAAGTTTACATTTGTTTTTCTAATTAATATCATGATATGGTTTATATAATATATATATAAATATATATATATTACATTTAATATATATTACATTTAATATATATTAAATGTAATCATCAGTGGATATTATTTATAGGTTATAACCAATGATTTGTAATGTAAATATAAAATTAACTCATGATTTTTATAAAACATAAAACTAATTAAATTTTGTGTAAAATAATTAGCATTTATAGTTTCTTCAATGGAATTCATATTTATAACTATATTATGTTCATAAATAATTTATTTTTTGCTCGATATATACTATAACCATATTTTATGATTGCTAAGATGTCTAGAATTGATTATATTTTCTAATTTGGAATTTGTCGCTTTATTGTTTGTACAACAATCACTGTTGTAAATACAATAATCCCAATAAAATAAAGATATAACATACTAATGATTTAAACGCGAAAATAGATTCTAACCTCATTTGTGTATTTCAAAATTTTCCATACTATGTTTATGAAAATTATATTAGAATTAATATTAAAAATTATGTTAAAGTATTAAAATTTCTGCCTGCTCTTCAATGTAAATAAACTTTTAGAATCTTTTACCATTCCATTAAAAAGAATTGGCAATTTATGTGGGCTAATAAACAACCTAACCTCACTTTTATTCTAATTGTAAGTAATATCCATTACTTACAACTTACAATGACTCTCAGTAAGCTTATATCTTTTTACCATACTTTTCTATTTTGTTATAGTTTATATGTTGTTTTTAGATAAATAAATATTAATAATTTTTTCAGTTATCCACTCTCTAAACCTGAAATAGTGAATTATCACTAATTCACAGTGTATATTCACTATCTGCCACAGCTAAAAGTCGGCCACTTGGAATTAGTGCATATACACTTATGTACCCAGTGAAATGATGTACTTATGAAAACAGTGAATTTCACTCGGTACATAAGTGTATATGCACTAATTCCAAGTGGCCGACTTTTAGCTGTGGCAAATAGTGAATATACACTGTGAATTAGTGAAAATTCACTATTTCAGGTTTAGAGAGTAATAAAACAAATCATTACATTTCAGTACACTATTTTTTCAATATTTTTCAGCAATAATTATTTGTTTCTCGCAATTAATTTAGGTACTGTTTATTTATAATTTTTTCACAAAACTTATGTTAAATGTGTATGTGACGTGTTGTGAAAATTGCAGATTTTTAACCGTCAATAAAAGTCCATAAAAGTCCATGTTAATTTTTTTATATGATAAATTTCAAATTTGTGAGGGGACTTTAGATTTATTAAGGAATAATTTCTTCAAAATGTATTTTTTATGTACGTTCGGGCATAACTCTGACAAAGATGCACCGATTTGGACGATTTTTGTTTTGTTTGAAAGAATATACTTCCGAGGTGGTTTCATATTTTTATCAGAAGTTGACCATGGACTTCGAAATACGCCACTCAAAATAGAAAAATAAATAATTTTAAAAAACCTAAAAACGCTGAAAAGTATATTATATAGGTAATATTAAATTCAACAGTTTTTTTAAGTCAGATCTAAACTTATAACTAAAAAAAATTAATCAAACCGACTTCAAAAACTGTTTAATTTAATTTTTATATGGCTAAGTTCTTTTCAGAATTTTTTTTAAAAGTTTTTATTATTTAATTTTGAATTCGTGACAAGGATAAATTCAGTTATTGATTTCGACTTACCTGTCCAGTAATAGTGAAAAGGAAAATCAACAGCAACCTAAGCGGCCATTTCGCCTTGTAAGCTTTGTGGGACCATAGTCGGTGAGCTCCAGCCGTTATTCCAAAACCCGTTGTGTAAACTGTTCCAAAAGCTGTAACACAAAACAATTGGATAAATATTGTAGATAAAGTTAGTTGGATGCTCAAACTTCACCACAACGAACTGTTTTTAAATACAAATACAATAAGAACAATATCGATGCATATATATGGACATATACATTAGGGTCAGGGGTCCCCAACCTTTTTGTATCTAAGAGCACATTCTAGAATATCGGTCGGGTGGCGGGCACCAATTATTTTTTTAAGGTGTCTGCATCTAAATCGCAATTTTGATGTGGGCACTCGGGCGTCTCTCACACCTAAACAAAAATGATAGACTTTTGCTGTCGCTAATTCTTTGATAGAATTTTTTTTAATCTACAAAAAAGGCTCTGAAGTATTTTTTTCTGTATTGCTTAGTTCTCTTTATTTAGGCCGTGGTAAAAAATGCTATTCTCGAAACATTGATCATTGTTTATAGATTGCTTTAACAATTTGTGCAATATTTATTATATGCACAAATGTTTTTTATTACCTCATGAACGAATCTGCATCAACAAAATATTTTTATTTTATTTTTAGAATTAACGTAAGAGATTTTGTAATTGCGTACAACCAGAAAAAGATATAATGATATAAAATATTTATGAACAAATAATTATTTTCAAATAAATACGCATATAATTCTATAATAAATTAGGTACTAAATAAGAAATAAATTATATAATATTTTATTGGAAACAAAAATATTTTTTATCGATGTTGCATAGCGGCAGGCACAAGTAAAACGCTCGGCGGGCACCATGGTGCTCGCGGACATAGAGTTCAGGACCACTGAATCATTAGGGTCTATTTTTTTCCTCGCCCTCATAACGAAAAAAAGTAGTTTATGACCCAAAAGAAATCCCCCCACAAGGATTACCCTGTAGTTCAATTTAAAGAAGTGTCATAAGAAGGGGGGTTTTTATTTCCCATTTAAATAACATGAAAAAAATATTAGTTGGTATTACTGATTCATGATAACTGACATTAACATGTTGATTTTTGTTAAAAAAATAAATATTTAAAACTCATAAGTTTTAACTCATTGCATTTACACTTATAGTTCTTTGAACTATTTTTATAGAGAATAAATTCTTTTACAAAATTACCAATTATTTTATTTATATACAGGCTGCACCATCAGTATGTGGTGAATGGAACTATTGAATAACTTTGACTATTCTGAACCGATAAGCGTCATCGAGCTCTTTTTGTAAATGTTATGTCAGTACAATTTCAGCTATGAATAATATACACTGAAAGAACGTGCCGAAATAGTGACACTTTACGTTGAAAATAATCGCTCACAGGAAAGATCCCGAGGTGTCAGACTCGGATTTTAATGAAACTTGGTAAAAATGTTCTTTGGGTAAAAATTAAGGACACCTATTTTTTTATACGTGCCCGTTTTAATATTTAGGGGGTGAAATCGGCCCTTGAAAATGAGGGTAAAATTTTTAATTTGTAAATAGCTCGTAAACCACTTGGAATAGTGACTTGTGTATAATGTAACATTTGTTTGGTATTACAAGAGCTATAAAATAGCATTAATGTGGTACCCTCTAAATATTTTATTTGGGGGGTATAATTAACACCCCTCAATTTTTTTCAAAAATTATTTTTTCTTTCATAAATCAATAGAGTGTAGTATTCTGAATACAATGATATCAAATTTCAAAATAACGTGTCTTCAAACTTCGGAGATATCGGCAGTTTTGTAGTTCGCCATATACTTTATACACTGTATAAAGATACTGCATGCCGCGCCGCGCACTGGTCAAAGCTAGTGGAACATTTTTCAAAGTAGTGTGGATCTATTATAAGGTGTGATATTAATTTGAAAATTCACAAATATCATTAATATGGGTTTATTTTAAATTATAAAGGGTACAAATTTTGTACTTTCATCGCTACAGGGTATGCAACCCTTAAATTGAGAAACAATGGAATGTAGCGATTTCAAGTATTGAAAAATTGGTTTTAAAAGTATTAATATAAATTATATAAATTAGTTACACTTACCCAAATTAAATACAGTAGATGTTAAATATTAAAGGTAAATTTTATGGTTGAAAATATTTTTGAATTCTTTTAACCATATTAATAAACACTTTGTTTGATTCTTTCAACCAATACCAATTATTTAAAAAAACTATTAACATTTTTTCATATTTTCTTTGACTTGGGAGTGATGCGAGAGCGAGTATGACGTAAAATGTTAATTTATAAATTAGCTGGTACCTTAAGGATGCAATGAACAATTTAAAATAAAAAACAATGTGAATATTATGAATGCCTTGGCATGAATAGTTTTAAAAACAAAATTTAACTCTTTGTAATTTAAAATAAACCCATATTGATGATATTTGTGAATTTTCAAATTAATATCACAACTTATAATAGATCCACACTACTTTGAAAAATGTTCCACTAGCTTTGACCGGTGCGCGGCGCGGCATGCAGTATCTTTATACAGGTGTATAAAGTATATGGCGAACTACAAAACTGCCGATATCTCCGAAGTTTGAAGACACGTTATTTTGAAATTTGATATCATTGTATTCAGAATACTACACTCTATTGATTTATGAAAGAAAAAATAATAATTTTTGAAAAAAATTGAGGGGTGTCAATTATACCCCCCAAATAAAATATTTAGAGGGTACCACATTAATGCTATTTTATAGCTCTTGTAATACCAAACAAATGTTACATTATACACAAGTCTCTATTCCAAGTGGTTTACAAGCTATTTACAAATTAAAAATTTTACCCTCATTTTCAAGGGCCGATTTCACCCCCTAAATATTAAAACGGGCACGTATAAAAAATATGTGTCCTTAATTTTTACCCAAAGAACATTTTTACCAAGTTTCATTAAAATCCGAGTCTGACACCTCGGGATCTTTCCTGTCAGCTGTGTTAAGTCAGCGCAAATGTGTGGTGTCGAATGGAGGCGATATTGTCTGGCCACCAAGATCTCCGGATTTGACTGCACCGGAATTTTTTTGTGAGTATTTTTAAAGAATAAAGTCTATGCCAACAATATTATTATTCAATATTTTCATTGACCACATACTGATGATGCACCCTGTAGAAACAATAGTTTAGCCGTGAGAGTATTTTAGACATACTACAATTTAAGAAATAAATAACTTTGAATACCAGTAATTTTTGACACGTTAAATTGAGAGACATGACTTTATAGACACTTTTGTAGAGAAATGTATATTCTTCAAAATGATGATCTTTAAATTTTTGTATCTGTTATCATGAATTATTAATACTAATTTTAGTATTAAAACGGGACTCCCCCCTTGTGGCACCTCTATTCTATCCTTCGGTGATCTTAGCTCACAAACTAACGTATTTCGTAACGAGAGTAATTTTTTTTGAGACACGCCCCAATATTCATTCAACCCTCTATTTACGCGATTAATTGGTTCCATGAAAAAAATAGATTAATTTAAAAAATTAATTTAAAAAAATTATTATCATGTTATCAAATTCTCGATTTCTGAAAAATAATGAAAAAATAACTAGAAAACACAAATATATGTTTTTATGGTTATCAGTTATCACAATATGCATGTTTCATAAATTCAAATTTAATTATTATAAAAAAATAACATTATTTGAATCGAATAGCATGCAAACATCATGTTTTTTTATGTCATTTAAAAATTACATAATATTTAATTACTAATGGAAAATTTTATTTAATAAATATACAGAGTGTTCAAATAAAACATTATCGCCCAGTATTATCAAGTTTAACTAAATGCTCCTTTAACTAACTGTCGTATTAACAACAGATCCAAGCATAATACATTTAATTAAATAGAATTTAAATTTTCTGCAGTGTTTCTTTACAACGTATATTATATAAATTTTTCATTGAGAACTTAAATGTTGATTTAAATCCCTTTTGTAATACACCAAATTTACTTTAAAGGAGCATTTAGTGCTAAAGGAGCTTTAAATTGGTTGATAATACCGGGTATATGAGTTTTTAATTCGAAAAGTTAGTTGTTTATAGAAAAACTATTCAATTAGGGGGGGGGGGGGATAACGATATTGCTTGGAATATGGAAAGCTAAACGGAGAAAAAAGGATTCGATTTTTTAATTAAAATTACAGTTGCCGATTAAAAATTTCAATTTTTTATCAAAAAATACTATCAGTTTTAAAATGTACTGTCAAATGAGTAACTTCTACAATCTCCATTGTAATTTTTATAATAAACTATTTTTACTATATTCGTAAATATCATTTACATAATTTATTCAACTAATTATTCTTAAGTTAAATTATTTGTTGTGCTATACAAATTATTTCATTTCAATTAAAAGACAATACAATAAATAAATACAAAGATTGTGTAAAATAATTAATATATTAACCCTACTGTCAATAACCGGGTACCCGGGTACCCTTTTGAGATTATAAATCAACATATTTTTTGTTTTACTTTTTAATTATTTTTTTCCGGCAATATCCTCGCTTTACAACCTTTTTAAAGTCTACTGATGCTTTTTTCAAATTAATTTTAGCAATATATGTATCATATATTAAAGTTGTATCAAAACTGGCTAGGCACCCGTTCAATAACCGGGGTACCCTGGTACCCATGGATTTTACTATGTTAGTCCCCCCCCCCTCGCCCCCCATTTCCCAAAGGAGGTTTTACAGTCCCCCACCACCATCACCGTAAAAAAGTGGGAACTCTATTTTAAAGGGGGGGGGGCAAAAAAAGGGGGGGGCAACCCCCCCCCCCCTTTTTCCCATAGGAAGCTTTACAGCCCCCCACCACCACCACCGTAAAAAAATGGGAACTCTCTTTAAAAAAGAAGGGAGGGGGGCAAAGCCCCCCCCCATTTCCCATAGGAGGCTTCCTATGTTTCAAGTTGGATCAAACTGCACACGGTGTACAAATTTGATTAAAATCGGTTAAGTAGTTTAGGAGTCCATAGCGGAGGAACATGTGACACGTAATTTATATACAGGGTGAGTCATATCAGATGGAACAAACTTAAACTATTGATTGAGAAAAATATTTCAAGCATAAAAGTTCATATAAACATGTGTCCGGAAACTCTTCGTGAGGTAGCTACAGACTCCCAAAGATTTTGACTAAAATTGGTTTTTATTTAATATCTGGAGAACCCATTATGATACAGCAATGAAAATTAATACCTAGATTAGTAATAATACGTGTTATCGATTTTCAGTATCAAACAATGGTTATTTAGACCAGAGATGTATGGGGCCTGTGTGCCCTCTGATTTTTATCTAGCATTTTTTTGTTCTTCACTTTTTTCCTATGTTTGGTATTTCTATAAGGTCATATGATACAAAATACACATACATATACATTGTTAAATTGTCATAAGATCAACCGTTTACGAGAAATACGATGGGGAAGATAGTTTTGCAGAATTTAACTTAACACGGATGCTAAAAATTACACAAAATAAATTTATATTCTTGTTCTATAATTAAAAACATGAATAAATGTATACGTAAAGATACCTACAAAAATGCATCCTTAACAACAAATAACAGTTTTTAGTTTCGTTTTTTAGTCAATTCATAAAGCACGAATTAAAGTAATAAAACTGGCTATAATTCTATGAGGAGTCATATTAAGAGGAATATTTACACCAACTATTTTTCTTATTTTTAGTACTAGAACAAGAATATAAATTTATTTTGTGTAATTTTTAGCACCCGTATTTAGTTAAATTCTGCAAAACGATCTTCCCCATCATATTTCTCGTAAACGGTTGATCTTATGACAACTTAACAATGTATATTTATGTGTATTTTGTATCATATGACCTTATAGAAATACCAAACATAAGAAAAAAGTGAAGAACAAAAAAATACTAGATAAAAATCAGAGGGACCACAGGCCCAATACATCCCTGGTCTAAATAACCATTGTTTGATACTGGAAATCGATAACACGTATTGTTACTAATCTAGGTATTAATTTTCATTACTGTATCACAATGGGTTCTCCAGATATTAAATAAAAACCAATTTTAGTCAAAATCTTTGGGAGTCTGTAGCTCCCTCGCGAAGAGTTTCCGGACACATGTTTATATGAACTTTTTTGCTTGAAATATTTTTCTCAATCAACGGTTTAAGTTTGTTCCACCTGATATGACTCACCCTGTATATTAAGATTATAATTATATTTATAATATATAATAATGACAACAGTAATAAGTATTGATATTGAAAGAAAAATCTATATGTGTACCTTGCAAATTCCGTAGCTGACAATTCTTCCATTATACATAGTACAGGTTTTCGCACTAATAATTATTAGTGCGAAAATATTATTTTAGTGATATAAATTATAATTTATTTCACTAATAACTGTTCAATATAATACAATAGCACAAACTAACATAAGGTACACGAGTAAATGATAAGGACAGATTTTACCTATCTGGGTACCCCGGTACCCTGGTTATTGAACGACGTTGAAAATTCTGGTTATTGACAGTAGGGTTTATAGCATATTTTTATTGGTATAACAAATTAAACTATACCAATTATATAGATTTCGATCCTGCACGCAATAATTATTAATTGATATTGTAACTTTAGTAACAAACACGTGGCCTAGCAAGGATTACAATATTTTGGACCGTTTCAAGATTACTACGTCAAATAGTAAATAGTAATATTTCATTAAAAATTGAGTGTTTCTTATGGAATATTTTTCTCCGTGCACTTTTAGTCTCGTGTCTACCTGAATCCATGCGCATAACTCATGAACCACTGAACCGATATTAATGAAATATGGTTTGTAGGTTGGATATGGCTAGTAGGGTACTAGGTAAGTTGTTCGAAGGAAATTTCCGTTCGATCAAATGTTGTTCGAACAAAATTCCTTTCGAACAAATTCCCTTCAAACAAATTACCTTTGAACAAATTACATTCGAACAACTTTCCGGATACGGGCTAGTAGATGATACTTTATAAAAATCATTAAACTAGTGTTAAGGACGAGGGGGAGTTTCCCAAATTTGTATTCTTACGTGAACATTTTTTGTAGAACATTCCATTTTCTACAAACAAGGTTACCACAACTTTTGTTGTAAAATATCCCCTTATGAAGATAGATACATACGTATATCTTTATTCTTCATTTGCTTTCTAAAATCAATATCTTCTTTTGTATTTCAATCGCTGCTTTTTACATCGGCATATTAAATGTCAATTGACGTATATGCATAGCAGAAAAATTTATATTTAGAATGAAATTGTTAAATAATTGAAAATATATAAAAAAACAAGCCGTGAAGTGCGACCCTTTAGGTCCACACAATCAACTTCCCAAAATGGTATGAGTATCAATATTTTAATATTGATTTTATTTATTGTTTCCATATAGTTTACGTGAATAATTTTTTTACATGTACCTACATACAGGGTGGGGCATTTAAAGTGTTACAGATATTTATCTCAGAGCCACCCCATATTTGAAAAAAAAGTTCAAATCAAAAATGTATGGTTGTGATATTGGTAGTAATATTTATTTATTATTTTAGTGTGGCCTTCAAGAATATTTGAAGGTCAATATCATTTTTTTAAATAAGAACCTATAGTTTTTATTTAATAATCTTATTCTACGTGAATAAACACGAATATTTCATTGAAAAATTTTTTTTGGGAAACCTAAGATTTTCAAGATATCTAACAAAATAAATTCGAGATTTTGGACTTTCAAGAATTTTTTTCTCAGAATCCATAAACTTTAGAAAAAAGTAAAAATAAAAAAAATGTCTATTTCGTTCTAATAAAACTTAAAGAATTTTTCTAGAATTTTTTTAACATTTCGTATTTTTTTTTTTGCTGAAATAAAATAAATAGAAACAGCTTTAATATTTTTAAAACAATTTTCCAAGATTTATTAGACCAAAATAAACAGCTTTTTTTATTTTTACTTTTTTTCTAAAATTTATGGATTCTGAGTAAAAAATTCTTGAAAGTCCAAAATCTCGAATTTATTTTATTAGATATCTTGGAAATCTTAGGTTGTTCAAAAAAAATTTTTCAATGAAATATTCGTGTTTGTTCACGTAGAATAAGATTATTAAATAAAAACTATAGGTTCCTATTTAAAAAAATGATGTTGACCTTCAAATATCCTTGAAGGCCACACTAAAATAATAAATACATATTACTATTCGATTACCCCCTCACAACCATACATTTTTTGACTTGAACTTTTTTTTCAAATATGCGGTGGCTCTGAGATAAAAATCTGTAACACTTTAAATGCCCCACCCTGTATATGAAAAATTTTATTAGAATTTTTCAGAAATAAAACCCACTTTTGTATTATGAATATTAGTTTTTAATATCTTAATGTCAATAATATTATACACTTTTTTAGTATAACTAAAAAAATCAATATACCACTAAATTAATTTAACATCCAATCCATAGGGTCCCTGTTGATTGGTTGTGTAACAATCTCTAAAATAATCTGTACAAAACTTTAGTGGAAGAATAGACTTACGAGGGTAAACCACTAAAAATAAAAAACGCGCGAAAAGCTTTACTCAATGGGTTCTATGGGAAAAATCTCAAAATAATGGAATGTACGTTTGTGAAAAAAGGTAAAAAAAAATCTATAAAATTTTTTTTAAACAAAATTGTAGTACTTGAATCTCATAGAGGAGATAAAGTTCTGCAATATTCATCGAAATAAATTTTTTGGTAAAATTAGCCGTTATGGAAATATTTACGGTGAAAAATCTTGTTATACAAATTTTTCGTGGATGGGGCTATTTGCACATACTGTATGTGCGCGCAATTGATTATTTGGTATTTGCACATGCTGTATGTGCATGCAATTGGCTATTTGCACATACCACTAATCTAACGTATCACTAATCTACTCTAACTTAACAACCTAACCTAATTTGGTATACATACGGTATGTGCAAATAGCAACTTTCATTTATCGTCGCGTTACAAAAACTACTCTTCACTTTGAGAATTGAATGCGAGAGTAGGCCGAGGATTACCCGAATAGTGCACATGACATTTTTAGGGTTCCGTAGAAAACTAGGAACCCTTATAGTTTCTCCATGTCCGTCCGTCCGTCTTCAAAAATTTTGAGATAATAAGATGAAATTTGGTATACGGCCGTAGATTGATGACCCAAAAACAGAAATGATAAGATTTTTGAAAATAAAAATTTTTTAGACCCCCCTTTCATAAAATGAAAAGTGTTTTCAAAAAAAAAAATTTCACCTACACCATTGAGTGGGGTGTCGTTAGAAAGGTATCCTAAAATGCAACAAAAAATATAACAGAAATTTTTAATTTTAACCCTTTAATCACGATGTATTTGCTCTCCAAAGTCATTAAAAAAGCGTCCCCCCCCCTCTATTTTCTAAACTATCAATTTAAAAAATCTGAAAAAATTTCAGAACGTAGATTTTAATTAGTACTTTCACTGAAAATTATAACGAACATTGTCAAAAATATTTTGGACCCCCCTTTCATAGACTGAAAATTGAACTTTCATTTTTTTCCCCACTTACCCTATTGAGTGGGGTGTCATTTAATAGGTCTCGTAAAATGCAATAAAAAATGTCAAATAACTTTTTGATTTTAACCCTTCAGTCGCGATATATTTGCTTTTTAATGTCGCTGTGAGAGCGTCCCCCCCTCTATTTTCTAAACTATTGATTCAAAAAATCTGAAAAAAATTCAGAATATAGGTTTTAATTAGTACTTTCACTGAAAATTATAACGAACATTGTCAAAAATATTTTGGGCCCCCTTTTCATAGATTGAAAAGTGAACTCACATTTTTTTCATTTACCCCATTGAGTGAGGTGTCATTTGATAGGTCTCCTAAAATGCAATAATAAAAGTCAAATGACTTTTTGATTTTAACCCTTCCGTCACGAAAATTTTGAAAAATACTTTTTATAAATCGTAGTGAGAATGACTACGAAACCCTATCATGTGCGTGCCCAACACGCACTTGCCCGTTTTATTTCTTCTAAAATATCTAATTTACTTGTACTACAATAGAAGTTCATAATTGAGTTTGTGGATTAATCCGTTTTTCCGCACAGTACTTTTTTCATGACTTTTCCGGAAAATCGTCAATTTTTCCTCTTTTTGGTTTGGGTTTTATGAAAATCTCGGCTTCTACTTGATGTATTTCGACAAAAAAATGTTACTCGTAAGGAACTCGCTTATTGATCTGAGGGGTGCGAGATACTCTTAATTTATCTCAAAAAAATTATGGCCTCCGCATATAACAAATTTTTCGTTTTTCTCTCAATAACTTTGCAAAAAATAAGAATATTTTAATGAAAATTTGAGAGAATGATTTTGTTGGTTGTTCATAAAAATATGTAACTCTTATCTACATTTTTTCATTGATATGAATACTTTTTTCTTAATGCTTAAGTTAGGTTGTTAAAGTTTAAATGAACCACCACCATGTTTTACCTAGTGGCCTTTAGGTATTATAATGTGACCCTTATCATAACTATTCGTGTTTTTTTATGTTACAGACATACATACATACATATATACATATATAGTACATATGTAGATAATAAATTATAGTAATTTAGTTTTGATCACGCTACCAGATTTGATAGACAGGCGAGTTAGTTGGTAGTCAGGTGGAGAACCATTAAATATTTATAATCAATAAGAGTACCCCCCCCCCCAACAACTAACATAAATACTATTTACACGTATTGGAGGAACAATGTAGACTTGTATAGTTATTTCTCTACGTGGGTGGGCCAGGAGCGCATATTGTAATCTTCTTAATATATATAAACTAGCCATATGACCCGGTGTTACCCGGGGATATTAAATTAAACTATATTTAACAGGATGACCAGTATTTCTTTGGAACAAATTTCCCTGACTTTTCCCGATTTTTCAGGAGAATTTTTACCGTTTTTCCCTGTTTTTATTTAAAAAATTTAGATTAAAAACCTAAAAAAAAGTCACTCTTTAAATATTTGCGAGAATTTGTGTGATTTTGCATTTTTATAAAAATTCTCTGACTTCCAACCAAATTCCCTGACTTTTCCCTGTATACCAAAATTCCCTGACTTTTCCCGGTTTTCCAGAAACTGGCCACCCTGTTTGACATACAATCATGTTATACTTAATATTTTTTTTAGTTAAATTATTTCTATATTCGAAAATAATATTTTCTAGGTTTTAGTAATAACTTGAAAGACAATCGGTGACAGAAGTAGCTAAATGTTAAAATTCATTAATATCTGTGCTTTAGATCAGTGGCGTAGATATGGGGGGGGGATGAAGGGGATCAATCCCTCCCCCATGAGTCCAATTTTTTTACTTTCGACCATATAAAAGATGATTTAATACTGTCATATCCCCCCCCCCCATGAGATTGATCGTGGTGTGTTATAAAGAAATACGAATGAACGACTAAAAAAAAAGATATTAAAAATTGCCAATGACTAAAAAAAATTCAAAAGGTCTTCATCCCCCCCCTCCTCTCCCATCGCAAAAAGCTATCTACGCCACTGCTTTAGATTTTACATAGAAGTTATAAATCTCACAAATTATTGTTAGTCGTTGACTTTTTTTTTTGTACAACTAATATTATTATTAGTAATGAATAAAATAAAAAAAACTTTATATACAGGGTGTCCAATATAAGCGTGCAATGCATGGGGATATCCTAAACGGTAAGAGATACAGATGTGGTTAAATGAGATGAATTATTTGTAAGAAAGGGGTGAGTATTACAACATCAAAAAATATTAATAATTTTATGTGGTTCAGGCGGTATAACCAAAAACTGAAAACTCGGAATTTCTTTAAATGACTATAACTTTTTGGGGAAAGTAGATAGGTACTTTTTGTTTGCGGTTTCTTAAAGCACTTTTTTGAGTAGAATTGTTTGGTGTATTTAGAATTTTTATATCACTTTTAGTTTCCGAGTTACAAGCCCTAACTTTAGTTTTTCTTATGGGCCGCTAAGTTGGCTATATCATATATTCGAACGTGTTTTTTACTCTACTTTACAATATGTCACATGTCATACTTATTATGCAATATATGCATTTGTTATTTTCATTGTTGTTATTGCGATTTTTGTTTAACAATTTTTGTTTTTCATGGCTTACTTAAATGTTTGTAATAAAATACTTCATAAATATCACTAATATTTAGTACTTCGACTTATTTTCTATAATAAGTATGACATGTGACATATCATTGTAAAGTAGAGTAAAAAACACGTTCGAATATGATATAGCCAACTTAGCGGCCCATAAGAAAAACTAAAGTTAGGGCTTGTAACTCGGAAACTAAAAGTGATATAAAAATTCTAAATACACCAAACAATTCTACTCAAAAAAGTGCTTTAAGAAACCGCAAACAAAAAGTACCTATCTACTTTGCCCAAAAAGTTATAGTCATTTAAAGAAATTCCGAATTTTCAGTTTTTTGGGTATACCGCCTGAACCACATAAAATTATTAATATTTTTTGATGTTGTAATACTCACCCCTTTCTTACAGATAATTCATCTCATTTAACCACATCTGTATCTCTTACCGTTTAGGATATCCCCATGCATTGCACGCTTATATTGGACACCCTGTATAATAAAAACAAAAAATTTTAAAAATGCAAAATATATAAAAGAAATTAAAACCAAAAACTAATATATTTAGTCTGCTTCGAAAAGCAATCTATATCAGACCTCATATAATGCTATCTCACATACGATATGTAAAAAATAGATGAGGCAAATACAGTATGTGCATGCAATTGGCTATTTGGAAATATCACTAACCTAGCGTTAACTAACTTACCTTAACTTAACAACCTAACTTAATTTGGTATATATATCCAGTATGTGCAAATACCAATACAAATTACATACTGTAAGTGCAAATAGCCACTTTTGTAAAAAAATATAATTATGCATTGTCAGCATTAACCCTTTCACTGCGCAATACGCTTGTGAGATTTCGTGATCGTTGTGTGCACGTATTTTGATGATTGTAAGTTTATTCGTGAGAAACAGTTAACAGTTTTCGGTCCTGTGTATATTCAGTTTATTATATAATAAAAATGTGTATAACGTGACTCAAAAGTAAGTAAACACAGGGCAAATAGTCGTGTTAAGCGTATGGGACACATTTTAATTTTACGAATATATACTGTTTGAGCAGCGAAAGGGTTAAGGTCCTCTCAAACCAGAGCGTTACAGGTAGCGATAGTGCTACTACGATATTTAATAACATAAGAGATATTTCGGTATTGCAGCGATATAATTAAATGTTGACCACCGTGTACCGTAAACCGTCTACAAAAATATGCATAGAAAAGTTGATAGATTTGGTGAAATTGTATATTCAATTTATTTGATCTGAATAATTCAGATTATAAAAAGGTCAGAATGAAACATAAAATATGACAGGAAATAAGAAAAGCACTTTATGAATCAATTTTCTCTTTTTTTGTATTTAAAGTATTTATCAATCATATTGTTTAAGTCAGGGACTTACACCTGAATTTATTTATGGTATATGTTCACGCTCGCTAACTTAAAAATAACCATTATTTATTTAGAAAATTTGGTACTTAAGGACAAAATACGTATTAGTGTTATAAACGCTAATGTCTAATATCAAAGTTATCCGATCATATAGTAGGTACTGTCGTCAACCTCATACTTGAGCATTTTTTTACTCTGTAATCGGAAAACTTGTTATTGTTTACAATTATTAATAACATGCACACAAACGTGTCAAACTTTCCCATTTTCTATCCATATAGTGTATACGTTAGTGTATTTTAAACAAAATAAAAATTCAGAAGGTGGTAAACAATCATACAATAATGAGATAAGGAGTCGGACAATAATGATGAACAGCCAGTAACAATGTTCCACTGTACTCATAAATTAAAAATATTCCAAATAACCTACTACAAACCTTTAGTTGCAGGAAGATTAGCTTGAGCGCAAACCAAAAGTAAAATTAAATCCAATATCTAATAGGTGCATATTGTCTTATACATATTTAAGTAAATGTGATATGTACAGTGATGCCTCGCACAACGAACGCTTCGCATAACGAACGCTGCACTGCGCACAACGAACAATCTGTTCGTTCATTACGCGACTCACACAAAGAACTTCGCTTCACTCAACGAACTGCATCGTATTTCATATTGCCGGCCAAACGCTCATATTACAAATATTTAATCTTAGCTATCGTATACTTTAAATTTGACATTACTTCGGAAACCAAGTTCATATATGAAAGAAAGCCTACAGATGGAAATTACTTTTTTATAATACCTAATGGAATAAATCTTTTAAATATATTGAATAACATTATGCACTTACATGATTTGGAATAACATTTTATGAATATTAGTAGAAATAATTTCATTTTTGGTTTTTCTGCTCATGTATTTCAAAAACTTATAACAATCAATTCCTCTATGTATGTAAATATATTGATATTTTCAATTCACATTTCTCATAATTTGAATACTTGACATTAATAGTTCTGAAATTGAATACTTTTTTCAAAAACTGTTTGTCGTATAAAATATTACATATTACAAACCTGCAATATGGGTTTTTGTATTATTTATTAGTTCCATGTCTACTTTATTTAATTAAAAACCTTATTCGTACAGTTATTCTAGTTTTTTTCAAAATTATAATATTTAAAAGCATTTTTTCAATTTACAGTTACAATTATTGACAGCTGATTTTGCAATATTATTGCAACAATAACATTTATAACATATTGTATTTCTTAATAATCGTACGTACAAAAATTTGAACTGTGTTGATATATATTAACAATTATCTTAGTTAAATCGTTTACATGTTTTTGTATTTGTAATATTTGAATAGAATATTAGCTACATATTTAAAACTACATAATAGAAAATACCACAAACGTCAGTTTTAATCTGAAACTATTTTACTAACCTTAATGTCGATTATAACAGTTTAAAATGATTTATAATATTTTTTTAGTAGTTATTTTATCTTGTATTTCTTTACTATGTGATTCAAAACAGTAAATTAAAAATGGCGACCTGCCAAAAAATTTTCAAATACGAATCAATAAAAATATATGTTTCCATGGTAACAAAATATGAAATTAATTAAATAGACGAATTAAACGGATTTTATGTAAACATGGGGCGTTTATTTATTTATTATGCCCCCGTTAATGGATCTTTTTCAAAAATCAAACACTGGTTTATGGTTGTCAATTAAACGAAGCATTTGATAAAAAATAAATAAATCTAATATCGATTTTCCTTCTAATAGTAATTCATCTCAAAAGTTGGGGCCCCCCTTAAAGGCCCTTTTAAAAAAAGGCAAACATTTGATCTGTACATTGTATCACCCAAAGAAAACGAAAAAAATAATTAAAAAAATCTGACGTTTTATTTGAAAAATTTGGGGGCCCTATCTACCCCATTTTTGAACTTATCCAAAAAAGGCCCACTAGTTGTCCTAATAATCACACTTTGAGTCTGTATGCCAAATTTCAACTTTCTGCGATGAGTGGAAATGCTTTAAATCTTGATAGGTGAGTGAGTGAGTGAGGGCACTTACTTATATATAGTAGACTAGCCATATGACCCGGTGTTACCCGGGGATATTAAATTAAACTATATTTAACATACAACCATGCTATAATATTTTTTTTATTAAAATTATTTCTATATTCGAAAATAATATTTTCTAGGTTTTAGAAATAACTTGAAAGACAATCAGTGACAGAAGTAGCTAAATTTCAAAATTCATTAATATCTATGCTTCAGATTTTGTATAGAAGTTATAAATGTCACAAATTATTGTTAGAGTCGTTGACTTATACATAGTTATATGTGAAGCTAAATTTCCCTCCCCTATGACTATATAAATGAAAATTATAACGATTTTGGTATAATGTATAGCGCAAATACCTGGTCTAACCCGGGATTATGAGTAATTTGCAAGACAATAAAATAGGTGATAAAAGTAGCTAAATTAAAAAAATTCATTAATAAGTATCTGTGCTTAAGATTTTGTATAAAAGTTAAAAACGTCATTAATTATTGCTAGAGTCGTTGACTTATACAAAGTTATATGTGAAACAAAATTTCCATCCCCTATGACTATTTTGAAAAAAATTATAATCTATTTTTCATACGCAACAACCTTGGATATCAGCACGAGATCCGGTCAATTTATCGTAAACAGTTAATCGTAAAACAATTAATCGTATGGAGAAATTATAGTAACAACAATGTATCGTAAAACAATTAATCGTATGGAGAATTTACTGTAACAACAATGCATCGTAAAACAATTAATCGTATGGAGAATTTATTGTAATAACAATGTATCGTAAAACAATTAATCGTATGGAGAATCTACCGTAACAACAATTTATCGTAAAACAATTAATCGTATGAAGAATTTACTGTAACAACAATGTATCGTAAAACAATTAATCGTATGGAGAATTAAACACTGAGATTATCATAAAAAAAATAATACATACCATATGATAGCATATCGAGATAAACAAATACATATTATGTAGATACTTTATAAATATAATCGAATATCCATAATTCTGATTTATTCCATCATTATATACTTATTAATATCTGTTTTGAAACACTTCTGAAAAAGACTCCGACATGGTAAACAGCCCGAAAACCAAGTTCATAAAAAAGCTACAGAAGAAAATGACTTTTTTACAATAATGCAGACATTTGATCCTTTACTATTAAAATATATTTTGGAATATAACAATTTCCAGGTCTTAGGAATAACTTGCAAGTCAATCGGTGACAAAAATAGCAAAATTTTATAATTCATGAATATCTGCGCTCTAGTCGTTGACTTAGATATGAAACTAAATTTTATCTGCGCTCTAGTCGTTGACATAGGGATGTATATGAAACTAATTTTCCCTCTCCTATATAACTATTTTGATGTAATTTATAAAGGGTTTAATATACTATATAGCACTTTAGACCCGGGTTTATAAATTTTATTTGTAAAATAGAAACTGCCTAATATTTTTTCAACTAAATTAATTTTTTATTGGAATATAATAGTAATTTCAAAGTTAACTATTTTCAAAATTTTAATTAAAACAAAATACATACCTAATTATTTGAATTAAAAAAACACACCTATTACAGTAGAATCTTTATAAGTCGAACCTCGATAAACCAAAATTCTTTTGTTTCTCTTTGAGCCCTACAAAACCTCTTTTACTAAAAATAAATATAGTTTCTTCAATATATTTTCACCCTCTCTAACTTAATGTTATTTCTATTGTTCATACTTCAATTTCCATTGTTGAAACTTTTTACCAATTTCATTACGTTATATTCTCAGACTTAACAGAATTTAACAAAATAGTTAAGCAAATCTTATGGGACATGGGTCAATGTCAATTTGATTGATATTACAGTATGATGTAGAACAGCATTTCCCAAATTTGTCCTACGACAGAACACTTCACAAATCCTGAATTTTTAAATGGAACACCTTGGTTATTTTGTAAATATATAAAATTAATAACTAAATTTAAATCAGCGAATGATTTTCAAACATATTTGAACATATCGCAGCATTTAAAACAACCGAATATTAATTTGAATCTTTTTTGCGCTTAAACTGATAAGGCCCGTTGCATAACTATACGACATGTAGTATACTGTATACTTAGAGTCAATCCAGACCATCGAGCTGGTTTCTCTCTAATCAAATGTAAATCAACAATAAACATTGAAATCATTCACACTGCCTGTATAGGAATCGCACAGGTTTCGGTCCAATCTCGTTCCAATACAGCGTAGTACAAAAATTTTACCTAAAATATTCTTTGTACTATGCTTTATCGAAGAGAGATTGCATCGATACCTGAGCCCTGAGCAATACCTATATTGTAAATGATTTCATTGTTTATTTATATATTGTTGGAGCGAAACCGGCTCGATATAAATATATTTCACTGCGCAATACGCTTTGAGATTTCGTGATCGCTGTGTGCACGTATTTCGATGATTGTAAGTTTATTCGTGAAAAGCTGTTAACAGTTTTCAGTCCCGTGTATATTCAGTTTATTTTATAATAAAAATGTGACTCAAAAGTAAGTTAACACAGGGCAAATAGTCGTGTTAAGCGTATGGGACACATTTTAGTTTTACGAATATATACGGTTTGAACAGCGAAAGGGTTAAGGTCCTCTTAAATCAGAGCGTTACAGGTAGCGATAGTGCTACTGCGATATTTTTCAACTTAAGAGATATTTCGGTACTGCAGCGATATAATTAAATGTTGACCACCGTGTACTGTAAACCGTCTACAAAAATATGCATAGAAAAGTTGATAGATTCAGTGAAATTGTATTCAATTTATTTGATCTGAATAATTCTGATTATAAAAAGGTCAGAATGAAACATAAAATATGACAGGAAATAAGAAAAGCACTTTATGAATCAATTTTCTCTTTTTTTTTATTTAAAGTAAATTTATTTATCAACCATATTGTTTAAGTCAGGGACTTACACCTGAATTTATTTATGGTATAGGTTCAGATTTGCTAACATTGAAATATAACCATTATTTATTTAGAAAATTTGGTACTAAAGAACAAAAAATAGAAACGTATTAGTGTTTTGAACACTAATGTAATTATGTCTAATATCAAAGTTACCCGATCATATAGTAGGTACTGTCGCCAACCTCTTATACTTGAGTATTTTTTTACTTTGTAATCGAAAAACTTGTTATTGTTTACAATTATTAATAACATGCACACAAACGTGTCAAACTTTCCCATTCTCTATCTATATAGTGTATACGTTAGTGTATTTTAAACGAAATAAAAATTCAGAAGGTGGTAAACAATAATGACATTAGGAGTCGGACAATAATGATGAACAGCCAGTAACATATCTATGTATTCATAAATTAAAAATATTCCAAATAAGTACTACAAACCTTTAGTTGCAGGAAGATTAGCTTGAGCGCAAACGAAAAGTAAAATTAAATCCAATATCTAATAGGTGCATATTGTCTTATACATATTTAAGTAAATGTGATATGTACAGTGATGTCTCGCACAACGAACGCTTCGCATAACGAACGCTGCACTGCGTACAACGAACAATCTGTTCGTTCATTACGCGACTCACACAAAGAACTTCGCTTCACTCAACGAACTGCATCGTATTTCATATTGCCGGCCAAACGCTCATATTACAAATATTTAATCTTAGCTATCGTATACTTCAAATTTGACATTACTTCGGAAACCAAGTTCATATATGAAAGAAAGCCTACAGATGGAAATTACTTTTTTATAATACCTAATGGAATAAATCTTTTAAATATATTGAATAACATTATGCACTTACATGATTTGGAATAACATTTTATGAATATTAGTAGAAATAATTTCATTTTTGGTTTTTCTGCTCATGTATTTCAAAAACTTATAACAATCAATTCCTCTATGTATGTAAATATATTGATATTTTCAATTCACATTTCTCATAATTTGAATACTTGACATTAATAGTTCTGAAATTGAATACTTTTTTCAAAAACTGTTTGTCGTATAAAATATTACATATTACAAACCTGCAATATGGGTTTTTGTATTATTTATTAGTTCCATGTCTACTTTATTTAATTAAAAACCTTATTCGTACAGTTATTCTAGTTTTTTTCAAAATTATAATATTTAAAAGCATTTTTTCAATTTACAGTTACAATTATTGACAGCTGATTTTGCAATATTATTGCAACAATAACATTTATAACATATTGTATTTCTTAATAATCGTACGTACAAAAATTTGAACTGTGTTGATATATATTAACAATTATCTTAGTTAAATCGTTTACATGTTTTTGTATTTGTAATATTTGAATAGAATATTAGCTACATATTTAAAACTACATAATAGAAAATACCACAAACGTCAGTTTTAATCTGAAACTATTTTACTAACCTTAATGTCGATTATAACAGTTTAAAATGATTTATAATATTTTTTTAGTAGTTATTTTATCTTGTATTTCTTTACTATGTGATTCAAAACAGTAAATTAAAAATGGCGACCTGCCAAAAAATTTTCAAATACGAATCAATAAAAATATATGTTTCCATGGTAACAAAATATGAAATTAATTAAATAGACGAATTAAACGGATTTTATGTAAACATCGGGCGTTTATTTATTTATTATGCCCCCGTTAATGGATCTTTTTCAAAAATCAAACACTGGTTTATGGTTGTCAATTAAACGAAGCATTTGATAAAAAATAAATAAATCTAATATCGATTTTCCTTCTAATAGTAATTCATCTCAAAAGTTGGGGCCCCCCTTAAAGGCCCTTTTAAAAAAAGGCAAACATTTGATCTGTACATTGTATCACCCAAAGAAAACGAAAAAAATAATTAAAAAAATCTGGCGTTTTATTTGAAAAATTGGGGGGCCCTATCTACCCCATTTTTGAACTTATCCAAAAAAGGCCCACTAGTTGTCCTAATAATCACACTTTGAGTCTGTATGCCAAATTTCAACTTTCTGCGATGAGTGGAAATGCTCTAAATCTTGATAGGTGAGTGAGTGAGTGAGGGCACTTACTTATATATAGTAGATTACGTGTCACATGTTCCTCCGCTATGGACTCCTAAACTACTTAACCGATTTTAATCAAATTTGTACACCGTGTGCAGTTTGATCCAACTTGAAACATAGGAAGCCTCCTATGGGAAATGGGGGGGGGGTTGCCCCCCCCCCTTTTTTTAAAGAGAGTTCCCATTTTTTACGGTGGTGGTGGTGGGGGGCTGTAAAGCTTCCTATGGGAAAGGGGGGGGGTTGTCCCCCCCTTTTTTTTCGCCCCCCCCCCCTTTTTAAAATAGAGTTCCCACTTTTTTACGGTGATGGTGGTGGGGGACTGTAAAGCCTCCTTTGGGAAATGGGGGGGAGGCGACACCCCCCCCTTTTTTTTAAAGAGAGTTAATGTAATATGACAAAAACGTTAGCCACAGCAACGCGTGGCCGGGTCAGCTAGTCTTCTATATATGTATAAAAGAATTTGTCCTTAACCACTCACTCACTTACTCATATATCAACGTACAGCCCAAACCACTGGACCTAGAAACGTGAAATTTCATTGGTGTCTCCCTTTTATGATATAAGCACCCACTAATAAATGACTTTTCAAAATTCAACCCCTACGGGGTTAAACGAGGGTGTCAAAGTTTGTATAAAAAATATTTTTTTTGCTCGCAATTAATTCAAACTTATCATACATACTATACAATATAAATATTGAAATAATTATTTTAGCATTTCCAAAAAATGAACCCTTGGGGGTGAAAAATTAATAAGATATTTTATTTTATTCACCGAATGAAACATGGCACAATAAGTAGGTACTCTGCAATACACATAGCATTTTCGAAAATTCAACCCCTATGGAAATGGGGGGAGGTAAATTTTTTATATATTTATCTTCATAACTGTTCACGATTTTAAGGTAAATTCGTACAAATTAATATTCAATTAAAAATAAAAGTTCGACATTCAAGCCCTAATAGCATGGGATGGGGACGAGGTTGGATTTTAGATATGTTTGTCTGCATACCAGCTCTAGTTATAAAAGTAAATTCGGGCAAAATCGTCATGTATTAAAATAAAAAGTTCGACATTTAATCCAGATAAACACGGGGTGGGTTTTTGAAATTTTTAACTAAGAAAAAGATCCGAGATAATTACGATTTTTTATAGGGAACGAATAAAAATCAATATAAAAAAATGTAATACGTCATCCCCTATTACGTATACAGGGTTGTTATTAGTTTCGAAATTAACACAAGCGAAACCGTGGGAAACAGCTAATTTGCAATATAAGAATAACAACCGCCCTTAGTCCATGAAAAGGTAACGAATATAGCAGGGTTGGCTCCCCACTGGATAACCCAAAAAAACCCAATCGGTTTTTTTTTGGGCAACTTGAATTAAAAAAACCCAGTGGGTTTTTTAAAATTTCATTATTTTAGGATATATTTGAATGAAATATTTTATTTTGTAACGAAATAATTATAATATAATCATTCCAGACCTATATATTTTATTTGTAATTAAAATAACAGTGGTAATAACTAATTGTACCTCTACATACAGACTCTATGATTTGAAAAGTTTAAAACAAATAACTTTTTGTCTAGAGCTAAAAAAGTTAGCAAATATCACTCGTTTCGACAATATGAGAGAAGATCTAGAATGACGACAACCCCATTTTTTTAATACTAACCCTCTTTACTAAAATTAGGAAGGATAATTTTGGATTAATAAAAAAAACTGTAATGACAAATGTTAATTTATTTCTCAAAAATAAACAGTGTCTATTTTAAAACTCATGATAAATAAATATTTTAAATAATTTCTCTAGAAATAACCAACATTCTCGAATAAAGGATTTAAATATTTTTTACTCTGTAAGAAATGGAAGTATTGTAATACCGTCGAAAAATTGTGTCCGAGATAAATGCAGATTCTGATTGTACTATACATATAAATTCAATGTAAAGAACTGATATTTCCGTATGGCGGTTATGCATGTGTCTGACTGGGTGAAGAGTTTTCACGATCAGTATATTGTAAAAATTTGAATTACTTTTGGGGAAAATGTTTGTCTTAGTAAGTACTTTAGACCTATTGATTTTGGGATTATCGGATTAGGGGTTTTGGAAATATTTGAAATTTTGTACCTAATATTGAACTGATAGGACATTTATTTATTTATAGATCGAAAGCAACTATTAAAAAGAAAGAAAAACATGCTCAAAATTTAATTTTAAATAATAAAATATTACATTTTCTAATTCACGTTTCCTAATGCAATTTTCAGATTCTTACATTTTTGTTTTATGTTATTGAGGATATTACAGAACTAATATTTTTAAAAATATTTTAAATAGTATAAAACATATTATGGAACATGAAAGTCATGTATGGTTCTCTTTATTATCTTTTGTCTTCCAGACTCACTTTGAATATTAAATTAAAATTAAATTATTTAAATATTTTGACGTTTTTATTGCTAAATCTTTTATTCAATAATACTGGGCATTACCAGATAAACATTTAATTATATTTGTCGAGTTTCAAAATAGGTCTTGAAAAAACCGGAAACCATTTCGAACAGTTAATTAACATATTAAAAATTAATTTTGTTACTAGGCAATTCAAAAAAGATATACATATTATAGAAAACTATATTTGGAAATTCGAAGGACCTTTTTTATATAATGAAAATACTGAGAATAATTTTCCTTTTGTAGATGCAATTACATCAATCAACATCATTTGAATACATTTTTTTTGTGTTTAAAATATATATTTTATATCTTTACTTAATTTAAAAAAACCCAATAAAACCCAAAAAACCCGGCTTTAAAACCCAATAAAACCCATTGGGCTGGGCTTTTAAAAAAAAAACGGGTTTTTGCCAACCCTGGAATATAGACAGATTTCGCTTTCACTTACATGAAGTTAACTAACAATAAGATGTATAATTTTAGTAATCATTTAAAAAAAATTAATTATAAGGTACTGTTCATTTAGTTTTAGTTTTTGAATAAATTTATATAATTGATTTCAAAATTATAAAAAAGTGAAAATTTTAAGAAAAAATGAAATACGCCATTCAAAAACCATAAAAACACCCACAAATAAAAAAATATTTATTCCTCCAAAAAAATAAAAGTTTTTCTGTAAACAAGTTAATTTTGGAAAGAAATCAGCCGGGCCGATATATAATTTTCAAATAGGTATTTAATTTTTTCTTATATAAATAAATATTTTTTACGTGGTATGTACTAAAACTATAAGTAATTTTTTAAAAGAACCGTTTGTTCAATTTTAACTAGCACAGCCCTGTTTATGTATACTGTCTGTATTTAATGTCAGTCTATTGATTTTTATCATGAATCACTTCGACTATAGATATTCCAATTTCAAATGCGTTGTTTGATAAAATAATATTTATACAGGTTGAGTAATTTCTTCGATATCTAGAATTGAAAGTTAGATACGAGCCTTTTAAGTTACAAAAATTGGTGCTTTGTAATTTTTTTTTTTAATGTTTGCAGTTTATATTATTAGTTCAGTATAAAGATTAATTAGGCTCTACTATCACACTAATAATAAGTTTGCAAAATTCAGCTCAAAATTATTTTTAAAACTATGTTTGAAAACTTATTTTTTTAAACTATTTTTTATTTCAGTAACCCTTTAATGTTTTTTTTTTTAAATATTTTACCACTATACAGGGTGTTTGCGGGAGCCGAGTGATCATTGCTAACTTTGTTATTATTGGAGTTAGAAGATCGGTTAAATGGGCAAAGTATCAGTATTTTTTCCGGGATTAATAATGGCGGTGTCAAAAAACAATTGAATGTCGAATTTCAGAGATATACTTAAATATAAAATTTTTGAAATGGAAACTCCTGTATATTATTATTGGAATTTATAGCTGAGAATATTCTCTTTATAACAGTGTTGAACATGTGTGATGGTAAAATTGATAGAAAACAAGTTATAACAAGTATAAAATTAATAGAAAATTTTGAAAAATAGTGTGCTATGCAGATTTAATAAAATGCAAACAAATGATTAAATTATTTAAAACAATAGTTTCAGGTTTTTATGTCATTTGTTCGCAATTTTTTCATGTTTTTGAATTTAATTGACAAATAAAAAAAAATATTTATTATAATTTATTATTTTTCTGATGAATAATGCTCAAAAATGTTAAAAATCTGCGAAATAAGGCACAAATACCTGAAATTATTGTTTTACAATTTTTTATCTTTTGTTTGTCTTTATTAAATCTACATAGTACACTATTTTTCAATATTTTCTATTAATTTTATACTTGTTATAACTTGTTTTCTATCAATTTTACCATCATACATGTACAACACTTTTATAAAGAGAACATTCTCAGCTATAAAATCCAATAATAATATACGGGGGTTTCCATTTAAGAAAATGTTATATTTCAATATATCTCTGAAATTCGACATTCAATTGTTTTTTTGACATCGCCATTATTCATCCCGGAAAAAATACTGATACTAGCTCCAATAATAACAAAGTTAGCAATGATCACTCGGTTCCCGCTAACATCCTGTATGTAAAATATAGTAGTGTTTACAAAGTGTGGATCGCGTGTCTCAAGGAGTACACGTTGTGCTTTTTAATATATTTTTTTATTAAATAATTTTGTTTTTTGAAGAACAAATTCTGCATAGTTGAATTTATTTATTTATTTTTTAAAATTTTCTAAGCGTTTTTTTTTTAGATGTAAAACAGCTTTAAAATTGTGATTTTTTTCAAAAATCCTCCCTCGACAACTAGCTTCTAATGTGGCGTTTGCACCGAGAAAACAAAACAGAAACATGGTGTTTTTATGACCAAAAAGCAATAAACCCTATACATTTTTAAATACGAAGTATTTTAAAGACACGATGTTTATGTTTTGTTTTTCCGGTGTGAACACCGCATTAGAGTACTCTCTGGTGTACGCCGGTAATACTTAGCATTCAAACGTACATAGTGTACTACACATTACTATGCAGACAGCAATAGACACTATGGGCAGGAATTAAATAAAGTAGATTTTACTGAGCCATTCTATTAAAAAAAACATGTAATTTATGATACATCTTTTTTGAGGAGTACACTGTATATTTCAATGTAAGTTTAGAATGTACTATTTTACTAATTATTTGAGTTCAAAATTTGAATATTTTTCTATAACATAAAAGAGGAGATAACGAAGAAATACATATACAGGGTGTTCGCAGGAACCGAGTGATCATTGCTAATTTTTTTTTATTGGAGCTAGAACATCAGTTAAATGGGCAAAGTATCAGTTTTTTTCGGGATGAATAATGGCGGTGTCAAAAAACAATTAAATGTCGAATTTCAGTGATATATTGAAATACAACTTTTTTTAAATGGAATATTCTGTATATTATTATTGAATTTTATAGCTGAAAATGTTTTCTTTATAAAAGTGTTGTACATGTATGATGGTAAAATTGATAGAAAACAAGTATAAAATTAATAGAAAATATCGAAAAATAGTGTGCTTTAATAAAATAAAAACAAATGATAAAAAAATTTAAAACAATAATTTCAGGTATTTTTGCCTTATTTCGCAGATTTTTAATGTTTTAAAAGTTTGTTTGTTTTACCGAGACAAAACTTCAGTTAGATATTCCATGAGTAGACTGCAGCTTTTTAAATAAGTGTCACTTAAATAACATTTCAGAGAAAACATTAAGTTGAAAATGTAAATAAGATACTTTTACATCAATCATTTTAATCTTTAAATAAATATTTATATAGGCATTCGTTTAAATGCGGAAAAGTAATACATATATTCAACAAGTCTCTTGATACCTACTGAAAAAATCAAGTAACCGCCATGCAAAATAGACACTGGTTATTAACTCAATAACAGTTAATTTGTTGAAAAAAATATAATATGACAAAAAAATTAAAATTTTAACTTGCTTATACATTTTCTGGAACAATTTTTCGAAAAAAAAAAAAAAAAACAAAAAAATATATTAATCTACAGTGCCCTGTGCTTCCCTGCTATCATAAACATACCTAATTTAATTATTTTTTCTAATGATATTTTTCGTTGACATGCTTAATTTTCCACTGTAATGTGTAAAAGAGACACTTCACAGCGCAGTATCTCCAAAACTATTAATCGTATATTGATGATTCAAATAAAATTTTATTAAAAATAAAGAAACTACTCCTCACTGAAAGTTTTTTTAATTCGAGATATTTTATATTTCTCTAAAACTAAATTCCATATATTCGTTTCAGGGGAAGACAGTGCCGGATTTAGAATATGTGATGCCTTAAGCCAGTAGTTTCCAAACTTTATGTAACTACGCCTTCCTTTAAAAAAAATAATCTATTGCCCCCCCCCCCCCCCTATTTCATAATATTGTACAGACATAAAAGTAAAAGGTAAAAATGTATTTTTTCTGTATAAAATTTATTTTTAATGCGATGAATGTGCTTGTTCATTAGGACAAACTACATCAGTGTTTCCCAACCGTTTTTATGCTATGCCTCACCAAAGCCTTTCTAAAATTCTTATATCCCCCCCCCCCCCAACATATACATAAATTTTAATATTCAAAAATTGAAATGTTCACTAAAGAAACATGAATTATAGGTTTTAGGAAGAAGTCACTACGAAATTATTGAGCATACACAGTAAGTAAATTTTCGAATTGCCCCCCTTAACAATCGAATTGCCCTCCTGTGGGGCGAGGGCCCCACGTTGGGAAACACTGAACTACATCAAACCTAGGTGTTATTAAGGGAGTGCTTTCACTCTGAATTTTTTTTAGAATTATCGCATGATATTTCTAACAGTTTTTCCTTTTCAATAATAGTTGACAGTCTAAAACTACATACGTAACGTCCCTTTCAGAAACAGATAATATATGTATTTAAAATTATATATTTTTTATTTATACACCTTAATGTGATGTTATGAAAATTAAATTTCTGTTAAACTTTTCGCGCCTCCCTTTGCACTAGTCCGCGCCTCTCAGTTTGGAAATCGCTGCCCTAAACACTAATTTTTGTCAAGTGCCTTTTTTTTATTTTGGAGACATTACCAATCACCTTTTAATTCTGAATTCTGAAGACCTTTTTTTTATTTACCCGTGGCCTTGTATCGGTCTGATGGAGCCCTCCGGGATCAAATGCCCTAAGCAATTGCTTACTTTGCTTGTAGGTAAATCCGGCACTAGGGGTATAATCTTTTTCCCTCAGCCTGTACAATAATAAACATAGGAAATAATAATTAAAAATAAAAACCACTTACCCCATAATCCAGTATAGAATTTAGCTGATGTAAAAATAAGAATGAATCCATACAAACATCCAAGATGGATAAATAACTGCGCCAGCAAGTCTGGCCATCTAATCTGGGGTTTAAATTCAACACCGCTACTTTTATAAGACACGTCTATTGTATTAACTGCATCAGGTTGGTCACAATGTAATTCTGCATTCGCTGCTACATTCCGACGTTTTACATTTGTATCATCTCTGTTTAAAGTTTCTACTTCATTTTTTCCAATATTGTTGTTCATCAATTCTTTATCACTTTTATTTAAAACAACAGAAGGCATATTTTCATCTGAAGGAACTTGATTGTAAGACACTTTCGTATTATTTAAAATATTATTTACACTATTTAGTTCTTTGGTATCATTTCTGCAATTGGGAATTATTTGTTGACAATTGTTGTCTGCTATGTTTAATTTTTGGTCCACTTCTTTGGCATTATTGTCGCTAAGAACACATTCTTCATTCGTTACAAATAATGGCACAGGATTTTCAACAATAGTTTTATAAACACTGTTTATATTTTTAGATGGCACTGTCCCGTCATTATTAATTAAAGGGTTTTTATCTTGAGTAGTACATTGTTCACTAGTACAAAGTGCGTTTGAATGTGTCCTCTGACAATTGTCTATCTCTGCGGGGAGGCGACAGTATGACGGCGGCGTATGCTGTGGTGTTGGCGTCTCGCTGTCGACGCGTTGCGTGGCGTCGGTCATTGTGACGACGGCGGCGGGACTTAAACTCCGGACGGAGTTAACTGTTGCTGATGACATTACTGCTCATGCCCTTCTCTCCCTTCGTCACTATCTCTCGGGTTTCTTTACTATCTGTAACATGTAAGGTTGTTAATACTATGTAAATGTTTGGTATTTTGTATTGCGCGTCTTTGTATGAGATATATTTGTATTGAAAGTTTCATGATTTAGCGATATTCGCAGCGTGCGCGATGACAGCGCCAACTAACGGGTGGACTTTAGTAGCAACTTGGGTGGACTTTGACGTACTAACAAACAAATAATTTCATGTAATATATACATTTTAGACGATTATTTATGACTATTAGCTATGTGCACGAAGTCTATTAGCGCCACTAGCGGGTAATAGAGAAGGATTTAATGGATTCAACTCTCTTTTTATCATTTTTTAATATGTTTAATACCGTGAAATTTTTTATTAAACAAATATCATTTAATTTAGCTGTTTGCATATAATATAAATAGTATAGCATAAAAGGTACGTGAAAATTATTTATTTTGGGTATCTTTTTCTCTTTAATTATGACGTATAATAGAGAAATAATTAATTCGTTTACATTGACAGCATAACCTCAAATTTTGGCGCCGATAATTTAATTAACCATGTTGACCTTTCTATTTTCAGTAAAAAACGAGTCTATTAAAAATGACAGTCCACCCAAAGTGTTATTTTTTACCACGCTGTACGCTGTGATCAATATCGTTTCCCCCACTACCTACTTTGCACCCAGCGAATAGGGAGTGTAAATCATATAAATTCCGAAATAATATTTATAAGTTTCTTATCAAAGTAAAACTTTAAGAATTTTTATTTCAAAAATTAAACTGCTTACATATAATTGCAATATCATGGCATGTGTTTTTTTTTATGATTTTAAGTGACTTAAAAAAGAAAGAGGTTCTTAATTCAACTGAAATATTTTTTATGTACAGCAAATATGCAACGATTTGGACTTTTTTTGTTTGTTTGAAAAAGTATATTCGAGGAGGTTCCATTTATTTTTATCTCAAAAACGGACAAGTGCTTGTTGGGCACGCACATGATAGGGTTCCGTAGTCATTCTCACTACGATTTATAAAAAAAGAGTTTTTTCAAAATTTTCGTGACCGAAGGGTTAAAATCAAAAAGTCATTTGGCTTTTATTATTGCATTTTAAGAGACCTATCAAATGACACCCCACTCAATGGGGTAAATGAAAAAATGTGAGTTTACTTTTCAATCTATGATAGGGGGGTCCAAAATATTTTTGACAATGTTCGTTATAATTTTCAGTGAAAGTAGGTACTAATTAAAAGCTACATACTGTAATTTTTTCAGATTTTTTTAAATTGATAGTTTAGAAAATAGAAGGGGGGGACGCTTTTTTAACGACTTTGGAGAGCAAATACATCGTGATTAAAGGGTTAAAATCAAAAAGTTCTGATACATTTCTTGTTGCATTTTAGGAGACCTTTCTATTGACACTCCACTCAATGGGGTAGGTGAAATATTTTTTTTGAAAACACTTTTCATTTTATGGAAAGGGGGCCTAAAATTTTTTTTTTACAAAAATCTTATCATTTCTGTTTTTGGGTCATTAATCTACGACCGTATACTGTATACCAAATTTCATCTTATTATCTCAAAATTTTTGAAGACGGACGGACGGACATGGAGAAACTATAAGGGTTCCTAGTTTTCTACGGAACCCTAAAAAGGAGGTTTTTTCGGTTTTTCTATATGTATATATATTTTTATGTGTTTTTAGCCAAACTGAAATAAATATACACCTTTCCGGTGAAACTTTTATTTGTTTGAAAGAATATAGTTCATTAGAATCTTATATTGGATTTTTTAAATTCGCCACAAAAAGGAGTAAATAGAATAAAAAACCTACTTAAAAGAAAAAAAAAACTAAAAACTCCGAAAAGCAAAGAAAGTTCTAAGCCAATAAAAAACTTAAAAAAAATGATTTAAAAAACTGTTAAATTTAGGGATGAGGCTATTTGCACATGCAGTATGTGCAAGCAATTGGCTTTTTGCACATATCATATACCTATGCATTTAATTGGCTATGTGCTATTTGCACATGCTGTTTGTGCATGCAATTGGCTATTTAGACTTACCACTAACCTACCCTAACTTAACAACTTAACTTAATTTGGTACATATACAGTAGCCAATTGCTTGCACATACTGCATGTGCAAATAGCGACTTTCTAAATTTAATTACACTCAGCACTCTGCTATACGACCATCCACTACACGACCGCTCCGTTACACAATGAGCCGACAGTTCTAATCAACGCCCTTCCCCCATCTCCTCCATAATACCACCGTGACTGCTATATTTCTGCGCGTTTAAATTCATCAATCAACGTTAAAGATGCTATACGATTACCATCGTATAGCAGAATGTTGAGTGTATTATATTGTTACATTTCAAAATGCTATTAAGTAGGCAACTGAAAGTACACCGGTGTCAGTCGCCCTATAACCCCTGACCTCTTACTGAGGAACCTGTATTATTTGTTTCACTAGTAAATAATATAGGACACGAGCGTATCGTTTTGAAAATTCTCATTTTTTGAATGAGTTACGCACGTGCGTGACCAAAAAGATACGGAAGTGAGAAAAGGCACGTTGACTTAGGAGGCAGAAAAATTTACTTCTCTAAATTTTTGACAAAAAAAAGTAATATTTAAAAATAAAATGGTGCGAGGTAAAGTGATCCTTGGATCCGAGTCCTTGGATCAAGGTTTGTAAAAAAGTGTTAGTGTAGTTTTTGAGGATAGGGCCGGTCTCCGCATTTGGGGAGCCCTATACCAGGGGTCGGCAGTATTTGAAGTTAGAAGATCCAAGTTGTTAAGGAAACAGGATTGCAAAGGTATCAGAGAGCCATAGGTATAAATGCTGTCTCCAATTATAATTACCTTTTTTTAGATATTCCATTGTAATAACTGTACTAATTACAGTGCTAGTATATGAATTTTAGGGATTTAAAAAAAACATGATGACTCCAAGATTTTTATTTAAAATTTAGTTAGAACGGTGCCCTTGCAAATAAATAGAATTTGGAATTGAATAAATAGTTTAAATCACTGAAGAGCCGCAAACGCCTGTGCAATACCATATCGCGAAGGGGGACGCGCACTGGCGTTTTGAAAAGCCTACCCATTTAAGGGGTTAGGTGTAGTCAGAATTTTCAAGAAATCGATTTTTGTTTTTGCATTTTTGGAACCTGCTACAACGGCTGAAGAACTATTTTATGGCCCAGGAATAGTTGACTCAGTGTAAGTAATTAAATAATACGTATATTACTTTACGTAAATTGAGTGTAAAACTTTAAATGCGTTTTTCTCAAAACTATGTTTTTTGAACTGGTGACCACTGTAGCTCGAAAACCGCTCGGTAGATTTTAATGAAATTTATACAGCTTTTTGAAAACATGAAAAACTAGTGCCTGATCGAAGGATTTTTTTTAATTTCAATTTGTTATAAACAATTAACTGTTGGTTTTTTCCCGAAAATCTTGAAAAAAATTTCCTGAGGCTGCCATTTTGTTAATTTAAGAAAGAAAAAAAAAACTGCGATCAGGCACTAGATTATCTATTAATAAAACTATTTTTTTTGTCCGATTGAATTTGGATGAATCTCCAAGGATAAGTGATGGTCACCGCAAGGAGCTTCGGTTGGAACTGGATCAACACAAACAGCCATTACTTTTAAAATTATTAATTTTTTTTTCTAAAATTTCTGTCAAGTCAAGTCGAAACCTTATTTAATAATGCTATGTTCTTACATTTATAAAATAAAATAATTTACTGGCAAAAAAAATTTATTTAAAATTGTCATTTTTTCATGTCTCTGACTACACCTAACCCCTTAAAAGGGAGGTTCCCTGTTCCTGAGGTATACCGTCATGGACTCCCTGTTTTTGCCTGGGGATCTACGGGATCGAGAGCGACTATACTCGTGGCCATTGGACAATCGTGCATGTGTATTATAAATATTAGTAAAATAGAAAAACATGCGTTTACCCTTTTTGGTACGTTTCGGGGTAGTCCTAAGCAAACGCCCTGGTACTCACAATGTATGTAAATAAATAAACACATAGATAAATTGAAATCAGTCCTTTATTTAACTTGACGTCCTTTTCGCGAACTAAACAGCCTTCGCTTGAGCTCTGGTCTGGAGGGCAACACCAACATCAACGGGGAAGTGAAACAATATACTTTTCAGTATTTTTTAGGTTAAATGGTAACTTTGATTTTTAACTCTTCTGTCAACCATTAGGTCTGGCCAGACCTTTTCGATCTTTCCATAAGTTTTTTTGATATAAATATTTTATGTATCTTTATCAAATTCTTTGAATTCCTTAATCTACCTCTTTTATATGATTCAGTGCAAAAAAATAATAATAGGGTGTGTGGGAGTGCGAAAAAAATGATATTTCTATTTGTATACCTCTTGTCTACCTTATAGGTCTGGCCAGACCATTATACCTTTAATTACCTTTAAAATGGGGCACCGTTACAACTTAAAATTCCACAACCGACCACTAGACAAACAGCAGCAAAACAGAAGAAATCCTGCAAGATTTGCCGAATAAATGATAAATTTCAAAGAAAAACAAGATTCACGTGCAATGCTTGCGCAGACCCGGTATGTTTGCAACATAGCCGGCAATATTTAAAATGTCACGAATGTGTAAATCTAGAAGATAAATAAAAATACAAAAAAAAATGTAATAAAATTCAAAATGTATTAAAATAAGAGAAAATATATATTTTATATTCAAATTAATCTATAAAAAAAGTTTTATTAATTTTTTCCATTTATTTTATTTCATTCTCATACAAAATATATGAAGGTCTAGCCAGACCTATATGGTAGACGGAAAGGTTTTAGAACTGTGGTTGACAGAAGGGTTAAAATGAGATTATACAGTTTGGTTTTATATACTCATTCAGATATTTTTGGCTTAATTCAAGTTGTTATAATTAAAATAGAAATTTAAGTGAGTCAAATTACGCCATTGACTTTTAATAAACAGTTTCTGATAGGTCAAGTGTTGTGTTTTTTAAGATCATTTATCTAATGATACCAATATCGTCAATTTTTGACATGTTAGAACTCAAGCAACGATTTCACTTTTCTGAGTTTTCTTTAAATTACAGCTTCCGCAGACAGACAGATATCATGGCGAAAATAGTAAGAATGGATTCAGGGAAGGCCAAAGTGAATATTTCCATCAAAATCTCGAATTCTAAAAAAATAAGATTTTGAAATTATACCTATGCTCGAACAGGTCGATTTTGCTTTCAAGGGGGACATCTTTTGCAATAAAATTTTGCAAGAATTTTTTCAACCCTCTGCGCTATGAGCACAACCCTTAAAATAATTAGCATGATAGGGTTAGTTATACCTCATTTGAAAGTTTTTCATTCTAAACAAGATTTAATTTCATAAAGCATTTATTTTCTGATCAACAAAACAAACATTTACAAGTAAAAATATAGTATAAGAAATAAATGTTATAACTATACTATAAAAAATGAGTTTTGCTCCACCTCTATAGACACAGAAGTAAATAATAAATTATAGAATCGGCTATTTACTGTCCTAAATAATAAATCTATTGTCTTTAGAACATAACATTAGTTTCATACTTTGCTTTGTTTTGAAAGTAGCTCATTAATAATGAATGTTTGTAATACCTACGTTCCTGCATGTAGCCCTATACGTGCGTGTGTGTACATATACAACACATTTTCATTTGTGAGTAAACAAATTAACTATTTTTGGTACGATTGCATTTACATTTATGTTTACCGCTCAATCAATGACGTTGTTACTGTTTTTTAATAAACACCATTTTAGTAATGTTCTAATGCAGTGGTTCTTAAACTTATGTGATATAGGGACCCTCTTTTGATTATTTATTTTTCAGGGATCTCCATTCTGAGAGAAAACAAAAAGCCTTTAAAATGTTAATTAATCACTGGTAAATTAAAAAGTAAAACTGCTTTAAACATACCAAACATGTTTCACGAAACATTGTTTAATCCTTAATTACTCGCCTTGTGTATTTTGTACACCAGTAACGCATTTTTTGCGATTACTAAATGCATAAATTTTTGTGGGACTGTACACCCTCATCTAACCTTTGTTTAGTCATTATTCATCGTGATAGGAATCCGGCAGTCAAAATTTGAGGATTGTAGCAGTTGTATTAATTATTTACTTACTAACTTAATGTAGGTGGTATTAACGTACAAATAGCAGCATCCTAAGCGAAGAACCGCGTTTTTGAAGACATTAGTGATGCTGCTGATGGAAGTCATCTTGTCAAAAGAGCAAAATTAAAAAAAATACCAACAAAAATCAAATTTTTGCTGTCCGATTTGTTGCAAGATGAATATTGAATAGTTTTGTGTACTTTTTTAGATTTATTTTAGTTAGTTTTTCTTTCGATTCCATAATTTTTAGTTGGGTTAATTTTAAGACAATTTTTCTTAGTTCCTCAAAAATAAATAGTACATAATATGAATTGGGCAAAAAAATTAATATAATACCTTCAAAATCCCCAAAAACTAGCTTTTTTTATGTGCTGTCTAAAATACACCGCGCGAGTAACTGTGTTACGGTAATTCACGCGAGTAATTAAGAGTTAAGAACCGCTGCTCTAATGTGTTTATATACAGGGTGAAAACAGTGTAAATAACATTGACTCTATAGTCCGGAGATCAACATACTTTTTATCCGAAGGAACACTTAGTTAAATAAAGTTGGAAGGGTGGGCCGAAGAATAATTTGAAAAAAAAAAAAAAAAACAACATTAGAACCGCTGTTCTACAATGTTTATATACAGGATGGATACAGTGCTGCAGTGTAAAGAACATTGATGCCCAGAGATAGACAAACTTTTTAGCTGAAGGAACACTTAGTAGTATCAAGTAGGAAGGGTGGGCTGAAGAATACAAGTGATGCAGTTATGGAATTTGGTACCATATTTAGTATTAACATTTGTTATAGAATTTCAGTATCAATCTATGCTTTTTTAGACCAGGGATGTATGAGGCCAGTGGGCGTCTTGATTTTTGTATAGTATTTTTTATATTTATAACTTTTATATGGCTATATGCCACAAAATAAGAGAAATACGACAATAAAGATAGTACTGTAGAGATTGACTTAATACGAATGCTTCAAATTACACAAAATAAATTTATATTCCTGCCCTTATATTAAAATTAACTAAAGAAGTTGATCTAAATATTCCGCTTAATATGACTCCTCACTCCTCATAGACCTAAAACCAGTTGTATAACTGTAATATGTACAATACTAATTTGACTTAAAAAAACGAAATTAAAAATTGTTATGTTGATAAGGATTTCTAGGATCGGTTGAATTACCAATGCCATCGTTGTTCGGAGCAGCCCCAAAACAATATTTTACGTGTGTATAGAATCTCTTTCAAACTAAATTATATAACGAAAAAGTTAACCTAAACTGGACTCTTTACCATTAATTAATTAATTTGCCTAAATAACCAATCGCCTTACTTTATGAGTGTTTTTTATTTTATAAAAAGTAGAGGAAAGTACCTAAATGTCGAATAGTGTCTTAATTTCAGATACGAAGATATGTTGACAACTGAACGATATATGGTGTTGCTAACACTACTGACGCGTATTTTTAGCCTCGATATTGTTATTGTTCTCACTTTGAATGAAGGAGGAACGTGTGTTTGTTTGATAAAAATTTTGAAAAAATTTTACTCGAATTCAAATATTTTACAATGTCAACTTTAGAGGTGTACCGGAACTGGTATTTTCGATTCCGGCCGGAACCGGAATTATCGGAATTCACAAAAAAAATCCGGCCGGAACCGGAATTTTTTTCAAAAAATTATATTTCAATTAATAATGATAATACAATAACTAAAATGTTATAAATATGCTTTATATACATAGATTATCATCATAAATTAATATAACATTATTTTATATTGTATTTCTTAAAGATTAGGGGGGGGGGTAGAGTCTTACATTATATTATAAAACATAATATTTTCTACATATCGTGTGATTTTTACAGCTTTAGAAGGTGTTTTTAAATCAATAAGGTGTTTTCTATCAAATCTAATTAAATTACTAGTATATCAATTTTATATAAGTAAATATGATAAATCAAAACAGCACTTAAACAAATTATATAGAAAATCATATAAAATATCGATAGAAGAATACCAATTACTCGAAATTAAAGCACCAATATGCGTTACTTTAGTTCTATTGCAATGGTCTTCGAATTATTTTCCGCGGTACCTGTCTGGGGGTTCCGCGAATAAAAATAAAAATTATGAAGCATTCACACTAGTTAAGTAGTATTCATTAACTAAATATAAATATAATGATAGATTTAGAGAAATAATTATGTGAGTCTTTCTGATTTTATAGCTAATCCCAATAGCATAAATACTTGTGAAGTAACAAATTTTTCTCGGGTCACTATTTAGAATATTATTATTTTTAGATATATTTTTACATATTGGTAAAATAGAGTAAAGAGCCGAAAAAAGCATTTTAGTTTTAATCAGGAAATGTTTTTGAAAAAAACAAGACTAGAGTATTATTTAAAAAATGCAGAATAAGTCTTATTTTACAGTTAATATTCAAAAAATTTCGAAAATCTTTAGTTTATTATTGAATAGTTCATCTCTAATTAATTATCAGTTCAATGTCCGTAGTCCGTAATATAATGACTTTTTTTATTAATATACCTATATAAAGTCAATTAATGCTAAACTTTCAATCATATGATAAAACATAATAAAAAACTGCCTATTTGTTACGGAATGATTTTTTCATTAATGAAATGTTATTCATTCATAATTATATTATTTATGAATTTCTTAGTAGAAAGAAATAACAAAATTTAAAAATTCCGGCAAACTCGACCGGAATTTAGTAGTTCCGGCCGGAACCGGAACCGGAATAAAATCGTGAATTCCGGCCGGAATTCCGGCCGGACCGGAATTCCCCTAGTCAACTTCTAACATGGCGGCCAGGAGGTGAGTTATAATATTGTTTGTTTAATGTATCATATTTGTTTAGAGGTGTATTTTGAATTTCTGTTCAAAAACAACGTGTGATGTTTGAAGTTATGTTGAAAAGCGTGGTGAACTGAAATTTTGTATATTATCTTAATTTCGAATAGTATTCAGAGCCTTTTTTCGGATGTGAACTTTTTACAGTGGTTAATAAAAATATTTTAAAATAATGTTAAATAGATTTTTATTGGGCCGTTTCCAGTGCATATTCTGAGTATTTGGAAAAATAATTTCGTTTATATTTTAACTTTTAGATTATAAAAATTCTCAATATATATTTGAAAACCTAATGTTATTGTTTTTTTAACAGCACAGTTCAAACATAAAAAAGGTAGATCAAAATGTATTCAAAATTTGGAACCCATTTCATGTAGTTAAAAAAAGCATGAATTTGATATATATTTTTTAGGTTATTATTCTGACTGATAAAATTATTGTATTTTAAGGAATTGTTCCATATAAATCGAAGTATCGAATATGCAAATATCATACATTTCAGATCAATATTGACAAAACTACATCATGTTAAAGAAATGGTATACGAAATTTGGATACTTTCCTCTACTGTTAAATTGAAATGAATTTTGATAAATCCAAGGTTTTGTGTGGTCACCACAACATATGTAATATACTATAATTAAAAAGGGACCATTATTACTCATCAAATGCATAAATAATGGTGTAAAACTCTATTCCGTTTGAAGTTTGAAGTGTAATTCTCGTTTTGATGTTTGTAAACTGTCATTCATGTTATATCCACCTGTACAACATAATGATAAATAAATGTGTGCATGAATCGATCAACCCATTTCCATTAGGGTTGTTTACATCAAGTACATACAGGAAATGTCACTTCATTACCTATACATTTTATAAAACATATATTTACGTTTACCTACATTTTAGGGTGTTCCGAAAAATCAATATTTTTTCCTCGAAACAAGTTAGTTCATGACCTAAAATAAATCCCCCCCAAAAGATTACCTTGTTGTTTAATTTTCAGACGTACTGCAAGGGGAAGGGGTCCGTTTCCTATTTAATTAATATGGGAAAAGGATTCTTTAGTAAAATTGGTATTATTAACTATTATTGATTCATGAAAATAGATAAAAAAATTTAAGTACGTGGACAATGGGTCAGGGGGGAGAAGGGGGAAATTCTTATGTAACAATTTTCTTATATCGGGGTTATGAAACAAACTATAGATTATTCAATATTTTCTATTTTATTGGAGTTTCAACGCAACTATCACTGTAAATCTCAGATTTGTCTTATTATGTCTTATGTCCGGTATCATGAAGGAGCTAACAAAGTTAGCTAGCAAATACTTTCAAATGAGGTATCAAAGTTATATTACAGTTCTCTTGAAGTTTCGTGAAGACTTTGACAAGTTTCGCGCACGCGTTGTATGTAAACACCAACTGTTTTAAAACTGTGGTGATATTATGATAATTATTTTGTACCGTCAGGGTTGTTAACTGTGTAATATTAAGTTGATGTATCATTACTAATTACATAGCAAATCCACTATAACAAAATTAATACCTCATTTGTGAGTGCTTGCAAGCTAACAAATTTTGCTAGTTCCTTTCTGATACCGGATATTAAGGATGTATGGCATGTACAGTCTGAGTAAAAAATAATGTAAATCTAAATGCAATGAATGATCAAAATCAAATTATGAATTATTTACTTTAAATGCTTATAGGAATGTCAAATTCGATTGAATTTGAAAAATGGCGATGAAAGATGGCGTTATATTTCTATCTTATAGTTATTCCTGTGGGACTTAGTAAGGAAAACATGTTCAATGTTCATCAACCAGCCACAAAATTTACAGTATAATGCGGTGTTTACACTGAAAAATACAAAACAGCAACTCGGTGTTTTAAAACACTTCGTATTTAAAAATGTATGGGGTTTATTGCACTTTTGTAAAAAAGACACGATGTTGCTGTTTTGTTTCTTCGGTGTAAACATGACATAAGCCTTACAGAGCAGAAATTTCTTGTATACTACAAGAAATTCTTATCCTTACGAAGAGAATGACACAGTCACAAAATTTACAGTATAATGCGGTATTTATACCGAAAAAGACAAAACAGCAACACGGTGTTTTAAAACACTTCGTATTTAAAAATGTATGGGGTTTATTGCACTTTTGTAAAAAAAGACACGATGTTACTGTTTTGTTTCTTCGGTGTAAACACGACATAAGCCTTACAGAGCAGAAATTTCTTGTATACCTACTACAAGAAATTCTTATCCTTACGAAGAGAATGAGAGACTCCATGAAGAGAACATTTAATTTCGAAATTAGTATACACTCGCCTGCACGGAGTACGTACGCTTGTACGCGCCCACAACAGGTACGTACAATATTTCATTCATACGATATATCAAGAGTTAGTCTTATAGGGACTTTTGCCACACCTTTATTGGCACTTATAAAAGTGATACTTAATATATTTGTTTTCAAAAATTCATTACGTACGTAAGAATGACTGCATAATTGCACACAATTTGATTAAAATACATAAGTGGTGTTGTTATTGATAAGTTTTTAGTATATAAAAAATACCTACTTATTTACGATAAGAAATTTCCTAAAATAGCATTACAGTAAAATCCGTGCAATATGGTGATGTGCTAATTTTCTGACAATAAATGATGTAAGAAATTGTTATCTTTGTTATCTTGTAGAACAGTGCTTTCCAAAGCGGTTTTCAAGAAACGTACAAATACGTTTTCTCTGGCACGCACTTTTAGGGAACAGAGCCGGCTTTAGCAAGCAGGGCTGTGAAGTCGGTACAAAAACCTACGACTCCGACTCTTTTTTTGAAAAAATCCGTTTTTGGGCAAATTTTTTTTGAGTGAATTCCGGTGATTCTGGTTCTGGCCAGAATTGAAAATTTCATATCATTGTACTTCAAAATTCAAAACGAAGAAAAAATAATAAGTGTGTTGAGAAGTAAAAACCATTATTTGATTAAAGGAGTCGGAGTCGGTACTTTTTCATCGACTCCAACTCCATTCAAAATTACTAAAACTCCGACTTCAACTCCACAGCCGTGTTAGTAAGTCTGGCGACCAAGACCACCCCCCTTCCAGGACGATTCAAGTTGAAATTAGTTTACAATTAAAAAAATTATACATTTTTGTTATAAAACAGTGTACAGGCTGAAATTTTTGAGTAAAATAAAAAATGTGTTTTTTTCGAAATTTAATTAAATTCGCTATCGAACTAAATTTTGAAAAAATATGTTATGCTATCTCCTTGACTGACAATGGATCATATATGTAAATTTTTAAATAACTTTGGCAATTTCTGAAGGATTTGGACCAAAATTTGGAATGTTACCATTTTTGAAGATTATAAATCCAAACCTGACATCAGAATTATGAAATTCAATATCATAGACAATCCATTATAAATTTTATAATACGAAATTTTTACTATATATTCGTAAATATCATTTATATGATTCATTCAATTAATTATTATTAAGATGAATTATTTGTTAATAAAGTGCTACACAAATTATTTCATTGCAATTAAAAGACAACACAATAAATATTACGATTGTGTAAAATTAATTATGTATATTAATAGTATATTAGATTAGTGGTATAACAAATCAAACTACAGTAATAACCGGTTATAACGACATCGAAGGGACCGGTCATATTGGTCGTAAAAACCGGTAAAAATGCAACTACACTGGTAGAAAGGATTTCTCAAACCAAGTAAATCTTGTTTTGCATATAACGAAAAAAATATTTTCTTAAGATAAGCTATAATCTCTTAAACCAACTATAGTATTCTTGAACGATGGATAACGTAGTTGGATTAAGGGTATGTTTTTTATATTAAGAAAATATTGTTTTCGTTATATACAAAACAAGGTTTTCTTGGTTCAATACAGTTTTTTTTCTGTGTATATGGGATTCAATTGGACTTTTATTTTGAGTGGTTAAAACCGATACGTCGTATTAACCGATGTCGTTATAACCGGTTTCTACTGTATATATATTTACCAATTATATAGATTTCGATCCTGCACGCAATTCATATTGTAACTAGTAACACGTGGCCTACAAAAGTTACAATATTTTGGGTCTTTTCAAGCTTTCGAGATAACTACATCAAATAGTAATCTACCTATATATCTATAAAAGAGTTTGTCCTTAACCACTCTCTCACTCACTCATATATCAACGTACAGCCCAAACCCCTGGACCTAGAAACGTGAAATTTCGTAGGTGCCTTCCTTTTATGATGTAAGCACCCACTAAGAAATAATTTTTCGAAATTCAACCCCTACGGGGTTAAAACAGGGTATCAAAGATTATATAAGAAAAAAGATCACCCAATAAAACATGGTACAAGTAGGTACTATACAAGACAAATAGGGTAAAACCAGGATAGATGCCCCACTTTTTGAAAAGTCCTCCTCATTTTAAAATTATTAATTTACCATGAATAATTCCTATGAATATAGCTACTTTAGTCTTTTATATTACATTATAACTTGTTTTTGTTGACCTAACAATAACTGATTTTGCAGAAATTGAGTTTTTGCAGAACCATTTTTTTGAGGATAGATGCCTACCTACAGGATAGATGCCCCATCATGAAATTGCTAAGAAGGATAGATGCCTCTAGTGTAGGATAGGTTGAGTTAGGTTAGTTTCAATCCTGCACTTGACATAAAAAAAACCTTTTGTAATATCAAAAATTTTACACTGATGTAAAATAACATTTGCTTTCTATTTACTTATTTTTATTGATTTTAAAATGATTGTTGTAAAAAAAAGTAAGATCGCTAACAATAACATTAAATTTGACAACAATAACATTAAACATACCTATACCGCCCAAAAGTTTTATAGCGTAAATATCATATGAAAGTACACGGGTATCTATCCATAAAGCAACGTATAAACATTTATCCATTAAATTATCACAACGGTTAAGACATACTATAATACAACATAATATTTTCGATAAGTAGGGTTAACAGCTAGATTCGCGGGTTTCAAATGTCAAAAATTGTAGGTTAGGTAAACATATGAATAACAGCGAATGTTTTGGCTTTACCGATAAGTACCTAATAAAATACTTTTTTAATACACGCTAGGCACTAACAGGATATATGTAGATGCCCCGTAGAACATTAAAATCTGTCAATATGAAACAACTAAAAGAAAAATATAACATTTCAAAATAAGTCATATGTATGTATGGGGATAGATGCCCCAAGGCATCTATACCGCGAAAAATCGGGGCGACTATCCTTTTTGATATGGATATATGTTTTTTTATTTTTTAACGAAAATAAATACAAAAGAGCGATTATTAACATCTAGGTGTGTACTTAATGAACCAGTGTATTGATATAATAAAAATAGAACGGAATTTATTACTACTTATAAAGATATGTAACAGTAAATACTTACCTCTCAAACTTTGTCGCATTCGTTGCGGAAATAATTAACCGTACAAGTGAGACGTTTTTGTTTCGCACAACGGTTTGCGAAGGAATAAGGTATGTGACACTGACGCTTCTTATTTAAACTATTAATTCGATGTTTCGAATTTAGGGGGCTTGGTTCTCGAAAACGAGGCACCTATCCCACTGCGGCATCTATCCTGGTTTTACCCTATCAGTTACGAAAATTCAACCCCTATGGGAATGAGGGGGGGGGGTAAAATTTTGATATATTTATCTTCATAATTGTTGATGATTTTAAAGTAAATTCGGACAAATTAACATTCAATTAAAAATGAAAGTTCGATATTCAAGCCCTAATAGTATGGGACGGGGGCGAGGATGAATTTAAATATGTTTGTCTGTATACTTGCTTTACTTATAAAGGAAAATTCGGGTAAAATAGTCATCTATTAAAATAAAAATTTCGACATTCAACCCCTAATGGCGGGGGTAGACAGGGTCTGTGTTTTTGATATGTTTATCTGTATAGCTGCTTACGTTATAATGGTGGAGTCGGGCAAAATAATCTGCAATAAAAAAACTCGATATTCAACCCCTAATGGCGAGGGTTAGTTTTTACAATTTTTAACTAAAATCCGAGATATTTACGTTTTTTTATAGTAATGAATAAAAATCAATATTAAAAATATGCCATCCCCTATCACGTATGAAGGGTTCTAATTAGTTTCGAAGTTTACGCGAGCGAAGCCGCATGATTCCGCTAGTATTTATTTGAAAATTGAGTGATTATTATGAAATATTTTTCTCCGAGCAACAATTAGAAAATACAATTTGTACGACTGTTTGACATAATATAAGAAAGTGAAAATATGTCTTGATGTCAATAAACGACGAAATTAAAGTTAACTATGCCGACTTTCAGCGTGAAATTATTTGGTAAAGTCAAGCATGCTAAAATAGATAATACCGCGCCTAGAAAACACAACACGTGCCTACAGTGCGTCCGTGTTTCAATGCATAAGACGTGCTCTGTTTTTTCAATGAGTGTTTTATTTTGATTGCATTTTTAATGCGTGCGTAAAGATTAATTTAATAAATATATTTATCAATAAAATTATATAAAAAAATACTTTTTAAAAACAAGTTTTTATTAAAAATGCACTAAAAAGTAAAAAATAAATTTTCAGCTATCAAAAAAATTTCAGGTTTTTATGACTAAAACCAATAAAAACGCGGGGCCTCACGAAGGCAAATGTATAGCTGTTCATTAATTGCATAATATGTTTATTCATACATTTGTCTTTATAGCGCCCCGCGCTTTTATTGGTTTTAGTCATAAAAACCTGAAATTTTTTTGATAACTGAAAATTTATTTTTTACTTTTTAGTGCATTTTTAATAAAAGCTTGTTTTTAAAAAGAATTTTTTTATATAATTTTATTTTTAAATTTTTAGTTACTGATTGACTAACTAACTAACATACTAACAGGTAAAACTCGACAAACTCTTTCATTTGATACCCATATCAAGATGGTTATAAAGAAAAAGGTAATTCGCCATCTTGAGGCATCCGCCATATTAGATTTAAAATGGCATCACATAGCTTATCGTTTTTTATTCGTCAAACCCTTTCATTTGATACCCATATCAAGATGGTTATAAAGAAAAAGTAATCCACCATTTTGAGGCGTCCGCCATATTGGATTTAGAATGACGTCACATAGCTAATCGTATTCTACTTATCAAACCTTTTTATTTGATATCCATATCAAGATGGTTATAAAGAAAAATGTAATCCGCCATCTTGGGGCGCCCGCCATATTAGATTTAGAATGACGTAACATAGCTAATCGTATTCTACTCATTAAACCCTTTCATTTGATACCCATATCAAGATGGTTATAAAGAAAAAGTAATTCACCATTTTGAGGTGTCCGCCATATTGGATTTAGAATGACGTCACATAGCTAATCGTATTCTACTTATCAAACCTTTTTATTTGATATCCATATCAAGATGATCATAAAGAAAAAGGTAATCCGCCATCTTGGAACATCCGCCATATTGGATTTAGAACGATATTTGATATACTATATTGCATTGTCACCGGACTCATATATGTATACAAAATTTCAAAGCTCTATCTTAATTATAACTAGTCGAAATTTTGATTGCAAAATTTGATCTTAACTAATTGTAAGTAACAATAACAAACAAGTGAAGTTAAATAAAAGCTTTTAATAATAATAATGTCCGGTATTATAAACGACCTAGCAAATTTGTAAGCTAGCAAGCACTCTCAAATGGGGTATCAAACTTATATGACAGTTCTCAGTAAGTTGGTTTTTATCGTTTTAGATAGATAGTTTCATACATAGGAAGTAAAAAAAAAGGTATGTAAAGTATATTTACTAAAGTGTATTTACTAACCTTGCGTAAAAAATGGTAAAAACCAACTTACTGAGAACTGTCATATGAGTTTGATATCTCATTTGAGAGTGCTTGCTACCTAGCAAATTTGCTAGGTCGTTTATAATACCGGACATAAAAGTCGCATACGTAAATTTTCCAAAATGAGTCATTATAAACGTCAAGTGGGATACTTTTTGATCATGTTTTCTGATTTAGCTATAATGTTTTTTATAGGTTCTTTGGAACAAATTAACGAATCAAACAATTTTTATTTTATTTTTATCGCCCTTAGTTTAGAAGTTACCCGGGGTTGATATTTCGGAAAAACGGAAAAAATCGAAAACATACTCTCCTTTAACTGATTATATCTCCGGTTCTATTCATCCTACAGACTTCAGCAAAAAAAAAACATTTTGAAGCTTTTGAATGTCACTTTAATTTTATTGTTATAAACAATTATATTATTTAAAAGTGGGTTTTCAACGCGAGAACACGCTTTGAAAATTCTGAAAAAATATGAGCGTATTCCTTGATCAATTTTCTACAAAACTGCTGAGTTATAAAATGGAACTCTGATGGAAACTGTGTCAAAAAAATGATTTATACGCAGAACCGCACGCGCGTGCTCATCGACACGGCTTTTTATTGTCAATATTTTTTTAGCGCCCAAAAATATGTACGAAAAACTCTGGCTAAAAAGTCTAGATTTTTATTGTAAGAAATTCTATTAACCTACCTATATCCGCGTATTGGTCTGTCAGACCGACAGATTACATTTTTTTAATTTTTTCAATAACGGAGAATGATAAGACAATGAGCTTACCTGGTAGCTTCATGATTTGTCGTGATCTTCAATTTAGTGCAGTGCGAGCATTCGTGCGAATAGGACATGTACCAGTACAGGACATCAATTGGTCTGTAAGACCGACGCGGGTTACACTTTTGAGTATGCTCCGAATGCATGGTGAGATATTGGTTGAGAATAGTCTATAATACTTTATTCTTCGTGTTGTTATTTTAAGGTTTTTAGAGTTATTTTTAGTTTTTGTTTTAAGAAAAAAATTGTTTTTCAAGTTTTCGTAGCTCGTTAAAAAAAGTAACTTTTTTTCAGAGGCTGTAATAAAAGACTGCTAGTCACTAATTAAATCAAAATTTTTGTCTGTAACTTTGGTTTATTTATTGCAACACATCCTTTCCTACTAATAAAAATTCATTTTACTAGGCTGTCATAACAAAAAAGATAAAAAACCAGGCTCTAGAACTTTCGGTCCCAGAGACCGTGCGCGTGTATATGTGTTATTCTATTTGACGCGGCTATAGGAAGGTTAATCATTATTTAAAATTTTTAAATGATTTTTTTCTAGGTTCAATTAGCTGCAGACTGAATTCTAATAATAGAATTATATATTGCACAATTTTACCATTTACTTAAATTCTTCATTCTTTTTTGTTCAATTAAATTAACAAATCTAAACTAATTATCCAATAAAAGAGTAATGAATCATTAGATGCTGCCTTTAGTTGATCCGCTCTCTTGAATTTAAATAAATGATCGACACAATGCGAATTTAAAAGTAACTGGATATGTATTTAAAACAAGCCAGTTTTTTATCCCCTTTCGATTTTGATGATTTTTGAACATTCATTTAGATGTATTCAATATGTTGATTTTGTAGATATGCATCACCATCATTAACTTTTAACTTAAAATATAAAAAGTAATACGTTTATTATACTAGTTTCTGATGGTGTAATCAGTATTATTACTTTCATATATGGCCATTTATAGTATGTATAAAATAAATATACAGTCGAAATCGGTTATAACGACATCGAGGAGACAATCAAATTAGATCGTAAAAGTCGATAAAAAATACGTAAAATGTATATGGGATTCAGTCAGACGTTAAAATCGATATGTTGCATTAACCGATGTCGTTATAAGCGGTTTCAACTATATTAGCCTTGTTTCACACATACGCGGTTCCATTCGGTTCGGTTCGTTTTCGGTTTCAGCCGAAAACGAATCAAACCCTTTCACACATACACGGTTCTCATACGGTTCATATAAGGTTTTATTTTTTTCCATAAACTCAGTAGTTATCATGGAGAGAAAGCAAGTTGTTGCCATGTTGTTTCTCTATAAAAATAAATAAAAAACGAAGGAGGAATACTAGAATTCATTGCGCGCACCCTCTCATCACTTTACAGCAGGAATTCTACACTATTTTCTCGAAGCTAAAGAGCATGAAGACGATATCCACATCAACATCTGGAAAACCGCTCATTTTATTAGAAAATCCGCGACAAAACTTAAAAAAAAATAACACTCGCTATCAGGTTAAAACCGAAACTAAACCGTATATGTGTGAACGCGTTGATTGCTTTCTGTTCCCTGCACACAAATAGAAACCTGATGAAATCTGTTCGTGTGGAGGGAGTATTCGGTTCTGTACGGTTTCTATTAGGTACCGAATACAAACTGAATCACCGTTTCACACTTGTCGGCAGCGACCTAAAACGAACCGAACCGAATGAAACCATATATGTGTGAAATAGGCCTTATAAAGCCGATTTTATTTTTAAAATTCATTCATCACATGAACTGCGATTAGTTAACAATTTAATTTCTATTTCTATATAATTTTATTAAAAAATATTAGTTCGAAATTTTTCTTAATACGGACCTGAATAATTTTTCGTACATATATTTTTTTTTTCATAATTTCAATTTAAATCTGAAGTTTTATATCTATGTAAAATATAATCTTTTTAAGCGAATAGGTTCATAAACTAGAACTCTTTGACAGACTATATGTTCCAGACAGGAAATATATACATATTACCGAATTAAAATTAATTAACAAATAATAAATTATACTACTTGACGTAATTCTATTATACACCTCAAAGAGCCTTGCCGTACTGGTTGTTTATTCCTACCCTGATAGGCAAATGCAAAACTAAAAACCTAACTTCACGGTGTGTGCGCGCGCATCGTTGCATGTTGCATACAACAAATTTTGCATTACTAAAATTTTATCCTAAACGAGCCTAACTTCCAAAACCCGTATTCGAATCCATATCGGAAACTATCCGAAATAATTTCATATCCGTATCCGTATCCGATATGTCACATCCTCAATAACCCCAGCCACTTACTATGTCCATAGGCGCCGACTTTTCATTTAACCTGGGGGGGGCGAGATTTTCATAATTTTTTTTGAGGGGGGGGGGGGGTGCAAAAAAATTCCTTAAAAAATGTGCAATATCCAACTTTCGTAATAACAACAAAAATTTCAGAAACGCAACTAATAATGTGAAAAAAAATTATTATTTTTCATCAAATTATTGTAGTTTCGATAAAAATCGATCAAACTTTAATTATTTGAAATAATTGAAAAGTGGACATTTATATTTAATTTACAGAGGCTCATGAAACGTAAACGACGATTTTAGCTGAAAATATAGTAAAGTGTAGAAAAGTCGTAGAATTTTTTTTAAAGCTGTTGATCTAACTAAGCTTTGTAAAGGAAATAAAAGATGTTTTAGTATTAATTTCCTTTTTTAAGAAATTTTTAGTGATCATTTTTACTCAAGTGACAAGTATTTGAATATTTACACCTTTTTTTAAAGTAAAAATCTTATTGACAAAAGTGTCTTTAATTTAAAAGAAACTAGAGTTCAGCTGCACAGGGGGGGCGAAGCCCCTCTGGTATAATATCTGTGGGGGCGATCGCCCCCCTCGCCCCCCCGTAGTCGGCGCCGGTGACTATGTCAATTTATAAATAGGAAAACATTGTTTTTTAAACATCGTAATTCTGTTACGTAATCTTACGCAATACTCAGTTTACAAACAAATTGTAGACAATAATACACAACGTAAACAAGACAATTTCGTATCAGAGTAGCCTATGACATAATGCACTTCCCCCACGTGTTTTATAACACGTCATCTTAATAATTTCTGTGTCAACGCGCGCTGTTGACCTTGGTAATGAGTTCTTCTTTGACCTCGAAGCCTTCACCACCATCGCCGCGTCGCGTTATAATGGAACGGTGTAATTAAATGGCAATTGCTTGTTACTCATCTGGATGTGTTAAATGGCTCAATGTTAGTTTGTTCTATGATTTTTATATAACGAAATTATTGTTTTAAAACCAGGGACTTGAACCTGAATTTATTTATACAGGGTGAGTCATATCAGATGGAACAAACTTAAACCGTTGATTGAGAAAAATATTTCAAGCAAAAAAGTTCATATAAACATGTGTCCGGAAACTCTTCATGAGGGAGCTACAGAGTCCCAAAGATTTTGACTAAAATTGGTTTTTATTCAATATCTGGAGAACCCATTGCGATACAGCAATGAAAATTAATACCTGGATTAGTAATAATACGTGTTATCGATTTCCAGTGCCAAACAATGGTTATTTAGACCAAGGATGTATGGGGCCCGTGGGCCCTCTGATTTTTATTTTGTATTTTTTTGTTCTTCACTTTTTTCCTACTTTTGGTATTTTTATAAGGTCATATGACACAAAATAAATATAAATGTACTGTTAGCGACATCGGGGACGCTCCTGTCTTCACGTACACGCAGTTAGCATTTAATATTGTGTGATGTTTATTTTAACATTTGAAATAAAGATTATAGAAAGATGCTTAGAAGCATAATATAGATAGCGATCAATAGGATCGATTATTAGATGAGATAGTTGTTAGATACTCTTTGTCCGATATATGATATGGATTAATTTGAATTGAATAGAACATTGTTTTAAAATCTGAACATGGTGTATTTCATTTATTGAAATCTGAATAATATAATGTTTTAATTTGGAATATTGTGTATTATTTAAAAGAATAATCCGTGCCCCCTAACAGTACTTTGTTAATTTGTCATAAGATCAACCGTTTACGAGAAATACGATGTGAAATATAGTTTTACAGAATTTAACTTAAGATGCTAAAAATTACATAAAATAAATGTATATTCTTGTTCTATAATTAAAAACAAGAATAAATGTGTATGTAAATATACCTACAAAAATGCATCCTTAACAACAGATAACAATTTTTAGTGTCGTTTTTTAGTCAATTAATAAAGCGCGAATTAAAGTAATAAAGGTGGCTATAATTCTATGAGGAGTCATATTAAGAGGAATATTTACACCAACTATTTTTCTTCTTTTTAGTACTAGAACAAGAATATAAATTTATTTTGTGTAATTTTTAGCATCCGTATTAAGTTAAATTCTGCAAAACCATCTTCTGCATCGTATTTTTCGTAAACGATTGATTTTATGACAACTTAATAATGTATATTTATTTTATTTATGTGTATTTTGTATCATATGACCTTATAAAAATACCAAACATAAGAAAAAAGTGAAGAACAAAAAAATACTAGATAAAAATCAGAGGGCCCACAGGCCCCATAATCCCTGGTCTAAATAACTATTGTTTGATGCTGGAAATCGATAACACGTATTATTACTAAAGTCTTGGCATCTTAGGACGCCGCGCCGACCGCGCTGGCCGCTCCGTCCGCCAGACACGCAATACAGTTTGTGTTTTTTTAACCTTGAAAATAATTTACACACATCAGTATTGCGTGTCTGGCGGACGGTGCGGCCGGTGCGAACGGCGCGGCGTCCTAAGATGCCAAGACTTAATCCAGGTATTATTTTCATTGCTGTATCACAATGGGTTCTCCAGATATTAAATAAAAACCAATTTTAGTCAAAATCTTTGGGAGTCTGTAGCTCCCTCACGAATAATTTCCGGACACATGTTTATATGGACTTTTTTGCTGAAATATTTTTCTCAACCAACGGTTTAAATTTGTTCCACCTGATATGACTCACCCTGTATAGTAGTTCGGGTATAGTAAGCAAAATCGATTTTTGCTAAAGATTTGACTAATTTTTTTTAGGTTACATTGTATTTTATCTTCAACCTAACCAAATATTATTTATTTTTACATTTTTTTTGGTTATGCGTCAATCGAATTTAATGGCACTTGCAATGTAACTATAGAGGTTCTATTATATAGATAAGGTGATCAGAATTATAAAAATAAAAAAAGAGGAAAAATTTCAAAAGTGGGGTTTCCTCCCTACCATTTAGAAAGGTCTTCGGAAAAGGTAACTTTATTTTTGGATCTCGAAAATTTTATTTTATTTTTTTATTTTTAAAATGTAAATAATGTAATAATTCTACTGCTGTTAATTGTAATCTCTCAAAAGAGGACAGATGGTCATCTTACTATAGAGGTTCTAATGATTCCATGAGAAGTAATATTATTATGGTCCTCAATACTCCTCAATACATAGTAAACCAGAAAAAAAATTTAAAAAAAATCCTGCGTTTTTTTCAGAAAAACGTTGGTCTGTCGGTTTGTCTGGCACATTAGCCGAATAATTCCGAAGATGTCCATTAAAAAACTGTCCCGATGATAATAATCGTACATCATGTCGAAAAACGGAACTTGGAGTGGGCAGTTCGCATTTTTCAGACTTCTGCGCAGAAGTTAGAAATGTACTTTGTGCGCAGTCACCATTCTGTCCATTTATAGATTACGGTATGCACACAACTATACGGTTGCGCAGTCAACTATTACGCAGAGGTCCCAGCACAAGACCCGGACATTAAAAAAAATATTAAAAGACATAAATACTGTTCAATAACAATAACATTTTGTTAAAAAAGTATAAGTTTAAGTATTGCACAAAAAAGTAATTACATTTAAAAATAATCAATATAGTACAAGTATTAAAAAAAGGTAATTACAAATTTCTACGAAACCTGGATAAATGTATTATTAATCCGGATTATGAGGATCAAAAAACCGGCTTGTCCGGGTGAAAACCGGCCTGGTGGCAACACTATATGGGATTCAGCTAGACTTTAATATTTAGCCGTTAAAACCGATCCGTCGTATTAACCGATGTCGTTATAGCCGGTTTCTACTGTATTTCTAATATGAACTTCCTGATTAAAAAAAATTAATAGTAACTGCAGCAAATACACAGTTCTGTATAATAATAATGCCACACCCTGTATATGTATTTTAAATCTAATGTACACACAGATAGTCGGTTATTTCTATGAGTTACTTAATGTAAATGTATGCATGCATATTAGATATACATGTACCACATTGTACCTGTGTGTGTGTCTGTCTGTCTGTGTGTAAACACTCGCATGTATACAGAGTCACCGGTTAACCTTCAGAGGTTTTAGTGGATCCCACGTTGTGTAAAAACACTACACGTGGATCAGTCGCGTGCGAAATAGAGGTGCAGTGAGGGGTAAAACAGATCTTTTTTTTTACTACAGGATATCAATTTTAAGTTAATATTTCCAGATTTATGTAATTTAGAAAAAATGTTATTTGAAAAGTTCTATGAAAGGGCGTGGGGCAGCATGACATAATTTATTTTGGATTTTTTTTTATATTTTTTAAAGTAGGAATCAGTATTTTTTAGTGTAAAATATAATCCTATCAAAAACATAAATGTGAAAAGAGAGCCAAGTTCAATATTATGATATATGCCTTGATTGTTGACTTCAACGACAAAAGAAATGATATCTAAATGGGTGCCAAGTTCAATGGTCAGTCCTGAAATTTATTTATAACAATATAAAATATTTTATAACAACTTAAAATATCATTTCTTCTTATAACTTAGGATAATATATTGAAGCCTAAGGTCTGACTTGGCTAGTTCTTATACACGAATTATATTATAGCTTTCGCAAGTTCTAAAGCTGTAAGTTCTTATTTTATTCTTCCGAAAATTTGGCTTGCTGGTAGAAACTAGCCATCGAACATAGGACTCTTCCATGACTGTTTTAGTAGGTACTTAATAATAATTCGTATATAAGAACTAGCCAAGTCAGACCTTAGGCTTCAATATATTATCCTAAGTTATAAGAAGAAATGATATTTTAAGTTGTTATAAAATATTTTATATTGTTATAAATAAATTTCAGGACTGACCATTGAACTTGGCACCCATTTAGATATCATTTCTTTTGTCGTTGAAGTCAACAATCAAGGCATAATATTGAACTTGGCTCTCTTTTCACATTTATGTTTTTGATAGGATATCATTACTTTTTGTACAGAAATTATTAGTAAGTACTTATTCATAATAAATAAATAAACATTAATTAATTAACTGTTATCTATTCAATTTGACACTATTTGACATTTGGCAGTGCTGCCATAGTTACGATTGTGAAAATTGATAATAGTTTTGATCTATAGTTAGTTGATAAAAATGACGATTTTTGGACGTTAATATCTAAATAACCGTTTGAGGTACGTTTATGAAATTTGGAGCACATATGTATCTCGCAAGTCTCAATATATCAGCTAAATTTGACATGTTTATGTGAAATAGTTTTTGAGTTATGAGGGGGTCAAAAGTGACTCCAAATTGTTCGTGTAAATATACACATGGTGCGTTGTCTTGAACTTGGTTTGACACGCTACCGCGTGTCTGAAAACAAACAATATTTTTCTGAAACATCTTTTTATTGGACTTCCTTTTTAGGGTTCCGTAGAAAACTAGAAACATTTATTGTTTCACTCTGTTCATCTGCTGGTTGTATGTCACACTTCTCTCATTACCTCAAATTATGAGATTTTTGAAAAAAAAATATTTTTTTTTAGACTCCTCTTCCATATGCTACAGAGTGGACTCTGAATATTTTCTTTCATTTAGCCTATTGAATAGGGTATCATATTTATATTTTAGGGCCTTTTGATTTTAACCCTTCAGTCACGATATATTTGCTTTTAAATGTCGTTATCAAAGTTCCCTCCCCCCCCCTCTACTGCATGATAATACGAATTGAGAGCTATTTCATGTTGACAAAAGATGTAATCTCTATAAAAGTGTTTGTATTCTTGAGACGTTTTTGTTTGTTGAAATCAAATATCTCGTGACTCAAGGGTTAAAATAAAAAATTCCTAAAATATTTTTGATCCATTCTAGGAGACTTACCTAAAGACAAACTCAATAGGATATGTGAAAAAAAATTTAGTACACATTTCAGTCTATGGGAGAGGGGTTTATTTTTTTTAAATCTCATCATTCTGTGTTTCGGTTATCAATTTACGTCCATATGCCGAATTTCATCTTAATGAAAACTGTATAAATGAGAGAAAATGAGAGCTGTGTCATATTTACATATTTACAGACAGGCAGACAGATCGAAATCATAAGAGTTCCTAGTTTTCTTCGGAACCTTTAAAAATAATTTGCAACGATCCTATTTGACATCACCTGCTTACAAATTGTCCCTGTAGATCTGGTTGTGCATAGAAGCTTTAATTTTTAAGTGTATACATTAAAAATTACATTACAATTTATTTTACTAATCATTTTCAGGCTTCCGAAGAAATCTTATTCATCTTACATTGGTGTCCGTCCGTCCGTCCTTTTTAGTCAAAGCAAAATATCTCGTAAACTATATGAGTTAGTTTGATATTTTTACTGAATATGTAAAGCGATGCCTTTTAGACAAAGATGTTAACAAATAAAAAAAATGACAAAATTAATCGATAACACTTATTAATCTTCATATACCCGCGCATAGGTCTATCAGATCGACAGATTATTGCTTCCTCGCAATATCGAAGATACGAGAAGCTTCGTTATCGTTTTAAAACGAGAAAAAAAATTTGTTCTCCGATTTCAAAAATTTTACTTTATTTATCCGTTTCAGGTCAAGACAAACACTTTTTGTTCCGTGTCTGTCTGTCTGTGTGTGTGTCTGTCTGTCTGTGTGTGTGTGTGTGTGTGTCTGTCCCCCAATCCTTGTCACACGCTTAACTCATGAACCACTGAACCGATATTGATGAAACTTGGTTGGTTGGTTGGGTCTGGCTTGAGGACGGTCCCATTTCAAAATAATTAAAATTGTGTGTAAGGGGGAGGGGTGACATCCAAAAAGATTTATTTTTTGAAGATATCTCAAGAAAGACACATGTTACGTGAAAATTTTATAGAACCTTTTTTGTAGAGCATTCAATTCTCTATAATATAGGTCACCTACTTTTGTTGTAAAATATTCCCTTACAAAGATCTATCTCAATTTGACTTAAGAAAATCGTCATTTGTTTTTTTAAAACTGCTATTTACTTTGACATATTAAATGTCACTTTGACGTTTTAAATGTCATTTTGACATTCGTATAGCAGAAAAATAATGATTTTGATTGAAATTATAAAAAATTCAAAATATACGACATAATAACCAGGCGCGTATTAAGAAAAATGTCAAATTAATTTTTTTTATTAAAATCGTATGAAAATTAAATGGTTAACCAATGACAGGCAGTTCATCTGAATACTTTATCGGTTTTTATTTAAATTGTTCAATAAATAACTACCTTTGATGAATTTAGCACGAGGAAGCACCGTGCATTTACAAGGCAGAGTATTTTTTTATATTTTTTCAATAACGGAGAATGCTAAGACAATGAGCTTACTGGTAGCTTAATGATTTGTCGCGATCTTCAATTTAGTGCAGCGCGAGCATTAGTGCGAATAGGACATGTACCAATATACAACATCAATTGGTCTGTAAGACCGACGCGGGTATATGTAGGTGTTACACTTTTGAGTATGCTCCGAATGATGAGAAATTGGTTGAGAATAATTTATATTACTTTATTCCTCATGTTATTATCTTAAAATTTTTAGAGTAATTTTTAATTTTTGTTTTAAGAAAATTTTTTTTTCGTAGCTCGTTAAAAAAAGTAATTTTTTTTCAGAGAACGTAATAAAAGAATGTTAGTCACTATTTAAATAGAAATATTGTCTATAACTTTGGTTTATTTATTTCAACTTTACTTATTTGACGCGGGTATAGTAAGGTTAATTCTAAACCATTTATTAAATATCAGATATTAAATATAAATAAAATTCTCAAGATATTAAATAAAAACTAATTTTGGGTAAAATCTTCAAAGGGCTGCAGTTCCCTCACGAAAAATTTCCGGACATATGTTCATATAAAGTTTTTTGCTTAAAATATATTTTTTTAATTTACTGTTCAAGTTTTGTACGACAATACTGAATCACCTTGTATAATATTGTTTATATATTAATAAAACAATATACCTATGTTAATTGTATTGTATTTATTGTATATAAAATGTAAATATATTATGTACTACGTTCTTGTGTATTATACAATGTTTTACAAAATCTACAAATGTCATGTTTAAAAATAAATTTGATTAGTCATATGTTAACTATTGGTATATTTTGTGTAATGCAAAATACATTAGGTACATAAAATTAGTACATGCAATATAATATGTTCATTACTAAGCATGCATGATGCCAGACATAATAATAAAAAAAGATCTAACTTTAAACGTTAAATACAACACATATAATAGTTGGAAAAACATGTAATTGTGACCATTCAAGAATTATGTAAGCATTTTTTCATTGTTTTTTGACCTCCCCCTCGCCTATATAAGAATATTGTCGTCTACTTATGACCCATCCCCCCCCCAAAGGATAAGATGAAAAAAAAATAAAAAAAATGTATGTTTTCATTTAAATAAATAATTTTATTTATTATTAGCACATTGGACCCGGTGTTACTTGGGAATATAAATTTAATCAGTAATAAATATGTATATTAAACATTCATTTTACTTATCTCTATTTACTAACGCAGTGTATGCAAAAATATCTCCCCGAAGATTGTTTTTTTCGATCCACAAACTATTAAACCTTCCTTGTGCACCACTCTATAAATTAGTGAAAACCGGATTAAAATCCGTTCAGTAGTTACTGAGACAAGTGTACACTAAGGTGTCCCGTAATGTATTAAAAAAATTTTTTTTCGGGCTACACTATCGCAAGAGGTATCAAAATTTGTGTAATTGTACACAGATTACGCAAAAATTACAAAAACTAGAATTGCATGTCATCTTTAGGGCTCTACCGCACTTTGAAGTTCTGTAAATTTTACGTTTTTTCAGACCTAAGCTATATGCCTAAAATAATATAAAACCAAGTTTAAAAGGTATTTTATTATTAAAATTAATTAAACAAAGCACAAGAAAACAAAATAAACAAAATAGAGCTTATAATCAATGAAAAAAACTTAGAATTTAAACTTATTTTTGTGTCTAAAATATGGCATTTCTGCTAGAGATTGCAACCTGATTCTAATGAAGCCATCTCTAGAAGTAGCGTCAGTTACACTTTGTGAGGCCTCTGTTACCAGTTTAAAACATATTTCCACAGATTGTGTGTGACAAGGAAAGTCAAAAATTTCCAAGCTCTTATTTTTTACCATGATTTGAAGGTCCTCACTAGAAATATGTTGAAGAACTGGCGGTATTGTAACTTGACTCTCGTGCCACATAATAATTTCGGTGTAATCTCTAGCAGAGAAGTTAATTTTCGGTGGTTTAAATATCCTACGTTTAGTGCTACTTTTAGCTTCTCTAGCTTTTATTATTCATTGCAATGCCAGCTCCCGAATGTGGTCTCTATCATCAAACAACATACAAGTAGGTTTTCTGGGTGCGCAAAAAAGCATATCTTTTGATAACAGAATCCATAACAGATATCAGATTTTCGGGTAAAAATCGAGAGTACAAAATCAGTTGAAAAATAGGTTTGGCTCCGTCCTTAAAATTCGTCTTTTGCTTGATTAGGAACCAAATCGGATAACCACGTAGTTGACAAGCAAATGCAAATTTTTTGATGGATTAAGAGTACTTACGTAAAATCTGAGTATACGATTAGCAGAAGTAAACTATCTCGAGCGCACCATTTTTCCAGGCTGACGGTTTGCCAGCTCAGGAGTACAGAAACCAGTCGATACAGCTTCACATATCTCATAAAGATATTTTTGATCCGTACTTAGTTCATCGACCACATTTTTCGGCAAGTCAGATAAATTACCAGCCACCGCACAAAAAGACACCGTGGTATTGTGAACCGCACGTATTGGATAGCCACGCGCTTGGGTTATTATTTTATTTTCGCAATCAGCTAATTGTTTGCCAATAGGTCCGGAATATTCTCTAGGACTCAAAGTGCAACCTAAGGTCAAAAATAAATGACGAAGGGGTAACTCATTGGCATGAAGCATACAAACACATCATTGTAACGGTCTCTCCAAATACTCCTCTAAATATTGTAGTGTCCGACCGAATGTTCGGTTTCGGTTTCGGTTTCGGTCGAGTTTCGGCAAAAAAACGAGTTTCGGTTTAGTTTCGGTTTCGGCGGCAAACCTGCCGAAACTACGACCGAAACCGAAACTGCATTCGGGAGTTCTCGCGCTGTAATCGGTCAAGTTCGGCGCGTTAAATTCCATCAAAAATAGGTAATTTTATGTTTAATATTTAAAAAAAAACATGAAAAATATTTAAAAGAAGAATCTAACTACTCAAATAAACACCTCACCTATTTTGAGTATTTTTAAGGCGCAATTAATATTTTTTTCTTAAATGAGGGGTTGTTATGTTGATTATTATCATACCAATAAGTAAAAATGTCGAAGACTTCATAGCTATGTGATTTAAAGATAAAAAAATAAAGACTGACTGATTATAATAACGTTTTCTTTATTTTTCCCTCAAAACATGATCCTTGTAAGGAAGTTTCGGTTTCGGTTTCGGTTCCGGCCGAAACTAAGACTGTTGCCGAAATTCGTTTTCGGTTTCGGTTTCGGTCGTAAAAACCAGTTTCGGTCGGACACTAAAATATTGAATCACGCCACCCTTCCAACCGGTGTTAGTTCTTCTCTCGTTGATGGGAACTTTCTTAGGTTTTAAACACGAACAAGATTCAAATGAAGTGAATTTACAAGCAGAAACGTAGAAAAACTTCGGTTGTTTTCAAAACTATCGTTTCGTTTGATTTTGGGGTATCTTTTCAAATTGAGGTACTTTTCAAAATAGGATTTCAGTAATTGAATAACTCGTTCCTTAATTACGATTGGAATCGAAGCTTTGGTCCAAATATTGTTGATCTCTTCATAAACAATCGCGTATATATCTGAATTGGATGGATCTTTGCTATTATACTTTAATTTCAGTTCGTTCTTGACAAATAAAATAAATTTAATGGCGTCCCTTATAATTGGTAGCTGCCGATCGTCAAGTTCTTTGTATGGTCCCAATATAGCACAATTAGTCTCACTACGCCTCGAATTCATTATTTAAAATTCACAAAATCCGCTTTTAACACTTTAATAATCGCAATTGTACTTTTATAGCATAAAAATTACTTTGGCTACGAAGAAAACACTCGCGAGTCAAATCCTCGAAACAAGTTAAAATTTGAGGTAATTTGCAGGTTGAAACCTAACAAATTCGAAGTCGCTAGTAACGTGTTGTTGCATACAAATCGAAACGTCGTGTATGTATTACACCTAAATAGAACAAAAGTAAATATTTTTTTTATATTTAGTTCAGGAGCCGAAATTAAGAATAACGAAATATTACCATAAAAATGACAAATTTTCAAAACTTTGAAAATCGGTAGAACCCTAAAGATATAGTTTAATTTTATTTTTAAAATTATTTTGGTAATCTACGATCAATTACACAAATTTTAAGAGGTCTTGCGTTAAGGAAAACAAAAAAATAATTTTTCGGGACACCCTAGTGTACACAGACAGATAGACAGACGAAGCGAGAGACTTTATCATTATTTTATACTATGTATAAATTAAAAAAAAAACAGCTAGTCTGTTTCATTTATGTTTATAGTAGTTGCCGGTGATTTGACTGTATAGGAATCGTGAATCGTACCGTCAAATACCCCTGACAATCACTGTAAACTTAAATGAAACAGACTATAGTAATTTTTTTTTAATTCTAAAATAACTCGGCTGTCTTTATTTTTAATAACTATTTGTTTAACATGTATCTCATTATTTTTTAAATACCTAAATAAACGAATGGGTCGTTTTAATCAATGTACGTTAACATCTCAAATTAATTAAGTGTTTTATATTAATTTTAATTTTGATAATGTTTCTAAGTATATTACAAGATCAACACAGGGTAACAAAAAATAGTTTGCTGCTAAGAACTGAATAGACATATAACACAGAAGATTTCTAGCGTGCTAAAATCAAATGTCGTCACCAAATTGCTCAATTAGCTCAGGTTTTTGTAATATTCTAGCTTAAAAGTGTCAAAAATGATGATTTTGGAGATATTTATTAATATTAATACCATGCACGCAATTTTTTTCTAAAAAAATTGTTCATGGCCAAAAAATATTGCTATCTTCCTTTTGTAGGTTTTCGTGGCCTTACGAGCTAACATTTTGGGCTGTGGTTGTATTATTTTTCTTTACGTTTCGAGTCTTATGTCTTTTTCAGTTTCCGAACACTTCTGAAAAAGACTCAGACATGAGAGTCGAAACGTCAGGAAAATAAGAAAGTGGCTATTTGCACATGCAGCATGTGCAAGGAATTAGCTATTTGCACATGCAATATGTGCAAGCAATTGGCTATTTACACATACTGTAAATGTACCAAATTAGGTTGGGTTGTTAAGTTAGGGTAGGTTAGTTGTAAGTCTACATAGCCAATCGCATGCATAAACGGCATGTGCAAATAGCAAATAACCAATTAAATGCATATATGGTATGTGCAAATAGTCAATTACTTGCACATACTGCATGTGCAAATAACCTGATTCGAAAAATAATACGACAACGTGGATAACATTAACCCGAAAAGTTAGCTCTTGTTGCTATCTTCCACTTTTAAAAATTCACTTTTACTTTTCTATGTTTCTTACACCGAGGTAAACTGGTTTGAAGATTTATTATTTTTACAAATAAAAATCTTCTGATCGAATTCATTAAGGATGAATGCGCAATTTCGAATTATGAAAATGTTTAAATGGACACCACCAGAAAAAAACAATCAAAATGGAACAGGGGGGGATACAATCATTGATGGCCGAATAATAATTCTTTTACGAGTGCCCGAAGAAATAAAAGGGGGAGTTTTATATAACACTGGTGAAAAAAAAAATCTGTGGACCCATTTCTGGTTTCTCATTTAGATATTATATTGGGATTCGATTTTTAGGGTTCCGTAGAAAACTAGGAACCCTTATAGTTTCTCCATGTCCGTCCGTCCGTCCGTCTTCAAAAATTTTGAGATAATAAGATGAAATTTGGTATACGGTCGTAGATTAATGACCCAAAAACAGAAATGATAAGATTTTTGTTAAAAAAAAAATTTAGGTCCCCTTTACATAAAATGAAGTGTTTTCAAAAAAAAAAATTTCACCTACGCCATTGAGTGGGGTGTCATTAGAAAGGTCTAAAATGCAACAAAAAATGTATCAGATTTTTTTGATTTTAACCCTTTAATCACGATATATTTGCTCTCCAAAGTCGTTAAAAAAGCGCCCCCCCTCTATTTTCTAAACTATCAATTTAAAAAATCTGAAAAAATTCCAGAATGTAGCTTTTAATTAGTACTTTCACTGAAAATTATAACGAACATTGTCAAAAATATTTTGGACCCTCTTTCTTAGACTGAAAAGTGAACTCTCATTTTTTTCCTCACTTACCGCATTGAGTGGGGTGTCATTTAATAGGTCTCCTAAAATTCAATAAAAAATGTCAAATAACTTTTTGATTTCAATCCTTCAGTCACGAAATATTTGCTTTTAATGTCGCTGTCAGAGCGTCCCCCCCTCTATTTTCTAAACTATCGATTCGAAAAATCTGAAAAAAATTCAGAATGTAGCTTTTAATTAGTACTTTCACTGAAAATTCTAACGAACATTGTCAAAAATATTTTGGACCCCCCTATCATAGATTGAAAAGTGAAGTCACATTTTTTTCATTTACCCCATTGAGTGGGGTGTCATTTGATAGGTCTCTTAAAATGCAATAATAAAAGCCAAATGACTTTTTGATTTTAACCATTCGGTCACGAAAATTTTGAAAAAATTCTTTTTTTATAAATCGTAGTGAGAATGACTACGGAACCCTATCATGTGCGTGCCCAACAAGCACTTGCCCGTTTTATTTTTAATTTAATACCTAACATTGTATAACCTTTTATCAGTGGCGTCACTAGTGGGGTGCGGGGGGTGCGGACCGCACCGGGTGACACCATCACAAGGGGTGACACCCAAATACAAAATATCACTTTAGTAGTAGTATTGTATAGAAAAAAATATATATAAAAAAATAAGGTAATGAGAATTGAACTGTGTGCTCAGGGGGTGACACCATCTGACAAGGGGTGACACCCAAATTCGGTAATGACTAAAAAAAAGGTCATCAAAATTGAACTGCTCAGGGGGTGACACCATGATTTACTGCACTGGGTGACACCAACTCTAGTGACGCCACTGCCTTTTATAACTGCCTGATCAGGGCCGAATTTGATAGCCTGATCCAGTACGGATAGAATAATTAGTTCGGACAGAATAGCCGAAATTGTTGGTTTTGAATATTGACAATTATTTTTAAACTCGGAGAAAAATATTTCATAACAATCAGTCAATTTTTAAAGAAATATTTATATTTGACGTAGTAATCTTGAAATGATCCAAAATATTTACAATATGAATTAGTAATTTTTGCGTGCAGGATCGAAATCTATATTATTGATAGGTATAGTTTAATTTGTTATGCAAAAAAAAATACTATTAATATAATTAATTTTACACAATCGTAGTATTCATTGTGTTGCCTTTTAATTGATGTGAAATAATTTGTATAGCACTTAACAAATAATTCAACTTAAAAATAATTAGTTGAATAAATCGTGTAATTGATATTTACAAAAATAGTAAAAATTGGGTACCTATTATAATAACTACTCATATAATTACTCAATTGACAGTACATGTTAAAACTGATAGTATTTTTTGATACAAAATTGCAATTTTTAATCAAATGTAATTTTTATTAAAAAATCGACTGCATTTTCTTCCGTGTAGAGAAATTCTGAACTCTTAAAATCAGTGGTGTAATAATATATGAAACTGGGCCTCCAAATTTAGTCTTAGATAGTCTGCAAGCTGCGGGCTGCATTTAAGGGGTCTAACAGATTGCGTGTTTGATACTTCTGATTTAAATAATCACACATTTGATAAATATTACAGTAGAAACCGGTTATAACAACATCGGTTAATACGACGTATCGGTTATAACGACTCAAAATAAAAGTCCAACTGAATCCCATATAATTGAATTTTTACCGGTTATTACGACTATATCCGCTTTTTACGACGACGTCGTTCTAACTGGTTTCTACTGTATTTGCAAATCATTTAGATCAGTGCTTCTTAAACTAAATGTCGCGGCCCCCTAGCAGATCATATTGATAACTCACGGCCTCCCTATTTTTTTAACATAGAAGGGTTAAAAAAGTTATTGTTTCATTTATATAATTTTAGCAAGTGCATATTTGAACATTTAAACTTATTTAACGATAGTAAATTTATTTGTTATATATGTGGTTCTTCACGGCCCCCTTGTGAGAAGACCAAAGTTCCCTAGGGGGCCGCGGCACCACTTTAAAAAGCCCTGATTTAAATAATTAAATATACTTTTGTTTGACTATCGCTGATTGTGAGTAAACATTCATTGACTACAATTAATAAATAGTTAAAGTAAACATTTAAAACCGTCTAATAATTTTTGTAAACCCAATTGAGTTACTATGTATACGGCCTTGAAACACTGATACATTATAAGCGTCAAGTGTGGAAAAATTTCAATTAATGCTATCACCATTATTAATATGAATGAATTAACTACTCAAAAATGAATGCAGTCACAAATGGCATTTGCAAAATAAAATATTAGAAAAATTTTATTTTGGAAAAATATTTTTTTATTCTTACTAGAGAACAACATTTTTAGGGTTCCGTACTTCGAAATCAAGAAATAGAAACCTTATAGGATCACTTTGTTATCCGTCTGTTTGTCTATGTGGAATTATTACTAGACAAACTTAATTTTACGGTTTTTCTAGTCCAGGCAATAGACGTAAAAAGTAGTCAAACTAGTTGGATTTTGGTGGAGACTCATATTTTGATTTTCTTAGCTAATGTTTAAAAGGGTAAGTAACGTATATAAAATTGATATTTTTTTAAATTACAGTAATCATTATTCTTTAGAACTTTAGGAACAATTTGAGGCCAATTACGATTTTAACAAAAAATATTTAATTTTGAACTATTTTCCCCGAAATAAGCATTTTTAGGTTTTTATAAACCCTCAAAAAGTTTATTTCAAATCGATTTGTCAAAGTGTCCCCAAAAAATGTCAACCATAAAACATCCAGTTATCGATTTAGATTTTGAGATTGAAAAAAGCTTGAAAACGAGGGTTTCACCCTTCAACCAATTTTTTAAGAGTGTTGCACTACTTTTTGTCAGTCCGGTATATATCTTTTTTAATTCTACGCCCCAAAATCTATTATAATCAACCATAAAATTGCTTGCCCCTAAAAGTTCGGATTTTGGCACTTTTCACTACACCCTTAACTGGGTTAACCGTTTACTTAAAAAGTATTGATTATACGAAAAAAGTACCTTTTTATGTAAAATATAATAAGCTACAATTCTTCATAACAATTTTTCCTCAAAAATTGGTAATTTTTGAGATATTTGCAAAAAACTTGAATTTACCCCAAAAACCGACAAAAACTCGTCGCCGAAATTAAGAGTACTTTTTAGAGTATTTTTAGGAAATCAAAATAAAAGTCTCCACCAAAATCCAGTTTGGTCGGAATTTTTTCTTAGTTAAAACCTTTAGTTCCTGGGCTATTACTACCGCGTTTACGTAAAGACGCCTTGGAAATTGGAACTGTTGTCTACGTAACTATTTTTTGTCAATAATTAAGTTTTATAAATATTTATAAGGGAACGGAACCCTCAGGGCGCGAGTACTATTTGCACTTGTCTATCTTTTATTACGATTATTTATTTATTTAAATTATAAATAATATTAAATACTATATTTGTGTTTTTAACTTGACTTTTTTATACTGTGATAAGGGCTGCAGTTTGAAAAATCGCGATATACGTGTATTTTTATTTCATTGTAGAGTTTTAAAACTCATCTTTATTAAAAATCACCAGACAACTTTTTTATCTTTCATTGTTTTTAATTGACAATGAGTTACACAACATAAAAAAAGTTATGAATTGGACAATACAAAACTTGAGATATAAAATGCTTTTATTAATTGATATCATTTCAATCTTTTTCATTCAAGTTACAGTTTGAATTTGTTTAGAAAAAAAATATTTGATCTTTCTCGAATGACGCAGTTATTATTACTGCAGTTTCAAACAAGTCGAGTTCGTTCGACTTTTTCTCATTCGAGATTACTTAACTAAAACTAAAGTTACTAAGTTATTTACTAGAATCTCGATTATGTAAATTATACCGTATTCTTGAATCTCGATGCAAATTTTTTTGTAGAAATGTCGAATGAAAAATTTTGATTGCTCCTGGGCATTCGAGTTTAAAGTCTCGAACGAAAATCTCGAATCGACATATTCTTGAGTGAACTCGAGAATAGGAGCCCAGTGGAGAAAAATCATAATTACTGTTGAAAAATCGCTATACAGGGTCCTCCAATAGTGCGTCCGGCATTATTTTACGCCCAAACTATTGAAGATAGAGTTTTAAACTATTAAAATCTTAAATAATCATGCATCTTTACAAAGGTCATTATTTTTACTTTCTGAATTTAAAAAAAATAATAAAATTCCATTAATATTTAATTAAATTAGAGCACTTTTAGTAAAACCCTAAAATTTGAGAGCAAGTTGCCATATTTTTTAAACAATTGAAAGTATGAAAATTTTTGTTTTATGAAAGTTTCTTATTTTTTTATGATTTTTACAAATATGTACTTTTTGATATACCATTCCATTTGATTTTACTGAGAAACGGGCATGTACCCCTCAAACTACCCCCCAAGGAGCGGTTTTAGAGGGTTGAAAATATTTTCCTGAAATTCTTTAGGGTCGATATATATAGTAAATTTTTTACTCTAAAACTCTATCTTCAATAGTTTGGGTGTAAAACAATGCCGGACGTACTATTGGAGGACCCTGTATACTGCAATTCTTATTCGATCAAGTTTTTTTTTAATAATTTTTTATTATTGTTATTATTTTTATTTTTACAAATAGTAGTAATAGTACAGTCATTTGGTTCGAAATAAATAGGTTACCTGGAAATTTTTCCGGGAGTTCTGAAAATTGGTAATTTTATAAATTTCGATGTGCTCTTTCTATAGTATAATTATTCCGAATTTTAACTTTGCCACCTCGTATCTTTGTCGCTCGCGCAGCCATATTGGAAAAATGGCGCCTAATAGTAGTTTTTTCTCCTTTCCACTCATTTGCGATAAAAACTTTTATATAAAAAATAAACTAGAGAAAATTTCCTACAATGTATGTAATAACAATTTTTTTTGTACAATCAATAGTTTTGGTGTACGAGCAAGCCCGTATCCATAAATTCGATTCAGGGGGGGGGGGGTCAAGGACGAACATCACTCAAAAATGACGTTTAATATTTTATTATTTATTGTGCAAGAAAAAGATGCAGTATAAGGTGTACAATAAACAGCTATTATAATGTTTGAAAGAAGTTTAAGCATTCTTTATGTTTAACAAAAAATACTTGCTATAATAGCAAAATTCATATCAGTATTGATTTTTCTCTAGAACATACACCTTAAAAAAGTAACTTTCTTGATTTTTTCAACATGGCAGGCTTTTCATAATTCAAAAATATAAAGATACGTTGGATTGATGTCAAACGTGCTTTCCATCGACAAAAAACTCAAATTTCAAAGAATACAAAATTTTATACTGAAGACTTTTCAGTGAAAAATCTCAAATGGAAATTTTTTCGAATTTCAGGATTTCGGGGGGGGGGGGGGGGGGCTCTCCTGGATACGTGCCTGCGTACGAGCGCCGCAAGCTATTATTAATAATAATAACACAAACACGTGTTTTGCGTATCACGATGCTCTGGAAACCAATTTTAATAAAAAAAAATTGATTACCTCTGATTTTTTTGTACAATTCAATTCTATAGTATTCAAGGAACATTTTAAGACCAAAACGAAAAAAATCGCCTCGGCGCTTTTTTTATAATTCATAAAATAAGAAATGTAATTTTTAATTAATTGTTTTCACTAAATATATTTATTATTTGTACAATCATTTGATAGTTTTACCTGGAAAGTTTTCCGGGAGTTTTGAAAATTGGTGATTTTATAGATTTCGATGTGCTCTTTCCGAATTTCAATTACTAGTAGTTTTTTGACAATATCTTCTTTCCAACTTATTTTACGATAAAAACTACTATTAGCGCCATTTGTCTAATATGGCGGCGCGAGCGGTAAAGATACTAGGTGGCAAACTTGAAATTCGAAAAGAGCACATCGGAATCTATAAAATTACCAATTTTCAAAACTCCTGGAAAACTTTCCAGGTAAAACTACCAAATGATTGTACTATAAGTGTAAATTTGAATTTTACTAAAAAATAAATTCGGATAAAAAACGATATCTCAGTTTTCATACTATAGACATAGAGCATGGACCGCGTATTCTGTATTAACATAATAGTGTAACATTTTTTCAAAACATTGAGGGAGATGCGGTACGTTTGGCATATATCTATCTCTTTTTCTAAAAGGAATGTTATAGACTCTCCTATTTAAATAAATAGAAAAGTAAATCCTAAACTATTTTCCATCTCTTTTTTTTGACACGACTCTCTTTTCGAGTCAGATGCGCAATTCATGCTCTATGTCTATTGTACTATAATTTCAATATCTCGCAGAGCACCGGTTTGGAAGCACTGTACTACATATTACATAATATACTGACTGATACATACTAGCTTGTGTATAATGCTAAATCAGAATTTATAAAAGTAACTTTTGTTCCTTTCTCTTTATAATAAAAGATAGTCACAACCTGTTGCATCCTACACTTAAATTATTTTAAGATATTTTTTGTTGCTGTTTAGAAAACTTTTATTGCAAAATACCTTTTGTATTAATTTTTAATATACAATTGAAAACACTTATAACGACATCGGTTAATATATTATATCGGTTTTAATGAATCAAAATAAAAGTCCGACTGAATCCAATATAATTGCCTTTTTACCGGTTATTACGACTATCCGCTTTTACGACCTAATATGACTGGTCCCTTGGATGTCGTTTTAACCGGTTTCGACTGTATAAGACTGTAATGTACGATAAAAAATTAATAAATTCGAAAATATTAAGTTTGAAAAATAATTTAACTGAAAAAATTGTTAAATGCGAGGGGAACGTTGCGTATTAGTGTCCCGTACAGTAAACTCTATAAATGGTCGTCCAGTTCTTATTGAAATTCGTTTATTACAATCCTAGTAGTCTCCTACTATTTGATTATTATAATATGTACTAGGGGCTGTGCCCCTGGGCGCTTCGCGCCCCAACCCCCTTTCACGCCATATTTTTTACACAAATTTACTCGGGTCTGCGACCCTCGTATGTGTATATATCATACTCGTTCCACTATTTTTTGATAGTTAATTTTTTCATTTGGCGGAGATAATCAATATTACAATTTTCAGTAATTTTACATGTACAAATTATCTAATCACAAATTTACTCGGGTCTCAGCCTTCGGCTGCGACCCTCGTATGTGTATATTATAATAATTTTCCATTCTTTTTGCTGATACTCATTTTATTTCTTAAATTGGCGGTGATAATCACTTATCAATATTACAATTTTCAATAATATTACATGTATGAATTACCCAACCTAAAATGTACTGTTATTTATTAAATGGTTTACTTTTTATTTATATATATTCCTGAAGTTTTTAATTTTTGTTCAATTTTAATCAAAGTTAATTTGTCTACGTCACTTTTAAAAAATAGCAATTTTTTAATTTTTTTCATGCGCGCCCCTGACTTAATTATAATTAAAAAAAAAGATTAATATATCAATCTCAACTTTCAAAAAAATAATAATTCAAAAATAATTTTTTTTGTGGCGCTACTGATGTATATTATAATTTTCATATTTTTTTGAAATTTCTAATTTTTGAACAATTAAAAAAAAAATTTGAGACGCTACTGACTTATTTATTTTTAAATGTGAACTTTTGGATAAATTGCATCAATCACCTACAACAAAACTATTAAAAATTATATTTTTATACAATTTCATTAAAAAAAAACACAAATTTAAAAATATTTGAAACGCCGTCCCTGATTTAAATGAAACATGTATAAATTACCCAACCTTAAATGTACTGTTATTTATTAAATAACTTAAAAAAAATTGCGCTTTTAAAAAATAGCAAATTTAACTATTTTCATGCGACGCCCCTGACTAAATTATAATTTAAAAAAAATTATTAATTTATCAATCTCAAATTTTTCAAAAAAATAATAATTCATAAACAATTTTTTTTTGAGGCGCTACTGATCTATATTATAATTTTCATATTTTTCTGAAACTTTTTTGAACAATAAAAAATGTTTTTTAAAAAAAAAATTTTTATGTCACGCCCCTGGCTTATTTACAAACGTTACGAAATGTGGCAGTTCCCAAAAATTTCATATATTTAAAACGACACCAGCCCCTGACTTAATTATTATTTTTAAATGTGAAATTTTGAATAAATTGCATCAACAAAACTATGAAAAATTATATTTTTATACAATTTCATTAAAAAAACACAAATTTAAAAATATTTGAAACGCCGTCCCTGATTTAAATGAATAATTTCAACAATTAAAAAAAAATCAACAATTTCCCTCAAAATTTTTTTTACAAACGTAAAAAATCCTAAAAGAAATGGATAGAAAACCTTCTAGAACATTCTCTGTCATCTGTTATCTATCAAAATGCACGTAAATCAGACAGAAACATATGATTTCGTCCAATCAAAGCTACAGATTTAAAAAAAATGCCGACGGTATTTTATCATAAAATTTAATTTTAACAAAATTTTTCACGTTCTTTTTCGGAAAAAAATCACAGCTCAGAGACCTTTCATAACTAAGAAATGAAATATAGCCTATTGACTGGAAAAAGAGTCAAGCTACATGACAAAAAAAAATTTATCAAAATCGGTTCGGTGGGATCAGAGTCTATAAAACAATAGTTTCGAGGCGACATACAAATATATATATAAACATACACGTTTATATTATAGTGTGACTAGGGGCTGTGCCCCTGGGCGCTTCGCGCCCCAACCCCCTTCACGCCATATTTTTTACACAAATTTACTCGGGTCTGCGACCCTCGTATGTGTATATATCATACTCGTTCCACTATTTTTTGATAGTTAATTTTTTCATTTGGCGGAGATCATCAATATTACAATTTTCAGTAATTTTACATGTACAAATTATCTAATCACAAATTTACTCGGGTCTCAGCCTTCGGCTGCGACCCTCGTATGTGTATATTATAATAATTTTCCATTCTTTTTGCTGATACTCATTTTATTTCTTAAATTGGCGGTGATAATCACTTATCAATATTACAATTTTCAATAATATTACATGTATGAATTACCCAACCTAAAATGTACTGTTATTTATTAAATGGTTTACTTTTTATTTATATATATTCCTGAAGTTTTTAATTTTTGTTCAATTTTAATCAAAGTTAATTTGTCTACGTCACTTTTAAAAAATAGCAATTTTTTAATTTTTTTCATGCGCGCCCCTGACTTAATTATAATTAAAAAAAAAGATTAATATATCAATCTCAACTTTCAAAAAAATAATAATTCAAAAATAATTTTTTTTGTGGCGCTACTGATGTATATTATAATTTTCATATTTTTTTGAAATTTCTAATTTTTGAACAATTAAAAAAAAAATTTGAGACGCTACTGACTTATTTATTTTTAAATGTGAACTTTTGGATAAATTGCATCAATCACCTACAACAAAACTATTAAAAATTATATTTTTATACAATTTCATTAAAAAAAAACACAAATTTAAAAATATTTGAAACGCCGTCCCTGATTTAAATGAAACATGTATAAATTACCCAACCTTAAATGTACTGTTATTTATTAAATAACTTAAAAAAAATTGCACTTTTAAAAAATAGCAAATTTAACTATTTTCATGCGACGCCCCTGACTAAATTATAATTAAAAAAAAATTATTAATTTATCAATCTCAAAACTTTCAAAAAAATAATAATTCATAAACAATTTTTTTTGAGGCGCTACTGATCTATATTATAATTTTCATATTTTTCTGAAACTTTTTTGAACAATAAAAAATGTTTTTTAAAAAAAAATTTTATGTCACGCCCCTGACTTATTTACAAACGTTACGAAATGTGACAGTTCCCAAAAATTTCATATATTTAAAACGACACCAGCCCCTGACTTAATTATTATTTTTAAATGTGAAATTTTGAATAAATTGCATCAACAAAACTATGAAAAATTATATTTTTATACAATTTCATTAAAAAACACAAATTTAAAAATATTTGAAACGCCGTCCCTGATTTAAATGAATAATTTCAACAATTAAAAAAAAATCAACAATTTCCCTCAAAATTTTTTTTACAAACGTAAAAAATCCTAAAAGAAATGGATAGAAAACCTTCTAGAACATTCTCTGTCATCTATCAAAATGCACGTAAATCAGACAGAAACATATGATTTCGTCCAATCAGAGCTACAGATTTAAAAAAAATGCCGACGGTATTTTATCATAAAATTTAATTTCAACAAAAATTTTCACGTACTTTTTCGGAAAAAAATCACAGTTCAGAGACCTTTCATAGCTAAGAAATGAAATCTAGCCTATTGACTGGAAAAAGAGTCAAGCTACATGACAAAAAAAAAATTATCAAAATCGGTCCGGTGGGATCAGAGTCTATAAAGCTATAGTTTCGTCCGGACATACATACATATATATATACTAGGGGCTGTGCCCCTGGGCGCTTCGCGCCCCAACCCCCTTTGACGCCATATTTGTATACACAAATAAGAAAATAGTAAATGTAAACTTTTTGAATTTTTATTTTTATATATTCCTGAAGTTTTTAATTTTTAATCAATTTCAATCAAAATTAATTTTTTACGTTACTTCTAAAAAATATCAATTTTAATTTTTTTTATGCGACGCCCCTGACTTAATTATTATAATTTTTTTTAGATAAATTTATATCAATCTCAAAACTAAAAAAAAAATCATTCAATAATTTTTTTTCAGACGCTACTGATCTATATTATAATTTTCATGTTTTTCTGAAATTTATAATTTTTGAACAATTTAAAAAAAATCTAATATTTTTACAAACGTTACGAAATGTGACAGTTCCAAAAAAATTCATATATATATTTAAAACGACACCAGCCCCTGATTTAACCCCCCTTCAACAAAACGATTAAAAATTATATTTAATTCATTTTATAAAAAAAATGAAAATTTAAATACTTTTAAAACGCCGTCCCTAGCTTAATTAGTATTAATTATAAATTTTTAGATAAACTGCATCAATTCTACAACTTTTTTTAACAAATTTGAACAAAATGAACAATTTCAATTAAAATTTAATATTTTTATAAACGTCAAAAACTATGACATATTAAAATGTCAAAAAGCACGTGGTTTTAAGAAAAATGACAGGTCTAACGTCATTTTTAATCAACCAGAGCACGTGTAAATGCTAGAAATTTCCAAACAAAACACTATGGTTCTAATTCCTTAGCCCAAATTACAGTCGGACAGATTAATGTTGGTGAATTTTTTACGTAGTGTCTCGCAAAAAAAAATCATATCACAGAAACTATTGTAATGTTGTAAAAAAAATATAGCCTATAAACTGTATCAAGAATGAATCTAAATACAGTGAAAAAATGAAAAAAATCTAGTGAAACGTTTATGAATCTATAAATTTAAAGTGAAAAATACAAAAATTACTATAGTCATCTCTCTTGTTCGCGTACAATGACAGTTGACTCCATTTCACCGTCTCTAAATCGTAAATTACAGTCGGACAGATAAATGTTGGTGAATTTTTTACGTAGTGTTTCGTAAAAAAATCATATCACAGAAACTATTGTAATGTTGTAAAAAAAATATATCCTATAAACTGTATCAAGAATGAATCTAAATACAGTGAAAAAATGAAAAAAATCTAGTGAAACGTTTATGAATCCATAAATTTATAGTGACCGGACAGACATACAAATATATAAACAAATACACTCACGGAAACAATTAAAGGACCACTTGATTTTATCGAAAAAATTGCTCATTTTCAGAGTAGTGCCAATAGGTCAAATATGATTATTTTTTTACATATAGGATGTGGAAATGGAAGGAAATTTTATATTCTTTTTGAATTCAGGAGTATTTTTGTGTTAATAAACGTTTTTTTATGACCAAACCGCGGTTGAATAAAAAATAAAAAATTTGATTTTTTTTTGCAATTTTGAAAGTTGCACACGGGGATGTTAAAATTTTTTTTTCAACTTTTATGATAGACATTTTTTAGGAAATTTTCTCACTTTTAAAACGCTATTTTCAAAAAAAAATTAACATTTTTTGGTGTTGCGATATCTGAGTTTGAATGAAAAAAGTACCAAAATGTTTTAAATGACCATAAAAAGCCTAATTTGGGTCATACAAAAAGAAAAAAAAACGAATATTCAATCTTAAGTAATTACCTATTGTCTAGTAGCATTTAAAAAAATGATTCATTTTAACTTAACCCTTCAAATACGGAAAACAAAACCATGTTCGAATTTAAATAATCCCGTAAAAATGACCCTTTTTAAATCATAGTTAAAATGTTAAGAACATATTCAGAAATTAAGATCTATCAAAGAACATGAAAACTAGACATGTTACCTTCAATTTAAATAAAGGTTCTAATAAAAATCTTTTAATTTGACTGAGATATTGCTTTTTGAATTTTTTGCATACGTTTAAGACTTCACCGTACATTTTACAACAAATTTTTCTTTGAGATTTTTTTTTCGTAAAATAACCAACTTTTGAGAAATTTTATAAGAGGGTAAATGATTTTGTATTTTGTAAAAGAATATTCTTAAATTTTTTCAGATGTTTTGTATCAATATTATGGGATTATGTTTATTTTTAATAGGGTATTTTATTCATTCAAACTCGAATACCTCTGTATCAAAAAATATGACAAACATTTTTTTAAAAGCATTTTAAAGCTGAGAAAATTGAATAAATGATGGCTATCTTGGAATTATGAAAAAAAAATCAAACCTACCCGTGTGAAACTTCCATAATTGCAAAAATTAATCAATTTTTTTAGTCAACTACGTGTGGCCACAAAAAAATGTACAGTTACTTTATGCTAATTAGTGGTTGAATTAAATGAAAATTTGTTGAATTTTACTAATCGAGAGTATTTAATTAAGCGTTATTGAATGATTTTTTATGATCACACGCACTTGAATTAAAATTGAAACATTTGATGTTTTGCAATTATGGAAGTTTCACACGGGTAGGTTTGATTTTTTTTCATAATTCCAAGATAGCCATCATTTAATCAATTTTCTCAGCTTTAAAATGCTTTAAAAAAAATGTTTGTCATATTTTTTGATACAGAGGTATTCGAGTTTGAATGAATAAAATACCCTATTAAAAATAAACATAATCCCATAATATTGATACAAAACATCTGAAAAAATTTAAGAATATTCTTTTACAAAATACAAAATCATTTACCCTCTTATAAAATTTCTCAAAAGTTGATTATTTTACGAAAAAAAAATCTCAAAGAAAAATTTGTTGTAAAATGTACGGTGAAGTCTTAAACGTATGCAAAAAATTCAAAAAGCAATATCTCAGTCAAATTAAAAGATTTTTATTAGAACCTTTATTTAAATTGAAGGTAACATGTCTAGTTTTCATGTTCTTTGATAGATCTTAATTTCTGAATATGTTCTTAACATTTTAACTATGATTTAAAAAGGGTCATTTTTACAGGATTATTTAAATTCGAACATGGTTTTGTTTTCCGTATTTGAAGGGTTAAGTTAAAATGAATCATTTTTTTAAATGCTACTAGACAATAGGTAATTACTTAAGATTGAATATTCGTTTTTTTTTTCTTTTTGTATGACCCAAATTAGGCTTTTTATGGTCATTTAAAACATTTTGGTACTTTTTTCATTCAAACTCAGATATCGCAACACCAAAAAATGTTAATTTTTTTTTGAAAATAGCGTTTTAAAAGTGAGAAAATTTCCTAAAAAATGTCTATCATAAAAGTTGAAAAAAAAATTTTAACATCCCCGTGTGCAACTTTCAAAATTGCAAAAAAAAAATCAAATTTTTTATTTTTTATTCAACCGCGGTTTGGTCATAAAAAAACGTTTATTAACACAAAAATACTCCTGAATTCAAAAAGAATATAAAATTTCCTTCCATTTCCACATCCTATATGTAAAAAAATAATCATATTTGACCTATTGGCACTACTCTGAAAATGAGCAATTTTTTCGATAAAATCAAGTGGTCCTTTAATTGTTTCCGTGAGTGTATATATACACAGCGTTTATATTATAGTGTGATTGCACGTTTATATATAAGTGCGGATTTAAATTATTTCTTCATATACCAAATAAAGATAGATATTTTGAAACTCATTTGCTAGATAAAGAAGTACTTTTTGTTTATAGTATTCATATATTTTTGTGTGATTAAATTATTATGTAATCTATTGAAAATTGTATAAGTAAATTTTTCAAAATCTGGCTGTGGATTTAAAAAATAATAGGGGCTTCAGTTTTACTGTTTGTTTTAAAGAGTTTATAAATTTTATCAGAATTTGACTATGGACTTTTGTTAGAAAGGAAAAAATAAACAACTCAAAAAAATCAAATAGAACAAATTAAAAAAAAAAAAAAAACATTAAAAAGTATATAATAATTATTATTAAAATAAGTTTTTGAAGTAGGCGCCAACCCAATAAAAAAATACTTTTTTTTAAGTTGATTTTTTTTAAATGTTTTTTTATGTAAAGTCAATTTAAAATATAGTACTTACTATTGGGATCCGTCAGATGGGAGGAGTCTAAAAAAAACATGGCGCAGCTAAGGGTTTAATTTAAAAAAAAATTACAAGACAGTGCCAATAGTTAAAATATAAGTATTATAATGTATACACATATTTTAAATTCACTCATTACTTATAATTACAGATAATATCACGCAATAACATCAAATACAATACGCATACGTTATTTATTTCTGATTGTTTACAATTTTTCAACAAACAAATCTTTTAAATACATATTTATATTATAATAAATCAATTATATACAGGAAAAATTGTAAAATTCTTTCTTGGTACTTACTGTTCTTTCATTCATTTTATTTTTGGATGATTTAAAACATAATATTGTGATTTAATCGTAAGTTTTATTATAAACCGTAGGTTCATCTGTCAGTTAATGCTTGAGATTTTTTATTTTTTTCATTATTAAATTCTGTTACCATAGAAATTGTACCCCCAGTCTAGTTACAAATTTTGCCACCAGGTGGTGTACACTCATTTGACGGATCCCAATATTACTACACATACAAATGCATAAGTAGAAATACAATACACTATTTTAATACCAATGTTTTTTTTAACGAAAAACTGTTAAATAAAAGAAATCATTATCTTAAAAAACTACAATCTAAATTTTTCAAACAGATTATGAAATTTTTTGAGACGTGATTCTTTAGGTCAGGTGAATTGCATCAGCCAGAAGTCGTTAGATTTCATACACTCAAGGTTATTATTGTTTGTAAACGCGGATTGGTAATCATCCAATACACGTTTCATTTGTTTATTAGAAAATCAAAAATATATCAAATATACATTTTATACATATACTCTATTACTCTATTAAAACCTTTATTTTATACTAGCGGAATCCCGCGGCTTCGCTCGCGTAAACTTCGAAACTAATAAGAGTCGTCCATACGTGATAGAGAATGACATGTTACATTTTTACTTTTTTATACATACATGAAATGTAATGTATAAATAAAGTATAGTGATCACGAAAAAAATCGAACTCGAGATTTTAACGGAATTACACGTTTTGAGGGTCCCTGAATCATATACAACCATTAACTCAATGACGTCTGTGTGTGTGTCTGTCTGTCTGTCTGTGTGTGTGTCTGTGAACGCTCTACAGCCAAAACTGTAATACTTACGAACGTGAAATTTTAAACTTAAGGTTCTTGTATACTCTAGATGTGCACCTCCTATTTTTAAAAATCATCACTAAACCGGAAACGGATGTTTACTGATGTCAATTTTTGAACTTTTCGAATTATTTTTGAAACGGTGCGCAGTAGAAAAAAATATTTTAGATTAAAGTTGTAGAAGGGACTTTTATCTATAATTTATGTTCTATTCATTTTCCCCCAAAAAATTTGTTTTTAGGAAATAATCGATATTCTAAAAAAAAATATTGTTTCGATTTATTTTTTAAACGGCAGGTATTAGAAAAAAATGTTTGAGATACAAGTTGTAGAGAATATTATTTTCTATAATTTATGTTTTATTCTTTTTTTTGTATCTTATGAATTAACCAAAAAAAATAATAATTTTAGTTTTAATGGTTTTAATTTAAAAATGATTTGAATAATACAAAAAAATCTAGTTATCTATGAAAATTTTAGCATTTATTATTAGAAGTGTCAAAATTGAAATCTAGCAAAATAAATACTTGTTAATACAATAATCACTAATCTTTATTGATTTCGTTTAATATTTAATGTCAATATTAAATAGAATGTATCAATTTTATTCACTGAAAATTATTTTGTAAGTAAAAAATTTTAAAATCAAATATTAAATTATAAAAGTAATCACATATTATACTTCGGTGTCATGATGTATAAAAAAGTCTCGTGCCTGCCAAGGCAGTTTATTTTATATAGATTTTTATTCATTATCTATAAAAAAACGAAAAATATTTCGGATCTTAGTTAAAAATTGTAAAAACTGACCCCTTGTGTACCCTCGCCATTAGGGGTTGAATTTTGCCCGACTCCATCGTTATAACGTAAGCAGGTATGCAGATAAACATATCAAAAACACAGACCCTATCTAAATTTTAATTTTAATAGATGACTATTTTGCTCGAATTTACCTTTATAAGTAAAGTAGGTATGCAGATAAACATATACATATAAATCCATCCTTGCCACCATCCCATGCTATTAAGGCTTGAATATCTAAGTTTCATTTTTAATTGGATATTAATTTCTTCGAATTGACTTTAATATCATGAACAATTATGAAGATGAATATATCAAAATTTTACCCCCTCCACATTTCCATAGGGGTTGAATTTCCGTAACTGATATATGTCTTCTAGAGTACCTACTTGTGCCATGTTTCATTCGGTGAATACAAAAAAAAATATTTTACAAATTTTTCCACCCCCCTAACACCTTAAGGCAGCGGTTTCCAAACTTTCTGTAACTACGCCTCCTTTTAAAAAAAATATTCTATTGTGCCTCCCTCCCCCCATTATTTTATAAAATTATACAAAAATATTAAAAAAAAGGTATAAAATGTATTTTTTTACGTATAAAATTTATTTTTAATGCGATGAATGTACTTGTTTATTAGCACAAACTTCATTAAATCTAGGTGTTATTAAGGGGAGTGCTTTCACTCAGAATTTTTTTTAGAAGTTTCGCATGATAATTCTATCAGTTTTGCTTTTTCAATATTAGTTGTCAGTCTAAAACTTCACAGTAACGTCCCTTTCAGTATACAAAAATAATGTTATGTTATAAAAGTTTATTTATATGTAAATGTATATATTTTTTATTTATATAACTTAATGTGATGTATTGAAAATTAAATTTCTGTTAAACTTTTCGCGCCTCCCTTTGCACTAGTCCGCGCCTCCCAGTTTGGAAACCACTGCCTTAAGGGTTAAATTTTGAGAAATACTGAAATAATCGTTTCATTATTTATATTGTAAAATATATTTTTTTTATAAATTTTGACACCCTGTTTTAACCCCGTAGGGGTTGAATTTCGAAAAATCCTTTCTTAGTGGGTGCTTACATCATAAAAGGAAGGAACCTACGAAATTTCACGTTTCTAAGTCCAGGGGTTTGGGCTGTACGCTGATATATGAGTGAGAGAGTGAGTGAGTGAGTGAGTGGTTAAGGACAAACTCTTTTATAGATATAGATGTAAAGTGATAACTATTTATCGAAGTTATGCCTGAAAATACATAAAAATAGGGTTATATATTATAATTGCACTAAATGTTTGATAATATGCACTTTGTGCACTCGAATATAAATTTTAATACTTTGAACTAAAATTTTTATATTATGCACTTTGTACACTCCAACATAAATACAGTAGAAACCGATTATAACGACATCGAAGGGACCGGCCAATTGGTCGTAAAAAGCGGATAGTCGTAATAACCGGTAAAAATGCAATTATATGGGATTCGGTTGAACTTTTATTTTGAGTCGTTAAAACCGATACGTCGTATTGACCGATGTCGTTATATTGGTTTCTACTGTATTCATAGTTTGCACTAATTTTTTACCCGTATTGAAGAATATTTGGAAGCTAACTTAAATTTAAAAAAAATGATTACCTCTGCGTTTTTGTACAGTTCAATTATTTAATATTTAGGAACATTTTAAGACCAAAAAGAAAAAAATCGTCTCGACGCTTTAAATGATTCTTATTTAAGCAACTTATAACGCGATTATATTTTATTATTATTTATTGTTTCTAAACTTTTTACTCTACATAATAAGAAAAGAAAAAACAAAAAAAAATTGGGATTCGAACTCGGGAGTTTAAAGATCTGTATTTTTTTTTTTTTTAAATATCAACCAAACGATACTTTATATCGAAAATTCGATTAATCACAAGATACATAATAATTAAGTTTTATTGAGAGGATACAAAAACATATTTGATACTAACGATCCTATCAGCATCCGAAATATGATTTCATTTTTATTTTGAACGGTCACCATTTTTCGACGTTTTTCTTAAATTGATAAAAAAATCATAGATTTAATTCGAGCATTCGACGCACACTGTATTTTTTGAAATTTTTAGGTGCCTAAAAACATTTTACAAAGCAAATTAAAATAACTTTTTTTAAAGAATCTTAAGCTTCATTTTCTTTTTTGAAAAATTCCATTGTGATAATTTGATCGTTATTGCAAAAGTTGGATATTGCACATTTTTTAAGGAAAATCTCTCCCCCCACATATGAAAATCTCTCCCCCTTCCAGATAAAATGAAAAGTCGGCGCCTATCACTAGCGCTAATTTAATTATTACACTATTTTTAATGTATTCTTGTTTCACACATTACATTTGTATAAGGTAACTCATTGTCAGTATTAATTAATCAATTTAATTAATTAACTAATCAATTAAACCGAGTTCGTAGTTAAATATGTATTATATAGATTAATATCATCTGGATATTTAAACAACAACCACTTTAACTAATCATTTATGTATTAAAACATTTTCTCAAATATAGATCTTGTTTCCTATTGAATTTGACAGTAATACATATTAATTTAATTTGAATAAAAAGTCTTCTATTCTGTGCATAAATGATATATAGGATTGTCGCAAAGTATTTGCTCTTCAAAGTCATTATCAGAGCACCACACCCCTCTAATTTCTTAACTATTGATTAAAAAAATTAAAAAAAAAATCCAGAAAGTAGTTTTTAATAAATACTTTTATTGAAAATTATAACGAATACTGTTCCAAAAATAATTTATTTAAACTTTTAAACGTCTTTACGCACTCGTTTAAATTTCCTATCGTTTTATTTTTCTATTGAAAGACCTGGAAAATGTCATTCAAACTTACTGAAAAAAAAACTGGTCGAAACATTTTTTTAGAGGAACCGCTAATAAAATAACTTGATTTATTATATACCTACATGATTTTTTTATCCATTTTCTATGTATTATTGTATGAAGTACGATTTATGGAAGCGCAGGTATGAATTAGGAAACTTAATATTAACCCTCCGTGCACCAGGTGGGGTGTGACATACCCAAGTCGTTCAAAAATCGCAATAATTTTAAAACTGTGAAAGCGCCGAAGTTCGAATTTTCAGTAGCTGGAATTGTGACGTTTCCGCTCCGATTAGTGTTGCTACACATATAAAAAATGTTACACTTCGATATGTATGGAGCATACTGATTTTTTTTGTCAGGACTGTGGTAACTTGCACACCGATGATCTGAATTAAAATATATCTTTCCTGTGCTTATTTTAAGTTTAATTATTAGAAAATATCTTGTAGTTTGTTAAATTAAAACGGTTGTGATAATTAAAAGTGCCATTTAAAATTAGTACATAAGAAAATGATTGTTAAACAAAAATTACAGAAAATGTGTTTTTTTTTATAATAAAACTAGCTGAAGCGACAGACGTTGTCCTGTCTTAACTATGAATATTGAATTCGAATTGGTAATACTTTACTATAAAATTAAAATATACAATTAAAAATTAATAGGGGTTGATCGTAGAAGGGTGAAAATTAAGAGTAATATGAATTTTTTTTTATTCTAAGGTCATGACAAAATAAAAATAAAAGTCTTGCCAAAAAAAATTAAAGTTTTTAATTAATAAATAAAAAATAGGGGTTGATCGTAGAGAGGTGAAAATTTAGGGTTGTATGTATTTTTGTATGATGTATCATAAAAAAATAAAAACAAAAAATTTTGTCCAAAAAAATAAAAAATAAATTTAAGGGTGGACCACCCTTAACATTTAGGGGGATGAAAATCGGTCGAGCCGTTTCGGAGTACCTAGTTCAATTACGCACACCGTGACACGAGAATTTTATACATATATTAGATTTTTTAATACATACTTTTTACTCACATCAGAGTTTTACTTAAACCTAATTATTAATATGTATTTATAAATACCAAATATTTAATTCCACCCAAAAAAAAAGATAATTTTATCACTTTTATATTTTGGGGTATATCATACCCCACCTAGTATGGGATGAGATTTTTAGTCACCTGGCACACGGAGGGTTAAAATCGTACCGCTTGCAAAGATTCCGAAAAACGTTAATATTATTAGACCGGGAAGCAAGAAACAAAATTTGGTCATCATAGCAGCCCGCAATTTTGAAATGTTTGAAACTTGTTAACTGGGATATAGAGAACTTAGATTAGGCAGTACATTAGACAAGGATTTTGTAAAAACTTTGGGCCCTTAAATGATGGCGTTCCAGGACATACTTTGTTAAGGAATTTTCAGAATACATATATATTTCAAAATCTGTGAAAATTTGGAACCTTCTACATTTTTCCAAATTTTACACCGATTTTTGACTGACGGGCTTTTCTAGCAAAACGCAGCAAAACTTTATGTGGCTATATTTCCCTGTATTCACTTACAACCGGAGAAGACTGAACCGATTTGATTGAAGTTTTTAAATTGCTTAAAATAAATCATTTCGTTAAATGGGTATAAAACACTTAAAAAAATATTTTGTTAGCTATTCATTTAAGGGGTTACATACAGTTAGAATTTTCAAAAAATCGATTTTTTTTTAAATTTCATTTTCGTAATTTACATATATTTAAGTACATACACAGAAAATTTCAAGTCAATCCGGCGATTATATTCGAAGTTACACGCATATTTGTAAAGACGTCTCAGAGCGTTTGAAAGTATGAGGTCGGAGCGGGCAGCGCGTTTTTCTCAAATCTGTGTTTTTAAAGTCTGTCACCACGATTCCTCGGAAACGGCTGAACCGATCAGTCTCAAATTTTAACACAAGTTTCTTAAGTATATTTTTTAGTAATTAATCGAAGGTTTTTTCTCACCGATAAATATATATATTTTTAATAAACAATTTAAAGTCAAAATTTTTGTCAAAAATCGATTTTTTTTTCAGAAGCCGCCATTTTGTCAAAAAATTTTATTTTGCTTATTCCTTCGATTAAGTACAAGATTATACATTACTTTAACGAAATCAGTTTGGATTTTTTATTTTAAATGATCCAGTCCAGAGATATCGTGGTCACCGCAAGGCGCCTTTTTTAAAGGACCTCCTGGAGAACAGCTGTAGCAGCTTTCGAAATTATTATTTTTACAAATAAAAATGTTAAAATACAATTAAAAGTTACCATAATATGTGTACGAATTTTCAAATTAATAAATTTAAAAGTTACAAAACCCCTTAAAATATAAGAACTGATGGTTTGGCGTATTATTTTTTATTAAACTACACCAACGAAGATGTTTATTGTTATTTAAATATACTTCTGTTCAAATTAAATATGATAGCTATTATATTATCGATATAGTCAGCAGTCACATTTCTATTAATGTTAACTACACTATTTGTCATCATTTGTGATTTGTTTGCATTGAGGTTAAATGTCAAATATAAATACATATATGAAAAATGGTTATTGTGTTGTTCGGCAATTGATTTCCTTGTTTCTAAAACGGTTCACGGAATAGGAAAATATTTTATAAAATCCAATTATTTCTGTAAAAAAAAACATTCCAAAACTGCTTTATGACGTTTTTTTTAATAAACGAAAATGACATAATTTAATGCAATAATACGAATAAATATTATGAAATTACACATTTTATAAAGTAGTTAGATTAAATCTTAACAAATAATGATTTGTCCAAATTATTCATATTGTTTCCGTATTTAGTAGGGAATGACCCCGCTGAATCTTTAAACTTTTTGAAACTTAGGATTCTAATAGTCTTTGATGAGTAGATCAAAAGCCTCAATGAGTACTAAGTCATAAAAACTCAAACTTTTAAGATATAGCCCTCTGAAGTTGGGAATCATGCTTGTCTTTAATTAAGAATAAACGTTTTTGTAGAACTTTTATTTTTGAACAACTATTTGTGTTCCCAAATACTTATATAATCGATTGCCACCACCATAAAAACTCAATTTTTTAATTATTTGGTAAGTTGTAGCACTTAAATCTTATTGTTACATCTTTTTAATTATAAACCAATTCAATTGTTTCATAGAACCAGCAATATTAAAAATAATAATAACCAAAAACCTGTTCTGAAAAATTATTTATCTACTGGTGAAAACCGCATTAAAATCGGTTCAGTAGTTTTTGAGATTATCAATAAAAGATATAGAGTATATAAGTTTTTAGCGCTCATTGATACTTTTGATCTACTCATCAAGGACTATCAGAATCCAAAGTTTTAAAGAGTTTGACAGACAGCTGTTTCTCATATGAATTTTTAAGTTATTTAGTTATTTGAAGTATATTACATACTACATAGTTTTCACAAAAATTGATTTTTGTACAATTAATTAAATTGTCCTATTAGTCCAGTCACCAGACAATTTCATATAGGGGTGGCGCAGTACTCCGTAATTTTTTTCAAGAAATCGGTGGATTTCGATGTATAGAACATGGCGATAACTTTTCCCCCTTCGAAGGGGGGTGCATAGGGGCTTACAAAGCTGTCTAAAATCAGTTATTTGGGAATAACACCGGAGCTGTCAGATTTAGGAAAAATAAGTCTAATAAATCTAAAATAGTGTTTTTAAAAATTATGTCCCTTGAATAGTTATTGAAATAGAGCCCGCGAAAAAATCATTTAGCGACGTCGCGGTCGAGTTTAGAGATTATGCCTAAAATGTAGAGTTATGTTCAACCGATGTGTTTAATATGTCTTTAATTTAATTTCAAAATGAAATTTTACGTTATAATATAGAAAAGAGTGCTCTAAATAGTGATCTACACACAATGTCGAAATCTCGAAAAATGTTTGAGTTATAAGCACTCAAAGTTCTAGGTATTACAAAAATTTAAAGAAAATTATTCATGTTTTTCGACGACTACAGAGAAGACCTTCGATGGGGAGGGGGGGTTAAAAAGTAATTGAAATCTTAAGCAAGGAACGGTGCAGGGAAAGAGCCTGGATAAGCATAGAGTAAAGGCAAGGTGTCTATCTCTCTCTGGAGCATTCGAAATAACATAGATGCGTCTCTCTCTTTTTTCTCACACACTTTTTTTTATTTTTTTATTTAAAAAACGCGATTTTTAATCATTCCGAAAATGTACAGATATCTTTGTAAATTAATAAAAATTTATGCTCAAAATTTTCATCTAATAGTCCGGACGTTAAGAGCGATATTTCGAGTAATCTGTGCACTTTTTGATAGAAGCATGAAATTTGGTATGATTGTATATTAAACCTTCCTCTACAAAACTAGAGACGGCGACATTTCAAAAACGCGTGTGGTCCCCATTTTAGGGGCAAAAATGTCTCCTCGGGTTTAGTTTTTCTTATTTATCTCGCAAATGGTTATTCGTACAAAAAAATAGAGGAGGTAAAAAATAATGTACATTAAATTATAAACAAAAGTTGTTATTATAAATTTTACGATTAGAGTTCAGCGTTGCCATTTAAATGGGGGTTAAAATTATGAGAAAATTCTCTCTGTCACATCACTTTGAAAAGTCCTGTCAAGTCTCGAAATTATGCAGCTCTCATAAGAATGCATATTAATTTATTTATTTAATATCTCTTATGCCCGGTATTATAAAGAAATTGCATGCAAGCAATTTGTTTCCATGCAAAGCAAACGCTATCTACTAGGAGTCAAATTGTCTTGATATTTTAAAGCTACAATCTGTGATTGGTTGTCATTTACATTTGACTCCTAGTAGATAGCGTTTGCAAATCGCAAATTTCCATGGAAACAAATTTGCTTGCATGCAATTTCTTTATAATACCGGGCATTAAACAATCCTACCAATGACCTTGAAATTTTGCAAGGATTTTTTAAATATAAATGTTATTTTTCTATGATGTCAACCTCCTTAAAGAAATTTAATACCAGTATCAAAGTATTTGAAATCTCTGATTTTAGAATAGTTGCAAATAATTTGTTTTCTATAACTACGTTCCTGAACAGACATACCTGTAGAAAGTAATTATTATGGTCCGGTAAACATAAATATTGATCCAGGTGTACCAAAATCAATTCCCGATATGAGGGAACGACGTCAGTGTTTGTATTATAAATCAATTACCATCACCGGCACTTTCGTGCGTTCAACCTCTAAATTATTAACTTATTTCTAGGTGCTTATATCTAATAGGTACCTATATATACTTTCAACGAAATTAAAATCGATTTATTCGTATAATAAAATATGATACATTGCGTTATTACTTACTGATAGGAGTTATCGTTTATAACTAGATATATCTAGTCCTAAATGCTGAATTATCGGTACCGACACACAGAATTTATTTAACGAGTCTTACATATACAGGGTGTTCGCGGGAACCGAGTGATCATTGCTAACTTTGTTATTATTGGAGCTAGAAGATCGGTTAAATTGACAAAGTATCAGTATTTTTTCCGGGATGAATAATGGCGGTGTCAAAAAAACAATTGAATGTCAAATTTCAGAGATATATTGAAATATAACATTTTTTTATATGGAACACCCTGTATATTCTTATTGAATTTTGTAGCTGAGGATATTCTCTTTATAAAAGTGTAATACATGTATGATGGTAAAATTTATAGAAAACAAGTTATAACAAGTATAAAATTAATAAAAAATATCGAAAAATAGTGTGCTATGAAGATTTAATAAAATACAAACAAATGATAAAAAAATTTAAAACAATAATTTCAGGTATTTGTGCCTTATTTCGCAGATTTTTAACATTTTTGAGCATTATTCATAAAAAAATATAATTAATTATAATAAATATTTTTTTTCGTTATCAACTAAAATCAAAAATATTTAAAATTTGCGAACAAATGACATAAAAACCTTAAACTATTGTTTTAAATGTATTAATCATTTGTTCTCAATTTATTAAAACTTCATAGCACACTGATTTTCGATATTTTTTATTAATTTTATACTTGTTTTAACTTGTTTTCTATCAATTTTACCATCATACATGTATTACACTTTTATAAAGAGAACATCCTCAGCTACAAAATTCAATAATAATATACAGAGTGTTCCATTTGAAAATATGTTATATTTCAATATATCTCTGAAATTTGACATTCAATTGTTTTTTTGACACCGCCATTATTCATCCCGGAAAAAATACTGATACTTTGCCCATTTAACCGATATTCTAGCTCCAATAATAACAAAGTTAGCAATGATCACTCGGTTCCCGCGAACACCCTGTATACGCCATGAGTTGAAATGACCGAACTACTAATTTTGACACATGCGGTTGATTTTAATACCATTTCGCCAATTTTCATTTGATTACGTTAAAATTTTAACACGTCAAAGAATATAGATAAATCTACCAATTTAATAAATTGCATTAAAATTTCACAAAAATTGTTTGTGTAATAGCATTTTGAATTTTGAAAATTGCTTAATTTTGGTTTAAAAGTCGATTTTTCTACATTTAAAACATAATTTTCGACGGGAATATCTTTATGATATATATTATAATTTAAAGTTTTTTGGTTCAGTTATGACCCATAGCTACATTCAGAATGATCTTTAGTTGAAATATTTGATTTAAAAAATATTTATACGAATTTGAATGTTTGCATATCGAAAAAACTTTTTTTGCAATATCGCAAAAACAAGAGTTGATTGAGCAAAATGGTGGTTAATTTTGGCTTCAGCGTGTCCAAATTACCCTTACAAAATTGCTATACACCCTGCAGCAAAATGGCTGTCAGCTAGTGTTATTTAGGCACAATTAATACTTTTCTCCAATATTAAACAAGAAAAAACATGAAATACGACCTAATAATAAAGAAAAACGGACAACAAAAAATATATAGGAATAAGGGTTTCCTTTATTTTGAGGTACGGAACCCTAAAAACAAATATCTTTTATAATTGATTTGCAAAAAGTTCAGTTATCAAATTTTCACAAAAATTTTCAAATAATATTTTTTTTTTAATTAGAGTTTATTTCTGGGAAACGTTGAATCAATTTAATATTTTGTTTATTTCCTTAGAATGCTAATGAGAACTTTCTCACGAATTGATATGTATTTGGTACCATTTTGAGATACCACCTACGAATCGTAATTATTAAATTTTATAATTAAGGGAAGAATCTTAGGAATCTAAGAAAAGGAGATTTTTATGATTTATTTTATTGACAATAATAAAATTTTTACATAAGTATTTTAATGTAAAGTACAATATTCAAAAAGTGTGAATATTTATTAGATATATTTCTTATTTAGGTGAAGTCAAAAATCAAATTTTAATTTAAAAAATCATATAAGTAATAGACCGGGAGCCAGGCTACATTCCGTTTAAAAAACCGTTAGGATTCATAAGAGTTGGTGATTTACATTCAAATAGCTAATTTTGGAGTTTTTGCATTTTTTTGATTTTTTTTAAATTTCTGGCAGCTAAAAAAATTAAAATAACAAAACGAATCAAATTGCCCTTTTTAGATAATTATTAAGAGCATTTGTAAAAAAAATTCAGCAAATTATCTTGTCCCCCACATAACTTTTATTTGCTTCGAAAACAGCTGTTTTTGGTGTTTCCGTGATATTTATGATATTTAACATAATTTTTTTAATAGAAAATGTGCATCAATCAAGCTGATTTTTTGTGGGTATTGAGTACTATATGTGAACATAACTTACGCATAATTACAGCTTTCTCGGTTAAACCAGAAAGCCACTGAAAATTTTGAAAATAAGATAAAATGACAATTTTATAAATGAAATTGAAAAGCCTTTATTACGAATATCTACAACGAAAATAACCTAAACTTAAAATCGAGTTAAATCATTTTGAAGCTAGACTCTTAAGGCTTTCAAATGACCCTAAGTTCATTATAATTGTTTAATTAGAATGCATGCTATAGCGAGTTGAAAAAACGTTAAAAATCGATGAAATATTCATGTCTTACGAGGGTAAAACGATCACCACCTCCAACCTGTGAACATTTAAAATTTTCTAATTACAGTTTTTGCTAACTAATGCGTATAATAACAACTGACTAAACTTTCATCAAAATTAAAAATGGTGCAACATCTATTTTTTTTTATAACTGGAAGGACTCCGTTATAATGCTCGTATCAAAAAATGTTCCGAGTTTTTTTTCAGGCAACCTTCAGAATTTCATTCTTTACATCTTTCTGAATGTAAATCACCAACTCTTATGAATCCTAACGGTTTTTCAAACGGAATGTAGCCTGGCTCCCGGTCTATAATTAGTATGCTATGAAAATTAATATTACATTAGAAAATAACATAATGGTACATATATACTTTCGGTTTTTCACAATTTTGAGGGGTTTAATGAAAAATAAACCATCAACATATATACACCATTTTAAAGTAGACATTTCAATGAAAAAAATGAGCCTAGATTGAATATTTGAATCGAAAAAAACACTAGAAAAGTTTTCCATGGAAGATTTTGGCTTTTTTCCCGAAAAATGTTAATACCTCAAAAACTACTTGTTTCTCAGATTCCAAAAAAATCATGCTTATTCAATGCAAAGAAAAGTATACTTATAAAAATTTCATGTGAATTAAATTATTTTTACGAGAGAAAAAAAAAACAAAAAAAAAAAAACGGTTTCCGCCATATTCTCGGAAGTTATGTTGAAAAATACCTTTTATAAAAGTTTTAGATTTTTTTATTGTCTACAACCTTTGTGTGTTACGTTTTCGACTAGGAGGTCATGTTTCGCCGAAAATCGCAAAAAACCACTTCCAACCCCTTAATAGCACCCCCATTTCACTATTTCACTTTATCTACTGTTTAATTTTTGTTTTTTCTCTTAATTATAACCTAAACTAAATTTTCCGAGTGGTCCTTGTCTGTTACTAATTTTTGTTTTTTAGCCTTCAAAATTCATTTTGGCACTAGCCTATAATGCAGTTGAGGTTTCTAGAATATTTACGATATTTAACTACTTATTTGTAGACGTAAAAAAATATATTGTAGAATAATTGTAAAATGGCACCGTGGTGTATCTCAAATCAGAGCACCTCGCTAACCGAATTGTCAATCTGCGGGAATAATATAGCTCACATTTTTGATGTCAAACAAAACAACCAAAAATATTATTAATTTTCATGTATTTTTATTCTACCGGGGGGGGTTTTTAAGACTTTTCAGTGGATTATTTCTAAAATAACGAATATTCAGAGAAAATTTTTCAGACAAAAGTTTTATGGCTTTGAAGGGGCTAAATATTGATATTAAGGCTTTACCTTTTAAAAGTCGCCATGATAGGTTTTCAGGTTCAAATTTTCTTTTTCAAATCTAAACCCATATTTTTTATTGCAGATTCGTAATTAACGAGGATAAATAAGTAACATTTGTCTGTAAATTTTTTTCTGAAAATGTCCATTTTTTATATGGATTAAAACAAACAGTAATTTCTGGATTTTCAATAATTTTTTACTCGAAAACTATTTTTTTTAATAATCGCAAGAGGTAAAAAGTGCTTAGAAATTAACAAGAATTATCGGAGATTTTTTATTTATTTGTAATTAGTTTTTTTTTTCTTTTAATTTCACAAAATTTCTTCAAAAACATTTTTTTGTAATTTATTAATAATAAATTTGAAAAAAATTCTCTGAGAATCTTTGTCTAAATATAAGCACTTCTTTTCTTTTGTAATATTTCTTATAAATAGGTAGTTTCTGAGCAAAAAAGAATTGAATATCCAGAAATTTGTTTTTGTTTTGCTCCATATCATAAAAAAACGGATATTTTCTGAAAAAATAATCCAGATAAAAACTGCCTTATTTTTCTCGTAAATTACGAATCTACAACAAAAAATATGGGTTTAGATTTGAAAAAGAAAAGTTGAACCTGAAAACCCATCATGGTGACCTTTTCAAGGTCAACCCATGTGGTCAGTATTAAGCCTTTTCAAATCCATGAAACTTTTGTCTGGAACATTTTCTCTGAAAATTCGTTATTTTAGAAATATTCCGCTGGAAAGTCCTTAAAAAAACACCCGGTATGTGAACCAGGAATATGGTTAAAAATCTGTAAAATACAACACTTTTAGCACTTGACCAAAAAAATTACAATTTTGAAAAAAAACATCCTCCGTTTTTATGTAATAACATTTATTTAAAAATAATGTTTTTACCAATGTTTGAGGTTCACATAGAATTGTAACAACTAACGCACTTTGAATCAAGTCGATTGATTAATTATTTTTTTTCTGTATCTATCCCGTAGATTTTAAGAAAGTAAGAAAATTGTATTTCAAGAAAAATTCCTCAAAACCAAAACACATCACAATATGCCAGTAAAATATTCACAATGTGTTCTATAACTTTTAAAATACTTCAAATTGTGTTCTGAAACTGTGGTAATATATTCTTGAATACAAAGTTTAACTATCGATTAAGCAAAAAAAATTTTTTTGAAAATCTTAACCATATAAAACAGGTTCCCCTCTGAATACATTCACTTTAATAATAGCCTGTAATACAAAAATCAATACAAATGTAATATTGGTAATATTTTATATTATATCACAGTGTATTCGTAGCAATTAATTTCCGCATTTTGCGATAACAGAGAGTTTTATTGTTTGTTTAAATGATAAACACCTGATATAATACTACACTCACCACACATGTCTGTTGACAAATACAACAAATAGTTACGTCATTTTGCTTATGCAATATTCAGCTATTCAGGAACTTACAGTTTTGTCTAATCTTACAGATAACTTACAATTTGTGTATGTTTTTATTTTTATGATAACGATATCTGACTTTGTATAAATACAGGATGTCCCATGTTAATCTATCACCTCTTTAATTTTTGTTATCTATCAATTAAATCAATAAATGTTTTAAATAAAAGTTGTTAAGTTTTGAAGACGGACTAAAATGGCGTTGTTATTTTTTTATTTTTTGGACGTTTTCAAGGTCAAATAGAGCCAACATTTTTTTTCTTCAAATGGAAATCTGTATTTTTTATAATGGTATCTTATTGTACGGAAAAAATAAGCAGCTTTTGATTTAAATATTTTTTTGTATGACCTCATTTTTATATAATATTTAATAAAATAATTTAAGATTTTAGATTTTTACTATTGTTTTACTCGAAAACCATTAACTTAAGAGGCAAAGTGTAAAAAAATATTTATTTTAATCTGATATAACTAGGAAAATCATATACATTTTTTTTTTTACTTTTTTTTACATTAAAGCAAAAAAAAATTTTTTTTAATTTAAAAAATATTAAATCATTTTCCTAGTTCTACCAAATCAAAATAAACATTTTTTATTTTTTGCATTTCTCCACTAAAATTGACGGTTACCGAGTAAAAAATTCATGAAAAATTATTTGAGACAAAAGCTACTTTTTTACATAAAATAAGGTGTCTCAATAAAAAATAAGCTTCAATTTGAAAAAAAATGTTGACTTTGAAGTCAAACAAAATTAATTAATAACGCCATTTTGGTTCCCCTTCAAAACCAAATCTATATCTATAAAAGAGTTTGTCCTTAACCACTCACTCACTCACTCACTCACTCATATATCAACATACAGCCCAAGCCCTTGGACATAGAAACGTGAAATTTCGTAGGTGCCTTCCTTTTATGATGTAAGCACCTACTAAGAAAGGATTTTTCGAATTCAACCCCTAAGGGGTTAAAACAGGGTGTCAAAGTTCATATAAAAAATATGTTTTTTTGTTCGTATTAATTGAAACATACTCTACAATATAAATAATGAAACAATTAATTCAGCATTTCCCAAAATTTAACCCCTAAATGTGTTAGGGGGGTGAAAAAATTTGTAAAATATTTTTTTTTGTATTCACCGAATGAAACGTGGCACAAGTAGGTACTCTACAAGACAAATATCAGTTATAAAGGTAAATTCAGGTAAAATAGTCATCTATTAAAATAATAATTTCGACATTTAATCCCTATAATAGCGGGGGTTAGTTTTTACAATTTTTAACTAAGATCCGAGAAAAAAAATTTTATACGTAATGAATAAAAATCAATATAAAAAAATGTTATATGTCATCCCCTATACCGTATGGAGGGTTCTAATTAGTTTCGAAGTTTGCGCGAGCGAAGCCGCGGGATTCCGCTAGTAACTTATATTTGAAACATTTTTTGATTTAATTGATATATATAACAAAAATTAGGAGGGTGATAAATTTAAATGGGGCACCCTGTATATAATATATTTTAAAATAAACGAATGGGACATTAATTTATCATTCTTTTTGAGGTATAAATACAGACTGAGGAAAAAATCAGACCCCCGAAAGAAATCGAGTTTAAGAGAAGCATGATGGCATACTGATCGTTAACTAATCATATAAAATGGAATGTATTACAAAAATATAGACATTTTATGGGGTTATCATATTTAATTACACTATACTATATTAGATAACATTCACTTTGTACATCGAACATAAATTTTAATACTAATAATAATTGTATGTACATTATAACGCAAATAGTTTTTATTTCTTATTAATATGCATAAGAGGAATATTTAATCGTTTTAAAATATAGAAAATCACAATAAATACATCCAAAATATGTAATTTTTAAAGGACCGCGCAGAATCCTTATGAGAAAGGGGTTTCGGTCAAACTCTTTGAAACTTTGGATTATAATAGTCCTTGATGAGTAGATCAAAAGTGTCAATGGGCACTAAGTCCTAAAAACTCAAACTTTTAAGATATAGCCCTCTGAAGTTGGGGATCATGATTGTCTTTAATTTGCAATAAATTTTTTTTAGAACCTTAATTTTCGCACAACTTTTTGTATGTGTTCCCAAAGACATCTATAATCGATTGCAATCATAAAAAAGTCAGCTTTTCAATTCATTGAGAAATGACAACACTTCTTATTGTTACGTTTTTTTAATTATAAACAAATCCTATTGTTTTATAATAAAAAATTGGTTTATAATAAAAAAAAAACGTAATAATAAGATTTAAGTACTGCCATTAGTTTAAGAGTTTAAAAGTTTACTTTTTTATGGTGACAATCGATTATATAAGTCTTTGGGAACACATACAAAAAGTTGTGGGAAAATTAGGGTTCTACAAATTTTTTTATTGCAAATTAAAGGCGAGCATGATCCCCAAATTTAGAGGGCTATATCTTAAAAGTTTGAGTTTTTAGGACTTAGTGCCTATTGACACTTTTAATCTACTCATCAAGGACTATCAGAATCCAAAGTTTCAAAGAGTTTGACCGAAACCCCTTTCCCATAAGGATTCTGCGGGGTCCTTTGACAGGTCCAAATTAATGTAAAATGCAAAGTATTATTTATTTAGTGCAAATTATTTATGTTTAGTGTTAGTGCAAACTATTTATTTAATGTGAGATAATTTGTTTTAAGTTCAATATATTTGTTTAATGTTGAATAAATAATTTTTCATTTGATAAGTGAAAACGATTAGATAAAAAAATGTTTATAATTAAAAAAAGTACTTGTAAATACAAGCCATTATATTTCTTTAATTCATGTCTATTGTTTATCCACTATTTACTATAACTATCAAAACAATGAAAAAGTGTGATTCAAATTTCGTGTACGAAACATTAAAAAGAAATTAAATGTTGTGTCTATAACGATTAAAACGATATAAAATTTTAACATAATTATGATGTTTGATATGTAAACATTTCATAAAGTTTTGATAACCTTAAATATTTGACATTACATAATCATTTTTATAAACGGAGACGTAAATATTTTTGTGTTGATTACTTATCATGATTTCATTTGAAATATTTATATTATATATATTTATTTTGTTTTATATAATCATTTAACTTATTAAATTAGTCTCTGTTCCATCAGAGTGAAAAGAAGCAGGCTACATTGGCTCAAAATATAAAAAATATAAATATGTATCGGTTATACCGACTTCCTATGTGACTTTAATAGTAATAAATATTTAATAAAAAATCGTAAGTTATTTTATTTTTAATGACCTTCTAATTATTTTTATTTTCTTATTCTAAATAAATGAATCTTATTAGGCTTGTATTTAAATACACTATTTTTTATTAATAAACACTTCTTATTTAATCGTATTCACTAATATACTGTATACAGAGTGTCCAAGATAAGCGTGCAATGCATGGGGATATCCTAAACGGTAAGAGATACAGATGTGGTTAAATGAGATGAATTATTTGTAAGAAAGGGGTGAGTATTATAAAATCAAAAAATATTAATAATTTTATGTGGTTCAGGCGGTATACCCAAAAAACTGAAAATTCGGAATTTCTTTAAATGACTATAACTTTTTTGGCAAAGTAGATAGGTACTTTTTGTTTGCGGTTTCTTAAGGCACTTTTTTGAGTAGAATTGTTTGGTGTATTTAGAATTTTTATATCACTTTTAGTTTCCGAGTTACAAGCCCTAACTTTAGTTTTTCTTATGGGCCGCCAAGTTGGCTATATCATATTTGAACGTGTTTTTTACTCTTCTTTACAACGATATATTACATGACATACTTATTATAGAAAATAAGTCGAAATACTAAATATTGTTGATATTTATAAAGTATTTTATTACAAACATTTAAGTAAGCCATGAAAAACAAAAATTGTTAAACAAAAATCGCAATAACAACAATGAAAATAACAAATGCATATTTAAAAACAATAAACTATTACAAAAAAAAGGTTTTTACTTTTTTTTAATAATAAGTATGGCATGTGACATATCATTGTAAAGTAGAGTAAAAAACACGTTCGAATATGATATAGCCAACTTGGCGGCCCATAAGAAAAACTAAAGTTAGGGCTTGTAACTCGGAAACTAAAAGTGATATAAAAATTCTAAATACACCAAACAATTCTACTCAAAAAAGTGCCTTAAGAAACCGCAAACAAAAAGTACCTATCTACTTTGCCAAAAAAGTTATAGTCATTTAAAGAAATTCCGAATTTTCAGTTTTTTGGGTATACCGCCTGAACCACATAAAATTATTAATATTTTTTGCTGTTGTAATACTCACCCCTTTCTTACAAATAATTCATCTCATTTAACCACATCTGCATCTCTTACCGTTTAGGATATCCCCATGCATTGCACGCTTATCTTGGACACCCTGTATAATATATTATATTATATTATAAATATACTGTACGAAAAATGATTTAACATTAAAAAAATATATTGAACTTAAAATAAATTAAATTACTTTAATATAAATAGTTTCAACTAAAAATAAATACTTTGGACTAAAAAAATAATACTTTTGGACCTGTCAAAATAAAAAATTAAATATTTTTTATGTATTTGCGATTATCTATATTTTAACCAACCTAAAAACTAACCTCCCTCCTTTCGCTCCAATAGATTTAATATTTTTAATATGATTTTTGTGATTTTCTATACTTTAAAACGATTTAATATTCGCTTATGCGTTGAAAAGTATTAAAATTTATGTTCGCGTTTATAAATTGTATACTATAAAATTTTAAGTTCAAAGTATTAAAATTTATGTTTGATGTATTAGGTGCATACTATATAATATATAAAGTAATAAATTATAACTCATCTTATTATATGGACATAAAGCTTGTTTCGAGTTACACGAAAAAAACAAACCTGAAGAATTATAGTTTTTCCCTGTACATCCCGGATAGTAAGTAACAACCTTATATCATTACAAATTATTTAGTACAGTCTGAAATCGTGTAATAATGTTTGCAGATACTCAATATAAATTGATGGATAAACTGCAAACATCACAGCCTAAAATTATATTATTACAGTTTTAGATAGTAAAAAATATTTTATAATAATAGGTTGTCGTTTACTATCGGGGATGTACAGGGAAAAAATCTCATTCTTTAGGTTATTCTTTTTTTTCGTGTATTAATGTTTTTGATGCGTTTAGAAAAAATATATTTGTGATTATTTATTATATTTATTTGTATTGGAAAAAGTTATTTGGCGTTTGATTCCTTTCAACCAGGAATGTTTATCAGGAAGTGTTTTTTTTTAAATTATATATAATATTTTTTTAATACTAATTTTGAATTAAACTACCTGTATTAAAAACATAAAAAAATGTTATTTTTTTGGGTTGATACATCATTATTAGTTCGTAACTGAAGATTTTAATAAAAATTTTTCATAGCGATTTATATATTTTTATGTAATGTTGACTTCAGTGAACATTTTGAGAAAAAGAGAAAAATTTTGAATGTTAATTTTTTATTTAAACTAAAAAATGTACCTACACCTTAACCACAATAAAATACGTGTCGAGTGACATTGTTTTATTGTGGTTAAGGTGTACATTTTTTAGTTTTAGTGACTAAGAAACCACAGTTTGTCCGTTTTTGTTGTACCTAGTTATTTTTTTTATTTTTTATAGAAATTGTGTTTCATTCAAATTGAATGAAAATTTTTGAAATGATACTTTGTATGATACTGTTCAAAAGTTATTATTTATTATTGTTACAACTTGATTCTATGTGCCATTTTTAAACTGCAAGTGCTTTTTGATATTTAGTAATAAAATAACTGGAGATTTTTAAGTTGTCATGAATTTTTTATTCGGAAATCACCAATTTGAGGCAAAATCTACAAAAACAAAAAATGTCTGTTTTGAGTAATTAAAACAGTCGAGAAGTATATTATTTTTTTTCTAAAATAAAATAATAGTCCATAAATTTTAGTTTTTACTTTTTCTCTTAAATTGCTGGTTTCCTAGTAAAACTATATTATTTATTTAAATAGTTATATTATTTATTAAACATCATTGTCAACTTTTGATTAATGCATCATACAAAGCATTATTTTCTCTTTGTAAAATTTAAATAAACTTTAAACAATAATTAGTTTTTTTTTCATTCTAATACATTTTCTTATAACATGCTATAATATTATTTGGTTGGACGGAGGAATAAGGGAGGTTATAACAACAAAAAGTTCTGAGTGATTGATTCATCAACGCCCAGCCCAAACTCCTGAACTTAGAAACGTGAAATGTTAGGGGTGTCTTTATTTTATTTCGTGTAAGAAGAAATTTTATGAAATTCAAATCCTAAAAAGGGAGAAGAACATTTTTTTTGATATGATTATCTACATAACTATAACTGCTTCTTATAATACAAAAATTAATTTCAGACAAAATATTGTTGTAAAACTACACACAGGTAGAAAGGTTACTTGAGCCAAGTAAATCTTGTTTTGTATATAACGAAAACAATATTTTCTTAAGATATGAAATATATTCTTAAACCAACTATACTATTCTTGGACGAAGAAATAATTTAGTTGGATTAAGAGTACTTTCGTATAAACCCTTTGTCGTCTGGCGGTACTTGTAAGTACCGGCATATTTATGCCACTATATAAATTATAAAGAGACGTAAACATACCTAATAACCGTTTGGTACTTAAATTAATTACTATATATTGTAATAAAATTATTTGTTTTGCAGTTGGCAACAATAAGTTTATACAATCTTACATTCAAATATAAATATAAATTATTATATAAAATTATAATTTTTTTATTTTCATTATGTTCAGGTAACAAAGGGTTAAGAAAATATTGTTTTCGTTATATACAAAACAAGATTTTCTTGGTCCAATACAGTTTTTTTGTGTGCACGTAGGTCTAGAGATTTTTCTATGTTCAATTCTAATTGAAGTAAAAATATTGTTTCTTGTTAACAGTATACAAATGGTATCCGATTTTACAAATTATATATGTATTTTATATATTTAAGAACTCTGGTGTGGCAAGAGGTATCAAGTTGAACTTAATATCAAATACTAAGGTCTACAGCCTCGTAGTCCTGTAAAAATATGTGTCTAGCTCAATGCATTAAAATAGATACGGGCCTTCAAAGCTTATTTTAATTGACTTATCAGAATCTATTTGCTCATGAATGTAAAATGTTTACAAAAATGAAAACAACGCGAGCCGTTATAGTAATACAGGGTGGCCCAAGTAAAACGAAACGGGCGCGCTTTTGGGCATTTAAAATATGATTTTGAAAAAAAGCTCGAACACGTCGATTTTGCTTTAAAGGAGGACATCTTTTGCTATAAAATTTTTGACAGAATCTTTTCAACTCTCAGCGCTATGAGCACAACCCTTAAAATTTTAAATAGCATGATAAGGCAAGTGATACCTCATTTGAAATGTATATTAGTCAAGTTATTTACATTTTAAATTCCATAAATGCAATGATTTTCTGATCAAAAAAACAATATTTACAACTAAAATTCTAAACAAAGTAGGCTTATTTTCTTATCAAAAAATTAAAAACCATCTAATTTGGACATTTATTCAATTAATTAAAGTTTTGGATGTTGGTAATTTTTTTAATTATATTGATTTCGCACAGAGGGTTGAAAAGATTCTTGCAAAAATCAAAAGATGTTCCCCTTTAAAGCAAAATCGACGTGTTGTATATGAAAAAGTGATACGGTGGCCACAGCTGTTTATTAATAAAACAAAATTACATTTGATTAATTAATGAAAGCAATTAATTAACACACAAGAATGAATTATTTGAATGTAGAAATAATCATCTTTTTCTGGTCCAAAGTAAATAAAGTAATAATTTATTTGATGAATTTTGAAAACTATATGACATTTATGTTGTATCTATGACATATATTTTGTTTAAATCTTCAAAAAAACGTGCGTCACACATAATATTATAGCGAGTGTCGACATCTGTCACGAGTACTGATTCTTTAAATAAATAAAAATAATCTACGGTCGAACACATATAATAACATCAAAATTATCGATTCAAACATTGCTGTATATACAAGGTGCTCACAAACACCCACTAACGCTTATTTTAGTGCTCTGTAGCGAAAGCTTATGACATCAACATTGTGTCCGGTATCATAAAGGGGGTTGCAAATTTGCAAGCTAGCAAGCACTCACAAATGAGGTGTTAATTTTGTAATAGAATCTATGGATTTGCTATGGAGTTTAGAACAGTGATACTTCAACGTATTGTAACACAGTTGGTGCAGACTCTGACAGTATAAAATAATTTTCATAATATCACCACTGTTTTAATACCTTTTGTGTTTACATGCAACGCGTGTGCGAAACTTGTCAAAGTCTTCAGAAAACTCTAAGAGAACTGTCATATAAGTTTGATATCTCATTTAAAAGTGCTTGCTAGCTTGTAAATTTTCTAGCCCCTTTGTGATACCGGACAATAGTCTTCTATTTATTGAATCGCTTGACATAGAGCTTTCGTATAATTATATCAGGGTGGCCAATATTTCTTTGGAACAAATTTCCCTGACTTTTCCCGGTTTTCCAGGAGAATTTTTACCGTTTTTCCCTGTTTTTTATTTAACATTTAGATACAAACGTAAAAAAAGGTCACATAGTTTCGTTTAAATTTTAATAGATAACTGTTCAAATATTTGCGAGAATTTGTGCGGTTTTTGCATTTTTATGAAAAATTCCCTGACTTCCAACCAAATTCCCTGAATTTTCCCTGTTTTCCAGAAACTGGCCATCCTGTATATACAGTACCTTCCAAAAGTTCCGGACCACCTAAATAATTTTTGAATTGTTTGAAATATAGAATTGAAATATACAGGGTGAGTCATATCAGGTGGAACAAACTTAAACCGTTGATTGAGAAAAATATTTCAAGCAAAAAAGTTCACATAAACATGTGTCCGGAAACTCTTCGTGAAGGAGCTACAGAGTCCCAAAGATTTTGACTAAAATGAGTTTTTTTTTAATATCTGGAGAACCCATTGTGATACAGCAATGAAAATTTATACCTGGATTAGTAATAATACGTGTTATCGATTTCCAGTATCAAATAATGGTTATTTAGTCCAGGGATGTATGGAGCCTGTGGGCCCTCTGATTTTTATCTAGTATTTTTTTGTTCATCACATTTTTCTTATGTTTGGTATTTTTATAAGGTCATATGATACAAAATACACATAAATATACTTTGTTAAGTTGTCATAAGATCAACCGTTTACGAGAAATACGATGGGGAAGATAGTTTTGCAGAATTTAACTTAATACGGATGCTAAAAATTACACAAAATAAATTTATTTTCTTGTTCTATAATTAAAAACAAGAATAAAGTTGTATGTAAATATACCTACAAAAATGCATCATTAACAACAGATAACAGTTTTTAGTTTCGTTTTTTTAGTCAATTAATAAAGCACGAATTAAAGTTATAAAACTGGGTATAATTCTATGGGGAGTCATATTAAGAGGAATATTTACGCTAACTATTTTTCTTATTTTTAGTACTAGAACAAGAATATAAATTTATTTTGTGTAATTTCTAGCATCCGTATTAAGTTAAATTCTGCAAAATTATCTTCCACATCGTATTTCTCGTAATCGGTTGATCTTATGACAACTTAACAATGTAAATTTATGTGTATTTTGTATCATATGACCTTATAGAAATACCAAATATATGAAAAAAGTGAAGAACAAAAAAATAATAAATAAAAATCAGAGGGCCCACAGGCCCCATAAATCCCTGGTCTAAATAACCATTGTTTGATACTGGAAATCGATAACTCGTGTTATTACTAATCCAGGTATTAATTTTCATTGCTGTATCACAATGGGTTCTCCAGATATTAAATAAAAACCAATTTTAGTCAAAATCTTTGGGAGTCTGTAGCTCTCTCACGAAGAGTTTCCGGACACATGTTTATATGAACTTTTTTGCTTGAAATATTTTTCTCATTCAACGGTTTAAGTTTGTTCCACCTGATATGACTCATCCTGTATAGGGTTACAATAGGGTCACAAAGTGAATTATTTAACCACACACCTCTTTCCAGGGAGCCAAGAAATTTTAAATAGCACGTTGGGTTGAGTGAGAGTTCATTCGAAAGGGCTTATCAAGACAAAACCAACGCAAGGTCGCCGAGATCTCTATGATTTATTTTTTCCGAAATGTTATGATAATTTGAACGTTTCTTTTGCGAGAATAGGTTAAATGCATTTTAAAAAATGTTCTAAAAAACAGATCAAAAAAACTGACGTTTATCAGCAAGTCGTGTCATCATTGTGTCACAAAAACTCTTATGTTTATTTTAATTTTTTTTATATAGAACATGACTACTTTATTTTTATGTAAATGACATTTATTAGTTCACTGTGACATCATTGAAACTAAACTCGACCGAATAACAGATTTTTTTTAATCTTTTGATGTTGAAAATAAAATATTAATATCTAAAATTTTTTGGTGAAAACCGCATTAAAATCGGTTCAGAATTTTTCGAATTTACTCTGTAGATAATATGTAGAAAAATATAACTTTTTTTTATTTATAGAGCTAAAAATTTACTTATAATAATTTTTATTATCAGTTGTTTTTAATAAAATGCAAAAAGAAAAAATGAATTTCTTTTATCTGAAAAATACTCAAATTAACAAGTAAATTACTTTATTTAAAAATAGAAATATATGTACTATTATATATGGTACATTAAGATAAATTATATAATGTTATATATTTAAATATCACTTGAAAGTCTTTAACTAACTGCAGCTAAGTCTCTACATAACTTGAAATAGTTGAAACTTTAAAAATAGTAACTTCTTAAATAAGACTAAAATAGACATAAGTCGAGTGGCAAGTGATTTAAGGTTATTTTAAAATTTAAATACATATTTACTTCCTGTATATATTGTAAGTTTGGATAAAAAACTCCCCTTTTTAATGACATTCTATATAACTACGAGTACAAATCATACATTTAGAGAATATTCTTAAAATGTATAAAGTACGAAATAGGAAACTTGACTTTTGAAAAGTTTCAAAACAATGTTTTGTGATCAATTTATCACGAAAAATATAATTTGAGTACAAGAAGAATGAAACTACATGGAACAAAGTAAATTTTGTCAAGAATTAAAAAAAAAACAAATAAAACGGGCAAGTCCTTGTTGGGCACGCACATGATAGGGTTCCGTAGTCATTCTCACTACGATTTATAAAAAAATAGTTTTTTTTTTAATTTTCGTGACCGAAGGGTTAAAATCAAAAAGTCATTTGGCTTTTATTATTATTGCATTTTAAGAGATCTATCAAATGACACCCCACTTAATGGGGTAAATGAAAAAAATGTGACTTCACTTTTCAATCTATGATAGGGGGGTCCAAAATATTTTTGACAATGTTCGTTATAATTTTCAGTGAAAGTACTAATTAAAAGCTACATTCTGAATTTTTTTCAGATTTTTTGAATCGATAGTTTAGAAAATAGAGGGGGGGGGGACGCTCTGACAGCGACATTAAAAAGCAAATATTTAGTGACTGAAGGGTTGAAATTAAAAAGTTATCTGACATTTTTTATTGTATTTTAGGAGACCTATAAAATGACACCCCACTCAATGGGGTAAGTGGGGAAAAAAATGAGAGTTCACTTTTCAGTCTATAGAAGGGGGGTCCAAAATATTTTTGACAATGTTCGTTATAATTTTCAGTGAAAGTACTAATTAAAAGCTACATTCTGAATTTTTTTCAGATTTTTTAAAATTGATAGTTTAGAAAATAGAGGGGGGGGCGCTTTTTTTAACGACTTTGGAGAGCAAATACATCGTGATTAAAGGGTTAAAATCAAAAAGTTCTAATACATTTTTTGTTGCATTTTAGGAGACCTTTCTAATGACACCCCACTCAATGGAGTAGGTGAAATTTTTTTTTTTGAAAACACTTTTCATTTTATGGAAAGGGGGCCTAAAAATTTTTTTTTTACAAAAATCTTATCATTTCTGTTTTTGGGTCATTAATCTACGACCGTATACCAAATTTCATCTTATTATCTCAAAATTTTTGAAGACGGACGGACATGGAGAAATTATAAAGGTTCCTAGTTTTCTACGGAACCCTAAAAAAGTGGTACGATATTGGCTAACTTCCCCTATCTAATTTGAAATAAATAATTTTTGTTGCCAATTTTAGGTAGGTAGTTACTTAATCCTTTGTTGCCGGATGTTTTTTTTTTTTAAATTCTGTATGCTTGTTGTATCCATGTAAAACCACTAGGAAACTAGAAAAAAATTATTTGATAAGTGGTTTCACTGTGATACTACTAGTCAACAAAGGGTTAAACAAATAATCAAATTAACAATTGAAAATTGTATTACTTATTTAATGAATTAAATTTTTTCAGCTTAATCTTTTGGTGAAAATATGTAGATCATTCTCTCTTTTTTTTTAATCAAAACTTTTTGATAATTTGTAGCAACTTTAACGTTTACCAACTGTGATTATTGCAGTAAAAGATTACTGCTTTGTTAAATTGTACAGATTTGGATGAACTTGTGTTAATTATTAATTATTATTATGTGCCTTATGGCAGTGGCGTAGATAGCTTTTTTGCGATGGGGAAGGGGGAGGGGGGATTTGCCGAATTTTTGACCTTTTTTTTAGACATTATCAATAGGCTATTTGACTAATTTTAGAAAATATTTTTAAATTATTCTTTATTACATAATAAGCACACTACATTGATATTTCGGGGAGATCTACTGTATTATCAATAAAAATCAATGTTAAAGTTTAAATTTCCAAAACTGCTTCAGAAACGCTGTTTCTATCATGGCGCTGGTCATATGGCGCGTGTGACGTCACACGCATGTAAATAAGTCATTACCTTAATAAAACAGTGCAGCTGAAGTGAATTTCATCTTCAAATTTAGTGGATAGAATGGTGTGTAGATGGTGTGTAATGCCACAATGTATAAATACGTCTATAAAAAGTCCACACAAACTGTTTGTTTCTGTTCCAAAGAATCCCAAAAGTCGAAAAATGTGGTTACAATAATTGAAAAGATCCAACGAGTATTTTATTGAATACAAATGTTTTTATGTGTGAAGATCACTTTGATATAAGTAACATTTAACTAGATAGTAGCTAAAAATATCGGTTCTTATAAAACGAAATAACATCTTTTCTGAATAACTATACACGTGATTTTTGACAATTCTGACAGCGGCCACCCGTACACTCCGTATTAACCAACATCTTTAATAGGTACCTAACCTCTTAATATGGTTTAATCTTGCAGCATATAGGATTTCAAATGTTTCATGTGGTACTTACACTGCTGTTTTCACATTTTTAAGTTCCGCAGCATAGTAATCAGCGTTATTCTTAAAAAAAAGTGCAACCATAAAAGCGTCTACCTTAGATAGGTTGCTATAATCAGCTCGCATACAATTTAATTCCATTTTGAAATTCGAAACGAATATTTATGCCACTAGTAATAAAATTTATCTAAAAACTGCTTCAAAAATTGCTGAAAAATCGAATATAATACTTTGATACAATACACAGAAAGCATAAAACGCGAACTCAACATACGTGTGACGTCACTAGAGTTGCAACCAATCACATAGCGTTCCCGTCATAGATAAAATTTCAAAAATTATTATATATTTTTTTCGTGTAATTTGCAAAAAATATACATAATTTATTTTAAAATAAAGTGAAATATGTTCTTTTATGCTATTATCTGATAGGATGACCACAATTTGTAGTATATTTTCAATGTTGTCAAATAGCCTATTGTGATATATCATTTTTTTTTTCATTTAGCCGTTCTTTCCATATATATATATGTTCGCAACGCAGGAGCACTTTGTTTCAGTCTCATGGGGGGGGGGGATATCACAGTATTTTATTATATTTTCCATTATGCAAAGTACAAAAATTGATCCTCTTAATCCCCCTCCCTATCTACGCCACTGCATTATGGTCTTCAACAAGGAAACATTCTAAAAATTTGCTATGTAGCAAAACAAAGTACAATTATACCATATTAATTTAATTAATTAATTGAAACTAATTTCGGTTAGTATAATTGTTTTTTCGTTATTGAGTCAATAAAAAATTCTTAATCAATATACTTTGCTATTACAGTAAAATTTGGATAACTGGAATCTCAAGGAACCAGTTATTTTATCCCACTTAAAGAGGTGTGTCTCATTTACCCAGTTATAGAGGTGCAAATGTAGAAGTGACGGAACCTCAGTATGGATTCTAGTTATAGAAGTTTTCCACTTATCCAAGTCCCACTTAATAATGTTTCACTGTACTATTCATATATACTTACAGGTATTATAAAAAATAACTCGCTGTCTAAAAACTTCAAGAGAAGCTAAAAGACAAAAAAAAAATAAATAAAAATTTACGTAAATATAGGAGTAGGGTTGCCTTATATTTACGGATCCTTACAAAAGGATGGGAAGTAGGGTCGAAAACAGTAATTTTTAAATGAATTTATTGACTTTAGTGAACAGGCGTCTTGTTTTTTTTTTAACATTTTGCCCCAATAACCCGATAATCCTAAATGCCAAATTTATATTTACGTAATTTTTATAGTACATTGTTGTTACGTAAAAGCACAAAATAAGAAAAAAGTAGTAATGTGAATGTTTTTTTTCGCATATTTAAATTTGTACTTTGTCTCACTATTTATTATATGCAAATTATTTCTTATCGAGGTGGCTTCAAATTTTACGAAACCAGATCAAAACAAGATTGTCAATTGTAAAATACGTCAGTGAGATAAATCGAGTCCTACTTAACCATAAGCGTCCAAAAAAATTTTTAAGGTGCCATAATATTGTGATAACTTCTTTTCACAAATAAAAAATTTCATATTACACGCATTGTACAACCAAAAATAAATTTTTACTATCAAATAATGCTTAAACTTTAGATATTCAACCTGGAGGTGGGGGGTAAAAAATATGGAAAAATAACACGTTACTATTGGGTTGCCTTATATTAGGTTAGATTATGTTATTACTCCCTCCCCCCTCACTGGTTACGCCACTGTCAGTAAAATTTTATTTTCATAAATATATGTATTCATTTTAATAAGAGATTTTTGGTTATTTCATTTTTTATTCTAAAGGGGAAGAGGTGATCTGCAGACCTTTCTACTAATAATTATTAAATTTTATAAAATTGTGGTGTAGGTAAATCAAAATTTAATAGATATTCGATTTTTAATACTTTAAATTAAATCTATTAAAAATTCAATTTCATTCGAAAAATAAATTGGCATAAATAAACATCCGTTTTCAAAGAGTAGATTTTCTTCCGGGACAAAAAATAATCTAAAATATAAAATTTCACCCTTTTACGACTTTACAGTGGCTACAGACCGACAGACACAGGTGAACATCATAACGAAAATAGTCAGAGTGGATTCAGAGAAGTTCAAAATAGATAATTCCATCAAAATCCGGATATCGAAAAAAATCGACTTCACAATACTTACTAACCTAACACATATCACCGCATAAAAAAATAATAATAATTGAAACAATTTTTTTGATGGCACCCCCCCCCCCCTTTTCCAAAAAAAAAATATCAGGTACTATATATGTATTTATGTATGTCCTTTTTAAGATAAAATGTAATAATAATAATAAATATGAATATTTTTGATAAAATTCTTACCTTTATTATAAACTGATAGGTAGATTTTATATAAAATCACTAAATATTAGATAGTTATTGAAACTACACTAGATAGTCACACATGTGAACATTAATATTCGATAAAAACACGACTATAACTTGAATGCACACGCGCCTCACTGACAGTTTGTGTTGTGTGTAAAGTATCTCCTACTCCCCACTCTTCATTCTATGTAATACTCCGCTAGTTCCGAATAATGTATAACACATACTATGATAGACATTACATGGTATTGGTGTATACATATTTAACTAAATATTATACAGGATTAGTCGAAAGTTAGTACCGTGTGATTCATTTGCGTATATTTTTTTGTACCGTCACAGTGGTTGCATGAAGAAAAATTGAGTCGATTTTTAATAAAATTACATTTGCCGATTAAAAATTTCAATTTTGTATCAAAAAATACTATCAGTCAACTACAAGTAACTTCTACAATTTCCATTGTAATTTTACTTCCATGTTCGAAGAAATGGAAGTATTGTAATACCGTCAAAAAATCATGTCCGAAAAAATAGCAGATTCTGATTGTACTAACATCAAAACGTAAAGAAAAGTTAATTTTCGCATGGCGGCTGTGCGTGTGTCTGTTTGTCTGTGTGTCTGGATGTAGAATTTTCTTCCGTGTACGATAACTACTGTAGATATGCACCGATTTGAATTATTTTTGGGGAAAATGTTTGCCTCAGTGAGTACTCCAGACCTATTGATTTTGGTGCTAATCGGATTAGGGGTTTCCGAAATATTCGAAATTTTGTACCTATTATCGTCTAAAAAGTGAGTATTATCTCACCAATTTTGATAATACTTGGTACACTTGTAGTTCAAACCACCCTCAAAATTTTAATTTTAAATACTAATAAATTCATGTTGCCATGGAAACAATCGCAGTTAAATTCAAATGTCAGATAATTATTATTTTACAAAAATGTCAATTCTACAACTGACATTAGATTAGAATATTAGAAAACTAATATTTATAATACAAAGGTGAGTTTTATATTAACAATTATCTATTGTAAAAGATATTATAGAACATGGAAGTCATGTATGGTTCTCCATACCGATATTTTATAATACGCTATTTAAAAAAAAGATGTGGGTGTTGCCGTGCAACCCACTTGATACAACTCAAAAAATATCCTTGTCAATCGATTCGTAAATCAATCCTGAGTCCAACGAAGTACATGAAGCCATACATAAAAAAATTGTAGGGGGTGGGGTCTTGACCGGAAAAATTCCTAAAATGGACTCAACTAGAATCACAGACCTACCATTTAGCGAAAACACTAGGTCTCTAGGTGGTCAGGGAGCCGATATCTCGTGATGGAAGACATACGGACGGACGGAAAATCTAACATACAGTGGTGCCTCGCATAACGAACTTAATTCATTCCAGAAGCAAGTTCGTTAAGTGAAACGCGTTTTCCCATAACAATACATGTTAAAAAATTTAATTCGTTCTGTAGCATAAAATATGGTACTGTCAAATAAAAAAGATTGTACACACGTTTTTTATTTTTTAGTCAGAATCAGATTTAAGAGAGTCTACCGAGGCTTGCAGGGTCAAATCCTCTTTCTCATTATTTCTTGTTTCATTTCAACAGAAATCACCTTCCTGCTTTTTTTAGAACTCATAATATAGACACACAAAATTACGTTTATTAAAACAATTAGGTGTGTGAGTTAAGCACAGAATAGAACGACTGACGCACGTTGATGCATGTTCATGCAAGTTTGAGCATTGAATGCGTGCAACCTTGGAAGTTCGGGCGACTTCGTGATACGTAGGAACGTTCGGGCGGTAATAAATTAAACACGATGCAGTTCGTTGAGCGAAGCGAGGTTTGTTGTGTGAGTCGCGCAATGAACGAACAAAAAGTTCCTTGTGCGCAGCGTTCGTTATGCGAGGCACCACTGTATAAGCACTACCACTTCGTGGGTTGCGCTAAAAATCGGCAATGAAATCGGTTTTTCCAGGTTATTTTTAAAATAAATCAGATAAGGTGCTATTTTAACCTCAAATTCGAAGCGCCTCTAAATATACAGGGTGATTCAGCACTGTCGTGCCAAACTTGAACAGTAGATTAAGAAAAATATTTTAAGCAAAAAACTTCCAATAAACATGTGTCCGGAAATTTTTCTTTAGGGAACTACAGGCCTCCAAAGATTTTACTAAAAATGAGTTTTAATTTAATATCTAGAGAACCTGTTGTGATAGAATTATGAAATTTAGTATTTGGTTTAGTAATAATATGTGTTATCGATTTCTAATATTAACCAATTATATTTTAGGCCAAGGCTGTATGGGGCCAGTAGGCCCATCGATTTTGATCTGGTAATTGTTTGTTCCTTAATTTTTTTCCTGAGTTGGTACTTTTATAAGATTATATGACACAAAATACACAAAAACATACTTTGCTTGTTTATCATAGGATAAACCGTTTTCGAAAAATATCGATGGAAAAGAAAGCATGCAGAATTAACCTTAATACGGATGCTTGAAATTATAAAAAATAAATTTATATTCTTCTTTCACGATAACAAATAAGACAAAAAGTAAATATAAATATACCTCCGAAAATACATCCATATCAACAAATAGCCATTTTTAGTTTGTTTTTTTAGTCATGTTAATAAAGTTCATGTAACAGTAAAAGAACTGGCTATAGATCTTACAGGATTCATATTAGGAGGTTTATTTATATGAAGTTTATTCTTACCGTTAATCATAGAAAAAGAATATAAATTTATTTTTTGTAATTTCAAACATCCGTATTAAGTTAATTTCTGCAAGCTTTCTTTTCCATCGATATTTCTCGAAAACTGTTTATCCTATGATAAACAAGCACAGTATGTTTTTGTGTATTTTGTGTCATATAATCTTATAAAAGTACCAACTCAGGAAAAAAATTAAGGAACAAACACTTACTAGATCAAAATTGATGGGCCCACTGGCCCCATACAGCCCTGGCCTAAAATATAATTGGTTAATATTAGAAATCGAAAACACATATTATTACTAAACTAAATACTAAATTTCATAATTCTATCACAAAGGATTCTCTAGATATTTTAAACTCATTTTTAGTAAAATCTTTGGAAGCCTGTAGTTCCCTAAGGCCATCCGCACACGGGTCGACTGTTTTGCAACGAGAATCTCAAACCAGTTGCGCAAGCGACCGTTTGGTGACTTTGCACGTGTAGTGTAATGGCCCACCGCACACGGCGCAACTGAAACAAAACTGATTTGAAATCAGTTTCCAACTGGTCTCATGCGACTGTGCTTGCAGGTCGAATTTCAGTTTCAGTTGCGTGGTTGCATACTGTTTAAATTTTCATTATTGTAAAAATAAAGTTTATTAACAATTAAAATTATTATTATTCATTGTTGTCACTTATTTACTTCATTCCAAATGAAGTGAACATGTGGTGAACATTAAATTCGTCGAGAATGTGGAGAATCGTGCAGTTTTATATAATTACAACCTATCTGGATATTCGAGAAAAGACAAAACAGAAAAAGCAGAGCACGAGGTAGCAGCCCAAATAAACATGACAGGTATATTGTACCTAGATATAAACTTTATATATTTATTATGTAATATAACATGTTTGATTTTATTTATAATTATAATTACATACATAATAGTATTAAAATATTAAGATTCAGTCGCGCTCGTGTGCGGTGCGAGGAAATAAATCGATTGCAAACCAGTTACAAAATAGTCGCTTGCGCAACTGATTTGAGATTCTCGTTGCGAAACAGTTGCCTCGTGTGCGGAGGGCCTAAGGAATATTTTCCGGACACATGTTTATTGGAAGTTTTTTGCTTAAAATATTTTTTTCAATCTACTGTTCAAGTTTGGCATGACAGTGCTGAATCACCCTGTATTTCCATACATACACAGCAGAAGAAAAAAATGTAAATAAAAGTAATATTAAAATATCATTTATCACCGTGGTAACGTATGAAACAAGTGTAATTAAGTCAAAATATTTCATTGGCTAGTTTATCAGATAAATAGGCCGAAGTGAGCTTAAGCGATTTTAAAAACTTGGACCGTGAGCGTGCGTGATCGTGAGTCAACCTTAGCAAACATAGTTGACTGTTCGTGAGTACATTTTACTCGTGCTTGAGAGATAATTTTTAACGCAACTCACGAAGTGGTAGCGCTTATATGCTCGATTTTCTGTCTGTCCGTCTGTCTGTCTTCCACCGCGAGATCTCGGCCCCCTGACCACCTAGAGACTTCAAATTTTTGCTAAATGGTTGATCTGTGGTTTTAGTTGAGCCCGTTTTAGGAATTTTTCCGGTCATGACCCTCCATCCGGCTACGAACAGGCATAATGTCCATTTTTCATACAACATTTTTCATATATGGCTTCATGTACCTCGTTGGACTCGGATTTGATTCACGAATCGATTGGCAAGGGTATTTTTTGAGTTGTGTCAATCAAGTGGATTGCGCGGCAACACCCACGTGTGGGTTTTTATTAATTTTTATTTATAAACTAATGTAATTTTTTGTTATTTCTGAACTAATTTACATTAAAAATACAATATAAAAATAAATAACATTATCAGAAAAAAGTTATAGGTACATGGTCAGAGCTTTTACAAATTATTGATCTCATAAGAACAATTATTTGAAGTTAAAGTACCAAATACTAACAATAAGTGAAAAAACACGAAGTATCAAGTAGTTTTTACTATTTTCAAAAGTACTTGAAGTAAAAATAAGCACTTCATATTAAAATCAAGTATAACGTTCAAAAATCAGTTGAAGTATCAAGTAGGTAGGTACTTTTTACTATTTAAAACTACTTTTACAGATATATTACTTAAACTATTGACGGATCATTACATGGTCGGCATCATCATCTCAATATCTAGAAGAAAATAGCCATAATCGTACTGCCGTCTTAATTGTACCACCATTATTTTAAGAATGCCGTTGTACATATTAACCATCTATTGTAGATAGTAGAAATTAAACCGTATATGTGCGCATAACAATTTTTGCACTTGTAGAAGATACGATATTAAAACGACCATTGTTTAAAAAAAATGATGTAATATTATACAAACTAGTATTGTAGAACACTGATAATTCAGTAGATTTTCAATGTAAGTACAGTTATGTTATCTACAATATGTAATAATTTCCAATTCCAGTTGTATTTTGTTTGTTTGAAGTTATAATTAAAATTTATTTATAAAATGTTAGTTTCCAATATCGTACCATGAACTGTTCCCTAAATAAATAAATAAAAAAGATAACATATGATGATCACAAACATTCCTGTGATATTTTTGTTTCCTGATAATATACCTAAATAAAACGGGCAAGTGCTTGTTGGGCACGCACATGATAGGGTTCCGTAGTCATTCCCACTACGATTTATAAAAAAAATAGTTTTTTTCAAAATTTTCGTGATCGAAGTGTTAAAATCAAAAAGTCATTTGACTTTTATTATTGCATTTTAGGAGACCTATCAAATGACACCCCACTCAATGGGGTTAATGAAAAAAATGTGAGTTCACTTTTCAATCTATGAAAAGGGGGTCCAAAATATTTTTGACAATGTTCGTTATAATTTTCAGTGAAAGTACTAATTAAAAGCTACATTCTGATTTTTTTTCAGATTTTTTGAATCGATAGTTTAGAAAATAGAGGGGGGGGACGCTCTGACAGCGACATTAAAAAACAAATATATCGCGACTGAAGGGTTAAAATCAAAAAGTCATTTGACGTTTTTTATTGCATTTTACAAGACCTATTAAATGACACCCCACTCACTGGAGTAAGTGGGAAAAAAATGTAAGTTAAATTTTCAGTCTATGAAAGGGGGGTCCAAAATATTTTTGACAATGTTCGTTATAATTTTCAGTGAAAGTACTAATTAAAAGCTACATTCTGGAATTTTTTCAGATTTTTTAAATTGATAGTTTAGAAAATAGAGGGGGGGGACGCTTTTTTAACGACTTTGGAGAGCAAATACATCGTGATTAAAGGGTTAAAATCAAAAAGTTCTAATACATTTTTTATTGCATTTTAGGAGACCTTTCTAACGACACCACACTCAATGTGAAATTTTTTTTTTGAAAACACTTTTCATTTTATGAAAGGGGGGTCTAAAAAATTTTTATTTTCAAAAATCTTATCATTTCTGTTTTTGAAACATCAATCTACGACCGTATACCAAATTTCATGTTATTATCTCAAAATTTTTGAAGACGGACGGACGGACGGACGGACGGACATGGAGAAACTATAAGGGTTCCTAGTTTTCTACGGAACCCAAAAAAGGGGTCTACGACAAAAGGCAGAATCCCAAAAGGCAGACATGGACAAAAGGCAGACAAGGACAAAAGGCAGACATGAACAAAAGGCACACTCCCAAAAGGCAACCATGGACAAAAGGCTGTCTTTTGGGAGTCTGCCTTTGTCCTTGTCGGCCTTTTGTCCATGTCTGCCTTTTGTCCGGGTCCCCTAAAGAAGGTAATTAAAATTTAACGAAAAAAACCTGGTCGAAAAAACATTTCTTAGGGGACCTGCTAATAATTCCAGATAAAAACTTGATGTGTTACATGAATGCATTTTTTCATTCATTTGTGTGTAAGTACAGTGCAACCTCAATATAACAAAACTGAAGGGAAGTAGAAAATTTTCGTTATACCAAGTAATTTGTTACGGTGAGGTTTGTTATACATAGAAAGGTAAGGTTGGTCTACAATTCGTTATAACACGGTAAGAAAACTTGTTTATTAACTTCAACATTACTATTACGTAGGTACTCATCTGCTTACCCTGTTATAGCGAACGATTTCCACTAATAAATAAAACACATTTTAAAAAAAAACTGTATTTTTATTTAAAAACAGTTAAATAGAGGTAAATAATACTTTCTAATTATATTCTACAATGATTAAAAATTCGTTATAAAGAGGTTTGTTGTCAAATTTATTCGTAATATAAAGGTATATTTTGCATTAGCTCTTACGGGCTTCTAGGGGATTTCGAAAAATTTGTTAAATCGAGGAACTTTTTATATTGAGGCTCGTTATATTAAGGTTACACTGTATTATTATATGAAGTACGATTTATGGAACCACCGGTATGAATTAGGAAACTTGACTTGTACCGTTTGAAAAGCTTCAGAAAAATTTTAATATTATGTATTTGTGATCAATTTATCACTCCTAGAAAAATAATTTGAGTCATAAATAATGAAACCACATCGAACAATGCAAATTTTGTCAATAATCTATTAATTGAGTCCGCTGGCACGATATTGACGAATACAAAATATAAAATTACTGAAAAATTATTTTTTTCGATTTGTTTGCTATTTTATATTTGCACTACAGTTAATAAGAAATAATACGAATACGAAAATTTAATTTATAACAATTAAATGAAAACGTATCACTAGCGTGACTCGCCGTGCGTTATCGGGCGTGAGTTAAAAAAAATCGTGAGCGTGCTTGATCGCAAATTTTCTACTGTTAGTCTTGTTTCACACATACGCGGTTCCATTCGGTTCGGTTCGTTTTCGGTTTCAGCCGAAAACGAATCAAACCCTTTCACACATACACGGTTCTCATACGGTTCATATTAGGTTTTATTTTTTTCCGTAAACTCAGTAGTTATCATGGAGAGAAAGCAAGTTGTTGCCATGTTGTTTCTCTATAAAAAAATTAAAAAATGGAGGAATACTAGAATTCATTGCGAGCACCCTCTCATCACTTTACAGCAGGAATTTGGAGCATTCTGCACTATTTTCCCGAAGCTAAAGAGCATGAAGACGATCCACATCAACATCTAGAAAACCGCTCATTTTATTAGAAAATCCGCGACAAAACTTTAAAAAAAATAACACTCGCTATCAGGTTAAAACCGAAACTAAACCGAGTATGTGTGAACGCGTTCATTGCTTTGTGTTCCCTGGACACGAATTGAAACCTGATGAAATCTGTCCGTGTGGAGGGAGTATTCAGTTCTGTACGGTTTCTATTAGGTACCGAATACAAACTGAATCATCGTTTCACACTTGTCGGCAACGACCGAACACGAACCGAACCGAATGAAACCGTATATGTGTGAAATAGGCCTAACTGTGAGTTAGTAAACGTACCTAACTAAACATAATTTGTTTGTGAATGTGCGAAATCCTGAGCAAAAATTACTCGCACGCCAACAATTTGGTCGGAAAATCGGTTTTTCTGATATAGTGGGAAAATTGTGGGTTGTAGAGAAAAGTAAAGCACAGGCGAAATATGCGCAATCAAAAGATCTATAATTTGGTGCCTGGTAGATTAAAATCCAAAAATTGGTTCAAAAGTTATTGCAAAAAAACCGCTAAAAAACGTTGAAAATTAACTTTTTTTAAATTGTTTGTAATTTTTTTATTATTTATTAAAATTCAACGAAAATATCTGAAAATTGTGAGCAATAATATGTTTCAAAAGTGAGCGAAAGATGGGTGCTGTAGGTCGAATTGTTTTTGCAAAATTCTATTTGTTTATCGGGTTGAGAAAAAAATAGCTAAATTTCAAACGCGGGGCCCGATAAAAGTTATTAACCAAAAAGGATTCACAACCCAGATTTTTAAAGGCCAAAGCCTAACTTAACTTTGTATTTTCGTACAATATCGATTTATTATCGAAAACCCTTTTGAAACGTGCAATAAACAAAATATTTCAAAAATTGCACTAAAAATTAATAATTTTCAATATTTCGACTTAGCGGTGTGTATTGTTATTTTACAACTTAGAAAACTATCTTATTGTTATTTTTTCGTCGCGTTTCCCCAGATTAAAAAAAGAATGAAGGTTCTACGATCATTATAAGCTGAGATATTGCAAATTTTTCAAGCGCGGATCATTTTGAACATCGACGGCTGAGAAACATATCTCGCGAGCAAAGTCGAAGTTCAAAATGATCCGCGCTTGAAAAATTTGCAATATCTCAGCTTATAATGATCGTAGAACCTTTATTCATTTTTTAATCTGGGGTAACGCGACGAAAAAATAACAATAAGATAGTTTTCTAAGTTGTAAAATAACAATACACACCGCTAAGTCGAAATATTGAAAATTATTAATTTTTAGTGCAATTTTTGAAATATTTTGTTTATTGCACGTTTCAAAAGGGTTTTCGATAATAAATCGATATTGTACGAAAATACAAAGTTAAATTAGGCTTTGGCCTTTAAAAATCTGGGTTGTGAATCCTTTTTGGTTAATAACTTTTATCGGGCCCCGCGTTTGAAATTTAGCTATTTTTTTCTCAACCCGATAAACAAATAGAATTTTGCAAAAACAATTCGACCTACAGCACCCATCTTTCGCTCACTTTTGAAACATATTATTGCTCACAATTTTCAGGTATTTTCGTTGAATTTTAATAAATAATAAAAAAATTACAAACAATTTAAAAAAAGTTAATTTTCAACGTTTTTTAGCGGTTTTTTTGCAATAACTTTTGAACCAATTTTTGGATTTTAATCTACCAGGCACCAAATTATAGATTATTTGATTGCGCATATTTCGCTTGTGCTTTACTTTTCTCTACAACTCATAATTTTCCCACTATATCAGAAAAACCGATTTTCCGACCAAATTGTTTAAAAATAAACAATGTTCCAATGAAAAAAAATTGATTCATTTGATGAGAAATTACTCCTTACACCTTCCCCAACAAATTCCATCAATAATATAAAGGGCTCTAATTAACTTTTTTTGTGGTATTATTACAGCTATAATAACGCGACTACAAGGCAAAAATCCGCTTATGATAATAAATTTATTATTGAAAATATTATAAGTGTATATTTTCAAATGTTTCAAAAGTTTTTTTTACAGAGACATCTTACGAAGAACAGTATAAGTATCTTATTTTTAGTTTAGATACAAACCAATATTAGTTATAGAAGGTAAGAAAGTGATATAGCGCTGTCTAGCTGGCATTCTTATCGGTATAGTTACTTCAAGAAAACCTTAACAGATGGCGTTTCTAAATTATTATAAGCATAGACATAGAGATATAGCATTGAGTAAAGAATAACAAGAGAATCAACGTAATGCATTTTGTTGAAGCGAGGACGCGGTTCCAGACACCAGGTGGCAGCACTAAAGCCATCTAGCGGCCGGAACCTGAAGTACTCACTTAGCCGGGATACAAAATTATGTGTCCCGCACCCCGCACTTGACAACTGTCATTGCATAAGCCCCGCCCTTACCCAAACCAACATTATAATTTATTGTTATTTTCTACTCGTTCGACGCACGATTTTTGTACTATTTCACACGTTGTGATTTGTACTAAAATTTTATTTTTTAATAAGTAAATGGTTGATACACGCATATTAATTAATTATCTAAAATATAAGAAATAATTCGACGATCGTGGAAACTTTTAAAAGTTACATACATATACAATATACATTATTAGGGCAATAATTACAATTTATTATGGGTACCTACATATAAACAACAAAATCCAATGATATAATACTAATAATAATCTTTAGGTTTTTTTAACAGCTGATCAAAACAAAAAAGTTTTAACCAATAACAATATACCAACTTTATACCCGCGGGGTATATTTTTAATTAAATGTATACAGGGTGTCCCATTTTAATCTATCACCCCCCTAATTTTTTTATCTATTAATGAAATCAAAAAATTCTTCAAATAAAAGATGTTTGGTTTGGAGGGGGACCTAAAATGGCATTATTAATTTTTGATTTTTTGGACGTCTTCATGGTCAAATAGGCCCAACTTTTTTTTTCAAATGGAAACCTATATTTTTTATTACGGTATCTTATTGTTTGGAAAAAAACAAGTAGCTTTTGTTTAAAAAAAATTTTGTATGACTTCATTTTTTAAATATTAAACAAAATAATTTTAGATTTTAGATATTTACTAATTTTTTACTCGAAACCCATTAACTTTAGAGGAAAAATGTAAAAAAACAAAAAATATTTATTTTAATCTGATATTACTAGGAAAATTATATCAGGATTTTTTGTTAACTTTTGCTCTTCAAAATATTAAAGCAAATAAAACATAAAATAAAAAACTCTTAAATAATAAAATGGGAAACCCTGTATACATTTAATTAAAAATATACCCCGCGGGCAGGCCCGAATTTACCATGCAGGCAATGTAGGCACGTGCCTATAGCGGCAAAAATTTAGGGGCGGCAGATTTGAGCGTTTTGGTAAATTTTGTATGAAATAACCTAAAAAAAAATATTTGACAACGAAAAAAAAAACTCATTAATATGAAAAATATTCACTTTTTTGAATTTTATTCAATGAAAAGGGCGGCAATTTTCGCAACTGCCTACGGGCGGCGAATTTGTAAATCCGGCCCTGCCCGCGGGTATAAAGTTGGTATATTGTTATTGGTTAAAACTTTTTTAGGGTTCCGTAGAAAACTAGGAACCCTTATAGTTTCTCCATGTCCGTCCGTCCGTCTTCAAAAATTTTGAGATAATAAGATGAAATTTGGTATACAGTCGTAGATTAATGACCCAAAAATAGAAATGATAAGATTTTTGAAAACAAAAAATTTTTTGACCCCCCTTTCATAAAATGAAAAGTGTTTTAAAAAAAAAAAATTCACGTACCCCGTTGAGCGAGGTGTCGTTAGAAAGGTCTCCTAAAATGCAACAAAAAATGTAACAGAACCTTTTCCAAAGTCGTTAGAAAAGCGTCCCCCCCTCTATTTTCTAAACTATCAATTCGAAAAATCTGAAAAAATTCAAGAATGTAGATTTTAATTAGTACTTTTACTGAAAATTATAACGAACATTGTCAAAAATATTTTGGGGCCCCCTTTCATAGACTGAAAAGTGAACTCACATTTTTTCCCCACTTACCCCATTGAGTGGGATGTCATTTGATAGGTCTCCTAAAATGCAATGAAAAATGTCAAATAACTTTTTGATTTTAACCCTTCAGTCACGATATATTTGCTTTTTAATGTCGTTGTCAGAGCGTCCCCCCCCTCTATTTTCTAAACTATTGATTCAAAAAATCTGAAAAAAATTCAGAATGTAGCTTTTAATTAGTACTTTCACTGAAAATTATAACGAACATTGTCAAAAATATTTTGGGCCCCTGAAAAGTGAAAAAATTTTGTTTTCATTTACCCCATTGAGTGGGGTGTCATTTGATAGGTCTCCTAAAATCTTATAATAAAAGTCCAATGACTTTATGATTTTAACCCTTCAGTCTCGAAAATTTTGAAATAACTCTTTTTTATAAATCGTAGTGAGAATGACTACGGAACCCTATCATGTGCGTGCCCAACATGCACTTGCCTGTTTTATTTTAATACAATGATATTACAAATTAAAAATTTCCGTACAAATTTTGGAAAATTTCCCGAAAATTGTTGTATAACTCAACTTTTTTGTGATATTTATTAAAAAAAAAAACATCTCGAATACACATTTTTAGCAAAAATTTCAATAAATTTACAAAAAAACTAAAAAAATTTGTAAAATTTCAGGAAAATTCTCGAAAAAACCTTATTTTGATAACGTATTCTAAATCAGCGGCCTCCAAAACCCCATCTAAAATTTTCTTGTCGAAAATCAGAATTAATGTAGGTATATGAAATCGGTAAATTATACAAATTTCCATTTGAATAATTTATTTCTGATTTCAAATAGTATGATATAACGAACGAAAAAAAACATCAAAATCGGTGATAATATCGACTAATAGCAACATACATACATAATGTATATTTTAAATAAACGTTCAATCTCAAAATATTTCATCGTTTAGTATTTGCGAAAAAAATATAATATACAGACTGTTCCAGAACATGATTTCACTTATTAAAAAAATTCGCTGACTTAATAATCTGTAAATCAAAATTTATTTAAAGCTGTTGTTTGCAAGATATTAGTTAACAAACAATAATTTAAATTTTAATAATCAGTAATGAAAGTAAAAAAAAAAACATTAATAACTTAAAAATTAGAATTTTGCAATAAAAGGTAGTAGTGAAAGCTGGCCCGGATTTACCATGCAGGCAATGTAGGCAGCTGCCTATAGCGGCAAATTTTTAGGGGCGGCAAATTTTGGTATGGAAAAAAAAGTCAGAAATTGTACCTGGGAGAGCTGAAAAAAAGAAAACAAAAAAAAGCTCTTCAGGATTAGTACTAACATTTTTTACTAAAAAAGCTAAAAAAATAAGGTCTTCAGATTTTGATTGGTAAAATTCCTAAAAAAAATTCACTTTTCAATCGAAAAGGGCGGAAAATTTTTAAATCCGGCCCTGAGTGAAAGATACACAATATGGCATATGGTAACACAATTTTTATTCAAATGATATTGTAGTTGAAAATTTATTAATAGATAGTGATTTAAACTCATAATAAACCTGTCCATCTAACTGCTTTAAATACCTAAGTTTCATATTTCTTCATAATATCTAGTGTATCTTTTTTATTCTTGGGGGGGGGGTTATGACCCCGTACCCCCCCCCCCCTTGTATACGCCACTGACAATATACATAATTTTATCTGTGTGGGAATGAAAATACCTTAAAATTTAGATATTTATTTTATTAGGGCAATAATTACAATATATTATAGGTACCTACATATAAACAACAAAATCCAATGATATAATACTAATAATAATCTTTAGGTTTTTTCACAGCTGATCAAAACAATAAAACAGGCAAGTGCATGTTGGGCACGCACATGATAGGGTTCCGTAGTCATTCTCACTACGATTTATAAAAAAGAGTTATTTCAAAATTTTCGAGACTGAAGGGTTAAAATCATAAAGTCATTGGACTTTTATTATAAGATTTTAGGAGACCTATCAAATGACACCCCACTCAATGGGGTAAATGAAAACAAATTTTTTTCACTTTTCAGTCTATGAAAGGGGGGCCCAAAATATTTTTGACAATGTTCGTTATAATTTTCAGTGAAAGTACTAATTAAAAGCTACATTCTGAATTTTTTTCAGATTTTTTGAATCAATAGTTTAGAAAATAGAGGGGGGGGGGACGCTCTGACAACGACATTAAAAAGCAAATATATCGTGACTGAAGGGTTAAAATCAAAAAGTTATTTGACATTTTTCATTGCATTTTAGGAGACCTATCAAATGACATCCCACTCAATGGGGTAAGTGGGGAAAAAATGTGAGTTCACTTTTCAGTCTATGAAAGGGGGCCCCAAAATATTTTTGACAATGTTCGTTATAATTTTCAGTAAAAGTACTAATTAAAATCTACATTCCTGAATTTTTTCAGATTTTTCGAATTGATAGTTTAGAAAATAGAGGGGGGGGACGCTTTTCTAACGACTTTGGAGGGAAAATACATCGTGATTGAAGGGTTAAAATCAAAAGGTTCTGTTACATTTTTTGTTGCATTTTAGGAGACCTTTCTAACGACACCTCGCTCAACGGGGTACGTGAATTTTTTTTTTTAAAACACTTTTCATTTTATGAAAGGGGGGTCAAAAAATTGTTTGTTTTCAAAAATCGTATCATTTCTATTTTGGGTCATTAATCTACGATTGTATACCAAATTTCATCTTATTATCTCAAAATTTTTGAAGACGGACGGACGGACATGGAGAAACTATAAGGGTTCCTAGTTTTCTACGGAACCCTAAAAAAGAACCTTGAGGGTGAAAATATAAAATATATTTTATATAAAAATATGAAATATATTTTATATAAAAATATGAAATATATTTTATATAAAAATATGAAATATATTTTATATAAAAATATGAAATATATTTTATATAAAAATATGAAAGCATATTTTTTTGTCAAAATTGAATAATTATTTGCAAAACGGCAAACGTTTATTAATTTATAAGCGCGCGCGCAAGCGGATACGAAATTTCGGAGCAAAACGTGTAAAATCAAAATTAGTGCACGTAATGTGCTCTAAAATTTTCTACCCTTAAATAAAGGTATTTCGATCAATTTTGCAAAATTTTATCAATATTCAATAAAATCTAAATATGTACATATGTATGTATATTAATTTATAATTTTTTCCGTTAAAATAGCATCGTTGATTTATTAAACAATATTAAAAACTATTATTAATTAATGTAACCATTATTGATACAACGAAGTTAAAAAAAAAAAAAACATTAAAATCAGTGCTGTTTCTGAGAGTAAAAACGTGCATTGAAAAAAAAATTCTGTATGACCCCCCCGAGAGGTTAAGCTGTATACGCCCCTGAATAATAATAATATGTACCTATAATAGGTAATTGTACGATCTAATTTTTAAAACAAAATTATTGTGTATAATATGTATGTATAATGACTTAATTTTTATTTAATATTAACTTCATATCTATACCTAATCAAATTAAAATCGTAAAAATTTCAAACTTAATTAACATACCAATTTTAAAACAAGATCATGAAATAATAAATGCAACAATATAATTGTATTTGCCGTTCATCATTATAAGAAAAGAGATAATACATAACGAATAGAATATGCAGTCGATGCCGTTTTTTGATTTAGTTTAGCGGCTTAACAAAAAACGACCTTGAGACACTAGTGTGTTTAAAACACTCATAAATTATTTCAGATAAGGTGGGGCTTAAATTTTAAGAATCTTCATTTAGCGGTGTTAAAAACCAAAAAAAAATTATGTAAGAATTAATCTTTTCTCCAATAGGTACCAGCACTTCCTGGTGTCCAAAAAGTGCATGGTTCATATACCTACTGCGTTTCAAGTCTCCCATATACGTTGTTTCTCTTGTTATTCTTTACTCAATGGATATAGACAGCGCATTCGTATTTAACATAATGGTGTAACATGGGTGTAACATTTGTTCTGTAAGTGAGAGAGAGATGCATGTCGTTTGGAAAATAACGTATATGATTTCCAAACATCTTCTGTCTCTCTCATTTGACACGGCTCTTTTTACGAGTCAGATGCGCTGTCCATTTCTTTATGTCTATGATTATAAGATATGTATGACTTCCTAGGTTCTTGGTACCTACTACATTATTTAATATATCACAAAATTTATTTTAATGTTAATAATAAATATAATAAACAAAAGCTTTTTTAGACTTCCGCTGTGATATTTGTATGGATCTTGGCTAGGGCTGTACCTGAATTCCGGCCGGAATTCACAATTTTATTCTGGTTCCGGTTCCGGTTTCTTTTTAGGGTTCCGTAGAAAACTAGGAACCCTTATAGTTTCTCCATGTCCGTCCGTCCGTCCGTCCTGAAAAAAATTGTCATAATAAGATGAAATTTGGTATACGGCCGTAGATTGAAGACCCAAAAACAGAAATGATAAGATTTTTAGAAATGATAAAAATTTTTTAGACCCCCATTTCATAAAATGAAAAGTGTTTTCAAAAAAAAAATTTCACCTACACCATTGAGTGGGGTGTCGTTAGAAAGGTCTCCTAAAATGCAACAAAAAATGTAACAGAAATTTTCAATTTTAACCCTTCGATCACGATGTATTTTCTCTCCAAAGTCATTAAAAAAGCGCCCCCCCCTCTATTTTCTAAACTATCAATTTAAAAAATCTGAAAAAATTTCAGAACGTAGATTTTAATTAGTACTTTCACTGAAAATTATAACGAACATTGTCAAAAATATTTTGGATCCCCCTTTAATAGACTGAAAATTGAACTTACATTTTTTTCCCCACTTACCCTATTGAGTGGGATGTCATTTAATAGGTCTCGTAAAAATCAATAAAAAACGTCAAATAACTTTTTGATTTTAACCCTTCAGTCGCGATATATTTGTTTTTTAATGTCGCTGTCAGAGCGTCCCCACCCTCTATTTTCTAAACTATCATTTTAAAAAATCTGAAAAAATTCCAGAATGTTGCTTTTCATTAGTACTTTCACTGAAAATTATAACGAACATTGTCAAAAATATTTTGGACCTCCCTTTCATAGACTGAAAATTGAACTTACATTTTTTTCCCCACTTACCCTATTGAGTGGGGTGTCATTTAATAGGTCTCATAAAATGCAATAAAAAACGTCAAATAACTTTTTGATTTTATCCCTTCAGTCGCGATATATTTGCTTTTGTATGTCGCTGTCAGAGCGTCCCACCCCCTCTATTTTCTAAACTATCGATTCAAAAAATCTGAAAAAAATTCAGAATGTAGTTTTTAATTAGTACTTTCACTGAAAATTATAACGAACATTGTCAAAAATATTTTGGACCCCCTTTTCATAGATTGAAAAGTGAACTCACATTTTTTTCATTTACCCCATTGAGTGGGGTGTCATTTGATAGGTCTCTTAAAATGCAATAATAAAAGTCAAATGACTTTTTGATTTTAACCCTTCAGTCACGAAAATTTTGAAAAATGCTTTTTATAAATCGTAGTGAGAATGACTACGGAACCCTATCATGTGCGTGCCCAACACGCACTTGCCCGTTTTTTGTTTGTTTTTTGCTTATATCTCGGCTTTTACTTAATGTATTTTGACAAAAAAATATGTGGTTACGCGTAAGGAACCCCTCTATCGATCTTTGAGGTGCGGAATACTCTGACTTAAATTATAACCTCAAAAAAAACTATATAGGGGAGAGGGGGGGCATAGTGGGGTAGCGGGGCATAGCGGAAATCTCTCATACAGGTCGAATCAATTGTCGTGCAAAAATTCAAATGTCTCGTTTTGATTGGTCGTCAGTCGGTGCGTGACCTTCATAAGTGAGACACGCCATTTCGACAGCCGTTTATGCTATATAAACAAAAGTGTTAAAAACAGTGTTTTCGGTAAAAAAATACGTGAAATTAAACAGCAATTGTTTTTCGAGTCTTATTGTATATTGTGTTGGTTATTATTTCGTTTTGTAGCACTGCTTTCTGGATTACATAATTAAACATACAACATTGTTTGTGAAAAAGGTAAGTTGGCATCAGTTTGTGTTTTGTTGTAAAAGTAACAGTGGGGCATAGTGGGGTATCGTTTAAAAGGTTCCCCGCTATGCCCCTTATGCAACTAAAGTAAATTATTTAAAGTCAAACAAATATCTTATTATTGATATTATTGATGCCAAATGTTGTTCTAAAAGATTATATTGTTGATAATAAAGACTATTATGTTTGGAAGCTATTTTTCTTTTCGAATTTTTACTAATAATAAGGTACCCCACTTTACCCCCATATACGGGGCATTGCGGGGCAAATGACATTTTATATTTATGTATCCTCATATCGTAGAGTTCTTATCGTAATCGAGAAATATATATCCATAGTCATTCGCAATGAGTTAAACCATGATATTGAGTTAAAATTTGTTGTTTAATCATAATATTTTATCTTGTATGTATGCTTGAACCTTAAGTACCTCACTATGCCCCCCTCTCCCCTACTGCGGTTATCACAGATTTTTCATTTTTTTTCAATAACTTTGCAAAAAATAAAAATATCTTGACGAAAATTGGAAACAATATTCTTATTATGATTCCAAATAAACCTGTTAAGTTTCATTAAAAAATATTTTCAATTATCGCAAAAATTTAGATTTAGAAAAATAAATTGATTGACGGCGCATCTTTGGGCAAACCATCTTAGAGAAAATAATTTTATCTCAAATTTTAGGGTTTTTTATGCCCTTTTAAATGATGTATATATAATTGCTTCTACATATTGAAACAAAAAATTTATTTAGGTTTCTCTGAATTGATTTTGGCATTTTCGGATTGTTGCATTAAATACATTTTTTCCCGATTAACTTTTTTATTGTTCGGAAAAAAATTATAAAATTTAAAATTTAGTTGAAAGATGAGTATTTGAAACAAATTTAGCATTTTTTTTTTGTAATAATTAGTTGGTTAACCCAAAAATTCCAAAAATTGGAATACATTTTTTTTGTTTTTTTGAATTTGCTTTAAAGCCCCCTGTAGGCACCATTTTTGATTTATAAAAAAATAAGAATAAGGATCAAATTACACTAGCATGGTTACACATTTTGATGTGCCACTTGCCTTGGTAAAAAAAAATATTTTTTTTGCCTGTCTTTAGCTTCTAAGCACTCCCCGTAAAAAAATATTTTTCAAAAATATTTGTACACATTTTACTAGAGGGTGTCATTTTACATATTCAGTAAAAATTTCAAGGTTCTAGCTTATATAGTTTACGAGCTATTGAGCTTTGAGTGAAAAGGACGGACGGACGACAAAGTGAGATTAATAGGGTTTCTTTGGAACCCTAAAAATTGACTGCTACACATGAAAATCACCTTCCAAATACAAATTGTTTGAGGGAAACGAATACTTGGTGACATATAGGCAGTGCCGGATTTACTTTATGTGATGCCCTAAGCACAAATCATGTTTTTTTTTTTTTTAGTCGTCGCCAACTTTTATGGTGCCCCCAAAAAGCGGGTGCCTTAAGCAGTTGCTCCTTTTGCTTATTGGTAAATCCGGCACTGCATATAGGTACAAGGCAGGGGTTCCCAACCTTTTCCCTACATCGACGCCTTTTAAAATAATTTTCTTAATCGACCCCTTGACATTTTCTCTTAATATACAGTATACAACATAACCACAATACCAATAATTGCACTATAGCTTAGACCTTTTTTAAAATCCATAGACTCCAAGAGGTCTACCTCCCGTTGAGTCCCCCTGGTTTAAAGGTATTTCAAAGCTGAATTTTATATTGCATGTTTGTTTATAAAAAAAACTAGTTCGTTTTTACTTTCGCATCCGTTCATAATTTTTTTATACACAGGTTTTATAGGCAAGTTTTCCTATAGTTTCAAAGGGTCAGGCATTTTTTTTCGAAAATGACGTTACTTAGAAATCAGAAACAATTACAAGTAATTTTCATGTTTTCAGGATTCTGAAGAAACCATATTAAACTTACTTTGTCCGTCACTTTGTCGTCAAAGCAAAACTATTTATATAAACTAAAAACTTTACTGAACATGTCAAGTTTAAGTTACGCGGTCCAGGGTCCAGACAAAAATGTATATTTTTTTAAGGGGATGATATAGAGCTATAAAACTGGACAACAAATATTTTTGATGTTATACTTCTTTAGGAGCACTGTGTACAGATTTTTCATGGGTAGAAAATAAGTAATTTGTGTCAGGCTTCGGATTAACTCGGGGGAATCGAATTGTCTGAAACTACACTCACCGCTCGATATAACGACGGTGTTGGTAATTCTACCGCTTAACCCAATACTTTTTATTTCTTCGATTTTTTTTACCAATTTTGATATACGGCACGACTCTGTATCATTATTTGTCTAGAATTTATTCAAGAATAAAAAAATTAAATTTCAAGCGGCTCTAAAAAATGTCCACAAGGTCTATAGATGGGGACGTTTATGTACAGACTTACTTTAATTTATACTACATGGGTACCTTTCATCGCACTTCGAATTATTTGTTCTATTTATATCCCTTCATTGCCTGTACTATCAATTCTTGTTGAAAATATGAAACAGATAAAAATACAAATTAGTTTTACGTTTATGTTAATGGTTTTTTAAGTGGTTATTAATTTGTTTGGTTATTATTGAAAATTTTAGTTTGGAAAAGATCTAATCTAAATATGTTTTTAAGTATGGCAAAATAAATATTTTCTTGTTTTAAATATACTTTTTTCGAAACAGAGCTTTTAATATTTTGAGGAAATATTATATTTATAAAATATGTTTAAAATAAACTATTTATACTTTTTTCAAATAAACAAAAAATTAATACTAAAATTTTGATGTGTTTTAAATATTTGAAGTTGTTTTTTAATCAGGTCAAAGAAGCACAACTTCTAACACGTGTACATAAGTGGGGTATACACCCACACTTAAAAAAAAACGTTTTTTTTTCAATTACCGTAATAAAAAATATAGGTTTCCATTTGAAAAAAAAATGTTGACCCTATTTGATATTGCAGACGTCCACCAAATTAAAAATAAAATTAACAACGTCATTTTGGTTCCCCCTCAAAACTAAACAACTTTTATTTGAAACGTTTATTGATTTCGTTGATAGATAAAAAATAGAGGGTTGATAAATTAAAATGGGACATCTGTATTTGGAAGGTGATTTTCATTATATCACAATCAGTTCATCTTTATTCATGTGTTAATTTTGTTTTGAAGTTTGGATGAATAAATACTAATAACTTCGTTGCGTGTTGGCTTGAATTTCCAAATACCATATTCAGCTTCCCGAGGCATCAATAGCAGATATGTTTTTTAAAAGCTTTTATTTAACTTCACTTTTGTTTGTTAGTTAGTTAAGATCAAATTTTGCAATCAAAATTTCGACTAGTTCTAATTAAGATAGAACTTTGAAATTTTTGTATACATATATGAGTCCGGTGACAATGCAATATAGTATATCTAATATCGTTCTAAATCCAATATGGCGGATGTTCCAAGATGGCGGATTACCTTTTTCTTTATGATCATCTTCATATGGGTATCAAATGAAAGGGTTTGATGAGTAGAATACAAATAGCTATGTGACGTCATTCTAAATCCAATATGGCGGACACCCCAAGATGGCAGATTACTTTTTTCATTGTAACCATTTTGATATGGGTATCAAATAAAAGGGTTTGATGAGTAGAATACGATCAGCTATGTGACGTCATTCTAAATACAATATGGCAGACGCCCCAAGATGGCGGATTACCTTTTTCTTTATAACTATCTTGATATATATATTTAAAAATTTAAAAATAAAATTATATAAAAAAATACTTTTTAATAACAAGCTTTTATTAAAAATGCACTAAAAAGTAAAAAATAAATTTTCAGCTATCACAAAAAATTCAGGTTTTTATGACTAAAACCAATAAAAGCGCGGGGCGCTATAAAGATGTATGAATAAAAATTCTTATGCAGAATAAGAAATTAAATATACATTGATATAAGATAACAGTAGAAAATTTGCACATTAAATCAAATAAATACAGTAGAAGTTTTGATAAACTATAATAGTACTTCACTATAATGAAATAATTAATTAATTAAAAACTATACATTTACCTTCATGAGCACCCCGCGCTTTTATTGGTTTTAGTCATAAAAACCAGAATTTTTTGTGATAGCTGAAAATTTATTTTTTACTTTTTAGTGCATTTTTAATAAAAGCTTGTTTTTAAAAAGTATTTTTTTATATAATTTTATTTAATAATATGTATAAATATTCAAGTGAGATGGACAAATTCATAATAGTATGTATTTTTCTATATAATATTTCATTACGTGAGCTCTTTGCCCTTTACAACCTTTTGAGTACAATGTATTAAAAAAAATAATGAAAGCACTGAATTTCGTTTTGATGTAGGTGCCTTTAAAATGATATATTACATGATAAAGTTTTCATATAAAAAATCATCGTGTAGGTTGACATTTAAAGAGTTAAAATGTCTAAAGAGCATAACAAAGTGCTTTATTTAAAATTGTATACGCCTTGTGTTTGTATCTCAAATATCCGCCATGGGTTGTTTAATATAAAACGGTTAAAACGTACCGTGTATAATTATATAAAAATAAAACGGGCAAGTGCTTGTTGGGCACGCACATGATAGGGTTCCGTAGTCATTCTCACTACGATTTATAAAAAAAAATTTCAAAATTTTCGTGACCGAAGGGTTAAGATCAAAAAGTCATTTGGCTTTTATTATTGCATTTTAAGAGACCTATCAAATGACACCCTACTCAATGGTGTAAATGAAAAAAATGTAACTTCACTTTTCAATCTATGATAGGGGGGTCCAAAATATTTTTGACAATGTTCGTTATAATTTTCAGTGAAAGTACTAATTAAAAGCTACATTCTGAATTTTTTTCAGATTTTTTGAATCGATAGTTTAGAAAATAGAGGGGGGGGGCGCTTTTTTAATGACTTTGGAGAGAAAATACATCGTGATCGAAGGGTGACCTTAAATATGGATGAAATTTAATGAGGTGGAGCTCCATCCTGTTGGAAATAAATTTCATCCATATTTAAGGTTTGATTACTGAAAACTTAATAATATTTGACAAAATATTTTATATTTGTATCAAAAAATTGTTAACTTCAAACCTTTATAACTCAAAAAGTACTTAATGAAAAAATATTTTATTATAGTGTTTTGGAAAGCCCTCAAGATAAGCTATAAGAATATGCAATAAAATGCATAGGGTTCCATTTAAAAAAATAAGGTTGACCTTGAAATGACCTTGAGGAACATGGTCAAGGTCAAATTCAAGGTCATCATCTTATTCCCCGCTTGAAACCATATTACTTTGCTATTGGACATTTTCTCCAAAATGCATTCTAACTCAAGATATTAGGGGGGTCGATACTTTTCAATGACCCTGTATAGTTTGTATTTAGGTATAAAAATATAATTTTGATTTGAAACGCAGTTCTGTATAAATGTTACTATTTTCTAACTATGCTACTTCTCTATCCTGACAACTTTTTCATTTAAGGTTTTCTTCTAATTATTATAATAAATGAAATATTGAACTTTGACACAATCTTGGGACACTCTGTATATTAAGTCCAATTTTTGACGATAATTTTTTTCTCTGGAAGGGTTTGAGTGTTATTGTTATTGATTAAGAATATGTTGTCGAAATTAGGATTTTCCAGGAATTAGGTAAATATATGTACATATGAACACTAATTTTCATAACAAAAACATTTAATATAAACTGTTTTTGAATACAATTGTGATAATTATAATTTAAATTATGAGCTTTGTATATTTACCTATAACTTGAACAATTTACAAGTAATCGTGGTCGGATAGAAACCATTATTTAGGGCATTAAATTTTCTATGGATTCCTAGCTGGAATTTATTTTATTCGGTGTAGAAGGTCTTATCTGTAGTCGCCGAAAAACATGAATAATATTCCTTAAATTTTTCTAATAACTAGAACTTTGAGTGCCCATTACACAAATATTTTTCGAGATTTCGACATGGGGTCAAAGCATTATTTAGGGCACTCTTTTTCTCTATTATAACATAAAATTTCATTTTGAAATTTAATTTAAGACATATTAAACACAGCGGTCGAACGGAACTCGGCATTTCAGGCGTGATTACCAAAATCGACGTCGCTAAATGATTTTTTCGCGGGCTCTATTTCAATAACTATTTATCGTACATAATTTTTAAAAACACCATTTTCTTCAAAATTTTATCAGCTTTAGGATTTATCTGACCTATTTTATCCTAAAATTGACAGCCCCAGTGGTTTTCCCAAATAACTGATTTTATACAGATTTGTAAGCCCCTAGAAAGTTATACCCCCCCCCCCCATGTTCTTTACATCGAAATCTACCATTTTATTTCTAGCGCCACTCCTATACGAAATTGTCTAGCGACTGGACTATAAAAGAATTACAAAAAGAAGAAGCTTATAAAACAAAAAAAAGTATACATTGCTCTTAAGGTTGTTGTTCACTAAAGTCGATCACTACAGAATTTGTTAAAATTTTAATATTGTGTTAAGTAAACTAGTTCGCATTTGTAAAAAAAATTTCAGGTCAGTTTACCATTTCGTTTATTAATTATAAACGTGCAAAGTTGGCCTCTTATACATTGCAAGCATAGGGATCAACTTGGAATTCGATATTCATTTAATTCGTGTATTAAAACTAAACGTCAAATTTTAACCAAAAACGGATATATTATAGATTGGTAATTAAGGAATGTGTATATAAAATTTTAGAATGATTTACCATCTCCTTAAGTAATTATTAATTTTTAACTTTGATAAATTCCCGAACACATGACGTAAATATACGATATGGCAACAGCGCATTCGGCGCGATCTTTGAAATATAAAAACGTGGTATTGAAAACTGACGCATGTTGTAAATATCAAGTGATTATTGATTACATTTAATGTTTTTATTTATAATAATAATAGTTACTATTGTTATTATAATTATTATTATTGCCAGCAACAGTAATAATTATAATATTGTTAAAAATGAATCTTCTATCCTTGTCTAATATTATAAATTGTTGCCAGATCTATTTGTTCTTTTTTATTGACATATCAAAACCCTGTAGTTCATGCTAAATTTCGCTAGATGCCACGACTTTCAGTGAACAACAACCTTAAAGGATCCAAAATCACTATTTATTTTAATTTTTTCCTTTTTCTAAAGAATCACAGTTTGCCGACCTCTGTTTTAGAATATACATATTTTCTGTCTTAATATTTAGGCCCCCCCATACACCTACAATATAACTGTGCAATATTATTACTGCACAATTGTATTGCAATACACCCTACACCTACACGTTCAATAATATTGAATCTTGAATTATTCGCGTCAATATTTTCGTCGGAGCAACATGTGTGATGATGAAGATTTGGCTGCAGCTATGCTGATGATTTTGCTGGCAAAACAAAAAAAAACGAAAGAAGGTCAGTGTACACTCATGAACGTCTTTTAAAATAAATTTATAAATATTCGTGCGTGCGTACGGGACCTCTCCGAACAGTAGACTAAAAAATATTGTACAATAAGCTCTACAGACGACACAATGAAAAAATATGGCGTAATAAAATTTAAACTCGCTCAAACTTTTTTAAAAGCATTGTGCAATCTTCAATATGATTCCTAAACGGTCAATAATATTGGACAATCCGTAATATTGCACAATAAAATTGATCGTCTATGGGCCACCTTACAGACACATACCTTGAAAATTACGATTCTGTTTGAAATGGTTTTCACACAAAGTTACTAAACGTTGTTATGTGTAAAGTGTAGATCAAATTCAGAGACAAATTATTTACAATCTACATAGTACGAGTACCTATCTGTTTTAATCTTCGTTTTGCTTTCCTACATAGAATTTAATTCAAAGTAAATTTACTTTGATAGCTGTAGGTTTGTTAAAAATTACTTATAATATGTTTTGTTACATAATTCACACTGTATTTTAATTAGGTAAGTATATTATATTTACCTAATATTGTAAAATAGTCCATCGAAGTTTGAATGTTTCTCCCAAATTTTTTTTGGTGAGTGTATTTTTAAATACACTCATCACTTGAATTACTGGCGTTGTTGGTAATTCAACCGCTTGAATTGCCAACGTAAAGAGGGGCCCCCACCACCGTGCAAACCTCAACGTTGATTGGTGAATTGAAATTTCGCGCAGAAACACAAATCACGGTAGTATTGTGGAGGGAATAGAAGAAAGCCGGTTAATCGCGCGTTTGGCCCGCCGGTAAATCAAGCTGCCGGTAAATCAAAGGTTGGTAAATCACGAAATGAGTGTAGTTTATTTTTTATTTGATAAGGGGGCGTCAATTTATTACGTAATGCTTTGGGTGTAAGGGGGAGGGGAGTTAGTAAAACCGTATGAATCCTTATGTGATGGGATGATAAAGTCAAAATGTTACATACGTAAAGCTTTTCTTCTAATTCTTTATATTAACGGACGATTAAATTGTTTTTCATATAGTGGATCCGCTTTGAAGTAGGTAGTTCCCCGCCTTCTTAAGAGTGCTTTTGTTTTCATCAGGAGCACTCAAAGCCGTCTAGAATCATGTTTTGTAAAAAAACAACTTGAGAACGGTTAGTTTTAGGAAAAAATATTTTTTGTTAATACTTGGCGTTAACAGCAAAATTGCTTTCAAACGTCTATATATTTATTTATTATTACACGGAAAAAATAAAGTTGATTTTTTGATAAAAATTACAGTTGCCGAATTAAAAATTCGTTTTGTATCAAAAAATACTATCAGTTGTAACAATCATGTACCTACAGTCAATTGCGCAATTTCTACATTTTTTATTGTAATTTATATAAGTCTCAGGACTGTGTCAAAGTTCAATATTTCATTTATTATAACAAATGGAAGAAAACTTTAAATGCAAAAGTTGTCAGGTCAGAGAAGCAGCATATAATTTGAAAATTCATACATTCATACAGGATGTCCCATAACTGCGTTGCAAATCAAAGTTTGATTTTTTTTATTTGATAATCTAAAAGCGTTCATTTTTCTGGGTATTTTGATATGGCATATATGAGCCATTCCACGTCAAGCGGGACAGTTTTTGACCTCATGTTTTCTGATTTGGCTATAATTTTTTTTACAGCTTCTTTGGACCCAATTTATATGTCAAACAATTTTTATTTTATTTTTATCACCCCTAGTTTAGAAATTACAAGGGGTTGAAATTTCGGAAAAACGGCAAAAAATCGAAAACATGCTCTCCTTTAACTGCTTATATCTCCGGTTCTATTCATCCTACAGACTTCAACAAAAATTTTTTTTGGAGCTCTTGAATGTCACTTTAATAACGTGTATATTTTATTGTTATAAACAATTTAATTTATTTGTTATAAACAATTATATTATTTAAACGTGGTTTTCAAGGCGAGAACACGCTTTGAAAATTTTGAAAAAAATATCAACGTATTCCTTGATCAATTCTCTACAAAACTGCTGAGTTACAGAATGGAACTCCGATAGGAACTGTGAAAAAAAGTGATTTGTACGAAAAACCGCGCGCGCGCGCATATCCGCACGGCTTGTGTCGCGGTATTGCTCAGTAAAGAAAGAATTTTGACAAGGTCATGGTTGATTATTATAGATTTTGGTGCGGAGAATTCGAAAAAAATACCTAAGACTGCCGAACAGTGGTGCAACACTTTTAAAAATAGGGTTGAATGGGGAAAACCCCGTTTCCAAGTGATTTGCAATTTATCTCAAAATCCAAAGCGACAACAGGGTATTTTTATGGTTGATATTTATTGGGGACACTAAGACAAATCGATTGAGACCATATATACTGAGTTTGACCAAACATTACCCTCAATAATTATATTTAATTGTATTTGAAAAAAATGTATACAACAAAAATTTGGTGAACTTTAAAGTGCAATTGCTTCTGTTCTAGTGACTGAATACTTATTAAGAGGGACTCAATTTGTTTTTTACATACAACAAGAAGATATTCACGACCCTAATGTTTTTATTAAATTTTTACTAAAAAGGCAGTTTTCTAAAATTTTACATCAGTTACCATTAAACATTAGCGATTTTTATTGGTTAAACTATTAATATTTTTTAAAATTATGGTTGATCATTATTTCTTTTGGAACTTTAAGAATAATTTGAGATCAATTATGATTCATTTGGATGATTTTAACCAAATGTATTAATTTTTAACTATTTTGACCAAAAATAAGCATTTTTATCTATTTTAAATCTATACTAGAAGGTAATTTTTGCTTAAACTAAGTATATGCGATTTGTTTTAGTGTCTCCAATAAATATCAACCATAAAAATACCCCTTTGTCGCTTTGGATTTTGAGATAAATTGCAAATCACTTGGAAACGGGGTTTTCCCCATTCAACCCTATTTTTAAGAGTGTTGCACCACTGTTCGGCAGTCTTAGGTATTTTTTTCGAATTCTCCATATCAAAATCTATAATAATCAACCATGACCTTGTCAAAATTCTTCCTTTACTGAGCAATACCGCGACACAAGCCGTGCGGTTATGCGCGGTTTTTCGTACAAATCACTTTTTTTGACACAGTTCCTATCGGAGTTCCATTCTGTAACTCAGCAGTTTTGTAGAGAATTGATCAAGGAATACGTTGATATTTTTTTTCAAAATTTTCAAAGCGTGTTCTCGCCTTGAAAACCACGTTTAAATAATATAATTGTTTATAACAAATAAATTAAATTGTTTATAACAATAAAATATACACGTTATTAAAGTGACATTCAAGAGCTCCAAAAAAATTTGTTGTTGAAGTCTGTAGGATGAATAGAACCGGAGATATAAGCAGTTAAAGGAGAGCATGTTTTCGATTTTTTGCCGTTTTTCCGAAATTTCAACCCCTTGTAACTTCTAAACTAGGGGTGATAAAAATAAAATAAAAATTGTTTGACATATAAATTGGGTCCAAAGAAGCTGTAAAAAAAATTATAGCCAAATCAGAAAACATGAGGTCAAAAACTGTCCCGCTTGACGTGGAATGGCTCTTATGGGTTTATACTGTGAGTGGTTTAAAAGTTATGACCAATTTTGTAAGAAAACATAAATATTTTCAACACCTCGTAATTTTCTAATTACTACAAGAAAAAAATGTTCTCTGCTGAAAGTAGTTTTGGCATATTATCTTTTATTGCGATATTAAACGTCCTTAAAGGCTTTGACTTGTGACAGTTTTTATAAAAATTTTTGATCAAATTTTGCTCCCTGGTGGCCACATATGGAACTTACCGTTGTGAAACTTGCATATAAATCTATACTATCTTACTATTCTTCTAATGAGTTTAGTATAAATTCGATATTTTTTGAGTTGTGCCACTTTTGCCCCGAGGTGACATTATTATAAAGCTCAATTTCTCTCTGTATGTTTGTCCGTTCGTGTGCTTATAACTAGAGAACCATTTATCTAATTTGCGCGAATTTCATGGGGAGGATTAGAGAGCTACAACTTGGCAAAAAAAAAATTTCTATACCAAAGAATGTACCATATTATTGGGATTTGACCCGCATTATTTTTTTTCTAACTAAAAAATGAAAATCCAACCGAAAAGACCGATGCATATTTTTAGGTATATTTATTCGGTACATGTAAAAACATGATATTACTCCCCACTTCAGTTGTTCAGGATGATCATACAAGTACCATAAAATATTCTAAATTATGGTAGAAAATGAATTTTTGATACAAAAAAAACATTTAAAAATTAATCTTTTGGAGTTGAACCAAAAACCAAAAATAAACCAATATATTTTTTTTTACTTGAACCGGAACGAAACCTGAAACGAAAAAAAATAATGGTTCAACGCCCTGATAAAAATATACCAAATAAAATTGTGTCTGAAAAATCAAAAATCTCATTTCATTCAAAAGGAATAATAAATAATACATATATGCAAATTCATATACACTAACGTCCCGATGTGAGTCTATTTATCGGTTTGACGGTTTGTAATCGGTTTTTACCTCTGTTTGAATAGGAATCAAATGTATCAAACTGTAAATAAAGTGTAGGTGTATAATCGATGTTAAAATCCAATTAAAAACCTTTTGATTGACGAAACCAATTCATTATATCATAAATTACAAAGAAACATTTGTAACTACATACGACAACAACAAAAAAGTTTGCCGCCAGCACGCTCTTTTGCAATACTCTGTCTAAACCGTTAAATATTGAACAATATAATGTAGTAAATAGTAAATATTTTTTCAATTATATTTTTCAAAAATTTTTAATCATAATTTCGTAGTACATCTTAGCGAAGCCGCGGGCATAGCTAGTCGTTTATAAAAATAATCTTTCATTGAGGGGGGTGGGGGCAGTGCCGGATTTACCAATAAGCAAAATAAGCAACTGCTTAGGGCAGTGGTCCCCAACCCTATGCCCGCGGGCACCATTGTGCCCGCCGACTGTTTTACGAGTGCTCGCCGCTGATTGAACGATAAAAAAAATTAAGTTTTCAAATTTTCAATAACTGTTATGTAACTTATTTTTAGTAATTAATTAGAAAAATATAAGCGTATTTATTTGAAAAAAATATTTGTTTATAAATATATTATATCATTTTATATTCATTCTCTCAAATTTAACGTATACCGTAAAGTACAGCCAGAAAATATGTAACCTTAATCTTTTTCTGGCTGTACGCAATTACAAAAATCACTTTAAAGATAAATAAAAAATATTTTGTTGATGCAGATTTGTTAATAAAAAACATTTGTGCATACATCAAATATTGCTTAAATTCGTTCAACAATATATAAACAATGCTCAAAGTTTTAAGAATAGCATTTTTTACCAGTCACGACTTACGTAGGAACTAAGAAATATATGAAAAAATGCCTTTTGTAGATTACAAAATTTTCCATAAAAAAGCCAGCAAGACAAATGTCTCACTTTTTTAATTTAGGCGATTGTTTAGTTATCGCGATTTTGATTCAGGCACCTTGAAAAAATAAATGGTGCCCGCCTCCCGACCGGTATTCTAGAATGTGCTCTTAGGTACAAAAAGGTTGGGGACCACTGGCTTAGGGCATCCGATTCTAGAGGGCACCAGCAAAGTGATTTTCGGGGACACTAGCAGACTATTGCAGTTAATACGGAAAAAAGTAAATAAGCACGGAAAAAAGTATTTTTTGAACTTAAGGAAAAATTACAACTTCGTCTTGTAAATCAAGTAAATACAAGGAATATAAGCAGTAGATACTGTAAACATTGTAATTTTAGCTCATTTTCCTAGCACTTGGCCGGATTCATTAGTAATAGTTTGTAAATTTTACAATTTGACGGTTCAAAGCGATTTTGCAACATGCCGCACTGTAATATTTACTAATTTCTTTTTTGGGTGAGCTCTTCAAAATTTTGGTGACATGACTAAAAAATAAAAAAAAAACTCTTCAAAATTTTGGTGATGACTAAAAAAAAGGTTATTACTATTAAAATGGAGACCTTCTGATGGTTAGTGCTTAGGCCGCTTAGGGCATCACATTGGGTAAATCCGGTACTGAGAGGGGGGGGGTGCAGGTTTTATGACGTATTATTAGTGAACAAATGTGATGCGATCTAATAAAAGGGTTGGGAGGGGTCGAAATAATACATTAATAAATTTTTGAATAAATCACGCCAACGTCGATTACTGGAGTAGATATCTCGACGAAAAAAAGGATGTGGCTATTTGCACATTTCGTATGTGCATGCAATTGGCTATTTAGACATACCACTAACTTAACGTACACTGACCTACCCTAACATAATAACCTATCCTAATTTGTTACGTATATACAGTATGTGCAAATAGCCAATTGCATGCACATACGGTATGTGCATGCAATCTTCTATTTGCACATACCACTAACCTAACGTACACTAACCTACCCTAACATAACAACCTAACCTAATTTGTTACATATATACAGTATGTGCAAATAGCCAATTGCATGCACATGCGGTATGTGCATGCAATCTGCTATTTGCACATACCACTAACCTAACGTACACTAACCTACCCTAACATAATAACCTATCCTAATTTGTTACGTATATACAGTATGTGCAAATAGCCAATTGCATGCACATACGGTATGTGCATGCAATCTTCTATTTGCACATACCACTAACCTAACGTACACTAACCTACCCTAACATAACAACCTAACCTAATTTGTTACATATATACAGTATGTGCAAATAGCCAATTGCATGCACATACGGTATGTGCAAATAGCCACTTTCCGAAAAAAACCTCATGTAATAATACATAAAAATTATTTATAAAGAGAAAATTAAATACAATTCATTACCGCGAACGTCAACTTTATAATAGTATATTATACCACGAGTCAATAATGATAGCTATTATTACCGAGGAATAATTTTCGAACCGAGCCGCATAGCGGCGAGGGAGAAAAAAAATTCCGAGGTTATAATAGCCATTATTGCGAGTAGTATACTGTACTTTATCTACGACTATTTTAATTACTTTAATAAAACACAACTGGGGGGCTATTACGGTTCTCAAATCGAGTGAAAATGACGAAAGTGAGTAGCCTACTCTATTACGGTGAATCTCACTAGGTGAAAATGTGAGATTATCCGCGTGAGTTTACTCGACACAAAATTATGTGTCGAGAACCGATGTGCGCATGCGCGCGAGCGTTTATTAAAATTTAAATGTTTATTAAAATCATAAAACGCGTTAAATAAATAATTTTTTTTTGATAAGGAGTCCGTAAAGTTTTCTCCTCGTGAGAAATTGAATAAAAGGTTAGTTTGTACAGCTTAGTAATGAAAAAATAAATAATCTTAAGTTTAACTGACAGATGAAATAACGGTTTATAAATCACAACAAACAGTTAAAAATTTAAATCATCCAAAAATAAAATGAATGAACAGACAGTAAATACCAAGGAAGAATTTTACAATTTGCCTATGTATTAATTGATTTATTATCATGTATTTAAAAGATTTGTTTGTTGAAAAAATTGTAAACAATCAAAAATAAATAACGTATGATGTGTATTGTATTTGATGCTATTTGATGTGTGATATTGTCTGTAATTATAACGAGTGTGTTTAAAATATGTGTACATTATAATACTGTGTATTTTAACTATTGACGCTGTCTTGTAATACCATTATTAATTTTTTTAAAACTAATTTCATGTTTAAATGTTTTCAAAATTTAAAAATACGGTCAATGTGTAATCAAAATTTATTTTTACTAGCACAAATATTTCTTTTACATTTTATAGCAGCACTATAGTCTTTTATTAATTCTAATAATGTACCCTATTCTCTTTTACTAAAATTAACTCGTTTTTTATCACATTAATGTAATAATTTAAGGTTAATTTTTAGTTTGACATAACGAAATATGAGATTTTATTTAAAATGGCGTCAACATTCGTGAAAATGTGAGATTCATTTTCCGAAAGTGCCTAGTTACTTCACATTTTCACTCAAGAGTTCCGTAATCGGGTGACTAAAGTCACGTGAGATGAAAATGTGAGAAGTGAGAAAATCCGCACGAGAACCGTAATAGCCCCCCTGAATACAAGAAATACAAACACAAGCATTTTTGTTATAATTTCAAATTAATATAAATTAAACTATACCATGGAAACAAAATACACAAACTCTGTGGTGTCCAAAAATATTAAAATTAGTAATATTACAGTTAATAAACTGAACAAGTTTTGTACTATCAACAACTTTACTAGAATTTGTATCCATCTCAATACAAATACACAAACACTAGGTGTTTTATTTGACAGTCGTAAATAAATTTTTTAGATTTAAAGTTTGTGTATTTTGTTTCCATGGTATTATTTAATTTGAGGAATTTTCTGATTGGTGCATTAGAGGGCAATAATGATTTAGAGGGCAATAATGACCATTATTGCCCTCCAATACACCAATCAGAAAATTTCTCTTTCGTCATGGTTCCCTCTGGTATTAATATATCGCATTATGTAGTAAAAACTACGTATGTAATGTATGTATTATATATAAGTCGTGGATAAAAAAATAAATTCTTCAACATTATTAAAATCGTCATTTTTGGGATTTTTAGGTGAGAATATTTCAGAAACCTGTTCTAGACAAAAGTTTTTTTTGTCAAATCATATAATATATTAAATATATTAGAATGGGTTATATTAGTTTTTTAATATATGATCAATAAATGTAGGTTATCATAATCTATAGAGCTGTACACTGTCAAAAATATTTTGGACCCCAATTTCATTGAGTGAGGTGTCGTTTGATAGGTTTTCGAAATTGCAACAAAAAATATTAATTGACTTTTTGATTTCAACCCGTCAATCAAGATATATTTGCCTTCCAATGTCGTTATCAGAGCGTCCCCTCTTCTATTTTCTAAACCATAGGTGTCCAACCTTTTGACCTTTGCGGGCCGCAGAGAGCAAAAAAATAGCGCAAAATTTTGTTAAAAAATTTTAAGACCTTTATTTTTTTTCGTTGGCTTAATTAATTAATTAATATCCTTTGTATTTATACTTTATATCACAAAAAAACTGAAGACCTTTGTTTTTTTACCTAATATCATTAATTATTTTCATATTTTATTTTTTTTAAATCTGATGCGGGCCGCGGGTTGGAAAAGCCTGTTCTAAACTATTGGTTAAAAAAATAAAAAAAATATCAAAATACAGCTTTTAATTTAATTAATTTAAAAATTACATTTTTTAAATGTATTTATTGTGATTTTCTATATTTTAAAACGATTAAATATTCGCCTTATGCATTTACAAAAAAATATTAAAATTTATGTTCGGGTGTATAAAGTGCATACTATAAAATTTTAAGTGCAAAGTGTTAAAATTTATGTTCGATTTAATATACCGAGTGTTTTTTTAAGGACTTTCTAGCGGAATATTTCCAAAATAACGAATTTTCAGAGAAAATGTACCAGACAAAAGTTTCATGGATATTAAGGGTCTAAATACTTACAATATGGGTTGACCTTGATAAGGTCACCATGACGGGTTTTCAATATCAACTTTTCTTTTCCAAACCTAAACCTATATTTTTTGTTGTAGATTCGTAATTTACGAAGAAAACTAGGCAAATTTTATCAGGATTATTTTTTTCTGAAAATGTCCATTTTTTATGATATGGAGCAAAACAACAACAAATTTCTGGATATTCAATCATTTTTTGCTCAGAAAGTTCCAATTTATAAGAAAAATTACAAGAGGAAAGAAGTGCTTGGACTTAGGCAAAAATTCTCAGAGAATTGTTTTTAAAATTTATTATTAATTAAAAAGTATATATATTTTTAATTAACATTTTTGAAAAAAAAAAACTAGTTACAAATAAATAAAAATTCTCCGATAATTCTTGTTAAAATCTAACCACTTTTTCCCTCTTGCGATTATTAAAAAAAAAATTGTTTTTGAGTAAAAATTTATAGAAAATCCAGAAATTACTGTTTTGCTCCATATCATAAAAACGGACATTTTTAGAAAAAATGTTTCAAACAAATGTTACTTATTTTTTTCCGTTAATTACGAATCTGCAACACTAAAAATATGGGTTTAGTGTAGTTTAGACTTGAAAAAGAAAATTTGAACCTGAAAATCTATCATGACGACCTTTTCAAGGTAAACCCTTAATGTCAATATTTAGCCCATTGAAAGCCATGAAACTATTGTCTGAAAAAATTTCTCTGAAAATTCGTTATTTTGGAAATAATCCGCTGGAAATTCTTAAAAAAACACCTGGTATTATATTGCAATTAAATATAACCCAAATAGTAATATTTCTTTAAAAATTGAGTGATTGCTATGAAATAACTTTTATTAATTACTAGACAATAATACTTAACTTGTAGGTATGCCTAAACATTTTTTGGGAATCGTATACTTATCTAAAAATATAATTTTTATAATAAATTAATTATTCCTTAGTTACTATAATTATTAACAATCTTGAATCATGAAGTTATTAATAACATAATGTTTATCATGATGATTTTGTCTATATAGGTGTGACCTAAGTAAAAAATCGTCAGACATACATATACCAACAGATTATTGTCTGTATAAATACATCGATATGCTCTTGGCCTTTAGAGGTCAGTAGCACACTAAAGAACTCTCACTGAGATTCCAATATACCCGCAGGGTGAACTCGGGCCGGCTACATACTCGCTCCCTACCTCCATGTTACCCCCCCTTCCGTCGCCACTCTTGATTCTTTATTCTACCGGTCGGAAATGGAATGTTTTTGACACACCTCTATATTGTGTCAGTAAACTTATGTTTTTTTTGTTATTATTTATTACGAGCTTCTTTATATGTATATAGGTACCTATATGTAAAAAATTAAATAATTTTCGTACGTATAAATGTACATAAATTGCAATTTAAAGTAAATAAATATTTGAGGGGTTTGCAGTAACAACGGGTTAACTCCATTTTTAGGCCAAACTGAGTTAACAACCGTTTCTTGGGTGGGGGGGGGGATCATTCTTTCGTTTGGTTCAACTAAGAATTACCTACCGTTGATAGTTCTCAACGTATCCGCTAGAATGAGTTAGCTGCTTCATTCGTTTGGGTCAAAATGGAGTTTACTCCAGGAGCTGACTCTTTGTTTCTGGGCTTAGAATTTAGTTAGTAGTGTTAGTACTAGAGATGCCACAAATATTCGGCTACTATTCGGTATTCGGCCTATTCGGCTACTTTTTTTACAATTCGGTATTCGGCCGAATAGTTCTCAATATTCGGCCGAATACCGAATACCAAATCGTGAAAAAAGCACATAATAAATATTACTCACAATTTTTTTTTTACAAAAATCAATGAAAATTCTTTTTGTTAAAAAAAATTCTTTGTTGTTACACAGATCTTGCTGTTACACAACAAACAAACTGCCAGTTTATTGTCTTCACTACAAATTTTATTATATTCCCGAAATAGGTGATTTTTTATTAAATGGTGCCATTTCGTAAAGCTTTTCACTTTTCACTTTTGTTCGTGAACAAACAGTGATATTTTTTAAGATATACAGTGTATTATATTAAGGTGACCAGCTATCCTATTTTGAAGAGGACAGTCCTCTATTTTGGCCAACTGTCCTCTATAAAAAATGTGTCTTCTTTTTGTCCTCTTTTTTAAGTTTTCGAAACTTTTGTCCTCTTTTTTTGTTATAAATGTTATCCATAAAATTACAAAAAAATAAATATTTTATTTTTCTCAAAAATAATAATAATTATTAAAATTAATCATTATTGACTTAAAATTTTCGTCAATAATGATTATTAATGTGACACAACCTACTCGCAAATGAAACAAATACGCCCACGAAATGTACTAAGTGAATATTCGGTGGCCGAATATTCGGCGCTTCGGCCGAAAGCCTAGCCGAATATTCGGTATTCGGTATTCGGCCAAATCACTTTTCGTGGCATCTCTAGTTAGTACACTCGTTACTATGTTCTTTCTTGAAATAAACTAATTTTCTTGAAAATTGTTGTTATTCAATGCTTCCTTACTTTAAAAAGAAAATCATTTTCAACTACTTGGAGCAAACAGGAGTTATCTCCAGAATAAAATTGACTCTAGAATTGCGAATTTGACGAATTTCTCAATGGAATTTGGCCAAAACATGTGGTCGGTGACAAATAATAATTGAACGAAGACAAAGGCGATTTAAATACATTCTCAATTTTTTAAACAGTTTTTTCTATTTTCCCACAAACTATAAAAACTGGAGAAACCCCTTGTTGCAGCAGACCCCTCATTTGTATTTAAGACCTCAATGCAATATTTTATTAAATATTTGGAGCTCATGACTCGTATTGATATTGTATCGAAAAAAAGGCAAGTGCGTGTAAAACTCACGTCCTTATTCCGTATCGTTATATAGGCTATTTTTTATTGAGTAAGGCACTTGAATTAGGTATTTAAAAGACTATGAAGTTGTAGTCTGTAGATAATAGTAAGTTACGTAGACCAGGAATTCTAAAACTTATACAGACCGGTACCCATTTTTAAAATGAAATCATTACGCGATCCATTTGACTTATGAGAGAAACGAAATAAGGTCGCCTTATTAATACATTAAGTTAAGATATGTTTATAAAATAAATAAATTTTGAAAGAAACAATTATCTATACAGGGTCCCCCAATAGTGCGTCCGGCATTCCTGGCGCACTTCCCGTAGAAGATAGAAAAAAATGTTTGGTACATAATATTATTTCCAACAATAGGTATAGGGTGTTCCATTTTTGCGCTGTAACAAAAACAAAGATTTTTTTAAATGGAACACCCTATAACGTTTTCAGTATTCCGATGTCATTTTTTAACCTCCACATAATCGTCTATTAATTTTTTGATTTAGTTTCCAAATTATATTTTTTTTTCCGAAAAATAATCTATAAACAGGGTCAACTTTAAAAAAATCGTAGCGACCTCGTTTTTTTGAAGCGATTGATTTTTTTAACAGTAATATTAGTCTTGGTAAAGGGTGACATTTTGATAATAACCAATTTGAATTTAGTTATTGAGGGTGTTCATAAAAAAGAGTCAAAATTTTCAAACTTAAAAATGATAAAATTCATTTTTTTCAAATGTGACTACCCTTTTTTTATTTCGCTATTCGATGTTTTTTTTCCTTTTCAATTTGTATAAGGGATGTCCTATGTCTAAACCCCATAGTTTCTCAGATATTCAATACCTACTCATAACGTTCTCGACATATAGCCATTAATTTTTTCAAAAATTTGGAAAAAAATGGTCGTTACTTTTGAACGTGTGTCGGATTTGATTTTTGTCGACGTGTCAAAATCTATATTATACATGTATAATACTTAAAAATAAAAAAATAAAAAAAAATTTGCTGAAAATTATTTTTTTCCAAGGTGTTTAATTATTTATTTTTTGTCGAATTTTAATGTGTTATACTTGATATATTATAAATATTTTAACACGCTGATTTTAAATCCGTCAACAAAAATTAAATCCGACTACACGTTCAAAAGTTACGATCATTTTTCTCCAAATTAAAATAATCTGCCGTGTGCCACGGGACTTTCTTATACATAATAATGACAGTGAACAGTATACGTGATTTTTATTTTATTGAAGGATATTTCTGACAAACGAATAAAAGATAGAAAAAAATGAATGGGACATAAACTATCGATATATTATTATTATTAACATTATGTATAGAACGAATTTTGTTTAACGTAATTACTGACGAAAACGGATGTTTATTCTTGTCATTTTTTTTAAATTTTGGATTTATTTTTGAAAGACAACAATGTCGAGTATGTTATTATCTATAATTTATTCCCCATACATTTTTTTCCAACAGTTATGATTTAGCCAGAAATAATTTTTTAAAAATCATTATTTAGAATAATCTATACTGGTTGTCGGGTGATTTGACCGTACGGATCACGACTCATACCGTCAAGTCACCCGGCACTGCAAACTAAATGAAATAGAGTGTACAGTGTTTATTCTCAGTATTACGTATAAGAAAGACCCATGGTACCTATGGCAAACACGTACAGTCTCTGTAATACGTATAAGAAAGTCCCATGACACTCATGGCAGATATTTCTTCTCTGTTATACTGTTATGAACCATTTGTAATGTAGGCACTTAAAAACGGATACTTAGTAAACAAAAATTAAATTTGTTTTTTCGAAAAAATGAATAGAACACAAATTATAGATACTAATATTACCTACAATTTTCAACTTGGATATTTTTCTCTAGTTTGCACTGTTTCAATGTAATTCGAAAAATTAAAAAATCGATGTAGGTAAACATCCGTTTCCGATTGAAAGATCGTTTTCAAAAATAGGAGGTTTTCATCCCAGGAAAAAATTAATCTTAAGTATAAAGTTTCACCCTTCTACGATTTGTCGTATTTGAGTTACAGCGCCCACAGACAGACAGACCGACAGACAGACACACAGAAATCATGGCGAAAATAGTCAGAATGGATTCAGGGAAGGTCAAAATTGATAATTCCATCAAAATCCGGATTTCGAAAAAAATCGCGTTTACAATACTTACTTATACTATATGTATATTTCATATACATGAGTATAAGAAAGTAACAAAAAAACTAAAACTTTGAGAGGCTATATTTCGAGAGTGTTATGATGTTTAGACCTGCAGTTTGAAAATTTCAACTTTCCACTTCATTTTCTATATAATTAACATAAATGAGCTATAGTTTTTAATAAAAAAAAAAACAAGACATGTGTAGTTACATGAATGGGTATTTAGTACCTACCACACTTTGAGAACCTCTGACGTAGACAATGGACTCGATTCCTATAGAGTTAGAAATTCATGATTTATTCACATATATTTCCTCTTTTTAAAAGATTATTTGAATGTACATGTTTTAATTATTCATATACACTACCATCCAAAAGCTTGGAGAGCAGGTTTATTTTTGTGTGTATCAAAACATTATTATTAACCTTTAGAGGACCGGGATTTCAGGGGGCATTTCGCCCTCAGAAAACTGGTATAAAAGGTATCTTATATCATTGATTGATCATAAGAAAAGTATCGATCACGGGGTAGGCCAATATATTGGCTTTCCGGCCAGGAAGAGAACAGTCTGTGTTAAAAATTTCAAATTCGAAAAAATATTATTTTAAATAGTACATAACCTTTTTTTATTATACAAATTACGTTTTCGATGTATTTTTTGATGCTGAATCCAAATCAGATGTCAAAAATACAGCAAACCCAAAAACAACGTCAATAATAGGGTAAAAACGACATCTTTGCCTCGCGTGAACGAAGTGCAAAAATACGTTTTCGAAAAAAATACTGATACTTTGCCCATTTTACCGATCTTCTAGCCTCAATAATAACAAAGTTAGCAATTATCACTCAGTTCCCGCGAACATCCCGTATAAGGTATACTTAAAATTAATCGAATCCAGTTTCAGTTTATAATACCTAAGCAAATATTGTCTCTTTTTTATATTCTTATTTCTTGAATTATAATATAAACCATTTTACTTCACGTTTAATAATGTAGTCTCGTGTGCTTATTAGGTACATGGTAAACACTCTATGTTTTGCATTGTTTATAATTGCACATAGAACTAAAAAATTATGATTTTCGAAATTTTCCTTTATTTGTACTATGAGATCTTCCTTCGTAGCAAATTTCAAGGTTCTAGGTCAACGAGATCTACCCTATACGATTTGATGAACAGTGTGTCAATCTGTCAATATAAAAATACGTTTTGAAAAGCCTTTTATTATTTCATTGGGTAAGAAACTTACATTTTTTAAGGACTACGAGTCTTGAAACTTTTTGCTGATCCTGAGAAAAAGGGTTTTGACGGACAATAAACTGATCTAATAAGGGTTCAAATTAAAAACAATTAAAAATCATTTGTTCTAATGCAGTCGTTCTTAAAATTACATATGTAGGGTCAACTGGGGTAAAAGTGAAACGAAATACAAATCTTTCATTTTTTTTGGCAGTTAACGATACAAATTCATATTTTAATTTTTTCTACTAGATGTGCCTATGAATAACCCTTTCAAATACCTACGTCATTTGAACTGTACCATACAACACAGATTTAAAAAATGAAAAATGTGTGTTTCATTTTTAACCTCTAATTTGGGAAAAAATGAAACAGGTAAGGGTAAAAATGAAACAGGCTTCTAACTTTCATATAATGCGTTATATTTATATTTGCTGGGTAAAAATGAAATAAGTGGGAAAAACTGCATAGGAAACATGTGTCGCACCTTGCTAGGTTATAAATGTCTAACCAGCAGGTTATGAAATATATTTAAAGGTTATGGAAATTACAATAAAACTTAGAATATGCTTGCGAATAATGTATTTTTTTAAAAAGAATATTCGTTCTTGCTAATATATCACATACAATGTGTACTCTTAATATCATCCTAAATACATCTGCAAAGTTTGAAAAATATCAGATAAATATTTAAACCAAAAATGAATTTTTTAAAAATAATGGGGTAAAAGTGAAACATTTTTTTGTGCTCTTTTAACTGATTTTAATCTCTTGCATTGCATAAAAAAACATCGATTTTCAAAACATAGAAATTGTTCCATAGACCCCTGATGTATTATTGACTATTGACCCCTTTCAAACTTCCATAGGACGGGAATTCCGGTACACCCTTATTTAGGACCTATTTAACGTAATTTCGTGGCATTTTGAAGACTGCAACCAAAATGATGCGTCCACTCTGAAATCTGCACTCAAACTGACTTTAACTGTAACATGTGTGACTTGTCCAGACTTGCAAAAACTGGTTCAGATTATCCCCGGCTGTGTTTCATATTTTCCCATATTTCTGTTTCACTTTTTCCCGAATTTTTAAATCTTAATTAGATGGAAAATACTTATCGAAAAATTAAAAGAAAAACTACAAAGGCAACTTTGATTTATTTTCTTTGTGGCATATCAATGTGAAATTTGTAACTTTAATTTATACCTGAGTTATGCAGAAAGTTATGTGCAAAGAATTAAAATTTAATTCACACGTTTTCCCATCGTCTAATAGAAAAGTCTGTAGGGGGGACATATCACTTACTAGGCGATTTATATTTTCAGATCGCTTTAACAAATCTTTAAAGATCATGTCAGTTTTTATAATTCTTCTGTAAAGAAATTAGTTTTTTAGTTAGAAGCTTGTTTCACTTTTACCCCTTTTTTTTCGTGTTTCATATTTACCCCAGTTGACCCTACAGTAAAAAATAATGGATATACTTCTAAATATATAATAAAAAAATGGGGAGGGGGTTAAAAATTTCAAAAATCATCCTTACCTACGTAATTAATGGACGCTCCCAAAGAACATTGGTGATTTTAAAACGATCAATAAAGAATTTGTCATATTATGATTATAAACATGTTTGGGGAATTCAAAGCATTGGGGCGAAAAGTTCTTTCAATATTTAATTGGAAAGTTGATAAGTCCGTAGTATTAGCAAAGAAACGACGAAATAATTTCTTTCGGGATATTTTTTTCTTCAGAATATTACGCTATCTCTTATTTTTCTATTTTTATCGAAACATTTTTCATTTTGATTTAATTAAATTTGTTCTAGTAATTCAGATATAAATATATAAATAAATAAAAATTATTGATCGTAACAAAAGAAAAAAATGTTAAGTGCGTGTCGCGCCACTCGCACTAGTGTCACGTACCGTATACTTTTTCAATTTATTTTAATATATTTGTGACAAAAATAAGAACTACTATAACAGTCATATTTAATAGTTCGTATATTAGAAAATAAATAAATCAAAATGTACTTTAATTTAATTTAATTTTATTATTATTTTTTTCATTCTTTTAATTTCGGTATCATTATTCATATACATATTCCCATTTTTCGTATTTTCTCACTTTCATTGTCAGATATACAACTATACAAGTAGTAGCAAGAAGGCTGTGACAGTATCATAAAGAAACTAGCAAGCACTTTCAAATGAGGTTTCAAACTTATATGCCAGTTCTCTTTGAGTTTTTAACAGATAACTGCATGCGCAGTATAAGTTAGTTTCTTACCATTTTTTCTGAACGTTATAGTAAATTCACTTTAGTAAATATACTTTACATACCTTTGGTTTTACTTCCTATGCATGAAACTATCTGTCAAAAATTACAAGAGAACTATCATATAAGTTTGTTACCCCATTTGAGAGTGCTTTTTGCAAATTTTGCTACTTTCTTTATTCAGCACCTGCCTTAAATAGTTATCATAAATACAATTATTTACTATTTACTATTACTAAAATTACCTAAGCATAATTAATGCATCAGATTTGAATCTTTGAACATGAGTGACATACATATCAGGTATAATTAGCAACAATATTTTCTCGTATTTTTTATCTACTGTAATCGAAATTCAGTTTCAGGCATTTTTCTATCTTCAACACTGGATATGTGGTACTTCAATGCCTAAATTACTAGCTTTTAAAATTAAGCAATTTAGAAATGACAATTCCCTATTAGTCCAGGAGGAATCGGCGCATGAGTACCGAAAACTATTCCACCTCAATTTTTTTATGTGATCCTCTTCAAATTGCCCTACTGATAATATAAATGCATGTTGCCATGGGGCAACCCCGGGCCATATTGTTTAAACCGAAATTGTTTAAACAATTGCAAGGAATTGTTATTTTTCAACCGGACAAATTTTTTTTATATTCTTTATTGAAATACAAATAAAAAAGGCCCTTTGACTTTTTACGATAAAGTTAATATTTTTAAAGATATGAATTTTTAAAGGTTCGAAAAATCTCAAATTTGGGTACTTTCGACCCATGAAAAATATATTAAAAAAAAAAAAAAAATATAAATAATATTTTTTTCTTAATTCTTCATACAATAGTTAATAATATTGTAAATAGAGATCTTAAAAAATTTCATTGTTTATACCTGTTTTTTAATTTTTAATTTCGCGCACTCACAAGTATGCGTCGCTTACCTTTAAGTATCGCCGTCTCTCTCTGACTCGTGCGCTGCATCGGCCTCTGTGTGTCTTGAATCATTATTTATCATTTATCTTAAAAACTATCAACTTTATCAAGATTGTTAAAGAGAGCAATGTTATTAACAATTAAATTTTCTACAATTTGTTTCGTATAAATTTTTTTCTGAAATCAATTTTTCAAAAGTTATTTAAGCATAAATCGAAACATGTAATTAAAATTACTTTTTTATAAGTTTGTTATTTTTTTTATGTTAAAACAGAAATAATTATATGTATACGTATCATGGTGTTTGTATGATTGTGTCTAAGTAAGAAAAAGATTCTTTTTTTCGTTGTTTTTTATTTTTCCAAGGTTACTCTTTGTATAAAAATGTAAGATCTTAGTTTGTTCTTGTGACAAAATTGTTGATTATATATAACATTTAAAATAAAAATACAAGTTAGTTCCTGTCAATTCTTAACTGATCGTTCTTTGTTTTTTGCTCATATTTGTTCAGTCTTTTTTATTTCGTTCGAGACATAAAATTGTTAAACGTTGTTGCACCCATTCTAGTGATTTCGTGTAGTATTAACATTTTTAGATGAACAAATTTTTAGTTTCTGTGATTTTTCGTTACAATAAATGTGAGTGTAATGTCGTTTTTAGTTGTTCCCAAGAAAAGAAAATTTTCTGATGATACCTTACCATGTATTTTTTGTGAAATTACAAACAATGTAGTGAAAAATCCGAAGCCTGATACATATATAACTGTACAAAGTGCATCTTATCGACGAAAAGATAAGGCCGCTATCCGGTTTGAAAATTTGTTTAATTCTTCTCTTGACAAACAAACATTTTCGTGGCACAGAACATGTTATGCAAGTTATACAAGTGAAGAAAAAATTAGGCGAAGAGAAATACATCTTCACAAACAAGATGAAAATCTTCAGGAAGTCCAGTCAACAGAACCCTCAACTTCAAGTACAATTTATACTCCTCGTCGGTCCACCAGAAATCCAGAAAACGACAGTGATTCGTGCATAATATGCGGCCAGTTAAAAAAAATAATGTAAAAGCGACGTATGTACTATCTGATCGTATACTTGTGAGTGCGCGAAATTAAAAATTAAAAAACAGGTATAAACAATGAAATTTTTTAAGATCTCTATTTACAATATTATTAACTATTGTATGAAGAATTAAGAAAAAAATATTATTTATATATATATTTTTTTTTTAATATATTTTTCATGGGTCGAAAGTACCCAAATTTGAGATTTTTCGAACCTTTAAAAATTCATATCTTTAAAAATATTAACTTTATCGTAAAAAGCCTTTTTTATTTGTATTTCAATAAAGAATATAAAAAAAATTTGTCCGGTTGAAAAATAACAATTCCTTGCAATTGTTTAAACAATTTCGGTTTAAACAATATGACCCGGGGTTGCCCCATGGCAACATGCATTTATATTATCAGTAGGGCAATTTGAAGAGGATCACATAAAAAAATTGAGGTGGAATAGTTTTCGGTACTCATGCGCCGATTCCTCCTGGACTATATTTGAAATTGATTATTCTCAAGTATCATACATACAATAAAAGTCCTCGCATCTTATCACGAGCCCCCAAACAGGAATTGTTTTTTCTTCGGTAAGTTTGAATGCCTTTTATTTTTATTTTTTTTTTAATTCGTAAACATTAATAAAATTCCCTTTTGCTTCCCTTTTAGCCCGGACCACAGTACTAGAATCCTATCAGTCCCCTTCCCAATACCATTTAAGGATCTATACAACTATGTTGTAGCATATAGAACATATGTTACTTTTCGTTTCATTTTTAATAAATAAATTAATAAATGATTTTTAATTAAAATGTTATAAATAAAAAATAATTGAACTATACATTAAAACTCCAATTAGTGAATTCTAGGAAACCTCCATAGGGGTTTTAATTAAACACAGGCAGATCCTGTCTTTTATTAAAATCGTATACAATAAATAAATTTATACAAGAATAATTAATAACTAGCTGTCGGATCCAATTTTACCCGGGGATATAAAATTAAACTATATAACGTATAATGCTGTGGGGTGCGATCCTTTAGGTCCACACAATCAACTTCCCAACATGGTATGACTTACAATACTTGAATACTGATTACTTATTGTTTCCATAATTAATATTACTATGTTATAGTTTGTAATTTTTTTTTTTAATATGTACCTATATGAAAAATTTTAATGGAATTTATCAGAAATAAAACTCACCCTTTGTATTATGAATATTAGTTTTCTAATATCCTAATAATGTCAATAATATAATGCACATTTTTAGAAAAACTAATCTGACAGTTTGAATTTTGAATTGTGTTGTTTCCAAGGCAACATGAATTATTAGATGTATTTATTAGTATGAAATTCAAATTTTGATGGTGGTTTTCATCCCTTTAATGGCTGTTTGGACCCATATAAAAAATAAATACTGAAATACACGTTTCATTATTTGTATTGTATAGTATTTATTCTAAGTTCCGACTAAATTCGACCAAGAAAAAAAATAAAAATGAAAAAAACACTCTTTTTACCCCCGTAGGGGTTGAATTTCGAAAAATCCTTTCTTTCAGATCATATTCACGTCAAGACGCTTCGATTAGCACCCCAACGAAGTCAATAGCATTTTTTGTTCGCGAGATTTCGTCCCGGAAAAAATGACACGTTCGTACGTACGTACGTACGTACGTACGTACATACACACACACACACACACACACACAGACATTTTTCTAAAAATAGTGTCAATATACTCTAATGCCCTTGAAACATGAAAATATGTTAAAATTTTTGATTTCGATTTTCGGACCAATTACAATAACTCCCTATTGGGAAGTTAATAATACAATATGGTTACTCGAAAATTATTCAATATCATAAATATTAATTACGCATGTAGGTAAGACTCAAATTACGAGATCTATATTCAGTTATAATAATTGAGATTTTATAAGGAAATCAAGTAGGTTGTGAAGTAATAATTATGTTGAAAAATATTTTTCTATAATTATCATGATAATAAAAACAATAAAAATAAAAAATGATCATAAAAACAATATCTATATATCTATAAAAGAGTTTGTCCTTAACCACTCACTCACTCATTCACTCACTCACTCACTCATATATCAACGTACAACCCAAACCCCTAGACCTAGAAACGTGAAATTTCGTAGGTGTCTTCCTTTTATTATGTAAGCACCCACTAAGAAAGGATTTTCGAAATTCAACCTCTACGGGGTTAAAACAGGGTGTCAAAGTTTATATAAAAAAATATTTTTTTTGTTCGCATTTAATTGAAACATATCGAACATACTCTACAATATAAATAATGAAACAATAATTTCAGCATTTCCCAAAATTCAACCCCTAAGGTGGAAGGGGGTGGGGGGGAATTTTGTAAAATATATTTTTTTTGTATTCACCGAATGAAACATGGCACAGTAGGTACTATACAAACAAATATCTTATGGGAATTTTGATATATTTATTTTCATAACTTTTGATGATATTAAAGTAAATTCGGACAAATTAATATTCAATTAAAATTGAAAGTTCCATATTCAAGCCCTAATAGCATGGGACGGGGACGAGGATGGATTTAGATGTTTGTCTGTATACTGCTTTACTTATAAAGGTAAATGTGAGCAAAATAGCCATATAGAAAATAAAAATTTCGACAGTCAACCCCTAATGGCGGGGGTTGATAGGGTCAGTGTTTTTGATATGTTTATCTGTATAGCTGCTTACGTTATAGTAGTGGATTCAGGCAAAATAATCTGCAATAAAAAAAATCGATATTCAACCCCTAATGGCGGGGGTTAGTTTTTACAATTTTTAACTAAAATCCGAGATATTTACGTTTTTTATAGGTAATGGATAAAAATCAATATAAAAAATATGTCATCCCCTATCACGTATGGAGGGTTCTAATTAGTTTCGAAGTTAACGCGAGCGAAGCCACGGGATCCCGCTAGTATTTTATAAACAAGGAAAGAAAGAGGAGATTTTTTTTTGTGGGACGGTGTTTTGTTAACGTTCATTAACGCCTCGAAAATAAATTTTTCACTTGAAAATGGCTGGACTTTATTGCTAATAAACTTTAATTTAAAATGATTAAGGGGGTTAGCAAGTCTAGCGCCCCTGAAAATACTCAATATTTGGGAATTTACTGTGATCAAATGAAACAACGAATTAAAGCAAAATTAACACAGCTGTTTAATCACAGATCTGGAACAATTTTACAAAGTGACTTTAGTTTTTGAAACTATCCTCTATGGAATGAACCACTTTGATTGGAAACAAAAAATTCTGTAGATTTTTATAGCCAATGAAAATTACAGTTCAAACAGACCTTAAATTTTAGAGTACAAGCATACCTATAATTATTGAAATATATAACTCTGAGGTGTAAAAGTGCTTCATTCCATAGAGTATAGAGGATAGTTTCAAAAACTAAAGTCACTTTGTAAAATTGTTCCAGATCTGACCATTTGGCTAAAAGCAAGTACGGAAGGTGTCAACTCCAAATTTTGATGAAAACCTACCATCGGCCAGAGATTAATAATTTTCATTCATAAAAATCTGAAAAATAATTTAAAATGTACTTTAAATAGTGGTTAAACAGCTGTGTTAATTTTGCTTTAATTCATTGTTTCATTTGATCACAGTAAATTCCCAAATATTGAGTATTCTCAGGGGCGCTAGACTTGCAAACCCCCTTAAGTTAAAGATGGAGGGGGCAAAATTAATAACTGTTTGGAACCCCTCACAGGGCAATTTTGTAGTTAGAAAAAAAAATATATATATAATCAAATTCTATTGATTAAGATCTACGTTTTGATTTGCTTTGAAGCCTCTTGCAGGCGCCATTTTTGAATAAAAAAAAGAGATTCAAATTTCATTGGTTTGTTTAAATATTTTTTATATTATTTTATACATTTTTTGCCTAGCTTTAACTCTTTAGCATCCTACTCCCTGAAAATGTGTTTTTTTTTTCAAAAATTTATAAGGCCAGCCATACACGTTGCGGTATACCGGAGAGGTGTACTTGTGCGGTTTGCTTGCCAAATTTGGCCAAACCATGTTATATTTATTGCACGTAAAAAATAGTTATTTGTGTAACTAGGGTGTAAAGAAGCTGTTTTTCGCACAAGTGGGAATGTTTGTTAATCGAGGCGCTAGCCGAGATTAACAATCACACGAGTGCGAAAAACGCACTTTACACCCGAGGTGCACACAACATTTTTTCTAAAACCTTATTATAATATTAATAATAATGTAATATGATTTTTTAATTAAATAATAATAACTTGTCATATTAAATATTAATATTGAAATTTAAATCAAGTACTTACATTTTGAAAAAAATGAATCTTGTTATTGTTTGACATTTATATTAGGATTATTTTCACTCACGTATTTTATTCTGTGATTTTATTGTTGTAATTTTATAATAATATGGAAAGTGATAATGAAAATTGCACGCCGCCAGAAATATCGGAAGCTGCAAAATCGGTAATTTCAAGTCTACTACCGACAAAATCCAAATTAATATATGAAAATACTATGGCTAGGCCATAAAATGCACACCCCTTAAACATAAAAAAATGTATTAACTTATAATATCAAATAAATACGGTACAGGTACAATATAATTGGTGAAACTTAAAAGGACGTTTGAAAAAAAGATTGGAGGTAATTAATATTATATAAATATATAATATGAAGTTTATCACTCATTAAGATTTTTTAGAAAATCAACAATGAATCTTGATATCAATCGATTATTACCTTTTTTATTTAAAAGGATGTATTGTAATAAAACAACAATCATTTTAATTTACAATTTTTATATAACATATTTTTTTTGTAAAATGTATAAAGTAAATAAATTAATTAATATCTAATAATAATTAAAAAGATAAATACATCCACATATTGCAGCGATAACAGCTGTGTTCACCTGATGTCTAGCATTTAAAATGAAACAACAATGTAACGTTTATAGGTTATATGACGTATATAATATATTTGTTTTAAAAATGCAAACTTACCAGATTTTATCTTGATTAAAAAGATTGATTGGCTTTGAATAAAATAATTAAAATACAGCACGTATCGATGTACAAAATGTACATGCATTTATATATTAATTAACACAATATAATAATTATGGAATTTGAAGTGACATATGAAGAAATAGCGCCTACTACTATTAATAAATTATAAATAGCAACTACTCTATTTGTAAAAAAATTTCTTGTCAAAATATGAATTTTTGTTTAAATAAACTGCAAATTTCGTTACTTCTAGTTATCCAATTTTGTTGAGTTTTAATAGGGTTCTATTCTGATAATAGATGAAGTGAATTCAAAAGGATTGGTGCAAATTTATTTCGAATTGTAACCTGGAGTTCGGCGTTTCTATCAAAAAAGCGGGTTAAATCGACAAATTGAACTTTATTTATATTTTTATAACAGAAAATTAAAACCGATCGATATTAAACTAAGCAAAAATGGATACTGTAATGTTTTCTATCAGAAAATTTAAAAATGTAAGTGAGATACTGAAGAAATTTAAGATATAATACTCATTTTATCAATTTATATACGAAAAACGATTTTAGGACGAGAGTAGAACACACTTCCAAGCAGAGCCTGCTTGGGGTGTGCAATACATATATTAAATTCAATGTCAGTGTATGTATGTGTTACTGTTACTATAGAAACACTTTTGCGCTCGCCGTGCGTAAAAGTCAAGGTAAGTAAATGACTAGGTATGCTGACTTGCCTTGTGACGTCACCACGAAGTTCTTTTCAACACTCTAGATTTCAAATGGTCGCCAACGCTGTCAAACTGTCATAATATAAATTTGATCAATATTGATTTATTATTGTGTTCTGTGTCTGTGCTATTCATTTATTGTTATATTGAAGCTTCAGACATGATATTAATTATATTAATTATATTTATTTGTGATTTGTGTTTAATATTATGACAGTTAAAATCATAAATAAATAAAAAAATCAAGAAGGTAGAAAAGAACTTCGTGGTGACGTCACAAGTAAGCAAACCTAGTCATTTACTAACCTTGCGTAAAAGTAACTTTGTCGCACGGCGAGCGCAAAAGTACTACTTTACACACTGAAATGACAATGAAAAAGCCTACTTTTTAACACGGTTGTAGAAAAACATTATTTTAAACATTTCAATATTTAACGTATATGATCAAATGTATATAAACAAATAAAAATGAGATTGCGTGATTAAAAATATTTTAATTGTGAGTAAAAGTTACTCATTTTCATTTAATAGAAATAAATTAATCAGTTTGGTTTGATAAATATTTTAATAATTCATAAACATTAAAAATTAAATACAATATTGATTCGTTGTTGAATATAATAAAAATAATATACTGACAGTAATATGTAAAATCTGTATGCTTTGTTGTTCCTGTTTTACAGGTACAGTAAAAACCGGTTATAACGACATCGAAGGGACCGGTCATATTAGTCCTAAAAAACGGATAGTCGTAGTTAAAACCGATACGTCGTCGTATTAATCGATGTCGTTATAACCGGTTTCTACTGTATTTATTTTTATTTGATCCGACTAAATTTAAAAATTGCTGAACCGATTTTTATGAAACTTTCATTGTTAAAAATAATAATTTAGGTTAATTATCAGCACATAACTTTATAAAGTATATTATTAAACACGTATTAACGAATTTCTACTGAACAGATCTTTGTGAGATTTTCAGTGTTACACATTGTCAAATATGGCTTGTTTTGAGCAATAATGAAGTTAATCGGGGAAAATGTATTTACGGCAACAATCCTTAAATTAAAAAAATAGATCAAAAATACCAAAATAATTTTTTTGTTTCAAGTAAGGCATCTTTTATATACACCATTTAAAGGGGCATGAAAAACTCTACAAATTGAGATAGAAAAATTCCAGTGCATTTAGGAAATTTTTATAGGTGCGATCCAATTATTTCAGGTACATTTTCTTCTTTGTGGCTCGTTCGAAAGGGGCTTCAATGAAGATCTTAACCCTGAGTTTGCGCACTGCCCAAATTACCCCTTCCGCCGCCTTCTTTGATTGCTTTTTCAATCGCTCATAACTTGCGTTTTAATTATCCTTCAGTAATCTTAATGGTGATATTTTTAAATGAAACTTGGCAGGTTTATTTGACACAATAAGAAGAAAATTTTTTCCAACTTTCATCAAAATATTCTTATTTATTACAAAGTTATTGAGAAAAAACGAAAAATCCGTTATAAGCGCAGCCTACATTTTTTTGAGGTAATAAATTATATAAGAGAAGTAAGTCAGTCGATAGAGGAGTTCCTTATAAGTAACTTTATTTTTTTGTCGAAATACATTAAGTAAAAGAAGAGATATATGCAAAAAAAATTAAGAAAATTGATGATTTTCCGGAAAAATCGCGAAAAAGTATAGCGCAGAAAACGGGTTAATCCACAAACTCAGTTATGAACTTGTCTTAACACCTAGAACATTTTGGAACCATAAAATCGCTATAAGGAGGGATTGTTTTATTTAATAACAAATTCCGGTTATACCGGGTGTCCCAGATAATTTTTCCAGTATGGGGATCTTAGCATCTATAAGAGATACTGGTTTGGTTATATGAGATGAATTAATTGTATGGAAGGGATGAGTATTACTACACCAAAAAATATTTATATTTCTATGTGGTTTAGGCGGTATACCCAAAAAACTGAATATTCGGAATTTCTTTAAATGACTGTAACTTTTTTGTCAAAGTAGATAGGTACTTTTTGTTTGCAGTTGTTTGTGTCTGATCGGACAGGAACCATTAATTAGGGCATTAAATTTTCTATGGATTCCTAGCTGGAATTTATTTTTCATATCACATGTAATGAAACAACTAGTTTTGAACCCTGTTTTGCCAGTCGAAACAAGACAATTTCAGACCAATGCGACTGTGCCGGGCAAAAACAAAGAAACAACGTTGTTTCTGCCCGGCACATTCATTTATTTATTATTTATTTCAAGTCTGTCAGAATCGCATTTGTAATAAACAAAAGCCAATCTTATTTCTGAATTATTCTATTATTAAAATAGTATAAGATATTACTGCGCTATTTGTCTGAAATAGTCTTACTTCGACTGGCTACAGAAATCAAAACTCGTTGTTTCATTACATGTGATATGAAAAATATTGGCACGGGATGAAACAAAGACGATTTCTGACGAGGGCGAGAGTTGACTACACAAAATACTATTGTTTAGTGTAGAAGATCTTCTCTGCAGTCGTCGAAAAATATGAATAATTTTCCTTAAATTTTTGTAATACCTAGAACTTTGAATGCTTATAACTCAAACATTTTTCGAGATTTGGACATTGGGTGCAGATCGCTATTTAGGACACTCTTTTCTCTATTATAACTTAAAATATCATTTTGAAATTCAATTAAATACATATTAAACATAGCGGTCGAACGGAGCTCTGCATTTTAGGTGTTATTATTAAACTCGACGTCGCTAAATAATTTTTTCGCGGGCTTTATTTCAATAACTATTTAAGGTACATAATTTTTAAAAACACTATTTTGTTCGTAATTTTATCAGCTTTAAGATTTATAAGACTTATTTTATCCTAAAACTGACAGCCCCAGTGTTATTCCCAAAGAACTGATATAGACAGCTTTGTAAGCCCCTAGAAAGTTATGCACCCCCCTTCGAAGGGGGGGGGGGGAGTTATCGGCATGTTCTATACATCGAAATTTACCAATTTCTTGAAAAAAACGTACTCCGTCATTTTTTTCTAGCGCCACCCCTATACGAAATTATCTGGTGACTAGACTATAATGATACTAATTAAAATAAAATAAATTAATGTAGCATATGTCATTCCGTGTAATTAAATTCGAAGAAAGTGGCCCATACTAGATTTCAGTTTTGAAATTGAAAGTAAATCTTCAACAGAAACAAGTTAACAACAAGTCAATGTATCTATACCTCTATGCATTTAATATTCTCTATACTAAACTGCAGTGTGGAAGTGTTTCTACGAAAAGTGAAGACGTTGTTGCAACATATTGCATGCATTTTTTAGAAACTTTTAATGTGCTTCAGGTTGAGACGGATATAGATCTCTTGGGGCCTCTGGCACATTATTTATGGGGAGGGGAGGTCTTGCCACTAATGTGTATGTATATTTATAATATTAATATCATTATAGGCAAAGGTATTTTTATTATGAACTAGCTTATTGTTTAGGATTTAGAAATATATATAGTTGATTATTTAAAAGTTAATTATTGAAAACAATTTAAACAATTGACAATCAAAAGAATACTGGCCTGTCCACTCTACCCAGCGCGGCGTCTACATAACTACATACATACATAGTCGTAGTTCGCGCGAATTGTTACGAATAATGTTATTGTATATACTTATTTCACGTTATTTCCTAAACCAAAAGACCAAATTGAATTCTGTAAATGGCAAATTATATCTACATTAAGTACTTATGACGATGAAATCATTTATTTCGATAAGGATTAAAGTTTTGCAGGTCATAAATCCATGTAAACATAACCCAAATATTTTATGTTTTCTTTGTAACATAATAGCAGTCATTGTGGCTTAAATATAAAAGTTAGACATATGGTTTTGCGGATTTTATTGTAGCACTTTTGATTCTACACAATTCTTTAATACATTATTTTGTTCTATATTCAACGGTTTAGGCAGCGTATTGCAAAACAGCGCGCCGTCGGTAAATTTTTTTCCGACTTGATTTACTATTATCGTCACTGCTTAGTTGTTATGTTACCTAACGTAACAAATAACCTGACCAGAGAATGTACCTATGAATTAAAAAAGAAACCACGTAAATCGGATAAGTGGTTCTCGAGTGATAAGCACACAAACGGACAGACAGAGAGACGTTGAGCTTTATATACAGAGTGAATCATATCAGGTGGAACAAACTTGAATAGTTGATTGAGAAAAATATTTCAAGCAAAAAAGTTCATATGAACATGTGTCCGGAAAATCTTCGTGAAGGAGCTACAGACTTCCAAATATTTGGCTTAATATTAGTTTTTATTTAATATCATGAGACCCCATTATGTTACAGTAATGAAAATTGATATCCGGCTTTGTATTAATACGTGTTATCGATTTCCAATATCTAACAATGATTATTTAGACCAAGGATGTATGGAACCTGTGGGCCCTCTGGTTTTTAGGGTTCCGTAGAAAATTAGGAACCCTTATAGTTTCTCCATGTCCGTCCGTCCGTCTTCAAAAATTTTGAGATAATAACATGAAATTTGGTATACGGTCGTAAATTCACGACCCAAAAACAGAAATGATAAGATTTTTGAAAATAAAAATTTTTTAGACCCCCCTTTCATAAAATGAAAAGTGTTTTCAAAAAAAAAATTTCACCTACTCCATTGAGTGTGGTGTCTTTAGAAAGGTCTCCTAAAATGCAATACAAAATGTATTAGAACTTTTTGATTTTAACCACGTCCTGGAAGTTGCACCAGCCAAATCAGCACAATCAAATAAAAGTAGTATGGGTTTTTCTTACTTTTTTATTACTAATTTATTACCACCAACAGGATTTTATTACCCTTGCCAGTATCGAGTTACAGCCATATGATCCAGATTCAACGGTAAGCTGCACCAACCATTACGTAACTTTGGTTCGTTTTATGCATTCGGAATCAAACCTATGTCATTTTTTATTACTTTTTTATTACTCTCGAATGATACCAAGAAAATTTAAAAAAAAAAAAATTTAACCCTTAAACCAAAAAATTAAAATTTATGAAATAAAATCACGAGAAAACGTTCAAAAAACAACTACATAACATATTTATTAAATCAATCGTCTAAAAGAGTGCTTCTCAAACTTCTTTAATCGCGATACCCCAACAAAATTTTTCAAAATTTGAGGGGCCCTTATCCAAAAAACTAATCAATACTTTTTTTAACCAACCCAATAATTAAAAATATATTAACATTTGTCTAATGGAAAGAAATATCTTTAAAAATTCGAAAATAATTTTTTACCCCCAGCCCAATCAACTAAAATGTATTCATAAATATAGTTTAATGTCTAATAAATAATATAATGATAAAACAAACAGTTTAACGAAGGCCAATAATTAAAAATATATTAACATTTTTCTGATGAAATGAAATATACTTAAAAACTCGAAAATAATTTTTTACCCCCAGCACAATCAACTAAAATGTATTCATAAATATAGTTTAATGTCTAATAAATAATATTATGATAAAACAAACAGTCTAACGAAGGCCAATAATAAAAAATATATTAACTTTTTCCTAATGAAAAGAAATATCCTTAAAAATTCGAAAATAATTTTTTACCCCCAGCACAATCAACTAAAATGTATTCATAAATATTGTTTAATGTCTAATAAATAATATTATGATAAAACAAACAGTTTAACGAAGGCCAGTAATTAAAAATATATTAACATTTTTCTGATGAAATGAAATATACTTAAAAACTCGAAAATAATTTTTTACCCCCAGCACAATCAACTAAAATGTATTCATAAATATTGTTTAATGTCTAATAAATAATATTATGATAAAACAAACAGTTTAACGAAGGCCAATTATTAAAAATATATTAAAAGTTTTTTTTATTTAATTATTGGACTTCGTTAAACTGTTTCTTTTATCAAAATATTATTTATTAGACATTAAACATTATTTATGAATACATTTTAGTTGATTGTGCTGGGGGTAAAAAATTATTTTCGAATTTTTAAGGATATTTCTTTTCATCAGAAAAATGTTAATATATTTTTAATTATTGGCCTTCGTTAAACTGTTTGTTTTATCATAATATTATTTATTAGTCATTAAACAATATTTATGAATACATTTTAGTTGATTGTGCTGGGGGTAAAAAATTATTTTCGAATTTTTAAGGATATTTCTTTTCATTCGAAAAAACTTTTTTTTTTTTTTTATAATTGGCCTTCGTTAAACTGTTTGTTTTATCATAATATTATTTATTAGACATTAAACAATATTTATGAATACATATTAGTTGATTGTGCTGGGGGTAAAAAATTATTTTCGAATTTTTAAGGATATTTCTTTTCATTAGGAAAAAGTTAATATACTTTTTATTATTGGCCTTCGTTTAACTGTTTGTTTTATAATAATATTATTTATTAGACATTAAACAATATTTATGAATACACTTTAGTTGATTGTGCTGGGGGTAAAAAATTATTTTCGAGTTTTTAAGTATATTTCATTTCATCAGAAAAATGTTAATATATATTTAATTATTGGCATTCGTTAAACTGTTTGTTTTATCATAATATTATTTATTAGTCATTAAACAATATTTATGAATACATTTTAGTTGATTGTGCTGGGGGTAAAAAATTATTTTCGAATTTTTAAGGATATTTCTTTTCATTAGAAAAAACTTTTTTTTTTTTTTAATAATTGGCCTTCAATAAACTGTTTGTTTTATCATAATATTATTTATTAGACATTAAACAATATTTATGAATACATTTTAGTTGATTGTGCTGGGGGTAAAAAATTAATTTCGAATTTTTAAGGATATTTCTTTTCATTAGAAAAAACTTTCTTTTTTTTTAATAATTGGCCTTCGTTAAACTGTTTGTTTTACCATTATATTATTTATTAGACATTAAACCATATTTATTAATACATTTTAGTTGATTGTGCTGGGGGTAAAAAATTATTTTCGAGTTTTTAAGTATATTTCATTTCATCAGAAAAATGTTAATATATTTTTAATTATTGGCCTTCGTTAAACTGTTTGTTTTATCATAATATTATTTATTAGACATTAAACAATATTTATGAATACATTTTAGTTGATTGTGCTGGGGGTAAAAAATTATTTTCGAGTTTTTAAGTATATTTCATTTCATCAGAAAAAACTTTTTTTTTTTTAACAATTGGCCTTCGTTAAACTGTTTGTTTTATCATAATATTATTTATTAGACATTAAACAATATTTATGAATACATTTTAGTTGATTGTGCTGGGGGTAAAAAATTATTTTCGAATTTTTAAGGATATTTCTTTTCATTAGGAAAAAGTTAATATATTTTTTATTATTGGCCTTCGTTAAACTGTTTGTTTTATCATAATATTATTTATTAGTCATTAAACAATATTTATGAATACATTTTAGTTGATTGTGCTGGGGGTAAAAAATTATTTTCGAATTTTTAAGGATATTTCTTTTCATTAGAAAAAAGTTAATATATTTTTAATTTTTGGCCTTCGTTAAACTGTTTGTTTTGTCATAATATTATTTATTAGACATTAAACAATATTTATGAATACACTTAAGTTGATTGTGCTGGGGGTAAAAAATTATTTTCGAGTTTTTAAGTATATTTCATATCATCAGAAAAAAGTTAATATATTTTTAATTATTGGCCTTCGTTAAACTGTTTGTTTTATCATAATATTATTTATTAGACATTAAACAATATTTATGAATACATTTTAGTTGATTGTGCTGGGGGTAAAAAATTATTTTCGAATTTTTAAGGATATTTCTTTTCATTAGGAAAAAGTTAATATACTTTTTATTATTGGCCTTCGTTTAACTGTTTGTTTTATAATAATATTATTTATTAGACATTAAACAATATTTATGAATACACTTTAGTTGATTGTGCTGGGGGTAAAAAATTATTTTCGAGTTTTTAAGTATATTTCATTTCATCAGAAAAATATTAATATATTTTTAATTATTGGCCTTCGTTAAACTGTTTGTTTTATCATAATATTATTTATTAGACATTAAACAATATTTATGAATACATTTTAGTTGATTGTGCTGGGGGTAAAAAATTATTTTCGAGTTTTTAAGTATATTTCATTTCATCAGAAAAATATTAATATATTTTTAATTATTGGCCTTCGTTAAACTGTTTGTTTTATCATAATATTATTTATTAGTCATTAAACAATATTTATGAATACATTTTAGTTGATTGTGCTAGGGGTAGAAAATTATTTTCGAATTTTTAAGGATATTTCTTTTCATTAGAAAAAACTTTTTTTTTTCTTTAATAATTGGCCTTCGTTAAACTGTTTGTTTTACCATTATATTATTTATTAGACATTAAACCATATTTATGAATACATTTTAGTTGATTGTGCTGGGGGTAAAAAATTATTTTCGAGTTTTTAAGTATATTTCATTTCATCAGAAAAATGTTAATATATTTTTAATTATTGGCCTTCGTTAAACTGTTTGTTTTATCATAATATTATTTATTAGTCATTAAACAATATTTATGAATACATTTTAGTTGATTGTGCTGGGGGTAAAAAATTATTTTCGAATTTTTAAGGATATATCTTTTCATTAGGAAAAAGTTAATATACTTTTTATTATTGGCCTTCGTTAAACTGTTTGTTTTATCATAATATTATTTATTAGACATTCAACTATATTTATGAATACATTTTAGTTGATTGTGCTGGGGGTAAAAAATTATTTTCAAATTTTTAAGGATATTTCTTTTCATTGGAAAAATGTTAATATATTTTTAATTATTGGCCTTCGTTAAACTGTTTGTTTTATCATAATATTATTTATTAGACATTAAACAATATTTATGAATACATTTTAGTTGATTGTGCTGGGGGTAAAAAATTATTTTCGAATTTTTAAGGATATTTCTTTTCATTAGAAAAAAGTTAATATATTTTTAAATTTTGGCCTTCGTTAAACTGTTTGTTTTATCATAAAATTATTTATTAGACATTAAACAATATTTATGAATACATTTTAGTTGATTGTTCTGGGGGTAAAAAAATATTTTCGAATTTTTAAGGATATTTCTTTTCATTAGGAAAAAGTTAATATATTTTTTATTATTGGCCTTCGTTAAACTGTTTGTTTTATCATAATATTATTTATTAGTCATTAAACAATATTTATGAATACATTTTAGTTGATTGTGCTGGGGGTAAAAAAATATTTTCGAATTTTTAAGGATATTTCTTTTCATTAGAAAAAAGTTAATATATTTTTAAATTTTGGCCTTCGTTAAACTGTTTGTTTTATCATAAAATTATTTATTAGACATTAAACAATATTTATGAATACATTTTAGTTGATTGTGCTGGGGGTAAAAAATTATTTTCGAATTTTTAAGGATATTTCTTTTCATTAGAAAAAACTTTTTTTTTTTTAATAATTGGCTTTCGTTAAACTGTTTGTTATATCATAATATTATTTATTAGACATTAAACAATATTTATAAATACATTTTAGTTGATTGTGCTGGGGGTAAAAAATTATTTTCGAGTTTTTAAGTTTATTTCATTTCATCAGAAAAATGTTAATATATTTTTAATTATTGGCCTTCGTTAAACTGTTTGTTTTATCATAATATTATTTATTAGACATCAAACTATATTTATGAATACATTTTAGTTGATTGGGCTGGGGGTAAAAAATTATTTTCGAATTTTTAAAGATATTTCTTTCCATTAGACAAATGTTAATATATTTTTAATTATTGGGTTGGTTAAAAAAAGTATTGATTAGTTTTTTGGATAAGGGCCCCTCAAATTTTGAAAAATTCTGTTAGGGTATCGCGATTAAAGAAGTTTGAGAAGCACTCTTTTAGACGATTGATTTAATAAATATGTTATGTAGTTGTTTTTTGAACGTTTTTTCGTGATTTTATTTCATAAATTTTAATTTTTTGGTTTAAGGGTTGAAATTTTTTTTTTTTTTTATTTTCTTGGTATCATTCGAGAGTAATAAAAAAGTAATAAAAAATGACATAAGTTTGATTCCGAATGCATAAAACGAACCAAAGTTACGTAATGGTTGGTGCAGCTTACCGTTGAATCTGGATCATATGGCTGTAACTCGACACTGGCAAGGGTAATAAAATCCTGTTAGTGGTAATAAATTAGTAATAAAAAAGTAAGAAAAACCCATACTACTTTTATTTGATTGTGCTGATTTGGCTGGTGCAACTTCCAGGACGTATTTTAACCTTTAATCACGATGTATTTGCTCTCTAAAGTCGTTAAAAAAGCGTCCCCCCCCTCTATTTTGTAAACTATCAACTTAAAAATCTGAAAAAATTCCAGAATGTAGCTCTTCTATAGACTGAAAAGTGATCTCTCATTTTTTTCCCACTTACCCTATTGAGTGGGGTGTCATTTAATAGGTCTCCTAAAATGCAATAAAAAACGTCAAATAACTTTTTGATTTTAACCCTTCAGTCGCGATATAATTGTTTTTTAATGTCGCTGTCAGAGCGCCCCCCCCCCCTCTATTTTCTAAACTATCGATTCAAAAAATCTGAAAAAAAATTAGAATGTGGCTTTTAATTAGTACTTTCACTGAAAATTATAACGAACATTGTCAAAAATATTTTGGACCCCCCTTTCATAGACTGAAAATTGAACTTACATTTTTTTCCCCACTTACCCTATTGAGTGGGGTGTCATTTAATAGGTCTCGTAAAATGTAATAAAAAACGTCAAATAACTTTTTGATTTTAACCCTTCAGTCGCGATATATTTACTTTTTAATGTCGCTGTCAGAGCGTCCCCCCCTCTATTTTCTAAACTATCGATTCAAAAAATCTGAAAAAAATCAGAATGTAGCTTTTAATTAGTACTTTCACTGAAAATTATAACGAACATTGTCAAAAATATTTTGGACCCCCTTTTCATAGATTGAAAAGTGAACTCACATTTTTTTCATTTACCCCATTGAGTGGGGTGTCATTTGATAGGTCTTCTAAAATGCAATAATAAAAGTCAAATGACTTTTTGATTTTAACCCTTCGGTTACGAAAATTTTGAAAAAAACTCTTTTTATAAATCGTAGTGAGAATGACTACGGAACCCTATCATGTGCGGGCCCAACACGCACTTGCCCGTTTTATTTGTTCTTATTTTTTGTTCTTAATTCTTTACTATGTTTAACACTTTAATAAGGAATATGACACCAAAATACATAAAATTATACTTTGTTAATTTATCATAAGATCAACCGTTTACGAGAAATACGATGGTAAGATAATTTTACAGAACTTAATACGGATGGTTCTAATTACACAAAATAAATTTATATTCTTGTTCTAGGATAGAAAACAAGAAAAAAAGTTCATGTAAATGTTCTTCTTAATATGACTCCTAATAGATCTATAGCCAGTTGTATGAGTGTTAGATGTACATTAATTTGACTAAAAAACAAATCTAAATATTGCAATCTGTTGATAAAGATGCATTTTTGGACGTATATTTATATTAACTTTTTTCATATTTTCAATCCTAGAACAAGAATATAAATTTATTTTGTGTAATTTGAAGCATCCGTATTGAGTTAAATTCTGCAAAATTATCTTTACCATCGTATTTCTCGTAAACGGTTGATCTTATGATAAATTCACAAAGTATATTTTTGTGTATTTTGTGTCATATGACCTTATAAAAGTGCCAAACATATAGTAAAAAAAAGAACAAAAAAATACTAGGTAAAAACCAGAGAGCCCACAGGTTTCATACATCCTTGGTCTAAATAATCATTGTTAGATATTGGAAATCGATAACACGTATTAATACAAAGCCGGATATCAATTTTCATTACTGTAACATAATGGGGTCTCCAGATATTAAATAAAAACTAATATTAGGCAAAATCTTTGGAAATCTGTAACTCCTTCACGAAGATTTTCCGGACACATGTTCATATGAAATTTTTTGCTTGAAATATTTTTCTCAATCAACTGTTCAATTTTGTTCCACCTGATATGACTCACCCTGTATATTAAGGATAAGGATGTTTTCAGAATTTTTTTCGAAACCTTGGTTAGAAATGGGTTAATGAATTATTGTTCTACTTCTTCTTATTATAATCTATATATTGTTAAATAAAACGATAAAATTGTTATTATTTATCATTAATATTAATGATGGATTAACGCGGATTATCAGATTATCCATAGAAGAAATTATTTATTGAAACGAATCGATTTAAACTTGTATTTTATCTAAATATGTATTTCAGTAAATATTGTTTTATAGATGTACTATTTTATTAGAAGTTATGTATATTGAACATTTTTTAGCAAGTAAAAATAAATAGTTTTGATAAAATAAACATAGTGTTTTGATGCATTCAGAAATATAAACAATTATCATTTTTATCTGAGATTAAAAATATACTGAATTTCGTAGCAAATATAGACATCTTAAGCCTAGAAATTCTTGTTTAATATACAGGGTGACCCATTTTAAGTGCACACCTCTAATAACTTTTTATGGTGAATTGTTATCAAAAAACTTTTCAGATAAAAGTTACACGGTTTGGAGGGGGACATAGACGTATGAGGATGAAATTTTTTAGGTGGTGTTTTCAGGGAGATATGAAGGACAACATCATTTTTTTAAATAGGAACCTATAGTTTTTATTAAGTAATTTTATTTTACGTGAAAAAACACGAATCTTTTATTGAAAACTTTTTTTGAATAAATTAAACCTTTCCAAGATATCTAACAAAATAATTCGAGCTTTTGAACTTTCAATATTTTTTTACTCAGAAATCATCAACTTTAGAGAAAAAGTACAAAATACAAAAAATGTTTATTTTGATCTAAAAAGACTTGAAGAATTATTTTTAAAATTTTAAACCTTTTTCAATTTATTTTATTTTAGCAAAAAAAAAATGTTAAAAAAAAATAGAATAATTCTTTAAGTTTTATTAGACCAAAATAAACATTTATTTCATTTTATACTTTTTCCCTAAACCTGATGGTTTGTGAGTAAAAAAATATTTAAAGTTCAAAATCTCGAATTATTTTGTTAAAAGGTTTAAGTTTTTCAAAAAAAGTTTTCAATGAAAGATTCGTGTTTTTTCACGTAAAATAAAATAACTTGATAAAAACTATAGGTTCCTATTTAAAAAAATGATGTTGACCTTCATATCACCATTAAAACACCACCTAAAAAAATTTCATCCGAGTACGTCTATGTCCCTCTCCAAACCGTGTAACTTTTATCTGAAAAGTTTTTTGATAACATTTCACCATAAAAAGTTATTAGAGGTGTGCACTTAAAATGGGTCACCCTGTATGTATAACTAAAACAATATTTTCTTAATATAAGGATATATTTATAAGGGGGAAACCCACTGTGACGGAAACACGACTTTATATTCATTTTATAAAGTATAAGTATAAATATTCAAAAAATATTAAGTTAAAATTTCGAAAATTGCGTGTATTACAGCCAATTTTAGTGAGATTAGATATCGCGTTTTTCTCTAAACAATTTTTTTCGACTTTATCCCAGCGATTCCTCACAAGTCGTGACGTCACAATCGCCATTATCGCGTTCCAAATAAATAAATTTTGACAGCTTTACTGATTTTAAAATCACAGTTTTATTAAAATTTTCTTTGGTGTTTGAGTTTATAAACAATATTATAGGTTCATATAGCTATAAGGTATGTATTACAAATATAATTTTCAAACAAATTGATTATTGTAAATAGAAAATGTGGAAAGTAAAAAAGTAAGGTTATGTATCACTCATCTAATACTTTATTTTTGTTCTTAGAATCAACATTTCTTGTTTTGTAGGCTTCTAAACCATTACAATTAGTCATAACAAACACGTTTATCTAAAAATAATTAAAACATGCGTTAGTCAAAGCATAGCATAACCTCACTTTTAAAAAATTTTAAAATCCTTTTTCTTCACAGAAAGTAGGCAAAATCTTGAGAAATTATTATTGGAATCGATAACTTATAGCTAAAGGAATAAGTAAATGTATTTACCTTAACAAAAAACGTAAACTTTAATAAAACAATCACTTTTAAAAATTGGCTTAGCTAGATTCACATGTGACAGATGACATATTTGGAACGCAAAAATGCGACTGTGACGTCACGCTTGAGGAGTGAGCCATAAGTCTGCGGCCTGCGCGTAGCCGATTTTTAAAATATTTTACTCCAACTGATCGTCAAATAATTAGCTATAACTATAGACATTTTTTCCAAACATTGACAATTTTTTGATCCGTCACAGTGAGCTTCCCCTCAATACAATTATAATATTGTTTCTTAAAAGTATATTATTATATGTATTAAGAAAATGTAGTTTTAGTTATACAGGATGTTGAAAAAAGATGGATACATGCGTATTTTGACAGCGAGTAATTATCAGGAAAGATGATCCAAACAAAAACATTTTTTCCAGTTATCACATGACGATGTCAGTTTTGGGAAAGGATCTGCCTTCCGGGAGGGAAGGGGGGCACCCCCTTCGTATTTTTCAAATAGGAACCCCCTATTTTTATAACAGATTTTGATTACCTGACCCAAAATTATCACCCTCCTCTACTCCCACTTTTTGTCAATACATCATGTAATTTTCTCGCAAATATGGATTTTTCGTCCCAAATTCTTCCGCTAATCATCAGTGATGTTTTTTTCCCATCTCGACATAGTGGGAAGTTGCCCCACCCCGGTAGGAAATGATAGCACCACAAATTCTAGCTTCTGGAAAATTCTTCCCCTCACAAAGAGACCGTGGGGGCAACTTCTCACTACGTCGATATGGGACAAAAAACATTGCTGATGATTCTCGGCAGTTTTTGGAAGGGCAAAAAAAATTATCTTAACGGTTTCCGGGGTATTTTGTGCCAGGGAATCGAAATCTGTTATAAAAATAGGGGGTTTTCATTTGAAAAATACAAAGGGACGAGCGTTCCCCTCGGAGGGCAGATAGTCCCCACAACTGATATCATCATGTAATAGCTGGGAAAAAATGTTAACATTTTTGTCTGGATCATTTTTCCTGATAATTCCTACCTGTCGACTTACGATACTGTATCCATATTTTTTCAACATCCTGTATATAAAACAAGGATTTCTTACCCCACGTTTTTACCTATGCACAGACGCCCACATGAGGTAGACATATGTACATACATATTACATATATAGCGAACTTATTTAATTATATCTGAAATAACGTGGCTTTTCACAAATTTTAAAATCTGTAAAATGAATGAAATTTCATTTTTAAAAGAACTGACAAAGCAGAAAATGTAAAATTTAAACCAGAATTGAAAATACACCTACATTACCAATTCAAGAACATGAAAGTCGGATTTAATAATAAATTATTTAATTTTCAGTTACTTTTTGCTAGTAAGCTGAATTGAAATTCACCTTTCATATTCAGCGATGAATGACAAACGAAAACTGTCATCTGTGGAAAATAATTTAGTCAACAATAAATGAGAATCGCTTAGTTATACCATATATAGGAGCTGATTCCCTGACTCATTGTGAGTAAGAAATTGGGCGGGAAGAGGGGTTCTATCTTCAACACCCTCTGAGCTACAGGTGTTTAAACATTTTCTTTCAGAGTAGTTCTTACAACAAAGATTATCTCATAACTTCCAAAGTAACGTATCTAGAGCAATCAAAATGAGTCAGTTTCATAGGTAATTAACTAATATATTTTTCAGTATTACGGTTATTGCTATCCGTATTTCTAGTTCCGCGTTATAGCTCATCAAAGCCGAAAAATATCTTTTTTTGTTGATATTTTTTATGAAAATGACATTTTTCTCCAAAAGTACCCCCAACATGTTGTATTTTTTATCATTATTTTGGTACATCATAATGTTACCTATAAATTCACTATACAAAGTTTGGACGTGGGTCTTATAGTTTTCCAGTTATTAATTAATCCCCAAAGTTACTATTTTGCTACCTGTCCTAATAAATGAAACAGTCAATAAATTTATTTGTTTATCCACGACTTATATATAATAAATTCATTACATACGTAGTTTTTACTATATAATGCGATATATTAATCCCAGAGGGAACCATGACGAAAGAGAAATTTTCTGATTGGTGCATTGGAGGGCAATAATGGTCATTATTGCCCTCTAAATCATTATTGCCCTCTAATGCACCAATCAGAAAATTCCTCAAATTAAATAATACCATGGAAACAAAATACACAAACTTTAAGTCTAAAAAATTTATTTACGACTGTCAAATAAAACACCTAGTGTTTGTGTATTTGTATTGAGATGGATAAAAATTCTAGTAAAGTTGTTGATAGTACAAAACTTGTTCAGTTTATTAACTGTAATATTGCTAATTTTAATATTTTTGGACACCACAGAGTTTGTGTATTTTGTTTCCATGGTATAGTTTAATTTATATTAATTTGAAATTATAACAAAAATGCTTGTGTTTGCATTTCTTGTATTCAGTTGTGTTTTATTAAAGTAATTAAAATAGTCGTAGATAAAGTACAGTATACTACTCGCAATAATGGCTATTATAACCTCGGAAATTTTTTCTCCCTCGCCGCTATGCGGCTCGGTTCGAAAATTATTCCTCGGTAATAATAGCTATCATTATTGACTCGTGGTATAATATACTATTATTACTACAAAATTTTATTATTTATTATTATTTAACATAAAAAATAATTATTTACCGGAATACTGTAAGACCCACGTCCAAACTTTGTGTAGTGAATTTGTAGGTAACGTTATGATGTATCAAAATAATGGTAAAAAATACAACATGTTAGGGGTACTTTTGGAGAAAAATGTAATTTTTATAAAAAATTTCAACAAAAAACGATATTTTTCAACTTTGATGAGCTATAACTCGGAACTAAAAATACGGATAGCATTAACCGTAATATTTAAAAATATGTTAGTTAATTACCTATGAAACTGACTCATTTTGATTGCTCTAGATACGTTACTTTAGAAGTTATGAGATAATCTTTGTTGTAAGAACTACTCTGAGGAAAATTTTTTAAACATCCTGTAACTCAGAGGGTGTTAAATATAGACCCCCACTTCCCGCACAATTTCTTACTCACAATGAGTCAGGGAATCAGCTCTTAAAATATCTGTATCCCAAACCGGACCACCTGTATACATAGGTTTTACAAATAATCAAAATATTTCCTCTAGAATATATTTCGTTTATTTAGTTATATTAAACTATATGGATTACAAAAAAACTTGCTTCTAACCAGGCCCGGATTTAGAAATTTGCCGCCCCTAGGCAGTTGCGAAAATTGCCGCCCTTTCGGCGTGGTACGAGAAGTTTTTCAAAAATTTGTGATTGAATAAAAAAAAGTTAAGGTTTTTGATATTTTTTTTTAGGTTTTCATGTCAAAAGTTTATTAATTATTAAAAAGACACTATGAAGACCTTTTTTTCTTTTTTTAAGTTTCCGCCAAAATTTGCCGCCCTTTAATTTTTGCCGCTCTAGGCACGTGCCTACACTGCCTACATGGTAAATCCGGGCCTGCTTCTAACTAAATTCAATAGATATTACCTACATATTACATATATACTTATTCGATTTTTTATAAAATATGTAACTAAATAATTATTTTTTGAATTGACTATTGAAGATAATTAAATAGTGTCGTAGTAAGAAGAATTTATCTCTAATTCGCACTGTTTCAGTGTAATTCAAAAAATTCAAAAATCGATGTATGTAGGTAAACATCCATTTCCGGTTAAAAGATCGTTTTCAAAAATAGGTTTTCTTCTCAGGCAAAAATTAATCTTAACCCTTTGTAGCTCTAGATCTTAAAAATTTAAATTATGTTGATAAAGAGACAAGTTTAGACATATAAAAAAACACGTATTTTTCAGAAATGTTCAAATATTTATTTGACTTTTTTGGGAGTGACATTACTGTCAGTTAATCGTAAAAAAACACTTATGTCGTAAGGCAGGATTTGAAACAATTATTTAGTTTGTTGTAGCATAATGTTACACCGCATTTTTGCAAATTGTTTGTGAAACGCCATACACTGGGGAAAATTACAACGTATTATTTTTTCTACCCAAGTCGGCCAGTAGCCGATCTGATCCTGCCTTACTGCCAATAGTTACGTAATAATACGTAAGCCAATAGGTTATGCCATCTGTGAATTTTACTTGATACTAAGTTATTCAGTGGTATGTTACAGTAGTGTTACACATATTTGAATGAACTAAATATATTTAGTACGTATATTAGCGGGATTATTGAAGTTTGTTACAGAAATGTCACATGGGCTTACAAAGGGTTAAGTATAAAACTTTTACAATCTGTTGTATTTGAATTACAACGTCTTCAGACAAGCAGACAGACAGACACACAGACATCATGTCGAAAGTAGAATGGATTCAGGGAATGTCAAAATAAATAATTCCATCATAATCCGGATTTCGAAAACAATCGGCTTTACATGTATATTTCATGGTACATAGGTATAAGAAAGTAAAAAAACATTACTTCTGAATAATATTAGCAGATTTAGATTTTTTTACCCCATGTGCTCACTCAAATATGTACTTCATACATACATATATACATCATACATGTAAGTAGATACATTTTTTGTTTTATTGGTAGTTTATTATTCCATTAGGTACTTCGTGGAAAATGAATAAAAATTCGGTCCGTGAAATTTCATTGAAATGTAAAGAATTTCAAACATTGAAATGTTTATTTTTCGAGCTATGTACGAGTATGTATGGTAATTTTTATCGTAATTACATAGCATTGAATTAATTTGGTTCTTGTTTTTGGACAGCACAAGTACATCTCTTATATGAGTGTACTTCAATTCAATACATTAGTCTCATACCACTTTAATGTTTATATTAGATACTCGTATAAAATAAATTTGTGGGAAAATATAACATAATATGAAAAATAAGAACCGCTATTATAATATACTAGTAAGGGGATTTTTTTAAATGTTTGTAGCAAATGAATCTACCGAAGTCAAGTTTTATTATTTAAAATACAGTAGAAACCGGTTATAACGACATCGAAGGGACCGGTCAAATTAGGTCGTAAAAGCCGATAGTCTTAATAACCGGCTAAAAAAAGTTATATGTAATTCAGTTAGAGTTTTATTTTGAGTCATTAAAACCGGTTATAATGACATCGAAGGGGCCGGGCATTTTAGGTCGTTAAAATGGATAGTCGTAATAACCGATAATTCGATTTTTTAAGGTATTTATCGGAAAAACTAAAAATTTTATTAGTATGCTGAAATTTTGTGAAATTCACCGTATAGTCGAGTCAATGAAGGTTTTTACTTCGGAACCCTCAGAAACAGCACCGCTTTTAATGAATTTTTTTTTAAATGTTCGTTATACCACACTATTTGAAATCAGAAACATTCCAGCCGTCGGACTCAAAAAAATATTTTTTTTGCTCAAAAAAAATGTATATAAATAAAATTTTTTTCGATGATAACTGAGCAAAAGTGTGTTTTTTTGTTATAACTTAGTTGAATAAATATTATTTGAGGAAATGAGCAAAAAAATTTTTTTAATTTTTATTGGCAAACGTTACTTTTCAATTATTTAAATAATTTGTTTAATAAATTATCGTTGACATTTTGACGCAAAAATTCATAAATTAATATACATATTTAGAATTTATTGAATATTGATGAAATTTAGCAAAATTGTTCGAAATACGCTTATTTAATACTAGTAAATTTTAGAGCACGTTACTTGCATTAATAATCATTTTACAGCAAGTTTTGCCACGAAATTTCGTATCCGCTCCAGCCGCGAATAAAATAATAAACGTTTGCCGTTTTGCAAATAAACAAACAATTTTGTCCAAAAAATTGTAATTATTTGAGATGTATTTATCTAACGTTCCTGAAAGTTTTAACCCTTTTGGTTAACTATTTTCAACTCTAGAGCAGTTTATTCTTTAGATTTTTCACGCGTCAGCGGTAAGTTCGTCTCTAAGATCGTTTACTCTGTAAAAAATATTTATTGATTTTTTATAAAATTTTGCATAATTGTTCGAATTACTTTAATTTAGCAGTACACAAATTAAGAACACGTCACTAACATTATTAATCATTTTACAACTACTTTTTCCTACGAAATTTAGTATTCGCTCGTGTCGCGTATAGACAATAAACGTTTGCCTTTTTGCAAATAAACAAACGATTTTTTCCAAAAAAATTGTACTTATTTGAGATGTATTTACCTAATGTTTTTGAAAGTTTTAGCCCTTTTGGTTAATTATTTTCAATACTATAGCAGTATATTCCTCAGATTTTTCGCGCGTCAGCGGCACGTTCGTCGACAAGATCCTTTTACTCTGTTAAAAATATTTACTGAAATTTGATGAAATCTCACATAATTGTTTGAAATACTTTAATTTAGCAGTAAAAAAATTACGAGCACGTCACTAGTAATATTTTTCATTTTACAATTAGTTAGGCTACGAAATTTACTATCCGCTCGTGCCGCATATAAGACAATAAACGTTTCCCGTTTTGCTAATAAACAAACAATTTTGACAAAAAATATTATGCTTATTTAAAATACATTTACCTAATGTTTCTAAAATTTTTAGCCCTCTAGGTTCATTTTTTTAAATGGTACAATATTATTTATTACAAATTCAAAATTTTTGAGGAAAAATTGGGAAATTTCTGGAAAATTCCTAAAAATTTTTGTATAATTCAACTTTATTTGTGAAAAGAAACACCGCGAATACACATTTCTATCAAAATTTTCAATAAATTTAGACAAAAATTAAAAAAAAAAAATGGAAAATTCCCGGAAAATCCTTATTTTGACAAAGTATTCTTATTCAGCGACCCTCTAAACCCTTATAGGTAAAAAAATTTCGTCGAAAATCGGACTTAATATATGAAACCAGTAAATTATACAAATTTTCAAAATTTGGAGGGGAGGGGTTAAATCCGACGACTAGAATGTTTCTGATTTCAAATAGTATGGTATAACGAACATTTTTAAAAAAATTCTATCAAAATCGGTGCTGTTTCTGAGGGTTCCGAAGTTTTAGCCATTTTCGAGCTTCATTGACTCGACTAGTATGTGAGAGAAGATTTCGTCAAAATAAAATTAAAATTTTAAGCACAGAATAATAATTGTAAACAGAAAGTCGTTCAATGCGGTATTTCGTTGTAAGCAATATCGTTATACAGGGTGGGGTATTTAAAGTGTTACAGTTTTTTATCTCAGAACCACCACATATTTAAAAAAAAACTTCAAACCAAAAAATGTATGGTTGTGAGGGGGTAATTGACTAGTTATATTTATTTATTATTTTAGTGTGGCCTTCAAGGATATTTGAAGGTCAACATCATTTTTTTAAATAGGAACCTATAATTTTTATTTAATAATCTTATTCTATGCGAACAAACACGAATATTCCATTTAAATTTTTTTTTTGAACAATCTAAGATTTCCAAGATATCTAACAAAATAATTTCGAGATTTTGGACTTTCAAGAATTTTTTACTCAGAAACCATAAACTTTAGAAAAAAAATATAAATAAAAAAAAAATATTTTAGTCTGATAAATCTTGAAAAATTGTTTTAAAAATTTTAAAACTTTTTCTATTTATTTTATTTCAGCAAAAAAAAAAAAACGAAATGAAAAAAAGTTCTAGAAAAAATCTACAAGTTTTATTAGAACGAAATAAACATTTTTTGTATTTTATACTTTTTTTCTAAAATTGATGATTTCTGAGTAAAAAATTATTGAATTTGCAAATTCTCAAAATTATTTTGTTAAATATCTAGTGGAGTCATATAACCGGAATTTTGTCTTGAATAAAACAATCTCTCCTTACAGCGATTTTATGATTTTAAAATGTTCTAGAGATTAATAGGAGTTCATAACTGATTTTGTGGATTTGTCCGTTTTCCGCGCGGTACTTTTTTCAGGGCTTTTCCAGAAAATCATCATTTTTTCCATTTTTTTGTTTGTTTTTTGCTTATATCTCGGCTTCTACTTAATGTATTTTGACAAAAAAAATATGTGGTTACGCGTAAGGAACCCCTCTATCGATCTGTGAGGTGCGGAATACTCTGACTTAAATTATAACCTAAAAAAAATTATATACTGCGGTTATCACAGATTTTTCATTTTTTTTCAATAACTTTGCAAAAAATAAAAATATCTTGACGAAAATTGGAAACAATATTCTTATTATGATTCCAAATAAACCTATCAAGTTTCATTAAAAAATATTTTCAAATATCGCAAAAAATTAGATTTAGAAAAATAAATTGATTGACGCGCGCGCATCTTTGGGCAAACCATCGTAGAGAAAATAATTTTATCTCAAATTGTAGGGTTTTTTATGCCCTTTTCAATGATGTATATATAATTGCTTCTACATATTGAAACAAAAAAGTTATTTAGGTTTCTCCGAACTGATTTTTTCATTTTCGGATTTTTATTATTGTTCAGAACAAATTATATTTAAAATCTAGTTAAAAGTCGAATGTTTGAAACAAATTTAACATATTTTTATTGTAATAATTAGTTGGTTTACCAAAAAATTCTGAAATTTTCAAATTTCACCCGCACAAATTGGATACTCAAAAATGGATACTCAAAAATTTGAGTATCCATTTGTAATTTTATGTTGTTTTAATAAATAACTTTAAATTTGATTATATTTATTTTTTAAATCTTTCTAGTTACTAAAAATAATGATTTATAGTATACGAACGGATATTTAACAAACAAAAATGATTAATTTATGCGGGTGAAATTTGAATTTTTCAGAATTTTTGGGTTAACCAACTAATTATTACAAAAAAATATGCTAAATTTGTTTCAAATACTCATCTTTTAACTAAATTTTAAATTTTATAATTTTTTCCGAACAATAAAAAAGTTAATCGGGAAAAAATGTATTTAATGCAACAATCCGAAAATGCCAAAATCAATTCAGAGAAACCTAAATAACTTTTTTGTTTCAATATGTAGAAGCAATTATATGTACATCATTTAAAAGGGTATAAAAAACCCTACAATTTGAGATAAAATTATTTTCTCTACGATGGTTTGCCCAAAGATCAATTTATTTTTCTAAATCTAAATTTTTGCGATGTTTGAAAATATTTTTTAATGAAACTTGATAGGTTTATTTGAAATCATAATAAGAATATTGTTTCCAATTTTCGTCAAGTTATTGAAAAAAAATGAAAAATCTGTTATAACCGCAGTATATAATTTTTTTGAGCTTATAATTTAAGTCAGAGTATTCCGCACTTCACAGATCGATAGAGGGGTTCCTTACGCGTAACCACATATTTTTTTGTCAAAATACATTAAGTAGAAGCCGAGATATAAGCAAAAAACAAACAAAAAAATGGAAAAAATGATGATTTTCTGGAAAAGCCCTGAAAAAAGTACCGCGCGGAAAACGGACAAATCCACAAAATCAGTTATGAACTCCTATTAATCTCTAGAACATTTTAAAATCATAAAATCGCTGTAAGGAGAGATTGTTTTATTCAAGACAAAATTCCGGTTATATGACTCCACTAATCATGTAAAGCGTAAGTCGTTCAAAAAAAATTGTTTAATGAAAGATTCGTGTTTTTTAACGTATAATAAGATTATTAAATTAAAACTATAGGTTCCTATTTGAAAAAAATGATGTTGGTCTTCAAATAACCTTGAAGGCCATACTAAAATAAAAAATATTATTAAGATTCGATTACCCCCTAACAACCAAACATTTTTTTGGTTAAAACATTTTTTTCAAATATGCGATGGCTCTGAGATAAAACTCTGTAACACTTAAAATGCCCCACCCTGTATATAAACGGTGTATTATATAGGGCAATTATATGGGTTTCAGCCGGGACTTTTATTCTGAGTTGTTATAACTGATACGTCGTATTAACCGATGTCGTTATAAGCCGTTTCTATTGTATTTATTTATTTACAGTAGAAACCGGTTATAACGACTCAAAATAAAAGTTCAACTGAATTTCATATACGTCCTGGAAGTTGCACCAGCCAAATCAGCACAATCAAATAAAAGTACTATGGGTATTTCTTACTTTTTTTTACTAATTTATTACCACTAACAGGATTTTATTACCCTTTCCAGTATCGAGTTACAGCCATATGATCCAGATTCAACGGTAAGCTGCACCAACCATTACGTAACTATGGTTCGTTTTATGCATTCGGAATGAAACCTATGTCATGTTTTCTTACTTTTTTATTACTCTCGAATGATACCAAGAAAAAAAAATGTCAACCCTTAAATCAAAAAATTAAAATTTATGAAATAAAATCACGAGAAAACGTTAAAAAAATTCATAATATATTTATTAAATCAATCATCTGAAACAGTGCTTCTCAAAATTCTTTAATCGCGGAATCCCTACAGAATTTTTCCAAATTTGAGGGGCCTTTATCCAAAAAACTAATCAAAACTTTTTTTAACCAACCCAATCGACTAAAAATGTATTTATATTTTTTGAAAAATTCTGTAGGGGTTCCGCGATTAAAGATGTTTGAGAAGCACTGTTTTAGATGATTGATTTAATAAATATGTTATGTAGTTGTTTTTTAACGTTTTCTCGTAATTTTATTTCATAAATTTTAATTTTTTGGTTTAAGAATTGAATTTTATTTTAATTTTCTTGGTATCATTTGAGAGTAATAAAAAAGTATGAAAAAATGACATAGGTTTCATTCCGAATGCATAAAACGAACCATAGTTACGTAAGTAAGAAAACCCCATAGTTCTTTTATTTGATTGTGCTGATTTGGCTGGTGCAACTTCCAGGACGTATTTAATATAATAGTATTGTAGCCGGTTATTAAATAAATTATTTATTTATTTATTCAAAGAAAAAAAATAATATTTAGTAAATTAGTTAAAAATGTTTAATGATCGAGTTACAAACCTACGTGACACAAAAAAAATTAAAATGTATTCAGAAAATAGAAAGTTCATTATACGATTTTTTTGTTAACTAACTAATAATAGAATAATGTGAGTGTATAAACAAACATACATTAGTAAGTAGTATACCTACTTCTCTTTTATATTATGTGTGTACAGAGGCGTAGCAACAAGGGGGACAACCTCCCCCACGCGCCGAAATATTCAGTGTTCTAAAAAAACTTATGCTTTGAGTTCGAAATACCATCCGAAAAATATTTATTTTTATTTTTTTATTTTAAATTAAAAAAAAATTTCACATAAAGAGTTGTGAAATATCTTCATAATTCAAAATTTGACTCATATTTATTTACCCTCCCTGAAATGTATTCTTACTACGCCACTGTATGAGTATGTAAATACAGATCTACAGTATTTAAATTGAGACAGGTAAATATCTCGAAAAAAAATGTTACGAACAAAATTTAATTCGAGAGGCAAGCAGAAGAACAGTTATTTTAAATTTAATTATTTTTAATTTTAATATAACAGTAATTTATTTTTGGTAAAAATTAGTCATTAAAAGTTGTTGCACACTTTGAGTTTTTTTTTGATAATAGTGAAAATTCAGTCACTATGCTTTCATATTTTCAAATTCGTTGAATGTCTAAAAATACTATCGAAAAAACTAACCTAGTTTATTTTGTTAGGGTATGATTAGTACAAGTTAATGTCATTCAATTTCTATTTAAATCTCATTAATAATTAATAAATACGCCCCCTTGCGATTACATATATTTTACATTTATGTAGGGATTCGAATAAAATATTCATACATCGGGTAATTAATTTTGAAACAGGGTTTAAATTTCAAAGCATTTATTAATTTTAAATGTTATTCATTATCAGTATTTCTTTGTTTGCTAATTAAGGATATAACAAAAAGAAGATGGCTTTGAAGAATACAATTGAAAATTGGAAACACAATTTATTTGATAACATCACAGACCGATAACATGAAGGAAGGTTTATTACTTACAGTTAATAAGTAATGTTTATTATTGATAATAATATAATTGTTCATACTACATTATACAGGATGATTTAGGACTAATATACTAAACAGTACATTTTGATTGAGGAATTTGTTTGTAACAAAAATAAAAAGATTGCCAAAATCGTAATTTTAGGTTAGGTTATCTCAAAAACCTGCCATGATGGAGCAATTTGTGTTATTGATAATATAATAATTTCAAACTTGGACGCTCGGTGAAACTTTCGACGAGATTTAAAAACAGTTTCGTCTCATCGGAATTAAAGGCATTCTCGTGTTGGCAGGCAGCCCTAGTTGTTGATATATTAATAATAAAACGACCAAGTGCATTATGGATACGCACATGATAGGGTTTCGTAGTTATTCTCATTACGACTTATAAAAAAGAGTTTAAAATTTTTCGTTAGTTATTTTTGCTATAGTTCTCGTTATAATTTTCAGTGAAAGTACTAATTAAAAAGCACCGTTCTGGAATTTTTTCAGATTTTTTGAATTGGTAACGTAGAAAATAGAGAATAACGGCATTGAAAAGAAAATATATGGTAATTGAAGGGTTAAAATAAAAATAAAATAATTTGACATTTTTTATTGCATTATGACCTATCGAATGGCACCCCACTCAATGGGGTTAGTGGAAACAAATGTGAGTTAACTTTTTAGTCTATAGGAGGGGTCCAATTTTTTTTTGGAAGTGTTATAATTTTCAGTGAAAGTACTAATTAAAAGCTAAATTCAGTAATTTTTCAGATTTTTGAGTTGATAGTTTAGAAACTAGAGAGGGGAGGACGATCTGATAATGAATTTGAAGAGCAAATGTATCATGATTGAAGGGTCAAAATCAAAAGGTCCTGATACATTTTTGTTGCATTTTAGAAGAACTTTCTAAAGACACCCCACTCACTTGCACTGAGGTAAGTGAATATTTTTAATGCACTTTTCTTTTTATGGAAGGGGGATTTAAAAAAATGTTTTTTTCAAAAACCGTATACCAAATTTTATTATGTCTAAATTTTTTAAAGACGGTTGGACGGACGGACAGAGTGAAACTATAAAGTCTTGGCATCTTAGGACGCCGCGCCGACCGCGCTGGCCGCTCCGGCCGCCAGACACGCAATACAGTTTGTGTTTTTTTAACCTTGAAAATAATATACACACATCAGTATTGCGTGTCTGGCGGACGGTGCGGCCGGTGCGGACGGCACGGCGTCCTAAGATGCCAAGACTTAAGGCTTCCTAATTTTCTACGGAACCTTAAAAAACGATAGCACTTAATACTGAACCGCAGCGCATACCAATTTTCAAACTGTACCTCAATAAATTCTCCAGAAAATAATAAACAATTTTTGTTTATAGTTAATCATTAAATGGCTGTAGCTCCTTTGCAAATAATTTCCGGATAAATGTCCATATAAACTTTTTCGTTTATAATAAGTAATAATAACATCATCGATCCGTTGTTAAAAGTTTTTTACATTCGTTGTAAATTAAAGCATTATTATCCACCCGAACAGTATCCAAAAGTTACGCAAAGGTCTAATTATAAAAGGTATGTTGTTACCATTACAAGGGATGACAAATACTGAACGTGTCTGATTTAAGTTAGAATGTTCGACAGTCTTTTCTGAAATAAAACTTCAGCTGTCGCATATGTGGCGGTCGCTGACTTAACAAGAAATGCATCTGTCCTATTTTACATTAGTGTTTTCTTCCTTTTATATTGTTTGTATTTGTTCAATAATCATCACCTACGAAGTATAATTTTCTATGTACATAACACTAATAGTTTTTTAACACTATCTAGTAATTACATAATAAAACTTTTATTAAATAGATACTAGCAGGTCATCGCCTCGTGGCTTCGCATGTATTTTTTTACAAGCTTTTTAGTCCGGTGCATTTAGAAAAATTTTATACTAACAAGGGAACCTTTTCAAGTCGAAAATTCGTATCGAGTTTAAACTTTGTATATAGTTAGAGAAGGTCAAAGTAAGTAAGAAAAAAATTATAATAGCTGCGGTAAAACGGTTTAAGGGGGTGAAACACCCCTATGAAAATGTGCAAAATAATCATATTTTTTCAAATAACTCTGAAACTAATGAAAATTTTAAAAAATCTACAATACAAGATGTCCATGATTTTTTATGCTTTTTCGAATGGCGATAGTCAAAATTCGACAAAATTAAACCGTTAACGCCCACCTCCCACCCACATTTCATAAGTTTAATTTTTCGAATTTTGACTATCGTCATTCGAAAGAACATAAAAAATCATAAAAATTTTGTATTTTTTTTTAAATTTTCATTAGTTTCAGAGTTGAAAAATATGATTATTTTGCACATTTTCATAGGGGTGTTTCACCTCCTTAAACCGTTTTACCACAGCTATAATATTTTTTTTCTTACTTACCTTGACCTTCTCTAACTATATACAAAGTTTAAACTCGATAAGAATTTTCGACTTGAAAAGGTTCCCTTGTAAGTGTGACCCGATTATTTTGGGTACATTTTTTCCTTTGTGACTCGTTCGAAAGGGGCTTCGATGTAGACGTTAACCTTGACTTTGCGCACTGCCCAAATCCCCCCTCCCGCCGCTTTCTTTGATTACTTTTTTTATTTTCAATCGCTCATAACTCGCGTTCTAATAATCTTACAGCAATGAATTTGGGGTCGTTGCACTCGTCAGATCTTACTTTTTAGTTAAGTTTTTATCAAATTAAACTCTTTGATGTCCTAAAAAATGTTATTAGCGTCCAAAGTTGGAAGAACTTTCCCAAAAGTCCGTTCGCCCGATTTCTCCGCGCGTATCTCTTTTCCAGTTCATCTGAGACCACATTCGTCAGTTTACTATTTGAAGTAGACTCAATTTTCAGTATTTAAAAAAATCATCCCGATTGGTTGATTTTTCACCCGCCCAACCTCGCTCGAAGTTGCTAATACTCGCGTGGCGAGCTCTGGCGCGTTCGCGCTGTATTTCTCGCTTTTGCGATTAACAAAACAATAATGAATTAATAATAACCACATTTTTGATTATATGTACTACGCTAAGGACACGCGAGCGCCCCAAAATAACGAATTACCTTTTCTCCAAAACCCCCTTGACATAGTATCAAATTAAAGGGTTTGATGATTATGTAGAATATGTTAAGCTATATGACGTCATTCTATATTTAATATGTTGGATTACCCTTTTCATCACAACCCCCTTGATATGAGTATCAAATGAAAAAGTTTGACGATCTTTACCTGTTTGTATGTTAGTTTGTTAGTCAATCAGTAACTAAAAATTTTAAAATAAAATTATATAAAAAAAAATCTTTTTAAGAACAAGCTTTTATTAAAAATGCACTAAAAAGTAAAAAATATATTTTCAGCTATCACACATTTTTCAGGTTTTTATGACTAAAACAGAAAAAAGTGCGGGGCATTATAAAGGCAAATGTATGAATAAAAGTTCTTATGTAAAATAAGAAATCTATATCTATAAAAGAGTTTGTCCCTAACCACTCACTCACTCACTCATATATCAACGTACAGCCCAAACCCCTGGACCTAGAAACGTGAAATTTCGTAGGTGTCTTCCTTTTATAATGTAAGCACCCACTAAGAAAGGATTTCTTGAAATTCTACCCTTACGGGGTTAAAACAGGGTGTCAAAGTTAGGTGCTCTACAATATAAATAATGAAACAATTATTTCAGCATTTCCCAAAATTTAACCCCTAAAGTGTTAGGGGGTGGAAAAATTTGTAAAATATTTTTTTTATTCACCGAATGAATTAAAGTAAATTCGGACAAATTAATATTCAATTAAAAATGAAAGTTCGATATTCAAGTCCTAATAGCATAGGACGGGGACGAGGATGGATTTAGATATGTTTATCTGCAACCTTGCTTTACTTATAAAGGTAAATTCGGGCAAAATAGTAATCTGTTAAAATAAAAATTTCGTCACACAAATTCAACCCCTAATTGCGAGGGTAGAATTTACAATTGTTAACTAAGGTCCGAGATATTTACTTTTTTAATAGGTAATTAATAAAAATCAATATAAAATCTAAATGTATTATGTCATCCCCTATCACGTATGGAGGGTTCTAATTAGTTTCGAAGTTTACGCGAGCGAAGCCGCGGGATCCCGCTAGTTAAGTATAAATTCATATAAGATATTATATGATAAAATATAAATTCATTAGTTCAAATAAGTATACATTATACATATAGAATTTTTGATAAATTAACAATTTTATGATAGCTGAAAATGATTTTTTTACTTTTTAGTGCATTTTTAATAAAAGCTTGTTTTTAAAATGATTTTTTTATATAATTTTATTTTTATCAAATCTTTAAGAGAGAACACCTAGGGTTTGAAAATACTCGGTATATTTAGATTCGACGAGGCTAGAATCGAGTCTACTTTAATTTCTGGGTTCGAGTTTGACTCTAATGTAAAATAAAATTTTAGTTGGCGAAACATTTATTAATTAAGAACAATCGTATTTAATATTAAACCGAAGCAATTATTTTATACTTTATATGAAATTAATGCTCTTAATGAATTGTCTGGTAATATAGAATCTAGAACAAATTCTTTTACAGATGTTAGATGCCACAAAAAATGTTCGCTTTTGTTGATATTGGTTTCATTGTCATTAACATTTTGTATAATATTTCTAAAATAAATAAATGTTTAAATTAATGTAAAATTATTGGCCCGAGAATAAGTTAAAATTTTTAATTCGGTCTTCGAAAATAATTATCCACCTCTGGGCTGGACAGACCGACAGGCAGCAAATAGACACACTAACCAATATATTTCAAGATGACATGCCTCTTCAATTTCTATCACAAAAAGTATTGGTTTACTGTAAAAATTCAATAAAATTTGCAGCTAGATTCAACTTGCATGAAGTCACTGAACTAATGTGAGAAACAAACACAACAACACAATTGTATGCAAGAAATATTTAAAAAACAAATCGAAAAAATATCAAAAAATCACAATTTTTTCAAATTTTTACTAAATTGCTTATACATTTTTTCTAACAATAAGTAAAGATAGGTATAGGACATGCTTTGGAGAAAAAAAAGTAGAGGTCACACCCGTCAAAATGTTGAGTCGAAAAATTTTTTTTAATGAAAATTGGTTGAGTTATAGTAATTCAAAATTTACCATTATTTCTCAAATAGTAACATAATATACATATAGGCAATTGATTAGAGGTTTTTGAATGGAATAATTACGTTAAACGGTTTTCATTGTTTTATATGTTTGCTTGACACCTACAGATGATAAAACCACAAAGTGCTACCGAATTTACCTTTGCGTTTTTTAGGGGGGTTCAACTAATCACTTTTCAATGTTTTAAGTATAACTCAAAAACTAAGCGGATTTTGACAATGTTACAAGGATAATTTTTTATAGAAAATTAAATTTCCCATCAAAATGGATGATTTAAAAAATTAAAAAAAAAAAAAATTATGCAAGAAATATTTAGAAAAAATTTTTTTCGACTCAACATTTTGACGGGCGTGACCTCTATTTTTTTTTCTCCAAAGCATGTCCTATACTTATCTTTACTTAGAAAAAATTTATGAGCAATTTTGTAAAAATTTGAAAAAATTGTGATTTTTTGTTTTATTATTTTCCGGTATAATCAATAGCCTATTTCACCCCATAAACCGTTTTATCGCAGCTAAGATAATTTTTTTCTTACTTAACCTAACCCCCTCTAACAATATACAAAATTTAAACTCGATTCGAAATGTTACTTGGAATGGTTCTCCTATAAGAGACAGAGACAAAACAGCAACACTGTTTTTTTTAGCAAAATAGCGGCATAATAATGGCCCGTATATTATATCTAAAATAGATGTAATGGTTGACACATGCTAGTTAAATATCATTAAGTATTGAGTAGGTACTTCAATAGTTGATTCATTTTTAATATACATAAGAATAACGGTTAACTCATTTTACGATAAACTAATTTATATCTTATAATACTTTAATTAGGGTCAACTGGGGTAAATATGAAACACGAAAAAAAGGGGTAAAAGTGAAACAAGCTTCTAACTAAAAAACTAATTTCTTTACAGAAGAATTATAAAAACTGTAATGATCTTTAAAATTTTTTTAAAGCGATCTGAAAATATAAATCGCCTAGTAAGTGATATGTCCCCCCTACAGACTTTTCTGTTAGACGATGGCAAAACGTGTGAATTAAATTTTAATTCTTTGCACATAACTTTCTGCATAACTCAGGTATAAATTAAAGTTACAAATTTCACATTGATATGCCACAAAGAAAATAAATCAAAGTTGCCTTTGTAGTTTTTCTTTTAATTTTTCGATAAGTATTTTCCATCTAATTAAGATTTAAAAATTCGGGAAAAAGTGAAACAGAAATATGGGAAAATATGAAACACAGCCGGGGATAATCTGAACCAGTTTTTGCAAGTCTAGACAAGTCACACATGTTACAGTTAATGTCAGTTTTAGTGCAGATTTCAGAGTGGACGCATCATTTTGGTTGCAGTCTTCAAAATGCCACGAAATTACGTTAAAAAGGTCCTAAATAAGGCTGTACCGGAATTCCGGTCCTATGGAAGTTTGAAAGGGGCCAATAGTCAATAGTACATCAGGGGTCTATGGAACAATTTGTATGTTTTGAAAATCGATGTTTTTTTATGCAATGCAAGAGTTTAAACACAGTTAAAAGAGCACAAAAAATGTTTCACTTTTACCCCATTATTTAAAAAAAATTCATTTTCGGTTTAAATATTTATCTGATATTTTTCAAACTTTGCAGATGTATTTAGAATGATATTAAGAGTACACATTGTATGTGATATATTAGCAAGAACGAATATTCTTTTAAAAAAAATACATTATTCGCAAGCATATTCTAAGTTTTATTGTAATTTCCATAACCTTTAAATATATTTCATTACCTGCTGGTTAGGCATTTATAACCTAGCAAGGTGCGACACATGTTTCCTATGCAGTTTTTCCAACTTATTTCATTTTTACCCAGCAAATATAAATATAACGCATTATATGAAAGTTAGAAGCCTGTTTCATTTTTACCCTTACCTGTTTCACTTTTTCCCAAACTAGAGGTTAAAAATGAAACACACATTTTTCATTTTTTAAATCTGTGTTGTATGGTACAGTTCAAATGACGTAGGTATTTGAAAGGGTTATTCATAGGCACATCTAGTAGAAAAAAATAAAATATGAATTTGTATCGTTAACTGCCAAAAAAAATGAAAGATTTGTATTTTGTTTCACTTTTACCCCAGTTGACCCTACTGTCTAGTTTTACTCCACACAGTTTTCATAATGAATAAATAAGTGAATCATAGCAAAATATTAAATTATCTATTATAAAAATAAAAAGAATTTATCTACTTATAAATGCGATCAAATAAATTTCAATAGATAAATAAAATATATGATAATTAATATGTAAGTAGGTATTATAGATATTTCAAATTGTAACTGAAGAGATAGCTACATGCTACATTATTTGTAATAACGTGTCATTAGGGTATTGAAAAAAAATTTGAATTATAAAATCAATTAATTATAAATGTTCTGTATTACTATTGGTAACCATAATCTTTTAATGTAAGAAGTTAAATTCAACATATTAAAAATTTGTTAAGACATACACCAGTGTATGCCATAAGGGTTCCGAAGTATATACTACGTGGACCGATTAGAACCTTTTACAGGTGCATTTTTGAGTTAAAAATAAATATATAAATAGGATCAGATTCTATTAATTCAGATCTACATTTTGATACACCACAAGCCTAGATATGTAAATAAAAAAAATTCTATGACACCCCTCCCTATTTTTTCAAAATTTGAAATGATACTGTTGATTTTAGTATTTATCGTTACTAGTATTATAAAAACCCCATTACCAACTTTTTTCAGATTTTTTGAGTCAGTAGTTACCGAGCTAGAGAGGGGGTGGACAAATTTTTGTTTACTTGAAGCCCGCTGCAGGCGCCATTTTTAATTTAGAAAAAAAATAAAAAAAAGTGTCATATTCTACTCACTGAGATCTACATTTCGACAACCCACATGTCCAGATAAAAAAAAATGTATGACACCCCTCTCCTTTTCTCCAAAATTTGAAATGATATTGGTGACTTTAGTATTTGTCGTGGTAGTCTCACCAAAGCCTCGTTACCTATTTTTTCAGATTTTTCGAGCCAGTAGTTACCGAGTTAGAGGGGGGGGGGCAGATAAATTTTTGCTTGGAGCCCCCGGTAGGCGCCATTTTTGATTTAGAAAAAAAATAAAAAATAGTGTCGTATTCTACTCACTGAGATCTACATTTCGACATCCCACATGCCTAGATAAAAAAATAAAAATAAAAAAATTTATGACACCCCTGATATATAGTTAACGAGCTATTGAGCTTTGAGTGAAAAGGACGGACGGACGACAAAGTGAAATTAATAGGGTTTCTTCGAAACCCTAAAAATCAATAAATGTCCCGACTGTACAGGGTGTCCCATTTTAATCTATCACCCTCCCTAATTTTTTTATCTATCATTTAAATCAAAAAATGCTTCAAATAAAAGTTGTTTGGTTTTGAGGGGGACCCAAAATAGCGTTATTAGTTTTTTATTTTTTGGACGTCTTCATGGTCAAATAGGCCCAACTTTTTTTTTCAAATGAAAACCTATATTTTTTAATACGGTATCTTATTGTTCGGAAAAAAAACAAGTAGCTTTTGTTTCAAAAAATTTTTTATATGACTTAATTTTTTTTTAATATTCAACAAAATAATTTTAGATTTTTACTAATTTTTTACTCGAAACCCATTAACTTTAGAGGAAAAGTGTAAAAAACATAAAATGTTTATTTTAATCTGATATTACTAGGAAAATTATATCAGGATTTTTTGTTAACTTTTTCTCTTCAAAATATTAAAGCAAATAAAAAATAAAATAAAAAGTTCTGAAATAATTTTCCTAGTTATATCATATTAAAATAAACATTTTTTGTTTTTTACATTTTTCCTCTAAAGTTAATGGGTTTCGAGTAAAAAATTAGTAAATATCTAAAATCTAAAATTATTTTGTTGAATATTAAAAAAAAATTAAGTCATATAAATTTTTTTTTGAAACAAAAGCTAATTGTTTTTTTCCCTACAATAAGATACCGTAATAAAAAATATAGGTTTCCATTTGAAAAAAAAAAGTTGGGCCTATTTGACCATGAAGACGTCCAAAAAATAAAAGACTAATAACGCCATTTTAGGTCCCCCTCAAAACCAAACAACTTTTATTTGAAGCATTTTTTGATTTAATTGATAGATAAAAAAAATTAGGGGGGTGATAGATTAAAATGGGACATCCTGTATATACAAGAGGATGTAGAAAAGTTGACTTGGGCCAAAAAGTCCTTGTTTTATGCAGAGTGTTCCAGACCACCCGTCCACTATGATTTACACTCAAATTATTGATGATAGAGTATTATGATAAAAAATTTATTATATATCGACCCTAAAGAATTTCAGGAAAATATTTTCAACCCCCTAAAACCGCTGCTTGGGGAGTAGTTAGAGGGGTACATACCCGTTTCTCAGCAAAATGGTATATCAAAAAGTACATATTTGTAAAGATCATAAAAAATAAGAAATTTTTATAAATCAAAAATTTTATACTTTCAATTGTTTAAAAAATATGGCGACTTGTTCTCAAATTTTAGTGTTTTATTAAAAGTGCTCTAACTTCGTTAAATATTAATGGAATTTTTTGTTTTAGAAAGTAGAAATAATGAACTTTGTAAATATGTATGATTCTTTGAGATTTTAATAGTTTAAAGTGTCATACTCGACATACCAAAAATTGAAAAGTTCAATTAGAGATAATTCAAAATTTTAAAATACAACGGTATATCAATTAGTACTTTATCTTAATAATACATTTTTTTATCATAAAACTCTATTTTCAATAGTTTGGGCGTAAAACATAATGGACGGGTGATCTGAAACATCCTGTATACAGGATTATTGGTAATTCGATACATTCTTAAGACGTAATAGTAGAGATAACAAGTAACCATTTGAATTCAATATTGCATTGTACAAATGTTAATCGTTACTGAGACTCTTTTATTTAGAATTTTTCAAAAACATCCCAAATTTTAAGTTAAAACTTAATTTGTTTCCAAATCTTTGTTTTATAAATCTACAGGCTGGCCCATTTTAAGTACACACATCTGATAACTTTTTATGGTGAAATGTTATCAAAACACATTATAGATAAGAGTTGCACGGTTTGGAGGGGGCATAGATGTACTTGGTTGAATTTTTTTAGGTGGTTTTGCAAGGTTATATGAAGGTCAACGGTATAGGAGCCTATAGTTCTTATATAATTATCATATTCTATGTAAAAAACTTAATTTGAACAACCTAAACATTCCAAAATCTATATCTATAAAAGAGTTTGTCCTTAACCACTCACTCATTCACTCACTCACTCACTCACTCACTCACTCACTCATATATCAACGTACAGCCCAAACACCTGGACCTAGAAACGTGAAATTTCGTAGGTGCCTTCCTTTTATGATGTAAGCACCCACTAAGAAAGGATTTTTCGAAATTCAACCCCTACGGGGTTAAAACAGGGTGTCAAAGTTTATATAAAAAAATATTTTTTTTGTTCACATTTAATTGAAACTTATCGAACGTACTCTACAATATAAATAGTGAAACAATTATTTCAGCATTTCCCAAAATTTAACCCTTAAGGTGTTAGGGGGGGTGGAAAAAATTTATAAAATATTTTTTTTTGTATTCAACGAATGAAGGTAGTCTACAAGACAAATAGCAGTTACGAAAATTCAACCCCTATGGGAACGGTGCGGGGGGGGGGGGGGAGTAAAATTTTGATATATTTATCTTCATAATTGTTCATGATATTAAAGTAAATTTGGACAAATTAATATTCAGTTAAAAATGAAAGTTTGATATTCAAGCCCTAATAGCATGGGACGGGGACGAGGATGGATTAAGATATGTTTATCTGCATACTTGCTTTACTTATAAAGTTAAATACTTATAAATAGTCAGCTGTGATACGCGATCACTACAAATGTAAATACTATTACTATAAAAAATGTAATACCATCCCCTATCACGTATGGAGGGTTCTAATTTCTAATTAGTTTCGAAGTTTACGCGAGCGAAGCCGCGGGATGCCGCTAGTATCTAATAAAATAATTTGAGATTTTGAACATTCCAAAAATTATTTACTCGGAAACCATGAACTTTAGAGAAAACAATTTTATAAGACCAAAATAAACATTTTTTGTATCTTGTACTTTTAATTAAATAAAAACTATAGGTTTCTATTTAAAAAAATAAAGTTCCTTCATATAAATTTGAAAACACCACCTAAAAAATTTATTCGAGTACATCTATGTATATCCCGCTCCAAACCATGTAACTTTATAGTTTTTTGATAACATTTCACCATAAAAAGTTATCAAAGATGCACACTTAAAATGGATTATCCTGTATATAAAACTAGTATTTCTTGGCTCAAGTCAATTATTTATCTGTGTAACATATTTGCATTTACAAAGCGTAAAAATAACCTCATTTAAATAATCGTATTTTTGTATTCCGGAGTTCAATAAAGATTTTACTACCCTTCCGAAATTTATCATATTTAACACTGCCGCACTACCTATCTGTAAACATGTTCGCTTTCTGAGTTAAGCTCATCCAAGACTATAATATAATATATAAGATATAATATACATATTATATTTGGTAACAGTTTAATATAGGTAATATATTAACTAGGCAGAGTTAATTAACTATAAACTTATTTCAAATGTATGCATGGTTTCTACCATATCGTGTGAATCTAATGTTTTCAGTACAGAGAATAAACATTAGAAATGTGAGTACACGTGTCAGCTAGGTTCAATCAAAAGCTTGCCATACAAAGAGGTATATGTCACATATTCTATCTATTTCGTGTCACAGCTTTTTAACATTGAGTTCATCTCATCTTACCTATATATATATGTTATATCTGTATTGTAGATGCATATAATATATAAAGTATGTTGAACCTTACTTCATAGAAGGTACAGAATGCAGCAGAAATTCATTTAAGGCACAGTGCTTATTCGTGCAAAATTCTCTAAATATAGAGTGTCCCATGACTGTGTCAAAGTTCAATATTTCATTTATTATAAGAATTGGAAGAAAACTTTAATATAAAAGTTGTCAGGTTAGAGAAGAAGCATAATTTATACAGGCTGTCCCAAAATTGCGTTACAAATCAAAGTTATATTTTTTTATTTGATAATCTAAAAGCATTAATTTTTCTGAGTATTTTGATATACAGGGTATTTGGTTCGGCGATACGAATATTTTGAAGGGACGTAGGATGAGTCATTTGGAAGTGATTTAAGCAAATATACCTATATACAAAGTGCTACAGTTTTTTTATATCGGCCTTTTTAGTAAATTTTTGAAAAAACCCAGATTTATACATGTTAACGGCAATACTTCAAATGTAAGAGTGCCCATCTTTTTCAAACATGATTTTTATATTACTTAAATGTCTATGCTACACTATCAGATCAAAATAAAATTAATTAATAACAAAAACAACAAAATAGCTACAGGTTAACATTTGAAAACTTATAAAACTTGAATAAAATTAATTCTTTAAAAAATTATTTTATAAAATCTAGCACACTTACAGATGTTCAAATGGTTTTAAAAACTGCTCTATTTTATACCCTTTCGAAAAACCTGCCGTATTATCTACATGAACGGGCTACTTTTGTGAAAAAAACATACATTTATCCGAAAATAAGCAAGATTTCTACATTTTTCCAGTGAGTTGATCCTAGTATGCTAATTCTAATAAGTCGTAAAAAATGGAATGTAATACTTTTTAAACATTTTTTTTCTACTCCTTAGACAGAGTAACACCTACTCATGGGCAAATGATTGAAAATGATGATCCTGTTAAACTAATGGCGATTTTTTGTCGGTTTTTGGTAAATTAAAATATTAAAGATGGCAATTTCCTCAAAGTATTTTACAGATGAATCGACTTTCTCCAGAGAATATACGAAAACTTTTAATAACATCTACTACTAGAATGTTAAAAGACACAATCCGCATTTGAAAAAAATACGTTATTCCATCATAATACACTATGGGCTAGTGTGATTGACAATAGACTGATGGGTCCGCATTATCTTCCGAACACATTAAATTGTGAGAATTACCTAAAATTCCTCAAGAACTACCATTGATTAAACATTTAACGATGAATGATCTTCCACTTTTTTGAATTGCCGTCTTCGATATCTTAATTTACCAAAAACCGACAAAAAGTCATCATTCGTCTGACAGGATCATCATTTCAATCATTTGCCCATGAGTAGGTGTTACTCTGTCTAAGAAGTAGAAAAAAAATGTTTAAAAAGTATTGCATTCCATTTTTTACGACTTATTAGAATTAGCATACTAGGATCAACTCACTGGAAAAATGTAGAAATCTTGCTTATTTTCGGATAAATGTATGTTTTTTTCACAAAAGTAGCCCGTTCATGTAGGTAATATGGCAGGTTTTTCGAAAGGGTATAAAATAGAGCAGTTTTTAAAACCATTTGAACATCTGTAAGTGTGCTAGATTTTATAAAATAATTTTTTAAAGAATTAATTTTATTCAAGTTTTATAAGTTTTCAAATGTTAACCTGCAGCTATTTTGTTGTTTTTGTTATTAATCAATTTTATTTTGATCTGATAGTGTAGCATAGACATTTAAGTAATATAAAAATCGTGTTTGAAAAAGATGGGCACCCTAACATTTGAAGTTTTGCCTTTAACATGTATAAATCTGGGTTTTTTCAAAAATTTACTAAAAAGCCCAATATAAAAAACTGTAGCACTTTGTATATAGGTATATTTGCTTAAATCACTTCCAAATGACTCATCCTACGTTTCTTCAAAATATTCGTATCGCCGAACTAAACATCCTGTAGATGCATGGGATTATACAGAGCGGTATTATGACCAATTTTGTAAGAAAGTAAGAATATTTTCAACACATTGTAATTTTCTAATTACAAAAAAAAATGTGTCCTCTGCTGAAAGTAGTTTTGGTATATTCTCTATTATTGCGATATTACGTCAAACATTTACAACATTGTATTATTAGTACAGGGTGTATCAAAGTTCTGAACCTAGTTTTTCCAAAATTTTCAAATGGAACATCCTATATATTTTTACATTTTCGAATTGCCTGTTCAATTCTCAACACATCTGACAAATCATATTCTATATCTAAATCCAGCCGTTAAAGAATTATTTATTTTATTTTAAAATCTAAAGATGTTTTTTAAAAACAAAACAACTTTATTATATTCCATAAAATAAAATTTGTACGTTGTTAACCTTCCTATACCCGCGTATTGGTCTGTTAGACCGACAGATTACATTTTTTAATTTTTTTCAATAACGGAGAATGCTAAGACAATGAGCTTACTGGTAGATTCATGATTTGTCGCGATCTTCAATTTAGTATTTATTTTGTGAATTATTTTTTTTCTCTTTTCTTTTATATATATATATATATATATATATATATATATATATATATATATATATATATATATTATATATATATTCATGATGAAAGGAACAAATTCGTTTAAAATTCAGGTAATGATTTTGTGGAAAAACGCTCGGACCCGTCGATTAGTATTTTTAGTTGCGGATTTTTTGACATAAGAAAATTGTATACAGGGTGTCCCAAGAAGAACATACGCAGTCATAATTGATTTTTTTAAATAGAACACCCTATATATTATACAATTTTTGAATTATACGATAAATTCTGAACACTTTTTGTAACACATACCATATCTCTAAAATCAGTGGATTATGGAATAATGACGTTTGAAATGTGTCTCAAGAGGAATATATGCAATCATCATTGATTTTTTTTAATGAAACTTCCTGTATATTATGCCATTTTTTAATTGTACGGTAAATTCTGAACACTTTTTGTACAATATACCACAACTCTAAAAGCAGTGGTTTTTGGAATAATGTCGTTTGAAATACGATAAATAAATAAAAAATTAATTAACTTTAATAATAAAATTTACAAAAGAAATAAAATTATTCCACAAACCACTGATTTTAGAAGTGTGGTATGTTGTACAAAAAGTGTTCAGAATTAACTGTACAATTCAAAAATGGCATAATATACAGGAAGTTCCATTTAAAAAAATCAATGATGATTGCATATATTCCTCTTGAGACACATTTCAAACGTCATTATTCCATAAATCACTGATTTTAGAGGTGTGGTATGTTGTACAAAAAGTGTTCAGAATTTATCGTATAATTCAAAAATGGTATAATATATAGGGTGTTCCATTTAAAAAACTCAATTATGACTGCGTATCTTCTTCTTGAGACATCCTGTATACAATTTTCTTATGTAAAAAAATCCGCAACTAAAATACTAATCGACGGGTCCGAGCGTTTTTCCACAAAATTATTACCTGAATTTTAAACGAATTTGTTCCTTTCATCATGAACGCACTGTATATTAGCGTTGTAATTTTTTTTTGTTTTTTTTTTTTGACATATTTTACACTGTAATACAGTATATGAAATAAATATTATTATTATTATAGTGCGAGCTTTCGTGCGAAAAGGACATGTACCAGTACACGACATCAATTGGTCTGTAAGACCGACGCGACGCGGGTATAGGTGTTACACATTTGAGTATGTTCCGAATGCATGGTGAGATATTGGTTAAGAATAGTTCATAATACTTTATTCCTCATGTTGTTATCTTAAGGTTCTTAGAGTTATTTTTAGTTTTTGTTTTAAGAATTTTTTTTTAAGTTTTCATAGTTCGTTAAAAAATGTAACTTTTTCTGAGGCTGTAATAACAGATTATTAGTTACTAATTAAATCAAAATATTTTCTATAACTTTGGTTTATTTATTTCAACACAAAATAATTAATTTTACTAGGCTGTCATAACAGAAAAGATAAAAAACGGACTCTAGAATTTTCGGTTCCAGAGACCGTGTGCGGGTATATATGTTGTTCTATTTGACACGGGTATAGGAAGGTTAGAGTTTGTAAGTTCTATTAGTTTGTTAAGTTATTTTTAAGCGAACTGTTTTATTGATATAATTAAATATATGTATGTTACCTACCCTGAAACTTTGTTCGCGTCATATAGTCTGTTTTGAAACAGTTAAAGGGTAAATTTGAACACACGCAGATAGCAGATCATGCCTCCAAGATACTTTATAAGGAAAACGTCAACTGTCATGTCGTCTGACCATGGTCACAGTCGAATATACGTAGAGATCCTGCAAGATTTGATGTCAAATTGGGTGGTGTATAGAGGCCTTAAGCTGTCATCTGTGAAGAAGGGTAGGTAATACAGATTTCCCGTTATAGTCAGGTCGCACGTATGTACCTACATATAATAAAAATGTCACACACACATTTTTTTATCTAATAAATTTGTCGGAATACAAAGTAGCTTATGTACTTCCTCAGGATACAAGCTATCTCCTTGCTAAATTTTATCAAGTTTGTTGTAGCGGTTTAGCTGTGAAAAAGGTAATAAACAGACAGTGACAGATACACTTTCACATTAATAATATTAACCTCTAGAGGGCCGGGAAATCAATATTTTGGCGCACCAGAAAATCTTAAATTTTTATTTTTAGATTAAAATATTAATTTTTCTAATATTATTACCTATTTTTCATACAATATAAGGTCAATTTACCACTTACCACCCCTTTTTTAGTAGTTTTTACCCTATTTTAGGGGTTGTTTCTTGGTTTACTGTATTTTTGACTTCAGATTTGGATTCAGCGTCGAAAACGTATATTTATATAATTAAAAAAATGTTATGTACAATTTAAAATAATATATTTTCGAATTTGAAATTTTTAACACGAGCTGTCCCCTTTCGGACCGAAAAGTCAATATATTGACTCACCCCGTGATCGACACTTTACCTATGATCAATCAATGATATAAGATACCTTTTATATCAGTTTTCTGAGGGCGAAATGCCCCCTGAAATCCCGGCCCTCTAAAGGTTAATATGGAAGTATGGAAAATCGAACAATTTAAAAGTTTATTATTATTTATAGATAAAGGTAATTATTCTTCGTTATCAAGTTATTTCTAAATTACAGTTAATTAATTTTAATATTTTAAATGCATGGTGGTTATAGGTAGCATAAAAAACACAAGCATATTATTAAAAAAAATTCTTCAACGGTTGGTATATAATCAATATTAATAATAATTAGCAAAATGCGCAGTATTTCTTTTCATGACTATTTATAATTTATAAAATCTAATACAATAGCCACGATGACTTATTTAAAAAAAACTATTCTATGATGATCTTACGTGTCTCCTATTTCCAAAAAAATACTTGTTTCTGCAGAAAATAAAGGTTTAATCGTTTAAATTGACTCTTTTAAAACTAATTTTGAATTTGACGCCAAAACGCTCGCAGGTTACATTTCAGAGTTCTGACGTCACACTCCTTATCAACAATAATAGAAAAAAAAATTTGAGATCTAAGGCAAGCATAATTTTCATGTATTTTGATCTGTTAAATACTATTTTCGATCGTAATTTAATCATAAATCGTTTTAAATCTAAAAAAATTGAAAAAAATCATCAAAAATTGCAAAAATCGAAGAAAATTGGGATTATCTTGGTATAAAAAATTTTGTGGACCCGGATTGACGAAGATTTTCATGTAATTTAATCTGCTTGATCTGATTCTGCAATAAATTTGGCCCACAGTCCCTTCAAACATTCATAAAATTGCAAAAAATCGATAAAATAGCAGAAAAATGCTGCTGAAAAATAGAAAAAAATCTTTTAATCACAATTAAATAAATTTCTTGTATTTTTTATTAACAAAATACATCTTGTATTTTAGAAATAAAAAATACAAGAAATTTATTAAATTGTGATTAAAAGATTTTTTTCCATTTTTTCAGCAGCAATTTTCTGCTATTTTATCGATTTTTGCAATTTTATGAATGTTTGAAGGGACTATGGGCCAAATTTATTGCAGAATCAGATCAAGCAGATTAAATTACATGAAAATCTTCGTCAATCCGGGTCCACAAAATTGTTCTTGCCAAAACATCGAATTTTCGCTATTTTTTTTTTTTTTGCAATTTACTCGAAATTGAAGGCTGGACGGCCTAAACTGACTTGAAATTCGTATTCAGCGGGTCGAAAAACATGCCCGTAGATAGGTGGCGCCCGGTGTACAAACATTTTTTTTTTTTTGTGTGCCGGTGTAATTTATAGTTTGACTGGCATTGAGTGAGTGAGGACTAACTATTTCATAACAATATAATTTGATGAATAATATAGCAACAAAAATTCTACTAAATCTGGAAATTTTGTTAATAAGTACCTAACTAATGTCTGGTATCATAAAAAAATTACAAAATAACGCTATCTGCGGTTCACGGTGTATACTTGTCACCACTGCTTGAAGATTGATTAGAACTGTCAGTGGGCTTTCATTTATATTTAATAATATCAAAATTTATTTAGCTTTTGTTCGAGACTAAAATCTTTATAATAATAAATTGACTTAAAACTGTTAAAATGTATCAATTTCAATCATTTCATAGTTCAACAAAATTTTAAATGTTTTATTTAACTATAGGTGCAAATTATTGCACCCGTATTAAAATTGCGCTGTCTCTGAAAAAAGCAAGAACATTGAAAATTAGGTGTTGATTGTTCGATAATTATCAGAATTGAAAAATTCTAGCGCGATCAATTGTTATAAAATAAACAATTGCATTGTTTATTTCCTTATCCCTTATAGTACTCGCATGATGTACCGTAACACAGTTACTCGCGCAATTCAATTTCTGCAAATTAACACAACTAAAAATTGAGGATAAGAATGAAAAACTAACCAAATCTAAAAAGTACACAAAATTGTTCAATCTTGCTATAAATCGGACAGCAAAAATTTTGAGTTTGTTGGTAATTTTTTTAATTTTGCTCTTTTGACAAGAAGTCTTTCCATCAGCAGCATCGCTAAAGTCTTCAAAAACAGGGTCCTTCGCTTAGGAGGCTGCTATTTGTTCGTTAACACCACCTACATTTAGTATGTAAAAAATTAATACATACTGCTACTATCTTCAAATTTTGACTGCCGGATTCCTATCACATTCTAGACCAGTGGTTCCCAAACTCTTTTGGCCCACGCACCCCTTTTCATAGTCAAAACTTGCCCACGGACCCCCTTTCATAGTCAAAACTTTCCCACGGACCCTGGGTGAAAAAATATTTTTTTTGTAAATAAACAAAAAAAAAAATTTTTTTAACGAAAAAAAGTTTTTTTTTTCAATAAACAAAGAAAGTGTAAAATTTTATTATCTACACTTTTGTAATTACATATTTTGTAGGTTTTATTATAGTTTTTGAAATATAATGAAAAAATGTGTTTTTGCAATGCTTTGCGGGCTATAACACGTAAACTATCGATTTTGCAAAATGGCATCTAATAACAAAAATATTGCAAATTGAGAGTTCTAAAAGATTGTGATTTAAATTTTTTCAATACAATCGCTTCTTTACGAAATAAATGCAAAAAATCATTTTTTGTGAAATTTTTTACAATATATCTCGTCACCAACTGACAATAGAGAATGGAGCCTGTACTAGAATACACCCCTTAACATTTTAAAACAAAAAAAATGACTCTGTAGAACAATGCAGACCAAAAATACAAATTGATTGGACTATTATATCGTTTTTCAATGTAAAAAAATATAAAAAAATAGTTATCTTTCCACCATACTTGACTACAGTTATTGACTATAAGGTGTACACGTTTAAACTAAAATGTACACTTTAACCACAATAAAACAATGTCACTCGATACGTGTTTTAATAAGATTAAGGTGTACATTTTAGTTAAAGTGACTAATTATAAGAAACCACAGTTTCTCCGTTTTCCAATAGTATAAAGTGTAAATTGAACAAAAAGTCATTATACGTGTGCATTACCATTAATAGTTTAAGTGGACTGATGGCATGGAACATTAATTGTGCAAGTATAGCTTGTACTTGACTGATTTTTATTTACTTAATTAGACATATATTGATAAATAAACTGGATAAAATATATAGAAAAATGCAATTATGATATACTTTCTCATATTGCCTAGTTTTTCAGTGATAACCATTCTTGTATACACTTTTCAAAAATGTTTTCTCCAGATACCATATAGGTATATCTACAGTTTAAGAGTTTTCCATCAATGGATGAACAATTAAATAAATAACTATGCCACAAACTAATTTTCACTAATTTCTGATAGTGTATCTGTTACTAGCAATGTATATTATTCAGGCATTCTATATAATTCCTAGGAATTCTATACAATGCCTAACGGTTTCAGGCAAAGCCTGAAATCATTTTTATTTATTGTTATAATAAATAAAATAAAATATTAGTTCAGACGAATATTAAGTAAATAATTTAAAATTGTATAAAAACATACAAAAAGATTAGATATTATTTAGTCATTTAAGGTTGTTGTTCACTAAAATCGATCACTACAGAATTTGTTAAAATTTTAATATTGTGTTAAGTAAGCTAGTTCGCATTTGTAAAAAAAAATTCAGGTCAGTTTACCATATCGTTTATTAATTATAAACGTGCAAAGTTGGCCTCTTATAAATTGCAAGCATAGGGATCAACTTAGAATTCGATATTCATTTAATTCGTGTATTAAAACTAAACGTCAGATTTTAACCAAAAACGGATATGTTATAGATTGGTAATTAAGGAATGTGTATATAAAATTTTAGAATGATTTACCATCTCCTTAAATAATTATTAATTTTTAACTTTGATAAATTCCCGAACACATGACGTAAATATACGATATGGCAACAGCGCATTCGGCACGATCTTTGAAATATAAAAACGTGGTATTGAAAACTGACGCGTGTTGTAAATATCAAGTGATTATTGATTACATTTAATATTTTTATTTATAATAATAATAGTTACTATTGTTATTATAATTATTACTATTGTCAGCAACAGTAATATTTATAATATAGTTAAAAATGAATCTTCTATTCTTGTCTAATATTATAAATTGTTGCCAGATCTATTTGTTATTTTTTACCGACATATCAAAACCCTGTAGTGCATGCTAAATTTCGCTAGATGCCACGACTTTCAGTGAACAACAACCTTAATAAAATATTAGGCTAGTATTAAGTAAGATAAATAATGAGTATTTTAGTTTTTTTACTTGAAAAACGAAGAAACTGTGATTTCTTAGTAACTTAAACTAAAAATTACACCTTAACCACAAATATGTAATGTCACTCGACACGTGTTTCGACTTCACAAGAAGTCCTCATCAGGAGCCTAACGATTTCAGACTGTATTTTAGTATTATATTACATAAAGTAAGCCAATATCTGTGCCTGAACCAAAATTGGTTGGTTCACTTTATTTAAGTTTATATTTCTAGTCTATACAATGCCTAGAAAATGTATATGTATAATTAAATTCATTTCATACATTGCCTGGAGATACTATACATTTTGTAGAATATCTAGGAATTCTATACAATGCCGGATTTCATACATTGCCGGTAACATATCCATCAAATCTCGGTAGAGGATTGGCGGGGTGTAATAAATTTGTAAGTAACGCATTTACAATTTATATTTTGTTTCTTCAAAATATCCAAAGAAAAGAGGGAAGCTATGTATGTGATCATTCAAAGCAAAAAAATTCTTTTTCGAAACCAAAATTTACACTAGCTTTTTCTATTTCAGATCGTTGTCTGTTCTTGAATCCTTGTCACACGCATAATTCATGAATATTAATAAAACTTGATTTGTTTGTTTATTGCGTTTGGTTAGTAGAAAGTCCCATATAAAGTCATATTAAGAATGGTATCCCAAAAGAGTTATTTTTTTCAAAATATCTCAAGAACAACATAATAATACATATAAGTATGTGTTTGTGAAAATTATTTTTTTTGTGCTTGAAATAAATTTCGAAAAATAAATTGTTTCAAGCTTTATTACATCAAAATAAATATTGGGTGGGGCTATTTGCACATACTGTACATGCATGCAATTGGCTATTTGCTATTTGCACATGCCGTATGTGCATGAAATTGACTATTTGGACTTACCACTAGCCTAACGTATACTAACCTACCCTAACTTAACAACCAAACCTTATTTGGTACATATACAGTATGTGGAAATAGTCAATTGCATGCACATACGGTATGTGCAAATAGCCACTTTCATAAATATTTTGTATTCTTTGCACATTTATTAAATTTAATTGTTTCCGAGTAAAAAATTCATAAAATTTCAAAAATCTATAAATTCCACGTACGCCGTATTCGGGCGCGGTGTATCAAAATGATACATTATATTATGATTTTTAAATTACGTTGAATGTTTGCATATTATTAGTATTTTAATGTCCTAAGTTAATAAATAAAGAGTTTTTTGAGTATTTTAATTTTAATATTACGTTTAAAATATAAAATATGTTTTCTAACTGCTGACTAAAATATGTTTTCTAACTACTAACTAGTTAATCGTCACTCGTATCTTGCTGTAAAGATAGGGGGTTGTTTTTCCCCCTAAAACCCCTACTCCCGTAGTATTTTTCCCGCCTGATCGAATGAAAATAATTACAACCCTTCATATGTGACAGGGGGTGAAATATTAATAACCAAATTTAAATTTTTCCCACACAAACATTTCCACCCCCTTCCGATTCCTTAGGGGATGAATTTTTGGAATTCAAAGTAGCCTATGTCCTTTCTCAGGATACAAGCTTTCTTCCTGCCAAATTTCATTATGATTGGTTCAGCGGTTTAGTCGTGAAAAGGTGATAAGCAGAAGACAGACAGACAGACAGACAGACACACTTTCGCATTTATAATATTAGTATGAATAGTATGAATGAAAAAAACATTATATTGAAATGTTAATTTAAACACTTACCGAAAATAATATTATTAAAAAAACGACTTCTTTAGAAATTTTATAAATTCAAGTGGTTGGGCGCGGTGTATCAAAATGAACTTTTTAACTGTAATTTTACTTCTTTGTCATTATTTGACAACTGAAGGCTATTACCATGTAAAACAATAATAAACAGGAAGGTATTGAAAGTTCAGGGGTTGAATCAGTAACCATTTCAAGATGGCATTAAAATTAGTTGGAAGTGTATCAAATAGATCAGCCGCGCCCGACGGAAGGTTAAAAAAATAAAGCTACCATGAGTGCCACGGGACTTTCGTAATTTTCAAACTTTTGTAGTTTTCAAATTGTTTTTGAAATAAGAATAAAATGTTTTAAATAAAAAATGTCCAGTATGTTATTATCTATAATTTATTCCCCATACATTTTTTCCAATATTTATAATTTATCCAGAAAGCATTTTTAAAATTAATTATTTATAATAACCTCTACACTGTTTACTCTAACAAGGGAACCTTTTCAAGTTCTGAATGAGTTCAAATTTTTTTATATAGTTAGAGGGAGTCAGGGTAAGAAAGAAACAAAATATCTTAGCTGCGGTAAAACGGTTTATGGATGTAAACACCTTTATGAAAATGTGCAAAATAACCATATATATTTCAAATAACTCTGAAATTATTAAAGATTTAAAAAAATCTATAGACTATGTGCAAGGGGGCGGGGTTAAAATAAATATCGATGTCAGCGTTCGTGGTGAGTTTTATTGTAACAACTCAACTACATTTTTCGTATGTCATTGTTATTAAAAAGTGAAAATAATTATAATTTCCGAAAGTTTTTAAATTGCACACAAAAAATATTCAGTAATATATAGAAATATCAAAAGCGAAAAAATAGAGGAGCAAATTACACGCCAGAAGAGAAAATATTGTTATTTTTCATTATTAAAATGTAACAGATATATGAAATTTTGAAGTATTTTATTGTTGTACTTTTTTAGATTAGTTACAAGAAATACTACTAACACTAACGTGTCATAAAAATAATCTAGGTACTATATTTTCAAATATGCTAGCAAAGTAAGCAAAGGTAACACTGTACAGTTACTAAAGGTTTTGTTAAACGAAAAAAGCTAATTTTGACATATCATAAAAATGGTTATATCTATAATAAACTTGACGTGGAATGCCATAAACTGTATATCCAGGATATATACATGTATGCATATACATTATTATACATATATATCGTTGTAAACAATGAATTTTACCGAAATTATAACATTTTTAAATTGTCAACTTGTGTACAGTTTTAGGTTAGGCGGAATTAAAATATTACATTGACTAGGACTTTATAGTTTTTTGGTGATACTTAACGACTTATTTGAAAATTATAAAAGTAAACTGTGAAAGTAAAAAAGATTGAGTGTTTGATAGATTCAAACTCGGTCCGCAAGAATGCAAGATCGTCGGCGCAATATTTTTAGGTTATGCTGTCAATGTGAACGAATTAATTATTTATCTATAAGTCATATTTGAAGAAAAAAAATACCCGAAATGAATAATTTTCACGTACCTCTCATATTTTGCTATTTACATTATATGCAAACAGCTAGATTAAATGATATTTGTTTTTTTAATATTTATTAAATAAAAAACAATACTAATAAAATAGTTGAAAATTGTCTATATTGCCCGCTAGCAGCGCTAGTTGTCATCGTGCACACAGCCTATAGTACAAAATATTCATGATTTTTTATGCTCTTTCGAATGGCGATAGTCGAAATTCGAAATAATGAAATCATTAACTCCCACCCACCCAATTATTTATTAAAAACATATTTTTATATTAACTCTATTTAATTGTAGTATATAATAGTAATTCGAACATATGAGACATATTTCACAAAAAAGAAATTAACCCTTTCATCGTCACATTATCATATTTCGAAAAATATTAATTTACATTTTTAATTACGTTAGCGATAAGAAAAGTATTGAGTATAGATGAAAAGTTATCAACTTAAAACTATGTGTACCTTTGAGAACCCCTAGAATCCAGTAAAAAGGTTCTTAGCGAAAATAGTATAGAAAACAGACAGTTAAAATTCTCATTAGTTACGTTTGTTACTTGCGTGAGTCCAATGAAAAATTACTTTATAATATGAATTCAATCCAGTTCAAAATTAGATTAAATTTTGAATTTTGACAATAAGCCAATATATTTTGTGATTGAAATTGATAGAGCTCGTCGTTCTGAAAATAAATGTATTATTTATATCGGTATTAGTTTTCTAAGGCGGGTTAAATATTATAACAGTAACTTCAGTAATTGAGTTACAACGTCTACAGACAGACAGACAGACACACACACATAATGGCGAAAATAGTCAGAATGGATTCAGTGAATGGTCAGTGATTTTGATGGCATTATCATTCCATCAAAATCCGAATTTCGAAAAAAATCGGCTTTACAATACATACTTATACTATATGTATATTTCATATACATAGGTATAAGAAAGTAAAAAACATAAGATTTCATTCGAAATAGCAAAATAACGCCATTTTGGTTCCATTTCAAAACCAAATATTATTCGATTTTTTTTTTAAATGTATTCATTTTAAAATATTGCAGTGCAAAACTTACAATAGGGCACCCTGTAAAGATGTAAGAGTGATTATAATATAAGAAAGTAAAAATAGTCTAACAAATGAAAGTTTAAAAGTAAAAAATAATATAAAGACACTACCTTAAGTACTTAAATTAATATCTCCACCTGCATAATGATATCATAACATGTCTAACTATATTGACTATAGAAAATGTGTCACTTAACTAACTGTCATATTATTCAGTAAGTATGTACTTAAGAACAACTTATCAATTTAAAAAATGTCATCAAATAATAATATATTGTCATTATTGATATGTTTTTCTTTACCTATTGTCTTATGAATAAATACACTTTATTACAGAAAGCTAATAAAGAAAAGAATGTCAACAGAGGAAGAAGACAAAAAATAAGAAGAAAGCTGATAAGGTAAATGATATATCTATCAAAGCAATTTGTTTTCACAAATGTATTTGTACTTAAGTAAATTAAATAAGTAACTATATGTGTCAATACACAGTTTTAAAATTAAATACACTTCAAGAAATACGAAAATCAAATTTACACGAAGGAGTTGTCAGAATAGGACGCAGGCCAAATGACATAAATATATATTTATTAAAAAAAATACACTTCAAACATATGTACATATCGTCGCTCATCTAGCAACAACGCTCAAGTCAAAAATTAGCGGTTTTTCATTTTAATGTCATTGGATAGAGCTACTCATTGCGCGTCGATTTACCAATCACATTCTAGACGTTTCGGACAATAAGAGGCTAGAGTTCAAAAAATAGTGACAGCGCGCAAGCCGACAGTCTATATAAAACATACCTACACGGTTTTTTCGCTCTCCTGTAAAGTTGATCAAAATGACTTGAGCGGTGTTGTTTGATAAGCGACGATATGTACGCGGGGAAAAATGTAGTCGATTTTTTAGTAATAATTATAGTCGCCGGTTAAAATTTTTAATTTTGTATCAAAAATATTATAAGTTTTAACATGTACCGTACCTACTGTCAATTGAGTAACTTCTACAATTTCCATTGTAATTTTTATAATACGCTATTTCGACTTTATTCGTAAATATCATTTACACGATTTATACAACTAATTATTTTTAAGTTGAATTATTTGTTAAGTGCTACCTATATAAATTATTTCAATTAAAAGACAATACAATAAACACAACGATTGAATTATATTATTAGCATATTTATTTTATGATATAACAAATTAAACTATACCAGAAATATAGATTTCGATCCCGCACGCAAAAGTTACTAATTGATATGATACTTTATGGTAACAAACACGTGACCTAGCAGAATTACAATATTTTGAAACGTTTAAAGATTACTACGGGGTGTAACGGTTTTGGGTTCTAATTTCTTTAAATATTCTATTTATCCTTTTATCGGCTAGGCAGAATAACCTATAAGTGACTAGAAACGTACACTTCTACAGTTAATAAAATAAATTTAATTGTAGCAATAACTCATAACGATGATTTGACAATGGCTTACACTATTTTATCACAAAGATTCAACATATTATAAATTTCTTGTTAAAAACAAATAACAAAATTAATATTACCATAGAATACATCTGAAACATCTACGTTAATATTTAAATATCATTCAAATCATTTAAAACACTTTACTTAAACACTATTATTGGCGAACACTTTTAATAACAATTTAAACACTATATTATAATAATCAAACACTATTTCATATTACTTATTTCTAGTTGACACTTAAATTTAACTTTATGAGTCGCTACCACAAAGCCTCACTTTTCTCCTTGGTGTGAATTACAGCACTAAGGAGGATTTATGCTATTTTACTGATTTGACTAACACTGAACACTTTTCATCTTATGGTGGTACTCTAGGCTCTCTGTACTAACGACTGACTAGATTTTATTTCACTATTTCTTATTTTCGACGAGTATTGCGTAACATACCTTTTTCCAAAAATTGTTACCAATAAAACATAAGCAAGGGATTACGCAATACTAATTGCTATCGATTACGATTATTAAAAAAAAAGGATTGTGTGGTTTTATGAAACCACGGTAAAAGTGAAATTTTTTTTCACATTATAGACATTTAACTAAAAATTTTCGGAATAATAAATTCAAGCACTTGAAATAAATCCATAAACAACAACATGCACCAGCAAAAAGTTTTAATAATTCTATTAAATTCTATATAAAAACTATGTTTACTCACCAAGATCTTTTTTCTTTTTTCTATGCTCTGTCGGCGTTCTGTTTTTTACGGCGTAAGATTAATTCATCGTCATTCATTTTTGCACTATTCTTTGCTTTTTCCTCGTTGATTAGTTTTTTGGACTCACTAGCTGTGTCGTTGTTTACCAAAAGCAAATAAATAACAACATTTACATTAAACACTGACAAAAACAAACAAAATAGCGTAGAGCACTGGCACAAATGAGTAATAGTCTATACACTACACGGTCAGCTTATGCCGCCATATTGGCCTCGGCTGCTCTGACCATAGACATAGAGAAATGGACAGCGCATTCGTATTTAACATAATGGTGTAACATTTGTTCTGTAAGTGAAAGAGAGATGCAAGTTGTTTGGAACATATATGTAATACAGTATTACATATATATTTCCAACCAAACAATTTCTGTCTCTTTCGTTTGACACAGTTCTTTTTTCGAGTCAGATGCACTGTCCATTTCTTTATGTCTATGGCTCTGACGTATTTATCCCTACTCCGCGGCCGAGCGTCACGCGACATGCAACACACAGACGAAAAAGTTTGAGACGATGTAATAAAAGTTTCACTTTAACAAGAGTTATGAATAACGCTACAACGGTCAAATAGTAATCTTTGTTTAAATTGAGAGATTTTATGAAATATTTTTCTCCGTGTACGTCTTGATTTGGGCGGAGGCAGATTTAGACATCTTGGGGCTTCTGATGTTAAGCTAATGGGGGTTCTCTCCTCCCCACTTTATTATTTTGGTTGAAAAAATTTATGTTAGGTAAAAAAAAAAAACTTAAATTATGTACAACTAAATTCTAGTCTTTATTTTATTATGTTAGGGGAGGGAAAAATTAAATTAAAAGTCACCCATTGGGAGGAGGGGGGCATTATTTTGAGTATAGCAGTTATAGTAAGAACTAACACATTAATATACGATTATTTTATTAATGTTGTGAATAATAAAAATAAAAATAGTATATACACAATAAAACTCACTTTCACATAGGTAATGCATATTGCAAAAAATCGTTATAGTATGTATTTTAATAATATCTATATCTTAACCGCGAGATTCACTATCAATATGATGTGAAACTATTAGAAATTAGGTGTTATTGCGTGATCAAATAATGTTAAAAAACTGTGGTAATTATTTATGTAAACTATTTTACACGAAATCTATATTTTCTCTTTAATCACCAAATTTTTTACTTATATTAATATTTAATTTTATTTTTATCATTTTTTAAACTTGGTGAATTAGTGTGAATTAAAAAATATACAGTGACACGAAAAAGGTAAATAACTTTTTCGCTGGCCATTAAGTTGTACTTCTGTGTATTATTCATAAAAAAATATAATTAATAATAATTAATTATTTTTTCATATCACAACTAGTTTTGAACCCTGTTTTGACAGTCGAAACAAGACAATTTCAGACCAATGCGATTGTACCGAGCAGAAACAAAGAAACAACGTTGTTTCTGACTAGCAAATTCATTAATTTTAAATCTGTCAGAATCGCATTTGTAATAAACAAAAGCGAATCTTATTTCTGAATAATTCTATTATTAAAATACTATGGCTAGGCCATAAAATGCACACCCCTTAAACATAAAAAAATGTATTAACTTATAATATCAAATAAATACGGTACAGGTACAATATAATTGGTGAAACTTAAAAGGATGTTTGAAAAAAAGATTGGAGTTAATTAATATTATATAAATATATAATATGAAGTTTATCTATCACTCATTAAGATTTTTTAGAAAATCAACAATGAATCTTGATATCAATCGATTATTACCTTTTTTTATTTAAATTTAGGATGTATTGTAATAAAACAACAATCATTTTAATTTACAATTTTTATATAACATATTTTTTTTGTAAAATGTATAAAGTAAATAAATTAATTAATATCTAATAATAATTAAAAAGATAAATACATCCACATATTGCAGCGATAACAGCTGTGTTCACCTGATGTCTAGCATTTAAAATGAAACAACAATGTAACGTTTATAGGTTATATGACGTATATAATATATTTGTTTTAAAAATGCAAACTTACCAGATTTTATCTTGATTAAAAAGATTGATTGGCTTTGAATAAAATAATTAAAATACAGCACGTATCGATGTACATTTGTACATGTATTTATATATTAATTAACACAATATAATAATTATGGAATTTGAAGTGACATATGAAGAAATAGCGCCTACTACTATTAATAAATTATAAATAGCAACTACTCTATTTGTAAAAAAATTTCTTGTCAAAATATGAATTTTTGTTTAAATAAACTGCAAATTTCGTTGCCAAATTAGGTGGGGTATAGAGGACTTTAGTTATACACTCATTTCCTAGTAAATGAATTACCTTTTTCCGTTGTGCGTCTTTGACGCCCTTAAAAAATATTTTTGCTTCTTCCTAAAATATCGTGGAGATATTTGTTTTAGTCCTCATATATTTTTTATAATCCTCATAAAGCTACCCCATTTTAGCTCCCCTTTGTACCTTGATATCTGTGGACCACTTTCTCAGCTCCCGGTTTACTTCGTCAATAGGTATAGGACGAGACATATTTTTCTTGTTTGTTTCTAGTCACGTTCAATAGAATCAATTTTAATCTTTAATATAAATACAAAACTACTGTGTTATGAATACAGATTGAACATCAATATTAATACTCGTAAATAGGAAAGTTTTGTTACAATAATGTTTTTTTGTGTTTCAATCTGTAATATAGGTACTGTACTATTTATTGAATGTTATACAATGAACAAATACATTTTAGTAGTATTCTGTACTGAAATCGGAAAAATAACACATTGAATTTGTCGCAGCCTACGGAAATTTTGTATATATAACCTTTTTTGTGTAAAATTAGCTAGGTAACAAATTTTAAAATAACTAAAATTGCCATAAAACCAATAGTTTACGCGAAATTTGTAAAAAAAACGATTTCCACGACCTTTGACCTTGAATAACTATTTTTGTGCACATGATTTCCTAATGAATTTTTCACATGTTATTATTTATACCCAAATAAACATAATCCCGGTGAGAAAAATTCACTTGGATTTTTTTCACACAGCGGTCATTTTTAGGGTTCCGTAGAAAACTAGGAACCCTTATAGTTTCTCCATGTCCGTCCGTCCGTCCGTCCTGAAAAATTTTGTCATAATAAGATGAAATTTGGTATACGGTCGTAGATTGATGACCCATAAACAGAAATGATAAGATTTTTGAAAATAATAATTTGTTAGACCCCACTTTCATAAAATGAAAAGTGTTTTCAAAAAAAAAATCACCTAAACCATTGAATGGGGTGACGTTAGAAAGGTCTCCTAAAATGCAACAAAAAATGTAACAGAAATTTTTAATTTTAACCCTTCGATCACGATGTATTTTCTCTCCAAAGTCATCAAAAAAGCGTCCCCCCCTCTATTTTCTAAACTATCAATTAAAAAAATCTGAAAAAAATCCAGAACGTAGATTTTAATTAGTACTTTCACTGAAAATTATAACGAACATTGTCAAAAATATTTTGGACCTCCATTTCATAGACTGAAAATTGAACTTACATTTTTTCCCCACTTACCCTATTGAGTGGGCTGTCATTTAATAGGTCTCGTAAAATGCAATAAAAAACGTCAAATAACTTTTTGATTTTAACCCTTCAGTCGCGATATATTTGCTTTTTAATGTCGCTGTCAGAGCGTCCCCCCCCCTCTATTTTCTAAACTATCGATTCAAAAAATCTGAAAAAAATTCAGAATGTAGCTTTTAATTAGTACTTTCACCGAAAATTATAACGAACATTGTCAAAAATATTTTGGACCCCCTTTTCATAGATTGAAAAGTGAACTCACATTTTTTTCATTTACCCCATTAAGTGCGGTGTCATTTGATAGGTCTCCTAAAATGCAATAATAAAAGTCAAATAACTTTTTGATTTTAATCCTTCAGTCACGAAAATTTTGAAAAATACTTTTTATAAATCGTAGTGAGAATGACTACGGAACCCTATCATGTGCATGCCCAACACGCACTTGCTCGTTTTATTTGCCTTAATTTCCTGACAATGAGCTACTTACAAAAATGGACTTGATCTTCAAATGACCTTATAGCTACCAGTTAAAATAAAGTAGATCGATATCCCTCTCCAAGCCGTCTAATTTTCGTCAAAAATGGTTTCAAATAGAAGCTCGCCATAAAAAGTTAAAGAAAGTGAACACTTAAAATGGATCACTCTGTATACTATATAGCATTAACCCTCCGTTGTGTGAAACTTTTTATACCCTTCGTTGTGTGAAGTGGCCTGGCCAGGCCACATATAAGATTAGGCTATTAAAACATGTTTTAGATAAAGGATGGTGTACAAATAATGTATATAAACAGGTATTTATGTCGTCTATAATAAAAAAAATTTGTGTGACTATGATTATAAAAGAACAAAAAAAAAAAAAATGATTCATGCTAAAAAAAAATTTTTTTTCATATTTATTATTTTTTTCCTAATAGTTACGGTAAAACATTGTAAAACACTTAGCATCTAAAAAATATTTATTTGTCGATGGTCCTGCGGCTAGTGTGTGTTTTTTGGTTTCTTCACCGTGGGTTAGCTACATTGCATCCTTGCAAAGGTGGCAGGCAAATCGTGTTTTTCTTTGAAATTTATCCAATTAGTAATACAGTTTATACAGAGAAAACAAAAACAAAAAAAAAACAAGAAATACAAACAATACCAATAATAATAATACCTGTGGCCTGCGTAGGCCACTTACCCTCACATATGAAGTTTTTGGGTAAAATCCGTTTTTTTTTTTTACCTGATAGCCGAATATGATCCATAAAATTCAAAATCTCTTTAGTTCGTAAAATGTGATGGTATATTGTCGCCTTTTTTGGATAAGACAACGAAAAAAAAAGATACACACCTTTGAAAATCGAAATGGCCTGCGTAGGCCACATCACACAACGGAGGGTTAAGAACTGTTTTTTAAATATTTTTTTTAATTCGTGATTTTGATGAAAAATATCTATTTTGAGTATTTAGCGATTTCTGTCAGTCTGCAGTATATTCAGAATGAGTTTTCGTGTAGGAAAAAAACTTTTTTTGAATGTCTTGAACCGGAAATGGATATTTACTCTTACACGATATTTTGTTGAAAAATATTTTTTTATGCAAATGTTACTTCTAATTTTTTCCAAAATTTTTATATTTCTAAAAAAAAATTGTAGAGAACGAAGTGTATGTCCTATAATTTATGTTTATTTCGTTTTACACCTTTTATCACTTATGCCCGATCTACATGAAGCTAGTTTTTCAAAGCTAGGATAGCAAACTATATAGCACCGTGTGAACTAAACTAGCTTCATTTTTAAGCTAGCATTTTAAACCAGGATAGTTTAATAGGATGGGGTTATAATAAAATATCCTGGCTTGAGATGCTAGTTTGCTATCCTAGTTAGAGCTGGGCGCGTGAGTAATTTTGGCTCACGATCACGAACGCTCACGAGGAAAAATTTTTTAGTCACGCCCGCTCACTCACGGTCTCAGAAATAAAAAAATTTTAGTCACGCACGCTCACGAATTGTGTTTTTTTACTCACGCCCGATCACGCACGGCGGGTCACGGTCGTGACACGATTTAATAATATGAAATAAATAAAAATTTTAATTAATTTTTTTTTTCGTGCAAGATAATATGTGTATACTTTATATTTGTATTATTTCTTTTAAACTACATTTTTAGTGCAAATAATAACAAAAAAATGGATAAAATGGAAATAAAACATAGTATGTTTAAACAACCAATACATTTTAAAATCTGGGGGATTATTAACGTGTCGACAGAGGGATTTAAAATTTATTTCATGTTGGCAACGCTCACTATTGAATTTTACAGTGCTTCTTCTTTGAAATTCTTATTGTAGTCAATTGTAGCATTTTGTATTAACAATTAAATATGTGAAACGAATCCAAACGTATAATTCTCAAAATACGCATAGTCACGACTCACGGACTCACGCACGACAAAAATTTACTCACGCACGGTCACGCACGATTGTTTTATTGTTACTCACGATCACGCACGCTCACGATCCAATATTTGAAAATCGCTCACGCTCACGCGGGTCACGACCGTGACTCGGCGTGACCCGACCGTGGCCCGGCGTGACCCGAAGAATTCACGGCCCGCGCCCAGCTCTAATCCTAGCTTGAAAAACTAACCTCGTGTAGATCGGGCATTAATAAGAAAAAAATTTCACCTACACTTATAATATTACGTATAAGAAATTCCGGTGACATCCATAGCAGTTCTTATTAATTTATTTGCTAAAAAAATAATGTTATGTAATTAAAACAAAAATGAAAATAAAACTGCATATAAGTTCTATATAATTAATTTTATAGACTATATTTAAAATGAGTTTTTTATTGTAGGTATTACTTTCTGAATGACAACCGGTTAGAAAATAAATATAAATGTTGGAAAGTATTGTTGGAATCAATAAAAAAACTATTTAAATATTTTGTTATATTGTTTGTTACTAAAATACGTAGGTACATGCAACGTAATGGGTCAAGACCTCCCAGCCTCGCATTTGTTAATTTGTAAATATACAGGGTGATCCAGACCACCCGTCCACTATGTTTTACGCCCAAACTATTGAAGATAGAGTTTTATAAAAAAAAATTTATTATGTATATCGACCCTAAAAAATTTCAAGAAAATATTTTCAACCCCCTAAAACTGCGCCTTAGGGGGTAGTTTAGGGGGTACATGCCCGTTTCTCAGTAAAATCAAATGGAACGGTATATTCAAAAGTACATAATTGTAAAGACCATAAAAAAGTAAGAAACTTTTGTAAAACAAAAATTTTCATATTTTCAATTGTTTAGAAAATATGGCGACTTGATCTCAAATTTTAGGGTTTTACTAAAAGTGCTCTAATTTCGTTAAATGTTAATGAAATTTTATTCTTTTTTTAAATTTAGAAAGTAGAAATAATGATTTTTGTAATGATCTATGAATATTTAAGATTTTGATAGTTTAAAGTGACAAAAGCGACATATAAAAAATGCAAAAGTTCAATTAGCGATAATTCAAAAAATTTAAATACAATGGTACATCAATTAGTACTTTATCTGAAAAAAGACATGTAAATAAACAACTATTGTTAAGAAAATTAAAAATTAAAAATCAAAATTTTAAAATGGAAAATTGAAAATTACAATTTTTAATTTAAAATTTTATTATCAAAAGTTGTTTATTTACGTATCTTTTTTAAGATAAAGTATTAATTGATATACCATTGTATTTAAATTTTTTGAATTATCGCTAATTGAACTTTTGCATTTTTGATATGTCGCATATGTCACTTTAAACTATCAAAATCTTAAATATTCATAGATCATTACAAAAGTCATTATTTCTATTTTCTAAATTTAAAAAAAGAATAAAATTTCATTAATATTTAACGAAATTAGAGCACTTTTAGTAAAACCCTAAAATTTGAGATCAAGTCGCCATATTTTCTAAACAATTGAAAGTATGAAAAATTTTGTTTTACAAAAGTTTCTTACTTTTTTATGGTCTTTACAATTATGTACTTTTGAATATACCGTTCCATTTGATTTTACTGAGAAACGGGCATGTAACCCCCAAACTACCCCCTAAGGCGCAGTTTTAGGGGGTTGAAAATATTTTCTTGAAATTCTTTAGTGTCGATATACATAGTAAATTTTTTTTTATAAAACTCTATCTTCAATAGTTTGTGCGTAAAACATAGTGGACGGGTGGTCTGGATCACCCTGTATATTATTGAATTTTACATTTATGTTATGTAGATATAAAAATTAGTGTTTCGTGCCATTAGAGCCCCATTTAAATTTTTGAAAATTTTGAAAAACATGTAAGGACAAATGTTATTCTTAACTTCGTAAGAAATTTTTTTTGTTGACAAAATTTTTCTCTACAACCAATGTTTATAACATTTACATAGGCCAGTCTTGAGGCTTCCGCGGTGATCTTGATATGGATCTTGGTTTCTGGGTGTAAACCGCGTCAATATGGTCGTGTTATCGGCCAACGTTTCGTCACACATTGCAGTGGACATCTTCAGGGCTCTTCAAAAAGTGCCGATAACACGACTATATTGACGCGGTTTACACCCAGAAACCAAGATCCATATTTACATAGGCCGACAAAAATTTTGTTTTGTTTACTGCAGGGTATACAATAACTTTTTAAAGGTAATTTGGACACGCTGAATCCAAAATTGACCACAAATTTGCTCAGTCAGCTCTTGTTTTTGCGGTTTTACAAAAAATGTTTGTTTCGAATATTCAAATTCGTTTATATTTTTTAAATCAATGACTTCAACCAAAGATCATTCATAATGAAGCTATGGGTCTTAATTGAACTAATAAGCCTTAAATTATACACATTCATAGCGTTACTCCTTTCGAAAATATTATTTTAAACGAAAAAAAAATCGATTTTTTATACAAAATTAGGCAATTTTCAAAATTCAATGCGCTGTTCCACAAACAATTTTTGTCCAATATTAATGTTATTTACTAATTTTGTAGCTATATCTATTTATACCTAATTTTCAATGTTTTTCTGATTTTTTTGAGTAATCCTTTTGGTGGTAATGGTGAAAGACAGCAATTTTTAAACTTTTTTATCTTTTTTTCAAATACTTAAAAAATACATCATATTTATTGTTGAATTCGTGCTATAATAAGTTTTTATTTGACACCCTACACGATACCTTTGAAACATTGTTCTTACAATTTATTTATCCCCTGAAATTAACCCCTAGGTCCAAAATTAACATTTTATACTCCACGTCTATAATTGGGTCACCAGTCACTATACTCTGAGCTAAACAAATTTTTACGTCGAAAAGTTTAACACTAGAAAGACAGGAAAATCTACCTATTTACAAAGACGGCGACCGGTCAAATGTCTACAAATTTACTAAATATCTTTTTTTTTGAGTAATTAATAAATATCAAGTAAAGAAATAAAAGTAGATGTAATGTATGTTAAATTTTAATATTTATACACAATTTTTACATATTACAAAAGCCGCAAAGCGGTTTTTTACAAGTATAAGTATCGCATACTTTATTACTTTTATTTTTACATTTCTGAATAAAGGCTTGGCATTTTAGGACGACGCGCCGCCCTCGCCGCCCGTGCCGCCCTCGCCGCCCTTGCCGCCCTCGCCGCTCTCGCCGCCCTCGCCGCCCGCCAGACACGCAATTCAGTTTGTGTTTTTTTAACCTTGAAAATAATATCGTTTGAATTTATAAAGAACGTGCCGACTGATGTGTGTGTGTGTGTGTCTGTGGTCTCTCTCTCTCCGTGCGCTCTTTTCTGGCGCGCGTATGTTTGTGTGTGTGTGTGTGTGTGTGTGTATAATAGTTAATAATGTACAAATTTGGATTTTATGCAATTTCTTGCACTCGTCAACCTGTCGTAATTATTTAATACACAATTTCAATTATGTATACATCATTTTAGATTAGCAATACCTGTATGACAATACAATTATTCATAGGTATATCAATTTTATTAGAAAAGGGCAATTGTACACAACAAATACATTTCTTAGCTTATTATCTATACTATTTAATAGAAATTGTTCATTTAATTATATCGATCAACATTACTAATTACTTTGATTGTTATATACACAAGTTTTATGTAAAATAATATTTAACATTACAAATTATCATTAATAGAATAATTGTTAAGAAATGAAACAGATTTATTCGAAATAAAACTACATATATGTAAAAATGTTCTTTAAAATCCAAACTAATAAATGAAAATTGCAGTTTTATTAATAAAATATGTATATTTATACATATATTGAAATTGTGTATTAAATAATTACGACAGGTTGACGAGTGCAAGAAATTGCATAAAATCCAAATTTGTACATTATTAACTATTATACACACACACACACACACACACACACACACACAAACATACGCGCGCCAGAAAAGAGCGCACGGAGAGAGAGAGACCACAGACACACACACACACACATCAGTCGGCACGTTCTTTATAAATTCAAACGATATTATTTTCAAGGTTAAAAAAACACAAACTGAATTGCGTGTCTGGCGGGCGGCGAGGGCGGCGAGAGCGGCGAGGGCGGCACGGGCGGCGAGGGCGGCGCGTCGTCCTAAAATGCCAAGCCTTAAGACATTCTCGCCTTATTCGAATTTCCTGGGCTTTTTTCACAAATTACTCACAATAATATCGATACACAATTACATGCTTATTTGACTGACAATTCATATACGTATTTATTTTTTACCCTCTCATACAACAATTAAAAGCATATTTATCAGATCGTAGCCGTCAAAAGACCGCCGCCGTCTTTGTCGGTATATCAACATTTCAAACAATAAAGAAAATAGATGTGAATTATTTTGATACATAGTTTCATTTAACTACTAGTATTAATAAAAGTCACAAAGTCTCATTACGGTAAGTCAAATAGTTTTTGAATTATTCAATATTGAAATTGAAATTACCGTCAAATGACTGCTCCCGTCTTTCTAGTGTTAAGAGAAAATCGCCAGTGACAGACAGACGGACGGACACTGAAGTGAATCCATAAGTGTTTCATTTTTCACAGAACACTAAAAAACATGATATCGCCTCCTGTTTTTACCTGTAAACAGCTGTCTTTTCGAAAAAAAAAAAAACGTTTTATTCTAAACACCCGGTATAAAAAAATCATTACTCTACGATAGGTATAATAAATAAAAATAACTTGATTTACAAAGATTTACAAAAAGTCTAAACTCGGTTTACGTATTTCATGTAATTGAAAAATAAACTTTTTAAATCAAAATCTTTTGTTGATTCTCAAGATCCAATTTAATGTTCAATTTCATTTTTCCAATTTTATAAATGGATAATTAACTTTTATTGGAACTTTTTTTCATGGTCACCAAAACTTTCTCACTTCCGTTAGTATCGTCTTTAGACACGTATCGCTTTCATACAGCTGATTATTGTGAAAGCCCTTCGGTGCAGTTTAATGCATGGTCAAGCAGTGTTTTGTGGGAGAGGTAAGGTTGGCTACAGGGCCGAACTTTATAAAACTAATAATTAAAATAATATTTTATGAAAATAAATTATTTTTTTATTAAATGTACTGAAATATTTGTTGATATTTGATTACTGCCATTACTGGATATTAATCTATATACATTTAACTGTCTTGCAGCGTGTGATATGATGATAATAATTGATCATTTTGTTTAAAAACAGTGGACACAATTACTATCGCGGTTCGGTCACACTATCAAGAAAAGTGTACCTATTTTTTATGTAATTGTTTTAAATTTTATAATTTTGTTGTTGTGGTACTTATTACTTTATATTAGACTAGCCATATGACCCGGTGTTACCCGGGGATATTAAATTAAACTATATTTAACATACAACCATGCTATAATATTTTTTTTATTTAAATTATTTCTATATTCGAAAATAATATTTTATAGGTTTTAGAAATAACTTGAAAGACAATCAGTGACAGAAGTAGCTAAATTTAAAATTCATCAATATCTATGCTTGAGATTTTGTATAGAAGTTATAAATGTCACAAATTATTGTTAGAGTCGTTGACTTATATGAAGCTAAATTTCCCTCCCCTATGACTATTTTGATGAAAATTATAACGATTTTGGTATAATGTACAGCGCAAATACCTGGTCTAACCCGGGATTATGAGTAATTTGCAAGACAATAAAATAGGTGATAAAAGTAGCTAAATTTAAAAAATTCATTAATAAGTATCTGTGCTTAAGATTTTGTATAAAAGTTAAAAACGTCATTAATTATTGCTAGAGTCGTTGACTTATACAAAGTTATATGTGAAGCAAAATTTCCATCCCCTATGACTATTTTGAAAAAAATTATAATCTATTTTTCATACGTCACAACCTTGGATATCAGCACGAGATCCGGTCAATTTATCGTAAACAGTTAATCGTAAAACAATTAATTGTATGGAGAATTTATAGTAACAACAATGTATCGTAAAACAATTAATCGTATGGAGAATTTATAGTAACAACAATGTATCGTAAAACAATTAATCGTATGGAGAATTTATAGTAACAACAATGTATCGTAAAACAATTAATCGTATGGAGAATTTATAGTAACAACAATGTATCGTAAAACAATTAATCGTATGGAGAATTTATTGTAACAACAATTTATCGTAAAACAATTAATCGTATGGAGAATTTACCGTAACAACAATTTATCGTAAAACAATTTATCGTATGGACAATTAAACACTGAGATTATCATAAAAAAAATAATACATACCATATGATAGCATATCGAGATAAACAAATACATATTATGTAGATACTTCATAAATATAATCAAATATCCATAATTCTGATTTATTCCATCATTATATACTTATTAATAGCTGTTTTGAAACACTTCTAAAAAAGACTCCCACGTGGTAGATACGTCAGAACAAAAAACAGCCCGGAGATCAAGTTCATAAAAAAGCTACAGAAGAAAATGACTTTTTTACAATAATGCAGACATTTAATCCTTTACTATCAAGATATATTTTGGAATATAACGATTTCCAGGTCTTAGGAGTAACTTGCAAGTTAATCGGTGACAAAAATAGCAAAATTTTATAATTCATGAATATCTGCGCTCTAGTCGTTGACTTAGATATGAAACTAAATTTTATCTGCGCTCTAGTCGTTGACTTATATATAAAACTAAATTTTATCTGCGCTCTAGTCGTTGACTTAGATATGAAACTAAATTTTATCTGCGCTCTAGTCGTTGACTTAGATATGAAACTAAATTTTATCTGCGCTCTAGTCGTTGACTTAGATATTAAACTAAATTTTATCTGCGCTCTAGTCGTTGACTTAGATATGAAACTAAATTTTATCTGCGCTCTAGTCGTTGACTTAGATATTAAACTAAATTTTATCTGCGCTCTAGTCGTTGACTTAGATATGAAACTAAATTTTATCTGCGCTCTAGTCGTTGACTTAGATATGAAACTAAATTTTATCTGCGCTCTAGTCGTTGACTTAGATATTAAACTAAATTTTATCTGCGCTCTAGTCGTTGACTTAGATATGAAACTAAATTTTATCTGCGCTCTAGTCGTTGACTTAGATATTAAACTAAATTTTATCTGCGCTCTAGTCGTTGACATAGGGATGTATATGAAACTAATTTTCCCTCTCCTATATAACTATTTTGATGTAATTTATAAAAGTTTTAATATAATGTATAGCACTTTAGACCCGGGTTTATAAATTTTATTTGTAAAATAGAAACTGCCTAATATTTTTTCAACTAAATTAATTTTGTATTGGAATATAAATTGTAATAGTAATTGAAACTTTTTACCAATTTCATGACGCTAGATTCTTAGACTTCACGAATAGATCGAAATAGTTAAGTAAATCGTGGACATGGGTCAATGTCAATTTGATTGATATTACAGTATGATGTAGAACAGTGTTTCCCAAACTTGTCCTACGACAGAACAATTCACAAATCCTGAAATTTTAAATGGAACACCTTGATTATTTTGTAAATATATAAAATTAATTAGTAAATTTAAATCAGCGAATGATTTTCAAACATATTTGAACATATCGCAGCATTTAAAACCACTGAATATTAATTTGGAACTTTTTTGCGCTTAAACTGATAATGCCCGTTGCATAATTATACGACATGTAGTATATATACTGCATACTTAGAGTCAATCCAGACCATCGAGCTGGTCTCTCTCTAATCAAATGTAAATAAACAATAAACATTGAAATCATTCACACTGCCTGTATAGGAATCGCACAGGTTTCGGTCCAATCTCGTTCCAATACAGCGTAGTACAAAAATTTTACCTAAAATATTCTTTGTACTATGCTTTATCGGAGAGAGATTGCATCGATACCTGAGCCCTGAGCAATACCTTTATTGTAAATGATTTCATTGTTTATTTATATATTGTTGGAGCGAAACCGGCTCGATATTCTGAATATAACCTTATAAGATATTTGTATCTGATACGACAATGACAAAAATTATTTTATGACTTTAATGACATAACTGTATATAGAATTAAAAATATTTCAAATTAATATATTACACATACCTGTAATTTTATATTAAAAAGAGTCTGACATTGGAGTTAAAACATAAGACAAACATAAAATCCTAGAGATGAATCTTACATATAGGTATTATTATGTATGAACAAAAATAATACATTTATATTATCTGTAAAATTAATGACATTAAATAATTATATTAGTAAAATTAGTATCATATTAAAAAAAGAGACGTCATACTTAACATTATCAGTTCATGAATTTGCAATAAATCATTCTTGGTAAGTTTAATTTATTGGTTTTTCAGTTTAACTATATGTACATAGTACACATGTATATTTTTTGTGAAGCATTCTAAAGTACTGACAGCTGTTAAATTGGCTATATATGTACCTATACAAAAATTAACAATGACTTAATTTTGCAACAAATAAAAATTATATATTTTCAAATTTTAAAAGAAAATAATATTTACATACTGTATTGAGACATCTTGTTAACAATTAAAATGGCGACCTGCCAAATTTTTTTCAATAAAAATCAATAAAAGTTATGTTTCCATGGTAACAAAATATGAAATTAATTAAATAGACGAATTTAACGGATTTTATGTAAACATCGGGTGTTTATTTATTTATTATGCCCCCGTTAATGGATCTTTTTCAAAAATCAAACACTGGTTTATGGTTGTCAATTAAACGAAGCATTTGATAAAAAATAAATTAATCTAATATCGATTTTCCTTCTAATAGTAATTCATCTCAAAAGTTGGGGCCCCCCTTAAAGGCCCTTTTAAAAAAAAGCAAACATTTGATCTGTACATTGTATCACCCAAAGAAAACAAAAAAAATAATTAAAAAAATCTGGCGTTTTTTTTGAAAAATTGGGGGGCCCTATCTACCCCATTTTTGAACCTATCCAAAAAAGGCCCACTAGTTGTTCTTATAATCCCACCTGGAATCTGTATGCCAAATTTGAACCTTCTACGATGCGTGGAAATACGCTAAAAAATGATTATCAGTCAGTCAGTGAGGGCACTTCCTTTTATATAGTAGATTTTAAAATTAGGTTTATTATTAAAATACTGACTTATTACACGTAAAAAACACTTGATTGTAAATTATCTTAATATATATAAATTACGTGTCACATGTTTGTCCGCGATTGACTCCTAAACTACTTAACCGATTTTAATCAAATTTGTACACCGTGTGCAGTTTGATCCAACTTGAAAGATAGGATAGCTTACATCTCAATTTATGATTGCAATATTATTTTATTGCAAATTATTTGTCTTTATCTGTTAGCTCCAAACGATTCTAACAGATGGTGACATCTGTTGACTGGATTGTAAGTATTCAATAGATGACGCTATGTCGAACTTCCAAACGTTTCATATAACCTACAATTTAATAGCATAACCACCACATGTTGCTAAAGTATAGGTTAACCACAGCAACGCGTGGCCGGGTCAGCTAGTAGTCATATATAAAATATATTACACAATCAAGAACATTTTAGTCTTTATTATTGATAGTGCCAAATACGCTATTAAAAAAATATATTTGCGGACATTGATTTACCAAAGATGTAGTTGTTTTATTTATTATTTTTAGGGACTTATATAAGATTACAAGATACAAAATACAAAAAAATATATTTTGCTTATTTGTCATAGGATAAACCGTTTTTGAGAAATATCGATAGAAAAGAAAGCATACAGAATTTAACTATACAGATGCTTCAAATAACACAAAATAAATTTATATTCTTGTTCTATTATTAAAAGTAAGAAAAAAAGTTCATATAAATATACCTTTTAATATGAATCCTCTAAGATCTATAATATAACCAGTTCTATTACTGTTACACGTACTTTACTAACTTGACCAAAAAACGAAACTAAAAATGGCTTTTTGTTGATAAGGATGCATTTTTTGAGGTATACTTATGTTAACTTTTTGTCTTATTATTTATCATACAACAAGAATACAAATTTATTCTTTGTAATTTGAAGCATCCGAATTAAGTTAAATTCTGCATGCTTTCTTTTCCATCGATATTTCTCGAAAACGGTTTATCCTATGACAAATAAGCAAAGTATGTTTTTGCGTATTTTGTGTCATATAACCTTAAATAGTACCAAACTTTATAAAAAAAATAAAGAACAAAAAATACTAGATAAAAATCGATGAGCCCACTGACCTCATACATCCCTGTTCTAAATTATAATTATTTAATAGAAGAAATCGATAACACTCATTATTACTGAACAGAATACCAAATTTCATAATTTTATCACGAAGGGTTCTCTAGATATTAAATAAAAACTCATTTTTAGTAAAATCTTTAGAGGCCTGTAGTTCTTTTACGAAAAATTTCCGGACACATATTTATAAGTAGTTTTTTGCTTAAAATATTTTTCTTAATCTACTGTTTAAGTTTGGCACGACAGTAATGAATCATTCTTTATACAGAAGATACATATGTTGTCATTTAAAAAATACGTAATACGTAACTGATAACACCTTTTTAGGGTTCCGTAGAAAACTAGGAACCCTTATAGCCTTATAGTTTCTCCATGTCCGTCCGTCCGTCTTCAAAAATTTTGAGATAATAAGATGAAATTTGGTACATGGTCGTAGATTAATGAACCAAAAACAGAAATGATAAGATTTTTGTAAAAAAAATATTTTTAGGCCTCCTTTTCATAAAATGAAAAGTGTTTTCAAAAAAAAAATTTCACCTTCCCCATTGAGTGGGGTGTCATTAGAAAGGTCTCCTAAAATGCAACAAAAAATGTAATAGAATTTTTTAATTTTAACCCTTTAATCACGATGTATTTGCTCTCCAAAGTCGTTAAAAAAGCGTCCCCCCCCCACTATTTTCTAAACTATCAATTTAAAAAATCTGAAAAAATTCTAGAATGTAGCTTTTAATTAGTACTTTCACTGAAAATTATAACGAACATTGTCAAAAATATTTTGGACCTCCCTATCATAGATTGAAAAGTGAAGTCACATTTTTTTCATTTACCCCATTGAGTGGGGTGTCATTTGATAGGTCTCTTAAAATGCAATAATAAAAGCCAAATGACTTTTTGATTATAACCCTTCGGTCACGAAAATTTTGAAAAAACTTTTTTTTATAAATCGTAGTGAGAATGACTACGGAACCCTATCATGTGCGTACCCAACAACCACTTGCCCGTTTTATTTTAAGATTAGCATTACATAGGAAATAATTTATCTGAAAACTTTTACTAGAACATTTTTTTATAATTAATTTTTTATAAAATATAGAATATTCTATATTTTTTATTCATCCTGTATATATTAAAATTTCGCCATTTGTATACATGCGAAGAGTTCTATATTTCCTATAAAATGTTGATGTTCAGTCATGTCTGATGTTTGAAGAAGTATCTCGCTTTTCTTTGTACCAAAACAGAAAATTGAGCATCATACACATATTGATTAAATAAACAAAGCTTTAACTTTGTTTTATAATTTTATACAACAAAGCTTCTTTGAATTGAAATCAATATCAAAAGCGTAATCGACTGAAATAAAAGCCAACACAATTTCTTTTAATATTTATTTACTCTTGGTTGAATTTTTTTGGTCATATAACATTCTACCTTTTTTTAGATTTACAAATAGTGATGTAGTGATCTACCAAAACGAATTTTTTGAACTGTAACATCTTAAACCAAATTTCAGTTTTCCGAAAAAAAAAATTAAAAGTATTCTTGAGGCAGGTTTGTTTAAGTATTTTATCAAATTATTATTCAGTCCAAAACAAATTTGACTTTTTTGGAGGGGGAGGGGGGTTCGATTCAATAAAAATAATGAATACTCATTGTTTTTACTCTTATAAATATGATCAAAAAATTTAATATATTTTTTAGCTAACAAGTACTTTAGAAGGTTGACACCATAGATATGGATAACATGGAGATTTCGATGAAACTATAAATATAACAAGATATAATTAGAAGAATAGTTTAAGAGATATCAAATAAACAAATTAACATGAATTCTTATGAAAACTGCATAATTTCGAAACATGACAGGGCTTTTCAAAGTGATGTGATAGAGAGAATTTGATGCAAATTTGTGCATACATTCTTTATTCATTTACAAAGATTTTTAGAATGATTAGGAACCGTGGTTTTTAATGAAAAAATGATAAGTGAGTGAAATTCACTATATGAATTCGCATGCTCCAGAGAGATACACTCTGCCTTCATTCTATGCTTACCCACAAGCACTCACCTGCACCATTCCCCGCATCGTCAGCCCCGAACCCTATAGTGTTCACCTCTTAAAATACGGAATCAAACTTATGACAGTTTTATGGCATTTATTAACGATCAGCGCCTGAGGCGCATTAAGTGAAACACTACAAGATTAAAATAGTGCGGTTATTTAATATATGCCAAATATTTTACATGGTCAGAGTCCTAAACTGTGTTTTATTAAAATCAGTATCACTGTTTTTAATTACAAAACAAATTATTATGGCTAAATCATCAAAATTGGAAGGCTAAAAAACAAACTATACCTACATAATTAATACCTCGTTCAAAACGTTTATAGTTTACAGCAGTTAATTTCTTTATCCTAAAATGTCCCTGACCCCCAGTTCATTTAAACCTGCGATGACGATACTCCGGACATTACACATTTCGAAAAAATAAAAATAAAAATCGAAATGCCAATTCGAAAAAAACTTTGTGTTTATTACATTCTAATACAACTTGTTCTTCTGTATTATGAAATGTGATATCTATAGGTAAGTGCTATCGGTAACAAACAAACTGTTGTGTGTCATTTCATTCTTTGAAGCTAAAATTGTTTAAAACATTGATAATAATTTTAATTGCACATATCGTGTTACTATAAGAATTCTTCATTGTCTTTGAAGTAATAATACTTTACAACAGTAATGAAAATGATATTTTGTATTCTCCGAATAAGTATGTATAGTAGGGTGGGTCGAAAATAAGAAATTTTCGCGGATCGAATCGTAATAGTGTGCAAAAGTTGCTACTCATTAATACAAGTATAATGTATTAAAATCAGATCGCGCAATTAGCCCAAAGTTTTGAAAATTTGACAAATAAGTGATTTTTTTGAAAATGCTAAAAAAAAATTTCAGGGTAGATTTTGATGAAAATAGGTCGCTTGCATCACTTTTGGAAACAATTACCCAAAATAATATTCACCAGGGGCACGAAAGTGATGGGTAAAGGGCGTTCGTTTCAGATAATAATGACCAATTTCGTGTTTTTATGTACATATGTATATGTTACCGACAAAGTATGTAATTCAGGCATTCTATATAAATATAAATACTATGGCTAGGCCATAAAATGCACACCCCTTAAACATAAAAAAAAATGTATTAATTTATAATATCAAATAAATGCGGTACAATATAATTGATGAAACTTAAAAGGATGTTTGAAAAAAATATTGGAGGTAATTAATATTATATAAAAATAAAATATGAAGTTTATCACTCATTAAGATTTTTTAGAAAATCAACAATGAATCTTGTTATCAATCGATTATTACCTTTTTTATTTAAATTTAGGATGTATTGTAATAAAACAACAATCATTTTAATTTACAATTTTTATATAAATTTTTTTTTTTGTAAAATGTATAAATAAGTAAATAAATAAATTAATAATAATAATTAAAAAGATAAATACATCCACATATTGCAGCGATAACAGCTGTGTTCACCTGATGTCTAGCATTTAAAATGAAACAACAATATAACGTTTATAGGTTATATGACGTATATAATATATTTGTTTTAAAAATGCAAACTTACCAGATTTTATCTTGATTAAAAAGATTGATTGGCTTTGAATAAAATAATTAAAATACAGCACGTATCGATGTACATGTATTTATATATTAATTAACACAATATAATAATTATGGAATTTGAAGTGACATATGAAGAAATAGCGCCTACTACTATTAATAAATTATAAATAGCAACTACTCTATTTGTAAAAAAATTTCTTGTCAAAATATGAATTTTTGTTTAAATAAACTGCAAATTTCGTTACTTCTAGCTATCCAATTTTGTTGAGTTTTAATAGGGTTCTATTCTGATAATAGATGAAGTGAATTCAAAAGGATTGGTGCAAATTTATTTCGAATTGCAGCCTGTAGTTCGGCGTTTCTATCAAAAAAGCGGGTTAAATCGACAAATTGAACTTTATTTATATTTTTATAACAGAAAATTAAAACCGATCGATATTAAACTAAGTAAAAATGAAGACTGTAATGTTTTCTATCAGAAAATGTAAAAATTTAAGTGGGTTACTGAAGAAATTTAAGATATAATACTCATTTTATCAATTTATATACGAAAAAAAAAATTAGGACGAGAGTAGAACACACATCCAAGCAGAGCCTGCTTGGGGTGTGCAATATAGGTAGGTATATACACCAATACCTCGCTTTGCGTCGTTTCGTATTGCGTTTTTTCGAAGTTGCGTTGTTTTGGGTTCGAGTCTTTAATTTTTTTTTTTAATTAAAACGAGAGTAACTATAAAATGTTTATTATATTATTATATTTAGTTATGTGGTTTTTACGATGCAACGACATGTATCAACTACACTGTTTGACTATTGTTACATACTACACTGAAAAGAGGACTACAAGCTACAATTAACTTTTTTAAATATACTATATGCATTTCATGTCACAAGTGCACCAACCTAATTTGTAATTATATTAAACATTGACAAATTCAAAATTTCATTGTTGAATTAAAACTGTCAATTGTCTGTTGTGATTTTAATTTTAATAAGATCGGTGTTTAATTAAAACGAGAGTAACTATGAATTTTTTGTGAAAGAAAGCCGACATACAACAGCCACTTATATGGACTCATCAGACAGTGATTAATTTTTATTTTGTTTTTATAAATTAATTGAATATTTTATTTTGTTTCAATTGAATTTGTTTTTTTTTTGTTTTTTGTATGTATGTAATAAAATTTTATATTATTTTTGTTTTTTAAATGTTTACTTTGTTCAATTTTCTTTTTAAAAAGTAGTATTTTTTTAACCTTGGAACCTATCTTCGATCTTTACATGGTTTGCTATAGAAATTCATAATTCACTTTGCGTCGTGTTTTTTGGAACGTAACCACGACGCAAAGTGAGATATTGGTGTACATATATGGTAAATATGTTATAGTTTATTCCAGTTCGATTTGATAAAAGTTTCTAAAGAAGTCTTTCAATTTATAGGTTATACAAAATTTTTAATATAAAATAAACTGAATATACAGGTTGACCGAAAATTGTTAACCGCTCTACACGAATAAACTTGCAAGAAAAAAAATATATACGCACAGCGAGCACGAAATCTCAAAGCGTGTTGAGCAGCGAAGGGGTTAAATATGCTAAACTTGATATAAAATTGATGTTATTTGTTTCTAAGTACTTTTTGTATGCAAATAAAATTCTATTCCATTTTATTAACATCGTTGCCAAAACTGATGATTTGATCTACGTCAATAATAATGTCTGTTATAATTATAATACACGCTTGTATTTTCTTTTTCGATACCTAAAACTTACTATAAACACATATGCAATACTTTCGTATGCAGCTCTAAATAAAATATAGGTTTCCATTTAAAAATTCAATATTTATCTCTAGTTGTGAAATTTTATACAAGTTTATAAATTTATCTGAATCCCCTCCACTTATAGAACGTTTTTATAATACATAGTTTACTTTCGATGCATTTAAAAAAATTTAACATAACACTTTCACAAGTTGAAACCGATATTTTATTGTACCTATATACTATATTTTATATTTGAATATATTATATGTACGATACATATTAAAATTTGTACACAGAATTTTACTAATATGATTGTTATTATTAATTATTCTTAACAAAAAAAACTTCATCTACTTTTAATTTTAATTTTGTATAAATATATAAGTAGAAACATATGTATGTTCTAAATTCATAAAACATAAGCATCTTGTAGACATCATAAGCTTTGTAAAGTAATTTCTAAAATAAAGAATATTTTAGAAAATATGTATACCAATGCAAAAATTAAATTATATTAAGATTGCAATTTACTTATAATTACAATAAGTAAATCAGCAATTATAACACGTTTTAAAACGAGAACAAAAAATTTATCTCCGATTTCAAAAATTTAACTTGATCTTTCCATTTCAGGTCAAGACAAACACTTTTCGTTCCGTATCTGTGTTTCGATCTCCAGTGAACTGATATAAATGAAACTTGGTTGGTTGGTTGGGTCTCGCTTGAGGACGGTCCCATTTCAAAATCATGTGTAAGGAAAAGAGGTGATATCTCTAAAAAAATTTTTTTCAAGATATCTCAAGAACGACACATGTTACGTAAAAATTTGATAGAATCTTTTTTATAGAGCATTCAATTTCCTACAATATACCTAAGTTTGTTGTAAAATATTCCATTGTAAAGATTTTCTCAATATGCTTCGAAAAAAACGTATTTTTTTAAAATTTCTATTTACTTTGACATTTTAAATTTTACTTTGACGTTCGTATAGCACAGAAATTTAGATTTATAGTCAGTTTCATTTATGTTTGCAGTGGTTGCCGGGGATTTGACGGTACAAATCGTGTCGTACGGTCAAATACTCCGGCAACCACTACAATCTGAAATTAAATAGACTATAGATTGAAGTCAAAAATTAAAAAAACTTACAAGAAAAATTAAAGTTTACCAATGGCAGTTCACGAGAATTCTTTATCGGTGTTTATTAAAATTTTTCACTAATTAATGAACTACCTTTGTAGTCCAATCAATAGACAATTTCGTATAGGGGTGGCGCTAGAAAAAAATGACGGAGTACGTTTTTTTCAAGAAATTGGTAGATTTCAATATATAGAACATAGTGATAACTTTTCCCCCCTTCACAGGGGGGTGCATAACTTTCTAGGAGCTTACAAAGCTGTCTAAAATCAGTTATTTGTGTATACCACTGGGGCTGTCAGTTTTAGAAGAAAACAGGTTTAATAAATCTTAAAGCTGATAAAATTACGAACAAAATAGTGATTTTAAAAATTGTGTATCGTAAATAGAGCCCGCGAAAAAATCACTTAGCGACGTCGAGTTTGGAGATTATGCCTGAAATGTAGAGTTACGTTCGACCGCTGTGTTTAATATGTCTTTAATTGAATTTCAAAATGAAATTTTAAATTATAATAGAGAAAAGAGTGCCCTAAATAATGCTCAGCACTTAATGTCGGAATCTCGAAAAATGTTTGAGTTAAAGGCACTCAAAGTTCTAGATATTACAAAAATTTAAGGAAAATTATTCATGTTTTTCGACGACCCCAGAGAAGACCTTCTACACCGAATAAAATAAATTCCAGCTAGGAATCCAGAGAAAATTTAATGCCCTAATTAATGATTTCTGTCCGACCATGATTACTTTAAAATTGTTCAAATTATGGGAAAATATATGAAGCACATAATTTAAGATGTAATAATCACAATTCTATTCAAAAACAGTGTATATTAAAAGTTTTTGTTATAAAAATTTGTCTTTGGATATTTACCTATAACTTGAATAATTTTAAAATAATCATGGTCAGACAGAAACCATTATTTAGGGCATTAAATGTTCTATAGATTCCTAGCTGGAATTTAATTTATTCGGTGTAGAAGGTCTTCTTTGGGGTCGTCGAAAAACATGAATAATTTTCCTTAAATTTTTGTAATATCTAGAACTTTGAGTGCTTATAACTCAAACATTTTTCGAGATTCCGACATTGGGTGCTGAGCATTATTTAGGGTACTCTTTTCTCTATATTATAATTTAAAATTTCATTTTGAAATTCAATTAAATACATGTTAAACATAGCGGTCGAACGTAACTCTACATTTTAGGCGTGATCTCCAAATTCGACGTCGCTAAATGATTTTTTCGCGGGCTCTATTTCAAAAACTATTTACGATACACAATTTTTAAAAACACTATTTTGTTCGCAATTTTATCAGCTTTAAGATTTATTAAACCTGTTTTCTTCTAAAACTGACAGCCCCAGTGGTATACCCAAATAACTGATTTAAGACAGCTTTGTAAGCCCCTAGAAAGTTATGCACCCCCCTGTGAAGGGGGGGGGGGGGAGTTATCACCATGTTCTATATATTGAAATCTACCAATTTCTTGAAAAAACGTACTCCGTCATTTTTTTCTAGCTCAAATATTATATTGACTGGACTATTGCTGAATTTAGCACAATGAAGCATTGTGTGCATTTACATGGCAGATATTTTTGTTTATTACTCCATTAAATATGTTGCATATCAATATTTCTTTTAATATTATTTAATTTTACCCCATATACCTATAATTTTGTTTTTTATTTACGATTTAATATCAAAAAATTGATTTTTTTGAGAATTAAATACTTTTAATTTTTTTATTCTGCAATTAATATATCGTGAAAAATTTGACATGCAAAACAGGTAATAAAATATTTTTTAGTTAGTTTTTATGATAGTACAGCCATCTATAATTTAAAGTACTACCTAATGAGTTTTGAACTCGTGACTGGCTTTCCACTAGTAAGTTACTAATTAAACTATAACTTTTATGGAAATTTTTATTAGATATTAAATACCAATATTAAATTTTATAGACAACCGAGGCAAACTGTAACATTTAAAAAAAGACTACTTTATAGGAAATTTTCTTTTCTGCAAAATTTATCCTATTCATTTCTGCTCTACGAGTATTTTACATCGTTTTCGCTGCATCAACGATTTAAGTATAGCTGGTACCTACTTAATTTTTTTAAAGAGGGGGGAGGTACAGTCTTGAATTTTTGATATTTTACTTAAGGCATAATTAGCCATCGATTAATTGGCGCTAAAATAAAACTAGAAGAATATTAATTACATTGGCCACCTAGCCACCTATAGAAATTTTTTATTTGATTGGACTATAATATAGAAAATATGTAATACATAAAAAATAATATTATTAAATTATGATTGATCACAAATGTAAATAAAAATAGTTATGGCTATAATAAAAATTTATGAACGTATGATTCTGTAAATAGAAAGAGCAAATTGTCTTTATAGAACATTCATACTGTACATAGATTACAATAATAATTTTAAGGTGTCACCGTTATTTTTAATAATATTTGTTTACAATGTATACGTTAATCAACTTATTTATTACTATTTTTTATAATGCTTTTAGTTGTATAGTGAATTAATGAAAAATTATTTACTTTTACAAATTGATGTTAAAATATATGATTAACAATAAATATGTATTAAAAAAATATGTCTTGTAAATAGTGCCTATATCAAATCAATAAACATATTTAATTTATTTATGTTGTAATTAATTCATGAAAATAGATACATAAGTAGTAGTTCAAGAGTGAATGATATATTTTTCTGGGTTTGGTGTAAATTTTTCGAAACACAATTTTTCGAATCACAATTTTTCCAAACATAATTCTTCGAAACACAATTTTTCGAACAACATTTTTCGAAACACAGTTTTTCGAAACACAATTCTTCGAATGAACAATTTTTCGAATGAATGATTTTTCGAAAAATTCATAAAAGCGCGGGACGTTATAGAAGCAAATGCATGAAAAAATATCTTGTGTATGAATTGATAAAATATATAAGGGTAGACTTTTTTTTTTAATTCATTTAAAGCTATACATATGCCTTTATGAGAGCCCCACTCTTTTAATGGTCTTATTCATAAAAACCTAAAGAATTAAGTGACAACTGAATATTTATTTTTGACTTTTCAGTGCATTTTTTAATAAAAACCACTTTAAAAATCATTTTTTTTATTTATTTTTATTTAAAATAATATACCTAAGTTTTTTGTGATTATTGAAAACTATGCTGAATCCCTGTAAATTAAATATTACCTTTATATAACCTACCCTAAAAGGGCACTAACCTAATCTACTCTAAGCAAACCTAACTAAAAGTAACTTACCCTAACCGGGACTAAACTAACCTATTCTGACCAAAGCTGACCTAACCTAAACTCTTTATTCTTTTTCATTTCTACCATTATCAAATTTTGTGTAAAACTTACCTAACTTAAAAAATCAAAAACTTATTTTTTTCGAAAAATTGTTCATTCGAAATATTGTTCATTCGAATAATTGTATTTCGAAAAATTGTGTTTCGAAGAATTGTTTTCGAAAAATTGTGTTTCGAAAAATTGTGTTCGAAAAATTGTGTTTCGAAAAATTGTGTTTCGAAAAACTTTCCGGATACCATTTTTCTGCTCCATTCGAGCATTAGGCGGGCACGTGAAAAACATTTATTCTACATCGTGGAAAAACAGTGTCAACTAAGACCCGGGGATAAAAGGATGAAAACACTTAAAAACATGTACAGGTAACCCCTTTACAACGTCGTATGATGTGAAAATATTTTATATGAGACCCAGAGCCAGTACAAAAAGGAATGTTTGTAAATGAAAAAAGAATGTTTGCTCAAATTTTCATCAAATTCTCTCTGTCACATCAGAAAAGTTATGTCAAGTCTCGAAATTATGCAGTTCTCATAATATTTTGTTTATTTAAATTATTCTTCTAATGACCTTTAAATTTTGCAATTTTTTTTAAAATATAAATGTATTGTTTTTTTTAAACGTTCATCGAAATCTCTGATATTTTTCTATATTGTGTCAACCTCTTTACCTTATTACAAAACAGCAGTTTTGACTAAAATAACAAATAACAATGTTTGTTTACAATTCGGGAAAAGGGGGCCCCCAATCAATCTTGTAAATTTGTCATGAAAGTAATGTTAAATAATTATGTTAGACTACATCATAATAAGTACATAGAAGTATATTAAACTTTTTATAAAATAATATTAACTTATTTCACATAAAAATTAAGAACAAAAACATGTTTTTTTAGAAATCTTGCCATTATTTACTAACGAGGTTGATGATCTCGCTAATAAACAATCGTTTTTTTGCAAACAAATTACTGCAATGTCAGTGGGACACTTTCAACATTCCGGTTAGTTTTATTAAAATATTTTTTACTGTAAACGAGTTTATTGATTACGTTATGTATTTTATTATAATAGTACAGTGGCGCACTCATTTTGGGGTTAAGAGTTAGACCCCCCCCCTTCCCGGAATTTGTCAATATGCATTATTTAATTTAAAAATTATGATAGATACAAAATTAAAATTATGTATAATTTAAAAAAAATACCCCTCTCAACGTTTTTTTCTGGTTACGCCACTGTTATACAAACAGTGCAACCTATTTTGAAGTACATTTAACCTTCAATTGTATAAACATCTTTTATGTCCAGCAATGAGGTAACAAAATTTGTTAGTTCCATGAAATATTTGTCAAGTTAATACTAACGGTGATAAAACAGTGGTGGCATTATGAAAATTATCTTATATTATATAACTGTTATAATAAGTTGATCTAAATTTCAAAACAAATTAATCGATAATATCCAGTGCCGGCAGATAAGTTTTTAATATAAATTTCGAATGTAAAGTAAAAATGTTAGGGCATGGGGAGGGGAGAAAACTCAAACGAGAAGTTTTTTTCTTAAATATAGTTTTTGGAACGTTTTTCTATCAATAAATACAGTTATATAAATAAACGCATATTATTATTATTATTATTCTTCTTCTTCTTCTGTTGGCGTTCTTTTTTTCATAATACAGCCAAAAATGTCTTATCTTGGTTGTCTTGTATGTAATTGTATTAATTTTATTTTTTTATTGTACTTCCTTTTTATCCTGGATTACTATTGTTATTGTTGGTTTTTCTTTATTTTCTTTCTTGTTTATAACTGTTTTTTCTTCTTATATATGTATGTACATAAAATAAACAGGGACACAAATTAAGGATTTTTTTTTGCCACTGGCCTATCAGGGCCGGACAAACAAACAGTACCTACGGCAAGGAGTCAAAGGATCTAGGTGAGGATCACACAATAGGAATTTTTTTCACATACGTATAAGTTATACGGTCCAACTATATCTTTAGTTTCGTTTCTTTTATATATTTACATATCATTTCGTATATTTTGTGTTTGTTTAAATGTAGAATTGTTTGTATGGATGTAGGTAGTGGAATTTTTGCTTCTATCAGTTCTTTATAAAATGATGCCTGTTGATTTTTGTATTGTTTACAATTAAAAATTAAGTGGTTTAGGTCGCCTTCCATCATTGGATCGCATTCGCACATTGGATATGGCAGTATGTTAATTTTATGGAGATGTTTTGGGAAACTTCCATGATTGAATTTTATTCTCACTATTGAAGCTATCTCATGTCTGCTATAATTTTGAGCTTGGAACCATGGCACTTGGGAACACATATTCAAATTAGCTTTTTATTTATAAAATCTTACTCAATTATTTCGAAGAACATTAATTAATTCTTAGATAAGGCGGAAACAGTCGCACGCTAATTATTTTTAATGATATATTCTTCAAATGCTTTTCCAATTTCTGGTGGGTTATTTGACACACGCAATTTTTTCGAATGTCTAGGTACAATATACCGGAGACTAGAATGATGCCGGCCCTTATAATATCACAAGAAAAGAGGGCAGCAATTTTTGAGTTTTTTTCCCGAAAAATGTTTTTAAAATTTGCATAAAAAATATTATTTTATTTTTATAAATAAGCTTTAATAAGCCTACATTTGATAACCCTACTTTTTTTCCCAATTTACCTCCTGAACTTAGCCCTCAAAATAAAATTCTCTGTTAAATTTCAAATTTTACGTCATACATTCAGATAAAATCGCCTGTGACGGACGGACAGATACATAAATGATTCCATAATAATTGTTTTTAGCACGGAACACTAAAAAGGTACTGGTGTCCCGGGTCTTCACCTACCCCCTCCCTCTCCAAAAACCGGCACTGTTAACAAAGGACAACTCAAATGAATATTTGCTTTCACATCTCTCACGTAGACACTATTCACAGAAGCGAGATCGATTTTGTATTTCATATTTAACATGTCAATATTGTTTATTAATACTCATACATATCCTGCAAAGGACATTGACATAACATACTCAAAATAACATATATTTATTAATTGTATGTTCGCATATAAACTGATCAAAATAATTCAAAGATAAAAATATTTATAGAGAGGAAATGGGAATTAGAGAACGTCCATAAACCACGTAACGCCTTTTTTCTAGAATTTTTTGACTCCCTCCCCTCATATAATGCCATGTAACAAAATCCTTTGACCCCCCCCCCCCCCCGCCTAATGTTACGTAACACAGTATCATATACAGGGTGATTCAGCACTGTCGTGCCAAACTTGAACAGTAGTTTGAGAAAAATATTTTAAGCAAAAAACTTCCAATAAACATGTGTCCGGAAATTTTTCCTTAGGGAACTACAGGCTTCCAAAGATTTTACTAAAAATTAGTTTTAATTTAATATCTAGAGAACCCTGTGTGATAGAATTATGAAATTTAGTATTTGGTTTAGTAATAATATGTGTTATCTTTTTCTAATATTAACCAATTATATTTTAGGCCAGGTCTGTATGGGGCCAGTGGGCCCATCGATTTTGATCTTGTAATTGTTTGTCCCTTAATTTTTTTCCTGAGTTGGTACTTTTATAAGATTATATGACACAAAATACACAAAAACATACTTTGCTTGTTTATCATAGGATAAACCGTTTTCGAGAAATATCGATGGAAAAGAAAGCATGCAGAATTTAACTTAATACGGATGTTTGAAATTATAAAAAATAAATTTATATTCTTTTCCTATGATTAAAGGTAAGAATAAAGTTCATTTAAATAAACCTCCTAATATGAATCCTGTAAGATCTATATAGCTAGTTCTTTTACTGTTACATGAACTTTATTAACATGACTAAAAAACAATCTAAAAATGGCTATTTGTTGATATGGATGCATTTTCGGAGGTATATTTATATTAACTTTTTGTCTTATTTGTTATCATCAAATAAGAATATAAATTTATTTTTTATAATTTTAAGCATTCGTATTAAGGTTAATTCTGCATGCTTTCTTTTCCATCGATATTTCTCGAAAACGGTTTATCCTATGATAAACAAGCAAAGTATGTTTTTGTGTATTTTGTGTCATATAATCTTATAAAAGTACCAACTCAGGAAAAAAATTAAGGAGAAAACAATTACTAGATAAAAATCGATGGGCCCACTGGCCCCATACAACCCTGGCCTAAAATATAATTGGTTAATATTAGAAATCGATAACACATATTATTACTAAACCAAATACTAAATTTCATAATTCTATCACAACGGGTTCCCTAGATATTAAATTAAAACTCATTTTTAGTAAAATCTTTGGAGGCCTGTAGTTCCCTAAGGATAAATTTCCGGACACATGTTTATTGGAAGTTTTTTGCTTAAAATATTTTTCTCAATCTACTGTTCAAGTTTGGCACGACAGTGCTGAATCATTCTGTATATTACAATATGTTTTTTAAACTACAGCTTGAATTAGACATTACTAAATATCGGTTAATCGTCCAACAATGTTTTGTTTTTATTTATATATGAATTAATGTTACGTATCATTTGAATATGACCCCTATCCCCTATGTAATGCCATGTAACAAAATAGCTGGACCCCCCTCCCCCCTAAAAGCGTTACGTGGTTTATTGACATTCCCATTATTGAAAATTCTCTAATTGTGGTAAAATGGTCATATCTACATCAATATTAGTTTTGATTGATTTTTGAAAGATCAATTTTTATAAATAAAAAAAAAAATCAGAAAAAAAATTATATGGGTTAACGGAATTTTTTTTGATAAAATTTTCTGTCGTAGTTTCAGATTCAAAAATGCAGTTTGTTATTATTGAAAGGTTAATACAAAATATTACAAAGCGCTACAAAAGTGTCGTGAGCAAGATACTAGACTCTATGGTTTTTGACTCGCTGATTACGAATCCGAAGGCCGTTTTATCAAATTTGTTATAGTTTTTAACATACATTTTTAGTGAAAATTCAATTTTTTCCGAATAATAAAATTTTTCGGATTAAAATCAGACAAAGAGCATAACTTGAATGACTTTCCAGCATTTGCTGTATTATTTTCAAAAAAAGTTTGTAATATAAATATCATCAATTTTTTCGATTTTTTTTATTTGTTAAAAATTTAATAACAAAACGTCTACAAACATATTTAATTTTTTTGAATTTCCAGCTTTAACTTGTTACTCCACTCACCGAGATTGAATAGAAAAAAATGTGATTGTTAACTCATTTGCTCCCCATTAAAAAGCACCAAAAATTGATAATTGTATTTTTTATAACTCAGATCTATTATTATTGGTTTACTATTAACTATAACTATGCTAAATTTCATCTTTCTAGATTATCTAAATCAAACGGTTCAGTAGTTATTAGGTTCTAGTGTTTCTTTTCCGTTTTTTATAACGCTATCTTTTAATGTAATGAATAACGTTTAGTATCTGATGGTTGTGTCGAGTAATAATTAATTAAAGCTTCTATAACACAGAAAACAAGAGTACCGATGTATGTAAATAATAGGTATATACAGGGTGTCCCATAAAACATACCGACAAACTATCATGGGTTGTCGAAGATATTAAAACAATCGCTTTTTGTCTGTAAATAAGTCGTTTTAGCAGTAGAGCAAAAGAAAGGCCCTCGCACAAAAGCAATGGGCCTTTTGTTTGAATTTTTTTGTAACTTGGAAAAATGATAGTTCAAATAGTGATGATCAAAAGTTGCAGTGAGTGAAACATCCGAAAATCCATTATTTCTGCTCCAGGGGGCACCCAAATATTTTTATTAAATGTTGAATTCATGATTTTAAGTTTATATTTATATTTATTTTTTATCTCCTGAACTCTAAAGGATCAACTCATCAGGAAACATTTCAAAGAATAAAAAGTACTAAGAATCAGTTATAAAATACAAACAAAAAATTATAATAAAATACTTTTTTATAAAATTAATACATAAATGTAAAATTAATAATTGTTTGGATATTTGTTATAAAGACTTTTCATACTTTGCAAAATATTCAAAAAGTTGATCAATTAGGAGATAAACATAAAAATAAACATTGGATGCCCCCTGGAGCAGAAATTATGAATTTTCGTACGTTGCACACAATACAACTTTTGATCAGCACACTTTGAACTATAATTTCCCCAATTTACAAAAAAATATAACGGACATGGGATTATTAAAAAAAAGTGATTGTTTTAATGTCCTCGATAACTCCTGAAAGTAAGTCGGTATGTTTACGAGACACCATGTATATAGTACAAATAATATGTAAGTAGTATATAATTGCTTTTCTAATTACATGGCAGTTTGGCAGGGAGTTTAGAGAAATACTTGGATAAATTACATATCAAGACTGTCAAATCCACATATGTACCCGTGCATGCATACAGTGCTTCAAGCTATGTAAATTAAAAGGGAGTTAGCTTAATTCTGGCAATGAGCAATGTCACCAATCGGTTGATTTTAGTCAAATATATAATTTACACTAAAGATATTTATAGTGCAACAAACCAAAAGTGGTAGCTCTTATATGTTCAATTTTCCGTCCGTCTGTCTTCCACCGAGGCATCTCGGCCCCCTGACCACCTCGAGTTTTTGCTAAATGGTAGATTTGTGGTTCTAGTTAAGCCCATTTTAGGAATTTTTTCGGTCATGACTCTCCATCCAGCCACGGACAAAATTTTTCATACATGGCTTCATGTACCTCGTTGAACTGGGATTGATTCACGAATCGATTGGCAAGGGTATTTTTTGAGTTGTGTCCATCATGTGGGTCAACAAGAATCATGTAGTAGCTAACTTTTCGGGCTGTATTCTTACACTCATGTATCAGAAGCTTCGTTTTGAAGCATGAATGATGGGCTGCCTGAAATACTGTTCTGTTATTGGTTAGATTTTAGTGAATAGGATAATCTCAATACTAGAAGGAGTAGAAGCTACAAAGAATTAAAATAGTTCTTCTGTTTTACATCTTATATCCAATATTTTCATACGAAAATTGTAAAAATTATTATAAAATTAGAAAGCTTGAACAAATACCTAGAGAATGACATTTTTTCTCCACATTTCTTAATAATTTTTGATATATTGAATTTTATTACAATAACAATAAAATTAGAAAAAAAAACTTTTTTAAAAAACAAGCTTTTACATATAATAAACCTACATATGCACTAAAAAGTAAAAAATAAGTTTTTTTTTCACAAAGTGTTCCAGAATTCGTATGACTAAAAAAGCTTGTGGCGTTCGTTTAATATTTAATGTAATATTTAGAAATATAAAAAATGTCTAAAATATCAATATAGGAAAAACTACATTTTCTACTATAAATTAATATTTTCAAATCTTCCATTAAATTGCATTAATATTATGTTAAAATGCATATATGTATAATGGATATGTACATATATGTATACATTAATATTTGGAAATCTAGATTCAAATAAGACAAAGTACCTTTTGCTAGTTTAATTTAGTATTTTAAATTCCTGGTTAATTTATCGCACATGAAAGAAATATTTAGTAATCTAGATTCAACATAGGAAAAAAGTCTTAAGAATATTTTATCTACCTTAAATTATTATTTCAAAATATTACATGAAATATTTGGAATTCTAGATTCAAAATAGAATTAAGGGCTAAGAGTTTCTCAACGGAAAAACTACATTAAGCTACTTTCAATGAATATTTCGAAATATTCCATAAAATTCCATATATGTACATAATTTATAACTAATATAATATAAAATATTATATCCTGTGAATATTTTGAAATTATATTCAACATAAAGGAAAGACTACCTTATCATCTTTCAATTAATATTTTTAAATTGTACATTAAATTCCTGAATAATTTGATAAAAACTACAGGGATATTTTGGCTTCAAGATTTATCATATGAAAAAGGGCTAAGAAATACCGAAAAGAAATACTACCTTATCTATTTTATAAATTAATATTTCAAAACTTAAACATACATTGAGTTTCAGGTTTATTTGGTATCAACATTACATTAATATTTGATCTACTATAGATTTTTCCAATATTGATATTTTAGACATTTTTTATATTTCTAAATATTACATTAAATATTAAATAAACGCCACAAGCTTTTTTAGTCATACGAATTCTGGAACACTTTGTGAAAAAAAAACTTATTTTTTACTTTTTAGTGCATATGTAGGTTTATTATATGTAAAAGCTTGTTTTTTAAAAAAGTTTTTTTCTTCTAATTTTATTTTATCCATTTTTAGTCAAAAGTTATTTATTTTTTATTATATTATATTATATTCATTGCATCATAAGACCAGGCCCAGATAGAGGGGGGGGGGCTAAGAGGGCCATATGGTCCGGGTCCTGGTATCAGGGGCCTCGGCGTCCTGAAAATTATTTATACTTTACATTTTTTGATACTAATACTATTTTTAATAGAGATTATTTAAAAAACATAAATATACTACAAAAAAAAACACACCTTGTAGAAAAAGTACTTAAAAAAACCTCACGGTTTTTAATACTAAATAATATTAGGAAGATATAAGAATTTTACTAGTACGAAAGTTGTTTGGAATGTCCTTACGCTCGGGCGAAGGGGGGGGGGGTCCCTCAAAATGTGGACTGGCCCAAACCCCGTTTAAGCTCTCTCAGGGTCTGCATAAGACTAAAAACCCTTTTTACTTCCATGTTCGAAGAAATGGAAGTATTGTAATACCGTCAAAAAATCTTTAGTTTTTATTTTAAAATGAACACTAACGTTTTGATTGTATATTAGCTTCTTTAGAAATGAAGCGCAGATCCAGGGGAGGGGGCATGGTGAAATGACACCCCACATAAACCTAAAAAGTAAAGCAAATTAAATAGAAAAATGCTTATTAAATATGGGTCAGTCCGCGGTAATCGATACCAGATAGTCAAAAAAATATTTTACGAAAATGAATATTAAAATATAAAATTAACAGGCTATTTAACATCAATTTTCATAAACCAAAAGAAAATTTCGTAGCAAACTAGTAAAAGTCTTTGACAATTACATATCAAACGTGACGTTTGACCAAATTAATAAAAAATTACCTTCACCAACAATAATGAATAAGGGTGACCGCATTTATTATAAATTTAATGAGTTTATTGATGTATTTGATAAATAATTGTTATAAGTATTAGTTAATAATATCAAAAAGCAAATAAACACACAAAAAGTATTCTTATTGTATCATTTTATTCAACGTGTCACGACCGTCACAATGTTTGTTGAGTAATAACCAGTTAAATACATTACGTATTTACCTGGTGCCAGGCCCCTCTTTCCCATTGGGCACTCTGGGCACGTGCCCAGGGCCCCGCGATTGATAGGGGCCCCATATCACCAAACAATAACCGATATTTATTACCGAAAAACATACGATATTTATTTTGAAAAAAATCAAACGATAATGACATTAATGACTATAGTCATTAATGTCATTATCTACTAACTATAAACTAATAGCAAGTAGGTATTGTAGTTATAACTACAATACCTACTTGCTATTAGTTTTTGCATGCGCGAAGCCCCTCTACTCTCGCCCGAAAATCAGGGTTTCCGATTTCAGCATGTTTAGGATTTTAAATATATAAAAATACATTGATAGTCCAGTAATGGAAGCATTTTGACACAAAAGGCTATAGGGGGATAAGAATGGGTAAAGTGCCCCCACGCCAATTATGGCTGTTATATTTTTTTATAGTAACTACTAACACAGGTAACAATTTGACCAAATTTTAACCCTCAAAAATTTACCCCCAAGGGGTGAGAATTAATTTTGAAAATTTCGTAAAAAATTAATAACTTTTGAAAGAGTCAACCGATTTGAATAAAATTTAAATATGTCATATATGTCACTAAGGTGCTTTATAGAAAAAATCGATAAACCTGAAAACTTAACATAACCTCAAAAAAAAGGGTTTTATATTTTTCAAAATTTTTTTTTGCTCACTTTCAATTTTGGCACAATCACCAAAATATTTGTGTGACTTTCTAGCATAGTTTTTTATAATATATGTTTTTTTCAGATTTTGTTTCCAGCTGCGTGACACCTAAAAAAAATTTTATATTTTTCTAAAATTTTTTTCACTCACTTTCAATTTTGGTACAGTCACCAAAATTTTTTTGTGATATTCTGGCATAGTTTTTTATAATATATATTTTTTTCAAATTTTTTTTCCAAGTGCGGGACACAAAAATTTTTCAAAAAATTTTTCAAAATTTTTTTTCGCTCACTTTTAATTTTGGTACAATCACCAATTTTTTTCAGTAATTGTCTGGCCTAGGTATTTATAATATATGTTTTTTTTTACTTTTTTATTCCAGCTGCGTGATACCTAAAAAAAATAAAAAGTATTTTTTGAAATTTTTTTTGAGGTTATGTTTGCCGTACAATCACATAAAATATTTTGTATCTTTCTATCATAATTTTTTTATAATATTTTATATATATTTTAGATTTTTTTCCAGTTGCGGGACACAAAAAAAAAATTTTTTTTTTAATATTTTTTTCGCTCACTTCAATTTTGGTAGAAAAATTTTGTGGCTTCCAGGCATAGCTTTCCTTAATATATATTTTCCGGATTCTTTTTCCAGCTGCGTGACAAAAAAAAGTTTTTTATTTTTTATTGCAGTTTATGTTTGTATATTGTTTTCGGACTTTCTAACATATTTTTTTATAATAAATATTTTTTTCGGATTTTTTCCTGCTACGTGACACCAAAAAATATTTTATTTTTTCAAAATGTTTTTTCGCTCACTTTCAATGTTGGTACAGGCACCAAATTTTTATAGTGACTTTCTGGCGTATTTTTCTAGATTTTTTTTCAGCTGCGTGTTACTTTAAAAAGTAAAATTGTAAATAGTTCGTAAGCTGCTTGGAATAGTAGCTTGTGAACAGTACGAAAATTTTTAATTTAACAAGAGCTATAAAATTGCATAAATGTGGTCCCCTCTAAAAAAATTATTTTAGAGACATACCTAATGGACACTTGTATAATATATGTCATAAAGCAGTTCTTAAGCAACTTAGAGTTACATTTAGGTAACCACAATTATAAATATATTAATATAAGACAGGATATTAACATATACATACATTGATTTTTTGTAGGACAACTAGATATAGCAATAGCCCTTTATGAAAAGGTAGTAAATATTACATTTCACTGCCAGACAGACTACCTGAAGAATATTGACGATATAAAATCTTTCAAAAATAGATTAAAAGATTTTTTATACAAGAAATGTATAATAGGTACATGTAACAATTACGAGAGGGAATATAACTTTTTTATTTTCATTCTTTATTTATATAGTTCTCATTTTTTTTCAATTTGTTATGTGTATTTAATATCATAACCGTTTCTTTATATTGTATGTATTGATTAACTACAATTTTGTTTAGTTTACTTTGTACATACTCATACATACGTATATTTTTGCTTTTAGTTTTTTACGAATAAAACATCTACAATCTACATATATGAGTAATAAATAATACAAACATAACCAGCAATAAAAAAAATAAAAAATAAAAACTTTTTTTTGTCACGCAGCTGGAAAAAAAATCCGAAAAAAATATATATTAAGGAAAGCTATGCCTGGAAGCCACAAAATTTTTTTGATGACTACCAAAATTGAAGAAAGTCACTATAAAAATTTGGTGCCTGTACCAACATTGAAAGTGAGCGAAAAAACATTTTGAAAAAATAAAATATTTTTTGGTGTCACGTAGCAGGAAAAAATCCGAAAAAAATATTTATTATAAAAAAATATGTTAGAAAGTCCGAAAACAATATACAAACATAAACTGCAATAAAAAATAAAAAACTTTTTTTTGTCACGCAGCTGGAAAAAGAATCCGGAAAATATATATTAAGGAAAGCTATGCCTGGAAGCCACAAAATTTTTCTACCAAAATTGAAGTGAGCGAAAAAAATATTAAAAAAAAAATTTTTTTTTTTGTGTCCCGCAACTGGAAAAAAATCTAAAATATATATAAAATATTATAAAAAAATTATGATAGAAAGATACAAAATATTTTATGTGATTGTACGGCAAACATAACCTCAAAAAAAATTTCAAAAAATACTTTTTATTTTTTTTAGGTATCACGCAGCTGGAATAAAAAAGTAAAAAAAACATATATTATAAATACCTAGGCCAGACAATTACTGAAAAAAATTGGTGATTGTACCAAAATTAAAAGTGAGCGAAAAAAAATTTTGAAAAATTTTTTGAAAAATTTTTGTGTCCCGCACTTGGAAAAAAAATTTGAAAAAAATATATATTATAAAAAACTATGCCAGAATATCACAAAAAAATTTTGGTGACTGTACCAAAATTGAAAGTGAGTGAAAAAAATTTTAGAAAAATATAAAATTTTTTTTAGGTGTCACGCAGCTGGAAACAAAATCTGAAAAAAACATATATTATAAAAAACTATGCTAGAAAGTCACACAAATATTTTGGTGATTGTGCCAAAATTGAAAGTGAGCAAAAAAAAATTTTGAAAAATATAAAACCCTTTTTTTTGAGGTTATGTTAAGTTTTCAGGTTTATCGATTTTTTCTATAAAGCACCTTAGTGACATATATGACATATTTAAATTTTATTCAAATCGGTTGACTCTTTCAAAAGTTATTAATTTTTTACGAAATTTTCAAAATTAATTCTCACCCCTTGGGGGTAAATTTTTGAGGGTTAAAATTTGGTCAAATTGTTACCTGTGTTAGTAGTTACTATAAAAAAATATAACAGCCATAATTGGCGTGGGGGCACTTTACCCATTCTTATCCCCCTATAGCCTTTAGGGGGCAAGCAATATTATGGTTGATTATTATAGATTTTGAACTGGAGAATTCGAAAAAAATAACCCGGACTGGCGAAAAGTGGTGCAACACCTTTAAAAATGAGGTAGAAGTGTAAAACCCTCGATTCCAAGTGTATTTTCAATTTATCTCAAAATCTAAAGCGATAATGGGGCATTTTTATGATTGATATTTGTTAGGGGTACTGAGATGAATCGATTGGGGCCAAAAATAATGTATTTGATAGAAAATTACCTTTTCTAGAGGGCTTAAAACACGTAAAATTACTTCTTTTCGAGGAAAGTAGTTTAAAAATTAATAACTTTGGGTAAAATTATCCACATGACTTGTAATTGGTCTCAAATTATTCCTAAAGTTCCAAAGAATAATGATCAAACATAATTTAATAATATATTTATTGTTTAACCAATACAAATTGCTAATTTTTAAGAGTAATGCCCGGTATTATCAACCAATTTAAAGCTCCTTTAGCGCTAAATGCTCCTTTAAAGTAAATTTGGTGTATTTCAAATGTGATTTAAATCAATATTTATGCTCTCAATGAAAAATAGACATAATATACGTTGTAAATAATAACTGTAGAAAATTTTAAATCTATTTAATTAAATATATTATGCTTGGATCTGTTGATAATATGACAGTTAAATAAAGGAGCATTTAGTTAAACTTGATAATACTGGGCGTAAGTGACGTAAATTTTTGAAAAACTGCCTTTTTACTAAATTTTCAATAAAAACATAAGGGTTGAATATTTTTAAGTAAAACCAACGGGGATATCTTCGATATGTGCACATAAACAAAATGAGCCCCTCCCAAAAAATATTCAGTTACTAGAACGGATGCAATAGCACATTAAAATGCACCGAATTTTGTTGCATACAATTTTTAAAAAATTACATTTTGTCAAATAAAATTGTAAATTATAATTTAAACATACTTATGTGCATTTTTAACGTATATTTTGAGTTTATGAATCAATGAAGGCTCATATGAGTGCACAATAATGCATAAGAAAGTGCATTAAAATGTACTATTTTAATTAAACTCAATTCAATGTTTTTAAATGTTTTATTGCAATAAAAATGCATTTAAAAAATTATTTTAAAAAAATGTATGCGTTTTAAAGGTATTTTTATTTAAAAAAAATAAAAACTAACAGAGAAATGATATCAAATTTTATATTCATTATTATTTATATTTATATTATAAAAATGAATACGCATTATTAAAATAATGCATTTTAATGAACTTTTGCATGCATTATTATACACTCATATGAGCCTATATTGATTTATAAACTTAAAATATACGTTAAAAATGCATATAAGTATGTTTAAATCATAATTTACAATTTTATTTGAAAAAATGTAATTTTTTTTAAAATTGTATGCAACAAAAATTCGGTGCATTTTATTGTGCTATTGCATCCGTTCTAGTGACTGAATATTTTTTGGGAGGGGCTCATTTTGTTTATGTGCACATATCGAAGATATCCCCGTTGGTTTTACATAAAAATATTCAACCCTTATGTTTTTATTGAATATTTAGTAAAAAGGCAGTTTCCCAAAAATTTACGTCACTTACCCTTAAAAATGAACAATTTTCATTGGTTAAACAAATAATATTTTTTTAAATTATAGTTGATCATTATTCTTTGGAATATCAGGAACAATTTGAGACCAATTTCAAGTCATTTGAATGATTATAACCAAAGTTATTAATTTTTAAACTATTTTCATCAAAAAGAAGCATTTTTACCTATATTAAACCTTTTAGAAGGAGTATTTTTTTATCAAATTCAGTACATGTGGTCTCAATCGATTCGTATCAGTTTCCTCAACAAATATCAACCATAAAAATATACCATTATCGCTTTAGATTTTGAGATAAATTGAAAATACACTTGGAAACGGGGGTTTTCCACTTCAACCCCATTTTTATAGGTGTTGCACCACTTTTCGCCAGTCCGGGTTATTTTTTTCGAATTCTCCGCACCTAAATCTATAATAATCAACCAAAATATTGCTTGCCCCTAAAAGTTCGGATTTTGGCATATTTTACTGCTTCGTTTACTGAACTATGAGTGGACAGTTTCTGGAAAACCAGGAAAGTCAGGAAATTTTGCTAGACAGGGAATTTTCTGTAAAAATGCAAAACCCACACCACGTCAAGAAATTTTCCGCAAATATTTTTAAACAATTATCTATTTAAATTTTAAAAAAACATGCAGAATTTTCAAAAAAGTTCTATTGTCAACAAATAATTCTGTTTTATCACGTGATCTATTTTTAGTACTTTAATCAATCAGAAGTGTATATAGGTACCACACTTCATGCAATTTGTTCAATCGTTGAATATATTAATGGTTTTTAACAGTGGTGATATTAATTTATTATGTGATTTGTTATTGAAGATATTATTTTTATTAAAAATAATTTCTTGAAATTTGATTTATTTTACGTATACACGTACCCTCTGCACATTAATTAAGGGGATACCTAAAAAATAGCCTGTTTTCAAGTTTGTAAATTGGTCAAAAATTTACCAATTTGAAATCTTTTTTTTCTGGAATGATGGAAATTTACTCTACTTTATGATGGTGCATTTCGTTCCTTAACATTTTTCCCGTTTTAACGTTTTTATGTAATAAAATATGCGTATCTTAACACGTCACGGAGTGCATTTATGTAGAAAATTTAATTTTAAAATAATCTTTTTGTAGAGAATTTTGATACCTAAAAATCAGTATTTTGAAAAAAAAGCAACAAAATTCGCAATGGTATTAAAGTTCTTTTTTAAAGTTCCGTAAACTTTAATATATTGTGTAAAATATTTCTTAAAAAAATTTTGTTTTAATAAAAAACGGAAAAACGTAAAAATTCACCTGGAAAACCGGGAAAAGTCAGGGAAATTTGTTGTAGAGAAATACTGGCCACCCGTTTAATGGTGTACTAATTACCTACACTGTTTTAAAAAAATCATCAGTAAACTAGTTTTTCATATTCTTAATTTTTGAAGTGAAAACTTCTTTAGCTCTGTCAAGGTCATAGGGGCCCCATTGTCCTAATGTGCCCAGGGCCCCCAATAGGTTAAAGACGGCCCTGCCTGGTGCTCTTGTGGTACTAAAAATAATTTATTCGTAACATATTAAAGTATGATTATTATAAAGTAACTTCAATATTTTCGCTAATATTTTGAGATTTTGAATAGAGGTTGCAAGACTTGCAATAGTTGGCGTCACGACCGTCACAGGGCTTTAAACGCTGACATTTTTTTTGTAAAATAATAGTAGACCTTTTATTCTTTCAATATACATGTATTGCATTAAGATCTACAGAAAAAAGGTAAAACCATGTTATTAACTAGTATTATTTAGAAATTATGAACTCCAATCCGAGTTGAAATGTCACGACCGTCACCGCGGACTGACCCATATACTAAAGTAACTTTTTTTGTCTATTTCACAGACCATGACCCCCTCCCCTATTGTAAATTTAGACTCGGGTCTCTTAGAAAAACGATACCTATTTAGATCTACAAAATTACACTAACATAAATTAATTTATATTTAATATTTTTCAATAATGCCATAACAATATAATACATATACAATATACATGTATGCATATAGGATGATATAATAATAATAAAATGAGATACTATAATACATATTTATTATGTATACATACATTTAAATGAAGAAATAAAGCTAAAACGGCTAAAACTTTTCTATATGTCAATATAATCACTACAAATAAAATTTATAATACATACCTGATATTTATATAAAATTCGATAATTTTTCAATAATTTTCTTCAATTTATAATTTATAATCTTCAATAATAATTATCATTTCTATTATTATAAATTATTTGTATTACGAGTATTATATTGCAAAATATTTTGACAAGACATAATTTAATGTTATTGTCGAAGCAAACCATGGTTACGAAATAATTTTGATTATGGAGTATATACATAATCATCTAGTAACCATGTTATTTTATTATATTAGATACATCAAAAAAGACCTTATAATAAAATAACATAGCTATAAAAATGATAAAAAAGTGCATTGTCACGGAGAATACACCATATTTGAAAATTTGACGAAAATCGTACGACGGGAAGTTCGTTAAAAAACGGTTCTAAGATTCGTGTTACGAGACATACATACTGACATACATGTGAAGTTAAGTAAAAGCTTGTAAAAATACACGCATTTTCAGAATTTTTTAATTAATATGTAAAACATTAATGTTGAAAAACAAAGTATGTCACCCTGTAGAAAAATTTATCTAGTTTATTACTGTATTTTTTTCTAGATGGTTTATTAATAATGGTCAGAGATTAACTTGATTTACAAAACCGTAATTTTGCCATAGTAATTATTTTAGCAATTCAAACAACAAGTTCTAGTCCAAGAGCTCGTGAACCCTCCGAGTAACCTTCGTCCTGTAAGGCTAGTAATTTTTTTAGTAGCGAGTCATAGCATACTAAGTACGAAAACCACGACCTGGCAGGCATCAGCCCTGCACATCATCAGACCTTATATTTGTAAAAGTGTGAATAAAATTAAAAAAAAAACTTGTCGCTGTAAACTTCAAATTTTTTAATATGATTTAGTTAATTTACTGTAAAGTATAAAAAAAATTGACAGGCGATTTCAACGAGCACAAGTACCTGACAGGTGAATCGAAAGGTGTGCATTATATGATTCATAATAAGGATTTAAACTCGAAATGAAAGATAATAAGCTACAAACTTGTATACATCTTTGTTTTGACATTTTATAAGTTGGCTCAAAAGTCACATAGTATCTCGTGTCCGCAAGTCAAGATATTCAAGGTCAAAGGTCACGAAGAAGGGTTTTTTGTAAATATATTGTTTTCTTTGCTCTAAATGACATTTTGAGTTATTAGAGAAGTTGTAGAGCATAAAATTCTCTACAAATTTGGTACTAAGCAATATTTTATACATTTAATTTTATCAGTCTTAAGGCTGTAATGAGATATTAACAACTTTATTTATAAGCTTCTAATGATTTTTTCGGACTTAGAGAATTATATTATTATACTCTATAATGATTAAGGGAGAACATATGAGTAGAAAAAAAAGTTTTTTTTTCGCTTGCTTTGAAGTTTGAAGTCTTAAGAATATTGTGTGTAAAATTCATATTTAAATTCCAAGAATTTTTGAAGTTGTGGGCCATTATTTATTAGGGAGTCGCCAAGCGCGTGACTTCTATAATAAACATTAAATACGATTAACTCGGAGTATCCTTTCTGAAGTCCGTTCCCAAAATATTTCAAAAACCGTTAGCCTAATTTGCTTCAAATTTTTACACAATATTTTCGGATAATTTTTCCCCTTCGCTACGTAAGAATTTTTTTTACTCAGTTATAATTTTTTTATTAAGCCAGAAGGTTCGGAAATTGTGGTTGAAAAATGAGTAGGTATACCGTTCAATCACGGTGAAAAAATTTGCAAAAAATCCTATGTAGCGGAGAACATCATATTTTAGAATCTCTTTATAATTTCTGTTTCGGACCAACCAACTGCCAGTAATCCTGGGAACTGTCTGTGTGTGTCTGTCTGACTGTCAAAACGGTGAAACTAACAATCTAACCATGGACTTCTTAGATACGCTATTCAAAATGAAAAAATAAAAATAAAATGCTGAAAATTATATACATGTTACCGGCAATGTATGAAATCCGACATTGTATAGAATTCCTATGTATTCTATACGCTAGGAAACCATCGATCCTGGCGCCGCCAAGTGGCAAAAATAAATAATTTTGGGTATCTGTCAAACCAATCTGTCATATAATTGAAAGGAAAAAATGGATAATTGCCGTTATATTATGTATGTTATATTAAAATTTGTATTGATAAGTATCAACCTTTGTATATTATTAGAGTTTGACCCCGAAATTTTCTTATTTTAAACCGACTTCTAAAAAAGAGGAGGTTATCAATTCAATCAATATATTTTGTTATGTATGTTCGAGCATAACTTCGACAAATATGCGCCTATTCGGTTGATTTTTGTTTGTTTGAAAGAGTATACTCCCGAGGTGGTCTCATATAAATTTTATCAGAATCTGACCATGGACTTCAAAAAAGGAGAGAGTTTTCTATTTTTTTATATATTTTTTATGTATTTTCGGGTATAACTACGACAAATATGCACCTATTCGGTTGATTTTTCTTTGTTTAAAAGAGTATACTATCGAGCTGATACCATATAAATTTCATTATAATCAAATATATGGTTTCAAAGATACGCCACTCGAAAGAAAAAAGAAAAAATCGTAATAGAGTTGATCGAAAATAGACAAATTTCGCGGGTCGAATCCTTATAATCCGCAAAGATTGATACTCTTCAATACAGATTTTAATATAACACACATGACTTTGTGTTTTAACCCCGTAATTTACTCATTGGGTAATATCGGACATTTGAAAATAAAAAATAAAAATTTGCTATGAAAAAATTTAGTAAAAATAAAAAATTAATGTTTTTATAGACCTTATATTACCCTTAAGTTTTACTGAAAATATCATCCAATTATATCAAACCATTAAGTAGAAAAAAAAGGTTTTAGATTTTCAAATTTTAATTAATTACAGCTAAAATAATTATTAAAATTAATTAAAACTTGGTCAAGTACTTCTTCATACATAGGTTTATAGATAAGAAAAAAAATTAACGAAATCGGAACTTGGGAACATTACTTTCGGCTGTCCTTTTTTAAAAGTAATATACCCAAAGTTGCTAACGCCGCTCACTAGGTGGCGACGTGTCGTTTTTGACAGATGGTTTCCTAGCGTATAGAATGCCTAAAAATCACCTGGCAATATATGAAATAAATTTAATTTAAAGCATTTCCTAGACATTGTATAGACTTGAAATATAAACATAATTAGGGTGAACCAATCAATTTTGTTTCAGGCACAGATATTGGCTTACTTTATGTAATAAAATATGTATTAAAATACTGATTATTTATCTTACTTTATTTATTTTATGTAATACTGACCTAATATGTTATTAAATGACTAAATAATATCTAATATATTTGTATGTTTTTTATTTTAACAATTATAAATCATACTTAACCCTGGACGGGTAGACGTCAAACTTTTGCGGGCAAGAGTAGACGTTCGTAAAATTGACTGCTACTATATAATTTTTGGTTTTCTAATGAATTTATGGCAAAAAAATATAAGCTTATTGTTAGTAATATAAGTTTACAGCGAATCGACAAACGAAAGAAAGTATCATTGGATCAAGCATTGAGACGATTGAAATCTTTTTCACATTCACAGCATATCCTTTTACGTACATACATATTTCGACTAAAATTTACGTAAGAGAATAGACCTTCGTGAAAGATACGATGTGACTTGTCGATCTATGGCTCTCTCTAGAAAAATAGCAAACACTGACACCTGTCCTTGGCAGAGGTTGAAGACGAACTATTAAACGAGGCATATCTTCCCGCTCGGCTCCCCACCCCATCTTGATTTCCCTGTAGAGGGCGTTGTGTAAATGTAGTCGTAATTATTACGAACGTCTACCCGTCCAGGGTTAATATTCGTCTGAACTAATAGTTTATTTTATTTATTATAACAATAAATAAAAATTATTTCATACTTTGCCTGAAATCATTCTATAGAATTCTTAGGAATTATAAAGAATACATACTTTGCCGGTAACATATATAGTAATTGTTAAATTTAACACTTTTTGAAACAATTTGAAGCGTCTCGTACCCCACTATTTTACTTTTTTTTCTGTACACATAACAAATTATAATATAAACTAGCCATATGACCCGGTGTTACCCGGGGATATTAAATTAAACTATATTTAACAGGATGACCAGTATTTCTTTGGAACAAATTTCCCTGACTTTTCCCGATTTTTCAGGAGAATTTTTACCGTTTTTCCCTGTTTTTATTTAAAAAATTTAGATTAAAAACCTAAAAAAAAGTCACTCTTTAAATATTTGCGAGAATTTGTGTGATTTTGCATTTTTATAAAAATTCTCTGACTTCCAACCAAATTCCCTGACTTTTCCCTGTATACCAAAATTCCCTGACTTTTCCCGGTTTTCCAGAAACTGGCCACCCTGTTTGACATACAATCATGTTATACTTAATATTTTTTTTAGTTAAATTATTTCTATATTCGAAAATAATATTTTCTAGGTTTTAGTAATAACTTGAAAGACAATCGGTGACAGAAGTAGCTAAATGTTAAAATTCATTAATATCTGTGCTTTAGATCAGTGGCGTAGATATGGGGGGGATGAAGGGGATCAATCCCTCCCCCATGAGTCCAATTTTTTTACTTTCGATCATATAAAAGATGATTTAATACTGTCATATCCCCCCCCCCCCCCCATGAGATTGATCGTGGTGTGTTATAAAGAAGGAAGTGTCTATTCGTCCGAATATCGGACGATTATTTTTTTTTTAAATAATACGATTGTCGTATGAATAACTATTATTTATTTGTCCGACAATTTTTTTTTGCAATACGCTGCCTAAACCGTTGAATATAGACCAAAATAATGTATTAAAGAATTGTGTAGAATCAAAAGTGCTACAATAAAGTCCACGACACCATATGTCTAACTTTTATATTTAAACTACAATGACTGCTTTTATGTTACAAAGAAAACAGAATTCCGTAGTCCACGCGATCGAAGCCGCTTGTGCCAAGCTAGTACATGTATAAATAAACAAATAAACAATTAATTTATAATCAAATAAATAATAGCATATTAAAATATTTGACAGCAGTCATTATATTAATTGAGATTAATTATTATATTGTAATAATTCAATGGGTAATTATAAATTATTAAAATAGATAAAATATATTTTATAATAATAATAAAGTTTTCTGTTCAGATTCAGATTCAGAAATAAATTCTGATATTGATACTGTATGCGAGGCAAGAAAATTTTTTATCAAATGTAATTGTTAAACCTGCATTAAAACGTCGAGGTCGACCTAAAGGAACTGATAGTATTGTCATAGGATTAACTAAAAAACATAAATACAGTAAACAAAATTCAAAGATTCAAAAAATTATAGAAGAAAAAAAATTCAGATGAATGGGAATGCAAAAAATGTAAATTAGATTTGAATAAAACAGTAGATACTAGTGAAATAAGTGACAAAAAAAGCAAATATAAAATATCCATAGGGTGTGACTATTGTTTAGAATGGTTTCATCTAAAGTGTGCTGGTTTAAAAAAAAGGCCAAAAAGTAAATTATGGATGTGTAAATACTGCAGATGTGATAACTAACCGATATTTTTGAATCTAAGAAAATATTTTTCGTTGATTTTATGTTACTATATTATATATTATGTTACTAAATTATATATTAAATATAGAATTTTTTTTTAATTTTGTAATATTTTTTTAAATAAGACAAATCCTAAAAATTGTGAAATGTCTCCTAACTTTATTCTCATGGGGAAGAGAATTTATTTTTAAAGTTGTCGGACAAATAAATAATAGTATTCATCCGATTATCGTATTAATAAAAATAAAAATAATCATCCGACTATCGGACGATTATTTTTATTTTTATTAATACGACAATCGTATGGATAGCAACAGCCTATAAAGAAATACGAATGAACGACTAAAAAAAAAAAGATATTAAAAATTGCCAATGACTAAAAAAAATTCAAAAGGTCTTCATCCCCCCCCCTCCTCTCCCATCGCAAAAAGCTATCTACGCCACTGCTTTAGATTTTACATAGAAGTTATAAATCTCACAAATTATTGTTAGTCGTTGACTTTTTTTTTGTACAACTAATATTATTATTAGTAATGAATAAAATAAAAAAAACTTTATATATAATAAAAACAAAAAATTTTAAAAATGCAAAATATATAAAAGAAATTAAATATAATGCTATCTCACATACGATATGTAAAAAATAGATGAGGCAAATACAGTATGTGCATGCAATTGGCTATTTGGAAATATCACTAACCTAGCGTTAACTAACTTACCTTAACTTAACAACCTAACTTAATTTGGTATATATCCAGTATGTGCAAATACCAATACAAATTACATACTGTAAGTGCAAATAGCCACTTTTGTAAAAAAATATAATTATGCATTGTCAGCATTAACCCTTTCACTGCGCAATACGCTTGTGAGATTTCGTGATCGTTGTGTGCACGTATTTTGATGATTGTAAGTTTATTCGTGAGAAACAGTTAACAGTTTTCGGTCCTGTGTATATTCAGTTTATTATATAATAAAAATGTGTATAACGTGACTCAAAAGTAAGTAAACACAGGGCAAATAGTCGTGTTAAGCGTATGGGACACATTTTAATTTTACGAATATATACTGTTTGAGCAGCGAAAGGGTTAAGGTCCTCTCAAACCAGAGCGTTACAGGTAGCGATAGTGCTACTACGATATTTAATAACATAAGAGATATTTCGGTATTGCAGCGATATAATTAAATGTTGACCACCGTGTACCGTAAACCGTCTACAAAAATATGCATAGAAAAGTTGATAGATTTGGTGAAATTGTATATTCAATTTATTTGATCTGAATAATTCAGATTATAAAAAGGTCAGAATGAAACATAAAATATGACAGGAAATAAGAAAAGCACTTTATGAATCAATTTTCTCTTTTTTTGTATTTAAAGTATTTATCAATCATATTGTTTAAGTCAGGGACTTACACCTGAATTTATTTATGGTATATGTTCACGCTGTTCATGGTATAAAATAACCATTATTTATTTAGAAAATTTGGTACTTAAGGACAAAATACGTATTAGTGTTATAAACGCTAATGTCTAATATCAAAGTTACCCGATCATATAGTAGGTACTGTCGTCAACCTCATACTTGAGCATTTTTTTACTCTGTAATCGGAAAACTTGTTATTGTTTACAATTATTAATAACATGCACACAAACGTGTCAAACTTTCCCATTTTCTATCCATATAGTGTATACGTTAGTGTATTTTAAACAAAATAAAAATTCAGAAGGTGGTAAACAATCATACAATAATGAGATTAGGAGTCGGACAATAATGATGAACAGCCAGTAACAATGTTCCACTGTATTCATAAATTAAAAATATTCCAAATAACCTACTACAAACCTTTAGTTGCAGGAAGATTAGCTTGAGCGCAAACCAAAAGTAAAATTAAATCCAATATCTAATAGGTGCGTATTGTCTTATACATATTTAAGTAAATGTGATATGTACATTGATGCCTCGCACAACGAACGCTTCGCATAACGAACGCTGCACTGCGCACAACGAACAATCTGTTCGTTCATTACGCGACTCACACAAAGAACTTCGCTTCACTCAACGAACTGCATCGTATTTCATATTGCCGGCCAAACGCTCATATTACAAATATTTAATCTTAGCTATCGTATACTTCAAATTTGACATTACTTCGGAAACCAAGTTCATATATGAAAGAAAGCCTATAGATGGAAATTACTTTTTTATAATACCTAATGGAATAAATCTTTTAAATATATTGAATAACATTATGCACTTACATGATTTGGAATAACATTTTATGAATATTAGTAGAAATAATTTCATTTTTGGTTTTTCTGCTCATGTATTTCAAAAACTTATAACAATCAATTCCTCTATGTATGTAAATATATTGATATTTTCAATTCACATTTCTCATAATTTGAATACTTGACATTAATAGTTCTGAAATTGAATACTTTTTTCAAAAACTGTTTGTCGTATAAAATATTACATATTACAAACCTGCAATATGGGTTTTTGTATTATTTATTAGTTCCATGTCTACTTTATTTAATTAAAAACCTTATTCGTACAGTTATTCTAGTTTTTTTCAAAATTATAATATTTAAAAGCATTTTTTCAATTTACAGTTACAATTATTGACAGCTGATTTTGCAATATTATTGCAACAATAACATTTATAACATATTGTATTTCTTAATAATCGTACGTACAAAAATTTGAACTGTGTTGATATATATTAACAATTATCTTAGTTAAATCGTTTACATGTTTTTGTATTTGTAATATTTGAATAGAATATTAGCTACATATTTAAAACTACATAATAGAAAATACCACAAACGTCAGTTTTAATCTGAAACTATTTTACTAACCTTAATGTCGATTATAACAGTTTAAAATAATTTATAATATTTTTTTAGTAGTTATTTTATCTTGTATTTCTTTACTATGTGATTCAAAACAGTAAATTAAAAATGGCGACCTGCCAAAAAATTTTCAAATACGAATCAATAAAAATATATGTTTCCATGGTAACAAAATATGAAATTAATTAAATAGACGAATTAAACGGATTTTATGTAAACATGGGGCGTTTATTTATTTATTATGCCCCCGTTAATGGATCTTTTTCAAAAATCAAACACTGGTTTATGGTTGTCAATTAAACGAAGCATTTGATAAAAAATAAATAAATCTAATATCGATTTTCCTTCTAATAGTAATTCATCTCAAAAGTTGGGGCCCCCCTTAAAGGCCCTTTTAAAAAAAGGCAAACATTTGATCTGTACATTGTATCACCCAAAGAAAACGAAAAAAATAATTAAAAAAATCTGACGTTTTATTTGAAAAATTTGGGGGCCCTATCTACCCCATTTTTGAACTTATCCAAAAAAGGCCCACTAGTTGTCCTAATAATCACACTTTGAGTCTGTATGCCAAATTTCAACTTTCTGCGATGAGTGGAAATGCTCTAAATCTTGATAGGTGAGTGAGTGAGTGAGGGCACTTACTTATATATAGTAGATAATTATAATACATATCGTATTAAACAGAACGAACACAGATACTAATTACTACTGCAATAACTTCATTATAATTTCTCATAGAACCCCTAACCATGTCTCGCGAAACCCAAAAGCTCCGAGGAACCCGGTCGAGAAATACTGATCTAGAAGGTAACACAGATCATAAACAAATTTTAAACAAATTACATAATTTTAAAATTTCTTATACAGGGTGTCCCATTTTAATCTATCACCCCACTAATTTTTTTTATCTATCAATTAAATAAAAAAGTGTTTTGTTTTGAGGGGAACCCAAAATGGCGTTATTAATTTTTGATTTTTTGGACGTCTTTATGGTCAAATAGGACTAGCATTTTTTTTTCAAATGGAAACCTATATTTTTTATTATGGTATCTTATTGTTTGAGAAAAAACAAGCAGCTTTTGTTTTAAATAATTTTTTGTATGACTTCAATTTTTTTTAATATTATACAAAATAATTTTAGATTTTCACTAATTTTTTACTCGAATCCCATTAACTTTAGAGGAAATATGTATAAAGCAAAAAATGTTTATTTTAATCTGATACCAATGATTTCAGATTTTTTTAAATTATTTTTTTTTTGCTTTTATATTTTGAAGAGAAAAAATTAAAAAAAAAATTCTGATATAATTTTTCTTAGTTATATCAAAATAAAATAAACATATTTGTTTTTTACACTTTTCCTCTAAAGTTAATGGGATTGGAGTAAAAAATTAATGAAAATCTAAAATCTAAAATTATTTTGTTTAATATTAAAAAAAATTACATACAAAAAATTATTTAAAACAAAAGCTGCTTGTTTTTTCTCAAACAATAAGATACCATAATAAAAAATATAGGTTTCCATTTGAAACAAAAATGTTGGCCCTATTTGCCCATAAAGTCAAAAATTAATAACGCCATTTTGGGTCCCCCTCAAAACCAAACAACTTTTACTTGAAACATTTATTAATTTAATTGATAGATAAAAAAAAATTAGGGGGGGTGACAGATTAAAATGGGACAGCCCTGTATATAAATGTATTTATATATTTTCTTTGACACGAGTTAACGTGCGTTAGTTTATAAATTATTAATTTCGAAAACTATCCACGCAATATTTTAATTTATTCAATTAACTTCAGTAATGAAAAACATTTTTTTATAATTTTTTGATGGTAAATTCTGCGAAATCATAAAATATGTACCTACTATGATGTATAAATTTTATCTGTTTGAATCTCTTTGAAGTCTTGGCATCTTAGGACGCCGCTCCGACCGCGCTGGCCGCTCCGGCCGCCAGACACGCAATAATTTTAACCTTGAAAATAATATACACACATCAGTATTGCGTGTCTGGCGGACGGTGCGGCGTCCTAAGATGCCAAGACTTGAACCTTTGGAAGGTTATTCAACAGTTCCTCTACCCCCCCCCCCTTCCTATCTACCTCCTATTGTTTGTATTTAAATCAATCATATCAGAACTGAAGCTTTATATAAAGTACTTATAATGGATGTTTGCAGGTTGAGTACATATACAATTTTTTTTGCAATTTTCTTGGAAAATAATTATACAAAATATAAACTTTTTTAATACATATTTAAACAAAATTAAGTGTTTTAACATTGATTTAATAAATACTTTTCTTTGTTTTCTGTATTTGATCATCTTGTTTTGAAAAAGTAAAATTTTAAATTATAAAGTCATTAAAATTAGATCAATCAATTATTTACTTAAAATTTTATGTATTTTTTATTATCTCACATTAATTTTAATTAAAAAAATAAATAGAATGGAATGGAGTACAATTGCGTGAGTAGTTTTTGCTCACAAATATTTTTTTTTACTCTCGTACGACTAAAGAAATAATAAACTAGCTGTCGGATCCAATTTTACCCGGGGATATAAAATTAAACTATATAACGTATAATGCTGTGGGGTGCGATCTTTTAGGTCCACACAATCAACTTCCCAACATGGTATGACTAACAATATTTGAATACTGATTACTTATTGTTTCCATAATTAATATTACTATGTTATAGTTTGTACATATTTTTTTTAATATGTATACGAAAAATTTTAATGGAATTTATCAGAAATAAAACTCACCCTTTGTATTATGAATATTAGTTTTCTAATATCCTAATAATGTCAATAATATAATGCACATTTTTAGAAAAACTAATCTGACAGTTTGAATTTTGAATTGTGTTGTTTCCAAGGCAACATGAATTATTAGATGTATTTATTAATATGAAATTCAAATTTTGATGGTGGTTTTCATCCCTTTAATGGCTGTTTGGACCCATATAAAAAATAAATACTGAAATACACGTTTCATTATTTGTATTGTATAGTATTTATTCTAAGTTCCGACTAAATTCGATCAAGAAAAAAAAATTAAAAAAAACATATTCACGTCAAGACGCTTCGATTAGCACCCCAACGAAGTCAATAGCATTTTTTGTTCGCGAGATTTCGTCCCGGAAAAAAATGACACGTACGTACGTACGTGTCATTTTTTACGTACGTACGTACATACACACACACACAGACATTTTTCTGAAAATAGTGTCAATATACTCTAATGCCCTTTAAACATGAAAATATGTTAAAATTTTTGATTTCGATTTTCGGACCAATTACAATAACTTCCTATTGGGAAGTTAATAAAAATACAGATATAGAAAAAACTTCGGTTTTATTTTATTGACTCTTACTTGGAATTTAAATATGAAACTTACACACAATATTCTTAAGAATTTTAAAGCAAGCGAAAAAAAACTGTCCAAAAAATTTATTTTCTACCCATATGTTATCCCTTAATGATTATATTAATATATTTTATTTTGATTCACGATCACGCGCACGCTCACGATTCAATATTTCGAAATCACTCACGCCTAACTTGAAAAATGTACCACTCGTATTTAGCTCTAATAACAATTGATAGTTTAGCAAATAAATCTTCATTAATTTACTAACCCTGTATAACAAGCCCTGTTACAACGAACACCATTATCAAACACATACCATAGATAAAACAAACGTTATATACCCACCATATGTCACTTATTTGTTCTGTTATGTACATACAAACGTACGCACACACGCACATATTTGAATGTAGGGGAGAGTGGCTATGAAAGAGATGTTTTGAAGGAGCCTCCTTATATTTTAAGTAACTGAACATAGGTACAAATACTACCGTGACTGCTATATTTCTGCGCGAAATTTAAATTCACCAATGAACGTAAAAGTAGCATGGGATGGGGACGAGGATGGATTTAGATATGTTTATCTGCATTCTTGCTTTAGTTATAAAGGTAAATTCGGGCAAAATATTCAACTATTAAAATAAAAATGTCGACATTCAACCATAATGACGGGGGTAGACAGGTTGTGTATTTTTTAATATTTTTATCTGTATGGCTGTTTAAGTTATAATGGTGGAGTCGGACAAAATAATATGCAATAAAAAAGATTCCGATATATTATAAAAAGAAGATCCGAAATATTTACGATTTTTTATATGTAATGAAAAAAAATCAATATAAAAAAATGTAATATGTCATCCCCTATCACGTATCTCCATATGTAATTAGTTTCGAAATTTACGCGAGCGAAGCCGCGGGAATACGCTAGTAGGTATATAAATGAGATAATGAGAGAGCCGTGACATTTTTATAGATACTTTTTATTAAAACAACATTTTTTATATTAATTTTGTCCAAAATAAATAAATATACTTGACATAGAAATTATTTTTATTTCATTAACGTTTGATTGAATTATTTTTTTTATATTTGAAAAAGAGTGTCTTTGATGGCCACTCTCCCCTACAAGTTAGTGAAGCAAGTGCACATGCATTCGAATTATTATTTGCACAAAAGGAAATGTTTAAGATATTTAGGACGTGTTTCATTAACCTAGATTGTTGAAACCTTTGTACTTATATTAAAGTGGTTGTACCGACCCTCATCTTTGTTGTATTTATTATTTGTTTTTTGACAACTTTAATATACAAGTATAATATACAGGGTGATTCAGCACTGTCGTGCCAAACTTGAACACTACATTGAAAAAAATATTTTAAGCAAAAAACTCCCAATAAACATGTGTCCGGAAATTATTCCTTAGGGAACTACAGGCTTCTAAAGATTTTACTAAAAATGAGTTTTAATTTAATATCTAGAGAACCCGTTGTGATAGAATTATGAAATTTAGTATTTGGTTTAGTAATAATATGTGTTATCGATTTCTAATATTAACCAATTATATTTTAGACCAGGGCTGTATGGGGCCAGTGGGCCCATCGATTTTGATCTAGTAATTGTTTGTTCCTTAATTTTTTTCCTGAGTTGGTACTTTTATAAGATTATATGACACAAAATACACAAAAACATACTTTGCTTGTTTATAATAGGATAAACCATTTTTGAGAAATATCGATGGAAAAAAAGCATACAGAATTAACCTTAATACGGATGCTTGAAATTATAAAAAATAAATTTATATTCTTTTTCTATAATTAAAGGTAATAATAAAGTTCATATAAATAAACCTCCTATATGAATCCTCTAAGATCTATAGCCAGTTCTATTACTGTTACATGTACTTTATTACATGACTAAAAAACAAACTAAAAATGGCTATTTGTTGATATGGATGCATTTTCGGAAGTATATTTATATCAACTTTTTGTTTTATTTTTTATCATGAAATAAGAATATAAATTTATTTTTTATAATTTCAAACATCCGTATTAAGGTTAATTCTGCATGCTTTCTTTTCCGTCGATATTTCTCGAAAACGGTTTATCCTATGATAAACAAGCAAATTATGTTTTTGTGTATTTTGTGTCATATAATCTTATAAAAGTATCAACTCAGGACAAAAATGAAGGAACAAACAATTACAAGATCAAAATCGAAGGGCCCACTGGCCCCATACAAATATAATTGGTTAATATTAGATATCGATAACACATATTATTACTAAACCAAATACTAAATTTCATAATTCTATCACAATGGGTTCTCTAGATATTAAATTAAAACTCATTTTTAGAAAAATCTTTGGAGGCCTGTACATCTCTAATTGTAAGGAAAAATTTCCGGACACATGTTTATTGGAAGTTTTTTGCTTAAAATATTTTTCTCAATCTACTGTTCAAGTTTGGCACGACAGTGCTGAATCAACCTGTATATCAAAGTACATGGGAAAAAGGAAATCAAAAGAATTTCAACTTTTCCCTGTACATCTCGGATAGGAAGCAACAACTTTTCATTATACAATATATGTATTATGTATTTTACTCTTTGCAACCATTATAATATAATTTTAGGCTCTAATATTTGCAGTTTATCCATCAATTTATGTTGAGTATCGGTAAACATTATTAAACAATTTCAGACTGTAAAAAAATTATAATGATAGGTTGTCGCTTATTATCCGGGATGTACAAAAAAAATGCAATTCTTCGGGTTTTTGTTTCGTGTATGCTGATCAAAAGTTGTAATTATGCAGCCCTTGAAAAATCCATCATTTCCGCTCTAGGGGGCGTCCTAATATTTTTTGTTTATTAAAAAAAATTCTTCTAAAGGAACAACCATCGAAACTATACAAAAAATTTGGCAGAGGAAAAAAGTGGTAGACTGGGCATAATTAAGCCACACAAGAAGTTATAGAGGGATATTACCTATTCAATGACTTCATATTAGTCGGAGAGCTGATCGCCACCTCGACTAATACATAAGCTAATTTTTTTTATATCGTTTATTTAATGATAGTAAAGTATGAAAACCTACGTTTGCCGGGGCTAGCGCGGTTGCATAAAACCGGAAACGGATGTTTACTAGAGAAAAAATTATTTTTTTCGATTTATTTTTTAAACGGTAGGTATTAGAAAAAAAATATTTGAGATACAAGTTCAATATTATTATCTATAATTTTTGTTCTAATAATTATTAGAACAAATTATAATTTTAATTTATAATATAATAATATAATTATTATAATAATAATATCATCATAGGCGTGACGTCTTCGACATCATCATCATCATCATGATTATTGTTATAATCATTTCATTATCGTTATAATAAATCATCATAATTATTATTATTAATATGTGATATTATTATCGCTCAAACGTATACAGGGTGATTCAGCACTGTCGTGCCAAACTTAAACCGTAGATTAAGAAAAATATTTTAAGCAAAAAACTTCTAATGAACATGTGTCCGGAAATTTTTCGTGAGGGAACTACAGGCCTCCAAAGATTTTACTAATAATGAGTTTTTATTTAATATCTAGAGAACCCTTTGGGATAAAATTATGAAATTTGGTATTCTGTTTAGTATTAATAAGTGTTATCGATTACTCATATTAACTAGTTATAATTTAGACTAGAGATGTATGGGGTTAGTGGGCCCATGGATTTTAATCTAGTATTTTTTGTTCTTTAATATTTTTATAAAGTTGGGCATTTATTTAAGGTTATATGATACAAAATACACAAAAACATACTTTACTTATTTGTCATAGGATAAACCGTTTTCGAGGAATATCGATGGAAAAGAAATCATGCAGAATTTAACTTAATACGGATGCTTCAAATTACAAAAAATAAATTTATATTCTTGTTCTATGATAAAAACTAAGACAAAAAGTTAACATAAGTATACTTCAAAAAATGCATCCTTATCAACAAATAGCGATTTTTAGTTTCGTTTTTTAGTCAAATTATTAATGTACATAATACAGTATTACAACTGGCTATAGATCTTAGAGGATTCATATTAGGAGGTTTTCTTTATATGAACTTTTTTTCCTACCTTTAATCATAGAACAAGAATATAAATTTATTTTTTGTAATTTGGAGCATCCGTATTAAGTTAAATTCTGCATGCTTTCTTTTCTATCGATATTACTCGAAAACGGTTTATCCTATGACAAATTAGCAAAGTATATTTTTACGTATTTTGTGTCATATAACATTAAATAAGTACCTAACTTTATAAAAAAATTAAAGAACAAAAAATACTAGATAAAAATTGATGGGCCCACAGGCCCCATACATCCCCGGTCTAAATTATAATTGTTTAATATGAGAAATCGATAACACTTATTATTACTAAACAGAATACCAAATTTCATAATTTTATCACAAAGGGTTATCTAGATATTAAATAAAAACTCATTTTGATGAAAATCTTTGGTGGGCTGTAGTTCCCTAACCAAAAATTTCCGGACACATGTTTATTGGAAGTTTTTTGCTTAAAATATTTTTCTCAATCTATGGTTTAAGTTTGGCACGACAGTGCTGAATCACCCTGTATATGTCATACATTGATTTCCAAATAGTTTACAATTATAATTTAAAAAAAAAAAACATTATTTCCTTCCAATTATTAGAACAAAAATTATAGATAATAATATTCTCTACAACTTGTATCTCAAACATTTTTTTTCTAATACCTACCGTTTAAAAAATAAATCGAAAAATTTAATTTTCTTAGAAAACCGATTATTTCCTTAAAATAAATTTGGGGGGGGGGAATGGATAGAACATAAATTATAGATGAAAGTACCTTCTACAACTTTGATTAAAAACATTTTTTTCTATTGTGCACCGTTTCAAAAATAATTCAAAAAATTCGAAAATTTATCTAGTATCCTGTTTCCGGTTTTATGCAACCGGGCTAGCCCCGGCAGACGTAGGTTTTCATACTTTACTATCATTTAATAAACGATATAAAAAAAATTAGCTTTGTAACGAGCACCTTAGTCGAGGTGGCGATGAGCTCTTGGACTATATGTACCTGGCCCCTAGACTATTTATAAGCATTTGAAAATAATTTTTTCCATAAAAATTAATTATGATTTACGTTCTTTTTTTATTTTTAAAAATGAAAAATAAAGGTTCTCACAATGCAGTTTATTTATGTTCATGGTTTTTATCGTTCTTTTCTGTTTCAAAAATATTTGTGCGTTTATTAAATTTCTTGATAAATTCATTGAATTATAACAATTTAACGTCTTTCATAATTAATAATTTAATTATTGTGTTAAAATACATGGAATTTATGAAGGTTTTTAAGGCTGGTTTACACGCAACGATAAATCGTAACAATTTATCGTAACGAACGAATCGTTACGATTTATCGTAGCGTGTAAACAGGACATTGTAGCGATTTATTGGAATTGGAATTGGATTGGATGATTGTTGCCGGCCGGCATCAATTTCTGTAAAACGTAACGACAAGTTGGAACGTGTAAACAAGTAGCAGCCATTCATTGCTACGATTTGACTCAGTTTGCATTAGCTGTTCACGGGAAAGGTTATTAACAACTCAACATAAGTCTTTTCATACATTCTTAAATAATTCCGCCAGTGATTGGGTTCATTTCGCAATTTTTTCAATAATTTTATATGAGAAAATACCCTTTTCTTCAGCAACCACTGGCGGCTCCACTTTCTTCTAGGTCTTCGTGACCTTTTCCCTTTTCTTGCTAAACAAACGATCACAAGAGTACTTCCTCCATCACAAAAACTGACTGAGTATACCGCGGTCGACAATGAATATTGGACAAGAAATCGTTGCATGTAAACAGTACACACTCTTTCGATTTATTGTAACAATGTATCGTAACGATCGAATTGTTACGATTTATCGTAGCGTGTAAACCAGCCTTTATATATATAGAAGTAAGTATACATAAATATTTTAAAAAATGTTTATTATTCTTACGCATTACGTATCTTGAATGAATTCCTGGTATCTACATTTATAAATCTAGCTGTCTGTCGTTTGAAGTTTAATTAATTACCTTAATTACGATCCTTATTTACTCATGACACTAATTTTATGAATGCACAAAATACTTACTCGTTCATGTAAATAAAACAAAATTTTATCTGAAAATGTATTAATAAATATATTATAACCTTTTTTACGTCCCACTTCTTATTTACACCAATATACAGGATGATTTACAACGTATTATAAAACATTAAGAGTGGATCGACGATGTTATTTTAACCCTTAGCTGTTTAAATTTTATAAGGTTTTTAATTTTTTAAATATATTAAATATTATAGGTTTATATTTTTAAATAACCGATTGGAATGCATTCCGTATCGCTCGAAGATAATACAGCCTACAATTGTGTCCAGTGTATAATTGGTCATAGGCAGGCTAACACAACCTAAACATAACAAATAACAAACTTAAAAAAAAAACAATAAATAAATAAAAATAAAACGGGCAAGTGCGTGTTGGGCACGCACATGATAGGGTTCCGTAGTCATTCTCACTACGATTTATAAAAAGTATTTTTCAAAATTTTCGTGACTGAAAGGTTAAAATCAAAAAGTCATTTGACTTTTATTATTGCATTTTAGGAGACCTATCAAATGACACCCCACTCAATGGGGTAAATGAAAAAAATGTGAGTTCATTTTTCAATCTATGAAAAGGGGGTCCAAAATATTTTTGACAATGTTCGTTATAATTTTCAGTGAAAGTACTAATTAAAAGCTACATTGTGAATTTTTTTCAGATTTTTTGAATCGATAGTTTAGAAAATAGAGGGGGGGGGGACGCTCTGACAGCGACATTAAAAAGCAAATATATCGCGACTGAAGGGTTAAAAACAAAAAGTTATTTGACGTTTTTTATTGCATTTTAGGAGACCTATCAAATGATACCCCACTCAATAGAGTAAGATGGGAAAAAAATGTAAGTTCAATTTTCAGTCTATGAAAGGGGGGTCCAAAATATTTTTGACAATGTTCGTTATAATTTTCGGTGAAATTACTAATTAAAATCTACGTTCTGGAATTTTTTCAGATTTTTTTAATTGATAGTTTAGAAAATAGTGGGCGGGACGCTTTATTAATGTCTTTGGAGAGAAAACACATCGTGATAGAAGGGTTAAAATTAAAAATTTCTGTTACATTTTTTGTTGCATTTTAGGAGACCTTTCTAACGACACCCCACTCAATGGTGTAGGTGATTTTTTTTTTTAAACACTTTTCATTTTATGAAAGGGGGGTCTAAAAAATTTGTATTTTCAAAAACCTTATCATTTCTGTTTTTGGGTCATCAATCTACGACCGTATACCAAATTCATCTTATTATGACAAAATTTTTCAGGACGGACGGACGGACATGGAGAAACTATAAGGGTTCCTAGTTTTCTATGGAACCCTAATAAAAGACAAAGTAAACAAGTACCTAATAACAAATGCTCAGGTAAATAAATCTAACAAAAACATAACTAAACAATATCAATACTATATTCAAAATAAAAATAAAAATAGTTTAGCATAGTCGTGGCTGTACGGGGCCCACCCTAACGCCAAAACTGAAGAAAAAAAGATGATACAGGAATTTTATTGAATTAAATCGAGTAACTAGTTAGCATTTTAGTGTCTGGGGTACGAGGTGACTCCAGTGTGGCAGGTATGTTATTCTGGAGAAGTGGAGCAGCTAAGGGTTAAACAAATGAATGTGTGCCTGAAATTGCTTCTTGAAGGAGCTATAGCCCTTCAAAAATGATTAGTTTTTAGTTATATTTTAGAATATGTATAAGAATTGCTACAGTTTATATGTATAATATTCAAATAAACAAATTAATATCTGGAAAACCCATTGTGATAAAGTTATAAATTTTAGTAATCAGTTTAAAACTAATAAATTTCATCAATTTTCAGTATCAACCCATAATTATTGGTTATTGTACATCGAGCCTAAATTTTAATACTTTGCACTTAAAATTTATAGTGAACATAGGTTTTAATCCTTTTTTAGGGTTCCGTAGAAAACTAGGAACCCTTATAGTTTCTCCATGTCCGTCCGTCCGTCCGTCCGTCCGTCTTCAAAAATTTTGAGATAATAACATGAAATTTGGTATACGGTCGTAGATTGACGACCCAAAAACAGAAATGATAAGATTTTTGAAAATAAAAATTTTTTAGACCCCCCTTTCATAAAATGAAAAGTGTTTTCAAAAAAAAATTTTCACCTACACCATTGAGTGTGGTGTCGTTAGAAAGGTCTCCTTAAATGCAATAAAAAATGTATTAGAACTTTTTGATTTTAACCCTTTAATCACGATGTATTTGCTCTCCAAAGTCATTAAAAAAGCGTCCCCCCCCCCTCTATTTTCTAAACTATCAATTTAAAAAATCTGAAAAAATTCCAGAATGTAGCTTTTATTTAGTACTTTCACTGAAAATTATAACGAACATTGTCAAAAATATTTTGGACCCCCCTTTCATAGACTGAAAATTGAACTTACATTTTTTTCCCCACTTACCCTATTGAGTGGGGTGTCATTTAATAGGTCTCGTAAAATGCAATTAAAAACGTCAAATAACTTTTTGATTTTAACCCTTCAGTCGCGATATATTTGCTTTTTAATATCGCTGTCAGAGCGTCCCCCCCCTCTATTTTCTAAACTATCGATTCAAAAAATCTGAAAGAAATCAGAATGTAGCTTTTAATTAGTACTTTCACTGAAAATTATAACGAACATTGTCAAAAATATTTTGGACCCCCTTTTCATAGATTGAAAAGTGAACTCACATTTTTTTCATTTACCCCATTGAGTGGGGTGTCATTTGATAGGTCTCCTAAAATGCAATAATAAAAGTCAAATGACTTTTTGATTTTAACCCTTCGGTCACGAAAATTTTGAAAAAAATATTTTTTTTATAAATCGTAGTGAGAATGACTACGGAACCCTATCATGTGCGTGCCCAACAAGCACTTGCCCGTTTTATTTAATGCATAAGGCAAAGATTCAATCGTTTTAAGATATGGAAAAACACAAAAAATTACATTAAAAATATCAAATTTATTGGGACGAAAGAAGATTGGTTAGTTTTTACGTTAGGTTAAAATATAGAAAATCACATTAAAAATATTAAATCTATTTGGACCAAAGGAAGGAGGTTAGTAGGTAGGTTAGGTAAAAATATAGACAATCACAATAAATACATAATAATAATAATAATAATAATAATAATAAACCATTATTTCCCTAGTATATACATAAGTATGTGGAAATAGTCAGGTAAAAAAAAAATATACATATTAAGTGTTATGAGACAAAAATCATCTAATTTATAATAACATTTTGAAGTTAAATAATTTTTCAGATGCGTTTTGAATAGTTTTAGTGGCAAGTTTTTAATTTCAGAGGGAATGCAGTTAAATATTTTAATAATGTAGTTAATATTTTTATATATGACTGTTAAACTTGTAGGTTTTTGCTTTAGTGTATGTTTGAATCGTGTGTTATATTCATGATCATTATGAAATAGTTTGACAATGTTATTATTTTGTTTTAGGAACACTGCACATTCATAAATGTACAAGCCCGTAAGCGTTAGAATTTGGAATTTTTTAAAAAGTTCAACACAACTGTCCCACATAAAAAATATGTGGTTTTTAAATCTGACAGGTCCAAATTTAGGTCATGTGCAAAGTATTATTTTTTTAGTGCAAAGTATTTATTTTTAGTGGAAATTATTTATTTAAAGTGATGTAATTTGTTTAAAGTTGAATAATTAATTTTCCGTGCAGTATACCGTGTGTCCCAGATAACTTTTCCAGCTTGGGGATCTCAGTATCTATAAGAGATACAGGTTTGGTTAAATCAGATGAATTATTTGTTAGAAAGGGGTGAGTATTACTACACAAAAAAATATTCATAATTCTTTGTGGTTCAGGCGGTATACCCAAAAAACTGAAAATTCGGAATTTCTTTAAATGGCTATAACTTTTTTGTCAAAGTAGATACGTTTTTTTTGTAGACGATTTCTCAAAGCACTTTTTTGTGTAGAATCGATTGGTGTATTTAGATTTTTTATATCATTTTTAGTTTCCGAGTTTTGAGCCCTAACTTTAGTTTTTCTTATGGGCTACCAAGTTGGCTATGACATATTTGAACGTGTTTTTTACTCTACTTTGCAACGATATGTCACTTGTCACATTTATTTTCGAAAATAAGTCGATGTACTAAATGTCAGTGATATTTATCAAGTATTTTATTACAGACATTTAAGTGAGCCATGAAAAACAAAAATAGTAAACAAAAATCACAAAAGCAACAATCAAAATAACAAATGACTATTAAAAAACAATTAACTATTTAAAAAAATACATCATAATTTTTTTTCGACAATAAATATGACGTGTGACATATCGTTGTAAAGTAGAGTAAAAAACACGTTCAAATATGTCATAGCCAACTTAGTGGCCCATAAGAAAAACTAAACTTAGGGCTCATAACTCGGAAACTAAAAGTTATATAAAAAATCTAAATACACCAATCGATTCTACACAAAAAAGTGCTTTAAGAAACCGACTACAAAAAATACCTATCTACTTTGACAAAAAACTTATAGCCATTTAAAGAAATTCCGAATTTTCAGTTTTTTGGGTATACCGCCTGAACCACAAAGACTTATGAATATTTTTTGTGTAGTAATACTCACCCATTTCTTACAAATAATTCATCTGATTTAACCAAACCTGTATCTCTTACAGATACTGAGATCCCCATGCTGGAAAAGTTATCTGGGACACCCGGTATTTGTTATAAGTTAATACACCAGCGATTTTAAAATACACGTGGGGAATTGCTAATTTTTAATAACTTACATTTAAAAACGGTGCAAGTAAGTGCTATCACTTACAATTAGTACTATAGTATTTGTGACAGCTCTAGTAATATAGTAGTATTAAAAAAAATTACTCTCTTCTAAATACAGATCTCTTATAAATTATAGGCAATTTTTTTCTGAAATAAATAATATAATTTAACTTATTGTTAGAATCGGATACATATTCGTTTGCCCTGCTTTTGAATACAGATATGAATCTATTTTTTGTATTATTTAACAGGGCCGGCAGAAGATTAAATTCTTTTTTTTTCAAATTTCGCAACGTTAAATTGCTATTTTTTACTGGCATTTTATCTAAATTCTACTACAACATATCTAATTCATTCTTTAGTAAAACTATAGCTAATCAACTTGATATACTGGGTGGTCTAATTATATTGAGACAAGCAAATATATCGAAAATTAAAGTTTTTCAGGGAAATGATTTGGTACAAAAAAAGGAAAGGGAAACCCAATGAAGATAGAATTGTTTACCATTCGTAGAGGTTTTAACGTAATTTTTAGGTCAATTTAATTTTTTTTTAGTGAAAATCTATTTCTTTTTTAACATTTTTTTTAATTTTCGGAAAAAAAGAAACAACTTTTCTCTGAATAATAAAAAAAAAATCAGAATTTTGAATACAATTTTGATATTTAAGGATTTTTAAAAGAAAAAATAATTAATTAAAAATGTCAAATTTAATAAAAAATTCGGTTAAAATTCTGGTTTTTGAAAAACATTTCAGACAACAGTTGTTTATTTTTACTTTCTTATACCTATGTATATGAAATATACATATAGTATAAGTAAGTATAGTGAACGCGATTTTTTTCGAAATCCGGATTTTGATGGAATTATTAATTTTGACTTTCCCTGAATCTATTCTGACTATTTTCGCCATGATGTCTGTGTGTCTGTCGGTCTGTAGACGCTGTAACTCAAATACGACAAATCGTAGAAAGGTGACATTTTATACTTAAGATTAATTTTTTCCTGGGATGAAAACCTCCTATTTTTGAAAACGATCACTCAACCGGAAACGGATGTTTACCTACATCGATTTTTGAATTTTTCGAATTAGAGAAAAATGACCAAGTTGAAAACTGTAGGTAATATTATTATCTATAATTTATGTTCTATTCATTTTTTCGAAAAAACAAATTAATTTTTTTTTTTACCAAGTATTCGTTTTTAAGTATATTTCAAATGGTTCATAACAGAGAACAAATATCTGCCATGAGTGTCATGGGACTTTCTTATACATATTACAGAGACTGTACGTGTTTGCCATAGGTACCATGGGTCTTTCTTATACGTAAAATTGAGAATAAACACTGTACAATCTATTTCATTTAGTTCGCAGTGGTCGTCGGGTGACTTGACGGTATAAGTCGTGATCCGTACGGTCAAATCACCCAACAACCAGTATAGATTATTCTAAATAATTATTTAAAAAAAAATCTTTCTGGCTAAATCATAAGTGTTGGAAAAAAATGTATGGGGAATAAATTATAGATAATAACATACTCGGCATTTTTTATCTGAAACATTTTTGTCTTATTAAAAAAAATTTAAAAAATGACAAGAGTAAACATCCGTTTCCATATTATTGTTATTAATTACATATGTTAATCAAAATTCGTTCGATACGTAATGTATAAAATAATATTTCTATAGTTTATGTCTCATTCATTTTACTCTATCTTTTATTAGTTTGTCAGAAATATCCTTCAATAAAATAAAAATCACGTACACTGTTCACTGTCATTATTACGTATAAGAAAGTCCTGTGGCACACGGCAGATTATTTTCTATTAAATACGAATATGCAAATATATTATATTTCCATTAAAAATAAGTTGATCTCAAAATGATCTTAAAACGTACTCTATTTCAAAAAAATTACCTTAATAGATTTTTCCTACTCTAACCCTGAAACTTTTGTACCAAATATTTTCCCAGGAAAACCTTAGTTTTCGATATATTTCTTTCTCTATTTAAACAGATCACCCAGTATATTATATATTGTATTTCATTAAAGTAAAAATTAAAAATACACTCACCACTCTACAATACGTCGGCATTGGTAATTCAATCGTTCTGCCGAACGACGGTTAGAGGGGCACCCACCACCGTGCCTGCCAACTTTAATGCCGGCAGTACACACTCGCCGAGCCTAGGCGAGACTACCCGAACGCGAGTGTGTACTGGCAACGCTCGCCTCGCCCTGTGGTGATTCGCCATGCCTCGCCTCGCCTCGTATTCGCTCCACATAAAGTCGGTTTTTGACCACGAGTCAAAGGAAGCGAGTGGCTAGAGTGAGCGCATTCAGTATACCTCTCGCGCTCACTCTCGCTTGAATTTACTTCAATTTAAATTGAATTGGGTAGTTTCGCCGAGTGTGTACATCCATGCGCTCGTACACATTCGCCTTACCAAATGTCTCGGCGAGATGTTCGGCGAGCGAGCTCGGCGAGTGTGTACTGCCGGCATAACGTTAATTGGTGAATTTAAATTTCGCGCAGAAATATAGCAGTCATGGTGGTATTATGTTGGAGATGGGGGAAGGTCGATGGATAGAACTGTCAGCTAGTTGTTGCATGGAGCGGTCGTTCAGTAGAGAGTTGTTTTATAGAGTGCTGAGTGTACATCTAATTTGCACGTTGAAAATGGGTGCGATTGAGATAGATGTCTGTCTCTGTCAGTCACGTGTAATTCAAATACCATGTATAGTCAATAAGTATAGATAAGGACCTATTGTTTCAAACCCAGCGACCGTTCATATTATTCCTGTATTCATGAATGTATTCTATTTTGATAACCCCAGACAACCCTGTCTCGTGATGGGATTTGACACTTAATTATATGATAATAGAGCTTTTGCTTAAAACACGATTGGAATAAGTCGAATAACAAAAAAGAAAAAAGTAGGAAATTTAAGATAAAACTAATTTCTTTCTCACCATATCGAAGATACCAGAAGCTTATATGAAACACTGAACCGATTAATTAAACTTGGTTTGTTGGTTGGGTCCAGCTTGGGAACGACACATCATACGTGGAAATTTTATAGAATCTTTTTGTAGAACATTCAATTTTCTATAAGAAAAGTTACGATAACTTTTGTAGTAAAATAATAACTTACGGAAATGTATCCTCATTTGATTAGAAAATTGTCATTTGATTTTTACAATCGACGACACATCTTTTGTGGAAATAGAATCTTTTTTGTAGAGCATTCAATTTTCTATAAAAAAGTCACTACAACTTTTATAGTAGGTAAAATAATACCTTACGGAGATTTATCCTCATTTGCTTAGAAAATTGTCATTTGATTTTTACAATCGCTATTCATTTAGACATATTTATTGTTAGTTTGACTACCTATTTAGTTTTAAATTGAAATTGTTAAAAACTATGAATATACGATAATAATTTCGGATTAATATTTGCTAATAAACGTATATTCAAATTAAATGGTTAACCAATGTCAGTTCATCTGAATACTTTAATTGTTCGATAATAATAATCAACCACCATTGGTGATTTTAGCACAAAGTAGTACTGTTGCATTTAACCTTGGTACACATTTTTAATTTTTTTATTTGGATTTTAAATGTGAATTAAAACAGAATTTATTATTACTCTTAACGGAACCATGTTCTTCTGGGCACACTTTACTTTTGTTAAAAAAATTACAAAAAAAAATTGAAAAAATACCGGGTGGTCTATTTAAATTGAGACAAGCAAATATCTCGAAAATTAAGGTTTTTCAGGGATAATGTTTGGTACAAAAGTTTCAGGGTTGGAAGGGGGAAAACCAATGTAGGTAATTTTTTTTACTTTGAGTGGAGATTTTAAGGTCATTTTGGGGTCAACTTCATTTTTTTAAATGGAAACCTATTTCTTTTTTTACATATTCGTATTTTGCAGAAAAAAAGAAACAACTTTTGTCTAAGAAGTTTTTCCAAAATCCTCAAATTCAGGGGCATTTTTTTAATTTATTTTTTTATTTTTTTGTTTGTTTTTATTAGAAAAATTTTAAATTATTATTTATAATTATTTACTATGCATGTTTAAGTAACAATTAAATTTAAAAAATGTTTTTTTTTTAATTTTTAGGATTTAAAATTTTTTTTTATATTTTGAATATTTTTACAAAAAAAAAAATAGGTTAAAATTGAGGATTTTGAAAAAACTTCTTAAACAAAAGTTGTTTATTTTTTTCTGCAAAATACGAATATGTAAAAAAAGAAATAGGTTTCCATTTAAAAAAATGTAGTTGACCCCAAAATGACCATAAAACCTCCACTTAAAGTAAAAAATTTTACCTCCATTGGTTTTCCCCCTTCGAACCCTGAAACTTTTGTACCAAACATTATCCCAGAAAAACCTTAATTTCTGAGATATTTGCTTGTCTCAATTTAAATAGACCACCCGGTATATAAATCAAAATTTCTTTTTTAGATCAGATTTTTGCTTTTTTTTATATCATTGTATGACCATTTTTGACCGAGATGTTTGTGAATATTGGTAATCGAAGCAAAAAACATATTTTAAGTTCAGAATATATTCCAAGTGCAGATTGAGAAATTTTCTTCAGAACTCGGTCAAAAATGCAAGTACAGCAATACAAATAAGCAAATTGAAGATAATAGTCTTATTTACAATAATCATTAGTTAAATTTCACCAAAAAATTTTATCACGGTCCACAGAAACTCCAATATCACTGGTTAGCAAAAAAATATTCTATCCCGGATAACAAAATTGGCGATCTTGAATTAGACGTTTTTAATGCCAAAATATATTAAGTTTATTCCGTCATTAGAGCAATGTATAGGTCTAAAATAGATATAAAAGTTTAAAATTTCAATCTGTTATTTGTGGATAACTCATATGCTCTACTAATTTTTATTTAAAATATTGGACGTACGGTTTTTGAGTAATTAGATATTAAAAATAGAGTTTTTAACACACGATAAATGAGAGAACTTGCCTTTGCTCTATTTATTGAAAATCTACACAGTTGGCTATATAGAGACGTTTTAAAAACTAATTATTCTAAACTTTAACTCTTTTAAAAAGGTACTATAAAAATTATAAAACAAATATATTCACGTGTAATTTATTCAAAATAATGAAAAACTAGATCTGCCGTTACAGCAAATCAGTACATGTTACTATTATATACCGTTCTGTCTATTTCAATTTTCAAATTAAATTAAACTCTTTTTACTTTTAATAATTGACAAACCAAAATATTCCAGTGAAGGTGCATACATGTGTTCTGAATATAAATTATAAACACAATTTTTCGGAACCAAATCTTTTTTTACAGTGTGCTAGACGTATAACCTTAATTTGATTTGATTAGACATTTTTTAAATAAGATTACAAAGGGTTGACACAATGGACTTTACTACACATAATAGGTATAATGAAACATCTTATGCGATGCTTACACCGAAAAAAAAAGAAACATCGTGTCTTTAAAATATGGGAAACGGTACAATGATTGGCCACTTTTCAGATTTTTTTTTAAATAAGAAACATAGTAACTTAATAAAATCGAAATGCTTACTAAAATGGTAGCCTACTTTATTGTGATTGTTTTAAGAGCATATTTTTGAGTATACGCTTAATATTTTCAATAATAATTACATAACTTTGATTTTAAATTTTAACGTACTGTAATTTTGACATTTTGTTAAAGACATACATAAGAATGAATGAGTGAATAAAAATAAAATTTGTGTTAATAATTTGTAATATATAAAAACAGCTGTTAGTTTATATTGAAGCTAATTATTAAATGTAAATGTTTCAGATAGTAATTGTTAATTATTTTTCAAATATTATTTTTAAACTCTACTGGGCAATCATTGTGTTAGCACATATAAGTTTTTCTAATGATTGGCCACTGGTGGTTAGTTATTATTTATAGGTAAAAAATATGCCTAAAAAACAAAAATAATAAAAATAATGTTACTAAAAACATAAATGTTGAAAACGTAGCTCATGAACAAACAAATTTAGATATAGAAAAAAAATCAGAAGAGAAGATTGATAAAATTTATGAAATGAGCGCCCCAGACAATTTTTTATATTATTTCAGCCCCTTGCCCACCCAGAATAATTTTTATTGCTTAGAATTTTGATATACTGTTTTATGAAAAATATTTTTTTTTGATGATACAATACTAAAATAAAAAACAGTTAATAACATGACAAATTTTCAAGTTTTCGAGATTTTGATATTCAATTTTAGAATTTTAAAACAAAATAAAAACGTAAAAATATGAAAGCTGGATAAACGAATTTAAAAATGTATAGGGTTGTATAGGGTTTAATGCTTTTTTATAAAAAAAAAAAAAAACACCGTGTTTCTGTTTTGTTTTTATGTTTTTTGTGTTTCTGTTTATACTTTTATTTAGCACATCAAAACCTTCATTTTGGTATAAATACCATTGATGTGTCTTATGACATAAGAAAACATTTGAAATTATAACCGGAAGTGACATCATATTTTATCGTGTGGGCAAAATTTGCCAGTTCCAAAGGTGGCTCCTTTTAGGTCTGTGGTAATATTACTTACTCACACAAAGTCGTTCACGTGTCTTATCCATAGGATATTCAATCTCCCGGCTCTCGGGCTATTACGAATAACCTAATATTTGATGACCCGCCACTGTACAAAAACGAAATAAAAACAATTCAACTTCCCTATAATTTTATTGACGTGTAACAACCTGTTTTATAACTCGGTTAACAAGAAGTTTATTTTTATTTATAATGGGTTACTTAACATAATCTACTTTTGGTTAGTTTTTTATTTTATTAAAATTGTAGGTTGTCTATGAAACCTATTGGAATATTAAGACAGCTTATTTAAATTTTTATGTAGTAGAGGAGATATGTAATGAAATGGACATTTGAGAAGTTTTTTATTAAAACTGTAAACATTATAAAAAAATCAACTACGTTTTACTTACATATCTCTAATTAATTGAGTTTCTTAAACTTTTTACCACAAAGATATATTTTTGTTTGTTTCATAATACTGTTCGCATTGAAAAGGATAGTGAATGTGAAAAAACAGACTCGGATACATAAGTGGTACCTATATATCAAATATAATTTAATTTAAATAAAAAAAAGATATATTTTGAGATCTACTTTTAATTATAATCATTTTTAATCTAGTATTTGTATTATTAACTAACTTAAGTATTTTATTGTAAAATTTAGTTATATCAACTCTAATTGTTTATTTAACACTAGAAAGACGGGAAAATCTACCTACCTACAAAGACGGCGATCGGTTAAATGACTACAAATTTACTAAATATCTTTTTTTATGAGTAATTAATAAATGGCAAGTAAAGAAATAAAAGTAGATGTAATGTATGTTTAATTTTAATATTTATACAGAATTTTTACATGTTACAAGAGCCGCAAAGCGGTTTTTTACAAGTATAAGTATCGCATACTTTATTAGTTTTATTTTTACATTTCTGAATTAAGACATTCTCGCCTTCTTCGAATTTCCTGGGCTTTTTTCACAAATTACTCACAATAATATCGATACACAATTACAGGCTTATTTGACTGACAATTCATATACGTATTTATTGTTGAACCCTCTCATACAACAATTAAAACATATTTATCAGATCATAGCCGTCAAAAGACCGCCGCACAGTGGTTTAAAATGGTACTTTTTTGCGCGAAATTTCGCTTCAAGCCAATTTTCAACCAATTTTAATGAAACTACTCTCATTTGAAAGGTAAGTAGTTGTAGTTTCTGAAAATTACCCCAAGAATAGTCAGTTCACCCTTATAACACCCCTTTCATCCCCTTAAACCTGAAAAATCGATGAAACATTAAATTCGTGAATTAATAAATCTAGTAAGATAATATATACTGAACATATATATAGATCATTTTGTTAGTACTATTATATAGTATCTATAAACAGGTGTGAACTTACCTACATATATACAGGGTGTCATAAGTCAGTATTTCTTCGTTATCTATTCTGTTTCATAATTAGTGAAAGTTTTTAATTTTTAATGATATTATAAGTAACAATACACATCTAAACTTGTATTAAAATATATAGTGTGGCTCCAAAAAAGGTGTATCATTACAGGGTGAGTCGATAATGCGTATCTCTTCGTTATCTCGTCTCTTTTAAGAGATAGAGAAAAAATTCAAAATTTAGCTGATATATTATGTAAAAATGTATTGAAATATACAGTGTGGGCCCAAAATAAGGTGTTTCAAAAATTTCATGTATTTTAAAAAGGAATGACCAATTTATTTCTACCTTATTTAACTCTTGTTTACAAGGTCTATACAGTGGTAAACTGTTTTTTTAAATATTGAGGGAAAGAGGATATTTTTTTTTAAATTGACATTTTTTTTATAATAATTTTGGGCTTTATTGTGTTTTGGTGTGACATTTGTTCAAACTATACACCACTAGCAATTTATGTGAAATTTAATTGTTTTATACAAGGTTTCCCCCAAAAAACTGACCTACAAATGGCCTTGAAGCCTTTCACTGAGCATGAAAAAATATTTTTTTAATATTTGCAGTTTTTTTGGGGGGGAAACCTTGTATAAAACAATTAAATTTCACATAAATTGCTAGTGGTGTATAGTTTGAACAAATGCCACACAAAAACACAATAGAGCCCAAAATTATTATAAAAAAATGTCAATTAAAAAAAAAATATCCTCTTTCCCTCAATATTTAAAAAAACAGTTTACCACTGTATAGACCTTGTAAACAAGAGTTAAATAAGGTAGAAATAAATTGGTCATTCCTTTTTAAAATACATGAAATTTTTGAAACACCTTATTTTGGGCCCACACTGTATATTTCAATACATTTTTACATAATATATCAGCTAAATTTTGAATTTTTTCTCTATCTCTTAAAAGAGACGAGATAACGAAGAGATACGCATTATCGACTCACCCTGTAATGATACACCTTTTTTGGAGCCACACTATATATTTTAATACAAGTTTAGATGTGTATTGTTACTTATAATATCATTAAAAATTAAAAACTTTCACTAATTATGAAACAGAATAGATAACGAAGAAATACTGACTTATGACTCACCCTGTATATATGTAGGTAAGTTCACACCTGTTTATAGATAATATATAATAGTACTAACAAAATGATCTATATACAGGCTGTTCGCGGGAACCGAGTGATCATTGCTAACTTTGTTATTATTGTAGCTAGAAGATCGGTTAAATGGACAAAGTATCAGTATTTTTTTCCGGGATGAATAATGGCGGTGTCAAAAAAACAATTGAATGTCAAATTTCAGAGATATATTGAAATATAACATTTTTTTAAATGGAACAACCTGTATATTATTATTGAATTTTGTAGCTGAGAATGTTCTCTTTATAAAAGTGTAATACATGTATGATGGTAAAATTGATAGAAAACAAGTTATAACAAGTATAAAATTAATAGAAAATATCGAAAAATAGTGTGCTATGAAGTTTTAATAAATTGAGAACAAATGATTAAAACATTTAAAACAATATTTTAAGGTTTTTATGTCATTTGTTCGCAAATTTTAAATGTTTTTGATTTTAACTAAAAACGAAAAAAATTATTTATTATAATTAATAATATTTTTTTATGAATAATGCTCAAAAATGTTAAAAATCTGCGAAATAAGGCATAAATATCTGAAATTATTGTTTTAAATTTTTTTATCATTTGTTTGTATTTTATTAAATCTTCATAGCACACTATTTTTCGAAATTTTCTATTCATTTTATACTTGTTATAACTTGTTTTCTATCAATTTTACCATCATACATGTATTACACTTTTATAAAGAGAACATCCTCAGCTACAAAATTCAATAATAATATACAGGGTGTTCCATTTAAAAAAATGTTATATTTCAATATATCTCTGAAATTTGACATTTAATATTTTTTTTGACACCGCCATTATTCATCCCGGAAAAAATACTGATACTTTGTCCATTTAACCGATCTTCTAGCTCCAATAATAACAAAGTTAGCAATGATCACTCGGTTCCCGCGAACACCCTGTATAATACTGTATATGTTCAGTATATATTATCTTACTAGATTTATTAATTCACGAATTTAATGTTTCATCGATTTTTCAGGTTTAAGGGGATGAAAGGGGTGTTATAAGGGTGAACTGACTTTTCTTGGGGTAATTTTCAGAAACTACAACTACTTACCTTTCAAATGAGAGTAGTTTCATTAAAATTGGTTGAAAATTGGCTTGAAGCGAAATTTCGCGCAAAAAAGTACCATTTTAAACCACTGTACGTCGTCTTTGTCGGTATATCAACATTTCAAACAATAAATAAAATAGATGTGAATTATTTTGATACATAGTTTCATTTAACTATTAGTATTAATAAAAGTCACAAAGTCTCATTACGGTAAGTCAAATAGTTTTTGAATTATTCAATATTGAAATTACCGTCAAATGACTGTTCCCGTCTTTCTAGTGTGAATTACATTTATTTTAAAATAAGCCCCACAGTACTTGAATATGAGTCTATTTATTGCATTTAAGATATTTTTTTCAGTCAATATTATTACTGAAATAAACGTCCGTTTCAATACAAGAACCTCTGACCGATTTAATGCGTAAGTAACTTTTACAATTATTAACTTATCATTAATGTTTGACCAAAATATATCCAATATTACACAAAAAATCAAAAATACAATAAGTGTTATGTGTCACCTTTGGAATCTTTTACTAAAAAAACATTTTTTTAAGACTTAAAAAATTATATTGTCAATACAAACATAACAAAGGCAAATTCGATCTTTGTGGTGTAGTCTGTGGAGCTCAATGTTACCAACAATTTTTGAATTGATTCGTTCGGTTACATAGTTTCGAAAGAACAGCCGTTTTGCGCATCTCCCCTTTTGTTAATGTGTTTTATGTTTATATTATATTTAATTTTGTAAATTTATACTTGTGGGTACTTATAATTAGTTTTTATTACAGTTAGTTTTAAATTGATTTTAGTTTTAAATGTTATTTTTATTTTCTTATTTACTGATTTTTAAACTTAATTGCATTAGTGTCAAACATGCCTAGAATGAGGTCCGAAACTGGCAATTGATTTTATTAATATAATTAAAATGGAAAAAATTATATAAAAAAATACTTTTTAAAAACAAGCATTTATTAAAAATGCACTAAAAAGTAAAAAATAAATTTTCAGCTATCACAAAAAATTCAGGTTTTTATGACTAGAACCAAAAAAAGCGCGGGGTGCTCATGAAGGTATATGTATAGTTTTTAATTAGTTAATTATTTCATTATAGTGAAGTATTATTATAGTTTATCAAAAATTCTACTGTATTTATTTGATTTAATGTGCAAATTTTCTACTGCTATCTTATATCAATTGGTATTTCATTTCTTATTCTGCATAAGATTTTTTATTCATACATTTGTCTGTTAGCGCCCCGCGCTTTTATTGGTTTTAGTCATAAAAACCTGAATTTTTTGTGATAGCTGAAAATTTATTTTTTACTTTTTAGTGCATTTTTAATAAAAGTTTGTTTTTAAAAAGTATTTTTTTATATAATTTTATTTTTAAATTTTTAGTTACTGATTGACTAACTAACTAACATACTAACAGTTAAAGCTCGACAAACTCTTTCATTTGATATCCATATCAAGATAGTTATAAAGAAAAAGGTAATCCGCCATCTTGGGGCGTCTGCCATATTGTATTTAGAATGACGTCACATAGCTAATCGTATTCTACTCATCAAACCCTTTTATTTGATACCCATATCAAAATGGTTACAAAGAAAAAAGTAATTTGCCATCTTGGTGCGTCCGCCATATTGGATTTAGAATGACGTCACATAGCTAATTGTATTTTACTTATCAAAACCATTTTATTTGATACTCATATCAAGATGGTTAAGAGAGAAATGTAATCCGCCATTTTGGGGCGCCCGCCATATTGGATTTAGAATGACGTCACATAGCTAATCGTATTCTACTCGTCAAACCCTTTCATTTGATACCCATATCAAGATGATTATGTAGAAAAAGGTAAATCGCCATCTTGGGGCGTCCGCCATATTGGATTTAGATTGACGTCACATAGCTATTTGTATTCTACTCATCAAACCCTTTCATTTGATACCCATATGAAGATGGTCATAAAGAAAAAGGTAATCCGCCATCTTGGGACGTCCGCCATATTGGATTTAGAACGATATTAGATATACTATATTGCATTGTCACCGGACTCATATATGTATACAAAATTTCAAAGCTCTATCTTAATTAGAACTAGTCGAAATTTGTATTGCAAAATTTGATCTTAACTAACAAACTAACTAACAAACAAGTGAAGTTAAATAAAAGCTTTTAAGAATATGTAGTGCATTTTTAAAACATTCCATATGTCACTGAGTCTGTCTGTCTGGTTGTGCACTTATAACTCGAGAACCACTTATCCGATTAAAAATTTTTTTTTAATTCATATATATGTTTTTTGGTTAAGTTATAGGATATATTTTATTACGTTAGGTAACATAAGGTATAAGCAGTGACGATAATATAGTAAATCAAGTGGGAAAAATCGTAAATATCTTGGTTCCTATGCAAGATAGGGGTACCAAATTTATATGACAGTTCTCTTTGAGTTTTAAACAGATATTTGCATACGCAGTAAATTAGTTTTTACCGTTTTTACTCAATGTCACTACATATACTTTAAATATCTTTGTTTTTACTTCATATAGGCATGAAACTATCTGTTAAAAACTCCAAGAGAACTGTCATATTTGATTACTCAAAGTTGTTAATCTATATCTATAAAAGAGTTTGTCCTTAACCACTCACTCACTCACTCACTCACTCATATATCAACGTACAACCCAAACCCCTGGACCTAGAAACGTGAAATTTCGTAGGTGCCTTCCTTTTATGATGTAAGCACCCACTAAGAAAGGATTTTTCGAAATTCAACCCCTACGGGGTTGAAACAGGGTGTCAAAGTTTATATAAAAAAATATTTTTTTTGTTCGCATTAAATTGAAACTTATCGAACATACTCTAAAATATCAATAGTGAAATGATTATTTCAGCATTTTCCAAAATTTAACCCCTAAGGTGTTAGGGGGGGTGGAAAAATTTGTAAAATAATTTTTTTCTGTATTCATCGAATGAAACATGGTATAAGTAGGTACTCTACAAGAGAAATATCAGTTACGAAAATTCAACCCCTGTGGGAATAATAATAATAATAACTGTTCATGATATTAAAATAAATTCGGACAAATTAATATTCAATTAAAAATGAAAGTTCGACGGGGACTAGGATGGATTTAATCTGCAATAAAAGAATTTGATATTCAACCCCTAATGGCGAGAGTAGACGGGGGTTAGTTTTAAATATTTTTTTTAACTAAGATCCGGGATATTTACGTTTTTTATAAGTAATGAATAAAAATCAATATAAAAAAATGTAATATGTCATCCCCTATTACTTATAGAGGGTTCTAATTAGTTTCGAAGTTTACGCGAGCGAAGCCGCGGGATTCCGCTAGTTCCTTTATAATAATTAGACTATTCATATATGTGTTTAACAATACTGGTTTAGTGATAGTATTACGTATAAGAAAGTCCCGTAACGCCCATAGCATTTTTTATTAAATATAAAATAAAATCTTTCCAAGAAAGAAGATTCTGTAAAAATACGGTTCGATGATTCAGATTTTGTTATGGAAAAAGTTTTAAAATATTGATAAAAGTAAAAAAGTAATATTTGATCTGTCCTTTCAAAAAATTACTTTAGATAGATATATCAAACAAAATGTTACGTTTGAATTGAAGTTCTTCGGCCGGTATATGAATTTATTGAAGTCTTTCATGTTAAACTGGTCTTTGTGATAAACGGATTTGTGTTCTACCCTGAAGACTATATTTCTCTTAAATCAATGTGGGCCCATTCTCAGGAATTATATCGGAACAGGTTTATTTGACCTACATACATGTACACTGTACATTTATATGTATGTACACATTTACCTTGACAATGTAAAGTCAAGGAACATAAATAGCTTAACTGAAGATGATAAAGCCAGTAGTATCAAATATGTTATAAATATGTAATAGGGTATTTGACAAAATTTTAAAATATATTGTAAATTGTACGTACGATGGGGCATTTATCTTGAGACAAAATAATATCGATTATTTCGAAAAAAATTTCAGAAAAAAATTGTAGGGTACTGAAGGGGCCATTGAAAGGTCAATATTACGACTTCCAGTCTGGACCGGAAGTGGTGTTTTTTTACCGGAATTCGCTTTTTTAAATGGAAATGCACATTTTTTACCACGAATTTCGATTGAAAAACGAAAAATAAATATTTTTTGTACTTTTCAATGGCCTCTTCGGTGCTTTACAATTTTTCGAAATAATCGAGTCCAACCGAGATATTATTTTCTCTCAAGATAAATGCCCCAGCCTGAATAATAGATACTTCCTTAGTATCTTTTTCCAAAATAATGCCAAGAAACGCTGAAAATAATATTTTTATATTCGAATGAAAAAAATCCCGTTAAAACGCGCATTCAAAGTCACGTGGTGTACGTGACGTAACTGTCAAACAAACTGAAATCAACCAATAGGGTAATGTATTTTGACGTCATACCAGCGACAGTTCTGCTATAGTCCAATCAAATTAAATTTGTAAATAGAATTAATTCGTTAGGATGATTTTGGTGTCGATCGATGGCAAATGATCACTTAATAAAATATTAAAAATGCAAGGCTGTAGGCCCCTGGAAAATAAACGTAAAAAATAAAAACAAGAAAGGGTGAGTGCAGTTTATGCTTAAATCGTCGATGCAATGAAAACAATGTAAGATAGAGAAAAAATATACAGGAACAATTTTTCAGATGATAAAATTTTGTATAAGAAATGTACTTTAGGGTAAATATCTAAAACTAATAGTTCAAGTGTTAGAGTCGTTCAAAACTACAAGGTCAATACCTATGTCATTTTTTTTAAAGTGTCGCAATTTGCCTTTGTTATCTATAAAATTTAAAATCGGTATTCAGCGGTTAATACAAAATTCCTAAAAAATCACACTATTGGGAAGCTATGTACGAGTTCAAAAATAGTATTTACTTTAAATTATGATTATAAGGGCACTATTGAAAAATAATTTAATTTATTTTATTGTCTGTTTTGTATCTTAAATTATCATAAATTAATAACCCAAGATTGAAACATCAATATATATGTTTTAAAGAAAATTTTATCCTCTTCAAATTCAATCCCGTGATATTAAGTCGTAATTGCAACCGTTTGCCTTCAGTGTTTAAATAAAAACTATATTTTTGGAAAAATTAAAATATTCTGAGAAAATAAAAATAGGATGGAAAATTTTATACGGAGCAAAATGCTGTATAGCAATCTTTCTTTAAATATTTTTCTATTCCAATAAAAAAATAATTTAGCTGAAAAAAAACTAGATAGTTTCGATTGTACGGATTAAATTTATGAACCCGGATAGCACCGGGTCTAAAACGCTACTCATTACATTAAAATCTTTATAAATTTCATCATAATTGTCATAGGGGAGGGAAAATTAGATTTATATACCTATATATTGTTAAATTTACCTTTTTTTGACACCGATTATCTTTGCAAGTTACTCCTAAAAACAGGAAATTATTATATTCCAATATAGAAATAATTTAACTAACAAAATATTACAGCATGATTACTTATTATATGTTTATTATAGTATACATTTATATCCCCGGGTAACACCGTGACTGATAAGTTAGTTAAATAAAAAAAATCGTTGTAGCTAATAATCATAAGTGATAGAGAAAATGAATGACGTTGTAACTATGATTATAATATTACCGCTTTAAAAATAATTCAAAAACTGACATTTCCGGTTTAGTAATTAGACGTTAAAAACATTTAATACATGTATAATGTATAGAGAATATTATTAAGTTATTTTCAATTGATTTATTCTATCTTTTATTAGTTTGTTCACAATCATAATTACGTATAAGAAAGTCCCGTGGTTCCCATGGTAGATATTTTTGGTAAATGAACCGTTTTCAAAATAATATTTTCTTTATGAAAATGTATAAAAAGCAGCCACAGCAGTTTATTCAACTTCGACGTAACTTTTACTGTCTAAATATTTGTTTTTATTTACTATACATATTTAATTTGTTTATTGTTATCTTGTTCAGACGTGGTTATTTTCTACATCATTTATTCTTTATTTATTATTTGTTTTTCATGAATAAATTATTAAAATTTCTTTACTTTACACCGGGTGTTTTTTTTTTTAAACTTTCCAGCGGATTATTTCCAAAATAACGAATTTTCAGAAAATAAGTTTCAGACAAAAGTTTCATGGATTCAAAGGCACTACATATTGACATTATGGGGTAACATTGGACATTGGAAAGGTTACCTTAATTCGTTTTCAGCATTAAACATGTATATTGAACTTAACACAAATTATATCACTTTAAATAGTTTCCACTAAAAATAAATACTTTGCACTTTACCTTAGAGCTGGGCGCGTGAGTACTTTTTTGCTCACGATCACGAACGCTCACGAGCAAAATTTTTTTAGTCACGCCCGCTCACTCATGGTCTCAGAAATAAAACTCACGATCACGCACGCTCACGAATTGTATTTTTTTACTCACGCCCGATCACGCACGGCGGGTCACGGTCGTGTCACGATTTTAATATGAAATAAATAAAATTTTGCATTAATTTTTTAATTAATTTTTTTTCGTGCAATATAATATGTGTGTACTTTATATATATTTGTATTATTTCTTTTAAACTACATTTTTAGTGCAAATAATAACAAAAAAATGGATAAAATATAATAGTATATGTATAATAGTAACAATTAATAAAAATCTGGGGGATTATTAACATGTCGACCGAGTGATTTTAAATTTCTTATAGGTTGGTAACGCTGACTTTGTATTTTATAGTGCTTCTTCTTTGAAATTCTAATTGTAGTCAATTGTAGCATTTCGTATTAACAATTAAATATGTGAAACGAATCCAAACGTATCATTCTCAAAATATGCATAGTCACGGACTCACGCACGACAAAAATGTACTCACGCACGGTCACGCCCGATTGTTTTAATGTTACTCACGATCACGCACGCTCACGATCCAATATTTGAAAATCGCTCACGCTCACGTCGGGTCACGGCCGTGACTCGGCGTGACACGAAGAATTCACGGCCCGCGCCCAGCTCTACTTTACCTTGTTTTGCACTGATATTTTACTATTGGCAACATTGAATTTGTTTAATTAGCATTCGACAACAACGTAACCTCACTTTGGGCCTTAAAAATTTAAAAATTACAGTCGAAACCGGTTATAACGACATCGATGTAACCAGTAATATTAGGTCGAAAAAGCCGATAGTCGAAAAAGACTCAATCGGAGTTTTATTATGAGTCGTTAAAACCGATATGTCGTATTAACCGAAGTCGTAATAACCGATTTCGACTGTACATATTTTTGATGTATTTATTGTGGTTTTCTATATTTTAACCTTACCAAAACTAACCAACCAACTTTCTTTAACTTTAATACCCCGACCTCTCTTCAAAACTATTAAATATTCGCCTTATACAGGATGTCCCATTTTAATCTATCACCCCCCTAATTTTTTTTATCTATCAATTAAATCAAAAAATGCTTCAAATAAAAGTTGGTTGGTTTTGAGGAGGACCCAAAATGGCGTTATTAATTTTTTATTTTTTGGGCGTCTTCATGGTCAAATAGGCCCAAATTTTTTTTTTCAAATTAAAACCTATATTTTTTATTATGTTATCTTATTGTTTGGAAAAAAACAAGTAGCTTTTGTTTCAAAAAAATTTTTGTATGACTTCATTTTTTTTTACTATTAAACAAAATAATTTTAGATTTTAGATTTTTACTCATTTTTTACTCGAAACTCATTAACTTTAGAGGAAAAATGTAAATAACAAATAATGTTTATTTTAATATGATATAACTAGGAAAATTATTTCAGATTTTTTTTTTTATTTTTTATTTGCTTTAATATTTTGAAGAGCAAAAGTTAACAAAAAATCCTGATATAATTTTCCTACTTATATCAGATTAAAATAAACATTTTTTGGTTTTTTACATTTTTCCTCTAAATAACTAGGAAAATTATATCAGAATTTTTTGTTAACTTTTGCTCTTCAAAATATTAAAGCAAATAAAAAATAAAATAAAAAATCTGAAATAATTTTCCTAGTTATATCATATTAAAATAAACATTTTTTGTTTTTTACACTTTTCCTCTAAAGTTAATAGGTTTCGAGTAAAAAATGAGTAAAAATCTAAAATCTAAAATTATTTTGTTTAATAGTAAAAAAAAATGAAGTCATACAAAAATTTTTTTGAAACAAAAGCTACTTGTTTTTTTCCAAACAATAAGATACCGTAATAAAAAATATAGGTTTCCATTTGAAAAAAAAAAGTTGGGCCTATTTGACCATGAAGACGCCCAAAAAATAAAAAATTAATAACGCCATTTTGGGTCCCCCTCAAAACCAAACAACTTTTATTTGAAGCATTTTTTGATTTAATTGATAGATAAAAAAAATTAGGGGGGTGATAGATTAAAATGGGACACCCTGTACATAGTTGCTAAAATTTCCATATAATATAAATATTTTCGATTTTAAATATTGATTTTATTAATTTTTATTTTATTTGAAACATTACGAGTTAAAATTTAGTGCAAAGTATTAAAATTTATGTTCGAGTGTACATAGTGCATACTATAAAATTTTAAGAGTTAAAAATTAAAATTTATGTTCGATGTACAAAGTGCATAGGTACTATCAAATCTTTAGTGCAATTATATATACAGAGTGTTTAAAAAAGCCCGGTACCCCGGAATAACTCTTTTCCTTTGCCTTTAACCAAAAAATGTTCAAGGAAAAAGTTGCTTGGTTTCGAGGAGAGGATCGTTTGCATACCAAACCACCCCTCAGTCACTCACCCCCTTACGGGGGGTGGGGGTGGGTTAAAATTTTCAAATGGGAACCCTTATTTTTTATTAGCTTATCAAGTTCTACGATCAAAAGTAAATATCTTTTGACCGAAACTTTTTTTTGTTGGAGCTAATCCTTCGCCACTAATGAGCATGAAACAGCAATTAAAAAATGTTCTAAAATCAACTTTCACTCCCCGGAATAACTATTTTTCTTTGCCTTGAACCAAAAAATGTTCGGGCAAAAGTTGCTTGGTTTCAGAGGGAGGATCGTTTGCACCCCCCCCCCCCTCTCCTCTCCCAATCCGGGGGGTGTGGGTGAGTTAAAATTTTCAAATGAAAATTCCTATTTTTTATTCTCTCGTGGAATTCTTCGAATGAAAATGAATATTTTGTCCCAGAAAAAAAATGGGACAAAAAATATTTATTTTTATTCGAAGAATTCCATGAGAGAATAAAAAATAGGAATTTTCATTTGAAAATTTTAACTCACCCACACCCCCCGTAAGGGGGTGACTGGCTGAGGGGTGGTTTGGTATGCAAACGATCCTCTCCTCGAAACCAAGCAACTTTTTCCTTGAACATTTTTTGGTTCAAGGCAAAGGAAAAGAGTTATTCCGGGGTACCGGGCTTTTTAAAACACCCTGTATAATATATAACCCATCCATGCACAAACAAGATTTTATGTAATTCTCACATAGGTTATTATTTGCCAGTTGTTATTATTATCTATTTTGTTCACATGTATGTATAAAATAATTGTTAATAATTTTTTACCCTATTAAACGATAAGACTTCATACAAATAATCTAAATTAGTAGCATTTATGTAAATAATTAACCTAGAAAATTACGTGTTTTGACATGCATGGTATTATAATTTATATATCCTTTTAATCAATTTTACTATCTTTTGTAATTACTATTATAAGTATAAGTATATATATTATAAAGTAAAATGTAGTTAGTATTTATGTTTTTAATATATAAACATGTTTAAAATAAGAAATTTACTAGTTTAAAGTGTTTTACATATATGTGCATATGAGTGTATGGTGAAATTATTAATTGGAACGAATACTACAGATTTCATGTAAGTGAATCAATTATTCTATACGGAGAAAAATAAAATCGATTTTTATTAATAAAAATTACAGTTGCTGATTAAAAATTTCAATTTTGTAACAAAAAGTACTATCAGTTTTAACATGTTCTGTCAGTTGATTAACTCAATCTATATTGTAATTTTTACTATATTCGTAAATACATGATTTATTTAACTGATTATTCTTAAGTTGTTACTTGAAAAACGGAGAAACTGTGGTTTCTTAGTCACTTAAACTAAAAATACATCTTAACCACAAAATTTATGTCACTCGACACGTGTTTCGATTTCCCAAGAAGTCCTCGTCAGGAGCCTAACTATTCTAGACTGGAATCGTTAGGCTCCTGATGAGGACTTCTTGGGAAATCGAAACACGTGTCGAGTGACATAAATTTTGTGGTTAAGGTATATTTTTAGTTTAAGATTCTTAAGTTGAATCTATGTGCTATACAAATTATTTTATTTCAATAGTTAGTTAGTACATTTTTGCTTCCTCGCAATATCGAAGATACGAGAAGCTTCGTTATCGTTTTAAAACAAGAAAAAAAATTTGTTCTCCGATTTCAAAAATTTTATTTTATTTATCCGTTTCAGGTCAAGACAAACACTTTTTGTTCCATGTCTGTCTGTCTGTGTGTGTGTGTGTGTCTGTGTGTCTGTCCCCCAATCCTTGTCACACGCTTAACTCATGAACCACTGAACCAATATTGATGAAACTTGGTTGGTTGGTTGGGTCTGGCTTGAGGACGGTCCCATTTCAAAATAATTAAAATTGTGTGTAAGGGGGAGGGGTGACATCCAAAAAGATTTATTTTTTGAAGATATCTCAAGAAAGACACATGTTACGTGAAAATTTTATAGAACCTTTTTTGTAGAGCATTCAATTCTCTATAATATGGGTCACCTACTTTTGTTGTAAAATATTTCCTTCCAAAGATCTATCTCAATTTGACTTAAGAAAATCGTCATTTGTTTTTTTAAAACTGCTATTTACTTTGACATATTAAATGTCACTTTGACGTTTTAAATGTCATTTTGACATTCGTAGAGCAGAAAAATAATGATTTTGATTGAAATTGTCAAAAAATTCAAAATATACGACATAATAACCAGGCGCGTATTAAGAAAAATGTAAAATTTAATTTTTTTATTAAAATCGTATGAAAATTAAATGGTTAACCAATGACAGACAGTTCATCTGAATACTTTATCGGTTTTTATTTAAATTGTTCAATAATTAACTACCTTTGATGAATTTAGCACGAGGAAGCACCGTGCATTTACAAGGCAGAGTATTCTATTCGGCACTAAAATTTTTATTCAAAGATATTACTATTAATATTACGATTGTGTAAAATGAATTATATTAATAGTTTGCTTTTTATTGATATAACAAGTTAAACTATACCAAAAATATAGATTTGGATCCTGCACGCAAAAATTACTTATTATTCGTATTGTAACTTTAGTAAGTAACACATAACATAGCAAGAATTACAATATTTTAGTCCGTTTCAAGATTACTACGTCTAATAGTAATATTGCTTTAAAAATTGAGTGATTATTATATAATACAGTAGAAACCGGCTATAATGACATCGGTTAATACGACTTATCGGTTTTAACGAAATAAAATAAAAGTCCGACTGAATCCCATATAATTGCACATTTACCGATTATTACGACTATCGTTTTAACCGGTTTTTACTGTATTTTTCTTCGTGTACAAAAATAAGGAAACATCATGTTGTTTTTATTTATAAAATATTAATTTTATAATGTTTACATTTCGTCGTTGGAAAGCTATAAATACATTTTTACAATAAATACAAAAAACTTAATTAAAAAAATATATATTATCCTTTTATCAAGTATTCTCGGCCTCAAAACAAGATCGAAACCGAGACGAGAGTGTATATATTAATTAATTTGTATCTATATCGTCCACCCGAAACTAGACTGCCGTATATCAAAAAAAACGTTAAACTAACAATAAGAAAATGGACTTGAAATTTTGACTAAAAATATTTCATATGACCATATTAGCATTATTCAATATTCAACTTTTAAAGCATGCACAGTGAAACCTGGATAACTAGAATATCTAGAAACCAGTTATTTTATCCCATGTAAAAAAGTGCCCCATTTACCCAGTTAAAGAGGTGCCAATGTAGATGTGATAGGACCTTAGTATGAATTCTAGTTATAGAAATCAAGTTTAATCAAGTTTCACTGTATTTTACTTTTATTTAACATACTATATTTATACCTATTTATACAGGGTCCTCCAATAGTGTGTCCGGCATTGTTTTACGCCCAAACTATTGAAGATAGAGTTTTAGGATAAAAAATGTATTATATATATTGACCCTAAAGAATTTCAGGAAAATATTTTCAACCCCCTAAAACCGCTCCTTGGGGGGTAGTTTGAGGGGTACATACCCGTTTCTCACTTAAATCAAATGGAATGGTATATCAAAAAGTACATATTTGTAAAGATCATAAAAAAATAAACTGCCTTGGCAGGCACGAGACTTTTTTATACATCATGACACCGAAGTATTAATATGTGATTAATTTTATAATTTAATATTTGAATTTAAAATTTTTTACTTATAAAATGATTTTCAGTTAATGAAATTGATACATTCTATTTAATATTGACATTAAATATTAAACGAAATCAATTAAGATTAGTGATTATTGTATTAACAAGTATTGATTTTGCTAGATTTCAATTTTGACACTTCTAATAATAAATGCTAAAATTTTCATAGATAACTAGATTTTTTGTATTATTCAAATCATTTTAAAATTAAAACCATTAAAACTAAAATTATTATTTTTTCTTGTTAATTCATAAGATACAAAAAAAGAATAGAACATAAATTATAGAAAATAATATTCTCTCAACTTGTATCTCAAACATTTTTATCTAATACCTACCGTTTAGAAAATAAATCGAAAAATTTAATTTTTTTAGAAAATCGATTATTTCCTAAAACAAATTTTTTGGGGGGAAAATGGATAGAACATAAATTATAGATAAAAGTACCTTCTACAACTTTGATCTAAAACATTTTTTTCTACTGTGCACCGTTTCAAAAATAATTCGAAAAGTTCAAAAATTGACACCAGTAAACATCCGTTTCCGGTTTAGTGATGGTTTTCAAAAATAGGAGGTGCACATCTAGAGTATAAAAGAACCTTATGTTTAAAATTCCACGTTCGTAAGTCTTACAGTTTTGGCTGTAGAGCGTTCACAGACATATAGACAGACACACACACAGACAGACACACAGACGTCATTGAGTTAATGGTTGTATACGATTCAGGGACGCTCAAAACGTGTAATTCCGTTAAAATCTCGAGTTCGAATTTTTTCGTGATCACTATACTTTATTTATACATTACATTTCATGTATGTATAAAAAAGTAATAAGAAACTTTCGTAAAACAAAAATTTTCATACTTTCAATTGTTTAAAAAATATGGCAACTTGTTTTCAAATTTTAGGGTTTCACTAAAAGTGCTCTAATTTTGTTAAAAATTAATGGAATTTTATTATTTTTTTAAATTTAGAAAGTAGAATTAATGAACTTTGTAAAGATCTATGACTATTTATGATTTTGATAGTTTAAAGTGTCATACGCGATATATCAAAAATTCAAAAGTTCAACTAGGGATAACTCGAAATTTTCAAATACAACGGTATATCAATTAGTACTTTTTCTTAAAAAGGATATGTAAATAAACAACTTTTGTTAAGAAAATTTAAAATTTAAAATTATAATTTTAAAATTGAAAACTGAAAATTAAAATTTTTAATTTTATTTTTTTTTATCAAAAACTGTTTATTTACATATCTTCTTTAAGAAAAGGTACTAATTGATATACCATTGTATTTAAAATTTTTGAATTATCCCTAATTGAACTTTTCAATTTTTGGTATGTCGAAAATGACACTTTAAACTATTAAAATCTCAAATAATCATACATCTTTACAAAGTTCATTATTTCTGCTTTCTAAATTTAAAAAAATAATAAAATTCCATAAATATTTAACGAAATTAGAGCATTTTTAGTAAAACCCTAAAATTTGAGAGCAAGTAGTTATATTTTTTAAACAATTGAAAGTATAAAAATTTTTGTTTTACGAAAGTTTCTTATTTTTTCATTATCTTTACAAATATGTACTTTTTAATATACCATTCCATTTGATTTTACTGAGAAACGGGCATGTACCCCTCAAACTACCCCACAAGGAGCGGTTTTAGGGGGTTGAAAATATTTTCCTGAAATTCTTTAGAGTCGATATATATAGTAAAATTTTTATCCTAACTATCTATCTTCAATAGTTTGGGCGTAAAACAATGCCGGACGCACTATTGGAGGACCCTGTATAAATAAAAATCAGTTGCCGCATGTATGAAAGATTATCATTTGAGAACGGCTGGATCGATTTGGTTGATTTTTTAATCAGCTTTTTGTTAATAAACACGAGCCGTTTCAGGTGTTTCACAAAAGTAATGGCTTTGCCTTTTGGTTGGCCATTTCTTTTACTCTTCTATTAAAACGGATCGTTTGCGGACATAGGTTTTCTAACAAAAACGATTGTTTTAATATCCTCAACAACTCCAGGAAGTTTATAAGAGCTAACTTTTCGGGCTGTCATCCACGTTGCCGTATTGTTTTCCTTGACGTTTCGACTCTTATGTCGGAGTCTTCTTCAGAAACACTTCTAAAGAAGACTCCGACATGATAGTCGAAACGTGGATGACAGCCCGAAAAGTAAGCTTTTATGGAGAACTGCCATGAAAGCCTACAGAAGAAAATCCAGAAATTTTGTCGGTATGTTTACGGGGCAACCTGTATATTAATGCGGGTCAGAACTACTTATCAGCATAACCTGGATATAATACTTATAGTTTGTAATAATGTTATTTGAGTTGTTGTATCCCTTCTAAAGTGAGGCAAGAATTCAGGTACAGGTTATTTATCGACTTAATACTGATTAAAAACACCCTTCCCTATAATATGAGTTATTCAACTTTCTTTTCATAATTTCAAGATAAGTTTAAACTAATATTTGGTTATTTTAACAAGTAAAATTATATTTTCAAAAAGTAAAGATTGGATAGATGTATTTAATAGGTATTTGTTTTCTTTAAATTTTAAAAGTCGATCTTCTAAGTTATTATTAGTGAGAGGAAGCTATATCCTTTATAAGATTAATATCTAAAATATATTTTTACATTATCTTGACGATCAATATAGTCAGGTCTAGATAGAGGGGAGGGCGGATAGAAGGGCCATATGTCCTGGGTCCCTGAGTTTTAGAGGCCCTGAAAATTTTGCTTGAAATTTCTTCACGTTCACAAAACAAAGGGGTATGGGGTCTCCGAAAAGTTGTTTGGCCCGGGCCCCTCTCTCAGGGCCTGCATATAGTTATTTAATTTGATACATGTTTAACATCAATTAATTATATTAATTAGACCAGATATATACGGGGATAATGGTCCCTATATGTTTCTTAATTTAAAAAAAAATTATATAGGTAAGTGCTTATATTAGGAATGTTACGAGACTATCGCCCAGTATTATCAAGTTTAACTAAATGCTCATTTAACTAACTGTCATATTATCAACAGATCCAAGCATAATACATTTAATTAAATAGATTTTAAATTATCTGCAGTATTTCTTTACAACATATATTATGTCCATTTTTCATTGAAAGCTTAAATATTGATTTAAATCACGTTTGTAATACAGCAAATTTACTTTAAAGGAGCATTTAGTGCTAAAGGAGCTTTAAATTAGTTGATAATACTGGGCATATATCCTGTATAGTCTCGTAACATCCGAAATATTTGATTTCCGGAATCGAAATAATATTCGAATAAAGTATTTAATATAGTTTTCTATACTCGTTGCTCGAACTCAGAGACACAAGTTGCTAGCAAAAAAAAATACAAAGTAATAAAAATCACATATTTTAAATAATTTAATATCCGTATCCGTGAGATATAAATAGAAAATGTATCTATTTTATCTCTTTTAATGTACTCTTTAAGGCAGTATAGTGATGTTTTCTTTTTAAACTAATTTTAAAAGTTAAATATACTATGAAAACCTAAGAAAAAATTGTAGATCTGCAGAGATCTACTCTGATCTCGACATATCTGCATTTTGAAACAACATCGTATTTTTATCTGATTTTTGATCTGTGGAAACTTACAAAGATCTACTATGAATGACCTACAAAGATCTTTGTAGATCGCGATAGAGAAAATCCATGAATTTTCAACGTTACAATGATCTTCGGAGATCTTTATAGATCGTTTATATCTTTGTAAACTGTTGTAGATCTTTGCAAGTCTCCAAAAACCAGTGAAAAATATAATGTTGTCTCAAAATGCAGATCTATCGAGATCTGAGTAGATCTCTGCAGATCTACATTTTTTTCCCGGAAATTTTAAACCGAAATTGAAAGTAGTTTTTTGATAAAAAAATTAAATTTTTAATCGGCAACTGTAATTTTTATTGCAAAATCGACTCCATTTTTCTCAGTCTGTAATTTTCTGTGTGCTTTAATTTTATTTTTAATGTACAAACATTCGATTTTTTTTAAAATAGTACACCATAGAATTTTCCACATTATCGAAAACCCCTATATAAAAACGTGTATGTAACATGATAATATAAAAACGTATAACGTATTTGATAATTTTTTTATTACGTAGGTACTTACTTAGAAATACATACATATTTTTTGTAGTTAATTATTTATATAATTTTTTATCATACAAGAGTCAAAGGCTGCAACTCTAATAAAGTATTGGAGCGCTTTCTGTCCAGATATGAAGCTACTCGTATAACAGATATGGCCAAACTACAGCTATTTTGCCCACTGAATGTGGCTCACGTTCTGTAACAATATTAAGTCTTATTTTTTTAGCTCAACCCACGAAGTGGTAGCGCTTATATGCTCCATTTTTCGTCCGTCCGTCTACCTTCGACTGCGAGATCTCGGCCCCCTGACCACCTAGAGACCTCTGGTTTTCGCTAAATAGTAGGTCTGTGGTTCTAGTTTAGCCCATTTTAAGAATTTTTCCGGTATGACTCTCCATCCTACCACGGACAGGCATAATGTCCATTTTTAATGCATTTTTTTTACCTCGTTGGACTCGGGATTGATTCACGAATCGATTTGTAAGGATGCTTTTTGAGTTGTGTTCATCAAGTGGGTTGCGCGGCAATACCCACATGTGAGTTTTGATAAATTTTATAAAAAAAACATCGTGTAATATTCATTTTGTTAATTAATTTAATATCGTACTGCGACACGATATTAAAATTAAGCCATTTAATAAAAAAATGTTATAATTTCTCTTAAACATTAAAAAAAAAGCAAATAACGTATAGCATTCTTTTTAAAACCTTTATTAAGGATGTATGACACGTACAGTCTGAGTCAACAATAATGTAAATCTAGATGCAATGGACGTTCAAAATCAAATTATGAATTAATCACTTTAAATGCTTGTAGGAAAGTCAAATTCGTTTACAAACTACTTAAACAATATTAGTACTTATGTTTAAAAACTTATTTCCCATTTTTTAACTGTTATTTTACAATTTTAGTCAAAAACTTAGTATTTGTGTTGATAACATGAACAAATTTTATTCTGAATTTATCTGTCAGATTTAAAAACAAAAGAATCATTTTATTATTATAAATGACAGAAATTCAAATATTATTAAATAACATTGTTTAGACATTACGTAGAATATACAAATGCAATGAAAGCAATAATATTAGTTGTTTATATGCTTTTATATTTGAAAAACTATGTAATAAAACAAATCATTACATTTAAGAACGCCATTTTTTTTAAATATTTTTCAGCAGTAATTATTTTTTTCTCGCAATTTAAGTTTTGTAAAAGTATAATTTTTTTTATGAAACGTGTAACTAAATATGTAAGTGACGTGTTGTGAAAATTTCAGATATTTTTCGGTGTTGGAACCATGTGTATTATTTATTACAATTTAACTTTAAATTCTGCCATAAGAGCCCATGTTAATTTCGTTAATTTAAAAAAAATTATTACTCTCAAACTATGTAGTAGAACCTTCTGAAATTTTGTGTGGGTACTTAAGTTTTATTAAGGAATAACTCCTCCAAATTTAAACCATTTCTCGGTGAATTGAGATACCTGCCATACATCCTTAAGTTTGTAAGATCGTATAAACTTTGAGAAACTCCTGGAAATTTAGCTACATGCTGTGTGAAATAATTTATTTAAATTAAAAAATAAGTTTCTTACCTACTACTAATCTTAATCTAAAAGTACTTCTGAGAAATAACATTTATTTTAATCTAAAATGTCATCGAAATAATGTTTATGTAATAAAAACTATAGTGATGAGAGCAGCACTTGACTTACTTTTAGTTATTTTACCAACGAATATTATAAATGTAACATTACCTACAGTCAGGGCCGGATTTTGAAATTTGCCGCCCCTAGGCTGTTGCGAAAATTGCCGCCCTTTTTGATAGAATAAAAATAAAAAAAGTAAAGGTTTTTCATATCAAAGACTTTTTTTAGGTTTTCATGTAAATATTTTATCAATTATTAAAAAGAAAGTGTGAAAAGACCTTTTTTTTTGGTAAAATTTGCCGCCCCTAAATTTTTGCCGCTCTAGGCACGTGCCTACACTGCCTGCATGGTAAATCCGGGCCTGCCTACAGTTAGATATATACCAAGGACGTGGTAAATATTTTTCTAGCAGAAAATACTGAATAAAACTTTAATAGTAAAAATTCCAAATTTTCGTTTCTAGGGTTCCGTAGAAAACTATAGGAACCCTTATAGTTTCTCCATGTCCGTCCGTCTTGAAAAATTTTGTCATAATAAGATGAAATTTGGTATACGGTCGTAGATTGATGACCCAAAAACAGAAATGATAAAATTTTTGAAAATAAAAATTTTTTAGGCCCCCCTTTTATAAAATGAAAAGTGTTTTCAAAAAAAAAATTCACCTACACTATTGAGTGGGATGTCGTTAGAAAGGTCAACTAAAATGCAACAAAAAATGTAACAGAACCTTTTGGTTTTAACCCTTTGATCACGATGTATTTTCTCTTCAAAGTCATTATAAAAGCGTCCCCCCCTCTATTTTCTAAACTATCAATTAACAAAATCTGAAAAAATTTCAAAACGTAGATTTTAATTAGTACTTTCACTGAAAATTATAACGAACATTGTCAAAAATGTTTTGGACCCCCCTTTCATAGACTGAAAAGTGAACTTACATTTTTTTTCCCACTTACCCCATTGAGTGGGGTGTCATTTAACAGATCTCCTAAAATACAATAAAAAATGTCAGATAACTTTTTGATTTCAACCCTTCAGTCACGATATATTTGCTTTTTAATGTCGTTATCAGAGCGTCCCCCCCCCCACTATATTTTCTAAACTATCAATTCAAAAAATCTGAAAAAATTGAAAATGTAGGTTTTAGTTAGTACTTTGACTGAAAATTATAACGGACATTGTTTTATATTTTGGACCCCCGTTCATAGACTGAAAAGTGAATTCACATTTTTCTTTATTTGCCCCATTGAGTGAGGTATCATTTGATAGGTCTCATAAAATGCAATAATAAAAGTCAAATTTTTCTATTAAATAAACGTCAAAGTGTCATTCAAAACTTCAAAATGACATACCTTTATGTCCGGTATTATATGGGGGTTATTAAAATTTGCTAGCTAGCAAGCACTCTCAAACGAGGTATTCATTTTTTCATAGTATCTATGGATTTGTTAAGGGATTTAGATCAGTGATATTTTAACTTATTGTAACACAGTTGGTGACTCTGACCGTACAAAATAATTATCATAATACAACTGTTTTAATACCGTTGTTGGTGTTTACATACAACTAGTACGCGAAACTTGTCAAAGTCTTCATGAAACTCCAAGAAGACTGTCATATAAGTTTCATACCTCATTTGAGAGTACTTGCTGTTTAGCAAAGGCTGTAGCCGGGTAAGCATGCAAAATCGGCCTTTGCATGGATTTGGCTGATTATTTTTTTGAAAGTCACATTCTATGTAACATTCAACCTGACCAAATATTAGCTTCCAAAAATTTGTAGTTTTCGAAAAATAATTTTTTTTTGGTTTTCAAAAAAAAAATTATTTTTTTATAATTCATCAATCGAATTTAATGGCGCTTGTGGTATATTATAGAGGTACTTATGACTCAACAGAGGTAATTTTATTATGGTCCTGTGTACATAGTAAACCAGGAAAAAAAATTAATAAAATTTAAAAAATTAAAAATCACTATGTTGTACTCGGGGGGCAATCACCATTTTTTTTATAAAATATACCTTGTACGTACCCAAACAACATATCAAAATCCCAAACTGATATGAAGGGTATAACATACTCGTATAAATTCGCATACGGTCGTATTGGCGCGGCGCGGGCGTGACGCGCGTGGACTTTATGGAGTGCAAGTGTCTTAATACTTTTAAAACATCTCTAATTTGTTGCTAAACAACAGGACTGAACTAGCCTGAAGAGATCCGGGAATTTGACGGGGCCCATGGCCTGACAAAGATAAAATATGGAGGTCGTAGCCGGGAATGTATGGGAACTGCCATTGAATCAATTATGCTAATTTTTTCTCATAGGTTGCTTTTTAAGAAACATAAAATCACCTCAAATCGCTTTTGAAATGTTATAATCGTCTTTAGTAGCAATAAATCACATTGCCGCTACGAACTAACGACTCTTCTTGTATTATAAGTTATAGATAGGATTTTTTTTCAAAATAAAAATGTTCTTAGCAAACATAAAAGTTTTGAAGCACAAATACAATTAGGGCGATTTTATGTTTCTTAAAAAGCAACCTATGAGAAAAAATTAGCATAATTGATTCAATGGCAGTTCCCATACATTCCCGGCTACGACCTCCATATTTTATCTTTGTCAGGCCATGGGCCCCGTCAATTTCCCGGATCTCTTCAGGCTAGTTCAGTCCTGTTGTTTAGCAACAAATTAGAGATGTTTTAAAAGTATTAAGACACTTGCACTCCATAAAGTCCATCCGCGTCACGCCCGCGCCGCGCCAATACGACCGTATGCGAATTTATACGAGTATGTTATACCCGTCATATCAGTTTGGGATTTTGATATGTTGTTTGGGTACGTACAAGGTATATTTTATAAAAAATGGTGATTGCCCCCCGAGTACAACATAATGATTTTTATTTTTTAAATTTTATTAATTTTTTTCCCTGGTTTACTATGTACAGAGTCATAAGTACCTCTATAATATACCACAAGCGCCATTAAATTCGATTGATAGATTATAAAAAAAATGTTTTTTTTTGAAAACCAAAAAAAATTTTTTTTTCGAAAACTACAAATTTTTGGAAGCTAATATTTGGTCAGGTTGAATGTTACATAGAATGTGACTTTCAAAAAAATAATCAGCCAAATCCATGCAAAGGCCGATTTTGCATGCTTACCCGGCTACAGCCTTTGAAAGGTCCTTTATCATAATATATTTGCCATGCCGTATAAAAGTTGTGATGGCCTTTTTTATAAAAATTTTGATGCTCTACAAAACACGTAACATACATTATGTCGTTATTGTAATATCTTGAAAAAATAATTATTTTGGAGTTAGGTACTTTTTAAATACATAGTTTCATTATTATAGGTTTACAGATTCATGAGTTATGAGTATACCAAGATTCAATGAACAGACACATACACACATACACACACACACACACACACACACACACACACACGCACGCACGCACGCACGTTATTTTGATCAAGTGTTGTTATTGACTTGAAACAACTTTTTGTTCTCTTTAAAAAACGATCACAAAGCTTCTCGTATCTTTTATATTTCAGATATGGCGATAAAGCAAAAGATACAAAGAGGTACAGATAGCAGCTAACAAAATAGTACTACGTATATTGTACTTTTTATTGTAGAAAATGCGTAATTTTAATGATTAATTAAGTCGGCTTTATGTACAAAATCCTATTAAAATAAGCTTTACTTTTTTATGCTACTGTATTTAAGGGTTGTACGATGGAGGAGTAAAACTTGTTCTATAATAAATTGAACTGCGTTGGTGTTTTTATGTAGCTATTTATTTATTATACAAAATCGAAAAGTTCCAAAGAAAAGAACTCCTATACAAACTACATTCTACACCCACGTACCTATAATATTCCCCACCAAATTGAACGATACCAGTTTGTATCTAGATAATAAAATATTCCCTTACGAAGATACATATATAGGGTGATACACCTACGTAAGTCGACAGGGAGGAATTATCAGGAAAAATGATCCAGACAAAAATGTTAGCATTTTTCCTTAGCTATCACATGGCAATGCCCGTTGGGGGGAGTATCTACCCCCGGGGGAATGCTCCCCTCTTCGTATTTTTTAAATGAGAACCCGAAAATCTTCCGAAATCATCAGTGATAGTTTTTTCTCATCTCGACGTAGTGGGAAGTTACCCCACCCCGGTAGGAAATGGCAGAAAATTCTAATGTATGGATATTTCCCCCCCCCCCCACACAAAACCGTGGGGGCAACTTCCCACTACGTCGAGATGGGACAAAAAAGCATCGCTGATGATTGTCGGAAGTATTATGGAGGTAAAATCGATATTTAGGAGAAAATAACATGGTGTATTTAAAAAAAGTGTAAGTGGGGGGGGTGGCAAAAAAAATGTATCTTAATAGTTTCCGGGGTATTTTGGGCCAAGGAATCGAAATCTGTTATAAAAATAGGGGGTTCCCATTTAAAAAATACGAATGAGTATTGCCATGTGATAACTAGGGAAAAATGCTGTCTGAATCATTTTTCCTGATAATTCTTCCCTGTCGACTTACGCAGGTGTATCCATCTTTTTTCAACACCCTGTATATATCCTGTACAAATTCTTGCTTTTTAAAATTTTAGACATATGTAGGTAATTGTTTTGATACACGTATTTTTGTTTTGACATTGACAATAATATGATTTTTATGTGTGTAATCTGTGTATGGCAGAAAATATAGACTTTGGTTGAAATTGTTAAGAGTTTTTAAAAAATATACGAAAATAATAATAATCAGAGATAGATATCGCTTTAATTTGTTTCCAATAAAATTGTTTTTAAATTAATTTATTCTTCTCGATTTGTGAAATTATGTGTGTACGAACTAGCACCAGTCTCGAACGCGTTAGCCTTGTTTCACACATACGCGGTTCCATTCGGTTCGGTTTGTTTTCGGTTTCAGCCGAAAACGAATCAAACCCTTTCACACATACACGGTTCTCATACGGTTCATATTAGGTTTTATTTTTTTCCATAAACTCAGTAGTTATCATGGAGAGAAAACAAGTTGTTGCCATGTTGTTTCTCTATAAAAAAAAATTAAAAAAACGAAGGAGGAATACTAGAATTCATTGCGAGCACCCTCTCATCACTTTACAGCAAGAATTTAGAGCGTTCTACACTATTTTCCCGAAGCTAAAGAGCATGAAGACGATATCAACATCTGGAAAACCGCTCATTTTATTAGAAAATCCCCGACAAAACATAAAAAAAATAACACTCGCTATCAGGTTAAAACCGAAACTAAACCGTGTATGTGTGAACGCGTTGATTGCTTTCTGTTCCCTGCACACGAATAGTAAACCTGATGAAATCTGTTCGTGTGGAGGGAGTATTCGGTTCTGTACGGTTTCTATTAGGTACCGAATACAAACTGAATCACCGTTTCACACTTGTCGGCAGCGACCGAAAACGAACCGAACCGAATGAAACCGTATATGTGTGAAATAGGCCTTAAGCGTAAAGTATATTTTTTGTATAGGTGGGCAATTTTTTGTAATTCTCATAAATCTATGTTACTAATAAAACAACTACCTCCTTATTAAATTAATTTAATTACCAAATCCGCTAATATAGTTTATTTTTTACATTATAGACTTATTTTGTATATAGGGTAAAACCAGGATAGATGCCCCACTTTTTGAAAAGTCCTCCTCATTTTAAAATTATTAATTTACCATGAATAATTCCTATGAATATAGCTACTTTAGTCTTTTATATTACATTATAACTTGTTTTTGTTGACCTAACAATAACTGATTTTACCGAAATTGAGTTTTTGCAGAACCATTTTTTTGAGGATAGATGCCTACCTATATGGATAGATGCCCCATCATGAAATTGCTAAGAAGGATAGATGCCTCTAGTGTAGGATAGGTTGAGTTAGGTTAGTTTCAATCCTGCACTTGACATAAAAAAACAACCTTTTGTAACATCAAAAATTTTACACTGATGTAAAATAACATTTGCTTTCTATTTACTTATTTTTATTGATTTTAAAATGATTGTTGTAAAAAAAAGTAAGATCGCTAACAATAACATTAAATTTGACAACAATAACATTAAACATACCTATACCGCCCAAAAGTTTTATAGCGTAAATATCATATGAAAGTACACGGGTATCTATCGATAAAGCAACGTATAAACATTTATCCATTAAATTATCACAACGGTTAAGACATACTATAATACAACATAATATTTTCGATAAGTAGGGTTAACAGCTAGATTCGCGGGTTTCAAATGTCAAAAATTTTAGGTTAGGTAAACATATGAATAACAGCGAATGTTTTGGCTTTACCGATAAGTACCTAATAAAATAATTTTTTAATACATGCTAGGCACTAACAGGATATATGTAGATGCCCCGTAGAACATTAAAATCTGTCAATATGAAACAACTAAAAGAAAAATATAACATTTCAAAATAAGTCATACATATGTATGTATGGGGATAGATGCCCAGTAATTAGATGTAACAGTAAATACTTACCTCTCAAACTTTGAAGCACTTGTCGCGTTCGTTGCGGAAATAATTAACCGTACAAGTGAGACGTTTTTGTTTCGCACAACGGTTTGCGAAGGAATAAGGTATGTGACACTGACGCTTCTTATTTAAACTATTAATTCGATGTTTCGACTTTAGGGGGCTTGGTTCTCGAAAACGAGGCACCTATCCCACTGCGGCATCTATCCTGGTTTTACCCTATGTTTTTTCTCCATTAATGGACAAAGTAAAACCAGTATTTAACACCCAATGAACACTTGCTAATGGTTATAAAATGATAATTACTACTACATAAACGTCAATTATTTGTTGACTGCTTTTAAACAAAATGATCAGTTATCATCAAATCACACTGTAATTAATTGTAGGTATATTATACTAGATTTAATATCCAGTAATGGCAGTAATGAAATATGAACAAATATTTTTAATGTTCAAAACTGGGGTGTAGTTCAAATCTGATACCAGGATCTTATACTATAATAATTTTTTTTTGATAATAAATAATAAGGTACATTAAATTATAATAACACAATTATATTTTTCTTAATTTTAATACAATTTTTGTTATATTACCTAACATTTGTAAACAAACAAATATACAGATTGATTCTAAATTTCAGGTACTACTTCCGGTAGAAATAACAAAATAAAATAACTAATTATTTACTTTATAAGTTTAGTAAAAATTTAATGAAAGAAATTAAATACAATATCAACAACAAAATATTCTACCAAAAGTTAAATGTTTACTTCAGGAACACAATTTGGGTTTAGTTAAAAAATTTATCTATATTTCTTGCATTTTTTTGATAGATTTTTAAAGTTCAGTAGCTTCGAAGGTTTAAAAATTAATTTAATTATTTTTAACCTGACATTTGCAAAAAATAATAATGATTTAAATCGCCGTATAATTATAATAAGTAGTTATATTATTACCGTTATACTTCATGTTTAGTTCGTTTGTTAATTTGGTCACAAATTACAATTGTTCATTACTTTAATTTATAATGAGTTTTTAAATGTATGTCTGTCTGTCTGTAAAAGTCTTCTAGCTATTGAACCGTTTGACCTAGAATACTGAAGTTTGGCATAATCATAGTAAATAGTAGAACAATAATAGATCTGAATTATTAAAATAATTTTTTATATTTTTACGCTTTTTTTTATATTCAATCCTGACGAGTGAGGTATCAAATGAAAGCCTGCGATTTTATGTAATTAAATATGTAAACGTTTTTTCTTTAATAAAAAAGTTTTCAATGAACGATTCATGTCTTTTCACGTAGAATTAAATTGTTAAATAAAAACTATACCTAGGTTCCTATTTAAAAAAAATATATTTATATTTTTGGGAAGTGAAGAATTAAAAATAGGTCATTCAATTACATTTTGATTTTTTTTTCATTTGGAAAAAATGTTTGCGAAAATTTAAAAAAATAACAAAAATTTCGAGCTAAGTTTCGGCTTCGGCCTCGATCGGACACTACTTGTATACAATAAATGTTCACTTCGTATTTTTAAGAATATTACTCTTATCAATTTTAAGAATTTTTGAAATTATTTTTAATAGAAAATAAACTGACAAGTGCGAGTAGAACTCTCGCTCTGAGTGTTCCGTACTGTTGTATAAAACTAAACTTTTGACAATAGTTACGTAGACAATAAACTTTACGCAGACGCTTAAAATAAACCACAGTATTAAGTTTAATAATGTAATAATGTAATAATTTCATAGAGAATTAGAAATTAATTATTTTCCAATTTTTTTCTTTACTTTTGTTATGAGACCTTCATTCGTGCTAAATTTCCAAACTCTAGGTAAACGGGAAGTACCTTGTAAATTTCCTTTAATATGCTTTGAATTGCCGCATCTTTTTAATGCATTGAGTTAAACATTTGCATTTCTTACAATACTATGAGATTGTAGACTATAGTATTTGATATAAATTTCAACTTAATACATTTAACCTTCCTATACCCGCGTCAAATAGAATAACACATATACCCGCACACGGTCTCTGGGACCAAAAGTTCTAGAGCCTGTTTTTTTAATGAAAGCCTAGTAAAATTAATTTTTATACGTAGTAAAGGATGTGTTGGAATAAATGAACCAAAGTTATAGACAACATTTTGATTTAATAAGTGACTAACATTCTGATATTTTTTTAAGGAGTTACATACAGTTAGAATTTTCAAAAAATTTAATTTTTTTTATTTCATTTTCGTAATGTACATATATTTAAATACACACACAGAAAATGTCAAGTCAATCCGGCGATTATATTCGAAGTTACAATCATATTTGTAAAGACGTCTCAGAGCGTTTGAAAGTAGGAGGCCGGAGTTAAGGGGTTATATGTATACAGTTAGAATTTTCAAAAAAATCATCGATTTTTTTATTTCATTTTCGTAATGTACATATATTTAAATACACACACATAAGATTTCAAGTCAATCTGGCGATTATTTTCGAAGTTACACGCATATTTGTAAAGATGTCTCAGAGCGTTTGAATGTAGGAGGTCGGAGCGGCAGCGCGTTTTTCTCAAATCTATGTTTTTAATGTCGGTGACCACTATTCATCGGAAACGGTTAAACGTTATCAATCTAAAATTTTAACACAAGGTTTTATCTCACCGATAGATATTTATTTTTTTATAAACAATTTAAGGTCAAATTTTTGTCGAAAGTCGATATTTTTTTTTGAGAAGCCGCCATTTTGTCAAAAAATTTTATTTTGCTTATTCCTTCGATTAAGTACAAGATTATACATACCTTTAAAGAAATCCGTTTGGGTTTTTTGTTTTAAAAGATGCAGTCCAGAGATATCGTGGTCACCGCAGAAGACCTCCTGGAGAACAGCTGTAGTCGCTTTCGAAATTATTATTTTTAGAAATAAAAAATGTAAAAATACAATTGAAAGTTACCATAATATGTGTACAAATTTTTATATTGATAAATTTTAAAAGTCTTCTCTTAAAAAATTCTTGAAAAAACACTTTTTTTTGGCCTTCTAACTGTATATAACCCCTTAACGAGCTATGAAAACTTGAAAAAAAAATTTTTTTCTTAAAACAAACACTAAAAATAATTCTAAAAACTTTAAAATAACAACATGGGGAATAAAAAATTATAAACTATTCTCAACCAATTTCTCACCATAGCATTCCTAGTCTACTCAAAAGTGTAACACCTACATATACCCGCGTCGGTCTTACAGACCAATTGATGTTGTGTACTGGTACATGTCCCATCGCACGAATGCTCGCGCTGCACTAAGTTGAAGTAACTCAAGTTGAGTAAACTCATTATCTTAGCATTCTCCGTTATTGAAAAAATATAAAAATGTAATCTGTCGGTCTGACAGACCAATGCGCGGGTATTGGAAGCTTAAACGTTCCTGAAAAAAGGATCTTGATGGATAGAATAACGAAAAAGCGATTTTCTGAGGGTTCGAAGAACATAACCCTAAAAATGATTCTAAAATAAAAGATGTAGGGGATATTATTATCTAAAATTTATGTTCTATTCATACGAACCGTTTTAAAGACATTAATATCTTTACAATTGTAATAATAATATAAGAAAGTAAAGCAGTCCATGTAATTAATTTTCAGAGTCATTGATATAGTAAAAGTAAAACTCACCAAAAAAGTTTTTTTCATTACTTCAAAATAATTATCAATCACTCAATGTACTCAGTAGATTGCTTTAAGTACATACATAGGCACATACATGTTACTGTAACGACCAAAAAAAATTAAACTAACTTTCATTACTTCCGAAGATATTAACGACTTATGTGCACCGGAATTATAATAATTGTACTTGTACAAAGATTGACGTATTGAGGTCTTGAAAAGGAATGCATTTTTTTGGATAAGTGAAATTTGTGTGAACCAAAAAAAATATTGAAGATTAAATACTTTATATTATATGACTTATCTAAAGTTGATACAGACTGTGTCAAAAATATCTTAACATTTAAGAAATCGGCCTTTAATTATGTAGGGATGATTTTCGTACAATTTTTTTGTGGGTGAGGCATACACCACTATTTACTTCCTTATACCTTATACCTGTGTATTTGAAATATACATATAGTAAGTATAAGTAAGTGTATTCAAAGCCGATTTTTTTCGAAATCCGGATTTTGATAGAATTATCCATTTTGACCTTTCCTGAATCCATTCTGACTATTTTCGCCATGACGTCTTTGTTTGTCGGTCTGTAGACGCTGTAATTCAAATACGACAAATCGTAGAAAGGTGAAATTTTAAACTTAAGATTAATTTTTGTCTGGAAAGAAAACCTCCTATTTTTGAAAACGATTTCAACCGGAAACGAATATTTACTAAGATCGATTTTTGAATTTTTCGAATTACATTGAAACAGTGCGAATTAGAGAAAAATGGTTAAGTTAAAAACTGTAGGTATTATTTTCTATAATTTATGTTCTATGAATCTTTTCGAAAAAACAATTTTTTTTAATAAGTAGGCACTTATCCGTTTTCAATTACATTTCAAATGGTTCATAACAGAGAAGAAATATCTGCCATGAGTGTCGTGGGATTTTCTTATACGTATTACAGAGACCGAATAGTGTATATGTTTGTCATATGCACCATAGATCTTTTTTATACGTAATACTGAGAGTGAACAGTGTGGGTTATTTAAAATAATAATTTAAAAAAAATCTTTCTGGTAAAATCATAAATGTTGGGGAAAAAATATGAGGAATAAATTATAGATAATAACATACTCGACATTTTTTATTCATAACATTTTTCTCTTATTCCAAAAATAAATCAAAAATTATAAAAAAAGACAAGAGTAAACATCCGTTTCCGGTTTAGTAATTACCTTCAACAAAATTCATTTGATACATAGGTAATGTGCAAAATAATATTCCTATAGTTTATGTCGCATCATTTTATTCTATCTTTAATTAGTTCATTAGAAATATGTTTCAATAAAATAAGAATCAACTACACTGTTCACTGTCATTATTGCGAATAAGAAAGTCCCGTGGCATTTTGATACATTCTGGATTCTGTATATTTATGAAAAGTGTCGTTTGAGTTTAACTAGTTTAATTAAAAAATATTACAATAATAAAAATTTAAATATTATAAAATGAGTTATAATAATAAATTTTATGAACTGAATTTTTCGCGCAATTCTCCAAAAAAATTTACTAACGGAAGAACTTTTATTAGATGTGTTTTGGCCTAGAGGCTTTTTTTATTTTTTATGTTTAAACTTTTTTATGTATACTTTCAGTTTTTGTAACTGACAGCATTGTCTCGGTCTAAGACCATTGCTATTTTTTGCGATTTAAAAAAAATATATTTAATTCATTATTTTAGGGGATACGTTATTATGGATACTTTGAACTATGATTATAACTTTTACCTCATCGGTTTAATTATTAATTAAATTATGTTTCTCGAGTTTCAAAACAGTACTTAAAATTAAAAAAATAATATTTTTTTGGTTTAGTTACTAGGCAATTAAAAAAATACATATAGAAAAGTATATTTGGAAATTATAAGGACTTTTTTTATATTGAAAACACTGAAGAGAATTTTTCTTTTTTAAGACGCAATTACATCACTCAACAGCATTTAAGTACAATTTTTCTTTGTAAAAAAATGTACATTTATTTTATGCACATGTCTTACTAAAAAAAAAAAAAAAAACCCGGCTTTAAAACCCAATAAAACCCAGTGGGCTGAGCTTTTTAAAAAAAAATGGGTTTTTGCCAACTCTGATTACTCTGACAAAAGATTGACATAGTTTTAAGCCACTGTGACGGGTCAAAAAATTGTTAATGTTTGGGAATTTTTTTCACAGTTATAACTAATTATTTTTGAATCAGGTAAAAGAAATTTTATTAAGTATATATTCAACTTATTTAAAATCAATTTTTATTGAAAAATATTAAATATTTACAAAGTTATGAGCCTCGATGTGACGACCAAAAAAAAATTTTTTCTCTATGGTCGACTCGAAATTTCGAGAAGGGTTATATGAAAAAAATAAATAAAATTTTTATCAATATCTATATATGAATGTAGTTATATATTGCACACCCCAAGCAGGCTCTGCTTGGAAGTGTGTTCTACTCTCGTCCTAAAAAATTTTTTCGTATATAAATTGATAAAATGAGTATTATATCTTAAATTTCTTCAGTATCTCACTTACATTTTTACATTTTCTGATAGAAAACATTACAGTCTTCATTTTTGCTTAGTTTAATATCGATCGGTTTCAATTTTCTGTTATAAAAATATAAATAAAGTTCAATTTGTCGATTTAACCCGCTTTTTTGATAGAAACGCCGAACTACAGGCAACAATTCGAAATAAATTTGCACCAATCCTTTTGAATTCACTTCATCTATTATCAGAATAGAACCCTATTAAAACTCAACAAAATTGGATAACTAGAAGTAACGAAATTTGCAGTTTATTTAAACAAAAATTCATATTTTGACAAGAAATTTTTTTACAAATAGAGTAGTTGCAATTTATAATTTATTAATAGTAGTAGGCGCTATTTCTTCATATGTCACTTCAAATTCCATAATTATTATATTGTGTTAATTAATATATAAATACATGTACATCGATACGTGCTGTATTTTAATTATTTTATTCAAAGCCAATCAATCTTTTTAATCAAGATAAAATCTGGTAAGTTTGCATTTTTAAAACAAATATATTATATACGTCATATAACCTATAAACGTTACATTGTTGTTTCATTTTAAATGCTAGACATCAGGTGAACACAGCTGTTATCGCTGCAATATGTGGATGTATTTATCTTTTTAATTATTATTAGATATTAATTAATTTATTTACTTTATACATTTTACAAAAAAAAATGTTACCTATATAAAAATTGTAAATTAAAATGATTGTTGTTTTATTACAATACATCCTAAATTTAAATAAAAAAAGGTAATAATCGATTGATATCAAGATTCATTGTTGATTTTCTAAAAAATCTTAATGAGTGATAAACTTCATATTTTATATTTATATAATATTAATTACCTCCAATCTTTTTTTCAAACATCCTTTTAAGTTTCACCAATTATATTGTACCTGTACCGTATTTATTTGATATTATAAGTTAATACATTTTTTTATGTTTAAGGGGTGTGCATTTTATGGTCTAGCCATAGTATTTTTATTTTATTTTTTTACAAAAAGGCGATCGTTTGAAATTTTTATTTTTTTTTAAGACCTATTTTTTTATTAGAGCGGTTTAAAAAATAGTACCTAATTATCAAAATTTCAAAAATCGGCTACGTGCAAAAAAAATTGAAATCGGTTCATTAGTCTTTGAGGAATCGTGTCGACCAGGTCGAAAAATGTCATTCCGAGATAAACGTGTTTAATGTTTTTGTTATGTCATAACCAGCCGTGCTACATCGTCTCACTAAATTGACTGCAACTCCGTCAATTTTCAAAATTTAAACTAAATTTTTTGTATACATATTTATGAATATGTAAACTTTAAAAAAATCTAAGAAGAAAAAAAATTATAGATTTTTTCCGTCACAGTGGCTATCACCCTTAATTTTTTTCGTCAAAGCGTCAAAAGCAGGAGTTTTCTGAACCTGATAAAAAAGATTTATGTTTGTATAACTTACTGACTGCGAGTAATGCTATATATGCTCTTACTTAACACACTGTATGTAAATTTGTAAATCACCCTACTAGGAATTAGTTAGCTTGCAACTGCATTGTTGAAAAACAAGGAACATGTATACTAAAGAAGGATGGAAGAATCCTAGTGAGAGTTAAACTTTTTTTTGGTGGTGTGTAATTGCATTTTATATAAATCTACTTTCAAATGACTTTTATTTTCGAATAAATTTTCTTGATCTTATTGGGTGTAAGCAAAACAAAATACATACATTTTTTTCATAAAGTAAATTGAAAATTTAGAAATTTATTTAAAGAAACTATAACATCTATAAAAGGATTAGATTGTTAGACGAAATACATTTTCAGAAATTGTAATTGGAAGTACTGTAAGTACATGGAACTAATTTTAATTTAGTGGCATGACAATGTAACATTGCTATTAATTAAAATTCTAGGTCATTATCACCACCAAATTTTGTTTTTATGTAAAAAATAGGTACATGAATCATAGGAGGCTCATGTATAGAAACACAGGGCAATAAGTTATCTTGTTTAGAAAGAAATTGTAAAGATTTACACCTTAACTAATGGTTTTTACTTAAAATAAACTCTAATGCCAAGTATTATAAAATAATTTGCTTGCGTGCAAAAGCAAAGGTGCTATAGTCAAATTATTATAAAATTGCTTAATATTTTAAAGCAGTGGTAATAAATGTATAGTAATGTAAATGTTATGAGCTACACTTGTCAGCACTTATTTTAAGTCGCTGATTTCTACTTATCGCGCGCATGCATCAAGGTTATCATATGTACGATTTCATTCGCTATACCTGTGAGTGGTTGTCGTTTATATTTAATACCTGGAAGTTAATTTGCATTTACCCTCAAGCAAATTCTTTATAATGTCGGGTATAAATGTCTGATAACCCGGGAAAAATTGTAGATCTCGATAGATCTGCATTTTGAGACAACATCATATTTATCGCTGGTTTTTGAGACTTACAAAGATTTATAACGGACTGCAAAGATCTACAATGATCTACAAAGATCTCTGAAGATCATTGTAATGTTGAAAATTCATGAATTTTCAACGTTTCAATCTCTATCACGATTTAAAATGATTTTTAGAGATCTTATAGATTTTTTTGATTATTGTAGATCTTTACACTCTCCACAGATCAAAAACCAGTGATAAATATGATGTTGTCTCAAAATGCAGATCTATCAAGATTTGAATAGATCTCTGCAGATTTTTTCGCGTGAATGAAAAAAAATTGAAATATATTATTAATTTTCTACATATTAGATTCGTTGTATTTTTTTTATAAAAACATTCATACGTGACTGTGATCTTTCTCGATCTGAGACGAGATAAGATTCAACTGACTCTCGTGCTATCTCATGTACAACCCTTTAATTTCTTCAACTTTTTTTCGAAACATTTTTTTAATGAGGTTTTTATTCGTAAAATATTATCCTAAGGTGATTAAAATGGAACACCCTATACATAACACCAGAACCTTGCACTAATTCATTTGACCATGGCAGTGGTATTTGCCACTCTATCAATTATATGGGTCTATCCGTGCTTTTGAAGTTTATTTTCAATATTAAAAATTCAGGACTGAAAGGGTTACCTACGTTCAAAACACCTACTTGAATCTCAAACCATTACATAAAAATCCTAACTAATCTATTGAACATAGTAAATAGCAATCTTCCCCGATAAATTTCACTATGTACCACCACTGTATAAAGTTAATCTTTATATGATTAGATTGTACATTGAACAATTACAACAATGAGTTGTGTTATTATTTTGTTACTTGAGGCGAAAAGAAGGGCAAAATTATCTTAAGATACCAAAGTCATTACGGTGATTTTTTATTCCATTCAGTCCCTAAAACAGAAAGTATGTAGGTCTTAAAGACATACTCGTGTGTACTACAAACTTTAATTTAATCATCAATCACTTTAGTTAATAGTAATACTTTTTTTGTATAGGTACTTTTAAGATTTTATTTATTTTTATATTTTGTTTTTTGATTAACCAATATTTATGTAAGTTCTCTTTTATATTTTTTTCATTTTTATTTTTTGGATAATACTTTCTCTTTACTTTTGATTTTCTTCAATAATTAATCATCGAATATACTTCTGAACATATGTTTAATATAAAATTTAAAAAAGCTATCATGGATCCAACATTGGGGCAAATTACCCCAAGTTGAGTAAATATAAAACTCCTGGATGTAACGATGGCTCAGTTATAATAGGTTGTAGGGGAGAGTGGTACAAAATGATCCCCTTAAGGAAAACAGATAGGTATTAAAAATATACTTAGACAACAAATTTTGTGAAATTGGTAATTTTTCTGGTAGATTAGTCTATTGGCCTATACTTTAGTAAGCGTTGAATAATATTATATTAATCAGATTTTTTTATATAAACATTTTTAACAAGGTGTAGTAAAGGGGTCATTTTATACACCCGGATGTCTAAAATGATCCCTCGTCTTTTTAAAGCTATAATCGGCACATATAATTGTTTACTGGCTGTTTTATACTGCATGCCACGATTTACAGCTTCTAATGCGTTAATCATGGCGATTGCGCTCCAATTATGACGCGTAATTTTCCGACATGATTCCGCGGCATTGTTCCTGAAATAACAATATACTTTAATAAATTACCGATCTAATTTCATTTAAACAACCATGATATTCGCAAATATACATTACCTAAAGTATTCTTAATCAACTCAATACAAAACGAATTAAAAAAATGATGCATATGAAACCACAAACATTAAACAAACTGGGATCGTTTTACCCCAAATGCCTAACTCTAAAAAACGTTAAACCTATACCATCAAATTTTCAGTTAGAACAATAAAGTATTGCCGATTATATTGTTGAATAATATTGGAAACTAACACAAGCACTTCTATTACATTAAATATACCTACAAACACTAAAACAACACAATATTGAATTGTTGCATACCTTACATCAAATAAGATTTTTTTTTGTTACAATAAAATATTCCGTGCCGCTCACAACAATATGAAACTTTGACAGAATGTTAAACTAGTGGTGCCGGAGACGATTTTCACTCAAACTACTAGATGGCACTGCTAAATTCGGTAAAATACAGGATGGTCGTTTTACCCCGAGGAATCGTTTTGTACCACTCTCCCCTATAAGTAAAATATCACCACATTTTTTAACTGAAGTCTAATTTGTAGTTTTGTAGAGACCATAGACATTGGAGCATGGATTGTTTATTCTGTATTATCGTATAATGTGTAAAAGGTTTAAAAAATGATAGAAATATAACCCAACCAATATACTATAGTTTTTTCACTCATGTTTAAAGAAAGGGAAGTTAAGACCCAACGAACGCTCTTTCTTTTTTGTTTTAGGATCCATTGATTCATGCTCTATGATATGTCTTTGGTACAGGTACAGACCATTTTTAACCGTCTTAAAAAAAGGGAAGATTCACAATTCAATCAATATGCACTTTTTTACGTACATTCGGTTATTGTTCCGACAAATATGTACCTATTCGGTTGATTCTTATATGTTTGAAAGAATATACTCCCTGAGTAATCTCATTTAAATTTCATCAGAATCTGGTAAAAATGAAAAGTACCTATACAATAATTAAATTTAACAGTTTTTGAAGACGTTGCCAAGCCAATAAAAAAGTAAAAACTAAAAACCACTTCAAAAACTGTTAAATTTATTTATTGTACACTTTATTTATTATCATTATTATTATTTTTTAAGTTTATTTACCGTACAGACGATGCTTTAGAAAGAATGTAAAAAATAATAGATCGAGGATGTTATTTTAAACAAAGAACAAAAATATATACACTGCCGTACAAAAGTCTTTGGACATCTGCGATTTTGAATCCCCAAAATAGTGAAAAGAATATGTTTACTCGCAGTCAAAATAGTAAGAAAACAATTTCTCGTTAGCTTGAAAGACACTGTGCGTCAATATTTTCAATTTGAGTAAACCTGACCTTTCAGGCATATAATTCAAAAATGTTCCTTAACATGGAAAATTGTAAATGCTGTATTTTAGATATGCTAGGATTATTACAAAAGTTGTAATAAAGTATTCTTATCAACATTTAAGATTTTTATCAACCACTTTTGCAGTTTTATATTTACAATACGCAAAAAAATGAGTGTCTAAAGACTTTTGCACGGCAGTGTATACTAAAAATTAAACAACTACCCCATAACCCTCGAACTAATTATTATTGATTAATACTGAAAATCAATAAGACTCATTAGTACTAAATTAATTATAAAATTTCTTAATTGTATCACAATGGGTTCTCCAGATATTAAATAAAAACAAATAATTTTTGAAGGACTGCAGCTCTCTCAACAAGAATTTCTTCGGACACATTTTTTATAGGTAGATATGTATATGATGTTTTTGCCTTAACCCATTACTTTCCAGTGTCCTATTTATAGGACATCATATTTTCTAATTTTTTTCTCTGACATAATAACGTTGTTAATTTCATTTACATTACTAATATGTTTTTAAGTCTCTCTACTTACAATAATTTTTAAAACAAACTCGAGAGTTTATTCAATGACAAATTATAACACTTTTAAAGTAACCGTGTAATTATTCTAGTTAGCTAACATTTATAGTTACATTTTTTCACATAGTAAAGCGATTTTAAACTGTCGAAACTATATATAATATTACTTATGAAAAGGTAAATAATGCATAACAATATCAATAATTTCAAAAATAAATCCAGGTACAGACTATCGTCGTTGAAAAAAGTGCTATCTTATAAATATGACATTGGGTTCTCATGATAATAAACTAGTCTGTGACTGATAATTAGTATGTCTTGTATTGAATTTATCTTTCTGGTCATATTTTCAACAAGAATTGAAAACTTGAGCAAAAAATTCGAAGAAATAAAAAGTCGGGAAGTAATAGGTTAAATAACATTCTCTCTCTGTTGAAGTTTTTTTTTACATTCGTTGTAATTCGTCTCATATAATAAATACTTTTCATGTTTATGGTTCTTAAATGCTCTGAATTTTCTAGTTTCTGTAGAATTTAAGAAAAATGTTTTCTCATTTTCATCTCGAAGGGATAATATCGTTAAACTAACATAATTCGTGTAAGTAGCCAAAAAGATCCTCAATCCCTGCTGTTTGTAGATATTTTTATATAGTAAAACAAATCCTTCTGGATGGAACATATTACATTGGTCAACAAAAAAATACATGAAATATCTGAATAGGTTAAACTATGCAACAAAAAAATTCACAGAAATTTGAATAGGTGATTTAGAAGGTATTTCTCATGCCGAAACCGAATTCGTTGCCAAATGATTCCATTACGTCTGGTTTTTTTTAGGTATCTTAACCTAAAAGTCCCAAAAATGACGATTTTGGCAATGTTGGGGAATTTATTACTATGTAGGTAATTTATTTCTGAAGTTTTCTTTCATGATTTCGAACAGTATTATCTTTTCTCTTTAAAATGATTTTTTTACATTTTACTATGCGATTTTTCTTTACCGAAAAATACCACTTTGAAGATATACACTCGACAAATTAATTAAGGGGACACCTAAAAAATAGCATGTTTTCAAATGCTTGTAACTTGGTCAAAAATTAACTTTTTTCAAAACTTTTTTATTATTAAATGGAGCAAATTTACTCTACTTTATGATGGTCTAATTCGTTCCTCAACATCTTTTCATTTTTTAACTTTTCTATGTAATTATATAAATTAAAAAAAAAACTGCATATTTTGACACTTGATGTAGAGTGCATTTATGTAGAAAATGAAATTTTGAAATAACCTTTTTATAGAGAATTTTAATACCTTCAAATTTATATTCGTGCGGAAAAAATGTGACGAAAATTCGCAAAGGTATTACAGTTTTAGTGAAAATCAGGAAAAAATAATTCAAATGAATATAGCCGGAGTAATTTTGGTGGTACAGAAAATAAATAAAATAATCTGCCGTGTGCCACAGGACTTTCTTATACGTAATAATGACAGTGAACAGTGTACGTGATTTTTATTTTAGTGAAGGATATTTCTGACAAACTAATAAAAGATAGAGTAAAATGAATGAGACATAAACTATAGAAATATTATTTTATACATTATGTATCGAACGAATTTTGTTTAACATAATTACTAACAATAAGATGGAAACAGATGTTTACTCTTGTAATTTTTTGAATTTTTTGAAATAAGACAAAAATGTTATTGATAAAAAATGTCGAGTATGTTACTATCTATAATTTATTCCCCATACATTTTTTTCCAACACTTATGATTTAGCCAGAAATATTTTTTTAAAATCATTATTTAGAATAATCTATACTGGTTGCTGGGTGCTTTGACCGTACGGATCACGACTAATACCGTCAAGTCGCACGGCGACCACTGCAAACTAAATGAAATAGAGTATACAGTGTTTATTCTCAGTATTACGTATAAGAAAGGCCCATGGTACATATGGCAAACACGTACAGTCTCTGTAATACGTATAAGAAAGTCCCATGATACTCATGACAGATATTTCTTCTCTGTTATGGACCATTTGAAATGTACTTAAAATCGAATACTTAGTAAAAAAAAAAAAAAAAATTAAATTTTTTTTTTCGAAAAAATGAATAGAACATAAATTATAGATAATAATATTACCTACAATTTTCAACTTGGCCATTTTTCTCTAATTCGCACTGTTTCAGTGTAATTCGAAAAATTCAAAAATCGATGTAGGTAAACATCCGTTTCCGGTTGAATGATCGTTTTCAAAAATAGGAGGTTTTCTTCCCAGGCAAAAATCAATCTTAAGTATAAAATTCCACCTTTCTACGATTTGTCGTATTTGAGTTACAGCGTCTACAGACAGACCGACAGACCGACAGACAGACAGACAGACAGACAGACAGACAGACAGACAGACAGACAGACACACAGACATCATGGCGAAAATAGTCAGAATGGATTCAGGGAAGGTCAAAATTAATAATTCCATCAAAATCCGGATTTCGAAAAAAATCGCGTTTACTATACTTACTTATACTATATGTATATTTCATATACATTGGTATAAGAAAGTAAAAATAAATGCATTTGTGCATGTAAAAATAAATATTTAGTAAAAATAAGTATTTTTTGACTTCTTAAATATTCCATGAGCTGCTTTATTTTACGAAAAAAATTTAACAATTTGCAATTTGTATTTTTTTTTGGGTTTTCTGATGTTGAGACATCAAAGTTGAATATCTTCGCGTAATATAGTCCTATTTAAAAAAATAAAAATGAATTATAAAGAACATGTATTGTTAATGAGACCTCTAGCTCGGGCCACCTAAAATGTAATGTTTAGGGTATGTATTCTTTGTTTTAATTTTACTGTCTAATTACTCATATTTTCTATTCTGTTTAAAGTTTGAATATTTTTTGTAATTCATAAAAAATCTTTCATTACATTGCATAATCTGAAAGGTGATACTTTGAGCTTCATTTTTATTTTTATTTATTTTCTGTACCACCAAAATTACTCCGGCTATATTCATTTGAATTATTTTTTCCTGATTTTCACTAAAACTGTAATACCTTTGCGAATTTTCGTCACATTTTTTCCGCACGAATATAAATTTGAAGGTATTAAAATTCTCTACAAAAAGTTTATTTCAAAATTTCATTTTCTACATAAATGCACTCTACATCAAGTGTCAAAATATGCAGTTTTTTTTTTTTTAATTTATATAATTACATAGAAAAGTTAAAAAATGAAAAGATGTTGAGGAACGAATTAGACCATCATAAAGTAGAGTAAATTTGCTCCATTTAATAATAAAAAAGTTTTGAAAAAAGTTAATTTTTGACCAAGTTACAAGCATTTGAAAACATGCTATTTTTTAGGTGTCCCCTTAATTAATTTGTCGAGTGTATGTAGTAAAGTTCATTGTATCTACTATACTACATTCTATTAACAAAAATATCATATTTTCAAACTAGTACATCTCGGCAAAAAAAATCGTACGGTAAAAAGTTAAAACTCATTTTAAAGAGGAAAGATAATACTGTTTGTTACCGTGACCGAAAACTTTAGAAAAAAACTACCTACTTGATAATAAATTCTTTAACATTGCCAATATAGTCATTTTTGAGACTTTTAGGTTAGGATATCTCAAAACCCTGACGTGATGAAACCAATTGGGCAACTAATCCGGTTTTGGCATGCCAAAAGCCTCCTAAATTTTCTATTCAGATCTCTGTTATATTACAAATATATTTTTTGTTGTATAGTGTAATTTAGGAGGTTTTTGGCATACCGAAACCGAATTCGTTGCACAATTGGTTTCATCACGTCAGGGTTTTAGCGATATTTGTAGATCCTTTTAGATCTTTGTAGAACGTTGTATATCTTTGCAAGTTTCCACAGATCAAAAACCAGTGAAAGTATCTCTGCAGATCTACAATTTTTTCCCGGGAATAAAAAAAAATGATCAGAGTAGATCTCTGAAGAATTACAATTTTTGTCCAGGAATTATTTTGGTTCGGCCCACTATCAAATCTTATGTAAATGCTTTACATTGTTTAAAATTTTATGACTCTTTATTTTATAATTTCTGTGTCGTAGTACTTATCATTTTGTAATCATAAGCAAGTGTTTATCACTGTGTACTCATTACTACATAGTTTGACGTTATCCATTACTGAAAAAAAAATCATAAATAATAAACTATATTTGCGGACTTTGATAATTCAGTTTTTTTTATTAGTAACAAGAGTTCATGAAAATTACAAAAGCCCATAAAAAAAATTAGTAGAGTAAAGTCGTTATATATGGACCAGTCGGGTATAATAGACATTTTCTTTTGTTGCTCCATTTTACATTTTATAAAGTCAAAATTAATATGTATCTAACCTTACACCTCTAAATAATAGCGTCAGTTGACAAGACTTAATGAAAGTTATTTTTGATTATTTTTGTTAAGTTAGTTAAAATTTTTATTGTATTAAATTCTTTAAATTAATTATATTTAAACATGAAGGTACAAGGGTTGGCTGAATGGACAGTGCTTTTAATCCACGCAATAATTATTTTCTGGGCGATAACAATTTGTTTAAATACATGTGGTTGCGGGTATTATGGACTACGGGGTATTATATGGCTATGAAGTGTAATAATTAACCGGAATCTAAGGCAAATAGTATGAAAAGTATATTAATCATCCAGTACTTCACAACTATTCACTTCCGCAAAAATCATTTTTTTATGCGCTGTTGCCATATCGTATATTTACGTCATGTGTTCGGGAATTTATCAAAGTTAAAAATTAATAATTATTTAAGGAGATGGTAAATCATTTTAAAATTTTATATACACATTTCTTAATTACCAATCTATAACATATCCGTTTTTGGTTAAAATCTGACGTTTAGTTTTAAAACACGAATTAAACGAATATCGAATTCCAAGTGGATCCCTATGCTTGCAATGTATAAGAGGCCAACTTTGCACGTTTATAATTAATAAACGAAATGGTAAACTGACCTGAAATTTTTTTTACAAATGCGAACTAGCTTGCTTAACACAATATTAAAATTTTAACAAATTCTGTAGTGATCGATTTTAGTGAACAACAACCTTAAAGTGACCATAAGTAGTGTCAATACCTTATGTTAAAGCAGTAATATATTAATTTATAATTTAATTTTTTTAATTGACAAAACTGACAACAATTAAAATAGAATGTTAAAAAACAAACATATTATTATAGATTAGAATTGCATTCCATATACGATAGTTGAAAGTAAAATCACAATATCTAAAATTATTAGCACTTGCACGAATAATAACCATTTTTTTATTAGAAGAGCGATTAAAAAAGGAAAGTTGTTGAAACTAGCATGTCATTTATCACGTAGTATACCATTGTACCTACAACTGATGTATACATATATTCATTGTTTGTGATTCATCATAGAATTTCGGGAGAGGCTTTTGACCTAGTGTGTGTTAAATTGCAAACTGATTTATTATGTTAATTTATTAATATGGGTGTGTACACATGGTATATTGTTTACTAAAATCTAGACCATGTAAATAGTTATGATTAGGATGCGGAACTAAGAACCAATTTTTAATAAATAAATTGCATATGTAGATTCCGGTAGTATCTGGGGATATAAATTTAACTAGCGGAATCCCGCGGCTTCGCTCGCGTAAACTTCGAAACTAATTAGAACCCTCCATACGTGATAGGAGATGACATATTACAATTTTTTATATTGATTTCTATTCATTACCTATAAAGAAATGTATATCTCGGATCTTAGTTAAAATTAGTTAGTTAAAATTATAAGAACTAACCCCCTGTCTACTCCCTCCATTTGGGGTTGAATATAGAATTTTTATATTGCAGATTATTTTGCCCGACTCCACCATTATAACGTATGCAGATAAACATAGCGAAAACACAGACCCTGTCTACCCCCGCTAATAGGGGTTGAATGTCCAAATTTTTATTTTAATAGATGCCCGAATTTACCTTTATAAGTAAAGCAGGTATGCAGAACACATCTCAATCTATCCTCGTCCGCGTCTCATGCTATTAGGGGTTGAAAATCGAATTTACTTTAATATCATGAACAATTATGAAGATAAATTATATCAAAATTTTACCAAAATCATTCCCATAGGGGTTGAATTTTCGTAACTGATATTTGTCTTGTAGAGTACCTACTTATGCCATATTTCATTCGGTGAATACAAAAAAAAATATTTTACAAATTTTTCCAACCCCCTAACTCTTTAGGGGTAAAATTTTGGGAAATGCTGGAATAATTGTTTCATTATTTATATTGTAGAGTATGTTCGATAAGTTTCAATTAAATGCGAACAAAAAAAAATATTTTTATGTAAATTTTGCCACCGTTTTAACCTTGTAGGGGTTGAATTCCGAAAAATACTTTCTTAAAGGGTATTTACATCATAAAAGGAAGGTACCTACGAAATTTTACGTTTCTAGGTCCAGGGGCTTGGGCTGTATTTTGAAATACTTTTTCAAATATTTTAAAAAAGGGGTTAAGGACAAACTCTTTTATAGATATAAATTAGTTATAAATCTATTAAATATTGTTTTCATTTATTGCTACACAGCGCTCACAACAATACTTTTCTAACGATTGTTTTTATTAATTTTCAAAATCGTAAATATCTCGGTTCCTATGCTCTTAGGGGGTTGTTTTTCCCTCTAAAACCCCCACTCCCGTGGTATTTTTCTCACCGGATCGAATGAAATTAATTATCTACAATCCTTCATATGTGATATTATATTATTATTATATAAAATCGTAAATAAATCATCCCCTGTCTACCCCCGCTATTGGGGGTTGAATGTCGAAATATTTTTTTATTGAAGACTATTTTGCCCGAATTTACCTTTATAACTTAAACAGCAACACAGATAAACATATCAAAAACTCATCCTCTTTTCCTTACCATGGTATTAGGGGTTGAATTTCGATATTTTTATTGCATATTATTTTGTTCGAATTTATCTTAATATCATAAACAGTAATATGAATAAATTTGCCAAAATTAAAAAAAAGTTTAACACCAATTCCCCCCACTTAGGGGTTGATTTTCCGAAAATGCAATCTGTCTTGTAGAGTATTTGTACGAATAATATTCGAGTGAATACAACCAAAAATGTTTTTCCTATACAAAATTTCCCACCCCTTGCAGCTCTTTAGAAGTTGAATTTTGGGAAATGCGGAAATATATTTTTAATTATTTGTATTGTAGAATACTTATGTTAAGTTTCAAGTAAGTCCGATCAAAAAAATGTTTACACCTATACAAAATTTTTCATCCCTTTTTACCCCCGTAGGGGTTGAATATCAAAAAATTCCTTCTTAGTGGGTACACCAATACCTCACTTTGCGTCGTTTCGTTTTGCGTCGCTGCTGAATTAGTACTAATTTTCACTGTGCGTCGTTAAATTTTCGAAGTTGTGTTGTTTTGGGTTCGAGTCTTTAATTTTTTTTTAATTAAAACGAGAGTATCTTAAATAATTCACTTTGCGTCGTTTCAGTTTGCGTCGTGTTTTTTTTTTGGAACGTAATCACGACGCAAAGTGAGGTATGGGTGTACTTACATCATAAAAGGAATTAGCTTTATAAAACGTAGTTTACTCCCGATAAAAATATAATCACGCAAATATTGTTTTACTTTGATTTTAAAATTATTCACGTTCACGACGGGTCACGACTTTGACCCGAGAAAATTCACATTAACTTAAACCACTCTTTTTCAGGAGTACATACAAGTCTTACAAAGTATCTTATTTTTATTATATGAATAAAGTACATATGTACTCGTAGCAACAATGTTAAATAAAGTAATATAAGTATAAAACATAATATTTAACACCTTTTGAGTATAATAAGTTGATTAATTGACAGTATCGATTTTTAGAGAAAACATGCAGTCTGAACAATTGTTTAACTTTCTCATATTGTACAGGGTCAATGGCAGATGCAAATTCAATTATAAAATCAACAATTAACTTTCTACGAATTGTCACGCCGTATATCCAAACTATATAGCAATTGCTATTATTTGTTTAAATAAAATGTAAAGTTACATTGACTGTAAAGGAAAGTAATATTTTTATACATATTATATGTTACTTATTTACGATGGAGAGTTTATGCCAGACTATATTGTTATAAAAGAGTTTCTCATTCATTCATTGACTTATCGACGCACGGTGCAAACAACTGAATCTAGACACATGAAATTTTATGGATGGTTTCCTTTTTTGACGTAGGCGCCTACTAAGAAAGGATATTTTTTGAAATGGGAGAAAGGGTTATAACTTATTCTATTTTGGTACGTTTATCGAATTGGATTAAACGGTTTTAGTTTCAGAGGTATTTGAAATAGGTATACGATTATTTTGCACATTTTCATAGGGGTATTTTACCCCATTTAACAGTTTTATCACAGCTAAAATTATTTTTTTCTTACTACCCCTGACCCATTCTAACTATATATAGGTATATTTGGTATGTACAAAATTTTAATTCGATACGATTTTAGGTACCTATCACTTGAAAAGGTTTCCTTGTCAGTGCTATATAGTATGTTTATTCGTATAGGTACTATAGGAGTTGTGAAAAAAACTTTTATGTTATTTAAAACAAACTGAAAATTTTCCTATAAACTAGCTATTCAATATGGTTGTTTTTAAATTAAGTTTTTTTGATAAAATATGCACTAAAATAGAATACTTTGCACTTGACCTTTTGGATCTTTCAGATTTAAATAACATATTTTTCATGTATTTATTCTATTTATTGTGATTTTCTATATTTTTACCAAAATTTTCTTCTAACCTTCTTTCTTTGGCTCAAATAGATTTGATATTTTTAATATGTTTCTTTTTATTTTCAATATTTTAAAACCATTACATATTTGCCTTATGAATTAAAAAATAAAATAAAAAATATTGAAAATGTTCGATGTACAAAGTGAATACTATCTTATATACAGGTTGGGCCAAGTAAAACGAAACGGGCGCGGTTTTGGTCATTTAAAATAAGATTTTGAAAAAAGCTCGAACACGTCGATTATGCTTTCAAGGGGGACATCTTTTGGTATAAAATTTTTGCAAGAATCTTTTCAACCCTCAGCGCTATGAGCGTAACCCTTAAAATTTTAAATAGCATGATAGGGTAAGTGATACCTCATTTGAAAGGTTTTTTCATTCTGAATACGGTGCTTTTTGATTTTTTCAAATCTGTTTAGTTTTAGTCAAGTTATTGACATTTTGAATTCCATAAATGTAGTGATTTTCTGATCAAAAAACAAATATTTACAACTAAAATTTAAAACAAAATAGGTTTATTTTATTATCAAATAGTTCAAAAACATCCAGTTTGGACATTTATTGAATTAATTAAAATTTTGGATGAAGATAAATTTTTTTTAATAATTTTTTTTTATTTTTTAATTAATTCAATAAATGTCCAAATTGGATGTTTTTGAATTATTTGATAAGAAAATAAACCTACTTTGTTTTGAATTTTAGTTGTAAATTTTTGTTTTACTTCCATGTTCGAAGAAATGGAAGTATTGTAATACCGTCAAAAAATCGTGTCCGAGATAAGACCAGATTCTGATTGTACTAACTTCAAAACGTAAAGAAAAGTTAATTTCCGCATGGCGGCTGTGCGTGTGTCTGTGTGTCTGTGTGTGTGTCTGGATGTAGAATTTTCTTCCGTGTACGATAACTACTGTAGATATGCACCGATTTGAATTATTTTTGGGGAAAATGTTTGCCTCAGTGAGTACTCCAGACCTATTGATTTGGGTGCTAATCGGATTAGGGGTTTCCGAAATATTCGAAATTTTGTACCTATTATCGTCTAAAAAGTGAGTATTATCTCACCAATTTTGATAAGACTTGGTACACTTGTAGTTCAAACCAATCAAAGGGGCACTTATTTCATAAACGTGCTTAGATAGCCACCGAAGGGGTGAAAACCACCCCCAAAATTTTAATTTTAAATACTAATAAATTTTTGTTGCCATGGAAACAAGTGCAGTTAATTTCAAATGTCAGATAATTATTATTTTACAAAAATGTGTATTCTACAACTGACATTAGAATATTAGAAAACTAATATTTATAATACAAAAGTAAGTTTTATATTAAAAATTGTTGTAAAAGATATTATAGAACATGGAAGTCATGTATGGTTCTCCATACCGATATTTACTTCCATGTTCGAAGAAATGGAAGTATTGTAATACCGTCAAAAAATCATGTCCGAAAAAAAAGCAGATTCTGATTGTACTAACTTCAAAACATAAAGAAAAGTTAATTTCCGCATGGCGGCTGTGCGTGTGTGTCTGTGTGTCTGTGTGTGTGTCTGTGTGTGTGTTTGGATGTAGAATTTTCTTCCGTGTACGATAACTACTGTAGATATGCACCGATTTGAATTATTTTTGGGGAAAATGTTTGCCTCAGTGAGTACTCCAGACCTATTGATTTTGGTGCTAATCGGATTAGGGGTTTCCGAAATATTCGAAATTTTGTACCTATTATCGTCTGAAAAGTGAGTATTATCTCACCAATTTTGATAAGACTTGGTACACTTGTAGTTCAATCCAATCTAAGGGGCACTTATTTCATAAACGTGCTTAGATAGCCACTAAGGGGGTGAAAATCACCCTCAAAATTTTAATTTTAAATACTAATAAATTAATGTTGCCATGGAAACAAACGCAGTTAAATTCAAATGTCAGATAATTATTATTTTACAAAAATGTGTATTATACAACTGACATTAGAATATTAGAAAACTAATATTTATAATATAAATGTAAGTTTTATATTAACAATTATCTATCGTAAAAGATATTATAGAACATGGAAGTCATGTATGGTTCTCCATACCGATATTTTGATTAGAAAATCATTGCATTTATGGAATTCAAAATGTCAATAACTTGACTAAAACTAAACAGATTTGAAAATATCAAAAAGCACCGTATTCAGAATGAAAAAACCTTTCAAATGAGGTATCATTTGCTCTATCATACTATTTAAAATTTTAAGGGTTGCGCTCGTAGCGCTTAGGGTTGAAAAGATTTTTGCACAAATTTCATAGCAAAAGATGTCACCCTTGAAAGCAAAATCGACGTGTTCGAGCTTTTTCTCAAAATCTTATTTTAAATGACCAAAACCGCGCCCGTTACTTGGCCCTGTATAGTACAATTGAATATAACTCTTTGTTTATTATATTTTGCAACCTGTAACGTATTTCACCCCAATGCAAAAGTATGAAACCTCGAAATAATAAACATTGTTTGTATTTTATAAGAGAAAATTAAAAGAAATCGATATTAAAATGGAGACTATAATGTGCTATTTCAGAAAATATAAACATTTAAGTGGGTTGTTAAAGAAAACGAAATAATATTCGTTTTATCAACAAAAGTACATATGTAAACAAATTTTAAACCGAGAATACACTAGCAAAGCAAATCATACTCGGGGAGATGTGCAGTAAAAGAGTTTATGTCGTTTTTACAATATAATTTTGAAGTACGTACTTGATATTTATTGGTGAATTCAACCACAATCTTATCGTTAAAATGTTGTTACTGCAAATAATAAATCTAATATAGATTACAGACAGGGGACTTTTTAATTAACTCAAAAATTGCACCTGTAAATGGTTTCAAGCAAAAATAACCCCCCCTCCCCTCCCCCCTATTTACGTCTTACTCGGTAACTACTGGTTCAAAAAGTCTTTAAAAAATAATGGCTTAGGGCTTTGTCATACGCTCTTGTATATCTTGGCCGATTTTTTTTTAATGATGCTTTGTTTTTTTTTTTATCTTACCGGAAAATGAATACAGCATAAATTATAGATAATAATAATAGGTAAAATCATATTATAATTTTTTTTTATATTTTAGTATATGTATACTAATAACTAATTCATGCGTATAAAAAAAAAGCCGATTACCTTATTGTTATGATATAGGTATATGAATTGAATTGCTTTTTAATATAAATTAAAACTCTTTAAGTTGAGCAAAAATAATTACAAATAAACAATAGACAATATTATTCCAACAATATTATGTATTTATTTATGTTACAATACGACTTTTTGAATAGCGATTTGAAATACATTTTAGATTAATATATTTTTTTAATGTTTACGTTTTTTAAATATCACGTTTACCAGACAAAAAGTACTTGCTACTCTCGCACACTTTAATAATGTTTTTATTTTTGCAAAGAATCAAAAAATCTCAGTATGTTTTTATATTACAATTAACTGTTAACCTCATTTTATCGGCTGGAGTGGCCACACAGTGAGTCAAAATCACACATTTTTACGCGAAACTTCACTTCATTTCAAATTTTACACCAATTTTCACATTTGGAAGGTAGAAACAGGTTAAAACGACATCAAAGGGACCGGTCATATTAGTCATAAAAAGAGGATAGTCGTAATAACCGGTAAAAATTCAATTATACGGGATTCAGTTGGACTTTTATTTTGAGTCGTTAAAACCGATACGTCGTCGTATTAATCGATGTCGTTATAACCGGTTTCTACTGTAGTTGTAGTTTATGACAATTAAGCCATATGAATAGTCAATTATTCACCCCCTTGAATATGAAAAATCGATTAAACAATAAATTCGTAAATTAATAAATCGAGTAAAATATAAATAATAATTTATTAGTAGGTAGGTACTAGTGATGTAACGAATGTATGATTTTAAACATTCGCGAATGCGAATGCGAATGCGAATATTGACTTTTTGTAAAAAAAAGCTAAAAAAGGTTTTCTGAATAAAATAGATTAAAAAACGATATTTTTATGGTTATTTATCGTTTTAGGGCTCCCAATTATTTTATGAAAAATCATTTTGTTTTAATATCTAAATGTGCTCTTATCTATGGATAAAATACAAACAGAAGTTGCTATAAAGCTGGTCGAAAAGTTGTTTCACTAATATAAAAATTAAAATAATTTTATATTTCGTGGTTTAAACTATTATTTACCTACAAAAACAATTTATTTTTAATATTTATGATAAAAGTGATGTACAGTTTTAAATAAACAAAGCTAAACAATCCTTTTTTTTATTTTTTAATTGTTATAATAATTTTTTTTGAAATACTTTTTAATCGGATCTATTACAACATTTCTTGCAATTTCTTATCTATTCCATAGATTATAGCTAGATATTAAAATAAAACAGATTTTCAATGAAATAATTTGGAGCACTAAAACGATATTTAACCATTTTTATATATTAATACATCATAATATATTCGCAAAAATATTCGCAACTTTACCTGCGAATGCGAATACGAATGTTTAAAAATGTGCGAATATTCGCGAATGCGAATGCGAATATTCGTTACATCACTAGTAGGTACTATTATATGTGTAAATAGTATGTGTAAATATGTGAGAACATTTATGTACATATATGTACAGGCCGAGTCATAAATTCGTATTTCTTCGATATCTCCTCTGTATTTAGAGAAAAATTCAAATTTTGAATGATATTATAAGTAATAATACACATCTAAACTTATAATAAAATATATAGCGTGGCCCCGAAAAAGGTGTATAATTACAGGGTGAGTTGATAGTGCGTATCTCTTCGATATCTCCACTTTTTCGTTTATAATCGATTTTTCAGATTTGCACGGATGAAATATGAAAAACTACTAACACACTACATAGCACGAGGACCTAAGTTTATTTTTGTATTAAATGTTTATAATGAAATATTTTTAATCGTATTGACACTACTTAATATAAATAAGAAAATAAAAAGAAATAAAAGAACTGAATAAAAAGTAGAGGTTTAATTTAATTGACCGACTTTTGCGTCTCTTGAGACAAAAATAAAATACTAAAGATGACTTCACGCAACGTGAACCTTAAAAGTAACTGTCCTTTTCATGAGCGCATTTATTATTTCTGTAAGGTGATGTTTAAAAAATAATTGGTTTTTAAATGTATCTTTTGGGTCAGTCCGCGGTGACGGCTGTGACATTTCAACTCGGATTGGAGTTCATAATTTCTAAATAATACTATTTAATAACATGGTTTTACCATTTTTCTGTAGATCTTAATGAAATACATGTATATTGAAAGAATGAAAGGTCTACGGTTATTTTACTAAAACATGCCAACGTTCAAAGCCCTGTGACGGTCGTGACGCCAACTATTGCAAGTCTTGCAACCTTTATTCAAAATCTCAAAAATTTAGCGAAAATATTGAAGTTACTATATATAATAATCATACTTTAATATGTTACGAATAAATTATTTTTTAGTAACACAAGAGCATCAGGTAAATACATAATCTATTTAACTGGTTATTTCTCAAAAAACATTGTGACGGTTGTGACAGAAAATTGTGACGGTCGTGACACGTTGAATAAAAGGATACAATAAGAGTACTATTTGTGTGTTTATTTGCTTTTTGATATTATTAACTAATACTTATAACAATTATTTATCAAATACATCAATACACTCATTAAATTTATAATAAATGCGGTCACCCTTAGTCATTATTGTTGGTGAGGGTAATTTTTTGTTAATTTGGTCAAACGTCACGTTTGATATGTAATTGTCAAAGACTTTTAATAGTTTGCCACGATCATCACTTATTCTTAAGTAAGTTATTGTGATTTCATCTTATTTTTTGTCTTTTTGTAAATTTTTTGTAAAATTTTTGAAATATTTTGAAAATTAACCAACATTTTTCAAATTTTTTTTTGGTTTATGAAAATTGATGTTAAATAGTCTGTTAAATTTATATTTTAGTATTCATTTTCGTAAAATATTTTTTTGACTATCTGGTATCGATTACCGCGGACTGACTCTTTTGCTTTTAGATATCGATCATGTAATACATATTTTATATATGTATTTTTAAAATTTCATTTTTAGGGTTCCGTAACCAACTAGAAACCATTATGGTTTCGATCTATCTGTCCGCCCGTCTGTATGTATGTCACAACTCTCCCAATATCTCAGATGAAATTTGGTATGCAGACGTAGATCGATTACCCAAAAATAAAAACTTTGAAAAAAAAATCGTATTATTTTATTTTTTTTCACTTACTCCCATTCAGTATGATGTTTACTTAAAATTCAACAAAAATGTTATAAGACCTTATGATTTTCTCCCATCAGTCACGAAATATTTGCTTTCTAATATCTAAACAATCGATGAAATTTTTTTTTAAAAGTTCAGAATGTATGTAGCTTTTAATTTGTATTTTCAAAGAAAATTATAACGAACAGCATAGCAGAAAAAATGTATGGATAATTAATTTATAAAAAAACTACTTTTATGTGTTTTATAATTTTATTTACAAAATGTTCAATGCATTTTTTGTAGAAAAAAAAATTATTTTATCTTCTACAAAGATCTCCTTTGGCAATTTTATTTTGTTTTTTTAGGTTACATATGTCATGTGAGCCTATGTTATTTATTGCACAGCGGCTGTCTTTGAATACAATAGGTAAACCTATGCTACGCATAAAATTATGTCGAATCAGCAAACAATGATCATACACGTACGAATTAGAACAACAATAACTCATATGATTTATGGAAATGAGAAAGACATAGGTATAATATATATGTACTATGTACACATGTCGACATGGGGATCTTTGTTATTAAGAGATATATATATTCGGTTAAATAAGATAATATGTTTTGTAAGAGAAAGATGAATTTTGCGATTGATATATCCTTGTATACATAATAGACCGGGAGCCAGGCTACATTCCGTTTAAAAAACCGTTAGGATTCATAAGAGTTGGTGATTTACATTCAGAAAGATGTAAAGAGTGAAATTCTGAAGGTTGCCGGAAAAAATACTCGGAACTTTTTTTGATACGAGCATTATAACGGAGTCCTTCCATTTATAAAAAAAAGTAGATGTTGCACCATTTTTAATTTTGATGAAAGTTTAGTCAGTTGTTATTATACGTATTAGTTAGCAAAAACTGTAATTAGAAATTTTTAAATGTTCACAGGTTAGAGGTGGTGATCGTTTTACCCTCGTAAGATATGAAGATTTCGTCGATTTTTAATGCTCGTATCAAAAAAAGTTCCGAGTATTTTTTCCGGCAACCTTCAGAATTTCACTCTTTACATCTTTTTGAATGTAAATCACCAACTCTTATGAATCCTAACGGTTTTTTAAACGGAATGTAGCCTGGCTCCCGGTCTATAATGTTTGTTTTTCTCAAGTTCGCAACATGTTAATATTTTGAAGACAAGGTATTTTTGGAGAAAATGTTTCAGATGTAGTTTTGTTTTTTGCTCGCAGAGTTCAAGGTCATTAGAGATTAATGTAATGGGGTTGAAATAATTAAGGGTAGAAAAAATATTAAAAATAACTGGATTTTATTGAAATTGTAAATTTATATTAACTGTGATTGTTTTTAACAAATTAAGTTTTTTTTATTTGCTTGGTATCTTCCTATATATTTGCAGACCTAAACTTAAGGGATCTTACCAAAAAGTAAATACAATAAAATGTTATTAAAATTAAGAAGGTAGTACCTTAAGGGTGCAAGTAAATAATAATTATTGGGAATTTTAGTTTTATTTTGGAATAATCAGTTTTTAAACTTTTATTTTTCAATACTTGAAAATGCCATTTTTCATCACTGTATGGATTGCACACATGGGCGTACCCAGCATTTTGTTCAGGAGGGGCAGATTTTTTTTTATAAACCGATTAGTTTCGTCTAGAACCCCGCGAAAAGAGGAGATGGGGTTATAACAGATGGATTATTAATCGATTTTCATCAACTCGATACTTAGCTATCTCTAAATGCAAAAGTAAGAAAAAAAAGTTCACTTTTTCATTTCTTCTTGAATTTTGGCCACAAACTTTTTTTCAATCGTAAATTTAAATTTATCTACCTATTATTAGTCTACCTTTATATGAGCAATTAGCTGTCGATTTTAGTGGGTTATATTCATTCTATTTTAGGTAAAAAATCGATCTATTTTGACTGATCTATAACTCGATAAATATGTATATAAATAGTTATAATGTAAAAAAAATTAACATTTTTTTACCTTATATAAAAAGGAAAATGACAGGAGTTTTACTGCTATAAAAAGAGATTGTAATATTAAAAAATGATATTTTTTTCTGGACCAAAAATATAAACTAATAATAAAATGTACATCAAATAATAATATAATAACTACCTAACTCGATATGGCGCGTAGCGCGATTTTTTTAAAATTAACTCGTATCGTGACTCAAACGTGAATTTTCAGAATGAAAATTTTGAAATACAATAATGTATAAATAACAATAAATTAATATGTTAACAAATAATTATATGTAACAATAAATTAATATGTATCTATAAATTTTACAATTTCATAAATACAAAAGTACTTAGGCATAGGCAAATAATTAACCAGTTAAATGTATAGTAGGTCAGGTCCAGGGGGAGCAACTGCCCCCCCCCCTTCGGTACGCCCATGATTGCACACCCTTTGTTGATTAAGAGATAAAGCTGTAACTGTTTGGGCTTTCAAACAACACCACATTTATGATTTATCTGAATTTTCATATTAATATGACAATTTTTAACAAAATTGAAAAAGTGTCCCACTAATTGTGACAAGCAGTGTATGTGTGAAATTTAATAATATTAGATACTGATTTGAATAGACCATACATCAAATATAAACTATAATAAAATACAAAAATAGATAGTTAATAGATCTTCTATTAAGATGATATGCATAAAAATAGTCAAATTCCTAAAATGTTAATAATAAAAAGATTTAGTAACACTTTAAAGTAAACCGTAACTAATTTTGTACGTTAGTTAAACTGTACTAAATTAATAGTGTTCAATGAACCATATTCTAAGTTCTAGATTTGCAAATCACTATTTTTCTTTGTTATTTAAAATTTACAATCAAATTGTACTGAATCTTAACTTTGAAAGTAGGTATCAATATAAAAGAAATGTTTTAAAATAGGTTGTTTATATTACATGGCATTTTTTCGTACTTTTATAAAATCGAATACTGTTTCTATTGTTATTTAGTAACATTAAATAACCACCTCACAATGGGTTTAAATCACACATTTTTACGCGAAACTTCGATTAAAGTCAATTTTCAATCAATTAATGTAGTCAGTTGCATTAGGCGGCTATTACACTATCAAATGAATATGTCAAAGATCTTTGACAAAGATTTGATCAAATATTGAGATTGTCATTATCTATGATCAGAGAAATATTATGAATATTATAAAATATGACTTATTACACTGTCATATTTTTTTAATTTACGAGATTTTATCACATTTAACATAGGTGGATATTACACTACCATAGAAATGTGATAAAATTTCTTTGATCAAAGAAATATGACATTTATCTGATAGTCGCCTTAGGAAGGTAAGTAGGGGAACCCGGGGCGGAACGGGGTAGCTAAGCTTTGATTACAAGTTGAGAGGGTTTGAAATAAATAACACCATTATTTCTCAATGTGTACTTTTATTTACTTATTTCTCTACAAAAAAACTACAGCTAAACTTATCTAAGTTGATAACAACAATAAAAAAATGGTGTCTGAAAAAAAAATGAAATTTCCCATTCCGCTCCACCCCCTGGGGCGGAATGGGAAACTAACCCTGGGTACAATGGGGTACTAATTATAGACACTGTTCAAAGATGAGATAACAAGCAGGCCGTGTCTTCGTCTTCCAAGCTTTCTTAGGATTTATTTCATTTATTTAGATTTGTTTAATTTACCTTTAAACGTTACTTTTTTTCTCACTTTTTTTTCTTTCGCTTCCTTCATATTTTCCGTCATTTTAATAGATTTTTCTAATTCACTTTATTTATTATTGTCTTCATATTATCAGTACAAATTAGACATTATAAAATCATAAAAAGCTATCAACACGACACTGTCCAGTTTATGTTGTCTGTGACAATCTTTTTTGATGTTGAATTTGTACTTTTGTAATTAGTAAAGAAATAGATATGTTTGAAATTCAACATTTGAATATGTTCACCGAAAATATAGAAATGGTCCGAACTTTTATTCGCGGAATAATTTAACAACCGGCTCGCGCGAGCCGGCTCCAGCACACCACTAGGTGTACCCCATTCTGCCCCCGACGTAACGTTCTTTATAACATGAGTATCATGGCCGTTATATGTGTTGACCTTGAGTTATCACTAGACTTTTAGTTAGTCAAGAGTATGATGAAACAAACATGTAATGTAAATTTCCGAATAAAAAATAGTATACAGTGTACTTACCTTGGTGTCGTAAAGCAAAAATTACAATTTGTAAGCTTTTTCTTAGACATTCGGTAGAATTCACACTAAATGCACTCTTACAAACGGCAACTTCGTACTGTGTAGCACAGCGAACTAAACATTATGTGCAAAAGACACGTGTCTCCGTCGTCCATAGGGAGAACACGGTACCCCGTTCCGCCCCGGGTTCCCCTACAGTGATTGTCTCGCATAACGAACATAATTAGTTCCAGGAGCAAGTTCGTTAAGTGAAACGCGTTTTCCCATAACAATACATGTTAAAATTTTTAATTAGTTCTGTAGCATAAAATATGGTACTGTAACATAAAAAAGATTTTACACACGTTTTTTATTTTTTAGTCAGACTCTCTTTAGAAGAGTCTACCGAGGCTTGCAGGGTCAAATCCTCACACACAAAATAACATTAATTAAAACAAACACGTGTGTGAGTTAAGCGCAGAAAAGAACGACTGACGCGCGTTTATGCATATTCGTGCAAGTTTGACTATCGACTGCGTGCGACCTTGAAAGTTCGGGCGACTTCGTGATACGTAGGAGCATTTGGGCGACAAAATGAAATACGATGCAGTTCGTTGTGTGAAGCGAGGTTCGTTGTGTGAGTTGTGTAATGAACGAACAGAAAGTTCGTTGTGCGAAGCATCACTGTAGTTGTAATTTCTAAAAATTACCCCAAGAACAGTCAATTTACCCTCTTAATTACTTTTTTATCCCCTTAAATCTGAAAATCGATTAAATGATAAATTCGTAAATTAATAAATCGAGTAAGATAATATAAACTGACTCTCTATACTAAAAACATTGAAATAGTGATAACCATGGAAACAACTGAAACATGTTTAGGTTAGATAATAGTGATAATACTGAGTACATTGAAACCTATACAGGCTGAACCAACTAAAACGAAACGGTGCACTTTTGGTCATTTAAAATAAGATTTTGAAAAAACGCTCGAACACGTCGATTTTGCTTTCAAGGGAGACATCTTTTGCTATAAAATCTTTGCAAGAATCTATTCAACTCTCAGCGCTATAAACACCAGCCTTAAAATTTTAAGTAGCATGATCGGGCTAGTTAAGCCTCATTTGAAAGGTACTTTAATTCTTAACAAGGTGCTTTTTGTTTTTTTTTTTCAAATTTGTTTAGTTTAAGTTAAGTTATTTACATTTTTAGTTCCATGAATGCATTGATTTTCTGATCAACAAAACAAACATTTAAAAATAAAATTCAAAACAAAATAAGCCTACTTATTTTCTTATCAAATAATTAAAAAAATTTTACCAACATCCAAAATGGGATCGTTAGGCTCCTGATGAGGACTTCTTGTGAAGTCGAAACACGTGTCGAGTGACATAAATTTTGTGGTTAAGGTGTATTTTTAGTTTAAGTAACATCCAAAACTTCAATTATTTCAATATATCTACAAATTGGATGTAAGTTAAAATTTTTTAATTATTTGATAAGAAAATAAGCCTACTTAGTTTTGAATGGTAGTTGTAAATGTTTATTTTGTTGATCAGAAATCCAATGCATTCATAGAATTAAAAATGTAAATAACTTGACTAAAACTAAACAGATTTGAAAAAAAAAACCTTGTTAAGAATGAAAAAAACTTTCAAATGAGGTATATGTAACTAGCCCTATAATGCTACTTATTGCTGAGGGTCGAAAAGATTCTTGCAAAGTTTAATAGCAAAAGATGTCCCCCTTGAAAGCTAAATCGACGTGTCGAGCGTTTTTCCAAAATCTTATTTTAAATGACCAAAAGCGTGGCCGTTTTGTTTTAGCTGGACCACCCTGTATATCTATCAGCGCACGCTCGCCTATTAAAGTTATCGCTCCAGTTACATTACATCTCTACTATGTACCGGACATAATAATATCTTTTTTAAGATAGACGTTGACATCATATCAAGATGTACATATACATTTGTAGAACAAGGAATTTTACTCTAAATGTGAAAAGGTCTATTATTTGTATAAATCTTGAAAATCCCGGATTTAGCAAAAAATGTTCCATCAAATCCCAAGTTCTTGGTAACGAAATCCGTTAAATCGTTTTACTGAATTTCTCTTTATCTGCAATTTTCTTCTCTTTTTTCAAACTAACAGTAAAATAAAATATTGTATATACATAGGTACCTGCATCTATACCTACATAAAAGAATATTGATTTCATGATTTCATTCCGGGTTATACAGGGTCTCCCAGATAACTTTTCCAGCATGGGGATCTCAGTATCTATAAGAGATACAAGTTTGGTTAAATGAGATCAATTATTTGTAAGAAAGGGGCGAGTATTACTGCACCAAAAAATATTCATAATTTTATGTGGTTTAGGCGGTATAACCAGGAAACTGAAAATTCGGAATTTTTTTAAATGGCTATAACTTTTTTGTCAAATTGATTGGTGTATTTAGATTTTTTATATCACTTTTAGTTTCCGAGTTACGAGCCCTAACTTTAGTTTTTCTTATGGGTCACTAAGTTGACTATGGCATATTTGAACGTGTTTTTCACTCTACTTTACAACGATGTGTCACTTGCCATACTTATTATCGAAAAAAAATTAGAATGTATTTTTTAAATAGTTCATTGTTTTCAAATATTCATTTGTTATTTTGATTGTTGCTATTGTGAAAATTGTATTTTAAAAGCCTCTTAATACTGCCAATTAAATCTAAAGAAATTAAATATGAACAATATGTAAAGCTCTCTAATTATGGACAAAAAATATAGTAATAAATAAATAAAAATATCGGTATGGAGAACCATACATGACTTCTATATTCCATAATATTTTTTTATATTAAAATTATTAATTAATATTACGAAAATTGTATTATAAATGTTCTTATTTTTCGTGTTTTGTATTGGGGGATCATTGACCCTCCCCCCAACATTTTTTTGTAAATTTTAATGTACGTATACAGGGTGACCCATTTTAAGTGCACACCTCTAATAACTTTTTATGGTGAAATCAAAAAACTTTTCAGATAAAAGTTACACGGTTTGGAGGGGGACATAGACGTATGAGGATGAAATTTTTTTAGGTGTTTTCAGGGTGATATGAAGGTCAACATCATTTTTTTAAATAGGAACCTATAGTTTTAATTAAGTAATTTTATTTTACGTGAAAAAACACGTATCTTTCATTGAAAACTTTTTTTGAAAAACTTAAACCTTTCCAAGATATCTAACAAAATAATTCGAGATTTTGAACTATAAATATTTTTTTACTCACAAACCATCAGGTTAATGGAAAAAGTATGAAATACAAAAAATGTTTATTTTGGTCTAATAAAATTTAAAGTATTATTCTAATTTTTTTTAACATTTTTTTTTTTTTGCTTAAATAAAATGAATTGAAAAAGTTTCGAAATTTTAAAAATAATTCTTCATGTCTTATTAGATCAAAATAAACAAAAAAAACCCTCTTAGGGTCAAATGATGTGCAAAATCCGATCGAAAACCTCCTTGTGGTGCACGTCGGGTAATGTTAATGCCAACGGTATTCAGTTTTATTATAACACAGCGCCACAAAAAAGTGTCGTGATCAAGAAACTAAACCACACCTATCCTATGATAGTTCCACCAAAGCCCCATTACCATTTTTGATTGTTTATTTTGTATATAAATTTAATAAGTTTTTTATATTTTTTTTTGGAGAGTGGGGGCATGATATATAATCCTTCTTCCAAAAAAAACAAACTTTTATTACTATACATATCATTAGATCGTATTATAGCGAAAAATGTACTAAAGCAAAATGTACTAACGAGGTTTTACTGTATAAAAGATCAGGCGTAAATGTGGAGCCCTAGAAAAAGGACAGGTCCGACACCTGTTAAGACTGCCACTGAGACACTCTGTATATATAGGGTTGTCCGGTTTGGGATACAGATATTTTAAGGGGTTACATAAGTTAGAATTTTCAAAAACACAGAAAATTTCAAGTCAATCCGGCGATTATATTCGAAGTTACACGCATATTTGTAAAGATGTCACAGAGCGTTTGAATGTAGGAGGTCGGAGCGGCAGCGCATTTTTCTCAAATCTGTGGTTTTAAAGTCGGTGACCACTATTCCTCGGAAACGGTTGAACTGATCAGTCTCAAATTTTAACACAAGTTTCTTAAGAATATTTTTTAGTAATTAATCGAAGGTTTTTTTCTCACCGATAAATATTTTTTTTTTATAAACAATTTAAGGTCAAAATTTATGTCGAAAATCAATTTTTTTTTGAGAAGCCGCCATTTTATAAAAAAAATTTATATTGCTTATTCCTTCGATTGAGTACAAGATTATACATTACTTTAAAGAAATCCGTTTGAGTTTTTTATTTTAAAAGATGCAGTCGAGAGATATCGTGGTCACCGCAAGGCGCCTTTTTTGAGAGGACCTCCTCTGCTGTAACAGCTTTCGAAATTATTATTTTTACAAATAAAAAATGTTAAAATACAATTAAAAGTTACCATAATATGTGTACAAATTTTGACATTAATAAATTATAAAAGTCTTCTCTTAATTTTTTTTTAAAAAACCCTTTTTTGGCCTTCTGACTGTATGTGTCCCCTTAAGAACTGATTCCTTTTTTTTGTAATAATATAATTTTACTGTTACTGATAATTTACATTTAATAGGGTAGGTACCAAATTAGTAACTTTAGGGATTATTTAAAATAAAAGAAGTGAAAAACTGGAAAACTCAGGTTCAAACTTTGTACAATGAATTTGTAGCTAACATTAGGACGCACCAAAATAATGATAAAAAATATCACATTTTATATGAACTTTTGGAGAGAAATGTCAATTTCATAAAAAAATTCAAAAAAATAATTATTATTTTTTATACAATAACTCTGAACTCGAAACATGGTTTGCAATAACTGTAATACTGAACAATATGTTACTTAAATTATCATCTATGAAACTGACTGATTTTGGTTAGGTACTCTAGTTACGTTACTTGAGAAATTATGAGATAATATTTGTTTTAAGTATTACCTTGAAGGAACTTTTTTCAACACCGTGTAGCTTAGAGATTGTTGAAGATACAATATTTTACTCACAATGAGCCAAAGAATCATCTCCTAAAATATCTGTTTCCCAAACCGGACCATTCTGTACAATTTCTGTTATTTCCACTTCTTATAACTAAATAATATTCTATAACATAAGTCAGGTGTGTGAAAGATCTAATGAATACATTCTTGTTTATTTGAAACGAGCGGCTACAGTGTCGAGGAGAAATTCTTTCTCTGCAGCAACAGAGAAAGATGCTGCGTGTTTTCTCTTTTCGTTTTGAATTTTTAGATAGACTTTAAGATGTCTTAAGAAGGGGGCAATGTACTGGAGAGGGATTAAATGTAGAAATTATAAAAGTTATCATCGGCTTTCGTTTGGGATGTATTTTGTGATCTTAGTTTGTGGCGATTGTGTTTTTCTCATCGACATTTGAATGTGTGATTTGGACACTTGATTATTTAAAGTTTTGGTGACATTTATAGTTTATTTTTGGATATTGCATACACTTTATTGTGATTTTAATATTCGAGGTGAGTTTTATTTTATATACATTTATAATTATGTACATTTTAATGTTTATAAATATATATACCTAATTTGAGTATTTATCCAAATTGAATTAAGTTTTGCCGGAAAATTTTTTAAGAAACTTCAACCGGATACTCGCAATAAAATTTTACAATTTTTTATTACGTAAAGTATGCTGTTTAGAAAAAAATATTTGAGATAAAAGTTACTTAGTTTGAAAAGGGTAATGTCATGATTTTTTTTATTTGAGGATGTTTTTAATGGTAACTTTGATTTTTTAAAACTGAAATTATTTTTTATTTTAGGATCTGATTTAACGTCATTTTTTTGTAACAAATTACTATCGAACGCAAGTTTCGAAGTTGAAAAAAAATGTAAAAAAAACTTATTGTTAGCAAAAGATTGTTTTATCGAGATTAATTAAATATCACGATGTACCTCTCTCTAAAATGAGTAACTTGTGTCTGAAATGTTTTTTTTCTGTAAACTAGCTTACTTTTCAAGAAAAAAAATATAGTACTTTCACAAATAATTAGAAATAAGGAAAAAGTTGAGATATATTTGGTTAAAAATACATATATTTCAAATTTTATTTTTTTAAAACAATAATCATAACTTAAAAGTTAATTGGGTTAATTTTTATAATTATTAATAACAATTATAATACTCAATCTTAAATTATGTTCAATTGATATCAATATTAAAAATAAAACTAGCTGTCGGATCCAATTTTACCCGGGGATATAAAATTAAACTATATAACGTATAATGCTGTGGGGTGCGATCCTTTAGGTCCACACAATCAACTTCCCAACATGGTATGACTAACAATACTTGAATACTGATTATTTATTGTTTCCATAATAAATAATAGGTACTATGTTATAGTTTGTAAATATTTTTTTCAATATGTATATGAAAAATTTTAATGGAATTTATCAGAAATAAAACTCACCTTTGTATTATGAATATTAGTTTTCTAATATCCTAATATTGTCAATAATATAATGCACATTTTTAGAAAAACTAATATGACAGTTTGAATTTTGAATTGTGTTGTTTCCAAGGCAACATGAATTATTAGATATATTTATTAGAATGAAATTCAAATTTTGATGGTGGTTTTCATCCCTTTAATGGCTGTTTGGACCCATATAAAATATAAATACTGAAATACACGTTTCATTATTTGTATTGTATAGTATTTATTCTAAGTTCCGACTAAATTCGATCAAGAAAAAAAATAAAAATGAAAAAAACTCACTTTTTACCCCCGTAGGGGTTGAATTTTGAAAAATCCTTTCTTTCAGATCATATTCACGTCAAGACGCTTCGATTAGCACCCCAACGAAGTCAATAGCATTTTTTGTTCGCGAGATTTCGTCCCGGAAAAAAATGACACGTACGTACGTACGTACATACGTACGTACGTACGTACATACACACACACACACACACACACAGACATTTTTCTGAAAATAGTGTAAATATACTCTAATGCCCTTGAAACATGAAAATATGTTAAAATTTTTTATTTCGATTTTCGGACCAATTACAATAACTTCCTATTGGGAAGTTAACAAGCAAAAAATACTCAAAATTTAAAAAAATATTGTTCTTAAACTGGATTAAATCAACCCAGTTTTATTAAATCAATGGATAAATGTAATAAAAGTTACAATAGTTGAAAATCTAGTTTCCAATATCTATAAATAACACAGTGTACTAGACGTACTCTTACATACCTGTAGGTTAAGACAAATATCGATGGTCTTATTTTCTCAATAGAGAGATTTGAAAGTTTGAATTGTACCTGTTTTGTTCAGATATCATTAATTTACCATTTATTTTAATGTATTTATTTCTTGAATGAAAATAGATGTACCTACTTTGAAAAACCAAATTAAATAAAACGCATAGCACAATCGATTCAGTGTTTATCTGAAAATTGTCATAAATGTTAGGTCATTATAAATTTATATTTATGTTTAATAATAATTTATTTTCTATTCATGAAGATAAAATTAAACTGTACTAGAAGATAAAATTTTTAATTCATTATACAGGGTGATTCAGCACTGTCGTGCCAAACTTGAACAGTAGATTAAGAAAAATATTTTAAGCAAAAAACTTCCAATAAACATGTGTCCGGAAATGTTTCCTTAGGGAACTACAGGCTTCCAAAGACTTTACTAAAAATTAGTTTTAATTTAATATCTAGAGAACCCTTTGTAATAGAATTATGAAATTTAGTATTTGGTTTAGTAATAATATGTGTTATCGATTTCTAATATTAACCAATTATATTTTAGGCCAGGGCTGTATGGGGCCAGTGGGCCCATCGATTTTGATCTTGTAATTGTTTGTTCCTTAATTTTTTTCCTGAGTTGATACTTTTATAAGATTGTATGACACAAAATACACAAAAACATACTTTGCTTGTTTATCATAGGATAAACCTTTTTCGAGAAATATCGATGGAAAAGAAAGCATGCAGAATTAACCTTAATACGGATGCTTGAAATTATAAAAAATAAATTTATATTCTTTTTCTATGATTAAAGGTAAGACAAAAAAATTCTATAAAGAAACCTCCTAATATGAATCCTCTAAGACAGTGGTTTCCAAACTTTATGTAACTACGCCTCCCTTTAAAGAAATTTAATCTCTGGCGCCCCCCCCCCCTTTATTTCATAAAATTATACAGACATATTTTAAAAAGGTATAAAATATATTTTTTTGCGTATGAAATTTATTTTTAATGCAATGAATATGCTTGTTTATTAGCACAAACTTCATTAAATCTAGGTCTTTTAAGGGGAATGATTTCACTCTGATTTTTTTGATGATAATCAGTTTTGCTTTTTCAATAATAGTTGTCAGTCAAAAACTACACAGTAACGTCCCTTTCAGAAACAGATAGTTTGTACATATACATATGTATACAAAAATAATGTTATGTTATAAAAGTTTATTTATACCTAATTATATATTTTTTATTTATACACCTTAATGTGATGTTACGAAAATTAAATTTCTGTTAAACTTTTCGCGCCTCCCTTTGCACTAGTCTGCGCCTCCCCAAGGAGGCGCGCCTCCCAGTTTGGAAATCACTGCTCTAAGATCTATAGTCAATTCTATTACTGTTACACGTACTTTACTAACTTGACTAAAAAACGCAACTAAAAATGGCTATTTGTTGATAAGAATGCATTTTTGAGGTATACTAATGTTAACTTTTTGTCTTAGTTTTTATCATACAACAAGAATATAAATTTAAGGAACAAACAATTACAAGATCAAAATCGATGGGCCCACTGGCCCCATACAGCCCTGGCCTAAAATATAATTGGTTAATATTAGAAATCGATAACACATATTATTACTAAACCAAAAACTAAATTTTATTATTATATCACAAAGGGTTCTCTAGATATTAAATTAAAACTAATTTTTAGTAAAATCTTTGGAAGCCTGTAGTTCCCTAAGGAAAAATTTCCGGACATATGTTTATTGGAAGTTTTTTGCTTAAAATATTTTTCTCAATCTACTGTTCAAGTTTGGCACGACAGTGCTGAATCAACCTGTATATCGAGACCTATGCCATTTTTTCAACTATCCAATATTTATTAAAATCCCAGTTTTTTTTTCTATTTTCTGTCGTGTGTAATATTGATTTACTAAAAAAATCGCTTCAGTACAGATTATTTTTTTTACATAGAATTAGATAATTAAAAATATCTGCCATGGGAATTACGGGACTTTCTTATACGTAATACAGTGAACAGTGAATGTGATTCTTAAATTATTAAATAATATTTCTGACAAACAAATAAAATGAATGGGACAAAAACAATACATAATATTATTTGACGTTTAGACAATCTTGTTGTTTTTATTCATAAAATTATTCTCTACATTATGTATCCATATTTTTTAACGTAATTACTAACCCGGAAACGGATGTTTATTCTTTTCAATTTTTGAATTTTCAAATTATTTTTGAAATAAGAAAAAAATGTTTTAGATAAAATATGTCCAGTATGTTATTATCTATAATTTATTTCCTATAATTTTTTTTACAATATTTATGATTTAAGCGAGAAAGAATTTTTTGAAATAATTATTTAGAATCACCGATACTGTTTGCTTCAGTATTACGTATATGAAAGTCCCATAGTACCTATGGAAAACACGTACACTGTTCAATCTCTGTAATACGTATAAGAAAGTCCTATGACATTCTAAACTGAATTATTTATCTGAAATGATTTTCTTTAAATAGTTTTATTTTTGAAATAAAAATAACGTTTTATTTTCAACATGATTAGATTTATGAAGATATAATGATAATAAAATAAATATAAAAATATAAAATAATAATACTCATTCTGTAATTGCCTTTATGTGCAATTTTATTGCCAACATAAAATGTTTGAAGTCTTTTAATATAACATGCTTTTATACACAAAGCATTCACATATATTTATGAACCTATCTGTCTGTACATAAAGAAAGGTTGTAAAAGGACTTTTTGAGAATCTTATTTTGTTGGGAAACTATTAAGTTCGTTTCAAAGAAGACTTTCATGTGATATATTTATTTGTAACTATTTGTCGCTTTGAAAAGTACATTTCAGTTAGTATGAAATCATGAATTTTTTGCTTAGTTTTGTTATTTTTATAAACGTATAAAATGTATTTTATATATCTAAAATGTATTATATATATTAATGATATTTTTTTATGTTCATTGAACAATATTTATGAAATTAAAAAAAAGTATTTAATAAGGGGTACCATATTTTGTATATCATAACTTATCATAATAATAATAATAATAATAATGCTGTGGGCATAGTGATTTCATGAAAAAATAATTAAATAAGTTTTTATTTTATTTTTTAAATACTATACATCCGTTTCCGGTTTACTGATGCTCATCAACGAAAAAGTACAGTATACAAAAACTTTTGTTTGAAATCTCATGTTTGTAAGTTTCACCGTTTTATTTACTATCTAATTCAGGTAGGGGGGGGGAGGGGGGGTGCTTAACGTGACAAAATGTGATGAGGGGAAAAAGTGGTTAGATAATATATTACATTAATTTTTTTTAAATAAAAAGAAAACAAATCTTGAGGCTTCCACGGTGATCTTGATATGTATCTTGGCTTCTGGGTGTAAGTCGCGTCGATTTGGTCCAAGATCCATAAGAAAGCAACTAAAAAAATGCATGATATTGTAATTTAATATTTACTATATTTTATTTTACTAAGCGGGGGTCAAAGATTTTGCAACAAGAAAGAAAGAAGGTAGTAAATAACAAAAAATAGTATGTTGTAGTTTATTGATAACCATAAGTCGTACATATAGACTATTAAACAGACATACAGGCGTCAATAAAATTCTTGAATTTTATCACAGTATATTTTAATCCATACTAATATTATAAATGTGAAAGTGTGTCTGCTTATTACCTTTTCACGACTAAACTGCTAAACCGATCTTGATGAAATTTGGCAGGGAGATAGCTTGTAGCCTGAAGAAGGGCATATACTACTTATTGTTAGTATCCCGACAAATGATTAGTAGGTAATGCAATATGGGTATAAGACGCTTGTACGTGCGATCTGTTTTATCGACTAATAATAAAAATCTGCATTACATTATCTTGTTTTATTCCTTCTTTCTCTACTACTACTACTTCTTCTTCTTCGTGTATTTTATTTAGTAAAAAAAAATTATCATGACCTGTGGAAGATCTAAATTTTTATACAATTTTTTTTTATAATCAACTTCGTTTTCAGAAAAATAATACATTTTTTGTTGGCCTGTGTAAATTCTGTTTATTATAATTGTGTTCTTTTGAAAAAAATACACCAGTGAGAGGCTTTTTAGCGGTTAGAACCCCCCCTCCCGATTTTGTCAATATAATTTATTTTATTTAACAATTATGATAGATAAAGTAATAAAAATTATATATATTATTACAAAAAAATATATTAACCCCCCACCACGATTTGTTTTTCTTGATGTGCTGCCGGACAGTACATTGTTAATTGGACACTAGCGTGCAAAATAAATGCCCAATTACCACGATCCCACTGTGTATAAAAGTGATATGTGATAAATGCTGTGTATCTGAAATACGAATTTGTGCTGACCCAATTGCAATGTCCAACCCACATTTTATATCAGAATGTGCAAAACCTGTATATTCTCGAAAGTACACGTCAACTGTTTGTCTTTAAATAATATATTCAAGAATAAGAAAGTGCCGGTAAAACAAAGATTGTCATATAAAATAAAAAAACAGGTATTTATTGGTAATTATTAGAAATTGGAAAAATAGTTTTTCAATTATTGTAAAAATTGAAACTGATTTCACAATGCAAATACAGTAGTGACCGGTTATAACGATATCGGTTAATACGACGTATCGGTTATAACGACTTAAAATAAAAATCCCGACTGAATTCCATATCAATGCATTTTATAACATACCGTTTATAACGATATTGCTTACAACGAAATATCGCATTGAACGACTTTCTGTTTACAATATTTTCGGAGATGTTTATCGATTTAACGACAGACCGTCTTTTGTTTCCATTTTTAGGGTTCCGTAGAAAACTAGGAACCCTTATAGTTTCTCCATGTCCGTCCGTCCGTCCGTCCTGAAAAATTTTGTCATAAAAAGATGAAATTTGGTATACGGTCGTAGATTAATGACCCAAAAACAGAAATGATAAGATTTTTGAAAATAAAAATTTTTTAGACCCCCCTTTCATAAAATGAAAAGTGTTTTCAAAAAAAAAATCACCTACATCATTGAGTGGGTTATCGTTAGAAAGGTCTCCTAAAATGCAACAAAAAATGTAACAGAAATTTTTAATTTTAACCCTTCGATCACGATGTATTTTCTCTCCAAAGTCATTAAAAAAGCGTCCCCCCCCCCTCAGTAACTGACTTTTTGATTTTAACCCTTCAGTCACGAAAATTTTGAATAAATACTTTTTATAAATCATAGTGAGAACGACTACAGAACCCTATCATGTGCGTGCCCAACACGCACTTGCCCGTTTTATTTTTTAAATATATAGTTTTGTACAATAAAAATATTGTTTGACAATAATTCATTATGGATTGTAAAGGTTTAATTTTAATAAACAGAAAATTGATGTGGATTTCAAATATTCGTATTCTGGTACATGATTGGTGAATAATTAATATTCAACCAATCAGAACCGTCGGACCTCATAATGTCAAACTAAGTTTCCAGTAAAATAAATTTGAGTGTCGTTTCTGTATATCATATATGTAAAATATGTATGTACATATTTATTATTCTGTTCTTAAATTTTTGATTTTTTTTTGACGATATCTTTGCTCGCAGACAGTGAATTTCACTAAATTTCAGCATACTCATAAAATTTTAAGTTTTTCCAATAAATACTCTAACAAAATCGAATTATCGGTTACTTAGATAATTGGTTTTAACGACCTAAAATGACTGATCCCTTCGATGTCGTTATAACCGGTTTCTACTGTTTTTGCAACTATCCTACTCTATCTAACATGAATTCTATTTGATTTTTTTTACGGTAAAAACAATTATTATGTTCAATTAATTAAAAAAATTGAATTATATTTCAAATGGTTAATAGAAGAAAATAACAACTGAAAAACATTGAAGAAAGAAAGTGTCATGTGTTTTAAATCGTTCTTAAAATTTCGAATTATTTTTCAAAATTATAAAAAAAAAATCAAAACCCATACGTGGGTGTTGCCGCGCAACACACATGACATAACTTAAAAAATACCCTTACCAATCGATTCGTGAATCAATCCCGAGTCTAACGAGGTACATGAAGCCATATATGAAAAATTTTGAGGGAGGGGGGTCATGACCGGAAAAAATTCTAAAATGGGCTCAACTAGAACCACAGACCAACCATTTGACGAAAACCTTAAGTCTCTAGGTGCTCAAGGGGCCGAGATCTCGCGGTGGAAAATCGACTTCCTGGTTGCACTAAAAATTATAAAGAATATTTTTATCAATAATATAATTAATTTATAATCTTTTCTTTTTAGAGGCAATAATAAAATGCTTTAAATTATAATTCAAATCGTTTATAACAGACAAAAATGTATATATAGAAAGTTGTAAATAATGTTATTTTCTATAATTTATGTCCCATTTATTTTTTCTTTTCTTACGAGTATGTTAGTCAACTAGAAAGATTAGTTTTATATGTTTTTATTTATTCAGTATTGCATATAAGAAAGTCCTATGTTACCCATGGCAGCTTTTTAAAACTTAGTATTCTTGTGAAACATTTAAAAAAATAATATAGGTAGTTATTATTATTATTATTATTATTATTATTATTATTATTATTTTTTTGATAACAACTAATTACAAAAATAAAATCACTTGATGTGTGACGAAATTGTAAGGTATGTAGTCATTCATGCCAATTTTGATATATAGGGTTGAGTCCCCCCCCCCAAAAAAAAAAAAAAAACATAAATCTGAAAAATGACTTTTATCATATACAACGTTTCATGTACCTACTCAAAATAGTTTTAAAAAGCAGATTTTACACTGCAAGATTTTACAGATAATAATATTTGTGAAATGTTTACTTTCGCATTTTAAACTGGATTAATTTAATTGCAAAGTAGGTCATATAGAAATTTATTGGTAACATGAATAAAATATTGCAGTTCACAACGGTACATAATATGGATTTCAATGTTATTTAAAATACATCCAAATATTTGCTCTCGATACAACATAACTACATTGGATTGTACTTCGATTAAATATTTGAAAGATGAGGACTCTAATCTTGTATGCAGTTTGTGATGAAAATTAGTTGGAAATCAAACGTTTCCCTATAAAACTAGATATGACGCCCACGGTCGCCACACTGGGGGAGGGTTCTATAAAACTAGATATGACAGTTATGACACCCATGGTCCCCACACTGGCGGGGTTCTAATCTAGGGGCTTGATGCGATAAATCAACGAACTTTTTTATACTGTTGTCAAAAAATGTTTTAGGTATTTTATCAGGAAATGGCTCGTTGAAAATTGTGGTCGGGGGACCGCGATAAAATGTGAGAGCTAGCATAATGCCACTTTATATTTTCGTGTGGTCCTCCCCCTATAGTGTAGACACATCTACAAATAAACAGGGAAAAAAATTACTTAGCCTGAATCTAGTAATATTATTCAAAATTTTAAATTTCTTGAAATTGTTCGTTCATATTTGAGTTCCGATTTTTTCTCATAGTTATTTGAGATTTAGCTAAAACTTTCTTTGACAGGGTTTAAGTATTTTTTTATGTATTTTTAAATATGTGTTTGACCAACTATCCATATACAGGGTGTTCGCGGGAACCGAGTGACCATTGCTATCTTTGTTATTATAGGAGCTAGAAGATCGGTTAAATGGACAAAGTATCAGTATTTTTTCCGGGATGAATAATGGCGGTATCAAAAAAACAATTGAATATCAAATTTCAGAGATATATTGAAATATAACATTTTTTTTAATGGAACACCCTGTATATTATTATGGAATTTTGTAGCTGAGGATGTTCTCTTTATAAAAGTGTTATACATGTATGATGGTAAAATTGATAGAAAACAAGTTATAACAAGTATAAAATTAATAGAAAATATCAAAAAATAGTGTGCTATGAAGATTTAATAAAATACAAACAAATGATAAAAAAATTTAAAACAATAATTTCAGATATTTGTGCCTTATTTCGCAGATTTTTAACATTTTTGAGCATTATTCATAAAAAATATAATTAATTATAATAAATATTTTTTTTCGTTATCAGTTAAAATCAAAAACATTTAAAATTTGCGAAAAAATGACATAAAAACCATAAACTATTGTTTTAAATGTTTTAATCATTTGTTCTCAATTTTTTAAAACTTCATAGCACACTGATTTTCGATATTTTCTATTAAATTTATACTTGTTATAACTTGTTTTCTATCAATTTTACCATCATACATGTACAACACTTTTATAAAGATAACATCCTCAGCTACAAAATTACATAATAATATACAGGGTGTTCCATTTAAAAAAATGTTATATTTCAATATATCTCTGAAATTTGACATTCAATTGTTTTTTTGACACCGCCATTATTCATTCCGGAAAAAATACTGATACTTTGTCCATTTAACCGATCTTCAATAATAACAAAGTTAGCAATGATCACTCGGTTCCCGCGAACACCCTGTATATATTGAGCGGTTCATATTTTTTTTTAAACATTTATAAAATATTAAATCACATTTCAAAAACTTTTTGTGCTACTCAGTTTAGAAAATGCCGATCTATCAGATATGTTAATCGGTTGCATTAAAAAATCATGTTCAATCAATTTTGCTCACTTCAAGTAGATCAGCACACATATTTAAAATATAACGATGACTTTGCAGTTTAAATATAATATTTTGCATATTTTAGTTTTCTATTCTAAATACAATTATTTTATGATACATTCTGCAACAAAGTAAATAGACAATATTTGAACGACATTGAATAATTATTTTCATAATATTAGATTATAAAAATAACCTTTGTTTAGTACGTGAATCATATGTATTCAAATATTATTTATAAATTCAATTGTATCACGTATATGTACCTACATTGCTATTATTTGTAAAAGCAAATACAAAATAATATATGTTAAATATTATTGTAGTTCGGAAAGTTCGTAGAGGTTTTAAAGGTGAATTAGAACGAAATTTATTAGTAATTATGTATATCTACATTTATTCTACGACCTTCTGTCAAATGTTTAATTAATTTTAGGTAGCATTCATACATAAATTAATATTGTTTATTTTCTATACTGAAATTAAAAAAAATTAACACATATGAAATCAACATAGTGACGCAGATTAAGAAACCTAATCAAGGATTAACTTAACCCTCTGTTAAAATAATTCCTGTTGCGTAAATAATAATTCCCTTAATTGAGGATTAAAACTCCTGAATAGTTATTGGTGCAGAAAAGGTCAATTAAGTTCTCAAAACATTGATTAAAATATGTGCCTGTGTATCAGTTGTTCATTTTGACAGATTACTCAAAATTAGAAAATTCTAAATAAACGAATATTATAATATTATATTATACGAATATTTAATATTATATTATATACAGGATCAGGTGGAACTAACTTAAATAGTTGATCGAGAAAAATATTTCAAGCAAAAAAGTTTATATGAAAATGTATCCGGAAACTCTTCGTGAGGGAGCTAAAGATTCCCGAAGATTTTATCTAAAATAAGTTGAAATTTGATACCCGGTTTAGTATTAATACGTGTTATCGATTTCCGGTATCAAGCAATGATTATTTAGATCAGGGATGTATGGTGCTAGTGGGTTCTTTGATTTTTACCTAGAATTTATATATTTTTAATTATTTTCTTATATTTGATAGCTTTATAAGGTCATATGCCACAAAATACACAAAAATATACTTTGTTTCTTTGTCATTTACGAGAAATACGGTGGTAAAGATAATATTATTGCAGAATTTAACATAATACGGTTGCTTAAAATTACACAAAATACAATTATATTCTTGTTTTAGTTAGGGTTAAAAATAAAAATAAAAAGCTAATGTAACTATACATATAAAATGCATAGGTACTTATCGATAGATAACAATTTTTAGTCAAATTAGTAAAGTACGTAAAGTACTTGCTAGTGTCCTATTTATAGGACATCATATTTTCTAATTTTTTTCTGTACTTAAAATAGTTTTTAAAATGAGCTCCAGAGTTCATTCAATGACAAATTATAACACTTTTAAAGTAACCTTCTAATGACTCCAGCTATAGCTGACATTTATTATATTAGATTACTTATGAGAGTGTAAATAAAGTATAACAATATCAATAATTTCAAAAATAAATCTAGGTACAGACTATCGTTCTTAAAAAAAATGGGTTCTCATGATAATAATCTAGTCTGTAACTGTTGTCAAATTGTATTTAGATTGAAATCTTGTCAATCTATTGAGTTATATGTACATATTATAACATTATAACAGTTGGTCTATTTTTTTACCAGAACCATCAAAAAATATTTTTTTAAGTTATAATTCATTAAAAAATAAACATCTTTTGTTTTCACACTTCTCCCCTAAAGATGTTGATTTCTGAATAAAAAATTATTGAAAGCTGAAAAATGTTTAAATATTTTGGAAAATTTAAGTCGTTTATTTTTTTATGGAAAATACGATTCTGCAACAAAAAATAAGCACTCACATAAAAAAAATGATCTTCATCAAAATAATTTTAATAGCACTATCTGATATCCCCCCCCCCTCTTTTAAACTCTTCAGCTTTTATTAAAAAAAAACATTTAATATTAATATTAGTCCATACAGGACACCTACATGACTTTCAAACCGTCTCTTAAAAATTCCAATCAACTTTTCCAACATCCTGATATTTTACCTATTATAAAAACTAAAAGTTAAATCTATAAACGTCTACGTGTATTTTTCATAAAAATTATTCAAATGATTTGAATCAAATCAATATTCATTCAAATTAAAACAAATCATACGTAAAAAAAACTTGTCTATGTTTGATACAGCTGAAACTGATTTACATAAAGCCGGTTATACCAGTGATTATATGTTAATTTTAAAAAAACTCAGTTTTATTTGAATGAAAGTAGGTGATAGTTAAAAAAAATAAATGAGAACGTAGGTTATATTATTTAAATAGAATTTATAAGGCTAGCCTTACACGTTGTGGTTTACCTGTACAGGTATACTTGTGCAGTTTGCTTGCACAGGTAAACTTGTATATGAGACGATATATACTCAAACACGTATAAAGCGTAGTATACACTAGTTGACATGTTGCGTGATTTGTCTATAGACCGTCTAGAGACACGGTCTATAGACTGTCTAGGTACACCGTTCTTTGTCTCGTCTAGCGTCCACACTACGATGTGAATTTCTCAGTCTCATCTTCGTTATCCACCATGGAGGACTACTAGTATCTACCACTCGATAGCTGTAGATAGACTGGGCCGTGTCTCGTCTATAGACAGCGAGTGACGTCCACACTGCCAAAATGTTGCGCAACATGTCTAACGTTGCATGTGGTCTCCCATTCCGATCGGGAGACCTTAGACATGCGATTTTTGGTCTCGCAACAGGCCCGTAGACGGGGATTGGTCTATAGACATGTCTACGAGACAACCTTAGACACGTCTCAGAGACCAGAATCGCGCAACATGTCTACTAGTATGTACTAGCTTTAACGGTTTGACCATCAGTTAAGCTCATGGCATTCACACGACGAAGTGACACGATTGGTTGTTGAGAAAAATTGCTACACTCACATCAATTTATTACGGCTACAATTGAACTGAAACCTGTACAAGTGTTGGAAGAGCCCCACAGTTATGTCATCTGCGCAGGTAATGACTAATTAAAAAAAACTATTCTATGATGATCTTACGTGTCTCCTATTTCCAAAAAAAAACTTATTTCTGCAGAAAATAGAGGTTTAATTCCAAAAATTGACTCTTTTAAAACTATTTTTGAATTTGACGCCAAAACGCTCGCAGGTGACATTTCAGAGTTGTGAACAATATTCAAACATTCAAAGTTAGACAATAATTTAATTACTTTGTGTGTTAAAAATGAATTCCGAAGTATATAAGTTCTTAAATAAGGCATGTACCTAATAATCTTGTAAGAGGAATTGATATTTGTCTAAAATAAAAGTCAATCATTTTTGACGTTTACTGATGCGTGACGTCATTCGCTTTGATTGGTGTTCTATTTAACATGATGGATTACTGTATTTTGCATTTTTATTTTAACAAAAATTATATTAATCTCGCTTTTAATATAAAAATATCGGTATGGAGAACCATACATGACTTCCATGTTCTATAATATCGTTTACAATAATTTTTAATATAAAACTCACCTTTATATTATAAATAATAGTTTTCTAATATTCTAATGTCAGTTGTAGAATAGACATTTTTGTAAAATAATAATTATCTGACATTAGAATTTAACTGCGCTGGCAACATGAATTTATTAGTATTTAAAATTAAAATTTTGAGGGTGATTTTCACCCCTTTAGTGGCTTTTTCGGTACGATTATGAATTAAGTGCTCCTTAGATTGTATTGAACTACAAGTGTACCAAGTCTTATCAAAATTGATCACTTTTCAGACGATAATAGGTACAAAATTTCGAATATTTCGGAAACCCCTAATCCGATTAGTACTAAAATCAATAGGTCTGGAGTACTCACTGAGGCAAACATTTTCCCCAAAAATAATTCAAATCGGTGCATATCTACAGTAGTTATCGTACACGGAAGAAAATTCTACATCCAGACACACACACAGACACACGCACAGCCACACGCACAGCCGCCATGCGGAAATTAACTTTTCTTTACGTTTTGAAGTTAGTATAATCAGAATCTGCTTTTTTTTTCGGACATGATTTTTTGATGGTATTACAATACTTCCATTTCTTCGAACATGGAAGTAATAAATACAACTTTTTAACCTATTTCATTATTTAAAATCATAATTTCAATGGTACTTTGTTACTGGCATCGCATGCATATTGTTTTTCGATTATTCCTGGCTCTCCTGTTCAGATCTGCTCGCCGCGCCAGTACAATTTCATCGACAGAGGTTCATTAACGCTCCGGTGTACTTGTGCAGATTAACTGTACACGTAAAACTTTCCGGTATACTGTTACGTGTATGGCTGGCCTAAGAAATTATTAAACATCTGTCAAGTGATTGAAAAGTGTTTCCTCGTGCTAAATTCACCGAAGGGAATTAGAATCGATGAATTTTAATAAATACTGATAAAATATGTTGATGTCTAATAAAAAACATAAAATTGTTTTATTTGATGATTTTTTCTAGATGTATAAATTTTTAAACTATTTGGTAATAAATTATCATTATTAATATACCTATACTACCGGTACAATTAACATATATGTAAATTGTAAATACGTGTTATAAAGTAATAATTATTTTCACATAAACTCAAAATTCACCAAAAAATATATTAGCATTGAATTATATTAGTATTGAGAAGAAAGTCATTTTTAGCGGAAACCGAAACCAAAACCGAAGAAATTGTACTATAATGCTTAGAAAAATAGATAAATAGGTATATTATCGTGGAGAAATTAACGAGAACTAGTTGAAAATAAAAATTTTTGTAGCTCGAAAAATTGCTTTAAATACTCCCAAAAATGCCTCAAAATGGTATTAAGTTAGTTTTTCAAAGTTATCTAAAAATTTTGTCACTTCAATTGTAAAATTGCATTTATAAATAATAAATAGGTATACCGGGTGTCCCAGATAACTTTTCCAGCATGGGGATCTCAGTATCTATAAGAGATACAGGTTTGGTTAAATGAGATGAATTATTTGTATGAAAGGGGTGAGTATTATTACATAAAAAAATATTCATAATTCTATGTGGTTTAGACGGTATACCCGAAAAACTGAAAATTTGGAATTTCTTTAAATGGTTATAACTTTTTTGTTTTAGTAGATAGGTACTTTTTGTTTGCGGTTTCTCAAAGCACTTTTTTGTGTAGAATTGATTGGTGTATTTAGAATTTTTATATCACTTTTAGTTTCCGAGTTACAAGCTCTAACTTTAGTTTTTCTTATGGGGCACTTAGTTGAATATATCATATTTGAACGTGTTTTTTACTCTACTTTACAACGATATGTCACTTGTCATATTTATTATCGAAAAAAAGTCGAAATACTAAATATCAGTGATATTTATGAAGTATTTTATTACAAATTTTTAAGTGAGCCATGAAAAACAAAAATTGTAAACAAAAATCACAATAACAACAATCAAAATAACAAATGAATATTTGAAACAATGAACTATTTGAAAAAAAATATTATAATTTTTTTTTTCAATAATAAATATGGCAAGTGACACAGCGTTGTAAAGTGAGTAAAAAAAAAGTTCAAATATGCCATAGCTAACTTAGCGGCTCATAAGTAAAACTGAAGTTAGGGCTCGTATCTCGGAAACTAAAAAATGATACGTGATACAAAAAATCTAAATACATCAATCAATTCTACACAAAAAAATGCTTCAAGAAACCGCAAACAAAAAGTACCTATCTACTTTAACAAAAAAGTTATAGCCATTTAAAGAAATTCCGAATTTTCAGTTTTTTGGGTATACCGCCTAAACCACATAGAATTATGAATATTTTTTTGTGTAATAATACTCACCCCTTTCATACATATAATTGATCTGATTTAACCAAACCTGTATCTCTTATAGATACTGAGATCCCCATGCTGGAAAAGTTATCTGGGACACCCGGTATAGTATGGCAACGTTGGAAATTTGTGTAGTTAAAAAAAATGCTTCCTAAATGTTTTTTACACATCTGAAATTTCTTTAACTCTAATAAAAGTTATATAAAAGTTATTAACTAAACAAAAAAAAACTCGTAATGATTCTTATGGCCAATAAATCAGTTTCTCCAAAATGCTCTCCATTTACTTACTTTTTCAAAATTATCAATATTTTTTATACTTTTTTAACTATTGTCGACGTTCCATTACAAGTAATATGGCAACGTTGTCTATATAAAAGGCGGCAAGTTTTAAACATTATATTTGACATTCTTTTTGTTACGCATATATTATACTTATTTGCGTCAACAGAATTTTATCAATTACATTGACCTTATAATATATAATTAATGCAAATACTAAATTCATTGGGTTTTCATTATCGTTGGCTAATTTTACATTTTTTAAATTGAAACAATTTCAGATGTACATATATGAGAAAATTTTTGTTTCGAATGTAACCAAATTACTTATTAAGCAGTTTTATAACAATTAATGTGAGAAATTAGAATTTTTAATTTTGAAAAAGTAAGTGGAGAGTAATTTGGAGCAATTGATTAACTTTGAGAATAGTATCGAAAACTATTAGTTTTTGAAAAAAAAATTCTATTATTATTTTTGTTTGGTTAATAACTTTTTTTATACTTAAGTAGAGTAGGAGCAATTTCTTTTAAATATTATTTAACAATAATAATATTTAATATTTAAAAGATAACAAATATAAAATTAATAGAAAATATCGAAAAATAGACTGCTATGCATATTTAATAAAATACAAACAAATGATAAAATAATTCGAAACAATAATTTCAGAATTTATGCCATTTGTTCGTAGATGTTTAATGTTTTTGATTTTTTTATAAAGAAAAATATTATTTATATTTATTATAATTAATTATAATTTTTTGTTAAAAAATTAATAATACTCAAAAACGTTAAAAATCTGCGTAATAAGGCACAACACCAAAAATAACTGTTTTAGAATTTTTTATCATTTGTTTGTACCTACTTTATTAAATCTTCATAGTTTCTATCAATTTTATACATGTATTACATTTTTATAAAGAGAATATTTTCAGCTATAAAATTCAGGGTATTCTATTTAAAAAAATCTGTCAAGACATACACGGGTGTATTCCATAAGGGTTCTGAAATATTTGTACAAATTACTAGAGGGTGTCATTTTACATGTTCAGTAAAAATTTCAAAGTTCTAGCTTATATAGTTTACGAGCTATTGTGCTTTGAGTGAAAAGGACGGATGGACGGACTACAAAGTCAGATTAATATGGTTTCTTCGGAACCCTAAAAATCTATATTTCAATATATCTCTTAAATTCGACATTCAATTTTTTTTGACACCGCCATTATTCATCCCGGAAAAAATACTGATAGTTTACCCATATTACCGATTTTCTAGCAACACCCTGTATAGTCCAACATTCGGCTTCGATATAACCTTCGGCCTGATTTTATCCGAAGCCGAATGTACAAAGTACAATGACACTAATTAAGATACAATCTAACCAAAGGGACATGTTTAAAATATGTATTTGAAACCCACACATAATTTTATCGTATCGGGGTTGTCGATGACCGCATGCATCTCACGCAAGCCAGCTCTACTGATCTCTAAAGTTTAATGACACGGCCATGACCTAGATACTACATTTTTCATCTCGTCGGCTGTACAATGCGTGTGTGTAAGTGTGTCTGTGTGTGTGTATAGGTATTCCCCTCTCCGTCGTACTTTCACTCGTTGAAGTTACCATAGGACAGTGCTCTCTTCGTCTCATCGACACAAGTAAATGACGTAAGGAAGGTTAAGGTGGCCCTAACATTGAAATTCTTGTTATAGTATTATAGACTATAGACCTTTGTACACATCGTCTGCGTGCACTTGTTATAACAGGGCTTTACAAATTGATTTATTTTAATAAGGGTTATATTTAATTGCACTATACATTAGATAGTATGCATTTTGTATTTCTAACATAGATTTTAATACTTTGCACTTAAAATTGTATGGTATGCACATTATACACGCGAACATAAATTTTAATACTTTTTTATTTTTTGTAATGCATAAGGTGAATATTTAATCGTTTTAAAATATAGAAAATCATATTAAAATATTAAATCTATTGGGGCGAAAGAAGAGAGGTTAGTGTTTAGGTTACACAGGTAGAAAAGTTTACTTGAGCCAAGTAAACCTTGTTTTGTATATATCGAAAACAATATTTTCTTAAGATAAGAAATATATTCTTAAACCAACTATTGTATTCTTGGACGAAGAAATAATGTAGTTGGATTAATTATTTCATGATAAAAAATAAGACAAAAAGTTAATATAAATATACTTCCGAAAATGCATCCATATCAACAAATAACCTATTTTTAGTTTGTTTTTTTTAGTCATGTTCATGTAACAGTAAAAGAACTGGCTATAGATCTTACAGGATTCATATAAGGAGGTTTATTTATATGAACTTTATTCTTACCTTTAATCATAGAAAAAGAATATAAATTTTTTGTAATTTCAAGCATCCGTATTGAGGTTAATTCTGCATGCTTTCTTTTCCATCGATATTTCTCGAAAACGGTTTATCCTATGATAACAAGCAAAGTATGTTTTTGTGTATTTTGTGTCGTATAATCTTATAAAAGTACCAACTCAGGAAAAAAATTAAGGAACAAACAATTACTAGATCAAAATCGATGGGTCCACTGGCCCCATACAGCCCTGGCCTAAAATATAATTGGTTAATATTAGAAATCGATAACACATATTATTACTAAACCAAATACTAAATTTAATAATTCTATCACAAAGGGTTCTCTAGATATTAAATTAAAACTCATTTTTAGTAAAATCTTTGGAAGCCTGTAGTTCCCTAAGGAATAAGTTCCGGACACATGTTTATTGGAAGTTTTTTGTTTAAAATATTTTTCTTAATCTACTGTTCAAGTTTGGCACGACAGTGCTGAATCAGCCTGTATAATAAAAAAATAGTAATAATATTTTAAAATAATATATCTACCTATTTAACATATCATGGGTAATAATTTATTTCTTTGAGGGATAAACAAAATGAAAACTCAATAAATAGAAAACTAATAGTGGTATTTTATTTACTTTTATAAAAAAATATTACTTCACAAAAAAAAGATAAAAAATTATTAAATATTTCTTAAAAAGTTATTTTAATTTAATATCAGAAAAAGGTAAATATTTCATTTCAAAATAATGTTATTTTTTACAAAATTTTGACTTATGTCGATTTTTGACCCCAAAAAATTGACATATATTTGTTTTTCGCTGAAACGAAATGCAAATATTTAATAAAAAATAAAAGCGCGACTAAATCAAATAATAATTTCCATATGTATGTACTTACCTACCAACCAGTATGTCACGACACACAAAAATTTAAATTATTGTTTGGAAATGTACATATATTTGTACATTTGTGCTGAAAACGTATTGATTTACATAATTTTCTAACATTTGTATAGGAAACCTGTACCAATGTATTATTTGATCCAGTACTCTAAATTACAAGTACATTCACATTTTTTATCATATTTTGATATCAATATTAGTTACGGAGGTTGACACCATAGAAAAATAACAAAGAGATTTCGGTGAAATTTTGAAAATAACAAGATATTTTATATTTAAAAAATCTTTGCAAAATTTCAAGGTAATTAGGATAATATTTTAATAGATATTAAATAAACAAATTAACATGCATTCTTATGAGAAGTGCATAATTTCGAAATTACTTTTCAAAGTGTAGTGACAGAGAGAATTTGATGAAAATTATACATTTACAAAGATTATATGTATAATAAATTATTTGGCAAAGAACTCAAGATTCTTGAATATTGATATACAGAGTGATTCGTTTAACCTGGAATTTTGTATATCTCGAGAACTAAGCAAAATAATGAAAAATGGTTCAGACAAAAGTTATAAGGTATCGAGAGGGTCAAATATTGGTGGCCTTGAATTTCACCTTGATATTTATTTTCATGGTCAAATGAAGGTCAACTTTGATTTTTTAAATGAGAATCTATATTTTTTATTGCATATTCGTATTATACGAAATAAAATATGTAACCTTTGTACGAAGAGTTTTTTTTTAATGTAATTTTTTTGTTTACTAACGAAATTTCCATGCACTTGCAATTTACTAAATAATTTTTCTTTTTATACAGTCGATTAATAAACTATTTTTAGCGTAATCCTGGAATTAATCGACCTTATAAAAAGTAAAACTATTTTATTAATTTCAAATTTACGAAACTGCATAGAAATTTCGTTAGAAACAAAAAATTACATTAAAAAAAACTTTTTGTACAAAAGTTACATGTTTTTTCCCGTACAATACGAATATGCAATACAAAATATAGGTTCTTATTTAAAATGTAGCGACATTCGCGACATCTCACAAGTTCAAATTTCTTAAATTTTATTTTTAATATTTCGTACTATTTTATTTAAGTTTACCGACAACTTATATACTTTTACAACGTGTCTAGACTTTTACATTTTTCAACAAATTCTTTAATCTTTCTTAATCCTCTGTAGTTTATTAGTAACACGTACGCTTGGGTATTTCCGGTCGGCTTATCGTCTAATTTACCTTAAGTGCAGTATTACGGTAATCAAAGACAAGCCGCCCGACCCTTTCTTTGGGGTTTTCCAATTTCAAGTTTACTCGGTATGTTCCCCTTCTCTAAATATCTATCGCTATCCTTGTCTACCGATTCTAAGACAGGATATTTCATTTTCAAAAACATACTTGGTCTTCGCTCTTAAGACAGTAAACATCTCGCAGCAGTACTCTCGCGCTCGCTACATTACCAAACATTACATCAACTTACAACAATCATCATTGTACTTTCAACAATAAATAAATATATATACAAAACTACAAAGTGTTATAATTTTATATATATATCGTTTGTCCCGTACACCAGTCACTAAAAAAAATCAAAGTTGACCTTCATTTGACCATGAAAATAAGTATCAAGGTGAAATTCAAGGTCACAAATATTTGACCCTTTCGATACCTTATAACTTTTGTCTGAATCATTTTTCATTATTTTACTTAGTTCTCGACATATACAAAATTTCAGGTTAAATGAATCATCCTGTATTTACTATCAATTTGTAGAAAGTATAAACTGTTAATAAAATGAAAAAAATTTAAATATTTTTTGAGTTATGTCTAGTAATTACAATACTTCTTACATAAAAAACTTGATATCGGTATTTTTGTCTTTTAAATCCGGTATTTGATCTTAAAAAAGTAGGGATTTTAAATTTATGTATGATCATTTTCATACATAGTTATGGATTTGTCCTTGTATTTAGACAAAAATCGAAGATAAAATTTTCGAAAAGCATTATGAAGCTAAAACTACATGATATTGAATCATAAGATTTTATCTAAATCAATTTTTAACCCTCTGCAACATTACAAAAATTACTTTTTTTTTCATCCTAAAATATTGCGAAAAATGAATAAAAATTGAGCTTACAAAAAACACTGAAAATTAGAGATTTAAAAAGTTATAAGAAAAATATTTATTAATAGGGGAACATGGGGAATAGTGACTCATTTTTAAAGGTCCAAAACTTGCTTAATAAATGATATTTTTCAAATTTTGAAGATGCATGTCACAGTTTGTTGAAGTTTTGAACTTTACAGTGTTTTTTGAAAACATTAGTTTTCGACATTTAAAAAAAAGTTGGAGAATAATAGGACAGGAGCAAACATACAAAATATAAAAATGTGAAATGTTTATTGGATTTTTAAACTAAAAATACACCTTAACCACAAAATTTATGTCACTCGACACGTGTTTCGACTTCACAAGAAGTCCTCATCAGGAGCCTAACGATTCCAGATTGTTTGGAATGACAAGAATTGCAATTGTGATAAAAATGAAATAAAAACATGCCGTACGGTGTGACCCTTTAGGTCCACACAACCAACATCCCAGCATCGTAAAAAATATCCAATTGTTTTCCATATTTTATTTTCTATTTAATAGTATTCTTAGGTGCGCCATATTCACCGCTGTTCTCCTATTAATTCCATTTAAAAATCTAATTTGATTGGATCATTAACATTATTTTGTTTACATAAGTAGGAACAGTAAATTGTAATTTAGATAAGTATTTATTTTAATAGTTAATTAACATTTATGTACGTAGTTATTTACTTTAGCTCTTTGAAAACATATGACTTGTTAATTTATTTCTATGCACAAACAGGTGCATTTAATAGCACACATTAATAATTTGCAAAGACAGACAGAGATACCAAATATAGCAATATGTAATTCTACAAAATGCATTTGATTGGATATAACGGAACTTAATAATGCAATAATATTTACAGCGTGAGTTAAGTAACCATTTATCATACATTTATAGGATTTTGTTATGTTCAATTAAATTTATCTATTTTCTAAAACATACTAATTATTTTCACCTACTCTGAATATCACTTAAACTAAAAATTGCACCTTTACAACAAAAGTTATGTCACTTAACACGTGTTTCGACTTTACAAGAAGTCCTCATCAGGAGCCTAACGATTAAGTGACTAAGAAACCACAGTTTCTCCATTTTCAAGTACTCTGAAAATGATAATCGATCACTAATTACGTATTGTGATGCTTGAGTCTGAGGCGTTACAAAAATTGAAGTTCCAATTAAAAAAATTAATTAAGGATGTTGATACCATAGAAAAATAACAGAATGATTACTTTGAAAATAATAAAACATTTATTATTTAATTATTTGCAAAATTTCTAGGTTATTAGGAGAATACTTTAAGAGATATTAAATAAACAAATTAACATGCATTTTGTAAAAACTGCATAATTTCGAGACATGACAGGACTTTTCAAAGTGATGTGACAGAGAGAATTTGATGAAAAGAACCCCGCAATAATGTTATGGAAATTGGGTTTCGGTCAAAATGTCTGGATTTTTGATATGTTCTAGATATCGGTGTTCTAAGCAAAAGTCCTAATAGGTACAAAGCTCAGAATTCAATTCTTTGGCCGCTACGGAGCTTTAAAGTTTTAAAGCTCCATCACAGATTAACTTATTCGCAATGTCTTTAGAGAGCTTTAAATGGTTTATATTGTTATTTTTAATGTCTGGGTTTATGTTTTCAAGGTCGCTGAATTCAAATCTGATGTCAGATTTGAATTCAGCGACCTCGAAAACATAAAGTAAGAAGATAAAAGTAAGTTTTATAAGATTTTATCGATTTTCGACAGCTATTTGACAGCTGTCAACTGTCAATTTTTAAAATCTGACATCGGATTTGAATTCAGCGACCTCGAAAACATAAAGTAAGAAGATAAAAGTAAGATTTTTAAGATTTTGCCAATTTTTGATCGCTATTTGACAGCTGTCAACTGTCAATTTTTAAAATCTGACATCGGATTTGAATTCAGCGACCTAGAAAACATAAAGTAAGAAGATAAAAGTAAGATTTTTAGGATTTTATCGATTTTTGACAGCTATTTGACAGCTGTCAACTGTCAATTTTAAAAATCTGACATCGGATTTGAATTCAGCGACCTCGAAAACATAAACCCAGATATTAAAAATAACAATATAAACCATTTAAAGCTCTCTAAAGACTTTGCGAATAAGTTAATCTGTGATGGAGCTTTAAAACTTTAAAGCTCCGTAGCGGCCAAAGAATTGAATTCTGAACTTTGTGCCCATTAGGACTTTTGCTTAGAACACCGATATCTAGAATATATCAAAAATCCAGACATTTTGACCGAACCCCAATTTCCATAAGATTATTGCGGGGTTCTTTAAGCATACATTCTTTATTTTTTACAAAGATATCTATAAATTTTCGGAATGTTTAGGAGCCGTGTTTTTTAATTAAAAAATATTATTTGTATAAAAAAAGATAGAGAGACGTATATGTGATTTCGTATGCTCCAGAGAGAGACACACCTTGCATTCACTCTATACTTATCCACATGCACTTTCCCGCATCGTACCCATCATCACCAACCCAGAAACCTATACTGTAAACCTTTTTAAAAGCTTTTATTTAACTTCATTGTTAGTTAGTTAGTTAAGATCAAATATTGCAATCAAAATTTCGACTAGTTCTAATTAAGATAGAGCTTTGAAATTTTGTATACGTATATGAGTCCGGTGACAATGCAATATAGTATATATAATGTCATTCTAAATCCAATATGGCGGATGTTCCAAGATGGCGGATTACCTTTTTCTTTATGATCATCTTCATATGGGTATCAAATGAAAGGGTTTGACGAGTAGAATACTCACATTTTTTATGAATAAATTTTATTTATTGAACATATATATTCTTCATAAAAGGGCCTAAAACGGGACTGAAAGTTGATATTATGGTGCATAGTGTGGATCAAGAAATAAAAGAAATTAATCTATATCTATAAAAGAGTTTGTCCTTAACCACTCACTCACTCATTCACTCACTCACTCACTCATATATCAACGTACAGCCCAAACCCCTAGACCTAGAAACGTGAAATTTCGTAGGTGTCTTCCTTTTATTATGTAAGCACCCACTAAGAAAGGATTTTTCGAAATTCAACCCCTACGGGGTTAAAACAGGGTGTCAAAGTTTATATAAAAAAATATTTTTTTTGTTCGCATTTAATTGAAACATATCGAACATACTCTACAATATAAGGTGTTAGGGGGGGGGGGGAATTTTGTAAAATATATATTTTTTTTTAATAACCGAATGAAACATGGCACAGTAGGTACTATACAAACAAATATATTATGGGAATGGGGGGGGGGGGTAAAATTTTGATATATTTATCTTCATAACTTTTGATGATATTAAAATAAATTCGGACAAATTAATAGTCAATTAAAATTGAAAGTTCCATATTCAAGCCCTAATAGCATGGGACGGGGACGAGGATGGATTTAGATGTTTGTCTGTATACCTGCTTTACTTATAAAGGTAAATTTGAGAAAAATAGCCATATAGAAAATAAAAATTTCGACAATCAACCCCTAATGGCGGGGGTAGATAGGGTCAGTGTTTTTGATATGTTTATCTGTATAGCTGCTTACGTTATAGTGGTGGATTCAGGCAAAATAATCTGCAATAAAAAAATTCGATATTCAACCCCTAATGGCGGGGGTTAGTTTTTACAATTTTTAACTAAAATGAAGAATGAACATATTCATATTATACATATGTTTCATTATATGTATGTTATAAATCGAGCACATCATGTATGCTGTATAGGTATACATTTTCAGCTGTCAGTTTCATAGAGAAAATTTTCAGTATTTTATTTTATTTTTAAATTTCTTTTTCTTAATTTAAAAGATAAAAAAGATTCATGTCAGTGAAAAATTGAAAACTCATAAAGGTCGATGAATCATCTGGTATAATACAGGATAACCCAAAAGTCACAACACCATTTCAAATTCAAATAACTTTCTACAATTAACTATTTTTAATTTGATTTCAAATTAATAAAACGTTACCTATAGAAATTCATGACTGAGCAATTGTACAAACGCAAAGAACCTATACTCGTAATTTTGGGGTCAGAAAACCACTACATAAACAAACTATACTATACGTTTATTCCGGTGGTTTAAAATTAACTGCTCCTGACTTCTTTCTGTGGGGGTATTTGAAAGATAAAGTACACCGTAACAGTCCTCGAACCATTCAGCAATTGTAGGCCAACATCCGTGAAAAAATTGAAGGAATAAGCCAAGACACATTACGACAGGTGATGATTCACGCCTTAGAAAGAGCGCGTCAGTGTGAAGCGCAAAATGGTGTTTATTTAAAGGATGTAATTTTCAAAATTAAATAAAATTTATTTTCAAAAAGTGTGTTTTCTGTTTATGAAAGAATAAAAGTGAATTATTACGAAATGAAAAAGTTATTCCATTTTAAAATGGTGTTGTGACTTTTAAGTCAACCTGTATAAGATTGCAGGTTATAAAGCCACGTAGAAAAACCTTAAAGACGGTTTCTACATCAAAGTTAAAATTTAGATATCCAATTTCATTTAAATATTACCCCGCGGACTTATAAATATTTTTCAATGTATGGGAAAGTACAGGAAGCTTTTTTCTTATTATTATTTTTTGTACGACAGTACAGACGTTTTTAATAAAAAATTATTCATATTAACCCTTAATTACTCGCGTGGTGTATTTTATACACCACATACAAAAAACTACTTTTTGGGAATTTTGAAGGTATTATATTAATTTTTTGACCCAATTCATATTATGTACTATTTATTTTTGAGGAACTACGAAAAATTTTCTTAAAATTAACCCAAATAAAAATTAAGGATTAGAAAGAAAAACTAACCAAAATAAATCTAAAAAAGTACACAAAACTGTTCAATATACATCTTGCAATAAATCGGACAACAAAAATTTGATTTTTGTTGGTATTTTATTTTTATTTTGCTCTTTTGACAAGATGTCTTCCATCAGCAGCATCACTAATGTCTTCAAAAACGCGGGTCTCCGCTTAGGATGCTGCTATTTGTGCGTTAATACCACCTACATTTAGTAAGTAAAAAATTAATACAAACTGTTACAATCCTCAAATTTTGACTGTCGGATTCCTATCAAACTCTAGACTGACTAAAGCCCCACAAAAATGTATGCATTTAGTTATCGCAGAAAATGCGTTACTGGTGTACAAAATACACCACACAGGTAGAAAGGTTACTTGAACCAAGTAAACCTTGTTTCGTATATAACGAAAAAAATATTTTCTTAAGATAAATATATTCTTAAACCAACTATAGTATTCTTGGATGAAGAAATAATGTAGTTGGATTAAGAGTACTTTCTTATATTAAGAAAATACTGTTTTCGTTATATACAAAACAAGATTTTCTTGGTCTAATACAGTTTTTTGTGTGCAGCGCGAGTAATTAAGGGTTAAAAAGAAAAGTATTGATTAAAATTTTAAATGTTGTAGATAAAATTTTTACCCAAAATATTCAATTTGTTTAATTTCTGTATAATAATGTATTAAAAAAGTCATGTGGTGGACACAGTATTTTATTATTTATAAAATAAGTAAGTATATAAAATACTTAGAACAAAACGTCAACGACCTTGGTACATGAAAATGTTGCAATGTATGCAAGATTTTTGTTGTTATAGGTACATCTAAATTTGCTTGGTGACGATATTTTTAATAAAAATATTTATTTTTTTCCACATTTCCTTGTACAACTGCCACAGTTGCTATCGTGAAATAACTGTTCATAGAAAGTTACTACGTATATTTTTTTACAATTGTTTAAGTTTAGTTGTTTTTTTTATGAAAAATGTGGTTATTAGGTAGTTTAACGTATGATAATGAAATTAGTGTTTTTGAAATTAAATTATAGTGTTATAGTTTGTGAAATTGATTTCCACATGTGTCAAGTGTTGCGAGTGAACTTTATAGATTGCAATAATCAGTTTTTTTGTTTCCACTGTGACTAAGGTACTAAATAAAAATTTCAAACGTAATATACCTGACCTACACCTATGATATATAATACCTAGTACCTGTAGCATTTTTAGGGTTCCGTAGAAAACAAGGAATCTTTATAGTTAGGCCTATTTCACACATATGCGGTTCCATTCGGTTCGGTTCTTTTTCGGTCGCTGGCGACAATTGTTCAGTTTGTATTCGGTACCTAATAGAAACCGTAGAGCACCGAATACTCCATCAACACGAATAGGTTTCATCAGGTTTCTATTAGTGTGCAGGGAACAGAAAGCAATCAACGCGTTCATACACACTCGGTTCAGTTTCGGTTTTAACCTGATAGCAAGTGTTATTTTCTGAAAGTTTTGTCGCGGTTTTTCTAATAAAATGTGACATCCTGAAGTAACTAAAAAAATTGTCTTCAATAGTGTAGAATGCTTCAAATTCCTGCCGTAAAGTGATGAGAGGGTACTCCCAATGAATTCTGGTATTCCTCCTTCGTTTTTTTTTTTATAGAGAAACAACATGGCAATAACTTGCTTTCTCTCCATGATCACTACTGAGTGTACGGAAAAAAATAAAACCTAATATGATCCGTATGAGAACCGTGTATGTGTGAAGGGGTTTGGTTCGTTTTCGGCTGAAACCGAAAACGAACCGAACCGAATGAAACAGCATATTTGTGAAACAAGGCTTACTGTGTTCGACCGTCCATCTTAAAAATATGAAATTTGGTATATTGTCGTAAAAATGTATTGAAAAAAAATTAATAGAACATAAATTATGGATATTTATATTCTTTCTAAATTTAAAACCCTAAAAAATTACAGAAGTAAACATCCGTTTCTGGTTGTAAAATCGTTTAAAAAAAATGATCTTAAATATAAAATTTCATCCTACTATATCGTTTTTGAGTTTTGAGTTACAACGTCTGTTAACAGACCGATAGACAGATATTTTTTTTAGGGAATGTATATTTATTTGTGTATTTATTAAATAATATATATTACTCAAGTTTTCGAAATACAGATTCAGCATTTCAATAAAAAAATGATACGTGAAAAGTGTTAAAATATCTTAAAATTACAATACAACATAATATATGTGTATATGGCCGTATAAGAAATTAAAAATAAATTGTTTTTTATATTACATAAATTATCAAATATAAATCATCCCACCATAAAAATTGCAGAAGTTTATACTTTTATGTGTTTCAATAGCAATGCTATTATCATCATAATCTTGATAGTAAAGACTGTTTTAACTCTAAGTGGGCTCTCACACCGGGGCAGTATAGCAACACAGCAATAAAGTAACTACCAATTAGCAACTAGCAATATAGCGATATCATATTACTTTGGTATGAGACAACATGTCCGATTCAATGTATATTGACAGATAGCAATAATATCACGAGTTATAAGTTGCTAGTTGAAATATAGCAATATAGTAACACAGCAATAAAGTAACTACCAATTAGCAACTAGCAATATAGCGATATCATATTGCTTTGGTGTGAGACAATATGTCCGATTCAATGTATATTGACAGATAGCAATAATATCACGAGTTATAAGTTGCTAGTTGAAATATAGCAATATAGCAGCACAGCAATAAAGTAACTACCAATTAGCAACTAGCAATATAGCGATATCATATTGCTTTGGTGTGAGACAATATGTCCGATTCAATGTATATTGACAGATAGCAATAATATCACGAGTTATAAGTTGCTAGTTGCAATATAGCAATATAGCAACACAGCAATAAAGTAACTATCAAATAGCAACTAGCAATATAGCGATATCATATTGCTTTGGTGTGAGACAATATCTCCGATTTAATGTATAGATAGCAATAATATCGCTAGTTATAAGTTGTTAGTTGCAATATAGCAATATAGCAACACAGCAATATAGTAACTATCAATTAGCAACTAGCAATATAGCGATATCATATTGCTTTGGTGTGAGGCAATATGTCCGATTCAATGTATAGATAGCAATAATATCACGAGTTATAAGTTGCTAGTTGCAATATAGCAATATAGCAACACAGCAATATAGTAACTATCAATTAGCAACTAGCAATATAGCGATATCATATTGCTTTGGTGTGAGACAATATCTCCGATTCAATGTATAGATAGCAATAATATCGCTAGTTATAAGTTGCTAGTTGCTATATTGCTCCTGTGTGAGAGCTCACTTACAGCTTTTATGGTTATGTAATTTGTATTTGATAAGTCATGATGTTTATTATAAACAAATTGTTATTCATAATAGTGCTAAATGGGTTAATAGTACGTAGGAATATATTTAATCGTTTATCAAAATTCATGCGGATATCACAATGGTTTTTGAATTAAACTTCTTTTTTGCATAAACTTTTTTGATTAAAATTATTTTTGTTATTGTTTCAACGTTTAGGACTGAATTGCGTTCTACATTGATTTATTCTAATTTCGAGATCAAGGTTGGGTTAATTTTTAAGTTGATTGTTAATTTTTAATAATGATTAAATTTGAAAATGTAATTTTTAAGTATAAGTTCAATGGTTTAATAAAAATATTAATTTTTTACGAAAATTAAAACTAGATGGTTTTTTTGTCGACAATTTTGATTTCTTGAGAAATAACATCTCATAGGATATCGTACCTACTATGCATATAAAATATGTCTCAACTGTTTTTTTTCTTATATCGTATTCATATCAATAGATCAAACACAAAATTTGTTTTTATAATTATTTTAACAAAATATGGAGATTCTTAGACATTTAAGATTTTTTTTACTTGGAAACTGTCAACATATCAGAAAAAAGTGACATAGGGAGCGTTCAAGTATTACGTAACGCAATTTTTGGAGATTTTTGACCCCCCCTCCCCCCATGTAACGCGCCGTAACGTTTTTCTGTACCCCCCTCCCCCTAGTGACTATTTTTACCTAAAAACTGTTACGTAACGCGAGATTTTTGACCCCCCTTCCCGTAACGCATCGTAACGTTTTACAAGACCCCCCCCCCTCCCCCAAATTCGTTACGTAATACTTGAACGCTCCCATAGGAAAAAAAATTATTTTGATCTAATAAATTTTTTTATTAACTTGACGTGTAACTAACAATGTCACAAATATTACAATTCATTTTTCTCCCCCTTCTAACTGTCGTATCGATTTGAAATTATGTATGTAGGTACACTTGTGTAGGTCCGATGTCAATGTAATATAGTCATAAAGCATATAATTAGGAGATTAAACTCAGTGGAAGGGGTTGGCTGAAAAGCGGAACCTGGAGTGGGCGGACCTCTGCGCAGAAGTAAAAAAAAATTTTGTACGCAATCACCACTTTGTTAATTTGTACTGATCTGTACATTGCGGTATGCACACAACTATACGATCACCCAGCTCGGGGGTCATATTTTGACTCAAAAAGTTGTATTACAGAGATAGAGTTCACCTTCCTTATTTTGAAAATTGAAATTAAAAAAATGATTTTTTAAACAAGCTTTTATTGAAAACTAATTGTTCATAAGTTATTTAATAATAAAACGGGCAAGTACGTGTTGGACACGCACATGATAGGGTTCCGTAGTCATTCTCACTACGATTTATAAAAAGTATTTATCAAAATTTTCGTGACTGAAGGGTTAAAATCAAAAAGTCATTTGACTTTTATTATTGCATTTTAGGAGACCTATCAAATGACACCCCACTCAATGGGGTAAATAAAAAAAAATGTGAGTTCACTTTTCAATCTATGAAAAGGGGGTCCAAAATATTTTTGACAATGTCGTTATAATTTTCAGTGAAAGTAGGTACTAATTAAAAGCTACATTCAGAATTTTTTTCAGATTTTTTGAATCGATAGTTTAGAAAATAGAGGGGGGGGGACGCTCTGACAGCGACATTAAAAAGCAAATATATCGCGACTGAAGGGTTAAAATCAAAAAGTTATTTGACGTTTTTTATTGCATTTTACGAGACCTATTAAATGACACCCCACTCAATAGGGTAAGTGGGGAAAAAATGAAAGTTCAATTTTCAGTCTATGAAAGGGGGGTCCAAAATATTTTTGACTATGTTCGTTATAATTTTCAGTGAAAGTACTAATTAAAATCTACGTTCTGAAATTTTTTCAGATCTTTTTAATTGATAGTTTAGAAAATAGAGGGGGGGGGGCGCTTTTTTAATGACTTTGGAGAGAAAATACATCGTGATCGAAGGGTTAAAATTAAACATTTCTGTTACATTTTTTGTTGCATTTTAGGAGACCTTTCTAACGACACCCCACTCAATGGTGTAGGTGAATTTTTTTTTTTTGAAAACACTTTTCATTTTATGAAAGGGGGGTCTAAAAAATTTTTATTTTCAAAAAACTTATCATTTCTGTTTTTGGGTCATCAATCTACGGCCGTATACCAAATTTCATCTTATTATGACAAAATTTTTCAGGACGGACGGACGGACATGGAGAAACTATAAGGGTTCCTAGTTTTTTACGGAACCCTAAAAATGATTTTTTAAACAAGCTTTTATTGAAAACTAACTTTGTTATTAAAAACTAATGTGTTCATAAGTTATTTAATAAAAAGTAAGATAAGCAGGGACTTATGCCACATCCTGTATAATCTGCTAATTTGGATATTAATAGCATTTTCAATGACCTTTACCCACAGAGAATGCAACTATACATTATAAACTATGCTATTGTTTAAAAGTTTTCGTATACTATTTTTTGTCCGGTGTTTTTTTAACTTCCTATTTAACATTGTATTTTTTAAACTTAATATGTCTGAGGAAAAATGGGTGTATGTACTAATATTTTTCTGTACAAATTTTTTTGGTATTTTTAGGGTCAACATTAGGACAGAAAGTGAATTATATAATAATTATTCACATAAGGCATGTCTATAGTGTAATAAGCGAATAATACTTATATAGTCTATTAGACCAGTGGTTCCCAAAGTGGTTCTTACGGATCGTTTAGGGGGTCCGTGGAAAATTAAAATTGATTTGGGGATCCCTGAACAACGTCAGGGGGTGCGCGCACATTTTTATTAATATGGAAGTTAAAATAAATAACAATGAATAAATTACACTGGTCGCCAGCCATTTTGCTGCAGAGCATACAACAACTTTTCAAGAGTAATTTGGACACGCTGAATCCAAAAATGACCACCATTTTGCTTAATCAGCTCTTGTTTCTGCAATATTGCAAAAAAATGTGTTTTTTTCGATATGCACACATTCAAATTCGTATATATATTTTTTGAATCAATGACTTCAACCAAAGTTCATTCAGAATGAAGCTATGGGTCCTAATTGAACTAAAAAGCCTTAAATTATATACATTCATAAAGTTATCCCCTTCGAAAATCATTTCTTAAACGAAAAAAATCTATTTTTTAGCAAAAATTCGGCAATTTTCAAAATTCAAAGCGCATTAACACAAACATTTTTTGTCCAATTTTAATGTTATTCACTAAATTAGTAGCTTGATCTATCTTTTTCATTGTGTTAAAATTTCAACAAAATCGAATAAAAATTGGCGAAGTGGTACTAAAATCAACTGCGCGTGTCAAAATTTAGTAGTTTTTCACCCAGGGTCCGTGGGAAAGTTTTGACTATGAAAGGGGGTCCGTGGGCAAGTTTTGACATGGGCCAAAAAAGTTTGGGAACCATTGATTTAGACGGTACGATAAATATTTTTAATTTGGATAAATTTGACTAAGTAGTCAATTATTTTAAAACGAAACTTTGGTGTTCGCAATATCGCAATCTCACCCACCCTTTACGCTCACATATGCTACTTACTAGACCAAACTAAAAAAAAATATCTTTTAACCCTTAGTGGGCTCACACACCGGAGCAATATAGCAATATAGCAACTGGTAACTTATAACTAGCGATATTATTGCTATCTGTCAATATACATTGAATCGGACATTTTGTCTCACACCAAAGCAATATGATATCGCTATATTATAAGTTATTTTATTGCTGTATTGCTATATTGCTATATTGCTCCGGTGTGAGATTTCACTTATGTGTGTGACGTGTAACCTTTAACGTGTTTAATGTCATAGGTATGCTACAAGACTGTAACTCCATTTATTGTTAATGTTATATGTATATTTACAAGTGTTAGTTCAGTTGCTTTATTTGGGAGCGTAGGGGAGCCCCAAATTGTTTTAACAACTTTATCGGCGTGAGGATAAAGGTGTTAAAATAATTTGATAAAATGCACTAAATTTTAACTTTAAATCTTAAAAAACTTGAAATACTCGTTTATTAAATTGACGCTGTTTATACTCAGAATCTATTATATCAAGAGCACCGTGGAAGCCTTAGGGCTCATTTATTATTACCATTAGGAATCCCGGGATTTCCATCCCTTATTATACCTTTCTATTCATATATAAATTATATGGAGGTACTCGTGTTTTTATTGTCACACACATAAGGGTTAACTAATATTCGTTTAAAATTCAAAAGGGGATGTTTTACTACAAAATTTGCAAGAACCTTTTTGATAGACAATGTAATTCTCTACAAAAATAATTTATAAAATTTTTACACTGCATGCACCGTTCTTGAGATATTTTGAAAAAAAAAATGTACCCCATTTCTTTCGAACAATTTTGATGATTTTTAAATTAAACCAACTACTAGCTAAACCCAACTAAAAAACCGAGTTTGATTAATATTATATTATGCATGTGACAAGAACTCATTAAACAGATAGACAGACAGACACAAAACAACCTGAAACAAATAAAAATTTTGAATTGTAATTTCATAAATGATCCCGATATATTTTCTGTAATTTTCGTATAAATTATGATTGTTTCGTATATTTTGAAAAATATAAAATAAATCCTATAGGTAACGTTTGTGACAGATATTTTATACACCAAGGCAGGGGCGTTACCAAGGGAGGTAGAGAGTGGGGACAAATAAATACACCAATAAACATTTCATCACAAATAGATATACTAATATTGCAACAAATTATTCGACCCGAATGGGTGAAATAGGTGGTTGATAAGTACTTCGTTTACCCCCTCTACTGACGCTCTTGCATAATAGTAACCTAGAGTCAAGGATTAATAAGCATTATTATAATAATTCTAAAACATTGTGATGTATTGAATTTGTATTGTTTCCCCCCCCCCTATTTTATAATTCAAATATGTTGTATAAATTACTCGTATAGAATAATATTTAAACACTACATGTAAATTTTTTTTTTCAGTTACAGATAAGTCAAGGCGATGGCGCCTCCAAATCTTCTCGGTAGTTCAGCGTTGTTTCTAGCGGAAGCAACGACAACTTCATCAACCCCTAATGACCAGTCTTCGAAAGGTTACCAGACTCACCATTCGACTGAACAAACAGTAACTTCAGCCGATGACCCTGGAAGATATCAGTGGGATATAGTGTGGAGAAATGTATTAGGATTTATATACCTTCATGTTGGATCATTGTATGGGTTATATTTGGGGATATTTTACGCTTCTGGATATACTAATTGGTGGGGTAAGTTTGGCACTATTTTTTTGTATTTATTAATATTTAATAATATACTAGTAGTGACGTTAAAATATAATAAATAAAACAACTAATTGTCTAAACGTCAAAAAATTCATCGTCAGGCTATTTAAAGGGGAGAATAGCCTGACGATGATTCTGTGAATCGAAAGCTCGCTACGTTTCCTTGCTATTAAATTTTTTGACGTTTAGACAATTAGTTGTTTTATTTATTAATATTTATATATGTGGAAATTCCTGTGGGAGGTTCCATTAATTTACGTAAAGCAGAATATATTTATAGTTCGGGTTCAATCTTTTTAGAAGATTTAAAGGCCTAACCAATAGAAAAATATATATATTTTAAAGTTATACGCCTAGCACATTTAAAAAAAAAATTGATTTTAGAAAAATTTTGTTTTTAATTTATATTGAGAACACATGTAACCTACATTTAATGGAATGTTTTACTTTGTTAATTATGAAAAGTAAGAAAAGTTTAATTTAATTTGAAAATTGAGTTAGACAAAACGATATATAATTGTAACATGTACTAATTTGCTGTAATGGCAGAGCTAATATTTCATTATTTTGAATAAACTACATGGTAATGAGCTGTCTAAAGAGACCAACAGGTTTCATAGACAAACCCGCTTTTTATAAAAAAAATACATGGCAATGTACATATGTGTTCTATAATTTTAAAAGTATTTGAAAGGGATGAAGTTCTGAATAATTAGTTTTAAAAACGTTTCTGTACAGTCAATTGTGTAGAATTTTAATAAATAGAGCATTTCCGTCGAGTAGTCTCATCTACCATGTGTTAAAAACTCTGTTTTTAATATCATGTTACTCAAAAACCATAACATCAAATACTATTTTTTAAACTAGTAATGGTTATGAGCAATCCATACTCAATATATTAAAATTTTAGACTTTTATCAAAACATTGCTATAACAATTTAAACAAATTTTGAGGATCGTGATAAAAATCACGCTGAAATTGCAAAAAAAACACAGGTTTTTAGCTAAAATTTATTTGTTTTGTAAAATTTAAAACGCCATCATTTAAGCAATTTGGATTTAATTTTCATAAATATAAATTTTACTTGTATACATTTTTTTTTTGCAAATTGAAATGTAATTTTTTCTACAGAGTTTTATAATATGATTATAAAACAAGCAAAAAATGCAAAATTGAGTAGTCGTAAAATAAAAAAAAAAACCTGTTTATACATTTTATAATAACTTTTAAATATCATTAGAGAAAAATGATATAATATTATAATTTCTTGAACCTTGTAAAAATTTATGGTTACCGGTTATCTATGACAAGGTTCGAGTTCAGGTTGAGGTTCGCTGACATTGAAATATACCGGTTCAGTTTGGGTTCAAATATACCTACGTTGTTTTTTTTTTGCTAAGAAAATGTCATACCGGTTACGGATACAATTATTTTTTTTAATTTCGGTTTCAGATACATGTATACCTGTTTATATAGATTTATCTCATATTTCCGATGTAATATATACTTTATTATCGTAAAATTAATGAGGATGAAGATATTTACGTACAAGTACTAATTGTTAGCAACTTTTGTGGGCTGAAAAAAGTACAACAAATCAATGCCATCATATTTACAAAGTTTGTCCCGCGTCGCACTTGTTTATTGTTCGACAATTATAAAATCAAATAACCGCGAAAGTTTAGACATATGTATCTAAACGTTCCAGGCTTATGTATTAATTATTTTTTTTTAATTCTTTTTCTTCACGGGTTTTTATTGTCAAGTGGATTTTCTCCATTGCTGTTTTTTTTTTGAAATCTAAAATATATTTTAATTCGATAACATATATTTTATCTACAAGTAGTTAACTGTTATTCATAGTAAAACAAAGGGTTATATTTAATTGCACTATATTCCATTTTATGGATAGTATTTACTTTGTACATCGAACATAGTTTTTAATAAGGTAAGGTTTATTAACCCTCGGAGTACACACCTATTTTTTCAACCTACTAGTACACTCTGAGTCAATTTGACCCTGCTTATTTTTTGATCGCCTATAATTCCGCAACTACGAAACCTTTTGACTTACCAAAATTCAAAGGTATACTTTGACTCATGGTAAATGAATTTATAAGTGTTACAAATACCTTTGAAGTATTCAACATACTTAAAAAAAATCGCGAAAAATGTAAAATACCTGAGCGCTATTCACGATCAAAGTCGGCATATGGGTCAAATTGACCCACAAGAGGCTCCGAGAGTTAAGTCGTACCCCATAAGGGAAAAATGGATATAGATTGAATGATTGATTGATAAAAAAACATGTGTATGCATTATTTGTAAATTTGATTATTTATGTATCTATTTGTTACAACAAATAACGAAATTTTTATCATTGTGATAATAATTTCATTAATTAAAAAAAAATACATTCGGTACGACTTAGGACACTGGTTTCTAACATTTAAAATTTCACATTAAAAATATCTTTATCACCATATTATCAACTAAAACTCTAATGAATCTAGTTAAAAAATAAGATGAAAGATAAAAAACTTATTTGTTAAATATTTTTTAAATGAACACACTAACTGAACGATTCTCAATGTCCACTAAAATGACCGACTGGGAAGTACATACAACCACTAGAGGTACCGTTGAAACTAAACATGCTGAGATATTGACGGGGTACGACTTAAGAAACCTTACCCTACTTTGCACTAAAATTTTATAGTATGCACTTTATACACGTGAATATAAATTTTAATACGTTTTTCTTAATGCATAAGGCAAATATTTAATCGTTTTAAAGTATAGAAAATCACTAAAATCACTTTTTAAAAATATCAAATCTATTCGGGCGTAAGGAGGTTGATTAGTTTGAAGGTTAGGTTAAAATATATAAAATCTCAAAAATCATAATAAATACATCAAAAATATGTAATTATTAAATTTGACTGGTCCAAATTGAGGTCAAGTGGAAAGTATTGTTTTTTTTAAGTGCAATGTATTTATTAATAAATTAGTGGAAAATATTTATTTAAAGTGATATAATTTCTTTTAAGTTCAATATATTTGTTTAATGTTGAATAATAATGAATTATTCGTGCAGTACCTATATTTGTTATAAGGGAAAACGATTAAATAAAAACTGTTTATTATTAAAAAAGTGCATTTAAATACAAGCTGTAATACAAAATCGACCGTCGAGATTTTACAAATAAAAGTTCAATAATTAAATTTATTTTTTCTTGTATTTTTTACTAGTTGACCCACTTAATACTTATAAAAATAAAATTAACCTTTATTAAATACACAAGTAAAAGTTTTAAATAATACCTATAATATCTAGTCACATGATAGAAGCATCATATAAATTAAAAACGAAATTATATATGTTCAAGTACTGGTTTGAAAAATGAAAGTTTAACGCATTCCCAATCCGGATGTGTTACAACCAAAATATATACATATATACGCATGCATTTGAATGTAGCCAACAATTAAAAACGTAGTAAGAGTATGGTATGTAAAAAGAAACTTCTATTAAAATTGCGCGTTAGTTTATTGCGTTTTTATTTGAAAATTTGGTTAACTAAAATCACAGAAGCTATTGTGCCTCTAGCCTCTAGTAATTGAGGCAAGGTTTTGCAAAATGCGACAAACGCCAAAATTGAAAAAATACATTTTTTAACCGTTTCTGTTAGTAAATTTCACCAGGAATCGAATGGTGATATTACGGTTTGTCAAAACACTACAAATCCCGTAGTAAATTAAAGGTAAAGTTCAGGCGGTTTTTCAAAACTTTTGCAATTACATATATTATATGATTAGATGTATTAAAATTACATAAGAAAAACCAAAATTTAGCAAAACAATTTTTTTCCATCAGATAAATACTACAGTAGCTAAACGTTTTTGTTAGATTCTGAAAATTTTAAATTTTGGATTTGATAGCAAATCCATAGATACTCTCACAAAATTAATACCTCATTTGTGAGTGTTTGCTAGCTATCAAATTATGCTAGCCTATTTATGATACCGGACATTGTGTCTACTTCACAAGAAATACTCAATAAGAGCCTAACAGTTCCAGACTATTAGGCATTTTATTGAATTTTAAAAAATACAAAAGAATAACGTTATATATTTTAGTTTTCGAGATACCTACCATCTGTATTTTTAAAAACCAAGGAAATGAAAAAAATATTTTAATTAAGTTAACTTAAGGTGGGATTTTTGGGTGGTTAAAGTGTTATCTCTACATTATGACACAACAAATAATGTGGATTATTTCACAATAATTTGTTTCAATGAAATTATTTACTACAGTCAATTGACTGATTCGCTTTTTTAATTTTTAACTTAAATTTCATTAATTTAAATATTAATTGTTGCGCCAAGTCTGCCAGACACGTATATATTTGTATCATTTTTAAATGGTGGTTTATTTTTATTTTTTTGTTATACTCAAATCGAAATGTCTATTAACTTATAGTGATTTTGGTTGGCTTTAATGGACAGCTGACGGCAACCCTTATAACCTTCATTAAGGATACAGGATTGTTGTCAAGGAGGCTATCAAAATATCGGAACTAGTATAATTTGCAGAGGTTAACGACCTTTTCAAACTGCGTCCCTCTTTTTGTTTAAAATACAAAATCAAGGGGTTTTATGTAGATGATAATTTTGAAATAAAAACATAATACATAATACATAATAATAGTACGATACAAAAATGGTATAGTTTATAAAATTGAAAATGACAATATAATTCAAAATAAATAAAGATAATTATAGATCATATTCTAATAGGATAAAATTAAATATCGCTAAAGGGTCGATTACATTAAGGTAGTTGGTCCGTAAACATGTTTTCGTCAGATTTTGTTTAAATTGCACAGGAATATTCCCTAGATTAATATCTGAAAAATAGCCCATTTTTATTAAAATTGACCATCTCAAAGTCATGAAAAACGATCTCAAAGTTTATATTTTTAACACAGCTTATATGGACTAACCGTACACTAACGTAACGTTTTATTAGATAAAATTTAAACGTAGCGTCAGATTTTCATAAAAAACTGACATATATATTTATATGAAAGAAAATAGTATACAAAAAATTATAATTATTGACCATCCCGTTATTAAGATTTAACCAGATTTAACTACCAAACCATCACATTAATTACAGTATTGTTGACAATGTGGCAACAACGTATTAATTTGATTATAGTAAAAAATACACGAAATAATGAAATAATTTTTTACAAAATATGATAAGTGGATTGAAGGGAATTATAATCGATTTCATTAATTATTAATATATTCTGTGGTAGCTTAGATGATAAAATATAATCATTTGACAAGTAGTTAATAGTAGATAATGTACAGCGTTGCCATGATCATTTCTCTAAATTAAAAATATGTACTCATGGCCTAATGTGATCACATTATGATGGACCAACTACCTTAAGCGAGTCAGCTAGTACGATAATGATGACACACAAAACTTTCCACTCGCTCACTAGCAACTAGCTAGCGAGTTAAACCACGTGTTGTGAATAGGAATCACCGGGATACTCGCAGCTAGTTCACTAGCAACTATGATGACACACGGTTAGTTTACTAGCTAACAAGCCCACATGCTAGCGAGTAGCGAGTAAAGTAACCCGGCTTTCAACTTTTGTCGAAGATTGTTTAGTTAGTTAGTGAACATGATTACACTGGGCGAGTTTACTAGCAGCTTCTTAACCCGCTGGCTTATAAATTGTAAACTCGCTTAATGTAATCGACGCTTAAGTCCATCATAATGTGATCACATTAGGCCATGAGTACATATTTTTAATTTAGAGAAATGATCATGGCAACGCTGTACATTATCTACTATTAACTACTTGTCAAATGATTAAATTTTATCATCTAAACTATCACAGAATATATTAATAATTAATGAAATTGATTATAATTCCCTTCAATCCACTTATCATATTTTGTAAAAAATTATTTCATTATTTCGTGTATATTTACTATAATCAAATGAATACGTTGTTGCCACATTGTCAACAATACTGTAATTTATGTGATGGTTTGGTAGTTAAATCTGCTTAAATCTTAATAACGGGATGGTCAATAATTCCATTTTTTTGTATGCTGTTTTCTTTCATATAAAAATACAACATGTCAGTTTTTTATGAAAAACTGACGCTACGTTTAAATATTATCTAATAAAACGTTACGTTAATGTACGGTTAGTCCATATAAGCTGTGTTAAAAATATAAACTTTGAGATCGTTTTTCATGACTTTGAGATGGTCAACTTGAATAAAAATGGGCTATTTTTCAGATATTAATCTAGGGAATATTCCTGTGCAATTTAAACAAAATCTGACGAAAACATGTTTACGGACCAACTACCTTAACTAATTGAATGAACTCATACAAAATATCAATACAAAAATAACATAAAATGTTTTTTATAGTTTTTTATTTTTTTATTTTAATACGGAATTAAAAATCAAAACATGAATTGCAATACCTGCAAAAGTATTACACTGAAAAAAGGAAGGTTATAATTAACAAATTTATGTGTTTAGTTGAAAATATTTGATAAAAATACTAAATACGGTTTGAAAGAAATCAATATTCGACATATCTAACATTTTTTGCTTACTTAAACAACTAATTATAACATGTTAAAGTTTTAACCAAATATTAATTTGAAGTTACCTTGTAATTATGAATATTGTATAACTCCCACTAGGGAAGTGCATTTTTGATTATTTATAAGATCTATCAATAGCTTGTGTTCAAATTCTGGCCTCCCTTCAGAATTAATAAATCTTCCATTCGTTACTTAACATTTATTAGTAAAGGGAGACGATAACTCAGATGAGTTGGCCTTAGAATTTGTATAACTATCCTTACAAGGAAAGATCCCGAGGTGTCAGACTCGGATTTTAATGAAACTTGGTAAAAATGTTCTTTGGGTAAAAATTAAGGACACCTATTTTTTTATACGTGCCCGTTTTAATATTTAGGGGGTGAAATCGGCCCTTGAAAATGAGGGTAAAATTTTTAATTTGTAAATAGCTCGTAAACCACTTGGAATAGTGACTTGTGTATAATGTAACATTTGTTTGGTATTACAAGAGCTATAAAATAGCATTAATGTGGTACCCCCTAAATATTTTATTTGGGGGGTATAATTGGTACCCCTCAATTTTTTTCAAAAATTATTATTTTTTATTTCATAAATCAATAGAGTGTAGTATTCTGAATACAATGATTTTGTACTTTCTTCGCTACAGGGTATGCAACCCTTAAATTGAGAAACAATTATGTAGCGATTTCAAGTATTAAAAAATTGGTTTTAAAAGTATTAATATAAATTATATAAATTAGTTACACTTACGCCCGGTATTATAAAGAAATTTGCGAATCGCAAATTTGTGATTTAGTAAGAGAAAGATATACAGGATTTACTCAATATAAAAAGAAACGGGTATCACTTTATAAAACTATTATATACCCGTTTCTTTTTGTATTGAGTGAATCCTGTATATATTTCTCTTACTAAATCACAAATTTGCGATTAGCAAATTTCTTTATAATACCGGGCGTTACCCAAATAAAATACAGTATAAGTTTAATATTAAAGGTAAATTTTATGGTTGAAAATATTTTTGAATTCTTTTAACCATATTAATAAACACTTTGTTTGATTCTATCAACCAATACCAATTATTTAAAAGACTATTTTCTCATATTTTCTTTGACTTGGGAGTGATGCGAGAGCGAGTATGACGTAAAATGTTAATTTATAAATTAGCTGGTACCTTAAGGATGCAATGAACAATTTAAATTAAAAAACAATGTGAATATTATGAATGCCTTGGCATGACTAGTTTTAAAAACAAAATTTAACTCTTTGTAATTTAAAATAAACCCATATTGATGATATTTGTGAATTTTCAAATTAATACTACTTTGAAAAATGTTCCACTAGCTATTACCAGTGCGCGGCGCGGCATGCAGTATCTTTATACAGTGTATAAAGTATATGACGAATTACAAAACTGCCGATATCTCCGAAGTTTGAAGACACGTTATTTTGAAATTTGATATCATTGTATTCAGAATACTACACTCTATTGATTTATGAAAGAAAAAATAATAATTTTTGAAAAAAATTGAGGGGTACCAATTATACCCCCCAAATAAAATATTGAGGGGGTACCACATTAATGCTATTTTATAGCTCTTGTAATACCAAACAAATGTTACATTATACACAAGTCACTATTCCAAGTGGTTTACGAGCTATTTACAAATTAAAAATTTTACCCTCATTTTCAAGGGTCGATTTCACCCCCTAAATATTAAAACGGACACGTATAAAAAAATAGGTGTCTTTAATTTTTACCCAAAGAACATTTTTACCAAGTTTCATTAAAATCCGAGTCTGACACCTCGGGATCTTTCCTTGTTAGGTCAACTTATAAATACTGGGTTAGGTTGATAAGTAATTCTGGCTTGCACTAATATTTGTATTATCCATGATTCTATGCAAATTGCAAATTGTAAATTATATCACACAGTACAATTGTTTCTTTTAACAAAACTGTAATAGTATTTTTAACCAAATATTTTTATTATGAGATGTAACACGTGTCATATAATGTATTTCTTATACATAATAAAATTTATAATTTCTATAGTATGTTGTAGTTCTACTGTATACAGGATGGTCCGGTTTGGAATACAGATATTTTAGGAGCTGACTCCCTGACTCATTGTGAGTAAGAAATTGTGCGGGTAGTGGGGGTCTATCTTTAACACCCTCTGAGTTACAGGGTGTTTAAAAATTTCCTTCAGAGTAGTTCTTACAACAGATATTATCTCATAACTTCTAAAGTAACGTATCTAGAGCAATCAAAATGTGTCAGTTTCATAGGTAATTAACTAACATATTTTTTCAGTATTACGGTTATTGCTATCCATATTTCTAGTTCCGAGTTATAGCTCATCAAAGTCGAAAAATATCTTTTTTTGTTGATATTTTTTATGAAAAAGACATTTTTCTCCAAAAGTACACCTAACATGTATTTTTTATCTTTATTTTGGTACATCATAACGTTACCTACAAATTCACTACACAAAGTTTGGACGTGGGTCTTACAGTTTTCCGGTAAATAATTATTTTTATGGTAAATAATAATAAATAATAAAATTATGTAGTTATAAACAAATAAATTTATCGACTGTTTCATTTAATAGGGCAGGTAGCAAAATAGTAACTTTGAGAATTAATTAATAACTGGAAAACTGTAAGACCCTCGTCCAAACTTTGTATAGTGAATTTGTAGGTAACATTATGATGTACCAAAATAATAATAAAAAATACAACATGTTAGGGGTACTTTTGGAGAAAAATGTCATTTTCATAAAAAAATTCAACAAAAAAAGATATTTTTCGACTTTGATGAGCTATAACTCGCAACTAGAAATACGGATAGCAATAACCGTAATACTGAAAATATGTTAGTTAATTACCTATGAAACTGACTCATTTTGATTGCTCTAGATACGTTACTATAGAAGTTCTGAGATAATCTTTGTTTTAATAACTACTCTGAAGGAAATTTTTAAATATCCTGTAACTCAGAGGGTGTTAAAGATAGACCCTCACTTCCCGCACAATTTCTTACTCACAATGAGTCAGGGAATTAGCTCCTAAGATATCTGTATCCCAAAAGGACCACCCTGTATATTAATTCCAATTTACTAATTATTTTTAACAAGTATTTATTTTTAATCTAATCAAATTTCAGGGGGACCGTAATGTGCTCTTTCAGAAAATGTTATCGTTTTAAGGTGGTTGCAGAAGAAATGTAATAAACAATACTAATTTACTTCCTCGCATTATCGAAGATACGATCGTTTTAAAATAAAAATAAAAAATGTTATCCGATTTAAAAATTTCCCTCTCAGGTGTTTCTGTGTCTGTCTGTCCCCTGAAACCTTGTCACACGCATAACTTATGAATTGAATCTTGGTTTGGTTAGTTGGTTAGGTCTGGCTTGAGGATGGTCCCATTTCAAAATCATCAAAAATGTGTGTAAGGGGGTGAGATGACAGCCGAAAATATTATTTTTGTCAATATATCTTAAGAACGACACATGTTACGTAAAACTTTTATAGAATTTTTTTTGTAGAACATTCAATTTTCTATAATATAGGTCACCAACGTTAGTTTGAAAATATTTCCTTACAAAGATTTTTCTCATTTTGCTTTAAAATCATCATTTATTTTAATTGCTATTTGCTTTGACATATTAAATGTCATTTAGACTTTGCATTTAGATTGAAATTGTCAACAAAATTAAAAACACGGAAAAATAATCAGGTGCTTCTTAAAGAAAAATTCAAAATTGTTCAATAAATAATGAACTACCTTTGGTGAATTTAGACGAGGAAGCAGTGTGCATTTACTTGGCAGATGGTTTTTTTTTTCAATGTGCTTGTTCATATACAAAACATTTTTAGCCAAGAGTAGAACAAATACATATGTTGTATTAATTAATGACGAATTAAATAAATATAAAATGTACTATTTTTCTCACATATTACATAAAATTCAATTATTATTTTATCGAACATATTCTAGACCAGTGGTTTCCAAACTGGGAGTCGCGCCTCCTTGGGGAGACGCGGACTAGTGCAAAGGGAGGCGCGAAAAGTTTTAACAGACATTTAATTTTCATAACATCACATTAGGTTATATAAATAAAAAATATAAACATATAAATAAACTTTTATAACATAACATTATTTTTGTATACTGAAAGGGACGTTACTGTGAAGTTTTAGACTGACAACTATTATTGAAAAAGCAAAACTGATAGAATTATCATGCGATACTTCTAAAAAAAAATCTGAGTGAAAGCACTCCCCTTTATAACACCTAGATTTAATGAAGTTTGTGCTAATAAACAAGTACATTCATCGCATTAAAAATAAATTTTATACGTAAAAAATACATTTTATACCTTTTTAAAATATTTTTGTATAATCTTATAAAATAAAGGGGGGGGGGGAGGCGCAAGATATTAATTTTTTAAAGGGAGGCGTAGTTACATAAAGTTTGGAAACCGCTGTTCTAGACAAAACAACAAATTGATATTTTTCTTCAATAGTTAAAATTTGTTTGTGTTTCCAATTACATTTTTAATGTACATACATCATCATTTAAGCGTAAAAAGTATCTTTTTGTCCCCCTTTTCCCTAAGTAATAAATTTGAGGTAAATATTGTGATTTCTCTTCGAATGGTCACACAAATAAATTATTTTTAATAGAAAAAAATGTATACCTTATCTTTCAATTGTAAATTATTAGAAAATTAGAAAACCACACAATAAAGAAAGTGGTTGACCTTCAAACAAACTTCTAATCTTTTAAGCAAAAAATAATACTAAAACTAACAATATTATTTTGTATTAGTCACGTTTAAATAATAGAGCAATGTTAAAATATGCATTCTTTCAGGACTTTCTTATACGCTGTACTGAATATACTGAGTATTTGTTTCTAAGTAATTGTAATTATATAAAACATTAAAAAATGAAATAGCGAATGAAACATAAACTATAGATAATAATATTTATAAAAAAACATTTATTTCTAATTTGCGCCGTTTCCAAAATTACTTGAAAAATTCAAAAATTAATAAGAATAATAAATCCATAAATAAAATAAAATCAATCTTGCATTTACTGTCGTATATTAACCCTTTGTAGCCCAAGATCTAAAAAATTTAAATTATGTTGATAATGAGACAATTTTAGGCATATAAAAATACGTATTTTTCAGAAATTAAAAAATATTTATTATTAATTATTTATTTGACTTTTTTGAGAGGGACATTACTGTAAGTTAATCATAAAAAAACACATATGTGGTATGGCAGGATTTGAAACAATTATTTTGTTTGTTGTTGCATAATGCTACACCGCATTTTTCGCAAATTGTTTGTGAAACGCCAGTACACTGGGGAAACTTACAACTAGGGCCGCCGAGAGCCAAACCGGGGCCCGATGCTACATGTCAAAAAAAAAATTTGGGCCCCCTCCCATAAACTGAAAAGTGTACTCAATTTTTTTTCACTTACCCCATCATGTGGGGTGTCTTTAGATAGGTCTCCTAAAATGCAACCAAAACGTGCTAGAAACTTTTGATTTTAACCCTTCAGTCACAGAGAAACTATTTTGTAGAGAAAATAATATTATTTCGGTACTTAATAAATTGAATGAATGAAACGTATTTTTAACACTGAGCATTAATAATAAAATTTAAATCCTACACTTGCCTCAATAAAAACACAACCGTTTGTAAAGTATCGTAAATTTCATATAATTTGGTTAGTTAGCTAATTAGTTTGTGTATTTCAATAATTTAAATTTATCATATAAAATAAATTAGATTTTCTTATGAGGGGCACCTCGCTTTTTTTCTATGATGGATTACCTAATATTTTCCCAGAAGTATTTCAATAAAATGATGTAAACTTCTTTGATTAAAAATTTATTCAAATTTAAATCATTTTGGTCAATTTTTTTACCAAAATGTAAAGGGCCGGGCCCCTGGAGCCCGAATGTTAAATCTTTCTCCATATGGTTTGTTCTTCTATATTTACATTTTTTTTCTTTGGTTTAAAAATTTTTTCTATATCTTCTGCTTATTTTGTGAAAATTAAATTATTCTCTAACAAGGGGCCTGTTATGTTAAATAGCAATTTTTAATTATGATGAAGATTTTTATAGCTGACATCAGCAGAACTATTTTAAAATTTCATCATTCAAATAACTTTGAATATTATTATTTACATTTTCTTTTTAAAGAATAGATTCAGTCCGGGCCCCTTCGTGTCCCGGGCCCCGATGATTTGCATCGCCTGCATCGCCCTCTTGTCGGTCCTGCTTACAACGTATTCTTTTTTCTACCCAAATCGGCCAGTAGCCGATCTGGTCCTGCCTTACTGCCAATAGTTACGTAATAATACGTAAGTTAATAGGTTATGCCATCTGTGAATTTTACTTGATACTAACATAAGTTATTCAGTAGTATGTTACAGTAATGTTACACATATTTGAATGAACTAAATATATTTAGTACGTTTATTAGCAGGATTATTGAAGTAAGTTATAGAAATGTTACATGAGGCTACAAAGGGTTAATTATATTAAAACGTGAAATTATAGAAAAACATGAGCAATTGTTTTGTATGGGGAAATTTGCTTCGAGATACGAGCAAGGTTGCGGAACGAATTAAACTCGTATGTCGAGGTACCACTGTATTTAAAAAACCGACCGACAGACAGACATCATGACAAAAAAAGTCAGAATGGAATCAGAGAAGGTCTTAATAAATATGTATTTCCATCAACATCTCGAATTCGAAAAAAATCTGCTACATAGTATTTAATACATTTTGCATAATTTGTTAATTTAGCATTTAAATTTTATTTCTAATTATAAATTTTTATATATAATAATAATGACTAAAATTCGTCCTTCACCTATTATATCTTTATAAAAAGCTGTTATTTTATTTAGGTAAGAAACATAATTTGTATAGATAATATTCATTTGATAAATATTTTGTAATGATATTTATTTAAATTATATGACAGCTAAAATGTAATAAAAATCATTTATCGCTTAAAGACCTAGTCTAAGATCTTATAAAAAAATTTTCTCCCCCATCATGCAAGCTTCTACATTTTTACACGTATGTATCCTAATAAAAATTCAACCTAACTTTACCATATGTCAGCGGTTGCCAACCTTTCGGAGAACTAAATTCATAATACAAAATCCCATATTTTCTTAAAACGATAAATAAATTTGTAAAATAATAATCAGATAACTTTAATTTTATTAATATGCAATGCACCTATATATTTAATATAACAAAATTATAAATGCTTATTTATTAATGGGGGGGGGTATAGTATTTTTTTTGCATTTTTTTTTAATTTTTTTAAATGAAAACATTAAACAATTGTCCTTAACCACTCACTCATTCACTCACTCACTCACTCACTCATATATCAACGTACAGCCCAAACCCCTGGACCTAGAAACGTGAAATTTCGTAGGTGCATTCCTTTTATGATGTAAGCACCCACTAAGAAAGGATTTTTCGAAATTCAACCCCTACGGGGTTAAAACAGGGTGTCAAAGTTTATATAAAAAAATATTTTTTTTGTTCACATTTAATTGAAACTTATCGAACGTACTCTACAATACAGGGTGTCCCATTTTAATCTATCACCCCCCTAATTTTTTTTATCTATCAATTAAATCAAAAAATGTTTCAAATAAAAGTTGTTTGATTTTGAGGGGGACCCAAATTGGCGTTGTTAGTTTTTTATTTTTTGGACGTCTTCATGGTCAAATAGGCCCAACTTTTTTTTTTCAAATGGAAACCTATATTTTTTATTACAATATCTCATTGTTTGGAAAAAAACAAGTAGCTTTTGTTTAAAAAAATTTTTTGTATGACTTCATTTTTTTTAATATTCAACAAAATAATTTTAGATTTTAGAATTTTACTAATTTTTTACTCGAAACCCATTAACTTTAGAGGAAAAATGTAAAAAACAAAAAATGTTTATTTTAATATGATATAACTAGGTAAATTATTTCGGATTTTTTTATTTTATTTTTTATTTGCTTTAATATTTTGAAGAGCAAAAGTTGACAAAAAATCCTGTAATGGCAGACCTAGTTTTTCATTATTTTGTATAAATTACACGTGAACATATTTGTTTTATAATTTTTATAGTATTTAAAAGGGTTGAAGTTTCAAATAATCAGTTTTTAAAACGTTTCTCTACAGCTAATTATGTAGAATTTCAATAAATAGCACTTTCGGCAAATCTCTCATTTACTGTGTATTAAAAACTCTATTTTATATCCAATTACTCAAAAACCATATATACGTCAAATATTAAAAAAACTAGCTGCCGGATCCAATTTTACCCGGGGATATAAAATTAAACTATATAACGTATAATGCTGTGGGGTGCGATCCTTTAGGTCCACACAATCAACTTCCCAACATGGTATGACTTACAATAATTGAATACTGATTACTTATTGTTTCCATAATTAATATTACTATGTTATAGTTTGTAAATATATTTTTTTAATATGTATATGAAAAATTTTAATGGAATTTATCAGAAATAAAACTCACCCTTTGTATTATGAATATACTATGGCTAGACCATAAAATGCACACCCCTTAAACTTAAAAAAAATGTATCAACATATATCAAATAAATACGGTACAATATATTTAGTGAAACTTAAAAGGATGTTTTAAAAAAATATTGGAGGTAATTAATATTATAAAAATATATAATATGAAGTTTATCACTCATTAAGATTTTTTAGAAAATCAACAATGAATCTTGATATCAATCGATTATTACCTTTTTTTATTTAAATTTAGGATGTATTGCAATAAAACAACAATCATTTTAATTTACAATTTTTATATAAAATATATTTTTTTTTGTAAAATGTATATAGTAAATAAATTAATTAATAATAATAATTAAACAGATAAATACATCCACATATTGCAGTGATAACAGCTGTGTTCACCTGATGTCTAGCATTTAAAATGAAATATACAAAAAAGTAACACGTTTATAGGTTATAATTAATTATATTATATATTTGTTTTAAAAATGCAAACTTACCAAATTTTATCGTGATTAAAAAGATTGATTGGCTTTAAATAAAATAATTAAAATACAGCACGTATCGATGTATGTACATGTATTTATATATTAATTAACACAATGTAATTATTATAATACATGTAATTTGCAATGACATATAAGGAAATAGCGCCACTAGCGCCTAACGGATGTTTCTTGAACTTCCACGGACTACTACCTATATTTGTAAAAATAATTCTTGTCAAAATATGAATTTTTGTAAAATAAACTGCAAATTTCGTTACTTCTAGTTATCCAATTTTGTTGAGTTTTAATAGGGTTCTATTCTGATAATAGATGAAGTGAATTCAAAAGGATTGGTGCAAATTCATTTCGAATTGTAGCCTGTAGTTCGGCGTTTCTTTAAAAAAGCGGGTTAAATCGATAAATTGAACTTTATTTATATTTTTATAACAGAAAATTAAAACCGATCGATATTAAACTAAGTAAAAATGAAGACTGTAATGTTTTCTATCAGAAAATGTAAAAATGTAAGTGAGATACAGAAGAAATTTAAGATATAATGCTCATTTTATCAATTTATATACGAAAAAAAATTTTAGCACGATAATAGAACACACTTCCAAGCAGGGCCTGCTTGGGTGTGCAATTAGTTTTCTAATATCCTAATAATGTCAATAATATAATGCACATTTTTAGAAAAACTAATCTGACAGTTTGAATTTTGAATTGTGTTGTTTCCAAGGCAACATGAATTATTAGATGTATTTATTAGTATGAAATTCAAATTTTGATGGTGGTTTTCATCCCTTTAATGGCTGTTTGGACCCATATAAAAAATAAATACTGAAATACACGTTTCATTATTTGTATTGTATAGTATTTATTCTAAGTTCCGACTAAATTCGACCAAGAAAAAAAATAAAAATGAAAAAAACACCCTTTTTACCCCCGTAGGGGTTGAATTTCGAAATATCCTTTCTTTCAGATCATATTCACGTCAAGACGCTTCGATTAGCACCCCAACGAAGTCAATAGCATTTTTTGTTCGCGAGATTTCGTCCCGGAAAAAAAGGACACGTACGTACGTACGTACATACACACACACACACACACACACACAGACATTTTTCTGAAAATAGTGTAAATATACTCTAATGCCCTTGAAACATGAAAATATGTTAAAATTTTTGATTTCGATTTTCGGACCAATTACAATAACTTCCTATTGGGAAGTTAAAAATAGTATAAAATATATGAGCGATCCATAAATAACATATTAAAATTTTAGACTTTTACATTTTCTATACATTGCTCTAATGATCGAATAACCTTAACCCTTAGCTGCTTCACTTCTCTAGAATAACATACCTGTCACACTGGGGTCATCTCGTACCCCAGACACTAAAATGCTAACAACTCGTATAAGCTATTGATTATTGATTGAATATAATAATTTAATATTCATTTTATAAATGTTTCATTTTTTGGGTTTGTCCCGCGTCGCACTTGTTCATTGTTCGACGTTTCGACCATCTTCTCGTGGTCTTCTTCAGGTCATATATTTATAGTATAGCTGTTGTAAAAAACGATGACATATGCTATAATAAGTAATTATTTAAGTGTTGCTCGGTGACAATACCGGTTTCCAAGCGCCGGGCAGATGTAAGCCGATGTCTCTATTATAATTATTGGGTTTTTTATTAATCTCTATAGCTTCTCTATAAATTTAATATTCAATTCAATTATTATATTGAAGTTGACAACATGTGGGGCGCCTGGTACTCCACAGTGGCAGCTAAGGGTTAAGATTAGTTTAATTATGATATTACGAAATAAGTATAACTGCAGAAAACCTGTTGGCGACTGCTGCTTTATGTATACAAATCACAAGGGACATAATATTTTCGTTTTATTGAAAGGATTCAAATTTTTTTTTGATGTCACTGATGCAATATAAAGTTAGTTCCGGCAGTATAAAGATAGGCTTTTAATGTTCAATAAGAGACTAAACACTTATATCCTTGATTGTAGAGGCTGATACTATTTTTCCAGTGGCGTAAACATGAGGGGGGGGGGGGGGGGGCTATTGACATATAACATATATTTTACAAAGATATTATATTGTATAACTTTCTGTCCCTTAGTCGATTACAACATAGTAAGGGGGACGTGTTCTCTTACCCCCCCAGTTAGTTACGCCACTGTATTTTGCTATGACGTACAACACATATATTATAAACGTTTATTTTTTTGTGTGAATTTTCCAAATACTCAGATGGGGCAGATGGAAATTAGTCAGACTCAGACGATTAGGATAAGTAAAGAGAATATCAATTAGCATTTAATATTAAATATTAGCATTTAAATTCAACGTGTTAATGAATGGATATTTTATTTTAACTGAATTAATATAAACGATTAAAAATACTCGTTTTTATTATCTCTAGTTATGTAATCAATTTTTAGGATGGGGCTATTTGCACATACCATATTATGCATGCAATTGACTATTTGCTATTTGCACATGCCGTATGTGCATGCAATTGTCTGTTTGTATAAACCACTAACCTAACGTACACTAACCTACCCTAACTTAACAACCTAACCTAATTTTGTACATGTACAGTATGTGCAAATAGCTAATTGCATGCACATACGGTATGTACAAATAGCCACTTTCAATTTTTTATTGTTCAAGTATATGAATACTATGCAACCGAAATTACAGCACTGTCGAGTTGATAGTATATACTATACAGGGTGTCCCATTTTAATCTATCACCCCCCTAATTTTTTTTTATTTATCAATTAAATCAAAAAATGCTTCAACTAAAAGTTGTTTGGTTTTGAGGGGGACCCAAAATGGCGTTATTATTTTTTTATTTTTTGGACGTCTTCATGGTCAAATAGGCCCAACTTTTTTTTTTCAAATGGAAACCTATATTTTCTATTACGGTATCTTATTGTTTGGAAAAAAACAAGTAGCTTTTGTTTCAAAAAAATTTTTGTATGACTTCATTTTTTTTTAATATTCAACAAAATAATTTTAGATTTTAGATTTTTACTAATTTTTTACTCGAAACCCATTAACTTTAGAGGAAAAATGTAAAAAACAAAAAATGTTTATTTTAATCTGATATAACTAGGATAATTATATCAGGATTTTTTGATAACTTTTGCTCATCAAAATATTAAAGCAAATAAAAAATAAAATAAAAAATCTGAAATAATTTTCCTAGTTATATCATATTAAAATAAACATTTTTTGTGTTTTACACTTTTCCTTAAAAGTTAATGGGTTTCGAGTAAAAAATTAGTAAAATTCTAAAATCTAAAATTATTTTGTTGAATATTAAAAAAAAATGAAGTCATACAAAAATTTTTTTGAAACAAAAGCTACTTGTTTTTTTCCAAACAATAAGATATTGTAATAAAAATATAGGTTTCCATTTAAAAAAAAAAGTTGGGCCTATTTGGCCATGAAGACGTTCAAAAAATAAAAAATTAGTAACGCCATTTTGGGTCCCCCTCAAAACCAAACAACTTTTATTTGAAGCTGTTTTTGATTTAATTGATAGATAAAAAAAATTAGGGGGGTGATAGATTAAAATGGGACACCCTTTATATAGTCCGGACGTTAAGCACTTTTTGATAGAAGCATGAAATTTGGTATGGTTGTATATTAAACCTTCCTCTACAAAACTAGAAACGGCGACATTTCAAAAACGGGTGTGGTCCCCATTTTAGGGGCAAAAATGTCTTCTCGGGTTTAGTTTTTCTTATTTATCTCGCAAATGGTTATTCGTTCAGATATGTAAATCTGCTATACTGTAAAATTATTTTTTAATGAATTTCGTTCATTACAAGAAGAATTAAATAAATGACAATTTAAGAAAATTAACGATTCTCGTACAATTTTTTTTCGCTTTATATAACTAAGCACTTGTAAAGATGTTTCATGGATAGTTAATAATAATTTGTGAATATATTAGAGAATGGAAGAGAGAAAAAATATGTTAAATTGACCTGCATTTATCAATAAATCAAAAATTAATTATTTGGAAAAAAAAATTAATTATTAAGTACACCCTGTATAATGTATTATGTGTATTTATATTATAAATACTAGGGGCTGTGCCCCTGGGCGCTTCGCGCCCCAACCCCCTTTCACGCCATATTTTTTTTACAAATTTACTCGGGTCTGCGACCCTCGTATGTGTATATATCATACTCTTACCACTATTTTTTGATAGTTAATTTTTGAATTTGGCGGAGATAATCAATATTAAAATTTTCAGTAATCTTACATGTACACATTACCTAATTACAAATTTACTCGGGTCTGCGACCCTCGTATGTGTATATTATAATAATTTTCCATTCTTTTTGCTGATACTCATTTTTTTTCTCAAATTGGCGGTGATAATCACATATCATTATTACAATTTTTAGTAATATTACATGTACAAATTACCCAACCTCAAATGTACTCGGGTCGCAGCCGAAGGCTGCGACCCGAGTATGCATGAGTATATTATATTATAAACCTAAAAATGATCATTGAAAACATTTATTATTATTAAAATTTACACATATTTTCCATATTCAAAGAGTACGTTATTTGTATCAAAAAATGGTTAATATAAGTTTTTTTACTTTTTATTTTTATATATTCCTGAAGTTTTTAATTTTTGTTCACTTTCAATCAAAATGAAATTGTCTACGTCACTTTTTAAAAATTTCAATTTTAATTATTTTTATGCGACGCCCCTGACTTAATTATTATTAAATTTTTTTTATTAATATATCAGTCTCACAAAACTTCCAAAAAAATAATAATTCATTAAATAATTTTTTTTAGCGACGCTACTGACCTATATTATAATTTACATATTTTTCTGAAATTTCTAATTTTTGAACAATTAAAAAAAAATCTAAAGTTTTTACAAACGTTACGAAATTTCTATATAAACTAATTAGAAAAAAAGATTTTAAATATTTTTTAATTCGCCGCTCCTGACATTACCGTTAACAAAAACTTTTTAATATTTTCTATAGATAATTATACTAATTACATCAAATTACCAATCAATTTTGGTTAAAATTTAATTTATAAGCAATTTAATCAAAATGTACAAAATAACATTTCTTTACACGTTCCTGACGTATATAAGATAAAAAACAGCTGTTTATAATTTCATCGTTTAACAATTTCAATCAAAATCTATTTTACGTAGAAATTATAATTGATTCACAAATCTAACATTTAAAAAAATTTGTCTACGTCACTTTTTAAAAATTTCAATTTTAATTATTTTTATGCGACGCCCCTGACTTAATTATTATTAAAAAAAAAATTATTAATATATCAGTCTCAAAACTTCCAAGAAAATAATAATTCATTAAATAACTTTTTTAGAGACGCTACTGACCTATATTATAATTTACATATTTTTCTGAAATTTATAATTTTTGAACAATTCAAAAAAAATCTAAAGTTTTTATAAACGTTACGAAATTTCTATATAAACTAATTAGAAAAAAAGATTTTAAATAATTTTTAATTCGCCGCTCCTGACATTATAGTTAACAAAAACTTTTTAATATTATCTATAGATAAATATACTAATTACATCAAATTACCAATCAATTTTGGTTAAAATTTAATTTATAAGCAATTTAACAAAATGTACAAAATAACATTTCTTTCCACGCTCCTGACGTATTTAAGATAAAAAACAGCTGTTTATAATTTCATCGTTTAACAATTTCAATCAAAATCTATTTTACGTAGAAATTATAATTTATTCACAAATCCAACATTTTAAAATTAATCAAGTAATTTATCAGTGTGTTTTTTATGAAAATGTCAATAAAAATCCATGTGTTTTCTTCTTTATAAATGTCATATTTTGACAGATATAAACAAAATACAACAGTGATATCTTGTAATTTAGCAAATTATCGTAAAAATAGTATTTTTCAAACGACAATCACACTGTCTGAAAAACAAAAGCCGACACTCGAACCAGCTAATTCATCGTTTTTTCAGTAAAATTTCGATGTACTTTTTCGGAAAAAAATCACAACTCAGAGACCTTTCATAGCTAAGAAATGAAATCTAGCCTATTGACTGGAAAAAGAGTCAAGCTACATGACGAAAAAAAAATTATCAAAATCGGCCGGGTAATTCCAGAGTCTATAAAGCTATAGTTTCGTCCGGACATACATATATACATATATATATATTGCACGTTTATATTATAGTGTGATTGCAAAACACTAAAAATTTAAATATGTATAGGTGACAAACATGTTTTTAATTCTTTTTTGCTGGAAAAACTTCTATTAATACTGGCGCAAAATCTCTTGATAGCACTTATTTGATACACAAACCTTGAAACGCCCAAAATTTTGGGATGAGTAGATTTGTCATAAAATTTAGAATATTAAACAATTAATTATTCATTACTAATGATTATATATTTTTTGTAAATTGAAGTTGAAATATAGACTATTAGATGATAATGTTAAAAATTGTGTCGGATATATTCTTTTTTGTTCTAAATCTTGTGAACGGTCAATTGGATTAAAAAAATATATAGTAACTAAATTATTGGCAATGAAATTTTGAATAATATTTCGTTATGTCTCATATGTCAAATATTAAAGTTTTCGAGTAAATAAAGGTCAAAGTTACAAAATAATTGATGTATTACATGAACGGTGTAAATCAGGGCATATTTGTCGCACACTATTTAAATTGTCATTTATTTAATTCTTCTTGTAATGAACGAAATTCATTAAAAAATAATTTTACAGTATAGCAGATTTACATATCTGATAGAAAATTGTCTGCTCTTAAATATTTGTCATATAAATTTTTCACATGAGAAAAGCCGTTTACGAGATATTTGAGGAAGAACGCAAGTTTTACCGCGCGCGAAAATTTTCTCATAATTTTAACCCCCATTTAAATGGAAACTGTGAGCTCTAATCGTTAAATTTATAATAACAACTTTTGTTTATAATTTAATATACATTATTATTGACCTCCTCTATTTTTTGTACGAATAACCATTTGCGAGATAAATAAGAAAAACTAAACCCGAGGAGACATTTTTGCCCCTAAAATGGGGACCACACGCGTTTTTGAAATGTCGCCGTTTCTAGTTTTGTAGAGGAAGGTTTAATATACAATCATACCAAATTTCATGCTTCTATCAAAAAGTGCACAAATTACTCGAAATATCGCTCTTAACGTCCGGACTAATATTATTATTATTGATTATGCTTTACACTCACCGCTTGATATAACGACTGATATAGCGCGTGATATAACGACCTTCCACTATATTTTTACGTGGAATTTAAATTTACCAAGTTATTATATTAAGCGGTTGAATTACCAACACAGTAGTTATATCGAGCGGTGAATGTAATTTTTGTATTGTTAAAATATTTTATTTCTATGCAACCAGCATTACAGCATTGACGAGTTGATAGTATATGTATAAAATTGTTTTGTATAGCACGGGTTTTTGATATTTTAATAAATTGCATACCAAGCCAATATCATAAAACCTTCCTGTAGGCTATAAAATTGTTTTCAAGAAATAATATTTGAAGATAACATGAATTTATGCTTAATAAAATTTTAAAGAACATGCGTAGTTTGAATTAAAAAAAAAAAAACTTTATTTATTTTACAAGTGTTTATGAACTCACTAGATATCAATAAAAAATGAATAGATATTGATAATAATAATAATAATAATGTGCTTCAAAACTGTTGTAGAAATTATACAGTAAAAAATGTAGATAAATTTTAAAAATTCGTGAAGAAAATTAAGGTAGAATTGCGGTATCACGCCTAAAATTTTATACTTATTTCAGATTTTTTTTCGTAACAAAATAAAATATAATCTTTTCAGTGTTTTTATATATTTTTCGCATCTTAAACTATACGTAAAAAATAATTTTTTAAAATAAATTTTTATAAAATTTAGTGTTTTTTGGGGTCAAAAGTAGTGATTCGAATCAAAAAAATCAAGTATATTTTAATTTTATAGACTTATCTCTATCATATTATCAAGAATTAGACATTTATATTAATATACAGGGTGTCCCGTTTTAAATGCACACCTCTGATAACTTTTTATCGTAAAATGTTATGAAAATACATTTCAGATAAAAGTTGCACGGTTTGGAGGGTAATATAGACGTATTTGGATGATTTTTTTAGGTAATGTTTTCAAGGTTATATGAAGGTTAACATCTTTTTTTTTAATAAGAACCTATAGTTTTTTCCAGTAATTTTTTTCTACGTAAAAAAAACACGAATAATTCATAGAAAACTTTTTTTGAACAATTTAACTTTTCCGAGATATCTAACAAAATAATAAGTGACTTTGAACATTCAATATTTTTTTGCTCAGAAACCATAAAAAATGTTTATTTTTTAACTTTAACTGATAAAGACTGCTTCTGAAATAAAAACAAACTTTTGTTTTTAATTTATATTCAGAACACATGTACCTACATTTAATGGAATATTTTACTTTTATTAATTATTAAAAGAAAAAAAAAATTTAATTTAATTTGAAAATTGAAATAGACAGAACGGTATATAATAGTAACATGTACTAATTTGTACAATGTAATGGCAGAGCTAGTTTTTCATTATTTTGAATAAATTACACGTGAATATATTTGTTTTATAATTTTTATAGTATTTAAAAGGGTTGAAGTTTCGAATAATTAGTTTTTATTTTAATTTTTATCATAGTCTCTATGATATATAGCCAAATATGTAGAATTTTAATAAATAGAGCACTTTTGACTAACTCTCTCATTTATCGTGTGTTAAAACTCTATTTTTAATATCCAATTACTCAAAAACCATACGTCCAATATTTAAAAAAAAATGAGTAAAATATATGAGCTATCCATACATAAATAACATATTCAAATTTTAAACTTTTATCTATAGATATGTCTTAAATTTTGAAATTTATTTTAAATTGATGTTTTCTCAAAACATTAGTTTTTTTTAAGACCAATGAACATTTCGGGGAGGGGGTGGGGGTACAAAACATAGATTTATAATAAATATTGAATTTTTCTCTGTTTCGCTACTTATCCATTACAGAAAATCGTAAATATCTCGACTCTTGTGCGAGATTGAGGGTTGTTGTGCCCCCCACACCCCTAAAATTTCGAAATATTTTTCCCACCGGATCGAATGAGATCAATTACAACCTTTCATCTGTGACATAATAATGAGATTGTACACAAATAATCAAATGTGTACAAAAATCTATGCGTGCGTATGTGTAAAGTGAGCATAAAGAATAGTTTGGATAAATAATTTCTATGAAAAACTAGAAAAAAGTAGAAAAAAGCCAGGTAGAATGACAAAAATATATCACATTCTATGCGTTTTCCATGCAAAATGTATAGGGGTCCAGCCAGACACCATGTGTCGGTCCGAAGGTGTATTTTTTTTATGCCCTTATAGCAAATCCTCTCTAAGGACTTTTCGTGATAATTGTTTTATAAATCGATAGCCAATAAAATTTTAAGAAGCTACCTGGAAGTACAAGTCGCTAGCTTAATTAGAAATATATTTAATTTACGATTGAAAACGAAAAAGGTCTGGCTGGACCCGGGTGTCGGTCCGAGGATTAACTGTAAAATACCGAAATTACATTTTATTAATACCAAAATAATATTTAGTATTTTCAATATTTTTTTTAATTTTTGCAGCGTTCTTCATATCAGCATGCGGAGCAATGGGTATCACGGCAGGAGCACACAGGCTCTGGGCTCACCGTACGTACAAAGCCAACTGGAAAATGCGTCTGTTGCTATGCGCGTTCCAGACAATGGCGTTCCAGAATCACATTTACGAATGGGTACGCGACCATCGAGTGCATCATAAGTTCACCGACACGGACGCCGATCCGCATAATGCGAAACGTGGTTTCTTCTTCTCACATATCGGTTGGTTGATGGTTCGCAAACATCCGGATGTCATCAGGAAAGGGAAAAAGGTCGACATGAGTGACTTGTTGACTGATCCGATTGTCGTTTGGCAACGCAGGTATGTATGTTTTATATAAGGTGTTTATTTTTAAATATACCACTTGAATATTTACGAATGTTAACTTTTTTTGGTACAATGAGCTCCATGTAAACTCAGGGCCCGATCTAGCTTTTCCGCCACTCTGGGCAAAAAGGGTTTTTGCCGCCCCTTATATACCCATGCAAAAAAATTTAAAGAACCTTAATTAAAAAAAAAAAAACTCATTTTCTAGTAGCACAAATTGGTCAATTATTAATATTTGTTAACTTATAGGGGGTGAAAATTAAAGGATATTTTATCTTCTTTTCGAATTCAGGGTTATTTTTGTGTATGTATTTTATGTATGTGTTATTAAACGTTTTTTTATGACCATACTTAATAAAAAAATAATTTTTTAAAGGTGCTCACGGGGATGTCTAATTTTTTTGTCATTTCTAGATATTTTCACAGCAATAAAATTCTTATCAAATTAAAACTTTTTTTTTTTTCGAAAAACAATCATCTTTTGAGAAAAATTGCAAGAAGAAAAAAATTATGTTTTTTGTGAAGTTTTTTTCAGATATTCTATATCTATTCTATCAATATTTTGGTCTATTTTTAACAGTGTTCTTTTTTCATTCAAACTCAAATATCTCAATACCAAAAAATGCTACACCCTTTAAAAAAATCTAATCCAAAAAATACAACATGAATATTTCAAACTAAAGAGGAAATCAGTAAAAAAAATGTTTCGATTTCTTTTTTTTGCACTTGTGAACATTATCTCACAATGGTAGTAATGGCACTAGTTAACATAAACCACACAAACATTACAATAATTGTAATTTAGAAACTATTGCACACCCCAAGCAGGCTCTGCTTGGAAGTGTGTTCTACTCTCGTCCTAAAATTTTTTTTCGTATATAAATTGATAAAATGAGTATTATATCTTAAATTTCTTTAGTATCTCACTTACATTTTTACATTTTCTGATAGAAAACATTACAGTCTCCATTTTTGCTTAGTTTAATATCGATCGGTTTTAATTTTCTGTTATAAAAATATAAATAAAGTTCAATTTGTCGATTTAACCCGCTTTTTTGATAGAAACGCCGAACTACAAGCTACAATTCGAAATAAATTTGCACCAATCCTTTTGAATTCACTTCATCTATTATCAGAATAGAACCCTATTAAAACTCAATAAAATTGGATAACTAGAAGTAACGAAATTTGCAGTTTATTTAAACAAAAATTCATATTTTGACAAGAATTTTTTTTACAAATAGAGTAGTTGCTATTTATAATTTATTAATAGTAGTAGGCGCTATTTCTTCATATGTCAATTCAAATTCCATAATTATTATATTGTGTTAATTAATATATAAATACCATATAAATACACGTACATCGATACGTGCTGTATTTTAATTATTTTATTCAAAGCCAATCAATCTTTTTAATCAAGATAAAATCTGGTAAGTTTGCATTTTTAAAACAAATATATAATATACGTCATATAACCTATAAACGTTACATTGTTTCATTTTAAATGCTAGATATCAGGTGAACACAGCTGTTATCGCTGCAAAATGTGGATGTATTTATCTTTTTAATTATTATTATTAATTTATTTATTTACTTTATACATTTTACAAAAAAAATATGTTTTATAAAAATTGTAAATTAAAATGATTGTTGTTTTATTACAATACATCCTAAATTTAAATGAAAAAAGGTAATAATCGATTGATATCAAGATTCATTGTTGATTTTCTAAAAAATCTTAATGAGTGATAAACTTCATATTATATATTTATATAATATTAATTACCTCCAATATTTTTTTCAAACATCCTTTTAAGTTTCACCAATTATATTGTACCTGTACCGTATTTATTTGATATTATAAGTTAATACATTTTTTTATGTTTAAGGGGTGTGCATTTTATGGCCTAGCCATAGTATTTTAAATATTATCGAAAAGATGACATTGTTGGTTTTGATTTGATTGATTTTAATTTTGTCTTTCTACCAATTTTGCCGCTCTGGGCAATTGCTTCGGCTGCCCCCCCCCCCTAGATCGGGTCCAGACTTGTAACCACTAGTATGTAATTTTTTTAATCACACAAACATTTAAATAATTGTAATTTAATTATTGGATAAACGCTTTAGCAATGTTAAGAACCACCATAAAAATTACAATTATTGAAATATTACCAAAAAAGTGGCATTGTTGGTTTTGATTTTAATTTTGCCGCCCCTAGAATTTGCCGCGCGGTGTAATTACACCGCTTGCGCCCCCCTAAATCGGGCCCTGTGTAAACTAGACATAAAAGAAAAAGTATATTAATTTAATTTTAATCAAACTTGTAAAATTATTTGATATTTTTTTAACTTTCTTTATAGAATAACATATTGTAAAATAATATGAATTTGTTTTTCTTTGAAAAAAAGTTGACCTTGAAAACGTCAACCAAATCAAAAAATAAATAAATAAACAAATAAAAAATCGTACACATTTTTTCAAATGTTAAGTTTCATAAATATTTACATAGTTGGTAAGTTTTAACTCTTTGTAGCTCAAGATCTTAAAAATTTAAATTATGTTGATAATGAGACAAGTTTAGGCAAATAAAAAAACACGTATTTTTCATAAATTTAAAAATATTTTTTATTAACTATTTATTTGACTTTTTTGGGAGTGACATTACTGTGAGTTAATTGTAAAAAACAGTTATGTCGTAATGTAGGATTTGAAACAATTATTTAGTTTGTTGTAGCATAATGCTACACCGCATTTTTCGCAAATTGTTTGTGAAACGCCAGTACACTGGGGAAACTTACAATGTATTCTTTTTTCTACCCAAATCGGCCAGTAGCCGATCTGGTCCTGCCTTACTGCCAATAGTTACGTAATAATACGAAAGTCAATAGGTTATGCCATCTGTGAATTTTACTTGATAGGTACTAAGTTATTCAGTGGTATGTTACAGTAGTGTTACACATATTTGAATGAACTAAATATATTTAGTACGTATATTAGCGGGATTGTTGAGGTTTGTTACAGAAATGTCACACGAGGCTACAAAGAGTTAAAATGAACACTCGGTATACACTTATCAAAACTATTGAGTGATCAAAATAATGCTAGAGAAAACATGAAAATATTCAAAACTCTCATTATGGTAAAAATAACGGTACATAAAAAATAAATATACATTTAAAGTACTGAAAATTCTTACCTTCAGATTTTTATTAGCAAATAGAAATAACAATTTTACACCTCATATATGAATAATGTTAATGAAAATAATTAATATTTACAAATGACCATTCTTTTCTACAAAAATGCCAATTTTTGCATCATAATGTAATAACTACACCAGGTGTTTTTTCAAGGACTTTCCAGCTGAAGATTTCCAAAATAACGATTTAAAAAAAAAATGAAATAGACGAAAGTTTCATGGCTTTGATGGCACTAAATATTGACACTATGGGATGATTTTAAAAAGATCCTTTTGATGGGGTTTCAGGCTCAACTTTTATTTTTCAAATCTAAATTTGTATTTTTTCAGGCAAAAGATAAATAACTTTTGTTAGAAATATATTTTTAAATATCCATTTTTTATGATATGGAGCAACCAAGCAGAAATTTCTGGATTACTCGAAAAGTATCAATTTTTAAAAATAATTGCAAAAAGAAAAATTAGTATTTAGTAAGGCTTCTGAGAGTTTTATTTATTTATTTATTTATTTATTTATTTATTATTAATTTTTTTTTTCAAAATTTCAGAATATTAAAAAAAAACATTTGAAATTTAAAATAATTAATTTAGAAAAAAAAATATTGGAGAATCCTTGATTAGTTTTAAGTACATTTTTAATTTTGTGGTTTTCTAAAAAAAAGTTTTTAAGTAAATGTCTGAAACATTTTTACTGAAAATTCGTTATTTGGAAATAATTCACTGGAAAGTCTTTTAAAAAACATATTTAAAAAACATACAAATCGAAACATCGCTTTTAAATGACATTAAAAAATTTATACTCAAGCAATTGTACAATATTAATTAACTTTTTGCTTAATAATCGCTTTCATTATTAATAATTGAAGAGCACAGATTTTAATTTTAAAAATTCTTGTTTTCATCTACGTGTACGGAACAGTTATCATAATTATGTATTTTTTTACAACAATTATTTTAATAATTTCGTTATAATACTTTTGTTTTTTCTTTTCAGGACATACCTTGTGGTGATGCCTTTATTATGTTTCGCTTTTCCATGTTGGGTACCGTGGTATTTCTGGGGTGAGAATTTCTGGAATTCGTGGTACATTGCGGCTATTTTGCGTTATACTTTGTCCCTCAACATGACTTGGCTAGTCAACAGTGCTGCTCATATTTGGGGAACAAAACCGTACGACAAGTAAGTATCATCATTGTGTTCAAAATAAATAGGTAGCGAATTTTTATTTCGAAAAACAAAGTGTTTTTTTAAAGAAAAAACATAACAGACAAAAGTAACTCACCGTAACCTGCCGTTTTCTAGAAAATCTCTTTAATGGATTCTAGGAGTCCTGAAATGTAAATATCCTTCTAAATTGGTAACTAACTATAGTCAATACTTTTCTTATCACTAACGTAATAAAAAAGTTAAATTAATATTTTTCAAAATATGACAATGTGGCACATGTCTTGTATAGGTATTTGGATTACTATTGTATACTTCAATTAATTTTAGTTAATAGACAAAAAATCTGTACTACTAATAATAAAGGTAGGGGTTAATGGTTAATTTTTTTCGAATTTTGACTAAAGCCATTCGAAAGAGCATAGAAGACAATTTTGTATTATAGATTTTTTTAAATCTTCATTAGTTTCAGAGTTATTTGAAAAATATGATTATTTTGCACGTTTTCATAGGGGTGTATACACCCTCTAAACCATATTAGCGCAGCTAAGATATTTTTTTTCTAAGATATTTTTTTTATATTTAGTATAAAGTTTTTTTAATCATTTGAAATATGCCAATTATGATGTATTTTTACTTTTTGAACTTTGTAACGTTTTTTACTGGAAAACAGATGAAGTATTCTTTATTTTATTCATAAAAAGAAATATATGTATATTGTATATATATATATATATATATATATATATATATATATATATATATATATATATATATATATATATATATATATATATATATATATATATATATATACCTTCTACAAAAAAACAGTGTCTTTCTACACGTGTTTCGATATTACACATGAAGTTTTCACTAAGGGTTTAATAATTATAGACAATGAAACTAATAATATAATAATTGAATTATTTGTAACATTTCGTTATGTATTACAGAGACATAAGTCCAACAGACAACGTTAACGTAGCTGTTGCAGCATTTGGTGAAGGTTGGCATAATTATCACCACGTTTTCCCATGGGATTACAAAGCAGCCGAACTTGGAAACTATCGCACAAATTTAACGACTGGATTTATTGATTTCTTCGCCAAACGTGGATGGGCATGGGATTTGAAAACAGTTAATGTCGATATGGTGAAAAAACGTATTGCTCGTACGGGTGACGGCACTCATAGGTAAGCTTCATTTTTTTAAGGTACTTGCCAATTATGGTCCCAATTTTTGAAAAAACTAAAATCACTAGGAACGAACCAAAATTCGTGCGTAGATAGGCATATGTCATGATGAAATTAGCGCCAATGTTTATTAATTTAACTATTAATTTTAATACGACAATTAAATTTTTAAATAATAATTGAGGTAGGAAGTGAAATATATATAACCCTACTAACCCACCTAACCCCTAACCGTATTAATAACCTACCCTAAGTAAACAACACGATTTCGCCCCAAAATTATAATAATTACCTTAATTACCTATTTAAAAATATTGAAATTAATAGTACAAACTTTAGTCACATTGGCGCTGATTTCATCATACGTGTATAGTATATATAATACATGCCATTTACCTATCTATAGACGAATTTTGTTTCGTTCCTAGTGATTTTAGTTTTTTCAAAAATTGGGACCATAATTGACAAGTACCTTTTTTAATTTAGATTTTTTTTATTCATTTATTCCATTAAGTGGGATATCTTTAGATAGATTTCTTTAAATGTAACAAAATGGTATAGGATATTTTGATTCTAAATCATATTTTCTATCAAATTCGTTATCAGTGTCCCTCCTCTCCAATTTCTGAAATCTTTAAAAATTCCTTAATGTAGTTTTCAATTATGTAATACTTTCAATGGAAATAATAACAAATGCAGTTTATGAAGAATTTAGAATTTTATAAATTGTCACACGAGTACGTAAACTTTTATACAGATAACATTTTTTATCAATATGAAATACTTTTGATACTTATTATTATCAAGTAGAGAAAATTAGTGAGACTGGCTACGGAACCTTATCAAAATACTATACCGGGTGTTTTTTTAAGGCTTTCCAGTGGATTTTTTCCAAAATAACGAATTCTCAGATAAAATTTTTCAGACAAAAGTTTCATGGCTTTGAAGGGGCTAAATATTGATATTAAGGGTTTATCTTGAAAGATCACTATGATAGGTTTTCAGGTTCAACTTTTCTTTTTCAAATCTGAACCCATATATGGGTTCAGATTTGTAATAAACGAGAAAAAATAAGTAACTTTTGTCTGAAACATTTTTTCTGAAAATGTCATTTTTTATGATATGGAGCAAAGCAAATAGTAATTTTTGGATTTTCTTACTAATTTTTTACTCGATTTTTTTTTTTTTTTAAATAATCGCAAGAAGCAAAAAGTGCTTAGATATTCACAAGAATTATGGGAGAATTTTGATTTATTTCTAATTAATTTTTTTTTTTTATTATTAATAATAAATAAAAAAAAAATTATCTAAGAATCCTTGCCTAAATCTAAGCACTTCTTTCCTCTTATAAATTGGTACTTTCTGAGCAAAAAATTTCAAAAATTTGTTTTTGTTTTGCATATCTTAAAAAATTTACATTTTCTGAAAAAAATAATCCTGGTAAAAGTTGCCTAGTTTTACTCGTAAATAACGAATCTACAACAAAAAATATGGGTTTAGATTTGAAAAAGAAAAGATGAACCTGAAAATCCATCATGGTGACCATTTCAAGGTCAGCCCATGTTGTCAATATTTAGCCCCTTCAAATCCACGAAACTTTTGTCTGAAATATTTTTTCTGAAAATCCGTTATTTTGGAAATATTCCGCTGGAAAATCCTTACAAAAACACCCGGTCTATTTAGTATAATTTTGTCTTATTTTACAACCCTCACTTTTGTAAACCTGTGCTATTATTTTATTTACTATTAAAATTTAATTTTAACAGATGGGCGAATAAACTGAAGACAGAAGAAGAGGAAGAAGTAACGAATACTGAAGAAGATTGTATATACGACAATCAAATCTGGGGCTGGGGTGATGCAGACATGGATAAAGAAGATATCAGAGATGTAGAAATAATAAACAGAGTAGATGATTAACAGTTAATTACTTCTTGAATAGGTCATTTACTATATTTTTAATTGTCAACTGTTCCAATTGTAAAAAAATAATCACTTTGTTAACGTTCCTTTACGTATTGATATCCTGAATTTATTTTAGTATCAGATGTTCCATCCAATTTTAATAAATATATGCCTACTTTGTGTTCACATTTATTAGGAACATTATAGATTTTACTTCTGGTTGATGTGGTAGGGAATAAATTTGATCCACTGAAGTAACAAGTGGTTGTATGTAAATAGGATTCTGAATCAGTTGATTGTGAGTTTCCAATGAAAAGTTTTTCGCTTTGTAAAATTTGTATACAGGCATAAACGAAATGTACTGTATAATTAAATAAACTAATAAAAAAAATCAAACTCAAGATTTTAATAAAATTACATGTTTTGACTGTCATTGAATCATGTAGGACAACCACAATTGTTTTTTTAAATGGTGTGTAGTCAAAAAATGTTTTAAACAAAAGTTATAGATAATTTAATTGCTTTTAATATTCGTTATATTAGTTTTTTCGTTTTAAAGAACTGTTTTCAAAATATTGAGTTTGTTTCTTGTTGTTGAAGACATTTTTAGAAATATTAAAAAAAACATCAGTGGAACTGCATTTTTTACACTGGTATTCAAAATTTAAGGACCAGGGTTTTTCAGATGATTTATAAAAATTGAAAAAATTACAATTTTTTAGATCTATTTTAAAATGGATTTTATCAAATTTAAAATTTAAGCATGTTGTAGAAAATATTTTATTATTATTTGGATAGAATTCTGTAAAATTTTCACTTCATTTATGTTTTGGATTCTGTTTAAACACTGATTGTTTTCATTTTCGAATGTTATAAATATTACTTATTTATAACTCATCACATATATGTTTATATATTTATAACAAAATTGGAATGGTCACAAAGTGATAAAATAATTGATTTATATATACTAATTATATATATTAAATTGATATCGGGAATGATTTAATTTCGAATAATAAAATACCTTTCGGCGACACATGAAATAAAAAGCCATGTAAATTTTTTATATTAAAAAAAAAAATGCCGTTATTTTAAGCTGGCTTATAAAAATACTGTGTTCATGTGTGAATATATGAAAAGTGCAAATGATATAAACTTTATGGTGATATGTTAAAATAGTTTTAAAAATTATAATTAGTGTTTGTTAATTTATATTGATGCACTGAAAGTTTTCTAATTTTTGTCAAATAAAATAAAGGGGCCTCCATTTATTACGTAAGGTGAGATCCAAGGCGTTGCTTACAAAAGTTTTATTTTTCGATGTATTGAAAGAGTGAGTGCGATATATACACAATTACATGAGGGACGTGAAACAATTAGCTAATTCTTTTACTACTATACAGGCTGTTCGCGGGAACCGAGTGATCATTGCTAACTTTGTTATTATTGGAGCTAGAAGATCGGTTAAATGGACAAAGTATCAGTATTTTTTCCGGGATGAATAATGGCGGTGTCAAAAACAATTGAATGTCAAATTTCAGAGATATATTGAAATATAACATTTTTTTAAATAGAATACCTGTATATTATTATTGAATTTTGTAGCTGAGGATGTTCTCTTTATAAAAGTGTAATACATGTATGATGGTAAAATTGATAGAAAACAAGTTATAACAAGTATAAAATTAATAAAAAATATCGAAAAATAGTGTGCTATGAAGATTTAAAAAAATACAAACAAATGATAAAAAAATTTAAAACAATAATTTCAGATATTTGTGCCTTATTTCGCAGATTTTTAATATTTTTGAGCATTATTCATAAAAAAATATAATTAATTATAATAAATAATTTTTTTCGTTAGCAGTTAAAATAAAAAACATTTAAAATTTGCGAACAAATGACATTAAAACCTTAAACTATTGTTTTAAATGTTTTAATCATTTGTTCTCAATTTATTAAAACTTCATAGCACACTGATTTTCGATATTTTCTATTAATTTTATACTTGTTATAACTTGTTTTCTATCAATTTTACCATCATATATGTATTACACTTTTATAAAGAGAACATCCTCAGCTACAAAATTCAATAATAATAATATACAGGGTATTCTATTTAAAAAAATGTTATATTTCAATATATCTCTGAAATTTGACATTCAATTGTTTTTTTTTGACACCACCATTATTGATCCCTGTTGTAATACTGATACTTTGTCCATTTAACCGATCTTCTAGCTCCAATAATAACAAAGTTAGAAATAATCACTCGGTTCCCGCGAACACCCTGTATATATTTGACCACTAGTTCTCTCTTCGATTAGAGAAAGAGAGCTGTTGAAAACCTACCATATTTAAAAAAAAACTTGTGATCGGTTAATGGAAAAATGTTCCATCATAAAAACTATTAACCCTCTTTACGTAATTAATGAACGCCCCCCTAAAATTAATTTTTGACTGAATGAACTATAGAATTGTTAAGACATAATTAGAATATTTTCAAAAGCAGTTGTTTAACTATTATGTATATACATACCAATATCTAAATGGATTTTTCTTTTTGGAGGAAATTGGTTATTTACTTTTATTTATTTTATTGTATAAGATGCAATCAAATTATATTAATAGTATTGCTCAATATTATTTCTATGTATTATTTCATATCAAAAGACATCGCCATTTTTCTATATAAAATAGGCCCCAACCGATTTTCCACAAATTTCGTAAAGAAGTTGTTAAACATATATACCTGGGATATTGTGCGATGTACTAGACAGTAGAAAGAGAGGGAATGTGTTTGTTTGTTCCTTTACGTCTTGAACGCGTTTCACAGTATTTTCTATTTTAAAAACACGTTCCGTCTCTTTCTACTCTCTGGCATATCGCATAATAGGCACTCTACGTAAATATTACGTAAATCGCTTATTTAATGGTTTACGAAATTTGAAAAAAAAATGGTCGGGAACTATTTTTTGTATAAAAAGTTTGATGTCTTTTATCTTAAAAATATTTTTTTATCCAACAGCAACAGATGTTAATAATAAAAATAAATATAATTTTTTTTGTGTTTTATTTTGTGAAAATACCGTTAAATGGTTAAAAACAAAAATATGTTTTTTGGAAAATCGGTATTCCAAAATAAAATTTTCTATTTTTTTTTTTTTAGAAAACAATAGCTGTTAACTGTTCGTCCAAAAGTGACTCAGTTGGGAAAATGATGTTTTTATTGTTTTGTCCAAAGTGATTTAAATTTATTTTTTAATTGACTTGTGACTTTTGAGATTAAAAATAAATTATTTTAAATAAAATCTAGATAAAAAAATTTTAATAAAATGTTTTTTTTTAATATTTAAAATATTTTTTTTGTAATTTAAAAACTATTGACCCTATTTTTTCACCAAAATCAGATCCTCGAAACAAAAATATAGGTTCCCATTAAAAAAAATATAAAATACATTATTTTTCCCCACCCACTCCAAGCGAAGTAAACAGCTAAGTTTTCGAAATAAAATTTCGTAACGTTTTATTATGAATTAATTTTCAAACAAATTTTCATTAAAATTTCAGTCTTACATAAAAATACCGGCAGTATTATTTCTATTTACTAATTTTGTTTGTTTGAACTTAATACATTTTAATTATAAGTTTAAACTGTACTGTTTTAAGCATTGGCAAATAAGACAGAGTTGAAACGTCGCCGCGTCGATATTGAGAATTTACAGTAATTTAAATGGTTTGTATAATATTATTGAGTTCGATATTACAGTGCTGTCTTATTTGCCACGACTTTAATGATTGTGTTATGTTGTATTTTTTAAGAATGTTATTATTTATTAGAGATTAATCTTGTATTTATTTTTCAGTGTTCAATACTAATTAGATTGAACTTTTATCTCTAAAACCGTATAGTAATATTGTTGCTTTTAAAAAGACTAATTATTTTATTTTCTGATGAAATTTTTTTAAATTAAAAAATCAGTTTGTTGGATATTTATGTGTATACTTTTGTTATAAAAATAAATATTATTTAAAAATACAATTTTCATATTTATTTCCATCCTCAATTCCATTCCAACTCAACCGTATTAAATATTATAAAAGGCTTTTAATAAATAAGTAGGTGAACAATTTACTATTATAATATAATTTATAATGAATAAAGTAACAGTACTCAACATAGCGTATACGAAATTATTAAATATATTACGACGTAAATTCATCATCAAAATACATATTTCTAGAGGAAAATTCACGAGGCAATTTCCAAAGCTTCCTAATTAAGGTAAAAATAGTCGTATACAAATAATTAATTCATTTTAAAGTTATAAATATAAGTTTTTAATAATAATTTTAATATCATTTTTTTCGCAAAAAAAAATAAAATTAAAAGTTATTTAATTACGGTGAAAATGTTCGTACATAAATAATTAATTCATTTTAAAGGATAAATACAGGGTGTTCGCGGGAACCGAGTGATCATTGCTAACTTTGTTATTATTAGAGCTAGAAGATCGGTTAAATGGACAAAGTATCAGTATTTTTTCCGGGATGAATAATGGCGGTGTCAAAAAAACAATTGAATATCAAATTTCAGAGATATATTGAAATATAAAATTTTTTTTAATGGAACATCCTGTATATTATTATTGAATTTTGTAGCTGAGGATGTTCTCTTTATAAAAGTGTATTACATGTATGATGGTAAAATTGATAGAAAACAAGTTATATTAAGTATAAAATTAATAGAAAATATCGAAAAATAGTGTGCTATGAAGATTTTAAAAAATACAAACAAATGATAAAAAAATTTAAAACAATAATTTCAGATATTTGTGCCCTATTTCGCAGATTTTTAACATTTTTGAGCATTATTCATAAAAAAATATAATTAATTATAATAAATAATTTTTTTCGTTATCAATTAAAATCAAAAACATTTAAAATTTGCGAACAAATGACATAAAAACCTTAAACTATTGTTTTAAATGTTTTAATCATTTGTTCTCAATCTATTAAAAATTCATAGCACACTGATTTTTCGATATTTTTTATTAATTTTATACTTGTTATAACTTGTTTTCTATTAATATTACCATCATACATGTATTACACTTTTATAAAGAGAATATCCTCAGCTACAAAATTCAATAATAATATACAGAATGTTCCATTTAAAAAAATGTTATATTTCAATATATCTCTGAAATTTGACATTCAATTGTTTTTTTTGACACCGCCATTTTTCATCCCGGAAAAAATACTGATACTTTGTCCATTTAACCGATCTTCTAGTTCCAATAATAACAAAGTTAGCAATGATCACTCGGTTCCCGCGAACACCCATTATTATTAATTTTAATATCAAAAAACTTTTTTACTGCTTTGATTTTCTAGCAATATTTTGATCCTTGGCGAATATATTTGGGTATTTCTCCACTAATTGGGGAAATTGGTGACTCATATTAATTTTATTATTTTATTTTCACTGATTTTAATATGAAATATGAAAATTAAACTTCCGTCGGGCGCGGATATATTGAAATGTATTCGGGCGCGGTGTATCAAAATGATACATTGTATTATGATTTTTAAATTATGTTGAATTTTTGCATATTATTAGTATTTTTAAGTGTAAGTTTATAAAAAAAAGAGTTTGTTGAGTATTTTAATTTTAATATTACATTTAAACTATAAAATATATTTTCTAACTGCTAACTAAAATATGTTTTCTAACTACTAACTACTTAATCGTCACTCGAATCCTGCTGTGAAGATAGGGGGTTGTTTTTCCCCCTAAAACCCTCACTCCCGTAATATTTTTCCTGCCTGATCGAATGAAAATAATTACAACCCTTCATATGTGACAGGGGGTGAAATATTAATAACCAAAATTTTTCCCACACAAACATTTCTACCTCCTTTAAATTCCTTACGGGATGAATTTTTGGAATTCGAAGTAGCCTATGTTCTTTCTCAGGATGCAAGCTTTCTTCCTACCAAATTTCATTAGCCGTGAAAAAGAGACAAGCAGAAGACAGACAGACAGACAGACACATTATCCCATTTATATTAGTATGAATAGTATGAATGAAAAAAACATTATATTGAATATTAATTAAAACACTTACCGAAAATAATATTATTAGAAAACGACTTCTTTAGAAATTTTATAAATTCAAGTGGTTGGGTGCGGTGTATCAAAATGAACTTTTTAACTGTAATTTTACTTCTCTGTGATAATTTGACAACTTAAGGCTATTACCATGTAAAACAATTACAAACAGGAAGGTATTGAAAGTTCAGGGGTTGAATCAGTAACCATTACAAGATGGCATTAAAATTAGTTGGAAGTGTATCAAATAGATCAGCCGCGCCCGACGCGACGGAAGGTTAATAATGGATTCTACTTATGCGTAATATAAAATGTTATATTAAAAATACTGTCACATATTTAATTATATTATGAAACAGTGTTCTGGTCGGTCATCAACCCAGAATTACTTAAGAAATATCAAATCTTCAGAGATTAATAATTATCAATATGCAAATATTATATTTTTGTTTTGTGAAATTGATGTTTATTATGTAAAAATGTTTTATCGTGAAATTTTTATTTTATTTTTTTTTAATCTAGGGTCAACTGGGGTAAATATGAAACACGAAAAAAAGGGGTAAAAGTGAAACAAGCTTCTAACTAAAAAACTAATTTCTTTACAGAAGAATTATAAAAACTGACATGATCTTTAAAGATTTGTTAAAGCGATCTGAAAATATAAATCGCCTAGTAAGTGATATGTCCCCCCTACAGACTTTTCTGTTAGACGATGGCAAAACGTGTGAATTAAATTTTAATTCTTTGCACATAACTTTCTGCATAACTCAGGTATAAATTAAAGTTACAAATTTCACATTGATATGCCACAAAGAAAATAAATCAAAGTTGCCTTTGTAGTTTTTCTTTTAATTTTTCGATAAGTATGTTCCATCTAATTAAGATTTAAAAATTCGGGAAAAAGTGAAACAGAAATATGGGAAAATATGAAACACAGCCGGGGATAATCTGAACCAGTTTTTGCAAGTCTGGACAAGTCACACATGTTACAGTTAAAGTCAGTTTGAGTGCAGATTTCAGAGTGGACGCATTATTTTGGTTGCAGTCTTCAAAATGCCACGAAATTACGTTAAAAAGGTCCTAAATAAGGGTGTACCGAAATTCCCGTCCTATGAAAGTTTGAAAGGGGTCAATAGTCAATAGTACATCAGGGGTCTATGGAACAATTTGTATGTTTTGAAAATCGATGTTTTTTATGCAATGCAAGAGATTAAAAACAGCACAAAAAAATGTTTCACTTTTACCCCATTATTTAAAAAAAAATCATTTTTGGTTTAAATATTTATCTGATATTTTTCAAACCTTGCAGATGTATTTAGGATGATATTAAGAGTACACATTGTATGTGATAAATTAGCAAGAACGAATATTATTTTAAAAAAAATACATTATTCGCAAGCATATTCTAAGTTTTATTGTAATTTCCATAACCTTTAAATATATTTCATTACCTGCTGGTTAGACATTTATAACCTAGCAAGGTGCGACACATGTTTTCTATGCAGTTTTTCCCACTTATTTCATTTTTAACCAGCAAATATAAATATAACGCATTATATGAAAGTTAGAAGCCTGTTTCATTTTTACCCTTACCTGTTTCACTTTTTCCCAAATAAGAGGTTAAAAATGAAACACACATTTTTCATTTTTTAAATCTGTGTTGTATGGTACAGTTCAAATGACGAAGGTATTTGAAAGGGTTATTCATGGGCACATCTAGTAGAAAAAATTAAAATATGAATTTGTATCGTTAACTGCCAAAAAAAATGAAAGATTTGTATTTTGTTTCACTTTTACCCCAGTTGACCCTATATTATGTCATATAATACAGAAAATTGATTTGAGTGCATGATGGACTATATGTATTATTTTTATCTTCAATCTAAAGCACTAAATTGCACCAATCAAGCAAAAATATCGTTTAGACACAACGCGTAAAAAGGACCCTGTTAGTAGAGAAATTTTCATTTAATACGAATTTTCAATTATTAGAAAAATAAGAATAAAAACTCCCTTGCCTCCTGTGATGCTCTAGGGCCTAGGCACTAGGAAAATATGATCCTCATAAAAATATTTTAATAAATAAAATAAAATAAAAAAGATAACTGTGATATTTTATTTGAATAAATAAATAAGTAACAGAGAGTGATCAACATAGCATATCTAATTATAAAATATACAAGTTACATAATTATGTGAGCAACAACAATAAATTAAGTGCAGTTTTTAATAACTAACAATAAATACAACTTAATAGCGACAAATGCAGTTCATTAATTTTATATATGTATTATTTACAAAAGTGTCAGTCATTTATTTAATATACCGGGTGACCCATATTAATCTCTTTAGGTACATATTTAAAAAAAAGAAAGGAAGAGAAATATGAAGAACACGATTCTGAACTAAAAATGAGGGAACAATTCAAAAATTAAGATTACTTCTCCATCTTCACAAAAAATATTTTTATAGCGCCTTCTGATGTTTGCCCAACAATTTTTCTGTATCTTTAGAAATATTAGCCTAAGGAGACTAAAATGGACCAATCTGTATATCCGTGTGGTATATTTATATTGAGACAGCAAATATTTCGAAAGTTTATTTTTGGGGAAATTTTTTGGCATAAAATTTTCAGGGTTATGAGGATTTTTTTACCATGAATGGAGATTTCAATGTTAATTTGAGGTCAACTTGATTTTTTTTAATTCAGGCCCATTTATTTTTTTGCATATTCATAAAACAATTCCGAAATTTGTATTTATTGTAATTAATTATACATGTTTAATGAAGAAAGAATTAAATGTAAATTTTTTTTGTAATTTTAGCATTTTTATGTAAAGAAAATTAAAAAAAAAAAAAAATTTTGAAAAAAAAATTTCAGACATTTTTTTTCTGTTTAATACGAATATGCAAAAGTAAATAAATATGTTTCAATTTAAATAAATGAAGTTGACTTTAAAATGACCTTGAAACCTACACTTAAGGTCACAAAAATTACTTCCACTGGTTTTCCCCCTCCCAACTTTTTTTATATTTAAATATTTTCCGTGAAAAACCTTAATTTTCGAGATATTTGTTGGTCTCATTTTATATACAGAATGTCCTATTTTAATCTATCACTTTTGTTTTTGTTTTTCTACACTTTTCCTCTAAAGTTAGTGGGTTTCGAGTAAAAAATGAGTGAATATCTAAAATCTAAAATTATTCTGTCATTGCTTTTTCCAAGCAATAATATACTGTAATAAAAAATATAGGTTTCCATTTGAAAAAAAGTTGGCCCTATTTGACCATGAAGACGTCAAAAAAATAGTTAAAAACGCCATTTTGGGCCCCCTCAAACCCAAACAACTTTTATTTGTAGCATTTTTTTATTTAATTAATAGATAAAAAAATTAGGGGGGTGATAGATTAAAATGGGACATCCTGTATAAAAAACATGTTTTAATTTAATTTAATTTTTAACAAAAATTAATCATCTTCATAATATTTATGAATCAATAGTTTATGTTTAAATAACTGTTGCTTACTATGATACGTATCATCTTCAATATCATCATATCCTTTATTCGTATAAACCTTATCTTTACCACGTTTATCAAAAACAAGACCTCTAACTAATGTAAACAATGCTGACATGAACGCCATTTGATTAATCATAGAAACAAAACTAACAGCCATCTTTAAACCCGGAAGTATAAACGGCATTGCTGATGACATAAGCAGAGGAGGTATCAATAAAAAAGGGTACATTGACTGCATTTTCAATTTTCTTTCTTCATGTTCATCACTTCGGAAACTAACTGCAACTGTTCCATTTTCTACATTAACAACTTTCACATAAGCTCCAGGAAGAATTTCAAATTCCAAGTTTCCCTTTTTTAACAAGAATACCATAGAATCAATAATTTTCGTATCTAAATTTTCTTCTGTTGTGTTCATATACTCTCTAAAATCATCATCTTTGTTACATTGGATATTTGATGTATCCTTTGATAATTCAATAGCCCTATTGATCCTTTGTAGCAGAAATATTTTCAAGCAGTTTATAATATTTAAGCTTCTAATACAATTAAATACCTTAGCGAACCAACTAGCCTTAAGTTCTTCTAAATTGGATTGGATTTTCACGTCACACTTTTCGACTTTTGGATTACTGTAAATATTATTTATTGTTTCATTATAGCCATTTTTTTTGATGTTATTTAAATGCGATTTACTGTACTTACTTGAAAATGGTTTTCTTTTATCATTTAATAATTGCCTTGACTTTCTACTTGTTGTATTTGTTTCCGGAAGAAAAAAATCGATCAAGTCAGTAAATAGTCCATAAACTTCTGGATTTTCTTCGGTAGAATTTAAATTAGGTTCTTCTATGTTACCTATTGTATCAATTATTCTATCGACGAATTTATTTATACTTATTGTATTGTTTTTTTCATTGTTTCCAGCTTCGGATGTGCCATTATTGAGTATGAAATCTAATGCCATTTGTGCCAAACTTCCTATCGTCAATGTATCATTATTTTTTTGTGAAGCACATATTTTTTGGTTGATTAACACTGCACATATTAAATAAAAAATAATCGATTTGTTATTGATGAAACTAGCCATGTTTGTTACACACTTGTCTTTGATACTATTGTTGTATTTTATGTTTAAGGCACATCTCTAGATGGCTCTGTGATCGTAACTAAGAGAATAATAATTGAAAACACTGCTGTAACAGGTGGTTATGGACAGATCCGGATTAGGTACAGTTGTATTTATATTTTTTCTAATAATTATTTTGGCAGAGTAAAATTTATATTTAATATACTATACAATAAATATTTATTATTATTTGTATGCTGTATGTGGTAATTATTTTCAGTAATTTGAAGTTTTAACTTGTAATAATTAAAAAAATCGATCTGATTTTAGTTTAGATTTTATTATATCTATAACATAACAGTTAATTGTAAAAAAACAAGCTGGTCAATTAAAAAAATCCTTTTATAATAAATAAAGACAACATAAATTTCACTTATTATAGAATTCGTTATCGAGTCTGTACAAAATGTCAAGAAATAATGGCTGTGAGATTAATTTTTAAGTAATGTAGTATTTATCTTATTTTTTAATTTAAAATAATGTTTGATGGTAAGTTGGAAAAATGGACTGTTTTTAGGGTTCCTTACTTCAAAATGAAAAATATGGAATCCTTATAATGATTTTTGTAGTATCTTTGCCACTTTTTGGTTCAATTATTTTTTTGTAAATTGCACCAATTTTTAGGATTTATTTCCTCAAACAGAATTCTTATAGGATAATTTTGTTGTCCATCTGTCTATCCGTCAAGACCCTCTTTTCTGAAGAACGGTTGGAGGTATGAAATTGAAATTAATATCAAATACTAAGGTCTATAGTCTCATAGTCATCTGAAAAAATTTCTTTCTCAATGTAATAAAAAAATACGACCTTTGAAATCGTATTTTGATTCTGACAGACTGGCTCACTGTTTATCAAAACCTATAATGTATTTTCTATGACCTAGAATTTTGAAATTATGCACGAAGGAAGGTCTTATAGCACAAGTAAAGAAAAATCCAAAAATCATTAATATCTAATGTTATGTGGAACTATTATGTGAGTAACATTTTGCAACGTCTTTAAAGCAACGTCTACATAAAGACGCCTTAGGTATCAAGTCCATTGTCTACGAAACTAACTTTTGTTAATAATTAATTTTTTTATAATGGCACGGAACCTTCGGGGCGCGAGTTTTGCTCGCATGTGTCAATTTTTTTAACCCATGGTTATCGTTAATCTGAAATTAAATTAATATTAGTTAACGAACGATTTACTAAATGCGATTATTTTTTAAAATTATTCATCATAACCGTCATTAACGTTTACAATTCACACAATGATGGCTTGCTAACGGAAAAAATAACTAACTTTTTTGAAAATTAATCACCGCTAATAGAATTAATTTTTTACGTGTACAAGACCGAAAGTAAACTGGTTAATATTTTCACGAGATTATATTTTTGGTTGCACAATACGAGAGCGAGATAATACTTACCTAATTCGTCACATGATAAGCCCGTGAAATCCGAATTACTATTTACTTTAAAAAGAACAAAAAATTAAAATATCTAGAAATATATGGAAAATCAAACCCTGTATTCAGCAAAAAAGTTGAATGAATTCACTGAAGTATATAATTTTTTTAGTAAACATGATATCTACCTATAGTTGATTCAGGGATGGGCAGTTTATTGTTTATTTCTTTGTATCTACATAATAAATATGTATCACTCACTAAAACAAAATATTTTTTTTTATATTTAACTACCTAGCTGTGCCCGCGGTTTCACTGGCGTGGACTATGGAATTTTTGAAAAATAAAGTTAAAAAAATATAGATCTTTTTATTTTACAAAATACTTTACTACATTATATTGTTCAATATTTATCGGTTTAGGCAGCGTATCGCAAAAAAAAACACTCTGGCGTCAAACTTTTTTCCAATTTGAATTAGTGGTTTTCTAGTTATAGGCGCACTAACGGACAGACAGACAGACGTTATGTAAAAATTAAGGATATAAAATATATAACCTGAAAAAAAATTTAATACTATTATTATATTTATTTATTTTTCCGGTGTTTTCTATGAGGTACCCAACTTTAAAGGTATACATCTTAAAATTTGATCTTTTCATCAAGAATAATTAGAATCCAAAGTTTCAAAGACTTTAACAGTGATCCGTTTCCCATAAGGATTCTGCGGGATCCTTTATTTTCCTATAATCAAAAGTAAAACGATGAAAATGATTAAAGATTTTAAGAGACGAACGCTAGGAGGGGGTATAGACAATGCAAAAATATGCAATCATTACCAGCTGTTCAGAAAGAATTTTTTTAATGAAAAAAATAATACAAAAACAAAATTTTTAATTATTTTGCGTAATAATTCATGAAGATTCATTTTTCACTGAAGTATTTTTTTACAACAATCTTACCATTTAATAATCGAGTTTTAACACCTATATGGAAACTCGCATTTTGGCGTTCTTATATTGGCTAAACTGGTTGACTTTGGAATTTGACGCTCAGAGTACCTTTCCCCCACCCCAAAAATTATCCATTACTCACACTACTTATTAGTTTTGCCCAGCTCATTGTCGGGTGCAGTTGTTTTTGTCATTTTACGGTCGGTCAGATATACCGCGTATTACCCTTAACGTTATTTTGCTGTCGGTCAGAAATGTCGTATGTTTCTCTTTGCGTTATGGTGACCTGTATTTGTATATAGATTGATTATAGTTTTATCCTGCTTTGTGTGTATTCTGATAGTATAGGAACTGTATATAAACTGTACATAGTTTCTTATTGGTTTTACCGTGTGATTATATATTTTTCATACACAATGAACCGTCCTGGTAGTAGTAAATGTTTGTCAACTAATGATCCCGACTTTGATGACAAGCAATTTGTGGTCAGTGTCAGAGAAGAGTCTGCACTGACTGTGCTGAAGAATGTGTATAGTGTATAAAGCTGAACATTCAAAAAGTGTGTGAAAGCGAAGTTTTGGTTTCATAAGTATTTTTTTATTTGCTGAAAACATGTTAATTAATTAATAAAATTGTTATCAATAAACAATTTTTTTTTATTTAAATGTTCTAACATAAGTTTTCTACCATTACATCAACTTATACAAACGAAAATTTGAAAAAAATATCAAAAAACACATAACGGTCAAATTGACCGTATGTTTATCTTAATGTTATAAAAAACATGTTTCCATATAGGTGTTAAATACATAGTGTTGTACATTGAACACCACAATAAGATCCTGTGCATAAGAATCGTTTGATTCTAATTTACTTAAAAACGGGACAAAAGAAAATTATGAAAAAAATTTATAGAATTGCGAATATTCTGTGTAAATTTGAGATCGATTTATTTCTTAGTTACACTCAGTGGCGTCGCTAGGTTTGGTGTCACCCAGTGCGGTAAGTCATGGTGTCACCCCCGTTCCATTTTGATAATCTGTTTTTTTTTTATTGGAGACCTTTTTTTTCTTTTTTTTTTCAATACACAACAATAATTTCAAACAGTAATCAATATAATCCTACTTCTAATGTGATGTTTTGCATTTGGGTGTCACCCCTTGTAGTGGTGTCACCCGGTGCGCTGCGCACCCCCCGCACCCCCCCTAGTGACACCACTGGTTACACTGATATAGTTGCTTTTTTTCAATGAGTGATACGACCTATTAGAATATTAGTATATAGATTAATATAAAATTCAATTAAAATAAAAAAGCGCAATTTTTTTTGCTCAAATAAATTTTTTTGGTTAATTAAGTACGACACCAATACATATATGTAATTCCATCTTATCTAGAATAGCGTGATATGCTTTATAGAGTTTATTTTGATTTAAATGTTTATTAATATTAATAATTTCACTCAGAATAATCGCGAAAGCATGAACTACAGCGTATTATTTTTTATATTAAAATGAATTCATTATTTTTTTATGCAAACGCAGTCAGTTCAATGTTTCCAAAACTGGGTTTATTGTATTGAAAAATATGTTTCAATAAATTAAGTCGTTTTGATGTTATTCACGAAAAAACACTTTTTCACTCCCTACAAAATTACCCCTGCACCCTTGGTCGACAATGCTCAACGGTTTCTTAAAGTTTAGATATAAAACTACGTATGTACCAATTTTCGTTGATGAATGAATTATTGTGTTCAAAAAAATTATTTTTATTGTACTAAAATTATTGGATAAATGGACTAATTAAGGTTTAACCCTCCGATGGGCACATGTATCCTACAGATACATTGTAATTTTATATTGGTTCTAACGGACACGTTTCAAAAGCTAGACCTTCCTCCTCCCATGTATAGCTCCCGTGGTGGTTTGTAACAGTATGCCAAGTGATTACAAAGTAGTCAGTGGTTTTTATATATTGCTGTTTTGTATCTCACAGATACACGCTTACTATACTACTATCTACTATACTAGCGCAAAACGTACCCGTCTTTCAAAGTATTGTTGTATAAATTGTAAAAATTTTTATGTCTTGAACATTGTTCAGTAATTTGCACAGATTGTATTTCTAAATAAAAAATTTTTGAGTTGAAATTTACCAAAGTATGCATTTTTTCAGTTTTGTTTCAACCAGTTTTTGTCAATTTATAGAAATACCATTTATTTAATTTATAAGTATTTAAGTGTTTTATATACCTGATATTTCATAAAACTAAATGCAAATAAAGTATTTTGAATTAATAGATGTTTAATATGAAAATATTGAAATGTATCTGTGAGATACATACGCGCCCATTCATGTAACTTTCTATGCGCGCCTATCGGAGGGTTAAACTTAAAATATTCCATTTAGTGACCTTAAATTCTGACCAACACATATTCGCGATTTTTCACCTAACTCTATCACGAAATACGACAAAATAGTTTTTGGTTCTCTATAAAATAACAAAAAAAAATAGAATTAAGTTATAAAAATAAAATTTAAGTTTTGAGTGTTAAAAAAAATTATATTATCAAAAATAGATTAAAATATTTAATCATTTGGAATCATATGTTGTACAATATTAAATAAATATAACTTTTAGTGGATTTTAACATTACTAATATTTAAAATGTAGGTATAATTGCTTATAAATAAATTGAAAAACTATATTAGTATAGAAGACTCGATTGAACTTGACTATATTTTTTACTTTCTTATACACATGTATATGAAAAATACATACTCGTATAGTTTGAGTAAGTATTGGAAAGCCAATTATCGAAGCCAATATATTGAAATCCGGATTTTGATAGAATTATCCATTTAGCCCGTCCCTGAATCCATTTTCAATTTTCCCTCCTTAATGCCTGCGTGCCTGGCTGTCTGTAGACAGTGAAGACGCTGTAACTCAAATAAGACAAACCGTAGATGGGTTAAAACTTATACTTTTTTTGAAAATTATCGTTCAACCGGAAACGAGTATTTACTAAGATCGATTTTTCAATTTTTCGAATTACATTGAAACAGTGCGAAACTGGTTAAAAACTGTAGGTGATATTATTATCTATAAATATAATTTATGTTTAATTAATTTTTTCGAAAAGTCAAAATTTTCGTTTTTAATTATATTTCAAATTTCAAATGGTTCATAATAGAGAATAAATATTTGCCATGAGTGTCATGGGACCTTCTTATACGTATTACACAGATTGAACAGTGTACGTGTTTGCCATAGGTACCATGGGTCTTTGTTATACGTAATACTGAGAGTAAACAGGGTTATTATTACCTATAAATAATTATTTAAAAAAATTCTTTCTGGCTAAATCACAAATGTTGGAAAAAATGCATGGAGAATAAATTATTGATAATAACATATTCGACATTTTTTATCGAAAACATTTTATTTTTATTTCAAAAATAATTCGAAAATTAAAAAATTGACAAGAATAAACATCCGTTTTTAATTACATTTCAAATGGTTCATAACAGAAAAGAAATATCTGCCATGTGTGTCATGGGACACAAATTTTGGAAAAAAATGTGTAAGGAATAAATTATATTATTTCAAAATTACAAAAGTACACATCCGTACACGATTTAATAATTTCGTTAAACAAAATTTATTTGATACATAATGTATAAAATAATATTTCTATAGTTTATGTCCCATTCATTTTATTCTATCTTTTATTACTTTGTCAGAAATATGTTCCAACAAAATAAAAATCACGTACACTGTTCACTGTCAGTATTACGTATAAGAAAGTCCCGTGACACCCATAGAAGTTTTTTAAATAGAAAATCGTCAAAATATTTTATTTATAAAAATGATCTCCCAGTTTACAAATTTTTGGAAGCACTGATTAAGAAACATATGTAACATAAGCATTAGGGTGACCGGATCTCATAGAGGAGGAAAAAAATGTCGGAATCTTATTCGTCTGGACCCCACAAAACGATTCCCCTTTCCAGATATTGAGATAGCCGAAATTTGAGCTCGATTAAAGGACCTTAACCCGTGCCGCTCGTCGCTCAAAGTTTGAAAAAATCCAAATTTTTTGCCAAAAAGCTGACATATGGAGCCGTAACTCCAGAACGGTAAATAATAAAAACACGTTTAATATCTCAAAAGAAAGCTAATGTTGTTCTTCAAAATTTATATTCTATACATAATTGTTCTTATTTTAAGTCAAATCGAGTTACAACAGCCTTTAGCCCCAAAAAGGTGACCTGGTACCACTAGGAGAATACTTCGTATATTTTGTTATTAAGTGATAAATTTTGCTTATTTTTGGTATATTTTTGAGTTTTAAGTAGAAATATAATAAAAAAACAAGTAATACTGATAACCTAGCCCCAAAAAGGTGACAGGGCCGGATTTAAAAATTTGCCGCCCGTAGGCAGCTGCGAAAATTTGCCGCCTTTTTGGATTGAAAAGTGATGTTTTTAAAAAAAATTGTGTCAATGAAAATGTGAAGACCTTTTTTTAGCTCTTTTAGTCAAAAAATTAAAAAAATTCCATAAAAAAAATCTGAAGACCTTTTTTTAGCTCTTTCAGGTAAAATTGTATGTTTATGTGGGATCAAAAAACGATAATCCCACCAAGTTGTTAATGGCTAATAAATTGCTCAGTAGCACAGAAGATCACGCTGGGGTTGTTAATCCAAAATTAGGAAAGAAAAATTAAAAGAGGTAGTTGATGGAGGATTGGTAAAGTTACTTATCAAAGAAACGTTTACATTTATTGACCGATTTAATATAATATAAAAACAGATTTCCTAAGGCAATATCCAAACACCTGGCCTCAAAATAATGACTTCCAAGAAAGATTGAAAATTGTCAAAACATTAAAAGTAGTTAATGATATGGCTGAGTGTGGTGTTAAATTAATAACCGACTTTAACAACCTTCTGACAAAAGATGAAGACAAAAAATGTCCTGCAAGTTGTAAGCAAATGCCGAGCATTATATCCTGATGTTTCAAAAACTACTTTAACAAAACCTCTAGAATAGATTAGATAACTATGTAAAATTATCAACTCATGTAGGTAATACGTCTGTATCTTTTCTGTGTCTGTTTGTATGTATTATATACCTGATTTTTATATTTTAAAATAAAAAATGTCATTAGACTTATCAGTATTACTTGTTTTTTATTATATTTCTACTTAAAACTCAAAAATATACCAAAAAAAAGCAAAATTTATCACTTAATAACAAAATATACGAAGTATGCTCCTAGTGGTACCAGCAGGCCCGGATTTCAGATACAGGCAGGGTAGGCACGTGCCTAGAGCGGCAAATTTTGGTAAGAAAAAAAATAAACATAAAAGAGCTAAAAAAAAGGTCTTCAGATTTTTTTTTATGGAATTTTTTTAATTTTTTGACTAAAATAGCTAAAAAAAAGTCTTCACATTTTCATTGACACAATTTTTTTTAAAAACTTCACTTTTCAATCCTAAAGGGCGGCAAATTTTCGCAGCTGCCTACGGGCGGCAAATTTTTAAATCCGGCCCTGGGTACCAGGTCACCTTTTTGGGGTAAGTTATCAGTATTACTTGTTTTTTTATTATATTTCTACTTAAAACTCAAAAATATACCAAAAAAAAGCAAAATTTATCACTTAATAACAAAATATATGAAGTATGCTCCAAGTGGTATCAGGTCACCTTTTTGGGGCTAAAGGCTGTTGTAACTCGGTTTGACTTAAAATAAGAACAATTATGTATAGAATATAAATTTTGAAGAACAACATTAGCTTTCTTTTGAGATATTAAACGTGTTTTTATTATTTACCGTTCTGGAGTTATGGCTCCATATGTCAGCTTTTTGGCAAAAAATTTGGATTTTTTCAAACTTTGAGCGACGAGCGGCACGGGTTAAGGTCCTTTAATCGAGCTCAAATTTCGGCTATCTCAATATCTGGAAAGGGGAATCGTTTTGTGGGGTCCAGACGAACAAAATTCCGACATCGATTTTTTGTGGTCACCCTAATAAGCATCCTTTGATGAAGAACGTAATAAATACATATAATAATAAAGTTATACTTTTTTCTACCTTTTATGCAACTCATCAAACATGTACATTAATTACTCGACACATTTTTTTATGAAAGGGTATAAGGAATTTCTTTAACATGATTGATGTACATTAATTAAATATATGTAACACGATCGCTATGGTTGCAGACAGGTAGCAACCACTTGTATAAAGTGTTCTGTACACTCCTTGACGATGAGGTCCAATGACCGTGGCCCAGTTTTTGCGCGTTGACCGATAGAGTTTATGCAAACTGGAATACTGGGTGAACAAGACGCAACTTTGCGTGGATCTGCCGACATTCTTAGACCGTGTATACTTGCGCGGATTTTAACACAAAATTATTTAGTATTTATGTATTATATAATTTGGGTCTGACAACAAAATTTTTATTCATGATTTTATTTCTAAAACTTAACCCTTTGTAGCTCAAGATCTTAAAAATTTAAATTATGTTGATAATGAGATAAGTTTAGGCATATTAAAAACACGTATTTTTCAGAAATTTAAAAATATTTATTATTAATTATTTATTTGACTTTTTTGTGAGTAACATTACTGTGAGTTAATCGTAAAAAAACACTTATTATGTGGTATGGCAGGATTTGAAACAATTATTTTGTTTGTTTTAGCATAATGCTACAGCGTATTTTTTGTAAATTGTTTGTGAAACGCCAGTACACTGGGGAAACTAACAACGTATTATTTTTTTCTACCCAAATCGGCCAGTAGCCGATCTGGCCCTGCCTTACTGCCAATAGTTACGTAATAATACGTAATAAGTCAACAGGTTATGCCATCTGTGAATATTACTTGATACTAAGTTATTCACTGGTATGTTACAGTAGTGTTACACATATTTGAATGAACTACGTACGTATATTAGCAGGATTATTGAGGTTTGTTACAGAAATGTCACATGGCGCTACAACAGGTTAATAATTTAAATTTATATTCAAAAGTTGATTTATGAAACATTTATATTGGATATTAAGTTACTGATACCAGTCTTGTACAAGACCCCAGTGTTGAAAATTTTTAACTTAAATGTACTGAATAAGAAATATGATATTTGATTAATACTATTAGGTACTAGATAGTAATTCATACTGGGTGTTTTTGAAAGACTTCTAGAGGATTAATTCCAAAATATCGAATTTTCAAAGAAAATTTTTCAGGCAAAAGTTTCATGGCTTTGAAGGGGCTAAATGTTGATATTAAGGGTTTACTTTGAAAAGGTCGCCATGATAGCTTTTCAGATTCAACTTTTCTTTTTCAAATCTAAACCTATATTTTTTGTTGTAGATTCGTAATTGACGGGGAAAAATAAGTAACTTTTGTCTTTGTCTGAAACATTTTTTCTGAAAATGTCCATTTTTTATGATATGGAGCAAAGCAAACAGTAATTTCTGGATTTTCAATAATTTTTTACTCGAAAACTATATTTTTTTTAAATAATCGCCAGAAGCAAAAAGTTTTAAGATTTTAACAGGAATTATAGTAGAATTTTAATTTATTTGTATTTTGTTTTCTTTTTTAATTTCAAAAAATTTCTGAGAATCCTTGCCTACATCTAAGCACTTCTTTCTTCTTGTTATTTTTTTTATAAATTCGTAGTTTCTGAGAAAAAAATAATTGAATATCCAGAAATTTGTTTTTGTTTTGCTCTCATAAAAAAAATTCTGAAAAAATAATCAAAATAAAAGTTGCCTACCTTTCCTCGTAAATTACGAATCTATAACTTTTGACACCATCAGTTTTTCAACTGGATTTTTTTCTTTTCATTTTATAACATTTCTGAAATGCATTTAACCCCATCTCAATAGAAATCTTGAAATAATCATAACTCTTCGAAAAAAAAACCGGAGATACCTCGGCGATCCTGCGTTGTTTTTACCTTGGTAAGCCCTTTCGAATGAGCCCTTACTCAACCCCACGTTCCATTTAAGATTTCTTGGCTCCCCCCTCCTCCCGTCTCTCGGGGATATTCAGGTGGGTGTTTTTGTGATTAAATAATAGATTTTATCTCTATAAATTTCAATATTAATACATCAAACCATTCAAAAGTAATTAGGTGGCCGCGAAGTCACTGTAAATATTAGGTATGAAATTTTACATAAGTTAAAAAAAAATATTTTTGACAGAAAAAAAGTTTTAGAAAAATTAAATTATCGGCCAACTAAAAATCTGAAGTTAAATTTTTTGTATGAAACTTTTTTACCAGATTATATTTAAGGTAATTGACCATTTCCAGACTATTAGGACACACTGTATATGTATAAAAATACTAGATTATATTATGTGCATATTTAATTGTCTGACTGATTTCATTTAAATGGTTTGATTAAGTTACCATAGCCTACAATTATTATAACTTAACGTGCAAATTATGAGTGACGTAGCGGAACAAATTACGTTGCAGTTTTCTCCACATCACCCAGATAAGTTTACCAGTTATTATTCAGTAGGTACTTTAAATAACTGTATCGTACATTATCGGAATCAGGTTTTTTAACTGATTGTGAGAAATGAACTGTATTTTACGCACAATTAATATTATTTCCAATTTGTAATTGATGTCCTACAATTACAATTGTTCTGCTCTTGATACAGTATAACTTATTTCACATAAACACGTTAAAATATAAATGTTAGATACGAGTATTTGACCTCGCGGACATACACAGTTTTGTTGTATATCTTCTGTTTAAAGTTGAATATTGCTTCCTCGCAATATCGAAGATACGAGAAGCTTTGTTATCGTTTTAAAACGAGAAAAAAATGTGTTCTCCGATTTTAAAAATTTTACCGGATCTATTCGTTTCAGGTCAAGACAAACACTTGTTGTTCCGTGCCTGGCTGTGTGTGTGTGTGTGTGTGTGCCTGTCCCCCAATCCTTGTCACACGCTTAACTCATGAACCAATGAACCGATATTAATGAAACTTGATTGGTTGGTTGGGTCTGGCTTGAGGACGGTCCCATTTCAAAATTATTAAAATCGTTTGTAAGGGGGAGGGGTGATATCCGAAAAAAATTATTTTGAAGATATCTCAAGAAAAACAGATGTTACGTGAAAATTTTATAGAATCTTTTTTGTAGAGTATTCAATTCTCTATAATATAGGTCACCTATGTTTGTTGTAAAATATTCCCTTACAAAGATTTATCTCAATTTGCTTTAAAAAAATTGTCATTTGTTTTTTTTTTAAATTGCTATTTACTTTGACATATTAAATGTCACTTTGACGTTTTAAATGTCATTTTGACATTCGTATAGCAGAAAAATAACGATTTTGATTGAAATTATCAAAAAATTCAAAATATACGACAACAACTAGGCGCGTATTGAGAAAAATGTCAAATTATTATTTTTTATTAAAACTGTATGAAAACTAAATGGTTAACCAATGACAGGCAGTTCATCTGAATACTTTATCGGTTTTTATTTAAATTGTTCAATAATTAACTACCTTTGATGAATTTAGTACGAGAAAGCACTGTGCATTTACTAGGCAGAGTATTTTTTACTTGCACAGCTAATTTATTCACTGCTCAGCTTTTTTGAGCGATAAATTTATGAGAATATTTCAAACTTCAAGCTTTCTGCCAAGGTCACATCCTTAATATACAGGGTGTCCCATTTTAATCTATCACCCCCCTAATTTTTTTTATCTATCAATTAAATCAAAAAATGCTTCAAATAAAAGTTGTTTGGTTTTGAGGGGGACATAAAATGGCGTTATTAATTTTTTATTTTTTGGGCGTCTTCATGGTCAAATAGGCCCAACTTTTTTTTTTCAAATGGAAACCTATATTTTTTATTACAATATCTTATTGTTTGGAAAAAAACAAGTAGCTTTTGTTTCAAAAAATTTTTTGTATGACTTCATTTTTTTTTAATATTCAACAAAATAATTTTAGATTTCAGAATTTTACTAATATTTTACTCGAAACCCATTAACTTTAGAGGAAAAGTGTAAAAAACAAAATATGTTTATTTTAATATGATATAACTAGGAAAATTATTTCAGATTTTTTATTTTATTTTTTATTTGCTTTAATATTTTGAAGAGCAAAAGTTAACAAAAAATCCTGATATAATTTTCCTAGTTATATCATATTAAAATAAACATTTTTTATTTTTTTACACTTTTCCTCTAAAGTTAATGGGTTTCGAGTAAAAAATTAGTAAAATTTTAAAATCTAAAATTATTTTGTTGAATATTAAAAAAAATGAAGTTATACAAAAAATTTTTTGAAACAAAAGCTACTTGTTTTTTTTCCAAACAATAAGATATTGTAATAAAAAATATAGGTTTCCATTTGAAAAAAAAAAGTTGGGCCTATTTGACCATGAAGACGTCCAAAAATTAAAAAATTAATAACGCCATTTTGGGTCCCCCTCAAAACTAAAAAACTATTATTTGAAGCATTTTTTGATTTTATTGATAGATAAAAAAAATTAGGGGGGTGATAGATTAAAATGGGACACCCTGTATATAAAGCTCAACGTCTCTCTGTCTGTCTGTCTGTCCGTTTGTGTGCTTATCACTCGAGAACCACTTATCTGATTTACGTGATTTTTTTTTAATTCATAGGTACATTCTCTGGCCAGGTTATAGGCTATATTTTGTTACGTTAGGTAACATAACAACTAAGCAGTGACGATAATAGTAAATCAAGTCGGAAAAAAAATTACCTACGACGCGCTGTTTTGCAATACGCTGCCTAAACCGTTGACTATAGAACAAAATAATGTATTAAAGAACTGTGTAGAATCAAAAGTGCTACATTAAAGTCCGTGACACCATATGTCTAACTTTTATATTTAAGCCACAATGACTGCTTTTATGTTACAAAGAAAACATAAAATATTTGGTTTCTGTTTACATGGACTTATGACCTGCAAAACTTTAATCTTTATCGAAATAAATGATTTCATCGTCATAAGTACTTAATGTAGATATAATTTACCTTTTACAGAATTCAATTTGGTCTTTTGGTTTAGGAAATAACGTGAAATAAGTATATACAATAACATTATTCGTAACAATTCGCGCGAACTACGACTATGTAGACGCTGCGCAGGGCAGAGGGGACAGGCCGGTATTCTTTTGGTTGTTAATTGTTTAAATTGTTTTCAATAATTAACTTTTAAATAATCAACTATATATTTTTTAAATCCTAAACAATAATTCCGTAGTCCACGCGAGCGAAGCCGCGCGGGCCAAGCTAGTTCTAGATAAAACTCAATGGTTATTGGCTTGTTTTGTAAGATTTTAAGGAACCTGTTTAACATATTATGTAAAACTCCGCGTAAGCATATATCTAACATTAATATTTAATTCACTGCAGACGTTCTTTATAGTCCATCTTCAAGCTGCATTATCTCAGTAACAGCTTCAACTACATAAAATCAGATTTCAGTTGTCTCGTAAATAGTACTTTTATTACGAATCTTTTTAATGTACGAAATATCGATTTAGTTTATACAGACCTCAAGAAGTAATACAATATTCTAGTTGAAAAATAAAAATACAGACATGTCATATTATAAAATATCTGCCATTTGAGCCACATGACTTTCTTATACGTAATACTGACAGTGAACAGTGTACGTGATTATTATTAAGGTGGGTGGACCATGGAAGGCCATCTTAAAGAGTAAACAGTTATAAATGGCTTTGCAAGGTACATGGCTCCTTACAAGGCCAAAATAAATTTTTAACTTAAAACTAACGTTATGACAATCAAAATATCTGCTTAATATCTAACTACATAAAAAGGTCTTTCATTAAAAAAGGATTGTGTGGTTTTATGAAACCACGGTAAAAGTGAAACTTTTTTTTCACATTATAGACATTTAACTAAAAATTTTCGGAATAATAAATTCAAGCACTCAAAATTGAAATAAATCCATAAACAACAACATGCACCAGCAAAAAGTTCTAATAATACTAATAAATTCTATATAAAACCAAGATCTTTTTTCCTTTTTCTATAAGCACGTGCTCTGTCGGCGTTCTGTTTTTTACGGCGTAAAATCTGTGCGTAAAATTAATTCATCGTCATTCATTTTTGCACTATTCTTTCTCGTTGATCAGTTTTTTGGACTCACTAGCTGTGTCGTTGTTTACCAAAAGCAAATAAATAACAACATTTACATTAAACACTGACAAATTACAATACAAACTTACTAAATATGTATAATAGCAAACAGTACATAAACTGTCATACAATGAATGGCTGCTTGTTCCACGCATGCGCAGTCCAAACGTTACGCGACATGCAACACACAGACCAAAAAGTTTGAGACGATGTAATAAAAGTTTCACTTTAAAAATTAAAAATTATTGAAACAAAATAATTAAAATTTTAATAGGTATATAAAACTAGACTTTATAAAGATGTATATCTTATGTTATATGCCTCCAAACATGAGACGTATTTTATACTGTAAATTAAACATTCTAGGAATGCAGTAGACAGCCTATATTTCATATATACCTGTCTATCATTGCACCAAAGTTAAGCAGCATCATGATAAGACATATATATGTTGGATGGGTGACCGGCCGGGCGGCTTTTTTATATTATTCTATTTGGGGAAACGTTATATGTATTAAAGTTAGAGGTACCTACAATTGTACTTTATGAAGTAATGACGTATTTATCCCTACTCCGCGGCCGAGTGTAATGCGACATGCAACACACAGACGAAAAAGTTTGAGACGATGTAATAAAAGTTTCACTTTAAAAAATAAAATAAAATAGTTTATTTACTTAAGTTACGTTTTGCTGTGTGCGCGTACTTATAATTTTAACCTCGACGACCGAAGTCAATAAAGGAAGGAACGACACAGACAAAATAGCGGCCTGAGTGACTCACCGTGTTCTTGAGTTCGATGGATGTTAGTGTGAGTAGAAGAAATTTGTCATCGTATGGCCATAACTACGACTTTTCAATAATTGGCCTTACAAGGAGCATGGCCCTCCATTGTCCACATATTGAAACATATTTCTGAAAAGAAATAAAAATAGAATAAAATGAATGGGACACAAACTACAGATAATATTATTCTCTACCTACATAATGTATTAAATACATTATGTTCAAAAAATTTTTGAACGTAATTACTAAATTATTATTAATCGGGCTTGTCAGTTCCATTAAAAAAAAAGATATATATAAAAAAAAAACTGTAGCATACAGCGATTTTTGAACATTATTTTTTGATTTATTACAACTGAGAGCGACGCACGGTTAGTAAAAGGGGAACATTAAACAGCATTGTGTACATAGACTTTCATTTACCGATTTTAAAATATGCACGCGTGAAGCCACAGGGAACTGTTAGTAATTTAACATAAACGAAGTGATTATTTGAAGAATATAATCGTCTCTTCATTCATTTTTTTATAACATACACTCACCTCGCGAATTAAAGACTTTCGAATCAACCACCGTTCGAAATACCATAATACCATCAACTTGTATATTTCTGTGCGAAATTTTAATTCACAAATTATTGTTGAAGTCAATGGTAGGGGTTCCTCTCGTCGTCGTTAAATCAAGAGGTTAAATTATCAACACCGTCGTTAATTCAAGCGGTGAGTATAAGTCACAATATTCCCTTACCAAGATTTATCTTTTCCTTAAAAAAACTTTTTTTTTAATCGTTATTTACTTTGACATGTATTAAATGTCATTTCGACGTTTTAAATGTCAATATTGTTTGAAAAACAATGAATAAATATGTTTTTAATAAAATTCACATAAAATTGTATAAAAATTAAATGGTTAACTAATGACAGTTCAGACTTCAGTTCGGTGTTTATCAATATTGTTTGATAATTACCTACGTACCATTGGTGGAACTTAGCACGAGGAAGCACTGTGCATTTACTTGACAGATTTGTTTACACAGCCATTATACATACCGGAAAAATACCATTTAAGTTAGCAATGATCACTCAGTTCCCATGAACACCTTGTATACATAAATAATAAATATGTGTATATAAAAAATTAAAAGGTGGCTGACTCATCATATCAAAGTTAATTATATTGTTCTTAGTATAATTAAATTACAAATTTAAATAAAAATTAATTTACTTGTATCTAAAAGCGTTTTTGTACTGGAAAAATTTCACGCGTTGAAAAATCAACAGCGAAAATATTTTCATTTAAAACAATGTGTTTTATTTTTCACTGTCGGTGTGGAAAATTTCTAACGTAAAAAACAGCAGGTATATATTATATAGGTTTTATTTGTGATATATTATCGGGACATAAAAATGTACTGTTGCAATGCAGTATCTTTATTGAGTGTAACAGACTGTTGCGTAGTTTATTGATGTATCGTATTATAGGGGTAACTAGGGAATTGTGCGCAAAAATACTACTCAAATTTCTATTTATAATTATTAAATCAAGATATATCACAAACAAAAATCACGTGTTCATATTCTAAATCAATGTTTGGTTGTATGCGATTCCACTCTTTTAAAGGACCCCGCAACTCTCCTTATGGAAACCCGGTCTCGGTCAAATGTTACGAAACTCTGCTGAATGATAGTCCTCAATGTGTAGATCAAAAAAGTCAATAGGACCTAGGTTTGAAAAACTACTGTTCATCAATTTACTTAAAGTAAAGGTTAACATTTTCTAAAAGAGCACATAACATTCTCCATATTTACTTACAATTAATTTAAAATCGATTGGTTTAAATTTCTTTTTATAAATACACTAGGTGGGCCCACGCGGCTTCGCTCGCGGAAATATTGTTTAAGATTTAAAAAAATATATACTTGAATTATGTATAAACACGATTAATTATTTTTCTAATAAAAACCAAACAACACTTAAATTACCTACCTAACAAAAGCGAATCGGAACAAAAAGTAAAAATAATTTTTGTTCTATTTAAATTTAAATCTTAATTATTGAAAACAAATTAAACAATTGACAATCAAAAGAATACCACAGGCCTGTCCTCTCCCTCTCTGCCCAGCGTGGCGTCTTCCCTCTCCTCGCGACACTTTATCTAGTTCGCACGAATTCTAACGAATATTTTATTATACTTATGTATATTTCACGTTATTTCCTAAACCAAAAGACCAAATTGGATTCTGTAAAAGGCAAATTATATCTACATTAAGTACTTATGACGATGAAATCATTTATTTCAATAAGGATTGAAGTTTTGCAGGTCAAAACTCCATGTAAACTGAACCCAAATATTTTATGTTTTCTTTGTAACATAAAAGCAGTCATTGTAGCTTAAATATAAAAGTTAGACATATGGTGTCGCGGACTTTATTGTGGCACTTTTGATTCTACACAATTCTTTAATACATTATTTTGTTCTATATTCAACGGTTTAGGCAGCGTATCGCAACGTGCCGTCGGTAAAATTTTTTCCGACTTGATTTACTAATATCGTCACTGCTTAGTTGTTATGTTACCTAACGTAATAAAATATAGCCTATAACCTGGCCAGAGAATGTACCTATGAATTAAAAAAAAATCACGTAAATCGGATAACTGGTTCTCGAGTGATAAGCGCACTAACGGACAGACAGACAGACAAACAGAGAGACGTTGAGCTTTATATATATTAAGGATTAGTACGGGAGTTAATATTTCACCCCCTATCACGTATTTATCAATCGACGCGGTAGTGTTGCGGGTTTTTTGTAGCCATTAGTCAGTAGACCGCACTTTTGCGGTTGATGCGTATTTTACGAATCAAAATTTGATATTGTGACAAGGTGTCATTTTTGTTATCGTTTTAACATCCGTAGAACATATGATGGTCCGTCGATATGGGCTTGCGTGCGAAAATTTAGAGAAACAGGATCAGTCGGTAATCCTTTGACCTGAACATTCAACTTCTGTTTCGACGGAAAATATAAAAACGCGTGAGATATAAAATTTTGCGAAATTCCAGCAAAGCCCGGAAGATTGCAGCATCTACTGGGATCACAAAATTTTGCGAATATGATTAAAGTTCCATCCATATAAGTTGCTAATCGTCCAGCAATTAAAAGAAGATGATTACATATGAAGAGAGAACTATGCTCGAACGGTTTTGTACGCACGCGCGATTAGTAAAACCATAGAAGAGGATATATCAATAAACATCATCAGTCTGGATTAGTTAGGCTCCTGATGAGGACTTCTTGTGAAGTCGAAACACGTGTCGAGTGACATAACTTTTGTGGTTAAGGTGCAATTTTAGTTTAAGTGATAATATGTTATTCGAATAAGAATAACCCCTTTATAACGCGAAAACCACAACCATTTGTTTTTTGGATATTAAAATGAAAACAAAAATTACGCCTTGCCACAATAATGAAATTTCGTTCACAAAATACACCTCAACCGCAAAAGCGCGCTCCACTGACTTATGGCTACAAAAAAAACCGTGTCGATTGATACCCCGTTCTCCCCACTCCCGCTACTTAATTCATAACAATTTCTATCCAAACTATAAAATCTGCTGGGAGACACGTGTGTGGCAGACACCTTGTAATTGTATGTGCTCTTTTTAAATTTGACGTACACTCACCGCTCTATACAACGACGGCATCAGTAATTCAACCGCTCTATATAACGACACGATGTCGCACTTTTAACTGTGCGAACTTTAACGTCAGTGGATGAATTTAAAATTCGCACTAAGAAAATGTTGCTATGTAAAACGGTGGTCCAGTCGTTATATGGAGCGGCCGTTAAATAGAAGGTCGTTATATGGAACGGTGAGTGTATTGCAAATTTCAACTCATATTTTAATTTTAATTTCAAACAGTACCGTAGTTAGTTGCAAAGGAACTTGACACTTCCATTAATACAATTAAAAATATTAATGGGGTGTGCATTTCATGGTCAATCCATATTATATTTAATTTATCTTTAATTTATTAGAATTGTCACAAACACATGTATAAAATCCATTATCATTGACATATACTGAGTGGAGATGCCATTGTAAAACCATGGCACGTTTCCAATTTCGATGGTCAGTATTACTGAAAAGTTTTACTATTAAGTTAGATTTTATTCGCTATTAACGTCTTCACCAAATGGACATAATACTGAATTTATGTACAATCTTTGCTTTCGGACCTTACTGGCTTTAAATATTCTTATATATTGTATATCTATAAAATGTTAGAACCAATAGGTTGGTGTTATATTCGAATTGCTCATTTTTAGGGTTCCGTAGAAAACTAGGAACCCTTAAGTCTTGGCATTTTAGGACGCCGCGCCGACCGCGCTGGCCGCTTCGACCGCCAGACACGCAATACTGATGTGTGTTTTTTTAACCTTGAAAATAATATACACACATCAGTATTGCGTGTCTGGTGGCCGAAGCGGCCAGCGCGGTCGGCGCGGCGTCCTAAAATGCCAAGACTTTATAGTTTCTCCACGTCCGTCTTCAAAAATTTTGAGATAATAAGATGAAATTTGGTATACGGTCGTAGATTAATGACCCAAAAACAGAATATTATATTTATAAATATAATATATAATATATAATATAATAGTTATATTTATAAATATAATAATAATATAAATTTATAATTATATTATATTATAATATTATTTTTGTAAAAAAATAATATTAGGCCCCCTTTTCATAAAATGAAAAGTGTTTTCAAAAAAAAATTTCACCTACCCCATTGAGTGGGGTGTCATTAGAAAGGTCTCCTAAAATGCAACAAAAAATGTATTAAAACTTTTTGATTTTAACCCTTTAATCACGATGTATTTGCTCTCCAAAGTCGTTAAAAAAGCGTCCCCCTCTCTATTTTCTAAACTATCAAAAAAATCTGAAAAAATTCCAGAATGTAGCTTATAATTAGTACTTTCACCGAAAATTATAACGAATATTGTCAAAAATATTTTGGACCCCCCTTCTAAAGACTGAAAAGTGAACTCTCATTTTTTTTCCACTTACCCCATTGTCATTTAATAGATCTCTTAAAATGCAATAAAAAAATGTCAGATAACTTTTTGATTTCAACCCTTCAGTCACGAAATATTTGCTTTTTAATGTCGCTGTCAGAGCGTCCCCCCCTCTATTTTTTAACTATCGATTCAAAAAAATCTGAAAAATCAGAATGTAGCTTTTAATTAGTACTTTCACTGAAAATTATAACTAACATTGTCAAATTTTCTTCCATCGATATGAAAATTTAGACATCCTATATGTCAAACGAAGCACTTATGAAATGACTTCGGTGTTTGTCCGTTTATCCGTCTATCTTATCTGAAACTATTCGAAATAGAAATTTTAAATTTAAAACTGGCCTAATTATAGACGTGAAGTATAAAAACTTAAATTTTTACTCTGGGGGTTATGAATAATGGGAAAATCAACTTTTTCTAGGGCTTCGTTATGGGGTGTCAAATAAAAGCTTATTGAAGCAAAAATTCAAAAATATATACAGGGTGTCCCATTTTAATCTATCACCCCCCTATTTTTTTTATCTATCAATTAAATCAAAAAATGTTTGGAATAAAAGTTGTTTGGTTTTGAGGGGGACCCAATATGGCGTTATTAATTTTTTATTTTTTGGACGTTTTCATGGTCAAAAAGAGCCAACATCTTTTTTTCAAATAGAAACCTATATTTTTCATTACGGTATCTTATTGTTTGGAAAAAAACAAACAGCTTTTGTTTCAAATAATTTTTTGTATGACTTCATTTTTTTTTAATATTTAACAAAATAATTTTAGATTTCAGATTTTCACTTATTTTTTACTCGAAACCCATTAACTTTAGAGGAAAAGTGTAAAATACAAAAAAGGTTTATTCTAATCTGATATAACTAGGAAAATTATATCAGGATTTTTTTTAAACTTTTGCTCTTCAAAATATTAAAGCAAAAAAAAAAAAATTGAAAAAAATCTGAAATCATTTTTCTAGTTATATCAGATTATAATAAACTTTTTTTGTATTTTACACTTTTCCTCTAAAGTTAATGGGTTTCGAGTAAAAAATTAGTGAAAATCTGAAATCTAAAATTATTTTGTTAAATATTTAAAAAAATGAAGTCATACAAAAAATTATTTGAAACAAAAGCTGTTTGTTTTTTTCCAAACAATAAGATATCGTAATGAAAAATACAGGATGTCCCATTTTAATCTATCACCCCCCTAATTTTTTTTATCTGTCAATTAAATCAAAAAATGTTTCGACTAAAAGTTGTTTGGTTTTGAGGGGGACCCAATATGGCGTTATTAATTTTTGATTTTTTGGATGTCTTCATGGTCAAATAGAGCCAATATTTTTTTTTCAAATAGAAACCTATATTTTTCATTACGGTATCTTATTGTTTGGAAAAAAACAAACAGCTTTTGTTTCAAATAATTTTTTGTATGACTTCATTTTTTTTTAATATTTAACAAAATAATTTTAGATTTCAGATTTTCACTTATTTTTTACTCGAAACCCATTAACTTTAGAGGAAAAATGTAAAATACAAAAAAGGTTTATTCTAATCTGATATAACTAGGAAAATTATATCAGGATTTTTTTTAAACTTTTGCTCTTCAAAATATTAAAGCAAAAAAAAAAAAAATTGAAAAAAATCTGAAATCATTTTTCTAGTTATATCAGATAAGAATAAACATTTTTTGTATTTTACATTTTTCCTCTAAAGTTAATGGGTTTCAAGTAAAAAATTAGTGAAAACCTGAAATCTAAAATTATTTTGTTAAATATTAAAAAAAAATGAAGTCATACAAAAAATTATTTGAAACAAAAGCTGTTTGTTTTTTTCCAAACAATAAGATACCGTAATGAAAAATATAGGTTTCCATTTGAAAAAAAAATGTTGGCTCTATTTGACCATGAAGACGTCCAAAAAATCAAAAATTAATAACGCCATATTGGGTCCCCCTCAAAACCAAACAACTTTTATTCGAAACATTTTTTGATTTAATTGATAGATAAAAAAATTTAGGGGGGTGATAGATTAAAATGGGACACCCTGTATAGGTTTCCATTTGAAAAAAAAATGTTGGCTCTATTTGACCATGAAAACGTCCAAAAAATAAAAAAATTAATAACGCCATATTGGGTCCCCCTCAAAACCAAACAACTTTTATTCGAAACATTTTTTTATTTAATTGATAGATAAAAAAATAGGGGGGTGATAGATTAAAATGGGTAATCCTGTATGTTGGATTTTTTTTAAATATTTTTCAGGAAAAAAATGCTTTAAAAATGCAAATTGATAACACAAAAACAGAAATGATGAGATTTTTGAAAGACAAATTATTTTGAACCTCCTTCTCATAGACTGAAAAGTATATTCAATTTTTTTTCACATTCCTCATTGAGTGTCTCTAGATACATAGGTCTCCAAAATGCAACAAAAAAAATTTACAATGGCCTTTTGATTTTAACCTTTCAATAATTTGCTTTTCAAAGTAGTCAGAGCATATCCCTTCTATTTTCTAAAATATTGATTTTTTTTAATAATTTTTATGTCTTTGGAACCGAATGGTGCCTTTAGACTTTAGACAGTAAATCAACGCTTTTGGTAATATTAATTAATAAACAAATAATTTTATCCGGGTTTTGCTTATGACAACTGATAATATTATATTTATCCTTTAAAATGAAATTTTATTGATTGTACGATTTTATGTTCACTTGAATACACTAGTACATAATACGATTTTGTTATATCTGCATGTAATATACTCCATTTTGTCTAGCCTGTACTCTGTACTCTTATTTGTAAAAATATCACATTTTCAAACTAGTATATCTTGTTGAAAAAATAAAACATATAGTGAACAGTAAAAGTTCATTTCAATGGAAAAATAGAGCTAGTTCGTGGATAAAAACATTAGAAAAAATTGTCTGATCGGTAATCTATTCATAAATGTGTTCAAAATCGTTATTCTTGGCATTTTTAAGTTGGCAAATCTCAATAACTTAACCTAATTGAGAGATTTGAGGATTGCCAAAAACCTGTAGGATCATTTATCAAAACAAAAGTTTTTTTTTGCTATTCAGTGTAATTTAATAAAGGTGAACTCCAGACAAAATACTTTGGATTTCAAAATCTAAAAAGAGCAAACCATTTAATTAAAATATTAACAGTACAAATTAAATTTCATAAATTATATATACTTAAATATCTATAAAAATTAAAACAACACGGGTGAAGCCTCTAGTATTGTTATATGAATTTCATTTAAAAGTAAATATAAAAACTATTCTATTTGAAGCGAACAATTTGTAAATGTTAACCCCAAAATCTCAAGAATCTGTTTGTAGAGATAAGAGACCATTGTCTTTTAACTTATGCTGCCCTCATTACTACCGTCACTGACAGGCAAGATAACTGACTCTTAGCGGTTAATATAATTTTATAAAACGGTATGTTGATAAGGCCATTTAGCGGATAATCTCTTAGATTATATTTAAATATTCATAACAAAAGGTTTCAGAGAGTATTTTTCAAAGAAAAGTGTTGATAAACTTATTTAAATTAATTTATTTATATAATCTCTTTTAACGTATACCGGGTGTCCCAGATAACTTTTCCAGCATGGGGATCTCAGTATCTATAAGATATACAATATACAGGTTTGGTTAAATGAGATGAATTATTTGTATAAAGGGGGTGAGTATTATTACACAAAAAAATATTCATAATTATATGTGGTTTAGACGGTATACTCAAAAAACTGAAAATTCGGAATTTCTTTAAATGGCTATAACTTTTTTGTTAAAGTAGATAGGTACTTTTTGTTTGCGGTTTCTTAAAGCACTTTTTTATGGAGAATTGATTGGTGTATTTAGAATTTTTATATCACTTTTAGTTTCCGAGTTATGAGCTCTAACTTTAGTTTTTCTTATGGGCCACTAAGTTGGCTATGGCATATTATCGAAAAAAAGTCGAAATACTAAATATCAGTGATATTTATGAAGTATTTTATTACTTACGTTTAAGTGAGCCATGCAAAACAAAAATTGTAAACAAAAATCACAATAACAACAATCAAAATAACAAATTTATATTTGAAACAATGAACTATTTGAAAAAAATATATTATAATTTTTTTTTCGATAATAAATATGGCAAGTGACACATCGTTGTAAAGTAGAGTAAAAAACACGTTCAAATATGCCATAGCCAACTTAGCGGCCTATAAGAAAAACTGAAGTTAGGGCTTGTATCTCGGAAACTAAAAGTGATATAAAAAATCTAAATACACCAATCAATTCTACACAAAAAAGTGTTTAAGGAAACCGCAAACAAAAAGCACCTATCTACTTTAACAAAAAAGTTATAGCCATTTAAAGAAATTCCGAATTTTCAGTTTTTTGGGTATACCGCCTAAACCACATAGAATTATGAATATTTTTTGGTGTAATAATACTCACCCCTTTCATACATATAATTCATCTCATTTAACCAAGTCTGTATCTCTTATAGATACTGTGATCCCCGTGCTGGAAAAGTTATCTGGGACACCCGGTATACTTGGAACCTGAAAAAAAACAAGGCGCAGATTGATAATTATCTTGATAAAAAAATTGTACTACGAAATTAATAATGTAACTGAGCTATTATGGGATTTTCCCGACCGTGTACGTATGAAACATTGTAGGGAATTGCTTTTTTCATAGTTTTTATTATGACAGCTCTTGTTATTAAGGAGTTACATATCACATACCTCCAGCACTGATGAAAATTAATACTTTTAAAGTTGTATTTTAGAGAGTATATTATTAAAAATAAGACAAAATATTAATTAGAAATAATTTATTGGTCATTTAATAGTAAGAAAAAATTGTTAACAATTTTTTTATCAAAAATTATATGTGTCAATTGAAATTTTTTAGGCCACTGTTGAGAACGTTGCTTCAAGGTCTGTATGATTTCTTTGGTATAGGTCATAGGTCAATGGATCTGAAAAATTCAAAAAGATTCCTGTAATGATTTAAAAAAAAAAATTTCATATCACATGCATAGAAACAACTAGTTTTGAACCCAGTTTTGACAGTAGAAACAAGACAATTTCAGACCAATGCGATTGTACCGAGCAGAAACAAATAAACAACGTTGTTTCTGCCCCAGGGCAGAAACAACGTTATTCCTGACTAGCAAATTCATTAATTTTAAATCTGTCAGAATCGAATTTGTAATAAACAAAAGCGGATCTTATTTCTGAATTATTTTATTATTAAAATAGTATAAGATATTACTGCGCTATTTGTCTGAAATAGTCTTACTTCGACTGGCTACAGAAATCAAAACTCGTTGTTTCAATGCATGTGATATGAAAAATAGCTGTGTAGCACGGGCTGAAACAAGACGATTTCTGACCAGTCCGATGAGTCAACTCTCGCCCTAGTCAGAAATCGTCTTGTTTCAACCCTTGCTACACAATATACTATTTTATTATGACATTTATTATGACATTTTGAACATCAAAATGTTTTTTCTTATATGGTTCATAAAAAATGTAAGATATGAAATATAAATATCTGCCATGGGCGTCACGGGCATTCTTATACGTATTACTGACAGTGAACAGTGTACGTGATTCTTATTTTATTAAAACATATTTCTGACAAACTAATAAAATATTGAATAAAATGGGTCATAAACTATAGATCATAATATTCTCTACACTCTACATAATGTAATATTATGTGTCAAATGAAGTTTTTTGAACATATGTACCTAATTAACAAACCGGAAATTTTTGAATTATCGAATTATTTTTGAAATAAAAATAAATGTTTTCCATAAATAATGTTATTAGTATGTAATTATCTATAATTTATTCTTCATACATTTCTTTCCAACATTTATGATTTAACCAGAAAGAACTTTTTAAAATAATTATTTAGAATCACCCACACTGGTTTACTATCATTGTTACGTATAAGAAAGTCATATGACAACTATGACAAATACGCACTATGTTCAATCTCAGTAATACATATGAGAAAGTTCTATGACATTTATGACAGATATTTTTTCTTTATCATGAACGATTTAAATTATTATTTAATTTTTTTTTTTAATTTGCTTTTAGAATACATTATAGTAATACAGTAGAACTTCATTATTGTCCGCGAGTCGGGGCTACCATTCCTCAATACTTGCCCCTTGTATTCCCACTCTGAGTTTTTCCCCTCACGCGCATATAGTACATACGAATACATATGCGCGTTTACATACGCAGACTTTGACAGGAGTTTTTTTTTAATTATGTGATTATTATGCGGTGTTTAGACCGAAAAAAAAAACAAAACAGAAACACGGTGCTTTTTTTACGAAAAAGCAATAAACCCTATACATTTTTAAATATGAAGTATTTTAAAGACACGATGTTTTTGTTGTGTTTTTCGTGTAAAGCATTACGCAGATTACAAATGTTCACTTCTGTATTAAGAATAGAACGCGCAGGTGTGGGCGCGGCAAATATTATTATTTTTGGTCGACAAAAAGTCAGGAGGTGGTGATAAATTGGACAGTAATGATGTCAGAGGTTGGACAATAACGATGACCGGATAGTAGCGATGAGGACAATAATGAGGTTCTACTGTAAGATTTGATTTAACAAGTGTACCAAGTCTTATTAAAATTGGTGAGATAATACTCACTTTTCAGACGATAATAGGTACAAAATTTCGAATATTTCGGAAACCCCTAATCCGATTAGCACTAAAATCAATAGGTCTGGAGTACTCACTGAGGCAAACATTTTCCCTAAAAATAATTCAAATCTGTGCATATCTACAGTAGTTATCGTACACGGAAGAAAATTCTACATCCAGACACACACACAGACACACGCACAGCCGCCATGCGGAAATTAACTTTTCTTTACGTTTTGAAGTTAGTACAATCAGAATCTGGTTTTTTTTCGGACATGATTTTTTGACGGTATTACAATACTTCCATTTCTTCGAACATGGAAGTAAAATGAATGAGGGTCAGTGACGTAACCATATGAGATTTTAATGAAACATTCAGAAGTTTTTTGTTTCACCTTCAACGGAAGTGTATATTTAAAATATTTAAAATAAATGTTACATTGGGAATATATTTTTATACTTATTTATTCTTGAAACAATTTATATATGATAAACAAATTGTTAATTTATTTAAATTTTTCACAAACATTTTAACGAAAGCTAAATTCCGAAAAATAATTTTGGTTGAATTTAACTTTTTTTAAAAATACATGAAAACAGAGCTTTGGAGCGGAGCCTGGAGCTAGATTTTTGCCCAGAGCTGGAGCGGAATTCAACAAAACTGCTAATATTGAATCATTTTTAAATTTTTATTAACTGAATTTAAAAAAGTTAATTTTTTTATGAATTTGATTAAAGAGGAAAACACCATAGAAAAATAACAGAGAGATTTCGATTGCATTTTGAAAATAACAGAACATTTATATTTAAAAAATCTTTGGAAAATTTCAAGGCCATTAGAAGAATAGTTTAAGAGATATTAAATAAACAAATTAACATGTATTCTTATGTATAATACATACAGGGTGGGGCATTTAAAGTGTTACAGATTTTTATCTCAGAGCCACCGCATATTTGAAAAAAATGTTCAAATCAAAAAATGTATGGTTGTGAGGGGGTAATCGAACAGTAATATTTATTTATTATTTTAGTGTGGCCTTCAAGGTTATTTGAAGGTCAACATCATTTTTTTAAATAGGAACCTATAGTTTTTATTTAATAATCTTATTCTACGTGAATAAACACGAATATTTCATTGAAAAAATTTTTTTGGACAACCTAAAATTTCCAAGATATCTAACAAAATACATTCAAAATTTTGGACTTTCAAGAATTTTTTACTCAGAATCCATAAATTTTAGAAAAAAAAGTAAAAATAAAAAAAATGTTTATTTTGGTCTAATAATGCCCGGTATTATAAAGAAATTGCATGCAAGCAATTTGTTTCCATGCAAAGCAAACGCTATCTACTAGGAGTCAAATTGTCTTGATATTTTAAAACTACAATCTGTGATTGGTTGTCATTTACATTTGACTCCTAGTAGATAGCGTTTGCAAATCGCAAATTTCCATGGAAACAAATTTGCTTGCATGCAATTTCTTTATAATACCGGGCCAAGGTTATTAAACTATATGTTTAGTAACCTTGATACCGGGCATAAATCTTGGAAAATTGTTTTAAAAATATTAAAGCTGTTTCTATTTATTTTATTTCAGCAAAAAAAAAATAAAAATACGAAATGTTAAAAAAATTCTAGAAAAATTCTTCAAGTTTTATTAGAACGAAATAAACATTTTTTGTATTTTGTATTTTTTTTTCTAAAATTGATGATTTCTGAGTAAAAAATTATTGAATTTGCAAATTCTCAAAATTATTTTGTTAGATATCATGTAATGCTTAAGTTATTCAAAAAAAAATTTTCAATGAAAGATTCGTGTTTTTTACGTAGAATAAGATTATTAAATAAAAACTATAGGTTCCTATTTAAAAAAATGATGCTGACCTTCAAATATCCTTGAAGGCCACACTAAAATAATAAATAAATATTACTGTTCGATTACCTCCTCACAACCATACATTTTTTGATTTGAACATTTTTTTTCAAATATGCGGTGGCTCTGAGATAAAAATCTGTAACACTTTAAATGCCCCACCCTGTATAATTTCGAGACATGACAGGACTTTTCAGTGATGTAACAGAGGAAATTTGATTAAAGTTTTAGCCATAAGACGGGTGTTCCTCCCCTCTGTTCCTTTGACCAATCAAATTCATTCACCCCTCTTGCAGCCATGGGAATACTAGAGAGAGGAGTGGGGTGAATGAATTTGATTGGTCAAAGGAACAGAGGGGAGGAACACCTATGCACGAAAGACAGCCTAGTCCCGTCGTCCGTTTCTCGACATATCCCTCAACTCGACTGTATTCTCCTTCTTAACCTTGGATGGGTAGACGTCAAATTTAAGCCGAAAAGAGTAGACGTTCGTAAAATTGACTACTACTATATAATTTTTGGTTTTCTAATAAATTTATGACAAAAAAAGTTTTGCTTTTAAAATCTTTTGATTTATGTATTTACAAAAATACCGAAATACGAAAGATTAAAATATAAGCTTAGTAATATAAGTTTACAGCGAATCGACAAACGAAAGAAAGTATCATTGGATCAAGCATTGAGACGAATGAGATCTTTTTCACATTCACAGCATATCCTTTTACGTACATTTCGACTAAAATTTACGTAAAAGAGTAGACCTTCGTGAAAGATACGACGTGACTTGTCGATCTATGGCTTTCTCTAGAAAAATAGCTAACACTGGCAGAGGTTGAAGACGAACTATTAAACAAGGCATATCTTCCCGCTCGGCTCACCACCCCGTCTTGATTTCCCTGTAGAGTGCGTTATGTAAATGTAGTCGTAATTATTACGAACGTCTACCCGTCCAGGGTTAAATACTTCATGGTTTTAGCATACATTCTTTATTCATTTACAAAGATATCTGTAAATTTTTCAGAATGATAAGGTTATGTTAAAAATTATATGAGTGTGAAAAAATGAGCGAGGGTGCATCTATGTATGTGATTTCTCATACTCCAGAAAGAGAAAGAGACTCATCTTGCCTTCCTCTATGCTTATCCACAGGCGCTTTCTCCGTACTGTGCCCCGCATCACCAACCCAGCAAACTATGATGTCGACCTCTCTAAAATAAATACCAAAAAACCAACACTTTGCACTTAATTTGGACCTGTCATATTTGAAAATTACATCTTTTTGATGTATTTATTGTGATTTTCTATATTTTACCTAACCGACTTCTTTAAGCTCAAATAGTATTGATATATTTAATATGACTTTTGTGATTTTCTGTAATTTAAAACGATTAAATATTCGGCTTATGCATTAAAAAATAAATAAAAAAGAATTAAAATTTATGTTCACGTGTATAATGTGGATACCTACTACCAATAAAATTTTAAGTGTAAAGAATTAAAATTTATGTTCGATGTACACAGAACAGTGTACATAGTGAAATTAAAATAACCCTTTATTAAAAAACTTTAAAAACTTCCATGAGTCCCACGAGACTTTCATATACGTCATATAGATACTGAACAGTGATCATGTTTCTTATATATCTAAGTAATTCAATATAAAACAAATCTTGAGTTTTACAAATAAAACCTTTTTGTTAGTGATATAACTGCCGCAGCCGAATTGTAAATTTAGCCGCTTTATAAAGCGGCTAGCCGTTTTGTAGAAAATGTATGTTCTAATAATATACCTACACGTTAACTGTTTTTGATCAGGGCAATCTTTTGGGATGAAATAAGCAGGTTAGTATCTCTGTTAGGTTAAAAACGGGAATTCAATCTCTGCCGTGGTTAGGACAATCTAGTGGGGCAATAGGGGATTAATATAATATAAAAACGGGGATCCAATTCCCGCTGCAATGAACTGTTTTTTAATAATTCTGTTAAATAAAATAAACGTTAAAATTCCTACAGTTCGTTGCAGCGGATATTGAATCTCCGTTTTTATACTATATTAATCCCCTTTCGCCTCAATAGATTGCCCTAACCAAGGTGGAGATTGAATTCCCGCTTTTAAACTAAACTATTCTACAAAATGGTTAGCCGTTTTATTAAGCGACTAAATTTACAATCCGGCTGCGACATATCCACCAACAAATTTTACAATAATTAAATAGTAGCGTCACCTTTGAATCAAAGGAATGAAATCATATATGTAAAATATCGGTATGGAGAACCATACATGACTTCCATGTTCTATAATATCTTTTACAATAGATAATTGTTAATATAAAACTCACCTTTCTATTATAAATATTAGTTTTCTAATAGTCAGTTGTATAATACACATTTTTGTAGAATAATTATTATCTGACATTTGAAATTTACTGCGTTTGTATCCATGGCAACATGAATTTATTAGTATTTAAAATTAAAATTTTTAAGATGATTTTCACCCCTTCAGTAGCTATTTCGGTACGATTATGAATTAAGTGCCCCTTAGATTGTATTGAACTACAAGTGTACCAAGTCTTATCAAAATTGGTGAGATACTAATCACTTTTCAGACGATAATTGGTACAAAATTGCGAATATTTCGGAAACCCCTAATCCGATTAGCACCAAAATCAATAGGTCTGGAGTACTCACTGAGACAAACATTTTCCCCAAATATAATTCAAATCGGTGCATATTTACAATAGTTATCGTACACGGAAGAAAATTCTACATCCAGACAGACACACAGACACACGCACAGCCGCCATGCGGAAATTAACTTTTTTTTGCGTTTTGAAGTTAGTACAATCAGAATCTGCTCTTATCTCGGATATGATTTTTTGACGGTATTACAATACTTCCATTTCTTCGAACATGGAAGTAAAATTAACTGAACAATAGTGACTAAATATGAATGTAAAAAGTACTGGGTCCCCCTAAAGCCCCTTCTTCCACACCGATTCTAGTGCCACTCTACTCCTGAATGAAAGAACAATTTCATTAATTCGGAATTATAATTATCAAACATTAGTATATCACAAGCTCTATACGGGTGAAGGGTTTGCGTAAAATACATCAATTCCAAGTCGTAAGACACATTTCGTAGTCTTGACAATAATGCCTCATGACCCCGTCCCCTCCTCTTGTCCTTTTCATTGATGGGGAGCTCGATTGTTGTGAAGTGTGCCAATTTATTATTTTAAGCCCTACGAATAAAAGCAATTTAAAATAATATCTTGGAAATTTATTCGATACAAATTCCTTTTTACCCGAAAACTTTCAGCATAAACAAGCGTACACATTATAAACAGATGCGCAACATTCTTGAGAATTTTAAGCATAAAATTTCACTCTTGAATCTCTTTTCGTTTTTGAATTACAACAGCGTCTACACATAAACATACTTTCAGATTTATAAATAACTAGCGGAATCCCGCGGCTTCGCTCGCGTAAACTTCGAAACTAATTAGAATCCTCCATACGTGATAGGGGATGACATATTACATTTTTTTTGATTTTTATTCATTACCTATAATAAAACCTAAAGATCTTAGTTAAAAATTGTAAAAAAACCTACCCTCGCCAATTGGGGTTGAATATAGAATTTTTTATTGCAGATTATTTTGCCCGATTCCACAATTATAATTTAAGCAGCTATGCAGATAAACATCAAAAACACAGACCCTATCTACCCCCGTCATTAGGGGTTGAATGTCGAAATTTTTATTTTAATAGATGATAATTTTGCACGAATTTACCTTCATAACTAAAGCAGGTAAGCAGATAAACATATCTAAATCCACCCTCGTCCCCGTTCCATGCTATTAGGGCTTGAATATCGAACTTTCTTTTTTAATTAAATATTAATTTGTACGAATTTACTTTAATATTATGAACTATGAACATTTATGAAGATAAATATATCAAAATTTTACCCCCCTCCCCCCATTCCCATAGGGTTTGAATTTTCATTACTGATATTTGTCTTGTACTTACATATACAGGCTCCTCCAATAGTGCGTCCGGCATTGTTTTACGCCCAAACTATTGAAGATAGAGTTTTAGGATAAAAAATTTATTATATATATTGACCCTAAAGAATTTCAGGAAAATATTTTCAACCCCCTAAAACTGCTCCTTGGGGGGTAGTTTGAGGGGTACATGCCCGTTTCTCAGCAAAATCAAATGGAAAGGTATATCAAAAAGTACATATTTGTAAAGATCATAAAAAAATAAGAAACTTTTATAAAACAAAATTTTTTATACTTTCAATTGTTTAAAAAATATGGCGACTTGTTCGCAAATTTTAGGGTTTTACTAAAAGTGCTCTAGTTTCGCTAAATATTAATGGAATTTAATTATTTTTTTAAATTCAGAAAGAAGAAATAATGAACTTTGTAAAGATGTATGATTATTTGAGATTTTAATAGTTTTAAGTGTCATACTCGACATATCAAAAATTGAAAAGTTCAATTAGGGATAATTCAAAATTTTTAAATACAATGGTATATCAATTAGTACTTTTTCTTAAAGAAGATATGTAAATAAACAACTTTTGATAAAAAAATTTAAAATTAAAAATTTTAATTTTCAGTTTTCAAATTTTCAAATTATAATTTTAAATTTTAAATTTTCTTAACAAAAGTTGTTTATTTACATACCCTTTTTAAGAAAAAGTACTAATTGATATACCGTTGTATTTGAAAATTTCGAATTATCCCTAGTTGAACTTTTGAATTTTTGGTATATCGCGTATGACACTTTAAACTATCAAAATCACAAATAGTCATACATCTTTACAAAGTTCATTATTTCTACTTTCTAAATTTGAAAAAATAATAAAATTCCATTAATATTTAGCGAAATTAGAGCACTTTTAGTAAAACCCTAAAATTTGCGAACAAGTCACCATATTTTTTAAACAATTGAAAGTATGAAAATTTTGTTTTATAAAAGTTTCTTATTTTTTTATGATCTTTACAAATATGTACTTTTTGATATACCATTCCATTTGATTTTGCTGAGAAACGGGCATGTACCCCTCAAACTACCCCCCAAGGAGCGGTTTTAGGGGGTTGAAAATATTTTCCTGAAATTCTTTAGGGTCAATATATATAATAAATTTTTTATCCTAAAACTCTATCTTCAATAGTTTGGGCGTAAAACAATGCCGGACGCACTATTGGAGGACCCTGTATACCGGGTGGATCATTTTAATGTTTATTGGAGAATAACTCGACCGGTAAGTGATATAATAAAAAAGTTTTCAGATAAAAGTTGTACGGTTTAGAGGGGGACATAGACGTACTTGGATGAAATTTTTTTAGGTGGTGTTTTCAAAGTGGTATAAAGGTCAACATCATTTTTTTAACAGGAACCTATAATTTTTATCAAGTAATTTTATTTAACGTGAATAGACACGAATCTTTCATTGATAATTTTTTTTTAACAACTTAACCTTTCCAAGATATCTAACAAAATAATTCGAGATTTTGAACTTTCAGTATTTTTTTTACTCAGAAACCATAAATTTTCGAGAAAAAGTACAAGAAACAAAAAATGTTTATTTTGATCTAATAAAACTAAGGAATTATTTTTAAAATTTTAAAACTTCTTTAATTTATTTTATTTGCAAAGAAGAAAAACAATGTTAAAAATTTTTAGAATAATTTTAAAAAGAATTCTTAATGTTTTATTATACCAAAATAAACATTTTTTGTATTTTATGCTTTTTCTCTAAACTTGATGGTTTCTGAGTTAAAAAATATTGAATGTTCAAAATCTCGAATTATTTTGTTAGATATCTTGGAAAGGTTAAGTTGTTTAAAAAAAAGTTATCAATGAAAGATTTGTGTCTCTTCACGTTAAATAAAATTACTTGATAAAAACTATAGGTTCCTATTTAAAAAAATTATGTTGACCTTCATACCACCTTGAAAACACCACCTAAAAAAATTTCATCCAAGTACGTCTATGTCCCCCTCCAAACCGTACAACTTTTACCTGAAAACTTTTTTATTATTTCACTTACCGGTCGAGTTATTCTCCATTAAACGTTAAAATGGTATATGTGCCATGTTTCATTCGGTGAATACAAACAAAAATATCGTACAAATTTTTCAACCCCCTTGCAACACCGTAGGAGTTAAATTTTGAGAAATGCTGAAATAATTGTTTCATTATTTGTATTGTAGAGTATGTATGATAAGTTTCAATTAAATGCGAACAAAAAAAAAAAAAATTATATAAACTTTGACACCCCGTTTTAACTCCGTATTTCAATAAATCCTTTCTTAGTGGGTGCTTACATCATAAAAGGAAGGCACCTACGAACTTTTACGTTTCTAGGTCCAGGGGTTTGGGCTGTACGTTGATATATGAGTGAGTGAGTGAGTGGTTAAGGACAAACTCTTTTATAGATATAGATGTTAAATATTAGGTACCTATAAACAAAACTTTACAAGTACCTTGTATGGGTTGTTTAGAGATACTCATAGAAATAGTTCTGGCAGTCAGAATCAATATCTTTTAACATAAGATAGAAAGAATCGGGCATCAGTTATAATTATTGGAATTGGACTTATTATACATTATACATATCGTCACCTCGGAGCAAGAGTGGCACAACTAAAAAAATATTGAATTTGTACTAAACTTATTAGAAGCATAGTAAGATGGTATCTATAGATTTTTATGCAACAGTGTCACAACTGTTAATTCTATGTGTAGCCACCAGACAGCAGATTTTTTTATGAAAAACTTTAAGGACTTTAAAGGGTGGAAGGATAATAAACATAGGTAAAATTTGCTCAAACTTTAGTAGGTACTATTAAACGTGTAAAAGTTGGATTCACTAGCGCTTTTCTAAATCTTCTATATCTATAAAAGAGTTTGTCCTTAATCACTCACTCATATATCACCGTACAGCCAAAACCCCTGGACCTAGAAACGTGAAATTTCGTAGGTGCCTTCCTTTAATGATGTAAGCACCCACTAAGAAAGGATTTGTAGAAATTCAACCCCTACGGGGTTAAAACAGAGTATCAAAGTTTATATAAAAAAAATATTTTTTTTGTTTGCATTTAATTGAAACTTATCGAACATACTCTACAATATAAATAATGAAACAATTATTTCAGCATTTCCCAAAATTTAACCCCTAAGGTGATAGGGGGGTGAAAAAATTTGTAAAATATATTTTTTTGTATACCTACACCGAATGAAACATGGCACATATAGCCATGTAGGTACTCTACAAGACAAATATCAGCTACGAAAATTCAACCTCTATGGAAATGGGGGGGGGGTAAAATTTTGATATATTTTCTTCATAATTGTTCATGATATTAAAGTAAATTCGGACATATTGATATTCAATTAAAAATTAAATTTCGATATTCAAGCCCTAATAGCATGGGACGGGGATGATGATTTAGATATGTTTATCTGCATACCTGCTTTACTTATAAAGGTAAATACAGGCAAAATAGCCATCTATTAAAATAAAAATTTCGACATTCAACCCCTAATGGCGGGGGTAGACAGGGTTTGTATTTGAGATATATTTATCTTCATAGCTACTTACTTTATAATGGTGGAGTCGGGCAAAATAATCTGCAATAAAAAAATTCGATATTCACCCCCTAATGGCGAGGGTAATAAAATTTTATAATTTTCAACTAAGATCCGAGACATTTACGTTTTTCTTATATGTTCTAATTAGTTTCGAAGTTTACGCGAGCAAAGCCGCGGGATTCCGCTAGTCATAAATAAAGTAGTATTCAATTATATATAAGTTTAAAAACGTGATTTCCCAAAACTCAGAATTTTTGAGTTGTGCCACTCTTGTTCCGAGGTGACGATATGTTATTTTCAGGGTTTCGTATCTCAAAAAAAAAACGGAACCCTTAAGGAGTAAGTTATTCTTATAATGGTTTAAATACCCAAAATTATTGTAATAAGGAAATTTCAAAAAAACTTTACCAACTGTTAAGAAAATATTTTTTTTATAATACATGGTGTTAATAAATGGCAGTTGATGAAAATAGATCATTAAAAACATAAAAAATGATAAAAATCTATTTAAAGAAAACGGCTAACGTACATGATAGGGTTCCGTAGTCATTCTCATTACGATTTAAAAAGAAAATTTTTTCAACAGTTTTCATAAAATATTTTTGCTACAGTGTTCGTTATAATTTTCACTGAAAGTACTAATAAATAAAACGGGCAAGTGCTTGTTGGGCACGCACATGATAGGGTTCCGTAGTCATTCTCACTACGATTTATAAAAAAAGAGTTTTTACAAAATTTTCGTGACCGAAGGGTTAAAATCAACAAGTCATTTGGCTTTTATTATTTCATTTTACGAGACCTATCAAATGACACCCCACTCAATGGGGTAAATGAAAAAAATGTGACTTCACTTTTCAATCTATGATAGGGGGGCCCAAAATATTTTTGACAATGTTCGTTATAATTTTCAGTGAAAGTACTAATTAAAAGCTACATTCTGAATTTTTTTCAGATTTTTTGAATCGATAGTTTAGAAAATAGAGGGGGGGGACGCTCTGACAGCGACATTAAAAAGCAAATATTTCGTGACTGAAGGGTTGAAATCAAAAAGTTATCTAACATTTTTTATTGCATTTTAGGAGACCTATTAAATGACACCCCACTCAATGGGGTAAGTGGGGAAAAAATGAGAGTTCATTTTTCAGTCTATAGAAGGGGGGTCCAAAATATTTTTGACAATGTTCGTTATAATTTTCAGTGAAAGTACTAATTAAAAGCTACATTCTGGATTTTTTCAGATTTTTTAAATTGATAGTTTAGAAAATAGAGGGGGGGGCGCTTTTTTAACGACTTTGGAGAGCAAATACATCGTGATTAAAGGGTTAAAATCAAAAAGTTCTAATACATTTTTTGTTGCATTTTAGGAGACCTTTCTAACGACACCCCACTCAATGGTGTAGGTGAAAAATTTTTTTTGAAAACATTTTTCATTTTATGAAAGGGGGGTCTAAAAAATTTTTATTTTCAAAAATCTTATTTTTCCGGTTTTTGGGTCATCAATCTACGACCATATACCAAATTTCATCTTATTATCTCAAAATTTTTGAAGACGGACGGACGGACGGACATGGAGAAACTATAAGGGTTCCTAGTTTTCTACGGAACCCTAAAAACTACATTATGATTTTTTTTCAATTTTTTTTAATCAATAGTTAATAATAGTTTAGAAAATAAAGGGGGGACGCTCTGATAACGACATTGTATGCCAAATATACCGTGACTAAAGGGTTGAAATCAAAAAGTCATTTGACATTTTTTGTTGCATTTTAGACCTTTCCAAAGTCACCTCAAGCAATGGGGTACGCGAAAAAATTAAAAAAAACGTTTGTACATTTTTCAGTCAATGGAAGAGGCTCTAAAATAATTTTGACAGTATTCGTTATAATTTCCATTGAAAGTACTAACTGAATGCTACATTTTACAATTTTTTCAGATTTTTTTAATTGATAGTTTAGAAATAAGAGGGAGGAGGGCGCTTTGATAGTGATTTTGAAGAGAAAATACATCGTGACTAAAGGGTTAAATTCAAAAGATCTTAAAACATGTTTTGTTGCATTTTAGGAGACCTTTATAAAGACACCCCACTCCCACTCAATGGGTTGAGTAAAAAAAATGAATACACATTTTATTCTATGAAAGAGGGATTTAAAAAATATTAAAAAAAAAACTTTTTATTTCTGTTTTTGGGTCATCAATCTACGTCCACTACCAAATTTCATCTTATTATCTTTGAATTTTTAAAGACAGATAAACTTTAAGGGTTCTTTATTTTCTACGGAACCCTAAAATTTTTTTAAAATGTATTACTTTTAAATATTCATTATTTTTAACTTTTACCTTACGTAAGATTTTTGGCTTTCCCCCCCACTCTATTTGTCTGCAAAGTAAGATAAAAAAAAACCTCAAAACCTTCCTACATAATACTTAATTTTAATTTAATTTATTTTAAAATTTTTTAATTTTATAATTTTTATTTATTTTAATACTAATTATAAATACCGATTTGTAACCATTATGTATGGCAGTTTATAGCGCGTTCGATAAAACAGTATTACCTATACTACAAAAGGTATTTGAACAGAAAGTATTTTTCGGTTCTTGTTAACAAGTTTTTGTTTGGATTCACGGACATGTAAATATTTTAATGACACTTAAAAAACGTTGACAGTCGGTTTCACGTATTTAGCGCAACCGTTAATTTTTTTGGATTAATTGTTCGGACTGCCGATGAATATAAATTACCTATGTAATACGTCAATAAATAAACCATGTTAAGTCCCCTCACTGTTAAGGCATCTTTGCGGTGTGACGCCTAAAATTTTAAACATATTTAAGGATTTTTTTCGTCACAAAATAAAATATAATCTTTTTGTATGTTTTTATTTGTATCTTAAACTATACAAAAAAGTTTTTTGTATTATATTTTATAATACATTGTGATTTTCAGGATCAAAGTGGACGTTTTTCACTTCTTAGCTAGTGGTTACCGAGTTAGAGGGGGGGGGGGATAATGTATATCTTGAAGCTCCCTGCAGGTGTATTTTCTGTAATAAAAAATAAAAAATAATGTCACAATCTACTAATTGAGATTTAATTTTAATACCTGTGTTTGAATATATTTAAACATGTTTTTATTCTACTGCCAAGATAACCCCAGTTTACGGTGATTAATGTCCGGTATTATAAAGGACCTAGCAAATTTGCATGTTAGTAAGCACTAGGTTATTATTTTTGTTATAGTATCTGTGGATTAGTTATGGAATTTAGAGCAGTGATACTTGAACGTATCGCAACACAGTTGGCGACTCTGACCGTATAAAATAATTTTCATATAAGCACCACTTTTTCAATAGCGTTGGTCTTTACATACTACGCTTACGCGAACGTCATCACAAAAAAAGAGAACTGTCATATAAATTTGATACCTCATTTGAGAGTGCTAGCAAGCTAGCAAATTTGCTAGCCCCTTTAGGCCTATTTCCCACATATACGGTTTCATTCGGTTCGGTTCGTTTTCGGTTCGTTTTCGGTCGCTGCCGACAAGTGTGAAACGATGATTCAGTTTGTATTCGGTACCTAATAGAAACCGTACAGAACTGAATACTCCCTCCACACGGACAGATTCCATCAGGTTTCAATTCGTGTCCAGGGAACACAAAGCAATGAACGCGTTCACACATACTCGGTTTAGTTTCGGTTTTAACCTGATAGCGAGTGTTATTTTTTTTTTTAAGTTTTGTCGCGGATTTTCTAATAAAATGAGCGGTTTTCTAGATGCTGATGTGGATCGCCTTCATGCTCTTTAGCTACGGGGAAATAGTGTAGAATGCTCCAAATTCCTGCTGTAAAGTGATGAGAGGGTGCTCGCAATGAATTCTAGTATTCCTCCTTCATTTTTTAATTTTTTGATAGAGAAACAACATGGCAACAACTTGCTTTCTCTCAATGATAACTACTGAGTTTACAGAAAAAAATAAAACCTAATATGAACCGTATGAGAACCGTGTATGTGCGAAAGGGTTTGATTCGTTTTCGGCTGAAACCGAAAACGAACCGAACCGAATGGAACCGCGTATGTGTGAAACAAGGCTTATAATACCGGACATAAGATGTATTTTAACAAAAAAAAAATAGGACAAATGCAAGTTATACTTGCGATGTTTGTGTTCTATGCCATCAGCCCCCCCCCCACATAAATTATTAAAAAATTTGAGACCGTGTAAAAAATGCTGTTCCTTATAACGTGATAAATATATATATATATATATATATATATATATATATATAATATTATTTGTTATTATTTGTCAAAAAACTTAACGAAATAAATTGTTTATAACAATTGAATGCGCTTACTGAAGGGTTATGTACTGCAGTATTAATGTTTGTAATACTGTATTGAGGTTTTACCAATAAATGTAAGCTGCGATGTTGTAATCTTCTTGGTGTTTGTATTGTTTTGGATTAATTCTATTTATAAACGGAGATTTAATTCGTCTGGGAATCTACAATTTACTTTGCTCGCAATACAAAGTATTGTAAATTGATTAAAACTTCTTTGTTAAGTCTTTTTAGAATAAAAAAATATATTAAGTATTTAGTGTTATTGTCACATTTAAACCCTTTAGGAACGACTTTCAGTCACAAATGCAAGAATTATTCAAATGTATTTATGTAGATACGAATTAATAAAATATATAATTTGTAATCAGCCGTTTCTGTTTGAAAGTTAGTAAATAATTAGCGATATAGTAATATCGAAGAAATGGAAGTATTGTAATACCGTCGAAAAATCATGTCCGAAAAAAAACCAGATTCTGATTGTACTTCAAAACGCAAAGAAAAGTTAATTTCCGCATGGCGGCTGTACGTGTGTGTGTCTGGATGTAGAATTTTCTTCCGTGCACGATAACTACTGTAAATATGCACCGATATATATTATTTTTGAAGAAAATGTTTGTCTCAGTGAGTACTCTAAACCTATTGATTTTGGTGCTAATCGGATTAGGGGTTTCCGAAATATTCGAAATTTTGTACCAATTATCGTCTGAAAAGTGAGTAGTATACTCACCAATTTTGATAAAGCTTGGTACACTTGTAGTTCAATCCAATCTAAGGGGCACTTATTTCATAAGCGTGCCGAGAAAGCTACTGAAGAGGTGAAAAACACCCTCAATATTTTAATTTTAAATATTAATAAATTCATGTTGCCATGGAAACAAGCGCAGTTAAATTCAAATTTCAGATAATTTATTATTCTACAAAAATGTGTACATCTGACATAAGAATATTAGAAAACCAATATTTACAATACAAAGGTAAGTTTTATATTAAAAATTATTGTAAAATATATTATAGAACATGGAAGTCATGTATGGTTCTCCATACCGATATTTATATACTATTATGATTAATTAATATTAAAATAAAGTTTTGAAAAATAATTTATGTAAAAATTACACATTTAAATTTCATTAAAATAAATGATATTAATTTTTATTCATATTTAAATAATAAATAAATCAAAATATATTAAATAATAAATAAATCAAATATTTTCAATAACATTGGGTTTCGATCACTTTTAAATAATTGAAGCTCTACATAATATCGAATCCTGATTGATAACATATTTACCAACATTTCAGCGACCATAAACAAATCTGGTTTACTCTCTTAAATTAAATCAGTGAGAATTCTACTGACTCCTTCAGTGAACATAAACCGTCATAAACGTCACTGAAAATCAATGATATCTACCAGTTCTCACTGATCAACCATATTAACAATGATCCATTAATTTGTTCAGTGAATACCAACTGACTCGCTCAATGATTGATTATTATTATTCACTGATAAGCAGTGGACTACTTTTCACTATTTCATAGAGCATAGTAGTCCTTAGTCGCTGATAATCAGAGACTATTCATTGATTAAGTTTAAGAGAATAGAGTAAAAAAATACATTTTCCAAACAGTGTTCCGTAAAATACCATTATTGTATGTTACGGAACACTTATCGCACGAGCTGGATTCGCACTTGACAAATTTTTATCACTAACGAAGTAAAAGTAAAAACTACTAAAATTTCTTTTTCCTGCAATGGTAATATGACGTCGTGCGACCTTTTTGGGGAGGTTTATGAAACCTCTTCTCTATGCTAATAACACGGAAAAAATTACTGTAATTCGGTGTTTACACCTAGAAAACAATGCAGAAACACGGTGTTTTTATGACAAAAAAGCAATAAACCCTATACATTTTTAAATACGAAGTATTTTAAAGACATGATGTTTCTGTTTTGTTTTTTTCGGTGTAAGTACCGCATAAGAATTATTCTTTATTCCGGAGAGTAAGCAAAAACCTATAATCTCTGGAACTGTAAATAAACTACAAACATTACAGCTTAAATTTTTATTGTTACAGTTTCAGAGAGTTAAACATTATAGATTTTCGCTTACTATTCGGGATAGACAGGGAAAAACTATAATTCTTACAGTACCTACATATATTTTTTCTGTCAAGCCACAATCAATATTTGAGTTCAAGGTGGAGATTCTACATTTTAATAACAAAATTGAGCCGAAATTATACAGAAATATCATCGACAAATCTGTTAAAAGAAGAAGAGTGTACCAATATAATAGAGAAACATTGTATAGAATTCCTAGGTATTCTATAGAATGTCTAAAAATCAGCAGGCAATGTATGAAATGAATTTAATTTCCTATCCTTTGTATGAACTAGAAATATAAAAATAAATAGCGTGAACCAATTATATTGGTTTACTTTATGTAATAAAATAATAAAATACTGATTATTTATGTTACTTAATTAATACTTGCCTAATATGTTATTAAATGACTAAATAATATCTAATATTTTTGTAAGTTTTTTATTTTAACAATTTTAAATCATATACTTAATATTCGTCTGAACTAATATTTTATTTTATTTATTATAACAATAAACAAAAATTATTTCTTCGTCTTCTTTCGTTTCTTGACTTCTTTTTCTTAATAATTCAGCCACACTCACTTTTATATTAATTAAAAATTACTTCATACTTTGCCTTAAATCGTTAGGCATTGAATAGAATTCCTAGGAATTATATAGAATGTCTGAATTAAATACTTTGCCGGTAACATATACATTATATTTTATACTAAAATAAAAAAATCAGCGCTTTTTTTAATAAATGATGCGTAATATTATAAAATTAAATATTGCGTTCTTGTTGAAACTGCTGATACGTATTCAATTAATATATATGTAAATACATACTGCATTTCAATACCGTTGGCACTTATACAATATATACATACGTACTACATATTCACTCCAGCTCAATTTTACAAAAACATTGCTTATATTCATAGAAAACTTGTGGTGCATGTTTACACCGATTTATATGTAAATTTTCTCTTTTGGTCTCGTGAAAACATTCGTTGGTTCATATGTGTACTAGGAGTTTCAAAAACGTGAATGCTTGACAAGCACTTATGTAATTTGTTGAAGAATTTTCCCGTGACTTCGCCGATATGAATTTAAAAATCAGTTAATAAGTGCATTACTTGATTAATAAATATATCATTATATTTGTCGTTTTATGACACCTATAAATTGTTAATTGTCTTTGCTTGGGCTACTTCTCTAATATATAAATTTATTTTTTACTTTCATATACCCATGTAGGTATCTATATATTAATATACATACCTACATATCTATAAGTATTGTGAAGTCTATTTTTTTCTAAATTCGGATTTTGATAGAATTATCCATTTTGACCTTCCCTGAATCCATTCTGACTATTTTTGCTATGATGTCTGTGTGTCTGTCAGTCTGTAGACGCTGTAACTCAAATGCGACAAATCATAGGAGGGTGAAATTTTATATTTAAGATTGATTTCTGTCGGGGAAGAAACCCTCTTATTTTTGAAAACGATATTTCAATCAGATACAACCGGATGTTTACTGACAATGAGTTCGATTTTGTAATTGTACAAATTAGTTTGAAACAGTGTATTTAGAGAAAAATGGCCAAGTTAAAAACTGTATGAAATAAATGTATGTTCTGTTATTTTTTTCGAAAAAAAAATTATATAATTCAAATGGTTTATAACAGTGAAGAAAATTCATGCCACGAGTGTCATGAAACTTTCTTATACGTAATACTGAGAGTGAACGGTATGGGTGATTCTAAATAATTATTTGATTCTTTCTGGCTAAATCATAAATGTTGGAAATAAGTTATAGATAATAACATACTAAACATTTTTTTCTTATTATATTCTTATTACTTATTATATGGAAAAATTTATTTGAATGAGAATAATATTATCTATAGTTTATGTCACATTCATTTTATTCTATATTTTATTAGTTTGCTAGAAATATGTTTTAATAAAATAAGAATCACGTACACTGTTCACTGTCAGTATTACGTATAAGAATGTCCCGTGGCTCCCATGACCGATATTTTCATTTTATTACAACATTTTTAAAAAAATATCTGTTATAAATTTTCCTTACAGTGGACCAACTATAAATAAAATTATTAACTTATTCTAGAGTCTAAAGCCTTCTAACAAAAAAAAACCTAGTCAAAATCGGTTCGATAATTTTCATGTCAATTAAGAACAATCAAACAGGCAGATACATTTTTTTAAACAATAAAAATGGATTACCTATTTATATATTGCTTATAACACGACATACATATGGAATCGTAATATCCAAAATATTTTCATTATACAAACAAAGCCAATCTATATCTATAAAAGAGTTTGTCCTTAACTACTCACTCACCCATATATCAATGTACAGTCCAAACCCCTGGACCTAGAAACGTGAAATTTCACAGGTGCCTTCCTTTTATGATATAAGCACCCACTAAGAAAGGATTTTTCGAAATTCAACCCCTAGGGGGTATCAAAGTTTATATAAGTAAATTTTTTTTTTGTTGGCATTTACTTGAAACTTATCGAACATACTCTACAATATAAAAAATGGTAACAATTATTTCAACAGTTCCCAAAATTTAGCCCCTATGGTGTTAGGGGGGTGGAAAAATTTGTAAAATATTTTTTTTTGTATTCACCGAATGAAACATGGCAAACAACTCAAGACAACTATCAGTTAGGAAAATTCAACCCTTATGGGAATAGGGGTGGGGTAAAATTTTGATATATTTATCTTCATAATTGTTCATGATATTAAAGTAAATTCTGACAAATTAAAAATGAAAGTTCTATATTCAAGTCCTAATAGCATGGAATGGGGTAGAGGATTTAGATTACTTTACTTATAAAGGTAAATTAGTCATCTATTAAAATAAAAATTTCGACATTCAACCCCTAATGGCGGGGGTAGACAGAGTCTGTGTTTTTGATATGTTTATCTGCATAGCTGCTTACGTTATAATGGTGGAGTCGGACAAAATAATCTGCAATAAAAAGAGACAGGGCTTTAATTTTTACAATTTTTAACTATGATCCGAGATATTTACGTTTTTTATAGGTAATCAATAAAAATCATTATAAAAAAATTTAATATGTCAACCCCTATCACGTATGGAGGGTTCTAATTAGTTTCGAAGTTTACGCGAGCGAAGCCGCGGGATTCCGCTAGTTTATTTATTAGGGTGTGCCAAAAAAAGGCGATATTTTTTTTTTCGCTCTCAGCCCAAAATATCTCAGGAAATGTCCAAACAAAGCTCCTGTTAAAAGCAGAGCTCAAAATTCCAATTTTAAGAGGTCCTCCACGGAAGTTGAAGTTTTCCCGTTTAAATAACATGGGAAATGGGGTTTTTTAACAGTTTTTTGTCCTGCAAACTGTGAAAAAATTATTTTTGAAAAAAATGAATGAATGGATCTTTTTGAGTATTAAATTTAGTACAAAAAGTCCCGTTGAGTCAAATTTCTATATTCAATATTTGATTTTTGACAGAGCTTTGAAGTTCAAATTTTCGCATTTTTTCGCGTTTTTTGCATTTTTCAGCTAAACTATCCGAGTTAGGGCAAAATGTTAACTAGAAAAATTGTAGTACGGTTGACATTCTATAAAAAAGTCTCCATCGACTTTTTTGTATTATGAATAACAACAAAGTTATAGACCCATAAACATTTATTTTTTTAAATTTTCGCTTTTATGAACTAAAATATCGATAATTGAACAAAGAATTTTATGCAAATTTGTTAGTACATATATGGGTCTATAACTTTGTTGTTATTCATAATACAAAAAAGTCGATGGAGACTTTTTTATAGAATGTCAACCGTACTACAATTGCTAGTTAACATTTTGCCCTAACTTGGATAGTTTAGCTGAAAAATGCAAAAAACGCGAAAAAATACAAAAATTTGAACTTCAAAGCTCTGTCAAAAATCAAATATTGAATATAGAAATTTGACTCAACGGGACTTTTTGTACTAAATTTAATACTCAAAAAGATCCATTCATTCATTTTTTTCAAAAATAATTTTTTCACAGTTTGCAGGACAAAAAACTGTTAAAAAACCCCATTTCCCATGTTATTTAAACGGGAAAACTTCAACTTCCGTGGAGGACCTCTTAAAATTGGAATTTTGAGCTCCGCTTTTAACAGGAGCTTTGTTTGGACATTTCCTGAGATATTTTGGGCTGAGAGCGAAAAAAAAATATCGCCTTTTTTTGGCACACCCTAATATTTATATGTATGTTTGTATATTGGTATATATTAATTAAGGATTATAATATAAGAATGAACTAATACAATTCCCATTGGTAAACATATTGTGTCTGAAAATGTCCCAAACTAATTTTATTGTTTGCGCACTTGCGGCTCTATCGAGTTAGAACTTATACATGACTAACTTTGATGTGGCGCGTCCAATGTCTAATAATTATATCAAAATGATAATTAGCAGTTGGTGAGGAAACTTTGTACAAACTATTTCATCATTGTCACAAAAATAAAATCTGCCGGCATTAAATTTTACAGAACTCTTGAAAAAGATACACAACTTTTAAATTATTAAAGCTATTAAATAGCATCATTTCAAAAGTGACAAATAATCCTTGGGATATGATGAAAAGAGTCATCCTTCCATACTCACCCAGGAAAAAAAATCAAAGCCTTTTTTGTTGACTGAAAATAACATATAGAAGTATAATGAAATTTAAAAAATTTAAATGAAACAGTTTGACACACAAATACTAAATCTTCATGTATGTATGTATGTATATGAGGATGGCCATTAATTTTCTTATTTTCGAATATCTTTAAGGTCCCCCCCCCCCCCCATTTCTTAAAGGTAAAAAATAATTTGTACAAAATTTTCAATTAATTGGATATTATTAACACGTAAAAAGCATTTGATTTTTTCAATTACAGCTGTATCTATATAAATACAGCTGTATCTTTGTGAAAATTGAATGGATTTTGATGTTCTAAAACGCATATTAAAGCTGACTCTTTCTAGTTTTTGAACTTTGGATTTGATTTTGTTTATCACTTCCCACTACTTCTTGAGAGATTTCAGAAAAGTCAAAGAAGCCTGAAATTTAATAATTCTAAATTGGCTTGCCAAACTTAAACATCAGTTTGAAATAATTATTTTGAGCAAAAAACTTTATTTTAACATGTCTCCGAAGATTTTGCGTAAGAGAGTTACAACCCCTTAAAAAACCTATATTTGAACAAAATCTTCGGCAGGCTGTAACTCGCAAATTTTTGACCACATATTTAAATAAAGTTTTTTACTCAAAATAATTCTTTCAAAAATTTTTTTAAGTTTGACACGCCAATTTTGAATTATCCTGAATTATAAAATTTTAGGCTTCTTTCACTTTTCTGAAATCTCTCATGAAGTAGTGGACAGTGATAAAAATAATTGAATAAAAGGTACAAAAACTAAAAAGTGTCAGCTTTAAAATGCGTTTTAGAACATCAAAATCCATTCAATTTTCACAAAAATACAGCTGTTTAAAGAATAATTGAAAAAATTAAATGCATTTTACGCTCGGTGGCACGTGTTAATAATATCCAATCACTTTAAAACTTTGTAAACATTATTTTTTTCCTACCTTTAAGAAATTTGGGGGGTGACCTTTCGAAATTCGAAAATAAGAAAATTAAAAGCCACCCTAATGTACATATTGTATACGTAAAAAAATCTTCTACCTACGGATAGTTACCACATGTTTATAGTAAATAAATATAACTACTTACTATTCTAAAATACAAAACAAATTCATAGATAATATCACAGATTTAATATCCCGTTGACAGTGCTTACGAGTTATTAGCTTACAAATTATATTCAATTTTATATTATTACCGGGCATAAATGCAATAAATTTTCTAAAGCTCAATCGTTTTCCACAGCATACCATATCGTTCTATGTAAAATATAATATAGAGTTGCAACTAAAACATATATATTCCACATAACCAGCAAGATCGAGATAACTCTTTCTGTTTCATAAAAATCGAAAGTACATTAGTTGACAATACTTTGGACAAAAATTAACCAAAATTACTACGTCGGAACAGAGCAAAATGGGGTCTTCAAGGTACGCGACCCTCGCGCAATGTATTAAGTACATTTTCCACTTAGATATTTTTAAAAATCGAAATCTATTGTAAAATAATCATTTGGCACACATTCGTCTATAAGAATATATACATTTAAAATCGAAAAATATTATTACAAACAAAGAAAACGGCACTTAAAGAATGATTTCTGGAGATTTTTAATGATTTTTTTAAGAAAATTTTCATTAATAATTAATATTGTGTGAAAAATGTGAACCTTATAAAAAAATACTTCAAGTAAAATTTGTAAAATACATATTTTTGAAGAAAATGAGTGATAGCACACAATCATAAGATAAAAATTAAGTGCCATTTTCTTTGTTTGTAATTATATTTTTCGTTTTTAAATGTATATATTCTTATAGACGAATGTGTGCCAAATGATTATTTTACAATAGATTTCGATTTTAAAAAATATCTAAGTGGAAAATGTACTTAATACATTGCGCGAGGGTCGCGTACCTTGAAGACCCCATTTTGCTCTGTTCCGACGTAGTAATTTTGGTTAATTTTTGTCCAAAGTATTGTCAACTAATGTACTTTCGATTTTTATGAAACAGAAAGAGTTATCTCGATCTTGCTGGTTATGTGGAATATATATGTTTTAGTTGCAACTCTATATTATATTTTACATAGAACGATACGGTATGCTGTGGAAAACTGCTTGGAGTTATAAATAACTCTTTATAATTCTTGAACGGTTTCTCCTACATAAAAACCCATCGGTTCGTTTTTGTAGTAAATTATCTCGGCTACAAAATGGTAAGATACATTTTTTTTCGAAAAAGTCAGCGTTTTCATGATATTTGAAAAATACTGTTTTCGTGAACTTTGACCCCACAAAATTGACACTTGCACACATCAAATCGATGAGGAACTTTCACACATTATTAAGTACCTTTATACTTAGCTGTATGCAAAAATTTAGCCTTTTACAATTTTTTTCCGATCTTCTGTATTTTTATGTCTATTTTTCCTGGACTATAAATACTATTTGCATTTATATCTGAATAACATCGCTTTTCCCATATACCTGTTACTATGCCCGCAATACATTTTCATTCTAGCATTAGGCAGTATGTAATTATTCAACAACCAACAGTAAACAAATTATATGATATTCTGTTGTAAATATATGTATAAATATAACTTTTCTCAAAGCATGTATTATGTACATAAAATATTAAATTGTAAATGGAAGCATTAAAAATGAATGAAAAGTTTGAACATAATGAAATACCAAATATAATTATTTATTTTTCTTAAAGGTCGAAGAAGATTTATAAAAAAAAAAAACTTTGTAAATGGAATATTTATCTCAATGGTTTTAATACAACATCGTGCAGAAAGTTCAATAAATTCTTAGGGACATTTGTTTTTAAGGTTCCGTAGAAAAATAAAAACGCATATAATTATATACCGATTACAATGTTTGGTATACGGACGAAGATTGATAATTATATAATCCAAAAGAGAAATGAGATTTTAAAAAAACATTTTTTTTGGCCTCATAGACTGAAATATATATTCAAAATATTTTTTTCACTTATTCCATCGAGTGGAGTGTTTTTTGATAGTTCTCCTAAAATGCAACAAAAAATTTTTGGGACCTTTTGATTTTAATCCTTCAGTCATAATATATTTGCGATCAATGTAGTTATCAGACCTCCCCTCTATTTTCTCAACTATAGATTAAAAAATCTAAAAAAAAAACAAACATAATGAAGTTATTAATTAGTAATTTAACTGAAAATTATAACGAATACTGTCAAAAAATTTTGGACCCCCTAAACATAGTTTATGATTTTTTTTTATATGTAAATCGTAGTGAAAATGACTACAGAACCCTATCATGTGCGTGCTCAGCACTCACGCACTTAGCCGATTTATTTATTTTATTAAACCATACCCTCAATTTTTTTGTTTTTGCTTCCTCGCAATATCGAAGATACAAAAAGCTTTGTGATTTTTTAAAATGAGAAAAAAAATGTTATCCGATTTCATAATTTGAAATTGGGCTTTTCGTTTCAGGTCAAGACAAACACTTTTTGTTATGTGTACATACATATGTCTATCTGTGCGTGTGTGTCCGATATTAATTAAACTTGGTCAGTTAATTGAGTCGGGCTTGAGGACAGTCCCATTTCAAAATCACAAAATAGTGTGTAACCCCTTACACACTATTTTGATGATTTTCCCCCGAAAGGTGAATGTTTATTTTTTCAAGATATCCCAAGAAAGGTACATGTTACGAGAAAATTTTATAGAATCTTTTTTGCAGAGCATTACATTTCATATAACAAAGGTCACCTACGTTTGTTGTAAAATATTCTCTTACAAAGATTTATCTCAATTTGCATTAAGAAAATGTCATTTTCTAAATTGCTATTTACATTGACATATTAAAAATGTGATTTTGACATTTTATTTGTATTTCAGATTTAAATTGAAATTATCAAAAATTAAAAATACAGGTTGATTCAGCACTGTCGTGCCAAACTTGAAAAGTAGATTGAGAAAATTTATTTTAAGCAAAAAACTTCCAATAAACATGAGTCCGGAAAAGATTTGACTAAAAATGAGTTTTAATTTAATATCTAGAGAACCCTTTGTGATAGAATGATGAAATTTAGTATTTATTTTAGTAATAATATGTGTTATCGATTTCTAATATTAACCAAATATATTTTATACCCGGGCTGTATGGGGTCAGTGGGCCCATCGATTTTTATCTAGTAATTGTTTGTTCCTTAATTTTTTTCCTGAGTTGGTACTTTTATAAGATTATATGACACAAAATACATAAAAACATACTTTGCTTATTTATCATAGGATAAACCGTTTTCGAGAAATATCGACGGAAAAGAAAGCATGCAGAATTTAACTTAATACGGATGTTTGAAATTACAAAAAATAAATTTATATTCTTTTTCTATGATTAATAGAATAAAGTTCATATAAATAAACCTCCTAAAATGAATCCTGTAAGATATATAGCCAATTCTATTACTATTACATGAACTTTATTAGGTAACATGACTAAAAAAAAATAACTAAAACTGCTATTTGTTGATATGGATGCCTTTTCGGAGGTATATTTATATCAACTTTTTGTCTTATTTTTTATCATGAAACAAGAATATAAATTATTTTTTTATAATTTCAAGCATCCGTATTAAGGTTAATTCTGCATGCTTTCTTTTCCATCGATATTTCTCGAATATGGTTTATCCTATGATAAACAAACAAAGTATGTTTTTGTGTATTTTGTGTCATATAACCTTATTGATGTACCAATTCAGGAAAAAATTAAGGAACAAACAAATACTAGATAAAAATCGATGGGCCCACTGGCCCCATACAGCCCTGGTCTAAAATATAATTAGTTAATACTAGAAATCGATAACACATATTATTACTAAACCAAATACTAAATTTCATAATTCTATCACAAAGGGTTCTCTAGATATTAAATTAAAACTCATTTTTAGTAAAATTTTTGAAGGCCTGTACTTCCCTAAGGAAAAATTTCCGGACACATGTTTATTGGAAGTTTTTTGCTTAAAATATTTTTCTCTATCTACTGTTCAAGTTTGGCACGACAGTGCTGAATCATCTTGTATACAAAAAAATCAATCAGGTGCGTCTTAAGAAAAAAATAAAAAAAATATTGCTAATAAATTATTTAATTATTTATGGGTAGTTCCAAATCAGTAGTCCAGCACTGGATAGGTACTTGACCATTTAAAAAAAAAAAATTTTTGTATGCAATTACCCTAACATATTGGTACTTCAAAATGACTTTAATGTAAAAGATTAAAGTCCTTACGATTAGAAACTCAATGAAAAATGTCCCACGAAAATCCATTCATTATAGACGGTTTCCGAGGTTTTACATTTTTTACGGCTAACTGCACCGGACTATACATGCTTTACAACAATATAAAAGTTCCTTTTTTTAACTTCCCAATAGGGAGTTATTGTAATTGGTCCGAAAATCGAAATCAAAAATTTTAACATATTTTCATGTTTCAAGGGCATTAGAGTATATTGACACTATTTTTAGAAAAATGTCTGTGTGTGTGTGTGTGTGTGTGTGTGTGTGTGTGTATGTACGTACGTACGTACGTACGTACGTGTCATTTTTTTCCGGGACGAAATCTCGCGAACAAAAAATGCTATTGACTTCGTTGGGGTGCTAATCGAAGCGTCTTGACGTGAATATGATCTGAAAGAAAGGATTTTTCGAAATTCAACCCCTACAGGGGTAAAAAGGGTGTTTTTTTTTCATTTTTATTTTTTTTCTTGGTCGAATTTAGTCGGAACTTAGAATAAATACTATACAATACAAATAATGAAACGTGTATTTAGTATTTATTTTTTATATGGGTCCAAACAGCCATTAAATGGATGAAAACCACCATCAAAATTTGAATTTCATACTAATAAATACATCTAATAATTCATGTTGCCTTGGAAACAACACAATTCAAAATTCAAACATTCAAACTTTCAGATTAGTTTTTCTAAAAATGTGCATTATATTATTGACATTATTAGGATATTAGAAAACTAATATTCATAATACAAAGGGTGAGTTTTATTTCTGATAAATTCCATTAAAATTTTTCATATACATATTAAAAAAAAAAAATTACAAACTATAACATAGTAATATTAATTATGGAAACAATAAGTAATCAGTATTCAAGTATTGTAAGTCATACCATGTTGGGAAGTTGATTGTGTGGACCTAAAGGATCGCACCCCACAGTTTACGTTATATAGTTTAATTTTATATCCCCGGGTAAAATTGGATCCGACAGCTAGTTTATTTTTTGCATACCCTGACTTGATGACATTATTTCATCCCCTTCAATTTAAAGGTATATAATAAGTACAAATTTGAAAAAAATTACAGTTTTTATTATATTCTTTACAAATTTTTCTCCTCGATCGACCTACCCTTTTCATCTAATGTTTTTTACTACCTTAGAATTGATTGAACTGCATGTAATTTTGAAGTTCCCTTGTTAGTGCACTTGTAGTTCAATCAAATCTAATAAATCAACGATACATGTGGAGACAACCAGTGAAATGATTAAAACCACCATCAAAAAACAAGTCCCATTGATTCATAGATTCCATTGAACTACAAGTGTACCAAGTCTCATCAAAATTAATTAGTCACACCTCGCTACATTACTTTGATCTTATAATATGTGGTAAAATACCGAGCGTAGAATTTAACTATCTGAAGGCGGCCACCAAAATTTGGATATCATAGCAGTCCGTAAACATTTTTTTAATGCTGCCTTTAGATATGTCAGCCCGTCAGACAAAGATTTTTTAAACATACTGTATCTAATGAACGGAAAATCCGATCAGTCCTGTCTTTCACATTTTAGACAGAGAATTAATTATTTTACAATCTTTTTTTCCGTTTTAATAAAACTTTATTTTATACCTTTAAAAAAAATACTTAACACTTAGGTTGAGAAAAAAATTTGTTCTGATTTTAAAAATTTTACCGGATCTATCCGTTTCAGGTCAAGACACATGTCCCTTTCTGAAAAAATTATGAAATTTGGTATTCGGTTTAGTAATAATAAGTGTTATCGATTTCTCGTATTAATCAATTATAATTTAGACCAGGGATGTGTGGGGTCAGTGGGCCCATCAATTTTTATCTAGTATTTTTGTATTCTTTAATTTTTTCTTGAATAAAGGACTTATATAAGATTACATGACACAATATACACAAAAATATACTTTGCTTATTTGTCAGGATTAACCGTTTTCGAGAAATATCGATGGTAAAGAAAGTATGCAGAATTTAACTTAATACGGATGCTTCAAATTACAAATAATAATTTATATTCTTGTTCTATGATAAAAATTAAGAAAAAAGTTAACATAAGTATACCACAAAAAATGCATCCTTATCAACAAATAACCATTCCTTCGTATTTTGGTTAAAATCTTTTAAAGTTTGAAGTGTGCGACATTGTCGCTTTTAGTATCTTTCAACGATGGAATAGCACGGCAGATGACGGTCATAGTCGTCAGTTTGTTCAAATTGTCATAACTAAATTTGATACAGAAAGCGACTGAGATGTGATTTTATCCCAAAGAAGATATTTTAATTTTGTTAATTTTCAAAGTTTTTATTTTTTATAATGATTGATCTCTCATTGTTAATTCATATAAGTACATTATAGTAGTGTAAGAAAATACAGATGATTTTGTTTAAAATAAGTAATTACAGAAATTTCAACAATTACTCTAAATTCTAAATCTTGTCATAAAAGTATGGAAAAATTCCTTTTATTTTTATAATAACTTTTTGATTAAGTAAAAACAATAAATATTAGTATACGATTGAATATTGTCTTTCTTTATTGACAAATTATCCTTATAAGAAAGTAAATGTGCACTTCTATTCAGCAGTTTTGGAATAAACATTTGATATTAAACTGGGTCCAGTGCACCCGGTAGCAAGTATTTATATTACAAATCAAGGGGCGAGTCCCTAAGTGTTAAAAGAGCAGAATTGTGTAAACACAAGACAAGTCGGATCAACTCATCAATAAAATACATTACAATCTATTATAACACATTTTAGCCATACATAATTTAAAAAAAAACTACTCCCAGTATTTTTTCTTGATGCGCCACTGTAAACATGTATCCGTAATGGCATTGATTTTCTTATATGTCCTGTAATTAAATTCTACACCTTGTTTAAAACATATATTTTAAATTTGCATCGCAAATGCCATCTACATAAAGGTATTATTAGGACACACTGTCTTCACGGAAACATAGTTATTCACAAAAAGGTTCGAGTATGTAGTAATGGCTAAGAAATACATACAGTTGATCCCCTAATTAAAAATCTATGCACGTCTTCGTTCCGCAAACCTCCTTACAATACTAATACAAATCTACAAGAAGGCACGGTACTTTGCGTATGACACAAACAAAAATAAATGCAGCCTGCTAAACAGGGACGGCGATATATTATTATCAATTTGTCTTTATTTCGTCTTCTAATTGTAATAATTTTTATTTTCTTATACAGCATAAAATTATTTTTTTTAGAAATTAAAATTTTGATGGAAATATCTATTGACATTTCCTGAAACTAATTTTTGCCGTTGTGTTAAGGCAGGAACATAACTAGAGACTCAAGGGCCCCGGGGCAGCAAGTGTTTAAGGCATTAAGGGGTCCTGTTGTTTAGTTGTTTAAATTTGTGATGACCTTTTTAGGGTTCCGTAGAAAACTAGGAACCCTTATAGTTTCTCCATGCCCGTCCGTCCGTCTTCAAAAATGTTGAGATAATAAGATGAAATTTGGTATACGGTCGTAGATTAATGACCCAAAAACAGAAATGATAAAATTTTTGTAAAAAAAAAAATTTTTAGGCCCCCTTTCCATAAAATGAAAAGTGTTTTCAAAAAAAAAAATTCACCTACCCCATTGAGTGGGGTGTCATTAGAAAGGTCTCCTAAAATGCAACAAAAAATCTATTAGAACTTTTTGATTTTAACCCTTTAATCACGATGTATTTGCTCTCCAAAGTCGTTAAAAAAGCGTCCCCCCCTCTATTTTCTAAACTGTCAATTTAAAAAATCTGAAAAAATTCCAGAATGTAGCTATTAATTAGTATTTTCACTGAAAATTATAACGAACATTGTCAAAAATATTTTGGACCCCCCTTTTTTAGACTGAAAAGTGAACTCTCATTTTTTTCCCCACTTACCCCATTAAGTGGGGTGTCATTTAATAGGTCTCCTAAAATGCAATAAAAAATGTCAGATAACTTTTTGATTTTAACCCTTCAGTCACGAAATATTTTCTTTTTAATGTCGCTGTCAGAGCGTCCCCCCCCCTCTATTTTCTAAACTATCGAATCAAAAAATCTGAAAAAAATTCAGAATGTAGCTTTTAATTAGTACTTTCACTGAAAATTATAACAAACATTGTCAAAAAAATTTTGGACCCCCTATCATAGATTGAAAAGTGAAGTCACATTTTTTTCATTTACTCTATTGAGTGGGGTGTCATTTGATAGGTCTCTTAAAATGCAATAATTAAAGCCGAATGACTTTTTGATTTTAACCCTTCGGTCACGAAATTTTTGAAAAAAACTATTTTTTTATAAATCGTAGTGAGAATGACTACGGAACCCTATCATGTGCGTGCCCAACAAGCAATTGCCCGTTTTATTTTAACTTTAATGATACGTTAAATTTCAGATGACTTTTTTCAATTTCTATTTTTCGGGTGGGAGGGGCTATCCTCGGTGGCCCCGGGACACAGCCCTGGCTGCCACGGTGGTAGTTACGGTCCTACGTAAAGATGTTTGCCTCTCTGTTGACTATGTTACTCAAAAACGACAAATAATAGAAAAGTGAAATTGTGTATTCAGAATATTTTTTTTTTCAATTTATTTTTCAAACGGTGGGAATTAGAAAAAAGTGTTTGCGTACTTATATCCACGCGTTAGAAGTCATTCTTGTTTGGCATGGTTGAAAAACAATTGCTGAGACTAGTAATGATAATTAGCGAGCAAATTGAAAACCTATAACTTAAAAAAAAATGTTTTTATGACTATCATAATAGAAATATGTATTATCTACACAAGTGGATATACTGATGTATCTATTAGATACAGTGAAACCTGAATAACTGGAATCTCAAGGGACCAATTATTTTATCCCACTTAAATAAGTGTCCCATTTACTCAGTTATAGAGGTGCAAATGTAGAAGTAACAGGACGTCAGTATGAAATCTAGTTATAGACGTTTCCCACTTATCCAAGTCTCACTTAATCAAGTTTCACTGTATATGCACACTTCGTTGCATGGCCTAAAGAAGTACAACTTCTAAAATATTTTTAATAGAAGTTATAAAGAATATTTTTATGTTTTATTTACTTTTTCTATCTTTTCTCAGTTATCTAAAAAGATTTGATTTATACAGGGTGGTCCGGTTTGGGATACAGATATTTTAGGAGCTGATTCCCTGACTCATTGTGAGTAAGAAATTGTGCGGGAAATGGGGGTCTATCTTTAACACCCTCTGAGTTACAGGTTGTTTAAAAAATTTCTTCAGAGTATAGTTCTTACAACAAAGATTATCTCATAACTTCTAAAGTAACGTATCTAGAGCAATCAAATTGAGTCAGTTTCATAGGTAATTAACTAACATATTTTTCAGTATTACGGTTATTGCTATCCGTATCTCTAGTTCCGAGTTATAGCTCATCAAAGTCGAAAAATATCTTTTTTTGTTGAAATTTTTTATGAAAATGACATTTTTCTTCAAAAGTACCCCTAACATGTTGTATTTTTTATCATTATTTTGGTACATCATAATGTTACCTACAAATTCACTATGCAAAGTTTGGACCACCCTGTATAATCATTGTCAGTATTTCGTATAAGAAAGTTCCGTGGCACGAATGCCAGTTTTTTAAATAAATTAATGAAGTAAAATATTTTAAGAAATAAATATTAATCTTTTTTCTACGAAAATATAAATAAAAATCATTGAACGTATAATTAATATTTAATGAATAACTTCAAAAGTATAATATGAAATTCATTGAAGTGATTAATTTTTAACTCGTTATTATAAGAATACTTATAAATGTATTTACTTATAAAAGTATTATAAAAAATACGAGGAAATAAAATTTCGAAAATATCAACATTCTCTTAAAAAGTAATAAAGTAAAAATGAGTAAGATAAATTCGATATCTTGTAAAATTATTGAATAATAAAATCACCGTCAATGAGTAAATAATAGTACTCTTAAATAAATATTCCGGTTTCTGTATACGGTTATTAATTAACTAAACAATAGTAATATTTGTCCAAGAGTAAAATATTTATTTAAAACTTTGCTAAGTATAAAAACGTTAAATAAATATTGGCTTTGCGTTGAGTTAGTAAATATTATGATATTTCAGTTTGTAAATAACAAAATAAAAAGTGGTACACAGTTTTGTTCGAAACTTTAATGGTTTTAAAAATAATCAATTAGTAATATGTACATATTATAGTTAGTTAGTACATTAAAATATAAAAATAATATTGTCACGTGTATAATATATTATAATCTATAATAATTAGGGCTGCACACCAACCTATGAAAAAATGACTTGGTTCAAGAAGTTCTTATTTTATTATAAGAAAACCTTTTTTTCCTAATTTAAGAATACAGTATTATTAACAAATATTTAAAAAAATTAATTAACTAATAATTTTAAGACTGTTTCTTTCAATAGTGATTTGAAACCATTCTTTTTGCAAAATTTCAAGATTTTATATCAACGGGAAAATCCCTATAGAGTTGATAATCAGTAAATTAGTCTGTCAGTTACAAAATACGATTTGAAAAGTTGTGTCGTTTTATTTTTTACATAGCTACACTGGTATAAAGGATTTCTCAAACCAAGTAAACCTTGTTTTGTATATAACGAAAACAATATTTTCTTAAGATAAGCAATAACCTCTTAAACCAACTATAGTATTCTTGAACGAAGGAATAACGTAATTGGATTAAGAGTATGTTTCTTATATTAAGAAAATATTGCTTTCGTTATATCTATACAAAACAAGGTTTTCTTGGTACAATATAATTTTTTTTTCTGTGTATGAGGCTGTAAACTTTAGTAGGTATTTGATATTAATTCCAACTTGATACATCCAGACGTTCCTGGACAAAAGAGTCTTGACGGACATAAAGACAGACAGAAAGACAAAAGTGATCCTAAAAAAGTTCCGTTTTTTTAGGGTTCCGAAGAAACCCTATTAATATCACTTTGTCATCCGTCCGTCCGTCCGTCCTATTCACTCTAAGCTCAATAGCTCGTAAACTATATAAGCTAGAACCTTGAAATTTTGACAGAATATGTAAAATGACACCCTCTAGTAAAATATGTACACATATTTTTTAGGGGGGGGTGCTAAGAAGCTAAAGACAGGCAAAAAAAATATTTTTTTTATACCAAGGCAAGTGGCACATCAAAATGTGTAACCAAGCTAGTGTAATTTCATCCTTATTCTTATTTTTTTATAAATCAAAAATGGCGCCTACAGGGGGCTTTAAAGCAAATTCAAAAAAACAAAAAAAATGTATTCCAAGTCGTGTGGGGTCTTAAAATGTAGATCTCAGTGAGTAGAATATGACACTATTTTTTATTTTTTTATAAATTAAAAATGGCGCCTACAGGGGTCTCCAAGCAAAAATGTTGTCTGCCCCCCCCCTCTAACTCGGTTACTACTGGCTCGAAAAATCTGAAAAAAATTAGGTAATGAGGCTTTGGTGAGACTACCAACGACAAATACTAAAGTCACCAATATCATTTCAAATTTTGAAGAAAAGGGGAGGGATGTCATACATTTTTTTATTTTTATTTTTTTATCTGGGCATGTGGGGTGTCGAAATGTAGATCTCAGTGAGTAGAATATGAAACTATTTTTTATTTTTTTTCTAAATTAAAAATGGCGCCTGCAGGGGGCTTCAAGTAAACAAAAATTTGTCCACCCCCTCTCTAGCTCGGTAACTACTGACTCAAAAAATCTGAAAAAAAATTGGTAATGGGGTTTTTATAATACTAGTAACGACAAATACTAAAATCAACAATATCATTTCAAATTTTGAAAAAATACGAAGGGGCGTCATGGAATTATTTTTATTTTCATATCTAGGCTTGTGGGGTGTCAAAATGTAGATCTGAATTAATTGAATATGATCGTATTTTTATAATTATTTTTAACTCAAATATGCACCTGTAAATGGCTCTGAACAGTCCACGTAGTATATACTTCGGAACCCTTATGGCATACACTGGTGTATGTCTTGACAATTTTTTTTTTAATTTTGAGACATATTTGAAGACTTTTTGCTTTTCATAATATTTTATTGAACCTTTTTTAGGTTTCACAATGGATTCACGAGTAAAAAAGTCTTCATATATTTTTGTTAATGTTGGTATTAATTTCGAAATTACTGAAAAAATGGGGGTGGGGGCGAATATATAATTTTCCTGAAGCCCCTGACTACAACAATGCGCCAATGTATCTCTATAATAAATAAAATTGACTGAAAAAATAGTCTGTCTTCCTTTGAGGTCACAAAAATATTGAATAGCATCAGACCTAAAACAATAACCCCGCTCGTTTCAAACCGTTTACATTATCAGTGTATCATATTGTATCGAGTCAGTTTAATTTGTCATTCAGGTGCGATAGTTCGAGGCTTCAGGCGTTTTTGTAGATTTAATATAAACTCTAAACATTGTGCGGTTAAATATTGACCTGTAAAATGAGTAAACTAAAATTAATTTTCTGTGGAACAGTTTTTGTATTTTTGTTACTACATTTTGTTGATTGCCAAAATGTTGCTAAACAAAATGCTGAATCGCATAAAGGCTTACGGAGTATTGGAGGTAATTATATCGATAATAATTTAAATCAGTTTTGAATTTAAATTGGTATATGTGTTAGAGAATGTAATACAATTTTAATTATTATATTGCTTTCATTAATAATATAGTTTGCCATGTTCGTTTCATTAATTAATTTGCAAAATAATAATTAGTTTGTTTATAATTTTCATATGTGTTTAAAGGTGCGTTATTATTGATAAATACAATTGATTTTAATTTGAATTTGGAGTTTTTTGGACAAATTATTTTTGCTGGAGTCGCATAATGGTGCATACCTACTCGTACATGTTTTTTTGTTCAAAAGTAGCATTTTTAAAACTTTTTCTAATTTTGCTAAAAAAAACGTTGCTTTGTTTGAGAAAAATCGGTTTTCTTAAATATTTCATCGTACAATGGGGCACACATGTTTTTTTGTTCAAAATAGTGTACAAGCTACAATTTTTTAAGTAGATTTTATAATTTTTTAAATCTTTTTCTAATTTTGCAAAATTTTAAAATTAAACGTTGCTTTATTTGAGAAAAATCGATTTTCTTAAATATTTTCTTCAGATTAACTTTGCATATTTTTGAAGTTTTTTGTTTGTAAATTCGGGATTAATTAATTTAACACTAGAAAGACGGGAGCAGTCATTTGACGGTAATTTCAATTTCAATATTGAATAATTCAAAAACTATTAGACTTACTGTAATGAGACTTTGTGACTTTTATTAATACTAGTAGTTAAACGAAACTATGTATCAAAATAATTCACATCTATTTTCTTTATTGTTTGAAATGTTGATATACCGACAAATACGGTGGCGGTCTTTTGACGGCTATGATCTGATAAATATGTTTTTAATTGTTGTATGAGAGGGTACAACAATAAATACGTATAAGAATTGTCAGTCAAATAAGCCTGTAATTGTGTATCGATATTATTGTGAGTAATTTGTGAAAAAAGCCCAGGAAATTCGAAGAAGGCGAGAATGTCTTATTCAGAAATGTAAAAATAAAACTAATAAAGTATGCGATACTTGTAAAAACCCGCTTTGCGGCTCTTGTAACATATAAAAATTGTGTATAAATATTAAAATTAAACATACATTACATCTACTTTTATTTTTTTACTTGACATTTATTAATTACTCATAAAAAAAGATATTTAGTAAATTTGTAGTCATTTGACCGGTCGCCGTCTTTGTAAGTAGGTAGATTTTCCCGTCTTTCTAGTGTTAAAAAGTTTTAAAAATGAATCTTAGTTTGTCTATTGGGTTTAAAGCAGGGTTGGCTCCCCACTGGGTAACCCAAAAAACCCGGGTGGGTTTTTTTGGGCAATTTGACTTAAAAAACCCAGTGGGTTTTTTTAAATATTATTATTTTAGGGTATATTTGAATGAAATATTTTATTTTGTAACGAAATAATTATAATACAATCATTCTAGACCTATATATTTTATTTCTAATTAAAATAACAGTGGTAATAACTAATTGTACCTATACATACAGGCTCTGTGATTTGAAAAGTTTAAAACAAATAACTTTTTGTCTAGACCTAAAAAAGTTATCAAATATCACTCGTTTCGACAATATGAGAGAAGATCTAGAATGACGGTAACCTCAATTTTTTTAATACTAACCCCCTTTACTACAATTAGGATGGACCATTTTGGATTAATAAAAAAAACTGTAAAGATAAATGTTCAAAATGGTTTCTATTATTTCTCAAAAATAAACAGTGTTAAAACTCATGATAAATAAAATTTTTAAATAATTTCTCTAGAAATAACCCACATTCTCGAATAAAGGATTAAAATATTTTTTACGCTGTAAGAAATCTAAGTATTGTAATACCGTCGAAAAATTGTGTTCGAAATAAAAGCAGATTCTGATTGTACTATACATATAACTTCAATGTAAAAAACTGATATTTTCCGTATGGCGGCTATGCATGTGTCTGTCTGGGTGAAGAATTTTCACGATAAGTATATTGTAAATATTTGAATTACTTTTGGGGAAAATTTTTGTTTTAGTAAGTACTTTAGACCTATTGATTTTGGGGATTATCGGATTAGAGGTTTTGGAAATATTTGAAATTTTGTACCTAATATCATCTAAAAAGGGAACTTTGCGAGGTTTATCTCGCCAATTTTGAACTGATGGTTCAATCGAACCTAAAGGACATTTATTTATTTATAGATCGAAAGCAACTATTAAAAGGAGAGAAAAACATGCTCAAAATTTAATTTTAAATAATAAAATATTACGTTTTCTAATTCAAGTTTCCTAATGCAACTTAATTCAAATTTTTAGATTCTTATTCTACATTTTGTTTTATGTTATTGAGGATAATACAGAAAACTAATATTTTAAAAAATATTTTAAATAGTATGAGAAAAATATTATGGAACATCAAAGTTATGTATGGTTCTCTGTTAATTTTATTATCTTTTGTCTTCCAGATCCACTTTGAATATTAATTTAAAATTAAATTATTTAAATATTTTTACGTATTTATTGCTAAATCTTTTATTCAATAATACTGGACATTACCAGATAAACATTTAATTATGTTTGTCGAGTTTCAAAATAGGTCTTGAAAAAAACGAAAACCATTTCGAACAGTTAATTAAAATTAACATATTAAAAATAGTATTTTTTTTTTAATTTTGTTACTAGGCAATTCAAAAAAGACATAGAAAACTATATTTGGAAATTCGATGGACCTTTTTTATATAATGAAAACACTGAGGACAATATTCCTTTTTTAGACGCAATTACATCAATCAACATCATTCGAATACATCTTTTTACTGTTAAAAATATATATTTTGTATGTCTTTACTTAATTTTTAAAAAACCCAATAAAACCCAAAAAAACCCGGTTTTAAAACCCAATAAAACCCGGTGGGCTGGGCTTTTTTAAAAAAACCCGGGTTTTTGCCAACCCTGGTTTAAAGTAGCATCATACTAAATATTTAAGGTCATTAAACAAACAATAATTTTTTTTCTTAATTAAACTACTGTTAACGCATTAATAACCAGTTAAATATAAACAAAAAACTGTACTTTCATAAAAGCCTAATCAACATAATTCGTTTTATTGGCTTTTACTGCTTTTTAATAATGTCAGGCCTAATTCGTGATAATGCTACCCTAATTTATTTATCAATATTCTCAAGTCTTTCCCTTTTTAGGGTTCCGTAGAAAACTAGGAACCCTAATAGTTTCTCCATGTCCGTCCGTCCGTCCGTCCGTCTTCAAAAATTTTGAGATAATAAGATGAAATTTGGTACACGATCGTAGATTAATGACCCAAAAACAGAAATGATAAGATTTTTGTAAAAAAAAAAATTAGGCCCCCTTTCCATAAAATGAAAAGTGTTTTCAAAAAAAAAATTCACCTACCCCATTGAGTGGGGTGTCATTAGAAAGGTCTCCTAAAATGCAATAAAAAATGTATCAAACTTTTTTTATTTTAACCCTTTAATCACGATGTATTTGCTCTTCAAAGTCGTTAAAAAAGCGTCCCCCCCCTCTATTTTCTAAACTATCAATTTAAAAAATATGAAAAAATTCCAGAATGTAGCTTTTAATGAGTAAAATTTCATAACGAACATTGTCAAAAATATTTTGGACCCCCCTTCTATAGATTGAAAAGTGAACTCTCATTTTTTCCCCATTTGCCCCATTGAGTGGGATGTCATTTAATAGGTCTCCTAAAATGCAATAAAAAATGTCAAATAACTGTTTAATTTCAACTTTTCAGTCACGAAATATTTGCTTTTTATGTCGCTGTCAGAGCGTCCCCCCCCCCTTTCTATTTTCTAAACTATCGATTCAAAAAATCTGAAAAAAAATCTGAATGTAGCTTTTAATTAGTACTTTCACTGAAAATTATAACGAACATTGTCAAAGATATTTTGGACCTCCCTATCATAAATTTAAAAGTGATGTCACATTTTTTTCATTTACCCCATTGAGTGGTGTGTCATTTGATAGGTCTCATAAAATGCAATAATAAAAGCCAAATGACTTTTTGATTTTAACCCTTCGATCACGAAAATTTTGAAAAAACTCTTTTTTTATAAATCGTAGTGAGAATGACTACGGAACCCTATCATGTGCGTGCCCAACAAGCACTTGCCCGTTTTTTATTATAGTTTTAATGTTCGTAAATGTTGAAAAGCTCTGTTCACACAAATATGATGTTAAAAACTGTAGCAAAGCTGTCTACATTTTATGGAAAGAATTGAGAAAAATCCAGAATTCCTGAAAGCTAGTTAAATTTTTTTAAATATGATTCGTCGACTAACTAACTGTTCTTCCTCATGAAATGAATATTCGTAGGTATTTACTGCAGCAAATGGATTTCTAGTCCAATTTTATGTATTTAGAGAAGGAAAGTAATGCACAATTTTTAAAGTGAAACTTTTATTACATCGTCTCAAACTTTTTCGTCTGTGTGTTGCATGTCGCATTACGCTCGGCCGCGGAGTAGGGATAAATATGTACGTCATTACTTCATAAAGTACAATTGTAGGTTCCTCTAACTTTAATACATATAACGTTTCCCCAAATAGAATAATATAAAAAAGCCGCCCGGCCGGTCACCCATCCAACATATGTCTTATCATGATGCTGCTTAACTTTGGTGCAATGATAGACAGGTGTATATGAAATATAGGCTGTCTACTGCATTCCTAGAATGTTTAATTTACAGTATAAAATACGTCTCATGTTTGGAGGCATATAACATAAGTTATACATCGTTATAAAGTCTAGTTTTATATACCTATTAAAATTTTAATTATTTTGTTTCAATAATTTTTAATTTTTAAAGTGAAACTTTTATTACATCGTCTCAAACTTTTTGGTCTGTGTGTTGCATGTCGCGTAACGTTTGGACTGCGCATGCGTGGAACAAGCAGCCATTCATTGTATGACAGTTTATGTACTGTGTGCTATTATACATATTTAGTAAGTTTGTATTGTAATTTGTCAGTGTTTAATGTAAATGTTGTTATTTATTTGCTTTTGGTAAACAACGACACAGCTAGTGAGTCCAAAAAACTGATCAACGAGAAAGAATAGTGCAAAAATGAATGACGATGAATTAATTTTACGCACAGATTTTAAGCCGTAAAAAAACAGAACGCCGACAGAGCACGTGCTTATAGAAAAAGGAAAAAAGATCTTGGTTTTTATATAGAATTTATTAGTATTATTAGAACTTTTTGCTGGTGCATGTTGTTGTTTATGGATTTATTTCAATTTTGAGTGCTTGAATTTATTATTCCGAAAATTTTTAGTTAAATGTCTATAATGTGAAAAAAAAGTTTCACTTTTACCGTGGTTTCATAAAACCACACAATCCTTTTTTCTTCTAACAATGATCTCATAATTTATTGTTGTGTGAAATGACTGAAATAAGATTAAACAAGATTATCTCATTTTTATTATCTATTTTTTACTATTAAACTAATTAATCACTAGTTAAGAACCACTGCTCTAGATGTCATTTTCTTCTGTTAGGTTTTGTAACCGTTATCTATGTATATATGAATAAGATTTCAGGGCTGTTATCCACGTTGTCGTATTTATTCACTTGACGTTTTAACTCTCATGTCCAACATGACAGTTGAAACGTCAAGTGAAGGAATATCTACCACAAAGTGGACACCAACACAATAAGGTATGCAAAGTTAGCAACGCCAGCGACGAAAAAGTTTTACCAACGTAAAATAAACAAATTCAACAAATTAAAATTGTTAATAAAACCGAAATAAAGCATCGGAAGTGTAATTAATTAGTGTAATTATAATACACGGACGATTATCTTTCTAATTAAGTGATAATTATACATAATACAACTGTTTTAAAAAACATAACCTCAACATTTGTCTTGTCAAAGATTTAATGGAAAAAGTACTCAAACAGTGTTGTTTCAAAAACATAAGGTGACAAATGTTATTAAATATAATATTTAATATCTAATTTCAATAAAACAAGTGCGTCGCATGCCTTACTTATTCTGTACTATCGTAAAATTAACGAAATGTGTCAACAAAGATCCGATCGGCTGACTAAAAAAAATATTTCTGAAAGACTATAACCGTTACAGTTGTGAAATTTTTACATAATGTAGAGAGAACCCTAAAGTTTTCAAAAAAAAATTGTTCTTCTTTACATACCCCACTGATTTTAAATAAAAAAATGTTTATTAGCCCGTCTAACAATTCGACGGCTTTAATTGACTACGGTATTAAAACGAACGAACGGAATGACATGAAATTTTTATCCGAAGTTATGGAAACATACATAAACATCTCAGAGTGAGCAGCGTTTCATAAAAATGCATATAAAAATAAATAAATAAATAAAAATGACAAATATTATTTCGCAAATATTAACAATGTGAAGACATCTGATTATGGAAACAGTCACATAATAGTCCACTGATTCACATAAAATAGAAAGTTCTTTAGCAACCCCCAACAATTTTTCACAATTAATTAATAATTATAAAATAATAATTGTTTACTCAAAATGAATAAAGTTGGTACGCCGAAACAGGACACGCCTACTTTTCTGACAGATTATGATATGGCTTACATAACCTCACATTTAATATAAACAAGACGGACTGAGGTACTTCATACTTGCAAGTATAATAAATATGATTTGAGTTTATATTTTTTTATTGTTATTTGTACTTAATGATAAAATATACAACATACATTTATGTGATTCTGACTTTTATTAATTTATCTTTTATTATTATACATACCTATACCAGCAATCAATGTTCTTATTTTCAGGTAATTGAAATAAAAAAAAATATCTGGTAAGTAAAATCTTTATTAACAGATTGTGTTATTGCTCACTACATTTATTGTATAACAACATAAACATAAGCATAGTTAATATTAACATACATGCATATGACTGTCTCTAATTCTAATTAAATGTTCTTGTCAAATTTTCGGTACCTGTCAGGCATAATTTTTCTCAAAATTAATATTTATATTCATTTTTAGTTATTCAATAGATAAATTATCGAATCAAATGTATTTATATAAAACAAAATTATGTCTAATGAACTTTCCTAAAAAAATCATTTTCAAAGGTTAGGTTCATTATGTTTATATAAAAATTTGTGGTCAATTTTAGTATATTATGTATATTACTTTTATTAAAATCATAACGTCATAACCATGCATCAAAATTAAAATTACGACGAAATATTAAATATTTATTTTATTAATTATCGTACCTATGTACACGTAAGAAATGGTAGTCTGTTCTTAGATACATCGTATAGTGAAAAAATAAAATTTTAATCCTAAAATAACCGTGAAAATGATGAAAATTACAGATAATGTAGAAAAAAATACGTACTTTTCGATGTACGAGAGGGAATTTTTAAAACCGCCACCGATTTTTCACAAATCGATTCGTCGCTGGCGTTTTTTAAACATCATTTTCGTATAAATATTGTCTATGTGACGATAAAAATTATATGGGAGTGTAAAACGAATTCGTATTTTTCGATGTACGAGAGGAATTTTCAATTAAACGTTTTATATATAAAAGTTTTATCAAAAAATATGTTTGAATTTTTTTCTATTGTAGATAAATTCATTATTGACTTAAAGTTTATGAATACTCGCTATGATTTAATTAAAACTTGTTTTAAATCACGTTTAATTATTAAAATGACGACGAGTCATTAAAATTTTGAGTTTAATCACACAAAAAATAAAAATGCACATTGCTACCGGACTACCAACTTTGGGGTCGTGTGAAGAATTAAGAACAGACACAACGATTTGTGAAAAATTCAAATAATAATATTATTTGTAAACTTATCGTGAAATTTATGAAAATCACTGAGAATGTAGAAAAAAATACGTACTTTTTAATGTACGAGAGGGAATTTTTAAAACCGCCACCGATTTTTCACAAATCGATTCGTTGCTGGCGCTGTCAGCTGTCAAACTAAGATAATGCCAGGTGTACCAACGTTATATTCATAACATAGATTCATTATGAGTGAATATATCGTTGGTCCACCTGATTCGTTGTCCGTTCTTAGACTTGACGCATGGACTAGTGGAAAATTAAATTTCATTCGAAATATAACCGTGAAAATGATGAAAATTACAGATAATGTAGAAAAATATACGTACTTTTTAATGTACGAGATGGAATTTTTACAAACCCCACTGGTTTCACACAAATTGATTCGTCGCTGGCGAATTATCTTAGTTTGACAGCTGACAGCGCCAGCAACGAATCGATTTGTGAAAAATCGGTGGCGGTTTTAAAAATTCCCTCTCGTACATCGAAAAGTACGTATTTTTTTCTACATTATCTGTAATTTTCATCATTTTCACGGTTATTTTAGGATTAAAATTTTATTTTTTCACTATACGATGTATCTAAGAACAGACTACCATTTCTTACGTGTACATAGGTACGATAATTAATAAAATAAATATTTAATATTTCGTCGTAATTTTAATTTTGATGCATGGTTATGACGTTATGATTTTAATAAAAGTAATATACATAATATACTAAAATTGACCACAAATTTTTATATAAACATAATGAACCTAACCTTTGAAAATGATTTTTTTAGGAAAGTTCATTAGACATAATTTTGTTTTATATAAATACATTTGATTCGATAATTTATCTATTGAATAACTAAAAATGAATATAAATATTAATTTTGAGAAAAATTATGCCTGACAGGTACCGAAAATTTGACAAGAACATTTAATTAGAATTAGAGACAGTCATATGCATGTATGTTAATATTAACTATGCTTATGTTTATGTTGTTATACAATAAATGTAGTGAGCAATAACACAATCTGTTAATAAAGATTTTACTTACCAGATATTTTTTTTTATTTCAATTACCTGAAAATAAGAACATTGATTGCTGGTATAGGTATGTATAATAATAAAAGATAAATTAATAAAAGTCAGAATCACATAAATGTATGTTGTATATTTTATCATTAAGTACAAATAACAATAAAAAAATATAAACTCAAATCATATTTATTATACTTGCAAGTATGAAGTACCTCAGTCCGTCTTGTTTATATTAAATGTGAGGTTATGTAAGCCATATCATAATCTGTCAGAAAAGTAGGCGTGTCCTGTTTCGGCGTACCAACTTTATTCATTTTGAGTAAACAATTATTTTTTTATAATTATTAATTAATTGTGAAAAATTGTTGGGGGTTGCTAAAGAACTTTCTATTTTATGTGAATCAGTGGACTATTATGTGACTGTTTCCATAATCAGATGTCTTCACATTGTTAATATTTGCGAAATAATATTTGTCATTTTTATTTATTTATTTATTTTTATATGCATTTTTATGAAACGCTGCTCACTCTGAGATGTTTATGTATGTTTCCATAACTTCGGATAAAAATTTCATGTCATTCCGTTCGTTCGTTTTAATACCGTAGTCAATTAAAGCCGTCGAATTGTTAGACGGGCTAATAAACATTTTTTTATTTAAAATCAGTGGGGTATGTAAAGAAGAACAATTTTTTTTTGAAAACTTTAGGGTTCTCTCTACATTATGTAAAAATTTCACAACTGTAACGGTTATAGTCTTTCAGAAATATTTTTTTTAGTCAGCCGATCGGATCTTTGTTGACACATTTCGTTAATTTTACGATAGTACAGAATAAGTAAGGCATGCGACGCACTTGTTTTATTGAAATTAGATATTAAATATTATATTTAATAACATTTGTCACCTTATGTTTTTGAAACAACACTGTTTGAGTACTTTTTCCATTAAATCTTTGACAAGACAAATGTTGAGGTTATGTTTTTTAAAACAGTTGTATTATGTATAATTATCACTTAATTAGAAAGATAATCGTCCGTGTATTATAATTACACTAATTAATTACACTTCCGATGCTTTATTTCGGTTTTATTAACAATTTTAATTTGTTGAATTTGTTTATTTTACGTTGGTAAAACTTTTTCGTCGCTGGCGTTGCTAACTTTGCATACCTAACACAATATTGTATCTTCAGCTGTCATTTTTGTAACCATATGATTTATTCATTAAAATCTTTGTATAATCGAATTAGGTTCTTGTTAAAAGTGTTCATATATCGTGTAATTAATTGTTAACTTTTAAAAAATATATATAAATAATTTACTTAATGTTAATATTGCGGATGTGCATCGCCATGCATGGAAAGAAAAAGTTTTAAAATAATTTAAGCCTATCCCAACGGTGTAAGGGAAATTTAACAAAAATTAATTCATTCTGGTTTTATTTCTTACATAGTAATGGTAAAAAAATGGATAAAAAAATTAATGATTTTTTAAATAATGTCTGTAAACCTCAATGTTTTATTTCATATTATTATAATATTTATTTTGAATTATTTTGGAAAAAGTGAGTATAATAACTGCGATGAGTGCTGACAAATTTTCCATTTGATCTCGGTATTATTTTTGCAAATATTCCAATTATTTCAGATTTTTGTCATTATTACATTTGTAAATATGGGTTAAAATAAAATACTTTGTTAAGCGAAGATGTTAATAATAACTAAGCGTTTATATATATTTAGTTTAGTTAAAATATTAGCTTTCATTTGATACCCAACTCGCCAGGATTGAATAAAATATTTGTTCTAATTAATTTTTATTGGTATATTATTAATCTTCCGTTTACTATAATTATGACAAATATCAGCTTAGAAGGCTTTCTACAACCAGACACAGTTGATTCCATAAATATTCCGTTATTTGTATAAAATACGCATTAGAAGTTATACTTCTTTGGCGTAGTGACATCGAACGTGCAATTGCAAAACATAAAACCTGTTTTACCAACTGTTATAACTAGGGCTGTACCGGAATTCCGGTCCGGCTGGAATTGATTTCACATTTTTATTCCGGTTCCGGCCGGAACTACTAAATTCCGGACGGGTTTGCCGGAATTTTTAAATTTTGTTGTTTATTTCTACTAAGATATTCATAAATAATATAATTATGAATAAATAACAAATTATTAATGAAAAAATCATTTCGTAACACAAAGGCAGTTTTATATTAGGGACGTACTACGTTGCCGGCGCCGGCAACGATTCACGTTGCCGGCAGTTGATATGAATTTTTACCGCTAGATGACTTTACAAAATTTTCAAATTTATATTTAATGAGGTACATGTGTACTTACCTACTGTTGTGCATTGAAGGAATAAAAACCGTCTTAAATATTTTTTTCTTTATTCTCTAATTTTGTTAGCATTCAATGATAATAAATATCCTAACCTAACCGGGATTAACCTAAATTACTATAGAATGTTGTGTTTACTATTATGTTTGAGGCTTCGCCCCATATACACCTTCTTTCAAAGACACGTACTATTATGTTTTAAGTTTTATTTTAAATGATCTAAAATAATATGCAAATAAATTAGAAATACTTCTTTTCAAAATTTTATGAAAATAATATAAAAATACAAAAGATAATTTGAATTACATAGATATAACATCAATAAACGTCAAATTACATTTTTGAATAAATGAATCCTGGTCTTACGTGGTATCAACTCTATTCTAAGTAAGTACGTGATTTTTGACAGTAGTGACAGCTTGTACCCCTACATATTCTCCATATCAACTCAAACATGTACTGTTACACTATCTGGAAATCTACGAGATTGAATTTTTAATGTTCTGCTGTCTCGTATCCAGTAATTGTTAAAAACCAATTGCTAGTATTCCTTAAGCTTTAAATTGAGATGTTCAAAGCTATTGAATCTATTTCCAATTTTTAATATCTACAAATAAATCATAACGTGAATATACTGAATTTTTTATTTTAAATTTTAAATTCACTTACCTCGAAATTATTAGAATTCTAGTTAATTTTCAGTAGAAAATGTACGTCGTCTTTATTCAAAAGAAAATTTTATTTAACTTTGTTTACAAAAAACAAAACACAATAAATAATAATCAAATATAAAATTTGGAAACCCAGATACCTGTGACATAAGCGAGTGCCGGCAACGATTCACATTATATTCACGTTTCCGGCGCCGCGCCGGCATAGGAGACAGTTCCTTTATATTATTAGTTTTATCATAATATGATTGAAATTTTGCATTAATTGACTTTAAATATGTTAATTAAATAGTCATTATATTACGGACTACAGACATTGAACTGTTCAATAATAAACTAAAGATTTTCGAAAATTTTGGAATATTAACTGTAAAATAAGACTTATTCTGCATTTTTGAAATAATACTCTAGTCCTACAAGTCTTGAGGTTTCCGCGATGATCTTGATATGGATCTTGGTTTCTGGGTGTAAACCGCGTCAGTTTGGTCGTGTTATCGGCCAACGTTTCGTCACACATTGCAGTGGACATCTTCAGGGCTCTTCTAAAGTGCACTTTAGAAGAGCCCTGAACACTGACGCGGTTTACACCCAGAAACCAAGATCCATACTCTAGTCCTGTTTTTTTTTCAAAAACATATTTATTTCTCTAAATCTATCATTATATTTATATTTAGTTAATAAATACTACTTAACTAGTGTGAGTGCTTTATAATTTTTATTTTTATTCGCGGAACCCCCAGAGAGGTACCGCGGAAAATAGTTCGAGACCATTGCACTAGAAAGTAACGCATATTGGTGCTTTAATTTCGAGTAATTGCAATTTTTTTTATCCATACTTTATACGATTTTCTCTATTGTGAATTTGTTTAACTGCTGTTTTGATTTATCATATTTACTTATATAAATTTGACACACTAGAAATTTAATTAAATTTGATAGAAAAGAACGTATGATATATAAACAATTTAAAATACCTTATAAAGCTGTAAAAATCACAGGATATGTAGAAAATATGTTTTATAATATAATGTAAGACTATAACCCCCTAATCTTGAAGAAATACCATATAAAATAATGTTATATTAATTTACGATGATAATCTATATGTATATAAAGCATATTTATACCATTTTAGTTATTTTATTATCATTATTAATTGAAATATAAATTTTTTGAAAAAAAATCGGATTCCGCAATTCCGGCCGGATTTTTTTTGTGAATTCCGATGATTCCGGTTCCGGCCGGAATCAAAAATTCCAGTTCCGGCACACCCCTAGTTATAACAGAAATAAGTATTATCTTACTTGAAAAACGGAGAAACTGTGGTTTCTTAGTCACTTAAACTAAAAATACACCTTAACCACAAAATTTATGTCACTCGACACGTGTTTCGACTTCACAAGAAGTCCTCATCAGGAGCCTAACGATTCCAGACTGATATAGTCTTGGTCAGAACCTATATATATACTAAAAGGACTTATCACGCTTCAATGATTCAGACCAATCAACGGCAAGGTCTAGAAGGATTGAAGCTGGGATAGGTCCAGTACCTCCATTAAAAATACTATTCTTATCCCTCAAGATTTCTAAGCTTTCTGCTGCGTCTAATTGATTATTATTGCACGTTTTAATTAATTTTAAATTATTAATGTCCGTTTTATGATTTAATGTAGTCATATGATGAGCTACGCTAGATTTATCCACCCGATTGTATTTAAGGTGAGCCATGTGCTCTTTAAATCTAATGTTTATAGATCTCCTAGTTTGGCCTAAATAACTTTTTTCGCAATTTAAACAGCTAATTTTATAAATACCGGATTTATCATTTACTTCTATTTTATCTTTGGGGTTACCTAGGAGAGTTTTAATGTTATTATTATTAGAAAAAGCTAATTTAAAATCAAATTTCTTAAACATTCTGGACAACCCTTTGGTGGTCTTGTCAAACGGGAGTTTAATGTAGTTTTTAGGTTCTTCTTTAATTTCTTTAGTTAGAGTAATGTCTTGGAGACGATTTAGTTTAGAATGTTTTTTATTTAAAATGTTATTTATAATTTGTTTATTAAAACCATTGAATTCCGCAATCTCTTGGATGTATTTAAATTCTTTATTAAATCTTTCTTGAGTTAAAGGGATATTAATTAATCTATGGACCATCGTATTAAATGCCGCAATTTTATGTTGGTAGTGGTGATTAGAGTCAAAAGTTATGTATCGTTTAGTAGTAGTATCTTTCCGGTAGATATCAAATTCTAAAATATTATTATTTCTTATTATTAATGTGTCAAGAAAAGGTAGTTTCCCATCTTTTTCTATTTCACATGTAAATTTAATACTTTGAAATTGCGCGTTCATGTCGTTAATGAAATCATTTAAATTATTATTTTTATTATCAAAAATCGCGAAAATATCATCGACGTACCTGTACCAGATTTTAGGAAAATATTTAAATTTCTTTTTAAAGCTGTGTTCGAGATTACCCATGAACAGATTAGCCAGAAACGGTGATAAACAATTGCCCATAGCCGTGCCTTCTGTTTGTTTATCTAATTTACTTCATGGTGTTGTTTTTGTAAACACGTGTTGTTGTCTGCAACGCATTTCATTTCATTATTATTTTACCCTAAAACGCACCTATAGTCTATTTCATTTAAGTTTGCAGTGGTGGGCGGGGATTAGACGGTCCGATTCACACAGGAACTATTTCATAGTTAACGGAAAAGTTTTTTCACTAGAAATTTATTAAATCTTAAACCTTTCAGTGAATTTTTTTCAAACTTTCACTGTATTTAGATTCATCCTTCATACAAAGTATAGGCTAACATTTATTTTCAACACATTTATAGTATTTATGCTGTGATTTTTTTGTTTGGCAAAACGGGAAATAACTCGCATTTTAATTTATTACTGATTGTTGTAAATACTCAATAGTGTTTTTTTCCTTGACGTCAGACGTGTAATTTTTTTAAAACCACGTGATTTTTGGCATATCTAAACTGTCATATAACTTTTAATGGAATTTACAAGAAATTAAATTCACCTTTGTGTCATAAATATTAGTTTTCTTATATCCTAATGGCAACTGTATATATACATACATTTGTAAAATAACTAATCTGACAGTTTGAATTTAATTGCAGTTATTTCCAAGGCAACATGATATATTGCATTAGTGAAAATTGTGTTATTGTGAATTTATCTGGCGTTTTGACCAATCAGGAGCGCGTATTATACTTCCTATGCTAGCTACCGCTGCAATCTTAAATGAAATAGACTATAAATAAGTTAAACTTCAAAAGTATCTTGATATAAATTATACTGTAATATTTATATGTAAACAGCTTTTACATAAAACATAATTAATTATGCTGTTTTAAAACCAACAATTCTTTTGAAAAACTCCCAGTATATAAGTGGTAAAATCGCGCCCCCGCACAAAAGTGTCACAACAAAAAAAGTAATATTTGAGATAAATATGTAGAATGATTCCAAATTATTATAGGTATATATTTATATATTTCTATAAAAAATTGTCATTAATGTACTTCGTGTGCCTACCCTCAAAACTAGCATATTCTAAAAAAATGTCACATTTTTTATTTTTATTTTTTAAATACTTAATCACTAAACGTTTTAATAATTACTATTTTTCAAACATCACAGGAATACTGAAATATTTAAATTAAATACTGTGTATCAGTCTTTTTCCTACTACATTTACAATTTTTATGTATAGTCGAGTCAATGAAGCTCGAAAATGGCTAAAACTTCGGAACCCTCAGAAACAGCACCGATTTTGATAGAATTTTTTTTAAATGTTCGTTATACCATACTATTTGAAATCAGAAACATTCTAGTCGTCGGATTTAACCCCTCCCCCCCCAAATTTTGAAAATTTGTATAACTTACTGGTTTCATATATTAAGTCCGATTTTCGACGAAATTTTTTTACCTATAGGGGTTTAGAGGGTCGCTGAATAAGAATACTTTGTCAAAATAAAGATTTTCCGGGAATTTTCCCGAAATTTTCCATTTTTTTTTTAATTTTTGTCTAAATTTATTGAAAATTTTGATAGAAATGTGTATTCGCGGTGTTTCTTTTCACAAATAAAGTTGAATTATACAAAAATTTTTAGGAATTTTCCAGAAATTTCCCAATTTTTCCTAAAAAATTTTGAATTTGTAATAAATAACATTGTACCATTTTAAAAAATGAACCTAGAGGGCTAAAAATTTTAGAAACATTAGGTGAATGTATTTTAAATAAGCATAATATTTTTTGTCAAAATTGTTTGTTTATTAGCAAAACGGGAAACGTTTATTGTCTTATATGCGGCACGAGCGGATAGTAAATTTCGTAGCCTAACTAGTTGTAAAATGAAAAATATTGCTAGTGACGTGCTCGTAATTTTTTTACTGCTAAATTAAAGTATTTCAAACAATTTTGTAAGATTTCATCAAAATTCAGTAAATATTTTTAACAGAGTAAAAGGATCTTGTCGACGAACATGCCGCTGACGCGCGAAAAATCTGAGGAATATACTGCTATAGAATTGAAAATAATTAACCAAAAGGGCTAAAACTTTCAAAAACATTAGGTAAATACATCTCAAATAAGTACAATTTTTTTGGAAAAAATCGTTTGTTTATTTGCAAAAAGGCAAACGTTTATTGTCTATACGCGACACGAGCGAATACTAAATTTCGTAGGAAAAAGTAGTTGTAAAATGATTAATAATGTTAGTGACGTGTTCTTAATTTGTGTACTGCTAAATTAAAGTAATTCGAACAATTATGTAAAATTTTATAAAAAATCAATAAATATTTTTTACAGAGTAAACGATCTTAGTGACGAACTTACCGCTGACGCATGAAAAATCTAAAGGATAAACTGCTCTAGAGTTGAAAATAGTTAACCAAAAGGGTTAAAACTTTCAGGAACGTTAGATAAATACATCTCAAATAATTACAATTTTTTTGGACAAAATTGTTTGTTTATTTGCAAAACGGCAAACGTTTATTATTTTATTCGCGGCTGGAGCGGATACGAAATTTCGTAGCAAAACTTGCTGTAAAATGATTATTAATGCAAGTAATGTGCTCTAAAATGTACTAGTATTAAATAAGGGTATTTCGAACAATTTTGCTAAATTTCATCAATATTCAATAAATTCTAAATATGTATATTAATTTATGAATTTTTGCGTCAAAATGTCAGCGATAATTTATTAAGCAAATTATTTAAATAATTGAAAAGTAACGTTTGCCAATAAAAATTAAACATTTTTTTTTGCTCATTTCCTCAAATAATATTTATTCAACTAAGTTATAACAAAAAAACACACTTTTGCTCAGTTATCATCGAAATTTTTTTTATTTATATACATTTTTTTTGAGCAAAAAAAATATTTTTTTGAGTCCGACGGCTGGAATGTTTCTGATTTCAAATAGTATGGTATAACGAACATTTAAAAAAAAAATTCATTAAAAGCGGTGCTGTTTCTGAGGGTTCCGAAGTAAAAACCTTCATTGACTCGACTAGTATGAAAATTGTTATAATTTCATTTATTCCTATTTCATCAAAACTACATTTTTTGAGTTGTGACATTTTTTGTGGGAGTACGAAATATATAATGAAAAGCCAAATTATAAAAAAAATCGAAGAACAAATTCTTTTGTTCAAACAAAAAAATGATACAATTAATATTTAATGACATTTTATACTGCGATATCCGTAATGTAATAACATAAAGTACCAATAAAAAATATACAGTATAAATTAATTGGAATTTTTTATTACAGAAGGTAGAACCTACTCTCATTTCTTCTCAAAGCAGATGTCACTCCTCCTTTTACCACTAATGTTCAAGTTTGGTATAGCAATGACATTATTGATCCTTCTTACATTCACATCTATCAACGGATTAGCTATCGGGGTGATTCTAATGGTATTGGGGCTTAGTCACATATTGGCGAGAGCTTACCAAGCAGCTCCTCTAGTGTCTGCGGCTCCTGTTGCGTATGCTCAACCTGCTGCTGTCGCCTACGCTCCAGCCTATGCTCCATCTTATGCCCATACAAGAGTTGTTTCACCGTTACTGAAGTAAGTATATTATATATGTACTAGGGTGTGCCAAAAAAAGGCGATATTTTTTTTTTCGCTCTCAGCCCAAAATATCTCAGGAAATGCCCAAACAAAGCTCCTGTTAAAAGCGGAGCTCAAAATTCCAATTTTAAGAGGTCCTCCACGGAAGTTGAAGTTTTCCCATCTAAATAACATGGGAAACGGGGTCTTTTAACAGTTTTTTGTCCTGCAAACTGTGGAAAAATTATTTTTGAAAAAAATGAATGGATGGATCTTTTTGAGTATTAAATTTTGTACAAAAAGTCCCGTTGAGTCAAATTTCTATATTCAATATTTGATTTTTGACAGAGCTTTGAAGTTCAAATTTTCGCATTTTTTCACGTTTTTGCATTTTCAGCTAAACTATCCGAGTTAGGGCCAAATGTTAACTAGCAAAATTGTAGTACGATTGACATTCTATAAAAAAGTTTCCATCGACTTTTTTGTATTATGAATAACAACAAAGTTATAGACCCATAAACATTTATTTTTTTAAATTTTCGTTTTTATGAACTAAAATATCGATAATTGAACAACAAATTTTATGCAAATTTGTTAGTACATCAAATTTGGAACAAAATTGGATGAATAAGATTTTTTGTATTATCAGTAGTTAAAAGTTACAGACTTATTTAATCATATTTTTATGATTTTTCCACAAAATTATGAAATATATTAACAATAAACATGACATATTATTAAAATATAAAAAGCACAATGTCGTAGCCTTTATCCCTTTTAGGCTGGTAAATAATTTATATAACTTTGTTGTTATTCATAATACAAAAAAGTCGATGGAGACTTTTTTATAGAATGTCAACCGTACTACAATTTTGCTAGTTAACATTTTGCCCTTACTCGGATAGTTTAGCTGAAAAATGCAAAAAACGCGAAAAAATGCGAAAATTTGAACTTCAAAGCTCTGTCAAAAATCAAATATTGAATATAGAAATTTGACTCAACGGGACTTTTTGTACTAAATTTAATACTCAAAAAGACCCATTCATTCATTTTTTTCAAAAATAATTTTTTCACAGTTTGCAGGACAAAAAACTGTTAAAAAACCCCGTTTCCCATGTTATTTAGATGGGAAAACTTCAACTTCCGTGGAGGACCTCTTAAAATTGGAATTTTGAGCTCCGCTTTTAACAGGAGCTTTGTTTGGGCATTTCCTGAGATATTTTGGGCTGAGAGCGAAAAAAAAAATATCGCCTTTTTTTGGCACACCCTAATATGTACACATAATTAACTAAATTATACATACGTACAATGGTTAAAAACTCAATTCTGACTGGACATAATTAGTATTATAAAAAAAATAAGCTAACGCTAGCTGCGAGTGTAAAGGCTGGTTTACACGCTACGATAAATCGTAACAATTCGATCGTTACGATACATTGTTACAATAAATCGAAAGAGTGTGTACTGTTTACATGCAACGATTTCTTGTCCAATATTCATTGTCGACCGCGGTATACTCAGTCAGTTTTTGTCATGGAGGAAGTACTGTTGTGATCGTTTGTTTAGCAAGAAAAGTGAAAGTCATGAAGACCTAGAAAAAAGTGGAGCCGCCAGTGGTTGCTGAAGAAAATGGAATTTTCTTATATACAATTATTGAAAAAATTGCGAAATGAACCCAATCACTGGCGGAATTATTTAAGAATGTATGAAGAGACTTATGTTGAGTTGTTAACAACATTTCCCGTGAACAGCTATAATGCAAATTGAGTCAAATCTTAGCAATGAATGGCTGCTACTTGTTTACACGTTCCAACTTGTCGTTACGATTTGCAGAAATTGATGCCGGCCGGCAACAAGCATCCAATCCAATTCCAATTCCAATAAATCGCTACATTGTCCTGTTTACACGCTACGATAAATCGTAACGATACGATCGTTACGATTTATCGTTGCGTGTAAACCAGCCTTAAAACTAATATTAATTTGTTCTTGAGCAGTGGTAATAAATGTATATTTTTCTTCTGTATTGGCTTTCGTGAACGTTGTTCATAAACTGAGTTTCAGAAACACGCCGACATGAGAGTCGAAACGTTAAGAAATACAGTACGAAAACGTGGACAACACCCCGAAAAGTTAGTTCTTAAAAATGTACAATGATGTAAATGGTATGTATTTTATGAGGTATAATTGTTACCACTGATTTTAAATCGTTGATTTTTACTTTACACTTAGGGACTCGCGCCTTGATTTGCAACAAAAATACTCGCTACCGGGTGCGCTGGACCCAGTTTAATATCAAATGTTTATTTCTAAACTGCTGAATAGAAGTGCACATTTACTTTCTTATAAGGATAATTTGTTAATTACAAAAATAAAAGGAATTTTTCCATACTTTTATGACAAGATTTAGACTAATTGTTGAAATTTCTATAATTACTTATTTTAAACATAATCTTCTATATTTTCTTACACTACTATAATGTACCTATATGAATTAAGTCATCTGCCGTGCTATTATATCGTTGAAAGGTACTAAAAGCGGGAATGTCGCATACTTCAAACTTTAAAAGATTTTAACCAAAATACGAAGGACTGGGTCCGTTAGACCCATTAGCGAGTCCCTAAGTGTTAATACACATGCTTCAAGGCCATTAATATAAACCATACAATTAATTAGTTGTCATTTATATTTGATACCTCGCAGATAGCGTATAGTTTAGCATTTACTCTCAAACAAATTCTTTATAATTTCGGACATTAATTTTTTTATCCCTTAATTATTCGCAAGGGTTCACCACACTTTCACGCGCCGAAAAAAGATACTTGCAACAATTGAAATGCTTCCGGGCTCCCGCTAGTTTCCTAAAGAGCGCTAATGACGTCATTTTAGTAGTGATCACGATACTGCACTAGGAGGACGGGGTGCTGCTGTCTTGAGGCGTAACCACATGCGAATAATTACGTAATTTTTTTTGTGCTACCGAAAAGTATAGACAAATGAAAAAATACGTTATCACAATAGTCAGAATTGTCATAACTAATAGTTCATAAGAATATTTTATTTTTTGATTTCACAATGTACCAAAAATGTGACTATTTTAGAAGAATTGGTTTTTGTTTTTATAGATTTTAATTCAAGTTCTCTCTTCAAAGTTTTATAGCATAAATAAAGAACTTTCGTAATAACTTCCCTGGAAAAAATGATAAGATATAACGAGATATTATAAGATATGTTCGCACCTCGTTATATATGATAATATCTTAATTTTTGAGCCTAAAATATATTAATTTATATAGATATATCTGATAATATATAGTAATATCTTAATATATATTGACCCTCAGATCCGAAAATATATTGTTATATATATTGATATATAGTAACATCTTAATATGTATTAGCCCTCAGATCCGAGAATATATTGTTATATATATTTGTATATTGATATATCTGCTAATATATTACGATATCTTAAAAATATTATTTTGAAATGAGTTCGCTTAGCTTAGAATATATTGTAATATATTATTATATATAGATATATCTGCTAATGTATTATTATATCTTAATAAATTTTATTTTTTGAGTTATCATAGCCAAGAATATATTGTAATATATATTAATATATGGACATATCTGATAATATATAATCATATCTTAATATATATCAGCCCTCAGATGCGAAAATATATTGTTATATATATTTACATATTGGTATATCTGCTAATATATTATTATATCTTAAAAAATAAAAATTTTATTTTTTATCTAATAGGTAAACGCCTGGTGGTAAAGTATTTGTAAATAAAGTGGCTGTTACTTTTTTAAATTAATCAATTTATTAAATGATTAACATTTGTTATAACAAAATATTACATTTGACCAATATCAATGGTGTTAGGAATCCGGCAATAAAAATTTGAGGATTGTAGCAGTTTGTATTAATTTTTTACTTATTAAATGTATATGGTATTGACGCACAAATAGCAGTATCCTAAGCGAAGAACTGCATTTCTGAAGACAATAGTGATGCTGCTGATGGAAGAAATCTTGTCAAAAGAGCAAAATTAAAAAAATTACCAACAAAAATAAAACTGTTCAATATTCATCTTGCAATAAATCGGACAGCAAAAATTTTTGTGTACTTTTTTAGATTTATTTTAGTTAGTTTTTCTTTCTAATCTTTAATTTTTAGTTTGATTATTTTAAAAAAAATTCTTAGTTTTTCAAACCTACCTACCTACATAATATGAATTGGGCAAAAAAATTAATATAATACCTTCAAAATTCCCAAAAACTAGCTTTTTTGTGGTGTATAAAATACACCGCACGAGTAACTGTGTTACGATATTCCACGCGAGTAATTAAGGGTTAAGAACAAATAAATACTGAATAAAAATCAAAAGGTCGCTGGCCCCACACTTCTTTAGTCTAAATAATCATTACTTGATACTGTAAATCGATAGCACGTATTTATACTAAAACGATTATCAAATTTTATATTTATATCGCAAAGAATTCTGAAGAAATGGAATAAAAAAATTAAAATACCCTGAAACGGTAAAATCAATAAAAATTTTGACTAGAATATAAGCTAAATTTTTCTCCATGTAACTGTCCACCGCTCCTTCTGAACTGGCATCCCGGGCGGTAGCCCAGTCTCCCTCCCTGATGTTGGCATTGCTATTATACATTAATAAAATAAGCAACGAATTTTAATAATATTAAATTAATAATAATAAATATAAAAAATTCAAATATCATCCATTCTTTTTTCTAAAGTTCATTTGACTTGAATTTAATATTGCACTCACGTGATTTAGAATTGCCCATATACTCAGGAATGATAAAGTTATAACATATATTTTTGTTATACCCAAAATTTCAATATAATTTTATAAATTAAAAACAAATCTCTACAAAATTTATATTTTTTAGTTTTACTCTATTTTTAATAGTTTTTGAGATATGTTGTTTTCAAAAAAAGTACATTCATCAAATTTTAAAATAGGTAGTGAATATTTTTAGTGAAACTTTTTTTTGAAAATGATGTTCCCACGCATTTATCTTAAAAATTCTACAACTTGTGTTGACAATTTTTATACAAACATTGATGAATACATTTTTGAAATTATAATCACTGAATTCTATGATCACACCAGTCAGGTGTGATAATTTCTCAAAAAATACAATTTTTAGAGATATTAATAGAGTAAAATTTAACTTGTAAGAGAAATATAAACTGCGTTACAGCCAAAATCTCATAATTCGTGTACGCACTTAGAGTGTTAAGCAACAAGGTTGTGCAAATGTTTTGTTACAAGTGTATTAGCTTATATATATACATTTAATTATTAGATATAGAATTTTATTTTGGTACTTCTCTTATCATACCTGTAACATACTCAAAATACAAAAGAAATGTCTTCGTATTATGGCCAGATATGACCCAGGGAACACTGCCGTCCACTGTTTATATAATACAAAGTTTTAACTATAACCGATATTAATTTATTAGAAAATGAGTTATTCATCAAAAAAACTGATTTATGTAATATAAATGACAAACACAATATGAAATCTATTCAAACACGTAAACAAATTGTCAATAGAAATGTAGTTAACAACACAATTAAAATTTTCAATAAAATTCCTAAATCTATAATAGATCCGTCTGTTGAAGAACTGAAAATTACTTTAAAAGAATATTTAATAAGCAAATGTCACATGGTTTTCTTCATTTATTTACTATACATACATATATTTCGGATTTCTTTAATAGTCACAATATTTCTATACAGTTTTTGTATATATTTTTTTATTTTATTAATACGGGCCTCAAATATTACTTAATACGCATATGGATTATTTTTTTTAATTGATTAAATAATATTCGAGTATGTTGTATATATGTAATAGCTATACATACTATGTTCGTAAAAGTTGGTGTAACTTGCCTCTCACTAGCAGTGTGATTTCACTTTGAATCAGTATATAAGCAACCAACGAACTGAATGATTACATAGGTGCATTCAAGTAAGTTAATACGGACGTAAGTAAATGAAGCTGCTATATGTTTATTTAATTATATAATATATGTGACATTTGATTATAGATTCAGTACGAGTTTTCCCTGGTTGGACGATTCTGTAGTATTGGGATAGATAATAGATGGATACCCCCCCCCCCCCCCCTCTATGCATATATTATAAGATATTATAATATATTTTTAGATATGCCAAGATATACAAATATATTAACAGATATGCTAATATATTGTTATATATGTCGAGATATACTTGTATATTAACATATATACTAATGTATGCTAATATATTGTAATATATGTCAAGATATGCTTGGAGCCTGAATTTGGCACGATCCAAGAAGGCATTAGTATATATTATAATATATAACTATATCTTGCAATATATTACAATATATTATAATGCGTTCTTGGATCGTGCCAAAATCAGGATCCAAGCATATCTTATCATATCTGACCAATTGGATCTTGTAATATATGCTAATATCTTATCATTTTTTCCCGGGTTGTAAATTATTTTATTTTGATAACAGTTAATTGAAAATCTTCCCAACGGGGTTTTTGAAGATCCCATGCGAGCAGTTATGTTATTTTCTTCATGCGAATAACTAAGGGTTAATTTAAAATGCTATTATTATAAACCAAAATAGATAAACAATTTCATAGTTATAGCATAAATAAAGTACTTTCGTAATAACTTGGAAATCATTTCTTTTTGATAACAGATCATTGTAAATCTTCCAAACAATTAGGGGTTTTTGAAGATCCCATGCAAGCAGTTAGGTAATTTTCTTCATGCGAATAACTAAGGGTTAGTTTAAAATGCTATTATTATAAACCAAAATAGATCAAAAATTTCATAGTTAGGTATAGCATAAATAAAGTACTTTCGTATTTTTGGAAATCATTTCATTTTGATAACAGATCATTTAAATCTTCCAAACAATTAGGGGTTTTTGAAGATCCCATGCGAGCAGTTAGGTAATTTTCTTCATGCGAATAACTAAGGGTTAATTGAAAATGCTATTATTATAAACATATAGATAAACAATTTCATAGTTATAGCATAAATGAAGTACTTTCGTAATAACTTGGAAATCATTTCATTTTGATAACAGATCATTGTAAATCTTCCCAACAATTAGGGGTTTTTGAAGATCCCATGCGAGCAGTTACGCTATTTTCTTCATGCGAATAACTACTTGAAAATGTTTTTATATAAACCAAAATAATTAAACTTCAAACAATTTCATAGTTTTTGCTTCCTCGCAATATCGAAGATACGAGAAGCTTCGTTATCGTTTTAAAACGAGAAAAAAAATTTGTTCTCCGATTTTAAAAATTTTACCGGATCTATCCGTTTCAGGTCAAGACAAACACTTTTTGTTCCGTGTCTATCTGTCTGTGTGTGTGTGTGTGTGTGTCTGTGTGTGTGTGTCTGTCCCCCAATCCTTGTCACACGCTTAACTCATGAACCACTGAACCGATATTGATGAAACTTGGTTGGTTGGTTGGGTCTGGCTTGAGGACGGTCCCATTTCAAAATAATTAAATTTGTGTGTAAGGGGGAGGGGTGACATCACAAAAGATTTATTTTTTGAAGATATCTCAAGAAAGACACATGTTACGTGAAAATTTTATAGAACCTTTTTTGTAGAGCATTCAATTCTCTATAATATAGATCACCTACTTTTGTTGTAAAATATTCCCTTACAAAGATCTATCTCAATTTGACTTAAGAAAATCGTCATTTGTTTTTTTAAAACTGCTATTTATATATAAAATTAAATGTCACTTTGACGTTTTAAATGTCATTTTGACATTCGTATAGCAGAAAAATAATGATTTTGATTGAAATTCTCAAAAAATTCAAAATATACGACATAATAACCAGGCGCGTATTAAGAAAAATGTCAAATTAAAATTTTTTATTAAAATCTTATGAAAATTAAATGGTTAACCAATGACAGGCAGTTCATCTGTATACTTTATTGGTTTTTTATTTAAATTGTTCAATAATTAACTACCTTTGATGAATTAACACGAGGAAGCACCGTGCATTTACAAGGCAGAGTATTTTTATATGGAATGAGTTTATCAAAAAATAAATTTGTTTATGTATTTCTCCAGTGTAAACATAACCTACTCCCTCCTTTAAAAGAATTCTGTTTACGTCACTGGATAAGTAGTAGCTAATTTAAAATTATTTAATGTATATTTTTTTCAGTTATATAAATAATTTAGTTATTTTTATTATTTGAAGCCATTTATTTTCTTTTCCTCATAAAAAAATAATGTTAAACGTAATTATTTTCTCGAGTTTTAAAGTTGAAATATGTTTTTTTTAGAGAAATCATAAATGTTAAAAAAAAATGTGTGGGTAGAGGAAAAATATACATTTTGAGACGTCAGATCTCGTGTGTATACTTTAAGAAATAGAGTACAGCATAAATAATAAATGTCAATCATTTCGTTGATACAAAATCAATAACAATAAATTATATTACAGAAGCCACTGGGCAAGATCCGATTCGGCATCAGATATAGCTTACAGTGGACAGTACCCCATACAAAAAAGGATATACAGTGCAAAGGATTTGTATGGTCTCACCGACTACGGGCAAGCATATAATAATAATGACGGATCTTACGGACAGGAAGCTAGTCAACAATATCCTTCATCGTCGACTCAACAGGATGCAAGTTATAGTCCAGAATATAAATCTGAAGTAGATGGGACAGTATACGTTTCAAATTACCCATCAAAGTCTTAAATAATATAAAACAAAATAAGTTGTTTTCGAATGACAGAAACTACTTTTTATTTATTTATTTATTTATTTATAGAGAATCAGGGCATTGATTGATCGAAAATTGTCTTCAAATTGAAATTTCGGGTAAATAATGTACTGAAGCCATAGTACAGTATGCACCCACAGCAGATATGAATGGACGATTTATATATGCCTGTTTTTTTTTTTCATTATGTGTGTTAGTTATGGACGCGTAAAAGCGTACGTACTTCGTGTGGGTGCGTATTTACTAGCTACGAAATTCAGTGAAATTTAATTTGAGATAATTCTTCGAATAGCTATTAATTTGTTTTTGTTTCTTCAGAACTTTTGTATCATTTAAAATGTGTACAAGTTGCAGCAGAAATTTTAATACTTATGAAGACTTACTTTTGATGATTGATTATTATAAACGAAATATAGAAGTTGGAAATAATCATTTAGATTTTTTTGATGTACATTTTGTAAAGTGTTAAAAATAACTTGAAGTAACAAACTCTTATTTATTTAATTTTCTATACCTATTTCGTTCATAAGTTAAATCAAAACAAAAGTAAGTTACAAAGAGACTTTTGCCTCATCCTGTATCAACACATAATTTGAAATTTGTTTTTAATGTAGGTAATTAATTTTATAGAACATAATATATTATTTAAGAAGTCATTTTGTATTTAAGTAAGAATTCAGTGAATTTAAATAACCACAAAAATGTTATTGTAATTTTAACAATTAATAATACTTAACTACATAAAATACAAATATAATTTCATACTTAATACTGTTATTTATTTATATTGTATTATTGCCCGGTATTATCAACCAATTTAAAGCTCCTTTAGCGTTAAATGCTCCTTTAAAGTAAATTAGGTGTATTACAAACGTGATTTAAATCAATATTTAAGCTCTCAATGAAAAATAGACATAATATACGTTGTAAATAAATACTGCAGAAAATTTAAAATCTATTTATTTAAATATATTATGCTTGGATCTATTAATAATATGACAGTTAGTTAAAGGAGCATTTAGTTAAACTTGATAATACTGGACGTATAAGTAATATATCATACATTCAGAATATTCCAAGAAAGATTGTTTTTAAATAAAAATCAATTAATTACAAGCGGTAATTTATGGATTTTACTTATTATATTTCTTTTGAAAAAAAAAACAAGAATTTTTTTGATTTTTTTTTTATGTACCACCTTTACCACATGGAATTAAAAAAATATGTCATAATACTCATCCCTAAGAAATAACTAATTTCTTTAACCAAATTTGTTGCTATGTTTAAGTCAAAATAACAAAACAGTATTTTTCTAGTGTTATCTGAAATATCTGATTTAATCAATAAATAAAATTATCTAACTAATTTGTATTATGGTTTCATGATGTTACAATAATAATCATTTATATTATATCAGAGTTTCCCAACGTGGTCTATGTGGACCCCTCAGGGGACTATGGAAGTTTGAAAGGGGTCTATGAAAAAATTTGTATGTTTTGAAATTCGACGTTTTTTATGCAATGCAAGAGTTTAAAAACAGATCAAAGAGCAAAAAAGGCATTTACAATTTTTAATTCACAAATAATTACAGAATGGGTCTATGAACTTTGTCATTCGTTAAAAATTGATCTACGTGCAAAAAAGGTTGAGAACCTCTGATTTATATGATAAAAAAAGTTTATTTAAATACAAGTCATTATTTTTAGCTCAAATAGTAAAATTAATTTTCACGTATCTTTTTATAATTTTTCAATACAGGAATACATCTTTATTTAGTATAAAAATAAAAGTTAGATTAAAAAATGTTATAAACAATACCTTCAGTTTCTATTGGATCATCATGTTTTAAATATAAAGTAGAGCAATATTTCAAATAACGATACGTCATAGAAAAAAGCTTTCATTTGTTAATATAACATAAATAAAAAGTAATCTAATAAAATTAGGTTCGGTGATCCGCATATATTTTTTTGCTTGTAATCGTTACAAAGCAAACAACTGGTTGGATTAAAATCGAGTAAAAAAAAGTAACGGATTTCATTTGTAGGTATTTCTTTATTTATTTACCTGTATTTTAATAGCAAAAAGTATAACTGATATTTGACAGATATAACATAACAATGTTTACGTTTTTTTTCTAACTATTGTTTTCGTACTATTTAGGGCTATAGGCAAATAAAATTATTATTAAAAATTTTATAAAATTTGTTTTTAAAATATGGATAATATTTTTGATGAAATCACCTTTTTTAAAAAAAAGCTTTAATTTTTAAAGATTTTAAAAAATTGTAATTGCACAATTATAGAAAGTAATAGTAATGTATGAAACTATACTTGTATACTGGCTTTTTATTATTCTATCGAAAGTTTACGAGATTTAAAAATACTCTTTAAAATAATAATTCACTTTTTGTTCTACAAAACTAGCATGTTTACGAAGTCTATGTGTTATAAACATAAAAATATTACTTAGTTTATAAGTGAGTCGATTCAGTCGATGCACATCAGTGTAACATAATATTGTGCCAAAGAATATATTTTATTTTAGTATTTTATTGTATTTTTATATGTTTATTTATATATTTGTATTTTATACAGTATTCAGTTTATATATATTTAAAAATAAATATAATATACATAATAAAATATTTGCATTCAGAATTTGATTTTTTATTTATTTGAAATATGTATGTATTTGCATATAAAGGAAGGTAAAGGAAATGACATCATCTGAGGAAATATTGGATAGGATTTTAAATAAAATAAACAAAAAATTGAAAAAAATATGAAAAATATATTCAGAAATAAAATAATGTTTTTTTTGTAAATTATTTTATTAAATGTTTTCCTAAGTTTGATTACTTTAAATAATTATGTATATCATATAATTTTTACTTACAATCAGTTAATAAATAACAGGTTGACTTCCCGGGAAAAAATGATAAGATATTAGCATATATTACAAGATCCAATTGGTCAGATATGATAAGATATGCTTGGATCCTGATTTTGGCACGATCCAAGAACGCATTATAATATATTGTAATATATTGCAAGATATAGTTATATATTATAATATATACTAATGCCTTCTTGGATCGTGCCAAATTCAGGCTCCAAGCATATCTTGACATATATTACAATATATTAGCATACATTAGTATATATGTTAATATACAAGTATATCTCGACATATATAACAATATATTAGCATATCTGTTAATATATTTGTATATCTTGGCATATCTAAAAATATATTATAATATCTTATAATATATGCATAGAGGGGGGGGGGGGGGTATCCATCTATTATCTATCCCAATACTACAGAATCGTCCAACCAGGGAAAACTCGTACTGAATCTATAATCAAATGTCACATATATTATATAATTAAATAAACATATAGCAGCTTCATTTACTTACGTCCGTATTAACTTACTTGAATGCACCTATGTAAACATTAGAGTTCGTTGGTTGCTTATATACTGATTCAAAGTGAAATCACACTGCTAGTGAGAGGCAAGTTACACCAACTTTTACGAACATAGTATGTATAGCTATTACATAATATATTAGTAGTGACGTTAAAATATAATAAACTAGCTGCCGGATCCAATTTTACCCGGGGATATAAAATTAAACTATATAACGTATAATGCTGTGGGGTGCGATCCTTTAGGTCCACACAATCAACTTCCCAACATGGTATGACTTACAATACTTGAATACTGATTACTTATTGTTTCCATAATTAATATTACTATGTTATAGTTTGTAAATATTTTTTTTAATATGTATATGAAAAAGTTTAATGGGATTTATCAGAAATAAAACTCATCCTTTGTATTATGAATATTAGTTTTCTAATATCCTAATAATGTCAATAATATAATGCACATTTTTAGAATAACTAATCTGACAGTTTGAATTTTGAATTGTTTTGTTTCCAAGGCAACATGAGTTATTAGATGTATTTATTAGTATGAAATTCAAATTTTGATGGTGGTTTTTATCCCTTAAATGGCTGTTTGGACCCATATAAAAAATAAATACTGAAATACACCTTTCATTATTTGTATTGTATAATATTTATTCTAAGTTTCGACTAAATCCGATCAAGAAAAAAAATAAAAACGAAAAAAACACCCTTTTTTACCCTTGTAGGGGTTGAATTTCGAAAAATCCTTTCTTTCAGATCATATTCACGTCGAGACGCTTCGATTAGCACCCCAACGAAGTCAATAGTGTTTTTTATTCGCGAGATTTCGTCCCGGAAAAAAATGACACGTACGTACGTATGTACGTACGTACGTACGTACATACGTACGTACGTACATACACACACACACACACACACACAGACATTTTTCTAAAAATAGTGTCAATATACTCTAATGCCCTTGAAACATGAAAATATGTTAAAATTTTTGATTTCGATTTTCGGACCAATTACAATAACTCCCTATTGGGAAGTTAATAAAACAACTAATTGTCTAAACGTCAAAGAAAATTGTTGAGATAACGACACCGTTCTCGCATTCTCCCCTTTAAATAGCCTGACGATGATTCTGTGAATCGAAAGCTCGCTAAGTTTCCTTGCTTATTAAATCTTTGACGTTTAGACAATTAGTTGTTTTATTTTTTATTTATAGCTATTACATATATACAACATACTCGAATATTATTTAATCAATTAAAAAAAATAATCCATATGCGTATTAAGTAATATTTGAGGCCCGTATTAATAAAATAAAAAAATATATACAAAAACTGTATAGAAATATTGTGACTATTAAAGAAATCCGAAATATATGTATGTATAGTAAATAAATGAAGAAAACCATGTGACATTTGCTTATTAAATATTCTTTTAAAGTAATTTTCAGTTCTTCAACAGACGGATCTATTATAGATTTAGGAATTTTATTGAAAATTTTAATTGTATTGTTAACTACATTTCTATTGACAATTTGTTTACGTGTTTGAATAGATTTCATATTGTGTTTGTTTCTATGTTGTAATTATGGTCATTTATATTACATAAATCAGTTTTTTTTTGTGAATAACTCATTTTCTAATAAATTAATACCTATCGATTATATTTAAAAATTTGTATTATATAAGCAGTGGACGGCAGTGTTCCCTGGGTCATATCTGGCCATAATACGAAGCAATTTATTTTGTATTTTGAGTATGTTATAGGTATGAGAAGAGAAGCACAAAAAAATTCCATATCTAATAATTAAATGTATATAAGCTAATACACATGTAACAAAACATTTTGCACAACCTTGTTGCTTAACACTCTAAGTGCGTGCACGAATTTTGAGATTTTGGCTGTAACGGAGTTTATATTTCTCTTACAAGTTAAATTTCGGTCTATTAATATCACTAAAAATTGTATTTTTTGAGAAATTATCACACCTGACTGGTGTGATCACAGAATTCAGTGATTATAATTTCAAAAATGTATTCATCAATGTTTGTATAAAAATTGTCAACACAAGTTGTAGAATTTTTAGATAAATGCGTGGGAACATCATTTTAAAAAAAAGTTTCACCAAAAATATCCACTACCTATTTTAAAATATGATGAATGTACTTTTTTGAAAACAAAATATCTCAAAAACTATTAAAAATAGAGTAAAACTAAAAGATATTAATTTTGTAGAGAAATGCATAAAATTTATTTTAAAAAATATTTCACTGTCCAAAATTTTGTTTAAATATTTTTGTTCTTAATTTATAAAATTATATTGAAAATTTGGGTGATATGTCAACTGTGAATTTTTAAAACAAAAATATATGTTACTTATAACTTTATCATTCCTGATTATATGGGCAATTCTAAATAAAATTTACTTATTTCGTGAAATCAGAATATATATACAAAACTACATATACAAATAACGCGAGTGCAATATTAAATTCAAGTCAAGTGAACATTAGAAAAAAGAATGGTTGATATTTGAATTTTTTATATTTATTATTATTAATTTAATATTATTAAAATTCGTTGCTTATTTTGTTAATGTATAATAGCAATGCCAACATCAGGGAGGGAGACTGGGCTACCGCCCGGGATGCCAGTTCAGAAGGAGCAATGGACAGTTACATGGAGAAAAATTTGGCTTATATTCTAGTCAAAATTTTTTCTCTTTAATCTGATTTTACCGTTTCAGGGTATTTAAAAAAATTTTATTCCATTTCTTCAGAATTCATTGCGATATAAATATAAAATTTGATAATCGTTTTAGTATAAATACGTGCTATCGATTTACAGTATCAAGTAATGATTATTTAGACTAAAGAAGTGTAGGGCCAGCGGCCTTTTGATTTTTATTCAGTATTTATTTGTTCTTAACCCTTAATTACTCGTGTGAAATACCGTAACACAGTTACTCACGTGGTGTATTTTATACACCACAAAAAGCTAGTTTTTGGGAATTTTGATGATTTTATATTAATTTTTTTGCCCAATTCATATTATGTAGGTAGGTATTATTTTTGAGAAACTAAGATTTTTTTTAAATAATCCAACTAAAAATTAAGAAATAAATTAGAAAGAAAAACTAACTAAAATAAATCTAAAAAAGTGCAAAAAAAAATTTTTGCTATCCGATTTATTGCAAGATGAATATGAACATTTTATTTTTATTGGTAATTTTTTTAATTTTGCTCTTTTGACAAGATGTCTTCCATCAGTAGCATCACTAATGTTCTCAAAAACACGCGGTTCTTCGCTTAGGATGCTGTTGTTTGTGCGTCAATACCATCTACATTTAATAAGTAAAAAATTAATACAAACTGCTACAATCCTCAAATTTTTACTGCCGGATTCCTATCACCATTGATATTGGTCAAATGTAATATTTTGTTATAACAAATGTTAATCATTTAATAAATTTATTAATTTAAAAAAGTAACAGCCACTTTATTTACAAATACTTTACCACCGGGCGTTTACCTAATACATAAAAAAATATTTTTTTTAAGATATGATAATATATTAGCAGATATAACAATATATAAATATATATAACAATATATTTTCGCATCTGAGGGCTGATATATATTAAGATATGATTATATATTATCAGATATGTCCATATATTAATATATATTACAATATATTCTTGGCTATGATAACTCAAAAAATAAAATTTATTAAGATATAATAATACATTAGCAGATATATCTATATATAATAATATATTACAATATATTCTAAGCTAAGTGAACTCTTTTCAAAATAATATTTTTAAGATATCATAATATATTAGCAGATATATAAATATATAAATATATATAACAATATATTCTCGGATCTGAGGGCTAATACATATAAAGATGTTACTATATATCAAAATATATAACAATATATTTTCGGATCTTAGGGCCAATATATATTAAGATATTACTATATATTATCAGATATATCTATATAAATTAATATATTTTAGGCTCAAAAATTAAGATATTACCATATATAACGAGATGCGAACATATCTTATAATATCTTGTTATATCTTATCATTTTTTCCCGGGTTTACTTCTCCAAAATTATAAACTTATTTAATTTCTTAATACCTTTACGCCTTATAGGCCAGTCCCCAGAGCTTAAAAATCGTTGAATAGAAGCGTTTATTCATATGAAAAAACTACATTTTCCGTGTTTTTTGCGCATTTTTCATCAATTTTTAATTTACCATATCTCCGAAACAAATGAACGTAACGAGGTAAACTTTATTTTGTTTTCTTTGTAATTTTATACAAAACCAAAAAGTATTCCAGTATTTTATCGGATTCCGTCAGAATTTAAGGTCACAACCAGGTACATGGTCAAAAAACTGTAAAATATAAAAAATAGAACTTAAACAAAAAAAATTACATTTTTGAGAAAAAATATCCTCAGTTTTTATGCAAAAACAAATATGTAAAATAATGTTTTTACCAATATTTGAGGTTCATATAGATTGGTTATTCATTTTTTTAGTTAACGGACTTTGAATCTAGTCGATTGATTAATTAGTTTTTTTCCGCAGATTTTAAGAAAGTAAGAAAATGATATTTCGAGAAAAACGCCTCAAAACCAAAATACATCACAGTAGGTAATACCAGCGCGACGTTGACTCACAATGTGTTCTATAACTTTTAAAATACTTCAAATTGTGCTCTGGAACTTTGGAATATATTCTTGAATATTTTAACTATCAAAAAAATCGAAAATTTTCAGTATTTAACTCCCAAATGTGAACTCATTTGTAATGAATTTTTCGACGCGATTAAAATTGTATAATATTATTTAAAGAATTTTAATAATAAATTCAGTTACGAGTAATTAAAAATACTAAATCGCATACAAGGCGTTTACTATCTGTTTAAAGCAAACCCTCTAAATTGTTTGAGAAAAAAACAATATGGTAAGTTACGAAGTAACCGTGCATCGTAAGTTTACAAACAAAACCCAATCACGAGAAAATTAATTTGCATTAATTTTGCACATCCCTGCAAATGAAACCAGTACTTGTATTCGCGGTCTAGAGACCTCTCGCCAGGTAGAGGTAAAAGCAGAGAAATGTTCAATGGACTAATTCCTCTTTATCATTTCTACTGTTATTGCTGATACATGTAGTAGTATTAAGTTAACATCGCTGTAAACCTTGTATTGTCTGTTACAACATAAAATGTAAAACTTTACTCTTTTATTAAACCGTGCTAAAATAAAGTTTGTTCTCAACAATGTATTAAATGGATGTTATACATATTGTATTAAAATGTGTCGTGTTTTGTTTTTGTTTATATTTGTTTTAATAGAGACAAACTTATTTGCTGAAGCATTAGAGAATGAGAGATCCAATGAGACTGAAATTATTAACGAAAACAGGGGTTTGTTTGATGATTTTTGGTGGAATTTTATACCAGATCTTGATTTTGATTTAGTTAAAAATGAACTCAACGAAAAATTGTTGCAGATTAAATTCGAAAATTTATCAGATGGTAAGTGCATACATTTATTTTGAAGTCAAGATATTTATGGAAATATACATTTTGATCCTGAATCCATTCTGACAATTTTTTTTATGATATCTGTCTGTCTGTAGACATTATAAATTATATTTAATTTAATCTATAAAGAAAATATTTTATTTTTGAATGGGATCTAGAGAGAAATGTTTATTTTTGTCAATTTTTAGATTTCTTTAATTATTTTTTAATATTTTAAGTATAATTTTAGATAATACATATAGTCCGGTCAAAATACTAATAAAGATAGTGGTCAAATAACAAAAATTCCGACAGAGCTAAATTTTGGTGGAGACCTTGGATACACCATTAGAAATAAAGTGTCAAAAGTCCCCATCAATCCCATGTCTGCTAAAAAAGTTATTCGGGGTCAAAGGTCAAAATTTGAGGTTTTTTGGATTTTTTTCGAAAACGGTAAGTTTTATTAAAAAAGTAGCCAAGACAAAAAATATAGATATTAAAATTATCTATAAAAATGGTCCTTATACTTTTTTTTCTAAGAATTGCCATTCCTGATGTATCGCGATTCTAAAAGTTGAAGGAGTCACGTTCTACATGCACGGTGCTCTGGAAGCCAACTTTAATAAAAAAATTGATTACTTCTAATTTTTTTTGTACAGTTCAATTCTTTAGTATTCAAGGAACATTTTAAGACCAAAAAGAAAAAAATCGCCTCGGTACTTTTTTAATAATTCATAAAACAAAAATACATAAATCGTGCACGGTGCTCTCGATGCCAACTTTAAAAAAAATTGATTACCTCTGATTTTTTTATACAATTCAATTCTTTAGTACTAAAAGAACATTTTAAGATCAAAATGAAAAAAATCCCCTCAGCGCTTTTTTTATAATTCATAAAATAAGAAAAGTAGTTTTTCAATTAATTGTTTTCACTAAATTTATTAATTATTTGTACAATCATTTGGTAGTTTTACCTGGAAAGTTTTCCGGGAGTTTTGAAAATTGGTAATTTTATAGATTTCGATGTGCTCTTTCCGAATTTCAACATTGCTACCTCGTATCTTGGCCGCTCACGCCGCCATATTAGAAAAATGGCGCCTAATAGTAGATTATTATTAGGAGATATTGTCAAAAAAACTACTTTTCTTATTTTATAAATTATAAAAAAAAGCGCTGAGGGGATTTTTTTCATTTTGATCTTAAAATGTTCTTTTAGTACTAAAGAATTGAATTGTATAAAAAAATCAGAGGTAATCAATTTTTTTTATTAAAGTTGGCTTCCAGAGCACCGTGCATGTAGAACGTGACTCCTTCAACTTTTAGAATCGCGATACATCAGGAATGGCAATTCTTAGAAAAAAAAGTATAAGGACCATTTTTATAGATAATTTTAATATCTATATTTTTTGTCTTGGCTACTTTTTTGATAAAACTTACCGTTTTCGAAAAAAATCCAAAAAACCTCAAATTTTGACCTTTGACCCCGAATAACTTTTTTAGCAGACATGGGATTGATGGGGACTTTTGACACTTTATTTCTAATGGTGTATCCAAGGTCTCCACCAAAATTCAGCTCTGTCGGAATTTTTGTTATTTGAAATGTCTATTTTTACCGGACTAATACTATTTTGACACATATATTATACAGTGTCATCCAAAAATACTTTTGAATGGTTTGAAATATAGGATTGAAATGTATAAATACAATGGTATCACAAAAACACCCACCTGCATATCCCCGGAAGGCGGAGGGGGGGGGGGCTAAAAAATTTTAAATAGCACGTGAGGTTGAGTGAAGGCTCGTTCAAAAGGGTTTACCCGGGGTCACCAAGGTTTCTAGCCAATATAAATTTCGGAATTCCGTCCTTTTGTCTAGCTAACTAATAATACTGGATCATACAAAGCATGCTAAATAGGACAGTCATAGTGTATGCTATGCCGTCAGTAGCGCACCCAAAAAGGGGGTAAGGGTTACCCCCCCCCTAATTTGTCGATATGTATTGTTTAATTTAACAACAGTTTTTTCTGGGTGCACCAATTTACGCCGTGATATCTAAGCAAGTGCTTCCCAAATTGTTGTATGCAAAAGATTTTCAAATAGTACGCGATTGTATGTTTTTTTTCGGTGTCCTTCCACCCCACACCTAGAATCCCTCACTATAATATAAACCCTAATATATTTATTTATTTATATATTTATATGTCTGTCCGGTCACTATAAATTTATGGATTCATAAACGTTTCACTGGATTTTTTTCATTTCTTCACAATATCTAGATTCGTCCTTGATACAGTTTATAGGCTATATTTTTTTTACAAAATGATTATCGTTTCTGTGATATGATTTTTTCCCCGAGACACTACGTGAAAAATTTAGTAAAATTTATCTGTCAGACTGAATTTAGGTGTTTCGACACTAGGCTTTTGTTTCAGAATTTCTTGCATTTCGACGTGCTCTGGTTGATTAAAATGACGTCAGAGCTGTCACTTTTCGTAAAACCACGTGCTTTTTGACGTCTCAGTTGTCATATTTTATGTGACGTTTATAAAAATATTAAATTGTTAATGTAATTGTTCACAAAGTTTCAAATTTGTTCAAAAAAAGTTGTAGAATTGATGTAGTCCATCTAAAAATTTATAATTAATAATAATTAAGCCAGGGACGGCGTTTTAAAAGTATTTAAATTTGCATTTTCTAATAAAATTGTATTAAATATAATTTTTAATTGTTGAAGGCTGAGACCCGAGTAAATTTGTGATTAGGTATTTTGTACATGTAAGATTACTGAAAATTTTAAAATTGATTATCTCCGCCAAATTAAAAAATTAACTATCAAAAAATAGTGGAACGAGTATGATATATACATATACGAGGGTCGCAGACCCGAGTAAATTTGTGTAAAAAATATGGCGTGAAAGGGGGTTGGGGCGCGAAGCGCCCAGGGGCACAGCCCCTAGTTTCGTTAGATATATAAGTGTTATAAGGAAATTTAGCAAATTTGCTACCTTGCAAATACTTTTAATAGGATAATAATAATAATTATGTAAGATTTGTTTTAAAATTTCGAACAGTGTTATTTGAATTTACTATAACATATTTTTTTATGTATCACTCCGTTAAACGTTGTATTGACTTAAAGTCGATCCAGACTATCGAGCCGGTCTCATATTCGGTATTATAAAGGAGCTAATAAATTTGCAAGCTTGCTGGCACTCTTAAATGGGGTATCAAATTTATATGACAGTTCTCTTAAAGTTATTGACAGATAGTTTCATACATATAGGAAGTAAAAAAAAGTATGTAAAGTATATTTACTAAAGTGCATTTACTAACCTTGCGTAAAAATGGTATAAACCAATTTACTGCACATGCAACTATCTGTTAAAAACACAACGAGAACTGTCATATAAGTTTGATATCGCATTTGAGAGTGCTAGCAAGCTTGCAAATTTGCTAGATCCTTTATAATACCGAACATAAGTTTGGTCTCGTTCCAGTCAAATATTCAAGATTGTTACAATGTATTAGAGATGAGACTGCTATTGCGATAGCTGCAACTGAGAACACTGTTATTTGTACTGAGCAGAGAGCAGACTGCTCTGCTCTTTAACATACCTGCTATCACTGCTATCCTGTTCTTGATTTTTTTTGTTTAATCTAAGAAATAAAAAAAAAATTTTGATTTCAACTTTCTTAAGCTTATTTATTTATCAAAAATATTGTTTTGGACAAAAAAAAGACATTACTTTTTTATTTTCACATTTTAAAACATTTTCCGTGCACCAAACAAAGATAGACATATCGATAATGCTACTGCTACTGCGATCACTGCTATTCCGTAGAACAGTGTTCTTTTAAAGAACAGTGTTCTTTAAAAGAACACTGTTTTTTCAAATAGCAGCTATCGCAGTAGCAGTCCCACGTTATTTTTAAAGTATAATAATTAGGTACTAGCTATTTATTTAAGTCTTATTTTCTCTGTTTAAAAGTAAACGTTTAATTTTTATTTTAAAGAAACTAAAAAACTATTTAAATTTTTTTAAAGTTATTAAGGCTAATTTCATAATTTGGCATTAATTAATATTTATGCATTTCACCTTTACGTGCTATTTAGACTACCCCTTATGTCAGTGAAAAAATTTTCGGGGGGAGAGGGTAATTTTTTTTCAGGGGGGGGGGTTATAAATGCGTGTTAAATTTTGGAAAGGATTTTGAACTGATATTTTCTCAAAACATACGTTTTTCTTAGAACACTGAACATTTCGGGGGGGGGGGGGGGTATACGTTTTAATACTCGACTCAAAGTCCATGTTTAATAACAAAGGACCCCGCAACTCTTATTATGGAAAACTGGTCTCGGTCAAATGTTGCGAAACTTTGCTGAATAATAGCTCTCAATGTGTAGATCAAAAAAGTCAATGGAACCTACATCTGAAAAACTACTGTTCTGCAGCTAAAGCCTTCTGAAGTTATCGAATCCACGTGCTTGAAGAATAAAAAGTCCAAAGATTCACGGGCAAAGAAAAAAAAATATTTCATTATATCTAACGTTTTGACGTATGCCGAACATTTATCCGACGCCAGAATGGCTGCAGCATCCATCCCTCAGTCTTCAGAAAATCACTGAAATATGTCTTATATCGCTCAAGCAGTACGTACCAATATCACCATTCTTCAGATTCCTGAAGGTGGTTCAGCGATTTTCTGAAGACTGAAAGAAGATGCATCTACTTTGACCAGGGATTTGCATTCAGCGTACGAAAATACATACAAAAGTGGCTTGGTCACTTTATAATGAAATATTTTTTTCCATGCCCGTGAATCAGTGGACTTTTTGTTCATCGAGCACGAGGATTCGATAACTTCAGAAGACTGTAGCTTCAAAATAGTAGTTTTTCAGACTTAAGTCCCATTGACTTTTTTGATCTACACATTGAGGACTATCATTCAGCAGAGTTTCGTAACATTAGACCGAGACCGGTTTTCCATAAGGAGAGTTAAAGGTCCTTTAATTTAATTTCTTACAAACATTACCAAATATGTTATAATATGCTCATCTCATTATTTGTTTTTGCCAAAGTTGCGGTAGTACGAAACCTATATATTATTTTAATAGCAGATTAATTAATATTTTTGGAAAACTAGTACGTAGTATTATTTACTATATCATAACCCACAATTAAATTATGTGGTTAAACAATCACAATACCACAGATCCTCACACTAAAACTAATCACATATAATATTAATATATAATTGTTTGCAATTACGTACTATCTCAAATATTTTACATTTATCACATATTTTAACAATTAATCAAAATTCAAATTGAAATTTATTATGCATTGTGAATAAACTCGTCGAAATAATAAACATGAGATCAATATACATATACCGGGTGTTAAAAAAAGAGTGTAAAATATTTAAAGAGGTAATAGTACTGACCAAAATAAGCAAAAAACTTCTAATAAATATGTGTCCGGAAATTTTTCGTGAGGGAACTCAGCCCTCCAAAGATTTAGGTCAAAATGAGTTTTTATTTAATATCTAGAGAATCCTTTCTGATAAAATTATGAAATCTGGTATTCGATTTAGTAATAATAAGTGCTATCGATTTACCGTATTAACCAATTATAATTTAGACCAGGGATGTATGGGGTCAGTGGGTCCATCGATTTTTATCAAGTATTTTTTTATTCTTTAATTTTTTCTTGTATGTATAAGGTACTTATATAAGATTACATGATACAGTACACACAAAAATATATTTTGCTTAGGTTTAACCGTTTTCGAGAAATATCGATGGTAAAGAAAGCATATACAAATAATAAAGTTATATCCTTGTTCTATGATAAAAATTAAGAAAAATGTTAACATAAGTATACCACAAAAAATGCATCCTTATCAACAAATAACCATTTTTAATTTCGTTTTTTAGTCAAGTTAGTAAAGTACGTGTAACATGTAGAACTGACAATAGATCTAAGATGATTCATATTAGGAGGTTTCTTTATATGAACTTTTTTTTCTTACCTTTAATCATAGAACAAGAATATAAATTTATTATTTGTAATTTGAAGCATCCGTATTAAGTTAAATTCTTCATGCTTTCTTTACCATCGATTGTGATGAAGAACACAATAAGCCAAAGGCTGCAGTGTTAGAGGCATCTAACCCTCATCATCAATCACAACCTAATCTAATCTAATCTAATCTACCATCGATATTTCTCGAAAACGGTTAGTCCTATGACAAATAAGCAAAAAAAAATTGGTGTGTATTGTGTCATGTAATCTTATATGTATAAGTCCCTTATTCAAGAAAAAATTAAAGAATACAAAACTACTAAATAAAAATCGATGGGTCCACTGACCCCATACATCCCTGGTCTAAATTATAATTGGTTAATACGAGAAATGGATAACACTTATAATTACTAAACCGAATACTAAATTTCATAATTTTATCAGAAAGGGTTCTCTAGACCATAGGTGTCCAACCTTTTGAGCTTTGTGGGCCGCAGAGTGCAAAAAAATAGCGAAAAAATTTGTTAAGGGCCGCAAAAAAAATTTGGTGACCTTTTTTTTGTTTTTATTTTTTTTCGTTGTTTACTAAAGTTTACTTAATTTATTTAACTATTTATAACTCTGTATCAATAATTTATATTTTATAGATTTATTAGACATATTATATTTCTATACTTTGAAAAAATCTGATTTTCATATTAAACTTTTTTTTTAATCTAATGCGGGCCGCACGAAAAGTGCTCGGGGGCCGCGGGTTGGACAAGCCTGCTCTAGACTCTAGATATTAAATAAAAACTCATTTTGAGCTAAATCTTTGGATGGCTGTAGTTCCCTCACGAAAAATTTCCGGACACATGTTTATTAGAAGTTTTTTGCTTATTTTGGTCCATACTATTACCTCTTTAAATATTTTACACTCTTTTTTTAACACCCGGTATAACAAAATAACAGTATTCAAAATTCAGTGATTATGGTAAAAGGCATCCAATAATACATGGTCTGCTGTAGATATGTTGACAGTCGCCATTTTTTTATAAATTTATGTGGATTCTGCTTCAAAATAATTGATCGATAATAATTTTTAAATAAAAAATCATTGTGTAAACAAACAGTATTGGTCGTTAATTTATTTATATTCTGTTTGTCACAAATTCCTTATTAGATAAATTTCTTGGCGATGACGTCACAGTATAAAACAAATTAACTGTCCAACAGACATCGATTATTGGATCATGGTAAAAAAAGGTTATTATTGAAAAACCGTAATAAATATTTTAAAAATTTGCAAACTTGTTCTCAACATTTAATGAATAAGTGTTACATATTTATTTTGAACGCAGCAAAATTCGTATTGAAGTAAAGACGCCAGAATTTGGATGCAAAATGCATGTATTTTGAAGACGCTCGCGCTGCAATGCAGAAAAAGCGCTTCAAAGGGCTTCAAGCCCTTTTACATAAAGTGGAGGAGGGACTCAGTCACTTGCTGCCCCGGGGCCCCCGAGCCTCTAGTTACGGCCCTGGTAATACATGCATGTATTAATAAAACATAAAGAAACTATTAAAAAAAATAAAATCAATAATTATATGCCATTTTCTTGAAGATTTTTAACATTTTGTTATTTTTGATAAAATATTACAATCATTGGTACTAAATAAAATTTGTATTTATTAATAATAACATTAAAATTTTATGAATTACCATTATTAATTAAACACATTTTAAACCCTTTTCGAATGGTAAATATTTTATTTGTTATTAAAAAATACTTTACTGTACATATTAAATACCACTGATAAATTTCATAATAAATTGCAAACAGAATTAATTTACGATTTTAATTATTTTCATACCTACATTTCCCGATTCACTGATTGCTTCACTTAATTATTATTATAATTATTTAGTAGGTACATATGTATGTGTTTTATCCTAGTATGAAAATATATAACTTTATGTGTTCCAAATTATTAATTATTATTTGCATACGATAAACATTTTAAATAAGCATGTAGTTAGTTCAATAAATTTACATAACATTGTCATCAAATAATAATAATAATAATAATACTACCGTAGTACCGTAGTAAATACTACTACGTATAAATACAATACCGGACTAAAATCTTAATACCGGTATTTTCGTTTTTTTTTTATGTTCAAAACCCGGATACCGGTATTAAAAAAATCAGTCGCGGAATTATCGTAATAACTGTAAAAAGTTAGATAGAAGTATTTTTTAGAAATATTTTTACATACTTTCTTGAAGAAATATGAAAATTTTTAGCGGTTATGATAGAAATACCGTGAAATGTAGATGTCGTCAATAATAAGTATTTAAAAATTGAAACTACCGACTAGGAACATGAATTTCAAAGTGAAAAAAAAACGAAAAAAAATTTTTCTAACTTTTTAATATTATATCACAGGGTTAATAAAATGACGTCATTTGCGATACAAAATTCAATTTCGGAAAAAAATGTCGCTTACGATAATCTGGAGGTAAAAACAGACACACTTTCGCATTTATAGTATTAGTATGGATAATAAATATTTATATATCATACAAGATGATCATAGGCAAGTGATTTATTATAGTACCAAAATATTCACCTATTATTTTTTTATTTTGTGTGTACACAAAGTTCATCCAACCATTCTCCTAACAAACGATGGAAATTAAATATATAAAAAACACAAGAATTGTGAGTTATATACATACATAGTAGATAAAAAATGGGTAAATGTAACCACAAACATTTATAAAATGTAGGTCTGCAATATACCATATTAATTCGTGCAATTAAATTTAAAAAAAACGCACGCATATTTTGTGAAAAAAGTGTTCCAGAGTATGAATTGTTGAACCGTAGCGTATTACAAAAACCTTCTGTTATATACATATATAGGTTGATAATTTGATATGTATCTAAATGCAAAACATATGGGTCAGACCACGGTAATCGATACTAGATAGTTAAAAAAATATTTTACGAAAATGAATACCAAAATATAAAATTAACAGACTATTTAACATCAATTTTCATAAACCAAAAGAAAATTAGAAAAATGTTAGTTAATTTTCAAAATATTTCAAAAAATATCCAAATAATTTCCGAAAAGACAACAAATAAGGTGAAATCACAATAACTTACTTAAATTACATATCAAACGTGACGTTTGAACAAATTAAAAAAAAATTACCCTCACCAACAATAATGACGAAGGATGATCGCATTTATTATAAATTTAATGAGTCTATTGGTGTATTTGATAAATAATTGTTATAAGTATTAGTTAATAATATCAATAAACAACTAAACACACAAATATTACTCTTATTGTATCCTTTTATTCAACGTGTCATACCCGTCACAATTTTCTGTCACACCCGTCACAATGTTTGTTTTGTAATAACGAGTTAAATAGATAGATTAAGTATTTACTTGATGCTCTTGTGTTACTAAAAAATAATTTATTCGTAACATATTAAAGTATGATTATTATAAAGTAACTTCAATATTTTCGCTAAACTTTTGAGATTTTTTAATAGAGGTTGCAAGACTTGCAATAGTTGGCGTCACACCCGTCACAGGGTTTTGAACGCTGACATTTTTTTGTAAAATAACCGTAGACCTTTTATTTTTTCAATATACATGTATTACATTAAGATCTACAGAAAAATGATAAAACCATGTTATTAACTAGTATAATTTAGAAATTATTAACTTCAATCCGAGTTCAAATGTCACACCCGTCACCGCAGACTGACCCATATGTATGTATATATACAGATATACTGGGTGTTCCAGATCACGATTATGCCACAATTCAAAATTTCAAAGTAACTTTCAATTTCTGAAGACGTTTTTTACTTTTCGTATCACTTTTTAAACCTGGTAATGCTATTTTCACCCATTTTACCGCCCCCTTAGACTTGGCGCTCCGGGCGGGGGCTGAATTCGCCAACCCTTAACTGTGCCTCTGGTCATATACAATATACAGTCACATACAAAAATTTAAATCATATAAATTTGTGAACGGATTTTTTTTGTAACTGTAATATAATCGATAGTGTCCATATATGTAATCACATTGAAGCTTCTTTCTCGAAATGTTACTTAGTTTGTTAAAATATAGAGTATTTCTGTGTGCCGCTCTCTTTATACTAAATGCTATAGTCGAACGCTTAAGTTGTAGTGTTAGATGTACGGCATTCCATTGAGTAATTAACTGGATGAGCCCATTGAATCAAGTCAGTAGCGGATACTCAAAAAATTATTTTTAATTTTTATTCTTAATTTTTAATGGTAATCTAACATTCATATATTCTACTAGCTGACCCGGCCACGCGTTGCTGTGGTTAACATAGGTTTTATTGTAGTTTATATGAAACGTTTGGAAGTTTGACATAGCGCCATCTATTGAATACTTACTCAATCCAGTCAACAGATGTCACCATCTGTTAGAATCGTTTGGAGCTAACAGATAATTGAGACCGTCAAATAATCCATACTAATATTATAAATGCGAAAGTGTATCTGTCTGTCTGTCTGTTTGTTACCTTTTCACGGCTAAACCGCTGAACCGATCTTGATGAAATTTGGTAGGGAGATAGCTTACATCCTGAGAAAGGACATAGGCTACTTCGAATCCCAAAAATTCATCCACTAAAAAATTGAAAGGGGGTGGAAATGTTTGTATGGGAATTTTTTTAAAATATTTCACCCCCTGACACATATGAAGGGCTGTAATTATTTTCATTCGATCTGGCGGGAAAAATACTACGGAAGTGGGGGGTTTTAGGGGGGAATAGAACCCCCTATCTCCCATAGGAACCGAGATATTTACGATTTTGTATAATGAATGTGAACCAAAACAAAAGAAAATTTATATATTTCACCCCCCTTCACATATGAAGAGTTTTAATAAAATTTATTTGATCTGGCGGGAAAAATACCTTGGGGGTGGGGGTTGGAGGGAAAAAAACAACAACCTATCTTACATAGGAGCCGAGATATTTAAGATTTTAATATTATAATCCTATATCCTATTTTTCATGTTGGATCAAACTGCACACGGTGTACAAATTTGATTAAAATCGGTTAAGTAGAATATTGCGATCATAAATTGAGATGTAAGCTATCCTATCTTTCAAGTTGGATCAAACTGCACACGGTATACAAATTTGATTAAAATCGGTTAAGTAGTTTCGGAGTCCATCGCGGAGAAAACATGCGACACGTAATTTATATATATTAAGAAAATGTATTTGTGTTTGACTACGCCAATGGACTGACGTCAGTTCGGATTTCTTTCCCTTACTGCTCCGGTCATTTTTCATATGGACAATATTAAAATACGTATCTAACATTTTATGTACTATAGCTTTTGAAAAAAAAAATTTTTTTCGCTATCTCGTATCAAAATGGTTAAACTCGGAAACGAGTCACATAAAAAAATTTACATTTTCCGAGATACCTAATTGCGAATAACTTAATCTTACCATCTATAACTTCCTATTAATTTTTTTTTTGCACGGAGGTGCTATCAATGGGGACTTTTACTGGGCTATAGTAGGATATCTCGATAAACTGAGCTAATTGAGCAATTTGAAGAACGGATTCGGTTTCACTACGCCAGAATTTTCCAAGACGTCTCGGCAACACTTTTTTGCTTCTCTGTATTATTTATTCCAATCAAAATACATATTTATTTTTTTGTTTCAACAACTTTAATAAGAACTAATAATAATAAAAAACATTGAGTGTGTGTACTTATGTACACGCGTTAGAAGTTACTTGATTAAATGAATAAAATAATGTAATGCATATAAATTTATAAAGAACACTTATATTTTATTTAATAATTCATAACATTATTTCACTATACTATTTAATCAAGTTAAAATTTAATTGTATATTATATTTCGAAGTCCGTATTTATAAATCATAAAATTTGAATATTAAGATGTAATAATAAACCAATCAGATCGGAAGGCAGATACTGTTTGAACAATCAAATGTCAGATGACGTCACAATATCCATAGAGTGTATGTAAAAACGGTCTTTTTAACACGAAGTGTCACTTCTGTATCTTTGTTCTGTCGTAATGAAAAAATTTAATTATATCTATGGATGTCATGACGTCATCATATGAATTTTCTGTACAATATACCATACCTACTAGGGCTTGCAAAAAACCGACTAAATTTCAAAAATTGGTTTTCGGTTTTTTCGTAAAATGAAAACCGGTATACCGGTTTTTTTCGGTTTTTTTTTAATTTATTAAAATAAAACAATAAATTGATATTTAAAAATAAAAACGATTTATTGGTCTATATTTTTTCAAGTTCAAATTAAGACTACTCTATTGCAAATTGGGAATAATCAGTTTCAAATTGGGAATTATCATTTTTAAATTGGTTAAGTTAAAAGCTAGTGTTAAAAGTGATTTAGGCATTGAAGTACCACATACTCAGTGGTGAAGGTAGAAAAATGCCTGGAACTGAGTTTCGATTACAGTAGCTAAAAAGTACGCGAAAATATTATTGTTGCTAATTGTAGCTGATATATCACTCTGAATCACTCATGTTTAAAGATTCAAAACTGATGCATTCATTATGCTTTGTTAATTTGAGTAATAGTAAATCATTGGGAGCTTTATTTTAAATAAAATTAAAAATAGTTAATATATCTTATCTTTACTAATTAATATTCGTAATAATAAGTTAAATAATAATTGAAACAGTGGCCCCTACATAATCGGGAAGGAGGTGGGCTAACAAGATTCTAACCTGGGGTCGAGGATTAAGGAGGACTCGACACGGCGAGCAAAAATAAAAATCGGAGAATGGTATATTTACGTATTTGAATTTTTAATTGAATGGTCGAGAAAAAGATCATACAAATTTGAAATTTCTGTTATTGAAAGACCAAAAAATAACCTGGTCAAGAAAAAAGTTTGTATTATATTTTGTATTATAATACATTATATTATAATAAAATAAATTATTTATTTATTTCCATCTCAAATCTGAAATTTACAATTCTCAATTTGAAATTGATTAGTCTCTATTTGAGCTATAATAAATAGTAGATATAGATTCAATTTGGATCTCATTTATTATTATTATAGACTTCACGAATGAAACTCAATTCCATTTACTCGACTATAATATTTTTATTTGTACATTGCGCGTTCTTTCATAGATATCACCCTTTCCCTTTTTATTTGAATTTAAATAATTTTATAACATAAACACTTCATGAATGACAGTAGATACATAAAATTATTTTTCAGTTTGTAGAAAAAAAGAAGATATAATTGACTTCCGGTTTTTCGGTTTTGGTAAATTTTAACAAAAAACCTAGGTCAACCGCGTAACACTCGTTACACGCGGTTCGTTACATTACTAAAATTCATTTCCGTTATTTTACAAAACTTTTACCCTCAATGCACCTAAAGAACTATATCTTCAAACATAATAATAATAAAAATTTATATTTTCAGCTGAAAGCCGTGAAGATACAAAACACAAGAAAAGTAAAAACAAGAAGAAGAAGCACAAGAAAGACATGATGACGAAATTAATGCCAATGTTTATGATACCGTGGATATTACAGTCTGCATTTCTGCCAATGACATTGATGAGCATGAAGTTCATGCTGGTAAAAGCTCTCATCGTTGGAAAACTAGCTTTAATTCTCATCGCCTTGAATGCGTTCCGAAAACAAATAAACGGGGAAGCTGCAATTCAACAGAAATTAGCAACCGAGCATTACGGGTATAAGGGCGGCGAAATCACGGGGGAAGTGGGAGCGTGGGTTAATTGAGTAGGTACCTATTACCTACATTGTTTCAGTTTGGATATAAGTGGGTTGTAATTGTTGAATTTCATTTTCATTTCACTGAATTAAGACTGTTATAATAAACGGGGTGTGGCATTTAAATTGAGACAAGCAAATAACTCGAAGACAAGGGACTGTAGTGGTGACATAAAGATTTTTGTTTAAGGAGGGGGGGGGGGATATGTCAAACATTAATTTTTTTGTATTATTTTTTTTATAGATTTTACATTATTCCTATGCTAATTAATAGTCACTCCACTTTGGGGGGCATACAAACCAAACCTTACCTAACTGTCGTATGGTTTTAAGGGGGAAAAAGATGGTGTTATTTTTGTTTGGGGGCGATTATAATAGTAATTAATAATAATACAAAAAAAATCAAATCAATTTTTTTTTCGACATTTAGTGAAAATTTATGTCAAAAAGTGCTTAAAAAATTTGCTGTTATTTCATTGAATGGCATTTATATAATTTAAATACTATGGCTAGACCATAAAATGCACACCCCTTAAACTTAAAAAAAATGTATCAACATATATCAAATAAATACGGTACAATATATTTAGTGAAACTTAAAAGGATGTTTTAAAAAAATATTGGAGGTAATTAATATTATAAAAATATATAATATGAAGTTTATCACTCATTAAGATTTTTTAGAAAATCAACAATGAATCTTGATATCAATCGATTATTACCTTTTTTTATTTAAATTTAGGATGTATTGCAATAAAACAACAATCATTTTAATTTACAATTTTTATATAAAATATATTTTTTTTTGTAAAATGTATATAGTAAATAAATTAATTAATAATAATAATTAAACAGATAAATACATCCACATATTGCAGTGATAACAGCTGTGTTCACCTGATGTCTAGCATTTAAAATGAAATATACAAAAAAGTAACACGTTTATAGGTTATAATTAATTATATTATATATTTGTTTTAAAAATGCAAACTTACCAAATTTTATCGTGATTAAAAAGATTGATTGGCTTTAAATAAAATAATTAAAATACAGCACGTATCGATGTATGTACATGTATTTATATATTAATTAACACAATGTAATTATTATAATACATGTAATTTGCAATGACATATAAGGAAATAGCGCCACTAGCGCCTAACGGATGTTTCTTGAACTTCCACGGACTACTACCTATATTTGTAAAAATAATTCTTGTCAAAATATGAATTTTTGTAAAATAAACTGAAAATTTCGTTACTTCTAGTTATCCAATTTTGTTGAGTTTTAATAGGGTTCTATTCTGATAATAGATGAAGTGAATTCAAAAGGATTGGTGCAAATTCATTTCGAATTGTAGCCTGTAGTTCGGCGTTTCTTTAAAAAAGCGGGTTAAATCGATAAATTGAACTTTATTTATATTTTTATAACAGAAAATTAAAACCGATCGATATTAAACTAAGTAAAAATGAAGACTGTAATGTTTTCTATCAGAAAATGTAAAAATGTAAGTGAGATACAGAAGAAATTTAAGATATAATGCTCATTTTATCAATTTATATACGAAAAAAAATTTTAGCACGATAATAGAACACACTTCCAAGCAGGGCCTGCTTGGGTGTGCAATATTATTTTGAGATTTTATCTCCAAGATTCTTTACATAAAATGACATACATTTTGTCTCCTTTTTAGTCAAAAATTGATAGTTCACGAATAAAAAATTCCAAAATCTTTTTTTTTTAATAATATCTAAAAAATGAAGTGACCATTTGATAGCCTTAATAAATTTCACTTGAAATCAAGCAATATTTATTTAAAAAGTCATACAATAACTTGTTTTCTAATTACTTACCTCAATTAAAATAACGAATCCTGTAAATATGTATGTATATCTGCTACGAATCAGGAATGCATTGATTTTTGATTAATTTCAGGTATTTTAGTTGATTAAGTATTCATTTTAATATGTTTTAGTTATATTTAAAAAATGGACACTTCAAACTTATTTATTATTTTGTGCATTTTTGATTCTGGTATTTATTTAGATACACTAATTGTTAAGGTTATGTTTGCTTCAAGAGTACGTGTATTTAAAAAGGATGTAAGGTAAATGTACGAATGTAATAAAAATATATATTATAATATTATTGTTGTTAGCGGTGCAACCAGAAGAAATTATCCATAATTTTCTTTTTTTTGTCTATCATAATTGTAAAATTAATTATTATATTGAAGAATTCGAGGTGAGTCTAACCCTTAAACTCTTCCATGGCACACCCATGGAGGAGTTATTATATTGTTATTATAAAATACTATTGTTAAAATAATCGAGGGTTCAAAATATTTTTCTCGATCAACTGTTCAGGTTTATTCCTCGTGATATGACTCATTCTGTATATAAAATAATGGTACATAATAAAATGCATTATTTTAATTAATAACTGTAATCTCTTACTTGTAATGATTTTTCGTTCAATTTTTATAAAATTTTCTCAATAATATGGAATAATAATAATGTAAAAAATATTATTTATTTAGATTTCATCCCCATTTTTCCCACAGATTGATTTGATATCTACTTAAGGAAGTGTCCTGCTTTATGAGGCCAAAAATAAGCGTTTTTTGGGGATTTTTTTAGGATAGAAAAAAATAAACTAGTGAAGCAAACTTTTCAGGTTATTTTATTGCATATTTAAACGTTAAAAAAAATTTATTAAGACAAAAATATTCAAAAGCAACCAATTTATATGAAATTTTGTACAACGCCTTGCAATTGCAGTCTCCAATCGGCGGGAAAGATGAAGCTCGTAATTTTTGTCTGAGACAAAAAATCCAAAGACAGTTTTAATTTTTATATATTTTTCTTCTATATGAACTAAGAAAAACCCAAAAAAATTTAAAATTAAAAAAAATGTTAGGTTTGAAAAAAAAGTGCTTTTTGCAAGAAAAAAAATCATTTCAACTTGCTAAAAAAGTTGTTTAGAATTTTTTTTCATGAATCTTTTTAGTTCATATGGAAGAGAATTTAAAACTGAAGACAACAAGCTTTGGTTCATTTTGATTGGTCGTTTAGTTTTCTTGCAATCACACCCGACAATTTAGACAAATGATAAAAATTAAAACTCGAGAAAACACGCTTCAAAGTTTACGGTCAGAAAAAGCAGTTAAACGGAGAGGAAATATATCATTATAATTTGCACTATAGCTTGACCCGGCGCTTATACAAATTCAAAATATTGTTTTAGACGATAATTGAACCTTTTCAGGTAGGAACATTGTTCGGATTTATTCGACCGAGGGGAAAAGCGAGCGCTCAAAATGCCCGAGCGCTTGTATACCTTCTGGACACTCCACTGCGATTAATGCTATATTTTTGAAAATATTTCGAATTTGCCTATAAAACTTTACAGACATATTCTTAGATATATTAGGAAGAGATTTAAGCAATAAAAAAAATTGATTTTTTGAGACTCATTAAGCAGGACACTCCCTTTAGAGATTTTGTGAGTGGCAAATGCTACAAAGTAGTTACTATACATACCTATATGCATATGAGACGAGAATCAGGTAAGTCTCATCTCGTTCTCGTTCAGTGGAAGTTTATGTCATTTTATCTCAATCTGATTTCGTAAAAATTAAAGCAGTCTCGTATCGGTCTCGTCACGTATTTTAAAACCAATATTTTTAATTATTGCATGGAGAAAAATATTTCCTTACATTTAAAATGTTAAAAAATTTAAAAAAATAGTCCTGCTTAATGGCTAAGATGGAACGTAAAAAAAACTATTTGATGTAGTAATCTTGAAATGGTCCTAAATGTTTTAATTCTTGGTAGGTCACGTGTTACTCAAGTTACAATACGAAGAGCAATTTTTGCGTGCAGGATCGAAATCTATAGGTGTATATTATTGGTATAAGAAATTAAACTATATCAATAAAAATATATTACAAAAATATAATTATTTTACATAATCGTAGTATTTATTTTTTATCTTTTTTAATTGAAATGAAATAATTTGTATAGCACTTTATTAACAAATAATTAAACATAAAGTTGAATAAATCATGTAAATAAATTACAATTGAGATTGTAGAAGTTACTAAATTGACAGCAGGTATACATGTTAAAACAAAATTGAAATATTTAATCGGAAACTGTAATTTTTATTAACAAATTGACTAAATTTTTCTCTGTATGTTAATATCATCTCGCATAAGGCCTATTTCACACATATACGGATTCATTCGGTTCGGTTCGTTTTCGGTCGCTGCCGACAAGTGTGAAACGATGATTCAGTTTGTATTCGGTACCTAATAGAAACCATACAGAACTGAATACTCCCTCCACACGGACAGATTTCATCAGGTTTCAATTCGTGTCCATAGGGAACACAAAGCAATGAACGCGTTCACACATACTCGGTTTAGTTTCGGTTTTAAGCTGATAGCGAGTGTTGTTTTTTTTAAGTTTTGTCGCGGATTTTCTAATAAAATGAGCGGTTTTCTAGATGTTGATGTGGATCGTCTTCATGCTCTTTAGCTTCGGGAAAATAGTGTAGAATGCTCCAAATTCCTGCTGTAATTGATAATAGATATTATATATGCTCTCTAAACCTGAAATAGTGAATTATCACTAATTCACAGTGTATATTCACTATTTGCCACAGCTAAAAGTCGGCCACTTGGAATTAGTGCATATACACTCATTTACCCAGTGAAATGATGCAGTTATGAAAACAATGAAATTCACTGTTTTATTTGCCACTAATAACTACAGTGAATTTCACTGTTTAAATGAGTGTATATATGTTACGGTAAATGTGATTAATTGAAAATTATTAATAATTTTCGATCATTATTAATAATTACCAAAAGCCGAGGTAAAAGTGAGAAATTAATCACATTTATCGGTAATTATTAATAATGTAACCTTAGTATCGATAAATGTAATAAATTTTAAAAAATTACGTACTCTGATTGTCAGGGCAAACAGCGGCGCGTCATTTGACTCCGTGTTAGCCTGAACATAATCGGTGTTATTATGTTTGTTACTGATAAAAACCTGTACAAGCCGGGAGAACAAAGTATTTTTTTTAAATCAACTGTATTCACGAAATAAGTTTACCTTTTGGAAGGAAAAGTTTATTACTGTTCACGAGGTTCCTAATCAGTGGCGCGCCAACAAAATTTGCCACCCGGGTGCAAAACTTTATTTGCCGCCCCTATGTATGTTGACAATAAAATTTTTAATATATCTAAATAATCTCATATTTTTAAATCCATTTGAAAATTATTATTTGATGGCAAAAAATTAAAACTAATAATAATTAAGACAGATGAATGAACAGAGTGTAAATTGCAAGTAGGAAGTTCAATGAATACTAATACAATATTAACTAACCGAGCCGAAGAACGTTTTTATACCTTCGCATCGTTTCTTGGGGGTTCCCCAAGAAACGATGGTGAAAATCGTTGGGAAAGAACCCAATTTCAGGGCATAATCGGGAAAAACCCGTGTTTTATTATATGTCCATTTAAAATTTATGCGCAAAATTGGACTTTAGAAATGATTAATTTATTGTAGGTACTCGTTCTAAAATACAACCTGCATTTTCCATAATTATCTAACATTACCTACATTATTTATTTTCGTCATTTAAACAAACACTTTTTTACAGTCACAATTAATTAATTAACATGATAACGTTTTTTACGATTGTTATTATTATTAAACAACAACTGACGGGGCGGTTCTTTTCCGCCCTAGAAATTTGCCGCCCGTGTGCGGTGCACTCCCTGTACCCTGGGATTGGCGTGCCACTGTTCCTAATACAACTTGCAGTCTGCGAGAATGTGCCTGCAAAGACTCAAATTTGGGAGGAAAAGGCTTTCAACACTGCAATTGTACTGGCGAATGCAACTCCAACCGCTGTAAATGCAGAAAAATACACGTTCTTTGCAATTCTAAGTGCTACAAAAGTCTTTCTTGCAAAAACAAATAATACTTAATGATTGTTATTAGGATTGTAGTGTTGATTTTGTGATGAGTCTATAATTGTTTCATTTTAATTTTTTTTAATTAGTATTCCAGTTCAGCAAAGAATAAATGATTTTGCATGTCAGTTTCTATTAATTATGTAATTGTAATACTGTGATGTTACAAATAAACACCAGCTGGACAAATAACTTTGAATCTAATTTTATTTTATTACTTTTACCGACGAGAGTAGTGAATTATTAATAATAACTGCTAAAAGTGATAAATTTCAATTTTATATTCACATTTACCAAATCACGAGGTAATTATTAATAATGATCGAAAATTATTAATAATTTTCAATTAATCACATTTACCGTAACATATACACTAATTCCAAGTGGCCGACTTTTAGCTGTGGCAAATAGTGAATATACACTGAATTAGTGATAATTCACTATTTCAGGTTTAGAGAGTAATATGAACCGTATGAAAACCGTGTATGTGTGAAAGGGTTTGATTCGTTTTCGGCTGAAACCGAAAACGAACCGAACCGAATGGAACCGCGTATGTGTGAAACAAGGCTTAAAAGGATCTCATTTCGGTTTCATTTTATTTTAGCCAGTCTCGGGACCGAGAAAAGTCTCGTCTCGGCGTGTATCCCTACAAAATATATATTTTTAAATATAATCTTAAAAATAAAATGTTGTGGGGTTTATGCGACTCCAGTAGGTCCTTCAAAGATCTATACAATATAAAGATATACCACGTTATTTTATAAAATGTGACTATTTGCACATACAGTATGTGTACGCAATTAATTATTTGCACATACTGTTTATGTACATAATTAGGTTAGGTTGTTAAGGGGTTAGGTGTAGTCAGAATTTTCAAGAAATCGATTTTTGTTTTTTGCATTTTTGGAAGCTGCTACAACGGCTGAAGAACTATTTTATGGCCCAGGAATAGTTAACTCGGTGTTATTAAATAATACGAATATATTACTTTACGTAAATTGAGTGTAAAACTTTAAATGCGTTTTTCTCAAAACTATGTTTTTTGAACTGGTGACCACTGTAGCTCGAAAACCGTTCGGTAGATTTTAATGAAATTTATACAGCTTTTTGAAAACATGAAAAACTACTGCCTGATTGAAGGATTTTTATTAATTTTTTTAAATTTCGATTTGTTATAAACAATTAACTGTTGGTTTATTTCCCGAAAATCTTGAAAAAAATTTCCTGAGGCTGCCATTTTGTTAATTTAAGAAAGAAAAAAAGCTTCGATCAGGCAATAGATTATCTATTAATAAAACTAATTTTTTTGTCCGATTGAATTTGGATGAATCTCCAAGGATAAGTGATGGTCATCGCAAGGAGCTTCGGTTGGAACTGGATCAACACAAACAGCCATTACTTTTAAAATTAATAATTTTTTTTTCTTAAATTTCTGTCAAGTCAAGTCGAAACCTTATTTAATGATGCTATGTTTTTACTTTTATAAAATAAAATAATTTACAGGATAAATTTTTTTTTTTTTAAATTGTCATTTTTTCATGTCTCTGACTACACCTAACCCCTTAAGTTAGGGTAAGTTAGTTTTACGTTAATTTAGTGGTATGTGCAAATAGCACCATCCTATTTTATATAAATATATGTATAAACAAAACCTTAGCTACTTTTTTTTATAGTCTTTATGTTAAGAATGTAATCCATTATCATACCTACAGAACAACATACATTAAAATTTATTAATAGTACATTAAATAAAATTAAGTTTTCATAGAAAAAGTTTTTGTTAATTAAATTATTACGTTTGTTTGTTACTTTAAAATGAAACAGGTGAGTATAATTACAACAACTTTATGTGTAGAGATTGTTAACTTGTCGCATTGCTTAGAGGCATTGTACTCGTACAATGTACAGTACCTACTACATGGATGTTTGGAATGTTTGTAGGGATTTCAAAGGTAGGTATAGTCTGTATCAAAAATAACGTAAATAAATCTAGAAACAACGAACGATTGAATCAATATACAGTGGTACCTCGACATACGAGTTTAATTCGTTCCGCAACCTTGCTCGTATCTTGAATTACTCGTATCTCGAAGCAAATTTCCCCATACAAAACAATTGAACTACCATTAATCCGTTCCAACCCCCAAAATGTCACCCCAGTTATTTTTGTTACGTGGTTTTGAATAATAAAAACGTATTTATAAATGACAAATATTTATTGTACAAAAACAAAAAAGAGAATGTAAAGAAATAAATTAGATATCCTCACTGGTCTTTGCCTTTTTCGCTACATTTTTCTCGCTTTCACCTGTAGGCCGTTTAGAAAAAAACATGTCCAAGGAGGTTTGTTTCTTCCTCCCTCTCAGAATGCTAAACTAAACCGAACTCGTATCTCGAATTTCGCTCGTAACTCAAAGCAAAACATCACTCGCTCGCCGGCTCGTATCTCGAAAAACTCGTATGTTGGGGCACTCGTATGTCGAGGTACCACTGTATTAGGTTGTTGCAAAAATATTTTCTATTGACTAATGCTGGACATATGGACCCTAATTTTTTGTACATTTCGTCTATTTGTTGAAAAAGAAAGGGTTATATTTTATTGCACTATAGATACGTTAAATTCATTTTATACATCGAACATAAATTTTAATACTTTGCACTTAAAATTTTATAGTATGCACTTGATAGACTTTTTTTATATTTGTTCAATGCATAAAGCGAATATTTAATCGTTTTAAAATATAGAAAATCGCAAAAATCACATAAAAATATCAAATTTATTGGGGTGAAAAGAGGTTGGTTAGTTTTTAGGTTATGTTAAAATATATCTATAATACCTCTTTCTTTATAACTATCTTGATATATGGGTATCAAATAAAAGAGTTTGTCGAGCTTTACCTGTTAGTCTGTTAGTTAGTCAATCAGTAACTAAAAATTTAAAAATAAAATTATATAAAAAAATACTTTTTAAAAACAAGCTTTTATTAAAAATGCACTAAAAAGTAAAAAATAAATTTTCAGCTATCACAAAAAATTCAGGTAAATTTTCAAACATATAATGGAGAACTGAAACTCAAGTAAAAATAATTTTTTTGAAAGATTTTTCTATATTATTTTAATTATTAGTAATTATTTATTATTTAAATTTAGTGGGATCCTTGCGCAAAGAGATATTTTATCTGGTTCCAATTTAGTTAACTTTAGTTTTAAGTCACCCTGTTTTGTTGTATCCAGCCAATTTCTTTTTTTTAGCAGTAAATCATTTATGGCACTAAATCCGCATTCAGCTAAATATGAAGATGGGAACGGTAACAACCTAACAATAGTTATCTTGCACATTTGGTTGCATTTGGATATTTTATTTCGGTTTCCTCACAATACCATGGCAAACGGTTCACTTAATCTCTGAATAAGTCCATTTTCGAATTGCCCCCTTGTGGGGCGTGGGCCCCACGTTGAGAAACACTGATCTAGTGTGTCAAATTAGCCTAACTACAAGGTAATGTATTATTACTTTAAATTATCAAAAAATATAAAACACATATTGTCAAATTATGAATTGTGTATTTATTCAAAATACTGATTAAAATTTCAAAAATCTATATTTTAATTTCTATTTCATAATATTCTTTAGGTTCGCCACATTACCCGTCGTTCCCTTACATCTATTAAATAACTTAAATCCTCATGTTGAGAAGTATCTCATGAACAACTATGACCTATTGTATAAATATAATGGTTTTCGTACGTCAAACCCTGCTGTGATTGGCTCATTAGTATATTCCTTTCTTATTTTATATCACTATTCTCCCTCACAAACAGACATGACATGAACAATAAACATACGAAAGAATATTATCAAAAAATTGGGAAAGTGCGTGTTGGGCACGCACATGTTAGGGTTCCGTAGTCATTCTCACTACGATTTATAAAAAAGAGTATTTTTCAAAATTTTCGTGACTGAAGGGTTAAAATCAAGAAGTCATTTGACTTTTATTATTGCATTTTAGGAGACCTATCAAATGACACCTCACTCAATGGGGTTAATGAAAAAAATGTGAGTTCACTTTTCAATCTATGAAAAGAGGGTCCAAAATATTTTTGACAATGTTCGATATAATTTTCAGTGAAAGTACTAATTAAAAGCTACATTCTGAATTTTTTTCTGATTTTTTGAATTGGTAGTTTAGAAAATAGAGGGGGGGGGGACGCTCTGATAGCGACATTAAAAAGCAAATATATCGCGACTGAAGTGTTAAAATCAAAATGTTATTTGACGTTTTTTATTGCATTTTACAAGACCTAATAAATGACACCCCACTCAATAGGGTAAGTGGGAAAAAAAATGTAAGTTCGATTTTCAGTCTATGAAAGGGGGGTCCAAAATATTTTTGACAATGTTCGTTATAATTTTCAGTAAAAGTACTAATTAAAATCTACGTTCTGGAATTTTTTCAGATTTTTTTAATTGATAGTTTAGAAAATAGATGGGGGGACGCTTTTTTAATGACTTTGGAGAGAAAATACATCGTGATCGAAGGGTTAAAATTAAAAAATTACTCTCTAAACCTGAAATAGTGAATTTTCACTAATTCACAGTGTATATTCACTATTTGCCACAGCTAAAAGTCGGCCACTTGGAATTAGTGCATATACACTTATGTACCCAGTGAAATTCACTGTTTTCATAAGTGCATATACACTGTATATACACTAATTCCAAGTGGCCGACTTTTAGCTGTGGCAAATAGTGAATATACACTGTGAATTAGTGATAATTCACTATTTCAGGTTTAGAGAGTGGATAACTGAAAAAAATTATTAATATTTATTTATCTAAAAACAACATATAAACTATAACAAAATAGAAAAGTATGGTAAAAAGATATAAGCTTACTGAGAATCATTGTAAGTGGTAAGTAATGGATATTACTTACAATTAGAATAAAAGTGAGGTTAGGTTGTTAATTAGCCCACATAAATTGCCAATTCTTCTTAATGGAATGGTAAAAGATTCTAAAAGTTTATTTACCATGAAGAGCAAGCAGAAATTTTAATACTTTAACATAATTTTTAATATTAATTCTAATATAATTTTCATAAACATAGTATGGAAAATTTTGAAATACACAAATGAGGTTAGAATCTATTTTCGCGTTTAAATCATTAGTATGTTATATCTTTATTTCATTGGGATTATTGTATTTACAACAGTGATTGTTTTACAAACAATAAAGCGACAAATTCCAAATTAGAAAATATAATCAATTCTAGACATCTTAGCAATCATAAAATATGGTTATAGTATATATCGAGCAAAAAATAAATTATTTATGAACATAATATAGTTATAAATATGTGTTCCATTGAAGAAACTATAAATGCTAATTATTTTACACAAAATTTAATTAGTTTTATGTTTTATAAAAATCATGAGTTAATTTTATATTTACATTACAAATCATTGGTTATAACCTATAAATAATGTCCACTGATGATTACATTTAATATAAATTTCCTTCTCATAATAAAAAATAAATAAATGAATAAAAGCTATATATTATATAAACCATATCATGATATTAATTAGAAAAACAAATGTAAACTTACCTTATTAATCACGCACGATAAAAGCACTCACACAATGTAATCGTAAAATGGATGCCAGCCAACAACTGTCATTTACGACGCATGCGCAAAAAAGTCACTGGTTTATCAGTGGAATTCTCACTGATTCAGTTTAAGAGAGTAGATAAAATTCACTTTTTTCCAGTGAATTAGTTGATCACTGGGAAAAACAGTGAAAATTTCACTATTTCAAGTTTAGAGAGTATGTTACATTTTTTGTTGCATTTTAGGAGACCTTTCTAACGACACCCCGCTCAATGGTGTAGATGAAAATTTTTTTTTAAAACACTTTTCATTTTATGAAAGGGGGGTTTAAAAAAAATAATTTTCAAAAATCTTATCATTTCTGTTTTTGGGTCATCAATCTACGGCCGTATACCAAATTTCATCTTATTATGACAAAATTTTTCAGGACGGACGGACGGACATGGAGAAACTATAAGGGTTCCTAGTTTTCTACGGAACCCTAAAAACGTGTTAACAAGAACTATATTCAGTAATAATATTAAGAAAGTTGCTGTTTGCACATACTGTATATGTACCAAATTAGGTTAGGTTGTTAAGTTAGGGTAGGTTAGTTTGTTAAGTTAGGGTAGGTTAGTGTACGTTAGGTTAGTGGTTTATGCAAATAGCCAATTGCATGCACAAACGGCATGTGTAAATAGCCTCATCCTAATATTAATAACAATGGTTTTAAAATATTATAATGTTATAATAACATGAAAAGTATATATGAAAAAAATACCTATACAATGTCATTAATAAAACATCAAATAATTATAATTATTATTAACTACTCAATATAAATGCTATGCTAATAAAATTAATTTTAGGTAAGTAATTTGATCGAACGGAAATTTGTTCGCATTTTTTAATTATAATTTAACTGTTTTTAAATAATTCTGTCAAATAAAATAAACGTAATAACTCCTACAGTTCTTTGTGGTGAAGATTGATTCCATGTTAACCTCAACCTAACCAAGACAAACCTTTCCTTCGAATAATTTACTTTCGAACAACTTTCCAGATACGAATAAAATTAACAAAATATAAAGTATATGCAAATATTCATACACGCGTGTATACAAATAGTTGTTATCGTAAAGTATGTACAATGTTATGAAAGCATCTGTGTAATCTCTAGCATTAATTCTAAATGAGTACCCGCATAAAAAAATCCTGTTAATAATTTTTTGATCGCTAATTAGAAGTTTTTATGTCTTTTTAGTATTGTCATAAAGGACAAAGTAAAAAAATTCCAATTTTTTATAAGATACCTACTGAGGAATTCTATCGTTACTTGATTGATTTTTATTACGTGATAAAAGGTAAAAGGTAAAAAAATTCTTAAAATATCGATAGTTGTTTCTAAATTCTGTAAACAGTTTGCGTAAAATTTCTTATATGTAGGGGCGCATTCGAAGTATCCTGTGTAAAAAAAAATTTGTAACCCCATATCTCCCTCCAACAAAAAATTACATAGTCTGAGGGGTAATATCACACTTCCGCAAAAAGTGTCCCAACTCAAAAAATGTCATATTTGAGATAAATATGAATGATTCCAAATTACTATATATTTCTACTAAAAATTGTCATTAATGTACTTCGTGTACCTACCGTCAAAACTAACATATTCTAAAAAAATGTCACATTTTACATTTTTTTTAAATACATAATCACTAAGCGTTTTAATAGTAACTATTTTTCAAACATCACGGGAATACTGAAATATTTAATTTAAATACTGTGTATTGTGTATCAGTACTTTTCCTAAACTACCTTTATAATTTTGATTTACCTAAATTGTTATAATTTCATTTATTCCTATTTACTCAAAACTACATTTTTTGAGTTGTGACACTTTTTTTGCGGGGTCGGGGGTGTGATATGACGCAAGTAAATAATCCCTCTATAATAGGGATAATAAGTTTAATTTCATTATACACCAATACCTCGCTTTGCGTCGTTTCGTTTTGCGTTTTTTCGAAGTTGCGTCACTGCCGAATTAGTACTAATTTTCACTGTGCGTCGTTAGATTATCGAAGTTGCGTTGTTTTGGGTTCGAGTCTTTAATATTTTTTAATTAAAACGAGAGTAACTATAAAATGTTTATTATATTATTATATTTAGTTATGTGGTTTTTACGATGCAACGACATGTATCAACTACACTGTTTGACTAATGTTACATACTACACTGAAAAGAGGACTACAATTAACTAACTGCTACAAGGAAATTTATTTTACGTTAAAAAAAAGCTGTTCAGCAAACATTGGACTAATTTTTTGTGAAAGAAAGCCGACTTACGACAACAGCCACTATGGACTCATCAGACAGTGATTAATTTTTATTTTGTTTTTATAAATTAATTGAATATTTTATTTTGTTTTCATTGAATAGGCTATTTGACAACATTGAAAATAAACTACAAATTGTGGTCATCCTATCAGATAATAGCATAAAAGAACATATTTCACTTTATTTTAAAATAAATTATGTATATTTTTTGCAAATTACACGAAAAAAATATAGGTATAATAATTTTTGAAATTTTATCTATGACGGGAACGCTATGTGATTGGTTGTAGCTCTAGTGACGTCACACGCATGTTGAGTTCGCGTTTTATACTTTCTGTGTATTATATCAAAGTATTATATTCGATTTTTCAGCTATTTTTGAAGCAGTTTTTAGATAAATTTTATTACTAGTGGCATAAATATTCGTTTCGAATTTCAAAATGGAATTAAATTTTGTGCGAGCTGATTATAGCAACCTATCTAAGGTAGACGCTTTTATGGTTGCACTTTTTTTAAGAATAATGCTGATTACTGTGCTGCGGAACTTAAAAATGTGAAAACAGCAGTGTAAGTACCACATAAAACATTTGAAATTCTATATGCTGCAAGATTAAGCCATATTAAGAGGTTAGGTACCTATTAAAGATGTTGGTTAATACGGAGTGTACGGGTGGCCGCTGTCAGAATTGTCAAAAATCACGTGTATAGTAGTATAGTTATTCAGAAAAGATGTTATTTCGTTTTGGGTCATTCTTAGTCAACTCTATCAGACAAAAACGCTACTTTTACGGATTTTCATAATTTTCACATATGTTGTTAAACTTGCTCAAATAATATAACTTTCATTCATCATTTCGCAAAAATTTCAGTTTTTTGAAAATGACGCGTATTTTAAGTTTTGCAGAAATGACGCATATGCATTTAAACAATAATTTTTATCTCCGGATCTACTTATCGTAGCGAATTGATTTTTTTTTAGTTTTGTTCACAAAAGAACGATCTTTTTGGACATTTTGTCCGTTTTTAAGTAAAAAATATTTTTGTATTATTTTTTGTACAATTAAATTTTTTTTTTAAATTTGAAGCTGAGGTCAGCTTTTTAAAAATCTGAAAAAAATCATAAATATTGCTTATAGTATTCTCTATCATCCCTGCAAATTTTATGCTGGACATATTTATAACGGCTTCAAAAAATTTTTTTAAGGTTGTTGTATATTGGGATCCGTCAAATGAACGTACACCATCTGGTGGCAAAATTTGTAACTAGACTGGGGGTACAGTTTCTATGGTAATAGAATTTAATAATGAAAAAATAAATAATCTCAAGCATAAAACTGACAGATGAATCTACGGTTTATAGTAAAACTTACGATTAAATCACAATATTATGTTTTAAATCACCCAAAAATAAAATTAATGAAAGAACAGTAAGTACCAAGAAAGAATTTTACAAGTTTTCCTATATATAATTGATTTATTATAATATAAATATGTATTTAAAAGATTTGTTTGTTGAAAAATTGTAAACAATCAAAAATAAATAACGTATGCGTATTGTATTTGATGCTATTGCGTGATATTATCTGTAATTATAATGAGTGAATTTAAAATATGTGTACATTATAATACTTATATATACTATTGACACTGTCTTGTAATTTTTTAAAATTAAACTAAACCCTTAGCTGCGCCATGTTTTTTAAGCTCCTCCCATCTGACGGATCCCAATCATGGACATGATCCCAATAGGTTACGCACACTATACATTGACTTGTCGTAATGAATTCGGGTGAAAATGTTTAAATCAATGTTGTTTGTGTGTAATCTATGGAATTAATAAATTGATTTCGAAATAAAGTGATCATACAGGGTGTTTAAAACTGTTTGTTTTATGTACTCACGAAGATATATATGTTTAGTATTAATGTGCATTTCTACTTATTTTTTAATAAGAAAATTAATAATTCTTGTGTAATTTCTCAATAATATAGTCGTTATAATCTCATATATTACCTTTAGTATTGTTTATTACATATAATACTGCAAGATGGTTACTATAAAAACGACTTTTATAATTATTTTAATTAAAAAAAATGATTACCCTAATTACAAGCTTTTACTTAACTCAAATGCTATGTAACTATGTCCCGTGGTACAAATCTTGCGACCGATTTTTAACGAACTTCCCGTCGTACGATTTTCGTCAAATTTTGAAATATGGTGTATTCTCCGTGACAATGCACTTTTTTATCATTTTTATAGCTATGTTATTTTATTATAAGGTCTTTTTTGATGTATCTAATATAATAAAATAACTTGCCTTCGTGATCAAGTATTATTTCATAATTCAAATTATTTCGTAACCATGGTTTGCTTCGACAATAACATTTATTATGTTTTGTCAAAATATTTTACAATATAATATTCGAATACAAATAATTTATAATAATACAAATAAAAACTGCTGAGTGAAGATTATAAATTATAAATTGAAGAAAATTATTGAAAAATTATCGAATTTTATATAAATATCAGGTATGTATTATAAATTTTATTTGTAGTGATTATATTGACATATAGAAAAGTTTTAGCCGTTTTAGCTTTATTTTTTCATTTAAATGTATGTATAATAAATATGTATTATAGTATCGCATTTTATTATTATTATATCATCCTATATGCATACCTGTATATGTTATATATTGTTATGGCATTATTGAAAATATTAAATACAAATTAATTTATGTTAGTGTAATTTTGAAGATCTAAATAGGTATTGTTTTTCTAAGAGACGCGAGTCTAAATTTACAATGGGGGAGGGGGTCATGGTCTGTGAAATAGACAAAAAAAGTTACTTTAGTATATTTAATAAGCATTTTTCTATTTAATTTGCTTTACTTTTTAGGTTTGTGTGGGGTGTCATTTCACCATGCCCCCTCCCCTGGATCTGCGCTTCATTTCTAAAGAAGCTAATATACAATCAAAACGTTAGTGTTCATTTTAAAATAAAAACTAAAGATTGAAGTAAGACGTTTGATTATTATAAATAAATGACCAACTAAACTGCGAGTCACGTTTGATGTTATAAATGCCTTCTTCCTTCATATACGAGACTAAATAAACATTGGACACTGATTGTGAGGTAATATTTTTATGTATTCAGAGACAGTTTCGTATATTAATTTTCATAAAAGTGTAATGTTCATTCTATGTAGGTATTTCAATCAATATATTTCGATCAGATTTAAAAAATATCGGTATGGAGAACCATACATGACTTCCATGTTCTGTAATATATTTTACAATAATTTTTAATATAAAACTCACCTTTGTATTATAAATATTAGTTTTCTAATATTCTAATGTCAGTTGTAGAATACACATTTTTGTAGAATAATAATTATGTGACATTTGAATTTAACTGCGTTTCTTTCCATGGCAACATGAATTTAATAGTATTTAAAATTAAAATTTTGTGGGTGATTTTCACCCCTTTAGTGGCTTTTTCGATACGATTATGAATTAAGGGCTCCTTAGATTTTATTGAACTACAAGTGTACCAAGTCTTATCAAAATTGGTGAGATACTAATCACTTTTCAGACGATAATTGGTACAAAATTTCGAATATTTCGGAAACCCCTAATTCGATTAGCACCAAAATCAATAGGTCTGGAGTACTTACTGAGACAAACATTTTCCCCAAATATAATTTAAATCGGTGCATATTTACAGTAGTTATCGTGAACGGAAGAAAATTCTACATCCAGACAGACACACAGACAGACATACAGACACACGCACAGCCGCCTTGTGGAAATTAACTTTTGCGTTTTGAAGTTAGTACAATCAGAATCTGCTCTTATCTCGGACATAATTTTTTGACGGTATTACAATACTGCCATTTCTTCGAACATGGAAGTAAAAAGGGTTTTTAGTCTTATGCAGACCCTGAGAGAGCTTCAACGGGGTTTGGGCCAGCCCACATTTTGAGCCCCCCCCCCCCCCCCCCTCGCCCGAGCGTAAGGACATTCCAAACAACTTTCGTACTAGTAAAATTCTTATATCTTCCTGATATTATTTAGTATTAAAAACCGTGAGGTTTTTTTAAGTACTTTTTCTACAAGGTGTGTTTTTTTTGTAGTATATTTATGTTTTTTAAATAATCTCTATTAAAAATAGTATTAGTATCAAAAAATGTAAAAATGTAAAATATAAATAATTTTCAGGACGCCGAGGCCCCTGATATCAGGACCCGGGACATATGGCCCTCCTAGCCCCCCCCCCCCCTCTATCTGGGCCTGGTCTTATGATGCAATGAATATAATATAATAAAAAAATAAATAACTTTTGACTAAAAATGGATAAAATAAAATTAGAAAAAAAAAACTTTTTTAAAAAACAAGCTTTTACATATAATAAACCTACATATGCACTAAAAAGTAAAAAATAAGTTTTTTTTTCACAAAGTCTTCCAGAATTCGTATGACTAAATAAAACGGGTAAGTGCGTGTTGGGCACGCACATGATAGGGTTCCGTAGTCATTCTCACTATGATTTATAAAAAGTATTTTTCAAAATTTTCGTGACTGAAGGGTTAAAATCAAAAAGTTATTTCACTTTTATTATTGCATTTTAGGAGACCTATCAAATGACACCCCACTCAATGGGGTAAATGAAAAAAATGTGAGTTCACTTTTCAATCTATGAAAAGTGGGTCCAAAATATTTTTGACAATGTTCGTTATAATTTTCAGTGAAAGTACTAATTAACAGCTAAATTCTGATTTTTTTTCAGATTTTTTGAATAGATAGTTTAGAAAATAGAGGGGGGGGGACGCTCTGACAGCGACATTAAAAAGCAAGTATATCGCGACTGAAGGGTTAAAATCAAAAAGTTATTTGACGTTATTTATTGCATTTTACGAGACCTATTAAATGACAGCCCACTCAAAAGGGTAAGTGGGGAAAAATATGTAAGTTCAATTTTCAGTCTATGAAAGGGGGGTCCAAAATATTTTTGAAAATGTTCGTTATAATTTTCAGTGAAAGTACTAATTAAAAGCTACATTCTGAATTTTTTTCAGATTTTTTGAATCGATAGTTTAAAAAATAGAGGGGGGGGGACGCTCTGACAGCGACATTAAAAAGCAAATATATCGCGACTGAAGGGTTAAAATCAAAAAGTTATTTGACGTTTTTTTATTGCATTTTACGAGACCTATTAAATGACACCCCACTCAATAGGGTAAGTGGGGAAAAAAATGAAAGTTCAATTTTCAGTCTATGAAAGGGGGGTCCAAAATATTTTTGACAATGTTCGTTATAATTTTCAGTGAAAGTACTAATTAAAATCTACGTTCTGAAATTTTTTCAGATTTTTTAAATTGATAGTTTAGAAAATAGAGGGGGGGGGACGCTTTTTTAATGACTTTGGAGAAAAAATACATTGTGATCGAAGGGTTAAAATTAAAAATTTCTGTTACATTTTTTGTTGCATTTTAGGAGACCTTTCTAACGACACCCCACTCAATGGTGTAGGTGAATTTTTTTTTTTGAAAACACTTTTCATTTTATGAAAGGGGGGTCTAAAAAATTTTTATTTTCAAAAATCTTATCATTTCTGTTTTTGGGTCATCAATCTACGGCCGTGTACCAAATTTCATCTTATTATCTCAAAATTTTTCAGGACGGACGGACGGACATGGAGAAACTATAAGGGTTCCTAGTTTTCTACGGAACCCTAAAAAGCTTGTGGCGTTCATTTAATATTTAATGTAATATTTAGAAATATAAAAAATGTCGAAAATATCAATATTGGAAAAATCTATAGTAGATCAAATATTAATGTAATGTTGATACTAAATAAACCTGAAACTCAATGTATGTTAATGTTTTGAAATATTAATTTATAAAATAGATAAGGTAGTATTTCTTTTCGGTATTTCTTAGCCCTTTTTCACATGATAAATCTTGAAGCCAAAATATTCCTGTAGTTTATATCAAATTATCCAGGAATTTAATGTACAATTTAAAAATATTAATTGAAAGATGATAAGGTAGTATTTCCTTTATGTTGAATATAATTTCAAAATATTCACAGGATATAATATTTTATATTATATTTGATATAAATTATGTACATAATATATGGAATTTTATGGAATATTACGAAATATTCATTGAAAGTAGCTAATGTAGTTTTTCCGTTGAGAAACTCTTAGCCCTTAATTCTATTTTGAATCTAGAATTCCAAATATTTCATGTAATATTTTGAAATAAAAATTTAAGGTACATAAAATACTCTTAACACTATTTTTCCTATCTTGAATCTAGATTACTAAATATTTCTTTCATGTGCGATAAATTAACCAGGAATTTAAAATACTAAATTAAACTAGCAGAAGGTACTTTGTCCTATTTGAATCTAGATTTCCAATTATTAATGTATACATATATGTATAATGTATATACATTATACATACATATATGCATTTTAACATAATATTAATGCAATTTAATGGAAGATTTGAAAATATTAATTTGTAGTAGAAAATGTAGTTTTTCCTATATTGATATTTTCGACATTTTTTATATTTCTAAATATTACATTAAATATTAAATGAACGCCACAAGCTTTTTTAGTCATACGAATTCTGGAAGACTTTGTGAAAAAAAAACTTATTTTTTACTTTTTAGTGCATATGTAGGTTTATTATATGTAAAAGCTTGTTTTTTAAAAAAGTTTTTTTTTTCTAATTTTATTTTTAATTATATTTTGGACGAAGTTTCCAAAATCCAAGAAAAACAACTTTAAGGTTTTATATTAACATTCAATATTATATATTGGTCACATTAAAATCAATTATAAAAAATATTTTAGAAAGGTAGTTAGAATATAGAAATTATTAATACTAAAATAATAATATCAAAAGGTATTATTGGATGATTAAATGATAGTTTTTGTTACCATTCCTCAATATTTCATGGTGAAATAATTTTTATTAAAATTAAGGATTCTATTTTTTAGTTAACTACAATTAAAGCAGCTTTTCAAGTGACCACATTTAATATAATTATTATATATAATACTAGAGGTAATATATGAGATTATAACGACTATATTATTGAGAAATTACACAAGAATTATTAATTTTCTTATTAAAAAATAAGTAGAAATGCACATTTATACTAAACATATATATTTTCGTGAGTACATAAAACAAACAGTTTTAAACATCCTGTATGACCACTTTATTTCGAAATCAATTTATTAATTCCATAGATTACACACAAACAACATTGATTTAAACATTTTCACCCGAATTCATTACGACAAGTCAATGTATAGTGCGCGTAACCTATATACAACAACCTTAAAAAAAATTTTGAAGCCGTTATAAATATGTCCAGCATAAAATTTGCTAGGATGATAGAGAATACTATAAGCAATATTTATGATTTTTTTCAGATTTTTAAAAAGCTGACCTCAGCTTCAAATTAAAAAAAAAATTTAATTGTACAAAAAATAATACAAAAATATTTTTTACTTAAAAACGGACAAAATGTCCAAAAAGATTCTTTTGTGAACAAAACTAAAAAAAAATCAATTCGCTACGATAAGTAGATCCGGAGATAAAAATTATTGTTTAAATGCATATGCGTCATTTCTGCAAAACTTAAAATACGCGTCATTTTAAAAAAACTGACAATTTTGCGAAATGATGAATGAAAGTTATATTATTTGAGCAAGTTTAACAACATATGTGAAAATTATGAAAATCCGTAAAAGTAGCGTTTTTCTCTGATAGAGTTGACTAAGAATGACCCTTTTATAAGAACCGATATTTTTAGCTACTACTTATCTAGTTAAATATTACTTATATCAAAGTGATCTTCACACATAAAAACATTTGTATTCAATAGAAATACTCGTTGGATCTTTTCAATTATTGTAACCACATTTTTCGTCTTTTGGGATTCTTTGGAACAGAAACAAACAGTTTGTGTGGACTTTTTATAGTATTTATACATTGTGGCACTACACACCATTTATACACCATTCTATCCACTAAATTTGAAGATGAAATTCACTTCAGATGCACTGTTTTATTAAGGCAATGACTTATTTACGTGCGTGTGACGTCACACGCACCATATGACCAGCGCCATGATAGAAACAGCGTTTTTGACGCAGTTTTGAAAATTTAAACTTTAACATTGATTTTTATTGATAATACAGTAGATCTCCCCGAAATATCAATGTAGTGTGCTTATTATGTAATAAAGAATAATTTAAAAATATTTTCTAAAATTAGTCAAATAGCCTATTTGTTTTTTTTTTGTATGTATGTAATAAAATTTTATATTATTTTTGTTTTTTAAATGTTAACTTTGTTCTTTTTTCTTTTTAAAAAGTAGTATTTTTGTAACCTTGGAACCTATCTTCGATCTTTACATGGTTTGCTATAGAAAATCATAATTCACTGAGTCGTTTCAATAACCACGATGCAAAGTGAGGTATTGGTGTAAATGATAATTTATCTTATAGCATTTATAAATGTCATTGGCCTTAAAAAAATGCCCCACAAAAGTTTTTGCAATGTCTTACATAAAAAAAAAGTTGATATATCGTTGCTGTTTTGTAGAAAATATTATTTTTCGTTCTTCTATTCCTCAAGTGTCACTAATTCGTTAATATCTATATGTCTTTGCAGAAAAATCTGAGAGTGATACATTATTTGAACGCTCATTTTTTATATTTTTATAGTTTTGTTTGTGGTATATTTAATCTAATTATAAATGTAAAGGTTAGGATAATAAAGTAGATGGGGTAAGACCATAGAGATAATATACATAGAGACAGTAAGAAAATACTAACTTGATACTAAATGATACAGAAAGAGAAACAAAATGTGAACCGCCATCTATCTTTGTCAAACAAATCAGTTTGTTGAGAGACACAAGTAGGTTCACGCTTTTCTTTCTCTTATTTTTTACGATTATCGTCCACTTACAGAAAGTGCTATGACTCACTGACTCTATGGTATTATCTCTATGGGTAAGACACCCAAGTAGTGTCCGACCGAAGGTCAGTTTTTGGCCGAAGTCGAAGCCGAAGCCGAACTTCGGCTTTTCTTGTAACCTTCGGCCGAAGCCGAAGCCGTTTTTCGTCTTTAATTATAAATTTTTTTCACAAATTGTTTTTAAATGAATAATGAATGATCTTTTTTTACTCTTCATTCTCAAAAATATAAATATCTATATAGGAATACAGTCGAGTCTCTTTTTAAGCGTATCTTTTTATGCGGTATGATATTTTATCCAAATTCAAGTGGGGTATCAAATAAAAGCTGCCAGTTAAAGGAATTCAAATATGTAAACGTTTTATCATTAAAAATTTAAAAAATCGTAAAAATATTTTGTCCCTGCCAATACCTTTGATAGTAATATTGAATTAATTTTTAAAATTGGGAATATATATAAATGAATTTTCAGAAACTTAATGATTATGTGATTTTTGGTTTATTTGACCTCATTGTTTTGGTTTTATGCGATTTAAAAAAATTACAGAACGCTATTATCCTGTGTACAAGGCCAGAATAAAGAAATTTATCTACACTAAAATGCAAAATTAACGGATTAATAAATTTTTCAAATATTTTTAGGTGTTTTTAAATAGCTGGATCTCCGCGAAAAATGGTCGTAGAAGAGTTTAAAAAAACTGTTTTAAAGCTTTTACGTTCTAGTTTTTGAATCATTTATTAAAAGTTTTATTATCATTCAGGATAACCTCCTTTTTTAAGATGAAGCGCCAAAAAAATAATTAATAAAAAAAATTATATTAATTTTGAGAGGCTCTACACCTACAGGATATGCAATTTTTACTTTCTTATACCAATGTATATGAAATATACATATAGTATAAGTAAGTATAGTAAACGCGATTTTTTTCGAAATCCGGATTTTGATGGAATTATTAATTTTGACCTTCCCTGAATCCATACTGACTATTTTCGCCATGATGTCTGTGTGTCTGTCTGTCTGTCTGTCTGTCTGTCTGTCTGTCTGTCGGTCTGTCTGTAGACGCTGTAACTCAAATACGACAAATCGTAGAAAGGTGGAATTTTATACTTAAGATTGATTTTTGCCTGGGAAGAAAACCTCCTATTTTTGAAAACGATCATTCAACCGGAAACGGATGTTTACCTACATCGATTTTTGAATTTTTCGAATTACACTGAAACAGTGCGAATTAGAGAAAAATGGCCAAGTTGAAAATTGTAGGTAATATTATTATCTATAATTTATGTTCTATTCATTTTTTTGAAAAAAACAAATTTAATTTTTTTTTTTTTTACTAAGTATTCGATTTTAAGTACATTTCAAATGGTTCATAACAGAGAAGAAATATCTGCCATGAGTGTCATGGGACTTTCTTATACGTATTACAGAGACTGTACGTGTTTGCCATAGGTACCATGGGCCTTTCTTATACGTAATACTGAGAATAAACACTGTATACTCTAATTCATTTAGTTTGCAGTAGTCGTCGTGCGACTTGACGGTATTAGTCGTGATCCGTACGGTCAAAGCACCCAGCAACCAGTATAGATTATTCTAAATAATGATTTTAAAAAAAATATTTCTGGCTAAATCATAAGTGTTGGAAAAAAATGTATGGGGAATAAATTATAGATAATAACATACTCGACATTTTTTATCTAAAACATTTTTGTCTTATTTCAAAAAATTACATGAGTAAACATCCGTTTCCGGTTTAGTGATCATTTTAAAAATAAGGTGGTTGTCTTCCCAGATGAAAGATTATTATAAATATAAAATTACACCCTTCCATCATCAGTCGTTTATGAGTTATGGGTATTTTTACTTTCTTATACCAATGTATATGAAATATACATATAGTATAAGTAAGTATAGTAAACGCGATTTTTTTCGAAATCCGGATTTTGATGGAATTATTAATTTTGACCTTCCCTGAATCCATTCTGACTATTTTCGCCATGATGTCTGTGTGTCTGTCTGTCTGTCTGTCTGTCTGTCTGTCGGTCTGTCGGTCTGTCTGTAGACGCTGTAACTCAAATACGACAAATCGTAGAAAGGTGGAATTTTATACTTAAGATTGATTTTTGCCTGGGAAGAAAACCTCCTATTTTTGAAAACGATCATTCAACCGGAAACGGATGTTTACCTACATCGATTTTTGAATTTTTCGAATTACACTGAAACAGTGCGAATTAGAGAAAAATGGCCAAGTTGAAAATTGTAGGTAATATTATTATCTATAATTTATGTTCTATTCATTTTTTTGAAAAAAACAAATTTAATTTTTTTTTTTTTTTACTAAGTATTCGATTTTAAGTACATTTCAAATGGTTCATAACAGAGAAGAAATATCTGCCATGAGTGTCATGGGACTTTCTTATACGTATTACAGAGACTGTACGTGTTTGCCATAGGTACCATGGGCCTTTCTTATACGTAATACTGAGAATAAACACTGTATACTCTAATTCATTTAGTTTGCAGTAGTCGTCGTGCGACTTGACGGTATTAGTCGTGATCCGTACGGTCAAAGCACCCAGCAACCAGTATAGATTATTCTAAATAATGATTTTAAAAAAAATATTTCTGGCTAAATCATAAGTGTTGGAAAAAAATGTATGGGGAATAAATTATAGATAATAACATACTCGACATTTTTTATCTAAAACATTTTTGTCTTATTTCAAAAAATTCAAAAAATTACATGAGTAAACATCCGTTTCCGGTTTAGTGATCATTTTAAAAATAAGGTGGTTGTCTTCCCAGATGAAAGATTATTATAAATATAAAATTACACCCTTCCATCATCAGTCGTTTATGAGTTATGGGTATTTTTACTTTCTTATACCAATGTATATGAAATATACATATAGTATAAGTAAGTATAGTAAACGCGATTTTTTTCGAAATCCGGATTTTGATGGAATTATTAATTTTGACCTTCCCTGAATCCATTCTGACTATTTTCGCCATGATGTCTGTGTGTCTGTCGGTCTGTCGGTCTGTCTGTAGACGCTGTAACTCAAATACGACAAATCGTAGAAAGGTGGAATTTTATACTTAAGATTGATTTTTGCCTGGGAAGAAAACCTCCTATTTTTGAAAACGATCATTCAACCGGAAACGGATGTTTACCTACATCGATTTTTGAATTTTTCGAATTACACTGAAACAGTGCGAATTAGAGAAAAATGGCCAAGTTGAAAATTGTAGGTAATATTATTATCTATAATTTATGTTCTATTCATTTTTTTGAAAAAAACAAATTTAATTTTTTTTTTTTTTTTACTAAGTATTCGATTTTAAGTACATTTCAAATGGTTCATAACAGAGAAGAAATATCTGCCATGAGTGTTATGGGACTTTCTTATACGTATTACAGAGACTGTACGTGTTTGCCATAGGTACCATGGGCCTTTCTTATACGTAATACTGAGAATAAACACTGTATACTCTAATTCATTTAGTTTGCAGTAGTCGTCGTGCGACTTGACGGTATTAGTCGTGATCCGTACGGTCAAAGCACCCAGCAACCAGTATAGATTATTCTAAATAATGATTTTAAAAAAAATATTTCTGGCTAAATCATAAGTGTTGGAAAAAAATGTATGGGGAATAAATTATAGATAATAACATACTCGACATTTTTTATCTAAAACATTTTTGTCTTATTTCAAAAAATTCAAAAAATTACATGAGTAAACATCCGTTTCCGGTTTAGTGATCATTTTAAAAATAAGGTGGTTGTCTTCCCAGATGAAAGATTATTATAAATATAAAATTACACCCTTCCATCATCAGTCGTTTATGAGTTATGGGTATTTTTACTTTCTTATACCAATGTATATGAAATATACATATAGTATAAGTAAGTATTGTAATCGCGATTTTTTTCGAAATCCGGATTTTGATGGAATTATTAATTTTGACCTTCCCTGAATCCATTCTGACTATTTTCGCCATGATGTCTGTGTGTCTGTCTGTCTGTCTGTCTGTCTGTCTGTCGGTCTGTCTGTAGACGCTGTAACTCAAATACGACAAATCGTAGAAAGGTGGAATTTTATACTTAAGATTGATTTTTGCCTGGGAAGAAAACCTCCTATTTTTGAAAACGATCATTCAACCGGAAACGGATGTTTACCTACATCGATTTTTGAATTTTTCGAATTACACTGAAACAGTGCGAATTAGAGAAAAATGGCCAAGTTGAAAATTGTAGGTAATATTATTATCTATAATTTATGTTCTATTCATTTTTTTGAAAAAAACAAATTTAATTTTTTTTACTTTCTTATACCAATGTATATGAAATATACATATAGTATAAGTAAGTATTGTAATCGCGATTTTTTTCGAAATCCGGATTTTGATGGAATTATCAATTTTGACCTTCCCTGAATCCATACTGACTATTTTCGCCATGATGTCTGTGTGTCTGTCGGTCTGTCGGTCTGTCTGTCTGTCTGTCTGTCTGTAGACGCTGTAACTCAAATACGACAAATCGTAGAAAGGTGGAATTTTATACTTAAGATTGATTTTTGCCTGGGAAGAAAACCTCCTATTTTTGAAAACGATCATTCAACCGGAAACGGATGTTTACCTACATCGATTTTTGAATTTTTCGAATTACACTGAAACAGTGCGAATTAGAGAAAAATGGCCAAGTTGAAAATTGTAGGTAATATTATTATCTATAATTTATGTTCTATTCATTTTTTCGAAAAAAAACAAATTTAATTTTTTTTTTTTTTACTAAGTATTCGATTTTAAGTACATTTCAAATGGTTCATAACAGAGAAGAAATATCTGCCATGAGTGTCATGGGACTTTCTTATACGTATTACAGAGACTGTACGTGTTTGCCATAGGTACCATGGGCCTTTCTTATACGTAATACTGAGAATAAACACTGTATAGTCTAATTCATTTAGTTTGCAGTGGTCGTCGTGCGACTTGACGGTATTAGTCGTGATCCGTACGGTCAAAGCACCCAGCAACCAGTATAGATTATTCTAAATAATGATTTTAAAAAAAATATTTCTGGCTAAATCATAAGTGTTGGAAAAAAATGTATGGGGAATAAATTATAGATAATAACATACTCGACATTTTTTATCTAAAACATTTTTGTCTTATTTCAAAAAATTCAAAAAATTACAAGAGTAACCATCCGTTTCCGGTTTAGTGATCATTTTAAAAATAAGGTGGTTGTCTTCCCAGATGAAAGATTATTATAAATATAAAATTACACCCTTCCATCATCAGTCGTTTAGGAGTTATGGGTATTTTTATTACTTTCTTATACCAATGTATATGAAATATACATATAGTATAAGTAAGTATTGTAATCGCGATTTTTTTCGAAATCCGGATTTTGATGGAATTATCAATTTTGACCTTCCCTGAATCCATACTGACTATTTTCGCCATGATGTCTGTGTGTCTGTCGGTCTGTCGGTCTGTCTGTCTGTCTGTCTGTCTGTCTGTCTGTAGACGCTGTAACTCAAATACGACAAATCGTAGAAAGGTGGAATTTTATACTTAAGATTGATTTTTGCCTGGGAAGAAAACCTCCTATTTTTGAAAACGATCATTCAACCGGAAACGGATGTTTACCTACATCGATTTTTGAATTTTTCGAATTACACTGAAACAGTGCGAATTAGAGAAAAATGGCCAAGTTGAAAATTGTAGGTAATATTATTATCTATAATTTATGTTCTATTCATTTTTTCGAAAAAAACAAATTTAATTTTTTTTTTTTTTACTAAGTATTCGATTTTAAGTACATTTCAAATGGTTCATAACAGAGAAGAAATATCTGCCATGAGTGTCATGGGACTTTCTTATACGTATTACAGAGACTGTACGTGTTTGCCATAGGTACCATGGGCCTTTCTTATACGTAATACTGAGAATAAACACTGTATAGTCTAATTCATTTAGTTTGCAGTGGTCGTCGTGCGACTTGACGGTATTAGTCGTGATCCGTACGGTCAAAGCACCCAGCAACCAGTATCGATTATTCTAAATAATGATTTTAAAAAAAATATTTCTGGCTAAATCATAAGTGTTGTAAAAAAATGTATGGGGAATAAATTATAGATAATAACATACTCGACATTTTTTATCTAAAACATTTTTGTCTTATTTCAAAAAATTCAAAAAATTACAAGAGTAACCATCCGTTTCCGGTTTAGTGATCATTTTAAAAATAAGGTGGTTGTCTTCCCAGATGAAAGATTATTATTAATATAAAATTACACCCTTCCATCATCAGTCGTTTAGGAGTTATGGGTATTTTTACTTTCTTATACCAATGTATATGAAATATACATATAGTATAAGTAAGTATTGTAATCGCGATTTTTTTCGAAATCCGGATTTTGATGGAATTATCAATTTTGACCTTCCCTGAATCCATACTGACTATTTTCGCCATGATGTCTGTGTATCTGTCGGTCTGTCGGTCTGTCTGTCTGTCTGTCTGTCTGTCTGTCTGTCTGTCTGTCTGTCTGTAGACGCTGTAACTCAAATACGACAAATCGTAGAAAGGTGGAATTTTATACTTAAGATTGATTTTTGCCTGGGAAGAAAACCTCCTATTTTTGAAAACGATCATTCAACCGGAAACGGATGTTTACCTACATCGATTTTTGAATTTTTCGAATTACACTGAAACAGTGCGAATTAGAGAAAAATGGCCAAGTTGAAAATTGTAGGTAATATTATTATCTATAATTTATGTTCTATTCATTTTTTCGAAAAAAACAAATTTAATTTTTTTACTTTCTTATACCAATGTATATGAAATATACATATAGTATAAGTAAGTATTGTAATCGCGATTTTTTTCGAAATCCGGTTTTTGATGAAATTATCAATTTTGACCTTCCCTGAATCCATTCTGACTGTTTTCGCCATGATGTCTGTGTGTCTGTCTGTCTGTCGGTCGGTCTGTCGGTCGGTCTGTCTGTCGGTCTGTCTGTAGACGCTGTAACTCAAATACGACAAATCGTAGAAAGGTGGAATTTTATACTTAAGATTGATTTTTGCCTGGGAAGAAAACCTCCTATTTTTGAAAACGATCATTCAACCGGAAACGGATGTTTACCTACATCGATTTTTGAATTTTTCGAATTACACTGAAACAGTGCGAATTAGAGAAAAATGGCCAAGTTGAAAATTGTAGGTAATATTATTATCTATAATTTATGTTCTATTCATTTTTTCGAAAAAAACAAATTTAATTTTTTTTTTTTTTACTAAGTATTCGATTTTAAGTACATTTCAAATGGTTCATAACAGAGAAGAATATCTGCCATGAGTGTCATGGGACTTTCTTATACGTATTACAGAGACTGTACGTGTTTGCCATAGGTACCATGGGTCTTTCTTATACGTAATACTGAGAATAAACACTGTATACTCTAATTCATTTAGTTTGCAGTAGTCGTCGTGCGACTTGACGGTATTAGTCGTGATCCGTACGGTCAAAGCACCCAGCAACCAGTATAGATTATTCTAAATAATGATTTTAAAAAAAATATTTCTGGCTAAATCATAAGTGTTGGAAAAAAATGTATGGGGAATAAATTATAGATAATAACATACTCGACATTTTTTATCTAAAACATTTTTGTCTTATTTCAAAAAATTCAAAAAATTACAAGAGTAACCATCCGTTTCCGGTTTAGTGATCATTTTAAAAATAAGGTGGTTGTCTTCCCAGATGAAAGATTATTATTAATATAAAATTACACCCTTCCATCATCAGTCGTTTAGGAGTTATGGGTATTTTTACTTTCTTATACCAATGTATATGAAATATACATATAGTATAAGTAAGTATTGTAATCGCGATTTTTTTCGAAATCCGGATTTTGATGGAATTATCAATTTTGACCTTCCCTGAATCCATACTGACTATTTTCGCCATGATGTCTGTGTATCTGTCGGTCTGTCGGTCTGTCTGTCTGTCTGTCTGTCTGTCTGTCTGTCTGTCTGTCTGTCTGTAGACGCTGTAACTCAAATACGACAAATCGTAGAAAGGTGGAATTTTATACTTAAGATTGATTTTTGCCTGGGAAGAAAACCTCCTATTTTTGAAAACGATCATTCAACCGGAAACGGATGTTTACCTACATCGATTTTTGAATTTTTCGAATTACACTGAAACAGTGCGAATTAGAGAAAAATGGCCAAGTTGAAAATTGTAGGTAATATTATTATCTATAATTTATGTTCTATTCATTTTTTCGAAAAAAACAAATTTAATTTTTTTACTTTCTTATACCAATGTATATGAAATATACATATAGTATAAGTAAGTATTGTAATCGCGATTTTTTTCGAAATCCGGTTTTTGATGAAATTATCAATTTTGACCTTCCCTGAATCCATTCTGACTATTTTCGCCATGATGTCTGTGTGTCTGTCTGTCTGTCGGTCGGTCTGTCGGTCGGTCTGTCGGTCGGTCTGTCTGTAGACGCTGTAACTCAAATACGACAAATCGTAGAAAGGTGGAATTTTATACTTAAGATTGATTTTTGCCTGGGAAGAAAACCTCCTATTTTTGAAAACGATCATTCAACCGGAAACGGATGTTTACCTACATCGATTTTTGAATTTTTCGAATTACACTGAAACAGTGCGAATTAGAGAAAAATGGCCAAGTTGAAAATTGTAGGTAATATTATTATCTATAATTTATGTTCTATTCATTTTTTCGAAAAAAACAAATTTAATTTTTTTTTTTTTTACTAAGTATTCGATTTTAAGTACATTTCAAATGGTTCATAACAGAGAAGAATATCTGCCATGAGTGTCATGGGACTTTCTTATACGTATTACAGAGACTGTACGTGTTTGCCATAGGTACCATGGGTCTTTCTTATACGTAATACTGAGAATAAACACTGTATACTCTAATTCATTTAGTTTGCAGTAGTCGTCGTGCGACTTGACGGTATTAGTCGTGATCCGTACGGTCAAAGCACCCAGCAACCAGTATAGATTATTCTAAATAATGATTTTAAAAAAAATATTTCTGGCTAAATCATAAGTGTTGGAAAAAAATGTATGGGGAATAAATTATAGATAATAACATACTCGACATTTTTTATCTAAAACATTTTTGTCTTATTTCAAAAAATTCAAAAAATTACAAGAGTAACCATCCGTTTCCGGTTTAGTGATCATTTTAAAAATAAGGTGGTTGTCTTCCCAGATGAAAGATTATTATTAATATAAAATTACACCCTTCCATCATCAGTCGTTTAGGAGTTATGGGTATTTTTACTTTCTTATACCAATGTATATGAAATATACATATAGTATAAGTAAGTATTGTAATCGCGATTTTTTTCGAAATCCGGATTTTGATGGAATTATCAATTTTGACCTTCCCTGAATCCATACTGACTATTTTCGCCATGATGTCTGTGTATCTGTCGGTCTGTCGGTCTGTCTGTCTGTCTGTCTGTCTGTCTGTCTGTCTGTCTGTCTGTCTGTCTGTAGACGCTGTAACTCAAATACGACAAATCGTAGAAAGGTGGAATTTTATACTTAAGATTGATTTTTGCCTGGGAAGAAAACCTCCTATTTTTGAAAACGATCATTCAACCGGAAACGGATGTTTACCTACATCGATTTTTGAATTTTTCGAATTACACTGAAACAGTGCGAATTAGAGAAAAATGGCCAAGTTGAAAATTGTAGGTAATATTATTATCTATAATTTATGTTCTATTCATTTTTTCGAAAAAAACAAATTTAATTTTTTTACTTTCTTATACCAATGTATATGAAATATACATATAGTATAAGTAAGTATTGTAATCGCGATTTTTTTCGAAATCCGGTTTTTGATGAAATTATCAATTTTGACCTTCCCTGAATCCATTCTGACTATTTTCGCCATGATGTCTGTGTGTCTGTCTGTCTGTCGGTCGGTCTGTCGGTCGGTCTGTCTGTCGGTCTGTCTGTAGACGCTGTAACTCAAATACGACAAATCGTAGAAAGGTGGAATTTTATACTTAAGATTGATTTTTGCCTGGGAAGAAAACCTCCTATTTTTGAAAACGATCATTCAACCGGAAACGGATGTTTACCTACATCGATTTTTGAATTTTTCGAATTACACTGAAACAGTGCGAATTAGAGAAAAATGGCCAAGTTGAAAATTGTAGGTAATATTATTATCTATAATTTATGTTCTATTCATTTTTTCGAAAAAAACAAATTTAATTTTTTTTTTTTTTACTAAGTATTCGATTTTAAGTACATTTCAAATGGTTCATAACAGAGAAGAATATCTGCCATGAGTGTCATGGGACTTTCTTATACGTATTACAGAGACTGTACGTGTTTGCCATAGGTACCATGGGTCTTTCTTATACGTAATACTGAGAATAAACACTGTATACTCTAATTCATTTAGTTTGCAGTAGTCGTCGTGCGACTTGACGGTATTAGTCGTGATCCGTACGGTCAAAGCACCCAGCAACCAGTATAGATTATTCTAAATAATGATTTTAAAAAAAATATTTCTGGCTAAATCATAAGTGTTGGAAAAAAATGTATGGGGAATAAATTATAGATAATAACATACTCGACATTTTTTATCTAAAACATTTTTGTCTTATTTCAAAAAATTCAAAAAATTACAAGAGTAACCATCCGTTTCCGGTTTAGTGATCATTTTAAAAATAAGGTGGTTGTCTTCCCAGATGAAAGATTATTATAAATATAAAATTACACCCTTCCATCATCAGTCGTTTAGGAGTTATGGGTATTTTTACTTTCTTATACCAATGTATATGAAATATACATATAGTATAAGTAAGTATTGTAATCGCGATTTTTTTCGAAATCCGGTTTTTGATGAAATTATCAATTTTGACCTTCCCTGAATCCATTCTGACTATTTTCGCCATGATGTCTGTGTGTCTGTCTGTCTGTCGGTCGGTCTGTCGGTCGGTCTGTCTGTCGGTCTGTCTGTAGACGCTGTAACTCAAATACGACAAATCGTAGAAAGGTGGAATTTTATACTTAAGATTGATTTTTGCCTGGGAAGAAAACCTCCTATTTTTGAAAACGATCATTCAACCGGAAACGGATGTTTACCTACATCGATTTTTGAATTTTTCGAATTACACTGAAACAGTGCGAATTAGAGAAAAATGGCCAAGTTGAAAATTGTAGGTAATATTATTATCTATAATTTATGTTCTATTCATTTTTTCGAAAAAAACAAATTTAATTTTTTTTTTTTTTACTAAGTATTCGATTTTAAGTACATTTCAAATGGTTCATAACAGAGAAGAAATATCTGCCATGAGTGTCATGGGACTTTCTTATACGTATTACAGAGACTGTACGTGTTTGCCATAGGTACCATGGGTCTTTCTTATACGTAATACTGAGAATAAACACTGTATACTCTAATTCATTTAGTTTGCAGTAGTCGTCGTGCGACTTGACGGTATTAGTCGTGATCCGTACGGTCAAAGCACCCAGCAACCAGTATAGATTATTCTAAATAATGATTTTAAAAAAAATATTTCTGGCTAAATCATAAGTGTTGGAAAAAAATGTATGGGGAATAAATTATAGATAATAACATACTCGACATTTTTTATCTAAAACATTTTTGTCTTATTTCAAAAAATTCAAAAAATTACAAGAGTAACCATCCGTTTCCGGTTTAGTGATCATTTTAAAAATAAGGTGGTTGTCTTCCCAGATGAAAGATTATTATAAATATAAAATTACACCCTTCCATCATCAGTCGTTTAGGAGTTATGGGTATTTTTACTTTCTTATACCAATGTATATGAAATATACATATAGTATAAGTAAGTATTGTAATCGCGATTTTTTTCGAAATCCGGTTTTTGATGAAATTATCAATTTTGACCTTCCCTGAATCCATTCTGACTATTTTCGCCATGATGTCTGTGTGTCTGTCTGTCTGTCGGTCGGTCTGTCGGTCGGTCTGTCTGTCGGTCTGTCTGTAGACGCTGTAACTCAAATACGACAAATCGTAGAAAGGTGGAATTTTATACTTAAGATTGATTTTTGCCTGGGAAGAAAACCTCCTATTTTTGAAAACGATCATTCAACATGAAACGGATGTTTACCTACATCGATTTTTGAATTTTTCGAATTACACTGAAACAGTGCGAATTAGAGAAAAATGGCCAAGTTGAAAATTGTAGGTAATATTATTATCTATAATTTATGTTCTATTCATTTTTTCGAAAAAAACAAATTTAATTTTTTTTTTTTTACTAAGTATTCGATTTTAAGTACATTTCAAATGGTTCATAACAGAGAAGAAATATCTGCCATGAGTGTCATGGGACTTTCTTATACGTATTACAGAGACTGTACGTGTTTGCCATAGGTACCATGGGTCTTTCTTATACGTAATACTGAGAATAAACACTGTATACTCTAATTCATTTAGTTTGCAGTAGTCGTCGTGCGACTTGACGGTATTAGTCGTGATCCGTACGGTCAAAGCACCCAGCAACCAGTATAGATTATTCTAAATAATGATTTTAAAAAAAATATTTCTGGCTAAATCATAAGTGTTGGAAAAAAATGTATGGGGAATAAATTATAGATAATAACATACTCGACATTTTTTATCTAAAACATTTTTGTCTTATTTCAAAAAATTAAAAAAATTACATGAGTAAACATCCGTTTCCATTTTATTGTTAGTAATTATGTTAAATAAAATTCGTTCGATACATTATGTATAAAATAATATTTCTATAGTTTATGTCTCATTCATTTTACTCTATCTTTTATTAGTTTGTCAGAAATATCCTTCACTAAAATAAAAATCACGTACACTGTTCACTGTCATTATTACGTATAAGAAAGTCCTGTGGCACACGGCAGATTATTTTTTTTTACTAAGTATTCGATTTTAAGTACATTTCAAATGGTTCATAACAGAGAAGAAATATCTGCCATGAGTGTCATGGGACTTTCTTATACGTATTACAGAGACTGTACGTGTTTGCCATAGGTACCATGGGCCTTTCTTATACGTAATACTGAGAATAAACACTGTATAGTCTAATTCATTTAGTTTGCAGTGGTCGTCGTGCGACTTGACGGTATTAGTCGTGATCCGTACGGTCAAAGCACCCAGCAATCAGTATAGATTATTCTAAATAATGATTTTAAAAAAAATATTTCTGGCTAAATCATAAGTGTTGGAAAAAAATGTATGGGGAATAAATTATAGATAATAACATACTCGACATTTTTTATCTAAAACATTTTTGTCTTATTTCAAAAAATTCAAAAAATTACAAGAGTAACCATCCGTTTCCGGTTTAGTGATCATTTTAAAAATAAGGTGGTTGTCTTCCCAGATGAAAGATTATTATAAATATAAAATTACACCCTTCCATCATCAGTCGTTTAGGAGTTATGGGTATTTTTATTACTTTCTTATACCAATGTATATGAAATATACATATAGTATAAGTAAGTATTGTAATCGCGATTTTTTTCGAAATCCGGATTTTGATGGAATTATCAATTTTGACCTTCCCTGAATCCATACTGACTATTTTCGCCATGATGTCTGTGTGTCTGTCGGTCTGTCGGTCTGTCTGTCTGTCTGTCTGTCTGTCTGTCTGTAGACGCTGTAACTCAAATACGACAAATCGTAGAAAGGTGGAATTTTATACTTAAGATTGATTTTTGCCTGGGAAGAAAACCTCCTATTTTTGAAAACGATCATTCAACCGGAAACGGATGTTTACCTACATCGATTTTTGAATTTTTCGAATTACACTGAAACAGTGCGAATTAGAGAAAAATGGCCAAGTTGAAAATTGTAGGTAATATTATTATCTATAATTTATGTTCTATTCATTTTTTCGAAAAAAACAAATTTAATTTTTTTTTTTTTTTACTAAGTATTCGATTTTAAGTACATTTCAAATGGTTCATAACAGAGAAGAAATATCTGCCATGAGTGTCATGGGACTTTCTTATACGTATTACAGAGACTGTACGTGTTTGCCATAGGTACCATGGGCCTTTCTTATACGTAATACTGAGAATAAACACTGTATAGTCTAATTCAGCGGTTCTTAAACTAGGGTCCGCGGACCCCCGGGGGGCCGCCAAACTCTTACGGGGGTCCGTGAAACATTTTTGGCAAAAAACTAATTTACATAAAGTACTTTTATATTTCTATTTATCAGTGATTAATTAGTATCTAACGACCTTTTTTGTTTTTCTATCAGAGATGGGGGTCTCTGAAAAATAATTGTTTAAAAAAGGGGTCCCTAGACCACATAAGTTTAAGGACCGCTGGTCTAATTCATTTAGTTTGCAGTGGTCGTCGTGCGACTTGACGGTATTAGTCGTGATCCGTACGGTCAAAGCACCCAGCAATCAGTATAGATTATTCTAAATAATGATTTTAAAAAAAATATTTCTGGCTAAATCATAAGTGTTGGAAAAAAATGTATGGGGAATAAATTATAGATAATAACATACTCGACATTTTTTATCTAAAACATTTTTGTCTTATTTCAAAAAATTCAAAAAATTACAAGAGTAACCATCCGTTTCCGGTTTAGTGATCATTTTAAAAATAAGGTGGTTGTCTTCCCAGATGAAAGATTATTATAAATATAAAATTACACCCTTCCATCATCAGTCGTTTAGGAGTTATGGGTATTTTTATTACTTTCTTATACCAATGTATATGAAATATACATATAGTATAAGTAAGTATTGTAATCGCGATTTTTTTCGAAATCCGGATTTTGATGGAATTATCAATTTTGACCTTCCCTGAATCCATACTGACTATTTTCGCCATGATGTCTGTGTGTCTGTCGGTCTGTCTGTCTGTCTGTCTGTCTGTCTGTCTGTCTGTCTGTCTGTCTGTCTGTCTGTAGACGCTGTAACTCAAATACGACAAATCGTAGAAAGGTGGAATTTTATACTTAAGATTGATTTTTGCCTGGGAAGAAAACCTCCTATTTTTGAAAACGATCATTCAACCGGAAACGGATGTTTACCTACATCGATTTTTGAATTTTTCGAATTACACTGAAACAGTGCGAATTAGAGAAAAATGGCCAAGTTGAAAATTGTAGGTAATATTATTATCTATAATTTATGTTCTATTCATTTTTTCGAAAAAAACAAATTTAATTTTTTTTTTTTTTACTAAGTATTCGATTTTAAGTACATTTCAAATGGTTCATAACAGAGAAGAAATATCTGCCATGAGTGTCATGGGACTTTCTTATACGTATTACAGAGACTGTACGTGTTTGCCATAGGTACCATGGGCCTTTCTTATACGTAATACTGAGAATAAACACTGTATAGTCTAATTCATTTAGTTTGCAGTGGTCGTCGTGCGACTTGACGGTATTAGTCGTGATCCGTACGGTCAAAGCACCCAGCAACCAGTATAGATTATTCTAAATAATGATTTTAAAAAAAATATTTCTGGCTAAATCATAAGTGTTGGAAAAAAATGTATGGGGAATAAATTATAGATAATAACATACTCGACATTTTTTATCTAAAACATTTTTGTCTTATTTCAAAAAATTCAAAAAATTACAAGAGTAACCATCCGTTTCCGGTTTAGTGATCATTTTAAAAATAAGGTGGTTGTCTTCCCAGATGAAAGATTATTATAAATATAAAATTACACCCTTCCATCATCAGTCGTTTAGGAGTTATGGGTATTTTTATTACTTTCTTATACCAATGTATATGAAATATACATATAGTATAAGTAAGTATTGTAATCGCGATTTTTTTCGAAATCCGGATTTTGATGGAATTATCAATTTTGACCTTCCCTGAATCCATACTGACTATTTTCGCCATGATGTCTGTGTGTCTGTCGGTCTGTCGGTCTGTCTGTCTGTCTGTCTGTCTGTCTGTCTGTAGACGCTGTAACTCAAATACGACAAATCGTAGAAAGGTGGAATTTTATACTTAAGATTGATTTTTCCCTGGGAAGAAAACCTCCTATTTTTGAAAACGATCATTCAACCGGAAACGGATGTTTACCTACATCGATTTTTGAATTTTTCGAATTACACTGAAACAGTGCGAATTAGAGAAAAATGGCCAAGTTGAAAATTGTAGGTAATATTATTATCTATAATTTATGTTCTATTCATTTTTTCGAAAAAAACAAATTTAATTTTTTTTTTTTTTACTAAGTATTCGATTTTAAGTACATTTCAAATGGTTCATAACAGAGAAGAAATATCTGCCATGAGTGTCATGGGACTTTCTTATACGTATTACAGAGACTGTACGTGTTTGCCATAGGTACCATGGGCCTTTCTTATACGTAATACTGAGAATAAACACTGTATAGTCTAATTCATTTAGTTTGCAGTGGTCGTCGTGCGACTTGACGGTATTAGTCGTGATCCGTACGGTCAAAGCACCCAGCAACCAGTATAGATTATTCTAAATAATGATTTTAAAAAAAATATTTCTGGCTAAATCATAAGTGTTGGAAAAAAATGTATGGGGAATAAATTATAGATAATAACATACTCGACATTTTTTATCTAAAACATTTTTGTCTTATTTCAAAAAATTCAAAAAATTACAAGAGTAACCATCCGTTTCCGGTTTAGTGATCATTTTAAAAATAAGGTGGTTGTCTTCCCAGATGAAAGATTATTATAAATATAAAATTACACCCTTCCATCATCAGTCGTTTAGGAGTTATGGGTATTTTTATTACTTTCTTATACCAATGTATATGAAATATACATATAGTATAAGTAAGTATTGTAATCGCGATTTTTTTCGAAATCCGGATTTTGATGGAATTATCAATTTTGACCTTCCCTGAATCCATACTGACTATTTTCGCCATGATGTCTGTGTGTCTGTCGGTCTGTCGGTCTGTCTGTCTGTCTGTCTGTCTGTCTGTCTGTCTGTAGACGCTGTAACTCAAATACGACAAATCGTAGAAAGGTGGAATTTTATACTTAAGATTGATTTTTGCCTGGGAAGAAAACCTCCTATTTTTGAAAACGATCATTCAACCGGAAACGGATGTTTACCTACATCGATTTTTGAATTTTTCGAATTACACTGAAACAGTGCGAATTAGAGAAAAATGGCCAAGTTGAAAATTGTAGGTAATATTATTATCTATAATTTATGTTCTATTCATTTTTTCGAAAAAAACAAATTTAATTTTTTTTTTTTTTACTAAGTATTCGATTTTAAGTACATTTCAAATGGTTCATAACAGAGAAGAAATATCTGCCATGAGTGTCATGGGACTTTCTTATACGTATTACAGAGACTGTACGTGTTTGCCATAGGTACCATGGGCCTTTCTTATACGTAATACTGAGAATAAACACTGTATAGTCTAATTCATTTAGTTTGCAGTGGTCGTCGTGCGACTTGACGGTATTAGTCGTGATCCGTACGGTCAAAGCACCCAGCAACCAGTATAGATTATTCTAAATAATGATTTTAAAAAAAATATTTCTGGCTAAATCATAAGTGTTGGAAAAAAATGTATGGGGAATAAATTATAGATAATAACATACTCGACATTTTTTATCTAAAACATTTTTGTCTTATTTCAAAAAATTCAAAAAATTAAAAGAGTAACCATCCGTTTCCGGTTTAGTGATCATTTTAAAAATAAGGTGGTTGTCTTCCCAGATGAAAGATTATTATAAATATAAAATTACACCCTTCCATCATCAGTCGTTTAGGAGTTATGGGTATTTTTATTACTTTCTTATACCAATGTATATGAAATATACATATAGTATAAGTAAGTATTGTAATCGCGATTTTTTTCGAAATCCGGATTTTGATGGAATTATCAATTTTGACCTTCCCTGAATCCATACTGACTATTTTCGCCATGATGTCTGTGTGTCTGTCGGTCTGTCTGTCTGTCTGTCTGTCTGTCTGTCTGTAGACGCTGTAACTCAAATACGACAAATCGTAGAAAGGTGGAATTTTATACTTAAGATTGATTTTTGCCTGGGAAGAAAACCTCCTATTTTTGAAAACGATCATTCAACCGGAAACGGATGTTTACCTACATCGATTTTTGAATTTTTCGAATTACACTGAAACAGTGCGAATTAGAGAAAAATGGCCAAGTTGAAAATTGTAGGTAATATTATTATCTATAATTTATGTTCTATTCATTTTTTCGAAAAAAACAAATTTAATTTTTTTTTTTTTTACTAAGTATTCGATTTTAAGTACATTTCAAATGGTTCATAACAGAGAAGAAATATCTGCCATGAGTGTCATGGGACTTTCTTATACGTATTACAGAGACTGTACGTGTTTGCCATAGGTACCATGGGCCTTTCTTATACGTAATACTGAGAATAAACACTGTATAGTCTAATTCATTTAGTTTGCAGTGGTCGTCGTGCGACTTGACGGTATTAGTCGTGATCCGTACGGTCAAAGCACCCAGCAACCAGTATAGATTATTCTAAATAATGATTTTAAAAAAAATATTTCTGGCTAAATCATAAGTGTTGGAAAAAAATGTATGGGGAATAAATTATAGATAATAACATACTCGACATTTTTTATCTAAAACATTTTTGTCTTATTTCAAAAAATTCAAAAAATTACAAGAGTAACCATCCGTTTCCGGTTTAGTGATCATTTTAAAAATAAGGTGGTTGTCTTCCCAGATGAAAGATTATTATAAATATAAAATTACACCCTTCCATCATCAGTCGTTTAGGAGTTATGGGTATTTTTATTACTTTCTTATACCAATGTATATGAAATATACATATAGTATAAGTAAGTATTGTAATCGCGATTTTTTTCGAAATCCGGATTTTGATGGAATTATCAATTTTGACCTTCCCTGAATCCATACTGACTATTTTCGCCATGATGTCTGTGTATCTGTCGGTCTGTCGGTCTGTCTGTCTGTCTGTCTGTCTGTCTGTCTGTCTGTCTGTCTGTCTGTCTGTCTGTCTGTCTGTAGACGCTGTAACTCAAATACGACAAATCGTAGAAAGGTGGAATTTTATACTTAAGATTGATTTTTGCCTGGGAAGAAAACCTCCTATTTTTGAAAACGATCATTCAACCGGAAACGGATGTTTACCTACATCGATTTTTGAATTTTTCGAATTACACTGAAACAGTGCGAATTAGAGAAAAATGGCCAAGTTGAAAATTGTAGGTAATATTATTATCTATAATTTATGTTCTATTCATTTTTTCGAAAAAAACAAATTTAATTTTTTTTTTTTTACTAAGTATTCGATTTTAAGTACATTTCAAATGGTTCATAACAGAGAAGAAATATCTGCCATGAGTGTCATGGGACTTTCTTATACGTATTACAGAGACTGTACGTGTTTGCCATAGGTACCATGGGCCTTTCTTATACGTAATACTGAGAATAAACACTGTATAGTCTAATTCATTTAGTTTGCAGTGGTCGTCGTGCGACTTGACGGTATTAGTCGTGATCCGTACGGTCAAAGCACCCAGCAACCAGTATAGATTATTCTAAATAATGATTTTAAAAAAAATATTTCTGGCTAAATCATAAGTGTTGGAAAAAAATGTATGGGGAATAAATTATAGATAATAACATACTCGACATTTTTTATCTAAAACATTTTTGTCTTATTTCAAAAAATTCAAAAAATTACAAGAGTAACCATCCGTTTCCGGTTTAGTGATCATTTTAAAAATAAGGTGGTTGTCTTCCCAGATGAAAGATTATTATAAATATAAAATTACACCCTTCCATCATCAGTCGTTTAGGAGTTATGGGTATTTTTACTTTCTTATACCAATGTATATGAAATATACATATAGTATAAGTAAGTATTGTAATCGCGATTTTTTTCGAAATCCGGATTTTGATGGAATTATCAATTTTGACCTTCCCTGAATCCATACTGACTATTTTCGCCATGATGTCTGTGTGTCTGTCGGTCTGTCGGTCTGTCTGTCTGTCTGTCTGTCTGTAGACGCTGTAACTCAAATACGACAAATCGTAGAAAGGTGGAATTTTATACTTAAGATTGATTTTTGCCTGGGAAGAAAACCTCCTATTTTTGAAAACGATCATTCAACCGGAAACGGATGTTTACCTACATCGATTTTTGAATTTTTCGAATTACACTGAAACAGTGCGAATTAGAGAAAAATGGCCAAGTTGAAAATTGTAGGTAATATTATTATCTATAATTTATGTTCTATTCATTTTTTCGAAAAAAACAAATTTAATTTTTTTTTTTTTACTAAGTATTCGATTTTAAGTACATTTCAAATGGTTCATAACAGAGAAGAAATATCTGCCATGAGTGTCATGGGACTTTCTTATACGTATTACAGAGACTGTACGTGTTTGCCATAGGTACCATGGGCCTTTCTTATACGTAATACTGAGAATAAACACTGTATAGTCTAATTCATTTAGTTTGCAGTGGTCGTCGTGCGACTTGACGGTATTAGTCGTGATCCGTACGGTCAAAGCACCCAGCAACCAGTATAGATTATTCTAAATAATGATTTTAAAAAAAATATTTCTGGCTAAATCATAAGTGTTGGAAAAAAATGTATGGGGAATAAATTATAGATAATAACATACTCGACATTTTTTATCTAAAACATTTTTGTCTTATTTCAAAAAATTCAAAAAATTACAAGAGTTACCATCCGTTTCCGGTTTAGTGATCATTTTAAAAATAAGGTGGTTGTCTTCCCAGATGAAAGATTATTATAAATATAAAATTACACCCTTCCATCATCAGTCGTTTAGGAGTTATGGGTATTTTTATTACTTTCTTATACCAATGTATATGAAATATACATATAGTATAAGTAAGTATTGTAATCGCGATTTTTTTCGAAATCCGGATTTTGATGGAATTATCAATTTTGACCTTCCCTGAATCCATACTGACTATTTTCGCCATGATGTCTGTGTGTCTGTCGGTCTGTCTGTCTGTCTGTCTGTCTGTCTGTCTGTCTGTAGACGCTGTAACTCAAATACGACAAATCGTAGAAAGGTGGAATTTTATACTTAAGATTGATTTTTGCCTGGGAAGAAAACCTCCTATTTTTTAAAACGATCATTCAACCGGAAACGGATGTTTACCTACATCGATTTTTGAATTTTTCGAATTACACTGAAACAGTGCGAATTAGAGAAAAATGGCCAAGTTGAAAATTGTAGGTAATATTATTATCTATAATTTATGTTCTATTCATTTTTTCGAAAAAAACAAATTTAATTTTTTTTTTTTTTACTAAGTATTCGATTTTAAGTACATTTCAAATGGTTCATAACAGAGAAGAAATATCTGCCATGAGTGTCATGGGACTTTCTTATACGTATTACAGAGACTGTACGTGTTTGCCATAGGTACCATGGGCCTTTCTTATACGTAATACTGAGAATAAACACTGTATAGTCTAATTCATTTAGTTTGCAGTGGTCGTCGTGCGACTTGACGGTATTAGTCGTGATCCGTACGGTCAAAGCACCCAGCAACCAGTATAGATTATTCTAAATAATGATTTTAAAAAAAATATTTCTGGCTAAATCATAAGTGTTGGAAAAAAATGTATGGGGAATAAATTATAGATAATAACATACTCGACATTTTTTATCTAAAACATTTTTGTCTTATTTCAAAAAATTCAAAAAATTACAAGAGTAACCATCCGTTTCCGGTTTAGTGATCATTTTAAAAATAAGGTGGTTGTCTTCCCAGATGAAAGATTATTATAAATATAAAATTACACCCTTCCATCATCAGTCGTTTAGGAGTTATGGGTATTTTTATTACTTTCTTATACCAATGTATATGAAATATACATATAGTATAAGTAAGTATTGTAATCGCGATTTTTTTCGAAATCCGGATTTTGATGGAATTATCAATTTTGACCTTCCCTGAATCCATACTGACTATTTTCGCCATGATGTCTGTGTGTCTGTCGGTCTGTCTGTCTGTCTGTCTGTCTGTAGACGCTGTAACTCAAATACGACAAATCGTAGAAAGGTGGAATTTTATACTTAAGATTGATTTTTGCCTGGGAAGAAAACCTCCTATTTTTGAAAACGATCATTCAACCGGAAACGGATGTTTACCTACATCGATTTTTGAATTTTTCGAATTACACTGAAACAGTGCGAATTAGAGAAAAATGGCCAAGTTGAAAATTGTAGGTAATATTATTATCTATAATTTATGTTCTATTCATTTTTTCGAAAAAAACAAATTTAATTTTTTTTTTTTTACTAAGTATTCGATTTTAAGTACATTTCAAATGGTTCATAACAGAGAAGAAATATCTGCCATGAGTGTCATGGGACTTTCTTATACGTATTACAGAGACTGTACGTGTTTGCCATAGGTACCATGGGTCTTTCTTATACGTAATACTGAGAATAAACACTGTATACTCTAATTCATTTAGTTTGCAGTAGTCGTCGTGCGACTTGACGGTATTAGTCGTGATCCGTACGGTCAAAGCACCCAGCAACCAGTATAGATTATTCTAAATAATGATTTTAAAAAAAATATTTCTGGCTAAATCATAAGTGTTGGAAAAAAATGTATGGGGAATAAATTATAGATAATAACATACTCGACATTTTTTATCTAAAACATTTTTGTCTTATTTCAAAAAATTCAAAAAATTACAAGAGTAACCATCCGTTTCCGGTTTAGTGATCATTTTAAAAATAAGGTGGTTGTCTTCCCAGATGAAAGATTATTATAAATATAAAATTACACCCTTCCATCATCAGTCGTTTAGGAGTTATGGGTATTTTTACTTTCTTATACCAATGTATATGAAATATACATATAGTATAAGTATTGTAATCGCGATTTTTTTCGAAATCCGGATTTTGATGGAATTATCAATTTTGACCTTCCCTGAATCCATACTGACTATTTTCGCCATGATGTCTGTGTGTCTGTCTGTCTGTCGGTCGGTCTGTCGGTCGGTCTGTCTGTCTGTCTGTCTGTAGACGCTGTAACTCAAATACGACAAATCGTAGAAAGGTGGAATTTTATACTTAAGATTGATTTTTGCCTGGGAAGAAAACCTCCTATTTTTGAAAACGATCATTCAACCGGAAACGGATGTTTACCTACATCGATTTTTGAATTTTTCGAATTACACTGAAACAGTGCGAATTAGAGAAAAATGGCCAAGTTAAAAATTGTAGGTAATATTATTATCTATAATTTATGTTCTATTCATTTTTTCGAAAAAAACAAATTTAATTTTTTTTTTTTTACTAAGTATTCGATTTTAAGTACATTTCAAATGGTTCATAACAGAGAAGAAATATCTGCCATGAGTGTCATGGGACTTTCTTATACGTATTACAGAGACTGTACGTGTTTGCCATAGGTACCATAGGCCTTTCTTATACGTAATACTGAGAATAAACACTGTATAGTCTAATTCATTTAGTTTGCAGTGGTCGTCGTGCGACTTGACGGTATTAGTCGTGATCCGTACGGTCAAAGCACCCAGCAACCAGTATAGATTATTCTAAATAATGATTTTAAAAAAAATATTTCTGGCTAAATCATAAGTGTTGGAAAAAAATGTATGGGGAATAAATTATAGATAATAACATACTCGACATTTTTTATCTAAAACATTTTTGTCTTATTTCAAAAAATTCAAAAAATTACAAGAGTTACCATCCGTTTCCGGTTTAGTGATCATTTTAAAAATAAGGTGGTTGTCTTCCCAGATGAAAGATTATTATAAATATAAAATTACACCCTTCCATCATCAGTCGTTTAGGAGTTATGGGTATTTTTATTACTTTCTTATACCAATGTATATGAAATATACATATAGTATAAGTAAGTATTGTAATCGCGATTTTTTTCGAAATCCGGATTTTGATGGAATTATCAATTTTGACCTTCCCTGAATCCATACTGACTATTTTCGCCATGATGTCTGTGTGTCTGTCGGTCTGTCGGTCTGTCTGTCTGTCTGTCTGTCTGTCTGTCTGTAGACGCTGTAACTCAAATACGACAAATCGTAGAAAGGTGGAATTTTATACTTAAGATTGATTTTTGCCTGGGAAGAAAACCTCCTATTTTTGAAAACGATCATTCAACCGGAAACGGATGTTTACCTACATCGATTTTTGAATTTTTCGAATTACACTGAAACAGTGCGAATTAGAGAAAAATGGCCAAGTTGAAAATTGTAGGTAATATTATTATCTATAATTTATGTTCTATTCATTTTTTCGAAAAAAACAAATTTAATTTTTTTTTTTTTACTAAGTATTCGATTTTAAGTACATTTCAAATGGTTCATAACAGAGAAGAAATATCTGCCATGAGTGTCATGGGACTTTCTTATACGTATTACAGAGACTGTACGTGTTTGCCATAGGTACCATGGGCCTTTCTTATACGTAATACTGAGAATAAACACTGTATAGTCTAATTCATTTAGTTTGCAGTGGTCGTCGTGCGACTTGACGGTATTAGTCGTGATCCGTACGGTCAAAGCACCCAGCAACCAGTATAGATTATTCTAAATAATGATTTTAAAAAAAATATTTCTGGCTAAATCATAAGTGTTGGAAAAAAATGTATGGGGAATAAATTATAGATAATAACATACTCGACATTTTTTATCTAAAACATTTTTGTCTTATTTCAAAAAATTCAAAAAATTACAAGAGTAACCATCCGTTTCCGGTTTAGTGATCATTTTAAAAATAAGGTGGTTGTCTTCCCAGATGAAAGATTATTATAAATATAAAATTACACCCTTCCATCATCAGTCGTTTAGGAGTTATAGGTATTTTTATTACTTTCTTATACCAATGTATATGAAATATACATATAGTATAAGTAAGTATTGTAATCGCGATTTTTTTCGAAATCCGGATTTTGATGGAATTATCAATTTTGACCTTCCCTGAATCCATACTGACTATTTTCGCCATGATGTCTGTGTATCTGTCGGTCTGTCGGTCTGTCTGTCTGTCTGTCTGTCTGTCTGTCTGTCTGTCTGTCTGTCTGTAGACGCTGTAACTCAAATACGACAAATCGTAGAAAGGTGGAATTTTATACTTAAGATTGATTTTTGCCTGGGAAGAAAACCTCCTATTTTTGAAAACGATCATTCAACCGGAAACGGATGTTTACCTACATCGATTTTTGAATTTTTCGAATTACACTGAAACAGTGCGAATTAGAGAAAAATGGCCAAGTTGAAAATTGTAGGTAATATTATTATCTATAATTTATGTTCTATTCATTTTTTCGAAAAAAACAAATTTAATTTTTTTTTTTTTACTAAGTATTCGATTTTAAGTACATTTCAAATGGTTCATAACAGAGAAGAAATATCTGCCATGAGTGTCATGGGACTTTCTTATACGTATTACAGAGACTGTACGTGTTTGCCATAGGTACCATGGGCCTTTCTTATACGTAATACTGAGAATAAACACTGTATAGTCTAATTCATTTAGTTTGCAGTGGTCGTCGTGCGACTTGACGGTATTAGTCGTGATCCGTACGGTCAAAGCACCCAGCAACCAGTATAGATTATTCTAAATAATGATTTTAAAAAAAATATTTCTGGCTAAATCATAAGTGTTGGAAAAAAATGTATGGGGAATAAATTATAGATAATAACATACTCGACATTTTTTATCTAAAACATTTTTGTCTTATTTCAAAAAATTCAAAAAATTACAAGAGTAACCATCCGTTTCCGGTTTAGTGATCATTTTAAAAATAAGGTGGTTGTCTTCCCAGATGAAAGATTATTATAAATATAAAATTACACCCTTCCATCATCAGTCGTTTAGGAGTTATGGGTATTTTTACTTTCTTATACCAATGTATATGAAATATACATATAGTATAAGTAAGTATTGTAATCGCGATTTTTTTCGAAATCCGGATTTTGATGGAATTATCAATTTTGACCTTCCCTGAATCCATACTGACTATTTTCGCCATGATGTCTGTGTGTCTGTCGGTCTGTCGGTCTGTCTGTCTGTCTGTCTGTCTGTCTGTAGACGCTGTAACTCAAATACGACAAATCGTAGAAAGGTGGAATTTTATACTTAAGATTGATTTTTGCCTGGGAAGAAAACCTCCTATTTTTGAAAACGATCATTCAACCGGAAACGGATGTTTACCTACATCGATTTTTGAATTTTTCGAATTACACTGAAACAGTGCGAATTAGAGAAAAATGGCCAAGTTGAAAATTGTAGGTAATATTATTATCTATAATTTATGTTCTATTCATTTTTTCGAAAAAAACAAATTTAATTTTTTTTTTTTACTAAGTATTCGATTTTAAGTACATTTCAAATGGTTCATAACAGAGAAGAAATATCTGCCATGAGTGTCATGGGACTTTCTTATACGTATTACAGAGACTGTACGTGTTTGCCATAGGTACCATGGGCCTTTCTTATACGTAATACTGAGAATAAACACTGTATAGTCTAATTCATTTAGTTTGCAGTGGTCGTCGTGCGACTTGACGGTATTAGTCGTGATCCGTACGGTCAAAGCACCCAGCAACCAGTATAGATTATTCTAAATAATGATTTTAAAAAAAATATTTCTGGCTAAATCATAAGTGTTGGAAAAAAATGTATGGGGAATAAATTATAGATAATAACATACTCGACATTTTTTATCTAAAACATTTTTGTCTTATTTCAAAAAATTCAAAAAATTACAAGAGTTACCATCCGTTTCCGGTTTAGTGATCATTTTAAAAATAAGGTGGTTGTCTTCCCAGATGAAAGATTATTATAAATATAAAATTACACCCTTCCATCATCAGTCGTTTAGGAGTTATGGGTATTTTTATTACTTTCTTATACCAATGTATATGAAATATACATATAGTATAAGTAAGTATTGTAATCGCGATTTTTTTCGAAATCCGGATTTTGATGGAATTATCAATTTTGACCTTCCCTGAATCCATACTGACTATTTTCGCCATGATGTCTGTGTGTCTGTCGGTCTGTCTGTCTGTCTGTCTGTCTGTCTGTCTGTCTGTCTGTAGACGCTGTAACTCAAATACGACAAATCGTAGAAAGGTGGAATTTTATACTTAAGATTGATTTTTGCCTGGGAAGAAAACCTCCTATTTTTGAAAACGATCATTCAACCGGAAACGGATGTTTACCTACATCGATTTTTGAATTTTTCGAATTACACTGAAACAGTGCGAATTAGAGAAAAATGGCCAAGTTGAAAATTGTAGGTAATATTATTATCTATAATTTATGTTCTATTCATTTTTTCGAAAAAAACAAATTTAATTTTTTTTTTTTTTACTAAGTATTCGATTTTAAGTACATTTCAAATGGTTCATAACAGAGAAGAAATATCTGCCATGAGTGTCATGGGACTTTCTTATACGTATTACAGAGACTGTACGTGTTTGCCATAGGTACCATGGGCCTTTCTTATACGTAATACTGAGAATAAACACTGTATAGTCTAATTCATTTAGTTTGCAGTGGTCGTCGTGCGACTTGACGGTATTAGTCGTGATCCGTACGGTCAAAGCACCCAGCAACCAGTATAGATTATTCTAAATAATGATTTTAAAAAAAATATTTCTGGCTAAATCATAAGTGTTGGAAAAAAATGTATGGGGAATAAATTATAGATAATAACATACTCGACATTTTTTATCTAAAACATTTTTGTCTTATTTCAAAAAATTCAAAAAATTACAAGAGTAACCATCCGTTTCCGGTTTAGTGATCATTTTAAAAATAAGGTGGTTGTCTTCCCAGATGAAAGATTATTATAAATATAAAATTACACCCTTCCATCATCAGTCGTTTAGGAGTTATGGGTATTTTTATTACTTTCTTATACCAATGTATATGAAATATACATATAGTATAAGTAAGTATTGTAATCGCGATTTTTTTCGAAATCCGGATTTTGATGGAATTATCAATTTTGACCTTCCCTGAATCCATACTGACTATTTTCGCCATGATGTCTGTGTGTCTGTCGGTCTGTCTGTCTGTCTGTCTGTCTGTAGACGCTGTAACTCAAATACGACAAATCGTAGAAAGGTGGAATTTTATACTTAAGATTGATTTTTGCCTGGGAAGAAAACCTCCTATTTTTGAAAACGATCATTCAACCGGAAACGGATGTTTACCTACATCGATTTTTGAATTTTTCGAATTACACTGAAACAGTGCGAATTAGAGAAAAATGGCCAAGTTGAAAATTGTAGGTAATATTATTATCTATAATTTATGTTCTATTCATTTTTTCGAAAAAAACAAATTTAATTTTTTTTTTTTTACTAAGTATTCGATTTTAAGTACATTTCAAATGGTTCATAACAGAGAAGAAATATCTGCCATGAGTGTCATGGGACTTTCTTATACGTATTACAGAGACTGTACGTGTTTGCCATAGGTACCATGGGTCTTTCTTATACGTAATACTGAGAATAAACACTGTATACTCTAATTCATTTAGTTTGCAGTAGTCGTCGTGCGACTTGACGGTATTAGTCGTGATCCGTACGGTCAAAGCACCCAGCAACCAGTATAGATTATTCTAAATAATGATTTTAAAAAAAATATTTCTGGCTAAATCATAAGTGTTGGAAAAAAATGTATGGGGAATAAATTATAGATAATAACATACTCGACATTTTTTATCTAAAACATTTTTGTCTTATTTCAAAAAATTCAAAAAATTACAAGAGTAACCATCCGTTTCCGGTTTAGTGATCATTTTAAAAATAAGGTGGTTGTCTTCCCAGATGAAAGATTATTATAAATATAAAATTACACCCTTCCATCATCAGTCGTTTAGGAGTTATGGGTATTTTTACTTTCTTATACCAATGTATATGAAATATACATATAGTATAAGTATTGTAATCGCGATTTTTTTCGAAATCCGGATTTTGATGGAATTATCAATTTTGACCTTCCCTGAATCCATACTGACTATTTTCGCCATGATGTCTGTGTGTCTGTCGGTCTGTCGGTCTGTCTGTCTGTCTGTCTGTCTGTCTGTAGACGCTGTAACTCAAATACGACAAATCGTAGAAAGGTGGAATTTTATACTTAAGATTGATTTTTGCCTGGGAAGAAAACCTCCTATTTTTGAAAACGATCATTCAACCGGAAACGGATGTTTACCTACATCGATTTTTGAATTTTTCGAATTACACTGAAACAGTGCGAATTAGAGAAAAATGGCCAAGTTAAAAATTGTAGGTAATATTATTATCTATAATTTATGTTCTATTCATTTTTTCGAAAAAAACAAATTTAATTTTTTTTTTTTTACTAAGTATTCGATTTTAAGTACATTTCAAATGGTTCATAACAGAGAAGAAATATCTGCCATGAGTGTCATGGGACTTTCTTATACGTATTACAGAGACTGTACGTGTTTGCCATAGGTACCATGGGCCTTTCTTATACGTAATACTGAGAATAAACACTGTATAGTCTAATTCATTTAGTTTGCAGTGGTCGTCGTGCGACTTGACGGTATTAGTCGTGATCCGTACGGTCAAAGCACCCAGCAACCAGTATAGATTATTCTAAATAATGATTTTAAAAAAAATATTTCTGGCTAAATCATAAGTGTTGGAAAAAAATGTATGGGGAATAAATTATAGATAATAACATACTCGACATTTTTTATCTAAAACATTTTTGTCTTATTTCAAAAAATTCAAAAAATTACAAGAGTTACCATCCGTTTCCGGTTTAGTGATCATTTTAAAAATAAGGTGGTTGTCTTCCCAGATGAAAGATTATTATAAATATAAAATTACACCCTTCCATCATCAGTCGTTTAGGAGTTATGGGTATTTTTATTACTTTCTTATACCAATGTATATGAAATATACATATAGTATAAGTAAGTATTGTAATCGCGATTTTTTTCGAAATCCGGATTTTGATGGAATTATCAATTTTGACCTTCCCTGAATCCATACTGACTATTTTCGCCATGATGTCTGTGTGTCTGTCGGTCTGTCGGTCTGTCTGTCTGTCTGTCTGTCTGTCTGTAGACGCTGTAACTCAAATACGACAAATCGTAGAAAGGTGGAATTTTATACTTAAGATTGATTTTTGCCTGGGAAGAAAACCTCCTATTTTTGAAAACGATCATTCAACCGGAAACGGATGTTTACCTACATCGATTTTTGAATTTTTCGAATTACACTGAAACAGTGCGAATTAGAGAAAAATGGCCAAGTTGAAAATTGTAGGTAATATTATTATCTATAATTTATGTTCTATTCATTTTTTCGAAAAAAACAAATTTAATTTTTTTTTTTTTACTAAGTATTCGATTTTAAGTACATTTCAAATGGTTCATAACAGAGAAGAAATATCTGCCATGAGTGTCATGGGACTTTCTTATACGTATTACAGAGACTGTACGTGTTTGCCATAGGTACCATGGGTCTTTCTTATACGTAATACTGAGAATAAACACTGTATACTCTAATTCATTTAGTTTGCAGTGGTCGTCGTGCGACTTGACGGTATTAGTCGTGATCCGTACGGTCAAAGCACCCAGCAACCAGTATAGATTATTCTAAATAATGATTTTAAAAAAAATATTTCTGGCTAAATCATAAGTGTTGGAAAAAAATGTATGGGGAATAAATTATAGATAATAACATACTCGACATTTTTTATCTAAAACATTTTTGTCTTATTTCAAAAAATTCAAAAAATTACATGAGTAAACATCCGTTTCCATTTTATTGTTAGTAATTATGTTAAATAAAATTCGTTCGATACATTATGTATAAAATAATATTTCTATAGTTTATGTCTCATTCATTTTACTCTATCTTTTATTAGTTTGTCAGAAATATCCTTCACTAAAATAAAAATCACGTACACTGTTCACTGTCATTATTACGTATAAGAAAGTCCTGTGGCACACGGCAGATTATTTTTTTTTACTAAGTATTCGATTTTAAGTACATTTCAAATGGTTCATAACAGAGAAGAAATATCTGCCATGAGTGTCATGGGACTTTCTTATACGTATTACAGAGACTGTACGTGTTTGCCATAGGTACCATGGGCCTTTCTTATACGTAATACTGAGAATAAACACTGTATACTCTAATTCATTTAGTTTGCAGTAGTCGTCGTGCGACTTGACGGTATTAGTCGTGATCCGTACGGTCAAAGCACCCAGCAACCAGTATAGATTATTCTAAATAATGATTTTAAAAAAAATATTTCTGGCTAAATCATAAGTGTTGGAAAAAAATGTATGGGGAATAAATTATAGATAATAACATACTCGACATTTTTTATCTAAAACATTTTTGTCTTATTTCAAAAAATTCAAAAAATTACATGAGTAAACATCCGTTTCCGGTTTAGTGATCATTTTAAAAATAAGGTGGTTGTCTTCCCAGATGAAAGATTATTATAAATATAAAATTACACCCTTCCATCATCAGTCGTTTATGAGTTATGGGTATTTTTACTTTCTTATACCAATGTATATGAAATATACATATAGTATAAGTAAGTATAGTAAACGCGATTTTTTTCGAAATCCGGATTTTGATGGAATTATTAATTTTGACCTTCCCTGAATCCATTCTGACTATTTTCGCCATGATGTCTGTGTGTCTGTCTGTCTGTCTGTCTGTCTGTCTGTCTGTCGGTCTGTCGGTCTGTCTGTAGACGCTGTAACTCAAATACGACAAATCGTAGAAAGGTGGAATTTTATACTTAAGATTGATTTTTGCCTGGGAAGAAAACCTCCTATTTTTGAAAACGATCATTCAACCGGAAACGGATGTTTACCTACATCGATTTTTGAATTTTTCGAATTACACTGAAACAGTGCGAATTAGAGAAAAATGGCCAAGTTGAAAATTGTAGGTAATATTATTATCTATAATTTATGTTCTATTCATTTTTTTGAAAAAAACAAATTTAATTTTTTTTTTTTTTTTACTAAGTATTCGATTTTAAGTACATTTCAAATGGTTCATAACAGAGAAGAAATATCTGCCATGAGTGTCATGGGACTTTCTTATACGTATTACAGAGACTGTACGTGTTTGCCATAGGTACCATGGGCCTTTCTTATACGTAATACTGAGAATAAACACTGTATACTCTAATTCATTTAGTTTGCAGTAGTCGTCGTGCGACTTGACGGTATTAGTCGTGATCCGTACGGTCAAAGCACCCAGCAACCAGTATAGATTATTCTAAATAATGATTTTAAAAAAAATATTTCTGGCTAAATCATAAGTGTTGGAAAAAAAAAAGTATGGGGAATAAATTATAGATAATAACATACTCGACATTTTTTATCTAAAACATTTTTGTCTTATTTCAAAAAATTCAAAAAATTACATGAGTAAACATCCGTTTCCGGTTTAGTGATCATTTTAAAAATAAGGTGGTTGTCTTCCCAGATGAAAGATTATTATAAATATAAAATTACACCCTTCCATCATCAGTCGTTTATGAGTTATGGGTATTTTTACTTTCTTATACCAATGTATATGAAATATACATATAGTATAAGTAAGTATAGTAAACGCGATTTTTTTCGAAATCCGGATTTTGATGGAATTATTAATTTTGACCTTCCCTGAATCCATTCTGACTATTTTCGCCATGATGTCTGTGTGTCTGTCTGTCTGTCTGTCTGTCTGTCTGTCTGTCTGTCGGTCTGTCGGTCTGTCTGTAGACGCTGTAACTCAAATACGACAAATCGTAGAAAGGTGGAATTTTATACTTAAGATTGATTTTTGCCTGGGAAGAAAACCTCCTATTTTTGAAAACGATCATTCAACCGGAAACGGATGTTTACCTACATCGATTTTTGAATTTTTCGAATTACACTGAAACAGTGCGAATTAGAGAAAAATGGCCAAGTTGAAAATTGTAGGTAATATTATTATCTATAATTTATGTTCTATTCATTTTTTTGAAAAAAACAAATTTAATTTTTTTTTTTTTTTACTAAGTATTCGATTTTAAGTACATTTCAAATGGTTCATAACAGAGAAGAAATATCTGCCATGAGTGTCATGGGACTTTCTTATACGTATTACAGAGACTGTACGTGTTTGCCATAGGTACCATGGGCCTTTCTTATACGTAATACTGAGAATAAACACTGTATACTCTAATTCATTTAGTTTGCAGTAGTCGTCGTGCGACTTGACGGTATTAGTCGTGATCCGTACGGTCAAAGCACCCAGCAACCAGTATAGATTATTCTAAATAATGATTTTAAAAAAAATATTTCTGGCTAAATCATAAGTGTTGGAAAAAAATGTATGGGGAATAAATTATAGATAATAACATACTCGACATTTTTTATCTAAAACATTTTTGTCTTATTTCAAAAAATTCAAAAAATTACATGAGTAAACATCCGTTTCCGGTTTAGTGATCATTTTAAAAATAAGGTGGTTGTCTTCCCAGATGAAAGATTATTATAAATATAAAATTACACCCTTCCATCATCAGTCGTTTATGAGTTATGGGTATTTTTACTTTCTTATACCAATGTATATGAAATATACATATAGTATAAGTAAGTATAGTAAACGCGATTTTTTTCGAAATCCGGATTTTGATGGAATTATTAATTTTGACCTTCCCTGAATCCATTCTGACTATTTTCGCCATGATGTCTGTGTGTCTGTCTGTCTGTCTGTCTGTCTGTCTGTCTGTCTGTCGGTCTGTCGGTCTGTCTGTAGACGCTGTAACTCAAATACGACAAATCGTAGAAAGGTGGAATTTTATACTTAAGATTGATTTTTGCCTGGGAAGAAAACCTCCTATTTTTGAAAACGATCATTCAACCGGAAACGGATGTTTACCTACATCGATTTTTGAATTTTTCGAATTACACTGAAACAGTGCGAATTAGAGAAAAATGGCCAAGTTGAAAATTGTAGGTAATATTATTATCTATAATTTATGTTCTATTCATTTTTTTGAAAAAAACAAATTTAATTTTTTTTTTTTTTTTACTAAGTATTCGATTTTAAGTACATTTCAAATGGTTCATAACAGAGAAGAAATATCTGCCATGAGTGTCATGGGACTTTCTTATACGTATTACAGAGACTGTACGTGTTTGCCATAGGTACCATGGGCCTTTCTTATACGTAATACTGAGAATAAACACTGTATACTCTAATTCATTTAGTTTGCAGTAGTCGTCGTGCGACTTGACGGTATTAGTCGTGATCCGTACGGTCAAAGCACCCAGCAACCAGTATAGATTATTCTAAATAATGATTTTAAAAAAAATATTTCTGGCTAAATCATAAGTGTTGGAAAAAAAAAAGTATGGGGAATAAATTATAGATAATAACATACTCGACATTTTTTATCTAAAACATTTTTGTCTTATTTCAAAAAATTCAAAAAATTACATGAGTAAACATCCGTTTCCGGTTTAGTGATCATTTTAAAAATAAGGTGGTTGTCTTCCCAGATGAAAGATTATTATAAATATAAAATTACACCCTTCCATCATCAGTCGTTTATGAGTTATGGGTATTTTTACTTTCTTATACCAATGTATATGAAATATACATATAGTATAAGTAAGTATAGTAAACGCGATTTTTTTCGAAATCCGGATTTTGATGGAATTATTAATTTTGACCTTCCCTGAATCCATTCTGACTATTTTCGCCATGATGTCTGTGTGTCTGTCTGTCTGTCTGTCTGTCTGTCTGTCTGTCTGTCTGTCGGTCTGTCGGTCTGTCTGTAGACGCTGTAACTCAAATACGACAAATCGTAGAAAGGTGGAATTTTATACTTAAGATTGATTTTTGCCTGGGAAGAAAACCTCCTATTTTTGAAAACGATCATTCAACCGGAAACGGATGTTTACCTACATCGATTTTTGAATTTTTCGAATTACACTGAAACAGTGCGAATTAGAGAAAAATGGCCAAGTTGAAAATTGTAGGTAATATTATTATCTATAATTTATGTTCTATTCATTTTTTTGAAAAAAACAAATTTAATTTTTTTTTTTTTTTACTAAGTATTCGATTTTAAGTACATTTCAAATGGTTCATAACAGAGAAGAAATATCTGCCATGAGTGTCATGGGACTTTCTTATACGTATTACAGAGACTGTACGTGTTTGCCATAGGTACCATGGGCCTTTCTTATACGTAATACTGAGAATAAACACTGTATACTCTAATTCATTTAGTTTGCAGTAGTCGTCGTGCGACTTGACGGTATTAGTCGTGATCCGTACGGTCAAAGCACCCAGCAACCAGTATAGATTATTCTAAATAATGATTTTAAAAAAAATATTTCTGGCTAAATCATAAGTGTTGGAAAAAAATGTATGGGGAATAAATTATAGATAATAACATACTCGACATTTTTTATCTAAAACATTTTTGTCTTATTTCAAAAAATTCAAAAAATTACATGAGTAAACATCCGTTTCCGGTTTAGTGATCATTTTAAAAATAAGGTGGTTGTCTTCCCAGATGAAAGATTATTATAAATATAAAATTACACCCTTCCATCATCAGTCGTTTATGAGTTATGGGTATTTTTACTTTCTTATACCAATGTATATGAAATATACATATAGTATAAGTAAGTATAGTAAACGCGATTTTTTTCGAAATCCGGATTTTGATGGAATTATTAATTTTGACCTTCCCTGAATCCATTCTGACTATTTTCGCCATGATGTCTGTGTGTCTGTCTGTCTGTCTGTCTGTCTGTCTGTCTGTCTGTCTGTCGGTCTGTCGGTCTGTCTGTAGACGCTGTAACTCAAATACGACAAATCGTAGAAAGGTGGAATTTTATACTTAAGATTGATTTTTGCCTGGGAAGAAAACCTCCTATTTTTGAAAACGATCATTCAACCGGAAACGGATGTTTACCTACATCGATTTTTGAATTTTTCGAATTACACTGAAACAGTGCGAATTAGAGAAAAATGGCCAAGTTGAAAATTGTAGGTAATATTATTATCTATAATTTATGTTCTATTCATTTTTTTGAAAAAAACAAATTTAATTTTTTTTTTTTTTTTACTAAGTATTCGATTTTAAGTACATTTCAAATGGTTCATAACAGAGAAGAAATATCTGCCATGAGTGTCATGGGACTTTCTTATACGTATTACAGAGACTGTACGTGTTTGCCATAGGTACCATGGGCCTTTCTTATACGTAATACTGAGAATAAACACTGTATACTCTAATTCATTTAGTTTGCAGTAGTCGTCGTGCGACTTGACGGTATTAGTCGTGATCCGTACGGTCAAAGCACCCAGCAACCAGTATAGATTATTCTAAATAATGATTTTAAAAAAAATATTTCTGGCTAAATCATAAGTGTTGGAAAAAAATGTATGGGGAATAAATTATAGATAATAACATACTCGACATTTTTTATCTAAAACATTTTTGTCTTATTTCAAAAAATTCAAAAAATTACATGAGTAAACATCCGTTTCCGGTTTAGTGATCATTTTAAAAATAAGGTGGTTGTCTTCCCAGATGAAAGATTATTATAAATATAAAATTACACCCTTCCATCATCAGTCGTTTATGAGTTATGGGTATTTTTACTTTCTTATACCAATGTATATGAAATATACATATAGTATAAGTAAGTATAGTAAACGCGATTTTTTTCGAAATCCGGATTTTGATGGAATTATTAATTTTGACCTTCCCTGAATCCATTCTGACTATTTTCGCCATGATGTCTGTGTGTCTGTCTGTCTGTCTGTCTGTCTGTCGGTCTGTCGGTCTGTCTGTAGACGCTGTAACTCAAATACGACAAATCGTAGAAAGGTGGAATTTTATACTTAAGATTGATTTTTGCCTGGGAAGAAAACCTCCTATTTTTGAAAACGATCATTCAACCGGAAACGGATGTTTACCTACATCGATTTTTGAATTTTTCGAATTACACTGAAACAGTGCGAATTAGAGAAAAATGGCCAAGTTGAAAATTGTAGGTAATATTATTATCTATAATTTATGTTCTATTCATTTTTTTGAAAAAAACAAATTTAATTTTTTTTTTTTTTTACTAAGTATTCGATTTTAAGTACATTTCAAATGGTTCATAACAGAGAAGAAATATCTGCCATGAGTGTCATGGGACTTTCTTATACGTATTACAGAGACTGTACGTGTTTGCCATAGGTACCATGGGCCTTTCTTATACGTAATACTGAGAATAAACACTGTATACTCTAATTCATTTAGTTTGCAGTAGTCGTCGTGCGACTTGACGGTATTAGTCGTGATCCGTACGGTCAAAGCACCCAGCAACCAGTATAGATTATTCTAAATAATGATTTTAAAAAAAATATTTCTGGCTAAATCATAAGTGTTGGAAAAAAATGTATGGGGAATAAATTATAGATAATAACATACTCGACATTTTTTATCTAAAACATTTTTGTCTTATTTCAAAAAATTCAAAAAATTACATGAGTAAACATCCGTTTCCGGTTTAGTGATCATTTTAAAAATAAGGTGGTTGTCTTCCCAGATGAAAGATTATTATAAATATAAAATTACACCCTTCCATCATCAGTCGTTTATGAGTTATGGGTATTTTTACTTTCTTATACCAATGTATATGAAATATACATACAGGGTCCTCCAATAGTGCGTCCGGCATTCCTAGCGCACTTCCCGTAGGAAATAGAAAAAAAAGTTTGGTACATAATATTATTGGTTTGATAAGGTCGACGTCGTAAAATTATTTTCAATAATACAGGGTGTCCCATTTTTCCGCTGTAACAAAAACAAACATTTTTTTAAATGGAACCCCCTATAAATTTTTCAGTATTCCGTTGTCATATTTTAACCTCCACATTATCATCTATTAATTTTTTGATTTAGTGACAGTGTTGCCAAATTATAATTTTTTTTCTGAAAAATAATCCATAAACAGGGTCAACTTTAAAAAATCGTAGCGACGTCGTTTTTTTTGAAGCGATTGATTTTTTTAATTATAATATTAGTCCTGATAAAGAGTAACATTTTGATAATAACCAATTTGAATTTAGTTATACAGGCTGTCCATAAAAAAATGTCAAAATTTGCAAACTTAAAAATGATAAAACTCATTTTTTTCAAATGTGACTACCCTTTTTTTATTTTGCTATTCGATGGAGTTTTTTCTCCTTTTCAATTTGTATAGGGGATGTCCTATGTCCAAACCCCATAGTTTCTCAGATATTCAATACTTATAATAAAATTAACCTTTTTATTACTCTTTTATGCACCGAAGTAGGCCGTGCTGATGAAAAACACATGCCGGCAAATTGATTTGAGCCATGATTTGAGCCTGGATGAAAATAGAAGACATTTAGAACATTTATTTTGAACTTTTATCTATTATGTTTTTTCAATTTTGTAACTTTTCATAATTTTTTTAAATAAAAGAAATAATTGTATTACATAAGTATAATCCGTTTTAACTATTAATTTCTAATCAAATATTACATTGATACTTAAGTACTACATTTTGTCATTTGTTTTTCATCAGCACGGCCTACTTCGGTGTATAAAAGTGTAATAAAAAGGTTAATTTTATTAAAAGTATTGAATATCTGAGAAACTATGGAGTTTAGACATAGGACATTTCCTATACAAATTGAAAAGGACAAAAAACCCCATCGAATAGCGAAATAAAAAAAGGGTAGTCACATTTGAAAAAAATGAGTTTTATCATTTTTAAGTTTGCAAATTTTGAAATTTTTTTATGGACATCCTGTATAATTAAATTCAAATTGGTTATTATCAAAATGTTACTCTTTATCAGTACTAATATTATAATTGAAAAAATCAATCGTTTAAAAAAAACGACGTCGCTACGATTTTTTAAAGTTGACCCTGTTTATGGAGTATTTTTCGGAAAAAAAATTATAATTTGGCAACACTGTCACTAAATAAAAAAATGAATAGATGATAATGTGGAGGTTAAAATATGACATCGGAATACTGAAAAATTTATAGGGGGTTCCATTTAAAAAAATGTTTGTTTTTGTTACAGCGCAAAAATAGGACACCCTGTATTATTGAAAATAATTTTACGACGTCGACCTTTTCAAACCTATAATATTATGTACCAAACTTTTTTTTCTATCTCCTACGGGAAGTGCGCTAGGAATGCCGGACGCACTATTGGAGGACCCTGTATAGTATAAGTAAGTATAGTAAACGCGATTTTTTTCGAAATCCGGATTTTGATGGAATTATTAATTTTGACCTTCCCTGAATCCATTCTGACTATTTTCGCCATGATGTCTGTGTGTCTGTCTGTCTGTCTGTCTGTCTGTCTGTCTGTCTGTCTGTCGGTCTGTCGGTCTGTCTGTAGACGCTGTAACTCAAATACGACAAATCGTAGAAAGGTGGAATTTTATACTTAAGATTGATTTTTGCCTGGGAAGAAAACCTCCTATTTTTGAAAACGATCATTCAACCGGAAACGGATGTTTACCTACATCGATTTTTGAATTTTTCGAATTACACTGAAACAGTGCGAATTAGAGAAAAATGGCCAAGTTGAAAATTGTAGGTAATATTATTATCTATAATTTATGTTCTATTCATTTTTTTGAAAAAAACAAATTTAATTTTTTTTTTTTTGTTACTAAGTATTCGATTTTAAGTACATTTCAAATGGTTCATAACAGAGAAGAAATATCTGCCATGAGTGTCATGGGACTTTCTTATACGTATTACAGAGACTGTACGTGTTTGCCATAGGTACCATGGGCCTTTCTTATACGTAATACTGAGAATAAACACTGTATACTCTAATTCATTTAGTTTGCAGTAGTCGTCGTGCGACTTGACGGTATTAGTCGTGATCCGTACGGTCAAAGCACCCAGCAACCAGTATAGATTATTCTAAATAATGATTTTAAAAAAAATATTTCTGGCTAAATCATAAGTGTTGGAAAAAAATGTATGGGGAATAAATTATAGATAATAACATACTCGACATTTTTTATCTAAAACATTTTTGTCTTATTTCAAAAAATTCAAAAAATTACATGAGTAAACATCCGTTTCCGGTTTAGTGATCATTTTAAAAATAAGGTGGTTGTCTTCCCAGATGAAAGATTATTATAAATATAAAATTACACCCTTCCATCATCAGTCGTTTATGAGTTATGGGTATTTTTACTTTCTTATACCAATGTATATGAAATATACATATAGTATAAGTAAGTATAGTAAACGCGATTTTTTTCGAAATCCGGATTTTGATGGAATTATTAATTTTGACCTTCCCTGAATCCATTCTGACTATTTTCGCCATGATGTCTGTGTGTCTGTCTGTCTGTCTGTCTGTCTGTCTGTCTGTCGGTCTGTCGGTCTGTCGGTCTGTCTGTAGACGCTGTAACTCAAATACGACAAATCGTAGAAAGGTGGAATTTTATACTTAAGATTGATTTTTGCCTGGGAAGAAAACCTCCTATTTTTGAAAACGATCATTCAACCGGAAACGGATGTTTACCTACATCGATTTTTGAATTTTTCGAATTACACTGAAACAGTGCGAATTAGAGAAAAATGGCCAAGTTGAAAATTGTAGGTAATATTATTATCTATAATTTATGTTCTATTCATTTTTTTGAAAAAAACAAATTTAATTTTTTTTTTTTTTTACTAAGTATTCGATTTTAAGTACATTTCAAATGGTTCATAACAGAGAAGAAATATCTGCCATGAGTGTCATGGGACTTTCTTATACGTATTACAGAGACTGTACGTGTTTGCCATAGGTACCATGGGCCTTTCTTATACGTAATACTGAGAATAAACACTGTATACTCTAATTCATTTAGTTTGCAGTAGTCGTCGTGCGACTTGACGGTATTAGTCGTGATCCGTACGGTCAAAGCACCCAGCAACCAGTATAGATTATTCTAAATAATGATTTTAAAAAAAATATTTCTGGCTAAATCATAAGTGTTGGAAAAAAATGTATGGGGAATAAATTATAGATAATAACATACTCGACATTTTTTATCTAAAACATTTTTGTCTTATTTCAAAAAATTCAAAAAATTACATGAGTAAACATCCGTTTCCGGTTTAGTGATCATTTTAAAAATAAGGTGGTTGTCTTCCCAGATGAAAGATTATTATAAATATAAAATTACACCCTTCCATCATCAGTCGTTTATGAGTTATGGGTATTTTTACTTTCTTATACCAATGTATATGAAATATACATATAGTATAAGTAAGTATAGTAAACGCGATTTTTTTCGAAATCCGGATTTTGATGGAATTATTAATTTTGACCTTCCCTGAATCCATTCTGACTATTTTCGCCATGATGTCTGTGTGTCTGTCTGTCTGTCTGTCTGTCTGTCTGTCTGTCTGTCTGTCGGTCTGTCGGTCTGTCGGTCTGTCTGTAGACGCTGTAACTCAAATACGACAAATCGTAGAAAGGTGGAATTTTATACTTAAGATTGATTTTTGCCTGGGAAGAAAACCTCCTATTTTTGAAAACGATCATTCAACCGGAAACGGATGTTTACCTACATCGATTTTTGAATTTTTCGAATTACACTGAAACAGTGCGAATTAGAGAAAAATGGCCAAGTTGAAAATTGTAGGTAATATTATTATCTATAATTTATGTTCTATTCATTTTTTTGAAAAAAACAAATTTAATTTTTTTTTTTTTTTACTAAGTATTCGATTTTAAGTACATTTCAAATGGTTCATAACAGAGAAGAAATATCTGCCATGAGTGTCATGGGACTTTCTTATACGTATTACAGAGACTGTACGTGTTTGCCATAGGTACCATGGGCCTTTCTTATACGTAATACTGAGAATAAACACTGTATACTCTAATTCATTTAGTTTGCAGTAGTCGTCGTGCGACTTGACGGTATTAGTCGTGATCCGTACGGTCAAAGCACCCAGCAACCAGTATAGATTATTCTAAATAATGATTTTAAAAAAATATTTCTGGCTAAATCATAAGTGTTGGAAAAAAATGTATGGGGAATAAATTATAGATAATAACATACTCGACATTTTTTATCTAAAACATTTTTGTCTTATTTCAAAAAATTCAAAAAATTACATGAGTAAACATCCGTTTCCGGTTTAGTGATCATTTTAAAAATAAGGTGGTTGTCTTCCCAGATGAAAGATTATTATAAATATAAAATTACACCCTTCCATCATCAGTCGTTTATGAGTTATGGGTATTTTTACTTTCTTATACCAATGTATATGAAATATACATATAGTATAAGTAAGTATAGTAAACGCGATTTTTTTCGAAATCCGGATTTTGATGGAATTATTAATTTTGACCTTCCCTGAATCCATTCTGACTATTTTCGCCATGATGTCTGTGTGTCTGTCTGTCTGTCTGTCTGTCTGTCTGTCTGTCTGTCGGTCTGTCTGTAGACGCTGTAACTCAAATACGACAAATCGTAGAAAGGTGGAATTTTATACTTAAGATTGATTTTTGCCTGGGAAGAAAACCTCCTATTTTTGAAAACGATCATTCAACCGGAAACGGATGTTTACCTACATCGATTTTTGAATTTTTCGAATTACACTGAAACAGTGCGAATTAGAGAAAAATGGCCAAGTTGAAAATTGTAGGTAATATTATTATCTATAATTTATGTTCTATTCATTTTTTTGAAAAAAACAAATTTAATTTTTTTTTTTTTTTACTAAGTATTCGATTTTAAGTACATTTCAAATGGTTCATAACAGAGAAGAAATATCTGCCATGAGTGTCATGGGACTTTCTTATACGTATTACAGAGACTGTACGTGTATGCCATAGGTACCATGGGCCTTTCTTATACGTAATACTGAGAATAAACACTGTATACTCTAATTCATTTAGTTTGCAGTAGTCGTCGTGCGACTTGACGGTATTAGTCGTGATCCGTACGGTCAAAGCACCCAGCAACCAGTATAGATTATTCTAAATAATGATTTTAAAAAAATATTTCTGGCTAAATCATAAGTGTTGGAAAAAAATGTATGGGGAATAAATTATAGATAATAACATACTCGACATTTTTTATCTAAAACATTTTTGTCTTATTTCAAAAAATTCAAAAAATTACATGAGTAAACATCCGTTTCCGGTTTAGTGATCATTTTAAAAATAAGGTGGTTGTCTTCCCAGATGAAAGATTATTATAAATATAAAATTACACCCTTCCATCATCAGTCGTTTATGAGTTATGGGTATTTTTACTTTCTTATACCAATGTATATGAAATATACATATAGTATAAGTAAGTATAGTAAACGCGATTTTTTTCGAAATCCGGATTTTGATGGAATTATTAATTTTGACCTTCCCTGAATCCATTCTGACTATTTTCGCCATGATGTCTGTGTGTCTGTCTGTCTGTCTGTCTGTCTGTCTGTCTGTCTGTCTGTCTGTCTGTCTGTCGGTCTGTCTGTAGACGCTGTAACTCAAATACGACAAATCGTAGAAAGGTGGAATTTTATACTTAAGATTGATTTTTGCCTGGGAAGAAAACCTCCTATTTTTGAAAACGATCATTCAACCGGAAACGGATGTTTACCTACATCGATTTTTGAATTTTTCGAATTACACTGAAACAGTGCGAATTAGAGAAAAATGGCCAATTTGAAAATTGTAGGTAATATTATTATCTATAATTTATGTTCTATTCATTTTTTTGAAAAAAACAAATTTAATTTTTTTTTTTTTGTTACTAAGTATTCGATTTTAAGTACATTTCAAATGGTTCATAACAGAGAAGAAATATCTGCCATGAGTGTCATGGGACTTTCTTATACGTATTACAGAGACTGTACGTGTTTGCCATAGGTACCATGGGCCTTTCTTATACGTAATACTGAGAATAAACACTGTATACTCTAATTCATTTAGTTTGCAGTAGTCGTCGTGCGACTTGACGGTATTAGTCGTGATCCGTACGGTCAAAGCACCCAGCAACCAGTATAGATTATTCTAAATAATGATTTTAAAAAAAATATTTCTGGCTAAATCATAAGTGTTGGAAAAAAATGTATGGGGAATAAATTATAGATAATAACATACTCGACATTTTTTATCTAAAACATTTTTGTCTTATTTCAAAAAATTCAAAAAATTACATGAGTAAACATCCGTTTCCATTTTATTGTTAGTAATTATGTTAAACAAAATTCGTTCGATACATAATGTATAAAATAATATTTCTATAGTTTATGTCTCATTCATTTTACTCTATCTTTTATTAGTTTGTCAGAAATATCCTTCACTAAAATAAAAATCACGTACACTGTTCACTGTCATTATTACGTATAAGAAAGTCCTGTGGCACACGGCAGATTATTTTTAGTCAAATCAAATAAAAGACTGTTGTAAATCAGACTTTTTTCTTTAATTAAATTTTTTTATTGCTGTACTATTTTTTTCGAACAAGTTGACCGAGCAATCAAAACAAAAACCATATGTTTGACTTTGAAGGTTTATAACTAGGGAACGAATAATCATAAAAAAAAATTAAGAGCAGATTTGGAAAACTGAAAATATTTTCTTTAATGCCCTTTAGTTGTTCATGTGATAAAAAATATTTTTAATAATGTAAAATTCATTTGAAAGTGTCTAAAATATTTTTCATTTTTCATAAAACATGAGGTAACTGTGGGGAGAATCACGAGATGGCAAGTTTGATGGCTTGGGGTTCAAACAAAACAAAATCTGGGTGATTCGGGGTGTCGCAGATATTTTAGGTATACTTTGAACTAATAAAAAACATAAACACTTAAATGATCTCGTAATTCCCCCCACAGTTACCTCATGTTTTATGAAAAATATGCTATTTTTTAGATCACTTTCAAATGAATTTTACATTATAAAAAATTTTTTTATCACATGAACAACTAAAGGGCATTAAAGAAAATATTTTCAGTTTTCCAAATCTGCTCTTAAATTTTTTTATGATTATTCGTTCCCTAGTTATAAGCGTTCAAAGTCAAACATATGGTTTTTGTTTTGATTGCTCATAACTTGGTCAAAAAAAAATCGTACAGCAACAGACTTTACTGTACAATATTATACTATATAGTTCAACCTTCGGCTTCGGCCAAACCTTCGGCCCAAATTTGGCCGAAGCCGATTATTTAGCCGAAGGTGAAATTTTGGCCGAAGGTGGCCGAAGCCGAATGTTCGGTCGAACACTACACCCAAGCAATGTTACAATCATTTTATCAGGGTTTACAAAGAGATATGAGGTTTAACAGCACGCAAAATTCAACTAATATGTGCAAACTTTGTTTAAAACAATGAGTTGAAACGTTATTTACATTTGAATATATACTGGGTGCGTTATTGTGTGTTTTCATTTGAAAACATACCACCTGGATATTTCGGAAAGTAAACATTTAAAAAAAAAAATTTTTCAAATAAAAAATTAATTTTGAGGGAAACAAAATTATGATATAATAAAACAAGTTCTGCTCTTGTAATTTGTAATCAGCAACTATAATTATTTTATTTATCTCCGTGTTATATTTAACATTCAATATTTTTATTTAAAAGTCCATTTAAATCATGGCATGTTCACTTTTTTTCATCGGATTGAACTAGAACATTCGAAATCAAAAAAATACACACGTTAATCAAACGGCAATAGTTTACGATTAAATTGCCAATCATATAAATGGTGTTGCATATCTTATAGATAAACAAAAGTGTGATGGACACTGACAATAAATTGATTTTTATTTATTCAGTAGCGGTTTTAGTTTTTGAAACGCATATCTATCCGTGCTTTAAACCTACAGCTTTCGTTAACATAGGCACTTTTCTCTACACTTATGAAAATAAAAGGGTATTTGACACTATTGATCATAAGTTCTAAAATGATGTAAATTGTATAAAGTAAAAACCGGTTATAACGACATCGAAGGGACCGGTCATATTAGGTCGTTAAAGCGGATAACCGTAATAACCGGTAAAACTGCAATTATATGGAATTCAGTTAGAACCGATACGTCCGCGTCGTATTAACCGATGTCTTTATAACCGGTTTCTACTGTATTATAAATTACATAAGTTGTCAAACAATTTAATATTTTCATAAATAAGTTTTGAATATTGTTGAATGTAAAATCCTTGGGGCACAAATTTTACTCGTACTTGGGTCAGTCCGCGGTGACGGTCGTGACATTTCAACTCGGATTGGAGTTCATAATTTCTATATAGTACTAGTAAATAACATGGTTTTACCTTTTTTTCTGTAGATCTTAACGCAATACATGTATATTGAAAGAATACAAAGTCTACAGTTATTTTACAAAAAATTGTCAGCGTTCAAAGCTCTGTGACGGTTGTGACGCCAACTATTGCAAGTTTTGCAAACTCTATCCAAAAACCCGAAAGTTTAGCGAAAATATTGAAGTTACTTTATAATAATTATACTTTAATATGTTACGAATAAATTATTTTTTAGTTAGGTACACAAGAGCATCAGGTAAATACGTAATCTATTTAACTGGTTATTACCCAATAAACATTGTGACGGTCGTGACACGTTGAATAAAATGATACAATAAGAGTACTATTTGTGTGTTTAATTGTTTATTGATATTATCAACTAATACTTATAACAATTATTTATCAAATACATCAATAGATTCATTAAATTTATAATAAATGCGGTTACCCTTAGTCATTATTGTTGGTGAGGGTAATTTGTTTTTAATTCGGTCAAACGTCACGTTTGATATGTAATTGTCAAAGACTTTTAATAGTTTGCCACGAGCGTCACTTATTGTCAAGTAAGTTATTGCGATTTCACATTATTTGTTGTCTTTTTCGAAAAAAAATTTTAATTTTTTGTAATATTTTGAAAATTAATTAAAAATTTTTTAATTTTCTTTTGGTTTATGAAAATTGATGTTAAATAGCTTGTTAATTTTATATTTTGTATTCATTTTCGTAAAATATTTTTTTAACTATCTGGTATCGATTACCGCGGACTGACCCACTTGTCAATTTTTTGTTTTTATTCATGTAATGATTTTTTATTTTATTTTTTTAATTGAAGAATCATTCCGAAAAAAATGTATTTAATGATTTCATAAGCCGGTAAAGAGAGGGTGAGAGAAGGTGTTTTATCCACAAATTATGAAATAATATTGAAATGCGAGGATAATAAACTTTTAATTGGCTATTATACAAAACCAAATGATTCAATTCAAATGAATAATCCAATTATCGCCACTATATTAGCACAATCATAAATTGCTGTAAAATAATCACATAAATTAAAATAAATCTTGACACGAGTAGATATGTTCAGAATATAATGTTACGATTTTTTTTTTAAAACCAGCTGTTTACAGAAAATAATCAAACAAAAGACATTCAGTTTCACGGAAAAAAATACTGTAAGAATTCATTGGATTTCTGATAATAATTACTGCGAAAACATGTAATTATTGATTATATGACCAATCAATATTTCCCTTTAGTTTAATCTATAATATGCTGATCTAGCAAGTTAAAATTTACAGGATAAATAGTAAAAATTACTGTAATTAGTTAACTAATTTAATATATTATTATTAATGTATTATTTAACTATTTGAAGTAGAATCAATTTCCAGTATTTCAAAAGAAAAATCATCCCGATTGGTTGATTATTCGCCCGCCAAACCACGCTCGAAGTTACTAATACTCGCGTGACGCGCTCTGGCGCGTTCGCGATCGGCGCTATATTTCTCGCTTTTGCGACTAATAAAATAATAATGAACTAATAAAAATCACATATCTGTTTATACTAGGCTAAGGACACGCGATTTACTTAGATTTATGGTATTATAGATGCATTTTAAAATGCATCTATAATACTTTTTTAATCTAAATACCATTAAAGGTCGATTCGGGCTAGGAAAGTTTTTTTTATTTTTCCTAATATTTTTTCAACTTCTTTCTACACCACCTTTGAGGTAGACTCACGCGAGTATTAGTAATTTCGAGCGTGGTTTGGCGGGCGAATAATCAACCAATCGGGATGATTTTTTTTTCAAATACTGGAAATTGATTCTACTTCAAATAGTTAAATAATCGAGGGAGGTCTCAGATCCACTGGAAAAGAGCTACGTGCGGAGAAAGCGGGCAAAGTGACTTTTGGGAAAGTTCTTCCAACTATTAATAACTTTTTTCCAGCACATCGGAGAGTTTAACCCTTCTGTCAACCACAGTTCTAAAACCTTTCCGTCTACCATATAGGTCTGGCTGGACCTTCATATATTTTGTATGAGAATGAAATAAAATAAATGGAAAAAACTTTTTTTTTAGATTAATTTGAATATAAAATATATATTTTCTCTTATTTTAATACATTTTGAATTTTATTAAAAAAAATTTTTGTATTTTTATTTATCTTCTAGATTTACACATTCGTGACATTTTAAATATTGCCGGCTATGTTGCAAACATACCGGGTCTGCGCAAGCATTGCACGTGAATCTTGTTTTTCTTTGAAATTTATTATTTATTCGGCAAATCTTGCAGGATTTCTTCTGTTTTGCTGCTGTTTGGCTAGTGGTCGGTTGTGGAATTTTAAGTTGTAACGGTGCCCCATTTTAAAGGTAATTAAAGGTATGAAGGTCTGGCCAGACCTATAAGGTAGACAAGAGGTACACAAATAGAAATATAATTTTTTTCGCACTCCCACACACCCAATTATTATTTTTTTGCACTGAATCATAGAAAAGAGGTAGATTAAGGAATTCAAGGAATTTGATCAAGATACATAAAATATTTCTATCAAAAAAACTTATGGAAAGATCAAAAAGGCCTGGCCAGACCTAATGGTTGACAGAAGGGTTAATTTGATATAAACTTAATTGAAGAGCAAGGTTCAACGAGTGCAACGAGCTCAAATTCATTTAGAACGCGAGTTAAGAGCGATTGAAAATAAAAAATGTAATCAAAGATGGCGGCGGGAGGGGGGAGTTGGGCAGTGCGCAAACTCAGAGTTAAGGTCTTCATCAAAGCTCCTTTCGAATGAGCCACAATCAAAATTTCATTTACTGTTTTTTTTTTTTTTTTGTATGAATCATTTAATTATAATTATTTTTTACAGGGTTGAAGGATATGGAACTAATTCCCTTTGTACTTCATGTCTTTTTTACACGCTTTTTCTGGAACGTATCTACCGTGTAAAAACAGAATTATAGGTGTACCTGTACAGTGATAAATAAAGTTTATAAATCATTTATTATTTTATACGTACTACAACTTTTACATTTTACCCTGTAATTTTTATCTGTCGATCATAGGATATTTTCAATAATAATAATTCAGTATTTTTTTCTTAAGCCCGCCGCACACGACGCTATTTTGCCGGCTATATTGTCGGTTGGGAGTTCTGATAGCAACTGGAAATGGGAAATGACGTCACTTCTGGCTGTATTTTTTACATGCATGCTAGATTGTACCGATAGAACATGTGCTATTTTTCGAGTTGAATTCTTTGTTTGATTTGAGTGAGGACCAATCAGAAAGCAGTATATTATCACGTGAGCATAAACGTCATAAATAAACATGGCGTCATAGCGTATACTTTATTCATAAGAAATAATTATGTCCATTTTCTTAATATTCAAATGTGAGTTTTATTAAACATACTACCTCATAAGATCGATTCTGCATATAAAAAATACATGTGAGAAAATTAAATTGTAGTGAAATTTTAAACTTAGCTCATTTAGTTTAACTTTATATATAAGTAAATATTATATATGGTTCACGCAAAGAATTTTTTCAATTTCCATAGACTTTATCCACTACAGTATTATGTTGATATTCGAACTGTCACTTCGCACGCATCAAAACCAACTACAAATTCTAGTATCGTGTGAAGCCAACACATATCGAAACCATGACAACAATTCAGCGCTCGGAAACTTGCATTGAAATCTAGCAAACAAACAGCAGCAAATATAGCGTCGTGTGCGGCGGGCTTTAGTCACTTTGAATATTTTACTCTGAAATTGCAACAAAATAAGTTTAGGCTGTAATGTTTGCAGTGCACCCATCAATTTATAATAAAATTTGTAAATAACAGGGCTTTACGCGCAGGTTATTCTTCGCAGATTATTTTTTACGTGTTGGCGGGTCTGTTTCTACGAAAAAATAAGAAAATATTGTTCGAAACATTTTTTAAGAATAGAATGTATCGTGCGTGAGTTTTGTTATATAAAATTTAATTTAATTAAGAGAAAAAGTACAAGTGAATGAATGTTTGTCAATATTTTTAAATAATTTTATTTAAAAATAAACTGCCTTGGCAGGCACGGGACTTTTTTATACATCATGACACCGAAGTATTAATATGTGATTACTTTTATAATTTAATATTTGCTTTTAAAATTTTTTACTTACAAAAAGATTTTCTGTGAATGAAATTGATTGTACTTAAGGAGGAATGGATGTAGTGAATGGTAACTAAGCAATTTAATATCTAAAAAAATATTTTTAAAATCTATAAAATAAGTTGCAACAGCGCATTGGCTGCTATAATTATAGTGTGCTATGACTATGACAGATAAATAAATAAAAAGTACAAAAGTCATTACGTATCATACAACATTTACAAAATAATGCATAATTTGATAATTAAGGTCGAAACGCACTAGAGCGGCTCGACGCTTCACTACACTACACTACGCGTCGCAACAAAATATTCTATTTAATGTTTTAAATGAACCTAGTCGCACATGGGCGACACTACGCTGCACGATGCGTTACGTGCGATTGGTTAAAAAAATGAAGTGTAGTGTAGTGAAGCGTCGCACCGTTCTAGTGCGTTTCGACCTTTAAAATCATATTTTTTATATAAATATATAGATACATTTAATGATTCGCAGTTTTTTATTTGTAAATATACTAATTTTATTCTTTGACAGAAATATTTTAAATTTCGCGCCGTTCGAAGATTTTGCGATGTTGCCATACTTAATAATTTATTTTTAATCACATTGAGGTTATGTTAAATTTTTGTATTTATTATTGAAAATAATTTTAACGGTGTGGTAGAAGTCAACGATTTTTTGGCTAATGATTCATAAATATCATATTTACTCTTGGTGTGAATTGTGAGTAAATGGTAATGTTAGTATAGATTCTACAATCATTCAAAAATATTTCCCATTTAAGACCATGTTAAAGAAGAGAAATATTTAAAAATTATTTTCTCAAAAACGGTGTGGACAATCAATTTCAAATTTTGACAGTGAACATTTGGTATAGTTATCTTTCACTCTACAAAATTTCAGATAAACGGTAATGTTTTCAAAAGTACTCCCATTCCTCCTTAATATTGACATTAATATTAAACGAAATCAATTAAGATTAGTGATTATTGTATTAACAAGTATTTATTTTGCTAGATTTCAATTTTGACACTTCTAATAATAAATGCGAAAATTTTCATAGATAACTAGATTTTTTGTATTATTCAAATCATTTACAAGCTTTTACTTAAGGTAGTTGGTCCATCATAATGTGATCACATTAGGCCATGAGTACATATTTTTAATTTAGAGAAATGATCATGGCAACGCTGTACATTATCTACTATTAACTACTTGTCAAATGCTTATATTTTATCATCTAAAGAATCTAAACTACCACAGAATATATTAATAATTAATGAAATTGATTATAATTCTCTTCAATCCACTTATCATATTTTGTAAAAAATTATTTCATTATTTCGTGTATTTTTTACTATAATCAAATGAATACGTTGTTGCCACATTGTCAACAATACTGTAATTTATGTGATGGTTTGGTAGGTAAATCTGGTTAAATCTTAATAACGGAATGGTCAATAATTCCAATTTTTTGTATACTGTTTTCTTTCATATAAATATACAACATGTCAGTTTTTTATGAAAAACTGACGCTACGTTTAAATTTTATCTAATAAAACATTACGTTAGTGTACGGTTAGTCCATATAAGCTGTGTTAAAAATATAAACTTTGAGATCGTTTTTCATGACTTTGAGATGGTCAATTTTAATAAAAATGGACTATTTTTCAGATATTAATCTAGGGAATATTCCTGTGCAATTTAAACAAAATCTGATGAAAACATGTTTACGGACCAACTACCTTAATAATTACCTGTGATTTATTTATTGAATATATAAGTCATAATTGTACTGGATTTTTGTACAAAATATAATTATAGTTGTTTTTTGACTTTTTTACTATGAAGATAGCTACGCGTAGATGTACAGGTGTACCAACATTGATTCCCAAAAATTTTAATTAATTATTTATTGTAAAATATGATGATATTGATTAAAATATGTAAAATTTTATACAATTTTATTATTAAAAGTATATTAAATTTAGTCTACATTTTTTATAAATAAGATAAAGTAAAAAAATAAATAAATGAGAATAATGCCATCTATTAGCAACAATAACAACTACATATGTCAAATTGTCAAAATTAATAAATAAATAATGAAAATAATTGTAAATCCTTTTATAAAACTCACTAGGAACAATGTATAAAGTAAATAGCACACTATATTACACTTTTATTATATATTTATGCAATTTAAATGAAATAAAACTATCTTAGGTACATTACAGCTGTTCACGTCGGAAGATCTTCAATATTATTAAATATTATTTGTTAAATACGTATATAAGTATTTTAACACATATTAGGCACATTATTTTAAGTAAATAACACATGATCTTTTATTAAGGTAGTTGGTCCGTAAACACGTTATCGTCAGATTTTGTTTAAATTGCACAAGAATATTCCCTAGATTAATATCTGAAAAATAGCCCATTTTTATTAAAATTGACCATCTCAAAGTCATGAAAAACGATCTCAAAGTTTATATTTTTAACACAGCTTATATGGACTAACCGTACACTAACGTAACGTTTTATTAGATAAAATTTAAACGTAGCGTCAGTTTTTCATAAAAAACTGACATGTTGTATATTTATATGAAAGAAAACAGTATACAAAAAATTGGAATTATTGACCATCCCGTTATTAAGATCTAACCAGATTTAACTACCAAACCATCACATAAATTACAGTATTGTTGACAATGTGGCAACAACGTATTCATTTGATTATAGTAAAAAATACACGAAATAATGAAATAATTTTTTACAAAATACGATAAGTGAATTGAAAGAAATTATAATCGATTTCATTAATTATTAATATATTCTGTGGTAGTTTAGATGATAAAATATAATCATTTGACAAGTAGTTAATAGTAGATAATGTACAGCGTTGCCATGATCATTTCTCTAAATTAAAAATATGTACTCATGGCCTAATGTGATCACATTATGATGGACCAACTACCTTAACAAAATATGTTGCGTCGTAAAATTAGATAAAAATCATGACTTACCTCATTTATTGCGCCATATTTCTTGTGTTTAATTTCGTAAAAATAACACAAAGTAAAAGCCATCCAGCATAAAAAATATCTTTACACTATTCTACAAACACTATAGTTTATAAATCAAGCATAGCAAATGTAATTACACTTTTAAAACAATTAAAATCATTAAAAAGATACCGCACTATGAATATGGAAGCCATTATAAAAACTTTACCTTATTCGATTTGTTTTTAAGAAATTTTAATAAATCAAATTGATTGAACACATTTTAAATTATTCCACGATTTAATACACACATTATATTAAGTAGAAAACATTGCATCTTTAAATATTATAATGGGATTAACTAATTAAACTATAAAAATACGAGGCGGCTATTATGATACATCAATACACGATTTTATTATTGCAAATTATTCACATATGGACACATTTTTAGCACTTGACTTTGGTATCACATTAATCCCAAATTATTATAGATTGGATTAGAAAAATTGAAAATGTAAAATAAGTTCGATAAATATCATTAATCGAGTAAAATAAAATAGTGTATAGTGTGTTGCTAACCGGTGAAGTTTACTCCAGATTACGGGCGCGAAATTTAAATTCACATTATTAATTTATTAATTTTATCATTTTTCTTTATTTTAATACAGATTTAGAATTAGTTATGGAATATAATCGATTTATTTTATGTAAAGAAGTCTTAATTGTCACATTTTAATCAATTATTCATTGAATATAAAAACCTAATTGTTTTGTAATTTTTTTCAGATTAGTACGTTATATGCCTATGTAAGGGTATAGCAACTTTACTTCATTTTTACCATAAAATTGTTAATTTACAAAAGTATAAATTGAAAAATATAATGTTTATTTTATACATAATGTGAGCTTATAACCGCGAATTTTTCATTTGAATCGGTATATATTTTAATATCATTATTTTATTTAAAACGTAAAACATTTTGTGAGGTTATGTTCATACAATTGATTTTATGTATTTAATTATTGAATTAAAGTTAAAGTAAAGTGAATAAATATAAGATAATATGAATTCTATTATTAATACAAGTATCCCACAATGATACAGTGTGCTATTAAATTATTCTATTTGAATATTTTGTAAAAAAATAAATTTTTTTTTTAGGTTATGTAAATTAATTTTACTTTTTTAATAGTGAATAAAATTAAAATAATTTGTAATTGAGTAATAATAAATGTAGTTGTGCGTGTTGCAGGCAGTAGATAGTAAAGATTTTTCGGATAAGTATGATATTTTTATTTTTAACCTAAAAAACTGTCATTATATTACGTATAAAAAACTCACGTGAAACAGTGAATTTATATAAAATAAAGTGTATTCCATCATTTACAAGTTTGTAGCTGAGATTTTTCAACGCAACAGGTACATTTTGATATAAAATACTTTTTTAGTAAAAAATATTTTTTAAGGTTATGTTATTTTTATAAAAACATGTTTTTTTTTATTTGGATGGATGCAATTCGATAAAAATACATACAAAATAAGTGAAATTTAAATATTCTAACAATAAAGCAATGTACGTTTTTATAATCCAAAAAAATAAATAACATAACCTTAAAAAATTCAAAAATTTATTTTTTATTTTTATGCAGTTTCTATTAACCTATTTTATAGAAAATTGAATTCTCTACAAAAAATATTCTATACAATCAAATATGGTGTATTCTCCGTGACAATGCACTTTTTTATCATTTTTATAGCTATTTATTTAATTATAAGGTCTTTTTTGATATATCTAATATATCCAATAATAAGCTTGCGCGATAAATATATATTATTATAATTTTTCGTAACCATGGTTTTTTTATAATAAAAATAATTATGTCGAATGTCAAATTGAATTTAAAAATAGCGGTTATTTTAGTTTGCAGCCCTAAGTTGTTTGTGTAGTTCTTAAATTTAAATTTAAAAGTTACTGCTAAAAAAATAAATACTCATTTTACGACTTGAGTTCCATGTCAATTTTTGGTATAGTTAAAATAAAAATTTGGCAAAATAACACTCGTATAAAAAAATTTATTGTAAGGTAAGATTTTTATGTATTAGACAATTTTACAGTTATAGCTGATTTCGATATCAAAATTTTTAATGCTCGCAAAGAAAAATGTACAGGCTGATTTATAACTAGCGTAAAAAAATTCAACAGTAGATTGAGAATGTTATTTTTAGCAAAAAAAAATTTCATAACTATATGACAAAGGATTATCTAGATATTAAATAAACATTAATTTTTGGTACAATTTTTGGAAGGCTTATTTTTTAATTCGAAAATAAGTAGTTCTTGTTTTTTTAGTAGTTTGATTGGTTAATTAGATAGTTCTGTATAAAATATTGTGTTTTTATAATCATTTTCTCTTCAATTAAACCACAAATTTGTTTTTGACAGAAAGTGTTTTTGTTAGATAATAATAATTTTATTAAAATTTTAATATCCATAACTGTTTTCTATAATGTTGTAAACTTTATTTTCAATGAAAGTGTTTAATCTACGTAAACGATGTTCATGTTTTTAAAACCTGATGCTTATACAAATATATAAATAATTATTTATAGTACAGTCAAAGCGTCATTTAACCGTGCATTTTGGGTAGGCAGCAATTTTTTTAGGTGGGTTCGTAGAGGGATCATCCGTGACTCTAAAACTCATTTTTCGGGTTTCTGAAAGATATTGTGTTTCCGCCATCTTTAAAATAAGGGTGCAGTTAGTTTTTTTATTTATCTCCGTAACAGTCTGCTTAACAAAAAAATTTTAAGAAGCATTTTTGAGGGTAATCAAAGTATCTATAACTTTTATCCTTAACTTTTTGGCGTAACATTAAAAATAAAATTGTTATGAGCAAAAAAGGATAAGAAAATAGGGGATGAAAATCTTTAAGACAAGATAACTATTGTATTTTTAGTCCTACAAAAAAAGTACTTCTGACCTTTTTTGTAGAACTTTTCTTAGCAAACAATTAAATCTATTCATTTTTTTAATTGGTTTATTTTTATTGATGTTTCAGTGTTGTTAAGGGAGGTAAATTGAAAGTATAAGAGTTATGTAGGTACAAAAAATTGTTGATACAAAAAAAAGTTTCAAATAAAAGTTGTTCGCTGTAATATTTCCTACAACTTCTATTTTGAAAAAAATATTAAAATTTCATTTGTTTATCCGCTACGCTAACAAAAGAGGCTAAAAGCACACTTTGTTAAGTTTTAATATCTAATTAATTATAATGATTTTTCTTAAGTTGTTACCCCCCGAAAAGGAACATTTTATAGTTAAGCACATTCGTTGTAAATTTGGGATTGATATCTTGTACTGTTATTGTTTTATTAAACTGTTAATAAATTGTCTTTTGATTAAGAGTAAATAATTTTCTATAAACTTTTTTTTTGTACAATTGTTTATATGGGTTCCGGAAAACTTATATAAGTGGTTGCTACCATAAAAAGGTCAATTATTCATTTGTTTGAGAAATGGTGACGCTTTAATATTATTGTAAGATATTTTACAACAATAAGATTTAAGCATCACCATTTTCAAAACTATTGAATAATTGATATTTTTATGGTGGCAACCACTTATATAAGTTTCCAGGAACCCATATAAACAATTGTACAAAAGAAAAGTTTATAGAAAATTTTTTACTGTTAATCAAAAGACAATTTATTAACAGTTTAATAAAACAATAACAGTACAAGATATCAATCCCAAATTTACAACGAATGTGCTTAACTATAAAATGTTCCTTTTCCAGGGGTAACAACTTAAGAAAAATCATTATAATTAATTAGATATTAAAACTTAACAAAGTGTGCTTTTAGCCTCTTTTGTTAGCGTAGCGGATAAACAAATGAAATTTTAATATTTTTTTCAAAATAGAAGTTGTAGGAAATATTACAGCGAACAACTTTTATTTGAAACTTTTTTTTGTATCAACAATTTTTTGTACCTACATAACTCTTATACTTTCAATTTACCTCCCTTAACAACGCTGAAACATCAATAAAAATAAACCAATTAAAAAAATGAATAGATGTTATAGATACTTTGATTACCCTCAAAAATGCTTCTTAAGGTCGGAACGCACTAGAGCGGCGCGACGCTTCACTACACTACACTTCATTTTTTTAACCAATCGCACGTAACGCATCGTGCAGTGTAGTGTCGCCCATGTGCGACTAGGTTCATTTAAAACATTAAATAGAATATTTTGCTGCGACGCGTAGTGTAGTGTAGTGAAGCGTCGAGTCGCTCTAGTGCGTTTCGACCTTTAAAATTTTTTTGTTAAGCAGACTGTTACGGAGATAAATAAAAAAACTAATTGCACCCTTATTTTCAGGATGGCGGAAAAACAATATCTTTCGGAAACCCGAAAAAAGAGTTTTAGAGTCACGGATGATCCCTCTACGAACCCACCTAAAAAAATTGCTGCCTACCCAAAATGCACGGTTGCCTTATTTTTTACGACGCTTTGACTGTACTATTAGTGACGCTAAAATTATCAAAAAATGAAAATATTTATTTTTTTGAAATTAAAAAAAATTATTAAAATAAGAAAAATTAATAAGTAAATAGTAATCATTATAAATTTCGATATTTTAACTTTCATCAAAATGTAATTTTTATTATATGTATTTCAATCAGTATATTCCGATGAGGTTTTCAAAACAAAATATGGTTTTTAGTCTTCTGATGCAATGAATATATAATATAATTTAAAGAATTAAATGACCTATGGCTAAAAATGAATACCCAAAATAAAAAAATAGAAAAAAAACTTTTTAAAAAACAAGCTTTTAAATATAATAAACTTACATATGCACTAAAAAGTAAAAAATAAATTTTCAAATTATCCCAGTATTTCTCAGCTATTACAATAGTCCAGGAAAAATAGACGTACAACAAGGAAAAAATTTGTAACAGGCTAAATTTTTGCATATACCTTAGTATAAAGGTACTTAATAATGTGTGAAAGTTCCTCATCGATTTGACGTGTGCAAGTGTCAATTTTGTGGGGTCAAAGTTCACGAAGACAGTATTTTTCAAATATCATGAAAACGGTGACCTATTCGGAAAAAAATGTATCTTACTAATTTGTAGCTGAGATAATTTACTACAAAAACGAACCCATGAGTTTTTATGTAGGAGAAACCGTTCACGAATTATAAAGAGTTATTTATAACTCCAAGCAGTTTTCCACAGCATACCATATCGTTCTATGTAAAATGTAATATAGAGTTGCAACTAAAACATATATATTCCACATAACTAGCAAGATCCAGATAACTCTTTCTGTTTCATAAAAATCGAAAGTACATTAGTTGACAATACTTTAGTAAAAAATTAACCAAAATTACCACGTCGGAACAGAGTAAAATGGGGTCTTCAAGGTACGCGACCCTCGCGCAATATATTAAGCACATTTTCCACTTAGATATTTTTGAAAATCGAAATCTATTGCAATTAAAATCATTTAGCAGACATCTGTCTATAAGAATATATACACTTATATATAAAAGATAATATTACAAATAAAGGAAATGGCGCTTAAAGGATGATTTCTGGAGATTTTATTTTTATTTTTTTGTTTTACAGTTGAGTGTATTTACTCTAGGTGTAATAATTTTTATCTTATGATTGTGTGCTATCACTCATTTTCTTCAAAAATATATATTTTACAAATTTTACTTTAAGTATTTTTTTATAAGGTTAACATTTTTCACACAATATTAATTAATAACGAAAATTTTCTTTAAAAAATCATAAAACATCTCCAGAAATCATTCTTTAAGTGCCGTTTTTTTTGTTTGTAATAATATTTTTTGTTTTTAAATGTATATATTCTTATAGACAGATGTCTGCTAAATGATTTAATTGCAACAGATTTCGATTTTCAAAAATATCTAAGTGGAAAATGTGCTTAATACATTGCGCGAGGGTCGCGTACTTTGAAGACCCCATTTTACTCTGTTCCGACGTGGTAATTTTGGTTAATTTTTTACTAAAGTATTGTCAACTAATGTACTTTCGATTTTTATGAAACAGAAAGAGTTATCTGGATCTTGCTAGTTATGTGGAATATATATGTTTTAGTTGCAACTCTATATTACATTTTACATAGAACGATATGGTATGCTGTGGAAAACTGCTTGGAGTTATAAATAACCCTTTATAATTCGTGAACGGTTTCTCCTACATAAAAACTCATGGGTACGTTTTTGTAGTAAATTATCTCAGCTACAAATTAGTAAGATACATTTTTTTCCGAATAGGTCACCGTTTACATGATATTTGAAAAATACTGTCTTCGTGAACTTTGACCCCACAAAATTGACACTTGCACACGTCAAATCGATGAGGAACTTTCACACATTATTAAGTACCTTTATACTAAGGTGTATGCAAAAATTTAGCCTGTTACAAATTTTGTCCGATCTTCTATATTTTTATGTCTATTTTTCCTGGACTACAAAGTATTCAAGAAATCTAGACTAAAAAGCTTGTGGCGTTCATTTAATATTTAATGTAATATTTAGAAATATAAATAAATGTCTAAAAGTTCAACATAGGAAAAACTACATTTTCTACTATAAATTAATATTTCCAAATTGTAACACGTTTATGATTAACATATGTGTATTTATTTAAACTGTTTGTATTTATTACAAATTATTATTAACTTCCCAATAGGGAGTTATTGTAATTGGTCGGAAAATCGAAATCAAAAATTTTAACATATTTTCATGTTTCAAGGGCATTAGAGTATATTTACACTATTTTTAGAAAAATGTCTGTGTGTGTGTGTGTGTGTGTGTATGTACGTACGTACGTACGTACGTACGTGTCATTTTTTTCCGGGACGAAATCTCGCGAACAAAAAATGCTATTGACTTCGTTGGGGTGCTAATCGAAGCGTCTTGACGTGAATATGATCTGAAAGAAAGGATTTTTCGAAATTCAACCCCTACAGGGGTAAAAAGGGTGTTTTTTTTCATTTTAATTTTTTTTCTTGGTCGAATTTAGTCGGAACTTAGAATAAATACTATACAATACAAATAATGAAACGTGTATTTAGTATTTATTTTTTATATGGGTCCAAACAGCCATTAAATGGATGAAAACCACCATCAAAATTTGAATTTCATACTAATAAATACATCTAATAATTCATGTTGCCTTGGAAACAACACAATTCAAAATTCAAACATTCAAACTGTCAGATTAGTTTTTCTAAAAATGTGCATTATATTATTGACATTATTAGGATATTAGAAAACTAATATTCATAATACAAAGGGTGAGTTTTATTTCTGATAAATTCCATTAAAATTTTTCATATACATATTAAAAAAAAAAAAATTACAAACTATTGGGATCCGTCAGATGGGAGGAGCTTAAAAAACATGGCGCAGCTAAGGGTTTAGTTTAGTTTTAAAAAATTACAAGACAGTGTCAATAGTATATATAAGTATTATAATGTACACATATTTTAAATTCACTCATTATAATTACAGATAATATCACACAATAACATCAAATACAATACGCATTCGTTATTTATTTTTGATTGTTTACAATTTTTCAACAAACAAATCTTTTAAATACATATTTATATTATAATAAATCAATTATATATAGGAAAACTTGTAAAATTCTTTCTTGGTGCTTACTGTTCTTTCATTAATTTTATTTTTGGGTGATTTAAAACATAATATTGTGATTTAATCGTAAGTTTTACTATAAACCGTAGATTCATCTGTCAGTTTTATGCTTGAGATTATTTATTTTTTCATTATTAAATTCTATTACCATAGAAACTGTACCCCCAGTCTAGTTACAAATTTTGCCACCAGATGGTGTACGTTCATTTGACGGATCCCAATAACATAGTAATATTAATTATGGAAACAATAAGTAATCTGTATTCAAGTATTGTAAGTCATACCATGTTGGGAAGTTGATTGTGTGGACCTAAAGGATCGCACCCCACAGTTTACGTTATATAGTTTAATTTTATATCCCCGGGTAAAATTGGATCCGACAGCTAGTTAATTAAGTATTTATATTTTCTTCATTCAGCTTACTGGCGCTGTCTATTGTTTTTCTGTCCTGACAGCTTGGCCTACTCTTGTAACTGAATAAATCTAATTATTTAACTTGTTCTTACACAAATAATACATATTGTATTAAATAATATTATGTTTAAATGTACATTACATTTTGAATTCTAGATTCTAACTAGCTGTCGGATCCAATTTTACCCGGGGATATAAAATTAAACTATATAACGTATAATGCTGTGGGGTGCGATCCTTTAGGTCCACACAATCAACTTCCCAACATGGTATGACTTACAATACTTGAATACTGATTACTTATTGTTTCCATAATTAATATTACTATGTTATAGTTTGTAAATATTTTTTTTAATATGTATATGAAAAATTTTAATGGAATTTATCAGAAATAAAACTCACCTTTGTATTATGAATATTAGTTTTCTAATATCCTAATAATGTCAATAATATAATGCACATTTTTAGAAAAACTAATCTGACAGTTTGAATTTTGAATTGTGTTGTTTCCAAGGCAACATGAATTATTAGATGTATTTATTAGTATGAAATTCAAATTTTGATGGTGGTTTTCATCCCTTTAATGGCCGTTTGGACCCATATAAAAAATAAATACTGAAATACACGTTTCATTATTTGTATTGTACAGTATTTATTCTAAGTTCCGACTAAATTCGACCAAGACACCCTTTTTACCCCCGTAGGGGTTGAATTTCGAAAAATCCTTTCTTTCAGATCATATTCACGTCAAGACGCTTCGATTAGCACCCCAACGAAGTCAATAGCATTTTTTGTTCGCGAGATTTCGTCCCGGAAAAAAATGACACGTACGTACATACATACACACACACACACACACACACACACACAGATACATTTTTTTGAAAATAGTGTCAATATACTCTAATGCCCTTAAAACATGAAAATATGTTAAAATTTTTGATTTCGATTTTCGGACCAATTACAATAACTCCCTATTGGGAAGTTAATAATAATTTTCAGAAAGGAAAAATACCTTTTGTTACTTTAAATTAGTATTTGAAAATATCACATTCATTTGCAAGTTAAAATTAATAGATTACATAAATATATAAAATTCTAAATTCAGCATAGAAAAAAAGGCAAAGAGAAAGAAAATACCTTATCCACCTTAAATTTATATTTCTAAATATTACATTAAATATTAAATGAACGCCACAAGCTTTTTAGTCTAGATTTCTGGAATACTTTGTAATAGCTGAGAAATACTGCGATAATTTGAAAATTTATTTTTTACTTTTTAGTGCATATGTAAGTTTATTATATTTAAAAGCTTGTTTTTTTCTAATTTTTTTTAAATTAAAACCATTAAAACTAAAATTATTCTTTTTTTGGTTAATTCATAAGATACAAAAAAAAGATACATAGAAAATAATATTCTACAACTTGTATCTCAAACATTTTTTTCTAATACCTACCGTTTAGTTTAAAAAATAAATCGAAAAAATATTTTTTTTTTTTAGAAAATCGATTATTTCCTAAAAACAAATTTTGGGGGGGGGGATGAATAGAACATAAATTATAGATAAAAGTCCCTTCTACAACTTTAATCTAAAATATGTTTTTCTACTGCGCACCGTTTCAAAAATAATTCGAAATGTTCAAAAATTGACACCAGTAAACATCCGTTTCCGGTTTAGTGATGGTTTTCAAAAATAGGAGGTGCACATCTAGATTATACAAGAACCTTAAGTTTAAATTTTCATGTTAGTAAGTCTTACAGTTTTGGTTGTAGAGCGTTCACAGCACACAGACACACAGACGTCATTGAGTTAATGGTGGTATATGATTCAGGGACCCTCAAAACGTGTAATTCCGTAAAAATCTCGAGTTCGAATTTTTTCGTGATCACTATACTTTATTTATACATTACATTTCATGTATGTATAAAAAAGTAAAAAATAACAAAAAAAACATTTTTTTATTCAAGTTCATTCGTCTCGGATTAAAAAATACTTGGAAGAAAATATTTATTATTTTTTTTATACGTAGATTCTCACTAAAAAAAATTCATAATATTGCACCAAGTACTTATATCAGAAAAGTTGTTCTGAAAATATGTAATTCACTTTTCGAATTAAAATCCCTGTTTTAATTTTAAACACCTGGTATAATAACCCATTTCATATTTCACATTTCTAGTTTTAATGTTTTAATTACGTTAATAGCAACGGTTTATTATTTAAATTGAATACAACGTTCGTGCTTATTGCTGTTTTGGTAATGATAGCTATGTTTGATACATTTTCATTTAGTTTGGATTTTAGACACATTTTTGACATGTGTAAAAATTGTTGATTTTTAAATTGATATAAAATATCTAACTGCTATTGACGTTTTTTTTTTTTTTTTAAACGTTAAATAAAATTACGGTACTATTTTGAATTTCTAAATAAATATTTTTTATTATTTTATTCAGAGTTATTTTATTTATAATAAATATAAATAATCGAACAAGAATAAAAATTATGTTTATTTTGATCTGATAACACTATGCAACAAAAAAATACTTTTGTATTATAGGTAATAGAGATCTGAATAAAAAAAATAGGAGGCTTTTGGCATGCTGAAACCGGATTTGTTGCCCAATTGGTTTCATCACGTCAGGGTTTTGAGATATTCTATCTTCTAACCTAAAAGTCCCAAAAATGACAATATTGGCAATGTTAAAAAAATTATTTTCAAGTAAGTAATTTTTTTCTAAAGTTTTCGGTCACAGTAACAAATAGTATTATCTTTCCTCTTTAAAATGAGTTTTAACTTTTTACTGTACGATTTTTTTAGCCGATATATACTAGATTGAAGATATGATATTTTTGTTAATAGAGTGTAGTATATAGTAGATACAATGAACTTTACTACATATGTCTTCAAAATAGTATATTTCGGTAAAGAAAAATCGCATAGTAAAATGTAAGAAATCATTCTAAAGAGAAAAGATAGTACTATTTGAAATCATGAAAGAAAACTTCAGAAAAAATTACCTACTTATTGTTAGTAATAAATTCCCCAACATAGCCAAAATTGTCATTTTTGGGACTTTTAGGTTCGGATATTTAAAAAACATGACGTGATGGAATCATTTGGCCAACGAGTTCGGTTTCGGCATGACAAATACCTTCTAAATCACCTATTCAAACTGTAATTTTTTTTCTTGCATAGTGTAATTATTCACTTTCTATTTAATACTTTGCACATAGGTCAGGTTAAAATATAGAAAATCACAAAAATCACATTAAAATATCATATTTATCTGAGCGAAAAGAAGTTTAGTAAAAAACCACAAAAATCACAATAAATACATAAAAAATATATTTAATTTTTATGTGACAGGTCCAAATTTAGGTCAAGGCATTGAGTTATTTGAGTTACAAAAATTAATAATTTTTGAGATATTTGCAAAAAATATAATTTGCCCCCCTTTCTCCCCTAAAAACAAGAACCCAAAGCCCAAATTAAAGGTACTTTTTAGGGTATACTTAGGATATCAAAATAAACGTCTCCACCAAAATCCAGCTTGGTCGGAATTTTTTCTTGTACATAGTTAAAACCTTTATTTCCGGAGCTATAATGTTTCCTAACTAATACAGTATGTAACATTATCTATTCTTGAATAATAATTATCTCTTATTCCATTTACAAATACCTTCTGTAACAAATTCGATGTCTTCCTTTGAGATTCAAAGCTGTATAAGGTAATGACTTTTTAAGCTAGTAGTATATTTTCTAAAGAGCTTCTGATCGAAGATGTGCGATAAACCACAAAGGTAGACTTCTAAGAGATATTGGCATTTTAAACTTTGTATCTAATTAGCTTTTATGATTTTATTTTGGGAACTATATTCGGCAAGAGGTAGCTAATTAAAATGGCGTCTTAGAAAATTTTTTAAAGAAAAAATAAATAGGTACGACTCTAAAATATATAATATAATAATTAAAATCAGTCGTTTTTTTTTTTATTTCTTAAAAATTTATTAGTATGCCATATTGGCATAATATAATGCTGAAAGACAATAAACAGTAACATAATGTTTATTTGACAAAATAGCAACAAACTTGTTATGTAATCGTATTTAAACAAAGCATTTATTAAGAAGAATGTAAAATATACAGTACCTACCTTTTTGTAGTCTCACTGCTAGCTGCAACTCGTTATTATTGATTAAATAATTGTTTATTTATATACAGTGTCCTCCAATAGTGTGTCCGGCATTGTTTTACGCCCAAACTATTGAAGATAGAGTTTTAGGATAAAAAATTTACTATATATATTGACCCTAAAGAATTTCAGGAAAATATTTTCAACCCCCTAAAACCGCTCCTTGGGGGGTAGTTTGAAGGGTACATACCCGTTTCTCAGTTAAATCAAATGGAATGGTATATCAAAAAGTACATATTTGTAAAGATAATGAAAAAATAAGAAACTTTCGTAAAACAAAAATTTTCATACTTTCAATTGTTTAAAAAATATGGCGACTTGTTCTCAAATTTTAGGGTTTCACTAAAAGTGCTCTTATTTCGTTAAAAATTAATGGAATTTTATTATTTTTTCAAATTTAGAAAGTGGAAATAATGAACTTTGTAAAAATGTATGACTATTTGTGATTTTGATAGTTTAAAGTGTCATACGCGATATATCAAAAATTCAAAAGTTCAACTAGGGATAATTCGAAATTTTCAAATACAACGGTATATCAATTAGTATTTTTTCTTAAAAAGGATATGTAAATAAACAACTTTTGTTAAGAAAATTTAAAATTATAATTTTAAAATTGAAAACTGAAAATTAAAATTTTTAATTTTAATTTTTTTTTATCAAAAACTGTTTATTTACATATCTTCTTTAAGAAAAAGTACTAATTGATATATAACATTGTATTTAAAAATTTTGAATTATCCCTAATTGAACTTTTCAATTTTTGATATGTCGAGTGTGACACTTTAAACTATTAAAATCTCAAATAATCATACATCTTTACAAAGTTCATTATTTCTATTTTCTAAATTTAAAATAATAATAAAATTCCATAAATATTTAACGAAATTAGAGCACTTTGAGTAAAACTCTAAAATTTGATAACAAGTCGCCATATTTTTTAAACAATTGAAAGCATGAAAATTTTTGTTTTACGAAAGTTTCTTATTTTTTCATTATCTTTACAAATATGTACTTTTTGATATACCATTCCATTTGATTTAACTGAGAAACGGGTATGTACCCTTCAAACTACCCCCCAAGGAGCGGTTTTAGGGGGTTGAAAATATTTTCCTGAAATTCTTTAGGGTCAATATATATAGTAAATTTTTTATCCTAAAACTCTATCTTCAATAGTTTGGGCGTAAAACAATGCCGGACGCACTATTGGAGGACCCTGTATAATGAACTATAAATTATATTTATGAACTAGACCTTAGCGTAAAGTAACTACCAATCAGCAACTAGCAATATAGCGATATTGTGAGATATGTCCGATTCAATGTATATTGAATATTGACAGATAGCAATAATATCGCTAGTTATAAGTTGCTAGTTACTATATTGCTATATTGCTCCGGTGTGAGAGCCCACTTATTATTAGAACATTTACTTTAGTACACATATCTATTTGGCACGTTTTTATTTCTTACAAGTGTCAAATCAAATTGCAAGGTTAGTAAATATACAGGTTGTACCATCAGCTTGTCAAAATCAAGAAAGGAGAGAGGGAATACGTCATTTCGGGTGCCCAATCATAACAAATTTGCAAGCCACTTTATTCTATTACATTTGAATGTCACCCGGTGTGACGTAATCTCGCGCGGGTGCTGATTGGTCAAAAGCGATGGTTCAACCTGTTTATTTACTAACCTTGATCAAAATGGTATTTCCCCCCTGAAGGGCTGTCGATAATGTAATGTAATTACACGCAGCACTCAATAAAACGACCCTCTACTAAACGACCGCTCCATCCGACGACTAACCGACAGTTCTATCCATCGACCTTCTCCCATCCCTACCATAATATCACCGTGACTGTCAAATATCTGCGCGAAATTTTAATTCACCAATTAATGTTAAAGTCGGCACAGTGATGGGTGCCCCTCTATAATAGCCGTCGATCGATAGAACGATTGCATTTCCGATACCGTCGTATTATAGATTGCTGAGTGTATTTATTTATCAGTAGATAACTTGACAACTTGAATGTATATTTAGTTGCATACACAATAAAACGTTATACATTTTTTAATACAAAAATTACAAAAAAAACATCTTCCAAGTGTTTTTACTGTGCTTCCTTATAATTATATAATTTATTTTGCTACCTGGGGCTCCTCTTAATACCCGCTACGGTCTTATATATTATTTTATATTGACTTTATACTTTATATTGTAAAAACAACGAAATACAACATGACATTTTTTGTCATTTAAATTTCCGAATTACGAGCCCTAACTTTATTTTTTCTTATGAGCCACTAAGTTGATATAGCATATGTGAAAGTGTTTTTTACTCTACTTTACAACGATGTGCCACTTGTCATACGTATTATAAGTTTGCCAATTCATGATTTATTAAAATCAAAATCAATGATCTGTGAAATGAAAAAATTACTTACTAATTGTAAGCGATACATTAGTGCTGAGACTTAATTCTAAATAGAAGTAAATAGGGGAATAAGTAATAAAAGAAAAAAATAATAAATAGTTTTTTATTTGAATTTGTATAATATTAAACCAAAAAATCACTCTGCTTTTTTTGGTAACTTGAAAAAATATAGGTGGCCCATAGACATAGAGTATGGTTCAAAAATCACTTCTACGCAAAAAAATAGATAGAGCGAAAATGACTAGTGTTTGTAAAAAAGTATGTCAAAAATGATAGAATATTGTTAGGATTTTATATCTTTCACTTTTGTGAACGATATTTTACATAATTGCGCTAGTACAGAATGCACTATTATGTCTTTGGGTTTGACCGCTTTTTCCGGCAAGTGCTGTCGATACCGGCTACGGAGCAGACAATAGCGGCTAGCAAATTGCAATCACCTCTAATGACTACTTAGAAGTCTAGAACACAATGATGGACTAAGGAAAGGGCTGAATGATAGTTAATCCTTTATAGCTCAAGATCTTAAAAATTTAAATAATGTTGATAATGAGACAAGTTTAGTCATACAAAAAACACATATTTTTCAAAAATTTAAAAATATTTATTTTTAACTATTTACCTGACTTTTTTGGGAGTGACATTACTGTGAGTAGTGTTTCCAAATTCCCGGGAATTTTCCAACGCCGGGAATCGGGAACAGGAAATCGCAATTCCCGGGAAAAACGGGAATTCTCGAAATTTATATATCAGGTCAGTCCATAAGTTCGTGCGTATTATTTTATATAAATCTAACCAAAAAATACGCACGAATTTATGGACTGACCTGATACATATTTTTTTACATTTTCATAGCTTCTCTTAAAAAGTAATAATAAGAACAATAAAAAATTAAGAACATTTTTTGAATTTTAATATTAATCGGTGATTATCTAAAAACAATACTATTACATTTAAAGAAAAATTGTTAATTGAAAATTATAATGAAAGAAATAATGAGGCATAGATATAATAATGCTTTGGATGAAGAAAATATTATATAAAATAGAAAAATAGTCTAACAATAAGTGGAAGCAGGAATTATTTTATATTAGAAATAAATTTTTTTTTTAATAATTTTTTTTTTTTTAATTTGCTGTCTCTAGCAAAATGCGCCCCAAAGTGAGCACCCTCTCTACAAATGGGCAGTAGTAACACAATATAAAGTTATAAAAGCAAATACTATTTTAATAGAATTTTAAAAACAAACAAATATGCCAAGTCTTATTGTTAGTTTAGAGTTTAGACTCTAAACAATCATTGAATGCAAACTGATAATTTGAATTTTTACTATAATAAACCTTTTCTTTTTAACTTTAAAATGCATTTTTTATTCTTTCTCAGAAATACAATGCACAAACAACTAAAACAATCCTTACAAGAATTGCAAGCTAGTAAGATCATTTTAAATTACATCCTGATGTACCAAACAAAAATTTAACTTCCAATCCATATTCTTAACTAAAAGTACATACCATACATTATTGAATATAATAACAATATAAGTGCCCCTACAGTTGAAAGTATATATTTCAATGATTATTTTTATTTCCCGAAATTCCCGAGAAATAATTTTATTTTTCCCGGGATTCGGGAACTGAAAAAACTACAAAATTTCCCGGGAATTCCCGGGAGGAAACACTAACTGTGAGTTAATCGTAAAAAAACATTTATGTGGTATGGCAGGATTTGAAACAATTATTTTGTTTGTTGTAGCATAATGCTACACCGCATTTTTGCAAATTGTTTGTGAAAAGCCAGTACACTGCGGAAGCTTACAACGTATTCTTTTTTCTACCCAAATCGGCCAGTAGCCGATCTGGCCCTGCCTTACTGCCAATAGTTACGTAATAATACGTAAGTCATTTGTGAATTTGACTTGATACTAAGTTATTCAGTGGTATGTTACAGTAGTGTTACACATATTTGAATGAACTAAATATATTTAGTACGTATATTAGCGGGATTATTGAGGTTTGTTACAGAAATATCACATGGGACCACAAAGGGTTAAGTATTCCCATTAATGACTTTTTTTCGTTGTTAGGTAAAATTTTGCACTCCTAAAAATTACTTTTACGCCCTTCTGCACTTTATGAAGATCTTTTTTTAGTCCTGGTGTCACTTTTCAATTATCATCAAGTTCTTCTGCCTCATTCTGGCACCAAGGGCGGTACTTGAGCCTCCTTCCCCACTTAGGCCGTCACTGTATTTATCTTTATTTTAAGGTAAAATACGCGATTCAAATTTTTTTCACTGCTACGTGAAAAAAAGCTTTCGTTTATCATTTCTGAATTTTTTTTTATCGAATCTTCTTTCGAATTTCCTCTAGACGTCTTTCTGGGACGAACATTTAGCATCTGTGATAGTAATAAAGAGTTATATTTTTAAACTCGCAAGTATATTTCAGTTTTTTTTAAGTTAAAGACTTAATAACACATTTCGATCAGTATATACAGGGTGTCCCATTTTAATCTATCACCCCCCTAATTTTTTTTATCTATCAATTAAATAAAAAAATGCTTCAATTAAAAGTTGTTTGGTTTTGAGGGGGACCCAAAATGGCGTTATTAATTTTTTATTTTTTGGACGTCTTCATGGTCAAATAGGCCCAACTTTTTTTTTTCAAATGGAAACCTATATTTTTTATTACAATATCTTATTGTTTGGAAAAAAAGTAGCTTTTGTTTCAAAAAAAATTTTGTATGACTTCATTTTTTTTTAACATTAAACAAAAAAATTTTAGATTTTAGAATTTTACTAATTTTTTACTCGAAACTCATTAACTTTAGAGGAAAAATGTAAAAAACAAAAAATGTTTATTTTAATCCGATATAACTAGGAAAATTATATCAGGATTTTTTGTTAACTTTTGCTTTTCAAAATATTAAAGCAAATAAAAAATAAACTAAAAAATCTGAAATAATTTTCCTAGTTATATCATATTAAAATAAACATTTTTTGTTTTTTACATTTTTAAAATGTTAATGGGTTTCGAGTAAAAAAATTGGTAAAATTCTAAAATCTAAAATTATTTTGTTGAATATTAAAAAAAAATGAAGTCATACAAAAAATTTTTTGAAACAAAAGCTACTTGTTTTTTTCCAAACAATAAGATATTGTAATAAAAAATATAGATTTCCATTTGAAAAAAAAAGTTGGGCCTATTTGACCATGAAGACGCCCAAAAAATAAAAAATTAATAACGCCATTTTGGGTCCCCCTCAAAACCAAACAACTTTTCTTTGAAGCATTTTTTGATTTAATTGATAGATAAAAAAAATTAGGGGGGTGATAGATTAAAATGGGACACCCTGTACAGTAGAGCAGAACATCATTATTGTCTACATCACTACTGTCCGTTGGTTGATATTGTACTCCTAATATCATTACTGCCCAATTATTGACCCCCCTCTCCCGATTTTTGTCAACCAATCATAGCTGGGTGTTCTACTCGTCATACAGATGTAACAGTTTATAATCTGCGCAATAACTTGGCAATAATAAAAACTTCTGTTTAAGCATGTATCTCATTTTTATACAGGATGATTCAACACTGTCGTGCCAAACTTGAACAGTAGATTGAGAAAATTATTGTAATCAAAAAACTTCCAATAACCATGTGTCCGGAAATTTATCCTTAGGGAACTACAGCCCTCCAATGATTTTACTAAAAATGAGTTTTAATTTAATATCTAGAGAACCTTTTGTGATAGAATTATGAAATTTAGTATTTGGTTTAGTAATAATGAATGTTATCGATTTCTAATATTAACCAATTATATTTCAGACCAGGGGTGTATGGAGCCAGTGGGCCCATCGATTTTTATCTAGTATTTGTTTGTTCCTTAATTTTTTTCCTGAGCTGGTACATCAATAATATTATATGACACAAAATACACAAAAACATACTTTGCTTGTTTATCATAGGATAAACCGTTTTCGAGAAATATCGATGGAAAAGAAAGCATGCAGAATTTAACTTAATACGGATGCTTGAAATTACAAAAAATAAATTTATATTCTTTTCCAGTTATTAAAGGTAAGAATAAAGTTCAAATAAATAAATCTCCTAACATGAATCCTGTAAGATCTATAGCCTTTTCTATACTGTTACATGTAGGTACTTTATTAAAATGACTAAAAAAAAAACAAACTAAAAATGGCTATTTGTTGATATGGATGCATTTTCAGAGGTATATTTATATTAACTTTTTGTCTTATTTTTTATCATGGAACAAGGATATAAATTTAATATTTGTTATTTCAAGCATCCGTATTAAGTTAAATTCTGCATGCTTTCTTTTCCATCGATATTTCTCGAAAACGGTTTATCCTATGATAAACAAGCAAATTATGTTTTTGTGTATTTTGTGTCATATAATCTTATTGATGTACCAGCTCAGGAAAAAAATTAAGAAACAAACAAATACTAGATAAAAATCGATGGGCCCACTGGCTCCATACAGCCCTGGTATAAAATATAATTGGTTAATATTAGAAATCGATAATACATATTATTACTAAACCAAATACTAAATTTCATAATTCTATCACAAAGGGTTCTTAGATATTAAATTAAAACTCATTTTTAGTAAAATCTTTGGAGGCCTGTAGCTCCCTAAGGATAAATTTCCGGACACACGGTTATTGGAAGTTTTTTGCTTACAATATTTTTCTCAATCTACTGTTCAAGTTTGGCATGACAGTGCTGAATCACCCTGTATACATATATTCTGCGCATGTTAGTACGCAAAATATATGTATTAGTACGCAATCTTGCGCGTGGAAACTCGGAGTGGAGAAAAAAATTTAAGCGGACAGTATTAACGATTGATTGCCCCGACTGCCGGACATTAATGGTGCTCTACTGTATACATGTATAAGATAAAATAAATATACATTATACACTCACCAAATTAATAAATAAGGGATCAAAATATACATAGCAATAAAAAAACCAAGTAAAAGCTATATTCTGGATTTTTTAAAGATTTTTTGAATTGATGGTTTAGAAATTAGAGGGGGGGGGGCGCTCTGATAATGAAATTGAAAATTAAATGTATCGTAACTGATAGGTTAAAATCAAATGGCTATAAAACTGTTTTTGTTGCATTTAAGGAGATATATATTCTGGATTTTTTAAAGATTTTTTGAATTGATGGTTTAGAAATTAGAGGGGGGGGGGCGCTCTGATAATGACATTGAAATTTAAATATATCGTAACTGATAGGTTAAAATCAAATGGCTATAAAACTGTTTTTGTTGGATTTAAGGAGACCTATATAAAGATGGATAAGTGAAAAAATTTAATAGGTACACTTTTTAATCTGTGAGGAGGATCAAAAAAAAATTATTTTTTTTCAAAAATCTGTTTTTGCGTCATCAATCTACGTCTACATCAAATTTCACCTCAATAAATATATAAATGTGAGAAAGAGAAGATTGTGACATACATTACTGTTCAAAAGTTTGGAAGTCTATTTTTCTGTGTATCAAAACTGTATTATCAGTGCGTTCAACGAACCTTATAAGGTCTGTTTGTCTGTCTGTCCGTCAGGACTCTTTTTCTAAGAAACGGCTAGAGGTGTCTTGAAATTAATATCAAGTAATAAATTTCATGATTCTAGGTCAACGATAAGTAATACAGTGGTACCTCGACATACGAGTGCCCCAACATACGAGTTTTTCGAGATACGAGCCGGCGAGCGAGTGATTTTTTGCTTTGAGTTACGAGCGAAATTCGAGATACGAGTTCGGTTTAGTTTAGCAGGTCGTGCATCTGATCTTTTTAATGACACTTGCCTAACTCATTTCCGGAACATTCTGAGAGGGAGGAAGAAACAAACCTCCTTGGACATGTTTTTTTCTAAACGGCCTACAGGTGAAAGCGAGAAAAATGTAGCGAAAAAGGCAAAGACCAGTGAGGATATCTAATTTATTTCTTTACATTCTCTTTTTTGTTTTTGTACAATAAATATTTGTCATTTATAAATACGTTTTTATTATTCAAAACCACGTAACAAAAATAACTGGGGTGACATTTTGGGGGTTGGAACGGATTAATGGTAGTTCAATTGTTTTATATGGGGAAATTTGCTTCGAGATACGAGTAATTCAAGATACGAGCAAGGTTGCGGAACGAATTAAACTCGTATGTCGAGGTACCACTGTACTATTGTTTTTATGATCAGTCAGTAAATCTGAGTAAGACTGCCAGTATCAAAATATGTTCTGAAAGGTCTTATATTTTTATTTCATTCAGTTATAAATTTGAATTTTTACAGGACTGTAAGGTTGTAGATCTTAGTATTTGATATTAATTTCAACTTGATATCTCTAGTCGTTCCTGAGAAAACGGATCTTTATGAACGGACTGACTGACTGACAGACATACAGACAACATAGTGATCCTATAAGAGTTCCATTTTTTTTAATTTTGACGTACAGAAACCTCAAAATGGTCTCATCGAACGCACTGACAATAAAGTTTTGATACACCTATAAATATGAGACCCGGACAAAAGGCAGACATAGACAAAAGGCAGATATGAACAAAAGGCCGACAAGTACAAAAGCTAGACAAGTACAAAAGGAAGACTCCCAAAGGCTGACAAGTACAAAAATCAGACTCCTAAAAGGCAGACATGGACAAAAGGCAGACAATTTTTTTTATAAATTAACCATCTATTTGACTGGGGATGGCCCCATGCAGTATCCCCCCAATATGATTTTTTGAGAATTTTGCGGGTATTGCATAACCCTCTCACTCCTAAAAGATATTATTATTTTTATACATTTTTTGTCTGCCTTTTGTTCTTGTCTTCCTTTCGAAATTCTGCCTTTTGTCTGTCTGCCTTTTGTCCATGTCTGCCTTTCGAGATTATGCCTTTTGTCCTTGTCCGCCTTTTGGGATTCTGCCTTTTGTCGTAGACCCTAAAAATATACCTGCTTCCAAATTCTACGAACAGTACTGTACATCAGACAGACAGACGAACGGACAGAGAGAACGAAACTAGTTTTCTATTATTAATATGCATTTATTGATTGTTTCGCCAAAAGATAATATGCATGCTCTTTCTTTCTCATTGTTATGGTGTTTTTGTTAGGGTTATTTTGTGTATTTTGACTATTTTGAGTATTTCGACCGATGTTTATACGTCGTCGTTTATGCATTTTTGTATTATTTCACTATACCTATTTTAAGAATATAAATAAAATGTATCGTAGGTTATGTTAAAAACACGTGTCCCACGTACCGAATAGATAAAATAAAATAAAATAATAAAATTACGTAGTATACCTGTTTAAATTAAATACAATTGAATTTAAGAAATACAACAAAACATACCGATTTCAATTCGGTTATGACCAATAGATACATAATTTTACTTCCATGTTTGAAGAAATGGAAGTATTGTAATACCGTAAAAAAATCGTGTCCGAGATAAGAGCAGATTCTGATTGTACTAACTTCAAAACGTAAAGAAAAGTTAATATCCGCATGGCGGCTGTGCGTGTGTCTGTCTGTGTGTCTGGATATATAATTTTCTTCCGTTCACGATAACTACTGTAAATATGCACCGATTTGATTTTTTTTGCCTCAGTGAGTACTCCAGAGCTATTGATTTTGGTGCTAATCGGATTAAGGGTTTCGGAAATATTCAAAATTTTGTACCTATTATCGTTTAAAAAGTGAGTATTATCTCACCTTTGATAAGATTTGGTACACTTCTAGTTCAGTCCAATTTAAGGGGCACTTATTTTGTAAACGTGCCGAAAGAGCCACTAAAGGGGTGAAAACCACCCTCAAAATTTTAATTTAATTCATGTTGCCATGGAAACAAACGCAGTTAAATTCAAATGTCACATAATTATTATTCTACAAAAATGTGTATTATACAACTGACATAAGAATATTAGAAAACTAATATTTTTATTATACAAAGGTGAGTTTTATATTAAAAATTCAACCATTCATTCATAGACAAAATTACTTATAGTACAGTCAAAGCGTCATTTAACCGTGCATTTTGGGTAGGCAGCAATTTTTTTAGGTGGATTCGTAGAGGGATCATCCGTGACTCTAAAACTCATTTTTCGGGTTTCTGAAAGATATTGTTTTTCCGCCATCTTGAAAATAAGGGTGCAATTAGTTTTTTTATTTATCTCCGTAACAGTCAGCTTAACAAAAAAATTAAGAAGCATTTTTGAAGGTAATCAAAGTATCTATAACTTTTATTATTAACTTTTTGGTGTAACATTAAAAATAAAAATGTTATGAGCAAAAAAGGATAAAAAAATAGGGGATGAAAATCTTTAAGGCAAGATAACTATTGTATTTGTAGTCCTACAAAAAAGTACTTCTGACTTTTTTTGTAGAACTTTTCTTAACAAACAATTTAATCTATTCATTTTTTTATTTGGTTTATTTTTATTGATGTTTCAGCGTTGTTAAGGGAGGTAAATTGAAATTATAAGAATTACGTAGGTACAAAAAATTGTTGATACAAAAAAAAGTTTCAAATAAAAGTTGTTCTCTGTAATATTTCCTACAACTTCTATTTTGAAAAAAATATTAAAATTTCATTTGTTTATCTGCTACGCTAACAAAAGTGGCTAAAAGCGCACTTTATTAAGTTTTAATATCTAATAATATCTAATTAATTATAATGATTTTTTTTAAGTTGTTACCCCCGGAAAAGTAACATTTTATAGTTAAGCACATTCATTGTAAATTTGGGATTGATATCTTGAACTGTTATTGTTTTATTAAACTGTTAATAAATTGTCTTTTGATTACACTGGCCGACAGCCATTTTGCTGCAGGGTATACAATAACTTTTTAAGGGTAATTTGGACACGCTGAATCCAAAAATGACCACCGTTTTGCTCAATCAGCTCTTGTTTTTGCGGTATAGCAAAAAACATGTTTGCAAATAGCAAAAAACATGTTTTTTGCTATTTGCAAACATTCAAATTCGTATATATATTTTTTAAATCAATGACTTCAACCAATTATCATTCAGATTGAAGCTATGGGTCCTAATTGAACTAAAAACCCTTAAATTATATACATTCATAAAGTTATTCCCTTCGAAAATCATGTTTTAAACGAAAAAAAATCGATTTTTTAGCAAAAATTCAGCAATTTTCAAAATTCAAAACGCTGTAACACAAACAATTTTTGTCCAATTTTAATGTTATTCACTAAATTTGTAGCTTTATCTATCTTCTTTGTTGTGATAAAATTTCAACGTAATCGAATGGAAATTGGCGAAATGGTACTAAAATCAACTGCGCGTGACAAAATTTAGTACTTCGGTCATATATTTTTTAAATTAAATGCTTCAACCAAAGATCATTCGGAATGCAACTAAGGGTCCTAATTAAACTATAAAGCCTCAAACTATACACATTTTTAAAGTTATTCCCTTCGAAATTCATGTTTTAAATGAAGAAAATTTTTTTAGCCAAAACTCGGCAATTTTCAAATTTCAATGCGCTGTTACATAAACAATTTTTGTCCAATTTTAATATAATTTACTAAAATTGCTTTATCTACATATCTTCTTTATTGTGTTAAAATTTTAACGTAATCGACTGAAAATTGGCAAAAAGGTATTAAAATCAACCGCCCGTGTCAGAATTTAGTAGTTCGCTCATAACCACTTCTGGCGTTAAATAAATTCTTTGAACAAAGTTATTAATTAAAATACGTATTAATTTGAGTTTCGAAACGAAAATTAATGACGCTGTTTTACAAAATTAAAAAAAAATCATACAAAACGTTCTTGCCCATAAATTAAAAAAAAATCATTATGTGTAAGAAAAACTTCTTTTCAGCGATTATCTTGGCATAGTAATTATTATTTTCGAAAAAATATATGAAATAAGTAAAAATTTATTCATTACTATGTTCACAGAATTTATTTTACGAGCCATACATACGCCAGGAGTGAAAATTACCGAACTACCAATTTTCACACGCGCAGTTGATTTTAGTACCATTTCGCCAATTTTCATTCGATTACGTTGAAATTTTAACACAATAAAGAAGATAGATAAAGCTACAAATTTTGTGAATTTTTTGTGTTAGAGCGTTTTGAATTTTGAAAATTGCTGAATTTTTGCTAAAAAATCGTTTTTTTTTCGTTTAAAACATGATTTTCGTAGGGAATAACTTTATGAATGTATATAATTTAAGGGTTTTTAGTTCAATTAGGACCCATAGCTTCAATCTGAATGATAATTGGTTGAAGTCATTGATTTAAAAAATATATATACGAATTTGAATGTTTGCAAATAGCAAAAAACATGTTTTTTGCTATACCTCAAAAACAAGAGCTGATTGAGCAAAACGGTGGTCATTTTTGGATTCAGCGTGTCCAAATTACCCTTAAAAAGTTGTTGTTTGCCCTGCAGCAAACAAAAAATTATTTTTTGTCGGCCTGTGTTATCAGTAAAAAAATGTTCTATAAACTTTTTTTTTGCACAGTTGTTTATATGGGTTCCTAAAAACGTATATAATTGATTGCCACCATAAAAAAGTCAATTATTCAATATTTTTGAAAATGGTGATGCTTAAATCTTATTGTTGTAAAATATCTTACAATAATATTAAAGCGTCACCATTTCTCAAACAAATGAATAATTTACTTTTTTTATGGTGGCAACCATTTATATAAGTTTCCAGGAACCCATATAAACAATTGTGCAAAAAAAAAGTTTATAGAATTTTTTTTACTGTTAATCAAAAGACAATTTATTAACAGTTTAATAAAACAATAACAGTTCAAGATATCAATCTCAAATTTACAATGAATGTGCTTTACTATAATATGTTCATTTTATATATTCATATATATTATATTCAAAATAGAAGTTGTAGGAAATATTACAGAGAACAACTTTTATTTGAAACTTTTTTTTGTATCAACAATTTTTTGTACCTACGTAATTCTTATAATTTCAATTTACCTCCCTTAACAACGCTGAAACATCAATAAAAATAAACCAAATAAAAAAATGAATAGATTAAATTGTTTGTTAAGAAAAGTTCTACAAAAAAGGTCAGAAGTACTTTTTTGTAGGACTACAAATACAATAGTTATCTTGCCTTAAAGATTTTCATCCCCTATTTTTTATCCTTTTTTGCTCATAACATTTTTATTTTTAATGTTACGCCAAAAAGTTAAGAATAAAAGTTATAGATACTTTGATTACCTTCAAAAATGCTTCTTAATTTTTTTTGTTAAGCTGACTGTTACGGAGATAAATAAAAAAACTAATTGCACCCTTATTTTCAAGATGGCGGAAAAACAATATCTTTCAGAAACCCGAAAAATGAGTTTTAGAGTCACGGATGATCCCTCTACGAACCCACCTAAAAAAATTGCTGCCTACCCAAAATGCACGGTTACCTTATTTTTTACGACGCTTTGACTGTACTATTAGCTTTTTGAGATAGGCAATGGATCTATTATTACATTATAATTGTTATTTATTTAATAGAAATAGTTTTAATATTGATTTCTTATAAAAATCAAATTGTCATCCATACGTCCATTACATAGCTGTCATTTGTGTTTTGTTATTAACTTCACTTCACTTCAATTCACCTAAATATTTATTTAAAAACTCAAATTTTCAACCATTCATTCATAGACATAATTACTTAGCTTTTTGAGATAGGCAATGGCTCTATTATTACATTATAATTGTTATTTATTTAATAGAAATAGTTTTAATATTGATTTATTATAAAAATCAAATTGTCATCCATACGTCCATTACATTTAAATATTATTAAATTCATGTTGCTATGGAAACATACGCAGTTAATTTTGTCCAAAAAAATAAAAAATAAATTTACGGGTGGACCACCCTTAACATTTAGGGGGATGAATAAATAGTATCCTATGTGTTTCTACTGGCTCTAAGCTACCTCCTCACCAATTTTCAGCCATATCGGTAAAGCCGTTCTTGAGTTATAAATAGTGTAACTAACACGACTTTCTTTTATATATATAGATTAATTTGATGAGTGCATTATGTAAATTAGACTAATTTTAAATAAACTTACCTGTTACGTTGTGCTCGTTAAATGCTTGCTACATTAACCGTTGTACGAAACAAAAGTAAATCGGCCATGCACGCTTCCCACAGATTGAAAAATCGGATGTGCGGGATAGAAAGGAGCTGTCAACACACAACGTTGACGAGTTAAAACAGGAATAATTCTTATAGTTGCATAGGTATTATATTGGTCGGGATTACCAACTGGCCTCTTACCCTACCAGATTGCTGAAAAAATTTAATATTATTAAATACAAATAGTTTCTTTCAAATTATTTATTATACATAAAATTTCATAAACAATTTATTTTAGTGTGATTAACAGTTAATATCAATATTGATTAATTTTACGTATATTATACAGGTTGAATAAAATGTAAGAAATATTGGTTTTACAGTCTAAAATATTAATTAAAAAATATTATGTAACGTCATATTCAGAGATAAGAATTAATTTATCTTTTTTTTTAATAGCACTTAATAATCCATTTTTACAATCTGTTACTTCTAACTTAAAATGGACCACTCAGAGACCAGGATTTGCCATTTAAACAAGCTGTTAAATCAAACTTTAATAGATTACTAAAAATTAGTGGCGTATAGCTTTCTGCGACGGGGGAGGGGATATGACTTAGTATTAAATCTCATAGTTATGAAAATCATTTTTTATTTGGTGCAAAGTACAAAAATTGTTTATATTCTTCACATAGATATATTCATTATTGAAAAATGCTCACATATAATCGTCTTATAGTTTTCGTAGACTCATGGGGGTATCTCCTTACCCCCCTCCCACTAACTACGCCACTGCTGTAAATGCACCCTTATACACTCAGCGTTCTGCTGTACGACGGCATTGGTAATTCAAAAATTCCACTATACAACGGCTAGAGGAGCCCCCACCACCACACCTAAAAGTTGACAGATAATAATAAAAAAATGGCACTGTTGTATGTAATAATAATAATATTAGGTCATTGATAATAAGTATTTGTGATACATCCATAGTGTTCAACAATAAATTATGTATTATTTTTTATAATAAAATGTTAAAATAATTGGTATTACGTGTATATTTCACTTTCTTCACTTCTTTCATAAATATCCAATAAAATGTTAATTTTCTATTGCAACTTTGATACTCTATACTCGAACTCTAGACAATTGTTATTCGTTGCTTTAATACTGGATGAAAAATGTATAGATTTCTATACAACCATTTGCCAATAATTTATTTTTGTTATTTCCTTTTACTTCCATGTTCGAAGAAATGGAAGTATTGTAATACCGTCAAAAAATCGTGTCCGAGATAAGAGCAGATTCTGATTGTACTAACTTCAAAACGTAAAGAAAAGTTAATTTCCGCATGGCGGCTGTGCGTGTGTGTGTCTGTGTGTCTGGATGTAGAATTTTCTTCCGTGTACGATAACTACTGTAGATATGCACCGATTTTAATTATTTTTGGAGAAAATGTTTGCCTCAGTGAGTACTCCAGACCTATTGATTTTGGTGCTAATCGGATTAGGGGTTTCCGAAATATTAAAAATTTTGTACCAATTATCGTCTGAAAAGTGATTAGTATCTCACCAATTTTGATAAGACTTGGTACATTTGTAGTTCAATCCAATCTAAGGGGCACTTAATTCATAAATGTACCAAAACAGCTACTTAAGGGGTGAAAATCACCCTCAAAATTTTAATTTTAAATACTAATAAATTCATGTTACCATGGAAACAAACGCAGTAAATTTCAAATGTCAGATAATAATTATTTTATAAAAATGTGTATTATACAACTGATATTTATAAATACAAAGGTGAGTTTTATATTAACAATTATCTATTGTAAAAGATATTATAGAACATGGAAGTCATGTATGGTTCTCCATACCGATATTTTAATCGTTTTCAAATTATCAAATCTTAAATAAAATATACCTTACACATTTTTTTATACTATTTATTACATTTCAATTTCAACGAAAATTTGTATTGAATTTCATTTTTTTCCACATTGACTCACACCAAAACACAAGTTTTGTGTGTAAAATCTACACAGAAGACTTTAACGTCAATTTGTTAATTTAAATTTCGCGCTGAAATATAGCAGTCACAGTGGTATTATGGTGGGGGTTGGGAAAGGACGTTCGTTAGAACTGTTAGAACATTGTATAACGGAACGGTCGTGTAGTGGATGGTCGTGTAGCAGAACGCTGAGTGTACTGTGCTTAGACCAAAAAAACAAAACACGGAATTTTTAAAACACTTCGTACTTAATAATTTATAAATAGTGTTTTGTTGCTTTGATCTAAACATAGTTTTATGCCCAGTATTATCAACCAATTTAAAGCTCCTTTAGCACTAAATGCTCCTTTAAAGTAAATTTGCTGTATTACAAACGTGATTTAAATCAATATTTAAACTTTCAATGAAAATGGACATAATATATGTTGTAAAGAAATACTGCAGATAATTTAAAATCTATTTAATTTAATGTATTATGCTTGGATCTGTTGATAATATGACAATTAGTTAAAGGAGCATTTAGTTAAAGTTGATAATACTGGGCGTTAGTCGTTTGTATTCTCTTTAGATGTATTTTAACACTATGATTTACTTTTCTACAAAATATTGTATATATAGGGTGGGCCATCTGTTTCTTATTCTTAAAGTTATTATTTCAGGCTGTAGAAGCGTTGCTGCATACATTTTATTCATCCTGTATATTTCTTAACATTAAAATAGACATCGTAAGTACATATTTTTATTATCTGTAGTTAATTATCACAAATTGAAGTTGAAATCACAGTTGAAAATAAAATTATAGTAAACATTATTACTATTTAGGTATAATATATTAATATTACGATGGACTTAATAATAATTAATATAAAATATTTTTTGGGTATACAATATATTTATAGTTCGAAAGCAATAACAGTCAACAATTTATATTAATCTTATTGGGTAGTTTTTCACCAAAACAACAATACAGAAATTCAAAAAAGACCAATATTCTAATTATTTGTGTTGGGCAAAATTTAGTTCAGTTGACGATCACACAATTACAATTACCCGGGAAAAAATTGTAGATCTGCAGAGATCTCCTCAGACCTCGACAATTCTGCATTTTGAAATAACATCATATTTTTTACTAGTTTTTGATCTGTGGAGACTAAAATGACCTACAAAGATCTAAAAGGATCTACAAAGATCTCTAAATATCGTTGTAGATCGTTATAGAGATTAAAACGTTGAAAAATCATTAATCTTCAACGTTACAGTGATCTTCAGAAATGTAGACCGTTGTAGATCTTTGCAAGTTTCCACAGATCAAAAACCAGTGAAATATGATGTCTCAAAATGCAGATCTATCGAGATCTAAGTAGATATCTGTTGATCTACAATTTTTCCCAGGTAATCACAACAATTCTACAATTTTATATTTCTAATTGCAATAACCTATGATTATAACTATAATGACAGGTATCAAACTACTTTTTGCAATCAAAAATACAAATTGGCAGTCGTAACCAACGATTCAATAGTAATTGTTCAATCGTCAATTGAACTGAATACCCAACACTGGTACTGGAGTAAATTAAGCAACTTTTTTTTAATATACACTACTGGAAAAAATTAAAGGAACACAAAAATTTCCTAATTTTTTTAGTGATTTTTGAAACGTTGTAACTCAGTCAAAAATAATCGTATGAAGATTTAAAAAAGATGATTTTGAAGCTTTAAGTTTCTAGTTTTGAAATATTTTGGCAATTTTTTTGCGGGTTACGGTTATTACGCAATCATAAGAAATAACACGAGACAAAAATTTTCAAAAAAAAATTTATTTTTGTTTGGGTCCATTTTTTGGGAAAATTTTTTCTCGGTTAAACCAATACATTGATCAGTTAGCTAGTTTATTTAGCTTTAATTTGCTTTTTTAAAATTTACTCTACATAGATTTATCGCTAAGATATCCGACTTTTTAAAAACCGTTTTTTTAGTGTTTTTAAAATTAATGTGGAGTATACAAAAAAATTTTTTTCTTAAAAAATCATGGTATGCCCTTGTAGATAATTTATTCGTGTTTTCAAAACTGCCCTTAGATTTACTGTGCGATTATTATTTGTTGAAATATCGATGATCAAAGACAAAATGATCCTTTTTCATTTTAAGTCAGATATCTCAGCGATAAATAGACGTAGAGTGAAATTTAAAAAAGCAAATTAAAGCTAAATAAACTAACTAACTGATCAATGCATTGGTTTAACCGAGAAAAAATTTTCCCAAAAAATGGACCCAAACAAAAATATATTTTTTTTTAATTTTTGTCTCGCGTTATTTCTTATGATTGCGTAGTAACCGTAACCCGCAAAAAAATTGCCAAAATATTTCAAAACTAGATACTTAAAGCTTCAAAATCATATTTTTTAAATCTTCATACGATTATTTTTGACTGAGTTACAACCTTTCAAAAATCACTAAAAAATTTAGGAAATTTTTGTGTTCCTTTAATTTTTTCCAGTAGTGTATTTCTATATTTTTTAAGCACGTTTATACCCATATCGAGCAGTGGCATAAACAAATTTTTAAGGGGCCAAATTTTTTATTCATGCAAAGGTAAACCATTGTTCAAAACATGCGAAACCCTAGAATTTTTACGTGGAATACTGGGGTTTTTTGATGTAGTGGTTTAGTTTCGATTTAAAATTTACAACTGATTTTATTGCTGCCATGTTTCTGTTCTTAAAAACTGTTGCTTTGGTGAGAATCCGCCTTTACATGACAAAATAATTTTATATTTCCCAACGACATATCTATATAAGCGCCTTGTTTGTAACAATATATTAAACAGATAAGGACACAATTATCTATGAGCGCTTAATAACAAGGAGCAGTAACTAGATATTATTTAGCTCATGCAATTTGTAATTTCGAAAGCCGTAATAAAAGCGTATAGTAAAAAGTTTTATATTTAATCGCTTCACATGACATTAAAAAATACGAGGACGTATTACATTTTTATAGATCAAAGGAAAATATTAAATTAATGCAAATGCAATAATGTTTGTAATAAGTAAAAAAGTTTTTACTTTATATGTACATGAAACAGGTATTTTTACCAACATAGAATAACATTGTTCCCTCAGGACACTTCTTTAAGTCCTTCTAGTCATGTATATTCATAAATATGTAATATAACTAGAGCAATAACTCAATGTTATGACTGTGTCAGTAGAGATAGCTTATACTCGAGTACCGCACTTCCTTGTCTAACGAGCCCTGATTGGCTGACAACAAGCATGAACCGATTCTCTGTACTAAAAACATTGAAATTGTGTGGTAACCATGGAAACAACTGAAACATGTTTAGGTTAGAGAATACTGGAAGCAAAGCGGTACGTCGAAAACTATCTTTTACAGCGTACACTCGCCCATTAGAGCTATCTCTAAAGTTATATTAATGTCCGGTATTATAAACGTCTTAGCAAATTTGCAAGCTTGCTAACACTCTCAAATGAGATACCAAACTTATATGACAGTTCTGTTGAAGTTTTTTGATGACTTTGACAGATTTCGCGTAAGCGTTGTATGTCAAAACCAACGGTATTAAAACAGTTGTGCTATTATGAAAATTATTTTATACGGTCAGAGTCGCCAACTGTGTTACAATACGTTGAAGTGTTACTGCTCTAAATTACATAACTAATCCATAGATACTATAACAAAATTAATAACCTGATGTATCGAGTGCTTGCAAATTTTCCTAGGTCGTTTATAATACCGGACATAAATCTCTATGTCTATATCTGCTAATATTATATAAAAAGCTATCATGGATGCCATGAGACTTTCTTATACGTAATCCGCAATACTGTATAGTGTGTGCAGTATACATGTTTCTAATTATTAAACAAATATTTCTAACTGACATAATAGATAGAAAATAATTAATGGGTCATAAATTGTAACACACCTGAATCTGAATTCGAACGTTTTCATGAATAACCGGTAACCATATTAGTTTGGGGGCCAAATGGCATATGACGTCATTAAATAATATCCCTCTATAACATTTTGTGTGGGTTAATTATGCCTAGTCTAATACTTTTTTCCTCTGCGAACATTTCTGTAATCGCGGATTTAATTCTCAGCGATGTTATATTGCCAGAGTTGTGACGACGGTTTCCACGCATCTGACTGGGAAATCGGAAAATATATTTTGTCCGACATTTTCATTAAGCAATCCTGAAAAAATTAGCTGATTATCAATACATTTTCAGAAGTCATTATTTTAACAAGGGTGGTAGACGCCCTTAAGTTTTCAAAAAATTTAGCGGACAATTTTTATAAATTTTCTATCATATGCACATGTGTTGAAAAAAATAGAAGGATCCGCGATTACAAAAATTTTCTCATAGGAAAAAAGTGATGACTAGGCATAATTAAGCCACAGAAGTTATAAAGGAATATTAGTTTACATTATAAAAACAAATAATAACTGATTTTTGCGCTCTAAAAATATTTTTCTACAACAAACTCAATTTTCAAAATGAAAATTCATACAGGTAACGTTTGATTTGAAAAAACCTGGTTTATTTGTGTTATATTTTTTGTAACAAATGAAAAGTAAACAACATAGCAAACTCATGGTTTTCTCATACACTCTCGTGATTTCTGTGTTCCTGGTATTTTATATTAAATATGTGGAAATATGCAAAGCAAAAGATTTCTTTTTATATATAGTGGATTTATATATAAGTGGATTTCCGCGAAATTATTTATTTATAAACGGTATTTTTGGAATGGTTGTCAATATTATTAGTTGTAAAATACAATTTATTCTGGTGAATAAGGGAATCTACAATTGATGTTGCTAAAGCTGCAAAGAAACGATAGTAAGGTAATATAACTAAATTAAAATTCAATTCTTGTCAAAAATCGAGACGAAACAGTTTTTTATTATTATTATGTATATGGACGGTGAAAACGTAAAAAGATTGCTTATTACCAGAATTTCTTGCTATTATAAAAAATGAAAATTTATTCAATTTTTTAGTCTCAACGGGCCATGATTAATTATTTTGACCAAATCTAAATTTTACTGTAATAGATCTGATTTTTCTCATCTGTTTTCTTTTTGAATCACTATATGCCCATTTTTGACCGAGTTATACTATTCTTTTCATCATAACTTGCCCAAAAATTGTTGTACAGTGTTAGAAAGTAAATTGAAGAAAAAATATATAATGATCCGTTGAGCATTTTATTTATTTATTTTATTTTTTTCCCTTAGCAAAAAAGGGAGTCAGCGAGCTTTTTTTATTAATGTTTTATTGTCAAATTAGTTTTTAGCGCCAAAAAATTTGTAAAAAATTAGCCCGAATAAGAATACTAGACTAACTGAGAATAAAAAAGTCTCGTCTAAACCTTACCTTAATAATACATCTGGTACGTGGCAAATAAAGCCTAAACGGTTTTTAATTGGAGTATGCCTTTTTCTATGGCCATAGGTAAGGTCAAAAGAAAGATTTTCAGATAGGAAGTCACTTTAAAATCCGTGTGGAACACTGTTATATCTGCTATTAAAGATGGCTCCCACCGTTTTTTTTTAAATTGGCATTATCTCAGCTCTTTGTCATCCGAATTCAATTTTATTTTTATTTCAAAGTTATTATTGAAAAGATTATTTTTTATAATTAATCCACTTATTTTTTGGTGATGCGGGGCACGGTGCGGAGAAAGCGCCTTTGATAAGTATAGAGTAACGTCAAGGTGTGTCTCTCTCTGGAGCATACGAAATCATATAGATGCGTCTCTCTCTTTTTTTCACACTTATAATTTTTAATTAAAAAACGCGGTTTTTAATCATTTTGAAAATGTACAGATACCTTTTAAATCAATAAATAATGTACGCTCAAAATTTAATCAAATTCTTTCCGTCACATCACTTTGATAAATCCTGTCATGTTTCGAAATTGTACAGTTCTCATAAGAATGCCATTTAATTTATTTATTTAATATACTTTGAAATTTTGCAAGAATTTTTTTAATTCTAAATGTTTTGTTATTTTCAAAGTTTCATCAAAATCTCTCTGTACATTTTCTATGGTGTCAACCTCCTTAAAATAACATAAATTCTATAATTTCTTTCTATTAAATTGTAACTTTACTAAAATCCGAAAACACGAAAATTCGTCTCCAACCTAAATTCGCCACCTCCGTGATTTTGAACCATGTAGAATGACTGATACGAACGTTTCCATTGTTGACACATCAATTCAGATATGTACGAGTATGTTATACTGCTGTGTCATACTTTAAAGCTTCGTGCAAACTAATTACAAGTTTATAAGCATAGGCCTTTACGGACTAATTAATTACTTCAAAGAACGAAACTTTATTTAAAAAAAATATTTTATTTTAGCACATACATTGTTATTAATACTGTTTCTACACCAAAATAAAATGACATACAAAGTATAATAAATAAGTAAATAAATATCATTTTTGCTCGCATAAACATAAATTAAATTTTGGTGCTTTTATCAAACGTGTAAAAGTTTTAATTAGCCTTACTCGTCACTGGATTCATATTGTATGTAAAAACGATTGTAGAATGGGAGGAAGATTCATATGTACATATGTGAATTTTGCGAACTTAATATTTGATGAGTCATTAAAAATTTTATTTTGTCGTATTATTTATTCCAGGTAAACTCGAGAACTACTGAACCGATTTTAATGCGGTTTTCACCAAAAGTAAGACCATTTTTCAGTGGGTGATTTTGGCTTTTAATATTTTATGAAAACTTTATGTTTAAAATTAAAAGATTAAAAAAACCTTTTACCAAGTTGTGTTTTGTTTCCATTTTCTTAGTTTAACTCGCAATTTCCAAAGAAGTTGTTAATTGAAATAGTATTATCTTGATATGAAATACTGATAGTCTCCAGGCAATGAAGGGATTGAAAAAGGACAAATTAGGAGTGCGATGAAATTTGGTACCAATGTAGTATTCATTATTGTATGTCTGTACACAAAAGTCCCCATCTATAGGCCTTGTGGAAAATTTGTTAGAGCCGTTTGTAGTTTTATTTTGTTATTCTCGAATAACTTCAAGACAAATAAAGATACAGAGGCGTGCCTTATATCAAAATTTTCAAAAATGTATACTTTTCAGCAATATTTCAAATTTTATTCCAATGTGTGCACCTAAATTGCTGAAAAGTTGCGATGAACCTGAAAATTAAGCGCGTTTAATCAAAAAATTATGTTTAAATGAATTTTTAAGCTCTTAAAACTGATAATAGAAAGAAATGTCCTGTACAAAAGTTGTGGAGAATAAAATTTTACATATTTTTATGTAAACTGCAATATTCAAAATGTGAATATTTATTAGATATTTCTTTTTTTAGGTAGTCGAAAAAAACAAAAATAATTTAAAAAATCATATAAATAGTATGCTATGAAAATTAGTATTACATTGAAAATAACACGATATTATAGAAAATTTATAAAAATAAAGGTAAATTGTAATTCCAATACTTCCATAAGACTTTAAGTAACATATTATGAGTACAATGTACTGAGGTTATGAAGTAAAAAAATGATACTGGGTACAATAAAAAGTTATACAACAATTAAGTTCGTAATAAAAGTGAAATTTTCAGATTTTCGAAAATAGTGGGGAACACCTTTAAGATTTAGAGAAAAATGAATAATGATAAAAAATAATCTTCTTAATAAGCACTCTAAAATAAATAAAAGAAAATTGAAATCGGATGGCGGGAGCTCAGCTAAAAGCTAATTTTATAACATCGATGGGGGTGATCTTTGATAGTCATTTTGACTACAAAAAGTGGCATACCTCAATCAAAAAGTGCAGCGTTTTGGCTTTATTAGCCACGTACTAGACGTACTATAAAAAACATAATAGCTATTGAATAAAGAATTCTATAACTTACGGTTTCAATAAACATAGGTAACACTGGGTCTATACGCTAGTAGAATATATAATTATGTATTTTCATATTTTGAAGTTTGTTGACTTAATAGACAAACTAATTATCTAATCACTCACGACCGTGATACGAGATGTTAGGGTTGCTTTGTGTTTATTAAACACAAACTTTAATTAGCTATTTTGATCGAAAATCAATGAAACTTATAATGCGAGCAATTGGTTGTGGCATAATTTATTAGGTGCTATTTTAACCCAGAACTAATATCGTATGCATAACACGATATTAGTTTCTTCTAAAAGAATGATATATGTTTCTTCTAAAAATCTAAGCATCGTATGCACCCGCCATTTTAAGTAATGTCATTACGTCGTAACTCACGACTGGTGCCGTACGTATGGCACCTTCAGGGACGTAGGTACGTGCGTGTTAAGGGTCGGCCGGCCCGCATGATACCAATTGATATTTTAAAGTGAAACTTTTATTACATCGTCTCAAACTTTTTCGTCTGTGTGTTGCAGTCGCGTGACGGTCGGCCGCGGAGTAGGGATAAATACGTCAGAGCAGCCGAGGCCAATATGGCGGCATAAGCCTACCGTGTAGTGTATAGACTATTACTCATTTGTGCCAGTGTTCCACGCTATTTTGTTTGTTTTTGTCAGTGTTTAATGTAAATGTTGTTATTTATTTGCTTTTGGTAAACAACGACACAGCTAGTGAGTCCAAAAAACTGATCAACGAGGAAAAAGCAAAGAATAGTGCAAAAATGAATGACGATGAATTAATTTTACGCCGTAAAAAACAGAACGCCGACAGAGCACGTGCTTATAGAAAAAGGAAAAAAGATCTTGGTGAGTAAACATAGTTTTTATATATAATTTATTAGAATTATTAGAACTTTTTGCTGGTGCATGTTGTTGTTTATGGATTTATTTCAATTTTTAGTGCTTGAATTTATTATTCCGAAAATTTTTAGTTAAATGTCTATAATGTGAAAAAAAGTTTCACTTTTACCGTGGTTTCATAAAACCACACAATCCTTTTTTTAATTGTTAATTTAGTTCATATTATAGAAGAAAAAACAAAAAAATTTGTTAAAAACTTTCATAATATTTATTTTTTCATAGTATTTTTAGGTACCTCAAAATATGAACTTTTCTTTTACTTCATTGGAATTTCTCGTAGAAGATAATTTAGTAAAATAATTATAAAAAAGCTAATTGATTACATAAATTGAGGTATACGATAAAAAGCAAAATCCCGAAAGGCAGAAATGTACAAAATGCAGACATGGACAAAAGGCCGACAAGGATAAAAGGTAGAATCCCGAATGGATAAAAAGGCAGACATCCAAAAGACAGACATGGATAAAAAGCAGACTCTTCTCAAAAACCGTACGTAGTTAAAGAAAAAAAAATTTGTAACATCATTGAAAATAAAAGAATATAATGGAAGTTAAAATTGACAATACGGAATGTATTTAAATTTTTCCTTGCAATAAGATTGTCGAAAATATTAAAGTGATATGAGTTATTCAGGTTTCAATGTAACCTAAAATAAGATTTTCATTATATTCCTGAAAAGTAATTCGCAAGCTTTGTGAAATATATTTCAGAACTAAAAAGAACATATTTCAAATAGGGAATTTTATGTTTAACAAAAATTGAAAACAATTTTTATATTAACTTTCTGCAAAAAGAAAAAAACAGTTTTTCTCATGGCAGTACTAGGTTTAAATTTTTAAATATGAACCCTCACTTTTCACTGCTTTTTTAAATTTTTTATAATTTTTTAAATACGTATCTTATTTTATTTTCTTCATGTTAAAAATGAATAAGTATTTGTTTTACATTAATACTGAAATGTTTATACAGAGTGTACAATAATTATCAGAACATCTCGAAAATCAGATAACATCAGATAAAAATTAATAAAAATTAAGGAATTTTAAGTTAAGTGGTTTCGTTTTTGAGTCTAGGCCTTTATTTGAGCCTTTTGCATTTTTACAAATAGTATTCTGTGTTTTTTTAGTGCAGAATCGTGATACGCAGATTTTAACCATCTTTGTGCCCAATTAGGCCTAATAAAAATAGTTTTTTTTTATTCGAATTTGAATCAGGATTTCTCTTTATTAATTTTAATTTAAGTTTGGATTTGAGCCCCAATTAAGGTCTTATAGAACCCAAGTAATTTTTTTTTACAGAAAAACTATTATTTTTGATGCAGAATTTCTGTTTAGTATAATTTTTCCAAAGTATTAACCTCCCGTTTTGATTATTTGCAGCTTTCTACTAATATACAGGGTGAGTCATATCAGGTGGAACAAACTTAAATCGTTGATTGAGAAAAATAATTCAAGCAAAAAAGTTCATATAAATATGTGTCCGGAAACTCTTCGTGAGGGAACTACAGACTCCCAAAGATTTTGACTAAAATTGGTTTTTATTTAATATCTGGAGAACCCATTGTGATACAGCAATGAAAATTAATACCTGGATTAGTAATAATACTTACGTGTTATCGATTTCCAATATCAAACAATGGTAATTTAGACTAGGGATGTATGGGGCCTGTGGGCCCTCTGATTTTTATCTAGTATTTTTTATTCTTCAGTTTTTTCTTATGTTTGGTATTTCTATAAGGTCATATGATACAAAATACACATAAATTTACATTGTTAAGTTGTCATAAGATCAACTGTTTACGAGAAATATGATGGGGAAGATAGTTTTGCAGAATTTAACTTAATACGGATGCTAAAAATTACACAAAATAAATTTATTTCTTGTTCTAGTACTAAAAATAAGAAAAATAGTTGATGTTAATATTCCTCTTAATATGACTCCTCATAGAATTATAGCCAGTTTTATTACTTTAATTCGTGCTTTATTAATTGACTAAAAAACGAAACTAAAAACTGTTATCTGTTGTTAAGGATGCATTTTTGTAGGTATATTTACATACACATTTATTCTTGTTTTTATTTTGTGTAAAATAATCTTATTTTGTGTAATTTTTAGCATCCGTATTAAGTTAAATTCTGCAAAACTATCTTCCCCAACATATTTCTCGTAAACGGTTGATCTTATGACAACTTAAATACTAGAAAAAAATCAGAGGGCCCACAGGCGCCATACATCCCTGGTCTAAATAACCATTGTTTGATATTGGAAATCGATAACACGTATTATTATTAATCAAGGTATTAATTTTCATTGCTGTATCACAACGGGTTCTCCAGATATTAAATAAAAACCAATTTTAGTCAAAATCTTTGGGGGTCTGTAGCTCCCCCACGAAGAGTTTCCGGACACATGTTTATATGAACTTTTTGCTTGAAATATTTTTCTCAATGAACGGTTTGAGTTTGTTCCACCTGATATGACTCACCCTGTATATGTAAAAAATTAAGCTGATTTTTCTTAAGGTCATTTACAGTTTATAGGTTGTGAAAAATGTCCAATTTATAAAAAAGCACACTGATATTTTTTGGTCGTTCAAAGTTCATAGGGGGTGGCACCACAGAATATTTATATTTGTAAGAAAATCGTGTACTCGGAAATAGTTGTATTCCTGTAAGAAAATAATTATTCTATGTTGGTAAAATAAATAAGTATTTTTAATTACATTATATTTCAAAAGTATTGTATTATTACTTGTAATTTAATAAACACATTTATATTCAAACTAAATAAATAAAAACTAAACAGTTATATTTATATATATTTATAAATTTAAAATAAAATATATGATAATAACAACAATATGTACAAAATTATATTTTACTATACATTTATAAAATATTCTACACACCGGAATGTAGTATTGTATAAATTTATAATTTATAAACGTTCCTTGGAAAGACTATACATTATACATACTAAAATGTAACATCAATACACCCACTCCTGTTTTTTTTCACGGTAAATACGTTCCAGATAATACCGTGCACATAAAACAAAAAATAAATATGAAATTCTAATAAGGTACTGCCACCAGTTTTTAACGCGTTCAGCGCTGAGTATGTTGTTTTTTTTTAGATTTGTGAGTTACTTTTTTGTAATTCTCATGAACTTATGTTACCTACTAATAAAACAACTTTATTAAATCAATTTAATTACCAAAGTCTGTAATTATAGTTTATTTTTTAAATTATAGTCTTTTATTTTGTTTATGTTTTTCTCCAGTAATGAACAAAGTAAAATCAGTGTAGAACACTTGCTAATGATTATAAAATGATTAGTACTACATATTACACAAAATTATAAAATAAAGAGTAAAATTTAATAAAATGTAAAGCATTTTCATAAGAAAACACACTTTTCCTTAAAGTGTGCCGAACCGCAGTAATTATAATCATTTTTCCACTGTTTTAAAACAAAATGATCAATTATTATCATCAATTTACGCTGTAAGACAGTTAAATGGTAGTAATAAAATATTAACAAATATTTCTAATTCAGTATAGGGGAGAGGGGGGCATAGTGGGGTAGCGAGACATAGCGGAAATCTCTCATACAAGTCGAATCAATTGTCATGTAAAAATTCAAATGGCTCATTTTGATTAGTCGTCAGTCGGTGCGTGACCTTCATAAGTGAGACACGCCATTTCGACAGCCGTTTATGCTATATAAACAAAAGTGTTAAAATCAGTGTTTTCGGTAAAAAAATACGTGAAATTAAACAGCAATTTTTTTTCGAACCTTATTATATATTGTGGTGGTTATTATTTCGTTTTGTAGCAGTGCTTTCTGGATTTCATAATTCAACATACAAGATAGTTTGTGTAAAAGATAAGTTGGCATCAGTTTGTGTTTTGTTGTAAAAGTAACAGTGGGGCATAGTGGGGTATCGTTTAAAAGGTACCCCGCTATGCCATTAATGCAACTAAAGTAACTTATTTAAAGACAAACAAATGTCTTTCTATTAATATTTTTTTCTTTTCAGTCAATTTAAATCAGACAAACAGAAAAAGAGAAAGTTTCTTAACAAGAAAGGTGCAGGAGAAGATGAAGAAGATGGCAAAGCTACTCATTTATGTGCAATGTATGTTGACGACTAAATTACTTTAAAATTTTAAAATGTTAATTTTATAGAATACATTTAATTAGTAACGTTGATTTTTTTTTGTATCTTATTACGATAAGCAGGTTTTCATTTGTACCAAAGTTTTGTTGTTCCTTTATTATTTTAATATTAAATAAAAATATATAAAAATAAATAAATATATAGATTGATATTCATGCCAAATGTTGTTCTAAAAGATTATATTGTTGATAATAAATACTATTACGTTTGGAAGCTATTTTTCTATTCGAATTTTTACTATCCTACAATGCCTCATTAGGTACCCCACTTTACCCCCGTATACGGGGCAAATCCCATTTTATATTTATGTATTCCCATATCGTAGAGTTCTTATCGTAATCGAAAAAGATATATCTATAGTCATTCTCAATGAGTTAAACTATGATATTGAGTTAAAACTTGTTATTTAATCATAATATTTTATCTTATAGGTATGCTTGAGTCTTAAGTACCCCACTATGCCCCCCTCTCCTCTATGTACATTTAATTTAAAAATGTTCAACACTGGGGTATTACCCAAGACTGGTGTCAGTACCTAACAGAGTTAAGAAAAAAAATAAGCCTTCAAGATAGCTCAAATGAATTGAATTTTTTGAGAAAAAATTAAGTTATAATAGTTTTGTCGTTTAAAAAACTCTATTATATGACAATATTAACGCGAGTTTCGGATGACCATGAATGTTTTTTTAATTTTCAACTTTATCCACATTTTCAATTTTTAAATCTTCACCGCCATTAATAAATATAATCATCTCGAGCAAAATACTGCCATTATAAGAAAGCCATGTCGAAATGTGTTGATGCGTTAGAAAAATACAGGGCAACATACAAACATATAAATGAACAGGTTAAACGCATAACCCGTCCAGTTTTTTCAAGGGTTTCAAGCCGAATTAAAATTGATTGATATATTAGAGAGCTGCAGGGTAACAAACAAACATATAAACGAACAGGTCAAACGCATAAACCCATCTAGTTTGTTATAAGGTTTTATAAGACACATAACCCCTTTAGTTCGGTCGAGAGTTTTAAATCGCATCGAAATCGATTGATGCATTATGCCGGTTTTCCACCAAAGAGACAGTTTTAAAAACAGTTCTGTTTTCAAAAAACAGAACAAAAAACTGTTTTGTTTTTTTTCAAATTGTTCTGTTTTTTATAAACAGACTGTTCCATCAAACTGTTCTGTTTTTTGTAAAAAGACTGTCCCAGTTGTTGCTAGTGTTTTGACAAAACATATCTTTCAATGACGATGATTTTATAATTAGTTTTGGTTTTGAAATCTATTTTTTTTTTGTCGTTGGGTATTGAGATAAGGAATTCGATGGTGTGCATAACTCAAAAATCTCAATTTTTAAGTTAGCTCCCTTTAGATCTAGGTGTGCGATATATACTACCATAGATTTATTGGACATAGAGATGAATAATTGATTTTTTAATTGTAAGTGATTTTTTTTGGGAGGTGTCATGACCCCCTTGACCCCCCTGGATCCGCGCTTGACTAAATACGAGGTAATTGAGTACAACTTTAACCAAACATACTTATTTAAGTGATAAATTCTGAAAAAAATCAAGTCAATTGTCGACAACAATTAACAACTGGAACTATATAGTTGAATACAAATGTCGCAGAGAACAAAATTACGTGTTGCAACCAACCCGACAAAAAAACTAGAACAAATATGTTTTCCTTTGATCTACCGACTCATGATGGGAAAGTGTTTTGTTTACTAAAACACTGTTTTCAGACAAAAATGTTTTAAGAACTGTTCAGTTTTTACAAAAGATTTGTGATTTTGTTCAGAAAAACAGTTTTTGTTTGTGTTTTTTGTTTTGTCTCTTTGGTGGAAAACCGGCATTAGAGAGCTATACAGGCTAACATACAAACAATTGTATGGGTTAGACGCACAACCCCTCCAGTTTGGTCGAGAGTTTCAAATTGCATTGAAATCGGTTGATGCACAAAATTTAGAGAGCTACAAGGTAACATACAAACATACAAATTAACAGATTAAACGAATAACCCCTTTAATTCGGTCGAGGGTTTCAAGATGCATCGAAATCGGTTGATGTACAAGATTTAGAGAGCTACAGGGCAACATATAAACGTACAAACGAACAAGCCAAACGCATAACCCCTTTAGTTCGGTCGAGGTCTTCAAGACACATCGAAATCGATTGATGCATTAGTGGGATCTCACACCGGAGCAATATAGCAATATAGCAACACAGCAACATAGCAATAAAGTAGCTACCAATCAGCAAGTAGCAATATAGCAATATCATATTACTTTGGTGTGAGACAATATGTCCGATTCAATTTATATTGACAGATAATATCGGATAATAATATCGGTAGTTATAAGTTGCTAGTTGCTATATTGCTATATTGTTATATTGCTCAATATACAAACATACGAACATATGTACGGGTTGAATGTATAATTTTCTTCTTTCGGCGGAAGGTTAAAAAGACAATAAAGAAACAATAGAAAAATAAATGAAAAAAGACTAAGGCTGCACACCGAGACAAGATTGTTTTAAATTTGGACGAGACGAGACTTACCTGACCCTCGTCTTATCTTGTCTCGTGTGCAGCTCTAAAAGAAACAAAAATTAATAATTTTGTCATGAACAGTTTTGGTTAAAAAGTAAATAATAAAATATCACTTTTGCCCATTTAACTTTCACAACGAATAAAAAAAATCTGTCATGAAATGAATTAATTCAGCGTTTCTCAACCTTTTAGTTTTTGCGACCCAATTTTCAATCACAATTTTCATCACGCCCCTCTCCCCCCACCCTCATACTATAATTTTCACTGAAAAATAGACCTCAGCTAAATATAAAAATTACTTTATATTGTCAATTTCTAATATTAAACCTTCTTTCGACAAACTTTGCTCTGCAAGACAGGTCCAAAGAAATCGCTAATAAATTATTAATCTTGTTTTTAATTTAATATTGATAAATACATAGTGCAGTACTGATACAATCCTATTTATAAGTGTATTATGTCAGTGTAAATGTAAACGTGTATTTTAGTTTTTATTTTTTATTCATATCAGAATGTATTTTAATGCTTTTCATTCAGTAAATTAAATAAATTATTTAATAATATTTTTTCTCGATATGCTCGCGCCCTCCATTCAGTTTTATCACGCCCCCCTAGGGGGGCGCCCCCCATAGGTTGAGAATCGCTGTATTAATTATAAAATATTTAAAAAGTCGATTTTTCGTGTAAAAACAGGACTGTGCATATTAACAATATACTTAGTTTTTACAATGTATTTAATGCTTTGGTTTTTATGGTCTCTATGCATTGTAGTAACCATTTATTTCTATTTAACACACACTAACTGTATGCAGTTCTGTGGGCAATACATACTTCGTTCTTTATGTATTTTATAGGCATAGGCGCCGACTTTTCACTGTACTCATGGGGGCAAGATTTTAATAACTAGGGTTGAATCTAGGACGGCACCGTATAAGGGGAGGTATCTTCCTTAAAAAATGATGCAATATTTAAACAGTTCATGAAATTTTTACTTTAAGAATTCTTCGTAAAATGTTATTTTTATTTGCATCTTAAAAAGGTACAAGTCAACAAATTTTTACTTTGGCAAAAAATTAAAAAATAAATTTATTTTTTAGGATTTTGTAAATTGTGTTATTGAAGTTTGTTGCTATCCGTTTGGATACTAAAAAATAAATAATTAACTTTAAAAAAAATTGTAGCTAAAACTCAAAAAGCTGCGATTAAAAAAATACTTATTCGTTAAGAAAACGTTTTTAATACACAATTACCCTAAATTCATCGTAGTATAACATGACTAAAAGTTCAATTAGCCAAAAATTAAAAAAAAGATAGGCACATAGAGCTTTAAAATGCTTTTTTTTTTATTTGTACGAAAATTTGTTTGTAATTTATACCAGCTCATGAAATAAAAACAACGTTTTTAAATAAACATCGTACAAAAAATCAAAAAAGTATTTTGAAACTGAAAATTCATGTTTTCAAATGCCATATTTCAAATTGGATAATTTTCTAGTATCCACTTTATGCACTTAAGCATAAATTTTAGTACTTTTTTATGCATAAGGAGAATATTTAATCGTTTTAAAATATAAAAAATCACAAAAATTACATTAAAAAAAAATATTTAGGCCAAGGGAAGGAGGTTCGTACCTCAAGTGCAAAGTATTTTTTTTTAGTGCAAAGTATTTATTTTTAGTGGAAAATATTTATTTTAAGTTCAATATATTTGTTAAATGTTGAATATATAATTAATTTTTCATGCAGTATATTTGTTATAAGTGAAAACGATTAAATAAAAAGTGTTTATTATTTTTACACTCAAAATTTTTTTGAAATTTTTTGACGCACCCTCGATTAACATATACACGAAAAAGGAATTTAAATATATAATCATAATCATCAAAGATATAATTATATGAATATTGCAACATTTTTAGAATAAATAAAAAAAGAATTTAATTTTGTTGTAGGAACCTGTTTTGTTTAATTTAATAAAGGTAAAAACCATCATCCCTCAGAGTCGGTGCCTATGTTTATAGGTACGTTATTAAACTATACCAGAACACGTTCTTCAACATTTACGTTCCTCATTTATTTTCAAATTTTATACAACACTAGGTAATATTTTCATTAAGTTCTCCCATAAACTTAACCAAATCCGATGAACTGTATTCAGTTTCATCCATATCCTGCAAACTAGAGTTACTGATAGTATTTCCACTTTCTAAACTTTCTTGTCCCGCATAATGTTTTAAATCTTTATCACTAGCGTCCTCAGTAAAAGTTGACGAAGACGGTTTAAACATCAGTCCAAGTTTTTGCGCAATTGTTCCAAAGCTTACCGGGTGTAAATGAGGTTTCTGCCTGTGACGTCCGTTTGACTTTTTTTTCACCACGACATGACTGATAGGGATTCCAAATGATGTCGATCTTTTTAAATTTGTGTCGTTCTCGTTACCGCCGAATTTGCTGATTGTTGTCATTACAGTTCCGTGACTTGATGCGTCTGAAGCAAGGCGGGAACGAAACCCACGGTATTGTCTTATTTTGTTTTCTCTCGTGAGACCTGGAACAAAAGAAAATGTTTAAAGGTGCATTGATTTTATAATTTTTATGTACAACGCTGGTTGACTAAATACCAGAAGGGTATAGTACGGGGATCTCGTAGACTATAATATCCGGCCTACACGAGGCTAATTTTTCAAGCTAGGTTAGCAAGCAAGCATCTTAAGCCAGGATATTTTAATAGAACGCCATCATATTAAACTATTTTGGCTTGAGATGCTAGATCAGTGTTTTCCAACGTGGGGCCCATGCCCCACAGGGGGGCAACTCGATTTTTAAGGGGGAAATTCAAAAATGGACTCATCCAGATTTTAAGTTAACCGTATCACAAATCGGGGAGACTTGAGACTAAAGTTAACTAAATTGGAACCTGACATAAAATCTCTATACAGCAAAAATCTAGCGCAAGGATATCACTAAATTTAAATAATAAATAATTACTAATAATTAAAATAATATAGAAAAATCTTTCATTAAAATTATTTTGTACTTGAATTTCAGTTCAACATTATATGTTTTGAAAATTTACTTATTGTGTATGCTCAATAATTTCCTAGTGATTTCTTCCTAAAGCCTATGATTCAAGTTTCTTTAGTGAACATTTCAATTTTTGAATATTAAAATTTATGTATATGTTGGGGGGGGGGGGGGGGGGTTAGTAAGAATTTTAGAAAGGCTTAGGTGGGGCATTGGGGTGGTCCTTATTTATAGGTGATGGAATTTTTTTTGGATATTTTAAACTCCGTACCCCCCAAATTTGTTCCTTATCATGAGACTTAAATTTCTGTTAAATTTGGTCATGATCAACCAACCCCTTCCCGTGCCGACTTAGGGTTGAAAAAAGTCCAAATAGGGTAGATTTATTGTTTTTGCGTTTAATTACAAAAATTAAGAAATTAGCATAAATATGTATATAACATTTATTGTAGAGCATAAAATTGTCTATAAAAAAGGTTCTTATAGTATGTCACGAATATCTATTATTTTCCATGAAAAATAATAAATTTTATTTGAAAAAAATTATTTGTTGACGGTAACGTAAATATATTATATGAATGGTAGTCCAGTAAAGGAAGCATTTTGACAAGAACTTTTAAGGAACAAGCAATGTTATTGTTGATTATTATAGATTTTGGTGCGGAGAATTCGAAAAAAATAACCTGGACTAGAAAAAAGTGATGCAACACCCATAATAAAACGGGCAAGTGCGTGTTGGGCACGCACATGATAGGGTTCCGTAGTCATTCTCACTATGATTTATAAAAATTATTTTTCAAAATTTTCGTGACTGAAGGGTTAAAATCAAAAAGTTATTTCACTTTTATTATTGCATTTTAGGAGACCTATCAAATGACACCCCACTCAATGGGGTAAATGAAAAAAATGTGAGTTCACTTTTCAATCTATGAAAAGTGGGTCCAAAATATTTTAGACAATGTTCGTTATAATTTTCAGTGAAAGTACTAATTAAAAGCTACATTCTGAATTTTTTTCAGATTTTTTGAATCGATAGTTTAGAAAATAGAGGGGGGGGGGACGCTCTGACAGCGACATTAAAAAGCAAATATATCGCGACTGAAGGGTTAAAATCAAAAAGTTATTTGACGTTATTTATTGCATTTTACGAGACCTATTAAATGACACCCCACTCAAAAGGGTAAGTGGGGAAAAATATGTAAGTTCAATTTTCAGTCTATGAAAGGGGGGTCCAAAATATTTTTGAAAATGTTCGTTATAATTTTCAGTGAAAGTACTAATTAAAAGCTACATTCTGAATTTTTTTCAGATTTTTTGAATCGATAGTTTAAAAAATAGAGGGGGGGGGACGCTCTGACAGCGACATTAAAAAGCAAATATATCGCGACTGAAGGGTTAAAATCAAAAAGTTATTTGACGTTTTTTATTGCATTTTACGAGACCTATTAAATGACACCCCACTCAATAGGGTAAGTGGGGAAAAAAATGAAAGTTCAATTTTCAGTCTATGAAAGGGGGGTCCAAAATATTTTTGACAATGTTCGTTATAATTTTCAGTGAAAGTACTAATTAAAATCTACGTTCTGAAATTTTTTCAGATTTTTTAAATTGATAGTTTAGAAAATAGAGGGGGGGGGGGACGCTTTTTTAATGACTTTGGAGAAAAAATACATCGTGATCGAAGGGTTAAAATTAAAAATTTCTGTTACATTTTTTGTTGCATTTTAGGAGACCTTTCTAACGACACCCCACTCAATGGTGTAGGTGAATTTTTTTTTTGAAAACACTTTTCATTTTATGAAAGGGGGGTCTAAAAAATTTTTATTTTCAAAAATCTTATCATTTCTGTTTTTGGGTCATCAATCTACGGCCGTGTACCAAATTTCATCTTATTATCTCAAAATTTTTCAGGACGGACGGACGGACATGGAGAAACTATAAGGGTTCCTAGTTTTCTACGGAACCCTAAAAATGGGGTTGAAGGGTGAAATCCCATTTCCATGTGTATTTTCAATTTATTTCAAAATCTAAAGCGACAATACGGTATTTTTATGGTTAAAATTTGTTGGTGATACTGACATGAATCGATTGAGACTAAATGTACTGAATTTGACTCAAAATTACCCCTTCTATAATGTTTAAAAATTAATAAATTCCGTAAAAATCATCTACCGGGTTTAAAAAAATCTATAAACCTTCCCGAAGCCTAAACAAATATATGGTGTGAATTTGGCTTCGATACGTCCAGTGGTTTAGGCCTGATGATCATAGGTACATACATTTGCACCAAGAGTTTTATATATTAAGATTTTAAAAACCCAATTGAATAAAGTTATAAATTTTGAAACAGAGTTATGTGTTATCGATTTCTAGTATCAACCAATTATTATTTAAAACAAAGGTTTATGGGAGCAGTTATTTTTACGACAATTGAGGGCGTAACAACCTTATAAAAAGAAGAATATCAGATGTAATACAATCAAGCCATCATTATTTTTTTACATGATTTTTATAATAAAAGCTCAATAAATGAATAAAATTAAGGTATTGCGTATTGTTAAAATTATGAAAACGTGGAAAAAATAACCTCAAGCAATCATTAATTTTAACATAACCTTTGTATTATTCCAAATAATGTGGGTCACGATAGCTTGTGGTGCTAAAAAGTTTACCATAAACAATGGTTTTTGTCAAACCTTGATTACGTTTTATTTTGAACATTTTGTGTTATGCATTAATTGTAAACATTAAATATGTACATATAATAATATCTAAAAATAAAATATATGTATAAATTCAGTGTACTTTTGCATATTATAAATTTTGAAACCAAAAATGTTTTCAATTTCGTTGGGTAAACAATTGTACAATTTAGGAGAGAGCAATATCACGTTCCTTGTTTTGGGTTGCACGAAGTTTATAATTTGTCGGAGATTAATACAAAAATATTTAAATTCTGTTTTAAGCATAAAATATTTTAACCGTAAAATAATGTATTAAACTGAAATATAATATACCGAGTGTATATGTTACTGTAAAAGCCCGAACTGAGGTAAAACCTAGGTTTTACCAACTGTTAATAGCCCAAGAGACGGGGCATCCTTTTCTGCAGGGATCTGTTTTTTTAATGAAAGTTAATTTAAATGAATGATTGATAACAGTATAGTACATTGCTCATTGGTTGCCTATCAAAATTTGGCCGCAATTACCATTAATTAATTAAATTGTAATTCATTTTTTGGAGTAAATTGCAGCAATATGTTTTTTTAATGAAACCAACGTCATTTGAAAGAAAATGATGTAAAAAATAAAGAAATTAATGGTTGCCCGCTCTCAATCAGCCGCATCTACAAGGTAGCCAGGTGTAAACAGGTATATTAATGTTGATAATTTGCACCTACTTGTTTTTTTTTAAAATGATATACTAAATTGTAGATTAATTTTTGCTTAACACGATAGTATATGGGTGCCTGTAAAAAAATCGCCGCAAATAGTGGTTGACTGTATTTGAATGAATCACTTTTGTTTTAAATGACAGTGAGCGAGAGAGGAGGAATGCGTGCGCTGCTCCGTGTTGTAGACAAGGATACTACACACCAGGGACCTGAACCTGAACCCGAACCCGAACCTGAAACCCGAAAAAACCCGTATTTTTCATGAACCCGAACCCGAACCGAACCGTTATATTTCAATGTCAATGAACCTGAATCTGAACCCGAACCTTTAAATGAATATCCGGTAACCATATATTTTTTAAAGGTTCAAGAATTTTTTTTAGTATTTTACTAATTTTTCTTCATTGATTTTAAAATGTATAAACTGGTAATCCGTTTGAATTTCGCGGTATAATGTAATGTGACTTATGCACCAAGGTCACTATCGTCACTACAATGATAATAAAAGTTACTACTAACAGGCACAGTTTAACCACCGTAGCTCACGGATACTCCCTTTGCCCCTTTCAATCTTGCAAATGTTAATCATGACAAATTAGGTACTCAGAAAATTGTCGAATTAATATTTTTTATTAAAATTGTATGAAAATTCAATGGTTAACCACAATATCGAAGATACAAGAATGAAATAGATTCAAAAAATTGTTCTCCGATTTAAAAATTTTAACTTGATCTTTCCGTTTCAGGTCCGTTTTTGTTTCGTGTTTGTCTCCTGAATCCTTGTCACACATAACTCATGAACCACTGAACCGATATTAATGAAACTTGGTTGGGTCTGGCTTGAAAACGACCCCATTTCAAAATTATTAAAATCTAGTGTAAAAGGGAGGGGGGACAACAGTATTGGTAGTTTATTTACTTATATTCCATTTGTTACAAATTCCTTACTATAAAAATTTCATGGTGATGACGTCACAGTATAGAATAAATGAACTGCGAACTGTCAACCAGACCTTGTATTATTGGATCATGTCTGATCATGATAATTAACTACTTTTGATGAGTTTAGCACGAGGAAGCACTGTGCATTTATTTAGCATATATTTTTTTTATTTGAACCCGAACCCGAACCTGAACCTAAAAAAATAACGGTTTTTGAACCCAAAAAATTTGCAACGTGCTGAACCTGAAACTGAACCCGAACCGAAATTTATTGTTAAACCCGAACCCGAACCCGAACCATAAATAAATTCCGGTTCAAGTCCCTGCTACACACTACACATGTTACTTGCTATACGCATAGTTTTATTTATTTCATTGTTGTAAAAGTATATATAGACGCAAATACCTAAACTTACATTTTTCAACTATTTTGCTTTTTTTATTATTAATGTGTAAAAATGAAAACGTGTTTTTTGTGCCACACTAGCATCATTGAATAAAAAAAATTATATATTATTTATATAATCAATTAAGGCAATAAAATATGTATTTCATAATAATTACATTATTATATATATTGTTATATATTATATAATTATTATATATATTGTTTTCGATTTTTTACCGTTTTTTCGAAATTTCAACCCCTTGTAACTTCTAAACTAGGGGTGATAAAAATAAAATAAAAATTGTTTGACATATAAATTAGGTCCAAGGAAGTTGTAGAAAAAGTATAGCCAAATCAGAAAACATGAGGTCAAAAACTGTCCCGCTTGACGTGGAATGGCTCATATTTGATATTATCATACTAACTAACTAAGTAACTAACAAGGGAAGTTAAATAAAAGCTTGTAAAAATACATATAAATATTATGTACACAACAAGAAAAAAATATTTTTAATATAATGTTTAACTTACATTTTGTTTTTGACAATAATTCACAAATTCTTCTTTATATTTTTGCTTCAGAACAGTAAACTTTTTGTAACACTGCAAATGATAACCGTGTGCTTGAACTGTATCATTATTTAAGGTTATGTTACTGTATTTAAAATTCTTTTTTCGACGAAACAGTAATATAAGTTTACACTTTTGGATAGATTCATTATTAAATTCAATTAATTTCCCACTAGTGTGGCACAAAAAACACGTTTTCATTTTTACACATTAATAATAAAAAAAGCAAAATAGTTGAAAAATGTAAGTTTAGGTATTTGCGTCTATATATACTTTTACAACAATGAAATAAATAAAACTATGCGTATAGCAAGTAACATGTGTAGTGTCTAGTATCCTTGTCTACAACACGGAGCAGCGCACGCATTCCTCCTCTCTCGCTCACTGTCATTTAAAACAAAAGTGATTCATTCAAATACAGTCAACCACTATTTGCGGCCATTTTTTTACAGGCACCCATATACTATCGTGTTAAGCAAAAATTAATCTACAATTTAGTATATCATTTTAAAAAAAAACAAGTAGGTGCAAATTATCAACATTAATATACCTGTTTACACCTGGCTACCTTGTAGATGCGGCTGATTGAGAGCGGGCAACCATTAATTTCTTTATTTTTTACATCATTTTCTTTCAAATGGCGTTGGTTTCATTAAAAAAAACATATTGCTGCAATTTACTCCAAAAAATGAATTACAATTTAATTAATTAATGGTAATTGCGGCCAAATTTTGATAGGCAACCAATGAGCAATGTACTATACTGTTATCAATCATTCATTTAAATTAACTTTCATTAAAAAAACAGATCCCTGCAGAAAAGGATGCCCCGTCTCTTGGGCTATAATGGTAAAAGTCCGAACTGGTCTGTGATTATCGTTTATTTCGGACTTTTACCATCATACACTCGGTAAAACCTAGGTTTTACCAAGAGACACGGTAAATGTTGAAAAATAGAGTAGGTATCAAAAATATGTTAAACAAATATATAGAAAATAACAAATATTAAATTTTGTTAACAAAATATTGGGGCGAATGGGGATTATTCTAGTATAAAATACGAAAACTCAATCTCCGCCTTTGTTAGGTTATAACCAAACCAGAGATTGAATCCCCGTTTTTTTATACTAGATTAATCTTCTTTCGCCCCAATAGATTGCCCTAACCAAGGCGGAGATTGAATCCCCGTATTTTATACTAGATTAATCCCCATTCGCTCCAATATTTTGTTAGCAAAATTTAATATTTGTGATTTTCTATATATTTTTTTAACATATTTTTGATACCTAGGTACTCTATTTTCCGACATTTACCATGTCTCTTGGTAAAACCTAGGTTTTACTGAGTGTATGATGGTAAAAGTTCGAAATTCGGACTTTTACCATTAACAGTTGGTAAAACCTAGGTTTTACCTCAGTTCGGGCTTTTACAGTAACATATACACAAAGTGGAAGCGCTTATGTGCTCAATTTTCCATCTGTCCGTCCGTCGATCTGTCTTCCACCACGACATCTCGGTCCCCTGACCACCTAGAGACCTCGGGTTTTTGCTAAATGGTAGGTATGTGGTTTTAATTTAGCCCTCTTTAGGAATTTTTCCGGTCATGACACCCCCTCCCTAAATTTTTTTCATCTACCTCGTTGAACTCTGGATTGATTCACGAATCGACTAGCAAGGGTATTTTTTGAATTATGCTAAATGGGTTACGCGGCAAAACACCCCCATGTGGGTTTTGATAAAAAATTTTTAAGATTTTCTAGTGGATTATTTCCAAAATAAGGAATTTGCAGAAAAAAAAGTTTCATGGTTTCGAGTGCGCTAAATATTGACATGATCTTCAAAAGGTCAACTTGATGGGTTTTCAGGTTCAACCTTGCTTTTTCAAATCAGAACCTATATTACTTTCTTATACCAATGTATATGAAATATACATTGGTATAAGTAAGTATAGTAAACGCGATTTTTTTCGAAATCCGGTTTTTGATGGAATTATCAATTTTGACCTTCCCTGAATCCATTCTGACTATTTTCGCCATGATGTCTGTGTGTCGGTCTGTCGGTCTGTCTGTAGACGCTGTAACTCAAATACGACAAATCGTAGAAAGGTGGAATTTTGTACTTAAGATTGATTTTTGCCTGGGAAAAAAACAAATTTAATTTTTTTTTTTTTTTTACTAAGTATTCGATTTTAAGTACATTTCAAATCGTTCATAACAGAGAAGAAATATCTGCCATGAGTGTCATGGGACTTTCTTATACATAATATTGAGAATAAACACTGTACACTCTATTTTATTTAGTTTGCAGTGGTCGCCGGGTGACATGACGGTATGAGTCGTGATCCGTACGGTCAAATCACCAGACAACCAGTATAGATTATTTTAAATAATGATTTTTTAAAAATTATTTCTGGCTAAATCATAAGTGTTGGAAAAAAATGTATGGGGAATTAATTATAGATAATAACATACTCGACATTTTTTATCTAAAACATTTTTGTCTTATTTCAAAAAATTCAAAAAATTACAAGAGTAACCATCCGTTTCCGGTTTAGTGATCATTTTAAAAATAAGGTGGTTGTCTTCCCAGATGACTATTTTCGCCATGATGTCTGTGTGTCTGTCGGTCTGTCTGTAGACGCTGTAACTCAAATACGACAAATCGTAGAAAGGTGGAATTTTATACTTAAGATTGATTTTTGCCTGGGAAGAAAACCTCCTATTTTTGAAAACGATCATTCAACCGGAAACGGATGTTTACCTACATCGATTTTTGAATTTTTCGAATTACACTGAAACAGTGCGAATTAGAGAAAAATGGCCAAGTTGAAAATTGTAGGTAATATTATTATCTATAATTTTATCACGTACACTGTTTACTGTCATTATTATGTATAAGAAAGTCCTGTGGCACACGGCAGATTATTTTTGTTACAGATTCATATTTTACGGAAAAGAATAAACAACTTCTGTCTGAAAATGTCAATTTTTTATGATATGGACCAAACCAAACTGAACGTTCAATAATTTTTTACTCGATAATTATAATTTTTTAAGAAAAATCACAAAATTAAAAGAACAAATGATATAAGATCAAATTCCACAGGTTTTGTTATACATTTTGACATGATACATGCCAAGGTACATAAAAAAAATACTTTTTGCAAGGCTTTAGCTCTTTAGCCCCCCCCCCCCCCCGTGATTTTTTTCCAATATTTTTTAACATCTATATATGGAGAGCATCATTTTCCATTTTGTATTGATAAAAGGACAAACGACAAAGTGAGATTAATATGGTTTCTTCGGAACCCTAAATTAAATTGTAATATTTTTTAATATTGATTCAAAAACAGAGTCGTCACAAAATAAAGAGATACAGTATGCGTATGCGTACATTAACGACGCCTGTATAACGACGAGCCAAACACATGACCTTCCCTCATCCCCACAAGAATTCACAACCCCGATTTGCCCGCGAGATAGCTTCTCAGGCGTCAAATTTCAAAATGTACCGCGCTTGAAAAATGATGTAAAATAACAATGCTCGCCGCAAAGTCGACATACTGAAAGTAAAGTAAATTAATTTTTAGTGCAATTTTTAAAATATTTTGTTTATTGTACGTTTCAAAAGGGTTCTCGATAATAAATCGATATTGTACGAAAATACAAAGTTAAGTTAGGCTTTGGTCTTTAAAAATTTTTGGTTAATAACTTTTATTAGGCCTCGCGTTTGAAATTTAACTATTTTTTTCTCAACCGGATAAACAAATAGAATTTTGCAAAAACTATTTGACCTACAGCACCCATCTTTCGCTCACTTTTGAAACATATTAAAACTCACATCTTTTAGGTATTTTCGTTGAATTTTAATAAATAATAAAAAAATTTTAAACAATTTAAAAAAGTAAATTTTCCACGTTTTTAAGCGGTTTTTTGCAATAACTTTTGAACCAATTATCGGATTTTAATCTATCGTGCGCCAATTTATAGATCTATTGATTACGCATATTTCGTCTGTGCTTCACTTTTCTCTACAACCCATAATATTCCCGCTATATCGAAAAAAACGATTTTCCGACCAAATTATTTAAAAATAAACAATGTTTCAATGAAAAAAAATTTACTCATTCGATGAAAAATAACTTCTTTCACCTTCCCAACAAGTTCCATCAATAATATAAAGAGCTCTAATTTACTTTTTTTGAGTATTATTACAGCTATAATAACGCGAGTACTCGACGGCATAGTGGTGATAGCTCCTATCGATGTCGTTAAACTAAGCGATTGAATTATTATACCGTCGTTAAACCGAGCGGCGAGTGTAGGTCAAACATGTGTGTTAAAGTAGTGTAGAGTAGGCGTAGAGTCAGGCCCGGATTTACCATGCAGGCAATGTAGGCACGTGCCTATAGCGGCAAAAATTTAGGGGCGGCATATTTTGGAAAAAAAACCTAAAAAATGAAATTTGACAACGAAAAAAAAAAAAAAAAAAAAAAAAAAGGTAATTCATGTGAAAAATTGAAAAATATGCACTTTTTTTATTTTTATTCAATGAAAAGGGCGGCAATTTTCGTAACTGCCTACGGGCGGCAAATTTGTAAATCCGGCCCTGCGTAGAGTTATATTTCTACCTTCAAATTTTACACATAGTGGGCTCTCACCTCTCACACCGGAGCAATATAGCAATATAGCGATACAGCAATAAAGTAACTAGCGACTAGCAACCAGCAATATTATTTTGGCTGCTCTCACACCAAAGCAATATACCATAATCTCAATAGTCAATTGTTTTTCACAAATCATCTGTAATATTGCTAGTTTCTAGTTGTTAGTTACTTTATTGCTGTATCGCTATATTGCTATATTGCTCCGGTGTGAGAGCCCACTTAGATGAGTTTTTTTGTACAAAATGAAGTTTAAAGATATAAAAACAATATTTTAATACATAAAACAAATATTTACAAATTAATTGGTGCCGAATAACTAAATTTGAAGCAATTTTTTTTAATTGTTACTTATTATTTCAAATTATCTAAATAAAAACAACAATGAAAAGTTGTAATGATAGTTTGACAGTTTGAAATTTATTGTATTATTAAGTGACATTACATACGAAATATTGTTAAGATATAATATACTTTCGAGGTGGGCATTAAATAAAAAAGATAATTATACCTGATTCTTTCATTTCACATCCAATTGCACTTTTTTGTGACTTCTTTTTTGCTGTGGTCTTGGCGAATATAATCATAAATACACGGGTACATTTTCACAAGTTGTACAAACTTTATATTGTCGGCAAGATCATCAAATTCACCATTATTTCAAATATTAATCTATTTAATTATTGATTGTTTCCAGTTATTAGCTAGAAAAACTATACGAATCTACAGAATAACGATTCACATCATGTGTCAAATGGAAATATTGCTATATTCAAGCGATAAATATCGGTTTTCAACATGCAAGTTGTATCGTTGTCAATACGTATCGCCAAAATACGGCGATAATGTAATATAGCGATATCGTATTGCTTTGGTGTGAGACAATATGTCTGATTCAATGTATATTGGCCGATAGCAATAATATCGCTAGTTATATATTGCTAGTTGATATATTGCTATATTACAATATTGCTCCGGTGTGAGAGCCCACTCGGTAATACAGAATGCGAAGTCCATGTATCTATGCCTATATGATTTTAACGTTACTAAAGGTATATGTTTGTTTTTACACTGCAGGCAAACGGTTGCAATATCAACTAAAGATAACTAATGAATTTGTAGAGGTTAAAATTATCTTTAAAACCAATATTGTTATTTTAATCTGCGGTTAACAGTTTATGAAAACAATGAACTAAAATTATAAGTGCTTCCTGATATAATGTCAAATAAAAGATTATTTAGACCAGGGATGTATAGGGCTGATGGTCCCACCGGTTTTTTCCTTGTATTTTTATGTTCTTAATTTTTTCATTCTATATTTGACAATTTTATAAGGTCATATACCACAAAATACAAAAAAAAATACTTTGTTGATTTGGTATAAAATCAACCGTTTACGAGAAATACGATGGTAAAGATAGTATTGCAGAATATAACTTATTAATACGGATGCTTCAAATTACACAAAATAAATGTATATTCTTGTTCTAGGATTGAAAGTAACAAGAAAAAAAAATGTTTATTTATCTTAATATATATAAATTACGTGTCACATGTTTGTCCGCGATGGACTCCTAAACTACTTAACCGATTTTAATCTTTGTATACCGTGTGCAGTTTGATCCAACTTGAAAGATAGGATAGCTTACATCTCAATTTATGATCGCAATATTCTACTTAACCGATTTTAATCAAATTTGTACACCGTGTGCAGTTTGATCCAACTTGAAAGATAGGATATAGGATTATAATATTAAAATCTTAAATATCTCGGCTCCTATGTAAGATAGGTTGTTGTTTTTTTCCTTCCAACCCCCACCCCCAAGGTATTTTTCCCGCCAGATCAAATAAATTTTATTAAAACTCTTCATATGTGAAAGGGGGTGAAATATATAAATTTTCTTTTGTTTTGGTTCACATTCATTGTACAAAATCGTAAATATCTCGGTTCCTATGGGAGATAGGGGGTTCTTTTCCCCCCTAAAAGCCCCCACTTCCGTAGTATTTTTCCCGCCAGATCGAATGAAAATAATTACAGCCCTTCATATGTGTCAGGGGGTGAAATATTTTAAAAAAATTCCCATACAAAAATTTCAATTTTTTAAGGGATGAATTTTTGGGATTCGAAGTAGCCTATGTCCTTTCTCAGGATGTAAGCTATCTCCCTACCAAATTTCATCAAGATCGGTTCAGCGGTTTAGCCGTGAAAAGGTAACAAACAGACAGACATACAGATACACTTTCGCATTTATAATATTAGTATGGATTATTTGACGGTCTCAATTATCTGTTAGCTCCAAACGATTCTAACAGATGGTGACATCTGTTGACTGGATTGAGTAAGTATTCAATAGATGGCGCTATGTCAAACTTCCAAACGTTTCATATAACCTACAATTAAAATATAGGTTAACCACAGCAACGCGTGGCCGGGTCAGCTAGTTTATTATAAATATTCATCTTAATATGACTCTCATAGACCTATTAGTGTAATATGTACTTTATTAATTTAACTAAAAATTATATTTTTTGTAGAGCAATATGGCAACAATGCTAAGTAATGTGTTACTAGTCCTATATCTTTCATTGTTTAAGGTTTTCCAGTGACAACGATCTAAGCATAAGCAGCACTCCTTTTTTTAGATTTCTCAGAGACCTACCCCTACAACACCATTTATTTTGTTTTCGAATAAGGCTAAAATAACCGTAGGAGGCGAATATCCTACTTATACAGGGTGGGGCATTTAAAGTGAAAAAAATGTTCAAGTCAAAAAATGTATGGTTGTGAGGGGGTAATCGAATAGTAATATTTATTTATTATTTTAGTGTGGCCTTCAAGGATATTTGAAGGTCAACATCATTTTTTAAATAGGAACCTATAGTTTTTATTTAATAATCTTATTCTACGTGAACAAACACGAATATTTCATTGAAAATTTTTTTTTGGACAACCTAAGATTTCCAAGATATCTAACAAAATAAATTCGAGATTTTGGACTTTCAAGAATTTTTTACTGAGAATCCATAAATTTTAGAAAAAAAGTAAAAATAAAAAAACTGTTTATTTTGGTCTAATAAATCTTGGAAAATTGTTTTAAAAATATTAAAGCTATTTCTATTTATTTTATTTCAGCAAAAAAAAATACGAAATGTTAAAAAAGTTCTAGAAAAATTCTCCAAGTTTTATTAGAACGAAATAAACATTTTTTTTATTTTTACTTTTTTTCTAAAGTTTATGGATTCTGAGTAAAAAATTCTTGAAAGTCCAAAATCTCGAATTTATTTTGTTAGATATCTTGAAAATCTTAGGTTTCCCAAAAAAAAATTTTCAATGAAATATTCGTATTTGTTCACGTAGAATAAGATTATTAAATAAAAACTATAGGTTCCTATTTAAAAAATGATGTTGACCTTAAAATATCCTTGAAGGCCACACTAATAAAATAATAAATAAATATTACTATATTTATATTAAATATTACTATTCGATTACCCCCTCACAACCATACATTTTTTGACTTGAACATTTTTTTCAAATATGCGGTAGCTCTGAGATAAAAATTTGTAACACTTTAAATGCCCCAGCCTGTATATGGATTTAATAAATAAATATCTTGAAATTCATAAATTTATTTTTCAACTTTACCTTACTAAAAACAAATATTTCCTGAGACTACCCAACATTTTCATAAAATATATAAAAGTCTTATTTACCAACTTCTTATTCCTAAAAAAATAAAAATCTGAGAACACAAACATCCGTTTTCTATTTATCTATCAAAAATAAACTTTTTTATATTCTACATAGAAACTTTAGCTCTATAAAAATTTACAAGTTTTATCACCTTAACAGCCAGACTTACTCCATGAAAACTGGTTGTATTTAAATCTAGGTATGCGTATTAACATGAAAATCTGAGTTTATGAGCATTTCAAGTATTACTTGAGGATATCTTAAAACATGTTGAAAAAATCGTCTTCATAAGTTGGCTGGGAATACGACGGATATAAGAAGACAGGGCTTACAGTAAAAAACAAGCTGTCACATATATTTTGCCACATTGCAAGTAGGTATGTACGTTTATTTAATACTTTGTAGAATTCAAATCTGTAATAAAATATAAGGTTTCTTATTTGAAAATATCTACAATGGGTGAAAGTATTATACATAGTGTTTCTATTTTCATATAAAACAAATATTTAGAGTAATCTGATAAAAAAAAAAACATACAACAAAGCTTCTCGGGAAGCAAAACAATATAATCTTTAATGAAGGTATATAAAGAGTGTTGAAAAAAGATGGATACACCTGCATAAGTTGACAGGGAGGAATTATCAGGAAAATCGATCCAAACAAAAATGTTAGCATTTTGTCCCAGTTATCACATAATAGCTAGTACACACTAGTAGACATGTTGCGCGATTCTGGTCTCTGAGACGTGTCTAAGGTTGTCTCATAGACATGTCTATAGACCAATCCCCGTCTACGGGCCTGTTGCAAGATCAAAAATCGCATGTCTAAGGTCTCCCGATCGGAATGGGAGACCACATGCAACGTTTGACATGTTGCGCAACATTTTGGCAGTGTGGACGTCACTCGCTGTCTATAGACGAGACACGGCCCAGTCTATCTACAGCTATCGAGTGGTAGATACTAGTAGTCCTCCATGGTTGACAACGAAGATGAGACTGAGAAATTCACATCGTAGTGTGGACGCTAGACGAGACAAAGAACGGTGTATCTAGACAGTCTATAGACCGTGTCTCTAGACGGTCTATAGACAAATCGTGCAACATGTCTACTATTGTATACTAGGCTTAACGATGCCAGTTGTAGGGGAGGATCTGCCCTCCGGGGGGAACTCTCCCCCCATCGTATTTTTAAAATGTGAACCCCCTATTTTTATAACACATTTCGATTCTCTGGCCCAAAAAAACCCGGAAACAATTAAAATAATTTTTTTGACCTCCCCCACTCCCACTTTTTGTAAATACACCATGTTATTTCCTCGCAAATATCGATTTTTTCTCCCAAAAACTTCCGAGAATCATCAACGATGTTTTTTGTCCCATCTCGACGTAGTGGGAAGTTGTCCCGATGGTCTCTGTGTGAGTGGAAGAATTTTCCAGAAGTTAGAATTTGTTGTTCTATTCCACTTCCCACTATGTCGAGATGGGAAAAAACCATCACTGATGATTCTCGGAAAAAAATGGGAGGAAAAATCGATATTTACGAGAAAATTACATAGTGTATTTACAAAAAGTGGGAGTAGGGGAGGGTGGCAAAAAAATTATCTTAACGGTTTCCGGGGTATTTTGAGCCAAGGAATCGAAATCTGTTATAAAAATGCGAAGGGGGGAGATTCCCCTCCGGAGAGCAGATCCTTCCCCACAAGTGGCATCGCCATATGATAGGTGGAAAAAAATGCTCACATTTTTGTCTGGATCATTTTTCCTCATAATTCCTCCCTATCGACTTACGCAGGTGTATCGATATTTTTTCAACACCCTGTATGTCTCTGTCTGTCTGTCCGTTAGTGGCGTTTTTACCCGAGAACCAATTATCCGATTTGCGTGTATTTTTTAGATAAACTCTACAGCGTATACGTAAATACGTCTTGGGAATCAGCTCTGTTGTCTACATAACTATTGTTAATAACTATGTTTTATTTAACAGTACGGAACCTCAAGTTCTACTCGCACGTGTGCGTCTTTTTTTAATTATATTGATGTCTCGATACTTTTTCGACAACCTGTATAATGTTTTGTATTCTAAATTCTATTTTACAGCATTATTATTATATTATTGACTAATTCATAAGGAAGTTGAAATACGTTGACTTGAATATAATTATATTAAAAGCAAGACGTCAGTTTGCAACTCTTATTAACTAACTTTGTTCAAAATTTAACATAACAGCTTTACTATTGTTATAGGTATAAGGGCAAATAATTATAACTGAATAATAATAATAATACATTCCCTATTAAAATTATTTTAAGATCATGTATTTTGCAAGTTCTCTTCTTATGGTAGTAGAAGTGAAACACTACTATGTGTTATAAATTAAAGTTACAGAAGAAATTGTAAAGTAATGTTCCGTACAGAAATTGAAAAAAGGAACACTTTTGCAATAAACATTGTATCTGTCAGCCTTCTATCAAGTTACTTTACATTATATCTAGGAAATGAAATAATTTGACATTTCTTGTCCTAACATTATTGTGTTAAAAATGTGGAAAGTTTTTAACTTTTAGTAATAGTATATTAAATAAAGAAAATTGTTTCCGGATATGTGGGAAGATAACTCTGAACATCCTGTTTACTTCAGGACATTGATTTGATACATAGTTATGCAAATAATCTTGTGTCAACATATATACAGAATGATTCAACACTGTCGTGCCAAACTTGAATAGTAAAGTGATAAAAATATTTTAAACAAAAACTTTATATAAACATGTGTCCTGAATTTTTTCATGAGGGAGCTATAGTCCAAAAATTATTTGGCGTTATGTTTAGATTTTTTACGAGATAAACGCTGCTGACGCACCTGGTTGCAGGATTTTGAAGCTTGATTAACGCTAATGAATCTATCTGACTGACGGCAGGCTGTATATCTACATCACAAATGTGACGTAATATCAAAAAATCAGCCTTTAGAAAGTAGTTGCGAAATTTGGCGCTCACCTCTCGGACTATAACTATTTATATACACTGGGCCCTTCGATTTTTATCATGATACTTTTTTATTCGTCTATAGTTGGGGACGTAAATATGATAAAATTGTATTTTCTAATCTGTCATAGGACCAGCGATTAAGAATATACAGGCTGTTCGCGGGAACCGAGTGATCATTGCTAACTTTGTTATTATTGGAGCTGGAAGATCGGTTAAATGAGCAAAATATCAGTATTTTTTCCGGGATGAATAATAGCGGTGTCAAAAAAAAACAATTGAATGTCAAATTTCAGAGATATGTCGAAATACAACTTTTTTTTAAATTGAACACCCTATATATTATTACTGAATTTTATAGCTGAGAATGTTTTCTTCATAAAAGTGTTGTAAATGTATGATGGTAAAGTTGATGGAAACAAGTTATAACAGGTATAAAATTAATAGAAAATATTGAAAAATAGTGTGCTATGAAGATTTAATAAAATGCAAACAAAAATATCGGTATGGAGAACCATACATGACTTCCATGTTCCGTGCGTGTTCCCGCGAACACCCTGTATACTTAACGAAAAAAAACATGAAAGACAAAAAAAAGAGATAAATATCAAAGGGCTCACTGGCTCCATACAACCCTGGTCTAAATTATTTGATTCTGGAAATCGATAACACTTATTAATACTAAACCCTGTATCTTTCATAACTATATCACAATTGACTCTCCTAATAATAAATAAAAACTAATTTTTTAAAATAATTTTGAGTTGGTTGTCCAATCTCATGGAAGAATATTCTGGTATGTGCTTACAATTTTGTTTACTTTATGTATAACATTCTCGATCTACTGTTAAAGTTTGGCAAGTCAGTACTGAATCATCCTGTATATCATATACATATACGAACATATTATGTACAGTAGGTAATATTTAATATTCAAATATTAATTCTGTAAGACAAACATTGAAACGATTATAAATTCTTGGAAAAATATAATAAGTACGTATTCAGTATGTTAATACATATGTGGAGAGATACCTAAATATATAATTTTTATAATGGGCTTGTATTTAAACTTATATCGGTCATTCCATAAATAACTACACACCCTTTTTGAAATTGTAACCGATTTTTTTTATTTTTACATATGTTTTAGTACTAGCTTAGAGAAAATTTTAAACGGTACTTAAAGTTCGAAAAACTTTCTCCCCCCAAAAATATCGACTTTTGAAAATTAGACGTACTTTTTTTTGTAAACGAAATATCTCAAAAACTATCAAAGATAGGTTAAAACTGCAAGATATCAATTTTATGTAAAAATGTATGATATTTATTAAAAAAAATATTTCGCTGCACAAAATTATTATTTAAATAATTTTTAGTTATTTATAAAATTTTAATTGAAAATTTGGGGGACATGTCAACTCTGAATTTTAAAAATAAAAATATATGTTATAGCTTATTTATTCCTGAGTACACTCCACTTTGAAAATTTATGAACATATGAAAACTTTTCGAAATATTAATTTTTTAGGTGACGGCGCGCGAGTATCACCGCGCTGCGCTCGCGTTGACTTAGGTGCAACACCACACGACTGTGTCAGAGTGCTCTGCATTTACTGCAAATAACTATATTATTGGTTATTTTATAAACATTTTCTAATATTTAACTGATTTCAGTATATTTATGGATATAATTTAAATAATCATATAATGAAAATTTCACTTATGTCGGATGAAAACAAAAAAATAATTTAGTGAAATATATTTCATTTTAAATATAAATTATATTCAAAAATATAATTTCCAAACTTTTTTATAAATCTTAACATCAGGTACGTTATTATTAACTTAACTTCCTGTTAAGCGATATACACGCTTTGAATACCTAAATACAGTAAGATTTATTGTTTTCTCAGGTTAATAATCACTTAACTGATGTAAGCATTAATAAAAAATGGTTATAAAATAATAGATGATAGTTACTTATTACAGTAAATGCTAAACCTCTAGCACAGTCCACTATGCTTAACAAGCCAACGCGAGCGCAGCGCGCTGATACGCGCGCGCCCTCATCTAAAAAAATTAATATTTAAAAAAGTTTTCATATGTTCATAAATTTTCAAAGTGTAGTGTACTCAAGAATGATTAAGCTATAACATATATTTTTATTTTTTAAATTCAGAGTTAACATGTCTCCCAAATATCCAAAATAGAATAAATATTTACTTAACTAATATATTTCATAATTCAATAATAACTTACTTGATGTAAGATTTATAAAAAAAGTTTGGAAATTATATTTTTGAAGATAATTTATATTTAAAATGAAATATATTTCACTAAATTATTTTTTTGTTTTCATCCGACATAAGTGAAATTTTCATTATATGATTATTTAAATTATATCCATAAATATACTGAAATCAGTTAAATATTAGAAAATGTTTATAAAATAACCAATAATATAGTTATTTGCAATAAATGAGCACTCTGACACAGTCGTGTGGTGTTACACCTAAGTCAACGCGAGCGCAGCGCGGTGATACTCGCGCGCCGTCACCTAAAAAAATTAATATTTCAAAAAGTTTTCATATGTTCATAAATTTTCAAAGTGGAGTGTACTCAGGATTGAATAAGCTATAACATATATTTTTATTTTTAAAATTCAGAGTTGACATGTCCCCCAAATTTTCAATTAAAATTTTATAAATAACAAAAAATTATTTAAATAATAATTTTGTGCAGCGAAATATTTTTTTTAATAAATTTCATACATTTTTACATAAAATTGATATCTTGCAGTTTTAACCTATCTTTGATAGTTTTTGAGATATTTCGTTTACAAAAAAAAGTACGTCTAATTTTCAAAAGTCGATATTTTTGGGGGGAGAAAGTTTTTCGAACTTTAAGTACCGTTTAAAATTTTCTCTAAGCTAGTACTAAAACATATGTAAAAATAAAAAAAATCGGTTACAATTTCAAAAAGGGTGTGTAGTTATTTATGGAATGACCGATATATGAAATTAAATAATTTTATTTGTTTTAAGAATCATGGTCAGCGATACATGTAATAATTTTCCGCTCGCAAATAATAGCATATGAAAATTTTCTTCATTTTATCACTTTAAAAACCGGAGAAGTAAGAGCAGTTACATTTACTGTGGATATTTTGTTCAGCTTCAACATATGCTCAAAAAAAATAACTTAACCTCTTATATGTTTTTTTTTCGTATTTTTGTTCGTTAAAAATAAATTAATTTCGCAATAAAAAAAACTTGCTAAATATAAATTTTATATCAATTTTCAGAGCCACCTAAGGCATGATTGATCTTTTTAAATAAATTTAATAAACTTTTGTAAATCAGTATTTTTTTCAAATTGCTTTTTAGGGTTTCCGTCGGAACCCTTATAGTTTCGCTCTGTCCGTCCGTCCTTCCTCAAAAAATTTAAACATAAACATTTATCTTCATAATATTTTTATTGCGGAGAAAAAATGTCTGTATGTGTATATATCCCCTGAATCCGTGTAACTTGGTTGGTTGGTTGGCTTGAGGACAGTCCTATTTAAACGATTGTCGCTTTGATATCGTATCTTCTACAAGTGCAACAATTATTATGCGCATATGAAATACGATTTAATTTCATATATCCAGAATAATTAGTTAATATGTATAATAGTCCAGTCATTATAAAATTTGAGCTAGAAAAAAATGACGGAGAATGACCAAGAAATTGGTAGATTTCGATGTATAGAACATGGTGATAACTCCCCCCCCCCTCACCCCTTTCGAAGGGGGGTGCATTACTTTCTAGAGGCTTACAAAGCTGTCTAAAATCAGTTGTTTGGGAATAACACTGAGGTTGTCAGTTTTAGGATAAAATAAGTCTAATAAATCTCTAAGCTGATAAAATTACGAACAAAATAGTGTTTTTAAAAAGTATGTACCTTAAATAGTAATTGAAAGAGAGCCCGCGAAAAATTCATATAGCGATATCGAGTATAGAGATTACACCTAAAATGTAGAGTTACGTTCAACCGCTGTGTTTAATATGTCTTTAATTGAATTTCAAAATGAAATTTTAAGTTATAATAAAGAATAAAGTGCCTTAAATAGTGATCTGCACCGAATGACGAAATCTCGAAAAATGTTTTTGTAATAAGCACTCAAAGTTCTAAATATTACAAAAAAGGAAAATTATTCATGTTTTTCGACGTCTACAGAGAAGACCTTTTACACCAAGTAAAATAAATACCAGCTAGGAGACCATAGAAAATTTAATGCCCTAAATAATGGTTTCTGTCCGACCACGATTACTTAAAAAAAAAGTTATAGGTAAATATACAAAATACATAATTTAAAATATAATTATCACAATTGTATTCAAAAAGAGTGTATATTAAAGGTTTTTGGTATGAAAATTAGCGCCATCTCTATACGAAATTGTCTGGCAACTGGACTATAACTGTTTTCTTTAAAATAGCTGTGGTACGATTTAGGTACGATTATGGCTATTTTCCTCTATTCTATTATCGAAATCTCTATTCCGAACATGAAATAAATCACACGTAATTACAATACTATAAAAACAATCTAAATACTCACTGGTTGTATAAATATTATTTGTAGAATTTCTAACGTTAAGTGCTGATGGTGCTTTGTGCATTTGTATCCAAAACTCATCCTTAGTCGCAGAGCCGCTTCCGTCCGAAGCGTTACGTGCCTCCTCGTGTATCGGTGGTCGGTTGTATGGCGACGGTGGTATCTGTGGCTCAGACATTACGCAGTGGGGTAAGTTAGCTCGTAGAGAATGTTGATTACCCCTGGATAGCGCACTGTACGTGGGGCGGCGGGATAGACCGCCTCCATTGCTGTTAGCTCGACTTCGCCGGTCGCATAATTGTGCCAATGTGGACTGAAACAAAAATACATATTTTTAAAATCTATAAAGATATTTAAAAAATATATTTATCTACTTATTTCTCGAGAACTTCTGATCTGATTTTCACGAGTTTTTTTTATAAAAATAATACTTGAGGACAGAAGCTAATATTTGTATACTGTTGTATGTACGATTGTGATATTAAATAAGGGCTATAAAGCTCTAACATTTAGAGGGCCGGGGTTTTATAAGGCACTTTGTTCTCAGAAAACTGGTATAAAAGGTATTTTATATCACTGATTGATCATAGGCAAAGTGTCGACCACGGGGTGAGCCAATATATTGACTTTCCGGCCCGGAAGGGAACAGCCCGTGTTAAAATTTTAAATTCGAAAAAATATTATTTTAAATAGTAGGTATATATAACCTTTTTTCATTATACAAATATACGTTTTCGATGATTTTTTTAACGCTGAATCCAAATCTGATGTCAAGTAAACCCAAAAACGACCCCTATAATAGGGTAAAAACTACCCCTTTGCCTCGCGTGAACGATTTTTATTTATTTGGTAGTGAAAATATACCTTTTCGCTGTATTTTAGTCTAAAAACAAAAATTAAAGATTTTCTGGTGTTCTAAAATATTGGTTTCCGTCTCTAGAGGTTAATTATGGTAACAATTTGTGTACATAAATAAAAAAGTAAATGCACGGGACTTTCTCGTATGAAATTCACAAAAAAATAGTTATAACTATCGAACAATTTTAATAAACACCGATAAAGTATTGAGATGAACTGTCTTTCATTGGTTAACTATATACAATTTTGTAAAAAAATAGTAATTTAAAAAAAAATATGCATCTGAATAATTTTTTTGTATACGGGTAAGTAGGTAAGAGTATATAAGTATTAAAAAAGCCGATTTTTTTCAAATGCCGGATTTTAATAGAATGATATCTATGATGTTTGTGTGTCTGTCTGTCGGTTGGTAGACGCTGTAAATCAAATATGATAAATAGTCGAACGGTAAAATTTTATATTTAAAATTAATTTTTGTTTGTTTTAAAAACGATCTTCCACCCGGAAACGGATATTTACTGTGTAATTTTTTTTAATTTTTCGAATTATTTTTGAAACAGAGTGAATTACAGAATAAGATTAAAACTTGTAGATAATATTTTTATCTATAATGAATGTTATATTCATTAAAAAAAATCAAATGATTCATAACTGAAAAGATATATCTGCCATGAATTTCATGGAGCTTTCTTATACGTAAGATTGAGAGTGAACAGTAAGGGTGATTCTAATTAAGTACCTATGTACTCGACAGTTTTTCTCATTTTAAAAATAACTCGAAAATTGACAAGATTAAACATCCGTTTCCGGTTTAATAATTACATTTAAAAAATTTATTTGATGCATAATCCCATTAATTTTTTAAATATGAATCACGTGTACTGTTCATTGTCAGTATTACGTATAAGAAAGTCCCGTGGCTTCTATGGCAGATATTTCTCCTAAACTGTGAGTGAACGTGCATAATTATCATCAAAAATGACTTACGCACCCAGCTCTAACCGCAATCACTTATCGTATCGGTTTTTATCTTATTCTGTAAAATTTTCTTAAGAAGATTTACGTTACAACCCATTAGAATAATAAATCGGTTCATTGATAAGTGCAATCTGATTCATTTTTAAGGAGGTTGACACTATAGATTGCTGGGTTGGTGATGCGGGAAAAGTGCAGAGAGTGAAAGTAATGTGTTTCTCTCTCTGGAGCAAGCAAAATCTTATAGATGCGCCTCTTACACACTTATCATTTTTTAATTAAAAAATGCGGTTCCTAATCATACGGAAAATTTACTGATATCTTTGTAAATGAATATAGAATGTGTGTTCAAATTTTTTATCAAATTCTCTCTGAAAAGTCTTATCTCGAAATAATGCAGTTCTCATTAGTGATGTAATCGCATTCGCATACACGAATATTCGCACATTTTTAAACATTCGTATTCGCATTCATATTCGCAGGTCAAGTTGCGAATATTTTTGCGAATATTATTTATAGTATCGGGTGTTTTTTTTACAGGTATAGAACTTCCGATAGGGATAACTTTCAAACTGTTTGTCATACTGGTTAAGTGTCTTTGACTTTTTTGTTCAGTATACTTTGGCAAATCACCATGCAAAGACTTACACCAGAACAACGTTTACAAATCATGGAAATTTATTTCCAAAATTCGCGCTCTGTTCGCCAAACTCATATCAGCACTTCGTCAAGTTTACGGTGCGCATAATCGTCCATCTGAACAGCTAATACGCAATACTATGGATCGATTCATGACCACATTTACTCTTTTGGATAATATTCATCCAAATCGAGCCCGTACCGTGCGTACAGAAGAAGCCATCGCCGCTGTAGACGCAAGTGTGACAGAGGACCCGAATTTATCGATCCGACGCCGTTCTCAGCAAATGATTCGTGATTTTTTTATTCCTCATGTCATTGCAAATCATTTGGAGGAGAAATGGTTCCAACAATACGGCGCAACATGCCATACAGCGCGCGAAACCATCACTTTATTGAACCAAACGTTTGGTGACCGAATCATCTCAAGAAATGGACCTGTGAATTGGCCACCTCGTTCGTGTGATTTGACACCTTTGGATTACTTTTTGTGGGGGTACGCCAAATCTCTGGTCTATGTTGATAAACCAGCAACCATTGATCATTTAGAAGCCAACATTCGACACACTATTGACGAAATAAGACCGGGTTTGTTCGAAAAAGTGGTGCAAAATTGGACAGACAGGATGGCGTTCATAAAGCTCAGTCGCGGAGGCCATATGTCATAAATTATTCTTAAAAATTAAATGCCATGATATTTGTGAGCTAATAAAGCCAATATTTCGGTCATTTCATTGAATTTGTTGTGTTTCATTTAAAAACAAAGTTATATGCCTCTAAAAAAAACACCCGTTATTAATGGGGAACGCCACTGTGTCGGAAAAAAAAATTGTTTCTTAGATTTTTTTAAAGTTTATATATTCATAAATATGTATAATAAAAAATTGAGTTCAAATTTTGAAAATTGTCGGAGTTACAGTCAATTTAGTGAGACGATGTCGCACGGTTATGACATAACAAAAACATTAAACACGTTTATCTCCGAATGACATTTTTCGACCTAGTCGAGAAGATTCCTCAAAGATTATTGAACCGATTTCAATATTTTTTAAAATAATTTTCGTAATTGTAGTAGCTATCGTTGCACGTAGCCGATTTTTGAAATTTTGATAATTACTATTTTTTAACCGCTCTAATAAAAAAAAAATAGGTCTTGAAAATGAAAAAAAATTTCAAACTATCGCCATTTTGTGAAAAAATAAAATTAAAATAAAACGGGCAAGTGCGTGTTGGGCACGCACATGATAGGGTTCCGTAATCATTCTCACTACGATTTATAAAAAATAGTTTTTTTCAAAATTTTCGTGACCGAAGGGTTAAAAACAAAAAGTCATTTGACATTTATTATTGCATTTTAGGAGACCTATCAAATGACACCCCACTCAATGGGGTAAATGAAAAAAATGTGAGTTCACTTTTCAATCTATGAAAAGGGGGTCCAAAATATTTTTGACAATGTTCGTTATAATTTTCAGTGAAAGTACTAATTAAAAGCTACATTCTGATTTTTTTTCAGATTTTTTGAATCGATAGTTTAGAAAATAGAGGGGGGGGGGACGCTCTGACAGCGACATTAAAAAGCAAATCTATCGCGACTGAAGGGTTAAAATCAAAAAGTTATTTGACGTTTTCTATTGCATTTTACGAGACCTATTAAATGACATCCCAGTCAATAGGGTAAGTGGGGAAAAAATGTAAGTTCAATTTTCAGTCTATGAAACCCCCTTTCATAGACTGAAAATTGAACCCCCGTCCAAAATATTTTTGACAAGGTTCGTTATAATTTTCAGTGAAAGTACTAATTAAAAGCTACATTCTAGAATTTTTTCAGATTTTTTACATTGATAGTTTAGAAAATAGAGGGGGGGGGGGCGCTTTTTTAACGACTTTGGAGAGCAAATACATCGTGATTAAAGGGTTAAAATCAAAAAGTTCTAATACATTTTTTATTGCATTTTAGGAGACCTTTCTAACGACACCACTCAATGGTGTAGGTGAAATTTTTTTTTTGAAAACACTTTTCATTTTATGAAAGGGGGGTCTAAAAAAATTTTATTTTCAAAAATCTTATCATTTCTGTTTTCAATCTACGGCCGTATACCAAATTTCATGTTATTATCTCAAAATTTTTGAAGACGGACGGACGGACGGACGGATGGACATGGAGAAACTATAAGGGTTCCTAGTTTTCTACGGAACCCTAAAAAACGGCTACGTGCAACGATAGCTACATTAATATAGATATTGATAAATTTTTTTTTCATATAACCCTTCTCGATATTTCGAGTCGACCATAGAGAAAAATATTTTTTTTGGTCGTCACATCGAGGCTCATAACTTTGTAAATATTTAATATTTTTCAATAAAAATTGATATTAAATGAGTTGAATATATACTTAATAAAATGTCTTTTACCTGATTAAAAAATAATTAGTTATATCTGTGAAAAAAATTCCCAAACATTGACAATTTATCATCCGTCACAGTGGCCATCCCCCTTAATAAATAAAAATATCGTTTTTTAATCTATTTTATTTAGAAAACCTTTTTTTAAATTTTTTTTAGCTTTTTTCTAAAAAGTCAATATTCGCATTCGCGAATTCTTAAAATCATACATTCGTTACATCACTAGTTCTCATATTTAATATCTCTTATAACTATTCTCCTAATGACATTAAAAAATTTTTTAAATATAAATGTCTTGTTATTTTCAAAGTTTCATCGAAATCTTTCTATTATTTTTCTATGGGATTAACTTCCTACACATTTGGAAAACTTGCTTTAATGTAAAATATATAGAGCGAACTTTTGATTTTATCAAATACCTACTCATCCAAATTAATCTGTCGAATAGCGTGATTTCTATTATGTACAGTACTTAACTTGATAAGTTCAATTCGTTCTAACTGAGCTCGTAATACATGTTGATCCATTTTACTTATCAAATGATTTAACTGACAGTAGCTCATACTGGGTTCTACAATATGCTGATAATATGTATTATTGATTACCTATTGTATTATGTATTTACATACTTGGTCAGGGTCGTACTTACATATCTAGATATCCCAGGCGCAAAGTTATTTCCTAATAAAAAATATTACGATGAAAAAATTTTAGTCAAAATACTTTTTTGCTCTTCGTATTTAAGATGCCTCTCAGTTACTCTCAAATATCCAAAATAACTGTCTAATTTATCTAGTACCTACTATCAAACAGGAGCCGGATTATCTGGGAATATAAAAAAATAAATTAGAAAAAATAATTTTGTCTATTTCTCTACTATTATGTCACATTATTTGTTTATTTAAATATTTCCATGTTTACAATTTCCAAAATTTTTATTTAAAAGTTAAAATGATAGTTGCTGAATTTCGTTTTCATATGTTGGTATTATAAACGCGAACGATTGTAATTGTTTATATTTCAAAATTATAGATACGTAGTATTAAAAATGTTACCTCTTTTACGTTTAATATTGTACCCGTGATCCAATAATAGAAGGTTTGCTCGACAGCTCATTTCTTCTATACTGTGACATAATAAATAAATTTTTCTAATAAGGAATTTGTGAAAAACGTATTAGTCCGGTCAAATTACTAATAAAGATAGTGTGGTTAAATAACAGAAATTCCGACAGAGCTAAATTTTGGTGGAGACACTGGATACACCATTAGAAATAAAGTGTCAAAAGTCCCCATCGATCCCATGTTAAAAAAGTTATTCGGGGTCAAAGGTCAAAATTTGAGGTTTTTTTGATTTTTTTCGAAAACGATAAGTTTTATCAAAAAAGTAGCGGTAACAAAAATTATAGATCTTAAAATTATCTACAATAATCTTCCTTATACTTTTTTTCTAAGAATTACCATTCCTGAGATATCGCGATTTTAAAAGTTGAAGGAGTCACGTTCTACATGCACGGTGCTCTGGAAGCCAACTTTAATAAAAAAATTGATTACTTCTGAGTTTTTTTGTATAGTTCAATTCTTTAGTATTCAAGGAACATTTTAAGACCAAAAAGAAAAAACCGCCTCGGCACTTTTTTAATAATTCATAAAATAAGAAAAGTAGTTTTTTGACAATATCTCCTAATAATAATCTACTATTAGGTGCCAAAATTAACGGCAAAACTATTAAATAATTATGTCGAGCCAATCTTTTTTCCACTATTTTTTTAGAAATAGAAAATAGAATAGAAAACAAAACATTTTTAAATGTAATAAAACGGGCAAGTGCGTGTTGGGCACGCACATGATACGGTTTCGTAGTCATTCTCACTACGATTTATAAAAAGTATTTTTCAAAATTTTCGTGACTGAAGGGTTAAAATCAAAAAGTCATTTGACTTTTATTATTGCATTTTAGGAGACCTATCAAATGACACCCCACTCAATGGGGTAAATGAAAAAAATGTGAGTTCACTTTTCAATCTATGAAAAGGGGGTCCAAAATATTTTTGACAATGTTCGTTATAATTTTCAGTGAAAGTACTAATTAAAAGTTACATTCTGAATTTTTTCAGATTTTTTGAATCGATAGTTTAGAAAATAGAGGGGGGGGGACGCTCTGACAGCGACATTAAAAAGCAAATATATCGCGACTGAAGGGTTATAATCAAAAAGTTATTTGACGTTTTCTATTGCATTTTACGAGACCTATTCAATGACACCCCACTCAATAGGGTAAGTGGGAAAAAAAAATGTAAGTTCAATTTTCAGTCTATGAAAGGGGGGTCCAAAATATTTTTGACAATGTTCGTTATAATTTTCAGTGAAAGTACTAATTAAAATATACGTTCTGGAATGTTTTCAGATTTTTTTAATTGATAGTTTAGAAAATAGAGGGGGGGGACGCTTTTTTTTATTGACTTTGGAGAGAAAATACATCGTGACATTTTTTGTTGCATTTTAGGAGACCTTTCTAACGACACCTCACTAAATGGTGTAGGTGAAATTGAAATGGAGAAACTATAAGGGTTCCTAGTTTTCTACGGAACCCTAAAAAGTAAAAGAAATCATTGTCCCACTGAAATTATGAAATGTCAGACTGTAAGTAATTTTGATATTCTTAACAAATTTTTTTCGAGATAAAAAGAAAATAAAACGTATACTTATAGTTATTTTTTTAGTAACGAAATTGTTGACGCGGAATAATACCTCATATGTATGCACGTACACAAATTTATTTATTTAACCTTTAGAGGGCCGGGATTTCAGGGGGCATTTCGTCCTCAGAAACTGGTGTAAAAGGTATCTTACATCATTGATTGATCATAGGCATGTCGATCACGGAGTGAGCCAATATATTGGCTTTCCGGCCCGGAAGGGAACAGCCCGTGTTAAAAATTTCAAATTCGAAAAAATATTATTTTAAATAGTACATATAACCTTTTTTCATTATACAAATATACCTTTTAGATGTATTTTTCGACGCTGAGTAAATCCAAAAGCAACCCCTATAATAGGGTAAAAACTACCCCTTTGCCTCGCGTGAACGATTTTTATTTATTTGGAAGTGCAAATATTCGTTAATATTACTTACTTATGTCAGTTATGAATAAACGGACTAAAGTTAACGGAAGTTAACAAGAGCGTTAAATTTTTTTTGAGTTAACTTAAAAGTTAATCCGTTAACCATTTTGTTAACTTCGTTAATTAACGATTAATGGATTAACGAGTTAATGCCCACCTATGAATATTATATTTAAAAAAATATCTAGTTTTTGGGGAGTATAGTAAATTTACACAAGATTTAAAATAATTAGTTACGGTGCTGGGTATAAACGTGCGAAATATTACTTGCTACAAAAATATTCCACCATATTAGATTACTGAAATACAATACGATGAATGAAATGAGGTAAATTCTTCAATGTGATATTTATAAGAAAATATCTAATTTCTTATGCTATTCAAAATACATCAAATGAATGATATTTTTTTAAATTACAGTCACAAAATAACTTTTATGAGAAAATTATTTAAACAATAACACATTTTATGTGTGAAATATATTATTACGAAAAACCGTTGATAATAAGGTAGGTCGTTTTTGTTTTTCTTACGCATTTATGGACGCTGAAAACTAATTTGATGGTACAATTTGTTTTTGCTATATCGTGAGCCATGATACATTTTTCTAAATATAGGTATCTAAGGAATTACTTTTATAGATCAGATTTTTCTCTTCAGTTATTTTACGATCCGAGTTATGTTCGGTATAATAAAGGAGTTAGCAAATTTGATAACTAGCAAGCACTCTCAAATGAAGTATCAAACATATACAGGAAGTCCCAGGACTGTGTCAAAGCTCAATATTTCATTTATTATAAGTATTGGAAGAAAACTTTAAATGCAAAAGTTGTCAGGCTACAGAAGCGGCATAGTTTGAAAATAGTTACATCTATACTGCGTTTCAAATCAAAGTTATATTTTTTTAAATACAAACTGTATTTTTTTTATTTGATAATCTAAAAGCATTCATATTTCTGAGTATTTTGATATATCATGTATGGGATTATACTGAGTGGTTTAGAAGTTATGACCAATTTTGTAAGAAAATAGAAATAATTACAACACACAAAAATTGTTCTCTGCTGAAAATAGTTTTGGCATATTCCCTGCTATTGCGATATTATGTCAAACATTTACAAAATTGTATTATTTCTACAGGGTGTATCAAAACACTGAACCTAGTTTTTTTCAAAATTTTCAAATGGAACAGCCTATATATTTTTACATTTTCGAACTGCCTATTCAATATTCAATACATTTTACAAACCATGTTCTATACCTAAATCCACCCGTTAAGAAGTTTTAAATTTTATATAAAATCTTAAGATTTTTTTAAACACAATACAACTTTATTATATTTCATAAAATAATAAAAATTTTATGTTGACAAAGTTTGTAAGTTCTATTAGTTTGTTAAGTTATTTTTAAGCGAACTGTTTTATTGATTATAATAAAGTTGTATTATTTTTAAAAAACATCTTAAGATTTTAAAATAAAATAAATAACTCTTTAACGGCTGGATTTAGGTATAGAATTTGGTTTGTAAAATGTGTTGAGAACAGGCAATTCGAAAATGTAAAAAAATTATACGGTGTTCCATTTGAAAATTTTGAAAAAAAAACTAGGTTCAGAGTTTTATACACCCTGTACAAATAATACAATTTTGTAAATGTATTATGTATTTTACCCTGTATAAATGTAACTATTTTCCAACTATGCTGCTTCTCTAACCTGACAACTTTTTCATTTAAAGTTTTCTTCCAATTATTATAATAAATGAAATATTGCACTTTGACACAGTCTTGGGACTTGGTATAACAGTTTTCTTGGAGTTTCATGAAGACTTTGACAAGTTTGTCACACGTTGTATGTAAACATTATTAAAACAGTAGTGTTATTATAATAATTATTTTATACAGTCAGAGTCGCCAACTGTGTTTCAATACGTTGAAGTATCACTGCTCTAAATTCTATAGCAAATCCATAGATACTAGGGCTTGCAAAAAACCGACTAAATTTCAAAAACCGGTTTTCGGTTTTTTCGTAAAATGAAAACCGGTATACCGGTTTTTTTCAGTTTTTTTTTTTTTTTTTTTTTTTTTTTTTTTTAATTTATTAAAATAAAACAATAAATTTATATTTAAAAATAAAAACGATTTATTGATCTATATTTTTTCAAGTTCAAATTGAGACTACCCTATTGCAAATTGGGAATAATCAGTTTCAAATTGGGAATTATCATTTTTAAATTGGTTAAGTTTAAAAGCTAGTGTTAAAAGTGATTTAGGCATTGAAGTACCACATATTCAGTGGTGAAGGCAGAAAAATGCCTGGAACTGAGTTTCGATTACAGTAGCTAAAAAAATACGCGAAAATATTATTGTTGCTAATTGTAGCTGATATATCACTCATGTTTAAAGATTCAAAACTGATGCATTGATTATGCTTTGTTAATTTTAATAATAGTAAATCATTGGGAGCTTGATTTTAAATAAAATTAAAAATAGTTAATATATCTTATCTTTACTAATTAATATTCGTAATAATAAGTTAAATAATAATTGAAACAGTGGCCCCTACATGAACGGGAGGGAGGGGGGCTAACAAGACTCTAACCTGGGGTCGAGGATTAGGGAGGACTCGGCGCGGCGAGCAAAAATAAAAATCGGAGAATGGTATATTTACGTATTTAAATTTTTAATTGAATGGTCGAAAAAAAGATCATACAAATTTGAAATTTCTGTTATTGAAAGACCAAAAAATAACCTGGTCAAGAAAAAAGTTTGTATTATATTTTGTATTATAATACATTATATTATAATAAAATAAATGATTTATTTATTTCCATCTCAAATCTGAAATTCACAATTCACAATTTGAAATTGATTAGTCTCTATTTGAGCTATAAGAAATAATAGATATAGATAGATTCAATTTGGATCTCCTTTATTATTATTATAGACTTCACGAATGAAACTCAATTCCATTTACTCCACTATAATATTTTTATTTGTACATTGCGCGTTCTTTCATAGATGTCACCCTTTCCCTTTTTATTTGAATTTAAATAATTTTACAACATAAACACTTAATGAATGACAGTAGATACATAAAATTATTTTTCAGTTTGTAGAAAAAAAGAAGATATAATTGACTTCCGGTTTTTTTTTTCATGAAAAAACCGGTTTTTCGGTTTTGGTAAATTTTAACGAAAAACCGGTATACCGGTTTCGGTTTTAACCGGTTTGCAAGCCCTAATAGATACTAACAAAAAATTAATACCTCATTTAAGAGTGTTTGCTAGCTAGCAAAGAACCCCGCAATAATCTTATGGAAATTGGGTTTCGGTCAAAATGTCTGGATTTTTGATATGTTCTAGATATCGGTGTTCCAAGCAAAAGTCCTTATGGGCACAAAGCTCAGAATTCAATTCTTTAGCCGCTACGGAGCTTTAACTACGGAGCTTTAAAGTTTTAAAGCTCCATTAACTTATTCGCAAAGTGTTTAGAGAGCTTTAAATGGTTTATATTGTTATTTTTAATGTCTGGGTTTATGTTTTCGAGGTCGCTGAATTCAAATCCGATGTCAGATTTTTAAAATTGACAGTTGACAGCTGTCAAAAATCGATAAAATCCTAAAAATCTTACTTTTATCTTCTTACTTTATGTTTTCGAGGTCGCTGAATTCAAATCCGATGTCAGATTTTAAAAATTGACAGTTGACATCTGTCAAATAGCTGTCAAAAATCGATGACTTCATTTCGGATTTGAATTCGCTGAATTCAAATCCGATGTCAGATTTTTAAAATTGACAGTTGAGATATTTGACAGCTGTCAACTGTCAATTTTTAAAATCCGAAATCGGATTTGAATTCAGCAACCTCGAAAACATAAACCCAGACATTAAAAATAACAATATAAACCATTTAAAGCTCTCTAAAGACTTTGCGAATAAGTTAATCTGTGATGGAGCTTTAAAACTTTAAAGCTCCGTAGCGGCCAAAGAATTGAATTCTGAGCTTTGTGCCCATTAGGACTTTTGTTTAGAACACCGATATCTAGAACATATCAAAAATCCAGACATTTTGACCGAAACCCAATTTCCATAAGATTATTGCGGGGTTCTTTGCTAGCCCCTTTATGATACCGAATATATCAACTTTCTAAAGCTGTCTTTTGATTTTTTTAGGACGATAAATGGTCTAACATAAACACGTGATTTTTGCTTTGATCTAAAAGTCATTAATTAGATATGGTCTAAAAAATTATCATAGTCCGTGACGGCTCTCAAAATTGATATAATTTTTTATTTGGAATTATTTTACGACTAATAGTACAGTCATTTGGTTCAAAATAAATAGGTTACCTGGAAAGTTTTCAGGGAGTTTTGAAAATTGGTAATTATATAGATTTCGATGTGCTCTTTCTGAATTTCAACTTTGCCACCTCGTATCTTTGCCGCTAGCGCCGCCATATTGGAAAAAGGGCACCTAAAAGTAGTTTTTTGACAATATCTCCTCTCCAACTCATTTTACGATAAAAATATTTATATACAAAATTAAACTAGAGAAACTTTCCTACAACTTATGTAATAACAATTTTTTTTGTAAAATCAATAGTTTTGGTGTACGAGCGCCGCAAGCTATTATTCATCTACACATACACGTGTTTTGCGTATCAGGTTGCTCTGGAAGCCAACTTTAATAAAAAAATTGATTACCTCTGATTTTTTTATACAGTTCAATTCTTGAGTATTCAAGGAACATTTTAAGACCAAAAAGAAAAAAATCGCCTCTGCGCTTTTTAAATAAATCATAAAACAAAAATACATAAATCGAGCACGGTCTTCTGGATGCCACCATTAATAAAAAAATTATCACCTATGATTTTTTGTACAGTTCAATTCTATCGTATTCAAGGTACATTTTAGTACCAAAACGAAAAAAATCGCCTCAGCGCTTTTTTTTATAAAATAAGAAAAAATCGTTATTAAAAATTGTTTTCACTAAATATATTTATTATTTGTACAATCATTTGGTGGTTTTACATGGAAAGTTTTCCGGGAGTTTTAAAAATTGGTAGTTTTATAGATTTTGATGTGCTCTTTCCGAATTTCAACTTTGCCACCTCGTATCTTTGTTTTTATCGTAAAAAGAGTTGGAAAGAAGATATTGTCAAAAAAGGCGCGAGCGGCAAAGATACGAGGTGGCAAAGTTGAAATTCGGAAAGAGCACATCGAAATCTATAAAACTACCAATTTTCAAAACTCCCTGAAAACTTTCCAGGTAAAACTACCAAATGACTGGACTATAAGCGACATATAGGTAATATATGCTCATAAATATAAAATATGATATTTTCATATTATTTCTAACCTTTAAGGTTAAATAAAAAATATATAAGGAGATAAAAGAATATTTTCCATTAAAAAAATTATTTAAAAATCATTTTTATGGAAAAAGAAATATGAATAATAAATATTGTTTCAGTTCCATATATAAAATAAAGTGGGCACTTAATTTAACATTAAAGAAGATTTATTATTAAAATTGCCATATTATGTAAATAGACGTAAGGCTGCCATACGTATATGTGTGTCATCTAATCAAGAAAGATTTATTGTTTGCAATATTAACTGCATGAAGTCACAACTGCATTGCGAATTTTCTCATATCAAAATATGGTAGATAATAAATTTTCATTTTAAAATCAGTATTTTTCTTATTATACTTTCTTATTAAGTTATTATATTTCAACTATACGCTAGGAAACCATCTGTCAAAAACGACACGTCGCCACCTAGTGAGCAGCGTTAGCAACTTTGGGTATATTACTTTTAAAATAGGATAGCCGAAAGTAATGTTCCCAAGTTCCGATTTCGTTAATTTTTTTTCTTATCTATAAACCTATGTATGAAGAAGTACTTGACCAAGTTTTAATTAATTTTAATAATTATTTTAGCTGTAATTAATTAAAATTTGAAAAAATCGAAAACCTTTTTTTTCTACTTAATGGTTTCATATAATTGGATGATATTTTCAGTAAAACTTAAGGGTAATATAAGGTCTTGAAAAACATTAATTTTTTATTTTTACTAAATTTTTTCATAGCAAATTTTTATTTTTTATTTTCAAATGTCCGATATTACCCAATGAGTAAATTACAGGGTTAAAACACAAAGTTATGTGTGTTATATTAAAATCTGTATTGAAGAGTATCAATCTTTGCGGATTATAAGGATTCGACCCGCGAAATTTGTCTATTTTCGATCAACTCTATTACGATTTTTTCTTTTTTTCTTTTGAGTGGCGTATCTTTGAAACCATATATTTGATTATAATGAAATTTATATGGTATCAGCTCGATAGTATACTCTTTCAAACAAAGAAAAATCAACCGAATAGGTGCATATTTGTCGTAGTTATACCCGAAAATACATAAAAAAATATATAAAAAAATAGAAAACTCTCTCCTTTTTTAAAGTCCATGGTCAGATTCTGATAAAATTTATATGAGACCACCTCGGGAGTATACTCTTTCAAACAAACAAAAATCAACCGAATAGGCGCATATTTGTCGAAGTTATGCTCGAACATACATAACAAAATATATTGATTGAATTGATAACCTCCTCTTTTTTAGAAGTCGGTTTAAAATAAGAAAATTTCGGGGTCAAATTCTAATAATATACAAAGGTTGATACTTATCAATACAAATTTTAATATAACATACATAATATAACGGCAATTATCCATTTTTTCCTTTCAATTATATGACAGATTGGTTTGACAGATACCCAAAATTATTTATTTTTGCCACTTGGCGGCGCCAGGATCGATGGTTTCCTAGCGTATAGCTGTTGCTTGCAATTCAGTCCGCGTAAACTTGGTTCGTAATAAATGTACTAATTAAATCTAAAACCTGATATTTTGTAGATAGTTTATGTCGTTGAGGCTTGCCAGATTTTTTAAATGCTCCGGCGGGATAGTTTAGGGCAGAGTCGGGTAATTTTATGATTGCAAGATTTTTATTTTTTAATATAAAGGGTCTGCCATCTAAAGTTTTTTTTTTCAACTAGTGCTTATTTCGTGAATGGTAACACTTAGCTCATGTCTGATTTGACAGATAATTAGTTTTATCCTTCCGCTGAACGAATATGGTTGTGTATACGCTTGAACAACGCTGGGAAATATTGCGACATTACTTTGAAAATCATGGTAATGTTGCAGAATGTGTGCGAAAATTGCGTACGGATTTTGGAAGAAGAAAAGCACCGTCAGCTCCGTATGTTCGTTATCTTGTGAAAAAAGTGAAAGAAACTGGCATCCTCATCGATAAACCAAAGCGTGAAAAGCCAAAAACAGTGCGTACACCCGAGAATATTGATGCTGTGGCAGAAAGTGTGCGTGATGCGCCATCAACATCAATTCACCGTCTTTTTCTGCCACAGCATCAATATTCTCGGGTGTACGCACTGTTTTTGGCTTTTCACGCTTTGGTTTATCGATGAGGATGCCAGTTTCTTTCACTTTTTTCCCAAGATAACGAACATACGGAGCTCACGGTGCTTCTCTTCTTCCAAAATCCGTACGCAATTTTCGCACACATTCTGCAACATTACCATGATTTTCAAAGTAATGTCGCAATATTTCCCAGCGTTGTTCAAGCGTATACACAACCATATTCGTTCAGCGGAAGGATAAAACTAATTATCTGTCAAATCAGACGTGAGTTAAGTGTTACCATTCACGAAATAAGCACTAGTTGAAAAAAAAAACTTTAGATGGCGGACCCTTTATATACAAATAAATTCATACTTCTAGTTACACAGGTTGATTTACAACTATTGTAAAGCAAAAAAGTTTATGTGAACATTTGTCCGGGAATTCTTCGTAAGGGGGCTACAACCTTCCAAAGATTTTGTTCCAAATTAGTGTTTATTTAATAACTACCCGGGAAAAAATTATAGATCTTCAAAAATCTACTCAGATCTCGGCAGAGCTGCATTTTGACACAGCATTATATTTTTCACAGGTTTTTGATCTGTAGAGACTTGAAAAAATCTACAACGGTCTACAAAGATCTAAAATGATCTACAAAGATTTCTGAAGATCATTGTAATGATGATGAAGATTCAAAGTTTAATTTCTATCACGATCTACAACTGTCTTTAGAGATCTTTATAGATAATTTTAGATCTTTTTGAAAGTCTCCACAGATGAAACACCAGTGAAAAATACGATGTCCCAAAATGCAAATCTGTCGAAATCTAAGTAGATCTCTGCAGATCTACAATTTTTCCGGGTAGAGAATCCATTGTGGTACAGTTATAAAATTGCAGAATTTTACTAAATACATTTAAGGTAAAATACCCACTACTTGGACAAAAAAAAATAGGGACCAGTACTTGAACAAATTCATAAAACATTAATTATTAAAAAATTATAGTTTTAAATAGAAGTAAAATTATATTTTAACATTTTTTAGTACATACCTAAGCAAAATATAACTTTTTCTATAGTAAAACATCAAAATTAAAAAAATATCGTTCTTTTAAAACACTGTATTACATAGCCGCATAAATCATGTCATTTTTCATCAGTTTCATGTGAAACGAAGTGAACGTTAAATAACGTGTAAAACGTATGAAAAGTATATTTCGCAAAAAAAATCATTGATCTTATAAGTAAACTGTATTTTTAAGTGAATTCAATTATTAATAAGTTAAAAAATATATTTTTAATACTGAAATTTAATCGTCTAAGTATACCTTTCAATTTCAAAAGTCGTACCCAATACTTAGCGTCACTTGTTCAAGAATACCAACCGCATTTTACATAGAGGAGTTATACTTGAACATGCGAATTAATGTTTGACGTTTGAGTTTGAGGTTAGAATTTTCTAACCTCTAAGTACTTACTTAAGGTGGCAAAGTGCATTGTGAACATTTGTGAAATAGGTGAAATAAGTAATTTGATTATGTAAGTTAAAAATAAGTATGTATATTTAAAGTTCGATAATAGCATCTTAATATTTTTTTGAACGATATTCGTCAATTGTCGTAAGTACATACATGTACTTATATCAAATTCAATAAGTAATGCCTCGCAAAAAGAATTTTACATAAATTGCTCAAAATACAAAGGGAAAATCTAACGTGAAGAAGAAAAATGTATGTTTTTCAAATATAAGTACTTAATTTTCAAAAGAATAAGTATTGCTGTTTTTTTAACTATTTTTTATCATTTTTTAATCCAAACAACTGAACTTTCAGTACTTATTTCATTCATTTTGAGTGTTTTAACAATTGTAAGAAATTTCAACACTGGTTTGACGTAAGCACTTATCCAACCTTCTTAATTTTTAATAAAAACTTTGTCAAACATTAATAAAAATGTTATTTAAGCCCATCAGTTTATGTTAATATTTAAATTTTAAAGTAAATTATATTTAAAACAAAAAATATATATTAAATTAAGTATTAAATAACATTGGTTCACTTAATCGTAATCTCTACTTAGTCCTTTAGTCCTTTGACATGAATTAAGAACCTTCGGGTTCGTGCGTTTACTTACGTTTTATATGCGTTCAAGTATTGCTCCTCTAACGTTCAACTACAAGTGCCGATCGGAATATATAGTCCAACTACTACAGCATCCTATGGATTTAAATAAATAACTTTTAAAATTACAAAAATCTTGATACGGTAGTTTTTTTTTTTAGATCGACTTAAAATTGTACGTAGATTTCAGTGGTACCTTTGTTTTTGTCATAATCGAGATAATTATGTATGAAAATTAAGGTTAAATACTTATGTTTTCGAATGTGTTCAAGTACTGGGTACTTTACCTTATATTCTTGTTCTATGAATAAAAATAAGAAAATAAAAAAGTAATAAAAAAGTTTATATAAAAATACCTCCTAAAACTAACCATATACAGTGTGTTGATAAAGTAAGGAACAAAATTCATTACTGCGTCATTTAAAGTTTTCAAGCAAAACGCTCGGACACGTCGATTAGTATTTTTAGTTGCGGATTTTTTGACATAAGAAAATTGTATACAGGGTGTCTCAAGAAGAACATACGCAGTCATAATTGATATTTTTAAATGGAACATCCTATATATTATACCATTTTTGAATTATACAATAAATTCTGAACACTTTTTGTACAAGATACCAAATCTCTCAAATTAGCGGTTTATGGAATAATGACGTTTGAAATGTGTCTCAAGATGAATATATGCAGTAATCATTGATTTTTTTAAATGGAACTTCCTGTATATTATGCAATTTTTGAATTATACGATAAATTATGAACACTTTTTGTACAGCATACCACAGCTCTAACATCAGTGGTTTTTGAAATAATGACGTTAAAAATGTTAAAAATAAATAAAAAATTAATGAACTTTAATAATAAAATATACAAAAGAAATAAAATTATTTCAAAAACCACTGATATTAGAGCTGTGGTAAGTTGTACAAAAAGTGTTTAGAATTTACTGTACAATTCAAAAATGGTATAATATACAGGATGTTCCATTAAAAAAAATCAATGATAACTGTATATATTCATCTTGAGACACATTTCAAACGTCATTATTCCATAAACCGCTGATTTTAGAGATATGGTATGCTGTACAAAAAGTGTTCAGAATTTATCGTATAATTCAAAAATGGTATAGTGTATAGGCTGTTTCATTTAAAAAAATCAATTATGACTGCGTATGTTCTTCTTGAATATACAATTTTCTTATGTCTAAAAATCCGCAACTAAAAATACTAATCGACGTGTCCAAGCGTTTTGCTTGAAAACATTAAATGACGCAGTTATGAATTTTGTTCCTTACTTTATCAACACACTGTATTTATGTATAGCCAGTTGTATTACTATTGAAAAAACATGTTAAAAATGAAATTATAAATGTCTATTTGTTGATAAAAATGCAGTTTTGAATGAATATTTATATTAACTTTATATCTTATTTTTAATTACAGAACAAGAATATAAGCTTACTCTGTGTAATTTGAAGTATCCGTATTAAGTTAAATTCTGCAATATTTTATTTCTATCAACATTTCTCAAAAATGGTTGGTCCTATAATAAATTAACAATATATATTTTTGTGTATTTTGTGTCACATAATCTAATACTTGAAAAAACTCGATGGGTTCTTTGGCTTTATAAAATTATTATAGTTGTAAATACTATGGCTAGGCCATAAAATGCACACCCCTTAAACATAAAAAAATGTATTAATTTATAATATCAAATAAATACGATACAATATAATTGGTGAAACTTAAAAGGATGTTTGAAAAAAATATTGGAGGTAATTAATATTATATAAATATATAATATGAAGTTTATCACTCATTAAGATTTTTTAGAAAATCAACAATGAATCTTGATATCAATTGATTATTACCGTTTTTATTTAAATTTAGGATGTATAGTAATAAAACAACAATCATTTTAATTTACAATTTTTATATAAAATATTTTTTTTGTAAAATGTATAAAGTAAATTAATTAATTAATAATAATAATTAGAAAGATAAATACATCCACATATTGCAGCGATAACAGCTGTGTTCACCTGATGTCTAGCAGAGCATTTAAAATGAAACAACAATGTAACGTTTATAGGTTAGGATTATGTACATTATATATTTGTTTTAAAAATGCAAACTTACCAGACTTTATCTTGATTAAAAAGATTGATTGGCTTTGAATAAAATAATTAAAATACAGCACGTATCGATGTACATGTATTTATATATTAATTAACACAATATAATAATTGTAATACTTGGAATTTGAAGTGACGTATGAAGAAATAGCGCCTTACGGTAATCTTATGAACTACCGAGTAACTACTCTATTTGTAAAAATAATTCTTGTCAAAATATGAATTTTTGTTTAAATAAACTGCAAATTTCGTTACTTCTAGTTATCCAATTTTGTTGAGTTTTAATAGGGTTCTATTCTGATAATAGATGAAGTGAATTCAAAAGGATTGGTGCAAATTTATTTCGAAATATAGCCTACAGTTCGGCGTTTTTATCAAAAAAGGGGGTTAAATCAACAAATTGAACTTTATTAATATTTTTATAACAGAAAATTAAAACCGATCGATATTAAACTAAGTATAAATGCAGACTGTAATGTTTTCTATCAGAAAATGTAAAAATGTAAGTGGAATACTGAAGAAATTTAAGATATAATGCTCATTTTATCAATTTATATACGAAAAAAAATTTTAGCACGATAATAGAACACACTTCCAAGCAGAGCCTGCTTGGGTGTGCAATAAATACAATAACATAAATAAAGTAAAAAAAATAAATATTACGGTGAGTTAATTTATTCAAAATTAATATAGTTAAAAAAGCACAATGAGATTTGTCACATTAGAGTCGAAACGTCTAGGAAAACAATACGATAACGTAGACCAGCGGTTCTCAAACTTTTTTCGCCGCGGCACCCTTGTCGGGCAAAAATAAATTCGCGGCACCCTTGCGGGGATAAAAAAATTTCGCGGCACAGTTATCCTTAAAACGGTTTAAATACTTAGGAAAATAAGAAAAACCAGTGCAACTTTAATGCTCAGGTGTCTTTAATGCGACGAATAAAACTGTTTTGATAAATTTTTCATTATTTCTTTTATATTTATAGGAAGTTTGGTTAGGTAGGTACCTAAATATAAGTGATGTTGGGTCTCTTTTTACGCGGACTTTTTTTTATGCAAATTCATTTCGGCGGTGAGATATGGAATGAAAGCTGACAATTCAAGGAATTCAATTATGTAAACGTTTTGTTATTATTAAAATCTTCGTTTAACAAATTTAAAAAAATCGTAAAAAAATATCTCCGAAAGTAACAATGAGACAAATTTGAAAAATTGGGAATATGCCAATAATCTGCAGTCACCGCACTTACTAAAATTTTAAATACAATTGTTGTTAAATTTAAAATCAATTGTAGAAAAGTTTTAAATCCAATTGTTAAATTTGCAGTTGTTTCGTGTCACAAAAGCAATAATAACATCGGTGTTTTAGTTGTCTTTTATTTTCAAATTTTGTTTACTTTTCAATAAAAGTAAATAAATAAAATTAAAAAACAACCCTTTTTATAGGCATTCTTATTCGTTTATTTCTAGAAACTTTCTTATGCGATTTTTGGCCTATTTTTAATTCATTGATTTGGTTTTACACGGTTTTAGAAAATTATGGAACGTATCCCTGATTTTACAATGTAAGCAATATCTTTTTTTGTTTTACCGACCAAATTTTCCACCTTAAAACTTCACTCAAAATGTAACTACAACGTTACTTATCGACTGCACCCTATGCTTTTTTTTATAAAACACGTCTGAATGTGAAACAAAAAATAAACTTTTTCGACAGTGGTGATGGAAGACAACTTAAATTTTCACAATTTTAGCTGACTTTTCTTGATTATTCCGCGGCACCCCTGGCATACGCTCGCGGCACCCTGGGGTGCCGCGGCACCCAGTTTGAGAACCGCTGACGTAGACAACAGTCTGAAAAGTTAACTCTTATGGACAACGACCACGAAAACCTACAAAAGAATATTAGTTAAATTTATTATTAATTTTTATTTACTTTAAAATATGAGAACTCTCTTTTTTTACTGAAACTCTGAAAATTACATTGTAAAATTATGTTTACTTAACCATAGAATCATAACGGCATCAATAGATGTTTGAGCGGGATATTTGAATTCTTTAACGGGACGTAAGACTAGCTATCCAGGAACGAGACAGTCTCGCTCCAAGCGGGACGTCTGGCGTCCCAGAATATTGCCGTTTTACTGACTGTGAGATAATATGAGTTGAATATAGTTTTGACGCGCGACATTACCCGCGTCTTATATAAAAGTGTCTGCATGCAGTAACCTGGACTTGCTGAATTCCATTTAGAATTACATATTTGATGTATCTATTATAGTTTATGAGTTAAATGATAGATTTTATTCATGCGATTATTTTTTTCTTTTTCAGCTTAGGGAGCGTCCATAAACCACGTAACGCTTTTAGGGAGGAGGAGTGTACAGTTATTTTGTTAGATGGGGGATGGGGGGTGATATTCAAATGTTACGTAACATTAATTCATCTACAAATAAAAACAAAAGATTGTTAGATAATTAACCGATATTTAGTAATGTCTAATAAGCCCAGGAAATAAAGGTTTTTAGTAAGAATAAATTCCGACCAAGCTGGATTTTGGTGGAGACTTTTATTTTGATGTCCTAAACATACCCTAAAAAGTCCCCTTACTTTGGATGACGGGTTTTTATTTTTTAGGGGGTAAAGGGGGTTTAATTCTAGTTTTTTGCAAATATTGTTATGAAGAAAATTGTAGCTTATAAAATTCTACACAAAAAAGGTATTTATACTTTATTCGTATAATCAAAACTTTTTAAGTAAACTGTTAACCCAGTCAAGGGTGCAGTGAAGAGTGCCAAAATCCGAACTTTTAGGGGCAAGCAATTTTATGGTTGATTATTATAGATTTTGGGGCGTAAAATTCGAAAAAAATAACCCGAACTAGAGAAAAGTAGTGAAACACCATTAAAAAAGGGTTTGAAGGGTGAAAACCCCGTTTTCAAGATTTTTTTCAATTTTTCTCAAAATCTAAATCGATGATGGGGTGTTTTTATGGTTGATATTTACTGGGGACACTTAGACGAATCGATCGGGACCACAAATATTGAATTTGACAGAAAAATACTCTTTCTAGAGGGTTTAAAAAAACGTTAAAATGTTTATTTCGAGGAAAAAATTTTAAAATTAATAATTTTTGTTCAAATCAAAATTGATCTCAAATTGTTCCAGAAGTTCTAAAGAATACTGATCAACCATAATTTTAAAAAATATTAATATTTTAAGCAATGAAAATTGATAAAAAAAAATTACGATACCTACCCTTAAACATTAGCGATTTTCATTGGTTAAAATATTAATATTTTTTAAAATTATGGTTGATCAGTATTCTTTAGAACTTCTGGAACAATTTGAGATCAATTTTGATTTGAACAAAAATTATTAATTTTAAAATTTTTTCCTCGAAATAAACATTTTAACGTTTTTTTCAACCCTCTAGAAAGAGTATTTTTCTGTCAAATTCTATATTTGTGGTCCCGATCGATTCGTCTAAGTGTCCCCAATAAATATCAACCATAAAAACACCCCGTCATCGATTTAGAATTTGATAAAAATTGAAAAAAATCTTAAAAACGGGGTTTTCACCCTTCAAACCCTTTTTTAAGGGTGTTTCACTACTTTTCTCTAGTTCGGGTTATTTTTTTCGAATTTTACGCCCCAAAATCTATAATAATCAACCATAAAATTGCTTGCCCCTAAAAGTTCGGATTTTGGCACTCTTTTTGTTTTGATTATACGAATAAAGTATAAATACCTTTTTTGTGTAGAATTTTATAAGCTACAATTTTCTTCATAACAATTTTTCTCGAAAAATTAATAATTTTTGAGATATTTGCAAAAAACTAGAATCAGCTCCCCTTTACCCCCTAAAAAATAAAAACCCGCCATCCAAATTAAGGGGACTTTTTAGGGTATGTTTAGGACATCAAAATAAAAGTCTCCACCAAAATCCAGCTTGGTCGGAATTTTTTCTTAGTTTGACCGTTTTTTTGAGTCTATTGCCTGGGCTAAATTCAAGCTGAAATAGTTTAAAAAACATATTTTAATATAAATGGGTGTCCCATATTTATCTACCACCCCTCCTAATTTTTTTTATCTATCAATTAAATAAAAAAAAAAATTAAAAGTTGTTCGGTTTTGAGGGGGACCCAAAAAGGCGGTATTAATTTTTGATTTTTTGGATGTCTTCATGGTCAAATAGGGCCAATATTTTTTTTCAAATGGAAACCTATATTTTTCATTACGATATCTTATTGTTTGGAAAAAAACAAACAGCTCTTGTTTTAAATAATGTTTTGTGTGTCTTCATTTTTTGTTATTATTTAGCAAAATAATTTTAGATTTTCACTAATTAATAAAGGATTCTGTTACATGGCGTTACATGAGGGGGGGGGGGGGTATATTTGAATTTTAGAAGAACGTTAGTGAAGGTTTTATCAACATCGATCCAGTAGTTTTCGAGATAAATAAAATAAAACCGATAAAAAAAACTACACACTGAAAAGTATACCAAATAATTAAATTTAACAATATTGTGTATCTTTTTTCATTACGAAAAACTGTTTAATGGCTCGGCACCGAAATCAAAAACTGTTAAATATAATTATTCGGTATCCTTTTAAGTTATTTTTAGGGTTTTTTGATGATGAAAATTTTGATTACATTCGGAAGTCAGGTTTTATTTTATGTATGTATAAATTCTGTATACCTATTTTCATAAAATATTTTTCCATTAACCAATACATACCATTATATATCATACAAAGCAATGTATTATCGATTTTCACTTATGTTGAATAGACCGTGAATATTTTCTAATATTAGGTAATAATATTTTCAATAAACTTGTGTGTATAACATCTTGCAAAGATCTTTCCATGATGAAAAAATCAGTAATATTAGGTATTCGATGTTTTTGTTATTGTATTCAATGTTAATATTACAAATGTACTCGTATATATGTATTACATAGGTACATATAAAAAGAATTCGTAAAAAAAGAAACTATCGGTGGGGTACTGGTCAGTTGTAAAATATACTGATATAAATGATCAAGTAAGGCTTAAGTAATCCTCGATCACTATTTAATGTTACTCATATTGTTTATTATATTATCCTAGCCTCGAAAAAAAGAACGTGCGAGGATCGTATTAATTTTAAAGAGAATATCAAAATGAAGAATGCTGATGATTTTTCCTCTTTAGTCGCGTCATTTTAATATTTTGAAAAAAATTAATTAGAGCCCTTTATATTATTGATGGAATTTGTTGGGGAAGGTGTAAGGAGTAATTTCTCATCAAATGAGTCAATTTTTTTTCATTGGAACATTGTTTATTTTTAAACAATTTGGTCGGAAAATCGGTTTTTCCGATATAGTGGGAAAATTATGGGTTGTAGAGAAAAGTAAAGCACAGACGAAATATGCGCAATCAAAAGATCTATAATTTGGTGCCTGGTAGATTAAAATCCGATAATTGGTTCAAAAGTTATTGCAAAAAAACCGCTAAAAAACGTTGAAAATTAACTTTTTTAAATTGTTTATAATTTTTTTATTATTTATTAAAATTCAACGAAAATACTTAAAAGTTGTGAGCATTAATATGTTTCAAAAGTGAGCGAAAGATGGGTGCTGTATGTCGAATAGTTTTTTCAAAATTCTATTTGTTTATCGGGTTGAGAAAAAAATAGCTAAATTTCAAACGCGGGGCCTGATAAAAGTTATTAACCAAAAAGGATTCACAACCCCGATTTTTAAAGGCCAAAGCCTAACTTTGTATTTTCGTACAATATCGATTTATTATCGAGAACCCTTTTGAAACGTGCAATAAACAAAATATTTAAAAAATTGCACTCAAAATTAATAATTTTCAATATTTCGACTTAGCGGTGAGCATTGTTATTTTACAACTTAGAAAACTATCTTATTGTTATTTTTTCGTCGCGTTACCCCAGATTAAAAAAAGAATGAAGGTTCTACGATCATTATAAGCTGAGATATTGCAAATTTTTCAAGCGCGGATCATTTTGAACTTCGACGGCTGAGAAACATATCTCGCGGGCAAAGTCGAAGTTCAAAATGATGAAATATGATTGAACTTTACTTTTAGGTATTTTCGTTGAATTTTAATAAATAATAAAAAAATTATAAACAATTTAAAAAAGTTAATTTTCAACGTTTTTTAGCGGTTTTTTTGCAATAACTTTTGAACCAATTATCGGATTTTAATCTACCAGGCACCAAATTATAGATCATTTGATTGCGCATATTTCGTCTGTGCATTACTTTTCTCTACAACCCACAATTTTCCCACTATATCAGAAAAACAGATTTTCCGACCAAATTGTTTAAAAATAAACAATGTTCCAATGAAAAAAAATTGACTCATTTGATGAGAAATTACTCCTTACACCTTTCCCAACAAATTCCATCAATAATATAAAGGACTCTAATTAACTTTTTTTTGTGGTATTATTACAGCTATAATGACGCGACTACTTGTAAAATCCAAACTTAACAAACTTAACGAGCAATCGAAAATTGTCAATGAAAATAGTTGAGATCTTGCCAAATTTCGTGTCATAAAAAACATAAATTACATTTTTATTTTCTATGCAATATTAACTTTAGAACTCTTGGTAGTTTTATTGTTCATGGTAATTTATAACAGTAAAACAAAAAAATAAAATTAAGTTTATATTTAGCGTCAAAATTCGAAGTAAAAAAATACAAAATAACTAATAGTTCTCTGATTAACATTTGGGTTCAATGTCTATAGAAAATACTTCAATTTGAAAAAGTTTCTTCATTTTGCAATGATTAAAATGAAAAAGAAAAGTTATTAAATTAAATAAAGTATCATCAAAAGACACGGTATGAGAATCTACAGGAAACTAATATAATAACGTTGAACTAAAGCATTATTGTACATACTTGAAAAATATATAATGTCAAATTCTTAAGAGTATTATTAAACTAATATAGAATTATAACGAAGTTTTTGCTTGTGAAACTATTCATACGATTTTTCGGTTTTATTTAAAAAAATATTTACATTAAAATTTCTCCGAAAGAGTGATGAAAAAATGACACTAAAGTTCAGTTTTTATTTTTATAATATCAATGTGATTTATGTAGTTGCGATTGGTTTGACAACAGTTCTTCATAATTTGGATCAAATTGGGACGTACTTATTCTTAATAGTGCTCCGAGATGTTCTGTTCATCTGTCAGTCTATTTCTGATACAGCTTTTTCTTTGTTTCATTATAGAAAAAAGTTGCTCACAAATATAGGACGATGCAAACATTACACAAATTCGTTGGGCGTAAGATATTAAATTTGGAAAACTGGTTTTTGACAAGCCCTTGTAGAAAACTAATTTTGGAACTTTTAGAAATAATTGTTTGAGATGACTATTTGATTGGAGTTCAATTAATTCAAGCTGCAAATCTGAATTCACTAATCCACAGTCCACAAAAAAGGCATAATGAAAATATCTCAATCTTTTTCAATTGCACTGAAGTCTTGAAATCTTCTTTCAAATTCGTCATAAAGTTTCCTAATAATTATCTTCATAATCCCTAATCTTGCCTTCCTTTACAGCAGTGAATTTAACCTTGTGAAATGAGTCAAGTCATTTTTAGATAGCTGATTAGCAAATAGAATATGTTTCTATATGCTAATCATATATAAATAATAATTTGCAATTCACATATAAATAAAAATTTGCAACAATTGAATCAAAACTTGATTTTTTACATTTTGAGTGTAATTCTCTTTTTTAGATATTATTATTATAAAATATGTGACGGGCCGGATTGAACGATTCACCGGGCCGGAGTTGGCCCGCGGGCCGTAGTTTGCCCATCACTGATCTATACTATCTAAGATATAAAGCAATTAAATATGACCCTTTTATATATACTATCTCGTTTAAATGTTGATTTTTTGAGTAGAAAAGATAATGTATGTTTCTGGATTAATAGTAGATTATGCAGGCCAACAAAAAAAGTTGATTGAGCAAAATAGTGGTAATTTTTGGATTCAATGTGTCCAAATTACCCTTAAAAAGTTGTTTTATGCCCTGCAGCAAAATGATTGTCGGCCAGTGTTATGTATACCAGGAGTCAATAATGACAGTTGTAATTCCCGAGGAATAATTTTCGACACGAGCCGCGCAAGCGGTGATGGAGTAAAATTCCGAGGTAATAATAGCCATTATTGCAAATAGTATATTTTCTACTTTATCTACGACTAATTTAATTACTGAAATAAAACACAATTAAATACAATGAATGCAAGTTAGCCTTGTTTCACACATACGCGGTTCCATTCGGTTCGGTTCGTTTTCGATTTCAGCCGAAAACGAATCAAACCCTTTCATACATACACGGTTCTCATACGGTTCATATTAGGTTTTATTTTTTTCCATAAACTCAGTAGTTATCATGGAGAGAAAGCAAGTTGTTGCCATGTTGTTTCTCTATAAAAAAAATTAAAAAATGAAGGAGGAATACTAGAATTCATTGCGAGCACCCTCTCATCACTTTACAGCAGGAATTTGGAGCATTTTACACTATTTTCCCGAAACTAAAGAGCATTAAGACGATCCACATCAACATCTAGAAAACCGCTCATTTTATTAGAAAATCCGCGACAAAACTTAAAAAAAAGTAACACTCGTTATCAGGTTAAAACCGAAACTAAACAGAGTATGTGTGAACGCGTTCATTGCTTTGTGTTCCCTGGACACGAATTGAAACCTGATGAAATCTGTCCGTGTGGAGGGAGTATTCAGTTCTGTACGGTTTCTATTAGGTACCGAATACAAACTGAATCATCGTTTCACACTTGTCGGCAGCGTCCGAAAACGAACCGAAAACGAACCGAACCGAATGAAACCGTATATGTGTGAAATAGGCCTTACAACACAAACATTTTTAACACTTTAGAGTTTGTGTATTTTGTTTCCATGATATTATTTAATGGGTTATTTTTAATTACATTTGTATATAAGATAGTATTCACTTGTATACTTCGAATATAAATTTTAATACTTTTTTTAAAGCATAAGGCGAATATTTAATCGTTTTAAAATATAGAACATCACAATAAATACATTTAAAATATGTAATTTTTAAATCTTACAGTTCTAAATTAAGGTCGAGTGTAAAGTATTATTTTATAGTGCAAAGTATTTATTTTTAGTAGAAACTATTTATTTAAAATGATATAATAAGTTTCAAGTTCAATATATTTGTTTAATGTTGAATAATTAATATTTCGTGCAGTATATTTGTTATAAGTGAAAACGATTATCTAAATAAAAAGTGTTTATTATTTAAATACAAGCCTTATTATATTTAATAAATTTTGTGATTGGAGCACAAGAGGGAATAATAACCATTAATCCCTCGTCATTATTCCCTTTAGGAATAATATATGACATTATATGTATAGTAAAAACTTTAAAGGTATTATGTAATTAGTCGTGGATAATATATTATCATGAAGGATTTAATGCAGCGATTCTCAACCTGTGCCCTCTCCTAGGGGGGCGTGATAAATCTGAATGGGGGGCGCGAGCATATTGAAATAAAATATTATTACAAAATTTATTTAATTAACTGAAAGAAAAGCAATAAAATATGTTCTGACATAAATAAATATCGGTATGGAGAACCATACATGACTTCCATGTTCTATAATATCTTACAATAATTTTTAATATAAAACTCACCTTTGTATTATAAATATTAGTTTTCTAATATTTTAATGTCACTTGTAGAATAGACATTTTTGTAAAATAATAATTATCTGACATTTGAATTTAACTGCGCTTGTTTCCATGGCAACATGAATTTATTAGTATTTAAAATTAAAATTTTGAGGGTGGTTTTCACCCCTTCAGAGGCTATCTAAGCACGTTTATGAAATAAGTGCCCCTTAGATTGGATTGAACTACAAGTGTACCAAGTCTTATCAAAATTGGTGAGATAATACTCACTTTTCAGACGATAATAGGTACAAAATTTCGAATATTTCGAAAACCCCTAATCCGATTAGCACCAAAATCAATAGGTCTGGAGTACTCACTGAGGCAAACATTTTCCCCAAAAATAATTCAAATCGGTGCATATCTACATTAGTTATCGTACACGGAAGAAAATTCTACATCCAGACACACAGCCACACAGACACACACACGCACAGCCGCCATGCGGAAATTAACTTTTCTTTACGTTTTGAAGTTAGTACAATCAGAATCTGCTTTTTTTCGGACATGATTTTACTTCCATGTTCGAAGAAATGGAAGTATTGTAATACCGTAAAAAAATCGTGTCCGAGATAAGAGCAGATTCTGATTGTACTAACTTCAAAACGTAAAGAAAAGTTAATTTCCGCATGGCGGCTGTGCGTGTGTGTGTGTGTGTGTCTGTGTGTCTGGATGTAGAATTTTCTTCCGTGTACGATAACTACTGTAGATATGCACCGATTTTAATTATTTTTGGAGAAAATGTTTGCCTCAGTGAGTACTCCAGACCTATTGATTTTGGTGCTAATCGGATTAGGGGTTTCCGAAATATTCAAAATTTTGTACCAATTATCGTCTGAAAAGTGATTAGTATCTCACCAATTTTGATAAGACTTGGTACATTTGTAGTTCAATCCAATCTAAGGGGCACTTAATTCATAAATGTACCAAAACAGCTACTTAAGGGGTGAAAATCACCCTAAAAATTTTAATTTTAAATACTAATAAATTCATGTTACCATGGAAACAAACGCAGTAAATTTCAAATGTCAGATAATAATTATTTTATAAAAATGTGTATTATACAACTGATATTTATAAATACAAAGGTGAGTTTTATATTAACAATTATCTATTGTAAAAGATATTATAGAACATGGAAGTCATGTATGGTTCTCCATACCGATATTTTTGATGGTATTACAATACTTCCATTTCTTCGAACATGGAAGTAAAATTAAAAATAAATTACACGTTTACATTTACACTGATATGATAAACTTATAAATAGGATTGTATCAGTACTGCACAATGTATTTAATAATAAACTTATCAATGTTAAATTAAAAACAAGATTAATAATTATTAGTGATTTCTTTGGGTCTGTCTTGCAGAACAAAGTTTTTCGAAAAAGGTTTAATATTAGAAATTTACAATTTAAAGCACTTTTTTAAATATTTAGCTGATATCTATTTTCCAGTAAAAACTATTGTATGAAGGTGGGGGGAGGGGGGCGCGGTAAGAATTGTGATTGAAAATTGGGTCACAAATACTAAAAGGTTGAGAAACGCTGATTTAATGTCTTTTTTTATAAAGTTAGTTTTATTAATAAAATAAGTTTGTACCAAATTAATTATCTTGGTTTCTGGGTATAAGCCGCTTCGATTTGGTCGTTCTATCAGCCCACTCCGAGTAGAAATTTGCTAGGGCTGGAGTCCGGTCCATATCCGACTAGTCCTAGTCAAGATAAGGCCCAGATCAGGCAATCCTAATCCGGCACGGATATACAGGGTCCTCCAATAGTGCGTCCGGCATTCCTAGCGCACTTCCTGTAGGAGATAGAAAAAAAAATTTGGTACATAAAATTATTGGTTTGAAAAGATCAACGTCGTAAAATTATTTTCAATAATACAGGGTGTTCCATTTTTGCGCTGTAACAAAAACAAACATTTTTTTAAATGGAACCCCCTATAACTTTTTCAGTATTCCGTTGTCATATTTTAACCTCCACATTATCATCTATTCATTTTTTGATTTAGTGACAGTGTTGCCAAATTAAAATTTTTTTTCCAAAAAATAATCCATAAACATGGTCAACTTTAAAAAATCGTAGCAACCTCGTTTTTTTTTGAAGCGTTTGATTTTTTTAACAATAATATTAGTCCTGATAAAGTGTAACATTTTGATAATAACCAATTTGTATTTAATTATACAGGTTGTCTATAAAAAAATGTCAAAATTTTCAAACTTAAAAATGATAAAACTCATTTTTTTCAAATGTGACTACCCTTTCTTTATTTCGCTATTCGATGGGGGGTTTTCTCCTTTTCAATTTGTATAGGAGATGTCCTATGTCTAAACCCCATAGTTTCTCAGATATTCAATACTTTTAATAAAATTAACCTTTTTATTACACTTTTATGCACTGAAGTAGGCCGTGCTGATGAAAAACACATGCCGGCAAATTGATGTGAGCCATGATTTGAGCCTGGATGAAAATAGAAGATATTTAGAACATTTATTTTGGACTTTTATCTATTATGTTTTTTCAAGTTTGTAACTTTTCATAATTTTTTTAAATAAAAGAAATATTTGTATTACATAAGTATAATCCGTTTTAACTATTAATTTTAATCAAATATTACATTGATACTTAAGTACTACATTTTGTCATTTGTTTTTCATCAGCACGGCCTACTTCGGTGTATAAAAGTGTAATAAAAAGGTTAATTTTATTAAAAGTATTGAATATCTGAGAAACTATGGGGTTTAGACATAGGACATCTCCTATACAAATTGAAAAGGAGAAAAACCCCCATCGAATAGCGAAATAAAAAAAAGGTAGTCACATTTGAAAAAAATGAGTTTTATCATTTTTAAGTTTGAAAATTTTGACATTTTTTTATGGACACCCTGTATAATTAAATTCAAATTGGTTATTATCAAAATGTTACTCTTTATCAGGACTAATATTATTGTTAAAAAAATCAAACGCTTCAAAAAAAACGAGGTCGCTACGATTTTTTAAAGTTGACCCTGTTAATGGATTATTTTTCGGAAAAAAAATTTGTAATTTGGCAACACTGTCACTAAATCAAAAAATGAATAGATGATAATGTGGAGGTTAAAATATGACAACGGAATACTGAAAAAGTTATAGGGGGTTCCATTTAAAAAAATGTTTGTTTTTGTTACAGCGCAAAAATAGAACACCCTGTATTATTGAAAATAATTTTACGACGTTGATCTTTTCAAACCAATAATTTTATGTACCAAAATTTTTTTTCTATCTCCTACAGGAAGTGCGCTAGGAATGCCGGACGCACTATTGGAGGACCCTGTATACAAAATGTAATGCTTGTTCGCATCCATGCCAGATCAGGCTATCAAATCCGACCTTGATCCGGTAGTTCTATTTTTGCCTGATCAGGTTACTAAATTAAAAAAAAATCAGGTCTCGCCAAATTAGAAATCTCCCCCCAAGACAACCATATAAGGCCCGGATAAGTTAAAACATGGTATGCCTTAATACGGACAAAATCAGGCAACCATATCAGGCCCAGATATGTTAAAACACTGAATGCTATAATTAATATGGTTAAAATCAGGCAAGCATATCAGGATCAGATCAGTTAAAACATGGAATGCCTTAATATGGTTAATCGTATCGGGGCCAGATGACTCGTGGTATAATACCGGGTGTCCCAGATAACTTTTCCAGCATGGGGATCTCAGTATCTATAAGAGATACAGGTTTGGTTAAATGAGATGAATTATTTGTAAGAAAGAGGTGAGTATTACTACACAAAAAAATACTCATGATTCTATGTGGTTTAGGCGGTATACCCAAAAAACTGAAAATTCGGAATTTCTTTAAATGGCTATAACTTTTTTGTCAAATTAGATAGGTACTTTTTGTAGACGGTTTCTTAAAGCACTTTTTTGTGTAGAATCGATTGGTGTATTTAGATTTTTTATATCACTTTTAGTTTCCGAGTTACAAGCCCTAACTTTAGTTTTTCTTATGGGACACCCGGTATACTATTATTAATTAATCATAAGAATCATAAGATTGAATGCTCGGGGCACATTTATTTTTATTTGTACTTTTCACTTTCCAAAAACTGACTGAAATTCATCATCTTTACATCGTTATGTCCCTTTGTTAGTGTGTGTTTACATCATAACAGGACCCCTCCTTCTAAAATTTCACGTTTTTTGGGCTGGGGGTGATAAATCAGTCTCTCAGGACTTCTCTGTTTATTAGTACTAGGGCTTGCAAACCGGTTAAAACCGAAACCGGTATACCGGTTTTTTGTTAAAATTTACCAAAACCGAAAAACCGGGTTTTTCATGAAAAACCGAAAGTCAATTATATCTTCTTTTTTTTTCTTCAACTGAAAAATAATTTTATGTTTCTACTGTCATTCATGAAGTGTTTATGTTGTAAAATTATTTAAATCTATGAAAGAACGCGCAATGTATAAATAAAAATATTATAGTGGAGTAAATGGAATTTGAGTTTCATTCGTGAAATCTATAATAATAATAAAGGAGATCCAAATACTATTCAGAGTTCAAATAAAGACTAATCAATTTCAAATTGAGAAGTGTAAATTCCACATTTGAAATGGAAATAAATACATAATTTATTTGTTTATAATATAATGTATTATAATACAACAATTTTTCTAGACCAGGTTATTTTTCGCTCTTTCAATAACAGAAATTTCAAATCTGTATGACCTTTTTTTCGACCATTTAATTAAAAATTCAAATACGTAAATATGTAAACCATTCTCCGATTTTTATTTTTGCTCGCCGCACATTGGTTTGAAATCACGAAAAGCTGGCCAAAAGTCGTTTTATTTTTTTTTTATATAGGGACTTTTAACTATTGGAATAGCTGTAGTGGTACATCTAGTTTATGTATTACCTACAATAGACAAGGTCACGTGTCCCTACCTACCTGTAATATTCAGTTCTTTTGTAACTACCGAGCGCATAACAACTGATCTTGTGAACACGTGGAAAATAAGTTTTTTCAAACGCGGATAAAAAGTTTATTAGTGAACGTTTTTCAAATGTTTGAAATGGAATCTTTTCCTGAAGGTGAGTACAATATTAATCTATTGATCAAAATTAATTTATACATCATGTCATTGAGTCAATTAATGATCTTTTCAACGTAATTTTGGTGATTGATTTTTTAAAACTCGAGATAAAAAAAGCAATAAGTCAAAACTCTTGATACATCCTGCCTTGAAACCAACTTTATACTGTTGATTAAACATTTTTCTAAAACATATCAAAGAATTGGCTGCCGAATGGTGCCTATTAGGTTTTTAGGTAAGATTTAGTACAATGATGTCTGAGAATGTAGAAATATCGTATATACAGATAGTAGCATTATATTAGATCAAGTTTTATAAAATTACTTCAATTATACTTTTGTACAATATAAAATGTACTGTGAAGACAGTGGCGTAGTAACGGGGGGGACCCCCCCCCCCAAATGTTCAATGTTCTAAAAAACGTATGTTTTGAGGAAACATCAGTTCAAATTACCTTCCAAAATTTAACACATATGTAAATACCCCCCCCCCCCCTCGAAAAGTATTGATTTTTTTTTCACTTTTACAGAAAATCTAAAGAATGATGCTGCAATTAATCTTACCAGGAAGGAATTTTTCGTACTCGTGAAACCACATTTAAATGATAATATAGTTGTAATAGTTGTTAATTACTTTAACCCTACTTTCCTATACCCCAACTAGAATTTTCAATCAAAAATTATGTACACATGTAATTTTTCGATGTATTGTAATAAAAAATTTACTGTATAGATATGTAACTTCTTATATCAATAAATGTTTACCTATGAAATATTCATTGTAATAAAAATTTTATTGTATATATGTAACTTGTTATTTCACTAATTTTAAGTGTTCACCTATGTAAAACTTTGTAATATGTATGCAATAACTCTAAAAATATGACTTTATAATTGTAATCAGCACACTAGAAAGCCCACATATACTGAGTTTCGTGAGAATAGACACGGTTTTCCAGTAATTCGTCCGCCATTTTGGATCCGCCATTTTGTTTTCAAAAATTTTACTACATATTTGTAATCAGTGCATTCGAAAGCCCCCATATACCGAGTTTCGTGAGAATAGACACCATTTTGCACTAAGTTATCCGTCATTTTGAATCCGCCATTTTGTTTTTCAAAAATTTGATTTTATATTCGTTATCAGCGTACTCGAAAGCCCCCATATACCGAGTTTCGTGAAAATAGACACAGTTTTGCAGTAAGTCGTCCGCCATTTTGAATCCGTCATTTTGTTTTCCTAAAATTTGACTTCATATTCGTACTCAGCGACCTCGAAAATCCCCATATACCGAGTTTTGCTGCAATCAAACAATATCTTCATATTATGGCCAGCTTTTCGTGATTTCAAACCAATGTGCGCCGCGCCGAGTTCTCTCTAATCCTCGACCCCAGGATAGAGTCTTGTTTTTTAAAATGATAATTCGCAATTTCAAATTGATTATTCCCAATTTGCAATAGATTAGTTTTAATTTGAACTTGAAAAAATATAGACCAATAAATCGTTTTTATTTTTAAATATCAATTTATTGTTTTATTTTAATAAATTAAAAAAAAAAAAATAACTAAAAACCGGTTAACCGGTTTTCACTCTACAAAAAAACCGAAAACCGGTTTTTGAAATTTAGTCGGTTTTTTGCAAGCCCTAATTAGTACCTAATATGTATTGTATAAAATATACAGGATGGGGCAATAGTGTATGGAAGTTCGATTGCTCAAACACCGTAATAGATAAAAAAATATTTCTAATGCAGATGTGAATATAATGGGTAAATGCGCATACATAGAAATTATTTTCATGTACAGAATGTAGAAGAAAATGTGGTAAGTTTAAGTTAATTTTTTTAGAAGTAAGCCCTCGATATTTTTGTGTATTTAACACTGTTTATTCATATCTAAAAAATTATATCTGTATACAGGTTGTCCCATTTCAATCTATCACCCCCTTAATTTTTTTTATCTACCGATTAAATCAAAAAATGTTTCAAATAAAAGTTGTTTGGTTTTGAGGGGGACCCAAAATGGCGTTATTAATTTTTTATTTTTTGGACGTCTTCATGGTCAAATAGGGCAAACTTTTTTTTTTAAATGGAAACCTATATTTTTTATTATGATATTTCATTGCTTGAGAAAAAACAAGTAGCTTTTGTTTTAAATAATTTTTTGTAAGACTTCAATTTTTTTTAATATTTAACAAAATAATTTTAGATTTTAGAGTTTTCACTAATTTCTTACTCGAAACCCATTAACTTTAGAGGAAAAGTGTCAAAAACAAAAAATGTTTATTTTAATGTGATATAACTAGAAAAATGATTTCAAATTTTTTTAATTTTAATTTTTTTTGCTTTAATATTTTGAAGAGCAAAAGTTAAAAACAAATTCTGATATAATTTTCTTAGTGATATCAAAATGAAATAAACATTTTTTTTGTTTTTTACACTTTTCCTCTAAAGTTAATGGGTTTCGAGTAAAAAATTAATGAAAACTCTAAAATCTAAAACTATTTTGTTAAATATTAAAAAAAATTGAAGTCATACAAAAAATTATTTAAAAAAAAAAGCTACTTGTTTTTTTCTCAAATAATAAGATATCATAATAAAAAATATAGGTTTCCATTTGAAAAAAAAATGTTGGGCCTATTTGACCATGAAGACGTCCAAAAAATAAAAAATTAATAACGCCATTTTGGGTCCCCCTCAAAACCAAACAACTTTTATTTGAAACATTTTTTGATTTAATCGATAGATAAAAAAATTAGGGGGGTGATAGATTAAAATGGGACACCCTGTAGAGTATAGATGAAAAAATTATTATACATTTGGTGGTAAATGTCCGTTAAAACAGTTATTTTCTTGAAATGAATTTCTAAGATGTTTGATTGCAAAAGTTTTCGATAGACCGAAAGTTCTTAAAAACTAGGCCATATAAATATAAAACTACTGTAGTAGCGATATCATGTTTAGTTAATTCACGACTTTGAACTTTACTGCATGCCGATGACAGTGAAATAGTAGAAATTTAGTTTCAGTCGCTTGATGAATTTTCCGCAACGAAAAATTGCAACTACGTGATCGGAGTTTTTTATTCTGTTATTTTTGTGAACCTTAAATGAATGTGTATTTCGCGGAAGAATTTCTGGTTAAATAACTGGCGTTGTATAAATGAACGATAAAAAGAAAAAGACATAAATAGAATTTTAATTAAAAAAGTGAAACAGTAAATTTTATACTGATGTATGGCTTTATTACTTTTTAGAATTTCCTTTAGTAAACAAAAAGTTATTAGAAGTTATAAGCATTGTTTTTCTTTAAGTTTACAATCTATGGAATGGGTAAACTAGTCGTATACGCTCAACTTACAAATTTTACTTCCTCGTCATATCTGAAGGAAGCTATCTGATCAGAAAAAAATTTGGTTCCCTGATTTAAAAACTTCTGGATTTGATTTTTCCGTCTCAGATCAAGACAAACACTTTTAGTTATGTGTATGTCTGTTATCTGTCCCCTAAATCCTTGTCACACGCATAACTTATGAACCACTGAACCGATTTTAATTAAACTTATAGGCTATTGATTATAGGTTTTTGAAAGGAACAATTGCGATAAAGGGTTTTTATTGTTTAATATGTTTGTTTGACACCTACAGATGATAAAAACACAAAGTGCTACTAAATTCACCCTTGCGTTTTTTAGGGAGGGGTTAAACTAGTCACTTTTCAATGTTTTAAGTATAACTCGAAAACTAAGCAGAATTTGACAATTTTACAAGAATGATTTTTTATAGAAAATTAAATTTGCCATCAAAGTAGATGATTTGAAAAATAAAAAAATAAAAGTTATACAAGAAATATTTAAAAAACAAATCGAAAAAATATACAAAAATCACAATTTTTTCAAATTTTTACTAAATTGCTCATAAATTTTTTCTAAGTAAAGATAAGTATAGGACATGCTTTGAAGAAAAAAAAGTAGAGGTCACGCCTGTCAATATATTGAGTCGAAAAATTTTTTTAGATGAAAATTGGCTGAGCTATAGTAATTCAAAGTTTACCATTTTTTGTAATTATTTCTCAAATCGTAACTTAATACATATTATAGGCAATTGATTAGAGGTTTTTGAAAGGTACAATTACGTTAAACGGTTTTTATTGTTTTATGTGTTTGTTTGACACCTACAGATGATAAAATCACAAAGTGCTACCAAATTTACCTTTGCGTTTTTTAGAGGGGTTAAACTATTCACTTTTCAATGTTTTTAGTATAACTCGAAAACTAAGCGGATTTTGACAATTTTACAAGGATATTTTTTTTTTTAAATTAAATTTCCCATCAAAGTGGATGATTTAAAAAATTAAAAATAAAAATTTATGCAAGAAATATTTAAAAAAATTTATAAAATATTTCTTGCAAAAATTTTTTTTTAATTTTTTAAATCATCCATTTTGATGGGAAATTTAATTTTCTTTAAAAAATTATCCTTGTAAAATTGTCAAAATCCGCTTAGTTTTCGGGTTATACTTAAAACATTGAAAAGTGTGTGTAAGGGGGTGGAGTAACATCCCAAAATAGATATTTTCTGAAGATATCTCAGGAACGGCACACGCTACGAGAAAATTTATTTATATCGTGTCGGTCTTGTCTCGTCAACATTTTAAATAGTCTCGTTTCGGTCTAGTCCCATTACAATTCAAGTATAGTATTATTTTGGGTTACAGATATTCGCAGTGTGCGCGATGAAAAAGACAACTAGCAGTTGCAACTAGGATGGAATTTGACATATTAAGGCTGTTCATGCCGATTTTTCCGAAACTAAATTCTACGAGATGTCGCCACCGTAGAAAACAAAAATCATTTGCACAAGTCTAGCCCTGAGGGGAAAATATTACCATAAAAACAAATACAAATTCAAACTGTCAGATATAAGGAATGGGATATTCTCGAAATTAAACAGAGATGAAGCTACAAAGGATAGAAATAGTTCTTATGTTTTAAGGCTTACATTCAATATTTTCAAATGAAAATTGCAGAATTATTATAAAATTAGAAAGCTTAAACAAATACCTATGTCGTGGTATATTTTTTCTCGTATTTTTCAAGAATTTTTGTTATACAGGGTCCTCCAATAGTGCGTCCGGCATTGTTTTACGCCCAAACTATTGAAGATAGACAGTTAGGATAAAAATTGTACTATATATATCGACCCTAAAGAATTTCAGGAAAATATTTTCAACCCCCTAAAACCGCTCCTTGGGGGGTAGTTTGAGGGGTACATGCCCGTTTCTCAGTAAAATCAAATGGAATGGTATATCAAAAAGTACATATTTGTAAAGATAATGAAAAAATAAGAAACTTTCGCAAAACAAAAATTTTCATACTTTCAATTGTTTAAAAAATATGGCGACTTGTTATCAAATTTTAGAGTTTTACTCAAAGTGCTCTAATTTCGTTAAATATTTATGGAATTATATTATTATTTTAAATTTAGAAAGTAGAAATAATGAACTTTGTAAAGATGTATGATTATTTGAGATTTTAATAGTTTAAAGTGTCATACTCGAAATACCAAAAATTGAAAAGTTCAATTAGGGATAATTCGAAATTTTTAAATACAATGGTATATCAATTAGTACTTTTTCTTAATGAAGATATGTAAATAAACAGTTTTTGATAAAAAAAATTAAAATTAAAAATTTTTATTTTCAGTTTTCAATTTTAAAATTATAATTTTAAATTTTCTTAACAAAAGTTGTTTATTTACATATCCTTTTTAAGAAAAAGTACTAATTGATATACCGTTGTATTTGAAAATTTCGAATTATCCCTAGTTGAACTTTTGAATTTTTGATATATCGCGTATGACACTTTAAACTAACAAAATCACAAATAGTCATATACATCTTTACAAAGTTCATTATTTCTACTTTCTAAATTTGAAAAAATAATAAAATTCCATTAATTTTTAAATTTTTAACGAAATTAGAGCACTTTTAGTGAAACCGTAAAATTTGAGAACAAGTCGCCATATTTTTTAAACAATTGAAAGTATGAAATATTTTGTTTTACGAAAGTTTCTTGTTTTTTTTATGATCTTTACAAATATGTACTTTTTGATATACCATTCTATTTGATTTAACTGAGAAACGGGTATGTACCACTCAAACTACCCCCCAAGAAGCGGTTTTAGAGGGTTGAAAATATTTTCCTAAAATTCTTTAGGGTCAATATATATATAATATTTTTTTTTATCCTAAAACTCAATCTTCAATAGTTTGGGCGTAAAACAATGCCGGACACACTATTGGACGACCCTGTATATTGAGTTTTATCATATCAAGAAATATACACAAAATTTTCAGATTTTTTTTTATTAATATATAAAAAATTAAATTGAAAAATTATGTACCTATGTCATGACATAGAAAAATTAATCTACTTTATTAGGTACTGTATTTTTTCCTAAATGATTTATTAATACTGGTCAGAGCTGAACATAGAATACAAAACCGTAATTTCTCTAAAGTAATTCTTATGGCAATTCAAATAGCATGTTCAGCCTTAACAAACAAATAATTTTAATAAAATATAATTTATACATTTAAGACGATTGTTTATGACTAAAGGCTATGTGCACGAAGTCTATAGTAACGCCGCTAGCGGGCAATATAGAAGGATTGAACGGATTGAATTATATTTTTATTATTGTTTAATACCGCGAAATTTTAATAAACAAATATCATTTAATAATATAATAAAATAATTAATTCATTAACATTAACAGCATAACCAACACATAGCCTATAGTGAAGTTAACCATGTTGACCTTTCTATTTTCAGTTAAAAACGAGTCTATTAAAAATGATAGTTAGTCCACGAAAAGTGTTATTTTTGATCACGTCGTGCGCTGTGATCGATTTCGTTTCCCCCACTACCTACTTTGCACCCGACGAATAGTTAATTCGTCACTATTTAAAAATATTATTTCAATAAATTTCACAAAATTATCACAAAGCTGATAAAAGATAATTTAAAAAATAACGTTCTGTTAATTTTTATAATAATTAAACTCGTTTTAAGGTAGTTGGTCCATCATAATGTGATCACATTAGGCCATGAGTACATATTTTTAATTTAGAGAAATGATCATGGCAACGCTGTACATTATCTACTATTAACTACTTGTCAAATGATTATATTTTATCATCTAAACTACCACAGAATATATTAATAATTAATGAAATCGATTATAATTCCCTTCAATCCACTTATCATATTTTGTAAAAAATTATTTCATTATTTCGTGTATTTTTTACTATAATCAAATGAATACGTTGTTGCCACATTGTCAACAATACTGTAATTTGTGTGATGGTTTGGTAGTTAAATCTGGTTAAATCTTAATAACGGGATGGCCAATAATTCCAATTTTTTGTATACTGTTTTCTTTCATAATATATAAATATATATTCTTTCATAATATATATATTTCATAAATATACAACATGTCAGTTTTTTATGAAAATCTGACGCTACGTTTAAATTTTATCTAATAAAACGTTACGTTAGTGTACGGTTAGTCCATATAAGCTGTGTTAAAAATACAAACTTTGAGATCGTTTTTCATGACTTTGAGATGGTCAATTTTAATAAATATGGGCTATTTTTCAGATATTAATCTAGGGAATATTCCTGTGCAATTTAAACAAAATCTGACGAAAACATGTTTACGGACCAACTACCTTAATTTAAAATAATACTTTAATATCAAACAAAAATAATCAAATTAATAAACTCATTAAAAGTACATTAAACCAAATACACAACGTTTTCATTAAATAATAACAAAACTAATCCTTCTTGCTAACGTAGTACCTACTTTGTCAAAATGACAAATGGGCTAAAAAGATAATCGAGTAAATACTTTTGTAAATGAACAGTTCAGTAGTTCAGTTTAGTTAGCTCCACATAATAAATTATATTACTAAATATGAACATACATAGAATACGCACAACACACCAAAAATACAATCAATTACAATATTTCTACCTCTAATAAAAGAAGTTATATTTTTCTACATGTTCCAGGTAAACTTAAAAACTACTGAACCGATTTTAATGCGGGTTTCACCAATAGTTAGATAATAATTTTTCAGAGGGTAATCTAAGCTATTAATATTTTATGAAAAATTAAGATTTAACATTAAAATACTAAAAATCACTTTTTTATTAAGTCGTGATTTGTTTTCATGAATTGGATATTAAGGGGGAACTTTGTTTATAGGGTCAAGATTTTCGAATTTTATTTGCTTTGTTTAATCGATAGATAGACTATTCAAGAAAATATTTGCAAAGTTTCAAAGCACAATTTGAAGTATTTTAAAAGTTATAGAACTCATGGTGAGTCAGCGTCGTGCGCTGGTTTTTTGTGTTTATCGTTTTTCTCGAAATATCATTTTCGTATTTTCTTAAAATCTGCGGGAAAGATAGAGAAAAAACTAACTGATCAATCGACTTAATTCAAAGTGCGTTAGCTAAAGAATGAACTACCATTCTATGTGAACCTAAAAAATTGTTAAAAAAAATTATTTTAAATAATTGGTATTGCATAAAAAACCAGGATATTTTTTTTCAAGTGCAAATTTTTTTTGTATTTTACATTTTTTAACTATATTCCTGTTTCACATAGAATAAAATTAGATGAAAATTAAAAATTTTTTTGGTTGTTTTGTTTGAGATCAAACTTGCGGACTATACATATATTTCCCGCAGATTGGCAACTTGGTTGGCGTTGCGTTCTGGTTAGAGATACACCACGGCGCTATTTTGAAATTATTTTACAATACAGTAGAAACTGGATATAATGACATCGAAGGAACCGGTCATATTGGTCGTAAAAAGCGGATAGTCGTAATTTGTAATATCCGGTAAAAATGCAATTATTGGATTCAGTTGGATTTTTATTTTGAGTCGTTAAAACCGATACGTCGTATTAACTGATGTCGTTATAACCGGTTTCTACTGTACATATATATTTTACTTCTACAAGTAAGCAGTTAAATATCGTAAAAAAATTACAAACCTCAATTGCATTATTGTCAATAAAAAATATTCATAAAAATATATTTTTTTTAGGTTCCTAACCCAGATTTCTCCCTTAACCCGGATAACACCGGGTCCAATGCGCTAATGCGCATATAAAATAGATTTTGTAATTTGAATCTTATAACGACCACTTTCAAGAGATAATTGAGTCACTCAGTTTGTTAATAATAATATGATTACTATGTACTTTCGTTCAGTAAAAATATTTAAAACAAGAAACACAAACATTCAAGTTTCTTAGAATTTCCTACTAACGATGCTGGTCGTATAGAGATATATCTCATAATCTCATACAGTTCCTATAATCTTGGTCACCCTGCTTGTATTGATCTACTATGATCGGCCCATCAGCAATTTCCCATTGTTTGTAATGTCCCTGTGCTCCTTTATAGATAGAACACATTCTCCAAATTGAAGGAGCTATGCGAAAATTTTTAACGAGCGGACAAGAAATTCACGAACAAAAAGAAGAAGAAGATAAGTCTATTATAACATTTATTATATAAAATATATTTTTTTAATTTAAATTAATTGTCCCTTGAGTCGTCAGACTCATCTAGATAACCTATACAGGCTGATTCAGCACTGTCGTGTCAAACTTAAACCATAGATTGAGAAAAACATTTTAAGCAAAAAACTTCCAATAAACATGTGTCCGGAAATTTTTGGTTAGGGAACTACAGCCCACCAAAGATTTTCATCAAAATGAGTTTTTATTTAATATCTAGATAACCCTTTGTGATAAAATTATAAAATTTGGTATTCTGTTTAGTAATAATAAGTGTTATCGATTTCTCATATTAAACAATTATAATTTAGACCGGGGATGTATGGGGCCTGTGGGCCCATCAATTTTTATCTAGTATTTTTTGTTTTTTAATGTTTTTATAAAGTTGGGTACTTATTTAAGGTTATATGACACAAAATACGTAAAAACATACTTTGCTTATTTGTCATAGGATAAACCGTTTTCGAGTAATATCGATTGAAAAGAAAGCATGCAGAATTTAACTTAATACGGATGCTCCAAATTACAAAAAATAAATTTATATTCTTGTTCTATGATTAAAGGTAGGAAAAACAGTCCATATAAAGAAACCTCCTAATATGAATCCTCTAAGATCTATAGCCAGTTGTAATACTGTATTATGTCCTTTAATAATTTGACTAAAAAACAAAACTAAAAATGGCTATTTGTTGATAAGGATGCTTTTTTGAGGTGTACTTATGTTAACTTTTTGTCTTAATTTTTATCATAGAACAAGAATATAAATTTATTATTTGTAATTTGAAGCATCCGTATTAAGTTAAATTCTGCATGATTTCTTTTCCATCGATATTCCTCGAAAACGGTTTATCCTATGACAAATAAGTAAAGTATGTTTTTGTGTATTTTGTATCATATAACCTTAAATAAGTGCCCAACTTTATAAAAATATTAAAGAACAAAAAATACTAGATTAAAATCGATGGGCCCACTGACCCCATACATCTCTGGTCTAAATTATAACTAGTTAATATGAGTAATCGATAACACTTATTAATACTAAACAGAATACCAAATTTCATAATTTTATCACAAAGGGTTCTATAGATATTAAATAAAAACTCATTTTTAATAAAATCTTTGGAGGCCTGTAGTTCCCTCACGAAAAATTTCCGGACACATGTGCATCAGAAGTTTTTTGCTTAAAATATTTTTCTTAATCTACGGTTTAAGTTTGGCACGACAGTGCTGAATCACTCTGTATAATATTTACAAAGTAATATGTAGGTATTTAAAATTGTTCTGTGATTTTTTTTAAAACATATAAAAAATGTAGTAGATATTTTTGTTTTGCGCTTTTCATTTTTACACGGTTCAGTGAAGACTTATATTATTTTAATATATTTTATTGATTTTTAGTTAGGAAACGTAGAAATGTATTTGTGTGCTAATGTAAGTTCTTGTCGCTATCTAAATAAATATATAGAGTAGAACATAGGTGTCCAACCTTTTGAGCTTTGTGGGCCGCAGAGCGCAAAAAAATAGCGAAAAAAAATGTTAAGGGCCGCAAAAAAATTTGAAGACCTTTTTTTTCGTTATTGACTTAATTAATATATAAAATTATTTATATCTCTGTATCTATTATTTATATTTTATAAAATAGAAATATTATATTTCTACTTTATATGTCAAAAAATCGAATTTTCATATTTCACTTTTTTTTTAAATCTTATGCGGGCCGCGGGTTGGACAAGCCTGGAGTAGAACATTTAATAAATTACAGTGGTGCTTCGCATAAAGAACTTAATTCGTTCCGGGAGCAAGTTCGTTATGCGAAAAGTTCGTTATGTGAAACGCGTTTTCGCATAACAATACATGTTAAAAATTTTAATTCGTTCTGTAGCATAAAATATGGTACTGTAACATAAAAAAAATTGTACACACGTCACACGTTTTTTATTTTTTAGTCAGAATCAGATTTAGGAGAGTCTACCGAGGCTTGCAGGGTCGAATCCTCTTTCTAATTATTTCAACAGAAATTACTTTCCTGCTTTTTTTAGAACTCATAATATAGACACACAAAATTACATTTATTAAAACAAACAGGTGTGTGAGTTAAGCACAGAAAAGAAAGACGGACGCGCGTTGATGCATGTTCATGCTAGTTTGAGCATCGACTGCATACGACCTTGGAAGTTCGGGCGACTTCGTGATACGTAGCAGCATTCGGGCGGCAAAATTAAACACGATGCAGTTCGTTGCGTGAAGCGAGGTTCGTTGTGCGAGTCGCGCATTGAACGAACAAAAAGTTCGTTGTGCGCAGCGTTCGTTATGCGAGGCGTTCGTTATGCGAGGCACCACTGTATTTAGACATATATTTTGTATAAGTCAATGATGTAAATGTACATCCTTATCGGCAAATAGCAATTTTATTAGTAGGTAATAGATTAATATTTATTTTTATTTTTAATCATAAAATAATAATAGAAGCATATTTCGTGTAATTTGAAGCATCCTAATTCCTAATTAAGTAAAATTCTGTAGTACTTTCGTTTGTATTGATATTTATCGTAAGCGATGTTTCATTAACATTTTTTGCTACACACCTCGTAGTAATTTACAATGAAAGTATTAGTTAAAAGCTACCTTTTGAAACTTCAGATTTTTTGCATCGATAGTTTAGAAATTAGAGGTGTGATGGGGGACGCACTTATAACGACTTTGAAAACAAATACATCGTGACTGAATAGATAAAATTAAAAGGTTAAATTCTTAACATTTTTTGCTGTATTTTAGATCTATCTACACAATGGAGTAAGCGAAAAAAATGAGTTTACTTTGGGAGGGCCAAATAATTTTTTATTTTTTTTTTCAAAAATCTATTTTTGAGTCACCAATCTAGTTCCCTTTACCAAATTGTAAATCGCGCACGCCGTTATCTTTTGTGTACATTCCATTTTATAATTAGGGCTGCTAAAATATTATGAATTAATGTCCATAAAGGGTTATATTTAAAATTTAAATGTACTTTTTCTTATTTAATAAAAAAAAATTATATCATTTAAAATAGTTTCCACTCAAATTAATACTTTAAATACAAACTTTGCACTTTACCTCAATTTGGACCTGTCAAATTTTCAAATGGAAACATTTATTTTTTTGCAGATTCGTACTTAGCAGAAATAAGGGAAGAACTTTTGACTAAAAAGTTTTAAAGAAAATTCCAATTTTAAGGTCATTTATTTTTCCTTTTTTACATTAAAAAAAAATTTTTTTTGCCTTCAAAAATTTTGAACTAATTATATGTTTAAGAAAAAATGCAGATTAAAAAATTAATTTGAATGTTTTTTTATCATCTTTTATGAAAAAAAAATTTTTTTAGTTGAAAAACACTGAAATTATACAAAATTATTTATTTTAATCTGTATTTTCTTAAAACATCTTGTATAATTATTTTAAAAATTTTTTGAACGCAAAAGTTAATATATCTGAAAGGGCCTATTCATTAAAATTAACTTTTATAAGTTTGTATAATTTCAGCGTTTTTCAACGAAAACAATTTTTTTTTTATAAAAATTGAAAAAAAAAAAACATTCAAATTAATTTTCTAATCAGCATTTTTTCTTAAACATATTGTATAATTATTTCAAAATTTTTTTTAATATAAAAAAGGACAAATAAATGACCTTAAATTTTTTTTTTAACTTTTTAGACAAAATTTGTTCCCTTATTTCGTACAAATCTGCAAAAAAAAAAAAAAAGGTTTCCATTTGAAAAAATTTTGTTGACCCCGAAATGACCTTAAAATATCCACTCAAGATCGAAATTGTTACCTCCATTGGTTTTTCCCCTCCAAATCCTGAAACTTTTGTACCAAACATTTTCCGTAAAAATCCATAGTTTTCCCGATATTAAGCAGTCTCAAGTTAAAAAACTCACCCGGTATAGTGCGCCCGACATTCCTAGCGCACTTCCTGTAGGAAATAGAAAAAAAAGTTTGGTACATAATATTATTGGTTTGAAAAGGTCGACGTCGTAAAATTATTTTCAATAATACAGGTTGTCCCGTTTTTGCGCTGTAAAAAAAACAAATATTTTTTTAAATGGAACCCCCTATAAATTTCTCAGTATTCCGATGTCATATTTTAACCTCCACATTATCATCTATTTATTTTTTGATTTAGTGACAGTGTTGCTAAATTATAATTTTTTTTTCCGAAAAATAATCCATAAACAGGGTCAAATTTAAAAAATCGTAGCGACATCGTTTTTACTTTTTTATACATACATGAAATGTAATGTATAAATAAAGTATAGTGATCACGAAAAAAATCGAACTCGAGATTTTAACGGAATTACATGTTTTGAGGGTCCCTGAATCATATACCACCATTAACTCAATGACGTCTGTGTGTGTGTGTGTGTGTGTCTGTCTGTGTGTCTGTGAACGCTCTACAGCCAAAACTGTAATACTTACGAACGTGGAATTTTAAACTTAAGGTTCTTTTATGCTCTAGATGTGCACCTCCTATTTTTAAAAACCATCACTAAACCGGAAACGGATGTTTACTGGTGTCAATTTTTGAACTTTTCGAATTATTTTTGAAACGGTGCGCAGTAGAAAAAAATATTTCAGATTAAAGTTGTAGAGGGGACTTTTATCTATAATTTATGTTCTATTCTTTTTCCCCCCCAAAATTTTTTTTAGGAAATAATCGATTTTCTAAAAAATTTAAATTTTTCGATTTATTTTTTAAACGGTAGGTATTAGAAAAAAATGTTTGAGATACAAGTTGTAGAGAATACTATTTTCTATAATTTATGTTCTATTTTTTTGTTGTATCTTATGAATTGACCAAAAAAAGAATAATTTTAGTTTTAAGTTAAAAATGATATCATAATACAAAAAATCTAGTTATCTATGAAAATTTTGGAATTTATTTTTAGAACTGTCAAAATTGAAATCTAGCAAAATAAATACTTGTTAATACAATAATCACTAATCTTAATTGATTTCATTTAATATTTAATGTCAATATTAAATACAATGTATCAATTTCATTCATTGAAAATCATTTTGTAAGTAAAAAATTTTAAAATCAAATATTAAATTATAAAAGTAATCACATATTAATACTCGGTGTCATGATGCATAAACGGTGCACATTAGAAAAAAAAGGTTTTAGATCAAAGTTGTAGAGGGTATTTATCTATAATTTATGTTCTATCCATTACCCCCCCCCCAAATTTGTTTTTAGGAAATAATTGATTTTCTAAAAAATTTAATTTTTTCGATTTATTTTTTAAACGGTTATAGGTATTAGAAAAAAATGTTTGAGATACAAGTTGTAGAGAATATTATTTTCTATAATTTATGTTCTATTTTTTTGTTGTATCTTATGAATTAACCAAAAAAAATAATTATTTTAGTTTTAATGGTTTTAATTTAAAAATGATTTGTATAATACAAAAAATCTAGTTATCTATGAAAATTTTGGCATTTATTATTAAAAGTGTCATAATTTCATTCAGTGAAAATCATTTTGTAAGTAAAAAATTTTAAAATCAAATATTAAATTATAAAAGTAATCACATATTAATACTTCGGTGTCATGATGTATAAAAAAGTCTCGTGCCTGCCAAGGCAGTTTATTTTTTGAAGCGATTGATTTTTTTAATAATAATATTAGTCCTGATAAAGAGTAATATTTTGATAATAACCAATTTGAATTTAGTTATACAGGTTGTCCATAAAAAAATGTCAACATTTGCAAACTTAAAAATGATAAAACTAATTTTTTTCAAAAGTGACTACCCTTTTTTTATTTCACTATTCGATGGTTTTTTTTCTCCTTTTCAATTTGTATAGGGAATGTTTTATGTCTAAACCCCATAGTTTCTCAGATATTCAATACTTATAATAAAATTAACCTTTTTATTACACTTTTATGCACCGAAGTAGGCCGTACTGATGAAAAACACATGCTGGCCAATTGATTTGAGCCTGGATGAAAATAGCAGACATTTAGAACATTTATTTTGGTCTTTTATCTTTCATGTTTTTAAAATTTTGTAACTTTTCATATTTTTTTTAAATAAAAGAAATAATTATATTCCATAGGTATTATCCGTTTTAACGATTAATTTTAATCAAATATTTCATTGATACTTAAGTACTACATTTTGTCATGTGTTTTTCATCAGCACGGCCTACTTCAGTGCATAAAAGTGTAATAAAAAGGTTAATTTTATTACAAGTATTGATTATCTCAGAAACTATGGGGTTTAGACATAAAACATCCCCTATAAAAATTGAAAAGGAGAAAAAAACCCATCAAATAGCGAAATAAAAAAAGGGTAGTCACATTTGAAAAAAATGAGTTTTATCATTTTTAAGTTTGCAAATTTTGACATTTTTTATGGACATCCTGTATAACTAAATTCAAATTGGTTATTATCAAAATATTACTCTTTATCAGGACTAATATTATTATTAAAAAAATCAATCGCTTCAAAAAAAAACGACGTCGCTACGATATTTTAAAGTTGACCCTATTTATGGATTATTTTTCGGAAAAAAAATTATAATTTGGCAACACTGTCACTAAATCAAAAAATAAATAGATGATAATGTGGAGGTTTAAATATGACATCGGAATACTGAAAAATTTATAGGGGGTTCCATTTAAAAAAAATGTTTGTTTTTGTTACAGCGCAAAAACGGGACAACCTGTATTATTGAAAATAATTTTACGACGTCGACCTTTTCAAACCAATAATATTATGTACCAAACTTTTTTTTCTATCTCCTACGGGAAGTGCGCTAGGAATGCCGGACGCACTATTGGAGGACCCTGTATAGATAAGAGATTTGGAGAGCGAAACGATAACGGTTCCTAATTTTCCACAAAACCCTAAAAAGTCTGACTAAAAAAATAAACGCAATGAAGGAATTTTGTAAACATGAGAGTTTGCAAATCAATTAGGTAGAAATTTAAATTTTGCTTTCATTTAAATGTGTATTTCATATACATTCTATGCATAAATCTGAATACATGTATAAAATGATGATAATAAAACGATATTCAATCGGTTTTTCATCTAATTGTAAGTGAATAGCTATTTTATTTTATTTTTAGTATATTCTTTTAATAAATCAAATATAATTGACATTTGAAATGGCTTCTTGGGTAATAAATATAGTAAGACAGATTGTTCTTCATATAATAAAATAAATTCTCGTGAAATATACGAAGCCAGTAAAAATAACTTGATCGAAAATCAAAAACAAAACTGACACCAAATGACCGCAACAAATAATGTAGAATTTTTTGTATTGACACTTGTATATACACTACTGGAAAAAATTAAAGGAACAAGAAAATTTCCTAGTTTTTTTAGTGATTTTTGAAAGGTTGTAACATTGTGAAAAATAGTCGTATGGAGATTTAAAAAAAAAGGATTTTGAAGCTTTAAGTTTCTAGTTTTGAGATCTTTTGACAAAATTTTATTGTGAGTTGCAGTTATTGCACAATCATAAGAAATAGCGTGAGACAAAAATTAAAAAAAAAAAAAAATTATTTTATTTTGAGTTCATTTTTTGGGGAAAATTTTTCTCAGTTAAATCAATATATTGATCAATTAGCTTGTTCATTTAGCTTTAATTTGCTTTTTTAAAATTCAGACTACGTCGAGTTGTCGCTAAGATATCCGACTTTAAATGAAAAAAAATCCTTTTGTCTTTGATCATCGATATTTCAGGAACTAATAATCGCACAGTAAATTTAAGGACAGTTTTGAAAACTTGAATAAATTTTCTACAAGGACATACGATGACTTTTAAAGAAAAAAATTTTTTTTTGTCCTCTACATTAATTTGAAAAAAGCTGAAAAAATGACTTTTTACGGTTTTTTAGAAAATCTACGGTGTATTTACGAATTTTGATGAACCGACTAATGTTGAGCGTGGTTTTTACAGTTCAATGTACCCATAATAACCCTTTAAATTTACAAGTTGATCCATCGAACCGTTTTTCTGTTCCAAATGATCAAAGTTTTGAAATGAAATAAAGGAACATGTTTATTGCTCCTAAAAATTCCGTAATCATAATCAGAATGAAATGAAGAATTTTTTCGACTGAATTTTAAAAAAAATATTAAAGCTAAATAAACAAGCTAATTGATCAATGCATTGATTTAACTGAGAAAAATTTTGCCTAAAAAAATGAAGTTAAAAAAAAAAAAAATTTTTTTTTTTTTAATTTTTGTCTCACGCTATTTCTTATGATTACGCAATAACTGCAACTCACAATAAAATTTTGTCAAAAGATCTCAAAACTAGAAACTTAAAGCTTCAAAATCCTTTTTTTTAATCTCCATACTATTTTTCACAATGTTACAACCTTTCAAAAATCACTAAAAAAATTAGGAAATTTTCTTCTTCCTTTAATTTTTTCCAGTAGTGTATGTAATATAAATCCTATAAAAATTAGCTTTACTTTTGACGTGAATAACGTCTAGTGTTTCACGCCAGCCAGATATGGCTGGGGGGGGGGGGGGGGATTTCAGAAACTTGATGTAACGTTTTCAGAATGATCTAAAACCTTTTAATAACTCAGAAACTAAAAGTCCGATTGAGATGCTTTTGGTATCATTTTAACCGTACCCATTAAACACTGAGCTACCCCCGCGGAAATATGGTATAAGCGAAAAGGGTCTAAACGCACAGTGATCTTTTTACGCGCTAGCGTAAATTACAATCAGTATAGTTCAATTCTCATTGTCAGAGCAGCTGTCATGCTGATTTTGATTTCAAGAGTGTTCCAGACCATCGGTCCACTATGTTTTATGCCCAAACTATTGAAGATACAGTTTTAAGATAAAAAATTTATTATACTTTTTGTAGGTGCTCTAATTTTATTGTCTGGAGATTTCTGACAGACATTACCAGTTATACCACGTTCAACATATGCAGATGAAATCAATGCATGTTTAAAAGCATCATCATTATGGCGCAGCGTTCATAAATTGAAATTAACAACTAACATGCGTGTACAAATTTAAAATGATCCATCTGCTGTACGATTTTCTAAACAATTGCTCGACATTGGAGATGGAAAAATGCCTATAAATCCAGCAAGTTAAACATTGAAATTTCCAGATGATTTTATATTATGCTTTCAAGGGATGCAGTAATTGAAAATGTTTTTTCCAAATATTCGAGCTAATTTAAAAAATCATCAATGGTTGAACGAATGTGCGTTATTATATAGCTTCTAAAAATGTTGATGATGATCCATCAATATACAAATTCAATCCTAAAGAATTTCAGGAAAATATTTTCAACCCCTTATAACCGCCCCTTGGGAGGTAGTTTGAGGGGTACATGCCCGTTTCTCAGTAAAATCAAATGGAATGGTATATCAATTAGTACCTATACATTATCTTAAAGATGATATGCAAATAAATAACTTTTGTTAAGAAAATTTAAAATTATAATTTTCAGTTTTCAATTTAAAATTATAATTATAAATTTTAAATTTTCTTATCGAAATTTTTTTATTAAATATCTTTTTTAGGAAAATGTACCATTGTATTTAAAAATTTTGAATTATTCATAATTGCACTTTTGAATTTTTGATATGTCGCGTTTTACACTTTAAACTATCAAAATTAATCATGATCTTTACAAATATGTTCTTTTTGATATACCATTCCATTTGATTTTACTGAGAAACAGGTATGTACCCCTCAAATTACCCCCCAAGGGGTGGTTTTAGGCGATTGAAAATATTTTCCTGTAATTCTTTATCCTAAACCTCTATTTTTCGATATGTATCGATACTTTTGCTCGATACAGTATCGGTCGTAAAGTATCGATACTTACTCGGTATCGATTGAAAACTATCGATACATACTCGTATCGATCGATTTTTTTTGTAAAATTTGCCAATCGCATAAAAATAATTTTGTAACCTTTAAATAAATTGTTAGTGGCTAATAATTTATTTTAAAAAAATTATTTTCACTCTTATTATATATGCATGCAATTCATCCAATACTTCTAATAAAAAATCTAATGCAAAAAAAAAAAAAAATATTTGAACTTGAAACGTGTTAAATGTAGCAATAGCGCACTCAGCTCAGTTGAATATAAAGTCCATTAAAATGAGTACAACGTATACTTGACGACATGTAAAAAATGGGATAGACGCGCGTAGATTTTAATTAATATATTTGACAGTTGTTTGTTTTTGTACATGACGGTGCGTTAAAAAAATTCAATATTCAATTCACAAAAAATCATTTTCATCAGTATACCGATTACCGATACGAGTATTTTTGACCGATACCTACTCGATACTTAGTTTCAAAGTATCGATACAAAAAGTACTTGGTATTGGAAGAAAATTATCGAGTAAGTACTCGTATTTACTCGTATCGTTTCATCCCTAGGCGTAAAAGATAGTGGACGGGTGGTCTTGAACCCCCTGTATAGATATCGATTAGATCTACAAGATACAAATAAAATAACTTAACCAGTCTTTATGAGTGAAAAACATTGTATAAAATAATAATTTTTGGAATATCGGATAAAACACGCACAAAAAGCTATTGCAAAATATACCATTACCAATAGCTGAGGTGGGATACAAAGCGCGCAACCACATCATGAGTCTGACTTTTATTCAACCCTACTGCCACAAACGATGCGACTTTATATTTGGAACGTATTCACGTGTGGTCTTTTCAAATTGAGACAAGCAAATATCTCGAAAACTAAGGGTTTTCAGGAAAATTGTTTGGTATAGAAATGAAAGGGTTGGGAAGGGGAAAACTATTGGATATAAAAATTTTGACATTGAGTGGACGTTTAAAGCTATCTTTTTTAGAGTTAATATGTCTTTAGGGCAACTATTTTTGTTAAATGGAAAACTATTTTTTTACATATTTATAGTATCATACAAGTAGTATTTTACAGAACAAAATTAACTTTTGTCTAGAAAGTTTTATAAATAACCTTAATTTTAAACATTTTTTTTTTTATTTGAATTAATAAATTATTTTTTGTTAAAGGACCCCGCACATTCCTTATGGGAACTGGCTTTCCGTGAAAATTGCTAAATTATTGGTATGTTGTAGTTTATGTGATGCTGATCAAAAGCTCTCACAGGCATAACCTCGAAACATGAGCCGTTTCGGCGATAAAAATTTTTCATGATAAAAAAATTTCATTTTTTTATCTTGTTTTATTTGAGTTTTTATTGTTTTAATGCTTTTTTGGTTATTCTAGTTTTTCACTAATGCTATTTCAGAGGTAAGTTGTTATTAATGATATTACAATGATGAAAAATGTAATTATTAATTTTTTTACTAAAATGTGTAAACAACAAAATTGATATACCCCCTGAAAAATTAAGATTTATATTTTGTTTCATTTAAGTTTGCAGTGGTTGCTGATCAATTCACATAACAACCACTGCAAACTTAAATGAAATAATATAGATTTTGATGACAAAAAAATAAATGCTGTTCAAATCATCAGTTATTTTAACTAAATAATAAAAATCAATTCCACTAAGGTATTTATGTTAACTAGTAATGATATATTATAAATGCGAGTTATTTATAACTTTAAAAATGTTAAAAGATCTAAAACATTAATTTCAATTTTTCATCATCAAAAATTTTTATTGCCGAAACGGCTCATTTTTCGAAGTTGTGCATGTGAGAGCTTTTGATCAGCATCACATAAACTACAACATACCAAAAATTTAGCGAATTTTACGGAAAGTCAGTTGCCAAAAGGAATGTGCGGGGTCCTTTGCATTTTTATTATTAACTACATACATACTTATTTTATCCATGTTTATGAAACAATTCAATTTAAAGAAAGACATTTTCTTAAATTAAGATTCCCATTTAATAAAATGTAGTTGACCTCAAAATGACCTTAAAACCTCCATTAAAGATCAGTAATTTTACCTCAGTTGATTTCCCCCCTCTTAACCCTGAAACTTCTGTAGCAAACATTTTCCCTAAAAAAACTTTAATTATCACGATATTTGCTTGTCTCAATTTAAATTGATCACCCGGTATAATTTAATTTCAAAAACACTAAAAAAATTATTTCGAGAAATAATATTACTGATTTTATTTTCTAAACTTTTCCATCTCTTAACCCGGAAACTTCTGTACCAATCATTTTCCCTAAAAAAACTTTAATTTTCACGAAATTTGCTTGTTTCAATTTAAATAGATCACCCGGTATAATTTAATTTAACACTAAAAAAAAAAACACTAAAAAAATTATTTCGAGAAATAATAGTATTATTGATTTGATTTATTACGAGCACGTCACTAGCAATATTTTTCATTTTACAACTAGTTAGGCTACGGAATTTACTATCCGCTCGTGCCGCATATAAGACAATAAACGTTTCCCGTTTTGCTAATAAACAAACAATTTTGACAAAAAATATTATGCTTATTTAAAATACATTTACCTAATGTTTCTAAAAATTTTAGCCCTCTAGGTTCATTTTTTTAAATGGTACAATGTTATTTATTACAATTTCAAAATTTTTGAGGAAAAATTGGGAAATTTCTGGAAAATTCCTGAAAATTTTTGTATAATTCAACTTTATTTGTGAAAAGAAACACCGCGAATACACATTTCTATCAAAATTTTCAATAAATTTAGGCAAAAATTACAAAAAAAATTTGAAAAATTTCGGGAAAATTCCTGGAAAATCTTTATTTTGACAAAGTTTTCTTATTCAGCGACCCTCTAAACCCCTATAGGTAAAAAAATTTCGTCGAAAATCGGACTTAATATACGAAACCAGTAAATTATACAAATTTTCAAAATTTGGGGGGGGGGGTTAAATCCGACGACTAGAATGTTTCTGATTTCAATTAGTATGGTATAACGAACATTTTAAAAAAAATTCTATCAAAATCGGTGCTGTTTCTGAGGGTTCCGAAGTTTTAGCCATTTTCGAGCTTCATTGACTCGACTAAGGTACACTTTTCATTAACAGATATCTCGAATAATTGATTTTTTAATTAAAAACATTTTCAAAACTCTCGCTTCACTTTATTTGTCATTCATGTGAACTGATTTAGGTAGGTATTATTAAACAGTCGTATTTGTTATAATGAATGAAATCAATTAATTAAAAAATGTTTGTTCAATTTAATTTTATTAACTTCAAAAAAATCGGTCAAGACATAAATATATTCAGTTGTGTAAGTATCACATAGTTTTTTTTTTAAGAAACTGTATTTTTGTTATTATCTATTAATATTATACAGGATGTCCCATCTTTCACCATCATAATTTTTATATCTATCAATTAAATAAAAAAATGTTTCAAATAAAAGTTGTTTGGTTTCGACAGGGATCCAATATGGCGTTATTAATTTTTGATTTTTTTGGACGTCTTCAAGGTCAAATAGGGCCAACATTTTTTTTCAAATGAAAACCTATTTTTTATCGTGAATCGTACCGTCAAAACGTGTTTGAATTTTTCAAGATTACTATACTTACTTCAAGGGTCCCCAACCTTTTGTTATCTAAAAGCATATTACAAAATACGTGTCGGGCGGCGGGCACCATTTATTGTTTTCAAGGTGCCCGCATTATAATCGCGATTTTGATGCAGGCATTCTGGTGTTACTCACGCCTAAACTAGAAAAGTTATAGCCATTTGCCTTCGCTGAATTTTTGATAGACATTTTTTGTAATTTACAAAAAAGTTTTTTATTTTTGGTATATTGCTTAGTTCTCTCTACGAAAGTCGTAACAGATAAAAAATGCTATTATTGAAACTTTGATTTTATTGAACAAATCTTTAATAACAGAATATTTTTATTTTATATTTAGAATTAATTTAAAAGATATTTGGGTCAGTCCGCGCCTAATCGATACCAGATAGTCAAAAAAATATTTTACGAAAATGAATACTAAAATATAAAATTAACAAGCTATTTAACATCAATTTTCATAAACCAAAAGAAAATTATAAAAATTTTGGTTAATTTTCAAAATATTTCCAAAAATTTACAAAAAATTTCCAAAAATACAACAAATAAGATGAAATCACAATAACTTACTTAAGAATATGTGATGATCGTGGCAAACTATTAAAAGTCTTTGACAATTATATATCAAACGTGACGTTTGACCAAATTAACAAAAAATTACCCTCACCAACAATAATGACTAAGGGTGACCGTATTTGTTATAAATTGAATGAGTCTATTGATGTATTTGATAAATAATTGTTGTAAGTATTAGTTAATAATATCAAAAAGCAAATAAACACACAAAAAGTACTCTTATTGTATCCTTTTATTCAACGTGTCACGACCATCACAATTTTCTGTCACGACCGTCACAATGTTTGTTGAGTAATAACCAGTTAAATACATTACGTATTTACCTGATGCTCGTGTGGTACTAAAAAATAATTTATTCGTAACATATTAAAGTATGATTATTATAAAGTAACTTCAATATTTTCGCTAATATTTTGAGATTTTGAATAGAGGTTGCAAGACTTGCAATAGTTGGCGTCACGACCGTCACAGGGCTTTAAACGTTGACATTATTTTGTAAAATAACCGTAGACCTTTTATTCTTTCAATATACATACATTGCATTAAGATCTACAGAAAAAAGGTAAAACCATGTTATTTACTAGTATTATTTAGAAATTATGAACTCCAATCCGAGTTGAAATGTCACGACCGTCACCGCGGACTGACCCATTTGTAACTTCATTTAATCAGAAAAATATGTAATTATTAAAAAAAAAATAATGGCTTTACACTACGGTGCGTTTGAGAGAAGAAATTTTGTAAAATGATATAATATATTTATAAACAAATAATTATTTTCAAATAAATACGCTTATAATTCTCTAATTAGTGACAAAACATAAAAAAATACAATGCATTTTATTGTAAACTGTAAACTTAAATAATTATTTGTTATTGCTGTCGCACAGCGAGCACACGTAAAACGGTCGGCGGGCACCATGGTACCCGCGGGCATTGGGTTGGGGACCACTGGCTATACTTTATTTCATGTATGTATAAATAAAAAGGTAATTTCAAAATACTTTTCAAAAATCTGTTTTCTATTATTCAAAACTTGAACCATATGCTTTTTGAATATCCTTTAATATATGTATAATGTATATGTACACAATGTACAGATACATAATATATGTATGTATAAATTCCCTTTATAAATCCAGGGTGTTTCTGTCGGATATGGGAATTACACATTATCTTGAAAATATAAATCAGGATTAAAGGACGGTGTTAATTAAACATTAAATTGTAATTCAAGTCTAATTTAAATTCCTATAAATACAGACAAAAATCCCTGGATTTAAATCTCACGATTTACCTCACGTTGAAACTGTCTCTCCGATTTCATCAAGCTGAGATTGATTTTATGTAGAACAAATAAAGTATGCACAATGTTAGCGGAATTATTCAAAATCACCCGCAGCAACATCACAGTTTAAAAACGGTTAGTTTTAAATATTTAAAGTATGAAAAAATATATTTCAATTCGGATTACAATTTGGTAGTCTGAATATTTAAGTAAATTTTAATTATTGGTTTTTATCATTATAGCTTTTAATTAACGTTAAATTCTGTAATAAAAAATTAACATTATTGTTAGGGTTCCACACCTCAAAATGAAATAATGGAACTGTAATAGGATTTCATTTATTCTTTAAGTGGCTGCCCATTATAAAAAAAATTTTTTATTATTATTATTATTTTATTTATTATAAAAAACTATATAATTCCATAGAATGAAAATCTCTATATAGGGTGAGTCATATCAGGTGGAACAAACTTGAACAGTTGGAGGAAAATATTTCAAGCTAAAAAGTTCATATGAACATGTGTCCGGAAATTCTTCGTGAGGCGACTATTCTGCCGTGCTAAGCACAAAAGCGGTATCTCAGTAAAGGCGAGTTTCAAGAAAATCAACGTTTTGTTAAAATAGTTTTATTTTTACTTTACAGATTATTTTTTTGATTTATTAAATGGAATTTATTCATAATATTGGGAATTTTGGCGGTATCAAAATATACAGTTATTCACCTACGTATTATTGATATTTCTCTAATTCTCTTAGTAATTTAAGGTAAACCTGAGATAGGAAAAACTTTTTCGAGGGTTTTTTCATATGTTTTAAATAAGATATCGCTATTTGGCTTAGTTCATTGGATTCGTATTTTTTTAAGCTATTCGATGCCATAAAAATCAACTTTATGGTTTTTTTTGAGATACGCGCTTTTGTGCTTAGCACGGCAGTATTACACTATCAAATAAATATCATATTTCTTTGATAGTGTAATATCCGCCTATGTTAAATGTGATAAAATTTCTTATAATATGCATAATATTTCTCTGATCATAGATAATGACAGTCTCAATATTTGATCAAATCTTTGACATATTTATTTGATAGTGTAATAGCTGCCTGAAGTAGGTACATATCCCCAAAGATTTTACCTAAATTTAGTTTTTATATAATATCTGAAGAACCTGGCCCTAGAGCTGGGCGCGGGCCGTGAATTCTTCGGGTCACGCCCGTGACCCGCGTGAGCGTGAGCGATTTTCAAATATTGGATCGTGAGCGTGCGTGATCGTGAGTAACAATAAAACAATCGTGCGTGACCGTGCGTGAGTCGTGACTGCATATTTTGAGAATGATACGTTTGGATTCGTTTCACATATTTAATTGTTTATACGAAATGCTACAATTGACTACAATAAGAATTTCAAAGAAGAAGCACTGTAAAATTCAATAGTCAGCGTTGCCAACTTGAAATAAATTTAAAATCCCTCTGTCGACACGTTAATAATCCCCCAGATTTTAAAATGCATTGGTTGTTACTATTACATATTATGTTTTATTTCTATTTTATCCATTTTTTGTTATTATTTGCACTAAAAATGTAATTTAAAAGAAATAATACAAATATAAAGTATACACATATTATATTGCTCGAAAAAAAATTAATTAAAATTTTTATTTATTTCATATTATTAAATCGTGTCACGACCGTGACCCGCCGTGCGTGATTGGGCGTGTGTAAAAAAATACAATTCGTGAGCGTGCGTGATCGTGATTTTTATTTCTGAGACCGTGAGTGAGCGGGCGTGACTAAAAAATTTTTGCTCTTGAGCGTTCGTGATCGTGAGCAAAAATTACTTACGCGCCCAGCTCTAGCCTGGCCCTAATCGATCTGGTACTAATAAGTGTTATCGATTTCCAGTATCAACCGATGATTATTTAGATCAGGGGTGTATGGGGCCAGTGGGCTCTTTGTTTTTATCTAGTATTTTTTGTTCTTAAATTTTTTCTATGTTTGACATTTTTATAAGGTCTCATAATACAAAATATACATAAATATACTTTGTTAATTTGTCATAAGATTAACCGTTTACGAGAAATACGATAATAAAGGTAGTATTGCAGAATTTAACTTAATACCGATGCTTCAAATTACACAAAGTAAATTCATATTTTTGTTCTACGAATAAAAATAAGAAAAAGAGTTCATATAAATATACCTCCAAAAATGCATCCTTATCAATTTAATAGAGAGCAATTTTAAGTTTTGTTTTTTAATCAAAATAATAAAGTACGGGTAACAATAATAATAAATAAATAAATAGGTGTTTACAAACTTACTTTAGTTAAATCGTTTAACAGGTAGCAAGATGTTTATTTTGTAGCATGTTAAAACATTTATTTTAAAATAGAATGCTTTCTTCCAAGGCTGTTCTTTGATATAACATTTCACTCTTGTTACATTATCGTTTTTGAGTTATAGCGTCTATAACAGTAAAAGAAAATTAGAATTTATATAATATGTAAAAATGTATTGCAAATAAACATGTGTGTCGACGGCAAAAAATCAAACATAGAATATTCACCCTCCCTCCCGTAAATAAAAGATCTATAAAAAAATGCGAAGAAAAAATGAAAATTTCAACGACCTAAAAAAAGGTTTTTATGTAGATTTATATCGAAAATAACTCATTTATATTTTTTGAATTAATTTACATGAATTAGCAAAACAATAGGTTAATTTTAGGTATTAAGGTACTATTATAAAATTTACAATGATTATAAAAACATAATTTCTTTATTAGTTTAGAATAAAATATTTATATATTTTGCACTTCTTTAATTTAAAATGTTTAAATATATTTTTTTGCTACTCCAATTTATTTTAATAAAAAAAACTGTAATCTTCGAGCCGTGGGCCGCATTGTAGAGTAAAGGGTAAACTTTTAGAAAAATAACAATTGTAAAATTAAAAAAATATATATAATAAAAAATAAAATATAATATGTCTCAACAAGTTTTAAAAATAATTTCTTTGTATTTTTCGCAATATAATTAATAATAACAAAACGGGCAAGTGTGTGTTGGGCAAAAAATAACTATTTAAGATTTTTTGAATCGATAAAAGCAAATATATCGTGACCAAAGAGTTTAAATCAAAAAGTCATTTAATAATTTTTGTTGCATTTTAGACCTATCAAATGACAACCCACTCAATGGCGTAAGTGAAAAAAAACGTGTGTTCACTTTTCAGTCTATGAAAGGAGGATCAAAAAATGTTTGAGTGTTCGTTATAATTTTCAGTGGAAATACTAATTAAAAGCTACATTCTGGATTTTTTTAATCGATAGTTTAGAAAATAGATGGGGGGACGCTCTGATATTGACTTTGAAGAGCAAATACAGTAGAAACTGGCTATAACGACATCGGTTAAGCAAATAACATAGATAAGCAAATAAACATAAAACAGATGTGACATATTTCGTATACGGTACATGATTGGTGGAGAGTCACCAATACGTCAAACTATGTTTACAGTAAAATAACGTTGAGTGTCGCATCTGTATATTTGTATATGTTTTATATTTTAATATTCTCTACTTAAAATTTTGATTTTATTTTGACGAAATCTTCGCTCACAGACGGTGAATTTCACAAAATTTCAGCATACTCATGAAATTTTTAGTTTTTCCGATAAATTACTTTTAAAAAATCGATCATCGGTTATTACAACGTACCGGTTATAACGAACTAAATATGGTCCCTTCGATGTCGTTATAACCGGTTTCTACTGTACATACATCGCGTGATTGAAGATTTCAAATCAAATGGTCCTAATACATTTTTCGTTGCATTTTAGATCTTTCTACTCATTGGGGTAGGTGATTTTTTTAATACACTTTTCATTCTATAGAAGGAAGGTCTACAAAAACTTTATCATTTCTATTTTCGGTCATCAATCTACGATCGTAAACCAAATTTCATTTTAATATGGAAAAAAAAATTAAGGCGAATGACGGACGGACGAACATGGCGAAACTATAAGGGTTCTTAGTTTTCTACGAAACCCTAAAAACTGATATCGAATCAATAATGATCAAAAAAAAATTTTCGGTTTCCCTGTAGAAAAAATTTGAACGAATTCCCTTTGCAAATGTTAATATAGCGCGTATGGAATTTTGATTTACAATTTTCTATCTTATATGTACACGCGTATACAATTGACTGGATTATTTTATTATTTTTCGTTATATTTTTTGTTTATTCAGCAGTTGTAGAAAAACTAAATTTCAAGTACGTGTTTATAGAACACTGAAAATAATATAAAGCTAGGCATGATGGAAATACTAAAAATCATGGCACACAATGATAGATGACAAGTGAATACTGATACAATTTTATTGATTTAACCCTTAACCAGGTCACGTATCCTCTGTCAGATTTCTTGGTTTATACATTTTTTGATATTTTTAAAAGAACCCGGTTCTGAAACTTGTAACCCCATTTATGCTCCACACTATTGGACCCCCCCCCCTCACTCAATTTGCACCCTTTTTGTAATATCAACATTGATTAACCTAACCTAACACGGGGTTACATACAGTCAGAAGGCCAAAAAAATGTTTTTTACAAGAATTTTTTAAGAGAAGACTTTTGTAATTTATTAATGTAAAAATTTGTACACAAATTATGGTAACTTTTAGTTATATTTTAACTATTTTTATTTGTAAAAATAATAATTTCGAAAGCTGCTACAGCTGTTCTCCAGGAGGTCCTCTCAAAAAAGGCGTCTTGCGGTGACCACGATATCTCTGGACTGGATCATTTAAAATAAAAAACCCAAACGGATTTCGTTAAAGTAATGTATAATCTTGTACTTAATCGAAGGAATAAGCAAAATAATTTTTTTTTACAAAATGACGGCTTCTCAAAAAAAATAATCTATTTTTGACAAAAATTTTCACCTTAAATTGTTTATAAAAAAACAAAATATTTATCGGTGAGAAAAAACCTTCGATTAATTACTAAAAAATATACTTAAGAAACTTGTGTTAAAATTTGAGACTGATCGGTTCAGCCGTTTCCGAGGAATCGTGGTCACCGACTTTAAAAACACAGGTTTGAGAAAAACGAATCTGCCGCTCCGACTCCTACATTCAAACGCTCTTTACAAATATGCGTGTAACTTCGAAAATAATCGCCGGACTTGAAATTTTCTGTGTGTGTATTAAATATATGCACTAGGGTGTGCCAAAAAAAGGCGATATTTTTTTTTCTTCGCTCTCAGCCCAAAATGTCTCAGGAAATGCCCAAACAAAGCTCCTGTTAAAAGCGGAGCTCAAAATTCCAATTTTAAGAGGTCCTCCACGGAAGTTGAAGTTTTCCCGTTTAAATAACATGGGAAACGGGGTTTTTTAACAGTTTTTTGTCCTGCAAACTGTGAAAAAATTATTTTTGAAAAAAATGAATGAATGGATCTTTTTGAGTATTAAATTTAGTACAAAAAGTCCCGTTGAATCAAATTTCTATATTCAATATTTGATTTTTGACAGAGCTTTGAAGTTCAAATTTTCGCATTTTTTCGCGTTTTTTGCATTTTTCAGCTAAACTATCCGAGTTAGGGCAAAATGTTAACTAGCAAAATTGTAGTACGGTTGACATTCTATAAAAAAGTCTCCATCGACTTTTTTGTATTATGAATAACAACAAAGTTATATAAATTATTGGAACCAACCTAAAAGGGATAAAGGCTACGACATTGTGCTTTTAATATTTTAATAAAATGTCATGTTTATTGTTAATATATTTCATAATTTTGTGGAAAAATCATAAAAATATGATTAAATAAGTCTGTAACTTTTAACTACTGATAATACAAAAAATCTTATCCAATTTTGTTCCAAATTTGATGTACTAACAAATTTGCATAAAATTCTTTGTTCAATTATCGATATTTTAGTTCATAAAAGCGAAAATTTAAAAAAATAAATGTTTATGGGTCTATAACTTTGTTGTTATTCATAATACAAAAAAGTCGATGGAGACTTTTTTATAGAATGTCAACCGTACTACAATTTTGCTAGTTAACATTTTGCCCTAACTCGGATAGTTTAGCTGAAAAATGCAAAAAACGCGAAAAAATGCGAAAATTTGAACTTCAAAGCTCTGTCAAAAATCAAATATTGAATATAGAAATTTGACTCAACGGGAATTTTTGTACTAAATTTAATACTCAAAAAGATCCATTCATTCATTTTTTTCAAAAATAATTTTTTCACAGTTTGCAGGACAAAAAACTGTTAAAAAACCCCGTTTCCCATGTTATTTAAACGGGAAAACTTCAACTTCCGTGGAGGACCTCTTAAAATTGGAATTTTGAGCTCCGCTTTTAACAGGAGCTTTGTTTGGGCATTTCCTGAGACATTTTGGGCTGAGAGCGAAGAAAAAAAAATATCGCCTTTTTTTGGCACACCCTAATATGCACATTACGAAAATGATATAAAAAAAATCGATTTTTTAAAAATTCTAACTGTATATAACCCCTTAACTCCGGCCTCCTACTTTCAAACGCTCTGAGACGTCTTTACAAATATGCGTGTAACTTCGAAAATAATCGCCGGCTTGACTTGAAATTTTTTGTGTGTGTACTTAAATATATGTACATTACGAAAATGAAATTAAAAAAAATCGATTTTTGAAAATTCTAACTGTATATAACCCCTTAACCTAACCCCATTATGCTTCACACTATTGGACTCCCCACCACTCAATTTGCACCTTTTTTGCAATATCTACAGTAATTTTTTTTAACAGAGTATGTCAGACAGCACGTGTTTCTTTATAACGTTACTTTATGAGTAAAACATCATGAAGTTAGTTTAGGTAGATAATACAGATTTCTGTTATGATAGTTATTATTATTAGTTATTAGTTTTGCATTTGATTGCTAGATGTCAATACTAGTGTAACAGTTGTTTTTCAATCATGCCACTTTTAAATCGTTACATATACAGGGTGTCCAAGATAAGCGTGCAATGCATGGGGATATCCTAAACGGTAAGAGATACAGATGTGGTTAAATGAGATGAATTATTTGTAAGAAAGGGGTGAGTATTACAACATCAAAAAATATTAATCATTTTATGTGGTTCAGGCGGTATACCCAAAAAACTGAAAATTCAGAATTTCTTTAAATGACTATAACTTTTTTGGCAAAGTAGATAGGTACTTTTTGTTTGCGGTTTTTTAAAGCACTTTTTTGAGTAGAATTGTTTGGTGTATTTAGAATTTTTATATCACTTTTAGTTTCCGAGTTACAAGCCCTAACTTTAGTTTTTCTTATGGGCCGCCAAGTTGGCTATATCATATTCGAACGTGTTTTTTACTCTACTTTACAATGATATGTCACATGACATACTTATTATAGAAAATAAGTCGAAGTACTAAATATTGGTGATATTTATAAAGTATTTTATTACAAACATTTAAGTAAGCCATGAAAAACAAAAATTGTTTAACAAAAATCGCAATAACAACAATAAAAATAACAAATGCATATTTAAAAACAATAAACTGTTTCAAAAAAAAGGTTTTTACTTTTTTTTTAATAATAAGTATGACATGTGACATATCATTGTAAAGTAGAGTAAAAAACACGTTCGAATATGATATAGCCAACTTGGCGGCCCATAAGAAAAACTAAAGTTAGGGCTTGTAACTCGGAAACTAAAAGTGATATAAAAATTCTAAATACACCAAACAATTCTACTCAAAAAAGTGCTTTAAGAAACCGCAAACAAAAAGTACCTATCTACTTTGCTAAAAAAGTTATAGTCATTTAAAGAAATTCCGAATTTTTGAGTTTTTTGGGTATACCGCCTGAACCACATAAAATTATTAATATTTTTTGATGTTGTAATCCTCACCCCTTTCTTACAAATAATTCATCTCATTTAACCACATCTGTATCTCTTACCGTTTAGGATATCCCCATGCATTGCACGCTTATCTTGGACACCCTGTATACACACACGCACACTTTGTAATGCTTTATAATATTCATAAATGTATCTACAAGTAAGCAGATTTTTGTACTTACTGCATTTAAAAATAATTTTTGTTATGCTTATTTCTAAACAAAAATTCTGTTACGATATCTGAGCATCTATTTATCCTATCAACATTTTAGGGTGATTGCACCCAAAAAAATTAATTTATTTAAGAATGGTCAAGCAACCAGTGCTGGGTCACCGATATGGATTGACCCATAACTAATTAAATAATTATTAGCAATACTTTGCTAGTCCTTACGATTAGAAACTCAATGAAAAAAGTCCCATGAAAATCCATTCACGAGGTTTTACATTTTTCACGGCTAACTGCGATGCTTAATTTTCACTGCACGTTATTGTTCATTTTTTATAAAGATATATTTTTAGACAGATTTCTTGTTTTCAAAAGAATTTATACAGCGTGTTATGATAGGAATTCGGAATTACATAGTATTTCATTAAATATTTCTCTCTTATATTTTTATAAACAAATTCGATGTTTATACATAAAAAAATACAAATCCATATTCCTAGAATGTACCTTTATGAATAAAATTTTTGACGTAAATTAAATCAATATTTAAGCTCTCAATGAAAAATTTACATAATATACGTTGTAAAGAAATACTGCAGAACATTTAAAATCTATTTAATTAAATGTATTATGCTTAGATCTGTTGATAATATGACAGTTACTTAAAGGAGCATTTAGTTAAACTTGATAATACTGGGCGCTAGTGTTTGTGTATTTGTATTGAGATGGATAAAAACTCTAGTAAAGTTGTTGATAGTACAAAACTTGTTCAGTTTATTAACTGTAATATTACTAATTTTAATATTTTTGGACACCACAGAGTTTGTGTATTTTGTTTCCATGGTATTATTTAATTTATATTAATTTGAGATTAGAACAAAAATGCTTGTGTTGAAACTTGCATTCCTTGTATTCAGTTGTGTTTTATTAAAGTAATTAAAATAGTCGTAGATAAAGTACAGTATACTACTCGCAATAATGGCTATTATTACCTCGGATTTTTTTTCTCCCTCGCCGCTACGCGGCTCGGTTCGAAAATTATTCCTCGGTAATAATAGCTATCATTATTGACTCGTGGTATAATATACTATTTTCGGTTAATAATAATAATTAATATAATTACTCATTAAAAATGAAAATACAGGTACTTGATACCACCACACTGACACTGTTGGAGGATTAAATTTACCAAATGTTTAAAGCACATTAATTATTTCAATCCTCACTTCTCTTGACATCAGATTTATAAACCCACAAATTATTGCTACTCATATACATACATATACACAATATACATATTATACATATGTTTATCATACGCATTGCCAATGAACTGTGGTATAAAAATACATATTTATACACATAATATTGGATAAAATTAGCAGATCAATTTTTCAATGTACTCGTAACGTAGTTCTCTTTCCCAGAAATAATTATAGGTTTCGTGGCAAAGCTCAAGTAGATAATAACAACTTTATACGTTCATCGATAGAGGGTGTTCAAAATTCAATCCTCGCAGTGGTGAAAAATGGACAGTAGCGAATTTTATTATTGAAAAAAAAAGTGTAAAAGCTATTCATTCGTATAAGGTACTGGCACCAGAAAAATAGGTGGGACTGTGTCGGAATGCACAGTCGAGGGATTGACGTGAATACGTTCCAAATATATATGAAAGACGCCCGGCCTTGGGGTTCGCTCAATCTGTCTTACATATAAGACGCCCGTCCTGAAAGTGTTAAAACATGTGAACCTCACGTTTTCTTTAATTTCAATATAACCTATACGTTTTTTTATCATATCTTGATTTTTTCTTTTATGTAGGTACCTTTATACTTCAGCGTGTTCTAAATATTCACAATTAATACTAATTTCGCGTTAAATACTTATAGACTAGTGCAATTACCTTTTTGAACACAAAAAAATTAGTAGCAGGCAAGGACCACCCGAAAAATTTAGTTTAGGTTATAATTAAGAGAAAAATCAAAAATTAAACAGTAGATAATGTGAAATAGTGAAATGGAGGTGCTATTTAGGGGTTGGAAGTGGTTTTTCGCGATTTTCGGCGAAACATGACCTCCTACTCGAAAACGTAACACACAAAAGTTGTAGATAATAAAAAAATCGAAAACTTTTATACAAAGCATTTTTCAACATAATCTTAAAATTTTCGAGAAAATGGCGGAAACTGATTTTTCGGTTTTTTATTTTTTTCTCTCGTAAAAATAATTCAATTAACATGAAATTTGGTGATACTATACCTTTTTTTTAACTGAATAAGCATGATTTTTTTGGAATCTGGAAAATAATTAGTTTCCGAGATATTTACATTTTTCAAAAAAAAAAAAAAAAACATCTTCCACGGAAAACTCTTTTGGTGTTTTTTTCGATTTAAATATTCTATCTAGGATCTTTTTAACCGAGAAAAACTGAATGTATATTGTATATACATACTATTATTTTATTTTCTAATGTAATATTAATTTTTATGGCATACTATTTATATGATTTTTTAAATTAAAATTTGATTTTTGACTACCTAAAAAGAAATATCTAATAAATATTCACACTTTGAATATTGTACTTTACATAAAAAAATATGTAAAATTTTATCCTCTATAACTTTCGTACAGGCCATTTATTTCTATTATCAGTTATCAGATTTAAGAGCTCAAAAATCCATTTAAACATTTTTTTTATTAAACGCGGGGTTTCATGTAAAATAAACTAAACATGTAATATACATGTAATACGTTTATACGTTTGTACACAAAAGTTCCTATCTATAGACCTTGTGGAAATTTTTTTAGAGCCGTTTTAAGTTTAAATGAGTTAATTTTGAATAACTTCAAGACACAAAAAGATACGGAATCGTGCCTTATATCAAAATTTTCAAAAATGTTTGCTTTACAACAATATTTCAAAATTTAATCTAATGTATGCACCTAAATTGCTGAAAAGTTGCCACGAATCCGAAAATTAAGCGCGTTTATTCAAAAAATATGTTTAAATGGATTTTTGAGCTCTTAAAACTAATAATAGAAATAAATGGCCTGTACGAAAGTTATAGAGAATAAAATTTTACATATTTTTTTATGTAAAGTACAATATTCAAAGTGAATATTTATTAGATATTTCTTTTTAGGTAGTCAAAAATCAAATTTTAATTTAAAAAATCATATAAATAGTATGCCATAAAAATTAATATTACATTAGAAAATAAAATAATAGTATGTATATACTTTCAGTTTTTCTCAATTTTAAGAGGTTTAATAAAAAAAAAAAACATCAACATTAATTATACCATTTTAAAGTTGACATTCCAACGGTTAAAAAGAGCCTAGATAGAATGTTTAAATCGAAAAAAGCACCAAAAGAGTTTTCCGTGGAAGATTTTTTTTTCGAAAAATGTAAATATCTCAGAAACTAATTCTTTTCCAGATTACAAGAAAATCATGCTTATTCAGTTAAAAAAAAGTATAGTATCACCAAATTTAATGTTTTTTGAATTATTTTTACGAGAGAAAAAAATAAAAAACCGAAAAATTAGTTTTCCGCCATTTTGTCGAAAAATTTGAGGTTATGTTGAAAAATGCTTTATATAAGTTTTCGATTTTTTTATTATCTACAACTTTTGTGCGTTACGTTTTCGAGTAGGAGGACATGTTTCGCCGAAAATCGCGAAAAACCACTTCCAACCCCTAAATAGCACCCCCATTTCACTATTTCACTTTATCTACTGTTTAATTTCTGTTTTTTCTCTTAATTATAACCTAAACTAAATTTTCCGTGTGGTCCTTGCCTGTTACTATTTTTTTTATTTTCAGCCTTCAAAATTCGTTTTGGCACTAGCCTATTATGTTGACAAAGCAAATAGATAATAAAACTAGCTGTCGGATCCAATTTTACCCGGGGATATAAAATTAAACTATATAACGTATAATACTGTGGGGTGCGATCCTTTAGGTCCACACAATCAACTTCCCAACATGGTATGACTAACAATTCTTGAATACTGATTACTTATTGTTTCCATAATTAATATTACTATGTTATAGTTTGTAAATATTTTTTTTAATATGTATATGAAAAATTTTAATGGAATTTATCAGAAATAACACTCACCCTTTGTATTATGAATATTAGTTTTCTAATATCCTAATAATGTCAATAATATAATGCACATTTTTAGAAAAACTAATCTGACAGTTTGAATTTTGAATTGTATTGTTTCCAAGGCAACATGAATTATTAGATGTATATTAATATGAAATTCAAATTTCGATGGTGGTTTTCATCCCTTTAATGGCTGTTTGGACCCATATAAAAAATAAATACTGAAATACACGTTTCATTATTTGTATTGTATAGTATTTATTCTAAGTTCCGACTAAATTCGGTCAAGAAAAAAAATAAAAATTAAAAAAACACCCTTTTTACCCCCGTAGGAGTTGAATTTCGAAAAATCCTTTCTTTCAGATCATATTCACGTCAAGACGGTTCGATTAGCACCCCAACGAAGTCAATAGCATTTTTTGTTCGCGAGATTTCGTCCCGGAAAAAAATGACACGTACGTACGTACGTACATACACACACACACACACACACACACACACAGACATTTTTCTGAAAATAGTGTCAATATACTCTAATGCCCTTGAAACATGAAAATATGTTAAAATTTTTGATTTCGATTTTCGGACCAATTACAATAACTTCCTATTGGGAAGTTAATAATAAACTGTAGAAAACAGAAATTGTTTAGAACAACAACATAGTTGTCATGGATACTAAAATTTTATTTGTCGAAGAAATAGCTTTTTTTCTGCAAATAACTTCATATCGGCAAATTTTATTGAACATTTTCTAAAGTTTCTTTTTAGATCATAAATTTGTTTCTGATTTTATTCAAATACAAAAAAATTGATCGAGAAACTACCGTTAAAAATTGACCTGTTTTTGCCAAAAACGTGAAAAATCACTTTTTGTCTCAGTACTCATTTTATTAATTTGCGGTATCTACTATTATACTGATTCATCAAGTTTTAATAACCTGCAAATAAAAAGTTTGCAAGTAAACAACAATATTCTTGAAAATTTCACATACAATTTTAACAACCTTCTTATTGAAATAAAAAATTATATTTAGGAATCCAAAGTACGAGTATATGTTATATTCTTTGCGAACTTCTATAAAAATTTGTTAAACTCAATTATTATTCAAATTGCGATCAATCAAAGATGTAGTTCATATCTCCGTTCGCGCATATAAATAAAATGTTATATATGTTATCTAAAGATACATCAAAGAATATTGAGTTAAAAAAGATTCCAAACAAATGACATATATTTTATGAAAATCTCAACGGAATTTTTTCCTCATATTTTATTATCTATGTTCAAGGGTCATTATTGGAGGAATAAAAGGGTTCAGCTACTTGATCGTGTTCAAACCTACTCTTTAACGGTTTCCAGGAAAAAAATGAAACACACGCTCTTATCAAATATACACTCGTCGCTCTGAACAACGTAGGCATCGGTAATTCAAAACCTCCTAACAACGATGGCTAGAGGTGCCCCCACCACTACGCCGACGAGTGAGAAATGTTTTTGGAATGACTAGTATGTTATTCGTTGCTTTAATAACTGGATGAAAAATTTGAATAGATTTCTATACAATCATTTGCCAATTATTTATTTATGCGATTTTCTTCCAAATTATCAATCCTGGAATAAAATGTAGGTACCTTAGAACATTTTTTTATACTATTCACTATATTTTAATATCAACGAAAATTTGCATTGGATGCCAAACAGCTAAAAATAATGTAAAAAGTGCTTGAAAGATATAAAAAAAAAAAATTAAAAGAATCGTTTCCACATTATTATATATATAGGGGAGGCCGGGGCTAAAATTAACAAATTTTCTACATTGAGTCAAACCAGAACAAATGTTTTGTGTGAAAAAACTATGTACTTAATAGTATTCGTCGTTTGGAGATTTGAGTATACTGTAAATGTTATAACTTAAATAACAAAATGAAAGAAAAAGACATCTGCCAAGTAAATGCACAGTGCTTCCTCGTGCTAAATTCATCAAAGGTAGTTAATTATTGAACAATTTAAATAAATAAATTTTCATACAATTTTATTAAAAAATATTATATCGACATTATTCTACAATATCATGTCGTATATTTGTAATTTTTTGACAATTTCAATCTAAATCTAAATTTTTCTGCTATACAAAATATAAAATGACATTCAACATGTGAAAGTGAATAGCAAATTAAAAAACAAATGACGATTTTTTAAAGCAAATTGAGATAAATCTTTGTAAGGGAATATTTTACAACAAACATTGTTAGAAAATGTAGGTAATGCTCTACAAAAAATAAGATTCTATAAAATTTTCACGTAACATGTGTCTTTTTTAAGATATCTTCAAAAAATAAATCTTTTGGGACGTCTCCCCTCCCCCTTACACATGATTTTAATAATTTTGAAATGGAACTGTCCTCAAGCCAGACCCAACTAACCAACCAAGTTTCATCAATATCGGTTTAGTGGTTCATGCAAAGGCCGGCGTGTGACCAGAGCCGGCCTTTGCAAGCTCGGTGCCCCGTGCGAAATATATTTTGCCGCCCTCCCGACCTTTGAAGACCTTTTTTTTTGGTTGACTCGAATATATAGTTAATTTCTACTGCAAAAAAATCTGATGAGCTTTTTTTTTGTTGCATCTTTCTTTTAGTATTTTTTTTATGTTTTTCACTTCTTGCCGCCTCTGTTACCTTGGCACCCCGGGCGGTTGCCCAGGGTCGCCCCCCCCTAAAGCCGCCACTGCGTGGGACAAGGATTCAGGGGACAGACACGGAACAAAAAGTGTTTGTCTTGACTTGGAACGGATAGATCAAGTTATTTTTTTTTAAATCAGGGAACAATTTTTTTTCTAATTTTAAAACGATCAAAAAGCTTCTCGTATCTTCGATATTGCGAGGAAGCAAAAGATTTTGATAAATATATGTGTTTTATTTAAAAAAGAAAGTCTACATTTTTTATTGATTCATCCTGTATATCGACTACCATGGATCTAATAAGATCTTGGACTTAGGAGTAATAAAATTCGGGTTCATGAATCTATAATTGGGTTCCCTTTTGCCCGATTTTTTAAATCTAATAACAATTTATATGTGCTTTTCTGTCCGACAATCTAACGGAATAATTTCAAAAAAGATTCGTTCAGTGAAAAATCGCTGTGTCATTTTAATCGGACTTCCGGTTACTGCCGGAAGTATATATTTATATAAGAATATTTCATCATCTTAGAAAATAAAATAAAATATTGATATCTAGGTTTTAAAATTAGAAAAATGTAATGAATAATACTTGCCAACTTGTTTTCGATTTGCTACAAATTTAATTATTTATTTAATTATTACAGAATATTTTATCTTCAAAGATAAAAGAGATTATGTATTTTTTTATGTCTAATTTTATTTTCCAAACGCGAACTGGCAAATAAAAAGAATTTAGATGTTTCTTGATCTTGTTGATATTTTCGTCAAAGAAAAATGTATGACTTTTATGTATTATAAAAGATAATTAAGATCTAAAGATTATATATTATGTCAATCATATTTATTTCTACATATTAAATGATTTTACTCGTATAAGATGTAAGCGCTTAAAACATATAATGTTGCTGTGCCAAACAGCTAAAAATAATGTAAAAAGTGCTTGAAAGATATAAAAAAAAAAAATTAAAAGAATCGTTTCCACATTATTATATATATAGGGGAGGCCGGGGCTAAAATTAACAAATTTTGTAAATTGAGTCATAGCACCAAAACGCGTAAATAATAAAAAAATGATTTTATCTTCACGTGATACTGTAACTATTCACGTATCATTTAAAAATAAAAAACTTTTCTTGAATTAGCTAGTTTTATAATGAGATACATTTTTGTGACAAAAGTCAGTTGTTAATTTTAGCCCAGTTCTTGGGGTTAAAATTAACAACATAAGTATTAACACATTTCTTTATCATATACTAGATAAAAGAAAATAAAAAAATGATTAATATTTTATTATTGAATATAAAGAGAACCGACTGTATTAAAAAAAAAATTACATAAAATATAAAAAATAAATAAAAAAAGTGTTTTTTTCTAGAAGATAAAGTAACATTTTTAAATTAATTATATTTTAAACAAAAAATACAATTTATCTAGTTATTGTTTAAAAATATATTTATTAAACAACGCACAGGAACATGAAATTAACTTAAGTTGCTTGAACTTAATATAAAAAAATTGTAGCCTATCTACCTAGAAAATGATTTCTGTTCATAATCATCATCCGAATTACAGTTTGGGCAAATGAATGATGTAGTTTCGCCTCTGATGCACTTTGCTTGTGCCCATTGCCTGTATAATGTACACTGGATCCAATCCAAACCAGAAGTAAATTGTTACAACAATATAGTAATTCAGTATTATAGTGACTTGATTTAGCTTATCTATAAGGCAGCATTTTAAATCATAACTTGCATATTCAACGTATAAATCAAAAAATTGTAACGCATAAAACGTTCGTTTACCTGCCAAAAATTGTACTCGGCACACAACTGGCACACAAAAGGCACTAAACTCGATTGCCAATTTTATATCTGTTTGGGAACGTCAAAACGGTAAAACAAAATGTTTTTGAATATTGTGAAATGTATAGTTGAAGAGAAAATCACTCGTTAAAACTTACCCCCGTTAATTCTAGCCCCAACCTCCCCTACATATCGTCACCTCGGAGCAAGAGTCGCACAACTCAAAAATTCTGAATTTTGGGAAAAAACGTTTTTAAACTTATACCTATACAGGGTCCTCCAATAGTGTGTCCGGCATTGTTTTACGCCCAAACTATTGAAGATAGAGAGTTAGGATAAAAAATTTATTATATATATTGACCCTAAAGAATTTCAGGAAAATATTTTCAACCCCCTAAAACCGCTCCTTGGGGGGTAGTTTGAGGGGTACATACCCGTTTCTCAGTTAAATCAAATGGAATGGTATATCAAAAAGTACATATTTCTAAAGATCATAAAAAAATAAGAAACTTTCGTAAAACAAAAATTTTCATACTTTCAATTGTTTAAAAAATATGGCAACTTATTCTCAAATTTTAGGGTTTTACTAAAAGTGCTCTAATTTCGTTAAAAATTAATGGAATTTTATTATTTTTTCAAATTTAGAAAGTAGAAATAATGAACTTTGTAAAGATGTATGACTATTTGTGATTTTGATAGTTTAAAGTGTCATACGCGATATATCAAAAATTCAAAAGTTCAACTAGGGATAATTCGAAATTTTCAAATACAACCGTATATCAATTAGTACTTTTTCTTAAAAAGGATATGTAAATAAACAACTTTTGTTAAGAAAATTTAAAATTCAGAATTGTAATTTTAAAATTAAAAACTGAAAATTAAAATTTTTAATTTTAATTTTTTTTTATCAAAAACTGTTTATTTACATATCTTCTTTAAGAAAAAGTACTAATTGATATACCATTGTATTTAAAAATTTTGAATTATCCCTAATTGAACTTTTCAATTTTTGGTATGTCGAGTATGACACTTTAAACTATTAAAATCTCAAATAATCATACATCTTTACAAAGTTTATTATTTCTACTTTCTAAATTTAAAATAATAATAAAATTCCATAAATATTTAACGAAATTAGAGCACTTTGAGTAAAACTCTAAGATTTGATAACAAGACGCCATATTTTTTAAACAATTGAAAGTATGAAAATTTTTGTTTTACGAAAGTTTCTTATTTTTTCATTATCTTTACAAATATGTACTTTTTGATATACCATTCCATTTGATTTTACTGAGAAACGGGTATGTACCCCTCAAACTACCCCCCAAGGAGCTGTTTTAGGGGGTTGAAAATATTTTCCTGAAATTCTTTAGGGTCGATATATATAGTAAAATTTTTATCCTAACTCTCTATCTTCAATAGTTTGGGCGTAAAACAATGCCGGACACACTATTGGAGGACCCTGTATAATGTATTGCTATTTTATTTTGATGATTTAAAAAAGCGCTAGTGAATCCAACTTTTACACTAACATTTGATTAAATTTTACTTATGTTTCACCATCCTATCACCCATTAATGTCCTAACAGGCTTTGACTTGTGACAGTTTTTAATAAAAAAAATCTGCTTCCTGGTGGCCACACATGGAATTAACAGTTGTGATACTCTTGCATACAAATCTATATCATTTTACTATAATATACTAGTAGTGACGTTAAAATATAATAAATAAAACAACTAATTGTCTAAACGTCAAACAATTTAATAAGCAAAAATAAAATAAAATAATAAATAGTAATTAAATACAATAAATATAATACAAAATATTGATATTTTAAAAAATAAAAATTCAGAAATATACCTATTTAAAGGGGAGAATGCGAGAACGGTGTCGTTATCTCAACAATTTTCATTAGCTACGGAATTGTTTGGAAAAAATAACAAATCTCTTAGTAACTAAATAGTTACTAAGGAACGAAAGAAACATATTAAAAAATGAAATTTTGACAGATTTAAAATTAATTATTTAAAATAGTGTTGTAAATAGTAGATAATGTGGTTATGTCAGTTTTCTTGTTAATTGTATTGTTGTTTCTTTTTATGTGTAACATTTCCGAGATGTAACGTTTAGCTTTATGTCTTTCACTATCTAAAATTTTAGTTTGTTCATAATCAAAAATATGTCCTGTACTATTTGTATGTACTGCCAATGCTGTGGATGTCGGTTTTAATCTTGTATCTGATTTATGTTGTGTTATTCTATTGATAAGTTTTTGTGATGTATTTCCTACGTATATATTATTACAACATCCACATGGGATGCTGTATACCAAGTTTGATTTCTTAAAAATGTCTGTTTTTGGTTTAAGTTTTGTGTAGTTGTTAATATTTTTATTGTATGTTTTAAATACAGTTTTTACGTTGTACTTATTAAAAGTGTTTTTTATTATATTTGATGTTTTATTTATGTAAGGAATTGTAATGTATTGTGTTGGTGTTGTTTTAGATTTGTTCTTATCATTATTAACTGTGTTGTATAATAAGTGAACTCGTTTTGTTATGCATTGTTTGATTAAATTAATTGGATAGTTATTGTTAAAAAATGCTGTTTTTATTTTGTTTAAATTTTCTTCTCTGAATTGTGGATGTGATAGTTTGAGTGCTCTGTCTATAGTATTGTTTAATATATTAATTTTTATATGTTGTGGATGATTGGAAAAATAATTAGTATATCTCCAACTATGTGTGTCTTTTTGGTACCAGTTTGTAAGTATTTGTCCATTGTCATTGGTAAGTTGTACGTCTAAAAATGCAATTTTATTTTGATGTTGTATTTCTAATGTGTGTTGAATTTTACTATTGTATTTGTTAAACGTGTTAAGAAATTCGTTAATATCATTAGGATGTGCCTCTGTAATAATGTCATCTACATATCTATAATAGAATGCTGGTTTGTGGGTTAATTGATCTAAACAACTCTTTTCAAGATCTTCCATAACTAAGTTAGCTATAACACTGGAAATTGGTGATCCCATAGCACAACCATCTATTTGTTTATAATAACTATTGTCAAATTCAAAGTATGTGTTAGTTAGACAAAATTTTACTGCTTTGTTAAATTCCTCTTTTGAGAGTTTAGTGTAAAGAGAAATGTCCTGCCATTTATTATTAACAATATCTAGGGCCAAATGTATTGGTATGTTGGTATACAATGATGTTACGTCTAAAGAAAATAATTTATGTTCTGTAGGTATGTTTATGTTTTTAATTTTGTTGACAAATTCAAATGAGTTTTTTATACCATATTCAGTTTCACCCACCACATTAGACAAAATATTTGCCAAATATTTTGACAATTTATAAGTAGGTGAATCTATACATGATACTATAGGCCTGTATGGTGTATTTTGTTTATGTATTTTTGGTAAGAAATAAATTTTGGGAGAGATTGCATTGTATGTCATAAGTGATGTTTTAGTGTTGAGGTCAATTAATTTAGTTTTATACCAATTTTGTATTAAGTTATTATTAAATATTTGAAATGTGTTTGTCGGATCATTTTTTATTTTTAAGTAGGTATTAGCATCATTAATTAAGTTATATGCTTTATTAAGGTAATCTGTTCTATTTTGTATCACTGTAACATTACCCTTGTCAGCTTTAGTCACTATAATGTTGGTGTTGTTTTTTAAAAAAGTTTTTGTTTCACTGTTTATTTTATTTAAAAATGTGTCTTTTGGATTTCTATTAATTTTTTGATTATTATTATTAATAATTTGGATGTTTTTAGAAATTTCTTTTCGAATGTTATCCATTTCTGGTTTTTCTTTTTCAAATGCTAACAGTTCTGTATTTTTTATTATTTCATGAACTACGTTGTTGTTAATTTGTTTATTACAAAAATTGAAATTAGGTCCAAGACTTAGGCAAAGAGAAATATTGTGTGGTAATTAGTGAATACAATACCGGTATCCCGAAATACCGAAAACCGGGATACCGGTCAATTTTCTCCGGTATTACGATACCGGTATTGGGTCGAATTATACCGGTATTTCGGTATATTTTCGGTATTTCAAAAAAAATTAAATACTTAATAAATTACTAGGGTTTTTTTTTTGTTTAGTCTTCACCACACAATTTTTCCTTCGCATTTTATTTTTTTCCCCAATTTATGTTTTTGGAAGTAGAAAGGAGTATAAAATCACGAAAAGGAGTAGTTTGGGAGTGCAGTTTAAAAAGGAGTACTGTCCACTAAAAAGGAGTTAAAAACTCCCTAAAGGAGTACGTTTGGTCACCTTAATAATATATTACTGTTCTTTCAAAAGTGTCTATTGTTATATGATATACATATAAATATTAAATTAATAATATATTTAATTTTAATGTTAATACAAATATATAAACATACAAATTAAGAATTTTAAAACGAGTACGTCTGATAACTGCCAACAATCTCTGAAACATAACCAAACTTATTTTTGATAATATATTTATATTATTAATATTATACCTGCACCTAGATCATATTTCGGAAAAATATGTTATACATCATTGCAGTAACGGTCTCGCTCAGAATTAAATGTAAAAGTTTTTAGATTTTAGAGCTAATTATTTTATATGCCTTCTAAAATTAGTTTGCAACAAACAATTGCGCGCGTAATTTAAAAATTATAGTTCATTTTAATTAATTTTAAATTATTTAAATCTTTGATATCTATTTATCCAGGTACATAAGTATGTTTGGGGTTAAAGCACTGATTTGGTATTATTGTATGGTTTTATTTGTATATTTAATGAAAAAAATTTATAAATTTGAATTTTGAACGTCCGTTGACGCATGCGCACAACCTGTTTCGATTGTTAGGAAATATTCAATTTTGGCCATCATGTTTGACTTATAATCAGTCCAGTCATTCATGTCAATGGATTAAAGCTATAATATACATAATTCATAATAAATATATGAAATATTTATTATTTTTAATTTTTGCCTTAAATAATTCACGATACGTGTAGTAATGGATATAAGGGGCTTTAGCTCTCCACTCAAAAATTATGGTTCCCCCCAGATCTACTAACGATTCCTGGATTGATGCATGAATAGGTGTAATAACAAAACAAAATTGAATGTTCTATGTAAACTTGTATGTATACCAAAACTTTATCGAAAAAAATAATATTCTTCAGTATTTTAAAAATATACCAATGGTAACTTACAACAATATCGAAATTATTTTTTTAATGAAGGTATAAGAAAAATATTAAAATTCAATATTAATTAAATTACTTATTTTTTGATCAAAGTCGTTGTGAATTTAAAATATGTGTAGATTATAATACTTATATATACTATTGACACTGTCTTGTAATTTTTAAAAATTAAACTAAACCCTTAGCTGCGCCATGTTTTTTAAGCTCCTCCCATCTGACGGATCCCAATAGGTACATAAAGATTTTATAATATCATACATATGAAGGTACCTACTTAAAAAGATCAATTTCTACAAAGTTGTCTGATATTTATGAAATTTTCTATACATGTATAATTTCCTAATCTTAATGACTTTCACTTTAAAATAAACTACAATATTTTTTTATTTATAAAATTTTATAATATTTACATTTATTTTCAACAGAATTAAACTTTATTATTATACTTATTTAATTGTTTTTATTTTTTTATTAATAAAAAATGCAAATGTAACTTTATATATTTATTTTTTACATTTATTATAATTGTATATATGTAGATATATTATCTTTAATTTTTTTTTAAATACCGGTATTAATACCGGTATCCCGGTTTTGACATAAAAAAATACCGTAATACCGGTATTACGATTTTGGTCCGGTATTGTATTCACTAGTGGTAATGTGACGTCTGTCAAATTTTTGATCCAATTTGTGTTGTGTTTGATATTAGTAGTGTTTTTATTCAATAACGCATTCTCCCCTTTAAATAGCCTGACGATGATTCTGTGAATCGAAAGCTCGCTACGTTTCCTTGCTTATTAAATTGTTTGACGTTTAGACAATTAGTTGTTTTATTTATCATTTTACTATACTTCTTATGAGTTTATGTAGTACAAATTCGATATTTTTTTAGTTGTGGCACTCTTGCTCCGAGGTGACGATATGTCATTATCATGGGCTGGCAAACTTTTGTAGCCCAAGAGCCAATCTGTCCTTCACAAACAATTTTAATACAAAATATAATTTAAGGTTTTAATTTTATAATAGGTACTTATTTAATTTGATTTTTAGTGCAACACAAATTTTAAAAATCGTGACTCCAACTATTAATATTTGACTAAAATGATTGATTTTATGAGGGATTTACGGGTCTGCACGATACTGTGATCGAGAGTTATTTAATTTTTAATTGATTAAATGTTGGTCGATAGAATGACAAAATTGACGCTGCATAACTCCAGAAGCCAAGACCATTATCAAGATCACCACAGAAACATGAAAACTTGTAGAAATACTATTTTTATCAATTGTTTCAAAAAGTTGATAATGATTATTAATTCACGTATTCCCTTTTTACCGCTTACCTCTTAAAGACTGTAGCCAAACTTTCATATTATTTTTAAGAACAGCACTGTTTTTAATTATTGTATAAAAATAATGTATATTTTATACAATACGTAGACACCTATTTTCGTATTAGTAGTTAATAATTAGTTGAAAAGTATAAATACTAAACTTTAATGCTCTTAAGAAAATAAGTTTCCCTTATTTGAAGAAACAAATAAATTGTATTTGTGTGATAATCTGAGTGATTTGCAACATAAGTATTTACACAATGTTATCAAGAATTTAATGTTCTTAAAAAGGGTACATTTAATTATATTATTTAATGTATTTCCTAAATGTATAATGAGGTATATAGATACTGAAACACAAATTCAAAATGAAGGTAGATATGTTTATTTAGCTTTTTCGCTTTGCGTGTGTAATTCTAACTTATTTACTTATATAATATTAATATAGTTTATTTTACCCTTTTTTACGTTTTACGTACGATTATAGACATATGTAGAACATGGACCGCCCAACTTAACATTTCTTAAAAACAGTGAGAGAGATACAGTAGCATTGGGATATATCTATATCTTTTTATAAGAATCTGATTGGTAACTATACGTATATTCAGTATATCCAATGCCGGCCTTTGCTAATCTGGCGCCCCAGGCGAGAATTTTTTTGACGCCCCCCACCCCCCCCCCTCAAAAAAATGGCGAACGACAAAAAAAAGTCTGACGGACAAAAAAAATCAGTGATAATTTGAAAAAAAAATATTTATTAAAATTAATGATAAAAAAATGTAAAGAGTTGAGTAATCAATGTTGCCATTACACACTTTTAATTGCTGAAGAAGAACATTATTGGATTTCAAACTTATTTAAAGAAGCTATTTCACCGCCCCTCTCGGCCTGGCGCCCCAAACGAGCGCCCTACCCAACCCCCCCCCCCCACCCTAAAGCCGTCACTGTGCATGTCGATAGTGCAGTTTTTATTTGACACTTACTATTATTCCAGTGTGTTCAGAAACGTCATACACAAAGATTGGAAATTTCGTAAACTATTTTTGATATTAAGCATTTTTTTATTTTATTTTACAAGCTTTTACTTAACTTCACATGTATGTCCCGTGGTACAAATCTTGCGACCGATTTTTAACGAACTTCCCGTCGTACGATTTTCGTCAAATTTTCAAATATGGTGTATTCTCCGTGACAATGCACTTTTTTATCATTTTTATAGCTATGTTATTTTATTATAAGGTCTTTTTTGATGTATCTAATACATCCAATAATATGCTTGCGTTTATAATTTTTCGTAGCCATGGTTACTTTTTATAATAAAAATAATTATGTCGAATGTCAAATAGAATTTAAAAGTAGCGGTTATTTTAGTTTGTAGCACTTTGTAGCCCTAAGTTGTTTGTGTAGTTCTAAAATTTAAATTTAAAAGTTACTTTATGAAGTGCTAAAAAATATAAATACTCAATTTACGACTGAGTTCCATAATGTCAATTTTTAGTGTAGTTAAAATAAAAATTTGACAAAATAACACTTGTATTAAAAGAAATCCACATACGAGGGAATGAAACATTGGAAATTTATTGTAAGGTAAGATTTTTATGTATTCATAGACACTTTTATAGTTATAGCTGATTTCGATATCAACGTTTTTAATGTTCGCAAAGAAAAATGTGCGGGATTAATAACTAACGTAAAAAAATTCAACAGTAGATTGAGAATGTTATTTTAAGCAAAAAAATTTAAATTTCATAACTATATGACAATGGGTTCTCTAGATATTAAACATAAATTTTTGGTACAATTTTTGGAAGGCTGTAGCTCTTTCACGAAGAATTTTCGGAAACATATTCATATGAAGTTTTTTGCTTAAAATAACATCCTCAATCCACTGTTAAGAACTTCTTTAACTATAGTTCTAATTCATTCTTTATTTGTAATTTTGAATTTTTTTTTTTTTTTAAATAAGTAATTCTTATTTTTTTAGTCGTTTGGTTGGTTAATTAGATAGTTCTGTATAAAATATTGTTTTTTATAATAATTTTCTCTTCAATTAAACCACTTTGTTTTTCGCAGAAAGTATTTTTGTTAGATATTAATAATTTTATTAAAATTTTAATATTCATAACTATTTTCTATATGTTGTAAACTTTATTTTCAATGAAAATTGATTTAAAACTCACAAATTATATTTTAATTTACGTAAACGATGTTCATGTATTTAAAACCTGATGCTTATGCAAATATATAAATAATGATTTATTGTTAGTGACGTTAAAAATATTTATTTGTTTGAAATTAAAAAGATTCTTAAAATAAGAAAAATTAATAAGTAAATAGTAATCATTATAAACTTTGAGATTTTAATTTTCATCAAAATGTAATTTTTATTATATTTCAATGAATTTATTCCGATGAGGTTTTAAAAACAAAATATGGTTTTTAGTCTTCTGATGTAATGAATATGTAATAAGTATAATTAAAAGAATTAAATGACCTATGGCTAAAAATGAATACCCAAAATAAAAAATTAGAAAAAAAAACTTTTTTTAAAAAACAAGCTTTTATATACATATAATATACATGTGCACTAAAAAGTAAAAAAAAAATTTTCAAACTATCCCTTTATTTTTTAGCTCACAAAGTCTTCCAGAATTATTATGACTAAAAAAGCTTGTGGCGTTCATTTAATATTTAGAAATATCTAGTATACCAAGTATGTAGGTAATGTAGCAAATCAAAATAGAACTTAATGTAATATTTTGACAAATTAATTGAAAATATATAAGGTAGTTTGTTTTCGGTAACTATCCATGTAGAATCTAGAAGAAATTAACCTGGAATTTTATGTAATATTTTGAAATATTCGTTTAAAGTAGCTAAATGTAGTTTTTCTTTGAGAAACTTTTAGCACTTAATTTTATTTTGAATCTAGAATTCCAAATATTAATGTAATGCACCAATTTAACATTTGATGATTTAATGTAATATTTTGAAATATTAATTGAAGGTAGATAATATACTTTTTTAACTCCTACACTTTTTCCTATGTTGAATCAAGCGAATTTTAAATATTTCTTTACTGATTGTTAGTGAAACCTGGAATTTAATGTAATATTTGAAACAGTAATTTAATGTAGCTAAAGGTATTTTTTCTTTCTAAAATTTATAATTTGAATTAAGAATTCCAAATATTAATATAATGTACAATTTGACATAATATAAATAAGTACAATTTAATATATTATTAATTTACAGTAGAAAATGCAAGTTTTCCTTTGTTGATCTTTTAATAACTTTTTCTATTTCTAAATATTACATTAAATATTAAATGAACGCCACAAGCTTTTTTAGTCATAATAATTCTGGAAGACTTTGTGAGCTAAAAAATAAAGGGATAGTTTGAAAATTTATTTTTTACTTTTTAGTGCACATGTATATTATATGTATATAAAAGCTTGTTTTTTAAAAAAGTTTTTTTTTCTAATTTTTTATTATTTTGCAGAAAAAAACAAAATTATTATCAAAAAAAATGTAAGGCTTAAATTTGGCGCCCTAGAACAGAACATAGAAAATAAGTTTATAACAATTGGCGCCCCCATGAAATTGGCGCCCCAGGCTGTCGCCTGGGTCGCCTAGCCGTTCTACCGGCTCTGAGTATATCCTAAAGTATTCTCTATTTTTTTTCTTTGACACGACTCTGTTTTTGAAAAAGATGCGCGGTCCATGCTTTATACGTACGAGAACAAAAAAACAACTAATTTTCGCCTGCATCTTACTGCCAGTTCATTTTCTAAACCATTGTCCAAATTTTTTTACTGTCTTCCCCTGTTCGCCGCACCCGCGCCTGCGTATTAATTGTTTCGATACTTAAGCGACACTTTGAAATCTATTTAATAATTAAATGAAATTAAGTCAATAGATAGAAAATAAAACAATTCAGTATACAGGTTGATTCAGCACTGATGTGCCAAACTTGAACAGTAGATTGAGAAAAATATTTTAAGCAAAAAACTTCCAATAAACATGTGTTCGGAAATTTTTCCTTAGGGAACTACAAGACTCCAAAGTTTTTACTAAAAATGGGTTTAAATTTAATATCTACAGAACCCTTTGTGATAGAATTATGAAATTTAGTATTTAGTTTAGTAATAATATGTGTTATCGATTTTTAATATTAACCAATTATATTTTAGACCAGGGCTGTATGGGGCCAGTGGGCCCACCGATTTTTATCTAGTATTTGTTTGTTCGTTAATTTTTTTCCTGAGTTGGTACATCAATAAGATTATATGACACAAAATACACAAAAACATACTTTGCTTGTTTATCATAGGATAAACCGATTTCGAGAAATATCGATGGAAAAGAAAGCATGCGGAATTTACCTTAATACGGATGCTTCAAATTACAAAAAATAAATTTATATTCCTTTTCAATGATTAAAGGTAGGAATAAAGTTCATATAAATAAACCTCCTAATATGAAATCTGTAAGATCTATAGCCAGTTCTATTACTGTTACATGTACTTTATTAACATGACTAAAAAAACAAACTAAAAATGGCTATTTGTTGATATGGATGCATTTTCGAAGGTATATTTATATTAACTTTTTGTTTTATTTTTTACCATAGAACAAGAATATAAATTTATTATTTGTAATTTCAAGTATCCGTATTATGTTAAATTCTGCATACTTTCTTTTCAATCGATATTTCGCGAAAACGGTTTATCCTATGATAAACAAGCAAAGTATGTTTTTGTGTATTTTGTGTCATATAATCTTATTGATGTACCAACTCAGGAAAAAAATTAACGAACAAACAAATACTAGATAAAAATCGAAGGGGCCCACTGACCCCACACAGCCCTGGTCTAAAATAAAATTGGTTAATATAAGAAATCGATAACACATATTATTACTAAACCAAATACTAAATTTCATAATTCTATCACATAGGGTTCTCTAGATATTAAATTAAAACTCATTTTTAGTAAAATCTTTGGAGTCCTGTAATAGTTCCCTAAGGAAAAATTTCCGGACACATGTTTATTGGAAGTTTTCTGCTTAAAATATTTTTCTCAATCTTCTGTTCAAGTTTGGCACGACAGTGCTGAATCAACCTGTATAGAAACAAATTTAGAGAAATAAAAATAACCTACCTTTATAATCTAATGTATCAACCCTTCAATACGTTTTGACTCTGAACCTACTATTGAATTCCTTTGAAAAAACCTTGCCAAAAAAGTAAACACAACTGCACAACTAACACCATAGAAAAAAACCGATAAGAACTGCATCTCCATCACCAAATAGAAATAGTTTTTAATATATAATATAGTATGTCAATTCAATAAATTATTGTAAATAAACTGCCTTGGCAGGCACGAGACTTTTTTATACATCATGACACCGAAGTATTTATATGTGATTACTTTTATAATTTAATATTTGATTTTAAAATTTTTTACTTACAAAATGATTTTCACTGAATGAAATTGATACATTGTATTTAATATTGACATTAAATATTAAACGAAATCAATTAAGAATAGTGATTATTGTATTAACTATTTATTTTGCTAGAATTCAATTATGACACTTCTAATAATAAATGCCAAAATTTTCATAGATAACTAGATTTTTTGTATTATACAAATCATTTTATATTAAAACCATTAATTCTTTTTTTGGTTAGTTCATAAGATACAACAAAAAAATAGAACAAAAATTATAGAAAATAATATTCTCTACAACTTGTATCTCAAACATTTTTTTCTAATACCTATAACCGTTTAAAAAATAAATCGAAAAAATTAAATTTTGTAGAAAATCAATTATTTCCTAAAAACAATTTTGGGGGGTGGGGGGGGGGGGTAAATAGAACATAAATTATAGATAAATACCCTCTACACAACTTTGATCTAAACATTTTTTTCTAATGTGCACCGTTTATACATCATGACACCGAGTATTAATATGTGATTACTTTTATAATTTAATATTTGATTTTAAATTTTTTTACTTACAAAATGATTTTCAATGAATGAAATTGATGCATTGTATTTAATATTGACATTAGATATTAAATGAAATCAATTAAGATTAGTGATTATTGTATTAACAAGTATTTATTTTGCTAGATTTCAATTTTGACACTTCTAATAATAATAAATGCCAAAATTTTCATAGATAACTAGATTTTTTGTATTATTCAAATCATTTTTAAATTAAAGCCATTAAAATTAAAATTATTCTTTTTTTTGGTTAGTTCATAAGATACAAAAAAAAGAATTGAACATAAATTATAGAAAATAATATTCTCTACAACTTGTATCTAAAACATTTTTTTCTAATACCTACCGTTTAAAAAATAAATCGAAAAAATTATTTTTTTTAGAAAATCGATTATTTCCTAAAAACAATTTTTGGGGGGGAAAATGGATAGAATATAAATTATAGATAAATACCCTCTACAACTTTGATCTAAAACATTTTTTTCTAATGTGCACCGTTTCAAAAATAATTCAAAAATAATTCGAAAAATAATTATACTTCCGTTTCCGGTTTAGTGATGGTTTTCAAAAATAGGAGGTGCACATCTAGAGCATACAAGAACCTTAAGTTTAAAATTTCATGTTCGTAAGTATTACAGTTTTGGCTGTAGAGCGTTCACAGACACACAGACAGACAGACAGACAGACAGACACACAGACACACACACAGACGTCATTGAGTTAATGGTGGTATATGATTCAGGGACCCTCAAAACGTGTAATTCCGTTAAAATCTCGAGTTCGATTTTTTTCGTGATCACTATACTTTATTTATACATTACATTTCATGTATGTATAAAAAAGTAAAAAGAGATGATATAATGTATATTATATCTCTCAACTAAACGAGTTAGGAAAATAAATGGTGCAATTAATCTGACAAAACAACATTGCCGCAGTGACAGATTTATAGATAGTACAAATGTAGCTGAAATTTCGAGGCGAGAAAAATATATTTTCATCGCGATTAAATTATTTTTTTATCTATTTTTTCGCACTCATTTATCTTTGCGAATAATATAAAACGATAAAAAGTATACATTGTGCGTAAACAATGCTTTAAAACATATATTTATACTTGAGAAGTAATGTATTGTTTATAAAATAAAACTAACTAAATTCTGTACTTTGTTTTAATCCTGGTGTCCACCACCTCCTTCCTTCAATCCAAATACATTTGATATTTTTAATGTAATTTTTTGATTTTGTACATTTTAAAACGATTAAATATTCTCCTACTTTATGTTCACGTGTATAAAGTGGATACTATAAAATTTTAAGTGCAAAGTAATTAAAAGTTCGATGTACAAAGTAAATACTATCTAATATATCCTCCAATAGTGCGTCCGGCATTGTTTTACGCCCAAACTATTGAAGATAGAGTTTTAGAGTAAAAAATTTACTATACATATACAGGATGGTCCGATTTGGGATACAGATATTTTAGGAGCTGATTCCCTGACTCATTGTGAGTAAGAAATTGTGCGGGAAGTGGGGGTCTATCTTAAACACCCTCTGAGTTACAGTGTTTAAAAAATTTCCTTCAGAGTAGTTCTTACAATAAAGATTATCTCATAACTTCTAAAGTAACGTATCTAGAGCAACCAAAATGAGTCAGTTTCATAGGTAATTAATTAACATATTTTTCAGTATTACGGGTATTGCTATCCGTATTTCTTTTTTTGTTGAAATTTTTTATGAAAATGACATTTTTTTCCAAAAGTACCCCTAACATGTTGTATTTTTTATCATTATTTTGGTACATCATAATGTTACCTACAAATTCACTATATAAAGTTTGGACGTGGCTCTTACAGTTTTCCGGTAAAGAATTATTTTTATGGTAAATAATAATAAATAATAAAATTATGTAGTTGTAAACAAATAAATGTATTAACTGTTTCATTTAATAGGGCAGGTAGCAAAATAGTAACTTTGGAGATTAATTAATAACTGGAAAACTATAAGACCCACGTCCAAACTTTGTGTAGTGAATTTGTAGGTAACATTATGATGTAACAAAATAATGATAAAAAATACAACATGTTGGAGAAAAATGTCATTTTCATAAAAAATTTCAACAAAAAAAGATTTTTTTCGACTTTGATGAGCTATAACTCGGAACTAGAAATACGGATAGCAGTAACCGTAATACTGAAAAATATGTTAATTAATTACCTATGAAACTGACTCATTTTGGTTGCTCTAGATACGTTACTTTAGAAGTTATGAGATAATCTTTATTGTAAGAACTACTCTGAAGGATTTTTTTTAAACATCCTGTAACTCAGAGGGTGTTAAAGATAGACCCCCACTTCCCGCACAATTTCTTACTCACAATGAGTCAGGGAATCAGCTCCTAAAATATCTGTATCCCAAACCGGACCAACCTGTATATCGACCCTAAAGAATTTCAGGAAAATATTTTCAACCCCCTAAAACTGCTCCTTGGGGGGGTAGTTTGAGGGGTACATGCCCGTTTCTCAGCAAAATCAAATGGAATGGTATATCGAAAAGTACATATTTGTAAAGATCATAAAAAAATAAGAAACTTTTATAAAACAAAATTTTTTATACTTTCAATTGTTTAAAAATAGGGCGACTTGTTCGCAAATTTGAGGGTTTTACTAAAAGTGTTCTAATTTCGCTAAGTATTAATGGAATTTTATTATTTTTTTAAATTCAGAAAGAAGAAATAATGAACTTTGTAACAATATATCATTATTTGAGATTTTAATAGTTTAAAGTGTCATACTCGACATACCAAAAATTGAAAAGTTCAATTAGGGATAATTAAAATTTTTTAAATACAATGGTATATCAATTAGTACTTTTTTTTTAAAATAGATATGTAAATAAACAACTTTTGATAAAAAAGTTTAAAATTAAAAATTTTAATTTTTAGTTTTCAATTTTAAAATTATAATTTTAAATTTTAAATTTTCTTAACAAAAGTTGTTTATTTACATATCTTTTTTAAGAAAAAGTACTAATTGATACACCGTTGTATTTGAAAATTTCGAATTATCCATAGTTGAACTTTTGAATTTTTGATTTTTCGCGTATGACACTTTAAACTATCAAAATCACAAATAGGCATACATCTTTACAAAGTTTATTATTTCTACTTTCTAAATTTGAAAAAATAATAAAATTCCATTCATATTTAACGAAATTAGAGCACTTTTAGTAAAACCCTAAAATTTGAGAACAAGTCGCCATATTTTTTAAACAATTGAAAGTATGAAAATTTTTGTTTTACGCAAGTTTCTTATTTTTTTATGATCTTTACAAATATGTACTTTTCGATATACCATTCCATTTGATTTTACTGAGAAACGGGTATGTACTCCTCAAACTACCCCCAAGGAGCGGTTTTAGGGGGTTGAAAATATTTTCCTGAAATTCTTTAGGGTCAATATATATAATAAATTTTTTATCTTAAAACTCTATCTTCAATAGTTTGGTCGTAAAATAATGCCGGACGCACTATTGGAGGACCCTGTATAATGCAATTAAATAAAACCCTATCATATATGGATGAATTTAAAACAATTATCACAAAATAATCACATAGGAGGACTTTTTATTTGATTTCGTAATGTCTAGTGGCATAAAAAAAGCAATTTTAATTTTTTATTAAAAAAAATCTTTTATTAAAAAAAAATGTATGCATGGAAGGGGTTTAACTTTATTGGCTTTAATTAGAAAATATATACTGCCAGTAAATTGTACAATACTGTCAAGGATTACAGATGGATGAGAGATTTGCCCTGAGGTGATCAAAACAGGTGACATTTACGAGACCCGGGATTTATAGGTTCTACTTCGGATTGATACAGCTCTGTCAGAAAAAACATTGAAAATAAACAAAATGTACGTTTATTATAAAATGAAATTAACTTCGCTGTCATTTATTCTTTGTGAAAAAAAAACCTTCGGCCGACATTCAAAGTGATTATAAAATTGTGTATAGATATTCGTAAAAAAAACTGTCATAAAAAACTGATAAAATATTTAAAATTAACAGTATGGAGAACCATGCATATCTTTTAAAATAATATCAGAAATATTTCAATGATATCTGTCAGAAATAATTATACATAGTACATTTCTAACATAAGCTAATAATAGGGGAAAGGGTTGCACCTTGGGACGGTTTTACCTTGAGACAACTGCTCTAGAAATCTAACCACTCTAGTGGTAACTCTCAGAATTACATCTTATATTAGCAACCCTGTCCTTTGTTTGCTCACCAAATTATTTCAGTTTCAGTCATTATTCGAAGCTTTAAGTGTCAGTTTATTGTTTTCGTACCTTGAAAGTAAAATTTTGCTGCAACTTCTAGATCATTTACAAACAAGATAAGCATTTTTATTGACATTATTTGATGTAGTACTATTGCAGCATTACTTAAGCAAGCAATCTATGCAAGAAGTTGTTAAATCGTAAATTTTTTAGAGTTTAGAAAATTTATTTTGTGAAAAGAATGATTGGTTACACCTTGGGACATTTTTCTGGTTGCACCTTGGGACAGAAATTTTCAGAAAGCAAAGAAAGCATTTTGTATTCCCCAACGTTGACGACATCAGTAGTGTTAATCCATGCAATATTGTAAAAGTATTTCCAACTCCAACAATACGTCGCGGGTTTCATTCATTTAAAATTGCATTCCCACAGAAGCTTAATTTGAAATAAAATTTATTTAATAATAATTATGTATAATTATATTTTCATATTAATAAACATTGACTACGTAAGTCTTACTTCATTTTCACATCTTAAAAGCTATAATATTCACATATTTGCCATGTACCAAGGTAGAACCAATGCTGTCCCAAGGTAAAACCACAGGTTGTACCTTGGGACAAAGATCAACAACTTATTAAACAATGAGTAGTGGTGTACGCTTTGGTGATAGCAAAATGATTGTTGATTGAAAAGCTGCCTACAGTTGTAGCCTCTACAGAGCTAAAAGATTATTGTATTTGAACGAAAGATGTCAGTGCAATAATTAAAAAAGTAAAAAATGTCCCAAGGTACAACCCTTTCCCATACTATAATACACATTTTTGTAGAATAACTAATCTGACATTTTAATTTAATTTGCACTTGAATCCAAGGCGAAATGAATTAGTAAACGAATTTATTAGTATTAAAAATTAAAATTTTGAGGATGGTTATCACCCCTTCAGTGAATATTTCGGCACGTTTATGAAATATGTAGGTAAGCGCCTCTTAGATTGTATTGAACTACACGTTCTTATCAAAATTGGTGAGATATAAATACTCACTAGAAAATTAGAAGATAACTGGTACAATATTTCCGAAAACCCTAATCCGATTAGCACCAAAATCAATAGATCTGGAGTACCTACTCACTGCGACAAATATTTTTCCCAAAAATAATTCAAATCGGCGCAAATTTACAGTACCAGTTATCGTGAACGAAAGAAAATTCTACATGCAGACAGACAGTCACACACAATCACAGCTGCCATGCGGAAATCAACTTTCCTTTATAGTCGCGTCATTATAGCTGTAATAATACCACAAAAAAAGTTAATTAGAGCCCTTTATATTATTGATGGAATTTGTTGGGGAAGGTGTAAGGAGTAATTTCTCATCAAATGAGTCAATTTTTTTTCATTGGAACATTCTTTATTTTTAAACAATTTGGTAGGAAAATCTGTTTTTCTGATAAAGTGGGAAAATTATGGGTTGTAGAGAAAAGTAAAGCACAGACGAAATATGCACAATCAAAAGATCTATAATTTGGTGCCTGGTAGATTAAAATCCGATAATTGGTTCAAAAGTTATTGCAAAAAAACCGCTAAAAAACATTGAAAAAAATTAATAATTTTCAATATTTCGACTTAGCGGTGAGCATTGTTATTTTACAACTTAGAAAACTATCTTATTGTTATTTTTTCGTCGCGTTACCCCAGATTAAAAAAAGAATGAAGGTTCTACGATCATTATAAGCTGAGATATTGCAAATTTTTCAAGCGCGGATCATTTTGAACTTCGACGTCTGAGAAACATATCTCAAAATGATCCGCGCTTGAAAAATTTGCAATATCTCAGCTTATAATGATCGTAGAACCTTCATTCTATAATTCTTTAATCTGGGGTAACGCGACGAAAAAATAACAATAAGATAGTTTTCTAAGTTGTAAAATAACAATGCTCACCGCTAAGTCGAAATATTGAAAATTATTAATTTTTAGTGCAATTTTTTAAATATTTTGTTTATTGCACGATTCAAAAGGGTTCTCGATAATAAATCGATATTGTACGAAAATACAAAGTTAAGTTAGGCTTTGGCCTTTAAAAATCGGGGTTGTGAATCCTTCTTAGTTAATAACTTTTATCAGGCCCCGCGTTTGAAATTTACCTATTTTTTTCTCAACCCGATAAACAAATAGAATTTTGCAAAAACTATTCGACCTACAGCACCCATCTTTCGCTCACTTTTGAAACATATTAATGCTCACAACTTTTAGGTATTTTCGTTGAATTTTAATAAATAATAAAAAAATTATAAACAATTTAAAAAAAGTTAATTTTCAACGTTTTTTAGCGTTTTTTTTTGCAATAACTTTTGAACCAATTATCGGAATTTATTCTACCAGGCACCAAATTATAGATCTTTTGATTGCGCATATTTCGCTTTTCTCTACAACCCATAATTTTCCCACTATATCAGAAAAACAGATTTTCCGACCAAATTGTTTAAAAATAAACAATGTTCCAATGAAAAAAAAATCGCGATTACTATACTTACTTATACTATATGTATATTTCATATACATAGGTATAAGACAGTAAAAATTGACTCATTTGATGAGAAATTATTCCTTACACCTTCCCCAATAAATTCCATCAATAATATAAAGGGCTCTAATTAATTTTTTTCAAAATATTATAATGACGCGACTATTACGTTTTGAAGATAGTACAATTAGAATCTGCTCTTATCTCGGATATGATTTTTCGACGGTGTTACAATACCTCCATTTCCTTCGGAACATGGAAGAAAAAACATAATCGTCACTGATTTATCAAAGTACAGCCTAAACCCTTGGACCTGGAAACAGTAAATTTCAGGGTGTTTTCGTTTAATGGCGTCAGTGTCCATTAATACAGGATTTTTCGAGATTCAAACCATAAGAAAAAGAAAGGATGTAATTTTATTTTATTTTGATATGTTTATCTGTATAACTGCTTATGTTTTATTATAATACAAAAATTAAAATATGTAATTTAAAGGGTATTAGATTTTAACAATTATATAAATGGTAAAAAAAACAATAACAATATTTTTTTATTGCTTCATAATTCCTTTACTTCGTATAACACACATTTGATTTTGCTTCCATGCCATATCGGAGCTTTGAAATCATTTTTTAATGACAAAAAAAAAATCTGATTTGAAAATTTTAACTAGATCTTTAGGTTCGTATGTGTCTGTCTGTATGTGTGTGTGTGTGTGTGTGTGTCATGAGTCCTTGTCGCATACGTAGCTCATGAAGCACTAAATTTATATTAACGAAACTTATAGTAATTCAAAATAGTGTTTAAGGCAGAGGTGAAAACCTAAAATAGTTATTTTTTCAAGATATCTCAAGAACGACAAATGTAACGTAAAAATTTTATAGAATACTAGCGGAATCCCGCGGCTTCGCTAGCGTAAACTTGGAAACTAATTAGAACCCTCCATACATGATAGGGAATGACATATTACATTTTTTACTTTTTTATACATACATGAAATGTAATGTATAAATAAAGTATAGTGATCACGAAAAAAATCGAACTCGAGATTTTAACGGAATTACACGTTTTGAGGGTCCCTGAATCATATACAACCATTAACTCAATGACGTCTGTGTGTGTGTCTGTCTGTCTGTCTGTGTGTGTGTCTGTGAACGCTCTACAGCCAAAACTGTAATACTTACGAACGTGAAATTTTAAACTTAAGGTTCTTGTATACTCTAGATGTGCACCTCCTATTTTTGAAAACCATCACTAAACCGGAAACGGATGTTTACTGGTGTCAATTTTTGAACTTTTCGAATTATTTTTGAAACGGTGCGCAGTACAAAAAAATATTTCAGATTAAAGTTGTAGAGGGGACTTTTATCTATAATTTATGTTCTATTCTTTTTCCCCCCCAAAATTTTTTTTAGGAAATAAAAGATTTTCTAAAAAATTTAATTTTTTCGATTTATTTTTTAAACGGCAGGTATTAGAAAAAAATGTTTGAGATACAAGTTGTAGAGAATACTATTTTCTATAATTTATGTTCTATTCTTTTTTTTGTATCTTATGAATTGACCAAAAAAAGAATAATTTTAGTTTTAAGTTAAAAATGATATCATAATACAAATAAACTGCCTTGGCAGGCACGAGACTTTTTTATACATCATGACACCGAAGTATTAATATGTGATTGCTTTTATAATTTAATATTTGATTTTAAAATTTTTTACTTACAAAATGATTTTCACTGAATGAAATTGATACATTGTATTTAATATTGACATTAAATATTAAACGAAATCAATTAAGAATAGTGATTATTGTATTAACTATTTATTTTGCTAGAATTCAATTATGACACTTTTAATAATAAATGCCAAAATTTTCATAGATAACTAGATTTTTTGTATTATACAAATCATTTTTAAATTAAAACCATTAAAACTAAAATAATTCTTTTTTTGGTTAATTCATAAGATACAACAAAAAAATAGAACGTAAATTATAGAAAATAATATTCTCTACAACTTGTATCTCAAACATTTTTTTCTAATACCTATAACCGTTTAAAAAGTAAAAATAAATCGAAAAAATTAAATTTTTTAGAAAATCAATTATTTCCTAAAAACAAATTTTGGGGGGGGGGGGGTAATGGATAGAACATAAATTATAGATAAATGACCCCTACAACTTTGATCTAAAACCTTTTTTTTCTAATGTGCACCGTTTATACATCATGACACCGAGTATTAATATGTGATTACTTTTATAATTTAATATTTGATTTTAAAATTTTTTACTTACAAAATGATTTTCAATGAATGAAATTGATACATTGTATTTAATATTGACATTAAATATTAAATGAAATCAATTAAGATTAGTGATTATTGTATTAACAAGTATTTATTTTGCTAGATTTCAATTTTGACAGTTCTAAAAATAAATTCCAAAATTTTCATAGACAACTAGATTTTTTGTATTATGATATCATTTTTAACTTAAAACTAAAATTATTATTTTTTTGGTCAATTCATAAGATACAAAAAAAAGAATAGAACATAAATTATAGAAAATAGTATTCTCTACAACTTGTATCTCAAACATTTTTTTCTAATACCTGCCGTTTAAAAAATAAATCGAAAAAATTAAATTTTTTAGAAAATCTTTTATTTCCTAAAAAAAATTTTGGGGGGGAAAAAGAATAGAACATAAATTATAGATAAAAGTCCCCTCTACAACTTTAATCTGAAATATTTTTTTGTACTGCGCACCGTTTCAAAAATAATTCGAAAAGTTCAAAAATTGACACCAGTAAACATCCGTTTCCGGTTTAGTGATGGTTTTCAAAAATAGGAGGTGCACATCTAGAGTATACAAGAACCTTAAGTTTAAAATTTCACGTTCGTAAGTATTACAGTTTTGGCTGTAGAGCGTTCACAGACACACACACAGACAGACAGACAGACACACACACAGACGTCATTGAGTTAATGGTTGTATATGATTCAGGGACCCTCAAAACGTGTAATTCCGTTAAAATCTCGAGTTCGATTTTTTTCGTGATCACTATACTTTATTTATACATTACATTTCATGTATGTATAAAAAAGTAAAAATCTAGTTGTCTATGAAAATTTTGGAATTTATTTTTAGAACTGTCAAAATTGAAATCTAGCAAAATAAATACTTGTTAATACAATAATCACTAATCTTAATTGATTTCATTTAATATTTAATGTCAATATTAAATACAATGTATCAATTTCATTCATTGAAAATCATTTTGTAAGTAAAAAATTTTAAAATCAAATATTAAATTATAAAAGTAATCACATATTAATACTCGGTGTCATGATGTATAAACGGTGCACATTAGAAAAAAAAGGTTTTAGATCAAAGTTGTAGGGGTCATTTATCTATAATTTATGTTCTATCCATTACCCCCCCCCCCCAAAATTTGTTTTTAGGAAATAATTGATTTTCTAAAAAATTTAATTTTTTCGATTTATTTTTACTTTTTAAACGGTTATAGGTATTAGAAAAAAATATTTGAGATACAAGTTGTAGAGAATATTATTTTCTATAATTTACGTTCTATTTTTTTGTTGTATCTTATGAATTAACCAAAAAAAGAATTATTTTAGTTTTAATGGTTTTAATTTAAAAATGATTTGTATAATACAAAAAATCTAGTTATCTATGAAAATTTTGGCATTTATTATTAAAAGTGTCATAATTGAATTCTAGCAAAATAAATAGTTAATACAATAATCACTATTCTTAATTGATTTCGTTTAATATTTAATGTCAATATTAAATACAATGTATCAATTTCATTCAGTGAAAATCATTTTGTAAGTAAAAAATTTTAAAATCAAATATTAAATTATAAAAGCAATCACATATTAATACTTCGGTGTCATGATGTATAAAAAAGTCTCGTGCCTGCCAAGGCAGTTTATTTTATATTGATTTTTATTCATTACCTATAAAAAAACGTAAATATCCCGGATCTTAGTCTACCCTCGCCATTATGGGTTGATTATCGAATTTTTTATTGCAGTTTATTTTACCCGACTCGACCATTATAACGTAAGCAGCTTTGCAGATAAACATATCAGAATCACAGACCCTGTCTACCCCCGCCATTATGGGTTGAATGTCGAAATTTTTATTTTATTAGATGAGTATTTTGCCCGAATTTTCCCTAAAAAATAAAGCTGATATGCAAATAAACATATCTAAATCCATCCTCGTCCCCGTCACATTATATTGAATATCGAACTTTCATTTTTAATTGAATATTAATTTGCCTGAATTTACTTTAATATCATGAAAAATGATGAAGATAAATATATCAAAATTTTACCCACCCAGCAATTCCCATAGGAGTTGAATTTTCGTAACTGATATTATCTTGTAGAGTACCTTGTGCCATGTTTCATTCAGTGAATACAAAAAAAAATATTTTACAAATTTTTCCACCCCCCTAACACTTTAGGGGTTAAATTTTGGGAAATGCTGAAATAAGTGTTTCATTTTTTGTATTGTAGAGTATGTTCGATAATTTTCAATTAAATGCGAACAAATTTTTTTTTTTTTTATATAAACTTTGACACCCTGTTTTAACCTCATAGGGGTTGAATTTCGAAAAATCATTTCTTAGTGGGTGCTTACATCATAAAAAGGAAGGCATCTACGAAATTTCACGTTTCTAGGTCCAGGGGTTTGGGCTGTACGTTGATATATGAGTGAGTGAGTGAGTGAATGGTTAAGGACAAACTCTTTTATAGATATAGATTTTTGTAGGGCATTTCATTTTCTATAAAAAAGTTACCATAACTTCTATACTAAAATATTTTCTTACGTTTAAAATAAAAAACGTCATTTATTTTTACAATCGCTTTTTACTTTGACATATAAATGTCAATTTGGAGCTTACATAACAGAAAAAAAATTATATAAAAATTAAATGGTTAACCAATGGCAGTTTATGTTAATACTATATTGGTGTTTGTTAAAACTATTCGATAATTAACTATCTTTGGTGAATTTAAAACGAGGAAAAACTGACTGTGCATTTTTTTAGCGCATATTTTTTTCCTTACTTTTCAATAACTCTCTTATACATATTTATTATTTATTTTATTTAAAATAATGCAGATAACATAATAGTACAATAGTATATATTATGTACTTGTACATATAACAAATATATTTTTGTTGGTTGGAACATAGTATAAACTTTGTTCATAAAAGAATATACTCTTGAGTTGTTAAAAATAAATCGTGTTTTAAAATTTCCACATTTTACAAGCAGGTGCTATAGCTTGCAGGTATCTCAAGCTAACATTTGAATATAAAATCCTACAGGATTTTGATTTTATTATGCTTGTTCGACTGAAAAATTTCACACATAAAAATACTTACTGAATATTTCCGAAACGTTTTACTATTAAGATTCATTTTAAGTTACAGTAGAAACCAGTTATAACGACATCGAAGGAACCGGTCATATTAGGTCGTAAAAGCGGATAATCGTAATAACCGGTAAAAATCCTATTATATGGGATTCAGTTGGACTTTTATTTTGAGTCGTTAAAACCAATACGTCATATTAACCGATTTCGTTATAACCGGTTTCGTACGAGTCTAGATTACAATCTTGAATTTAGACAAGGGAGATAAAGGACTAATAACATTACCTTGTTAACATATCGCTCGGATTTTAAAATAAATATGAATTGTTTTGAATTGTAAAATTAATAAATAATAAATGTTTGATATTATCTTTAAAAGTATTTCAATGATAATTAATTAACAGAGAAATTATATTTATCATCTCTCTTACACATATCAAATTCAATTGTAAATTAAAACATATTTGCATATTATACATTTTCAACTAACGCCTCTGAGATAATATGCATGAAAATGATGAAAGTGCCATGTAATTAAAGATTAGGGGAACCCGGGGCGGAACGGGAAATGGGTGGTGCTCTCCCTATGGACGCCGGAGACACGTGTCTTTTGCATACAATGTTTAGTTTGCTGCGCTACACAGTACGAAGTTGCCGTTTTCAGTGTAAGAGTGCATTTAGTGTGAATTCTACCGAAGGTCCAAGAAAAAGTTTACAAATTGTAATTTTTGCTTTACGACACCAAGGTAAGTACACTGTATACTATTTTTTATTCGGAAATTTACATTACATGTTTGTTTCATCATACTCTTGACTAACTAAAAGTCTAGTGATAACTCAAGGTCAACACATATAACGGCCATAAAACTCATGTTATAAAGAACGATACGTTGGGGCACAATGGGGTACACCCCGTTCTGCCCTTGATAATATTTGTACATCTCATATAGGCACTTTTTATTTCATCTGGAGATGGTGCGTACATATATTAGAAAAACCAAGCGGCAGTCCTGGTCTACGGATGCTATGGACCAAGCAGTTGATGCGGTCGTCAAAAAAATGAAATAAATCCGAAGAAAGCTCGGAAGACGAAGACACGGCCTGCTTGTAATTATTTATGCTCGGGTTTAGACATTGACGACGAGGACAGTGTTCTCAACTCTAAACTGTGCCAATAATTAGTACCCCATTGTACTCCGGGTTCATTTCCCATTGTGCCCCGGGGGGTGGGGCGGAATGGGAAATTTCATATTTTTTTTCAGACACTATTCTTTCTTATACTCATGTATATGAAATATACATATAGTATAAGTAAGTATAGTAAACGCGATTTTTTTCGAAATCCGGATTTTGATGGAATTATCAATTTTGACCTTCCCTGAATCCATTTTGACTATTTTCGCCATGATGTCTGTCTGTCTGTCGGTCGGTCTGTAGACGCTGTAACTCAAATACGACAAATCGTAGAAAGGTGGAATTTTATACTTAAGATTAATTTTGTCCTGGGATGAAAACCTCCTATTTTTGAAAACGATTTTTCATCCGGAAACGGATGTTTACCTACATCGATTTTTGAATTTTTCGAATTACATTGAAACAGTGCGAAATAGAGAAAAATGGCAAAGTTGAAAATTGTAGGTAATATTATTATCTATAATTTATGTTCTATTCATTTTTTTCGAAAAAACAAATTTAATTTTTTTTTTTTTACCAAGTATTTGTTTTTAAGTACATTTCAAATGGTTCATAATAGAGAAGAAATATCTGCCATGAGTGTCATGGGACTTTCTTATACGTATTACAAAGACTGTACGTGTTTGCCATGGGTCTTTCTTATACGTAATACTGAGAATAAACACTGTATACTCTATTTCATTAAGTTTGCAGTGGTCGTCGTGCGACTTGACGGTATGAGTTGTGATCCGTACGGTCAAAGCACCCAGCAACCAGTGTAGATTATTCTAAATAATGATTTTAAAAAAAATATTTTTGGCTAAATCATAAGTGTTGGAAAAAAATGTATGGGGAATAAATTATAGATAATAACATACTCGACATTTCTTATCTAAAATATTTTTGTCAGAAATATCTTCCAATAAAATAAAAATCACCTACACTGTTCATTATTACGTATAAGAAAGTCCCGTGGCACACGGCAGATTATTTTTTTATTGTTGTTATCAACTTAGATAAGTTTAGCTGTAGTTTTTTTGTAGAGAAATAAGTAAATAAAAGTACACATTGACAAATAATGGTGTTATTTCTTTCAAACCCTCTCAACTTGTAATCAAAGCTTAGCTACCCCGTTCCGCCCCGGGTTCCCCTACCGTCGTCAAATTTTGGTAACAGTTTCAGTCCTTCCTAATCTTAGATCCCGATAGTCAAATCCCTGACAAATCAAAATCTCGACAAGTGAATTATCCTCACAAGACTATATAAGATTGAAAATTATAATATAAATACAGTAGAAACAGATTATAACGACCTCGAAGGGACGGGTTAATTTAGGTCGTAAAAGCCGATAGTCGTAATAACCGGCTAAAATACAATTATGTATATGGGATTCAGTTGGACTTTTATTTTGAGTTATTAAAATCGATACGTCGCGTCGTATTAACTGGAGTCGTTACAACCGGTTTCTACTGTCATTAGATATATTGTATCAGCTGTTACCTGCAACTTCGTTCGCGACATATACGAGTATATAATAAATAGTGTCCGACCGAATATTCGGCTTCGGCTACCTTCGGCCAAAATTTGACCTTCGGCTGAATAATCGGCTTCGGCCAAATTTGGGTCGAATGTTTGGCCGAAGCCGAAGGTTGAATTATATAGTATAATATTGTACAGAAAAGTATTTTTATATGCAGTAGGTTCGTTCTACAGAAAACCGTATCTATATAAAAAATCACACAAAAAAAATCGTTAGGGATAGATATAAAAATAGATAAATTTCTCAATTCTGGCCTTGTACACAGGATTAATAGCGTTCTGTAATTTTTTAAAACTGCGTAAAACCAAAACAATGAGGTCAAATAAACCAAAAATCGCATTAAAAGTTTCTGAAAATTCATTTATACATATTCCCAAATTAAAAAAAAAATAATTCAATATTACTTTCGAAGATATAGGCAGGGACAAAATATTTTTATGATTTTTTTAATTTTTAATAATGACAAAATGTTTACATATTTGAATTCCTTTAATTGACAGCTTTTATTTGATACCCAACTCGAATTTGGATAAAATATCGTACCGCGTAAAAAGAGACTCGACTGTATTTCTATACCATATGTATTTATATTTTTGAGAGTAAAAAAATATCATTCATTATTTTAAAAAACAATTTGTGGAAAAATTTTATAATTAAAGATGAAAAAAAAACATCGGCTTCGGCTTCGGCCGATGGTAACAAGAAAAGCCGAAGTTCGGCTTCGGCTTCGGCCAAAAACTGACCTTCGGTCGGACACTAATAATAAAAATAAAATGTATATGGTTCGTGAGGTATTTAGGTTAGGAAGAACTGTCACTCGTAAAAAAAGAAGAAAGTAAGGATACAAATATCATTTACACTCATTGTTTTCTAATAAATTAGGGATATAATTTTCAGGATACAATGTAGCCTTTTGTACGTACAATTATGGAAGACCGGTGCGGGAGGGGTAAAGAATAATTACAAATAAAATGTTGTACATATAACACTATAGCATAAGTGGTCGACTATAGCATTTAGTATAAAGAGAGCGGCACACAAAAATACTCTATATTTTAACAAACTATACAACATTTCATGTGTATATTGACAATTGACATTGAAGCCCGGTCTTCTTTCATGGTATGGCCAACATGTCTTTTCTCAGGATGCAAGCTATCTCCCTGCTAAATTTCATTAAGATCGGTTTAACGGTTTAGCCGTGAAAAGGTAACAAACAGACAGACAGACACACTTTTGCATTTATAATATTAGTATATAGATTGTCAACAATGTCAAAACTATTTTTTAAAGACAGTTCGTTGTGGCGGAGATTGACCAGAGTTGTCTGTGAAAATATTGTTAAGTACCTAATAAAATTATATAAAAATTTCTTTCAAAATTCACTAAAAAGTAAAAAATAAATGTTCAGCTATCACATTTTCAGGTTTTTATGAGTAAAACCAATAAAAGTTCGGTGCGGTCATAAAGGCGCTTTTAATTAATTAATTATTTCATTATAGTATTTCTAAAATTGATAATTTGTTATCAAATATTTTATATATTTATTTAAACCAATGAATTTAAAAATGTGCAAATTTTATTTCATTTCTTATTTTACATAAGAATTTTTATTATTATTCATACATTTGCTTTTATAGCGCCCCACGCTTTTATTGATTTTAGTTATAAAAACCTGAATATTTTTTTTGATAGTTGAAAATTTATTTTTTACTTTTTAGTGCATTTTAATAAAAGTTTGTTTTTAAAAATAATTTTTTATATAATTTTATTTTCAAATTTTAAGTTACTGATTGACTAACAAAGAAACATGTAAATCTCGTCAAACTTTTTATTTGATACCCATATCAAGATGGTTGGGAAAAGTAATCCACCATCTTAACCCTTTGAGTCCTAGTAGCTTCGCACTGGAACCACCTATTTAAAAATTATTTCCTAGCGTCTATTTAAAAAAAATCAGGACTCAAAGGGTTAAGGCGTCCGCCATATTGGATTTAGAATGACGTCATGTAGCTAATCATATTCTAATCGTCAAACCCTTTCATTTGATATCCAAATCAATATGGTTATGAAGAAAAAGATAATCCGTTATCTTGGGGCGTCCGCCATATTGGATTTAGAATGATATTAGATAAACTATATTGTATTGTCACCGGAGTTATACACGTATAAAAAATTTCAAACTCTAACTTCATTAGAAGCAATCGATATTTTGATTGCAATATTTGACCTTAGCATATTAACTAACAAATGAAGCTGAATAAAAGCTTGTAACTTGAAAAATAACAAGTGGTTATTTTTTATAATTTTTAAAAGTTAAGTAGAATAGTACTTGAAGTTTTTTATTTGTTAAAATACAGTGTGTTGATAAAGTAAGGAACAAAATTCATAACTGCGTCATTTAATGTTTTCAAGCAAAACGCTCGGACACGTCGATTAGTATTTTTAGTTGCGGATTTTTTGACATAAGAAAATTGTATACAGGTTGTCTCAAAAAGAACATACGCAGTCATAATTGATTTTTTTAAATGGAACACCCTATATATTATAACATTTTTGAATTATACGATAAATTTTGAACACTTTTTGTACAGCATATCATATCTCTAAAATCAGCGGTTTATGGAATAATGACGTTTGAAATGTCTCTCAAGATGAATATATGCAGTCATCATTGATTTTTTTAAATGGAATACCCTGTATATTATTCCATTTTTGAATTGTATAGTAAGTTCTGAACACTTATTATACAACTTTACACAGCTCTAAAATCAGCGGTTTTTGAAATAATTTTATTTCTTTTGTATATTTTATTATTAAAGTTCATTGATTTTTTATTTATTTATATCATTTTTAACGTCATTATTCCAAAAACCATTGACTTTAGAGCTGTAGTATGCTGTACAAAAAGTGTTCAGAATTTATCGTATAATTCAAAAATGGCATAATATACAGGAAGTTCCATTTAAAAAAATCAATGATGACTGCATATATTCATCTTGAGACACATTTCAAACGTCATTATTCCATAAACCGCTGATTTTAGAGATATAGTATATTGTACAAAAAGTGTTCATAATTTATCGTATAATTTAAAAATGTTATAATATATAGGGTGTTCCATTTAAAAAAATCAATTATGACTGCGTATGTTCTTCTTGAGACATCCTGTATACAATTTTCTTATGTCAAAAAATCCGCAACTAAAAATACTAATCGACGTGTCCGAGCGTTTTGCTTGAAAACATTAAATGACGCAGTTATGAATTTTGTTCCTTACTTTATCAACACACTGTATAGTATTTTATACGTTCAAAAAAAGCAATTAATGTATGATATCCCGAGTCGAAATATGAAACTAGGTTTGAAGGTTTATGCGGTAACATATATAAAGTACTAACAAGGAAACCTTTTCAAGTCGAAAATTCGTATCGAGTTTAAACTTTGTATATAGTCAAGGTAAGTAAGAAAAAAATGTACAAAATTTGTACCTACAATACAAAATTTTCATGTTTTTTTATGTTCTTTCGAATGGTGATAGTTAAATTTCAAAAGAATTACACCGTTAACCCCCACCTACCACCTACATTTCATTGGTTTAATTTTTTCGAACCTTGACTATCGACTTTCGAAAGAGCATAAAAAATCATGAAATTTTGTATTATAGATTTTTTTAAATTTTCATTAGTTTCAGTTATTTGAAAAAATATTATTATTTTGCACATTTTCATAGGGGTGTTTCACCCCCTTAAACCGTTTTACCGCAGCTAAGATAATTTTTTTCTTACTTATCTTGACCTCCTCTAACTATATACAAAGTTTAAACTCGATACGAATTTTCGACTTGAAAAGGTTCCCTTGTAAGTAAAGCACTTTAAAATTGATTTTTGTAGTAATGGACTTCGTATGTTAAAAGAAACCCATTTTGACGGTAAACACATGAGTTTTGTCCGCTTATTCCATGTTTACCGTGAAACAGATTTTCTCTGAATTCTGTTTCAAGCTACTTAATAGTGTAGATATTTTTGAATTCCAAATAAATGCTCAAAAAGTTATATCACGTACGGAGGTAGTTTCCTCCCTTAAATATCAAAAAAACACCATTTGGATTTTTTTTGTAATTATCTAATTAACGGTCCATCTGACAAAAAAAATATACGCATCAAAATTGGAGACAGTATAATTCTAAATCAAATGAATATTGACTGTAAATGTTATCATTCGCAAGTAATTCAGATGATAAAAAGTGGATGTAATCTGACATAAGCTGCAAGCAATTTATTGCATAAGCTTTTTTATACAAATAACATTCAAACGACTCTTTTTTGTAGAAAATACACATAATTGAATTTGTATATTCTATCAGAATCAGAAAACAATATTTTTTTCGAATAAATTTTAAAACTTTTTTATTTTTAGTGTTTTTCAAGATTTTGTGACCTGTCAGAATTTCGATTATCGGGATTTGTGTTTTTTTTGAGATTTTACTCGTAGAAATTTTAACATATTAAGATTTTGACTGTCGGAATTTTGAACGATATTCTCAATGTATATGTCGCAGGCAGATTGCAAATTTAGCCGCTTTAGAAAGCGGCTAGCCGTTTTGTAAAATCTTGATGCTCTAATAATATACACGTTATGTAATCTTGATTAGGTCAATCTTTTGGGGTGAAATTTAGTCACTCTGTTAGGTTAATTCAATCTCTGCCTTGGTTAGGGCAGTCAATTGGGGCGAAAGGGGATTAATATAGTATAAAAACGGGTATTTGATCCCCACAGCAATGAACTTTCTTTAATAACTCTGCTAAATAAATAAACGTTCAAATCCCTATTGTTCGTTGCATTGGAGATTCAGTCTCCGTTTTTATACTATATTAATCCCCTTTCGCCCCAATTGACTGCCCTAACCTAGGCGGAGATTGAATCCCCGCTTTTAATCTAAATTATTTTACAAAACGGCTAGCCGCTTTGTAAAACAGCTAAATTTAGTCTGGCTGCAACATATACCGGGTGTCCCAGATAACTTTTCCAGCACGGGGATCTCAGTATCTATAAGAGATACAGGCTTGGTTAAATCAGATCGATTATTTGTAAGAAAGGGGTGAGTATTACTACACAAAAAAATATCAATAAAATATCACTGGCATTTAGTACATCGACTTATTTTCGAAAATAAATGTGACAAGTGACATATCGTTGTAAAGTAGAGTAAAAAAACACGTTCAAATATGCCATAGCCAACTTAGTGGCCCATAAGGAAAACTAAAGTTAGGGGTCGTAACTCGGAAACTAAAAGTGGTATAAAAAATCTAAATACACCAATCGATTCTACACAAAAATGTGCTTTGAGAAACCGTATACAAAAAATATCTATCTACTTTGACAAAAAAGTTATAGTCATTTAAAGAAATTACGAATTTTCAGTTTTTTGGGTATACCGCCTAAACCACATAGAATTATGAATATTTTTTTATGTAGTAATACTCAACCCTTTCTTACAAATAATGAATCTGATTTAACCAAACCTGTATCTCTTATAGATACTGAGATCCCCATGCTGGAAAAGTTATCTGGGACACCCAGTATAGTATATAATTGTTATAAATTAAACTATGTAACCAGGTAGAATTAAATCTATTTACCGATGTTAACATTTCTATTTTGACAGTAATCAAATATCAACAAATATTTCTAATTCAGTACATTTAAGTTGATCCATAAATCTTTAAATCTAAGAACTCCTTTAGGATTTGTTGAGAAGTCAAAACACTTGTGTTTAAGGTGTGTAAATATTTAGTTTTAATTTCCCAGAAACCAGTCTCTCCATTTTCTTGAAAATATAATATATAATTTACCTTAAAGGCGTCTCGAAATTTGTTTGACATGATGTTGTATAGAACTGGATTGATAGTTGTAGACAAGAAGTAAAGTACTCCTGAGATGTAGTTGAGTACACTGTATATCTGCACAAGAACAGGGTCTGGTGGATTTGTTGCACTCATTGTAGATGTTATGTACACCGCCAATAGTCTTTGACCATGGAACGGGGCCCAGCAGATGAAGAATGCTACAACTACAGCCACTGTAAGCAGAAATATTTACATAATTAATACCTTATAACGTTCTAGTTAATTTAAATTATTATAAGTGTCTGATCGAAGATCATTTTTTGGCCGAAGCTGAAATCGATCATCGGGTTTATTTGTTGCCTTCAACTAAACTCGATCTGATTTTAACTAATTAAATTAAATATTAAATTGTTTGTGGAGCAAATAAATTTTAACAAAACATTAACGCCCAATATTATCAAGTATAACTAAATGCTCAATTAAGTAACTATAGTATTATCAAGAGATCCAAGCATAATATATTTCATTAATTGGGTTTTAAATTTTTTGCAGTATTTTTTTACAACGTATACAGGGTGTCCCATTTTAATCTATCACCCCCCTAATTTTTTTTATCTATCAATTAAATCAAAAAATGCTTCAAATAAAAATTGTTTCGTTTTGAGGGGGACCCAAAATGGCGTTATTAGTTTTTTATTTTTTGGGTGTCTTCATGGTCAAATAGGCCCAACTTTTTTTTTTCAAATGGAAACCTATATTTTTTATTACAATATCTTTTTGTTTGGAAAAAAACAAGTAGCTTTTGTTTCAAAAAATTTTTTGTATGATTTCATTTTTTTTTAATATTCAACAAAATAATTTTAGATTTTTACTAATTTTTTACTCGAAACCCATTAACTTTAGAGGAAAAATGTAAAAAACAAAAAATGTTTATTTTAATCTGATATAACTAGGAAAATTATATCAGGATTTTTTGTTAACTTTTGCTCTTCAAAATATTAAAGCAAATAAAAAATAAAATAAAAAATCTGAAATAATTTTCCTAGTTATATCATATTAAAATAAACATTTTTTGTGTTTTACACTTTTCCTCTAAAGTTAATGGGTTTCGAGTAAAAAATTAGTAAAATTCTAAAATCTAAAATTTTTTTGTTGAATATTAAAAAAAAATGAAATCATACAAAAAAATTTTTGAAACAAAAGCTACTTGTTTTTTTCCAAACAAAAAGATATTGTAATAAAAAATATAGGTTTCCATTTGAAAAAAAAAAGTTGGGCCTATTTGACCATGAAGACGCCCAAAAAATAAAAAATTAATAACGCCATTTTGGGTCCCCCTCAAAACCAAACAACTTTTATTTGAAGCATTTTTTGATTTAATTGATAGATAAAAAAAATTAGGGGGGTGATAGATTAAAATGGGACACCCTGTATAATGTAAATTTTTCATTGAGAGCTCAAATATTGATTTAAATTACATTTGCAATACACCAAATTTACTTTAAAGGAGCATTTAATGCTAAAGGAGCTTTAAATTGGTTGATAATACTGGGCATTAACATAACAAATTAAACTATTGCACACCCCAAGCAGGCTCTGCTTGGAAGTGTGTTCTACTCTCGTCCTAAAATTTTTTTCGTATATAAATTGATAAAATGAGTATTATATCTTAAATTTCTTCAGTATCTCACTTACATTTTTACATTTTCTGATAGAAAACATTACAGTCTCCATTTTTGCTTAGTTTAATATCGATCGGTTTTAATTTTCTGTTATAAAAATATAAATAAAGTTCAATTTGTCGATTTAACCCGCTTTTTTGATAGAAACGCCGAACTACAGGCTACAATTCGAAATAAATTTGCACCAATCCTTTTGAATTCACTTCATCTATTATCAGAATAGAACCCTATTAAAACTCAACAAAATTGGATAACTAGAAGTTACGAAATTTGCAGTTTATTTAAACAAAAATTCATATTTTGACAAGAAATTTTTTTACAAATAGAGTAGTTGCTATTTATAATTTATTAATAGTAGTAGGCGCTATTTCTTCATATGTCATTTCAAATTCCATAATTATTATATTGTGTTAATTAATATATAAATACATGTACATCGATACGTGCTGTATTTTAATTATTTTATTCAAAGCCAATCAATCTTTTTAATCAAGATAAAATCTGGTAAGTTTGCATTTTTAAAACAAATATATAATATACGTCATATAACCTATAAACGTTACATTGTTGTTTCATTTTAAATGCTAGATATCAGGTGAACACAGCTGTTATCGCTGCAAAATGTGGATGTATTTATCTTTTTAATTATTATTAGATATTAATTAATTTATTTACTTTATACATTTTACAAAAAAAATATGTTTTATAAAAACTGTAAATTAAAATGATTGTTGTTTTATTACAATACATCCTAAATTTAAATAAAAAAAGGTAATAATCGATTGATATCAAGATTCATTGTTGATTTTCTAAAAAATCTTAATGAGTGATAAACCAATTATATTGTACCTGTACCGTATTTATTTGATATTATAAGTTAATACATTTTTTATGTTTAAGGGGTGTGCATTTTATGGCCTAGCCATAGTATTTAAATATTGTATGGAATTCAAAAGGTATTATAATGAAGGAGAAACAACGATTCCGCGAACAAAATTAATATTTTCCATTAAGCCAACATATACATATTGATATGGCCGAAATAATTTGTGAGAAGGGTATTTAAAAACATCCGTAAAATAAATGTATAGTGCTTTGTCGTACTAAACTCACTAGAGGTAATTAATTATCGAATAATTTTAATAAAGGATTCAAAGAAATTACCATTGGTTAATCATTTAATTTTTACAGAATTTTATTTTAAAATATTTATTTGAAATTTTTCTTAAATATGTTTAGTTTTTTGGCTATTGCAAGCTGATTCTTGAAACGTCAAAATAAAATTTAAAACCTCAAAATGGCATTTATTGACGATTTCTTCCATATGACCAGTTTGTTTCAATAATAGCAGATACTAAGGGCTCTGATTGGCTTGATTAGAGAGTTTGGCTGGCACTTATAACAGATTTTGATAAAACTGGGTGTTAATAAGTTAAAATAAATAGTAATAGAACAAAAGGAATATTTTACTACATTGTAAGAGAAAATTCAAACGCTCTAAAAAAATTTCACGTAGTATGTGACGTTCTTAAGATATCTTAAAAAAATAACTGTTTTGGGTTGTCAACCCTTCCCCTTACACACGATTGTAATGATTTTTAAATGGGACAGTCCACTAGCCAAAACCCAAACAACTAAAGTAAGTTTCATTAATATCGGCCCAGTAATTCATGAGTTATACGTGTGTAAAGGATTCAGAGGACTGACAGACACATACAGCCAGATAAAAAATCGTTTTCTTAACCCGAAACAGAAAAATCAAGTGAAAATTTTGAAATCATATTATCATTGAAAAACGAACACACTAAAATAACAAATAACTATTCAAATATCCCCTCACAACCAAACATGTTGTTGGTATAATTTTTTTTCAAATATCCGGTGGTTCTGAGATAAAAATCTATAACATTTTAAATGCTCCACCCTGTATGTATTTGAAATGATTTATCAGTAGTGAAAGGATAAATCTAATTTGCATTAATCTACCAAAATGCGTTTTGTTTTACATTCGCTTATATTTAAATAACATGATATGAAGACATTTCTATTAAAATGATAATTTACTGTTAGTTTTCAAGGGTTGCATAAATTAGCATTAATTACAACGGTAAAACAAATATGCAAATATAACAGCTTAATGGAAGCTGATTATAATGATTTTGTGTCAATAGCAGTTCAACAAATAACAGTAATGTTTTGTTATTTGTCATATGTAGTAGACGTGGGTGCTTCAAAATTTTTTTTCACGATATAATTTTTTTACTGACACCCAATCACGCACGACTATTAAAAAAAAAACAAGTTAACGAGTTAAGTTATTTAACGCTCTACCCAACTTAAAAACCATGTATCATTAAAATCAATTAAGAGATTCATGCGTTAGACCTATTTCACACATATACGGTTTCATTCGGTTCGGTTCGTTTTGGTTCGTTTTCGGTCGCTGCCGACAAGTGTGAAACGATGATTCAGTTTGTATTCGGTACCTAATAGAAACCGTACCGTACAGAACTGAATACTCCCTCCACACGGACAGATTTCATTAGGTTTCAATTCGTGTCCAGGGAACACAAAGCAATGAACGCGTTCACACACACTCGGTTTAGTTTCGGTTTTAACCTGATAGCGAGTGTTATTTTTTTTTAAGTTTTGTCGCGGATTTTCTAATAAAATGAGCGGTTTTCTAGATGTTGATGTGGATCGTCTTCATGCTCTTTAGCTTCGGGAAAATAGTGTAGAATGCTCCAAATTCCTGCTGTAAAGTGATGAGAGGGTGCTCGCAATGAATTCTAGTATTTCTCCTTCATTTTTTAATTTTTTTCTAGAGAAACAACATGGCAACAATTTGCTTTCTCTCCATGATAACTACTGAGTTTACGGAAAAAATAAAACCTAATATGAACCGTATGAGAACCGTGTATGTGTGAAAGGGTTTGATTCGTTTTCGGCTGAAACCGAAAACAAACCGAACCGAATGGAACCGCGTATGTGTGAAACAAGGCTTATGCGTTCGATAAGGATAATATTGAAGATAAGAGAAGCTTTGTTTTAAAATAAGAAAAAAATGTCCTGATTTCAAAATTTTAACTTGATCTTTCCGTTTCAGGTCAAGACAAACACTTTTTTCCCGTGTCTGTCTGTCCCCTGAATTCTTGTCACACGCATTACTTATGAACCACTGAACCGTTATTAATTAAATTTGATTGATAGTTGGTTGGGTCTGGCTTGAGGATGGCCCCATTTCAAAATTATTTAAATATAGATATCTCAAGAAAGACGCATGTTACCTAAAAATTTTATAATTTTTTTTTGTAGAGCTCTAAAAATTACATTTCAAGTGTCTCGAGCTAGAGATCATATTTACAAGACATACTCTTTAAAATGCATTTTTATTTTTTCTAATCGGACCATAATTCAACATCAGAAAACCCATTTAAATTACAATGCACAAAAATAGAATGAAAAAATGTTGAGAAATGAATTAGACCATCATAAAGTAGAGTAAATTTGCTCCATTTAAGAAACGAAAAGTTCTGATTTTTGAAGCATTTGAAAACAGGCTATTTTTAGGTGAACCCTTAATTAATGTGCAGAGTGTATATAACTGACTATTGTTTTTAATTATCAAATCATCTTTCCAACGAAGTGCGAACATAATTCTAGTTACAGTAAAAACCGGTTATAACGACATCGAAGGGACCGGTCATATTGGTCGTAAAAAGCGGATAGTCGTAATAACCGGTAAAAATGCAATTATATGGGATTCAGTTGGACTTTTATTTTGAGTCGTTAACCTTCCATCGGGCGCGGGGTACATTGAAACGTATTCGGGCGCGGTGTATCACAATGATACATTATATTATGATTTTTAAATTACGTTAATGTCCTAAGTTAATAAATAAAGAGTTTTTTGAGTACTTTAATTTTAATATTACGTTTAAAATATAAAATATGTTTTCTAACTGCTGACTAAAATATGTTTTCTAACTACTAACTAGTTAATCGTCACTCGTATCCTGCTGTGAAGATAGCATTGATTTCCCCCTAGAACCCCCACTCCCGTAGTATTTTTCCTCCTGATCGAATGAAAATAATTACAACCCTTCATATGTGACAGGGGATGAAATATTAATAACCAAATTTAAATTTTTCCCACACAAACATTTCCACTCCCTTCCAATTCCTTAGGGGATGAATTTTTGGAATTCAAAGTAGCCTATGTCCTTTCTCAGGATGCAAGCTTTCTTCCTACCAAATTTCATTAAGATTGTTTCAGCGGTTTAGCCGTGAAAAGGTGACAAGCAGAAGACAGACAGACAGATACACTTTCGCATTTATAATATTAGTATGAATAGTAGGAATGAAAAAAACATTATATTGAATGTTAATTAAAACACTTACCGAAAATAATATTATTAAAAAAACGACTTCTTTAGAAATTTTATAAATTCAAGTGGTTGGGCGCGGTGTATCAAAATGAACTTTTTAACTGTAATTTTACTTCTCTGTGATTATTTGACAACTGAAGGCAATTACCATGTAAAACAATCATAAACAGGAAGGTATTGAAAGCTCAGGGGTTGAATCAGTAACCATTTCAAGATGGCATTACAATTAGTTGGAAGTGTATCAAATAGATCAGCCGCGCCCGACGGAAGGTTAAAACCGATACGTCGTATTAAACGATGTCGTTATAACCGGTTTCTACTGTATTAATTTTAAGAAAGACAACTGGTTTCTAAAACGCTTTAAAAATTATTCATATATTCATCGAAATCAGAGCAAAAAATAATAATAAAATCATTTTTTCATCTCTCTAATTTTAATTTCACATAATTAGTAATAATTAACAGTTCCTTTGAAGAGAGTACCAATAAAATTGATGAATAGAAGAAAAATGATCATTTTTATTATTTTCTGCTAAAACTGTTGTAACAAAAATAGCATTCTTAATTAAAATTCCAGTTATGACAGTATAGTAGTATTACTGCAAATTTTCTTGAATAAGGTATTGGATGGAAGGATCATTTTTTAATAACTGAAATCTTTACATTGGGTTATTTCCGGAAGACATAATTTGGATATTGTTTAAAAAAATACTTTTTTACGGTTTCTTTTGTACATTTTTTAAATAACTCAGATTGCAAAAATGAACCATCAATTTTCTTAGTAATTAATAAATATCTCTGCAGTAAGAAATCGTATAAGTTTATTACAAAATCTAAAAAAATATTGTTTTTTTTTTTTAATTTAAACAAAAATGCAAAAAAATATTGAAAAAAACTTAGATAATTTTCTTTAGAACCATCTTAATAAAGTTCACACAAACATTTACACTTAGGGATGAAACGATACGAGTAAATACGAGTACTTACTCGATACTTTTCTTCCGATACCAAGTACTTTTTGTATCGATACTTTGAAACTAAGTATCGAGTAGGTATCGGTCAAAAATACTCGTATCGGTAATCGGTATACTGATGAAAATGTTTTTTTGTGAATTCAATATTGAAATTTTTGAACGCACCGTCATGTACAAAAACAAACAACTGTCAAATATATGAATTAAAATCTACGCTATATAAGCGTCTATCCCATTTTTTACATGTCGTCAAGTATACGTTGTACTCATTTTATATTCAACTGTGCTGAGTGCGCTATTGCTACATTTAACACGTTTCAATTTCAAATAAAAAATTAATTCTTTTACCATTAGATTTTTTATTAGAAGTATTGAATGAACTGCATGCATATCTAATAAGAGTGAAAATAATTTTTTTAAAGAAATTATTACCCACTAACAACTTATTTTAAAAGTTACAAAATTATTTTTATGCGATTGGCAAATTTTACAAAAAAAATCGATCGATACGAGTATGTATCGATACTTTTCAATCGATACCGAGTAAGTATCGATACTTTACGAACGATACTGTATCGAGTAAAAGTATCGATACCTCAGCGATATCATTTCATCCCTATATTACACTTAAAAAAATCCACTACTCTATATTTCCCACATGTTTTGATTTTTTAATGCATTTTCTAGTAGTCTGTTTGATTTGGAATTTGGCACATTTATTTTAATCAAATATGTATTTACATTGACTATTAATTGTTGGTCTAATATAATAAAAAAATATTTAATTTTTGTTATGTACTGAACTAACACGGTTTTTTAATTATAACAACTTGATTGTCTAAACGTCAAAAAATTACTAACGGATCTATCAATATAGGTTACGGTCTTTGACGTACATATACCATGGTTTAGGTCTACCATAGACTAGCTCCATTGCATGTTTCATTTTGGCTAGTGGGAGGAAAAGTTTTTTGTAACTTCGATTTGAATATGTGTCAGTCCGCGGTGACGGTCGTGACATTTCAACTCGGAGTGGAGTTCATAATTTCTAAATAATACTAGTAAATAACATGGTTTTACCTTTTTTCTGTAGATCTTAATGCAATACATGTATAATAATGTATATTGAATGAATAAAAAGTCTACAGTTATTTTACAAAAAATTGTCAGCGTTCAAAGCTCTGTGACGATTGTGATGCCAACTATTGCAAGTTTTGCAACCTCTATCCAAAAACCCGAAAATTTAGCGAAAATATTGAAGTAACTTTTTAATAATCATACTTTAATATGTTACGAATAAATTATTTTTTAGTTACACAAGAGCATCAGGTAAATACGTAATCTATTTAACTGGCTATTACCCAATAAAGATTGTGACGGTTGTGACAGAAAATTGTGACGGTCGTGACACGTTGAATTAAAGGATACAATAAGAGTACTATTTGTGTGTTTAATTGCTTATTGATATTATGAACTAATACTTATAACAATTATTTATCAAATACATCAATAGACTCATTAAATTTATAATAAATGCGGTTACCCTTAGTTATTATTGTTGGTGAGGGTAATTTTTTTTTAATTCGGTCAAACGTCACGTTTGATATGTAACTTTTTATAGTTTGCCACGAGCGTCACTTATTGTTAAGTAAGTTATTGCGATTTCACATTATTTGTTGTCTTTTTCGAAAAAAAAAATTAAATTTTTTGTAATATTTTGAAAATTAATTAAAATTTTTTTAATTTTCTTTTGGTTTATGAAAATTGATGTTAAATAGCTTGTTGTTAATTTGATATTTTAGTATTCATTTTCGTAAAATATTTTTTTAACTATCTGGTATCGATTACCGCGGACTGACCCATATTCCCAAAATAGAAATTTCAAATTCCTAATGGCCTAAGCCATGGTATAGGACAGTATAGGTGATTTCACTCTAAGACAGTACCCATATTGATGGATCCTGTAAGAAAAAAGTAATCGCAAGCTTTCGATTCACAGAATCATCATCAAGCTTTTAGAAGGAATAAAATGATTATGTGAATCAAAAGCTTTCAATTACTTTTTTCTTATTAAATTTTCTGACGTTTAGACAATCAAGTTGTAATTATTTATTACATTTAACGTCACTACTAGTATATTATTTTTAATAACACGTAGAATCTAATAATAACTCTCAGCAAGTCTACTAACTACAAGTTTCTTGTGTCTTTTATGTAGGTATACTATTAAGATTTAATTTAATATGCATGAACAAAATAATTCTCTTTTCCTTGAATTATATTACAACTTGTTAATTTTACACACGTTTCTTCTGTCTGGTATTTAGAAACCGTTTCAAAAGCTTTTAAGCTTTTGTATTGTGTAGATCAGAGCCTACGTATCTTTTTTATGTTACGACACAATGAACATTTTTTATAATTATTCATAGTAGAGCTGCACGCCGAAACGAGACATTTCATGTATTTTATTTAAATGCACTCTCTTAAACTGAATCAGTGAGAATTCCACTGATTCCCTCAGTGAAGGCAGAACTCACTGGAAAATCAGTGGTTCTCACTGGTAACCAGTGACTTTTTTGCGCATGCGTCGTATGTCAGCTGTCATCCATTTTACGTTAAGAACGATTACAATGTGTTATAGTGGTAATTGCTTTTATCGTGATTAATAAGGTAAGTTTACATTTGTTTTTTTAATTATTAATATCATGATATGGTTTATATAATATACAATAATCCCAATAAAATAAAGATATAACATACTTATGATTTAAACGCGAAAATAAATTCTAACCTCATTTGTGTATTTCAAAATTTTCCATATACATACATTATACATACATGACAATAGTATCTATGTTTATGGAAATTATATTAGAATTATTATTAAAAATTATGTTAAAGTATTAAAATTTCTGCCTGCTCTTCAATGTAAATAAACTTTTAGGATCTTAAGAAGAATTGGCAATTTATGTGGGCTAATAAACAACCTAACCTCACTTTTATTCTAATTGTAAGTAATATGCATTACTTACAACTTACAATGACTCTCAGTAAGCTTATATCTTTTTACCATACTTTTCTATTTTGTTATAGTTTATATGTTGTTTTTAGATAAATAAATATTAATAATTTTTTTCAGTTATCCACTCTCTAAACCTGAAATAGTGAATTATCACTAATTCACAGTGTATATTCACTATTTGCCACAGCTAAAAGTCGGCCACTTGGAATTAGTGCATATACACTTATGTACCCAGTGAAATGATGCACTTATGAAAACAGTGAATTTCACTGGGTACATAAGTGTATATGCACTAATTCCAAGTGGCCGACTTTTAGCTGTGGCAAATAGTAAATATACACTGTGAATTAGTGAAAATTCACTATTTCAGGTTTAGAGAGCACTGCTTCGAAATATTCGTTAGCGATGAACAAGTGCGAATAAAACTCGCGCCCTGGGTGTTTCGTACCGTTTTATAAAACTTAATTATTGATAATTAGTTTATTAAGTAGACAGCGGACTCGATTTCTAAGGCGTTTTTACGTAGACGTTGTATAAATAAAAGAAATCGCAGAATTATGTTGGTCACGTAATAATTCCACATAGGCTTGGAAAATAAAGATTTTCGTATTTTTTCCTTTACATGAGACCTCCCTTTGTGCTGAATTTTAAGATTCTAGGTCAAGGGGAAGTATCTACCCTTTAGAGTTTGATGATCAGACAGTGAGTCAGCTGTCAGTATCAAAATACGCGTTGAATGGCTGTATCTCTTTATTACATTTAGTTAGAAACTTGAATTAATGTTTTGCAGGTCTATGAGGCTGTAGATCTTAGTATTTGATATTAATTTCAATTTGATACCTCTGAGAAATGAGGTCTTGACGAACAAACAACAAAGTGATCCTTTAAGGGTTCCGATTCTTTTTTTGACATGATTGTAACCCAAAAAAGGAGTACAAGTTAAACCAACCTTTTAAAATAAGAAAAAGCTCCGTTACATTCTCAAACTGAATTAGTAGTTATTTCACTAAATGAATTAGTCACTTTAAATTTCATTAAAAGAATAGTGACTTCGAATTGAAAGTGACGCCATCGCGACGTTTATTCTTATTTCGATTTTACACTGTACAAGGTTCTTCTTCTTCTTTTTCTTTCATTTTGGCTTCCTTTTGTCTCTGTACTAGGTTAAACTATACACGTTGTCTCATAACTAAGAATATGGTCGAAGGGAATGAGCGGGACCGGAGTTAACAGCTTTGAGATATCAAACTTACATGACAATTCTCTTTGAGTTTTTGACAGAGTAGTTGCATGCATAGTAACGAAAAACAAAGGTATGTAAAGTATATTTACTAAATTGTATTTACTAACCTAGAGCAGAGGTCAAGTTGTTAAGGAAACAGGATTGCAAAGGTGTCAGAGAGCCATAAGTATAAATGCTGTCTCCAATTGTAACGACCTTTTTTTAGACATTCAAGTGATACTATATGGATTTCAGGAATTTAAAAAAACGTGATAACTTCGTCATTTTAATTTAAACTCTTGTTAGAACGGTGCCCTTGTAAATAAAAAAGAATCTGGAATTGAATAAATAGTTAAAATCACTGAAGAGCCGCAAACGTCTGTATAAAGAGCCGCGGTCTGCCAACCTAGAGTAAAAACGGTAACAATCAACTATACCCCCCTCCCCCCGAATATAAGGATATTCCAAACAAACGTACTTTCTTATAACATTAAATCATTTCTTTATAAAATTCTTATAACTTCCTGATATTATTTTAGTATTAAAAATCAGGGGTTTTTAAGAAAATTTTCTGTTTTTTTGCTTTCTACTTGTACTTTTTCTACAAGGCGTATCTTTTTTGTAGTATATTTGTGATTTTTAAATAATCTCTGTTAAAAATAATATGACTAACGCCCAGTATTATCAACTTTAACTAACTGTCATATTATCAACAGGTCCAAGCATAATACATTTAATTAAATAGATTTTAAATAATCTGCAGTATTTCTTTACAACGTATATTATGTCTATTTTTCATTGAAAGCTTAAATATTGATTTAAATCACGTTTGTAATATAGCAAATTTACTTTAAAGGAGCATTTAGTGCTAAAGGAGCTTTAAATTGGTTGATAATACTGGGCATAAGTATCAAAAAAATATGTAAAAATGTAGAATATAATAATTTTCAGGACGCCGGGGCCCCTGAAACACAGGGGGCCCGGGCCATATGAGCCTCCTAGCCCCCCCTCTATCTGGGCCTGCGTGCATGCAACTATCTATCAAAAACTCCAAGAGAACTAACATAAGTGTGATACCCCGAAGTGTTAGCAAGCTAATAAATTTTATTAGCTAGGCTGTAATACTGGATATACGAATTTTACGTGTTTTATTTTGTCTTCGCTATTTAGGTGGTTGGGAAGCTCTGGTATAGATAGTGGATTACGTAATTCTATTATGCGTATGTCATGTACTGAAATTACATATCATAATAATTAAATATCAAAACATTTCTAGAGAAAGAACGCGTAATGTTTAAAGCACTCTAATTATGGTAAAAATTATTGTACATAAAAAAATAAAAGATAATTTTCAATTTTTTCAGTGATTTTTTTATACTCACGTTCATGGCAAAGTAAATTTTTTTTAGAATAGATCTGCTAATGTATAGTACATAGTTCGGAAATAGTTTCCACAATAAAATGCTTAGGTATATTAAATTGAATTCTGATTTCTTTCACGGAGATTAGTGCGTTTGTTGTTTTAATATCACATAACACTGCAAATATAATAAAATTAAAACTATATAATATAATACAGTAGAAACCGGTTAAAACATCGAAGGGTCCGATCATATTGGGTGTAAAAAGTGGATAGTCGTAATAAACGGTAAAAATGCAATTATATGGGATTCAGTTAGACTTTTATTTTGAGACGTTAAAATCGATACGTCATATTAACCGATGTCGTTATAACCGGTTTCTACTGTATAAAAAAAAGTTTTAAAGCTAAAACTACGTGCTTCCAAATGATTTTATGAGATTGGTCCAACAAAATATAATCCCATGTGCAAATACAAATTTCATTTAACGACAGTTATTTTTTTTTTGCTTTATAATCCTATATATCAAAAAAAATTAAACACTGACAGTTAAAATTACATAATTTATTATTAATATATGAATATGAACATAATTTAGTATTAAATGATAATTTTCTGATTGATTATAAAAATTTATAAAAACCCACAAGTAGGTGTTGCCGCACAATCCACTTGATGGACACAATTCAAAAAATACCCTTGCCAATCGATTCGTGAATCAATCCCGGGACCAACGAGGTACATGAAGCCATATATGGAATTTTTTTTATGAAAAATGGACATTATGCCTGATCGTGGCCATGACCGGAAAAATTCTTAAAATGGGCTAAACCCGAGGTCTTTAGGTGGTCAGGGCCGAGATCTTGCGGTGGAGGACGGACGGACGGAAAATCGAGCATTTAAGCGCTACCACCTTTGATAGGTTGCGCTAAAAACCACATAACATGATTAGTCGAGTCAATGAAGGTTTTTACTTCGGAACCCTCAGAAACAGCACCGATTTTTATGAATTTTTTTTAAAATGTTCGTTATACCATACTATTTGAAATCAGAAACATTCCAGACGTCGGACTCAAAAAATTATTTTTTTTGCTTAAAAAAAATGTATATAAATAAAAATTTTTTCGATGATAATTAAGCAAAAGTGTGTTTTTTTTATAACTAAGTTGAATAAATATTATTTGAGGAAATGAGTAAAAAAATTTTTAATTTTCATTGGCAAACGTTACTTTTCAATTATTTAAATAATTTGCTTAGTAAATTATCGTTGACATTTTGATGCAAAAATTCATAAATTAGAATTTTAGAATTAATTGAATATTGATGAAATTTAGCAAAATCGTTTGAAATACCCTTATTTAATAGTAGTAAATTTTAGAGCACGTTACTTGCATTAATAATCATTTTACAGCAAGTTTTGCTCCGAAATTTCGTATCCGCTCCAGCCGCGAATAAAATAAACAAACAATTTTGACAAAAAAAATTATGCTTATTTAAAATACATTTACCTTATGTTTCTAAAATTTTTAGCCCTCTAGGTTCATTTTTTTAAATGGTACAATGTTATTTATTACAAATTCAAAATGTTTGAGGAAAAATTGGGAAATTTCTGGAAAATTCCTGAAAATTTTTGTATAATTCAACTTTATTTATGAAAAGAAACACCGCGAATACACTTTTATATCAAAATTTTCAATAAATTTAGACAAAAATTAAAAAAAAAACTTTTGGAAAATTTCGGGAAAATTCCCGGAAAATCCTTATTTTGACAAAGTATTCATATTCAGCGACCTTCAAAACCCTTACAGGTGAAAAAATTTCGTCGAAAATCGGACTTAATATATGAAACCAGTAAATTATAAAAAAATTCAAAATTTGGGGGGGAGGGGTTAAATCCGACGACTAGAATGTTTCTGATTTCAAATAGTATGGTATAACGAACATTTAAAAAAAAAAATCAAAATCGGTGCTGTTTCTGAGGGTTCCGAAGTTTTGGCTTCATTGACTCGACTAGATTGTAAATTAAAAACTTGTCCACACATTGATAAATCAAAATGCACATAAAAGAAAAAAATATTATTAACTATTTTATGTGGTGTAGTAAAAGAAAATCAAATCTTTGTAAAAGATTGTTGATACATTTATTTGATAATCTAATAGCGGTCTTAGCAATAATTTGATTTGATCCCTTAATTATCTTGACGAATTTTTTTATAAGAATGAAATATCATTATAAATAATTTAATTGCTGTTAATTATTAAGCCTATTTCACACATATACGGTTCCATTCGGTTCGGTTCGTTTTCAGTTGCTGGCGACAAGTGTGAAACGGTGATTCAGTTTGTATTCGGTACCTAATAGAAACCGTACAGAACCGAATACTCCCTTCACACGAACAGGTTTCATCAAGTTTCTATTCGTGTGCAGGGAAACAGAAAGCAATCAACGCGTTCACACACACTCGGTTTAGTTTCGGTTTTAACCTGATAGTGAGTGTTATTTTTTTTTAGTTTTGTCGGTTTTTCTAATAAAATGAGCGGTTTTCCAGATGTTGATGTGGATCGTCTTCATGCTCTTTAGCTTCGGGAAAATAGTGTAGAATGTTCCAAATTCCTGCTGTTAAGTGATGAGAAGGTGCTCGCAATGAATTCTAGTATTCCTTCTTCGTTTTTTTTAATTTTTTTATAGAGAAACAACATGGCAACAACTTGCTTTCTCTCCATGATAACGACTGAGTGTACGGAAAAAATAAAACCTAATATGAACCGTATTAGAACCGTGTATGTGTAAAAGGGTTTGATTCGTTTTCGGCTGAAACCGAAAACGAACCAAACCGAATGGAACCGCGTATGTGTGAAACAAGGCTTACAATGCTGGAATTGCTAAAATTGAACGCAAATAATAATAATGGAACTCAAAATAAAATTAGGTAAATTTTTAGGATTTTTAAAGAATTAAAATTTCTGAGAATTCGTGTAAATCTTGACATTCATGCCCACTGGCAAATATGTGTTTGTGGAAAATAACATTGAGTACGTAAATAAAGTGAAGCCAAAACAAAATACCTCTCTTTTATATATTAAACATTTATATTTTTTTTTGTTTTCAGTAAGAAATATATTTACATCAGAATTGTGCTAACAAATATTTTCTTATAAATACCTTTTTTTGTTTGAAGGCAAGGATACATATTTTCAATACATAAATAAACTCTTTTTGTGTGTTTTTTTTTAGGCATTACCTAGGGCTTCCAATACCGTTAGTAGCGAAATCAGGATTCCGGTAATGCCAACAAAGTAAAATAAGGGAAATACGATTTTTTTAATAGTACCTACACCAGCATAGAAACTGTAATATTGGATTAGATGAAATTTTTCCACTAGATATCTGAATTATTTAGTTACTCAATTTTCTATGTTATTTAATGAAGAAACTTCAATTTACAATATTTGGAAAAAATATTTTGAGAAACTTTTATTCAAAAAGTTTTGTTTAATTCGTAACCTTTTATTTAAAAAAAAACATAAAAAATATCACCTGTAATAAAATAATGTTTATTGTAAAATCTTACTTTTATGCATAGAACATTCAAAGAAAAAATAAATGCACATTTTCTTTAAAAAATAAAGTTATTAAAAACATAAAAAATATAAATTCTAAGTATGTAATTTGAATCTGAAAATCCACAATTTAATGTTTTTTAAACACTAAAAGTAACATTTTTTTCTAAAATATGAACCCTTCAATTTATTTCAGATTAACGACCTTATTTAAGTACTTAATAAAATAATAAATAAAACAAAAATTTTAAATAGGAACTTTATATTATATTACAATATTTATAATAGATCAGTTACACTTTACTTAACCCTTTCAATCCTGGATTTTTACTAAATGTAAGCAAAATAAAATATTTTTTTTTATTCATTACACAAAATCGCAAATATCTCGTTTCCCATGCGAGATAGGGGGTTGTTTTTCCCCCTAAAACCCCTACACCCGTAGTATTTTTCCCGCCGGATCGAATGAAAATAATTACAACTCTTCATATGTGACAGGGAGTGAAATATTAATAATTAAATTTAATTTTTTTCCCATACAAACATTTTCATCCCCTGCCAATTACTTAGGGGATGCATTTTTGGAATTTAAAGTAGCCTATGTCGTTACTCAGGATGCAAGGGTTCTTTCTACTAAATTTCATCAAGATCGGTACAGCGGTTTAGCCGTGAAAAGGTAACAAACAAACAAACAGGCACAGACAGACACACTTTCGCATTTATAATATTAGTATAGATTTTTTTTTGTCCGTATTTACCTCAATATCATAAACAGTTATGTAGATTAATATTCCAAAATTTCATAAAATTAACACCCCCTTGCAACCCCTCAGGGGTTGAATTTTAGGATATGCTGAAATACATGTTTCATTATTGGTAATGTAGAGTGTGTATTTTAAGTTTCAAGTAAATCCATCGAAAAAATATTTTTCCCATACAAAAATTTACACCCTCTTTTACCCCCGTAGGGGCTGAAATTCGAAAAATATTTCCTTAGTGGGTATTTACGACATAAAATAAATACACCCCTGAAATTTCACGTTTCTAGATTTAGGGGTTTCGGTTCACATTCAGATCATTCAGTATGTGCAAATAGCCAATTGCTTGCACATAGTGTATGTTCGAATAGCCAATTGCTTGCACATAGTGTAAGTGCAAATAGCCACATCCAAAAATTAAAGTAGCTATTGAAAAATCCCTAAAAAATACTCACAAATATAAAAATATATCACCAAACTGACAATGAGTAACTTTTGTCTGAAAAGTTTTTTAAGCTATATTTCTTTAGACGTACCGCGTGCAGATTTTTTATTGGGAAATTAATAAGTCAAATGCCGGAGGCGAAACGTTCATTCGGGTAATTTTGGAGGAGCCGAACGAGGGAGATAAAACTGTCTTAGAAAATGCATAACGCTCTCACTCCTTCAGTGGCTTACACTACCGTGTGCTTGTCCAGGCCCGGCAGAACAGATAAATTTCTAGTGTCTAGTAAAAAAGTAGGGGAAGGGGGAAGTTGGGGAGTTTTTAGATGTGGTTTTTGAAACATTAAAAATTATCAATAATAATTTTACAAATAAAAATTCAAATTACCTATTTATTCATAATATCTGACTCAATTATTTAAGACCAAATTGGATGCTATAAAGGGTTTTTATCTACATTAAGTACATGTGACGACAAAATCATTTATTTCGATAAGGATTAATGTTTTGCAGAACATAAATAAGTCCACGTAAACAGAACCCAAAAAAGTTTAAATACTTTTCCAATCTCTGGTGGGTAATTCATACACGCAAATTTTTCGAATGTCTAGTACGACATACCGAAGCATAGACTGATGCCGGCCCTGTGCTTGTCTTTGTTAATTTTATTCGAAGTGCGTTTGTTGGTATCTGCTAGAGATCAGATCGGGCCTTAAAAAAACGGCCCGACCCGGTCCGAAGATATTTTTTTTTTAATTTGCCGACCCGATTTGGTTCCGAAACTTTTTTTTTCGACCCGGTCCAATCCGGTTCGATTTATACTAAGGTCCGATCCGACCCGGTCCAAACGTTACAAACAAAAATCAAGCCCAGTCCGGTCCGATCCGAAATTCGGGTCGGGCTAAATTCGGACCGGATCGTGCTGGCCCGGCCCGAATTGATCTGTAATGTTTTCTTATATGTTTTCTTGGTTTGAGAATTCTTTCTACCCGTGTATAAATTATAATTTTGTTAATAACTGTGAATTTTTATTAATTTAACATTAAACTATTAAACTATTAAAAGTAAAAGTTTTGTTTTGAGAAAATAATATTTTTATTTATTCGTAAGGTCCGTCCAGCTCGGTCCGATTTATACTAAGGTAAGATCCGACCCAGTCCCGTCCGATGTATACCAATCCCGGACCGGTCCGAATTTACCCGGTTCAAATGTAACAAACAAGAATTAAGTCCGGTCCGAAATTCGGCCCGATCTGATCTCTAGTATCTGCAACGTTTACATACGTGAGTAATTATCGTATTTTATTTACATTAGCATTACATTTAGGATTTTGTTTGATCTATATTATATGTATTTAATAGTATTGATGTATTATGTATAAGAGATCATTAATTTGTTGCATTATTATTAGAAATATTACTTTGGAAAATATACAGGCTGAGTCATATCAAGTGGAGCAAACATAAACAATTGATCGAGAAAAAAATTCTAAGCAAAAAGTTCATATGAACATATGTTCAGAAATTCTTCGTGAAGGAGCTACAGAGTACTACAGACCCCCAAAGATTTTGCCTAAAATTAGGTTTTATTTAATATCTAGAAACCCCATTGTGATACAGTTATGAAATTTCATACCCGGTATAGTATTAACACTTTGTTGACCGGTGACGAGATAACTCGTCTTTTCATGCCCAAACATTGGCCGGTGACGAGTTAACTCGTCTTTTCATGCCCAAACGTTGTTGACCGGTGACGAATCATTTCGTTATTTCATACCCAAACCCCAGTAACTGCCATACAGTAGATTCATTTCGTATCGGCACCTTTGATAATAAAATAAATAAAATTTATTGCAGTTTATTTAGAATACTATAGTTATTTACTTCAGTGTCAAATTACAAAATAGTAGCCGGTGACATGACATAGTTTCTGTGTAAAATTTACCGGTCAACAAAGTGTTAATATGTGTTATCGATTTCCAGTATCAACCAATGATTATTTAGACCAGGGATGTATGGGACTTGTGGGCCCTTTGATTTTTATTTATTATTTGTATGATCTTAATTTGTATCCTAGATTTGGCACTTTTATAAGGTCATATGTCACAAAATACTTAAAAAAATATTTTGTTGATTTATCATAAGATCATCCGTTTACGAGAAATACGATGATAAAGATAATATTGCAGAATTTAACTTAATACGGATGCTTCAAATTGCACAAAATAAATTTATAGTATTATTCTACGATTGAAAATAAGAAAAAAAGTTAATCTTAATTTAGTTTCGTTTTTTGTCAAATTAGTAAAATACCTACGAATTACAGTAATAGATACAACTGGATATTCGCTGGGTGCAAAGTAGGTAGTGGGGGAAACGAAATCGATCACAGCGCACGACGTGGCGAAAAAGAACACTTTGGGTGGACTGTCATTTTAATAGGCTCGTTTTTAACTGAAAATAGAAAGATCAACATGGTTAACCCCACTATAGACTATGTGCAAGGGGGTGGAGTTAGAAATAATGTCGATGCGAGTGTTCGTGGTGAGCAATATTGTAAAATTATCGGCGCCATAGTTTGAGGTTATGCTGTCAATCGACTGGTCGATATTCGCGAATGCGAATATTGACTTTTTGAAAAAAAGCTTAAAAAAAAAAACGGTCTTCTGATTAAAAAACGATATTTTTATTTGTTAATACATCATATTATATTCGCAAAAATATTCGCAACTTTACCTGCGAATGCGAATGCGAATACGAATGTTTAAAAATGTGCTAATGCGAATACGAATGTTTAAAAATGTGCGAATATTCGTTACATCACTAATAATAATATAGCTTCTAATGCGTGTGCAAAAGTACACACAGTAACTTTTTATGTAAGCAGCTTAATTTTCGAAATAAAAATTCGTTATGTTTAATATTTATTGTTTATTTTAATTGCACGCTACTGCTTTAATCCATATGCATGATTTTATAGCATTCCGTTAATGTTATATCACGATATATATAGTAGGTAATACATATGTAGATCGTGATTCATATGAAGGCTACCGACTAACATCAAAACATTTCCTATTACAAATAACTTCGTGATATTTTCAATGCGACAATCACTCTTCAGAAATATAACTTATAAAAGATTTTTTTTTAATTTTATATAAGTTTTTATTGTATGTATGTAGGACGTAGGAATATATTTATTAAAGGTACATAAATGTTCTTTTAAAAAGTATTTATTTCAAAAAGAAATATAAGAACGAATTTTAATATACAAGGTGTCCCGTAAACGTACCAACAAACTTTCAGAAGTTGTCGAAGACATTAAAACAATTGCTTTTTGTTAATAAACTTATTTCCGATTTTTTTTGTAATTTAGATAAATAAAAGTTCAAAGTGTGCTGTTCAAAAGTTGTAATGGGTGCAACCTACGAAAATCTATAATTTCTGCTCAAAAGGGAACCCAGACATTTTAAATGGTTAATATACTTAGGTATATGATTTTTTGTTTATATGTATTTTTATCTTCTAAACTAAAGGGTCAACTTTTAGAAAAATTTGCAAACAACAAAAAATGCTTTGTGCAAGGTCCTTTCTTTTGCTCTATTGCTAAAACGGCTCGTTTTTGGACGTGGATTTATTAACAATGTCGGTATGTTTACGGGGGACATCCTATGTATTATAATTGTTTTATAACGAATTATTATCTACTACTCTTCCCTGGGTGTTTTCACAAGTATTTCGTTTATAAATTTTAAATATTGGTATGGGCTATTTGAACGTAAATAGCGTTAACTTAGTTTTTTCTCTAGAGCATCGGTTCTTAAATTTATGTGGTCTAGGGTCCCCTTTTTTTAACAATTATTTTTCAGGGACCCCCATCCCTGATAGAAAAACAAAAAAGGTCGTTATAAACTAATTAATCACTGATAAATAGAAATATAAAAGTACTTTATGTAAACTAATTTTTTGCCAAAAATGTTTCGCATACCCCCGTAAAAGTTTGGCGGCCCCCCGGGGTCCGCGGACCCTAGTTTAAGAACCGCTGCTCTAGAGCATATTGTTTATAATACCGGACATTAACCACTTGGTATTTTTATTACTTATTAACAATTCAAAATCGTGTATGATAATTTCAATAATTCGTGATATTTTCTTATTCAATGACATTGTAAGTATTGTAATAATATATGGTACATGCTAATTAAAAAAAATCAATATATAATACCTATACAAAAGTATTATATTTATATCTCACAAATCAATAAAGACTTTAAAAAATTTCAAACATTTCATATACCGGGTGTTTTTTAAGGACTTTCCAGCAGATTATTTTAAATAAAGAATTTTAAGACAAAAATTTCATGGTTTTGGTTTTGGGGGTGCTTAATATTGACGAAATATGTTGATCTTGAAAAAATTGAATTACTGATAAGTCTTGCCTAAATCTGAGCACTTTTTGTCTCTTACAATTATTTATAAAAATTAATAGTTTTTGGAGTAAACAATTATTGAAAATCCAGATATGACTATTTGTTTAGCCCCATATCATAAAAAGGGACATTTTCAAAAAAAAAGTTTCAGACAAAAGTTACTTATTTTTCCCCGTTAATCACGAATCTGTAACAAAAAATATAGGTTTAGATTTGAAAAAGAAAAGTTAAACCTGAAAACCCATCATGGCGACCTTTTAAAGATAAACTCTTATTGTCAATACTCAATATTTAGCCCTCTCAAAATCATGAAACATTTGTCTGAAAATTCGTTATTTTAGAAATATTCCACTGGTATACCGGGCACCGGGTGTCCCAGATAACTTTTCCAGCATGGGGATCTCAGTATCTATAAGAGATACAGGTTTGGTTAAATGAGATGAATTATATGTATGAAAGAGGTGAGTATTATTACATAAAAAAATATTCATAATTATATGTGGTTTAGATGATATACCCAAAAAACTGAAAATTCGGAATTTCTATAAATGGCTATAACTTTTTTGTTAAAATAGATAGATACTTTTTGTTTGCGGTTTCTTAAAGCACTTTTTTATGTAGAATTGATTGGTGTATTTGGAATTTTTATATCAGTTTTAGTTTTCGAGTTACAAGCTCTAACTTTAGTTTTTCTTATGGGCCACTTAGTTGAATATATCATATTTGAACGTGTTTTTTACTCTTCTTTACAACGATATGCCACTTGCCATATTTATTATCAAAAAAAAAGTCGAAATACTAAATATCAGTGATATTTATATGTATTTTATTACTAACTTTTAAGTGAGCCATGAAAAACAAAAATTGTAAACAAAAATCACAATAACAACAATCAAAATAACAAATGAATATTTGAAACAATGAACTATTTGAAAAAATATATTATATATTTTTTTTTCGATAATAAATATAGCAAGTGACACATCGTTGTAAAGTAGAGTAAAAAACACGTTCAAATATGCCATAGCCAACTTAGCGGCCCATAAGAAAAACTGAAGTTAGGGCTTGTATCTCGGAAACTAAGAGTGATATAAAAAATCTAAATACACCAATCAATTCTACACAAAAAAGTGCTTTAAGAAACCGCAAACAAAAAGTACCTATCTACTTTAACAAAAAAGTTATAGCCATTTAAAGAAATTCCGAATTATCAGTTTTTTGGGTATACCGCCTAAACTGCATAGAATTATGAATATTTTTTGGTGTAATAATACTCACCCCTTTCATACATATAATTCATCTCATTTAACCAAACCTGTATCTCTTATAGATACTGAGATCCCCATGCTGGAAAAGTTATCTGGGACACCCGGTATAACACCCGGTATATAATTTTAGTATGGATTTATATAAACGTACATTCCAGAATACTAATATAATAAAATGTAAATGCTATTGTACAATACTCTAATTAACCATAATTTCTTTTAAGAAATATATTTTCATTGTTTCCTAGTATAATGTAATGTTATTAACTGTTAATAAATATATACGTAACTATTAATTAATTGAATTGCGTTTCGGAACAGACCATTAAAATTCCGTTCGTGTAACTCATTAGGTATCGAGTTCATTAACAGACTTTTCTTGTTATCCTTAAATAAGATTTTTGCACAAAAAAGCTGTTAGACTTTCTTGATTGATTTCTTGTATTTGATTCCCAGAAATCTAACATTCTGTTCAAGCATTCAATTTGTTAAATAAAAAACAACTTTGTTATATTTATGTAGGTACGTTATCGAAAATGTATTGTCAACAAAAATGGAATTAGTTATTATTTTCAGATTGTCTCCTTTGAGCAGTAGAGGAGAGTGTGGTGGTAACTAACACCTAAGAAAAAAAATTAAATAAATTTAAACCTGAGTAATAAACCAAAAGATGTATTGTTTTTAGTGTTCCGAAAAAACCCTATTAATCTCACTTTGTCGTCAGTCCGTCATTTTCACTCAAAGCTCAATAGCTCGTAAACTATATAAGCTAGAACAGCGATACTCAACCTTTTTTTCCTCCGGGCCGCATACCGATTTTTTCTATTTCAGGTGGGCGGAAATCTGACCATTTTTTCTTTGTCACCTAAAATTTTCCACCCCCTAATGACATAAAATTTTGCTGTTGTTACAAAGACTTCTTTAAGAAAGCTAATTTTTCACATCTTAAAGGCCCAGGAGGAAAAACGTCATTAAATGATTTGTGTTTCGCGTTATAATGACAAAAAATGTTATATTTTTTTGATATAAAACATGATCCCGACAATTCAAACAACCGAATCCTGTTTGTTTGGCACAACAAAAAATTCTTCTTCCCACTTGTCTTGAAACATTCTATTTTCTTCAATTAATTTTCGTTTGCATTTTGAAAACTCTCTTGCCATCGCGGGTATAAATAATTTGCAATAATTTACGTTAAAACAGTCACAATATCGATATATCCACTTTCTGGCACTTGAAATTATATGTTACAATAAACAAAACAGTTTAAAAAACTAGAAAAACAATTGTTGACAACAATGAAGAATAAAAAAGTGGCTGGGGATACTTATGCACATGCTACGTTATACCTACTTCTTTTCGTGACATCTAACGAGCTAATGGAAAACTAAAAACATGTTTTACTATAATAACACAAATCTGTATTATCTACACATCTACACGAATCAACGATATGGATACCTAACTTCAAAAAACAAAAAATGTATCTGATGACTGATTACTTTGGGTCGCACATAAAAGCTGGCCGGGCCGCAGGTTGAGTATCGCTGAGCTAGAACCTTGAAATTTTTACTGAATATGTAAAATGACACCCTCTAGTAAAATATGTACACATATTTTGGAAAAATATTTTTTAGGGGGGGGGGGGGTGCTAAGAAGCTAAAGACAGGCAAAAAAAAAAAATTTTATACCAAGGCAAGTGGCACATCAAAATGTGTAACCAAGCTAATGTAATTTGATCTTTATTCTTATTTTTTTATAAATCAAAAATGGCGCCTACAGGGGGCTTTAAAGCAAATTCAAAAAAACCAAAAAAATGTATTCCAAGTCGTGTGGGATGTCAAAATGTAGATCTCAGTGAGTAGAATATGACACTATTTTTCATTTTTTTCTAAATTAAAAATGGCGCCTGCAGGGGGCATCAAGTAAACAAAAATTTGTCCACCCCCTCTCTAGCTCGGTAACTACTGACTCAAAAAAACTGAAAAAAATAGGTAATGGGGTTTTTATAAAACTACTAACGACAAATACTAAAATCAACAATATCATTTCAAATTTTGAAAAAATAGGAAGGGGCGTCATGGAATTTTTTTTATTTTCATATCTAGACTTGTGGGGTGTCAAAATGTAGATCTGAATTAATAGAATATGATCATATTTTTAAATTTATTTTTAACTCAAATATGCACCTGTAAATGGCTCTAAACAGTACACGTACTATATACTTCGGAACCCTTAGCCTTATGGCATACACTGATATGTCTTGATAAATTTTTTATTATTATTATTAAATAATCCAAAAGTTACAAATTTTCATTACCAATTTTAATGAAATTAAATAGGGTATTTAATTTCATCAAAGTTGGGGTCTAGTTGAGAATAAATAGATTAGTATATCTAAGGGGTACAAAAGTCGCAGTGAAAGCGTCTGATGAATGTACGCTGATTATAAAAATCATAAATTGCACTTGTAGAACATTAATTACACCAATACCTCGCTTTGCGTCGTTTCGTTTTGCGTTTTTTCGAAGTTGCGTCGCTGCTGAATTAGTACTAATTTTCACTGTGCGTCGTTAAATTTTCGAAGTTGCGTTGCTTTGGGTTCGAGTCTTTAATTTTAACTTGGTATTTTAACAGAGTTTTTAATTTAACCTCCAAACAAATTTCCAAAGCGATATGTTTGATTGACGAAGCTATGGAGATTTAAAAAAAAAACGATCCTGACAGCGGAAGGAGTTTTAAAGTATCCCAGGCGGTAGCTACGAATATCAATTGCTACAAGGAAATTTATTTTACGTAGAAAAAAAAGCTGTTCAGCAAACATTGGACCAATTTTTTGTGAAAGAAAGCCGACTTACGACAACAGCCACTATGGACTCATCAGACAGTGATAATTTTTATTTTGTTTTTATAAATTAATTGAATATTTTATTTTCTTTTAATTGAATTGTTTTTTTTTTTTTGTTTTTTGTATGTATGTAATAAAAATTTATATTATTTTTGTTTTTTAAATGTTTACTTTGTTCAATTTTCTTTTTAAGAAGTAGTATTTTTGTAACCTTGGAACCTATCCTCGATCTTTACATGGTTTGCTATAGAAAATCATAATTCACTTTGCGTCGTTTCAATTTGCGTCGTGTTTTTTGGAACGTAACCACGACGCAAAGTGAGGTATTGGTGTATAGTTTTCAAAAGAATGATATTGATATTTTTCATTATAATAACAAAAATAGTTATTTTCTTTAGCAACATATTTTATTCTTTTTTTACTTGGAACTTCATCAGTCTTCTTCATTTGTTTATTCTCTTTAAAAATATTGCGATTTATCGCACTTTGTCTAGTTTTAGTTTTCATCAGTATTTTTTTACAACGTTCGAAATTCCCCTTCGTTAGTTATTACCTCACGAGCTTGAAAATAAAAAAAAATCTTTTTTAAATTAATTAATTGCTTCATTATTGCATTTAAAAAATTTCAAAGTTATCAAAAATACTATACAGGATGTCCAAGATAAGCGCGAAATGCATGGGGATATCCTAAACGGTAAGAGATACAGATGTGGTTAAATGAGATGAATTATTTGTAAGAAAGAGGTGAGTATTACTACATCAAAAATATTTATAATTTAATGTGGTTTAGGCGGTATATCCAAAACACTGAAAATTCGAAATTTCTTTAAATGGCCTTAACTTTTTTGTCAAATTAGATAGGTACTTTTTGTGTGCGGTTTCTTAAGGCACTTTTTGTGTAGAATTAATTGGTGTATTTAGAATTTTTATATCACTTCTAGTTTGCGAGTTACAAGCCCTAACTTTAGTTTTTCTTATGGACCGCTATAGCATATTTGAACGTCTACTTTACAACGATATGTCACTTGTCATATTTATTTTCGAAAATATGTCGATGTACTAAATGGTAGTGATATTTATTAAGTATTTTATTACAAACATTTAAGTGAAAAACAAAAACTGTTAAACAAAAATCACTATAACAGCAATCAAAATAACAAAAGAATATTTGTAAACAATAAACTATTACAGAAAAAATGTTCTTATTTTTTTCGATAATAAATAAAAGGGCTTGCAACTCGGAAACTAAAAGTGATATGAAAATTCTGAATACACCAAACAACTCTAAACGAAAAAATGGCTAAAAAAACCGCAAACAGAAAGTACCTATCTAGTTTGACAAAAAATTTATAGCCATTTAAAGAAATTTCGAATTTTCAGTTTTTTGAGTATACCGCTTAAACCTCATAAAATTATAAATATTTTTTGATGCAGTAATATTCACCCCTTTTCTTACAAATAATTCATCTAATTTAACCACATCTGTATCTCTTACCGTTTAGGATATCCCCATGCATTTCATGCTTATCTTGGACACTCTGTATACATATTTATTTGAACTTATGAATTTATAAATGTTCAAATTTTCAATCCTTATCTTATATGAATTTATACTTCATTTCTTATTTTACATAATAAATTGTATTCATACATTTGCCTTTATAGCGGCCCGCGCTTTTATTTGTTTTAGTCATAAAAACCTGAAATTTTTGTGATAGGTCAAAATTTATTTTTTACTTTTTAGTGTACTTTTAATAAAAGATTGTTTTTAAAAGTATTTTTTTAATAATTTTGATTTACTGATTGACTAACTAACTAACATACTAACAGGGAAAGCTCATCAAACTCTTTCATTTGATATCCATATCAAGGGGGTTGTGACGAAAAAGGTAATCCGTTATTTTGAGGCGTCCGCCATATAAAGTTTAATTTTTTTTCTGAAACATTCTTGCCTGTGGCTTCAATCGTCTTGTTAAAATTCAAGTGGTATCATTTTGGTCTCGTCTGAGTTTTTAAATAGTATTTAAAATAGTTTTAAATAGTAAAAAAATGAAATAAAATTCAAAACATAATTAAATAAACAATTTAATACAAATGAAATACTTTAGTAATTTCCAAAACATTTGTAAAACCAAATAAAATTCTGAAATGCTGAGTTGAAGAATATCGATTGTCTTATCTACAATATTAGCTTTGATTCAAGTTGATTTTTCATGTATCTGATCTGAGCAAGAAAAAGTGGGACAAGAGTTTTAATTTACTGCCTGTGCTTGGGTTCCAATTTGTCACTCTGAGATAGTGCCATCGCCTGGCATCGACATCAATTTGTTTTACCGCAAAATAGTAGCATTAGAACTATGAAACTACTACCTACACATTTTCAATTGATATACAATATATTGATTCAAAAATTATGCAGTCTAAAATATAAATACTTAGGATGGTACGTATCTAATTTTACTCATTTTTATTGTATATTTTTTTAAATTAACATGAGCTCTAATATAATGGTAGAATATTATATTGATCATGTGTTTTTTTAGTAATTTTCACAACACGTCACTGCCATTCTTAATAAGAAAATGGGTTACATCTAACTGCACTATATATTAGATAGGTACCTACTTCACTTTGTACATCGAACATAAATTTTAATACTTTGCACTTAAAATTTCACAGTATTCACTTTATACACGTGAACATAAATTTTAATACTTTTTTATTTTTTAATGCATAAGGTGAACATTTTTGTTTTAAAATATAAAAAAATCAAAAAAATCACATTAAAAATATCAATTCTATTTAGGCCAAAGAAAGGAAGTTAGTAAGTAGATTAGGTGAAAATATAGAAAATAACAAAATCATAGTAAATATACAAAAAATATGTAAATTTTAAATATGACAGGTCAAAATTTAGTGCAAAATATTTATTTTTAGTGGAAACTATTTATTTAATGTGATATAATTTGTTAAAAAAAGTGTAGCATTCCAGGGTTAAGTTCAATTTATTTGTTTAATGTTAAATAATTAATTTTTCGTGCAGTATATTTGTTAGAAAAGAAAACGATTAAATAAAAAAGTTTTTTATTATTTAAAAAATGTGCATTTAAATACAAGCTTTGTATTTGATTCATGTTTAAAAACTCAGTTTAAAATTTTATTTTTTAGCAATATTTGTGTATCTTCATTGAGTAAAAAATTTTATCTCAACAATTGAAGATAAAATGTCTCCAATTTGAATAGCTTGTTTTGAATTATACATATTAGGATATTTTTTTTATATCTATTATATAGTTAAAAAATGTTTGATTTTTCGAAACTTGAGCATACTATATTTTTACTTTCTTATACCAATGTATATGAAATATACATATAGTATAAGTAAGTATAGTAAACGCGATTTTTTTCGAAATCCGGTTTTTGATGAAATTATCAATTTTGACCTTCCCTGAATCCATTCTGACTATTTTCGCCATGATGTCTGTGTGTCTGTCTGTCTGTCGGTCGGTCTGTCGGTCGGTCTGTCTGTCGGTCTGTCTGTAGACGCTGTAACTCAAATACGACAAATCGTAGAAAGGTGGAATTTTATACTTAAGATTGATTTTTGCCTGCGAAGAAAACCTCCTATTTTTGAAAACGATCATTCAACCGGAAACGGATGTTTACCTACATCGATTTTTGAATTTTTCGAATTACACTGAAACAGTGCGAATTAGAGAAAAATGGCCAAGTTGAAAATTGTAGGTAATATTATTATCTATAATTTATGTTCTATTCATTTTTTTCGAAAAAACAAATTTAATTTTTTTTTTTTTACCAAGTATTTGTTTTTAAGTACATTTCAAATGGTTCATAACAGAGAAGAAATATCTGCCATGAGTGTCATAGGACTTTCTTATACGTATCACAGAGACTGTACGTGTTTGCCATAGGTACCATGGGTCTTTCTTATACGTAATATTGAGAATAAACACTGTACACTCTATTTCATTTAGTTTGCAGTGATTGCCGGGTGCCTTGACCGTATAAGTCGTGATCTGTACCGTCAAATCACCCGACAACCAGTATACATTATTCTAAATAATTATTTAAAAAAAATCTTTCTGGCTAAATCATAAGTGTTGGAAAAAAATGTATGGGGAATTAATTATAGACAATAACATACTCGACATTTTTTATCTAAAAACATTTTTGTCTTATTTCAAAAAATTAAAAAAATTACAAGAGTAACCATCCGTTTCCGGTTTAGTGATCATTTTAAAAATAAGGTGGTTGTCTTCCCAGATGAAAGATTATTATAAATATAAAATTACATCCTTCCATCATCAGTCGTTTAGGAGTTATGGTATTTTTTACTTTCTTATACCAATGTATATGAAATATACATATAGTATAAGTAAGTATAGTAAACGCGATTTTTTTCGAAATCCGGTTTTTGATGAAATTATCAATTTTGACCTTCCCTGAATCCATTCTGACTATTTTCGCCATGATGTCTGTGTGTCTGTCTGTCTGTCGGTCGGTCTGTCGGTCGGTCTGTCTGTCTGTAGACGCTGTAACTCAAATACGACAAATCGTAGAAAGGTGGAATTTTATACTTAAGATTGATTTTTGCCTGCGAAGAAAACCTCCTATTTTTGAAAACGATCATTCAACCGGAAACGGATGTTTACCTACATCGATTTTTGAATTTTTCGAATTACACTGAAACAGTGCGAATTAGAGAAAAATGGCCAAGTTGAAAATTGTAGGTAATATTATTATCTATAATTTATGTTCTATTCATTTTTTTCGAAAAAACAAATTTAATTTTTTTTTTTTTACCAAGTATTTGTTTTTAAGTACATTTCAAATGGTTCATAACAGAGAAGAAATATCTGCCATGAGTGTCATAGGACTTTCTTATACGTATCACAGAGACTGTACGTGTTTGCCATAGGTACCATGGGTCTTTCTTATACGTAATATTGAGAATAAACACTGTACACTCTATTTCATTTAGTTTGCAGTGATTGCCGGGTGCCTTGACCGTATAAGTCGTGATCTGTACCGTCAAATCACCCGACAACCAGTATACATTATTCTAAATAATTATTTAAAAAAAATCTTTCTGGCTAAATCATAAGTGTTGGAAAAAAATGTATGGGGAATTAATTATAGACAATAACATACTCGACATTTTTTATCTAAAACATTTTTGTCTTATTTCAAAAAATTAAAAAAATTACAAGAGTAACCATCCGTTTCCGGTTTAGTGATCATTTTAAAAATAAGGTGGTTGTCTTCCCAGATGAAAGATTATTATAAATATAAAATTACATCCTTCCATCATCAGTCGTTTAGGAGTTATGGTATTTTTTACTTTCTTATACCAATGTATATGAAATATACATATAGTATAAGTAAGTATAGTAAACGCGATTTTTTTCGAAATCCGGTTTTTGATGAAATTATCAATTTTGACCTTCCCTGAATCCATTCTGACTATTTTCGCCATGATGTCTGTGTGTCTGTCTGTCTGTCGGTCGGTCTGTCGGTCGGTCTGTCTGTCGGTCTGTCTGTAGACGCTGTAACTCAAATACGACAAATCGTAGAAAGGTGGAATTTTATACTTAAGATTGATTTTTGCCTGCGAAGAAAACCTCCTATTTTTGAAAACGATCATTCAACCGGAAACGGATGTTTACCTACATCGATTTTTGAATTTTTCGAATTACACTGAAACAGTGCGAATTAGAGAAAAATGGCCAAGTTGAAAATTGTAGGTAATATTATTATCTATAATTTATGTTCTATTCATTTTTTTCGAAAAAACAAATTTAATTTTTTTTTTTTTACCAAGTATTTGTTTTTAAGTACATTTCAAATGGTTCATAACAGAGAAGAAATATCTGCCATGAGTGTCATAGGACTTTCTTATACGTATCACAGAGACTGTACGTGTTTGCCATAGGTACCATGGGTCTTTCTTATACGTAATATTGAGAATAAACACTGTACACTCTATTTCATTTAGTTTGCAGTGATTGCCGGGTGCCTTGACCGTATAAGTCGTGATCTGTACCGTCAAATCACCCGACAACCAGTATACATTATTCTAAATAATTATTTAAAAAAAATCTTTCTGGCTAAATCATAAGTGTTGGAAAAAAATGTATGGGGAATTAATTATAGACAATAACATACTCGACATTTTTTATCTAAAACATTTTTGTCTTATTTCAAAAAATTAAAAAAATTACAAGAGTAACCATCCGTTTCCGGTTTAGTGATCATTTTAAAAATAAGGTGGTTGTCTTCCCAGATGAAAGATTATTATAAATATAAAATTACATCCTTCCATCATCAGTCGTTTAGGAGTTATGGTATTTTTTACTTTCTTATACCAATGTATATGAAATATACATATAGTATAAGTAAGTATAGTAAACGCGATTTTTTTCGAAATCCGGTTTTTGATGAAATTATCAATTTTGACCTTCCCTGAATCCATTCTGACTATTTTCGCCATGATGTCTGTGTGTCTGTCTGTCTGTCGGTCGGTCTGTCGGTCGGTCTGTCTGTAGACGCTGTAACTCAAATACGACAAATCGTAGAAAGGTGGAATTTTATACTTAAGATTGATTTTTGCCTGCGAAGAAAACCTCCTATTTTTGAAAACGATCATTCAACCGGAAACGGATGTTTACCTACATCGATTTTTGAATTTTTCGAATTACACTGAAACAGTGCGAATTAGAGAAAAATGGCCAAGTTGAAAATTGTAGGTAATATTATTATCTATAATTTATGTTCTATTCATTTTTTTCGAAAAAACAAATTTAATTTTTTTTTTTTTACCAAGTATTTGTTTTTAAGTACATTTCAAATGGTTCATAACAGAGAAGAAATATCTGCCATGAGTGTCATAGGACTTTCTTATACGTATCACAGAGACTGTACGTGTTTGCCATAGGTACCATGGGTCTTTCTTATACGTAATATTGAGAATAAACACTGTACACTCTATTTCATTTAGTTTGCAGTGATTGCCGGGTGCCTTGACCGTATAAGTCGTGATCTGTACCGTCAAATCACCCGACAACCAGTATACATTATTCTAAATAATTATTTAAAAAAAATCTTTCTGGCTAAATCATAAGTGTTGGAAAAAATGTATGGGGAATTAATTATAGACAATAACATACTCGACATTTTTTATCTAAAACATTTTTGTCTTATTTCAAAAAATTAAAAAAATTACAAGAGTAACCATCCGTTTCCGGTTTAGTGATCATTTTAAAAATAAGGTGGTTGTCTTCCCAGATGAAAGATTATTATAAATATAAAATTACATCCTTCCATCATCAGTCGTTTAGGAGTTATGGTATTTTTTACTTTCTTATACCAATGTATATGAAATATACATATAGTATAAGTAAGTATAGTAAACGCGATTTTTTTCGAAATCCGGTTTTTGATGAAATTATCAATTTTGACCTTCCCTGAATCCATTCTGACTATTTTCGCCATGATGTCTGTGTGTCTGTCTGTCTGTCGGTCGGTCTGTCGGTCGGTCTGTCTGTCGGTCTGTCTGTAGACGCTGTAACTCAAATACGACAAATCGTAGAAAGGTGGAATTTTATACTTAAGATTGATTTTTGCCTGCGAAGAAAACCTCCTATTTTTGAAAACGATCATTCAACCGGAAACGGATGTTTACCTACATCGATTTTTGAATTTTTCGAATTACACTGAAACAGTGCGAATTAGAGAAAAATGGCCAAGTTGAAAATTGTAGGTAATATTATTATCTATAATTTATGTTCTATTCATTTTTTTCGAAAAAACAAATTTAATTTTTTTTTTTTTACCAAGTATTTGTTTTTAAGTACATTTCAAATGGTTCATAACAGAGAAGAAATATCTGCCATGAGTGTCATAGGACTTTCTTATACGTATCACAGAGACTGTACGTGTTTGCCATAGGTACCATGGGTCTTTCTTATACGTAATATTGAGAATAAACACTGTACACTCTATTTCATTTAGTTTGCAGTGATTGCCGGGTGCCTTGACCGTATAAGTCGTGATCTGTACCGTCAAATCACCCGACAACCAGTATACATTATTCTAAATAATTATTTAAAAAAAATCTTTCTGGCTAAATCATAAGTGTTGGAAAAAATGTATGGGGAATTAATTATAGACAATAACATACTCGACATTTTTTATCTAAAACATTTTTGTCTTATTTCAAAAAATTAAAAAAATTACAAGAGTAACCATCCGTTTCCGGTTTAGTGATCATTTTAAAAATAAGGTGGTTGTCTTCCCAGATGAAAGATTATTATAAATATAAAATTACATCCTTCCATCATCAGTCGTTTAGGAGTTATGGTATTTTTTACTTTCTTATACCAATGTATATGAAATATACATATAGTATAAGTAAGTATAGTAAACGCGATTTTTTTCGAAATCCGGTTTTTGATGAAATTATCAATTTTGACCTTCCCTGAATCCATTCTGACTATTTTCGCCATGATGTCTGTGTGTCTGTCTGTCTGTCGGTCGGTCTGTCGGTCGGTCTGTCTGTCGGTCTGTCTGTAGACGCTGTAACTCAAATACGACAAATCGTAGAAAGGTGGAATTTTATACTTAAGATTGATTTTTGCCTGCGAAGAAAACCTCCTATTTTTGAAAACGATCATTCAACCGGAAACGGATGTTTACCTACATCGATTTTTGAATTTTTCGAATTACACTGAAACAGTGCGAATTAGAGAAAAATGGCCAAGTTGAAAATTGTAGGTAATATTATTATCTATAATTTATGTTCTATTCATTTTTTTCGAAAAAACAAATTTAATTTTTTTTTTTTTACCAAGTATTTGTTTTTAAGTACATTTCAAATGGTTCATAACAGAGAAGAAATATCTGCCATGAGTGTCATAGGACTTTCTTATACGTATCACAGAGACTGTACGTGTTTGCCATAGGTACCATGGGTCTTTCTTATACGTAATATTGAGAATAAACACTGTACACTCTATTTCATTTAGTTTGCAGTGATTGCCGGGTGCCTTGACCGTATAAGTCGTGATCTGTACCGTCAAATCACCCGACAACCAGTATACATTATTCTAAATAATTATTTAAAAAAAATCTTTCTGGCTAAATCATAAGTGTTGGAAAAAAATGTATGGGGAATTAATTATAGACAATAACATACTCGACATTTTTTATCTAAAACATTTTTGTCTTATTTCAAAAAATTAAAAAAATTACAAGAGTAACCATCCGTTTCCGGTTTAGTGATCATTTTAAAAATAAGGTGGTTGTCTTCCCAGATGAAAGATTATTATAAATATAAAATTACATCCTTCCATCATCAGTCGTTTAGGAGTTATGGTATTTTTTACTTTCTTATACCAATGTATATGAAATATACATATAGTATAAGTAAGTATAGTAAACGCGATTTTTTTCGAAATCCGGTTTTTGATGAAATTATCAATTTTGACCTTCCCTGAATCCATTCTGACTATTTTCGCCATGATGTCTGTGTGTCTGTCTGTCTGTCGGTCGGTCGGTCTGTCTGTCGGTCTGTCTGTAGACGCTGTAACTCAAATACGACAAATCGTAGAAAGGTGGAATTTTATACTTAAGATTGATTTTTGCCTGCGAAGAAAACCTCCTATTTTTGAAAACGATCATTCAACCGGAAACGGATGTTTACCTACATCGATTTTTGAATTTTTCGAATTACACTGAAACAGTGCGAATTAGAGAAAAATGGCCAAGTTGAAAATTGTAGGTAATATTATTATCTATAATTTATGTTCTATTCATTTTTTTCGAAAAAACAAATTTAATTTTTTTTTTTTTACCAAGTATTTGTTTTTAAGTACATTTCAAATGGTTCATAACAGAGAAGAAATATCTGCCATGAGTGTCATAGGACTTTCTTATACGTATCACAGAGACTGTACGTGTTTGCCATAGGTACCATGGGTCTTTCTTATACGTAATATTGAGAATAAACACTGTACACTCTATTTCATTTAGTTTGCAGTGATTGCCGGGTGCCTTGACCGTATAAGTCGTGATCTGTACCGTCAAATCACCCGACAACCAGTATACATTATTCTAAATAATTATTTAAAAAAAATCTTTCTGGCTAAATCATAAGTGTTGGAAAAAAATGTATGGGGAATTAATTATAGACAATAACATACTCGACATTTTTTATCTAAAACATTTTTGTCTTATTTCAAAAAATTAAAAAAATTACAAGAGTAACCATCCGTTTCCGGTTTAGTGATCATTTTAAAAATAAGGTGGTTGTCTTCCCAGATGAAAGATTATTATAAATATAAAATTACATCCTTCCATCATCAGTCGTTTAGGAGTTATGGTATTTTTTACTTTCTTATACCAATGTATATGAAATATACATATAGTATAAGTAAGTATAGTAAACGCGATTTTTTTCGAAATCCGGTTTTTGATGAAATTATCAATTTTGACCTTCCCTGAATCCATTCTGACTATTTTCGCCATGATGTCTGTGTGTCTGTCTGTCTGTCGGTCGGTCTGTCGGTCGGTCTGTCTGTCGGTCTGTCTGTAGACGCTGTAACTCAAATACGACAAATCGTAGAAAGGTGGAATTTTATACTTAAGATTGATTTTTGCCTGCGAAGAAAACCTCCTATTTTTGAAAACGATCATTCAACCGGAAACGGATGTTTACCTACATCGATTTTTGAATTTTTCGAATTACACTGAAACAGTGCGAATTAGAGAAAAATGGCCAAGTTGAAAATTGTAGGTAATATTATTATCTATAATTTATGTTCTATTCATTTTTTTCGAAAAAACAAATTTAATTTTTTTTTTTTTACCAAGTATTTGTTTTTAAGTACATTTCAAATGGTTCATAACAGAGAAGAAATATCTGCCATGAGTGTCATAGGACTTTCTTATACGTATCACAGAGACTGTACGTGTTTGCCATAGGTACCATGGGTCTTTCTTATACGTAATATTGAGAATAAACACTGTACACTCTATTTCATTTAGTTTGCAGTGATTGCCGGGTGCCTTGACCGTATAAGTCGTGATCTGTACCGTCAAATCACCCGACAACCAGTATACATTATTCTAAATAATTATTTAAAAAAAATCTTTCTGGCTAAATCATAAGTGTTGGAAAAAAATGTATGGGGAATTAATTATAGACAATAACATACTCGACATTTTTTATCTAAAACATTTTTGTCTTATTTCAAAAAATTAAAAAAATTACAAGAGTAACCATCCGTTTCCGGTTTAGTGATCATTTTAAAAATAAGGTGGTTGTCTTCCCAGATGAAAGATTATTATAAATATAAAATTACATCCTTCCATCATCAGTCGTTTAGGAGTTATGGTATTTTTTACTTTCTTATACCAATGTATATGAAATATACATATAGTATAAGTAAGTATAGTAAACGCGATTTTTTTCGAAATCCGGTTTTTGATGAAATTATCAATTTTGACCTTCCCTGAATCCATTCTGACTATTTTCGCCATGATGTCTGTGTGTCTGTCTGTCTGTCGGTCGGTCTGTCGGTCGGTCTGTCTGTCGGTCTGTCTGTAGACGCTGTAACTCAAATACGACAAATCGTAGAAAGGTGGAATTTTATACTTAAGATTGATTTTTGCCTGCGAAGAAAACCTCCTATTTTTGAAAACGATCATTCAACCGGAAACGGATGTTTACCTACATCGATTTTTGAATTTTTCGAATTACACTGAAACAGTGCGAATTAGAGAAAAATGGCCAAGTTGAAAATTGTAGGTAATATTATTATCTATAATTTATGTTCTATTCATTTTTTTCGAAAAAACAAATTTAATTTTTTTTTTTTTACCAAGTATTTGTTTTTAAGTACATTTCAAATGGTTCATAACAGAGAAGAAATATCTGCCATGAGTGTCATAGGACTTTCTTATACGTATCACAGAGACTGTACGTGTTTGCCATAGGTACCATGGGTCTTTCTTATACGTAATATTGAGAATAAACACTGTACACTCTATTTCATTTAGTTTGCAGTGATTGCCGGGTGCCTTGACCGTATAAGTCGTGATCTGTACCGTCAAATCACCCGACAACCAGTATACATTATTCTAAATAATTATTTAAAAAAAATCTTTCTGGCTAAATCATAAGTGTTGGAAAAAAATGTATGGGGAATTAATTATAGACAATAACATACTCGACATTTTTTATCTAAAACATTTTTGTCTTATTTCAAAAAATTAAAAAAATTACAAGAGTAACCATCCGTTTCCGGTTTAGTGATCATTTTAAAAATAAGGTGGTTGTCTTCCCAGATGAAAGATTATTATAAATATAAAATTACATCCTTCCATCATCAGTCGTTTAGGAGTTATGGTATTTTTTACTTTCTTATACCAATGTATATGAAATATACATATAGTATAAGTAAGTATAGTAAACGCGATTTTTTTCGAAATCCGGTTTTTGATGAAATTATCAATTTTGACCTTCCCTGAATCCATTCTGACTATTTTCGCCATGATGTCTGTGTGTCTGTCTGTCTGTCGGTCGGTCTGTCGGTCGGTCTGTCTGTCGGTCTGTCTGTAGACGCTGTAACTCAAATACGACAAATCGTAGAAAGGTGGAATTTTATACTTAAGATTGATTTTTGCCTGCGAAGAAAACCTCCTATTTTTGAAAACGATCATTCAACCGGAAACGGATGTTTACCTACATCGATTTTTGAATTTTTCGAATTACACTGAAACAGTGCGAATTAGAGAAAAATGGCCAAGTTGAAAATTGTAGGTAATATTATTATCTATAATTTATGTTCTATTCATTTTTTTCGAAAAAACAAATTTAATTTTTTTTTTTTTACCAAGTATTTGTTTTTAAGTACATTTCAAATGGTTCATAACAGAGAAGAAATATCTGCCATGAGTGTCATAGGACTTTCTTATACGTATCACAGAGACTGTACGTGTTTGCCATAGGTACCATGGGTCTTTCTTATACGTAATATTGAGAATAAACACTGTACACTCTATTTCATTTAGTTTGCAGTGATTGCCGGGTGCCTTGACCGTATAAGTCGTGATCTGTACCGTCAAATCACCCGACAACCAGTATACATTATTCTAAATAATTATTTAAAAAAAATCTTTCTGGCTAAATCATAAGTGTTGGAAAAAAATGTATGGGGAATTAATTATAGACAATAACATACTCGACATTTTTTATCTAAAACATTTTTGTCTTATTTCAAAAAATTAAAAAAATTACAAGAGTAACCATCCGTTTCCGGTTTAGTGATCATTTTAAAAATAAGGTGGTTGTCTTCCCAGATGAAAGATTATTATAAATATAAAATTACATCCTTCCATCATCAGTCGTTTAGGAGTTATGGTATTTTTTACTTTCTTATACCAATGTATATGAAATATACATATAGTATAAGTAAGTATAGTAAACGCGATTTTTTTCGAAATCCGGTTTTTGATGAAATTATCAATTTTGACCTTCCCTGAATCCATTCTGACTATTTTCGCCATGATGTCTGTGTGTCTGTCTGTCTGTCGGTCGGTCTGTCGGTCGGTCTGTCTGTCGGTCTGTCTGTAGACGCTGTAACTCAAATACGACAAATCGTAGAAAGGTGGAATTTTATACTTAAGATTGATTTTTGCCTGCGAAGAAAACCTCCTATTTTTGAAAACGATCATTCAACCGGAAACGGATGTTTACCTACATCGATTTTTGAATTTTTCGAATTACACTGAAACAGTGCGAATTAGAGAAAAATGGCCAAGTTGAAAATTGTAGGTAATATTATTATCTATAATTTATGTTCTATTCATTTTTTTCGAAAAAACAAATTTAATTTTTTTTTTTTTACCAAGTATTTGTTTTTAAGTACATTTCAAATGGTTCATAACAGAGAAGAAATATCTGCCATGAGTGTCATAGGACTTTCTTATACGTATCACAGAGACTGTACGTGTTTGCCATAGGTACCATGGGTCTTTCTTATACGTAATATTGAGAATAAACACTGTACACTCTATTTCATTTAGTTTGCAGTGATTGCCGGGTGCCTTGACCGTATAAGTCGTGATCTGTACCGTCAAATCACCCGACAACCAGTATACATTATTCTAAATAATTATTTAAAAAAAATCTTTCTGGCTAAATCATAAGTGTTGGAAAAAAATGTATGGGGAATTAATTATAGACAATAACATACTCGACATTTTTTATCTAAAACATTTTTGTCTTATTTCAAAAAATTAAAAAAATTACAAGAGTAACCATCCGTTTCCGGTTTAGTGATCATTTTAAAAATAAGGTGGTTGTCTTCCCAGATGAAAGATTATTATAAATATAAAATTACATCCTTCCATCATCAGTCGTTTAGGAGTTATGGTATTTTTACTTTCTTATACCAATGTATATGAAATATACATATAGTATAAGTAAGTATAGTAAACGCGATTTTTTTCGAAATCCGGTTTTTGATGGAATTATCAATTTTGACCTTCCCTGAATCCATACTGACTATTTTCGCCATGATGTCTGTGTGTCTGTGTGTCTGTCTGTCGGTCTGTCGGTCTGTCTGTCTGTCTGTCGGTCTGTCTGTCTGTAGACGCTGTAACTCAAATACGACAAATCGTAGAAAGGTGGAATTTTATACTTAAGATTGATTTTTGCCTGGGAAGAAAACCTCCTATTTTTGAAAACGATCATTCAACCGGAAACGGATGTTTACCTACATCGATTTTTGAATTTTTCGAATTACACTGAAACAGTGCGAATTAGAGAAAAATGACAATGTTGAAAATTGTAGGTAATATTATTATCTATAATTTATGTTCTATTCATTTTTTCGAAAAAACAAATTTAATTTTTTTTTTTTTTTTTTACCAAGTATTCGATTTTAAGTACATTTCAAATGGTTCATAACAGAGAAGAAATATCTGCCATGAGTGTCATGGGACTTTCTTATACGTATTACAGAGACTGTACGTGTTTGCTATAGGTACCATGGGTCTTTCTTATACATAATATTGAGAATAAACACTGTACACTCTATTTTATTTAGTTTGCAGTGGTCGCCCGGTGACATGACGGTATGAGTCGTGATCCGTACGGTCAAATCACCAGACAACCAGTATAGATTATTTTAAATAATGATTTAAAAAAAATTATTTCTGGCTAAATCATAAGTGTTGGAAAAAAATGTATGGGGAATTAATTATAGATAATAACATACTCGACATTTTTTATCTAAAACATTTTTGTCTTATTTCAAAAAATTCAAAAAATTACAAGAGTAACCATCCGTTTCCGGTTTAGTGATCATTTTAAAAATACTCAAATACGACAAATCGTAGAAAGGTGGAATTTTATACTTAAGATTGATTTTTGCCTGGGAAGAAAACCTCCTATTTTTGAAAACGATCATTCAACCGGAAACGGATGTTTACCTACATCGATTTTTGAATTTTTCGAATTACACTGAAACAGTGCGAATTAGAGAAAAATGGCCAAGTTGAAAATTGTAGGTAATATTATTATCTATAATTTTATCACGTACACTGTTTACTGTCATTATTATGTATAAGAAAGTCCTGTGGCACACGGCAGATTATTTGTTGTTATTTTCTTTCATAAAATATTCATAACGTATATTATGTTATTCACTATTTAATAATTGATTTTTTTGTGTGATTTTTATTGATACACAAAAAGACCATTCATGTTTTTTTTCTTTTCAGGAAATATTACATTTTTTCATTTTAATTTTTATTGGTGGTCTTTAGCTCCCTCACGAAAAATTTCCGGACACATGTTGACATGCCAGTCCAGAACCACATTGTATTATTTTTGCAATTCGACCAATTAGAAGTACAAACGTTATAATTCTTTTAAAAAGGTCAAAAAATGGCTTCAAAAGTCGGTTCATTAAATTACATCCCCTTCAATATTTAAACAAGTCAACGCCCTTGCAAAAGACGAGAGTTTTAAAACTTTTTTAAAGTTTAATAAAATTAATTAAGTATCTACAATTCTTTGAAACGAACAAGGGTATTAAACTTTATTTTCTTATAGAAATACACGCGCATTCTATATCGTTTCTTTACAGAAATTGTAATCATAATGAAAAATACCTACATTTTCAAATAATATAACTTCTTATGTTAGATATCAATTTGTTTGAATTAATTTACACAATTAAACAAGTGAATGTAATTTAAATAATTCATTGTATCCTTTGAAACGGTAAACTAATTAAATAATTACAAGTAGATATAATACTACTTACGTAATTAAATATAAGAGCTCGCTTAAAGTATTAAATTAATCAAAGTGTTAAATTACACTGTCTTCAGAATTATACATAAGTGCATGTTTTCTGTTCTTATTTTCATAAAATTATCTGCTATGGAGGTTATAAGTAGTGTCCGACCGAACATTCGGCTGAATAATCGGCTTCGGCCAAATTTTGGCCGAAGGTTTGGCCGAAGCCGAAGGTTGAACTATATAGTATAATATTGTATAGTAAAGTCTTTTTATATGCGGTAGGTACGTTCCACAGAAAACCGTATATAAAAAAATTACACAAGAAAGATATAGCGCACATTATAAAGTTAGAAGAGATATAGATACATAAATACACTAAAATACAAAATTAACGGATCAATAAATTTTTCAAATATTTTTAGGTGTTTTTAAATAGCTGGATCTCCGCAAAAAATGGTCGTAGAAGAGTTTTAAAAAACTATTTTAAAGCTTGAACGTTCTAGTTTTTGAATCATTTATTGAAAATTTTATTATCCTTCAGGATAACCTCCTTTTTTAAGATGAAACGCCAAAAAATATTTTATTATTTTTTAATTTTATTAATTTTGAAAGGCTCTACAGGACATGCAAATTTTTATTTAGTCAAATCAAATAAAGGACTGTTGTAAATTAGACTTTTTTCTTTTTAATTAATATGAAAGATATTGGCAAGGACAAAATATTTTTACGATTTTTTAAATTTTTAATGACAAAACGTTTACATATTTGAATTCCTTTAACTGACAGCTTTTATTTTATAGGTACCCCACTTGAATTTGGATAAAATATCGTACCGCATAAAAAGATACGCTTAAAAAGAGACTCGACTATATACTCGTATTCTTATATATGTAGATATTTATATTTTTAAGAAGTGAAGAGTAAAAAACAGATCATTTATTATTCATTAAAAAACAATTTGTGAAAAAAAAATTATAATTAAAGACGAAAAAAAAACCTTCGGCTTCGGCTTCGGTCGAAGGTTACAAGAAAAGCCGATGTTCGGCTTCGGCTTCGGCCAAAAACTGACCTTCGGTCGGACACTAGTTATAAGATTTTCATGGGTACACCTAATTCTGTTTTTACACGGTAGATAAGTTCCAAAAAAAAACCGTATAAAAAAGACATGAAGTACATAGAAAAAAGGGGATTAGTTCCATATGCTTCAACCCTGTAAAAAATAGGTAAAATGAAATGATTCATACAAGTATTTTCATAAAAATAAAAGGCAATTCTTAAAGTAAAAGTAACATAATTATAAAATTATAGCAAGTTTAGGAACTGAAAACTCGTACAAGACTTCAGTATATACTTAAGCTGCTATGAAAATAAATTAGAAAGGGGAATTCCCTAACTACATATTTTATAAATAACAGATAAAAAAATTCCTAGAAGATTACCGTTAGTAAAAATATTTTTCTTGAAAATTTAAATCAAATTGCAAATCGTGCTAAATCGAATGAAATCGTGTAAAAACGGAATCAATTTTTTTTAGATGGTTTTAAATCAAATCCGTGTAAAAAAAGACCGTGTAAAAACAGAATTGGGTGTACTTTTAAATAGGTACAAATAAATAATTTAATTTTACATGAAATATATCTTCTAAAAAACAAATTGTATCGCTACTTCACAAGATAAAATAATGTTTATATAAAAACAATTACCAATTAGTTATTGTAATTAAAACATCTACCAAATGATCGCACAGAGCTTCCTGGAACGAAATTCATCGAAAGGAATTATTTATAGAATAGCTTTAATAAATATTGATACAGTAAGTACTCTAATTCCTATACTGCTTCAAATAAAATTAAATTGTTTAATGAAAATATATTTACATATTAATCGCTTTTCTTTATATGTATTTACTTTGTATGTATACCATTTAAAAATAAATTATTATTGAGTTATCTTTTACTAGGAAACTTATAATGACCTTTAAGGGGTTACATACAGTTAGAATTTTCAAAAAATTTAATTTTTTTATTACATTTTCGTAATGTACATATATTTAAGTACACACACAGAAAATTTCAAGTCAATCCGGCGATTATATTCGAAGTTACACGCATATTTGTAAAGACGTCTCAGAGCGTTTGAAAGTATGAGGCCGGAGTTAAGGGGTTATATACAGTTAGAATCTTAAAAAAAATATTTTTTTTTATTTTATTTTCGTAATGTACATATATTTAAATACACACACACAGAAAATTTCAAGTCAATCCGGCGATTATTTTCGAAGTTACACGCATATTTGTAAATACGTCTTAGAGCGTTTGAATGTAGGAGGTCGGAGCGGCCACGATTTTTCTCAAATCTGTGTTTTTAAAATCGATGACCACTATTCCTCGGAAACGGCTGAACCGATCAATCTCAAATTTTAACACAAGTTTCTTAAAAATGTTTTTTAGTAATTAATCGAAGGTTTTATCTCACCGATAAATATTTATTTTTTTAGAAACAACTTAAGGTCAAAATTTTGTCGAAAATGTAAATTATTTTTTTGCTAAAAATGTTTCGCGGACCCCCGTAAAAGTTTGGCGGCCCCCCGGGGGTCCGCGGATCCTAGTTTAAGAACCGCTGTCTTAAACTATTCTCCTAATGACCTTAAAAAGATTTTTTTTAAATATAAATGTATTGTTGTTTTTAAAGTTTCATCGAAATATCTGTTATATTTCTATGGTGTCAATATCCTTAAAATAAAAAATTTAATGCTCTACAAAAAAAATATATAAAATTTTCACGTGGGGAAAATATACGAGGTATTGTCGCTCCGATAAGTGGACAATTGGATCTACTGTATCATTTTTATCATAATTTTTTTTGCAACTATTGAGGTTAAAGATAAAAAATTTGTCAAGACATACACCAGTGTATGCCATAAGGGTTCCGAAGTATATACTACGTGGACTGTTTAGAGCCATTTACAGGTGCATATTTGAGTTAAAAATAAATATAGAAATAGGATCATATTCTATTAATTCAGATCTACATTTTGACACCCCACAGGCCTAGATATGAAAATAAAAAAAATTCCATGACGCCCCTTCCTATTTTTTTAAAATTTGAAATGATATTGTTGATTTTAGTATTTGTCGTTACTAGTTTTATAAAAACCCCATTACCAAATTTTTTTTCAGATTTTTTGAGTCAGTAGTTACCGAGCTAGAGAGGGGGTGGACAAATTTTTGTTTCCTTGAAGCCCCCTGCAGGCGCCATTTTTAATTTAGAAAAAAAAATAAAAAATAGTGTCATATTCTACTCACTGAGGTCTACATTTCGACACTCCACATGCCCAGATAAAAAAATAAAAATAAAAAAATGTATGACACCCCTCCCTTTTTTTTCCAAAATTTGAAATGATATTGGTGACTTTAGTATTTGTCGTTGGTAGTCTCACCAAAGGCTCATTACTCAATTTTTTTCAGATTTTTCGAGCCAGTAGTTACCGAGTTAGAGGGGGGTGGGGGGACAATTTTTTTTTGCTTGGAGCCCCCTGTAGGCGCCATTTTTGATTTATAAAAAAAATAAAAAATAGTGTCATATTCTACTCACTGAGGTCTACATTTCGACACTCCACATGCCTAGATAAAAAAATAAAAATAAAAAAAATTATGACACCCCTCCCCTTTTCTCCAAAATTTGAAATGATATTGGTGACTTTAGTATTTGTCGTTGGTAGTCTCATCAAAGGCTCATTACTCAATTTTTTTCAGATTTTTCGAGCCAGTAGTTACCGAGTTAGAGGGGGGTGGGGGGACAAATTTTTTTTTTGCTTGGAGGCCCCTGTAGGCGCCATTTTTGATTTATAAAAAAATAAGAATAAGGGTCAAATTACACTAGCTTGGTTACACATTTTGATGTGCCACTTGCCTTGGTATAAAAAATTTTTTTTTGCCTGTCTTTAGCTTCTTAGCACCCCCCCTAAAAAAATATTTTTCCTAAATATTTGTACATATTTTACTAGAGGGTGTCATTTTATATATTCTGTAAAAATTTCAAGGTTCTAGCTTATATAGTTTACGAGCTATTTAGATTAGATTAGATTAGGTTGTGATTGATGATGAGGGTTAGATGCCTCTAACACTGCAGCCTTTGGCTTATTGTGTTCTTCTTACGAGCTATTGAGCTTAGATTGAATAGGATGGACGGACGGACGGACGACAAAGTGATATTAATAGGGTTTCTTCGGAACCCTAAAAATCGAAAAAATGTCGATTTTTGGTGAAAAATTGATTCAAAAATTTCAAAAATCGCGATCTAACTTTGAAAACAGATTAGCACCATTGAATTCAAAGTATATGAATTAGGTTTTTCTCTGGGTGCTCTTATTGAGAAAAAAGATTCGAGCACTGTGTAATTTATTTGTAACATATAAGATATAAGTTACAAGACAGGACAGATTTCATAAATTTTACTGACATGAAAATGAACACTTTTAATAAAAAATTAAACTTTCAAAAAAAATCATTCATCACATTACTTTCTTATTCGCCGTGTTTAAAAGTTGGAATAAGAATTAAACACCAGACATTTCTTTAAAATTTAAGTCTTTTATATTATAATTATTTTATCTTTGGAACTTCAGATAAAAACAGTTGAACAATCTGAGTGAAATACATTAATAATTATTAATTTTGTGAATACTTACGCGCTTATACAAAAGTAAAAGTTTTTGATGATTAAAAATTTTTCAAGTTTAAATTTAATTTTAAAATAATGAACACTTCAATTTTTGTTCAAGTATATTTGAAAATGTAATCATCAATATTCAGCATGAAAACTATAATTATTACTATAATATTACTATAATTATTAATTTTTTTACAAATGGTGTTAACGTTATCTTTTTATAAGGGCTGTACAAGAGACGAAACGAAAATTAGGTATGTCTCGTCACATTTTCAAATTTGATTACTGACAGTCTTTTTTCTTGAAAATTAAAGTTCCGTTTTGGTATCGCCCCATACACATGACCTATGCCAGAGTTTCCCAACCTTTTTCCCAAATACTAAATTATTGTCTTTAAAAACCCCCTTACATTTTTATATATTATTTAATATTAAATAAATATACTACAATCTTGTCGAAAAAGTACAAGTAATGGAATAGTATAGACCCTTTTAAAACTTCCATAGACCCCCAAGGGGTCCACCTAGACCCCGTTGGGAATCCCTGGCGTACACCCTACATCGACGAGTCGTATTATACTAATAATTGCCTGATCTAATAATTAATTTTCGTCGGTTCATTGTTGTACAGGTTATGCAGTACTATGTACATACTATACACGAAGTTTACTAGCGCTGCTAGCGAGCAATAGAGAAGAACTGAACGGATTGAACTCTCTTTTTATTATTGTTTTATACCGCGAATTTTTTAATAAACAAATTTAATTTAATTTAGCTGTGTGCATATAATATAAATAGCATAGCATGAAAGGTACAATAAAATTATTAAAGTGAAACTTTTATTACATCGTCTCAAACTTTTTGGTCTGTGTGTTGCATGTCGCGTAACGTTTGGACTGCGCATGCGTGGAACAAGCAGCCATTCATTGTATGACAGTTTATGTACTGTGTGCTATTATACATATTTAGTAAGTTTGTATTGTAATTTGTCAGTGTTTAATGTAAATGTTGTTATTTATTTGCTTTTGGTAAACAACGACACAGCTAGTGAGTCCAAAAAACTGATCAACGAGAAAGAATAGTGCAAAAATGAATGACGATGAATTAATTTTACGCACAGATTTTACGCCGTAAAAAACAGAACGCCGACAGAGCACGTGCTTATAGAAAAAGGAAAAAAGATCTTGGTTTTTATATAGAATTTATTAGTATTATTAGAACTTTTTGCTGGTGCATGTTGTTGTTTATGGATTTATTTCAATTTTGAGTGTTTGAATTTATTATTCCGAAAATTTTTAGTTAAATGTCTATAATGTGAAAAAAAAGTTTCACTTTTACCGGTTTCATAAAACCACACAATCCTTTTTATTTTGGGTATTTTTTTCTCTTTAATTATGACGTATAATAATAAAATAATTAGTTAATTTACATTAACAGCATAACCTCAAACTATAACACCAATGATCTTATTATACAATGGTGCTCATGCACCACGAAGTACTCGTATCGACATTATATACCTAATATATTATAATATATTATAACTCCACCCCTTTGCATATAGCCTATAGTATACCAGGGGTGCCGCGGTAATAATCAAGAAAAGTCAGCTAAAATTGTGAAAATATTAAAAAACGGCATTAAGATGCTAAAAGCTAAATTTAAGTTGTCTTCCCTCACCACTGTCGAAAAATTTTATTTTTTGTTTCACATTCAGACGTGTTTTATAAAAAAAGCATAAGGTGCAGTTGATAAGTAAAGTTGTAATTACTTTTTGAGTGAAGTTTTAAGGTGGAAAATTTGGTCTGTACAACAGTAACTGTAAGCCTGATCAAGTAAGTACAGTAATGTCTCTTTTTACGCGGTAGGTACTTTCCACAGAAAACCGCATATAAAAAAATCGTTCAAAAAAACATTGCTTACATTGTAAAATCGGGGATACGTTCCATAATTTTCTAAAACCGTGTAAGAATGCCTAAAAAAACATAAACAAAATTAGGAAATCTGAAAAAAGTTTATATAAAACTTAAAACTAAAAAAAAGGGTTGTTTTTTAATTTTATTTATTTTCTTTTATTGAAAAGTAAACAAATAATGAAAATAAAATACAACTAAAACATCTATGTTATTATTACTTTTGTGACACGAGACAACTGCAAATTTAACAATTGGATTTAAAAGTTTACTACAATTGATTTTAAATACTACAATTGTATTTAAAATTTTAGTAAGTTCGGTGAGTGTAGATTATTTTCTTGTGATATTGGCATATTCCCAATTTTTCAAATTTGTCTCATTGTCACTTTCGGAGATATTTTTTACGATTTTTTTAAATTTGTTAAACGAAGGTTTTAATAATAACAAAACGTTTACAGTTTACATAATCGAATTCCTTGAATTGTCAGCTTTCATCATTCCATATCTCAGGATCGAAACGGAGAATCTCCGAATTTGCATAGAAAAAGTCCGCGTTAAAAGAGACCCAACTTCACTTATATTTAGGTACCTAACCAAACTTTCTATAAATATAAAAGAAATAATGAAAAATTCATCAAAACAGTTTCATTCGTCGCATTAAAGTTGCACTGGTTTTTCTTATTTTCCTAACTATTTAAACCGCTTTAAAGAAAGCTGTGCAGCGAATTTTTTTAGCCCGGCAAGGGTGCCGCGGCGAAAAAAGTTTGAGAATCGCTGGTGTAGTTAACCATGTTGACCTTTCTATTTTCAGATAAAAATGACCCTATTAAAAATGACAGTTAATCACCAAAATGTTATTTTTGGCCACGTCGTGCACTGTGATCGATTTCTTTTCCCCCACTACCTACTTTGTACCCAGCGAATACTAATATTTGACTGGAGCGAAACGGGCTCGACAGTCTGGATCGTAATTTTACTTACAATGTTACAAAGTTTCGCATCGTCGAAATGAAACATTAATTAATCGAACAATTAACTAATGCTGCATATTTTTTTCCAGCAGTTGAATATAATTGCAAAAAATAAAACATCTGTCTGGAAATAGAAGACTTAGATGACGAATGTAAAATTTATAGTTTAGCTGAAAACTACATACAACATTTACGGTATATGTATGAATGCTTGTGTAAAATTTTTAGAAACAATAAATTAATTAATTATATACATTTAAATTAATAATGTTCAACTTCTGTTTTTAAGTTCTACATTTACTATACATATTATATTTTTATTCGAAGTCGTAATAATTATTATACAGAAACTAATAGGGGTGGGGGATATTGAATTTTTATAAAAAATACTATACAGTTACAGTATGTTTCATAATGAACATCCGAAATACTCGTATAATATCAAATTTTGGATTTAATTAACAATAGGTATATTTTATGGCATCTCTACCTATCAAGGTAAACGAGGGGGAAACACATTTTTTTTTTCTAAATTGCTGGATAAAATTAACACCTATATGGAAACATCGGTCAATTTGACCGACTCGCATTTTGGCGTTCATATATTGGCTAAACTGGTTGACTTTGGAATTTGACGCTCAGAGTACCTTCCCCCCACCCCGAAAATTATCCACTACTCACACTAATTATTATTTTCGCCCAGCGCGTTGGCGGGTGCAGTTGTTTTTGTCATTTTACGGTCGGTCAGATATACCGCGTATTACCCTTACCGTTATTTTGCTCGGTCAAAAATGCCGTATGTTTCTCTTTGCGTTATGGTGACCTGTATTTGTATATAGATTGATTATAGTTTTATCCTGCTTTGTGTGTATTCTGATAGTATATGAACTGTATATAAACTGTACATAGTTTCTTATTGGTTTTACCGTGTGATTATATATTTTTCATACATAATGAACCGTCCTGGTAGTAGTAAAAGTTTGTCAACTAATGATTCCGACTTTGATTTCAAGCAATTTGTGATCAGTGTCAGAGAAGAGTCTGCCCTGACTGTGCTGAAGAATGTGTATACTGTAAAAAGCTGAACATTCAAAAAGTGTGTGTAAGCGAAGTTTTGGTTTCATAAGTATTTTTTTATTTGCTGAAAACATGTTAATTAATTAATAAAATTGTTATCAATAAACAGTTTTTTTTTATTTAAATGTTCTAACATAATTTTTCTACAATTACATCAACTTATACAAACGAAATTTTGAAAAAAAAAATCAAAAAACACATAACGGTCAAATTGACCGTATGTTTCTCTTAATGTTATAAAAAACATGTTTCCATATAGGTGTTAATAAATTTTCAAAAATGAATTTATCGGTGTAATCAGATTTAAATACTTTAAACTCTTGAATTACTTACATAATCAAAAACTATATAGGGCAAATAGCACATAATTGATACAAATATTTTAAGTTTTTTTGGTATACCGCCGAAACCGCATAGAATTATAAATATTTTTTTAGTGTAGTAATACTCACCCTTTCCTTACAAATAATTCATCTCACTATTAAACCAACCTGTATCTTTTATAGATACTGTGATCCCCATGCTGGAAAAGTTATCTGGGACACCCGGTATATTTCAATCGAATAGAGCTTTTACAATTAGATTTCTATAGGTATTAGTATTGATTTAAAACAAGTACCTATACTATGTATTTAATTTACAAATATATTCTAGATTCATGGTTTGAGAGTTTCACATCTGCTACCTTTAATTAGTTTAAATACACAAAGTTTCATATAATTAATTTAACTAAACCTTTACACCAAATTAATCTACTTCTGCCCGTTATTTCTGTTATAACTTGTCAGAATATCAAAGGAAAAGTCAGTTCGTACTTGCTTACGGTTCAGGTGATCTATTTTCATTACTTAAAATGGTTCTCTCTGATTTCTATACAATCTCGCAATTTAGTTACAATTTTACATGTACATTTCGTTTTAACTATGGCTGTACATGAGACTAGACGAGAGGTTATGTGTTTCATCTCGGTCTTGAATTTAATAACCAACAGTCTCGTTTTGTGAACATTTAAACCATCCCATTTCGGTTTAAGTCTCAATAAAAATACGTCCGTCTACTACTTTTGCTTGTAGCAAGAAAATCACTGAAGCATAGATTTAATAGCTGCCATGGGCACCACGGACTTTCTTATACATTATAATGACTGATAGGGAATAAAAAAGGGCTGTAGAGAATATTATTATCTACATGTCATGTAACATTAATTGTATTCTATTTTTTATTAGTTTGCTAGACATATATTTTTAAATAAAATTAGAAACACTTCACTGCTCACTCTCAGTATTTCGTATAAGAAAGTCCATAGCACTATAAATTAGAGCTGGGCGCGTGAGTAATTTTTGCTCACGATCACGAACGTTCACGAGCAAACATTTTTTAGTCACGCCCGCTCACTCACGGTCTCAGAAATAAAAATCACGATCACGCACGCTCACGAATTTTTTTTTACTCACGCCCGATCACGCACGGCGGGTCACGGTCGTGACACGATTTAATAATATGAAATAAATAAAATTTTGAATTAATTTTTTTTTCGTGCAATATAATAGATGTATACTTTATATTTGTATTATTTCTTTTAAACTACATTTTTAGTGCACATAATAACAAAAAAATGGATAAAATATAATAGTATATATTAGTAACAATTAATACATTTGAAAATCTGGGGGATTATTAACGTGTCGACAGAGGGATTTTAAATTTATTTCAAGTTGGCAACGCTGACTATTGAATTTTACAGTGCTTCTTCTTTGAAATTCTTATTGTAGTCAATCGTAGTATTTCGTATTAACAATTAAATATGTGAAACGAGTCCAAACGTATCAAGTCTTGGCATTTTAGGACGCCGCGCCGACCGCGCTGGCCGCTTCGACCGCCAGACACGCAATACTGATGTGTGTATATTATTTTCAAGGTTAAAAAAACACACATCAGTATTGCGTGTCTGGCGGCCGAAGCGGCCAGCGCGGCGTCCTAAAATGCCAAGACTTCATTCTCAAAATATGCATAGTCACGACTCACGGACTCACGCACGACAAAAATTTACTCACGCATGATTGTTTTATTGTTACTCACGATCACGCACGCTCACGATCCAATATTTGAAAATCGTTCATGCTCACGCGGGTCACGGCCGTGACCCGAAGAATTCACGGCCCGCGCCCAGCTCTACTATAAATACCATAATAGCAGAAATTTTTCTGTTATGAAAATATTTATAATGTCGTTTCTGAACTACAGCGACAACAGACAGACCGACAGACACATAGATATCATGGTGAAATAGTCAAGGTCAAAATGGATATTTTAATCAAAATCCGAATAAATCAAATTATTTCTATAATTAATGTTTTTTTTAAAGAATTGATAAAGGGTCATTTGTCTTTAGACAAACATGTTATTTTATTAATATTAAATAAATCAAATTATTTTTAAAATATTCATTATTTTGTAGTTTCAATCTTACGTAAGATTTTTGTCCTCCCTCCCCCCTAATTCATTTGCCAGAAAAAGTAAGAAAAAATTACCCCCTTCCACCTCTTAATCGTGCTCACGTAATACTTGAACTCCCCCAATCTAATGAACAATTTGTTTTATTATAACAGACAGACTAATATAAAAACTGTGATTATATTCAATAGGTATGTCTGTATGGCAGTAGACACACAAAGAAAAGGTAAAATATCTTCAGTAGAGGTTCGGTCACGTTCATGTAAGAAAAGTTTTCGTTATTTGTGATGACAAATAAATGTGATTTCCGTTTTTTTTAAAAGATATCTTTATACAATTCTTTATTTGCTAAAAAAGTGTATACAACATATATTTTGCTTTGAAATTGTGATATAAAAAAGAGAATTTATTTATAAAAAAGTATACACGGTTCGGTTCAATAGACTGAATGTTAAGAATGAAACAATTTTAATTTAAATATACATATCAAGGATTTAGAAAAATCATCTGCCAAGAAAATCCACAGTGCTTCATCGAGCTAAATTCACAAAAGATAGTTAATTATTATTGAACAATTTAAATAAAAACCGAAAAGTGTTCAGATAAATTGCCTGGCATTGGTTAACCATTTAACTTTTATAAATACGTACATATTTGCTAAAAAAATATTACTTCGAAATTTTTCTTAAGACGCACCTGATAATTCTGTTGTTTATTTTAATTTTTTTTACAATTTCAAAATATATTGTAAATTGTGCGTATGTATAGGTATAATACTTATGTAGATAGGTACTTCCTTGTTTCTTTTTTCTAAAATAATGCAGAAAAAACCAGAGCTTCGAACCGGAACTGAACCGAAAACCGGAAAACCCGTTCTTTTTTGCCGGAACGAAAACCGGAACCGAACCGAAGTTTTAGTGTCCCCAATAAATATCAACCATAAAAATACCCTGTTGTCGCTTTGTATTTTGAGATAAATTGCAAATCTCTTGGAAACGGGGTTTTCTCCCTCCAACCCTATTTTTAAGGATGTTGCACCACTTTTCGCTAGTCCAAATTATTTTTTTCGAATTCTCCGCACCAAAATCTATAATAATCAACCATGACCTTGTCAAAATTCTTCCTTTACTGAGCAATACCGCGACAGAAGTCGTGTGGATAAACGCGCGCGCGCGGTTTTTCGTATAAATCAATTTTTTTGACAGAGTTCCCATCAGAGTTCCATTCTATAACTCACCAGTTTTGTAGAGAATTGATCAAGGAATACGCTGATATTTTTTTCAAAATTGTCAAAGCGTGTTCTCGCCTTAAAAACCACGTTTAAATAATATAATTGTTTATAACAAATAAATTAGATTGTTTATAACAATAAAATAAATACGTTATTAAAGTAACATTCAAGAGCCTCAAAATGTTTTTTTGTTGAAGTCTTCAGGATGAATAGAACCAGAGATATAAGCAGTTAAAGAAAATCATGTTTTCAATTTTTACCGTTTTTCTGAAATTTCAACCCCTTGTAACATCTAAACTAGGGGTGATAAAAATAAAATAAAAATTGTTTGACTTATAAATTGGGTCCAAAGAAGCTGTAAAAAAATTATAGCCAAATCAGAAAACATGAGGTCAAAAACTGTCCCGCTTGACGTGGAATGACCCTAATAACGGTTTTGTGTTAAAATTTACCAAAAGCGTAAAACTGGTTTTTCTTGAAAAACCGAAAGTAAATTATTTTTTTTTTTGTTTCTTCAAGTAATAAAATTTATTTTTCTACTGTTATTTATGTTGTGAATTGATTTAGATTCAAATAAAAAGGTTGATACAGGCTGTCCCAGGACTGTGTCAAAGTTCAATATTTCATTTAATATAAGAATTGGAAGAAAACTTTAAATGTAAAAGTTGTCAGGCTAGAGGAGCGGCATAATTTAAAAATAGTTACATTTATACAGAGTGTCCCATAATTGCGTTACAAACCAAAGTTATGTTTTTTTTAAATATAAACTATATATTTTTATTTGATAATCTAAAACCATTCATTTTTCTGAGTATTTTGATGTATCAAGCATGGGATTATACAGATGGGTTTAGAAATAATGACCAATTTTGTAAGAAAATAGGAACATTTTCAACACCTTGTAATTTTCTAATTACAACAAAAAAAATTGTTCTCTGTTAAAAGTAGTTTTGGTATATTCTCTATTATTGCGATATTACGTTAAACACTTACAAAATTGTATTATTTGTACAGGGTGTATCAAAACACTGAATCTAGTTTTTTTCAAAATTTTCAAATGGAACACCCTATATATTTTTACATTTTCGAATTGCCTGTTCAATTCTCAACACATTTTACAAACCATGTTCTATACCTAAATCCAGCCGTTAATAAGTAATTAATTTTATTTTAAAATCTTAAGATGTTTTATAAAAACAATACAACTTTATTATAATCGAAAAAACAGTTCGCTTAAAAATAATTTAACAAACTAATAGAACGTACAAACTTCAGCAACATAAAAATTTAATTATTTTATGGATTATAATAAAGTTGTATTAATTTAAAAAATCTTAAGATTTTAACATAAAATTAATACCTTATTAACGGCTGGATTTAGGTATAGAACATGGTTTGTAAAATGTGTTGAGAATTGAACAGGTAATTCGAAAATGTAAAAATATATAGGGTGTTCCATTTGAAAATTTTGAAAAAATGTTTTGATACACCCTGTACAAATAATACAATTTTGTAAGTGTTTAACGTAATATCCCAATAATAGAGAATATACCAAAACTACTTTCAACAGAGAACAATTTTTTTTTGTTGTAATTAGAAAATTACAAGGTGTTGAAAATGTTCCTATTTTCTTACAAAATTGGTCATTATTTCTAAACCCCTCTGTATAATCCCATACTTGATACATCAAAATACTCAGAAAAATGAATGGTTTTAGATTATCAAATAAAAATATATAGTTTGTATTTAAAAAAACATAACTTTGGTATGTAGTTATGGGACACTCTGTATAAATGTAACTATTTTTAAATTATGCCGCACCTCTAGCCTGACAACTTTTGCATTTAAAGTTTTCTTCCAATTCTTATATTAAATGAAATATTGAGCTTTGACACAGTCCTGGGACACCCTGTATATGAACGAACGCGCAGTATGTAAATAAAAATATTATAGTAGAGTAGTTGGAATAGTTGGTGGACCTCTTAAGAATTTTTTTCTAGAATAGGTTATTTTTCGATCTTTAAATTAGAAAAACTATTTCATAGGTGAGTTTGAATTACTTTTTTCGGCCATTCAATTACAAATTTAAATACGTCATATACCATTCACGGACTTTTATTTTCGCTAGCCGCGCCAGGTTAGCAAAACAGGATACCACGGCGCACACTTTGGAAACCACTACATTAGTATATCATTTATTCTTGAAATAAAAAGCATTTTATAATATTAATTGCCTTTTAGTAACAGAAAGCTTTACATCTTCCAATCAAGTTTAATTATTTTTTTCCTTTTTCAATTGTTATCACAAACTTATTACTTTCTTTTAATTAAAAATAAGGATAACTTGAACATAAAAAGTGGGTAGAAATATATTTATACCGGGTGTTCCAGATAACTTTTCCAGCATGGGGATCTCAGGATCTATAAGAGATACAGGTTTGGTTAAATGAGATGAATTATTTGTAAGAAAGGGGTGAGTATTACTAAACAAAAAAATATTCATAATTTAATGTGGTTTAGGTGGTATACCCAAATAACTGAAATTTTTTTTCTCAAAGTAGATAGGTACTTTTTGTAGGTAGTTTCTTAAAGCACTTTTATGTGTATAATTGATTAGTGTATTTAGAATTTTTATATCACTTTTAGTTTCCGAGTTACGAGCCCTAACTTTAGTTTTTCTTAAGATGATTATAGCATATTTGAACGTGTCTTTCACTCTTCTTTACAACGATGTGTCACTTGCCATACTTATCAAAAAAAAAATTATAATGTATTTTACTTTCTTATACCAATGTATATGAAATATACATATAGTATAAGTAAGTATTGTAATTTTTGAATTGTTTTCAAATATTCATTTGTTATTTTGATTATTATTATTGTGATGTTTGTTTACAATTTTTGTTTCTCATGGCTCACTTAAATGTTTGTAATAAAATACTTAATAAATATCACTGGCATTTAGTACATCGACTTATTTTCGATAGTAAGTATGGCAAGTGACAAATCGTTGTAAAGTAGAGTGAAAAACACGTTCAAATATGCTATAATCATCTTAAGAAAAACTAAACTCGGAAACTAAAAGTGATATAAAAATTCTAAATACACTAATCAATTATACACATAAAAGTGCTTTAAGAGACTACCTACAAAAAGTACCTATCTACTTTGACAAACAAGTTATATCCATTTTAAGAAATTCCGAATTTTCAGTTTTTTGGGTATACCGCCTAAACCACATAAAATTATGAATATTTTTTGGTGTAGTAATACTCACCCCTTTCTTACAAATAATTCATCTCATTTAACCAAACCTGTATCTCTTATAGATACTGAGATCCCCATGCTGGAAAAGTTATCTGGGACACCCGGTATAATAAAAATTTGAGATTGTTTTTCATTCATTAAGAAATAATCTGCCATGTGCCACAGGACTTTCTTATACGTAATAATGACAATGAACAGTGTACGTGATTTTTATTTTATTAAAAAATATTTCTGATGAACTAATAAAAGACAGAATAAAATGAATGGGATGTAAACTATAGCAATATTATTTGGTAAATACTGTATCGAACAAATTATGTTTAACGTAATTACTAACAATAAGATGGAAACAGATGTTTACTCTTGTCATTTTTTTAAATTTTGGATTTATTTTTGAAATAAAACAAAAATGTTTTAGATACAAAAATGTCGAGTATGTTATTATCTATAATTTATTCCCCGTACATTTTTTTTCAACTATTAATGATTTAGCGAGAAAGCATTTTTTAAATTAATTATTTAGAATTACCCGCACTGTTACTCTCAGTATTATTACGTATAAAAAAGTCCCATGAAACTCATGGCAGATATTCTCTGTTATGAGCCATTTTAAATGTACTTAAAAACGGATAATTGTTAAAAAAAATTTTTTTTCGAAAAAATGAATAGAACATAAATTATAGACAATAATGTTAGCTACAATTTTCAACTTGGATATTTTTCTCTAATTCGCACTGTTTCAATGTAATTCGAAAAATTCAAAAATCGATATAGGTAAACATCCGTTTCTGGTTGAATGACCGTTTTCAAAAATAGGAAGTTTTCTTCACAGGCAAAAATTAATCTTAAGTATAAAATTTAAACTTTCTACGATTTGTCGTATTTGAGTTACAGCGTCTACAGACAGACACACAGACATCATGGCGAAAATAGTCAGAATGGATTCAGGGAAGGTCAAAATTGATAATTCCATCAAAATCCGGATTTCGAAAAAAAGCGCGTTTACTAAACTTACCTACTTATATTATACTATATCATATTTTATTATACTATATCATGACACTCTTGTTTGCGACCCTCCAACATTTTCAAAATTATATAACAAACATAAATTTTACATTAATTTTTGAAAAATTTTTTTTGATTGTTTACAATTTTTGTCAACAAACACATTTTTTAAATATCAGGTCAGTCCATAAGTTCGTGCGTATTTTTTGGTAAATTTTTAAATAATAATACGCACGAACTTATGGACTGACCTGATACATAGGTAATATGTATTTTAACAAATATCAATCTTCCAGTACATAGGCAAAATGTAAAACTCTTTCTTGGTACTGACTGCTCATTCATTTTATTTTTGGATGATTTAAAACTGAAAATATACATATGTATTTAAAATTAAAAAAAATGTGTTTGTTGACAAAAATTGTAAACAATCAAAAATAAATAATGTATGTATTTGATGCTGTTTCGCAATATTATCTGTAATAAATCTAATGAGTGGCATAAAAATATGTATGTATACATTATAATATTCTGTATTTTAACTACTGACACACTGTCTTGTCACCAATATTAATTTTTTTAAACTAAAAAAGTGCTAAAAAATACATCAACATGTAACCAAAATTTATATTTCTAACCCAAATATCAACGTATTATCCAACTTCTTTTATATTCAATAGTAGCACTATATTCTTTTATTAATTAATTATAGTAATGTACCCTAGAACTGGACGCGTGAGTACATTTTCGCTCACGATCACGAACGCTCACGAGCAAAAATTTTTTAGTCACGCCCGCTCACTTACGGTCTCAGAAATAAAAATCACGATCACGCACGCTCACGAATTGTATTTTTTTACTCACGCCCGATCACGCAAGGCGGGCCACGGTCGTGTCACGATTTTAATATGAAATAAATAAAATTTTGCATTAATTTTTTAGTTAATTTTTTTTCGTGTAATATAGTATGTGTATACTTTATATATATTTGTATTATTTCTTTTAAACAACATTTTTAGTGCAAATAATAACAAAAAAATGGATAAAATATAATAGTATATAATAGTAACAATTAATACATTTAAAAATCTGGGGGATTATTAACATGTCGACAGAGTGATTTTAAATTTCTTTTAAGTTGGTAACGCTGACTATGTATTTTATAGTGCTTCTTCTTTGAAATTCTAATTGTAGTCAATTGTAGCATTTTGTATTAACAATTAAATATGTGAACCGAATCCAAACGTATCATTCTCAAAATATGCATAGTCACGGACTCACGCACGACAAAAATGTACTCACGCACGATTGTTTTAATGTTACTCACGATCACGCACGCTCACGATGCAATATTTCAAAATCGCTCACGTCAGGTCACGGCCGTGACACGAAGAATTCATGGCCCGCGCCCAGCTCTAATGTACCCTGTTCTCTTTTACTGAAATTAACTCGGTTTTTATCACATTTAAGATAATAATTTCATTAAGATAAAAATACGAATTAAAATTTTTAATTTATACATAAGTTGTTCAGGAAAATGCAGCAATCAAAGAAGCTGACCAATTACGCGTTGCTTCAACAAATTTGGAAATAAACATTAACAAACTTGCAAATTCTATGGAAAAACAAGTGTCTCATTAATTTTTTATAAATAAAGCTTTTGAATAGGAAAAAAGAGAGTAAAAATTGATTGCGGCTCCCGACTTATTGGGTTTTGAAAAATTTAGCCCTTTTACACTTTTGGGTTGCCCATAACTGTATAATACAATATGTATATTTCATATACATGTGTATAAGAAAGTAAAAACTACATTACAATCGAAATACATTCTTTTTATTGAAAAATGGGGGAGAGGACGCCCATAAAAAATTATTTACACTTTTTATAATTTTTTATTTCACAATGGAAAATATATTTATAAAAAAGACATTTTATAAATATTTTATTTTGTTAGTTTCACAAAATTTTAAAAATATTATTTTACTGTTCTCTTAAATGAATTATATTTAGGTACCTATATTTTATTTGTCTTTGTAAAAATTATTTTTCAGCATATTATGTTGAAAATACACAAACACAATAAACATTTGTAAATAATAGACTAGCGGATATTTTGGCAGCTGATATAACGAATTTAAATTCATAAATCTTTCTAAGTTTATTTTTGTAAACGGGACATTAACTGTAAAAAATGTAATTAAAATATTTAAAGGGTGTAGTAACAACTATTAAAGTTAATAATAATACGCACAATGGAACATCATTATTGTCCACATCTCAACTGTACGTTGATTGTTATTGTCCGATTTTCCTAAGATCATTATTGTCCGATTGTTGATCACTTTTTCCTGACTTTTCCAGTCATGGGCACTTTAAGAACAACTGTTTTTTTGGGATTGAGATTGGTAGGCTTCATTTTTGTAATGTTTATGAACTCATTATCAGAATCCGCAAATATATTTTTATATATATTTTTTAAATTATAAATAGCTTCATATTTTATTTATGTTTTTTTTTAGTATTATTATTATTATTTTATAATAATTACAAAATGATAAGTTATAAAAAATATTCAAAAAATTTATAACAATGTAAATCATTTACATAAAAAAATACAATTTTCTTGATAGTGTGCTCAACCGCGATAATTATTTGTCCGCTGTTTTTAAACAACATGATCAATTATCATGAAATCACGCTATAAGACAGTTAATGTATATACTGGGTGTCCCAGCATGTGGATCTCAGTATCTATAAGAGATACAGGTTTGGTTAAATCAGATGAATTATTTGTAAGAAAGGGGTGAGTATTACTACACAAAAAAATATTCATAATTCTATGTGGTTTAGGCAGTACACCCAAAAAACTGAAAATTCGGAATTTCTTTAAATGACTATAACTTTTTTGTCAAAGTAGATGGGTACTTTTTGGAAACGGTTTCTTAAAGCACTTTTTTGTGTAGAATCGATTGTGTTTAGATTTTTTATATCACTGTTAGTTTCCAAGTTACAAGCCCTAACTTTAGTTTTTCTTATGGGCCACTATGTTGACTATAGCATATTTGAACTTGTTTTTTACTCTACTTTACAACGATATATCACTTGCCATACTTATTGTTGAAAAAAAATTGCAACGTATTTTTTTTAAATAGTTAATTGTTTTCAAATTGTCATTTGTTATTTTGATTGTTGTTATTGTGATTTTTGTTAACAATTTTTGTTTATCATGGCTCACTTAAATGTTTGTAATAAAATACTTAATAAATATCACTGGCATTTAGTACATCGACCTATTTTTGAAAATAAATGTGACAAGTGACATTATGTTGTATGATGTTGATTCTATGTACCGTTCAGGTGCTATTACGATTTTTATAAAATCTTAAATCTGTTTCTTTCAACCCTGATTGCAGGGGTTGCTCAACACTTAGGACTAGGGACTTTTCAGAAAATACTCTTCATAACTATCTGTAAAACCCTGGATAATTTCATTGCTATTGGAATTTGTCCGAACTTTTACACAAGTTTCCTGAACTATTATGTTAACTTTAATTTTTTATAATAAAAGTGTAACTTTACTTTTATTTTAACTTCACAATGAGTTTTTGTGAAACTTATTTATTTACTACCAAAATTTATTTTACAAAGTTGTACAACTAATCGAGTTTATTGTTTTTCTTTGTAGTACAGTAAAAATAGACAAAAATATACATTTTGAACACAAAAATTCCTTCATGAACGAAAATTGGTACATACGTAGTTTTATAAAACTATAATATATTTATAATAATTTGTATTATTTATTTTAAACTACATTTTTATTGCAAATAATTACAAATAAACGGAAGTAAAACATAGTATGCATGGGCGTACCGAAGGGGGGGGGGGGCAGCTGACCTTTCATACATTTAGCTGGTTAATTATGTGCCTAAGCCTAAGTACTACTGCATTTATGAAATTGAAGAGTTAAAATTTATAGATATTTCAAAATTTTCAATCAGAACTCACGTTTGAGTCACGTTACGAGTTATAATTAAATGAGTTAACTTAAAAAAAATCGCGCTTCGCGCCATATCGATTTTATTATTATTTCATTGTACATTTGATATTTAATCTATATTTTTGATCTAGAAGCGGTGAAACTGTCATTTTCCTTTTTATAAAAGGCAAAAAAATGTTAATTTTATTTTTTTACATTTAAAATATTAATAGGTATATTTATCGAGTTGTAGACCAGTCAAATTAGATCGATTTTTTACTTAAAATAGAAAAAAAATAGAATGAACGAAACCCACTAAAGCCGACAACTATATAGGTAGAGTACACTTTTGTAGATGATTTCGTCTCCTAGCGGGTGTCCCAGATAACTTTTCCAGCATGTGGATCTCAGTATCTATAAGAGATACAGACTTGGTTAAATGAGATGAATTATTTGTAAGAAAAGGGTGAGAATTACTACATAAAAAAATATTCATAATTCTATGTGGTTTAGGCGGTATACCCAAAAAAACTGAAAATTCGGAATTTCTTTAAATGGCTATAACTTTTTTTTCAAAGTAGATAGGTATTTGTTATAGACGGTTTCTCAAAGCACTTTTTTGTGTAGAATCGATGGGTGTATTTAGATTTTTTATATCACTTTTAGTTTCCGAGTTATAAGCCCTGACTTTAGTTTTTCTTATGGGCCACTATGTTGACTATAGCTCATTTAAACGTGTTTTTTACTCTACTTTGCAACGATAAGTTACTTGCCATACTTATTATCGAAAATGAGTCGATGTACTAAATGCCAATGATATTTATTAAGTATTTTATTACAAACATTTAAGTGAGTCATGAAAAACAAAAATCACAATATCAACAATCAAAATAACAAATGAATATTTGAAAACAATGAACTATTTTAAAAAAATACGTTATATTTTTTTTCGATAATAGTAACAATCAATACATTTTAAAATCTGGGGGGTTATTAACGTGTCGACAGAGGGATTTTAAAATTTCAAGTTGGCAACGCTATGTATTTTACAATGCTCCTTTTTTTAAATTCTTATTGTAGTCAATTGTAGCATTTCGTAATAACAATTAAATATGTGAAACGAATCCAAACGTATCATATCACCTACCGGGTTCAAAAAAGGGATAAACCTAACTAAGCACCAAACGAACATATGGTGTGAATATGGCTTTGATACGTCCAGTGGTTTGATTGCATATACTGATGATCGCATATACAAAAAAACAGCGTTTTTGATATATTTTCTTATGGAAAAATACATTTTTTGAAATATCTCGACCCCACAATCACCTACCGGGTTCAAAAAAATCTATAAACCTTCCCGAGCACCAAACAAATATATGGTGTGAATATGGCTTCGATACGACCAGTGGTTTAGGCCTGATGATTACATACGCACCAAGAGTTTTATATATTAAGATGTTACTATACTAGTAATTATTTATTTGATGTGGGGTCCAGGTTTTGTGACGTATTACTAGGTATACTTGGGTTGAAAAATGTAGCAAAGGAGAAGGGAGGGGTAAAAAACATCAACTTTTACGTGACGTATTTGAATGAATGTATATATATCTATTTACATATTTTCCTTGGAATTATTGGGTTGTTTGGTCAAATGAATTAAATCAAAAAAACACTTGTTTTTTTTAATTAATTATTTTAATAAGCATAAGCGCTTTTCGGAAATGTATTTCCTTCATCAGTGATTGATTCTGTTGACAATTATCAGGATTTTAATATATGTACGTACATGCATATATATTTCTAAATCTAATATAATTTATATAATATTTAACAAACTCACCATTAATAATTAAATAATACAGTATAATATACAAGTTTTATATAATTATTTGCTGTAGCAATTTATAAAAATGCATTGAAAAATTAAAAATGTAAAAAAAAATGTTTTACAAATTAAAGATAATTTTAAACTACCTAGGAGACGCTATATATTTTTGAATTTTAAAAGTTGGCTACTATTTTTTAAGACGATTTTGGTAAACTTGTTTTAGATAATCAATATTAGTTCTAGAATTTATACATGTGGGGTCTTTTAGAATTTGGATTGATTCGCTAATAAGTCGTTTCTTTAAAGATGATTGATAACTTAGAATTTTGGTGTTTTCAAAATCAAATTTATGTTTTATGTGTTGTTTTAGTGCAGTCTCTTCTTTGGCGTATTTGTGAGAATTTATTCTTTTATTTAGATACTGTTTTGTTTGTCCGGTGTAGGTCCTGTCACAGTCACAGCATGGGATATTGTATATTAAATTTGATTGTTTAAATTTGTCTATGGGAGATTTTAATTTGGAAAAAAATATTTTTGTTGTATAATAATTTTTGTTCACATGGATTAACTCAGAAGATTTGGTGATTTGTTTAATTTTTTCTGATAGACCTGGAATGTATGGAAATGAATACATGTGTGGATTTTGATCGTCGTCAATTGTTTCGTGGTTTGTCTTGTTCGTGTCATGTGAAATGTTTTGTTTGTTTATTGTAGTGTTATTTAATTGTGAAATTTGTGTAATAATGTTTTTAATAAAATTTATAGGATAATTCTTTAAAAGTAAAATTTTGAATATTTTTTTAATAATGTCATTTCTGTATTGAGGACTGTTAAATGTTATGGCTCTATTTGTAACGGCAGTTATGACTTTTTTTGTTATATATTGGTGTATTAGAGTTGTAATTCAAATATCTACCAGACGATGTAGGTTTAGTATACCATATAGTATCAATTTTATTTGAAGAATTAATAATAATTTTAATGTCGAGAAAGTTTATGGTTCTGTTAGTGTCTTCTATTTCAGATGTGAATTTTAGGTGTTGATTGTATGAGTTGAATATTTTATTTTTCAATTTCGTCAGTAGGAACGCAAGTAAGTATGTCATCTACGTATCTTTTAAAAAATGGTATATTATATTGTATTTTACTTAAAATTTTGTCTTGTAGATCTTCCATGATTATATCGGCTAGAACCACAGAAAGAGGGGAACCCATTGGTGAACCAAAAATTTGTGTATAATATTGATTTTCAAATTGCATATACGATGTTTGGCAGCAAAATTTTAAAGCTTCAATAAAATCAGTTTTGGAGTTGATGTAAATTGTTCAATTTGCTACCATTTTTTATTTATGATGTCTATTGTTTCAGTTATGGGTATGTTGGTAAAAAAGGATGTTACATCAAGAGATATTATTTTGTAGTTGTTTGGTATGGTTTGATTTTTAATAAATTCATGAAATTGCCACGAGTCTTACAAAATTACCATTATTATTAGTAATATTTTTAAGGATATTGAAGAGAAATTTTGCTTAATTTTGATTAGGTAAGTTGTAAGATGCTACAATGGGACGCATAGGGTAACCATCTTTGTGTAATTTAACTAGACCGTATATTTGGGGTGCTGTGGCATTGTGTATTTTGAGTTCGTCAGCTGTGTTTTTAGTTAAATTTTTTTTTACAATATCGTTATTTTTTGTTTGGTAAATGTTAGTTGGGTCTCTATTGATTTTTTTTGTCGTCTAGTAAGTCTGTCATTTTATCCAAATATTGGTTTTCTCAATTATAATGGTTTTGTTAGTTTTGTCAGCTTTGATGATCTATTCTGATCTCTAGTAACTACAGCTCTTCAAGGCTATTTACAGGAGTACCATAGACACGTTTTCAAGTATCCGCAAAAAATAAATCTAAAGGGTTTAAATCAGGCGATCTTGCAGGACATAATACATGTCCACCCCTTCCTACCCATCTACGTGGAAAAGTTTGGTGTGAATACTTAATGTTTATTTCACAAAACAGCCAACTATGATAAGAAAATGCAAGTTTTTGCAAGTAAAAAGATGTGCCTGCTTCAAAAAAGAACAAGGGCATTTTGAACATCTTATGTAACGTTATTTTTTGGTTTTGCTGAAACCGTTACTTTGCGGACTTTTTTGTTTTATTTGGTCCATACTATTACCTCATTAAATATTGTACTCTTTTTTTAACACTCGGTATATGTAAGAACAAACACTCACTCTATTGTCGGAACATTGTCAATATTAAACTTATCGATATCTAGTGGATTAAATGGTACGCAGATCTTTTTGGTTTTTGGATGCACACAGACACACAGAAAGGTGCCTTTAAAAAATGGGTATCTGATTTTGTAACGTTGACATCAAGTCTAGGAAATGTATATTGCGTTTTGATATAATCCACAAAATTGCGAGCCATATCTCCTATTAAAGAATTCTGTAAATAATAATATATAATAAATAAATAAATAATTTATAGGTATATTAATAAATATCAGACCAACCGTTTTTTTTTAAGTTGCTCGTAAAGAGATACAAATGCGTTCCATCGGTCTAGAGAAGATTTATGTTTTAACATTTCTTCTTGGAACCTAGCCCTAACATTTGTATCAGGTAGTTTGGTTACGAATTTTCTAACGTCCTGTTTTGTTCTTAATAATTGTCGATCTGTTATGCAAATTTCAATCAAATAGCTATTAATCATCTCCATTATACGGCTAAAAATAATTAAATGTCACTAATTTAACATGTTCTCCTAATCAAATATCGTTTTATCTATTGGATGTTTTTTAATGAATCGGTTTAAAATATTTCCTGGTACATCAAACAAAAAAGTATCGCAATCTTTTCTTTCTTGGATATTATATTCTCTCACTTCGGCATCGCAGATCCAACAGTGAATACTACGACACCCAGATAATACCCATAGAGTGTTTTTGATAGCATATTCCACTAAAATAAAACAAAACTTATCCGTGTAAAGAGGTACCCGGGTATCTTTTACGTTTGTAAATGAATTTTTTTTATGTTATAGGTATGCTACATGGCTGTAACACCATGAGAGCTCCTAACTTATTGTTAACGTTATATTTTTACAAGTTTTAGTTCAGTTGCCTTAATAGGGAGCACAGGGGAGCTTCAAATTCTTTTAACACCTTTAACGGTGTGACGAGCTATCCGGGTACCTCCATGTGCTTTGTATGGAATTATTTAGGATGTTTTTTTTTTTCAAAAACTGTCTTCGTCTGTCCTTTGTAACTAATTTTGGATAATGCTCAATGTCTATAATATATGCTGCCAAAGCTGCTATGTCAATAACATTGTTAAACAGAGTTAATGGCTATCGATTTGTCCTACGTTTAGTGGTATATTCTCATAACAGCTTATCCATTGTTTTATTGTAGTATGAAATTATCTCTGGTTTAGCAGTCAACGTCTCGTCCGTCACAGGTTTCATATGCATTGTAGACAACATTACCACTGTTTTTTTTTTCTTTTTAGGCACATAGGAACATAGAGTTGCTTCTTTGCTGAAGGCGAAGTTGGTGGAGTAAAGTTGCTTATCTTTATGTTGTTGCATATTTGCTGGTAAGAATCGCTTGTTTTTCCTCACAGTTCCAACAAGTGTCATGTTCCATGAGTTCAACACATGGGCCAGGTTTAAGGATGTAAAGAAATTATCTGTTGTGACATTCCTCCCTGAATTTTTGTATCTAGCAACAAGATTTAGTACTATATTTTCTCCTACATTTTTTTGACGTTCGCCTTCACTTGGTTTACCAGTATATACTTGGCCTTGTAATGGGTAGGAGATACTTGCATCACAAACCCAAAATATTTTTATGCCATACTTTTGAGGCTTTGACGGCATGTATTGTGTGAAGCGTGTACGTCCCCTATTCGAGTTCAACTCGAAACTGGTCTGGGATTGCCTACAAAACCTCACTACCCTGGCAAACCACAATAGGGTAACCGTTATGTGGGTGCCAGGACATAGAGGGATAGCAGGTAATGAAAAAGCAGATGCTCTGGCAAAAAAGGGCTCAAAAACAACATTTACAGGCCCTGAACCAGTATTTGGAATTACCAAAAACACTATTCGCAGCTGGCTAGCTGATTAGACAAAAAGACAACATCAAAACCACTGGAATAATGTAGAAAGTCAAAAACATAGCAAAACCATGCTAAATAAACCATCCAGGAAATTAACGGATGAAATACTAAAACTAAGTAGACAACAAATTAGGCTAGTGACAGGAATGATAACCGGTCACTGTAACCTACGAAAACACATGCACACAATGGGAATCTATGACGAAGAACCCATCTGCAGACTGTGTAATGAAGAGGACGAAACAGCCTCCCATATCATATTCGACTGTGAAGCTCTTGCTCAATGGAGACATACACTCCTAGCAGGAGAAAACTATCGAGAAGCTCTAACAAGAGAAAACTTGGTGGAAAGGCTGCTAAACCTGATAAGAACGGTAAACCTTTTTACTGAATGAGTAAATTGATGAAAAACACAATAAGCCAAAGGCTGCAGTGTTAGAGGTATCAAATCCTCATCATCAATCACAACCTAATAATAATAATAATATCCATATAACTGCTCGTCAACAGTAAGACATTCGTATGACTTGTAATTTTTTTTCTAAATTTGCATTCAACATAGTCCAAATGTCACGAATAGCAGCAGCTTTATCTGTGGTTAAACGTGCAGGTCGAGTAATATCATTGTCAAATCGTATGAAGCGAAGTAGCATTTTAAATCTATCGTGGGACATTGCTGTACGAATTAGAGGAAAAATATAAGGTTTCCACAGTTCAGATAAATTTTCAGTGTTAGATTTGTGTACACCACAACAAATGAGTATTCCAAAAAAATGCGGCCAATTCTTGTTCAGTGTATGGTTCAAATGTTTTTTGTTTTGGTCGTTTGTTAGCATCTGGATATTTTTCCGTTAGATTGTTGTTGTAGGCTTCGGTGACTTTTCGTCCTTTTCTATTGGTTTCTCGTAAAATTATATCGCACATTTCATCTGACAAAATACTTTTGAACAATTCTTTAGCAGTATATAATTTGCTAAATGTTGCTGCACCACCTCGTTGACGAATAATATTTCGACCAAGTGTTTGTGTTTCTGGAAAAGGATCAAGATTCCAACGTGTGCCATCTTTTGCAATGAGTTCATTTGTTGATTCTATTTCAATACTATCATCTGAATCGTATGAATCCTCTTCAATTTCGAGATCAGCCTCTGGTTCAATATCTGATGCTTCAAGAACAGAATCAACTTATGGAATGTATTCTTCATTATCAGAAGCAACAAATTCTTTTTCGTCACTTGCAGATTCATACTCGTACAACATTTCTCGAATTTCAGAGGAATTATACCTTTGAAAACTTGCTCGTGTAGTGGTAGAATAGCTTGAACTTGATTCTGTATTATCCATGATATCTATTATTGTTGAATGTTTACTTGAAATTAAAGATTAATCAGATTAATCTTGATAATTTGACACTATATCAGATCACAACGATTATTGTAATGTATATGCGCACATTTATAATGTTAAAACCAACTGTCAATGTATTGAACAAAGACGAATATATCGACACAAAATTTTAATTGTAAGAATTTCAAAATGTAATTGTTGATGGATATCTATTTTATACATAATTATATTTTCATTATTAGAAAAGAAGATGTTGTATGCATATATAGATACAAAGAATACAATTTCAATACTTATTTAGTCATCCTTACAAATATACCACTAAAATTATTTAACAATCGACTTATTTATACTACAAGAATTACTATTCCCACAAATATTAATTGTAGACATTAGACGTTATTTTAACCCTCGGAGTACACACCTATTTTTTCAACCTACTATGTAGTACACTCTGGGTCAATTTGACCCTGCTTACTTTTTGATCGCCTATAATTCCGCAACTACGAAACCTTTTGACTTACCAAAATTCAAAGCTATACTTTGACTCATGGTAAATGAATTTATAAGTGTTACAAATACCTTTGAAGTATTCAACAGACTTAAAAAAAATCGCGAAAAATGTAAAATACCTGAGCGCTATTCACGATCAAAGTCGGTGTATGGGTCAAATTGACCCACAAGAGGCTCCGAGGGTTAAATAACTGGGAAGTATAAAAAAGGTTTTTGAAATGATAAAACATTATTTGTTATGAATATAATTCTGTGTAGTGTTTAATAGTAAATGTTAAACATTTTATTTAAAATGATAGTAGCTATTATTATTATTATTATTATTGTTAATTCTGCATATTATGACAGTTGACAGTACGCTCACATCATACATGTTAAAGAATGCGTTAGAACTTTCTATTTACATATAAATATATAAAGGTACCCAGGTACCTCGTCACACCGAATAAGGTGTTTTTTTTGTCACACTCATAAGGGTTAATAATATTAAGTACAAATTACAGTAGAAACCGGTTATAACAACATTAAAGGGACCGTAATTTTAGGTCGTTATAACCGGTACGTCGTAATAACCGGATAGAAATGTAGACTACAATCTTGTTTTTTTTTTTAGTCATTACCAATTTTGAAGACCTTTTTTTTAGTCATCAATAATTCTGAAGACTTTTTTTTTACTCATTACCAATTACTTTTTTAGCCCTTCACAACAGAGTCTTACGCCCAGTATTATCAAGTTTAACTAAATGCTCCTTTAACTAACTGTCATATTATCAACAGATCCAAGCATAATATATTTAATTAAATAGATTTAAAATTTTCTACAGTATTTATTTACAACGTATATTGTGTAAATTTTTCATTGAGAGCATAAATATTGATTTAAATCACATTTGAAATACACCAAATTTACTTTAAAGGAGCATTTAGCGCTAAAGAAGCTTTAAATTGGTTGATAATACCGGGCAATAGTCTCATATATATACAGTATACAATCTCTATTTTCCATTATGAATATAATAAAAATTGGACTCATGGGGGGATTGATCCCCTTAATCCCCCCCTATCTACGCCACTGAACTGTTTGCTGTATCTTAAATACACAAATGATACGCCGCTGCAATTCAAAGCTAAACTGTAACAGTTTCTTTCCTTGCAACAATTAGAATTTAAAAAGTTGTCTCTGGTTTAATTGTTGAAAAATACACTTCTACAATTGCATTTATCGAGAAATATTTTTTATTTGATTATTTTATATATAATATCAATAATAACGATTGTTTTCGTTCTAAATAATTTAACTAACACAAAAAATATTGTACGAATCTATTTTCTTTTATATTTTACAATATAATAAAAAAAAGAATGAATCTTTTTTAAAATACTGACTCGAGTCGATTCGTTCACCGAAAAGAATCGTTCATGAATTACACATCTCTAATATCCATTATTGTTTAAATAAGAACAACAATTGATTTAAATATTTTGGTTTTATAAATACCTCGAAGAATAGATTCTATAATTTTGCAGGCCAAAATAACGTATTTCCAACATTTTGTACAGATGTTCTCTTTCTCTCCCCGACAACAAGTTCGTACATCATCATAGTCAGATATATCTATGTCCATTATCAGCTCTTTCCTAAATGGTGGCATATTGTATTTATTCATCTCTGTGGATACAATATCAAATTCAGCACCGATGTCAATTTTTAGTGGTACTTTTTTAAATAGGCTTTCTTTTAAACATTTATTGTTTGTTACTGTTAGGTATTCCTTGTAAAATACGTCGTTTTCAAGTATAAAACCGAATTGATAACAATTAAAAATAAATCAGTATAAAATACCTTTTTCAACTTCGTGGTTGTATTGCAACCATTCAACAAATTTATCGTAAGGAAAAAAATTACGACAGTATAGTTTTAAAAACTTGATTTGCCATTTTATACAAAAGTAGGTATACTCGTGAGTTAAACGCGCAAAATCAACTGATATGTAATAAAACAAGACGGTGTGATTATCCCTTCACCTTGCCCAGTGTTGCCAACTATAATTTTAAAATTCCGTCTAGTGTAACAAAAAATTCCGTCAAAAATCCGTCAAAAATTTTTTTTCGTCGATTTTGACTGTCAGATGACATGGGTCACGTAGGTGAGAATTCACATAGTCCTTATTCACATATAGAAACACTAATAAATTTATTAAAGTATATCTATTCACAGATAGTATGTACTAGATGACACTGTTGATAAAACAGAACTCATCTGACAGTTTGGGGTTTTGATCGAGATTGGCAAGGGTAAGACGCAAGGGAAAGGGTAGTGGACAAACTGACAGCTGACAGAACCTGTCCACATAAATGTTAAAATCTTATTTCATTTTATATTATCATCTAATTATATTAAGTAGTTATTCTTGAAATGAAAACAAGCATAATACCAAATCATATTCCATAAGTACTTTGGAATGGAAGATAATATTTAAATAATATTTACAACCAATAAATATTTAATTTAATTATTCTAGAATACATAATGATATAAATATAAATAATATTATTATAGTTATAATATAAACATAAATTTAGAATTTTCAGTATTAGTTAATTAATAATCTAAATTAAAATCATCGTCACTTTCGGGTTCTATGGGTGTCGCTGGAGCTGTAGATGTCGATGGCTGATTGTAACTTTGCATCGTTCTCACCATATTAATTACTTTATCTGGTAATTCATATGTATGGCAAGTTTTATCATGCCGTTTAAGTCCTGATCGTATATTTAAAATTGCATTTACCATTTGTGTTTTCATTTTGTTTCTGAGTTTTGATTTTGCTATGTTCATTACACTGAATACTCTTTCAACTTCAGCATTTGAATATGGCAATAGTAAAATGGTAAAAGCAAAATCACTTAATTCTCTAAACGGGTTACTGTCGGTTGCATCTTGATATTCCCTCACCTCTGACCAAAATTCCACTGTGTCATTTGTTTTTGTCCATTTTGTAAAATGTATTGCATTCCACTGCGTTTCTATTAACGATATGACATTATCTGAATATCTCAAATAAATCAATAAAGGGCGTAAAGATTCTTTGTGGATCATTAATACATTTTTACATGATAGTAAATCGGTTTTCTTTAACACTTCAATATTGTCGGGTAACCTGAAACAACATAATATAGTTTAATGTACATCTAGCGAATAGAGTTGCTGAAACTTGGAATATATTTTTGACTTACCTGGAACGTAACTGTTGTATCAACTTGATGATAAATTTAGTGCAATGTTGGCGCAGTTCTTGCTCATCGTGTTCATTTATTGTTTTTTTCTCTTTCATTTCCATAATTTTTGATTCGAAACCATAACCAAGATATGGTTTTTGGTTCAAATAATCTTCTACAATTATTGTTATAGGATCAATATTCTGGCGCGGTATGACTACTTTGGAAACCAAAAAACCAATTAGTGTAGCCAAACCCTTAAACAGTTTACAAGGATCAGCATTTTTTGCTTCAAATGCTTCGTTCACGCGTTGCAATTCTTCCAGTATCGGACACAAGAATGAAAATAGAGCTAAATTTCTCTCGTCTTTATACATATTAAACAATAACTCGGCGGTATAATGTTTCCTGGATATTTCAAAATGGGTTTTAAGTTCAAACCACTGTTGTAAGATTCTGTCAACAGCAGAATAAATTGATAGCCAACGAGTATGGCAGGCTCGCACTATTTTTAATGGTTCGTGACCATCATTAATTAATTTGTATATTTCTTTGTACTCAGCTTGCCGAACGGAAGATTGAGCAAACCAATTGTACGTTTCAGATATCATAAAATCCAAATTCCTTGGCAATGTATCTTCTGAAGCATGAGATGTGACGAGTTGAATAGAATGACATACGCATCGTACAAGAATTAATCCTGGGATATCGTTTTTAAGTTTTGCATATACGCCATTATTTACTCCAATCATAACACTGGCATTGTCGGTTCCTATACCAAGAATATTTTTTAAATCCAAATTAAATTCATTCAAAGTATCTTTGACTGCACATATTATTCCATCAGCTGTGCATTCAGTTAGAGTAGCTAGTTTTAAAAATGTAGTATTTATTTTCTTTGATATAGTACTATAATATATTATAACAATTCCAAGATATTTCGTAACACTAATGTCTGTAGACTCATCTAGGAGTAAACTGAATTTACCATCTCCAACATCTCGTTTTAAATCTTCTTTAAAATGAGGACTCAAAACATTTTTTATAATGTTGGAACATTTTGTACGATGCAAATGGATATTTTTAACAGCTTCAGAATCTTTAATGGCTTTTTTCATCATTTGTCCTAAATGATCGACAGTCAAAATGCTACAATGTTCAGCAATAAAAAGTGATATGTAAGCTTCACAGGATTTAGTTTTATCGAATGACAGTTTATCGTTTTAGAGTTCTTTGTCTTGATGGTGCTAATATTTTTGCATTACTTATGTGTTTTTTCGAATTAATATGCGTTTTTAAATCTGAATATTTATTGCAACTACTTACGACACACCGGCAAAATTTGCACTCAGCAAAAGATACACCTGCAGTATCTTTTTTAATAATCCACTTTTTAAAAAGTGGATCTTGTAACCACTCATTTCGAAACTTTTGGCTATACTGAGCTTTCGGCATTTAATAAAATTAAAAAATACAAATAATGAATAGGTATAACAGAAATCAGAAACACACGACGAGACACGAATTCAGTTATAATATGTTATTTTCATTATTGACTAACGCGCATAGAAAACTAAACAATGAAATTATTTCGCAATGTTTGTTTCGAAAATTTGAACTATAAACTGATATGTGATTGGTCATCGGTTATTATAATACCGGATCTCTGATTGGTGGTCGTTCATATTCAATTGTTTCAATATTTATGTTTGTTGTTGGAATGTAGGTATATAAATTTATTTAACATTTATATTATACATTTTTTATTATTCAATTTTACCTAGAAAAAAACTACTTTCCGTTAAAGAATCCGTTAGCCGTTAAATGAGATTTTCTCCCGTTTTCTCCATACCCGAATCCGCTAGATCTAACGGAAAATCCGTCAAGCTGGCAACACTGACCTTGCCCTTCATTTACCGACTTTCTCTATCCGCTATCCCCACCATGCCTATAACGTACTACTGGTACTACTTATTACAAAAACATTTTGAAATATTGTAGAAACATAAAATATATACATATTTTGTCGAATAATAAATACAAGTACTGACTTGAATAATTCTGTTTGACATCGAATGTTAAGTTTTTATTTATATGTAATAATATGTATATTATTTTGTTTGATATATTTGTATAAAAGTCGCGAATTTTATATAATGACGAATATGCGTAAATATCAATTATGGGAAGAATTTAAGTAAAGGTTTGTTTGCCTTTGCATAAAAACGGGTGATAAGATCGTGGAAATTGTCACAAATACAGATTGAGTCATTTTAACCTTCCATATCTCTGAAACCGTTACTTTGCGGACCCATGTTTATTAAGACTTTTTTGTTTTATTTGGTCCATACTATACCTCTTTAAATATTTTACACTATTTTTTAACACCCTGTATATGTAAGAACAAACACTCACTCTATCGTCGGAACATTGTCAATATTAAACTTATCGATATCTAGTGGATTAAATGGAACGCAAATTTTTTTGGTTTTTGGATGCACACAGAAAGGTGCCTTCAAAAAATGGGTATCTGATTTTGTAACGTTGACATTTAAAAAAAATGTATGTTTTGAGAAAACATCAGTTCGAAATACCTTCCGGGTCAATCCATATCAACTGGTCCAGAAGAATTGAATTAAATGGTTGCTTGACTATTCTCAAAAAAAAAAAAACATTTTTTTGTGCAGTTACCCCAGAGGCGGATTAAATGTCGAGAGCGCCCTAGGCAAGCACCTCATCAGTGGTCATATGACATTCAGTTTGACCCCTCCCAATTACCCATTACAATGGAAGGGAGGCTCCCTTGTAACGTAACTTCATATTAAATATAACAATGAAATTTCCGAAATTAAAATATTTTCTTATTGTTGCGTCTATATTTTGTTTGTTAAAAATTATCATATCATCTTTTTGTGCACACAAGAATCTTTTTATATTGTGTATGTAGGTGCATAGGTACTTACTGACACAATTATTTTTTTGTTATTTTTCAAAAATTTCGCGCGAGCGCCCCTTTGTAACCTCGCGCCCTAGGCACGTGCCTAGTTTGCCTTATGGATAATCCACCTTTGACAAGGATTCGGGTTTAGCATGTCAAAAAACACCTAAATCCCCTATTCATGTATTTTTTGCTGACCATAATAAATTCTTATTATTATTAATATTTTTTTTAACCCGAGACTCTTGGCAAGATTAATAAATAAAGTTAATATCGTCTCACTGTTGTCTCGTTCGTGTTTAACCCTTCTGTCAACCATTAGGTCTGGCCAGACCTTTTTGATCTTTCCATATGTTTTTTTGATAGAAATATTTTATGTATCTTTATCAAATTCTTTGAATTCCTTAACCTTCCTCTTTTCTATGATTCAGTGCAAAAAAATAATAATTGGGTGTGTGGGAGTGCGAAAAAAAATGATATTTCTATTTGTATACCTCTTATCTACCTTATAGGTCTGGCCAGACCTTCATACCTTTAATTACCTTTAAAATGGGGCACCGTTACAACATAAAATTCCACAATCGACCACCAGCCAAAAAGCAGCAACAAACCAGAAGAAATCCTGCAAGATTTGCCGAATAAATGATAAATTTCAAAGAAAATCAAGATTCACGTGCATTGCTTACGCAGACCCGGTATGTTTGCAACATAGCCGGCAATATTTAAAATGTCACGAATGTGTAAATCTAGAAGATAAATAAAAATACAAAAAAAAAAAAAAATTCAAAATGTATTAAAATTAATATTTTATATTCAAATTAATCTATAAAAAAAAGCTTTATTAATTTTTTCCCTTTATTTTATTTCATTCTCATACAAAATATATTAAGGTCCAGCCAGACCTATATGGTAGACGGTTAGGTTTTAGAACTGTGGTTGACAGAAGAGTTAAAACAGTCTCGTCTCACCTTTTTTATTAATATTTAGAAAATCTCTTGGTCATTGATTTTCCTATTAGAAAACCGTTATTTGTCGGAGCAACATTATGTTAATATTTGTACAATACCTCCAGCATACATAAATTAAAATTCATTTTCAACAGTTTATTATGCGTACTGATAATATTTACCAAAGTGTTTGTTACTTTCTTACTTTTTTATAGCACTCTACGATAAAATTAGAAATGTTTTCATTTAAGTATTTATAGAATGTATTCATTCTAATTTAAATAAACCCTGCTTTGCTTGTGTAAATATACGAAACAGATTTATAACGAAAGTATTTTTATTTTTGTTTATCATGTTTCCTGACTATTGGCATTGTTTTTCGTTGTATATTCTATGTTAACTAGTCCACAAATTCATTCATTAATTTCATCATTTATGTCACTTTTCTTTTTAAAATATTTTTTGAACGTAAATAAATTTAAAATAAAATAAAACTACTGTTCGGTGTGAATGACCAAAAATGTACACGCCTTAGGACCAGTTAACTCGAAACACAATGTTAACACTATTTATATTAATTTCCTTCGATAATAGCGGTTTTAAATTTAGAAAAATTATAATTAATTAGATGAAGAAATTACACTTATTTAATGGCATCAAATACCACGCCTCGGAATCACAAACAATATATTTTAATAATATGTATATTGATAATAACTTTACATATCTTTTCACACAATATATTTTCGAATATATAATTTTCAACTTGTTTATTATAACAAAAAAACACATAACAACTAACAAATGGCAAAGCCAACTTTAAATTAATAATAAAAACAAATAAATATTTAAGAGATACTCAGAGGTACTCAACAACTACCATGGGTGCCACGGGACTGTCTTATGTATACGAAATACTGAGAGTGGTAAATTTTAAATTCAATATACGATTCCTTGTCTAAATGGCTTCATCACGTCATGTTTTTGAAATATCTTATCCTGAATGTACCGGAAATAACAATTTTAGTAATGTTTAATGAAGTTGACATCTTTGAAAAATAAGAAAGATTTCGATGAAATTTTAAAAATAATAAGATATTTATATTTAAAAAAAACTGCGAAATTTCAAGGTCATTTGAAGAATAATTATTAGGAGACATGAAATAAACAAATTTATATACATTTTTATGAGAACTGCATAGTTTTGAGATATGACAGGACTTTTCAAAGTGATGACAGAGAAAATTTGAGCATATAATCTTTTTATAAATCTCCAGAATGATTAGAAACCGCGCTTTTTAATTAAAAAATTATGTGGGTGACAAAAAGAGAGAGGGATGTGCATCTATGTGATTTAGTATGCTCCAGAGAGAGACAAACTTTGCCTTCACTCGATGCTTATCCACAAGCGTTTTCCCCGCAACGTGCCCTGCATCGGCAACCCCACAGTTTATAGTGTTAACCTCTAAGAATTTATTAGCAAGTAAATATCTATATTTTGATCAAATCCAATATATCTGCGATACAGGATAATATTTTATAGAAATACAAACGATTATATGTATTTGACATAGGTGGGCTCAGTTAATCGAAAAGTTAACTTCGTTAATCGTTAATCCGTTATTAAAAAAGTTAACTTCGTTAACCATTAAAGCGTTAAAAATCCGAAAATGTAAAGTTAACCGAAAATTCGAAAATTTAACGAAAGTTAAAGTTAATCCGTTAAAAAGTTAACCATCCAAAATGTTTGTAGACCTTTTTTTAGCTATTTCGACAACCTTGTTCGGATTAACGAGTTAATGCCCACCTATGGTATTTGAATAATCATGAAAACCAAATTTAGAGAGCCATGTAAATTATTTTTTCTGAACTTAAAATCTTAACCCTGACTCTTATACAGGATGTTTGGTTCGGCGATACGAATATTTTGAAGGAAGGTAGAATGAGTCATTTGGAAGTGATTTAAACAAATATATCTATATACAAAGTGCTACAGTTTTTATATCGGCCTTTTTAGTAAATTTTTAAGAAAACTCAGATTTATAAAGAGCCCACATTTTTCAAACATGATTTTCATTTTACTTAAATGTTTATGCTATACTATCAGATCAAAATTAAATTGATTATAACAAAAACAAAAAAATGGCTGCAGGTTAACATTTGAAAACTTGTAAAATTTGAATAAAATTAATTCTTTAAAAAATTATTTTAGAAAATCTAGCACACTTACAGATGTTCAAATGGGTTTAAAAACTGCTCTATTTTATACTCTTTCGAAAAACCTGCCATATTACCTACATGAACGGGTTACTTTTGTGAAAAAAAAAAACACATTTATCCGAGAATATGCAAGATTTCTACATTTTTCCAGTGAGTTGATCTTAGTATGCTAATCCTAATAAGTCGTAAAAATGGGATGCAATACTTTTTAAACATTTTTTTTCTACTCTTTGGGTAGTGTAACACCTACTCATGTGCAAATGATTGAAAATTGGAATGAACAAACCAAGTCGGAAATAAGTTTGCCGCCAGCGCGCTCTTTAGCAATACGCTGTCTAGTCTAAACCGTTAAATATGGAACTAGATAATGTAACAAAAAGACCTTGTAGAATAAAATGTTCTGTATTTTTTCAACTATATTTTTTGAAAATCCTAAACTTCCGTAGTCCACGCGAACAAAGCCGCGGGCACAGCCAGTTAATCATAAAATAAAAACATTTATATACCAACTCTATACCGTATTTCGGTCTGATATCTTTAAGGATTATTTATAGTAATAATGTACATTTTTAACTTCCCAATAGGGAGTTATTGTAATTGGTCCGAAAATCGAAATCAAAAATTTTAACATATTTTCATGTTTCAAGGGCATTAGAGTATATTGACACTATTTTTAGAAAAATGTCTGTGTGTGTGTGTGTGTGTGTGTGTGTGTGTATGTACGTACGTATGTACGTACGTACGTACGTGTCATTTTTTTCCGGGACGAAATCTCGCGAACAAAAAATGCTATTGACTTCGTTGGGGTGCTAATCGAAGCGTCTTGACGTGAATATGATCTGAAAGAAAGGATTTTTCGAAATTCAACCCCTACGGGGGTAAAAAGGGTGTTTTTTTTCATTTTTTTTTCTTGGTCGAATTTAGTCGGAACTTAAAATAAATACTATACAATACAAATAATGAAACGTGTATTTCAGTATTTATTTTTTATATGGGTCCAAACAGCCATTAAAGGGATGAAAACCACCATCAAAATTTGAATTTCATACTAATAAATACATCTAATAATTCATGTTGCCTTGGAAACAACACAATTCAAAATTCAAACTGTCAGATTAGTTTTTCTAAAAATGTGCATTATATTATTGACATTATTAGGATATTAGAAAACTAATATTCATAATACAAAGGGTGAGTTTTATTTCTGATAAATTCCATTAAAATTTTTCATATACATATTAAAAAAAAAAAAATTTACAAACTATAACATAGTAATATTAATTATGGAAACAATAAGTAATCAGTATTCAAGTATTGTAAGTCATACCATGTTGGTAAGTTGATTGTGTGGACCTAAAGGATCGCACCCCACAGCATTATACGTTATATAGTTTAATTTTATATCCCCGGGTAAAATTGGATCCGACAGCTAGTTATTTTATATTTTACGTACTTTATATAATAGCGTTTGCATAATTACTATGTAGTTTATAATACAGTTAAAGGAAAATCAATATGTGTTTACTGTTTAAATTTATCCACTGCAACAGGTGTAACCATTAACTAAATTCATATTAAAGGTGTAAATAATTTTTTGGATCACTGCCCAGCGAATATGTATATCAATATAATTTAATAACCACATAATTAGTGCGTACATTGGAGCTCCTATTTTATCTTAATTGAGCTGTAAACTAATATTACAAATATATAGGATGTTTATATTCATACGTTACGAATTTTTATTTCGAAAATGAAATGTTATTTCGAAAAAAACATGATTTTGCCATCTTTATAGTGAAAATATACAGGGTGATTCAGCACTGTCGTGCCAAACTTGAACAGTAGATTGAGAAAAATATTTTAAGCAAAAAACTTCCAATAAATATGTGTCCGGAAATTTGTCCTTAGAGAACTACAGGCCTCCAAAGATTTTACTAAAAATGAGTTTTAATTTAATATCTAGAGAACCCTTTGTGATAGAATTACGAAATTTAGTATTTGGTTTAGTAATAATAGGTGTTATCGATTTCTAATATTAACCAATTATATTTTAGATCAGGGCTGTATAGGGCCAGTAGGCCCGTCGATTTTGATCTAGTATTTGTTTGTTCCTTATATGACACAAAAACTTACTTTGCTTGTTTATCATAGGATAAACCGTTTTCGAGAAATATCGATGGAAAAGAAAGCATGCAGAATTTAACTTAATACGGATGCTTGAAATTACAAAAAATAAATTTATATTCTATTTCAATGATTTAAGGTAAGAATAAAGTTCATATAAACAAACCTCCTAATATGAATACCGTAAGATCTATAGCCTTTTCTATTACTGTTATAAGTACTTTATTAACATGACAAAAAACAAACTGACAATGGCTATCTGTTGATATGGATGCATTTTTGGAGGTATATTTATACTAACTTTTTGTCTTATTTTTTATCATGGAACAAGAATATAAATTTATTAATTGTAATTTCAAGCATCCGTATTATGTTAAATTGTGCATGCTTTCTTTTCCATCGATATTTCTCGAAAACGGTTTATCCTATGATAAACAAGCAAAGTATGTTTTTGTGTATTTTGTGTTCTTGAATTTTCAATAATCTCTATGTTGTTAAGTATCTTGGAAAATTAAAGGTGTAAAAATACGAGTTTCCATAAAAAAGATTACCTCCATTTATCAACTGATATCCCCCTTCAACTTTTGTCTGAAACATTTTCCTCTATCCTGCTTTGTTTTTGAGATATTAGCCTGAAGCAATTAAAATATCACCTAGTACGCGGTGTAGTTAAGTACCTGTTGTATTTGACTAGCAGATGATTTTTACACTAGTTTTATTTTTACCTCAAAGTTAATTCAAAGGTTTTTAAAGTGTAGGTGGTTTAGTTGATCTGATCAAAGGTATGTAAGTATCTATTCCGGCGGAAATATTTGATTGTCATCATGTTTCATCAGTTTGTGATTTTCTTTGAATGGTTAAAATCCATTATGATATTTTGTCTTTGTTGTACTGAACTCTGATTACTGTCAGAATATGATATTTTATATATTGTGATTGTGGGCGTTATTTGATGTAGTTTATCTTTCATGAATATCAGTGGCGTATCCAGAAAAAATTGTAAGGGGGGTATTTTTTTTATTATATGTAATTTTTATTTATTTAATTATGTATTTATTAACAAATTCGTGAGGGGGGTCTAACCCCTTACTTGGGTGCGCACTGGTGTGTATATTTAATTATATTACCTAAATGCTATATAGGGTAAAGTTGCTTAAGTCGTACTACCACCTAAATCGTACCCCGTCAATATCTCAACAAATTTAGATTCAATGGCACCTCTAGTGGTTGTAAAATGTAATTCCCAGTCGACCATTTTAGTGGACATAGAGAATCGTTCAGTTAGTGTGTTCATTTAAAAAATATTTAACAAGTTTTTTTTACATGTTTCATCTTATTTTTTAATAATATGGTGGTAAAGACAATTTTAATGTTCACTACGGATTTTGTAGTATTTAGTGAGTTATTTTTATAAAATGAATCGACTTGCAGTTTTTAGGATACGTGATTGTAAAGTCATACCGATTAATACCGACTTAAGTCTATGTGGTAAACTTCTAATTACATTTTTTAACTTCCCAATAGGAAGTTATTGTAATTGGTCCGAAAATCGAAATCAAAAATTTTAACATATTTTCATGTTTCAAGGGTATTAGAGTATATTTACACTATTTTCAGAAAAATGTCTGTGTGTGTGTATGTACGTACGTACGTGTCATTTTTTTTCGGGACGAAATCTCGCGAACAAAAAATGCTATTGACTTCGTTGGGGTGCTAATCGAAGCGTCTTGACGTGAATATGATCTGAAAGAAAGGATTTTTCGAAATTCAACCCCTACGGGGGTAAAAAGGGTGTTTTTTTCATTTTTATTTTTTTTCTTGACCGAATTTAGTCGGAACTTAGAATAAATACTATATAATACAAATAATGAAACGTGTATTTCAGTATTTATTTTTTATATGGGTCCAAACAGCCATTAAAGGGATGAAAACCACCATCAAAATTTGAATTTCATACTAATAAATACATTTAATAATTCATGTTGCCTTGGAAACAACACAATTCAAAATTCAAACTGTCAGATTAGTTTTTCTAAAAATGTGCATTATATTATTGACATTATTAGGATACTAGAAAACTAATATTCATAATACAAAGGGTGAGTTTTATTTCTGATAAATTCCATTAAAATTTTTCATATACATATTAAAAAAAATATTTACAAACTATAACATAGTAATATTAATTATGGAAACAATAAGTAATCAATATTCAAGTATTGTTAGTCATACCATGTTGGGAAGTTGATTGTGTGGACCTAAAGGATCGCACCCCACAGCATTATACGTTATATAGTTTAATTTTATATCCCCGTGTAAAATTGGATCCGACAGCTAGTTTTATTTTACTATTCTAGTAAGCAGCAATAATATAGAATTTAATGAAGCGCATAGATTATATAATATCCCGAAACCCACTCCGCGACGTATAATTTAATTTGATATTACTTATTTAATAGTGGTGCCTTCTTTTTTGTGTTTGTTTTCTTGGTTGCTTCTACTAAGTTGATTATAATTTTGTTTAATATTGTTTATTATATAATTTGATTTATTTTCTTTTATAAATTACTTAAAAGATATTATATGCTGTTCATTCTACATAAGTACGACTTAAGCTATAGGTAGTACGAGTCAGGACACTGGTTTCCTAAGTCATACCGAATGTATTTTTTTTTTAATTTATCGAAATGATAAAAATTTCGTTCTTTATTGTAACAAATAGATACATAAATAATCAAATTTACAAATAATGCATACACGTGTTTTTTTATTAATCAATCGTTCAATCTATATCCATTTTCCCTTATGGGGTACGACTAAACAACCTTACCCTACTTATTTTTGAAATACAAATTCAAAACTAGCTGTCGGATCCAATTTTACCCGGGGATATAAAATTAAACTATATAACGTATAATGCTGTGGGGTGCGATCCTTTAGGTCCACACAATCAACTTCCCAACATGGTATGACTTACAATACTTGAATACTGATTACTTATTGTTTCCATAATTAATATTACTATGTTATAGTTTGTAAATTTTTTTTTTAATATGTACATACATATATGAAAAATTTTAATGGAATTCATCAGAAATAAAACTCACCCTTTGTATTATGAATATTAGTTTTCTAATATCCTAATAATGTCAATAATATAATGCACATTTTTAGAAAAAACTAATCTGACAGTTTGAATTTTGAATTGTGTTGTTTCCAAGGCAACATGAATTATTAGATGTATTTATTAGTATGAAATTCAAATTTTGATGGTGGTTTTCATCCCTTTAATGGCTGTTTGGACCCATATAAAAAATAAATACTGAAATACACGTTTCATTATTTGTATTGTATAGTATTTATTCTAAGTTCCGACTAAATTCGACCAAGAAAAAAAATAAAAATGAAAAAAAAACACCATTTTTACCCCCGTAGGGGTTGAATTTCGAAAAATCCTTTCTTTCAGATCATATTCACGTCAAGACGCTTCGATTAGCACCCCAACGAAGTCAATAGCATTTTTTGTTCGCGAGATTTCGTCCCGGAAAAAAATGACACGTACGTACGTACGTACATACGTACGTACGTACATACACACACACACAGACATTTTTCTAAAAATAGTGTCAATATACTCTAATGCCCTTGAAACATGAAAATATGTTAAAATTTTTGATTTCGGTTTTCGGACCAATTACAATAACTCCCTATTGGGAAGTTAATAAACATTACGAATTTTTATTTCAAAAATTATGTAACTGACAAAATAATGTTTCAGGCAAACGTTACCTACTCAGTTTAGAGGGGGAAATATGATAATTTTTAGTTTTGTATTATGTGTGTTTTTATAATTTTACTAATGGATCTATTTGTACGTGACTTTTTCTATTTTCTAAATTAATTCATTTTAAATTTACAGATTTTATCACATTTAATTGCGTCATTGTAAAATTCCGGTTTTTAAATTGTTTAAAAAAATAGAACGTCTTTCATCATTTGTGTCATTAAAATCTTTAAATACAACACTAGTTATGAAAAAAAGTCAGATGGCTTCAGGGAATGTCGAAATGAATATTTTTATAAAAATTTCGATTTAAAAAAGTTTAGTATAGAAAAGTAATAAAAAAATTCAAGTTTTCTTCGATAATATTCTGAATATAAATGTAATAAGATTACACGACTATAAAAATTTGATTGTGAATAAAATATTTGTAAACAGTTTTAAGATTTGAATAAAAATGGAAACCATTTCCACCCCTAAAACGGAAACCTATATCAATAAATTTTCATGTAAATGTAAACGGTTCGATTTTGGAAAAATAGATTTTACATAAAACGAATTCAATCTAATTAGCATAAACAACGGGTAAATGGAATATTTTTCTCATTATTTTTCGCATTGAGTTTTAATGAAAGTATCAATATGAATTATCCAAGAATGACACAATTTTAGATAAAATAGGTGGTAAGTTTCAACTGAAGGAAGTTACGCTCAAAAGTTTTATTTTTCAAGTTAGTAATAATTATAGTATATCGTCACCTCGGAGCAAGAGTGGCACAAGTCAAAAAATATCGAATTTGTACTAAACTCATTAGAAGAATAGTAAGATGATACACTCATTGTAAGCGTTCTATAAGACGACGGCATCGGTAATTCAAAAATTCCACAATACGACGGTTAGAGAAGTCCCCACCACCACGCCTAAAAGTTGACAGGAAATAATAAAAATGGCGCTGTTGGTGAACGAGATCCTGGTTTGTTGACTTTTTAGAATTGAACTCTAGACAATTGTTATTCGTTGCTTTAAGGCCGTACGTAGCGTTTAGAGCGCCATAAGAAATAACATGGGAAAAAGTTAATTTCGTACTTCCATAGTTCTGCTTGTAAATATTAATTAATTGAATTGAAAAAAAATAACAGTATATAAGAATATATTCTCTATAGAATAATCGCTTTAGTTTTTTGATTATTTTTTTTTAAATATGAATAAAAAAATTGTGAATATTCACTTGTTTTTATGTTCGTACAAAACGTAAGAAATAACGAAAACAAAGAGCAAATTGAAAAAATCAAAACGGTTATTCTATAGATTAATATACATGCTTTTCAATTTTAAGGATATTAATCTATTTTTAATTTATTAATTTGGAGATTTTACGGAAGTACAAATTTCTATTTCTATCCTTTTAAGCTCTGTCTCTGTTTACCACTCAATATAACTGATTCACATTCCCTATCGACCAATAGAAAAATTCCTTTCGTTTCAATCTCTGACAAGCACGTGGTTGCTGTAAACCAGCGATCGTCAAGAAAGGGTGCCTAACAAAGCAAAATAAATTTTATTTATACTTTTTAAGCACTTATTTCCAATTGGTACTTATTTGAGTACGACTGAATTCATTATAATTGTGATATAAATAGTTCTACTTTATCATTTTGCGACGATTTTAAAAACACTTTAGAATATATTAATAAATAGAAACTTAAAATGTGCTCTCCAGTAGAAAAAGGTTGCTACCGCTGCTCTAAACAGTTTCTGTTTACTACAGTTTATTGCAGGGTTCGGCAGTAATAATATTTTAGAGAAATATCAACTGTTCAAATAATTGATAATATTTGTTTATCAATTACCCATTTTTGATCAATTGAAAATGTTTTCTCTTCCATTATACGTTATTTGAGTATTTGATATTTTTTTCTTAAAAATTATCAATTGATATAATAATTAGAATTTTATTTATTTTCATTTTTCATTCTTTGAATAATAATTTTTTTTTTTAAATTATCATTTGATTCAATAATTTTAAATTTATTTATTTTCATTATCGATTATTTGAATAATTATAATTTACTTTTAAAAATTATGAATTGATTCGAAAATTAGAAGTTCAGTTTTTTTTATTATATTATCCATTATTTGAATAATGATTATTTTCAAAAAGTATCAATTGTTTCGATAATTTGAAATTTATTTAGTTTCATTATCCATTATTTGAGTAATGATAATTTATTTTCAAAAACGATCAATTGTTTCGATAGTTTGAACTTTATTTATTTTCATTATTTGAGTAATAATAATTTTCTTTCAAAAATTATCAATTGTTTCGATAGTTAGAAATTTATTTATTTTCATTTTCGATTTTTGAGTAGTTGATAACTTACTTGATAAATGAATTGATATAATAATTAGAATTTTATTTTTCTTCATTGTCTAATATTAGGTAATTGATAATTTGTGGTCTACTTAATTGTCCATTAATTTGGTAGTTGAATTTTTTTCTAATTATCAATTATTTGGATAATTGAAAATTTTATTTCTCCTATTATCAATTATTTATTAATTGTTAATTTGAATATTAATATTAGTATATATTTTTGACCAATTTAAAAATGGAAAATAATAATTTTTTTGCCGATCTCTGGTTTATTGTAATATACTCAGCGCTCTAGATAGCGGCATTCTAAATAACAACCGATCCAGTTCAGGACTGGCCAACCGCTCTGTTTAGCGACTGATTGTCGGTATATCCAAAAACACATAATTGTAAAGATCATAAAAAAGTAAAAAACTTTTGTAAAAAAAATCTCATACTTTCAATTGTTTTGAAAATATTGCGACTTGTAAGTGATTAAATTAGTTTTTATGATCAAAGTATAAAAATCTAATATTAATTTTCATAATCAAATAATAAACATTTTTTTTGCAAAAAGCAAATATTTGAATTATATGGATTTGTATATACTTTCATGTAAGATAGTTTCGTATACAGCAATTCATAATGGTTTACAATATTGTTTTGAAGATAATAAATGAATAATACAAGTCAAACTACAATACCGTAGTTGTCCAATTCAGTCTTAGGCGTTTTAGGTATTAAACAATGTGAAAAAATCGAATATAAACTGACCTACTATACATCTGTACAGAAAACATATCTGATTCTTTTTCGGGTTACTGGAAGGGGAACTGTTCCTGACAATTTATAGTATTTTTCTACTAACGCCATCTCGTAGAATTTAGTTTCGGAAAAATCGTCGAGTACAGCCTTAATACTAGATGAAAAATGTATAGATTTCTATACAATCATATGCCAATAATTTATTTTTTTATTTCCTTTTTTAATCGTTTTCAAATTATCAAATTTTAAATAAAATGTACAAATTTTTTTTATATTATTTATTATATTTCAATTTCAACGAAAATTTGTATTGAATATCATTTTTTTTCCACATTGAGTCACACCAAAACACATGTTTTGTGTGTAAAATCTACATAGAAGACTTTAACGTCAATTTGTTAATTTAAATTTCGTGCTGAAATATAGCAGTCACAATGGTATTATTGTGGGGGTTGGGGAAAGAAGTTCTATAGAACTGTAAGGACATTGTCTTATGGAACGGTCGTCTTGTGGATGGTCGTCCTACAGAACGCTGAGTCTATAGGTTTCTATGCAAGAGCTTTACAACTGTTAATTCCATGTGTGGCCACCAGGCAGCAGATTTTTTTATGAAAAACTGTCACGTCAAAGCCTTTAAGGACGTTAAAGGGTGGTATAATGGTGAAATATAAGTAAAATTTGCTCAAACGTTAGTACTATTAAGCGTGTAAAAGTTGGATTCAACCCAAAACTCAGAATTTTTGAGTTGTGCCACTCTTGATCCGCAGGTGACGATATGTATACCTACTAAAAATACATACACGCGGCTTCGCCCGCATTGTATTACTATTTTTTCCCACATTGTTTTACTATTTTTTATAAATTATAAAATCGAAAAATATTTGTACCTACTCGGAATAAATTCTGTACCTCTATTAGGGTTGCACTTCGAAAACTAATGGTACCTATACACATTTCTTTTAATTTTTAAAACTTAACGTCTCCTCTTTCTGTCTGTCCCATATCACTCAATAAAGGATTTTATTTTTATTTTTTATTATAGATAGGTATGTTCTTTGGCCAAGTTTAAGTATATATTTTGTTACGTTAGGTATCGTAAGGAATAAGCAGTGACGATAATAGTAAATCAAGTGTAATAACCGGTATTATAAACGTGCTAACAAAATTTGCTTGCTAGCAAGCACTTTGAAATGGGAGACCAAACTTATAGTTCTCTATGTTTTTAACAGATATTTTCATGTTCAGTAAGTTGGTTTTTAACATTTTTACTCAATGTTAGTAAATATACTTTATATTTCTTTGTTTTATCTTCCTTTGCATGAAACTATCTGTCAAAAACTTCAAGAGAACTTTCATATAAGTTGGATACCTCGTTTGAATGTGATTGCAAGCTAGAAAATTTGTTAGCTCCTTTATAATACCGGACATAAGACGGAACTTGGTGTTTCCTGGGAGTTTGAAAACATAATAGGTTAAGGTAAGATGTATAATTTGTGGATATTTTGTGTAAATATCATAAGGTCGGAAAAATACAGACCGCAGTGAACCGTGTGTTGTGGGCATGTTGGGTGGACATGTTAAATATTTTATATTACTATAAGCCTTGTTTCACACATACACGGTTCTCATACGGTTCATATTAGGTTTTATTTTTTCCGTAAACTCAGTAGTTATCATGGAGAGAAAGCAAGTTGTTGCCATGTTGTTTCTCTATAAAAAAATTAAAAAATGAAGGAGGAATACTTTATTGCGAGCACCCTCTCATCACTTTACAGCAGGAATTTGGAGCATTCTACACTATTTTCCCGAAGCGAAAGAGCATGAAGACGATCCACATCAACATCTAGAAAACCGCTCATTTTATTAGAAAATCCGCGACAAAACTTAAAAAAAAATAACACTCGCTATCAGGTTAAAACCGAAACTAAACCGAGTACGTGTGAACGCGTTCATTGCTTTGTGTTCCCTGGACACGAATTGAAACCTGATGAAATCTGTCCGTGTGGAGGGAGTATTCAGTTCTGTACGGTTTCTATTAGGTACCGAATACAAACTGAATCATCGTTTCACACTTGTCGGCAGCGACCGAAAACGAACCGAAAACGAACCGAACCGAATGAAACCGTATATGTGTGAAATAGGCCTAATTTGTTGATATTAACCCGGATAACACCGGGTTCAATGCGCTAGTTAAAAAAATGACACATTTGGTAAAATTAAAAGAAAGATTGCTTGTAGCATTTTAAATGAAATAAATTGCTTCCCAGCTATCTTTATTTTAATATTATTTTAATTTGATTAAAGGTGTCATTTTGTTTCTTTTTAAACACTGCAAGTACCCAGTTGAAATTACGATTGAATATCAAGTAGAGAATAAAATTATCTTTAAAATAAATATTTTTGTTTTACTCTGCTGTTAATAGATTATGAAAACACATGCAAAGCAACTAATAAAATACAATAAATTATTTTTTAGTACAGCTCCAATAGCTACAATTTAAAGTAAAAATAAGTTTTGAACTCATGAGTATTTCCAATTGTTTCTAGTAAAAACCGTGAATTTTTTTGAAATTTTTAGTAACTATTGAATACCAATATTACATTTTTTACAAAACCGAAGTAAATTATAACATTTTCAAAAAACGACATTTTGGAAAATTGACCCTATTCATTATTGCTGTATCCTACTATTTTTTGCTTTTATTTTTTTCGTGTATTTCTCGGAGGCCCACAACCTTACATTTTTTATATTTTATTAAGGACATAATTTACAAATCGAGCAGAATATTAATTCCATTTAAAAATCTAATTTGATTTGACCACAAACCTTCTCGTATCTTTGATATCGCGAGGAAGCAAAAATGTACAGAAATGGATGCTTAATAACATAATTAAAGGTGCCATGTATTCGCAGCGTGCGCGATGACAGCGCCAACTAACGGGTGGACTTTAGTAGCAACTTGGGTGGACTTTGACGTACTAACAAACAAATAATTTCAATAAAATATCGTAATATATACATTTTAGACGATTATTTATGACTATTGGCTATGTGCACGAAGTGTATTAGCGCCGCTAGCGGGTAATAGAGAAGGATTGAATGGATTCAACTCTCTTTTTATCATTGTTGAATATCGTGAATTTTTTTACTAAACAAATATCATTTAATTTAGCGGTTTGCATATAATATAAATAGTATAGCATAAAAGGTACGTGATAATTATTTATTTTGAGTATCTTTTTCTCTTTAATTATGACGTATAATAGAGAAATAATTAATTCGTTTACATTGATAGCATAATCTCAAATTTTGGCGCCGATAATTTTACAATATTGCTCACCACGAACACTCGCATCGACATTATTTCTAACTCCACCCCCTTGCACATAGTCTATAGTGGGGTTAACCAAGTTGACTTTTCTATTTTCAGTTGAAACGAGTCTATTAAAAATGACAGTTAGTCCACCCAAAGTGTTATATTTTGCCACGTTGTGCGCTGTGATCGATTTCGTTTCCCCCACTACCTACTTTGCACCCAGCGAATAGGTGATTGTAAAGTGCTTCTATGTACTCAAAAACAATTTTTACTTACTTCTATTTTACCTTTTTTTAAAAACATTTATCAGTTTTAAAATTTATTTTGCTATTTCCTATATATCACATTAATACCTACTACAACACCTTGTACTTCGATAGTTTACAGTAATAAATTACACACACTATTAGTAAGCTTATTAACAGTACGAAAGGTGTTAGTGAAACAAGATACACGAGCACCTACTACGAGTACAGACATGCATGCACATTGAAGATACGTTATAACGTTTCATTACCCGATTAATTACTGATCATCTGATCAATAACATGTTTGATATTTGCTAACCACTAGGCTGGCTTTGTTGTTACAATCTGTGAATTAGATAACTGCTATTGACATTTATTTTATGTAGTCGTGTCGTGTAGATATATTGTAATAATTACTATTATCTCGATTAGATATGTTACGTCGATCTTATGATACAGTTTAATATAATATTAATATGTTATAATAAATTAATGTTCTTAATAACATTATTATACTAGATAGATGGGTAAATGCCTATAACTCAAATTAAGATAACGCGTCGTCACATTATCTTAATATATGTATATAAATTACGTGTCACATGTTTTCTCCGCGATGGACTCCTAAACTACTTAACCGATTTTAATCAAATTTGTACACCGTGTGCAGTTTGATCCAACTTGAAAGATAGGATATAGGATTATAATATTAAAATATTAAATATATCGGCTCCTATGTAAGATAGGTTGTTGTTTTTTTCCCTCCAACCCCCACCCCCAAGGTATTTTTCCCGCCAGATCAAATAAATTTTATTAAAACTCTTCATATGTGAAAAGGGGCGAAATATATACATTTTCTTTTGTTTTGGTTCACATTCATTATACAAAATCGTAAATATCTCGGTTCCTATGGGAGATAGGGGGTTCTTTTCCCCCCTAGAACCCCCCACTCCCGTAGTATTTTTCCCGCCAGATCGAATGAAAATAATTACAGCCCTTCATATGTGTCAGGGGGTGAAATATTTAAAAAAAAATCCCATACAAACATTGCCACCCCCTTTCAATTTTTTAGGGGATGAATTTTTGGGATTCGAAGTAGCCTATGTCCTTTCTCAGGATGTAAGCTATCTTCCTACCAAATTTCATCAAGATCGGTTCAGCGGTTTAGCCGTGAAAAGGTAACAAACAGACAGACAGACAGATACACTTTCGCATTTATAATATTAGTATGGATTATTTGACGGTCTCAATTATCTGTTAGCTCCAAACGATTCTAACAGATGGTGACATCTGTTGACTGGATTGAGTAAGTATTCAATAGATGGCGCTATGTCAAACTTCAAAACGTTTCATATAACCTACAATTAAAGTATAGGTTAACCACAGCAACGCGTGGCCGGGTCAGCTAGTAGGATTATATTATTATTATCTATTCTACGAATTGGGGTTGTTAATTAATCACGGCTGTAGAAGAGATGGTGGGTATGCAAAATCTTAAGAATCCTTAGGTGGTTGAGAGGGGGGGGGGGGGGTCCAAAGTATTACTTACATATTGATGCTTGATACGAAGATATTAGAGTACGTTTCAATTTTCTTACGAAAACTATCTCATTTCAGCTTACCACGAAACCTAGCACGTTTGAAATATTATCATTAAGTAAGGGGAATGTCGCCAGGGTTAGCCCGTCGTCGTCTAGGCTAGCCCACTGCGATTTTTTAGTTTTGACCAATATGTGAGCGTGGAAAAACTTTTATCAGCGATAGCGAACTTTTCACGATATTACAAATTTGGATCATAAAAGCAAAAACATGTATTGTGGACTCAGTGGCTTGCAAATTACGAAAAACGTTTTTTAGCATCAGTGAATATGTTACTGTAAAAGTCCGAACTGAGGTAAATCCTAGAATTTACCGGTAAAACCTAGGTTTTACCAACTGTTAATGGTAAAAGTCCGAACTGATCTGTGATTATCGTTTATTTCGGACTTACCATCATACATTCGGTAAAACCTAGGTTTTACCAAGAGACACGGTAAATGTTGAAAAATAGAGTAGGTATCAAAAATATGTTAAAAATATATATAGAAAATCACAAATATTAAAATTTGCTAACAAAATATTGGGGCGAATGGGGATTAATCTAGTATAAAATACGAAAATTCAATATCCGCCTTTGTTAGGTTATAACCAAACCAGAGATTGAATCCCCGTTTTTAATAGGTACTAGATTAATCTCTTTTCGCCCCAATAGATTGTCCTAACCAAGGTGGAGATTGAATCCTCGTTTCTTATACTAGATTAATCCCCTTTCGCTCCAATAGATTGCCCTAATCAAGGCGGAGATTGAATCCCGTATTTTATATACCAGATTAATCCCCATTCGCCCCAATATTTTGTTAGCAAAATTTAATATTTGTGATTTTCTATATATTTTTTTAACATATTTTTGATACCTATTCTAATTTTCAACATTTACCGTGTCTCTTGGTAAAACCTAGGTTTTACCGAGTGTATGATGGTAAAAGTTCGAAATTCGGACTTTTACCATTAACAGTTGGTAAAACCTAGGTTTTACCCCTGTTCGGGCTTTTACAGTAACAAATACATGACCAAAAAGTGAAGCAAAGACAATCAATGGTTAAGTTAAGCATTTTGAATGTATTGTGTGGTACATGTTTGAAAACAAACCAAGGGGAAAATTCAATCCCATAATGTGTTTGGTTGTGGTGCGATGCGATGCGGCAATTGCGCTTGTCGTCAAGGTTGGGCCATTTATGTAATCAGGGTTGGCCCACTGTGATCGTGTATAATTAAGGCGCGTAACCGATCGAAAAAAAAATGTTCGGTCCGATATCAACAACTAACATAAACTAAATAGCTGCTTAAAAACGAGGAAATTGTAGCGAGCAGAGCCATAGTGACCATTATGGCTCTGCTCGCTGCAACTGCGATTCCAAACAATGTGCCATTCAATACAGTTCTTGTGAAATTTTGCTAAATCGAATAAAAAAAAATAGGAAAATGCAACAAAGGTTTTTTATTTCACCCAATTCATTTTTCGAGGTAAATTCCAATCATTTAAGTACGTATTTCTTCGATTTTATGCGATAGACTAGCCTAGGCAGCTTTCGTTTTTTTTTAATGCCTCTAAATTTTTTTTCCACCCAATTAATTTGTAGTTTCAGCAAAAGTGTTGCTTTTTCCTAGACCTTGCCAACGATTTGCTTGGATTGACTAAATTCGTACTTAAAGGGAAGTTATGAGTAAAATTCAAAAAGGTATTCAACCCTGACGAAATTCCCCTACTTATTACTATACTATAGGCTGCCTTGTTTTTGAAGTTATACTTCTTCAGACGCGAAATTTTAGTGATGCAACGAAATGTGCATTACTACAATGAAGTGAAGGTAACAGCTGGAAATAGATGTTTACTCCAGTTTTTGTATTTTTCGAATTATTTTTGGATCGGTATGAATTAGAAAGAAATGTTTTAAGTATAAATTGCAAATAATTTTATAATTTATAATATTTACCCTAATTTTTATGGCGCACATGATAGCGTTCAGATACATATTTTAAGTAAAAGTGAAAATTAAAAGAAAAATTCTTTAAACGTATTTCAAGTAGGTATGACGTCACTGAACATAAAAATGCTTGTTTTTGAAGACGCTTCAATGCCTTCAATATGTTACAAAACACTGTTACTAAGAAAATCGCGATTGAAATGTAAAATGTCTATATATTTTTCTCTCTTTGAATCGAATTTCAACAGTTCCATTGTGTCGATCAGTTGAAATGTATTAAAAAAGAGGTAGGTATTATACAAGGTGTTGAAATAAGGCGGATACCCCGAAATAAATAGAAGGGTTTTAAAGAAAAACGTTACGTGGGGAAGTTTAAGGGTTTGAAAAAAATCTATCACGTAATCTTGGAATGGCTTAAAAAAGGCCTTATCATGGTCAATGAAATAATTAAATAACTAAAGATTAATACATAAGTAGCTGCTTTTTTAATAAAAAAGTAATAATTGACAAGTGTTAATAGAACTCGTGCCCCGAGGGTTCGAATTTTGTATAAAAATACTATCAATTACTCAAATTTTTGTTCGCGTCATATATATACAGGGTGTCCAAGATAATAATAATAATAATAATAATAAACAATTTATTCTGTTAATCCAATGTACAGGAATAGAATACGTCAATCAATGAACAGTACACAGTATACAGGTATGCATTAAATAAAATAGATATTAGTTAATTTACAGATTTAATGATCAGGTATGTCTTATAAATTCTGTCAGAGTGTAATGACATTTTTTACTTAAATGTAGTTTTAATTCTTTTTTGTATTTATTGATGGGTAAGACTTTTATATCATTTGGTATTGCGTTATATATTCTAATTAACGTGTTTTCAACTCCATAGTGGACTAGAGACAAGTTTGATTTTTTTATATTTAAGTTTGTATTGTTTCGTGTTAGATGATTATGAGTTTTTATGTTGTCTGTGAAAAGATTTAAATTAGATTTGACAAATATGCTACATTCATAAATAAACAAATCGACTAGAGTCAATATTTTGAGTGTTTTAAAATGTGGTTTACAGGTTTCTCTTGGGTTTAGACCTAAGATGATGCGAATGCATCTTTTCTGTGTTCGAAACAAATGAATTGCGGATGGGGCGTTTCCCCAAAATATAATACCATATTTTAGGTTTGAGTATATATGACCATAATATGCACTTAATAAGGTATGTGTATCTGCGCCTTTTGATTTTAGCACTCTTAGTAGATACGTGTATGTGTTAAGTTTGTCTTGTAAAGTTTTTATATGGTAGTTCCATTTTAGGTCTGTCTGTATGTGGAGTCCTAAAAATTTAACTGTTTTTTTCGTTTCTATCACTACAGAGTTATCTACTTGAATATTATTTAAATAGCCACCGTATTTACCAAATTTTATGATTTGTGTTTTATCAATGTTCATTTTTAGCGAGTTGTTGTCAAACCAGTTGACTAAAGATTTTAATGAATTCGCGATTTGAGTCGATAGTTCCTGTACGGATGGTGCTGTGCATAATACCGCGGTGTCGTCGGCGAATAGTAGAGTTTTGTTATCTATACAAGAGACTATGTCATTTATATGTAATACGAATAATGTCGGTCCGAGGATAGATCCTTGCGGTACTCCATGGCTTTGATATTTGACGTCTGATCTAATTTTTGTAGAGTAATTGTTGTTGCAATTTATTTCTGTGTATTGTGGTCTATTATTTACGTAAGATTTTATTAGCTTTAATGCAGTTCCGCGTATTCCATACTTTTCTAATTTGGTACAGAGTAAGTCTAAGTCAATACAGTCGAACGCTTTAGAAAGATCTACCAGAACGGCTGCTGTTGTATCGTTGTTATTCCAGCTATCTAGTGTATGCGATATCGCTTTAAATATAGATAGTGTAGTAGAGCTGCCTTTTACAAACCCATGTTGGTTTGGACTAATAAGTTCATATTTTATTAAAAAATTGCTAATTCGCGAATGAATTGTTTGCTCTAGTATTTTTGAAAAGTTATTCAAAAGTGATAATAAGCGTGCAATGCATGGGGATATCCTAAACGGTAAAAGATACAGATGTGGTTAAATGAGATGAATTATTTGTAAGAAAGTATTACTTACAACATCAAAAAATATTAATAATTTTATGTGGTTCAGGCGGTATACCCAAAAAACTGAAAATTCAGAATTTCTTTAAATGACTAACTTTTTTGGCAAAGTAGATAGGTACTTTTTGTTTGCGGTTTCTTAAAGCACTTTTTTGAGTAGAATTGTTTGGTGTATTTAGAATTTTTATATCACTTAAAGTAAGTACTCTGAAACATATACTGTTTTAAATATAATTAAATTGTATAATAAAAATATATTACCTATGTATTAATAAGTACCTATAGTAAGTGACATATCGTTGTAAAGTAGAGTAAAAAACTCGTTCAAATATGCTATAGTCAACTTAGTGGCCCATAAGAAAAACTAAAGTTAGGGCTTGTAATTCGGAAACTAAAAGTGATATAAAAAAATCTAAATACAACAATCAATTCTACACAAAAAAGTGTCTTAAGAAACCGCAAACAAAAAGTACCTATCGGAAAAAATTCCGAATTTTCAGTTTTTTTCGGTATACTGCCTAAACCACCCAGGAAAAAGCAATCAGATCTAATTGAATCAGAGCAGATCTGAAATTTGATCCAATTAGATCTGATCAGATCTGAATGGGCCAAATTACAGATCTGATTGGATCAAATTTAGATCTGCTCTGATCCAATTGGATCCAATCTGATCTGATTGAATCCAATTGGATCTAAAATCGGAATTAAAAGTTTTCATCAAAAATAGCATCGGATCTGATCAGATCCAATCAGATCTGCTCAGTTGCTCTGATCCAATTAGTTCCAATCGCTTCTTCCTGGGCATAGAATTATGAATATTTTTTGGTATTAATAGTCACTCCTTTCTTACTAATAATTCATCTGATTTAACCAAACCAGTATCGTTTATAGATACTGAGATCACCATGCTGGAAAAGTTATCTGGGACACCCGGTATACTAAATAAATTTTATAAATGTTGTACAAACGTAATTTTTTGCATTTTATTTTATTTTTTGCTCAATATTATTGATTTTCGAGTCTAAAATAAATTTTTAAAGTGAAATTTTTTTTTAAGCCAGAGTTGCGAATTGGAATGACCTCGACATATTTCAATATTCAACACATTTTAAAGTTGATACGCTAAGAAGAATGTGGCATATGCATGAGTAGATGTATAAGAGTGTATACACGATTTTTGAGTTAAAATAATATGTTTGATTAATAAATTTAATACGTTTAGCTTTGTTTATTTAATTTGCCTGGTTAATGAAAACAAAAGAAGTTTCACTTCAATCGTGCGCTTATATGGGTGAGGTACACACTACACTATGTTCATAGATTACTTTATTCTACACTTATGGTATAGAGGAAATTAATGTAGGTATGTATCGAATAAATTTTGTTCTGTTAAAAATAAATAAACATGTTATGTTAAAAAAATATTTTATTCAAGCTAGGAAAAATGTAAACTGTACAAACCAGTTGTCATTTCATTCGTGTCACAAATTAATTGTCAATTATGAATTTGATAAATTGACATTTTGGTAAATTCATTTAGATGGAACAAAATCAACTTTTCAAACAGTATAATATTTAACAAGAAGAGAGGTAAATAAAATTTAATTTAAACATTTAAATTGGAATTTAAAGCCAAATTATTAAAATATTTTTTTATTAGAGTTATCAATGAAAAACATTATTACCTATACATTTACTTCAATGTCAATTGAGGTACGAAAAAATAATAGTAAAAACTCCTCTCCATTTTTGTTATCGGGAATTATTTATATTTTTTACAATAGGTATACCATGTCCCAGATAAACGTGAAATGCATGGGGATATCCTAAACGGTATATAAGAGATACATATTATGTGGTTAAATGAGATTAATTATTTGTAAAAAAGAGGTGAGTATTATTACCTCAAAAAATATTAATTATTTTTTGTGGTTTATACGGTACACCCAGAAAACTGAAAATTCAGAATTTCTTTAAATAATTCTAATTTTTTGTGAAAGTAGATAGGTACTTTTTGTTTGCAGTTTCTTAAAGCATTTTTTATGAAGAATTGATTGGTGTATTTATTTAATTTCTGTATACCTTTTAGTTTCCGAGTTACAAGCCCTAACATAAGTTTTTCTTATGGGTCACTAAGTTGGCTATAGCATATTTGAACGTGTTTTTTACTGTACTTTACAACGATATGTCACTTTTCATATTTATTTCCGAAAATAAGTCGTAGTACTAAATGCCAGTGATATTTATAAAGTATTTTATTACAAACATTTAAGTAGGCCATGAAAACAAAAATTGTTAAACAAAAATCACAATCAAAATAAATGAATATTTGAAAGCAATAAACTATTATAAAAAAAAATTTCTTACTTTTTTTCGATAATAAGTATATTAAATGTAACATATCGTTGTAAAGTACAGTAAAAACCACGTTCAAATATGCTATAACCATCTTAAACCATATGTTACTATTATAGTGCACCATATGAAATTATAAATATTTAATATTATTTTAATATGATATAATATTTTGAAGGTTTACTTTTTTTCTACATCATTATTTATTATTTTAATGAAGAAGAAAAACAAATTTTGTCTCATTTATAATAAATGCAGTAATACATGTTGATATTTAAAAAATAATTTATACTAGTATCATCTATCGTCAAATTCAACCAATATTTTACCTGCCTTAATGGCAACATACACACATGATTTTTGTGCACATCTATGGCATAGTACCTTTTGAATGATATAAGTTTCATTCCCCTTCTTTTATAATATATACAAAAAAGGTACGACAGTTTTCGAAGTTCACCTATTAATACAAAGATATTTGAGCTAAAAATAAGTTATTATAACAGTCGTACTTTTCATTAAATGGGTATGATATTTTAAAACTATTATTGGCTCAATACGTCTAAATACGTACCTGTTATAAAAATAAAATTATAATGATAAAAAAAAAATGTATGATTCAAGTTCTTTTTAGGATTATGAAATAAAAAAAAGTGGATCAATTAAATGAACTGAATTTATTTCTAAACTTATCATTGTCAATTTTTTTTATTTAACATAAAAAAAATATAAATTTATTTCCTTAATAAACTAAACAAAACTATTTTACTAATATTTAAATTCTATAAGGAATTCCTTTTCTTTCTTTATATTTTCAAGTTTTAAAACTGTATTCTTTTCTTTCTTAAAACTATATTTTCGATAATTAAATTTTTTCTTTATCCTAAATCTAAAAAAAAAAACTTATATGCTAATATTTAACTTATCTCGATCGATACTATATTCTTCTTTTGAAGCCGATGACTTGCTAATCCTCCTTCACCGCACCAAACTTTGTTCTTCTCAATTCTGTTCAAATAATATTTTACCTAGGCCGCTATATCTGTCTTTTATTATCAACTGTCTTTCCCATCTACTGTCTCTCGCTTTGTCACTATAGTTATATTTTCTTTCTATGTTTTGTATAGTTTATAATTTACACAATATTTACACGTATCGTTTTACTTTATATATTTTCTTCTCTTTCTCACTTATTTTTGTAAATGTCTCTTCTTTCTTTATCTGATTCCCACATATAAATTTCTGTTACTGGTTTTAACTATTGTTAACTTATTTATTTCAATGTTTTATTTTCTTATTATTGCTGATTAATGTTTTTTTTCTTTATATTTGTTTAATTTAATTCCCCTTTTCCTTTTACGTAATTTATGTGTTTAAATAATATATATTGTCGCTGGGTTAATACGTCGTTATTAATTTTATATTGTCTATCTCTTTTACACTCTATTTAGTTTATGTATTTTCTCTATTGTCGCCGTGTTAACGTGTCGCTGTAATTTTTATATTGTCTATCTCTTTCACACTCTATTTAACTTATATATCTTCCTTCTCCGTTTGTTTCGTGTATCTGCTCCTTTATTGTAATTGTTTATTATTTAAATTTTATTTATTTATCTGTTAATATATTATCGAAGATTTCTTCCTTTTAATACTTATTTACTTTATTTAAATTTATTTAATACTTTCTTCAACTCTAACTATTTAACTGATCTCCAAACTCACACTACTTTTTAAACTCTATTATAGATTCTTTTATTTCCACTATATTTATTTAATAATTCTTCTTTCACCACTTGGTTTTAACCACATATATTAAACTCCTGAACTTATTACTTTCTCACCACACTACTGTTTTAAACAAATACCTCTCCCAAACTTGTCTACACAATAATACTTTTTTCAACCTGACGCTACTAATCGCTACTCTCTTCCTACTAACTACTCTCTCTTCCTACTACTCGCTACTCTCTTCCTTACTAACTCAATCTCCTGTTGCTAAGCTAACTAACTTCACTCCTCTCCCTTGACACCCCTTATTAGCCCATCCCTACTATAGTACTCTGTCTGTTTTCTGTGGCATGTTGTAAACGCAAATAATTCCAGCGGTATTACAATTTTGCCATTTTATGTCTTATGTGTTTCTTATTTGTATTTAAATTTAATTATAAGGGGTCTACTTATACGCCGTCTTACAGATTACCCCCTCCTCCAAATAAAAATTCTTTCCCTGAAAGGTATGGAAATTTCTTTCCATCCTGGAAGATGTGAAAAATTTTCTTTCTTAATATCTACTTACATTTACATAGCCTATTTTTACACTCTTATTACATAGCTAAACTTATATTCTAACTTATATCTAACATCAAATATCTCTATTCATTTTTAATTTTCATCAACAATATCACAATAAGGTTTCATGTACTTCATATTTAATTTTTTTTCTTGACATGTTTAAAATTCTTATTTTCATCAATCCTTTTCGTTAGTCCCTTTACCCTAAATCTTACATTTTTCTTCTTAATGAATTTAAATTTTTCTAATATTTCCCTTGCCTTTATGAGTAACTTCCTATCCATTAACAAAATTTCTTTATTTTTTCTAGCTTTCCCTCTAAATTTCATCATTTTATACTTTTTCGTCCTACCTCGTAACATTCGTTTCATTTCTTTGTCAATATTTAAATTTTTTCTCAAAATATTCTCAAATTCTACTTTACTTTTGTTATTTCTGGTAACTATCTCATTTACACCTATTTCATTCCCAATCTTATTATTTGCTTTTACTTGTTCAATAATCTCTAAAATTGTTTGTCTACCTTCCTCAATATCATTTTTGCTATCACCTACTTCATTCTTTTCCTCAAAATCGTTTTTCCTATCACCTAACTCTACTTCATTTTTCTCCTCAATATAAATTTCGTCTATTAAAAATAATGTTTCTAAATCTAATTCGTCAATGTCTAAATCTTTAACTTTATTGTCTATTTCGGTCTCATAAATCTTTTGTTCAAATTCTGGTTGTTTGTCGCAATAATTTTTATCATTTCCTACATCTATCAAATTTTCTTTAACTGTTATATTTTCTTTTACCTGCTCTATTTTATTGCATTCTACATTTTCTACCATATCTAACCTTTCGATGTCTAATAAATTTTCTCCTAAGACGCACTCGTCTTCTACCCTTATTGACTCTGTTGCGGTTTCCTTTTCTATGAATAAATTTTCTAATCCTACATTTCCCACAATCGCTTCTCCCCCCGTTTCTCTTAGTCTTTTTCTTTCCCTTCGTGTCTCATATTTTTCCGTATTTAATTTACCCTTCCCGGTGTTTTCAAAATTTTGCCCACTTTTACCTAACTGATTTTCTACTAACGCTTTTTTCTCCCTATCTAAAGTGCATATTCCTTTCTGTTTTTCGTCTAACCCGTTATTTTCCCTGTTGTCTTTGTACACTATACCGGGCTGTTTATAATGTACCGCTTCTAGTTTTCCGACTCTAAACTTCTTATTTGTCTGTTATTTCCCGCTCTAACGCCTTCTTCTACCCTCTGTCCCCGGTTACTATCATAGTTACTGTCGTTATTTACCTCCCTATTTCTATTAATGTTTTCTCTATTCCCTTGGTTAATTGTATTGTCATTTCGGCCGTTATCCCCTCTACTGTAATTTCTTTCGTTGTTATTATATCTATTCCTATCATTATTGATTTCCCTATTCCGGTCATAGTTTCTCCAATTTCCCTGATTTCTTTCATGGTAATTTCGTGAACTTTCCCCCCCCCCGCGGATATATTATTTCCGACTCATCCAATATTCCGTAAATTTCGGCGATGTCCTGTCCTCCCACTACCCTTAACAATGGCCAAATGCATGGTTCAAAATGCCTAACAATGATATTTATTATCTTATTTTTCTCCATCGGAGGCTCTAAATACTTAGCCTCATTATACAACTTAATGAAGTATTCTTTTCTACTGATTCTTGAGTTCTGATAGTTATTTGTATTATATAATTTTTTAAATACCTCCTGTTGCCTGCTTTCGGACCAGAAATTCCTTTTAAACCATTTTTTAAAATCGTCATAATTTCCTATCTCACAAGCCTTAAACAGCTCGAGGTGTTCCCCCCACAAACTTTTTTCTATGACATCCAAAATGTCCCCCTCTTTCATGAATTGACCGTTTGAAATTATATATTTTTCTAAACGTCGGATGAATGCTATAGGGTGCTCATTCCGTTCCATTTTGGTGAATTCCTCCCCTCTACCCCTTGATAACCACCTATTCCCGTTCTCCCTTTCTTCTCTACTATCATTGTTACCCTTTAACTTAGCTAATTCTCTTTTTATTTCTGCTAATTCATCCTCTATTATGTTTTTCTTACCTCCTACCTCTTTTTCTTCCCTACTATCCTTTAATTCCCATTTACTCTCACTTCCTTTTTCCTCCTCTTTCTTTTCCTCCCCCCGTTTAAACATCCATTCTACTTTACTATCTTTATCATCCATTTCTTTCTTTGTTTCTTCCTTGCTATCTATTTTTTGTTTTAAATATCCCATCTCCTTGACCATATGCAACACAATTCCTTTTAACTCATCTATTTCACTATTTTTTCTGATAGGCGTCGATGCCCCAAACCCTGAATCAAAACTACTTTTTTCTACATCTACTAACTTTTCTTCAGCCATCATGAAACCTTTATTATGTCAATATATCTCAATATATTATTTTTTTTTTTTTTTTAAAAACAAAAAAAATCTTTTCTACTACTAAAACAAACTCAGTTCATAAATCTTCCTCCTTTCTTTAAATCCCGGTTTGGCAAGCCCCCAATTTTATAACAGTCGTACTTTTCATTAAATGGGTATGATATTTTAAAACTATTATTGGCTCAATACGTCTAAATACGTACCTGTTATAAAAATAAAATTATAATGATAAAAAAAAAATGTATGATTCAAGTTCTTTTTAGGATTATGAAATAAAAAAAAGTGGATCAATTAAATGAACTGAATTTATTTCTAAACTTATCATTGTCAATTTTTTTTATTTAACATAAAAAAAATATAAATTTATTTCCTTAATAAACTAAACAAAACTATTTTACTAATATTTAAATTCTATAAGGAATTCCTTTTCTTTCTTTATATTTTCAAGTTTTAAAACTGTATTCTTTTCTTTCTTAAAACTATATTTTCGATAATTAAATTTTTTCTTTATCCTAAATCTAAAAAAAAAAAACTTATATGCTAATATTTAACTTATCTCGATCGATACTATATTCTTCTTTTGAAGCCGATGACTTGCTAATCCTCCTTCACCGCACCAAACTTTGTTCTTCTCAATTCTGTTCAAATAATATTTTACCTAGGCCGCTATATCTGTCTTTTATTATCAACTGTCTTTCCCATCTACTGTCTCTCGCTTTGTCACTATAGTTATATTTTCTTTCTATGTTTTGTATAGTTTATAATTTACACAATATTTACACGTATCGTTTTACTTTATATATTTTCTTCTCTTTCTCACTTATTTTTGTAAATGTCTCTTCTTTCTTTATCTGATTCCCACATATAAATTTCTGTTACTGGTTTTAACTATTGTTAACTTATTTATTTCAATGTTTTATTTTCTTATTATTGCTGATTAATGTTTTTTTTCTTTATATTTGTTTAATTTAATTCCCCTTTTCCTTTTACGTAATTTATGTGTTTAAATAATATATATTGTCGCTGGGTTAATACGTCGTTATTAATTTTATATTGTCTATCTCTTTTACACTCTATTTAGTTTATGTATTTTCTCTATTGTCGCCGTGTTAACGTGTCGCTGTAATTTTTATATTGTCTATCTCTTTCACACTCTATTTAACTTATATATCTTCCTTCTCCGTTTGTTTCGTGTATCTGCTCCTTTATTGTAATTGTTTATTATTTAAATTTTATTTATTTATCTGTTAATATATTATCGAAGATTTCTTCCTTTTAATACTTATTTACTTTATTTAAATTTATTTAATACTTTCTTCAACTCTAACTATTTAACTGATCTCCAAACTCACACTACTTTTTAAACTCTATTATAGATTCTTTTATTTCCACTATATTTATTTAATAATTCTTCTTTCACCACTTGGTTTTAACCACATATATTAAACTCCTGAACTTATTACTTTCTCACCACACTACTGTTTTAAACAAATACCTCTCCCAAACTTGTCTACACAATAATACTTTTTTCAACCTGACGCTACTAATCGCTACTCTCTTCCTACTAACTACTCTCTCTTCCTACTACTCGCTACTCTCTTCCTTACTAACTCAATCTCCTGTTGCTAAGCTAACTAACTTCACTCCTCTCCCTTGACACCCCTTATTAGCCCATCCCTACTATAGTACTCTGTCTGTTTTCTGTGGCATGTTGTAAACGCAAATAATTCCAGCGGTATTACAATTTTGCCATTTTATGTCTTATGTGTTTCTTATTTGTATTTAAATTTAATTATAAGGGGTCTACTTATACGCCGTCTTACATTATGTTAAAAAAAAAATAGTTTTATAACATGTTTTATATTACATTAAAAATACTATCGGGTCGCTTGTGGATTCACACATGTTGTATTCGTTTTTACTTTTTTATACATACACGAAATGTAAGGTATAGTCGCCAAATACCTTCACATTTTTTTTAAAATCCAATATATTTTCCATATTTTTAGAGATATATTAAAAATAAAAAGGCAGTTAAGTATTATCAATGATTTACACCTTTATTTGAAATTGATATCAAGCATAGCAATCAGTTAATAGTTATACTTTACAGGGCCGGCAGAACATATAAATTTCTAGTGTCTAGTAAAAAACTAAGGGAGGGGGAATTTGGAGAGTTTTTAAAGTGAAACTTTTATTACATCGTCTCAAACTTTTTCGTCTGTGTGTTGCATGTCGCATTACGCTCGGCCGCGGAGTAGGGATAAATACGTCATTACTTCATAAAGTACAATTGTAGGTACCTCTAACTTTAATACATATAACGTTTCCCCAAATAGAATAATATAAAAAAGCCGCCCGGCCGGTCACCCATCCAACATATGTCTTATCATGATGCTGCTTAACTTTGGTGCAATGATAGACAGGTGTATATGAAATATAGGCTGTCTACTGCATTCCTAGAATGTTTAATTTACAGTATAAAATACGTCTCATGTTTGGAGGCATATAACATAAGTTATACATCGTTATAAAGTCTAGTTTTATATACCTATTAAAATTTTAATTATTTTGTTTCAATAATTTTTAATTTTTAAAGTGAAACTTTTATTACATCGTCTCAAACTTTTTGGTCTGTGTGTTGCATGTCGCGTAACGTTTGGACTGCGCATGCGTGGAACAAGCAGCCATTCATTGTATGACAGTTTATGTACTGTGTGCTATTATACATATTTAGTAAGTTTGTATTGTAATTTGTCAGTGTTTAATGTAAATGTTGTTATTTATTTGCTTTTGGTAAACAACGACACAGCTAGTGAGTCCAAAAAACTGATCAACGAGAAAGAATAGTGCAAAAATGAATGACGATGAATTAATTTTACGCACAGATTTTACGCCGTAAAAAACAGAACGCCGACAGAGCAAGTGCTTATAGAAAAAGGAAAAAAGATCTTGGTTTTTATATAGAATTTATTAGTATTATTAGAACTTTTTGCTGGTGCATGTTGTTGTTTATGGATTTATTTCAATTTTGAGTGCTTGAATTTATTATTCCGAAAATTTTTAGTTAAATGTCTATAATGTGAAAAAAAAGTTTCACTTTTACCGTGGTTTCATAAAACCACACAATCCTTTTTTTTAAATATGGTTTTTGAAACATTAAAAATTATCAATAGTTTTACAGATAAAAAATCAAATTAGTTTTTTATTCATAATATCTGACTCAATTTTTTTAAAGTACATTAATTATTCTGCGATAAGGCGAAAACAGTTGTAAGCTAATTATTTTTAACGATGAATTCGTCCATTAGTGTTTCAATGTCTAAATTGTCAACTAAATCTGAATAAATGTGGATCAAAGCCATATGATTTAAACGGTCTTGCATCATTGTTGAACGAAGATAATTTTTCATTCGACGCAGAACTAATAAACATTGTTCAAATATGGGAAATGGGTAAAAAAAATGTCAGAATATACCATTACTACAATAATAACTAATCGTGTTTGTACCTACTTATTAATTCAACTATATTTTTCAAATATTCTAAACAATATTTTCATTGTCCACGCGAGCGAAGCCGCGGGCACACCTAAAGTTTAATTACATATATTTGAGACTTGTATATATATATATTATGGTGTCCCATTTTAATCTATCACCCCCCTAATTTTTTTTATCTATCGATTAAATCAAAAAATGTTTCAAATAAAACTTGTTCGGTTTTGAGGGGGACCCAAAATGGCGTTATTAATTTTTGATTTTTTGGACGTCTTCATGGTCAACTAGGGCTAACATTTTTTTTTCAAATGGAACCCTATATTTTTCATTACGGTATCTTATTGTATGGAAAAAACAAACAGCTTTTGTTTTAAATAATTTTTTGGATGACTTCATTTTTTTAAATATTTAACAAAATAATTTTAAGATTTTAGATTTTCACTAATTTTTTACTCGAAACCCATTAACTTTAGAGAAAAAGTGTAAAAAACAAAAAATGTTTATTTTAATCTGATGTAACATAAAAAATGATTGCATTTCTTTTTTATTTAATTTCTTTTTTGCTTTAATACTTTGAAGAGCAAAAATAAAAAAAAAACCTGATATAATTTTCCTAGTTATATCAGATTAAATTAAATATTTTTTGTTTTTTACACTTTTCCTCTAAAGTTAATGGGTTTCGAGTAAAAAATTAGTGAAAATCTAAAATCTTAAAATTATTTTGTTAAATATTTAAAAAAAATGAAGTCATACAAAAAATTATTTAAAACAAAAGCTGTTTGTTTTTTTCCATACAATAAGATACCGTAATGAAAAATATAGGGTTCCATTTGAAAAAAAATGTTGGCCCTAGTTGGCCATGAAGACGTCCAAAAAATCAAAAATTAGTAATGCCATTTTGGGTCCCCCTCAAAACCGAACAACTTTTATTTGAAACATTTTTTGATTTAATTGATAGATAAAAAAAATTAGGGGGGTGATAGATTAAAATGGGACAACCTGTATATAGTATCTTCTATATTGTTTACATACACGTACATTTTACTAATTATAATATTTTATGTCAATTATAATTTTATGTACAACAACAAATATGCTTATCAGCCATATGGTGTTTCACAAGAATTTGAATTAATAATCATACAGAATTATCGGACGTATATTTTTTGTATCATGGTATTGTTTTACTAGTCGAGAGGTGATAGCTAATTTTAATGGGTATAACAGAAAAAGTTGACCATGAGTCGAAAGTATTGACAATACATAAAAATTAATCGAGTAGAATTTAATAAATAATATAAAAAACCAGAATTATAAAATTTTAGCGGTTTTTACTAGACTTAAGGTTATTCGATCATTAGAACAATATATAGATAAAAGTCAAAAATTTTAATATATTATTTATGGATAACTCATATATTTTACTAAATATTTAAAATATTGGACGTATGGTTTTTGAGTAACTGGATATTAAAAATAGAGTTTTTAACACACGATAAATGAGAGAACTTGAAGAACAATTGGCTATAGATAAAGTGACGTTTTAAAAACTAATTATTGGAAACTTCAACCTTTTTAAATACTATAATAATTATAAAACAAATATATTCACGTGTACTTTATTCAAAATAATGAAAAACTTGCTCTGCCATTACAGCTAATTAGTACATGTTACTATTATATACCGTTCTGTCTATTTCAATTTTCAAATTAAATTAAACTTTTTTTACTTTTTATATAACTAACAAAGTAAAATATTCCATTAAATGTAGGTACCTACTATACAGGGTGGCCCAAGTAAAACGAAACGGGCGCGTTTTTGGTCATTTAAAATAAGATTTTGAAAAAAAGCTCGAACACGTCGATTTTGCTTTCAAGGGGACATCTTTTGCTATAAAATTTTTGCAAGAAAAATTTTTGCGCTATGAGCACAACCCTTAAAATTTTAAATTGCATGATAGGGCAAGTGATATTTCATTTGAAAGGTTTTTTCATTCTAAATACGGTGCTTTTTGATTTTTTCAAATCTGTTTAGTTTTAGTCAAGTTATTTACATTTTGAATTCCATAAATGCAATGATTTTCTGATCAAAAAACAAATATTTACAGCTAAAATTCAAAACAAAGTAGGCTTATTTTCTTATAAAATAATTCAAAAACATCCAATTTGCACATTTATTGAATTAATTAAAGTTTTTTATGTTGGTAAATTTTTTTTAATTAATTTTTTTTTAATTTTTTAATTAATTCAATAAATGTCCAAATTGAATGTTTTTGAATTATTTGATTAGAAAATAAACCCACTTTGTTTTGAATTTTAGTTGTAAATATTTGTTTTTTGATCAGAAAATCATTGCATTTATGGAATTCAAAATGTCAATAACTTGACTAAAACTAAACAGATTTGAAAAAAATCAAAAAGCACCGTATTCAGAATGAAAAAACCTTTCAAATGAGGTATCACTTGCCCTATCATGCTATTTAAAATTTTAAGGGTTGCGCTCATAGCGCTGAGGGTTGAAAAGATTCTTGCAAAAATTTTATACCAAAAGATGTCCCCCTAAACTAAAATCGACGTGTTCGAGCTTTTTCTCAAAATCTTATTTTAAATGACCAAAACCGCGCCCGTTTCGTGTTACTTGGGCCACCCTGTATATGTTCTGAATATAAATTAAAAACAAAATTTTTCGAAACCAAATCTTTTTTACAGTGTGCTAGACGTATAACCTTAAATATGTATATGAAGTATAGATAATTTTACATAAAAACCAGTCCTTGTAATAATTATACTTAAATACAGCAAGAGGAATTAGAGTTAATTGAAAGTGGATTTATGAAATGGTTGTAGGTACTTTACTGTTATAAGCCCTTAAGAGCAGCAATGTATGGATAAATGTCTAAAATTTAAATGTTATTAATCGATAGCTCATATTCCGGGTGTTTTTTTTAAGACTTTCCAGCTGATTATTTTCAAAATGAATGTACAGTAAAAATGTTCCAGACAAAAGTCATGATTTCGAGGGCGCTAAATATTGACACTATGGGGCGATCTTAAAAAGGTCCTATTAATGGGTTTTCAGGCTCAACTTTTCTTTTTCAAATATAAACCTATGTATATTTTTTGTAGTAGATCCAAAATTTTTGGGACAAAATTAACATCTTACCAAATATGTCTGAAACATTTTTTTCTAAAAATATAATTTTTTATGATACATATGAAGTAAACATTAAATCATTTCTAAACTTTCCATATTTTTTTAATTGAAAACAATCAATTTTTAAAAATAATTGCCAAAAACAAAAAGTACTTAGATTTAAGTAAGGATTATAAGATATTTTTTTTATTTACATGCAATTAATTTTTTTTTTATATAAAAGTTGCATACAAAAATAAATAATTAATTTGAAAAACAAATCTTAGAGAATCCTTGCCTAATTTTAAGTACTTTTTTAATCATGATTTTTCTTAAAAATTGATAGTTTTCGAGTAAAAAAATATTGAAAATCCATAAATTTCGGTTTGCTCCATATCATAAATTAATGTGCATTTTTAGAAAAAATGTTTTATGACAAAAGATGTTTATTTCATCTAAAAAATTGACATTTTAACTGAAAATTCGTTATTTTGAAAATAATTCGCTGGAAAGTTTTTAAAAAAATACTCGGTATTTTCACTCGCCTCTGTGCAGATTTTAAAATTTTTGAAAAGTTTTATTAATTCATTTTTTTGTATCACTTACGACTTACATACATTAGCTGAACTAAAACAAACCATTACAAAAATTTAAAAAAGTAACAATATATTTTTAAATTAGTTTTGAAGACAATCTGACATCAGCAGTGGGTGAAAATTTATTTATAAAAGATTAAAAAATAAATAAATTGTGTACTACATTGTAATTCAATTCATAGTATTACAATCTGAACTTTTTACCGATTTGTAACTTTTCATGATGTTTTTAAAATTTTACATCACTATGTATTATGCATGTCCGAAACGTCTTATATTCGACATATCTTCTGTTAATTGTATATAACAATTAAAAAAGACACGAGACAGTAACAAAAAGTTGTATATGTACCTGTTTTTCAAGTAAATTACAAAAATGTTGATGGGTTTATGCAAGGCCAGTTTTACGTATATACATATGTTTATAAAGTTGTTCATCATGTTATTTCATTTTAACTCCACTCTTCTCTTCCCCACTTCACTTACAAGTTTATTATACACAATTATAACATACAAATGCCAAAATTTCGCTGTTATGACTAAATCTAGAACATATTTGTTTAAAATTATATCTGTCGGCCTCGAGTACATAATTCTCTTATAAGAAAATTACAATGCAAATTTTATTGTGTTGCAACCTTGATATTTCGTAAAAACGTTCTTTAGACCTTATCTAATAATGCTAGAAGGAGGCCCCAACAAATTTTTGTTAGGGGTGAATGAGAAAAGTAAAAGCACCCCCAGAACCAATTTAATGTTAGCGATAGTAATTTTGCATGTATTTTACACTCATTTATTACAGCAACAAAATGTTTAGATTTATACGATGTAAAAATATTATGGAATCAACACTATCTATCTGCCTGTATGTTACGTCCATGAAGATGGCAGAGCAATGTCAGCAAAACAAAAACTCACTTGACTAATAATTAAGTGCTAATTAAATGCTAATTAAATGCGCAATAAGAAAATTTAATGCTCATCAAATAAAAAAAATATTACATGTTTTGCTAGCTTCAGATGAACTCAGCAGAACAATGTGTCAAAAAACAGTTAAAGTTGTATGTAACTACACGAAATGCTTCAGAAAATTAAATGCTAATTAAATGCACAAAAAGAAAATGTAATGCTCTTCAAATAAAAAAAATATTACATGTTTTTCTAGCTTCAGATGAACTCAGCAGAACAAAGTGTTGAATAACAGTTAAAGTTGTATGTAACTACACGAAATACTTCGGAAAATTAAATGCTAATTAAATGCGCTAAAAGAAAATTTAATGCTCATCAAATAAAAAAATATAACATTTTTTTCTAGCTTCAGATGAAATCAGCAGAACAAAGTGTTGAATAACAGTTAAAGTTGTATGTAACTACACGAAATACTTCGGAAAATTAAATGCTAATTAAATGCGCTAAAAGAAAATTTAATGCTCATCAAATAAAAAAATATAACATTTTTTTCTAGCTTCAGATGAACTCAGCAGAACAAAGTGTTGAATAATTAAAATGCTTCAGAAAATTAAATACTAATTAAATGCGCAAAAAGAAAATTTAATGCTCTTTTTAATAAAAAGTTACATGTTTTTCTAGCATTAGATAAACTCAGCAGAACAAAATGTCAAAAAACAGTTAAAGTTATATGTAACTACACGAAATGCTTTAGAAAATTAAATGCGAAAAAAAATTAATGCTCATAGAAAAAATTAAATTAAATATTAATTAGTCGGCATGTACTTATATTAACAAAGTTGGACAACAGAAAGTTGTTTTGTTTTTGCTGGAACAAGTCGCGGGGATTGAATATTTATTTCAAAACGTGCAACGATCAGATACTATAATACTTTTCATTGTTTACAATTTTTGTCAACAAACATTTTTTTTAAATATACGAACTAAAAACAGACTGTGCCGTTTGCGCATGCATCAACAAACGTTCAAAATACAAATTCACCAAATTTATACTATACAGGGAGTTCGCGGGAACCGACTGATCATTGCTAACTTTGTTATTATTGGAGCTAGAAGATCGGTTAAATGGACAAAGTATCAGTATTTTTTCCGGGATGAATAATGGCGGTGTCAAAAAAACAATTGAATGTCAAATTTCAGAGATATATTGAAATATAACATTTTTTTAAATGGAACACCCTGTATATTATTATTGAATTTTGTAGCTGAGGATGTTCTCTTTATAAAAGTGTTATACATGTATGATGGTAAAATTGATAGAAAACAAGTTATAACAAGTATAAAATTAATAGAAAATATCGAAAAATAGTGTGCTATGAAGATTTAATAAAATACAAACAAATGATAAAAAAATTTAAAACAATAATTTCAGATATTTGTGCATTATTTCGCAGATTTTTAACATTTTTGAGCATTATTCATAAAAAAATATAATTAATTATAATAAATAATTTTTTTCGTTATCAGTTAAAATCAAAAACATTTAAAATTTGCGAACAAATGACATAAAAACCTTAAACTATTGTTTTAAATGTTTTAATCATTTGTTCTCAATTTATTAAAACTTCATAGCACACTATTTTTCGATATTTTCTATTAATTTTATACTTGTTATAACTTGTTTTCTATCAATTTTACCATCATACATGTATAACACTTTTATAAAGAGAACATCCTCAGCTACAAAATTCAATAATAATATACAGAGTGTTTAATTTAAAAAAATGTTATATTTCAATATATCTCTGAAATTTGACATTCAATTGTTTTTTTGACACCGCCATTATTCATCCCGGAAAAAAGACTGATACTTTGTCCATTTAACCGATCTTCTAGCTCCAATAATAACAAAGTTAGCAATGATCACTCGGTTCCCGCGAACACCCTGTATACTACTTATATATATATATAATTTTTTTGCGCATTTAATTAGCATTTAATTTTCTGTAGCATTTCGTGTAGTTACATACAACTTTAACTGTTATTCAACACTTTGTTCTGCTGAGTTCATCTGAAGCTAGAAAAACATGTAATATTTTTTTTATTTGAAGATCATTACATTTTTTTTCTGTGCATTTAATTTTCTGAAGCATTTCGTGTAGTTACATACAACTTTAACTGTTTTTTGACACATTGTTCTGCTGAGTTCATCTGAAGCTAGCAAAACATGTAATATTTTTTTTATTTGAAGAGCATTAAATTTTCTTTTTGCGCATTTAATTAGCATTCAATTTTCTGAAGCATTTTATGTAGTAACATACAACTTTAACTGTTATTCAACACTTTGTTCTGCTGATTTCATCTGAAGCTAGAAAAAAATGTAATATTTTTTTTATTTGAAGAGCATTAAATTTTCTTTTTGCGCATTTAATTAGCATTTAATTTTCTGAAGTATTTCGTGTAGTTACATACAACTTTGACTGTTTTTTGACACATTGTTCTGCTGAGTTCATCTGAAGCTAGCAAAACATGTAATATTTTTTTTATTTAAAGAGCATTAAATTTTCTTTTAGCGCATTTAATTAGCATTTAATTAGCACTTAATTATTAGTCAAGTGAGCTTTTGTTTTGCTGACATTGCTCTGCTATCTTCATGGACGTCTGTATGTTCCAAGTTTTAGTTACTAAACCATTTAACCTAGAAAGTTGAGATTTGGCTTAAAATTATAGTAAATAATGAATTATAATAAACCTTTATTGTTATCGATAAGTTGAATAAAAGATTGCTGTTTTTATGTGTGTATTACACTATTAAAAAAAAAAAAACTTTTGTATATAACAGATATCTGAATAGAAAATTTAGGAGGCTTTTGGCATGCCGAAACCGGATTTGTTGCCCAAGTGGTTTCATCACGTCAGGGTTTTGAGATATTCTGCCTAAAAGTCTCAAAAATGACTATATTGGAAATGTTAAAGAATTTATTATTAAGTAGATAATTTTTTTCTAAAGTTTACGGTCACGGTAAAAATAGTATTATGTTTCCTCTTTAAAATGAGTTTTAACTTTTTACTGCACGATTTTTTTAGCTGAGATGTACTAGTTTGAAGATATGATATTTTTGTTAATAGAGTGTAGTATAGTAGATACAATGAACTTTACTACATATATTTTCAAAGTAGTATATTTCGGTAAAGAAAAATCGCATAGTAAAATGTAAAAAATCATTTTAAAGAGAAAAGATAATACTATTCGAAATCACGAAAGAAAACTTCAGAAAAAAATTACCTACTTAGTAATAAATTCCCCAACATTGCCAAAATCGTCATTTTTGGGACCTTTAGGTCCGGATATCTGAAAATGATGGAATCATTTGGGCAACGAATTCGGTTTCGGCATGACAAATACCTTCTAAATCTTCAATTCAAATTTCTGTGAATTTTTTTTGTTGCATAGTGTTCTTAATAATATTAATAAATTTTCTTTCTTTTGATATTTACACTCGCCCTTTTTAATCAAATCAATAGTCTTGGAAGCCGCCTCAACTTTAGTTTAATGTCAGTAAAATCTGAATATTTTTGAACAGATTCTGAGTTGGGAACTCTGGCTGCTCATTTTACACATAATGGTCACCAATCAACCGTAAAAATGCCTTGCGCCTAAAGAAGTATAACTTCAATAAAAACGCTAACTTATGTCATGGCTTAAGGGTGACTGTTCACTAATTTATAGTGGTATACTTTAATTATATTAATAGTATATTTTTTATTGATACAACAAATAAAACTATATACCAATAATATATAGATTTCGATCTTGCATCATTCTTGCATGCAAATATTAGATACTAATTCAAATTGTAACTTTAGTAACAATCACGTGGCTTAGCAAGAATTGCAATATTTAAGACAGTTTCAAGATTACTACTTCAAATAGTAATATTTCTTTAAAAATTTAGTGATTATAATGAAATATTTTTCTCTGTTCAATGTACAATTTAATAATTGTTTATTATATTCAGTTTTATGTGACTAACAATAATAATTTTCCCGTTTTCTAGTAGAATAAAATATAATTTAACATAATTTCAATTTATCTCATTTTTACTATTACAAGAAACTGAAAATTGAAAGAATTCTTAAAATATTTATTTACTCACTGTGGGAGTTCAAATTTAATCATTTTAGCTGATTGTGAGTTGGTAGTTTTCATCAAAGTTTATTGCGTTTCAATAACTTTGATGGTGGGTTGCATAAAGGAAAAATAATCACGATTAGTTAAAGGACTATTTTCAAATCATGCTGATATAGGTACTTTAATCCACAACTTAATCTCAATTTCTAAATGAACAATTCACTAAATGTGATTATAAAACTTTTATCAATTTGCTTTGTCTGTTACGGTCAAATTAATCTACTAACCAAATATTCATTTTCATCCCAATTTCTGATTGTCTTGAAATTTTGTTACCTTACGTGTATACTCAATATTAGGTCAGTAAAATCTTACAAAAAAACCCTTAAAATCGCAAAACGTGATGTAAAGCTGATTTTTTGGTATGTTATTTGGGCCCCTTAGGGGAGTGTGAAACTACGTTTTGCAAGCAAAAAAAAGTTGTGCTACCTGCGTAATACGTGAAAAACTGCAAAATTTTCGGACTTTTTCAGTTTTTGCAGTTCAATTCAAAAACTATGGGTTTTTTGACATTACTTGTTATTATCATTTTGAAAGTATATTAAATTTGAAACAATTTAAGCCCACACACAGCTCCGTATGTATAATAGTTTTTGAGATATGGAGTTTCAAAAAATTACATGGTTTTCAGAAATGTTAAAATTTTGAGTTTTGCTTATGTTTTCAGCCGAATATAAGAGAACTATAAGGTTTACAGACCCTGTTTTGCGCTTAAATGAAAGGTAATTGAATGTACTAAAACTAAATTTCTTACAATTTTTCTCTAAGAATGGGCGGTTTTGCCGATATTCGGCTGAAAACATAAGCAAAACTCAAAATTTTAACATTTCTGAAAACCATGTAATTTTTTGAAACTCCATATCTCAAAAACTATTATACATACGGAGCTGTGGGTGAGCTTAAATTGTCTCAAATTTAATATACTTTCAAAATGATAATATCAAGTAATGTCAACAAACCCATAGTTTTTTAATTGAACTGCAAAAACTGAAAAAAGTCCGAAAATTTTGCAGTTTTTCACGTATTACGCAGGTAGCACAACTTTTTTTTGCTTGCAAAACGTAGTTTCACACTCCCCTAAGGGGCCCAATAACATACCAAAAAATCAGCTTTACATCACGTTTTGCGATTTTAATGTAGAATATAACTGGCTTATATCTCAAGCAACCATTTCCAAAACTGATTTAAAAATTAATATACTGATATTGTTTCCTCGCCATATCCGAACGATACAAAAAGCTATGTGATCATTTTTCAAATCGAAAAAAAAATTCACCGATTTTCAGGTCAAGATAAATACTTTTCGTTCCATATTTGTCTGTGTGTCTGTCTCCTAAATCCTTATTACAAGTCTAACTGATGAACTAATGAACTGATATTAATGAAACTTATGTCCGGTATCATAAAACGGCTAGCAAAGTTAGCTTGCAGCACTCTTAAATGAGGTATTAAACTTATATGACAGTTCTGTTGGAGTTTCGTTAAGACTTTGACAAGTTTCGCGCATGCGTTGTATATAGACACAAACGGTATTAAAATAGTGGTGATATTTTGATAATTATTTTGTACAGTTAAGTCGCCAAGTATCACTGCTCTAAATTCCATAGCAAATCCATAGATGCTATAACAAAATGAATACCTTATTTGTGAGTGCTTGCAAGCTAATAAATTTTGTTCGCTCCTTTATGATACCGGACATTATATAGTTGAAAGTTGGTTTGGTCATAAATATAGTATATAAGGGGGAGGGGTAAAATCCCAAAACACTTGTCATTTTTTCAAGATACCTCAAGAACAACACAGGTTACGTGAAAATTTTATTGAATCTTTTTTGTAGAACATTCCTATAAAATGTTCATCACATCTTTTGTAGTAAAATATATTTTAATGAAGATTTATCTCAATTTGCTTAAAAAATCGTCGTTAGTTTTGTTCAGTCGCTATATCGACATATTAAATATTAGATTTTAATTTATATATTTGAATTCATTACTTTTGACTCTTAATAACAAAAAATAACTGGACATTTTCGAACGTTATGTCTATGGGAACTTTTGTCCAGCAAGTTTAAATTACATCATCAATATTTTACGAAAATCTAAAAACTGAAAACCCAGCACATTAATTAAAAAAATTAAACTACATTCTACTGTAAATAGTATAACAATAAACAAGTTATTGAAGTCCGCACGGACAATAACTACATATTTACACCACAAACTTTTCCGACCAACGACGCAATAATTCGTCACTCGGGAAATTTGTTTTTGCCTAAAATTCATTTTTACAATATACAGAATGTTCCGTAAACATACCAACAAACTTTCAGGAGTTGTCGAAGACATTAAAAGAATTGCTTTTTGTTAATAAAGCCATGTCTCAAATGAGCCGTTTTAACAGTAGAGCAAAATGAAGGACCCCATGTAATGAATTTTGCGTTTTTTCTGAAAAAGATAGTTCGAAGTGTGCTGATCAAAAATTAATGATGAACGCAACATACGACTATTCATAATTTTTGCTCCAAAGAGCATTGAAATATTTTATGTTTAGGTTAATATATGTACATGATTTTATATTTTTTTTTTATCTCCTAAATGATTTCCGCCCACTTACCCTATATATGAGCAAAACAAAAAATAAATCACCCCACTCCTAAACAGAAATGTTGATCAAAACATTAAATAAAATGTAAATAAACTATAGTGTGTACCTACTTTTGGACCATATAAATATTCATATAAAAATTTATAAAATACGGGCGAAACCACAAGCAGGCTGCTAGTTATAATTATTATAATTGGCTTTTTTCTACGAAAAAATTCCCTTTATACAGGCTGTCCCTTTTTAATCTATCACCCTCCTATTGAATTTCGTAAGAGGGGTGGAGCCGAGGCTCCGGCACTTAGGCCACTAGGGCCCATTGTGCTCCCCTGGGTTTCTAAGACTCGTTGAAAAGGTCCGTTGCTTCAGCGAAGCATAGGATCCTTTTCCTCGACATGTCCTGAATATCTTTTGACTCGAGAAAAGGGGAGCCAAGGTATTTGCTCCTTAGTGCTGCAAGTGCTATGCAGTCACAAAGGATGTGTTCTGAGGTTTCTTCCTCTGTGTGGCATTTCCTGCACTGTGGGTTAGGCGCTATGCCTACAGTGTGGAGATGACTGTTCATGTACCCGTGGCCTGTTAGGAGGCCCGTTACGATTCTGAGTTGTCTTCTGCTTAAGTTCAGAAGATATTCTGTTGTCTTAGGCGAGTAGTCCTTAATGAAGGATCTTGCTTGTCTAGGTCTTTGTCTAGAGGTCCAGGATTGCTGGAACCGCTCAATGGCGCAGTTCCAGATCTCGTGCCTCACGTTTTTTTTTTGGATATTCCGAAGGCTGGTTCTGTACCTGTTAAAGGTTCGCACGCTCCAGCTACCGCTAGAGCGTCAGCTTTTTCATTTCCCTTGATTCCACTATGGCCTGGAACCCATAGGATCTTCACATAGTTCTCAGCTGAGAGTTTAGTGAGTTTTCGTCGACATTCCTCGACCAATCGTGACCCTATCTTGTGAGAGAGTAGGGCCATTATGGCAGCTTGGCTGTCGGAACAAATGTAGATATGTCTACTTTTGTATCCTCGTTTGAGGTTTTCTTCTACGCAGGCCATTATCGCATAGATTTCTGCCTGGAAGACTGTGGGATATTTACCCAGGGCAAATTTGAGTTTGACCCTGGGTTTTTCTCCGTACACTTCAGCTCCAGTACCTTCCCTGTTCCGCGACCAATCTGTATACCAGACGAGGCCATGGGGTTTTAGGAAGGAACGGTCGTTGGAGCGCAATTCTTCCCTTTCTGGGATATACACTTTGTAGGGTTTGCTAAAGGAAAAATAGGAGATCATACCATCACTTCCCTGACGGAAAAAAATATAATTTTTTTCCTAGATTTTTTCAAAGTATACATATTCATAAATATGTGTACAAAAAATTGAGTTTAAATTTTGAAAATTGACGGAGTTACAGTCAATTTAGTGAGACGATGTAGCACGGCCGGTTATGACAAAACAAAAACATTAAACACGTTTATCTCGGAATGACATTTTTCGACCTGGTTGACACGATTCTTCAAAGACCAATGAACCGATTTCATATTTTTTTAAAATAATTTTTGTAATTGTAGTAACAATCGTTGCACGTAGCCGATTTTTGAAATTTTGATAATTACTATTTTTAAAACCGCTCTAATAAAGAAAATAACCCTTCTCGAAATTTCGAGTCAACCATAGAGAAAAATATTTTTTTGGTCGTCACATCGAGGCTCATAATTTTGGAAATATTTAATATTTTTCAATAAAAATTTATATTAAATGAGCTAAATAAAGCAAACTTAATATGTTGAATATACAGGGTGTTTGGTTCGGCGATACGAATATTTTGAAGGAAGGTAGAATGAGTCATTTGGAAGTGTTTTAAGCAAATATACCCATATACAAAGTGCTACAGTTTTTTTATATCGGCCTTTTTAGTAAATTTTTGAGAAAACCCAGATTTATACATGTTAATGACAAAAGTTCAAATGTTAAAGAGCCTATCTTTTTCAAACATGATTTTTATATTACTTAAATGTCTATGCTATACTATCAGATCAAAATAAAATTGATGAATAACAAAAACAAAAAAATGGCTGCAGGTTAACATTTGAAAACTTATAAAACTTGGATAAAATTAATTCTTTAAAAAATTATTTTATAAAATCTAATACACTTACAGATGTTCAAATAGTCTTAAAAACTGATATATTTTATACCTTTTTGAAAAACCTGCCGTATTACCGACATGAACGGGCTACTTTTGTGAAAAAACATACATTTATCCGAGAATAAGTACGCTTTTCTTAATAAGTCGTAAAAAATGGGATGCATATTTTTTTTTACATTTTTTTTCTACTCCTTAGACAGTGTAACACCTACTCATGTGCAAATGATTGAAAATGATGATCCTGTCAAACTAATTACAATAATCAATGTCAAATAGGGCCAACATTTTTTTTTCAAATGAAAACCTATATTTTTATTAGGTATGGTTTTTTATTGTATGGAAAAAAAGAAGCAGCTTTTGTTTTAAATAATTTTTTGTATGACTTCTTTTATTTCTTTTATATTTAACAAAATAATTTTATACTCGAAAACCAATAACTTTAGAGAAAAAGTTTAAAAAACAAAAAAAAATCATTTTAATATGATATAACTTGGAAATTTATATTAAGACTTTTTTAAATTTTGTTCTTCAAAATATTAAAGCAAAAAAAAACTGAAATCATTTTTCTAGTTTTATCAGATACACTTTTCGTCTAAAATTGGCGGTTTTAGAGTAAAAAATTGATGAAAATCATATTATTTTGTTAAATGTCAAAGGATAATGAAGTCATACAAAAAATTATTTAAGACAAAAGATGCTTGTTTTTATCCATACCATAAGAAACCGTCATAAAAAATATAGGTTTCTATTTAAAAAAAAATGTTGGACCTTAAAGACATAAAAAAAAAATCGAATATTAATAACACTATTTTGGTTTCCCTTCACATTCAACCAACTTTTATTTGAAATATTTTTTTATTTATTTGATAATTGATAGAATAAAATGGGACATGCTGTATATGATAGAAATCAACCGTTATAATACATTTCAAATATTTCCTTATCGTTTTCAATATCAAAATATATATCTCTGTATTTATAAATAGCTATAATGACGTATATTACAAATTAAAGTTTTCTACGCAATTTGCAATTTTTTTTATAAAATAGAATAAACCAATATTAGAGATACCTTGTTTTTTAGTCTTATGAAACATTCATAAATACACCTATTTTATTATTCAAAAATTTAATATTCGGTGACGCATGTATTTGTGTTACCTGTATCAGAGATATTAAATATTGCCAAAGATCCATACAATGCAGAGGTCTACAACGTTTTTCTTTTACTATAAAATTATTTAGGGTTGCGCCGGAATTCCGACCGGAATTTGGCTGGATCTTCCATTTCATCTTTGCAATGCGATTAATATTAAAATAAGGTACTGGCACCTTTCTTGAACGCATTAACCCTTAATTGCTTGCGCTGGTGTATTTTGTACACCAGTAACGCATTTTCTGCGATTACTAAATGCATACATTTTTGTGGGACTGTACACCCCCATCTAACCTTTGTTTAGTCATTCTAGAGCAGTGGTTCCCAAACTCTTTTGGCCCACGGACCTTTTTTCATAGTCAAAACTTGCCCACGGACCCCCTTTCATAATCAAAACTTTCCCACGGACCCAGGGTGAAAAACTACTAAATTTTGACACGCGCAGTTGATTTTAGTACCACTTCGCCAATTTTTATTCGATTACGTTGAAATTTTAACACAATGAAGAAGATAGATATAGCTACTAATTTAGTGAATAACATTAAAATTGAACAAAAATTGTTTGTGTTAATGCGCTTTGAATTTTGAAAATTGACGAATTTTTGCTAAAAAATAGATTTTTTTTCGTTTAAAAAATGATTTTCGAAGGGAATAACTTTATGAATGTTTATAATTTAAGGCTTTTTAGTTCAATTAGGACCCATAGCTTCATTCTGAATGAACTTTGGTTGAAGTCATTGATTCAAAAAATATATATACGAATTTGAATATTTGCATATCGAAATTTTTTTTTTTTGTAATATTGCAAAAACAAGAGCTGATTGAGCAAAATGGTGGTCATTTTTGGATTCAGCGTGTCCAAATTACCCTTAAAAAGTTGTTGTATGCCCTGCAGGAAAATGACTGCCGGCCAGTGTAATTTATTAATTGTTATTTATTTTAACTTCCATATTCATAAAAATGTGCGCGGACCCCCTGACGTTGTTCAGGGACCCCCAAATCGATTTTAATTTTCCACGGACCCCCTGAACGATGCCAGGGACCCCTTGGGGTCCGTAGGGACCACTTTGGGAACCACTGTTCTAGAGTGTGATAGGAATTCGGCAGTCAAAATTTGAAGACTGTAGCAGTTTGTATTAATGTTTTAGTTACTAAATGTAGGTGATATTAACGCACAAATAGCAGCATCCTAAGCGAAGAACCGCGTTTTTGAAGACATTAGTGATGCTGCTGATGGAAGACATCTTGTCAAAAGAGCAAAATTAAAGAAATTACCAACAAAAATTAAATGTTTGTTGTCCGATTTATTGCAAGATGAATATTGAACAGTTTTGTGTACCTACTTTAGTAGATTTAATTTTAAGAAAAGTTTTCTTTATTCCTCAAAAATAAATAGTACATAATATGAATTGGGCAAAAAATTAATATAATACCTTCAAAATTCCCAAAAATTAGCTTTTTTTATGTGGTGTATAAAATACACCGCGCAAATAACTGTGGTACGGTATTTCACGCGAGTAATTAAGGGTTTAGCGCCAAACGTGTCGTTTTTTGGATTGGTGGGCTACTTTTTCGTAATTTTCATGAACGTTTGTTACTAATAAAACAACTATATCTCTATTATATCAATTTAATTACTGAATAAAACGGAAGTCGTACCGTGAATAATATTGAAGAAGGACCATGGGACCGTGAATATTTCTGGGGCTGTCTTTATCCGGCTTGTAAGACCATGAATATTTCTAACTCCAGAACGATTTGACCATGGATAATATAGAACTGCTGGAAGGATCAATGTATTTCTATCCGGTACACACCATGAATAGTTTTTGATCCTTAGCATATATATCAAGTACTGTATTTACTTCCTTCGATAATAGTGGACCATGTCTGTATTTAAGACAAATAAAATATAACACCACAAACACTTAATGCACTATATATTTGTGAAATATTATACAACTCAATATGTGTAAACAAGATCACTTGTTTGCATCTTCACAATAAATGAAATACACTGCTTTATTGTGAATATTATTTGCAATAATGCTAAATAATGCAAAGGAATGCTTCACTGAACTACAATGTGTGAAAAACTATCGAACACTCGTTTGTTTTCATAACAAACGTAATAATAATAAATGTTTCCAACGCCGCCGCTCTAACATATAGGCTAGCGTTGGAAATAAAACCATAACAACATAAAAAACATAACAGACCTAAAAATACAGGGTCCTCCAATAGTGCGTCCGGCATTCCTAGCGCACTTCCCGTAGGAGATAGAAAAAAAAGTTTGGTACATAATATTATTGGTTTGAAAAGATCAACGTCGTAAAATTATTTCCAATAATACAGGGTGTTCCATTTTTGCGCTGTAAAAAAATCAAACATTTTTTTAAATGGAACCCTCTATAACTTTTTCAGTATTCCGATGTCATATTTTAACCTCCACATTATCATCTATTCATTTTTTGATTTAGTGACAGTGTTGCCAAATTATAAATTTTTTTCCGAAAAATAATCCATAAACAGGGTCAACTTTAAAAAATCGTAGCGACCTCGTTTTTTTTAAGTGATTGATTTTTTTAATAATAATATTAGTCCTGGTAAAGAATAACATTTTGATAATAACCAATTTGAATTAAGTTATACAGGGTGTCCATAAAAAAATGTCAAAATTTTCAAACTTAAAAATGATAACTCATTTTTTTCAAATGTGACTACCCTTTTTTTATTTCGCTATTCGATGGGGGTTTTTCTCCTTTTCAATTTGTATAGGAGATGTCCTATGTCTAAACCCCATAGTTTCTCAGATATTCAATACTTTTAATAAAATTAACCTTTTTATTACACTTTTATGCACTGAAGTAGGCCGTGCTGATGAAAAACACATGCCGGCAAATTGATTTGAGCCATGCTTTGAGCCTGGATGAAAATAGAAGACATTTAGAACATTTATTTTCAATTTTTATCTATTATGTTTTTTCAATTTTGTAACTTTTCATAATTTTTTTAAATAAAAGTAATAATTGTATTACATAATTATAATCCGTTTTAACTATTAATTTTAATCAAATATTACATTGATACTTACGTACTATATTTTGTTATTTGTTTTTCATCAGTACGGCTTACTTCGGTGTATAAAAGTGTAATAAAAAGGTTAATTTTATTAAAAGTATTGAATATCTGAGAAACTGTGGGGTTTAGACATAGGACATATCTTATACAAATTGAAAAGGAGAAAAACCCCCATCGAATATCGAAATAAAAAAAGGGTAGTCACATTTGAAAAAAATGAGTTTTATCATTTTTAAGTTTGAAAATTTTGACATTTTTTTATGGACACCCTGTAGAACTTAATTCAAATTAGTTATTATCAAAATGTTATTCTTTACCAGGACTAATATTATTATTAAAAAAATCAATCACTTAAAAAAAACGAGGTCGCTACGATTTTTTAAAGTTGACCCTGTTTATGGATTATTTTTCGGAAAAAAATTTATAATTTGGCAACACTGTCACTAAATCAAAAAATGAATAGATGATAATGTGGAGGTTAAAATATGACATCGGAATACTGAAAAAGTTATAGGGGGTTCCATTTAAAAAAATGTTTGTTTTTGTTACAGCGCAAAAATGGAACAGCCTGTATTATTGAAAATAATTTTACGACGTTGATCTTTTCAAACCAATAATATTATGTACCAAACTTTTTTTTCTATCTCCTACGGGAAGTGCGCTAGGAATGCCGGACGCACTATTGGAGGATCCTGTATATGTCGCAGCCGAATTGTAAATTTAGCCGCTTTACAAAGCGGCTAGCCGTTTTGTATAAAATTTATGTTCTAATAATATACACGTTAACTGTATTTGGTTAGGGCAATCTTTTGAGATGAAATAAGCAGGTTAGTATCTCTGTTAGGTTAAAAAGAGGAATTCAATCTCCGCCTTGGTAAGGGCAATCTATTGAGGTGATAGGGGATTAATATAGTATAAAAACGGGGATCCAATTCCCGCTGCAATGAACTGTTTTTTAATAATTCTGTCAAATAAAATAAACGTTAAAATTCCTACAGTTCGCTGCAGCGGATATTGAATTCCCATTTTTATACTATATTAATCCCCTTGCGCACCAATAGATTGCCCTAACCAAGGCGGAGATTGAATCCCCACTTTTAAACTAAACTATTCTACAAAATGACTAGCCGCTTTATAAAGCAGCTAAATTTACAATCCGGCTGCGACATATACATTTGAAATCGCACAATTACCAAACCTGCAAATAAGTATAGTTAATTGTTTAGATTATAGCCTTTTATTTGTATATGTTTTTTCTCCAGTAATGGACAAAGTAAAACCAGTAATGAACATCCAGTGATGAACACTTGCTAATAATTATAAAATGATAAGTACTACATACTACACAAATGTTAATATAAAATAAAATTTAAAAGAAGAAAATACACTTTTCTTGATAGTGGGTCGAACAGCGATGATTATTTTTCCACTATTTTTAAGGGGTTATATACATTTAGAATTTTCAAAAAATCGATTTTTTTTAATTTCATTTTCGTAATGTACATATATTTAAGTACACACACAGAAAATTTCAAGTCAATCCGGCGATTATTTTCGAAGTTACACGCATATTTGTAAAGACGTCTCAGAGCGTTTGAAAGTAGGCAGCGCGTTTTTCTCAAATCTGTGTTTTTAAAGTCGGTGACCACGATTCCTCGGAAACGGCTGAACCGATCAGTCTCAAATTTTAACACAAGTTTCATAAGTATATTTTTTACTAATTAATCGAAGGTTTTTTCTCACCGATAAATATATTTTTTTTTGTAAACAATTTAAAGTCAAAATTTTTGTCAAAAATCGAATTTTTTTTGAAAAGCCGCCATTTTGTCAAATAATTTTAATTTACTTATTCCTTCCATTAAGTACAAAATCATACATTACTTTAACGAAATCCGTTTGGGTTTTTTATTTTAAATGATCCAATCCAGAAATATCGTGGTCACCGCAAGGCGCCTTTTTTGAGAGGACCTCCTGGAGAACAGCTGTAGCAGCTTTCGAAATTATTATTTTTACAAATAAAAAATGTTAAAATACAATTAAAAGTTACCATAATATGTGTACAAATTTTTACATTAATAAATTTAAAAGTCTTCTCTTAAAAAATTCTTGAAAACCCCGTTTTTTGGCCTTCTGACTGTATATAACCCCTTATAAACAAAAAAATGAATTATCATCAAATCACGCTGTAAGGCGGCTATTACACTATCAAATAAATATGTCAAAGATATTTGACAAAGATTTGATCATATAATAAATTATGAGTAATTTCGTAGCCAAAACCGTCCACGAACACTTTCCAGTCGCCATTTTGATTTATCCGTCAAGAAACTTTGATTAAATATAAGAAACTGTCATTATCTATGATAAAAGAAATATTGTGAAGGTAAATATTACGTAAATATTATAAAAGTTGACATATTACACTGTCATATTTATTTGATCAAAGAAATTTTATCACATTTCTTTGATAGTGTAATAGCCGCCCTAGGAACATATTTGGTTTAACCTATAAAATTTTATCACATTTCTTTGATCAAAGAAATATATTTATTTTATAGTGTAATTAATAACCGCCTAAGACAGTTAAATATATATACAGTGTATTGTTGATAAGCCATAGCAAATTTAACATGGAGACAATTAGAAGTGTTGTAGTAGCCTTTGGTAAAAAAATGTGTCATTGGTGCATTTTGAAATGTCGCCACAAAATGTAATAAAATAGTCATTTGTATTTTGTTTTCAATTTTAAATTTTTTAATTAATTAAATTTAATTTTTTACAATAAAAAAATGTTTTAAGCACATTTTCCACTTATCTGTTTTTAAAAATGGAAATCTATTGCAATACAATCATTCGGCAGACATACGTTTATAAGAATATATACATTTATACATGAAAAATATAATTACAAATAAAGAAAACGGCACTTAAAGGATGATTTCTGGAGATTCTTTTTTTATTTTTTTGTTTTACGGTTGAGTGTATTTACTCTAGATACAATAATTTTTATCTTATGATTGTGTGCTATCACTCTTTTTTTTTTCAAAAATATATATTTTACAAATTTTACTTTAAGTATTTTTTATAAGGTTCACATTTTTCACACAATATTAATTAATAACAAAAATTTTCTTTAAAAATTCGTAAAAATTCTCTTGAAATCATCATTTAAGTGCCGTTTTCTTTATTTGTAATTATATTTTTCATATGTATATATTCTTATAGAAGTATGTCTGCCGAATGATTGTATTGCAATAGATTTCGATTTTTAAAAACAGATAAGTGGAAAATGTGCTTAAAACATCGCGCGAGGGTCGCGTAACTTGAAGACCCCATTTTGCTCTGTTCCGACGTAATAATTTTGGTTAATTGTTGTCCAAAGCATTGTCAACTAACTTTCGATTCCTATGAAACAGAAAGAGTTATCTCGATCTTGCTGGTTGAGTTGAAATTATATGTTTAAGCTGCAACTCTATATTACATTTTACATAGAACTCATAAATAACTCATTATAATTCATGAACGGTTTCTTCTACATAAAAACCCGTAGATTCGTTTTTGTAGTAAATTATCTCAGCTACAAATTAGTAAGATACATTTTTTTTCGAAAAGGTCACCGTTTTCGTGATATTGAAAAAATACTGTTTTTGTGAACTTTGACCCCACAAAATCGACACTTGCACACTTCAAATCGATGAGGAACTTTCACACATTATTAGGTACCTTTATACTATGGTGTATGCAAAAATTTAGCCTGTTACAAATTTTTTCCTTGTTGTACGTCTATTTTTCCTGGACTAATATTAATATTCAGTAATGCCAGTAATCAAATAAAAATCTAACTTTCGTCTCATGTGAGTCATGTGCAACCCTAATCTTCAGTAAATTTAAATATTTTCTTATCGACATTTTTGCAAACTTGTAAACTTCCAAAGTTTCTAAAAAGTTATTCATTTTTTGCATTCTTTATGTCTCCATAATGCGTATTTAACTTCTCTAAACGTATCAGATTTCTATAAAGAAGAAACTTCAACATAAAATCGAGAAATTTTATTAATATTTTATAAGTGGTATTTATATTGTTTGAATTTTTATCTCAATAAATCTATTTTAATATTTGCATAAAATATGGGAATTTGCAGATTTCAATCATATTAATCAATTTTTACTTTCTTATACGGTCATAATAAGGACATTTAAAAAAATCATTATGACACAAAATATATACTTTTTAAGACTTGTATTTGAGTGCACTTTTTTAATAATAAACACTTTTTATTTGATTGTTTTCACTTATAACAAATATATTGCACGAAAAATTTATTATTCAACATTAAAAACAAATATCTTATTGAATAAATAGTTTCCACTAAAAATCAATACTTTGCACTAAAAAAATAATACTTTGTATTTGGCCTAGACTTGGATCTGTCAGATTTAAAAATTACATATTTTTAATGTATTTATTATGATTTTTGTGATTTTCTATATTTTTACCTAACGTACCTACTAACCGCCTTCATTTGACCCAAACAAAAAGGATATTTTTAATGAAATTTTTGTGATTTTCTATATTTTAAAACGATTCAATATTCGCCTTATGTATTAACAAAGTAAAAAAAGGAAAAAGTATTAAAATTTATGTTCTCAAGTGGATAATATAAAATTTTAAGTGCAAAGTATTAAAATTTATGTTCGATGTACAAAGTGAATACTATCTTATATACATATAGTGCAATTAAATATAACCCTTTATTAATATATATGTACATATACAGTGAAAATCGGTTATAACGATATCGAAGGGACGTAAAAAACCGATAAAAAAGTAGTTATATGGGATTCAGTCTTTTATTTTGAGTCGTTAAAACCGATATGTTATATCTTAATATATATAAATTATGTGTCACGTTGTTCCTCCGCGATGGACTCTTAAACTACTTAACCGATTTTAATCAAATTTGTACACCGTGTGCAGTTTGATCCAACTTGAAAGATAGGATACCTTAAATCTCGATTTATGATCGCAATATTATTTTATTGCAAATTATTTGTCTTTATCTGTTAGCTCCAAACGATTCTAACAGATGGTGACATCTGTTGACTGGATTGAGTATTCAATAGATGGCGCTATGTCACTTCCAAACGTTTCATATAACCTACAATTTAATAGCACATGTGGCTAAAGTATAGGTTAACCACAGCAACGCGTGGCCGGGTCAGCTAGTTATGATATATAAATTAAATCTCGTTATAATTCACCAAATCTACATACTTTAAAAGAGCATTTAGTGTTAAAGGAGCGTTAAATTGGTTGATAATACCGGGCATAAATCATATACCTTCATTTAAAAGCTTTTGAAACAGTAACAATTTTTCAGGTGTACTGATGACAGTATTTAAAAGAGCATTGTAGCATAAAACAATATTGTAATTTCTCTTGTGCCCAATGGAATTTCAATTATGTAGATTGCTTTGAAATCAATCGAATGTAAATTGACAGTTTTGTGACCATCACCTCATTGGCACTCATCGACATATCTGGTTGAAAATGTTTGTATCTATCTGTTTAAACTAATCAATCATTTTTTATTTTTTGTTAATTTTTTTTAATGTTTACGTACTTAACTAATTCACTAAACACACAGTTAACTCTCCGTCTGTACACTGGGTCTTTTAAGGAACAGTCGAAATTTCAAACTTCAATATCTCTCCTACGAATGGGGGGCGGGCTTGTGCTACCTCGCCTAAAAAAACTAGCTATGAGTAGGGACTAAAGGCTCAAAGGGCACCCGGGTCTGACAAATTTCTTGCAAACGCCAGCAGATGCAAGTTGCATACATTCCCTAAATGGGTCAGTGTACAGACGGCGTTAGTGTTTTTTAAGGTAAAAGGATACCGTTTCTTTTTGCTTTTTTCGTCTTTTCATGGCTAAAATAAATGTTTCATGTAATTCTAGGCTTTTTTGACTATTTTTATGTCAAAAAAAACACTGATTTTGTGCAAAATAATTACCATTTCGTTTATTTATGGCATGCCTGAATCCGTAAAATATTTCCCACTTTTAGGTGCTGAAATAATTCAACTTTTTGGAGGCTATGCCAATGACAATATATTCTTTTGAAAGGTCATAGTCTAAGCTTCATAACCATATAACCTTTTTTTATATATTTGTTTATTGCAAAGTTACAATTTTTTAAACAAAATCCCATTTTTCTCCATTTTTGACTATACTTAAATTTTTATTACCAATGGTTTTTAACTTTAGGCTTTGACAACTATTGAGCCATGTAGTAGACACTTCAAGAAATAACCCTGATTTTTTTTCAGATTTTTTGAAAGCCTATAAAACTTTGAAAACGCGACTGTTCCCGAAAAGACTCGGTGTACAGACCGTGTCTCGAAAAATATAGTGTACAGGGTTAAATATGTGAAAATACGACATTGTGAAAAAGTTTTTAGAAATATAATTAAATCAAATATGCTAGAAAAGACAAACAATATTCGTGTTTTATAGCCATCATAATAAAAATAATTTGTGGTAATATAAAATTTGCATTGAAATAATATTTTTTTACTGTCTACAAAGTCATCATAACATTTGTCCTTGTGTGTTCAAAATAAAAAAGCGATTTTTTTTATTAATCTGTTCACAGAAAAACTCTTAACTAACAATTAGTTTGGACAGAGCAATAACATGATTTTATTTATTTATTTTTTTGGGTATTTTCCAGGTTGCCTTATTTAACTTACCGCGATATTTAATTATTTTTACCGGGTGTCCCAGATAACTTTTCCAGCATGGTGATCTCAGTACCTATACGTACCTATAAGTGATACTGGTTTTGTTAAATCAGATGAATTATTTGTTAAGAAGGGGTATATTACAGCACAAAAAAAATATTCATAATTTTATGTGGTTTAGGCTGTATACCCAAAAAACCGATAATTCAGAAGTTTTTAAATGGCTATAACTTTTTTGTCAAAGTAGATACAGATAGATACTTTTTGATTGTGGTTTCTCAAAGCACTTTTTGTGTACAATTACTTTTCGTTCCGAGTTAAGAGCCCTAGCTTTTGTTATGGGTCACTAAGTTGGCTATGATACGTTTTTTTCCTCTACTTTACAACGATATGTCACTTATTATACTTATTTTCAAAAAAAAAGTACTAAATACCACTGATATTTATATAGTATTTTATTACAAATATTTAAGAAGGCCATGCAAAATAAAAATTGTTAAACAATAATCACAATAATAAGCAAAATATAAAATGAATATTTGAAAACAATAAAGTATCGAAAAAAAAAATTCTTACTTTTGTTCGATAATAGTATATTGTGTAGCAAGGGTTGAAACAAGACGATTTCTGACGAGGGCTGTCATCGCCCTGGTCTGAAATCGTCTGTTTCATCCCGTGCCACACACGCTATTTTTCATATCACATGCATTGAAACAACGAGTTTTGATTTCTGTAGCCAGTCGAAGTAAGACTATTTCAGACAAATAGCGCAGTAATATCTTATACTATTTTAATAATAGAATAATTCAGAAATAAGATTGGCTTTTGTTTATTACAAATGCGATTCTGACAGACTTGAAATAAATAATAAATAAATGAATGTGCCGAGCAGAAACAACGTTGTTTCTTTGTTTCTGCTCGGTACAATCGCATTGGTCTAATATTGTCTTGTTTCGACTGGCAAAACAGGGTTCAAAACTAGTTGTTTCTATGCATGTGATATGAAAATAAATATACCTACCAAGTGACATATCGTTTTATATTAGAGTAAAAAACACGTTCAAATATGCTATAGCCAACTCAGTGGTCTAAAAGTTAAGTTAGGGTTTGTAACTTGTAAACGAAAGTCTGAATACACCTGTGCAATTTGAAAACGCAATATCAGCAAGAATTTATTTACGTTACAACCAAACAGTTTTTACTAGATATATTATGTCATTACTGCCAATTAAAAAAATTTTTTGTTCTTAGATTTGAAAAGATTCCTTGACAATGAAAGGAATAAAAAACCAACACATAAAAACGTTAGCCACGCGACGTATTATTTATAGTAATAGATAATTTACAGTAAAAAAATATACAGGGTTACACATTAGGAGTGGATATCGACTTTATTTTCGAAACTATAAAAGTTAGAACAATATTTCAAATCGTAACTACCCTTCAATTAGTATTTGGAAGAATAATAAAAAATCATGCAACCCCCATCCACACTCGCATCGCCCACTGGTCTCCCAACTTTGAAATTTCAAATAGAACCCCCCATATTTTATTTCAGAATTTGAAAGATCAATTTTATTAATGAACATTTTATTTCAAACAATTTTTTCTATGATGGACCATTTCGGAAATATTGGGTAATATTTCTATTTTTTATTGTATAGTATTTTGGTCACATTAGGGTGGATATCGACATTATTTTCGAAACTATAAAAGTTAGAACAATATTTCAAATCGTAACTACCCTTCATTTAGCATTTGGAAGAATAATAAAAAATCATGCCACCTCCATCCATATTCGCATCGCCTATACGCCTCTCAACTTTGAAATTTTAAAAGGGAACCCTCATATTTTATTTCAGAATTAGAAAGATCTATTTTATTAATGAACTTTTTACTTCAATGAATTTTTTCTATGATGGACCATTTAAGAAATATTGGGCAAAATGTGTATTTTTAGGGTATAGTATTTTTGTCACATGTGGAACATTGTGGATATCGACTTTAATTTCGGAACTTTAAGAGTTAGAGTAATATTTCGAATTATTACTACCCCCACCCATATTCGCATCGTCCACACAAATAAAATTACTGTTATAATGTCGATGTGTGACAAAAATACTATACCCTAAAAAAATAGAAATATTGCCTAATATTTCTTAAATGGTCCATGATATAAAAATTTGCTTTTAGTAAAATGTTCATTAATAAAATTAATCTTTCAAAATTTGAAATAAAATATGGGGGGTTCCATTTGAAATTTCAAAGTTGAGAGGCGTGTTGGCGATGCGAGTGTGGATGGGGGTTGCATGATTTTAAATTACTCTTCCAAATGCTTATTGAAGGGTAGTTACGATTTGAAATATTGTTCTAACTTTTATAGTTTCGAAAATAAAGTCGATATCCACTCCTAATGTGTAACCCTGTATATTTGCAATAATGATCATTACTAACATGACTAAAAAGCGAAACTAAAAATGGTTATTTGTTGATATGGATTCAATAGGTATTTACAATATTTTTTCAGAGTTTTGCTTCGTCGTTATATCGAAGATACAAAAAAGCTGTGTGATCGTTCTAAAATGAGAAAATAAAAATATCCGATTTCAAAAATTTTAACTTTGTTCATCTTTCTGTTTCAAGTAAAAAAATACTTTAAGTTCCTTGTCTGTCTGTCTCCTGAATTCTTGTCATACGCAGAGCCGGTCTTTGCAATTCCAGCGCCCCGAGCGAAATTCTTTTTGCCACCCCCTAACGTTTTGATTCAAGACCTTCTTTTTCGTTGTTGACGCAAATATGTAATCAATACAATATAATCAATATCACAAAAAATCTGATGACCATTTTTACCAAATTTCATTCATTATTTTGATATTTTTATTTATTTATTTTTTAAATCCGATTCTTGGTTTTCCGCGCGCTGCCTCTCCTAGCTTAGCGCCCCAGGCGGTTGCTCCCCCCCCCCCCTTAAAACCGGCATTGGTCACACGCATAACTCACGAACCTTAAAACCAATATTAATAAAACTCGGTTGGTTGGGTTTGGCTTGAGGACGGTCCCATTTAAAAATCATTAAAATCGTGTATAATATAGGGGAGGTGACATCTCAAAATAGTTATTTTTTTCAAAATATCTTAAGAAAGATACATGTTTCATAAAAAAATTATAAAAAAGTTTTTGTAAATTTAAATTTCTATAATATAGGTCACGTTTGCTATAAATTAATCCCATGCAATGTTTTATATCTTGATTTTCTTTAAAAATTCGTCATTTTTATATATTTGCTATTTGCTTTTGTTGTCAAAATATTTAAAATATACGAAAAAGTAAACATGCATATTGTACATAGTATGTTATCATGAAAAATTTCGAAAAAAAGGAAAAAACACCGTGTATTTACTTGGCAGATATTTTTTTTTTATTTTAGTATATCTATCTAAAAACTCAAAAATATCAAATTAATATAAAAATAAAACTAAAAAAAATAACTATAAAAAACAGTAAATAAAATTAAGTCAGTTTTTTCCTATTAAATTTTAGATTTTTTTAAGTTGTTTTTGTTCATACTAAAAGTTATTTTTGTTTCGTCATCATATCGAAGATACGAGAAGCTTTGTTTTAACTCTTCTAGTATGAATAAAATATTCAAAAATTATTTCGTTTTCGATAACCATTATTATTTAAAAATATTAAGTTAATTAAAATATTCGGTCAATACCAGACAGTAAATATGGCGCAATAAATACAGTTTTATAGAATCATAAATTTTTCACTCAAAACTCAAGGTCCATGCTTTATACGTATTACAACGAAATATAAACATACAGTGTGCCCCAATAGTGTAAAAACGGACAAATAACGTATAGGTTTGAATTTCTGATAAAAATGCTTCATACAAAAATTAACGAGTTTACAAAATATATTTTGTGATCTTATTGTTTTTAAGGAAAAATATACTGCATAAAAATATATAGGTTTAGATATTCTGGGTGACTGCTTTTTCAAGATCATTCCTTGATCAAATAAATATGATCATTGAATTAATTTTTTGAAACCCTGAAACTGTTGTATGAAATATTTTTACTATAAACTTTTAGAGTACATTATGTAGATAAAAACAGGTCAAGCAATGATGTGTATACATCTTCTAATATATAAAATTCTCGTGTCACAGTGTGCGTAATTGAACTACTCCGAAACGGCTCGACCGATTTTCGTGAATCTTTGCATGCATATCGGCTAGGGTTGAGAATCGGACAACATCTATTTTTCATCCTCCTAAATGTCCACCCTTAAATTTTATTTTTATTTTTATGGACAAAGTTTTTATTTTTTTATGATACATCATACAAAAATACATACAACCCTAAATTTTCACCCCTCTACGATCAACCCCTATTTTTTATTTATTAATTAAAAACTTTAATTTTTTTTTGGCAAGATTTTTATTTTTATTTTGTTATGACCTTAGAATAAAAAAAATTCATATTACTCTTAATTTTCACCCTTCTACGATCAACCCCTATTAATTTTCAATTTTATATTTTAATTTTATAGTAAAGTATTACCAATTCGAATTCAATATTCATAGTTAAGACAGGACAACGTCTGTCGGGTCATCTAGTTATTGTATATTGTAAAATGTTATTGTATACTGTATAAAATAAAAACATTTTTCTTATGTTTTAAAAAAAAAAAATTACAGATAAAAACAGTCCGAACCAAGTATTTCATTGTGGTAAAAATAGTATTTGTAATATTTATTCTAATTAACAATGCTACGTGTTTTTACGTTAATTTTAGATTCAAACAACTTTCATAATGTTAAAATGTATTGACTCGAGTTTTTTTTTAATCTATCCACCGTTTTATATGCAACATTATCCAATTTTAGAATGTTTAGAATTTTTTTCTCTTTACTTTTTCCGACCTGACATAAAAATTACTCAACCGATTTTTTTGAAATTATAAAATCTATGACGCTAATTTTAATATAAGTTTTAATTAGACTTTACAATAATTTAATTAACCCTCTCATGCATGGTGTCAAAAAACGATTGGGTTTCCTTAGTTCTTTAATATAATTAAATCAATGTAGACATATTTAACTAAATATTGAGTTTTTAGTGGAAAATATTATATACACCTACATTATGTTATTAATCTTTAAAGGACCGACATTTTTCAGTTCAAAAGTGATGTCACAGATATAGCCAATTAATTCATATGTGGGCCCAACATGTCCAACTGAGCCCCATCTTCCCTAGTGGCCACGCTGGACCTATAAAGGTTAATAGTTTCTACTTATTATAACAGAAACTATAAAAGTACCTATTCTTCAAACATTTTTTAATCTTAAAAAAAATAACAAATAAACTTACCCAACATCCTAATAACATGATTCTGCGACGTTGACAGCTTCGAACTTCTTCCTCGTGCTACCGATGCTTGCTCACCATTCATCATCGAATTATTCGATGGCCTTTTCACTGTTAACACACGACTACGTCTTAACTTAACACCAATAAGTATGTACAACACCGTAATTACAGTCATCGGTCCGACAAATATAACAAACGTAGATATTGCAAACACATGTTGCATTAACACCCACTTTATAGTACACCTACTTTGAATAATCTCACCGTTAGTTATTTGATCGTAAACAACGCCAAACTGAATAGCTTGGGGTAAAGCTAAGCACACTGATAAGATCCAGATACCGATGACAAATTTTATCGCTCGCGATAGTTTGGACATGGTATGTGATAAAAATGGAAAACATATAGCCACATATCTTTCTATTGTGAATGCTGTTATGGTTAGTACAGATGCATTTACTGAAGTCTCTGCTGCTAGTCCTTGCAGGAAGCAGAATGTTTCTCCAAAGACGTATACCCATGGAGACCACATATGAAATACTTCAGGAGGGAGACCGGAAGTCAGCAAGAGAAGATCAGATATTGCAAGACTGAATAGATAGTAGTTCGTTGCTGTATGCATGCACCTGTTCTTTGATATCACTATGCATGTTGATATATTTCCTATTATTCCTGTGAGGAATATTATGGTGTATACAATTGTTACTGGTACAAGAATTGTTAGAGGATCACGTTGTACTAAGTTTCCATAGTCTTCTTGATACAATGAAACGTTGAGGACTGATCCATTTGTCAATAGATGACTCTGATTGGGAAATATTATTCCCGTTTCTGCTTCCAATGCCATCTTGTGTTTTTAATTCAAGTATTTTCTACATATTATTATTTTTTTATGTTTTACATTTTTCATGATTGTTTTAATTTTTAAAGTGACACTTAAAGTCTAATGCACAGCATTTTAAAGGCCAATCATGTGTTCATTTTAAACTGGTTATTCCGTAAGAATTATTTTGTCTGTAAGTAAATTTAAAATCTTTATTTAATTAATTTTACTTGATCGATACTTTATACCAGGGATGGACAAACTGTTATATAAAAAAACTATTTATTGAGCTCATTTTCAGGGTTTGATACTATCAAAGAATTACACTACAATGATTATATTTGTATGTTTTCTAGTTAGTTATATTCGATCATATTTAAGAATTTTCGAAATTTTACAAAAAATGTTTTTATTTTTTGGTTTGATACCACTTAAGGGTAATTTGGGCACACTGAACAAAAATGACTACCATTTTGCTCAATCAGCTCTTGTTTTTACGATATTGCATATATAATTATATTAACCAAAAAATGCAGCTATGAGTCCTAATTAAACTACTTTCAATTATACATACAGTAATGCCTCGCATAACGAACATAATTCATTCCAGGAGCAAGTTTCTTATGTGAAAAGTTCATTAAGTAAAACGCATTTTCCCATAACAATACATGTTAAAATTTTTAATTCGTTCTTTACCATAAAATATGGTACTGTAACAAAAATGATTTACACACGTTATTTATTTTTTAGTCAGACTCGAATTAAGAAAATCTACCGAGGCTTGCAGGGGCAAATCCTCACACACAAAATTAACAAACACGTGTGTGAGTTAAGCGTAAAAAATAACGACTGACGCGCGTTGATGTATGTTCATGCAAGTTTGAGCATCGACTGCGTGCGACCTTGGATGTTCGGGCGTCAAAGTGAAATACGATGCAGTTCGTTTAGAGAAACGAGGTTCGTTGTGTGAGTCGCATAAACGAACATAAAGTTCGTTGAGCGCAGCGTTCGATAAGCGAGGCATCACTGTATTCGTAATGTTATTCTCTTCAAAAATCTCTTATCTACATAATACCATATAATATTCTTATTACACCAATGATCCAACCGCGGCTATTCCCGCGTTAATAAAGTTTATACTGTCTGAGATATTTTTTACTCCTGTATATTGAACATTAAGATATCACAATAAAAATGTAATTTTCATTTTAATAAAAGAGTAAATTACATACAAATGGTAGATCTGTATAATACAAATAGTTATGCAATTACAGTGATGCCTCGCATAACGAACATAATTCGTTCCAGGAGAAAGTTCGTTATGTGAAATGCGTTTTTCCATAACAATACATGTTAAAATTTTTAATTTGTTCTTTACCATAAAATATAGTACTGTAACAAAAAAGATTTACACACGTTATTTATTTTTTAGTCAGACTCATATTTAGTCTACAGAGACTTGCAGGGTCAAATCCTCACACACAAAATTACATTTATTAAGACAAACACGTGTGTGAGTTAAGCGCAAAAAACAACGACTGACGTGCGTTGATGCATGTTCGTGCAAGTTTGAGCATCGACTGTGTGCGACCTTGGAAGTTCGGGCGACTTCGTAAAACAACGGAGCGTTCGGACGGCAAAATTAAATACGATGCAGTTCGTTGTGTGAAGCGAGGATCGTTGTGTGAGTCGCGTAATGAACGAACAGAAAGTTCGTTGTGCGCAGCGTTCGTTGTGCGAGGCATCACTGTACGTGTACATGGATTAAAATAAGATAAAAGTTTAACAATAGTATTCTCCAAAAAGAGAATACTATTAAGCTTTTTTATTAAAAAAATGTATAGGAAAATTATGAAATGGAAAAACCAATCAGCTCTTGAAACAGTTTGGGAAAGGCTGATTTATTGTAAATCAAAATAGACCTGTGTATCATGTTGCGCACCGGATGCTATAGTTTTTTTATAAAATTCTTTCATTGGCATATTATTTACTCTTTTATAGAGAATTAATTGCTTTTTTTCTATAAAAAATTCCAAATAACACGCGTTTAATAAATATATTGAATATTACTATAAATATGTCAATTTCAGATTTAATTTGCTTATATAATGATTTGTTAAAATTCCATTAGTTTAAAAAGTTTAAAGTGATTTTTTTCTTAAATTCCGTCTTTATACTAGGTGTCAAAAAAAAAAAAAAAACATTACGAATTTTTGTTTAGAAAAGTAAGCTACTTATAGAAAGACTGTTCAAACAAATGCTTGAAAGCTTTAATACATATTTTTTTTGTTATAATGGTACCTAAGTTTATTTTTCGAAATAAAAATTCGTAAAATTTTATTTTGAACACTCGATAGATACATTTGTATTTAAATAATCTTACCGTAATAATATATTATTATGCATACATATTTCAGTTTTTAAAAGAAAATTTCAAAACAAACTTTTTTTTCTTTAATTTGTTTATTTTCAATAATCATTTTATAATTTCAATAAAAACAAAATAAAATTGCTTCACTATAATAATGAATGACCTTTACCGATCGATTTTGTATGAAAATAGATAATTTTTTTGTTAGGATATTAATGAGCTAGTGACGTAAATTATATTACATGCATATATATTATTCGTAAATACATACAAATAGAAAAATAAAAAGAACGGAATTTCAAGATAAAATATAGGTATTTAAATAAATAGTTATTTCGCAAGTATCAAAATTCCGCATTTTATTATAATTAAATATACAAAATTTATTTGCGTCCATATTAATTTCTAATCTTGTAAAAAATTTTAACTAACCACAATAAAACACTCGACACATATTTCGACATCACGAGAAGTCCTCATCAGGAGCCTAATAGTTTTTCAGTAATATTAAAATTTACTCTCAACTATTACTAAATACATTACTTAAATAATATCCCCAGGTAACACCGTGTCAAACGGCTAGTATACAATATTTAAATGTTCTGTATATATTACATATAGAAAACTCCAGTTTCAAATTTGCAGGGATGATAGAGAATACTATAAGCAATATTTGTGATTCTTTCCAGATTTTTAAAAACGTGACCTTAGCTTCAAATTTAAAAAATAAAAATAAATTTTACAAAAAATAATCCAAATTTTTATTTTACTTAAAAATGGACAAAATGTCCAAAAAGATCGTCCTTTTGTGAACAAAACTAAAAAAAATCAATTCGCTACGATGAGAACATTCGGAAATAAAAATTATTATTTAAATGTATACTATGCGTCATTTCTGCAAAACTTAAAATACGCGTCATTTTCAAAAAACTCAAAATGTTGCTAAATGATGAATTAAACTTATATTATTTGAGCAAGTTTAACAACATACACTCGACAAATTAATTAAGGGGACACCTAAAAAATAGCATGTTTTCAAATGCTTGTAACTTGGTCAAAAATTAATTTTTTTCTAAACTTTTTTATTATTAAATTGAGCAAATTTACTCTACTTTATGATGGTCTAATTCGTTCCTCAACATCTTTTAATTTTTTAACTTTTTTATGTAATTATATAAATTAAAAAAAAAACTGCATATTTTGACACTTGATGTAGAGTGCATCTATGTAGAAAATGAAATTTTGAAATAACCTTTTTGTAGAGAATTTTAATACCTTCAAATTTATTATGGTGCGAAAAAAATGTGACAAAAATTCGCAAAAGTATTACAGTTTTAGTGAAAATCAGGAAAAAATAATTCAAATGAATATAGCCGGAGTAATTTTGGTGGTAAAGAAAATAAATAAAAATAAAAATGAAGCTCAAAGTATCACCTTTCAGATTATGCAATGTAATGAAAGATTTTTTTATGAATTACAAAAAATATTCAAACTTTAAACATAATAGAAAATATGAGTAATTAGACAGTAAAATTAAAACAAAGAATACATACCATAAACATTACATTTTAGGTGGCCCGAGCTAGAGGTCTCATTAACAATACATGTTCTTTATAATTCATTTTTATTTTTTTAAATAGGACCATATTACGCGAAGATATTCAACTTTGATGTCTCAACATCAGAAAACCCAAAAAAATTACAAATTGGAATTTATTGAAATTTTTCTCGAAATAAAGCAGCTTATGAAAAATTTTAAGAAGTCAAAAAATGCATTATTTTACGGAAATAATAACCCAAAATGATCCATATAGTTTTAAAATTGTACCTTAATATGTGTGCTTACTGTATACATTCATTTGTGCATGTAAAAATAAATATTTAGTAAAAATAAGTATTTTTTGACTTCGTAAACATTCCATGACCTGCTTTATTTTACAAAAAAAATTTAAAATTTTTGCAATTTGTAATTTTTTTGGGTTTTCTGATGTTGAGACATCAAAGTTGAATATCTTCGCGTAATATGGTCCTATTTAAAAAAATAAAAATGAATTATAAAGAACATGTATTGTTAATGAGACCTCTAGCTCGGGCCACCTAAAATGTAATGTTTAGGGTATGTATTCTTTGTTTTAATTTTACTGTCTAATTACTCATATTTTCTATTATGTTTAAAGTTTGAATATTTTTTGTAATTCATAAGAAAATCTTTCATTACATTGCATAATCTGAAAGGTGATACTTTGAGCTTCATTTTTATTTTTATTTATTTTCTGTACCACCAAAATTACTCCGGCTATATTCATTTGAATTATTTTTTCCTGATTTTCACTAAAACTGTAATACTTTTGCGAATTTTTGTCACATTTTTTTCGCACCATAATAAATTTGAAGGTATTAAAATTCTCTACAAAAAGGTTATTTCAAAATTTCATTTTCTACATAGATGCACTCTACATCAAGTGTCAAAATATGCAGTTTTTTTTTTAATTTATATAATTACATAAAAAAGTTAAAAAATTAAAAGATGTTGAGGAACGAATTAGACCATCATAAAGTAGAGTAAATTTGCTCAATTTAATAATAAAAAAGTTTAGAAAAAAATTAATTTTTGACCAAGTTACAAGCATTTGAAAACATGCTATTTTTTAGGTGTCCCCTTAATTAATTTGTCGAGTGTATGTGAATATTATGAAAATAAGTAAAAGTAGCGTTTTTCTCTGGTAGAGTTGGCTAAGAATAACCCAGATATTTTCTTTTTTTGTCGCTACCAATGCAGATATTTTTAATATATAATTTATATGTACCTAAATAAAAAATGCCACAGTGCTTGAAGTGTCAATTTCTTCTAATTCCTGTTTCTACGTTTAAATCAACTGCTTACTTTAAATTCAGATCGTAAATTGTTGAAAGCGTTTAGTTACAGATAAATTAGTAAACAAAATAACAATATTTCAATATTTCTCCAATTGAACTCTAGTAGGAAGTCATTATTTTCAATGCCGTATGACCAGTATTTATGTATATATGTATAACCAGTATTTAAAATGAAGTTCAAGGTTCTAATAGTGATGCCTTGCCCAATATGTAACTAATTGTATGATTTCTTATTTTAGTAAATGTGTCAATCATAATTTAAAAAAAAAGTTCATTGAAAAATATCAATAGGTGAGGATTATATATACATATATGTTGATGGCCATTCACGGAATTGTTACGAAACTTTATTCTGAAAGTAGTTGACTTTATATTAGTTTAGGAATAATAAAATTACTGAGATGCTAATGTTTACAAATACCAGAATTTTAATTAAAAATGTAATACAGTAGAAACCAGTTAAAATGATATCGAAGGGACCGGTCATATTAGTCGTAAAAAATGGATAGTCGTAATAACTGGTAAAAATGCAATTATATGGGACTTTTATTTTGAGTCGTTAAAACCGATACTTCGTATTAACGGATATCGTTAGCTGTATTATAATAATATTTAATACATTAAGGCAGCGTTTCTAAACCTTTTAGTATTGGCGACCCAACTTTCAATAGTTTTTCAAACGATTTTTTTTAGTATTTCGAACCGAAATCGGATAAAAGAACACATAAAATCAGCTACTGAATCGTTTAATTAACCTAATTGTAAGATTAGGCATAGTTATAGTAAATAGTGGCCCAATAATAGACACGAGTTCAAAAAATAAAGTTTCTTTAGTTTTATTAAGGGGAGTAAAAAGGATCAAAAAAAATGTTTTATTCAATCACGGTGAGTTTTTTTATTTATTATTTTGTTTTCAGTCCGTATCTTCGAAAGTAGTAGTAAGAAAAAAGTTGGGAGTTCTGAGAACTAAAGAAAACTGTCAATACTCACCGCATTTAATTTTGATATCCGGCAAGTTTTTCGAAACACAATTTTTCGAAAAAATTAAGTTTTGGGTTTTTTAAATTAAGTTTTCTACAAAACTTGATAAAAGTAGAAATGAAAAAAAAAATAAAGAAAAAGCAAAACAATTTTACAATTTTTACGTAGATAACTCACAAAACTTTATTTAATAAATAAAATATTAAGTAAAGTAATATTTGGACATTACACAAAATGGTTAATACACAAAAAACCATTAAAAAATCAGATTGTTTCTTTAATATACACGATAACTGTCCTTGGTTAGGGCAATCTTTTGTGGTGAAATAAGCAGATTAGTCTCTCTGTTAGGTTAAAAACGGAATGTCAACTGCTTGGTTAGGGCAATAAAACTTAAAATTCCGAAAAATTGTTCATTCGAAGAATTGTGGTTCGAAAAATTGTGTTTCGAAAAATTTACACTAAATCCTTAATTTTTAATTATTTTAATTAGAGTACATTTTGAGTCGTATGTTTCCTAATAAATAAAACTATTAAATAGGTATAACTTAAAGAGGTTTTTAACATTATTAATATTTGAATAGTTTGAAAAGACAGCTTAAAAAATATATAATAATATGAACTAGGCTCACAAAAAAAACATACATAATTTTCAAAATACAGACAACTCGTCCAAATCTAAGCCTGTCTCGTCTTGACGTTCAGCCCATATAATTTTGTATATACTTCCCCTACATGTAAATAAAATAAAAAAATAAAATAGTTAAAACGCAAAAATAACATAATACTTTATACGTGGGAATAAAAAGTCAGATTATATAACAATTAAACAACAAAAAATCGTTAATTATATACCTATGTATGAAGGTGTGTGAAAGTAGTACCTACGTAATTACAGTTTATTTAGTTTGTTTTGACAATAAGTTGTCATAACAAATAATTATTATTTGTTCATTTTTAAGTTATTAATATTTTCAATATTTTATAGAGATTTTGTAAATAATGAAAAGAAAATTATATATATATATATATATATATATATATATATATATATATATATATATATATATATATATATATATATATATATATATATATATATATATATATATATATAATATATATATCTAGTTACCTAAATATCGCGGTGAGTTAAACAAGCAAACGTAAAAAGTCTTGAGTGATTTACTCATTAATGTCCAGTCCTTACTCCTGGACCTTTTTAAATAATATTTTACCTAAGCACCCATTAAGAAAGGATTTACCGAAATTCAGTTCCTTAACATTAGAAAGACGGGAGCAGTCATTTGACGGTAATTTCAATTTCAATATTTAATAATTCAAAAACTATTTGATTTACCGTAATGAGACTTTGTGACTTTTATTAATACTAGTAGTTAAATGAAACTATGTATCAAAATAATTCACATCTATTTTCTTTATTGTTTGAAATGTTGATATACCGACAAAGACGGTGGCGGTCTTTTGACGGCTAAGATCTGATAAATATTTTTTTAATTGTTGTATGAGAGGGTACAACAATAAATACGTATATGCATTGTCAGTCAAATAAGCCTGTAATTGTGTATCGATATTATTGTGAGTAATTTGTGAAAAAAGCCCAGGAAATTCGAAGAAGGCGAGAATGTCTTATTCAGAAATGTAAAAATAAAACTAATAAAGTATGCGATACTTATACTTGTAAAAAACCGCTTTGTGGCTCTTGTAACATGAAAAAAATGTGTATAAATATTAAAATTAAACATACATTATAGTCCAGTCATTTGGTAGTTTTACCTGGAAAGTTTTCAGGGAGTTTTGAAAATTGGTAATTATATAGATTTCGATGTGCTCTTTCTGAATTCTAACTTTGCCACCTCGTATCTTTGCCGCTCGCGCCGCCATATTGGAAAAAGGGCACCTAAAAGTAGTTTTTTGACAATATCTCCTCTCCAAGTCATTTTACGATAAAAATATTTATGTACAAAGTTAAACTAGAGAAACTTTCCTACAATTTATGTAATACAATTTTTTTTTGTAAAATCAATAGTTTTGGCGTACGAGCGCCGCAAGCTATTATTCATCTACACATACACGTGTTTTGCGTATCAGGTTGCTCTGGAAGCAAACTTTAATAAAAAAATTTATTACCTCTGATTTTTTTATACAATTCAATTCTTTAGTATTCAAGTAACATTTTAAGACCAAAAAGAAAAAAATCGCCTCGGCGCTTTTTTAATAATTCATAAAACAAAAATTAATAAATCGAGCACGGTCTTCTGCAAGCCACCATTAATAAAAATTTTATCACCTATGATTTTTTGTACAGTTCAATTCTATAGTATTCAAGGAACATTTTAGGACCAAAACGAAAAAAATCGCCTCGGCGCTTTTTTTATAATTCATAAAATAAGAAAAATCGGTATTCAAAATTGTTTTCACTAAATATATTTATTATTTGTACAATCATTTGGTAGTTTTACCTAGAAAGTTTTCCGGGAGTTTTGAAAATTGGTAGTTTTATAGATTTTGATGTGCTCTTTCCGAATTTCAACTTTGCCACCTCGTATCTTTGCCGCTCGCACCACCATATTGAAAAAACGGCGTCTAATAGTAGTTTTTATCGTAAAAAGAGTTGAAAAGAAGTTATTGTCAAAAAAGGCGCTAGCGGCAAAGATACGACATGGCCAAGTTGAAATTCGGAAAGAGCACATCAAAATCTATAAAACTACCAATTTTCAAAACTCCCGGAAAACTTTCTAGGTAACCTCTTTATTTCGCACCAAATGACTGTACTATTACATCTACTTTTATTTCTTTACTTGACATTTATTAATTACTCATAAAAAAAGATATTTAGTTTTGTAGTCATTTGTATCGGTCGCCGTCTTTGTAGGTAGGTAGATTTTCCCGTTTTTCTAGTGTTAAAGTGGGTAAAATTAAATAAAGCGAATTAAATAAATAAATAAAGATAAACGTATTAAATTAATAATCGAACTTCTTATTATTAAACCCTACAGTATTTTTGCCGCCAGATCAAATAAAACCAATTACAACCCTTTATCTGTGATAGGGAGCGAATTGTGAATTTGTTAATTTAGTAAACGGGCCTAAAATATCACATAATTCGCATCTGGACTATTTCTTTTAAGGCGGTAAACCACCCTAGAATTTTTTGAAAGTCGAATTTTTTTTTGGCTTAAAGAGTTCTTTAATATTTCAAAAATATCCTGGAACAGTTTCAACCATGGGTCCAGTCTCTAAGTGCCCGAATTTTGAATGTAGCGCGGGCCTCATAATCCGTGCGCGTGCTGCTCAGACGCCCCACCGCGTGCTACAGGTAACAAGAACGCTTTTTTCTCGAATTCACATTTTCAAAGTTTACTCGCACAATTTTCATCCGATCGACTTTAAATTTTAACTGTATATTCCTGACTGCTTTCTCTACAGAAGTATCTGGGGTTTTGTAATATATTAATTTTTTCAAAAGTTATTAACAATTTTTTAGTGAATTTTTAGTAGTCTTTTCATATTTTCTGTTCAAAATGACTTTTTTTTGTAAAAAATCGATTTAAAAACAAAAGCTCAGGTACTTCTGTAGCTATTCATATATATTTTCGAAATTTTTGTGTCTCATGTTCATATCTTTAAAATTGCAGGTAAAACGCTACCGCCCCCGAAGCACTAAAAAAAGACGTCTCAGGGAAAATGCTGCCAAGCCGCATTGAAAAACATTGTTCAAATGTTGTATAAACAAGAACTTTTTACCGAATTTTAATATCTAGTATAGTTTTTTTAATAACCTATCCCGAAATTTGATCAATTTTCCGGTCTCTAGGATGTTTTACCGCCTTAATTAATTAGATTCTATCCAAGATATCATTGTTTATATGAATATGTTATTTTAACAATAGGGGTCTAAAATATCAATTAATACGCGTCTGGATTTTTTTTTTAATTTATTAAACTATACCCAAAGTTTCATAGTTTATGTAACTATGTTATTTGAATAGTATAGGCGTGAAATATTACTAAATACGCATCTGGTTTATTTTTCAATTGATTAATCTAAACCTAAGGTTTCCATATACAAATTTTATTTTATGTGTAAAGGCCTGAAATATTACTTAATACTTATCTGGACTATTTTTGTTTATTTATTAAATAATTTAATTATTATATCCTAGGTTTTCTGCCAAAGGTTAAAGATATATTAATAGTAACTTTCAACACAATTTTTAAACGCATATTATTCGCAAACTATTATAAAAATAGAAATCTTATAAAGCAATTAATTTTCTATAAAATAATAAATAATATGCCAACGAAAGAATTTTGTTAAAAACTACAGCGCCCGGCGCGCAATAAGATACAGAAAACTATTTGATTTACAATAAACGAGCATTTCTAAAAAAAATTTCGAGCGCGGATCGGAATTTTCAGTTCATAATCAATATGTATGTACAAAAAGTATTTTGCATATTTTATACTAGCAAAATAACGAAAATTGAAATATTTTAAATTGTTTTTGGGAATAATTTTGATTTATTTATTTTCATTAATTGCTCGTTTGTACGGATTTCAAACCAAATATTTTTCTTTTGAATAAAAGTACGGCTTGTATTACAATTATTTAACCCTTTAGGAGTAAAAAATACCATACACAATAAAAGGTATTGGTTTTTTTAATTTATAGATATAAATGTAAAAAAATACAACACATGCGGAGCCGCGGCAGTTAGTTTATCATAAATATAAAAAAATAATTTTGTATATTGACCGACCGTTATTTCTCGGAAAATTTAAAAAATATCATGAACATGCAGAAAATTTGCAAAAAAATTAAATTAAATAAAGGTAATAAAAAGGTTCATTAAAAATTAAATGTTTCATCACCTGTACGAAGATATCGTCAAAATAAAATCAATAAATTTAACATTACCTACTATTGTAATCCTTAACCTCGCAATGTTAAAACTGATTTTATTTTGATATATGTATTTCATCATTTAGGGATTTTGAATGAAGTTTTTTTTATTCTTTTTACTTTTTTATATCTACATACAGGGCCGCCGAGAACCAAACCGGGCCCCGATGCAACATGTAAAAAAATTTTTTTTGGACCCCCCTCCCATAGTGTACTCAACACTTTTTTTTCGCTTACCCCATCAAGTGGGGTGTCTTTAGATAGGTCTCCTAAAATGCTAAAAAAAATTCTAGAAACTTTTGATTTTAACCCTTCAGTCACAAGAAGAAATATAATTAAGTAATTTATCTATTTTGTAAAAAATAATATTATTTAGGTACTTACTAAATTGAATGGATAAAACGTATTTTTGGCATTGAGCATTAATTATTATTAATAATAATATTTAAATCATATACTTTTCACAATAAAAACACACCCGTTTGTAAAAAAACGTAAATATCATATGATTTGGTTAGTTAGTTAATTAGTTTGTTAAATTCCAATTTATCATATAAAATAAATTAAATTTTCTCGTTTTTTCGATGATGGTTTACTTGATATTTTTCCAGAAGTATTTCAATAAAATAATATAAACTTCTTTGATTCAAAATGTACTCAAATTTAAATCATTTTTTGATTACCAAAATGCAAGGGGCCGGGCCCCTGGAGCCCTAATGTTCAATCTTTCTCCATACGGTTCGTGTTTCTATATTTATATTTATTTTCTTTGGTTTAAATAAAATGTTCAGAGGATAGTCTATATCTTCTGCTTCTTTTGTGAAAATTAAATTATTCTCTAACAAGGGGCCTGTTATGTTAAATTTATATCGACCTTAAATTATGATGGATAATTTTATAGCTGTCATCAACAGAACTTTTAAAATTTCATCATTCAAATAATTTTCAATATTATTATTTACATTTTTTTATGAAAAGATTCAGCCCGGGCCCCTTCGAGTCTCGGGCCCCGATGATTTGCATCGCCTGCATCGCCCTCTTGTCGGCCCTGTCTACATACATGAAATGTACTCTATAATAAATTATAGTAATCAAGAAAAAAACGGAATTACACGTTTTGAAGGTCCCTGTATCATGTATGACCATAATTTCAATGACGTCTGTGTGTCTGTCTGGTCTGAACGATCTACACTCAAAACGGTAAGATTTTTTAAACATGGAATTATATACACCAATACCTCGCTTTGCGTCGTTTCGTTTTGCGTTTTTTCGAAGTTGCGTCGCTGCTGAATTAGTACTAATTTTCACTGTGCGTCGTTAGATTTTCGAAGTTGCGTTGTTTTGGGTTCGAGTCATTATTTATTTTTTTTAATTAATTAAAACGAGAGTAACTATAAAATGTTTATTATATTATTATATTTAGTTATGTGGTTTTTACGATGCAACGACATGTATCAACTACACTGTTTGGCTAATGTTACATACTACACTGAAGAGGACTACAATTAACTTTTTTAAATATACTATATGCATCTCATGTCACAAGTGCACCAACCTAATTTGTAATTATATTAAACATTGACAAATTCAAAATTTCAAGCGGTAGCTACGAATATCAATTGCTACAAGGAAATTTATTTTACGTTGAAAAAAAAGCTAGCAAACATTGGACCATTTTTTTGTGAAAGAAAGCCGACTTACGACAACAGCCACTATGGACTCATCAGACAGTGATTAATTTTTATTTTGTTTTTATAAATGAATTGAATATTTTATTTTGTTTTAATTGAATTTGTTTTTTTTTGTTTTTTGTATGTATGTAATAAAATTTTATATTATTTTTGTTTTTTAAATGTTTACTTTGTTTAATTTTCTTTTTAAAAAGTAGTATTTTTGTAACCTTGGAACCTATCTTCGATCTTTACATGGTTTGCTATAGAAAATCATAATTCACTTTGCGTCGTTTCAATTTGCGTCGTGTTTTTTGGAACGTAACCACGACGCAAAGTGAGGTATTGGTGTATTTAAAGTTCCCATTATACTGTAAATGTGCACAACTTATATTTTTGAATTTAACCACTAAATAAAATTTTTGAATTTTTGAACGTTTGAAAGTGTTGTTTTTTTTTTGGAATATTAATATCTATAATTTATGTTCTGTACATTAAAAGATATTTATAATTAAAGTTTCAGAAAACTTTATTTTCTATTTTTTGAAAAATGTACCTATTCAAAAATATATTATTTATGTATAATTTATTATATACTCTCTCTGTTACTCTTTTACAAAATTTAACTTTTTAACTAACAGAAACAAATAACTAACCGCAAATATTTTCGTATATTTTTTAATGTTATTAAAAATTATTAATGCAATATAACATATCTTCTTTTTTTGAGAATATTATTTTCTATAATTTATGTTCTGTACATAAAAACAAATTTATAATTAAAGTTTTAGAAAACTTTATTATCTAAAATTATATTTTAATTTTTTCTTTCGAAATATGTACCTATTTAAAAATATATTATTCATTTATAATTTTTTATATACTCTTGTTCTTTTTAACTAACAGAAACAAATAACTAACCGCAAATATTTTTGTATATTTTTTAATGTTATTAAAAATTATTAATGCAATGTAACATCTTCATTTTCTAAACGAAAGATATTTACAGTTACAAAAATAATAAATAATAAAAGTAAGCATTTAATTAATTCTGCATATATAAGAAAATCTTGATTTGGTCAAAGCAGATTTTTTTAGTTATTAACAAAATTTTGGCTTACCCATAAAATATTTTTACTTTTCCGAGAAATACCTTTATTAATTTTATTATAAATATTAAACAACACAAATTATTTTAAATGAGTCATACTCATAAATCAGTATTTTATTTAAGAAAAGCACCAAACACAGACAACATTTTTATTAACACGTGCACTTCTCAACAACAACAATATTAACACATACTTCCGTTTAATGTATACACTGACAACAAAAACACGTCATTTTTTTAAACACACGCACACTGCACAGATATCAGCTTCAAACTGACACTCTAAAAAACCATCTATATACAGCAAAAAAGTTGAAAACAACTTTTGCTATCTCCGAAGCGATTCTTGATGTAGCTATCGATGTGGTAATTACCGCGAAACTAACTGCTTTGAACAATTCTGATGGCTCGAGAGTCTGAAAAAAAGGGAAACTGTTAGTATATGTAATTGAAACACAACGGTAGAAAGAGAGGAAGCTATGTTATGTATCAGAATGCTGCTTTTTCACTATAAATAAAGTAGAATGTATTCACTGGTTGGGTTTTTAAATAATGCATACATTATATGGTAGATGTTACTCAATATGATAATGAATTAACTATCTAGAGCAGTGGTTTTTAACCTTTTCGATTAGGGTGACCAGGTCCCGGAGTCTCAGGGTTTGTATACTGTTTCTACAGGTTCCGAGTTTCGTTACAATTTTTTCGGGTTTGGTAAAAATGATTAGAACTAAAATAAACTGCCTTGGCAGGCACGAGACTTTTTTATACATCATGACACCAAAGTATTAATATGTGATTACTTTTATAATTTAATATTTGATTTTAAATTTTTTTACTTACAAAATGATTTTCATTGAATGAAATTGATACATTCTATTTAATATTGACATTAAATATTAAACGAAATCAATTAAGATTAGTGATTATTGTATTAACAAGTATTTATTTTGCTAAATTTCAATTTTGACACTTCTAATAATAAATGCTAAAATTTTCATAGATAACTAGATTTTTTGTATTATTCAAATAATTTTTAAATTAAAACCATTAAAACTAAAATAATTATTTTTTTTGGTTAATTCATAAGATACAAAAAAAAGAATAGAACATAAATTATAGAAAATAATATTTTCTACAACTTGTATCTCAAACATTTTTTTCTAATACCTACCGTTTAAAAAATAAATCGAAAAAATATTTTTTTTTAGAAAATCGATTATTTCCTAAAAACAATTTTTTGGGGGGAAAATGAATAGAACATAAATTATAGATAAAAGTCTCTTCTACAACTTTAATCTAAAATATTTTTTTCTACTGCGCACCGTTTCAAAAATAATTCGAAAAGTTTAAAAATTGACACCAGTAAACTTCCGTTTCCGGTTTAGTGATGGTTTTCAAAAATAGGAGGTGCACATCTAGAGTATACAAGAACCTTAAGTTTAAAATTCCACGTTCGTAAGTATTACAGTTTTGGCTGTAGAGCGTTCACAGACACACACACAGACGTCATTGAGTTAATGGTTGTATATGATTCAAGGACCCTCAAAACGTGTAATTCCGTTAAAATCTCGAGTTCAATTTTTTTCGTGATCACTATACTTTATTTATACATTACATTTCATGTATGTATAAAAAAGTAAAAAGGGCGCAACAACTCAATATGATAATGAATTAACTATCTAGAGCAGTTGTTCTTAACTTAACCTTTTCGATTAGGGTGTCCAGGTTCCCGGTTTTGACTCGGAGTCTCAGGGTTTGTATACTGTTTCTCCAGGTTCCGAGTTGCGTTACAATTTTTTCCGGGTTTGGTAAAAGTGACGAGAAATAAAAAAAGGGCGCAACAGTCTTAATTTATTCTCGCAAAACCAAAAATTTGATGGGTATATTTAAAAAAATAAGGTCTTTTTGTAGGGCAATATTTTTTTCTCAGGGTTTGTCAGGGTTGGCGTAATCTAAAATTAGGGTTTACATAATCTGAAATCTGGTCACTCTATTTTCGATGTCACGGAACACTTCTAATTTAAAATTTATTTTACTAAATCATTAAGGTCATTAAACAAACAATACAAATATGCATGAAGATAATTTTTTTAATTAAAAACTACTATTAACGCATTAATTACCAGTAAAATATAAACAATATAAACAAAAAACTATCTTTCATAAAAGCCTAATCAACATATTTTATGTTTTATTGGTTTAACAGTTTTTTAAGAATGTCAGGCCTAATGCGTGATAGTACCCTCTTTTATTTTGAAATATTCTTAAGTTTTTCACGTTTTTTTTTTGTTTTAATGTTCGTAAATGTTGAAAATCTCAGTTGGCACAAATATAATGTTGAAAACTGTAGCAAAATTGTTTTATGGAATGAATTGGGTACGACTAGCACAAAAAACCAAAATTCCTCAAAGCCAGTTCATTTAGAGAAGGAAAAATAAACAGAATATTTTCTTCTAACAATGATCAAATAATTAATTGTTCTGTAAAACAACTGAAATAAGATTATGTATTTTTTTTACCTATTTTTTACTATTTCGCGGAGCACTTGTAACATGTCCGTGGAATACTGGTTAAGGACCACTGATCTAGAGTTTTGATTTCTGTTATGAATATTCAGAGATGTGCACAAGTACAAAAATATATTTTAAATATTAAATATAAATGCTTTTTATAAAAATTTTCGAAAAAGTACATACTTTAATACTTATACTATACTAATACTCTTATTATATACTAATTATATTAAAAATAAAACGGGCAAGTGCTTGTTGGGCACGCACATGATAGGGTTCCGTAGTCATTCTCACTACGATTTATAAAAAAATATTTTTTTCAAAATTTTCGTGACCGAAGGGTTAAAATCAAAAAGTCATTTGGTTTTTATTATTGCATTTTAAGAGACCTATCAAATGACACCCCACTCAATGGGATAAATGAAAAAATGTGACTTCACTTTTGAATCGATAGTTTAGAAAATAGACAGCGACACTAAAAAGCAAATATTTCGCGACTGAAGGGTTGAAATCAAAAAGTTATCTGACATTTTTTATTGCATTTTAGGAGACCTATTAAATGACACCCCATTCAATGGGGTAAGTGGGGAAAAAAATGAGAGTTCACTTTTCAGTCTATAGAAGGGGGGTCCAAAATATTTTTGACAATGTTCGTTATAATTTTCAGTGGAAGTACTAATTAAAAGCTACATTCTGGAATTTTTTCAGATTTTTTTAAAATAGGGGGGGGGGACGTTTTTTTAACGACTTTGGAGAGCAAATACAACGTGATTAAAGGGTTAAAATCAAAAAGTTCTAATAGATTTTTTGTTGCATTTTAGGAGACCTTTCTAATGACACCCCACTCAATGGGGTAGGTGAATTTTTTTTTTTAAACACTTTTCATTTTATAGAAAGGGGGCCTAAAAATTTTTTTTTTACAAAAATTTTATCATTTCTGTTTTTGGGTCATTAATCTACGACCGTATAACAAATTTCATCTTATTATCTCAAAATTTTTGAAGACGGACGGACGGACGGACGGACATGGAGAAACTATAAGGGTTCCTAGTTTTCTACGGAACCCTAAAAAAGTTATTAAGTATATTTGTAAGTAAAAACATTAGAAATTTTCATTAAATATATTTATGTACAAGTACTTTTTCTCTTAAGTATTTAAGTAAAAATAGGTATACAAAAAATACTTTGCTACAGTACATACAAGTGCTTCTTAATTTCACGCTTTTAGATCTGTGATTTATTAATTGTATGTTCGTATTAAAATTTACCACCCGTATATTACTGAAACTAAGCATTTAAAAATATGTTTAATATAAAAGTTGTTTAGTTTCTAAGGGGGGGCCAAAATAGTAGTGTTTGTTTTTAATTTAGTAGATGTTTTCAAGGTGATTTTTTTTAAATGGAAACTTACATATTTTTTTGGTATCTTGTTCTAAAAGAAATTCTATATACAAAATTAGATACATACAAACAATTTTATTTTTCCAATACAATTTTCAAAAAAACTAGAGATTTTGGGCATTCTAAAATTTCTTACTAAATAATAGTAAATCGTGCAAATATTATTTATCTCAAAAACGACTAGGTTTAATAAAAATATTAATAAATCAATAACTAGTAAAGACTATTGCTTCCCCCCGCAAACACAACAAATTTTATTTGAAACAAATTTAAAAAATATAGACCGGTTATAACGACATCAGTTAAAACAACATATCAGTTTTAACGACTCAAAATAAAAGTATGACTGAATCCCATATACAGTAGTAACCGGTTATAACGACATCGAAGGGACCGGTCATATTGGTCGTAAAAAGCGGATAGTCGTTATTACCGATAAAAATGTAATTATATGAGGTTCAGTATGACTTTTATTTTGAGTCGTTAAAACCGATACGTCGTATTAATCGATGTCGTTATAACCGATTTCGACTTTACAATAATAAATATTAGTCAACTATTTTTTCAATTACTATAAATAGTATGTATACAAAAATCCAACTATAGTTCATTTTACTTTGGTCATGTATGTATGTATAATGTATATTGTACTCTCTCATTCATACAATTAGCTATATTCAGGAGTGGGGAGTCAAGTTGAGGACGTGGGGATTACCTTATTTATCGCTAATGTTACCTTGTAGCACCTGATATTATTCAATTATTTATTATTATGTATAAATATATTTTTTTATATTTAAAATTATTTGTAACAAAAAATGTATATTTTCGTTTGTTATATTATTTATATTGTATTATTTATATTGAGTCAGGACTTACGTGTTAAACTTTAACAGAAAATTGGGTTCTTTTAAGTAAAACATGTTTCCCGAAATTTTTCGCGGGAAAGTTACAGTTCTCTGAAGATTTTACCTAAAATTCGTTTTTATTTATAGTAGCTAACTTTTCGGGTTGTTTTCCACGTTGTTTCTAAACTTGACGTTTCGACTCTCATGTCGGAGTCTTATTCAGAAGTGATTCTGTTTCAGAATTATTCAGACTAAACGTTCACATGGTGCCAGTGGACCCATCGATATTTACCAAGTATTTTTTAGTTTCTTAATTTTTTCATGAGTTGGGGACTTATATAAAATTATATAATACAAAAATATACTTTGATCATGTGCAGAAAGCATTGCACATTTTTATTTATTACAAATGCCTCAAATTATATGAAATTAATTTATATTTTTAATTTTTGTTTTATGATAAAAAAAAGTTAACATGAGGTTACAATACATAAAAACCATTTTCGTCAAAGTAAATTCAGTTAGTAAAGTATGTTAACAGTAATAGAACTATGTATCTATAAGTCAACTATAAGATTTATTAAGAGGTTTATTTATATTATCTTTTATTTTTATTTTTAATCATAGAATAAGATGATAAGTTAATTTTATATAGCTGAAAAATGAGCTAGGTATAATTTGGTACCCAACTCAGAAAAATAAAGAAAAGCGACCCCACGGTAGAGCTGGGCGCTGGCCGTGAATTCTTCGGGTCACGCCGGGTCACGGCCGTGACCCGCGTGAGCGTGAGCGATTTTCAAATATTCGATCGTGAGCGTGCGTGATCGTGAGTAACAATAAAACAATCGTACGTGACCGTGCGTGAGTAAATTTTTGTCGTACGTGAGTCCGTGAGTCGTGACCATGCATATTTTGAAGTCTTGGCATTTTAGGACGCCGCGCCGACCGCGCTGGCCGCTTCGACCGCCAGACACGCAATACTGATGTGTGTATATTATTTTCAAGGTTAAAAAAACACACATCAGTATTGCGTGTCTGGCGGTCGAAGCGGCCAGCGCGGTCGGCGCGGCGTCCTAAAATGCCAAGACTTGAGAATGATACGTTTGGATTCGTTTAATCGTTTCACATATTTAATTGTTAATACGAAATGCTACAATTTACTACAATAAGAATTTCAAAGAAGAAGCACTGTAAAATACAATAGTCAGCGTTGCCAACTTGAAATAAATTTAAAATCCCTCTGTCAACACGTTAATAATCCCCCAGATTTTAAAATGTATTGGTTGTTACTATTACATACTATGTTTTATTTCCATTTTATCCATTTTTTAGTTATTATTTGCACTAACAATGTAGTTTAAAAGAAATAATACAAATATTAAGTATACCTACACATATTATATTGCACGAAAAAAAATTAATTAAAAATTTTATTTATTTCATATTATTAAATCGTGTCACGACCGTGACCCGCCGTGCGTGATCGGGCGTGAGTAAAAAAATACAATTCGTGAGCGTGCGTGATCGTGATTTTTATTTCTGAGACCGTGAGTGAGTGGGCGTGACTAAAATTTTTTTGCTCGTGAGCGTTCGTGATCGTGAGCAAAAATTACTCACGCGCCCAGCTCTACCCCACGGACTCCATACTACCCTGGTGTCAATAATTATTGGTCGATACTGAAAATAATTAAACAGTTATTACATTTCATAGCTACATTACAATGGTTTCTCAAGTTATTAAATAGAAACTAATTTTGGATAAAATCATAAAAACTGCATCGCGAAATATTTCTGGATATAATTCTTTCTGCTTAAAATAACTTTTTTAATCCAGTATTCAAATTTAGCACGCCTGTCTTGAATCAGCCTGTATAAATAGTCATATGTACTTATTATTAAAAAATGTTGATATAAACAAAAAATGGGGTCAAAGGCAGACGGATGGGGCAAGATGGAACAACGTATGTGAAATAAAATGGCAATCAAATAAATGATAGATTAAAATGACGCCAATATGATAATTATGTGGTCACATTTTTTGTGTCCGATATGAAAATAACAATGTCGATTTCGTAAGACAAAATGTGTTTATTTTTTTATTTATTGTTAACATATCATATTATTTGTAATGTTTATAGCATGCTGCCCCTACTCTTATGGTGCATATATAAAAAAAAATGTTTTATTTTTGATTAAACGATTTGTTTTAGCAAATTGATGTTTTTCTGACTTTTTTCGGTATCGTAAAAAGATCGAAGCCGAGACATAAATTGCATAAATGTTAACGAGACAAGATCGAAACAATATCAATTTTATTTATTAGTCTCGTTAAGAGTCTTGGTTTGAAATGATTATATTATCAATAATAAATAGACGTTTACTATTTAATAATTAAAATCTAGGACTTGGTGTGTATGTCGTATGTATGTGAGATCATTACGCCTAAACCATTGAATGCATCGAAACCATATTCACACCATATGTTCAGTTGATGCTCCGATAAATTTATATTTTTTTGGACCCGGTAGGTGGTCGAAAATGTGTATTTATTTTTTGTCCGTTTTGGCTCAAATACAGAATATATGTTAATTACGTGGAAATAAATATTTTTACAAAAAATGGACCTGGTAGGTGGCGCCGAAGTCCATATATTTACTAACATGTGTATTTATGGTCTGATTTTTATAATAAATATACAACTCTCTATAATACTCTATATGTTACTTCCCGCGTGAAGCCGGTACAGGTCCACTAGTTAACGTATGTCTGGAACTGTTAGGTTCCTGATGAGGACTTCTTGTGCAGTCGAAACACGTGTTGAGTGACATTGTTTTATTGTGATTAAGGTGTACATTAGGGTGATTCATTTCCGCAAAACATTTTTTTCAAGGTGCTCAAGCAAAATTTTAATCTACATATAGATAAAAAAAATTCTCACCAAGATTGAGCTCTTAATTCCTATTTTAAGTACTTGCAATTTAAATATGAAGTTTTCCCATTTAAAATGCATGTAAAAAAAAATTTATTTTTTCAAATTTCTAATGCTTAGACACCTTTTATCATATTGGGAATCGGTTTGATGGACCTTACGGGAAATTTCACGCTCTTTAAAATTGCCTTAGTGTTTTTTTTCTGTAACTCACACTGGTAGGAATTAAGAGCTCAATCTCGGTGAGAATTTTTTTTCTATATGTAGATTAAAATTTTGCTTGAGCACCTTGAAAAAAAATATTTTGCGAAAATGAATCACCCTAGTGTACATATTTTTAGTTTAATTGACTGAAACCAGTTTCTCCGTTTTTGTTGTAGTTAACGTACCTACTCGTATATAAAATAACATTTAATATATTTTTGATTTTTTTTTAAAATGCAAGACGAGACTAAAACGAAATGGCTTCAATTTTAGGAAACGAAACAGATACAAAACAAATGTAAAATTGAGACCAGTGCGACACATCTCTTGTTAATATAGTTAGACTGTTTATTTGTTTTTTCCATTTACAATTTTAATGTACATCGTCATTTTTATACAGTGAACCTGCCTTCCTCTTCTCTCTCCTCCCAACCTTCTCCGATGTATGTATGTTGTATGTTGATGTGATACTGTTACATTCATGTATATACTTGACTTGTTCAACAAGTTCTTAAAATGTGTTTATAAATTCGCATATGTGTGTACATGTACATAAATTAGCGAGTGTATACAGAGTGTCCCAATAGTCTTAAAACAGTTAAATATCTCAAAGGTGTTGAGTTTCTGGTAATAATGATTTGTACAGAAGTTTCAGATTATAGAAAAATAAAAAAAACGATTATTAAAAAAAATACGACTAATTTTCACAGAGTAAGCCTTGTTTCACACATACGCGGTTCCATTCGGTTCGGTTCGTTTTCGGTTTCAGCCGAAAACGAATCAAACCCTTTCACACATACACGGTTCTCATACGGTTCATATAAGGTTTTATTTTTTTCCGTAAACTCAGTAGTTATCGTGGAGAGAAAGCAAGTTGTTGCCATGTTGTTTCTCTATAAAAAAAATTAAAAAACGAAGAAGGAATACTAGAATTCATTGGGAGCACCCTGTCATCACTTTACAGTAGGAATTTGGAGCATTCTACACTATTTTCCCGAAGCTAAAGAGCATGAAGACGATCCACATCAGCATCTGGAAAACCGCTCATTTTATTAGAAAATCCGCGACAAAACTTAAAAAAAATAACACTCGCTATCAGGTTAAAACCGAAACTAAACCGAGTGTGTGTGAACGCGTTGATTGCTTTCTGTTCCCTGCACATGAATAGAAACCTGATGAAATCTGTTCGTGTGGAGGGAGTATTCGGTTTTGTACGGTTTCTATTAGGTACCGAATACAAACTGAATCACCGTTTCACACTTGTCGGCAGCGACCGAAAACGAACCGAACCGAATGAAACCGTATATGTGTGAAATAGGCCTTATAACCTTTCAAAAATTACTAAAAAATTTAGGAAATTTTTTTGTTCCTTTAATTTCTTACAGTAGTTTACAATTTTTTTTATTATTTTTTATTTAAACTTTATTTAGGTTGATTAATGAAAAAACAAACAAGTTAATTTTGTCTGTAATAAAGATGTATTTGAGGAATATTTACTCAAAATCCTTTAATCTGTGAAAAAGAACAAACATATTTATTTCGATCTTAATTTGATAAGTTTTTATGCTTAATCTCCAAAGTTTCATACATAAACTAAATGTATTTTATACACCTTAGTCGAAAGAAAACAATTTCACTAGACAAGTGTGTTTCGGCTTTACAAAAAATCCTCATCAGGAGTCTAATGTCCGGTATTATAAAGGACCTAGCAAATTTGCAAGCTTGCTAGCACTCTCAAATGAGATATCAAACTTATATGACAGTTCTCTTTGAGTTTTAAACAGATAGTTGTATGCGCAGTAAGTTGGTTTTTTACCATTTTTACGTAAGGTTAATAAATATACTTTGCATACTTTTTTTTTACTTCTTATGTGTGAAACTATCTGTCAAAAACTTCAAGAGAACTGTCATATAAGTTTGATACCCTATTTGAGAGTGCTTGCAAGCTTGAAAATTTGTTAGTTCCTTTATAATCACAACAGTTTCAATTCTTGTGAAGTCGAAATATGTGACAAGTGACATAAGTACATAAGTATAGCAAAGTCGATTTTCCAATTCCGGATTTTAATGGAATTATTTATTTTGATCTTTTCTGAATCCACTCTGACTAGTTTTGCCATGATGTCTATGTGTCTGTCTTACTTTCTGTCGATCTGTACTCTCTGTAACTAAAATACGACGAATCGTAGAAAGGTGACATTTTATATTTAAGATTAATTTTTGTCTGGGAAGAAAACCTCAAATTTTTTAAAACGATCTTTCAACCGGAAACGGATGTTTACTGATATCGATTTTCGAATTTTTTCAAATATATATTGAAACAGTGCGAATTAGAGAAAAAAAGGTCTAGTTAATAATTGTAGTTAATATTATTATCTATAATTTATGTTCTATTAATTTTTTCGAAAAATACATTTTGAAAAAAAAATTACATTTCAAATGGTTCATAACAATGAGTGTCATGGTAAGGTTACTTATATTAGTTTTCAGAAATATATTTTAATAAAATAATAATCACGTACATTGTTTATTGTCAGGTTTAAGTATAAGAAAGTCATATGATTCCCATATCAGATATTTTCTTGTGATTATGGTGTATATACATATTTAAAACATAATTTAATTGTTTTCAGTCTTAATATTTCATAGATCAAAATAATTTTTTTTGTATTTCTTCTCTCAAATTGATTGATACCAAGAAAATAAAAAAATAATGAAATTAAAAATTCATGTGCATGAATTGGCTATTTGCACATACCGTATATGCATGTAATTGGTTATTTGCTATTTGCACATGCCGTTTGTGCATGTAATTGGCTTTTTAGACCTACCACCAGTGGCGTCACTAGGGGGGTGCGGACTGCACCGGGTGACACCCAAATGCAAAACATCACTTTAGAAGTAGGTTTCTATTTATTACTATATGAAATTATTGTTGTGTATTGAAAAAAACGGTGATCAAAATTGAACTGGGGGTGACACCATGACATACCGCACTGGGTGACACCAACCCTAGTGACGCCACTGCCTACCACTAACCTAACGTACACTAACCTACCCTAACTTAACAACTTAACTTAATTTGGTACATATACAGTATGTGCAAATAGCCAATTGCATGCACATACTGTAAGTGCAAATAACCACTTTCTTTTTTTAAACCCTGAAGCTTTTGTATAAAACGTTTTTATCAGAAACTGAATATCTTTAATTTATTTGAACTTTTCCAGACTTTTGGAACACCTGTATATTAAATTTTATAAATTGAAATTCAACACGAAATTATAATCATGATATTCGCTAGTGAGTTTAGTTAAAAGAGAGGTGAAGGTCACGGGAAATGAACTACAAATGTTCATATTTAAATACAATAAGGAAAAAAGTGAGAGTACTTTTTTCAACTGTCTTTCCGACCTTTATGCACATTGTTTTTTTTTGACATTAGAAATAAAAAAAAAAGATGAGTATGCTTTGTAAATAATATATGAAATGAAATTCATGCTTGTAGTGTTTTGAAAATTATATAAATTTTCATATCATAAATTATTCATATAACTTTTTGCAATAACATATAAATATTTAAATTGTACCAATTTATAAAACCGTTAAATAAGATGTGTATTTAAGATAAGAATCTTGATTTGATTATTGAAAAATGTCTATACCAACTTTTATTTCAAAATTGTCAACATTATCCCAGATAAATATTTAAACTGTTTTTAGTGGTTTTAGAAAATGTTATATTTTATTGCGTGTTTCATGGTTAGTATTATAGTTAGGTAAATATAGTGTATAAGGACTATGAAGTTATAGCAATTACCTATCTACATATATACATAAATTACTTTACAAATCCCGATTCAATTTTGTTGCGACCCTTGAAAAATATTATGTCATTAATACATAGAAAAAAAAACTCGATGTTATTGAAAATTTGAGTTGGAAAAATGCTTAATAAATTTATATTGTTAATATAACAATATTTTCTCAGTATATGTAATAATTCTTATTGAGGATATTTTATTCGTTTGAAAAATATATCTTCATGTTTATCTAAAAATCTTTTTATTTGTCAAATTAATAAATAATATAATTTATTACACCAACTAACGAAACTCTCAAATAGATTAGACATAATCGTTGTATTAATAAATATTTATCAGTGTGATTTTTTTTTACACCACCCAACTAGTGAAAGTGCAATTTTCGATATGGTAAATTCAGTGATGATATTTATAAAGTTTTTTAGGGTTCCGTAAAAAACTAGGAACCCTTATATCATAGTTTCTCCATGTCCGTCCGTCCGTCTTCAAAAATTTTGAGATAATAAGAATAAATTTGGTATACGGTCGTAGATTAATGACTCAAAAACAGAAATGATAAGATTTTTGTAAAAAAAAAAATTTTTAGGCCCCCTTTCCATAAAATGAAAAGTATTTTCAAAAAAAAAATTTACCTACCCCATTGAGTGGGATGTCATTAGAAAGGTCTCCTAAAATGCAACAAAAAAGTATTAGAACTTTTTGATTTTAACCCTTTAATCACGATGTATTTGCTCTCCAAAGTCGTTAAAAAAGCGCCCCCCCTCTATTTTCTAAACTATCAATTTAAAAAATTTGAAAAAATTCGAGAATGTAGCTTTTAATTAGTACTTTCACTGAAAATTATAACGAACATTGTCAAAAATATTTTGGACCCCCCTTCTATAGACTGAAAAGTGAATTCTCATTTTTTCCCCACTTACCCCATTGAGTGGGGTGTCATTTATTATGTCTCCTAAAATGCAATAGAAAATGTCAAATAATTTTTTGATTTCAACCCTTCAGTCACGAAATATTTGCTTTTTAATGTCGCTGTCAGAGCGTCCCCCCCTCTATTTTCTAAACTATCGATTCAAAAAATCTGAAAAAAAAACAGAATGTAGCTTTTAATAAGTACTTTCACTGAAAATTATAACGAACATTGTCAAAAATATTTTGGACCCCCCTATCATAGATTGAAAGATGAACTCACATTTTTTTCATTTACCCCATTGAGTGGGGTGTCATTTGATAGGTCTCTTAAAATGCAATAATAATACAAGCCAAATGACTTTTTGATTTTAACCCTTCGGCCACGAAAATTTTGAAAAAACTCTTTTTTTATAAATCATAGTGAGAATGACTACGGAACCCTATCATGTGCGTGCCCAACAAGCACTTGCCCGTTTTATTTTCTATTTAAAATATATGTTATCAATAAAAAATAAAAAATAATACACCGTGATAAGAACATTAATATTAATAATTTAATAATTAAATAACATTTATCAATAAGATAAACGTGCATGTTTCTATATTGGTAAAAAATTATCATATTAACAAACACACTCTCTATCGGAGCCAAATCGATCACGGATTATTTACATTGATCACATTTTTTAACCCATAAACAAATTATTTTTTTTTGTGTGAAGCAATTTGTGTTTTTGCCATGTTTGATCTATAAACTACTATTTCGATGGAAAGTGTGTATATTTTTGGTATACCGACGCGGACTTTAATTTGTTCGAAACAAAATAATTGAATGGATTAAGGTTTATATGGAAGAGAAAAGAATCAAACATAATTGTAATCTCAGCTATTATTTGCAAATAACCAACTAAACTTCGGTGCTGATGTTTTTGTTTTTCTTGTATTCCAGCTCACAATATAAAACAATTTATTTTTTATACGCCAAAAAAGATCTACCATATTATATCCACATCAGGTGAGATAAGATGTGATTTTTGTAAATCTCGTCTCAGTTTTTATATAACTTATTTTTAAGCTACAGTAGATCAGCATTATTGTCCGGTAGTCAGGGCAACCAATTGTCAATACTGTCTGCTTTTGTATTTTTCCAACGCCGAGTTTTCCCCTCACCCGCATAGAGTGCATACAAATACATATATGCGTAGAATACATATAAAAATGAGACACGCATGCTTTGGCAGCATTTTTTATTATTGTGTGGTTATTATGCATATTAAAAACTGTCACTTATGTACTAAAAGAGTATAGAACGTGTAGATACGAGCGCTTTGAACATTATTATGATTACATAATACATATAGACCAAGCTCCCATGATATTTAGTCCACCTCACATGACTACTTTATGAAACTAGGCTTAATTATAGAAAATATATCAGGTAATAATAGTCCGGTGGCAGACAGATAGGTTTACGTTACTTAATAGGCTAAATTAATTTTTGAAATCACTAAAAAGGGGTTTTATCCTGCATGACTATATACTCGCTGAAATTTAGTAATATAATCAAGAACGATGTATACTTTAAGAAAAGTTTTGTCTGCCTCTTGATTGTTGTTATTAAATACGTGCCAGACCTAATTGAATTAAATAATTGTATCATTTTTTTACCTCATATGACTACTCGTCCATTTTTTTTCTAATTGTAAGTGAAAGATTACATTTTCTTCTATATGAAAAAAATTGTCTGCCTCGAAAATTTCGTGATTAAATACTTGGCATACCTAATTAAATAAATAAATTCTATCATTAGAACAGAACATAGTAGTGCAGTCCTTCGGAAAATTATTCCGTTTGAATTTTTTGTTTTATCTTATTTGGGGGGGGGGGGGGGGGGGTGTCCTGTTTTATGTAAATGTGCAAGGTGTCAGTTGGTACCTCGGTCAAATATTGTTTTAACCGCGAAAAGGCCCTACAAAAAAAAATTTTCGATATCATTTTTTTATCATCTTTAAGCTTTTTCGCACCAAAAAGGTCCTTACAATCACACATATAACTCTACTCCTTTATTTGTTGTACGATTTTTATATTTACTGATAAGTTATTTAACAAATAATATTCATTATTTCTGTTATGGTATTATGATTACAGGCAAATTGTTTATTTTACGAAAAAAAATCCTTTCAATAAAGTTAATTAATTAATTTTTGCTGTAGGCATTTAACCAGCATACTATATGTTATAACTTATAATTATTCTATTTCTCTCATGTGTAGGTACCTACGTATTTATAGTTAATACAGTAAACATAAAAGTAGAAACGATTATTGCTGATGTGTCTATCAGCATGGAAGCAAATCGAAAAGTTAGAATGTTTTTTTTGTATGTATATTCAAAATTACTTAAATTTTGAAAAATTGGTCAAGGATACGTTATTTTTAATATTTGAACTCATACTCAAACACAATCCTAAAAATATTCTACCTCTACTATAACATTAACTCTTCTTTTTATAGATGATCCCCCTTACCGTGCTATTCTATATTAGGAATTTCGATTTTTTGAACCCATATTAGTTTAACGTTGCGCAAACGCATACTTTGAAAATTATTTACAACGACAAAAAGTTTGATTATAGCCAATTTCATACATTATTGCACACCCCAAGCAGGCTTGGATACATTAGATAGTATATTATACTCTCGCTTTTATTTTTGCTTCCTCGCAATATCGAAGATACGAGAAGCTATGTGATCATTTTAAAATGAGAAAAAAATTTGTTCTCCGATTTAAAAAAATTTACTTGATTTAATCGTTTCAGGTTAAAACAAACACTTTTTGTTGCGTGTCTGTCTGTTCCCCAATTCTTGTCACACGCATAACTTATGAACCACTGAACCGATATTAATGAAACTTGGTTGGTTGGTTGGGTCTGGTTTAAGGACAGTTCCGTTTTTAAAAGTATTAAAATCGTGTGTAAGGGGGAAGGGTGACATCCCAAAATATGTATTTTTTGATTTGAAGATATTTCAAGAAAGACACATGTTACGTGAAAATTTTATACAACCTTTTTTGTAGAGCATTCAATTTTCTATAATATAGTTTACCTATGTTTGTTGTAAAACATTCCCTTATAAAGATTTATCTCAATTTGCTTTAATAAAATCGTCATTAGTTTTTTAAAATTGCTATTTACTTTTACATATTAAATTTCATTTTGACGCTTTAAATGTCATTTTGATATTTGTATAGCAGAAAAATAATGATTTTGATTGAAACTGTCAAAAAATTAAAAACATACGACATAATAACGAGAATCGTATAAAAAATGTCAAATTAATATTTTTTATTAAAATTGTATGAAAATTAAATGATTAACCAATGACAGGCAGTTCATCTGAATACTTTATCGGTTTTTATTTAAATTGTTCAATAATTAACTATCTTTGGTGTATTTAGCACGAGGAAGCACTGTGCATTTACTTGGCAGATGTTTTTAGCATATGTACGTTGGATATAATGATAATTTTTCTATAATATAGACTATAGACAGACCACTGCAATTTAAAAAAATCGATTTGCGGTCAATTTATCGTAAACAGTTGATCGTAAACAGTTTATCGTACAACAGTTCATCGTAAAACAATTTATCGTAAGAACAATTTATCGTATGGACAATTTACCGTAAGAACAATTTATCGTAAAACAATTTATCGTAAGAACAATTTATCGTATGGACAATTTACCGTAAGAACAATTTATCGTAAGACAATTGATCGTAAAACAATTTATCGTAAAACAATTTATCGTAAAACAAATTATTATAATTGTCACAGATTTCACTGGACATTATTATATCTTAAGGTCGGTTTGGAGCCCGTTATATTAAAATAGCATTCTGTTAGGCCCATTTAATACTTACTTTAAATTATTATAATCAAAACAAAATCCATACTAATAAATGCGAAAGTATGTCTGTCTGTTTGTTACCTTTTCACGGTTAAACCGTTGAACCGATCTTGATGAAATTTGGTAGGGAGATAGCTTGCATCCTGAGAAAGTAAACAAGCTACATCGAATTCCAAAAATTTATCCCCTAAGAAATTGCAAGGGGGTGGAAATGTTTGTATGGGAAATATTTCATTCCCTGTCACATATTAAGGGTTGTAATTATTTTCATTCGATCCGGCGTGAAAAATACTACGGGAGTGCTGCCATAGGAACCGAGATATTTACGATTTTGTGTAATTAATGAATTGGGAAAAATAATTTAAAAAAATTAGTAGATCGTTGTGGTGGAGATTCGAAATACACACTAGAGATCAGATCGGGCCGGGCCGGGCCGGCCCGGCCCGGGTTTATCCCGGCCCGAATTTCGGACCGGACTTAATTCTTGCTTGTTACGTTTGAACCGGGTCAATTCGGACCGGTCCGGGATTGGTATACATCGGACCGGACTGGGTCGGATCTTACCTTAGCATAAATCGGACCGAGCTGGACGGACCTTACGAATAAATAAAAATATTATTTTTTCAAAACAAAATTTTTACATTTAATAGTTTAATTGTTTAATGTTAAATTAATAAAAATTCACAGTTATTAACAAAATTATAATTTATACACAGGTAGAAAGAATTCTCAAACCAAGAAAACATATAAGAAAACGTTATAGATCAATTCGGGCCGGGCCAGCACGATCCGGTCCGAATTTAGCCCGACCCGAATTTCGGATCGGACCGGACTGGGCTTGATTTTTGTTTGTAACGTTTGGACCGGGTTGGATCGGACCTTAGTATAAATCGAACCGGATTGGACCGGGTCGAAAAAAAAAGTTTCGGAACCGAATCGGGTCGGCAAATTAAAAAAAAAATATCTTCGGACCGGGCCGGGCCGTTTTTTTAAGGCCCGATCTGATCTCTAATACACACACGATTGGGATTGTAAGTAGCTTGTGTCCTTTCTCAGGATGCAAGCTATCTCCATGCCAAATTTCATCAAGATCGGTTCAGCGGTTTAGCCGTGAAAAGGTAACAAACAGACAGACATACTTTCGCATTTATTAGTATGGATTTTGTTTTGATTATAATAATTTAAAGTAAGTATTAAATGGGCTTAACAGAATGCTATTTTAATATAACGGGCTCCAAACCGACCTTTAGACGTATATAATAATGTCCAGTGAAATCTGTGACAATATTAATATTAATAATTTGTTTTACGATCAATTGTTTTACGATCAATTGTTTTACGATAAATTGTTTTACGATCAATTGTTTTACGATCAATTGTTTTACAATAAATTGTTTTACGATCAATTGTTTTACGATCAATTGTTTTACGATCAAATTGTTCTTACGGTAAATTGTCCATACGATAAATTGTTCTTACGATAAATTGTTTTACGATAAATTGTTCTTACGGTAAATTGTCCATACGATAAATTGTTCTTACGATAAATTGTTTTACGATGAACTGTTTACGATAAATTGTTTACGATAAATTGACCGGATCCCAAAAAAATCACATATTCTATCATCACTAATTCTAATACCGTAAACCGGAGTTACTTTGATAATTTTGGAAATTTAAAGGGCTGCAAAATCTAAAGTATGGTGAGTAAAAATTTGCACATAAATTAAATAATCGATGTCTTTCATACTATCGATATGCCAAATAAAAAAAATTAGGCCCAATAGTTTTTGTAAACAAAAAAAAATAAAAAGTACGTGATTAAACTTATTAACAAAATCTGTTTCTGTGGGTTCTGATGTTTTATCGTTTTTCCAGCTTCATTGACTCGACTAAAATATAAAATATTAAAATGGTCCAGCTCGTAGTATGGGACTGCGTAGTGTTTCAAATATTATCGAATGATAGAAAAATAAAATACTGACACGCGTTTTACCTTAGTATTACAAAAATGTCACATTAAGAGTTCACAGTTGTTCGCATGGCTCTCTGCCAAGATTAACCCAATTTTGTTTTGACATGAACAGACATTTAATACAAGATATTATAGAGTTCGCTATTTTGTAACAAATTATATTATGTGTAAGAATTTACTTTTGAGAAATTATTTTGAAATATGATAAATTGCTTATGTATACCAATAAAATGTAAACATAAAAAACAACAATTTTTAGATACCTATACATAAATATAGATTTTTTCTTTTTATACACAAATTTTTTTTATGATCTTTAATCAAAAGTGTTTTTTTTTTTCGAATTAAGAATAAGATATAATATTAAATTTGATTTTAATAATAATTTAACAATATTTCATTTACGTCTATGAATAAAAAAATGTAAGTTGAATAAGGGGTTTTCGAGTGATAAGCGCATTTACGGACGGACAAACAGACAGACAGAGAGACAGTTAGAGTGCTTATCACTCAAGAACCATTTGTCCGATTTACGTGTTTTTTTTTCAATTCATAGATATGTTATTTGCCCAGGTTTTACTTTATATTTTGTTACGTTATGTAACATAAGAAATAATCAGTAACGATAAAAGTAAATTAATTCAGAAAAAAAATTACCGACAGCGGGCTCTTTTGAAATAAACTGTTAAATATTGAACAATATAATGTAGTAAATAATTGTGAAGAATAAATTTATCTACACTGCCGCTCATAGAAGTATGGACACTTACTATTTTTAAGAAAAAGTGATGGGAACTTAAAAAATACACATAATTTTAAAATGAAAGTAATGTATATTCATATTTTACATATTTTTAAGCAACATATACTAATTTACATCTATAAATAACTCAGATTGTCCAAACTTTTGTCTCGTCAAAAAATCCGCCCTTCGCATCAATGACAGCACGTGTAATCCTGGGCATCCGTTCGATCAGTTTTCGGATTATATCTTGAGGAATATTATGCCACGCTTTTTCCAAATAAGTCCAGAGTTCCCTATTTGATCTGGGACAGTCTCTCCGGATCCATCTGTCAAGTCCTTCCCACAGTAATTCAGTAGGGTTGAAATCTGAACTCTGGGGTGGTCAATGGTCATGTCATAATTTTTAATATTTCATCATCTTTTTCTTCCCTCAGATAACTTTTACACAACAACGACGTGTGTTTTGGGTCATCGTCATGCATAAAAACAAAATTGTTGCCAATTAAACGGTCCCCGGAAAGTATCGCATACTGCTCCAATAATGTCTTATAATTTTTTTTTCGCGTTATGCCTTCTATTTTAACTAAATTCCCTGTTCCGGCTAAAGAAAAACAGCCCCACACAATAACTGAAGCATCTCCATATGTTTCACGGTCGGTGTTCAACATTTGGGGAGCATTTTATCGTTTTTTGTACACCTCGCATAAACTCCACTTTTCACCGAATTCTTCGAATTTTAACTCATCGCTCCGTAAAACTTTTGCCCATTGGGCCATTGTCCAGTTTTTGTGTGTTAATGCCCACCGAAGATGTTTTTGTTGATTGCCATGACATAACAATGGTTTTCGAGTAGAAATGCGGCCATGTAAATTCGCTGTCTTTAGACGATGTTTTACTGCCCTAACAGAAACTGCTTTAACTCGCCCCCGATTGAACTCCGAAGTTATTTCAGGCACCGCGAATCGTCTATTTCTTTTATTAATTAAAGTAATTCTTTGATTATCTGCTTTGGATGTTGCTCGCGATGGTCCAGGACGATTTTTATCCTCATACTTCCAGTCTGCACAATGTGGCGGATGGCTAAATCTACTGTAGATTTTTTTTATATTCAGTTTTTCTGAGATATTCCGAACTGAATACCTTTCTTCATGTAGCGTTAGTATAGCTAAACTTTTTTCCACGCTTAGAGGTTTTTTACAGACCATTTTTAGATGGCAATTGCACTATTTACTATTAAACACGCACGAGATAAAAGTTCTGTGCTCAAAAAGGGTTAATAACAAACTGACGTTGTGGGGAGTAGTTTATTCATGCACAGGTAAGTAAAAATAACATTCTGGGATGGGCCAGATCAATTTCTAGAACGTTAGTACAGATAAAAAAAATTTTAAACTATTTCTTAAATCGTATTTGAAATTTGCATATTTATTAAATTGGTAAAAACTAAAATATTTTTGGCATAATACTTTTAGTATTATGCCAACTGTATTATAAGTGTATTGAAAACGTAATTTTAAACAATTTTTGTTATTTGTGTACATATATTTTTCTTAAAACAGCTTTTACCAACATTTTACTAAATTAAATCAAGTGTCCATACTTCTATGAGCGGCAGTGTATATTTTTTTAAAATCCTAATAAATAATTTCGTAATTCGCGCAAGCGAAGCTGCGGACACAGCTAGTATAATAATAAAAATAAAAGCGAGTATTTGTCTGTAAATGACAGACAAGTTTATTGAAACTAAAAAAAAAATGTTTATTACAAACGTCAACTTTTATTATGTTTGTATTTTCATTGCAGCAGTGTTTCATATATTTTTTGTAAATTATTTTTATGTATTTTCTTTCTGGAAACATCTATACAGTAATAATATTAATAAAAATAAAATAAATACCCACTGGAGTTGATAAATATTTTTATACTTTATAATTGCAATACATTAGATTGGAAATCATTCTTAAAACAGAAAATATCTTAGAGAACATTTCTTATGAGAAATTGCTATCGGCAGAATTGTTCGATTTTTAGGGTTCCATACCTCAAAATGAAATTTTTTATCTTGGGATAAAAATTTTCGTCAATCATATGTATTATAACAAATGTATATTATTATATTTATAGTTTAAAAATATAATAATATAGATTTGTCAAAACAATAAAGGACGAAGATACTGCTAGAAAAAATTAGCAAAAAATAAAAATACATTTTAAAGATCGAAATCTCTACTTTTCAGATTTTTTGCAAATTGAAAAGAAATTCATTTTACAAAGTTTTTGAATTATAAAGCAAGCAAAAAATTGTAAATTTTACTAGTGGACTTGAGAAGTCATATATAGTGAAATTCAAACAAACCAATGTATACATTTTACAATCACTTTTAAAAATCAATGGAGGAAAATTGATTAAATATTATAGTAAATAATTTTTTGAATCTTTTGATAAAAATGGTTATCAGATATCCATGAAAATATTCGGGTTCAGATTCAGGTTCGGTTCGAGTTCAGATACATGAAAAATACGTTTCTTTCGGGTTAACAGTTCGGGTTCAGATTTAAATTGAGGTCCCTGCTCATTATGGTGGCCCTTAATTTACTTATTTTCGAATTTCTTTAAGGTCACCCCCCAAATTTCTTAAATGTACGAAAAGAATAATGTATACAAAATTTTAAAGTGATTGGATATTATAAACACGTGCCACCGAGCGATCGAATATTAACGCGTAAAACGAATTTGATTTTTTTAAATTTTATTTAAACAGCTAGTCGAGTCAATGAAGGTTTTTACTTCGGAACCCTCAGAAACAGCACCGCTTTTAATGAATTTTTTTTTTAAATGTTCGTTATACCATACTATTTGAAATCAGAAACATTCCAGCCGTCGGACTCAAAAAAATATTTTTTTTGCTCAAAAAAAAATGTATATAAATAAAAAAATTTTCGATGATAATTGAGCAAAAGTGTGTTTTTTTGTTATAATTTAGTTGAATAAATATTATTTGAGGAAATGAACAAAAAAAAATTTTTAATTTTTATTGGCAAACGTTACTTTTCAATTATTTAAATAATTTGCTTAATAAATTATCGTTGACGTTTTGACGCAAAAATTCATAAATTAATATACATATTTAGAATTTATTGAATATTGATGAAATTTAGCAAAATTGTTTGAAATACCCTTATTTAATACTAGTAAATTTTAGAGCACGTTACTCGCATTAATAATCATTTTACAGCAAGTTTTGCTACGAAATTTCGTATCCGCTCCAGCCGCGAATAAAATAATAAACGTTTGCCGTTTTGCAAATAAACAAACAATTTTGTCCAAAAAAATTGTAATTATTTAAAATATATTTATCTAACGTTCCTGAAAGTTTTAACCTTTTTGGTTAACTATTTTCAACTCTAGAGCAGTTTATTCTTTAGATTTTTCACGCGTCAGCGGTAAGTTCGTCACTAAGATCATTTACTCTGTAAAAATATTTATTGATTTTTTATAAAATTTTGCATAATTGTTCGAATTACTTTAATTTAGCAGTACACAAATTAAGAACACGTCACTAACATTATTAATCATTTTACAACTACTTTTTCCTACGAAATTTACTATCCGCTCGTGTCGCGTATAGACAATAAACGTTTGCCTTTTTGCAAATAAACAAACGATTTTTTTCAAAAAAATTGTACTTATTTGAGATGTATTTACCTAATGTTTTTGAAAGTTTTAGCCTTTTTGGTTAATTATTTTCAATTCTATAGCAGTATATTCCTCAGATTTCGATCGACAATATCCTTTTACTCTGTTAAAAATATTTACTGAATTTTGATGAAATCTTACATAATTGTTTGAAATACTTTAATTTAGCAGTAAAAAAATTACGAACACGTCACTAGCAATATTTTTCATTTTACAACTAGTTAGGCTACGAAATTTACTATCCGCTCGTGCCGCATAAAAGACAATAAACGTTTCCCGTTTTGCTAATAAACAAACAATTTTGACAAAAAATATTATGCTTATTTAAAATACATTTACCTAATGTTTCTAAAATTTTTAGCCCTCTAGGTTGATTTTTTTAAATGGTACAATGTTATTTATTACAAATTCAAAATTTTTTGAGGAAAAATTGGGAAATTTCTGGAAAATTCCTAAAAATTTTTGTATAATTCAACTTTATTTGTGAAAAGAAACACCGCGAATACACATTTCTATCAAAATTTTCAATAAATTTAAACAAAAATTAAAAAAAAAATTGGAAAATTTCGGGAAAATTCCCGGAAAATCCTTATTTTAACAAAGTATTCTTATTCAGCGGCCCTCAAAACTCCTATAGGTAAAAAAATTTCGTCGAAAATCGGACTTAATATATGAAACCAGTAAATTATACAAATTTTCAAAATTTGGGGGGGAGGGGTTAAATCCGACGACTAGAATGTTTCTGATTTCAAATAGTATGGTATAACGAACATTTTTAAAAAAATTCTATCAAAATCGGTGCTGTTTCTGAGGGTTCCGAAGTTTTAGCCATTTTCGAGCTTCATTGACTCGACTAAGCTGTATCTTGGTGAAAATTGAATGGATTTTGATGTTCTAAAACGCATTTTAAAGCTGACAATATCTAGTTTTTGAACCTTTGATTTGATTTTTTTTATCGCTTCCCACTACTCCTTGAGATATTTCAGAAAATAAAGAAGCCAACTTATAAGTACAGTAGGTTGAAAAAAATATTTTGAACAAAAAACATTATTTAAACATCTTCGAAAACAGATGTTACAGCGTCCTAAAAAAATAATTTTGGAAAAAATCTTCGGACACATGTTTAAAAAAGTTTTTTGCACGCCAATTTTGAATTATCTTGAATTATAAAATTTTAGGCTTCTTTCACTTTTCCTGAAATTTTTCAAGTAGTGGGCAGCGAACAGAAAATCTAATAAAAAGAACTAGAACTAGAAAGTGTCAGCTTTAAAATGCGTTTTAAGACATCAAAATCCATTCAATTTTCACAAAGATACAGCTGTTTAAACAAAAATCGATCGCTCGGTGGCACGGGTTAATAATATCCAATTACTTTAAAATTTTGTATGCATTATTTTTTTCGTACCTTTAAGAAATTTGGGAGGTAACCTTAAAGAAATTCGAAAATAAGTAAATTAAGGGCCACCCTACTGCTCATAACCCTTTAAAAATTCAAGTTTCTAACTCAATGCAATAAAAAGAAACGGTCTTTCGTCTCGTCTAAGATTCTGATAATATATCTGTTTAATTCAATCTTAGGTGGTCACTTTGGCTACCACAAACAAATAGAATTTAGATCCTTTGTACTATTCTATTCGTATACGTATATATCATACATGGGTCGATGTTAATACTGAAATTCAAGACAATATGAGGTTGAAGAGCTTTGTTGTTGTACAATAATGAGGTTTCGTATATTTCGGAAAGTGGTAACGGATAACAGTTACAACAATAATAATTTAAATATGGGAACTATCGGAATATCGATATACATGTAATTTGCGAGACTAGTACTAAATATAGGTACTTAGATGTCTACCCATTTTTTGTTTCTTATTATTAATTTATTAATCCCAAATCTTAAATACATAATTGTTATATTCTACATTCTAGACGTATTGAAATAATTTTACACATAAGAGTTATACACATTTCTGAAGTAAAAAACAATCGATCAATCGTTGCATGCCATAAGACTGTTTGAAGTCACTTTTTTGAGTTAAAAATATACAAAATTAAATCATATTCTACTAATTGAGATCTATATTTCGACACCCTACATGCTTAGATATGAAAATAAATAAAAATTCTATGGTACCCCTCCCTATTTCTTCAAAACATTTAATTATATTGTTTACTTTAGTAGTTGTCTTTGTTAATCTATCTAAAGCCGTTACTAAAATATTTTCAGATTTTTTGAGCCAGTAGTTACCAAGTTAGAGAGGTGGGAGTAAAATAAATTACTGCTTGAAGCCCCTTCCTAGCGGTGTTTTTGAGGTAAAAAATAGGGTCTAATTTTACTGATTGAAATCTACATTTTTACACCTTACACTCCTTGATATTTATTAAAAAATATATAAGAAACATGATCAAATTACACTGGTTTGGTTACACATTTTGATGTGCCACATGGTTTGGTATAAAAAAATATTTGTTCACTTAGTTTTAGCTCTTTAGCACCCCCTTCCCCTGAAAAATTATTTTGTAAAAAAAAATGCATATTTTTACTATCTTATACGGCCATATGTATACAGGATGTTCGGAGGTAACCGAAGATCGATTAAATTGACGAAGTATCAATATTTTCCGGGATGAATAATGACGGTACCAAAAAAAAGTGAAAAAAATGTCAAATTTCAGAGATGTAATGATATGTAACTTTTAATGAAATGGAAAAACCTGTATATTATTTTCGGATTTTATAACTGAAAATGTCTTATATCGAATAGTTACAAATTTTAAAACAATAATTTTAGGTATTTATGCTATTTATTTGCAGATTTTTAACATTCTCGAGTTTTATTGGTAAAGAAAAATATTATTTTATATAATTAATTATTCTTTATAGTTCAGGAAACTTGTGTAAAAGTTCGGACAAATTCCAATAGTAATGAAATTTTCTGGGGTTTTAGAGACAGTTATAAAGAGTATTTTTTGAAAAGTCCCCAGTCCTAAGTGTTGAGCAACCCCTGCAATCAGAGTTGACAGAAACAGATTTAAGATTTTATAAAAATCGTAATAGCACCTGAACGGTACATAGAACCAATTTGCAATTACATTCAAATGACGCAGAATTAAATTATACACATACCATAAGAGCATTTTTTTTATTTGGTCTCGATAAGTACACCTAATTTGTAGTTAAACATTAAAAGTATTCATAATTCCATCTTTTACTTCAAATATAACCTATTTATCGGGCCCCAATTAAAAGTAAATGTTATTTTTGTGTGTGCACAGATTAATTCTGCATTATTTGGGCCTAATTGCAAATTTGTACTATTTACCGTACAGGAGATATGTTTTTTTTTCGAAAACCTTAACCTAGAAAAAATCTTTAAAAAAATATATATTTTTATGTTCATCCAAATTTAGACTCAATATAATGTTTGTTTATTTGTAAGATTCTTGTTCAAAATCTTATATATTTCCTTAGTTTTATTAGAAGCAGAATCTAATTTTTTTTATTAATGGTAAAAAGGTGTTTAAAAATTATTTATATGTTATCAAGAAATAAAATGACTTATTTAAAAAAAATGACCTATTTAAAAAAAATCTGATTCGAGCTGAGAACTATTGTCATTATAGTAGAAGAAAAATAAAGTAAAAATAAAATAAACACCTGAGAAGTATTTACTAAACACATAAAAAAGGTTTCTAAAAGCAATAGAAAATTTTGTTTTCGAAATATTATTTCGTTCAGGAAACAAAAACACAGCTCCATATAAACTTGTAACTAATTCCAATAGAAATGATACTTATACATGTTGTTCCCAGTACTTAGATGCATCTTTTCAGAAATATCCCCATATGTAGGTGTTGAGCAAAAAAAGTTACACTTGTTTTAATTTTAATTTTTGGTAATTTTTTTGAATGGGTGTATATTTTGAAATAAAGAACTTACAATTTTTTTTTACTGACCAAAATTGTTTAAAATAAAATATTTTAAAAGAATAAAATTTATTATTTTATGTATTTTATAATACAAACACTCAAAAATGCATATTAAGTCGAATATTTAAAAAAAAAATCAAAATTGCGGTACGTTCTTAAGGTTCTTACATAGGTATGATTTAAAAAAAATAAAAATTTTTGTTTAATCATTTAAGGGAACCTTTCTGTCTAAAAATCAAGTTTTAGAATTACCCTGAAAAATTTATTTACCTATCTGGGAGCAAATGTTTCAATTTTCTATGTAAATTATTAGCACAGTCAAGTAAACAAAAATTTAAATAACTATCGGGAACTAATTCGGACCAAAATGATTTTTGGTAAAAATGTTCTACTAGTATTCTTTGTTATTCCCCAAAAAGTCTGAACTGATTCGAGATGAGCTACCGCTGCTATCTTAAAAAAATATCAAAAATTTGCAAAATTTCGTATTTTTTGTTAACTATGTTTTTTTCAAATCCAGCGCTCCTTACGCTACAACACAATTGATTTTAATGAACTTGGTCTTATTTTAAAGAAAATTTAATGGTCTACAAAAAAAGTTTTATATACTTTGTTCATATAGTGAGCCTTTTCATATAAAAACGAGAAAATCTCTAGAAAAATTTGACCCATTCGCCATTTTTTTACGTTAGCACATCTCGAATCAGACCCAATTTAAAAAAATATTCTTATTGTCTGTGCAAAATTTAATTCTGCGTCATTTGAGCGTAATTGTAAAATGGTATAATACACCGTTCATGTGCTAAACCGATTTTTATAATATTTTTAACTGTTTTTTCCAACCCTGATTGCAGGGTTTGCTCAACACTTAGGAATGGGGACTTTTGAGAAAATACTCTTCACAACTAACTCTAATACCCTAAAAAAGTTTCATAACTATTGGAGTTATTTAGTACTTTGCACAACACTTCTAAATTAATAGCATTGAGAGAAAGAAGTAAAATTGAAAAAAATGTGAAAAAATCATATTTCGTTGACTATGTTCTCAAAAATTCGGAGCTCCTAACGTTACTATTTAACGGATCTCAATGTTCTTGATCTTTTTTTTTTAAAGGAAATTTTATGCTCTACAAAAAAAGTTATTTGATCTATTTTCGTAGAACGTACGGTTTCAGATAAAAACGCGAAAAACTGTGGTAAATTGTCACCAATCCGCCATTTTCTTAAGATGGCAGCGGTAGCACATTTCGAATCAGTTCAGACTTTTTGGGGAATAACAAAGAATACTAGTAGAACATTTTTACCAAAAATCATTTTGGTCCGAATTAGTTCCCGATAGTTATTTAAATTTTTGTTTACTTGACTGTGCTAATAATTTACATAGAAAATTGAAACATTTGCTCCCAGATAGGTAAATAAATTTTTCAGGGTAATTCTAAAACTTGATTTTTAGACAGAAAGGTTCCCTTAAATGATTAAACAAAAATTTTTATTTTTTTAAATCATACCTATGTAAGAACCTTAAGAACGTACCGCAAATTTGATTTTTTTTTAAATATTCGACTTAATATGCATTTTTGAGTGTTTGTATTATAAAATACATAAAATAATAAATTTTATTCTTTTAAAATATTTTATTTTAAACAATTTTGGTCAGTAAAAAAAAATTGTAAGTTCTTTATTTCAAAAGATACAGCCATTTTAAGAAAACGCATCATTAAAAAAAAATTACAAAAAACTAAAATTAAAACAAGTGTAACTTTTTTTGCTCAACACCTACATATGGGGATATTTCTGAAAAGATGCATCTAAGTACTGGGAACAACATGTATAAGTATCATTTCTATTGGAATTAGTTACAAGTTTATATGGAGCTGTGTTTTTGTTTCCTGAACTATTATCAATAATACTAAAAAATGATTTAATACTGAATTACGAAACAAAATTTAAAATGTTCGCGTGAAAGCAAATTTTATTAAAAATTTCCTATAATATTTATACCGGATATAAACCTTTGAAGAGTGACAGATGCGTCCACTGTAATGTGTGATGTAATGTGTGTATATAAATAGTCGTACAATATGCATTTAGATCACTTATTTTTAGTAGTTCGCTAACAATTAGTAGAGCATAAAACGCTGTGTTTCTTAATAAAATTTAAAAATCGTTTTATTTTACATTTTCAATTTTGAACTATCGTATAAATTAAAATAAAAATTCATATTTAATAATTTAAAAAAGCTGCTTTTTATAGACTGTAAATAAAAAACAATGAAACAAACTTGTCTTGAATAAGTTGGTAAATGTACGATTATATTTTCACTCTGCAAAATGGTCATTTGTTATCTATCTTCCAGTACTTACGTAAATCGGATAAAAGTACTTTATTATACGGATTCATTCATTCTAACGTCTGAACATGAAATCTTATTAAAACTTGTGTAGTAATTTGTTATAATCTGTGCTTTCTTTTTTTTTATTCCAATGTTGAAAGAAATAAATGAAAATATAGAAGAAGAAATCTTAATCCATCGGAAAAAAAAACATCTGCCAAATAAATACACAGTGCTTCATCAAGCTAAATCTATCAAAGGTAGTTAATTATCGAATAATTTTAATAAATACCGATAAAGTATTCACATGAACTGCACATTTAAAATGAAAAAAAAAAAATGATACAATTTTATTAAAAAATATTTACTCGAAATTTTTCTCGATATGCGCTACATATTTTTAAAGTATCCAATCAAAATGACATTACATCTATCAAAGGTAACTGCGATTAAAAAATTAATTACGATTTTTTAAGATCTATATAGGATTATAGAAAATTGAATGTTCTATCAGAGTAGTTCAGATGCAAAACCTGCTAAATGTGTTTGAACAGATTTTTAGCAAAATTACAAAAAATGTTTTTGTTATGCCTATTTCATGAGTTTGGATGCAAAACCTGCCATGTTTTTTTTCTTGCTCAATTCGATACAAAATTTATTACTTTTATTAAAATAATTTTTATGTTAGTTCACCAAAAATATAGCAGTTTCTGCAACCGCCTTAATCTTTCAAATTTAATTTGAAGAGATTTTTGCCGGGTTTGCAGCTCAATTTATTATAATACTTGTAGCCTAAGACGAGTAGAATCCATATACAAAAACCTCAAAATCTTAAAATTATGTGGATAGCAGGTTTTGCATCTGGATGATTCAAAGAAAGATTCTATAAAATGGGACAGCCATAAGCCAGACCCAAATAACTAATTAAGTTTAATTAATATCAGTTCAATGATTTATGAGTTAAACATGTGACAAGAATTCATGACACACACACACACAAACACACACTCTTTTTTCAAACACCTGCCTTTTTTTATTTTTTTGCTATTTTTGGTAAATTATGGTAAATTGTCACGTAAGGGACCTTTCATTCGTTTGTTTTTTCAAATTCACCAATCCTGAGATTAACTGTCCGCTAGACTTGTGTAGTTCACGAACGAACTAGTTCAAAAGAGCGCTCTTATACGAGAACTAGACGAATTAGTTCGTATACGCTCCGCTCTTTTAGTTCAATAGTTCCCGGCTCCCACTATCTTTTAAAAATGCGTTCAGATACATTATGCCGATCAAATTTTCCTGTGCAATGTGCATTGCTGCGCATTACTTCATAAATATTTCGGCATCTAGAATATTTTAGAACATATAGGTACTGTAGGTAACAAAAACCTTAACAATGAGACGTAAAAAATAAAAAATATAGATGCATCATAAAATATGGATGGAATATTCTGACACATAATTACGTGATTATTATGAGATTTTTTTTGTATTATCTGTAATAATAATGTATATTCCTTGAATAAAAATGTTGACGTAAGATTTTCAATGACCCCCGGCTTCCTTTAAATGAGATTTTGATGCCCCCCCCCCCATTTTGAGATCACGGTAATTAATAGATGCCCCCTAATTGGCCCTAATATACTGTAACAATGAGACATCAAAATTATAAAATTCATCATAAAATAATTTGAACGCTAAAATGATAATAAATAACATTTTATTTATTATTTAGTATTAAGAATACAAGATACAATTACTAATCTCTAATTTACCTATGCTATATTATATGAAAAATTTATGTATATTATGAATGTTTATAATATTATATGAAAGGTTATGTTATATCAAAACTCAACGGCGGCCATCTTTCATTGATTGAATGTCATTTCCAGAGAACTGACATCATATAGTTACAAAAAAAATTCATGAACTAAAAGAACTAGAAGAACGAACTAGTTCATTAAAGACAATTGAACTATAAAGAGCGCTCTCTGTCGCGAACTAAAATGCCCAACTCTACTGTCCGCCGTGGGACACCATTTTTTGAGGCCTCGACTTTGGCGCTTCCTGGATAGTTGTTAAAAAATGAAATTAAAAAAAAATCAAGTTTTGTATTCTATAAGCTTCAAATGAAAGCTTTAAAAAATCATTGTAATATCTTATACAGGGTCTGAAAAAAAATTAATGAAAATGTATTTTTTAGCCTTCCAAGGTGGTCAAGTACCTTAAAAATATTTATTAGTGCAATCGCAAGCTCAAATTTATTACTTTATAATATTCTTTTTACGAACGATGCATTTTTGATTTTAAAATTATTTTTTTTAAATGTACCCTAAAATACTTTTAAACATTGACTCAGTAATCTATTATTATGTTTTGGCTAAGAGAGTAGAATAATTTAGTTACACATATAACTAACTAATGAATATAAAACTATCTCTTCTACCTGTATAATGTACTTTAGTGCGAATTTCTTTCTTTAAATTGACGTTAATTTAAATGCAATTATTGATTCATTCAAACTGAAATGCATAAATGTTTATTTTGTGTATTAATCAAGGGTCAGGTAGACATTAATATATGCGCGTCATTTTGCAACTGTACTTTTACAATTATTGTTTAAATATCCTTGAACTTTGCAGCTGTTATTATCGTACAATGAACTGGCCATCAATTCTTAGAAGGTATGTAAAACAGCTTTAATGGCATCTTTATTAAATAATTTAATAGATATAAATGTACCTGCTTTCTAGAAATTTCACAAAAAATTATAATTTTTTCGTGAGTATTCATTTTTACGTGCTTACGTAATAAAAAAATATCCTTTATTAGAATAGTTTTCATATTTTACAACTACATGTATTAATATATGTAATTATATGTTCTTTAAATTTACCTGACTTATATCAACCCGTTATAATCATTGTTTCCCAACTGATAACTTTAAACCGCTTTTCCCAAAACTTTTAAATCGCTGTCTATGATAACTCAGAAACCGAACTTTGTAGATGACTGAAATTTGAAATAAATGTTCTCAAGATTGCTTGGGATGACATAAGGAAATTATCAAAAAACATCCCAGAGGTTACTAGAAAATAATATATGGGTTATTTAATAATTTTTTAGTCCATAATTTCAACATTTTTTAAAAATAATTTCCCTGTGGCATCTTAACATAACATCATTCTAGATCTACAATGGTTTTTATTATTTTCAAACGCTTCCTTTCTATCTAGAGCAGTGGTCCTTAACCGGTGTTCCGATAAGAAGTATCCAGCGAAATAATAAAATAATTTTTGTTGCAATTTTTTTAATAAGTATCTGTTTTTAATTACATTTCAAATACTTCATAACAGAGAAGAAATATCTGCCATGAGTATCATGGGACTTTCTTATACGTATTACAGAAACTGTACGTGTTTGCCATAGGTACCATGGGTCTTTCTTATACGTAATATTGAGAATAAACATTGTACACTCTATTTCATTTAGTTTGCAGCGGTTGCCGGGTGACCTGACCGTATGAGTCGTGATCCGTACGGTCAAATCACCCGGCAACCAGTATAGATTATTCTAAATAATTATTTAAAAAAAATATTTCTGGCTAAATCATAACTCTTGAAAAAATATATGGGGAATAAATTATAGATAATAAAATACTCGACATTTTTTATCTAAAACATTTTTGTTTTATTTCAAAAATAAATCCAAAATTTAAAAAAATGACAAGAGTAAACATCTGTTTCCATCTTATTGTTAGTAATTACGTTAAACATAATTCGTTCGATACAGTATGCATAAAATAATATTTATATAGTTTACGTCCCATTCATTTTATTCTATCTTTTATTAGTTCATCAGAAATATCTATATCTATAAAAGAGTTTGTCCTTAACCACTCACTCACTCACTCACTCACTCATATATCAACGTACAGCCCAAACCCCTGGACCTAGAAACGTGAAATTTCGTAGGTGCCTTCCTTTTATGATGTAAGCACCCACTAAGAAAGGATTTTTCGAAATTCAATCCCTACGGGGTTAAAACAGGGTGTCAAAGTTTATATAAAAAAATATTTTTTTTGTTCGCATTTAATTGAAACTTATCGAACATACTCTAAAATAGAAATAGTGAAACGATTATTTCAGCATTTCCCAAAATTTAACCCTTAAGGTGCTAGGGGGGTGGAAAAATTTGTAAAATAATTTTTTTTGTATTCACCGAATGAAACATGGCATAAGTAGGTACTCTACAAGAGAAATATCAGTTACGAAAATTCAACCCCTATGGGAATAATAATAATAACTGTTCGTGATATTAAAATAAATTCGGACAAATTAATATTCAATTAAAAATGGAAGTTCGACGGGGACTAGGATGGATTTAAAGTTTACGCGAGCGAAGCCGCGGGATTCCGCTAGTCTTTCAATAAAATAAAAAATTACGTACACTGTTCATTGTCATTATTACGTATAAGAAAGTCCTGTGGCACACGGCAGATTATTTTATTTACTTTAATTAAAAAAAAATGTTGAAATGTATATTTCAAAGTTATAATAACAATTATTTATATTTTTATGTCAAAATGACCTCAAAATAACTGAAAAGTCCACTCATGTCAAAAAAATTACCTCCATTGCCTTTTCCCTTAAATTTTTTTTCTGTTTAATACGAATATGCAAAAAAATACAGGTTTCCATTAAAAAATAACCTAAAATGACTTTGAAAACTCAATTCAAAGTCAAAAATTTAACTTTATTGGGTTTTCTCTTTCCAAACCATTAAACTTTCTTTTACCAAACATTTTCCCTGAAAAACCATGGTTTTTGAGAAATTTGCTTGACCCATTTATGTATATAGACCATACATATATTGCCTATATATGTATATTGATATAAAATAATATTATACATGTATGTAATAATAAAAAGAATCACAAGATAAAAATGTAGTAAGTTAATTAATCAATTCACCTTTACCTAAATGGACACCCTTTAAAGGTTACCTGTAAATGTCTTGTTGTAACAAGTATGGAAACATCAGGTTTAAAGAATGCGTGTGCACTGTGCAGTGCAGTGCTTATATTTTCTTAAAGTTACTTTAGAAGTGTGGAATTACAATAATATATTTTAACATACATATACCGGGTGTCCCAGATAACTTTTCCAGCATGGGGATCTCAGTATCTATAAGAGATACAGGTTTGGTTAAATGAGATTAATTATTTGTATGAACGGGGTGAGTATTATTACACAAAAAGTACCTATCTATTTTAACAAAAAAGTTATAGCCATTTAAAGAAATTCCGAATTTTCAGTTTTTTGGGTATACCGCCTAAACCACATAGAATTATGAATATTTTTTTGTGTAATAATACTCACCCCTTTTATACAAATAATTCATCTCATTTAACCAAACTTGTATCTCTTATAGATACTGAGATCCCCATGCTGGAAAAGTTATCTGGGACACCCGGTATACCATACAACACACTTAAATTGTGTTGAATCCCCCCTCCCATTCCGTTTACATACAAAAATGGTGTGAAATAAGATACGTACAACTATTATTAATTATTACTAGATATAAATAATTTATTCTCGATTAAAAACTAAGCTAACGCTATATGCCGGTTTAGGACATTTCGCCGCGGACGACTCGCCGCGAGCCAACTCGACGCAGAGACAACTCGCCGCGAGTTCCTTTTTTATTAGATATTTCCCCCCCCCATGTCATAAATTACTTCGGAATATTTTAGATATTTTGTGGAAGGAGGCTCTGTCCTCTTTAATGTCATCTATATCTATAACTCACTCACTCACTCATATATCAACGTACAGCCCAAACCCCTGGACCTAGAAACGTGAAATTTCGTAGGTGCCTTCCTTTTATGATGTAAGCACCCACTAATAAAGGATTTTTCGAAATTCAACCCCTACGGGGTTAAAACAGGGTGTCAAAGTTTTTATAAAAAAATATTTTTTTTTTCGCATTTAATTGAAACTTATCGAACATACTCTACAATAGTCTACAATATAAATAATGAAATAATTATTTCAGCATTTCCTAAAATTTAACCCCTAAAGTGTTTAACAAATTAATATTCAATTAAAAATGAATGTTCGATATTCAAGCTCTAATAAAATGGGACGGGGACGAGGATGGATTTAGATATGTTTATCTGCATACCTGCTTTACTTATAAAGGTAAATTCAGACAAAATAGTCATCTATTAAAATAAAAATTTCGACATTCAACCCTTAATGGCGGGGGTAGACAGTGTTTTTGATATGTTTGTCTGCATAGCTGCTTACGTTACAATGGTGGAGTCGGGCAAAATTTTGCGATAAAAAAATTATATATTGAGCCCATAATGGCGAGGGTAGACAGGGGGTTAGTTTTTACAATTTTTAACGAAGCTCCGAGATATTTATGTTTTTTTAAAGGTAATGAATAAAAATCAATCTAAGAAAATGTAATATGTCATCCCCTTGTCATCACCACTTACCCTATCATGCTATTTAAAATTTTAAGGGTTGCGCTCATAGCGCTGAGGGTTGAAAAGATTCCTGCTAAAATTTTATACCAAAAGATGTCCCCCTTGAAAGCAAAATCGACGTGTTCGAGCTATTTTTCAAAATCTTATTTTAAATGACCAAAACCGCGTCCGTTTCGTTTTACTTGGCCCACCCTGTATAAATTATAATCAGTGGCGGATTAAGGGGGGTTGCGGAGGGGTCCCAAAATGAGGTAGAAGAGCTAGCTGAAAAGATCTTCACAAACTGCAAAAAGGTCCAAAACTGATTTTATTGAGGTTCCAAAATTTTGTGACAACTTTGGGTACCTAAATAACTTTTGAATGGTTTGAAATATAATATTGAATCTTATAGAGATACAATGGGATCACCAAATCTATTATTTAAGCACAAAACACCCATCTGCATATCTCCGGAAGACGGGGGGAGGAGGGAGCAAAATAATCATATATGGCACATGGGGTTGAGTGAGAGCTCGTTTGAAAGGGCTAACCGAGAGAAAAACAACGCGGGGTCGCGTTTATCAGTAAGTCGTGTCTTCATTGAGTCAAAAATTTTAACTCTTCTTTTTTTCATTTTTTTTATTTTCAAAAATATACTAAAATGAAAAAAAAACAGACGAGTAGAAATTTTTGACTCAACGACAAAACGACTTGCTGATAAAATATCAGTTTTTCAACTGGGTCTGTTTTTTTCACTTTATAGCATTTTTGAAAATGTATTTAAACAATCTCATTGTCAATAGAAATGTTCAAATAATCATAACCCTTCGAAAATAAAATCATAGAGACCTCGGCAACCTCGCGTTGTTTTTCTCTCGGTGAGCTCTTTTGATCGAGCCCTCACTCAACCCCATGTGCCATTTATGATTTCTTTGCTCCCCTTCCCCCCGCCCCACTATGGAAAATAAAGGTCTGTTTCGGACCAAAAATCAATAACTTTTTTGTTACTAAAGATAGGATGTTGAAATTTTGCATAAATATAAAGTAATATATGACGCTTCTAATGAAATACTTTTTATAAGAATTTTTCGTAATACAAATTTTAAAAAATAAAAAATAAAATCAAAAACTTCAATATTAGCATTTGCATTCGCGAATATTCGCGCATTTTTAAAAAATTGTTATTCACGTTCATATTAGCAGGAAAAGTTGCGATTATATACAGTTTTTAGAGTACCGTAGATAACTAGAAACCCTTATAGTTTTTCCATGTCCGTCCGTCCGTCCGTCTAGTAGAAATTTTGACATAATACGATGAAATTTGGTATACGGTCGTAAATTGATGCCCCAAAACCAGAAATGATAAGATTTTTGAAAAAACAAATTTTTAGCTCCACCCCCCTACCATAAAATGAAGTGTTTTCAAAAAAATTTAACCTACCCCATTGAGTGGGGTGTCGTTAGAAAGGTCTCCTAAAATTCAACAAAATTTGTATCAGGACCTTTTGATTTTAACCCTTCAATCACGATTTATTTAATCTTTAAAGTCATTATGAAAGCGCCCTCCCTCTATTTTCTAATCTATCAATTCAAAAAATCTTAAAAAATTCCAGGATGTAGCTTTTAATTAGTACTTTCACTGGAATTATAACGAATATTGTTAAAAATATTTTGGAATTTTGGACCCCCCTTTCATAGACTGAAAACTTAACTCACTTTTTTTCCCACTTATCCCATTGAGTGGGATGTCATTTGATAGGTCTCCAAAAATGTAATAAAAAATGTTAAATAACTTTTTGATTTTAACCCTTTAGTCACAAAAATTTTAAAATAACTCTTTTTTTATAAATCGTAGTAAGAATGGCCACAGAAAGGCTAGTGTTCATTAATTGCCGATAACATTTTCACTGCAAAATGAGTGCAGAAATACTATAAGGCCGTGGTATCAATAAAAAATTGATAATAAATAAAAAAAACGTACACCAAACTAATGTTATAAACAGATAAAATTTGAAACCGCGGTAAATAGCGGTTTTCTGTTTTCTGACTTTTATCACTTTTTTTTCGATAAGTTCGGAAACTGCACGTTTCTGCACCTAATTTGGATACATGTTTTTAATAAACATCTAGGCTACAAATCTATATTGAATATAAAGCGTGGGGAAGCGTGGGTGACTGCCTAAAGTTTCGGTGAACTTGAAGAATTTTTTTTTGTTCTCTTATTTTATTGTTTAATTAATTACTCGTAAACTAAACCGTATAATCAAAAATGTAAAATTGTTCTAAAATCTCCATAAGATGAGCTTTACAAAAATGTATAATACATTATACTTATTCCTACAAAGTTTTATAGAAAATTAACTTTTAAAGTAATGAAGTGAACAGGTTTCAATTGAACATCCACAAAAATAATGAACAATAGGGCTTCAAAAATAGTATTTTTACATAAAATTATGTGAAATTTCTGCATTATAGTAAAGATTGACTATTAAACTATTAAATAAAATTAAAATATAATGTCAGTAGCGACATTAGTAAAAAACATTTTTGATATGTTGTTGTTAATAAATTTTCCATAGTGCGCCCCCTAGGAATGTTTTGATGGGTGTTTTTGTGGTTAAATAAAAGACTTGGTGACCCCATATTATTTCTATTTTCAATCCTATATTTCAAACCAGTTATTTAGGTGGACCCAAACTTTTGGAAGGCACTTTTTGTATAGTTTGTTTGGGTAAATAAATGAATTTAAACTACCAAGAAGAACAATAACATTTTAATTATTCCATTTTTCTCATATGTGACTGAGAGTCACATCGTGGTATATGATTCGTTATAAAAACACGTGATATTATTAAAGGTACAGTTAGACGGGCAATGAAATTGCCAGCAATGTTATAATTTCCATGGATACACAAATATTGCCTCGTGTAACCACACTTGGCAATCATATTTTTGACAAATTTCTCAAATTGCTGGCTTCAAAATATATTTATAATTGTTCTGTGTAACCACAGTTTTTTTTGTTGATTGACATGAATTTTTAAAATTGCTTATTGCCCGGCCAGAACGAGCAATATTTTGATTGCCGATTGGCATTTGTTTATTATTATGCATATAATAATAGAAAATTAATGTTTTTAAATCAGTGTGTATATTATTTACCAGATGATAGATTCGTATCTTTTTTTTAATTAAGAGGACTAATTTTTTTAAATAAAATATTAAAATCAATATGCGATATACGCATGAAATTTTTACATGTAATTTTATCGTCCCTTATTATTATTTCCTTAAAAAGTTTGTGATAGAAAACTTCCTGTTCCATTTTCATAATCCACTCCTTGATACATAAGCTTCGAGTCATTTTACATTTTTTTTTTTTTTTCATTGTCAGTTAATAGTATAAAAGTAGCGACTGCTGCTCCTATTTTTTTAAGATCACACATATTTTTAAACACTGTGACATTAATATTAATAACAACCAAAATATTTTCATTGCTGAGCAATTAATATTGCTCGTCTAACCACCCTTGGATATTTATTGAAAATATTGCCAGCAATTATGTATCCAGCAATCGTTTTTTACTAACAGGCAATAAAATTGCTTCTCCGTGTAACCGCATGCAGCAATAATATTTCCAGCAATTCAAAAAATTGCTGGCAATTTCATTGCCCGTCTAACTGTACCTTAAGGTTAAAAATACTATTTAATAGAATATAATAACTTTATGGATTTTGTTTTGTTTTGTTTACTAACTAAATCGTTTAAGAATATAAAATATTACATTAGTGTTTGCTTGACATGATATTCGATAATTGATTTATTTTTATGAGTCTATTACAGAGACATATCTTAACAGAGCTCGATGTACATACCTATAATATTTTATTGTTAGTACTATAATAAACACAAACAAGGTTAACGATTGAGTATTATTCCACGGGGGTCTCGCCTCTATATTATTCTCTTGTTTCTATTAAGGGGGATACTGTGACGGGTCAAAAAATTGTCAATGTTTGGGAATTTTTTTCACAGATATAACTAATTATTTTTGAATCAGGTAAAGGACGTTTTATTAAGTATATATTCAACTTGTTTAATATCAATTTTTATTGAAAAAGATTAAATATTTACGAAGCTATGAGCCTCGATGTGACGACCAAAAAAAATTTTTTTCTCTATGGTCGACTCGAAATTTCGAGAAGGGTTATTATGAAATAAATAAATAAAAATTTTATCAATATCTATATGAATGTAGCTATCGTTGTACGTAACTGTTTTTTTTATTTTATTTTTTCACAAAATGGTGATCGTTTGAAATTTTTAAGGCCCAATTTTTTTTATTATAGCCTTTTTAAAAATAGTAATTATCAAAATTTCAAAAATCGGCTACGTGCAACGATAGCTACTACAATTACGAAAATTATTAAAAAAAAAATTGAAATCGGTTCATTAGTCTTTGAGCAATCGTGTCGACCAGGTCGAAAAATGTCATTCCGAGATAAACGTGTTTAATTTTTTTGTTATGTCATAACCGGCCGTGCTACATCGTCTCACTAAATTGACTGTAACTCTGTCAGTTTTCAAAATTTAAACTCAATTTTTTTAATACATATTTATGAATATGTAAACTTTAAAAAATTGTAAGAAACTTTTGTTTTCCGTCACAGTGGCTATCCCCCTTAAATTAAATAAAACGTAGTAGTGTTATCGCTAATACAAAAAAAATTGGCAGATTGATACCCATGCCTACATATTTAGTTACACGTATATTCAGATTATGTAAGTGGATGACGAAATTGGGTGGTCACTTACATGCAAAAATGCATTGTAAAAAGCTAAAACTCGAATTTTGGAAGCCCAGTATTTCGAAAACCATTTATTTTGAATCTTGTGTCTAGATCAGGAGGTCATGTCGATAGTCGTAAAAATCGGGGGTTAGGGTTTGTGGGACTTATATTCTGAGTTATTGAAACCAATATGCTGTACTAACCGATGTCGTTATAACCGGTTTCGACTGTATGTAGATTCAGCAAATTTGTCCGAGAACCAAATTCCTTTGATTTGGTGCGGGGTCCTGTATTTTATGTATATCGAAATCCCTTAAAATGATTCTCAGAAAAATGAAATAATTCAATAGTACACCCAAATTTTATAAATAACATAAAATATATTATAAGAAGATGTATTAAAAATATCTAAATGATTCACCATGTGGTGAATTATTTTAGATTTTTAATTGAACTTATTTTAATATTTTTTAGTTATTAACAAAATTTGAGTCTACTCTTGATTTTTATCAAGAAACCTGAATATATATATATATATATATATATATATATATATATATATATATATATATATATATATATATATATATATATATATATATATATATATATATATATATATATATATATATATATATATATATATATTAGAATTGGAGTATATGACCATTTTGATAATATATTTATAAGTTATTTAAAACGGGAATAATTGGTCAAAAGTTTAGTTATAAAACATGCGACATATGTCTTCAGTTGGTATTTATTTTATATTTCGATCGTTAGATCTTCATCAGAATTATAGATCTACAAAAATATATTATAACTCATTACAATGGTAAATTAAATATACAATAAATTTTTTTGTGTGACAAATTATATAAAAATACTTACGATTTTTTTACACATTTGTAAAAATAATCATATTACAATGAGGTTCTTAATAATAATATAATATCTTCAATAATATAATATTTATAAATATAATGTAGAGATATAAATATCTTCAAAATCTAATTAATGTACAAACATATTTTTTTATACAGAACAAAAATATATAATGAAATTTTTGACAGCAGTAAATAAACAAAAAAATACTATTAAATTATGTTGCTATATATTTGCTGAATATATTCAATATTCGTTCTATAATTGATAGCATTATCATTCTTTAATATATGAAGGGCCTCTGATACCAATCTTTTTTTAAGGTTTTCTTGTATATCACATATTTTTGGATTTTTGAAATCAAATTGATGGCCAGTATAATTACAATGAGCACGTAAAGCAGTTTGCTCTTTAGCATATTTATGTGAGTTAATGCGGTTTTTAAGAAATTGTTTAGACTGCCCTATATACAATGATGGACATTGTTGGCATTTTAAAGCATAAACAGTGTTTGAAACTTTCTCTGGTTCTATTTATATAAAAGAATATATATATATATATAAATTATATAAATTAATATCCAGTATAAATAGCAGTACCGTAAAATCATATAACTATAGTCCTGTCATACAACAATGGTCCAACTGATACTAGTAGTAGTAACACTTTATCATGACGTGATACAATTTTGCCAACTACCAACATTTTTTTGCACTTTAATATGGTATGTAAGTTTATGATGTGTACTCATGATTTTTCGAGTATCTGGTAGATGGAGCAACGGTCGGCGATTCAAACATGATTTTACTTGTTGTTTGTTATCATCAAACTTTTGTTTAGCAAATATAGAAAAAGTATACGGTGGAGTTTGGTGTTGGCTGCTGTTGAAAGGTAAGTTATCAGTTATCATTATACAACATCAATAATTTCAAAACATTTGTTAGTTATAGAATTATGAAGGTTAAATAATTTTGTAGTATTTTGATTTCAACAATAGCCCGTGTTTAAATTTGAACCATAATTAAATATAAAAATTAGTCAAGACATACACCAGTGTATGTCATAAGGGTCCCGAAGTATATACTACGTGGACTGTTTAGAGCCATTTACAGGTGCATATTTGAGTTAAAAATAAATATAAAAAATAGGATCATATTCTATTAATTCAAATCTACATTTTGACACCCCACAAGCCTAGATATGAAAATAAAAAAAAATCCATGACGCCCCTTCCTATTTTTTCAAAATTTGAAATGATATTGTTGATTTTAGTATTTGTCGTTACTAGTTTTATAAAAAACCCATTACCAATTTTTTTTCAGATTTTTTGAGTGAGTAGTTACCGAGCTAGAGAGGGGGTGGACAACTTTTTGTTTTCTTGAAGCCCCCTGCAGGCGCCATTTTTAATTTAGAAAAAAAATAAAAAATAGTGTCATATTCTACTCACTGAGATCTACATTTCGACACCCCACATGCCCAGATAAAAAAATAAAAATAAAAAACTGTATGACACCCCTCCCTTTTTCTCCAAAATTTGAAATGATATCGGTGACTTTAGTATTTGTCGTTGGTAGTCTCACCAAAGCCTCATTAACTAATTTTTTAAAAAATTTTCGAGCCAGAAGTTACCGAGTTAGAGGGGGGGGGGGACAAATTTTTTTTTGCTTGGAGCCCCCTCTAGGCGCCATTTTTGATTTATAAAAAAAATAAAAAATAGTGTCATATTCTACTCACTGAGATCTACATTTCGACACCCCACATGCCCAGATAAAAAAATAAAAATAAAAAACTGTATGACACCCCTCCCTTTTTCTCCAAAATTTGAAATGATATTGGTGACTTTAGTATTTGTCGTTGGTAGTCTCACCAAAGCCTCATTACCTAATTTTTTAAAGATTTTTCGAGCCAGTAGTTACCGAGTTAGGGGGGGGGGGCAGACAAAATTTTTGCTTGGAGCCCCCTGTAGGCGCCATTTTTAATTAAGAAAAAAAAAATAAAAAATAGTGTCATATTCTACTCACTGAGATCTACATTTTGACATCCCACACGACTTGGAATACATTTTTTTTGTTTTTTTGAATTTGCTTTAAAGCCCCCTGTAGGCGCCATTTTTGATTTATAAAAAAAAATAAGAATAAGGATCAAATTACACTACCTTGGTTACACATTTTGATGTGCCACTTGCCTTGGTATAAAAAAAAAATTTATTTTGCCTGTCTTTAGCTTCTTAGCACCCCCCCTAAAAAAATATTTTTCCAAAATATTTGTACATATTTTACTAGAGGGTGTCATTTTACATATTCTGTGAAAATTTCAAGGTTCTAGCTTATATAGTTTACGAGTAATTGAGCTTTGAGTGAAAAGGACGGACGGACGACAAAGTGAGATTAATAGGGTTTCTTCGGAACCCTAATAAAAATCAAATATCAACGAATATTTTTAATTCACTACATTTAATTAATCTATGTAGTATCCACCACTGGGATATTGTTCAAAAATAAATATTACAACAGTCGCTTATATTATTCCATCAATACATATCATACATTCATTGAATATTGTTTTTTGTTTGATTTTTCAATTCAGTATCTACATATTTTTGTCACTATAAAAAAATATTTTCAACAAAAAATTCAATGACGTCATAATAATGTTGTTATAAAGAAGAAAAACAAATGACTGTTTCAAAATATTCGTTTGAACTTTCCTTTGAACTTTGTTGTAAAAATGTTTTTTAATATAATTGATGGTTCGCCCTGAAGGTAGATAACAAACAATTTATTAAATTTTACCTATGTATGCGTATATCAAATATATTTTCATATACATATCTAAGCAATAACATATTTGTTTATCTTGATCTTTCCAGAGTCGGTCTCAGGGTTAGGGGAAGGTGGGGTAAGACGGCAACCCTAAATTATTTCATAAATAAAACCCTTTGTTTTTGATTGCACATTGAAGGAACTTTTCTTAAGAAAATAATCAGCCTTTCTTCCTGTAATTCTAATCAGTGAAAACAAAAAAATATAATTCTTCTTATAGAAATATCAACTTGAAAAAAATAACTAATTTGCCCTATCTTGCCCCACCTATAGGGCAAGATGGGGTACAGATTCATAATACAAGCCGTGGCTTCTTTTAGATCTTTTATTTGTTTTTTTCAGTTTCTTTTTATTTGTTACCTTTGGTTTTGGTTTCTTATTGTTTTGTCTTTCCTCTAACTCTATCTATACGGAGACGCAGTAATAATAGCTGTTTTTCCTCTTCTTCGATCTTGTCTTGGCCTTTTTTCGGAAATTCGTGGATACGGCATTAACTGTTTCGGGCTAACCAGATCGAATGTTGTGTTATCAAAGAATCATACCTACCCCATCTTACCCGCAAGTAGGTACCCCGTCTTTCCCAAACTGGATTCCCAAGTTGTATTATTTTTTTGAGGTTATAAATCGAAGCAAACCGGAACGAGTTAATGTCATTATAATAGTAAAATAAACAAATATCAATACAAATATGACATACATCTTGTACACCATACATTTTGAACAGTCACGCACTTTATATACCTCAAAAATTAGTTCTAACCACTAAAAATTTTAAAAAATACTTACAAAATCACAACTTGCACACCTTCGACCAAACTATTTGTGACATTAATAACTTCTGCTAAATACCGTCACATGGCGATAGAAGAACATTTCTAGCTACATTGTATCATCAGTTTTGTTACGGTCCCCATCTTACCTCGCTACCCCGTCTTACCCCACCTTCCCCTACTGGCAGCTATGAAAAGCAAATAATAATCGACTAGCTATGTTTTATACCATGTTCAAAGATTTTATTTATGACAGTGCATTTTCTCAAGAGCTCTGCAAAGTGTGACAAAGTGTTAGTCAATCGAAAAACTAAATCGACACGGCATATATCCAGAAGCCAAGATTCGTATCAAAATCACCGCCGAAGCCTTTAAGTTAGTATTTTTTTTCAACCCTCCACGATGCAATTTATTCTTTCTTGGAATAATAATAAAAATTTTGCGACTGATTACTCAAAAACTGTAGTGTTTTCGAAAAACAAAATGAATGCAAATTATGAATTAGAAAAAATCTATCAAGGCATATACGAGTGTCTACGTCATATGGGTTTGATTTGACTGAGAAATACAGACGAACGGATAGACGTCGAAGTGAGATTATAAGGTTTCTTCGGAACCTTAAAAATTACAAAAAAATTAGTTACTCTGAAAAATTTATCGAATTAAAAACAAACAGAATGAACATTAACTCTTAAAACAATATAATTCAAGCATCTCACACCTATAGAACTGTAACTGCTCTATACATAATATATATGATACATATAATAAATGTTTTATGGTTAAATGTCTATTAATTTCAAATAAATGTTTTTCTATTTAAGTGTTAATATAATTTTGACATACATTTATAGCATTAACGCAATGTTCTCTAGTGACTGAACTGCATTGCTTTTTCCGGGAGACAATTAACCCTTGAACGAGTAATAATATACCGGGTGTCCCAGATAACTTTTCCAGCATGGGGATCTCAGTATCTATAAGAGATACAGGTTTGGTTAAATCAGATTAATTATTTGTAAGAAAGGGCTGAGTATTACTACATAAAAAAATATTCATAATTCTATGTGGTTTAGGCGGTATACCCAAAAAACTAATAATAATAATGTATTTTTTTAAATAGCTAATTGTTATCAAATAGTCATTTGTTATTTTGATTGTTGCTATTGTGATTTTTGTTTACAATTTTTGTTTTTCATGGCCCACTTAAATGTTTATAATAAAATACTTAATAAATATCACTGGCATTTAGTATATCGACTTATTTTCGCAAATAAATGTGACAAGTGACATATTGTTGAAAAGTAGTGTAAAAAACACGTTCAAATATGCCATAGCCAACTTAGTGGCCCATAAGAAAAACTAAAGTTAGGGCTCATAACTCGGAAACTAAAAGTGATATAAAAAATCTAAATACACCAATCGATTCTACACAAAAAAGTGCTTTGAGAAACCGTCTACAAAAGATACCTATCTACTTTGACAAAAAAGTTATAGCCATTTAAAGAAATTCCGAATTTTCAGTTTTTTGGGTATACCGCCTAAACTACATAGAATTATGAATATTTTTTTGTGTAGTAATACTCACCCCTTTCTTACAAATAATTCATCTCATTTAACCAAACTTGTATCTCTTATAGATACTGAGATCTCCATGCTGGAAAAGTTATCTGGGACACCCGGTATATATAACAGAGCTCGTAATTAAAATTACTTTACCCACTCCTGTTCTAGACAACGTACATAAGTACTTATATATCGTAAGCCAGAACCGTTAGAAGGATTCGTAAAGAATGACTATTTAAAGGTTTTTAATGCAATCGACTTTTATGTAGCCACAGCTGTTGTAAAATAGAACAGATTTAAAACTTTTAAAATTTTATTTGCTTTAGATACTTATTTTGTTTAACTATTACAAAACTACGTTAAACTTAAAAAAAATTATTTATGCAATGGATTAATTCAGGAGAGGCATATAACTTTTTATTGCTCGACCAACTGTTCGTACTAATTTAGTTTTATAACTAACTAACAGACGTTGACGACTGAATTGTTATATACATATATTAATGTACCAACTACCAACCAATAATTATATAATTTTTAAGTTATTTCATTCAAAATGAAGTTAACAATATTTCAGAAAGAGCTCATAGCTATTAAAATTTTATTTAAATTATAATTTAGCAAAATTCATTGCTACAAAAACACATTTTACAGTTCGATTCAAGAGAAAATTAATATAGTTAAAAAAATGACAAGAGTAAATACCCGTATCCAACAGTAACATCATTTCTTAAATAAACCGGGCAAGTGTTATTTGGGCACGCACATGATAGGGTTCCGTAGTCATTCTCACTACGATTTATAAAAAAATAGTTATTTCAAAATTTTAACTGAAGGGTTAAAACCAAAAAGTCATTCGACTTTTACTATTGCATTTTAGGAGACCTATCAAATGACACCCCACTCAATGGGGTAGGTATGGGAAAAAAATGTGAATTCATTTTTCAGTCTATAGAAGGGGGTTGACAATGTTCGTTATAATTTTCAGTGAAAGTACTAATTAAGAGCTACATTCTGGATTTTTTCAGATTTTTTGAATTGATAGTTTAGAAAATAGAAAGAGAGGGGACGCTTTTATAAAGACTGGAGAGCAAATACATCGTGATTGAAGGGTTAAAATCAAAAGGTTCTGATACATTTTTTGCTGCATACTCAATGAAGTATGTGATTTTTTTAAACACTTTTCATTTTATTGAAGGGGGGTTTAAAATTTTTTTTCGAAAGTCTTATCATTTCTGTTTTTGGGTCATCAATCTATCAAATTTCATCCTATTATGTAAATTTTTTTACAAGACGGACGGACATGGAGAAACTATAAGGTTTCCTATAGATTTCTACGGAACCCTAAAAATGACAAGAGTAAATATCCGTATCCGACAGTAACATCATTTCCAAAAAGAGAGGTTTTCTTCAATGACGAAAATTTATCACTCTTCTGTGTTTTGTCGTATTTGAGTTACATAAAAACAAACAAGCGAACTCATAATGGATTCAGATAAGTACAAAATAAATATTTCTTACACTTATATAAGTATATGTGCATTTGTGCATGTAAAGGACGTTGAAGATTCGCTTGATTAACCCTTAATTACTCGCGTAAAATACCGTAACACAGTTACTCGCGCGGTGTAGTTTATACACCACATAAAAAAGCTAGTTTTTGGGAATTTTGAAGGTATTAGGGAAAAGCAGGTAGGATTCGTACACAAGGAGCATTCGTACATTGATGATATCTATGCTATCTAATACATTTACATGTTCGCGTTTGTATGGGTGACTCCCCCTCATACGCAAAGGGTACCTGCGGGGCGGCCCGATAGTACGGCCACCGGCTTCGATGGAGCAAACCGATATGTATTTTCGCTCTGCTTAGGTTTTTTTTTGTTTCCATCTTTGAACACGCTTTGCTGGTATAAGTAATGCTCGAATTATAAAAGTGATGTATTATAGTTATGCCTTAAAATCTTGGTTTAATATTTAAATAGTCATTTTAGTGTAACTATAACGGTAATTTTTATTCCAAATTAATTTGTTGATTTCTCGGGTTGGGGTACCTTCGTACAGTTATGAGTGGGGTAGATTCGTATTGTACGAATCCTGCTCTACTAGATACCTAATACCTCTACTTGTAACTATAGGCAATTCTGTTCACATTTCACGATAAACACAATTCTATTTTATGTTTTAAGGTGGCTGCAAAAAGTTTGTTTACCAAGAATTAAATTAAAAGTCTTATATATTTATGTTTAAGCAATTATAAGTACTTTAAATACAATAATTGTTAGATTACTAAATGAAGACTGATTCTGTGTTACCTTTGACCACAATAAATGAATTTAATATATTGAATAAATGGCATTTTCTTTGACTGTACGAAGCTACCCCATGCATGGAGTGCCTTCGTACGTTTTTCATTTTTTAGGAAAATTGCCGTAGCTTCCCCATGCTGTTTTATATGAAAACTACACTTCATAGTATTAAAGCCAGATATATGGGTAAAAAATAGCGGTATTAAAATAATTTAGTAATAGCTAATAGTTTATTTTTTGTAAGGCTCAGAGTAAAAAGTGTACGAATCCTACCTGCTTTCCCCTATATTAATTTTTTTGCCTAATTCATATTATGTACTATTTATTTTTGAGGAACTAAGAAAAATTTTCTTAAAATTAACCCAACTAAAAATTAAGGATTAGAAAGAAAATCTTACCAAAATAAATCTAAAAAATTATACAAAACTGTTCAATATTCATCTTGCAATAAATCGGACAACAAAAATTTGATTTTTGTTGGTATTTTTTTTAATTTTGCTCTTTTGACAAGATGTCTTCCATCAGCAACATCACTAATATCTTCAAAAACGCGGTTTTTCGCTGAGGATGCTGCTATTTGTGCGTTAATACCATCTACATTTAGTGAGTAAAAAATTAATACAAACTGCTACAATCCTCAAATTTTTACTGCCGGATTCCTATCACACTCTAGAATGACTAAACAAAGGTTAGATGGGGGTGTACAGTCCCACAAAAATTTATGCATTTAGTAATCGAAGAAAATGCATTACTGGTGTACAAAATACACCAGCGCGAGTAATTAAGGGTTAACCAATCAGAATTAATTTATAAATAATAATAAATATGTTGTATTTTTAAATGTAATTTTCAGCATATAAATGCATATTATAAATTTTCAACTAACCCATATATTTTCTAAATAAATTCTGTTGAAATAAAAATATTAAATTTCAAACAAAAAAAGTACTTTTAATGTACTTAACTAGGTACTTACAAAATATTTAAGTATATTTGTATGCATTTAAGTACATTTTTATGTACATAATTACAATTACTCTCAATAAATGTTTAAATACAAGAATAAAGTATATACTTATTTAAGTATTCAAGTACAAGTACTTGTGTTTGATAAAGTACTTAAGTACAAGTATAACGAACAATTACTCAAAAAGAACTTATGTACATGTTTTAAATTACTTGTATTGTACTAAAAACATACACAGCTGTATAACAATAAATAGGTAGTAGGTAGAAGCTCATTGTTATATATTTTTGTTCAGTAGATAATATATCGTAGACTCAACAAAAATATTTGTACTGTAGAAAACAACGAGTATTCGGTTGTATAAATATGATTATTGATTTTACAAGTATAAAATTTAAATATTTGTTAAATTCAAAATTTGTAATATTGTGAAAGAATTTATTTTATATTGAATTTAACAAAATAAATTGAATATATTTTGATGGTATTTTGTGGATAATTCTACGTTTATATAAACAGCCACAAAATTTGTTTTAAATTTAAAAATATGTTTTAGTGTAAACAAAACTTTGGAATCATTACACGTCGGTTATTAAAACACAATTGGAATTTATGTGGTGAATGCGTGAAAATGTTAATAATATTTAATTTATTATTAGTCCGTTGTTAATGTATAAATAATGGTATGGAGAACCATACATAACTTCCTTGTTCTATAATATCTTTTAAAATAATTTTTAATATATTAGAAAAGTTTCAATGAGATTTGTCAGAAATAAAACTAATTTTATTTTATACATTTGTATTATAAATTTAATTACTTCGTATAATTTTTAGAACACTCGACATAGACAGTAGAGCTGGGCGCGTGAGTAATTTTTGCTCACGATCACGAACGCTCACGAGCAAAAAATTTTTAGTCACGCCCGCTCACTCACGGTCTCGGAAATAAAAATCACGATCACGCACGCTCACGAATTGTATTTTTTTACTCACGCACGGCGGGTCACGGTCGTGACACGATTTAATAATATAAAAAAAAATAAAAATTTTAATTAATTTTTTTTCGTGCAATATAATATGTGTATACTTTATATTTGTATTATTTCTTTTAAACTACATTTTTAGTGTAAATAACAACAAAAAAATTGATAAAATGGAAATAAAACATTGTATGTAATACATAGTAACAATCAATACATTTTAAAATCTGGAGGATCATTAACGTGTCGACACAGGGATCTTAAATTTATTTCAAGTTGGCAATTCTGCCGTTCTAAGCACAAAAGCGGTATCTCAAAAAAAATCATAAAGTTGATTTTTATGGCATCGAATAGCTTAAAAAAATACGAATCCAATGAACTAAGCCAAATAGCGATATCTTATTTAAAACATATGAAAAAACCCTTGAAAAAGTTTTTCCTATCTCAGGTTTACCTTAAATTACTAAGAGAATTAGATGAATATCAATAATACGTAGGCGAATAACTGTATTTTGATACCGCCAAAATTCCCAATATAATGAATAAATTCTATTTAATAAATCAAAAAAACAATCTGTAAAGTAAAAATAAAACTATTTTAACAAAACGTTGATTTTCTCGAAACTCGCCTGAGATACCGCTTTTGTGCTTAGCACGGCAGAATTTTACAGTGCTTCTTCTTTGAAGTTCTTATTGTAGTTAATTGTAGCATTTCGTATTAACAATTAAATATGTGAGACGAATCCAAACGTATCTTTCTTTCTCAAAATATCACGGACTCGCGCACTCGCGCACGACAAAAATGTACTCACGCACGGTCACGCACGAATGTTTTATTGTTACTCACGATCACGCACGCTCACGATACAATATTTGAAAATCGCTCACGCTCACGCGGGTGACGGCCGTGACCCGGCGTGACCCGAAGAATTCACGGCCCGCGCCCAGCTCTAATAAACAGTCTTACTCGAGTTTTTCTCAGACATATGTATAACTCGATAACCATTGATCCAACAGAAATTTTGTACAAGACATTTTTGTGTAAAATAATCTAAAGAACAAATGTTATAATAACTAAAATTGTCGTTATCAATAATTTACGAGATATTTGGAAATTCGATATTCGCGACCTTTGACCTTGAATGAAATTTTTTTTGCGCACATGATTTTGCAGTGAACTTTTCACACTTTATTTCTTATGCCTAACTAAAGATAATTCCTGTGAAAAAACTTCACTTGGATTTTTTTCGAACAGCGATCGTTTATTCGCCTTATTTAATTTCCTGGGCTATAAAAAGATTCTATAAAAAATTTCACTTTACATGTGGTGTTCTTAAGATATCTTGTAAAAATAAATAATTATCCCTCCCCGCATAATTTTAATGATTTTTAAATAGGACCGTTCTAAAGCTAAATCCAACCAAGAAAGCAAGTTTCATTAATATCAGTTTAGTAGTTCATGAGTTATACGTATGACCAGGCCCTGAGAGAGCTCTAACGGGGCCTGGGCCAAACCACAATTTGGGGGGTCCTCCGAGCGTAAGGACATCCCAAACAATTTTCGTGCTAGTAAAATTATTTCTAATATTATTTTAATATTAAAAATCAGAGGTTATTTTAAGAAAATTTTTCCACTTTTTTCACAAGAAAAACTTTTTTTTAATATATTTAAGTTTTGCAAACGTAATGACCTTTTTTTGTTCTAATATACATATTTTTTTAACTACACAAATTGACTATTACTACATACTAAAATTACTCAAGTTAAAAATAGTATACGTATCAAATAAATATGTAAAATATAATTAACTTTTAGAGCGCTCGTGAAGGGGTCCCTGAGACACAGGGGGCCCGGGCCATATGGCCCTCTTAGCCCCCCCCCCTCTATCTGGGCCTGCGTATGACAATGAATGTATTGCAAACAGACAGATACACAAAAAAACGTGTTTGTCTTGACCAGAAAAGAAAAGATCGAGTAATAGTTTTAAAATCGGATAACATTTTTTTCCCTTTTTAAAAAACGATCGCAAAGCTTCTCGTATCTTGGTTATGGTAAGGAAGCAAAATAAAATGTCAAAACAACCCTAGATATTTACGGTTATTACTGCGCATTTAAATGCTACACTAAAGGTCATCTCCAAAAATACTTCCCTCGGTTTTTTATATTCTTTTACCATTCGAAAGATTAGTCGCTGTAGTTTCACCCCTTAAATTATTATTTCGTATTTTTGATTTTTAGATCTTTTATTTTGATAAAACTGAAAATTTAGGGGTATTTTTATATCGTTTAAAGAAATAAACACCAATCTACCACAGATATTTTAAAATTATATTTAGTAATGCATAATAGTCTTCAATAATTTTGATCATTGATAATATACTTAATTTAATCGAGCAGTATTTATATTAAATTTAAGTAATTTTGAAATTTTTTAACCTCAATTTTATTTTGTTCCATCTAATTAATAATTGATATCAATGGCTGCGTTTAGCGAGCTCAGCGGTTGAAAGTCAGCAGTCAACTAAGTGCTACTATAGAATGTAAAAGAATTTGGATAGTAAGTTAGTATTTGGGCTAGAAAAATAAATTTTGGTTACATGTTGATGCTATTTTTTAGTTTAAAAAAAATATTGGTATGACAAGACAGCGTCAGTACTTAAAATACAGTATATTATATATAATGTATACCAACATTGCCTAAATATTTTTATGGCACTCATTAAATTTATTACAGATAATATTACGAAATAGCATCAAATACATACATTTATTTTTGATTGTTTACAATTTTTGTCAACAAACACATTTTTTAAATACATTTTTTTAATAAATATCAATCTTCCAAGACATAGGCAAAATGTAAAACTCTTTCTTCGTACTGACTGTTCATTCATTTTATTTTTGGATGATTTAAAACTGAATATTATTGTGATTTAAGTTTAATTATTAACCGGCAGTACATCTGTCAGCTAAAAGCTGATCGACTCAGCGTTATTTTTTTGCGCTGACTTGTTTACTCAACAGGTTGAATAAGCGTTTGCGCAGCGGCCCGTTTAGCGAAACCGATTTGGTCAGCATCTCAGCCGCTGACGTTCGCTAAACGCACCCAATATAGAAATTTCCATGCGTTTTCCAAGCGAATTACTAATATAATGACGCCCACAATTTTTTGTGTATTTTTTTTTTTTTTTTTATTCCAAAAAATGTACATTGACCGTACAACTTTTTCGGTTATTTGAAATAATGTAAAAACTACCATACCTATATACAATAAAAACTAGTTATTATGTAGGTATATAGATAACATTGAAATTATTATTATCAGAAATCGATTTTCATTATACAGGATGTCCCATTTTAAGTGCACACCTTTGATAACTTCTTATGGTGAAATGTTATCAAAAAACTTTTCAGATAAAAGCTGTACGGTTTAGAGGGGGGCATAGACGTACTTGGATGAATTTTTAGTGTTTTCAACGTAATATAAAGATCAACATCATTTTTTTTTAATTTGAACCTATAGTTTTATTAAGTAATTTTATTTTACGTGAAAAAAACACGAATCTTTTATTGATAACTTTTTTTAACAACTTAAACTTTCCAAGATATCTAACAAAATAATTCGAAATTTTGAACTTTCATTATTTTTTTTACTCAGAAACCATCAGGCTTAGAGAAAAAGTACAAAATACAAAAAATATTTATTTTGGTTTAATAAAACTTAAAAAATTATTCAAGAAAATTTTTAAAATTTTTTTTGCTCAAATAAAATAAATTGAAAAAGTTTTAAAATTAAAAAAAATTATTCTTCAAGTCTTTTAGATCAAAATAAACATTTTATGTATCTTGTACTTTTGAGTAAAAAAATATTGAAAGTTCAAGATTTCGAATTATTTTGTTAGATATCTTGAAAAGGTTAATTTGTTAAAAAAAATTTCAAAGAAAGATTAATGTTTTTTCACGTAAAATAAAATTACTTAAAAAAAACTATAGGTTACTATTTAAAAAAATGATGTTGACCTTTATATTACGTTGAAAACACCACCTAAAAAAATTATTCGAGTACATCTATGTCCCCCTCCAAACCGTGCAACTTTTATCTGAAAAGTTTTTTGATAGCATTTCACCATAAATTATCAGAGGTGTGCACTTAAAATGGGACATCCTGTATATTAGAACTTTTAAAAAAATTAGATAATTTAAATCACTTTGTCTACAAAAATACAGAGTGAGTTATAAAATAATGCGATATAAGTATTAAGGCGTAGTAATAGGCTATATGCAAGTGGGTGGAGTTATAAAAAATATCGATGCCAGCGCTTGTGGTGAGCTTCATTGTAAATATTGAACTTATGTTCTATTCATTGACATTATAGATATTGAACTATAATGTCAATGAACATTGTTATTTAAAAGTGAAAATAATTATGATTTCCAAAAGTTTTTAAATTGCACACAAAAAAAATATTCAGTAATACACGAAAATATATCAAAAGTGAAAAAACCGCCCGCTAGCGGCAGTCATCGTGCACATATACGGTCCGTTTTAATTAACTAGCTTGGTAGAAGGTACTAATTCCAAAACTGTTATTGGTTACAAAAATGTTTCTATTATCCGCAACATAAGTATGGATAACCAGGCATGAGCTTTTGTATTTTTGAAATTGACTATTTTTAAAAACGGAGCAAGATTTTAAAGTCAGTTGGAAAACTTTTACAAAACTTTTAACAGAACAATTACTGTACATGCAAAGTTGTGGTTTATTGAAGAATATTAGTTAATCCCGTATTCGAAACTAAAATATCGGATATCCAAAAACTGAAACCATTTCCGAAATTACTAGATATTGATCTCTAAATAAATCATAACTGAAATAATAATTTTGGATAGTTTCATACTCATTGCTCGAGCCCAAAGACTCAAAATGTGTACACAAAAATATTAATTGTAGAAAAATAATAAATATCCTTATCTGTAACTGATTTCCCACACGAAAAAAATCCGGACACATGTTCACAAAAGTCTTTTATTTAAAATATCATCCTCAATCTACTTTAACTTTTTTACGCTAGTTGTAAATCAATCTGTATATTGTTTGTAGTTTACGAATATGACCATTTTTAAATTTTTTACCCTTATATTTATTATTTTTGGCTTATTTGGTTAATAGAGACAAAATTTATATTAAATATGTAAATTTATTAGCTTATACTCTTATTAGTCCAAGAGGTGAGCACCAAAATTTGCAACTACTTTCTAAAAGCTGATTTTTTGATATTACGTCACATTTGTAGTGTAGATATGTATACAGCCTGCCGTCAGTCAGCTAGTTTCGTTAAAGTTTGGCGCGCGGGGATGGTTTTAACTTTGTAAAAAAACTATACACATTGCAACTACTTTCTAAAATCTGAAAATTTATTTGTAAACAGTATACTAAATAAGAACCCCTTTTATCATAGTCAGTCATCAAAATCTTGCAATCAAACGCGTCAGCAGCTCGTTTAGTGAAAGTACTTTCTAAAATATGAAATTGGGCGTAAGAGTTAGAAATATTATTATTAAAAAAAACAGTCAGTCCGGATTTTACCTTAACAAATGCCGTCAACAGCTGTTTTACCACCCCCGCGCCAAACGCTAACAAAACTAGCTGACTGACGGCAGGCTGTATATCTACATCACAAATGTGACGTAATATCAAAAAGCAGCTTTTAGGAAGTAGTTATTTTGGCGCTCACCTCCCCGACTTTATAGCATACGTTTCGGAAACAACTATTCTTTCATTAGTGTTACAAAGGCTTTGTTTGTAATACACAGTGGCGTAACTATAGAAATGGGGGCCCCAGACAATTTTTCAGAAGAGGACCCTTGACAGGATTTTTTTACATATCTCCCCCCACAATAATAATTATTGTTTAGAATTTTGAAGGGATGTAAATATTTGAAGTATGTTATACAGAAACGTTCGAGAAAAATTGATTTATGTTAAAAAAATACAATACTAAAATGAAAAACAGTCAATAACACGCCAAAGTTTTTGAGATTTCGATATTTAATTTTAGAATTTTAAAATAAAATAACTGAAAAATCAGCTTTTTCACCAAAAACTTTATTGATCTTTTCGATTCTAAAAAAAAACACAGCAATAAAAAAAAATTCACCACTTTTAGGGGCCCCCTAGATGCTCGGGGCCCCGGACAATCTAACCGGCCAGACCGGTGGTAGTTACGCCACTGGTAATACAGACAATATATTGATAATTTATATTCATATAAATTACAATATACTATACAAAATACTTATAAAAGTTTAAAATTATCAGTGTAGAATATTTTTTCTTATTTTTTTTAACATTTTATTTCGGTACATAAATAAGGTAATCTTTCATACATTATTTTATATTATATTTTGTATATTGTATATAAAAAATGTATTGTTTGCAAAATCCAAAAATAATAAATATAACATATAATACATGTATACTTATTACTTATGTGTGTTTACATACTTATACCTACACTAGGGGCTGTGCCCCTGGGCGCTTCGCGCCCCAACCCCCTTTGACGCCATATTTGCATACACAAATAAGAAAATAGTTAATGTAAACTTTTTGAATTTTTATTTTTATATATTCCTGAAGTTTTTTATTTTTAATCAATTTCAATCAAAATAAATTTTTTACGTTACTTTTAAAAAATATCAATTTTAATTTTTTTTATGCAACGCCCCTGACTCATTTATTATAATTTTTTTTAGATAAATTTATATCAATCTCAAAACTAAAAAAAAAAAATCATTCAATAATTTTTTTTCAGACGCTACTGATCTATATTATAATTTTCATGTTTTTCTGAAATTTATAATTTTTGAACAATTTTAAAAAAATCTAATATTTTTACAAACGTTACGAAATGTGACAGTTCCAAAAAATTTCATATATATATTTAAAACGACACCAGCCCCTGATTTAACCCCCCTTCAACAAAACGATTAAAAATTATATTTAATTCATTTTATAAAAAAAATGCAAATTTAAATACTTTTAAAACGCCGTCCCTGGCTTAATTAGTATTAATTATAAATTTTCAGATAAACTGCATCAATTCTACAACTTTTTTTAACAAATTTCAACAAAATGAACAATTTCAATTAAAATTTAATATTTTTATAAACGTCAAAAACTATGACATATTAAAATGTCAAAAAGCACGTGGTTTTAAGAAAAATGACAGGTCTAACGTCATTTTTAATCAACCAGAGCACGTGTAAATGCTAGAAATTTCCAAACAAAACACTATGGTTCTAATTCCTTAGCCCAAATTACAGTCGGACAGATTAATGTTGGTGAATTTTTTACGTAGTGTCTCGCAAAAAAAAATCATATCACAGAAACTATTGTAATGTTGTAAAAAAAATATAGCCTATAAACTGTATCAAGAATGAATCTAAATACAGTGAAAAAATGAAAAAAATCTAGTGAAACGTTTATGAATCTATAAATTTAAAGTGAAAAATACAAAAATTACTATAGTCATCTCTCTTGTTCGCGTACAATGACAGTTGACTCCATTTCACCGTCTCTAAATCGTAAATTACAGTCGGACAGATAAATGTTGGTGAATTTTTTACGTAGTGTTTCGTAAAAAAATCATATCACAGAAACTATTGTAATGTTGTAAAAAAAATATATCCTATAAACTGTATCAAGAATGAATCTAAATACAGTGAAAAAATGAAAAAAATCTAGTGAAACGTTTATGAATCCATAAATTTATAATGACCGGACAGACATACAAATATATAAACAAACTAGGGGCTGTGCCCCTGGGCGCTTCGCGCCCCAACCCCCTTTCACGCCATATTTTTTACACAAATTTACTCGGGTCTGCGACCCTCGTATGTGTATATATCATACTCGTTCCACTATTTTTTGATAGTTAATTTTTTCATTTGGCGGAGATAATCAATATTACAATTTTCAGTAATTTTACATGTACAAATTATCTAATCACAAATTTACTCGGGTCTCAGCCTTCGGCTGCGACCCTCGTATGTGTATATTATAATAATTTTCCATTCTTTTTGCTGATACTCATTTTATTTCTTAAATTGGCGGTGATAATCACTTATCAATATTACAATTTTCAATAATATTACATGTATGAATTACCCAACCTAAAATGTACTGTTATTTATTAAATGGTTTACTTTTTATTTATATATATTCCTGAAGTTTTTAATTTTTGTTCAATTTTAATCAAAGTTAATTTGTCTACATCACTTTTAAAAAATAGAAATTTTTCATGTGCGCCCCTGACTTAATTATAATTAAAAAAAAAGATTAATATATCAATCTCAACTTTCAAAAAAATAATAATTCAAAAATAATTTTTTTTGTGGCGCTACTGATGTATATTATAATTTTCATATTTTTTTGAAATTTCTAATTTTTGAACAATTAAAAAAATTTTTGAAACGCTACTGACTTATTTATTTTTAAATGTGAACTTTTGGATAAATTGCATCAATCACCTACAACAAAACTATTAAAAATTATATTTATATACAATTTCATTAACAAAAACACTTTAAAATTATTTGAAACGCCGTCCCTGATTAAAATGAAACATGTATAAATTACCCATCCTTAAATGTACTGTTATTTATTAAATAACTTAAAAAAAATTGCACTTTTAAAAAATAGCAAATTTAACTATTTTCATGCGACGCCCCTGACTAAATTATAATTTAAAAAAAATAATTAATTTATCAATCTCAATACTTTCAAAAAAATAATAATTCATAAACAATTTTTTTGTGGCGCTACTGATGTATATTATAATTTTCATATTTTTTTGAAATTTCTAATTTTTGAACAATTAAAAAAAATTTTTGAGACGCTACTGACTTATTTATTTTTAAATGTGAACTTTTGGATAAATTGCATCAATCACCTACAACAAAACTATTAAAAATTATATTTTTATACAATTTCATTAAAAAAAACACAAATTTAAAAATATTTGAAACGCCGTCCCTGATTTAAATGAAACATGTATAAATTACCCAACCTTAAATGTACTGTTATTACTAAATAACTTAAAAAAAATTGCACTTTTAAAAAATAGCAAATTTAACTATTTTCATGCGACGCCCCTGACTAAATTATAATTTAAAAAAAATTATTAATATATCAATCTCAAAACTTTCAAAAAAATAATTAATCATAAACAATTTTTTTTGAGGCGCTACTGATCTATATTATAATTTTCATATTTTTCTGAAACTTTTTTGAACAATAAAAAATGTTTTTAAAAAATTTTTTTTTATGTCACGCCCCTGACTTATTTACAAACGTTACGAAATGTGACAGTTCCCAAAAATTTCATATATTTAAAACGACACCAGCCCCTGACTTAATTATTATTTTTAAATGTGAAATTTTGAATAAATTGCATCAACAAAACTATGAAAAATTATATTTTTATACAATTTCATTAAAAAAACACAAATTTAAAAATATTTGAAACGCCGTCCCTGATTTAAATGAATAATTTTAACAACTAAAAAAAAATCAACAATTTTCCTCAAATTTTTTTTTACAAACGTAAAAAATCCTAAAAGAAATGGATAGAAAACCTTCTAGAACATTCTCTGTCATCTGTCATCTGTCAAAATGCACATAAATCAGACAGAAACATATGATTTCGTCCAATCAGAGCTACAGATTAAAAAAAAATGCCGACGGTATTTTATCATAAAATTTTATTTCAACAAAATTTTTCACGTACTTTTTCGGAAAAAAATCACAGCTCAGAGACCTTTCATAACTAAGAAATGAAATATAGCCTATTGACTGGAAAAAGAGTCAAGCTACATGACGAAAAAAAAATTATCAAAATCGGTCCGGTGGATCCAGAGTCTATAAAGCTATAGTTTCGTCCGGACATATATATATATTTATATATATACATATATTCATACACGTTTATATTATAATGTGATATATATACACAGCGTTTATATTATAGTGTGACTAGGGGCTGTGCCCCTGGGCGCTTCGCGCCCCAACCCCCTTTCACGCCATATTTTTTTCACAAATTTACTCGGGTCTGCGACCCTCGTATGTGTATATATCATACTCTTACCACTATTTTTTGATAGTTAATTTTTGAATTTGGCGGAGATAATCAATATTAAAATTTTCAGTCATCTTACATGTACACATTACCTAATTACAAATTTACTCGGGTCTGCGACCCTCGTATGTGTATATTATAATAATTTTCCATTCTTTTTGCTGATACTAATTTTTTTTCTCAAATTGGCGGTGATAATCACATATCATTATTACAATTTTTAGTAATATTACATGTACAAATTACCCAACCTCAAATGTACTCGGGTCGCAGCCGAAGGCTGCGACATTCGTATGCATGAGTATATTATATTATAAACCTAAAAATGATAATTGAAAACATTTATTATTATTAAAATTTACACATGTTTTTCATATTCAAAGAGTACGTTATTTGTATCAAAAAATGGTTAATATAAGTTTTTTTACTTTTTATTTTTATATATTCCTGAAGTTTTTAATTTTTTTTCACTTTCAATCAAAATGAATTTGTCTACGCCACTTTTAAAAAATTTCAATTTTAATTATTTTAATGCGACGCCCCTGACTTATTTATTAAAAAAAAATTATTAATATATCAATCTCAAAACTTAAAAAAAAATAATTCATTAAATAATTTTTTTATGGACGCTACTGATCTATATTATAATTTTCATATTTTTCTGAAATTTCTAATTTTTTAATAAAAAAAAATTGTAGAGTTTTTACAAACGTTACGAAATTTCTATTTAAACTAATTAGAAAATAAGATTTTAAATATTTTTTAATTCGCCGCTCCTGACATTATAGTTAACAAAAACTTTTTAATATTATCTATAGATAATTATACTAATTACATCAAATTACCAATCAATTTTGGTTAAAATTTAATTTATAAACAATTTAATCAAAATGTACAAAATAACATTTCTTTACACGCTCCTGACGTATATAAGATAAAAAACAGCCGTTTATAATTTCATCGTTTAACAATTTCATTCAAAATCTATTTTATGTAGAAATTATAATTGATTCACAAATCTAACATTTTAAAATTAATCAAGTAATTTATCAGTGTGTTTTTTATTCAAATGTCAATAAAAATCCATGTGTTTTCTTCATTATAAATGTCATATTTTGACAGATATAAACAAAAGACAACAGTGATATCTTGTAATTTAGCAAATTATCGTAAAAATAGTATTTTTCAAACGACCATCACACTGTCTGACAAAACAAAAGCCGACACTCGAACCAGCTAATTCAACGTTTTTTTAGTAAAATTCGATGTACTTTTACGGAAAAAAATCACAGCTCAGAGACCTTTCATAGCTAAGAAATTAAATCTAGCCTATTGACTGGAAAAAGAGTCAAGCTACATGACAAAACAAAAATTATCAAAATCGGCCTGGTGAATCCAGAGTCTATAAAGCTATAGTTTCGTGCGGATATATAAATAAATATATATATATTCATACACGTTTATATATAAGTGTGGATAATATTTTGATGTAGAAAATACGACTAAAATATTGTTTCAGTATATTCTCTTTGAAACTAGAGTCAATAAAACCACGGGTATAATATAGTAGGATTATAAACATACAACCCTCCATTCTACAGTTTCCGGTTCATATTTGCAATCGAAATGCAGGAAACGGCGTGTCCTTTTTACAGAAAACAACATAATAAATTGTGTTATCTTATTCAAAAGAATGACATTTTATATTATGCGTTTTAATACACACACGTTGTAGGGTTTCATAATATTACAAAAAAAGCTGACAAGGATACCATGAGACTTTCTTATATACGCAGTGTAGACTATACAGTGTACATACGTGTTTCTAATTGTAAGTGTATAAAACAAATCAAATGAGGCTGCACAGGAGACGAGACGAGAGGAGAGTCTAGTAAGTCTCGACTCAGTCTAGAACTTTTGGAGTTACAAAAAAATAAAAATAAAAACTTAAAAATTGATGCGAAAAGACCCCGCAGAATCCTTATGGGAAAAGGCTTTCGGTCAGAATCTTTGAAACTTTGGATTCTGATAGTCCTTGATGAGTAGATGAAAAATGTCAATGGGCACTAAGTCCTAAAAACTAAAACTTTTAAGATATAGCCCTCTGAATTTGGGAATCATGCTCGTCTTTAATTTACAATAAAACTTTTTGCAGAATCTTAATTTTCGCACAACTATTTGTATGTGTTTCCAAAGGCTTACATAATCGATTGCCACCATAAAAAAAGTATTTTTTTTAATTCTCTGGTAAATGGCAGCACTTAAATCTTATTGTTACGTTTTTTATTATAAACCAATTCAACTGTTTTATAGAACCCGCAATATAAAAAACAGAATTAAAGACGAACATGTTTCCCAACTTCAGAGGACTATATCTTAAAAGTTTGAGTTTTTAGGACTTAGTGCCACTTAGTTGACACTTTTGATCTACTCATCAAGGACTATCAGAATCCAAAGTTTCAAAGAATTTGACCGAAAGCCCTTTCCCATAAGGATTCTGCGAGGTCCTTTTCGGAAATATGTATCTGGTTAATTATAAAAAATTCTAATCTATTCGAATTATTTTTAAAGTGTTTTTTTTTTTGCAATTTTGACAATTTATTCTCTTGAATGAATGAATTTCGTAAGAGGGGTGGAGCCGAGGCTTCGGCACTTAGGCCACTAGGGCCCATTGTGCTCCCCTGGGTTTCTAAGACTCGTTGAAAAGGTCCGTTGCTTCAGCGAAGCATAGGATCCTTTTCCTCGACATGTCCTGAATGTCTTTTGACTCGAGAAAAGGGGAGCCAAGGTATTTGCTCCTTAGTGCTGCAAGTGCTATGCAGTCACATAGGATGTGTTCTGAGGTTTCTTCCTCTGTGTGGCATTTCCTGCACTGTGGGTTAGGCGCTATGCCTATAGTGTGGAGATGACTGTGCATGTACCCGTGGCCTGTTAGGAGGCCCGTTACGATTCTGAGTTGTCTTCTGCTTAAGTTCAGAAGATATTCTGTTGTCTTAGGCGAGTAGTCCTTAATGAAGGATCTTGCTTGTCTAGGCTTTTGTCTAGAGGTCCAAGATTGCTGGAACCGCTCAATGGCGCAGTTCCAGATCTCGTGCCTCACGTTTTTTGGGGATATTCCGAAGGCTGGTTCTGGACCTGTTAAAGGTTCGCACGCTCCAGCTACCGCTAGAGCGTCAGCTTCTTCATTTCCCTTGATTCCACTATGGCCTGGAACCCATAGGATCTTCACATAGTTCTCAGCTGAGAGTTTAGTGAGTTTTTGTCGACATTCCTCGACCAATCGTGACCCTATCTTGTGAGAGAGTAGGGCCATTATGGCCTTCAGAGGACTATATCTTAAAAGTTTGAGTTTTTAGGACTTAGTGCCACTTAGTTGACACTTTTGATCTACTCATCAAGGACTATCAGAATCCAAAGTTTCAAAGAATTTGACCGAAAGCCCTTTCCCATAAGGATTCTGCGAGGTCCTTTTCGGAAATATGTATCTGGTTAATTATAAAAAATTCTAATCTATTCGAATTATTTTTAAAGTGTTTTTTTTTTTGCAATTTTGACAATTTATTCTCTTAAAGGATCTTTTTTAGAGAGAAAAAAAATATAACAAAATAATATTCGAACTTTTCGTGGCATTTTTGAAGTATTTTTGACAGTTTTTTATAAAATTCAAAAATGTTATGAAAAAATTTCAAATATAATTTATTTGTATTAATAGTTCATTATAATAACCACTTTGCAAGCATTTCGCAAATTTTAAAAATTTTAAAAACGAATACCCATTTTTTTAAATAGTAAGATCTGGAAATGTTGGAATAAATATAAATATAACACTTGATTTGCTTCTTTTTTTCTAATTCATGAAAATAGATTAGACAAAATTTAAACCAATTCAGCCCAAAATATGAATTAATTGTAAAAAAACGTTCATTATTTATCCACACAATTTTTGACCCTGGCTCTGATCCGCTTTATGTAGAACGTAACATCTTAAACATATTTCATATAAGATTATATGTTATATGGCGTATAAAAATGTAAAAAAGTAAATTTTAATAATAAAATATAGTGGAATTATGGAAAGCCAGAATGTGGGAATAGGTTATTTTTAAAGATTTATATACTTCCTCAGTGACAGTTATTAACATCTGCGTAAATGCACAGTGCTTCCTTGTGCTGAATTATCCAAAGGTAGTTAAATATCGAACAAATTTAATATACACCGATACAGTATTCAAATAAACTGCCTGCTACACAGAAAAAAAAACCTCGCTCTTATTGAAAATATGAGATGGAAAAAAGCTCAATAAATTTATCTTGTTAATATGACAATATTTTCGCAATGTGATAACAAAAAAAACACTTATTGACAGTATTTTATTCATGTAGAAAATATATCTTCAAGGATTGTCTAAAAATTTATTAATTTATCAAATACATAAATAATTTGCGGCACCAACAAATAAAACATTCAAACAGTTTAAACAAAATGGTTGTATTAAGAAATATTTTATCATTGTGAATATTTTTTAGACTTAAAGTGCAATTTTAAATATGATAAATTATACTCTTAAAAATCATTAAAAATAACAAAAATCTATTTTAATTTATTAATAACGAGATATTATTTAAATTTACAATAAATATATCTTGGCACTCAGAGCGGCTAGCACGCGGATTTTGGTTCTAAGTTATAGATCTTTTTATATGATTTAAGAGGTAGAAATAGAAATCAAAACACTTAACCGGTTTTAGTAAGTGCAAAACTTTATGTAGAATTAAAATTAAAAAAAATTATAATGTTGGCTAAAACATGCATAAAAGCCAGTATGAAATATAAAAAATGCATAGAATTAGAAAGAGCGTCTCAACAACAATTGTAAAATATATTACCAGAAATTGAGAGGGTCAGGAGGTACAGGGTATGTCAAAATGCGAAAGTCGTCGGCCCGGTCAACAACGACGCAAACACATACTATATACTAGCGCATTGGCCCCGTTGGTACCCGGGTTAATATCCACAAAATCATAGTTACCTAAATTAATAAAATATTCAAACCCGTGATTTAAACCGTAATTATAGAATTATTTGTTACATTGCTACTATATTTTAATATTTAAATGACATTTCTTTGCTGTAACCTGTAACATCCCATATAGGAAATTACAATTGGGCCAGGCTTGGCCTAGGCTTCCGCCAATGCTTGTCAACGCTGGGCCAAGCCTGGCAACCAGGACTAGGCGAACATACAAATGATAACTTCGTTCAAGGCTTGGTGACCAATATAGTACCAATGCTGGCCCAGAGTCTAGCCAGGCTCTGGCCAAAGCCTTGGCCAATACATATCGACCAATATAGTGCCAAGCAGCGGTGCACCCAAAAGAGGGGGTTAGGTTTTACCCCCCCCCCCCCCTTCCTGAATTTGTTGATATGCATTGTTTAATTTAATATCTGTGATCCATATAAAATATAAATTACATATAATTAAATAAAATCTCCCCCCCCCCGAATTTCTGGGTGCGTCACTGGAGCTGATTTTGGCACAAGCATGCATCCAGAGCTTTGGATATTATATCTGTATTTTATATTCATAAATCATATAATCTCGCCGTTAGCGAGAGTTAAGTTTTGTATAAACATTGGGCTAGTATTGGCATAAGAAGGTTGGCCCAGTCTTGGGTAAAGAATTGTTGCCCGATGCTCGGTATCTGAAGGTTGGCCCAGTCTTGGGTAAAGAATGGGTGACTGAAGCTCGGTATCTGAAGGTTGGCCCAGTCCTGGTTAAAGAATAGATAACCGAAGCTCGGTACCTTAAGGTTGGCCTAGTTTTGGTAAAAGAATAGATAACCGAAGCTCTATATCTGATGGTTGGCCTAGTCTTGGACCAATATCGAAAAAACGAGACTTGTCAATCCAATATTGGGCAAGGCTTGGGCCCATCGTCAAAACTGGCATTTCCTACATGAGATCATGGAAACAAAGCAAAACTTGATAATGATTTTTTTTATCATTTGATGATAAATAAGTTTTCATAAAATATTATTAGCCACGATACTGCATAAAGAAATTATCTAGCTATTGGTGAAAACCGCATTGAAATCGGTTCAGTAATTCTCGAGTCTATAAGCCGCATACAAACGAATATTATTTTTTTAATATTGAGATAAACCTATATTTTTTTATCTTTCGCGGCATACCTAGAATTTTTGCGGTGCACTACAGTGCTGCGGCACACAATTTGACAGTCAATGATCTAGACTTAGACTAAATAATACCGTGCATAAGAAAGCAATAAAATGATATACATAAATATACAAAGATCGATTTGAAAAAAATAGAGTATAAAACTGTATTTACAAACTATATTCTTACTATCGAATAACTACAATAACATTGCATATTAGTCAATTTTGTAACCTTGTGTTATGTGATTTATGCAGAAATCATGGACTATAATAATATACGAAGCCACAACTTCATAAATAAATATAGCGAATTCATGAATCTATTATTATTTATTAACTGTGTAAGTTATACAAAGATACAAAAGTGTATACATACATATCTTTAAGAAGTTCAGATTATAATTTTAAAAGTTGAGAATAGACGACAAAAATATAAATTATAATACATGAGAGTAGAAAACTTTTCGGTTTCTTCTAACTTCTATACATATTGCGTATGTGTGTAAGTAAGTTGAAATATAGAGGATGAAGAAAAAGATCGTACTCGAAGCGATCGAGTTTTATTAGAAAAAATTTCAATACATTTACCTAATGTAATTACTAGAGATTTTTGGACTTACGAGATTTTTTTTATTCAGGAGCCATTTTAGAGAAAATGTATAAAGGCTATTGATCTAATAATACTTGGAGAGTTTTTTTTCACTTTTGCTATTCAATTTATTAAAGCAAAATAACTTAAACTAAAAATAAACCTTAACCACAAAATTTATGTCACTTATGAGGACTTCTTGTGAAGTCGAAACACGTGTCGAATGACATAAATTTTGTGGTTAAGGTGTATTTTTAGTTTAAGTGACTAAGAAACTACAGTTTCTCCGTTTTTCAAGTAAAAAAAAGCAAAATAAATTCTAAATAATCATTCAAAATTTACTAGATCCAAAGAAAGATGTTTTGTCCTTTGTATACTTTTTCTCTCATGTTGATGGTTTCTGATTAAAAAATATTTTTCAAAAATCTGTAATTATTTTGTTAGATTTGTAAATTTGAAATTGGTAAAAAATTATTTTAACCAAATGATACTTGTTTCTAATTTATTTTTTATCGTAGATTAAGATACAATGCCAATAAGGCACAACTTTAACAAACCCTTTAACATCCAGCTAGACTGGAATGAGGGGCTAGTACAAAGACGCAGTCAGGAGGGCAAACTTGTATGGTATACAGATGGATCCAAAACTGACAGCGGCACCGGTGCTGGAATATATGGGGAGTCCCCTCAGTTTAATGCATATGCATCTCTAGGGAAATGTGCCACAATATTCCAAGCAGAAACTCATGCAATAGATGTTTGCATGCAGGAGAATATACACAGGAAATATCAAGGTAAAGATATCCTTGTTCTGACAGATAGTCAAGCTGCACTGAAAGCCTTGGCTAGTTATCAGTTCAACTCGAAACTGGTCTGGGATTGCCTACAAAATCTCACTACCCTGGCAAACCACAACAGGGTAACCGTTATGTGGGTGCCAGGACATAGAGGGATAGCAGGTAATGAAAAAGCTGATGCTCTGGCAAAAAGGGCTCATAACAACATTTACAGGCCCTGAACCAGTATTTGGAATTACCAAAAACACTATTCGCAGCTGGCTAGTTGATTGGATAAAAAGACAACATCAAAACCACTGGAATAATGTAGAAGGTCAAAAACATAGCAAAACCATGCTAAATAAACCATCCCGAAAATTAACGGATGAAATACTACAGCTAAGTAGACAACAAATTAGGCTAGTGACAGGAATGATAACCGGTCACTGTAACCTACGGAAACACATGCAAACAATGGGAATCTATGACGAAGAACCCATCTGCAGACTATGTAATGAAGAGGACGAAACAGCCTCCCATATCATATTCGACTGTGAAGCTCTTGCTCAATGGAGACATACACTCCTAGCAGGAGACAACTATCGAGAAGCTCTAACAAGAGAAAAATTGGTGGAAAGGCTGCTAAACCTGATAAGAACGGTAAACCTTTTTACTGAATGAGTGAATTGATAAAAACACAATAAGCCAAAGGCTGTAGTGTTAGAGGTATCTATCCCTTATCATCAATCACAACCTAATAATAATAATAATAATAATACAAAAATTATTTTTTTTTAGAAGTAAAATGCTTTTCAAGGTCAATCTTAGGTCACGTAAATATTACATGTTATTTAATTTTTTCAACCCTAAAACATTTATAATTAACATTTTTCTTTAGACTCGACTTCGTCGATTCATTTCAGACTCCGTTCTTTTTCCACACTCTGTATAAAAAAAATACTATTAAAATATACAAAAGACTAAAAATATTGAAATAGAAAGTAAAAGTAAATATACAAAACATTTTAGTACGACTCAAATAAAATACAACTTCCATAAATGCACAAAAGTTTTTAATAATATAGATTTATTACTAGTTTATTCGAATTCATTTTTGAGTTATAGTGGAAAATAAAAAATGTCTATTTGGCTGACATATATGATATACTTATATAAATTCGAGAATTAATTATTGGTCATTGAAATGAAAAACTGAGTTTTCTATATTTATTGCATATTCTACTGCTTACTATTGTGTTAGATTAAATATTTTTTAGCAGATGAAACTGAATATTTTGTTTATACGTAGCACCTTCCAAAAGTTCGGGGCCACCTAAATAATTTTAAAATAGTTTGAAATATAGGATTGAAATTTATAGAGATACAATGATATCACCAAATCTATTATTTAACCACAAAAACACCCACTTGCATATCCCCGGGAGGCGGAGCGAAGGGGGAGCAAAGAAATCTTAAATGGCACATGGGGTTGAGTGAGGGCTTGTTCGAAAGGGCTTATCAAGACAAAAACAACGCGAGATTGCAAAGGTCTCTACGATTTTTTTCGAAGAGTTATGATCATTTGAACATTTCTATTGACATTAGGTAAAATGCATATGGGTCAGTCCGCGGTGACGGTCGTGACATTTCAACTCGGATTGGAGTTCATAATTTCTAAATAATACTAGTAAATAACATGGTTTTACCTTTTTTCTGTAGATCTTAATGCAATACATGTATATTGAAAGAATAATAAGTCTACAGTTATTTTACAAAAAAATGTCAGCGTTCAAAGCTCTGTGACGGTTGTGACGCCAACTATTGCAAGTCTTGCAACCTCTACCCAAAAACCCGAAAGTTTAGCGGAAATATTGAAGTTACTTTATAATAATCATACTTTAATATAATACGAATAAATTATTTTTTAGTTACACAAGAGTATCTGGTAAATACGTAATCTATTTAACTGGTTATTACCCAATTAACATTGTGACGGTTGTGACAGAAAATTGTGACGGTCGTGACACGTTGAATAAAAGGATACAATAAGAGTACTATTTGTGTGTTTAATTGCTTATTGATATTATGAACTAATACTTATAACAATTATTTATCAAATACATCAATAGACTCATTAAATTTATAATAAATGCGGTTACCGTTAGTCATTATTGTTGGTGAGGGTAATTTTTTTTTAATTCGGTCAAACGTCACGTTTGATACGTAATTGTCAAAGACTTTTAATAGTTTGCCACGAGCGTCACTTATTATCAAGTAAGTTATTGCGATTTCACATTATTTGTTGTCTTTTTCGAAATTTTTTTTTTAATTTTTTGTAATATTTTGAAAATTAATTAAAATTTTTAAAATTTTATTTTGGTTTATGAAAATTGATTTTAAATAGCCTGTTAATTTTATATTTTAGTATTCATTTTCGTAAAATATTTTTTAACTATCTGGTATCGATTAGCGCGGACTGACCCATATTAAAAAATGTTATAAAGTGAAAAAAACAGATCCGTTTGAAAAACTTACGTTTATCAACAAGTCGTGTCATCAATATGTCAAAAAATTCCATTCTTCACATTTTTGAAAATAAAATAAATAAATAAAAAACAAGAGTTGATTTTTTTGACTCAATGAAGACACAACTTGCTGATAAACATCAGTTTTTCAACTGTATTTTTTCCATTTTATAATATTTTTGAAAATGCATTTAAATCTTAAAAAAAAGTTCAGATGATCACAACTCTTCGAAAAAAATCGTAGAGACCTCTGCGATCTTGCGTTGCTTTTGTCTCAGTAAACTCTTTCGAACGAGCCCTCACTTAACCCCATGTACCATTTAAGATTTCTTTGCTCCCCCCTCTTCCCGCCTCCCGAGGATATACAGGTTGGTGTTTTTGTGGTTAAATAATAGATTTAGTATTGTATCTCTATAAATTTCTATTCAATATTTTAAACCATTCAAAAGTTATTTAGGTGGCCCCGAACAATTGGAAGGCACTGTATATTGTTTCTTAACTAAAAAATATAAAATATCGGTATGGAGAACCATACATGACTTCCATGTTCAATAATACCTTTTACAATAATTTTTAATATAAAACTTATATTATAAATATTGGTTTTCTAATATTCTAATGTCAGATGTATAATTTTTGTAGAATAATAAATTATCTGACATTTGAATTTAACTGCGCTTGTTTCCATGACAACATGAATTTATTAATATTTAAAATTAAAATTTTTAGGGTGTTTTTCACCTCTTCAGTATCTATTTCGGCACGTTTATGAAATAAGTGCCCCTTAGATTGGTTTGAACTACAAGTGTACCAAGTCTTATCAAAATTGGTGAGATAATACTCACTTTTTAGACGATAATAGGTACAAAATTTCTAATATTTCGGAAACCCCTAATCCGATTAGCACCAAAATCAATAGGTCTGGAGTACTCACTGAGGTAAACATTTTCCCAAAAAATAATTCAAATCGGTGCATATCTACAGTAGTTATCGTACACGAAAGAAAATTCTACATCCAGACACACAGACGCACAGACACACAGACACACGCACAGCCGCTATGCGGAAATTAATTTTTCTTTACGTTTTGAAGTTAGTACAATCAGAATCTGCTTTTATCTCGGACACGATTTTTTGACGGTATTACAATACTTCCATTTCTTCGAACATGGAAGTAAAAATTACATATGAGTACATAAATTGCCTACTCCAGTAGCGTAGATAGGAGGGGGGGGGGATTAAGGGGATCAATCCCCCCCCCATGAGTCCAAGTTTTGTACTTTGTACCAGACAGTGCCGGATTTACCAATAAGCAAAGTAAGCAACTGCTTAGGGCATCTAAAAATAAGGTATTCAGAATTAATTATTGCTAAAAGTGACTTGAGATAATTAGTACTTTATTTTAACGAAAATTTAATACTGTCATATCCCCCCCCCCCATCGCAAAAAGCTATCTACGCCACTGGCCTGCTCCACTGAAAAATATTTTTACAGGCACACATAACTGCAAGCATATAATTGAGTTTGTGATAGACAAAAAGAAAAAAAAGAATTGTTACCAAACTTCAGTATAGTACCCTACCCTCAATCCTATGTATATGGCCACACTATTCATAGCCAATCATAGCTAATGCATACTAGCTATGATTGTCCTATATGCACATTTACCTTCCATCATATGTCCCAGTGAATCAATGGTAAACATTACACTATACACACAATACGAGTACCTAATTAAATAACACGAAGGAGCTGTCAGAAAAAAGGAAAATCTTTTTGACAAGAAACTAAAAAAGAAAAAGATATTAGATATCTAGTGGAAAAATAATAAAAAAGTACTTTCTGCTTGTGGTGTACAACATTGAAAAATGTTTATATAAGATTCTGCAAATAGCAGGTGAATTATTTATATTTTGTTTAAGATATTTCCTTTGATTATCATGGTCCAATAATAGAAGGTCTACTCGACAGCTCATTTGTTTTATACTGTGACGTCATCACCTCTAAATTTTTCTTATAATGAATTTGTGATAAACGGAATATAAATAAATAAACTACTAATACTGTTTTAATAATAGTTTCTTTTTAATTTTTTTCTTTGAATTCATTATCGATCAATTATTTGAAGCACAATACATAAATTTCTTGTCGATGTAATACGTCATCAACACGATTTATATAAAATGGCGGCTGTCAAAATATCCATAGCAGACTTTGTTTTATTGGATCATGTTTGATTGTAACCTTTAATAGCAAAACTTTTTGTGAAATAGCCCTCAAAAATGAGTAACAAAATGCAGAATTTTAAATACCTTCATAAAAATAAGTTTGTAGTTTTATTTAATGATTGAATACAGGCTGATTCAGAACTGACGTGCCAAACTTTAACTTATTAATAATCGTATTAAAAGAAGGATATAAGCTTATCTGTGTAATTTTCGCCTATGCTCGAAATTCGACCAATATTACCTGCCTTAAGGTAGTAGACCGGTGTGATGGGTCAAAAAAATCGATTTTTTTTACATTTTTCGGAAGAACCACATTTTAAAAATATGCTCTTAAATTTTCAGACCAAAATTTAGAATATTTCCAAAGTTACAGGCATTTATCGTTCGACGAGTGCACATTGCTATAAGATGGGAAACAAACGTTTTAGCGTTTTTCTCGAATCCATGTTTTTGAAATTTCGGGGAAGCACTGACTCAAAACTATTCAACCGATTTGGCTCAAAATTTAACTAGTTATTCTACATACACATATCTAAATACCTAACCTTTAAAACATTGAATTTTTTAATAATAAATTAATTTTTTTAAACATTTTATCAACAAAAAAAATTACATTTTGAGAACTTTTTTTTCATAAGTCCGCTATTTTTTTTTTATTATGTATATTATTGGTTAGTTCATTAAAATAAGGTCTACACAATAATAATATTTTTGATTTTTTCATTTCAAATGACTACAGAAGGCTGTGTGCTTCCCCGAAACAGCTCATCATTCTTTAGAGGACTCCACTTTGACATTACATATTGTAAATAAATAAATGGAAAATTAAATAAAAAATTTTTTTTTTGTATCATTTAAAGTACCTACTAAAATAAATATGTAAAAGTTACAAAACGATCGTATATTATTTACTTGTTAAAATAAGGTCACGAAAAAAAGTCGAAATTTCGGCCGTCACACCGGTCTACTACCTTAATACATAGCATAGAATACCCTTCGAATGATATAAGTTTTATTCCCCTCCTTTTATAGTAAATAAAGAAAAGGTATGGCAATTTTTGATATTCACCTATTAATATATTTATTCAAAGGTCTTTTTACTTGTGTTACAAATGAGCATATTATTATTTTTTATCTTACTTAAATGTCCAAATGAGGAAAATATGAAAGAACTAAATAAAAATCGACGGGCCAACTGACCCCATACAGATCACTGATCTAAATATTTATTGGTTGATTAAGGAAATAGATAACACTTTTTAATATTAAACCGATTATTATCTTTCTGTATCACAACACGTTATACGTATAAATAATATAATTATGTTAAGTAACATAAGGAATAACCAGTAACGATAATTGTAAACCAAGTCGGAAAAAAGTTTGTCATCAGCATGTCGCGCTGTACACACTGCTTGTCTCAGATTTCGTATTCTTTCCATTTCTGTTTAAGGGGTATGAACATGTAAACGTCATAATTTTAGGTGTTTTTTGTTTATTTTATAAAAAGAAATCGGTTTGATGGATACATATCAAACTTTGTACACATCTTTAGTACATTAATAAGTACTTATTTTTTTAATTGTATATTTTTGCATAATGGCATCTCTTAAATCTGACCTCAGTAGCGTTAACAGCAATTCGTTCAAATGGATCATCTGAGGACAAACAACGAAAAAGATTCTTAAAATATTATTATAGAACAAGAATATAAATTTATTGTTTGAAATTTGAAGCATCCGTATTAAGTTAAATTCTGCATGCTTTCTTTTCCATCGATATTTCTAGAAAACGGTTTATCCTATGACAAACAAGCAAAGTATATTTTTGTGTATTTTTTATCATATAACCACAAATCAGTGTTCAACTTTATCAAAAAATTAAAGAACAAAAAATACTAGATAAAAATCGATGGGCTCACTGGTCTCATAAATCCCTAGTCTAAGCCTAGCTAGTATGAGAAATCGATAACACTTATTATTACTAAACAGAATACCAAATTTCATTATTTTATCAAAAAGGGTTCTCTAGATATTAAATAAAAACTCAATTTTAGTAAAATCTTTGGAGGCCTGTAGTTCCCTTACGAAAAATTTCCGGACACATGTTCATTAGAAGTTTTTTGCTTCAAATATTTTTCTTAATCTACTGTTTAAGTTTGGCACGACAGTAATGAATTATCCTGTATAGCATGACAGCATTTGGCGTTCTTTTCGAATACTTAACGTTCGATTTTTTACTTGAAACTTGAGATACATATTCTTTGGGGTGTAAACTAATAATTTATAAACAAAAATTGATTTTTTTGAAAATTTTACACTGTTTATACCCCTTAATAAACTATCTAAGTGAGTTTCTTATACTTACTTTAATTATTATCAATATAAAAAGGGCAACAACGACAGGGATATCGACAAGCTGATATATATCATCCTATATTTTCATTTTTCAGTAAAGAACATGTTTCATTACATAAATTGACTGTAGGTCAAATAGAGCGTATGTATATTTATAATTTCAATAAAATGTTTATTTATTCAAAAGTTGTTTACTGTATGTATATGAAAAATACTGATATTTAAGATATAATGTTGATGCATAAAAGCATTTTAAAATTTCGTAATATAAATATTTCTGAGTAGACATGAAGGATTGACGAAATGTGGAATTAAAGATTATTATTATTGCAAAATTGTATTAAATATGTGCAAGGTACATAAATCATAAGATTTTTAGTGCTGAAATAATAATAAACATTCGTTTTTTTCTTCAAATCGTATAAAAACACAGATCTCACCAAAGAAAGAAACTGATGTTTAATTTCCTCTTAATAAATTCAATGAACTTTGTTGAAGATTTATGTTGTTGGATTTTCTAGATTATTGTTGAAATCTTAATGTTGCTTAAAAGATTTGTATGTTACAAATTTAAATTAACAGTTGCGTGTTCCTTTATGCTGTGTTTTTCTTTGTAATATATTTAATTTAAATTATTAGGACTATTAGGAACATTAACATATATATATATATATATATATATATATATATATATATATATATATATATATATTTTTTCATTAATAAATATGACCATTTTATTATAATTTTATACTATATTTATTGGGGTTTTATATGGTCAATAAAATGTTTGTGAAATTTTCAATGTTTATTACATAAAATTTTGCGCATTACAGTTTTTTCAGATTTTACATCCTTCATCAGTGTTCAATTATAGGTACATATTTAATTACAGCTACAAGAGTAAGATTTATATCAATAATATAACAGAATAATTATTTACATCTTATAAAATTAGTACTTACAGTTCTAGATAGCAATAGTATGCCATTTACAATAAGTAGAAAAGTAAGAAAATCAATTCAATCCTCCTGTTTTTAGAATATAACATTTTCAATTTGACAGTAATCATATTTCATTTGTAACTTTATATTAATATTTCGTTTATAAATCCATAAATTAAAATTTTTATAAAAATATTTTAAAACTTAAACAAATTAAATGTATATGTTTAACTATGTACAATATATGAATGACTATTATTAACAACTTCTAACAAAACCAGAAACACTATCAATACAAAATTAAAGCAGTGTACAAACCTTCTAACATTTATTATAAGATAATTCTACAATATTACTAACTTACATATTTTTATTTTATCTATGGTATTATATTATTTATTTTTTATTTATGTTATCTATCATTTTTTTAAATTTTATTTTATTAGATTAAGGTAAGTTTCTTTTAAATGGTTAATGTTTTCCCTAGAGTTGAGACAATTATCTTCTTTTAAAATATGTAGTGATTCACTGATTAATCTTTTTTTCAGTATAGGTTGAACGTCCAAGATATTAACATTATCATACTCAACAGTATGTCCTGTTTGTTGGATATGTATCTTGAGGGCCGTTACCTCATTTTTAGCAAATTTATGACTGTTTAAACGCTTTTGAAGATATTGCTTTGATTGTCCCAGGTATACTTTCCCACAGGAACAAGGGAGTTTATAAATAATGTTAGAAGATTTCAGTTTATCAATACTTCCCTTTAATTTAGAATAAAAAATTTTAGAGGTATAAACATTTTTGTCTATTAATTTTAAGTTATATTTTGAAGTTATTGTTTTGATTTTTTTTTTCCAGATAGTCCAGGCACATAAGGAAACGAAAAATATTTTGGTTCATTATTTTCATTAACAAGGTGTTCATTATTGGAAATAACAGTGGAATTTTTATAACTACAATCATTTATTTTATTTAAAATTATTTTAAGTCTATTATTAATTGTAGTTTTAAGAAATTTTATAGGATAGTTATTTAAAAGGAAAATATTGTAAACTTTATCAATAATTTGCTTTCTATACTTTTCATTTGTAAAAATAATAGCACGATCTAATATCGCTATTATGACATTACGTTTTTGTCCAAGAGAGGAATTAGAATTAAAATTAAGATATCTTGATGACCACGTTTCTTTAGTGTTCCATATAGTTTCTATTGTGTTATTTTTTTTATTAATTATAAGTTTTATATCTAAAAAATTTATTTCCCTATTTTTATTTTCTTTTTCATAGGTAAATTGTAGTTTTGAATGATATGAATTAAATTTTTCACATATATTATTAATTTCATTATTTGGAACAGCAGTAATAATATCATCCACATATCTTTTAAAGAATGGAATGTTATATTTAATTTTGCTTAAAATTTTATTTTGTAAGTCATTCATAACGATATCAGCAAGTACAACCGATAAGGCAGATCCCATGGGTGAACCATAAACTTGTGAAAAAAATTGATTATTAAATTCAAAATAGGATGATTTACAACAGAATTCTAAAATTTCTATGAATTCATCCTTTTTAATTTTGGTATGTTTTTTTATTTCATTCCATTTTTTTGCAATAATTTCTATTGTATCTTTAATAGGGATGTTAGTAAAGAGTGACTTCACATCTAGTGAAATTATACTATAATTTTCTGGAACTTTAAAATTATTAATAAATCTATGAAACTCCCATGAGTCTTTTACAATGTTATCATTTTTTGTTATATTTTTAAGAATATCAGCAATAAATTTAGATAATTTTTGCTGTGGTGAGTTATATGATGCCACAATTGGTCTTAACGGATTATCTTTTTTATGAAGTTTTATTAATCCATATATTTGTGGGGGTGTACTGTTATGTATTTTGAGTTGATTAGATAATTCTAGATCTATATAACCCTTATCATATAACTGTTGCACTAAACTATTATTTTTAATTTGAAAAGTATTAGTAGGGTCTTTGTGAATTTTTAAATAAGTTTCGCTATCATTAAGTAAATCATACATTTTTTTATTATAATCTCTATCAAGTATTAATACTGTTTTGTTGGTTTTGTCAGCTCTAATAACTTTAATTTGTGTGTTATTTTTAAGAAAGTTTTTTGTATTTGAAATGTTATTTTTTAATTTTTTATTGAATTTATTGTTAAGAAGAAAATTATTATTTAAATTTTTCTTATATTTATCTACTTCATAAACAAACTTATTCCTTATATCACTTTTATCATTTTCTTCACTTATATTATCCAAACCATATTCCAAAGAGATGATCATATCATTAATAGGTAAATTATAATAATTAAATGGCAGATTAAAATTTGCACCTAATTTTAAGGTATCAATAACACTTTCAGGTATATTTTCATTAGTAAGGTTAACAACGAAGCTTTTTTCATCATAAATGTGAGGTTTAAATTTTAAACTTTCAGGTAAGTTACAACATTCTTCTATTTTTTTTATCAATTTGTTTTATAGGAAATATATTATTACTCATATTAGATTTATTATTTTTATCTATAATAATTTTTGAGCTATTAATACAATTATCAATTATATTTTTCTCTTTCAAACCTGCACCATAATATAAATCATTTAACTTCATTTCAACCCTATTATAAGCCAGTTGATATTCTCATTGGTATATAGAACTTTCAATAAAAAATATATGATAATATTCATTCAAACTAAGTCTTTTTTTAAGTATTTTATGATTATTCTCAATTTCCTTTCTGTTATAATAAATACAGGAGAAACATTCTGATATTAAAATTTTTAGCAATTGAAATTTAAAATTATTAACTGTATTATAATATTTAGATTTATTTTTATTATTGTTAAGGCAAATAAAATCATTATCACAATCAAACTTACTTTTCATGAATTTTGGAAATACATTGTTATTTTTACATTTAATTAGAAAATATTTTTTTGAATCTAATTTAGCTTTCTTGTACTGTAATTTCCTTACTTGTAGTAATCCTTTGTGTATATCTTCATCATTCTTGTATTTTTGTATAATCTTGTTTAGGTACCACCTTTTGTCCCCAGTGGTTTTTATTTTTTCATTAATAAATATGACCATTTTATTATAATTTTATACTATATTTATTGGGGTTTTATATGGTCAATAAAATGTTTGTGAAATTTTCAATGTTTATTACATAAAATTTTGCGCATTACAGTTTTTTCAGGTACATATTTATAGGTACATATTTAATTACAGCTACAAGAGTAAGATTTATATCAATAATATAACAGAATAATTATTTACATCTTATAAAATTAGTACTTACAGTTCTAGATAGCAATAGTATGCCATTTACAATAAGTAGAAAAGTAAGAAAATCAATTCAATCCTCCTGTTTTTAGAATATAACATTTTCAATTTGACAGTAATCATATTTCATTTGTAACTTTATATTAATATTTCGTTTATAAATCCATAAATTAAAATTTTTATAAAAATATTTTAAAACTTAAACAAATTAAATGTATATGTTTAACTATGTACAATATATGAATGACTATTATTAACAACTTCTAACAAAACCAGAAACACTATCAATACAAAATTAAAGCAGTGTACAAACCTTCTAACATTTATTATAAGATAATTCTACAATATTACTAACTTACATATTTTTATTTTATCTATGGTATTATATTATTTATTTTTTATTTATGTTATCTATCATTTTTTTAAATTTTATTTTATTAGATTAAGGTAAGTTTCTTTTAAATGGTTAATGTTTTCCCTAGAGTTGAGACAATTATCTTCTTTTAAAATATGTAGTGATTCACTGATTAATCTTTTTTTCAGTATAGGTTGAACGTCCAAGATATTAACATTATCATACTCAACAGTATGTCCTGTTTGTTGGATATGTATCTTGAGGGCCGTTACCTCATTTTTAGCAAATTTATGACTGTTTAAACGCTTTTGAAGATATTGCTTTGATTGTCCCAGGTATACTTTCCCACAGGAACAAGGGAGTTTATAAATAATGTTAGAAGATTTCAGTTTATCAATACTTCCCTTTAATTTAGAATAAAAAATTTTAGAGGTATAAACATTTTTGTCTATTAATTTTAAGTTATATTTTGAAGTTATTGTTTTGATTTTTTCAGATAGTCCAGGCACATAAGGAAACGAAAAATATTTTGGTTCATTATTTTCATTAACAAGGTGTTCATTATTGGAAATAACAGTGGAATTTTTATAACTACAATCATTTATTTTATTTAAAATTATTTTAAGTCTATTATTAATTGTAGTTTTAAGAAATTTTATAGGATAGTTATTTAAAAGGAAAATATTGTAAACTTTATCAATAATTTGCTTTCTATACTTTTCATTTGTAAAAATAATAGCACGATCTAATATCGCTATTATGACATTACGTTTTTGTCCAAGAGAGGAATTAGAATTAAAATTAAGATATCTTGATGACCACGTTTCTTTAGTGTTCCATATAGTTTCTATTGTGTTATTTTTTTTATTAATTATAAGTTTTATATCTAAAAAATTTATTTCCCTATTTTTATTTTCTTTTTCATAGGTAAATTGTAGTTTTGAATGATATGAATTAATATCATTATTAATGATATGAAATAATATCATTATTATCGGTTGTACTTGCTGATATCGTTATGAATGACTTACAAAATAAAATTTTAAGCAAAATTAAATATAACATTCCATTCTTTAAAAGATATGTGGATGATATTATTACTGCTGTTCCAAATAATGAAATTAATAATATATGTGAAAAATTTAATTCATATCATTCAAAACTACAATTTACCTATGAAAAAGAAAATAAAAATAGGGAAATAAATTTTTTAGATATAAAACTTATAATTAATAAAAAAAAATAACACAATAGAAACTATATGGAACACTAAAGAAACGTGGTCATCAAGATATCTTAATTTTAATTCTAATTCCTCTCTTGGACAAAAACGTAATGTCATAATAGCGATATTAGATCGTGCTATTATTTTTACAAATGAAAAGTATAGAAAGCAAATTATTGATAAAGTTTACAATATTTTCCTTTTAAATAACTATCCTATAAAATTTCTTAAAACTACAATTAATAATAGACTTAAAATAATTTTAAATAAAATAAATGATTGTAGTTATAAAAATTCCACTGTTATTTCCAATAATGAACACCTTGTTAATGAAAATAATGAACCAAAATATTTTTCGTTTCCTTATGTGCCTGGACTATCTGAAAAAAAAAAAAATCAAAACAATAACTTCAAAATATAACTTAAAATTAATAGACAAAAATGTTTATACCTCTAAAATTTTTTATTCTAAATTAAAGGGAAGTATTGATAAACTGAAATCTTCTAACATTATTTATAAACTCCCTTGTTCCTGTGGGAAAGTATACCTGGGACAATCAAAGCAATATCTTCAAAAGCGTTTAAACAGTCATAAATTTGCTAAAAATGAGGTAACGGCCCTCAAGATACATATCCAACAAACAGGACATACTGTTGAGTATGATAATGTTAATATCTTGGACGTTCAACCTATACTGAAAAAAAGATTAATCAGTGAATCACTACATATTTTAAAAGAAGATAATTGTCTCAACTCTAGGGAAAACATTAACCATTTAAAAGAAACTTACCTTAATCTAATAAAATAAAATTTAAAAAAATGATAGATAACATAAATAAAAAATAAATAATATAATACCATAGATAAAATAAAAATATGTAAGTTAGTAATATTGTAGAATTATCTTATAATAAATGTTAGAAGGTTTGTACACTGCTTTAATTTTGTATTGATAGTGTTTCTGGTTTTGTTAGAAGTTGTTAATAATAGTCATTCATATATTGTACATAGTTAAACATATACATTTAATTTGTTTAAGTTTTAAAATATTTTTATAAAAATTTTAATTTATGGATTTATAAACGAAATATTAATATAAAGTTACAAATGAAATATGATTACTGTCAAATTGAAAATGTTATATTCTAAAAACAGGAGGATTGAATTGATTTTCTTACTTTTCTACTTATTGTAAATGGCATACTATTGCTATCTAGAACTGTAAGTACTAATTTTATAAGATGTAAATAATTATTCTGTTATATTATTGATATAAATCTTACTCTTGTAGCTGTAATTAAATATGTACCTATAATTGAACACTGATGAAGGATGTAAAATCTGAAAAAACTGTAATGCGCAAAATTTTATGTAATAAACATTGAAAATTTCACAAACATTTTATTGACCATATAAAACCCCAATAAATATAGTATAAAAATATATATATATATATATATATATATATATATATATATATATATATATATATATATATATATATATATATATATATATATATATATATATATATATATATTAAATGTTATATGTATATTTAAAGCAGTTTCTTCAAAATCATCAAATTTATCCTATATTTTTTTAGTAAAAAATAATAAAAAAAAAAAGTTATTTCTTTAAATTGAATTGTAATTTAAATATCTAAAGTTAATACTTATAAATAAAAATAAATAGATAAAAACTGATTAAAAAAAAAATTCACCTGAAATTAAATGTTTTGAAAAATCTTGTGAGATAAAAGTTATTTCTTTTTTTCTGTAAAATACGAATATCTAAAATAAAATGGCCAACTGTGTGTTGGGCATGCACGTGGTAGGGTTCCGTAGTCATTCTCACTACAATTTATAAAAAATAGGTATTTCAAAATTTTGCATTAACTATTTTTGCTACAATTAACTAATACTAAATAAAAGCTACATTCTAGACATTTTTCAGATTTTCCGAATCAATAGTTAAGTAATTAGTGAGGGGGGGGGGGCACTCTATCAAAAATGGTCATTTGACATTCTTTCTTACAATTTATAAATTAATATTAAAAATCTAATGACACCCCGTTCAATGGAGTAGATACAAAAATTAGGGTGAGTTCACTTTTCAGTCTGTGGTAAGGTGGTCCAAAAAATGTTCATTGAAAGTACAAATTAAAAACTATATTGTGGAATTTTTAAAGATTTTTTGAATCGATTATTTAGAAATAAGAGGGGGGGGCGTTCTGATAGTGATTTTGAAGAGCAAATACATCGTGACTGAAGGGTTAAAATCAGAAGGTCCTGTTACACTTTTGTTGTATTTTAGTCCACTCAATGGGCTAAATGAAAAAAAAATTAAATACAGTTTTCATTCGATGGAAGGCGGAATAACAAAATTATTTTTCAAAAACTTATCACATCTGTTTTGACTACGTGTCTGCCTGTGTTTTTTCGGTCATCTACAGATCAAAATCTATCATCCATAAAAAAATCAGCAATGCTCAGATAGGACAATTTTCATTATAAAAAAATGCATGTTTAAGGGCATCTGCCGACCCCTTATCCCCATCCGACGCGTCTACCTTTGTTTTCCGGTCATCTACAGATTAAAAACTGCTGTCACTAAAAAATTCAGCAATGCTCAAAAGGGGCAATTTTCAAAAAAAATATTGCATGTTTGAGTCCATCTGCCTACCCTTTATCCCCACCCTACGTGTCTGCCCATTGCACTTTCACTATCTAACTTTTCATAAACTAATTCCCTGAAGTCATTTACTTGTGCTCACATGGGGCAAACATACACTTTTTATTTACATGTTCACTAAGGAATTAAACCTCTTTATCCCCGGGTGTCGACGTTGGGACTTTTTTCCCATAATATACAATACATGAATTAATGTTTTCCGTAACTCTGCCTAGTGCTCAGATGGGGCAGAAAAATATGTTATCAGCTATTGAACTATTGTAACCATGAAACTTTTGTATCAAACATTTTCACTAAAAAATCTAGTTTTTGAGATATTTGCTTGTCTCAATTTAATTAAATAAACTACCCGGTATACTGTAACTTACTGTAAGACCATTTTTCCACACACGGCACCGGCATCGTAAAATGCTGCCGGCGTTGAACACACGGATGCCGAGACAAACATATGTATACTCACAGTTAACAAATATACCCAATACTGCATTTTTTTATTTTTACGATTTTAATATAGGTACTTCCTTCTGAAGTATAATAATCCAAAAAGGTATTGCTTGTTGTGCACTTCAGTGCAGACTTGTTTCTATCACCACAGCTAGAATTCAACAACACCAGCACTGATTGTGAGAATTTCGGCGTGTGAAAAAACTGCCTAACGTTACAAACAAATCATTTTAATAAAATATCGTAATATATACATTTTATACGATTATTTATGACTATAGGTTATGTGCACGAAGTCTACTAACGCAGTTAGCGGGCAATAGAGAAGGATTGAACGGATTGAACTCTCTTTTTATTATTTTTTAATACCGCCAAATTTTATAATAATCAAATATCGTTTAATTTAGCTGTGTGCATATAATATAAAAAGTATTGCATATAAGGTACCTACGTGAAAAATTTTTTTTGGGTATTTTTTTCTCTTTAATTATGACGTATAATAATAATATAATTCATTCATTGACATTGACAGCATAACCTCAAACTATAACGCCGATGATATTACAATGGTGCTCCCCACGAGCATTCGTATCGACATTATTTTTAACTCCATCACCTTCTGTAGTTAACCATGTTGACCTTTCTTTTTTTTCAGTTAAAAACAAGCCTATTAAAAATGACAGTTAGTTCACCAAAAGTGTTATTTTTGGCCACGTTGTGCACTGCGATCGCTTTCGATTCCCCCACTACCTACTTCGCACCCAGCGAATACACGAGATGAGACAAGAGTCAGGTAAGTGTTGTCTCGTTTCGGTTACAAATATTACAATTGACGTTGTCTCGTCTCGTGAAAATTAAAGCCTCGGATTTACATATCTCGTTAAGCCAGTCTCGTATTGGTCTTGTCTTTTTCGTCGCTCTGGGCAAAAATAAGATTTCTGCTGCTCTTTATATTTAATTACTTCACTTGTTAGTCTGTTTACATTATCCAATAAAACAAGGTTTGCTCTAGATATTTTGATAGCCATCTTTTTTTATTTCTTGTCGATAACGCATTACATCGATAAGAAATTTGTTTGTTGTGCTTCAAAATATTTGATCGGTATTTAAATTAATTATAATAGATTATAATAAATTATTTGAGATTTGAGCTTCTTAATTATGCGTATGTCGGTGCATAGAGTATCCACACATAATATGGTGGCATCGCCACGTTACGCGCACTATCAGTAATCTGCTTTACTTTCGTCATCGTGAATAAAACAAGCACAAATCCACAATATTGTCTTTTAATCAATATGAATCATTACAGTCCCTGGCCATATTATTAGACCAAAGCTGAAAAATCACATTTTCGCCATTTTAACTACAATACAACTTAATTTTTGACAGTTTTCGTTAAATTATGAAATAGCATATACAGGGTTACACATTAGGAGTGGGTATCGACTTTATTTTCGAAACTATAAAAGTTAGAACAATATTTCAAATAGTAACTACCCTTCAATTAGCATTTGGAAGAATAATAAAAAATAATGCCACCCCCATCCACACTCGCATCGCCCACAGGCCTCCCAACTTTGAAATTTCAAATGGAACCCCCCATATTTTATTTCAGAATTTGAAAGATCAATTTTATTAATGAACATTTTATTTCAAACAATTTTTTCTATGATGGACCATTTAAGAAATATTGGGCAAAATGTGTATTTTTTAGGGTATAGTATTTTTGTCACATTAGGAGTGGATATCAACTTTAATTTCGGAACTTTAAGAGTCAGAGTAATATTTCGAATTATTACTACCCCCACCCATATTCGCATCGTCCACACAAATAAAAATACTGTTATAATGTCGATGTCCACCCTAATGTGACAAAAATACTATACCCTAAAAAAATAGAAATATTGCCTAATATTTCTTAAATGGTCCATGATATAAAAAATTGCTTTTAGTAAAATGTTCATTAATAAAATTAATCTTTCATAATCTGAAATAAAATATGGGGGGTTCCATTTGAAATTTCAAAGTTGAGAGGCGTGTGGGCGATGCGAGTATGGATGGGGGTTGCATGATTTTAAATTACTCTTCCAAATGCTAATTGAAGGGTAGTTACGATTTGAAATATTGTTCTAACATTTATAGTTTCGAAAATAAAGTCGATATCCACTCCTAATGTGACCAAAATACTATACAATAAAAAAATATAAATATTACCCAATATTTCCGAAATGGTCCATCATAGAAAAAATTGTTTGAAATAAAATGTTCATTAATAAAATTGATCTTTCAAATTCTGAAATAAAATATGGGGGGTTCCATTTGAAATTTCAAAGTTGGGTGGCCTGTGGGCGATGCGAGTGTGGATGGGGGTGGCATGATTTTTAATTATTCTTCCAAATGCTAATTGAAGGGTAGTTACGATTTGAAATATTGTTCTAACTCTTATAGTTTCGAAAATAAAGTCGATATCCACTCCTAATGTGTAACCCTGTATAATATAATGAGTTTTATTATTATTGTTATCACAAATCTCAAAAATTGTATAAAATTTTTATCAAAAAATGTTAAAGAATCAACAAAGAACTTACTTTACACGTTTTTGAAGCACTATCACTTGTTTAATTAATATGAACTATGTATTGTACACAATTGAAACGATACACTCTGTTTGACGGTTATTTTATTATTTGACGTTTTCGTGTAAACACTGCTGCTATCTAAGTTTGAAAGTGGTAAGTCTTTCAAAAATTAGATTAAATGTTACCATAAGTATGAAACTACGAGTTCTGTTAAGGAATGGTAACAGTGTTACAATAAAACAACAAAAATAATTTGAAACACTTATTTCTTAGCTTTGGTCTAATAATATGGCCAGGGACTGTAAGTAACAATTACAAAATCACATACCTACTGTCTTTTAGTTAACTTTACAATACTTTAAAATATCGAAAACGGCATTAATAGAATGTTTCTATAACAATTATAAATACACAACACATTATGCAATTGTCAAACTGGGGATCGCAGTTCAGGCGTGATTTAACACATTTAAAACACGATATGGTGTCGATTGCTGGACGAAACTCTAACTGACTCGTGGCTGCCTCCAACGGTCACCAACTGTATTTTTCCTCTTCCAAATCGACCCCCACTTAACGTGTTTCCTGATCTGCTGAAAGCGTATTGGTGCAATTTCTGATTGGTCTGCGTCACTTCACGTATTTAGCGCCAATTTGAACTAAATAACTTCCCCGCGCCGACATATACGTGCATTAGTCCGGTAATAATGTTATATAGTATATCTTGTATCGTTCTAAATCCCGAATTACGCAATAACTAAATATATGAAAAAATCATATGCACATATTTTTACTTATTCATAAAACTTTCGAAGATATTTGAAAAAGAAAAAAGTTTTAGATAAGATAGATATTAAGTTAAAATGATAATATTTTCTTTACTTTAAAACGACCACAAAGCTTCTTGTAGGTATATATTCGATATTGCAAGAAAGCAAAATTAGTTAAGGAATTTGTTGACTTTTGATTTGTATCCAAGAGTTTAAAAATAGTAGGATCATTTTGAGTTGTTATTATTATTTAGAATAATTTACTTAATTTTAATTTTATACTTGACAGAGAAACAAAAACATGAAAGAAAGAATGTTGTACATTAATGTAAATATTTACATTACTTCCGAGTTGTTCTTTTCTTCTTTTAAAATATTTGCGTCAAGTAAACTTAACAAAGTTTTCATTATGAAGACAATTTTAGGTATATGTAATATACATATAAAACTTTTGTATTTATTATGGAGCTCAAGAACAAAAGGGTACTTCTATTTCTGACCAAAAATAATTTATTTATTTTGGTTTCAGGTAAAAATATTTTTTATTCAATTTATAACAAAATAAAAGTGAATCTATAAAAAAAAATCTAAATGGCAAAGGACCCCGCACATTCCTTATGGGAACTGGCTTTCCGTGAAAATCGCTAAATTTTTGGTTGTTGTAGTTTATGTGATGCTGATCAAAAGCTCTCACAGGCACAACCTCGAAAAATGAGCCGTTTCGGCAATAAAATTTTTTCAATATAAAAAAATGAAAATTTTTTATTTGAGTTTTTATTGTTTTAATGCTTTTTTGGCTATTCTAGTTTTTCACTAATGCTATTTCAGAAGTAAGTTGTTATTAATGATATTACAATGATGAAAAATGTAATTATTAATTTTTTGACTATGGTGTGTAAACAACAAAATTGATATACCCCCTGAATAATTAAGATTTATATTTTGTTTCATTTAAGTTTGCAGTGGTTGCCGAATGATTAGACCGTACGATTAACGATTCATACCATTAAATCACATAACAACCACTGCAAACTTAAATGAAATAATATAGCAAAGATTTTGATGAGAAAAAAATAAATGCTGTTCAAATCATCAATTATTTTAATTAAATAATAAAAATAAATTCCACTAAGGTATTTATGTAAACTAGTAATGATATATTATAAATGTAAGTTATTTGTAACTTTAAAAATGTTAAAAGTTTTAAGACTTAAATAAAACTTTAATTTCAATTTTTCATCTTCAAAAATTTTTATCGCCGAAACGGCTCATTTTTCGAAGTTGTGCATGTGAGAGCTTTTGATCAGCATCACATAAACTACAACATACCAAAAATTTAGCGATTTTCACGGAAAGCCAGTTGCCATAAGGAATGTGCGGGGTCCTTTGATAAAAACATCTACCAAGTAAATGCACAGTGTTTTCTCGTGCTAAATTCATCAACGATAGTTGATTATTGAACAAAAACTAATAAAGTAGTAGTAAAGTTAATCATTTTATTTTCATACAATTTTATTTAAAAATATTAATTCGACATTTTTTGTAATACGCACCTGGTAATTTTTCGTATGTTTTTAATTTTTTTACAATTTCAATATAAATCTATTTTTTGTGCTATGCAAATATAATTTCTTTTTTATTTAAAATTTATTATGTAAATAGCGGTTGCAAAAAAAATTAAATCAAATTGAAATAAGTTTTTGTTTAGGGAATATTTTAGAATGTGTCATTCTTGAGATATTTAAAAATATATATTTTAGCATGTCACCCCTCACTCTTAAACACGATTTTAATAATTTTAAAATGGGACCGTCCTCAAGCCAGACTCAACCAAGCAAGTTTCATTAATATCGGTTCAGTGGTTCATGAGTTATGCGTGTGACAAGGACAAACAGACAGACAGACGTGGGAAAAAGTTTTTGTTTTCACCTGAAACTGAAAAATTAATTTAAAATTTTGAAATCGGAGAACAATTTTTTTATCTTATTTTTAAACGATCACAAAGCTTATATTTTTGATACGGCGTGGAAGCAAAAACTACAAATAAACAAACTTTTTTTATTCAGATCCTTATAGTTTCTTTCATTTGAATAAATTTTCTTAAAGAAAATAAATTAATTAAAATTTCGTAGTGGGAGCAAATAACCCTTGGGAAAATTATCAAGTTCCGGCTCTGGTTTATGTCTTCAAAGCCAAAGCTCATTATAGTTAATATATTCATACACTAGACATTAATCTACAGGATCCAACCTTTTTCCTTTGAAGGACTATAAAAATTGGTAGTTTATATCTGTGAACCGTCGAAATTAGTGGGCGGATCAAATATAATACTGGGGGGGGGGGGAAGTAATGGCTTTTTTAATGGCTAACCATGAGCAGGACCATCGGGGCAGCCAGGGCAGTTGCCCACAAATTATCAACGAGCCAATTTTCTTTTAAATGTATTTTTTAGCCGTTTTTAATGAAATTTTGATTTGGAAACTTATATATTTATAATCACAAGGAATATCATCCCAAAATTTTATTAAAATCGCTTGCAATAGACAAAAAAACGGTCAAACTAAGAAAAAATTCCGACCAAGCTGGATTTTGGTGGAGACTTTTATTTTGATGTCCTAAACATACCCTAAAAAGTCCCCTTAATTTGGATGGCGGGTTTTTATTTTTTAGGGGGTAAAGGGGGGCTGATTCTAGTTTTTTGCAAATATCTCAAAAATTATTAATTTTTCGAGACACATTGTTATGAAGAAAATTGTAGCTTATAAAATTCTACACAAAAATGTACTTATACTTTTTTCGTATAATCAATACTTTTTAAGTAATTTACTTTTTACGTAATTTTTTTTATCAATTATCATTGATTAAATTATTAATATTTTTTAAAATTATGGTTGATCAGTATTCTTTAGAACTTCAGGAACAATTTGAGAGCAATTTTGATTTGAACAAAAATTATTAATTTTTAAATTTTTTCTTCGAAATAAACATTTTTACGTTTTTTTAAACCCTCTAGAAAGAGTAATTTTCTATCAAATTCAATATTTTTGGTCGCAATCGATTCGTCTAAGTGTCCCCAATAAATATCAACCATAAAAACACCCCGTCATCGATTTAAATTTTGAGAAAAATCTTGAAAACGAGGTTTTCACCCTTCAACCCCCTTTTTAAGGGTGTTGCACTACTTTTCGCTAGTTCGGGTTATTTTTTTCGAATTCTACGCCCCAAAATCTATAATAATCAACCATAAAATTGCTTGCCTTAAGTTCGGATTTTGGCCATCTTCACTGCACCCTTGACTGGGTTAACAGTTTACTTAAAAAGTATTGATTATACGAAAAAAGTATAAATACTTTTTTTGTGTAGAATTTTATAAGGTACAATTTTCTTCAGAACAATTTGTCTCGAAAAATTAATAATTTTTGAGATATTTGCAAAAAACTAGAATCAGCCTCCCTTTACCCTCTTAAAAAATAAAAACCCGCCATCCAAATTAAAGGGACTTTTTAGAGTATGTTTAGGACATCAAAATAAAAGTCTCCACCAAAATCCAGCTTGGTCGGAATTTTTTCTTAGTAAAAACCTTTATTTCCTGGGCTTGTAGAAAAAAGTATTATTGTTTTCTTACGTTATGTAAGTAATTAAATTATAAGATTTTAAAACATTTATTTTATAGGGAAATTCACAACGAAAAAATGCATCTTTTTAGTATTGCAATCCGGCCAGTAGAATTGGAGATATTTAAAAAAACGTGCACGAAAAAAAAACGTAAGAATGGTCAATTTTTCAACAAGATCCAAAAAAATTTAGCTAATATGACCACTAGAGATGAGACTGCTATTGCGATAGCTGCTACTGAGAACACTGTTATTTGTACTGAGCAGAGAGCAGACTGCTCTGCTATTTAACATACCTGCTATCACTGCTATCCTGTTCTTGATTGTTTTTTTTTTTTTAATCTAAGAAATAAACAAAAAATTTTTGATTTCAACATTCTTAAGCTTATTTATTTATCAAAAATATTGTTTTGGACAAAAAAGAGACATTACTTTTTTTATTTTCCCATTTTAAAACATTTTCCGTGCACCAAACAAAGATAGACATATCGATAATGCTACTGCTACTGCGATCACTTTATATTATATATTATATTATATATATATTATATATTAATTATTATATATTATATATATTGAATTGAATGCGTAAATTCAAGTGTCGCCGCATGTAAACAATTTTTAGTGGCCGTGATATTCACGTCATACGTCTAGCACTAGAATTTGAGACATACATAGAAATAAACTCGATCTTATTGAAAATTCATGCTTAATAAATTTATCTTGTTAATATAACAATATTTCCTCAATATAATAATTTAAAAAAATCTTATTGAGGATATTTTATTCATTTGAAAATTACATCTTCATGTTTATCTAAAAATCTTTTCATTGGTCAAATTAATAAATAATTTATTACACCAACTAACGAAACTCTCAAATAAACTAAACATAATGGTCGTGTAAATAAATATTCATCAGTGTTAATATTTTTTACACCACTCAACTATAGCCCAGGAAATAACGGTTTTTACTAAAAAAAAATTCCGACCAAGCTGGATTTTGGTGGAGACTTTTATTTTGATATCCTAAACATACCCTAAAAAGTCCCCATATTTTGGATGGCGGGTTTTTATTTTTTAGGGGGTAAAGGGGGGCTGATTCTAGTTTTTTGCAAATATCTCAAAAATTATCAATTTTTCGAGGAAAATTGTTATGAAGAAAATTGTAGCTTATAAAATTTTACATAGTAAAGGTATTTATACTTTTTTCGTATAATCAATACTTTTTAAGTAAACTGTTAACCCAGTCAAGGGTGTATTGAAAAGTGCTAAAAACTGAACGTTTAAGGGCAAGCAATTTTATGGTTGATTATTATAGATTTTGGGCCGTAGAATTCGAAAAAAATAGCCCGGACTGGCAAAAAGTAGTGCAACACCCTTGAAAAAGGGGTTGAAGGGTGAAAACCCCGTTTTCAAGATTTTTTTCAATTTTTCTCAAAATCTAAATCGATGACGGGATGTTTTTATAGTTGATATTTATTGGGGGCACTTAGACGAATCGATTGGGACCACAAATATTGAATTTGACAGAAAAATACTCTTTCTAGAGGGTTTAAAAAAACGTAAAAATGTTTATTTCGAGGAAAAAATTTAAAAATTAATAATTTTTGTTCAAATCAAAATTGATCTCAAATTGTTCTTGAAGTTCTAAAGAATACTGATCAACCATAATTTTAAAAAATATTAATATTTTAACCAATGAAAATCGCTAATGTTTAAGGGTAGGTAACGTAATTTTTTTTTTTATCAATTTTCATTGATTAAAATATTAATATTTTTTAAAATTATGGTTGATCAGTATTCTTTAGAACTTTAGGAACAATTTGAGACCAATTCTGACCACAAATATTGAATTTGGCAAAAAAATACTCTTTCTAGAGGGTTTAAAAAAACGTAAAAATGTTTATTTCGAGGAAAAAATTTAAAAATTAATAATTTTTGTTCAAATCAGAATTGGTCTCAAATTGTTCCTGAAGTTCTAAAGAGTACTGATCAACCAAATTTTTTTTAAATATTAATTAATATTTTAATCAATGAAAATTGATAAAAAAAATTACGTTACTTACCCTTAAACATTAGCGATTTTCATTGGTTAAAATATTAATATTTTTTAAAATTATGGTTGATCAGTATTCTTTAGCACTTCAGGAACAATTTGAGATCAATTTTGATTTGAACAAAAATTATTAATTTTTAAATTTTTTCCTCGAAATAAACATTTTTACGTTTTTTTAAACCCTCTAGAAAGAGTATTTTTCTGTCAAATTCAATATTTGTGGTCCCGATCGATTCATCTAAGTGTCCCCAATAAATATCAACCATAAAAACATCCCGTCATCGATTTAGATTTTGAGAAAAAATGAAAAAAATCTTGAAAACGGGGTTTTCACCCTTCAGCCCCTTTTTTAAGGGTGTTGCACTACTTTTTGTCAGTCCGGGATATTTTTTTCGAATTCTACGCCCCATAATCTATAATAATCAACCATAAAATTGCTTGCCTCTAAAAGTTCAGTTTTTGGCACCTTTCAATTCCCCCTTAACTAAGTTAACCGTTTACTTAAAAAGTATTGATTATACGAGAAAAGTATAAACACCTATTTCATGTAGAATTTTATAAGCTACAATTTTCTTTATAATAATTTTCCTCGAAAAATTGATCATTTTTGAGATATTTGCAAAAAACTGGAATCAGCCCCCCTTTACCCCCTAAAAATAAAAACCCGCCATCCAAATTATGGGGACTTTTTAGGGTATGTTTTGGACGTCAAAATAAAAGTCTCCACCAAAATCCAGCTTGGTCGGAATTTTTTCTTAGTTTGACCGTTTTTTTGAGTCTATTGCCTGGGCTACTAGTGAAGATATGGTAAATTCAGTGATGTTATTTATAAAATATATTTTTGTATTTAAAATATATGTTTTCAATATACAAAATTTTTACCGTGATAAGAAGATTGTTAGTAATAATATACATTTATCGATAAGATAAACGTGGATATTTCCATATTGATAATAAATTATCATATTAACAAAACAACCTCTATCGAAGAAAAATCGATCACGGATTTTTTACATTAATCACATTTTTTAACACAAAGACAATTTTTTTTTTCTATGTAATGCCGTCCTGCTTGTAGACTGCACCTAGCCGGAGCGATAGTATATTAGGGGATTTCTTGATATAATAACGCGTAGGTATAGGTTTCGTATGTTCACGCAACTCTACAGTAGTTTAACTTGTTTACTCGAAGTGAATAAACGCATTTAGTGTACTCCAGTAAATAAATTTAAATTTTCGTAACCCTACCCTTTAAAAAACAGTGTACATATTTTCAAAAAAAAAAAAAGATTTATTTTAAACCTATTTTTATATAAAGGACTTTCGGCATTCACGAACACCCCCTCCCCCCAATTAGTCCGTTATATCGAGGTTTTACTGTACTCGAATAACCAACAAACCATAATATTAAAATACCGGGTGATTCATTTTAATATCCCCAGGCTAACATTTCGAAAACAAAGTAAGCTAGAGAAAAATGTTTCGGACAAATGTAAAAGAGTATAAAGAAAGTCGTTAATATCTAAACTTTATTTTTGGTGAAGGTCTGGAGGTCAAATGATTTTTTGTTTTAAATTGTATTTTTGTATTGCAGAATATTTTTTTTTACTTAAATTTTCTAAGACATCTAACAAAATGTTTAGAGATTTTTGAACTTTTAATAAGTTTTTAGTCGGAAGTTTTTTTTAGAGAAAAAATATTTATTTAATCTATAAAACATGAAAAATTATTCCAGAATTTTTTTATTTACTTTTTGATGATTTTGAATTGGGGTCGTTCTCAAACCAGACCCAACCAACCAAGTTTCATTAATATACATATGTAAGTCAGTATTTTATGAGGATTCAAGAGATAGACACACACGAGACACAGAGAAAAGTGTTTGTCTTGATCTGAAACGGCGAGGAAGTTTTTTTTTTTTTTGTTAAATGACGACAAATTGAAGAAATAAAATATTATTAAAGACAAAAGATATACTAATTAGTTTCGTTAAAAATAAAAATAAAATCCAGCCAGCATAACACATGTAATAATATTAACTAAATATGTACATAATATGTATATTGTATGTATACTATACAGTATACAGACTGTCAAAAATTTTTGAGGGGAAAAAATCTCGAGTGGAGGTTTTAATTTTGGGGTCAACTTCGTTTTTTTTAAATAGAAACCAATTTCATTTATTACAAATTCGTATTTTACAGAAAAAAAATGAACAACTTTTGTCTGAGATTTTTTTTCAAAATTCACAATTTCAGAGGATTTTTTTAAATAAATTTTTTATTAAAGAAATATGAAATTATTATTTAAAATTATTAACTATACATGTTAAATTGATAACAATTCAATCAAAGAAATGTTTTTATTTTTTTATTTTATGATTTTTTAATTAATTTTTACTAAATAAGATAGGTTAAAAATGAGAATTTTGAAAAAAACTTCTCAGACAAAAGTTGTTTCTTTTTTCTGTTAGATACGAATATGTAAAAAAAAGAAATAGGTTTCCATTTAAAAAAATGAAGTTGACCTCAAAATGACCTTAAAACCCCCAACTAAAATTTTACTTCCATTTTTCCCCTCTCCTAAGCCCGAAACTTTTGTACCAAACATTTTCCCTGAAAAACTTTAGTTTTCTATATATTTGCTTGCTTGTCTCAATTCATATAAACCTCCCGGTACAACAGTAATAATAATTTGGATATTGCTCTGTGTTCTGAATTTCATACGTTCCATTGTTGGAATGGTATGTTTTTTTTTTTTTCTTAATGTTAGTGCTGAAAAAATAATAACTGTAGGATTAACGTATTATGATAAATTTAAATATTTCTGTATTTATGTGACAGATTGTTTTTAAGAAATATATACTATTGGAAAGTATATTTATTTATTATGTTTTCGAATAAACTTATATTATAATCACTATTATTACTTTTAATATCAATTTTTTACAGGAAATGAGAGTCAAGATAAGAAAATTATCATTTTTTGATCATCCTTTTAAAAAACGATAATTTCGTAAATTTTTTTGTATTATATTTAATTGACAAAGTTGACAACCTTACGAACTAATACATTTTAAAAAGTTTAGAGTGTGCATTTTATGACCAAGCCATTTTATTTATTATTATTTGATACTGTATGGTTCATTTCCTTCATATTCAAGAATAAATGTATGTAGTTAGAATTGAAATTAGACTCTAATCGCATTAAAAAACAATTTAAATGTCGAGTGTAAGAACGCAAAGTCATTTAAAACCATTTTAAAAAATGTTTCGAGTAATTTTGAACAAAATAAGCGCGTGTCAAGAACGAAGTTATACAAAATATTTTAATACTCTGGTAAAAATGTTTCATACAAAAGTTTTAGTTTAAAAAATATCTGGAATGATTATATTATTATTAATTTTCCTTGGTATGAATAATGAATTACAATTGTTAAATCTACGACAAAATTAGAACTTTTGTCTGGGATATTTTTTTGTATAGAATTTAATTTTTCAACAAAAAAACAATTTGAAGATTGAAAAAAATTATTCGAACACCATCAACTTGAGAAAAAAAGTACAATGAATAAGAAGTTATTGTTATGATTTAATAAAATTATGTTTTTACTTCTGCTAGTCTTTTTATTCAAGCAAAAAAAAATCAGTTTGATAAGATTTAAATAAACACTTTTTTGTACTGTATACTTTTTTCATTTGATAACTTTTGAAAATATTTAAATACAATGATATATATGTATATCAATTAGTACGTTATCTTATAAAAAGATACGTAAATAAACAACTTTTGTTAAGACATTTTTTAATTTAAAATTTCAATTTTTGATTTTTTCTTAGCAAACTTGTTTTTTTTTCACGTCTTTTTTAATTGATATAGGTATTATTGTATGTATTTAAAAATTTTGAATTATCCCTAATGGAATTTTTACATTTCTGATATATCACATACATGACACTTTACACTGCCCAAACCTCAAGTAATCATACATTTTTGCAAAGTTCATTGTTTCTACTTTCAAAATTTAAAACAATAATAAAATGCCATTAATATTTAATGAAATTAGAGTACTTTTAGTAAAACCCAAAAATTTGAGAAAAGGTCGAAATATTTTCTAAACAGTTGAAAGTATGAAAATGTTTGTTTTACAAAAGTTTCGTACTTTTTTTATAGTCTTTACAATTATGTACTTTTGAATATACCGTTACATTAGATTTTGCTGAGAAACGGGCGTGTACCCCTCAAACTACCCCCTAAAGAGCAGTTCTATTGATATATATAGTAGAAAAAAAATCATAAAAATCTATTTTCAGTATAGCTTACAGGAAAGATCCCGAGGTGTCAGACTCGGATTTTAATTGAACTTGGTAAAAATGTTCTTTGGGTAAAAATTAAGGACACCTATTTTTTTATACGTGCCCGTTTTAATATTTAGGGGGTGAAATCGGCCCTTGAAAATGAGGGTAAAATTTTTAATTTGTAAATAGCTCGTAAACCACTTGGAATAGTGACTTGTGTATAATATAACATTTGTTTGGTATTATAAGAGCTATAAAATAGCATTAATGAGGTACCCCCTAAATATTTTATTTGGGGGGTATAATTGACACCCCTCAATTTTTTTCAAAAATTATTATTTTTTCTTTCATAAATCAATAGAGTGTAGTATTCTGAATACAATGATATCAAATTTCAAAATAACGTGTCTTCAAACTTCGGAGATATCGGCAGTTTTGTAGTTCGCATTTACTTTATACACTGTATAAGTATTGTTACAAGTAGTGTGGATCTATTATAAGGTGTGATATTAATTTGAAAATTCACAAATATCATTAATATGGGTTTATTTTAAATTATAAAGAGTACAAATTTTGTACTTTCTTCGCTACATGGTATGTAACCCTTAAATTGAGAAACAATGAAATGTAGCGATTTCAAGTATTGAAAAATTGGTTTTAAAAGTATAAATATAAATTATATAAATTAGTTATACTTACCCAAATTAAATACAGTAGAAGTTAAATATTAAAGGTAAATTTTATGGTTGAAAATATTTTTGAATTCTTTTAACCATATTAATAAACACTTTGTTTGATTCTATCAACCAATACCAATTATTTAAAAAACTATTAACATTTTCTCATATTTTCTTTGACTTGGGAGTGATGCGAGAGCGAGTATGACGTAAAATGTTAATTTATAAATTAGCTGGTACCTTAAGGATGCAATGAACAATTTAAAATAAAAAACAATGTGAATATTATGAATGCCTTGGCATGAATAGTTTTAAAAACAAAATTTAACTCTTTGTAATTTAAAATAAACCCATATTGATGATATTTGTGAATTTTCAAATTAATATCACAACTTATAATAGATCTACACTACTTTGAAAAATGCTTTGACCAGTGCGCGGCGCGGCATGCAGTATCTTTATACAGTGTATAAAGTATATGGCGAACTACAAAACTGCCGATATCTCCGAAGTTTGAAGACACGTTATTTTGAAATTTGATATCATTGTATTCAGAATACTACACTCTATTGATTTATGAAAGAAAAAATAATAATTTTTGAAAAAAATTGAGGGGTGTCAATTATACTCCCCAAATAAAATATTTAGGGGGTACCACATTTATGCTATTTTATAGCTCTTGTAATACCAAACAAATGTTACATTATACACAAGTCACTATTCCAAGTAGTTTACGAGCTATTTACAAATTAAAAATTTTACCCTCATTTTCAAGGGCCGATTTCACCCCCTAAATATTAAAACGGGCACGTATAAAAAAATATGTGTCCTTAATTTTTACCCAAAGAACATTTTTACCAAGTTTCATTAAAATCCGAGTCTGACACCTCGGGATCTTTCCTTTTAGGTATAAAACATAGTGTTCCAGACCCGTTTAGGATCTGGAACACTGAACCATGAAATTTAAAATAAATACTCTACAATATAAATAATGAAACACGTATTTCAGCATTTCTCAAAATTCAACTTCTGAGGGGTTGCAAGGGAGTGTTAAAATTTTTGAAATATTGATACCCTTATTTATTTTAGGTATAACATTCATAAATGTTATGTCCAAAAGTGTTGAAATATTCCTTGAAATTACCCACATGTTAAGATTCTAAATACATAATTCGTGTACATCAAACTGTTAGAACTTTGAAAGCTTCACTTCACTCTGTAAGACCACAACCCGTCTCTGTTCGTTGTCACCTAATCTAACTATGTACCTACCTGTTCACTCAATGTTGACGCACTATAGCGTACTAAATATTTACTTTAACGTGAACATTTAACTTTGTAGCGGTCATATGTAGTTTAGTGTTACATATTATTAAAATGCCAACATGGACCGTTCGTGGCATGTAATTCATATACAATGGTGCCTCGCATAACGAACATAATTCGTTCCAGGAGCAAGTTCGTTATGTGAAACGCGTTTTCTCATAACAATACATGTTAAAAAATTTAATTCGTTCTGTAGAATAAAATATGGTACTGTAACATAAAAAATATTGTACACACGTTTTCTATTTTTTAGTCAGACTCAGATTTAGGAGAATCTACCGAGGCTTGCAGGGTCAAATCCTCACACACAAAATTACATTTATGAAAACAAACATGTGTGTGAGCGCAAAAAAGAACGACCGACGCGCGTTGATGCAGTTCGTGCAATTTTGAGCATCGACTGCGTGCGACCTTGGAAGTTTAGGCGACTTCGTGATACGTAGGAGCGTTCGGGCGGCAAAATGAAATACGATGCAGTTCGTTGTGTTAAGCGAGGTTCGTTGTGTGAGTCGCGTAATGAACGAACAGAAAGTTCATTACGCGAGGCGTTCGTTGTGCGAAGCATCACTGTACGTAGATATGTACATATTTAATAAGGTGGCCATTAATTTTCTTATTTTCTATTTTTTAAGGTCACTCCCCCTCGAAATTTGTTAAAGGTAAGAAAACAAATAATGTATATATAATTTTAAAGTGATTGGATATTATTAACACGTGCCACCGAGCAATCGAACGTAAAATGCTTTTGATTTTTTGAAGTTATACTTCTTTAGGGACGTTGAGGGTAAAAATTGAGTAATGTAACGGAAATGAAATCAGTAATGTAACGGAAATGAAATTAGTAATGTAACGAAATTTTAACGAAATTTTATGCGGTGAAATATCTACCCCGGGACTGAAAATACAGAATAAATAACACAACTGTAAAGAGTGTTGCCTATATCAAAATTTTTTTGGCGTATTAACATTCATAGACAATAAAGATTTTTACTTAAATAACACAACTGTAAAGAGTATTGCCTATGTTAATTAAATATTATAATTAAATTAAATTTTTAATTATTCGTAGTTATTTTTCAATCATCCCAAAGAAGTATAACTTCTAACGTGTGTACATAAGTACACACTCATTGTTTTTATTTTATTTTTTAAACAGTAGTATCTTTGTGAAAATTTAATGGATAATGATGTTCTAAAACGCATTTTAAAGCTGACGGCTGACACTTTCTAGTTTTTGAATCTTTGATTCGATTTTTTATCGCGTCCCACTAAGTACTCCTTGAGAGATTTCATAAAAGTGAAAGAAGCTTAAAATTTAATAATTCAAAATTGGCGTACCAAACTTATACAGTAGTAGAATTATTTTGAACAAAAAACTTTATTTAAACATGTCTCCGAAAATTTTTGGTAAGAGAATTACAGCCCCTTAAAAAATAATTTTGGGCAAATCTTCGGGAGGCTATAACTCTCTTACGAAAAATTTTCGAACAAGTTTTTTTTTGCTCAAAATAATTCCTTCAACCTACTGTTGAAGTTGGGCACGCCAGTTTCGAATTATCCTGAATTATTAAATTTTAGGCTTCTTTCACTTTTATGAAATCTCTCAAGAAGTAGTGGAAAGCAATAAAAAAATCGTATAAGGTACAAAAACTAGAAAGTGTCAGCTTTAAAATGCGTTTGAGAATATAAAAATCCATTAAATTTTAACAAAGATACAGCTGTTTGAAGAAAAATTTCAGAAATCAAATGCATTTTACGTGTTAATATTCGATCGCTCGGTGGCACGTGTTAATAATATCCAATTTTCTTTAAAATTTTGTATAAATCATTTTTCCTTTCCTATAAGATATTTTGGAGTGACCTTAAAGAAATTCGAATATTTAAAGCCCATTTCATATTAGAACTAATACGCGAAAAAAAAAACAAATCATATTTTCTTGTTTAAATAATTATATAGGTAACACTTTTCCTTAAAAAAACATACATTAAGTGGTTAAAGTTATGATTTCCTTTATTTACTTTACATTAATTAAAAATAAATTAAATTAAAAGAGATTCTACAATAAGAAATTAAGTTTAATAATAAGATTACCAAAAGCCGAAAATGTAAAATAATTCTGCACACATAAAATATTTATTATATACAATTAGCTTGCATAATGTCTTTAAATAATACATTTTAGCAATTTAATTTCGTCTTTATGTTAATATACAGCAAGAATTTCCTATACTTAAAGATATAATTTACTACCCTCTGAATAATTATTAAAAAATTGTAATCGCCATCCATAATTTCAAGCTAAGTTTAACTTTTAATTTTCATCATTAGCTCGAGGCATCAATTTAAATATTCAAAGTATATATTTCTATAAATTTGACGTTGCAAATATTAATTATAATCGTTTACAAAGTAAGTAATCACAAATTTTTTTTTTATTTTGTATTTTAAAATTTGATATTTACGCCCAGTATTATCAACTTTAACTAAATGCTGTTTTAACTAACTGTCATATTATCAACAGATCCAACCATATTAACCATAATACATTTAGTTAAATAGATTTTAAATTATCTGCAGTATTTCTTAACAACGTATATTATGTCTATTTTTCATTGAGAGCTTAAATATTGATTTAACCCTCGGAGCCTCTTGTGGGTCAATTTGACCCATACACCGACTTTGATCGTGAATATCGCTCAGGTATTCTACATTTTTCGCGATTTTTTTTAAGTATGTTGAATACTTCAAAGGTATTTGTAACACTTATAAATTCATTTACCATGAGTCAAAGTATACCTTTGAATTTTGGTAAGTCAAAAGGTTTCGTAGTTGCGGAATTATAGGCGATCTAAAAGTAAGCAGGGTCAAATTGACCCAGAGTGTACTAGTAGGTTGAAAAAATAGGTGTGTACTCCGAAGATTAAATCACGTTTGTAATATACCTTTACTTTACAGGAGCATTTAGCGCTAAAGGAGCTTTAAATTGGTTGATAATACCGGGCATTAGTCCAGTAAAATAAGGATTTAACCTCGTAATGAAAGATAATAAGCTACAAATTTGTATACATCTTTGTTTAGACGTTTTAATGGTTGTCTCAAAGGTCACATATGATCTCGTGTACGCGTGTCAAGATATTCAAGGTCAAAGGTCACGTAAAACGTTTTTTTTTTGTAAATATCTCGTTCCCTTTGCTCTAAATTACATTTTGAGTGATAAGAGAAATTAAAGCATAAAATTATCTACAAATATTTTATACACTTAACTGTTCTTGAGATAGAGTGCAAAGAGATAACGTTAGGTCAACTAAAAATATTATAATTATGAAGAAATCTTAGTTATAAAATATAACTTACTACCAAATTGTAGAGAATTTTATACTCTACAACTTTTCTAATAACTCAAAATGTCATTTAGAGCAAATGAATGAGATATTTACAAAAAAAACCGTTTTTCGTGACCTTGGACCTTGAATATCTTGACACGCGTACACGATATCATATGTGATTTTTGAGACAACTTATAAAACGTCAAAACAAAGATATATACAAGTTTGTAGCTTATTATCTTTCATTACGAGGTTTACCACTTTTTTCTCCTTAAATTACTGGCCTAATTTGATATTACTCATGATAACATGAATAGAGAAATTAATTATTGATTATTATTAATAATTCCATATGGTGAAACCTTATCATCATCAGATATCACGGCAACATTAAAATATTATTTTAACCCTTAATCAACAGGGGCCGAATTTTTGTTTTCAATATTTTTAATAATATTATTTTTCAAGAAAAAGTAGCAGTGAATAAGTTGTATACATATGTACTTAATAAAATGTCCTCTATCCGATCCTAAAATAATAAGTTAAACCTGTGAAAAAATTCCCAAATATTGACACTTATTTGACCCGTCACAGTGGCTTTCCCAAATAAAACTTATTAGGGGGAAATTTCCCAGACACATGTTTATATAAAATGTTTGCTTTGAATATACAGTGATGCCTCGCATAACGTACGTAATTCGTTCCAGGAGCAAGTTTGTTATGCGAAAATTTCGTTATATGCGACCTTGGAAGTGTTACGCAGGAGCATTCGGGCGGCAAAATGAAATACGATGCAGTCCGTTGTGTGAAACGAGGTTCGCTGTGTGAGTCGCGTAATGAACGAACAAAAAGATCGTTGTGCGAGGCATCACTGTATTTCTGAAATCACTGTTCAAGCTTGACACGACACTGATGATTCATACTGTATATCAATATAAATAAAAACTAAATTAAAGGTTGTTTTACGTGAAATTTTTCCGAAGTGAAACCCTGAAAATACTGAAATAATATAACAAAAGATTTAACTATATTTTAAATTTATTATTTTTGATTTAAATCAATACAATATGTTAGGTACATATGTATATATTGTATAGAATACCTACACAAAACATGGCACAATAATATAAAAAGTTCAAATACTCGTATGACGCATGTACCACATTTGTTAATTGTTTGAATATTTAACATACATGGTCACAAATTCTAACTTCATTATTCATTGATAACAATATCGATAGTGTTTTTAATCTAAATTCGCGTTTAATTTTAAACTATCAAAATGTACCGATAAAACAGACTTTTTTAATCCCGTGTATTATAATGTTCGGGATTAAAAAATCGCTGCATTAACCGATGGCGTTTTCACGAATCGACTTTTGTTGAACAACTAAAGTTGTTTGTTGTTTACACGATGCAATGTAGTTGAAGCGATAATTAAAATTGAAAATGGCGTCAAGTGAAATTATGTGTGTAGGAGTGCATTTCGGATGAATTATATAAAAAAATGTAAAAAAAATATTTTATACTATAAAGGCATATTTCGGGAAAACTATTTATTTTTTATACTTTTATATTTTGCAATGTTGACAAAATGTGTTTTATAATTGAATACCAAGTTGAAAGCTAATTGAAATCAACTAGGGTCGTTCAACTAATTTGAATGCAAGTTGTTCAACAAAAGTAGTAAGTGTTTTCATTTTTGTTGAATCAAATGGCATAGTTGAATACCAAATTAAAAACTCGTTTACGTGTTCAACTTTTTGTCGTTCAAATAAGTTGAACATAAGTTGTTCAACCAAAGTTACCCCGTGGAAACGCCGCTTTAGCGACAGTTTCTTGTGTGAAAAAAAATAGAGAATGTGGAATTCTTTCTATTGGTTAAACAAATCATTATTTCAAGGAGTAAATAGTCAGCCTTTTCACACATACACGGTTGCCGTGTACACGGCGCCGTTTACCCGGTTTCGGTTTCCGAGCTAACGCTTTCACACTTGTCCGGCTCACCGTCTTATAGAAGGACGGCGATCTGGAATTAATCAGTATTCTTATAAAAATAAATTAATTAAATTGATTCTTTAGTTTTAAATAACGTACTTCAACTATAGTATATGTATTCTAGTATATTTTATTATATTTTAACATTTCACACATAAAATAAATAAAAATAATTTAATTGTTTCATTTTGAATTCAATTTTAACTTCGATTTCTGGAATATTCTGGAAAACACGTGAAATTGCCGTTACAATAATTTATTTATGTATGATTAATAAATATATTGACTACCTATATTATGAAGATAATTGTAACTGAAAATGCATGCGCATGAGAAAAATAAAATTAAGATTTTTCTTGACGCATTTGTAGGGTCGCTACTGTCGGGGGCCAGGGAGCGCTTTTGAACTATACTTTTAATCGGAAATATACAAATTTGTTGAGTTTACCATAAGTATTTTTATCCTCCATGTCTTCAAAATCCTTCTTCAATTCTATGAATATCTCCAATCACACATTTTTTGTATCATTGCGATCTTTATACACCGGTACTATTTTGTCCCATAATACAGACCAACTAATGATAGGTATTAGTTGATCAACTTCGATCGCAGCAGACATCATATTAATTAACAAAAAAAAAAATAACAAACACGAAAAACTAAAAACCGGATGAGTTAAGACGGCACGTGTGAAAACATTGAATCTTATGTCCCACTATCAAGCCGGTCGCCGTGTAGACGGTTCCGGCAGCCGTGTACTGTAGTGGGAGACCCGGCGACCATCCGGCTGCCGGGTGCCGTGTACACGGCGGCCGGCGCGTGTGAAAGCGCTCATTTAGTTACCACACCAAGGACCGGGTAAACGGCGCCGTTTACCCGGTTTTGATTTCCGAGCTAACGCTTTCACACTTGTCCGGCTCGCCGTCCTATAGAAGGATGGCGATCTGGAATTAATCAGTATTCTTATACAAATAAATAAAAATAATTTGATTCTTTAGTTTTAAATAACGTATTCTAATATAACATTTATATTATACTAATTTAACATTTTACAAATAAAATAAATAAAAATTATTTAATTGTTTCATTTTGAATTCAATTTTAATTTCGACATGTGGAATTTTCTGGAAAATACATTGCAACAATGAGACGTAAAGAAATATAGATTCACCGAAAAATAGTTTGTGACATTAAAACTATAAATAACCCCTTATTTAATAGGAGATAAATTAAAAAATATTAAAAAATAAATAAAAATAATTTAATTGTTACATTTTAAATTCAATTTTAATATCGACACGTGGAATATTCTAAAATTATCGTGAAATGGCCGTTACAACAATTTATTTATTTATGATTAATAAATATATTAACTTCTTATATTAATTAGATAATTATAATTGAAAATACATGCGCACCGACCGAACGCTGAGAAAAATAAAATTATGATTTTTCTTGACGCATTTGTCGGGTCGCTACTGTCGAGGGCCGGAGAGTGCTTTTGTTGAATTTACCATAAGCGTATTTTTCTTTATCCTCCATGTCTTCAATTCTATAAATAACGCATTTTTTGTATCGTTGCGATCTTTATACTCCGGTACTGTTTTGTCCCATAGGTAATACGGGCCTTGACTCAACTAATGTTATTAGTTGGTCAACGTCGATCGCAGCAGACATCATTTTAATTCAAAAAAAAAATAACAAACACGAAAAACTAAAAACCGGATGAGTTAAGACGGCACGTGTGAAAACACTCATTGATTCTTATGTCCCACTATCAAGCCGGTCGCCGTGTAGACGGTTCCGGCAGCCGTGTACTGTAGTGAGAGACCCGGCGACCATCCGGCTGCCGGGTGCCGTGTACACGGCGACCGGCTTGATAGTGGGACATAAGAATCAATGAGTGTTTTCACACGTGCCGTCTTAACTCATCCGGTTTTTAGTTTTTCGTGTTTGTGAAAGCGCTCATATAGTTACCACACCAAGGACCGGGTAAACGGCGCCGTGTACCCGGCAGCCGTGCATGTGTGAAAAGGCTCTAATTATATATAATATTTATTAATATTATATATTACCACTCATGGTGGTATACTTTTAGCTATTTCCATTAGTGATTTGTCACTAATTTACTAACTGTATAGTACTTTTCACAAGTTAAGAAAAATAATGTATACACAATAGATATTTGAATTCCTAACTTTTGACACTGAATAGCTAAAAAACTGGTCATTTGTCAAGTGCGAGACAAGCTTCGCATATTAATGTTACGTACCGTAGATATTAAAATATCTGCAAGGTTATGAACGAATATATATTTATTTTAATATAATAATATCGTATATTAGTATTATTACAATTTATTAATTCTAATTAACAAAGTTTATTTTAAACTAATTAATTAGTTTAAATTGTCAACTTTCATTTGATATTCCATCCGTCGGGAATAATTTTTTATGTCAAATTTTTGTATTTATTATTGATAATAATTTTAACGGTGTGGTAGAAGTCAACGATTTTTTGGCTAATGATTCATAAATATCATATATAGTCTTGGTGTGAATTGTGAGTTGATGGTAATGTTTGTATAGATTCTACAATCATTCAAAAATATTTCTCATTTGCGACCATGTATAAGAGAAATATTTAAAAATTGTTTTCTCAAAAACGGTGTGGAGTCATTCTCAAATTTTGACAGTGAACATTTGGTATAGTTATTTTTCACTCTACAAAATTTCAGATTAATGGTAATGTTTTCAAAAGTACTCCCATTCCTCCTTAAATAATAATACACATGATTACATGATATAATATATGTAGACTTCTAGATACAAATAAATTTTTATGAAATGTGTTTAGAATTGAATGGTATCGTCCTTATCCTGGATATACAGACATGGAATTCCCTGGAATATTACTAAAGACTTAGTTTGTTTAAAACTGTGCATTAAGTAGGTATATATTTTATACAGGATGATTTACAACTAGTGTAAAAAAATTTAACAGCAGATCGAGGATGTAATTTTAAGCAAAAAAACCTTGTGCGAACGTTGTCCGAAAATTCTTCGTGAGGGAGCTACAGCCTTTCAAAGATTTTACTTAAAATTAATGTTTATTTAATAACCCCTCAGAGATACAGTTATGAAAATTGATAACCGGTTTAGTATTAATACGTGTTATCGATTTCCACAATCAAACAATAGTAGGTAATTTAGACCAGGGGTGTATGAAGCCAGTAGGCCCACCCATATTTATCAAGTATTTTTTTGTTCTTTATTTTTTTCCTGAGTTGAGTATTTGTGAAAGATTATATGACACGAAACACACAAAAATATACTTTGTTCATTTATTATAAGACCTACTGTTTTTGAGAAATATTGAGAAAAAGAAAGTATTGTAGAATTGTACTAAATACGGATGCTTCAAAATACCCAAAATTAATTTATATTCTTGGGCAATGATTAAAAATAAGGAAAAAGATAATAATAAAAAAACTCCAAATTCTTGTCATCATAGACTTATAGCAGGTTATAACTGTTAAAAATCATGTTAAAAATGAAACAATAAATTAGTATTAGTATAAGCAAAAATTTTATCATTTGAAGCATCCGTATTAAGTAAAATTCTGCAATACTTTCTTTTTCTCAATATTTCTCAATAACAGTAGGTCTTATAATAAATTAATAAAGTATATTTTTGTGTGTTTTGTATCATATAATCTTCTACAAGTACCCAATTCAGGAAAATATTAAAGAACAAAAAAATAGTTGATAAAAAACTGCGAGTCCATTGGACTTATTATTATTTGATACTGGAAATCGATGACACATATTAATGTTAAACTGGGTATCAAATTTTATTGCTGTACCACAAAGGGTTCACTAGTTATTAAAAAAACACTAATTTTGAGTACAATCTTTGAAAGGCTGTAGTTCCCTCACGAAGGACTTTTGGACACATGTTTATACAAACTTTTATGCTAAAATAACGTCCTCGATCTACTGTTAATTTTTTTTACACTAGTTGTAAATCACCCTGTATATTTAATTTAAATTTTATTTAATTACATTATTTTATTTTCTAATATTTGATACTAGCTGATACCCACGGCTTTGCTCGCGTGGATTTCGAAACTATTTACAAACCTCCATACGTGACAGGGGATGAAATATTAAAAATAATTATATTGATTTTTATTAATTACCTATACAAAACCGTAAATATCTAGGATCTAAGTTAAAAATTGCAAAAACCCACATCCTGTCTTTCCCCGCTATTAAAGGCTGAATATCGAAATTTTTATTTAATTGAAGACCAAATTTACCTTTATTACTAATGTAGTTATGCAGATAAACATATCAAAAACCCTCCCTCGTTCCCCTCCTCCGCTATTAGGGGTTTTATGTCGAAAAATCCTTTCTAAGTGGGTGCTTACGTTATACACCTGAAATTTCACCTTTCTAGGTCCTGTGGTTTCGGCTCGGCGATGATGAGTCAGTCAGTCAGTCAGTTAGGACAAGCTATTATATGTATATAGATTATTTACGCGGGTGGGGATCACCGTTGCACCGATCTCCTGGTAGCAGCGACTAATGTCTCTCTACTTGTCATCGAACCTATTACATACATATTCCTCATATTTTATTTAATTAAGCGGCACCCGTAGGGAAATATGATTTAACTTTGATGTCTCCTCTATCTCATATTTACACATGACTACGTGACACGTCATATGAGCCGAGAGCATGTAAGTCGTCGCACTTACCTGCCTTAACGACAACATACATATACTTAGGGTGTGCCAAAAAAAGGCGATATTTTTTTTTATCGCTCTCAGCCCAAAATATCTCAGGAAATGTCCAAACAAAGCTCCTGTTAAAAGCGGAGCTCAAAATTCCAATTTTAAGAGGTCCTCCACGGAAGTTGAAGTTTTCCCATTTAAATAACATGGAAAACGGGGTTTTTTAACAGTTTTTTGTCCTGCAAACTGTGAAAAAATTATTTTTGAAAAAAATGAATGAATGGATCTTTTTGAGTATTAAATTTAGTACAAAAAGTCCCGTTGAGTCAAATTTCTATATTCAATATTTGATTTTTGACAGAGCTTTGAAGTTCAAATTTTCGCATTTTTTCGCGTTTTTTGCATTTTTCAGCTAAACTATCCGAGTTAGGGCAAAATGTTAACTAGCAAAATTGTAGTACGGTTGACATTCTATAAAAAAATCTCCATCGACTTTTTTGTATTATGAATAACAACAAAGTTAAATAAATTATTGGAACCAGCCTAAAAGGGATAAAGGTTACGACCTACGACATTGTGCTTTTTATATTTTAACTAGCCATATGACCCGGTGTTACCCGGGGATATTAAATTAAACTATATTTAACAGGATGACCAGTATTTCTCTGGGACAAATTTCCCGCTTTTCCAGGATAATTTTTACCGTTTTTCCCTGTTTTTTATTTAAATAATTTAGATAAATAACCTAAAAAAAACGTCACTTAGATATTTGCAAGAATTTGTGTGATTTTGCATTTTTATAAAAATTCCCTGACTTTTCCCGGTTTTCCAGAAACTGGCCACACTGTTTAACATACAATCATGTTATAATATTTTTTTTAGTTAAATTATTTCTATAATAACTTAAAAAGTAAAAGACAATCGGTGACAGAAGTAGCTAAATTTTAAAATTCATTAATATCTGTGCTTTAGATATTTTATAGAAGTTATAAATCTCACAAATTATTGTTAACATAAAATCATCCTATATCCTTTTTTTTATTTAAATAAATTTCTATTTTTGAAAATAATTATTTCCAGGTTTTAGGAATAACTTGAAAAACAATCTGTGTATGTACTTTAGATTTTGTATAGAATTTAAAAATGTCACAAATTATTGCTAGAGTCGTTGATTTATACATATACAGGATGTCCCATTTTAATCTATCACCCCCCTAAATTTTTTTATCTATCAATTAAATCAAAAAATGCTTCAAATAAAAGTTGTTTGGTTTTGAGGGGGACCCAAAATGGCGTTATTATTTTTTTATTTTTTGGGCGTCTTCATGGTCAAATAGGGCCAACTTTTTTTTTCAAATGGAAACCTATATTTTTACTTTCTTATACCAATGTATATGAAATATACATATAGTATAAGTAAGTATAGTAAACGCGATTTTTTTCGAAATCCGGTTTTTGATGGAATTATCAATTTTGACCTTCCCTGAATCCATTCTGACTATTTTCGCCATGATGTCTGTGTGTCTGTCTGTCTGTCGGTCTGTCTGTAGACGCTGTAACTCAAATACGACAAATCGTAGAAAGGTGGAATTTTATACTTAAGATTGATTTTTGCCTGGGAAGAAAACCTCCTATTTTTGAAAACGATCATTCAACCGGAAACGGATGTTTACCTACATCGATTTTTGAATTTTTCGAATTACACTGAAACAGTGCGAATTAGAGAAAAATGGCCAAGTTGAAAATTTTAGGTAATATTATTATCTATAATTTATGTTCTATTCATTTTTTTCGAAAAAACAAATTTAATTTTTTTTTTTTTTTTACCAAGTATTTGTTTTTAAGTACATTTCAAATGGTTCATAATAGAGAAGAAATATCTGCCATGAGTGTCATGGGACTTTCTTATACGTATTACAGAGACTGTACGTGTTTGCCATAGGTACCATGGGTCTTTCTTATACGTAATACTAAGAATAAACACTGTATACTCTATTTCATTTAGTTTGCAGTGGTCATCGTTTTGAATTTTTCGAATTACACTGAAACAGTGCAAATTAGAGAAAAATGGCCAAGTTGAAAATTGTAGGTAATATTATTATCTATAATTTTATCACGTACACTGTTCACTGTCATTATTATGTATAAGAAAGTCCTGTGGCACACGGCAGATTATTTATTACAATATCTTATTGTTTGGAAAAAAACAAGTAGCTTTTGTTTCAAAAAATTTTTTGTATGACTTAATTTTTTTTTAATATTCAACAAAATAATTTTAGATTTTAGAATTTTACTAATTTTTTACTCGAAACCCATTAACTTTAGAGGAAAAGTGTAAAAATCAAAAAAATGTTTATTTTAATATGATATAACTAGTAAAATTATTTCAGATTTTTTATTTTATTTTTTATTTGCTTTAATATTTTGAAGAGCAAAAGTTAACAAAAAATCCTGATATAATTTTCCTAGTTATATCAGATTAAAATAAACATTTTTTGTTTTTTACATTTTTCCTCTCAAGTTAATGAGTTTCGAGTAAAAAATTAGTAAAATTCTAAAATCTAAATTTTTTTTGTTTAATATTAAAAAAAAATGAAGTCATGCAAAAATTTTGTTTTTTTCCAAACAATAAGATATTGTAATAAAAAATATAGGTTTCCATTTGAAAAAAAAAAGTTGGGCCTATTTGACCATGAAAACGTCCAAAAAATAAAAAATTAATAACGCCATTTTGGGTCCCCCTCAAAACCAAACAACTTTTATTTGAAGCATTTTTTGATTTAATTGATAGATAAAAAAAATTAGGGGGGTGATAGATTAAAATGGGACACCCTGTATACAATGAAGTTTTTCCCTCTTCTATGACTATTTCTGTATTGGAATATAATTTCCGGATTTTAGGAGTAATTTGCAAGATAATCGGTGATAAAAGTAGCTAAATTTTAAAATTCATTAATAAGTGTAGGTATATGCTTTAGATTTTGTATAGATGTTAAAAACGTCACAAATTATTGCTAGAGTCGTTGATTTATACATATATATGAAGTTAAATTTCCCTCCCATATGACTATTTTGATGAAAATAAAGGTTTTAATATGAATTTTGTCTGCAATTATCAATTCTTATTTGCAACAATTTTTACTTTTATCATGATAAACTTAATTTTCATCGTAAAACAATTTACCGTAAGAACAATTTATCGCAAATCAATTGATCGCACTAAACCTTAAGAATAGTTTAGCTGAAAAATGCAAAAAACGCGAAAAAATGCGAAAATTTGAACTTCAAAGCTCTGTCAAAAATCAAATATTGAATATAGAAATTTGACTCAACGGGACTTTTTGTACTAAATTTAATACTCAAAAAGATCCATTCATTCATTTTTTTCAAAAATAATTTTTTCACAGTTTGCAGGACAAAAAACTGTTAAAAAACCCCGTTTTCCATGTTATTTAAATGGGAAAACTTCAACTTCCGTGGAGGACCTCTTAAAATTGGAATTTTGAGCTCCGCTTTTAACAGGAGCTTTGTTTAGGCATTTCCTGAGATATTTTGGGCTGAGAGCGATAAAAAAAAATATCGCCTTTTTTTGGCACACCCTAAATTTATACATACAACATACATGGTTTTTCTTGTGCACATCTATGGCAATATATACGTCTCAATCCCCTCATTTTATAATACATACAAAAGAAATGTACAACAACTTTCGATGTTAATATACAGGCTGATTCATTACTGTCGTCATAGAATAAGAATATAAATGTACTTTTTGTAATTTGAAGCATCCGTATTAAGTTAAATTCTGTATACTTTCTTTTCCATTGATATTTCTCAAAAACAGTTTATCCTGTGACAAATAAGCAAAGTATGTTTTTACGTATTTTGTATCATACAACCTTAAATAAGTGCCCAACTTTATAAAAAATTAAAGAACAAAAATACTAAATAAAAATCGATGGGCCCACTGTGTTGTGGGGGTGCAGGGGGGTAGGCCTTAACTCTACCTGGATTTACTTGCACCCCTGGTGTCGTCTATGCGTGGAGTTTTTGTAAGTTCCTTTTCTTGAATTCACTCACTATTTATTTCTTCCTTAGGTCACTGGGACTGAGGTGAGGTTGAGATTAATAATAATAATAATGGTATTTTATTTTATTTTATTTATTTAAAACTTAACGGTTATGTAGTTATATAAAATAAAGAAATATTCTTGATGAATTAAATGGACTGAATCAAATGGAACGTTCTCTAGGAACTCGTTCGGCGAAAACAGTGCCCTGCAATCTGTTGCTACACCTTTTATAACCTCGGTGACGCCGGGTAGCAAGTTGCAGTTCCCAGACATCACCTAAGCTATTTTGCCGCCGTTTCACTACGTGACATTTTCATGTGAACATCAACGTGTGAACGACGACGTGTAAGCAACAAATTACAGTGCAAAGGGTTTCGGGTTATAACATCCCTCCCCCCAAAAACAAAAATAATTAATTTTTTTTGTGTTTATAAAAAAATGAATTATTGAATGAAAATTAAATTATAAAACTTACAAATTATTTTTTTTTACAAGTATTTCTATATTTACTAATAACATGAACAAAAATGAAATATTTAATACCTTATATAACTATAATGATTACATGTATGTATATTATATATATGATTACATCCTAAGTGCAGAATCAGCAACCTTGTTATAACCTTGTAGTAAACAATCGTTAGGTACTTGTTAATCAGTTGTAGAGTGTATCAGTTACCATTTCTATCAACAGCTGTTTAATTTACAATGTATTTTTTCTTTCAAAAATTTGCCTTTTATTTATGCGTAATTTCGGTCTATTTACATTTGCCGTTTCGATATTGCCTAACTCAATTTCCTCGTTGCTGTTCTCACTTGGATGTTGTTCCTTTCCATTACAAACACGAATAAATTTCCCCTTTTTAAATAAATATATCAAAATAAGTAGCACTATAGAAATCAAAATGTACAGGAAAATATTATGGTAAGAGACTTGCGAATCAGATTCCTTGACAGAGTTCGTCAAATCATTTAATTCATTTAATTCGTAACTCAATCTGGTTAATTCATTCGTATTTGCTATGGATGATCTTAAATATGGCTTTGTTTTATTAATTAAGCTTATTTTATCTATAATAGAGTAATTATTAAAAGATATATTAAAATTTGGTATAAAATCTAGGGTAAGTGAGTTGTTAACATTTATTTCATGTGCAAATATGATTATATTTTTTGAAGATAGTTTACAATTTCTTTGTAATCTTATAATTCCTTCATTATTTAAAAAAATATGCAGTTGAATTTGACTATGATTACATGACAGATAGAAATGTTCCTCAGTAGGAGCAATAAAAATATACGAGTTTTCTTTATTCATTTTAAAAAATATTGTCTCGTTAATAAAAATGATTCTTTTTCGACATTCATCTGGAACTGTGTTGCTCATTGACATTGATTTTATTTCACAATAGTTATGCATGTGAGAATAATAAATAGGTTGATTGTTTTTACATATATGTACATTTTCTAGAACCTTACATTGGTTGATGTCTTCAACCTTCATTATAATGAAATTATGATTTTCAAAATCACTAGCTAGATATTCTACATTTATCTCTATGAACATATAATTTAGGTACGAGATTTTTGTAGGTATAGGTATAATTTTATTTAGTGTAAAACTCATTTGATTTACAAGTGGTAATCCCAGTATAAAGATTATATTTTCATTTTTACTATAAGCCTTTAGATTTAAAATTTGCGGAATCAAATGTAAACTGTTAGAATTTATTTCAATTGGAAAATTTGTACCTTGTGGTAAATAGGGTAAAGCATTTTGCATTTCTGTCATTATCCTAGATGGTGAAATCACTGAAGGTATCAATATACCATTTCGAATAAAAGTTATTGAATCTATAATGATTTTAATTTTGTTACTTAAAAGCTGAATATAAGAAATTAAAAGTGATATCTGTTCATCCAAATCTTCCCGTACTCTATCAAATTCTAATTCTTTATTCGTTTTATTAATAAGATAATTGATACGATCTTCTAATTTATTTGTAGTGATAAATAGAAGTAACTCATTATATTTAACAGTGTCCATTGTTTCGTTGATATAGTGTATACTAGAATTAACTATGTGTATTTGTTTTTGCAATAACGATTTAAATAAATTTTGATTACCTTTTAAATTATTTATTTGTTCATTGTAGTAAATTGCATCGTTTTCGTCTAAGGTGCCAAAAAGAGTTTTAGATATTGTTCCCACTGCATTTATTAAACCTCGTTTAACTATTATGTGTTGACTAAGCAATTCCTTTATGATAGCTTTGTTTTGTTCGATATCATCCAGTTGAGTCCTTATACTCGTAATTAATATTTTACATGGTAGTAATGTTTTATTTATGAACAACTTATTTGAACAAAGTCTCTTAGTTCTTTGATAATAATATTTTAAGTTTGTATAAAATGTATATATATTAGTTAAATCTACGTTTGTTATTAAATTCCATTCGTGATTATAAAATCTAACCTTCCCCAAATTTTCATAGTAAATTCCAGGGTTGGTTTTAAATCTTTCTATACTATACATATCCTTACACACTATTATTACTGCTAAACTTACCAAAAATAAAGCTACTATTTTATTCATTCTTATCTGAAATTAAAGAACGTCAAATTAGTTTAAAATCGATTTATTCTACATATTTCTTAATTCTATTTTTATGAATTTTAAGAAATCTTTTCCCAATTTTTATGGTGTAATTTATATTTGAACTTTTACTTGTAATTTTATAAGGACCTAACCACTTGGGGGTTAGTTTTCTAGATTTACCACGTACTATGGTTTCATTACGTAATAATATTTTATCTCCAACTTTAAAATTTATATTTTTAGTATTCTTATCGTAATACGATTTAGATTTATTTTTATTAGTTTCCAAGTTTTCTTTACAAATTTCATTTACAACTTGCATACGTCGTTTAAGATCAAAATAATAATCATCATATGAGTATATTGGTTCTGGATATTTTAATTTAATAAGGAACTTGGCAGTTCTACCTTACGACCAAAAAGGAGTTCAAAGGGTGTAAAACTTGTAGATGTATGAGGAGTAGTATTGTAACAAAATGTGGCATAAGGAAGCCATTCACACCAATCTAATTGATCTGGTTTTATGAAATTTCTTAAATATTCTATCAGAGTTCGATGCGAACGTTCTAAAGCACCGTTTGATTCTGGTCTATATGCAGTTGTTTGAATTTTGGTGACCTTGAATAATTTGCAAATACTTTTGAAAACTTGGCTCAAGAAATTAGATCCTTGATCAGTTAATATCACAGATGGTATACCGTACTCACAAATTATTCGAGTAACAAAGGCTCTAGCAACGGACTCTGCATCTTGAGATTTTAAGGGAATAGCTTTACTAAATTTTGTAAAATGGTCTTGGAATGTAAGAATGTATTTAAATCCATTTGATGATTCGGGTAGAGGACCTACAATATCTAAAGCACACTTCTGGAAGGGTCTATTTGGTGTGTCAGTTATGACCATAGGAGCCCTATACGTACGTGAAAATTTATTTTTTTTGACATAATTCGCATTTACTTATATATTCTTTAACATCCTTCTTTAAAGTCTTCCAGTTGTATTTTTCGCGTATTCTTTTAATTGTTCTATTTATTCCCATATGCCCTCCTATAGGAGTATCATGATATTCATAAATTATTTGTTTCTTTTCGTTATCATTTAAATCGTTATTAGTTTTTATTTGGTTATAGATTAATATTTTAATATTGGAATTTTTAAATATGTACCTAATCATTGAACGAATTTTATCCCATTCTATGATTTGTTCATTAGTATTTAACCTTGCCAATACTATAGTGTTTATTTTTAGTTCCTGACATAAAGTCTTAAAATTTATTAACGTTTGGAATAAAATTGAATATGTTAAAATTTCATTATTTTTATCTTTAACAATTAAATATAGATTATATCTTTCATCCTTGAAATAAGCGATTTCAGTTAATTTTTTATTTTGTTTCTTAAGTAAGTTAATGTCATTGTTATAACCCATCAATTTAAAATTATCATCTGCTGAGTTAAAATCTTTAGACACGAAATGTGCGCGTGCAGAAGTTCTGTCAGCTGTAATTATATCCGCTTCAACATCATGTATGTTGTTATTTATAATCACGGTCGTTGATAAGTCATTTAAAAACTTATCATATGTTGGGGTATTTAATTCTACAGTGCGATATATTCTACTAAGTGCATCTGCATTTGAATTTATTTTACCTGGTTTATAAACAATTAGATAATTATATTCTTCTAGCTTGATTCTCCAACGCATCAACCTGGAACCTGGATCCTTAACATTAAAGAGCCATGTAAGAGGTTTATGGTCGGTGATTATTTTAAATTTAACGCCGTATAAGTAAGGTCTAAAGTGTTGGACTGCCCATACAATAGCTAATAATTCCTGTTCGGTAACTGAATATCTAGTTTCTACTGCATTTAGTGTTCTACTAGCATAGGCAATTGGCAAATCCTTACCTATTTCGCCTTGTGATAAAACCGCTCCCAAAGCTTTATTTGAAGCATCCGTAGTGAGTAAAAATTCCTTAGAAAAATCAGGATATTGTAAGATAGGAGTTGAAATTAATTTTTCTTTTAAAATTTCAAAAGCTTGTTGAGTAATAGAATCCCAAATAAATTTACTATCCTTTTTCAATAATTTATTTAAAGGTTGAGCAATACCTGAGAAATTTTTTATGAACCTTCTGTAATAACCCGCCAATCCCAAGAAAGATTTTATATCTCTCTCGGAAGTAGGAATAGGAAATTCTTTCACTGCTCTAATTTTTTCTGGGTCTGGTTTAATACCATTGTCAGTAATAAGATGACCTAAATACGTAACTTCTTTTCTTAAAAATTGACATTTTTCAGGTTGTAATTTTAAATTATATTTTCTGAGTCGATCAAAAATTGCTATTAACCGATTGTTGTGTTCAGATAATGTAGCTGAATAAATAACAATATCATCTAAATAAACAAAACATTTAAGACCTTGTAATCCAACTAAAACGTTATTCATCAGTCTTTGAAAAGTCGAAGGGGCTGATCGGAGGCCGAAAGCCATACGATTAAATTCATAGTGCCCTAATGGCGTTGAAAACGCAGTTTTATGTTTATCACTCTCATTCATAGCTATTTGATGATAACCTGATGCTAAATCAAGAGTCGAAAAATATTTTGATTTGCCTAACTGGTCTAAAATCTCATTTATATTCGGTAGTGGAAAACTGTCTCCAACAGTTATATTATTTAACTTACGAAAATCAACAACAATACGCCATTTAATAAGTTCATCATTATTTGATTTTTTAGGAACAACCAAAATGGGTGCATTATAAGGACTATTACTTTCGCGAATTATATTATTTTCTAGCATTTTATTAACTTGCGATTGAATTTCACTCTGGTGATGATAAGGTAAGCGATATGGTTTTACATGTATAGGAGGATGGTCTGAAGGTGTTGGTATATTATGTGTAACAAGATCAGTAACTGTTAACTCATCCTTATCTAAAAAAAAATATATCATTGTAATTCTCGCATAGGTCTAATATCGCATGTTTTTCTTCATCATTTAAATGATTTACTTGTATTTTATTTTTCAATTGAGATAATCTTTCAGATGAAAATGAATTATTATTAATTATTGGTTTAGCATAATTTGAATTTAATTGTGTATTATCTACTTGTAATCGTGGTGTTTCTAGATTATAATCAGAAGTATTTGAATTTATAATACTTAAAATGCATTTATTATTTTCGGGTTTAACGAATGTGTTCCCTACATAGATTCCTGTATCTATCTCCTGTTTCCAGATTATCCCTTCATTATTAGAGTTTGTTATAACTTCGATATAGGTCTCGGTACGAGCTTTTAAAGTATTTACTACTTTTGCGGAATTTATTTTCCATACATCATTTTTTATATGCAAATTTCGATTATAATAATCTAAAATTATCCCGTGTTTTAATATAAAATCACGACCTAATATTCCGTCACATGTTATTTGGAAATTGTCTTTGACGACATAAAATGAATGACTTATAACATGATTCGATAGTTTTATATTTGCATCGATACGCCCAAGAGTGGGTATTATTTCGTCCGAAATGCCTTTTAAATTTAATTTATCATTATATACCCAAACAGAATCCTTTAATTGTTTTATTTTTATTAAGCTTACATCCGCTCCAGTATCAATTAAAAAATTATTATTTAGCGAAATTGTTTCTAATAATGATATATTAACAGATTCTAATTTATCAGTATTTATACATCGTAGAGCTGATACTTTCGTACCATTTGAGCTTTCTTGTTTTGGTTCTGTTTGTCTCGCGATTGGATTATATTGATTATAACGATTATGATTATTATTATTATTGGGATTAAAATTTTGTCGTCTTGATTCGTTGTAAATTCTTGTACGACAGTTTTGTATTAAATGTCCCGGCTTTTTACAATAATTACACATAATATTGTATGAGTTTATATTTCTTTTAAAATTACTATTATTGATATTTGGTTTGTTTTTATTAAAATAGCAATTATTTGTTAAATGCCCTACTTTTTTACAAATACCGCATTTATTATTATGAAAATTATGGGGTCTATTATATATACTTGAATTATTGACCATCTCTTCATCTATTGCTCCTGCTATTGCTAATTCTAAATTATTATAATTTCTGGATTTAATAAGAAGTTTTAAATTGGGATTCAAACCCTCTTGAAAAATGTTAAGTGCTTGTTTCTTTAATAGATTTAATATAGTCTCATTAGAATTAGGATCGTTTGTTTCAAGAATTGTTGCTTCTGTAAGAAGCATTAAAATGTTCTCTAATCTTAAAGAAAATGATTTTACATCTTCATTTATTTTTTGTCTCAACTGGTTGAACTCTAATTGTAACGAAGCTATCGTTCGCTTGTCTAAAAATAAATCTTCTAAAAGCTTTTTTAGAACAATGAAACTGTCAATTTGTTTATAACGGACGGCTTGAAGAGCCTTACCTTCTAGCTTAAGTTTTTTGACAAATTCTAGTAATGCACTCTTATCTTCTTCTTTCACACTGTCAAAAGCATATTCGCAACTTAAAATGAATTCGATTAATTTAGACGAACCACTTCCATCAAAATTTTTAATAATTTTTCTAGCTTCTACAAGTGACATAAATTCAGTCATGTTTGTTTTAATTATATTTGTTTCTTTTAAATTTATTTTACTGAGATTGATTGAAACAGGTAATTGCATTACCTCTGTTAATAAGTCAAGGCTTTGTTTATCGTATTCGTATTTTACTTTTTTATCAAAAAATGACTCTAATGATCTAGACAATACCTTTTTATCTTTTAAAAAGTAATTCTTAGCTTGCATACCCTCCTATATTATATGTTCATTTACAGTTATTATACATAAAAATTAAATTTAAATGGAAACTTACAGTTTTATTGTCCTTAATCTGGATGTAGAAACTCCACTCACAAACACAACACTAACACCAATTCACTTTTCTTCTAAGATACTTGGGCTGGCTCTGCTGCAACCTGAGTCACGGACACGCTCGCTTCCAAAATCTTCGAATTAATCAGAATATCTGATTTATTTCAACGCTGCCACCAAATTTTAGTATCTGTTGTGGGGGTGCAGGGGGGTAGGCCTTAACTCTACCTGGATTTACTTGCACCCCTGGTGTCGTCTATGCGTGGAGTTTTTGTAAGTTCCTTTTCTTGAATTCACTCACTATTTATTTCTTCCTTAGGTCACTGGGACTGAGGTGAGGTTGAGATTAATAATAATAATAATGGTATTTTATTTTATTTTATTTATTTAAAACTTAACGGTTATGTAGTTATATAAAATAAAGAAATATTCTTGATGAATTAAATGGACTGAATCAAATGGAACGTTCTCTAGGAACTCGTTCGGCGAAAACAGTGCCCTGCAATCTGTTGCTACACCTTTTATAACCTCGGTGACGCCGGGTAGCAAGTTGCAGTTCCCAGACATCACCTAAGCTATTTTGCCGCCGTTTCACTACGTGACATTTTCATGTGAACATCAACGTGTGAACGACGACGTGTAAGCAACAAATTACAGTGCAAAGGGTTTCGGGTTATAACAACTGGCCCCATACATCCCTGATCTTAATTATAATTAGTTATAACGAGAAATCGATAACAATTATTATTATTCATAATTTTATCACAATAGATTCTATAGATATTAAATAAAAACTCATTTTGAGCAAAATCTCTGGCGGGCTGTATTTCCCTAAGACACGTTCATTAAAAGTTTATTACTTAAAATATTTTTCTTAATCTACTGTTAATGTTTGGTACGACAGTAATGAATCATCCTGTATGTTATATTTTTAAATTCATTTAATACCACTTACAGAAACGGTGTACAAAGTTAAATAAAATTTTGTTTGTTACAAATACCAGAAACAGTACGGGTTAAACAGTAACAAACATGTTAATATCCAAAATTAGCAATACGGTATTGATTAAAACATTAACTTTATACGGGTTCAAATGCTTCATAAAACAAAAGTATATAGGTACTTGTGAATTACGTACAACTTGTTATGGACTTTTTCTTTTACTAGTTTATGTGTTTTCATATTCAGTAGTTAATGCAAAAACATTCTTATCCTTTCGTATGACACACTGGGGTAGGTACCTATCTACTATATTTAGTTGTTAACACAAAAACCTGTCCATTAGATTAAGTATCCGAAACAGGATTTATCGGATATCCTAAACTATTCTGACAATCGAAATCATATCTATATAATTATAATAGATTAATCTTGGGTTGCATAAAGAAAAATTAACCACGATTAGTTAATCAGTTGTTTGTAATTCATAGTTAAACAATTTGCTAAATAAGATAATTTTTGAGTTATATTTAATTACATTATAAATATACAGGTAACCCCGACAAAATATTTCGAAATTTTAAACTTCCAATATTTTTTTACTCAGAAATCATCAGGTTTAGAGAAAAAGTACAAAATACAAAAAATGTTTATTTTGGTCTAATAAAACTTGAGAATTTTTTTTTAATTTTAAAACTTTTTCAATATATTTTATAAGCAAAAAAAAAAATGTTAAAAAAATGTTTGAATAATTATAATTTTTGGGGCAGCTCGAAATTACTGTTGGAAACTCGAAATTAGCTCGAAATTCCTGTATCAAAAAGTTTTCGATTTTCCATAGTTGTATAGCTAAGATATCCCACCTATCTTAAATATGTCATATTGAATTTTGTAAATCTGACTTGAGATTTGTGACCAGCGACTCCGAAAATCCTTTTATACAAAATTTAGCGTAAATCGGTTGAAATTTGGAATATTCGTCCACCACTTACTTTATCGATCCTATCTTTTAGAAAAATCGAGTATGCCACCAGATATGAAGAATTAGCCTCCTACCGTAAGTGCTTCTTGTTCAAATTTACGATTGTTTGGAAAAAATATTTGAAATTTCACATTTTTTTTGCTTTCAGCTGCCATATTTAAAAAATGGCGGCAGATAAAAAAATTCTGTTGCCGGATTCGGAAAGAGTAGAAAAAATTACGATAGAACATACATATTTCTTAGAAAGCTTTGGTTGATTGACTCACTAAAAAGCAAACGATTGAAAACCGTAAAAAAATTTATGCCATTTGGCATGAAACGGGTTAAGGAAATTTTTTAAATTACATATATGTATGTATATGCCTGAAAGGCCAGGTTTACTCAAGTTGAAAGTATTGACGCACAGTGTCTTCCAAGCTAACGACAAACTGTTTTTTTTTACTATTTTGACTGCGAGTAAAAATATTATTTTCGCTATATTGGGAATTTTTATTGACTGAAATCTATATTATTTACATTCAAAATCACAGGTGTTCAAATACTTTTGCAAGGCAGTGTACATGTAGGTACTTTTGGACATGTAACCTCATACTAATTTATTTAAATGAACAGATATCATATTATTACAGCAAGTACTTTTATTATACAAATACTATTCAATTAATTAAATCCACAAAAAATAAATACTTCGCACTAAAAAAATAATATTTTGCCCTTGACGTTTAAAAATTACATATTTTTGATGTATGTATTTATTGTGATTTTGCTATATTTTAACCTAACCTTAGTGCAAATTATTAAAATTTATGATCATGTGTACATATGTAAGTGAATATTATTTAATGTATAGTGAAATTAAATATAACCCTTAAATTAAAGTATGAAGTATTAATATTTAATATCATATAATTATAAATGAATGCGCAGAAATAATAAATATGATAAATGTAATGTTTCATCATATCGTTTCAAAAAGAGTTGTACGATCTAATTTATCACTAATTGAAAGCATAATTATATTTTCTTAAAGGTTTAAATTCTAAAAATTAATTACCTCAAATTTCAATCAAAAAGGTTTCATACTCAAAGGTATTAATATTAAAGGAAACATAACTGTATAGAATTCAAAAACCAAATATAAACATTATATTTATTGGCAGGGTCGCATTAAGGTACCCAAAGGATAAAATTAAGATTTTTTTTGTAATAAACAAAAAAATCGTAAATATATTTTACTTATGTAAAAGTTAATATTTTGAAAAGTTTCATATTATGATGTGTGTGAAGATAGCCCAGCACTTGGAAAATCAAAAAACTAAAAATTGTGCTAGATTGTGCCATCAACCGTTTTCCAAAATTGTTTACGGTTTTCCAAAAAAAATGATAAAAATCAAATTTCGGATCAGCCCAGCACTTTTGAAGAATCAAAAATCTAGAAATTGTGCTAGATTGTGCTCAATTTGTGCTGACTTGTGCCGTTAAGCATTTTTCGAAATTCGGCATGGTGTTCGAGAAAAAAAAATCAACCCAGCACTTTTGAAAAAAAAAAACTAATACACAAGCTGTTCTTGTTATAATGTGTTTTGTTAAATAAATGTAATTAGGTCATATTTTGCCCATAATTATAAGTATTAATCACAATCATAATAATTTTATGATTTATAATAAAACGGGCAAGTGCGTGTTGGGCACGCACATGATAGGGTTCCGTAGTCATTCTCACTACGATTTATAAAAAGTATTTTTCAAAATTTTCGTGACTGAAGGGTTAAAATCAAAAAGTCATTTGACTTTTATTATTGCATTTATCAAATGACACCCCACTCAATGGGGTAAATGAAAAAAATGTGAGTTCACTTTTCAATCTATGAAAAGTGGGTCCAAAATATTTTAGACAATGTTCGTTATAATTTTCAGTGAAAGTACTAATTGAAAGCTACATTCTGAATTTTTTTCAGATTTTTTGAATCGATAGTTTAGAAAATAGAGGGGGGGGGGACGCTCTGACAGCGACATTAAAAAGAAAATATATCGCGACTGAAGGGTTAAAATCAAAAAGTTATTTGACGTTTTTTATTGCATTTTACGAGACCTATTAAATGACACCCCACTCAATGGGGTAAGTGGGGAAAAAAATGTATGTTCAATTTTCAGTCTATGAAAGGGGGGTCCAAAATATTTTTGACAATGTTCGTTATAATTTTCAGTAAAAGTACTAATTAAAAGCTACATTCTGAATTTTTTTCAGATTTTTTGAATCGATAGTTTAAAAAATAGAGGGGGGGGGACGCTCTGACAACGACATTAAAAAGCAAATATATCGCGACTGAACGGTTAAAATCAAAAAGTTATTTGACGTTTTTTATTGCATTTTATGAGACCTATTAAATGACATCCCACTCAATAGGGTAAGTGAAGAAAAAAAAGTTCAATTTTCAGTCTATGAAAGGGGGGTCCAAAATATTTTTGACAATGTTCGTTATAATTTTCAGTGAAAGTACTAATTAAAATCTACGTTCTGAAATTTTTTCAGATTTTTTAAATTGATAGTTTAGAAAATAGAGGGGGGGGGACGCTTTTTTAATGACTTTGGAGAGAAAATACATCGTGATCGAAGGGTTAAAATTAAAAATTTCTGTTACATTTTTTGTTGCATTTTAGGAGACCTTTCTAACGACACCCCATTCAATGGTGCAGGTGAAATTTTTTTTTTGAAAACACTTTTCATTTTATGAAAGGGGGGTCTAAAAAAATTTTATTTTCAAAAATCTTATCATTTCTGTTTTTGGGTCATCAATCTACGGCCGTGTACCAAATTTCATCTTATTATCTCAAAATTTTTCAGGACGGACGGACGGACATGGAGAAACTATAAGGGTTCCTAGTTTTCTACGGAACCCTAATAATATGATTATAGTAACTAAATATAATTTTAAAAATATAGACCATAATGCACATATTAAATTACTAACTGTTGTTATATTTTGAAATAATATCTGTGTGCGCTTACGCTGGATTATTCGTATATAAATCTACTATTGACATGTTATCGTTCGTATTTTATTTTGTTAACAATAATTATAACTAGCTATCAAAAAAATTTCTCATCTATTGATATAATTTTCACATTTTTGAGTTGTGTTATTTAATAAGTGCATTACTTTTTTGATGTGTAACATTTTTGCTGTCCAAAACATTATGGCTTACTCCCATTCTATAAATAACAACAATGTATGTTACAAAAAAATGATATAGTCTATTTTATTTTATTCACAGAAATATGTAAATCTATAATTTATATTGAAATATAAAAATATTTAAAAAAAACACCACCTCTCTCCCCCCGTAATACCCTGGGTTCAACAGTTCAACATTGATTATAAAGATCTCTCACCACCCCAAGTAAAATAAAAAGTCGGCGCCTATGCGTGTACATATACCAAAAATAAAAAATAAAAGAAAAAAACCAATACACAATAAAAATATAGGATTAAGCATATTTATACTGGGTGTCCCAGATAACTTTTCCAGCATGGGGATTTCAGTATCTATAAGAGATACAGGTTAAATCAGATCAATTATATGTATGAAAGGGGTGAGTATTATTACACCAAAAAATTTTTAAATTATTCTACGTGGTTTAGGCGGTATACCCAAAAAACTGAAAATTCGGATTTTCTTTAAATGGCTATAACTTTTTTGTTAAAGTAGATAGGTACTTTTTGTTTGCGGTTTCTTTAAGCCTTTTTTTGTGTAGAATTGATTGGTGTATTTAGATTTTTTATATCATTTTTAGTTTCCGAGATACAAACCCTAACTTCAGTTTTTCTTATGGGCCGCTAAGTTGGCTATGGCATATTTGAACGTCTTTTTTACTCTACTTTACAACGATGTGTCACTTGCCATATTTATTATCGAAAAAAAAAAATTATAATATATTTTTTCAAATAGTTCATTGTTTCAAATTTTCATTTGTTATTTTGATTGTTGTTATTGTGATTTTTGGTTACAATTTTTGTTTTTCATGGCAGACTTAAAAGTTAGTAATAAAATACTTCAAAAAAATATCACTGATATTTACTATTTCGACTTTTTTTCGATAATAAATATGGCAAGTGACATATCGTTGTAAAGTAGCGGCCCATAAGAAAAACTAAAGTTAGAGCTTGTAACTCGGAAACTAAAAGTGATATATAAAATCAATTCTACTCAAAAAAGTGCATAAAGAAACCGCAAACAAAAAGTATCTATCTATTTTGTCAAAAAAGTTATAGCCATTTAAAGAAATTCCGAATTTTCAATTTTTTGGGTATACCGCCTAAACCACATAATATTATTAATATTTTTTGATGTTGTAATACTCACCCCTTTCTTACAAATAATTCACCTCATTAAACCACATCTGTATCTCTTACCGTTTATGATATCCCCATGCATTTCACGCTTATCTTGGACATCCTGTATAATACTATAGCGATCCGTCCCAGCTTCGCACTGGTAGATTGAAAGAAAAATTATTACTTGATTTGGAGAAAGATAAAATAATTCTATTTTATGAAGCGTTTGAAAGTTTTAAATAATAAAAAATAGGATGTGGCTATTTGCACATACACTATGTGCAAGCAATTGGCTATTCGAACATACACTATGTGCAAGCAATTGGCTATTTGCACATACTGAATGATCTGAATGTGAACAGAAAACCTTAAATCTAGAAACGTGAAATTTCAGGGGTGTATTTATTTTATGTCGTAAATACCCACTAAGGAAATATTTTTTCGAATTTCAGCCCCTACGGGGGTAAAAGAGGGTGTAAATTTTTGTATGGGAAAAATATTTTTTTGATGGATTTACTTGAAACTTAAAATACACACTCTACATTACCAATATTGAAACATGTATTTCAGCATATCCTAAAATTCAACCTCTAAAGGGTTGCAAGGGGGTGTTAATTTTATGAAATTTTGGAATATTAATCTACATAACTGTTTATGATATTGAGGTAAATACGGACAAAGAAAGTAATCTATACTAATATTATAAATGCGAAAGTGTGTCTGTCTGTCTGTTGGTTTTGTTTGTTTGTTTGTTTGTTTGTTTGTTTGTTTGTTTGTTTGTTTGTTTGTTACCTTTTCACGGCTAAACCGCTGTACCGATCTTGATGAAATTTGGTAAAAAGAACCCTTGCATCCGGAGTAAGGACATAGGCTACTTTAAATTCCAAAAATGCATCCCCTAAAGAATTGGCAGGGGGTGAAAATGTTTGTATGGGGAAAAATTAAATTTGATTATTAATATTTCACCCCCTGTCACATATGAAGAGTTGTAATTATTTTCATTCGATCCGGCGGGAAAAATACTACGGGAGTGGGGGTTTTAGGGGGAAAACAACCCCCTATCTCGCATGGGAAACGAGATATTTGCGATTTTGTGTAATGAATAAAAAAAATATCACGTGACCCGGGGGGGGGGGGGTGTAATTTAAAATTATTATTTTTTTGCGTTTCGAGGTTGAATTTTGAAATTTGTATTTTTATTGAATACTAGCTGCTACTCGCGACTTCGCTCGCGTGGAATTTAGGTTAGTGAAAATACATTAATTGTAAGTTCAGTTAAGTAAATAATACAGATTTTTGTACACGGAGAAAACGAAACACCAATGAGTATTGTTTTGGAACATTAATCTAGTCAATGTAGTGATTTTTATCGTAAAAAACCAAGCATTACGGTTGTGACAGCAATGAGACTGTCAGACACACTATAGGGAAATGTTTTGAGCATCACAGCAAAAAAAAGGTAATCGTTTCTGTTTAAACATCGATGAGTCGCGTTACAAATAACACTCGTAACCGTTCTGCGTATGATCTACTCACGGATATAACTAAATTAAATTAAACAGTTATTTAGAGTTGAACTGCTGAACCGATCTTAATGAAATTTGGCAGGGAGATAGCTTACATCCTGAGAAAGGACATAGGCTATTTCGAATCTCAAAAATTCATCCTCTAAGAAATTGCAAGGGGGTGGAAATATTTGTATGGGAAATATTTCACCCCCTGTCACATATTAAGGGTTGTAATTATTTTCATTCGATCCGGCGGGAAAAATACTACGGGAGTGAGGGGTTTTAGGGGGAAAAACAACCCAAGCGCGGGTAAACGGCGGGAGTAACTATGACTCTCTGCGCTCTGGGACATTGTTCCAGAACTTCTGAGATAGGTCATCATTAGCTTCGCCCGTCCGTTTTCAGGGGAGCAGGCCCCGCCCGCAAAGAACAACCCTATTCAGGTGTGAATCGCACACCTGTGGGGGAGAGGTATTAGCGTACCGAGCTGCTGTTCTTAATACAGTTGCTCATCCGCTGGCCAGGCGGCTGGTGCTAATTGATGATCAGGCGGATAGGTCTCCCCAGACTGAAGCCGGCCGGGTGGGTCACTTTATGACCGCAGCCACAGTTGCTTAGGGTCTAGACCCCCTCGGTCCCTACTACGCGGGGTAAAGCGTATAACGTGAGAACCGTTCCCGAGGGAAAGGGGAACTGAAGTCACTGCTTCAGAGTACCTCGGTGCCAAGGGGTCGCCGCTTAAGCACATTACAAACCCGTTTCGCGGGGTGCACGGCGGTAGAAACGGTGTTTCTCTTTAGCTAACTCCCATAGGAACCGAGATATTTACGATTTTGTAAAATGAATGAAAACCAAAATAAAAGAAAATATATATATTTCACCCCCTTCCACATATGAAGAGTTGTTGTATCTCCCTTATAACCCCTACCCCGTGGTATTTTCCCGCCAGATCGAATGAAACTCATTACAACCCTTTATATGTGAAAGGGGGTGAAATATATATATTTTCTTTTATTTTGGTTTTCATTTATTTTACAAAATCGTAAATATCTCGGTTTCTATGGGAGATAGGGGGTTGTTTTTTCCCCTAAAACCCCTCACTCCCGTAGTATTTTTCCCGCCGGATCGAATGAAAATAATTACAACCCTTAATATATGACAGGGGGTGAAATATTTTCCATACAAATATTTCCACCCCCTTGCAATTTCTTAGGGGATGAATTTTTGAGATTCGAAATAGCCTATGTCCTGTCTCAGGATGTAATATATCTCCCTGCCAAATTTCATCAAGATCGGTACAGCGGTTTAGCCGTGAAAAGATAACAAACAAACAAACAAACAAACAAACAAACAAACAAAACCAACAGACAGACAGACACACTTTCGCATTTATAATATTAGTATAGATTACTTTCTTTGTCCGTATTTACCTCAATATCATAAACAGTTATGTAGATTAATATTCCAAAATTTCATAAAATTAACACCCCCTTGCAACCCCTCAGGGGTTGAATTTTAGGATATGCTGAAATACATGTTTCAATATTGGTAATGTAGAGTGTGTATTTTAAGTTTCAAGTAAATCCATCGAAAAAATATTTTTCCCATACAAAAATTTACACCCTCTTTTACCCCCGTAGGGGCTGAAATTCGAAAAATATTTCCTTAGTGGGTATTTACGACATAAAACAAATACACCCCTGAAATTTCACGTTTCTAGATTTAGGGGTTTCGGTTCACATTCAGATCATTCAGTATGTGCAAATAGCCAATTGCTTGCACATAGTGTATGTTCGAATAGCCAATTGCTTGCACATAGTGTATGTTCGAATAGCCAATTGCTTGCACATAGTGTATGTGCAAATAGCCACATCCTAAAAAATATAATTGAAATTACAAACTACTATTCAATTATTTCTATTTTACAAAAAATAAAATGTGTAGGTAACTAATAGACTAAGCCTAGGGCTGTTCGCTCACACCGCGGCATTTTTATTATGTTATGTTTTCTTTTTTTTTTCTCGAACACCATGCGGATTTTCAAAAAATGCTTTACGGCACAAGTCTAGCACAATCTAGCACAATTTTTAGTTTTTTTTATTTTCCAAAAGTGCTGGGCTTAATTTTTTTGTTTTAATTTTTTTTCTCGAACACCATGCGGAATTTCGAAAAATGCTTTACGGCACAAGTCAGCACAAATTGAGTACAATCTAGCACAATTTTTAGATTTTCGATTTTTCAAAAGTGCTGGGCTGATCCGAAATTTGATTTTTATCATTTTTTTAGAAAACCGTAAGGAATTTTGGAAAACGGTTGATGGCACAAGTTAGCACAAGTCTAGCACAATCTAGCACAATTTTTAGTTTTTTTATTTTCCAAAAGTGCTGGGCTGAATTTTTTTTGTTTTCATTTTTTTTCTCGAACACCATGCGGAATTTCGAAAAATGCTTTACGGCACAAGTCAGCACAAATTGAGTACAATCTAGCACAATTTTTAGTTTTTTGATTTTCCAAAAGTGCTGGGCTAACTTCACACACATCATATTATGATGTTTTAAAAAATATTTACATCTTACAATAAAACAATAAATAATACAATTATATTGTATATTCATACAGAGTGTCCAAGATAAGCGTGCAATACATGGGGATATCCTAAACGGTAAGAGATACAGATGTGGTTAAATGAGATGAATTATTTGTAAGAAAGGGGTGAGTATTACAACATCAAAAAATATTCATAATTTTATGTGGTTCAGGCGGTATACCCAAAAAACTGAAAATTCAGAATTTCTTTAAATGACTATAACTTTTTTGGCAAAGTAGATAGGTACTTTTTGTTTGCGGTTTCTTTAAGCACTTTTTTGAGTAGAATTGTTTGGTGTATTTAGAATTTTTATATCACTTTTAGTTTCTGAGTTACGAGCTCTAACTTTAGTTTTTCTTATGGGCCGCCAAGATGGCTATATCATATTTGAACGTGTTTTTTACTCTACTTTACAATGATAGGTCACATGTCATACTTATTATTAAAAAAAGTAAAAACCTTTTTTTTTTGTAATAGTTTATTGTTTTTAAATATGCATTTGTTATTTTTATTGTTGTTATTGCGATTTTTGTTTAACAATTTTTGTTTTTCATGGCTTACTTAAATGTTTGTAATAAAATACTTTATAAATATCACCAATATTTAGTACTTCGACTTATTTTCTATAATAAGTATGTCATGTGATATATCGTTGTAAAGTAGAGTAAAAAACACGTTCAAATATGATATAGCCAACTTGGCGGCCCATAAGAAAAACTAAAGTTAGGGCTCGTAACTCGGAAACTAAAAGTGATATAAAAATTCTAAATACACCAAACAATTCTACTCAAAAAAGTGCTTAAAGAAACCGCAAACAAAAAGTACCTATCTACTTTGCCAAAAAAGTTATAGTCATTTAAAGAAATTCTGAATTTTCAGTTTTTTGGGTATACCGCCTGAACCACATAAAATTATGAATATTTTTTGATGTTGTAATACTCACCCCTTTCTTACAAATAATTCATCTCATTTAACCACATCTGTATCTCTTACCGTTTAGGATATCCCCATGCATTGCACTCTTATCTTGGACATCCTGTATATTTACATACATTTATAATGTCATATTGATCGTAAAAAACGGATAGTCGTAATAACCGGTAAAAATGCAATTATATAGGATTCAGTTGGACTTTTATTTTGAGTCGTTAAAACCGATACGTCGTATTTACCAGTGTCGTTATAACCGGTTTCTACTGTATATGAAAGTCCCGTGGTACCTATGGCAGACCCGTAAACCGTCAAATCTTTGTAATACGTATAAGAAAGTCCCATGGCACTCATGATAAATATTTCTCAATTTTGAACCATTTAAAAAAAATCATTTTCTTTTAAATCAATAGAACATAAACTATAAATAATGATATTATCTACAATTTTTTACTTGACGATTTTTCTCTAGGTCACACCGTTTCAAAAATAATTCGAAAAATTCAAAAATTGACATTAGAAAACATCCGTTTCCGGTTGAACAATCGTTTTTAAAAACAGGTTTTCTTCCCAGACAAAAATAAAAAATATAAAACATCATTGTTCTACGATTTGTGGTATTTGAATAACAGTGTCTAGACAGACACACAGACATCATGGCGAAAATAGTCAGAATGGATTCAAGGTTAAAATGAATAATTCCATCAAAATCGGCTTTACAATACATTACTATACATACTATTTATATTTATTATACATGTTACATGGGTACAAGAAAGTTAAAAGTATTATAACATATTCCTCTACAAAAAGATTAGCTTATGTCTAAAAGGTTTTTCTGCAAGCAGCTTAATTTTTGAAACAGAAGTTCGTGCCGTTTACATTCATATGTTTTTTTAAGTGTTTACGAGTACTCCAGCTCTTTGAAATTCTGAATCGACCTCGACTTAATACGAGTACATAAAGATATAATAATAAACTGGCTCTTAACCACAACTTCGTTCGCAACATATGTATATAATACTAGCGGAATCCCGCGGCTTCGCTCGCGTAAACTTTGAAACTAATTAGAACCCTCCATACGTGATAGGGAATGAATGACATATTGATCCTTATTCATTACCTATAAAAAACGTAAATATCTCGGATCTTATTGTTAGTTAAAAATTGTAAAAACTAACCTCCGTCTACCCTCGCCATTAGGGGTTGAATATCGAATTTTTTATTGCATATTATTTTACCTGACTCCACCATTATTACGTAAACTGCTATATAGATAAACATATCAAAAACAAAGGCCCTGTCTACCCCCGCCATTAGGGGTTCAATGTTGAAATTTTTATTTTTATAGATGACTATTTTGTCCGAATTTAGTACAGCAGGTATGCAGATAAACATCTAAATTCATCCTCGTCCCCGTCCTATGCTATTAGAGCTTGAATATCGAACTTTCATTTTTAATTGAATACTAATTTGTCCGAATTTACTTTAATATCATGAACAAATATGAAGATAAATATATAAAAATTTTACTCCCCCTCTCCAATCCCATAGGGGTCGAATTTTCGTAACTGATATTTGTCTTGTAGAGTACCTACTTGTACCATGTTTCATTCGGTGAATACAAAAAAAAAAATTACAAATTTTTCCATCCCCCTTACACCTTAGGGGTTAAATTTTGGGAAAAGCTAAAATAATCGTTTCATTATTTATATTGTAATATAAGTTTCAATTAAAAGCGAACAGCAAAAAAATATTTTTATATAAAATTTGACACCCTGTTTAAACCTCGTAGGGGTTGAAGTTTGAAAAATCCTTTCTTAATTGATGCTTACATCATAAAAGGAAGGCACCTACGAAATTTCACGATTCTAGGTCCAGGGGTTTTGGCCGTACGTTGATATATGAGTGAGTGAGTGAGTGAGTGGTTAAGGACAAACCCTCGACCCCCTTTTATAGATATAGATAAATATAATGTATATTATTCTAAATGGTTTATGTGGAATTTAGGTCATGTAGGAACTGTCACTTATGGAGAAAAATAAAAAGAAGAAGGTAAGGTGTAACAGATTTTTATAATAGTCGATAAAACAAGTAAGCCTTGTTTCACACATACGCGGTTCCATTCGGTTCGGTTCGTTTTCGGTTTCAGCCGAAAACGAATCAAACCCTTTCACACATACACGGTTCTCATACGGTTCATATTAGGTTTTATTTTTTTCCGTAAACTCAGTAGTTATGATGGAGAGAAAGCAAGTTGTTGCCATGTTGTTTCTCTATAAAAAAATTAAAAAATGAAGGAGGAATACTAGAATTCATTGCGAGCACCCTCTCATCACTTTACAGCAGGAATTTAGAGCATTCTACACTATTTCCCGATGTTAAAGAGCATGAAGACGATCCACATCAACATCTAGAAAACCGCTCATTTTATTAGAAAATCCGCGACAAAACATACAAAAAAATAACACTCGCTATCAGGTTAAAACCGAAACTAAACCGTGTATGTGTGAACGCGTTCATTGCTTTGTGTTCCCTGGACACGAATTGAAACCTGATGAAATCTGTCCGTGTGGAGGGAGTATTCAGTTCTGTACGGTTTCTATTAGGTACCGAATACAAACTGAATCATCGTTTCACACTTGTCGGCAGCGACCGAAAACGAACCGAACCGAATGAAACCGTATATGTGTGAAATAGGCCTAACTCGTACAAATGTCATTTACAATAATTTTTTTTTATAATAAATTTTTCAGGGTACAATTTTCAGGATATAAAGTAGCATATGTCCTTTCTTAGGATGCAAGCTATCTCCCTGCATAATTTCATCAAGATCAAATCAGCGGTTATCCGTGAAAAGGTAACAAACAGACAGACAGAGAGACACACTTGCATATTAGTATGGATGTAGAAATTAAAACTAATAATATTAATTGTATTGATTATTTCAAACATATAGGCGCGGCGTATAAGAAAGTAAAAATAGAATATAAACAAGAATGAATAAAACAAAAACACTTTTTCCTATCTAATTTGTTTCTGTTGACTATAGTTTCGATTTTATCGGAACATTGGTTTTTTCATTCTTGTTTGTTTCGTGATTTTATTACTATTTTGTGTAACAGTAAATATGGAAATATGTACGTAATACGGGCCTTCGTGTAATATTTAGATTCCGATAGTTTTTTTTTAATTATATTAACTCTGATGTAGTATTTGATTTTTAATAAATTATTTCAATGTAATTGTTTTTATATGGATCATTCCATGCCAAATAGGCCGGCGACTGCACCTCACCATCTCCGATTTCGATTAATTGATTAAAAAATAATAATAATAAATAATTAATTGATAAAAAAAGCGACTAGCCGTTTTACAAAATGTTGATGCTCTAATATAATATAGGTACACGTTAACTCATTTACGCCAAGGTGCATCAACGAAACATTATGAAAATACTTTTTTTTAATGTTATAAAACTTCTATTTTAATTTTTATCATATAAGTTTGGTAAAAGTAGAGACTTTCTTTCATTCTGCCTAAATAGAATAATTATATTATTTTTGTTAGAATTTTTACATATATTTAAAAACACGTAAAAATGACAAATTTCGCACATGTTTACAATTTCAATAAATATAAAAAACTTGGGAAATTGATTAATATTTGTTTACTCTTACTTTATTGTTTATGAGTCTATCTAACGAACAGACATATTAAAAAATTTATTGATTATGTTTAATTGAAAATAAACAAACGAAATATTTAGTGTGCACTGTGCATTGACGCACTCTTGGGCGTTAACATGAAATAGTTGCATGTGTTCAAGTGGCGATACATATATTGTGCATCTTCTTTGTTTTTATGGATCATGGTTTCTGGGTGTAAGCCGCCTCAATATGATCGTATGAATGATAAGATTCAATTAAATGCGAAAAAAAATTTTTTTTATATAATCTTTGGCACCCCGTAGGGGTTGAATTTCGAAAAATTCTTTCTTAGTGGGTGCTTACATCATAAAAGGAAGACACCTACGAAATTTCACGTATCTAGGTCTAGGGGTTTGGGCTATACGTTGACAAATGAGTGAATGAAAGGTTAAGGTTATATATCTAATATAAATAGATTTTCATTTTACAATTGTGCCCAAGAGTGCGTCAACGCAACATTAAAAATCTGGGAACTTGGGCCCCCCAAAAAATTATTTTTTGTCAAATAAGCTTATTTTTTAAATAAATAAACATATGAACAAAACATTTGTTAATTTTTTTTTAAATTTAACCCTTTGTGCGTTAATAAGTTAACTGTCTTTGGTTATAGGGCAATCTATTATTAATATATATTATATATTAATTTATAATAATTCTGTCCACTACCGGCAATGTATGTAATTCAGTTTATATACAATGCCTAACGATTTCAGGCAAAACTAGCTGTCGGATCCAATTTTACCCGGGGATATAAAATTAAACTATATAACGTATAATGCTGTGGGGTACGATCCTTTAGGTCCACACAATCAGCTTCCCAACATGGTATGACTTACAATACTTGAATACTGATTACATATTGTTTCCATAATTAATATTACTATGTTATAGTTTGTAAATATTTTTTTTAATATGTATATGAAAAATTTTAATGGAATTTATCAGAAATAAAACTCACCCCTTGTATTATGAATATTAGTTTTCTAATATCCTAATAATGTTAATAATATAATGCACATTTTTAGAAAAAATAATCTGACAGTTTGAATTTTGAATTTTGTTGTTTCCAAGGCAACATGAATTATTAAATGTATTTATTAGTATGAAATTCAAATTTTGATGGTGGTTTTCATCCCTTTAATGGCTGTTTGGACCCAAATAAAAAATAAATACTGAAATACACGTTTCATTATTTGTATTGTATAGTATTTATTCTAAGTTCCGACTAAATTCGACCAAGAAAAAAAATAAAAATGAAAAAAAAACACCCTTTTTACCCCCGTAGGGGTTGAATTTCGAAAAATCCTTTCTTTCAGATTATATTCACGTCAAGACGCGTCGATTAGCACCCCAACGAAGTCAATAGCATTTTTTGTTCGCGAGATTTCGTCCCGGAAAAAAATGACACGTACGTACGTACGTACATACGTACGTACGTACGTACATACACACACACACCCAACGAAGTCAATAGCATTTTTTGTTCGCAAGATTTCGTCCCGAAAAAAAATGACACGTACGTACGTACGTACATACACACACACACACACACACAGACATTTTTCTGAAAATAGTGTCAATATACTCTAATGCCCTTGAAACATGAAAATATGTTAAAATTTTTGATTTCGATTTTCGGACCAATTACAATAACTCCCTATTGGGAAGTTAATAAGAAATTTTTTTTTTGTATTTTCGGAATGTATATATCTGACTATATTTCCTGAAAATTTCAAATCTATCCGGTGAGCATTTTTCGAGATAAACGCATATTCGTAGGGACGTTGCGGACTGTTAGAAAATAGGCGGAGTAAAAACCGGTTATATCTGAGCGCATGGGAGTACGCGCGAGGGAAGAATGGCTCGTAGACACCACCAACTCGAAGTATTAGAAGCTGTTGATGCTACAGAGGGCCCATCTTATGGCCCTGGAATAGATGACCCCATGTAAAGAAAAAAAAAATCTGTGTAAACTTCTTCCGAAACTTTAACTGCGTTTTTCTCAAAACTATGTTTTCCAAGTCGGTGACCAAGATTTCTAAAAAACGGCTCAACCGATCGGTCTGAAATTTTAACACAACCTTCTCAGATATATTCTTCAGGTATTAATCGAAGGAATAAAGTTTCGGATAATTATTTTACTTTTTTTAAACAATTTTACGTGGCAATTTTGGTCGAAAATTCGAAATTTTTTTTACGAAGCCGTAATTTTGTCAAAAATCGAAATTTCAATTATTCCTTCGATCAATACCTAGTTTTATCTATCCACTAAAAGAATCTTTTGGGTTTTTTAATTTCACATTAACTAAACCGGAGAAATCGTGGTCACCGCCGAACACCTTTTTTTGAGGACCTTAAGGAGATCGTCTGCAGGAGCACACCAGATCAATATTTTTACAAATCATTAGTGTCATTATAAATTTAAATGTTACCACTAAATGTACCGATATTTTTTGTTTTTGTAAAATAAAATACCTTTTCGTAAAACATTCATTAAAAAACGCCTTTTTTCGGCCTTGCAACTGCGTATAACCCCTTAAATAAAATACAAAATGATATTAAAACAGATACGTAGATATTATTTAATTAATTTTAAAAAGTCCATATTCATATTAATTATAATTGAGGGCCTTAACTGTTAATAAAATAAAATTAAATATAGAATTTTGGAACATTTGATATAAATTATAATAAATTGAATAAAATATTAATTCAAATAACACGCATATTAAATATATTCATGATTAAAAACCTCAGAAATTATTTAATCATTTAATAGCATATTAGTCTAGAGGTGTATTAACTAAATTAAATAATTCAGTATTGTCGGGAATATACCAAGCTACAGCTATCGAAAATGATCCAAGATTTTTGTTTTTATTATAGGTATATTTGCATCTGAAGTATTTTATTTAACACATAAAGTAAGGTAACATCTATGTCATGTCTGAACCAAAATTGATCGGTTCACTGTATTTATATTTCATACATTTCCGGCTATCAGTTATAGGTAGTCTATAGTAGGGCTTGCAAACCGGTTAAAACCGAAACCGGTATACCGGTTTTTTGTTAAAATTTACTAAAACCGAAAAACCGTTTTTTCCATGAAAAAACCGGTTTTAAAACCGAAAGTCAATTATATTATTTTTTTTCTTCAACTGAAAAATAATTTTGTTTTTACTGTCATTCATGAAGTGTTTATGTTGTAAAATTATTTAAATTCAAATAAAAAGGGAAAGGGTGACATCTATGAAAGAGCGCGCAATCTACAAATAAAAATATTATAGTAAATGGAATTTAAGTTTCATTCGTGAAGTCTATAATAATAATAAAGGAGATCCAAATTGAATTTATATCTACTATTTAGAGTTCAAATAGAAACTAATCAATTTCAAATTGAGAATTGTAAATTCCACATTTGAGATGGAAATAAATAAATAGTTTATTTTATTATAATATAATGTATTATAATACAAAATATAAAACAAACTTTTGTCTTGACCAGGTTATTTTTTAGTCTTTCAATAACAGAAATTTCAAATTTGTATGATCTTTTTTTCGACCATTCAATTAAAAATTCAAATACGTAAATATACCATTCTCTGATTTTTATTTTTGCTCGCCGCGCCGAGTCCTCCCTAATCCTCGACCCCAGGTTAGAGTCTTGTTACCCCCTCCCCTCCTTCCTGCTCATGTAGGGGCCGCTGTTTCAATTATTATTTAACTTATTATTACGAATATTAATTAGTAAAGATAAGATATATTAACTATTTTTTATTTTATTTAAAATCAATCTCCCAATAGTTTACTATTACTCAAATTAACAAAGTATAATCAATGCATCAGTTTTGATTCTTTAAACATGAGTGACATATCAGCTACAATTAGCAACAATAATATTTTCGCGTATTTTTTTAGCTACTGTAATCGAAACTCAGTTCCAGGCATTTTTCTGTCTTCATCATTGGGTATGTGGTACTTCAATACCTAAATCACTTTTAACACTAGCTTTTAAACTTAGCCAATTTAATAATGATAACTCCCAATTTGAAATTGATTATTCCCAATTAGCAATAGATTAGTCTCAATTTGAACTTGAAAAAATATAGACCAATAAATCGTTTTTATTTTTAAATATCAATTTGTTTTATTTTAATAAATTAAAAAAAAAAAAAAAAAAAAAAAAAACGAAAAAAACCGGTTAACCGGTTTTCATTTTACAAGCCCTAGTCTATAGCAGTGACGTAGTTATGGGATTAACCCCCCCCCCCCTATGATTCTACGAAAATTATAAGATTATTATAATATACGTGCATTTTTTCAATAATGAATACATCTAACAATTCAGAAGAGCATAAAAAAGCATGAAAATTTTGTATTGTAGTTTTTTTCCAATTTTCATTAGTTTCAGAGTTATTTGAAAAAATATGATTATTTTGCACAATTTCATAGGGGTGTTTCACCCCCTTAAACCGTTTCACCGCAGCTGTGATAATTTTTTTCTTACTTTCATTGACCTCCTCTAACTACTTATATATATACAAAGTTTCGATACGAATTTTCGATTTGTAAGTAAGTGAAAAATATAACCAAGTTTTGTACTTGGCACCACATAAAAGATAATTTTCATGATGAAAAATATAACTTTATGAGATTTAATACTAATAAGTCATATACAACCCCCCCCCCCCCAATTGCAAAAATCTATCTACGCTAGTGGTCTATAGTCTATATAGAATGCCTAGGAAATGTTTATAATTAAATTCATTTGATATGTTACATTGCTCAGTGATTTTAGTCAAGCGAGTGTCCGTTCATATTAAAATATTACCGAAAAACCTCCTCAACCTGTTCCTTGTGACCAAAAAATAAGGTAACCACAAAGGGTATAGCCGGATAAGCATGTAAAAACTGCCCCCAGCGATTTTTGAAAATCTATATGGCTGATCGATTTCTAGTTAAAAAAGAAAATTTTCCTGAAAATTAGAGCTTGCCAACCTAAAGATTTAGGGTATAATATGGAAAAACGTGTTTTTCGGTTTTTATTTTATTGTGACCGTTACACTTAATATTTTTTTATTAAATTTTTTTTGAGAAGACTTATCGATAGAACACACGAAAAAAAATTTTTTCCAGAGATTTTCTACTAACCGTTTTTTTACAAAAAAATTTAATATTTTTTGGCGCCATATTTAAATATGTTCCCTTCGAGTGTCAATCACTAAAAAATTTTAAAATACTTCTTATTTGTACCTATGTATGTGGTAAAATTTTCAATTTGATCTATTTGGTGCAACATAGTAAAAAAAAAAAAAGTTATTTTTTTAATATATCATATAAGTGCTTTGACCGTACAGATCACGACTCGTGCCGTCAAATCACCAGGCAACCACTGCAAACTTAAATGAAATAGAGTATACATATATTGATGTGTATGGAACACTATTGTTTTTTACCTAAAATTATTTTTTATCTTCTTTTTAAACAAATTGAATAATGTAAGAAAACATTAATTTATTTGTTCAAGTTATATAATTATGATTTTTATTTTAAAACTGCAGGTATCTAACATTTTTTAAAATCTTTGATATACATACATACGTATATACAAACTGTAGCAGGGGTTATTTTAGTGTATGTTTGTAGATTGTTTCTGCAGTTCTAAAAGTCAATAGTTGAAAAATAAGTCATTAAAAAAGCGTCCCCCCTCTATTTTCTAAACTATCAATTTAAAAAATCTGAAAAAATTCCAGAACGTAGATTTTAATTAGTACTTTCACTGAAAATTATAACGAACATTGTCAAAAATATTTTGGACCCCCCTTTCATAGACTGAAAATTGAACTTTCATTTTTTTCCCCACTTACCCTATTGAGTGGGGTGTCATTTAATAGGTCTCGTAAAATGCAATAAAAAACGTCAAGTAACTTTTTGATTTTAACCCTTCAGTCGCGATATATTTGCTTTTTAATGTCGCTGTCAGAGCGTCCCCCCCCTCTATTTTCTAAACTATTGATTCAAAAAATCTGAAAAAATTCAGAATGTAGCTTTTAATTAGTACTTTCACTGAAAATTATAACGAACATTGTCAAAAATATTTTGGACCCCCTTTTCATAGATTGAAAAGTGAACTCACGTTTTTTTCATTTACCCCATTGAGTGGGGTGTCATTTGATAGGTCTCCTAAAATGCAATAATAAAAGTCAAATGACTTTTTGATTTTAACCCTTCAGTCACGAAAATTTTGAAAAATACTTTTTATAAATCGTAGTGAGAATGACTACGGAACCCTATCATGTGCGTGCCCAACACGCACTTGCCCGTTTTATTTATATATAGGTTTCAATAATACAATATTAGTTGTAAATATTCCCTAACAAAGATTTTTCTCAATTTGTTTTAAAAATCAACTTTTGTTTTTTTTTTACAACAGTTATTTACTCTGACATATTAAATATCATTTTAACGTTTTAAATATCATTTTTACGTATGCGTATAAAATTTAGATTTAGATTGAAATTTTAAAAAATTAAAGAAATACGAAAAAAATCAGGCGCGCATTACGAAAAATGTCGAATAAATATTGTTTGATATTTGAATAAAAATTAAATGCAGTTCATGAGAACACTTCATCGATGTTCGTTTTAAAATTGTTCAATAATTAATTAATTAAAAACCTTTGGTGAATTTGGCACGAGGAAGTACTGTGCATTTACTTGGCAGCTGTTTTTAGTCATAAATAACAGATTGAGGAGGTTTCTCGTTAATATTTCATTATAAACGGAAACCCTGCATATAATACACATATTTTATTATACATACTCGTACTATTATTTTTAATATTTTAAAATATTACAAAATATCTTTGTAAAGCAGCGTTTCTCAACCTTTCAGTATTTGCGACCCAATTTTCAATCAAAATTCTCACCCCCCCCCCCCCCAACCTCATACAATAATTTTCACTTTAAAATAAATCTCAGCTAAATATGTATATAAAAAAATGCTTAGTGTTTATTTCTAATATTAAACCTTCTTTCGAAAAACTTTGCTCTGCAAGACAGGCCTAAGGGAGTCACTAATAATTAATTATTAATCTTCTTGTTTTTAATTTAATATTGATAATTCAATTATTAAATACATTGTGCAGTACCATAGGCGCCGACTTTTAACCTGGGGGGCGAGATTTTCATAATTTTTTTGAGGGGGGGGGGCAAAAAAATTCCTTCAAAAATATGCAATATCCAACTTTCGTAATAACGATAAAAATTTCAGAAGCGCAACTAATAATGTGAAAAAAAAAAATTTGTTTCATCAAATTATTGTAGTTTCGATAAAAATCGATCAAACTTTAATTATTTGAAATAATTGAAAAGTGGACATTTATATCTAATTTACAGAGGCTCATGAAACGTAAACGACGATTTTAGCTGAAAATATAGTAAAGTGTAGAAAAGTCGTAGAATTTTTTTTAAAGCTGTTGATCTACCTAAGCTTTGTAAAGTAAATAAAAGATGTTTTAGTATTAATTTCCTTTTTGAAGAAATTTTTAGTGATCATTTTTACTCAAGTGACAAGAATTTGAATATTTACACCTTTTTTTAAAGTAAAAATCTTATTGACAAAAGTATCTTTAATTTAAAAGAAACTAGAGTTAAGCTGCACAGGGGGGGGCAAGCCCCCCTGGTATAATATCTGGGGGGGGCGATCGCCCCCCCCCGTAGTCGGCGCCGGTGTGCAGTACTGATACAATCTTATTTATAAGTTTACGTGTATTTTATATTTATTTTTTATTGTCAGAATGTATTTTAATGCTGTTCTTTCGGTAAATTAAATAAATTTTTTAACAATATTTTTTCTCGATATTCTCGCGCCCCCTATTCAGTTTAATCACGTCCCCCTAGGGGGGGGGGGCATAGGTTGAGAATTGCTGCTGTAAAGTAAACATCTATTTTCACATTTTAGCATTCAACTTATTCGAAGAATGCGTTGAAGCATCTTCGATGTTAAATTAATTTATTATCATTTTCATTATATTTTATACAATCTTATAAGAAAAGAGCTATTTTTAAATTGTTCAATACGTCACCAATGACTTAATTATTATTAAAAATAAACTTTTGATAATTTATATTAATCTCAAGAATTTGTAAAAAATACAAAAAGTTTAAAAACAAATCTTAAAGAGGAGCATGCCAATAATTCACACAATTAAAATAAACTTTAGTATTATATAAGGTCTCTTTAAATTATAAGGTAATGATGGAACGAATAGATTCATTGAATCAATGTTTAGAACCAGAAAATTAATTATTACAGTAGAAACCGGTTATAACGACATCGAAGGGACCGGAATTTTAGATTATTATAACCGATAGTTCGATTTATTAAGGTATTTATCGAAAAAACTAAAAATTTCATGTGTACTCGTATGTGAGCGAAGATATCATCAAAATAAAATCAAAATTTTAAGCACACTCAACGTTATTTTATTGGAAACTTAGTTAACTAAGACATTAACTCTCCACCAATCATGTACCAGTATACGAATATTTGAAATCCACATTTGTTTTCTGTTTATTAGAATTAAACCTAACCTTCACAATCTCCATGATGTATTAGTCGCGTCATTATAATATTTTGAAAAAAATTAATTAGAGCCCTTTATATTATTGATGGAACTTGTTGGGGAAGGTGTAAGGAGTAATTTCTCATCAAATGAGTCAATTTTTTTTCATTGGAACATTGTTTATTTTTAAACAATTTGCTCGGAAAATCTGTTTTTCTGATATAGTGGGAAAATTGTGGGTTGTAGAAAAAAGTAAAGCACAGACGAAATATGCGCAATCAAAAGATCTATAATTTGGTGCCTGGAAGATTAAAATCCGATAATTGGTTCAAAAGTTATTGCAAAAAAACCGCTAAAAAACGTTGAAAATTAACTTTTTTTAAATTGTTTATAATTTTTTTATTATTTATTAAAATTCAACGAAAATACCTAAAAGATGTTAGCATTAATATGTTTCAAAAGTAAGCAAAAGATAGGTGCTGTAGGTCAAATAGTTTTTGCAAAATTCTATTTGTTTATCGGGTTGAGAAAAAAATACCTAAATTTCAAACGCGGGGCCTGATAAAAGTTATTAACCAAAAAGGATTCACAACCCCGATTTTTAAAGGCCAAAGCCTAACTTAACTTTGTATTTTCGTACAATATCGATTTATTATCGAGAACCCTTATGAAACGTGCAATAAACAAAATATTTAAAAAATTGCACTAAAAATTAATAATTTTCAATATTTCAACTTAGCGGTGAGCATTGTTATTTTACAACTTAGAAATTATTATTTTTTCGTCGCGTTACCCCAGATTAAAAAAAGAATGAAGGTTCTACGACCATTATAAGCTGAGATATTGCAAATTTTTCAAGCGCGGATCATTTTGAACTTCGACGGCTGAGAAACATATCTCGCGGGCAAAGTCGAAATTCAAAATGATCCGCGCTTGAAAAATTTGCAATATCTCAGCTTATAATGATCGTAGAACCTTCATTCTTTTTTTAATCTGGGGTAACGCGGCGAAAAAATAACAATAAAATAGTTTTCTAAGTTGTAAAATAACAATGCTCGCCGCTAAGTCGAAATATTTAAAATTATTAATTTTTAGTGCAATTTTTTAAATATTTTGTTTATTGCACGTTTCAAAAGGGTTCTCGATAATAAATCGATATTGTACGAAAATACAAAGTTAAGTTAGGCTTTGGCCTTTAAAAATCGGGGTTGTGAATCCTTTTTGATTAATAACTTTTATCAGGCCCCGCGTTTGAAATTTAGGTATTTTTTTCTCAACCCGATAAACAAATAGAATTTTGCAAAAACTATTCGACCTACAGCACCCATCTTTCGCTCACTTTTGAAACATATTAATGCTCACATCTTTTAGGTATTTTCGTTGAATTTTAATAAATAATAAAAAAATTATAAACAATTTAAAAAAAGTTAATTTTCAACGTTTTTTAGCGGTTTTTTTGCGTTTTTTTTTGCTTTTCTCTACAACCCACAATTTTCCCACTATATCAGAAAAACAGATTTTCCGACCAAATTGTTTAAAAATAAACAATGTTCCAATGAAAAAAAATTGACTCATTTGATGAGAAATTACTCCTTACACCTTCCCCAACAAATTCCATCAATAATATAAAGGGCTCTAATTATCTTTTTTTTGTGGTATTATTACAGCTATAATGACGCGACTATATGTATTACATCATATTATGTCAAACAGTATTTTTTATTGTACAAAAAATTAAATGCACAAATTATGTTAGACACAATAAAATATCACGGATTATTAAAGGATAAACATAATATTCATACTTTAAGATTAATGAAATAAAAACATAAAATTGTTTTAATTAATATTAAATAACACAAATGAAAGAGTATTGCCTATATAAAAAATATTATATTACAAAAACAATGGAAACAAAAGTCGGCCTGTCGTCAAATCGATAAAATTCGATAAAAAACAGAAAGTCGTTAAAAGCGGTATTTCGTTGTAAGCGATGTCGTTATAAACAGTATATTATAACAAGCAATTATATGGGATTCAGCTGGGACTTTTATTCTGAGTCGTTATAACCGATACGTCGTATTAACCGATGTCGTTATAACCGGTTTCTACTGTATATTGAAACCATGGACCTGGGCCTGAATCCGAACACGAATCCGAAACCCGAAAAAAATATTTTTCATTAACCTGAACCCGAACCGAACCTCTATACTTCAAAGCCTACGAACCTGAAATTGAATCCGAACATTTTCATGGATAACGGATGACCATATATTTTTAAAAAAGTTCAATAAATTAATATAAATATTTTTCTCCAATGATATTTAAATGAAATTATAATCTGTTTGAATTTTATTGTATGATGTGACTTATCAAGTCCACTATTTTTTTAATTTTCAAAAAATCTTAAAAGTAGAGATTTTAACCCATTACTTCCCGACTTTTTATTTCTTGGAATTTTTTAACCAAGTTCTCAATTCTTGTTGAAAATATGACCAAAAAGATACATTCAATAGAAGACATAATAATTATCAGTCGTAGATTATTTAAATGAGAACCCAATGTCATATTTATAGGACAGCACTTTTTTCAACGACGATAGTATGTACCTGAATTTATGGATATTGTTATGCTTTATTTACACCCTCTTAAGTAATATTATATATTTTTTCATCAATTTAAAAACGTTTTACTAACCGACAAAAATGTTACTATAAATGTCGAATAATTACAAAGTTACTTTAAAAATGTTATAATTTGTCATTCAATAAACTCTTAGAGTTCATTTACTGTAAGTAGAGAAACTTAAAAAAACATATTAGTAATATAAATCAAATTAACAAAGTTATTATGTCAGGGAAAAATTATGATGTTCTATAAATAGGACACTGGGAAGTAATGGGGTAATCTTTAAAAATTTTCTAACCATATTTTAATATTATAAATTTGTTTTTTCAGAAAATAATTTTCATTCAATTATAAACATAAATCTGACACCAAATAGTTTGCACTATGCTGAACCAAAACCAGAATAAAAATTATTATTTAAAGCCAAACCGAACCCGAACCATAAATAAACTCCGGTTAAAGTTCCTGATTAAAACACAATACCAGTACATAACAATTTTTATATTAATTTTATATAAACTATTTACGTTAGTAACTCCTTTTAACCTTCTTCACAGTGTTAATCATATTCTCAGAATTACGCAAGAGCAACTTGTTAACAGGATTTTAATTAAAAATTTATATTTGCTGATATTATTTACGGCAACAAGGAGTAATTTGTTGGTAATTGTTTTATAAACGTTACAAAACTTTCTGATTAAATTTTTATTTAGTATATTTATTTATCTAATCATTCGAAGTAGGTGTTCAAAATAAAACCTTACGATTTTTTATTTCGGAAAGTAAATTATTTATAGAAAAACTTTTCAGACAAAAGATACTCGATTTAAAGAGGGCGATATTACGATATTTTTTATTTTTGTGAAAAAATATTTTACATGAAAAAGGAGGAAACTAGTTTTTTTTGTATTAAATTATTTGGACTACATTTAAACAACCAATAAAAATGGAAAAATCATTTTGAATATGCAATTTATTAACCCATTACTTCCCGACTTTTTATTTCTTCGAATTTTTTGATAAAGTTCTCAATTCTTATTGAAAATATGACCAAGAAAATAAATTCAATACAAGATATAATAATTATCAGTTGCAAACTAGATTATAATCATGAGAACCCAATATCAAATTTATAGGACTCAACGACGATATTCTGTATATTGTTGAAATTATTGATGTTGTTATGCTTTAATTACACTCTTATAAGTAATATTATACAGGATGTCCCATTTTAATCTATCACCCCCCTAATTTTTTTTATCTATCAATTAAATCAAAAAATGCTTCAAATAAAAGTTGTTTGGTTTTGAGGGGGACCCAAAATGGCGTTATTAGTTTTTTATTTTTTGGACGTCTTCATGGTCAAATAGGCCCAACTTTTTTTTTTCAAATGGAAACCTATATTTTTTATTACAATATCTTATTGTTTGGAAAAAAACAAGTAGCTTTTGTTTCAAAAAAATTTTTGTATGACTTCATTTTTTTTAATATTAAACAAAATAATTTTAGATTTTGACTAATTTTTTACTCGAAACCCATTAACTTTAGAGGCAAAATGTAAAACACAAAAAAAATTTATTTTAATCTGATATAACTAGGAAAATTATATCAGGATTTTTTGTTAACTTTTGCTCTTCAAAATATTAAAGCAAATAAAAAATAAAATAAAAAAAATCGGAAATAATTTTCCTTGTTATATCATATTAAAATAAACATTTTTTGTTTTTTACACTTTTCCTCTAAAGTTAATGGGTTTCCAGTAAAAAATTAGTAAAAATCTAAAGTTATTTTGTTGAATAAAAAAATGAAGTCATACAAAAAATTTTTTGAAACAAAAGCTACTTGTTTTTTTCCAAACAATAAGATATTGTAATAAAAAATATAGGTTTCTATTTGAAAAAAAAAGTTGGGCCTATTTGACCATGAAAACATCCAAAAAATAAAAAATTAATAACACCATTTTGGGTCCCCCTCAAAACCAAACAACTTTTATTTGAAGCATTTTTTGATTTAATTGATAAATAAAAAAAATTAGGGGGGTGATAGATTAAAATGGGACACCCTGTATATAGTTTCGTCAATTTAAAAATGCTTTACTAAGTGAAAAAAATTAAACTATAAATATCGGCTAGCTGGAACAATTACACGGTTACTTTAAAAGTGTTATAACTTGACATTGAATGAATTCTAGAGTTCATTTAAACAATTATTGTAAGTAGAGAGACTTATAAAACATATTAGTAATGTAAATCAAATTAACAACGTTATTATGTCAGAGAAAAAAATTATAAAATATGATGTCCTATAAATAGGACACTGGGAAATAATGGGTTAATACATTATTCCAACTACAGTTTTATTAAATATTACTTAACAGAGTCGCACCTAGAAGTTATTTTAGTGTGTAGTTGTAGGTACCTTGTTCTAAAAGTGAAATATGTAGTTGAAAAATGAATTTGTATAGTTAAAAAAAATCTTTGAGCAAAAAATAAGTAAATTATATTTGAAAAACATAAATACATTATACTTCAAAAAGGTACATGTTGTTGAGGGCATTGCAATTATTTTACTATATAGATTGTAAATAAAGTTGAAAAAAAAAAAAGTGCAGTTGTAAAAGTCAGTTTATGTAGTTAAAAATTATAAATGTCAAAGAAAAGAAAGGGAAAATGTGAGTTTTAAAATTTTCTTAAAATAACTCCTATATCGTATTATCTACGATAACTTATCATTATACTTAGTTAAAAATATCTTAATACCTATAAAAATAAAACAAATTCAAGAATCTTGTATAATATTAGTCCTACAATATCATGTTGACCATTATTTAAAAAAATAAATAAAATACTTACAGTTTATGATCTATACTTCCTGGAATGTACACTTTTCATACAAATTTTTTTAGAAAATTATTTAAAAAAAAAAGACATAAGCAACACACACTTTGGTAAACAAGGCCCTCATTAAATTATGTATTAAAATCTATAGAAATATTCCTACTTACAATTAGGTATATCAAAAATCTCAATTTGAATAAATTTAAAAATGTCATTTAAATCACTCATAATTCAAAAATAATAAATTTTTTGTTGTTTAGTATGTACTTGAAATTTTTATGATTTTTTTTTATAAATATTTATATATTATGTTAAAACGTATATTAAAATAAATTAGATTACTTATAATAAAATACATATAAAAAACAAATCTTACTTTTATCATCACTTTCAACCAATCACTAACACCTACAAAAATATCCAACAATAACATTTAAAACACGTATAACAATTGAACAAGATTCAAAGTTTCGCGCGTCGTATAGCTTTCGTTTAACGAACCGTCGACCGTTATGATGTGCGGTAGTAAACTGCGACGCATAGTCATTTGTTGCTGGTTCGGCAATGTTCGGCTAGCAATCGCCAAAGCCATGCGCGATCTAGTAAAAGGGTTCACAATTGACAGTAAAAAGCAAATAACAAGAAATGGTCCTTGATAACTTTATAATTGGGGACGCTCTTTAAAATAAATGCTTCCTTGTATACTTTTGGAAGTACGTAATAATCAGTCGAATACTTATACCGGGTGTCCAAGATAACTTTTACAAAATGGGGATCTCAGTATCTATAAGAGATACAGGTTTGGTTAAATCAGATGAATTATTTGTAAGAAAGGGGTGAGTATTACTACACAAAAAAATATTCATAATTCTATGTGGTTTAGGCGGTATACCTAAAAAACTGAAAATTCGGAATTTCTTTAAATGGCTATAACTTTTTTGTCAAAGTAGATAGGTACTTTTTGTAGACGGTTTCTCAAAGCACTTTTTTGTGTAGAATCGATTGGTGTATTTACATTTTTTATATCACTTTTAGTTTCCGAGTTATGAGCCCTAACTTTAGTTTTTCTTACGGATCACTAAGTTGGCTATGGCATATTTGAACGTGTTTTTTACTCTACTTTACAACGATATGCCATACTTATTGTCAAAAAAAATTATAATGTATTTTTTTTAAATGTTAATTGTTTTTAAATAGTCATTTGTTATTTTGATTGTTGTTATTGTGATTTTTGTTTACAATTTTTGTTTTTCATGGCTCACTTAAATGTTTGTAATAAAATACTTAATAAATGTCACTGGCATTTAGTACATCGACTTATTTTCGATAATAAGTATGGCATGTGACATATCGTTGTAAAGTAGAGTAAAAAACACGTTCAAATATGCCATAGCCAGCTTAGTGGTCCATAAGAAAAACTAAAGTTAGGGCTCATAACTCGGAAAGTAAAAATCTAAATACACCAATCGATTCTACACAAAAAAGTGCTTTGAGAAACCGTCTACAAAAAGTACCTATCTACTTTGACAAAAAAGTTATAGCCATTTAAAGAAATTCCGAATTTTCAGTTTTTTAGGTATACCGCCTAAACCACATAGAATTACGAATATTTTTTTGTGAAGTAATACTCACCCCTTTCTTACAAATAATTCATCTCATTTAACCAAACCTGTATCTCTTATAGATACTGAGATCCCCATGCTGGAAAAGTTATCTGGGACACCCGGTATACCGAGTGTTTTTTTAAAGACTTTCCAGCGGACTATTTTCAAAATAACGAATTTTCAGAGAAAATTTTTCAAACAAAAGTTTCATGGCTTTGAGGGGGCTAAATATTGACATTAAGGGTTAACTTTGAAAAGGTCGCCATGATAGGTTTTCAGGTTCAACTTTTCTTTTTCAAATTTAAACCCATATTTTTTGTTGCAGATTCGTAATTACAGGGAAAAATAAGTAACTTTTGTTTGGAACATTTTTTCTGAAAATGTCAATTTTTTATGATATGGAGCAAAACAAACAGTAATTTCTGGATTTTAAATAATTTTTTACTTAAAACTATTATTTTTTTTAAATAATCGCAAGAAGCAAAAAGTGCTTAGATTTTAACAAGAATTATTTGAGAATTTTTATTTATTTTTAATTCGTTTTTGTTTTTTTTTCGAAAAATTTCTTTAAAAACATTTTTTTTTAAATTAATAACAACTTTAAAAAAATCTCTGAAACACTTCTTTTCTCTTGTAATTTTTCTTATAAATTGGTAGTTTTCGAGTAAAAAATTATTTAAAATCCAGAAATTAGTTTGTTTTGCTCCAAATCATAAAAAATTAACATTTTCAGAAAAAATGTTTCAGACAAAAGTTACTTATTTTTCCCAGTTTATTACGAATCTGCAACAAAAAATATGGGTTTAGATTTGAAAAAGAAAAGTTAAATCTGAAAACTTACCATGGCGACCTTTTCAAGGTAAACCCTTAATGTCAATATTTAGCCTCCTCAAAGCCATGAAACTTTTGCCTGAAAAATTTTCTTTAAAAATTCGTTATTTTGGAAATAATACACCTGCGTAACTCGCCAGGGAGGAATTATCAGGAAAAATGATATAAACAAAAATGTTAGCATTTTTTCCCATCTATGACATGGCGATGCCAGTCGTGGGGGAGAATCTTCCCCCGGGGGGAGCGCTCCCCCCTTCTTATTTTTTAAATGGAAACCCCCTATTTTTATAACAGATTTCGATTCCCTGCCCCAAAATACCGCGGAAACCGCTAAAATAATTTTTTTTGCAAAAACAATAATCAAAGTTTCCCATCTTGAACTAAACATTTAAATGTTTATATGTTTTAAACATTTATAGGTATACAGCGTGAGTTTTTTATCTTGAGACTGTTTAATATCTGGAAAACTAGGGATTTTTCAGGATTTGGAGGGACAAAATCAATGGAGGTAATAATTTTGATCTTGAGTGGAGGTTTTAAGGTCATTTTGTGGTAAACTAAAATTATCAAATGGAAACCTATTAATTTTTTTGTGCAGATTCGTACATTGCAGAAAAAAGGAACAACTTTTATCTAAAAAGTAAAAAAAAACTTAAATTTTAGTCATTTGTTTTTCCTTTTTTACAATAAAAAAAATTTTTTTGGCTTCAAAAATTTTGAAAAAATTATACAAGATGTTTAAGAAAAAATGCAAATTAAAAAATGAATTTTAATGTTTTTTTTTAACATTTTTTACAGTAATTTTTTTTGCGTTGAAAAACACTGGAAATATTAATTAATTTAATTTTCTTGAATCTGTATTTTCTTTAAACATCTTGTATATTTATTTCAAAATTTTTGAACATAAAAAAAAAATTTATTTGAAAAAAGGCAAAATAAATGACCTTAAAATTTTTTAAAACTTTTTAAACAATAAAAGTTGTTCCTTTTTTCTGCAAAGTACGAACCTGCAAAAAAAGAAATAAACAAATTAGTTGACCCCAAAATGACCTTAAAACCTCCACTCAAGATCAAAATTGTTACCTCCATTGATTTTACCCCTCCAAATCCGGAAAATGTTGTACCAAACAGATATTAAGCAGTCTCAAGATAAAAAAATCAGCCTGTAGGTATATATTTATATGACTAGGTGGGCCCACGCGGCTTCGCTCGCGGAAATATTGTTTAGGATTTAAAAAATATTATAGTTGAATTAAATTACCTACCTAACAAAAGCGAATCGGAACAAAAAGTAAAAATAATTTTTGTTCTATTTAAATTAAAATCTTAATTATTGATAACAAATTAAACAATTGACAATCAAAAGAATACCAAAGACCTGTCCTCTCCCTCTCTGCCCAGCGTGGCGTCTTCCCTCTCCCCGCGACACTTTATCTAGTTCGCACGAATTCTCACGAATATGTTATTATACTTATGTACATATATTTCACGTTATTTTCTAAACCAAAAGACCAAATTGGATTATGTAAAAGGCAAATTATATCTACATTAAGTACTTATGACGATGAAATCATTTATTTCAATAAGGATTGAAGTTTTGCAGGTCAAAACTCCATGTAAACCGAACCCAAATATTTTATGTTTTCTTTGTAACATAAAAGCAGTCATTGTGGCTTAAATATAAAATATAATATAATAATATAAATATAAATATAGACATATGGTGTCGCGGACTTTATTGTAGCACTTTTGATTCTACACAATTCTTTAATACATTATTTTGTTCTATATATAACGGTTCGATAATAAATATGGCAAGTGACACATCGTTGTAAAGCAGAGTAGAAAAAAAACGTTCAAATATGTCATAGCCAACTTAGCGGCCCATAAGAAAAACTAAAGTTAGGGCTTGTATCTCGGAAACTAAAAGTGATATAAAAAATCAAAATACACCAATCAATTCTACACAAAAAAGTGCTTAAAGAAACCGCAAACAAAAAGTACCTATCTACTTTAACAAAAAAGTTATAGCCATTTAAAGAAATTCCGAATTTTCAGTTTTTTGGGTATACCGCCTAAACCACATATAATTATGAATACTTTTTGGTGTAATAATACTCACCCCTTTCATACATATAATTCATCTCATTTAACCAAACCTGTATCTCTTATAGATACTGAGATCCCCATGCTGGAAAAGTTATCTGGGACAGCCGGTATATTAAGGATATATTGTTTCAATTTGAATTACGCAACTACTTTAAAAAATAACAGCTTTTTAATTAGTTAAAGTACTTTTTCTTTCTGTACTTTACTTATTTTTATTTTTTAAATAAAGAATAAAAATATAAAAAACTGTTATGAGCTATATTTCCGTGAAAAATATTAAAATTTTCCTGTTGTACTCGTATTTTAGTAGTGTGTTTATTTTAAAAGATTAAGTTTTCTTTTATGTACCAAATGTTTTGTTGAAACTACAAGAAAGAATATAATATACACAGGTTATACATTTTTTACTTGATGTAACGAAATATTTCGAGAACCATGCATTTTAGAAAAAAATATAATGTCGTCAAATACTGTCCCCTTTTTTTAAAACTGAATAATATTTTCCATATTTTTACAGGGTGTCTAAATACCAGGGGACACCATGGGGATCTCGGAAACTATAAGAGATAGAGATTCGGTTAAATGAGAGAAAAGTTACCTTTAAGAGGGGACAGTTTAATGGTGCATTTACATTTTACAAAATTTTCATAGCTTACTAGATATTAGCCAAAAACCATTTTACTCCGAAATCTTGCATCGTGAATATTTCTTAGTGGGCTCTCACACCGGAGCAATATTGCAATATAGCAATATATCAACTAGCAATATATAACTAGCGATATTATTGCTATCTGTCAATATACATTGAATCAGACATATTGTCTCACACCAAAGCAATACGATATCGCTATATTGCATTATTGCCGTATTTTGGCGATACGTATTGCCAACGATACAACTTGCATGTTGAAAACCGATATTTATCGCTTGAATATAGCAATATTTCCATTTGACACATGTGATTTTTGAAAAACAATTGACTATTGAGATTGTGAATATTGCTTTGGTGTGAGAGCGACCAAAATAATATTGCTAGTTTCTAGTTGTTAGTTACTTTATTGCTGTATCGCTATATTGCTATATTGCTCCGGTGTGAGAGCCCACAAGCGACTTGAAATTTAAAACAATGTTTCAAATAAATGCTGTAGGGTTTAGTATTGTCTATTTAAAAATATTTTTTTAATTTCCAGAAATCTCATTGTTTTTGAGATATGACATTAACTTACATTTTCTTAAATAGAAACAATATGAAATTTTGTAATTTTTAAATAGAAGATTTTATTACTTTGTCAATGATATGCATCTAGATATACTTATTTTTCAAAATATCTCAAAAAATGATCAAAAAGTACTTTTTATTTATTTAATACACTGTACATCCTAAGATGGCTATGACAATAGCCAATAAGATTAAATAACAATTGAAAATTTATTTATAAGCTTACATAGCATGAATTATTTATTTTATTTATAAAAAAATTACATATTTCTATTTATGTAATACAAAATACCAGCAAAAGATGGCTATGGTTATTAACAAGAATATAAAAAAACAATAAGCTATTTTATTTAAATTAAAAAAAAACATTTTTTATTTCCAGTCAAAAATGGTTATGGCTGTCAACAATGAGATTTTTAAATCAACTGAGAAATTGTTATTTTGTCTGTTTGTAAGAATACTAAAAAGTAACTTGTAATTATTTTTGATCCGTATTTATTTTGTTGATAATATTTTTTTACATTTAAAAAATGTAATATTATTCTGTTATACCAAATAAATGGATGGGTGGTACTATATCATGACCAGCACCACGATCACCAGACATAACTTCGTTGGATTTTTTTCATATGGGGTACCTATTGTTAAAGATTTTTTTTTAATTTCCACAAAGACTGGGATTCTGTATTAAGTTAATAAAATATTTTTTTGTTTCTTGTTAATAACCATAGCCATCTTTGGCTGGTATTTTGTATTAAATAAAAAGAAATATGTAATTTTTTTATAAATAAAATAGATAATTCATGCTATGTAAGCATATAAATAAATTTTCAGTTGTTTTTTAATCTTATTGTTAATTGTCATAGCCATCTTAGGATGAACAGTGTATTAAATAAATAAAAAGTACTTTTTGATCATTTTTTAGATATTTTGAAAAATAAGTATATCTAGATGCATATCATTGAAAAAGTAATAAAATCTTCTATTTAAAAATTACAAAATTTCATATTGTTTCTATTTAAGACAATATAAGTTAGTGTCATATCTCAAAAACAATGAGATTTCTGGAAATTAAAAAAATATTTTTAAATAGACAATACTAAACCCTACAACATTTATTTGAAACATTGTTTTAAATTTCAAGTCGCTTAAGAAATATTCACGATGCAAGATTTCGGAGTAAAATGGTTTTTGGCTAATATCTAGTGAGCTATGAAAATTTTGTAAAATGTAAATGCACCATTGAACTGTCCCCTCTTAAATGTAACTTTTCTCTCATTTAACCGAATCTCTATCTCTTATAGTTTCCGAGATCCCCATGGTGTCCCATGGTATTTAGACACCCTGTATACCTAACAAAAATGCAATACTTATTATCAACGATGTATGTATACCTTTATTTAAAAATGTTGTCAATCAGTTTGATTATACTTTGTAAGATTAGCTTGAACAAAAACAAGTCATATTTCTAAATTAATATTTGAGCTCCAAATATCGCTCCCGGAGAAGATATTAAGGATTAAGGTTATGTACATTGTCACATAATCATCCTATCATTATCATCACAAAACAGTAGAAGCTGTTATGAAAAATAGATTTCTGATTAAGTTTAAAGGTCTTCAATTAAAAATCAAACCTTCAGACCGAATTAGTCCGAGAGATGAGCGCCAAATTTTGCAACTACTTTCTAAGGCGGCTATTACATTATCAAATAAATATGTTAAAGATCTTTGACAAAGATTTAATCATATATTCAATTATAAGTAATTTCGTAGCCGAAATCGTCCACGAACACTTTTCAGTTGCCATTTTGATTTATCCGTCAAAAAACTTTGATCAAATATAAGAAACTGTCATTATCTATGATAAAAGAAATATTATGAAGGTAAATATTACGTAAATATTATAAAAGTTGACGTACTACACTGTCATATTTCTTTGATCAAAGAAATTTTATCACATTTCTTTGATAGTGTAATGGCCGCCTAAAGGCTGATTTTTTGATATTACGTCACATTTGTGGTGTAGATATACAGCCTGCCGTCAGTCAGCTAGTTTCGTTAGCGTTTGGCGCGGGGGTGGTGTATCGGCTGCTGACGAAATTTGTCCGATAAAATTCGGACTGACAATTTTTTTTAATAATAATAATATCCCTAACTTTTAAACCGAATTTCATATTTTAGAAAGTACTTTCACGATGTATAGATTTTTTACGAGTTAATGCGCTGCTGACGCGCCCGGTGCAAGATTTTGAAGACTGTCTATGATAAAAGGGGTTCTTACTTAGTATTCACAGCGTGCGCGATGACAGTGCCAACTAGCGACTGCAACTAGGGTGGACTTTGACATATTAACAATCAAATAATTTAAATAAAATATCGTAATATATACATTTTAGACGATTATTTATGACTATTCGCTATGTGCACGAAGTCTACTAACGCCGCTAGCGGGTAATAGAGAAGGATTGAATGGATTCAACTCTCTTTTTATTATTGTTTAATATGTTTAATGCCGTGCAATTTTTTATTAAACAAATATCATTTAATTTAGCTGTTTGCATATAATATAAATAGTATAGCTTAAAAGGTACGTGAAAAATATTTATTATGGGTATTTTTTTCTCTTTAATTATGATGTATAATAGAGAAATAATTAATTCGTTTACATTAACAGCATAACCTCAAACTATGGCGCCGATGATTTTACAATGTTGCTCACCACGAACACTCACATCGACATTATTTCTAACTCCACCCCCTTGCACATAGTCTATAGTGGGGTTAACCATGTTGATCTTTCTATTTTCAGTTAAAAACGAGCGTATTAAAAATGACAGTTAGTCCACCCAAAGTGTATAGATTTTTTACAAAGATAAAGTCACCCCAGTGCCAAACGCTAACGAAACTAGCTGACTGACGGCAGGCTGTATCTCTACACTACAAATGTGAAGTAATATCAAAATATCAGCTTTTAGAAAGTAGTTGCAAAATTTGGCGCTCACCTCCCCGACTAAATGTAGAACCAAAATTTCTATGTTGTTAATGGATTCTCTATAGTTATTAAATAAACACTCATTTTGAGCAAAATTTTTGGAAGGTTGTAGCTTCCTCACGAAAAATTTCGGGATACATATTCACAAGAGTTTTTTGCTTAAAACAACATCGTCGATCTATTGTAATTTTTTTAACACTAGTTGTGAATCATTCTGTATATATGCATCAACAAAATTACTAAGTATACATATATACATACCTACTTCTTTTATTACAATTATTTTGGATGGTATACGGTTGGTATACTATTTATTGAATAGGTAAGCTCTACTCGCAATTTTGCTCTTCAAAAATTTCAACAAGCCGTTTTCTATCAGCAGAAAAACTAATAATACCATCAAGCAAATAAGAAAAACTGCTTAATGGATACTTTGTTTCTTAGAATAATCAGTACTTTTTTTTATTTTTTTATTTGTTCTTTCGCGTGGAATAATGAATAAAACGTGGAATGTTTTTAAACGAATTCAAGGAATCAATATCAACGTTTTCATAAGTCCTAAATATTTTCTATATTTGGAATCAATTTATATAAAATGTAGGCAACGGTAATTTTACGGCAAAAATTATATTTAGGGTGTGTATAAAACTATATAGGAAACCTTATGAGTTCAGTTTGTCTGTCTGTATGTACAGGTCTCCTATTGTGTCATTTATCTTCCTATTTAAGTATTTAGATTAAATTTGGTCTACGGACTTAAATTGATGACCCAAAATTAACAAAATCGATTTTTTTAAAGAAAAAAAAATCACTTTACCCATTGAGTGAGTTAGTTTTTTCGATAGATCTTTTAAAATGTAACAAAACATGCATGAAGACCTTTTGATATTAACCCTTCAGGCACGATACATTTACTTTCAAATTCGTTATAAATATAATGTCTCATACATATAGCGATGAAATAATATTGAAAAGATTCTAGAATGTATCTTCTAATTAGTACTTTCAATGACAAATATAACGAGCTTTGTAGCAAAAATAGTTTATAAATAATTTAGAAATAACTTTTTTTTATAAATGGTTGCACACGAACACGTAAACTTTTACAGCATGCGTGCATGTCAGTTTACGTTGAAGTCATTCAAAAAGTTACGTGTTGTGTATACGGTTTTTGTGTCAAAATAATACTTACGTTTAATTATTAATTTAGTATCTACGTTTGACTTTATTTATTTAATTCGCATAGTTAATGAAAACAAAAGAAGCTTAACTTCAACCGTACGCCTTTTTAGGGTTCCGTAGAAAACTAGGATGTTTTCAATATCGTTGTCAGAGCGTCCCTCCTCAAGGTTAGTAATGATTAGGTTTGCTTATTAGGGTGATTCATTTCCGCAAAACATTTTTTTTCAAGGTGCTGAAGCAAAATTTTAATCTACATATAGAAAAAAAATATTTCACTAAGATTGAGCTCTTAATTCCTATTTTAAGTACTTGCAATTTAAATATGAAGTTTTCCCATTGAAAATGCATGTAAAAAAAATTGTTTTTTTAATTTCTAATGCTTAGACACCTTTTATCATATTGGGAATCGGTTTGATGGACCTTACGGGAAATTTCACGCTCTTTAAAATTGCCTTGGTGTTTTTTTCTGTAACTCACACTGGATCGCCAGTAGGAGTCTTCTAAATACTAACTAATAATGCAGCATTATTAGTTAGTATTTATCAATTTCTTGCGTTTTAAGGCCTAAAAATGGCTGTAAATTCATTAAATATTGGAAAAAAATATTTTTTACGAGTCAGCTCTTTTTTTCTCCCTAATTTTTGCGGTTTGCTCAAAAAAATGGAAAAAAACAATTTATTCCAAAAACTGTATTTAGTTGACTCCTACTGGCGAACCAGTGTGAGTTACAGAAAAAAACACCAAGGCAATTTTAAAAAACGTGAAATTTCCCGTAAGGTCCATTAAACCGATTCCCAATATGATAAAAAGTGTCTAAGCATTATAAATTTGAAAAAAAAAAAACAATTTATTCCAAAAACTGTATTTAGATGACTCCTACTGGCGAACCAGTGTGAGTTACAGAAAAAAACACTAAGGCAATTTTAAAGAGCGTGAAATTTCCCGTAAGGTCCATCAAACCGATTCCCAATATGATAAAAGGTGTCTAAGCATTAGAAATTTGAAAAAAAAATTTTTTTTACATGCATTTTAAATGGGAAAACTTCATATTTAAATTGTAAGTACTTAAAATAGGAATTAAGAGCTCAATCTTGGTGAGAATTTTTTTTTCTATATGTAGATTAAAATTTTGCTTGAGCACCTTGAAAAAAAATGTTTTGCGGAAATGAATCACCCTATAATGTTTACTTGCCTGTGACGTCACCACGAAGATCATTTCAACCTTCTTGATTTCAAATGGTTACCAACGTTGTCAAATTAGTCCAGAGCATTTAGACGAAAAACAGCTGTATCTAGGAAAAAATTCGCATAGCGCTGAATTTTTGTATACACTTTCTTTTTATCTTTATACATAATATGCCAAAAGTCCCCATCGATCCCTTGTGAGTATACTTTTTTATAGCTCTCAAAAGGTGCTAATAATTAGTTTTATGTAAATATCTCTCTATTTATAGATTTTAAGATAGTGAAAGTCATATAACAATGGGAAGACTAGAAAATTCTCTACAAAAAAGGTTATTCATAGTTTTTCATACGAACTATAATTTTCACGGAAACTGGATGCAAAGGTGACGACTTAAGCAAATACTACTAACACAAGAAATGTATAATTTTTGACTAATGTAAATATTATGCCGAATGTGCGAGGTTCCAAATTTTGTCAATAGTTAGAGTATACCGACATGTGTATTTCCTGAAAACTCCCTAGTAAAGTAGGCCCCGGAACACCCCCATCGAAGGCCCCAAATTTTCGTTATATACGGATTTTGTGAACAGCTGTATCTAGTGAACGGAATGTCCGATCAACATCTTTTTTCACATTTTAGACAGATAATTTAATCTTCTACAACCTTTTTATTAATATTTTATCCAAATTAAATTGTATGCCTTTCAAAATTTGCAGTGAAACTAAAAAAAATATTTTTTTTAAGAAAAATTTAAAGTTTGGCCGCCATTTTGAAAACAAATCGTTAATTTTTAGTTAAAATACTATCAAAATGTTTGTAAAAAATAATTAACTGTCTTATATGTGAAAGACGATGTTGATCGGACATTCCGTTTATTAGATACAGTCTGTTTATAAAATCATTATACAACGATATTTTGGGTTATTCGATGAGGGTGTTCCGGGGCCTACTTTACTAGGGAGTTTGCAGAAAATATACATCTTTGTATGTTCTAACTACTGACAAAATTTGGCACCTCACACATTTGTCATAATATTTACAATAGCCAAAAAGTATATGTTATATTAATATAATATAGGAATGAATTTTTATTTAGATTTTTTTGGGAATTTTTTGACAAAAAATTATAAAACTTTTTACTATAGATTTTTTGTATTTACTTTTATATAAGCTTAGACAAGCTATACAAATTAAAAAAATAAAAATAAATAAATAATTATTACGCTTGTACAGTAACCACGTACAACGTGAAAAAACCGTCTCCAAATGATTGACATGATTATAGCTTTTCTGTTCATCCGAAAAAACAAAACCAATAAATTTCTTTATCTATATAAGTGTGGCTATAGTGGGTGGCAAAAAATTTAAAAAAAAATTGAAAATTAAAAAAATTACGGCGTTTAGAAAAGTGTCTATAGAATTTTCGTTACTATTTTTTTCAGTCTTTCATTGCCCGTAAAACAAAAATATTTGATTTACTCAATTATGTTACATATAGTAATAGCTTGTGTACACAAAAAATTTGAAGTCAATCGGTTCAGTAGATCTTGAGTTATTATGGCAGCCAATTTCAGTTTTCAGTTTCGAGAAAAACGCGTTCAAAGTTTACGTATAGTTGGCTATTCAATGTTACATATTTCTTTCAATCCACTATAACTTCGTCAATTTTGGGAATTTGGGTATAGGGTTTTGTACATATCTTTTTTGAACTCCTATTTATTAAAAAAATGCAAAAAAATAAAATCGATATTTTACATTTTTAGACTAGAATACCCCCATACTACGTGAAAACAATTACTTGTACGAAAAAAGGTATCAGATCTTTGTTGTAGATAATTTTCTAATCTTTCTATTAGATAATAACTATTTTAGTCCTAGAGACAATATATACAGAGATATCTAGCTAAAACTAATTGTTAGCACCTTGTGTGGGCTGTAAAAAAGTATGCTCACAGGGGATCGATGGGGACTTTTGGTAACTTATTTATAAAGGCAAAACGAAGGTGTATACAAAAATTCAGCTCTATGCGAATTTATTCCTAGTGAAAACCTAAAGTTACTGGACTAAATTGTCATAATATAAATTTGATCGTAATTGATTTATTATTGTGTTCTGTGTTTGTGCTATTCATTTATTGCTATAGTGAAGCTTTACACATGATATTAATTATATAAATTATAATTATGTGTGATTTGTGTTTAATATTATGACAGTTGAAATCATAGATAAACAAATGAAATCAAGAAGGTTGAAATGATCTTCGTGGTGACGTCACAAGTAAGCAAACCTAATCATTTACTAACTTTGATCCCTCCCCCCTCTATTTTCTAAATTATCGATTCAAAAATCTGAAAAAAATCTAGAATGTTGTTTTTTCACTGAAAATTATAACGAACTTGTCAAAAATATTTTGGACCCCGTTTCATGGTATGAAAAGTAAATTTTTTTTTTCACATGTCCCTTTGAGCTTTGAGTGGGGTGTTATTTGATAGGTTGCGATATATTTTCCAGAATGTAGCTTTTAATTAGTACATTCACTAAAAATTATAATGAAAACTATCAAAAATAATAAAATTTTGAACTAACTCTTTTTTATAAATCGCAGTAAGAATGACTACGGAACCTTATCATGTGCGTGCCCAACACGCACTTGGTCGGTTTATTTTAAAAACGAAATGCTAAAGCACTATGACGCGTACAAATAATTTCCATTTGATGTTCTTTATTTATATTATTACATTACATATTATCAACACGTGGAAATTGAAGCCATCTCGTCTCTTTGTACTCGTAACCGAGATTGAGAAACGTTTTGGTTTTGTGGGATTTCTTTTGTTACAACCCTCCTCTCCCCCATTTATTTTTATTCATTAATAATATTTCCATTTTACGTTTTAAATGATTTTTTTTTCTATAGGTATATGTATTATGTTTATTTCAGCCTGAAAATTATTTAAATGTTTTTGAAAAAAAAATTATTACTAAACGTCTCTTGTCCATTTTTTTCTTTTTATGTACCAAATGTTTTGTTGAAACTACAAGAAAGAATATAATATACACAGGTTATACATTTTTTACTTGATGTAACGAAATATTTCGAGAACCATGCATTTTAGAAAAAAAATATAATGTCGTCAAATACTGTCCCTTTTTAGGGTTCCGTAAAAAACTAGGAACCCTTATAGTTTCTCCATGTCCGTCCGTCCGTCCGTCCTGAAAAATTTTGTCATAATAAGATGAAATTTGGTATACGGTCGTAGATTGATGACCCAAAAACAGAAATGATAAGATTTTTGAAAATAAATTTGTTTTAGACCCCCCTTTCATAAAATGAAAAGTGTTTTAAAAAAAAAAAATTCACCTACACCATTGACTGGGGTGTCGTTAGAAAGGTCTCCTAAAATGCAACAAAAAATGTAACAGAAATTTTTAATTTTAACCCTTCGATCACGATGTATTTTCTCTCCAAAGTCATTAGAAAAACGCCCCCCCCCCTCTATTTTCTAAACTATCAATTACAAAAATCTGAAAAAATTCCAGAACGTAGATATTAATTAGTACTTTCACTGAAAATTATAACGAACATTGTCAAAAATATTTCGGACTCCATTTTCATAGATTGAAAAGTGAACTCACATTTTTTTCATTTACCCCATTGAGTTGGGTGTCATTTGATAGGTCTCCTAAAATGCAATAATAAAAGTCAAATATTTTTTTGATTTTAACCCTTCAGTCACGAAAATTTTGAAAAATACTTTTTATAAATCATAGTGAGAATGACTACGGAACCCTATCATGTGCGTGCCCAACACGCACTTGCCCGTTTTATTTTTAAAACTGAATAATATTTTCCATATTTTTATATACCTAACAAAAATAAAAATGCAATACTTATTATCAACGATGTATGTATACCTTTATTTGAAAATGTTGTCAATCAGTTTGATTATACCTACTTTGTAAGATTAGCTTGAACAAAAGCAAGTTAAATTTCTAAATTAATATTTGGGCCCCAATTACCCTCCCCGGGGATGATATTAGGGTTATGTATGTACATTGTCACATAATCATTCTATCATTATCATCACAAAACAGTAGAAACTGTTAGGAAAAATAGATTTCCGATTAGGTTTAAAAGTCTTCAATTAATAAAACGGGCAAGTGCGTTTTGGGCACGCACATGATAGGGTTCCGTAGTCATTCTCACTACGATTTATAAAAAGTATTTTTCAAAATTTTCGTGACTGAAGGGTTAAAATCAAAAAGTCATTTGACTTTTATTATTGCATTTTAGGAGACCTATCAAATGACACCCCACTCAATGGGGTAAATGAAAAAAATTTTCAATCTATGTTAGGGGGGTCCAAAATATTTTTGACAATGTTCGTTATAATTTTCAGTGAAAGTACTAATTGAAAGCTACATTCTGACTTTTTTCAGATTTTTTGAATCGATAGTTTAGATAATAGAGGGGGGGGGGGGACGCTCTGACAGCGATATTAAAAAGCAAATATATCGCGACTGAAGGATTAAAATCAAAAAGTTATTTGACGTTTTTTATTGCATTTTACGAGACCTATTAAATGACACCCCACTCAATAGGGTAAGTAGGGAAAAAAAATGTAAGTTCACTTTTCAATCTATGAAAAGGGGGTCCAAAATATTTTTGACAATGTTCGTTATAATTTTCAGTGAAAGTACTAATTAAAAGCTACATTCTGAATTTTTTTCAGATTTTTTGAATCGATAGTTTAGAAAATAGAGGGGGGGAACGCTCTGACAGCGACATTAAAAAGCAAATATATCGCGACTGAAGGGTTAAAATCAAAAAGTTATTTGACGTTTTTTATTGCATTTTACGAGACCTATTAAATGACACCCCACTCAATAGGGTAAATAGGGAAAAATTGTAAGTTCAATTTTCAGTCTATGAATGGGGGGTCCAAAATATTTTTGACAATGTTCGTTATAATTTTCAGTAAAAGTACTAATTAAAATCTACGTTCTGGAATTTTTTCAGATTTTTTAAATTGATAGTTTAGAAAATAGAGGGGGGGGGGGCGTTTTTTTAATGACTTTGGAGAGAAAATACATCGTGATCGAAGGGTTAAAATTAAAAATTTCTATTACATTTTTTGTTGCATTTTAGGAGACCTTTCTAACGACACCCCAGTCAATGGTGTAGGTGAATTTTTTTTTTTTAAACACTTTTCATTTTATGAAAGGGGGGTCTAAAAAATTTTTATTTTCAAAAATCTTATCATTTTTTTTGGGTCATCAATCTACAACCGTATACCAAATTTCATCTTATTATGACAAAATTTTTCAGGACGGACGGACATGGAGAAACTATAAGGGTTCCTAGTTTTCTACGGAACCCTAAAAATCAACCCTTCAGACGGGCAGAGCATATAAATTAGTCCGAGAGGTGAGCGCCAAATTTTGTATCTACTTTCTAAGGTAGCCATTACACTATCAAATAAATATGTCAAAGATCTTTGACAAAGATGTAATCATATATTAAATTATAAGTAATTTCGTAGCCGAAACCGTCCACGAACACTTTTCAGTTGCCATTTTGATTTATCCGTCAAAAAACTTTGATCAAATATAAGAAACTGTCATTATCTATGATAAAAGAAATATTATGAAGGTAAATATTATAAAAGTTGACGTACTACACTGTCATATTTCTTTGATCAAAGAAATTTTATCACATTTCTTTGATAGTGTAATAGCCGCCTAAAGGCTGATTTTTTGATATTACGTCACATTTGTGATGTAGAGATACAGCCTGCCGTCAATCATCTAGTTTCGTTAGCGTTTGGCGCGGGAGTGGTGTATCGGCTGCTGACGGAATTTGTCCGATAAAATTCGGACTGACTATTTTTTTTTAATAATAATAATATTCCTAACTTTTAAACCAAAAAAAATTTGGCGCTCACCTCCCCGACTAAATTTAGAATCAAGATTTCTATGTTGTTAATGGATTCTCTAGTTATTAAATAAACACTAATTTTGAGCAAGATTTTTGGAAGGTTGTAGCTTCCTCACAAAAAATTTCGGGATACATATTCACAAGAGTTTTTTGCTTAAAACAACATCGTCGATCTATTGTAATTTTTTTTAACACTAGTTGTGAATCATCCTGTATATATGCATCAACAAAATTTCTAAGTTTACATATATACATACCTACTTCTTTTATTACAATTATTTTGGATGGTATACGGTTGGTATACTATTTATTGAATAGATACGCTCTACTCGCAATTTTGCTCTTCAAAAATTTCAACAAGCCGTTTTCTATCAGCAGAAAAACTTAATACCATCAAGCAAATAAGAAAAACTGCTTAATGGATACTTTGTTTCTTAGAATATTCAGTACTTTTTTTTATTTGTTCTTTCACGTGGAATAATGAATAAAACGTGGAATGTTTTTAAACGAATTCAAGGAATCAATATCAACGTTTTCATAAGTCCTAAATATTTTCTATATTTGGAATCAATTTATATAAAATGTAGGCAACGGTAATTTTACGGCAAAAATTATATTTAGGGTGTGTATAAAACTATATAGGAAACCTTATGAGTTCAGTTTGTCTGTCTGTATGTACAGGTCTCCTATTGTGTCATTTATCTTCCTATTTAAGTATTTAGATTAAATTTGGTCTACGGACTTAAATTGATGACCCAAAATTAACAAAATCGATTTTTTTAAAGAAAAAAAAATCACTTTACCCATTGAGTGAGTTAGTTTTTTCGATAGATCTTTTAAAATGTAACAAAACATGCATGAAGACCTTTTGATATTAACCCTTCAGGCACGATACATTTACTTTCAAATTCGTTATCAATATAATGTTTAATACATATATCGATGAAATAATATTGAAAAGATTCTAGAATGTATCTTTTAATTAGTACTTTCAATGACAATTATAACGAGCTTTGTAGCAAAAATAGTTTATAAATAAATTAGAAATTACTTTTTTTTATAAATGGTTGCACACGAACACGTAGACTTTTACAGCATGCGTGCATGTCAGTTTACGTTGAAGTCATTCAAAAAGTTACGTGTTGTGTATACGGTTTTTGTGTCAAAATAATACTTACGTTTAATTATTAATTTAGTATCTACGTTTGACTTTATTTATTTAATTCGCATAGTTAATGAAAACAAAAGAAGCTTAACTTCAACCGTACGCCTTTTTAGGGTTCCGTAGAAAACTAGGATGTTTTCAATGTCGTTGTCAGAGCGTCCCTCCTCAAGGTTAGTAATGATTAGGTTTGCTTATTAGGGTGATTCATTTCCGCAAAACATTTTTTTTTCAAGGTGCTTAAGCAAAATTTGAATCTACATAAAGAAAAAAAAAATTTCACCAAGATTGAGCTCTTAATTCCTATTTTAAGTACTTGCAATTTAAATATGAAGTTTTCCCATTTAAAATGCATGTAAAAATTTTTTTTTTTTAATTTCTAATGCTTAGACACCTTTTATCATATTGGGAATCGGTTTGATGGACCTTACGGGAAATTTCACGCTCTTTAAAATTGCCTTGGTGTTTTTTTCTGTAACTCACACTGGTTCGCCAGTAGGAGTCATCTAAATACTAACTAATAATGCAGCATTATTAGTTAGTATTTATCAATTTCTTGCGTTTTAAGGCCTAAAAATGGCTGTAAATTCATTAAATATTGGTAAAAAAAACTATTTTTTACGAGTCAGCTTATTTTTTCTCCCTAATTTTTGCGGTTTGTTAAAAAAAATGGAAAAAAACAATTTATTCCAAAAACTGTATTTAGATGACTCCTACTGGCGAACCAGTGTGAGTTACAAAAAAAAACACCAAGGCAATTTTAAAAAGCGTGAAATTTCCCGTAAGGTCCATTAAACCGATTCCCAATATGATAAAAGGTGTCTAAGCATTAGAAATTTGAAAAAAAAAAAACAATTTATTCCAAAAACTGTATTTAGATGACTCCTACTGGCGAACCAGTGTGAGTTACAGAAAAAAACACTAAGGCAATTTTAAAGAGCGTGAAATTTCCCGTAAGGTCCATCAAACCGATTCCCAATATGATAAAAGGTGTCTAAGCATTAGAAATTTGAAAAAAAAAATTTTTTTACATGCATTTTAAATGGGAAAACTTCATATTTAAATTGTAAGTACTTAAAATAGGAATTAAGAGCTCAATCTTGGTGAGAATTTTTTTTTCTATATGTAGATTAAAATTTTGCTTGAGCACCTTGAAAAAAAATGTTTTGCGGAAATGAATCACCCTATAATGTTTACTTGCCTGTGACGTCACCACGAAGATCATTTCAACCTTCTTGATTTCAAATGGTTACCAACGTTGTCAAATTGTCATAATATAAATTTGATCGTGATTGATTTATTATTGTGTTCTGTGTTTGTGCTATTCATTTATTGCTATAGTGAAGCTTTACACATGATATTAATTATATAAATTATAATTATGTGTGATTTGTGTTTAATATTATGACAGTTGAAATCATAGATAAACAAATGAAATCAAGAAGGTTGAAATGATCTTCGTGGTGACGTCACAAGTAAGCAAACCTAATCATTTACTAACTTTGATCCCTCCCCCTCTATTTTCTAAATTATCGATTCAAAAATCTGAAAAAAATCTAGAATGTTGTTTTTTCACTGAAAATTATAACGAACTTGTCAAAAATATTTTGGACCCCGTTTCATGGTATGAAAAGTAAATTTTTTTTTTCACATGTCCCTTTGAGCTTTGAGTGGGGTGTTATTTGATAGGTTGCGATATATTTTCCAGAATGTAGCTTTTAATTAGTACATTCAATAAAAGTTATAATGAAAACTATCAAAAATAATAAAATTTTGAACTAACTCTTTTTTATAAATCGCAGTAAGAATGACTACGGAACCTTATCATGTGCGTGCCCAACACGCACTTGGTCGGTTTATTTTAAAAACGAAATGCTAAAGCACTATGACGCGTACAAATAATTTCCATTTGATGTTCTTTATTTATATTATTACATTACATATTATCAACACGTGGAAATTGAAGCCATCTCGTCTCTTTGTACTCGTAACCGAGATTGAGAAACGTTTTGGTTTTGTGGGATTTCTTTTGTTACAACCCCCCTCTCCCCCATTTATTTTTATTCATTAATAATATTTCCATTTTACGTTTTAAATGATTTTTTGTTCAATATATGTATTATGTTTATTTCAGCCTGAAAATTATTTAAATGTTTTTTGAAAAAAAAAATTATTACTAAACGTCTCTTGTCCATTTTTTTCTTTTTACTTTTTTTTGGCAATTATAAGGCTCCTTGTGACTATTTGTAAAGATTTTTTCGTTCAATACATCTTAAAAACTATAAAAATTGGAGTTTGAAAATCTAATAAAATTTCAGAACATCTCTTTTTTAAAATATATCTTTTTTATGAGCTTCCAAACATTTTAAAAAATAGACAAGAGACGTTTTGAAATTCTACTTCTCAAATACTCCCACTAATTACCTTTTTTCACTAATTATAGTCTAACACACCTCTATTTGGATAATTTTAATATTTATTTCAGAAACACAACAATTCCTCATCATTTACGACTGTCGCGGCACGAAACTGTTTTATACTATGTTGATACGAAATCGGTTGTTGTTGTTGTGTGAGAGAGATAGAATGATGTAGTTTTTGTATTTTATTTATTTATCAAACAATAATAATATGTATGTATATACAATAATATAATGTTTGTATTGTATATTATCGTAGCGTCGTTAAAGGGTTGTCTGCATCTTGAGTTTGGAGGGATGCAGACTTGCGTGTTGTTTGGCGGCGTCGGCGTCCAGAGAATGGGAGACCGTGGAAGCCTCAGCGAAATGGCGACGGCGGGCGTCGTGTGGTGGGGTCACGTGGGTAGTGATCGAGAAAGCCTGGGCGGCGGGTGCGACAGCGAGGGTGCCGGCGTTGTGGGCGACGTCGTGAGCGGGCTCTGGAGGCAACGTCCGTGGGCGGACTTGGGGTTGGCATCCGAGGGCGGCAGCGCGAGCGTCGGCGTCGTAGGAGGCGGTGAGGGTGGACCTGGTGGTGACTTCCGTGGGCGGCGTAGCCTGGTGTTGGAAACCCACCAGGGAAGTTTTATGGATCTCACAGTTGATTGTTAACTAGCAGGGCGCATCTAATAAGCGGTCCTGTAGTCGTGGCAACAATCGGTTTTCAAATATCGTGTACGATTGTTAACTAGCAGGGCGCATCTAATAAGCGGTCCTGTAGTCGTGGCAACAATCGGTTTTCAAATATCATGTACGATTGTTGACTAGCAAGGCGCATCTAATAAGCGGTCCTGTAGTCGTGGCAACAATCGGTTTTCAAATATCATGTACGATTGTTGATTAGCAAGGCGCATCTAATAAGCGGTCCTGTAGTCGTGGCAACAATCGGTTTTCAAATATCATGTACGATTGTTGACTAGCAAGGCGCATCTAATAAGCGGTCCTGTAGTCGTGGCAACAATCGGTTTTCAAATATCATGTACGATTGTTGACTAGCAAGGCGCATCTAATAAGCGGTCCTGTAGTCGTGGCAACAATCGGTTTTCAAATATCATGTACGATTGTTGACTAGCAAGGCGCATCTAATAAGCGGTCCTGTAGTCGTGGCAACAATCGGTTTTCAAATATCATGTACGATTGTTGACTAGCAAGGCGCATCTAATAAGCGGTCCTGTAGTCGTGGCAACAATCGGTTTTCAAATATCATGTACGATTGTTGACTAGCAAGGCGCATCTAATAAGCGGTCCTGTAGTCGTGGCAACAATCGGTTTTCAAATATCATGTACGATTGTTGACTAGCAAGGCGCATCTAATAAGCGGTCCTGTAGTCGTGGCAACAATCGGTTTTCAAATATCATGTACGATTGTTGACTAGCAAGGCGCATCTAATAAGCGGTCCTGTAGTCGTGGCAACAATCGGTTTTCAAATATCATGTACGATTGTTGACTAGCAGGGCGCATCTAATAAGCGGTCCTGTAGTCATGGCAACAATCGGTTTTCAAATATCACAAGTCTGAACCAGTCAGTAGAATATCGTCAAGGGCTGAGCTGGTCAGTTGAGTCCTCCCGAAGGAGACCCCTATATCGTCATTGAGCCGTCCCGAAGGAGACTAATTTGTTTGCGTTCTACGTCCAGTTATATACAAATTTCCTAGGGTAACTCAGGAGTGTGCGGCGTGCGGAGGTAGACGATAGTCCTGGGCCCGTGACGTAACACCTTACTTCTAGGAACTCAGCCTACCGCAGTTAAAAAATATTCCACACACTAATATTGTGTTCAGGGTGCGCGGTGTGCGGGGTAGATATGTTTATATGTCTGTTTGTAACTGCAGGCGCCTTACGTACCCGTGCAAGTGTGTGGCCATATGGATGTGATTAAACCCTTGAGATTTTTAGCCAAGGGTCGCTCATCGTCCTTGACCGCATCGATGTTGTATGTTTATTTTGTGGTATTTACGTACAAAAATCCATTCTTTACAAAATAATATTTATTTTGTTCAGGGGCGTATCAATGTATTTTACGTATCATTAAAGAAGAACGGCTTGGCAATGTAATCACATGTCACTATACACATGAAGCTTCTTACTCGAAATGTTATGTAGTCTGTTATAATATAGAGTATTTCTGTATGCCGCTCTCTTTATACTAAATGCTATAGTCGACCGTTTAATTTGTAGTGTTAGATGTGCAACGTTCTATTGAGTAATGAACTGGACGAGCCCATTGAATCAAGTCAGTAGTAGATAGTTCAATAATGATATTTAATTAAATTCTTAATTTTTAATGGTAATCTAAAATTCATACATATATTCTATAAATGTATTTGTGTTTGACTACGCCTATAGACTGACGTCAGTTTAGATTTCTTTCCCCTGCCGCACCTGTCTTTTTAGGGTTCCGTAGAAAACTAGGAACACTTGTAGTTTCTCCATGTCCGTCCGTCCGTCCGTCTTCAAAAATTTTGAGATAATAACATGAAATTTGGTATACGGTCGTAGATTGATGACCCAAAAACAGAAATGATAAGATTTTTAAAAATAAAAATTTTTTAGACCCCCCTTTCATAAAATGAAAAGTGTTTTCAAAAAAAAAAATTCACCTACACCATTGAGTGTGGTGTCGTTGGAAAGGTCTCCTAAAATGCAATAAAAATGTATTAGAACTTTTTTATTTTAACCCTTTAATCACGATGTATTTGCTCTCCAAAGTCGTTAAAAAAGCGTCCCCCCCCCCTCTATTTTCTAAACTATCAATTAAAAAAATCTGAAAAAAATCCAGAACGTAGATTTTAATTAGTACTTTCACTGAAAATTATAACGAACATTGTCAAAAATATTTTGGACCCCCCTTTCATAGACTGAAAATTGAACTTACATTTTTTCCTTACTTACCCTATTGAGTGGGGTGTCATTTAATAGGTCTTGTAAAATGCAATAAAAAACGTCAAATAACTTTTTGATTTTAACCCTTCAGTCGCGATATATTTGCTTTTTAATGTCGTTGTCAGAGCGTCCCCCCCTCTAAACTATCGATTCAAAAAATCTGAAAAAAATTCAATATATAGCTTTTAATTAGTACTTTCACTGAAAATTATAACGAACATTGTTAAAAATATTTTGGACCCCCCTATCATAGATTGAAAAGTGAAGTCACATTTTTTTCATTTACCCCATTGAGTGGGGTTTCATTTGATAGGTCTCCTAAAATGCAATAATAAAAGCCAAATGACTTTTTGATTTTAACCCTTCGGTCACGAAAATTTTGAAAAAAATCTTTTTTATAAATCGTACTGAGAATGACTACGAAACCCTATCATGTGCGTGCCCAACAAGCACTTACCCGTTTTATTTAACCTTCTTATACCCGCGGCAAATAGAAAAACACACATACCCGCGCACGATCTCTGGGAACAAAAGTTCTAGAGCCCGTTTTTTTATCTTTTTTATGGCAGCCTAGTAAAATTAATTTTTATAAGTAGTAAAGCACTTGTCGAAACAAATAACCCAAAGTTATAGACAATATTTTTATTTAATTAGTGACTAACATTGTTTTATTACAGTCTCTGAAAAAAAATTACTTTTCTTTAACGAGATACGAAAACTTGGAAAAAAATTTTTTTTCTTAAAACAAAAACTAATATCGGTATGGAGAACCATACATGACTTCCATGTTCTATAATATCTTTTACAATAATTTTTAATATAAAACTCACCTTTGTATTATAAATATTAGTTTTCTAATATTCTAATGTCAGTTGTAGAATAGACATTTTTGTAAAATAATAATTATCTGACATTTGAATTTAACTGCGCTTGTTTCCATGGCAACATGAATTTATAAGTATTTAAAATTAAAATTTTGAGGGTGGTTTTCACCCCTTCAGTGGCTATCTAAGCACGTTTATGAAATAAGTGCCCCTTAGATTGGATTGAACTACAAACTACAAGTGTACCAAGTCTTATCAAAATTGGTGAGATGATACTCACTTTTCAGACGATAATAGGTACAATATTTCGAATATTTCGGAAACCCCTAACCCGATTAGCACCAAAATCAATAGGTCTGGAGTAGGTACTCACTGAGGCAAACATTTTCCCCAAAAATAATTCAAATCGGTGCATATCTACAGTAGTTATCGTACACGGAAGAAAATTCTACATCCAGACAGACACACGGACACACAGACGCACGCACAGCCGCCATGCGGAAATTAACTTTTTTTTACGTTTTGAAGTTAGTACAATCAGAATCTGCTTTTTTTTCGGACATGATTTTTTGACGGTATTACAATACTTCCATTTCTTCGAACATGGAAGTAAAAATAACTCTAAAAATTTTAAAATAACATGAGGAATAAAGTATTATAAACTATTATCAACCAATTTCTCACTATAGCATTCGTAACATACTCAAAAGTGTAACACCTATACCCGCGTCGGTCTTACAGACCAATTGATGTCGTGTACTGGTACATGTCCTTTTCGTACGAATGCTCGCACTGAACTAACAATAAATTGAAGATCGCGACCAGTAAGCTCATTGTCTTAGCATTATCCCAAGGTATGTAAAGTATAAGGTAGCCTCATGGCTCAGCTCGAGAGAGGGAAATACATCATCTGGGGTGCCAAAATGAGGAGAGAGGGAATGATGTGTCCAATCATAACATGTGTCGCCTCGGATGACGTCATTCGGGGTGCCCAAGCTGATTGGTCAAAAGCTGATGAGGCGACCTGTGTATTTACTAACCTTGCATTATCCGTTATTGAAAAAAATATAAAAATGTAATCTGTCGGTCTGACAGACCAATGCGCGGGTACAAGAAGGTTAATTGTATGTACAATACTGATAGATAGATAGTGCGCGTTTGAATTTTTCTGTTAAATAATCAATCTATCTATAATGACCTTGTAAGAAGATATTACATAAATTAAACAATACAAAAATAAATCTTTGTTTTTGTTTCCCTTAGGTACATAATAATATACATATGTAGATCGTAGGTATTTCAATATCGGACGATATTTTACGTAGAATTTTTTCTAAAACAAAAATATTTATTTAGTTACAACATATGTACGTACACTATACCGGGTGGACCATTTTAACCTTTAATAGAGAATAACTCGACCGGTAAGTGAAATAATAAAAAAAGTTTTCAGATAAAAGTTGTACGGTTTGGAGAGGGCCAAAGACGTATTTGGATGAAAATTTTTGGTTGGTGTTTTCAAGGTGTTATGAAGGCCAACATCATTTTTTTAAATAGGAACCTAAAGTTTTTATCAAGTAATTTTATTTAACGTGAAAAGACACGAATCTTTCATTGAACACTTTTTTTTAATAACTTAACCTTTCCAAGATAACTAACTAAATAATTCGAGATTTAGAACATTCAATATTTTTTTATTCAGAAACCATAAATTTTAGAGAAAAAGTACAAGAAACCAAAAATATTTATTTTGATCTAATAAAACTAAATAATTATTTTTAAAATTTTAAAACTTCTTTATTTTATTAAGGCAAAAAAAAGAACGTTAAACAAATTTTAGAATAAGTTTTAAAATTTTAAAAATAATTCTTCAAGTTTTATTAGACCAAAATAAACATTTTTGTATTTTATGCTTTTTCTCTAAACCTGGTGGTTTCTGAGTAAAAAAAATATTGAATGTTCAAATTCTCGAATTATTTTGTTAGATATCTTGGAAAGGTTAAGTAGTTAAAAAAAAGTTTTCAATGAATGATTCGTGCCTTTTCACGTTAAATAAAATTACTTGATAAAAACTATAGGTTCCTATTTAAAAAAAATGATGTTGACCTTCATACCACCTTGAAAACACCATCTAAAAAAAATTCATCCAGTACGTCTATGGCCCCCTTCAAACCGTACAACTTCTATCTGAAAACTTTTTTTATTATTTCACTTACTGGTCGAGTTATTCTCCATTAAAGGTTAAAATGGTCCACCTGGTATGTATGTAGTTATTGGAAAAATCTGTCGTCTGCTATGATTTTTTTTAATCGCATGAGCATATGTTTTGTCTTTAAAATAATATAATTTAAATATAACCAATATAATAATATCTAACCTATATCATCTTCCACCCCCATTCTGTTGAAATGTATTATTCTACAAAAAATAAACGTACATATATTAATTCGAACTTTACTTCGTGCTTTATATTGTTATTTTTTATTACATAAATTGCAGTCCGCTGCCCTGCCTGAAGGACATAATTTAAAATATCATTATACTTATAATTACATTTCGAAGATTATCATAAAATAAATTAAAATAGGTACCTACTGCCCTCAAAATTAGAAATGTAGTTATTTAACTATTAACAGTGTTGTAAAAATCTTAAATATTTAAAAAATGTTAAGTTTCTGGTAAAAATATATTATTTTGCCAGACTCTTTAATATAATAAAAAATAAATAAATTGTAAGTTTTTGGACTATTTTTTATTCGGAAACCATCAACTTGACAGAACAAAAAATATTTATTTGGATCAAACTATAAACAGTGAGTTGATTTTAGAATTTTGATTTTCAAAATTAATTGTATTTTATTAGATCAAAATAAACGTTTTTTGTTCTTCTAATTTTTTTTCTGAAAAATTCATGGTTTTCCAGTACAAAAATCCTGATAGTTCAAAAAATAGTTACTTTGTAAAAAAAATTAAAATCGAAACAAGTTTTTTTTACAGAAATAATGATAAATGTAGGTTCCTATTAAAAAAACAACAAAGTTTAGCTTTTTAAGGCCATTCCAGATAATTTCAAGGTCAAATAAATATCAATAAATACATTTTCATATCACATGCATAGAAACAACTAGTTTTGAACCCTGTTTTGACAGTCAAAACAAGACAATTTCAGACCAATGCGATTGTACCGAGCAGAAACAAAGAAACAACGTTGTTTCTGACTAGCAAATTCATAAATTTTAAATCTGTCAGATTCGCAATTGTAATAAACAAAAGCGAATTTTATTTCTGAATAATTCTATTATTAAAATACTATGGCTAGGCCATAAAATGCACACCCCTTAAACATAAAAAAATGTATTAACTTATAATATCAAATAAATACGGTACAGGTACAATGTAATTGGTGAAACTTAAAAGGATGTTTGAAAAAAAGATTGGAGTTAATTAATATTATATAAATATATAATATGAAGTTTATCACTCATTAAGATTTTTTAGAAAATCAACAATGAATCTTGATATCAATCGATTATTACCTTTTTTTATTTAAATTTAGGATGTATTGTAATAAAACAACAATCATTTTAATTTACAATTTTTATATAACATATTTTTTTTGTAAAATGTATAAAGTAAATAAATTAATTAATATCTAATAATAATTAAAAAGATAAATACATCCACATATTGCAGCGATAACAGCTGTGTTCACCTGATGTCTAGCATTTAAAATGAAACAACAATGTAACGTTTATAGGTTATATGACGTATATAATATATTTGTTTTAAAAATGCAAACTTACCAGATTTTATCTTGATTAAAAAGATTGATTGGCTTTGAATAAAATAATTAAAATACAGCAAGTATCGATGTACATTTGTACATGTATTTATATATTAATTAACACAATATAATAATTATGGAATTTGAAGTGACATATGAAGAAATAGCGCCTACTACTATTAATAAATTATAAATAGCAACTACTCTATTTGTAAAAAAATTTCTTGTCAAAATATGAATATTTGTTTAAATAAACTGCAAATTTCGTTACTTCTAGTTATCCAATTTTGTTGAGTTTTAATAGGGTTCTATTCTGATAATAGATGAAGTGAATTCAAAAGGATTGGTGCAAATTTATTTCGAATTGTGACCTGTAGTTCGGCGTTTCTATCAAAAAAGCGGGTTAAATCGACAAATTGAACTTTATTTATATTTTTATAACAGAAAATTAAAACCGATCGATATTAAACTAAGCAAAAATGGAGACTGTAATGTTTTCTATCAGAAAATGTAAAAATGTAAGTGAGATACTGAAGAAATTTAAGATATAATACTCATTTTATCAATTTATATACGAAAAAAATTTTTAGGACGAGAGTAGAACACACTTCCAAGCAGAGCCTGCTTGGGGTGTGCAATAGTATAAGATATTACTGCGCTATTTGTCTGAAATAGTCTTACTTCGACTGGCTACAGAAATCAAAACTCGTTGTTTCAATGCATGTGATATGAAAAATAGCGTGTGTGGCACGGGATGAAACAAATACGATTTCAGACCAGGGCGATGACAGCCCTCGCTTCGCTCGGGCAGTCAACTCTCGCCCTAGTCAGAAATCGTCTTGTTTCAACCCTTGCTACACAATATACTATTTTTTAAACTAAAATTTGTATATCAAACTCCTTTGAGATATTTGATAGTTTTCATACTTTTGGACACTTTTGGAACATATTATAGTATAATACAAACACCAGATGCTATTTAGATAACTTACCATTTATACTTGTGTTGATGTAACTTAGAATGAAAAATCCACAAACGAGGTAAAATTGGGTACAGGAAGCAAAATAAAGCACACTACCGGTATATTTAAAGCGGACACAAAACTATAAACTCTTTTTGAAAGAACACTATAAAATCCAAAAGAAAAAACCAATCGATAGCGACCAAACAGTAAATAAAAATATTGCAGTAAACTATACTAAAATATGTATTGTTGCGAATTATATTTATTCCAAATGCGGTCATGACACTCGAAATTATACAAATATACAATGTCTGTTCTACTAAATATGCGGGTTCGATTGACCGACTTAACCCTAGGATGATAGGCATACATATTAAATTACATAATATTTGCACAACAAAAGTATGCAGTATGTCCAGGGCTGTGCTGCCAAATATTTAACAATCAGCTCGATAAAAAAAATGCCTTATGCATAGTTTTTTTTATGTTGCAGATTCCGAAAATAGCAACAGAATAAAGTATACAATAATAAATATAACTTACTAATATTGTAGTACACACTTTAATCACATTGTCGCTGATCAAATCATACCTATAAAACATGAGACTTACACATCTACAATGGCCGGGGATACAAAGTAATGTAAAGTTTTGAAAACAGAACGAATGTACTTTTTCTTTTTACAAACTTTTATTTAACTTCAATTGTTAGATAGTTATAGTTAATATGTTAAGATCAAATATTGCAAACAAAATTTCGATTAGTTCTAAATAAGCTAGAGGCTAGAGCTTTGAAATTTTGTATACGTGTATGAGTCTGGTGACAATGCAATATAGTATATCTAATATCGTTCTAAATCCAATATGGCGGACGTCCAAAGATGGCGGATTACCTTTTTCTTTATAATCATCTTGATATGGGTATCAAATAAAAGGGTTTGATAGGTAGTATACGATTAGCTATGTGACGTTATTCTAAATCCAATATGGCGGAGGCCCCAAAATGACGGATTACCTTTTTTATAACCATCTTGATATGGGTATCAAATGAAATGGTTTGACGAGTAGAATACGATTAGCTATGTGACGTCATTCTAAATCTAATATGGCGGACGCCCCAAGATGACGGAATACATTTTTCTTTATAACCATTTTGATATGGGTATCAAATAAAAGGGTTTGATAGGTAGAATACGATTAGCTATGTGACGTCATTCTAAATCCAATATGGCGGACGCCCCAAGATGACGGATTACCTTTTTTATAACCATCTTGATATGGGTATCAAATGAAATGGTTTGACGAGTATAATACCTACGATTAGCTATGTGATGTCATTCTAAATCTAATATGGCGGTCGCCCCAAGATGATGTATTACATTTGGGTATATGAAAGAGTTTGTCGAGCTTTACCTGTTAGCAGTGCCGGATTAAGCCCACCGGGGGCCCTAGGCCATTCAAAATTTGCCCCCCCCCCTTTTTTGAAAAGCTGTAAAATTAAGTGTTATTCAAACATGCATAGAAATTTAACAGTCTTTAAATATCATTTTAAGGTTCCCCAAGACAATAAAACAAACAAAATCATTTTTTTCTGTTAAATTATATATTTCTTAATTTTAATAATATAATAGTTTATAAACTAATCTTTGGAGTAATCTTAAAGCTTTCGGGATCGGAAAAAGCACTCGCTTTGTTTGGTTGTTATTTAGAATTTATTAGAATTATTAGAACTTTTTGCTGGTGCATGTGGTTGTTTATGGATTTATTTCAATTTTGAGTGCTTCAATTTATTATTCCGAAAATTTTTAGTTAAATGTCTATAATGTGAAAAAAAGTTTCACTTTTACCGTGGTTTCATAAAACCACACAATCCTTTTTTTCGTTAAAACTACAATAAAATTCGATAGAATAAAAAATTGAATTAATAAAAAAATTTCAAAAATTTCAAAATTTTCAAATTTTTAAATTTTCATGGGGGCCCTTGTTCGTCGGGGGCCCCAGGCCACGGCCTAGTCCGGCCTAATGGGTAATCCTGTACTGCCTGTTAGTATGTTAGCTAGTTAGTCAATCAGTATCTAAAAATTAAAAAAAAAATTATATAAAAAAATACTTTTTAATTACAAGCTTTTATTAAAAATGTACTAAAAAGTAAAAAATAAATTTTCAGTTATCACAAAAATTTCAGGTTTTTATGACTAAAAGCAATAAAAGCGCGGGGCGCTATAAAGACAAATGTTTGAATAAAAAAATTTATGTAAAATAAGAAATGAAGTATAAATTGATATAAGAGTAGAAAATTTGCACATTAAATCAAATAAATATTTAGAATTTTTTGTAAACGACATAACAATTTTATAAATACAATAATGAAACTAGCTGCCGTATCCAATTTTACCCGGGGATATAAAATTAAACTATATAACGTATAATGCTGTGGGGTGCGATCCTTTAGGTCCACACAATCAACTTCCCAACATGGTATGACTTACAATACTTGAATACTGATTACTTATTGTTTCCATAATTAATATTACTATGTTATAGTTTGTAAATATTTTTTTTAATATGTATATGAAAAATTTTAATGGAATTGATCAGAAATAAAACTCACCCTTTGTATTATATGAATATTAGTTTTATAATATCCTAATAATGTTAATAATATAATGCACATTTTTAGAAAAACTAATCTGACAGTTGAATTTTGAATTGTGTTGTTTCCAAGGCAACATGAATTATTAGATGTATTTATTAGTATGAAATTCAAATTTTGATGGTGGTTTTCATCCCTTTAATGGCTGTTTGGACCCATATAAAAAATAAATACTGAAATACACGTTTCATTATTTGTATTGTATAGTATTTATTCTAAGTTCCGACTAAATTCGACCAAGAAAAAAAATAAAAATGAAAAAAAACACCATTTTTACCCCCGTAGGGGTTGAATTTCGAAAAATCCTTTCTTTCACATCATATTCACGTCAAGACGCTTCGATTAGCACCCCAACGAAGCCAATAGCATTTTTTGTTCGCAAATTTCGTCCCGGAAAAAAATGACACGTACGTACGTACGTACATACACACACACACACACACATTTTTCTAAAAATAGTGTCAATATACTCTAATGCCCTTGAAACATGAAAATATGTTAAAATTTTTGATTTCGATTTTCGGACCAATTACAATAACTCCCTATTGGGAAGTTAATAATTTATTAATTAAAAGCTATACCTTTTATTTGCCTTCGTGAGCGCCCCGCGCTTTTATTGGTTTTAGTCGTAAAAACCTGAAATTTTTGTGATAGCTGAAAATTCATTTTTTACTTTTTAGTAAATTTTTAATAAAAGCTTGTAATTAAAAAGTATTATTTTATATAATTTTATTTCATTCATAATATTTAGGAACATAAATTTAAAAATGATTTGTAGAACTGAGGAAAAGAGCAAGGTTTGATCGGTTGAACGTGGAGCCGAACCGAAAATAATGCGCATGATAGGGTTCCGTAGTCATTCTCACTACGATTTATGAAAAAGGAGTTATCATAAATTTCCATAAACTATTTTGCTATTGTGTTCGTTATAATTTTCAATGAAAGTACTAATTAAAAACTATATTAAAAAATTTTAACAACCGGCTCGCGCGAGCCAGTTTCAACACACCCCAGAATATGTCTAATTTTCTTAGGCGTGGTAGGGAAAAATCTTAGGCTATATATAATTTATCAAATCATGAGATAAAGAAATATACATAAAAAACTCGTAACTTATTTTTCTCCGCAAAGAAATGTTCCATCAAGTCATATTTAGTAATAAACTATCAGTTGTTTGGAATTATAATACATGAAAACTACCGGACCGATTTTGATCAATCTTACACCATCCTGTTCCTTGACTTCTCATAACTCATGTAGGATATGTATAATCAGTAATCACATTGCCACTCAAAGATGCTGATTAGTGAATAAAATAGCTGTACAATTTAACAAAATGAGCGCGCGGACCATTTAACCCGTACTTTGGGTCTAAACCATAAGAGATACATCCTAATTATGTATGAACGTTTTATAGAGTTCAATTAGTTCTACATCAAAATCCGCGAGACAAATTTTAAGTGGCTGTAGACATAGGTGCCGATTTTAAATTTTAACGATGGGAGCGAGAATTTTTAAAACCGTTGTCCAATTCAGCGTAGAACCTAACGAATTGAGAGAGAGGATAAATACGTCCAGGACTAAAATAATAATAATTGCTATTTTTTATTAAAAATAATATAGGTAGTTTAACATATTTCTATGGATGCAATAAAATAATTTATATTATTTGTTAATTAAATATAAATTCTTGTACAGGGTGTCCCATTTTAATCTATCACCCCCTAATTTTTTTTATCTTTTTGTTCCGTTTCTGACTGTCTGTGTGTGTCTGTCCCCTAATCCTTGTCCCACACTTAACTCATGAACTACTGAACCGATATTAATGAAACTTGGTTGGTTGGTTGGGTCTGGCTCGAGGACGGTCCCATTTAAAAATCATCAAAATCGTGTGTTAGTGGGAGGGGTGACACCCCAAAATATTTATTTCATCAAGATATCTCAAGAACGGCACATGTTACGTAAAAATTGTATAGAATTTTTTTTGTAGAGCATTAAATTTCCTATAATATGGATCACTTACGTTTGTTGTAAAATATTTTTAAAAAGTTGCCCTCACAAATATTGGCGATTAAGGTTGACCGCATTTATTATTTTAACGAGTCTATTGATGTCTTTGATAACTAATTGTAATAAGTATTAGTTAATTGTATTAATAAGCAATTAAACGCACAAATACTACTTTTATTGTATCCTTTTATTCAACTTGTCACACCCGTTACAATTATATTTATATAATATTAATATTTTCGCTAAACTTTCGGGATTTAGGATAGAGGTTGTAAGACTTGCAATAGTTGGCGTCACACTCGTCACAGGGCTTTGAACGCTGACAATTTTTTTGTAAAATAACTGTAGACTTTTTATTTTTTCAATACAGGGTGTCCCATTTTAATCTATCACCCCCCTAATTTTTTTATCTATCAATTAAATCAAAAAATGTTTCAAATAAAAGTTGTTCGGTTTTGAGGGAGGCCCAAAATGGCGTTACTAATTTTTGATTTTTTGGACGTCTTCATGGTCAACTAGGGCCAACATTTTTTTTTTCAAATGGAATTGTTTGGAAAAAAACAAACAGCTTTTGTTTTAAATATTTTTTTGTATGACTTCATTTTTTTTTAATATTTAACAAAATAATTTTAGACTTTAGATTTTCACTATTTTTTTACTCGAAACCCATTAACTTTAGAAGAAATGTGTAAAAAACAAAAAATGTTTATTTTAATCTGATATAACTAGGAAAATTATATTAGGATTTTTTTTAACTTTTGCTCTTCAAAGTATTAAAGCAAAAAAAAATTAAATTAAAAAAAATGCAATCATTTTCTATGTTACATCAGATAAAAATAAACATTTTTTGTTTTTACACTTTTCTCGAAAGTTAATGGGTTCGAGTAAAAAATTAGTGAAAATCTAAAATCTAAAATTATTTTGTTAAATATTTAAAAAAAATGAAGTCATACAAAAAATTATATAAAACAAAATCTGTTTGTTTTTTTCCAAACAATAAGATATTAATGAAAAATATAGGTTTCCATTAAAAAAAAATGTTGGCCCTAGTTGACCATGAAGAGGTCCAAAAAATCAAAAATTAGTAACGCCATTTTGGGTCCCCCTCAAAACCGAACAACTTTTATTTGAAACATTTTTTGATTTAATTCATAGATAAAAAAATTTTATGTATTTTATATTAATTTAAAATAAATAAAATATTAATAGAAATGGGGCAGTATTCGAAGCTTTGTAGTAATGGTAAATATTGATGTTCTAAAATAAATAAAACCTCTAATTATAATGATTTTTCACAGTTTGAAATTTTGATTAATTTTTCTCAAGGTTTGTGGATTTATAAAAAAAACATATTTCTTGCAAATTTGGAAAGGGTCTATCTATGGCGTTAATATGTATATCGTACCATATTCGATAAAAAACGATCGGAAACCTTTTCTCTTTAAAATGTGTTTTTATACAAAAGTTTTTTTTTACATTCAATTATACTTCAAATTCCATACTTCAAAATGAAAAAACGGAACCCTTATAGCAGTGGTTTCTAAACTGGGAGGCGCGGACTAGTGCAAAGGGAGGCGTGAAAAGTTTAACAGAAATTAAATTTTCATAACATCACATTAAGTTATATAAATAAAAAATATATACATATAAATAATTTTTTATAACATAACATTATTTTTGTATACATACATATATTATCTGTTTCTGAAAGGGACGTTACTGTGTAGTTTTAGCGATACTTCTAAAAAAATTCTGAGTGAAAGCACTCCCCTTTATAACACCTAGATTTAATGAAGATTGTGCTAATAAACAAGTACATTCATCGCACACAGGTAGAAAGGTTTACTTGAGCCAAGTAAACCTTGTTTTGTATATAACGAAAACAATATTTTCTTAAGATAAGAAATATATACTTAAACCAACTATAGTATTCTTGGACGAAGAAATAATGTAGAAGGATTAAGAGTACTTTTCTTATATTCAGAATATATTGTTTTCGTTAGATACAAAGAAGATTTTCTTGATCCAATACAGTTTTTTTTGTGTGCATTAAAAATAAATTTTACAAGGAAAAAAATACATTTTATACATTTAAAAATATGTCTGTATAAATTTATAAAATAAAGGGGGGGTGGAGGCGCAAGAGATTAAATTTTTTTAAAGGGAGGCGTAGTTACATAAAGTTTGGAAACAGCTGCCTTATAGTATCATTTTGTAATCCGTTTGTCTGTCTATCCGTAAAGACCTTTTTTTCAGGGGCGACTAGAGGTATCAAGTTGAAAAGAATACCAAATATTAAGTTCTACCTACAGCCTCATAATCCTTTAAAAATTACAGTTTCTCAATGCAATAATAAGATACGTATTTTGACCATCAAAACCTATAGAGAACTTTTCTTTGTCCTAGAATCTTGAAATTTGGCTTGAAGCAATGTCTCATAGCACTAGCAAAGGATACAATCCGAAAATCATTTATTTCTAATTCTATGAGGAATTATTACGTGGCAAACATAATTTCGCTGTTTCTTTCATACAGTGTCTACGAAAAGACGCTCACATACATATATAACGAAGTTCGATCCATTGGCTACGTCACTATGTTTTCTACATATAACGGTACATAACACTCAGGGCGCGAGTTTTACTCGCACATGTCAGTCTTTTTTTATTTGAAATAAAATTATAAATTTCACATAGAGTGTTTTAATTCAATTCATTACGAATAAAACTAATAAAATATTTAAACTTGGTATATTTCTGAATAACAATATATAGTAGGTAAAAAAATATTCATAATTATGTGTGGTTTAGGCGATATACCAAAAAAAACTGAAAATTCGGAATTTCTTTAAATGGCTATAACTTTTTTGTCAAAGTAAATAGGTACTTTTTGTGGGTGGTTTCTTAAAGCACTTTTTTGTATAGAATTGATTGGCGTGTTTAGAATTTTTATATCACTTTTAGTTTCCGAGTTACGGACCCTAACTTTAGTTTTTCTTATGGACCGCTGAGTTGACTATAGCATATTTGAACGCTTTATTTATTCTACTCAACGATCTGTCACTTGTTATTTTCGAAAATAAGTCGATGTACTAAATGCCAGTGATATTTATTAAGTATTTTAATACAAACATTTAAGTGAGCTATGAAAAACAAAAATTGTCAACAAAAATCACAATAACAACAATCAAAATAACAAATGAATATTTGAAAACAATGAACTATTTAAAAAAATACATTATAATTTTTTTTCGATAATAAGTATGGCAAGTAAAAAATACGTTCAAATATGCAATTGCCAACTTAGCGGATAAACTAAAGTTAGGGCTTGTAACTCGGAAACTAAAAGTGATATAAAAATTCTAAACTCAGCCCAATCAATGCTGTACAAAAAAGTGTTTTAAGAAACCGCCTACAAAAAGTACCTATTTACTTTGACAAAAAGTGATAGCCATTTAAAGAAATTCCGAATTTTCAGTTTTTTGGTTATATCGCCTAAACCACACATAATTATGAATATTTTTTAGTGTAATAATACTCACCTCTTACTTACAAATAATTCTTCTCATTTAACCGAACCTGTATCTCTTATAGATACTGAGATCCCCATGCTGGAAAAGTTATCTGGGACACTCGGTATATGAGAGAAAAATACTAATAAACTTTATTTATCAGCAATACTAAACACTAAACATATTACAATTTGCAAATTCGCACAGGAAATCTCTCCTAGGAGAGTAAGGGTGATTACCTAATTGCCCTTCCAGAGTCGATACGTATGGTTGCAGATGTTTGTTATATAAAATACTTATTTTACAGAATAATTTACAAATTGAATAAGTAGTGTTTTAATCGATTGATGGGAACACAAAATTAATTTACAAAGAATGAACGTTATTTGTCTGTGTGACCTCAAAACATTTTGATAATTATTTGGTTAATTAGATTCGCAATCAGGGCCGTCCATAGTATAGTGCCTTGGACTATAATATTTTCTTATAATTGTTTACCCAACTAGACCAACAGCTATCTAAATGTAGTTTTAATATGAGTAACTTTTCGTAAAAGTTTTTGAGACTTTTATTAAGCTAGAAGTGCTTTTATGGCAACCTGCAAAAAGGTCATCAGAAATTAAAATAGGGCGCAAAAGAAGGTTTTAGGTGCAGAAAAATCATGATGACAGCGAAAAATAAGTTTTTTGGGTGTACCAAAAGAAGAGAGCTATTTTCAGTTTTCAGCGGGGGCGCAGCGACCTATAGGTAACTTTGACTACATGATCAATTAAAATCCTATAGTTGATCAATGACAACCTGTGCAGAGTATTACTTAGTTATCCACGTTGTCTTTTTTGAGATTAGATTTTTTTTAGGATGTGGCTATTTGCACATACACTATGTGCAAGTAATTGGCTATTCGAACATACACTATGTGCAAGCAATTGGAAATTCGAACATACACTATGTGCAAGCAATTGGCTATTTGCACATACTGAATGATATGAATGTGAACCGAAACCCCTAAATCTAGAAACGTGAAATTTCAGAGGTGTATTTATTTTATGTCGTAAATACCCACTAAGGAAATATTTTTCGAATTTCAGCCCCTACGGGGGTAAAAGAGGGTGTAAATTTTTGTATGGGAAAAATATTTTTTCGATGGATTTACTTGAAACTTATAATACACACTCTACATTACCAATAATGAAACATGTAGCATATCCTAAAATTCAACCCCTGAGGGGTTGCAAGGGGGTGTTAATTTTATGAAATTTTGGAATATTAATCTACATAACTGTTTATGATATTGAGGTAAATACGGACAAAGAAAGTAATCTATACTAATATTATAAATGCGAAAGTGTGTCTGTCTGTGTCTGTTTGTTTGTTTGTTACCTTTTCACGGTTAAACCGCTGTACCGATTTTGATGAAATTTGGCAGGGAGATAGCTTACATCCTGAGACAGGACATAGACTATTTCGAATCTCCAAAATTCATCCCCTAAGAAATTGCAAGGGGGTGGAAATATTTGTATGGGAAATATTTCACCCCCTGTCACATATTAAGGGTTGTGATTATTTTCATTCGATCAGGCGGGAAAAATACTACGGGAGTGAGGGGTTTTAGGGGGAAAAACAACCCCCTATCTTCCATAGGAACCGAGATATTTACGATTTTGTAAAATAAATGGAAACCAAAATAAAAGAAAATATATATATTTCACCTCCTTTCACGAATAAAGGGTTGTAATGAGTTTCATTCGATCTGGAGGGAAAATACCACGGGGTAGGGGTTATAAGGGAGATACAACAACTCTTCATATGTGGAAGGGGGTGAAATATATATATATTCTTTTATTTTGGTTTTCATTCATTTTACAAAATCGTAAATATCTCGGTTCCTATGGGAGTTAGGGGGTTGTTTTTCCCCCTAAAACCCCTCACTCCCGTAGTATTTTTCCCGCCGGATCGAATGAAAATAACTACAACCCTTAATATGTGACAGGGGGTGAAATATTTCCCATACAAATATTTCCACCCCCTTGCAATTTCTTAGGGGATGAATTTTTTAGGTTCGAAATAGCCTATGTCCTTTCTCAGGATGTAAGCTATCTCCCTGCCAAATTTCATCAAGATCAGTTCAGCGGTTCAACTCTAAATAACTGTTTAATTTAATTTAGTGATATCCGTGAGTAGATCATACGCAGAACGGTTACGAGTGTTATTTGTGACGCGACTCATCGATGTTTAACCCCCCCCCCCCCCCCCATCCTCCCCCGGTCACGTGATATTTTTTTTTATTCATTACACAAAATCGCAAATATCTCGTTTCCCATGCGAGATAGGGGGTTGTTTTTCCCCCTTAAACCCCCACTCCCGTAGTATTTTTTCCGCCGGATCGAATGAAAATAATTACAACTCTTCATATGTGACAGGGGGTGAAATATTAATAATCAAATTTAATTTTTTCCCATACAAACATTTTCACCCCCTGCCAATTCCTTAGGGGATGCATTTTTGGAATTTAAAGTAGCCTATGTCCTTACTCAGGATGCAAGGGTTCTTTCTACCAAATTTCATCAAGATCGGTACAGCGGTTTAGCCGTGAAAAGGTAACAAACAAACAAACAAACAGTCAGACAGACACACTTTCGCATTTATAATATTAGTATAGATTACTTTCTTTGTCCGTATTTACCTCAATATCATAAACAGTTATGTAGATTAATATTCCAAAATTTCATAAAATTAACACCCCCTTGCAACCCCTCAGGGGTTGAATTTTAGGATATGCTATATGTTTTATTATTGGTAATGTAGAGTGTGTATTATAAGTTTCAAGTAAATCCATCGAAAAAATATTTTTCCCATACAAAAATTTACACCCTCTTTTACCCCCGTAGGGGCTGAAATTCGAAAAATATTTCCTTAGTGGGTATTTACGACATAAAATAAATACACCTCTGAAATTTCACGTTTCTAGATTTAGGGGTTTCGATTCACATTCAGATCATTCAGTATGTGCAAATAGCCAATTGCTTGCACATAGTGTATGTTCGAATAGCCAATTGCTTGCACATAGTGTATGTTCGAATAGCCAATTGCTTGCACATAGTGTTTGTGCAAATAGCCACATCCTTTTTTTTATGGATGAGGCTATTTGCACATGCAGTATGTACAAGCAATTGGCTATTTGCACATACCATATATGCATTTAATTGGCTATTTTCACATGCCGTTTGTGCATGCAATTGGCTATTTAGACTTACCACTAACCTAACGTACACTACAGTTTGTGCAAATAACCAATTGCATGCACATATTGCATGTGCAAATAGCAGCCACTTTCTTTTTTTATAGCAATATTTTATAAAGACTTTCTGACATGCTGTGGTCACATTTTTATGATTTTTATAAATAAACAAGTTATCAGTAAAGTTTTGCAACTTTGAAAATTCAATAAAACATCGTTTCCATCCTTTTTTTTGTTTTTCTCAAAAAATATCGGCGCATTTATATGGATCAACAGGTGACGTAACTATCAGTGCTGTAAACCTTAAAAAAAATGCCAAAGATGCTTTCCGTTTTTCCTAAAAATGCTTATATGTACGGAGAGACTATTCTTTAAATAAAACGGGCAAGTGCTTGTTGGGCACGCACATGATAGGGTTCCGTAGTCATTCTCGCTACGATTTATAAAAAAAGAGTTTTTTCAAAATTTTCGTGACCGAAGGGTTAAAATCAAAAAGTCATTTGGCTTTTATTATTGCATTTTAAGAGACCTATCAAATGACCTCCCACTCAATGGGGTAAATGAAAAAAATGTGAGTTCACTTTTCAATCTATGAAAAGGGGATCCAAAATATTTTTGACAATGTTCGTTATAATTTTCAGTGAAAGTACTAATTAAAAGCTACATTCTGAATTTTTTTCAGATTTTTTGAATCGATAGTTTAGAAAATAGAGGGGGGGGGGACGCTCTGACAGCGATATTAAAAAGCAAATATATCGCGACTGAAGGGTTAAAATCAAAAAGTTATTTGACGTTTTTTATTGCATTTTACGAGACCTATTAAATGATACCCCACTAAATAGGGTAAGTGGGGAAAAAAATGTAAGTTCAATTTTCAGTCTATGAAAGGGGGGTTCAAAATATTTTTGACAATGTTCGTTATAATTTTCAGTGAAAGTACTAATTAAAATCTACATTCTGGAATTTTTTCAGATTTTTTTAATTGATAGTTTAGAAAATAGAGGGGGGGGGGGGGGACGGTTTTTTAATGACTTTGGAGAGAAAATACATCGTGATCGAAGGGTTAAAATTAAAAAGTTATGGTACATTTTTTGTTGCATTTTAGGAGACCTTTCTAATGACACCCCACTCAATGGGGTAGGTGATTTTTTTTTTTTTAAAACACTTTTCATTTTATGAAAAGGGGGCCTAAAATTATTTTTTTTTACAAAAATCTTATCATTTCTGTTTTTGGGTCATTAATCTACGACCGTATACCAAATTTCATCTTATTATCTCAAAATTTTTGAAGACGGACGGACGGACGGACGAACGGACGGACATGGAGAAACTTTAAGGGTTCCTAGTTTTCTACGGAACCCTAAAAATTAACAGAAAATGCTGTAAACCTGACAGATACAACTTCTGAAAAAAATTAACAGAAAAGTCGGTAGAATTTAAAATAAAGTAAATGATAAATTACAATGACATACTGGTAAATTTTAACATGGTACCTATTAAAATTTATTTACACTGAAAAAGTAATATACGCTATTATTCTTTAATTTAATTTCTTGCATATGAAAATCTCACGTACATTCTCTATAATTTTACTATGTTTCTATATTACTTTTCATATCTGGCATATCGACAAAATAGAAACTGCTATACAGTATATTGAATTGTAGTAGACGTTCTTTTAAATTTTACCATGTCGGGTGTTAAAAAATTGTAGGATAAAAAAATTTTTCATCAATTTATGCAATTTTTTATTTTTTCCCATACCTACGCATCGTAAATAAATAAAAATGTTAATATTTTTTTTCATTTGACTAATAATAACTTGTAAAAAAATTATTTAAGTTATATAATTATTTTAACATACGGTTATAGTAATTTTTGATACTGTTGGTATGAAATATTACTATAATCAGAAGCTAAAATAATAAAAAAATGTGAATGTCCCATTAATGATAAAATTCAATAATTGGATAGTATTAATTACGCGCCTTATATACTATATATTTTACAGATTTATGTATGTATATGTATGTATGTCGACCTTTTGTGTTCAACTGAAAAATATACTATATATTTCTGTTATTGAAATTCAAATATATTGCACAAATAAGAAAAAAATTAAATTTTAATATAACCACACAATGTTTTGTACTTTCCATTTTCTTATTTTTTGATTTTCACTGACGTTTCATATAAATATTATATGAACAATTTTCATAAAAGAATGAATTGTTTACGCACGATTACATTTTTATTTTATTTCATACATTTTTATCTATACAGGCTGAGTAAAAAATATGGAATATAGCATATATTTTCTAAAATATTCGCTAAATAAAAAATGTTTTAGTAAAATCTATTTTTTTAAACTTTATATATTTTTTATTGTATCTATGAATAGATATTATTATTATTTTTCAATACAACCCTGTAAAATTTTAATGATATTGCATACGAAATTTTTTTAGAAAAATTAATTTTTATAATCTCAGATTACATTAATAAATATTATAACTACAATTTATTGTTAATTAAGTAAACCTTAAAAATGACTAAAACTTGTAAAACATAAAAAAATGTAACGACCAAATTAACCTAATAAATGTTCAAAATGATGTCCATTCTTAAAGCTTACAAGCACTCTCTAATGAGGTTTTAATTTTGTTATAGTATCTAAAAATTCGCAATGGAATTTAGAGCAGAGATACTTATTGTAACACAGTTGGCGACTTTGACCGTATAAAATAATTTTCATAATATCACAACTGTTTTAACCGTTGGTGTTTACATACAACGCGTGCGCGAAACTTGTCAAAGTTTTAATGAAACTCCAAGAGCACTGTCATATAAGTTGATACCTTATTTGATATTGCTAGCCCGTGTTATGTCCGGTACATTACACTTTGTAAAGAATATCCATTTTCAAGGCTTATACTTTAAATTGCTTACTTGATTAAATCACATTTAAGTGATCTGAGATTATAAAAGCTAATTTTTCTCAAACATTTTCGTATGCAATATTATTATATGCATTATGTCATTTAAAAAATATAGTTGGATGCCATAGTAATAGTAATGTAACTGATAGCACCATTTTTTTAAGATTAGCATTAGGTACATAGGAAATAATGTCTCTAAGAACTTTTACAAAAAAATGGTACGATATTGGACACTAATATTTTATAAATAAATTTTAATTATAACCTTAACTGAACAAAATAAACAGGAATTGGGAATTATTACATATTGTAGATAACATAACTTTATATTATACTTAAGTTCATTAAATTACAAATCTACTGAATTGTTAATGCTCTTACACTACACTCTTACAAAAGTTTGTATAATATTACATCAAACACATTTTTTTTTAAATTGTCGTTTTAATATCGTATTTTCAAAATTTTGTACAAAAATTGTTATCCGCACATGGAATACGGTTTAGTTTCTTATATCCACAACAGACGGTTAATATTTTTAACGATTATCTTTAAAATAGCAGTAGTACGATTATGTCTACTTTCCCCTACTTATACATTATTTTATGCTTACACCCAGCAATAAATGACAGCGACATATTAGAGACTAGTTTAGTTGTTAATAAAATGTTTAATAACAAAGCATATAAATTAAAACTCTAAGGCCATCCGCACACGGGTCGACTGTTTTGCAACGAGAATCTCAAACCAGTTGCGCAAGCGACCGTTTGGTGACTTTGCACGCGTAGTGTAATGGCTCACCGCACACGGTGCAACTGAAACAAAACTGATTTGAAATCAGTTTCCAACTGGTCTCATGCGACTGTGTTTGCAGGTCGAATTTCAGTTTCAGTTGCGTGGTTGCATACTGTTTGAATTTTCATTATTGTAAAAATAAAGTTTATTAACAATTAAAATTATTATTATTCATTGTTGTCACTTATTTACTTCATTCAAAATGAATGAACAGCTAGTGAACATTAAATTCGTCGAGAAGGTGGAGAATCGTGCAGTTTTATATAATTATAACCTATCTGGATATTCGAGAAAAGACAAAACAGAAAAAAGCATAGCACGAGGTAGCAGCCCAAGTAAACATGACAGGTATATTGTACCTAGATATAAACTTTATATAATTATTATGTAATATAACATGTTTGATTTTATTTATAATTATAATTACATACATAATAGTATTAAAATATTAAGATTCAGTCGCGCTCGTGTGCGGTGCGAGGAAATAAATCGATTGCAAACCAGTTACAAAATAGTCGCTTGCGCAACTGATTTGAGATTCTCGTTGCGAAACAGTCGACTCGTGTGCGGAGGGCCTAATTGTAAGAAAAACTAACGTCGCTTTACTCATTCTTAAAATTAACTCAATAAAATAAATTTCTGTACACGATTGGCTGCTATTGTGACAGAAATGTAACTTTATTTCTATAATATGTATTTCGAGAATTCACTCTATTATTAGAGAGTATTTTAGAATTAAATTAACGGTACACAAAATAACAAACAAATTTAACTTAACAAATGTTACTGCTGGATCGTTTGGCATTTCTAGTGTTTTAACATTGATGATAATAGGGAGAATGATGTTTACTTTGGTTAAAATTTACACGTACACATTTTGAGGAATTTCGTAACAGCAGTGTTACCCTTCAGGCTATTTGTTAAAATTGTCATTTAGTACATATAATATATACATTATACATACATTTATACATATATGCATAGTATGTATTTATGTATATAGCTTTAAAGTTTTTATTCTTTTTGATGAAAACTTTTTTTCTTGAGATCATTAACTCCACTGAAAAAAAAAGTTAAACGTCAAAATATTTTAATAAAAATTAAAACAAAATAAATGTTTTGTATCTTATTTTATCAGGGCGCGGCGCTTTAACTCCTTTATGCAGGCCCGGATTTACCATGCAGGCAATGTAGGCAGCTGCCTATAGCGGCAAATTTTTGGGGGCGGCAAATTTTGATATGAACAATTTTTTTGGTAAAAAAGCTAAAAAAAAAAGGTCTTCAGAATTATTAGTACAATTTTTTTGGTAAAAAAGCTAAGAAAAAAAGGTCTTCACATTTTTTTTTTTGAGAAAATACATAACATTTTTTTCCGAAAAGGGCGGCAATTTTCGCAACTGCCTACGGGCGGCAAATTTTTAAATCCGGCCCTGCCTTTATGGATGTTAAGGACCCCCACGATACCAATTGATATTTAATTGTTAATAAACATGTTTTTTGCTTAGTTCAAATTAGATAAGAATGACAAAAAATATTGTTAAAAACATTTCCATTTTTCAATGTTTTCGTAGGTGCCTACCTAAAAGTAGGTATCAAAAATAATGTTAACTTTATTCTCTCATTAGCTAGCCCTGTTCAAAGTTATTGTTTATCAAAGTAAAAAAAAAGAAAAATGGTATTTTTCTTCAAAAGTACCTATAATACCTGTATGTGTTACTTTTTATCATTATTTTTTAATTCAATATACAAAGTTTGAACCTGAATTTCACAGTTTTTCAGTTATAAAATTTATTTTTGTTTATAATAACATCATTTTATTGTTAATGGTAATTTACATAATTTTAAAACTAATTTTGTAATTATAAACAAAAATTGTATAACTGTTTCATTTAATAGGGAAGGTAGCAAAATATTAAGCTTGGGGATTAATTTAGATAAATTTATAACTGAAAAACTATAAGACTCAATATATGTAGTTCAAACTTTGTATAATGAATTTGTAGGTAACATACAAAAAATAATGATAAAAAATACCACATAAAAAATGTAGTTTTCATAAAAATTAAATACACTACTGGAAAAAATTAAAGGAACACAAAAATTTCCTAAATTTTTTTGTGATTTTTGAAAGGTTGTAACTCAGTCATAATAATCGTATGAAGATTTAAAAAATATGATTTTGAAGCTTTAAGTTTCTAGTTTTGAGATCATTTGGCAAATTTTTTTGCGGGTTACGGTTATTACGCAATCATAAGAAATAACGCGAGACAAAAATAAAAAAAATAAAATATTTTTGTTTGGGTCCATTTTTTTGAGAAAATTTTTCTTAGTTGAACCAATACATTGGTCAGTTAGATTGTTTATTTAGCTTTAATTTGCTTTTTTTTAATTTACTCTACGTCGATTAGTCGCTAAGATATCCGACTTTAAATGAAAAAGGATCCTTTTGTCTTTGATCATCGATATTTCAGCAACTAATGATCGCACAGTAAATCTAAGGACGGTTTTGAAAACTTGAATAAATTGTCTTCAAGGACGTACCATGATTTTTAAAGAAAAAAATTTTTTTTGTCCTCCACATTAATTTGAAAAACACTGAAAAAAATATCTTTTTACGGTTTTTTAGAAAATCTACGGCGTATTTACTAATTTTGATGAAACGACTAATGTTGAGCGTAATTTTTACAGCTCAATATATCCACAATAACCCTTTAAATTTACAAGTTGATCCATTGAACCGTTTTTATCTTCCAAATGATCAAAGTTTTGAAAAGAATTAAAGGAACATGTTTATTGCTCTTAAAAATTCTGTAATCATTATCAAAATGAAATGAAGAATTTGTTTCGATTGTTCCTACAATTTTACACTACAGATTGTTTTTTAAGGAAAAAAAAAGAAAAAAAAAATTTAAACAATTTTTTTAAAAGTTGCTGGACATTTAAAGAAACAATATCTAGTCGTTTCTGAAACGATTTGGCCTTTGTTTTCCATAATTATACTAATAACTTATAGAAAACAAAGGCCAAATCGTATTATAATACAAAATATAATACAAAATTTTTTCTCGACCAGATTATTTTTCGGTTTTTCAATTATAAAAATTTCATAGGTAAGTTTGAATGACCTTTTTTTTCGACATTCAAATACGTAAATACGAGTATACCATTCTCCGATTTTTATTTCTGCTCTCCGCGCTGTGTCCTCCTTAATCCTAGACCCCAGAACCTTGTTATAGACCCCCTCCCGCTCATGTAGTGGCTGCTTTTTTCAATTATTATTTAACTTATTATTAGAATATTAGTTTTATTAAGAATATTAGAATATTTACTTTAATTATTATTTTTTATTTTTTTTAAATCAGGCTCCCAATTATGTACTATTAACAAAGCATAATTAATGCATCAGATTTAAATTTTTGAACATGACTGACAATTAGCAACAATGATATTTTCTTGTATTTTTTAGCTACTGTAATCGAAACTCAGTTTCAGGCATTTTTCTATTTTCACCACTGGATAAGTGATACTTCAATTTCTAAATCACTTTTAACACTAGCTTTTAAACTTAACCAATTTAAAAACGATAATTGCCAATTTGAAATGGATTATTCCCATTTCGCAATAGATTAGTCATTAGTCTCAATGTGAACTTGAAAAAATATAGATCAATAAATTATTTTTATTTTTAAATATCAATTTATTGTTTTATTTAAATAAATTAAAAAAAAAAACGACTAAATCCGATTAACCGGTTTTCACTTTATGAATAAACCGAAAACCGGTTTTTGAAATTTTATCGGTTTTTTGCAAGCCCTAAATGTAACGAACTTAAACAATTTGAAATAATTAAAAAGATATTGTATGTCACAACAAAAGTAAAACCAACTGCGAATCGTTTGTATAAAAATGTGCACTTAAATAAAATTATTTCTAATTATATACAAGGGGAATTTTTTAAAGAATTCTGTTTCTCATCGAGTTTATGTGCCGTGAAAATAATTGCGTTTTTGTTAAGGATATTATCTCATTGTAATTACCCTGTACTTGGAGTTTGCGATATTTTTATTTTAAACATTGAAATAATATTTAATTAGTAAATTAATTAGTTTCAGAAACAAGTCATTCAAAATAAAACATAAATTAGTTTTAATTTGAAAAGTATTCACAGAAAAATAGTTCAGATAAAAGTTATTTAGTTTTGAGGAAGCTATATTATTTTAATTTTTTTATTTGTGGGTGTTTTTTAAGATTTTTTTTAAATATTAGATTAATTTAAAAAAATTATTTAAAACACATTTAAAAAAAAAAATAAACATTAAATAAAGTACTTTTTACATTTATTTTTCATTAACGTTTTTACAATTATTTGAATTTTAACATTATTATAACAAAGTATAAAGTATACTAGCGGAATCCCGCGGATTCGCTCGCGTAAACTTCGAAACTAATTAGAACCTTCCATACGTGATAGGGGATGACATATTACATTTTTTTATATTAATTTTTATTCATTACCTATAAAAAAACATGAATATCTTGAATCTTAGTTAAAAATTGTAAAAACTAACCCCCTGTCTACCCTCACCATTAGGGGTTGAATATCGAATTTTTATATTGCAGATTATTTTGTCCGACTCCACCATTATAACGTAAATAGCTATGCAGATAAACATATCAAAAACACAGACCCTGTCTACTCTCGCCATTAGGGGTTCAATGTCGAAATTTTTACTTTAATAGATGACTATTTTGCCCAAATTTACCTTTATAAGTAAAGCAGATATGCAGATAAACATATATAAATCTATTCTCGTCTCCGTCCCATGCTATTCGGGCTTGAATATCGAAATTTTGTTTTTAATTGAATATTAGTTTGTCCGAATTTACTTTAATATCATGAACAATTATGAAGATAAATATATCAAAATTTTACTCTCCCCTCATTGAATTTTCATAACTGATATTTGTCTTGTAGAGTACCTACTTGTGCCATGTTTCATTCGGTGAATACAAAAAAAATATTTTACAAATTTTTCCACCCCCCAAACACCTTAGGGGTTAAATTTTCATTATATATATTGTAGCGTATGTTTGATAAGTTTCAATTAAATGCGAACAAAAAAAATATTTAGGGGTTGAATTTCGAAAAATCCTTTCTTAGTGGATGCTTACATCATAAAAGGAAGGCACCTACGAAATTTCACGTTTCTAGGTCCAGGGGTTTGGACTGCACGTTGATATATGAGTGAGTGAGTGAGTGAGTGAGTGAGTGGTTAAGGACAAACTCTTTTATAGATATAGATAAGGGGTTTATTTTACTGTATATTACTGAAAATGAAGGACGGACAGACGACAAAGTGAGATTAATAGGGTTTCTTTGGAACCCTAAAAAAACTACAAAAGTTTGGAGAATCTGAATAACTTTTGCATGGAATGTTTTCCTGTAAACGGTTTATTTTTTTAAATAAAAATTCGTAGATGTTATTTAGTAATGCATTATGTAACGTAATGTTATAATGATTGCTACTAAAAATAAATTTTTATAAAACTGTATTTTACAAAGAATTTCATTTAAAAAAATAGGTACCTAAACAATATTACAATTATAAATTATCTTAAATAATATTTCTAGGTGAACTTTACATTGTTAGACAAAGTCTATTTATTAACACAATTTACTGTTTCATTTAAAATGAGTTTTTAGTAATTATTACCTAATTTCGTCGCTACAATAATATTTTTACTCGACTACTAGGTTTAAGAGCGCGGGGCATTATTATGGTTATGTGCAATGTCCATTCGTTTAACTGTACAGGCTGACCCAAAAGTCACTCGATCATATTTACTTCTTTTTAAATTAATTTTTAATAAAAACACAAAAAAATACCTGATAATTATATTTTTACCATTTTTGTTTTAAAATTTTTTCGAGTGCTTGGATATTATTTTAATGTTTTTTTTTTATAATTTAATATTTTGTTTCAAATAGTTCACATTTAAATTTTTCTGATTTCTGCTTCTTTCTATGTGAATATATTTTAGTTTTAATGCTACTTTTGATATAATTTAAATTCTGAACATGTTTCTGTTTCAAACACATTTAAAAACATGTTTCTGTAATAAAATGTATTGTTACAAACATGCACTACTGTTCTAAATTTTATACCAAGACAATACTAGCATAGGGTAAAGTGAGGTTAAAACAAACCTCATATGTAAAAAAGAAATGTTCTGGCTAAATGATAAATTATAGAAAAAAAGTATGAGACATAAATTATAGTTGAATAAATTGAGGCCAAAAGGTCGTACCTACTTAAAAAAATGTAATAGAGTAGTATTATATCAATCCCAGCGATTCGGGGCTAATGCAATAATAACTCAGGCACACGAAAAAAAGGTCTTGTCCACCAGACATTTATTCTGGTATTGAATTTACCACACTTCACTTTTGACTATATAGGTACTTTAACATTACATTTATCATGATGTTGAATTTACCACACTTTACCCTACAGAGTTCCACCAGTACCAATTATACTCGGAATTAAATTAATCTAGTTTCACATTATGCCCGCTGTCTTTTTTCTTGTTAAATCCTCCGTTGTTTATTTTTATTGTTAGACCAGTTTATGATGTAGCTAAGATTACATTAAATGTAAAATAAGTAGTTATACTTACAGGATGAGTCAATAATATTTAAATTTTGAAAATATATTATAAGTAAATATGTACAATGTATGTTATATTGAAATATACAGAATGGTGCCTATGATAAATGATATTCCTTTATTTTTTTATTTAATTCTTATTAAGAGGGCAGACTCTGAAAATTTCAGACAAATCGGACCATTATTTATGGAGATATATAACTTTGAACGGAGCCGTCTCTAATGCATTAAAGTAGGCAGGTAGCGGCAGCTGTGTGCTTTTTCTCGAAACTATGTTTTCGAAGTCGGTGATCACTGTAACTTGAGTTTGAAAATTTTTTTTCACTTATTCTACACATAATTGTCCTCTGGATGGACGAAGGATTTTTTTATAGCCGAAAATTCGAGTGAAATTTTAGTCGAATAAGAAATTTTGACTTTCAACATCCGCCATTTTGTGAAAATTAATTTTTTTTCAAATTCCTCCGTCCATCTGGAGCATTATATCATTAACTAATGATCCCTTTTTTTATTTCTGATGATCCAGTGACCAGCAGTAGTGATCACGACAAAACACTTTTTTTTACCCCTCCCAAATTTGCTGTATCCCACTTATTTTTTATATTTTGCAATATAAAAATAATAATATTTTCTATAAATACATATCATTCATGTGGAAAACGTTTGTTATTAATTATTTTAATGCGTGGCCAAAAAATCCCAACCGGGTTTACTCACTTAAGGAAGTCTATGTAGTAGTACTTACGATATTTTGAGACGTTAATGATATATTAATTTATATATAAAACTAGCGTATTGGACCCGGTGTTAGTCGAGTTAATATCAACAAAATTATTATTAAATTAATTAATAAAATATTTAAACCGTTATTATAGAATTCTTTATTCAATCGAAGATTGATGCATGGAATATGACGTGAAAAATTGAAATTTTTATACCGCAGGTCTGTATCTTATAAAGTTCTCGAGATATAACCTCTCAAAGTTTTAGTTTTTTCAAAATTTTTGAGAAAAATGGCTGCAACTTTTTAACGTGTTATCGGTTTTGATTTTTGTCGACGGATTTGGAATCAGCGTGTAAAAAGAAAAAAAAATACCATCCAAATTTCTGATTTTTCCGGTGGATTTTCCAAAAATTTTCTTTCACACAAACTTTGTCCTGACAATTACGAACACAATTATTATTTACTTTTGGAGATTTAATTTTGCACTAAAAAGTTATAAATTTAATCACTTTTGAATTTAATTTCATTACTTTTGGATAACAATTTTGGCTCTCTTAAATTCAATACATACATTAGTTTTATGCTACCTAGACACCCCCTTAAGAAAAAGTATGTTCCGCATTATTTTTTCAAATGGTCACCCTATTTTAAATTACCTCATTTTCCAAAAGATAACATACCATTAGTGGTGATGTTATTGACATTTAGTAAATATGTAATCGATAATGAAAAATAACCAAACATGGTATTCACCTAATTAAGTATTATTGGTGTGAATTTTTCATTAACAGTGAGTTAAAATTCGAAATATGCTTGTAATTAAAAATTTATATAGAGTGTTTTTTTTAAATAACTAATTTTCAAAAGAAATGTTTCTGACAAAAGATTCATGGTTTCGAGAATGTTTAAATGGAGTGACTTTAGAAAAATATGGGTTTTCGGGTTCAACTTTTATTTTTTAAATGTAAACCCATATTTTTTGTAAATTCGAAATTTATGAGCAAAAATAAACAACTCTTATCTGAAATATAATTTTCTGCCAACCAGAACCTTCTGAATTTTCAGTAATTTTTTACTCGAAAACTATAAATTTTACGAAAAATCACGAGAATAAAAAAGTACTTACAATTGAATTAATTCTAGGAGAAATTAATATTTTTTACATCTTTTTTATAAAGAAAACAAATCTGCATGTTTGGAAGAAAAAAAATTAATTACAAATAAAATAAAAAAATCTTTGAAATTACTTGCTAAATCTAGACTTATTTTGCTTCTTACAATTATTTTTGAAAATTAATATTTTCAAGTAAAAAATTATTGAAAATCCAAAAAATTAAAAAAAAAATGTTTCAAACAAAAGTTATTCATTTTTTTTAGTTACAAAAAACCTGTTACAAAAAACGGATTTAAATTTTAAAATGAAAATTTGAACCTGAAAATCTATATAGAGTTACACCATAGTGTCAGTATTAAACGCTCTTGAAACTATTAAACTTTTGTCTGAAACACTTTTTTTGAACATTCGTTATTTTAGAAATATGTAATCTGCTGGAAAATCTAAAAAAAAACACCCGGTATATGTTTCAAATCGCATAAAAAAGCGTCCAGCATAAATGAAATTATTTTTAAACGTTATCCCTATAAATTGTATTTCTTGGAAAATCGACCAAAATTTTGTAGGGTAGGTCGGTATTACAAAAAAAAGGATTGTGTGGTTTTATGAAACCACGGTAAAAGTGAAACTTTTTTTCACATTATAGACATTTAACTAAAAATTTTCGGAATAATAAATTCAAGCACTCAAAATTGAAATAAATCCATAAACAACAACATGCACCAGCAAAAAGTTCTAATAATTCTAATAAATTCTATATAAAAACCAATATCTTTTTTTCCTTTTTCTATAAGCACGTGCTCTGTCGGCGTTGTTTTTTACGGCGTAAAATTAATTCATCGTCATTCATTTTTGCACTATTATTTCTCGTTGATCAGTTTTTTGGACTCACTAGCTGTGTCGTTATTTACCAAAAGCAAATAAATAACAACATTTACATTAAACACTGACAAATTACAATACAAACTTACTAAATATGTATAATAGCACACAGTACATAAACTGTCATACAATGAATGGCTGCTTGCTGCTTGTTCCACGCATGCGCAGTCCACGCGACATGCAACACACAGACCAAAAAGTTTGAGACGATGTAATAAAAGTTTCACTTAAAAAAAAAAACAGATAAACATCGAATATTATTTAAAAAAAACTATGTAATCAAAATAATAAATACTTGGCTATTTTTCCATTTACTTGTTTTAGCGATGAATTTTTTACATTAAAAATAAAGTCTAACAAAACATCAAAAGAATCGAAATATAAAAGTATCAAGTTTTAACAATTATATTTAATTTCATTGTTTTTATTCTTACCAAGAATATTCGTGTGATAAAGCAAGAAGATGTTTCAAACTTTTGACGTAAATAGAAATGTAAATGTCGAATTTTTGAATAAATAACTAATTTCTTATGTAGTAAAATACTACCTTCAAGTTTGCCAACTTCCATAAAGACTACAAATGGCAGAATTTAAGTAAAGTGTATAACTTTTTATTTAAAACTAATTTTCCACAATTTGCAATATTTTCAATTTGAATATAAATAATATAATCTAAGAAGAATGAACAACAAAACGAAAATAGGGCTGTACACGAGACAAGACGAGACTAAGGTCGTCATTTGTTTTTTACTATCGCTATTTATTTTGGTAAATTAAATATCATTTTGAAGTTTGCATAGTAGAAAAAAAAATTAGATTTTGTTTAAAATTGTCAAAACATTAATAGTCCTTAGTTTTAGGGTTCTAATCATCCTTAAGTGCCATTTTAATAATATTTTTAGTTATTTTTAATTAGTAAAAATTGATTAGTGGAAAATGCGTTTAAAATTTCGTACCTTGAGAACCCAATTTTGTTGTGTTTTGACGCAGTATATTTCGGGTATTAGTATTGTCAACTAATGTATTTTCGATTATGGGATAGAAAAATTTGCAGTCGCAACTATAAATTAGTAAAAAATATTTTTTTCCGAAAAGTTCACCGTTTTCGGGATATTTGCAAAATACGCGTAATTTACCCTTGAATCGGTTAAATTCATGAGGAACTTTCACACATTATCAAGAACTCTAATACTAAGGTGTATTTGTATGCAAAAATGAAACTCGATACATTTTTTTCTGATTTTCAATAATTTAGTCTATTTTTTAAATTTTTTTTAAATGGGGGTTTGTTTATGAAACCTGCTGGTCTCTTAGAGAGGTAATTAAAATTTTTAAAAAGAACAGATAAAGTAATTAGTTCATCTACGTGATTTTTTAGAGAAGTGACAACTTTTACTCCTTTTCTCTGGTTTAATCAATATCGAATTAATATTATCCTTTAAAGTTGTATAAAATCTAACCAAATATTAATTCGAAATTTTTTTTAATTTGTACCTACTTGATTATTTTTATTTATTTTTTACAATTTCAATCTAAACCATTATTTTCTGTTATGCAAACATCAAAATAACATTTAATACAATGCGAATAAATAAAATACAATAAATCAAACAAAACACCATTAAATTCAACAACCTAGCAAAATAATAAACTGTTTAAAAGCTGTCTAAAAGAGGCGAACAGGTATCAAAAGACAAATTTAATATAATAAACAAAAAAAACATTTAATGTGTCAAAGTAAATAGCAATTAAAAAAGAAATACCGATTTTAAGTAGCAAATTGAGATTAATCATTGTAAGGGTATATTTTACAACAAACGTTGTGATGACCTATATTATAGAAAATTAAATGCTTTACAAAAAAGTTTTATACATTTTTTACATAACGTGTGTCGCTCTTGAGATATCATGAAATAATAAATATTTTAGGATGTAACCCTCCCTTTAACACGATTTTGATGATTTTGAAACTAAACCGTTCTTAAGCCAGACGCAACCAACCAATCAAGTTTCATTAAAATCGGTTCAGTAGTTCATGAGTAATGCGTATAACAAGGATTCAGGAGACAGATACGCGCACAGACGGACAGGCAGACAGAAACGGAACAAAAAGTGATTATTTTGATCTGAAACGGAAAGAACAAGTTAAAATTTTGAAATGGTAGATTTTTTTTTTCATTTGAAAACGATCACAAAGCTTCTGATATCTTCAATACTCAAGAGCGTATGAAGAAAAATATCGAATTAATATTTTTTTAAATAAAATTCATAAAAATCAAATGATATTGATAACTAATGGCATGCAGTTCATCTAAATACTATGCTCTTGAATCATTAGTAATTGGATATTTGTTTATTTATTTGTTTAACTATTGATGTACATATATATGGCGTTTTGTATACCATAATTGGTCGTTGTGCAAACAAATTATTATAATATACAATAATAATTATTATTACATTAGCCCCAAATCGCTAGAGTAGATGTAATAGGCAGCCACACTATTTTCATCTGTGGATAAAATATATATTTAGAAATTTTTATTTAAAAATAAATGTATAACTGTAACAATAGTTTAAAAAATAGAAGTGTGAAGTAAGAAACCACTAACAATAAGTAGAGATTTTACGAAATATAACCCTTAAGAGGGGAAGAAGGATGTTAAACATATCACACACTTGCAAAAAAGTGTCGCAATTCAAAAAATGTCATATGGGTCAGTCCGCGGTAATCGATACCAGATAGTTAAAAAAATATTTTACGAAAATGAATACTAAAATATAAAATTAACAGGTTTTTTAACATCAATTTTCATAAACCAAAAGAAAATTTTAAAAATTTTAATTAATTTTCAAAATATTACAAAAAATTATTATTTTTCGAAAAAGACAACAAATAATGTGAAATCGCAATAACTTACTTGACAATAAGTGACGCTCGTGGCAAACTATTAAAAGTCTTTGACAATTACATATTAAACATGACGTTTGACCGAATTAAAAAAAAATTACCCTCACCAACAATAATGACTAAGGGTAACCGCATTTATTATAAATTTAATGAGTCTATTGATGTATTTGATAAATAATTGTTATAAGTATTAGTTAATAATATCAAAAAGCAAATAAACACACAAATAGTACTCTTATTGTATCCTTTTATTCAACGTGTCACGACCGTCACAATTTTCTATCACAACCGTCACAATGTTTATTGGGTAATAACCAGTTAAATAGATTGCGTATTTACCTGATGCTCTTGTGTAACTAAAAAATAATTTATTCGTAACATATTAAAGTATGATTATTATAAAGTTACTTCAATATTTTCGCTAAATTTTCGGGTTTTTGGATAGAGGTTGCAAAACTTGCAATAGCTGGCGTCACAACCGTCACAGAGCTTTGAACGCTGACAATTTTTTGTAAAATAACTGTAGACTTTTTATTCTTTCAATATACATGTATTGCATTAAGATCTACAGAAAAAAGGTAAAACCATGTTATTTATTAGTATTATTTAGAAATTATGAACTCCAATCCGAGTTGAAATGTCACGACCGTCACCGCGGACTGACCCATATTTGAAATAAATATGTAGAATGATTCCAAATTACTATAACTTTCTACTAAAAATTGTCACTAATGTACTTCGTGTACCTGCCTTCAAAACTAGCATATTCTAAAAAAAAGTCACATTTTTTTTAAATACTTAATCACTAAGCGTTTTAATAGTTACTATTTTTCAAATATCACAGGAATACTTACTGACATATTTAAATTAAATACTGTGTATCAGTCCTTTTCCTATATACTACCTTTACAATTTTGATTTACTTAAATTGTTATAATTTCATTTATTCCTACTTCCTCAAAACTACATTTCTTGAGTTGTAACACTTTTTTTGCGGGGATGCGATATGTATTTAATTTTAAATGTTAATCTACTTAACTACCTACTTATGTATATTATAAATCCAAATAGAGGTTTGACAATTTTTTTTAACTAACAGTACAAATGGTATTATTTAATAAATTATAGCAAATTATCATAAAAATGAAAACAACGGGGATGAAGCCGTGGGAGGGTCGCTAGTATAACAAAAAAATGGGTGTGTCTACTTATGTACGCGCTTAAGATTATACTTATTTGGCATAGTGACATCTAGCGTGCAAATTCAAAACAAAAAGTCTGTTTTACCAACTATCACAACAGAAATCCGTATTATCTACATAATTTAATTTCATAGTGTTCTCGTAATTTGTTCTCTTTGCATAACAAAATTTCACCGAGAAGAAAATAAAAAATATTGTTTAGTAATTTATTTATAAGTTCAATAAACAGTCGCGTCATTTTAATATTTTGAAAAAAGTTAATTAGAGCCCTTTATATTGTTGATGGAACTTGTTGGGGAAGGTGAAAGAAGTAATTTCTCATTGAATGAGTCACTTTTTTTTCATTGGAACATTGTTTATTTTTAAACAATTTGGTCGGAAATTTTTTTCTGATATAGTGGGAAAACTATGGGTTGTAGAGAAAAGTTAAGCACAGACGAAATATGCGCAATCAAAATTTCTATAAATTGGTGCCCGGTAGATTAAAATCCGATAATCCGTTCAAAAAAACCGCTAAAAAACGTGGAAAATTAACTTTTTTTAAATAGTTTATAAATTTTTTATTATTTATTAAAATTCAACGAAAATACCTAAAAGTTGTGAGTTTTAATATGCTTCAAAAGTGAGCGAAAGATAGGCGCTGTGGGTCGAATAGTTTTCGCAAAATTCTATTTGTTTATCCGGTTGAGAAAAAAGAGCTAAATTTCAAACGCGGGGCCTAATAAAAGTTATTAACCAAAAAGGATTCACAACCCCGATTTTTAAAGGCCTAATCCTAACTACACTTTGTATTTTCGTACAATATCGATTTATTTTCGAGAACCCTTTTGAAACGTGCAATAAACAAAATACATTAAAAATTGCACTAAAAATTAATAATTTTCAATATTTCGACTTTGCAGTGAGCCATGTGATTTTACAACTTAGAAAATCATCTAATTGTTATTTTTTCGTCTCGTTACCCCAGATTAAAAAAAAAAATGAAGGTTCTACGATCATTATAAGCCGAGATATTGAAAATTTAGCTCTTTTTTCTCAACCGGATAAGCAAATAGAATTTTGCGAAAACTATTCGACCCACAGCGCCTATCTTTCGCTCACTTTTGAAGCATATTAAAACTCACAACTTTTAGGTATTTTCGTTGAATTTTAATAAATAATAAAACATTTATAAACTATTTAAAAAAAAAAAATTTCCACGTTTTTTAGAACTTTTGATTGCGCATATTTCGTCTGTACTTCACTTCTCTACAACCCATAGTTTTCCCACTATATCGGAAAAAACGGTTTTCCGACCAAATTGTTTAAAAATAAACAATGTTCCAATGAAAAAAAAGTGACTCATTCGATGAGAAATTACTTCTTTCACCTTCCCCAACAAGTTTCATCAATAATATAAAGGGCTCTAATTAACAGTTTTTTGGGATATTAATACAACTATAAAACGCGACTAAAAAGCTAAAAATATCGAATAATTAAATAAATAAATGATTTATAGCCATTTTATTTATGAAGAAACATTGTTATTACCAGCAGAATCAAAAGTAGAGCTGCAATAATTTTCGTAAACATTATATAGTTCTCCTATATGTATATGTAACGTTATCTGTTATTTCATTATTAGTCCATTCAGTGGCTTCACTGCTTTTGCAGAATCTAGACTATCGTAAACAACCTCATCTTTTTGTACAGTCGACTTTATGTACAAGCACAAAAAGTGGGTCAATGGACTTATGTCGCTCCTTATTTTTAGATAGTTTCGATCACATTTTCAATAAAATTTCGTTGGAAATAATATGATTTAAGGCTGAACATGCTATTTGAATTGCCATAAGAATTACTATAGAGAAATTACGGTTTTGTATTTTATGTTCAGCTCTGACCAGTATTAATAAATCATTTAGGAAAAAATACAGTGATAAACTAGATTAATTTTTCTATGTCATGACATACATAATTTTTCAATTTAATTTTTTTATATATTAATTAAAAAAATCTGAAAATTTTGTGTAAATATCTTGATATGATAAAACTCAATATATAACAAAAAATCTTGAAAAATACGGAGAAAAAAATATACCACGACATAGATATTTGTTTAAGCTTTCTAATTTTATAATAATTCTGCAATTTTCATTTGAAAATATTGAATGTAAGCCTTAAAACATAAGAACTAGTTCTATCCTTTGTAGCTTCATCTCTGTTTAGTTTCGAGAATATCACATTTTTCATTCGATCGTCAATTGTCACTGAATTACTTGTATCTGTCATTTCCCCTCAGGGCTAGACTTGTGCAAATAATTTTTGTTTTCTACGGTGGCGACATCTCGTAGAATTTAGTTTCGGAAAAATCGGCATGAACAGCCTTAACAAAAGCTAGGGGACCATTTCTATTATTTTTGCTAAATTTAATGGTGTGACCCCACCTACTAATTGATATGAAAAATATTGAGTAAACATGAGAATTTATTAAAATTTTATCAGTGTAGTAGTATCTTGTACCGCATAATTTTTCAATTCATTCGATTTGTTAATTTTAATTTGAACAAAATTAGGGACCGTTATAATATAACTTATTTTAGTTTAAAAGTTCGTCTTTTATAAGACGTATAACTCCAAATATAAACGCTATAATTATTTTGGAAAAAAATACGAATATGCGATCAGTACTGATAATCACTGCGGTCTACAGAAAAAAATGTTTAGGCGCAAAGTTCAGAAAATGTTTTCTTGGGTATTTTTGACTCGCTGAGTCCGAAAATGATGACAGTTTTTTCCTAGGTCTAGTTTTCGAAATATTTGGAATAAATGGTTTATTCAAACATGCAAAAATTAAAAAATTACAACCATCATTTTTTATTCAAAAATTTCATTGAAGAGATAATTAAAACTTGCTATGTACACTAAAATAATATTTCAAAACATTTTCAAGTACATTTTCTACGAGAAAATGGAAAAAAATACGTTCAACAAAAAAAAATCATAGAAAGTCATTTTTTTCCTTGTCTGTCGTATTGCTTCAAAGCGAAATTTTACAGTTAGTAACTTTGACGACCTTATTTACGTGGGTAAACGCCTTAAAAACCCCGGACACATTTGAAAAATCCTTCCGGACGCCCTTAAAAAGAGGACAGTGTCCGGGAAAAAGAGGACGGATGGCAACCCTATATTGTTAGTTACGTTTAGCGCATGCGCCGCAAATAAAAAAATACTCTGCCTAGTGAATGCGCAGTGCTTCCTCGTGCTAAATTCATCAAATATAGTTAATTATTGAACAATTTAAATAAAAACCAATAAAGTATTCAGATCAACTTCCTGTCATTGGTTAACTATTTAATTTTCATACAATTTTAATAAAAAATATTAATTCGACATTTTTCTTAATACGCGCCTGGTTATTATGTCGCATATTTTAATTTTTTGACAATTTCAATCAAAATAATTATTTTTCTGTTATACAAATGTCAAAATGACATTTAATATGTCAAAGTAAATAGCAATTTTAAAAAACAAATGACGATTTTCATAAAGCAAATTGAGATAGATCTTTGTAAGGGAATATTTTACAACGAAGGTAGGTGACCTATATTATAGAGAATTGAATGCTCTACAAAAAAGGTTCTATAAAATTTTCACGTAACATGTGTCTTTCTTGAGATATCTTCAAATCAAAAAATAAATATTTTGGGATGTCACCCCCTCCTTACACACGATTTTAATACTTTTAAAATGGGACCGTCCTCAAACCAGACCCAACCAATTAACCAAGTTTCATTAATATCGGTTCAGTGGTTCATGAGTTAAGCGTGTGACAAGGATTGGGGGACAGACACACAGACACACACACACACACACACACAGACAGACACGGGACAAAAAGTGTTTGTCTTGACCTGAAACGGATAGATCCGGTAAAATTTTTTAAATCGGAGAACAAAATTTTTTTCTCGTTTTAAAACGATAACGAAGCTTCTCGTATCTTCGATATTGCGAGGAAGCAAAAAACAATTACATTGAAATAGGATATTCAATGTAAATAAATGTATAACAATGGGATCTCCAGATATTAATTAAAAACTAATTTTAGGCAAAATCTTTGGGGGTCTGTAGCTCCCTCACGAAGAATTTCCGGACACATGTTCATATGAACTTTTTTGCTTGAAATGTTTTTCTCGATTAACTGTTCAAGTTTGTTCCACCTGATATGCCTCAACCTGTATTACAAGCTATTTGTTACACATAAATTCAATGTTATATTTAGTACTGTCATCTAACGGCTACCTTCAATATTATCCAGCATACACACTAAAATAACGTTATTACGACTTTCATCACTAGATGGCAGCACAGTGTTGTTAATAACGTCAATAAATTCTCATTGATGGAACATACATACGTATTTATGTTTTCTTGATACATTTTGACATAAAATGTTTTTTTTTTTATTAAAAATAAATAATAAATTCTTCTCTGTTTCCATATTCCGAAGGAAACACCGTCGAAAAATTGTGTCCGAGATAAGGAAGGGTAGATTATGATTATAGTAACTTTAAAAGGTAAAGAAAAGTTGATTTCCGCATGGCAGATATGCATTCAGAGGGTAATAAATTATATCTTTAAGTATTGCCGTATATTAACAAAGACGGAATTAAATTGCCAAAATATATTATTTAAAGACATTATGCAAACTAATTATGTATATGTAATAAATATTTTATGTGTGCAAAATTATTTTACATTTTCGGCTTTTTGTAATCTGATTACCTAGTAAACTTAATTTCTTATGTATGTCATTTAATTGTTTTTTTTAGGAAAAGTGTTATGTAATTATTTAAACAAGAAAACATGATTCGATTTTAATTTTTCTTATACCTATGTATATGAAATATATGTAAAAAAATCAGCTTTACTATACTTTTGTTAGTTATACTATATGTAGAATAACTAACAATAAGTATAGTTAAGCTGAATTTTTTCGAAACCCGGATTTTCTCGGAATTATCAACTTTGACTTTCCCTGAATCCATTTTGAATATTTTCGCCATAATGTATTTTTTTGTCTGTCTGTCTGTAAGTACTGTAACTCAAATACGACAAATCGTAGAAGGATGAAATTTTATACTTATGATTAATTTTTGTCTGGGAAGAAAACTTCCTATTTTTGAAAACGATCATTCAACCGAAAACGGATGTTTACCTACATCGATTTTTGAATTTTTAGAATTACATTGAAACAGTGCGAATTAGAGAAAAATGGCAAAGTTAAAAATTGTAGCTAACATTATTGTCTATAATTTATTATGTTCTATTCATTTTTTCGAAAAAACAATTTTTTTTTTTTTTTTACCAAGTATTCGTTTTTAAGTACATTTCAAATGGTTCATAACAGAGAAGAAATATCTGCCATGAGTGTCATGGGACTTTCTTATACGTATCACAGAGACTGTACGTGTTTGTCATAGGTATCAGGGGTCTTTCTTATACGTAACATCGTAAAAGGAAGCCACCGACGAAATTTCACGTTTCTGCACGGAGAAAAATGAAGCATGAAATATATACAAACTTTGCCGTACCATTTGATAAAAAGTTACTAAAAATATAGTAATTCGAAAACACTTTTGAAATCTAGCGAAACATCCGAAGCACAAAAGATAAATTACTAACCGACGTATAGTAATCGTTAAAGATAGCCGTGTTTGAATGTCTACTATTCAGTTAGTAAAAATGATTATACTTTGTATAATAATATCTTTTAACACTCGATTTATAAATATTTCTTATTTGCTTGGTAAAACTTATTATTATTTAATGTTAGATTTTCTCAATTTTAGAATTTAATTTTGATTATTTTTTTTTATAATAATTATAATGTATATACATCTGAATTTAGTAATTAATAGTAGATTTAGCTTGTAATTTAGTATATATGTGACATGAATGTATATTTGCAATATTTTTAGTGCCTCATATAGTAATAAACAATTTAGTATTATTGGCTACTGTTTATTTATTGTAAGTAGATAACAATAAATAATTTATAGTCAATGAAACCAAATTGATTAATACTGTTTGAAACATTGAAAATATTGCAAATATACATTCTTGTCACCTATATACTAAAATACAAGCTAAATCTACAATTAATTAAAAAATACAGATATACATACATTATTAAATACAATAATTTATGAGCAACTTTATGTATTTATAAGTGATGTACATATTTTAAAATAAATAATAAACAAAGGTTAAATGGAATACAATATGTAGGTTATACAAATATATTTTATTAAGACTATTAAACCTAATTAATGAACAAATAATAAAAATAGAAAATTTAAATATAATGAAAATTTCACTATGTCAGATGAAAACAAAAATTTAATTTAGTGAAATATATTTTCTCTTAAATATAAATTCTCTTTATTAAAAATATTATTAATATCTTTTCGTTTAGTAGATATAGCAAAAACGACAGAAGTAAGTGGCATTAAAATTTTCCACCAAACTAAATAAGTACATATAATTAGTCCAGTAACTTTAGGTTTTCACTAGGAATAAATTCGCATAGAGCTGAATTTTTGTATACACCTTCGTTTTGCCTTTATAAATAAAATACCAAAAGTCCCCATCGATCCCCTGTGAGCATACTTTTTTACAGCCCACACAATGTGCTAACAATTAGTTTTAGCTAGATATATCTGTATATATTGTCTCTATGACTAAAATAGTTATTATCAAATAGAAAGATTAGAAAATTATCTACAAAAAAGATCTAATACCTTTTTTCGTACAAGTAATTGTTTTCACATAGTATGGGGGTATTCTAGTCTAAAAATGTAAAATATCGATTTTATTTTTTTGCATTTTTTTAATAAATAGGAGTTCAAAAAAGATATGTACAAAACCCTATACCCAAATTCCCAAAATTGACGAAGTTATAGTGGATTGAAAGAGATATGTAACATTGAATAGCCAACTATACGTAAACTTTGAACGCGTTTTTCTCGAAACTGAAAACTGAAATTGGCTGCCATAATAACTCAAGATCTACTGAACCGATTGACTTCAAATTTTCTGCGTACACAAGCTATTACTATCTGTAAGAGAATTGAGTAAATCAAATATTTTTGTTTTTCGGGCAACGAAAGATTGAAGAAACAGTAACGAAAATTCTATAGACACTTTTCTAAACACCGCCATTTTTTTAATTTTCAATTTTTTTTTTAATTTTTTTCCACCCGCTATAGCCACACTTATATAGATAAAGAAATTTATTGGTTTTGTTTTTTCGGATGAACAGAAAAGCTGTAATCATGGAAATCATTTGGAGACGTTTTGTTCACGTTGTACGTGGTTCCTGTACAAGCGTAATAATTACTTATTATTTTTTTTTTTTTTAATTTGTATAGCTTCTCTAAACTTATATAAAAGTAAATATAAAAAATCTATAGTAAAAAGTTTTATACTTTTTTGTCAAAAAATTCCCAAAAAAATCTTAATCAATATTCATTCCTATATTATATTAATATAACATATATTTTTTGGCTATTGTAAATATTATGACAAATGTGTGAGGTGCCAAATTTTGTCAGTAGTTAGAACATACAAAGATGTATATTTTCTGCAAACTCCCTAGTAAAGTAGGCCCCGGAACACCCTCATCGAATAACCCAAAATATCGTTGTATGAGGATTTTATAAACAGACTGTATCTAATAAACGGAATGTCCGATCAATATCGTCTTTCACATATAAGACAGTTAATTATTTTTTACAAACATTTTGATAGTATTTTAACTAAAAATTAACGAATTGTTTTCAAAATGGCGGCCAAACTTTAAATTTTTCTTAAAAAAATATATTTTTTTTAGTTTCACCGCAATTTTGAAAGGCATACAATTTAATTTGGATAAAATATTAATAAAAAGGTTGTAGAAGATTAAATTATCTGTCTAAAATGTGAAAAAAGATGTTGATCGGACATTCCGTTCACTAGATACAGCTGTTCACAAAATCCGTATATAACGAAAATTTGGGGCCTTCGATGGGGATGTTCCAGGGCCTACTTTGATAGGGAGTTTTCAGGAAATACACATGTCGGTATACTCTAACTATTGACAAAATTTGGAACCTCGCACATTCGGCATAATATTTACATTAGTCAAAAATTCTACATTTCTTGTGTTAGTAGTATTTGCTTAAGTCGTAACCTTTGCATCCAGTTTCCGTGAAAATTATAGTTCGTATGAAAAACTATGAATAACCTTTTTTGTAGAGAATTTTCTATTCTTCCCATTGTTATATGACTTTTACTATCGTAAAATCTATAAATACAGAGATATTTACATAAAACTAATTATTAGCACCTTTTGAGGACTATAAAAAAGTATGCTCACAAGGGATCGATGGGGACTTTTGGCATATTATGTATAAAGACAAAAAGAAAGTGTATACAAAAATTCAGCTCTATGCGAATTTTTTCCTAGATACAGCTATTTTTCGTCTAAATGCTCTGGACTATAATATGGTTTTTCACTTATTAATATATTTCTACTATTACAGAAAAATATATTTGTAATAAACTATATATTATGCGTTTCAATTACTAAAAAAGTATTTAATTATAAATAAAACGATGCAAATAATAAAACAGGACTTATATTATTTGTATGTTTTAATTATTAAGTAATACAACATAAAGCAAAAATTATATATTTTCAACAGATAATAAGCATTTTACTTACTGTTTGCAAGTATGTGTGTCCATCTCTTTCTAGAACATGCGAAATCACTTAGACGTGTCTCTCTCATTCGAATTACATGAACGCTTAATGATTACCTTCAAATTATGGAATTAAATGTGATAAATCCCATGACTTTAATAACTTTATATCAACTTGATTCATAGTAATATTAGTCAAAATCACTTTATTCTTATTGTAAGAAAAAATGACCGTTGAAGCTTGAAGAACGTGATAGTAAGAATATAAAATATTATAAATATACAATAACACTGTTACAACATTTAATATTCGAAATCACTTTCATTAATGACCGTTAAATCACGCTATATTGATAATAAAATATAAAAATTTTATAAAAAAAGTATTTTTTTCGAAACACAAACGAATACATCGCCAGTCGAAACAATACTGATTTGTTGCTATGCAGTACCATGCATTATTTTAGGAGTACAAATGCAGTCAAAGTTTAATATTATTAACTAGATAGTAATAAGAATTTATTAAACGGTTAGTAAAATTTCTAGCACAGTTTATGAACCGTGCTGCGGCTTGCTATATCACAATATTTAATACATATTTTGACTATACTCTTATTTGTACTTTTTACTATCTGCTGTATAGTAAAATGTATGTACTGCTGCATACGAATAGTTATTATAACTTTATTGTGGGATAAGAAAAATTACTTAGCCTTCAAGTAATTATTAAAATTTTGAACTATGAAAATTCATATTCTATAAACTTTACTATCTTTATTGCAATAATTTACAGACGAACTGTAATTTTTAATTAAATATTATAATTTATATTTAGGAATTGTAATTTATCCTAAAATCTGAGTTCCAGTTTTCTCCGTGTGGGTCCAGGGGTTTGGGTTTTTGAAGACATTAGTGATGCTGCTGATGAAAGACATCTGTCAAAAGAGCAAAATTAAAAAAATTACCAACAAAAATAAAATTTTTGTTGTCCGATTTATTGCAAGATGAATATCGAACAGTTTTGTGTACTTTTTTAGATTTATTTTGGTTAGTTTTTCTTTCTAATCCTTAATTTTTAGTTGGGTTAATTTTATGAAAATTTTTCTACAAAAATAAATAGTACATAATATGAATTGGGCAAAAAAATTAATATAATACCTTCAAAATTCCCAAAAACTAGCTTTTTTTATGTGGTGTATAAAATACACCGCGCGAGTATCTGTGTTAGACTTATTTCACACATATACGGTTTCATTCGGTTCGGTTCGTTTTCGGTCGCTGCCGACAAGTGTGAAACGATGATTCAGTTTGTATTCGGTACCTAATAGAAACCGTACAGAACTGAATACTCCCTCCACACGGACAGATTTCATCAGGTTTCAATTCGTGTCCAGGGAACACAAAGCAATGAACGCGTTCACACATACTCGGTTTAGTTTCGGTTTTAACCTGATAACGAGTGTTACTTTTTTTTAAGTTTTGTCGCGGATTTTCTAATAAAATGAGCGGTTTTCTAGATGTTGATGTGGATCGTCTTCATGCTCTTTAGCTTCGGGAAAATAGTGTAGAATGCTCCAAATTCCTGCTGTAAAGTGATGAGAGGGTGCTTGCAATGAATTCTAGTATTCCTCCTTCATTTTTTAATTTTTTTATAGAGAAACAACATGGCAACAACTTGCTTTCTTTCCATGATAACTACTGAGTTTACGGAAAAAAATAAAACCTAATATGAACCGTATGAGAACCGTGTATGTGTGAAAGGGTTTGTATCGTTTTCGGCTGAAACCGAAAACGAACCGAACCGAATGGAACCGCGTATGTGTGAAACAAGGCTTACGGTATTTCACGCGAGTAATTAAGGTTTAATAATCATATTGTATCATGCAAACAAAATTTGACAATTCCAAATGTGGCTCGATTTTGATATGTGGTAATTTTAACTTACACAAATTCGTCCATGTATCGTATACATAATGATATTTAATCCCCGTCTTCTGCCTAATTGTGTAAGTGTGTACGATGTAAACTGCTGACTTTTATCTTTTCACGAATAAGAAAGTTACAAAAGCAGTACTAAACAATATATACATGTATATATAATAAATACTATACCAGGTTGACCAGGTTACTTAATATCCATCATGTCTTCATTTTGATAGCAAAGAATCCGTGTTATCTCAATAGACGTAATATTTTTCCTCACTGCGATAGATGGCACGCAAATACATAAATAACATTACTCAAGGTTTATTTAACATTTTTATTTAAAAGATAATCTATTAAAATAAACCAATTTATATTCTAGTACAGGTACACCTATAATTCATAGCGTATTATCTGTACTAATGACCTGCCCGCGACTTCGCTCGCGTTGTATTCGTTTTTATGTACATTTATTTAATTATAATAATCAAATTTTATTTTAAGGATGCACAAGGACATAGTACATAAAATGCTACAAAAAAGATCACCTGTCCATTATATTTTACGCCCATACTATCGAATAAATAGTCGGGAAGTTGAGCGCCAAAATTTGCAACTACTTTCTAAAAGCTGATTTTTAGGGTTCCGTAGAAAACTAGGAACCCTTATAGTTTCTCCATGTCCGTCCGTCTTCAAAAATTTTGAGATAATAAGATGAAATTTGATATACGGTCGTAGATTGATGACCCAAAAACAGAAATAATAAGATTTTTGAAAATACAAATTTTTTAGACCTCCCTTTCATAAAATGAAGTGTTTTCAAAAAAAAATTTTCACCTACACCATTGAGTGGGGTGTCGTTAGAAAGGTCTCCTAAAATGCAAAAAAAATGTATCAGAACTTTTTGATTTTAACCCTTTAATCACGATGTATTTGCTCTCCAAAGTCGTTAAAAAAGCGTCCCCCCCCTCTATTTTCTAAACTATCAATTTAAAAAATCTGAAAAAATTCCAGAATGTAGCATTTCATTAGTACTTTCACTGAAAATTATAACGAACATTGTCAAAAATATTTTGGACCCCCCTTCTATAGACTGAAAAGTGAACTCTCATTTTTTTCCCCACTTACCTCATTGAGTGGGGTGTCATTTAATAGGTCTCCTAAAATGCAATAAAATATGTCAGATATCTTTTTGATTTCAACCCTTCAGTCACGAAATATTTGCTTTTTAATGTCGCTGTCAAAGCGTCCCCCCCCCTCTATTTTCTAAACTATCGATTCAAAAAATCTGAAAAAAATTCAGAATGTAGCTTTTAATTAGTACTTTCACTGAAAATTATAACGAACATTGTCAAAAATATTTTGGACGCCCATAATTTGATAGATTGAATAATTTCATCGATTGAAAAGTGAAGTAACATTTTTTTCATTTACCCCATTGAGTGGGGTGTCATCTGATAGGTCTCTTAAAATGCAATAATAAAAGCCAAATGACCTTTTGATTTTAACCCTTCGGTTACGAAAATTTTGAAAAAACTCTTTTTTTATAAATCGTAGTGAGAATGACTACGGAACCCTATCATGTGCGTGCCCAACAAGCACTTGCCCGTTTTATTTATATTACGTAACATTTGTGGTGTAGACCGTGTAGATATACAACCTGCCGTCAGTCAACTAGTTTCGTTAGCGTTTAGCGCGGGGGTGGTAAATCAGCTGCTGGCGGCATTTGTTAAGGCAAAATTCGGACTGACTATTTTTTTTAATAATAATAATATTCCTATCTATTATACCGAATTTCATATTATAGAAAGGAACTTCACGATATATAGAGTTTTACGAGTTAAACACGTTCGGTTGCAAGATTTTGATGACTGACTATGATAAAAGGGGTTTTTACTTATTATACTGCTTTTAAATTTATTTTCAGATTTTAGAAAGTAGTTGCAACTTGTATAGTTTTATTTTATAAAGTTAAAGTCACCCCCGCACCAAACGCTAACGAAACTAGCTGACTGACGGCAGGCTATATATCTACACCACAAATGTGACGTAATATCAAAAATTCAGCTTTTAGAAAGCAGTTGCAAATTTTGGCGTTCACCTCTTGGACTAAAAGAGTTTTATGATAAGTTTTATTTTATGTATTGTATATATCGACTAGGGATTGCAATCCCGATCAAAATTTTCAATCCCGGGATTTCGAGATTGGACAATTTTCAAATCCCGGGATCCCGGGATTAGAATTTGTTTTTATAAAAAAAATATTTAACCATATAATAATTTGTAAAATAGTTTTGAAATGTGTACTTACGGTTTTAATTATGATTAAGAAAAATATCATACAGTGAACTTTCGTCAAAAAGTAATAAATTGACTTCATAAATAGAATTTAAATGTACAAGTCCTAATATGGAACCTTAATTCATTGTTGAATGTTTTGCATTTTGCAGATTGTCCAATTGTCAATTCACTTCTCGTAAAAAGTATTTCCACACAGAAAATTCTTGTGCACTATTTAATTTCACATATTTTTGATTAACACATTTATCTATGTTTGACCATAATAATTAACAGCTAATAATTCACCATTCAAAAACTATACTATGTAGATACGTTGACAAGTGCTTATTACGAACATAGATATGTATTTGGTATTACGATCAATGTAAAAAGAAATGTAATCAGATACTAAAAGTCACTAGTTCTATGTCGAAAACTTTATACACCCCAGACGTAAATGTTAAATATATTGAATATTGTATACCAATCCTTAATATTTGTTAAAATGCATTTTTTTTACACATTCTTGGAAAAAAACAATGCAGCCAATAGACCCTTGTAAGTGTACAGATTCTAAAAGGGTCGTTTTTATTGCAACCAGATGCGTTAGCGCCAAACTTAAAAATTTCACTTTCTATATGGGTTAGCGTTACAATATCCTCATAAAAATATCAGAATGCAAATGCAGATTTATTTATTAAAAAATCCCGGTATTTATGTGTCTCTAATCCCGGGATTTCGAGATCAAATTATTAGGCGGGATCCCGGGATTGCAATCCCTAATATCGACCCTAAAGGCTCTGACAAAGAGAAATCAGGAAGTCCTGATCACCCTACTTAGGGGAATGATAGTTTAACTCTTTAAATAATGCCGATCAAAAAATAATAATTAAAATCCATAATTTCTGCTCCAGGGGGCACCCGAACATTTAAAATTTTCGATACATGATATTGTTATTTATTTATTTTATCTTCAAAAGGATCAAATTTTTGGATTTGCAAAAGATTCAAAAGTACTTATAAAGAGTAAAAAAAATGCAAAGATTTATTTTTAGAACTTTTTTTTATAAAATTAATAAAAATTTCTAAAAATAATCTTTTATATTGTTTGGCTAATTCTATGAATTTTTTTTCTTAAAGTTGATCCTTTTGAACTGCAAAAAGTTTCAACCAAGATTCCTTGCTTTTGTTCAGGGTTCCTTCTTTTGCTCTACGCTAAAACGGTTCGCTTGTAGGCATGAGTTTAATTAATAAAAAGCGATTGTTTTAATGTCCTTGACAACTCCTGAAAATTTGTCGGTATGTTTACATCATGTATAGATTATTTTTACTAAAAGTAAATACCGATTTCCGTTTTATGTGGAAATAAACAGCAAATTTTAAAATAAGTATTGTCAAGCTACATTTCTTTCGCTGCAAATTAAAAGAATATATTTATGTGCGTTAAAGTTTATTTTTTATATAAATAAATGTAATTAAAATTTCCGGGAAATGTTTTTTCCACCTTGATTTTCTATATCAAATAATACAGAAACTATAGTCTATTTCATTTAAGTTTGCAGTGGTGGGCGGGGATTAGACGGTACGATTCACACAGGAACTAATTTATAGCTAACGGAAAAGTTTTTTCACTAGTTTATTAAATCTTAAACCTTTCAGTGAATTTTTTTCAAACTTTCACTGTATTTAGATTCATCCTTCAAAAAAAGTATAGGCTAAAATTTATTTTCAACACATTTATAGTATTTATGCTGTGATTTTTTTGTTTGGCAAAACGGGAAATAACTCGCATTTTAATTTATTACTGATTGTTGTAAATACTCAATAGTGTTTTTTTCTTGACGTCAGACGTGTAATTTTTTTAAAACCACGTGATTTTTGGCATATCTGAACTGTCATATAACTTTTAATGGAATTTACAAGAAATTAAATTCACCTTTGTGTCATAAATATTAGTTTTCTTATATCCTAATGTCAACTTTGTATATACATACATTTGTAAAATAACTAATCTGACAGTTTGAATTTAATTGCAATTATTTCCAAGGCAACATGATGTATTGCATTAGTGAAAATTGTGTTATTGTGAATTTATCTGGCGTTTTGACCAATCAGGAGCGCGTATTATACTTCCTATGCTAGCTACCGCTGCAATCTTAAATGAAATAGACTATTGGGATCCGTCAAATGAACGTACACCATCTGGTGGCAAAATTTGTAACTAGACTGGGGGTACAGTTTCTATGGTAATAGAATTTAATAATGAAAAAATAAATAATCTCAAGCATAAAACTGACAGATGAATCTACGGTTTATAGTAAAACTTACGATTAAATCACAATATTATGTTTTAAATCACCCAAAAATAAAATTAATGAAAGAACAGTAAGTACCAAGAAAGAATTTTACAAGTTTTCCTATATATAATTGATTTATTATAATATAAATATGTATTTAAAAGATTTGTTTGTTGAAAAATTGTAAACAATCAAAAATAAATAACGTATGCGTATTGTATTTGATGTTATTGCGTCATATTATCTGTAATTATAATGAGTGAATTTAAAATATGTGTACATTATAATACTTATACAGGGTTCTCCAATAGTGTGTCCGGCATTGTTTTACGCCCAAACTATTGAAGATAGAGTTTTAGGATAAAAAATTTATTATATATATTGATCCCAAAGAATTTCAGGAAAATATTTTCAACCCCCTAAAACCGCTCCTTGGGGGGTAGTTTGAGGGGTACATACCCATTTCTCAGTTAAATCAAATGGAATGGTATATCAAAAAGTACATATTTGTAAAGATCATAAAAAAATAAGAAACTTTCGTAAAACAAAAATTTTCATACTTTCAATTGTTTAAAAAATATGGCGACTTGTTCTCAAATTTTAGGGTTTCACTAAAAGTGCTATAATTTCGTTAAAAATTAATGAAATTTTATTATTTTTTCAACTTTAGAAAGTAGAAATAATGAACTTTGTAAAGATGTATGACTATTTGTGATTTTGATAGTTTAAAGTGTCATACGCGATATATCAAAAATTCAAAAGTTCAACTAGGGATAATTCGAAATTTTCAAATACAATGGTGTATCAATTATAACTTTTTCTTAAAAAGGATATGTAAATAAACAACTTTTGTTAAGAAAATTAATATTTAAAATTATAATTTTAAAATTGAAAACTGAAAATTAAAATTTTTAATTTTAATTTTTTTTATCAAAAACTGTTTATTTTCATATCTTCTTAAAGAAAAAGTACTAATTGATATACCATTGTATTTAAAAATTTTGAATTATCCCTAATTGAACTTTTCAATTTTTGGTATGTCGAGTATGACACTTTAAACTATTAAAATCTCAAATAATCATATATCTTTACAAAGTTCATTATTTCTACTTTCTAAATTTAAAATAATAATAAAATTCCATAAATATTTAACGAAATTAGAGCACTTTGAGTAAAACTCTAAAATTTGATAACAAGTCGCCATATTTTTTAAACAGTTGAAAGTATGAAAATTTTTGTTTTACGAAAGTTTCTTATTTTTTCATTATCTTTACAAATATGTACTTTTTGATATACCATTCCATTTGAATTTACTGAGAAACGGGCATGTACCCCTCAAACTACCCCCCAAGGAGCGGTTTTAGGGGGTTGAAAATATTTTCCTGAAATTCTTTAGGGTCGATATATATAGTAAAATTTTTATCCTAACTCTCTATCTTCAATAGTTTGGGCGTAAAACAATGCCGGGCGCACTATTGGAGGACCCTGTATATACTATTGACACTGTCTTGTAATTTTTTAAAATTAAACTAAACCCTTAGCTGCGCCATGTTTTTTAAGCTCCTCCCATCTGACGGATCCCAATACATACATTTTTTTAAAGTCTCAAAACACGTGATAAAACAAAAAAATTATAATTTAAACAGTAAACAAGTAAAACAAATATACCGTCATTAAAAAAAACTGACGCCTGCAAAAAGTAAAATATATACATACCATATCAAATAAGCAGGAAAATGGGACGGGATAAAATGGTACACAGGCTATTGTAGAATAAGTCAGTAAAATATAATTGCGTCTAGTGTGTAAAATATTAGGATCCCGAGATCTTGTTTATCCAATATTGGTAAAAAATATGGTATTTCGGCCTTTATATAAAAATTCGTATTAATAAAAAAAACGGCTCTGCTGATTGGGTGGTGTATAGAGGTCTTAATATTATTATCTATAATTTAGGCGGCCCATAGACGATCAATTTTATTGTGCAATATCACGGATTGTCCAATATTATTGACCGTTTATGAATCATATTGCACAATAATTTTACAAAAGTTTGAGCGAGTTTAATTTTATTTAACTGATTATTTTTTTTAAAATAGTGTAGGTAATTAGAACACCATTAAATTCAGGGTGGCCAGTATTTCTCTGAAACAAATTTCCCCGACTTTTATTAAAAAAAAATTTTTTAAGCATATTTTACACGATATATTAAAGTTTACGGAACTTTAAAAACGAACTTTAATACCATTGCGAATTTTGTTGCAATTTTTTTCCAAAATACTGATTATAAGGTATCAAAATTCTCTACAAAATGATTATTTTAAAATTAAATTTTCTACATAAATGCACTTCGTGACGTGTTAAGATATGCATTTTTTATTACATAAAAACGTTAAAAAGGTAAAAGATGTTGAGGAGCGAAATTTCCATCATTCCAGAAAAAAAAGATTTTAAATTGGCTAATTTTTGACCAATTTACAAACATTTGAAAACAGGCTATTTTTTTTAGGTATCCCCTTAATTAATGTACAGAGGGTACGTGTATATGTAAAATAAATCAAATTTCACGAAATTATGTTTAATAAAAATAATATCTTCAATAACAAATCACATAATAAATTAATATCACCACTGTTAAAAATCATTAATATATTCAACAATTGAACGAACTGTATGAACTGTGGTACCTATACACTTCTGATTGATTAAAGTACTAAAAATAGATCACGTGATAAAACATAATTATTTGTTGACAATAGAACTTTTTTGAAAATTCTACATGTTTTTATTTTTATTTTAGTAGATAATTGTTTAAAAATATTTGCGGAAAATTTCTTGACGTGGTGTGTTTTTTTGCATTTTTACAGAAAATTCTCTGTCTAGCAAAATTTCCTGACTTTTCCAGGTTTTCCAGAAACTGGCCACCCAATGTATTTTTATATATTTAAATTTATCCTAAACATGCTGAAATCGGAAAGCCTGATTTTCGGGCTAGAGTAGAGGGGCTTCGCACATGCAAAAGCTAATAAGCAAGTAAGTATTGTAGTCAGTCATTAATGTCATTATCGTATTATCGTTTTTTTTGAAATAAATATCGTATATTTTTCGGTAATAAATATCGGTTATTGTTTGGTGATATGGGGCCCCCATCAATCGCGGGGCCCTGGGCACGTGCCCAGTGGGAAAGAAGGGCCTGCTTATTGGGGTAAGCGAAAAAAATGTATGTTTACTTTCCAGTCTATAAAACCCCTTCCCAGAGACTTGCAATTGAACATATTTTTCTTTTCAAAATATTTTTGACAGAGAAAGTACTTATTAAAAGCTATATTCTGAATTTATTTCAGATTTTTTGAATCGATAGTTCAGAAATCAGAGGGGGGAGCTCTGATAATGACATTTAAGAGCAAATACATCGTGATTAAATGGTTAAAATCAAAAGACCCTGATCATTTTTTGTTGAATTTTATAGACACCTCATTCGTTGGAGAAGGTGAAAATTTTTTTAATACATTTTTCATTTAATGGAAGGGGGGTCTAAATTTTTTTTTTCAAAAATCATTTCTATTTGTGGGTCTTCAATCTACGACCGTATACCAAATTTCGTTTTATTATGTCAACATTTTTCACGACAGATGGACGGACGGACACGGAGAAACTATAAGGGTTCCTAGTTTTCTACGGAGCCCTAAAAAGTTTTTATTTAAAAAAAAACTGCATTTAAATACAAGCCTTTAAAATAAATAAATTAAGTGAAAAAATACAACAAAAAGAATGTTGTTTTAATCACAAGTGTAATAGAATAATTAAATTTGAAGTTGATTAAATACTAATTAAAAATGATGAAAGAATCGATATTCACATAAAATTTCACATTATAACTGACAATAATAATTAATACGCATCGAGAAGAAGCACCCTTTAACATTTCGTTCTACCAGTTACATTTAGTATTAAATTAGGTAGTAGTATACGTACGTACATACATCGATATAGGATGTTGACTCATTAAAATATAGGCGTGGTTAGTTGCGTTTGTTCCTATAACATAGCATTTGTTATATTCTAGAATTTTAATATTTTTTTTATATTCAATATTTAATAGTGTACGCACAGACATGAACTGAATTTTATTAAGGATGGGGCTATTTGCACATACCGTATATGCATGCAATTGGCTATTTGCACATACCATACTAACTTAACGTAAACTAACCTACCCTAATTGCATGCACATACGGTATGTCAAATAGCCACATTATTTTAACTGAAGAAATTTTTTGTGTAATATCAATAAATATGATATTAAAAAAAAACTTTTTTGGATTATTAGGCTCACTTTAAGGAGATACGCTCTCCTCTTTTCATTACATACTTTATTTTATTGTAAATACATTAACCTATTTAATTCCTAAATGTTTGCTGTTTTTAGCGCAACCCACAAATGCCCGATTTTCTGTCCGTCCGTCTGCCTTCCACCGTGAGATCTCGGCCCCCTGACCATCTAGAGACCTCGTGTTTTCGCTAAATGGTAGGTCTGTGATTTTAGCTTAGCCCATTTTATAAATTTTTCAGGCCATGAGCCTCCCTCCCCCTAAGGGTATTTTTTCAGTTGTACGTGAGTTTAGATAAAAAATTTATTATAACATTTCTGGTAACTGGTAACTAGCATTCAATTCTCTATAAATTATGTCATTATAATTCTTATAGTTTCTTCAAAAATGTCCTTCCCTTGTAGAATTCGATATAATAATAATAATCTGTTGGGACTATTCATTGACAGAAAATAAAAAATCTTAATCTACATAAAATATTATTATTATTAAATTGAAATCTTTCACTTACCTCATACTAAAACGCTACATTCCATTGTTTCTCACTTTAAGGGTTGCATACCCTGTAGCGAAGAAAGTACAAAATTTGTACTCTTTATAATTTAAAATGAACCCATATTAATGATATTTGTGAATTTTCAAATTAATATCACAACTTATAGTAGATTCACACTACTTTGAAAAATGTTCCACTAGCTTTGACCAGTGCGCGGCGCGGCATGCAGTATCTTTATACAGTGTATAAAGTATATGGCGGACTACAAAACTGCCGATATCTCTGAAATTTGAAGACACGTTATTTTGAAATTTGATATCATTGTATTCAGAATACTACACTCTATTGATTTATAAAAGAAAAAATAATAATTTAAAAGAAAAATTGAGGGGTGTCAATTATACCCCCCAAATAAAATATTACGGGGTACCACATTAATGCTACTTTATAGCTCTTGTAATACCAAACAAATGTTATACTATACACAAGTCACTATTCCAAGTGGTTTACGAGCTATTTACAAATTAAAAATTTTACCCTCATTTTCAAGGGCCGATTTCACCCCCTAAATATTAAAACGGGCACGTATAAAAAAATTGGTGTCCTTAATTTTTACCCAAAGAACATTTTTACCAAGTTTCATTAAAATCCGAGAGTGACACCTCGGGAGCTTTCCTTGTTAGCCCATTTTAGAAATTTTTCGGGCCATGAACCCCCCTCCCCCCAAGGGTATTTTTTGAGTTGTACGTGAGTTTAGAAAATTTATTATAACATTTCTGGTAACTAGCATTCAATTCGCGATAAATTATGTTATTATAATTCTTATAGTTTCTTCAAAAATGTCCTTCCCTTGTAGAATTCGATATAATAATAATAATCTGTTGGGACTATTCATTGACAGAAAATAAAAAATCTTAATCTACATAAAATATTATTATTATTAAATTGAAATCTTTTACTTACCTCATATTAAAACGAAACGACAATTCCGTTGATTTTTACGATGGAAATAACGAGCCAGATAATTTTGTAAGGAGTTTGGTAAATTATAATGTAGATATAGAAAAAAGGGATTGTAACTTTCTAGTGTTTTATAAAACTAAATACCTAAAATCAGTTATTATGTTACAAATGTCCAAAAACTAATAAAATCACATTTCTTATGATAAAATTGATATTATTATTTTACAAATTATTTATAAATTCAAAATGTAGGTACCTACTATATTATGGAATAGGCTTATTGAGGAAATAATAAAAAAAAGAGTTTTACTCGATTGGCTATGTGGAAAATATAAATATTAAATAGTTGTTTACAAAAAATGTTTATAAATTACCGATAGTCTAGTCAAAAGACAATTTCGTATAGGGGTGGCGCTAGAAAAAAATGACGGAGTACGTTTTTTTCAAGAAATTAGTAGATTTTAATATATAGAACATGGTGATAACTCCCCCCCCCTTCACAGGGGGGTGCATAACTTTCTAGGGGCTTACAAAGCTGTCTAAAATCAGTTATTTGGGTATACCACTGGGGCTGTCAGTTTTAGAAGAAAACAGGTTTAATAAATCTTAAAGCTGATAAAATTACGAACAAAATATTGTTTTTAAAAATTATGTAACATAAATAGTTAATGAAATAGAGCCCGCGAAAAAATCATTTAGCGACGTCGAATTTGGAGATCACGCCTAAAATGTTGAGTTATGTACGTTCGACCGCTGTGTTTAATATGTCTTTAATTGAATTTCAAAATGAAATTTTAAATTATAATAGAGAAAAGAGTACCCTTTTAATGCTTGGTACCCAATGTCGGAATCTCGAAAAATGTTTGAGCTATAAGCACTCAAAGTTCTAGATATTACAAAAATTTAAGGAAAATTATTCATGTTTTTCGACGACCCCAAAGAAGACCTTCTACACCGAATAAAATAAATTCCAGCTAGGAATCCAGAGAAAATTTAATGCCCTAATTAATGATTCCTGTCCGACCATGATTACTTTAAAATTGTTCAAATTATGGGAAAATATATGAAGCACATAATTTAAGTTGTTATTATCACAATTGTATTCAAGAACAGTGTATATTAAAAGTTTTTGTTATAAAAATGTGTCTTTGGATATTTACCTATAACTTGAATAATTTTAAAATAAACATGGTCAAACAGAAACCAAACTGTGGTCGTCGAAAAACATGAATAATTTTCCTTTAATTTTTGTAATATCTAGAACTTTGAGTGCTTATAACTCAAACATTTTTCGAGATTCCGACATTTGGTGCTGAGCATTATTTAGGGCACTCTTTTCTCTATTATAATTTAAAATTCTATTTTGAAATTCAATTAAATTCGAACGTAACTCTACATTTTAGGCGTGATCTCCAAATTCGACGTCGCTAAATGATTTTTTCGCGGGCTCTATTTCAATAACTATTTACGATACACCATTTTTAAAAACACTATTTTGTTCGTATTTTTATTAGCTTTCAGATTTATTAAACCTGTTTTCTTCTAAAACGGACAGCCCCAGTGGTATACCCAAATAACTGATTTTAGACAGCTTTGTAAGCCCCTAGAAAGTTATGCACCCCCCTGTGAAGGGGGGGAAAAGTTATCACCATGTTCTATGCATTGAAATCTACCAATTTCTTGAAAAAAACGTACTCCGTCATTTTTTTCTAGCTCAAATATTATATTGACTGGACTACGATATAAATTTTGAAAATAATATAATATTTTGACATTAAAAATAATTTGTAGATTCTTACAATCAAAAATAATATAAAGTATTATAAATAAAAACAAAATAAAACTCATAAAAAATGATACGGTTTTATAAGATATAGGAACTTTTATTAAAAAATTGTAAACACCATTAAAAAATATTTTATTAACACCTTTTAGCTCTCATATAAATGTTATCATAATACAATATGTTTTATAAAAAATACCATAAACCCCAGTAAAATAATAATTATTAATGTCAACCCTTCCCAAAAAGCTCCCAACCTTAAACATCCCCTGTACCTGCCCCCCCCCCCCACCCTCCACCTCCAATGTTCGTGTCAACCGGATGATCTTCCATTATAATTCCCACAACACAGAAAAACACCACTGAGCTGTTAGAAAATGACGAATCCAGCCAACATCAACCATCATAATTATTAAATTGAATATCTTTCAACAATATCTTCAGATTCCTGAAGCCCATAATTAAATGAACAGTCCGGTGTTAAACCTAATTCTTGATCAATATATTTTCTACTGCGAGGACGATCGGTAAGCTCTTTGTTTTCATTAAGAAGAATATGTCCAGCTGTTCCTTTCCAGGACGATTTCTTTGGACCAGTAATTTTGAAATCAACACGAGGACCTTGGGGGCCGGATAAACCTTTCTCTATCACTGGATTTTCACAATCAATTATAACTTTATACTGGTATTCTACTTTATCTATTTTCAATGTTAGGTTTCTTTCTAGTTCCACAGCAACATTGACTATTTCGTCACCTTTATTTACGTCTAAAACAGTGTCAAACATTGTTACCTTAAATTCTTTCTTTTCGATAGCAAATCCTGGACATTTTTGTTCAATTTCTTCATTAACTTTAAATAACGCTAAATTAAAACCATCTGTAAATTGTTTCATTATATTTAATTCTGAATCAGTAACTCTTATATCCATATCAGTTTCTTTATTGAATTTCCAATCTTCGTGTTGATATTGTTTAGTATTCTCTATTTCAACATTTAATGGATGTATATCGCAAATTGATTTGGGAGTAACTTGGTTTCTTTTTCCTTCTTCATGACCACCTTCCCAAACGCTAATATCTAATGGAAATTGACACCAATTATTTTTTATAATGAAATGTGTTTGTGCATCGTTTTCAATAAAATCTGCTACATTGTTCCTGAATACTTCAGCTGACATTTTTCTTCGCAATTCTTCTGGTAAAGCGTCATACAAACAGCTATTTTTGGGGTTATTTAACTTATGTGGTGCCTCGTTAATACTATTTTCATAGTGTATTTGAAAATGATTATTTTTCAGATGTAGTTCGATTATTGTACTTTCATTGTCATCTGGTGATGTTGAAAATGATTTACTGATACCATCTTCCCCACGTACAATGATTGTAACTTCTGAGTTTTCTGCGCCGTAATTTCTTAATGTTTCTTTAACTGCAAATGAGCATACGTTTACACACGTCATATCCATTGGAACATTTTCTCGAACTATTGTTGCAAACAAATTGGGATTTTTTGTTTTTGATAGTAGTTTTATTAAATTCCTGTAACATTCAATTTTAACATGATCTACTACATGTAACATTTCTTCTTTAATTCTTTTAATTTCAAGCATTTGTGCGTTGAAAGTGTTCTTTAGATTTCCACATTTATCAATTATTATTTGTTTATTAAATTGACTAAACTTCTTTGTTATTTGTTTTTGAAAACATGTCGTTATTGTAGAAGCTCCATATTGGAGAATTGGTTTCACTATATCATTTGTTATGTAGTGTCCAATCTTTTCCTTAAATATGTTTTCCCATAGTCCAATGATATTTTGTTTGAACTCACATTTTGTAGATTCGTCATGTGACTCAGATTCAATTTTATCAACCGATTTAAGTTTGTTAAGTGTTTGTTCATTTAACTTGTCAAAGAAAGTAGTAACAAAATACATAACCATAGTTATATGTTCTGCTTTTTCTCCCCATTTCAAAATTTTTTCAATGTATTTTAAAGGTATACTGTATATTTTACCTGATTTAGAGGCGGCAGTTATTCCACTCAATATACCTTTACCGATACTAAAGATGCGTGAAGAAATCTCATTCCAGTGATCAATTTCAGCGACACAACTATCTGTCAAGCCAATTACCATTTCCATTCCTCGTTGTTCGCCCAATTTTTCAAATACTTCATCCAAAGTTTTATTGATTTTATGTTCATTTATTGATTTATAAACACATGCAAATATTTCACTACTGATGCTATCACAAAATGACTGAATCTGACTTTCAATTAAGGCATCAATACCCATATTTACTAAGCCAGTTGTAAGACCTTCCACAGATTTCTTCAGAATATGTGATACAACCTTTTTGGCAACCACTTTGAAACCTGTATTTTTGATTAATTGGTTTCCTGCTTGCTTCGCTAATAACTTCCCCCCGATTTTGAAATTCAGTCCAGCTATTTTAGTACCAAATCGTGCTAGAGACATTCCTTTTGAAATCCAAACTCCAACACCAGTTGTTACTACAGACATTATTAAACTTTGTAATTTGTTTGATCCATAATCATTCCAGTCAAAGTGACCAGATATAAATGCATTAACGGCGTATAATAAATCATTTATTCCTTCGCCAATGATTATTCCACCAAAAATAGTCATGGAACCTGCTGAAAATATTTCAATAACAGCTCCAATTGCTATTTGGGCTATTCCCATTAATATTACAGCTATAGTATTCCATATCATTTTCCAAGTGTATCGTTTTTCTTCAACAAATATAACTGTATCTACACCATTCATTGTAAGTAAATGTAATTCTTCAACATTTCCATAAGATCGGCCATCAATATATTCAGACATTGGTTTCAATTTAAAATCGGGGACATTTAATTTTTCCAACACACTTGAATATTTTTTTATTTTGTCCGCTATTTTAGAAGTATGTTTTGTTAAAATGTCATATTTATTTAAAATCATTTTGGTTGTTTCCTCAATATCTTTGTATGTACCACATAAAGATTCCCTTTCATTAGTATTTTGTATTTCGTAAACATCGTATTTAACATGTGTTAACAATTTTTTTTCTATCAAAAAATGTTCAATGAATGAACTATCGATATTTTCTTTGAAAAGATTAGGATTTAGTATTTCGTTAGCATCGTATTTAACATGTGTTAACCATTTTTTTTCTATCAAATGTTCAATGAATGAACTATCGATATTTTCTGTGAAAAGATCGCTTTTATTAAGCAAAAACATTACATCATTTATGGTCAAACGTTTTTTATAAATATCTTTACCGAGTTTATTGATCGCTGAATTGTCCATTGTTTTGGAAATGGTTATTATATTTTGATTGGTTATATCTAAAAATAAACTTTGATATGGTGCAGACATTAAATTTATTTGACTTACTATCTTATTGTCTTCAAACTGTTTTTTAATGTTATCGAAAGTGATTCTATATATAAATGAAATGTGTAATAGTTTTTTGACAATATTTTCATAAATAGGAAAATTAATTAGTTCTATGTCATCAATTTTATCACATGAAATTCTTAGTTTGTGTTTAATATTATCAGTTGATGAAAGAATCTTTTCTTTACGAAGATAATTTAAAATCATTTCTGTTTCACCTTCAGATATATTTATGTCCAGGAAATTTTCTGGGGTAATGACATCAAAATCTGGGAAAAATATGGAATCGCCATCAATATTCTTAAAGGAAGCTTTCTTGTTTAATGAAATAGCTCTTAAGTTACTAAGTTTTTTATATTTATTTTCACTGAGAATGTTTTTAATTGCATTGTATTCAATAATCATACCATCAGTATTTTGCGACTTAATTAATTCTGGAAATAAATATAATTTATTTATTTCATTCTGTTCCAAAATATTTGTTGTGATTTCTTTAACGTTTATTTTATTATTTATTGTATTCAATAATGAAGGATCGATATCTTTCATTATTTTCTTATTTATGCAAACATATACAACTTCGTCGATTAAAACTTTATTTTCGATTAAAATTTCCCAAAACGTCTCCTTACTTGGGAGTTTAACATATTCCTTTATTTTTTCATTTAATTCAAATACATTCATGCTTTCGGTTTTACATTTTGAAATTAAACTTTTAAAACTCTTTTCTGCTATTCCATATTCGTAACATATTTGTCTATGTTTTTCTTCATATATTTCTGTATTCACCAATGTTTTTGTTAAAATACCTTCTTGTACTAAATCATTAAATATAGTTTCAGCCACGTCTTTTTTAATATCTACATCAAGAAACAGATCAGAAGTTACATGAGATCCTAAAATGTTATCTACGGATTTAGAAAATATCGAATATAAATCACGTATACTTTTCTTTTGTTTTGTATAGGCTTCAAGTGGTATAATGCCTTCTTCATCATTCTCTTTAAGCATATCGATAATATTACCAGCTTGAATCGATTCATCATTATGTTCATCAAATAGTATTCTCGCTTTTTCTAATTCTTTCGTTAGTTCTTTTAGTAATTGTTCGTCTTCATCTTTTAACGGATTGCTTTCCCAATCAATATTCTTAGCGATAGCAAATGCTTTATAATAATGTGCCATTTCTGAAAAGTTATGTTCTTCTTGAATTACTTGATTAAACAATGAAATTGCTTTATTTATATTTCCTTCATCAATCAAACATTTTGCTAGTTTTATTGTTTGAAATGGACCGTGAACCCAAGCAGACCAATCGGTATTATTTTCTTCAATCGGTTTATTTAATTCAGAAATAAAAACTGCGAGTGATTTTCCTATTTTTGAATTCAGTTGTTCACCTTTTAACGTTTTGATAAAACAGCTGTTTTGATCTAACCAAAAAGACCACCTATCCAAACAACTATCCAAAAGAACGTCACGCATATCGGAAGACAATTTTTCTTCTTCAATATATGATTTCCACTTTTCATATTGTTTTGAAAATTCTCTAAAGCAATATTCCTCTGTTTTTATTTGATTAACGTAATGATCTTTTATTTCAGAAAGCAGTTGTAATTCTTCTACATCTCTTTCTTTTTTCAAATCTAGGACTTTAGAACTGTCGTATCCTTTATCGCTTAGACCCATAACTACCAATTGTCCAGAACCCTTATCACTAGCTCTGGCAGCTCGTCCAAATGCTTGACGTTCAATGCGAATGTTGTTCGGCAAATAAGCTAAAATAACATGTAAACCACCTGCTTGGTTAAGTTCACTTGTTATTTTTAAATCTGTTCCTCGACCAGCTAAATTTGTTGCAATTATGATATAACCTCCGCTCAGTTTCTGATTTCCTTTTGTAATATCATGTTCTTCATAATCTCGGGTATATTTATAAACGTTATTAATATTCATCTTTTTGAAATTACTATACAACTTTTCCACATCTTTAACTGTCTCACAAATTACTAAAACAGATCGTTTTTCATTAATGATTTTAAGTGATTCGTTATAGATGCTATCCTTCCAGTCATTAATCCCGGAACAAAGTACTGGAGGTGTTTCATCAAAGAGTTTCGGTTTGTTTGTAGGAACGTTGACAAAATCAACATTGTGTATTTCTTTCAATAAATCTCTTTCTCTCTCTGAACCCAAAGTACCAGTTACACCATACATTTTTGAATAAAGCTTAAAAAACGTTACATTAGATATAAAAACAGCTTTTAAACTTTGCAAGGACAGTTTACATCCGTGTTTAAGTTGTAAGAACTGATGCAATGCTTCATCCCATTGTGAATTCAGTTGATCTGTTCCTGTATCCTTGTCCAGGATAATGACATTAGGATAAATATCGGAACTAGTTCCAGATCTATCAACATCTATTATGTAATCACTGCGTTCTTGCATAAACATTGCAGATTTTGCACTCTCGATCCAGGTTTCTAAATGGTCAAGTACAAACGATTTCAAATAATTTGGAACTTTTATAAATCTGTCTCTTTCAGCACACTGTCTTAACATAAATTTTATACGATCGACATAAATAGCAAATTCTGTTGAAAATAGTTTTTCCACTTTGTAATAATTAATATTTTTGCTGGTTAATTTACCCTCCATATCAATTATTTTAGCATCAATTAAAATATTCCAAATTTTATAGACTGCTCTTTCTGTTATGTTGATATCAAGTTTTTTAATTTCATTTTTTGTAATCAAGCCATACAAATCGGATACCACTATTTCCATGATTTTTTCTGTATCAAAAATATCGAAAAACTCATCTTTATCAGCTGTTGGTCTACATATAAATTGCCAAATGAAAATATAAACAGACTCTAGTTTATCTAATCCCGGTATGTCCCGCGACAAGTACAGGACATTGTTCCCTTTGTCAAGCAACAAACTATCAACTTCATCTATAAAAATATTTTCGAATTTTCGGTTGCTCAATACGTTTTCTTTATAAAAGCGATCTAATAAATAGTCTCGTTGAAAGTTGGCTAAATCTCCATAGACAACATCGTTATTAGCATACGCTTGTTTTCTTTCTTCTATGTCTTCACTGCAGTTATGCGACACTTTCACACCAAACAAATCGTAAATATCTTTACTTGATTCTGCATCCCGTTTCGCCAACACAGAAGAACTAGTTACGATATCTACCTGTTCTCCACATAAAACTTTAATTATCGTTGCAGCCACAATAATTAATGTTTTTCCTTCACCCGTCAACATTTGTAGAAGTGTACTTTGTTTATTTTGTAACAACATCATTATTGACAAAGACTGCGTATCACGAAGTTTGAACCGCCTTTTCAGTTCAATGCCTCTATTAATCACAGCAAACATATGATCATACATTTCTCTTAAATTTTCTTTATCGTTGAAATTTTTTCTGAAGTCTTCAGCCCAATTTTTGATATCATTTTCAGTGAAGTCGTATATTTTTCTATTATTATGGGAATACTCAAGACTTTTGGTTTCTCTAATAGATGTTTCGATCGAATGTAGTAGTTCTTTTATCCTTCTTGACGTGTTTCCATTACCTTGAATGAGTTTTACTAACTGTGTAACATTTCTATCTTTATTTGCAGTTGGCACATCTGTTTGCATTTTGTTAATCCATTCTTCAATACTATTTTCTTCGAGCATTTCTAAAGTATTCTTATTCAAACTCCACTCTTCGTTCTGGAATCGAAGTAATATATTTAAGTATTCTTTTTCGTCCAGTCTGTCCTTTTTTTTCAAAATATTAATAAATTCATCTACTAAACTATTTCCGATGAGGGTTTCTAGGGACATAAGATAATATGAGGCCAATTCTAAATTTTCTTTAATCCAGCTGGTTAATAAATTTAATTTGCATTTCCAATATTTTTCTTTAAGGGCATACAACCATTCCGGTAGATGTAGTTTTTCGATATCGTGAATTTCTTGTGGAATATTACTTAACAAGTGTAGAATTTTTCCGATAATTTCAATAGACATATTATCATTAGGTCTCAGTTGTATTATTTTTACATAAAGCAAAAGCAAAATGTTCACATCTTTAGTGTCTGTTAAATTTTGACGCCACTTACTTTTATCAGGAAGTAGCTTCTTAAAAACGTTTTCAAGTTCCAATAATATCAGTTCGCAAATCCATTTCTCTTGAGGGTAAGCCGCGATAATCCAACAATACAAATTTAACTCGTAATCAACTGCCACGACAGACTTTAAAATTGAATTTACAATGTAATATAATTCTTCATATGAAATGTGTCTTCCTTCGTTTTCAAATCGATATAATAAATGATGTAAAATTCCATGTTGGCCGATGTATTGCGTTGATATCATTTTCAGGCATTTTTTAACATTTTGTTTTTCTTCAACTGTTGAGAAATATTTTATAATTTTATTTATATATTCATTTTCATGCATACGACAATAATCAAGATATTCTTGATACATTTCTTTATTAAATTGAAATTCGTTTGATTGATAGCTTTCCTTTGTAAAATATTCTTCGAGAGAATTTTTGGTTTTCAGTGACTCGTTATCAGTAAAAATAGATGCGTATACTTTATTTCTTTTTATACGATCTTTTGTCATCAACAAGTAGTCTTCATCAATTTTCATTTCTAATAATATATTATTAAAGCATAAAACATGCAGTTTGTTTGTTGATGATGGATTGTGGCTGTCCCGAAGTGAATAGTTGGTTGTGTTGGTTTTTATATATACATTAATATTAACATTGTAAGCATAAGCTAACAATTCTCTATAGCTTTCTGACATGGCACCCCTTCTATGAATATATTCTTTAAATTCTTTAAATACAACGTCATCTTTGCAACATTTTTCCCAGTTATATTTTTCTTGTAATTGTTCATTAAATCGATTGTAAAGTTCTTTCAGTGTGTTATGTTTATCTATTTTTTCTTTTAATATATTTTCTATATTTCTATTGCCAACACTTTTTGACCAAAATGTCATAATATCGGCATATTCTGGTTTTGATATTTCATTCTTAAATTCTTCAAAATGTTTAGAAATTTTAGATTTGCGTTGATTTAAAAACTCTTGAAAATCTTGGTAGTAGTTTTTGATTGCGACATGGACATTTGTAGATTTTCCTGCACCCAGTATGAACGTCTTTATAGTTGTTTTCAAAATATCAATGTTCTGTTGAACTCGGATAGAGTCAGAATAAAATCTGCTAATATTATGCCGTTGGTCTATTTCATTTTCATTAAAATATTGTCTTAATGTTCCCAAAACGTTGTGAGAAATATTTTTATAATTTTGGTCAGCTTCAATAAGATATCTTCCCATGTTTCCCGAAGATATTTCATTTTCGTTCTTGACATCGAGATAATCTGGCAATTTATTTGCAATATTTCTATAAATTTCTATGCGATATTTATTTATTAACATACATTCTATATACTTTAACTTCTTTTTGGAAGTTGATAGCTTTTCATTTACAATGGTTTCGAACATTGAATTCACTTGATTCAAGTGTGAATCTCGAAGCTGAACATTTTTTATTTCATTCCAATTTTTCTTTTTAGTTGGATTGATGTTTATTAATTCAATCAAATCGTTTATATGTTCTTCATAATCGTTACTTGTTTTATCAAAATCTTTGCCGGTTGTCGCTTCTTTAATACGATAAATTTTACTTTTATTTATAAAACTAGTATGATATTTTATCACTAATTCTGTATCCTGATTTGTATGTAGATTTTTATTTTCTTGTACAGCTTGCATGGTAATGTTTTTAATTGCCAATAAATCATTCTTAGTTTTTGTAATGGCATTGATTTGGTGGGAATAAGTACTTTTGATGTATTGTTCGGTAATTGCTTTTTTTCTAATAGCCTGTGCATGTGCTTGTCTATCCACATCTTTTCTCTTGGTCTTTCTTTCTTGGTATTGGGTGATTTTTCTATCAGGCGAACCTAAATTAACTATTTCTGCATGCTTTCCTTTGTACGCACACCAAACCGAACCAGGAGGAACATCTGTACCAGGATAATATTCTATACCGAGTTTACTATTTTCATCTGTTCCAAAAGAATGGTACCTATCCCACCATTTATAATCAACATAACCGATATCCCAACCATTTCTTCCATGTGTGCCATAACAACCACCTTTTCCATTATTCCCGTTTTTTCCATCTCTACTTTCCCCAAATGTTTTACCATTTATTAATATTTCTCCTCCGTAACCTCCTTGCCCTCCCAAACCTCCTTCACCACCTGCTCCTCCTGAGTGCCCTTCGGTTCCTTTAACTAAGGCAAAAGCTGCTCTATGAAATGCTCCGAAGTAAGCAGAGTAAGTTACCTCGTACCCTTCATGAGTTATGAAATTAATAAAAGGGTGTCCATGAAATCTATCGTGATCTGTTATGTAATATTTTACAGTTGAATGGATAGTTGATATTGTTACTTCATGTTTTTGATACCCAAGATGTCTATGCCTTTTAGCAACTGGAGGATACAGTCTATCAAAATCACTGCAGCGCATTCCATGGCCATCCTTTCCATTGCCTCCATTACCACCATCTTGTCCATCGGTTCCATCACTACCGTTAGAAACCACATTTAAGTTTTCAATATTCTCCACATGATCTGTAAGTATCATTACGTTTCCTCCACTGTTACCAGCTTCACCATCATTTCCAGATGTTCCTTCTTCACCGTTTGATCTACCATTTCTTGCTCTTGGTTGAGTTTTGTTATCTTTACCTTTCCCAGAAACATCCCATATTACATTTGTTGTGATTTTTAAAATATTAGTATAAACAACTATATTGATTCCCTGAAATGTTTCATTTTTTAAATTTCCGTCCACGTAGAATACAGACCCTGTAAAGTGAATTTCTTCAATATTTTCGTTTTCCGAAAGTTTCTTCTCAACAACCTCAACTATTTTGGACAGTGTGATAATCTTCCCTGTGATTTGAATGACGATACGACCATCAATGTTTTTTTCCTCAATCAGCACTGGTTTGAGATAAAGTGATAGCTCTTGTTTAAGTACGTCGATCATAAAGAAATCATCAGTGGCTAAATTTTTTGCTAATCTTTTTAACGAATGGATATCTTCATAAGTAGTGTCTGTTATATTGTTAATATTATCAACGAAGTTCTTAAACGTTATAATACCTTGACACAGTTCTTTTAACTGAAGCTGCATGCTTATATCATCCAGACATTGGAAGCAATTCAACAAAGCACAAACTTTTTCTACAAATGTAATTTCAGTATTAATCGTATCACTGAAATTTAATATTTCACCAATACATTGTTTTTTTATTTCAGTAAGAAAATTACTTTCATCTTTACTATTGAAAACATCTTCATGGTCCATTAAAAGCTTGTAATATTTGTTCATAAGTTGATAAGGAATTTGGGCCAAATCGTGTGTAGTGTTGAGTGAATTAATTAGTTCTATGATTAAACTGAATTTCTTTTCAATAACCAAATGTTTGAATAATTCTATTATTTCTTGTATATATAATTCTAAACAGTACGTAAGAAATTTTTGTTTGATGTAAGCATAGTCAATATTATTAAGGGTTGGAATATTAAAGTTTTCCTTCACAAGAACTTGAATTTCGTCCAACGTTTTGTATTGATTCACATTCTCTTTTATGATTTTCCTTATTTCTTGAGGTGAATCTCGTTCAGTTATCGTTTTGTCTTCAAAAATAACATATTTCGAAAGAAATTGAGCAATTGTGTCATATTCTTTATCAGAAGAAGAAACATTTCCAGTGATTTTATATTTGTTCATAAATGATGTAATTTGTTGATTCATATGTTGTTTAAAATCATCATGACTTTGTCCATCTTTCTGAAATTTATTGTGAAATATGTTTAGCAAATTGCTGTTTCTATACATTACTCAGATTATAAAATAACCGTTGTATTCTTTTTATATTACATACAAACAGTAGAAAAATAAAGAATATTTATTTTCTAGTACTTTAAATTAAAATATTAACAAATGTTTCTGAAACATAAAACAAGTTTTATGTATACTGCAAGCTTAAAGATTGGATAAGTCATTAGAAGGCGAGAATAATAATAATAATAAAATATTTTGAATAATGTAAGTTTTATTAAAATATTTTTAAATTATCAATTTTTAATTAACTGGTTTCGAATACAGAAGTTAAACTCCAAACAGATTTTATTATTAATTTTTTGAGCTGTTCAAACGATACATCGTATTGTGATACCAGAGAAAGTAAGTAATTTCAGATTTGTATCGAAAATAATTTTTGTAAACACAGAAAGAGATTAGGAAAAATATCGAATTATATATTTTAATGTTATTTTTAAGGGCTTAACAATATTCTATATAGCAAAACTCTCGAAACGGTTGAATAACTTAAGAGAAATGTATAGATAAAAATGTAAGTAAAAAAAAATATAGGGTGTACATTGGGCGAATGAGCGGGCTTAGGTAAAAAAATGTAAATAGAAACCCCCACTTTTTACTGCAAATTCAAATTCTGGATATTTTTTTCAAAAATTAACCTTGATATGGATGCAAACAACGTGATAAGTCATTTTCCAACAAAAACCCCGAGTCAAAACCTAATAAGCTCACTACACCCTATTTTTTTTTTCGAAAATTCATTCCTCTTAAATTATTACACCGACATTTGGAACATCCTGTATAAATTTTAACGAAATTGATATCGTCAAAATTTTCAAATTAAAAAACTTATTCTATATTTTTCATATATTTTTTTGTCTTTACAAATATTATTTTCGATTCAAATCCGAAATTATTACATAGTATGTTTATTCTCTGTATTTAATTCGATATTTAGCTAACAGTTAGAAGAAATGATTTTTTTTAAACTCTTTTAAGATTTATGTATCTGGCGATACTACAAAAAAGAAATAAAAATATCGGAGCCTATTTTACTGGACCATTAAAATTTACTAAAACTATTAAAATAACATTTAATAAAAAATGGAATTTCTTAACATTTTCTAATTTTTGTTGTATCAGTTATTAGAACAAGACTATTTAGTAAAATATTGAGTTCACAGTTGCTAGTGATATTGACATATAATGTAAACAAAAATTAGAAACAAACAGAACTTGGAGTGCGTATCTAAATCTTTTATTGTGATATTTTTTAGAATTATATCAAATATAAACTAAAGGTATATTAAAGGTATTGTATATTGTATCCAACCTTTTCACTGGCAGTATAAATTGTAGATCATACGGAAATGTTATTGAATTTATAAATCATAATTCAATACCCCCTCCCCCCAAACCTATACAGGGTGAGTCATATCAGGTGGAACAAACTTAAACCGTTAATTGAGAAAAATATTTTAAGCAAAAAAGTTCATATAAACATGTGTCCGGAAACTCTTCGTGAGGGAGCTACAGACTGCCAAATATTTTGACTAAAATTGGTTTTTATTTAATATCTGGAGAACTCATTGTGATACAGCAATGGAAATTAATACCTGGATTAGTAATAATACGTATTATCGATTTCCAGTATCAAACAATGGTTATTTAGACCAGGGATGTATGGATGGGGCCTGTGGGCCCTCTGATTTTTATCTAGTATTTTTTTGTTCTTCACTTTTTTCTTATGTTTGGTATTTCTATAAGGTCATATGACACAAAATACACATAAATATACATTTTTAAGTTGTCACAAGATAAATTTATATTTTTGTTTTATAATTAAAAATAAACTGCTTTGGCAGGCACGGGACTTTTTTATACATCATGACACCGAAGTATTAATATGTGATTACTTTTATAATTTAATATTTGATTTTAAAATTGTTTACTTCCAAATGATTTTCAGTGAATGAAATTGATACATTGTATTTAATATTGACATTAAAATATTAAATGAAATCAATTAAGATTAGTGATTATTGTATTAACAACTATTTATTTTGCTAGATTTCAATTTTGACACTTCTAATAATAAATGCCAAAATTTTCATAGATAACTAGATTTTTTGTATTAATCATTTTTAAATTAAAACCATTAAAACTAATTTTTTTTTTGTTAATTCATAAGATACAAAAAAATAGAACATAAATTAAAGAAAATAATATTCTCTACAACTTGTATCTCAAACATGTTTTTTTCTAATACCTATAACCGTTTAAAAAATAAATTGAAAAAATTAAATTTTGTAGAAAATCAATTATTTCCTAAAAACAATTTGGGGGGGGGGATAGATAGAACATAAATTATAGATAAATACCCTCTACAACTTTGATCTAAACATTTTTTTCTAATGTGCACCGTTTATACATCATGACACCGAGTATTAATATGTGATTACTTTTATAATTTAATATTTGATTTTAAAATTTTTTACTTACAAAATGATTTTCAATGAATGAAATTGATACATTGTATTTAATATTGACATTAAATATTAAATGAAATCAATTAAGATTAGTGATTATTGTATTAACAACTATTTATTTTGCTAGATTTCAATTTTGACACTTCTAATAATAAATGCCAAAATTTTCATAGATAACTAGATTTTTTGTATTATTCAAATCATTTTTAAATTAAAGCCATTAAAACTAAAATTATTCTTTTTTTTGGTTAATTCATAAGATACAAAAAAAAAGAATAGAACATAAATTATAGAAAATAATATTCTCTACAACAAATAAATCGAAAAAAATATTTTTTTTTAGAAAATCAATTATTTCCTAAAAATAAATTTTGGGGGGGAAAATGGATAGAACATAAATTATAGATAAATACCCTCTACAACTTTGATCTAAAACATTTTTTTCTAATGTGCACCGTTTCAAAAATAATTCAAAAATAATTATACTTCCGTTTCCGGTTTAGTGATGGTTTTCAAAAATAGGAGGTGCACATCTAGAGCATACAAGAACCTTAAGTTTAAAATTCCACGTTCGTAAGTATTACAGTTTTGGCTGTAGAGCGTTCACAGACACACAGACAGACAGACACACACACACACACACACACAGACGTCATTGAGTTAATGGTTGTATATGATTCAGGGACCCTCAAAACGTGTAATTCCGTTAAAATCTCGAGTTCGATTTTTTTCGTGATCACTATACTTTATTTATACATTACATTTCATGTATGTATAAAAAAGTAACAAGAATAAATGTGTATGTAAATATACCTACAAAAATGCATCCTTAACAACAGTTTTTAGTTTCGTTGTTTAGTGAATTAATAAAGTACGAATTACAGTAATAAAACTGGCTATAATTCTATGAGGAGTCATATTAAGAGGAATATTTACACCAACTATTTTTCTTATTTTTAGTATTAGAACAAGAATATAAATTTATTTTGTGTAATTTTTAGCATCCGTATCAAGTTAAATTCTGCAAAACTATCTTCCCCATCGTATTTCTCGTAAACGGTTGATCTTGTGACAACTTAAAAATGTATATTTATGTGTATTTTGTGTCATATGACCTTATAGAAATACCAAACATAAGAAAAAAGTGAAGAACAAAAAAATACTAGATAAAAATCAGAGGGCCCACAGGCCCCATACATCCCTGGTCTAAATAACCATTGTTTGATACTGGAAATCGATAACACTTATTATTACTAATCCAGGTATTAATTTCCATTGCTGTATCACAATGAGTTCTCCAGATATTAAATAAAAACCAATTTTAGTCAAAATATTTGGCAGTCTGTAGCTCCCTCACGAAGAGTTTCCGGACACATGTTTATATGAACTTTTTTGCTTAAAATATTTTTCTCAATCAACGGTTTAAGTTTGTTCCACCTGATATGACTCACCCTGTATAATTAATTAAAGAGGGTTTGTAGATGAGATATTATATTGAAGGAAGCATTTTCTGGTATGAATTAGTTTGAAAAATATTCGTTAATGGTATACATATTTTTGATGTTATACTTCTAGGCGCCATTGATAGGTAGATTATAGGCATGGTACAATAAAACAAGGTCTGCTATGGATGTTTTAACAGCCGCCATTTTATATAAATTTCGGGTTGATGGCGTATTGCATCGACAAGAAAGGACCCCGCAGAATCCTTATGGTAAAGGTTTTTCTTTCAAACTCTTTCAAAATTTTGGATTCCGATAGTTCTTGATGAGTAGATCCAAACTGTCAATGGGTACTAAGCCCTAAAAACTCAAACTTTTTAGATATAGCCCTTTGAAGTTAGGGATCATGCTCGTCTTTTATTTACAGTAATTTTTTTTGTAGAACCTCAATTTTCGCAAAACTTTTTGTATGTGTTCCCAGAGACTTATATAATCGATTTCCACCATACAAAAGTCAATTTTTCTATTCTTTGGCAAATAACAACGCTAAAATTTTATTGTTACATTTTTTTTATTATAAACCAATTCAATTGTTTCATAGAACCCGCAATATTAAAACAAATAAAAATAGGCAAGAACCTGCTCTGAAAAATTATTTATCTACTGGTGAAAACTGCAATAAAATCGGTTCTGTAGTTTTTGAAATAAGCGGTAAAAGAATTATTATTATTTGAGGTATATTACACACTACACAATTAATTTGTGTACACAATTATATTAACTCTAGGATTTAGTGCCTATTGACACTTTTGATCTACTCATCAAGGACTATCAGAATCCAAAATTTCAAAGAGTTTGACCGAAAGTCCTTTCCCATAAGAATTCTGCGGGTTCCTTTATTTGTTGTGCTTCAAATAATTTATCGATAGTTTTCTATTATGATAGTCGGTAAAACAGGTTCTTACTTTTGCGTGTCACTACGCCAAAGAAATATAACTTCAGCGAGCTTTTTTAATATCAAATTTATTTTCTACGCCCAAAAATACAAGACTTTTTTGTATGGCTGTGTATTTAACTAATCTTAAAAACTTACCTTTCTTTCTGCCATTAAACTGTCCCATTCGTTTGATATATCTTCTTCAGAAAAACCATCGCTATCTGAATTTAGTTGCATCTATAAAATATACAAACATTTATGTAGTTATTTTCAAATAAAACAAAATGGTTATCATTTTAACAAATATATAGGCGCAGGTTAGATGTTCACTGGCTAATAAAATAAGTTGCTTAATGTGCTCAATTTTTGAAAACGAGACGGGGGATAAGTTTCTCGTATCGGTTTTTCTAACTCAACTTTCATCTCGGTCTAGAATTTTACAACTCACATTCTTGTCTCATGAAAAATCAGGTAATTTCGTAAAATATTCCGGTTTTCTTAATATACACTTGACAGAGAAATATTTCATTCCTAACAAATATTTTGTCCATTTATTTTTATATAATAAACGTATACATACAGGACTGTGTCAAAGCTCAATATTTCATATTATTATAAGAATTAGAAGAAAACTTTAAATGTAAAAGTTGTCAGGCTAGAGCATCGGCATAGTTTAAATTAGTTACATTTATACAGGATGACCCATAACTGCGTTACAAATCAAAGTTATGTTTTTTTAAATACAAACTATATATTTTTATTTGATAATATAATAGCATTCATTTTTCTGAAATTATGACCAATTTTGTAAGGAAATGGGAACATTTTCAACACCTTGTAATTTTCTAATTACAAAAAAAAAATTGTTTTCTGTTTGAAGTAGTTTTGGCATATTCTCTATTATTGCGATATTATGTCAAACATTTACAAAATGTATCACAACACTAAACCTAGTTTGTTTCAAAATTTTCAAATGGAACACCCTATATATTTTTACATTTTCGAATTGCCTGTTTAATTCTCAACACATTTTACAACCATATTCTATACCTAAATCCAACCGTTAATAAGTCATTAATTTTATATTAAAATATTAAGATTTTTTTAAAAACAATAGAACTTTATTATATTCCACAAAATAATAAAATTTTTATGTTGTTGAAGTTTGTACGTTCTATTAGTTTGTTGAGTTATTTTTAAGCGAACTGTTTTATTGAATATAATAAAGTTGTATTGTTTTTATAAAACATCTTAAGATTTTAAAATAAAATAAATAACTCTTTAACGGCTGGATTTAGGAATAGAACATGGTTTGTAAAATATGTTTAGAATTGAACAGGCGATTCGAAAATGTAAAAATATATACGGTGTTCCATTTGAAAATTTTGAAAAAAACTAGGTTTAGTGTTTTGATACAACCTGTACAAATAATACAACTTTATAAATGTTTGACATAATATCACAATAATAGAGAATATGCCAAAACTACTTCAAACAGAAAACAATTTTTTTTGTTGTAATTAGAAAATTACAAGGTGTTGAAAATGTTCCCATTTCCTTAAAAAATTGGTCATAATTTCTAAGCCCCTCTGTATAATCCAATAATGATATATCAAAATACTCAGAAAAATGAATGCTATTATATTATCAAATAAAAATATATAGTTTGTATTTAAAAAAACATAACTTTGATTTGTAACGCAGTTATGGGTCAGCCTGTATAAATGTAACTAATTTAAACTATGCCGATGCTCTAGCCTGACAACTTTTACATTTAAAGTTTTCTTCTAATTCTTATAATAATATGAAATATTGAGCTTTGACACAGTCCTGGGACACCTTATATAACTTTAGAAATTTTATTTTTTGTATATCTGTCGTAGCCGAATGGTAAATTTACCCACTTTACAAAGCGGCTAGCCCTATTATAAAATGGCGCCATTTTATAAAGCGGCTAATTAACATCAGCCGGATTGTAAATTAAACGCGTTTAATAAAGCGGCTGACCACGATTAGCTGTTTTATAAAGCGGCTGGCTAAGTACGTTTAGCTGTTTTATAATGCGGCTGGCGTCGTTTAGCTGTTTTATAAAACGGCGCCAATGACAGCCTCTTTATAAAAATGTGAAACGTTAACTATCCTTGGTTAAGGCAATCTATTGGGGCGAAAGAAGGTTGGTTAGTTTTAGTTAGGTTAAAAACGGGGTTCAAACTCCGAACAATTACGTTTTGTAAAATGTTGATGCTCTCTAATAATATACATACATGTTAATTGTCCTTGGTTAGGGTGATATTTTGGGGGTGAAATAAGTAGGTTAGTCTCTGTTAGGTTATAAACGGGAATTCAATCTCCGCCTTGGTTAGGGAAATCTATTGGGGCGAAAGGGGATTATTATAGTTTAAAAATGGGGATTCAATCTCCGCTGCAACGAACTGTAGGAATTTTAACGTTTTTTTTATTTGACAGATTTATTAGAAAACAGTTAATTGTAGTGGGGATTGTAAAAACATTTCATTGTTTTTATATTATATAAATCCCCTTTCGCCTTAATAGATTGCCCTAGCCAAGGCGAAGATTGAATTCCCGTTTTTAACATAACATAGAAACTAAACTGCTTATTTCACCCCAAAATATTGCCCTAACCAAGGACAGTCAATATAATAAGAGCATCAACGTTTTATAAAACGACTAAATTTACAATCCGGCTGCGACATATACATGCTGTATTTTTTATCTTGAGACTGCTTAAAATCTGGAATACTATGGATTTTACGGAAAATGTTTGGTAAAAATATTTCAGGATTTGGAGGGGCAAAACCAATGGAGGTAACAATTTCGATCTTGAGTGGAAGTTTTAAGGTCATTTTGGGGTCAACAAATTTTTTTCAAATGGAAACTTATTTATTTTTTTGCAGATTCGTACTTTTCTGAAAAAATGAACAATTTTTGTCTAAAAAGTATTTAAAAAAGCCTTAATATTAAGGTCATTTTTATTTTTCCTTTTTTACTTTAAAATTTTTTGTTGCGTACAAAAATTTTGAAATAATCATACAAGATATTTAAGAAAAATGCAGATTAAAAAATGAATTTGAATTATACAAAATTATTTTTTTTAAATCTCTTTAATTATACATCTTGTATAGTTATATTAAAAATCTGAACGCAAAAATATTTTTTTTAATTAATAAAGATAAAATAAATGACATAAAATTTTAGGTTTTTTAAAAACTTTTTAGACAAAAGTTGTTCCTCTTTTTTGCAAAGTACAAACCTGCAAAAAAATAAATAGGTTTCCATTTGAAAAAATTTCGTTGACCCCAAAATGACCTTAAAACCTTCACTAAAGATCAAAATTGTTACCTCCATTGGTTTTGCCCCTCCAAATCCTGAAACTTTTGTATCAAACATTTTCCGTAAAAATACATAGTTTTCCAGATATTTGAATGTCTCAAGTTAAAAATTACAGCCTGTATACTAAATTTTGCAATCTGGCGGTTCAATTGTAGTCAGGGCCGTCTTTAACCTATTAAGGGCCCTGAGCACATTAGGACAATGGGGCCCCTATGACATTGACAGAGCTAAGAAGTTTTCACTTCAAAAATTAAGAATATGAAAAACTAGTTTACTGATGATTTTTTTAAAACAGAGTAGGTAATTAGTACACCATTAAACGGGTGGCCAGTATTTCTCTACAACAAATTTCCCTGACTTTTCCCGGTTTTCCAGGTGAATTTGTACGTTTTTCCGTTTTTTACACAATATATTAAAGTTTACGGAACTTTAAAAAAGAACTTTAATACCATTGCGAATTTTGTTGCATTTTTTTTCTTCAAAATACTGATTTTAAGGTATCAAAATTCTCTACAAAAAAAATTAAATTTTCTACATAAATGCACTCCGTGACGTGTTAAGATACGCATTTTTTATTACATAAAAACGTTAAAACGGGAAAAATGTTGAAGAACGAAATGCACCATCATAAAGTATAGTAAATTTCCATCATTCCAGAAAAAAAAAGATTTCAAATTGGTAAATTTTTGACCAATTTACAAACTTGAAAACAGGCTATTTTTTAGGTATCCCCTTAATTAATGTGCAGAGGGTACGTGTATACGTAAAATAAATCAAATTTCAAGAAATTATTTTTAATAAAAATAATATCTTCAATCACAAATCACATAATAAATTAATATTACCACTGTTAAAAACCATTAATATATTCAACGATTGAACAAATTGTTGTGGTACCTATACACTTCTGATTGATTAAAGTACTAAAAATACATCACGTGATAAAACAGAATTATTTGTTGGCAATAGAACTTTTTTGAAAATTATGCATGTTTTTTTTAAATTTAAATAGATAACTGTTTAAAAATATTTGCGGAAAATTTCTTGACGTGGTGTGGGTTTTGAATTTTTACAGAAAATTCCCTGTCTAGCAAAATTTCCTGACTTTCCTGGTTTTCCAGAAACTGGCCACTCAATGTATTTTTATATATTTAAAATCCTAAACATGCTGAAATCAGAAAGCCTGATTTTCGGGCGAGAGTTAGAGGGGCTTCGCGCATGCAAAAACTAATAAGCAAGTAGGTATTGTAGTCAGTCATTAATGTCATTATCGTTTGATTTTTTTCAAAATAAATATCGTATGTTTTTCGGTAATAAATATCGGTTATTGTTTGGAGATATGGGGCCCCTATCAATCGCGGGGCCCTGGGCACGTGCCCAGAGTGCCCAGTGGGAAAGAGGGGCCTGATTGTAGTCATTTTGTAAAGCGGCTAAACGTTAGGCAGCCAAATTGTAGAACGCATGGTAATCATTGATGATAGTTCAACTACTTTTAAAGTGGCTAGATGTTAGTTAGTCGCTTTAAAATGGTGCCATTTTATAAAGTTGTAAAACGGCTAAAATTACAATTCAGCTGCGACATATCCATTCAACTGTACCAATTTTGTATCGTAAATATTTTCATTTTTATAACAAAAAGTTAAAAAAATACAAATGAAAATCTAAATCCAAATCAAACTGGCATGCTTTAACTATTTTTAAAAATTGGTTCTCACTCTTTTTTAGGGTTTTGTAGCCAAAAAGGAACGGTTATGAGCCATTCCACGTCAAGCGGGACAGTTTTTGACCTCATGTTTTCTGATTTGGCTATAGTTTTATTTACAGCTTCATTGAACCCAATTTATTTGTCAAACAATTTTTATTTTATTTTTATCACCCCTAGTTTAGAAGTTACAAGGGGTTGAAATTTCGGAAAAACGGCAAAAAATCGAAAACATGGTCTCCTTTAACTGCTTATATCTTCGGTTCTATTTATCCTACATACTTCAACAACAAAACATTTTGAAGCTCTTAAATGTCACTTTTATTGTTATAAACAATTATATTAATTATACGTGGTTTTCAAGACGAGAACACGCTTTGAAAATTTTGAAAAAAATATCAGCATATTCCTTGATCAATTCTCTACAAAACTGTTGAGTTACAGAATGGAACTCCGATGAGAACTGTCTCAAAAAAAGTGATTTGTACGAAAAACAGCGCGCGCGCGCATATCCGCACGGCTTGTGTCGCAGTATTGCTCAGTTAAGGAAGAATTTTGACAAGGTCATGGTTGATTATTATAGATTTTGGTGCGGAGAATTCGAATGAAATACCTATGATTAGCGAACAGTGGTGCAACACCCTTAAAAATACGGTTGAAGGGGGAAAATCCCGTTTCCAAGTGATTTGCAATTTATCTCAAAATCCAAAGCGACAACGGGGTATTTTTATGGTTGATATTTATTGGGGACACTAAAACAAATCGATTGAGACTACATATACTGAGTTTGACCAAACATTACCCTCAATAATTATATTTAATTGAATTTGAAAAAAATGTATACAACAAAAATTCGGTGACCTTTAAAGTGCAATTGCTTCTGTTCTAGTGATTGAATACTTTTTAAGAGGGACTCAATTTGTTTGAACATACAAAGAGAAGATATTCACGATGGTTTTACTAACAAATATTCAACCCTAATGTTTTTATTAAAATTTTACTAAAAAGCAGTTTTCTAAAAATTTACATCCATTACCATTAAACGTTAACGATTTTTTATTGGTTAAACTATTAATATTTTTTTAAATTATGGTTGATCATTATTTTTTGGAAGTTTATGAACAATTTGAGACCAATTACAAGTCATTTGGATGATTTTAACCATAAGTATTAATTTTTAACTATTTTGACCAAAAGGAAGCATTTTTATCTATTTTAAATCTATACTAGAAGGTAATTTTTGCTTAAACTAAGTATATACGATTTGTTTTAGTGTTCCCAATAAATATCAACCATAAAAATACCCCGTTGTCGCTTTGGATTTTGAGATAAATTGCAAATCACTTGGAAACGGGGTTTTATCCCTTCAACCGTATTTTAATGGTGTTGCACCACTGTTCGCCAGTCATAGGTATTTCATTCGAATTCTCCGCACCAAAATCTATAATAATCAACCATGACCTTGTCAAAATTCTTCCTTAACTGAGCAATACTGCGACACAAGCCGTGCGGATATGCGCGCGCGCGCGGTTTTTCGTACAAATCACTTTTTTTGAGACAGTTCTCATTCTGTAACTCAACAGTTTTGTAGAGAATTGATCAAGGAATATGCTGATATTTTTTTCAAAATTTTCAAAGGGCGTTCTCGCCTTGAAAACCACGTATAATTAATATAATTGTTTATAACAATAAAATAAATACGTTATTAAAGTGACATTTAAGAGCTTCAAAATGTTTTGTTGTTGAAGTATGTAGGATAAATAGAACCGAAGATATAAGCAGTTAAAGGAGACCATGTTTTCGATTTTTTGCCGTTTTTCCGAAATTTCAACCCCTTGTAACTTCTAAACTAGGGGTGATAAAAATAAAATAAAAATTGTTTGACATATAAATTGGGTTCAATGAAGCTGTAAATAAAATTATAGCCAAATCAGAAAACATGAGGTCAAAAACTGTCCCGCTAGACGTGGAATGACTCTTATGGTTTCGGTTTGTTCAGCTGTCTGTACATCACAGCCCTCCCATTCCCTCATTTATATACCTATTAAGACAAAATTTCGAATACGGACGTAGATTAATGACCCAAAATACAAAAATGATGAATGTTGTTTTGTTTCAAAGTTCAAAGAGTAGGAATTTTATTCATCGATAGAGGGTATGTAGTATGTAAACCTAGGAGTGGTTAAAATATATAAAATAACAATTTAAAGTTTTGAAAAAACATTTAAAACTGTTTATTCACAAATTAGTTGAGTTTAAAACTGGATTTTTTATTGAATAAAAAAACTCCTTACAGCGGTTTTTTGATTTCAAAATATTATAGAGGACAAAAGATATTCATTATCCATTCCGCGAGGTATTTCTTTCATGGCATGAAATTTAAAAAATTTTGGCATCATATACTAATTAATAAAAAAAAGGTTAATCGACGATAGTTGTATTTCGGGAATTAATCCGAAAATGCAAAATCGAAATTGAGAAAATACTAAATTACTACCATTTAAAATGGCATAAAACACCTTACAATTTGAGATAAACAAAATTGTTCTACGATAATTTTCCCAAAGATCAATAATTTTTTTTCGAAGGATCTAATTTTTGCCAGTTCTTTTTAATAATTTTGAATAAACCTTGGAAAATTTAATTCCGATTACAAGAAGGTCATTAAGTAATCCTGACTAATATTATATTATATTATACGTGCAGGAGTACAAGTGCTATTATTTTAAATTAAGTAATTATATAGGAGAGTATTGTTACTGACAATGAGTAATGTATATTCTAATAAGCTAATAACATAATAATAATTAATAAAAAATAAGACTCCATTAAATATAAAATTCACATTATTTTTATTTATAGAACACACATCTTAAGTTATAAAGTATATTTTTAATGTTTTATACAAAATTTATTGGTGGAAACTTTGGAAAAAATTTTTTTTTATTTTTATTTTTTTTTTTACTACGATCCTTTTCGAACAAAATTATGAAATATATTTTTTTCAAAGCTCATGTCCCTTTAGATAACATATAATTTCTTCAGATTTATTGAAGGGTTAGATCAAAGTTGAAAAAAATGAAAAGTCCAACTTTTTGTTATTTTTTCTATTCTTAATTTTTTTATTATAATTTTTTTCTGTTAATTTATCACTTTTTATTTTAAATAATAAAAATTTTTTTTATTATTATTTTATTTTTTATTTTTTTATTTTTTACTTGAAACCCGGAGAAACTGTGGTTTCTTAGTCACTTAAACTAAAAATACATCTTAACCACAACACGTGTTTCGACTTCACAAGAAGTCCTCATCAGGAGCCTAACGATTCCAATCTGGAATCGTTAGGCTCCTGATTTATCACATCCAGATTAATAATGACAACGTCTAGTGTTGGTATGTAATTAAGAAAGTTTTTTTCTATTCAATTGATTTTAATTTTTCTGTCAGGAAAATTATCAATAACTATCATAACAATAATATTTTAGATTTAAATGTACTACCAAAAAGTATAAATTTTTTATTAAAAAATGTAGGTACTTTAAAAAATTAAAAATAAAAAAAAATATTTTTTATCCAATATTCTTTGATAATTGAATTGATTAAAATAAAAAGTGATAAATTAACAGAAAAAAAATGTAATAAAAAAATTAATAATAGAAAAAATAAGAAAAAATTGGACTTTTTAACAAAAAAAATAATTGTTTTAATTTTTTTATGTCCATTAAGCTAGCATTGTCAACATAGCGGAATCAAATTTGGAGTCAGTAAAAATGTGTTGCTGTTTTGTTGCTAATTTGTTACAGCAAAACTAATTTTGTTGCTCCGGCCATTTAAAAAAAAGAAGACAATGCCAGCTTGTAATTAAGCTGGCATTGTCAACACAGCGGAATCAAATTTGGAGTCAGTAAAAATGTGTTGCTGTTTTGTTGCTAATTTGTTACAGCAAAACTAATTTTGTTGCTCCAGCCATTTAAAAAAAAAGAAGACAATGCCAGCTTGTAATTAAGCTGGCATTGTCAACACAGCGGAATCAAATTTGGAGTCAGTAAAAATGTGTTGCTGTTTTGTTGCTAATTTGTTACAGCAAAACTAATTTTGTTGCTCCAGCCATTTAAAAAAAAAAAAATGTCGGCTTATAATTAATGTCGGCTTAAATTATCGGCATGGGGAGTGGAAATAACTGATTTTAAATTTGTTGCTAATTAGTTGCTAACGTTTTGAATACTTAAAATGTTAATAAATCAAAAAATTCTAAATATTTTGAAAGTTAAAAGATTGTAAATTAGAAACGGGAGAGATACAGAAACTAGAAATAGTATTCGGAAATTAATATACAACCACAACAGTTGGATAATATTACGAAATATCAAATGAAGAACTTTCGTTTTCAAATAAAAGCTCTTCCAATGCTAGTTGAATGTACGCCCACAAAATTTATAAAGAATTATAAAGATACATTTTGCAGGAAACAATCAGTTTTTAAAATACACCGGTTATTTCTAAAGCTTGTTTAGACTGGCATGTCCGAATGAAAGAATATAGCTTATTTAAAAAAAGGAGCTAATCTATTCGCCACATTTACTTTACTTAAGGTAACCAAACGTACTCCTTTTTCGTTAACCGTACTCATGCCAAAATACTCCTTTGCATTCTTTTGTACTCCTAAAAACATAATAATTATAACGAGATACTATGATGGATTCGTACCGCTAATACTTAAGAATAAACTATCAATTTTGGAGGGTTCTAACCCTGGTCTTAAGGATAAATTTCTAATAGAAGTTAGAAATTTTTACAAAACAGTTCATTTAATTTAGGGGAGACACCTTCATTTATTTACTGTTGTTGTGAAGGTCTGTTTTTAAAATATTCTGTTGTAAAGTTAAATAAACAAAAACTTATTAATATAGGTGATATACAGTTTTTCTTGCAAATAGAAAATTTCATTTTTGCCCTGACAATGCTGAATTGATTCTCAATCAGCATAGACATGAACTTTTTTGGACATACGTGTAGCCCAAGGTTAACAACTAATTATTAATTGGCTCTAGTGAGCTTGTACAGCTGTTATCATTTTGTTTTGCCCTGAAAATGCAATTATTTAACATCCAGTGCAATTTTATTAAAACATAGAATAACTATCGTATTTTACGAAGTTATGAAATTTTTTTTTACCAAACTGTTTGAGTGAGACAGTATCAGATTATAATCTATAAAATAATTATTTTGTATTAGATTTGATTTTCATATAATTTCTAGCAATAATAGAGACATTTTTAAGATGTATGAACTGTTAACTTATAACAATAAATACTATGGCTAGGCCATAAAATGCACACCCCTTAAACATAAAAAAATGTATTAACTTATGATATCAAATAAATACGGTACAGGTACAATATAATTGGTGAAACTTAAAAGGATGTTTGAAAAAAAGATTGGAGTTAATTAATTTTATATAAATATATAATATGAAGTTTATCACTCATTAAGATTTTTTAGAAAATCAACAATGAATCTTGATATAAATCGATTATTACCTTTTTTTATTTAAAATGATGTATTATTGTAATAAAACAACAATCATTTTAATTTACAATTTTTATATAACATATTTTTTTGTAAAATGCATAAAGTAAATAAATTAATTAATATCTAATAATAATTAAAAAGATAAATACATCCACATATTGCAGCGATAACAGCTGTGTTCACCTGATGTCTAGCATTTAAAATGAAACAACAATGTAACGTTTATAGGTTATATGACGTATATAATATATTTGTTTTAAAAATGCAAACTTACCAGATTTTATCTTGATTAAAAAGATTGATTGGCTTTGAATAAAATAATTAAAATACAGCACGTATCGATGTACATTTGTACATGTATTTATTAAATTTGCCTTATTTAACTCACCGCGATATTTATTTATTTATTTATTTATTTATTTATTTATAAATTATTTATTTATTTCTTTATATGTTTGTGGCAACGAATCATCTATATATACCAATACAATTAGAAAACACAGTGATAACGAGAGTTAAGTTACAACCGAAATACATATCTCATTTCCATAGCTACATGTTTTAAAAAATACCATCAGTCACTACTGTCAATTGAAAATATTTTTTATTATTGACATTGGACAACGATAGAAATAGAAGGAAATCTATTAAAATCGATAAACATTAATATAATATACCATATACCTGATGTGTTTTAGTGATAATTTTATAGAAAAAATATAATTGTATAGTGATCATTACTAACATGATATAAAAACGAAATTAAAAATGGTTATTTATTGGTAAAGATTCAGGAGGTATGTTAACGTGAAATTTTTTGAATTTGTTCTTTGTATATGTTTAACTAAAAACTCGAAAATAAAAAAGTATAAAAAAAACATTTTTTAAAAACAATTTGCCTTTGAAAAACCAACTAAAAAGCTGAAAATAAAATTAGGTTAGATTAGACTCGTTCATTCTAAATATTGCATTTTAAAAAAAGTTCATTTTGTTCATATTAGAAGATACTTTTTTTAACTCTTCTAGTATGAACAAAATGAACTTTTTTTAAAATGCAATATTTAGAATGAACGAGTCTAATCTAACCTAATTTTATTTTCAGCTTTTTAGTTGGTTTTTCAAAGGCAAATTGTTTTTAAAAAATGTTTTTTTTATACTTTTTTATATATTAATTAACACAATATAATAATTATGGAATTTGAAGTGACATATGAAGAAATAGCGCCTACTACTATTAATAAATTATAAATAGCAACTACTCTATTTGTAAAAAAATTTCTTGTCAAAATATGAATTTTTGTTTAAATAAACTGCAAATTTCGTTACTTCTAGTTATCCAATTTTGTTGAGTTTTAATAGGGTTCTATTCTGATAATAGATTAAGTGAATTCAAAAGGATTGGTGCAAATTTATTTCGAATTGTGACCTGTAGTTCGGCGTTTCTATCAAAAAAGCGGGTTATATCGACAAATTGAACTTTATTTATATTTTTATAACAGAAAATTAAAACCGATCGATATTAAACTAAGCAAAAATGGAGACTGTAATGTTTTCTATCAGAAAATGTAAAAATGTAAGTGAGATACTGAAGAAATTTAAGATATAATACTCATTTTATCAATTTATATACGAAAAAAATTTTTAGGACGAGAGTAGAACACACTTCCAAGCAGAGCCTGCTTGGGGTGTGCAATATTATGATAACGAAATAAAATTCCCAAAAGCACCTTGATTCCTTCCCGATTCTCTCTCACTAACAAATTATCAATTAGCTCTAGTGAACTTGTGCAGCTGTTATCATTTCGTTTTGCCCTGACAATGCTGAATTGACTCTCAATCAGCGTAGACATTAACTTTTTTGGACATACGTGTAGCCCAAGATTAGCAACTAATTATTAATTGGTTCTAGTGAGCTTGTGCAGCTGTTATCATTTCGTTTTACCCTGACAATGCTGAATTGACTCTTAATCAGCATAGACATGATTTTGTTTAACACACGTGTAGCTCAAGGTTAGTAACTAGTTATTAATTGACTCCAGTGAGCTTTTACAGCTGTTAAGCTACTAATTTCTAACCGAGTGCTCTCAAGTTGTATCCCGACAATGCTGTGTCGACTTTTAACTAGCATCTACACAGCTTTTTTTTAAACGCGACTCAATGTTTGGAACTCATTTACATAATTTAATCATTTTCATCTTGAGTTAATATGACTAAAATTTTGTGGGCGTACATTCAATTAGCATTGGAAGAGCTTTATTTCAAAACGAAAGCTCTTCATTTGATATTTCGTAATATTATCCTACTGTCGTGGTTGTATATTAATTTCCGAATACTATTTCTAGTTTCTGTATCTCTCCCGTCTCTAATTTGCAATCTTTCAACTTTCAAAAAATCCAGAATTTTTTGTTTTATTAACATTTTAAGTATTCAAAACGTTAGCAACTAATTAACAACAAATTTAAAATCAGTTATTTCTACTCCCTATGCCGATAATTTATGTGACAATGCCAACTTAATTATAAGCTGACATTTTTTTTTTTAAATGGCTGGAGCAACAAAATTAGTTTTGCTGTAACAATTTAGCAACAAAACAGCAACACATTTTTACTAACTCCAAATTTGATTCCGTTATGTTGAAAATGCCAGCTTAATTACAAGCTGGCATTGTCTTCTTTTTTTTAAATGGCTGGAGCAACAAAATTAGTTTTGCTGTAACAAATTAACAACAAAAAAGCAACAAATGTTTATTGATTCCAAATTTGATTCCGCTATGTCTACAATACTAGCTTATTGGACGCCTTTTTATTCAACTTTGATCTAACCCTTCAAAAAATCTAAATAAATTATGTTAACTAAAGGGACATGAGCTTTGAAAAAAAAATTCATAATTTTGTTCGAAAGGGATCATAGTAAAAAAAAAATAATAAATAAAATAATTTTTTTTCCAAGGTTTCCACCAATAAATATTGTTCTATTTTTTTTTTTGAGAACCCTCTATATGTATCTAACACATATACAAATTTTATTAAAATCGGTTCATCCAATTCGAAGAAATTTTTTTTTTAATTTTTGGGAAACCAGTTGAGGTTAGGATCTAAAACTTTCAGGATCTTAGTATTTTTATAGTACCAACATATCCTGAAAATTTCAAATATCTCTGGGGGCAATTTTCATATGCTTATCCCCCTATGCCCTTTCGCATAAAATTTCCTTTTTTTAGGGTTCCGAAGAAACCCTATTAATCTAACTTTGTCGTCCGTCCGTCCGTCCTTTTCACTCAAACCTCAATAGCTCGTAAACTATATAAGCTAGAACTGAATATGTAAAATGACACCCTCTAGTAAAATATGTACAAATATTTTTGAAAAATATTTTTTAGAGGGGGTGCTAAGAAGCCAAAGACAGGCAAAAAAAATATTTTTTTTTATACCAAGGTAAGTGGCACATCAAAATGTGTAACCAAGCTAGTGTAATTTGATCCTTATTCATATTTTTTTATAAATCAAAAATGGCGCCTCAAATTCAAAAAAAACAAAAAAAAATGTATTCCAAGTCGTGTGAGGTATCAAAATGTAGATCTCAGTGAGTATTTTATTTATTTTCTAAATTAAAAATGGCGCCTGTAGGGGGATCCAAGCAAAAATTTTGTCTGCCCCTCCCCCTCTAACTCGGTAACTACTGGCTCGAAAAATCTGAAAAAAATTAGGTAATGAGGCTTTGGTGAGCCTACCAACGACAAATACTAAAGTCATCAATATCATTTCAAGTTTTGGAGAAAGGGGTGTCATACATTTTTTTATTTTTATTTTTTTATCTGTGCATGTGGGGTGTCGAAATGTAGATCTCAGTGAGTAGAATATGACACTATTTTTTATTTTATTTTTTCTAAATTAAAAATGGCGCCTGCAGGGGGCTTCAAGAAAACAAAAATGTGTCCACCCCCTTTCTAGCTCGCTAACTACTGACTCAAAAAATCTGAAAAAAATTGGTAATAGGGTTTTTATAAAACTAGTAACGACAAATACTAAAATCAACAATATCATTTCAAATTTTGAAAAAAATAGGAAGGGGCGTAATGGAATTTTTTATTATTTTCATATCTAGGCTTGTGGGGTGTCAAAATGTAGATCTGAATTAATAGAATATGATCCTATTTTTATATTTATTTTTAACTCAAATATGCACCTGTAAATGGCTCTAAACAGTCCACGTAGTATATACTTCGGAACCCTTATGGCATACACTGGTGTATGTCTTGACAATTTTTTAAAATAAAGGTACGAATTAAGTCTTTCATGTTCAGTATAATTAAAAAAACACACTATCATAAACTACTGTTAAACATTTATTTCGAAAAAAATAAATTATTTTTAATTTTAATTATTTAATTTATATTGAATTAAATAGTTATTTGTGTATCTAGGGTGTAAAGTAGCTGTTTTTCGCACGAGTGGGAATGTTTGTTAATCGAGGCGCTAGTCGAGGTTAACAATTACACGAGTGCGAAAAACGAACTTTACACCCAAGGTGCACACAACATTTTTTCTAAAACCTTATTATAATATTAATAATAATGTAATATGATTTTTTAATTAAATAATAATAACTTGTCATATTAATTATTAATATTGAAATTTAAATCAAGTACTTACATTTTGAAAAAAAAAAAGAATCTTGTTATTGTTTGACATTTATATTCAGATTATTTTCACTCACGTATTTTATTCTGTGATTTTATTATTGTAATTTTATAATAATATGGATAATATGGAAAAAAATATAAAAAAAAATTGCACGCCGCCAGAAATATCGGAAGCTGCAAAATCGGTAATTTCAAATATACTACTAGACCGGGAGCCAGGTTACAATCCGTTGAAAAAACCGTTAGGATTCATAAGAGTTGGTGATTTACATTCAGAAAGATGTAAAGAATGAAATTCCGAAGGTTGCCGGAAAAAAAACTTTTTTTGTTACGTGCATTATAAGAGTCCTTCCATTTATAATGAAATTTATAAAAAAGTAGATGTTGCACCATTTTTAATTTTGATGAAATTTTAGTCAGTTGTTATTATACGTATTAGTTAGTAGAAACGGTAATTAGAAAATTTTTAAAGATCATAGGTTGAAGGTGGTGACCGTTTTACTCTCGTAAGATATGGAAATTTTGTCGATTTTCATTTTTTTTAAACTCGCTATAGCACGCGTTCTAAATAAGCTATTATTATGGGCTTGGTGTCATTTGAAAGCCTAAGAGGTCTAGTTTTATACGGTCTAGCTCATTTTTGAGTTTAAATTATTTGTGTTGTAGATATAGGCTTTTAAATTTTTTAAATGAAATTATCATATCATCTATTTTTAAAAATGTTCTGTGGTTCACTGGTTTAATTGAGAAAGCTATAATTATGTGTGTGTTATGATCACATATAGTACTCAGTACCTACAAAAAAATCAGCTTGATTGATGCAGATTTTCTATTAAAAAAATTAAGTTAGATATCACAAAAAAACACGAAAATACCAAAATCAGGTGTTTTCAAAGCAAAAAAAAGTTATGTGGAGGACGACATATAGTTCTGATTTTTTTTTACATATGCTCTATATAGATATCTTACAATGGCAATTTGGTTCGTTTTGTTCTTATGATTTTTCTAACCGCTAGAAATTTCAAAAAAATCCGAAAAATGCGGAAACTCCAAAATCAACTATTTTCAAAGTTAATCATTTAATTTATCATACATGTGTGATATATAAATAATCATGTAAGCACTGTTGTCGATTCGTTTTTGAAGTATCATTTATTGTTGTATTTTGTTTACGTGCGAATTGATTTGTTCTGTGCTCTGTATTACAAGGTACTCTTCAGTTTCGATAATATTAGTGCTCCAATTTCGCTGATTTTTGTAGTTTGTTGTATGAAATAATGTCGCTACAAGTAACTAATTTAAAAAGGAAGAGTTCAGACGAAGTGTTCTGTTTATTCTGTGATTCACAAGAAAAATTAACCAAAAAAACAAAAAAAGAGTCATTTCAGACCATCAGAAGTGTTGCATATCGGCGCAAAGATATGATCCTAGATAAATTCGAGAGGTTGTATAATCTGAATGCTGATCAACAATGTTTTTCATGGCATAAGAATTGCATGGCCACTTATGTAAGCGAAGAAAAAATTCGTCGTCGGGAAATTGCAATATGTAAAGAACAGGAAAAAATTAATTCGACATCAAAACAGAATGATGTAGCTATTACATCTACAACTCAACCAAGACGCTTATCGACAAGAAGGTTCAGTAAACCATCCAATGATTTAAGTTGCCTTATTTGTGGCCATTTTAAGACAAAAGATAATTTCAAACTATTTTCTTTAACTGAAGTTTCAGCAGCCACGCTTATTTTCAATGCAGCACGTCGAAAGCAAGATGAAGTATTTACAAAAATAAGTATTTATGAAGAACCTGAATGCTTATTTGGTAAAAATTTTATATATCATAAAGCGTGCTACAACAAATACGTCAATTTACCCAAAAATTCTGGTAATAAAGGAGGTCGGCCATCAACTAACTTAAGTCAAGAACAACTACAAGATGCATTTGAAAAAGTATTGATAAATATTAAAGACAGAATTTCGAATAATGCATTTGAATTAACATACCTAGCTGAGCAAATGGTTACATTCTCCGAAGTAGAAGATGCATTCATCACCAATAAAACTGTTAAAACGCTTTTAATAGATAAATATGGTGACAAAATTTTGTTTTCATATCCAACTGACAGAAACAAATCTTCCTTAGTTTTCATGGCTAACATTCCGTTCAATGACCTTATTGAACGTATTCGTCAATTGGACTCAAGCAAAATCATTATGTGTGCCAAAGAATTACGAGAAGAATTGTTAGATATTGAAATAATACCGACGGTAAATTATGTGATGAAATTCTTATAAAGACGCTTTGAAGACATTTAAATTCACACCGAAATGGAAAACTTTCATTCAAGCTTTATATAGCAGTCAAAATAGAAAATTGTCTGATAATAAGCTCCAAAAAGCATCAGCGGTATTTTCTGATATTTATTTTAATATTACTGGTAGAATAACACCTAAACATGTTGCTTTAACTGAATCAATTCATCATTTAACTAGATCCAAACATATAATAACTATGTTGAACAAGCTTGGACACTGTATCAGTTATAAAACAATGAAGGCAATAGACGGTGATATTGTAAAATCAATTTTACGCGAAGATGAGGATAAAAAAATACTTATACCAAAAAATATTGTGCGTGACGAAAAACTATTTCTTCATGCGGCTGTAGACAATAATGACTTTAATGAGGAGACATTGAGTGGAAAAAATTCTACACACGTTACAGCCATGGTAGTGTATCAGCAACGGGTTGATAACGAGAATACCGTACATATTGCTAGGCCAAAACCAACTGGAGTGGAGAACAATGATTTTAAAATTTTAAACTGTCAAGAGATATATCATTGTCCTTTTGAAAAAAAAATGTTCCTATTTCTAACTATGTTGCTACCAGCGATTTACTAAACGGCGCGCTGAGTAATGTTAATCTCGAAAATTTGCTGTGGGTTTTATGTAGATTAGAGTACGACAAATCTATTAACAATTTCTTCAGACCAACCACCAATTGCGTACCGGGATGGACTTCATTCCAGCAAATTATTTCCACTGAAAACAAGCCTATCACTACAATAGGATTTTGCCCACTCATTCCACAGCCACCTACTTCAAGAAACGTTGTTTACACTGCGATGAAAAACTATGTTAATTTATGTTCATCTTTGAATCATGAAGTGGCTATTCTTTCCTGCGACATGTCCATATATCTTATAGCTAAAGAAATTCAAATGAGTAGTAATGAATTTAACTCAATGATATTACGAGTTGGTTAATTTCATTTGTAAAAAAACTTTTTACATTGTTTGGGACAGTTTCTTAAAGGTAGTGGCCTTGATAACATACTTGTTGAAAGTAATATCTATGGTGAGAATACTCTTTCCTCAATCCTGAAAGGTACGCAATACAACCGTGGTATACGAGCACATAAACTTGTATATGAAGCACTTAGGAGCATGCAGTTGATACAATTTGTCGATCAAATGGCCTTGTCTCCGAGTAACGTCCAACAATTGAATATGTGTATACAAGAGATGAGAAAGGTAATTGTTGATAAAGATCACAAAACTTTCATTGAAAAAACGAATCAATATTCGGATACTTATGATGATTTTTGGTTGAAATTTAATAATTTTCTGCTTGATATGAGTGATCGCAGCGAAACTTTTAAATATTACAATAATTACTGCGGGATGGTTGAAATTTTATTAGATTCAATCAAAGCCGACAGAAACTGTGATTTTGATTTACATCTACAAGCCACACGAAAAATGCTGCCGTTCATTCTTGCTATGAATCATACGAATTACATTCGTGGCATAACACTTTATTTGCAAGATATGATTCAATTACCTATATCTGTTGTCGACAATTTGCGAAAAGGAATGCTGTCAGTTAAGAGGAAAGAAGGTAAATTTAATTCTGTTGCTTGCGATATGGCACTTGAGCAGTCTCAGAATCGATCATCTGCTATAACTGGAGGTTTGATAGGAATCACTCAAAAAAAAGATGCAACTCAACGATGGTTACTTCTATACCCATTTAAAAATGCGGTTCACAATGCTATTTCATCATATGTTAAGATTGAAGATGATGCCACCGGTGACATTAGCGCTTCCTTTCATAGTGAGTGGAGTCATGCACGAATAGCGAAGGACGAAGAAAATATACATAACTTGATTTCGTCCTTAACAGATTATAAAATCTTTAATGTCGATCAAGATCTCGGTCTTCGCAATATTTACACAGAAGCTCTTGCAGATAAAGTCATTGTAGAGTGTTTGCTGAATACAAAAGAAAGAGGAGAATTAATGATAATAGAGTTCGAAACTGAACGGTTTGAAAAAAAAAAAAAAAAAAAACGTATTCGACAAAATCACAAAAAAAAAGTTTTATAATTTCAATTATAAACCTTCAAAAGAAAAAGTAGTTAAAAGTACTGGTAAAAAAGTAGAAAATATAACAGATACCACTAAATTTCAACAATCATTTATGTTGGTCTCACAACGTGAATTTGATCTGAGACAGTTCTCATCGCATGAAATACTTGATTATCCTACATATCTCTTTAATCACGAAGGGTTCTTCAGAAAAGCCACAAAATCGGCATTACTAGTCGAAATTCAAAAAGTACATGCATGCGGAAACAATAATTTTCAACAAATAATAAATGCTGATAGTTCAAAAGCTTTTATTTTTGATGGAATGGCATTGGTGCATAAAATTCAACTTAAAAAATATCATACTTTCAGAGATTTTGGAGCTGCATTTTTCAAAAATATCCAAAACCTTTTATCTCAGCGTTTTGTTAAGAGAATAGACGTCGTCTTCGATAGATATGATGATATTTCTATTAAATTCGTCGAATCTCAATTACGATCGAAAGGAACAAATACCAAGCAAATTAATATATCAAGTCCTTTAACCAAAATACCAACTGATTGCAAAGATTTTTTTTCATGTTCTCAAAATAAACTACAGCTCGTTAAATTTCTTTGCAAGTATGCTCCAACGTTTTTACAAATCAATACTGAAACAGAGGTCTTCATTTCTGGTGGATATGAAGATCCTACTAAATGTTTCAAACTCCAAGGTGATACTTTATCGGAAGTTATAGATTTAAAATCTAATCACTTAGAGGCAGATTGTAGAATGTTCAGTCATATTTTTCATGCCGTTCGCGGAGGGATTGAAGAAGTTGTTATAAAGAGTGCGGATACTGATATTTTCGTGCTTGGTGTTCACTTCTGGCATAGACTGTACAACATTGGTTGTCGAGGTATTTGGTTTGAAGGATCTAGTAAAAAATAATTTTATTTAAGCTGTCATTTAACAGCTGAATCTCTTGGCGAAAATATGTGTAATATTTTACCCGGATTGCATGCTTTAACTGGTTGCGATACGACAAGTCGCTTTGGAATTAAAAAAACAGTGTTTATATTCTGCATCAGAAATATTTATTCAGGAAGCTCTCATTAATTTTGGTAACAATCCAGAAACTCTAATGGATTTTCATCAGATTGAAGAAGTTTGTACTTACTTATTTGCCAAACATAAAACTACAGCAGATGAATTACGCTACAAGCTAATTACCCGCAATATTGGCTTCAATTTAAATTTAGCAAGAGTTATTTTTACATCTGATGCTTTATATTTACATTGTTTGAGAGCTGCAGCACAAACATATTTGTGGAAAAATTCATCACAACCACTCTATGAGCCCCTCAACTTTATACAATACGGCTATGAATTACGAGATGGCAGACTGCACCCGACTCAAAAGTTAAAACCTCCTTTGCCCAACTCTTTAATAAAACCTTGTAAATGTAATGCAGACTGTAAAACTATGTCCTGTTATTGTAAAAAAAATAATTTAATCTACATCTCTCTTTGTAAATGCATTCATAATAACTGCCAAAATTTATCTTTAGATATATAAAATTTTATATTATTTTTTATCAACTATTACTAAGTAAACAACTAATTACATATTTTTACGTTATTAAATTTGAATTTTAAGATATTTATGTTGTTTTATTAATTATATATAGAGGGGCATTACATTGTAAAAATTTTACCATCTATTTTTTAATATTTTGCTGTTGGTGCCTTTGTAAAAATGTTGCAACCTCTAATCTGGAAAAATTTAAGAATTTTAAAATAATACTAAACACAATTTCGGTATGGATATGCAATATGTATAATTGCATTTATCGGCGTTTCTGAAAAATCCTGGTGGCTAGAAAAAAAATATCAGCAAAAAACCACTTGGCCCTTAAAGCTTACTATTTATAGTTTCTGTAATGAAAATCTCATTTTAATCCCTTCCCAAACACATAAATGATTAACTTTGAAAATAGTTGATTTTGGAGTTTCCGCATTTTTCGGAATTTTTTGAAATTTCTAGCGGTTAGAAAAATCATAAGAACAAAACGAACCAAATTGCCATTGTAAGATATCTATATAGAGCATATGTAAAAAAAATCAGAACTATATGTCGTCCCCCACATAACTTTTTTTTGCTTTGAAAACACCTGATTTTGGTATTTTCGTGTTTTTTTGTGATATCTAACTTAATTTTTTTAATAGAAAATGTGCATCAATCAAGCTGATTTTTTGTAGGTACTGAGTACTATATGTGAACATAACACACACATAATTATAGCTTTCTCAATTAAACCAGTGAACCACAGAACATTTTTAAAAATAGATGATATGATAATTTCATTAAAAAATTGAAAAGCCTATATCTACAACAAAAATAATTTAAACTCAAAAATGAGCTAGACCGTATAAAACTAGACCTTTTAGGCTTTCAAATGACACCAAGCCCATAATAATAGCTTATTTTGAACGCGTGCTATAGCGAGTTTAAAAAAAATGAAAATCGACGAAATCTCCATATCTTACGAGAGTAAAACGGTCACCACCTTCAACCTATGATCTTTAAAAAATTTCTAATTACAGTTTCTACTAACTAATACGTATAGTAACAACTGACTAAAATTTCATCAAAATTAAAAATGGTGCAACATCTAATTTTTAATAAATTTCATTATAAATGGAAGGACTCTTATAATGCACGTAACAAAAAAAGTTTTTTTTCCGGCAACCTTCGGAATTTCATTCTTTACATCTTTCTGAATGTAAATCACCAACTCTTATGAATCCTAACGGTTTTTTCAACGGAATGTAGCCTGGCTCCCGGTCTATACCGACAAAATCCAAATTAATATATGAAAATGTATGTGTTACTGTTACTAAAAAAACACTTTTACGCTCGCCGTGCGTAAAAGTAACTTTGTCGCACGGCGGGCGCAAAAGTACTACTTTACACACTGAAATGACAATGAAAAAGCCTACTTTTTAACACGGTTGTAGAAAAAGATATGATTTGAGCTCAAATTTGTTTTGTCAAATATTAATTGTAGTTAACTCACAATCAGATATGGATGATATTATTCGAAATAGATGTCTGATTATTCGTTCTAAAAATTGTATGAATATTTTTCATTGAAAAAAATGTCCATAATACTTTAATATCGAAAATGTAAATACTAATTATAAATGTTATTCTGGGCATTGGTTTTACATGAATTATTAATTTCACTAGAAAAAATAAACACAACTGCTGTTTCTCTTATACAGAAATTAAGGAATTTGAAAACGAGATCCATAACTTTTAAATACTAACGAGACGAAACTAACCTAAACATAGTTTCGTCTCAACTACAAACAAACAAACGAATATGCTTTCAGTTCAAATATATAACCAGTATTTCGATTACACGCAATTTGTACACCCCTTACAAAAAAAAGTTTCACAGATTTTCTTAAAAATGAAGTTTGTGTTTATTTTTAAAGTGAAACTTTTATTACATCGTCTAAAAAAATTTTTCGTCTGTGTGTTGCATGTCGCTCAGCCGCGGAGTAGGGATAAATACGTCAGAGCCATAGACATAAAGAAATGGACAGTGCATCTGACTCGAAAAAAGTGCCGTGTCAAATGAAAGAGACAGAAATTGTTTGGTTGTTATATAGAATTTATTAGAATTATTAGAACTTTTTGCTGGTGCATGTTGTTGTTTATGGATTTATTTCAATTTTGAGTGCTTGAATTTATTATTCCGAAAATTTTTAGTTAAATGTCTATAATGTGAAAAAAAGTTTCACTTTTACCGTGGTTTCATAAAACCACACAATCCTTTTTTTTTAAATTAAAATACCTATCACGTATGTGAATTTGTTATAGATAGTTATGATAAAAAAATTAAATAACTTACATTTAATTGTTTCGGTGCAATAATTGTTTCGAAGAAAGAAAATACCAATTAAAAATAAAAATACAAAACTTTTATTTACCTCTTTAATTTCTTATCTATTACTGCATTGACTTCTAGTTTAAATCTAAGCACTTGTACATTTTGTATTAACAATAAGTGAAATGACTTGTAGAGTAAACTATAAATATGATGGTTGGTTATTACCTTATCCAGGATCGAACTCGGTGAGATACCCATGATTTCTCTCAATAATTCTTATTGCTGTTTGTTTTTCAATCTAAAACATATTTTTATAATATAATATTATACAATTTGTAATTGTAGCTTAATTAACTACCAAAACAATACAGGCTGTCCCATTTTAATTTATCACCCCCCCTAATTTTTTTATCTATCAATTATATCAAAAAATGTTTCAAATAAAAATTGTTTGGTTTTGAGGGGGACCCAAAATGGCGCTATTAATTTTTTATTTTTTGGACGTATTCATGGTCAAATAGGACCAACATTTTTTTTTCAAATGGAAACCTATATTTTTTATTATGGTATCTTATTGTTTGGGAAAAAACAAGCAGCTTCTGTTTTAAATAATTTTTTGTATGACTTCAATTTTTTTAATATTTAACAAAATAATTTTAGATTTTAGAGTTTTCACTAATTTTTTACTCGAAACCCATTAACGTTAGAGGAAATGTGTAAAAAACACAAAATGTTTATTTTATTTTGATATAACTAAGAAAATTATATCAGATTTTTTTTAACTTTTGTTTTTCAAAATATTAAAGCAAAAAAAAATTTATTTAAAAAAATCTGAAATCATTTTTCTAATAATATCACATTAAAATAAACATTTTTTGTTTTTTACACTTTTCCTCTAAAGTTGATGGGTTTCGAGTAAAAAATTAGTGAAAATCTAAAATCAAAAATTATTTTGTTAAATATTAAAAAAAAATTAAGTCATACAAAAAATTATTTAAAACAAAAGCTACTTGTTTTTTCTCAAACAATAAGATACCATAATAAAAAAATATAGGTTTCCATTTGAATAAAAAATGTTGGTCCTATTTGACCATGAAGACGTCAAAAAAATAAAAAAATAATAATGCCATTTTGGGTCTCCCTCTAAACCAAACAACTTTTATTTGAAACATTTTTTGATTTGATAGATAAAAAAAATTAGGGGGGTGATAGATTAAAATGACTAAATGACTAAAAATTGTATAATTTTGACCGGGAGCCAGGCTACATTCCGTTTAAAAAACCGTTAGGATTCATAAGAGTTGGTGATTTACATTCAGAAAGATGTAAAGAATGAAATTCTGAAGGTTGCCGGAAAATAAAATCGGAACTTTTTTTGATACGAGCATTATAACGAAGTCCTTCCATTTATAAAAAAATGTAGATGTTGCATCATTTTTAATTTTGATGAAAGTTTAGTCAGTTGTTATTATACGTATTAGTTAGCAAAAACTGTAATTAGAAAATTTTAAATGTTCACAGGTTGGAGGTGGTGACCGTTTTACCCTCGTAAGATATGAAGATTTCGTCGATTTTTAACGTTTTTTCGACTCGCTATAGCATGCGTGCTAATAAAACAATTATAATGAACTTGGGGTCATTTGAAAACTTAAAGAGTCTAGCTTCAAAATGATATAACTCAATTTTGAGTTTAGGTTATTTTCGTTGTAGATATTCGTAATAAAGGCTTTTCAATTTCATTAATGTCATTTCATAATAATTGTCATTTTATATTTTTTTCAAAATTTTCAGTGTCTTTCTGGTTTGACTGAGAAAGCTGTAATTATGCGTAAGTTATGTTCACATATAGTACTCAGTACCCACAAAAAATCAGCTTGATTGATGCACATTTTCTATTAAAAAAATTAAGTTAAATATCACAAATATCACGGAAACACCAAAAACAGCTGTTTTCGAAGCAAATAAAAGTTATGTGGGGGGCAAGATAAATTGCTGAATATTTTTTTACAAATACTCTTAATAATTATCTAAAAAGGGCAATTTGATTCGTTTTGGTATTTTAATTTTTTTAGCTGCCAGAAATTTTAAAATAATCAAAAAAATGCAAAAACTCCAAAATTAGCTATTTTCAAAGTTAAAAAAATCTATGAAGGGGATGAGATTAAAACGTAATTTTTTTCTACAGATGCTACTGCCCGTTGTGAGTGACGTAAGTTGCCGCGCGACGCCTATATGACTTCTTTAAGTCCACGATACAGCTACATTGGAGTTAGTAATATTGTTAATTTTTATTTTATTTTTCATTTTTAAAGCGTGATTTTGATGTTTTTCAGTTTAATTGCAGGACACTAAGCAAATCAGAAAAACACCACTTGGCCTTTGAAACTTACTACTGTAAGCATATTTAGGAAAAAAATCATATTTTAATCTCACCCCCTTCATAGATTTTTTTAACTTTGAAAATAGCTAATTTTGGAGTTTTTGCATTTTTTTGATTATTTTAAAATTTCTGGCAGCTAAAAAAATTAAAATACCAAAACGAATCAAATTGCCCTTTTTAGATAATTATTAAGAGTATTTGTAAAAAAATATTCAGCAATTTATCTTGCCCCCCACATAACTTTTATTTGCTTCGAAAACAGCTGTTTTTGGTGTTTCCGTGATATTTGTGATATTTAACTTAATTTTTTTAATAGAAAATGTGCATCAATCAAGCTGATTTTTTGTGGGTACTGAGTACTATATGTGAACATAACTTACGCATAATTACAGCTTTCTCAGTCAAATCAGAAAGACACTGAAAATTTTGAAAAAAATATAAAATGACAATTATTATGAAATGATATTAATGAAATTGAAAAGCCTTTATTACGAATATCTACAACGAAAATAACCTAAACTCAAAATTGAGTTATATCATTTTGAAGCTAGACTCTTTAAGCTTTCAAATGACCCCAAGTTCATTATAATTGTTTTATTAGCACGCATGCTATAGCGAGTCGAAAAAACGTTAAAAATCGACGAAATCTTCATATCTTACGAGGGTAAAACGGTCACCACCTCCAACCTGTGAACATTTAAAATTTTCTAATTACAGTTTTTGCTAACTAATACGTATAATAACAACTGACTAAACTTTCATCAAAATTAAAAATGATGCAACATCTACATTTTTTATAAATGGAAGGACTTCGTTATAATGCTCGTATCAAAAAAAGTTCCGATTTTATTTTCCGGCAACCTTCAGAATTTCATTCTTTACATCTTTCTGAATGTAAATCACCAACTCTTATGAATCCTAACGGTTTTTTAAACGGAATGTAGCCTGGCTCCCGGTCTAAATATCATTTACTTTTTTATGGAAATAGTTTTGAATAATTAATGTATGTATAGTTTGTATAATTTATTTCAATAGAAAGGACCCCGCATATTTTATGGGAACTGGCATTCCGTGAAAATCTCTTAATTTTTGATATGTTGCAGTTTATGTGATATTAATAAAAAGCTCTCACAGGTATAACTTGGAAAAATGAGCTGTTTCGTTGATAAAAAAATTTTATAGATGAAAAATTGGAACTCAAGTTTTTATTTATTTATTCTATTTTTTTTGGTTATTCTAGTTTTTAACTAATGAGGTTTCGGAAATCATATGTTGAAATTAATGGTATTACAATAATGGAAAATGTAGTTATTAATTTTTATAACAACAATAAAAGTAAACAACTTTTATTCACATTAGGATTAGTTAACTGTAATACAATTTTTTAAATATATTATTTATTTTATTTCAATTTATTTAAATTTTTAAACAATGGAAATGAATAATACTTATCGCTAAAACTGAGTTATTTACGTAAACTGGTAATTATGAGGTATACGTAACTTTTAAATAATAAAAACATAATAAAGCTTTAATTTCAAATTTTCATCTTTAAAAATTTTTATAAATTTTTATATAAGTTGTGCCTGTGATCTTCACATAAAGTACAACATATCAAAAATTTTGCGATTTCACTAAAGCCAGTTCCCATAAAAAATGTGCAGGGTCCTTTTTGCATTTTTCGTTGTTACTAAATTAAATATTGAAAAGTAGTTGGAAAGTAGAAATTTCAAATTATACAAAGGGTTACAATAGGGAAGAGGGTAGCTCGCGAAAAAAAAGAGTAAAATTATTTTTTTTAATACAGCCCCTAACTTTCATAGCACACAATTGTAAAAATGCATATGTATGAGTATATGATTTATTTTAATATTTTGATGAGTGTATTTTATCTACGATGTTTACAAAGCCAATGACTCAACTACATTAAAACAAATAATAACATGTCAATAGTTCAAACTACATTCGTAATTATTACATCGGTTGATGCGAAAGTTTTTGCCGTTTTTTTTCATAAATAAGATATATCGTCGCTTATCTAACAACACCGCTCAAGTCATTTTGACCAACTTTACAGGAGAGCGAAAATATGTTTTGTATAGGCTCTCGGCTTGCTGTCACTATTTTTTGAATTCTGGTTTCTTATTGCCCGAAACATCTAGAATGTGATTGGTAGATCGACGCGTAATGATAGTAGCTCTATCAAATAACATTAAAATGTAAAAACTGCTAGATATTCGACTAGAGCGGTGTTGTTAGATAAGCGACAATATATTTAAAATAAAACGGGAAAGTGCATTTTGGACATGCACATGATAGGGTTCCGTAGTCATTCTCACTATGATTTATAAAAAAAGAGTTATTTCAAAATTTTCGTGACTGAAGGGTTAAAATTATAAAGTCATTTGACTTTTATTATTGCATTTTAGGAGACCTATCAAATGACACCTCACTCAATGGGCAAATAAAAAAAATGTGAGTTCACTTTTCAGTCTATGAAAGGGGGTCAAAAATATTTTTGACAACGTCCGTTATAATTTTCAGTGAAAGTACTAATTAAAACCTACATTCTCAATTTTTTCAGATTTTTTGAAGTGATAGTTTAGAAAATAGAAGGGGGGGGGGACGCTCTGATAACGACATAAAAAAGGAAATATATCGTGACAGAAGGGATAAATAAAAAAGTTATCAGATATTTTTTATTGCATTTTAGGAGACCTATTAAATGACACCTCACTCAATAGGGTAAGTGGGAAAAAATGTAAGTTCACTTTTCAGTCTATGAAAGGGGGGTCCAAAATATTTTTGACAATGTTCGTTATAATTTTCAGTGAAAGTACTAATTAAAAATGTTCTGGAATTTTTTCAGATTTTTTTAATAAATAGTTCAGAAAATAGAGGGGGACGCTTTTGACGTGTTCAAAGGGTTAAAATCAAAAGATTCTGTTACATTTTTTGTTGCATTTTAAGAGACCTTTCTAACGACACCCCACTCAATGGTGTAGGTGAATTTTTTTTTATACACTTTTCATTTTATGAAAGGGGGGTCTAAAAAAATCTTAATTTCAAAAATCTTCTGTTTTTGGGTCATCAATCTACGACCGTATACCAAATTTCATCTTATTATGACAAAATTTTTCAAGACGGACGGACGGACGGACATGGAGAAACTATAAGGAAAGATCTACGGAACTCTAAAAAACATGTTTATTTAGTTAATTACGTAAGTTTACCGTCGCCCATTTATTGACTAATTTATTTATTCCAATTCTAAAGAAATCTTCAGGATTTAGAGCGTTGAACTTTTAAAGAGACAATTTCACGTCCTCATATTTTTTTTTTCAAAAATTGTTAAACTTATGTTGGGTATTATAAATAATTTACTCTAGAATAAAATTATTTTGGCATTTAAAACCAGAAGTAATAAATACATGATGATGTACAATAAATGTTATGTGTTTTATGAGGTACAATTATCGCCACTTCTTTGAGATCGCTGATTTTTTATTTAACGCGCATGTATCAAGGGCATTAATATAAATTACAGTGATGCCTTGCATAACGAACATAATTCGTTCCAGGAGCAAGTTCGTTAAGTAAAATGCGTTTTCCCATATAATACATGTTAAATTTTTTAATTCGTTCTGTAGCATAAAATATGGTACTGTAACATAAAAAAGATTGTGCACACGTTTTTTATTTTTTTAGTCAAACTCAGATATATAGGAGAGTCTACCTAGGTTTGCACACACAAAATTACATTTATTAAAACAAAAACGTGTCTGATTTAAGCGCAGAAAATAACGACTGACGCGCGTTGATGTATGTTCGTGCAAGTTTTGAGCATCGATTGCGTATGCGACCTTGGAAGATATCACTTCGTGATACGTATAGGAGCATTCGGGCAGCAAAATGAAATATGATACAGTTCGTTGTGTAAAGCGAAGTTCATTGTCTGAGTCGCGTAATTAACGAACAGAACGTTCGTTGTGCGCAGCGTTCATTATGCGAGGCGTTCATTGTGCGCGGCATCACTGTATATTATTGATAAGAATATTCAGTGAGGTGTCATATTTTCATTTTCATAATTTTAATTCTTTTTATAAATTTTTAATCCTCCTTTTGATGACCGATAAGAATAATTTTGGTGATGTTAATACAGTCGACAGCTAGATTAAAACTGTAATTGTTCTAATTTCACCATATACATTTTTTACCCGTTACTGAAATGTTGATTTTTTTTTCTTAATACAACTATTCTAATGATTTATTTTATATCAAATTCTTGAGATAACATTTATTTTTGTCAAATCGTAGTAGATACCTTATCTGACACTTAATGTTCAATTGCTAAGGCGGCTATTACACTATCAAATAAAAATTTCAAATATATTTCACAAAGATTTAGTCAAATATAAGAGACTGTCATTATCTATGATCAGAGAAATATTATGAATATTATACCTATATAAGATGACTTATTATACTGTCATATTTCTTTGATCAAAGAATTTTTTCGTATGTATAATTATATGAAAAATATCAAATGCTTCCTTTAGAAAGACTTAAAAATGTTTCAAATATTTCTACTTCTATTATTATTTTTTGTATTAGTATACAGGATTTCTCGTAAACATACTGTTAAACTTTCCGTTTGTAAGCGAGCTGTTTTAGCAGTAGAGTAAATTAAAGAAATGGCCCAAAACAAAAATAATGAATTTTTCATTTTTTTTGTAACTTGTGGAACTGATAGTTCAAAGTGTGCTGATGAAAAATTGTAAAGGGTGCACCTACGAAAATCGATAATTCCTGTGCCAGGGTGCACGCAAACATCAAAATTTGATAGTACTTATGTTTATCTCATACCTATAGGATCAGCTTTTGCAAAGAATGAAATGTTTTTATAATTTGCCAGACAATATAAATAACATTAATAAACATGTATTAGTTTTGAAAACATGTACCCAACTAAAAAATGTAAAAATGTCACCAAATATATCAGAAAAAAATTCTGTGTATATTCATTGACCAATTCGAAACAAATTTTTATAACAAAATTTAAAATATTAAAATTAAAAAAATAAGACTATAACTGTTATTGCATATATACATATTTGATGTCAAAAATAATATAACGAAATAATGAAAACAGTAAATATTTTCATCATTTACCCCCGCCACCCACTTTTCCCATCTCACCTCTTAAACAGATTATTAAAAAAATTGTTCGAAGATCTAGTTCGGAGGACTTTGGACCGGTGATCAAAATAAAAAATAAATTTAAGCAACCGGAAGAAAACCAGAACTATGTTTTCATTGTCAACTGGAAACAACCCGAGTTGTAAAAATTATTTACGCTTCATTCTACATTAAAATATAATTTTATTTTCAATACCGCACTGAGATTAATGGAGACGATTTTTTAAATAAAAATTACATTTGCTGATTAAAAATTTTAGTTTTGTAGCAAAGAATACTATCAGTTTTAAAATGTATGTATACTAGGGTGTGCCAAAAAAAGGCGATATTTTTTTTCGCTCTCAGCCCAAAATATCTCAGGAAATGGCCAAACAAAGCTCCTGTTAAAAGCGGAGCTAAAAATTCCAATTTTAAGAGGTCCTCCACGGAAGTTGAAGTTTTCCCATCTAAATAACATGGGAAACGGGGTTTTTTAACAGTTTTTTGTCCTGCAAACTGTGAAAAAATTATTTTTGAAAAAAATGAATGAATGGATCTTTTTGAGTATTAAATTTAGTACAAAAAGTCCCGTTGAGTCAAATTTCTATATTCAATTTTTGTATTATGAATAACAACAAAGTTATATAAATTATTGGAACCAGCCTAAAAGGGATAAAGGCTACGACATTGTGCTTTTTATATTTTAATAATATGTCATGTTTATTGTTAATATATTTCATAATTTTGTGGAAAAATCATAAAAATATGATTAAATAAGTCTGTAACTTTTAACTACTGATAATACAAAAAATCTTATCCAATTTTGTTCCAAATTTGATGTACTAACAAATTTGCATAAAATTCTTTGTTCAATTATCGATATTTTAGTTCATAAAAGCGAAAATTTAAAAAAATAAATGTTTATGGGTCTATAACTTTGTTGTTATTCATAATACAAAAAAGTCGATGGAAACTTTTTTATAGAATGTCAACCGTACTACAATTTTGCTAGTTAACATTTTGCCCTAACTCGGATAGTTTAGCTGAAAAATGCAAAAAAACGCGAAAAAATGCGAAAATTTGAACTTCAAAGCTCTGTCAAAAATCAAATATTGAATATAGAAATTTGACTCAACGGGACTTTTTGTACTAAATTTAATACTCAAAAAGATCCATCCATTCATTTTTTTCAAAAATAATTTTTTCTCAGTTTGCAGGACAAAAAACTGTTAAAAAACCCCGTTTCCCATGTTATTTAGATGGGAAAACATCAACTTCCGTGGAGGACCTCTTAAAATTGGAATTTTTAGCTCCGCTTTTAACAGGAGCTTTGTTTGGGCATTTCCTGAGATATTTTGGGCTGAGAGCTAAAAAAAAATATCGCCTTTTTTTGGCACACCCTAAATACTGTCAATTGAATAACTTCTACAATCTCAATTTTTATAATCTGAAATTTCGGGAAATTAAACCGGAATTTAATTTTTGGTTCAGGTTCATGTTAAGGTTCAGCATGGTGCAAAGTTTTTGGGTACAAAAACCGTTATTTAGTTTCAGGTTCAGGTTTGGGTTCAAATTAAAAAATAAAAATTAATTACTATTTGAAAACAAAAAAGCTACGTATCATGCTATGGACTATCAATGTCTACCAAAACAATAAAAGGCCTATCTTCAGTAATAAAATAAAAATTCTTTAAAAACGGTATATTATTAGTTATCTACTAAAAAGTTATCGCATATATTTTATTTCAAATTCTTAATATAAATCTATTTTAGTTAACCATAAAATATTATAAATATAATAATGTACATCTGTTAAAACAATTAAGAGACTAAGATACTGCTAGATAAAATTAGCAAAAAAATACATTTTAAAGATTGAAATCTCTACTTTTCATATTTTTTACAAATTGAAATGTAATTCATTTTTACAAAGTTAATGAATTATAAAGCAAGCAAAAAAATGTAAATTTTTGTAGTGGACTTGAGAAGTCACATCATACAGTGAAATTCAAACATATTTCCAGTTTGTACATTTTACAATCTCTTTTTAAAATCAACGGAAGAAAATTGATAAAATATTATAAACAATGTCTTGAACCTTTTGAAAATATATGGTCCGGGTTCAGGTTCATGAAAAATACGAGTTTTTAACATTTAGGGTTTGGGTTCAAGTTCTGGTCCCTGATTTATACTATATTCATAAACAACATTTTCATTATTTATTCAACTAATTACTCTTATGTTGAATTATTTGTTAAGTGCTATAAGTAAAAATTATTTCATTTCAATAGTCAGTATATTTTTTCTATTCGATACTTAAAAATTTTTATTAACCCATTTACGCCCATTTACGAAACATTATGAAAATAATTTTTTTAATGTTATAAAACTTCTATTTTAATTTTGATCATATAAGGTTGGTAAAAGAAGAGACTTTCTTTTATTCTGCCTAAATAGAATAATTATATTATTTTTGTTAGAATTTTTACATATATTTTAAAACAGGTAAAAATGAAAAATTTCGCATATGTTTACAATTTCAGTAAATATAAGAAACTTGGGAAATTTATTAATATTTGTTTACTCTTATTTTATTGTTTATGAGTCTATCTAACGAATAGACATATTAAAAAAATTAATTGATTATGTTTAGTTAAAAATAAACAAACGAAATATCTAGTTGTGCGTTGACGCACTCTTGGGCGTTAACATGAAATAGTTGTGTTCAAGTGGCGATACATATATTATTGTAAAAACCTCAACAGTTCAGTGCATTTTCTTAGTTTTTATGGATCATGGTTTCTGGGTGTAAGCCGCGTCAATATAATCGTATGTATGATAAGATTTTAAATCGCATTAAATGCGAACAAAAAATTTTTTTTATATAATCTTTGACACTCCGTTTTAACCCCGTAGGGGTTGAATTTCGAAAAGTCCTTTCTTAGTGGGTGCTTACATCATAAAAGGAAGACACCTACTAAATTTCACATGAGTGGTTAAGGTTATATAATTATGTATGTAATATAGATAGATTTCCATTATATACTTCTGCCCAAGAGTGCGTCAACGCAACATAAAAACTTGGGCCCCCCAAATTTTTTTTTGTCAAATAAGCTTATTTTTTAAATAAATAAACATATGAACAAAACATTTGTTACATTTTTAAAAAATTTATCCCCTTGGGCGATAATGGGTTAACAGACATTACAATAAATACTACTTACATTTTGTGTAAAATAAATTATATTAATAGTATATTTTTTATTGGTATAACAAATGGCGAATGTATATACAGTAGAAACATCGGTTAATACGACGTATCGGTTTTAACGACTCAAAATAAAAATCCAACTGAATGCCATATAATTGCATTTTTACCGGTTATTACGACTATCCGCTTTTTACGACCAATATGACCGGCTCCTTCGATGTCGTTATAACCGGTTTCAACTGTGTTTTTTTAATATTATAAAATGAAAAAAACATACCTGATTGTTTATAATTAGAGTCCTGTACAAATTACTGGCACCTTATTTTACAAATTATCAAATCAAATAAATCATAATAATTTTTTTTACATACAGTTAAATATTAATTACAAGGCGATAAGACAAAATTATACACCTACATGTTACGAAGATAAGATATTATGCTGCATTACCAAATTATCAATATTCAATATTATTCAATGACATAAGATAAAATTAATATTGATATCTTATTATAGAACTTTGTATATCTACATACATTGTATATCTACATAAATGTTTAAATTACTAACAATTTTGTAAGTCGTAAAATTACATATTAAGGGCAGACTAACGTTAATTCGTACAAAAAAGGCACATTTTTATGAATTTTTTCCGACAACACAGTTAATATTTATTTATTTAAACTAATGGTACATCAAAGTATAACATTCGAAGAATATTTTGTAAAATTTTCATAAATTTTTTTTTTAAAATACAGCAATGGCGACAATTATTTGGAGGCGTCTCGAAAAAAAGTTGAATTGCGGTGCCCCTCATAACTCGGTCCTGGATCATCTGAAATAAAAAAATAAAAAATTGTTCGTTAGCTAATCGTTTTCCCCAGGTAACGCTGGGGGGGTTTTTCGAAATTTCAATTTTTCAATTTTTGGGAACACTTTGAAGTGAAAATCGCGATTTTTGCCCAAAAAAATCGGGTAATTTTTTATTATAAAATAAAAAATATAGACTTTGAAAAAAACTCTCCAGCGTTACCTCGTAAATTATGTACAGAAATAGTCTTCAAAATTTCAAAAGAATCGGTGCAGTAGTTTTGAAATTATGACGGGCACCGACTTTGAAAACGTGAGTTGTGGGAAAAACGCTTTAAAGTTTTAAACACTAAAAAAATTAGAATAAAACGTTCATAAGTTTTTTCGGCTTACCTCACACTGAATCATCGATGCCAGGTCCATAAAGGATGTTGCTACTGTCCATAATGTCTAATGCATCTTTTTGCTCCTGTCTCCGACGAATTCTGCCTTCTTTAGTTTTTTTTCCGCTTTATTTATACGCATGGAGTCAGTTGATCGCGCCCATTCATGAGCGCTCGGTTCACTTTAAACTGCTGTAACTTCGTTAGTTTTGCTCCGATCCGTGTAAAATTTTCACACAATATTCTTGAAAAGTTTTTCATTCAAAAAATCGAATAAAAAAAATTGGAAATTTTTTTTTAAATACGTTAGTCTGCCCTTAAACTCATATACACTAACAATATTTTATGCCCCCCTTTCCCTTAAGGATTTTTTTAAAGCAGAATTTAAAATTAATACTTATAAACGGTTGAAGAAAATTTAATTATCTGTCTAAACGGTAAAACGGTTGATCGAGTATTCCGTTCAGGCGTATCTATTAGGACTAGTAGGGCTGTAGCCCCAGGGCGCAGAGCGTCTAGGGACGCAAATACGGTGATGAAATTTCAAAGGCGATAGAATTTTTATTTTCAATAAAGAAAAAAATTGGGAAAAATAGTTATAAAATAAATTAAAAACAAGTGTGTGTTGGGCACGCACATGATAGGGTTCCGTAGTCATTCTCACTACGATTTATAAAAACAGAGTTTTTTCAACATTTTCGTGACCGAAGGATTAAAATCAAAAAGTCATTTGACTTTTATTATTGCATTTTAGAAGACCTATCAAATGACACCCCACTCAATAGGGTAAATGAAAAAAATGTTACTTCACTATTCAATCTATGATAGGGGGGTCGAAAATATTTTTGACAGTGTTCGTTATAATTTTCAGTGAAAGTATTAATTAAAAGCTACACTCTGAATTTTTTTCAGATTTTTTGAATCGATAGTTTAGAAAATAGAGGGGGGGACGCTCTGACAGCGACATTAAAAAACAAATATTTCGTGACTGAAGGGTTGAAATCAAAAAGTTATCCGACATTTTTTATTGCATTTTAGGACACCTATTAAATGACACCCCACTCAATGGGGTAAGTGGGGAAAAAATGAGAGTTCACTTTTTAGTCTTTAGAAGGGGGGCCCAAAATATTTTTGACAATGTTCGTTATAATTTTCAGTGAAAGTACAAATTAAAAGCTACATTCTGGAATTTTTTCAGATGTTTTAAATTGATAGTTTAGAAAATAGAGGGGGGGACGCTTTTTTAACGACTTTGAAGAGCAAATACATCGTGATTAAAGGGTTAAAATCAAAAAGTTCTGATACATTTTTTATTGCATTTTAGGAGACCTTTCTAACGACACCCCATTCAATGGGGTAGGTGAAATTTTTTTTTTATAACCCCTCCTTTATGCCAAATTTCATCTTATTATCTCAAAATTTTTGAAGACGGACGGACATGGAGAAACTATAAGGGTTCCTAGTTTTCTACGGAACCCTAAAAACGAGACAAGACTTATCTAACTCTCGTATTGTCTCATTTGCTGCCCTACGTATGTTATACACGAATTATACAGGCTGACCCATTTTAAGTGCACACCTCATAACTTTTTTGGTGAAATGTTATCAAAAAAACTTTTCAGATAGATGAAACAGTGTATTAAAAAATAAAAATATAACACTTTTTGCTGATTTTTTCAGATAATTTGAAAAGTAAGTAGGGGAACCCGGGGCGGAACGGGAAATGGGTGGTGCTCTCCCTATGGACGACGGAGGTACGTGTCTTTTGCACACAATGTTTAGTTCGCTGTGCTACACAGTACCAAGTTGCCGTTTTCAGTGTAAGAGTGCATTTAGTGTGAATTCTACCGAATGTCCAAGAAAAAGCTTACGAATTGTAATTTTTGCTTTACGACACCAAGGTAAGTACACTGTATACTATTTTTTATTCGGAAATTTATATTACATGTTTGTTTCATCATACTCTTGGCTAACTAAAAGTCTAGTGATAACTCAAGGTCAACACATATAACGGCCATAATACTCATGTTATAAAGAACGTTACGTCGGGGGCAGAATGGGGTACACCTAGGGTTTGGTGTAAATTTTTCGAAACACAATTTTTCGAATCACAATTTTTCGAAACACAATTGTTCGAAACACAATTTTTCGAACAACATTTTTCGAAACACAATTTTTCGAAACACAGTTTTTCGAAACACAATTCTTCGAAGGAACAATTTTTCGAATGAACAATTTTTCGAAAAATTTATAAAAGCGCGTGGTGCTATAAAGGCAAATGCATGGAAAAATATCTTGTGTATGAATTGATAAAATATATAAGAGTAGAATTTTTTTAAAATTCATTTAAAATTAAAACTATACATATGCCTTTATGAGCCCCGCTCTTTTAATGATCTTAGTCATAGAAACCTAAGAATTAAGTGATAACTGAATATTAATTTTTAACTTTTCAGTGCATTTTTAATAAAAACCAGTTTAAAAAACATTTTTTATTAATTTTTATTTAAAATAATATACCTGCCTAAGTTTTTTGAGATTATTGAAAATTATGCTGGATCCCTGTAAATGGAATAATACCTTTATGTAACCCAACCTAACCGGGCACTAACCTAATCTACTCTAAGCAAAACTAACTAAAACTAACCTACCCTAACCGGGACTCACGTAATCTATTCTGACCTAACCTAAACTCTTTATTCTCTTTCATTTCTACCTTTATCAAATTTTGTGTAAAACTTAATTTAAAAAACCCAAATCCAAAACTTATTTTTTTTCGAAAAATTGTTCATTCGAAAAATTGTTCATTCGAAGAATTGTATTTCGAAAAATTGTTTTTCGAAAAATTGTGTTTCGAAAAATTGTTTTCGAAAAATTGTGTTTCGAAAAATTGTGTTCGAAAAATTGTGATTCGAAAAATTGTGTTTCGAAAAACTCGCCGGATACCACACCTAGTGGTGTGCTGGAGCCGGCTCGCGCGAGCTGGTTGTTAAATTATTCCGCGAATAAAAGTTCGGACAATTTCTATATTTTCGGCGAACATATTCAAATGTTTAATTTCAAGCATACCTACTTCTTTATTAATTACAAAAGTACAAATTCAACATTGCAAAATTAAAAAAAGATTGTCACAGACAACATAAACTGAACAGTGTCGTGTTGACAGCTTTTTATGATTTTATAATGTCGAATTTGTACTGATAATATGAAGACAATAATAAATAAAGTAAATTAGAAAAATCTATTAAAATGACGGCAAATATGAAGGAAGCGAAAGAAAAAAAGTGAAAAAAAACTGACGTTTAAAGGTAAATTAAACAAATCTAAATAAATGAAATAAATCCGAAGAAAGCTCGGAAGATGAAGACACGGCCTGCTTGTTATCTCATCTTTGAACTGTGTCTATAATTAGTACCCAATTGTACCCAGCGTTCATTTCCCATTCCGCCCCAGAGGGTGGGGCGGAATGGGAAATTTCATCTTTTTTTTCAGACACCAATTTTTTATTGTTGTTATCAACTTAGATAAGTTTAGCTGTAGTTTTTTTGTAGAGAAATAAGTAAATAAAAGTACACATTGACAAATAATGGTGTTATTTATTTCAAACCCTCTCAACTTGTAATCAAAGCTTAGCTACCCCGTTCCGCCCCATGTTCCCCTACCTACATCAAGTTGCATATCACCGCATAGAAAAAAAATTATCTATTAAAAGTTTTAAAAATTTCATAGCATAAGTTTATCTCATATCTCAAAAATCATGTTTTTGAAAATTAAAAAAATATAAATAGACAATAGGCATGTTAACTAATTTTAAAAAACTATTCTATGATGATCTTACGTGTCTCCTATTTCCAAAAAATACTTATTTCTGCAGAAAATGAAGGTTTAATCGCAAAAATTGACTCTTTTAAAACTCATTTTGAATTTGACGCCAAAACGCTTGCAGGTGATATTTCAGAGTTGTGACGTCACACTTCTTGTCCACAATAATCAAACATTCAGAGTTTAGACAATAATTTAATTATTATGTGTGTTAACAATGAATTCCAAAGTATATAAGTTCTTAAATAAGATATGTACCTAATAAATTTGTAAGAGGAATTGACATTTGTCTAAAATAAAAGTCAATCACTTTTGACGTTTACTGGTCCGTGATGTCATTCTCTGTATTTGGTGTTTCACTTAACATGACAGATTGCTCCGTTTTGCATTTTTATTTTTACAAAAATTATATTAATCTCGCTTTTAATATAAAAATAAATACCTATTTCATTACCTATTTAAAATCATAATTTCAATGATAATTTGTTAATGGACACATGCCTATATACTGATGTAAATCCTGCAATATTTACTTTAGTCCAGTAATTTTAGATATAAATGCATCCAATCTGCGAAAAAAATACAAGTTAGCTGGACTTTTGTATACACCTTCGTTAGGGTGTTTTGAATAACGTGTCAAAAGTCCTAAACGATATCGCGCCGGCGTTGCAAGATATTGAAGGTCTAACGTTCCGAAGAACGGTTATTTGCGAATATCTCGCTTCCTATTGCTCAGGGGTCTATGAGGGTTATTATATAAATTGTATTTTATTAAATTCTCAATAAAAAAATTTCTATCAAATTTTTTTTAAGAACAACCGTTTTCGTGGTAGAGCGTGTAGAAACTATGGCTATGCATTCGCATATCTATACATACGGCATAACGCACTCTATAACATAGTCCAGACTATTTGCACGTGAAAAACTTATAGAAAAAAAATTTAAGAGTAGACAATTCTCTATAAGGTGTATCAATCGGATATATTAAAAAAATATTTTTAATCAATTTTAATCACATTTAGTAGAACTACACATATGGCGATTTATGAAAAATAACCATTTCTGTCAAATTCTGTGTTCATAATCTATAACTAAGCTCTTGCAAATTTATTTAATGGTTCGACTATAATAATCTTTAGGCATATTGAGTAGGAAAGTGAGAAAAATTGTGTTAAAATGACATACATTTAACAATAGGTACAACAAAAATAAAAAAAATTAAAAAAAAATTATTTAATTATAAAATACACTCTACATAGGGCATTATATGTACTTATGTCAAAAATATGATTAAACACTAAAATTATAAATATTTGTAGGCTACAAACATGTTTATTATTCTTTTTTTGCTGGAAAAACTTCTATTCATACTAGCGCAGAATCTCTTGATAGCTCCTATTTGATATGCAAACCTTCAAATTAAAAAAAATGGAAACAATAGATTCGTCATAACATTTCGAATAACGAGCAATAAATTATTCTTTACTAAATTACATATTTTTCGTGTAATTGGGGGTCAAACTCAACGAATATTAGACGTTAACAAGAAAACAATTTTCCGCGTAATGTTTATTTGTATTATAAAAGAGGGACTGCACAAGGATTGAGGATGCTGCCACATCTGATTTTGAAGAGGAGAGTTTAATGTACAATAATACCAAATTTCATGTTCCTATCTCTATACAGTCCCTCTTTTATTAATACAAATAAGATTCACGCGGACACAATTTTTCTTGTTAACGTCTAATATTCGTTGAGTTTGACCCCCAATTACACGAAAAATATGTAATTTAGTAAAGAATAATTTATTGCTCGTTATTTGAAATGTTATGACGAATCTATTGTTTCCATTTTTTTTAATTTGAAAGTTTGCATATCAAATAGGAGCTATCAAGAGATTCTGCGCTAGTATGAATAGAAGTTTTTCCAGCAAAAAAAGAATAATAAACATGTTTGTAGCCTACAAATATTTATAATTTTAGTGTTTAATCATATTTTTGACATAAGTACATATAATGCCCTATGTAGAGTGTATTTTATAATTAAATAATTTTTTTTTAATTTTTTTTATTTTTGTTGTACCTATTGTTAAATGTATGTCATTTTAACACAATTTTTCTCACTTTCCTACTCAATATGCCTAAAGATTATTATAGTCGAACCATTAAATAAATTTGCAAGAGCTTAGTTATAGATTATGAACACAGAATTTGACAGAAATGGTTATTTTTCATAAATCGCCATATGTGTAGTTCTACTAAATGTGATTAAAATTGATTAAAAATATTTTTTTAATATATCCGATTGATACACCTTATAGAGAATTGTCTACTCTTAAATTTTTTTTCTATAAGTTTTTCACGTGCAAATAGTCTGGACTATGTTATAGAGTGCGTTATGCCGTATGTATAGATATGCGAATGCATAGCCATAGTTTCTACACGCTCTACCACGAAAACGGTTGTTCTTAAAAAAAAATTGATAGAACCTTTTTTATTGAGAATTTAATAAAATACAATTTATATAATAACCCTCATAGACCCCTGAGCCATAGGAAGCGAGATATTCGCAAATAACCGTTTTTCGGAACGTTAGACCTTCAATATCTTGCAACGCCGGCACGATATCGTTTAGGACTTTTGACACGTTATTCAAAACACCCTAACGAAGGTGTATACAAAAGTCCAGCTAACTTGTATTTTTTTCGCAGTTGAAATCTAAAGTTACTGGACTATTGGAAAGTTTCTATAAACTTGCTTTTCACACAAAACGTTTTTTGGCTAATATCTAGTTAGTCCAATCAAATTATCAAAAAAATGTAGTTCGTAAGACATTGTTCTACAGAGTCATTTTTTTTAATTCAAATTGTTAAGGGGTGTATTCTGAGTACTACATTAAGTTGGCGCGGTCTATGACCTTGAGTGTTGTCCGCCATAAGCAAGAAAACTTTAAACGTTATTATCTCGTAAACCGCTTATTCTACGATAAAATTTGTCATAACCTTTCTTATTTACCAGGGTTGAATCTACAATTTTATTCCCAGGCTTAATTCTCTATTGTCAGTTGGTGACGAGATATACCGGGTGTCCCAGATAACTTTTCCAGCATGGGGATCTCAGTATCTATAAGAGATACAGGTTTGGTTAAATGAGATGAATTATTTGTATGAAAGGGGTGAGTATTATTACACCAAAAAATATTCATAATTCTATGTGGTTTAGGCGGTATACCCAAAAAACTGAAAATTCGGAATTTCTTTAAATGGCTATAACTTTTTTGTTAAAGTAGATAGGTACTTTTTGTTTGCGGTTTCTTAAAGCACTTTTTTGTGTAGAATTGATTGGTGTATTTAGATTTTTAATATCACTTTTAGTTTCCGAGATACAAGCCCTAACTTCAGTTTTTTTTATGGGCCGCTAAGTTGGCTATGGCGTATTTGAACGTGTTTTTTACTCTACTTTACAACGATATGTCACTTGCCATATTTATTATTGAAAAAAAGTCGAAATACTAAATATCAGTGATATTTATGAAGTATTTTATTACAAACTTTTAAGTGAGCCATGAAAAACAAAAATTGTAAACAAAAATCACAATAACAACAATCAAAATAACAAATGAATATTTGAAACAATGAACTATTTGAAAAAATATATTATAATTTTTTTTTAGATAATAAATATGGCAAGTGACATATCGTTGTAAAGTAGAGTAAAAAACACGTTCAAATATGCCATAGCCAACTTAGCGGCCCATAAGAAAAACTAAAGTTAGGGCTTGTAACTCGGAAACTAAAAGTGATATTAAAAATCTAAATACACCAATCAATTCTACACAAAAAAGTGCTTTAAGAAACTGCAAATAAAAAGTACCTATCTACTTTAACAAAAAAGTTATAGCCTTTTGAAGAAATTCCGAATTTTCAGTTTTTTGGGTATACCGCCTAAACCACATAGAATTATGAATATTTTTTGGTGTAATAATACTCACCCCTTTCATACAAATAATTCATCTCATTTAACCAAACCTGTATCTCTTATAGATACTGAAATCCCCATGCTGGAAAAGTTATCTGGGACACCCGGTATTGTAAAAAAGTTCACAAAAAATGATTTTTTGCATTTATTTCGTAAAGAAGCGATTGTATTGAAAAAAATTAAATCACAATCTTTTAGAACTCTCAATTTGCAATATTTTTGTTATTAGATGCCATTTTTCAAAATCGATAGTTTGCGTGTTATAGCCCGCAAAGCATTACAAAAACACATTTTTTCATTATATTTCAAAAACTATAATAAAACCTACAAAATGTGTAATGACAAAAGTGTAGATAATAAAATTTTACTAAAAATTGTAGATTCAACCCTGGTGAATAAGAAAGGTTATGACAAATTTTATCGTAGAATGAGCGGTTTACGAGATAATTACGTTTAAAGTTTTCGCGCTTATGGCGGACAACGCTCAAGGTCATAGACCACGCCAACTTAATGTAATACTCAGAATACACCCCTTAACATTTTAAAACAAAAAAAATGACTCTGTAGAACAATGCAGACCAAAAATACAAATTGATTGGACTAAGTAGGCTATGAAAATTATGTAGAATATATTATAAACTAGCTGCCCCGGCAAACGTTGTTTCGCCAAAAGATAATATGCATGCTCTTTCTTTCTCATTATTATGGTGTTTTTGTTAGGGTTATTTTGTGTATTTTGACTATTTTGAGTATTTCGACCGATGTTTATACGTCGTCGTTTATGCATTTTTGTATTATTTCACTATACCTATTTTAAGAATATAAATAAAATGTACCGTAGGTTATGTTAAAAACACGTGTCCCACGTACCGAATAGATAAAATAAAATAAAATAATAAAATTACGTAGTATACCTGTTTAAATTAAATACAATTGAATTTAAGAAATACAACAAAACATACCGATTTCAATTCGGTTATGACCAATAGATACATAATTTTACTTCCATGTTTGAAGAAATGGAAGTATTGTAATACCGTAAAAAAATCGTGTCCGAGATAAGAGCAGATTCTGATTGTACTAACTTCAAAACGTAAAGAAAAGTTAATATCCGCATGGCGGCTGTGCGTGTGTCTGTCTGTGTGTCTGGATATATAATTTTCTTCCGTTCACGATAACTACTGTAAATATGCACCGATTTGAATTTTTTTGCCTCAGTGAGTACTCCAGAGCTATTGATTTTGGTGCTAATCGGATTAAGGGTTTCGGAAATATTCAAAATTTTGTACCTATTATCGTTTAAAAAGTATTGTCTCACCTTTGATAAGATTTGGTACACTTCTAGTTCAGTCCAATTTAAGGGGCACTTATTTTGTTAACGTGCCGAAAAAGCTACTAAAGGGGTGAAAACCACCCTCAAAATTTTAATTTAATTCATGTTGCCATGGAAACAAACGCAGTTAAATTCAAATGTCACATAATTATTATTCTACAAAAATGTGTATTATACAACTGACATAAGAATATTAGAAAACTAATATTTTTATAATAAATTATATTAAATTATATTATATTTTATATTAAAAATTCAACCATTCATTCATAGACAAAATTACTTAGCTTTTTGAGATAGGCAATGGCTCTATTATTACATTATAATTGTTATTTATTTAATAGAAATAGTTTTAATATTGATTTATTATAAAAATCAAATTGTCATCCATACGTCCATTACATTTAAATACTATTAAATTCATGTTGCTATGGAAACATACGCAGTTAATTTTGTCCAAAAAAATAAAAAATAAATTTACGGGTGGACCACCCTTAACATTTAAGGGGATGAATAAATAGTATCCTATGTGTTTCTCCTGGCTCTAAGCTACCTCCTCACCAAGCCGTTCTTGAGTTATAAATAGTGTAACTAACACGACTTTCTTTTATATATATAGATACGTTTTCTCTCTTAAAGGTAACTTTTGTCACGTTAAACCGAATCTTTTATAGTTTCCGAAATTCCCATTGTGTATACTGGTTTAGACACTCTGTATTATTTATTATCTGGTGAAAAAAATATTAAATATTTCAAAAATTATCTATACTGATATTTCGCTTTAACCGATTAAAAATTACTTTGTAATATACATATATGTACAATACATAAAATATAAGAGAAGCATTTATTAATCATTTAAATTTGTTCAAATATAAAAAAAAACATTAATTCGTTCATACTCACCAATGAGCTGAATTATGTGTTTCCGCTATAATTTTATAATGTCATCATAAATATTTTATTAATACTTTATTTCAATACAAATATTTACTTATTTTAAATTATATTTGTTTGCAAAAAGATTTTATTTATATTTCTTTAAATAAAACTTCAGAGTAAATAATTGGGCTCTCGATACGACAGTTTCTCCGAATATTTGATTGATTTCGGCTCTACTCCAACTCCATTTTTTATTGCTCAGTAACGAAATCGAAAACAAATAATCTGCCGTGTGCCACAGGACTTTCTTATACGTAATAATGACAGTGAACAGTGTACGTGATTTTTATTTTAGTGAAGGATGTTTACTCATGTAATTTTACTGGTTGTCGGGTGATTTGACCGTACGGATCACGACTCATACCGTCATGTCACCCGGCGACCACTGCAAACTAAATAAAATAGAGTGTACAGTGTTTATTCTCAATATTATGTATAAGAAAGACCCATGGTACCTATAGCAAACACGTACAGTCTCTGTAATACGTATAAGAAAGTCCCATGACACTCATGGCAGATATTTCTTCTCTGTTATGAACCATTTGAAATGTACTTAAAATCGAATACTTACTAAGAAAAAAAAATTAAATTTGTTTTTTTCGAAAAAATGAATAGAACATAAAATATAGATAATAATATTACCTACAATTTTCAACTTCGTCATTTTTCTCTAATTCGCACTGTTTCAGTGTAATTCGAAAAATTCAAAAATCGATGTAGGTAAACATCCGTTTCCGGTTGAATGATCGTTTTCAAAAATAGGAGGTTTTCATCCCAGGCAAAAATCAATCTTAAGTATAAAATTCCACCTTTCTACGATTTGTCGTATTTGAGTTACAGCGCTTACAGACAGACAGACCGACAGACACACAGACATCATGGCGAAAATAGTCAGAATGGATTAGGGGAGGTCAAAATTGATAATTCCGTCAAAATCCGGATTTCGAAAAAAATCGCGATTACTATACTTACTTATACTACACTCGACAAATTAATTAAGGGGACACCTAAAAAATAGCAAGTTTTCAAATGCTTGTAACTTGGTCAAAAATTAACTTTTTTCTAAACTTTTTTATTATTAAATTGAGCAAATTTACTCTACTTTATGATGGTCTAATTCGTTCCTCAACATCTTTTAATTTTTTAACTTTTTTATGTAATTATATAAATTAAAAAAAAAAACTGCATATTTTGACACTTGATGTAGAGTGCATCTATGTAGAAAATGAAATTTTGAAATAACCTTTTTGTAGAGAATTTTAATACCTTCAAATTTATTATGGTGCGAAAAAAATGTGACAAAAATTCGCAAAAGTATTACAGTTTTAGTGAAAATCAGGAAAAAATAATTCAAATGAATATAGCCGGAGTAATTTTGGTGGTACAGAAAATAAATAAAAATAAAAATGAAGCTCAAAGTATCACCTTTCAGATTATGCAATGTAATGAAAAAATTTTTTATGAATTACAAAAAATATTCAAACTTTAAACATAATAGAAAATATGAGTAATTAGACAGTAAAATTAAAACAAAGAATACATACCCTAAACATTACATTTTAGGTGGCCCGAGCTAGAGGTCTCATTAACAATACATGTTCTTTATAATTCATTTTTATTTTTTTAAATAGGACCATATTACGCGAAGATATTCAACTTTGATGTCTCAACATCAGAAAACCCAAAAAAATTACAAATTGGAATTTATTGAAATTTTTCTCGAAATAAAGCAGCTTATGAAAAATTTTAAGAAGTCAAAAAATGCATTATTTTACTGAAATAATAACCCAAAATGATCCATATGGTTTTAAAATTGTACCTAAATATGTGTGCTTACTGTATACATTCATTTGTGCATGTAAAAATAAATATTTAGTAAAAATAAGTATTTTTTGACTTCGTAAACATTCCATGACCTGCTTTATTTTACAAAAAAAATTTAAAATTTTTGCAATTTGTAATTTTTTTGGGTTTTCTGATGTTGAGACATCAAAGTTGAATATCTTCGCGTAATATGGTCCTATTTAAAAAAATAAAAATGAATTATAAAGAACATGTATTGTTAATGAGACCTCTAGCTCGGGCCACCTAAAATGTAATGTTTAGGGTATGTATTCTTTGTTTTAATTTTACTGTCTAATTACTCATATTTTCTATTCTGTTTAAAGTTTGAATATTTTTTGTAATTCATAAAAAAATGTTTCATTACATTGCATTATCTTAAAGGTGATACTTTGAGCTTCATTTTTATTTTTATTTATTTTCTGTACCACCAAAATTACTCCGGCTATATTCATTTGAATTATTTTTTCCTGATTTTCACTAAAACTGTAATACTTTTGCGAATTTTTGTCACATTTTTTTCGCACCATAATAAATTTGAAGGTATTAAAATTCTCTACAAAAAGGTTATTTCAAAATTTCATTTTCTACATAAATGCACTCTACATCAAGTGTCAAAATATGCAGTTTTTTTTTTAATTTATATAATTACATAAAAAAGTTAAAAAATTAAAAGATGTTGAGGAACGAATTAGATCATCATAAAGTAGAGTAAATTTGCTCAATTTAATAATAAAAAAGTTTAGAAAAAAGTTAATTTTTGACCAAGTTACAAGCATTTGAAAACTTGCTATTTTTTAGGTGTCCCCTTAATTAATTTGTCGAGTGTATATGTATATTTCATATACATAGGTATAAGAAAGTAAAAAACAATATGAAATCAATAATTTTTCTATTAATAAAAAACCAGGTACTGGCACCAGTTTTGAACGCGTTAAGCGCAAAGCATACTTTTTTTTAGATTGGTGGGCTACTTTTTTGTAATTCTCATAAAGTTATATTACTAATAAAACAACTACATCTTTATTAACCTTCCTATACCCGAGTATTGGTCTGTCAGACCGACAGATTACATTTTTTTAATTTTTTCAATAACAGAGAAGCTAAAACTGAAACTTCAAGATTTGTCGCGATCTTCAATTTAGTGCAGTGCGAGTATTCGTGCGAAAAGGACATGTACCAGTACAAGACATCAATTGAATCGGTGAGTGAAAGAACAATACAAGTGCCAAAAATGGCAATTTTAACTGAGATAGGTAAAATGTTTAAAATTCATAGCTCTATCACATAGCAAAATAATAATACATCGACCAACATCGTACGTGCGACGGGAGGTAGTTCATTTTTTTTACAATTACTTTTACCTTACTTTTCTGACGAAATCCTCGAATTTTACTACCATATTATTTCTTGGAAAGTCAAAAATGAAGATTCTGAGTAAAAATTACAAATATTTTTTTTTGTAAAATAATAAAAAATAAAATAATAAAACCGAAAATAAAGCAATAAAAAAAAATTTGCAATTTTTTTTTAATTGAGTGAAAGAACAGTATAACTACTGCCGGTCATTTTTTTCAAATATCTTTTTTTGCAATTTTTTTTTAATTTATTTATGTACGTATTTTTATCGGTTAACATAAGTTCTATAATGTCACAATACATAATTAGACCAAATAACCCATAGTTCTCCTTTAAAACAGTTTTTTTCGTTTTTCTCAAAATGGTCATTTTGGAGATATATCGTTCTTTCACTCACCGATTCAATTGGTCTGAGGCACTGAAAGTGTTATATATATATATATACTTATACTCGCGTTTTCAGAGGCTGTAATAAAAGACTATTAGTCACTAATTAAATCAAAATATTGTCTATAACTTTGGTTTATTTATTATACTAGACTGCCATAACAAAAAAGATAAAAAACAGGCTCTAGAACTTTCGGTTCCAGTGACCATGCGCGGTTGTATGTGTTATTTTATTTGACGCGGGTATAGGAAGGTTAAATCAATTTAATAACCAAAATCCGCAAATATAGTTTGTTTTTAAATTATAGCTTTTTATTTTGTTTATGTTTTTTCTCTAGTAATGGACAAAGTAAAACCAGTAATGAACACTCAGTGATGAACACTTGTAATGATTATAAAATGGTTAGTACTACAACTGCATAAATATTATAAAATAAAGAGTCGTAAAATTTAAAACAATGTAAAGCATTTACATAAGAAATTACACTTTTCTTGATAGTGTGGCCGAACCGCGATAATTATTGATCCACTGCACTATGGGCCAGGATACCCTGTTCTGTGGCCAAAAGTCTACTTTCGAATTTGAGGAAACGAATGAGATCACTACATTAAGCATTAGTTGAAGTAGTTATTGTGAAAATTTCATGTTGATTAATCAATTCTTGTTCAAATGACAGTGGCTCAAAGTCGAAAAATGTATACAAAATTGTAATGTTACTATCGTTCGTAAAATGCAATATTTATTGTAAATTCATGAATTCCAAACCGTATGTTTGGATTTTTTCATTCGTTGAAGTTCAAAAATAATTTTAAATGTCACATGAATGCGTTATTTTCAGTTTTACTTTAGTAGAACCACATTGTTAGTGTATAAAAACAAGATTTTTCAACATAGTATCTGCTGCCGAATGCAAATACCACAAGATACCACCTTGTATTAAGTAATGAGAATCACAAATGTCTTCTCTAGGATGTGCACTTCAGCCCAGATTTGCCCGTTTTCATTTGCTTGGTTGTAAACATCTTCTAAACGTTATGCAAGATTGATACATATCAAATTTTACATAGATATACTAATGTATAAAATTATAGTTTATTCAGGTTTGGTGTCTCAAACTTTAATACTAGATTGAGGATGTTATTTTAAGAAAAAAATTTTATATGAACATGTATCCGAAAATTCTTCGTGGGGGAGTTAAGGCCCCTTTAAAATTTTACCCCCAACTAGTTTTCATTCATTATCTGGATATCCCATTGTGATAAAGAAATTTGGTAGAGTGCTTATTATTAATAAGTTTTATCGATTTTCAATATCAATCAATTCTTTTTTAGACCAGAGGTGTATTTGAATACATTTATTAAAATTTCAATAAAATTGACTTTTTGTAAAAATTATAATTTTATATTAAAAAATAGATATTGTCAGTTAGTATAAGAAAAATTATATAGTTATAGAAGAAATGAATCTACGAGAGTGATTTCAAATATAAAATTAATAAATTTTTTTTTATAAAATATCAATTAAATGTTACATATTATTTATTCAATCTGCCATTTCGTATTTTATGTTTTTGTAAAAAATTGAAATCAATCTCCCAAAAAACACTTATAAAATTAATTTTATTTAAATCGGATAAGTTTTGAAATATATTGGTCGCCATTTTGGATCTGCTATTTTGAATTTTAAAGTTTTTGTAAAAAAATTGAAATCAATGTCCCAAAGAACCCTTGTAAAATGAATTTAATTTAAATCGGATAATTTTTTAAATATATTAGTCGCCATATTGGATCCGCCATTTTGATTTTTTAAATATTTATAAAAGATTAAAAAATAGTGTCTCAAAGAACCATTCTAAAATAATTTTTATTTAAATTGGATAACTTTGAAAATATATAAATTATTGGTCGCCATATTGGATCCGCCATTTTGAATTTTTAAATTTTTATAACAGTGATCCAAAAGACCCTTATAAAATTAATTTCATTAAAATCGGATAACATTTGAAGTATATTGGTCGCCATATTGGATCCGCCATTTTGAATTTTTATAAGAAAATTGAAATCAGCGTCCCAAAAAACCCTTATAAAATGAATTTTAATCAAATCGGATAACTCCTCGACTTTTGGCCACAGAACAGAGTATCGTGGCCCATAGTGCACTGTTTTCAAACAAGATCAATTATCTTCAAATCACGCTGTAAGATAGTAAAATCTACCCAGGAAAAAATGACTAGTCTGGAATCGTTAGACTCCTGATGAGGAGTTCTTATGAAGTCGAAAGACGTATTGAGTGACATAGTATATTTGTGGTAAATGTGCAATTTTAGTTTAAGTCTGATATTGCTACTTTTCATATTCTTTTTTATAAAATTATTAGTAACAATGTGTTAATACAAGTATGGTATAATCATTTAAAAGTAAGAAAATTCTTAGTATCACTGGTTTGCATACGTTTTTCCGTATAATGTTACGTTGGGAACATAATTAGAAATAAGATCTTTGTGAGACGTTATAGTGTCATTTTGTATACCGTAAGATATATTAATGATGAAAATAAGATAATATAATATATATGAGATAAATGAGAACCAAAAACACTTCCATTTTCTATTTTTTATAAAAATTTTAATATGAAAAATCACAAAACAATATTTTTATTGGCTTATACGGAGAATCCAAGATCCATTTCAAGATTACCGCGAAATATTAACCTTGTAGCGCAAAAATATTACTTAAAAGTTATGAAATATATCATTTTAATATAAATTTAGATATCAGAAGACTTTACACTGAAAAAAGTATAATCCAGTATTTTTAGATATTAATTGTACTAATCTATTATACTTGTTGATTGGTCTACGACAAAAGGCAGACGTGGACAAAAGGCAGACAAAATAATTATAAAATTAATAATATCTTTCTTCTACCTTCTCAAAAAAATTTATCGTTAAAGTAAATTCATTAATACAATATTGTTTTTAGGGAGGGGGGCATATTGCATAAACACTCTCCCCTCAAATATTTTTACTAATTTATATAAAAATTTTGTCTGCCTTTTTTCCATGTCTGCCTTTTGTCCATGTCTGCCGTTTGTCCTTGTCAGCCTTTTGTCCATGTCTGCCTTTTGTCCGGGTACCCTTGTTGATGGTCTACATCACATATGAAGTATGAAATTTTAAACAAAATCTGAAAGGTATACCTCATTGGTGATTCTTTAAATTTTAAATGAATGACCCTAACAAATTATTTAGGGCCAAGAGTAAAGTTTAAACATATGAACTTTTTTGACCTATTCATCGAAACAATCCAAATGTAAAAGGTTACATTAAAATCGGTTCATACAGACCCACCCAATTTCATTATTTTACTGTTTTTCAGTCTAATTGCAATAGACTATTATAAAAAAAAATTTATATAATATTCCCATGCCCCCTACAAAAATTCGTCACAGAGCACAACATTTGTAAAATAGTTAATAAATTATAAGTTTATAATATACAGTGATGCTTTGCATAACGTACTTAATTCGTTCCAGGAGCAAGTTCGTTATGTGAAACGCGTCAAGTTCGGGCAACTTCGTGATACGCAGGAGCGTTCGGGCGGCAAGATGAAATACGATGCAGTCCGTTGTGTGAAGCGAGGTTCAATGTGTGAGTCGCGTAATGAACGAACAGAAAGTTCGTTGTGCGCAGCGTTCGTTATGTGAGGCGATCATTGTACGAGGAATCACTGTATATATTTTTTAACTATATTCTCTCGGACTCACGCCTGACCAAAATATAATCACACACAGTAACTCATAATCACGCATACTAACAATTCAAGATTACAAAATAATTCCGCCTGTGTCTAGTTCTACACAGGACTTAAGAGATAAATCAGATTTGATACAACATAGTTTTGCTATTAAGTTCTATGAGTGATATGTGAAGTGAATGAACACTTATTTGGGAATTGGCCATTGACCATACCTATATATGTAGAATAATACAATTACATACATCTTGTAACATCAGCAAGCTAGCAGAATGCAGAAGATATCCTTTATCCCATCACCGTCTTATTGAATCAGATCGTCTCGCTTTGAAGTTAATAATGTACGTGAATTTATTTGTAAGTAGGAATCATAAATTGTTTGAAATTTTGATTAGTCAATTACAGTCCACATAAAATATATATTCATTTTCATTCAAAGCCGTGGACTTAAGAAATGTTTATACAAAATTAGTTGGGTTTGTTTTTTCAAATCATGAATAATCATTTTTTCATTCAAACAATTTTTTAAACAATTGAAAGTATAAAAAATTTTGTTTTATAAAAGTTTCCTATTTTTTTATGATCTTTACAAATATGTACTTTTTGATATACCATTACATTTGATTTTGCTGAGAAACGGGCATATAACCCTCAAACTACCCCCAAGGAGCGGTTTTAGGGGGCTGAAAATATTTTCCTGAAATTATTTAAGGTCGATATATATAGTAAATTTTTTACTCTAAAACTCTATCTTCAATAGTTTGGGCGTAAAACAATGCCGGATGCACTATTGGAGGACCCTGTATGTGTATAGGATTAAAATTTATAGGGATACAATGAAATCACAAAACATTTTTGAAAATGAGTTTAACCTAATCTCAATTATTTGACGAAAAAAAATAATTAAAATTTTTATTTCAAGCGATTCATATGTATTCATAACAGAGAAGAATATCTGCCGTGAGTGTCATATGGGACTTTCTTATACGTATTACAGAGATTGAATAGTGTGCGTGTTTGCCATAGGGTCTTTCTTATAATAATACTGAGAGTGAATAATGTGGGTGATTCTAAATAATTATTTCTGGCTGAATCATGAATGTTGAAAAACGTACGAGGAATAAATTATGTATATAGATAAAATACTCGATATTTTTTATAAATTTTTTTTTCTTATTTCAAAAATTCAAAAATTGATTAAAGCGATTATCCATCTTCGGTTTAGTGATCGTTTTAATAATTATATCATTAATCATTTTGGAGTAATGCACTGATCACTCTCAGTTCTACATATAAGAAAGTCCTATGGCGTGGCAAATATTTTTTCATACATCATTACTGTCAAATTAAATAATTATAATAATATTCTTTATCTTTATTTTTTTACACACATTGTAAATTATTCTGTAGAATTAATTAAAAAAAAAAAAAAAAAACACTGCCGATTTTTTTCTGCGGTAGTTACTATGTATATAAAGTATTATCAACCATACAAATTAATTCTTAATAAAAATCAATAATTCACCTTCGCGATTTTGGTTGAGATTAAATTGTAAAAAAATATTTATGTTTTAAAATTAATCATATATAAAAGACAAACGAGAAAAATATAAAATCATAAAGTTTGTTTAAAAATATACTATACATATATCTTTTTTTAATGCGCGAGAAAGTAATTTCCTTGTTTTTTCATTAAATTAAAATTATTGTTACATTGTAATTTTCCATCATTTTCATTTCAATGTTTGTTTTTGTCTCCACTAAGACAACAGTTTTCAGTTTGTTGAACTTTTATTCCATTTATTTTTTTATACGTGCACTTACACACTTTAATCTTATAAGCGTTTTAAAAAGCTACAATTTTATTAGTAATTTTTGTCAAGAAAAATATTTTCATCATGGAATTATCATTTTTTATAGAAACGGTAGGTATTGTAATTGTTTTATTATTTATTTGTTTTTAAATAATGTCGATACAAATAATATATTTTTCATATCACATGCATTGAAACAACTAGTTTTGAACCCTGTTTTGCCAGTCGAAACAAGACAATTTCAGACCAATGCGACTGTGCCGGGCAAAAACAAAGAAACAACGTTGTTTCTGCCCTAGGGGAGAAACAACGTTGTTCCTGCCCGGCACATTCATTTATTTACTATTTATTTCAAGTCTGTCAGAAGCATTTGTAATAAACAAAAGCCAATATTATTTCTAAATTATTCTATTATTAAAATAGTATAAGACATTACTGCGCTATTTGTCTGAAATAGTCTTACTTCGACTGGCTACAGAAATCAAAACTCGTTGTTTCATTACATGTGATATGAAAAATAGCGTGTGTGGCACGGAATGAAACAAAGACGATTTCAGACCAGGGCGATGACAGCCCTCGCTTCGCTTGGGCAGTCAACTCTCGCCCTCGTCAGAAATCGTCTTGTTTCAACTGTGCAATAGTTTAAATTAAAGTTAACTTCAGTACCTTTAAAATGATATATAACAATCAAACATTTATTAAAGTAAATTGTTGTTAAAATGCTCTCAAAAAATTTATTTTTATAAAAAGAACTGAAAAAATTATTAACTATAAAAAAATTACAGTTACATATTATTTTAAAAACACTAGATTGCTCTTTAATGCGGTGATTATACCGAGAAAACAAAATAGAAACACGGTGTTTTTTTGACAAAAAAGCAATAAACCCTATTTATTTTTAAATACGAAATATTTAGAAGACACTATATTTCTGTTTTGTATTTTCGGTGTAAACACCGCATAATGTAAATTATTGCACACTCAAATATCTTTCGCCGTTACAGAGAAATACCTTAAATTCTGTTTATTTAATGAAATTAATGGAAAAAGTATTTTGACCATCTATAAGTTTATTTTTATTTTTTTATTTTGAAGTATGGAACCCTAATAAACTACATTATAATTAATTGTTATGAATAATTTGGAAATGTGTTTGTATACGCATAACAATATTATTAATTATTATTGGTATACATAATACGAGTCTATGGGACAACAGTTCAAAAGACTAAACACTAAACCGATAAATTTCAAAGCAGACCAAAGCTTGAATATTATTAAATTATATTCCGTCTTTGAGACGATGCCTTTACACGAGTATAGTTTACATACATATCTAATACATTATATCAGTGAATACGTTAGGTATCCCACTGATAATGTATGTATTATGTATTACACATAATTTCAAGTACAAGTTTCTTTTCTCTAAAGCTGACCATACAAAAATAGAAAATTCGACTAAGTTGATATTATTATGGCAAATTTTATAAAAATCTATCGGACGAAAAGAACCCCAGACTAAACTTATGGAAAATAGTTCTCGGTCAAATTGACTGAAACTGTAGTGTGTTATACTTATGTCATTCTGATCAAAAGTATCAATGGGCAGAAAGTCCAACAATCAATAGATTCGTAGTTACAGAGTCTGGAATCATTAAAAAATAAAAATAAAACGGGCAAGTGCGGGCACGCACATGATAGGGTTCCGTAGTCATTCTCACTACGATTTATAAAAAGTATTTTTCAAAATTTTCGTGACTGAAGGGTTAAAATCAAAAAATCATTTGACTTTTATTATTGCATTTTAGGAGACCTATCAAATGACACTCCACTCAATGGGGTAAATGAAAAAAATGTGAGTTAACTTTTTAATCTATGAAAAGGGGGTCCAAAATATTTTTGACAATGTTCGTTATAATTTTCAGTAAAAGTACTAATTAAAAGCTACATTCTGAATTTTTTTCAGATTTTTTGAATCGATAGTTTAGAAAATAGAGGGGGGGACGCTCTGGCAGCGACATTAAAAAGCAAATATATCGCGACTGAAGGGTTAAAATCGAAAAGTTATTTGACGTTTTTTATTGCATTTTACGAGATCTATTAAATGACATCCCACTCAATAGGGTAAGTGGGGAAAATATGTAAGTCCAATTTTTAGTCTATGAAAGGGGGGTCCAAAATATTTTTGACAATGTTCGTTATAATTTTCAGTGAAAGTACTAATTAAAATCTACGTTCTGGAATTTTTTTAATTGATAGTTTAGAAAATAGAGGGGAGGGGACGCTTTTTTAATGACTTTGGAGAGAAAATACATCGTGATCGAAGGGTTAAAATTAAAAATTTCTGTTACATTTTTTGTTACATTATATGAGACTTTTCTAACGACATCCAACTCAATGGTGTAGGTGAACTTTTTTTTAAACACTTTTCATTTTATGAAAGGGGGGTCTAAAAAATTTTTATTTTCAAAAATCTTATCATTTCTGTTTTTGGGTCATTAATCTACGACCGTATGCCAAATTTCATTTTATTATCTCAAAATTTTTGAAGACGGACGGACATGGAGAAACTATAAGGGTTCCTAGTTTTCTACGGAACCCTAAAAACGATAAAATAAATATGTATAAAAGCTTTTATTGCGTTCTTTATAGATTTATTCTGATTAGAAAAGGATTTTATAGTTTTTAAGCTGCTGATTACAAATATAATAATTAATTTGACCCCAATATTGAATATTGGCCGTTTTTGATCATATTTATGATTTTTTTATAATTACTTTGATAAGAATAAATAATACATTAAATAATTACACAATAAACATTTTTTATGTTTATAAAAAAATCATACGGTTTTTGATGTTTATTGTGTTATTGGCTATGAATGCGATAATTATCGCATTCATAGCCAATACCAAGCTGACCAAAATAATTATAATTATTTTGGTCAGCTTGGTACCTATTTTCAAATAACGGCTAATTTGGATATTTCTGGAGCCTTTTTAGGGTTCCGTAGATAACTAGGAACTCTTATAGTTTCTCCATGTCCGTCCGTCCGTCTTGAAAAATTTTGATATAATAAGATGAAATTTTATATACGGTCGTAGATTGATGACCCAAAAATAGAAATGATAAGATTTTAGTAAAAAAAAGTTTTTTTAGACCCCCCCCATAAAATGAAGTGTTTTAAAAGAAATTCACCTACGCCATTGAGTGGGGTGTCATTAAAAAGGTCTCCTAAAATGCAACAAAAATGTATCAGAACATATTTGATTTTAACCCTTTAATCAGGATGTATTTTCTCTTCAAAGTCATTATCAGAGCGTCCCCTCTTTATTTTCTACACAATCGATTCAAAAAATCTGTAAATAATCCAGATTATCATGTGCGTGCCAAACACGCACTTGCCCGTTTTATTTGAATTTAATTTGTATGTAACTTATTCTTACGATAAACTGCTACGAGATTTTGTGTTTTTTTTTTGAATTGCTGATTACGAACATGATAAACGTTTGAATAAATTATTTCCGGATATTGGCCATTTTTTCAGCATTTTTGGACATGATGTTTTGTAGCATTTCGAAATCGGGAATAAACTCTTAACTCTCACTAGACCACGCTCAGGTATATGATTAACTGCTTTTAGCATTTCAATCTGAAGATCTTCTTGCGAATCTTTTTTAACAAAAAGTCCAAAAATACTAAAAAAATTAAATATTTTTACACATTGAATTTTTTGAAGACATACATATAGACAGCGCGAAACTACAAGGGTTTCCAGTTTTCTAAGGAACTCTCAAAATGGAGTTGACTATCAAATAATCTTCAAACCACCCCAAAAAATTAGCACGTTATTTCGGTGTGACCCTTCCAACTATGCAATTTTCATTCTACATATATATATATATAATATATATATATATATATATATATATATATATATATATATATATATATATATATATATATATATATTTGGATAGCACCTTAGCATAAAAAGTTATCAGGGTTGGTCACTTAAAATAGGTCACCCTGTATAAGAAAGTGTTGTTGGGTTAACATATAGAAATGTACTACCATTCCGAATAACTTCTCCATTGAGTTACTAAACTGATTTAAATTAATGAATATTCATTTCGATTCCTATCTCTCAATATTATAACCGTAAATTAAATTATATCTTCCATTTTCAATACAGCACAGATGAGACGAACTTTCGCTTCTTGACCTTTACTAATTATCTATGTATTAATTACTATTAAGATGTAGGCCAATACAATCACAATTTAAATTAATTAATAACTAATAATATACATAAATTCGATTTATACAGGGTGGGGCATTTAAAGTGTTACAGATTTGTATCTCAGAACTTTCGCATATTTGAAAAAAAAATTTTAACCAAAAAATGTTTGGTTGTGAGGGGGTCATCGAATAGTAATGTTTATGCGTTGTTTTAGCGTGTCCTTCAAGGATATTTGAAGGTCAACATCATTTTTTTAAATCGGAACCTATAGTTTTTATTAAATAATTTTGCTCTTCGTAAAAACTCACGAATCTTTTATTGAAATTTTTTTTTGAACAACCTTAATTTTCCAAGATATCTAACAAAATATTTTCAGATTTTGAACTTTCAAGACTTTTTTTTACTCAGAAACCATTAATCTTAGAGAAAAAATACAAGGTACAAAAAATGTTTATTTTGATCTAGTAAAACTTATTTTCTAGATTTAAAAAAAAAATGAAAAAAAAATTATTTTTCAAATAATTCTTATTAAATCATATTAAATGAAAATATGCATTTTTCATTTTACTGTAATTATACTAACCTGAGCACGCATTGGATGACCTATGACATAAGGTTTGAATTGTCTACAAATACAAAAAATAAAAATAAAAAATAACTTTTACAATTTCTACTTTCGTTTGAATGTTTATTTTTTCTTAGGTCCTACAACTCATGCTCAAATTAGTATTATTATAGTAAAATGAAAAATGCATGTTTCCATTTGAAAATACAGAGGTATGTTAAACAAAATTTTTTTCATACTTATTATAACAGTGAAACTTGATTAAATGGGACATATATAAGTGGGAAACTTCTATAACTAGAGTTTATATTGAGGTCCCGTGACTTCGGCAACAAAATACCTCTATTAGTGAGACTTATAAAATTTATCTATCTAGAATTTAATTTTTTTATTTTTATTTATCACCAGATTTGACCCCACTGGATTTATACTTTTGCATCGTTTTAATTTTTTTTTTCATACCTTGAGTGACCTTGAATGCCCTTATGTCATAGGTCATCCAATGCGTGCTCAGATTAGTATTATTACAGTAAAATGAAAAAAGCATATTTTCATTTAATATGATTTAATAAGACGGAGAATTATTTGAAAAATTATTTTTTTTCAATTTTTTTTTTAAATCTAGAAAATAAGTTTTACTAGATCAAAATAAACATTTTTTGTACCTTATATTTTTTCTCTAGGATTAATGGTTTCTGAGTAAAAAAAAATCTTGAAAGTTCAAAATCTGAAAATATTTTGTTAGATATCTTGGAAAATTAAGGTTGTTCAAAAAAAAGTTATTTAATAAAAAAAAATTATTTAATAAAAACTATCGGTTCCCATTTAAAAAAATGATGTTGACCTTCAAATATCCTTGAAGGACACGCTAAAACAACACATAAACATTACTATTCGATGACCCCCTCACAACCAAACATTTTTTGGTTAAAACATTTTTTTCAAATATGCGAAAGTTCTGAGATACAAATATGTAACACTTTAAATGCCCCACCCTGTATAATAATATAGTTGACTTGTGTTATGCACTAATATATCAACCCATACAAAGCTCTTCCCAAATAAAAAATTACGATGGAGCCAGGCTTGCGTTAATACTATCCAACGCTGGGCCAAGCCTGGTACCCAACACTGGGCCAACATACAAAAAATAACTCCGTTCAAGGCTCGGCCAAGGTTTGTCTACCAATATAGTATCAAGGCTGGCCCAGAGTTTAGCCATTATAAGATAACAAAGGGTCTACGATTGGCTCAGGCTTGGGGCAACTGTGGTCTAATTCGTGGCCAATGCTATTTCGACCAAAATAGTGCCGAGTCTTGGCACAAGCTTGGCACCCAGTGCCTTCGCCACTGCTTATCTATCTGTATTATATTCATAAATCATATACCTACATCAAATATCAAACTATTACTTACTGTACTAACGTTAACGTTACCTAAAATGTTGTATATAAACATAGATACTGATCAAAAGTGAAATCATGCCTTTAGCAAGAGTTTAGTTGTGTATAAACATTCGGCCAGCATTAGCATAAGAAGGTTAACTCAATCTTTGGTAAAGAATATGTAACCTAAGTTCAATATCTGAAGGTTGGCTCGATCTTGAGTAAAGAATGGGTGACCGAAGTCGGTATCTGAAGGTTGGTCCAATCTTGGATAGAGAATAGGTGACCGAAGCTCGATATCTGAAGGCTGACCTAGACTGAGACCAATCGAAAAAACAACACTTGACAATCCAGTATTGGGCTAAGCATGGGCCCTTCGTCAAGCTTGGCATATCCTACATAGGTTTTTGACGTATTAACAATGTGATTTTGTTACATTTTTTTATATTGGAAAAAATTGTGTTAGGTTGATTAATTAAATGTATCTTCCAATAAAATCTGAAATTTTTTTATCAGTGATGAACATAACGGGTGTCTGACTTGGCCCTAGTCACAGCCAGGGTATATTAAGAAAAAATCGAGCCCTAGGCAAGGTTTACATTGCGGGCTCCTTTGAAAACCCAGAATCAAAAATATATCAAGCAAATGATAAAAAAATGTCCGCATTAATGTCTGAAGACTTTTTTTTCGCTTCTACTTTTGCAAATCCGGGTCCCCTAAAATTACGTGCTCTAGGTACGCGCCTAGACCAAACACCGCTCTTGGTCAGGGCTCCCAGAGGTGGTAGAGATTAAGAACTTATATAGTATAAGAATATGGTATATGCAAATTTAAAAATCGAGTGAAGAGTAAAAAAGGTCACACAGTTCTACCGAATAATTTTTTTAGTGTGGTTTCATTTAAAAATGAAACAACATTAATAACTCATGATATTTTTGTGGATTGAAACATTAATGTAAGTGTATAACACAATCCAGTTATGTATTACAGTAAATTAGAGTTGAGTGGGTTGGTATTCCTCACTCTAAAATAACGACGAGACGAGACTGATTGTGAGTCTTTATCTACTTACTTTATTTATATTTCTCGTCGAGAGTCTCGGTAATAAAGGATTATTAATAATTTGTAAAAATTTACGATTTGATATTAATCTTTATATCAATAAATATTGTAAAATACATATTTTAGTTTAAATAGACGAAACCAGACGACTAATCGATACCAAATAGTTAAAAAAATATTTTACGAAAATGAATACTAAAATATAAAATTAACAGGCTATTTAACATCAATTTCCATAAACTAAAAGAAAATTAGAAAAATGTTAGTTAATTTTCAAAATATTTAAAAAAAATTCAAAAAAGACAACAATTAAGGTGAAATCACATAACTTACTTAAGAATAAGTGACGATCGTGGCAAACTATTAAAAGTCTTTGACAATTACATATCAAACGTGATGTTTGACCAAATTAAAAAAAATTACCCTCATCAACAATAATGACTAAGGGTGACCGCATTTATTATAAATTTAATGAATCTATTGATGTATTTGATAAATAATTGTTATAAGTATTAGTTCATAATATCAATAAGCAATTAAACACACAAATAGTACTCTTATTGTATCCTTTTATTCAACGTGTCATACCCGTCACAATTTTCTGTCACATCCGTCACAATGTTTGTTGAGTAATAACCAGTTAAATAGATTACGTATTTACCTGATGCTCTTGTGTTACTAAAAAACAATTTATTTGTAACATATTAAAGTATGATTATTATAAAAAAACTTCAATATTTTCGCAAAAACTTTTGAGATTTTGAATAAAGGTTGCAAGACTTGCAATAGTTGGCGTCACACCCGTCACAGGGCTTTGAACGCTGGCATGTTTTTTTTGTAAAATAACCGTAAACCTTTTATTCTTTCAATATACATGTATTACATCAAGATCTACAGAAAAATGGTAAAACCATGTTATTAACTAGTATTATTTAGAAATTATGAACTCCAATCCGAGTTGAAATGTCACACCCGTCACCGCGGACTGACCCTAAAGCATCATTTTTCATGAAAATATTTTATGAATACATACCTACATTGTATTGTAGATGTTTTTTAAAAATCAAGAAAAAATGTATAATTTTTATTTTTTTAATTAAAAGATAATTACCAACCTCAGGACATGGAAACATCAAAACAATATACTAGAGTTATTTTATAGTGTATGTAATTTATCAAAATAATAATAAAACACGTTTTTATACACCGCAGAAAGCAACATTTAATTATAATGGACTAAAACTAACTTCATAATTAATTCTGAGTTTAACCTTTCGATGACTCCAAAACGTATTTACTAGAGATGCCACGAAAAGTGATTTGGCCGAATACCGAATATTCGGCTAGGCTCTCGGCCGAAGCGCCGAATATTCGGCGGCCGAATATTCGTTGACACTTAGTGCATTTCGTGGGCGTATTTGTTTCATTTGCGAGTAGGTCGTGTCACATTAATAATCATTATTGACGAAAATTTTAAGTCAATAATGATTAATTTCAATAATAATTATTATTTTTGAGAAAAATAAAATATTTATTTTTTTGTAATTTTATGGATAACATTTATTTTACCAAATAACAAAAAAAGAGGACAAAAGTTTCGAAAACTTAAAAAAGAGGACAAAAAGAAGACACGTTTTCTAGAGAGGACAGTTGGCCAAAATAGAGGACTGTCCTCTTCAAAATAGGACAGATGGTCACCTTAATATAATACACTGTATTATATTACTGTTTGTTCGTGAAAAGCTTTACGAAATGGCACCATTTAATAAAAAATCACCTATTTCGGGAATATAATAAAATTTGTAGTGAAGACAATAAACTGGCAGTTTGTTTGTTGTGTAACAACAAATGCAAAAAAAAAATTTTTCATTCATCATAACTTACCACTGATAGATTTTAAGTATTAAATATGCTGATTTTTGTAAAAAAAAATTTGTGAGTGAAATTTATTATGTGCTTTTTTCACGATTTGGTATTCGGTATTCGGCCGAATATTGAAAACTATTCGGCCGAATAGTAAAAAAAGTAGCCGAATAGGCCGAATACCGAATAGTAGCCGAATATTCGTGGCATCTCTAGTATTTACCCCATCTAGTTTTAAAATGCTGTCGGCAGTTAAGACTATATAAGACTATACACGAAACAGGACGAGTCCGACAAAAGTATCGGTCTCGCGTGATTATTTATATAAAAAATAATTTTCTTATCATATTTATGTAATAAACAAAGGTACATACAGGGTGTCCCAGGACTGTGTCAAAGCTCAATATTTTCATTTATCATAAGAATTGGAAGAAAACTTTAAATGCAAAAGTTGTCAGGCTAGAGGAGCGGCATAGTTTGAAAATAGTTACTGCGTTACAAATCAAAGTTATGTTTTTTTAAATACAAACTATATAGTTTTATTTGATAATCTAAAAACATTCATTTTTCTGAATATTTTGATATATCATATATTGGATTATACAGAGGGGCTTAGAAATTATGACCAATTTTGTAAGAAAATAGGAATATTTTCAACATCTTGTAATTTCCTTATTACAACAAAAAAAATTGTTCTCTGCTGAAAGTACTTTTGGTATATTCTCTATTATTGCGATATTACGTTTATTATTTACAAAATTGTATTATTTGTACCAAAACTCTGCATCAAAACTCTGAACCTATTTTCTTCAATATTTTCAAATGGAACATTCTATATATATTTTTATATTTTCGAATTGTCTGTTCAATTATCAACACATTTTACAAACTATGTTCTATTTTGTTCTATACCTAAATCCAGCCGTTAAAGACTTATTTATTTTATTTTAAAATCGTAAGATGTTTTAAAAAACAATACAACTTTTTTAAAATCACACTATAATATAAACGTGTATGTTTATATGTATATACAGGGTCCTCCAATAGTGTGTCCGGCATTGTTTTACGCCCAAACTATTGAAGATAGAGTTTTAGGATAAAAAATTTATTATATATATTGACCCTAAAGAATTTCAGGAAAATATTTTCAACCCCCTAAAACCGCTCCGTGGGGGGTAGTTTGAGGGGTACATGCCCGTTTCTCAGTTAAATCAAATGGAATGGTATATCAAAAAGTACATATTTGTAAAGATCATAAAAATAAGAAACTTTCGTAAAACAAAAATTTTCATACTTTCAATTGTTTAAAAAATATGGCGACTTGTTCTCAAATTTTAGGGTTTCACTAAAAGTGCTATAATTTCGTTAAAAATCAATGGAATTTTATTATTTTTTCAAATTTAGAAAGTAGAAATAATGAACTTTGTAAAGATGTATGACTATTTGTGATTTTGATAGTTTAAAGTGTCATACGCGATATATCAAAAATTCAAAAGTTCAACTAGGGATAATTCGAAATTTTCAAATACAACGGTATATCAATTAGTCATTTTTCTTAAAAAGGATATGTAAATAAACAACTTTTGTTAAGAAAATTTAAAATTTAAAATTATAATTTTAAAATTGAAAACTGAAAATTAAAATTTTTAATTTAATTTTTTTTTATCAAAAACTGTTTATTTACATATCCTTTTGAAGAAAAAGTACTAATTGATATACCGTTGTATTTGAAAATTTCGAACTATCCCTAGTTGAACTTTTGATATATCGCGTATGACACTTTAAACTATCAAAATCTCAAATAATCATATATCTTTACAAAGTTCATTATTTCTACTTTCTAAATTTGAAAAAATAATAAAATTCCATTAATTTTTAACGAAATTAGACCACTTTTAGTGAAACCCTAAAATTTGAGAACAAGTCGCCATATTTTTTAAACAATTGTAAGTATGAAAATTTTTGTTTTACGAAAGTTTCTTATTTTTTTATGATCTTTACAAATATGTACTTTTTGATATACCATTCCATTTGATTTTACTGAGAAACGGGCATGTACCCCTCAAACTACCCCCCAAGGAGCGGTTTTAGGAGGTCGAAAATATTTTCCTGAAATTCTTTAGGGTCGATATATATAGTAAAATTTTTATCCTAACTCTTTATCTTCAATAGTTTGGGCGTAAAACAATGCCGGACGCACTATTGGAGGACCCTGTATATATATTATATCTATGTCCGCACGAAACTATAGCTTTATAGACTCTGGATTGGCCGTGCCGATTTTGATAATTTTTTTTTCGTCATGTAGCTTGACTCTTTTTCCAGTCAATAGGCTAGATTTCATTTCTTAGTTATGAAAGGTCTCTGAGTTGTGATTTTTTTCCGAAAAAGTACATCGAAATTTTACTGAAAAAATGATGAATTAGCTGGTTCGAGCATCGGCTTTTGTTTTTCAGACAGTGTGATTGTCGTTTGAAAAATACTATTTTTACGATAATTTGCTAAATTACAAGATATCACTGTTGTATTTTGTTTATATCTGTCAATATGACATTTATAAAGAAGAAAACACATGGATTTTTATTGATATTTGAATAAAAAACACACTGATAAATTACTTGATTAATTTTAAAATGTTAGATTTGTGATTCAATTATAATTTCTACGTAAAATAGATTTTGATTGAAATTGTTAAACGAAGAAATTATAAACAGCTGTTTTTTATCTTATATACGTCAGGAGCGTGGAAAGAAATGTTATTTTGTACATTTTGATTAAATTGCTTATAAATTAAATTTTAAACAAAATAGATTGGTAATTTGATGTAATTAGTATAATTATCTATAGATAATATTAAAAAGTATAATGTCAGGAGCGGCGAATTAAAAAATATTTAAAATCTTTTTTTCTAATTAGTTTAAATTTGACAGATGACAGATGACAGGGAATGTTCTAGAAGGTTTTCTATCCTTTTCTATTAGGAGTGAGAAAATTTTTGATGACGTTAAATTTGATAGTTCCAAAATTACGTGGTTTTTTACATGTGACATATTTTTTATGTTTGTAAAAAAATTATTTTGAGTGAAATTGTTGATTTTTTTTCAATTGTTGAAATTATTCATTTAAATCAGGGACGGTGTTTCAAATATTTTTAAATTTGTGTTTTTTTAATGAAATTGTATAAAAATATAATTTTTAATAGTTTTGTTGATGTAATTTATTCAAAATTTCACATTTAAAAATAATAATTAAGTCAGGGGCTGGTGTCGTTTTAAATATATGAAATTTTTGGGAACTGTCACATTTCGTAACGTTTGTAAAAACTTAAAAAAACATTTTTTATAGTTCAAAAATATAAATTTCATAAAAATATGAAAATTATAATATAGATCAGTAGCGCCTATAAAAAATTGTTTATGAATTATTATTTTTTTGAAAGTTTTGAGATTGATATATTAATTTTTTTTTTAATTATAATTTAGTCAGGGGCGTTGCATGAAAATAGTTCAATTTGTTATTTTTTAAAAGTGCAATGTTTTTAAAATTATTTAATAAATAACAGTACATTTTAGGTTGGGTAATTTATACATGTTTCATTTAAATCAGGGACGGCGTTTCAAATAATTTTAAATTTGTGTTTTTTTAATGAAATTGTATATAAATATAATTTTAAATAGTTTTGTTGTAGGTGATTGATGCAATTTATCCAAAAGTTCACATTTAAAAATAAATAAGTCAGTAGCGTCTCAAATTTTTTTTTAATTGTTCAAAAATTAGAAATTTCAAAAAAATATGAAAATTATAATATAGATCAGTAGCGCCCCAAAAAAATTATTTATGAATTATTATTTTTTTGAAAGTTGAGATTGATATATTAATCTTTTTTTTTTTAATTATAATTAAGTCAGGGGCGCGCATGATAAAAATTAAAATTGCTATTTTTTAAAAGTGACGTAGACAAATTAATTTTGATTAAAATTGAACAAAAATTAAAAACTTCAGGAATATATAAAAATAAAAAGTTAACTATTTAATAAATAACAGTACATTTTAGGATGGGTAATTTATACATGTAATATTATTGAAAATTGTAATATTGATATGTGATTATCACCGCCAATTTAAGAAATAAAATGAGTATCAGCAAAAAGATTGGAAAATTTTTACATTATACATATACGAGGGTCGCAGACCCGAGTAAATTTGTGATTAGGTAATTTGTACATGTAAAATTACTGAAAATTGTAATATTGATTATCTCCGCCAAATGAAAAAATGAACTATCAAAAAATAGTGGAACGAGTATGATATATACACATACGAGGGTCGCAGACCCGAGTAAATTTGTGTAAAAAATATGGCGTCAAAGGGGGTTGGGGCGCGAAGCGCCCAGGGGCACAGCCCCTAGTGTTTATATATATATTTGTATGTCGCCTCGAAACTATAGCTTTATAGACTCTGATCCCACCGAACCGATTTTGATAATTTTTTTTTTGTCATGTAGCTTGACTCTTTTTCCAGTCAATAGGCTATATTTCATTTCTTAGTTATGAAATGTCTCTGAGCTGTGATTTTTTTCCGAAAAAGTACGTGAAAAATTTTGTTAAAATTAAATTTTATGATAAAATACCGTCGGCATTTTTTTTAAATCTGTCTGATTTACGTGCATTTTGATAGATGACAGATGACAGAGAATGTTCTAGAAGGTTTTCTATCCATTTCTTTTAGGATTTTTTACGTTTGTAAAAAAAATTTTGAGGGAAATTGTTGATTTTTTTTTAATTGTTGAAATTATTCATTTAAATCAGGGACGGCGTTTCAAATATTTTTACATTTGTGTTTTTTTAATGAAATTGTATAAAAATATAATTTTTAAGAGTTTTGTTGATGCAATTTATTCAAAATTTCACATTTAAAAATAATAATTAAGTCAGGGGCTGGTGTCGTTTTAAATATATGAAATTTTTGAGAACTGTCACATTTCGTAACGTTTGTAAATAAGTCAGGGGCGTGACATAAAATTTTTTTTTTAAAAAACATTTTTTATTGTTCAAAAAAGTTTCAGAAAAATATGAAAATTATAATATAGATCAGTAGCGCCTCAAAAAAAATTGTTTATGAATTATTATTTTTTTGAAAGTTTTGAGATTGATAAATTAATAATTTTTTTTAAATTATAATTTAGTCAGAGGCGTCGCATGAAAATAGTTAAAATTGCTATTTTTTAAAAGTGCAATTTTTTTTAAGTTATTTAATAAATAACAGTACATTTAAGGTTGGGTAATTTATACATGTTTCATTTAAATCAGGGACAGCGTTTCAAATATTTTTAAATTTGTGTTTTTTTTAATGAAATTGTATAAAAATATAATTTTTAATAGTTTTGTTGTAGGTGATTGATGCAATTTATCCAAAAGTTCCCATTTAAAAATAAATAAGTCAGTAGCGTCTCAAAAATTTTTTTTAATTGTTCAAAAATTAGAAATTTCAAAAAAATATGAAAATTATAATATACATCAGTAGCGCCACAAAAAAAATTATTTTTGAATTATTATTTTTTTGAAAGTTGAGATTGATATATTAATCTTTTTTTTTAATTATAATTAAGTCAGGGGCGCGCATGAAAAAAATTAAAAAATTGCTATTTTTTAAAAGTGACGTAGACAAATTAACTTTGATTAAAATTGAACAAAAATTAAAAACTTCAGGAATATATATAAATAAAAAGTAAACCATTTAATAAATAACAGTACATTTTAGGTTGGGTAATTTATACATGTAATATTATTGAAAATTGTAATATTGATAAGTGATTATCACCGCCAATTTAAGAAATAAAATGAGTATCAGCAAAAAGAATGGAAAATTATTATAATATACACATACGAGGGTCGCAGCCGAAGGCTGAGACCCGAGTAAATTTGTGATTAGACAATTTGTACATGTAAAATTACAAAAAATTGTAATATTGATTATCTCCGCCAAATGAAAAAAATAACTATAAAAAAATAGTGGAACGAGTATGATATATACACATACGAGGGTCGCAGACCCGAGTAAATTTGTGTAAAAAATATGGCGTGAAAGGGGGTTGGGGCGCGAAGCGCCCAGGGGCACAGCCCCTAGTCAAAAAAACAGTTCGCTTAAAAACAACTTAACAAACTAATAGAACTTACAAAGTTTAACAACATAAAAATTTAATTATTTTGTGGAATATAATAAAGTTGTATTGTTTTTAAAAAAATCTTAAGATTTTAATATAAAATTAATAACTTATTAACGGCTGGACTTATGGAACATGGTTTGTAAAATGTGTTGAGAATTGAACAGGCAATTCAAAAATGTAAAAATATATAGGGTGTTCTATTTAAAAATTTTGAAAAAAACAAGGTTCAGTGTTTTGATACACCCTGTACAAATAATACAATTTTGTAAATGTTTGACATAATATCGCAATAATAGAGAATATACCAAAACTGCTTCAAACAGAAAACTATTTTTGATGAGATGTTGAAAATGTTCCTATCTTCTTGCAAAATTGGTCCTTATTTCTAAACCCCTCTGTATAATCCAATACATGATATATCAAAATACTAAAAAATAATAATGCTTTTAGATTATCAAATAAAAATATATAGTTTGTATTTAAAAAAAACATAACTTTGATTTGTAACACAGTTATGGGTCATCCTGTATAAATGTAACTACACTCATCGCTTGATAAACCGACCTTTGATTAACCGGCAGCTTGGATGACCGGCGGACCAAACGCGCGATATGCCGACTTTCTCCAATCCCCTCCATAATACTACCGTGATTGCTATCTCTGCGTGTAATTTAAATTCGCCAATCAACGTTGAGGTTGGCACGGTGGTGGGGGCCCCTCTCGACGTCGGTTTATCAAGCGGTTCAATTACCAACTTCGTCGGTTTATCAAGCGGTGAGTGTATTTTAAAACTATGCCGCTCCTCTAGCCTGACAACTTTTGCATTTAAAGTTTTCTTCCAATTCTTATAATAAATGAAATATTGAGCATTAACACAGTCCTGGGACATCCTGTACATACATACATATAACTAATCTTACATTGATTTAAAGATTAATATAAAATTGTATATTGATTGCTGGTTATTTCCGAAGAATAGGGGAAGCTATCTGATCATAAACATAAACATAAAGAATTTAAAAAACTAACAAATATAAAAAAACATCAAGATATGGCGCTCTCTGAACAGAGTAATTTTTGTCTGAAAGGTTTTTTCTTTCTTATACCAATGTATATGAAATATGAAATATACATATAGTATAAGTAAGTATTGTAAAGCCGATTTTTTTCGAAATCTGACTATTTTCGCTATGATGTCTGTGTGTCTGTCTGTCTGTGGGCGCTGTAACTCAAATACGACAAATCGTAGAAGGGTAAAATTTTATACTTAGGATTAATTTTTTCCTGGGATGAAAACTTCCTATTTTTGAAAACGATCTTTCAACCGGAAACGGATGTTTACCTACATCGATTTTTGAAACAGTGCGAATTAGAGAAAAATGGCCAAGTTGAAAATTGTAGGTTATATTATTATCTATAATTTATCTTCTATTCATTTTTTCGAAAAAACTTTTTTTTTTTTTTTACAATGTACCTATTCGTTTTTAAGTACATTTTAAATGGTTCATAACAGAGAAGAATATCTGCCATGAGTATCATGAGACTTTCTTATACGTATTACAGAGACTGAAAAGTGTACGTGTTTGTCATATGTACCATGGGTCTTTCTTATACGTAATACTGAGAATAAACACTGATTACTCTATTTCATTTAGTTTGCAGTGGTTGCCGGGTGACTTGACCGTATGAGTCGTAATCTGTACGGTCAAATCACCCGGCAACCAGTATAGATTATTCTAAATAATTATTTTAAAAAAATCTTTCTGGCTAAATCATAAGTGGAAAAAAATGTATGGGGAATAAATTATAGATAATAACATACTCGACATTTTTTATCTAAAACATTTTTGTCTTATTTCAAAAAATTAAAAAAATTACAAGAGTAAACATCCGTTTCGATCTTACTAATTATGTTAAACAAAATTCAAAATAATACGTACTTCAAAAATGAACCCAACAGATGGCCAGCTTTATATAGGTAGGTATACCATATTTTCCCTTTAATACTTATTATTAATAACGATGAGAAGTCTCCTATCTTTTAATTATATAACACAAAAAAATTAAACAAAAATATTTGCTTTTCGCCAACAGGATAATTAGAATTTCTTTTAAATTTTAATTAAGAAAATATTTTTACACTCAAATAATTATAACCGACATTCGTGTACTAAATCTTCATTAGGTATTTCAATTAATTAATATTTTTAGAAAATAAATGTAGTCAAGTATAATTAATACACACATTTGAAAATCAATACTTTCATTCAAGTGGTAGGTAGTAGGGTTCTATTTTTAGAATATTTAAGTCAAAACTCTATTAAACCTCCAAAGATAATTGGTAATTGTTGAACTCACGTCTTCTGTAAAAATAATTACTGCGGCGTGTAAGTTCAAAATATTATTTATAATATTAGTTATACCTTTAGAAAACTCTAGTTGCTTATATTACTTATTAAAGATTTGTTAGTAATTAATTATTAACCAAATAATAAGTATTGTTTTCTTGTTAAAATATTATTGAATATACTATAATTAAAATTAGGTATTTGATATTTAAATAATAACGCACATGATGGGTTTCGTAGTCATTCTCACTAACATTCTCTTTCGAATTAATTAGGTACTTTTTACAAGCAATTATTTAACTTCACTTGTTAGTATGTGAAAAACAAATTTTGCAATCCAAATTTCGACTATAGTCTGTTTCATTTAAGTTTTGGAGTGGTTTCCAGGGGATTTGACGGTACGAATCGTGTATCGTACGGTCAAATCCCCCGGCAACCAATGCAAACTTAAATGAAACAGACTATAGTTCTAATTAAGTTATAGCTTATAAATTGCTTATAAATAGCTTATAAATCCGATGACAATACAATATTAAATATACTATGGTGGACGCCCTTAAATAGCGAATTACCTTTTTCTTCACAACTACTTTGACATGGATATCAAATGAAAGGATTTGGTGAATTGAATACGATAAGCTTTGTGACGTTATTCTAACTAAATCCAATATGGCGGACGCCCTAAAATGGCGGATTACCTTTTTCTTCATAACTACCTTGACATGAGTATCAAATGAAAGTGTTCGGTGAGTAGAATACGATAAACTTTGTGACATCATTCTAAATCCAATATGGTAGACACCCAAATATGGCAGGTTACCTTTTTGTTCACAACCTCCTTGATATGGGTATCATGAAACGATTGACGAGCTTTACCTGTTAGTATGCTAGTTAATTAGAAAATAAAATTAATAAAAACTGTGTGTTTTTTTAACAAGCTTTTATTAAAAATGCAAAGAAGTAAAATACTCTGCCTTGTAAATGCACGGTGCTTCCTCGTGTTAATTCATCAAAGGTAGTTAATTATTGAACAATTTAAATAAAAACCGATAAAGTATTCAGATCAACTGCCTGTCATTGGTTAACCATTTAATTTTCATACAATTTTAATAAAAAATATTAATTTGACATTTTTTATACGATTCTCGTTATTATGTCGTATGTTTTTAATTTTTTGACAGTTTCAATCAAAATCATTATTTTTCTGCTATACAAATATCAAAATGACATTTAAAGCGTCGAAATGAAATTTAATATGTAAAAATAAATAGCAATTTTAAAAAACTAACGACGATTTTTTAAGTCAAATTGAGATAGATCTTTGTAAGAGAATATTTTACAACAAAAGTAGTTGATCTATATTATAGAGAATTGAATGCTCTACAAAAAATGTTCTATAAAATTTTCACGTAACATGTGTCTTTCTTGAGATATCTTCAAAAAATAAATCTTTTTGGATGTCACCCCTCCCCCTTACACACAATTTTAATTATTTTGAAATGGGACCGTCCTCAAGCCAGACCAAACCAACCAACCAAGTTTCATCAATATCGGTTCAGTGGTTCATGAGTAAAGCGTGTGACAAGGATTGGGGGACAGACACACACACAGACACACAGGCACGGAACAAAAAGTGTTTGTCTTGACCTGAAACGGATAAATAAAGTAAAATTTTTAAAATCGGAGAACAAATTTTTTTTCTCGTTTTAAAACGATAACAAAGCTTCTCGTATCTTCGATATTGCGAGGAAGCAAAAATAAATTTCCAGCTGTAACAAAATTTTCAAGTTTATATGACCAACCAATATAAGCGCGTGGCGCTATAAAGGCAATGTATGGAAAAAATATCTTGTGTAAAATAAGAAATGAAGTAGGTATTGACAAAAGATATAATAGTGGAAATAATTCAAAATTTTTAAACTAATTAAAATTGCTTTCATAAGCGCCTCGAGCTTTTAATTAGTTTTAGTCATACAAACCTGGAAATTTTTATAATAGCTCTAAATTTATTTTTTACTTTTCAGTGTATTTCTAATGAATGCCTTAAAAAACACACATTTTTTATTAATTTTTATTACAATATAAATTTTAAAATTCTAGTGTTCGTTTTAATTTTTCTTGGAAAGTACTAATTAAAAGCTACATTAAAAAAAAACAGACTTTTTGCATCTATAATTTAGAAATTAGAGAGAATGATACTCTGATAACGACTTAAAAAAGCAAATGTATCGTTACTGGCGAGATAAAATCAAAGGTCTTAAAACATTTTTTGTTGCATTTTTGGAGTCCTAAAACTCAGTAGGGTAGATAAAAAAAGACAATTTCAATACACTTAGCAGTCTATGGGGGAGGGAGAATCCAAAACAAGTTTTTTTTATCACTTCATTTATATTTTTGAGTCATTAATCTATGTTCAATGTTCATCCATATACCAAATATCATTTTAATACATGCTCATGTGTAACCAATTACCCAATGCATGCGCTCTTTCTCTTATGACTTTTAATCAGATACGCGGTCTATGCTCTATGTCTATGGCCCCACCGACCGGGCCTATTAAAAGAACGCTATTTTTCTACCACTCAAAAGTCAATTTAGGCCTTAATAGACTAATTTATTTTCCAATTTTTCGTCAGACTTTTCTTACGATTCAGATGGGCTTAGCACAAAATATTTCTATATTTTTGTATTTGTTAAACGAACATTTTAATATTAACGAAAATATGACATATCTAAATTCCTTAATTTGTCGGCCATCAATTGACACTCGTTGGGATGCACTATGGGCCAGGATACCCTGTTCTGTGGCCAAAAGTCGAGGAGTTATCCGATTTAATTAAAATTCATTTTATAAGGGTTTTTTGGGACGCTGATTTCAATTTTTTTATAAAAATTAAAAAATTCAAAATGGCGGATCCAATATGGCGACCAATATACTTCAAATGTTATCCGATTTTAATGGAATTAATTTTATAAGGGTTTTTTTGGATCACTGATTCCAAATTTTGTACAAAAATTTAAAAATTCAAAATGGCGGATCCAATATGGCGACTAATATATTTTAAAAATTATCCGATTTAAATAAAATTCATTTTATAAGGGTTCTTTGAGACATTGATTTAAAATTTTATACAAAAACTTCAAAATTCAAAATAGCAGATCCAAAATGGCGACCAATATATTTCAAAAGTTATCCGATTTAAATAAAATTAATTTTATAAGTGTTTTTTGGAAGATTGATTTCAATTTGTTACAAAAACATAAAATACGAAATGGCGGATCGAATAAATAATATGTAACATTTAATTGATATTTTATAAAAAAAAATATAAATTTTATATTTGAAATCACTCTCGTAGATTCATTCATTCTATAACTATATTATTTTTCTTATACTAGCTGACAATATCTATTTTTTAATATAAAATTATAATTTTTACAAAAAGTCAATTTTATAGAAATTTTAATAAATGTATTCAAATACACCTCTGTTCTAAATAATAATTGGTTGATATTGAAAATGGATAAAACTTATTAGTGATAAGCACTCTACCAATTTTCATATCTTTATCATAATGGGATATCCAGATAATGAATGAAAACTAGTTGGGGGTATAATTTTTAAGGGGCTTTAACTCCCCCGCGAAGAACTTTCGGATACATGTTCATATGAAATTTTTTGCTTGAAATAACATCCTCAATCTAGTATTAAAGTTTGAGACACCAATAATGAATCAACTATAATTTTATACATTTCTATATATCTATATAAAATTTGATATGTATCAATCTTGCATAACGTTTAGAAGATGTTCACAGCCAAGCAAATGAAAACGGGCAAAAAGGGGCAAATCTAGGCTGAAGTGCACATCCTAGAGAAGACATTTGTGAGTCTCATTACTTAACACAAGGTGGTATCTTGTGGTATTTGCATTCGGCAGCAGGTACTATGTTGAAAAATCTTGTTTTTATACACTAACAATGTGGTTCTACTTAAGTAAAACTGAAAATAACGCATTTATGTGCCATTTAAAATTATTTTTGAACTTCAACGAATGAAAAACTCCAAACATACGGTTTGGAATTTATGAATTTGCAATAAATATTGTATTTTACGAACGACAGTAAAATTACATTTTTTTATACATTTTTTGACTTTGAACCACTGTCATTTGAACAAGAATTGATTAATCAACATGAAATTTTCACAATAACTACTTCAACTAATGCTGAATGCAGTGATCTAATTCGTTTCCTCAGATTCTAAAGTAGACTTTTGGCCACAGAACAGGGTATCCTGGCCCATAGTGGGATGGAACAAAATTTTTTTTGGTAACCAATTTGTTCCCCTCAAAAAGAGCCAAAAACTTTAATTTTTAAAATCAGATTTATTACTAATTACTGACCTACTATTTACTACAATATATAATTTTGTTTATGGGTCGTTTCAAAATTTCATGCAGATAATTGCTTCATAAGATTTTAAAAATGAAAAAAAAAAACTCTTTATACACTAGTTTTTTCTATGTTGACGCTTGTAATAACTCCTTAATATTGACTTATAGTAGTTAGTAGCGAAGTTTTGCAGGTAAATTTGTTTTTTTTCTGGGTTTAATGGCTAAATGGTAAAATGTGTAAAAAAAAAATTACCAATTGACTTTTTTTGGTAAATTAATGTTTAATTTATTAAAAAAATATTTTTTCTGTCGTTAAAAATTCACAAGGGGTGACATCCACTTAATGTGCAAAAAAAAAATTATTTGGGGGGGGGGGATACTCTCGATTTCCGTCCCGGGTGTCACCCCCACTAGCGACGCCACTGAACAGAACTAATAAATGCTCTGTTACTTACTCTACAACTATATTAACATGAGCTAGTAACAGAGTTGTGTAGTAACAGAGTGGTAAATTTGTCGATTCGTAAGGTATTTATCTCTAAATTAAGTGTTTAGCAAAAACTTGGTTCCAAATATAAAATTTATCCCCTTTAAACTACTTATATTTAATAAAATCAAATTGAAAATAGCGATTATTTATTAAAATTTGTCGGTAACAGAGCGGACACACAATAAACACACGCGGTAAGTTTGACGTCTCGTGACCAACTGGCTGGCTCGTATCACCCCTCACCTCGCGGCGAATAACAATACTGGTAACAACACATTGTTGCAAAGTTATTTTGTGCTGATTATAACGCCATCTGTTTTTTAAATCCTAAAATGCTATAGTAACATAGTGGAGCTACGATTCCATACAGAGCGCGGGACAAAACTTAAAAAAATCATTAAAAAATATCTATTAATACTTGAAGATTCAAACATGCATTTAGCACATTGTTATAAAATTTGCAATAAGGTCACATTTTAAAGTAATAAATTAATTGAATGTAAAAAAAGTTTGCGGTCTATAAACATTCTACATAGTAGCGTGGGACACGAATTGACAGCATGTGTTTATATAGAAAACAACTCTGTTACCGTTTTTGTCCACTATGTTACTTAAAAAAAAGGAAAAATTGAAGTGGGATTTATTTGTCTTTATTAAAGGTGTTTTATAAAATAGGGTGCATTGTTTATTGATTCCATAATATTTTCTAAGTTTGAATGTATCTAACAATAATCAATGTTTTTTCTTCCGGGACACGTTTACCTGCAACAAATTTTGAAACAACCTTTATACAGTTGAACCAGTTATAATGACATCGAAGGGACCAGTCATATTGGTCGTAAAAATCGGATATAGTCGTAATAACCTGTAAAATTGCAATTATATGGGATTCAGTTGGACTTTTATTTTGAGTCGTTAAAACCGATACGTCGTATTAACCGATGTCGTTACAACCGGTTTATACTGTAGTATGTTTCAGTTTTCTATGTTAACCCATTAATTCCCAATGTTTCGTAAACGAAACATTAAAAAAAATGTTTTTTTTTAATATCTCATTGAATGAAATGACTTTTTTGCTGCATACATCGTTACACAAACTGTTTTAAACTATTCCACACTAAGTAATAACTTCTGTTTTCCCAACGTTTCGTAAACGCAACATATTGTTGAAAAAAAAACATGCATTTTTTTAATTTCATAAAAATTTTCTTAGGTTGTGTTTGCAAGGTGGTATGAAGGTCAACATAATTTTTTTTAAATAGGAACCTATAGTTTTTATCAAGTAATTTTATTTAACGTGAAAAGACACGAATCTTTCATTGAAAACTTTTTTTTAACCACTTAAGGGGTTAGGTGTAGTCAGAATTTTCAAGAAATCTATTTTCTTTTTTTGCATTTTTGGAAGCTGCTGCAACGGCTGAAGAACTATTATATGGCCCATTAATAGATGACTCTGTGTAAGTAATTAAATAATACGTATTACTTTACGTAAATTGAGTGTATAACTTTAAATGCGTTTTTCTCAAAACTATGTTTTTGAACTGGTGACCACTGTAGCTCGAAAACCGCTCGGTAGATTTTAATGAAATTTATACAGCTTTTTGAAAACATGAAAAACTAGTGCCTGATCGAAGAATTTTTTTTAAATTTCGATTTGTTATAAACAATTAACTGTTGTTTTTTTCCCGAAAATCTGGAAAAAATTTTCCTGAGGCTGCCATTTTGTTAATTTAAGAAAGAAAAAAAAAGCTTCGATCAGGCACTAGATTATCCTTAATATATATAAAGCTCAACGTCTCTCTGTCTGTCTGTCTGTCCGTTAGTGCGCTTATCACTCGAGAACCACTTATCCGATTTACGTGATTTTTTTTTTAATTCATAGGTACATTCTCTGGCCAGGTTATAGGCTATATTTTGTTACGTTAGGTAACATAACAACTAAGCAGTGACGATAATAGTAAATCAAGTCGGAAAAAAATTTGCTGACGGCGCGCTGTTTTGCAATACGCTGCCTAAACCGTTGAATATAGAACAAAATAATGTATTAAAGAATTGTGTAGAATCAAAAGTGCTACAATAAAGTCCGCGACACCATATGTCTAACTTTTATATTTAAGCCACAATGACTGCTTTTATGTTACAAAGAAAACATAAAATATTTGGGTTATGTTTACATGTACTTATGCCTGCAAAACTTTAATCCTTATTGAAATAAATGATTTCATCGTCATAAGTACTTAATGTAGATATAATTTGCCCTTTACAGCATCCAATTTGGTGGTATAGTTTACGAAATAACATTAAATAAGTTTTATACGGTAAAATATTATTAATAACGCGCGAACTAAATACGCCGGTATTCGATCTCCCTCGGCCCGTTGTCATTTGACCGTCAGTTTTGTTTCAATAATTAAATTTAAATTTAAGTGTTGTTTTTATTATTACAATAATAACTAATCGTGGTTGTACTTAATTTGTACTTAATGCGAGCGAAGCCGCGTGGGTACATCTAGTCTATTAATAAAACTCATTTTTTTTGTCCGATTGAATTTGGATGAATCTCCAAGGATAAGTGATGGTCACCGCAAGGAGCTTCGGTTGGAACTGGATCAACACAAACAGCCATTACTTTTAAAATTATTAATTTTTTTTTCTAAAATTTCTGTCAAGTCAAGTCGAAACCTTATTTAATGATGCCATGTTTTTACTTTTATAAAATAAAATAATTTACTGGCAAAAAAAATTATTTAAAATTGTCATTTTTTCGTGTCTCTGACTACACCTAACTCCTTAAGTGTATATTTAGTAATAAAATGCAGTTAAAACATCAAATTAATTTTATTTTCTACCCTTGAGAACTCATAGGTTAAACAGCCGAAGGCTGCGACAGATATAGTTGATTCTAGTGTTCCATTTTTCCAATTTCCGACCGGAACACTATAAATATGTACTATATTTACTTTTGTTTAATTGTACATAGTGAAGTTATAGTGGCATGAGAGGGAAGGGGAATTTAAATTTGTCTACAGACGGGACTACATAATGCTATATTGCCGTACCTTATGTAATTACAATAAATTATATCATTATTATGTATATTGACTTACGGAAGCAATATTGTGTCTATTTGTCACTGCCTTCTAGCTATTGAACCGTTTGACCTAGAAACCTGACATTTGGCATAATTGTAGTAAATATTGGATTAATAACAGACCAGAATTATACAATCAAAATTTTAAGTTCTTGATGTTCTGAAGGTGACAAATGTGTTATTTTTTATATTCAAACCCGGCGAAATTTTAAAGAAAAATTTGTTTAATGATTTATTTATTTTATTTCTTTTTCTTTATTCTGAAATTATTTCTAATAAACAATTCAATTTAGAGATGGGAAAGTTTTAAAATTTTAAGATTTTTTATGACAAAAAATATGTTAAAATTGAGGTTTTTAAAATAACTTTTAAAACAAAGGTGTCTCTTTTTTTATAAAATACGAATATTAAAAAAAAATTATACTTAAATAAAATAAAATAAAATACTTTTTAATAAAACGGGCAAGTGCGTGTTGGGCACGCACATGATAACATACTCATTCTCACAACGATTTATGAAAAAAGAGTTATTTCAAAAATTTTCTTAAACTATTTTTGCTATAGTACCTATTTCTTATAATTTTCAGTGAAAGTACTTATTGGTTTAGAAAATAGAGGGATGGGACGCAATGATAACGACATTGAAAGGCAAATATATCGAGACTGAAGGGTTGAAATCAAAAAAATCATTTGGCTTTTTTTATTGCATTTTAGGAGACCTATCAAATGATACTCCACTCAATGGGGTAAAGCCGCGGTCACATTAGGCTGGTTTACCAGTGCTGCTTTATCAGCGCTGGTAGGAGCACCAGCAACCAGCGGCTGGTAAGGGTTCACACTATACATATTTTTCATTCGGCTGGTTTACCAGCGCTACTATAGCTGTAGTAACCATAGTAACCAATGGTTTGTTGTCGATTCACATCATATTTTAAATTGTGACAGTTCTGAGAATATGTCTTCTTTACCTGTATCGCTTAACTAAATTAATATATATTAATAAATATCAACTAAATTAATGTAGGTATTATTTGTTATTTTTTGTTGTCAAATTTATTATACTGTTTTTTAAATAAATGATTTTTCTAGCTTACTATGTCGTTTATTAAATATATAAATATAGTATAATGATATTTTTCATATCACATGCATTGAAACAACTAGTTTTGAAGACCAATGCGACTGTGCCGGGCAAAAACAAAGAAACAACGTTGTTTCTGCCCTAGGGGAGAAACAACGTTGTTTCTGCCCGGCACATTCATTTATTTATTACTAGCGGGATCCCGCGGCTTCGCTCGCGTAAACTTCGAAACTAATTAGAACCCTCCATACGTGATAGGGGATGACATATTTTTTATATTGATTTTATACATTACCTATAAAAAACGTAAATATCTCGGATTTTAGTTAAAAATTGAAAAAACTAACCCCGTCTACCCTCGACATTAGGGGTCCAATATAAAATTTTTTTATTGCAGATTATTTTGCCCGACTCCACCATTATAACGTAAGCAGCTATACAGATAAACATATCAAAAACACAGACCCTGTCTACCCCCGCCATTAGGGGTTGAATGTCGAAATTTTTATTTTAATAGATGACTATTTTGCCCGAATTTACCTTTATAAGTAAAGCAGGTATGCAGATAAACATATCTATCCATCCTCATCCCCGTCCCATGCTATTAGAGCTTGAATATCGAACTTTATTTTTAATTGAATATTTATTTGTCCGAATTAACTTTAATAGCATCAACAATTATGAAGATAAATATATCAAAATTTTATCCCCCCCCCCCATTCCCATAGGGGTTGAATTTTCGTAACTGATATATGTCTTGTATAGTACCTACTTGTGCCATGTTTCATTCGGTGAATACAAAAAAATATATTTTACAAATTTTTCCTTCCCCCTAACACCTTAGGGGTTAAATTTTGGGAAATGCTGAAATTATTGTTTCATTATTTATATTGTAGAGTTTCAATTAAATGCACGCGAACAAAAAAAATATTTTTTTAATGTAAATTTTGGCACCCTATTTTAACCCCGTACAATATACTATTGTACAAAAATTTGTATAATAATAATTTGTCTATGAACAAATTAAAAGTAATTAATTAAAGTAGGTTAGTGCCGGCCAATAGAAGGTGAGAACGGAGTCACGTGATCGGCTGATAGCTGGTAAAGTTGGACATGCGCTACTTTACCAGCGGCTGGTACAGGGTTCACACTACGCTGCTACCAGCGCTGGTAAAGCAGCGCTGGTAAACCAGCCTAATGTGACCGCGGCTTAAGTGAAAAAAATGTGAGTTCACATTTCAGTCTATAGAAGGGGGTTCAAAATATTGTTGACATTGTTCGTTATAATTTTCAGTGAAAGTGCTAATTAAAAGCTACAATCTGGATTTTTTTCAGATTTTTTTTAATCGATTGTGTAGAAAATAGAGGAGGGCCCTCTGATAATGACTTTGAAGAGAAAATATATCGTGATTGAAAGGTTAAAATCAAAAGTAGGTGAAGGGGGGTTTAAAAAAAATTTTTTTTCAAAAATCTTATTTCTTTTTTTGCGTCATCAGTCTACGACCGTATACCAATTTTCATCTTATTGTGTCAACATTTTTCAATACTAGTTTTCTACGAAACCCTCAAAACCAACTTTTACTAAAAATGCAAAAAAATTTCAGGTTTTTATGACAAAACCCAATAAAAGCACGGGGCGCTCATGAAAGCAAATGTATAGCTTTTAATAAATTAATTATTTTATTATTGCACTAGTCGAAATTTTAATTGCAATATATGACATTAACATACTAACAAGTGTAGTTAAATAAAAGTTTGTAAAAATGAAGTAAACCTCAAAATGACCTTAAAATTTTACCTCCATTTATTTGCCCCCTCTTTACCCCGAAACTTTTGTACTAAATATTTCCCTGAAAACTTTATCGCTTACCTCAATTTAAATATACCAGCCAGTTCTATTTAAATTATACAGTGTTTATATACGGTGCCAAGACAATAAAAAAAGTATACAGACTTCAAAAAATGTTTTTAATAATTATATTCTTTTCAGTGTTTTCAATTTTTTTTTGTATTTGCCCTTTAAAATGGTTCTATTTTAATATTATTTAATTAACGAATTACGAAATATTTTGATATAAGGTCAAAGGCAAAATGGGTAGGGTAAAATAGAACCTTAACTTTCATACACCTATGTTAAATATAATTGTAATCAAGTAAGTGATGGATTAAAGTGATGCCGGGTTTTAGATGTGGTTATACTCTTTGTGTCCTTAGAAAATGATGTTGCTGTACTAAACGTTTTTGTATTAACTAATATACAGTGCCTTCTAAAAATTCGGGGCCACCTAAATAACTTTTGAATGGTTTGAAATATAGGATTGAAATTTATAAAGATACTAGCTGACCCGGCCACGCGTTGCTGTGGTTAACTTTAAATTGTAGGTTATATGAAACGTTTGGAAGTTTGACATAGCGCCATCTATTAAATACTTACTTAATCCAGTCAACAGATGTCACCATCTGTTAGAATCGTTTGGAGCTAACAAATAATTGAGACCGTCAAATAATAGACAAATAATTAAAATAATATTGCGATCATAAATTGAGATGTAAGCTATCCTATCTTTCAAGTTAGATCAAACTGCACACGGTGTACAAATTTGATTAAAATCGGTTAAGTAGTTTAGGAGTCCATCGCGGAGGAACATGTGACACGTAATTTATATATACAGGGTGAGTCATATCAGGTGGAACAAACTTAAACCGTTGATTGAGAAAAATATTTCAAGCAAAAAAGTTCATATAAACATGTGTCCGGAAACTCTTCGTGAGGGAGCTACAGACTCCCAAATATTTCGACCAAAATTGGTTTTTATTTAATATCTGGAGAACCCATTGTGATACAGCAATGAAAATTAATACCTGGATTAGTAATAATACGTGTTATCGATTTCCAGTATCAAACAATGGTTATTTAGACCAGAGATGTATGGGGCCTGTGGACCCTCTGATTTTTATCTAGTATTTTTTTGTTCTTCACTTTTTCCTATGTTTGGTATTTTTATAAGGTCATATGACACAAAACACACATAAATATACTTTGTTATGTTGTCATAAGATCAACCGTTTACGAGAAACACGACGGAGAAGATAGTTTTGCAGAATTTAACTTAATATGGATGCTAAAAATTACACAAAATAAATTTATATTCTTGTTCTAGTACTAAAAATAAGAAAAATAGTTGGTGTAAATATTCCTCCTAATATGACTCCTCATAGAATTATAGCCAGTTGTATTACTTTAATTCGTGCTTTATTAATTGACTAAAAAACGAAACTAAAAATTGTTATCTGTTGTTAAGGATGCAATTTTTTAGGTATATTTACATACACATTTATTCTTGTTTTTAATTATAGAACAAGAATATAAATTTATTTTGTGTAATTATTAACATCCGTATTAAGTTAAATTCTGCAAAACTATCTTTCACATCGTATTTCTCGTAAACGGTTGATCTTATGACAACATAACAAAGTATATTTACGTGTGTTTTGTGTCATATGACCTTATAAAAATACCAAACATAGGAAAAAGTGAAGAACAAAAAAATACTAGATAAAAATCAGAGGGTCCACAGGCCCCATACATCTCTGGTCTAAATAACCATTGTTTGATACTGGAAATCGATAACACGTATTATTACTAATCCAGGTATTAATTTTCATTGCTGTATCAGAATGGGTTCTCCAGATATTAAATAAAAACCAATTTTGGTCGAAATATTTGGGAGTCTGTAGCTCCCTCACGAAGAGTTTCCGGACACATGTTTATATGAACTTTTTTGCTTGAAATATTTTTCTCAATCAACGGTTTAAGTTTGTTCCACCTGATATGACTCACCCTGTATATTAAGAAGATAATGGGATTACCAAATCTATTATTTAACCACAAAGCACCCACCTGCATATCACTGGGGGGCGGGAGGAGGGGGGAGCAAAGAAATCTTAAATAGCACATGGGGTTGAGCGAGGGCTCGTTCGAAAGGGCTTACCGAGACAATAACAACGCGGGATCGCCGAGGTATCTACGATTTTTTTTTCGAAGAGTTGTGATCGTTTGAAAGTTTCTGTTGAGATTAGGTTAAATGCATTTTCAAAAATGTTAAAATGTGAAAAACAGATTTAGTTGATCTAAGGTTTATCAGTAATGCTGTCATCATTGTGTCAAAAAATTCCACTTTTCTGATTTTTTTTCATTTTAGTGCGTTTTTTTTTTAAAAGAAAAAGAAAACAACAGAAAAGTTGAATTTTTTGACACAATGACATTAGGATTTGTTACTTTCATTTTATAACATTTTTGAAAATGCATTTAACCTAGATTAGATTAGGTTGTGATTGATGATGAGGGTTAGATGCCTCTAACACTGCAGCCTTTGGCTTATTGTGTTCTTCATCAATTCACTCATTCAGTGAAAAGGTTTACCGTTCTTATCAGGTTTAACATCCTTTCCACCAAGTTTTCTCTTGTTAGAGCTTCTCGATAGTTGTCTCCTGCTAGGAGTGCATGTCTCCATTGAGCAAGAGATTCACAGTCGAATATAATATGGGAGGCTGTTTCGTCCTCTTCATTACACAGTCTGCAAATGGGTTCTTCATCATAGATTCCCATTGTTTGCATGTGTTTCCGTAGGTTACAGTGACCGGTTGTCATTCCTGTCACTAGCCTAATTTGTTGTCTACTTAGTTGTAGTATTTCATCCGTTAATTTTCTGGATGGTTTATTTAGCATAGTTTTACTGTGTTTTTGGCCTTCTACATTATTCCAGTGGTTTTGATGTTGTCTTTTTATCCAATCAGCTAGTCAACTGCGAATAGTGTTTTTGGTGATTCCAAATACTGGTTCAGGGCCTGTAAATGTTGTTCTTGAGCCCTTTTTGCCAGAGCATCAGCTTTTTCATTGCCTGCTATCCCTCTATGTCCTGGCACCCACATAACGGTTACCCTATTGTGGTTTGCCAGGGTAGTGAGGTTTTGTAGACAATCGCAGACCAGTTTCGAGTTGAACTGATAACTAGCCAAGGCTTTCAGTGCAGCTTGACTATCTGTCAGAACAAGGATATATTTACCTTGATAGTTTCTGTGTATATTCTCCTGCATGCAAACATCTATTGCATGAGTTTCTGCCTGGAATATTGTGGCACATTTCCCCAGAGATGCATATGCATTAAACTGTGGGGACTCACCATATATTCCAGCACCGGTGCCGCTGTCAGTTTTGGATCCATCAGTATACCATACAAGTTTGCCTTCCTGACTGCGTCTTTGTACTAGCCCCTCATTCCAGTCTAGCTGGATGTTAAAGGGTTTGTTAAAGTTGTGCCTTATTGGCATTACATCACTTCTCATTTCTAATAATGGGTCTGTGATGGATTCAGTTATCCTGGTATGTCCAGGGTTGGTAGTGGTTTGCTAATTCCCTTTGATTTCCAGCCTGTACGCCGCCATCCTCGCCTCTCCTTTGATAATAATATCTAGGGGAGGCAGGCTTAGCAGGGTTTCCATAGCTGCAGTTGGGGTGGTTCTCATCGCTCCCGTGATGCAGACGCAGGCAAGTCTCTGGATTTTAGATAGCTCCAATTTGGCTTGTCTTTGTTCAACTTTCGGCCACCATAACAGTGATCCATAGGTAATCATGGGTCTCACCACTGCTGTGTATAGCCAGTATACCATGCTTGGTTTAAGTTAACCTAACCTTAATAGAAATGTTCAAATGATCATATCTCTTCGAAAAAAATCGTAGACTTCGTTGATCCCGCGTTGTTTTCGTCTTGATAAGCCCTTTCGAACGAACCCCCACTCAACCCCATGTACCATTTAAGATTCTTTGCTCCCCCCGCCACCCAGGGATATGCAGGTGGGTGTTTTTGTCGTTAATTTATGGAACTAAAGTCGCATTCGGCAGACAGAAGTTACTTATATTGGACGTTTATCCAGCTCGAGTAGTGACTGAGAGTCGCTATACTTAAACTCTGGATGAGTCCATTTTCGAATTGCCCCCCTTAACAATCGAATTGCCCCACGTTGGGAAACGCTGGTCTAAGGTTTATTACAGATAAATTTTATAACCTCGGGTAAAACCATTTTTATCGTAATATTAAACATACATATTATCTTGCTCTAGCTCATTCTTACCTTACTTTTTAAAATGTTCGCAGATTTATATCAAAGTAATATCTCGCACAGACGCACCTACATAATTATAATATATGTGTATAATATAATAAATAAATAATATATTTCTTTGTAATGTAGTTTTCATTTTCGGCGCGATGCTTATTAAAAAATTCATGAAAACATCTGCGACGCGTACATACCAATGAAGCGACTACCAGTAACAGCGAAATTAAAAAACATGTAATTCGGATCCAAATAAATTGAATAATTCAAATGTTAAAGAATATTCTTTTGTGATGAAAATATTTTACTATATGCTTATGCTCATTTAAATTATTTTTTAATATGTATGTATATGCAATATACGAAAATCTTATAGATATTTGATTAATAGTTTTACTATCAAAATAACTATTTGCAAATAGTTTACTCGCTTTAACAACTATTTTACATCCAAGAATTTTTTGTTTGAAGTTAGACTTCTTTAGGTGCATTAAGGATGAAATTTTAGTAATGCAATGGAATTACAATTTAATACCATAAAGTTAGGACAGGTTATATATATTATAATTTTATATTATCCACATAATATGCACACATTTCTGTGATGATGGTCAGTAAAACATAATTTTAGTTTTGCATTTGTACGCTGGATATCACTACGCCAAAGAAATATAACTTCTTATGCACGTACATCAGAACACACACCCACTTTTTTTTTATTTTTATCATTTCTTTGCTTGTTTAGATTCTATAATATTATAAGTCCAGAAAACAAAACAGTAAACAAAAATCCGAACATTTAGGAGCAAGCAAGGTTAATGTTGATTATTATAGATTTTTGTGCGGAGAATTAAAAAAAAATAATTCGGACTGGCAAAAAATGTTTCAACACCTTAAAAAATGGGGTTAAAAGGTGAAAACTCCATTTTCAAGGGGTCTACGACAAAGAGCAAAATCCCGAAAGGCAGACACGGACAAAAGGCAGACATGGATAAAAGGCCGACAAGGACAAAAGGCAGAATCCCGAAAGGCAGACATGGACAAAAGGCTGACAGACAAAAGGCAGACACGGACAAAAGGCAGACATGGATAAAAGGCCGACAAGGGCAAAAGGCAGAATCCCGAAAGACAGACATAGATAAAAGGCAGACTCCCAAAAGGCAGACATGGACAAAAGGCAGACATGGACAAAAGGCAGACTCCCAAAAGGCAGACATGGACAAAAGGCAGAATCCCGAAAGACAGACATAGACAAAAAGCAGACTCCCAAAAGGCAGACATGGACAAAAGGCAGACTCCCAAAAGGTAGACATGGAAAAAAGCAGACACCCAAAAGGCAGACATGGACAAAGGCATACAAAAAATTTATAAAATTAATAATATCTTTATGGGGTGAGGGCTTCTAAAATACCCCCTACCTTCTCAATAAAAATATATTAAAGTAAATTAAATAATACACTATTATTTTTAGGGTATTTTTAGGTTATTTTTTTGGGTGTCTGCCTTTTGTCCTTGTCGGCCTTTTGTCCGTGTCTGCCTTTTGTCCATGTCTGCCTTTTGTCCGTGTCTGCCTTTTGTCCATGTCTGCTTTTTGTCCGGGTCCCATTTCCAAGTGTATTTTCAATTTTTCTAAAAATCTAGTGAGATAATGGGGTACCTATTATATTACCAATTTTCATTTTTTTAAATTATAGTTGATTATTATTCTTTGGAATTTCAGAAACAATTTGAGACCAATTGAGTCATCGGGGTGATTTTAACGAAAGTTATTAATTTTTAAACTACTTTCAACAAAAATACGCATTTTTATATATATTAAACCTTTTAAAAGGGGTAATGTTTGGTCAAATTCAGTACATGTGATCTCAATCGGTTTGTTCCAGTGTCCTTAATAAATGTTAACCATAAAAATACCCAATTATCGCTTTAGATTTTGAGATAAATTGAAAATACACTTGGAAATGGGGTTTTATACTGGTTTTAGAAAGCTCGTTAGTGAGAAGAATTAAAAAAAGGAGAGGCCTATACCCAGTGGTGGATGATATGAGAAAATATTAATTTATCTCTCATAATACTTAATTAATATACTTTATATATTTATGATATAGTCAATGAACATATTTTGTTTTAAGAATATACATTTAATTTAACACATTTATATTGCATTATTTTATTATATTTAAATATTTTTTTCGTTTGTAGGGTCAACTGGGGTAAAAGTGAAACAAAATACAAATCTTTAATTTTTTTGGCAGTTAACGATACAAATTCATATTTTAATTTTTTCTACTAGATGTGCCTATGAATAACCCTTTCAAATACCTACGTCATTTGATCTGTACCATACAGCACAGATTTAAAAAATGAAAAATGTGTGTTTCATTTTTAACCTCTAGTTTGGGAAAAAGTGAAACAGATAAGGGTAAAAATGAAACAGGCTTCTAACTTTCATATAATGCGTTATATTTATATTTGCTGGGTAAAAATGAAACAAGTGGGAAAAACTGCATAGGAAACATGTGTCGCACCTTGCTAGGTTATAAATGTCTAACCAGCAGGTAATGAAATATATTTAAAGGTTATGGAAATTACAATAAAATTTAGAATATGCTTGCGAATAATGTATTTTTTTAAAAAGAATATTCGTTCTTGCTAATATATCACATACAATGTGTACTCTTAATTTCATCCTAAATACATCTGCAAAGTTTGAAAAATATCAGATAAATATTTAAACCGAAAATGAATTTTTTAAAAATAATGGGGTAAAAGTGAAACATTTTTTTGTGCTCTTTTAACTGTTTTTAAACTCTTGCATTGCATAAAAAACATCGATTTTCAAAACATACGAATTGTTCCATAGACCCCTGATGTTCTATTGACTATTGACCCCTTTCAAACTTCCATAGGACCGGAATTCCGGTGCAGCCTTATTTAGGATCTTTTCAACGTAATTTCGTGGCATTTTGAAGACTGCAACCAAAATGATGCGTCCACTCTGAAATCTGCACTCAAACTGACTTTAACTGTAACATGTGTGACTTGTCCAGACTTGCAAAAACTAGTTCAGATTATCCCCGGCTGTGTTTCATATTTTCCCATATTTCTGTTTCACTTTTTCCCGAATTTTTAAATCTTAATTAGATGGAAAATACTTATCGAAAAATTAAAAGAAAAACTACAAAGGCAACTTTGATTTATTTTCTTTGTGGCATATCAATGTGAAATTTGTAACTTTAATTTGTACCTGAGTTATGCAGAAAGTTATGTGCAAAGAATTAAAATTTAATTCACACGTTTTGCCATCGTCTAACAGAAAAGTCTGTAGGGGGGACATATCACTTACTAGGCGATTTATATTTTCAGATCGCTTTAACAAATCTTTAAAGATCATATTAGTTTTTATAATTCTTCTGTAAAGAAATTAGTTTTTTAGTTAGAAGCTTGTTTCACTTTTACCCCTTTTTTTTCGTGTTTCATATTTACCCCAGTTAACCCTACGTCAAATTCTCATGTTAATAAAAGGTTTTGTTATTATAATCTAGATATTCTTTCACCTAAATAATATAAAGCTGCAGAACATTGTAAAAAATTCCTAGTAATTTAATTATTTAAAACAGAAAAACTGGAACATTTATTAATTAAAATATGAATCTATGTCTTTCTGTCTAACTGTCACAATTTTCTAAATCATTAACCTTGAAAAATAAAATTTGGAGTAATAATATTATAGTAAATTGTGGACCATTAATTGAACTAAACAAAATATCTTTTTTCCTTTCTTTTTTTAAGGGGAGCGATTGAGTTACTAAAAACATTTTTTATTCAAGCTCGCCGAGTAAGATAGGGGAAGCCTTGTGTTTATTTTTGAAAAAAAAAAATGGTCTGATTTCAAAATTTTCGCTTCATCTTTTCGTTTGAGATCAAGTTAAACGCTTTTCTGTCTGTCTGTGTGTGTGTGTCAAGAGTGACACATTCTACATGAAAATGTTATAGAATCTTTTTTGTATAGCATTCAATTTTCAATAAAATAGGTTACACAAACTTTTGTAGTCAAATATTCCCTTACGAAGATTTATCTACAATTGCTAAAAAAAATCATAATTTGTTTTTCAATCGCTGCTTTTTACCTTGACATATTAAATGTCACATATTTATGCCTGCTATAACAAACGCATGACGTTTGTATAGCAGAAAAATTTAGATTTAGATTGAAATTGTTAAAAAACTAAAAATGTACCAAAAACAATCAGGCACGTACGAGGAAAAAATCATCTTGATGTTTTCTAATATAATTTTATATAAACGAAATGATTAACTAATATCAGGTCATCGGAATTTATTAAAATTATTTGATAATTAACTACTTTCTTAAACTGATATATTGAGAATTCCACTGGTTCCTTTAGTGAACGTAAAGGTCACTGAAAATCAATGCTATATACCAGTTCTCACTGATCAACCAGTGATTTCAGCCATATTGAGGGTCCTTGTTACAATGATCCATACATTTCACTATTTCACAGTGCAGAGTAGTACATAGTCACTGATAATATAATCAGTAACTATTCACTGATTCAGTTTTATGGAGTACATTTCATAAATTCAACACAACTTTACAAAATTTCTATCACTTAAACTAAAAATACACCTTAACCACAAAATTTATGTCACTCGACACGTGTTTCGACTTCACAAGAAGTCCTCATCAGGAGCCTAACGATTCCAGACTGATACAGTCTTGGTCAGAACCTATATATATACTAAAAGGACTTATCACGCTTCAATGATTCAGACCAATCAACGGCAAGGTCTAGAAGGATTGAAGCCGGGATAGGTCCGGTACCTCCATTAAAAATACTATCCTTATCCCTCAAGATTTCTAAGCTTTCTGCTGCGTCTAATTGATTATTATTGCATGTTTTAATTAATTTTAAATTATTAATGTCCGTTTTATGATTTAATGTAGTCATATGATGAGCTACGCTAGATTTATCCACCCGATTGTATTTAAGGTGAGCCATGTGCTCTTTAAATCTAATGTTTATAGATCTCCTAGTTTGGCCTAAATAACTTTTTTCGCAATTTAAACAGCTAATTTTATAAATACCGGATTTATCATTTACTTCTATTTTATCTTTGGGGTTACCTAGGAGAGTTTTAATGTTATTATTATTAGAAAAAGCTAATTTAAAATCAAATTTCTTAAACATTCTGGACAACCCTTTGGTGGTCTTGTCAAACGGGAGTTTAATGTAGTTTTTAGGTTCTTCTTTAATTTCTTTAGTTAGAGTAATGTCTTGGAGACGATTTAGTTTAGAATGTTTTTTATTTAAAATGTTATTTATAATTTGTTTATTAAAACCATTGAATGTCCGAAAAATGTAAAAAAATGGGCAATTGTTTATCACCGTTTCTGGCTAATCTGTTCATGGGTAATCTCGAACACAGCTTTAAAAAGAAATTTAAATATTTTCCTAAAATCTGGTACAGGTACGTCGATGATATTTTCGCGATTTTTGATAATAAAAATAATAATTTAAATGATTTCATTAACGACATGAACGCGCAATTTAAAAGTATTAAATTTACATGTGAAATAGAAAAAGATGGGAAACTACCTTTTCTTGACACATTAATAATAAGAAATAATAATATTTTAGAATTTGATATCTACCGGAAAGATACTACTACTAAACGATACATGACTTTTGACTCTAATCACCACTACCAACATAAAATTGCGGCATTTAATACGATGGTCCATAGATTAATTAATATCCCTTTAACTCAAGAAAGATTTAATAAAGAATTTAAATACATCCAAGAGATTGCGGAATTCAATGGTTTTAATAAACAAATTATAAATAACATTTTAAATAAAAAACATTCTAAACTAAATCGTCTCCAAGACATTACTCTAACTAAAGAAATTAAAGAAGAACCTAAAAACTACATTAAACTCCCGTTTGACAAGACCACCAAAGGGTTGTCCAGAATGTTTAAGAAATTTGATTTTAAATTAGCTTTTTCTAATAATAATAACATTAAAACTCTCCTAGGTAACCCCAAAGATAAAATAGAAGTAAATGATAAATCCGGTATTTATAAAATTAGCTGTTTAAATTGCGAAAAAAGTTATTTAGGCCAAACTAGGAGATCTATAAACATTAGATTTAAAGAGCACATGGCTCACCTTAAATACAATCGGGTGGATAAATCTAGCGTAGCTCATCATATGACTACATTAAATCATAAAACGGACATTAATAATTTAAAATTAATTAAAACATGCAATAATAATCAATTAGACGCAGCAGAAAGCTTAGAAATCTTGAGGGATAAGGATAGTATTTTTAATGGAGGTACCGGACCTATCCCGGCTTCAATCCTTCTAGACCTTGCCGTTGATTGGTCTGAATCATTGAAGCGTGATAAGTCCTTTTAGTATATATATAGGTTCTGACCAAGACTGTATCAGTCTGGAATCGTTAGGCTCCTGATGAGGACTTCTTGTGAAGTCGAAACACGTGTCGAGTGACATAAATTGTGTGGTTAAGGTGTATTTTTAGTTTAAGTGACTAAGAAACCACAGTTTCTCCGTTTTTCAAGTAAAATTTCTATCAACAACTATTTTCATAAAAACAATCTATCAGGTCAGTCCATAAGTTCGTGCGTATTTTTTGGTAAATTTTTAAATAATAATACGCACGAACTTATGGACTGACCTGATACAATCTTATTTGTTTAGTGTGAGTCGACCCTCGCGTATTTGTGTCTCGTGCTGTATAGTTTTTCAATTTATTCAAAATTGCAAGTACTAGTATTGGCATTAACTATATATTAAACATTACATTTGTATTTAAATCTTTAGCAAAGTTAAGAAATAATTTACCTAGGAACACTTAGGCGTTGTGGGTATGGCATATCCGTGAGTGAATTAAGGTAGTAGTCCGGTGTGACGGCCGAAATTTCGACTTTTTTTCGTGACCTTTTTTTAACAAGTAAATAATATACGATCGTTTTGTAACTTTTACATATTTATTTTAGTACTTTAAATGATACAAAAAAATTTTTTTTTAATTTAATTTTCCATTTATTTATTTACAATATGTAATGTCAAAGTGGAGTCCTCTAAAGAATGATGAGCTGTTTCGGGGAAGCACACAGCCTTCCGTAGTCATTTGAAATGAAAAAATCAAAAAGATTATTATTGTGTAGACCTTATTTTAATGAACTAACCAATAATATACATAATAAAAAAAATAGCGGACTTGTGAAAAAAAAGTTCTCAAAATGTAATTTCTTTTGTTGATAAAATGTTTAAAAAAATTAATTTATTATTAAAAAATTAAATGTTTTAAAGGTTAGGTATTTAGATACATATGTGTATGTAGAATAACTAGTTACATTTTGAGCCAAATCGGTTGAATAGTTTTGAGTCAGTGCTTCCCCGAAATTTCAAAAACATGGTTTCGAGAAAAACGCTAAAACGTTTGTTTCCCATCTTATAGCAATGTGCACTCGTCGAACGATAAATGCGTGTCAACACACTTTCATACACTCTACGGCGCGCTCTCTTGTTTTGCCTGTAACTTTGGAAATATTCTAAATTTCGGTCTGAAAATTTAAGAGCATATTTTTAAAATGTGGTTCTTCCGAAAAATGTAAAAAAAAATCGATTTTTTTGACCCATCACACCAGACTACTACCTTAAATCTGTTTGTCCTTTGTAAATAGTAAAGTGGTGGGGATTTTTCTTTGAAGGTGGAGTCTACTATCCTCACTACAGATCCCCCACTAGAACGATCACGAAATGTGAAAAATAACTAAGTTTTACATATACAGAATGTTTCAGACTACCCGTTCACGATGTTTTACGCCAAAACAATGTTTGATAAAAAATTTACTATACATATATTCGACCCCAAAGAATTTCAGGAAAATATTTTCATTCCCCTAAAACCTTCCTTGAGGGGGGTATTTTGAGGGGTACATGCTTGTATCTCAGCAAAATTAAATGGAATGGTGTATATAATTGTAAAGATCATAAAAAAAGTAAAAAAAAAAATTGCGAACAATTTTTTTTCATTGTTTACAAAATATGGCGACTTGTAAAATTTAAAATTTAATTATATATAAACACTAAATTTTAAATTATATACATTATACACCAATGTACTCAGTGTGCAGGTAAGTATTGCTTACCTGCACGCCTGTGCCGATATTATTTCACAAGTTTTTATCTTACATCTAGAAAATTTTAGCGTATTTATTTGACATATTTTCAACATCGTTATTCAGTTTTATCTCACTGCTTCGTTTGAATTATTTTAATGTATAAATTAATTATCTTCTTAAGATTTTATAATATTTATATTTTTATGAGTAGATATATTTTACTGAAAAATATTAAAAAAATATTTTGTATGCTTACAAGCAAGAATTATTATTTTTAAAATCACTCAACTTTACCTCTTTTTATTCATTTTTACTTTTAAATCACGTACACTCTTATTTTTTAATTCGTTCGTAAACATTTTAGTGTCTGAGATATCGATTTAAAAAGATTGTTCAAAATCTATCAATTTAACTGTAAGATATAAATGATTAAATAAATAAAACGGGCAATTGCATGTTGGGTACGCACATGATAGGGTTCCGTAGTCATTCTCACTACGATTTATAAAAAAAGAGTTATTTCTAAAATTTTCGTGACTGAAGGATTTGACTTTTATTATTGCATTTTAGGAGACCTATCAAATGACATTCCACTCAATGGGGTAAATGAGTTCCCTTTTCAGTCTATGAAAGGAGGGTCTAAAATATTTTTGGCAATATTCGTTATTATTTTCAGTGAAAGTACTAATTAAAAGCTATATTCTGATTTTTTTTCAGATTTTTGGAATCGATAGTTTAAAAAATAGAGGGTGGGGGGGGGGCGCTCTGACAACGACATTAAAAAGCAAATATATCATGATTGAAGGGTTGAAATCAAAAAGTTATTTGACATTTTTTATTGCATTTTAAGAGACCTATCAAATGACATCCCACTCAATGGGATAAATGGGAAAAAAATGTGAGTTCACTTTTCAGTCTATAGAAGTGGTGTCCAAAATATTTTTAACAGTGTTCGTTATAATTATAATAATACAAAAATAAAAAACTACATTCTGGAATTTTTTTTTTCAGATATTTTGAATTGATATATTAGAAAATAGAAGAGGGGGGGGATGCTTTCAGAATGATTTTGAAGAGCAAATAAATCGTGATTGAATTATCAAATGGCCCTGATACATTTTTGTTGAATTTTAGGAGACCTATACAACGACACCGCACTCAATGGGCTAGGTGATTTTTTTTAAAACACTTTTCATTTTATGGAGGGAGGGGGGTCTAAAAAATGTTTTTTTTTTTTCAAAAATCTTATCATTTCTGTTTTTGACGACAGTATACCAAATTTCATCCCATTATGTCAAATTTTTTACAAGACAGACGGACATGGAGAAACTATAAGGGTTCCTAATTTTCTACGGAACCCTTAAAAGTGTATGACATACCCGTGTTGTTTTAACTATCAAGAAGGTTAAAATAACATTTTCCTCAATCTCTAGAAATGTAGAATGCACTTACAGTTTAATTTAACTAATTAATACACAAAGTTTATGTTAGGATAACATCAATATCGAAAATATTCATGAAGTATTATTACATTGAACTTTCAGGTTTTACCTTTTTAATTAATTTTGAATGTTTGTGTTGACAATGCCGCGCTTTGTTTACCTGGATGTTATCCCCACCTTACTAATTTGAAATTACTTCAAAAACTGATAATTGATTACTTTGTGAATTATCGAATCATTGAAATATTTTACATGTATTTTTAATGTCATCGTATTCAACTTTGTTAACTAAAACTAATAAAGTAGGTGGCATTTAAAATTATTTGTATTAGGTATAAATATTATAGATACCGTAAACCGAAGTTACATTTTTCATTTTTGAAATTTAAAGAGCTGTATAACCTAAAGTAAGGTGAGTACCAAATTTGAAAAAAGAATCGTTTTTTGTTCATACGATATGCGAAATAAAAGTTTTTTATTTAATATAATGTACGTGATCAAAGCTATACTAAGAGTGGGGTTAATTTGATACTCTATTTTTATTGCAGAAATTGTAGATTTAAAAAATAATGGTCGACAGGAACAAAAGTTACAAGCGTTTTTATGATGTAAAACCGTAAATTAAGTAATTAAATAAAACGGACAAGTGCGTGTTGGGCACGCACATGATAGGGTTCCGTAGTCATTCTCACTACGATTTATAAAAAGTATTTTTCAAAATTTTCGTGACTGAAGGGTTAAAATCAAAAAGTCATTTGATTTTTATTATTGCATTTTAGGAGACCTATCAAATGACACCCCACTCAATGGGGCAAATGAAAAAATGTGAGTTCACTTTTCAATCTATGAATAGGGGGTCCAAAATATTTTTGACAATGTTCGTTATAATTTTCAGTGAAAGTACTAATTAAAAGATACATTCTGATTTTTTTTCAAATTTTTTGAATCGATAGTTTAGAAAATAGAGGGGGGGACGCTCCGACAGCGACATTAAAAAGAAAATATATCGCGACTGAAGGGTTTAAATCAAAAAGTTATTTGACGTTTTTTATTGCATTTTACGAGACCTATTAAATGACACCCCACTCAATAGGGTAAGTGGGAAAAAAAATGTAAGTTCAATTTTCAGTCTATGAAAGGGGGGTCCAAAATATTTTTGACAATGTTCGTTATAATTTTCAGTGAAAGTACTAATTAAAAGCTACATTCTGAAATTTTTTCAGATTTTTTAAATTGATAGTTTAGAAAATAGAGGGGGGGGGACGCTTTTTTAACGACTTTGGAGAGCAAATACATCGTGATTAAAGGGTTAAAATCAAAAAGTTCTAATAAATTTTTTATTGCATTTTAGGAGACCTTTCTAACGACACCACACTCAATGGTGTAGGTGAAATTTTTTTTTTGAAAACACTTTTCATTTTATGAAAGGGGGTCTAAAAAATTTTTATTTTCAAAAATCTTATCATTTCTGTTTTTGGGTCATCAATCTACGACCGTATACCAAATTTCATGTTATTATCTCAAAATTTTTGAAGACGGACGGACGGACGGACATGGAGAAACTATAAGGGTTCCTAGTTTTCTACGGAACTCTAAAAAAGGAAACATTTTCAAAATAGAATGATTACTTTTAGATCACTCTGTATTCTGTAATTACCAGTTGCTAAAATAAGTGTCTGGTTCTACAATAATGCCTTTATTCATTCACAAAAAACTCTATACTTCACTGATTCTTACTTTTTACAAGCTTTTATTTATTTAACAAAACCCATCCATTAATTAATAGAAATTGAACAAGTTTACTAGAAAACGTTTTGATAAAAACAATTCTCGTTATTAGAAATGATATAGTATCAGTATTTCAGAAAGTTCTAACCAGTGTTCTATAATGTGGAACTCATTTTTAGTAAAAAAAAATTAACTATGTAAATTATAATTTATTTCTTTCGTTCATATGAAATTTTAACCCTTTGATAGTGAGTTAATTTTTCTGCATAATTTCTCACACTGAAAACAAACATCTGTATAAAAATAGGACTACCAACAATAAATACTAAATCAACAATATCATTTCATAATTTGAAGAAATAGAGAAGAGCGTCATAGAATTTATTTTATTTTCAAATATATTTAAACTTTAGAATGTCAAAATGCAGATCTCAATTAGTAGAATATATGATATTGTTTTATATATATTTTTCTAACTCAAAAATGCACCTGTAAGTAGTTTCAAACAGTCCACGTAGTACATCCTTCGGAATAGAGCTGGGCACGTGAATAATTTTTGCTCACGATCACGAACGCTCACGAGCAAATTTTTTTTAGTCACGCCCGCTCACTCACGGTCTCAGAAATAAAAATCACGATCACGCACGCTCACGAATTGTATTTTTTTACTCACGCCCGATCACGCACGGCGGGTCACGGTCGTGACACGATTTATTAATATGAAATAAATAAAAATTTTAATTAATTTTTTTCGTGCAAATAATATGTGTATACTTTACATTTGTATTACCTATTTCTTTTAAACTACATTTTTAGTGCAAATAATAACAAAAAAATGGATAAAATGGAAATAAAACATAGTATGTAATAGTAACAACCAATACATTTTAAGATATGGGGGATTATTAACGTGTCGACAGAAAGATTTTAAATTTATTTGAAGTTGGCAACGTTGACTATTGAATTTTACAGTGCTTCTTCTTTGAAATTCTTATTGTAGTCAATTGTAGCATTTCGTATTAACAATTAAATATGTGAAACGAATCCAAACTTATCATTCTCAAAATATGCATAGTCACGACTCACGGACTCACGCACGACAAAAATTTACTCACGCACGGTCACGCACGATTGTTTTATTGTTACTCACGATCACGCACGCTCACGATCCAATATTTGAAAATTGCTCACGCTCACGCGGGTCACGGCCGTGACCCGAAGAATTCACGGCCCGCGCCCAGCTCTACTTCGGAACCTTTATGGCGCTTATGACATACACTCATACATGTATGTCTTGACAGATTTTTTCTTACATTTAGGTACTTTTTTTGGGAATAAAAATTATTTGCTATTTGGTTTGTTAATTAGATACAATTCTCCCAAAAAATCAGAAAAATATTGTTTTTATAGTAATTTATTCATTTTTTTGCAGCGAGTGTTTTTACCAAGTTAATTAATTAATTAATAATTATGAACTATTTTCATTTTGTAAACTTTATTTCAAATGAAACTGTATCTATAACTCAAAATTACATTTCTATGGGTTGATACATTACTGCGTAATAGTCCAGATATATAATCTTTGTTTATTTAAGAGGATTTTGTCCGTTACATGTCTCGCAGACGAAAACTAATTAGAGCGAAACAAGTAGTAGGCAAAATCCTCTTGAGTGTGTCAAATACAAACATGTATTAAATACCCGTCATATTTAACAAAATAAAATCTTAATTGACCATTCATACAATGACCATTAAAGATAATAGGTTGTTTTTAGGGGATAATGTTTAAGCAACAAAAAACATATATTTAACAGAAAGTTACGTTTTTACTCTAGATCAGGGTTTCTTAAAGTGGTGGCCGCGGCACCCTAGGAGGCTTGGACTTCTCATAAGGGGGCCGCGAAGAATCACAAATATAGCAAATAAATTTACTATCGTTAAATAAGTTTAAATGTTCAAATATGCACTTGCTAAAATTATATAAAAGAAACAATAATTTTTTTTAACTCTTCTGTGTTTAAAAAAATAGGGGGGCCGTGAGTTATCAATATGAGAGTTGCAAGGGACACGCGACGTCAAAATATTTAAGAAGCTCTGTTCTAGATGACAGGATTTTATGTCAGTTTTGTCACTCTGGTGAAGACACCTCGCCACATCGTATCTTTACCTGTCCGATGTTTTCTGAGCAGAGAGATGAGCTTAACCAATACCTGGGTACAAATATTATCGACGTGCGATTCCATGATATTATTGCCCCAGGACTGGTTCCCAGAAGTTGATGGACTTGTTTTCAAGAAGTTTTATTGATCATCTGGTTGATGATGAAGAAGGAGAGGCCAGAATTTAGATAAAATTAAGGCGGGTTAAGGTACCGATATCCTCATGTATAAATTAAATCTAGTATTTGATATATTTATGAAAAATAAATAAATACAGTTCTGTTACCAGATAAAAGTCACGTAAGAAGTCTTTTTTTTAGATGACAGGATCTGAAAAGAAATCAATATAAGAGCTATGTATAACTAATTTAAATTAATAATCTGCCGTGTGCCACAGGACTTTCTTATACATAATAATGACAGTAAACAGTGTACGTGATAAAATTATAGATAATAATATTACCTACAATTTTCAACTTGGCCATTTTTCTCTAATTCGCACTGTTTCAGTGTAATTCGAAAAATTCAAAAATCGATGTAGGTAAACATCCGTTTCCGGTTGAATGATCGTTTTCAAAAATAGGAGGTTTTCTTCCCAGGCAAAAATCAATCTTAAGTATAAAATTCCACCTTTCTACGATTTGTCGTATTTGAGTTACAGCGTCTACAGACAGACCGACAGACAGACCGACAGAAACACAGACATCATGGCGAAAATAGTCAGTATGGATTCAGGGAAGGTCAAAATTGATAATTCCATCAAAACCCGGATTTCGAAAAAAATCGCGTTTACTATACTTACTTATACTATATGTATATTTCATATACATTGGTATAAGAAAGTAAAAATACCATAACTCCTAAACGACTGATGATGGAAGAGTGTAATTTTATATTTATAATAATCTTTCATCTGGGAAGACAACCACCTTATTTTTAAAATGATCACTAAACCGGAAACGGATGGTTACTTGGTTACTCTTGTAATTTTTTGAAATAAGACAAAAATGTTTTAGATAAAAAATGTCGAGTATGTTATTATCTATAATTAATTCCCCATACATTTTTTTCCAACACTTATGATTTAGCCAGAAATAATTTTTTAAAAATCATTATTTAAAATAATCTATACTGGTTGTCTGGTGATTTGACCGTACGGATCACGACTCATACCGTCATGTCACCGGGCGACCACTGCAAACTAAATAAAATAGAGTGTACAGTGTTTATTCTCAATATTATATATAAGAAAGACCCATGGTACCTATAGCAAACACGTACAGTCTCTGTAATACGTATAAGAAAGTCCCATGACACTCATGGCAGATATTTCTTCTCTGTTATGAACCATTTGAAATGTACTTAAAATCGAATACTTAGTAAAAAAAAAAAAAAAAAATTGTTTTTTTCGAAAAAATGAATAGAACATAAATTATAGATAATAATATTACCTACAATTTTCAACATTGTCATTTTTCTCTATTTCGCACTGTTTCAGTGTAATTCGAAAAATTCAAAAATCGATGTAGGTAAACATCCGTTTCCAGTTGAATGATCGTTTTCAAAAATAGGAGGTTTTCTTCCCAGGCAAAAATCAATCTTAAGTATAAAATTCCACCTTTCTACGATTTGTCGTATTTGAGTTACAGCGTCTACAGACAGACCGACAGACAGACCGACAGACAGACCGACAGACAGACAGACCGACAGACACACAGACATCATGGCAAAAATAGTCAGTATGGATTCAGGGAAGGTCAAAATTGATAATTCCATCAAAAACCGGATTTCGAAACAAATCGCGTTTACTATACTTACTTATACTATATGTATATTTCATATACATTGGTATAAGAAAGTAAAAAGTAGAAAGATATCACTGGAGATGTTAATTGATTCTTTGCTGAAGCTGAATTAACAAGGTATCGAGCCCGCATTTCACATAGAACAAGTTGCGTCTTGTCACCTCCCACGTGACGTACGACCGTAGCGACAAAGTGCTGTTGTCACGTCAGAGGTGACTTACGACCGATAAGTGTTAAATATTATGATCCACACCAACCATAAGTTGTACAAAATTTCATAGTGTAAGTTATATACAGGATGGTCCGGTTTGGGATACAGATATTTTAGGATCTGATTCCCTGACTCATTGTGAATAAGAAATTATGCGGGAAGTGGGGGTCTATCTTTAACACCCTCTGAGTTACAGGATGTTTAAAAAATTTCCTACAGAGTAGTTCTTACAACAAAGATTATCTCATAACTTCTAAAGTAACGTATCTAGAGCAATCAAAATGAGTCAGTTTCATAGGTAATTAACTAACATATGTTTCAGTAATACGGTTATTGCTATCCGTATTTTTATTTCCGAGTGATAGCTCATCAAAGTCGAAAAATATCTTTTTTTGTTGAAATTTTTTGTGAAAATGACATTTTTCTCCAAAAATACCCCTAACATGTTGTATTTTTTATCATTATTTTGGTACATCATAATGTTACCTACAAATTCACTATACAAAGTTTGGACGTGGGTCTTACAATTTTCCGGAAAAGAATTATTTTTATGGTAATTAATAATAAATAATAAAATTTTGTAGTTATAAACAAATAAATTTATTGAATGTTTCATTTAATAGGGCAGGTAGCAAAATAGTAACTTTGGGGATTAATTAATAACTGGAAAACTATAAGACCCACGTCCAAACTTTGTATAGTAAATTTGTAGGTAACATTATGGTGTACCAAAATAATGATAAAAAACACAACATGTTAGGGGTATTTTTGGAGAAAAATGTCATTTTCATAAAAAATTTCAACAAAAAAAGATATTTTTCGACTTTGATGAGCTATCACTCGGAAATAAAAATACGGATAGCAATAACCGTATTACTGAAAAATATGTTAGTTAATTACCTATGAAACTGACTCATTTTGATTGCTCTAGATACGTTACTTTAGAAGTTATGAGATAATCTTTGTTGTAAGAACTAATCTGAAGGAAATTTTTTAAACACCCTGTAACTCAGAGGGTGTTAAAGATAGACCCCCACTCCCCGCATAATTTCTTATTCACAATGAGTCAGGAAATCAGCTCCTAAAATATCTGTATCCCAAACCGGACCACCCTGTATAATGTAGCAGTGTTTAGCACATGAAGAATAGAAACAGGAGATTAATCTCGAGTGGAAGGGTCGGCCGAAAAGCGGAACCTGGAGTGGGCGGACCTCTGCGTAAAAGTAAGAAATTTACTTTGTGCGCAGTCACTACTCTGTTCATTTGTACATTGCGGTACGCACACAACTATACGGTTGCGCAGACAACTGCTGCGCATAGGTCCGGATACAAGAGACCACCCACTTCGGGGGTAATATTTTGACTCAAAAAATTGTACTACAGAGATATATAGTTCACTCTCCTGGTTTTATTCTTCATGGTAGAGCATTTAGTTCAATTAACGATTAAACGATAACTATTGAATTGTTAGTTGCGACTGATATTTGTATTTTTGGTTGAAAAAAGTAGTTTACAATATTGTAATCATAGGTTTTTGAAACTAGAAATATAAATTATTGGTTGCGGCTAGCGATTTATGTGATTACTTTTAATTGTTTGATCATTAATTGAATAAAATTTTGACCAACACTGATTTATGTAATAATGTAATATGCTTCATCAGTCTAGTAAGTAGTTTAACAATATTATTATGAAAGTTTTGAGAAACGAGTATACTTTATCAAGTATTAGGTACACAGAGATAATCGGATCACTCATTTTGGAGTGATTCGGATCATTATAATAATATAAGTATGTACTTATATAATTTATGTTTGTGTTATTTTTACACAGGGTTTAAATCTATGTATATATTTTAAGTATGAAATACATAAGTAATATAAGTATGAATATTTTAAGTATATAAATTTTAGGTAGTACATTGTACATTTTAGTAAGTTGTTGATATCGTTGATGAAATTAAATGTAAAGTAAAGTCGGTATGTATGGTACACCATTCATGTTTACGGTAATAAAACTATATTCTATTTCATTTAAGTTTGTAGTGGTTGCCGGGTGATTTGACCGTACTCGATCACGACTCATACGGTCAAATCACCCGGAAATCACTGCAAACTTAAATGAAATAGAGTATAGGTAGGCAATAAGTCAGTTATTATTTAAAATCAGCACTTATTATTTCATTGGACAGAGAATTTAATCTTTTAACGAGGTCGCAGAGGCAAAAATATAATTCTTAAATGAAAACAAAATAAAAATCTAAAACAAATCGAAAATCAGCCTCTTGAAAAATGTGCGTGTAATCCATGTTACACGCTTATTACCATAATACAGGATTATCTATATAAGATGGTTAAAGCATTTGTTTTTTAAATTTATTTTGTTGTTTATATATTATCACTGTAAAAACAAAACAGTGGCGTAGCAAGGAGTGTGCGGACAAAACCTCCGTAATTAGTTTAGTGTACACCATCTAAAAGTTTTGTACTAAAAAATGATTGTGGATAGTTATGAAGTACTGTATTATTAATAAAATTTTCACAATATTTGCATTACCACGCTTCTGGTTAATTATACACTACCTAAAGGGAACCTTTTCAAGTCGAAAATTCGTATCGAGTTTAAACTTTGTATATATACATATAGTCCAAGAGCCCGTGAGTGCCAGACCTTCGGATTTTTATAAAAGCTGAAAGTTCTTCTATGTGTATCCCTAGTACAGATAAGAATGATCCCCACTCATGAAGCTGAGGACGCGGTGGCTTTGGCAGGTAACAGGTAACAAAGGTGTGTAAAATTCCATCTCAAATTCATCATGAAATTTTTTTATATTTGATTCATAATAATATCAAAACTCGCGTTGCTCATTGCCAGACAGTTAGTATGGTTACAACCCTCTGCCGGACACCCCTAAACTATTATAATTTATAATTATACTCACGTTATATTATAAAACCTAAATTTTATATACAATTTTTTGGAAGCCTTTTAAACTATGTTTACATAGTAGCCGGACAGTTTCGAAGGTTCTATCATCTTGCCAGACGCATTCAAAGTGAGCAGTAATCGGGAGAGCAAGGAGCGTATACAGTAACTAGTGCGAGTGAAACAGAGCGCTTGGTCTTAGTGACCGACCGAAACCGATTTTTGAGCCGAAACCGAAACCGAAACCGAATTTCGGTTTTCATCTCAGTTTCGGCCGAAACCGAAACTTTTTACAAAAATTTTTTGAAACAAGTTTACTTATAGTGCGGTCATAGAAAAATCTCTACTTACAGCGAGTTTTTGGTTTAAAAAAAATCCTTATCTAAGATTATGGATAAATCCGTCTTCCGCACGGTATAATTAATTTTTGCGGGTGAAATTAGTAAAATTCTTCATTTTTTTTTGGGGGGGGGGGCTTACTAATATATATTTGAATTTGTTTCAAACACTCCTCTTTCAACTAGATTTTAAATTTTGTAATTTGTTTTGAACAATAACGAACGTTAATCGGGGAAAAATTATTTACGGCAACAATCCGAAAAATATCAGAAAAACGTAAATAACTTTTTGCTTCCATTTTATTTTAATCTGAAATTATTAGGAAAATTATATCAGATTTTTTTTGTAACTTTTGCTCTTCAAAATATTAATGCAAAAAATTTTTTTTTTTTTTTTATATGAAATCATTTTTCTAGTTACATCAGATTAAAATAATTTTTTGTTTTATACAATTTTCCTGTAAAGTTAATGGGTTTCGAGTAAAAAATTAGTGAATATCTAAAATTATTTTGTTAAATATTTTAAAAAATGAAGTCATATAAAAATTTTCATAAAATAAAAGCTGCTTGTTTTTTTCCAAACAACAAGATACCGTAATAAAAGTATAGGTTTCCATTTGAAAAAAAAATGTTGGGCCTATTTGACCATGAAGACGTCCAAAAAATCAAATATTAATAACGCCATTTCGGGTTCTCATCAAAACCAAACAATTTTTATTTGAAGCATTTTTTGATTTAATTGATATAGATAAAAAAATAGGGGGGGGTGATAGATTAAAATGTACGTTTATAAACATTTGAAGGAGCATTAAAAACCCTACAATTTGAAATAAACAAATTAGTTAGACAAATATATCAAACAATTTTTTTAAGTTTTGGCGTTAATTTTTTATATTTTAAAATCAATATTGATAGGTTTATTAACGATCATTAGAAGTACATTATCTCTAATTTTCATCAAAAAAATTCTTATTTGGTGCAAAGTAATTGAGAGAAACAACAATCTGTTTGTATTTTTTTTCGATTAGATATTAAAAGTTATATTTTTTCACGCCCCTTCCCACACATTTCAATAGAGGGGTTTCTTACAAGTGATTCTATTTATTTATTTTGGCCGATATTGATCAAGTAAAAGCCGTGATATTCACGAAAAACCGTACGATACACAGAAAATATGACGATTTTCCGGAAAAAATTGTGAAAAAAATACCGCGCAGAAGATGGATTTAATTATTAAACAAAAAAAATATGTAAAAAATAAAACAAACATGTATAAAAATATCATATTATTCATAAAAAAGACGTGATTCACAGTTTCGGTCATTTTATGGCCGAAACCGAAACTTGGCCGAGACACGTATTTTAGGCCGAAACTAGCCGAAACCGAAACCGAACCTTCGGTCGGTCACTACTTGGTCTATTGCAGCCCTTCACTGCTGTTAATTGTAATCATTTGGTGAACGGTTATGCTCATAATAAACGTATTATTTTTCTGTGCAGTTTATAAAATAAATGTGATCAGTTGTAATAAAGTGGTATCATGGTTTAATAAACAATATTTGATTTACTTTGATTCATTGGCTTTATAATTTTAATAGCATTGAAAATAATAAACTTCTTAAAAATGAAAAATAATATCAATTAAATTATTAGATTTTCGACATGATTGACATTGTATTAGAAAAATTTAACTGAGTATTATTTTAAATATTTGTTATTCAAACTGTAAAAATTTATTTAATGAAATTTCTGGATTAAGAAAAAAATAAACTGCACAATTTAAAATTAATAACAGTGGATGCGCAGTGAAGGGCCGCAATAGACCAAGCGCTCTGTTTCACTCGCACTAGTTACTGTATACGCTCCTTGCTCTCCCTTACTGCTCACTTTGAATGCGTCTGGCAAGATGATAGAACCTTCGAGACTGTCCGGCTACTATGTAAACATAGTTTAATAGGCTCCCAAAAAATTATATATAAAATTTAGGTTTTATAATATAACGTAAGTATAATTATAAATTATAATAGTTTAGGGGTGTCCGGCAGAGGGTTGTAACCATACTAACTGTCTGGCAATGAGCAACGCGAGTTTTGATATTATTATGAATCAAATATAAAAAAATTCAGTTTTATTTCATGATGAATTTGAGATGGAATTTTACACACCTTTGTTACCTGTTACCTGCCAAAGCCACCGCTGCCTCAGCTTCATGAGTGGGGATCATTCTTACCTGTACTAGGGATACACATAGAAGAACTTTCAGCTTTTATAAAAATCCGAAGGTCTGGTACTCACGGGCTCTTGCTCTAATAGTTAGAGGAGGTTAAAATAAGTAAGAAAAATATTATCTTAGCTGCGATAAAACGGTTTAAGGGGGTGAAACACCCCTATGAAAATGTTCAAAATAATCATATTTTTCAAATAGCTCTGAAACTAATGAAAATTAAAATAAACTGCCTTGGCAGGCACGAGACTTTTTTATACATCATGACACCGAAGTATTAATATGTGATTACTTTTATAATTTAATATTTGATTTTAAAATTTTTTACTTACAAAATGATTTTCACTGAATGAAATTGATACATTGTATTTAATATTGACATTAAATATTAAACGAAATCAATTAAGAATAGTGATTATTGTATTAACTATTTATTTTGCTAGATTTCAATTTTGACACTTCCAATAATAAATGCCAAAATTTTCATAGATAACTAGATTTTTTGTATTATCATTTTTAAATTAAAACCATTAAAACTAAAATAATTCTTTTTTTTGGTTAATTCATAAGATACAAAAAAAAAATAGAACATGAATTATAGAAAATAATATTCTCTACAACTTGTATCTCAAACATTTTTTTCTAATACCTATAACCGTTTAAAAAATAAATCGAAAAAATTAAATTTTTTAGAAAATCAATTATTTCCTAAAAACAAATTTGGGGGGGGGGGTTAATGGATAGAACATAAATTATAGATAAATACCCTCTACAACTTTGATCTAAAACCTTTTTTTTCTAATGTGCACCGTTTATACATCATGACACCGAGTATTAATATGTGATTACTTTTATAATTTAATATTTGATTTTAAAATTTTTTACTTACAAAATGATTTTCAATGAATGAAATTGATACATTGTATTTAATATTGACATTAAATATTAAATGAAATCAATTAAGATTAGTGATTATTGTATTAACAAGTATTTATTTTGCTAGATTTCAATTTTGACACTTCTAATAATAAATGCCAAAATTTTCATAGATAACTAGATTTTTTGTATTATTCAAATCATTTTTAAATTAAAGCCATTAAAACTAAAATTATTCTTTTTTTGGTTAGTTCATAAGATACAAAAAAAAGAATACAACATAAATTATAGAAAATAATATTCTCTACAACTTGTATCTCAAACATTTTTTTCTAATACCTACCGTTTAAAAAATAAATCGAAAAAATTAATTTTTTTAGAAAATCGATTATTTCCTAAAAACAATTTTTGGGGGGGATAATGGATAGAATATAAATTATAGATAAATACCCTCTACAACTTTGATCTAAAACATTTTTTTCTAATGTGCACCGTTTCAAAAATAATTCAAAAATAATTCGAAAAATAATTATACTTCCGTTTCCGGTTTAGTGATGGTTTTTAAAAATAGGAGGTGCACATCTAGAGCATAAAAGAACCTTAAGTTTAAAATTTCACGTTCGTAAGTATTACAGTTTTGGCTGTAGAGCGTTCACAGACACACAGACAGACAGACAGACAGACAGACAGACACACAGACACACACACAGACGTCATTGAGTTAATGGTGGTATATGATTCAGGGACCCTCAAAACGTGTAATTCCGTTAAAATCTCGAGTTCGATTTTTTTCGTGATCACTATACTTTATTTATACATTACATTTCATGTATGTATAAAAAAGTAAAAAATCTATAATACAAAATTTTCATGATTTTTTATGCTCTTTCGAATGGCGATAGTCAAAATTCGAAAAAAAATAAATCTTTAACCCCCACCTCCCACCCACATTCCAAAATTTAAGTATTTTGATAATTTTAATATACCAGCCAATTAGTTTTTTTATGATACCATTTTGTTAATTACTTCATTAAATATGTTGACTTTCGTGCTAACCTATACCTTTTTTTGAGAGGGGGAAAATTTTTTTTCGGACATCCGCGGAGTGTGCCACGGGTAGTGTGGGACTCGGGTCTCGAGAGCCCCTTACCCACTAAAAACCCCTCTCTTTCACTCCTGCTTCCCCCTGCGGTACCGACGTACTAACCTATACCTAGTTAATTTTTACTTTCTTATACAGCTATTATACATTATAGTATAAGAAAGTATTTTGATGTAGCTTTTTTCGAATTCGAGATTTTGATGGAAATATCCAAAAGGACTATATGAAGTCTTTCTGCTAATAAAAGCACATGTAACTGAATATCGACATGATATAGAAGGCTCAAAAAATAGGAAATTTTTGAAAAAGATATAACAGCCGGAAATGAATATTATTACTATTAATTTTATTATATAGAAAGAATGTTTTTCATAGAAGTTGTAGAGAACGTCAATTTATAATTTATTTTCATTCACTGTTATTTCGTTTCCCTTAGCGCAGTTGACAAGAAAGAACTTTTTTAAATTTAATTAAAAACACGTAGGTACACTGTTCTGTATTACGTATAAGAATGTCCCATAGCACCCATAGCAGATATTTAATTTTAACAATTATAGAAATTGTAATTTAACATAGCTCAATGTTAAAAAACTGTAAAAATTAAAAATATTTTTAGGTTGAATAACTGTAAAAACAAATCCGCACGTTTTATTCTATTCTTACCAACTAGTGTTTTCCTATTTTATATGTAGTTGCCCACCCCTCCAGGAATATTATTAAATAAACGCATATTATGGAGGAACTTACTTTATTTTATTTATTATTTTATAACTCAAAACAAATAAATATTTAGTAGATGGAAAAAAATTATAGATTTTGTATTTTTTTTTTTATTTTATCTTTGAATATTCGAAGTTGAGTTGAAAATCGAAAAAGTTAAGAAAATTGGCCATGTGCGTCCCGAGTAAAGTATATAGCTGTACATTTTTTATGCATTTTGTGTCTAATGTTACACTGTGTTATTAAATATCTTCGGTTCTAATAAAAAAAGGTTTTCGACAATTTTTTGTTAACAAAAATTAAATTATTTGAAAAAAAATTTTTTTTTTTTTTCAGAAAATTTTTCCGTGTACCTATAGGACATCATTTTACATGTTCAGTAAGAGTCTCAAGGTTCTAGCTTTTATAGTTTACTAGCTGACCCAACAGACGTTGTCCTGTCTTAACTATGAATATTGAATTCATTTACTACTGCAAAGCCCCCCCCCCCCCATTTCCCAAAGGAAACTTTACAGTCCCTCACCACTGTCACCGTAAAAAAATGGGAACTCTATTTTAAAAGGGGGGGGGCGGACCGCCCCCACCCCCTTTTCCCACAGGAAGCTTCACAGCCCCCCACCACCACCACCGTAAAAAAGTGGGAACTCTCTTTTAAAAAAAGGGCTGGGGGGCGAAGCCCCCCCCCATTTCCCATAGGAGGCTTCCTATATTTCAAGTTGGATCAAACTGCACACGGTGTACAAATTTGATTAAAATCGGTTAAGTAGTTTAGGAGTCCATAGCGGAGGAACATGTGACACGTAATTTATATATATTATTATTATTATAGCTGACCCGACAGACGTTGTCCTGTCTTAACTATGAATATTGAATGCGTTTACTACTGCAAAGCCCCCCCCCCATTTCCCAAAGGAGGCTTTACAGTCCCCCACCACTGTCACCGTAAAAAAGTGGGAACTCTATTTTAAAAAGGGGCGGGGGGGGGGGGGGGGGCAACCCCCCCCCATTTCCTATAGGAGGCTTCCTATATTTCAAGTTGGATCAAACTGCACACGGTGTACAAATTTGATTAAAATCGGTTAAGTAGTTTAGGAGTCCATAGCGGAGGAACATGTGACACGTAATTTATATATATTAAGATTAAGATTAAGATATTAAGATGAGATATTTAGCTTTTATTGAAAAGGACTGACGGACGGACGATAAAGTGAGATTAATATAATCTGAATTATTATTGATATGAGAAATTTCAAAAAATATTATATTGAGAAAATAATATCATACTGTTTTCAGGGAAAATTGATATATTATTTATAGTCGAGTCAATGAAGGTTTTTACTTCGGAACCCTCAGAAACAGCACCGCTTTTAATGAATTTTTTTTTAAAATGTTCGTTATACCATACTATTTGAAATCAGAAACATTCCAGCCGTCGGACTCAAAAAAATATTTTTTTTGCTCAAAAAAAATGTATATAAATAAAATTTTTTTCGATGATAACTGAGCAAAAGTGTGTTTTTTTGTTATAACTTAGTTGAATAAATATTATTTGAGGAAATGAGCAAAGAAAATTTTTTAATTTTTATTGGCAAACGTTACTTTTCAATTATTTAAATAATTTGCTTAATAAATTATCGTTGACATTTTGACGCAAAAATTCATAAATTAATATACATATTTAGAATTTATTGAATATTGATGAAATTTAGCAAAATTGTTCGAAATACCCTTATTTAATACTAGTAAATTTTAAAGCACGTTACTTGCATTAATAATCATTTTACAGCAAGTTTTGCTACGAAATTTCGTATCCGCTCCAGCCGCGAATAAAATAATAAAAGTTTGCCGTTTTGCAAATAAACAAACAATTTTGTCCAAAAAAATTGTAATTATTTGAGATGTATTTATCTAACGTTCCTGAAAGTTTTAACCCTTAAGGTTAACTATTTTCAACTCTAGAGCAGTTTATTCTTTAGATTTTTCACGCGTCAGCGGTAAGTTCGTCACTAAGATCGTTTACTCTGTAAAAAATATTTATTGATTTTTTATAAAATTTTGCATAATTGTTCGAATTACTTTAATTTAGCAGTACACAATTTAAGAGTACGTCACTAACATTATTTATCATTTTACAACTACTTTTTCCTACGAAATTTAGTATTCGCTCGTGTCGCGTATAGACAATAAACATTTGCCTTTTTGCAAATAAACAAACGATTTTTTCCAAAAAAATTGTACTTATTTGAGATGTATTTATCTAATGTTTTTGAAAGTTTTAGGCCTTTTGGTTAATTATTTTCAATTCTATAGCAGTATATTCCTCAGATTTTTCGCGCGTCAGCGGCACGTTCGTCGACAAGATCCTTTTACTCTGTTAAAAATATTTACTGAATTTTGATGAAATCTTACATAATTGTTTGAAATACTTTAATTTAGCAGTAAAAAAATTACGAGCACGTCACTAGCAATATTTTTCATTTTACAACTAGTTAGGCTACGAAATTTACTATCCGCTCGTGCCGCATATAAGACAATAAACGTTTCCCGTTTTGCTAATAAACAAACAATTTTGACAAAAAATATTATGCTTATTTAAAATACATTTACCTAATGTTTCTAAAATTTTTAGCACTCTAGGTTCATTTTTTTAAATGGTACAATGTTATTTATTAAAAATTCATAATTTTTGAGGAAAAATTGGGAAATTTCTGGAAAATTCCTAAAAAATTTTGTATAATTCAACTTTATTTGTGAAAAGAAACACCGCGAATACACATTTCTATAAAAATTTTTAATAAATTTAGACAAAAATTAAAAAAAAATTGGAAAATTTCGGGAAAATTCCCGGAAAATCCTTATTTTGACAAAGTATTCTTATTCAGCGACCCTCTAAACCCCTATAGGTAAAAAAATTTCGTCGAAAATCGGACTTAATATATGAAACCAGTAAATTATAGAAATTTTCAAAATTTGGGGGGAGGGGTTAAATCCGACGACTAGAATGTTTCTGATTTCAAATAGTATGGTATAACGAACATTTAAAAAAAATTCTATCAAAATCAGTGCTGTTTCTGAGGGTTCCGAAGTTTTAGCCATTTTCGAGCTTCATTGACTCGACTATTATTGATTATTATATATTATTAACTAAAAAAATATGATTGGAAGGTGGGGTAAGATGGGGACCTTAAGGTATTTCATAAATAAAACCCTTTATTTTTGATTGCACATTGTAGGAACTTTTATTAAGAAAATAATCAGCCTTTCTTCCTTAAATTCTAATCAGAGAAAACAAAAAAATATAATTCTTCTTATAGAAATATCAACTTGAAAAAAATAACTAATTTGCACCATCTTGCCCCACCTATAGGGCAAGATGGGGTACCCCCTTGGGTAAGATGGGGTACAGACTCATAATACAAGCCGTGGCAGTACAGACATTCTGTATCTTCGTCCTCAGAACTCATCAGCTTTCTTGGTTCTTTTAGAACTTTTATTTGTTTTTTTTCAGTTTCTTTTTATTTGTTACCTTTGGTTTGGTTTCTTACTGTTTTGTCTTTCCTCTAACTCTGTTTTATACGGAGACGCAGTAATAATAGCTGTTTTTCCTCTTCTTCGAACTTGTCTTGGCCTTTTTTCGGAAATTCGTGGATACGGCAATAACTGTTTCGGGCTAACCAGATCGAATGTTGTGTTATCCAAGGAATCATACCTACCCCATCTTACCCGCAAGTAGGTACCCCATCTTTCCCAAACTGGATTCCCAAGTTGTATTTTTTTTTTGAGGTTATAAATCGAAGCAAACCGGAACGATTTAATGTCATTGTAATAGTAAAATAAACAAATATCACTAAAAAAATATTACATACATCTTGTACACCGTACATTTTGAACAGTCACGCACTTTATATACCTCAAAAATTAGATGTAACTTATGTAACCACTAAAATTTTTAAAAAATACTTACAAAATCACAACGTGCACACCTTCGACCAAACTATTTGTAACATTAATAACTTCTGTTAAATACCGTCACATGGCGATAGAAGAACATTTCTAGCTACATTGTATCATCAGTTTTTTTCCGGTCCCCATCTTACCTCGCTACCCCGTCTTACCCCACCTTCCCCTACATTATATTCAAAAAAACGTTTAAATTACATTGCAATATATTAAAACTAGCTGTCGGATCCAATTTTACCCGGGGATATAAAATTAAACTATATAACGTATAATGCTGTGGGGTGCGATCTTTTAGGTCCACACAATCAACTTCCCAACATGGTATGACTAAAAATACTTGAATACTGATTACTTATTGTTTCCATAATTAATATTACTATGTTTTTTAATATGTATATGAAAAATTTTAATGGAATTTATCAGAAATAAAACTCACCCTTTGTATTATGAATATTAGTTTTCTAATATCCTAATAATGTCAATAATATAATGCACATTTTTAGAAAAACTAATCTGTCAGTTTGAATTTTGAATTGTGTTGTTTCCAAGGCAACATGAATTATTAGATGTATTTATTAGTATGAAATTCAAATTTTGATGGTGGTTTTCATCCTTTTAATGGCTGTTTGGACCCATATAAAAAATAAATACTGAAATACACGTTTCATTATTTGTAGTGTATAGTATTTATTCTAAGTTCCGACTAAATTCGACCAAGAAAAAAAATAAAAATGAAAAAAACACCCTTTTTACCCCCGTAGGGGTTGAATTTCGAAAAATCCTTTCTTTCAGATCATATTCACGTCAAGACGCTTCGATTAGCACCCCAACGAAGTCAATAGCATTTTTTGTTCGCGAGATTTCGTCCCGGAAAAAAATGACACGTACGTACGTACGTACATACACACACACACACACACACACACACACACACACACACACACACACACACACACACACACACACAGACATTTTTCTGAAAATAGTGTCAATATACTCTAATGCCCTTGAAACATGAAAATATGTTAAAATTTTTGATTTCGATTTTCGGACCAATTACAATAACTCCCTATTGGGAAGTTAATTATATACCTATATATAAATTAATTGTATCAATCATTTATCTCATCTTAGTTATAATGATTTTAGATTTTCAACATCTAACGCTTACATAAATTCTTTAATAAAGATTTTTTAATTATAGAAAATAATATTAACGCCTTAGTATTAAACTTTTTTCATTCAAATTTTAAGTAGGTCAAACTGGTATATTTACGAATGTCAAGAAGATGGAAAGTACATTTAATTTTAATGTATAAGTGACATTGATTATTTAAATACACTAAAATGCAAAATTAACGGATCACTAAATTTTTCAAATATTTTTAGGTGTTTTTAAATAGCTGGATCTCTGCGAATAATGGTCGTAGAAGAGTTTTTAAAAAACAGTTCTAAAGCTTGAACGTTCTAGTTTTTGAATCATTTATTGAAAATTTTATTATCCTTCAGGATAACCTCCTTTTTTTAAGTTGAAACGCCAAACAAAATTTTTCAAAAAATTATATTAATTTTGAGAGGCTCTACAGGACATGTGAATTTTTTTTGGTCAAACCAAATAAATGATTGTTATAGGTCGGACATTTTTCTTCAATTTACTTACATTTTTTATTGCTGTACGATTTTTTTTGACCAAGTTATGTGCAATCGAAGCAAAAATCATATGTTTAACATTAAGCGCTTATAACTAGGGAACAAATAATCATAAAAAAAAATTTAAGGGCATATTTGGAAAGCTGAAAATATTTTCTTTAATGCCCTTTAGTTGTTTTTTTGATAAAAAATTATTTTAATATTGTAAAATTCATTTGAATGTGACCTAAAAAATCGCATATTTTCCATTTTTTATAAAACATGGGGGAACTTTGGGGGGAATCACGGGATCATTAAAGTGTCTATGTTTTTTATTAGTTAAAAGTATACCTAAAATATCTGCGAAAACCCGAATCGCCTAGATTTTTTTTTGTTTGAACCCCAAGCCATCAAACTTGACATATTGCTCTGAGAGCGTTAAAAGATCACTCAAAGTTTCCATCTTTTTGAAGGTATTTTTGAATTGCTGTTTCTCCGGGAAAAATGTTCATAAAACAGTTTTCAAAAAAAGGTTTTAAAGCTTAAGCGTTCTTCTTTTCCAATCATTTTTTGATTTTTTTTTATTCTTCAAAATAACATCTTTTTATGATGAGGCGCCGAAAAAAAATTTGCAAAAATTTATAACAATTTTGAGAGCCTCCATGGGTCGTGGTACATTTTGTTGATAAAATCTAATAAATATTTTTTATAGACCAAAGTTTTCTCTTTAATTTGTTTTTTTTTTTTGGTTTTACTGTATGATAATTTTTGATCGAGTAATTAGCATTTAAACATTTATTGTTGCTTCCACATCTTACTGCTTTTAAATTTAAAAAGTTCGTTTTTTTTATTAAAAATAATCAGTCATATTGAAAGAAATGTTGAAATTTGCAGCAACAAAAGCAATAACGATATAAATAAATAAATTTTTTTATTATTATTTTACTTATTTTACATTTTTTTCAAAATGACGATATTTATTTCTGATAAAAAATTTAATTTTAATGCAGTACAAAGAGAAAACATCAACAAGTGTTTGGACGCAAATAACTCGATCAAAAATTGTCATACAATACAGTAAAACAAAAAAAAAAAAAAATTAAAGAGAAAACTTTGGTCTATAAAAAATATTTATTAGATTTTATCAACAAAATGTACCACGACCCATGGAGGCTCTCAAAATTGTTATAAATTTTTGCAAATTTTTTTTCGGCGCCTCATCATAAAAAGATGTTATTTTGAAGAATAAAAAAAAAATCAAAAAATGATTAGAAAAGAAGAACGCTTAAGATTTAAAACCTTTTTTTGAAAACTGTTTTATGAACATTTTTCCCGGAGAAACAGCCATTCAAAAATACCTTCAAAAAGATGGAAACTTTGAGTGATCTTTTAACGCTCTCAGAGCAATATGCCAAGTTTGATGGCTTGGGGTTCAAACAAAAAAAAATCTAGGCGATTCGGGTTTTCGCAGATATTTTAGGTATACTTTTAACTAATAAAAAACATAGACACTTTAATGATCCCGTGATTCCCCCCAAAGTTCCCCCATGTTTTATAAAAAATGAAAAATATGCGATTTTTTAGGTCACTTTCAAATTAATTTTACAATATTAAAATAATTTTTTATCAAAAAAAAAAACTGAAGGGCATTAAAGAAAATATTTTCAGCTTTCCAAATCTGCCCTTAAATTTTTTTTATGATTATTTGTTCCCTAGTTATAAGCGATTAATGTTAAACATATGATTTTTGCTTCGATTGCACATAACTTGGTCAAAAAAAATCGTACAGCAATTAAAAATGTAAGTAAATTGAAGAAAAATGTCCGACCTATAACAATCATTTATTTGGTTTGACCAAAAAAAATTCACATGTCCTGTAGAGCTTCTCAAAATTAATATAATTTTTTGAAAAATTTTGTTTGGCGTTTCAACTTAAAAAAAGGAGGTTATACTGAAGGATATAAAAATTTTCAATAAATGATTCAAAAACTAGAACGTTCAAGCTTTAGAACTGTTTTTTTAAAACTCTTCTACGACCATTATTCGCAGAGATCCAGCTATTTAAAAACACCTAAAAATATTTGAAAAATTTAGTGATCCGTTAATTTTGCATTTTAGTGTATAAAATATATACAGTGTGTCCTAAAAATTTGGAAACGATTGAAAAATTCATGAGGAATGCATTTTAGAATAATAAAATAAAACTGTTATACTTAGTCAAGTTCAAGTCACAATTTCTAATAGGAACCTCCACTTTTCAACATTTAAAAAAAATTGGAGATTTTTTGCATACAGAAAAGGAATGACCCATATGACCTAAGTTAAACTTTTACAATTTTTTCATGTTATTTATACAAGTGGCACACTTGATAAAGAGGATCCTCCATAGACCTAATGAACCCAATTGTAATTATACAATTGAGATGGATATACAGGGTGATTCAGCACTGTCGTGCCAAACTTGAACACTAGATTGAAAAAAATATTTTAAGCAAAAAACTCCCAATAAACATGTGTCCGGAAATTATTCCTTAGGGAACTACAGGCTTCCAAAGATTTTACTAAAAATGAGTTTTAATTTAATATCTAGAGAACCCTTCGTGATTGAATTATGAAATTTAGTATTTGGTTTAGTAATAATATGTGTTATTGGTTTCTAATATTAACCAATTATATTTTAAGCCAGGGCTGTATCAGGCCAGTGGGCCCATCGATTTTGATCTAGTAATTATTTGTTCCTTAATTTTTTTCCTGAGTTGGTACTTTTATAAGATTATATGACACAAAATACACAAAAACATACTTTGCTTGTTTATCATAGGATGAACCGTTTTCGAGAAATATCGATGAAAAAGAAAGCATGCAGAATTAACCTTAATACGGATGCTTGAAATTATAAAAAATAAATTTATATTCTTTTTCTATGATTAAAGGTAAGAATAAAGTTTATATAAATAAACCTCCTAATATAAACCCTCTTAAGATCTATAGCCAGTTCTATTACTGTTACATGTACTTTATTAACATGACTAAAAAACAAACTAAAAATGGCTATTTGTTGATATGGATGCATTTTCGGGAGTATATCTATATTAACTTTTTGTCTTATTTTTTATCATGAAAAAAGAATATAAATTTATTTTTTATAATTTCAAGCATCCGTATTAAGGTTAATTCTGCATGCTTTCTTTTCCATCGATATTTCTCGAAAACGGTTCATCCTATGATAAACAAGCAAAGTATGTTTTTGTGTATTTTGTGTCATATAATCTTATAAAAGTACCAACTCAGGAAAAAATTAAGGAACAAACAATTACTAGATCAAAATCGATGGGCCCACTGGCCCCATACAGCCCTGGCCTAAAATATAATTGGTTAATATTAGAAACCAATAATACATATTATTACTAAACCAAATACTAAATTTCATAATTCTATCACGAAAGGTTCTCTAGATATTAAATTAAAACTCATTTTTAGTAAAATCTTTGGAAGCCTGTAGTTCCCTAAGGAATAATTTCCGGACACATGTTTATTGGGAGTTTTTTACTTAAAATATTTTTTTCAATCTAGTGTTCAAGTTTGGCACGACAGTGCTGAATCATCCTGTATATAAAATAGATAAAGTAGGTAAAAATGTTTATTTATTTTTTACAATTTAATATCAAATAGAAATAATGTTTGATTAGGCCCTAAAGGCCACCAGGAGGGTCTGTGAACCTCTTATCCATTGTGCCATTTATATTAGTAAAGACTAGCCAAATGGCCAGTATTTGAATAATTAGTAAATGGTTTTTCATTCAAAATAATTAACTAAACCTTATCGGGCCCGAATCCAAAAATGAACCTTGTTTGAATGCATGATCCAATAAAACAACGGATATTTCGACAGTCGCCATTTTATATAAATTTCTTGCCAATGACGTATTACATCGGCAATAAATTTATGTGCATTGTGCTTCAAAATAATTGATCGATAATTAAATCAATGAAAAAAATAAAATAGAACTATTATGAAACAGTATTGGTCGTTTATTTATTTTTATTCCGTTTGTCACAAATTCCTTATTAGAAATCTTGGCGATGACATCACAGTATACCTGTAGAACAAATGAACTGTCGAGCAGACCTTGATTTGGATGTACAAAATTCTGCGGTAGTTAAAAATGAAATGAAGTTAGGAGTTAATTTTGACATGGGCATAGATTTTGCATTAATGACCTTTTTATTGAACACACTGAAATCGTGTCTGTCGGTCTTTCACAATCTTATAGCTACACGGAGAAAACTGGAACTCAGATTTTAGGATAAATTACAATTCCTAAATATAAATTATAATATTTAATTAAAAATTACAGTTCGTCTGTAAATTATTGCAATAAAGATAGTAAAGTTTATAGAATATGAATTTTCACAGTTCAAAATTTTAATAATTACTTGAAGCCTAAGTAATTTTTCTTATCCCACAATAAAGTTATAATAACTATTCGTATGCAGCAGTACATAAATTTTACTATACAGCAGATAGTAAAAAGTACAAATAAGAGTATAGTCAAAATATGTATTAAATATTGTGATATAGCAAGCCGCAGCACGGTTCATAAACTGTGCTAGAAATTTTACTAACCGTTTAATAAATTCTTATTACTATCTAGTTAATAATATTAAACTTTGACGGCATTTGTACTCCTAAAATAATGCATAGCAACAAATCATTATTGTTTCGACTGGCGATGTATTCATTTGTGTTTCGAAAAAAATACTTTCTTTATAAAATTTTTATATTTTATTATCAATGTAGCGTGGTTTAACGGTCATTAATGAAAGTGATTTCGAATATTAAATGTTGTAACAGTGTTATTGTATATTTATAATATTTTATATTCTTATTGTCTGCATCACGTTCTTCAAGCTTCAACGGTCATTTTTTCTTACAATAAGAATAAAGTGATTTTGACTAATATTACTATGAATCAAGTTGATATAAAGTTATTAAAGTCATGGGATTTATCACATTTAATTCCATAATTTGAAGGTAATCATTAAGCGTTCATGTAATTCGAATGAGCGAGACACGTCTAAGTGATTTCGCATGTTCTAGAAAGAGATGGACACACATACTTGCAAACAGTAGGTAATATGCTTATTATCTGTTGAAAATATATAATTTTTGCTTTATGTTGTATTACTTAATAATTAAAACACACAAATAATATAAGTCCTGTTTTATTATTTGCATCGTTTTATTAACAATTAAATACTTTTTTAGTAATTGAAACGCATAATATATAGTTTATTACAAATATATTTTTCTGTAATAGTTGAAATATATTAATAAGTGAAAAACCATATTATATGTACTTATTTAGTTTGGTGGAAAATTTTAATGCCACTTACTTCTGTCGTTTTTGCTATATCTACTAAACGAAAAGATATTAATAATATTTTTAATAAAGAGAATTTATATTTAAGAGAAAATATATTTCACTAAATTAAATTTTTGTTTTCATCTGACATAAGTGAAATTTTCATTATATTTAAATTTTCTATTTTTATTATTTGTTCATTAATTAGGTTTAATAGTCTTAATAAAATATATTTGTATAACCTACATATTGTATTTCATTTAACCTTTGTTTATTATTTATTTTAAAATATGTACATCACTTATAAATACATAAAGTTGCTCATAAATTATTGTATGTAATAATGTATGTATATCTGTATTTTTTAATTAATTGTAGATTTAGCTTGTATTTTAGTATATAGGTGACAAGAATGTATATTTGCAATATTTTCAATGTTTCAAACAGTATTAATCAATTTGGTTTCATTGACTATAAATTATTTATTGTTATCTACTTACAATAAATAAACAGTAGCCAATAATACTAAATTGTTTATTACTATATGAGGCATTAAAAATATTGCAAATATACATTCATGTCACATATACAGGGTGTCCCATTTTAATCTATCACCCCCCTAATTTTCTTTATCTATCAATTGAATCAAAAAATGCTTCAAATAAAAGTTGTTTGGTTTTGAGGGGGACCCAAAATGGCGTTATTATTTTTTTATTTTTTGGACGTCTTTATGGTCAAATAGGCCCAACTTTTTTTTTTCAAATGGAAACCTATATTTTTTATTACAATATCTTATTTTTTGGAAAAAAACAAGTAGCTTTTGTTTCAAAAAATTTTTTGTATGACTTCATTTTTTTTTTAATATTCAACAAAATAATTTTAGATTTTAGTTTTTTAATAATTTTTTACTCGAAACCCATAAACTTTAGAGGAAAAATGTAAAAAACAAAAAAAGGTTTATTTTAATCTGATATAACTAGGAAAATTATATCAGGATTTTTTGTTAACTTTTGCTCTTCAAAATATTAAAGCAAATAAAAAATAAAATAAAAAATTCTGAAATAATTTTCCTAGTTATATCATATTAAAATAAACATTTTTTGTTTCTTATACTTTTCCTCTAAAGTTAATGGGTTTCGAGAAAAAATGAGTAAAAATCTAAAATCTAAAATTATTTTGTTGAATATTAAAAAAAAAATGAAGTCATACAAAAAATTTTTTTAAACAAAAGCTACTTGTTTTTTTCCAAACAATAAGATATTGTAATGAAAAATATAGGTTTCCATTTGAAAAAAAAAAGTTGGGCCTATTTGACCATGAAGACATCCAAAAAATAAAAAATTAATAACGCCATTTTGGGTCCCCCTCAAAACCAAACAACTTTTATTTGAAGCATTTTTTGATTTTATTGATAGAATAAAAAAAATAGGGGGTGATAGATTAAAATGGGACACCCTGTATACTAAATTACAAGCTAAATCTACTATTAATTACTAAATTCAGTTGTATATACATTATAATTATTAAAAAAAAAATAATCAAAATTAAATTCTAAAATTGAGAAAATCTAACATTAAATAATAATAAGTTTTACCAAGCAAATAAGAAATATTTATAAATCGAGTGTTAAAAGATATTATTATACAAAGTATAATCATTTTTACTAACTGAATAGTAGACATTCAAACACGGCTATCTTTAACGATTACTATACGTCGGTTAGTAATTTATCTTTTGTGCTTCGGATGTTTCGCTAGATTTCAAAAGTGTTTTCGAATTACTATATTTTTAGTAACTTTTTATCAAATGGTACGGCAAAGTTTGTATATATTTCATGCTTCATTTTTCTCCGTGTACTAAACCGTTTGATCTAGAAATGGGATTTGACATAAATTTTGAGTTTTTGGGAGTTTTTAGAATAGAGCAAATAAGTAACCCCAATTATTTTTTTATTCAGTACCAATGAGTGAGGTATCAAATGAAAGCTAAAATTTTATGAACTATCATTATGCAAACGTTTTATTATTATTAAAATCTTCGTTTAACAATATAAAAAAAAATCGTATAAATATTGTGTCTCCGTCCATATCTCCGAAAGTACTAGTGCGATTTTTTTAATTACAAAAATGAATTAATTATAGTAAATTGCATCTATCTCTGTTCTAATATACACATGAACTTTGCGTATACTTGAGAAATATTAAAGTAAAATTTGTGTTATAATAATCGAATAAATTGAAAAACTATACAGTACGGAGCAGCACTATTGCTCGCATTTGACAATTAAAATGCACCCCTTTTCCAGAGTTTTAGAACATCTTTTTACATATAACTTTGGAAATTGCTAAAAAACGATGCTAAAGGAAAAATTTGCTGTAAATGAGTATTTATTCAAACTTTATAAACTAATAAATATTCCAAAGATAAGAAAAAATGTCTTCTCAACAAACAGGAAGGTGCGAAGAAAGGTATACATATTTCACATCCGTTGTAGTAGGTATTAGAGACATTTTTCTTGGCAAGATGTTGTGAGAGAAATATTTCCTTTTCCTTTAACCAATGTACGTGTAATGAAAGTGAGTGGATTTTAATTTGACAAGACACTGGCCTCGTTTTCTTCGAGTGACAAAATTACTGAACTGGATTTGATTTACTACAGACATTCGGAATTGTTTGAATATTAAATTGTGTACATTTGTACATCGTGTTATTTTTTTTCGTTTCGTTTATTCATTTTCGTATGGTTGTTATAAATATGAGTTTTTTCAACAATAAAAGTATAAAATGGTTTCGTATACATATTTCGTATAAGTTCGTATAGGTTTCGTATAGTTCATATAAGTGTTTATTTGATTATACATATTTTGAAAATATTTATAATAATAAAAAATGCGATGAAAATTGATGAGTGTTTTAACAATGAGCCGTAGATATTACTCCGGTAATAATATTAGAAAAAAATTTTTTTTTAAAAACAAGCTTTTACATATGCACTAAAAAGTAAAAAATAAGTTTTTTTTTCACAAAGTCTTCCAGAATTCGTATGACTAAAAAAGCTTGTGGCGTTCATTTAATATTTAATGTAATATTTAGAAATATAAAAAATGTCTAAAATATCAATATAGGAAAAACTACATTTTCTACTATAAATTAATATTTTCAAATCTTCCATTAAATTGCATTAATATTATGTTATAATGCATATATGTATAATATTGTATAATGTATATACATTATACATATATGTATACATTAATATTTGGAAATCTAGATTCAAATAGGACAAAGAACCTTTTGCTAGTTTAATTTAGTATTTTAAATTCCTGGTTAATTTATCGCACATGAAAGAAATATTTAGTAATCTAGATTCAACATAGGAAAAAAGTCTTAACAGTATTTTATCTACCTTAAATTATTATTTCAAAATATTACATGAAATATTTGGAATTCTAGATTCAAAATAGAATTAAGGGCTAAGAGTTTCTCAATGGAAAAACTACATTAGCTACATTCAATGAATATTTCGAAATATTCCATAAAATTCCATATATGTACATAATTTATATCAAATATAATATAAAATATTATATCCTGTGAATATTTTGAAATTATATTCAACCTAAATGAATATTTTCAATTAATATTATTTAATTGTACATTAAATTCCTGGATAATTTGATATAAACTACAGGAATATTTTGGCTTCAAGATTTATCATATGAAAAAGGGCTAAGAAATACCGAAAAGAAATACTACCTTATCTATTTTATAAATTCATATTTCAAAACATTAACATACATTGAGTTTCAGGTTTATTTAGTATCAACATTACATTAATATTTGATCTACTATAGATTTTTCCAATATTGATATTTTCGACATTTTTTATATTTCTAAATATTACATTAAATATTAAATGAACGCCACAAGCTTTTTTAGTCATACGAATTCTGGAAGACTTTGTGAAAAAAAAACTTATTTTTTACTTTTTAGTGCATATGTAAAAGCTTGTTTTTAAAAAAAATTTTTTTTCTAATTTTATTTTATCCATTTTTAGTCTAAAGTTATTTATTTTTTTACTATATTATATTATATTCATTGCATCATAAGACCAGGCCCAGATAGGGGGGGGGGGGCTAGGAGGGCCATATGGCCCGGGTCCTGGTATCAGGGGCCTTGGCGTCCCGAAAATTATTTATACTTTACATTTTTACATTTTTTGATACTAATACTATTTTTAATAGAGATTATTTAAAAAACATAAATATACTACAAAAAAACACACCTTTTAGAAAAAGTACTTAAAAAAACCTCACGGTTTTTAATACTAAATAATATCAGGAAGAAACAAGAATTTTACTAGTACGAAAGTTGTTTGGAATGTCCTTACGTTGAAGCTCTCTCAGGGTCTGCATAAGACTAAAAACCCTTTTTACTTCCATGTTCGAAGAAATGGAAGTATTGTTATTACAATACGTCAAAAAATCTTTAGTTTTTATTTTAAAATGAACACTAACGTTTTGATTGTATATTCGCTTCTTTAGAAATGAAGCGCAGATCCAGGGGAGGGGGCATGGTGAAATGACACCCCACACAAACCTAAAAAGTAAAGCAAATTAAATAGAAAAATGCTTATTAAATATACTAAAGTAAATTTTTTTGTCTATTTCACAGACCATGACCCCCTCCTCCATTGTAAAGTTAGACTCGCGTCTCTTAGAAAAACAATACCTACCTATTTAGATCTACAAAATTACACTAACATAAATTAATTTATATTTAATATTTTTCAATAATGCCATAACAATATAATACATATACATTACATGTATGCATATAGGATGATATAATAACAATAAAATGAGATACTATAATACATATTTATGTATACATACATTTAAATGAAGAAATAAAGCTAAAACGGCTAAATCTTTTCTATATGTCAATATAATCACTACAAATAAAATTTATAATACATACCTGATATTTATATAAAATTCGATAATTTTTCAATAATTTTCTTCAATTTATAATTTATAATCTTCAATAATAATTATCATTTCTATTATTATGAATTATTTGTATTATGAGTATTATATTGCAAAATATTTTGACAAAACATAATTTAATGTTATTGTCGAAGCAAACCATGGTTACGCAATAATTTGAATTATGAAATAATACTTGATCACGAAGGCAAGTTATTTTATTATATTAGATACATCAAAAAAGACCTTATAATAAAATAACATAGCTATAAAAATGATAAAAAAGTGCATTGTCACGGAGAATACACCATATTTCAAAATTTGACGAAAATCGTACGACGGGAAGTTCGTTAAAAATCGGTCGCAAGATTTGTACCACGGGACATAGTGACATAGTTACATAGCATTTGAGTTAAGTAAAAGCTTGTAATAAAATTAGAAAAAAAAAACTTTTTTAAAAAACAAGCTTTTACATATAATAAACCTACATATGCACTAAAAAGTAAAAAATAAGTTTTTTTTTCACAAAGTCTTCCAGAATTCGTATGACTAAAAAAGCTTGTGGCGTTCATTTAATATTTAATGTAATATTTAGAAATATAAAAAATGTCGAAAATATCAATATAGGAAAAACTACATTTTCTACTACAAATTAATATTTTCAAATCTTCCATTAAATTGCATTAATATTATGTTAAAATGCATATATGTATGTATAATGTATATACATTATACATATATGTATACATTAATAATTGGAAATCTAGATTCAAATAGGACAAAGTACCTTCTGCTAGTTTAATTTAGTATTTTAAATTCCTGGTTAATTTATCGCACATGAAAGAAATATTTAGTAATCTAGATTCAAGATAGGAAAAAAAGTGTTAAGAGTATTTTATGTACCTTAAATTTTTATTTCAAAATATTACATGAAATATTTGGAATTCTAGATTCAAAATAGAATTAAGGGCTAAGAGTTTCTCAACGGAAAAACTACATTAGCTACTTTCAATGAATATTTCGTAATATTCCATAAAATTCCATATATTATGTACATAATTTATATCAAATATAATATAAAATATTATATCCTGTGAATATTTTGAAATTATATTCAACATAAAGGAAATACTACCTTATCATCTTTCAATTAATATTTTTAAATTGTACATTAAATTCCTGGATAATTTGATATAAACTACAGGAATATTTTGGCTTCAAGATTTATCATGTGAAAAAGGGCTAAGAAATACCGAAAAGAAATACTACCTTATCTATTTTATAAATTAATATTTCAAAACATTAACATACATTGAGTTTCAGGTTTATTTAGTATCAACATTACATTAATATTTGATCTACTATAGATTTTTCCAATATTGATATTTTCGACATTTTTTATATTTCTAAATATTACATTAAATATTAAATGAACGCCACAAGCTTTTTTAGTCATACGAATTCTGGAAGACTTTGTGAAAAAAAAACTTATTTTTTACTTTTTAGTGCATATGTAGGTTTATTATATGTAAAAGCTTGTTTTTTAAAAAAGTTTTTTTTTTCTAATTTTATTTTATCCATTTTTAGTCAAAAGTTATTTATTTTTTTATTATATTATATTCATTGCATCATAAGACCAGGCCCAGATAGAGGGGGGGGGGGCTAGGAGGGCCATATGTCCCGGGTCCTGGTATCAGGGGCCTCGGCGTCCTGAAAATTATTTATATTTTACATTTTTACATTTTTTGATACTAATACTATTTTTAATAGAGATTATTTAAAAAACATAAATATACTACAAAAAAAACACACCTTGTAGAAAAAGTACTTAAAAAAACCTCACGGTTTTTAATACTAAATAATATCAGGAAGATATAAGAATTTTACTAGTACGAAAGTTGTTTGGAATGTCCTTACGCTCGGGCGAAGGGGGGAGGGGTCCCTCAAAATGTGGGCTGGCCCAAACCTCGTTGAAGCTCTCTCAGGGTCTGCATAAGACTAAAAACCCTTTTTACTTCCATGTTCGAAGAAATGGCAGTATTGTAATACCGTCAAAAAATTATGTCCGAGATAAGAGCAGATTCTGATTGTACTAACTTCAAAACGCAAAAAAAGTTAATTTCCACAAGGCGGCTGTGCGTGTGTCTGTATGTCTGTCTGTGTGTCTGTCTGGATGTAGAATTTTCTTCCGTTCACGATAACTACTGTAAATATGCACCGATTTAAATTATATTTGGGGAAAATGTTTGTCTCAGTGAGTACTCCAGACCTATTGATTTTGGTGCTAATCGAATTAGGGGTTTCCGAAATATTCGAAATTTTGTACCAATTATCGTCTGAAAAGTGATTAGTATCTCACCAATTTTGATAAGACTTGGTACACTTGTAGTTCAATAAAATCTAAGGAGCCCTTAATTTATAATCGTATCGAAAAAGCCACTAAAGGGGTGAAAATCACCCACAAAATTTTAATTTTAAATACTATTAAATTCATGTTGCCATGGAAAGAAACGCAGTTAAATTCAAATGTCACATAATTATTATTCTACAAAAATGTGTATTCTACAACTGACATTAGAATATTAGAAAACTAATAGTTATAATACAAAGGTGAGTTTTATATTAAAAATTATTGTAAAATATATTACAGAACATGGAAGTCATGATATTTTTTAAATCTGATCGAAATATATTGATTGAAATACCTACATAGAATGAACATTACACTTTTATGAAAATTAATATACGAAACTGTCTCTGAATACATAAAAATATTACCTCACAATCAGTGTCCAATGTTTATTTAGTCTCGTATATGAAGGAAGAAGGCATTTATAACATCAAACGTGACTCGCAGTTTAGTTGGTCATTTATTTATAATAATCAAACGTCTTACTTCAATCTTTAGTTTTTATTTTAAAATGAACACTAACGTTTTGATTGTATATTAGCTTCTTTAGAAATGAAGCGCAGATCCAGGGGAGGGGGCATGGTGAAATGACACCCCACACAAACCTAAAAAGTAAAGCAAATTAAATAGAAAAATGCTTATTAAATATACTAAAGTAACTTTTTTTGTCTATTTCACAGACCATGACCCCCTCCCCCATTGTAAATTTAGACTCGCGTCTCTTAGAAAAACAATACCTATTTAGATCTTCAAAATTACACTAACATAAATTAATTTGTATTTAATATTTTCAATAATGCCATAACAATATATAACATATACAGGTATGCATATAGGATGATATAATAATAATAAAATGCGATACTATAATACATATTTATTATACATACATTTAAATGAAAAAATAAAGCTAAAACGGCTAAAACTTTTCTATATGTCAATATAATCACTACAAATAAAATTTATAATACATACCTGATATTTATATAAAATTCGATAATTTTTCAATAATTTTCTTCAATTTATAATTTATAATCTTCACTCAGCAGTTTTTATTTGTATTATTATAAATTATTTGTATTCGAATATTATATTGTAAAATATTTTGACAAAACATAATAAATGTTATTGTCGAAGCAAACCATGGTTACGAAATAATTTGAATTATGAAATAATACTTGATCACGAAGGCAAGTTATTTTATTATATTAGATACATCAAAAAAGACCTTATAATAAAATAACATAGCTATAAAAATGATAAAAAAGTGCATTGTCACGGAGAATACACCATATTTCAAAATTTGACGAAAATCGTACGACGGGAAGTTCGTTAAAAATCGGTCGCAAGATTTGTACCACGGGACATAGTGACATAGTTACATAGCATTTGAGTTAAGTAAAAGCTTGTAAAAATAGACATTTCAAATAACGAAAATTCCGACAGAGCTAAATTTTGGTAGAGACCTTGGATGCACCATTAGAAATAAAGTGTCAAAAGTCCCCATCAATCCCATGTCTGCTAAATAAGTTATTCGGGGTCAAAGGTCAAAATTTGAGGTTTTTTGAATTTTTTTCGAAAACGGTAAGTTTTATCAAAAATGTAGCCAAGACAAAAATTATTAATATTAAAATTATCTATAAAAATGGTTCTTATACTTTTTTTTCTTAGAATTGCGATTCCTGAGATATCGCGATTCTAAAAGTTGAAGGAGTCACGTTCTACATGCACGGTGCTCTGGAAGCCAACTTTAATAAAAAAAAATGATTACTTCTGATTTTTTTTATACAGTTCAATTCTTTAGTATTCAAGGAACATATTAAGACCAAAAAGAAAAAAATCGCCTGGGTACTTTTTTAATAATTCATAAAACAAAAATACATAAATCGTGTACGGTGCTCTCGATGCCAACTTTTAAAAAAAATTGATTACCTCTAATTTTTTTATACAATTCAATTCTTTAGTACTCAAAGTACAAAAAAAATCAGAAGTAATCAATTTGTTTTATTAAAGTTGACTTCCAGAGCACCGTGCATGTAGAATGTGACTCCTTCAACTTTTAGAATCGCGATATCTCAAGAATGGCAATTCTAAGAAAAAAAAGTATAAGAACCATTTTTATAGATAATTTTAATATCTATAATTTTTGTATTGGCTACTTTTTTAATAAAACTTACCGTTTTCGAAAATTATCCAAAAAACCTCAAATTTTGACCTTTGACCCCGAATAACTTTTTTAGCAGACATGGGATCGATGGGAACTTTTGGCACTTTATTTCTAATGGTGTATCCAAGGTCTCCACCAAAATTTAGCTCTGTCGGAATTTTTGTTATTTGACCACTATCTTTATTAGTATTTTGACCGGACTATACAGGGTGGGGCATTTAAAGTGTTACAGATTTGTATCTCAGAACTTTCGCATATTTGAAAAAAAAGTTTTGACCAAAAAATGTTTGGTTGTGAGGGGGTCATCGAATAGTAATGTTTATGTGTTGTTTTAGCGTGTTCTTCAAGGATATTTGAAGGTCAACATCATTTTTTTAAATGGGAACCTATAGTTTTTATTAAATAATTTTGTTCATCGTGAAAACTCACGAATCTTTCATTGAAAACTTTTTTTTGAACAACCTTAATTTTCCAAGATATCTAACAAAATATTTTCAGATTTTGAACTTTCAAGATTTTTTTTACTCAGAAACCATTAATCTTTGAGAAAAAATACAAGATACAAAAAATGTTTATTGTATGTATAAAATTGCACTAAAAATTTAATGGTCTTCACTTTTTACACTCGAACATAAATTTTAACTTATATTGAAGAATATGCCGGTATGATGTCACAATAAATTGTCAAAAATCACGTATATACCTACATAATTATTTAAAATAAAGTTGATGCTCTAATAATACAGGTTATGAAACTCCCTTCCATAGACTCAAACTTACCCCAAAATATTTTTAAGAGAGTTCGTAATAATTTTCAGTGAAAATACTAATTAAATAAAACGGGCAAGTGCGTGTTGGGCACGCACATGATAGGGTTCCGTAGTTATTCTTACTACGAAGAGTTATTTCAAAATTTTCGTGACTGAAGGGTTAAAATAAAAAAGTCATTTGACATTGCATTTTAGGAGACCTATCAAATGACACCCCACTCAATGGGGTAAGTGGGTAAAAATGTGAGTTTTTTCAATCTATAGAAGGGGGGTCCAAAATATTTTTAACAGTGTTCATTATAATTTTCAGTGAAAGTACTAAATAAAAGCTACATTCTGTATTTTTTTCAGATTTTTTGAATTGATAGTTTAGAAAATAGAGGGGGGATGCGTTTTAATAATGACTTTGAAGAACAAATAAATCGTGATTGAAGGGTTAAAATCAAAAGGTCCTCATACATTTTTTGTTGCATTTTAAGAGACCTTTCTATCGACATACCACTCAATGGGATAGCTGATTTTTTTTAAAACACTTCTTTTATGAAGTGTTTTAAAAGTGTTTTGTCATTCCTGTTTTCAGGGCGTCAATCTACGACCAATTTTCATCTTATTATCTCAAAATTTTTACAAGACGGACGGACATGAAGAAACTATAAGACTTCCTAGTTTTCTACGGAACCCTAAAAAGGAGATTTTTAAATTGTGATAGAATTTTTTTGGTTTACGGACGAGACGAGAGTCAGGCATGTTTCGTCTCGTGTAAAAAAGGATTTATTTTGATTTTGCTTGTTATTGAAGACCGAGACTGAGACGAGACCGAATTTTTTTATAAAATAAAATACTTTTTCATTTATAATATGTCATTGTAATAAACTAAGATATATCTGGAAATATATCGAATCGCGGTCTTGTTTTATCCAAACTTAAGACACTCTCGTATCCGTCTCAATATCGTTGAGAGAACAAGACTGATACGAGACAGAAAAAGTATCGTCTCGAGCAGAACTCGCGCCCTGAGGGTTCCGTACTGTTACATAAAACATAATTAATGACAATAGTTAACTAACAAGGAAACCTTTTCAGGTCGAAAATTCGTATCGAGTTTAAACTTTGTATATAGTTAGAGGAGGTCAAAGTAAGTAAGAAAAAAATTATCACAGCTGCGGTAAAACGGTGTAAGAGTGTGGAACACCCCTATGAAAATGTGCAAAATAATCATATTTTTTCAAATAACTCTAATGAAAATTTTAAAAAATCCATAATGCAAAATTTTCATGATTTTTTATGCTCTTTCAAATGGCGGTAGTCAAAATTCGAAAAAATTAAGTGGGTGAGAGGGGGGGGGGGGGGTTAACGGTTTATTTTTTTTCGAATTTTGACTGTCGCCATTTGAAAGAGCATAAAAAATCATGAAAATTTTGTATTATATATTTTTTAAAATTTTCATAAGTTTCAGAGTTATTTGAAAAAATATGATTATTTTGCACATTTTCATAGGGGTGTTTCACCCCCTTAAACCATTTTACCGCAGCTGTGATAATTTTTTTCTTACTTACTTTGACCTCCTCTAACTATATACAAAATTTAAACTCGATACGAATTTTCGACCTGAAAAGGTTTCCTTGTAAGTAGACAATGGACCCAATCATCAAGGCATATTTGTGTTTACGCAAATTTAGTTTTCCATGTAATAATTCGACATAGAATTAGAAATGAATGATTTTCGGATTTTTTTCATCCCTTGTGCTATGAGACCTTCCTTCTTGTCATATTTCAAGATTCTAGGTCAATGGAAACTACCCTACAGATCAGTCAGTCATTCTGCCAGTATCAAAATACGTTTTGAAAGGCTTATATTTTTTTACATGCTGTTACAAACTTTTTTTTCAGGAACTTAATATTAATTTCAATTTGATACCTCTAACTGTTCCTGAAAAAGATTAATATAGGACAGAGATCCTATAAGGTAGTATAAGGGTTTCGTTTTTTAGGGTTCCGTAGAAAACTAGGAACCCTTATAGTTTCTCCATGTCCGTCCGTCTTCAAAAATTTTGAGATAATAAGATGAAATTTGGTATACGGTCGTAGATTAATGACCCAAAAACAGAAATGATAAAATTTTTGTAAAAAAAAATTTTTAGGCCCCCTTTCCATAAAATGAAGTGTTTTCAAAAAAAAATTTCACCTACCCCATTGAGTGGGGTGTCATTAGAAAGGTCTCCTAAAATGCAACAAAAAATGTATCAGAACTTTTTGATTTTAACCCTTTAATCACGATGTATTTGCTCTCCAAAGTCGTTAAAAAAGCGTCCAACCCCCCTAAATTATCTAAACTATCAATTTAAAAAATCTGAAAAAATTCCAGAATGAAGCTTTTAATTAGTACTTTCACTGAAAATTATAACGAACATTGTCAAAAATATTTTGGACCCCCCTTCTAAAGAGTGAAAAGTGAACTCTCATTTTTTCCCCACTTACCCTATTCAGTGGGGTGTCATTTAATAGGTCTCGTAAAATGCAATAAAAAACGTCAAATAACTTTTTGATTTTAACCCTTCAGTCGCGATATATTTGCTTTTTAATGTCGCTGTCAGAGCGCCCCACCCCCTCTATTTTCTAAACTATCGATTCCAAAATTCTGAAAAAAATTCAGAATGTAGCTTTTAATTAGTACTTTCACTGAAAATTATAACGAACATTGTCAAAAATATTTTGGACCCCCTTTTTATAGATTGAAAAGTAAACTCACATTTTTTTCATTTACCCCATTGAGTGGGGTGTCATTTGATAGGTCTCCTAAAATGCAATAATAAAAGTCAAATGACTTTTTGATTTTAACCCCTCGGTCACGAAAATTTTGAAAAAACTCTTTTTTTATAAATCGTAGTGAGAATGACTACGGAACCCTATCATGTGCGTGCCCAACAAGCACTTACCCGTTTTTTTTTTATTTGAGTTATTGAATTTTATTATAGCAATATAAGAAATTTATATAGCATTATTTTATTTAATTGATGACACCCTTATAAATGTAAAATTTGAAAATACACAATACTTTTGCCCGGTCATTAATAATTTTATTGATGAATCAGTAAAATAAGCATAGGGACCTATTCCACATTTACTGTGCGAATTTTTACTGATTTCATATCATCGATCTACTTTTAGAATTGTCTCGACAGTGAGAAAATATGTACCTACGTAACATGACATTTTTGTGACAAATAAAATCTCTATATTAATTCACTGTCGGAAAACTCCGATTAAATGTATTCGAAACATGCAATTTATTTTAATAAATACATTACTTTATTGTCTTATAACTGTAATATACGACTTTCGGAGGAGGATACAAACGGTTACAATGTTTAGTATAATTATGAAAATATGTCCTTTATTATAAATAATTCGTTAGTTAATTCTTATTTATAATTTTTATTATTCTATATTCTTTGTTATAATCTATGCTTTTATTTTAGAATTTAGATCAGTGATACTTCAACTTATTATAATACAGTTGGTGATTCTGACTGTACGATATATTTCTCATAACAAAAATTAATAAAAATGTTTTTTAAAACAAGCTTTTATTGAAAATACACTAAAAATACAAAAATAAAAATTCAGCTATCAAAAATTTTTCAGGTTTGTGACTAAAGCCAATAAAAGCGGGGGTTTTCTTTTTCTGCGAAAGCCATAATTAATTAATTTCTTTTTTTTACAAGAGATATTGGTATATTTGCATTTATTATTTACGTTTCGCTATACATACTTTGGTTTTAGTCATACAAATCTAAAAATTGTGTGATAGCTGATTTATTTTAATGTTAAAGCTTTGTGTTTTACCACCATATTGGGTTTAGAATGACATTATATAGCTTACAGTATTCTACTCATCAAACCATTTCATTTGATACCCATATTAAGGGGGTTGTGACGAAAAAGGTAAACTCCATATCGGGGCGTCCGCCATATTGGATTTAAAACGATATATAGATACTACAGTAGGGGTTTTTACGTGGTTAATAAGTTCCACAGCAAAATCCCGTATAAAAATCACTTAAAAAAGACATTGCAAAATAAGAATGCCAACAATATACCATAGCTCGAAAACCTGAAAGGAATTGATATACAGGCTGAGTCATATCAGGTGGAACAAACTTGAACAGTTGATTGAGAAAAATATTTTAATCAAAAAAGTTCATATGGACATGTGTCCGGAAAATCTTCGTGAAAGAGCTACAGACTCGCAAAGTTTATGCCTAAAATTAGTTTTTATTTAATATCTGGAGAACCCATTGTGATACAGTCATGAAAATTGGTATCCAGATTAGCACTAATACGTGTAATCGATTTCCAGTATCAAACAATGATTATTTAGACCAGGGATGTATGAAGTCTGTGGGCCCTCTGGTTTTTATCTAGTATTTTTTTGTTCTTAATTTTTTTACTATGTTTGACTCTTTTATAAGGTCATATGACACAAAATACACATACACTTTGTTAATTTATCATAAGATCAACCGTTTACGAGAAATACGATGGTAAAGATAGTTTTGCAGAATTTAACTTAATACGGATGCTTCAAATTACACAAAATAAATTCTTAAATAAAAAAACAAAATAAAATTTTTAAAACAATCGAAAATCAGTTTCTTAAAAAATGTGCGTGCAATATGGCCCACAGTAATCCATATTATACTCTTGTTATCATAATACAGGATAATCTATATAAGGTGGTTAAAACATTTGTATTTTAAGTTTATTTTGTTGTTTTTATTTAAAATTCATATCTTGTCACTGTAAAAAAATATCAGTGGCGTAGCAAAGAGTACGCGGGCAGAACCTCCTTATTATCACCCCATTTAGTGGGCACCATCATGAAAATTTGTACTAAAAAAAATGATTTTTGTGGAAGTGAATAGTTGTGAAGTACTGGATGATCAATATACTTTCCATACTATTTGCCTCACAAAGATTCTGGTTAATTATTACACTTCATAGCTATATAATACCCCATAGTCCATAATACCCGCAATCACATGTTTAAAAAAAAGGAATTGCTATCGCCGAGGTAATAATTATTACGTGGATTAAAAACATTGCTCATACGGCCAACCTTTATACCTACATTTTCAATCAGCAATATAATTAATTTAAACAATTTAATACAATAAAAATTGAAACTAACTTAACACAAATAATCAAACATGACAAATTTCATTAAGTTGCCCTCAATGACATACCGGTACTCCAAACACTGCCATGTCAACTGACTCAGTTATTTAGAAGTGTAAGCTTAGATACATATTAATTTTATCTTTATAAAATGTAAAATGGAGCAAAAAAAGGTGTCCATATTATCCGTCTGGTCCATATATACCGACTTTACTCTATTAATTCTGTTTCAGAATAATTGTTTATTTATTACATAATAATAAATGCAAAAAATATTTTGTTAATTATTTATTTTTGAACTCATTTTCAGTTAGGTTACGAAAATTTACTGAATTCTCGAATCGTGTGCAACCCTGTGTTTATAAACTAGCAAATTTTATTTAATTTTTTTATAATGTCAAATACCAAATAATAATTCCACGCTATTTAAAGCCATTTTGTTTGCGTAATCCTTAAATGTTTTGATACGAATGAAATATTGAAACTAAATTATGGTGCAAAATTATGACTGAAATTCATTTAGCGGATGCGAAAAATGTATTTAATTTTTATTATTACCTACATTGTAATGTTCAAAAATTAAATAAGTACATAATGCTATTTTCATTAAAACAACTCAAAATATTTCAACGATTTTTTTTTTAATTTGTTAAATTGTACCAGGTACATTTTTAATTTCCTTGAATTGTCAAAGAAATTGAATTTATAACTCTGGTCTCTTATTGGCCCACTATTGTTAATTTCATAAACAAAAGACGATGGTTATACGAGAGAAAATATATATTTGGATATTTACAAATGTATAGCAATTTATAGTTTTGAAATGGTATAGGTACTTCGCAATATAAGTTTTTGACATATATCAGCATGTCAAAATGAAGTTCAACGTTTAAACCTTTAATATTAAATTAAAGCTTTGAAAATTGTCAGTCAAAACTCTAAATAAAAAAAATTAATTTAAACATTTCACTGTACAATTTTCTTTGTGTTTTTTAAAGGAGGTTGACATCATAGAAAAACTAGCTGTCGGATCCAATTTTACCCGGGGATATAAAATTAAACTATATAACGTATAATGCTGTGGGGTGCGATCCTTTAGGTCCACACAATCAACTTCCCAACATGGTATGACTTACAATACTTGAATACTGATTACTTATTGTTTCCATAATTAATATTATTATGTTATAGTTTGTAAATATTTTTTTTAATATGTATATATGAAAAATTTTAATGGAATTTATCAGAAATAAAACTCATCCTTTGTATTATGAATATTAGTTTTCTAATATCCTAATAATGTCAATAATATAATGCACATTTTTAGAAAAACTAATCTGTCAGTTTGAATTTTGAATTGTGTTGTTTCCAAGGTAACATGAATTATTAGATGTATTTATTAGTATGAAATTCAAATTTTGATGGTGGTTTTCATCCCTTTAATGGCTGTTTGGACCCATATAAAAAATAAATACTGAAATACACGTTTCATTATTTGTATTGTATAGTATTTATTCTATGTTCCGACTAAATTCGACCAAGAATAAAAATGAAAAAAACACCCTTTTTACCCTCGTAGGGGTTGAATTTCGAAAAATCCTTTCTTTCAGATCATATTCACGTCAAGACGCTTCGATTAGCACCCCAACGAAGTCAATAGCATTTTTTGTTCGCGAGATTTCGTCCCGGAAAAAATGACACGTACGTACGTACGTACGTACGTACATACGTACGTACATACACACACACACAGACATTTTTCTAAAAATAGTGTCAATATACTCTAATGCCCTTGAAACATGAAAATATGTTAAAATTTTTGATTTCGATTTTCGGACCAATTACAATAACTGCCTATTGGGAAGTTAATAACAGAGATTTAGATGAAACTTTGAAAATAACATTTAAAATTTGATTCGATTTTTTTATCGCTTCCCACTACTCCTTGAGAGATTTCAGAAAAGTAAAAGAAGCCAAAAATTTAATAATTCAAAATTGGAGTTTTTCGTAAAGGAATTACAGCCCTCTAAAAAAAATTGGAAAAAATCTTCGTATAATTTTTCGTATAACTCTTTTACGAAAAATTTTCGGACACTTATTTATATAAAGTTATTTGCTCAAAATAATTCCTTCAACCTATTGTTTAAGTTTGGCAGACCAATTTTAAATTATCCTAAATTGTTAAATTTTAGGCTTCTTTCACTTTTTCTGAAATTCTCAAGTAGTGGGAAGCGATTAAAAAAATAGAATAAAAAGTACAAAAGCAAGAAATTATCAGCTTTCAGATGCGTTTTAGGACATCAAAATTCATTCAATTTTCAGAAAGATACAGCTATTTAAAGAAAAATTGAAAAAATCAAATGCATTTTACGTGTTAATATTCGATCGCTCGGTGGCACGGGTTAATAATATCCAATCACTTTAAAATTTTGTATACATTATTTTTTTCGTACCTTTAAGACATTTGGAGGGTGATCCTAAAGAAATTCGAAAATAAGTAAATTAAAGGCCACCCTAAATTGTGCAGTGAAAAGTTAACAAGAAAACAAAAATTGCCTGCTTGGTAATAAATCCTTAAAAATTACCAAAAAATAACTTTTACACTTTCAAATTAAAATATCACGCACACTTAACAAAATGGATTTTTTTCAGATCAGCTCTGAATTCAGCGCCCCAAAATCCTTTAGGAATAATGGTTTTCAACTCTGGAACAAAAATTTGTATAAACTAGTGTAATGTACAACATCATAACACATTTTTTTGTAAAAATAATTAACCCTTTACATCCCTTTTTATTTTTTTGAATTTTTTGATCAAGTTCTCAATTCTTGTAGAAAATATTACCAAAAAGAGAAATTCAATACAAGACATAATAATTAAATAGATTATTATCATGAGAACTCAATGTCATATTTATAGGACAGCACTTTTTTAATGAAGATAGTCTGTACCTGGATTTATTTTTTTAAATTATTGATATTGTAATACTCTCATAAGAAATATTATATACAGGCTGTTCGCGGGAACCGAGTGATCATTGCTAACTTTGTTATTATTGGAGCTAGAAGATCGGTTAAATGGGCAAAGTATCAGTATTACAACCGGGAAGAATAATGGCGGTGTCAAAAAAACAATTGAATGTCAAATTTCAGAGATATATTGAAATATAACATTTTTTTAAATGGAACAGCTTGTATATTATTATTGAATTTTGTAGCTTAGGATGTTCTCTTTATAAAAGTGTAATACATGTATTATAGTAAAGTTGATAGAAAACAAGTTATAACAAGTATAAAATTAATAGAAAATATCGAAAAATAGTGTGCTTTGAAGATTTAATAAAATACAAACAAATGATAAAAAAATTTAAAACAATAATTTGTGTGCCTTATTTCGCAGATTTTTAACATTTTTGAGCATTATTCATAAAAAAATATAATTAATTATAATAAATATTTTTTTTCGTTATCAGTTAAAATCAAAAACATTTAAAATTTGCGAACAAATGACATAAAAACCTTAAACTATTGTTTTAAATGTTTAAATCATTTGTTCTCAATTTATTAAAACTTCATAGCACACTGATTTTCGATATTTTCTATTAATTTTATACTTTTTATAACTTGTTTTCTATCAATTTTACTATCATACATGTATTACATTTTTGTAAAGAGAACATCCTTAGCTACAAAAATCAATAATAATATACAGGGTGTTTAAAAAAATATTATATTTCAATATATCTCTGAAATTTGACATTAAATTGTTTTTTTGACACCGCCATTATTCATCCCGGCAAAAATACCGATACTTTGTCCATTTAACCGATCTTCTTGCTCCAATAATAACAAAGTTAGCAATGATCACTCGGTTCCCGCGAACACCCTGTATAGTTTCGTCAATTTAAAAATGTTTTACTACATAATTGTAAGTGAAAAAAATGTAACTATAAATGTCGGCTAGCTGGAATAATTACACTGTTACATTAAAAATGTTATAATTTATCATTGAATGAACTCTAGAGTTCGTTTAAAAAATTATTGTAAGTAGAGAGACTTAAACATACTAGTAATGTAAATCAAATTAACAACGTTATTATGTCAGTGAAAAAAAATTAAAAAATATGATGTCCTATAAATAGGACATTGGGAAGTAATGGGTTAAAATATCGGAGAGTATGCGTCTTTTTATAAAAATATATTCATTAGTGGAAATTAACATCGTTTATTATATTTTTTTTATATGATAAATGATTTAAATATTATACATATCTAATTTCACTTTTTCAAAAAAACATGTCTCTTAATTAAGGTTTGAATATCTTTAAATGAGAACATGATTTCAGCATCTACACAACTGTACTAGCGTACACACACACACACACACACACACACACACACACACACACACACACACACACACACACACACACACACACACACAGATAGATAGAAACAAACCAGATATTGTGCGTGCGACGCACATTTAGCTTTATCAGTACACCGTCGCGACGCACTGTGTTTGGACGCGTCTTCGTATTCATTCTCTGGACTTGTTAGTACTAACTACAGCCGCTGCTGCTTGAAGCGAAGCCAACAAGTTGTTAGTGAAAAGTTGCGCGCTTGTTGAAAATAAAGGACTATTGATAGTTAGTTGTTACAAGAAAGGCAAGGTAAGATTTTTGTATTTATTTTATTTTAACGAAATAGGGTTGAAATATTTTATTATATAAAAAATTTCTACGAAATTTTGAGATATTTTTCTGTTAATATATTTTCAAATTCATGTCTATTTTGAGCACCTAAATTTTTTTACTGAATCTAATGAATGACTTTTGTAGATCAGACTTTTCTATTCATTTTTTTTATCGCAGTATGACTATTTCTGACCGAGTTACACAGAAAAATATAATGGCTCTAAAATTGGTAACAAAAAAAAAATATATTTTTGTTTTACATTTTTTTAACAACAGCATAAAACATTTTGGGAAACAGGAAGTTTTGTCTTTGTTTTGAATTCCTAAAAATACAGAAAAAAATATTGTCCGGTTTACACCATTATTGTGGGCCTGATCGTTTCCCATTCATGATTAAACTTTTTTCTGCGATTCAGGTCCTACTGTATCTACCAATTCAATTGAAATAGTTCGTTTTCGATTTATTGTTAGGTAGTGATGTTTTTTATTAGATATTTACTAAAAAATACAAAAGTGTTGAAAAAATAAATTGTTATTTTTTTTAAATTCTTCTCTACACGAGATCTACTGATCGGATTTTCATTCGGTTTTCTTTCATTTGAAATATGTAATCTTTAAAAATAAATCGTAATTCTCAAGATTTAATAATATTTATCTGTCCGTCTGTTTGTTTGCTTATAACTCGAGAACTGCTGATCCGATTTGAACGCGGTTTTATTTGGAATGTAGATATGTACGTTACCTAGTCAGGTTGTAGTAAATGTTTAATTTAAATTGATAACTCGAGAACTGCTGATCTGATTTCAATGCGGTTTTATTTGGTATGTAGATATGTACGTTACCTAGTCAGGTTGTAGTAAATGTTTAATTTAAATTGATAACTCGAGAACTGCTGATCTGATTTCAATGCGATTTTATTTGGTATGTATAGATATGTACGTTACCTAGTCATGTTGTAGTAAATGTTTAATTTAAATTGGATGTGTAGTTTTCAATTTATAACAACCGGCCTCGTGACCGTAGCCACAGGCAAAGAGTAGTAAATAATATTGTAATAATATAATGAAATAAATTAAATTCGTTTGGAAAATAAAATGCACATACATTTATCTAGCTATTGCTAATATTATTATTAACTTCCCAATAGGAAGTTATTTTATACCTACAAGGGAACCTTTTCAGGTCGAAAATTCGTATCGAGTTTAAACTTTGTATATAGTTAGAGGAGGTTAAGGTAAGTTAGAAATCATAGCTGCGGTAAAACGGTTTAAGGGGGTGAAACACCCCTATGAAAATGTGCAAAATAATCATATTTTTCAAATAACTCTGAAACTAATGAAGATTTTAAAAAACTTATAATGCCAACTTTTCATGTTTTTTTATGCTCTTTCGAATGGCGATAGTCAAAATTCAAAAAAATAAAACCGTTAACCCCCACCCCCCACCCACCCCATTATTAATTACAGATTTTTTTTTCTGTTAACTAAAATTAATTGTAGTATTTAATAGTAATCCAAATATATAAAACATATTTCACAAAAAAATTGTTTAACCCTTTCATCGGGGTTTTTATTTTTTTGAATTTTGACTATCGCCATTCGAAAGAGCATAAAAAAAAACATGAAAAGTTGGCATTATAAGTTTTTTAAAATCTTCATTAGTTATAATGAATAGCGAAGCCGCGCGGGCCAAGCTAGTATTATTATATTTATAAACTATATAAATATAATACACATTTGTTATAAAATGATTGACGAAAATTAATTTCATCTCAAGAAATGGAGATTTGAATAACTTGATTTTTTTATAAAGCTGAACAATTATAAAACTAAAAATTTACCGTTTTTTTTTTGAGCCCACAGCAGGGTAGCTTTTTTATTTTCAAGTAGTAATTTATTTTTATTTTTTAATTTGAACCCGAACCCGAACCTGAACCTGAAAAAATAACGGTTTTTGAACCCAAAAAATTTGCACCGTGCTGAACCTTATCCTAAACCCGAACCGAAAATTATTATTGAACCCGAACCATAAATAAATTCTGGTTCAAGGTGTTTCAAAGACTTTCCAGCCGATTATTTCTAAAATAACAAATTATCAGAAAAAATGTTTCATGGTTAAATAATATCGACACTATTATGGGGTGACCTTAGAAAGGTCCCCTTGGTGGGTTTTCTTAGAACTTTTTTTTGCTTTGTATAATATAAAAATGTTCATTTTCAGAAAAAAAATGTTTCAGACATAAGGTGTTTATTTTTTGTCAAATATTATGAATATACAACAAAAAATACAGGTTAAAATTTGAAAAAAATATATTGAATCTGAAAATCCATAAAGGGGGCCATTCTAAGATCACCCTATAGTGACGAAAGTTTAGCGCCCTCGAAATCATTAAAGTTTTGTCTGAAATATTTTTTCTAAAAAAAATTCGTTATTTTGGAAATAATCAGCTGGAAAGACTTTTAAAAAACATCCGGTATATTAACCTAGCCGAGTTATTGTCTCTATTAATTTTTTATAATTTAGACTATCGCATTGGAAGTTTGAAAGTTGTTATCCGGGGATTAAAATTTAATCTGCAATATAATTGAACATTGTTTTCACTTTTCGCTAACTATTTACACAGCGCACGCGATTGTCTTTGTCTCTCCGACGATTGTCTTTTTTCGACCTAATGAAATGTACACAAAATATTCAAAAATTATACACTTGTACCTTTTTCGTGAAGTACCCTATCTATTAATGAAAACCAAAATAAATTCCGTTTAGTAGATATTGAGAAAATCGAGACTTTGTTTTATACCTGTTATGTACCGTAAACCGGGGTTACTAATCTAAAGTATGGTGAGTAAAAATTTGCAAAAAAAAAACTGAACTATCGGTTTTTTTCATACTATCGATATGCCAAATAACAAAAAATTAGGCCCAATAGTTTTTGTAAAAAAAAGTACGTGCTCAAAGCTAGACTGAGAGTGAGGTTACTTTGACACCCCCTATTTTTATTGCAGAAATTGGAAGATTTTAAAAAAAAAATGGTCAACAAAAACAAAAGTTACAAGCGTTTTTATAATGTTGGGTTACATATCTTATAGGTAGAAGGCATTTTTTGAAAGAATATGTTATAGTTCAGTCAATCTAGTACCAATGAAATAACAAATCTTTACTACGTATTTGAGAGGGATAAACAAAACTTTGAAATATCATATAGGTTGATCGAATTTGTTTATCTACTTCAACGATGCTAGATTGACTGGACTATTAATAAATAATTGATAACAAATGACAAAAAAGTTAAAATTGCTATAAATAGTGCTGTTAGTTATGAGCAGTGATGTAACTGGGGGTTGGCGAAACCGGCTCTCAACGGGTGCGCTAAGCCTAGGGGTGAAATCTATGAGCAAGTCTTGAAGAGGGGGAGGGGGCAAAATGGACCAAAATGGCACTATTGGGATTAATGTGACACGAGGACTAAAAAAAGGTCATCAGAAACTGAAATAGGGCGCAAAATAAGTTCTAAGGACAGACAAATCGTGATGATTACGAAAAATAAGTTCTTTACTCTCTAAACCTGAAATAGTGAATTTTCACTAATTCACAGAGTGTATATTCACTATTTGCCACAGCTAAAAGTCGGCCACTTGGAATTAGTGCATATACACATATGTACCCAGTGAAATTCACTGTTTTCATAAGTGCATCATTTCACTGTTTAAATGAGTGTATATGCACTAATTCCAAGTGGCCGACTTTTAGCTGTGGCAAATAGTGAATATACACTGTGAATTAGTGATAATTCACTATTTCAGGTTTAGAGAGTGGATAACTGAAAAAAATTATTAATATTTATTTATCTAAAAACAACATATAAACTATAACAAAATAGAAAAGTATGGTAAAAAGATATAAGCTTACTGAGAGTCGTTGTAAGTTGTAAGTAATGCATATTACTTACAATTAGAATAAAAGTGAGGTTAGGTTGTTTATTAGCCCACATAAATTGCCAATTCTTCTTAATGGAATGGTAAAAGATTCTAAAAGTTTATTTACATTGAAGAGCAGGCAGAAATTTTAATACTTTAACATAATTTTTAATATTAATTCTAATATAATTTTCATAAACATAGTATGGAAAATTTTGAAATACACAAATGAGGTTAGAATCTATTTTCGCGTTTAAATCATTAGTATGTTATATCTTTATTTTATTGGGATTATTGTATTTACCTACAACAGTGATTGTTGTACAAACAATAAAGCGACAAATTCCAAATTAGAAAATATAATCAATTCTAGACATCTTAGCAATCATAAAATATGGTTTGAGACATAATTAAATTAATAGTAACTTACCCTTTAACACATTTAAAGTTGCTTCATCAATGGATGACCGAAGTTTATCCATTAATTGATCAATCGATAAATCAACGTATTCACCAGACATAGTTTTCTGAAAATAAAAACAATTGAATATTGTTTCGACAGTAATCTATGATAGTGTATTATATCGAGCAAGTCACGAAGTGCAAAAAATAAATTATTTATGAACATAATATAGTTATAAATATGAATTCCATTGAAGAAACTATAAATGCTAATTATTTTACACAAAATTTAATTAGTTTTATGTTTTATAAAAATCATGAGTTAATTTTATATTTACACTAGCTGACCCGACAGACGTTGTCCTGTCTTAACTATGAATATTGAATTCGTTTACTACAAAAAAAATGAAAGCGTCAGTCGAAAACTATAAGCGTTAGAAGTGAAACTTTTTTTTTATTACGGAATGCAAAAACTGTCAAAGAGGAAATAGACAGAAAATTTACTCACAACCAAAACAGAAATTATTTGTAATATAAATTAAACACCACAAAATAAGACAAACACTACAGTATAGTATATATACAGCCTATAATTATACCCAAAATCCAAGAATGCATATGAAAATCACCGCGGAAGCTTTTAAAATTATACCCAGAAGCCTAGATGCATACGAAAATTTACTCTAGCCATAGGAGGCTTTACAGCCCCCCACCACCTCCCCGTAAAAAAGTGGGAACTCTCTTTAAAGAAGGAGGGGGGGTTCCCCCCCCCCATTTCCCAAAGGAGGCTTTACAGTCCCCCACCACTATCACCGTAAAAAAGTGGGAACTCTATTTAAAAAAGGGGGGAAAGGGGGGGCAACCCCCCCCTTTTCTCAAAGGAAGCTTTACAGCCCCCCACCACCACCACCGTAAAAAAATGGGAACTCTCTTTAAAAAAGGGGGCGGGGGGGGCAACCCCCCCCCATTTCCCATAGGAGGCCTCCTATGTTTCAAGTTGGATCACACTACACACGGTGTACAAATTTGATTAAAATCGGTTAAGTAGTTTAGGAGTCCATAGCGGAGGAACATGTGACACGTAATTTATATATATTAAGATTACAAATCATTGGTTATAACCTATAAATAATGTCCACTGATGATTACATTTAATATAAATTTCCTTCTCATAATAAAAAATAAATAAATGAATAAAAGCTATATATTATATAAACCATATCATGATATTAATTAGAAAAACAAATGTAAACTTACCTTATTAATTACGCACGATGTAATCGTAAAATGGATGCCAGCCAACTGTCATTTACGACGCATGCGCAAAAAAGTCACTGGTTTATCAGTGAGAACCACTGATTTTCCAGTGAGTTCTGCCTTCACTGAGGGAATCAGTGGAATTCTCACTGATTCAGTTTAAGAGAGTAGTTACACCAGAGGGGGGCGCGCTATTTTCAGTTTTCGCCGGGGGCGCAGCGACCTCTAGGTAACTTTGAGCGCATGATCAATTTAAACCCTATAGTTGATCAAAGACACCCCAGACACGGTATTCCTTAGCCACGTTATCATTTTTGAGGTTAGAAATTTTTAAATTTTTTATAGCAATGTTTGATAAAGACCTACTGACATGATGTGCTGATATTTTTATGATTATTATAAATAAAAAAGTTATCAGTAAAGTTTTGCAACCTTGAAAATTCATAAAAATATTGTTTACATACTTTTTACTTTTTTCCTCAAAAGAAATATCGAATGAAAAATCTCGAATGCTCCTGGGTATGCGTGACTTAAAATCTCGAACAAAAAACTCGAATCGACATATTCTTGAATGAGCTCGTGAACAGGGGCCCTGCTTTAATGCGTCAACCAATTTTAATGCATTTGTTATACGAGTCTATTTTATCGAGACGGTTGTAGGATATATTTTTGAAAAAAAAAAAAAACATTAAGATGTTGTTTTTAAAACAATTCGTATTTAAAATATCTAAGATCATGGAAGCAAATAAGGCTTACCATAATTAGAAATGCTATATTTGGGGTAATAAGTAATTTATATTAAAAAGGTTATGTTGATGATAAACTTTAGTTTATTATTTATCTAAAAAAGAACAAAAATCAACATATCTTAAATGCCTTCTTCATTTTTAAGATATCTTGAAAAAAAGTAACTTTTAAAGCCTTATTAAAGTATGGTGGTATAACAGGCCACTTAATTAAATTAAACATTTTCAGTTCATTATAATTTTATATTGCATAAGAACTATGTTTTAATCAACATTTGGCGTAATGTTTATTTGATTACAGCTAATGAATAAATAACAGATATATATTTTATTTATAACGTGCCGATGTTGCATCCATACCAGTTACTAGACTCACATTATTTCGGTATTGTAGATGATTTTTATTAAATAAAACTCACAAGGGGAACCTTTCAGAGGGCCGCTTTCGATTTTCTTCATATTGAAATATGTTATGAAGAGGGATCCCCTGATAACACTATAAGTGTTATCAGGGGACCCCCGTTTTGGGCGCCGACGGGTAATAGTTTAAAAAATATGACCCAACATATATTTAATGTTGCTTATATATTTATATGTTAAGTCTATTTATACAAGCGTCTGTTGGCCTAGCTGTTATGATAATCAATCGTTAACCAATACACCCGTGGTTCGAGTCCGAGTGTGGGCTCTGAAGTTTTTTTTTTAATTGCAAACAGTAACATTATTTAAATATATTATTCTCCTGTAAAATATCTTATGAACTTATTTGTTTTCAATGTTTATTTTTCAAAATATGCAGTTTAATATATTTTTTAAATTATGTTGATAAACAATTATATTATAAATAAATAAGTTACTTGAGCATAAATAATATATTTTTTTATTTACAATCCCAGTTTTGAATTGTTTATCAACAAAATTAAAAAAATATATTAAACTGCATATTTTGAAAAATAAACATTGAAATCAAATAAAAATTCATAAGATATTGCCAACAGATGCTTGTATAAATAGACTTAACATATAAGTATATATGCAACATTAAATATATTTTGGGTCATATTTTTAAACTATTACCCGTCGGCGCCCAAAACGGGGTATAAGTGTTATCAGGGGACCTCCCTTCATAACATATTTCAATATGAAGAAAATCGAAAGCGGCCCTCTGAAAGGTTCCCCTTGTCAGTAAAAAAAAAACAACATGACAGTCTAGAACAAAATATGTGATCATAAATTGAGTAGTCCAGATGCAAAACCTGCTATGTGTGTTTGAACAGATTTCTAGTAAAATTGCATAAACTGTTTTTGCAGCTTCTAGGTCAAATATCCTTATGCCTTTTTCATGAGTCTGGATCCAAAACCTGTCATGTTTTGTTTCTTGTCTCAATTCGATACAAAATTTATTACTTTTATTAAAATAATTTTTATGTTAGTTCACCAAAAATATAGTTTTTTCTGCAACCGACTTAATCTTTCAAATTTAATTTTAAGAGATTTTTGTCGGGTTTTCAGCCCAATTTACTATAATACTTGTAGCCTGAGACGAGTAGAATCCAAAGATACAAAAACCTCAAAATCTTAAAATATGTGGATAGCAGGTTTTGCATCTGGACGAATCAATTGTAATAATTATTAAAAAACACAATCTTAAATTTAATGGGCCTTATTATCCCTAAGGTACTACGTTAAAAAAATCTTATAAAATAATAGAAATCAACTTGCCCCATATACTTTATGGAGCGAACTATTACCTGAACAAATAAGAAACAGAAAATACATAAAAATTTTAAACAAAACTTACGATTGTTTGTTGGTTGTTCTTATAAAATTGACCTTTCGCCACCATATCTCGCAACAAACCAAGAGATACCGAAAAGTTAACGCAGTGAGATACTAATCGGTATGTATGTAGTTAATTTTGTATAAGTAGGGAAACCCGGGGCGGAACGGGGTAGCTAAGCTTTAATTACAAGTTGAGAGGGTTTGGAATAAATAACACCATTATTTGTCAATGTGTACTTTTATTTACTTATTTCTCTACAAAAAAACTACAGCTAAACTTATCTAAGTTGATAACAACAATAAAAAAATGGTGTCTGAAAAAAATATTAAATTTCCCATTCCGCCCCACCCCCTGTCTTCGTCTTCCGAGCTTTCTTCGGATTTATTTCATTTATTTAGATTTGTTTAATTTATCTTTAAACGTCAGTTTTTTCTCACTTTTTTTCTTTCGCTTCCTTCATATTTTCCGTCATTTTAATAGATTTTTCTAATTCTCTTTATTTATTATTGTCTTCATATTATCAGTACAAATTCGACATTATAAAATCATAAAAAGCTGTCAACACGACACTGCCCAGTTTATGTTGTCTGTGACAATCTTTTTTGTTTTTGCAATGTTGAATTTGTACTTTTGTAATTAATAAAGAAATAGATATGTTTGAAATTCAACATTTAAATATGTTCGCCGAAAATATAGAAATGGTCCGAACTTTTATTTGCGGAATAATTTAACAACCGGCTCGCGCGAGCCGGCTCCAGCACACCACTAGGTGTACCCCATTCTGCCCCCTAACATTAGTATTATGGCCGTTATATGTGTTGACCTTGAGTTATCACTAGACTTTTAGTTAGTCAAGAGTATGATGAAACAAACATGTAATGTAAAATTTCCGAATAAAAAATATTATACATATTATACTTTAGGGTGTTCCAAAAAAAGTCGATAATTTTTTTTTTCGATTGCATGTGAAATTCTTGTTATATATGCTATAAAAAAAATTCTGTAAAAATTTGAGCCCTTAATATCAACTTGAAGAACTCCATCACCGAATTTGAAGATTTACCATTGATTTAACATGGAAAAATGATTTTTTAACGTTCATTTCTCCTGCAAACTATGTAGAACATTATTTTTCGGAAAAACCATGACTGATCCTTCTTCAGTATTAAATTTCAAAAAATCTGTATTTTTTAACGCAAATAAAAACGAGAGGGTTGACGTTAGAGACTGGACCCTAAGAGCTTTTTTTTACAGAATTTAATACTGAAGAAGGATCAGTCATGGTTTTTCCGAAAAATAATGTTCTACATAGTTTGCAGGAGAAATGAACGTTAAAAAAATCATTTTTCCATGTTAAATCAATGGTAAATCTTCAAATTCGGTGATGGAGTTCTTCAAGTTGATATTAAGGGCTCAAATTTTTACAGAATTTTTTTTATAGCATATATAACAAGAATTTCACATGCAATCGAAAAAAAAAATTATCGACTTTTTTTGGAACACCCTAGTGTACTTACCTTGGTGTCGTAAAGCAAAAATTACAATTTGTAAGCTTTTTCTTGGACATTCGGTAGAATTCACACTAAATGCACTCTTACACTAAAAACGGCAAATTGGTACTGTGTAGCACAGCGAACTAAACATTGTGTGCAAAAGACACGTGTCTCCGTCGTCCATAGGGAGAGCACCACCCATTTCCCGTATATTCTATGTATGTGTACATAAAAATCCAGACTAATATTTTGTAAATGTTTTTTTTTTTTTTTTTTACTTGGACCTTATTACACCCTGGCCTTATTTGCCGCAGGTATCTTAGGTTTTATTGCTATTTTGTACAAAAAATAAAACACACCCTGTTGCTTTTTTGTTCTTTTGCTCTAAACCTAGCATTAGATTTGGATCTGTTATATTGGACATTTCTTAAAAAATTTTAACCGAATATAATTTTTAACCATCCAATAAAATGAAACGGGTTATGTATTTCACACACACATTTGTTTGTATGTACGTTTATCTGTATCTGTTTAATATTATCAACCGATTTCAAGACTCTCGTTCCAGCCGCATAACGCCCTAGGCGTACTGCGTCACGGGCCGGCAGTATGCTCAAATTTTAATTAAATAACTCTTACATTATTCAATTTAAAAAGTTGAAAATAAAAATAAAATTTTACTTGAAAAACAAAAAGGACAAAAAAACTAAGGTATAAAAGAATTTCGATTTAACTTGACTAATTACTTTTTTCGGGGGGAGGGGGGGGGGGAGATTGTTACTAATATCAAGCAATTTTTGGAAAATATTAGTTTCAAATAGGTCATGAAGACCGAAAACCTTGTTAAAATAAATTGAAATATAATCTACTGTTGAATTAAAATTATTTTATCCATTTTATGATTTATATAAATATTAAAAATATGTTTTAATCATTTTTTGGAATATTTTACTTTGTTAATTATTATTAAAAGTAAAAAAAAGTTTAATTTAATTTGAAAATTGAAATAGACTGAACGGTATACAATATAGTAACATGTACTAATTTGCTATAATGGCAGAGCTAGTTTTTCATTATTTTGAATATATTACACGTGAATATATTAGCTTTTTAATTTTTATAGTATTTAAAAGGGTTGAAGTTTCGAATAATAAGTTTTTAAAACGTCTCTATATAGCAGAATTTCAATAAACATAGCACTTTCGGCAAGTTCTCTCATTTATCGTGTGTTAAAAACTCTATTTTAATAGCTATTTGCTCAAAAACCATACGTCCAATATTTTAAATAAAAATTAGTAAAATTTATGAATTATCCATAAATAACATATATATTAAAATTTTAGACTTTCATCTAGGTATACATTGTTCTAATGATCGAATAACCTTTAGTTTTCGTTCACGATAACTACTAGAGGCATCAATCTGAATTATTTATTATTTATAGAAAGTGCTTGTTTCACATCAGTGAGTACATGACCTATTGATTTTGGTGCTAATCGAATAAGGAGTAATAATGCTAATGCTAATTTACAAAAAAAATAGGCTTATGATTACACCCCCACCCAAAAATTTTTTTTTTTTAAATTTATTATAAAATTTTTCGTTGTAAATAAAAATATGTATCGTCCTACATATTGTTAATTTTATTTCATTACATCTCGAAATCGATTTAGTGCCACTAAAAATTCTTAACCTCAATAATTATAAGGTAATAAGTACCTGTAGAGCTAATATTATAATCTTAATATATATAAATTACGTGTCACATGTTCCTCCGCTATGGACTCCTAAACTACTTAACCGATTTTAATCAAATTTGTACACCGTGTGCAGTTTGATCCAACTTGAAACATAGGAAGCCTCCTATGGGAAATGGGGGGGGGCTTCCCCCCCCTTTTTTTAAAGAGAGTTCCCATTTTTTTACGGTGGTGGTGGTGGGGGGCTGTAAAGCTTCCTATGGGAAAAGAGGGGGGGGTGCCCCCCCCCTTTTTCGCCCCCCCCCTTTTTAAAATAGAGTTCCCACTTTTTTACGGTGATGGTGGTGGGGGACTGTAAAGCCTCCTTTGGGAAATGGGGGGGGGGGCGAACCCCCCCTTTTTTTAAATAGTTTGTAAATAGTTTACAACAATGTAATATGACAAAAACGTTAGCCACAGCAACGCGTGGCCGAGTCAGCTAGTGGTTTATATAATTTCTGTCTGACCGTGATAACTTTAAAATTGTTGAAGTTACAGGTAAATATATGAAGTACATAATTTAAATTATAATTATCACAATTGTGTATATTAAAAAATTTTGATATGAAAATTACTTTTTATATATTTATCTGTAACTTCAACAATTTAAAATTATCACGGTCAGATAGAAATCATTATTTAGGACATTAAATGTTCTATAAATTCCTAGCTGAAATGTATTTTATTCGGTGTAAAAAAAAGTCTTGTCTATGGTCGTCGAAAAACAGGAATAATTTTCCTTTTTGTAATGCCTCGAACTTTGAGTGTTTATAACTCAAGCATTTTTGAGATTTCGACATTGGACGAAGAGCATTACTTAGGGCACTCTTTTCTCTATTATAAAATTTCATTTTAAAATTTAATTAAATACATATTAAACACAGCGGTCATAACTCTCTACATTTTAGGCGTGATTTCCAAACTTGTCGCTAAATGATTTTTTCGCGACCTCTGTTTCAATAACAATTTATGGTACATAATTTTTGAAAACACTATTTTGTTAGTAATTTTAAAAGCTTTAAGATTTATAAAACTCCTAAAACTGACAGCCCCAGTGTTATTACCAATAAACTGATTTTAGACAGCTTTGTAAGCCCTTAGAAAGTTATGCATCCCCCTTCTAAGAGGGGGGGGGGGTTATTACCATATTCTATACATCAAAATCTACTAATTTCTTGAAAAAATTGTACTCCGTCATTTTTTCTAGCACCACCTCTATACGAAATTGTCTGGCAATTAGACTAAATATACATATTTAAATTTTTTTTATTACATAACAATATTTACTTTAAGTACATACGAGACAAACATTAATTCGCACAAGACTATAGATTGTCAGATGTTAAATTAGAGACTAAGACAAGATTTACTGTCTACAACGACTTGTCTGCAATTCTATTAGTTAAATATAAGTTATAACTTTAGCATGGCATGTATAGGTGCAGAAACAGCTGAATAAATGAAAATAAATAAATAAAACAGTGCTTTGACTTGCTAATTTATTTAGAATATTGACAGTTCATTAACTTTCTTAGATTTATTAATATGACTTGGTATTAGGTATAAATTGTATTGATAAAATTTGAAGTTAATTAACTCAAAATCTGAATGTGGATTAAAAGCTAAGTTTTGTGGTGGTGACTTTAGTCATATTATAAATTATAATTACGAAAAATGTTAGAATTTACGGTCGAAATTTGGTCTCGATAATTATAGTGCGTGTATAACACAAGTTGATGCAAAAGTCACGAAATGGTTTTAAATAATAATAACTTTTTTAATTAGCAATTTGTAAATTGCTACAAATTGCAATTGATTTTTTTTCAAAATAAGAAAATATAATTATGTATTTAATATGATTTACAATTACAGAATATAGGCTAGAAATTATTTTTATTTATTAATATACGACCATTTTTATTTTTACTATAAATTTTAAAATATTGCCTATTTTTTATTTATATTTTTCTCCCCACCTTAAATCCGCTATTGCATAAACGAGAATGACACGAGATCAAAATTGTGGCCGAAAAATGTGATTCAGCACTGTCGTGCCAAACTTATTGTTAAACAGTAAATTGACAAAAATATTTTAAGTAAAAAACTTCCGATGAACAATGATGAACATGTGCCCGGAAATTTTTTGGGAGGAAATCAAATTTTTTTTTGATTTTTTTGCTCAAAATGAATTTTTTATAGAAAATTTTATAGAACCTTTTTTGTAGAGCATTCAATTTTTTATAATATAGGTCACCAACGTTTGTTGTAAAATATTCCCTTACAAAGATTTATCTCAATTTGCTTTATAAAAATCGTCATTTGTTTTTTTAAATTGGTATTTACATATTAAATGTCACTTTGACGTTTTAAATGTCATTTTGACATTCGTATAGCAGAAAAATAATGATTTTGATTGAAATTGTCAAAAAATTCAAAATATACGACATAATAACCAGGCGCGTATTAAGAAAAATGTCAAATTAAATTTTTTTATTAAAATCGTATGAAAATTAAATGGTTAACCAATGACAGGCAGTTGATCTGAATACTTTATCGGTTTTTATTTAAATTGTTCAATAATTAACTACCTTTGATGAATTTAGCACGAGGAAGCACCGTGCATTTACAAGGCAGAGTATTTTTAATATTTAACAAAATAATTTTAGATTTTCACTAATTTTTTACTCGAAACCCATTAACTTTAGAGGAAAAGTATAAAAGACAAAAAAGGTTTTTTTTTTAATCTGATATAACTAGAAAAATTATTTCAGGATTTTTTTTAACTTTTGCTCTTCAAAATATTAAAGCAAAAAAAAATTAAATTGATAAAAATCTGAAATCATTCTTCTAGTTATATCAGATTAAAATAAACTTTTTTTGTTTTTTACACTTTTCCTCTAAAGTTAATGGGTTTCGAGTAAAAAATTAGTGAAAATCTGAAATCTAAAATTATTTTATTAAATATTAAGAAAAAATGAAGTCATACAAAAAATTATTTAAAACAAAAGCTGTTTGTTTTTTTTCCAAACAATAATGCCCGGTATTATAAAGAAATTGCATGCAAGCAATTTGTTTCCATGGAAATTTGCGATTTGCAAACGCTATCTACTAGGAATCAAATTGTCTTGATATTTTAAAGCTACAATCTGTGATTGGTTGTCATTTACATTTGACTCCTAGTAGATAGCGTTTGCAAATCGCAAATTTGCATGGAAACAAATTTGCTTGCATGCAATTTCTTTATAATACCGGGAATAAGATAACGTAATGAAAAATATAGGTTTCCATTTAAAAAAAAAATGTTGGCCCTAGTTGATCATGAAGGCGTCCAAAAAATCAAAAATTAGTAACGCCATTTTGGGTCCCCCTCAAAACCGACCAACTTTTATTTGAAACATTTTTTGATTTAATTGATAGATAAAAAAAATTAGGGGGGTGATAGATTAAAATGGGACAACCTGTATAAGATATGATAAAATATACAAAAATGTACTTTGTGTATTTGTAAGGGGACATCCGTTAATTAAGTGGGGTGTTTTTAAATTTGGATCCCCCCCCTGATGAGATTTGGTAAAATGTCCCTCATGTGAGATTTATTGTATAATTTTTAAATAATTTAATTTATTTTCATGTATGTTCATTGTTCATGCATTTTGCTGCATACCACTAAATACCTAAGCGTTAATACTGATGAAATAATAGGAGAAAAAATTATATGTTTAGCATCCATATTATCAAATTCCTTGAATTCCTTAATCTACCTCTTTTCTATGATTCAGTGCAAAAAAAAATAATAGGGTGTGTGGGAGTGCGAAAAAAAATTATATTTCTATTTGTATACCTCTTGTCTACCTTATAGGTCTGGCCAGACCTTCATACCTTTAATTACCTTTAAAATGGGGCTCCGTTACAACTTAAAATTCCACAACCGACCACTAGCCAAACAGCAGCAAAATAGAAGAAATGCAAGATTTGCCGAATAAATGATAAATTTCAAAGAAAAACAAGATTCACGTGCAATGCTTGCGCAGACCCGGTATGTTTGCAACATAGCCGGCAATATTTAAAATGTCACGAATGTGTAAATCTAGAAGATAAATAAAAATACAAAAAAAAAATTAAATAAAATTCAAAATGTATTAAAATAAGAGAAAATATATATTTTATATTCAAATTAATCTATAAAAAAAGTTTTATTATTTTTTTCCATTTATTTTATTTCATTCTCATACAAAATATATGAAGGTCCAGCCAGACCTATATAGTAGACGGAAAGGTTTTAGAACTGTGGTTGACAGAGGGGTTAAGTAAAATCATGCATGCTTTCTTTTCCATCGATATTTCTCGAAATCGGTTTATCCTATGACAAATAAGCGCCCAACTCAGGAATAAACACAAAGGAACAAAAAATTACTAGAAAAGAATCGACCCCACTTGCCCCATACAGCTTTGATACTATAAATTATAGTTGGTTAATACAAGAAATCTATAACACTTCTTATTACTAAACCGAATACCTTTCATAATTGTATCACAAAGGCATTGGCGTCACTAGGGGGGTGCGGGGGGTGCGGACCGCACCGGGTGACACCTCACAAGGGGGTGACACCAAAATGTAAAAAATATTATTTTTATGTATATTATATTTTATGTATAATATTATGCATTCAGATTTTTATAGCGACAAAATTTTAGGGGCGGCAAATTTTGGCAAGAAAAAAATAGACATAAATTTTACCTGGCAGACCTAAAAAAAGGTCTTCAGATTTTGATGGATACAATTTTTTTATTTTTTTACTAAAACAGCTAAAAAATAAAAAAAATCACTCTGAATATATGGGGGGGGGGGGGGGGGTGACACCATGAGTACCGCACTGGGTGACACCATCCCTAGTGACGCCACTGCACAAAGGGTTCCCTGATATTAAATAAAAACTCATTTTGAGCAAAAAAGGGATGTAGTTTTGTTATTTGTATAGCAAAAAAATTTAGATTTAATTGAAATTGTCAAAAAATTAAAATAATATTACATAATAATCACGTGCGTATTAAGAAACATGTCAAATTAATATTTTTTATTAAAATTGTATGAAAATTAAATGGTTAGGTAAACAATGACAGGCAGTTCATCTGAATACTTTATCGGTTTTTATTTACATTTTTCAATAATTATCTATATACCTTTGATGAACGGGGAAGCACTGTGCTTTTACTTGACAGATGTTTTTTTTAAATATGTGATGGTTCTGAGATAAAAATCTACGACACTTTAAATGCTCAAGAAACTTTGTATTATATACAGTGCCTTCCAAAAGTTCAGGGCCACTTAAATAACTTTTGAATGGTTTAAAATATAGGATTGAAATTTATAGATACAATGGGATCACCTAATCTATTATTTAACCTTAAAAACACCCACTTACATATCCCCGGGAGGCAAGTGGAGGGGGGAGCAAAGAAATCTAAAATGGCATATGGGGTTGAGTGAGGGTTCGTTCGAAAGGGCTTACCGAGACAAAAACAACGCGGGATCGCAAAATTCTCTATGATTTTTCTTCGAAGACTTATATTCAATTGAATATTTCTATTGAAAGTAGGTTAAATACATTTTATTTTAAAATGTTATACAGTAAATAAACCAGATCCAGTTGAAAAACTGACGTTTATCAGCAAGCCGTGTCATCATTGTATCAAAAAATTCCAATTTTCTGGTTTTATCATTTTTTTTCCTTTTCAAAAATGTATCAAAATGGTTAAATAATAGATTTGGTGATCCTATTGTATCTCTATTTTCAATCCTATATTTCAAACCATTCAAAAGTTATTTAGGTGGCCCCGAACTTTTGGTAGGCACTGTATAAATAGTTACTGCGAAGAAACAAGTATTATTTATTTATTATGAATGTAGAAACTGTATTTATAAGTTTACACACATTTATATAAATATAAAATATAGTGTGTACTTACTACATACTGAATTCCTAATATTTTCATCTAAATTTATACGAGGGTATATTTACTGAAAATTCAAATGTATTGAAAGCATATTGTAAACATTGTAGAATCAGGAAATCTGACGGTATTGAACAAACACAACTGTTTTCTAACACACAAGCAAAAAATTCGATTTACTATTTTCTCGATCTTTTGTATCATTCTACGACCGAGGAATGCGAAATGAAATTTTTTTCTCAATATACATATGTACCTACGTATACAGTTACATATGGAAAATTAAATTCCTTCTGAATTTTTCAGTTTTAATGTAAATATTTCTCAGAATCAGAATTACTTTTAAAATATGCGAAATTATATAAACGAAAGTATATTCTATTAATTCAATTTGTTAAATAAGTTTCAAAATGATGCCATTGTTAAAACGATAACTATAAATTCAAAAAAGCAGCTGATAAAAGTATATTACATATACACTCGACAAATTAATTAAGGGGACACCTAAAAAATAGCATGTTTTCAAATGCTTGTAACTTGGTCAAAAATGAACTTTTTTCAAAACTTTTTTATTATTAAATTGAGCAAATTTACTCTACTTTATGATGGTCTAATTCGTTCCTCAACATCTTTTAATTTTTTAACTTTTTTATGTAATTATATAAATTAAAAAAAAAACTGCATATTTTGACACTTGATGTAGAGTGCATTTATGTAGAAAATGAAATTTTGAAATAACCTTTTTGTAGAGAATTTTAATACCTTCAAATTTATTATGGTGCGAAAAAAATGTGACAAAAATTCGCAAAAGTATTACAGTTTTAGTGAAAATCAGGAAAAAATAATTCAAATGAATATAGCCGGAGTAATTTTGGTGGTACAGAAAATAAATAAAAATAAAAATGAAGCTCAAAGTATCACCTTTCAGATTATGCAATGTAATGAAAGATTTTTTTATGAATTACAAAAAATATTCAAACTTTAAACAGAATAGAAAATATGAGTAATTAGACAGTAAAATTAAAACAAAGAATACATACCCTAAACATTACATTTTAGGTAGCCCGAGCTAGAGGTCTCATTAACAATACATGTTCTTTATAATTCATTTTTATTTTTTTAAATAGGACCATATTACGCGAAGATATTCAACTTTGATGTCTCAACATCAGAAAACCCAAAAAAATTACAAATTGGAATTTATTGAAATTTTTCTCGAAATAAAGCAGCTTATGAAAAATTTTAAGAAGTCAAAAAATGCATTATTTTACTGAAATAATAACCCAAAATGACCCATATGGTTTTAAAATTGTACCTAAATATGTGTGCTTACTGTATACATGCATTTGTGCATGTAAAAATAAATATTTAGTAAAAATAAGTATTTTTTGACTTCGTAAACATTACATGACCTGCTTTATTTTACAAAAAAAAATTAAAAATTTTGCAATTTGTAATTTTTTTGGGTTTTCTGATGTTGAGACATCAAAGTTGAATATCTTCGCGTAATATGGTCCTATTTAAAAAAATAAAAATGAATTATAAAGAACATGTATTGTTAATGAGACCTCTAGCTCGGGCTACCTAAAATGTAATGTTTAGGGTATGTATTCTTTGTTTTAATTTTACTGTCTAATTACTCATATTTTCTATTCTGTTTAAAGTTTGAATATTTTTTGTAATTCATAAAAAAATCTATCATTACATTGCATAATCTGAAAGGTGATACTTTGAGCTTCATTTTTATTTTTATTTATTTTCTGTACCACCAAAATTACTCCGGCTATATTCATTTGAATTATTTTTTCCTGATTTTCACTAAAACTGTAATACTTTTGCGAATTTTTGTCACATTTTTTTCGCACCATAATAAATTTGAAGGTATTAAAATTCTCTACAAAAAGGTTATTTCAAAATTTCATTTTCTACATAAATGCACTCTACATCAAGTGTCAAAATATGCAGTTTTTTTTTTAATTTATATAATTACATAAAAAAGTTAAAAAATTAAAAGATGTTGAGGAACGAATTAGACCATCATAAAGTAGAGTAAATTTGCTCAATTTAATAATAAAAAATTTTAGAAAAAAGTTAATTTTTGACCAAGTTACAAGCATTTGAAAACATGCTATTTTTTAGGTGTCCCCTTAATTAATTTGTCGAGTGTATATTCACAAAAAAATAATTTCAATGTATGATAATTATGAATTTTTTACAAAGTTTAATTTCATATTTATAAAACATTTCATAGTAAACAGAAAATACGCTTCATTAATGTTTTTAAATATTATTCAAGGCTCAACTGACTGTTGACATTTTTTTCTCGTCTATACGCAAGGTATATAAATATGTATACAGGGTGTCCCATTTTAATCTATCACCCCCCTAATTTTTTTTATCTATCAATTAAATCGAAAAATGTTTCAAATAAAACTTGTTTGGTTTCGAGGGGGACCCAAAATGGCGTTATTAATTTTTTTATTTTTTGGACGTCTTCATGGTCAAATAGGACCAACATTTTTTTTTTTCAAATGGAAACCTATATTTTTTATTATTGTATCTTATTGTTTGAGAAAAAACAAGCAGCTTTTGTTTTAAATAATTTTTTGTATGACTTTTAGATTTCAGATTTTCACTAATTTTTTACTCGAACCCCATTAACTTTAGAGGAAATGTGTAAAAAAAAAAATGTTTATTTTATTTTGATATAACTAAGAAAATTATATCAGAATTTTTTTAAACTTTTTCTCTTCAAAATATTAAAGCAAAAAACAATTTTATTTAAAAAAAATTGAAATCATTTTTCTAGTTATATCAGATTAAAATAAACATTTTTTGTTTTTTACACATTTCCTCTAAAGTTAATGAGTTTCGAGTAAAAAATTAGTGAAAATCTAAAATTATTTTGTTAAATATTAAAAAAAAGTCATACAAAAAATCATTTAAAACAAAAGCTGCTTGTTTTTTCTCAAACAATAAGATACCATAATAAAAAATATAGGTTTCCATTTGAAAAAAAAATGTTGGTCCTATTTGACCATGAAGACGTCCAAAAAATCAAAAACTAATAACGCCATTTTAGGTCCCCCTCAAAATCAAACAACTTTTATTTGAAACATTTTTTGATTTAATTGATAGATAAAAAAATAGGGAGGTGATAGATTAAAATGGGACATCCTGTATAGGTAGTGCCACTTGGTCATTGACCAATCAGCATAGGCGCGGGAATTGACGTCACCAAGCGGACATATTCAAATGTTATAAATGTATAATTGTAAAAACATTCTTTTATATTATTATTGTTTTCGTATTTTTTGACATTTTAACAACACATACAATCACAAAAGTACAAATTCAATATTGCAAAATCATAAAATAAGTTCATACAATTTTATATATTCGAGAAACATTACATTTATTGTTCTTAAATTGGCAAAACATAAACCGGGTAATGTGCTGACAGCTTTTTATGATTTTGTAATGTTAAATTTGTACTTCTGTGATTGTATTGTGTTATGTAGTGTTAAAATGTTAAAACATACGAAAACAATAATAAATAAAAGAATATTTTTGCATTTATACATTTATAACATTTGAATATATTCGCCTAGTGACTTCAATTCCCGCGCCAACGCTGATTGGTCAATGACAAAGTGGCACTACCTAAATATTTATATACCTTGGTCTATACGTACCTATAACTAACATACAACTGGCATATTCCCAGTTTTATCAAAGACTGTTATTTCTAACAGTCATGTAAATATCCAAATGGACCAATCAGAAACCATCATTTGCCATAAATATGGTAAGGTACTAGCACCAGTCCTGGACAATACCAGAGTGTATTTTTAACTTAAATGTACTGAATTAGAAATATTTATTGATATTTGATTACTGCCATTACTGGCTGTTAATTTATAAACTTACAGCCTAACTTTATGATAGTTGATCATTTTTTTTAAACAGTGAACATATAATTATCGCGGTTCGGTCACACTATCAAGAAAAGTGTATATTCTTATTTAAATGCTTTACATTCTTTAAATTTTAAGACTCTTTATTTTATAACGTTTGTGTAGTAGTACTTATCAATAGCAAGTGCCCATCACTGGGTATTCATTACTATTTTTTTCCATTATGGAGAAAAAACATAAACAAAAGAAAAGGCTATAATTTTTATAAACTATATTTGTAGATTTTGGTAACTAAATTGATGGAATAAAGAGATCGTTGGTTTGTTAGTAACATGAGAATTATAAAAAAAGTAACCCACCAACAAAAAGGATTGTGTGGTTTTATGAAACCACGGTAAAAGTGAAACTTTTTTTCACATTATAGACATTTAACTAAAAATTTTCGGAATAATAAATTCAAGCACTCAAAATTGAAATAAATCCATAAACAACAACATGCACCAGCAAAAAGTTCTAATAATTCTAATAAATTCTATATAAAAACTATGTTTACTCACCAAGATCTTTTTTCCTTTTTCTATAAGCACGTGCTCTGTCGGCGTTCTGTTTTTACGGCGTAAAATTAATTCATCGTCATTCATTTTTGCACTATTCTTTGCTTTTTTCTCGTTGATCAGTTTTTTGGACTCACTAGCTGTGTCGTTGTTTACCAAAAGCAAATAAATAACAACATTTACATTAAACACTGACAAAAACAAACAAAATAGCGTGGAGCACTGGCACAAATGAGTAATAGTCTATACACTACACGGTCAGCTTATGCCGCCATATTGGCCTCGGCTGCTCTGACCATAGACATAGAGAAATGGACAGCGCATTCGTATTTGACATAATGGTGTAACATTTGTTCTGTAAGTGAAAAAGAGATGCAAGTTGTTTGGAACATATATGTAATACAGTATTACATATATGATATTTCCAACCAAACAATTTCTGTCTCTTTCATTTGACACGGCTCTTTTTTCGAGTCAGATGCACTGTCCATTTCTTTATGTCTATGGCTCTGACGTATTTATCCCTACTCCGCGGCCGAGCGTCACGCGACATGCAACACACAGACGAAAAAGTTTGAGACGATGTAATAAAAGTTTCACTTTAAAAAAAAAATACTTTGCGCTTAACGCGTTCTAGAATAGTGCCAGTACCTTATGCTTACATTGATTGCTATATTGAATGTTTTATAATGAACATGTATGAACAATGAACATTATCACTTAAGTTTTATTTTTTAGCGTGAATCTTTTTATTCTCTTCAAAATGGTCGATTAGGGTTGGCAGGCCATTAAGATATCTAGGCTAGTTGACACACGTTTTATTCTACAGTGAGAAAATACAAATGAAAGACAGAAAAGGGGGAGGTCAATGTGATGGAAACAGAAATTGTTTTGTTATTTCGTCAGGAAAATTGGCAGCTGTTTTATTTCAGTTTGCAGTAGTTGCCGGATGATTTGACGGCATGAGTCGTGAAAAATACCGTCAACCACGGCAACCTCGGCAACCACTATAAACTAAATGAAACAGACTATAGTTTGTTTTTGATTTTATTTTTCACTAAAGTATCCGTTATATAGATTCGGCTTGCCTGGGATGACAAGGCAGGTATGGGTGCCGTAAAAAGTCTGGGGACCTATTTTTACTCATCAGTTATTATTTAATCGGTTCTGTTTTATGTTATGCTATTACAAAATAAATGGTTTAAAACAATACAAAATTTTAACAAAAAAAATTTAATTATTTTTGAAAAATATTTAAATAAGATGAGCGCTGACAATTATTGTGAGATCTCAGTATCAAAATACTCAGTTTTTTTTATTTTTCTTACTATTACTTTCAAAAATATGGGTAGATGACATAATATTTTGACTTTTTTTGAATTTCTTAAACAAAGATTTTATTTTATTTCAAACAGAGTGACCAGTATTTCTCTGGAACAAATTTCCCTGACTTTTCCCGGTTTTCCAGGAGAATTTTTACCGGTTTTTCCCTGTTTTTTATTTAAAAAATTTAGGTTAAAAACCTAAAAAAACGTCACTCTAAATATTTGCGAGAATTTGTGTGATTTTGCATTTTTATAAAATTCCCTGACTTTTCCCTGTATAGCAAAATTCCCTGACTTTTCCTGGTTTTCCAGAAACTGGTCACCCTGTTGACAGAATTATTTAAACAGTTAAATTTATTTTCAAAATTCGAACAAATTTTCATACGATTCGCACAAAATTCCTTTCGAATAAATTTCCCTTCGAACAAAATTCCTTCCAACAATTGACCTATAATCTAATATTTGCTTGTCTCAATTGAACCGCCTGTATATCATATAGTATAGATCAAATTTAGTTAGTTTTGCAACTAACGACAAAAATGTATCCTATAAAATGTAAACATAGTGTATTCATCAAAGACTCAAAAGTATCCTCGCTGTAGGCAATACAAAATAAATCAACCTTTCAACAAATATTACAGATTTACTGAATAGCGTATTTTGTTGTTAAAATAATATATTCAAGTACTTTATTGTTATTTATACATACTTTCATATTCGATTATATACACATAAAGTGAGTATTTAGTACCCACACAAAAATTTAAATGCCACTGTTGTTTTGAAGCTTTTGTTTAATCTAATATAAATTAACTATTATACCTCCTGTATGTATTATTTCCAGTTAAATAAAGTAAATATATTGTCAGTGGGCGTAGTAAGGGGGGGGGGGCATCCCCCCGCCAAAATGTTCGGTGTTCTAAAAACGTTTAGTTTCCCAGTTACGAGCCCTAACTTTAGTTTTTCTTATGGGCCACTATGTTGACTATAACATATTTGAACGTATTTTTCACTCTACTTTACAACGATGTGTCACTTGCCATACTTATTATCGAAAAAAATTATAATGTATTTTTTTAAATTGTTAATTGTTTTCAAATGAGTTGTTATTGTGATGTTTGTTTACAATTTTTGTTTTTCATGGCTTTTTTAAATGTTTGTAATAAAATACTTAATAAATATCACTGGCATTTAGTACATCGACTTATTTTCGATAATAAGTATGGCAAGTGACACATCGTTGTAAAGTAGAGTGAAAAACGCGTTTAAATATGCTATAGTCAACTTAGTGGCCTATAAGAAAAACTAAAGTTAGGGTTCGTAACTCGGAAACTAAAAGTGATATAAAAATTCTAAATACGCCAATCAATTTTACTCAAAAAGAAACCGCAAACAAAAAGTACCTATCTACGTTGCCAAAAAAGTTATAGCCATTTAAAGAAATTCAAAATTTTCAGTTTTTTGGGTATACCGCCTGAACCACATAAAATTATTAATATTTTTTGATGTTGTAAGACTCACCCCTTTCTTACAAATAATTCATCTCATTTAAACACATCTGTATCTCTTACCGTTTAGGATATCCCCATGCATTTCACGCTTATTTTGGACACCCAGTATATACCCCTCCCCCCTCCGAAAATTTTTCTTACTACGCCACTGTATATTGTTAATAAAATTAGTAACGATAATTTAGAAAACAGAAATTAAGATATTATATAAGATCATATGGTGGATATTTTATAATCTATATTTACATATTCATGGAAAAAATTAAAAGAACACTAAAATTGAAAAAAAGATACACAGATATAAAACAGTTAAAATAGCACAAAAAATCAATTTTTTGGTCAACTATGTGTCATGATAATAACCGTTCAATTACATTAAATTAATCGGCGGTGAAAATTAAATGAATAATTTTCCAATCCAGGGGTATTAAACACGTTATTGAACCTTTTTTGATTTGACTAAAAATAAAAAATAAATCAGCTGTTACAACCTAATTTGACCGGTCCTTCGAGGTCGTTATAACCGGTTTCTACTGTATTATACTATACATATATTTATTATATTATATATAAATATATTTTTATATATGTATTTTATATATTTATTAAATAAATAAGGACACATTATTAATCTTTAATATAATATTAATAATATTATTTATCAACTTTTTTAATAGGTGTTATTTTTTTTAAAACATTAAATATTCTTTTATTTGTAAAATAAATAGGTAATTTGCATATATACGACTTTTCTTTATTTGGATTGTGTATTTAAACTGCGCATTTTCCTCAATCCCTGCGTGTGTTTATATTGTAGGATGGGAAGTGATGCACAAATATATTTTTTTATTCTACACAATATTACATCAGTATACAGTAGAAACCGGTTATAACGACATCGGTTATTACGACGTATCGGTTATAACGACTCAAAATAAGAGACCTGGCTCAATCCCATATGATTGTCTTTTATAATATACCGTTTATAACGACATCGCTTACAACGAAATACCGCTTTTAACGACTTTCTGCTTACAATATTTTCGGAGAATTTTATCGGCTTAACGACGGACCGACTTTTGTTTCCATTTTTTTTTAAATATAGGTAGTAGTATTTTTATATAGCAGGGTGGCTAGTATTTATCTGGGACAAATTTCCCTGACTTTCCCGGTTTTTCAGGAGAATTTTTACCGTTTTTCCCTGTTTTTTATTTAAAATTTAGATAAAAAAATTAAAAAAAAAAAAAAAAATCCTTGACTTCCAACCAAATTCCCTATGTCAGGGAATTTGGTTGGAAGTCAAGGATTTTTTTTACACATTGCTACACATTGATATGTCATCAATGTGTAGCAAAATTCCCTGACTTTTTTCCAGAAACTAAACCACACTGTATAGGCAATACTCTTTGCTTTTATGTTATTTAACATTAATTAAAACAATTTTGTGGTTTTATGTCATTAATCTTAACATAATTATTTAAGGGGGATAGCCACTGTGACGGAAAAAAAATATGATTTTTTTTAGATTTTTTTAAAGATTACATAATCATAAATATGTATACAAAAAATTGAGTTTAAATTTTGAAAATTGACGGAGTTACAGTCAATTTAGTGAGACGATGTAGCACGGCCGGTTATGACAACAAAAACATTAAACACGTTTATCTCGGAATGACATTTTTCGACCTGGTCGACACGATTCCTCAAAGACTACTGAACCGATTTCAATTATTTTTTTTTAAATAATTTTCGTAATTGTAGTAGCTATCGTTGCACGTAGCCGATTTTTGAAATTTTGATAATTACTATTTTTAAAACCGCTCTAATTAAAAAAAATAGGTCTTAAAAATGAAAAAAAATTTCAAACGATCGCCATTTTATGAAAAAATAAAATAAAAAAAAACGGCTACGTGCAGCGATAGCTACATTCATATAGATATTGATAAAATTTTTATTTATTTTTTTCATATAACCTTTCTCGAAATTTCGAGTCGACCATAGAAAAAAAATTTTTTTTGGTTTTCACATCGAGGCTCATAACTTTGTAAATATTTAATATTTTTCAATAAAAATTGATATTAAATAAGTTGAATATATACTTAATAAAATGTCCTTTACCTGATTCAAAAATAATTAGTTATATCTGTGAAAAAAATTCCCAAACATTAACAATTTTTTGGCCCGTCACAGTGGCTATCCCCCTTAAACCTCCCCCACTCTACCCTAACAGTTTAAATGTTATTAATAAACACATTGAATGTTTCCAGACATTATCAGAAAGATATTTATTGAAATTCTAAAAAACCTTCAGTAGCAATTATTATATCTAAAAAAACATAACGTGTCGATGAAAATGAATCCCAAGCGAGTACAAGTAACAATGGAACTTTTGATAGATATAAATAAGATTCCCGTAAATGACAACGCGCATATCATAACAAGGGAAGCCATAAGAGCGGAAATTCTAAATTGGAGGGTTATATGTTCTAATTCATTCCACCGTACCTTGCAAAAAATAAATTATCAAATAAAATGTGTTCAGTGTAAAAGACTCTATTATGAGACTCGATAAAAATCAGAATCCTTTGAATATATTGATATATATGCGGGTTTTCAAAGAATATATCATCAGCCTATCTATATTTTATGAATCATAAACATACATTAAAATTTTAAATTTCATATTTAACCGTAGCTTACCGACATCATTTATATTTTGGACAGGTTTTATTATTCGTATATAGGATGTTCTCGATTCGAAGGAAACTTTTCGGATTTTTTAAAAAACTTAGAAAGTTGAAACAAATGTAATTTTTACTTCCATATTAGAAAGAAATTGAAGTACAGTAAAACCTCGATATAACGGATTAATTAGCCAAAAGTCCGTTATACAAAAATAGGTTTAAAATAAATCAAAAAAACTTTTTTTCTTTTCCGTTTGTCCATATTTAAAAGGGAACCTTATATATTAGGGAATCCCCTAATATACTATCGCTCCGGCTAGGTACAGTCTACGAGCAGGACGGCATTATGTCTCAAATTCTAGTACTAGACGTATGACGTGATTATCATGACCGCTTGTAACGTTATTTTTTATGCAATTTTAATATTCGTGGTTTCAAAATATTTATTAAAATTTATTTACAAAATGTGAATAAAATTTACGTTGATACTTGTCGGTAAAAACGATTTACAACAAGAAACTTTAATCACCGATAAGGGTTTCGGCCTTGTAACAAAAATATACAAGACAGTATGTTTTGAACAACATACCGAGACAGTACAGTACGTTTCGGACAAGGCATAAGGGCAGTACGTTTTAACAAAACAGAAGAACAGTTCAATTCAGAGTTACAATACAGTACAATGTGAATATGGTATCGAGACGATACATGGTAAATATGGTACAGGTGGTGAAGCCACGTACTAGGAATTTTCTGGATGAAATCGGGAATTTGAGTATTGTTATGGTTGGAGCCAAAGAGTGACCGGAAGTGATCGGTAGTAGCAACCTACCAGACGGAGTCCTGGAGAGGACAGCAATGCACTTTCTGGAACAACGGGAGGTAAGAGGAAGGGTCGGAGATTTGGAGGTCCGCTCCGAGCCCGCTGGAAGGCGTCGTACCTCCGCGGAGTCCAGAGAATTGAGTGAGAAGGGAATTGGTGGTCCATCCCTCTCACACCTTCGGGGATTTGGCATAAGCTGTCGCTCTCACTTGCTCGTCCGGATAGTGCGTGTTATTTTTGTGATATTCGGTTAATGTTTTTTTGGTGATATTATTTAATTGATTGTTGAATTGAACATATACTTTTATCCCATTGTTATGCCCACGTACTAAGACATATTGTTACCTTGATATTTATTTATTTGTTTGTTTGTTTGTTTATTTATCTATTTATTTGTTCGTTTATTTATTTATTTATATATTGACTGCCCAAAGTAAGATCTATTTTACCTGACTATTTATTTGTTATCTGATAAAGATTATTGTAATTATTGTTAACATGTTTTTTTTTATTTGTTGTGAAATTGGTCATATCATTGTTTATTAACTTATTACAATATACTGGTAAACGCACAATTTATTCTTGTATATTTCTGAACACCATATCAATGCTTTCCGTCACACTTCAATTTAGAGGTTCGTGGTTTTCCTTTGGGGGGAAACAACCACGTGGCGCCCATTTCAACTAGTTAAAATTTTATTTTAATCACTTTAGACTTTTCAAAATTTTACCATCTTTTTTTATTGATCAATTACATTTTAAATAAAATCGAACCCCCCGTCTCCACTGCATGTTAGCCAGGCAATCCGCTGTTTCTGTTGCGACACGAAAAATGTCGTTACACGCTAAAAATTGTTTACATGCGGCGACACTTGAATTTAAGCATGTATAATATTAACAGGACGTTTTTAATTTTTTTACATTTGACCGGATTTTTTGTCCGTTATATCCGAAGTTTTTACTGTATTGTAATACCGTCGAAAAAATGTGTAAGAACAGATTCTGATTTTACAATGTACATACCTTTAAAATATTTTTAGAGAAAAGCTCGCGCATTTTTTTATGTCGAGTTATTCGAGTTTGAATGAAAAAAGTGTAGGAATCTTGAAATAATGAATATTCTTTCACCTAAAAAAAACTTTATTTTTATTGCAAATATTTTCCAAGTTGTTTGATTTTGAAAAAAAAATCTTAAAGAAAAATTTAGGATTTTTTAAAACATTTTTTTCTTTAAGATTTTTAGGTACCTACATGACTAGTTTTTCGCATTTTAAGAGTTAAGTTGATATTCATTTTTAAAATGTTTTAAATTTAAATTTTCTTTTCTCTCTTTTTTTGTATGACTAAAATAAAACCCTTAATGGACGTTTATGCTATTTAGTAATTTTATCATTCTAACTCGAATATCGCAACACCAAACAAATTTAATAAAATAATTTAAAAGCTGATAAGATTTCTTAAAAAATTGGTTATCTAGAAATAAAGATAAAAAATTAGACATCCCAGTGGGCAACATTGACGGTTATGAGAGTCGTAAAAAAAGTTTTTTTTTTTAATTATTAATTTTGCATTTGTTTGTTAGACGTCACTACTAGTCTAAGCAATTGTTTTTCAGCTATGCCAAAGAGGTAACTTCTAGCGCGTGTACATAAGTTCACACACACACACACACACACACACACTTTATTATTGTTAATGATAAACACCCTCATAGGATCGATCCGGCTTATAAAAAACAGGAGAAAACCGAATTAGGTCGAAATGAAACATTAGTTAATAGATATTTATGTAACACGTTTATCAGGATTAGTTAATGTATTATTTTTTTATTTAATGTTTGTAGAAAAAACACCTCTATATGCATTTTATACAAACTTCACAACAGATTTACAAGGTTGTTGAAATGAATGGGGAGCCACATAATGACAGCGGTTAAATACACGACAATATACATACATACATATGTATGCGTAAAAAAACCAATAATCCTGGGAGAGTAATCGAAAAATGAATTAAAAGCATACATAATGAGAAGGGTTGGTTAAATTAAATAAATTGTGATTTTTTTAAAACAAAGAGATTTGTTTCGGATGGTGATTTACAATCAGTTTGTTGGTAAATGTAATATGAATAAATACAATTTGATAATACAGATTGACTTTCTATACAAGTAAAAAAAAGCTGCCATGGGTGCCACAGGACTTTCTTATACGTAATACTGACAGTAAACAGTGTACGTGATTATAATTTTAATGAAACATATTTATGATTTTATAAAAGATAGAAAGAAAGATTTTGTTTAACGTAATTACTAAACCGGAAACGGATGTTTACTCTTGTCATTTTTAAAAGATTTTATTTAACTTCACTTGTTTGTTAGTTAGTTAGTTAGTATCAAATATTGCAATCAAAATTTCGACAAGTTCTAATTAAGATAGAGCTTTGAAAGTTTGTATACGTATATGAGTCTAGCGACAATGCAATATAAATCTAATATCGTTCTAAATCCAATTTGGCGGACGTCTCAAGATGGCGGATTACCTTTTTCTTTATAATCATCTTGATATGGGTATCAAATGAAAGGGTTTGGCGCGTAAAATACTATAAGCTATGTGAAGTCATTCTAAATCCAATATGGTGGACGCCTCAAAATGGCGGATTACCTTTTTCTTTATAACCATCTTGATATGGGTATCAAATGAAAGGGTTTGTCGTTATTATTAATATGATATATTATTTTAATATTATAGGTTAGTTTGGTTAGGTTAGGTTTGGTTTGGTTTGGTTATGTTTGGTTTGGTTTAGTATTTTTTTTAGTCTTTTGATGTTAATCTTAATCGGTGTTTTATAAAATATTAATAGGTACGCAGATGTACTGAATAGAGCTATTGGTGCAAACTGCATTGAAATCGGTTCAGTAGTTTCCATGTCTGTATTAAAATCGTTCAAGCTATATCATTTTAAGACGAAATTCAGCATCTACAGTATGTCAAGTAAGAAAGTAGCGGCGATTACTCGCAGGAGATAAATTGTAAGCATGTATCTTTTTTTTCAAACATAGAGGACACCTTTGCCGTTTTCGCAATCCTGTCAATAAGACGTCCAGCTTCCCCCAGTATCGATAATTGCCTGACATATCCGGCATGATTTCGACAAGATTTTTGGCATATTCTTCGGGAAAGACCTCAAAATTTTTCGAATTCGTCGAGAGAGCTGATTCAAATTACAGGGCCGGATTCTACGAAGCTTAAGCTTGATTAAAGCCCAAACATGTTCAATAAGATTTGCATCGGGTGACTGAGACAGCCAATCCAAAGTGACGACGCATTTCTGCTATTTCCATGTTTTTCGCTCAGTAATGGTTTTAGCAATGTGCTCTGATATTTGAGGTTATTATCGCATAAATGCTTACGAATTGTTTCGAGAAATATTTTTATACATTTTTTGTTTAATTTTTCGACATCTTCACGCAAAGTCATGGCAAGATTTTTCGAAAACAGAGAAGGAATCATTTTTCGAATTTATCCGACACTTTGCCAACACTGCCACGATTCGTTAAGTAATCGACATTTATAACCTCCAAAAACTGGTGTAATCACTTGGTTACAAACTGCTGTGACATTTTCATGTATTTTGCGGCCACTGCATGTGATATTTTAGGTCCTATGAGTGCCTATACAAAATCACAGCCTCGTTACGTTTAGTGTAAATAGCACTCATCTTTTTTGACTCGCCAGAATTATACTAAATCGAAGAAACAGCTATTAATTTTTATACTGCGGAAATAGTAAGGGTGCCCTCTACCTTGGAAAAAAAAGATACATGCTTACGATTTATCTCCTGCGAGTAATCGCCGCTACGCTCTTACTTGACATACTGTATCTGTACTTACTACTGAAATAAAATTTTTAACAAATCTTTAACTAGCACAATTCAAATACAGATATAATTTAACTTAACAAATATTATTGAAAGACTACTATTTATATTTTTTTATTCTCTGGTAACATTGGGTTTCATCTGCTAGTTATTAATAAAAACAGGCTTATTGTTAACATAAATGTGTCTAACAGCAATGTTTGCTTGTTCAAGGAACGATATTTGTTGAAGCTCGATAAATTCCAAAAATTTCAATACACACATTCTCGGAATACCTGAATACTTTAACATCATATATTTATATAGAAGATGATTGTGTACGATCATATACACTTCACAAAAGAAAAAATATATTACTGTGAATATTCAATAAGGCGACCAAATTGCTTTTCAATCGTAACCTTATACCCAAAACTAAATGCTTATATTAAATGCACTTATTTAGGGTTCCGAAGAAACCCTATTAATCTCACATTGTCGTCCGTCCTTTTCACTCAAAAAATATTTTTTTAGGAGGGGTGCTTAGAAACTAAGGCCATGCAAAAAAATATTTTTTTATACCAAGGCATGTGGCACATCAAAATGTGTAACCAAAGTAGTGTAATTTGACTCTCATTTTTATTTTTTATTAATCAAAAATGGTGCTTTAAAGCAAATAAAAAAATGTATTCCAAGGCGTGTGGGATATCAAATTGTAGATCTCAATTGATAGAATGTAACCATATTTTTATTATTTTTTTAACTCAAAAATGACGGCAGCAAGGGGCTTCAAGCAGTAATTTATTTTTTCTCCTCTCTAAGCTAACTATACTGGCTCAAAAAAATAGAAAAAAATAAGTAACGAGGCTTTGGTGAGACTACCAACGATAATACTAAAGTCACCAATATAATTTCAAATTTTGGAGAAATTGGGAGGGGTGTCATACTTTTTTTATTTTTTTTTATGTAGGCATATGGGGTGTCGAAATATAGATCTCAATAAGTAGAATATGCAACTGTTTTTTATTTTATTACTTAAAAATGGCGCCTGCAGGGGGCTTTACAAACAAAAATATTTTGTCCATCCCCCCTCTAACTACTGGATCAAAATATCTGAAAAAAATTGTCTGTTTTTGAGTGAGCAATGTACAACCGTATAACAAATTTCATCTTATTATATCCAATTTTTTTAAGAGAGACGGACGAACGAACAGAGCGAAACTATAAGGGTTCCTAGTTTTTTATGGCATCCTATACAATACATTTTATATAGATATATATTAAAAAGTAATAAAACGGACAAGTGCGTGTCACGCACATGATAGGGTTCCGTAGTCATTCTCATTACGATTTATAAAAAAAGTTTTTTCAAAATTTTCGTAACCGAAGGGTTAAAATCAAAAAGTAATTTGACTTTTATTATTGCATTTTAGGAGACCTATCAAATGACACCCCACTCAATGGGGTAAATGAAAAAAATGAGAGTTAATTTTTCAATCTATGATACCCCCTATCATTTGGACCCCCCGTCCAAAATATTTTTGACAATGTTCGTTATGATTTTCAGTGAAAGTACTAATTAAAAGCTACATTCTGAATTTTTTTCAGATTTTTTGAATCGATAGTTTAGAAAATAGAGAGGGGGGGACGCTCTGGCAGCGACATTAAAAAGCAAATATTTCGTGACTGAAGAGTTGAAATCAAAAAGTTATTTTACATTTTTTATTGCATTTTAGGAGACCTATTAAATGACACCCCACTCAATTGGGTAAGTGGGGAAAAAAATGAGAGTTCACTTTTCAGTCTATAGAAGGGGGATCCAAAATATTTTTGACAATGTTCGTTATAATTTTCAGTGAAAATACTAATTAAAAACTACATTCTCGAATTTTATTTTATAGAGGGGGGGGACGCTTTTTTAATGACTTTGAAGAGCAATTACATCGTGATTAAAGGGTTAAAATCAAAAAGTTCTGATACATTTTTTGTTGCATTTTAGGAGACCTTTTAACGACACTCCATATAATGGGGTAGGTGAATTTTTTTTTTAAAACACTTTTCATTTTATGGAAACATGGAAAGGGGGCCCAAAAAAATTTTTTTTTTGTTTTTTTTTTTTTTAAAATCTTATCATTTTTGTTTTTGGGTCATTAATCTACGACCGTATACCAAATTTCATCTTATTATTTAAAAATTTTTGAAGACGGACGGACGGACGGACATGGAGAAACTATAAGGGTTCCTAGTTTTCTACGGAAGCCTAAAAAGGGGAACAATAGAACTGTAACTAGTAACAAAATCTTGTGAAAATTAGCATAACTTTTTTATGCTTTTATCCACGACTTATATCTCTCAGCGGGAATAATGAAAAAAGAATTTTTCTGATTGGTGCATCAGAGGGAATAATGGTCATTATTCCCTCTAAATGCACCAATCACAAAATTTCACAAATTAAATAATACCATGGAAACAAAATACACAAATTCTAAAGTCTAAAAAATTTATTGGCGACTGTCAAATAAAACACCTAGTGTTTGTGTATTTGTATTGAGATGGATAAAAATGAAGAGTCTATTACTTGTACACTAGGGTGACCACAAAAAATCGATGTCGGAATTTTGTTCGTCTGGACCCCACAAAACGATTCCCCTTTCCAGATATTGAGATAGCCGAAATTTGAGCTCGATTAAACGACCTTAACCCGTGTCGCTCGTCGCTCAAAGTTTGAAAAAATCCAATTTTTTTGCCAAAAAGCTGACATATGAAGCCATAACTCCAGAAAGGTAAATAATAAAAACACGCTTAATATCTCAAAAGAAAGCTAATGTTGTTCTTCAAAATTTATATTCTATACATAATTGTTGTTATTTTAAGTCAAACCGAGTTACAACAGCCTTTAGCCCCAAAAAGGTGACCTGGTACCACTAGGAGCATACTTCGTATATTTTGTTATTAAGTGATTTTTGCTTATTTTTGGTATATTTTTGAGTTTTAAGTAGAAATATAATAAAAAAACAAGTAATACTGATAACCTAGCCCCAAAAAGGTGACAGGGCCGGATTTAAAAATTTGCCGCCCGTACGCAGCTGCGAAAATTTGCCGCCTTTTTGGATTGAAAAGTGAAGTTTTTAAAAAAAAATTGTGTCAATGAAAATGTGAAGACTTTTTTCTTAGCTCTTTTAGTCAAAAAATTAAAAAAATTCCATAAAAAAAATCTGAAGACCTTTTTTTAGCTCTTTTATGTTTATTTTTTTTCTTGCCAAAATTTGCCGCCCCTAAAATTTTGCCACTCTAGGCACGTGCCTACCCTGCCTGCATCTTAAATCCGGGCCTGCTGGTACCACTAGGATCATACTTCGTATATTTTGTTATTAAGTGATCAATTTTGCTTTTTTTTGGTATATTTTTGAGTTTTAAGTAGAAATATAATAAAAAAACAAGTAATACTGATAAGTCTAATGACATTTTTTATTTTAAAATATAAAAATCAGGTATATAATACATACAAACAGACACAGAAACAGACGTATTACCTATACATGAGTTGATAATTTTACATAGTTATCTAATCTATTCTAGAGGTTTTGTTAAAGTAGTTTTTGAAACGTCAGGATATAATGCTCGGCATTTGCTTACAACTTGCAGGACATATTGCTTTTGGTCTTCATCTTTTGTCAGAAGGTTGTTAAAGTCGGTTATTAACCATATCATCAGCCATATCATTAACTACTTTTAATGTTTTGACAATTTTCAATCTTTCTTGGAAGTCATTATTTTGAGGCCAGGTGTTTGGATGTTGTCTTAGGAAATCTGTTTTTATATTATATTAAATCGGTCAAAAAATGTAAACGTTTCTTTGGTAAGTAATTTACCATTCCTCCATCAACTACCTCTTTTAATTTTTCTTTCCTAATTTTGGATTTACAACCCCAGCGTGCTCTTCTGTGCTACTGAGCAATTTATTAGCCATTAACAACTTGGTGGGATTATCGTTTTTTGATCCCACCATTACAGACGATGAAAAAATAAACATACAATTTTTCCTGAAAGAACTAAAAAAAAAGGTCTTCAGATTTTTTTTATGGAATTTTTTTAATTTTTTGACTAAAAGAGCTAAAAAAAAAGGCCCGGATTTAAGATGCAGGCAGGGTAGGCACGTGCCTAGAGCGGCAAAATTTTAGGGGCGGCAAATTTTGGCAAGAAAAAAAATAAACATAAAAGAGCTAAAAAAAGGTCTTCAGATTTTTTTTATGGAATTTTTTTAATTTTTTGACTAAAAGAGCTAAGAAAAAAGTCTTCACATTTTCATTGACACAATTTTTTTTAAAAACATCACTTTTCAATCCAAAAAGGCGGCAAATTTTCGCAGCTGCGTACAGGCGGCAAATTTTTAAATCCGGCCCTGTCACCTTTTTGGGGCTAGGTTATCAGTATTACTTGTTTTTTTTATTATATTTCTACTTAAAACTCAAAAATATACCAAAAAAAAAACTTTTAAAAAAAAGTTGAACCGACTTCAAAAATAAAAGCACAAAAAAGTATGAAATAATTTTTTTAAATAAACTATTTGATTTAATAAAAATCAGTAGTTACCATGTAAGGAATGTATGAATGTATCTATAAAATATTAAAATTTAGCTATCTATCCAAATTACGATCAATTATTTTGATGCCGGGGCGCAACTTTAATTGGTTTCTACCTATATTCATTTTTAGCTTATATGTATTACTTAGGAATAGGTTTAATTTTATCAATTGGTTCTTTTCATAGACGAATATTGCTTTTCCGTTATATCACTAATTTTCACATAAAATAACGTAAGCATTGCTTTCTTTGTAAATTAGTGCATAATATTTGTTTGTTTATTTAATTAGATCTCTTTTCAAACGTATCTATAATTAAAGAATGACAACGACACTTATTTGCTTCTTCGCATTATCGAAGATACGAGAAGCTTTGCGATCGTTTTAATTTTTAGTCCATTGTGTTTTATTACGAATGTTTCTTGTTTTCGATTTTTTCCGTAATTGCATTGAGATTTGCGCCCCGACATCAAAATAATTGATCGTAATTTGGATAGATAGCTAAATTTTAATATTTTATAGATACATTCATACATTCCTTACATGGTAACTACTGATTTTTATTAAATCAAATAGTTTATTTAAAAAAATTATTTCATACTTTTTTGTGCTTTTATTTTTGAAGTCGGTTCAACTTTTTTTTAAAAGTTTTTTATTTTTTACTTTTTAGTTGTCTATTCTTGATACATTTTAATTTACACTCAGCACTCTGCTATACGACCATCCACTACACTACCAACAGTTCTAACCAACATCATTTCCCCATCCCTACCATAATACCACCGTTACTGCTACATTTCTGCGCGTTTAAATTCACCAATCAACATTAAAGTAGGCGCCGTGGTGGGTGCCTCTTTAGGCATTGTATACCGATGCCGCCGTATAGCAGAATGCTGAGTGTATGTTAAAAAGCATAATACCGGTATGAAAAAATGCGTTCACAGGAATCGCCCCTACACATTTGTAAAACCAAAAAAGCGTACATATTTTAACCCTTGTTATGTTGTTCACCATTAAGATACATATAAAATTAATATACAATAAACAATAATTATTAGAAAAAATAACGTTATAATTCAGGGAGTCGAACCGAACCCGAACCCGAACCGAAAACCGGTTCCGGAACGAAATTTTTGGGCGAACCGGAACTGAACCTGAACCGAAATTTTAAACATGACGTTGAACCTGAACCGGAGCCGAACCGAAAAACAAACTTTCGGTTACCGGTTCAATAAAGTTTAATTTTACCGGTTCAATGAAGTTTAATTTTTCATTGCAAATGTATTTATACAAATATATTTATTATTCTGTTTCAAATGTAAAATAATTTTTGCAATTACTTATAATTGGCACCACTGACAAATGGGTCAGTCCGCGGTGACGGGTGTGATATTTCAACTCGGATTGGAGTTCATAATTTCTAAATAATACTAGTTAATAACATGGTTTCACCATTTTTCTGTAGATCTTAATGTAATACCTACATGTACATTATGGTGGGTCCATTATTTTCACTCCATGGGTAACTCGCGATACTGGTACTATGGGCCATAACAAGTATTTTTGCCAATGGAACCATACCTCTAAAATAATTTTCGAGCGTGCCGAAATTTGTCTGAAGATATTTTCCAAAATACTCAAAAATTGATCTATTTAGTGCATTTCGAATGTACAATTATTGAAAATGTGTATACTGGAGTTTTATGGGTCGGGAAATCCATTTTTCACATTTATTTTTATTTTTGACTGCCGCCAGGGGGCGTTTTCGTGCATTTTTGTGGATTTTGGAAAATATCTTCAGACAAATTTCGGCAAGCTCGAAAATGATTTTAGAGGTATGGTTCCATTGGCAAAAATACTTGTTATGGCCCATAGTACCAGAATCGCGAGTTGCCCATAGAGATTTTTTCGGCCATATACAATTTGACCCACCCTAATGTACATATATTGAAAGAATAAAAGGTCTACGGATATTTTACAAAAAAAAAAGTCAGCGTTCAAAGCCCTGTGACGGGTGTGATGCCAACTATTGCAAGTCTTGCAACCTCTATTCAAAATCTCAAAAGTTTAGCGAAAATATTGAAATTACTTTATAATAATCGTACTTTATTATGTTACGAATAAATTATTTTTTAGTAACACAAGAGCATCAGGTAAATATGTAATCTATTTACCTGGTTATTACTCAACAAACATTGTGACGGGTGTGACAGAAAATGTGACGGGTGTGACACGTTGAATTAAAGGATAGGTACAATAAGAATACTATTTGTGTGTTTAATTGCTTATTGACGTTATTGATATTATTAACTAATACTTATAGCAATTATTTATCAAATACATCAATATACTCATTAAATTTATAATAAATGTGGTCACCCTTAGTCATTATTGTTGGTGAGGGTAATTTTTTTTTAATTTGGTCAAACGTCACGTTTGATATGTAATTGTCAAAGACTTAATAGTTTGGCACGATCGTCACTTATTCTTAAGTAAGTTATTGTGATTTCACCTTATTTGTTGTCCTTTTTGAAATTTTTTGGAAATTTTTGAAATATTTTGAAAATTAACTAACATTTTTCTAATTTTCTTTTGGTTTATGAAAATTGATGTTAAATAGCCTGTTAATTTTATATTTTAGTATTTATTTTCGTAAAATATATTTTTAACTATATGGTATCGATTACCGCGGACTGACCCAAATGTAGTTGTGCTTATATATTAGTAAATTAATAACAAACGATTTTTCTGCGGAATTTATAAATTAATAAAAAAACACTCTTTGTTCATCTTTAAAAATTGGCCTGCTATCAGAAAAAGTCATAAAGGTAATATACAAGAAAAAATGGGAAAGATTGAGAGAAAAATGGTATTTTCAGAAATACATGAAAATTGTTATTAAAATACACGTTAAATTTAAATTTCATTGAGCATAGTCCAAATATGAATTGTCAGCAATTTTATTATTTCGGCATAACCACATTTTTTAAAATTAATACAAATAAAGAAAACAAGCCATAAAAGTATTGATACATACAGTATACACATAATTGGAGAGTAAAGATATGTAGGAAAATATAATTCAAAAATTATAGGGTAGGTTTAATTATAATTTAATTAAAATTATTACATATATTTGAATAATTTACAAAAAAAATTAAAAAAAACCGGTTCGAACCGGTTCGGAGGTACATTGAACCGGTAACCGAAATAATAAAAAAATAAAAAATTGAACCGTAACGAAAACCGGAACTTTATTTTCTGGGTGAACCGGAACCGAACCGGTTCGGGAAATAGCACCGGTTCGACTCCCTGTTATAATTAAGAAACTGTCATCTGCTAAATATATACAACACATCTGTCATAATTTAAGTGTTATTGGTATTTATTATAATAAATACTCAACCGATTTTAATGGTTTATACTTTGATTGAAAGATCTTGCACTCTATATGTTACATCAGTAATAAAAATTACACATGAGAAAGGTTTATCACTAAAAAATTTAACCGGCCTTTGCTTTTTATTTTTCCATAGATAACTAGAAATGTAAAATTGTGGATTTTTTTAAGCATTTCGTTGTACATCTTCCGACTACATTATCAGATCTTGATAAAATTTACAAAAGGACCACCTGGAGAGTATATTCTTTCATACGAACTAAAAATTATCAAAATCGGTCCACGCAATGTGAAATTATGCGTGAACATCGCTAAATAAATATATAAACATATAAATAAATAAATAAATAAATAAATACAGGGTGTCTAAATACCAGGGGACACCATGGGGATCTCGGAAACTATAAGAGATAGAGATTCGGTTAAATGAGAGAAAAGTTACCTTTAAGAGGGAACAGTTCAATGGTGCATTTACAATCTACAAAATTTTCATAGCCTACTAGATATTAGCCAAAAACCATTTTACTCCGAAATCTTTCATCGTGAATATTTCTTAAGCGACTTGAAATTTAAAAAAATGTTTCAAATAAATGCTGTAGGGTTTAGTATTGTCTATTTAAAAATATTTTTTTAATTTCCAGAAATCTCATTGTTTTTGAGATATGATACTAACTTATGTTTTCTTAAATGGAAGCAATATGAAATTTTATAATTTTTGAATAGAAGATTTTATTACCTTTTCAATGATATACAGCTTGATATACTTATTTTTCAAAATATCTCAAAATATGATGAAAAAGTACTTTTTATTTATTTAATACACTGGATCATCCTAAGATGGCTATGACAATTAACAATAAGATTAAAAAAACAACTGAAAATTTACTTATAAGACTCTTTAGTATTCTTACAAACAGGCAAAATAATAATTTCTCAATTGATTTAAAATTCTCATTGTTGACAGCCATTTTTGATTGGAAATAAAAAAAATGTGTTTTTTTTTAAATAAAATAGCTTCTTGTTTTTTTTTTTAATATTGTTGTCGATAGCCATAGCCATCTTTGGCTGGTATTTTGTAATTTAATAAATAGAAATATGTTTCCTTTTTATAAATAAAGTAGTTAATTCATGCTATGTAAGCTTATAAGTAAATTTTCAGTTGTTTTTAATCTTATTGTTAATTGTCATAGCCATCTTAGGATGATCCAGTGTATTAAATAAATAAAAAGTACTTTTTCATCATTTTTTGAGATATTTTGAAAAATAAGTATATCAAGCTGCATATCATTGAAAAGGTAATAAAATCTTCTGTTCAAAAATTATAAAATTTCATATTGCTTCCATTTAAGAAAACATAAGTTAGTATCATATCTCAAAAACAATGAGATTTCTGGAAATTAAAAATATATTTTTAAATAGACAATACTAAACCCTACAGCATTTATTTGAAACATTTTTTTAAATTTCAAGTCGCTTAAGAAATATTCACGATGAAAGATTTCGGAGTAAAATGGTTTTTGGCTAATATCTAGTAGGCTATGAAAATTTTGTAGATTGTAAATGCACCATTGAACTGTTCCCTCTTAAAGGTAACTTTTCTCTCATTTAACCGAATCTCTATCTCTTATAGTTTCCGAGATCCCCATGGTGTCCCCTGGTATTTAGACACCCTGTATACGGGTTGAATTGAGAATCTCCTCCTTTTTTTGAAGTCGGTTAATAAGCAAAATTTATCATTTAATAACAAAATATACGAAGTATGCTCCTAGTGGTACCAGGTCACCTTTTTGGGGCTAAAGGCTGTTGTAACTCGGTTTGACTTAAAATAACAACAATTATGTATAGAATATAAATTTTGAAGAACAACATTAGCTTTCTTTTGAGATATTAAGCGTGTTTTTATTATTTACCGTTCTGGAGTATTGGCTCCATATGTTAGCTTTTTGGCAAAAAAATTGGATTTTTCAAACTTTGAGCGACGAGCGGCACGGGTTAAGGTCGTTTAATCGAGCTCAAATTTCGGCTATCTCAATATCTGGAAAGGGGAATCATTTTGTGGGGTCCAGACGAATAAGATTCCGACATTTTTTTCCTCCTCTATGAGATCCGGTCACCCTATTGTACACCTCCCGAAATTGTACTATGAGCTGCAGCTACTGGAAAAATCAAAATGCATAATTTATAATAACAGAGTTTGTATTTTGTTTCCATGGTATTATTTAATTTTTATTAATTTGAGATTAGAACAAAAATTTTTGTATTGAAGCTTGCATTCCTTGTATTCAGTTGTGTTTATGAAAGTAAATAAAATAGTCGTAGATAAAGTACAGTATACTACTCGCAATAATGGCTATTATAACCTCGGAAATTTTTTTCTCCCTCGCCGCTACGCGGCTCGGTTCGAAAATAATTCCTCGGTAATAATAGCTATCATTATTGACTCGTGGTATAATATACTATTGTATTTAATGATTAATAAATGGAGATGTGTCTACCCGACACTTTGATTACGAATAAAACGCGAATGATATCGCGGGTGGGCTGGTAGTAATAATAAATTACACTTTAAACATATCTAAACATTAGTACTACTTATACCTAACTAATTTGTACCGTCGCGGTCGCATGTCGTCGATTCATACCGGTTGGAAACATTTTATATTATTATTATTACTACACTTAAAAATTAACGAAAAAAACTAAGCAAACAAGAATGCTTTTGTGAAAAAATAAATAATTACGAATAATTAACAAAATATTTATTTTATTTTTGTTTTCATGCTTCTGTTTATTTAAACACCGAAATTGCGGAGAGAAGAAATTATTTACTTATATACTTTTTGCCTGCTTTGTATTATTAAAAAAAATGTATTATGTATAAAATTAACTATTTTATACTTTTAGGTAATACTGTAAAAGAAACTGATATGGCCAATACATTATTTTGTATTTTATTGCTACTCAAAGATAAATAAATAATTTAAAAATTAGGTCGTTATATCTTATATCGAAAATAATGGGTAGACAAGAAATTTTGTGTATTTAAAAAAATCACTTACTTCATTGAATTCATTTAGAAAGATCTCTTAAAATGCTACAAAAAATGTATCAGAACCTTGATTTTAACCCTTCAATCACGATGTATTTGCTCTTTAAAGTCATTATCAGAGTGTCCCACCCCCTCTATTATCTAAACTCTAGATTCAAAAAAATCTGAAAAAAATTCTAGAATGTAGCTTTTAAATTAGTGTTTTCACAAAAATTATAACGAACACTGTCAAAAATATTTTGGAGACTGAAAAGTGATCTCATATTTTTTTCACTTTCCCATTGAATGGGGTGTCATTTGATAGGTCTTCTAAAATGCAACAAAAAGGTAAAATGATATTTTCATTTCGACTCTTCAGTCACGATATTTGCTTTTCAATGTCGTTATCAGAATGTTACCTCTCTATTTCCTAAACTATCGATTATAAATATCTGAAAAAATCAGGATATAGCTTTTGATTAGTACTTTCACTGAAAATTATAACAAACACTGTAGCAAAGAAAATTTTTTTGAAATAACTCATTTTCATAAATCGTGTTGAGAATGACTACGGAACCCTATCATGTGCGTGCCCAACATGCACTTGCCCGTTTTATTTATAAATTATCACACGATTACATCTTCTGTTAATATGAAATTACTTATACTTGATACGTATAATCAAGTAGAGAACGTAACTAACAATAAGAAATAACTACGGAAACTCATTTCAACTCAATTTAACATCACTTTAGGGTAAATTACATTGAGCGAGTTTACTCATAGCTACTAGCCGGCGGACTCACTAGATGCTTGTAAACTCGCCTAGTGTAATCATGTTCACTAGCTAAATAGCAGATTGTAAACCAAATGCCCGCAAAAATTAATGCTTTTAGATTATATTATCAACTAGCTGACCCGGCCACGCGTTGCTGTGGTTAACCTATACTTTAATTGTAGGTTATATGAAACGTTTGGAAGTTTGACATAGCGCCATCTATTGAATAGTTACTCAATCCAGTCAACAGATGTCACCATCTGTTAGAATCGTTTGGAGCTAACAGATAAAGACAAATAATTTGCAATAAAATAATATTGCGATCATAAATTGAGATGTAAGCTATCCTATATTTCAAGTTGGATCAAACTGCACACGGTGTACAAATTTGATTAAAATCGGTTAAGTAGTTTAGGAGTCCATCGCGGAGGAACATGTGACACGTAATTTATATATATTAAGAAGAAGAAGATTAAGAAGATAAGATAAGATTAAAAAAATATACTTCATATTTAAGATACTTGATCACCTTATAAATTTTAAAAAATCGTATTTTTTTGCATTTTCTCAATCCTTATATTTTTATAAATAATCCCCCCAAAAAAATTTTAATTCGAATTCTAACATAGTGAAATAAGTGAAAGAGTTCGTTCGTTTCCATTACTCCATACTTGCTGACTATGACTGCAGGCAGCAGTTTCTCGAAACTACTTTTTTCAAATAACGGACAGTTAATCTCCAAAACTGCTCAATCGATTTCAATTATTTTGATCTTGTTTTGTTCGTTGAGATGTTTTATATGCCAATTTCAGGGATGAAAGTATCTTTTTTTTCCAAAAAAGAGGAAAAGAGGAATTTTTTATTGAAAAAAGAGACCAAAAAGAGGAATTTTCTAGCTCTTGAATAGGTTATCTATATATATATTTTTCAACCTTTTTATCTAGAAATATATTTTTTTACGTTTTTGCGCTATTATTTCTTATTATTAAGGACAAAAAACATTCCAGAAAATATAAAGAACCTAAAAGACAACAAATTCTGGGTTTTATATCGCACATCTAGATCAAAACAGGTATTAACTCAAAAAACACTTTTTTCAGTACAGGCGAAAAACTGATTACAATTACATTGTGCACTATATAGATTTATGCTTTTTATATGCAGCTAGAAGAAAGATATTGTAGGAATTTTTAAATCTGTTTTTTTTTTTCGGTAGGTATTGAGATAAGGAATTCGATGGTGTGCATAACTCAAAAAGCTCCCTTTAGATCTAGGTGTACGATATATGAAACCATAAAGCCTTGGCGTCTTAAAACTAACGTTTGCTTTACGACTTTGCAAATCTATTAGGTATATGTGATTCATATAAGTGGCATTTTACCTTCGTCGAACGCCATTTTTTATATCATACACTCATCAAATAATTAAACGATAATTTTAAATAAGCAAAATTTTTACCAATTTTAAACAATTGCGAAAAATCATTGGATTTGCATGATCTAAAGCTCATTCGAAAGCTTGCGTTTTCTAGTTTTTAAACCAAAAGCCCAATTATTTTTATCATCCTCTGCTGCTGTGAGCCAAGGGTTAAAACAGTTCGAAAAAGTTATCTCTTAATTTTTTATAAACTTTGAAAGCGTAAAATTTTTGCAAACTTTTTTTTTACCAGAAATTCAATAATAACATTCGGAAGCTTGTTCTTTTATCTTGAAAATTTGTTTTTATCGTCCCTGTACGATTTTTTTGACCGCGTTATTTACTGTCGAAGTAAAAACGACAATTTTGACTTTAAACTCCTGTATATCCTGAAATAATGATCGCACTCCCATGATTTTCGTTTTTTAAAACATGTTAAAAAACGGTATTTTGTCAAAAATAACGAAACCTTAAAAGCAAACGTGTTTTTTTAAGTTAATAGTGCCCCAAAAAATTATTTAGAATAGCAAGTTGCCGCAATTTTTAGGGGTCCGTAGAAAACTAGGAACCCTTATAGTTTCTCCATGTCCGTCCGTCCGTTTTCAAAAATTTTGAGATAATAAGATGAAATTTGGTATACAGTCGTAGATTAATGACCCAAAAACAGAAATGATTTGGAAACAAAAAATTTTTTGACCCCCCTTTCATAAAATGAAGTGTTTTCAAAAAAAATATTTCGCGTACCCCATTTAGCAAGGTGTCGTTAGAAAGGTCTCCTAAAATGCAACAAAAAATGTAACAGAACCTTTTGATTTTAACCCTCCAATCACGATGTATTTTCCCTCCAAAGTAGTTATAAGGGCGCTTTTATAACTACATATTTTCTATACTATCAATTCGAAAAATCTGAAAAAATTCAAGAATGTAGATTTTAATTAGTACTTTCACTGAAAATTATAACGAACATTGTCAAAAATATTTTGGGCCCCCCTTTCATAGACTGAAAAGTGAACTCCCTTTTTTTCCCACTTACCCCATTGAGTGGGGTGTCATTTGATAGGTCTCCTAAAATGCAATAAAAAATGTCAAATAACTTTTTGATTTTAACTCTTCAGTCACGATATATTTGCTTTTTAATGTCGTTGTCAGAGCGTCCCCACCCCTCTACATATTTTCTAAACTATTGATTCAAAAAATCTAAAAAAAATTCAGAATGTAGCTTTTAATTAGTACTTTCACTGAAAATTATAACGAACATTGTCAAAAATATTTTGGACCCCTCTTTCATAGATTGAAAAGCGTAAATTTTTTTTTTCATTTACCCCATTGAGTGGGGTGTCATTTGATAGGTCTCCTAAAATCTAATAATAAAAGTCCAATGACTTTATGATTTTAACCCTTCAGCCTCGAAAATTTTTAAATAACTCTTTTTTTATAAATCATAGTGAGAATGACTACAGAACCCTATCATGTGCGTGCCCAACATGCACTTGCCTGTTTTATTTCTTCTTAATGTTCACAGCTGTTAAATGTTTATGATTTAATTAAAGGGTATTTCTTCCATCTTCTTTAGCGTTGAAAAACAATAAGAAACAGAACATTTTCAAACTACCGTAAATCCGCCAAAAATGATTCAATTTTAATGAACTAGGGCTTTTTTGAAGCTGATACTTTCTAGTTTTTGAGCTGTAGCTCCATCTTGCTGAAGCCATATGCCAGGATTATTCTGAACTTCAAATCAAGTTTCAAAATGCATCGTAGCGATGTTCTGGAGATACCCAATTGGGTAGCACGACGACAAATGGATCATCGTTAACACTTTCGCGTACAGCCTTCACAACTTGTTCATTTCGAACAGGTCGATTAACGTTTGTCCGTGGCACATCACATACTGCACCCCGCTCCTCAAACCGAGTTATTAAGTTTATTATCATGTTTGCACTTGGAGCTGTTGCAGTATTAAAATACTTACGATATATTCTTTATGTTGTAACAATAGATCGTCCGAAAACAAAATAAAATTCAACAATTTTGACAAAGTTTTCACAATGAGTATGAAGACATTATAAAATTTTATAAAATTCTTTATAATCTGCAAAAAAAGAAACACTTTTTTTTGTAAAATACGAAAGTTATATGCATTTTAAATCAGTCAGTCCATGTTGGCCCACTCTGTACTTTCAGTTATTTATAATCTTGATATAATATAAGTAATAAGTACTCTCTTTACAAATCTAAGAACATAACCTTAAAAATATTGACCCTGTATCAGTGGCGTAGCTAAGATAACGGGGGCCCGCCCGCAAATTATTATTGCCCCCCCTCCCCAATTAAATGTATTTAGGCTTCTATTGTAAATATGCAATATTGTGTTTTTGGTATTAATAAAAATTAGTATTTGTTTAAATAAAAACATTTATTAATAAAAATTTATTTAAAACCACGTATTGTTTTACACAAAAAGTCCGAAATTATTTCGTCCAAATTAATATTTTCAGTATATTCATGTTCTTTACTAACAATAATTACACCTAGTGCCTTTAGACATTGTGTCGCTCACATACTTAAAGGGCTTTAAGGATATGTTAAATTGTAACTAAAAACCTTTTTTGCTGTAGACTTATACATTTGTTTAACTTAAAGTTTATGACTCAACAGTGTCATTTACAGTTTAGAAAATTGCTAACATGTGCAATGTGCGGCCAGTATATTTGTGGGTACTTTTGAGATGCGAAATTTTTTCGAGTTAAGGTGACCACACACGTCCGGTTATCGTATCAGGTTCCCTGAAGCTGTTACTGGATCAGGAAACCTAACACTGCCAATTTTTAAGTTATTATTAGTTTTTTATGCATATGCGTATTTTTTCTGGCTTTTCGGGGCCCTCCTTTCGTGCGGGGGCCCGCCCGCATTGCGAGCTCTGCGGGCCCTATTCCTACGCCACTGCCCTGTATATACACATAAAGCATGGGCAGGAGCGCATCTGACTCGAAAATGTATGAGCTTCAAAAAAAAGTTTAAAAAAATCATTGTAATATCTTATACAGGGCCTGAAAAAAATTATTGAAAATTATGTATTTTTTAGATTTTCAAGGTGGCCAAGTACCTTAAAAAATATCTTTGATTTGTATCCCACTTATAGAACGTCCTATATAAATGTAACTGTTTTCAAAATATGCTTTTGTATTTAAAGTTTTCTTCTATTTATTATAATAAATGACATATTAAACTTTGACACAGCTTTGGGACACCCTATATTTAATTTAATTTTACGATTTTATTACTAATCAAGTTGATATGGACCGTGACTTTATAATTGTGCAAACTGAGGTACATAAACAAAATTTTCCTGTGTTTTACAATCATACATCTACGAACAATTTTCCATTAGCAGGAACGAGGCACAGTCGACAGAATCGAGCACGGAGAAAGAATTAACTGACATTTCACATACCTATATACAGGATTTATCAAATAAAGACATTATAATGGATCAGGAACCTATCTCAATCAGACAGGCGTTTTCAGGGTGAAATTTTAGTAATGCAACGTTAACATCATGGAGTCAGTTAGTTAGACATATTTGACATAATATAGAACTGTGTGTCTATAGTCTATATTACTCTATATAGTACTGCTTTTATTATTACGTCTGGTACGTGGCAAATAAAGCCAAAACGCTCCACTTTTTGATTGGGGTATGCCACTTTCTGAGGTCATACATAAGGTCAAAAGAAAGATTTTTAAATAGTAAAAAAAATATATTGGACACGATAAAAAAGTTACATAACAATTAAGGGGTTAGGTGTAGTCAGAATTTTCAAGAAATCGATTTTCTTTTTTTTGCATTTTTGGAAGCTGCTACAACGGCTGAAGAACTATTATATGGCCAATTAATAGATGACTCGGTGTAAGTAATTAAATAATACGTATTACTTTACGTAAATTGAGTGTAAAACTTTAAATGCGTTTTTCTCAAAACTATGTTTTTTGAACTGGTGACCACTGTAGCTCGAAAACCGCTCGGTAGATTTTAATGAAATTTATACAGCTTTTTGAAAATATGAAAAACTAGTGCCTGATCGAAGGATTTTTTTTTAATTTCGATTTGTTATAAACAATTAACTGTTGGTTTTTTCCCGAAAATCTGGAAAAAAAATTCCTGAGGCTGCCATTTTGTTAATTTAAGAAAGAAAAAAAAAGCTTCGATCAGGCACTAGATTATCTATAAATAAAACTATTTTTTTTGTCCGATTGAATTTGGATGAATCTCCATGGATAAGTGATGGTCACCGCAAAGAGCTTCGGTTGGAACTGGATCAACACAAACAGCCATTACTTTTAAAATTATTAATTTTTTTTTCTAAAATTTCTGTCAAGTCAAGTCGAAACCTTATTTAATGATGCTATGTTTTTACTTTTATAAAATAAAATAATTTACTGGCAAAAAAAATTATTTAAAATTGTAATTTTTTCATGTCTCTGACTACACCTAACCCCTTAAGTTCATAAGAAAAGTGAAATTTCTAGATTTTCAAAAATTGTGGGGGACCCTTAAGATTTATAAAAAATTGAATAATGACAAAACATACTCTTCTCAATAATGCGGTGTTTACACCGAGAAAACAAAACAGAAACACGGTGTTTTTAAAAGCAATAAACCATATACATTTTTAAATGCGAAGTATTTTAAAGGCACGATGTTTCTGTTTTGTTTTTTCGGTGTAAACACCGCACAAGAACTTTAAAATAAATAAAAATTGAAATCGGATGACTAGGAACTGAGATAAAATTTATATTAAAACACCGGTGTCTTTGAAATTTTATTCTTTTATTGGTTTTGTTACAAATATGTTTCAACACATTAATAATCATGTTCACTGTTCATTGTCAATGTTACATATAAGAAAGTCCCGTGGCTCCCATGACAGATTTAAAAAACATCATAGATATTTAGTTAACCCGCGAGCACTCGCGCTATGAGCATTTCCCTCACGGTGAATTTCAAATTCCCGCCTTTTATTTATTTATTTATCTATGGTCGTCGATTGCCCAATAGATGAGTTTTATACTTCCCCCGTCCCGCGCATAACGGTTTTTTTATCTTGGTGTGCATCAATCGCTCAGTGGAGGTGGTTTGTTTAGCCGGGTCACGACGCGCGGCATTTTGCTCATCGCGCGAGTTACAACGTAAATATTATTTTTTTAGTTGGTTTTTATGCACATAAAAAAAATACTTTGTGTGACATATGTAAAGCTAGTGCATTTGATGAAGATTAATGTTTTATTGTTCACTCCTTAATTTTTTTGACTGAAGTTATTTTTTTTTAGTTTATACCAAAAGTGCACTTAAGAAATGCCAATTTAGTTCCTGAATTTTTTTATTAAAATATAGTATAACGAATGTTATATATTAAAAATAAATATTTGATTTGATTTTACACGATTGTTTTATTATATTTTAACAGTAATATAAATAAATATACTATAATTTATGTACTTTTTGGTTATTTGTAAAACGTGAGCAAAATGCTCTATACGCGAGTGCTCGTGTAAGTTTTAAAGGCGCGAGTGCTCGCGGGTTAATGATCAGAAAAATTATATTAAGTATGTTTTTATAGCAAATGATTGAACATTCTGATTCTTGACGAGTTATTTGAATATAATTTATTATACAAAAGGCATTTATAAACGACGAATAAAATCCAAATTTAATTTGTATACATAACAATGCCCGTCTTCAAATTACTAAATAGATGGAATTTTTGACGTAGACACCTCAATCACCTAAACTGATTCTGATAGAAAATATACGAGGGATGTTTAAGAAAAAAATGAGATTTCTCATAGCTGACATTTATTTTTATTTACCACAGCGTGCAACTGAATGGTACATGTTAGAATACACTTAATTGGATTGAGAGTAACGTTATATAAAAATACATTCTACTAATATATTATAACGTAAATGTTGCCGATGTAAATAAAGAGTAAATAAAACTCTTTTCTTATCAGTATTAACTTTTTAAGGACGGGGATTTTTACGTTGAAATTGGCATTTTTTGTTTACAAAATTTGTATATAAAAGTTAATTTCTCACGTGGCGTTGTTGGCACTAAGTTGCTGGTCGATATATCGATCAGTCCCGTCTGTAACGAAAAGCCCACTGTAAAAAAATCAGTTTGGACGATTTGAGGGGGTTTCCCTACGTAATGATGCGCTGAATACGAAAACAAAATATGAAAGAATCTTGGAGGTAAACTTGACCTTGAAAACCGCAAAGAATGTTAAAATTACAAAATAATGTATACAGTAGAAACCGGTTATAACGACATCGAAGGGACCGGTCATATTAGGTCGCAAAAGCGGCTAGTCTTAATAACCGGTAAAAATGTTATTATATGGGATACAGTTGGACTTTTATTTTGAGTCGTTAAAACCGATACGTCGTATTAACCGATGTCGTTATAACCGGTTTCTACTGTATTTAAAAAAGAAGATGCCTTATTTGAAATTAATTTTTTTTTACTTCCATATCAAAGTTTACATATTCTTTATAAGAAACAAACACGCGATCTGAAAATTCCCGTTATCTCTAAGTACATTTGAGTGAAGCGTACACAGAACGTATAATAATGTAGCGTACTATAGTACGTACGAAGCAGTTTATATCTATAACGATGCTCAATTAGGGGAATCCCAGACAAAAAAGTTTTTCAATTTATTTTAAATTTTAATCAACAAATTTAAGCCAGATATTTGAAGATGAGCCACCTCTTCTTGTACATAATATTGAAATTTGGATACAAAACCAGTGATCCAAAAATGAATGATTCTTAGTTATTAAATTCTGATTCTTTTAAAAAGGCATAAAGTTAATTTTAGAAATAATTTGATTTTTATTTAAATTTTGATGTCTGATATAATTATGAAAAAATTCTTAGTCTTATCATTCGAGGGAAGAGAAAGTCTACAATTTTCTTATTTTTTCTTATAAGGGGGAGGTGGGGGTCTGAAATCAACAGATTTTGATAAACGTAATACTTCAACACGTTTGCCATAGTATCGCATAGTTTTTACGGCTTAGAGGGGTTAGGGGGTCTATAATTAGTCAAAATAAGTTAAAATATAATCTACATACATATATTTTTTGTTATTTTAACAATTTTTCTCCTTCATATATTTTAAAAGTTGGTATATTTATTAAAAAGTTTTGCGTTGTTGAATTTCTAAAGTGATATTTTTGGTCTTTGAGAATAAAAAGGCTTTGTTAATTTCAATTCACACTTTAATTTGCATTTCAAAACCACAAAGTATCGTATTTACATAAACATATTTGCAAACTCCTACATAAATGCAACGAATTTTTTAAATTTCGAATTTGAATTTCGTGTTATTATGATAAGCAATTTACAAAATTAAAATTATATAGAAGGTGAATTAAAAATAAGGATTTTACATCCTTAAATAAATTTTACAAAAAAAACATCTTTGAACTTTTATTGGATAATAATTTGCCACTATTCATTAATCTCTATTTTTTTAAACTAAACCCTTTATTTATTGGTGTTTCGTATCGAAATAGAAAAAATTGAACACTTATGGAATCTTCCAGGTACAATCATCTAACTACTGGACCGTTTGATATATCTTAAGAATTAAATTCACATTTTTATAGTTAAAATTTTAGATTAAGAATCAATTTACTTTTTGTCCATCTTGTATACTAGTTACCCACGGCATAATCACAAAATTAATAATTTGCTTTTGATCATTAAAATAAATATTATTTTAAAATAATAATGCTGATGAAATATTCTAATTCCACAATTTGATTCATTTGACGGTTGTAGGTGTGTATACGCTGGTTAGTCCATTTAAATTTATTGTGAGATTATTTATCCCCCAAAAAGTATCACCAAAAAAAATGTTTCAAACATAAATTATTTTGTTATTTATATTTTCACAGACTGGTATACGTATTTCTGTTTTATCTGTACGACGTTTCGGACTGTTCTTTTCAGTCCTACTTCAGGTACGTTACAACAAAAATTATTTTGTTTCTAGCCCTTAATAACTCGCGCTGGTGTATTTTGTAGACCAGTAACGCATTTTCTGCGATAACTCAATGCATAAATTTTTGTGGGACTGTACACCCCCATCTAACCTTTGTTTAGTTATTCTAGAGTGTGATATGAATCCGGCAATCAAAAGGGTATATTGTAGCAGTTTAGTCCGTATCAACAAAAACAAACAATTTTTTGTTGGAATTTTGCTTTCTCGTCATATTGAAGATATTACGAGAATGTCATTAGGTCTTCTAAAATGCAACAAAAATTCATTAGGAACTTTTGATTTTAACTCTCAAATCACAATGTATTTGCTTTTCAATGTCGTTATCAGAGCCCCCCCCCCACATCTGTTTTTTAAACTATAAATTCAAAATATCGGGAAAAAATTCCAGAACGTAGCTTTCACTGAAAATTATAACGAAATTATAATGAACACTCAAACATATTTTGGCCCCCCCTTTCATAGACTGAAAATTGAACTTTTTTTCACTTACCCCGATGATATGGATGTCATTTGACAGGTCTTCTAAAATGCAATAAAAAATGTCAAATGACTTTTTGATATCAGCACTTCAGTCATGATTTATTTGCTTTTAATTTTTTTTTTTTAATTGGTAGATTTCGATGTATAGATATAGTGATAACTCCCCCCCCCCTTGAAAGGGAGTTCATAACTTTCTAGGGGCTTACAAAGCTGTCTAAAGTCAGTTATTTGATAATAACACTGGGGCTGTTACTTTTAGGATAAAATAGGTCAAATAAATCTTAAAACTGATAAAATTATAAACAAAATAGTATTTTTAAAAATTATATAACATAAATAGTTAATGAAATAGAGCCCACGAAAAAATTATTTAGCGACGTCGAGTTTGCAGATCACGTCTAAAATGTAGAGTTACGACCACTGTATTTAATATGTATTTAATTGAATATCAAAATGAAATTTTAAATTTTAAATAGAGAAAAGAGTGCCCTAATTAATGGTTTCTGTCCGACCATGATTACTTTAAAATTGTTCAAATATTATAATGACTTTAATTACTAAAAGTACATATAAAGAAAAGCAGTATAAGCATCAGAATATTTCATCGATATTTAATTCTTCTTTGCTACATTTAGCTTGAGAATTCACTATGCTTGGTAGATGTTTTTTTTTTTTTTTTGTTCGGAATATTTTTTACATAAGAATGTAAGAATGTTATTTTTTTATATAATATGAATATGTATTATTATGTATGAAAATATGGAAACTATTTTTTTAAACTTTACGATGGATCCTATACCGAACAATCGCGTTGAGAAAAAAGTTTAAGAAATGTTTTTTTTTTCTCCAGCATGAACTTAACCCTTAGTTACTCGCACGGTGTATTTTATACACCACATAAAAAAGCTAGTTTTTGGGAATTTTTAAGGTATTATATTAATTGTTTTTGTCCAATTCACATTATTTACTATTTATTTTTGAGGAACTAAGAAAAATTTCTTAAAATTAAGGATAAGAACGAAAAATTAACCAAAATAAGTCAAAAGAAGTACACAAAACTCTTCAATATTCATCTTGCAATAAATCTGACAACAAACATTTGTTTTTTGTTGGTAAAATTTTTAATTTTGCTCTTTTGACAAGATATTTTCCATTAGTAGCATCGCTTATGTCTTCAAAAACGCAGTACTTTGCTAAAGATGCTGCTATTTGTGCGTTTACACCACCTACATTTAGTAAGTAAAAAATTAATATATACTGCTACAATCCTCAAATTTTGACTCCCGGATTCCTATCACACTCTAGACTCTAGACTGACTAAACAATGGTTAGGTGGGGGTGTACAGTCCCACAAAAATTTATACATTTAGTAATTGCAGAAAATGTGTTACTGGTGTACAAAATACACCAGCGCGTGTAATTAAGGGTTGAAATCAAAGCTCTGCATGTAACTAACAATAAGTACAATTACTTAAATACTTTACCAAATACAAGTACTTGCATTTGTACTTAAATATCTAAAAAAATCATTTGTAGTTGTACTTGAATCGTTTACTGCATGAAATGTAATTGTACTAATGTATTCAAAAAATATATATTTTTTTGTACTTACCTAAGTATTTTTATATTATCCAAGTAGAAATATATGCAAATTACCCCCCCCCCCCCTCCACTCGACATATAATAATTGATGATCCTAATGTAAATGCAATAAAACCTACTATGCATGGAAAAAATAAACCTGAAGTATTTATGCTTTTTCTCTAAACCTGATTGTTTCTGAGTAAAAAAATATTGAATGTTCAAAATCTCGAATTATTTTGTTAGATATCATAGAAAGGTTAAGTTGTTAAAAAAAAGTTTTCAATGAAAGATTCGTGTCTTTTCACGTTAAATAAAATTACTTGATAAAAACTATAGGTTCCTATTTAAAAAATGGTGTTGACCTTCATACCACCTTGAAAACCACCTAAAAAAATTTCATCCAAGTATGTCTATGTCCCCGTCTAAACCGTACAACTTTTATCTGATTTTTTTTTATTATTTCACTTACCGGTCGAGTTATTCTTCATTAAAGGTTAAAATGGTCCACCCGGTATAAAGACATTACAGACCGTGAACCGTCATCTCTACGGAAACATGATTATTTGACAAAGATAGTTAGCGGTTCACATTTTATTTATTTTTTCTCTTTCTACTGACAGTTGTGATTTTCGGCTGGCTTACTGTCTCTATGTATAATATCTCTATGGTCTAGACCGAATTCTTGATAATACCGAATATTAATTAACATTATTTGAAATGACTACCAACAAATATTTATTAGAGAATTTCGTTTGAGCAAATTACAATAAACAAATACCGCTGAGCTTTCGGAGAAGGGGAAATCCAGCCGACAAGAATTGCATCTTCATTATCATCATTTTCAAATAATGTTTTAGTATAGTACCGTACCTTTACTACTCAATAAAACACGAAAGAAATAACTTTTTAGGGTTCCGAAGAAACCCTATTAATCTCACTTTGTCGTCCGTCCGTCCGTCCGTCCGTCCGTCCTAATCACTCTAAGCTCAATAGCTCGTAAACTATATAAGCTAGAACCTTGAAATTTTGACAGAATATGTAAAATAACACCCTCTAGTAAAATATGTACAAATATTTTCGAAAAATATTTTTTTAGGGAAGGTGCTAAGAAGCTAAAGACACCCAAAAAAAATATTTTTTTTTATACCAAGGCAAGTGGCACATCAAAATGTGTAACCAAGCTAGTGTAATTTGAACCTTATTCTTATTTTTTTTATAAATCAAAAATGGCGCCTACAGGGGGCTTTAAAGCAAATTCAAAAAACCAAAAAAAATGTATTCCAAGTCGTGTGGGATATCAAAATGTAGATCTCAGTGAGTAGAATATGACAGTATTTTTTATTTTTTTTATAAATCAAAAATGGCGCCTACAGGGGGCTCCAAGCAAAAAAAAAATTGTCCCCCCCCTCTAACTCGGTAACTACTGACTCGAAAAATCTGAAAAAAATTAGGTAATAAGGCTTTGGTGAGACTACCAACAACAAATACTAAAGTCACCAATATCATTTCAAATTTTGGAGAAAAAGGGAGGGGTGTCATACATTTTTTTATTTTTATTTTTTTATCTGGGCATGTGGGGTGTCGAAATGTAGATCTCAGTGAGTAGAATATGACAGTATTTTTTATTTTTTTTTTATAAATCAAAAATGGCGCCTACAGGGGGCTCCAAGCAAAAAACCCCCCCTCTAACTCGGTAACTACTGACTCGAAAAATCTGAAAAAAATTAGGTAATGAGGCTTTGGTGAGACTACCAACGACAAATACTAAAGTCACCAATATCATTTCAAATTTTGGAGAAAATGGGAGGGGTGTCATACATTTTTTTTATTTTTATTTTTTTATCTGAGCATGTGGGGTGTCGAAATGTAGATCTCAGTGAGTAGAATATGACAGTATTTTTTATTTTTTTTTATAAATCAAAAATGGCGCCTACAGGGGGCTCCAAGCAAAAAAAAAATTGTCCACCCCCCCCTCTAACTCGGTAACTACTGACTCGAAAAATCTTTAAAAAATTAGGTAATGAGGCTTTGGTGAGACTACCAACGACAAATACCAAAGTCACCAATATCATTTCAAATTTTGGAGAAAAAGGGAGGGGTGTCATACATTTTTTTATTTTTATTTTTTTATCTGGGCATGTGGGGTGTCGAAATGTAGATCTCAGTGAGTAGAATATGACAGTATTTTTTATTTTTTTTATAAATCAAAAATGGCGCCTACAGGGGGCTTCAAGTAAACAAAAATTTGTCCACCCCTCTCTAGCTCGGTAAATACTGACTCAAAAAATCTGAAAAAAATTAGTAATGGGGTTTTTATAATACTAGTAACGACAAATACTAAAATCAACAATATCATTTCAAATTTTGAAAAATAGGAAGGGGCGTCATGGAATTTTTTTTAGTTTCATATCTAGGCTTGTGGGGTGTCAAAATGTAGATCTGAATTAATAGAAAATGATCCTATTTTTTATATTTATTTTTAACTCAAATATGCACCTGTAAATGGCTCTAAACAGTCCACGTAGTATATACTTCGGAACCCTTATGGCATACACTGGTGTATGTCTTGACAAATTTTTGTTAGTTGGGGTGGCTCAGATTCATTTCGTTTTATAAATTGTATATGTACCGAATATACTGTGCGGATAATAAAACGTATCTTTTTCGTAACATAGTACTCTGGAGCTATGGATGATTAAAAAGAGGAGTGCAAGTGTGCAAGTATTTAAAAAAACATATTCTACATATTTAAAGATATTTCAGTATGAGTTATGACGGCGTTGTCATTTTTAATCGCCCGCCGCGGCGATGCCCGCGACTTATTAAAAAAAGATTTAGTAAGCAAAAAATTAAAATTAAAATTCAATAAAAGTATACATTTAAGGGGGATAGCCACTGTGACGGAAAAAAAGAAAAAAAAATTTTTGTACATTTTTTTAAAGTATATGTACTTACATATTCATAAATATGTATACAAAAAAATGAGTTTAAATTCCGAAAATTGACGGAATTATAGTCAATTTAGTGAGACGAGGTAGCGCGGCCGGTTATGACATAATAAAAACAGGGGGATGACAACTGTGACGGAAAAAAAATATAATTTTTTTTCTTAGATTTTTTTTAAGTTTACATATTCATAAATATGTATACAAAAAATTGAGTTTAAATTTTGAAAATTGACGAAGTTACAGTTAATTTAGTGAGACGAGGTAGCACAGCCGGTTATGACAACAAAAACATTAAACACGTTTATCTCGGAATGACATTTTTCGACCTGGTCGACACGATTCCTCAAAGACTAATAAACCGATTTCAATTATTTTTTTTTATAATTTTCGTAATTGTACTAGCTATCGTTGCACGTAGCCGATTTTTGAAATTTTGATAATTACTATTTTTAAAACCGCTCGGATTAAAAAAAAGTAGGTCTCAAAAATTAAAAAAAATTTCAAACGATCGCCATTTTGTGAAAAAATAAAATAAAAAAAAACGGCTACGTGCAACGATAGCTACATTCATATAGATATTGATAAAATTTTTATGAATTTTTTCATACAACCTTTCTCGAAATTTCAAGTCGACCATAGACAAAAATATTTTTTTTGGTCGTCGCATCGAGGCTCATAACTTTGTAAATATTTAATATTTTTCAATAAAAATTTATATTAAATAAGTTGAATATATACTTAATAAAATGTCCTTTACCTGATTCAAAAATAATTAGTTATATCTGTGAAAAAAATTTCCAAACATTGACAAGTTTTTTACCCGTCACAGTGGCTATCCCCCTTAATGATATCGATTGATAAAATCAGAAAATATTTTAGTGAGGTTTGGTTACTATTGCATGGATACTATACAAATCACAGATATCGATTCGGACAGCCAGAACTCTTACTCCTTTCACACTATACGGTTTTGATCGTACGGCAAAGATACCGTGCGATCAAAATCCCAATGAGCAATTGTTCAAACTATAAGATTTTTAATACACGGTTTTTGAAGTAATTAAAAACAAGTGGTGTTCTCATTAAGCATTTTTTAGCATTTTTATCTTTGTAGATATCAAGAAATTTGTGCCACAGTACAGTTCTGGCTTGCACAAGGGTAATTAAAAATCCTGTATCTAGGGTTACAGTGTTGGGCACGCACATGATAGGGTTCCGTAGTCATTCTTACTACGATTTATAAAAAAAATATATATTTCAAAATTTTCGTGACTGGAGGGTTAAAATTCAAAAGTCATTTGACTTTTATTATTGCATTTTAGGAGACCTTTCTAACGACACCCCACTCAATGGGGTAGGTGAAATTTTTTTAAAACACTTATGGAAGGGGGTGTCTAAAAAAATATTGATTTTCAAAAATCTTATCATTTTTGTTTCCGGGTCATCAATCTACGACCGCAAACCAAATTTCATTTTATTATGTCAAAATTTTTTAAGACGGACGGATGGACATGGAGAAACTATAAGGGTTCCTAGTTTTCTACGGAATCCTAAAAAAGATAAAAACAAAAACATTAATGATTCCGCCATTTTAATAACAACATAATGATAATAAATCAGTTTTTAATTACATTTTAAAATGATAATTATTATAATTTCTTCAGGAGTTTTAAGCATTTAAATTCAAAATTGACTTTTTTGTTTTGACAGTTAATAACTTGGTCAAAAAACATCGTAAAAAATAAAAAAAAATTTTTTTGGAGCGGAAAGTACCAGCTTTAAAATTCTTTACCCGAAATTTATCTTAAAAACATAAGAGCCCATAGACATGATCGACATTTTTTATCTGATACCTTAATTAAGTTGAGCAGTGTATACTACATCATTTGTGGTTTAGGCACAAACTTTCCAGGGGCAAAGACCCTAGTTGTGAACAATATTATTGTAAACACAACGTAGTATTTTATTTATTTTCCATAGTGGCGTTTTATTTTTCCAAAGTTATCTATTGTAGAAGTGAAAACTTTTGTGGAAGGAGAAAGGATTGACAGAAATTTGAAGCGTATTAAATGTATGTTTGTAAATAGGAGGAGTATTATATATCTCTGTATCTTATTGTTAGAAAAGTAAAGGATCGTATATCCTTGAAGATACAATACATTATCTTCAAGTCCGAAGGTATAGTATATACAGAGCGTCGAAAAAGTTAGGGAACGGTCAAATATCTAAAAAAATGTCATGTTTTAGAAAAAAATGTTTCAAACAAGAATTGCATAATAATATTATTATGCAATTTGAATTAAAGTCCTAAACTTTAAAAATCTGTGTTTTGTAAAATATCTTTAAAAAATGGAATTCGGACGAAAAACTGTTTCAAGAAAAAGATTTTTTTTCTGTAATAAAATTTTGCATTTAAAAAAAAGTTACTCACGAGGCATTTCAAGATCATTCCATGCAAAATCATTTTGTAAGTAAATTATTTAAAAATCAAATGTTAAAAAATAAAATTAACCATATTATTACTTAAACTAAAAATACACCTTAACCACAAAATTTATGTCACTCGACACGTGTTTCGACTTCACAAGAAGTCCTCGTCAGGAGCCTAACGATTCCAGACTGGAATCCGTTTTTCAAGTAAAAAAAAAAAAAAAAAACCCATATTATCAATACTTCGGTATCATGATGTATAAAAGTCTCGTGCCTGCCAAGGCAGTTTATTTATTATTATTATTTTTTTTTTTTTTAAAATACTTTACCTACTCTCACACATTACTAATATTTTTGTGTAATTCACGTTTTTAAAGTTTTAATTTTGAATTATTATCTACTATAAAATTTGGATCACAGTTTTCAACTATAAATAAAATTATATAAAAAAAACTTTTTAAAAACAAGCTATTATTATAAATGCACTAAAAAGTACAAAATAAATTTTCAGTTATCACAAAAATTTCAGGTTTTTATGACAAAAACCAATAAAAGCACGGAATTGCTTACGAAGGCAAATTAATAAATTATATTATTATTATAAATGTATAGCTTTTAATTTTTTAATTTTCTACTCTTATCTTATATCAATTTATACTTCATTTCTTATTTTGTATAAGAGTTTTTATTCATACATTTGTATTTATAGCGCCCCGCGCTTTTATTGGTTTTATTTATAAAAACCTGACATTTTTGTGATAGCTAAAAAATTATTTTTTTACTTTTTAGTGCATTTATAATAAAAGCTTGTTCTTAAAAAGTTTTTTTTATATAATTTTATTTTCAAAATTTTAGTTACTGATTGACTAACTAATAGATGGGGAGGCAACGACCAAATGTGGTCATCATAGCAGCCCGCCAAAGTTATGAAATTTGTTAACTGGGATATAGGGAACTCAGCTAGATAGGTCCTAAGATCAAAGGACGCTACCTTTAGATAGGACTGCCCGTCAGATATGTAAAAAAAATAGGCAAAAAATTCATAGCAACCCGTCAGATATTTATAAAATTTGTTAATTTTGATTTTTTATGAACTGCCATATAAACATCTGACGCCTTAATAGTTGCTTTATTTTTTTATAACAATTGAAACATGTAAAAAAAATGACCGACATATTTATAGCCGCCCGTTCAAAATCTGTTTTATTCAATAGATTTAAGTTCTCTGAGCAAGAAAATAACTGTATCTGACACCTCAGTTGTTGCTTTATTTTCTTATAACAATTTAAATATGTAAAAAAATAACCAATTAATGTGTGTATTTATTTTTATTATTATTATTATTATTATTATTATTATTATTATGTATTTCCAAAAAAAGGTCAAACAAATCAAGCCTAACCACTAAAAAAATTGTTTTTACAACAGTAAAAAAAATTATGTTGCCTGAGCTACGAAATTATCTGACGGGCTCTCCAAATCAAATGCAGCACTTCACGCGTCAGATGTATATATTTTTTGCATAAGGGGACATTATTCTACAAAATAGTATGCACATCTGACGGGCTGTTAAAAAAAAGTTTCCTAATTTTTTTAACATCTTTGTCCCGCTATAAAATAAAAACGCAGCGGGTGAATACGTCAGATATACATATTTCTGTTTTTGTAATAATCAAATCACCCTAAATCATAAATATCTGACGGGCTGCTAAAAACAATTTTTTTTGGGTCATTTTTTTTTGTTTAATTCACTCGACTTTTTTTAAGCAGTGGCGTAGGCGTCAGAAAACTATATTTTCTTGATCTGGAGAACATGATTTATATCAAAATGTATTTATCTGCCAGATTGCTATATGTCACCCTAGGTCAAAAACTTGACGACTTTGACAACAAATCAGGGGTAAAAGTAGCGTATTTTATGACTGACAATTTACTTTTAATGTACAGCTATACTAAATTAACAATTATCATAACAAATTTTGCGGGCTGCTATGATGACCAAATTTTGGTTGCTGCCTCCCGGTCTATAACTAACATACTAACAGGTAAAGCTCGACAAACTCTTTCATTTGATACGCCATATTGGATTTAGAACGATATTAGATATACTATATTGCATTGTCGCCGGACTCATACACGTATACAAAATTTCAAAGCTCTAGCTTATTTCGAACTAGTTGAAGTTTTGATTGCAATATTTGATCTTAACATACTAACTTTAACTAACTAACAAGTGAAGTTGAATAAAAACTTGTAAAAAATGGAGTTGATAAGTGGAAAATGTCATAACAATGTTAACTAATAGTAAGTATTGTATGAAGTTAGCTACAATCAATATTTTAGTTGTAAATAATTGTCAAAGTACGTGTAGCGTTTGTGCAACGCTAAAACTAATACGTATTAATTAAATTGATAAGTGTAATGTGCAAACATTAAACATCTAAAGTTGGTGAGATTTATAGTTTAAGATTACTTCATATGTTGCCAAATAGGAACCCTTTTTTTGGTATACCTACATACATAGCTCTTAATTTCCTGAAGTAGAAAAAAATGGTGTTCGAGCACTTTGAACTTTTAACCCTTATGTGTGTGACAATAATAAATACCTTCATCGGTGTGACGGGTACCTCCATATAATTTATATATGAAAATAGAATGGATTTAACCCATTATTTCCCAGTGTCTTATTTATAGGACACCATATGTTCTATATTTTTTTTCTTTGACATAATAACGTTGTTAATTTGATTTATATTATAATACTTATATGTTTTTTAAGTTTCTCTACTTGCATTAATTTTTAAAACGAACTCTAGAGTTTATTCAATGACAAATTATAACTCTTTAAAAGTAACCGTGTAATTATTCCAGCTAGCCGACATTTATAGTTACATTTTTTCAAAATTGTTTTTAAATTGACGAAACTATATATAATATTACTTATGAGAGTGTAAATATAGCATAACAATATCAATAATTTCAAAAATAAAACCAGGTACAGAATATCGTCGTTTAAAAAAGTGTTGTCCTATAAATATGACATTGGGTTCTCATGATAATAATCTAATCTGCGACTGATAATTATTATATCTTGTATTAAATTTATCTTTTTGGTTATATTTTCAACAAGAATTGAGAACATGATCAAAAAATTCGAAGAAATAAAAAGTCAGGAAGTAATGGGTTAATAAACGAGTATTATAAGATTTTTTACATTAAAACATTAACATATCGAGTTTAAATGTTAAAATTGAACATATCATTAAATTATTTTAACACCTTTATCGTCAGGCGGATAAGGTAAAATAATTTGGAGCCTCCAACGCTTCTCAGTAAAGCACTTTAACTAAAACTTGTAAAAATATAACACTAACAATAAGTTAGGAGCTCTCACGGAGTTACAGCCGTGTAGCGGCATTCCTATAACATGTTTAAATAAAACGGGCAAGTGCTTGTTGGGCACACACATGATAGGGTTCCGTAGTCATTCTCACTACGATTTATAAAAAGTATTTTTAAAAATTTTCGTGACTGAAGGGTTAAAATCAAAAAGTCATTTGGCTTTTATTATTGCATTTTAGGAGACCTATCAAATGACACCCCACTCAATGGGATAAATGAAAAAATGTGAGTTCACTTTTTAATCTATGAAAAGGGGGTCCAAAATATTTATGACAATGTTCGTTATAATTTTCAGTGAAAGTACTAATTAAAAGCTACATTCTGAATTTTTTTCAGATTTTTTGAATCGATAGTTTAGAAAATAGAGGGGGGGGGCGCTCTGACAGCGACATTAAAAAGCAAATATAACGCGACTGAAGGGTTAAAATCAAAAAATTATTTGACGTTTTTTATTGCATTTTACGAGACCTATTAAATGACACCCCACTCAATAGTGTAAGTGGGGAAAAAAATGAAAGTTCAATTTTCAGTCTATGAAAGGGGGGTCCAAAATATTTTTGACAATGTTCGTTATAATTTTCAGTGAAAGTACTTATTAAAATCTACGTTCTGGAATTTTTTCAGATTTTTTTAATTGATAGTTTAGAAAATAGAGGGGGGGGGGGCGCTTTTTTAATGACTTTAGAGAGAAAATACATCGTGATCGAAGGGTTAAAATTAAAAATTTATGTTACATTTTTTGTTGCATATTAGGAGACCTTTCTAACGATACCCCACTCAATGGTGTAGGTGAATTTTTTTTTTTTTTTTGAAAACACTTTTCATTTTATGAAAGGGGGGTCTAAAAAATTTATATTTTCAAAAATCTTATAATTTCTGTTTTTGGGTCATCAATCTACGACCGTATACCAAATTTCATCTTTTTATGACAAAATTTTTCAGGACGGACGGACGGACATGGAGAAACTATAAGGGTTCCTAGTTTTCTACGGAACCCTAAAAAGTATATGTATAATACCCGGATACCTCATCACACACTTAAAGGTTAAAAACATTTCATACATTTCAATTAGAACTGCTACGTTTAAAATTACAAGCATGTGGAATTAAATGGGCCGGTTTAGTTTTATAACATCTTATCTCTTGAATAGAAAACAATGAATTTAATTAGAATGTAATAATACAGACATAATTGAAATAATGTTTTCTCAGATTTCATACAAATTAATTGCGATATCAATGTTTATTAAAAGTATATATAGGTAAAGAAATAACCTATTAACGAAAATTACACAGACCCCCCTCCCCCAACAAAATAAATCTTGTACTATCTTAATGTATTTATTTTTGATTTATCACTTTTATACAATGGCCATAAATTGTCAAAAAACGTAAAAAAATATATTTATTGATTATCTCCAAAACTAGAACAAATCTTAAAAAATGGATTCGGATTCAGCGCCCCAAATTACCTTAGAAACCAACTTTTGGTTGCTCAGGTCGAAAACCGTGTAGGTATAGTTGTGATTATCGTTCTGAATATCAAATTACGACATCTAGGCTAGTGCATTTACCTTTTTGAACACAAAAAAATTAATAACAGGCAACGACCAACCGGAAAATTTAGTTAAGGTTATAATTAAGAGAATGTGAATATTTATTTAGATATTTATTATATTATTATATTTATTATTATTTATTATATTTAGTAGATATTTCTTTTTTAGGTAGTCAAAAATCAAATATTAATTTTTAAAATCTTATAAATAGTATGCTATGAAAATTAATATTACATTAGAAAATAAAATAATGGTATATATCGTCGTTTATCTAACAACACGGCTCAAGTCGAAAATTAACGGTTTTTACATTTTAATGTCATTGGATAGAGCTACTCATTGCGCGTCGATATTCTAATCACATTCTAGACGTTTTGGACAATAAGAGACCAGAATTCAAAAAAATTGTGACAGCGCGCAAGTCTATATAAAACATACACGGTTTTTTCGCTCTCCTGTAAAGTAAATACCTTGAGCGGTGTTGTTAGATAAGTGACGATATATACTTTCGGTTTTTCTCAATTTTAAGGTGTTTAATGAAAAATAAACCATCAACATATATACACCATTTTAAAGTAGACATTCCAACGGTTAAAATGAGCCTAGATTGAATATTTAAATCGAAAAAAACACCAATAAAGATTTCCGTGGAAGATTTTATTTTTTTTTCTCGAAAAATGTTAATACTTCAAAAACTACTTGTTTCCCAGATTTCAAAAAAATCATGTTTATTCAATGCAAAAAAAAGTATACTTTCAAAAAACTTCATGTAAATTGAATTATTCTGACGAAATAAAAAACAAAAAAATCGGGTTTCCGTCATTTTCCCGGAAAATTTGAGGTTATGTTGAAATATGCCTTGTTTAAAAGTATTAGATTTTTTTATTGTCTACAACTTTTGTGCTGTACATTTTTGGTGCAGAGGTCACGTTTAGCCAAAAATCGTGAAAAACCACATTGAGCCCCTAAAAGCACCCCCATTTCACTATTTCACTTCATCTCGTGTTTAATTTTTGTTTTTTCTCTTAATTATAACCTTAACTAAATTTTCCGGTTGGTCGTTGCTTGTTATTAATTTATTTATTTTTAGCCATCAAAATTAATAATTAAATATCATTTAATTTATATACATTTTTTTTAGAAAAAAGTAATTCTAAATATTTTCTAATAACAACCCCTTAGACTTCGACCCTCGAATAAATATAGATTTCAATCATAAGTTTTTTTTTTTTGTAAAATCGATATTAAATATTAAAAATAAGATATACATAATTTGAAAAATTTTAAATTAACAATACGACCCTTGCCTAATTGTACACTATAATTTTTTGTATTAATTACTTCAATAATCTAATAACTACCATTGGTTAACTTTGAATATGTTATACATTTTTTTCTAGATTTTTCAACAATTTCAATTTAAATCTAACTTATTCTGCTATACATATATACGTCAAAAATAGGATATGTCAATGTCAATGCCAGATACTACTGGAAACCACAAGCGTAGTAAAAAAAAATGACGATTGGTGTCGAAAATTTAACGTTTTTACTTCGATCTTCCGAAAGAAATGAGAGTATTGTAATACCGTCAATCTCTATATATGTATGTCTGTTATAATTTGAATTATTTATTGTTGGTGAATTGGATTATTGGTTTTGGAAATATTCGAAATTGTGTAGAAAATATTATCGTTTAGTAAGGGAACTTTGCGAGGTGTATGTATATGTAAAATACATATAAATAAAATACAACATATAATATACATATATTAATATATATGTAAAAGTGTCTGTGGCTGCATGACTGTATTCGCAGCGTGCGCGATAACAGCGCCAACTAACGGGTGGACTTTAGTAGCAACTTGGGTGGACTTTGACGTACTAACAAACAAATAATTTCAATAAAATATCGTAATATATACATTTTAGACGATTATTTATGACTATTGGCTATGTGCACGAAGTGTACTAGCGCCGCTAGCGAGTAATAGAGAAGGATTGAATGGATTCAACTCTCTTTTTATCATTGTTTAATATGTTTAATACCGTGAAATTTTTTATTAAACAAATATCATTTCATTTAGCTGTTTGCATATAAATAGTATAGCATTAAAGGTACGTGAAAATTATTTATTTTGGGTATCTTTTTCTCTTTAATTATGACGTATAATAGAAAAATAATTAATTCAAACGAATTAATTATTTTTCTATTATATTTTTGTATTGACAGCATAACCTCAAATTTTGGCGCCGATAATTTTACAATATTGCTCACCACGAACACTCGCATCGACATTATTTCTAGCTCCACCCCTTGCACATAGTTTATAGTGGGATTAACCATGTTGACCTTTCTATTTTCAGTTAAAAACGAGTCTATTAAAAATAACAGTTAGTCCATCCAAAGTGTTATTTTTTGCCACGTTGTGCGCTGTGATCGATTTCGTTTCCCCCACTACCTACTTTGCACCCAGCGAATATAGAATTTTATTTTGTTCACGATATAACTACTGTAAAAATACACCGATCAGTGTGGCCAGTATTTCTCTGGAACAAATTTCCCTGACTTTCTCGGTTTTCTTGGAGAATTTTTACCGTTTTTCCCTGTTTTTTATATTTAAAATTTTGATAAAAAACCTAAAAAAACTTCACATAATAAAATTTAAATATTTGCGAGAATTTGTGTGGTTTTTGCATTTTTATAAAAATTTCCCGGACTTCCAACCAAATTCCCTGACTTTTTTTCCCCTGTATAGCAAAATTCCCTGATCTTTCCCGGTTTTCCAGAAACTGGCCACCCTGCCGATTTGAATTCTTTTTTGGAAAAATGTTCGACTCAGTGAGGATCTATGTACCTATTGATTTTGATGCTAATTGGAGAAGTGGTTTTGGAAATATTCGCCCACTCCCCTCAAAAATAATTCATGAATATGAATTAAAATATACAAAACAATTGTTGGAGTCTGTGTGAATCATAGGTCCGAACAATTTGTGTGCCACCCCCCCCACCCCACCCCCCGCATGGAAAACGCATAGAATGTGATATATTTTTGTCATTCTACCTGGCTTTTTTCTAGTTTTTCAAAGAAATTATTTATCCAAACTATTCTTTGTGCTCACTTTACACATACGCACGCATATATTCATGTACACATTTGATTATTTGTGTACAATCTTATTATTATGTCACAGATGAAAGGTTGTAATTGATCTCATTCGATCCGGTGGGAAAAATACTTCGGGATTTTAGGGGTGTGGGGGGCACAACAACCCTCAATCTCGCACAAGAGTCGAGATATTTACGATTTTCTGTAATGGATAAGTAGCGAAACAGAGAAAAATTCAATATTTACAATATAACATCAATTTAAAATAAATTTCAAAATTTAAGACATATGTACCCCCCCCCCCCCCCCCCCCCCGAAAAGTACTACCACCACCAAAAAAAATTCTAACTACGCCACTGCGTAGCATAATTCATCATAAAACTCATTGTTAATTTTTTTTTATTTTTAAATAACTTAAAATAAAATACAAAAAAAAAAAAACGAAAAAGAAAAACAGTTTTTTTTTTCATAATCCAAAAACGTTTTAATTTTTTTTTCGTTCACATGTAGAAAAACATATGCCGAAACCTCTGAGATAGGTAAGAAATTAAAAATATTTGCCTACTTGTGATATAAATGAGTTTAAAGGTGTTAAATTACCATATAAATGCATGTAAATGCATAAGGGTCCAGCCAGACACCATGTGTCGGTCCGAAGGTTATTGGAATAGGTGTCGGTCTGAGGGTTAAGTGACTAAGAAACCACAGTTTCTCCGTTTTTCAAGTAAGTAATACTTATACTTTAATATTATGGAACATGGAAGTCATGTATGGTTCTCCATACCGTTATTTAATTTTTAGTACCTAATTTTACAAAAATTTACAATTATATAAAAATGTTAGAGTTGTGCATTTTAGTGATTTTCTTAGATCAAATGAAAATGAATTTCGTATTAATAACATACACAAGTATTCGCAATATGTAAATATATAGGTATTATACATATATGTATGTTTGCAAAATGTTGCTCTTGACTACAAAGAAAAAATAAATGTTAAGATCATTTCTTCAGTTTTTCTCTCAATATTTCTTCCACGAAACTGAAATAGAAAAACCACATGTGGTATACGAGTATATAAAATCACAATTTCAATATTTCGTAAAAAGAATAAACTCGTACTTATCGTATATACAGAGTGATTTACAACTAGTGTGAAATTTTTTTACAGTAGATGGAGGATGGAAATTCTTCGTACTACATACTACAGCAGTGGTTTCCAAACTGGGAGGCGCGGACTAGTGCAAAGGGAGGCGCGAAAAGTTTAACAGAAATTTAAATTTCATAACATCACATTAAGTTATATAAATAAAAAATATATACATATAAATAAATTTTTATAACATAACATTATTTGTGTATACATACATATGTATTATGTATGTATATTATCTTTATCTGAAAGGGACGTTACTGTGTAGTTTTAGACTGACAACTATTATTGAAAAAGCAAAACTGATAGAATTATCATGCGATACTTCTAAAAAAAATTCTGAGTGAAAGCATTCTCCTTTATAACACCTAGATTTAATGAAGATTGTGCTAATAAACATACATACAGTACATTCATCGCACACAGGTAGAAAGGTTTACTTGAGCCAAGTAAACCTTGTTTTGTATATAACGAAAACAATATTTTCTTAAGATAAGAAATATATTCTTAAACCAACTATAGTATTCTTGGACGAAGAATAATGTAGTAGGATTAAGAGTACTTTTCTTATATTCAGAAAATATTGTTTTCGTTATATACAAAGAAGATTTTCTTGATCCAATACAGTTTTTTTTGTGTGCATTAAAAATAAATTTTATAAGCAAAACAAAATACATTTTATACATTTTTAAAATATATCTGTATAATTTTATAAAATAAAGGGGGGGGAGGCGCAAGAGATTAAATTTTTTCAAAGGGAGGCGTAGTTACATAAAGTTTGGAAACCGCTGTACTACAGCCTTTCAAAGATTTTGCTCAAAATTAGTGTTTATTTAATAACTAGAGAACCCATTGTGATACAGTTATGAAATTTTATAACTGGTTTAGTATTTAATACGTGTTATTGATTTTCTGTATCAATAATAATTTAGACAAGGGGTGTGTGTGGCTTTATCAAGTATTTTTTTGTTCTTTAATTCTAATAGAACTGACACTATCGGTAGAAAAGAACACGTATTTACATAAACTTTTTTCTTATTTTTAATCATAGAACAAGAATATTACTTTATTTTGTATCTACAATTTTAAACATCCGTATTAAGTAAAATTCTGCAGTACTTTTTTAATCAATATTTAATTATCTCGTAAACTTTTCTTCAAATATGAGTAATATGACAAATCATCAGAGTATATTTTTACTTTCTTATACGCATGTAATGTATATAAAATATACATATAATGTATATAAATATTGTTAAACCGATTTTTTTCGAAATTCGGATTTTGATGGAATTATCCGTTTTGACCTTCTTTGCTGAAATTCTGAAAAAAAATATTTTTTTTAATTATATCCGTCTCTCTATCAAGGTTTTACTCCATACACAAAACTTATCGGTAAATTATTAACTAGAATTCTGTTGTCTACCTTTTATCGTAAACTTCTTCGATCTAACAAAAATGCATAAATGGTTTTCTCTATCTTCGTTGATAGAATAGGTAGGTAATCTGTTTGTCAATTTCTTAAACCAAATTAATAATTTAGAAATGTATCATTGCGCTCTAGCTACTATTCTCGTTTTCTTTGTATTTTCTTTATCAATGTTTAATGTATTTACAACTACATCTTCCTCTGGAAAAAATACTATCGTATTTATTTTCATTATCTCGTTTATTGTAAGAACTTAGTAATTTTAGAATCACATATTCCAGAAAGTTTTATAAAATTTTCAATTTTTTGAATTAATATTTTAATGTATATTTTTATGTATACCTATTTTGTATTGGGGGGAGGAGCATGATCCATTTAAGGTAGTAGTCTGGTGTGATGGGTCAAAAAAATCGATTTTTTTTACATTTTTCGGAAGAACCACATTTTAAAAATATGCTCTTAAATTTTCAGACCGAAATTTAGAATATTTCCAAAGTTACAGGCAAAACAAGAGAGTGCGCCGCACAGTGGGTTAAAATCATACATTTTTGCGCGAAATTTCGCTTCAAGCCAATTTTCAACTTTTTTTTTACTTATAACATCATTCAAAATTTTAATTTTTCTCTAAATATTAACAGAGGAGATATCAAAAAAATACAAATTTATGACTCAGCCTGTACATATATAGATATATTAACACATACCATATAATAGTACTAATAATTTATTTTTTATATTTGTACAATGCATATTTTCTTACTCGATTTATAAATTTATGGATTTATCGTTTAATCGATTTTCAGATTTAAGGGGATGAAAAAGTAATTAAGAGGGTGATTTGACTATTCTTGGGGTAATTTTCAGAAACTACAACTACTTACCTTTCAAATGAGAGTAGTTACATTAAAATTGGTTGAAAATTGGCTGGAAGCGAAATTTCGCGCAAAAATGTATGATTTTAACCCACTGTGCGCCGTAGAGTGTATGAAAGTGTGTTGACACGCATTTATCGTTCGACGAGTGCACATTGCTTTAAGATGGGAAACAAACGTTTTAGCGTTTTTCTCGAAACCATGTTTTTGAAATTTCGGGGAAGCACTGACTCAAAACTATTCAACCGATTTGGCTCAAAATTTAACTAGTTATTCTACATACACATATCTAAATACCTTACCTTTAAAACATTTAATTTTTTAATAATAAATTAATTTTTTTAAACATTTAACAACAAAAAAAATTACATTTTGAGAACTTTTTTTTCACAAGTCAGCTATTTTTTTTATTTTTTTTTATTATGTATATTATTGGTTAGTTCATTAAAATATTGTCTACACTATAATACTCTTTTTGATTTTTTCATTTCAAATGACTACGGAAGGCTGTGTGCTTCCCCGAAACAGCTCATCATTCTTTAGAGGCGTCCACTTTGACATTACATATTGTAAATAAATAAATGGAACATTAAATAAAATAAAAAATTTTTGTATCATTTAAAGTAAGTACTAAAATAAATATGTAAAAGTTACAAAACGATAGTATATTATTTATACAGTATTTATATAGTAGGGGAACATGGGTGACAGTGGATCATGGTACACAGTGGATCAGTGCAAATATTTTTTTTTGTATAAACCATATGCACATACTTATTACATCAGGAGTATACTTTTTCAAATGTCCTGCCTGCTTGTTAGTATTTCTTAGATTATCACAGAAGGTAGACATGTTACGGCACTCTGACAAAAAAAATGTACGAAATTTTTTTTCACAGTATTTTTCAAAACAATTTTTTATAGAGAATATACATATATTGACGTGTTTAATAATTTTGTACTACGTATAAGTATGTTAAGTATTGGTGAAACAGCTGTTTTTAATCCATTGTTGCTTGTATTTTTAACGGTATGATTATTATTTTCACACTTGCCTGTGGGTTACAGTGGATCATTATGTTTTGGGGTACAATGGATCGAGCTTTGTCACACGGGTAGGCCAGAAAATGTTTGATTTCGCGAATAACTATTCGTTAATTATTAATTATTAGTTAATAATATATAATTATTTAACATTTCTGTAAAAATATTATGTTTTATAAATTTTATTGGTTTTGCCTATTTTTTTTTTTTTTAATAAATTACCTATGTGATTTTATTACTTGACAAGATTGATGTTTCCTAGTTTAAGATAAATATAATACAATCATTAATAAAACGTAAAGGTTTTTTAATTGTCTTATGCTGATCCACTGTTACCCATGTATGGGGAACAGTGAATCATTTTCCTCATTTTTTTTAATAGCCGAAAAAAGGCGTTTCTAATGCTTCAATACCTAAAATTGTTAGCATTATTTATACCTTAATAACTCCTCTATAAAACCCATATAAAAGATAGTTAAAAAATACTGCAGTTTCATAGGAATGCGACGGAATAAAAAAGTTGATCCACTGTCACCCATGCTCCCCTATATTATATTTACTTGTTAAAAAAAGGTCACGAAAAAAAGTCGAAATTTCGGCCGTCACACCGGACTACTACCTTAATACCTAGATAATTTTCACATTCATTAGTTCAAATAATATTTGCCTTAGCGTAGAAAATTATTTTTTTTTACTTTTCAGTGCATTATTAATAAAAGCTTGTTTTAGAAAACATTTTTTACTAATTTTTATTTAAATATCTCGTCAATTATTGATTTAGGTAATAAAAGTATAAAAATATGCAAAGTATGTTATCTATATTTCTTGTCCCAAAGATTATTTTGTAATAGAAATAACTTACCAACTATTTTTTTAATCAGTTCGATAAATAAATCTGAAGAAAATCTATATGTTTTAAAAAACACCTTTTTGGTCTAACTACAGCATTTGCTACTTTTATATACAGGACGACCCAACTAAAACGAAACGACCGCGTTTTTGATTATTTAAAATAAGATTTTGAAAAAACGCTCGAACACGTCAATTTTTCTTTCTAAGGGGACATCTATTGCTATAGTATTTTTGCAGGAATCTTTTCAACCCTCAGCGCTATGAGCACAACCCTTAAAATTTTAAATAGTATGATAGAGCAAGTGATATCTCCTTTGAAAGGTTTTCTCATTCTAAACAAGAAGATTTTTTTTAAATTTGTGTGGTTTGGGCAAGTTATTTACATTTTTGAATTACATAAATGCAATGATCAAAAAACAAATATTTACAACTAAAATTCAAAACAAAGTAGGTTTATTTTCTTATCAAATAATTATTGAATTATTTAAAGTTTTGGATGTTGGTATTTTTTTTTAATTATTTGATAAGGAAATAAACCTACTTTGTTTGAATTATCGTTGAATTTTAAATGTTTGTTTTGTTGATCAAAAAATCAATGCATTAATGGAATTAAATTTGAAAAAAGCTTCTTGTTTAGAATGAAAAAACCTTTCAAATGAGGTATCACTTGCCCTATCATACTATTTAAAATTTTAAGGGTTGTGCTCATTGCGCTGAGGGTTGAAAAAATTCTTGCAAAAATACTATAGCAAAAGATGTCCCTCTTGAAACAAAAACCGACGTGTTCGAGCGTTCATTCAAAATCTTATTTTAAATGACCAAAAGAGCGGACATTTCGTTTTAGTTGGACCATCCTGTATGTAAGCTAGAATTAACAACAATTCAAATTATAATTATATTAATTATATAATTAAAAACATACACCCAATTCATGCTGTCACAACTGTAACCAGGAATTCCTCATAAGCCTTTGGCATTTGATTATTAATTTTGTTGTTCATCGACAAATTGATAATTGCACACATTATTTACAATTAGTATTAACTATGTATATTTACCGAAATTAGAGACGCAATGAAGTGATTAATTAATATCAACCTAAGATGTATTGCGTGCCTAAGGTAAGGGAAAATTAATTCATTAATGTGTAAGATAACATGCAGTGTAACTTTATAAATTAATGTTTTAGTATTGTTTGATTATGTAATTATCATTTTCTTTGATTAATGTGTTGTCTAGAAATAATCGATATTTATTATAATCATTTGTACTCGTATTTCAAAAATTTACAAAAAATGCTCTCATTCAGTCTTCATGTACTTTTTATAGTGATTTACTTGTAAAATGTATTTGCAAACACAAGTACTAGTGTTTGGATCCTAAAAGAAAACGGGCAAGTGCGTGTTAGGCACACACATGATAGAGTTCCATAGTCATTCTCACTACGATTTATAAAAAATAGTTCTTTCAAAATTTTCGTGACTGAAGGGTTAAAATAAAAAAATCATTTGACTTTTATTATTGTATATAAGGAGACCTATCAAATGACACCCCACTCAATGGTGTAAATGAAAAATGTGAGTTCATTTTTCAATCTATGGGGGTCCAAAATATTTTTGACAATGTTCGTTATAATTTTCAGTGAAAATACTAATTAAAAACTACATTCTGAATTTTTAAAAGATTTTTTGAATCGATAGTGTGGGGGGTGGGACTCTGACAACGACATTAAAAAACAAATATATCGTGACTGAAGGGTTGAAATCAAAAACTTATTTGACATTTTTTATTGCATTTTAAGAGACCTATCAAATGACAACCCACTTAATTGGGTAAGTGGGAAAAAAAATGTGAGTTCACTTTTCAGTTTATGAAAGGGGGGTCCAAAATATTTTTGACAATGTTCGTTATAATTTTCAGTGAAAGTACTAATTAAAATCTACATTCTGGAATATTTCTAGATTTTTTGAATTGATAGTTTAGAAAATAGAGGGGCGACGCATTTATAATGACTTTGGAGAGAAAATACATCGTGATTGAAGGGTTAAAATCAAAAGGTTCTATTACATTTTGTTGCATTTTAGGAGACCTTTCTAAAGACACCCCACTCAATGGGGTAGGTGAATTTTTTTTTATTACACTTTTCATTTTATGAAAGGGAGGTCTAAAAAGATTTATATCATCGAATAGGTACCTAGCCCATTACTTCCCTGTGTCCTATTTATAGGACACAATTTTTCTTTTTTTTTGTTGATATAATAACGTTCTTAATTTGATTTATATTACTAATATGTTTTTAAGTTTCTCTACTTATAATAATTTTTAAAACAAATTCTAGAGTTCATTAAATGATAAATTAATTATAACACTTTTAAAGTAACCGTGTAATATCATTCCAGCTAGCTGAGATTTTTAGTAACATTTTTTTAAATGAGTAAAACGTTTTTAAATTGACGAAACTACATATATACACAATTTTCTTATGTCAAAAAATCTGCAACTAAAAATACTAATCCATGTGTCCGAGCATTTTTCCACAAAATTAGGTATTACCTGAATTATAAACGAATTTGTTCCTTCCATCATGAACACTGTATAATATTACTTATGAGAGTGTAAACAAAGTATAACAATATCAATAATTTAAAAAATAAAACCAGGTACAGACTATCGTCGTTAAAAAAAGTACTGTCCTATAAATATGACATTAGGTTCTCATGATTATAATCTAGTATGCGACTGATAATTATTATGTCTTGAATTGAATTTATCTTTTTGGTCATATTTTCAACAAGAATTGAGAACTTGATAAAAAAAATTCGAAGAAATAAAAAGTTGGGAAGTAATGAGTTAATTTAAAATAATTTTCTTACTCTATAGATTTGTCACATACAACAGGTTGTTTTCATTGTTAGATTTTTCATTTTTGCTTATCATACAGCTTTAAAACATGCACTCATTCTATTCTTTTTCATCATAATCAATTTTTTGTACATTGGATCAAATCCTTTGTATATAAGACAGTTCTATCGTGTATTTTGTATTTTAGTAGTATGTATAACTGTCGGGAAGCACAAGGAAAAGAAAGAATTGGGAGAATACTAATGGGCCTACATCCTGTATTATTATTTTTTGTGTGTGTGTGTGTTAACGTTATGTAAGAATTCAAGCCTACGTTAGGCACGCTCATTATTGTGACGAGTTAAGTTGCGCGGTCTACAGTTGTAGACCATTTTCAATTGGGTTTATAATAACTGGATTTTCTTTTTATCTCATCTACATATATGAGTTTAACTGTTATGTTATAACTTATAACTATAATATATGACTATGCTTTTGTACACAATTTTATCTAACAAGGGGAACCTTTCAGTGGGCCGGTTTGGATTTTCTTCATATTGAAATATGTTGTGAAGGGGGGTCCCCTGATAACACCTATACCCGGTTTTGGGCGCAGACGGGCAATAGTTTAAAAATTATGACCCAAAATATATTTTAATGTCGCATATACAGGGTCTCCAAGATAAGCGTGCAATGCATGGGGATATCCTAAACGGTAAGAGATACAGATGTGGTTAAATGAGATTAATTATTTATAAGAAAGGGATGAGTATTACAACATCAAAAAATATTAATAATTTTATGTGGTTCAGGCGCTATACCCAAAAAACTGAAAATTCGGAATTTCTTTAAATGGCTATAACTTTTTTGGCAAAGTAGATAGGTACTTTTTGTTTGCGGTTTCTTAAAGCACTTTTTTGAGTAGAATTGTTTGGTGTATTTAGAATTTTTATATCACTTTTAGTTTCCGAGTTACAAGCCCTAACTTTAGTTTTTCTTATGGGCCGCCAAGTTGGCTATAACATATTCGAACGTGTTTTTTACTCTACTTTACAACGATATATCACATGACATACTTATTATAGAAAATAAGTCGAAGTACTAAATATTGGTGATATTTATAAAGTATTTTATTACAAACATTTAAGTAAGCCATGAAAAACAAAAATTGTTAAACAAAAGTCGCAATAACAACAATGAAAATAACAAATGCATATTTAAAAACAATAAACTATTAAAAAAAAAGGTTTTTACTTTTTTTTAAATAATAAGTATGGCATGTGACATATCATTGTAAAGTAGAGTAAAAAACACGTTCGAATATGATATAGCCAACTTGGCGGCCCATAAGAAAAACTAAAGTTAGGGCTTGTAACTCGGAAACTAAAAGTGATATAAAAATTCTAAATACACCAAACAATTCTAATCAAAAAAGTGCCTTAAGAAACCGCAAACAAAAAGTACCTATCTACTTTGCCAAAAAAGTTATAGCCTTTTAAAGAAATTCCGAATTTTCAGTTTTTTGGGTATACCGCCTAAACCACATAGAATTATGAATATTTTTTGATGTTGTAATACTCACCCCTTTCTTACAAATAATTCATCTCATTTAACCACATCTGTATCTCTTACCGTTTAGGATATCCCCATGCATTGCACGCTTATCTTGGACACCCTGTATACTTATATGTTAAGCGGTTATGATAATAGATGGTAACCAATACACCCGTGGTTCGAGTCCGAGTGTGGGCTCTGAAGTTTTTATTTTTTTTTAATTGCAAACAGTGACATTATTTAAATATATTATTCTCCTGTAAAATATCTTATGAATTTATTTGTTTTCATTGTTTATTTTTCAAAATATGCAGTTTAATAAATATATTTTTAAATTTTGTAGATAAACAATTCAAAATTGGGATTGTAAATAAAAAATAATCTGCCGTGTGCCACAGGACTTTCTTATACGTAATAATGACAGTGAACAGTGTACGTGATTTTTATTTTAGTGAAGGATATTTCTGACAAACTAATAAAAGATAGAGTAAAATGAATGAGACATAAACTATAGAAATATTATTTTATACATAATGTATCGAACGAATTTTATTTAACATAATTACTAACAATAAAATGGAAACGGATGTTTACTCATGTAATTTTTTTAATTTTTTGAAATAAGACAAAAATGTTTTAGATAAAAAATGTCGAGTATGTTATTATCTATAATTTATTCCCCATACATTTTTTTCCAACACTTATGATTTAGCCAGAAATATTTTTTTTAAAATCATTATTTAGAATAATCTATACTGGTTGCTGGGTGCTTTGACCGTACGGATCACGACTAATACCGTCAAGTCGCACGACGACCACTGCAAACTAAATGAATTAGAGTATACAGTGTTTATTCTCAGTATTACGTATAAGAAAGGCCCATGGTACCTATGGCAAACACGTACAGTCTCTGTAATACGTATAAGAAAGTCCCATGACACTCATGGCAGATATTTCTTCTCTGTTATGAACCATTTGAAATGTACTTAAAATCGAATACTTAGTAAAAAAAAAAAATTAAATTTGTTTTTTTCGAAAAAATGAATAGAACATAAATTATAGATAATAATATTACCTACAATTTTCAACTTGGTCATTTTTCTCTAATTCGCACTGTTTCAGTGTAATTCGAAAAATTCAAAAATCGATGTAGGTAAACATCCGTTTCCGGTTGAATGATCGTTTTCAAAAATAGGAGGTTTTCTTCCCAGGCAAAAATCAATCTTAAGTATAAAATTCCACCTTTCTACGATTTGTCGTATTTGAGTTACAGCGTCTACAGACAGACAGACAGACAAACAGACAGACAGACAGACCGACAGACCGACAGACACACAGACATCATGGCGAAAATAGTCAGTATGGTTTCAGGGAAGGTCAAAATTGATAATTCCATCAAAATCCGGATTTCGAAAAAAATCGCGATTACAATACTTACTTATACTATATGTATATTTCATATACATTGGTATAAGAAAGTAAAAATACCCATAACTCCTAAACGACTGATGATGGAAGGGTGTAATTTTATATTTATAATAATCTTTCATCTGGGAAGACAACCACCTTATTTTTAAAATGATCACTAAACCGGAAACGGATGGTTACTCTTGTAATTTTTTGAATTTTTTGAAATAAGACAAAAATGTTTTAGATAAAAAATGTCGAGTATGTTATTATCTATAATTTATTCCCCATACATTTTTTTCCAACACTTATGATTTAGCCAGAAATATTTTTTTTTAAATCATTATTTAGAATAATCTATACTGGTTGCTGGGTGCTTTGACCGTACGGATCACGACTAATACCGTCAAGTCGCACGACGACCACTGCAAACTAAATGAATTAGAGTATACAGTGTTTATTCTCAGTATTACGTATAAGAAAGGCCCATGGTACCTATGGCAAACACGTACAGTCTCTGTAATACGTATAAGAAAGTCCCATGACACTCATGGCAGATATTTCTTCTCTGTTATGAACCATTTGAAATGTACTTAAAATCGAATACTTAGTAAAAAAAAAAATTAAATTTGTTTTTTTCGAAAAAATGAATAGAACATAAATTATAGATAATAATATTACCTACAATTTTCAACTTGGCCATTTTTCTCTAATTCGCACTGTTTCAGTGTAATTCGAAAAATTCAAAAATCGATGTAGGTAAACATCCGTTTCCGGTTGAATGATCGTTTTCAAAAATAGGAGGTTTTCTTCCCAGGCAAAAATCAATCTTCAGTATAAATTTCCACCTTTCTACGATTTGTCGTATTTGAGTTACAGCGTCTACAGACAGACAGACAGACAGACAGACAGACAGACAGACAGACCGACAGACCGACAGACACACAGACATCATGGCGAAAATAGTCAGTATGGTTTCAGGGAAGGTCAAAATTGATAATTCCATCAAAATCCGGATTTCGAAAAAAATCGCGATTACAATACTTACTTATACTATATGTATATTTCATATACATTGGTATAAGAAAGTAAAAATACCCATAACTCCTAAACGACTGATGATGGAAGGGTGTAATTTTATATTTATAATAATCTTTCATCTGGGAAGACAACCACCTTATTTTTAAAATGATCACTAAACCGGAAACGGATGGTTACTCTTGTAATTTTTTGAATTTTTTGAAATAAGACAAAAATGTTTTAGATAAAAAATGTCGAGTATGTTATTATCTATAATTTATTCCCCATACATTTTTTTCCAACACTTATGATTTAGCCAGAAATATTTTTTTTTAAATCATTATTTAGAATAATCTATACTGGTTGCTGGGTGCTTTGACCGTACGGATCACGACTAATACCGTCAAGTCGCACGACGACCACTGCAAACTAAATGAATTAGAGTATACAGTGTTTATTCTCAGTATTACGTATAAGAAAGGCCCATGGTACCTATGGCAAACACGTACAGTCTCTGTAATACGTATAAGAAAGTCCCATGACACTCATGGCAGATATTTCTTCTCTGTTATGAACCATTTGAAATGTACTTAAAATCGAATACTTAGTAAAAAAAAAAAATTAAATTTGTTTTTTTCGAAAAAATGAATAGAACATAAATTATAGATAATAATATTACCTACAATTTTCAACTTGGCCATTTTTCTCTAATTCGCACTGTTTCAGTGTAATTCGAAAAATTCAAAAATCGATGTAGGTAAACATCCGTTTCCGGTTGAATGATCGTTTTCAAAAATAGGAGGTTTTCTTCCCAGGCAAAAATCAATCTTAAGTATAAAATTCCACCTTTCTACGATTTGTCGTATTTGAGTTACAGCGTCTACAGAGAGACAGACAGACAGACAGACAGACAGACCGACAGACACACAGACATCATGGCGAAAATAGTCAGTATGGTTTCAGGGAAGGTCAAAATTGATAATTCCATCAAAATCCGGATTTCGAAAAAAATCGCGATTACAATACTTACTTATACTATATGTATATTTCATATACATTGGTATAAGAAAGTAAAAATACCCATAACTCCTAAACGACTGATGATGGAAGGGTGTAATTTTATATTTATAATAATCTTTCATCTGGGAAGACAACCACCTTATTTTTAAAATGATCACTAAACCGGAAACGGATGGTTACTCTTGTAATTTTTTGAATTTTTTGAAATAAGACAAAAATGTTTTAGATAAAAAATGTCGAGTATGTTATTATCTATAATTTATTCCCCATACATTTTTTTCCAACACTTATGATTTAGCCAGAAATATTTTTTTTAAAATCATTATTTAGAATAATCTATACTGGTTGCTGGGTGCTTTGACCGTACGGATCACGACTAATACCGTCAAGTCGCACGACGACCACTGCAAACTAAATGAATTAGAGTATACAGTGTTTATTCTCAGTATTACGTATAAGAAAGGCCCATGGTACCTATGGCAAACACGTACAGTCTCTGTAATACGTATAAGAAAGTCCCATGACACTCATGGCAGATATTTCTTCTCTGTTATGAACCATTTGAAATGTACTTAAAATCGAATACTTAGTAAAAAAAAAAAAATTAAATTTGTTTTTTTCGAAAAAATGAATAGAACATAAATTATAGATAATAATATTACCTACAATTTTCAACTTGGCCATTTTTCTCTAATTCGCACTGTTTCAGTGTAATTCGAAAAATTCAAAAATCGATGTAGGTAAACATCCGTTTCCGGTTGAATGATCGTTTTCAAAAATAGGAGGTTTTCTTCCCAGGCAAAAATCAATCTTCAGTATAAATTTCCACCTTTCTACGATTTGTCGTATTTGAGTTACAGCGTCTACAGACAGACAGACAGACAGACAGACAGACAGACAGACCGACAGACCGACAGACACACAGACATCATGGCGAAAATAGTCAGTATGGTTTCAGGGAAGGTCAAAATTGATAATTCCATCAAAATCCGGATTTCGAAAAAAATCGCGATTACAATACTTACTTATACTATATGTATATTTCATATACATTGGTATAAGAAAGTAAAAATACCCATAACTCCTAAACGACTGATGATGGAAGGGTGTAATTTTATATTTATAATAATCTTTCATCTGGGAAGACAACCACCTTATTTTTAAAATGATCACTAAACCGGAAACGGATGGTTACTCTTGTAATTTTTTGAATTTTTTGAAATAAGACAAAAATGTTTTAGATAAAAAATGTCGAGTATGTTATTATCTATAATTTATTCCCCATACATTTTTTTCCAACACTTATGATTTAGCCAGAAATATTTTTTTTTAAATCATTATTTAGAATAATCTATACTGGTTGCTGGGTGCTTTGACCGTACGGATCACGACTAATACCGTCAAGTCGCACGACGACCACTGCAAACTAAATGAATTAGAGTATACAGTGTTTATTCTCAGTATTACGTATAAGAAAGGCCCATGGTACCTATGGCAAACACGTACAGTCTCTGTAATACGTATAAGAAAGTCCCATGACACTCATGGCAGATATTTCTTCTCTGTTATGAACCATTTGAAATGTACTTAAAATCGAATACTTAGTAAAAAAAAAAAAATTAAATTTGTTTTTTTCGAAAAAATGAATAGAACATAAATTATAGATAATAATATTACCTACAATTTTCAACTTGGCCATTTTTCTCTAATTCGCACTGTTTCAGTGTAATTCGAAAAATTCAAAAATCGATGTAGGTAAACATCCGTTTCCGGTTGAATGATCGTTTTCAAAAATAGGAGGTTTTCTTCCCAGGCAAAAATCAATCTTAAGTATAAAATTCCACCTTTCTACGATTTGTCGTATTTGAGTTACAGCGTCTACAGACAGACAGACAGACAGACAGACAGACAGACAGACCGACAGACCGACAGACACACAGACATCATGGCGAAAATAGTCAGTATGGTTTCAGGGAAGGTCAAAATTGATAATTCCATCAAAATCCGGATTTCGAAAAAAATCGCGATTACAATACTTACTTATACTATATGTATATTTCATATACATTTGATATGCCCCCACCTTTTTTCTATAATGAAATTTCGCACGCCTATAAGTTAGAGGACCTTCGTGGCTACAATTCAAGCCCTTCCGGCACGTTGTAGCCCGAACGGTTCGCCGGCAATCAAGGAAACAGGGGAAGCGCCTTCCCACACAAAAACAAAACCTCGCCCCATCTCTTACCGGCCGAGAGAGAAAACAAAACACAAAAATTGCCTCTCACCAACGAAGCGTGGTTCTGTTTTAATATAGCCTGGAGATATTTCTTTTAAAATCATGGGACAAGTACCATTCAACACTTGCATTACGATCTGATCGCTTTGGCTCATCTTGGATGTCCAAACGCGATCAGATCATCAACACCGCCGATGACGTGGAGAACTACCGCAGTGTCTCAAGCGCCATCTTGCCGAGAACGAAGACCGCCGATTCCAGCCGAGCGACACCATCTTGCTGACCGGACTGTTAGACGGTCACCGGAAGCCGAGCGACTTCACTGTTGGAGACCACTGACGCCGAAGCCACGGAAGCCGAGCGCCCACTATTGAGGACCGCCGACGACCATCGAAGGACGCCTCACTGTTGGGGACCGCTGACTACCGCCGACGCCCGACGCAGTCGTGCCGCCCGAAGCCACGGAAGCCGAGCACCGCTCGCCTCACTGTTGAGGACCGCTGACGACCAGAGAGGGACAGCAAACGTCGCCTCTTCACACTCCAGGACCGCTGACGCCGTCTGGAGACCGAGCGCAACTGCACGCTCGACGATCGCCGACCCCAGCCGAACGACGCCAACGCCGACCGCACCAAAGGACCGTTGACGCCGCTGTAAGGTCGCGCCCACACAGCTTCCATCCAGAAGCCCGTCGTCATCCAAACGATGCGACGCCCAACAGCTTCAATCCAGAAGCCCGTCATCACCGAATGACGCCCAACACAGCTTCCATCCAGAAGCCCGTCGTCATCCAAACGATGTGACGCCCAACAGCTTCAATCCAGAAGCCCGTCATCAACGAATGACGCTCAAACCGCTTCTATCCAGAAGCCCGTCGTCATCCAAACGATGCGACGCCCAACAGCTTCTATCCAGAAGCCCGTCATCACCGAATGACGCCCTACACAGCTTCCATCCAGAAGCCCGTCGTCATCCGAACGACGTCCATCCCGTGGACATCTACTCCAGAAGCCACGCCATACCTTCCGTCCGAGGACTACATCAGCCCAGCTGAATCCAACGACGCCATAATCCCCGTCGACCCTGTCAAGTACAGAACAGACGCCCCTCATCAATATCAAATAAATATGTATATAACACTGTATATAATCCGAATCATAAACCAAATAAATATTTTCTTCCTTAACCTCATTGTTGTAATATTCGTCTAACACCCAACGAAACGACTTTTTTACATCAATTTGGCGGCCCAACGTCGTGGCCAGGGAATTCAAGCGAGAATTTCTGACCTATAACGCCCTGAGAATGCCGGGGCGAATGCGGAAGGGAAACGACCTTTCCCCAGGAGCTAAGGAAGAAGAAAAAACTGAACGAACAACCTACTACTCTGGGTTTTACCCAGTGGCGCCCAACACCAAAGCTAACCTGTCATCGAGGACCTCCTAGAGGAATCCATAGTGCATGACAGTACTCGTTGTACTACGTACTAAGCGAGGTACGTCCCAAGGTACAACACCACTGTCACACTTCCGCGGGACATCCAGATGACCAGGAAATACCACACAGCGGCTCTTTCATGACGACTGTCCGTCCTACATGACGCGGATCACACGGTCTACACTGAAACCCGTTACGCACACGAGAATTAAGACTGTACCTCCTACAAGACACGGCTGACACAGTCTGCATTGGACACTCAGCAAACGAAAATCAAGATTGGCCCTATCCTACACGCGATACGTCGGTCACACAGTCTTGATTGGAAACTGCGACTAACGAAAATGACAACTGTTCGGCACACTCGACACGGATCACACAGTCTCGATTCTCAACACCACCCAAAAGAAAAAAACTGCCTACGAAAATAACACCAACGCTGATGTACATTACGGCACCATATCTCGACCAGAAGATTCGGCACCAACAACACAGCGAATCTGCTAATGAGGACCTCCCAGCGGAAACCAGAGTGCATGACAATGCTCCGTCGTACTACGTGCCAAGCGAGGTACGTCCCGAAGTACGACACCATTGTCTCACTTTCGCGGGACATCCAAATGACCAGGAAGCACCACAACCAATTAGTAAGCGCTACTATTGGCCAACCGCAAAACAGTATGATGGACATCTTAGTCGTACGGCAGATCCACGATCTCACAACGATGGGATCAAACACCAGACACCCCACGAAATTTTTTTACAAACACATCAAAGCGTACGAAATTCCAAAACAGGCAGGGAGGAATTGATATGCCCCCACCTTTTTTCTATAATGAAATTTCGCACGCCTATAAGTTAGAGGACCTTCGTGGCTACAATTCAAGCCCTTCCGGCACGTTGTAGCCCGAACGGTTCGCCGGCAATCAAGGAAACAGGGGAAGCGCCTTCCCACACAAAAACAAAACCTCGCCCCATCTCTTACCGGCCGAGAGAGAAAACAAAACACAAAAATTGCCTCTCACCAACGAAGCGTGGTTCTGTTTTAATATAGCCTGGAGATATTTCTTTTAAAATCATGGGACAAGTACCATTCAACACTTGCATTACGATCTGATCGCTTTGGCTCATCTTGGATGTCCAAACGCGATCAGATCATCAACACCGCCGATGACGTGGAGAACTACCGCAGTGTCTCAAGCGCCATCTTGCCGAGAACGAAGACCGCCGATTCCAGCCGAGCGACACCATCTTGCTGACCGGACTGTTAGACGGTCACCGGAAGCCGAGCGACTTCACTGTTGGAGACCACTGACGCCGAAGCCACGGAAGCCGAGCGCCCACTATTGAGGACCGCCGACGACCATCGAAGGACGCCTCACTGTTGGGGACCGCTGACTACCGCCGACGCCCGACGCAGTCGTGCCGCCCGAAGCCACGGAAGCCGAGCACCGCTCGCCTCACTGTTGAGGACCGCTGACGACCAGAGAGGGACAGCAAACGTCGCCTCTTCACACTCCAGGACCGCTGACGCCGTCTGGAGACCGAGCGCAACTGCACGCTCGACGATCGCCGACCCCAGCCGAACGACGCCAACGCCGACCGCACCAAAGGACCGTTGACGCCGCTGTAAGGTCGCGCCCACACAGCTTCCATCCAGAAGCCCGTCGTCATCCAAACGATGCGACGCCCAACAGCTTCAATCCAGAAGCCCGTCATCACCGAATGACGCCCAACACAGCTTCCATCCAGAAGCCCGTCGTCATCCAAACGATGTGACGCCCAACAGCTTCAATCCAGAAGCCCGTCATCAACGAATGACGCTCAAACCGCTTCTATCCAGAAGCCCGTCGTCATCCAAACGATGCGACGCCCAACAGCTTCTATCCAGAAGCCCGTCATCACCGAATGACGCCCTACACAGCTTCCATCCAGAAGCCCGTCGTCATCCGAACGACGTCCATCCCGTGGACATCTACTCCAGAAGCCACGCCATACCTTCCGTCCGAGGACTACATCAGCCCAGCTGAATCCAACGACGCCATAATCCCCGTCGACCCTGTCAAGTACAGAACAGACGCCCCTCATCAATATCAAATAAATATGTATATAACACTGTATATAATCCGAATCATAAACCAAATAAATATTTTCTTCCTTAACCTCATTGTTGTAATATTCGTCTAACACCCAACGAAACGACTTTTTTACATCACATTGGTATAAGAAAGTAATATATTATTTATGCTCAAGTAACTTATTTATTTATAATATAATTATTTATCAACACAATTTAAAAATATATATATTAAACTGCATATTTCGAAAAAAAAAACATTGAAAACAAATAAATTCATAAGATATTTTACAGGAGAATAATATATTTAAATAATGTCACTGTTTGCAATTAAAAAAAAACTTCAGAACCCACACTCGGACTCCGGGTGTATTGGTTATCGATCTATTATCATAACCGCTAGACGAACAAACGCTCTTGTGAGTAGATTTAACATATAAGTATATATGCGACATTAAAATATATTTTGGGTCATAATTTTTAAACTATTGCCCGTCTGCGCCCAAAACCGGGTATAGGTGTTATCAGGGGACCCCCCTTCACAACATATTTCAATATGAAGAAAATCCAAACCGGCCCACTGAAAGGTTCCCCTTGTAAACACAAATGCACATTATTTGCGCATGCATAGTGCATATGTCTCTCACATGGTTATTTTATTAAATGGTTATTTTATTAAATGTTTATTTACCGGATTATAGCGGTTTTCTTTAATAAATATAGCAACGCCCGACATAATTACAGAGCCTTTTTGCAGGAAAGTTGCAGAAAATTATCGAGCGTAGTAAGAATGAGGGTAGGGGGTCAAAGCCTTAGATATTGATAAAAAAAAATCATAAATAATTTTTTTTAAATTTCGCTACTTTGGACTGGTACATGTAGACTTCCAAGAACCAAAAATTTAAAATTGTATTGTAAATTGTGCGTATATATGTAATATATACTTGGTTCCTTTCTTTTTCTAGAATAATGCTGAAAAATGCAGAAAATAATGTTTTTACATTCAAATTAAAAATTTCCCGCCAAAACGATTATTCAAAGTCACGTGGCACGGCATCAAACATTGCTAAACAAACTGAAACAAACCAATAGGGATTAAGTATTTTGACGTGTAACATATTTTCTGTCGTCATACCAGTGACAGATGTGCTAAACGCGATTTTAATCACGTGGCAAATAGGTTTAAAATTACATTTTTAAATTAGGTTTACTACTAAAATACTAACTCATTTCAATTGACAAACACTTGATTGTATATTATTGTATCATACTTATACATATGCTATACTTTTTACAACATTTTATAATTTATTGTCAATAGTGTCAAATACCCTACTGGCCTTAACTCCCCCACCAAAAAATAAAATTTTATAAGTACATTAGAGTACAATACAATATCAATTTACTCGATCCCAGGAGAGGGGAGGCAAGTACCACCACTTCCCCCCTCCCCCTCTGGAAACGCATTTCTATAATGTAAGGATGTGAGGGTTCTTAAATTCTAAAAAAAAAACACGTGAGTTCGGCGGTTTATTTCTATAGGGAATAATGCAATGGTTGACTATAATAAATATATGGCTTTATTTACTCCAATGCAAAGTAATGACTTTTTATGAGGTCAAAAACAAATGTTTGAGTTGTAATTGTTTTTAAAATAGTGGTTTATATGACTGTAGTTCACGCTCGTAACGGGGTTTAATTAAAGACTCTAAGGTCTTTGCTTCCTCGCCATATCAAAAGATACGAGAAGCTTTGTGATCGTTTTAAAATGTGAAAAAATTATTCGCCGATGTCAAAATTTTAACTTGATCTTTCCGTTTCCGGTCAATGCAAACACTTTTTGTTCCATGACTGTATGTCTGTCCCTTGAATCTTTTTCATACGCATAATTGCTGAATCGATAATTATGAAACTTGGTTAATTATGTCTGGTTTAAGAATGGTTTCATTTAAAAATCATCAAAAACGCGTGTAAGAGGGAGGGGTGACATATCAAACTATTTATTTTTTTAAGATATTTCAAGAGACACATATTACATGAAAATTTTGTAGATTTTTTTGTAAAGCATTCTATTTCTTATACAGGGCCGGATTTAAAAATTCGCCGCCCGTAGGCAGCTGTGAAAATGCCGCCCTTTTGGATTGAAGTTCTCAAAAAATTGTGCCAATGAAAATTTAGCTCTTCCAGGTAAAATTTTATATCTTTTTTTTTCTTGTCAAAATTTGCCGCCCCTAAAATTTTGCCGCTATAGGCACGTGCCTACACTGCCTGCATGGTAAATCCGGGCCTGTTCTTATATGTCACCAAAACGTTTGTTGTAAATGTTTCCTTACAACGATTGATCTCAATTTGCTTCAAAAAACGTAATTTGTTTTTTACAAATGCAATTTACTTTGACATATTAAATGTAGTTTTGACTTTTGCATAGCAGAATTTATGTAGATTTAACAGATTGCAATTGTCAAAAATTCAAAATATACGAAAAATATTCAGGTGCGTATTAAGACAAATGTTGAATAAATATTTTTTAATAAAATTATAAAAAAATTAAATGGTCAACCAATAGTGAATATTCATGTGAATATTTTATACGTGTTTTAAAATTATTCGATAATTAACTACTTGTTTTTACTAGGAACCCTTTGTTTCTTCATGTCCGTTCGTCCGTCTTGTAAAAATTTTGACATAATAAGATGAAATTTGGTATACGGTCGTGGATTGAAGCCACAAAAAAGAAGTAATAAGATTTTTGAAAAAAAAAATCACCTACCCCATTGAGTGGGGTGTCGTTAGAAAGGTCTCCCAGTAGGCACTTAAGGAGAGAGAAAAAGTACAACAAATTAGATCTCTTTTTGCTCTCAGAATTACTTGAAGAGAAAAAAATGTAAAAAAATGCGTGGTCGGTATATAAATAAATAAAAATGAGGGGCTCGAATATGTATTCTACCTGCGGCCCCACGACTTTCATACAATTATAAAATATGTTAGAAAACGTAACTATACTGATGGTTAAACGATATGATTTTAACTACCTCGTCGTTTTTCTCTAACGAAGAGTGGAGGGGGGGGGGGGGGGGGGGCAGTACGAAATTTGTTCTAGAAGAAAAATCATTTACTGAGAATTTGATCAAGATCACCAAAAACTACAAAGGAATCCCTTTTAACCTTTCCTTTCGGGTGATTGTGCTTTTTTATTATCGTGTTTCCTATTTATTCTATTGTTTAAAATCATGATTACATTTTTTGGCGTTGATTTGGTTTATTAGTTTCGGAATCGTTATAAAAAATCGTATCCGGAAAGTTGTTCGAAGGAAATTTGTTCAAAGGTAATTTGTTCGAAGGAACATTGTCCAAAAGAATTTTGTTCGAAGGAATTTTGTTCAAATGGAAATTTGTTCGAATTTTTAAAATAATTACAATAATTTAAGTGACACAATATAGACTAGGTAAATATTATATATTTGACACGTATAAATTTAAAAAAATATAGGTAGGTACAAGGTTAGTAAATGTACAGGTTTGCTGACTTGTGAATTGTGACGTCACCACGAAGTTCTTTTCTACCTACTTGATTTTTTTATTTATCTATGATTTTAACTGCCATAATATTAAACACAGCGTTGGCGACCATTTGAAATCTAGAGTGTTAAAAAGAACTTCGTGGTGACGTCATTTCGTCCGCGCTGATTGGTCAAGGCAAGTCAGCATACCTAGTCATTTACTTACCTTGAGGTAGGTACATGTAATTGATTTGTTATTAATTACTAATAATTAACTAAGGACTGTATTGACGTCTGCTATGACGTCATGGAGAATAATATGACGAGACCATCAATACTACTTACTAGATAATTAAATAAATCTGAGCCGCTGCAACCAAAATAAAAAACGTCATTTGAATACTGACGTTATATGACGCGTGATAACATGTTATGACGTCATATGACATATAGACATTTATATTTTTAGTTATTTTTCATATCACATGCATAGAAACAACTAGTTTTGAACCCTGTTTTTACAGTCGAAACAAGACAATTTCAGACCAATGCGATTGTACCGAGCAGAAACAAAGAAACAACGTTGTTTCTGCCCGGCACATTCATTTATTTATTATTTATTTCAATTCTGTCAGAATCGCATTTGTAATAAACAAAAGCGGATTTTATTTCTGAATTATTCTATTATTAAAATAGTATAAGATATTACTGCGCTATTTGTCTGAAATAGTCTTACTTCGACTGGCTACAGAAATCAAAACTCGTTGTTTCAATGCATGTGATATGAAAAATAGCGTGTGTGGCAAGGGATGAAACAAAGACGATTTCAGACCAGGGCGATGACAACTCTCGCCCTCGTCAGAAATCGTCTTGTTTCAACCCTTGCTACACAATATACTATTTCTATAATTTTTTCCACCAAAGTATTCGATCTTTTTAACTAAAAACGTTATTTTCGCTTCGCGAGCCTCTGTATATTTTAGCTGTAAACTCCAAAAAATTAATGAATTTTTTATAAACGTTATATTTACTCCTCCTCCCCTCCCAACACTTATTAAAAGTCGGCGCTTATGTAATATCTATTTAACATCATGAGTAATCATTTTGGCGATCTATTATACATCAAACAAAATATTTTCATGAAAATCAGTCATTAGTGTTCTGAAGAAACCCTATTAATCTCACTTTGTTGTCCGTCCGTTCTTTCCAGTCAAAGCGCAACAGCTTATAAACTATACACTGGTAGAAACGTTAACTTGAGCCAAGAAAAACTTGTTTTGTACATAAGAAAAACAATATTTTCTTAATATAAGAGTATACCATTAACATATGTATAATATATAATATATATATATAATAAGGTTTTCTTGGTTCAATTCAGTTTTTTTTTCTGTGTATATAAGCTAGAACCTTGAAAATTTTACTGAATATGTAAAATGACACCCTCTAGTAACTTAAATCTTCTTTTTATATTTTTATGGGTGGAGGTAAGGAGCTAAAGCTAGGCAAAAACATATTTTTTATACCAAGGTATGTTTCTTATTTTATTTTTTTCTAAATTAAAAATGGCGCTTGTAACAGGCTTAAAAGCAAATAAAAAAAATTGTATAGCAAGAAATGTGTGAGGTATCTAAATGTAGATCTCAATTGATAGAATATGACATTTTTTATTATTTTTTTAACTCAATAAAACGGGCAAGTGCTTGTTGGGCACGCACATGATAGGGTTCCGTAGTCATTCTACTACGATTTATAAAAAAAGTTTTTTCAAAATTTTCGTGACCGAAGGGTTAAAATCAAAAAGTCATTTGGCTTTTATTATTGCATTTTAAGAGACCTATCAAATGACACCCCACTCAATGGGGTAAATGAAAAAAATGTGACTTCACTTTTCAATCTATGAAAGGGGGGTCCAAAATATTTTTGACAATGTTCGTTATAATTTTCAGTGAAAGTACTAATTAAAAGCTACATTCTGAATTTTTTTCAGATTTTTTGAATTGATAGTTTAGAAAATAGAGGGGGGAGGACGCTCTGACAGCGACATTAAAAAGCAAATATATCGCGACTGAAGGGTTAAAATCAAAAAGTTATATGACGTTTTTTATTGCATTTTACGATACCTAGTAAATGACACCCCACTCAATAGGGTAAGTGGGGAAAAAAATGTAAGTTCAATTTTCAGTCTATTGAAGGGGGGTCCAAAATATTTTTGACAATGTTCGTTATAATTTTCAGTGAAAGTACTAATTAAAATCTACGTTCTGGAATTTTTTCAGATTTTTTAAATTGATAGTTTAGAAAATAGAAGGGGGGACGCTTTTTTAATGACTTTGGAGAGAAAATACATCGTGATCGAAGGGTTAAAATTAAAAATTTCTGTTACATTTTTTGTTGCACTTTAGGAGACCTTTCTAACGACACCCCATTCAATGGGGTAGGTGAATTTTTTTTTTTTTGAAAACCCTTTTCATTTTATGAAAAGGGGGCCTAAAAAAAATTTTTTTTTTTTTTTTTCAAAAATCTTATCATTTCTGTTTTTGGGTCATTAATCTACGACCGTATACCAAATTTCATCTTATTATCTCAAAATTTTTGAAGACGGACGGACGGACATGGAGAAACTATAAGGGTTCATAGTTTTCTACGGAACCCTAAAAATGATGACAGAAATGCAAATGATTGATTTTTAGAATATTCATATTCATATCGATTCCGAAGGAAGAATTCTTTTATTCAATATCTTGAATAATACATATAATTCTCTAATCTTTTGATATGGGTATCGATATACAAATTTCTTCAGATATTTCTAATTATTACTACTTTCCGAGATAGACAAGAAACAGAAACATCTTTTTTTATTTTGTTTTATATTTTTTCCTTAAATAATAAATCGTTTAAATATTTAAATTCATTTCTTTTGATATTCCATTCGCTAGGATTGAATTAAAACAAATTTTGCTAACCCATATGCTCCCTTCAAAAAATTCCAAAAACATAAAATTTTATTTTATAACTCAGGTCTGTTAATGGTCCACTATTTCCAAAATGTCTACTAATAATGCCAAATCTCAGCTTTCTAGATTAAATTACCTATTCTCTAGCTAGAAGACTGTGACATACAAATTAGGGAGTATGTATGTCTTGAACATTATGTAATAATAATACACAGAAATCTATAATTTCACCAAAAATCATGTACCTTATAGTAAACTCCGAGCATGAATAGGATTTATCGCCCTACTGACTGAACTTTATTAATTTTACCAAATATGTCATTTTATATCTCTTACAATGAAACTTGCCACAATCAAAGAAATTTTCCATCTGAATTCATTTCAGAGAAGCGAGATTTCTATAAAGTGCTCTTCTACACTGTCTATTCAATTAGTATACGATATGCCGGTAGTCAATTATACGCAATGTTCACGTATACATGCCTCATAAAAAGAAATTATATCTATAGATTCTACAGTCTGAAAAAATTGACTAATTATTTATCACAACTTGATCATCTTAGGGCTTATGCACACGACGTTTTTTTTACAAGCAGACGAATTGCGTTTCATGAACAAGCGTTAACAACGCCGAGCGTTTGTATTTGAGTATAAAAATGTGCACTAGCATCGATAAACATTGCGCGTATTTTTTTTTTTTATAGCGCATTTGCTTCGATACAAATGCACGTGTACATTGTGACTCAGTGCAGGGGAAAAGGTGAAGAAGAGGTGCACATTCAGGCTGGCTATTTTCTTAAATTAAGTAACAAAGCGCTCACAGTAAGAGTTATTTCGACCGCCACACAGTTGGTTAACTCTCGGAGCCTCTTGTGGGTCAATTTGACCCATACACCGACTTTGATCGTGAATAGCGCTCAGGTATTTTAAATTTTTCGCGATTTTTTTTAAAGTATGTTGAATACTTCAAAGGTATGTGTAACACTTATAAATTCATTTACCATGAGTCAAAGTATACCTTTGAATTTTGGTAAGTCAAAAGGTTTCGTAGTTGCGGAATTATAGGCGATCAAAAAGTAAACAGGGTCAAATTGACCCAGAGTGTACTAGTAGGTTGAAAAAATAGGTGTGTACTCCGAGGGTTAAAATCACACGTTTATGCGCGAAATTTCGCTTCAAGCCAATTTTCAACCATTTTTATTGTAGTCATTAGCATTTGAAATGTAAGTAGTTTTAGTTTCTGAAAATTACCTCAGAATAGTCATTTCACCCTCTTTATTGTCCATTCATTCCGTTTAATCTGAAAAATCGCACTATCAACTCACCCTGTAATGATACTCCATCTTCGGAGCCACTCTATATATTTTAATATAAGTTTAGATGTGTATTATAACTTATGTATTATTATCATTCAAAATTTAAATTTTTCTCTAAATATTAACAGAGGAGATATCAAAGAAAAACGAATTTATGAGACAGTCTGTACATTTATGTAGATATATGTTCACTTGTTCACACATATTTACACATACTATAAAATAGTTCTAATAAATATTTTATTATATTTGTGGAAAATACCTATTAGGCATTGACAGCAATTTGTTCAAATGAATCATCTGAGGACAAAAAAAAAGAAAAAAATTCTTAAAATATATGTTATTAGCTATAGCCGGACGTACGGGATTTTCAAAATGTCGTTTAGAAAAAAAAAATGAAAAAAAATCAAAATTTTCGTATATAGAAAATTGTTTAAAAAAAATCGGCACGTTTCCTCTACAAAATCCATTTTGAATCAAACCGATCGGACGAAAACTGTCTTAGTTATGCTGTCAACCATGTCAAAAAAAGTGATTTTGAGTAAGCGGCGTTTAATGTTTTCGAAGAGATAAATCGAATATATAGCATGACAGCATTTGGCTCTCTTTTCGAATACTTAACATCGAATTTTCACTTGAAACATTAGATACATATTCTTTGGGGTGTAAACTACCATAATAATTTATAAACAAATAAAAAAATAGATTTTTTTGAAAATTTTATACTGATCATACTCCTTAATAGGAACGAAGTTTCACCAAAAATGTGTGCTTTTAACCACTGTGCGCCGCCATGGAACTACTACTAGTATTTACGAAATTCTGCTCAAAAGCGCATTTCTATCGACGTTTCTGCTCGTTTATATCAATTTGTATCATAATTTATGAACTTGTGCAAAAATATACAAGCCGTGAAAGTATCGCGTACATATCGCGTTTTAGTTTGATTAAACGCGCTTCGTCTACTTGTATTAAAAACATCGTATGCATTGGCCTTTATTGATTTATTTGACGTATTTTTTAGATATGACCAAATGTGTCATCTTCAAACAGTATTTTAAATAGTTGGTCGACATGGACTGATATTTCTTTATGATCGAAGCACTTGACGACACATTTAAATAAAGTTAATATCGACTCTCGGTATCGCCTCCTCCGAATTTAATTGAATCATGTCATTGCGTGGAACCCTGATTATTGCTGCAGCCAGGCATTTTTTCTTGAAATAAATACCTGGTTCTTTTATAATGCAACACTCTGTACATCTCTTTTATGTCATTATTTTATTTTATTATTACAAGCTTTTATTCAACTTAACTTGTTAGTTAGTTAGTTTGTTAAGGTCAAATATTGCAATCAAAATTTCGACTAGTTCTAAATACGCTAGAACTTTGAAGTTTTGTACACATGTATAAGTCCGGTGACAATGCAATATAGTATATCTTATATCATTATCCAATATGGCGGATTACTTTTTTCTTCACAACCACCTTGACATGGGTGTCAAATTAAATAATTTGGCGAGCAAAATATGATAAGTTATGTGACATCATTTTAAATCTAATATGGCGGACGCCGCAAGATGGTGGATTACTTTTTTTTCACAACTACCTTGACTTAACATGGGTATTAAATGAAAGGGTTTGACGAGCTTTACCTGTTTGTATCATGGACATGGTTTGTATGCTAATCAGTTAGTTAGTTAGTCAGTAACTAAAAATTGTAAAAAAAAAACATATTTTTTTAAATAAACTTATATTAAAAATCCGCTGAAAAGTACAAAATTTTCAGGTTTGCATGACTAAGACCAATAAAAGCTAGAATGGCAAATGTATGAAAAAAATATCATGTGTAAAAAAATGAAGTATGAATTTACAAAAGATATATGGTAGAAATTTTGTATATTTTTTTAAATTCATTAAAAGCTACATATACATGAGCGCCCTGAGCTTTTATTGGTCTATATTAGTCATACAAACCTGAAAATTTATTTTATACATTTCAGTGCATTTTTAATAAAAGCTTGTTTTAAAAAAAAAACTTTTATTTATTTATTTTTATAATAGCTATTGAACTTGTTTAGTTAATGACTGGAAATCGTTTTCTATCTTTAAACACACCTTCCTTTAATTCATATTAGTAACGAATAATTGAAACTTAATAACAAAATTACGCACATGGATCAACCTACGTCTAAAGGTTTAGAACATTAGTTTATAGCAATTAAACCGTAATTACTCACTGCACATGTATGTATGTTGTGATATATATGTTCCTACAGATACAAACATACATATGTATATATTTAATTAAATGTCACTATATTGAAATAAATATTATTCACATTATTACTTAGTTACAAATCACAGATATGGACAGATATTAACACGAGATATGTTTTTATATAATAGTGATCTAAATCGTCCCAGGATATAACAAAGTGCTTATTAAAAATGGCTTCAAATAATTATTTTTAATTTAGAAAAGGGTTTCATGTGTATTTTGTTACATAACAATCCGGCCCGGATTTACCATGCAGGCAGTGTAGGCACGTGCCTAGAGCGGCAAAATTAAGGGGCGGCAAATTTTGGTGGAACCTAAAAAAAAGTCAACGGTATCTAATATTATATTCGACATAATACACTTTTTTATTTTTGTTCAAATAAAATATTTATTTTGAAAAATAGGGCGGCAATTTTCGCAACTGCCTAGGGGCGGCAAATTTCTAAATCCGGGCCTGATAACAATTGATGAAGCTGTTTTCAACCTTACCACGACGTAATGGTCAGATATATTTTTTTTAATACATCAACACAACGCCCTATTTTTTTTTAAATTACATACAAAACATATTCGTTGATTTGTAAAACGAACGGTTTTAATAATGTATTAGTTGTAAATAAACTTATTAAAAAATAAACCCGTTATAGTTCCCAGTATGTATTTTTTTTCTTGAGATACTACATTAATATCGTACATATTTTGTCACCACTAAAAAATTAATACTTTTTAAAATTGTCATTTCTTAAAAAAATCGTTAATTGTACTACACACCTTGACTTACAAATTATAAGAAAACAGGTTAATATTGAAATTTAAAAGGATATCATTCTGTTGGTGTCTTTTTTAATGATTGGTTCTGGCAACTTCAACTCAATATGTGAACAGAAGCCACATCTTTTATGTCCGGATAGACATATGTAGAAAGTTTACGCCTCAAATAAAAAAACGTGAAATTCACTTCTCTTTTTCCCTGAAGAGAATTTTCTCAACAAAGTGCCTTTTTGGTTCTAATTTTTCTTCTACAATACAATCTTGATACGTATCAAAGTGACCTCACTCGTGTTAATGTATCAATGTACTCCATGTTAGTATTTAGAAATAAACAAAAAGTGAAAAGAAACGACATTACTTTTACTCGATTAAGAAGTCAATTTACTTATCTTGTAATATAATTCATCATAGATTAAATGACATTTGGCACAACACATCCCATTTTAAATTAAATAATAAAATTTAATCGACAGAAAGTAAAACAGTTAAAAATCAGGGAAAGCCTTATGTCCGGTATTATAAACGACCTAGCAAATTTGCAAGCACTCTCAAATGGGGTATCAAACTTATATGACAGTTCTCTTAAAGTTTTAAATAGATAGTTTCATACATAGAAAGTAAAAAAAAGGTATGTAAAGTATATTTACTAACCTTGCGTAAAAAACGGTAAAAACCAACTTACTGAGAACTGTCATATAAGTTTGATATCTCGTTTGAAAGTGCTTGCTAGCTTGCAAATTTGCTAGGTCGTTTATAATACCGGACATTACTGTAGTAGACGCAATTCTGTTGTGTGATTGACTAGTTTAATAGGTACCACGTATAATGACGTATATATATGCAATATGCATGTAAGAACGCGGTCGTGTTTTTATAGACTAATTAACAACCTCTGTAGTTATGTGCCCCATGTGTATCAATCAATGTGCTCCATTTCCCCTTAAGGTTCACATTATTCCTAAGTGAAAACCAATTCAGAGATTGTTAGCACTGTGCTCTGTAATAATGTTTGTTGGGTATTAAACCATACCTAGCATATCATTGCATCGCGATCGTGTCGTGTCGAATCTAAATCGCATTGGATACATAAATAGGTACTTCTGTGACTGTTATATATTGATGCAGGAAATATTAACCCTACATTATTTTTTTAATATCCAAGCTAAACTACTATAGAGTAAAACTCGGTAATACGCCCCACTTTTTTTTAACCATAATAAAAATAAATTCATAAAATGTTTTTGGAAATTCTTTATTAAAAATTAAACATAGGTATTTCAAGAACAAAATGGCACCGGGTTTTCTAATTAGGAATAAAACAAATTGGTGAAAACAATATTTTTTTAAACCATTCGGTGGGGCATTTTGTAATGTAATCGTTGGGTAATATGCCTCACTCGTGTTATAAAATACCCCACGTATCTCAATCACAATTTTTCTTCATTTAAGGTGCAACTTACAGTTATTTATAGACTAATTAAGATTTAAATAGGGCTCTATGATAATTATCTAAATAAGGCATTCGTCATATATTCTGAATATTTTCAGTAGAAGATAATATAGACAGATAATAAGTGTCTGTCTTTCGTATTTTATAGATATTTCAGTAATAAGTTAAAAAAAATAATTACTCATATGCGTTTCTTGTACTAGGGCGTTTTACAAATTTTGCTTTTTAAAATACCCTACTGCGACCTCGACAAAATCGAAACGGGTAGGTAATTTTATCTATTTTACCATGGTGTCACTGAGTTTGACACAAAAAAATAAAGTATTTTAAGCAGGGAGTTGAACTGAACCCGAACTCGAACCGAAAACCGGTTCCGGAACGAAATTTTTGGGCGAACCGGAACTGAACCTGAACCGAAATTTTTAACATGACGTTGAACCCGAACCGAAAAACAAACTTTCGGTTACCGGTTCAATAATGTTTAATTCATTCATTACGAATGTTTTATTTAAATATATTTATTATTATGTTTCAAATGTAAAATAATTTTTGTAATCACTTATAGTTGGCATCACTGACAAATGTAGTTGCGCTTGTATAGATATATTAGTATTAATAGGTAATAAGTATAAGAATACTTGAAATTTTCGTGTTTTTTAGTTTAATAAATTTCGTTTCTTCTGCGGACACAGAATTTATAAATTAATAAAGAAAACTTTATGTTCATCTTTAAAAATTGGCCTGCTACCAGAAAAAGTCATAATATACAAGAAATAAAAAACGGGCAAATGCGTGTTGGTCACGCACATGATAGGGTTCAGTAGTCATTCTCACTATGATTTGTAAAAAAAAAGATTTCAAACTTTTTCATAAACTATGAAAAGCAAATATATCGTAACTGAAGAGTTGAAATCAAAAAGTCATTTGATATATATTTTGTTGCATTTTAGGAGACCTATCAAATGACACCCCACTCAAGGGGGCAAGTAAAAAAAAATGTGAGTTCACTTTTCAAATCTATGAAAGGAGGGTCAAAAATATTTTTGTGTGTTTGTTATAATTTTCAGTGAAAGCACTAATTAAAAGCTACATTCTGATTTTTTTCTGATTTTTGAATCGATAGTTTATAAAATAGATGGGGGTGGCTCTGATAACGACATTAAAAAGCAAATTTATCGTGACTGAAGGGTTGAAATCAAAAAGTTATTTGACATTTTTTATTGAATTTAAGGAGACCTATCAAATGACATTCAACTCAATGGAGTAAGTGGGAAAAAATGTGAGTTCACTTTTCAGTCTATAGAAGGGGGGTCCATAATAGTTTTACTTATTATAGACCCCAGTCTATAGAAGGTTGACATCATAGAAAAATAACAGAGAGATTTTGATGAAACTTTGAAAATAACAAGATATTTATATTTTAAAAAATCCACGCAAAATTTCAAGGTCGTTAGGAAAATAGTTTAAGAGATATTAAATAAACAAATTAACATAAATACATATATTCTTATGAGAACTATATACTTTTGAGACATGACAGAACTCATCAAAGTGATATGACAGAGAGAATTTGATGAAAATTTTAGCATACATTATTTATTCATTTACAAAGATATCTGTACATTTTCAAAATAATTGGGAACCGCGTTTTTTTATTAATTAAAAAATGATAAGTGTGTGAAAAAAGAGAGAGACACATCTATGTGATTTTGCATGCTCCAAAGAGAGATACACTCTATGCTTATCCACAAGCGCTTACACGCACCGTTCACTGTTCCTCGGAAAGCTTTCCCCGCACCCTATGGTGCGGAGCTGGCTTGATACTATAGAGCAGTGGTTCCCAACCGGTGATCCGCGGACCACTAGTGGTCCGCAAGGGGTTAAATTTGGTCCCTGGAAAAGATTTAAAACTAAAGAATGAACTTACAAGGAAACCTTTTCAGGTCGAAAATTCGTATCGAATTTAAACTTTGTATATAGTTAGAGGAGGTCAAAGTAAGTAAGAAAAAAACTATCACAGCTGCGGTAAAACGGTTTAAGGGGGTGAAACACCCCTATGAAAATGTGCAAAATAATCATATTTTTTCAAATAACTCTGAAACTAATAAAAATTTAAAAAATCTATAATACAAAATTTTCATGATTTAAAATGGCGACAGTCAAAATTCAAAAAAAATAAACCGTTAACCCCCACCTCCCACCCACTTAATTTTTTCGAATTTTGACTACCGCCATTCGAAAGAGCATAAAAAATCATGAAAATTTTGTATTATGGATTTTTTTTAATTTTCATTAGTTTCAGAGTTATTTGAAAAAATATGATTATTCTGCACATTTTCATAAGGGTGTTTCACTCCCTTAAACCGTTTTACCGCAGCTGTGATAATTTTTTTCTTACTTACTTTGACTTCCTCTAACTATATACAAAGTTTAAACTCGAATTTTCGACCTGAAAAGGTTTCCTTGTTAGAATTATCGGTGGACTTTTTTTAGGTTTTATAAGTTTTTTAATCTATAAAAAAAAACATAAAAAAGCAACGTAAAGACCTTTTTTTCTAGGTTTTTTCTTTTCAAATTTATATAAAAAAAAAAAAAATGAAAGTGTTTTAACCTTGTGATCCCTGGTGATAATAATTATATGAAAGTGGTCCCTGGTCACAAAAAGGTTGGGAACCACTGCTATAGAGTATAGAGTATCAACCTCACAAAAAGTAGTACAGTAGTACTTTTTAAAATCAAAATTGTTTAACTATTCCGTAATAATTAAATAACATAATAACCTCGTCTAGATCAATGCAATTACAAAAATCACTTAAATTAATTCTTATAATAAAATAAAATAATTTTTTTTAATCAATTAGTGATAAAGAACATTTTGTGCATAAAAGAAACATCGCTTCGCTATAATATAAACCCTGCGTATATATATATATATATATTTGGGTCTGACCGATGACTATAAATTTATGGATTTATAAACGTTTCACTAGATTTTTTTCATTTTTTCACAATACTTAGATTCATCTTTGATACAGTGCTTAGGCTAATTATTTTATTCAAAATTATAATAGTTTTTGGGATATGAATTTTTTCGTGTGACGAAACATGAAAAATTCACTAAAATTTATCCGTAAAACTGAATTTACGATTTAGAACCATAGTGTTTTGTTTCGAAATTTCTAGCATTTCGGCGCGCTCTGGTTGATTAAAATGACGTCAGAGATGTCATTTTTCGTAAAACCACGTGCTTTTTGACGTTTGAGCTGTCATATTTTTTGTGACGTTTATAAAAATATTACATTTGTATTGAAATTCTTCAAAAAGTTTTAAATTTGTTCAAAAAAAGTTGTAGAATTGATGTAGTTTATCTAAAAATTTATAATTAATAATAATTAAACCAGGGACGGCGTTTTAAAAGTATTAAAATTTGCATTTTCTAATAAAATTGTATTAAATATAATTTTTAATCGTTTTGTTGTAGGTAGGGGGATTAAGTCAGGGGCTGGTGTCGTTTTAAATTTTTGGGAACTGTCACATTTCGTAACGTTTGTAAAATTATTAGATTTTTTTTAAAATTATTCAAAAATTATAAATTTCAGAAAAACATTAAAAATTATAATATATATCAGTAGCGTCTAAAAAAAATTATTTAATGATTTATTATTTTTTTTTAAGATTTGAGATTGATATAAAAATATCTAAAAAAAATAATAATAATTAAGTCAGGGGCGTCGCATACATTTTTTTTAAATTGCTATTTTTTTTAAGTGACGTAAAAAAATTAATTTTGATTGAAATTGAATAAAAATTAAAAACTTCAGGAGTATATAAAATTAAAAAGTTTACATTAACCATTGTCTTATACAGTTTTGTAAAAAATAGTCATCGTTCGGCTGTTGTGAAATTGATGTAATTTACCCAAATATTTATATTTAATAATAATTATGTCAGGGGTTTGATCATGAAAATTTTTAAAAAAAGCCTCTTTCTCATATGATTATAATAACAAAAAAATCGTTAAAAAATAAATTAAGCTAATAAATAACATTGAATATGAAAAACAAAAAAATGTTTGAGGTTCGGTAATTTGTACCTACATGTAATGTTACTGAAAATTGTAATAATGATAAATGATTATCACCGCCAATTTATAAAAAATGAGTATCAGAAAGCTGAGACCCGAGTAAGTTTGAGATACCGTAATTTGTACATGTAAGATTACTGAAAATTGTTATGTAAATGACTATCTCCGCTAAATTTAAAAAGTAACTATCAAAAAATAGTGACATATTTTATGTTTGTAAAAAAATTATTTTGAGTGAAATTGTTGAATTTTTTTAAATGTTGAAATTATTCATTTAAATCAGGGACGGCGTTTCAAATATTTTTAAATTTGTATTTTTTTTAATGAAATTGTATAAAAATATAATTTTTAATAGTTTTGTTACGGCAATTTATTCAAAATTTCACATTTAAAAATAATAATTAGGTCGGGGGCTGGTGTCGTTTTAAATATATGAAATTTATTATTTATTCAGTTTATATATGAACTGTCACATTTCGTAACGTTTGTAAAACTTAAAAAAAAAAATTTATTGTTCAAACTTTAGAAATTTCATAAAAATATGAAAATTATAATATAAGTCAGTAGCGTCTCGAAAAAAATTATTTATGAATTATTATTTTTTTGAAAGTTCAGATTGATATATTAATATTTTTTTTTTAATTATAATTAAGTCAGGGGCGTCGCATGAAAATAATTGAAATTGACATTTTTTAAAAGTGACGTAGACAAATTAATTTTGATTAAAATTGAACAAAAAGTAAAAACTTCAAGAATATATAAAAATTAAAAAGTTAACCATTTAATAAATAACAATATATTTTAGGTTGGGTAATTTATACATGTAATATTAATGAAAATTGTAATAATGATAAGTGATTATCACCGCCAATTTAAGAAAAAAATGAGTATCAGCAAAAAGAATGGAAAATTATTATAATACACACATACGAGGGTCGCGGCCGAAGGCTGAGACCTGAGTAAATTTATGATTAGGTAATTAGTACATGTAAGATTACTGAAAATTTTAATATTGATTATCACCGCCAAATAAAAAAATTTACTATCAAAAAATAGTGGAACGAGTATGATGTATACACATACGAGGGTCGCAGACCCGAGTAAATTTGTGTAAAAAATATGGCGTCAAAGGGGGTTGGGGCGCGAAGCGCCCAGGGGCACAGCCCCTAGTCACACTATAATATAAACCCAGCGTATATATATATATATATATATATATATATATATATATATATATATATATATATATATATATATATATATATATATATATAAATATATATATATATATATATATATATATATATATATATATATATATTTGGGTCTGACCGATGACTATAAATTTATGGATTTATAAACGTTTCACTAGATTTTTTTCATTTTTTCACAATACTTAGATTCATCTTTGATATAGTGCTTAGGCTAATTATTTTATTCAAAATTTTAATAGTTTTTGGGATATGATTTTTTTCGTGTGACGAAACGAAAAAATTCACTAAAATTTATCCGTAAAACTGATTTTACGATTTAGAACCATAGTGTTTTGTTTCGAAATTTTTAGCATTTCGGCGTGCTCTGGTTGATTAAAATGACGTAAGACCAGTCATTTTTCTTAAAAACACGTGCTTTTTGACGTTTGAGCTGTCATATTTTTTGTGACGTTTATAAAAATATTACATTTTTATTGAAATAGTTCTCAAAGTTTCAAATTTGTCCAAAAAAAGTTGTAGAATTGATGTAGTCTATCTAAAAATTTATAATTAATAATAATTAAGCCAGGGACGGCGTTTTAAAAGTATTTAAATTTGCATTTTCGAATAAAATTGAATTAAATATAATTTTTAATCGTTTTGTTGTAGGGGGATTAAGTCGGGGGGGGGGGGGGGTCGTTTTAAATATATGAAATTTTTGGGAACTGTCACATTTCGTAACGTTTGTAAAGATATGAGAGATTTTTTTTACTGTTCAAAAATTATAAATTTCAAAAAAAAACATGAAAATTATAATATAGATCAGTAGCGCCTAAAAAAATTATTTAATAATTTGTTATTTTTTTTAAGCTTTGAGATTAATATTTTATCTAAAAAAAAAAAACATAATAATTAAGTCAGGGGCGTCGAATAAGAAAAATTTTAAATAGTTATTTTTTAAAACTGACGTAAAAAAATTAATTTTGATTGAAATTGAATAAAAATTAAAAACATCAGGAATACATAAAAATAAAAAGTCAAAAAGTTTACATTAACAATTTTCTTATACAATTTTATAAAAAAATATTTGTTAATCATTCGTCTGTTGTGAAATTGATGTAATTTACCAAAATATTCATATTTAATAATAATTATGTCAGGGGTTTGGTCATGAAAATTTTTAAATAAGCCTTTTTTTCATATGATTATAAAATCGTAAATTAAGCTAATAAATAACATTGAAAATATTTCAACATATTCTTTGAATATGAAAAACAAAACATAAGAAATGTTTGATATTGGGTAATTTGTACCTACATGTAATATTATTGAAAATTGTAATAATGGTTATAATTATCACCGCTAATTTAAAAAAAATTGAGTATCAGCAAAAAGAATGGTAGATTATTACAATATACACATACGAGGGTCGCAGCCGAAGGCTGAGACCCGAGTAAGTTTGTGATACGGTAATTTGTAATAGATAACTGAAAATTGTTATGTAAATGACAATCACCGCCAAAATAAAAAATTAACTATAAAAAATAATGGTAGAGGTATAACATATACACATACGAGGGTCGTAGACCCGAGTAAATTTGTGTATAAAAATATGGCATCAAAGGGGGTTGGGGCGCGAAGCGCCCAGGGGCACAGCCCCTAGTCACATAGATAACATTTTTTACCTTTCACCGTTTACGTAAAGAGAACAAAACAATATACGATAAAATACCTCAGGACCTTTTTTGTAGATCATAAAATTCTCAGAATACCTACATATGTCTACCGTTTTTAGTTTAGACGTACAAGACATCCAAATGCCCCCGTGATTTTTTGCACTTGGCATGATAAATATACTCAACACATTAATTAAGGGGACACCTAAAAAATAGCTTGTTTTTAAATGCTTGTAACTTGGTCAAAAATTATTTTTTTTTCAAAACTTTTTTATTCTTTAATGGAGCAAATTTACTCTACTTTATGTTGGTCTAGTTCGTTCCTCAACATCTTTTCATTTTTTAACTTTTTTATGTAATTATATACATTTTGAAAAAATCTGCATATTATGACACTTGACGTGGAGTGCATTTATGTAGAAAATGAAATTTTAAAATAACCTTTTTGTAGAGAATTTTAATACCTCCAAATTAATATTGGTGCGAAAAAAATGTGACAACAATTCGCAAAGGTATTACAGTTTTAGTGAAAATCAGGAAAAAATAATTCAAATGAATATAGCCGGAGTAATTTTGGTGGTATAGTTAATAACAAAAAAGTAAAATGAAGCTTAACTTAACATCTTTCAGATTATCTATTGTAACGAACGACTTTTGATGAATTTCATAAAAAATTCTAACATTAAACAGAGTGTAAAATTCAAGTAAATAAACCGTAAAACTATACCAAACAGAATACCTTAAAAATTACATTTCAGGTGTCCCGAGCTAAAGTTCATATTGCCAAGTCATACTCTTTAAAATGCATTTTTATTTTTTCTAATCGAACCATATTACGCGAAGATATTCAACTTTGAAGTCTCAACATCAAAAAACCCCAAAAAATTACAAATTGCAAATTGTTAAATTTTTTTCGTGAAATAAAGCAGCTCATGGAATGTTTAAGAAGTCAAAAAGACTTATTTTTACTAAATAATTATTTTTACATGCACAAATGCATGTATACAGTATGCACACATATTTAGGTACAATTTTAAAACCATATGGATCTTTTTGGGTTATTATTTCAGTGAAATAAAGCATTTATTGACTTCTTAAAATTTTTCATAAGCTGCTTTATTTCGAGAAAAATTTCAATAAATTCCAATTTGTAATTTAAATGGGTTTTCTGATGTTGAGACATCAAAGTTGAATATTTTCGCGTAATATGGTTCGATTAGAAAAAATAAAAATGCATTTTAAAGAGTATGACTTGTCAATATGAACTTTAGCTCGGGCCACCTGAAATGTAATTTTTAAGATATGTTCTGTTTGGTATAGTTTTACGGTTTATTTACTTGACTTTTACACTCTGTTTAATGTTAGAATTTTTTATGAAATTCATCAAAAGACTTTCGTTACAATAGATAATTTGAAAGATGTTAAGTTAAGCTTCATTTTACTTTTTTGTTATTAACTATACCACCAAAATTACTCCGGCTATATTCATTTGAATTATTTTTTCCTGATTTTCACTAAAACTGTAATACCTTTGCGAATTTTTGTCACATTTTTTTCGCACCAATATTAATTTGAAGGTATTAAAATTCTCTACAAAAAGGTTATTTTAAAATTTCATTTTCTACATAAATGCACTCCACGTCAAGTGTCAAAATATGCAGATTTTTTCAAAATTTATATAATTACATAAAAAAGTTAAAAAATGAAAAGATGTTGAGGAACGAATTATACCATCATAAAGTAGAGTAAATTTGCTCCATTGAAGAATAAAAAAGTTTTGAAAAAAATTAATTTTTGACCAAGTTACAAGCATTTGAAAACAGGCTATTTTTAGGTGTCCCCTTAATTAATGTGTTGAGTGTAGATCGAATGGCTTACAATTAGATAACAATTAATTGAAATAAATAATATAACCTTTGAAGTACTACGGGAGATACTTTATTGATTCACTTATAATTTTTTTAAAATTTTATAACTTCGTTATTAATTTTTATTAATATTCTACTTTTAGGTAGTTTTTAAATTGAAAAAAAATATTAATTAATAATCATAGTAAAGTATTGTAAATATAATCTGAATTTTGAGCATTCGCAAGAGAAAGTCATTTAAATCGCATACTGAATTCTTTAACGTTAATAAGACGCGCCAGTATACACTATGGGTATATACAATTCTGAAACAAATCCATGTAATCCTAGTATTTGCAGTTAAAAAGTTAAATACAAGACCACTTTACCATAAACTAGCTGTTGCCCGTGACATTATTTGCGTAGAGTTCGTATTTTTTTATCTAATTATATTTTCGAAGTATGTAAGGATGCAAGTTTCACAGAAAAATATAAATTGTCTTTGTGATCGATGTAGAAATCCTTATTCGATTTGACGTGGTTTAATATATTAATTAATATTTTTTTTTTTTCATATAATAAATTGTATTATTACTAGGGTTTGCAAAAAACCGACTAATTTTCAAAAACCGGTTTTCGGTTTTTTCGTAATGTGAAAACCGGTTAACCGGTTTTTTTTTTTTTTTTTTTTTTTTTTTTTTTTTTTTTTTTTTTTTTTTTTTTAATTTATTTAAATAAAACAATAAATTGATATTTAAAAATAATAACGATTTATTGGTCTATATTTTTTCAAGTTCAAATTGAGACTTTATCTATTGCAAATTGGGAATAATCAATTTCAAATTGGGAATTATCATTTTTAAATTGGTTAAGTTTAAAAGCTAGTGTTAAAAGTGATTTAGGCATTGTAATACTACATATCTAGTGGTGAAGACAGAAAAATGCCTGAAACTGAGTTTCGATTACAGTAGCTAAAAAATACGAGAAAATATTACTGTTGCTAATTGTAGCTGATATGTCAATCATGTTTAAAGATTCAAAACTGATGCATTGATTATGGTTTGTTATTTTGAGTAATATAGTAAATCATTGGGAGCCTGATTTTAAATAAAATTAAAAATAGTTAATATATATTATCTTAACTAACTAATATTCATAATAATAAGTTACTAATAATTGAAACAGTGGCCCCAATTGAGCGGGTTGGGGGGGGGGGGGTAACAATACACTAACCTGGGGTCGAGGATTAGGGAGGACTCAGCGCGGCGAGTAAAAATAAAAATCGGAGAATGGTATATTTACGTATGTGAAAACCGGTTAACCGGTTTTTTTTTTTTTTTTTTTTTTTAATTTATTTAAATAAAACAATAAATTGATATTTAAAAATAATAACTATTTATTGGTCTATATTCAAATTGAGACTTTATCTATTGCAAATTGGGAATAATCAATTTCAAATTGGGAATTATCATTTTTAAATTGGTTAAGTTTAAAAGCTAGTGTTAAAAGTGATTTAGGCATTGAAATACTACATATCTAGTGGTGAAGACAGAAAAATGCCTGAAACTGAGTTTCGATTACAGTAGCTAAAAAATACGAGAAAATATTACTGTTGCTAATTGTAGCTGATATGTCAATCATGTTTAAAGATTCAAAACTGATGCATTGATTATGGTTTGTTATTTTGAGTAATATAGTAAATCATTGGGAGCCTGATTTTAAATAAAATTAAAAATAGTTAATATATCTTATCTTAACTAACTAATATTCATAATAATAAGTTACTAATAATTGAAACAGTGGCCCCAAATGGGCGGGGGGGGGGGGTAACAATACACTAACCTGGGGTCGAGGATTAGGGAGGACTCAGCGCGGCGAGTAAAAATAAAAATCGGAGAATGGTATATTTACGTATTTGAATTTTTAATTAAATAGTCGAAAGAAGATCATACAAATTTGAAATTTCTGTTATTGAAAGACCAAAAAATAACCTGGTCAAGAAAAAAAAATATTTTGTATATAATACATTATAATATAAAAAAATAAATTCTTTATTTATTTCCATCTCAAATGTGGAATTTACAATTCTCAATTTGAAATTGATTAGTCTCTATTTGAACTATAAATAGTAGATATAAATTCAATTTGGATCTCCTTTATTATTATTATAGACTTCACGATTGAAACTCAAATTTCATTTACTCCACTATAATATTTTTATTTGTACATTACGCATTCTTTCATAGATGTCACCCTTTCCCTTATATTTGAATTTAAATAATTTTACAACATAAACACTTCATGAATGACAGTAGAAACAAAAAAGAAGATATAATTGACTTTCGGTTTTTCATGAAAAAACCGGTTTTTCGGTTTTGGTAAATTTTAACAAAAAACCGGTATACCGGTTTCGGTTTTAACCGGTTTGCAAGCCCTAATTATTACTAAAAATGTTCTAATTTTCATAATACCCTGTCGTCCACATTTGTGTACACCTCATTTTATAATTAGTGCTGCTGTCTATGGATATTAATTCACAACATTTCCTTAAAAATCAGTTTGTAGAAATGAAATGCAACAAACAAAATCTGTTAACGTTATTAGTTTCATAAATGTTTAAACATGTTTTAATGTTCTGAATAATTTTTATATGAAAAAGGGTACGTGGTATGCTAATATATTTTATTCAACTAGAGCATGTGATTTCGAATTTTGTTCAAATTATATGAAATAACTTAAATATACATATAACATGACTATTAAATGAAATTTATCTAATTGTAAATAAAAATGATATCAGCAAAGCAGTCTGCCCAATTTACTCGCTTGAGTACACACTGTTATTTTTTTCTAAATATTAAAAAAAAGTTTGTGTTGTATATTTAGTTAAATATATTGAATATGTTCCTACTTAATTTCATTAAAAAAAACCTTTTGTATATTTTAATTTTCTTTTGAGCGTTAATGGGTTAATAAGTGTATTAAAATCTTGCTATTTCTGTATCTATATTATATAGCAAGATTTTTTTAAATTTAAATTAGTCAATAAAGAAAATACAAAGAGTATCCACTCACATTGAAAAGTACCAGTTTTTACAGTCGATTGAGAAATAATATTTAAGCTATAAAAAAACTTTCTCAATTTATTTTGTAAAAAAAATTATTCAAGCAAATATTTTACTACAAAATAAGTAGATATTTTTATATTGTTAATATCTCTGATTAAGAACATCACTCAGCGCACAATAATATATTTGAGAGAAGAATTTAGTACTTATATTTTTTGTTATTATCAACTATATTTAATACCTCTATAAATTTCTAAAATGTATTATCAAAAATTAAAAAAATTCAATTTTTCACTCACAAGCAGATTAAGAGCTGGAATCAAACAGCTGTAGCGCAATGAATGTTTTTGCTACTACTGAAACGGGAGCTTGAAAATACAACGTTTTGCTTAAAACTTCAATTACATTATATCCTTTGTGAAACTGTTTTAAAACGATAGAAAATGTTTTAAAGATAAATACAAATTAGTATAACGCCACCAATATTACAATTCTATACTGAATTTTATATTGGATCTTGGTTGAGACAATGAACAAAAAGATTCGGCGAATACCAACAAGGTTTCATTGTTTGATGAACCACGAAATTAATAATTTAATTTAAGTTTTGTTTCGTGAAGATTGAAGCCGTCTTATTTTACTTTAATAATACAGACACACGAAAAAAAAGATCTTGTCCACCAGACAGGATAAACATTTCTATATTTTGGGGGTCGCCGAATCCAAATCGAATAAAAGGGTATATAAAAGGGTATAGCCGGATAAGCATGTAAAAACTGCCCCCAGCGATTTTTGAAAATCTATATGGCTGATCGATTTCTAGTTAAAAAAGAAAAATGTTCCCTCGAAGGGAACATATTTAAATATGGCGCCAAAAAATATTAAATTTTTTTGTAAAAAAACAGTTGGTAGAAAATCTCTGAGAAAATTTTTTTTTCGTGTGTTCTTTCGATGTCTTCTCAAAAAAAATTTCATAAAAAAATATTAAGTGTAACGGTCACAATAAAATAAAAACCGAAAAACACGTTTTTCCATATTATACCCTAAATCTTTAGGTTGGCAAGCTCTAATTTTCAGGAAAATTTTCTTTTTTAACTAGAAATCGATCAGCCATATAGATTTTCAAAAATCGCTGGGGGCAGTTTTTACATGCTTATCCGGCTATACCCTTTAAAATAATCAATAAAATGCTCGAAAAATAATGTAATTATATGTTTTTAGAGTCACTGACAATGGGAGTTCACACTCAAAGGAATGAGGGATTTCAGTCAGTTTTTGGGAGGTTAAACTAGGGGGGCTCCGTTACCACGCCACTGGCTGAGACATTAGCTCTTATATTTAAACACTTTTTAAAATGATTTCGTAGATAATTAAATTATTAACTCGTTGTATATGCTCAAATATCATTAAGAGACGATCGCTGTACCACTTGGTATAATATTTAATAACTTCGTTATTTCTTACAAGCGGAACCCTTCTGAGGGCCGCTTTCGATTTTCTTCATATTGAAATATGTTGTGAAGGGGGGTCCCCTGATAACACCTATACCCGGTTTTGGGCGCAGACGGGTAATAGTTTAAAAATTATGACCTAAATATATTTTAATGTTGCATGTATACTGTATATCTATATGTTAAGTCTGTTTATACAAGTGTCTGTTGGTCTAGCGGTTATGATAATAGACCGGTAACCAATGCACCCCTGGTCCGAGTCCTCTTAAGTTTTTATTGTTATTTTTAATTGCAAACAATGACATCATTTAAACATATTATTCTCCTGTAAAATATCTTATGAATTTATTTGTTTTCAATGTTTATTTTTCAAAATGTGCAATTTAATTTAATTTTTTAAATTTTGTTGATAAACAGTTCAAAACTGGGATTGTAAATAAAAATATATATAATTTATGCTCAAGTAACTTATTTATTTATGAACGGTTGACAATATTTTGGAAGGTATCTATCGTAAATATATTATACATAAAAACATATTACACCAAGAACATTTCATAAATGATTGAATATTTAAACAATTTACATATACATTTATTTATTAATAATTCTTATGGCATAATTAACCACTAGCAACAATAATGGTTACCGGTCTATTATCATAACCGCTAGGCCAACAGACACTTGTATAAATAGACTTAACATATAGGTATACATGCAACATTAAAATATATTTTGGGTCATCATTTTTAAACTATTACCCGTCTGCGCCCAAAACCGGGTATAGGTGTTATCAGGGGACCCCCCTTCACAACATATTTCAATATGAAGAAAGCGGCCCTCAGAAGGGTTCCCCTTGTTAGCCGATTTGTTCGAATTTGCACTTGCTGAAAAGGTAATTTAATGTAATTTTATAAAATAATTAAAAAAAAATTAATAAAGAATTAATGGCATTTTTTGGGATTTCGAGTGGCTTGCGCGCCGGGTAAAAGTTATCCGGTTGACTTCAAATTTGGTCACAATTCGTTTTTTATCCATTGGCATAAAATGAGACCATAAGACCTTCGAGAATCGCATTTTGAAAAATGAGAGCCACCCTAGTGGTCAAATGGTTAGCATGCTACATGTACCTATAACGCGGTAACGCTGGTTCGAAACTCTTTTTGGGAATTTTATTTATTTTTAGGGTTCCGTAGAAAACTAGGAACCCTTATAGTTTCTCCATGTCCGTCCGTCCGTCCGTCTTCAAAAATTTTTAAATAATAAGATGAAATTTGGTGTACGGTCGTAGATTACTGACCCAAAAACAGAAATGATAAGATTTTTGTAAAAAAAAAAAATTTTTTGGGCCCCCTTTCCATAAAATGAAGTGTTTTTAAAAAAAATTTTCACCTACCACATTGAGTGGGGTGTCATTAGAAAGGTCTCCTGAAATGTAACAGAAAATGTATCAGAACTTTTTGATTTTAACCCTTTAATCACGATGTATTTGCTCTCCAAAGTCGTTAAAAAAGCGTCCCCCCCCCCTCTATTTTCTAAACTATCAATTTAAAAAATCTGAAAAAATTCCAGAATAGCTTTTAATTAGTACTTTCACTGTAAATTATAACGAACATTGTCAAAAATATTTTGGACCCCCCTTCTATAGACTGAAAAGTGAACTCTCATTTTTTCCCCACTTACCCCACTGAGTGGGATGTCATTTAATAGGTCTCCTAAAATGCAATAAAAAATGTCAGATAACTTTTTGTTTTCAACCCTTCAGTCACGAAATATTTGCTTTTTAATGTCGCTGTCAGAGCGTCCCGGGGGGAGGGGGAGGGCGCTATAGAGGGGGGGGGGGCTTTTTTTTCTAAACTATCGATTCAAAAAATCTGAAAAAAATTCAGAATGTAGCTTTTAATTAGTACTTTCACTGAAAATTATAACGAACATTGTCAAAAATATTTTGGACCCCCCTATCATAAATTGAAAAGTGAAGTCACATTTTTTTCATGTACCCCATTGAGTGAGGTGTCATTTGATAGGTCTCTTAAAATGCAATGATTGATAAAAGCCAAATGACTTTTTGATTTTAACCCTTCGGTCACGAAAATTTTGAAAAAAACTCTTTTTTTATAAATCGTAGTGAGAATGACTACGGAACCCTAGCATGTGCGTGCCCAACAAGCACTTGCCCGTTTTATTTTTATTTGCAATTATTTTTTACTTATTATTTTCTTATTAATATTTTGCCTACATCTCGTTCAAACGACGTTTATTTTTTTAGATAATGCATATGTCTGGAATAAAAAAATCAACGTTTGAACGAAATGTAGACAAAAATGTATAAGAAAACAATAAAAAGTAAAAATCAGTTGTAAATAAAAATAAAAAAATTAAATTCCCAAACCGAGTTTCGAACCAGCCTTCACCGCGTTAGGTACATGTTAACATGCTAACCGCTTGGCCACATAATACAGTATATTTTAAATATAACAATTTTCAAAATTAAATATCTTTATTAATAACACTATGCAACAAAAAATACTTTTGTAATATAACAGATCTAAATAGAAAATTTAGGAGGCTTTTGGAAACGTTTCATCACGTCAGGGTTTTGAGATATTCTAACTAAACCTAAAAGTCCAAAAAATGACTATATTGGCAATGTTAAAGAATTTATTATCAAGTAGGTTTTTTTTTCTAAAGTTTTTGGTCACGGTAACAAATAGTATTATCTTTCCTCTTTAAAATGAGTTTTAACTTTTTACTATATGATTTTTTGATGTACTAGTTTGAAAATATGATATTTTTGTTACTAGAGTGTAGTATAGTAGATACAATGAACTTTACTACATATATCTTCAAAGTAGTATATTTCGGTAAAGAAAAATCACATAGTAAAATGTAAAAAATCATTTTAAAGAGAAAAGATAGTACTATTGGAAATCATAAAAAGAAAACTTCAGAAAAAAATTACCAACTTATTGTTAATAAAAAATTCCCCAACATTGCCAAAATCGTCATTTTGGGGCTTTTAGGTTCGGATATCTAAAAAACTTGACGTGATTTGGGCAACGAATTCGGTTTCGACATGACAAATACCTTCAAAATCACCTATTCAAATTTCTGTGATTCAGAGAGTATTTATGAGGAATCCCCTTCATAGATAGTTAGGGAAAGATAAAAGTATAGTACATTTTCTATGACACATCGAAGTCAATATTTTTTTAATCACTTTGAAGTTAAAAATGTAATACGGCATGTCGACCGAGTCAAATTGACACCTTTAGAGTCGATGCTTAAAACATATAATCTCTTTTATTTGATTTCTTTTTCGAGCAATGTTTCAAATGGTATCACTTTTTTAAGTTAGGAACGAAATACGATCTAACCGAGTTAAATAAACCCTAGATTCGGATTCAGAGACCCTAAAACGTATATACATAAATAGGGGTGTACCGGAATTCACGATTTTATTTCGGTTCCGGTTCCGACCGGAACTACTAAATTCCGGCAAACCCGGAATTTTTAAATTTTGTTATTTCTTTGTACAAAAAAATTCATAAATAATATAATTATGAATAAATAACATTTTATTAATGAAAAAATCATTCCGTAACACAAAGGCAGTTTTTTATTATTTGTTTTGATTGAAATTTTAGCATTAATTGACTTTAAATATATTAATAAAAAAGTCATTATATTACTGACTACGGTCATTGAACTGATAATAAATTAGAGATGAACTGTACAATAATAAACTAAAGATTTTCGAAAATTTTTGAATATTATCTGTAAAATAAGACTTATTCTGCATTTTTTTAAATAATAGGGGAGAACGGGGTAGTGAGAGCCATCGGGTAATGGGAGCGATGGTGATTGAACTGAAAGTATGCACATTTGCGCGATTGTAAGCACTCCCCCGCTTCCATCAACCATCGAGAAACTTCGCCTGATGCGCATGAGTCGTTAGTGCCATGCGTTAAGTCACGAGGGATGGTTTTGTATTTTTCGCTCCACGCTTATAAAAAACTACCGATTGCCAGCGCCAAAAAAAGCATGAAGTTATGTTCTTATTTTATTATGTTTTGCTTATTACATTCCTAGAATCATTTAATAACAAGTCTAATTGGTTAAATTGTGATTTAAAGTAGAATTATATATTTATGTTATTATTTTTCAAAATGGTGGTCAGCGGGTAATGGTAGCCTCATCTTTATTTCTTTGTTTTGTTTGAAAAGTAGCTTTTTTATTTGTATTACAAATAGTTCATTGCATTACTAACTAAGATCTCATTTAAAGTATGTTTAGTTCAATTTAGTTCATTTTATGGCTCCCATTTCCCACATGAGCGTTAAATGGGCTCTCATTACCCGCATGTGTCGGGTAATGGGAGCGACTGACTTTTTTTGTAAAATTTTTATTGTACCTTAATACATGACTAAATTATTATAAATGTGATTAAAATATACTTCAATAATCAGGGTAAGAGTTCCTAATTAAAAATTATAAGAATGTTAACAAATGTGGTTTTTATCAAAATTTTCCCTTAGTAGGCTCCCATTACCCGGTTCTCCCCTACTCTAGTCCTGTTTTTTTCAAAAACATTTCTCGATTAAAACTATAATGTTTTTTCTGCGAACTCCATTTTACCCATATAAAAATACATATATCTTGAAATAATAATATTCAAAATAGTGGCCCGAGAAAAATTTGTTACTGCACAAGTATTTATGCTTTTGGGATTAGCTATAAAATTAGAAAGACTGACATTGTTATTTCTCTAAATCTATCATTATATTTATATTTAGTTAATAAATAGTACTTAACTAGTGTGAGTGCTTCATAATTTTTATTTTTATTCACGGAACCCCCAGAAAGGAACCGCGGAAAATAGTTCGAAGACCATTGCACTGGAACTAAAGTAACGCATATTGGTGCTTTAATTTCGAGTAATTGGTATTCTTTTATCGATATTTTATATGATTTTCTATATTGTGAATTTGTTTCTGTTTTGATTTATCATATTTACTTATATAAATGTGATATTCTAGTAATTTAATTAGATTAAAAAACAATTTAAAACACTTTATAAAGTGTTATTAATTTCTATATGTAGAAAATACTATGTTTTATAATATAATGTAAGACTCTACCCCCCCCCCCCCCTAATCTTTAAGAAATACTATATAAAATAATGTTATATTAATTTATGTTGATAATCTATGTATATAAAGCATATTTATAGCATTTTAGTTATTTTATTATCATTATTAATTGAAATATATTTTTTTTTGTGAATACCGGTAATTCCGGTTCCGGCCGGAATCGAAAATTCCAGTTCCGGTACAGCCCTATACATAAATGTTTGTCCTTTTTTCGTGTGCCTTTGTAATAGAAATTTCAAATATAATCATTTTGTACATCTACTTTAAGCTCGTATATTATTAAAGAACTCGCCATAATCCTACCATTCACAAAACTTTTCAACTGTTATTATAGAGGAAATATTATAAGTTTACCCGGATTTATCCACCTACATATAAGATAATATAAAAATATAAATGTATTCTTTTAAACTTAGAAAGTCTATTTTTATATTCGGTCAGGAAGAGATACGACGCATTCTTTGTAACCCTACCCATTCATATAGAAAATATCGATTTTAATATGCAAAAGAGGCATTCACAAATAAATTGTAAGACTTCTATAACTGAATGAAAGACGTAGTAAATTTTGTGATAAAATTAATTTGTCAAGTTGAATAAAAAAAACTAAATCAGGTCAAGATCAAAATTGAAAATGCTGCAGACAAATACCGATTAATGAGGTAGAGTGGAATATTATTTTTCAATAAGGAGAAGCAAAAGGAGGTGGATTGTAATTTGAAATTAATGTGATTTTTTTTATATGAAACATTTTTTTACAATTCGGTTGAAAGGAAAAAAATATGTATATTATATATAACATTTTATTCAACATAAGTCAATATAAAATTTAATATAAACTCAAATTCGAAAACTCATTTAATTTGTTAAAAAATAACTCTCTTTAAATTGAAACTGTAGTTATATATTTTTATCATTGACTGTTATAAATTTATATTAAAATTGTTTTAATTAAAAATATTTTAAATTCATAAAATATTTTCGCCTCTGAAATATGCGACTGATTATGAGTATGGCTCCTAATAAAAAGTTGTTCCTGCATAGCGGCTGTGCATATGTCTGTCTGTCTTAGGGCTGCACACGAGACGATACGAGACGAGAGTCAAGAAAATCTCGTATCGTCTCGTTATCAAAGCTGAAGTAATCATTTGGGTCTCGAATTAAAAAAAATAATAAGCTGGTCTCACTCCATATTAAAATACAGTGATGTCTCGCATAGCGAACATAATTCGTTCCAGGAGCAAGTTCGTTGTGTGAAACGCGTTTTCCCAAAACAATACATGTTAAAAATTTTAATTCGTTCTGTAACATAAAATATGGTACTATAACATAAAAAAGATTGTACACACGTTTTTTTTATTTTTTAGTCAGTCAGATTTAGGAGAGTCTACTGAGGCTGCAGGGTCAAATCCTCACACACAAAATTACATTTATTAAAACAAACACGTGTGTGAGTTAAGCGCAGAAAAGAACGACTGGCGCGCGTTGATGCATGTTCGTGCAAGTTTGAGCATCGATTGCGTGCAACCTTGGAAGTGATACATAGGAACGTTTGGGCGGCAAAATAAAAATATGATGCAGTTCGTTGAGTGAAGCGAGTTTCGTTGAGTGAGTCGCGTAATGAACGAGCAGAAAGTTCGTTGTACGCAGCGTTCGTTATGCGAGGCGTTCGTTGTACGAGACATCACTGTATAAATCTTATACATTTCCTTTAAATGTGAATATCAAATTACAGAAAATTTTTACTAATTATTTATTAATAACACTGGTTTACAAAAAAAAAGTTTATGCATATTAGAGGAGACCATTGTATCCTTATGTATTTTGACCTCCTGAATCCGAATCTGAGGTCCGTTGACCTTGGTTAGGTCATTTTCAAGGTCATTTCAAGGTCACTTTTTTTAAAATCGCTAAATGAATCTGGTCAAAGGTATAAATAGGTTTTACTGATCGCTGATTCTGAACTTGACGTCCGTTGACCTCTACAATTTTTGAGCGTTTTTTTCCCACTTTGACCTCGAAATGACCTTGAATCTGACATCGCAGAGGTCAACGGACGTCAAATTCAGAATCAGCGATCAGTAAAACCTATTTATACCTTTTACCAGATTCATTTAGCGATTTAAAAAAAAGACCTTGAAATTACCTTGAAGATGACCTAACCAAGGTCAACAGACCTCAGATTCGGATTCAGGAGGTCAAAATACATAAGGATACAATGGTCTCCTCTAATATGCATAAACTTTTTTTTTTGTAAACCAGTGTAATCTGTCGATACCGAGACACACTACAAGACTTTTAAATAAAATTATTATTATTTCGTCTCAGTTTTGTGATGTCCAAATTTAAGTGAATCTCTTCTTGGTTTCATCTTGTTCAAATCTAAGGCACTCTTGTCTCAATCTTGATCTCGTTGCGACATCGAGAAAAGTTAAATCTCGAGGTGCAAACGTTATTAAATAATCTGCCGTGTGCCACAGGACTTTCTTATACGTAATAATGACAGTGAACAGTGTACGTGATTTTTATTTTAGTGAAGGATATTTCTGACAAACTAATAAAAGATAGAGTAAAATGAATGAGACATAAACTATAGAAATATTATTTTATACATTATGTATCGAACGAATTTTGTTTAACATAATTACTAACAAAAAATTATAAAAAAAACTTTTTTAAAATCAATTTGCCTTTGAAAAACCAACTAAAAAGATGAAAATAAAATCAGGTTCAAAAAAGTTGATTTTGTTCATACTAGAAGAGTTAAAAACAGTATCTTCTAGTATGAACAAAATCAACTTTTTTGAACCTGATTTTATTTTCATCTTTTTAGTTGATTTTTCAAAGGCAAATTGTTTTTTAAAAAAGTTTTTTTTTATAATTTTTTATTTTTGAGTTTTTAGTTAAACACATACAAAGAACAAAATTCAAAAAAATTCATGTTAACATACCTCCTGAGTCCTGAATTTTTAATTTCATTGTTATATCACGTTAGTACCTAGTAGTACCTACTGATCATTATACAGTTATATTTTTTCTATATATTAATTATCACTAAAATACATCACGTATATTATGGTACATATATTAATATTTATTGATTTGAATAGATTTACTTCTATTTCTATCGTTGTCTAATGTCAATAATAAAAAATATTTTCAACTGACAGTAGTGACAGATTGTATTTTTAAAACATGTAGCTATGGAAATGGATATTTCGGTTGTAACTTAACTCTCGTTATCACTGTGTTTTCTAATTGTATTGGTATATATAGATGATTCGTTGCCACAAACATATAAAGAAATAAATAAATAAATAAATAAATATCGCGGTGAGTTAAATAAGGCAAATTTAATAATAAGATGGAAACAGATGTTTACTCATGTAATTTTTTTAATTTTTTGAAATAAGAAAAAAATGTTATAGATAAAAAATGTCGAGTATGTTACTATCTATAATTTATTCCCCATACATTTTTTTCCAACACTTATGATTTAGCCAGAAATATTTTTTTAAAATCATTATTTAGAATAATCTATACTGGTTGCTGGGTGCTTTGACCGTACGGATCACGACTAATACCGTCAAGTCGCACGGCGACCACTGCAAACTAAATGAAATAGAGTATACAGTGTTTATTCTCAGTATTACGTATAAGAAAGGCCCATGGTACCTATGGCAAACACGTACAGTCTCTGTAATACGTATAAGAAAGTCCCATGACACTCATGGCAGATATTTCTTCTCTGTTATGAACCATTTGAAATGTACTTAAAATCGAATACTTAGTAAAAAAAAAAAATTGTTTTTTTCGAAAAAATGAATAGAACATAAATTATAGATAATAATATTACCTACAATTTTCAACTAGGCCATTTTTCTCTAATTCGCACTGTTTCAGTGTAATTCGAAAAATTCAAAAATCGATGTAGGTAAACATCCGTTTCCGGTTGAATGGTCGTTTTCAAAAATAGGAGGTTTTCTTCCCAGGCAAAAATCAATCTTAAGTATAAAATTCCACCTTTCTACGATTTGTTGTATTTGAGTTACAGCGTCTACAGACAGACCGACAGACCGACAGACAGACACACAGACATCATGGCGAAAATAGTCAGAATGGATTCAGGGAAGGTCAAAATTAATAATTCCATCAAAATCCGGATTTCGAAAAAAATCGCGTTTACTATACTTACTTATACTATATGTATATTTCATATACATTGGTATAAGAAAGTAAATAATCTGCCGTGTGCCACAGGACTTTCTTATACGTAATAATGACAGTGAACAGTGTACGTGATTTTTATTTTAGTGAAGGATATTTCTGACAAACTAATAAAAGATAGAGTAAAATGAATGAGACATAATCTATAGAAATATTATTTTATAAATTATGTATCGAACGAATTTTGTTTAACATAATTACTAACAATAAGATGGAAACGGATGTTTACTCATGTAATTTTACTGGTTGTCGGGTGATTTGACCGTACGGATCACGACTCATACCGTCAAGTCACCCGGCGACCACTGCAAACTAAATAAAATAGAGTGTACAGTGTTTATTCTCAATATTATGTATAAGAAAGACCCATGGTACCTATAGCAAACACGTACAGTCTCTGTGATACGTATAAGAAAGTCCCATGACACACATGGCAGATATTTCTTCTCTGTTATGAACCATTTGAAATGTACTTAAAATCGAATACTTAGTAAAAAAAAAAAAATTTGTTTTTTTCGAAAAAATGAAAAGAACATAAATTATAGATAATAATATTACCTACAATTTTCAACTTTGTCATTTTTCTCTAATTCGCACTGTTTTTGTGTAATTCGAAAAATTCAAAAATCGATGTAGGTAAACATCCGTTTCCGGTTGAATGATCGTTTTCAAAAATAGGAGGTTTTCATCCCAGGCAAAAATCAATCTTAAGTATAAAATTCCACCTTTCTACGATTTGTCGTATTTGAGTTACAGCGTCTACAGACAGACCGACAGACCGACAGACAGACCGACAGACACACAGACATCATGGCGAAAATAGTCAGAATGGATTCAGGGAAGGTCAAAATTGGTAATTCCATCAAAATCCGGATTTCGAAAAAAATCGCGTTTACTATACTTACTTATATTTCATATACATTGGTATAAGAAAGTAAAAATACATGCTATCTATACTAATCTAATACATATATTATTATATTGCACACCCAAGCAGGCCCTGCTTGGAAGTGTGTTCTATTATCGTGCTAAAATTTTTTTTCGTATATAAATTGATAAAATGAGCATTATATCTTAAATTTCTTCTGTATCTCACTTACATTTTTACATTTTCTGATAGAAAACATTACAGTCTTCATTTTTACTTAGTTTAATATCGATCGGTTTTAATTTTCTGTTATAAAAATATAAATAAAGTTCAATTTATCGATTTAACCCGCTTTTTTAAAGAAACGCCGAACTACAGGCTACAATTCGAAATAAATTTGCACCAATCCTTTTGAATTCACTTCATCTATTATCAGAATAGAACCCTATTAAAACTCAACAAAATTGGATAACTAGAAGTAACGAAATTTGCAGTTTATTTAAACAAAAATTCATATTTTGACAAGAATTATTTTTACAAATATAGGTAGTAGTCCGTGGAAGTTCAAGAAACATCCGTTAGGCGCTAGTGGCGCTATTTCCTTATATGTCATTGCAAATTACATGTATTATAATAATTACATTGTGTTAATTAATATATAAATACATGTACATACATCGATACGTGCTGTATTTTAATTATTTTATTTAAAGCCAATCAATCTTTTTAATCACGATAAAATTTGGTAAGTTTGCATTTTTAAAACAAATATATAATATAATTAATTATAACCTATAAACGTGTTACTTTTTTGTATATTTCATTTTAAATGCTAGACATCAGGTGAACACAGCTGTTATCACTGCAATATGTGGATGTATTTATCTGTTTAATTATTATTATTAATTAATTTATTTACTATATACATTTTACAAAAAAAAATATATTTTATATAAAAATTGTAAATTAAAATGATTGTTGTTTTATTGCAATACATCCTAAATTTAAATAAAAAAAGGTAATAATCGATTGATATCAAGATTCATTGTTGATTTTCTAAAAAATCTTAATGAGTGATACACTTCATATTATATATTTTTATAATATTAATTACCTCCAATATTTTTTTAAAACATCCTTTTAAGTTTCACTAAATATATTGTACCGTATTTATTTGATATATGTTGATACATTTTTTTTAAGTTTAAGGGGTGTGCATTTTATGGTCTAGCCATAGTATTCTATTCTATAAATAAAACGGGCAAGTGCGTGTTCTGTAGTCATGCTCACTACAATTTATTAAAAAGAAGAGTTATTTCAAAATTTTTCATAAACTATTTTTGCTACAGTTTTCGTTATAATTTTCAGTTAAAGTACTAATTAAAAGATTTATGCCCGGTATTATCAACCAATTTAAAGCTCCTTTAGCGCTAAATGCTCCTTTAAATTAAATTTGGTGTATTACAAATGTGATTTAAATCAATATTCAAGCTCTCAATGAAAAATGGACATAATATATGTTGTAAATAAATACTGCAGATAATTAAAAATCTATTTAATTAAATGTATCATGCTTGGATCTGTCGATAATATGACAGTTAGTTAAAGGAGCATTTAGTTAAACTTGATAATACTGGGCGTTATTCTGATTATTTTTTTCAGATTTCTTTAATCGATAGTTTAGAAAATAGAGGGGAGGGGGAATATCTGATAACGACATTTAAAAGCAAATATATCGCGACTAAAGGGTTTAAGTCAAATAGGCATTTGACATTTTTTGTTGTATTTTGTAGACCTATGAAATGGCGCCCAACTAAATGGAGCAAGTGGAAAAAAATTATATACTTTTCATTCTATGGAAGGGGGTCTAAAAAAAAGTTTTTTTCAATCCACGACCGTATACCGAATTAATTCTTTTTCCATGCGTTACAGTTTTACGATTTTGTCCGGTTTTTTTCAGTTTTTCCACTTTTTGGTTTGATTTTTCGCAAATAAAAAAAAATCGGTTATAAATTATCTCAGAATTACGCCCTAAACCTGATTATTAATGTCTACACAAAACCAAAAAAAAGTAATATTTTTTTTTGTTTATTTGCAGTAATCTCCTAAACCAGTGAACTGATTTGAATGCAACATTCACTGAAATGTACCGTGGAATCCCAGAAATATCATAGACTACATATCATCTAGGTAAGTGAAGAAAAAAAATTAAATTAAAAAAAAGAATTTATTGCAAATAAAAAAAAATTTCTGAGAATCCTTACTTTTTGTTTCTTGCAAAATTTTAAAAAATTTGTTTTTTTAAGTAAAAAAATATTGAAAATTCGATAATTTTTGTTTGGTTTACTCCGTTTCATAAATAAAATTATATAAAAAAATACTTTTTAAAAACAAGTTTTTATTAAAAATGCACTAAAAAGTAAAAAATAATTTTCAGTTATCACAAAAAATACATGTTTTTATGATTAAAACCAATAAAAGCGCGAGGCGTTCATGAAGGTAAATGTATAGTTTTTAATTAATTAATTATTTCATTATAGTGAAGTATTATTATAGTTTATCAAAAATTCTACTGTATTTATTTGATTTAATGTGCAAATTTTCTACTGTTATCTTATATCAATTTATATTTAGTTTCTTATTCTGCATAAGAATTTTTATTCATACATTTGTCTTTATAGCGCCCCGCGCTTTTATTGGTTTTAATCATAAAAACCTGAATTTTATGTGATAGATGAAAATTTTTAACTTTTTAGTGCATTTTTAATAAAACCTTGTTTTTAAAAAGTATTTTTTTAATAATTTTATTTTTAAACTTTTAGTTATTGATTGACTAACTAACTAACATACTAACAGGTAAAGCTCGACAAACTCTTTCATTTGATACTCATATCAAGATAGTTATAAAAAAAGGTAATCCGCCATCTTGGGGCGTCCGCCATATTGTACTTAGATTAACGTTACATAGCTAATCGTATTCTACTCATCAAAACCTTTTATTTAATACCCATATCAAGATGGTTACAAAGAAAAAGTATTCTACCATCTTGGGGCATCCGCCATATTGGATTTAGAATGACGTCACATAGCTAATCGTGTTCTACTCGTCAAACCCTTTCATTTGATACCCATATCAAGATGATTATGACGAAAAAGGTAATCCGCCATCTTGAAGCGTCCGCAATATTGGATTTAGAAAGATATTAGATATACTATAATATATTGCATTGTCACCGGACTCATACACGTATACAAAATTTCAAAGCTCTAGCTTAATTAGAACTAGTCGAAATTTTGATTGCAATATTTGATCTTAACATACTAACTAACTAACAAGTGAAGTTAAATAAAAGCTTTTAAAATAAAAATAATGGTTTAGATTTGAAAAAAGAAAAGTTGAGTCTAAAACCCCATCAAAGATATATTTTTACGGTCGTTCCAATATCCATTTTTAGTGCCCTCAAAACCATAAAACTTTTGTCTGAAACTTTTTTGGAAATAATCAGCTGGCAAATCTTAAAAAAACACCCGTTATATTTAAATTTCTTAAATTATGACTTTCATTTAATAACCCACTCACTGAGATTGAATATAAATCCCCCCTCCTGCCCCTATTTTTTTTTTTTAATGTTAGGATTCACGACATAAGCGGTTAGTTACCGGTTAGTGACCGGCGAGTTTTGATTGGCTGATTTTTGGAAATTCCGGTAGGTACATTCCACCAGAAATTCCATAAACAGCCAATCAGAACTTGCCGGTCACTAACCGATAACTAACCGCTTATTGTCGTGAATCCAAATAATGACAACTATAATAATAATAATACCAAATCTCAACTTTCTAGGTGAAAATATTCAGTACTTAGAAAACTAGACTTTGATTCCAGAAGTGTTATTTTTTCGATTTCTGTACGGAACTCTAAAAGCAGTAAACATTCGAAGGTTTGGGGTTCAGATCCTCCCCCACAACTGATTTTTTCAATAAACATTCATAAATTTAATAATTATGATACATAAAATTTTTTTGTATCTCTTACCAAATAAAAAATATATATTTTGAAATTTAAGTTTAATTTTTTTTTTTAATTCTAATAGAATGAAATTTTTATAAAAAAAAGTTGTAGAGATCGTTATTATCTATAGTTTATGTTCTATTATTTTTTCTATATTTTTCATCAACAAGCTAGAATAATTTGTTTTATATAAGGAGATATATAGTCCAAGTAAATTAGATATTTAAGAAGAAGAAAATCATAAAGTTTTGATATTTTGTACACGTACTCTCAGAAGGGTTCGGAATAAGAGCCCGAAAAGTTCCCACCTAAATCGTGGATGGAACATCCCCTTTTACGTGAAAAACTACCCCTGGAGTGAATTTTATTCCAGTTTTTCCCATTTTTCATCCGAACTACCGCTCGGACAAAAAAATATTACAGGAATTAAAGATTAAACATGAAATTTTACGTAAAAAATGTCATATGCACTATTCGGCTAATCCTCAGCCTACTCTCGCATTCAATGCTCAAAGTGAAGGGTAGTTTTTGGAGCGCAAGGAAAAATCGGTATGACAAGATTTTTCACCGTAAATATTTCCATAACGGTTAATTTTACCAAATAGTTGATAAGAATAAAAATTGTAGAACTGAATCTTCTCTATAAGATCTAAATATCAGAATTTTGTTGCAAACGTTTTTTTATTGATTTTTTACCTTTTTACACAAACGTAAATTACATTATTTTGAGATATTTTCCATAGAACCCATTGAGTTAAGGTTTTCGTGCATTTTTCAATTAGTGGTTGACCTTCGTAAGTCTATTCCACATAAGTCTTTTACATTTTTATTGGTCAGTGGTGGTTTCTTGAATTAATTTCTCTTCAGTTGGCGAATTAAGGCAACCTTCTCTGTGGTATTTGAAACACATAGTTCAGCAGCGCAACCCAATTTTAACACATTTGTATCGTTTCCTGCAACCCATTTGGCAGTTGTGATATAAAATTTTGAGGATGGAAGTTATAAATTGTGCCTCTGCGTTGAAAATAAATATCAAAATGTTCCACATTTTTTTTAACCAAATTTTGTAGCACCTATGAATACTGTCTGTTAAGATTTGCTTTAGTGTAATACTCAATAGTAATGTTGTCGACAAACTGCATATATGTTTTAATAAAATGGCGGCGTGTTTCTATTGGACAACCAACTTATGAAACGAACTATTTTTTATGGATTTAAAAATATTTCCTTTCGTAAAGTCTTTTACAGTATTTTGTTTTCGAACCGTCTTTTTGAAAAAAATATATAATAAGAATTAAATATACCTGATTAAATTATACGTAAAAAATGTCATGTGCACTATTCGGCTAATCTTCAGCCTACTATCGCGTTCGATGCTCAAAGTAAAGAGTAGTTTTTGGAACGCAACGAAAAATCGGTATAACGAGATTTTACACCGTAAATATTTCCATAATGGCTAATTTTACCAAAAAAATGATTACGATGAAAATTATAGAACTAAATCTCCTCTATGAGATTCGTGTAACACAATTTTTTTTCGAACGTTTTTTATTGATTTTTTCCCTTTTTTCACAAATGCATATACCATAATTTTACACGAATATAATTTTATAACAAAAAAAAGTGGGACAACTCCAATTTATATTAAAAAAAAAATGTTTCCAATGTGTGTGTGTATGTGTTTGTCCCTTAAGTCCTTTTAACGGATATCCTGTATAAAATAATTAAATTCTGAATGAATAAACATGTAGTTCATACTTAAAGCTACTTCTACAGCAAAAACAGGAATAAATTTGCAAAAATATACAAGACTTTAGTAGAATAGACTTACGATGGTAAATCACTAAAAAAAAAAACGCGCGAAAATGTTGTCTCATTGGGTTCTATGAAAAATATCTGAAAATAATGTAATTTACGTTTGTGTAAAAAGGTAAAAAATCAATAAAAAAACGTTTGAAACAAAATTCTGATATTAAGATCTTATAGAGGAGATTCAGTTCTACAATTTTTATTCTTATCAACTTTTTGGTAAAATTAACCGTTATGGAAATATTTACGGTGAAAAATCTTGTCATACCGATTTTTCCTTGCGCTCCAAAAACTACTCTTCACTTTGAGCATTGAATGCGAGAGTAGGCTGAGGATTAGCCGAATAGTGCATGTGACATTTTTTACGTAAAATTTCATGTATAATTTTTAATTCCTATAATATTTTTTTCTCCGAGCGGTAGTTCGGATGAAAAATGGGAAAAACTGGAATAAAATTCACTCTAGGGGTAGTTTTTCACGTAAAAGGGGATGTTCCATCCACGATTTAGGTGGGAACTTTTAGGGCTCTTATTCCGAACCCTTCTGAGAGTACGTGTACAAAATATCAACACTTTATGATTTTTTTCTTCTATTTGGCAAATTTTAATCTAAATACCGTGGACTAATACGTAAAAAAAATGTATTGTATAAGAAAGTTCAGTGACATTCATGACAGATTTTACAATTTTTTAACTGTCCCATATAAAAAATTTTATCCAAACAAAAAATTCATATAATAAAAGGTATACTAACATAGAATAATCCAAAATTAGTCCATTTTTTTAGTTTAACTCACGATTTCCATAAAAGTTATTCATTAAAATAGTATTATCTTGATATTAATGAATTGCTGAAAAAAATGTCTTTCTTTTTTATATGAAGTAAAAAAAATGATATTGGGCACGACAAAAAAGTTATATAACAATTAATTTCGTAAGAAAAGTGAAATTTTCAGATTTTCGAAAATTGTGGAGAACCCCTGAGATTTAGAGAAAAATAAATAATGACAAAAATAATCTTCTTAATAAGAACTATAAAATAAACAAAAGAAAATTTTAATCGGATGACTAGAAGCTGAGATAAAGCTAATTTTATAACACCGATGGGGGCTATCTTTGATAGCCCATATAAAAGTGTTCTACACGGATTTTAAAAGTGGCTCCCTATCTGAAAATCTTCTTTATGATCTGGTGTATGTCCACAGAAAGTGGCATACCCCAATCAAAAAGTGCAGCGTTTTGGCTTTATTTGCCACGTACCAGACGTACTAAAAGCAACATTTTTTGCCTAATTTATCTAATTATGTATTTGCATTACATAATCCTGCTTGATTATTATTTTTTAATAAGCGTTTATTTACAGAAGATAAATAACATTTATTATTTTTGTATACAATATTCTGTGGGCTGTGAATACACTTTTACATAATTTTATACAAAATAATCAAAGAGAGAAACTATATTTGACATGCATGTTTATAATTTTCAAAACACTATTTAGTCGGGGAGCTGCCACATTAAATAAGACCGTCTAACAAAATTCATAATTATGCAAGTGGAACCATCACATTTTGGTTTTAACTAAGTTATAAGCTCCTCGTCTAAAGTAGTTCTGAATATTTTAAACAATGTACGCGTCGAACATAATTTCTTTGTTTATTTTATTAGTATTAACTTATATAAGGAAATATATAGGACTAATTACACGCTATCGTGTCATTGTAACCATTGTACTCCACAATAATATGCTTTGTAATGTTAACGACATATCATTCAGATTCTAAGATAAATACATACTTATCAATTGTTAGGAATTATAAATTTAATTAATAATAAATGCTTCATATTGCATTTAAAAGTATTTCAGTGTAAATATATCAACAAAGAAACGTTTTTTGGAACCATAATCTCCATAAACTTTTATGTAGTCGTCAAATACGACGAAGCATAGAAATAGAAATATTTTAAAAAAAACTTTTAAACTTGGGAGCGTGTATCTAGTGGAAAAAATTGCAGCTAACAATAAGTTTAAAAGCGTACTAGGCACTCAGCTTTGAAATGTTTTATTTTTATTTTTGTCTACGATTTTTTTAACTGAATGTAAATTATTGAAGCATTCAAATAAAAATATCGTTTTCACTTGAGGAGCTTCTATAATACAAATTGAACAAGTTATGGTACAAAATTAAAAAGAAAAACATTTTAAAGCTTTAATGTAATTTACTTTTCAATTATTTAGGGGCAACTGAAGATTGGTATTTTTTTTGACAGTAGGATACCTACTTCTTTATCAAAATTAAACATTTCTGCTACAAGAAAAGTAATTTAAAATCTTGAATTGTAAGATTCAAAATGCTATTTTTTGTCTAATTGTAAGATTTTTTCCAGCCAGTCCCTGATGAAAAAAAATTAATTGTCATATCATATATCTCCAGAGTTGGCGTTATTCAAGGCAATATAAAAAATAAATAAAAAACATTAGCTGTGTAGGATCGTCTTTTTTTTAATTTTTAATCCTAGAACAAAAATATATATTTATTTTGTATAATTGGAAGCTGAGGACAGAATCAACTTCTAAAAAAATTAACAGAAAAGTCGGTAGAATTTAAAATAAAGTAAATGAAAAATTACAATGACATACTGGTAAATTTTAACATAGTACCTACCTATTAAAATTTATTTACCCTGAAAAAGTAAAATACGCTATTCTTTAATTTAAATTTCTTGCATATGAAAATTTCACGTACATTCTCTATAATTTTACTATGTTTCTATATTACTTTTCATATCTGGCCTATCGCTGTCATAGAAACTGCTATACAGTATATTTAATTGTAGTAGACGTTCTTTTAAATTTTACCATATCGGGTGTTAAAAATTTCTAGGATCAAAATTTTTTTCATCAGTCTATGCAATTTTTTATTTTTTTCCCATTTCTACGCATCATAAATAAATAAAAATGTTAATGAAATTTTTTTCATCTAATTAACCTTTAGTTAATTTTAACTTTAACATAACGGTATGCTAAATTTCAACAGAATGGTATAGTAAAAATCGACATTCATAAAATATAGCAGTGCATTTACTATCTTTTCACACACGGTATAGTAATTTTTGATACTGTTGGTATGAAATATTACTACGTTACCGATTAATTTTTCACAGAATAAAATTTCGTCCTCCCGTTAACCTATGTATATGAAATATACATAGGTATAAGTATATAGTATATAGTATATAGTATAAGTAAGTATTGTAAACGCAATTTTTTTCGAAATCCGGATTTTGATGGAATTATCAATTTTGACCTTCCCTGAATCTATTCGGACTGTTTTCGCCATGATGTCTGTGTGTCTGTCGGTCTGTCTGTCTGTAGACGCTGTAACTCAAATACGACAAATCGTAGAAAGGTGACATTTTATACTTAAGATTAATTTTTTCCTGGGATGAAAACCTCCTATTTTTGAAAACGATCACTCAACCGGAAACGGATGTTTACCTACATCGATTTTTGAATTTTTCGAATTGCATTGAAACAGTGCGAATTAGAGAAAAATGGCCAAGTTGAAAATCGTAGGTAATATTAGTATCTATAACTTATGTTCTATTAATTTTTTCGAAAAAACGACTTTTTGAAAAAAAAATTTTTAAATAAGTATCCGTTTTTAAGTACATTTAAAATGGTTTATAACAGAGAAGAATATCTGCCATGAGTGTCATGGGACTTTCTTATATGTATTACAGAGACTGTACGTGTTTGCCATAGGTACCATGGGTCTTTCTTATACGTAATACTGAATATACAGTGTAGATTATTCTAAATAATTATTTTAAAAAAAATATTTCTGGATAAATCATAAGTGTTGGAAAAAAATGTATGGAAAATAAATTATAGATAATAACATACTCGACATTTTTTATCTAAAACATTTTTGTCTTATTTAAAAAAAAATTTAAAATGACAAGAGTTAACATCCATTCCCATCTTATTGTTAGTAATTATGTTAAAAAAAATTAGTTCAATACATAATGTATAAAATAATATTTCTATAGTTTATGTCAAATTCATTTTACTCTATCTTGTATTAGTTTATCAGAAATATCCTTCAATAAAATAAAAATCACGTACACTGTTCACTGTCATTATTACGTATAAGAAAGTTCCGTGGCACACGGCAGATTATTTATGTTAAAAATTAACATTAAATTTTTCCAGTGTATTTATATATAAATTAAAAAAAAACTTACGATTTCTGTAGGATATAACTCGATATAAATTTGGGTTACAAATTTTATCATTAATTAACAACTATACAATAAAGCTTGTGTATAAGACTCGTTCGTAGTACTATGTATATCACTAATCTTATTAATTAATTTAATTGTTCATCGGAATGAAGATACGAGTACATTTTAGAAAAGACGATGAACATATTATTATGATACTCGTTATTATAGAGGTTATAAAGAGAAGCTTATGTGATAAAGATATACAACAAAAGGAGCACGTTTCAAAGACGATGCGAAACATTATTTATTATCAAAATATCAGAAATGATAAATATTATACAGGATGTTCACACAATCATTCTCATTTCTTCGTTATTATAAAAATACAAGTCTGAAAAAAGGATTGTGTGGTTTTATGAAACCACGGTAAAAGTGAAACTTTTTTTCACATTATAGACATTTAACTTAATTTTCGGAATAATAAATTCAAGCACTCAAAATTGAAATAAATCCATAAACAACAACATGCACCAGCAAAAAGTTCTTATAATTCTAATAAATTCTATATAAAAACCAAGATCTTTTTTCCTTTTTCTATAAGTACGTGCTCTGTCGGCGTTCTGTTTTTTACGGCGTAAAATTAATTCATCGTCATTCATTTTTGCACTATTCTTTCTCGTTGATCAGTTTTTTGGACTCACTAGCTGTGTCGTTGTTTACCAAAAGCAAATAAATAACAACATTTACATTAAACACTGGCAAATTACAATACAAACTTACTAAATATGTATAATAGCACACAGTACATAAACTGTCATACAATGAATGGCTGCTTGTTCCACGCATGCGCAGTCCACGTGACATGCAACACACAGACCAAAAAGTTTGAGACGATGTAATAAAAGTTTCACTTTAAAAAGTAAAAACCGATTACGTTAAAGCATGTGTAGTTTCACAAAATTTCTGCACCTTTATGTAACGTGTGACTACTTCTTTTTGTGAAACAACTTTTTTTAAATTAAATGCTTGTATTTAAATGCACTATTTTACTTTCTTATACACATGTAATGTATATGAAATATACATATTATAGTATAAGTAAGTATTGTAAAATCGATTTTTTTTTCGAAATCCGGATTTTTATGGAATTATCCATTTTTACCTTCCCTGAATCTATTCTGACTGTTTTCGCTATGATGTCTGTGTGTCGGTCGGTCTATCCGTAGACGCTGTAACTCAAATACGAAAAATCGTAGAAGGGCGAAATTTTATACTTACAAGGGAACCTTTTCAAGTCGAAAATTCGTATCGAGTTTAAACTTTGTATAAGTATAGTTAGAAGTGGTCAAGATAAGTAACAAAAAAATTATCACAGCTGCGGTAAAACGGTTTAAGGGGGTGAAACACCTCTATGAAAATGTGCAAAATAATCATTTTAACTCTAAAAATTTTAAAAAATCTACAATATAAAATTTTCATGATTTTTTATGCTCTTTCGAATGACGAGAGTCTAAATTCGAAAAATTAAACTTATGAAATGTGGGTGGGAGGTGAGCGTTAACGGTTTATTTTTTTTCGAATTTTAACTACCGCCATTCAAAAGAGCATAAAAAATCATGAAAATTTTGTATTTTTTAAAATTTTTATTAGTTTCAGAGTTATTTGAAAAAATATGATTATTTTGCACATTTTCATAGGGGTGTTTCACCCCCTTAAACCGTTTTACCGCAGCTATGATAATTTTTTTCTTACTTACCTATACCTTCTCTAACTATATACAAAGTTTAAACTCGATACGAATTTTCGACTTGAAAAGGTTCCCTTGTTAGATAAGATTAATTTTTGTTTGGGAAGAAAACCTCATATCTTTGAAAACGATTATTTTGTTGGCTAATTATAAGCACTTTTTATTCTTTGCAACATATTTTTTGATTAGCACACTTTTAACTAATATTATTTCAAGTAACGAAAATATCAACGAAACATTAAAAACCAGAGTGTTTTTGTGCGAGGTTCATTAAAATATAATTCTTTTTTATTTGATATCAATTCATTCATTCAAAGATTAATTATTGAAATATATTTATCATTTCAATTATTTTTCTATTTTATTTTTTTCGCTTTTTCTAGCAAAATATCCTAATTTGCTGAATCTACGGCTTTCAATGCAAATCTAAAAGAATGCAAGACAAATCAATACCACATTCACTACACATTTTATTTAAAAATAAGTACTGTGAAAACGAGGACAATTGTCAATCATTATCGTTTCCGCAGTATCAGAAGCAAAAGGCTGCTCTGCGTTTAAAGTAAAAATTTCCATAATTTTTCTTTTGCAATGAAAAAAAAAACGGGTTGACCTTTTATAAAAAAATATGTAACTCGTGCGCGAAATGTCTTTATCTAAAGCAGTGGTTTCCAACCTTTTTTTGATCAGGGACCACTTTGATTTCATTATTATTAGCAGGGACCATTTTATTATTATTAGCAAGGTTAAAAAATAAACTTTCATTTTTATATTTTTTATAGATTTGAAATAAAAAACTTAAATAAAAAGGGCAAGTGCGTGTTAGGCACGCACATGATAGGGTTCCGTAGTCATTCTCACTACGATTTATAAAAAAAGTTTTTTCAAAATTTTCGTGACTGAAGGGTTAAAATCAAAAAGTCATTTGACTTTGATTATTGCATTTTAGGAGTCCTATCAAATGACACCCCACTCAATGGGGTAAATGAAAAAAATGTGAATTCACTTTTCAATCTATGAAAAGGGGGTCCAAAATATTTTTGACAATGTTCGTTATAATTTTCAGTGAAAGTACTAATTAAAAGCTACAATCTGAATTTTTTTCAGATTTTTGAATCGATAGTTTAGAAAACAGAGGGGGGGGGACGCTCTGACAGCGACATTAAAAAGCAAATATATCGCGACTGAAGGGTTAAAATCAAAAAGTTATTTGACGTTTTTTATTGCATTTTACGAGACCTATTAAATGACACCCCACTCAATAGGGTAAGTGGAGAAAAAAATTTAAGTTCAATTTTCAGTCTATGAAAGGGGGGTCCAAAATATTTTTGACAATGTTCGTTATAATTTTCAGTGAAAGTACTAATTAAAAGTTACATTCTGAATTTTTTTCAGATTTTTTGAATTGATAGTTTAGAAAATAGAGGGGGGACGCTTTTTTAATGACTGGAGAGCAAATACATCGTAATTGAATGGTTAAAATCAAAAAGTTCTGTTACATTTTTTGTTGCATTTTAGGAGACCTTTCTAATGACACCCCACTTAATGGGGTAGGTGAATTTTTTTTTTTTTTTAAAACACTTTTCATTTTATGGAAAGGGGACCTAAAAATTAATTTTTTTTTTTTCAAAAATCTTATCATTTCTGTTTTTGGGTCTTTAATCTACGACCGTATACCAAATTTCATCTTATTATCTCAACATTTTTGAAGACGGACGGACATGGAGAAACCATAAGGGTTCCTAGTTTTCTATGAAACCCTAAAAAGGCCTTCACATTTTATTTTTATGTTTTTTAAAAGATTAAAAACCCTAAAAAAGTCACTGATAGTTCAAAGTTTGAAATCTTTTACAGGGACTATATTTTACCCCTTGCGGATCACCTGTTGGGAACCACTGATCTAAAGCATTGATATCCAACCTTTTGATTTATTTGGACCACATTGAGTGTAGTTTCGAACATTACATCTTAATATTAATATATTACGTGTCACACGTTTGTCCGCGATGGACTCCTAAACTACTTAACCGATTTTAATCAAATTTGTACACCGTGTGCAGTTTGAGCCAACTTGAAATATAGGATAGCTTACATCTCAATTTATGATCGCAATATTATTTTATTGCAAATTATTTGTCTTTATCTGTTAGCTCCAAACGATTCTAACAGATGGTGACATCTGTTGACTGGATTGAGTAAGTATTCAATAGATGACGCTATGTCAAACTTCCAAACGTTTCATATAACCTACAATTAAAGTATAGGTTAACCACAGCAACGCGTGGCCGGGTCAGCTAGTCTTAATATAAATATATAAAACGCAACGTCTGTCTGTTTGTCCTTGAGTGCGCTCTTATTGTTCGAGAACCAGTTATCTTATTTACGTATTTTGAGGTAACATAAGAAATAAGCAGTGATGATAGTATTAAATAAAGTCTGAAAAAATCGTAAATATCTCGACTCTTATGCGAGATATAGATTTTTTCTCCGTTAACTCTCACTTTCTTGGTGTTTTTCCCACCAGTTGTAATGAAACTAATTACAACGCTCCATACGTGCTAGGAGGTGAAATATTAACTTTCGTGTGAAGCCGTGGCGGGTCAACTAGTCTTAATATAAATGTACCTATATAAAACACAACGTCTCTCTGTCTGTTCGTCCATTAGTGCGCTTATCTCTCGAGAACCACATACTTACCCAATTTACGTGTTTTTTTTTTTGTTTTTTTTTTCTTTTAAATCACGTTAGGTAACATAAGGAATAAACAGTGACAAACATTTTTTAAAAATGATTTATGGACTTTGATTATAAGTCTGTAGAGTACAAAAACAATTATTGAAAAAATACTCCGACGATGTAAAATTATCGTTTAATTAATTCCAACAATCGACTGCTTATAACACAGTCAAATAAACTGCCTTGGCAGGCACGAGACTTTTTTATACATCATGACACCGAAGTATTAATATGTGATTACTTTTATAATTTAATATTTGATTTTAAAATTTTTTACTTACAAAATGATTTTCACTGAATGAAATTATGACACTTTTAATAATAAATGCCAAAATTTTCATAGATAACTAGATTTTTTGTATTATACAAATCATTTTTAAATTAAAACCATTAAAACTAAAATAATTATTATTTTTTGGTTAATTCATAAGATACAACAAAAAAATAGAACATAAATTATAGAAAATAATATTCTCTACAACTTGTATCTCAAACATTTTTTTCTAATACCTATAACCGTTTAAAAAATAAATCGAAAAAATTAAATTTTTTAGAAAATCAATTATTTCCTAAAAACAAATTTGGGGGGGGGGGTAATGGATAGAACATAAATTATAGATAAATACCCTCTACAACTTTGATCTAAAACCTTTTTTTTCTAATGTGCACCGTTTATGCATCATGACACCGAGTATTAATATGTGATTACTTTTATAATTTAATATTTGATTTTAAAATTTTTTACTTACAAAATGATTTTCAATGAATGAAATTGATACATTGTATTTAATATTGACATTAAATATTAAATGAAATCAATTAAGATTAGTGATTATTGTATTAACAAGTATTTATTTTGCTAGATTTCAATTTTGACAGTTCTAAAAATAAATTCCAAAATTTTCATAGATAACTAGATTTTTTGTATTATGATATCATTTTTAACTTAAAACTAAAATTATTCTTTTTTTGGTCAATTCATAAGATACAAAAAAAAGAATAGAACATAAATTATAGAAAATAGTATTCTCTACAACTTGTATCTCAAACATTTTTTTCTAATACCTACCGTTTAAAAAATAAATCGAAAAATTTAAATTTTTTAGAAAATCGATTATTTCCTAAAAAAAATTTTGGGGGGGAAAAAGAATAGAACATAAATTATAGATAAAAGTCCCCTCTACAACTTTAATCTGAAATATTTTTTTCTACTGCGCACCGTTTCAAAAATAATTCGAAAAGTTCAAAAATTGACACCAGTAAACATCCGTTTCCGGTTTAGTGATGGTTTTTAAAAATAGGAGGTGCACATCTAGAGCATAAAAGAACCTTAAGTTTAAAATTCCACGTTCGTAAGTATTACAGTTTTGGCTGTAGAGCGTTCACAGACACACAGACAGACAGACACACAGACAGACACACACACACACACACAGACGTCATTGAGTTAATGGTGGTATATGATTCAGGGACCCTCAAAACGTGTAATTCCGTTAAAATCTCGAGTTCGATTTTTTTCGTGATCACTATACTTTATTTATACATTACATTTCATGTATGTATAAAAAAGTAAAAATCTTAGAGATTAAAAAATAAAACGGGCAAGTGCGTGTTGGGCACGCACATGATAGGGTTCCGTAGTCATTCTCACTACGATTTATAAAAAGTATTTTTCAAAATTTTCGTGACTGAAGGGTTAAAATCAAAAAGTCATTTGACTTTTATTATTGCATTTTAGGAGACCTATCAAATGACACCCCACTCAATGGGGTAAATGAAAAAAATGTGAGTTCACTTTTCAATCTATGAAAAGGAGGTCCAAAATATTTTTGACAATGTTCGTTATAATTTTCAGTGAAAGTACTAACTAAAAGCTACATTCTGAATTTTTATCAGATTTTTTGAATCAATAGTTTAGAAAATAGAGGGTGGGGATGCTCTGACAGCGACATTAAAAAGCAAATATATCGCGACTGAAGGGTTAAAATCAAAAAGTTATTTGACGTTTTTTATTGCATTTTACGAGATCTATGAAATGACACCCCACTCAATAGGGTAAGTGGGAAAAAAAATGAAAGTTCAATTTTCAGTCTATGAAAGGGGGGTCCAAAATATTTTTGACAATGTTCGTTATAATTTTCAGTGAAAGTACTAATTAAAATATACGTTCTGGAATTTTTTCAGATTTTTTAAATTGATAGTTTAGAAAATAGAGGGGGGGACGCTTTTTTAATGACTTTGGAGAGAAAATACATCGTGATCAAAGGGTTAAAATTAAAAATTTCTGTTACATTTTTTGTTGCATTTTAGGAGACCTTTCTAACGACACCCCACTCAATGAAAAAAAATTTATTTTCAAAATCTTATCATTTCTGTTTTTGGGTCATCAATCTACGACCGTATACCAAATTTCATCTTATTATCTCAAAATTTTTGAAGACCGATGGACGGACATGGAGAAACTATAAGGGTTCCTAGTTTTCTACGGAACCCTAAAAATGGATTTTGAAGGGAAAATAATACTTTTTCAAAATAATGTTATTCAATTGTTTATCAATAATTTTTTTTGTACTCTTCATACCCATAATCAAAGTCCATAAGTAATGGATTTTTAATTAAATCTTAAACATTTGACAGCTATGAACATTAAGAAGAAAAAATCGCAATTCTGGATAACTTTTTGGGACACTATTAACTAAAATAAACACGTTTGCATTTTAGGTTTCATAATTTTTGACAAAATGGCGGCCAGATAACTAAAAAATGAGAAAATTTTGTTTTTTTACATGTTTTAAAAAACGGAAATCATGGAAGGAGAAAATTTTGTTTTACAGAATGATATGTAACGATTTTTGAGATAATACTTTTTTAACTTACTAATGATATCAAGCCGATCATTGTGCGATCATTATTTCAGGATATACAGGAGTTTAAATTCAAAAGGTGAATAACGCGGTCAAAAAAAATCGTACGAGGATGATAAAAAAAACACATTTTCAAGAGAAAAGAACAAACTTTTGAAAGCTTTCATTGATTTTCTCATAAAAATTTTTTTGCTAAAATTTCACGCAAAAGTTTATAAAAAATTAAGGGGTCATTTTTTGAACTATTTTCACCCTTGGTCCATAGCGGCAGAGGTTAATAAAAATAATTGGGTTCTTGATTCAAAAACGAGAAATAGCTAGAGAGCTCGTGAACCCTCCGAGTAACCTTCGTCCTGTAAGGCTAGTAATTTTTTTAGTAGCGAGTCATAGCATACTAAGTACGAAAACCACCACCTGGCAGGCATCAGCCCTGCACATCATCAGACCTTATATTTGTTAAAGTGTGAATAAAATTAAAAAAAAAAACTTGTCGCTGTAAACTTCAAATTTTAATATGATTTAGTTAATTTACTGTAAAGTATAAAAAAAAATTGACAGGCGATTTCAACGAGCACAAGTACCTGACAGGTGAATCGAAAGGTGTGCAGTATATGATTCAAAATAAGGATTTAAACTCGGAATGAAAGATAATAAGCTACAAACTTGTATACATCTTTGTCTTGACATTTTATAAGTTGGCTCAAAAGTCACATAGTATTTCGTGTCCGCAAGTCAAGATATTCAAGGTCAAAGGTCACGAAGAACGGTTTTTTGTAAATATATTGTTTTCTTTGCTCTAAATGACATTTTGAGTTATTAGAGAAGTTGTAGAGCATAAAATTCTCTACAAATTTGGTACTAAGCAATATTTTATACATTTAACCGTTCTTGAGATAGAGTGCAAAGAGCGGAGAGCGCTTAGCCGTATGGGCCGTATATACAGAGTGATTCAGCACTGTCGTGCCAAACTTAAACAGTAGATTGAGAAAAATATTTTAAGCAAAAAACATCCAAGAAATATGTGTCCGGAAATTTTTCGTTAGGGAACTACAGCCCTCCAAATATTTTCCTTAAATTGAGTTTTTATTTAATATCTAGAGAACCCTTTGTGAAAAATTTTTGAAATTTGGTATTCTGTTTAGTAATAATAAGTGTTATCGATTTCTCATATTAACTACTTATAATTTAGACCAGGGATGTATGGGGCCAGTGGGCTCATCGATTTTTATCTAGTATTTTTTCCTGCATGCTTTCTTTTCCATCGATATTTCTCGAATACGGTTTATCCTATGAAAAATAAAGAAAGTATGTTTTTGTGTATTTTGTGTCATATAACCTTAAATAAGTGCCCAACATTATAAAAATATTAAAGAAAAAAAAAATACTAGATAAAAATCGATGAGCCCACTTGCCCCATACATCCCTGGTCTAAATTATAACTAGTTAATATGAGAAATCGATAACACTTATTATTACTAAACAGAATACCAAATTTCAAAAATTTTTCACAAAGGGTTCTCTAGATATTAAATAAAAACTCAATTTAAGGAAAATATTTGGAGGGCTGTAGTTCCCTAACGAAAAATTTCCGGACACATATTTCTTGGATGTTTTTTGCTTAAAATATTTTTCTTAATCTACGGTTTAAGTTTGGCACGACAGTGCTGAATCACTCTGTATATACGACCCATACGGCTAAGCGCTCTCCGCTCTTTGCACTCTATCTCAAGAACGGTTAAATGTATAAAATATTGCTTAGTACCAAATTTGTAGAGAATTTTATGCTCTACAACTTCTCTAATAACTCAAAATGTCATTTAGAGCAAAGAAAACAATATATTTACAAAAAACCGTTCTTCGTGACCTTTGACCTTGAATATCTTGACTTGCGGACACGAAATACTATGTGACTTTTGAGCCAACTTATAAAATGTCAAGACAAAGATGTATACAAGTTTGTAGCTTATTATCTTTCATTCCGAGTTTAAATCCTTATTTTGAATCATATACTGCACACCTTTCGATTCACCTGTCAGGTACTTGTGCTCGTTGAAATCGCCTGTCAATTTTTTTTTATACTTTACAGTAAATTAACTAAATCATATTAAAATTTGAAGTTTACAGCGACAAGTTTTTTTTTTTAATTTTATTCACACTTTAACAAATATAAGGTCTGATGATGTGCAGGGCTGATGCCTGCCAGGTGGTGGTTTTCGTACTTAATATGCTATGACTCGCTACTAAAAAAATTACTAGCCTTACAGGACGAAGGTTACTCGGAGGGTTCACGAGCTCTTGGACTAAAAGTACAAGCTTTCGAATGATCTTTAGATCATGCAAATTCAATCATTTTTCGCGGAAATATAACTGTTTGAAAATTGGTAAAAAAAATTGCTTATTAAAAATTATCCTCTAATTTTTTTGATGAGTGTATCTGTGTAACATACGAATAACGCAAGCAAAAACATTTGTAATGCGAATAACTGTGATAGTTGTTGTATTGTGGCGTACAAAAGCAGAATTAAATTACACAAAATCACAAAAATGTTATGACGGAATACGAGCATGTATTTTTTAATATGTTAATATTTTTTTGTATGTTCTAAAAAACCTGATTAAAATTTAAATAAATACTAATATAATTAAGTTAAAATTAAAAAGACTTTTACAGGGTGGAACAAATTTCCCTGACTTTTCCCGGTTTTCCAGGAGAATTTTTACCATTTTTCCCCGTTTTTAGGGTTCCGTAGAAAACTAGGAACCCTTATAGTTTCTCCATGTCCGTCCGTCCGTCTTCAAAAATTTTGAGATAATAAGATGAAATTTGGTATACAGTCGTAGATTAACGACCCAAAAACAGAAATGATAAGATTTTTGAAAACAAACAATTTTTTGACCCCCCTATCATAAAATGAAAAGTGTTTTCAAAAAAAAAATTCACGTACTCCATTGAGCGAGATGTCGTTAGAAAGGTCTCCTAAAATGCAACAAAAAATGTCAAATAACTTTTTGATTTTAACCCTTCAGTCACAATGTATTGTCCCTCCAAAGTCGTTATAAAAGCGCCCCCCCCCCCCTCTATTTTCTAAACTATCAATTCGAAAAATCTGAAAAAAATCAAGAATGTAGATTTTGATTAGTACTTTTACTGAAAATTATAACGAACATTGTCAAAAATATTTAGGGCCCCCCTTTCATAGACTGAAAAGTGAACTCACTTTTTTTCCCACTTACCCCATTGAGTGGAGTGTCATTTAATAGGTCTCCTAAAATGCAATAAAAAATGTCAAATAACTTTTTGATTTTAACCCTTCAGTCACGATATATTTGCTTTTTAATGTCGTTGTCAGAGCGTCCCCCCCCTCTATTTTCTAAACTATTGATTCAAAAAATCTGAAAAAAATTCAGAATGTAGCTTTTAATTAGTATTTTCACTGAAAATTATAACGAAAATTGTCAAAAATATTTTGGACTCCTCTTTCATAGACTGAAAAGTGAATTTTTTTTTTCATTTACCCCATTGAGTGGGGTGTCATTTGATAGGTCTCCTAAAATCTAATAATAAAAGTCCAATGACTTTATGATTTTAACCCTTCAGTCTCGAAAATTTTGAAATAACTCTTTTTTTATAAATCGTAGTGAGAATGACTACGGAACCCTATCATGTGCGTGCCCAACATGCACTTGCCCGTTTTATTTATTTAAAAAATTTAGATATGATAACAAACCTAAAAAAAAAAACGTCACTCTTTAAATAATTGCAAGAATTTGTGTGATTCAGCCGCCGAATATCCGGCCATCCGGCTTAACAGCTCACCGGATATTTGGTATTCGGTATCCGGCAAAACACTAACCGTTTCATCTCTAGTAAATATATGAAATTATTGTTTTAAGAATCGTAACCATTTATTTATATTTTATTAAATTTGTATAGCACACTATCTTTTGACATTTTCTATTAATTTAATACTTGTTATATCTTATTTTATGACAGTTTTTCCAACCTTTTATAAAGAGAACATTATCAGCTATAAAATCCAATAATAATATACAGAGTAATTCATTTAAAAAATAATATCTCTGAAATTCGACATTCCATTGTTTTTTGACACCGCCATTATTCATCCCTGACAAAATACTGATACTTTGCACATTTAACTGATCTTCTTGCTCCAATAATAACAAAGTTAGCACTGATCACTCGGTTCCCGCGAACATCCGTATATTTATTAATTAATTTTACTTGTTGAAATTTTAATTAAATATTGGTTTGATTTTACCATATAATTACTACTATAGAAGTGTATACTTTTAATGAGTATAACCTGCATTCTCTATAGAATTAATAAATCTTTTGTCAGTTACTTAAAATTTTATAGTGAAGGGAGCGATAACTTAAATGATAATATTACCAACCAATTTCGTTAAAAATATTTTATGCGTAATATAAATTTAGGTGAACAATTTTTTTAAAATTTGGGCGGTTATATTGGGCAGTATTAATATTTTTGTGCCGTAATTAAATCAATTGTGGTGCAGTAGAATATAGCCAGTAATATAAAAGATTTTGATTAGATATTTTATCTTACATTTAAACTTATTCGAGCAGTAGATTAAATAAATGGCCAATGTAATCATTATTTTGGTGCGTTAGCCTTGTTTCACACATACGCGGTTCCATTCGATTCGGTTCGTTTTCGGTTTCAGCCGAAAACGAATCAAACCCTTTCACACATACACGGTTCATATTAGGTTTTATTTTTTCCGTAAACTCAGTAGTTATCATGGAGAGAAAGCAAGTTGTTGCCATGTTGTTTCTCTATAAAAAAATTAAAAAATGAAGGAGGAATACTAGAATTCATTGCGAGCACCCTCTCATCACTTTACAGCAGGAATTTGGAGCATTCTACACTATTTTCCCGAAGCTAAAGAGCATAAAGACGATCCACATCAACATCTAGAAAACCGCTCATTTTATTAGAAAATCCGCGACAAAACTTAAAAAAAATAACACTTGCTATCAGGTTAAAACCGAAACTAAACCGAGTATGTGTGAACGCGTTCATTGCTTTGTGTTCCCTGGACACGATTTGAAACCTGATGAAATCTGTCCGTGTGGAGGGAGTATTCAGTTCTGTACGGTTTCTATTAGGTACCGAATACAAACTGAATCATCGTTTCACACTTGTCGGCAGCGACCGAAAACGAACCGAACCGAATGAAACCGTATATGTGTGAAATAGGCCTTATAATGTTACTTACAAATTCACTAAAAACAGTTTGAACCTGGGTCTTACAGTTTTCCAGTTATACATTTATCTAAATTATTCTCAAAGTATTTTGCTATATGACACAGTTATACAATTGTTTTGTTTATAATTACATAATTTTAAAACTAACTATCTATATATTTTTTTATATAAATAAAAACAACTAGATTGTCTAAATGTCAAATAATTTAATGAGCAAAAAATATAGAGCGAGCTTTCGATTCACAGAATCATCTTCATTTATAAAAAAGCAATAATTCGAAACGATGTTGTTATCACAACAATATTTCATTAGCTTTTAACTTTTTTGTAAAAGCCTGTATATTTGAAAATACATTCTATTTATGCGCATTTATCAACAGTTTACATCTGAAAAATATTTTTTTATCTGTTACGGTGTACGAGCTATTGAACAACCGAACACTATTGCCCCAACCTGTATATTTAATTTTATGAAATATTTAAACAAAATCCGTGGGTTTCATTGAAAAAAACCATCCCTGTAATTATAAAATAATTATAAAATTCTTTGATCTCTGAATTATAACAGCAGCTACAAAGTAGTTATAAAACAAAGCATTTAAAATTTAAATACTTAATGAATAAAATATTGCAATTGTTCATTTAACCCAAACGCAAATATGTTTGACTCTCTTACATAATAAACAGTTTTGGACGAAGAAACCCATCCCAACAACTAAATATAATTCAAAAACAAAGTAGTACTATTTATAAAACTTAGTAATTAGAAACAAGAAGTAATTACATTTACCATGAACATTTCATCACTTTATTTTAAAGAAAAACATAGAAATCCGTTTACTGTCTTCATTTTCAGAGATAATATATTCTTTTAATTTCTAATTCAATTTTTTGAATTTTCAATTATTTTTGAAACGGTATAAATAATATAAAAATATTATTGATAAAAATTATCGAGTATATCTATACCTATAAAAGATTAGAGATAACTCTAAGCTCTTTTGATAAGCGACGCGCGCCGGTTTTTCTTAATAAATGAGCTAATATAAATATTATGCGGGATTGATACCTCTTGATTCATTGTATAAGTAAGAGTAATAAAAACTGAGTATATAAAATAATATTTCATGCTAGTAAAATTATGTTTTGAAGCTAGTTGGTTATAATACATACAGGGTGTCCCAGGACTGTGTCAAAGCTCAATATTTCATTTAATATAATGAATTGGAAGAAAACTTTAAATGCAAAAGTTGTCAGGCGAGAGGAGCGGCATAATTTAAAAACAGCTACATTTATACAGAGTGTCCCATAACTGCGTTACAAACCAAAGTTATGTTTTTTTTAAATACAAACTATATATTTTTATTTGATAATCTAAAAGCATTCATTTTTCTGAGTATTTTGATGTATCAAATATGGAATTATACAGAGGGGTTTAAAAATAATGACCAATTTTGTAAGAAAATAGGAACATTTTCAACGCCTTGTAATTTTCTAATTACAAAAAAAAAAAAATGTATTCTCCGCTGAAAGTAGTTTTGGTATATTCTCTATTATTGCGATATTACGTTAAACACTTACAACATTGTATTATTTGTACAGGGTGTGTCAAAACACTGAACCTAGTTTTTTTTCAAAAATTTTTTGTAAAATATTCCCTTACAAAGATCTATCTCAATTTGACTTAAGAAAATCGTCATTTGTTTTTTTAAAACTGCTATTTACTTTGACATATTAAATGTCATTTTGACGTTTTAAATGTCATTTTGACATTTGTTTAGCAGAAAATGTGTACCGTGTCCATGATACAATTAATACAGATATGGCATTGCGCATATCACCTATAGTCCACGGTATTTAGATTAAAATTTGCCAAATAGAAGAAAAAAATCATAAAGTGTTGATATTTTGTACACGTACTCTCAGTAGGGTTCGGAATAAGAACCCGAAAAGTTCCCACCTAAATCGTGGATGGAACATCCCCTTTTACGTGAAAAACTACCCCTGGAGTGAATATTATTCCAGTTTTTCCCGTTTTTCATCCCAACTACCGCTCGGAGAAAAAAAATATTATAAGAATTAAAGATTAAACATGAAATTTTACGTAAAAAATGTCATATGCACTATTCGGCTAATCCTCAGCCTACTCTCACATTCAATGCTCAAAGTGAAGGGTAGTTTTTGGAGCGCAAGGAAAAATCGGTATGACAAGATTTTTCACCGTAAATATTTCCATAACGGTTAATTTTACCAAAAAGTTAATAAGAATAAAAATTGTAGAACTGAATCTCCTCTATAAGATCTAAATATCAGAATTTTGTTTCAAACGTTTTTTTATTGATTTTTTACCTTTTTACACAAACGTAAATTACATTATTTTCAGATATTTTCCATAGAACTCGTGTACCTTTTGTTAGTTTGTGCTATTGTATTATATTCAACAGTTATTAGTAAATATTATTTTAGTGAAATAAATTATAATTTATTATAAAATAATATAAAAATAATATTTTCGAACTAATAATTATTAGTGCGAAAACCAGTACTATGTGTAATGGAAGAATTATCAGCTACAGAATTTGCATTTTTATATAGATTTTTCTTTCAATATCAATACTTATTACTGTTGTCATTATTATATATTATAAATCTAATTATATTTAAATTTATATATTTATTAGAATTGGAGTATATGACCATTTTGATAATATATTTATAAATTATGTTTCTACAGCTTCAACATCAAAACAAGCTCTTTTTTCAACTAGACGAAAAATAGTAGGCTCGTATCATATTTGTTACAAAAGGGCAGTGGCGTAGTAAGAAAATTTTTCGGGGGGGGTAGTACTTTTCGGAAGGGGGGGTTACATGTGTTAAATTTTGGAAGGTATTTTGAACTGATATTTTCTCAAAACATACGTTTTTTAAGAACATTTCGGGGGGGGGGGTCCCCCCCGTTATTACACCACTGCAAAAGGGAGTTGAGAAAACGAAGAAAGACGCGAAAATCATGCACAGATTGTAAAAAACCTCTTGGTGATGACGATGAGCATGCTAAAACACTTACCAAATGTAAGGAATGTCAAAATTGAAATAAATTATGATAAATAAATAAATATTTTCAAACTATACATTTCTCTATTTATTCATAAAACAATTATTATTTATTAAACTAAATTAATTCCAGCATTATATAATTATTATAATACAACCAACATAGTAAAATACATGGGTACCCGGGTACCCCAGTTATTGAACGGACGCCTAGCCAGTTTTGATACAACTTTAATGTACATATATTGCTAAAATTAATTTGAAAAAAGCATCAGTAGACTTTAAAAAGGTTGTAAAGCGAGGATATTGCCGGAAAATTTTTTTTAAAGTATAACAAAAAATATGTTGATTTATAATCTCAAAAGGGTACCCGGTTATTGACAGTAGGGTTAAATACGAAGTATTTTAAGACACGATGTTTCTGTTTTATTTTTTCGGTGTAAACACCGCATATCCTCGACATTGACACTCAAAAACAACAAGGAGTGTCACTAATAATAATAACCACAACAAACTTAACTCTAAAATTAATAAACATACAAAAAATAAATTGGAAACCGTTTGATAACTGTTGGTTTTATTGTGCATAAAAACCACCGTTTGAGTGTCACTGGCATATACTACATGACATAGACGCGTCCAAAATGGCGCCCATGCATACTTAACAAAGAACAAAGAAAAAAACATTTATATTTAAACAAAATTTTGACATTTTTATCCAAAATCAAATGAGTTGGACCAATATTTGCGCCTGTAAACAAACACCTAATTTTCGATAAGTTTAAGTTGACCCGACTGTACTAATGAGATATAAATCTATAATTGTTGGTAAATACGAATGCATACAAATAGTTAATAAATAAATCTTACCTTATATACGCTGCTCTGGCTTATCTAAATACAAATTATCAGGACAATGTAACAATGAAGGAATATTTGTCTTACAATAAACAGCAAATCAGCATATATTTCCATAAGCAAGCAAATTCCAAACCATAACCAAATAATAACTACATCATGCAAAATACCATTAATTACTTGTAAATCACTAATACAGCCAGTTAATCATACACAATAAAGCAACTAATAAATCATAAGAATAAACTAAATACTTTCACTATTACATATTATTATATTATACTAAATACATAAAAAAATAACTCAGTGAAGTCCGTCTTAGTTGAAGATTACAAGCGGAATATGGCGACGGCGCGGGGAACGCCGACACGTAACGAGCTGAGACAAAACCAACTACTGCGCATGACAAAGCAGTGCACCCCAAACGTAATACACGGGCGCTAACAATGTATGTGCATCTGTCAGTTTACACTCAAATCTCTAAACAACGACCATCCTATTAACCTTTAAGTACCGACGTGCATTTTTTGTAACGTTAGTACCGACGTGAGGCCTGAGGGGCCGCGTATATTATATAGTGTTTTTAAAAGAAAGTGATGATTTTTAATATCTGTCTGCATTATGATGAAAAATAAAGGGTTTTAAGAAAAACTAAGTATAGAAAGAAAATCATCTTTAGGACTCTGATGATGATAGCATTGCTATTGAAACACGTGTAAGTCTAAACTCTTACAATTTTTATGGTTAGGGGATTTGTATCAACTTTATTAAATTCATGTTGTAGAGAATATTATTTTCTATATTTTATTATAGAATTTATCTATTATTAAATAGATTTAAACAGGTCTTTATGCTACTTTCAAAGTAACTCTCAATATATTAAAGTAGGCCCAGTTTACGGTAAAGTAATGGCTTTGACAAATTCGATAGAAGAAAATTAATTACCTTTACTTACCAAATGATAAAAATAGTTTCATTAAAATATATAACTAACGAATAACAAACAAAAATCGTTTTGAAGACGCTCATTAATTACATACATTAACTATTTTGAGTCTTTGCAAATACCATTGTTTAATTAAAAAATAAAATAAGAATTGGGTCAAATTTTACTGATTGAGATATATAATTTAACAATTTACGTACATAAATAAAAATAACTCTATAACACCTCCCCAATTCTATGAAAATAAATAAAATTGTTAACTTTAGATTTGTCGTTGATATCACAGAAGCTTTGTATCTATTTTTCCAGATTTTTTAAACTAAAGTTGCCGTGATTGGAAGGGAGAGGGGGCATAATTTGTAAACATTATGAGAAAAAAAATATTGTCGAATTTCATTAATCGAAATATATTTTTTCAACATTTTATATTCCTTTGTATAAAATCTTTTTTATTGGAGCCTCCTATGAGGGGTAAAATTGTGCTAGTTTTATCACACATTTTGACAAAGGGAAAAAGCAATAAAATGAGATAATAAGGTTCCAGTTCAGCTTCAGATTCGCTGACTTCAGGTTTACGAAAAGTTTTTTTTCAGATTACATTTTGGTTTCAAATTCAGATTTTAGTTATAACACATAGTTTTATTAAGCAGTCAACAAATATCAATAATACGATTCCATTTTCTTTCTCGTAGGTTTATCCTCACTGTCTGTCTATCTGTCTGTCTGTTTGTCTGTATACGTATTGGCACTATAAACAATTCCCAAGTTGCTTAGAAAGAGTATATGTTTGTACTTGTTATGACAGGTTTGTACGTGTTTCCATTCGTTTGCGTTACAAATTCTGTAATGTATTATTTATACATTATATGTACTTGTACATACAGGATGAATAAAAAGTCAAGAATACTGATTTTAATTTTTAGTTTTAAAAATAGTGTATAACATTCAGTAACCAAAATCTTTGGAGGACTGTAGTTCCCTAACGAAAAATTTCCGGTTACATGTTCATTTGAAGTTTTTTGTATAAAAAAATCGGTGCATATGTATGTGAATTCATCAGGCCTAAACCACTGAATGTGGCGAAGCCATATTCACACCATATGTTCGTTTGGTGCTCCGATAAATTCATAAATTTTTCAGACAGGGTGGTGCTGAGGTCGAAATATTTCGAAAAATTGTATTTTTTCCATATATAAAAAATATAGATCATCAGGTTTAAACTTCTTGATGTATCGAAACCATATTCACACCATATTATATTCGATTGTTGTTTCGTTAGATTTATCTTTTTGGATCCGGTATGTGGCGCTAGGGTCGAGAATGTGTATTTATGGTCCGATTTAGCTCATATTCAGAATATATGTAGTTATGTTATTTACAGGAAAGAAATATTTTTACAAAAATGGGCCCGGTAGGTGTCACTGAAATCGAAATATTTACGAAAATATGTATTAATGATATTATTTTTAACCCTTAGCTGCTTCACCTCTCCAGAATAACATACCTGACACACTGAGGTCACCTCTTACCCCAGACACTCATAAGCTATTGAATATTTTAATTCAATAAAATTTCTCTATCATCTTCGAACGATACGAAATGCACTCAACTCAGTTATTTAAAAAATTGTAAAAAAACAGCACACACATAGCTTACATTGAAGTTGAAACAATGTGGGACGCCTGGTACCCTACAGTGGCAGCTTTAAACAAACTATTTTTGGGCAGAACAACGTTTACCGGGTCAGTTAAAACAACAATTTCAACCCCCCGTACGTGATAGGGGGTGAAATACCCCATGCGAAACCGGGGAGAGTCACTAGTTATTTATATGAATTCAATCGAATATACCGGGTGGACAGGGCCGGATTTACAAATTTGCCGCCCGTAGGCAGTTACGAATATTGCCGCCCTTTTCATGAATAAAAAATGCATATTTTCTATTTTTCATATGAATTACTTTTTTTTTTTTTTTTTCGTTGTCAAAAAATTTTTTTTAGGTTACTTTTCCCAAATATGCCGCCCCTAAATTTTTGCCGCTCTAGGCACGTGCCTACATTGCCTGCATGGTAAATCCGGGCCTGCGGGTGGACCATTCTACTCTTTAATGGACAATAACTCGACCGGTAAGTGAAATAATAAAAAAGTTTTCAGATAAAACATGTACGGTTTGGAGGGGGACATAGACGTACTTGGATGAAATTTTCTTTGGTTGTGTTTTCAAGGTGGTATGAAGGTCAACATCATTTTTTTTAAATAGGAACCTATAGTTTTTATCAAGTATTTTATTTAACGTGAAAATACACGAATCTTTCATTGAAAACTTTTTTTTAACAACTTAACCTTTCCAAGATATCTAACAAAATAATTCGAGATTTTAAACTTTCAATATTTTTGTACACAGAAACCATAAATTTTAGAGAAAAAGTACAATAAACAAAAAATGTTTATTTTGATTTAATAAAACTAAAGAATTATTTTTAATATTTTAAAACTTCTTTAATTTATTTTATTTAAGCAAAAAAAAAACAAAACAATGTTAATTTTTTTTTTAAGTTTTAAAATTTTAAAAATAATTTTTCAAGTTTAATCAGACCAAAATAAACATTTTTTGTATTTTATGCTTTTTCTCTAAACCTGATGGTTTCTGAGTTAAAAAATATTGAATGTTCAAAATCTCGAATTATTTTGTTAGATATCTTGGAAAGGTTAAGTTGTTAAAAAAAAAAGTTTTCAATGAAAGATTCGTGTCTTTTCACGTTAAATAAAATTACTTGATAAAAACTATAGGTTCCTATTTAAAAAAATGATGCTGACCTTCGTACCACCTTGAAAACACCACCTAAAAAAATTTTATCCAAGTACGTCTATGCCCCCTTCCAAACCGTACAACTTTTATCTGTAAACTTTTTTTATTATTTTACTTACCGATCGAGTTATTCTCCATTAAAGAGTAAAATGGCCCACCCGGTATGTAGAGATAATAACTAAAGAAATATGCTTGTCATTCCTTTGACATTTTTTTCTTAGCTAATTATTTCCATCATAAAAACTATTCAACATGTTTTAAAAGGTACTCTTTTTACTTTCTTTCATGAAATATGCATACATATAGTATTATTAAGTATTGTAATTTTTAATTATATTTCAAATGGTTCATAAGAGAAAAAATGTACTCATTTTCTCTATCAATTAACCAAAAAAAATATTTTAATTAAAAAATATGTATACATAGGTACGTTAAAGTTTAAACGGTTCATAAAGAAAATATTTTTAATCAAAGTTATAGAGAATTTTTTTCTATAATTTTAGTTTCATTCATTTTTTATATATTTTATCATTTCGTCAGAAAGATTTATTTTATTCAATTAGAAATCACTTTCAGTATTACGTATAAGAAAGTTGTTTATTGATCAGCTTTCACTGCTCATTTATTTGTACATAACTCAGTTCTATTATTTTGTTGCCTTTGTTACATATAAAAATTACCAACTTCATTAAAAAAAGCTTTCATTTTTTAACGAACGTATGCACAAAGTACCTACTATATCTCTTTGTTTTTATATTACAAACAAAAGAATTTTATTATTATGATTCATACAAAAATAAGAGATGAATAACATCCGAAAAGATAACGTCAAAATAAAAATAAGTATACCAACCCGTGTTTATATTAATGTTACTATCAATTTGTGAGATCAAAATTATATTATCATATAACCTTAAATAATCATATAACCTTAAATAAGTGCCCAACTTTATAAAAAAATTAAAGAATAAAAAAATACTAGATACAAATCGATGGGTCCACTACAGCCTTGGTCTAAATTATAATTTATATCGATAACATTTATTATTACTAAACCGAATACCAAATTTCATAATTTTTGTCACAAAGGGTTCTCTAGATATTAAATAAAAACTCATTTTGAGCCAAATTTTTGGAAAAATATCCGGACACATGTTTATTAGAAGTTTTTTATCGATTTGTCGTATTTGAGTAACAGCGTCTACATCAAAATCCGGAAAAAATCGACTTCACAATACTTACTTATACAGGGTCCTTCAATAGTGCGTCCGGCATTCCTAGCGCACTTCCCGTATGAGATAGAAAAAAATGTTGGTACATAATATTATTGGTTTGAAAAGGTCAACGTTGTAAAATTATTTTCAATAAAAAAGGGTGTACCATTTTTGTGCTGTAACAAAAACAAACATTTTTTTAAATTATTTAATTTAATTATAGGAACCCCCTATAACTTTTTCAGTATTCCGATGTCATATTTTAACCTCCACATTATTATCAATTTATTTTTTGATTTAGTGACAGTGTTGCCAAATTATAAATTTTTTTCCGAAAAAGAATCCAAAAACAGGGTCAACTTTAAATAATCGTAGCGACTTCGTTTTATTTGAAGCGATTGATTTTTTTAATAATAATATTAGTCCTGATAAAGAGTAACATTTTGATAATAACCAATTTGAATTTAGTTATACTATAACCATAAAAAAATGTCAAAATTTGTAAACCTAAAAATGATAAAATTCATTTTTTTCAAATGGTATTACCCTTTTTTTATTTCAATATTCGATGGGTTTTTTTCTCCTTTTCAATTTGTATAGGAAATGTTCTATGTCTAAACCCCATAGTTTCTCAGATATTCAATACTTTTAATAAAATTAACCTTTTTATTACACTTTTATGCACCGAAGTAGGCGCTAGGAATGCCCGACGCACTATTGAAGGACCCTGTATACTATACAGGGTGGCCCAAGCCAAACAAAACGGGCGCGCTTTTGGTTATTCAAAATAAAATTTTGAAAAAAAGCTCGAACATGTCGATTTTGCTTTCAAAGGGAACATCTTTTACTATAAAATTTTTGCAAGAATCTTTTCAACCCTCAGCGCTGTGAGCACAACCCTTAAAATTTACCATGATAGGGCAAGTGATACCTCATTTGAAAGGTTTTTTTATTCTAAATACGGTGCTTTTTGGTTTTATCAAATCCGTTTAGTTTTAGTCAAGTTATTTACATTTTAAATTCCATAAATGCAATGATTTTCTGATCAAAAAACAAACATTTACAACTAAAATTCAAAAGAAAGTAGGTTTGAAATTATTCAAAGCCATTCAATTTAGACATTTATTGAATTAATTAAAGTTTTGGAATTAAATAATTTAAAAAAAATTACCATCATCCGAAACTTTAATTTTATAAGAAAATAAGCCTACTTTGTTTTGAATTGTAGTTGTAAATATTTGTTTTTTGATCAAAAAATCATTGCATTTATGGAATTTAAAATGTAAATAACTTGACTAAAATTAAACGGATTTGAAAAAACCAAAAAAAACGTCGTATTAAGAATGAAAAAACCTTTCAAATGATGTATCACTTGCCCTATCATGATATTTAAAATCATAGCGCTGAGGGTTGAAAAGATTCTTGTAAAAATTTTATAGCAAAAGATGTCCCCCTTGAAAGCAAAATCGACGTGTTCGAGCTTTTTCTCAAAATCTTATTTTAAACGACCTAAAGCGCGCCCATTTCGTTTTACTTGGGCCAACCTGTATATTTATATTTCATGCACATGGGTGTAAGAAAGTAAAAATCTAATTACCGGGTTTTACGACTATATCTGTTTTTACGACCTAATATTACCGGTTACTTCGATGTCATTATAATCGGTTTCTACTGTATGTTTAAGATATGGTATTATACACCATCTTTTGATCTACGCGGTAGATAGGTTCCAGGAAATATCGCGTAAATCGAGTCACTCTAAAACTCAGGACACACTAGGTCAAGTGCATAAAGTGGGATAATAGCGTGCCGTTGACTCATGCTTTTGTAGGGAACAGGCAGAGCCGGCCTTTGCGATTCTGGCGCCCTAGGCGAGATTTTTTTTGACAAAAAAATGGCGAACAACAAAAAAAATCTGGACGAAAATTTGAAAAAAAAATATTTATTAAAATTAATGATTAAAAAATATAAAGAGTTGAGTAATCAATGTTGTCTGCATACGTATTATCACTGGAAAAATATATAATAGCGGCGCGATACATATACAGGGTCCTCCAATAGTGCGTCCGGCATTCCTAGCGCACTTCCCATAGGAGATAGAAAAAAATGTTTGGTACATAATATTATTGGTTTGAAGAGGTCGACGTCGTAAAATTATTTTCAATAATACAGGATGTCCCATTTTTTCGCTGTAACAAAAACAAACATTTTTTTAAATGGAACCCCCTATAAATTTTTCAGTATTCCGATGTCATATTTTAACCTCTACATTATCATCTATTCATTTTTTGATTTAGTGACAGTGTTGCCAAATTATAATTTTATTTCCGAAAAATAATCCATAAACAGGGTCAACTTTAAAAAATCGTAGCGTCGTCGTTTTTTTTGAAGCGATTGATTTTTTTAATAATAATATTAGTCCTAATAAAGAGTAACATTTTGATAATAACCAATTTGAATTTAGTTACACAGGCTGTCCATAAAAAAATGTCAAAATTTGCAAACTTAAATATGATAAAACTCATTTTTTTCAAATGTGACTACCCTTTTTTTATTTCGCTATTCGATGGGGTTTTTTCTCCTTTTCAATTTGTATAAGGGATGTCCTATGTCTAAACTCCATAGTTTCTAAGATATTCAATACTTTTAATAAATTTAACCTTTTTATTACACTTTGATGCACTTAAGTAGGCCGTGCTGATGAAAAACAAATGACAAAATGTAGTACTTAAGTATCAATGAAATATTTGATTAAAATTAATCGTTTAAACGGATAATACTTATGGAATAAAATTATTTCTTTTATTTAAAAAAAATATGAAAAGTTACAAAATTTTAAAAATATAAAAGACCAAAATAAATGTTCTAAATGTCTTCTATTTTCATCCAGGCTCAAATCAATTCGCCAGCATGTGTTTTTCATCAGTACGGCCTACTTCGGTGCATAAAAGTGTAATAAAAAGGTTAATATTATTATAAGTATTGAATATCTTAGAAACTATGGGGTTTAGACATAGGACATCCCTTATACAAATTGAAAAGGAGGAAAAAACCCATCGAATAGCGAAATAAAAAAAGGGTAGTCACATTTGAAAAAAATGAGTTTTATCATATTTAAGTTTGCAAATTTTGACATTTTTTTATGGACAGCCTGTGTAACTAAATTCAAATTGGTTATTATCAAAATGTTACTCTTTATTAGGACTAATATTATTATTAAAAAAATCAATCGCTTCAAAAAAAACGACGACGCTACGATTTTTTAAAGTTTACCCTGTTTATGGATTATTTTTCGGAAAAAAAATTATAATTTGGCAACACTGTCACTAAATCAAAAAATGAATAGATGATAATGTAGAGGTTAAAATATGACATCGGAATACTGAAAAATTTATAGGGGGTTCCATTTAAAAAAATGTTTGTTTTTGTTACAGCGCAAAAATGGGACACCCTGTATTATTGAAAATAATTTTACGACGTCGACCTCTTCAAACCAATAATATTATGTACCAAACTTTTTTTTCTATCTCCTACGGGAAGTGCGCTAGGAATGCCGGACGCACTATTGGAGGACCCTGTATAATATAACATTAAAGATAATTACAAAAAAAGGGAATTTAATTCGCATTTTTTTTTCGGCGCAGTCTTTCATCAGAAGAGTACCTATTGTTTTAACTAGTATATCAATCTATTGGCGGCATTAACTCCGTTTTTATAAACTTTACGCTCCCTTGCGATTACACACTTTTAATTGCTGAAGAAGAATATTTATTGGATTTCAAACCGAGCGATCGCCCTACCTCCCCCCCCCCCACTAAATCCGTCACTGTACATGTCGATAACGCAGTTTTTATTTGACACTTACTATTATTCCAGTGTGTTCAGAAACGTCACACACAAAGATTGGAAATTTCGTAAACTATTTTTGATATTAAGCATTTTATAAAGTACCTAAATTGAATTATTTTGCAGAAAAAATCAAAATTATTCTTAAAAAAATTTGTAAAGCTTAAATTTGGCGCCTTAGAACAGAACATAGAAAATAAGTTTATGACAATTGGCGCCCGCACGAAATTGGCGCCCCAGGGGTCGCCTGGCCGTTCGGCCGGCTCTGGGAACAGGTTTGTAAGATGGACACTCTATAATATACTTTTGTCATTTCTGTCGTCGGCAAGACCGGGATGTTTACTGTCGTAATTGTTTTCATAGACACAATAAAACGGGCAAGTGCGTGTTGGGCACGCACATGATAGGGTTCCGTAGTCATTCTCACTACGATTTATAAAAAGTATTTTTCAAAATTTTCGTGACTAAAGGGTTAAAATCAAAAAGTCATTTGACTTTTATTATTGCATTTTAGGAGACCTATCAAATGACACCCCACTCAGTGGGGTAAATGAAAAAAATGTGAGTTCACTTTTCAATCTATGAAAAGGGGGTCCAAAATATTTTTGACAATTTTCGTTATAATTTTCAGTGAAAGTACTAATTAAAAGCTACATTCTGAATTTTTTTCAGATTTTTTGAATCAATAGTTTAGAAAATAGAGGGGGGGACGCTCTGACAGCGACATTAAAAAGCAAATATATCGCGACTGAAGGGTTAAAATCAAAAAGTTATTTGACGTTTTTTATTGCATTTTACGAGACCTATTAAATGACATCCCACTCAATAGGGTAAGTGGGGAAAAAATGAAAGTTCAATTTTCAGTCTATGAAAGGGGGGTCCAAAATATTTTTGACAATGTTCGTTATAATTTTCAGTGAAAGTACTAATTAAAATCTACGTTCTGGAATTTCATCTTATTATCTCAAAATTTTTGAAGACGGACGGACGGACATGGAGAAACTATAAGGGTTCCTAGTTTTCTACGGAACCCTAATAAAATTCCGTGAAACATCGTGTTAACAAAATGTTGGAAAAATTAAATAGTTTTTTATTGTGCTCTAAAGTGAAAAATTTTCAGCATTATCGGGAGATATGTGCTGAACTCATTTTCCATTGAATTTTAATAATGTAAATATGATAATAAACGTATCGTATAAACTAATATATTTTTTTCGTGAGTATCAAAATAGCGTTAAAGTAAGATTTTTGTGGTTGTATGCCGAAGCCATTTGTTATGACTTTTACATATGGAATTGCCATTGCATTAACTTTAAGTGGGCTCTCACACCGTAGAAATATAGCAATATAGTAACATAGATTGCTGTAACTACCAATTAGCAACTAGCAATATAGCGATATCATATTGCTTTGGTGTGAGACCAGGCCCAGGTTTACCATGCAGGCAGTGTAGGCAGCTGCCTATAGCGGCAAATTTTTAGGGGCAGCAAATTTTGATATGGAAAAAAATCGACATAAATTCTACCTGTAAGAGCTAAAAAAAAAAGTCTTTAGAATTATTAGTAGCATTTTTTACTAAAAGAGCTAAAAAAAAGTGAGAGCCCACTAAAGTGTTTATACGAAATTTTTTGATATTTTATTTTATTTTTAGAATGGCAAGCCGTAGACCTCACTTTTCCTTCTTTTTGATTATTTTTTCCGATTAAAACTAACACAGTTAATGAAAAATGGTAAATTTTGTAAATCAGGCAGTAACACTCAAGTATTTCTGATTTTTATGTGATTTTGTAGGGTGAGTCCGTCTAACAGGTCAAAAATTTATGGAGCCAATTTCAAACCCTTCAGAAAAATGGTTGTTTTCTTATCACAGTATTCAGTAAGCTTCTCCTACTTAGTTATAGCTAATAAGGTCCTCTTTCGAACGGTTTATTAACATCCGCGAAAAATTTATTTACAGACAAATTATGAGCAAAAAAGCTAAGGGTATCCATCTTACAAACCTTTCTCCTACATCGCACATTTTTTTTTTAATATGAGTGTGTGTACTTTTATACAAGCGTGAGAAGTTATACTTATTTGGCGTTATTGAAAAACAAGTATGACAAATTAACCTCAAATATTTTTAAAAACTTATAAATCACATTCAAACATAATGACACGTAGTTCCCCAAGTTTACCCGAAAAATTCCGAAACGTTATGTGACGCGTCATATCACGCATAAGTAATTCTTTTCAATATCCAACAAAATTGTGTCGCGATACAATTTTATTAAAAAATATTTAATCGACTTTTTTAAATACGCGCCTGATTACTTTTCTTATATACATTTTTCTACTTTGCAAACGTCAAAATGACATTTTGAATTGTCAAAGTAAATTGTAATTGTAAAAAATAAATGACGATTGTATAAAGCAAATTGAAATAAATCTTTGTAAGGGAATATTTGACTACCATAGTTTTGGTGATCTATATTATAGAAAGATTCTACAAAATTTTCACATAACATGTCATTCTTGAGATATCTTGAACCGGAATTTATTTATGGTTCGGGTTCGATTCGGGTTCAATAATAATTTTCGTTTCGGGTTTAGGTTAAGGTTCAGCACAGTGAAAAGTTTTTGGATTCAAAAACCGTTATTTTTTTCAGGTTTAGGTTCGGGTTCGGGTTCAAATCAAAAAATAAAAATAACCTACTATTTGAAAATATAAAAGCTATCCTGCTGTGGGCTCACAAAACAATATGTATGCGGTATAAAATAAAAATCGATTAAAAACGGTATATTTTCTTGAGATGAAATTTATTTTCGTCAATCATAGGTATTATGATATACATATTATTATATTTATAGTTTATAAATATAATAATATACATTTATCAAAACAATGAAGGGACGAAGATACTGCTAAAAAAATTAGCAAGAAATAAAAATTGAAATCTATACATATTCAGATTATTTGTAAATTGAAAGGAAATTCATTTTTACAATTATAGAATTATAAAGCAAGTAAAAAAAATATAAATTTCAGTAGCGGATTTGAGAAATCACATCATACAGTGAAGTTCAAACAAATTTCCAATTTGTACATTTTACAATCACTTTTAAAAATCAATGGAGGAAAATTGATAAAATATTATAAATGATTTCTTGAACCTTTTGAAAAAATATGGTTTCCGGATATGCATGAAAAGATTCGGGTTCAGATTCAGGTTCGCTGACTTTGAAATATAGCGGTTCAGTTCGGGTTAAGGTTCATGAAAAATACGGATTTTTTCGGGTTTAGGATCAGGTCCCTGTCTTGAACACACTTTTTATTTCTGTAATATTTAGAGTAAAGTCGGCATATATGTTTTCGGTAAGAAAACTATGATAATATTATTTAAAATCAGCACATTATTTCATTAGACAGAGAATTTAATCTTTTAGCGAAATAGAGCAGGCAAAAATAAAATTCTTAGATTAAAACAAAAGAAAAAAATAAAAAAACTAAAACAATTGAAAATCAACCTCAAAAAAAAATGTGCGTGTAATATGAACCAGAGTGGTCCACATTACACGCTTGTTACCATTATACAGGGTTGTCGATATTAGGGGGTTAAAACATTTGTATTTAAATTTTTTTTTGTTATTTTTATTTCAAACTTCTATGTTGTCACTGTAAAAAAAGCAGTGGCGTAGCAAAGAGTACGCGGGCAGATCTTCCTTATTAGTACCCCATTTAGTGGGCACCATTATGAAAATTTGTACTAAAAAAATAGATTTTTGCGGATGTGAATAGTTTTGAAGTACTGGATGATTAAATACTTTTCATACTATTTGTCTTACCACGATTCTAGTTAATTATTACACTTCATAGCCATATAATACCTCATAGTCCATAATACCCGCAACCACGTGTATTAAAAAAAAATTACTATCACCGAGGCAATAAATAATACGTGGATTAAAAGCACTGTTCATACGGTCAACCCTTGTACCTACATGTTTAAACAGCAATATAATTTATTTAAACAATTTAATACAATCAAAAATTTTACTAACTTAATTTAACAAAAATAATCAAAAATTACAAATTTCATTAAGTTGTCTTCAATGAAATACCGGTACTCCAAACACTGTCATGTCAACTGACGCAGTTATTTAGAAGTGTAAGCTTAGATACATATTAATGTTATCTTTATAAAATGTAAAATGGAGCAAAAAAGGAGGTATCCATATTACCCGCCTGGTCCATATATACCGACTTTACTCTAAGTGTTTTATTTGAACATATTCAATAGGCTATTTGACAACATTGAAAATATACTACAAATTGTGGTCATCCTATCAGATAATAGCATAAAAGAACATATTTCACTTTATTTTAAAATAAATTATGTATATTTTTTGCAAATTACACGAAAAAAAAATATAATAATTTTTGAAATTTTATCTATGACGGGAACGCTATGTGATTGGTTGCAGCTCTAGTGACGTCACACGCATGTTGAGTTCGCGTTTTATGCTTTCTGTGTATTATATCAAAGTATTATATTCGATTTTCAGCTATTTTTGAAGCAGTTTTTAGATAAATTTTATTACTAGTGGCATAAATATTCGTTTCGAATTTCAAAATGGAATTAAATTTTGTGCGAACTGATTATAGCAACCTATCTAAGGTAGACGATTCTGTGGGTAGACGCTTTTATGGTTGCACTTTTTTAAGAATAACGCTGATTACTGTGCTGCGGAACTTAAAAATGTGAAAACAGCAGTGTAAGTAACACATAAAACATTTGAAATCCTATATGCTGCAAGATTAAGCCATATTAAGAGGTTAGGTACCTATTAAAGATGTTGGTTAATACGGAGTGTACGGGTGGCCGCTGTCAGAATTGTCAAAAATCACGTGTATAGTAGTATAGTTATTCAGAAAAGATGTTATTTCGTTTTATAAGAACCGATATTTTTAGCTACTATCTAGTTAAATATTACTTATATCAAAGTGATCTTCACACATAAAAACATTTGTATTCAATAAAATACTCGTTGGATCTTTTCAATTATTGTAACCACATTTTTCGTCTTTTGGGATTCTTTGGAACAGAAACAAACAGTTTGTGTGGACTTTTTATAGACGTATTTATACATTGTGGCACTACACACCATTTATACACCATTCTATCCACTAAATTTGAAGATGAAATTCACTTCAGATGCACTGTTTTATTAAGGCAATGACTTATTTACGTGCGTGTGACGTCACACGCACCATATGACCAGCGCCATGATAGAAACAGCGTTTCTGACGCAGTTTTGAAAATTTAAACTTTAACATTGATTTTTATTGATAATACAGTAGATCTCCCCGAAATATCAATGTAGTGTGCTTATTATGTAATAAAGAATAATTTAAAAATATTTTCTAAAATTAGTCAAATAGCCTATTGCTTCCGTTCTGCTATAAAATGCGATAAATAATAAATAACAGGCGAACAAATTTACTGCGTCTTCATTATTTATAAGTTCCCAAACTCACAACTTTTACTAATTGTTAGATGTCTATACATATTTATCAATAGAAACTATTTACTAGTATAAGGGAAAACTTTGTGAATTTGATTACAATACATGGTAAGCTAGCCACGTTTCGCGGCAATGTTTTGAAAAACATCTTGAATACAAATAAGGTACCTTGCGGATCTCAATTTTCTACTTGATTCGATGTGCGGGATTGAAAGGATCAGATTCAAATCAAAACCAGATTAAAGTATTTAGTTTTATTTGTTACACACACGCAATAATATATTTATATACAGGTGAGCAGTATTTACCGGTACTCTAATATTCCTACGAGTTGAATATAAATGTTATGGAGTTCAAAGTAAGCTATGTTAATGGAGGTTTAGATTATGGGTCTAGTGTCCTTTTTGAGCCTTGTTAAACTCAAATCCATTTTCTCTAATATCAAACTGTAATTAAGAAATGTGATATTTCTTTGATCAAAGAAATATGACAGTGTAATATGTCAAATTTTATAATATTTACCTTCATAATATTTCTTTTATCATAGATAAATCAAAATGGCGACAGAAAAGTGTTCATGGACGGTTTCGGCTACGAAATTACTTATAATTTAATATCTGATCAAATCTTTGAAAAGATCTTTGACATATTTATTTGATAGTGTAATAGCCGCTTTAGACTTGTTTCACATAAATGCGATTCCATTCGGTTCGGTTCGTTTTCGGTTGCAGCCGACCTCTTCATACATACACGGTTCATATTAGGTTTTATTTTTTTCTATACACTCAGTAGTGATCATGGAGAGAAAGCAAGTTGTTGCCATGTTGTTTCTCTATAAAAAAAAATTAAAAACGAAGGAGGAGTCCTAGAATTCGTTGGGAGTACCCTCTCATCACTTTACGGCAGGAATTTGAAGCATTCAACACTATTGAAAACATTTTTTTAAGTTATTTCAGGATGTCACATTAACATCTGGTAAACCGCTCATTTCATTAGAAAAACTGCAACAAATAACACTCGCTATCAGGTTAAAACCGAAACTGAACCGAGTGTGCATGCTTTCTATTCCCTGCACACTAATAGAAACCTGATGAAACCTATTCGTGTTGAGGGAGTATTCGGTGCTCTACGGTTTCTATTAGGTACCGAATATAAACTGAAAGCGACCGAAAAAGAACCGAAAACGAACCGAACCGAATGGAACCGTATATGTGTGAAATAGGCCTTAGTCGTGTTAAACAGATTTGTTCCTTCCAAATATACAGTCGAAATCGGTTATAACGATATCGAGATTTAGGTCGTAAAAGCCGATAATTGCCCGGAAAGAGGGGGGGGTGGATTTTATTTGAGTCGTTAAAACCGATATGTTGTATAAAATGATATCGTTAAAAACGATTTCAACTGTACACTCATCGCTCTATACAACGACGGTGTCTATAATTCAACCGTTCCATACAACGATGGCTAGAGGGGTCCCCACCACCACGTCGACAAGTGAGAAATGTTTTTGGAATTACTAGTACGTTCGAGAGGGGCCTCCACCACCGTACCGATGAGTGAGAAATATTTTTACTCTATTAAGACTACATAAAAAATAAGGGTTCTTATTTTATAGGGGTGTCATTTGATATGTCTCCTAAAATGCAATAATAAAAGTCAAATGACTTTTTGATTTTAACCCTTCAGTCACGAAAATTTTGAAAAATACTTTTTATAAATCGTAGTGAGAATGACTACGGAACCCTATCATGTGCGTGCTCAACACGCACTTGCCCGTTTTTTTATTTCTAGTAACATGTTGATACCCGTTTCATCAAAATCAACCCACTAGTTTTCGAGATTACTTCGGTCAAACACACACGCACACACATACATAAACTTTCTCTCTTTATGTATTATTATAGATTTTCCCGCGATAAGTAGCTTAAAGTAATTCTAGGATCTTAAGGCGATAATATGAGGTAAATAACGGCCGTCCGCGCCGACTCAAAAAGAGAAGCGTAAATAACGTTTTCTCACTGCTCTATTTGTAACGAACGACTGTTGTTAGTCATTAAAAGAATGCTCTTTTAGAATTATACTTTTAGCTGTATTTTCAAAAAAATTGAAGATATAAAAATAGTTCTTTTTATTTTCGAAAAAGTACAACAGTCTTTTCTCGCAATACATTAATTTTGTGAGATGATAAAACTGAATACCAGTGGCGTAGTAAAAAAATTTTTCGGGGGAGGTTAGTACTTTTCGGGAGGACTGATATTTTCTCAAAACATACGTTTTTTAGAACATTGAACATTTCGTGGGGGAGGTTGTCCCCAGAACCTCCCCGTTACTACGCAACTGCTGAAAACCGTTGATATTAACGTTACCCGACGTGCAGTCTGAGGAGGCTACATTTTTACATTTCATAACCCTGATAAGAGCCGTCGAGTGTTTGTTTAAACGTAGATATTATTTGTCGACAAAAAAATAAATAAAAAATCAACAAACGAAATATTAAATAAAATGTATACTCATTTTAATAAAAATTTATTAAAATTTGATTATATTAGATATACAGGCTGTCCCGTAAGTAAATATACCAACTAACTTTCATGAACCACCATGTCTGCAAACAAGCCTTTTTAGCAGTAGAGCAAAAGAAAGGATTCCGGGCAAAGTAGGTACCTATGTAGGTAATAAATTTTGCCTTTTGGTTAAAATTTTTTGTATCTTGGAAATTGATAGTTCAAAGTATGCTGATCAAATGGACACAACCTACGAAAAGACATAATTTCTGCTCCAGGAGGCACCCAAACATTCTTTGTTTTGTATATTTGTTTGTACTTATATCTCCTAAAGTCTAAAGTATCACTTTTAAAAAAAATTGTTAAGAAGTTCTTAGAACTAGCCAGACAATATAATATAACGAATTTTTTTATAGATTTTTATATCATTTATTAATTTTATAAAAAAACATCCCAACCAAAAAAAATGTCAACAAATGTTCTGTAACTTTTTTTGTATTCATTGACTAATTCAAATTACTTTTTATTCTTTGTAAATTTTCCTAATAACTAACCCTTTAAGAGATAAAAATAAAAAATATATATTACCATAAAATCACGTATTAAATGTTTAAATTTTTGAGTGCCCCCTGGAGCAGAAATTCCGAATTTTCGTTGGTTAAGCCCATTTCAACTTTTGATCAACGCACTTTTAACTATCATTTTTTCAGGTTACAAATTTCACCCAAAAGGGACATTGTTCTTGTGCGGGGTTCATTCATTTGCTCTACTGTTAAAACAGTTCGATTGCAGAGTTTATTAACAAAAAGCGATTGTGACAATTCCTGAAAGTTTGTCGGTATGTTTACGGTACACTCTATATATTATATTCAATCATGTGGTTTTCGTATTATCAGTCTTCTGGAATAATAAAATAACTTAAATTTACAAACCCGAGATATTATATTAGGTATGCTTAATATTAATGCGGAAATCATATTTTCAACTTGTTTCTTAATGTAAAATTATACCTAAACAATTTTATTTTATACCGTTAAATTCTCTTAGGAATTGTGTATCTGAAATCTGAAATAAAAATATCTTAAATAAAAGGTCAACATTTATCGTTAAAATATAACAACATTTTATACACCCACAAACTCTTATACCTTCTGAAATTGTATATGCGTATTGGTATGTAATGTAGTAACACTAAAGAAAAAATAACATAATTTAAATCAATAAATTGTGTTTACAAATAAATTCAATAATAATATACAGGGGATTCCATTTAAAAAAAGTTGTATTTCAATATATCTCTGAAATTTGACATTCAATTGTTTTTTAGCATCGTCATTATTCATTCCGGAAAAATACTGATACTTTGCCCGTTTAACCGATCTTCTAGCTCCAATAATAACAAAGTTAGCAATGAACACTCGGTTCCCGCGAACACCCTGATAGCATAGGTGGGCACAGTTAATCGAAAAGTTAACTTCGTTAATCGTTAATCCGTTAATAAAAAAGTTAACTTCGTTAATCGTTAAAGCGTTAAAATTCTGAAAATGTAACGGAAATTAATGTTAATCCGTTAAAAAGTTAACCATCCAAAATGTTTGTAGACCTTTTTTAGGGTTCCGAAGAAACCCTATTAATCTCACTTTGTCGTCCGTCCGTCCGTCCGTTCTTTTCACTCAAAGCTCAATAGCTCGTAAACTATATAAGCTAGAACTTTGAATTTTTTACAGAATATGTAAAATGACACCCTCTAGTAAAATATGTACAAATATTTTGGAAAAATATTTTTTTAGGGGGGGGGGGGTGCTAAGAAGCTAAAGACAGCCGAAAAAAATAATTTTTTTTATACCAAGGCAAGTGGCACATCAAAATGTGTAACCAAGCGAGTGTAATTTGATCCTCAAAAATGGCGCCTACAGGGGGCTCCAAGCAAAAAAAAATTGTCCCCCCCCCCTCTAACTCGGTAACTACTAGCTCGAAAAATCTGAAAAAAATTAGGTAATGAGGCTTTGGTGAGATTACCAACGACAAATACTAAAGTCACCAATATCATTTCAAATTTTGGAGAAAAGGGGAGGGGTGGAATACATTTTATTTTTTTTATTTTTTTATCTGGACATGTGGGGTGTCGAAATGTAGATCTCAGTGAGTAGAATATGACACTATTTTTTTTTCTAAATTAAAAATGGCGCCTGCAGGGGGTTTCAAGAAAACAAAAATTTGTCCACCCCTTCTCTAGCTCGGTAACTACTGACTCAAAAAATCTGAAAAAAAATTAGTAATGGGGTTTTTATAATACTAGTAACGACAAATACTAAAATCAACAATATCATTTCAAATTTTTAAAAAAATAGGAAGGGGCGTCATGGAATTTTTTTTATTTTCATATCTAGGCTTGTGGGGTGTCAAAATGTAGATCTGAATTAATAGAATATGATCCTATTTTTTATATTTATTTTTAACTCAAATATGCACCTGTAAATGGCTCTAAACAGTCCACGTAGTATGTATATACTTCGGAACCCTTATGGCATACACTGGTGTATGTCTTGACAAATTTTTTTTTAATTGATACATATGTTCTCTGGTCAGGTTTTAGGATATATTTTGTTACCCCGGGAAAAAATGATAAGATATTAGCATATATTATAAGATCCAATTGGTCAGATATTCTTGGATCCTGATTTTGGCACGATCCAAGAACGCATTATAATCTATTGTAATATATTGCAAGATATAGTTATATATTATAATATATACTAATGTCTTCTTGGATCGTGCCAAATTCAGGCTCCAAGCATATCTTGACATATATTACAATATATTAGCATACATTAGTATATATGTTAATATACAAGTATATCTCGACATATATAATAATATATTAGCATATTGGGTCAGTCCGCGGTAATCGATACCAGATAGTCAAAAAAATATTTTACGAAAAAGAATACTAAAATATAAAATTAATTTAACATCAATTTTCATAAACCAAAAAAAAATTAGAAAAATGTTGGTTAATTTTCAATATATTTCAAAAATTTACAAAAAATTTCCAAAAAGACAACAAATAAGGTGAAATCACAATAACAAAAGAATAAGTGATGATCGTGTCAAACTATTAAACAATTTAGACCTTTCATTCTTTCAATATACATGTATTACATTAAGATCTACAGAAAAATGGTAAAACCATGTTATTAAATAGTATTATTTAGAAATTATGAACTCCAATCCGAGTTGAAATATCACACCCGTCACCGCGGACTGACCCTATTTCGACAACTTTGTTATGTACTTTTCATCAAACAACCAATGTAACGGACTAAAGTCAACGGAAGTTGAATTTAACGAAAGTTTACAGAAGCGTTAACATTTTTTTGAGTTAACTTAAAAGTTAATCCGTTAACCATTTTGTTAATTTCGTTAATTAACGATTAACGGATTAACGAGTTAATTCCCACCTATGCCTGATAGATATTTAAAAGAAGAACACACAATATTTTTACATTGGCTTATAAATAGACATTAACATAATAAATAATAAAGGCTTTTAATATTTACGGAAATTAAACTTTAAGGACAGACGATATTTAATGCAGTTTTTATAAACTTTAATAAAAGTGTAAAAGGATGAAAACAAAAAGGGTGTAGGCACTTATATACACGAATAAAAAATTATACTTATTTGATGTAATGTCATCTAGAGTGCAAATGTAAAATTAAAAACGTGTTTTACCGACTATCATTACAGAACCCTGTATTATCTACACCTAACCTAACTTCATGGAGTTGAATTGTTTCCGTCGCATAGTGCGCGCGCAAAGTTATATGTAATATACATTTCATTTTCGTTACATTACTAAAATTTCATCCTAAAGAAGTACAACTTCAAAAATTGTAAACAAAATTTGTTTTGTTTGCAATTTTTGCACCATTTTGGTCATGCAACAAAAGAAAATAACATCATGAAGTTAGGTTGCGTTAGGTTGGGTGTGCATACGAGTATATCATATAAATATATTTAATTGTCACTTAAACTAAAAATACACCTTAACCACAAAATTTATGTCACTCGACACGTGTTTCGACTTCACAAGAAGTCCTCATCAGGAGCCTAACGATTCCAAACTGTCTGGAATCGTTAGGCTCCTGATGAGGACTTCTTGTGAAGTCGAAACACGTGTCGAGTGACATAAATTTTGTGGTTAAGGTGTATTTTTAGTTTAAGTGACTAAGAAACCAGTTTCTCCGTTTTTCAAGTAAAAAAAAATATTTAATTGTGTAAAAGTCTATAGATAAAACAGATTTCAGTTATGATAGTCGGTAAACCAGGTTTTTAGTTCTTTGACGTAGTGACATCTTTAGTTAACGAATGCAAAACTAAAAACCTCTCAAATTCGCACGCTAGTACACACTAATTTTTAAAAATTGCAAAATAAGTAACTTCAAAATTGCACTGTGTCTGTCACATCTTTCTAGCTACTGAACTATTTGACTTATTGTTAGAAAGCTGAGATTTGACATAATTATAGTAAATGGTGGACCAAAACAATAGATCTATATTTTTTAAACACAATTTTAAGTTTTTGGCGTTTTTGAAGAGGGTGGGGGCAAAAGGGTATCCAAAACATTTGTTAATTCAATCCCGGCGAGTGCGGTATCAAATAAAAGCTAACAATTCAAGAAATTTAAATATTTCAACGTTCTGTTATTATTAAAATATTTGTTTAATAAAATTTTCAGTATAATATTTTGACTCCTACCCATAAAATACATATAAAAATACTTTACTATAATTTTCTGTATAAACTAACAAACAAAATGCGAAATACTTTATATAAATACTAAATAAAGAATTTCACATTTTCTACAATATCACAAATATATTTTCTTTTCGCGTGTCTAAAACGTTGATATCTCGAAATGAACTGTAAAAAAAGTCTAATGCAATTTCGTATTCTGTAGTTTGTTCAAGATAACATTCTAATTTTTGACAACAAAGAAACCAAAAGTTTTTGATATGTTTAATATTTAAATAACATGAGGGAAATTTATGTTAATTTTCTTTTAGCCAACTAAGTGTGGATATATTTTTTCTTTTAAAATTTAATTGAAAAGTACGTTCACAATAAAACTGTGTATTTTCGAACCTACAGATATTTAAAAAAAACTTACTTGGGTTTACAAACTTTCGTTTTGTATAATTTAATTTTATAATTAGAATGCATAATTAATTTTGAAAAAAATATTTTTTAGTTGTGGGCAACAAATAAATGAAACAAGGTATAAAAAATATCTTGATTTAATTAAAATAATTAACATTTACATTACATTTAATAATTTCTTCCCCTTTTCGCTTTAATATTTATAAATAAAACCAGTAAAAAACGTTACATCAAAATTACGCCTATTCAATCAAAGGTGTAATGAGCTTAATAATTTCATATTAACCTTTAGAGGGCCGGGATTTCAGTAGGCATGTCGCCCTCAGAAAACTGGTATAAAAGGTATCTTATATCATTGATTGATCATAGGTAATATGTCAATCACGAGGTGAGCCAATTTATAGGCTTTATCCGGCCCGGAAGGAACAGCCCATGTTTAATATTTCAAATTCGAAAAAATATTATTTTAAAAAGTACACAACCTTTTTAGGGTTCCGAAGAAACCCTATTAATCTCACTTTGTCGTCCGTCCGTCCGTCCATCCTTTTCACTCAAAGCTCAATAGCTCGTAAACTATATAAGCTAGAACTTTGAAATTTTTACTGAATATGTAAAATGACACCCTCTATATGTACAAATATTTTGGAAAAATATTTTTTTAGGGGAGGTGTTAAGAATCTAAGGACAGCCAAAAAAAATATTTTTTTTTATACCAAGGCAAGTGGCACATCAAAATGTGTAACCAAGCTAGTGTAATTAGATCCTTGTTCTTATTTTTTTTATAAATTAAAAATGGCGCCTACAGGGGGCTTTAAAGCAAATTCAAAAAACCAAAAAAAATGTATTAAAAGTCGTGTGGGATGTCAAAATGTAGATCTCAGTGAGTAGAATATGACAGTATTTTTTATTTTTTTTTATAAATCAAAAATGGCGCCTACAGGGGGCTCCAAGCAAAAAAAAAATTGTCTACCCCCCCCCCCCCCCCCTCTAACTCGGTAACTACTGACTCGAAAAAACTGAAAAAATTAGGTAATGAGACTTTGGTGAGACTACCAACGACAAATACTAAAGTCACCAATATCATTTCAAATTTATGGAGAAAAGGGGAGGGGTGTCATATATTTTTTATTTTTATTTTTTTATCGGGGCTTGTGCGGTTTCGAAATGTAGATCTCAGTGAGTAGAATATGACAATATTTTTTATTTTTTTTATAAATCAAAAATGGCGCCTACAGGGGGCTTCAAGTAAACAAAAATTTGTCCACCCCTCTCTAGCTCGGTAAACACTGACTCAAAAAATCTGAAAAAAAATTGGTAATGGGGTTTTTATAATACTAGTAACGACAAATACTAAAATCAACAATATAATTTCAAATTTTTAAAAAATAGGAAGGGGCGTCATGGAATTTTTTTTATTTTCATATCTAGGCTTGTGGGGTGTCAAAATGTAGATCTGAATTAATAGAATATGATCCTATTTTTTATATTTATTTTTAACTCAAATATGCACCTGTAAATGCCTCTAAACAGTCCACGTAGTATATACTTCGGAACCCTTATGGCATACACTGGTGTATGTCTTGACAAATTTTTTTCATTGTACAAATTGTCGATGTATTTTTCGATGCTGAATCCAAATCTGACGTCAAAAATATAGTAAACTCAAAAATAACCCCTATAATAGGGTAAAAAACTACCCCTTTGCCTCACGTGAAAGATTTTTATTTATTTGGAACTGCAAATATACGTTTTTGATGTATTTTAATCTAGAAACAAAGATTTTCTGGTGTACCAAAATATTGGTTTTCCGGCCCTTTAGAGGTTAAACTATTCAATAACATGATGAGATTTGTAACTTTTATGGCTTCTGTGGTGATTTAGTGTATGTAGTTTCCATAGGTGGGTACAGTTAATCGAAACGTTAACTTCGTTAATCGTTAACTCGTTAATAAAAAAGTTAACTTCGTTAATCGTTAAAGCGTTAAAATTTCGAAAATTTTACGAAAGTTAAAGTTAACCGTTAAAAGTTAACCATCCAAAATGTTTGAAGACTTTTTTTGCTATTTCGACAACTTTCTTATGTAGGTTTCAATTGCAAATCCCCCCGTAAATTGCGTTATTCAAACAAATAATGACAACTTGTCATCAAACAACCAATGTAACGGACTAAAGTTAACGGAAGTTAACAAGAGCGTTAACATTTTTTTGAGTTAACTTAAAAGTTAACTTCGTTAATGAACGATTAACGGCGATAAACGAGTTAATGCCCACCTATGGTAGTTTCAAATTTGTTTAGAATTCGAAATGAAAAATTATAACCCTCTAAAAGGAGATTATTACCTTACCTCTTACTTATTGTTAATACCGCGAGGAATACGTAGTTCATACAGACTTAAAATTACTTTTGTATTAGTAACATAACCTCATAATAATAATTATTTTCAGCGGTCGATCATATTTTAATCCGGACAATACATATTTACCGATTTAGACCGGAAAAGTGACACACAAGATCGAGAAAAGCTTTTAACGATCCCACTTCACCTATCTTTAGAACGCAAAGAGATCAGAAAAGCAAATGAAAAAATAATCAATCCAATTGACTTATACATCTATGAGATAAGACTCATAGCATAGTAGACACCCAAGGTATATAAATATAAATATATAGTTAGTGCCAATACGGTCGTTGACCAATCAGCGTGGGCGCGGGAATTGACGTCACCAGGCGGATGTATTCAAATGTTATAAATGTATAATTGCAAAAACATTCTTTAATTAACTTCCCAATAGGAAGTTATTGTAATTGGTCCGAAAATCGAAATCAAAAATTTTAACATATTTTCATGTTTCAAGGAGTATATTGATACTATTTTCAGAAAAATGTCTGTGTGTGTGTGTGTATGTACGTACGTACGTACGTGTCATTTTTCCGGGACGAAATCTCGCGAACAAAAAATGCTATTAACTTCGTTGGGGTGCTAATCGAAGCGTCTTGACGTGAATATGATCTGAAAGAAAGGATTTTTCGAAATTCAACCCCTACGAGGGTAAAAAGGGTGTTTTTTTCATTTTTATTTTTTTTCGTGATCGAATTTAGTCGGAACTTAGAATAAATACTATACAATACAAATAATGAAACGTGTATTTCAGTATTTATTTTTTATATCCAAACAGCCATTAAAGGGATGAAAACCACCATCAAAATTTGAATTTCATACTAATAAATACATCTAATAATTCATGTTGCCTTGGAAACAACACAATTCAAAATTCAAACTGTCAGATTAGTTTTTCTAAAAATGTGCATTATATTATTGACATTATTAGGATATTAGAAAACTAATATTCATAATACAAAGGGTTAGTTTTATTTCTGATAAATTCCATTAAAATTTTTCATATACATATTAAAAAAAATATTTACAAACTATAACATAGTAATATTAATTATAGAAACAATAAGTATAGTCGAGTCAATGAAGCTCGAAAATGGCTAAAACTTCGGAACCCTCAGAAACAGCACCGATTTTGATAGAATTTTTTTTAAAATGTTCGTTATACCATACTATTTAAAATCAGAAACATTCTAGTCGTCGGATTTAACCCCTCCCCCCAAATTTTGAAAATTTGTATAATTTACTGGTTTCATATATTAAGTCCGATTTTCGACGAAATTTTTTTACCTATAGGGGTTTAGAGGGTCGCTGAATAAGAATAATTTGTCAAAATAAAGATTTTCCGGGAATTTTCCCGAAATTTTCCAATTTTTTTTTTAATTTTTGTCTAAATTTATTGAAAATTTTGATAGAAATGTGTATTCGCGGTGTTTCTTTTCACAAATAAAGTTGAATTATACAAAAATTTTTAGGAATTTTCCAGAAATTTCCCAATTTTTCCTCAAAAATTTTGAATTTGTAATAAATAACATTGTACCATTTAAAAAAAATGAACCTAGAGGGGTAAAAATTTTAGAAACATTAGGTAAATGTATTTTAAATAAGCATAATATTTTTTGTCAAAATTGTTTGTTTATTAGCAAAACGGGAAACGTTTATTGTCTTATATGCGGCACGAGCGGATAGTAAATTTCGTAGCCTAACTAGTTGTAAAATGAAAAATATTGCTAGTGACATTCTCGTAATTTTTTTACTGCTAAATTAAAGTATTTCAAACAATTATGTAAGATTTCATCAAAATTTAGTAAATATTTTTAACAGACTAAAAGGATCTTGTCGACGAACGTGCCGCTGACGCGGGAAAAATCTGAGGAATATACTGCTATAGAATTGAAAATAATTAACCAAAAAGGCTAAAAATTTCAAAAACATTAGGTAAATACATCTCAAATAAGTACAATTTTTTTGGAAAAAATCGTTTGTTTACTTGCAAAAAGGCAAACGTTTATTGTATATACGCGACACGAGCGAATACTAAATTTCGTAGGAAAAAGTAGTTGTAAAATGATTAATAATGTTAGTGACGTGTTCTTAATTTGTGTACTGCTAAATTAAAGTAATTCGAACAATTATGCAAAATTTTATAAAAAATCAATAAATATTTTTTACAGAGTAAACGATCATAGTGACGAACTTACCGCTGACGCGTGAAAAATCTAAAGAATAAACTGCTCTAGAGTTGAAAATAGTTAACCAAAAGGGTTAAAACTTTCAGGAACGTTAGATAAATACATCTCAAATAATTACAATTTTTTTGGACAAAATTGTTTGTTTATTTGCAAAACGGCAAACGTTTATTATTTTATTCGCGGCTGGTGCGGCTACGAAATTTCGTAGCAAAACTTGCTGTAAAATGATTATTAATGCAAGTAACGTGCTCTAAAATTTACTAGTATTAAATAAGGGTATTTCGAACAATTTTGCTAAATTTCATCAATATTCAATAAATTCTAAATATGTATATTAATTTATGAATTTTTGCGTCAAAATGTCAACGATTATTTACTAAGCAAATTATTTAAATAATTGAAAAGTAACGTTTGCCAATGAAAATTAAAAAATTTTTTTTGCTCATTTCCTCAAATAATATTTATTCAACTAAGTTATAACAAAAAAACACACTTTTGCTCAGTTATCATCGAATTTTTTTTTATTTATATACCTTTTTTTTAGCAAAAAAAATATTTTTTTGAGTCCGACGGCTGGAATGTTTCTGATTTCAAATAGTATGGTATAACGAACATTTTAAAAAGAAATTCATTAAAAGCGGTGCTGTTTCTGAGGGTTCCGAAGTAAAAACCTTAATTGACTCGACTAGTAATCAGTATTCAAGTATTGTTAGTCATACCATGTTGGGAAGTTGATTGTGTGGACCTAAAGGATCGCACCCCACAGCATTATACGTTATATAGTTTAATTTTATATCCCCGGGTAAAATTGGATCCGACATCTAGTTTATTATTGTTTTCGTATTTTTTGACATTTTAACAATGCATACAATCACAGGAGTACAAATTCGACATTGCAAAATCATAAAACGTTGTCACTACACAGACAATTTGGTGTATTCAAGAAACATTACTTTTACTGTTCTTAAGTTGACAATACAAAAACCGGACAATGTAGTGTTAACAGCTTTTTTATGATTTGGTAATATTGAATTTGTACTTCTGTGATTGTATGTATTGTTAAAATGTCAAAAAATATGTAAACAATAATAAATTAATTAAAGAATGTTTTTGCAATTATACATTTATAACCTTTGAATACATCCGCCTGGTGACGTCGATTCCCACATCAACGACCTTATGGCACTACCTATATATTTATGTATATACCTTGATAGATACATAACGTACATAAAACTGTTTTATCTTGTAAATAATTATCTAATTACATAACGCCGTCGGCAATTGACTTTTGTATCTGAAACGACGTCATCAAATATTTCAATTCATGAAACAAATGCTTGCAGACCAATGATGTATCTTTAAAAAGTTAGATAGAAAACAATTTTATTGTTAGGTTTTTACAAAATGTGCATATGTACAATTTTTAAAGAAATATTACTATTTGACGTAACAATCTTGAAACTTGAAACGGTCCAAAATATTGAAATTCTTGCTAGGATACGTGCTACTAAAGTTACAATATGAATTAGGAATTTTTGCGTGCAGGATCGAAATCTGTATAATTTAATTATACAATAATACAGTAAAAACAGGTTATAACAACATCGAAGGGACCGGTCATATTGGTCGTAAAAAACGGATAGTCGTAATAAAAATACAATTATGTACCTATATGGGATTCAATTGGACTTTTATTTTGAGTCGTTGAAACCGATACGTCGTATTAACCGATGTCGTTATAACCGGTTTCTACTGTATTAGTATAATTAATTTTACACAATCGCAGTATTTTATTTATTGCCTTTTAATTGAAACGAAATGAATAGCACTTAACAAATAATTCAACTTAAGAATAATTTTTAATTTAAATTTTAAAGAAAAATATTTTTAGAACCGTAATCTTCTAGAATTTTTTTTCTATCTGTTATTTATAAAATACACTCAGCGTTCTGCTACACGACCATCTACTACACGACCGCTCCGTTATACAATGTGCCGACAATTCTAACCAACGTTCTTCTTCAATCCCCACCATAATACCACCGTGACTGCTATAAATTCTGCGCGTTTAAATTCACCAATCGGCGCAGTGGCCCTTCTAGCCGTCGTATAGTGGTATTTTTGAATTACCGATGCCGTCGTATAGCAGAATGTTGAGTGTATGTAGATATAGAGAATTCCCCTTTCTAATTTATTTTCATATCAGCTTAAGTATATATGTATTTTGGTATTTTGTTTAGTTTCAATAAAATTGGACGTGTTTTATATAAGCTATGTTGAGTAAGTGAATAAGTAACATAAAAAACAGTTTAAATCGATAAGAATATTATTTTTTACAGGGTTTTTTCCGTGTTTGAAAAAAAATTCAAGACATAACCATCGTCAAGAAGTTAGCACAGATTAATAGAAAACAAATTAGAAAATGATAATTCGAACAAATTTCCTTTCGAACAAAATACCTTTGAATAAATTCGAAATATGACTTTCGAACAACTTAAATAGAACCGCGGTAATTTATGATAATAATCTTCAACATATAATATCATTTAAGTAATATACATTTACATCGTATGTGGGCTAACAAACCAAAATATATTTTCAAGAAAATAAGTGGTAATTTTATTAATTGGATTTTAAATATTAAATTCCTGAATCCACGCACTTTGAATACAATTTTTATAAATATCCCTTTTCAAATCTTCTCTCAAATAAAATTGGTATGTTTTTACAATATAAAAATATCAAATTTTAAGTTTAAAGTTAAAACCATACTAGTATTTATTTAATTTTCTCCATGAAGTCATTGAGTGGGTACTTTTTATTAGATGAATTATGAATATCTATTTACAATTATTGCACAATATTTTTTAAATAAATAACATTTAGCATTGTTATACAGGTTGGTCCTGTTTGGGATACAGATATTTTAGGAGCTGATTCCCATTATGAATAAAAAAAATGTACGGGAAGGGGGAAGTCTATCTTCAACACCCTCTGAGCTACAGGATGTTTAAAAAATTCATTCAGAATTAAAAGATTATCTCATAACTTTCATGCCCGGTATTATAAAGAAATTGCATGCAAGCAATTTGTTTCCATGCAAAGCGATTTGCAAACGCTATCTACTTGGAGTCAAATTGTCTTGATATTTTAAAGCTACAATCTGTGATTGGTTGTCATTTACATTTGACTCCTAGTAGATAGCGTTTGCAAATCGAAAAGCATGGAAACAAATTTGCTTGCATGCAATTTCTTTATAATACCGGGCATCAAAGTAACATAACTAGAGCAACCACAATGATTCAGTTTTTTAAGTAGGCTAACAGTCATACATTTTTTTATATTTGCATAAATAGTTTTTAAATTCTGTAAATTACCATGAACAATGACAAAATGACCATTTTATTTAATAGGGTAGGTAGCAAAATAGTCACTTTGGGGATTAATTTAGATAAACTTATAACTGGTAAACTTTAATACGGTGTTTACATCAAAAAAAAAAATAAATAAACACGGTGTTTTTCAAAAAAAATTTTTTTTTAATTATTTTTGTAGACTTTGATGAACAATAACTCTGACTGGAAACACGGCTAGCAATAACGGTAATACTGAGTACGTATGAAATTGATACTCATTATAGTTGCTCAAGTTACGTAACTTTGGAAGTTATGAGATAATCTTTGTAAGTACCTACTACTCTAAAGAAAGTTTTTTAAGCAGCCTGTAGCTCGGAGAGTGCTGAAGATAGACTTGATTTACTATAACTATCACTGCTTATTCCTTTATTACCTAACGTAACAAAATATATCCTAAAACCTGACCAGAGAACATATGTATCAATTAAAAAAAATCACGTAAATCGGTTCTCGAGTGATAACGCCACTAACGGATAGATAGACAGACGTTGAGCTTTATAAATACATATTATAGAATATTATAGATGATGATTTTTACTCAGTATCATAAACTTTCCTGGTACTTATTGGGTTACGTGGGCGGATATTCTGTATATTGATGTTTGTTAGTTCAAAGCTTTTATTTGTAGATATACTTATGTACATATACCCAAGTATTGTTTACTTAATGTTTCTAACTAGTTTTGGTGATTGATTATTTTATTCAAATAAAGCAAAACACATTTTTAATAAAGTTTAGAGTAAAAGACAAATATGTGAAAATTAGTTATTGGTGTAATTTTAGTCAATGTTTCATTCTACGCATATATCGAATTTTATATTTTTAAATTTTTAACAGAGCGGTGTAAGTAGTCAAGTACTTTTATGAGTAATTCTAAATGTACTTAATTATTTCTAAAATTAAAATAATTTTATCTTATTAAAAAACGATTACGAAAAATTAACCTTAGATATTTTAAAACACTTATCAAAAATATAAATAGGTACCTGTTTATCTATATCTATAAAAGAGTTTGTCCTTAACCACTCACTCACTCATTCACTCACTCACTCACTCATATATCAACGTACAGCCCAAACCCCTGAACCTAGAAACGTGAAATTTCGTAGGTGCCTTCCTTTTATGATGTAAGCACCCACTAAGAAAGGATTTTTCGAAATTCAACCCCTACGGGGTTAAAACAGGGTGTCAAAGTTTATATAAAAAAATTTTTTTTTGTTCGCATTTAATTGAAACTTATCGAACATACACTAAAATATAAATAGTGAAACTATTATTTCAGTATTTCCCAAAATTTAACCCCTAAGGTGCTAGGGGAGTGGAAAAATTTGTAAAATAATTTTTTTTTTGTATTCACCGAATGAAACATGGCATAAGTAGGTACTCTACAAGAGAAATATCAGTTACGAAAATTCAACCCCTATGGGAATAATAATAATAACTGTTCATGATATTAAATTAAATTCGGACAAATTAATATTCAATTAAAAATGAAAGTTCGACGGAGACTAGGATGAATTTAATCTGCAATAAAAGAATTTGATATTCAACCCCTAATGGCGAGGGTAGACGGGGGTTACTTTCAAAAATTTTTTAACTAAGATCCGAGATATTTACGTTTTTTTATAAGTAATGAATAAAAATCAATATAAAAAATGTAATATGTCACCCCCTATTACTTATAGAGGGTTCTAATTAGTTTCGAAGTATACGCGAGCGAAGCCGCGGGATTCCGCTAGTTTTATATATTTTTCAAACAAATATTAAAATTTTTAATAAGTTATAATCGAAACAAATTAATAATATAATCATTTTAATCATTAAAATAAACAAAAATCATAAATATTACACTGCCGTGCAAAAGTCTTTGAACATTCATTATTTCCGTATTGTTAATATAAAACTGCAAAAATGGTTGGTAAAAAATCTTAAATGTTAATAAGAGTACTTAATTACAACTTTTGTTATAATCATAGCATATCTAAAATACAGAATTCACAATATTATGCATGTTAAAGAAAATTTTTGAATTATATGCCTGAAAGGTCAGGTTAACTCAAGTTGAAAGTATTGACGCACAGTGTCTTTCAAGTTAACAAGAAATAGTTTTTTTTTACTATTTTGACTGCGAGTAAACATATTCTTTTCGCTATTTTGGGGATTTTTATTGACTAAAATCTATATATTTACATTCAAATAATCACAGGTGTCGAAAGCACGGTAGTGTATATCTAATAATAACTAAATGTACTGTTATAATGTAAAATTAATAACATACATCGAGTGAATCTAAAGGGTCAATTATATTGACAATGAGCTAGTTTACTTCATAGCTACTAGCCGGCAAATTCACTAGAGCGCTATGTATTTGCAAAGACAATTTTATCTGCTCGGTCAGCGCCACATTTCTGAGATTTACCCGAAAATTTCCCAAAAGTTACACCGAACACGGTCACCAGTCAATCGTTGAAATGCCCAACTAAAATGTGTTAGATATAACCAATAAAAATTAATAAAAAAATATTTTTTAAAACAAACTTTAATTAAAAATGCATTGAAAATTAAAAAAATTCATTTTCAGCTATTTTTATCGTTAATGACTGACTAACTAACTTAATAACTAACATACTAAAAGGTAAAGCTCGTCAAACCATTTTATTTGATACCCATATTAATGGGATTGTAACAAAAAAGTAATCCGCCATATAAAGTTATATAGGTTATCGTATTCTACTCGTTAAACCCATTCATTTGATACCTATGTCAAGGGAGTTGTGAAGAAAAAGGTAATGCGCCATTTGGGGCGTCCGCCATACTGGATTTAGAACGATATTAGATATACTATATTGCATTATCACCGAACTTATACACGTGTACAAAACTTCAAAGCTCTATCTTAATTAAAACTAGTCGAAATTTGTATTGTAATATTTGACCATAACATACTAACTAACTAACAAGTGAAGTTAAAAAAATTAAATTATGTATATACAGGTTGGTCCGGTTTGGGATACAGATATTTTAGGAGCTGATTCCCTGACTCATTGTGAGTAAGAAATTGTGCGGTAAGTGGGGATCTATCTTTAACACCCTCTGAGTTACAGGGTGTTTAAAAAATTTCCTTCAGAGTAGTTCTAACAACAATGATTATCTCATAACTTCTAAAGTAACGTATCTAGAGCAATCAAAATGAGTCAGTTTCATAGGTAATTAACTAAAATATTTTTCAGTATTACGGTTATTGCTATCCGTATTTCTATTTCCGAGTTATAACTCATCAAAGTCGAAAAATATCTTTTTTTGTTGAAATTTTTTATGAAAATGACATTTTTCTCCAAAAGTACCCCTAACATGTTGTATTTTTTATCATTATTTTGGTACATCATACTGTTACCTACATATTCACTATACAAAGTTTGGACATGGGTCTTATGCCGGCAGTACACACTCGCCGAGACATTTGGTAAGGCGAATGTGTACGAGCGCATGGATGTACACACTCGGCGAAACTGCCCAGTTCAATTTAAATTGAAGTAAATTCAAGCGAGAGTGAGCGCGAGAGGTATACTGAATGCACTCGCTCTAGCCACTCGCATCCTTTGACTCGTGGTCAAAAACCGACTTTATGTGGAGCGAACACGAGGCGAGGCGAGGCATGGCGAATCACCACAGGGCGAGGCGAGCGTTGCCAGTACACACTCGCGTTCGGGTAGTCTCGCCTAGGCTCGGCGAGTGTGTACTGCCGGCATTACAGTTAACCGGTAAATAATTATTTTTATGGTAAATAATAATAAATATTAAAATGATGTAGTTATAAACAAATAAATGTATTGACTGTTTCATTTAATAGGGCAGGTAGCAAAATAGTAACTTTGGGGATTAATTAATAACTGGAAAACTATAAGACCCACGTCCAAACTTTGTATAGTGAATATGTAGGTAACAGTATGATGTACCAAAATAATGATAAAAAATACAACATGTTAGGGGTACTTTTGGAGAAAAATGTCATTTTCATAAAAAATTTCAACAAAAAAAGATATTTTTCGACTTTGATGAGTTATAACTCGGAAATAGAAATACGGATAGCAATAACCGTAATACTGAAAAATATGTTAGTTAATTACCTATGAAACTGACTCATTTTGATTGCTCTAGATACGTTACTTTAGAAGTTATGAGATAATGATTGTTGTTAGAACTACTCTGAAGGAAATTTTTTAAACACCCTGTAACTCAGAGGGTGTTAAAGATAGATCCCCACTTACTGCACAATTTCTTACTCACAATGAGTCAGGGAATCAGCTCCTAAAATATCTGTATCCCAAACCGGACCACCCAGTATAATTACATAAGAAAATTTAACCTCTACCCTCAATTTTTTTCTGGGTGCGCCACTGATTAGATTTATACACAAACAGAAGAGTTATAATCGTTTCAAATTGTTTTTTGCTCGTACGGTAATGTCGCTTTTATAGTCACTCACGTCAATTGAAATTTCAAACATCGATATTATTAACCATTTTATGAACAATGTGGTTATTATGTTTTTATCCGAGATTAATTAAAAAGTTTTATAGGTAACGAATGTTCCGAGCGCGAATTTTCTTACTTACAATAAATTAATTCAGTGGAAAAGTAACAAAACAGAAATAATCTCGTCTTAAATTACAAGTGTTAATAAACATTTCTTCAACTATTTTATAATAAAAAAGTTGTAAAGAAAATGTTAACAAGATTTTTCTTATTTTTTAATTGAAATAGCCTTGCATACTTATGTCCCATGCCATCAATAGTTTTTCAATTTAATTTTAGCAATGTTAAAAACAATTAATTTAGTAAAAAAAAACAGATAACTCCAGATATATTCATTCTTATTAAGTTATTTTGAATTACGTATTTTGAAAAAAGATACGTAAGAGCGATGAGTGCTAATAATTTTTTTCTAATGTCGACATCATTATACATACCTGGGAAAAAATTGTAGATCTGCAGAGATCTACTCAGATCTCGACAGATCTGCATTTTGAGACATCATATTTTTCACTGGTTTTTTATCTGTGGAGACTTGCAAAGATCTACAATGACCTACAAAGATCTAAGGATCTGTAACAGTGTTTCCCAACGTGGGGCCTACGCAGGGCCGCGCCGACCATCGGCAGCGCCTGTGTGCGAAACCTATGAAGCGCCTTTTTGTTAGCGAGTTCATAAAAAAACTATAGGAACTCTTTTAGTTTTGCTCTATCCGTCTGCCTGTCTTTAAAAAATATATACATGTATTTGGTATATGGACAGAGATTAATGACCCAAAAACAAAAATGATGAGATTTAAGGAAAATGGTTTTAACCAAACAAAATTTATAAACTATCCAGAATGTAACAAAAATTTTGAAATAACTCTTTTATAAATCGTAGTGAGAATGACTACGGAATCCTATCATGTGCAAAGAGAAATGACGTTTCACTTCCAGAAAAATAAATCGTGAATAAATTATTAAAAATTTTAAAGTAATAATACCTATAATATGAGACGATCAGCGCCAAAAAAATCCTAACCCGAAAATTCTCAAACTGAGAAAAATAGGTTTTAATAAATGGAAAAAACATATATATATAAAATTTACTTGCGTAATTTTTGCCGTGGCTTTATTGCATTCGATTTGACTTTTTTGTTCACTTTTGGTGAGATGCAATAAAAACTCTTCTGGCCTGCTGCTTAGACCATTTTGGTATAAAAGTTTTTGTGAATATCTTCAAAAAATGTTTTTGGTTCTTATAGCGTAATGGTAAATTGAAACGCTTAGGCCATTTTAGTTTCTTAAAAATTAGAAATTTTCGGTTAGAACGGTATGTAAAGCTTCGTTTTTTCCAATATATGTGGCTTAATTAAACTGTTTCAGCGCTGAGCGCCTGATATGTATGTAATATTTTGTAAAATAAAGAAAGATACGATATATTTTTTTCTTCTATTAATTTTTAATTTTAATGACTGGCGCTGGTATTTCAATAACCCCAAAAGGCGCCTCACGGCGCCCCTGATGCCCTGGCGCCTGTGTGCGCCGCACACTTCGCACATATGGCCCTGGGCCTACGCCCCACAGGGGTGCAATTCGATTGTTAGAGGGGAAATTCGAAAATGGACTCATCCAGAATTTATTTTAACTGTATGGCGACTCTCAGGAACCTGACATAAAATCTCTTTTCAGTTCCCCATTATATGTTTTGAAAATTTTACTGTGTATGTTCAATAATTTCCTAGTGATTTCTTCCTAAAATCCATCATTCAAGTTTCTTTTGTGAACATTTAATTTTTGAATATTAAAATTTATGTATATGTTGGGGGGGGGGGGTATAAGAATTTTAGAATGGCTTAGGTAGGGCATAGCACAAAAAAGGTTGGGAAACACTGATCTATAAAGATTTCTAAAGATCGTGATGGAAATTAAAACGTTGAAAATTCATGAATTTGCATTACATTAAAAACATCGAATTTCAAAACATACAAATTTCCCATAGTCCCCTGGTGTACTATAGACCTCTTTCAAACACCCATAGAGCCTCAAAGAGTCCACATAGACCATACTGAAAACCCCTGTATTAAATTATCAAAAAATATAACAATAATATTGTCAAATTATGAGTTACATAGCAAATATTCAAAGTACTGAAAAAAATTTCATTAATTTTCCATATTTGATTTTCTGTTTAGTAATATTAATAGGTGAGCCACATTTGCCGCTGTGTATTAAAAATTAAAATATACATTTTCAGAATTTAAATTCCAATTGAACAAAATTTAGACGCAAATAAAAACACGATTGAGTAAACCAGAAACGTTGTCATGATTATAAACGTATTCAAACACAATGATTTCGTGTAATTCGTTAAAGAATTTTCTTGTTTATAAACTTGACTGAATCATCAAGTGGGATTTTGCTGGAGAAGTTTTATTAAAAATGTATTTTCAAAGTTAGATTGTTTTTCAATATTTAAGCTCACTGAGTCTGCGATTAAATTTTTGTTGACTACATCAATATGATTACTTTTGAATTTGAAATTCATTCAGAAATCAATTTACTTTTTTTAATTTTAATAAGGAATTTATATTAATTGAACATTTTCTTGGAATATTTGCAACAGAGTTAAATGAAATGTTATACATAAAATCTCTGAATAAATAAACACATAGTACGCATTTTTAAATTGGGTTGTTCGGAAAACATATAAACATTTTTTAATGTTTACATGTACGTATCCACTTTCATTCAACAACTTTATAACTTTTTACTTTCTTATACCAATTTATATGAAATATACATATAGTTTAAGTCTTACGCCCAGTATTATCAACTTTAACCAAATGCTCCTTTAACTAACTGTCATATTATCAACAGATCCAAGCATAATACATTTAATTAAATAGAATTTAAATTATCTGCAGTATTTCTTTACAACGTATATTATGTCCATTTTTCATTGAAAGCTTAGATATTGATTTAAATCACGTTTGTAATACACCAAAACTTTAAAGGAGCATTTAGTGCTAAAGGAGCTTTAAATTGGTTGAGAATACTGGGCATTAGTATTGTAAAGCCGATTTTTTTCGAAATCCAGAATTTGATGGAACTATCAATGTTGACCTTCCTTGAATCCATTCTATTTTCGCCATGATGTCTGTGTGTCTGTCGGTCTGTCTGTAGACGCTGTAACTCAAATACAACAAATCGTAGAATGGTGAAATTTTATACTTAAGATTAATTTTTATCTGGGAAGAAAACCTCCTACTTTTAAAAACCATCTTTCAAACGGAAACGGATCGATTTTTGAATTTTTCGAATTACATTGAAACAGTGCGAATTAGAGAACAATGACCAAATTGAAAACTGTAGGTAATATTATTATCTATAATTTATGTTCTATTCATTTCTTCGAAAAAAAATAATTTTTTTTTAATAACAAGGGAACCTCTTCAGGTCGAAAATTCGTATCGAGTTTAAACTTTGTGTATACATAGTTAGAGGAGGTCAAGGTTAGTAAGAAAAAAATTATCATAGCTGCGGTAAAACGGTTTAATGGGGTGAAACACCCCTATGAAAATGTGCAAAATAATCATATTTTTCAAATAACTCTGAAACTAGTGAAGCTTTAAAAAACCTATAATGTCAACTTTTCATGATTTTTTATGCTCTTTCGAATGGCGATAGTCAAAATTCAAAAAAATAAAACCGTTCCGGGATCCCGGTATTTGAAAATGGTCCAATCTCGAAATCCCGGGATTGAAAATTTTGATCGGGCTTGCAATCCCTAACAATAACCGTATGATTTAAAACATTTTTTTTATAAAATTGTATAAGAAAATGAATAGTGTAAGGTTTCTGACTTATTTATTTATTCTATATACACCAATACCTCACTTTGCGTCGTGGTTACGTTCCAAAAAAACACGACGCAAATTGAAACGACGAAAAGTGAATTATGATTTTCTATAGCAAACCATGTAAAGATCGAAGATAGGTTCCAAGGTTACAAAAATACTACTTTTTAAAAAGAAAATTGAACAAAGTAAACATTTAAAAAACAAAAATAATATAAAATTTTATTACATACATACAAAAAACAATAAACAACAAATTCAATTAAAACAAAATAAAATATTCAATTAGTTTATAAAAACAAAATAAAAATTAATCACTGTCTGATGAGTCCATAGTGGCTGTTGTCGTAAGTCGGCTTTCTTTCACAAAAAAATGGTCCAGCTTTTTTTTCAACGTAAAATAAATTTCCTTGTAGCAATTGATATTCGTAGCTAATTAGGTTGGTGCACTTGTGACATGAGATGCATATATATAGTATACTAGCTGACCCGACAGACGTTGTCCTGTCTTAACTATGAATATTGAATTCGTTTACTACAAAAAAAATGAAAGCGTCAGTCGAAAACTAATAGCGTTAGAAGTGAAACTTTTTTTTTATTACGGAATGCAAAAACTGTGAAAGAGGAAATAGACAGAAAATTTACTCACAACCAAAACAGAAATTATTTGTAATATAAATTAAACACCACAAAATAAGACAAACACTACAGTATAGTTGCCTATAATTATACCCAAAACCCAAGAATGCATATGAAAATCACCGCGGAAGCTTTAAAATTATACCCAGAAGCCTAGATGCATACGAAAATTTACTCTAGCCATAGGAGGCTTTACAGCCCCCCACCACCTCCACGTAAAAAAGTAGGAACTCTCTTTAAAAAAGGGGGGTTCTCCCCCCCCATTTCCCAAAGGAGGCTTTACAGTCCCCCACCACTATCACCGTAAAAAAGTGGGAACTCTATTTTAAAAAAAGGGGGGGGGGCGAAAAAGGGGCGGGGGGGGGGGGCAACCCCCCCTCCGTTTCCCATAGGAGGCCTCCTATGTTTCAAGTTGGATCAAACTGCACACGGTGTACAAATTTGATTAAAATCGGTTAAGTAGTAATTTACTCTAGCCATAGGAGGCTTTACAGTCCCCCACCACCTCCCCGTAAAAAAGTGGGAACTCTCTTTAAAAAGGGGGGGGGGGTTCGCCCTTCACCCCATTTCCCAAAGGAGGCTTTACAGTCCCCCACCACTATCACCGTAAAAAAAGTGGGAACTCTATTTTAAAAAAAGGGGGGGGGGCGAAAAAAGTGGGGGGGCAACCCCCCCCCCCTTTCCCATAGGAAGCTTTACAGCCCCCCACCACCACCACCGTAAAAAAATGGGAACTCTATAAAAAAAGGGGCGGGGGGGGGGCAAACCCCCCCATATTTTCCCTAAGGAGGCCTCCTATGTTTCAAGTTGGATCAACTTGCACACGGTGTACAAATTTGATTAAAATCGGTTAAGTAGTTTAGGAGTCCATAGCGGAGGAACATGTGACACGTAATTTATATATATTAAGATTTAAAAAGTTAATTGTAGTCCTCTTTTCAGTGTAGTATGTAACATTAGTCAAACAGTGTAGTTGATACGACTGTCGTTGCATCGTAAAAACCACATAACTAAATATAATAATATAATAAACATTTTAAAGTTACTCTCGTTTTAATTAAAAAAAAATACTAAAGTCTCGAACCCAAAACAACGCAACTTCGAAAATCTAACGACGCACAGTAAAATTAGTACTAATTCAGCAGCGACGCAACTTCGAAAAAAACGCAAAACGAAATGACGCAAAGCGAGGTATTGGTGTACCTACATACATGTGTTTTACAAAAAGGGCAAACGATCATTCTTTCCACAATTTTATTTATTTTAAATATTTTTAATAATAAAATAAAAATTATTTATATTTGGGAAATTTATCAACAGTTAATTTATTTGAACTGCATGTATTACAAACCGAAAGCTAAAGGCTTTTATTACACGCTTTTACTTAACTTCACATGTATGTCCCGTGGTACAAATCTTGCGACCGATTTTTAACGAACTTCCCGTCGTACGATTTTCGTCAAATTTTGAAATATGGTGTATTCTCCGTGACAATGCACTTTTTTATCATTTTTATAGCTATTTATTTAATTATAAGGTCTTTTTTATATATCTAATATATCCAATAATATGCTTGCGCGATCAATATATATTATTATAACTTTTCGTAACCATGGTTTTTTTTATAATAAAAATAATTATGTCGAATGTCAAATTGAATTTAAAAATAGCGGTTATTTTAGTTTGCAGCCCTAAGTTGTTTGTGTAGTTCTTAAATTTAAATTTAAAAGTTACTTTATGCAGTGCTAAAAAATAAATACTCATTTTACGACTTGAGTTCCATAATGTCAATTTTTAGTGTAGTTAAAATACAAATTTGGCAAAATAACACTCGCATAAAAAATCCACATACGAGGGAATTAAACATTGGAAATTTATTGTACCTAAGGTAAGATTTTTATGTATTAGACAATTTTACAGTTATAGCTGATTTCGATATCATAATTTTTAATGCTCGCAAAGAAAAATGTACAGGCTGATTTATAACTAGCGTAAAAGAATTCAACAGTAGATTGTGAATGTTATTTTTAGCAAAAAAATTTAAATTTCATAACTATATGACAATGGGTTCTCTAGATATTAAATAAACATTAATTTTTGGTACAATTTTTGGAAGTTGATTCCTTTTATTCGAAAATAAGTTATTCTTGTTTTTTTAGTAGTTTGATTGGTTAATTAGATAGTTCTGTATAAAATATTGTGTTTTAATAATTATTTTCTCTTCAATTAAACCACAAATTTGTTTTTGGCAGAAAGTGTATTTGTTAGATAATAATAATTTTATTAAAATTTTAATATCCATAACTGTTTTCTATAATGTTGTAAACTTTATTTTCAATGAAAGTGTTTAATCTACGTAAACGATGTTAATGTATTTCATCAAAATATAATTTTTATTATATTTCAATCAATATATTCCGATGAGGTTTTCAAAACAAAATATGGTTTTTAGTCTTCTGATGCAATGAATATATAATATAATTTAAAGAATTAAATGACCTATGGCTAAAAATGAATACCCAAAATAAAAAAATTAAAAAAATAAAACTTTTTAAAAAACAAGCTTTTACATATAATAAACTTACATATGCACTAAAAAGTAAAAAATAAATTTTCAAATTATCGCAGTATTTCTCAGCTATTACAAAGTATTCCAGAAATCTAGACTAAAAAGCTTGTGGCGTTCATTTCATATTTAATTTAATATTTAGAAATTCTATTTTGAATCTAGAATTAAAAATATTTTTGAAATGTACCAATTTAATTAATGTGATTTAATGTAATATTTCGAAATATAAATTTAAGGTGGATAAGATATTTTCTTTCTCTTTGCCTTTTTTTCTATGCTGAATTTAGAATTTTAAATATTTATGTATTCTATTAATTTAACTTGTAATTGAATGTAATATTTTTAAATACTAATTTAAAGTAACAAAAGGTATTTTTTCCTTTCTGAAAATTATTATTTGAATCTAGAATTCCAAATATTAATGTAATGTACATTTTAACATAATATTATTTAATATCTACAATATGTATTATTTGGAAATATTAATTTATAGTAGAAAATGTAGTTTTTCCTGTATTGACCTTTTAAACATTTCTATTTCTATTTCTAAATATTACATTAATAATTAAATGAACGCCACAAGCTTTTTAGTCTAGATTTCTGGAATACTTTGTAATAGCTGAGAAATACTGCGATAATTTGAAAATTTATTTTTTACTTTTTAGTGCATATGTAAGTTTATTATATGTAAAAGCTTGTTTTTTAAAAAGTTTTTTTTTTTTTAATTTTTTTATAAATATTAATAGTTCATTTATCGACATGAATTTTTTCAATACCTAAAACTTTATACTGAACATTTTAATACCTTTTTGTGATTTATATTTTGAAAGTTCTATAATCTGATAATCTCGAAACAAGAGACGTTTTTGTCCACCTTTAAAACATATGTATGTTTTGTATGAAAAACAAGCGTTCATATCCTATACCTATTATACATATATCGTTAGTATTTATCCAACTATACACGTCCGATATAAATGTTACCCGAATCACTGAACTTGACCTTTAACAAACAGCCAATTTTACATTTACGGTTTTCTAAATATCAATGGGAATTTGATATGCACATCTAATCAATAACTATCGTGCCAGTGTCAACATTGTATTATTCTATAGGTCAATTGTATTAATTAAATAAATATGTATAATAAAATTAAACATATCTACTGTCACAAAAATGTTATGAATACAGTGTGATTTTTTATTAGAAATTTTACTAATGGCAGATGAATAATTTTAAATATATTTTTAATTTTAATTATTTCCTTTAAAAAAATGTCCTCTGAAATTATGAATAAAAAATATTATTTCTAGTTTTCGAAATACAGTAGAAATCGGTTATAACGACATCGAAGGGACCGGTCATATTGGTTGTAAAAAGCGGATAGTCGTAATAACCGATAAAAATACAGTTATATGGGATTCAGATGTACTTTTTGAGTCGTTAAAACCGATACGTCGTACTAACCGATATCTTTATAACCGGTTTTATACTCTAGTTCGTTTCCGGTTATATGTGTTGTCGTTTTTCAGTTACAGCGCCTATACATACATGCAGACGTTAATTAAGGCGAAAAAAGTCAGATGGACTAATACTTGCACAAATTATACATACGGACTTAGTGCAAAATTATGAATTCGAAAAAAACATTACTATATATGAAGGGAGATACACAATAAAACGGGCATTTGAGATTGACGAAATTTTTTCAAACTTTTATTCAACTTCACTTATTAGTGGGCTCTCACACCGGATCAATATAGCAACTAGCGATATTATTGCTATCAGTCAATATACATTGGATTGGACATATTGTCTCACACCAAAGCAATATCATATTGCTATTCGCAGCGTGCGCGATGACAGCACCAACTAACGGGTGGACTTTAGTAGCAACTTGGGTGGACTTTGACGTACTAACAAACAAATAATTTCAATAAAATATCGTAATATATACATTTTAGACGATTATTTGTGACTATTGGCTATGTGCACGAAGTCTATTAGCGCCGCTAGCGGGTAATAGAAAAGGATTGAATGAATTCAACTCTCTTTTTATCATTGTTCAATATGTTTAATACCGTGAAATTTTTTATTAAACAAATATCATTTAATTTAGCTGTTTGCATATAATATAAATAGTATAGCATAAAAGGTACGTGAAAATTATTTATTTAGGGTATCTTTTTCTCTTTAATTATGACGTATACTAGAGAAATAATTAATTCGTTTACATTGACAGCATAACCTCAAATTTTGGCGCCGATAATTTTACAATATTGCTCACCACGAACACTTGCATCAACATTATTTCTAACTCCACCTCCTTGCACATAGTCTATAGTGGGATTAACCATGTTGACCTTTCTATTTTCAGTTAAAAACGAGCCTATTAAAAATGACAGTAAGTCCACCCAAAGTGTTATTTTTTGCCACGTTGTGCGCTGTGATCAATTTCGTTTCCCCCACTACCTACTTTGCACCCAGCGAATATTGCTAGTTGCTAATTGGTATTGGTAGTTACTTTATTGCTATATTGCTCCAATGTGAGAGCCCACTTAGAGTAAGTATACATATATATTAAGGCAAATATAGCAATTAAAATTTCGACTAGTTCTAACTAAGCTAGAGCTTTGAAATATTGTATACTTGTATAAGTCTATAGTGACAATACTGACAATGCAATATAGTATATCTAATATTGTTCTAAATCCAATATGGCGGATGCACTAAAATGGCGGATTACCTTTTTCTTCATAACCATCTTGATATGGGTATTAAATGAAAGGGTTTGACGAGTAAAATACGATTAGCTAGGTGACGTCATTCTAAATCCAATATGGCGGACGCCCCAAAATGATTACTTTTTTCTTCCAACTCCCCTTGACATGAATGAGTTTGACAGGACTAAATTAGAAAAATAACATTAAATCATACGTGTAATAGGAATTTCATGATAAGAATGTGTTGTTTTTCTAACTTATGTTAGTACTATTTACGCATCTATCATGTTTATTACTTATTACATCTAAATAAATAAATAAATATTTTTAGACGAGACGAAGCCCTATCAAGAACTTATTTTCAATACCATACAACCATTATGACATTTGGGCAAATATCAATGGTGCACTGGCTTTCTGCAATGGGGGGGGGGGGGGATATGACAGTATTAAATTTCATAAAGTTATATTTTTCATTATGAAATACATCTTTTATCTGGTGCAAATTACAAAAATTGGATTCATATCTAGGCCACTTCAATGGCGTCAAATAATTTTCTCTAAAAATTAATTTTAATTCTATTGAATAATTTTTATATTAGGTATCTTCAAAGGTTTGTAATTTATACACATGTGTTTGAGAGAGATAGAAGGAGAGAGAGAGAGTCAATTTACATTTTGTCAATATCAAGGACGCATGCTTTGACATCATTAAGATAGTGACATTGCGGTTTGTGTCTTAAAGTAATGCGACGCCCCCTTTCGCTCGATCATTTACGCCCAAGTAGATAAAGGGTCCATTTTACTAACGAATTCCTTAGAATAGGTGCGGATAACGATAAGGATAGCTTGTATGTATATATTTAGCAATCTCAGTATATTTAGTTATGTATCATTATAGAATCAATTTACAAATCAATGTTTTTGTTTTTACAGTAAAATAAAAAACGGAAGATTCAGTCGTACCTTGAACTTTTTATTTAGAGTGCAAGCTATTTAAAAAATATATTACTGTGATCGATGATATATGATAAGTATGGTTTTTTTAATCCTGTACTGAATATGCAGAATGGTTCAGGATCGGAAAATTTTGAAAGTATGAAAATTTTATTGTGAATGTCATTTAACCCTTATGTGTGTGACTAGGTACCCGGGTACCTTTAGCGTTTTTAAACTAATTTTTTTTGTGTTATATGTGGGGCCGACATTTTTTATGGGGGGGGCATTAGTATATAACATTAATATTTTACGTATATTATATAGTATAACTATTTCACCCCTCATAGGTCACAGCATTGTGAGGAGGCCTCGCTCCTTTTGCTTATTTAAAAAGTACCTACCTACTAAATTTTAACATTAACGTTTTAATGTTAAAAATATTAAAATACTCGTTTATTAAATCGACGCTGTTTATACCCAGAAAGCAATAATTATATCAAAAACACCGTGGAAGCCTTAAGGCTCATTTATTATTACCTTTAGGAATCCCGGAACTGTAATCTCTAACTAGAACTTTCTATTTTCATATATAAATTATATGAAGGTACCCGGGCAAGTTTAGTAAATGACTAGGTTTGCTTACTTGTGATGTCACCACGAAGTTCTTTTCCACCTTCTTGATTTTTTTATTTATCTATGATTTTAACTGTCATAATATTAAACACAAATCACACATAATTATAATAAATGTAATTAATATCATGTATGAAGCTTCACTATAGCAATAAATGAATAGCACAAACACAGAACACAATAATAAATCAATCACAATCAAATTTATATTATGACAGTTTGACAGCGTTGGCGACCATTTGAAATCTAGAGTGTTGAAAAGAACTTCGTGGTGACGTCACAAGGCAAGTCAGCATACCTAGTCATTTACTAACCTTGGTACCCGGGTACCTCGTCACACCGAATATGGTGTTTTTTTTCACACACATAAGGGTTAAATCCATCTGTCAGAAATAAAATAACCCTATATTCTATTTCATTTAAGTTTGCAGTGGTTGCCAGGTGATTTGACCGTACAAGTCGTGATCCGTACGGTCAAATCACCCAGCAACCACTGCAAACTTAAATGAAATAGAGTACCTATAGTGTTTTACTATTTTAAATGACTACAGAAATTAAAATATTATTAAATAACACTATTTAATAATATTAGTAGTTCATATATGCTTGCATATACGAATAATACATAAAACCTTTTAAAATATTGTGTGGGTACCTATAGATTTATAAAGGAATCAATTCTACAAACAACTATTTCTCGATGAAATTTTATACCTGTCATACATCCTTAATCAAATAACATTTTTCTATACAGTCCATTGTTTTCGAATTATTTACTAATCTCAATTTAAATGCTGCACTCTGTATATTTCAAAATTAGATAGCTCTCTTGAGGATATTAACATTTTCCGTCACCGTTATCCTGTTGGAATTTTCAACAGACAATTATTATTAGTGTTTCTGTCAGATCTCCGTCTTGTTTGGATTACACGTTATTGGAGATTTTCATTGTTTTAACAGTTTAAATTAAGTTTGAGCGAAAAGGGAGAAAAGCCTATCATAAAGCATGCAATTTAGTACCTAACCATTACCGAATGTTCAAAAACAAATTATAAATGACGGACAACCAAAATAGAAGCAAACTTTTATTGCAGTATAATTCTACACCAAGAAATCCTGTGAGTAGCAAAACTGTTAGAGTAAAGTCGATATTATATGGAAAACCATTCATGTTTTAGCGCTTATCATTTCATTGGACAGAGAATTTAATCTTTTAACGACATCGAGCAGGTATAAATAAAATTATTAAATGAAAACAAAATAAAAATTCTAAAACAATCGAAAATCAGCCCCTTAAGGCTTGTTTACATGGAGATAGTAATTTAGTAGTTTAGTCAAGTGACAAGTGATTTTATACGTGTAAACAGCAAGGCAAGTAGAAAATCAAGTTAAGTAGTAACTAAACGGTTTAGTGATTTAGTGGACAGTACGATAGAATATGTTCTATTTTTCGGTTTAGTTGACAAGGTATCCAAGGTAACATATATTTTGCGTCTGTCAAATGACATTATTACCAAGTCTAGTTATTTAAATATGGAATATTTAAATGAAATACACTAATATAGTTAAGTAAATTGTTATTTTCATTATTGAAAATAAAATATGTGAGTTATTTATTTATTATTTTGCTTTATATATTTATACTTTTATTATTTATACTTCACTAAATACTTGCCAACATGTAAACGCCCTATCTTTACTTAACGATTTAGTTGACTTACTTGTCACTTTACTAAACACTAAATTACTGTCTCCGTGTAAACAAGCCTTTAGAAAATATCCATTTAAATGGACCAGATATTACACGCGTGTTACCATAATATATGATTATCTATATTAGGAGGTTAAGATATTTGTTTTTTTAAATTATTTTGTTGTTTTTATTTTAAATTTATATACAGGATGTCCCATTTTAATCTATCACCCCCCTAATTTTTTTTATCTATCAATTAAATCAAAAAATGCTTCAAATAAAAGTTGTTTGGTTTTGAGGGGGACCCAAAATGGCGTTATTATTTTTTTATTTTTTGGACGTCTTCATGGTCAAATAGGCCCAACTTTTTTTTTCAAATGGAAACCTATATTTTTTATTACAATATCTTATTGTTTGGAAAAAAACAAGTAGCTTTTGTTTCAAAAAATTTTTTGTATGACTTCATTTTTTTTAATATTAAACAAAAAAAATTTAGATTTTAGAATTTTACTAATTTTTTACTCGAAACCCATTCACTTTAGAGGAAAACTGTAAAAAACAAAAAATGTTTATTTTAATCTGATATAACTAGGAAAATTACATTAGGAGTTTTTGTTAACTTTTGCTCTTCAAAATATTAAAGCAAATAAAAAATAAAATAAAAAATCTGAAATAATTTTCCTAGTTATATCATATTAAAATAAACATTTTTTGTTTTTTACACTTTTCCTCTAAAGTTAATGGGTTTCAAGTAAAAAATTAATAAAATTCTAAAATCTAAAATTATTTTGTTGAATATTAAAAAAAATGAAGTCATACAAAAAATTTTTTGAAACATAAGCTACTTGTTTTTTTCGAAACAATAAGATATTGTAATAAAAAATATAGGTTTCCATTTGAAAAAAAAAGTTGAGCCTATTTGACCATGAAGATGTTCAAAAAATAAAAAATTAATAACCCCATTTTGGGTCCCCCTCAAAACCAAACAACTTTTATTTGAAGCATTTTTTGATTTAATTGATAGATAAAAAAAATTAGGGGGGTGATAGATTAAAATGGGACACCCTGTATTGTTACTGTAAAAACAGCAGTATAACGTAGCAAGAAGTATGCTGACAAAACCTGCGTAATAGGCACCCCATTTAGTGGGCATCATCATGAAGATTTATACTAAAAAAATAATTTTAATAATAAGTGGAGTACTGGCAAATACGTTTCACATTATTTGCCTCATCCCGATTCTGGTTAACTCTTTGTAGTCTCATGTGACATTTCTGTAACAAACTTCAATAATCCCGTAATATACGTACTAAATATATTTAGTTCATTCAAATAAGTGTAACACTACTGTAACATACCACTGAATAACTTAGTATCAAGTAAAATTCACAGATGACATAACCTATTAACATGAACTATTGGCAGTAAGGTCAGTCATACACGTTGCGGTATACCGGAAAGGTGTACTTGTACAGTTGACCTGCACAAGTACACTGGAGCGTGAGTGGTACCTCCGTCGATGAAACTGTACAGGTGACCAGACCTGAACAGGTGAGCCAGATTGGTCTAACCGCAGACCGTTACGTGTGTGAGTTCGTCGCCTGTACAGGTTTACCTGTGCAAGTAAACTGCACAAGTACACCTCTCCGGTATACCGCAACGTGTATGGCTGGCCTAAGACAGGACTAGATCGGCTACTGGCAGATTTGGGTAGAAAAAAGAATACGTGTATACTACTGTATACAGTGTACTGGGGTTTCACAAACAATTTGCGAAAAATGCGGTGTAATAGTATGCTACAACAAACAAAATAATTGTTTCAAATCCTGCCATACTACTGGATGTCTTAATACCAGGGGACACCATGGGGATCTCGGAAACTATGAGAGATAGAGATTCGGTTAAATGAGAGAAAAGTTACCTTTAAGAGGGAACAGTTCATTGGTGCATTTACATTTTACAAAATTTTCATAGCTTACTAGATATTAGCCAAAAACCATTTTACTCCGAAATCTGTCATCGTGAATATTTCTTAAGCGACTTGAAATTAAAAAAAAATGTTTCAAATAAATGTTGTAGGGTTTAGTATTGTCTAATTAAAAATATTTTTTTAATTTCCGGAAATCTCATTGTTTTTGAGATATGACACTAACTTATGTTTACTTAAATAGAAGCAATATTAAATTTTGTAATTTTTGAATAGAAGATTTTATTACCTTTTGAATGATATGCAACTTGATATACTTATTTTTCAAAATATCTCAAAAAATGACCAAGAAGTATTTTTTATTTATTTAATACACAATACCAACCAAAAATGGCTATGGCAGTCAACAATAAAATTAAAAAACAACTGAAAATTTATTTATAAACTAACATAACATGAATTAGCTATTGTATTTTAAAAAAAAATACATATTTTTATTTATTTAATACCGGGCATTATTTAATAACAATGAAATTTTTAAAACAATTGAGAATTTGTTATTTTCGCTTTCCTAAAAAAGTAACTTATAATTACGAGTATTTGTGATACTTGATGATAATAATTTATAACATTTTAAATTTCAAAAAATGTTTTCATTTTTTTAATTATTATTATGACAACAATTAAATTTAAAATTTCATTGTTGACAGCTATAGTGAGCCATGGCCATCTTTGACTGTTATTGTAATTAAATAAATAAAAAGATGCTGTTTTTACTGTTTTCTTTCATTAATAAAAATAGCCTATAAGTAAATTTTCAATTGTTTTTATTTTTTATTTTTTTTTAAATATTGTTGATAGTCCCAGCTATCTTTGGCTAATATTGTGTATTAAATAAATAAAAATATGTCTTTATTTTAAATACAATCACACTATAATATAAACGTGTATGAATCACACTATAATATAAACGTGTATGAATATATATATATATGTATGTCTCCACTAAATGTTATGTTTATAGACTCTGATCCCACCGAACCGATTTTGATAATTTTTTTTTTGTCATGTAGCTTGACTCTTTTTCCAGTCAATAGGCTATATTTCATTTCTTAGTTATGAAAGGTCTCTGAGCTGTGATTTTTTTCCGAAAAAGTACGTGAAAAATTTTGTTAAAATTAAATTTTATGATAAAATACCGTCGGCATTTTTTTTAAATCTGTAGCTTTGATTGGACGAAATCATATGTTTCTGTCTGATTTACGTGCATTTTGATAGATGACAGAGAATGTTCTAGAAGGTTTTCTATCCATTTCTTTTAGGATTTTTTACGTTTGTAAAAAAAATTATGAGGGAAATTGTTGATTTTTTTTTAATTGTTGAAATTATTCATTTAAATCAGGGACGGCGTTTCAAATATTTTTAAATTTGTGTTTTTTTAATGAAATTGTATAAAAATATAATTTTTCATAGTTTTGTTGATGCAATTTATTCAAAATTTCACATTTAAAAATAATAATTAAGTCAGGGGCTGGTGTCGTTTTAAATATATGAAATTTTTGGGAACTGTCACATTTCGTAACGTTTGTAAATAAGTCAGGGGCGTGACATAAAAATTTTTTTTTAAAAAACATTTTTTATTGTTCAAAAAAGTTTCAGAAAAATATGAAAATTATAATATAGATCAGTAGCGCCTCAAAAAAAATTGTTTATGAATTATTATTTTTTTGAAAGTTTTGAGATTGATAAATTAATAATTTTTTTAAAATTATAATTTAGTCAGGGGCGTCGCATGAAAATAGTTAAATTTGCTATTTTTTAAAAGTGCAATTTTTTTTAAGTTATTTAATAAATAACAGTACATTTAAGGTTGGGTAATTTATACATGTTTCATTTAAATCAGGGACGGCGTTTCAAATATTTTTAAATGTGTGTTTTTTTTAATGAAATTGTATAAAAATATAATTTTTAATAGTTTTGTTGTAGGTGATTGATGCAATTTATCCAAAAGTTCACATTTAAAAACAAATAAGTCAGTAGCGTCTCAAAATTTTTTTTGTGTTCAAAAATTAGAAATTTCAAAAAAATATGAAAATTATAATATACATCAGTAGCGCCACAAAAAAAATTGTTTATGAATTATTTTTTTTTGAAAGTTTTGAGATTGATAAATTAATAATTTTTTTAAATTATAATTTAGTCAGGGGCGTCGCATGAAAATAGTTAAATTTGCTATTTTTTAAAAGTGCAATTTTTTTTAAGTTATTTAATAAATAACAGCACATTTAAGGTTGGGTAATTTATACATGTTTCATTTAAATCAGGGACGGCGTTTCAAATATTTTTAAATTTGTGTTTTTTTTAATGAAATTGTATAAAAATATAATTTTTAATAGTTTTGTTGTAGGTGATTGATGCAATTTATCCAAAAGTTCACATTTAAAAATAAATAAGTCAGTAGCGTCTCAAAATTTTTTTTTAATTGTTCAAAAATTAGAAATTTCAAAAAAATATGAAAATTATAATATACATCAGTAGCGCCACAAAAAAAATTATTTTTGAATTATTATTTTTTTGAAAGTTGAGATTGATATATTAATCTTTTTTTTAATTATAATTAAGTCAGGGGCGCGCATGAAAAAAATTAAAAAATTGCTATTTTTTAAAAGTGACGTAGACAAATTAACTTTGATTAAAATTGAACAAAAATTAAAAACTTCAGGAATATACCGGGTGGTCTATTTAAATTGAGACGAGCAAATATCTCGAAAATTAAGGTTTTTCAGGGATAATGTTTGGTACAAAAGTTTCAGGGTTCAAAGGGGGAAAACCAATGAAGGCAAAATTTTTGACTTTGAGTGGATGTTTTAAGGTCATTTTGGGGTCAACTTCATTTTTTTAAATGGAAACCTATTTCTTTTTTTACATATTCGTATTTTGCAGAAAAAAAGAAACAACTTTTGTCTAATAAGTTTTTTCAAAATCCTCAAATTCAGGGGCATTTTTTTAATCTATTTTATTATTTTTTTGTTTGTTTTTATTAAAAAAATTCGAAATTATTATTTATAATTATTAACTATGCATGTTTAAGTAACAATTAAATTTAAAAAATGATTTTTTTTAATTTTAGGATTTAAAAAAAAATTTTTTTTTATATTTTGAAAATTTTTACTAAAAAAAAAATAGGTTAAAATTGAGGATTTTGAAAAAACTTCTCAGACAAAAGTTGTTTCTTTTTATCTGCAAAATACGTATATGTAAAAAAAGAAATAGGTTTCCATTTAAAAAAAATGAAGTTGACCCCAAAATGACTTTAAAACCTCCACTCAAAGTAAAAAAAATTACCTCCATTGGTTTTCCCCCTTCGAACCCTGAAACTTTTGTACCAAACATTATCCCTGAAAAACCTTAATTTTCGAGATATTTGCTTGTCTCAATTTAAATAGACCACGCGGTATATAAAGAATAAGTAAACCATTTAATAAATAAAAGTACATTTTAGGTTGGGTAATTCATACATGTAATATTATTGAAAATTGTAATATTGATAAGTGATTATCACCGCCAATTTAAGAAATAAAATGAGTATCAGCAAAAAGAATGGAAAATTATAATAATATACACATACGAGGGTCGCAGCCGAAGGCTGAGACCCGAGTAAATTTGTGATTAGATAATTTGTACATGTAAAATTACTGAAAATTGTAATATTGATTATCTCCGCCAAATGAAAAAATTAACTATCAAAAAATAGTGGAACGAGTATGATATATACACATACGAGGGTCGCAGACCCGAGTAAATTTATGTAAAAAATATGGCGTGAAAGGGGGTTGGGGCGCGAAGCGCCCAGGGGCACAGCCCCTAGTATATCCGCACTTATATATAAACGTGCAATATATATATATGTATGTATGTCCGGACGAAACTATAGCTTTATAGACTCTGATACCACCGGACCGATTTTGATAATTTTTTTTTTGTCATGTAGCTTGACTCTTTTTCCAGTCAATAGGCTATATTTCATTTCTTAGTTATGAAAGGTCTCTGAGCTGTGATTTTTTTCCGAAAAAGTACGTGAAAAATTTTGTTGAAATTAAATTTTATGATAAAATACCGTCGGCATTTTTTTTTAATCTGTAGCTCTGATTGGACGAAATCATATGTTTCTGTCTGATTTACGTACTTTTTGATGACGTACTGACAGATGACAGGGAATGTTCTAGAAGGTTTTCTACCTTTTCTATTAGGAGTGAGAAAATTTTTGATGACGGTAGATTTGATAGTTATTGAAATTACGTGACATATTTTTTACGTTTGTAAAAAAAATATTTTGAGTGAAATTGTTGAATTTTTTTTTAATTGCTGAAAATATTCATTTAAATCAGGGACGGCGTTTCAAATATTTTTAAATTTGCATTTTTTAATGAAATTGTATAAAAATATAATTTTTAATAGTTTTGTTGTAGGAGATTAATGCAATTTATCCAAAAGTTCACATTTAAAAATAAATAAGTCAGTAGCGTCCCAAAAAATTTTTTGAATTGTTCAAAAATTATAAATTTCAGAAAAATATGAAAATTATAATATAGATCAGTAGCGCCTCGAAAAAAATTATTTATGAATTATTATTTTTTTGAAAGTTCAGATTGATATATTAATTTTTTTTTTAAATTATAATTAAGTCAGGGGCGTCGCATGAAAATAATTAAAATTGATATTTTTTAAAAGTGACGTACACAAATTACCAAAATTGAACAAAAATTAAAAACTTCAGGAATATATAAAAATAAAAAATTCAAAAGTTAACCATTTAATAAATAACAATACATTTTCGGTTGGGTGTAAAAAAATGTTATTTTGTACATTTTGATTAATTTGATTATAAATTAAATTTTAACCAAAATTTATTGGTAATTTGATGTTATTAATATAATTATCTATAGATAATGTTAAAAAGTTTTTGTTAACTATTATGTCAGGAGCGGCGAATTAAATAATATTTAAAATCTTTTTTTCTAATTAGTTTAAATAGAAATTTCGTAACGTTTGTAAAAACTTTACATTTTTTTAATTATTCAAAAATTATAAATTTCAGAAAAATATGAAAATTATAATATAGATCAGTAGCGTCCATAAAAAATTATTTAATGATTTTTTTTTTAAGTTTTGAGATTGATATATTAATAAATTTTTTTTAATAATAATTAAGTCAGGGGCGTCACATAAAAATAATTAAAATTGCTATTTTTTAAAAGTGACGTAGACAAATTCATTTTGATTGAAACTGAACAAAAATGAAAAACTTCAGGAATATACAAAAATAAAAAGTTAAAAAAGCTTATATTAACCATTTTTTGATACAATTTTATAAATAATAGCTAATAAATAGTATTGAAAGTGTTTTAACGTACTCTTTGAATATGAAAAACATGTGTAAATTTTAATAATAATAAATGTTTTCAATGATCATTTTTAGGTTTATAATAAAATATACTCGTGCGTACGAGGGTCGCAGCCGAAGGCTGAGACCCGAGGACATTTGAGGTTGGGTAGTTTGTACATGTAATATTACTGAAAATTGTAATAATGATAAGTGATTATCACCGCCAGTTTAAGAAAAAAATTAGTATCAGCAAAAATAATGGAAAATTATTATAATATACACATACGAGGGTCGCAGACCCGAGTAAATTTGTGATTAGGTAATTTGTACATGTAAGATTACTGAAAATTTTAATATTGATTATTTCCGCCAATTTTCAAAATTAACTATCAAAAAATAGTGGTAAGAGTATGATATACGCACATACGAGGGTCGCAGACCCGAGTAAATTTGTGTAAAAAATATGGCGTAAAAGGGGGTTGGGGCGCGAAGCGCCCAGGGGCACAGCCCCTAGTATATATATATTTGTATGTCGCCTCGAAACTATAGCTTTATAGACTCTGGAATTACCCGGCCGATTTTAATAATTTTTTTTTCGTCGTTTAGCTTGACTCTTTTTCCAGTCAATAGGCTAAATTTCATTTCTTAGCTATGAAAGGTCTCTGAGCTGTGATTTTTTTCCGAAAAAGTACATCGAATTTTACTAAAAAAACGTTGAATTAGCTGGTTCGAGTGTCGGCTTTTGTTTTTCAGACAGTGTGATGGTCGTTTGAAAAATACTATTTTTACGATAATTTGCTAAATTACAAGATATCACTGTTGTATTTTGTTTATATCTGTCAAAATATGACATTTATAAAGAAGAAAACACATGGATTTTTATTGACATTTTCATAAAAAACACACTGATAAATTACTTGATTAATTTTAAAATGTTGGATTTGTGAATAAATTATAATTTCTACGTAAAATAGATTTTTATTGAAATTGTTAAACGATGAAATTATAAACGGCTGTTTTTTATCTTATATACGTCAGGAGCGTGTAAAGAAATGTTATTTTGTAGATTTTGATTAAATTGTTATAAAATTAAATTTTAACCAAAATTGATTGGTAATTTGATGCAATTATTATAATAATCTATACATAATATTAAAAAGTATAATGTCAGGAGCGGCGAATTAAAAAATATTTAAAATCTTTTTTCTAATTAGTTTAAATTTGACAGATGACAAATAACAGGGAATGTTCTAGAAGGTTTTCTATCCTTTTCTATTAGGAGTGAGAAAATTTTTGATGACGTTAAATTTGATAGTTCCAAAATTACGTGGTTTTTTACATGTGACATATTTTTTATGTTTGTAAAAAAATTATTTTGAGTGAAATTGTTGAATTTTTTTTAATTGTTGAAATTATTCATTTAAATCAGGGACTGTGTTTCAAATATTTTTAAATTTGTGTTTTTTTAATGAAATTGTATAAAAATATAATTTTTAATAGTTTTGTTGATGTAATTTATTCAAAATTTCACATTTAAAAATAATAATTAAGTCAGGGGCTGGTGTCGTTTTAAATATATGAAATTTTTGGGAACTGTCACATTTCGTAACGTTTGTAAAAACTTAAAAAAACATTTTTTATAGTTCAAAAATATAAATTTCATAAAAATATGAAAATTATAATATAGATCAGTAGCGCCTACAAAAAATTGTTTATGAATTATTATTTTTTTGAAAGTTTTGAGATTGAAATATTAATTTTTTTTTTAATTATAATTTAGTCAGGGGCGTTGCATGAAAATAGTTCAATTTGTTATTTTTTAAAAGTGCAATGTTTTTAAAATTATTTAATAAATAACAGTACATTTTAGGTTGTGTAATTTATACATGTTTCATTTAAATCAGGGACGGCGTTTCAAATAATTTTAAATGTGTTTTTTTAATGAAATTGTATATAAATATAATTTTAAATAGTTTTGTTGTAGGTGATTGATGCAATTTATCCAAAAGTTCACATTTAAAAATAAATAAGTCAGTAGCGTCTCAAAAAATTTTTTTAATTGTTCAAAAATTAGAAATTTCAAAAAAATATGAAAATTATAATATAGGTCAGTAGCGCCCCAAAAAAATTATTTATGAATTATTATTTTTTTTAAAGTTGAGATTGACATATTAATCTTTTTTTTTAATTATAATTAAGTCAGGGGCGCGCATGAAAATAATTAAAATTGCTATTTTTTTAAAGTGATGTAGACAAATTAATTTTGATTAAAATTGAACAAAAATTAAAAACTTCAGGAATATATAAAAATAAAAAGTTAACCATTTAATAAATAACATTACATTTTAGGTTGGGTAATTTATACATGTAATATTATTGAAAATTGTAATATTGATATGTGATTATCACCGCCAATTTAAGAAATAAAATGAGTATCAGCAAAAAGATTGGAAAATTATTATATTATACACATACGAGGGTCGCAGACCCGAGTAAATTTGTGATTAGGTAATTTGTACATGTAAAATTACTGAAAATTGTAATATTGATTATCTCCGCCAAATGAAAAAATTAACTATCAAAAAATTGTGGAACGAGTATGATATATACACATACGAGGGTCGCAGACCCGAGTAAATTTGTGTAAAAAATATGGCGTCAAAGGGGGTTGGGGCGCGAAGCGCCCAGGGGCACAGCCCCTAGTAGCTAATTAATACTATGTTAGTTTATCAATAAATTTTCAGTTGTTTTTTAATTTTATTGTTGACTGCCATAGCCATCTTTGGTTGGTATTGTGTATTAAATAAATAAAAAATACTTCTTGGTCATTTTTTGAGATATTTTGAAAAATAAGTATATCAAGTTGCATATCATTCATAAGGTAATAAAATCTTCTATCCAAAAATTACAAAATTTCATATTGCTTCTATTTAAGAAAACATAAGTTAGTGTCATATCTCAAAAACAATGAGATTTCCGGAAATTAAAAAAAATATTTTTAATTAGACAATACTAAACCCTACAACATTTATTTGAAACATTTTTTTTAAATTTCAAGTCGCTTAAGAAATATTCACGATGACAGATTTCGGAGTAAAATGGTTTTTGGCTAATATCTAGTAAGCTATGAAAATTTTGTAAAATGTAAATGCACCAATGAACTGTTCCCTCTTAAAGGTAACTTTTCTCTCATTTAACCGAATCTCTATCTCTCATAGTTTCCGAGATCCCCATGGTGTCCCCTGGTATATAAGTGTTTTTTTTACGATTAACTCACAAAAAAGTCAAATAAAATGAATAATAAATATTTTTAAATTTCTGAAAAATACATGTTCTTTTATACGCGTAAACTTGTCTCATTATCAACATAATTTAAAATTTTTAAGATCTTGGGCTACAAAGGGTTAATTATTACACTTTATAGTCGTACTCTATAATACCCGCAACCACATGTATTTAAAAAAAAATGTAATTATGACGTGGATTAAAAGCACTGTTTATACGGCCAAACCCTATACTTACATTTTTAAACAGCAATATAAACAATTTAATACAATACAAATTTAAACTAACTTACATTAACATAAATAATCAAAAATGGTTTTCATTAAATTACTCTCAATGACATACCGGTACTCCAAACACTGTCATGTCAACTGACGCTGTTAATTAGAGGTTTAAGCTTACCGATTTGACTCTACTAAAATAACCTATTTTAGCCACCACAACCCGGACTATGTATAATACTTGCTCGTATTATTGGATTTTATAGTTGGGATTGTTCTATTTTCTAAAGTAATACATGAATGGTGGTAAAATTGATATCATAGGCCAAGATACATTAATTCCTTAATTTAATATAAACATTAAATTAAGGAATTACACTACCCTGGCAGTCCCAGTAAACCAAATTTTTGACGCAACCATTGAATACATAATTTGTATTTACTATCACTATTAACCCATTTAGACTTGAACTATTTTTTTTTATTTTTTACATTTTTTCGAATTTTAATTTGATTTAGTGGGTACTTGAAAATTAATAAAAAATATTTGTGTGTCTGGTGTACCATATGTGGTACGGTAGGTCTAAATGGGTTAACAACATACATATGTACATTTATATACAGTAGAAACCGGTTATAACGACATCGAAGGGACCGGAATTTTAGGTCGTTATAACCGATTGTCGTAATATCCGATAATTCGATTTTTTAAGGTAATTTATTGGAAAAACTAAAAATTTCATGAGTACCTATGCTGAAATTTTGTGAAATTCACCGGCTGTGAGTGAAGATATTATGAGGTCCGACGGTTCCGATGTATTATTATGTCAAACAATATTTTTTATTGTACAAAAAATTAAATGCAAAATTTTTGTCAGACACAATAAAACATCACGGATTAATAAAGGATAAATATTCTTACGTTAAGATTAATGAAATAAAAACACAAAATTGTTTTAATTAATGTTAAATAACACAAGTGCAAAGACTGTTGTCTATATAAAACATACTTGAAAAACGGAGAAACTGTGGTTTCTTAGTCACTTAAACTAAAAATACACCTTAACCACAAAATTTATGTCACTCGACACGTGTTTCGACTTCACAAGAAGTCCTCATCAGGAGCCTAACGATTCCAGACTGGAATCGTTAGGCTCCTGATGAGGACTTCTTGTGAAGTCGAAACACGTGTCGAGTGACATAAATTTTGTGGTTAAGGTGTATTTTTAGTTTAAGTATATAAAACATACTATATTTAAAAATAAAACGGGCAAGTGCGTGTTGGGCACGCACATTATAGGGTTCCGTAGTCATTCTCACTACGATTTATAAAAAAATAGTTTTTTCAAAATTTTCGTTACCGAAGGGTTAAAATAAAAAAGTCATTTGGCTTTTATTATTGCATTTTAAGAGACCTATCAAATGACACCCCTCTCAATGGGGTAAATGAAAAAAATGTTACTTTACTTTTCAATCTATGATAGGGGGTCCAAAATATTTTTGACAATGTTCGTTATAATTTTCAGTGAAAGTACTAATTAAAAGCTACATTCTGAATTTTTTTCAGATTTTTTGAATCGATAGTTTAGAAAATAGAGGGGGGGGGACGCTCTGACAGCGACATTAAAAAGCAAATATTTCGTGACTGAAGGGTTGAAATCAAAAAGTTATCTGACATTTTTTATTGCATTTTAGGAGACCTATTAAATGACACCCCACTCAATGGGGTAAGTGGGAAAAAAATGAGAGTTCACTTTTCAGTCTATAGAGGGGCTGTCCAAAATATTTTTGACAATGTTCGTTATAATTTTCAGTGAAAGTACTAATTAAAAGCTACATTCTGGAATTTTTTCAGATTTTTTAAGTTGATCGCTTTTTTAACGACTTTGGAGAGCAAATACATCGTGATTAAAGGATTAAAATCAAAAAGTTCTGATACATTTTTTGTTGCATTTTAGGAGACCTTTCTAATGACACCCCACTCAATGGGGTAGGTGATTTTTTTTTTTGAAAACACTTTTCATTTTATGAAAAGGGGGCCTAAAATTTTTTTTTTTACAAAAATCTTATCATTTCTGTTTTTGGGTCATCAATCTACGACCGTATACCAAATTTCATCTTATTATCTCAACATTTTTGAAGACGGACGGACGGACATGGAGAAACTATAAGGGTTCCTAGTTTTCTACGGAACCCTAAAAATGGAAACACAAATGTCGGTCCGTCGTAAAAACCGATGAAATTCTTCGAAAATATTGTAAACAGAAAGTCGTTAAAAGCAACGTCGTTGTAAGCAGCGTCGTTATAAACGGAATATTATAAAAGGCAATTATATTATAATGGGATTCAGCCGGGACTTTTATTCTGAGTCGTTATAACCACTTTCGACTCAAGACCACCGAGAGCCAAATCGGGCCCTGATACAACATGTCAAAAAATAGACTGAAAAGTGTACCATTTTTTTTCACTCACCCCATCAAGTGAGGTGTCTTTAGATAAGTCTCCTAAAATGCAACAGAGAAGATCTAGAAACTTTGGATTTTAACCCATCAGTCACAAGAAGAAACATAATTCAAAAAATCTATTTTGTAAAAAACAATAATATTATTTAGGTACTTAATAAATTGAATGGATGAAACGTATTTTTGACATTGAGCATTAATAATAAAATTTTAATCCTACACTTGCCTCAATAAGAACACAACCGTTTTTTTTTTTAAATAACGTAAATATCATATGATTTAGTTAGTTAGTTAGTGTATTTCAATTTATCATATAAAATAAAGTAGATTTTCTTATGGGGGACCTCTCGCTATTTTTTTTCTATAATGGATTACCTTATATTTTTCCAGAAGTATTTCAATAAAATGATGTAAACTTCTTTGATTCAATATTTACTCAAATGTAAACCATTTTGGTCACTTTTTTTATCAAAATGCAAATTGGAACTCGAATGTTAAATCTTTCTCCATACGGTTTGTTGTTCTAGGTATATTTATATTTATTTTCTTTGGTATAAATAAAATTTTCTATATCTTCCGCTTCTGAAAATTAATTTATTCTCTAATAAGGGACCTATCATGTTAAATTTATATCGACCTTTAATTACGATGAAGATTTTTATATTTTATATTTTTATATTTTTTGGCATCAACAGAACTATTTTAAAATTTCATCATTCAAATAATTTTCAATATTATTATTTACATTTTTTTAGGGTTCCGTAGAAAACTAGGAAACCTCCATGTCCGTCCGTCCGTCTTCAAAAAATTTGAGATAATAAGATGAAATTTGGTATACGGTCGTAGATTAATGACCAAAAAACAGAAATGATAAGATTTTTGAAAATAAATTTTTTTAGACCCCCATTTCATAAAATGAAAAGTGTTTTCAAAAAAAAAATTTCACCTACACCATTGAGTGGGGTGTCGTTAGAAAGGTCACCTAAAATTCAACAAAAAATGTAACAGAAATTTTTAATTTTAACCCTTCGATCACGATGTATTTTCTCTCCAAAGTCATTAAAAAAGCGTCCCCCCCCCCTCTATTTTCTAAACTATCAATTTAAAAAATCTGAAAAAATTCCAGAACGTAGATTTTAATTAGTACTTTCACTAAAAATTATAACGAACATTGTCAAAAATATTTTGGACCCCCCTTTCATAGACTGAAAATTGAACTTACATTTTTTTTCCCACTTACCCTATTGAGTAGGGTGTCATTTAATAGGTCTCGTAAAATTCAATAAAAAACGTCAAATAACTTTTTGATTTTAACCCTTCAGTCGCGATATATTTGCTTTTTAATGTCGCTGTCAGAGCGTCCCCCCCTCTATTTTCTAAACTATCAATTCAAAAAATCTGAAAAAAAATTCAGAATGTAGCTTTTAATTAGTACTTTCACTGAAAATTATAACGAACATTGTCAAAAATATTTTGGACCCCCCTTCTATAGACTGAAAAGTGAACTCTCATTTTTTTCCCCACTTACCCCATTGAGTGGGGTGTCATTTAATAGGTCTCCTAAAATGTAATAAAAAATGTCAGATAACTTTTTGATTTCAACCCATCAGTCACGAAATATTTGCTTTTTAATGTCGCTGTCAGAGCGTCCCCCCCCTCTATTTTCTAAACTATCGATTCAAAAAATCTGAAAAAAAATCAGAATGTAGCTATTAATTAGTACTTTTACTGAAAATTATAACGAACATTGTCAAAAATATTTTGGACCCCCCTATCATAGATTGAAAAGTGAAGTAACATTTTTTTCATTTACCCCATTGAGTGGGGTGTCATTTGATAGGTTTCTTAAAATGCAATAATAAAAGCCAAATGACTTTTGATTTTAACTCTTCGGTCACGAAAATTTTGAAAAAACACTTTTTTTTATAAATCGTAGTGGGAATGACTACGGAACCCTATCATGTGCGTGCCCAACAAGAACTTGCCCGTTTTATTTAAGAATAGATTCAGTCCGGGCTCCGATAATTTGTATCGTTTGCATCGCCCTCTTGTCGGCCCTGTTTCTACTCTATAAGCAAAAAAATCTTTTAGAAAATCCATACGTGACAGGGGGTGAAACAATAAATACCTTGCAAAGCCGGGCGGGTCCACTAGTTTTCCCTAAACTACACTATTAAAATACTTATTTATTTCTTGTAGAATAAGGATGACAGCGAAATTGAAGGCAGCAGAAATGTACACATAAAAATTGAAATAATTGACCCCACTGTCCCATTCCAGCGGTTTTTATTTTTAAATAAAAGTTTTTGTTTATTGTTAGTCAATATGTTTTATTTAATTTAAAAGAAAATAGATAGTGCAGATTCATACGGGAAAGAAACCTTCATGTTATCACGTTTAGGGGGGGGGGTATCTCATCCTTTTCTCTCCTGGGGTCGGCAGCTATGAATGTTTGGTACTCATAGAAAATGCTTTCAAAAAAACAATTTTTTATAACAATTGCTTTATACACCCACAAAGTTGAGGAAAACTTTTAACATTTTTACAAATATGAGTTTATGATGACATACCTCTTAACAAAGTTACAATGCTTATAGACTATTGTTTTTTTTTCTCGAAGAAACAATTGATTGAGTGTTTTTTTAAGTAAAACTTACAATGAATAAAATAAAATAAGTAGGCACATTGTTTTAATTTACAATATCTAACTAAAAACTTTTATTGCTTATAATATAAATAATATAATATATATAATATAATATAATATAAGGTGTGGTTAAATGAGATTAATTATTCTAAAGGGCAGACTAACGTTAATTCGTACAAAAAAAGGCACATTTTTATGAATTTTTTCCGACAACACAGTTAATATTTATTTATTTAAACTAATGGTACATCAAAGTATAACATTCGAAGAATATTTTGTAAAATTTTCATAATTTTTTTTTTAAAATACAGCAATGGCGGCAATTATTTGGAGGCGTCTCGGAAAAAAAGTTGAATTGCGGTGCCCCTCATAACTCGGTCCTGGATCATCTGAAATAAAAAAAAAAATTTTTGTTCGTTAGCTAATCGTTTTCCCCAGGTAACGCTGGAGGGGTTTTTCGAAATTTCAATTTTTCAATTTTTGGGAACACTTTGAAGTGAAAAACGCGGGTAATTTTTTATTATAAAATAAAAAATATTGACAAATTTGAAAAAAACTCTCCAGCGTTACCTCGTAAATTATGTACAGAAATAGTGTTCAAAATTTCAAAATAATCGGTGCAGTAGTTTTGAAATTATGAAGGGCACCGACTTTGAAAAAGTGAGTTGTGGGAAAAACGCTTTAAAGTTTTAAACACTAAAAAATTTAGAATAAAACGTTCATAAGTTTTTTCGGCTTACCTCACACTGAATCATCGATGCCAGGTCCATAAAGGATGTTGCTATCGTCCATAATGTCTAATGCATCTTTTTGCTCCTGTCTCCGACGAATTCTGCCTTCTTTAGTTTTTTTCCCGCTTTACTTATACGCATGGAGTCAGTTGATCGCGCCCATTCATGAGCGCTCGGTCCACTTTAAACTGCTGTAACTTCAGTTTTGCTCCGATCCGTGTAAAATTTTCACACAATATTCTTGAAAAGTTTTTCATTCAAAAAATCGAATAAAAAAATTGGAAAATTTTTTTTAAATACGTTAGTCTGCCCTTAAGAAATGGGATGAATATTACTACATCAAAAAATATTAATAATTTTATATGGTTTAGGCAGTATAATCAAAAAACTGAAACTTTTTTGTCAAATTATGTAGATAAGTACTAGTGATGTAACGAATGTATGATTTTAAACATTCGCCAAAGCGAATGCGAATATTAGCTGTCAATATTCACGAATGCGAATACGAATGCGAATATTGACTTTTTGTAAAAAAACTAAAAAAAAGAAAAAAAACGATATTTTTATATATTAATACATCATAATATATTCGCAACTTTACCTGCGAATACGAATGTTTAAAAATGTGCGAATATTCGTGGACGCGAATGGAATATTCGTTACAGCACTAATAAGTACACTCGTCCCTCTGAACAACGTAGGAATCGGTAATTCAAAAACTCCCAACAACGTACGCTAGAGGGGCACCAACACTTTAACGTTTATTGGTGAATTTTAATTTCGTACAGAAATATAGCAATCACGGTAGAAATGTGGTAGGGATAGGGGAAAGTCGTTACATGGAACGGTTGGCCAGTCGTTTCTCGGAGCGTACGTTAATAGGAAGAACGTTGTTTAGAGGTTTGAGTGTACTTTTTGTACGCTGTTTTTTAACTAACTTTTTTGTGTATAATTGGTTAGTGTATTTAGAATTTTAAATAATAATGTTAATACAGTACAGGGTGGCCAGTTTCTGGACAACCGGGAAAAGTCAAGGAATTTTGCTATACAAGGAAATATCAGGGAATTTAGTTTGAAGTCAGGGAACTTTTTATAAAAATGTAAAAATGCAAAAACCACACAAATTCTCGCAAATGGTTAAAGAGTGACATTTTTTAGGGTTTTTATCAAAATTTTAAATAAAAAAACAGGGAAAAACGGTAAAAAATCTCCTGGAAAACCGGGAAAAGTCAGGGAAATTTCTTCCAGAGAAATACTGGTCACCCTGCAGTAGAAACCGGTTATGACGACATCGAAGGGACCGGTCATATTGGTCGTAATAAGCGGATAGTCGTAATAACCGTTTCAGTTGGACTTTTATTTTGAGTCGTTAAAACCGATACGTCGTATAACCGATGTCGTTATAACCGGTTTCTACTGTATAATGTTGCCTCCCCTTTCTGGTTATTCCACAATATATCAGTTAGTACATAACTGAACTATGTACTAACATAAACATAAATATATTGGAAATACATACATTTATTTTAATTTAAATTAGAGGCTATTTTCAGTCTACAAAATTAATTTAGTTTTCAGTTGGTGTCACCGAAATTAGTTTTTTTTAAACAATATTATATACTACCTATGTTTAATTATTATTTCTACGTAGGTAGTGATTCGTTTTATAATGCTATTTTATGTGTATACAGGATGATTCAGCACTGTCGTGCCAAACTTGAACAGTATTGAGAAAAATATTTTAAGCAAAAAACTTCCAATAAACATGTGTCCGGGAATTTTTCCTTAGGGAACTGCAGGCCTCCAAAGATTTTACTAAAAATGAGTTTTAATTTAATATCTAGAGAACCCTTTGTGATAGACTTATGAAATTTAGTATTTGGTGTAGTAATAATATGTGTTATCGATTTCTAATATTAACCAATTATATTTTAGACCAGAGCTGTATGGGGCCAGTGGGCCCATCGATTTTTATCTAATATTTGTTTGTTCCTTAATTTTTTTCCTGAGTTGGTACTTTTATAAGATTATATAACACAAAATACACAAAAACATACTTTGCTTGATTATCATAGGATAAACCGTTTTCGAGAAATATCGATGGAAAAGAAAGTATGCAAAATTTAATTTAATACGGATGCTTGAAATTACAAAAAATAAATTTATATTTTTTTAGTAAAATCTTTGGAGGCCTGTAGTTCCCTAAGGAAAAATTCCCGGACACATGTTTATTGGAAGTTTTTTGCTTAACATATTTTTCTCAATCTACTGTTCAAGTTTGGCACGACAGTGCTGAATCACTCTGTATAGTATTATGTTTATATGTTTATCACAGTCATCACACTCGTTACAATATGTATTATTTGGAAATATTAATTTATAGTAGAAAATGTAGTTTTTCCTGTATTGACCTTTTAGACATTTCTATTTCTATATATTACATTAAATATGAAATGAACGCCACAAGCTTTTTAGTCTAGATTTCTGGAATACTTTGTAATAGCTGAGAAATACTGCGATAATTTGAAAATTTATTTTTTACTTTTTAGTGCATATGTAAGTTTATTATATGTAAAAGCTTGTTTTTTAAAAAGTTTTTTTTTAATTTTTTATTTTATAATAATTATTAGATCAACATTAAAAATTTTATATTTCAACTGTAATATTAAGATAGGGTTGCACGTCGAGACTGGACTATTCTTGATCTTGAAACGAAATCGTGACCAAGACAGTATTAATTAATGGGTTATATATTTAAGGGGTATAACCACTGTGACGGGTCAAAAAATTGTCAATGTATGGGAATTTTTTTCACAGATTTAACTAATTATTTTTTAATCAGGTAAAAGACGTTTTATTAAGTTTTTATTCAACTTATTTAATATCAATTTTATTGAAAAATATTAAATATTTACAAAGTTACGAGCCTCGATGTGACGACCAAAAAAAAATTTTTTTCCAAGTTTCACTCGAAATTTCGAGAAGGATTATATGAAAAAAATAAATAAAAACTTTATTAATATCTATATGAATGTAGCTATCGTTGCACGTAGCCGTTTCATTTTGTTTTTGTTTTTTTTCACAAAATGGTGATCGTTTTGAATTATTTTTTTTTTCATTTTTAAGACCTATTTTTTATTACAACGGTGTTAAAAATAGTAATTATCAAATTTTCAAAAATCGGGTACATGCAACGATAACTACTACAAAAACCTTATATTAAAAAAAAATTAAATAATATAGCTTAAATAAGTTCATAACAATAAAAACCTTTCTACCTGTAACATACTAACATGGTATACCTAGAGTTGGTAGTTTGACTGATCATACAGCGCAAATGAAGCCGCGAGCAAAGTGCTAGTTATACATATGTATATATTAATGCTATACGTATGTAAAAATAGCTTTGGTGAAAAATGGTCGATAAAAGTATAACATGGGATTACACCCACTTTATATTATTTCTCGTGAGCTACATTTCCTCAGGCAGATTCATTAGTAGGTACAAATGTCTAAACGTACAGACCCGAAATCAATAAGTTGAATCAATTGAAGTTAGCTTTCTATATGCATTACTATAAAAATAATTATTGTTTACTACATAAACGCATACAAACATATATACTTTAAGGCCTGGTTTCTCAATATGAGTTTAAACCACATGTCCCAGTTAAACTTAAGATCAAACTATAAATTTGTTTCTCAATGTCCAGTTAAAAATTATAATTAATCTTAAGATTAACTTTTAACTGACAGATGAAAAATTTATTTTTCTAGCCTAAATATAAACTTATTATTCAACTTCTTTTACATTCTATAGTAGCACTATATTCTTTTATTAATTCTAGTAATGTACCCTGTTCTCTTTTATTGAAATTAACCCGTTTTTATCACATTTAATATAATAATTAGGGGTTAATTTCTAGTTTGACATAAAAAAAGCCTCCATTTAAACTTTTATTGAGAAACAGAGTGAGGTTTAAACTGGACATTATGTTCAGTTTAAACCTAGGATGACGATTATTTAATCTGAAGTTTAAACTCATATTGAGAAACCGGGCCTAAGTAACTATTTAATGTATTAATATAAAAGGCTTAATTATTGAAAAAAAACAATTATAAATACCGCAGTATCCAGATGTACTGCCATTAATTAACTCGTTTTCATTTTCTTGATTCATTTTGTACTGGATCGAATCTTTCGTGTATTTTATTGTTATTTAGTACAGAGAAAAAAAATCGATCTTATTGAAAATTTGAGATGGAAAAATGCTTAACCTACCCGCGTATTGGTCTGTCAGACCGACAGATTACATTTATTTTATTTTTTTCAATAATGGAGAATGCTAAGACAATGAACTTACTGGTAGCTTCATGATTTGTCGCGATCTTCAATTTAGTGCAGTGCGAGCATTCGTGCGAATAGGACATGTACCAGTACACGATATCAATTGGTCTGTAAGATCGACGTGGGTATAGGTGTTACACTTTTGAGTATGCTCCGAATGCATGGTGAGATATTGGTTGATAATACTTTATTTCTCATGTTGTTATCTTAAGGTTTTTAGAATTATTTTTAGTTTTTGTTTTAAGAATTTTTTTTTTTAAGTTTTCGTAGCTCGTTAAAAAAGTAACTTTTTTTCAGAGGCTGTAATAAAAGACTGTTAGTCACTAATTAAATCAAAATATTGTCTATAATTTTGGTTTATTTATTTCAACACATCCTTTACTACTAATAAGCCCGGGTGCACATTGAGACGTAGGCGACGCAGCGCAGCGCAGGGCAGCACAGCACAGTTTTTGTGTATCCCATGTTTGTACTTACGAGCGCTAATTGAGAGGCAGGGCAGGGCAGCGCAGTTCAGTGCCTGCGTGAACCTGCGTCGCGCAGTGTTTGTGCCACAGTTTATTGCGAACGTGTCACGCAGTTTTTATTACTATTCATTTTTATTATTCATATTTTATTCTATATTTTATAATATAAGATATATTATATGTATATAATCGTTTATCTGAAAATTTCGATGTTAGAACGAATTAACCGTGACTTTTTCTTTTCTTCATGTACGCTTTTTTTCCAAATAGACAAGAAACTGCGTTGCAATGTGCGGTCACTCAAGTCACGCAGCAAAAACTGTGCTGCGCTGCCCTGCGTTGCGCTGCGTCGCCTACGTCTCAATGTGCGCCCGGGCTAAATATTTAATTTACTAGGCTGTCATAACAAAAAAGATAAAAAACCAGGCTCTAGAAATTTCGGTCCCAGAGACCGTGCGCGGGTAAAGGATGGTTAATAAATTTATCTTGTTAATATAACAATATTTCCTCAATATAATAAATTTAAAAAATCTTATTGATGATATTTTATTCATTTGAAAAATATAATCTTTATGTTTATCTAAAAACCTTTTCATTTGTCAAATTAATAAATAATTTATTACACCAACTAACGAAACTCTCAAACAGATTAAACATAATGGTTGTATTCATAAATATTTATAAGTGTCTATGTTTTTTACACTACCCAACTAGTGAAAGTGCAATTTTCGATAAGGTAAATTCAGTGTTGTCATTTATAAAATATTTTTTTGTATTTAAAATATATTTTTTTCAATACGAAATAAAAATTTTACCGTGATAACAACATTGTTAGTAATAATATTCATTTATGAATAAGATAAACGTGGATATTTCCATATTGGTAAAAAAATATCATATTAACAAAACAACCTCTATCGGAGCCAAATCTATCACGGATTTTTTACATTGATCACATTTTTTAACACATAGTCAAATTATTTTTTACTGTGTAGTTATGTAATCGTGTTTGTAAGTGTAAATTGATATAAGCACGGGGACACAAGGGTGGGATGTTGCTAATGGGTTAGTCAACGCAGGTATTCACGAACAAGGAAGTCATATTGATGAGATTTCGATCAGGATACACATTGGTTAACAATTTAATTTTTATACAAAATGAGAAAATAAATAATATGATTTATTCTTAATACGTACCTGATCGTTATTTTCCTATATTAAAGAAATGTTATTAAAGAATTTACGTTAAATTTACAGTTGGTAGCACGTGTATCGAAACAATTGACGATGGAATTAAAAGAAGATACATAATTATATCTTCGTAAAGGAATTTTTTACTACAAAAATTGGAGTATCTCAAACAGCACATTCATGAATTTATTTGATTGTAAATTATTTTGGTTGTTTGTGTTCGACAAGATAATAAGGCATCTGTTTGCAAGCTAAAAAAATGCATGATGTTTTTATGAGCAACATTAACACCCTGCGGATGGTGTTTTGTTTTATTTCAGAAAAAACAATATTTTTCTAGTAAATATTGTTGAATTTTGTACATTTTTCTCAATAAATCAAGAGGGGTTAAAAAAAGGCATGAGAATGTCCGTATAAAAAATGTTCACTATTTAATTCTACATATCATCGTTAAAAAATATATAGGGTGTTCCATTTGAAAAAGTTGAGAAAAATAACTTTGAAGTTATCAAAATTTGAAAATTAATTTAGAACACCCTGTACATGGTGGCTTTACGATATTTAATCAAGAGCACCCTACAACCTCCTACAATAAGGTTCTTACTTAATTTCACCTTCAAAGCTGCGGCCGCGGTAGTGGTGAATTGTTATGTGGAGTAATATAAACACCATTTTTTTTGAAAAATATATTATTACTTCTAAATCGGACATTAGATGGGGCTAATATTTTAGATATGAATAAACATCCCAAGAGAAGTGTTAAATATGCAAAAATATTTGGGGCATTCCATTTAAAAAAATGAACTTGAAGTGTGCTACACTTTTATCGACCACCCTATATATTTGAAAATAATTTCTCTATATGCGCATTTACCAACAGTTTACATTTCCATTAAAATTTTTTTTTATCTGTTACGGTCTACGAGCTATCGAACAACCGAGCACTATTGCCCCACCCTGTATATTGCCCCAACAAACAAACCAAGTTTGGTTAAAATCGGTTTAGTAATTTATAATTTATGCGTGTGACAAGAAGTCAGGGGACAGATAGACACAGCAAACACGTAACTGTGATATTTGTTTGGTCATTTAGAATATTGATACTTCAATTTATTAAAAAATACAGTTGGTGACTGACAGACGTAAAAGATGTTTTTCATACATATACGTATATGTACATTGTACATATATACGTATATACCCATAGTCGCCGACTTTTCATTTTATCTGGGAGGGGGGGGGGGGCGAGATTTTAATAAGATATTATTATTGGGGGGGGGGGGATTTCCTTAAAAAATGTGCAATATCCAACTTTCGTAATAACAAACAAATGTTCACAATGAAATTTAAAAAGAGGAAATAAAACTTAAAATCTACTAAGAATCTTTAAAAAATTATTTTCAAAATATATGCATTTTAAAAAGTTACTTAACTTTAAATTTTTTTTTCATCAAATTATTGAAGTTTGCAGCTAAAATCATCATAAAACTGACCATACAACATCCACTTGGATAACGCTGCGACGATACAACATTCATTATTTGTAGTGTAGTTTCGGTAAAACCCGATCAAACTTTAATTATTTGAAATAATTGAAAAGTGCACATTTGTATATTTGAAATCTTTTTTTTTTTCATCTGTACAGTAGTTTTTTTAATTTACAGAGGCTCAATTTTGACTAAAAAGTTTAGTTATCAGGTGGAGAAAAATCGTAGAATTTTTTTAATGCTGATGGTCTAACTAAGCTTTGTAAAGGAAACAAATAAGATGTTTCAAGTAGGTATTAATTTCCTTTTTGAAGAAATTTTAAGTGATCATTTTTACTCAAATGAGAAGTATTTGAATATTGCACCTTTTTTAAAGAAAAAATCTTATTGACAAATGTATCATTAATTTAAAAGAAACTAGAGTGCAGCTTCACAGAGGGGGCGAAGCCCCCCTGGTATAACATCTAGACCAATAGTCGGCGCCAGTGTATATACCACCACTGTTTTAATACCGTGTATTTTTACTTACCGCTGTCAATAAACGTCAATGAAATGTCATATAAGTTTGATACCTCGTTTCAAAGTGCTTTTCAGCTAACTTTTTGTTATTTCTTTATAATATCGAACATAAAAGTAATAACGAAATGTTGTTTTTGTTTTGTTTTAGATTGGGTTAGACAACTTACGAGTATTAATCCAGTAAAAATAGACATACAAATATTTAAAGCTGGAGCTAAAAGCTTATTGTACATTTAGGGTTCTTAATAATGTGACTGTGAGAGTTCCTAATCGATGTGACCGTAATTTTGTGGGTTAAAGGTCGCGAAAACTTTTTTACAACACAAAACAGATGTTTTTTCAAACAGTATAAACTAGAAGAAAATATTTTAATTACAAGTTATGGATAATAATTTATGATCTATTAATTTTATTTTCAAATAAATAAAATAAATAGTTAATTTAACCCTTTGACTACGAAAGTCAACAAAATTTGATTGTATTTTTTTAGCGCATCCTACGAAGTGGTATAAGCGCTTATAGCTCGATTTTCCGTCCGTCCGTCCCACTGTCTTCGACAGCGAGATCTCGGCCCCTTGACCACCTAGAGACCTCGGGTTTTCGCTAAATGGTAGGTCTGTGGTTCTAGTTTAGCCCATTTTAAGAATTTGTCCAGTCATGACCCTCCATTCGGCCACGACAGGTATAATGTCAATTTTTCATACAAAATTGTTCATATATTTTTCATGTAGGTACCTCGTTTGACTCGGGATTGATTCATGATTCATGAATCGATTTGCAAGGGTATTTTTTGAGTTGTGTCAATCAAGTGGGTTGCGCGACAACACTCACGTGTGGGTTTTGATAATGTTTTTCCCTTCGATGCGAAAAACGACTAAAGTGCACGACTTGAAAAAACATCGTTGCACGCGGAAATCGGCTTTGATTTTAAAAAAATAATGTGTATAAAAAAAGTTAATATCTGTGAAATATTTAGAAATTCCTTCGCCCCATCCTTTGTACCGATCAAAATTTTATATTTATGTAATATGAAAATTATATTTAAAAAATTATAACTATGCAATTTCAATTTTCATTCAAAATTGACATAAAATATAGGTACATATTTAAAAAAATTGATCACTTTTATTTTTATCAAAAATTGGCACATTTTTACGAATAACAGTTTCGCAGTATGGTCGCATCCAAAAGGTTAAACTATATATATTTCAAATGGTTCGTTAGATAAATCATATTTGTAAAAAGATATACTTTCTATAATTTTGTCCTATTCTATTTTTCTATATGTTATCAATTTTCAAGAACGATTTGTTTTATATAACGAGACAGCTTTCTTTTGTAAGATTTGATTCTATGTGAAAAATATGAAACATTTTTTTAAATCTAAACAATTATTTTAACATTCCTTTTGACAAAACTTAAACAAAAAAATTTTGTTACATTTACGATTTTAAACGACATCATTTCGATTGTATTTTTACTCTAGATTTTATTTTCACGAGGAATCAAATCTTTAAAAAATTCAAGATAATTTTTTTGTAAGCTCATCTTTAAAAAACATTTTTTTTAAAATAGGTACACAAAATAAATAAACATCGTGAATGATTTTTATCTGGAAATTTTGTCTATACAGGATATCCCATTTTAATCTATCACCCCCTTTTTATCAATCAATTAAACCAAAAAAATGGTTTAAGTAAAAGTCGCTTGATTTTAAGGGGGAACCAAAATGGCATTATTAATTTTTGATTTTGATTTTCTGGACGTCTTCAAGGTCTAATAGGGCCAATATATATTTTTTTCAAATGGAAATATATATTTTTTATTACAGTATCTTATTACTTGAAAAACGGAGAAACTGTGGTTTCTTAGTCACTTAAACTAAAAATACACCTTAACCACAAAATTTATGTCACTCGACACGTGTTTCGACTTCACAAGAAGTCCTCATCAGGAGCCTAACGATTCCAGTCTGGAATCGTTAGGCTCCTGATGAGGACTTCTTGTGAAGTCGAAACACGTGTCGAGTGACATAAATTTTGTGGTTAAGGTGTATTTTTAGTTTAAGTGACAGTATCTTATTGTTTAGAAAAAAATAAGCAGTTTTTGTTGTAAATATTTTTTTGTATGATTTTAAATTTCTTTAATATTTAACAAAACAATTTTAGATTTTCACTAATTTTTTATTCTAAAACCATTAACTTTAGAGGAAAAGTGTAAAAAACAAAAAATGTTTATTTAAATCTGCTATATTAACTAACAAAATTATAACAGGATTTTTTTGTCATTTGCTCTACAAAATATCGAACCACAAATTTTTTTAGTTCTACCAGATCCAAATAAGTATTTTTTTTGCATTTTTCCTCTAATATTGACGGTTTCCAAGTAAAAAATTCATGAAAATTCAAAATCTCGTATTATCTTGTTAAATGTTAAAGAAAAATTAAGTCACACAAAAAATCATTTAAGACAAAAACTGCTTGTTTTTTTTATAAAGTAAGAAACCGCAATAAAAATATAGGTTACCATTTGAAAAAAAATGTTGGCACTATTTGACATTGAGACGTCCAAAAAAATAAAAAATTAATATATTCAAACCTCTATTTTATTTGAAACATTTTTTTATTTAATTAGGGGAAACGGTACAATGATTGGCCACTGATAATGATTGGCCACTTTTCAGATTTTTTTTAAATAAGAAACATAGTAACTTAATAAAATCGAAATGCTTACTAAAATGGTAGCCTACTTTATTGTGATTGTTTTAAGAACATATATTTGAGTATACGCTTAATATTTTCAATAATAATTACATAACTTTGATTTTAAATTTTAACGTATTGTAATTTTGACATTTTGTTAAAGACATACATAAGAATGAATGAGTGAATAAAAATAAAATTTGTGTTAATAATTTGTAATATATAAAAACAGCTGTTAGTTTATATTGAAGCTAATTATTAAATGTAAATGTTTCAGATAGTAATTGTTAATTATTTTTCAAATATTATTTTTAAACTCTACTGGCCAATCATTGTGTTAACACATATAAGTTTTTCTAATGATTGGCCACTGTTGGTTAGTTATTATTTATAGGTAAAAAATATGCCTAAAAAACAAAAATAATAAAAATAATGAACAAACAAATTTAGATATAGAAAAAAAATCAGCAGAGAAGATTGATAAAAATTATGAAATGCGCGCCCCAGACAATTTTTTACATTATTTATGCCCCTTGCCCACCCAGAATAATATTTATTGCTTAGAATTTTGATACTGTTTTATGAAAAAGAAATTTTTTTGATGATACAATACTAAAATAAAAAAACAGTTAATAACAACAAATTTTCAAGTTTTCGAGATTTTGATAATCAATTTTAGAATTTTAAAACAAAATAAAAATGTAAAAATATGAAAGCTGGATAAACGAATATGAATTACTGAAAATCAGCTTTTTTATAAAATAAAAAAATGAGTAATAGAAAAATAACTGAAATAAAATCAAATAAACGAGCTGCCTCTCTTTTGAGTAACAGATTTGGGTAAAAACCCAACTCTCTTACGTAACAGAAATTGGCAATTACAAATAAATGCAAAATTTGCTGACTAATTATTACCTTTGTAGAAGTTTTATAAAATTTACCATCTATTACTATGGTCAATAATTGTAAAAAATACTATGCCAATCATTAAAAAAAATGACCAATCATTATGCTTTTTTGAGATATTTTCTATTTTATGCTGGTTTTCGTTTTTCCTTAAACTTATAGTTGTAATACATATACCAATAATAAAGGACTAACTAATGAACATATTACTGTATTTATATTCCATTTATCACTAATATTAAAGGAATAACGTTTTTTTCTTTCGAGTTTTTTTGTTAAGTGGCCAATAATTATACCGTTTCCCCTAATAGATAAAAACATTAGGGGGGTGATAGATTAAAATGGGACACCTTATACACAACTTACTTTTCGCAATAAAAATTCACAACCTAATAATAGTATAATCATTTTTCCAATATCTTTTTATGTTCTTTATAAAAATACAAAAATAGGATTTCCGAAATTGTAATCTTCAATAATGATCCAGAAATAAATCCGATATAGACTTATTTAATTTTACGCTAGCTTAATACTAACGCGATGTAATTGCCATACACATCGTATCGTCATGACAACAACCGGAAACTGTAAAAAGCTCATTTTGAAAGGTCTAACAATTTTCCGTTACGTCTCTATTGACATCATGTGTATATATGAACATCCCCAAGGACTACTGGAACGATCACTATTAGAGTCGGATAGTCTTGCCACCTCATTTTCATCAATATTGCTCATTTCGGTGATAACGTCGAACTAATAAACTGCTAAAATAACAACCTAAATCTCAAGTTTGTTTCACACATGACTTGTATTCCCTACAGCTTTATACGTCTATCTATATCTTTATAGAATTAAGATAAGATGTTATAGGTATAGGTACTTCGTTCTATACGTATATTTCATTATATTTTATTTGGGTTTGATAAATTAATTGATTTCATAATCAGCACATATGTATTAGGATGGCCTTTAATTTACTTATTTTCGATTTTCTTTAAGGTCACCCCCATTAAAGGTACGAAAAAATAATGTATACAAAATTTTAAAGTGATTGGATATTATTAACATGTGCCACCGAACGATCGAATATTAACACGTAAAATGCATTTGATTTTTTAAATTTTTCTTTAAATGGATTTTGATGTTCTAAAACGCATTTTAAAGCTAACAATTTTTAGTTTTTGTATCTTTGATTCGATTTTTTATCACTTCCCACTACTCCTTGAGAGAAAGAAGCCTACAATTTAATAATTCAGGATAATTCAAAATTGGTATGCCAAACTTGAAGGAATTTTTTGGAAAAAAGGAATTTTGAGCAAAAAACTCAAATAAAAGTTGAGTAAGCAACCAATAAATGTATTGTAAATAATTATAATATAATCCTGAGGATCCCATATAACTATATGTGGGAATTAACTCGTTAATCCGTTAATCGTTAATTAACGAAGTTAACAAAAAGCTTAACGGATTAATTTTTAAGTTAACTCAAAAAAATGTTAACGATCTTGTTAACTTTCGTTAAATTTAACTTCCGTTAACTTTAGTCCGTTACATTGGTTGTTTGATGACAAGTACATAAGACAGTTGTCGAAATAGCAAAAGAAAGGCCTTCAAACATTTTGGATGGTTACTTTTAACGGTTAACTTTAACTTTCGTTAAATTTTCGGTTAACTTTAACTTTCTAAGTTTTCGGAATTTTAACGCTTTAACGATTAACGAAGTTAACTTTTCGATTAACTGTGCCCACCTATGCATATAACCTAGTCTTCAATAGGAGAATCTTGATATTTGTAATTATATGTAATAATAATAAAAATTATAATTATTTTCTTTGTCAACATCTTCGCGTTTCTTCTTATTTTTTACTTGGAACTTCTTCTTTTCTTTATTTTCTTTGAAATTACTGCGATTCCTCGTACTTTTTTCAGTTTTAGTCTTCGGCAGTACCCCGAAAGCTTAATAAAATAACATAATGAATATATAAAAAACGAAATTTGAGATTTAGATGGAAATTATCTATTTTATAAACGTCCCTGTATCTATTCTAAATATTTTCACCATGATTCCCATGTTTGTAGACAATGTTGCTCAAATATAATGTTACATAAAACAGTATTATTTTTTACTTTTTTAAACGATTACAATTTACTCTTTTATCAAAGCACCCATGCAATTCTTTATAATACCGGACAATACAGAACAAACATATTTACAATTATTTATGCCCCATTAATTTGTTTCTATCCCTTATCAATTATCATAAAAATATATATATTTTTTTAATTACCTATATTTTTAATTTAATTAAATATAACTCACGGTGCTCTGGAAGCCAACTTTAATAAAAAAAATTATTACCTCTGATTTTTTGTACAGTTCAATTCTATAGTATTCAATACCAAAACGAAAAAAATCGCCTCGGCGCTTTTTTTATAATTCATAAAATAAGAAAAGTAGTTTTTCAATTAATTGTTTTCACTAATATATTTAATATTTGTACAATAATTTAGTAGTTTTACCTGGAATTTTTCCGGGAGTTTTGAAAATTGATAATAATTTAAATTTCGATAGTAGTTTTTTGACAATATCTCCTAATAATAATCTACTATTAGGCGCCATTTTTATAATATGGCAGCGCGAGCGGCAAAGATACGAGGTGGCAAAGTTGAAATTCGAAAATAGCACATCGAAATTTATAAAACTATCAATTTTCAAAACTCCCGGAAAACTTTCCAGGTAAAACTACTAAATTATTGTACAAAAAATAAATATATTAGTGAAAACAATTAATTGAAAAACTAATTTTCTTATTTTATGAATTAAAAAAAAAGCACCAATGTTCCTTGAATACTAAAGAATTGAACTATACAAAAAAATCAGAGGCTATCAATTTTTTTATTAAAGTTGGCTTTCAGAACATCGTGAACTACTTGAAATAGTTGAAAACAAAAAGAAGTATTTTCATTATTTAACATTATATTCGAACTTTTTTGAACTAACCAGAAACATTGTTCACAAAGATTGTACTCAGTACTATGTATAAGAAAATCCCGTGGCACCAATTACACATATTTTTTGTTTAGCTAAAATAACTTTGCTAACTTTATTTACCTGTCTCTTTCGTTATAGAAAACAACACCTTATTGTACATGTTTTATATTAATTTTCTAAAAAGTCCTGTGGCACCAATGGCAGATATTTATTGTTTTACTAAAATGAGTTTGCTAGCTTTATTAACTCATGTATCTTACAATATGGAAAATAATATATAAATACGCTTTGGATCTTGGTTTCTGGGTGTAAACCGCGTCGATTTGGTCGTGTTATCGACCGATTCAAGACTTGTATAAATACGATTTATTGTATGTGTTTTGTGATAATTTTCTAGAACTCACCTATAGTCTATACACATATTAAGTTTATAACTTTATTAATTCATACACGCTTGATAACTTGGCTTTTAAATAATCCTTTGATGTATAGTTACATATATTATATTCAAAAGTCGAGATTACAAACAATCTATTATGAAAGTTTTGTAAAATTGTTATTTTGTTGTTTTGTTATACACACATTTGAAGATTCGCTGAATGAACAATGAAAAACTTTCTGTTGACAAATGTTGATCTTTATTTCCTAATTAATACAACTCATGTCAACAAGTATGACTTTTCATATACCTTCATTAGGAGGGGATCCTGCTTTATGAGGCCAAAAAAAAGCATTTTTTTGAGAAATTTTTTAGGACAGAAATAAAAAAAAGAAGTAAGTGTAGCGAACTTCTCAGACTATTTTATTGCATATTTGGACGTTAAAAAAACGCAGCCAATTAATATGTACATTTATGCCATGATCCAATAACACAAGGTCTGTTGTGATTATTTTGATAGCCGCCATTTTACATAATACCGCCGTATTACATCAACTAGAAATTTACATATGTGTGTTGTGCATCAAAATACATAGTACATACTAACTAAAAAATTAAAAAAAAAACTATTATGTAAAAGTTTTTATCGTTTATTTATTTCCATTTCGTTTTTCATAAAGAACAATTTAGTGACGATGACGTCACAGTAAGAATAAATGAACTGTCAAACAGACCTTGTATTATTGGATCATGCATTTATGCATTTATTGCAATCGCAGTCTCCAATCGGTGGGAAAGATGAAGCTCGTAATTTTTGTTTGAGACAAAAAACTAAAGAAAATTTAAATTTTTATATATTTTTCTTCTAGGTGAACTAAGAAAAACCCAAAATATTGTAAAATTAGAAAAAAATCAGGTTTGAAAAAAAATGTGCTTTTTGTAAGATAAAAATCATTTCAACTTGCTAAAAAAGTTGTTTAGAATTTTTTTCATGAATCTTTTTAGTTTAAATTGAAGAGAATTTAAAACTGAAGTCAACAAGCTTAGGTTCATTTTGATTGGTCGTTTATTTATTTGCAATTACGCCCGCCAGTTTAGAAAAATCATAAAAATGAAAACTCGAGAAAACGCGTCAGAAAATGCAGATAAACAGAGAGGTAATATATCATTATAATTTGTACTATATCTTGTACCGGCGCTTATACAAATTCAAAATATTGTTTTAGACGATTTTCAGGTACATTGTTCGGATTTATTCGACCTAGGGGAGGAGCGCGCGCTCGATTAGCCCGAACACTCGTATACCTGCTCGACACCCCACTGCGTTTAGTGCTATATCTTTGAAAATATTTCGAATTAACCTATAAAACTTTTCAGACATATTCTTAGATATATTAGGAAGATATTTAAGCAATAAAAAATGGATTTTTTGAGTCTCATATAGCAGGATCCCCCCTTAAACAAATATGTATTAGCACTGGAAAAAGTAATTTAAATCTACGGAAATAAATCATTATTTTGGAATGGATCTTTAAATATCACAGTCATGAAGAATAGAGACAGGAGTATAAACTATGTATCTCTATAATACAATATTATGTGTCACAATATGACTCCCGAAGTGGGTGGTCTCTCGTGCTGGACCGCTGAGCAGTAGTTGACTACGCAACCGTTGTGTGCGTACCACAAGGTACAGAGTGGTGAATGCGCACAAAATAAATTTCTTACTTCTGCACAGAAGTCCAAAAAATGCGGACCGCCAACTCTAGGTTCCGTTTTTCAACATACCCTCTCCACTCAAGTTTAATCTCCTGTCTCTAATCTTCATGATCACAGCTTTTTATGTCGTCTTTAGACAAAAAAAGATAAAACAGCAAAATTATGTTTTTAAAACACATCGTATTTAAAAATGTATAAGGTTTTTTACCATCTGAAAAAAAACTCAATTTAGGCCGTTTTTTCACACAGGCAAAACCAGTGCCGATGCCGCTAACGGCACTATAGTCTATTTCGTTTAAGTTTGCAGTGGTGGGCGGGGATTAGACGGTACGATTCACACAGGAACTATTTTATAGCTAACAGAAAAGTTTTTTCACTAGTTTATTAAATCTTAAACCTTTCAGTGAATTTTTTCAAACTTTCACTGTATTTAGATTGATCCTTCATACAAAGTATAGGCTAAAATTTATTTTCAACACATTTATAGTTTTTATGCTGTGATTTTTTTTGTTTGGCAAAACGGGAAATAACTCGCATTTTAATTTATTACTGATTGTTGTAAATACTCAATAGTGTTTTTTTTCTTGACGTCAGACGTGTAATTTTTTTAAAACCACGTAATTTTTGGCATATCTGAACTGTCATATAACTTTTAATGGAATTTAAAAGAAATAAAATTCAACTTTGTGTCATAAATATTACTTTTCTTATATCCTAATGTCAACTGTATATATACATACATTTGTAGAATAACTAATCTGACATTTTGAATTTAATTGCAATTATTTCCAAGGCAACATGATGTATTGCATTAGTGAAAATTGTGTTATTGTGAATTTATCTGGCGTTTTGACCAATCAGGAGCGCGTATTATACTTCCTATGCTAGCTACCGCTGCAATCTTAAATGAAATAGACTATAGTTGCAATGTAATCAAATATTGATTCCGTTCAACCAGGAAAAATATTGGCACTCATGGGAATGTAGTTTACATATTTGGTGTCTTCTGCTCTAAGTTTCGCGAACAGTGTATAGAAACTTTCCAAGTACCTTACAGTCAACAGAGGATGAACCCAATACTTTCGATTTTTATAACTTCTTTCTGAAGTATAATAACCAAAGAAATATGTTTACCGATACAAACTTTTACATCCCCTTTTACCCCCGTAGGGGTTGAATTTCGATAAATTATTTCTTAGTGGGTGCTTATATTATAAAATGAAGACACCTTTCTAGGTACAGGGGCTTAGGCTCAGCGATGTAAAATCTATCAGTCAGTCAGGACATGTTATCACCGGCGCCGACTACGGGGGGGCGAGGGGGGTGATCGCCCCCCCAGATATTATACCAGGGGGGCTTCGCCCCCCCTGTGCAGCTGAACTTTAGTTTCTTTTAAATTAAATATACTTTTGTCAATAAGATTTTTACTTTAAAAAAAGGTGTAAATATTCAAATACTAGTCACTTGAGTAAAAATGATCACTAAAAATTTCTTCAAAAAGGAAATTAATACTAAAACATCTTTTATTTCCTTTACAAAGCTTAGTTAGATCAACAACTTTAAAAAAAATTCTACGACTTTTCTACACTTTACTATATTTTCAGCTAAAATCGTCGTTTACGTTTCATGAGCCTCTGTAAATTAAATATAAATGTCCACTTTTCAATTATTTCAAATAATTAAAAGTTTGATCGATTTTTATCGAAACTACAAAAAAATTTTTCTTCACATTATTAGTTGCGTTTCTGAAATTTTTGTCGTTGTTACAAAAGTTGGATATTGCACATTTTTTAAGGAAATTTTTTGCGATTTTGATTTTGAGTGGATGTTTTAAGGTCATTAGGGGTCAACTAATTTTTTTCAAATGGGGACCAATTTATTTTTTTTCAGATACGTACGTAGCAGAAATAAGGGAACTACTTTTGTCTAAAAAGTTTTTTAAAAAACTTCAATTTGAAGGTCATTTATTTTTCCTTTTTTACATTAAAAAAAAAATTTTCTGCCTCCAAAAATTTTGAAATAATTATACAAGATGTTTATGAAAAAATGCAGATTAGAAAATTAATGTTTTTTTTATCATTTTTTATAAAAAAAATATTTTCTTTCGTTGAAAACTAGAGATGAAACGGATATCCGGTAACTATCCGGTATCCGGCCTATCCGGCCTTATTTTGTTATCCGGCTTAGTACCGGATAGTAACGCATTATCCGGCCGGATACCGGATATTTAAAAATTACAATTTTTGATTTAAAAACTGCAAGAAAAATTTTTTGTGAAGCAAATACTAAGAAATTGACTTGTAAAATAACGAATTTTATTAAAATAAGAAATTCAATCACAACCAAATTTCAATTTTCTTTCCTTGATAGAAGAAAAAGAAGGGAAATAATTAACTGCTTATTAATTTTGATTATTAATTAATACTTCACAACAAAATTTACTACTATCTATACTCTATTTTAGGCTTGTCCAACCCGCGGAACATGGGCCGCATGCGGCCCCCGAGCACTTTTCGTGCGGCCCGCACTAGATAAAAAAAAGTGAAATATGAAAATCAGATTTTTCAAAGTATAGAAATATAATATTTCTAATAAATCTATAAAATATAAATTATAGTTACAGAGATATAAATAGTTATATAAATTAATTAAGTAAACAACGAAAAAAAGGTCTTCAAATTTTTTTGCGGCCCTTAACAAATTTTTTCGCTTTTTTTGCGCTCTGCGGCCCACATAGCTCAAAAGGTTGGACACCTACGCTTTATTTCATTTAAGAATGCAGTGGTTGCCGGGGTTTTGACGGTACGAATCGTGAATTTTATCGTCAAAACAGGCCGGATATTCGGCCGCCGAATATCCGGCCATCCGGCCTTACAGCTCACCGGATATTCGGTATTCGGTATCCGGCCAAAACACTATCCGTTTCATCTCTATTGAAAACACTGAAATTATACAAAAATATATTTCCTGCTAAGTACGAATCTGCAAAAAAATAAATAGGTTCCCATTTGAAAAAATTTAGTTGACCCCTAATGACCTTAAAGCATCCACTCAAAATCAAAATTGTTACCTCCATTGGTTTTCCCCCTCCAAATCCTGAAACTTTTGTACCAAACATTTTATAATGCAAGTTGTTAAAATTGTTTATTTTTCTGTTTAGAAATGCCATAGGCCATAGACCATATGGACAGTGCTTTTAATCCACTTATTAATTGTTACCTCGGCAATACATTTTTTAATACATGTTGTTGGCGCCACTGCGGATATTATGGAGTACGTTTATAAAGTGTAATGATTAATCAGAATCGTGGTGAAGAAAATATTGTGAAAAGTATATTAATCATCTAATTATCAACTATCCATTGCCTCAAAAATTATTTTTTTAGTACAAATCTTCATGCACCATCATTAAATGGAGTGCCTATTTCTGTCGGCATACTCCTTGCTACGCCACTGCTATTTTTTTACAGTGATTGACCACCTAATATAGATAATCGTTTATTACACGCACATTCTTTTCATTTAAGAATTTAATTTTGGCCTGCCCGATCTTATTAAAAGATTAAATTACACTATGCAAAAAAAATACTTTTTGTGAGATCTGAATAGAAAATTTAGGAGGCTTTTGGCATGCCGAAACCGGATTTGTTGCCCAATTGGTTTCATCACGTCAGGGTTTTGAGATATTCTAACCTAAAAGACCCAAAAATGACTGTATTGGCAATGTTAAAGAATTTATTATCAAGTAGGTAATTTTTTTCTAATGTTTTCGGTCACGGTAACAAATAATATTATCTTTCCTCTTTAAATTCCCCAACATTGCCAAAATCGTCATTTTGGGACTTTTAGGTTCGGATATCTAAAAAACCTGACGTGATGGAATCACTTGGACAACGAATTCGGTTTCGATACGACAAATACCTTCTAAATCACCTATTCAAATGTCTGTGAATTTTTTTGTTGCATAGTGTTATCTGTCCAAAATGATAAGGGCTGAATTTAAATGACAAATAAAAGTTTTATTACCTAAAGTATGAATAGTATTCTATATTGTGTGTTAATAAAAGAGTGTAAAATATTTAAAGAGGTAATAGTGTGGACCAAAATAAGCAAAAAACTTCCGATAAACATGTGTCCGGAAATTTTTCCTGAGGGAACTACAGCTCTCCAAAGATTTGGCTCAAAATGAGTTTTTATTTAATATCTAGAGAACCCTTTCGGATAAAATTATGAAATTTGGTATTTGGTTTAGTAATAATAAGTGTTATCGATTTCTCGCATTAACTAGTTATAATTTAGACTAGGGATGTATGGGGCCAGTGGGCCCATCGATTTTTATCTAGTATTTTTTTATTCTTTAATTTTTTTTTGAATAAGGGACTTATATAAGATTAAATGATACAATATACACAAAAATATATTTTGTTTATTTGTCATAGGATTAACCGTTTTCGAGAAATATCTATGGTAAAGAAAGCATGCAGAATTTAACATAATAATAATAATAATAATAATAGTACTTTATTATTTAATACGGATGCTTCAAAATACAAATAATAAATTTATATTCTTGTTCTATGATTAAAGGTAAGAAAAAAAGTTCATATAAAGAAACATTCTAATATGAATCCTCTTAGATCTATATCAAGTTCCATTACTGTTACACGTACTTTATTAACTTGACTAAAAAACGAAATTAAAAATGGTTATTTATTGATAAGGATGCATTTTTGTGGTATACTTATGATAACTTTTTTTATTAATTATTATCAGAGATCAAGAATATAAATTTATTATTTGTAACTTGAAGCATCCGAATTAAGTTAAATTATGCATGCTTTCTTTACCATCGATATTTCTCGAAAACAGTTGACAAATAAGCAAAATATATTTTTTGTGTATATTGTGTCATGTAATCTTATATAAGTCCTTTATTCAAGAAAAAATTAAAGAATAAAAAAATACTAGATAACAATCGATGGGCCCACTGACCCCATACATCCCTGGTCTAAATTATAATTGGTCAATACGAGAAATCGATAACACTTATTATTACTAAACCGAATACCAAACATAATTTTATCACAAAGGGTTCTCTAGATATTAACTAAAAACTCATTTTGATCCAAATATTTGGAGGGCTGTAGTTCCCTCAGGAAAAATTTCCGGACACATGTTTATTAGAAGTTGTTTGCTTATTTTGGTCCATACTATTACCTCTTCAAATATTTTACACTCTTTTTTTAACACCCGGTACACCGACTTTAATCTATTATTACATAAAATAAATAATTCCAATATGTATATACACATCCGTATTAATTATATTATTATCGATGTGCGTTGTACTAAAAGCGAGTATGTCTAAACTAAATGAACATGTCTGAATGTATTTCAGTTATGTAATCCCTATTACATAAAGCTATCCCTTACGCATCAGTAATCTTTAACGATTGTCCAAGACATCTAAGCCTGATTATATTTACAGTATGTATATAATAATATGAAATTATTAAAGCTTGTTAATGTAAAATCCATGTACATTGTTAAACATTATTTAATTATCATAACTTTATCTAGTTCTTTAGAGACGTCAAAAACAATATATGTTGTATTATATATCAAGTTGTTTGAAAAGTTGGTAGGTATTTTCAAGAGATAGTTCAAAACCCACGTAGATGTCTCGTACTTAATGTATACAGGGCGCGACATTTAAATTAAAACAAGGGACTGCAGTTTATTTGCAATTAATGAAAAAACATTGTACATACTGGGTTTTTAATATGATTTATTTACATCTATTCACTTTTAAAAATTTGTTTAATGCGAGTCGAGCGTCGTATAATTTTTCAATTTATTCGATTATGTTGAATAAATAATTTATACCTGGAGTCTCAGATAACTTTTCCAGCATGGGGATCTCAGTATCTATAAGAGATACAGGTTTGGTTGAATGAGATGAACTATTTGTAAGAAAGGGGTGAGTAGGTATTACTACATAAAAAAATATTCATAATTCTATGTGGTTTAGGCGGTATACCCTAAAAACTGAAAATTCGGAATTTCTTTAAATGGCTATAACTTTTCTGTCAAATAGGTACTTTTTGTAGGCAGTTTCTTAAAGCACTTGTTTGTGTAGAATCGATTGGTGTATTTAGATTTTTTATATCACTATTAGTTTCCGAGTTATGAGCCCTAACTTTAGTTTTTATTACGGGCCACTAAGTTTGACTACAGTATATTTAAACGTGTTTTTTACTCTACTTTACAACGATGTGTCACTTGTTACATTTATTTTCGAAAATAAGTATTTTATTACAAACATTTAAGTACCTACCTAAGCCATGAAAAACAAAAATTTTAAACAAAAATCACAATAACAACAATCAAAATAACAAATGAAAATTTGTAAACAATGAACTATTTAAAAAAATACATTATAATTTTTTTTCTATAATAAGTATGTGACAAATCGTTGTAAAGTCGAGTAAAAAAGTCGACAAAAAAGTTATAGCCATTTAAAGAAATTCCGAATTTTCAGTTTTTTTGATATACACAGAATTATGAATATTTTTTTGTGTTGTAATACTCACCCCTTTCTTACAAATAATTTATATCATTTAACCAAAGCTGTATCTCTTATAAATACTGAGATCCCAATGCTGGAAAAGTTATCTGGGACACTCGGTATACCTTTGGCAAAGTTAAAAGTGGTACTTATATGTATATAACACGGTTTAATCATTAAAAGACTTATTTGATAAATATGCTGACACAGTTGATTTTCATAAGTGTTTTTTTAAGTTTTGTGTTAGGGTATGTTAGTAAAGCTTTTAAGATAAATGAAAATGGTCCGTTAATTTTTAGCATTGGTCTTTTAAACTTTTGTAAAACGATTTTACTCTTAAAGTGAAAATACTTTAAATAATAATACATAACTGTACATTTTTTAATATAAATGATAAGCTTGTATTTAAATGCACTTTTTAGGGTTCCGAAGAAACCCTATTAATCTCACTTTGTCGTCCGTCCGTCCGTCCGTCCGTCCTAATCACTCTAAGCTCAATAGCTCGTAAACTATAAAAGCTAGAACCTTGAAATTTTGACAGAATATGTAAAATAACACCCTCTAGTAAAATATGTACAAATATTTTCGAAAAATATTTTTTTAGGGGGGGTGCTAAGAAGCTAAAGACACCCAAAAAAAAAAAAAAATTTTTATACCAAGGCAAGTGGCACATCAAAATGTGTAACCAAGCTAGTGTAATTTGATCCTTATTCTTATTTTTTTATAAATCAAAAATGGCGCCTACAGGGGGCTTTAAAGCAAATTCAAAAAACCAAAAAAAATGTATTCCAAGTCGTGTGGGATATCAAAATGTAGATCTCAGTGAGTAAAATATGACAGTATTTTTTATTTTTTTTATAAATCAAAAATGGCGCCTACAGGGGGCTCCAAGCAAAAAAAAAATTGTCCCCCCCCCTCTAACTCGGTAACTACTGGCTCGAAAAATCTGAAAAAAATTAGGTAATAAGGCTTTGGTGAGACTACCAACGACAAATACTAAAATCACCAATATCATTTCAAATTTTGGAGAAAAGGGGAGGGGTGCCATACATTTTTTTATTTTTATTTTTTTATCTGGGCATGTGGGGTGTCGAAATGTAGATCTCAGTGAGTAGAATATGACAGTATTTTTTATTTTTTTTATAAATCAAAAATGGCGCCTACAGGGGGCTCCAAGCAAAAAAAAATTTGTCCACCCCCCCCTCTAACTCGGTAACTACTGACTCGAAAAATCTGAAAAAAATTAGGTAATGAGACTTTGGTGAAACTACCAACGACAAATACTAAAATCACCAATATCATTTCAAATTTTGGAGAAAAGGGGAGGGGTGCCATACATTTTTTTATTTTTATTTTTTTATCTGGGCATGTGGGGTGTCGAAATGTAGATCTCAGTGAGTAGAATATGACAGTATTTTTTATTTTTTTTATAAATCAAAAATGGCGCCTACAGGGGGCTCCAAGCAAAAAAAAATTTGTCCACCCCCCCCTCTAACTCGGTAACTACTGACTCGAAAAATCTGAAAAAAATTAGGTAATGAGGCTTTGGTGAGTTTACCAACGACAAATACCAAAGTCACCAATATCATTTCAAATTTTGGAGAAAAAGGGAGGGGTGTCATACATTTTTTTTTTTTATTTTTTTATCTGGGCATGTGGGGTGTCGAAATGTAGATCTCAATGAGTAAAATATGACAGTATTTTTTATTTTTTTTATAAATTAAAAATGGCGCCTACAGGGGGCTCCAAGCAAAAAAAAAATTGTCCACCCCCCCCTCTAACTCGGTAACTACTGACTCGAAAAATCTGAAAAAAATTAGGTAATGAGGCTTTGGTGAGACTACCAACGACAAATACCAAAGTCACCAATATCATTTCAAATTTTGGAGAAAAAGGGAGGGGTGTCATACATTTTTTTATTTTTATTTTTTTATCTGGGCATGTGGGGTGTCGAAATGTAGATCTCAATGAGTAGAATATGACAGTATTTTTTATTTTTTTTATAAATCAAAAATGGCACCTACAGGGGGCTTCAAGTAAACAAAAATTTGTCCACCCCTCTCTAGCTCGGTAAATACTGACTCAAAAAATCTGAAAAAAATTGGTAATGGGGTTTTTATAATACTAGTAACGACAAATACTAAAATCAACAATATCATTTCAAATTTTGAAAAATAGGAAGGGGCGCATTGGAATTTTTTTTAGTTTCATATCTAGGCTTGTGGGGTGTCAAAATGTAGATCTGAATTAATAGAATATGATCCTATTTTTTATATTTATTTTTAACTCAAATATGCACCTGTAAATGGCTCTAAACAGTCCACGTAGTATATACTTCGGAACCCTTATGGCATACACTGGTGTATGTCTTGACAAATTTTTTAATATTAAACACTTTTTATTTAATCGTTTTCAGTTATATCAAATATACTGCATGAAAAATTAATTATTCAACATTAAATTAATATATTAAACCAGCGTTTCTCAACCTGCGGGGCGCCCCCTAGGGGGGCGTGATAAAACTGAATGGGAGGCGCAAGCATAGCGAGAAAAAATGATACATTTTGACATAATAAAAAATAAAATACACGTTTACATTTACACTGATATAATACACTTATAAATAGGATTGTATCAGTACTGCACAATGTATTTAATAATTAACTTATCAATATTAAATTAAAAACAAGATTAATAATTATTAGTGACTCCCTTGGGCCTGATGTCTTGTAGAGCAAAGTTTTCGAAAGAAGGTTTAATTTAGAAATTGACACTAAACATTTTTTTTGTTTAGCTTAGATCTATTTTCAGTGTAAATTATTGTATGAGGGTAGGGGGGAGGGGCGTGATGAGAATTGTGACTGAAAATTGGGTCGCAAATACTAAAAGGTTGAGAAACGCTGTATTAAACTGATTTTCTATTTTTACCTAACCTACCTACTAATCACCTTACTTTGGCCCAAATAGATTTGGTATTTTTAACCAGGGCCGTCTTTAACCTATTGGAGGCCCTGGGCACTTTAGGACAATGGGGCCCCTATGACCTTAACAGTGCTAAAGAAGTTTTCACTTCAAAAATTAAGGATATGAAAAACTAGTTCACTGATTATTTTTTTTAAAACAGTGTAGGTAATTAGAACACCATTAAATTCAGGGTGGCCAGTATTTCTCTGGAACAAATTTCCCCCACTTTTCTTTTATTAAAAAAAATGTTTTAAGCATATTTTACACGATATATTAAAGTTTACGGAACTTTAAAAACGAACTTTAATACCATTGCGAATTTTGTTGCAATTTTTTTCCAGAATACTGATTTTAAGGTATCAAAATTCTCTACAAAATGATTATTTTAAAATTAAATTTTCTACATAAATGCACTCCGTGACGTGTTAAGATATGCATTTTTTTATTACATAAAAACGTTAAAAAGGTAAAAGATGTTGAGGAGCGAAATGCACCATCATAAAGTAGAGTAAATTACCATCATTCAATCATACCAGAAAAAAAAGATTTCAAATTTGTTAATTTTTGACCAATTTAAAAAACATTTGAAAACAGGCTATTTTTTAGGTATCCCCTTAATTAATGTACACTTAAAATAAATTAATGTATACTTAAAATAAATCAAATTTCACGAAATTATGTTTAATAAAAATAATATCTTCAATAACAAATCACATAATAAATTAATATCACTACTGTTAAAAACCATTAATATATTCAACAATTGAACAAATTGCATCAAGTGTGGTACCTATGCACTTCTGATTGATTAAAGTACTAAAAATAGATCACGTGATAAAACATAATTATTTGTTGACAATAGAACTTTTTTGAAAATTCTACATGTTTTTATTTTTATTTTAGTAGATAATTGTTTAAAAATATCTGCGGAAAATTTCTTGACGTGGTGTGTTTTTGCATTTTTACCGAAAATTCCCTGTCTAGCAAAATTTCCTGACTTTTCCAGGTTTTCCAGAAACTGGGCACCCAATTAGAGATGAGACTGCTATTGCGATAGCTGCTACTGAGAACAATGTTATTTGTACTGAGCAAAGAGCAGACTGCTCTGCTATTTAACATACCTGCTATCACTGCTATCCTGTTCTTGATTGTTTTTTTTTAAATCTAAGAAATAAACAAAAAAATTTTGATTTCAACTTTCTTAAGCTTATTTATTTATCAAAAATATTGTTTTGGACAAAAAAGAGACATTACTTTTTTTATTTTCCCATTTTAAAACATTTTCCGTGCACCAAACAAAGATAGACATATCGATAATGCTACTGCGATCACTGTTCTTTCAAATAGCAGCTATCGCAGTAGCAGTCCCACGTTATTTTTAAAGTATAATAATTAGGTACTTACTAGCTATTTATATAAATCTTATTTTCTCTGTTTAAAAGTAAACGTTTAATTTTTATTTTAAAGAAACTAAAAAACTATTTAAAAATTTTTAAAGTTATTAAGGCTAATTTCATAATTTGGCATTAATTAATATTTATGTATTTCACCTTTACGTGCTATTTAGACTACCCCTTATGTCAGTGGAAAAGTTTCGGGAGGGGGGGGTAATATTTTTCGGGGGGGGGAGAGTAATATTTTTCGGGGGGGGAGAGTAATATTTTTCGGGGGGGGGGGGATTTTATAAATGCGTGTTAAATTTTGGAAGGGATTTTGAACTGATGTTTTCTCAAAACATACGTTTTTCTTAGAACACTGAACATTTCGGGGGAGGGGAGTGTCCCCCCCCCCCGTTAATACGCCACTGCCTTATGTAAATAAATTTAAGTACTCGAAACGCCTATAGATTTTAAAAAAAAACTTTGATCTAAACAAACTGTGATTATATCACTGCTACTGTTAACTGCTATTTGTCTTAACTGCTCTCTGTGATCACTGCTATCTAAAAATCACTATTAAGCCAATCTCTACACCCAATGTATTTTTATATATTCAAATTTATCCTAAACATGCTGAAATCGGAAAGCTTAATTTTCGGGCTAGAGTAGAGGGGCTTCGCGCATGCAAAAGCTAATAAGCAACTAGGTATTGTAGTCAGTCATTAATGTCATTATCGTTTGATTTTTTTGTAATAAATATCGTATGTTTTTCGGTTATAAATATCGGTTATTGTTTGGTGATATGGGGCCCCCATCAATCGCGGGGCCCTGGGCACGTGCCCAGAGTGCCCAGTGGGAAAGAGGGGCCTGTTTTTAACGTGATTATTGTGATTTTCTTTATTATGACCCAACGTAAAATCTAACCAACCTCCTTTCGCCCCAATAGATTTGATATTTTTAATGTGATTTTCTATATATTTAAAACGCTTTATGCATTAAAAAACAAAAAAACTATTAAAATTTATGTTCACGTGTATAACACGTCAATACTATCTAATATATAGTGCAAATAAATATAACCCTGAAAGATATAACTTCGATTTTATGTCTACTTGTACAATCCTTATAAAATAAATCATACAAAAGTTATAAATATTTAAAAAAGTTATATTTATTGTATTTTTCTATTCTTCGGATTTCTATACAATAAACATGAAAGTTTTTTATCAGAATATTGTTTCGATTGGGCATCGGCTGTTCTTATTTCCACCTTCGTGTCTTTAAATATTTTCTATTGGTACATAAAAGCACTAAATGTCAACAAAGAAATGACAGTCAATACTTACATTTAAACAGAGTAGTATTTGACTAACAGGAAATTTAGAATAAACATTATACATATTATATTATATTTACATAACCTTTTTGATAGGGAAATATTGAATAGTTATATTTTTTCAATAAAATATTGTGATTATTTTGATGCTAGAGGAAATATATGAATATCAGACTTGCGTTAAGTTAGAAATTTGAATTTTTTACAGGGCTACGAAACTGCAGACCTTAGTATTTGATATTAATTTCAAATTGATAAATACATCCATAGGTCAGCATTAACTCGTTAATCCGTTAATCGTTAATTAACGAAGTTAACAAAATACTTAACGGATTAACTTTTAAGTTAACTCAAAAGAGCAAGAATCCAGATCCGAGAAACTCTTAAAAATAAAACGGGGCTGTTGATTACTTGCTATGTGCCAGTGAATACAAATTATTATAACCTGACTTTTTAGCGTTTGCGCCATTTTTAACCGACTACATTTAGAGTTTTTCTTTTTCTTCCATATTTCATATTAATATAGTAAGCAAAGTAAGCATGAGGAAGTTTTAAATATAAAAAGATAGAATTTAGGTGTATAATTGATTCACTGAGGTTTAGTTTAGGTGCGTATATGCTCTGCTACCCGTTCGAAACGTAGCGAGGGTGGGTCGCTACTGTCGCTTGTAATAATTAAAATAATTAATCTATCTACTTCTTTTTATTTTATTTACCTATGTATCCCATCCCAAAAGGTGCCAAAAGTAGTATACGCTTTGTATGATTAACTTTTAACTGTTAATTTTAACTTGCGTTAAATTTTCGTTTTAACGCTTTAACGATTAACGAAGAACTTTTGGATTAACTGTGCCCACCTATATATACATCTAGCTGGTCTTGAGAAAATGGGTCTTGACAGACAGACAGACAACAAAGTGATCCTACAAAGATTCCTAAGTACGGAACCCTTAAAATGACTATCAATTTTGTTCACGCAGTTCTGGAACTATGTTAAATAATTTTAACGTATCAAAATTATAATTTTTATATCCTTATTAATATGTTATTTTTCATAGTTATATCGAATATTAAATGTAATATTTTTTATTTTTTACAAACTATTTGCTGGGAGAAATGAAATCGATCACAGCTCACAATGTGGCTAAAAAGGAACTTCTGGCGAACTAACTGTTATTTTTAATAGGCTCATTTTTAATTGAAAATAGAAAGGTCAACATGATTAACCATACTATAGTCATAAAATATGTACCTACATACATAATATATTAGTAGTGACGTTAAAATATAATAAATAAAAACAACTAGATTGTCCAGAAACGTCAAAAATTTAATGAGAAAAAAGTAATGCGAGCTTTCGATTCACATAATCATCTTCAGGCTATTAAAAGGGATTGTGTGAGAACGATGTCGTTATCTCAACAATATTTCATTAGCTAATATTGTTGAGATAACGACATCGTTCTCACACTATCCCTTTTAATAGCCTGAAGATGATTTTGTGAATCGAAAGCTCGCACTGCTTTTTTTCTCATTAAATTTTTGACGTTTAGACCTTCTAGTTGTTTTTATTTGTGCAAACATATATATTACGATATTTAATTGAAATTATTTGTTTGTTTACTTACATCTCATTTTGACAGCTATATAAAATACCACCCTAGTTGTAACCACTAATTGGCGTTGTCTTCGCGCACGCTGCGAATATTATGAAAAATTGTTTTGATTATATTTTAAAGAACACATTTATTTTATGAATCAAAATTTCCCGGTATTATCTGTAACGTCAAGGAAAAGCGGGGCTCATAAGCTATAACCCATTATAGTGTCCATGTCCATATAATATATACAGTAGAAACCGGTTATAGCGACATCGAAGGGACCGGTCATATTGGTCGTAAAAAGCGGATAGTCATTATAACCGGTAAAAATGCAATTTTATATGGGATTCAGTTGAACTTTTATTTTGAGTTTAAAACCGATACGTCGTATTAAACGATGTCCGGTTTCTACTGTATTCTCAAGTGACATTGCCATGGGTTGGTTAGGTTAGGTTAGGTTAGGTGACATTGCCATGGGTTGGTTAAAAACCGGTCTCTGCCGGGGGCGGCAAAAAGGGGTAGAATAGCGTTATGAGGATTAAAATGTGAAATGGGGACTTAAAAAAAAGGTTAAACTACACCAGGGGTTGGGGCTTTTTTTAGTTTTCGTCAGAGGACGCAGTAACACCTCTAGCTACGTGACTGTTCTCAAACAATAGTAAAAGTTTCTTTTCGTTTAAAATACATTTTATACTTATGTGTAATGTTTAAGATGTAAGAACTCCCCCACTTACGTATCTGTGCATGTCACAGTGTGAAGACGAACAATCGATGGAGCGTAAAAGGAAAAAGGTTTTTCGTTCTATTTATTTGATTAATTTTCTTTTCCAATATTCTCCTGTTGCACTCGACTGAATTCTTTATATTTAGAGGATTACAAGAGTGGCGTTGTTTCGCTACTGAGAATTATTGACCGTATTTATAAGATTTTTAATATTCTTAAAACTGTCGGAAAAAAGTGGTGGTGAAAAAGTTGATTTTAGTCTTTTATAATAGTACTTCTGGTACATAAAAAAACGCTGCACTTTCTGATTGGGGTATGCCACTTTCTGTGGTCATACATAAGATTAATAGTAAGATTTTCAGATAGGGAGCCACTTTAAAATCCGTGTAGAACACTGTTATATGGGCTATCAAAGATAACCCCCATCGTTGTTATAAAATTAGCTTTATCTCAGCTCCTAGTCATCCGATTTCAATTTTCTTTTATTTATTTTAGAGTTCTTATTGAGGAGATAATTTTTTATCATTATACGTTTTTCTCTAAATCTTTTCGAAAATATGAAAATTTCACTTTTATTACGAATATAATTTTTATACTTATAACTTTTTATCATTATCCTGTAAACAATCAATTTTTAGTTAAAATTACATGTAACTAAAGTACGTAATTTTATGTAATAAAATTTCTAAAAGGTAAAGTTTAAATTAAATAAATGTTATACTATAATAAAACAACAAAATTACGCATCTCTGCCCTACATTTGTTTATAAAAAAGTCGGCAGTACTTTATTTTAATTTTAAATGCATAGTTTCACGAACTTTTTTTAACTAACTCAACTATTTACAAAACGTAACTAACAGAAAGTGTCTTATACAAAAAAAATCTAGACAAAAAAACTGTGCTAAAAATTTCACGAAAAAAGTGGAACTAATTTTTACACTAATAAACATTAATTTCACGAATCACGAAAGAAAAGTATGGCATTTTTCATATGATTATTATTTATCTCTGAAATTATGAAAAAACTGAAATTAATATTTTTAATTACGTGTATCTGAAGTTAAGTATTTTTTAGACCCTCCTTCCATAGAATGAAAAGAATATTAAAAAAAATTCACCGACCCCATGGAGTGGGGTAACTTTAGAAAGGTATCCTACAATGCAACAAAAAAAATATTAGGACCTATTGACTATAACCCTTCAATCACGATGTATTTTCTCTTCAAAGTCATTATCAGAACATCTCTCCCCTATATTTCTTCCATCGATTAAAAAAATCTGAAAAAATCCAGATTGTAGCTTTTACTTACATTAGTATTTTCATTGTAAATTATAACGAACACTGTCAAAAATATTTTTGACCCCCTTCTATAGACTGAGTGGGATGTCATTTGAAAGGTCTCCTAAAATGCAACAAAAAATGTCAAATGACTTTTTGATTCTAACCCTTCAGTCACGATATATTTGTTTTTCAATGTCGTTATCAGAACGTCCCCCCCTCTATTTTCTAAATCATCAATACAAAAAATCTGAAAAAAATCAAATGTAGCTTTTTTAGTACTTTCACTGAAAATTATAACGAACACTGTAACAAAAATATTTAACTTATCAAATATAAATCCCCTAACCATAAAAATTGTAAGAGTTTAGACTTACACGTGTTTCAATAGCAATGCTATCATCATCAGAGTCCTAAAGACACTGTGTCTTGGATCATGCCCCAGTGTTGGACTCTTGTTTAATAAACCCAGGAAATATTGTAGATCTGCAGAGATCTACTCATATCTCGACAGATCTCCATTTTGAGACAATCATATTTTTCACTGGTTTTTTGTCTGTGGAGACTTACAAAGATCTACAATTACCTACAATGATCTAAAAGGATCTACAGAGATCTCTAAAGATCGTTGTAGATCGTGATAGAGATTAAAACGTTGAAAATTTATGAATTTTCAACGTTACAATGATCTTCAGAGATCTTGTAGATCGTTTTAGATCTTTGTAGACCGTTGTAGATCTTTGCAAGTCTCCACAGATCAAAAATTAGTGAAATATGATATTGTCTCAAAATGGAGATCTAGCGAGATCTGAGTAGATCTCTGCAGATCTACAATTTTTTTCCGAGAATATTTATTCATATTTTTGGTAACAGTCATTACTGAATTATAATTTATAGATACTTAAGTATAAAACAGACATTATATTAATTATTATTCTATCATAGTATCTACTTTACATTGTTTGGATTCACAGAAAGCGGTTAGTTACCGGTTACACTGACCGGCGAGTTTTGATTGGTTGATTTATCGTATTTCTGGTACATTCTACCAGAAATTCCATAAATCAACCAATCAAAACTCGCCGGTCAGTGTAACCGGTAACTAACCGCTTTCTGTGAATCCAAACATTGTTTCAAATTTTATGAATCTTCATTTTATAACTTTTGTGACGTACTACTTATCATTTTGCAATCATTAGCGAGTGTCCATTACTGTGTGCTCATTACTTATTTTATTTTATCCATTTTTGGAGAGAAAAAATAAAAATAATGATTAAAAAAACTATATTTGCGAACTTTAGTAATTAAATTGATTTAATAAAGAGTTACTTGTTTTATTATTAACATGAGTTCATGAGAATTGCAAAAAAAGCATATAAATCCTAAAAAAAACAGTATACCTTGCTCTTCAAGTACCAAGACTGGTGGCTAGTAACGTATTAAAAATATTGATAAAATAACACCACTCAACAAAAAAATACATACTATTGTAATATAACAGAGATCTGAATAGAAAATTTAGGAGGCTTTTGGCATGCCAAAACCGAATTTGTTGCCCTATTGGTTTCATCACGTCAGGATTTTGAGATATTCTAACCTAAAAGTCCTAAAAATGACTATATTGGCAATGTTAAAGAATTTATTATAAGTAGGTAATTTTTTTCTAATGTTTTCGGTCACGGTAGCAAATAGTATTATCTTTCCTCTTTAAAATGAGTTTCAACTTTTTACTGTACGATTTTTTTAGCCGAAATGTACTAGTTTGAAGATATCATATATTTTTTAATAGAGTGTAGTATAGTAGATACAATGAACTTTACTACATATTAATATCTTCAAAGTAGTATATTTCGGTAAAGAAAAATCGCATAGTAAAATGTAAAAAAATCATTTTAAAGAAATCATGAAAGAAAACTTCAGGAAAAAATTACCTACTTAGTAATAAATTCCCCAACATTGCCAAAATCGTCATTTTTGGGACTTTTAGGTTCGGATATCTAAAAAAACCTGACGTGATGGAATCATTTGGGTAACGAATTCGGTTTCGGCATGACAAATACCTTCTAAATCACCTATTCAAATTTCTGTTAATTTTTTTTGTTGCATAGTGTAATTAAACATAGACTCTTGATGAAGGCTTCTTGTGTAATCGAAACACGTGTCGAGTAACATTATTTTCTTGTTAAGGTGTATATATATTTAGTTTAAGTATCTATACCCGGGAAAAAATTGTAGATCTGCAGAGATATACTCAGATCTCCATTTTGAGACATCATATTTTTCACTGGTTTTTGATCTGTGGAGACTTGCAAAGATGTACAACGGTCTACAAAGATCTTTGAAGATTTTTAATCTCTATCACGATCTACAACGATCTTTAGAGATCTCTGTAGATCCTTTTAGATCATTGTAGGTAATTGTAGATCTTTTGCAAGTCTCCCCAGATTAAAAACCAGTGAAATATATGATGTCTCAAAATGGAGATCTGTCAAGATCTGAGTAGATCTCTGAAGATTTACAATTTTTTCCCTTGTATTATATATATTTTGATCTTTTTATTACTATGGTAAGTGTATAACAAATGTATTTTTATTGTTTCAGATTTAATGAAAATTCTCAACCATGAATCTACATTCAACTCTATTTACTTCAATTATTATTATATAAAGATAAAAAATAAATAAATCAACTATAATGGATGACATGACAATATTAAAAGAAATAATCCAAACGATGCCATCTTCTGAAATAAATGACACAATCATACTTGAACTTAACAACACAGTCGAATTGCCTAAAGATGCATTTCCATTCGACATCTATACAACAATCGAGACTAAAATCATATCCAACATGAGTGAATGGGGCCCCAAGAGAGACTCTCTATACATTGTCATACCAATTACAATTCTATACGTCCTAATTTTCTTCACAGGAGTAATTGGCAACATATCAACTTGTATTGTCATAGCAAAAAATAAAAACCTGCATACAGCAACAAACTATTACTTATTCAGTCTAGCCATCTCAGATCTCCTACTTCTTGTATCAGGTTTACCATCTGAAATGTATTACATTTGGAACAAATTCCCGTACATGTTTGGGGAAGTATTTTGTATTATCCAAAGTTTTGCTGCTGAGACTTCAGCTAATGCTACAGTTTTAACAATAACTGCTTTTACTGTTGAAAGATACGTAGCTATTTGCCATCCATTTCTTTCACATACAATGTCAAATCTATCCCGTGCTATTAAGTTTGTCATTGCAATTTGGGCTGTGGCAATGTTACTTGCCATTCCACAGGCGATTTCTTTTGGTCTTGTTTACGAAACAACCACTAGCGGTTTTATTTTAACTAACCACTACGTATGCACTGTTAAAAAGGAAATTATACCTCATGCATTTGAAATATCAACTATAGTATTTTTCATTGCACCGATGTCACTGATTACCGTTCTTTATATATTAATTGGGCTACAATTAAGGAAATCTAATGTAACTAACTCTAGAAGAAATATCAATGAGAGTAGTGTTAGACTGAAGCACAAAATGTTTAAAGTTCCTACAAGCGCGTATGATGTAGAGGTGCAAATGGACGAAAGAAGTTATAAAAATATTATCAATGGAGTTAATGCTGAAGGTGGGCTGGGAAAGAACATTAGAGCGCTGCAAGAAAAGAAAAGAGGTTGTTCAGAAGAGGATGGAAGAAAAAATTATAGTAGCAGATCTCAAACTAGGGCCACGAAACACGTTGTCAAGATGTTAGGTAAAGTATAAAACATATTTATTTGTATAGCATTAATGTCAGTTATAATTAGAGATTGGAAAAATAGTTTTTCAACTATTGCGAAAAATGAAACTATTGTAATTTTTATTACATATCTCCATCGATTTCAGAAAACTGATTTGATTGAACCCAATTTGAAATCAACTATTTGCAACTATTTTACCTTTTCAACTATTTTTAAACTATTTGAATTTTTTATCCAACGTGAAAAATTTTGTATTGAAAAAAATCATAGAGACAAACTTTAAAATACTTCTAATTATTAATATTGATTTTTTGGTACCAATTTATAAGTATAAGTTATAGGCCGTTACAATTTACAAGTATACTTTCACAAAATTTAATGTAAATTGTGTTCTTTTTACGAGAGAAAAAAATAAAAAACCGAAATATCGATTTTCCACCATTTTCTCGGCAAATTTGAGGCTATATTGAAAAATGCTTTGTATGAAGTTTTAGATTTTTTTATTGTCTACAATTTTTGTGCTGAACATTTTTGGCTAGAAGATCGCGTTTCGCCGAAAATCGCGAAAAACCAATATCAACCCCTAAAAACCACTCCAATTTCACAATTTTACTTAACTCGAGTATAATTTTTGTTTTTTCTCTTAATTTTAACCTTAACTAAACTTTCCGGGTGGTCCTTGCTTGTTATTATTCTTTTTTTTTCAAAAAGGTACCAACCTGATAGTCGAGTTGTATATTTAGACCAATCAAATTAGATATTAAGATAGGATAAATATTCGCCAGGATAATTTTAGTGCCGATCGATGGGTAATGATGTCCTTAATAAAATATTGAATTTGCAAGGTTGTGGGCCCCCGGGAAATACACCAAAAAAAATAAAAACAAAAAAACTTAACCTCCGCTTATGTTTAAATCATTGATGCAGCGAAAACGATGTGAGCTAGAGCAAACATGAACAGGACCCGTTTGATAGAGAATGAAATTTCCAATAAAAAACAACAAAATTCATATTTCTAAAGTTAATAGTTTTTGTGTGATGGTCGTCGAAAATCACATGACTTAAATGTAATTTTTGAAATATGTCGCTATATGCCCCGATCAGCTGTAAGAAGGAATATTGGTATTTAACGATTAATAAAAAATTTCAAAAAATTCACTGTTTAACTAGATACTATAAGGAAGCTATTTATGGATTCCAAAATGGTTTTCACCTTGAATTGTATTCATAGGGGCAACATCAAGAATTTTTTTTTTGTAAATTTTTGCCTTTTTTTGGTATTACGTATTTTAAAAACTATCCAACATAGAATAATACAATGCAATGCGTTTTATATGTGATTTTAGTCTATACAAATTGAATCTCTTGATATGAAGTTGTAAGTATAACCGTTTGCCCACAATATTTAAATAAACACAAAATTATGCATTTTACAAGTTTAAAGTAATATGAATATTAAGATTGCCATGGAATATTTTATTTCACAAGTATATTAACAGATATTTTTACTTGTATCTTTCAAAGTATATGTTAGATTACAAATTTTATTACACCATTGATTTTGTATTTTAAAAGGGCACAACTTGGGTAAAAAATGGGTATATTTTATTCTATAGAACTAACTTTTCGGGCTGTTGTCCATGTTGTTGTGTTATTACACTTGAGTTTCGACTCTCATGTCGGAGTCTTCTTCAAAAGTGATTCTGAAACTCGACAGGAGAGTCGAAACGCCATGTCTAATAATATGACAATGTGGAAAACAGCCCGAAAAGTTAGCTCTTATGGACAACGACCACGAAAGCTTATAGAAGAAAAGAAAAGATACCCATTTTTTACCCAAGATGTGCCCTTTTAAAATAAAAAATCAATGGTGTAATAAAATTTGTAATCTAACATATACTTTGAAAGATACAAGTAAAAATATCTGTTAATATACTTGTGAAATAAAATAATCCATGGCAATCTTAATATTCATATTACTTTAAACTTGAAAAATGCATAATTTTGTGTTTATTTAAATATTATGGGCAAACGGTTATACTTACAACTTCATATCAAGAGATTCAATTTGTATAGACTAAAATCACATATAAAACGCATTGCATTGTATTATTCTATGTTGGATAGTTTTTAAAATACGTAATACCAAAAAAAGGCAAAAATTTACAAAAAAAAATTTCTTGATGTTACCCCTATGAATACAATTCAAGGTGAAAACCATTTTTGAATCCATAAATAGCTTCCTTATAGTATCTAGTTAAACAGTGAATTTTTTGAAATTTTTTATTAATCGTTAAATACCAATATTCCTTCTTACAGCTGATCGGGGCATATAGCGACATATTTCAAAAATTACATTTAAGTCATGTGATTTTCGACGACCATCACACAAAAACTTTTAACTTTAGAAATATGAATTTTGTTGTTTTTTATTGGAAATTTCATTCTCTATCAAACGGGTCCTGTTCATTTTTGCTCTAGCTCACATCGTTTTCGCTGCATCGATGATTTAAACATAAGCGGAGGTTAAGTATTTTTGTTTTTATTTTTTTTGGTGTATTTCCCGGGGGCCCACAACCTTGCAAATTTAATATTTTATTAAGGACATCATTACCCATCGATCGACACTAAAATTATCCTGGCGAATATTTATCCTATTTGTCATATATACAAAATTTTTAACTTGACTGGACTAATTATACTTGCTTAAAGAATTTTTTTTTCTTTCTTTTTTTAGTAATAGTAATACACTTGTTTTAGTAATAGGAAATTTCAAAAATTACTATAGTAAAAAATTTTGTAATTATTTCGCTAACTATTTTGATTAAAATCAACTATTTACCAACTATTTTACGAGAAAAAAATCAACTATATAGTAACTATTTCGTTAAAAATAACAACTATTTTTCCAATCTCTAGTTATAATATGTGGATTTGGAACGTTTAATTTTTATGTTATTTACGCAAAGTTATGGCAGGAGGGTGGTTCCTTTTTAGGGTTCCGTAGAAAACTAGGAACCCTTATAGTTTCTCCATGTCCGTTCGTCCGTCCTGAAAAATTTTGACATAACAACATGAAATTTGGTATACGGTCGTAGATTGATGCCCCAAAAACAGAAATTATAAAATTTTTGAAAAAAAAAAAAATTTAGACCCCCCTTCCATAAAATGAAGTGTTTTCAAAAAAAAATGTCACCTACCCCATTGAGTGGGGTATCGTTAGAAAGGTGTCCTAAAATACAACAAAAAATTTATTAGATTCTTTTGATTTTAACCCTTCAATCACGATGTATTTGCTCTCCAAAGTCATAATAAAAACGCCCCCCTCTATTTTCTAAACTATCAATTCAAAAATCTAAAAAAAATTCCACAATGTAGCTTTTAATTAGCGATTTCACTGAAAATTATAACGAACATTGTCAAAATTATTTTGGACCCCCCTTTCACAGACTGCAAAATTAAACTCACATTTTTACACTTATTCCATTCAGTGTGGTGTCATTTGATAGGTCTTCTGAAATGCAATGATAAAAGTTAAATGACTTTTTATATATTTAACCCTTCAGTCACGATATATTTACTTTTAAAATTTTGAAATCTCTCTTTTATAAATTGTAGTAAAAATGACTACGGACCCTATCATGTGCGTGCCCAACACGTAGTTGCCAATTTTATTTCTAAATATGTATTTTAAAATACATTAAATAGAAACTAGTTATGGTTCTTAAAATTAACTTTTAATACATTTAACCAATTTAAAAAAAATACAGAAAAAATTATAATTAATATAATAGAAAATGAATTGACATTATATACACTTTTCTATTTAGTAAACTTATGTCCGGAATTATAAAGCATTCACAAATGAGGTATTAATTTTGTGATAGTATCTATAGATTTGCTATGGAATTTAGAGCAGTGATACTGCTCTAAATTAACTAACAAAGTTGACCGTACAAAATAATTTTCATAATATCACCACTGTTTTAATACCGTTGGTGTTTGCATGCAAAAAAATTAAAAGTTCAAGAAAACTACCATATACTTTAATACCTCATTTGAAAGTGCTTGCAAGCTAACAAATTTGCTTTCCCCTTTATGATACCGGACATTAATGTTGTGTTTATTTTTGTTATATTTTATGATTAGCACAAGGAATGTTTTAACATTTTAGAGCTGAGCAATTTAAATAAAAAATGTATATTATAAAAAAAACAATTGTAATTTTTCATAAAATAAGATATTAAAGATCAAGTTTGTTCGCCCTTAAAGTTTTTTTAAAGGTAAAAAAATCTCTAAAAAATAATAATTTAAACTGAAGAAAAAATAATAGTAGTGACTTTTCATAGTCACATTGTCAGTCAATAAAAAAAAATTAAAACCACTACAGAAAAAATGTTTTATGTAAAAATTATCCATAATAAAATGTGATGTGCCCCTAGACCGCGTGAAATTTCTACGTAACAATTTTTTCAAACATAAAATATTTCAAACGTCAAACTGACAGCTAGACTTATAATTGTTTATAAGTGTCAGTTTGACGTTTATCAAAATTCAAAATATTCAAACAAAAGACGATGGGAGGTAAATTAACTCTCACCAGCGAGACGTGTTTCTGTATTATACATAAGATCAGAAATTCTAAACCTTTGACAAGAGGAACCTGGCTAGGGTAATACCAGCCTACTTACTGCTTGCGGTAAACAAACCCTCTGTTTCGAAAGCCAAACTATCCGAGCTCTGAAGAAGCTAAGAAACCAGCGACGTGCCAAGACCTGCCGCATCATCAAGCCGATCATCGCCGCCCAACACGAAGAAGACTGCTGCCCACCTCAGGAAGTCTAGGTCAAGGATACCACCAGCATCACAAGACGATTGACGCCGCCAACACGAAGAAGACTGCCGCCCACCGCCGGAATCCTATGCCGAGGATTGCCACCTGTCTAAAGACGATCGACGCCGCCCACCCGAAGGAGTCTACCACCAAGACGATCGACGCCACCAACCCGGAGAAGACGGCCGCTCACCTCCGAATTACCGCCGTCCACACCACGACGTCCGACGCCACCGCCTGTCCGAAGACCATCGGAGACGCCTTCAAGAAGTCCGACGCCGCCTGTGCCGATATCAAAACTATCGTGACACCTTCAAGGATCGACCTGGTTTTCAGCACAAGTAGAAACCAACCCACGTTGTGCTCAGTCGCCATCCATAGAACTTTCGTGGACGCCGTTGCCAAATTCGACATCGCCTGCGAGCATCTTCGAACCATCACTGACCAATCGAAGACAGCCGACGTCCGCACTGTAGCTACCCAGACGATATTCCGAACTGCAACTTCCCGCCGACGAACCTCGAACATCCCTCAAGATCACGCCCGCGACAGAACTTTGTGCATCCGACGCGACCGCTGAACAAGCCATCCCACCAGTCATCACCCCGCCAACAGAAGATATCCCTACCCAAATACTATAATCTAATATATCCATACCATTTGTAAATATTCATTTAATAAAATACATTTCTTTTCCTCATTGTTTATGCCCGTGTTTAATTGAAAACTACAACACACACGTAGAGCATAACAAATGTTATATTTTTATAAAATAAAAAATATACCATTCATTCCATTTAATAAATAAAATTTGCCCACCGAGTATGCGAAGCGAGTAAAGCAAGCGAAGGTTTAAAAATTTAGATGCCTTATTAATTCCTCTTCACATTAGAAACCAGAGATAAATCTTATTTGAATTTTTTTTATATTATCAATAGTTATCAATAATAATAATTAAATTTTCGTCTAATAAAAAATTTCACCTCCGGTAAAGTATTTAAAAACCAACGAAATTTCTAAGAATTAACTTTTAATTTATGGAAATAATGTTGATCAAAAAAATTATTTTTTTATTCATATAGGAGATAGAAAAATTATAAATTAAAAAAATAGGTAAGCAACAATCATAATAATCAATTTCGATAATAAACATTTCCTAGAAGTGGATTAATTGTTAACATGTCAAAAATAATTCAAATATTCAACAAAATATTTTAAAGTTATACTCATAGTGACCTTAATTAATAAAATATTCAAACCATAATGCCCAGCCTACACGAGGTTAGTTTTTTAAGGGGTTACATACAGTTAGAAGGCCAAAAAAAGTGTTTTTTCAAGAATTTTTTAAGAGAAGACTTTTATAATTTATCAATATAAAAATTTGTACACATATTATGGTAACTTTCAATTGTATTTTAATTTTATTTCTAAAAATAATAATTTCGAAAAAGGCGCCTTGCGGTGACCACGATATCTCTGGACTGCATCTGTTAAAATAAAAAACCCAAACGGATTTCTTTAAAGTAATGTATAATCTTATACTTAATCGAAGGAATAAGCAAAATAAAATTTTTGACAAAATGGCGGCTTCTCAAATAAAAAATATTGATTTTCGACAAAAATTTGACTTTAAATTGTTCATAAAAAAATAAATATTTATCGGTGAGATAAAACCTTCGATTAATTTCTAAAAAATATTCTTAAGAAACATGTGTTAAAATTTTAGATTGATCGGTTCAGCCGTTTCCGAGGAATAATATAGTGGTCACCGACTTTAAAAACACAGATTTGAGAAAAACGCGCTGCCGCTCCGACCTCCTACATTCAAACGCTCTGAGATATCTTTACTAATATGCATGTAACTTCGAAAATAATCGCCGGATTGACTTGTCATTTTCTGTGTGTGTATTTAAATATATGTACATTACGAAAATGAAATAAAAAAAACGATTTTTTTGAAAATTCTAACTGCATATAACTCCTTAACTCCGACCTCCTACATTCAAACGCTCTGAGATGTCTTTACAAATATGCGTGTAACTTCGAATATAATCGCCGTATTGAATTGAAATTTTCTGTGTGTGTATTTGAAATATTTTTTTTTTAAATTCTAACTGTATGTAACCCCTTAAGCTAGGGTAGCCTGGGTAGCAAGCTACATAGCATAGAACAGCCAAAATAGAACCCCATTTTATTAAACTATCCTGGCTTGAGATGTTTGCTTAAAAACGAAGCTAGTTTAGTTTACACGGGACTAGAATTACTAGCTAGCTATCCTAGTTTTGAAAAACTAGCCTCGTATAGGGCGGGCATAAATTAGATCTATATACTAGTATATACAGTGATGCCTCGCACAACGAACGCATAACGCATAACGAATGCTGCGCACAACGAACTTTCTGTTCGTTCATTAAGCGGCTCACTCAACGAACCTCGCTTCACATAGCGAACTGTATCGTATTTCATTTTGCCGCCCGAACGCTCCTACGTATCACGAAGTCGCCTGAACTTCCAAGGTCGCACGCAGTCGATGTTCAAACTTGCATGAACATACATCAATGCGCGTCAGTCGTTCTTTTCTGCGCTTAACTCACACACGTGTTTGTTTTAATAAATGTAATTTTGTGTGTGAGGATTTGACCCTGCAAGCCTCGGTAGGCTCTCGTAAATCTGAGTCTGACTAAAATATAAAATAGTTTGTCCTTAACCACTCACTCACTCACTCATTCATCAACGTACAGCTCAAACCCCTGGACCTAGAAGCGTGAAATTTCGTATGTGTCTTCCTTTTATGATGTAAGCAACCATCGAAAAGGTATTTTCCAAAATTCAACCCTTAAGGGGGTAAACGGGGGTGTAAAAGTTTATATGGAAAAAAAATTGTTGCCGGATTTACTTGAAACTTAGTATTAGAATCACGTATTTGAGCATTTTTCAACCGCTAAGGCAGCGGTTTCCAAACTTTCTGTAACTACGCCTCCCTTTAAAAAAATTTAATCTCTTGCGCCTCCCCCCCCCCCCCTTTATTTTATAAAATTATACAGACATATTTTTAAAATGTATTAAATGTATTTTTTTGCTTATAAAATTTATTTTTAATGCACACAAAAAAAAACTGTATTGGATCAAGAAAATCTTTTTTGCATATAACGAAAACAATATTTTCTGAATATAAGAAAAGTACTCTTAATCCTATTACATTATTTCTTCGTCCAAGAATACTATAGTTGGTTTAAGAATATATTTCTTATTTTAAGAAAATATTGTTTTCGTTATATACAAAACAAGGTTTACTTGGCTCAAGTAAACCTTTCTACCTGTGTGCGATGAATGTACTTGTTTATTAGCACAAACTTCATTAAATCTAGGTGTTATAAAGGGGAGTGCTTTCACTCAGAATTTTTTTTAGAAGTATCGCATGATTATTCTATCAGTTTTGCTTTTTCAATAATAGTTGTCTGTCTAAAACTACACAGTAACGTCCCTTTCAGAAAGAGATAATATACATACGTATGTATGTATACACAAATAATGTTATGTTATAAAAATTTATTTATATGTATATATTTTGAAAATTAAATTTCTGTTAAACTTTTCGCGCCTCCCTTTGCACTAGTCCGCGCCTCCCTAAGGAGGCGCGCCTCCCAGTTTGGAAACCACTGCGCTAAGGGGTTGCAAGGGGATGGAAATGTGTATATGGGAAAAATATTTTCGGTTGTATTCACTCGACTGAAACTTGGTAAAAGTATAGGTAATAAATACAAATCAATGTAAAAATTGTAGGGGTGACCCTTGTTACGTATGGAGAGTTTTAATTAGTTTTCATTTGATCCGGCTTAAAAAATACCACGGGGGTGAGGGTTTTAGGGTTAAAAACAAACTATATTGCATAGGAGCCGAGATATTTACAATTTTGTATAATGAATAAAAAACAAAACAATAGACAAATTGTAGCCCCCCCCCCCTCCCAACGAGTAAACCTGCCCTATCCCAAAAACTTTAGTAAATTTCCTCACTACTTAATTTTTCTCGATATCTTTTTTTTTCTATCAAAACTTTTTAAAAAACTTTTCTTTCTGCTTTCAAAGAAAAACGTGAATTCTCTGCCTTCCGTTCTTAGGTCACGCGCGTGCGTAACTCATCCAAACAATTATATTTTCAAAACGAGACGCTCGTGCCCGCTATTATTTAATAGAAAAATCAACTATAAAGGTTGTTACACTCAGCACTCTGCTATACGACGGCATCGGTAGTTCAAAAATTCCATTACACGAGGGCTAGAGGGGCACACGTTGATTGGTGAATTTAAACGTGCAGAAATATAGCAGTCACGGTGGTATTATGGTGGGGATGGGGGAAGGTCGATGGTCAGAACTGTCGAGACATCGTGGAACTGAGTGATCGTGTAGTGGATGGTCGTATAGCAGAGTGCTAAGTAAGTACACTCATCGCTTGAATTACCGACGTTGTTGGTAATTCAACCGCTTGATTTGACGACGTCGAGAGGAGCTCCCACCATTGTGCCAACCTCAACGTTGATTGGTGAATTTAAATTTCGCGCAGAAATATAGCAATCACAGTAGCATTATGGAGGGGATAGGGGAATGTCGGCAAATCGCGCGTTTGGCCCGTCGGTTAATCAAGCTGCCGGTAAATCAAAGGTTGGTAAATCGCGAGATGAGTGTAAAAGGTAAATAATCGTAGAGCGACTGACACCGACGTAAATTCAGTTGCCTACTTAATAGAATTTTGAATTACATATACACTCATCGCTTGATTTACTGACGTTGTTGGTAATTCAACCGCTTGATTTACCGACGTCGAGAATGGCCCCCACCACCGTACCAAACTCAACGTTAATTTGTGAATTTAAAATTCGCGCAGAAATATAATAAAGAATATAACAGTCGGTGCTATTATGGTGGGGACAGGAGAAGGTCGGTCAATCGCGCGTTTGTCCCGTCGGTAAATCGAGCGGTCGATAAATCAAAGGTCGGTAAATCACGAGATGTGTGTAACAAAAATACACTCGACGCTTGAATTAACGACGGTGTTGGTAATTCAACTTCTTGAATTAACAACGGCGAGAGCCCTTCCCCCTCAAAGTTAATTGGTAAATTTAAATTTCGCACAGAAATATAGCAATCGGTGGTATTATGGTGGCGATAGGGGAAGATCGCTAAATCGCGTGTTTGGCCCGTCGCTAAATCAAACGGTCGTTAAATCGATGGTCGTTAAATCGCAAGATGGGATATAATAAAAAAAATTATGTATTCTATAATAGTCCAGTCATTTGGTAGTTTTACCTGGAAAGTTTTCCGGGAGTTTTGAAAATTGGTAGTTTTATAGATTTTGATGTGCTCTTTCCGAATTTCAACTTTGTCACCTCGTATCTTTGCCGCTCGCGCCTTTTTTGACAATATCTTCTTTCCAACTCTTTTTACGATAAAAACTACTATTAGACGCCATTTTTTTAATATGGCGGCGCGAGCGGCAAAGATACGAGGTGGCAAAGTTGAAATTCAGAAAGAGCACATCAAAATCTATAAAACTACCAATTTTCAAAACTCCCGGAAAACTGTCCAGGTAAATCTACCAAATGATTGTACAAATAATAAATATATTTAGTGAAAACAATTTTGAATAACGTTTTTCTTATTTTATGAATTATAAAAAAAAGCGCCGAGGCGATTTTTTTCGTTTTGGTCCTAAAATGTTCCTTGAATACTATAGATTTGAACTGTACAAAAAATCATAGGTGATAAATTTTTTATTAATGGTGGCATCCAGAAGACCGTGCTCGATTTATGTATTTTTGTTTAATGAATTATTAAAAAAGCGCCGAGGCGATTTTATTCTTTTTAGTCTTAAAATGTTCCTTGAATACTAATGAATTGAACTGTATAAAAAAATCAGAGGTATTAAATTTTGTTATTAAAGTTTGCTTCCAGAGCAACCTGATACGCAAAACACGTGTATGTGTAGATGAATAATAGCTTGCGGCGCTCGTACGCCAAAACTATTGATTTTATAAAAAAATTTGTATTGTATAAATTGTAAGAAAGTTTCTCTAGTTTAATTTTGTACATAAATATTTTTATCATAAAATGACTTGGAGAGGAGATATTGTCAAAAAACTACTTTTAGGTGCCCTTTGTTCAATATGGCGGCGCGAGCGGCAAAGATACGAGGTGGCAAAGTTGGAATTCAGAAAGAGCACATCGAAATCTATATAATTACCAATTTTCAAAACTCCCTGAAAACTTTCCAGGTAACCTCTTTATTTCGAACCAAATGACTGTACTATAAATAACAATGAAATCTTACGTTAGTAGGTTCGCCAAAATCGTACGTATTCTTGCCAAATTAGAAAGGATTAAACAAAAAAACATCACACTATAATATAAACGTGTATGAATATATGTATATATATATGTCCGCACGAAACTATAGCTTTATAGACTCATATACCACCGGACCGATTTTGATAATTTTTTTTTTGTCATGTAGCTTGACTCTTTTTCCAGTCAATAGGCTAGATTTCATTTCTTAGCTATGAAAGGTCTCTGAGCTGTGATTTTTTTCCGAAAAAGTACGTGAAAAATTTTGTTAAAATTAAATTTTATGATAAAATACCATCGGCATTTTTTTTGAATCTGTAGCTCTGATTGGACGAAATCATATGTTTCTGTCTGATTTACGTACTTTTTGACAAATGACAGATGACAGGGAATGTTCTAGAAGGTTTTCTACCTTTTTTTTTTCGTCATGTAGCTTCACTCTTTTTCCAGTCAATAGGCTAGATTTCATTTCTTAGCTATGAAAGGTCTCTGAGCTGTGATTTTTTTTCCGTAAAAGTACATCGAGTTTTACTAAAAAAACGTTGAATTAGCTGGTTCGAGTGTCGGCTTTTGTTTTGTCAGACAGTGTGATGGTCGTCTGAAAAATACTATTGTTACGATAATTTGCTAAATTACAAGATATCACTGTTGTCTTTTGTTTATATCTGTCAAAATATGACATTTATAATGAAGAAAACACATGGATTTTTATTGACATTTGAATAAAAAACACACTGATAAATTACTTGATTAATTTTAAAATGTTAGATTTGTGAATCAATTATAATTCCTACATAAAATAGATTTGGATTGAAATTGTTAAACGAAGAAATTATAAACAGCTGTTTTTTATCTTATTAACGTCAGGAGCGTGTAAAGAAATGTTATTTTGTACATTTTGATGAAATTGCTTATAAATTAAATTTTAACCAAAATTGATTGGTAATTTGATGTAATTAGTATAATTATCTATAGATAATATTTAAAAGTTTTTGTTAACTATAATGTCAGGAGCGGCGAATTAAAAAATATTTAAAATCTTTTTTTCTAATTAGTTTAAATTTGACAGATGACAGAGAATGTTCTAGAAGGTTTTCTATCCATTTCTTTTAGGAGTGAGAAAATTTTTGATGACATTAGATTTGATTGTTCCACAATTACGTGGTTTTTGAGTGAAATTGTTGAATTTTTTTTAATTGTTGAAATTATTCATTTAAATCAGGGACGGTGTTTCAAATATTTTTAAATTTGTGTTTTTTTAATGAAATTGTATAAAAATATAATTTTTAATAGTTTTGTTGATGCAATTTATTCAAAATTTCACATTTAAAAATAATAATTAAGTCAGGGGCTGGTGTCGTTTTAAATATATGAAATTTTTGGGAACGTCACATTTCGTAACGTTTGTAAAAACTTAAAAAAACATTTTTTATTTTTCAAAAATAGAAATTTCAGAAAACTATGAAAATTATAATATAGATCAGTAGCGCCTCAAAAAAAATTGTTTATGAATTATTATTTTTTTGAAAGTTTTGAGATTGATATATTAATAATTTTTTTTTAAATTATAATTTAGTCAGGGGCGTCGCATGAAAATAGTTAAACTTGCTATTTTTTAAAAGTTATTTAATAAATAACAGTATATTTTGGGTTGGGTAATTTATACATGTTTCATTTAAATCAGGGACGGCGTTTCAAATATTTTTAAATTTGTGTTTTTTTTAATGAAATTGTATAAAAATATAATTTTTAATAGTTTTGTTGTAGGGGATTGATGCAATTTATCCAAAAGTTCACATTTAAAAATAAATAAGTCAGTAGCGTTTCAAAAAAAATTTTTAATTGTTCAACAATTAGAAATTTCAAAAAAATATGAAAATTATAATATAGATCAGTAGTGCCTCAAAAAAAATTATTTATGAATTATTATTTTTTTGAAAGTTTTGAGATTGATATATTAATTTTTTTTTTTAATTATAATTAAGTCAGGTGCGAGCATGAAAATAATTAAAATTGCTATTTTTTAAAAGAGACGTAGACAAATTAATTTTGATTAAAATTGAACAAAAATTTAAAACTTCAGGAACATATAAAAATAAAAAGTTAACCATTTAATAAATAACAGTACATTTTAGGTTGGGTAATTTATACATGTAATATTATTAAAAATTGTAATATTGATAAGTGATTATCACCGCCAATTTAAGAAAAAAATGAGTATCAGCAAAAAGAATGGAAAATTATTATAATATACACATACGAGGGTCGCAGCCGAAGGCTGAGACCCGAGTAAATTTGTGATTAGGTAATTTGTACATGTAAAATTACTGAAAATTGTAATATTGATTATCTCCGCCAAATTAAAAAATTTAACTATCAAAAAATAGTGGAACGAGTATGATATATACACATACGAGGGTCGCAGACCCGAGTAAATTTGTGTAAAAAATATGGCGTCAAAGGGGGTTGGGGCGCGAAGCGCCCAGGGGCACAGCCCCTAGTCTTACTTATAATTAATGTTCGCTTCGTTACCTATTATTAGCTACATTAGATAAAATGTGAGTTAAATATAGTTCAGATATTTTGAATGAAGATAAAACATTGTTGAGTTTGATTTTACACATAAATAAGCAAGATTTGTAGACTATTTTATAGACATGTAGGTGTGTTATTGTATTATTTCATTTCTAGAAGATACTGTTTTAATATTTGTTTAAATTCTACATTCTTGACATTTATTATCTCTTGTACAAACCGCGCATATTAATTAATAACTATAATTTATAAATTGAAGTTATTGTTTGTTTTATTGTGGTAATATTATTTCACGTTTGATACACCTACCTTATCTTGACATAATTACATAATTTATTAAGTCATCTAAAAGTAAATACATATTTCATAAAATTATATAGGAAACTTAAAGTAGGTTAAATAATATCTCCCGGGGATATTAGATATTATGGATGTATTATGCGGTGTTTACACCGAAAAAAACCCAGAAACATCGTGTCTTTAAAATACTTCGTATTTAAAAATGTATAGGGTTTGTTTATTGCTTTATTGTCAAAAAAACACCGTGTTTCTGTTTTGTTTTCTTGGTGTAAACACCGCATTAAAATGTTATTACGATTTATTTGAAAATTTGTTAAACAGGACGTTTTTAATTTAAAAATATATAATTAAATTCCTTGAATTATCAGCTTTCATTTGATTGAAAAAATGGTTATTTATCTATTTTCCTCCTTCGAAAAGTGTCAAAAACTAAAAAAAAATTTATAACTAAGGTCAAACACAGTGTTGACTTCATTAACCATTAGTGTTTGTTTTTTGATTTCGGTATAGAACACTAATAATAAAAATACATCATTTTTCAAAGTTCATCCCATATAGGGGTTAAAAACTGTCCCGGACTAACAACATAAACTGTATAAGATTTTATTAATTACTAGCGTTTCAGACTCGGTGTTACCCTGGTTAATATTCACAAAATCATAGTTACTTAAAATATTTAAATATTCTATCTTATGATTCAAATCGTAATTTATTATAGAATTCTTTAGTCCATGGCTATTATGTTTTAAATAAATGATATTTATTTTCTGTAACATCTTGATAAAATTTTTTTTTTAGTCTTTTGATGTTTAGGTAGTTGGTCCATCATAATGTGATCACATTAGGCCATGAGTACATATTTTTAATTTAGAGAAATGATCATGGCAACGTTGTACATTATCTACTATTAACTACTTGTCAAATGATTATATTTTATCATCTAAACTACCACAGAATATATTAATAATTAATGAAATCGATTATAATTCCCTTCAATTAGAGCTGGGCGCGTGAGTAATTTTTGGTCACGATCTCGAACGCTCACGAGCAAAATTTTTTTAGTCACGCCCGCTCACTCACGGTCTCAGAAATAAAAATCACGATCACGCACGCTCACGAATTGTATTTTTTTACTCACGCCCGATCACGCACGGCGGGTCACGGTCGTGACACGATTTAATAATATGAAATAAATTAAATTTTTAATTAATTTTTTTTTCGTGCAATATAATATGTGTATACTTTATATTTGTATTATTTCTTTTAAACTACATTTTTAGTGCAAATAATAACAAAAAAAATGGATAAAATGGAAATAAAACATAGTATGTAATAGTAACAACCAATACATTTTAAAATCTAGGGCCTAGGGGATTATTAACGTGTCGACAGAGGGATTTTCAATTTATTTCAAGTTGGCAACGCTGACTATTAAATTTTACAGTGCTTCTTCTTTGAAATTCTTATTGTAGTCAATTGTAGCATTTCGTATTAACAATTAAATATGTGAAACGAATCCAAACGTATCATTCTAAAAATATGCATAGTCACGACTCACGGACTCACGCACGACAAAAATTTACTCACGCACGGTCACGCACGATTGTTTTATTGTTACTCACGATCACGCACGGTCACGATCCAATATTTGAAAATCGCTCACGAAGAATTCACGGCCCGCGCCCAGCTCTACCTTCAATCCACTTATCATATTTTGTAAAAAATTATTTCGTGTTTTTTTTACTATGATCAAATGAATACGTTGTCAACAATACTGTAATTTATGTGATGGTTTGGTAGTTAAATCTGGTTAAATCTTAATAACGGGACGGTAAATAATTCCAATTTTTTGTATACTGTTTTCTTTCATATAAATATACAACATGTCAGTTTTTTATGAAAATCTGACGCTACGTTTAAATTTTATCTAATAAAACGTTATGTTAGTGTACGACATAGGTGGGCACAGTTAATCGAAAAGTTAACTTCGTTAATCGTTAATCCGTTAATAAAAAAGTTAACCGTTAAAGCGTTAAAATTCCGAAAAAGTAACGGAAGTTACAGTTAACCGAAAATTCGAAAATTTAACGAATGTTAAAGTTAATCGTTAAAAAGTTAATCATCCAAAATGTTTGAAGACCTTTTTTTTGTTTTTTTTTTTGCTTTTTCGACAACTTTCTTATGTATTTTTCATATCAAACAACCATTGTAACGGACTAAGTTAACGGAAGTTGAATTTAACGGAAGTTAACAAAAGCGTTAACATTTTTTTGAGTTAACTTAAAAGTTAATCCGTTAACCATTTTGTTAACTTCGTTAATTAACGATTAACGGATTAACGAGTTAATGCCCACCTATGGTGTACGGTTAGTCCATATAAGCTGTGTTAAAAATATAAACTTTGAGATCGTTTTTCATGACTTTGAGATGGTCAATGTTAATAAAAAATGGGCTATTTTTCAGATATTAATCTAGGAAATATTCCTGTGCAATTTAAACAAAATCTGACGAAAAAAATGTTTACGGACCAACTACCTTAAATCTTAGGTTTTCATATAATATTTTTAGCCACGATACTGCTAAACCTTTTTTTCACGTAGACCCCTTTGCAAGGAATGACAAACTTCATAGACCCCTCCTGTAATTTTTTGTAAGATAAAAATTATAAATAACCTTTTTTGGTCTCTCTTTTTTAACTCTTGCATTGCATAAAAAGCATCGAATTTCAAAACATACAAATTTCCAATAGATCCCTTTTCAAACTTCCAAGGGGTCTACATAGAGCACATTGAGAAACCCTGATCTAATTATTGAAAACCGCATTGAAATCGGTTCAATTATTCCCGAGTCTATAAGCCTTTTACAAAGGAAGTTAAAAGAACATTTATTTATATACAGGGTAATTTTTTTTATCTTGAGACTGCTTAATATCTGGAAAACTATAGATTTTTACGGAAAATGTTTGGTACAAAAGTTTTAGGATCCTGAGGGGCAAAACCAATAAAGGTAACAATTTTGATCTTGTGGAGGTTTAAAGGTCATTTTAGGGTCAACAAATTTTTTTTTTGTAAAGTACCAATCTGCAAAAAATAAATAGGTTTCTATATGAAAAATTTAGTTGATCCAAAATGACCTTAAAACCTCCACTCAAGATAAAAATTATTACCTCTTTTGGTTTTGTCCCTTCAAATCCTGAAAATTTTGTATCAAACATTTTCCATAAAAATTCATAGTTTTCCAGATATTAAGCAGAGTCTCAAGATAAAAAACTCACCTATATAAATGTTTATTTTGGTCTAATAAAACTTGGAGAATTATTTTAAACATTTTAAAACTTTTTCGATTTATTTTATTCAAGCAATAAAAAAAACAAATGTTGAAAGAAATCTAAATAAATTCTTTAAGTTTTATTAGACCAAAATAAACAGTTTATGTTTCTTGTACTTTTTCTTTAAAATTGATGGTTCCTGGGTAGAAAAATATTGAAAATTCAAAATTATTTTCCAATTATTTTGTTAGATATCATGGAAAGGTTAAGTTGTTCGAAAAAAAGTTTCCAATTAAAGATTCGTGTTTTTTCATGTAGAATCAAATTACTAAATAAAATCTACAGGTTCCTATTTAAAAAAAACGATGTTGGCCTTTATATGACCTTGAAATCACTACCTAAAAAAATTGATCCAAGTACGTCTATGTCCCCCTCCAAACCGTGTAACTTTTATCTGAAATTTTTTTTTGATAACATAAATAACATTTCACCAAAAAAAGTTATCAGATGTGTGCACCTAAAATGGATCATCCTGTATATAGATAGAGAAATAAATGTTCATAAAAACTTAAAACAAATAACACGTGGGCGAAGCGGCGAACGAGCTAGTCGGCCAAATACACATATTTGATAAAAATATTATAATTTTTTTTATTGTATATTTTGTATAATTATAATCTAAAAATTATGTATTTACTGAAAAAAACACTTTTTTATTTTATAATTATAATCGTATACATTCCAAATAATGACATTTACATATGTATCATACATACAGGGTGGGCCAAGTAAAACGAAACGGGCGCGGTTTTGGTCATTTAAAATAAGATTTTGATAAAAAGCTCGAACACGTCGATTTTGCTTTCAAGGGGGACATCTTTTGCTATGAAATTTTTGCAAAAACCTTTTCAACCCTAAGCGCTACGAGCGCAACCCTTAAAATTTTAAATAGCATGATAGGGCAAGTGATACCTCATTTGAAAGGTTTTTTCATTCTGAATACGGTGCTTTTTGATTTTTTCAAATCTGTTTAGTTTTAGTCAAGCTATTAACATTTTGAATTCCATAAATGCAATGATTTTCTAATCAAAAAACAAAAATTTACAACTAAAATTCAAAACAAAGTAGGTTTATTTTCTTATCAAATAATTCAAAAACATCCAATTTGGACATTTATTGAATTAATTAAATAATAAAAAAAAAATTATTAAAAAAAAATTATCTACATCCAAAATTTTAATTAATTCAATAAATGTCCAAACTGGATGTTTTTGAACTATTTGATAATAAAATAAACCTATTTTGTTTTAAATTTTAGTTGTAAATATTTGTTTTTTGATCAGAAAATCACTACATTAATGGAATTCAAAATGTCAATAACTTGACTAAAACTAAACAGATTTGAAAAAATCAAAAAGCACCGTATTCAGAATGAAAAAACCTTTCAAATGAGGTATCACTTGCCCTATCATGCTATTTAAAATTTTAAGGATTGCGCTCATAGCGCTGAGGGTTGAAAAGATTCTTGCAAAAATTTTATACCAAAAGATGTCCCCCTTGAAAGCAAAATCGACGTGGTCGAGCTTTTTTTCAAAATCTTATTTTAAATGACCAAAACCGCGCCCGTTTCGTTTTACTTGGCCCACCCTGTATGTATAATGTAATAATCTGTTTGTGAAAAAAGGAAACTTCAAATGGTAAATTTTAAATTTAATTCAGTGAGATACGTCGAACTTTATAATTCCTCTCGGTATAGCTTGCCTTAACCGCTACCCATTTTGTGTTAAATCTGTTTATGCCATAACATTTTAAATTAATTGTAAACGAGTTATTCGATTAAAATCAGTTTTGTCGATACAAACTTTATATAGACGTACGAGCGTTATTGTCTGGATAGAGTTTAAAAATTGATTTTTTAATGGTTCACCATTCTAAATTTGTATAATGAAAACAAATTATTGTCAGGTATATTTTATTCAGGAAATAAAAAACTTTTATGTACATTATTTAAATTATTATTTAGTTCTACAAAATAAATATTTATTTTTCACTGCTAAATTCTGTTTTTAAACACATATAGAGTAAAGTCGGTTTTAGGTAAGAAAACTATAATAATATTATTCAAAATCAGCACTTATCATGTCATTGGACAGAGAATTTAATCTTTTAATGAGATCGAATAGGCAAAAATAGAATTCTTAAATTAAAACAAAATAAAAATAAAAAATCGAAAACAATCGAAAATCAATCTCTTAAAAAATTTGCGTGTAATATGGCCCACAGTGGTCCATATTATACTCTTGTTACCATAATACAGGATTATCTATATTGGATGGTTAAAACATCTGTATTTTGAATTTATTTTGTTGTTTTTATTTAAAACTTATATGTTGTCACTGTAAAAAAATAGCAGTGGCGTAGCAAAGAGTACGCGGGCAGAAACTCCTTACTAGCACCGCATTTAGTGAGCACCATCATGAAATTTTGTACTAAAAAATGATTTTTGCGGAAGTGAATACTTGTGAAGTACTGAATGGTTAATAAACTTTTCATACTGTTTACCTCACCAGGATTCTGGTTAATTATTACACTGCACCCCATAGTCCATAATACCCGCAACCACCTGTATTTAAAAAAATGTTATCGTCGAGGCAATAATTATTACGGGGTTTTAAAGCACTGTTCATACGTTCAACCCTTGTTTCTACATGTTTAAACAGCAATATAATAAATCTAAACAATTTAATACAATAAAAATTTAAACTAACTTAACTTCAATAAGTTGCCCTCAATGACATACCGGTACTCCAAACACTGTCATGTCAACTGACGCAGTTATTTAGAAGTGTAAGCTTACAATTAGGTAAGTACATATTAATTTTGTCTTTATAAAATGTAAAATGGAGCAACAAAAGGAGGTGTCCATATTACCCGCCTGGTCCATATATACCGACTTTACTCTAATAAAAACTAAACGCAGAATAAATATATAAATTGTATATGTATATGTAGTATCAACGAAAAAGAAAGTAAAAATATATATTTTTTCCTAACTTGAATCAATCGTGAACGCAATGAAACACGAAAAAAACTTCACTGAACATTTGTGTTCATTTTGTAAATTCATATTAATATTATGTCGGTTCACACGAATAATTTCAAAATATTATAAAATTAGTTTTACTCGCTAATAAAATTATGTTTAAAATTAATAACGAGTTGAAATCATTGAAGATGAATTTCAATTTACCTTGTTTTCTTCTATTGTTGTGAGTTATTCTGTTAATAAAACACTTTATTAGTATCTCAGGAATATATGTATACATACCGGGTGACCTAGATAACTTTTCCAGCATGGGGATCTTGGTGATACAGATTTCGGTAGATGAGATAAATTATTATAAGGCAGAAGTGAGAATTTTGAAATACCACATGGTTCACTCGGTACATAAAAAATGGTATTGGGAACCATACATGACTTCCATGTTCTATAATATCTTTTACACTAATTTTTAACATAAAACTCACCTTTGTATTATAAATATTAGTTTTCTAATATTCTTATGTCAGTTGTACATTTTTGTAAAATAATAATTATCTGACATTTGAATTTAACTGCGCTTGTTTCCAAAACATGCATTTATTTTACCCCTTCAATGACTATTTCGGCACGTTTATAAATGGCCCTTAGATTGGATTGAACTACAAGTGTATCAAGTTTTGTCAAAATTGGTGAGTTACTACTCACTTTTTAAACGATAATTGGTTCAAAATTTCGAATATTTACGAAACCCCTAATCCGATTAGCACCAAAATCAATAGGTTTAAAGTACTCACCAAGATAAACATTTTCACCAAAAATAATTCAAATCGGTGCATATTTACAGTAGTTATCGTGAACGGAAGAAAATTCTACATCCAGACACACACACAGGCACACGTAATATGGAAGTAAAATGAAAATTTCAGATTCTTATTTATTCGGTAATACTATTTGTGCCAAATTAATGCTAGACATTTTTTTGCCAAGTAAATTAAGATGTTTTTTTAGGATTTATCAAAGTTACAAACCGTAACTTTAGTTTTTATACGGTCCCGAGGCTAGAATTTTCCCGCTAAGAAATCTGATAAATATTTTTTATGACAACTAAAAAAAGCTTGTTGACTCGTTCCGCCGCACAGTGTGGCAGAGCTGGACAAATCCATTTTTTCGAAGTATTTTTCTGATGTTTTTGCTTATTGATTGTTTTTAAAAACACTTCAAAGAATCACGAACATGTAAAAAAAGATGTGTTTATCGCCAGAAAAGTATCGTAAAAGTGTGGCAAAGTTGATTGTATTTGATTTCTCAATTGTTGCAAAAATTATAGTATACTTTATATTTTTATTTTTTATGTTGTCGTCCTGGGTTACGCTAAGAGCGAAAGCAGGAGTACTTCTTTGCGATTTTCATGGTCAAGTTTACCTTTTTTCATAATTTTTTTCGTATCAAATTGCATAGGAAGCAATCTTGAAAATGTATATTTTTAACTAGAAAAAATAATCCAATAATTCCAATAGTTTCTCTGAAAAAATTCTTCAAAATTACCTTTTTTTAAATTTCCAGCTGTATACTCCCCCTTAACCTAATGTTTTTACTAATTATTGTACCAAGATTGACAAGGAAAGTCCTCTACTTCCTATTTTCTTAATATTGAAATGATATATGGTGTGAATTACAATCAAATATCAAGAATTTTAATTTATTATCTTAATATTTTAGGTTAGGTTAGGTTAGGTATGGGTATGTTATGCATAGTTAGGTTTGGCATGGTTAGGTTAGGTTAGGTTAGTAATATTTTATAAATAATTATAATACAAAAATAATAAAAATTTGTATTATCTGTCTGTTTCCAGTTGAAACAATTTTTTACATCACAGTACCGCATTTTTTTATAACCAATATAATGTCAACAGTGTCTATTTCACTTCAGACAGAAAATGGGTCACATGCATTACTTTGATGACAATTAATAAAAAAATATTCACTAGGGGCGCAAAAGTGATGAGTAAAGGGGGTTCCTTTTTGGACAAAAATTACCAATTTCGTGTTTTCACTTTTTACTTTTTTATACAAACATGAAATGTACTGTATGAATAAAGTATAGTGATCATGAAAAAATTCAAACTCGAGATTTTAACGGAATTACACGTTTTGAGGGTCCCTGAATCATATACCACCATTAACTTAATGCCGTATGTCTGTGAACGCTCTACAGCCAAAAATTTAAGACTTACTATCATGGAATTTTAAACTTAAGGTTCTTGTATACTCTATATGTGCACCTCTTATTTTTGAAAACCATCACTAAACCGGAAACGGATATTTACTCGTGTCAATTATTGAACTTTTTGAATTAACAGTGCACAGTAGAAAAAAATGTTTTAGATTAGGGTTGTAGAAGGTACCTATATCTATAATTTATGTTCTATTCATCCCCCCCCCCAAATTTGTTTTAGGAAATAATCGAGTAGCGAAAAAAATCTCGCCCAGGGCGCCAGAATCTCAAAGACCGACACTGTGTAGAGTAATGTAGACTATATGTATATGCTAACTCATAAAATGTGTGTAAATTATACCTACAAAAAATATTCGCTGACTGCGCCTATGTATTTTTTTATATGATTAACTTCCTATAAAAAAAATCAAGCATTAAAAATTACTCCGCCTTCGGTGTTTATGAAAGAGTAAATGAAAAAAGTTTTAACAAGAAAAGGCCATAGGGAGATAAGGATGCTAAAATTGCCCCCGGGCTTTTCTGAACGATATTTTCAGGGCATGTTTGTACTATAATAGTACATCGATTTTGAAATTTTTAGATCTCAAAATCAATGGGGTTCCGAGTAAAAATTAAAAAAGTCGAAAACAGAAAAACATTTTTTTCTCTTAATTGGCTGCACCGATTTGAATAAAATTTTTATGGTAGTCTGATATCTATATAAGCACTCTTTGAAAAAATAATCAACTGTATAGCTCTGCATTATCATAGGAAAAAAAATTATTTTTTCAGAAAAATATTTTTTTCTATTGTTTTCCTAAAGAGTACAATTCTGAAAATATTTTTTTCGAATTCTTCATCAAAAAACACATAAAATATATTTTTTTCATATTTTTCCTAGAGGTACGCCATATCGAAAAAAAATAAATACTGCGAAAAAGTTGTATTTCCCGTTCATTTAACTATACAGTGCCCGAACACTGTTGTCAAAGTTCAATATTTCATTTATTTATACAAATAGAAGAAAACTTTAAATGCAAAAGTTGTCAGGTTGGAGAAGCAGCAAATTTTGAAAATAGTTACATTTATACAGTGTGTCCCATAAGTGCGTTACAAATAAAAGTTGTGTTTTTTTAATACACAACATACTTTCTTAATTGATAATCTAAAAGTAGGTATTAATTTTTCTGGGTATTTTGATACAAGCATATGTGGAATTATACAGAGCGGTCTAGAAATATTGACCATTTTTGTAAGAAAATTGGAATATTTTCAACACGTATTTTTCTAATTACCTACAACAATTTTTTTGTTCTTTGCTAGAAGTAATTTTAGCATATGCTCTATTATTGTGATATTACCTACATCAAACATGTGCGAAATTATAGTCTATATGTATCAAAACTCTGAACCTAATTTTTTTCAAAATTTTCAAATACACCATTTCGTATATTTTTACATAAAGAATATGTTTTACATTGTCTATTAACAACAAAAATGGATGGAAACACCTACAAACTCTAACGGCCTCATCACAATGACAACATATTTTAAACACCATAATGAATTGGCAACAATTAACAATTAAAACGTTATTTTTAAATTATAATATATACCAACAATAACAGAATCAAATAGAAAAAAATATTATTGCAAAAGTTGTAAAAAGGTCAATTTTTCACAATAAAATTAGTATTTATTTTTATTTCCATAAAAAAAAGTTTTTTCATAGATTAAATCATCATTCCGGAAGAACAATGATAAGTGGTTTACAGGTTATTTCCCATTCAAATAACCTGTAAAAATTATTCTTTAGTACTAAAGTTATTATTACTGACTAATGGTAATTGATATTCAGTTATCATGAATTAGTAATAATAACTTCAGTACTAAATAATCATTTTTCTATGTTATTTAATTGGGAAACGGACCCCCCCCCCCTTTGCGGCACCTCTTAAAATTGAACTACAGGATAATCCCTCGGTGAGGATTTATTTTACCTTTTTTATAACGAGGGCGAATTTTTTTTGACACAACTTAACTGTATATGTATAATAATGTATATAGTTAAAAGAACAGGAAATACAACTTTTTCGCAGTATTTATTATTTTCATTGTGGCGTAACATTAAAAAAATATTTTATGTGTTTTTTAAGGATAAACTCGAAAAAAAATAACTTCATAATCGTATTTTTAGATTATCAATTAAGAAAGTATGTTGTGTATTAAAAAAACACAACTTTTATTTGTAACGCACTTATGATACACACTCTATAAATGTAACTATTTTCAAAATTTGCTGCTTCTCCAACCTGACAACTTTTGCATTTAAAGTTTTCTTCTATTTGTATTAATAAATGAAATATTGAACTTTGACACAGTGTTCGGGCACTGTATAGTTAAATGAACGGGAAATACAACTTTTTCGCAGTATTTATTTTTTTTCGATATGGCGTACCTCTAGGAAAAATATGAAAAAATTATATTTTATGTGTTTTTTGATGAAGAATTCGAAAAAAATATTTTCAGAATTGTACTCTTTAGGAAAACAATAGAAAAAAATATTTTTCTGAAAAAATAATTTTTTTTCCTATGATAATGCAAAGCTATACAGTTGATTATTTTTTCAAAGAGTGCTTATATAGATATCAGACTACCATAAAAATTTTATTCAAATCGGTGCAGCCAATTAAGAGAAAAAAATGTTTTTCTGTTTTCGACTTTTTTAATTTTTACTCGGAACCCCATTGGTTTTGAGATCTAAAAATTTCAAAATCGATGTACTATTATAGTACAAACATGCCCTGAAAGTATCGTTCAGAAAAGCCCCGGGGGCAATTTTAGCATCCTTATCTCCCTATGGCCTTTAAATAATTTCTTTACATTTCATTACATTATTCGTCAAACACTTCATTTAACTAAATTTAATTAAATACTTATCGCATTCTTCTTGGAATTTTAAGAAAAAATATTTCGATATATATATTTATTTCTTCCTACAATTTAATTATGTTATAATACTAAAAATAATTATATTCCTATAAATGTTTTTTTTCTTCGATCAAATTAATTAATAATACAATTTTCGTTGAAAAATTCATACTTATAAAATATATTAATTAAATTTAATTAAAAATTCAGTAATATTTACAATTTTGAGAACTACAATTCAAAATTAAATATCTGGATTTTGATAAACTGTAATAATGTGAATATAAATGAAAATAAAAATTTGAAAAAACTTAAAACCGACTACGCTAAAATGTTTCAACTGGTTTGGTGTAAATTTTTCGAAATACAATTTTTCGAAACACAATTGTTCGAAACACAATTTTTCGAAATACAATTTTTTGAAACATAATTCTTCGAATCATCAATTTTTCGAAAAATTTTATAAAAGCGTGGGGCGCTATAAATGCATGGAAAAATATCTTATGTATGAATTGATAAAAGATATAAGGGTAGAATTTTTTTTAAATTTTATAAAGCTATACATTTGCCTTCATGAGCGCCCCACTCTTTTAATGGTCTTAGGCAGGGCCGGATTTACAATAAAAATTAAAAAAGTGAATATTTTTCATATCAATGAGCTTTTTTTTTCGTTGACGAGTGAAAATTTTTTTTTTGTTCTCAGCAAAATTTTACCAAGACTTTTTTCACGCTCAAATTTTGCCGCTATAGGCACGTGCCTACACTGCCTGCATGGTAAATCCGGGCCTGGTCTTAGGTCATACAAACCTGAAAGTTAAGTGACAACTGAATATTTATTTTTTACTTTTGAGTGCATTTTTAATAAAAGCTAGTTTTAAAAGAAAACATAATTATTAATTTATATTTAAAATTAATATTATATAGGTTTTTGTGATTATTAAAAATTATGCTGGATGCCTGTAATTTGAATATTAGGTACCTTTATATAACCTAACTTAACCTAATCTACTCTAAGCAAACCGAAGAATAGTGTTTCGAAAATTATGTTTCGAAAAATTGTGTTCGAAAAATGTGCTGGATACCGTTTCAATTTAAATGTTATAAACTATTTGTTTTTAAAATGAAAAAGTTTCACATAACAAAGCAGACGACTGCTCTGTGAAACATTTTCCTTTTTTGTAGACAACTTTTCGTTAGTATGTTCAATAATATTTTCTAAAAAAAATTGTTTTCGAACTCGAACAATATATTAAACTAGATTCAAATTCCGTGAATACAAACAAATAAACTTCGAATGTAAATAAAAAACATTTTCTATTTTTTATTTGTAAAATATTCAGTTTTTACAACGCACGCCTACGGCACTTTGGTTTCAATAGAGGGATAAAAATGTTAGAGTAATGAATAATCTGGAATTATCGGAAAATAACATCAAATTAATTTAATTTTCGTTAAAAATCCACACAACAATCAAAATTTAAAACCATTACCCCAACCCCGCTACCCGTGGGTAAAAAATGGTTGTACACCACTACTTTAATATGTTGGGTAGATAAAAATATATAACTAGATTTGTATTGATTGACCGTGTGTTGTTAATTACAAAACAAAGGAATATTTAAAATGGAAGCCGCGAGACGCCATATTGTAAAAATCATCAATACCTATTATGATGGGTATCAAATTAAAGGGTTTCAAAAACGATTTAAACTAGCTGCCGGATCCAATTTTACCCGGGGATATAAAATTAAACTATATAACGTATAATGCCGTGGGGTGCGATCCTTTAGGTCCACACAATCAACTTCCCAACATGGTATGGCTATCAATACTTGAATACTGATTATTTATTGTTTCCATAATTAATTTTTACTTTCTTATACCAATGTATATGAAATATACATATAGTATAAGTAAGTATAGTAAACGCGATTTTTTTTGAAATCCGGTTTTTGATGGAATTATCAATTTTGACATTCCCTGAATCCATTCTGACTATTTTCGCCATGATGTCTGTGTGTCTGTCTGTCGGTCTGTCTGTCGGTCTGTCGGTCTGTCTGTAGACGCTGTAACTCAAATACGACAAATCGTAGAAAGGTGGAATTTTATACTTAAGATTGATTTTTGCCTGGGAAGAAAACCTCCTATTTTTTAAAACGATTATTCAACCGGAAACGGATGTTTACCTACATCGATTTTTGAATTTTTCGAATTACACTGAAACAGTGCGAATTAGAGAAAAATGGCCAAGTTGAAAATTGTAGGTAATATTATTATCTATAATTTATGTTCTATTCATTTTTTCGAAAAAAACAAATTTAATTTTTTTTTTTTTTTACTAAGTATTCGATTTTAAGTACATTTCAAATGGTTCATAACAGAGAAGAAATATCTGCCATGAGTGTCATGGGACTTTCTTATACGTATTACAGAGACTGTACGTGTTTGCTATAGGTACCATGGGTCTTTCTTATACATAATATTGAGAATAAACACTACACTCTATTTTATTTAGTTTGCAGTGGTCGCCGGGTGACATGACGGTATGAGTCGTGATCCGTACGGTCAAATCACCAGACAACCAGTATAGATTATTTTAAAAAATGATTTTTAAAAAATTATTTCTGGCTAAATCATAAATGTTAAAAAAAATGTATGGGGAATTAATTATAGATAATAACATACTCGACATTTTTTATCTAAAACATTTTTGTCTTATTTCAAAAAATTAAAAAAATTACAAGAGTAACCATCCGTTTCCGGTTTAGTGATCATTTTAAAAATAAGGTGGTTGTCTTCCCAGATGAAAGATTATTATAAATATAAAATTACACCCTTCCATCATCAGTCGTTTAGGAGTTATGGTATTTTTACTTTCTTATACCAATGTATATGAAATATACATATAGTATAAGTATAGTAAACGCGATTTTTTTCGAAATCCGGTTTTTGATGGAATTATCAATTTTGACCTTCCCTGAATCCATTCTGACTATTTTCGCCATGATGTGTGTCTGTCGGTCTGGCTGTAGACGCTGTAACTCAAATACGACAAATCGTAGAAAGATGGAATTTTATACTTAAGATTGATTTTTGCCTGGGAAGAAAACCTTCTATTTTTTAAAACGATCATTCAACCGGAAACGGATGTTTACCTACATCGATTTTTGAATTTTTCGAATTACACTGAAACAGTGCGAATTAGAGAAAAATGGCCAAGTTGAAAATTGTAGGTAATATTACTATCTATAATTTTATCACGTACACTGTTTACTGTCATTATTATGTATAAGAAAGTCCTGTGGCACACGGCAGATTATTTTTTAATATGTATATGAAAAATTTTAATGGAATTTGTCAGAAATCAGAAATAAAACCCATCAAAACTAATATTATAAATATTAGTTTTCTAATATCCTAATGTCAAAAATATAATGCACATTTTTAGAATAACTAATCTGACAGTTTTAATTTCGTTTGTTTCCATGGCAACATGAATTAGTAGACGTATTTATTAGTATTTCAAATTCAAATTTTGATGGTGGTTTACACCCTTTTAATGGCTGTTTAGACCCATAAAAAAAATACAAATATTGAAATACACGTTTTATTAAATGTATTGTATAATATTTATTCTAAATAAATCTAAGTTGCGAGTAAATCCGATCAAAACAAAAAAAATAACTCAAAAAACATCCCTTTTTACCCCCGTAGGGGCTGAATTTCGGAAAATCCTTTCTTTCAGATCTTATTCGCGCCAAGACGCTTCGATTAACATCCCAACGAAGTCAATAGCATTTTTTATTCGCGAGATTTCGTCCCGGAAAAAATGACACGTACGTACATACGTACGTACGTACATACATACATACATACATACATACATACACACACACACACACACACACAGACATTTTTCTAAAAATAGTGTAAATATACTCTAATGACCTTTAAACATGAAAATATGTTAAAATTTTTGATTTCGATTTTCGGACCAATTACAATAACTTCCTATTGGGAAGTTAAAAATATACAGGTTGGCCCAGTTTGGACAACATATATTTTAGAAGCTGATTCCCTGGCTCATTGTGATTAAAATATTGTGCAGGAAGGGAGGGTCTATCTTCAACACCCTCTGAGCTACAGGATGTTTAAAAAAAGTTCATCCATGGTAATTTTATGTAAAACAAATATCATCTCATAACTTCCAAAGTTAGTGTCGTTATCTCAACAATATTTCTAGTTAATGAAATATTGTTGAGATAACGACACCGTTCTCGCATTATCCCCTATAATAGCCTGAAGATGATTATATGAATCGAAAGCTCGCTTTATATATTTGCTTGTAAATTTTTTTGACGTTTAGATAATCTAGTTTTTTTTTAATATTATTTTATACATTATGTATAAAATAAATTTTGTTTAACTTAATTACTAACCCCGAAACGGATGTTTACTCTTGTCATTTTTTAAATTTATTTGTAAAATAAAAAAAATGTTTTAGATAAAAAATGTCCAGTATGTTATTGTCGTATAAGAAAGACCCTTGGCATCTATGGCAAACACGTACACTGTTTAATCTCTGTAATACGTATAAGAAAGTCGCATGGCACTCATGGTAGATATTTCTTCTCTGTTATGAACCATTTGCAATGTAATTAAAAAAACAGATACTTATCAAAACGGGAAAGTGCTTGTTGGGTACGCACATGATAGGGTTCCGTAGTCATTCTCACTACGATTTATAAAAAAAGAGTTTTTTCAAAATTTTTGTGACCGAAGGGTTAAAATCAAAAAGTCATTTGGCTTTTATTATTACATTTTAAGAGACCTATCAAATGACACCCCACTCAATGGGGTAAATGAAAAAAATGTGACTTCACTTTTCAATCTATGATAGGGGGGTCCAAAATATTTTTGACAATGTTCGTTATAATTTTCAGTGAAAGTACTAATTAAAAGCTACATTCTGATTTTTTTTCAGATTTTTTGAATCGATAGTTTAGAAAATAGAGGGGGGGACGCTCTGACAGCGACATTAAAAAACAAATATTTCGTGACTGAAGGGTTGAAATCAAAAAGTTATCTGACATTTTTTATTGCATTTTAGAAGACCTATTAAATGACATCCCACTCAATGGGGTAAGTTGGGAAAAAATGTGAGTTCACTTTTCAGTCTATAGAAGGGGGGTCCAAAATATTTTTGACAATCTTCGTTATAATTTTCAGTGAAAGTACTAATTAAAAGCTACATTCTGGAATTTTTTCAGATTTTTTAAATTGATAGTTTAGAAAATAGAGGGGGGGACGCTTTTTTAACGACTTTGGAGAGCATATACATCAGTGGTCCCCAACCCTATGCCCGCGGGCACCAGTGTGCCCGCCGACTGTTTTATATGTGCCCGCCGCTGACTTTTTTTTTGATTGAAAAAAAAATTACAATTTTTTCAATTACACGTAATTTATTTTTTATTTTTAGTAAGTAATTAGAGAAATATAAGCGTATTTATTTGAAAAAATATTTGTTTATAAAAATATATTATTATCAGTTTATATTTATTCTCTCAAATTTAACGTATCCGTAAAGTACAGCCAGAAAAATATGTAACCATTTAATCTTTTTCTGGCAGTACGCAATTACAAAAATCACTTACATTAATTCTAAAGATAAATTAAAAATATTTTGTTGATGTAGATTTATTAATAAAAAACATTTATGTATATATCAAACATTGCACAAATTCGTTCGACAATATTATAAACAATGATCAGAGTTTTATGAATAGCATTTTTTTACCAGTCAAGGTTTACGTAGGAACTAAGAAATATATGAAAAAATGCCTCTGAACCTTTTTGTAGAACACAAAATTTTCCATCAAAAAGTCAGCGAGAGCATATGTCTGACTTTTTTAGTTTAGGCGTGAGAAACGTCTGAGTGTCTGAATCAAAATCGCGATTTTGATGTGGGCACTTTGAAAAAATACATGGTGCCCGCCGCCCAACCAGTATTCTAGAATGTGCTCTTAGGTACAAAAAGGTTGGGGACCACTGATATACATCGTGATTAAAGGGTTAAAATCAAAAAGTTCTAATACATTTTTTGTTGCATTTTCGGAGATCTTTCTAATGACACCCCACTCAATGGGGTAGGTGAAATTTTTTTTTTTGAAAACACTTCATTTTATTCAATTTTTTTGTTTACAAAAATCTTATCATTTCTGTTTTTGGGTCATTAATCTACGACCGTATACCAAATTTCATCTTATTATCTCAAAATTTTTGAAGACGGACGGACGGACATGGAGAAACTAAAAGGGTTCCTAGTTTTCTACGGAACCCTAAAAACTGACCCATTTTGCTTGCTCTAGTTACGTTATGAGATAATCTTTATTTTAAGTATTAACCTGAAGGAATTTTTTAGACACTCTGTAGCTCAGAGGGTGTTGAAGATAGACCCTCCCTTCCTGTAGAATTTTTTACTCACAATGAGCCATGGAATAAACTCCTAAATAATCTGTTTCCTAAATCGGACCGCGCTTACAACACATTTAGAAAAGAAAACATGTTGTAGATGTAGAAGAAAATTTAAAACCTTAACGTACCTACACTTTACCTCTTCATTATGTTGAATACCTATACACTATACATATATTCGATTGCCTGTTCATATTACAACAAATTCGAAAATGTGTAAGTAGCTTGTTAATATGTAGATCTAAAAACGTCTTAAAAAAGGTTAAAAAATCAAAACCCGACTACGCTAAAACAGGTCAACTAAAAAGTTATAAACAAGTGCAGAAGAAACACATAAAACTTTTTATTTTTAGCGTAGTTTTTCGAACTTTTATTGGCAAATAGTATACCAGAATTTTGAATTACAGAAACTTTGAGTTTGCTTTGAAATGCTCGTTGAATATATTACAATAATATTGCGTCTCCTATTTCGATGAATTATTTAATAGTTACAGCCCATCAAGAATACCGTTGCGTGGAAAACATTAAGTGATCTAATTTAATTAGTTATTTACTTTGAAGAAGTAGTCTAATAACTATTGTTTTTTTAAGAATGAATTTATTAGGGTTCCAAAGAAATCATGTTAATCTCTATTTGTCGTCCGTCCATCCGCAAATCCTTTTAGTCGGGGAGGTGAGCGCCAAAATTTGCAACTACTTTCTAAAAGCTGATTTTTTTATATTACGTCACATTTGTTGTGTAGATATGCAGCCTGCCGTCAGTCAGCTAGTTTCGTTAGCGTTTGGCGCGGGGATGGTACATCAACTACTGACAGCTTTGTTAATGTAAAATTCGGACTGACTATTTTTTTTAATAATAATAATATTTCTAACTTTTATACCGAATTTCATATTTTAGAAAGTACTTTCACGATGTATAGATTTTTTACAAGTTAATGCGCTGCTGACGCGCCTAGTTGCAAGATTTTGATGACTGACTATGATAAAAGGGGTTTTTACGTAGTATACTGCTTACAAATTAATTTTCAGGTTTTAGAAAGTAGTTGCAACGTGTATAGTTTTTTTTTATAAGTTAAAGCCAGCCCCCGCCAAATGCTAACGAAACTAGCTGGCTGACAGCAGGCTGTATATCTACACCACAAATATGACGTAATATCAAAAAATCAGCTTTTAGAAACTAGTTGCAAATTTTGGCGCTCACCTCTTGGACTATTTCTAGTCAAAGCAAAATATCTCGTAATCAGTGGTTATTTAAATGTGCAGTTGTAACTTGATATGGCTTCCGGGTAAAGCCGCGTCGATTTGATCGTATTGTAACTTGTTTGTGCAGCTCTGAAATCGAAATGTGCAGTTTTAAAAGTAATTTTGTGCAGTACCACAAAAATAACGTCACTCGATTGCACACTTTTTTTATTGGAAAACTAAAAAAGGTCATTCAATTAAATCTATTTTATTTGGTTTTCACTCATATTATGCAGTTAAAGTAGATTCTTGATTTTTTTGCCAATATGTTTTTGAAAAAAAAATCAGAAGGGGTCGCTAATGAGCTATAATTAACCCTCAGACCGACACCTATTCCGATAACCTTCGGACTGACACATGGTGTCTGGCTGCACCCTTATGCATTTACATGCATTTATTTATTGGTAATTTGACATACCTTTAAACTCATTTATATCACAAGTAGGCAAATATTTTTAATTTCTTACCTTTCTCAGAGGTTTCGGCATATATTTTTCTACATGTGAACGAAAAAAAAAATTTTAAACGGTTTTGGATAATGAAAAAAAACTGTTTTTCTTTTTCGTTTTTTTGTATTTTATTTTAAGTTATTTAAAAATAAAAAAAAGGTTAACAATGAGTTTTATGATGAAATATGATACGCAATGGCGTAGTTAGAAAAACTAGAGGGCGGTAGTACTTTTCGGGGGGGGGGGGGGGGGTATTTTAAATTGATGTTTTCTCAAAACAGTTTTTTTTAGAACACTGATCATTTCGGGGGGGGGGGGGGAAGTTGCCCCCACCCCCGTTACTACACCACTGAAAATTAGTACATAATGTATGTACTAATTTGATATTGATGATACGAAAAGTACATAATATGCGTACAGAGTGCTATTTGACCCCCTGAATTAGATTTATAAATTCACAACTCGTCCCCTGTAAGTAATGAAACAGAAAAAATCAGTATTCACAATAACATTTACAAAACATAGATTTATTGTAAATATTGAATTTTTATCTGTTTCGCTACTAATCCATTACAGAAAATCGTAAATATCTCGACTTTTGTGCGAGATTTAGGGTTGTTGTACCCCCCACACCCCTAAAATCCCGAAGTATTTTTTCCAACGTATCGAATGAGATCAATTACAACCTTTCATCTGTGACATAATAATAAGATTGTACACAAATAATCAAATGTGTACATGAATATATGCGTGCGTATGTGTAAAGTGAGCATAAAAAATAGTTTGGATAAATAATTTCTATGAAAAACTAGAAAAAAGTAGAAAAAAGCCATGTAGAATGACAAAAATATATCACATTTTATGCGTTTTCCATGCAAAATGTATAGGGGTCCAGCCAGACACCATGTGTCAGTCCGAAGGTGTACTTTTTAGAAGTCCTTATAGCAATCCTTTCTAAGGACTTTTCGTGATAATTGTTTTATAAATCGATAGCCAATAAAATTTTAGGAAGCTACCTGGAAGTACAAGTCGCTAGTTTAATTAGAAATATATTTAATTTACGATTGAAAACGAAAAAGGTCTGGCTGGACCCGGGTGTCGGTCCGAGGGTTAATTATTATATTATTTATAAAAATTGTCACACAATATAAGTCTACCTAAATCTTGTCTCGTAGGTATATTCATTGATATAGTGATAATATGTACCCGGTGGGAGTAGAAACGCAAATAATGTAGACATAGCCTATGTATACAACGATATTAGGGGACAATTTAAATTAGGTATAAGGTATGTACCTACTTTAGAAATAAGTATGTACAGAAGAACAGTGCAGATACAATATAAGAAAATAGTGAGCAAATCAAATCAAATTAATTCTATTTAGATTAAAGTCGGTATATATGGAACACAATTCATGTTTTCGACAAGAAAACTATGATAATATTATTTAAAATCTGCACTTATCATTTCATTAGACAGAGAATTTAATCTTTTAACGAGATCCAACAGGCAAAAATAGAATTCTTAAATTAAAACAAAATAAAAAAATCGAAAACAATCGAAAATCAGCCTCTTAAAAAACGTGCGTGTAATATGGCCCACAGTGGCCCATATTACATACTTGATACCTTAATACAGGATTATCTGTATAAGGTTGATAAAAAAAATTATTACAATAAAAAAATTTTTATTATTGTTTTTTTTTTTTAATCTTATCATTTCTGTTTTTGCCATCAATCTACGTTCTTATGTCAAATTTCATCTTATTATGTTTTTTTTTTAAAGATTGGCAGAGCGAAACACGCGTGTGCGTGTATTTCTGAATGTAGAATTTTCTTTTGTTTGAATTGTTTCTGGGAAAAATGTTTGTCTCAATTAGTAATCTAGACCAATTGTTTTTGGTGCTAATCAGATTACGTGTTTTGGAAATTATTTATAATTTCTTACCTATTATCATATATTAAACCACTATTAACGTCTAAAAAGTGAATGTTGTGAGTATTATCTCATTCATTTTGATAAAACTTGGTTTACTTGTAATGCATTTGAGTCTAAGGGACATTTAACTTTTATACGTGCCTAAACAGCCATTGAAGATATGATAAACCACTTTGGAAACTAATGTAATTAAAAACAAATTATCAAATTAGTTATTCTGGGTATAATCTTAAATAAAAATTTATCACGTTCTCACAAGAATACGTTGATTAATGAGCATTCAAGTAAATGCTCGACCTCGTGTATTTTGGTTTAACCTCCCAAAAGCTGACTGAAATCCTCCATCCAAACCCTTGAACGCCCCCCTGTCAGTTCTACTCTAAATGGGCTCTCACACTGGAGCAATATAGCAATATGTTTATCAACTAGCAACTTATAATAATAATTGATAATATTGCTATCGCTCAATATACATTGAATCGGACATATTGTCTCACACCAAAGCAATATGATATCGCTATATTGTTAGTTTCTAATTGGTAGTTACTATATTGCTATATTGCTCCGATGTGAGCCCATTAATGGTTAAACATAATTAGCTTTAATATAACCTATTATTTTTTTATTTTTTTCCAGTTGCCGTTGTTGTAGCATTTTTCATTTGCTGGGCACCATTCCACACCCAACGCCTGCTTGTGATGTATACAAACGATCCAAACCAGCCTCTGGGATCTACTATGATTAAACTCCTGACTGTTCTTACGTACGTTTCTGGAGTACTCTATTACTTATCGACTACCATCAATCCCTTACTATACCACATCATGTCCAACAAGTTTAGAGCTGCCTTCAAGGTTTGTTGGAAGAAGTACGAACAAATTATTTTAGTAACATTGTTGTAGTTGCTTTTTTGCTGTCGTTAATATAATAAACAGGGTGTCTAAATACCAGGGGACACCATGGGGATCTCGGAAACTATAAGAGATAGAGATTCGGTTAAATGAGAGAAAAGTTACCTTTAAGAGGGAACAGTTCAATGGTACATTTACATTTTACAAAATATTCATAGCTTACTAGATATTAGCCAAAAACCATTTTACTCCGAAATCTTTCATCGTGAATATTTCTTAAGTGACTTGAAATTTGAAAAAATGTTTCAAATAAATGCTGTAGGGTTTAGTATTGTCTATTTAAAAATATTTTTTTAATTTTCAGAAACCTCATTGTTTTTGAAATATGACACTAACTTATGTTTTCTTAAATAGAAGCAATATGAAATTTTGTAATTTTTGAATAGAAGATTTTATTACCTTTTCAATGATATGCTACTTGATATACTTATTTTTTTAAATATCTCAAAAAATGATGAAAAAGTACTTTTTATTTATTTAATACACTGGATTATCCTAAGATGGCTATGACAATTAACAGAAAAAAAAACAGATTTTTTTAATTTAATAATCTCATTGTTGACAGCCACAGCCATTTTTGACTGGAAATAAAAAAATGTGTTTTTTTTTTTTAAATAAAATAGCTTAATGTTTTTTTTTATATTGTTGTCAATAGCCACAGCCATCTTTGGCTGGTATTTTGTATTAAATAAATTAAAAAAATGTTTTCTTTTTATAAATAAAGTAGTTAATTCATGCTATGTAAGCTTATAAGTAAATTTTCAGTTTTTTAATCTTATCTTATTGTTAATTGTCATAGCCATCTTAGGATAATCCAGTGTATTAAATAAATAAAAAGTACTTTTTCATAATTTTTTGAGATATTTTAAAAAATAAGTATATCAAGTAGCATATCATTGAAAAGGTAATAAAATCTTCTATTCAAAAATTACAAAATTTCATATTGCTTCTATTTAAGAAAACATAAGTTAGTGTTATATTTCAAAAACAATGAGGTTTCTGAAAATTAAAAAAATATTTTTAAATAGACAATACTAAACCCTACAGCATTTATTTGAAACATTTTTTTAAATTTCAAGTCGCTTAAGAAATATTCACGATGAAAGATTTCGGAGTAAAATGGTTTTTGGCTAATATCTAGTAAGCTATGAATATTTTGTAAAATGTAAATGCACCATTGAACTGTTCCCTCTTAAAGGTAACTTTTCTCTCATTTAACCGAATCTCTATCTCTTATAGTTTCCGAGATCCCCATGGTGTCCCCTGGTATTTAGACACCCTGTATAGACAATTTTTGTTATCTAAATATACATTAGTTTTTACAGTACTCACTGAAATGAGTAAGAAAGAGTCGACTTGACAGATTCTTAGTTGGTAGGAAATACTTCTCAAACGATTTTTAAAAGCATATTGTTTACATTTTTACATAACAAACTGCTCGAACGGTGGTAACTATACATGTTACTACCGAGACAGGCCCGGATTTACCATGCAGGCAATGTAGGCAGCTGCCTATAGCGGCAAATTTTTGGGGGCGGCAAATTTTGGTATGAAAAAGAAATAGAAACAGACTAAAAAAAAGGTCTTCAGAATTATTATTAACATTTTTTTACTAAAAAAGCTAAAAAAAAAGGTCTTCAGATTTTTTTACATAACAAAATCTTAACTTTTTAATCGAAAAGGGCGGCAATTTTCACAACTGCCTACGGGCGGCAAATTTTTAAATCTGGCCCTGTACCGAGAAATAAGATTGCAAGTGAGTACGAGAGAGAAATACTTATGTACTCGCGTGGGTGCAAGAGAGAGCGTTTATTAGAACATGAACGCTCGCTATACAAGATATTACAAAGCAAGGTATGTAAACTATAAGGTAGTCTCATTACTCGGTGCGAGAGAGGGAAATACGTCATCTGGGGTGCCAAAATGAGGAGAGGGGGAATGATGTGTCCAATCACAACAAATGTAGCCTTGTAGGACATCATCTGGGGTGCCCAAGCTGATTGGTCAAAAGCTAATGAGGCAACCTGTGTATTTACTAACCTTGATTACAAAGTACTAAAACAATGCATTATGCAACGTCAGCATAGGTGGGCATTAACTCGTTAATCCGTTAATCGTTAATTAACGAAGTTAAGAAAATGCTTAACGGATTAACTTTTAAGTTAACTCAAAAAAATGTTAACGCTCTTGTTAACTTCCGTTAACTTTAGTCCGTTACATTGGTTGTTTGATGGCAAGTTGTCATTATTTGCTACAATAACGCAATTTACGGGGGATTTGCAAATGATAGCCTACATAAGAAAATTGTCGGAATAGCGAACAAAAAAGGTCTCCAAACATTTTGGATGGTTAACTTTTAATGGTTAACTTTCGTAAAATTTTTGGTAAACTTTAACTTCCGCTAAATTTTCAGAATTTTAACGCTTTAACGATTAACGAATTTAACTTTTCGATTAACTGTGCCCGCCTATATGGCAACGTGGTATATGATATAGTTACCATCGTTCTTGAATTATTATAGGTATTTGACTGCCACGCTTGTTTAATCTTCCGCAAAATGCATTAACTTATCAACTATCTAATACTCGGGTTTATCCATACCTCTGAAAGAGTTACTTTGTCGGACCAATTCTAAAAATTAAAATTATAGTACCAAAAATTAAAAAGTTTGTTAATTCTAGGATGCATTGAATTTTTTATTGTTTATACATAGTTTAATTAAATTATTTTTAATTTAATTAAAGAGATGGCCAAAGAATAATAGTGGTCAAAAAGTATTTTATCGTTAAATATGAACAATAGACAGGGGCATCAAAAAGAGTATTATTTGAAATAAATCGAAGGAATCAAGTTTTAGAAAAATTGTTTATTAGATTTTTTTTAGGAATTAAAAAAACTATTTACGCGACCTTGAAATTACCTTGGAAAACCTCGTCACTGTCAATTATTTTGTATGGTATTTGCCCGATTAGGGCAAACTAATGAGTGATTAACCCCCAGGGCCCCAGGGCAATTTCTTCTTCCACCGGTAAACCATGTTTGGTGATTGTAATGTAATGTTTAACTGAATCATGAAAGCCGAAAATGAAAGAAAATTAACTTTTGCTTGAAATATTTTTTTGTCCAACTCTTTCAGCATATTTAACAAAATAGTTTAAGATTTTTTTAGTTTCAAGAATTTATTACGGGACAGCACTCAATTTACAAATAGATCAAGAAATTGTAAAGGCATGCGCAGAATATAAGTACTTAGGGCACTTAAACTCAATATTGTAAAGCAGTGGAAAAATAGATTAGGAAAAATAGATGTAGAGTCTGTAAAGGGTGCGATAATAAAAAGGAAACAAAATGGCTCAATCTGGAACTGAAATCTCACTAAGAAAACAAAGAAACTCATTTTCAACACAATTGAAGGATTTACAGCAACAAGGAGTTAACTCCAGATTTTATAATTTGTGGGAAAATAGAAAAAACTGTTAAAAAATGGAGAATGTATTTGAATCGCCTTTGTCTTCGTCCAATTATTATTTGTCACCTACCACTTCATGTTTTGGCCAAATTCCATTGACTAGAAGAAATTCGTCAAATTCGCAACTCTAGAGTCAATTTTATTCTGGAGTTAACTCTTTTTGGCACAAATAGTTGAAAATTATTTTCTTTTGAAAGTAAAGAAGCATTGAATAAGAACAATTTTCAAGAAAATTTGTTTATTTCAAGAAAGAACACAGTAACGAGTGTACTAACTAAATTCTAAGCCCTAAAACACTCTTTTTCGTACATGAAAAATGAAGCTTCAAAGAAATAATAAGAATGCAAAACTACCAAAACTACTCATCTATCAACGGTAGGTAACTCTTTGTTGAACCAAACGAAAGAATGATTTTTCCCCCAAAAAACGGTTGTTAACTCTATTTGGCCTAAAAATGGAGTTAACTCGTTGTTGCTGCAAACCCCTCAATTGTAAAAAGACAACAACTTACCTACGGTGGAGAACTATAACAGTAGAACTAAATTTCATATGAAGAAGTTTACAACATAGGAGCAAGGATAAAATTAGAATGAAACAGATCTGGAAAGATATAGGTGTGGAAAAATCAATTACACTTAAATTAGAAAACAAAGATGGTATATCTACATTAAGAGGATGGTTGAAGATAGATGCCCCAAGCTAATTTTGAACTGGTTACTTAGAGGAAGTAAAAATAGGTCGACCAGCGATGAAATAGAAAACATCAGTCCAAAACATAATGGCAGAAAAATAGTTAAATGAGGACGCTTGGAAAGATTGACAATACTGGAGGTTGAGGACGGCCAACCTATAGACTTATAGAATGGACTGAGCCTTCCCTTTCCAACTGTGTAGTAAATACTGGCGAAGAGACAAAGCGATAAAGTAGCCAATTTCTGTCTTTTTCTATAGAATTATAGTTGGTCACGTCACAAGTTTGGAGTCATGACAGACTTGGCCTCACTTTATAAGTCTGTTGGCCAACCTGCAAAAACCAAGAGAAGAAAAAATTTATTTGTTATACGGAAACTAGCAGCCTGAGAGGAAAAGTGCAAAAACAGACAGTTTATTTTGATCTAATAAAACATTATAATTATTTTAAAATTTTGCTATTTATTTGAGCAAGAACAAAAATTGATTAGATCAAGATAAATAATTTTTATTATTTGTACTTTTTTCTCAAGCTGATGGATTTCAAGTAAAAAATTCTTGGAAGTCCAAATTTTTTCAATTATTTTGTTAAATGTGTTGACAATAAAAAATAAAAACTTTACAAAAAAATATTTGAGAAAAAATTAGTTTATTTTTAGATCACATTAGGATATTTGATCGTTTTCCGATTATTAGAGCACATTGTGTAGCAATATACTCTATGAAATCTATCCATATTTGACTATAACGTAATTTTAAAATCTTATCACACCGGTGACCTCTTTAAGTCTAATCATTTTTTTAAATCCACATTTGCATAACTCAAGTCTAAGAATCATGTACTTCTTTTTGAACTGATTAAAGGATTGTAGAACGCGAGTGGGGGTGACCAACCCTCCATACATCATGGACAAACTGGAGGACATAACCAAAGTCCTAGTGAGCCCATTTACAATTAGGCAGTGTGTAATAAGCTGACACGAAGGAAATATACAGGAGTGATTTTGAATATGTAATGTTTTGCTTTGATGTTAAATTATAGAGTTGTACCATACATGTAAACCTAATTATAGTATTTTTACAATAAATTTGCTTTTGTTGCATTTTAAAATGAGTTTTATTTCAATGATTTTGCTTCTATTGCATTCTTATAGGTATTTTATATACCAGGTCTTCAAAATTAAACGTTACGTATTTTTATTTCGGAAAGTAAACTACATATAAATATTAAATATACAGAATGTCCCATTTTAATCTATCACCCCCCTAATTTTTTTTATCTATCAATTAAATCAAAAAATGCTTCAAATAAAAGTTGTTTGGTTTGGAGGGGGACCCAAAATGGCATTATTAGTTTTTTATTTTTTGGACGTCTTCATGGTTAAATAGGCCCAACTTTTTTTTTTCAAATGGAAACCTATATTTTTTATTACAATATCTTATTGTTTGGAAAAAAACAAGTAGCTTTTGTTCCAAAAAAAAATTTGTGTGACTTCATTTTTTTTTTAATATTAAACAAAATAATTTTATATTTTAGATATTTACTAATTTTTTACTCGAAACCCATTAACTTTAGCGGAAAAATGTAAAAAACAAAAAATGTTTATTTTAATTTGATATAACTAGGAAAATTATATCAGGATTTTTTGTTAACTTTTGCTCTTCAGAATATTAAAGCAAATAAAAAATGAAATAAAAAAATCTGAAATAATTTTCCTAGTTATATCATATTAAAATAAATATTTTTTTGTTTTTTACACTTTTCCTCTAAAGTTAATGGGTCTCGAGTAAAAAATTAGTAAAAATCTAAAATCTAAAATTATTTTGTTGAATATTAAAAAAAAATGAAGTCATACAAAAAATTTTTTTAAACAAAAGCTACTTGTTTTTTTCCAAACAATAAGATATTGTAATAAAAAATATAGGTTTCCATTTGAAAAAAAAAAGTTGGGCCTATTTGACCATGAAGACGTCCAAAAAATAAAAAACTAATAACGCCATTTTGGGTCCCCCTCCAAACCAAACAACTTTTATTTGAAACATTTTTTTATTTAATTGATAGATAAAAAAAATTAGGGGGGTGATAGATTAAAATGGGACATCCTGTATAAAAAAAATTTTCTGAGAAAAGTTACTCATTGCCAGTTTGAAGAGGGGCATATCATGATAATTTATAATGTTATTTTTAGGTGTGTTGTTTTTTTTTTAATATTTTTTTTATGAAACCTTATATTTTTCGAGGCCATTTTAATACAAAAATAATAAAATAAAAAACTCAAAAATATGTCGGATAAAAGTTCCTGATCTTTTCACGTAAAATCAGGTACTTAAAAATTAAATTTAATACGTACAATCTCATTTAAAAAATAGTTACCAATAAAATAAAATACCCAACTAAATAGCAAAAAATTGCTTTCAATAAACAGAATCAGTCAAGTGGTAGAAGACGATCGGGGTGTATCGTTTACGTTTCTCTCTGAATAATCGTAAAGTATTTAATAGTAGTTTATTCAAATATATGTTTAAAATTACATAAATCAGTAGTGCAGTTATAGTTCTAGTGTTATATATTTAGTGTTTAAGTTAAATGTAAGTGTTAATAACAAAAAACTCATTTAATATTAAAAATAATTAAATATTCTAATAAGTTAAGACATAAATAAGAGAAAGTGAGAAAGACATATAAATGTGCTAATGAGTGTGACAAGTGGAGGAGATACGGGGGATCCATTTGTGGATGCAGTGCAGCGAGCGCTGCAGCCTGTGGATACCCCACTTGACTTAGATACTACGTTATCGCCGTTGCAGGTACCATCCCAAATAAGCGACATACATGACAACAATCTATGTTCAGGGGTGTACAATTGCGCTCCATCGCAACAGTACTCTAACCAAAACTATATTAAAAATGTATCTACAGATACAAAAACCATAACAGACTTAGACACAGGCATTATCACAATAAACCAATCTTCAATAAATAATAATCAAAATAACACAACAACAATGCAACACAACAATAACAACATCTCAAACATTTACAATAATCGAAATATAAGTACAATTAATTATCTTAAATCAATTAATAACCGATTTAAATTAAGTCACAGTGGACTATATTACATTTTCGTCGAATCTATTGACAACAAAGAAGCAGGACAAATGCACCCTATGAAATTAGGGCGTATCTTACACAATGCGACTCAAGAAAATAAAATCAACATAAAAGAAATTACAAGAGCAGGAAAAAATAGGCTTAGAATCGAAACAACAACGGGAGACTTTGCAAACAAATTAATAGAGGCAAAAGTATTTAAACAATCCAACTTACAGGCATATATACCAAGTTACCTTATTAACAGACAGGGAGTAATTAAAAATGTTGACACTGATTTGACAAATGAACAACTACTAGAAGAAATTGAATCAACAGTTAAAATCTCAAATATACGAAGAATGACTAAGAAAATCGAAAAAGATGGAACATCCAAACTGATTAATACTCCAGTGATTGTAGTGACTTTTGATTCACAATACCTTCCTGAATATATAAAAATTTTCAGCAATAAATGCATTGTGAATGTATACCACCAAAGAGTCATACAATGTTTTAAATGTTTAAAATATGGTCACTCTAGTGCTCAATGCAGAGGAGAAGAACATTGCAAAAAATGTGCTCTAAAACATAAAACTGAAGAGTGCAATACAGTTTCTCTAAATTGTATGCATTGTTCAGGCAATCATATAGCTACGGACAAGAAGTGTCCTGAGTTTGAAAAACAAACAAAAATAAAACAAGTAATGGCCGAAAAAAGAATAGCGTATAAAGACGCTAAAGATATCGTTACCAAAAAGACTTACTCTAATGTATTAACATTAAATCAAAGTCAATTCCCGCCTCTTCGATCTCAAAATAGATTTGAAATACTACGAGACGAAAGCATTTCTAATTCAATTCCAGAACACCAAAACAAAGGAAATTCAGGAAGCGTTCAACCAAGAAAACGATCAAGAGATGATCAACCTAACAAGTCACAACCCAAACCGTTACAAAAAAAAAATCATTTACCCACGGCTTACAACAGGCTACATTCACCTAACCAACCAATCGGTCCTAACCCATATAAGCCTAACTCCTACAACGAAACCAATAAGGAAAATATAACAACACTAATTTATAACACTTTTGAAGATCTACTGAAACGATCGTTAAAAGGGAAAGTAGATCAAGAACATTTTAAAAATATCATTAAAAACACTCTAGACACATTAACAGACTCCATCATCCTTAATTATGGCAAAGACAATAATAACGCAATGGAATGCTAGATCCATTATTAAAAACAAAGAAAACTTACAAGAGCACATAGCAACAGAAAAACCAGATATGATAGCATTATCAGAAACTTGGTTAAAACCAGACTCACGATTAAATTTCTACGGCTACAATATCATAAGACAAGACAGATTTGATGGGAAAGGAGGAGTAGCTATTCTTATCAAAAGCAATTTAAACTTCAAAATTCTAGACATGTGCAACATACATACCTCCCATGTAGAAAAAGTAGGAGTTGTAATAAATCTAGACTCAATAAAGCTAACTTTGGTCAGTGTATATTGCCCTCCACCTCATTATGCCAACATAAACGAATGGCGAAACATCATAAATTTATTAAAACCACCATACATAATATGTGGTGATTTCAATGCGCACAATGTAATTTGGGGGTGTGAAGACACCGATAATGCAGGAAGAAACATTGCTGCATTAATAGATGACTTCAATTTAATTTTTCTAAACGATGGTACAAAAACTAGAATATCTCCGTCAAATCAAAAACAATCCGCAGTAGACTTATCAATCTGCTCCTCGGATATAGCAAGTAAAATAAATTGGGAAGTTAGGGAAGAACCTTTAGGTTCTGATCATCTTCCAATAACAATACAGATAATAAATAACAAAAATACAATGGAAAATGAATACAGAATACCAAAATGGAATATTAAGAAAGCGAATTGGAATCTATATAGAAACATATTAGAAGAAACAAATTCTACTAATATTTCACACAATTCCCCCGAGGATAATTTAAAAATCTGGACAAAAAAAATAAATGAAGCTGCGAAAGAAGCTATTCCGAAAACCAAGTCATATAGTAACCACAAACCCAACCCTTGGTGGAATGACAGTTGTAGTCAAGCAACCTTGGAAAGGAAAAATGCATTTAAAAAACTCAAACAAAATTTCAACATCGAAAACTTCATAGAGTATAAAAGGATTGAAGCCCTAACAAAAAAAACTTTAAGAAAGAATAAGAGAATCGGATGGGAATCATATTGCAACAAATTGAACAAAGACACGCCAATCTCTGATGTTTGGAAGATGATTAAAATCCTTAATAGAAGTTATACTGCCCCCTACTCGCAAAAAATCAATAACCCAGAAATATTCGAAAATTTACTATGCCAACTTTGCCCAGCTTCGGTCCCTAATGAGCTCAATATAAAAACAAACTTAACTGAGGAACATCATTACCTTACTGAACCATATTCTATAGAAGAGTTAGAATCAGTGTTAAAATCTCACAATGACTCAGCCCCGGGGATTGATGAAATTTATTACGCAATGATAAAAAATGCTCCACTAGCAAATAAGGAAGAACTACTAGATTTGTACAACCGGATATGGATGGTTTCAAAACTACCAGAAAATTGGACTACTCACTTAATCATACCCATTCTTAAACATAACAAGAATCCTGAGGAAGCTAACTCCTATAGACCTATTGCACTCTCCTCATGTCTAACCAAAACTCTTGAACGAATGGTTAAGAATAGATTAGAATGGTGGCTGGAATACTACAATCTTCTCCCACCATCTCAACTGGGATTCAGGAAAAATAAAGGGACCATGGACTGTCTGTCTACACTATGTACTGATATATGGAACACATTTAGTGATAACAAATACCTAATAGCCCTATTCATAGACATAAATAAAGCTTACGACAATGTTGACATAGCTATTCTACTCAAAAAAATAGTTAACCTAGGGATACCAGAAAGCTTTGCCTTCGGCATTAAGTCATTACTAGAAAGCAGAACCATATATATCAAGATGAATAGTAAATTAATAGGTCCAAAAACATCAATGAAAGGAATCCCACAGGGATCAATCCTGAGCCCAATTCTTTTCAATATCTATACCGCAAACCTAAACAGAACTATTCACCCATCCGCCAAAATTTTACAATACGCGGATGATTTATGCATATATGCCATTAGCAAAAATATCCAGGAAGGAAGGGACGTCATAAACAAATCAGTAAAAAATCTCAACAAGTGGCTGAACAATCACAATCTAGAAATATCAACTACCAAGTCTACTTCTGTCATTTTTTCAAGACACAACATTCCTCAGAATTTAATATCTATCAAAATTAACGAACACGATATTCCAGTAAAAAAACAGTTTAAGTTCCTAGGAGTCTGGCTAGATCAGAAATTAAACTGGAAAGTCCATATAGAAAAAACAATTAGTTCCGCCGAAAAAAGACTAAACATACTTAAAGCGGTGGTAAACAAATGGTGGGGAGCAGACCCTACTATAGCTTTACAGTTGTATCGTGCCATGATTAGATCTAAAATAGACTATGGTAGTTTTCTCTATAGTAATGCCAGTAAAATTAATCTTAAAAAGATTGACACCTTCCAATTCAAATGCATTCGAACCGCGATAGGAGCTTTAAAAAGTACACCCACAAACATTTTGCTTACAGAGGCTAAAGAAATGCCGCTAAGTATAAGAAGACGCATGGTGACAGATTTGTTAATAACAAACCCCAGTAAATTCTCATATCGTACAAGAAGCAATAAAAAAACTTGCTTCTGACATATCACAAAAAGCCTACTGGAGAAACAAAGATTCTCCGCAACTTGCCAAAAGCTGGAACGAAATATCGCACATTATCTGCCTCACATTCAAACACAGCAACACTATCATGTACGAGTACAGCCCAGAGTTGATACATGTTAATCCGGAAATAATACTAGATATACAAGAGTTTGACGAAGTAAATGCAATATTATTTGAACACAATATTCATGAAAGGTGGCCGAATGCAACTTTTATATATACGGATGGATCTAAAACAGAAAATCATACAGGTTCAGCATATTACAACTCATCCAACAAAACATCTTTTGCAGAAAACATCCCACAACTATACTCCATATTCTCTGCCGAAGCCTTTGCCATAAAAAGAGCGCTAGAAGATCATATAAAAGAACAAAATGAAACAATCGTAATCATAACAGACTCTAAAAGTGTATTAATGAGTTTACAAGACCGAAGTCACATAAATAATTATCAAATAATGGATATACTCCAACTGCTAGGTGAATATGTTAAAAAGAAAAAGAAAGTAAAATTCATTTGGTGCAAAAGCCACATAGGGATCCCCGGCAATGAAAAAGCAGATGAATTTGCACAAATGACAGAAAATCAGCAAACAAAACATATACCTATACCCCATACAGATCTTAGAGCTTTGTTAAAAAGGCAAACGAATAATGCCTGGCAGAACTATTACTCCCAATCTGTTACCATCAAAGGACTACACTACAGCAGAATCCAACCAAATATACCAACAAAACCATGGTTCCATCGAATAAAAAAACCCAGAAGCTCAATCACAGCCTTAACAAGAACAAGACTAAACCATGCCTGCACTCCTGATTACCTATTTAAAATAAAAAAACGACCGTCACCATTCTGCGTTTGCGATAACGCCTCCACAGCAAACCTAGAACATATTTTTATACAATGTCCTTTATATACTTTACAAAGAAAAATACTCTCTGACAACCTAGCTAAGAAAAACAAAACGATCACAACACTACACGAATTACTCTCAGATACTACTATATATCAAGAAATTATGACATACATAGAACAAACAAAAATTACAATATGATAATATAATAGATGGTAAGAAAAATAAATAAATAATCATAAATAATATATCCTTAATTAATCCCTCACTGATTCTACCTTTTACTCCATGAACATGGCCTTCTAGTTCATTTAAACCTGCAATGATCGGCCCATATGCAACATCCCCATCCATGATATATCCCAGCTTCATACTAATACATATATTTTATACAAAAAAATAATAATTAAAAAAAAAAAAAAAAAAAAAATTAAAAAAAAAAAAAACACAACTCAAGATCATCACGAAGGAGCTGTCGGTAGAGGACAACATCCAGCCGACATATAAAATCATCATCATCATCATCATCATCATCATAAACAGAATTTTTGTTTGAAAACAGCTTACTTTTCGAAATAAAAATTCGTAACTTTTTTTAAACATCCGGTATATGTGAATGTGGATATTATCTCAAATTTGCATCCTAGGGTTTAAAAACTATAATTAAAGAGATCAGGGGCACAGTAGCAATTGTGCCGCAACTAATAACGTAGAACTACGTATGTACAGGCTGTTGAAAAAAGACGGATACACCTGCGTAAGTCGACAGGGAGGAATTATCACGAAAAATGATTCAGACAAAAATGTTTGCATTTTTGCCCAGCTATCACGTGGCGATGCCAGTTGTGCGGGAGGATCTGCCCTCCGGGGGGAAAGTTCCTCCCTTCGTATTTTTCAAATGGGAACCCCCTATTTTTATAACAGATATCGATTCCCTGGCCCAAAATGGTTTGGTGTAAATTTTTTGAAACACAATTTTTCGAATCACAATTTTTCGAAACACAATTCTTTGAAACACAATTTTTCGAACATTTTTCGAAACACAGTTTTTCGAAACACAATTTTTCGAAAAATTCATAAAAGCGCGGGACGCTATAGAGGCAAATGCATGAAAAAATATCTTATGAATTGATAAAATATATAAGGGTAGAAATTTATATAACCTAACCTAAACGGGCACTAACCTAATCTACTCTAAGCAAACCTAACTAAAAGTAACTTACCCTAACCGGGACTAAACTAACCTATTCTGACCAAAGCTGGCCTAACCTAAACTCTTTATTCTTTTTCATTTCTACCATTATCAAATTTTGTGTAAAACTTACCTAACTTAAAAAATCCAAAACTTATTTTTTTCGAAAAATTGTTCATTCGAAATATTGTTCATTCGAAGAATTGTATTTCGAAAAATTGTGTTTCGAAAAATTGTGTTTCGAAGAATTGTTTTCGAAAAATTGTGTTTCGAAAAATTGTGTTCGAAAAATTGTTTTTCGAAAAATTGTGTTTCGAAAAACTTTCCGGATACCGCCCAAAATATCTCGACGTAGTGGGAAGTTACCCCCTCGGTCTCCGTGTAAGGGGGAGAATTTTTCAGGCATTAGCATGTCTACGTCGAAATGAGAAAAACCATCACTGATGATTCTCGTAAGTTTTTGGGAGGAAAAATCGATATTTGCGAGAAAATTACATGGTGTATTTACAAAAAGTGGGAGTGGAGGGGATGGTTAAAAAGAGTTTTCTTAACGGTTTCCGGGGTATTTTGGGCCAGAGAATCGATCTGTTATAAAAATAGGGGGTTCCTATTTGAAAAATACAAAAGAGGGAGCGTTTCCCCCGAAGGGCAGATGCTCCCCCACAACTGACATCGCCATGTGATAGCTGGGAAAAAATGCTAACATTTTTGTCTGAATCATTTTTCCTGATAATTCCTCCCTGTCGACTTACTTTGTATCCATCTTTTTTCAACAGCCTGTATATTGTCAGGTTGTATGTTGCTATATTTATGGGTTGCGGGACAGAGAGTTATAATCATTTTAATCAATCTACTCAAATATCTCAGAAACTGGCTTTCTTTGCTAACTTTTAGAAGGTTTACTCAAGGCCATTCGAAGGTCAACATTTTTTAATAGAAACGTTTAGTTTTTTTATTAAAATTTTATTTTTTGAAATAAAAAATAACATCGTTTATTCAGAAAATCTCAGAGCTCTGTAATAGATACCTACTATTCATAATTTCATAGAAACATACATTATACATATTTATTATTGTTTATGTAGCATCATTATTACAATGTTTACTGCTTATATACATACTTATAATAATAACAATGTTTACTTTTTATTAATGTATCCACTTTCTTAAAGTCAAATATGGTTACCAACTCCATTTCCATAATTAACATTAGTTTATTTAATTTATTCAAAAATTAGAACGAAAAAAAAAAGTTGGTTGCTTTGTATCAAAAAATATACCTAACTCCTCTAAAAAAACTACACTTTTCTAATTAAAAAGTATCTTAAAATTATCTTAAGAACACTTCAAGATCATCAACGTCTGTCCCCCAAACAGCTATACAGGGTGATTCAACACTGTCGTGCCAAACTCAAATACTAGATTGAGAAAAATATTTTAAGAAAAAATCTTCCGATAAACATGTGTCCAGAAATTTTTCGTTAGGAAACTACAGGCCTCCAAAGATTTTTCACAAAATGAGTTTTTATTTAATATCTAGAGAACTCTTTGTGATAAAATTATCAAATTTGGTATTGTTTTTAGTATTAATAAGTGTTATTGGTTTCTCGTATTAAACAATTATAATTTAGACCAGGGATGTACGGGGCCAGTGGGCTCATCGATTTTCATCTAGTATTTTTTGTTCTTTAATTTTTGTATAAAGTTGGGCACTTATTTAACGTTATATGATACAAAATACACAAAAACATACTTTGATTATTTCTCATAGAATAAACCGTTTTCGAGAAATATCGATGGAAAAGAAAGCATACAGATTTTAACTGAATACAGATGCTTCAAATTACAAAAAATAAATTTATATTCTTGTTCTATGTTTAAAGGTAAGAAAACAAGTTCATATAATGAAACCTCCTAATATGAATTCTCTAAGATCTATAGCCAATTCTATTACTGTTACACGTATTTTACTAACTTGACTAAAAAACGAAACTAAAAATGGCTATTTATTGATAAGGATGCATTTTTTGAGATATACTTATGTTAACTTTTTGTCTTAATTTTTATCATAGAACAACAATTTAAATTTATTATTTGTAATTTGAAGCATCCGTATTAAGTTAAATTCTGCATGCTTTCTTTCCATCGATATTTCTCGAAAACGGTTTATCCTATGACAAATAAGCAACGAATGTTTTTGTGTATTTTGTGTCATATAACCTTTAATAAATTCCCAACTTTATACTAGATAAAAATCGATGGGCCCACTGGCCTCAAACATCCTTAGTCTAAATTATAACTAGTTAATATGAGAAATCGATAACCTTTATTATTACTAAACAGAATATCAAATTTCATAATTTTATCACAAAGGGTTATCTAGATATTAAATAAAAACTCATTTTGATCAAAATCTTTGGAGGACTGTAGTTCCCTCATAAAAAAATTTCCGGACACATGTTTATTAGAAGTTTTTTACTTAAAATATTTTTCTTAATCTACTGTTTAAGTTTGGCATGACAGTAGTGAATCGCCCTGTATAACTTTTGACTGGAATATTTACCTATGACTTAAGTACTGAGTGGATTGATTACACAGCTCCACAAAAAAATCGTCATATACCCCATCAACTATACAACCACTTAAAAAATTGAAAATTTTCTTATTGCGTTTATTTAAGAAAACGTAATTTTGTCTCATATTAGCCCAGGAAATAAAGGTTTTTACTAAGAAAAAATTCCGACCAAGCTGGATTTTGATGAAAACTTTTATGTTGATGTCCTAAACATATTTTTAAAATTATGGTTGATCAGTATTCTTTAGAACTTCAGGAACAATTTGAGACCGATTTTGATTTGAAAAAAATTATAAATTTTTAAATTATTTTCATCAAAATAAACATTTTTACGTTTTTTTAAATCCTCTAGAAAGAGTATTTTTCTGTCAAATTCAATGTATGTGATCCCAATCGATTTGTATAAGTATCTCCAACAAATATCAACCATAAAAACACCCCGTCATCGATTTAGATTTTGAGAAAAATTGAAAAAAATCTTGAGAACGAGGTTTTCACCCTTCAACCCCTTTTTTAAGGGTGTTGCACTACTTTTCGCTAGTCCGGGTTATTTTTTTTTAATTTTACGCTCCAAAATCTATAATAATCAACCATTGCTTGCCCCTAAAAGTTCGGATTTTGGCACTTTTCACTGCACCCTGGGTTAACAGTTTACTTAAAAAGAATTGATTATACGAAAAAAGTTTAAGTACCTTTTTTGTGTAGAATTTTATAAGCTACGATTTTCTACATAACAATTTTTCTCGAAAAATAAATAATTTTTGAGATATTTGCAAAAAACTAGAATTTGCCCCCCTTTACCCCCTAAAAAAACCGCCATCCAAATTAAGGGTACTTTTTAAGGTATGTTTAGGACATCAAAATAAAAGTCTCCACCAAAATCCAGCTTGCTCGAAATTTTTTCTTAGTTAAACCGTTTTTTTGAGTCTATTGCCTGTGCTATATCTCCAAAACTACGAGATTTCTTAAAATTATAAAAATTTATCAAAAAATCAGAATAAACTTATTTTTATTGTTTAATAAATGCTATTATCTCAAGATAGCTAATAGCTATGGCCATTCGTTTTGCTATTTTTTTTGTAGTATCTGAGCTGCATATAATTATATGTGTTTATTCCAGAACACGTTCTCTAGGTGTTTCATCCAAGGGCGGACCGTGTCGAGTCAAGGTCGTTTTTACTCGACGCTATCGGGACGTTCATCGCAGGTGACTAGCCAAAGTGGAAACAGCAATGTGAGCTTCAGTAGCCGCCAAAACAGCGTTAGATATTTGCAGGTATATCCGTTTCCGTCTTAGTAATTACGTTAAACAAAATTCGTTCAATACAAAATGTATGAAATAATATTTTCATATCACATGCATAGAAACAACTAGTTTTGAACCCAGTTTTGACAGTAGAAACAAGCCAATTTCAGACCAATGCGATTGTACCGAGCAGAAACAAATATACAACGTTGTTTCTGCCCTAGGGCAGAAACAACGTTATTCCTGACTAGCAAATTCATTAATTTATTATTTATTAATAATTATAAAAAATTAGAAGTGCCAACTTTGTGAGCTTCTCTACAAAAACTGAAGAATCTAATTTATCAACGACAGATACAGTAACATCAAAACAAACCGTATATAATTTTAAAAATTCAATCAATACAATTAATTTTTATATCTGTCAGAATCGAATTTGTAATAAACAAAAGCGAATCTTATTTCTGAATTATTTTATTATTAAAATAGTATAAGATATTACTGCGCTATTTGTCTGAAATAGTCTTATTTCGACTGGCTACAGAAATCAAAACTCGTTGTTTCAATGCATGTGATATGAAAAATAGCGTGTGTAGCACGGGCTGAAACAAGACGATTTCTGACCAGTGCGATGACAGCCCTCGCTTCGCTCGGGCAGTCAACTCTCGCCCTAGTCAGAAATCGTCTTGTTTCAGCCCTTGCTACACAATATACTATTCTATAGTACCTATATGTCCCTTTAATTTTATTCTTATATCTTATATTAGTTTGTCAAAAATATGCTTCAATAAAATAAGAATCACGTACACTGTTTACTGTCATTATTACGTATAATTTTAATAATATTAATAATAAATTTAAAAAAATTTAAAAAAATCTGCTATTTCAAATTCGGTAAAACTGGACACTTAAGGGGGGGAAAGGGTCTAAGACGCACAAAAACCTCACCTCACGTGCTTGTTCCATGCTCCAATTACTGAGAATTTCATTTTTGGACATTTTTGTTTTTGATGTATGAAGCAAATTAGCGACAAGGGATAAGTAAGAAAAGAAAAAAAATGGGACAAAAAATATTTACTTTCATTCGAAGAATTCCATGAGAGAATAAAAAATTGGAATTTTCATTTGAAAATTTTAACTAACCCCCACCCCTCGTAAGGGGGTGAGGGATTGAGGGGTGGTTTGGTGTGCAAACGATCCTCCCCTCAAAACCAAGCAACTTTTTCTTCGAACATTTTTTGGTTCAAGACAAAGAAAAAAAGTTATTCCGGGGTACCGGGCTTTTTTGTACACCCTGTATACATATTGTTATTTACTAGGGTGTGCCAAAAAAAGGCGATATTTTTTTTTCGCTCTCAGCCCAAAATATCTCAGGAAATGCCCAAACAAAGCTCCTGTTAAAAGCGGAGCTCAAAATTCCAATTTTAAGAGGTCCTCCACGGAAGTTGAAGTTTTCCCATCTAAATAACATGGGAAACGGGGTTTTTTAACAGTTTTTTGTCCTGCAAACTGTGAAAAAATTATTTTTGAAAAAAATGAATGAATGGATCTTTTTGAGTATTAAATTTAGTACAAAAAGTCCCGTTGAGTCAAATTTCTATATTCAATATTTGATTTTTGACAGAGCTTTGAAGTTCAAATTTTCGCATTTTTTCGCGTTTTTTGCATTTTTTCAGCTAAACTATCCGAGTAATGTTAACTAGCAAAATTGTAGTACGGTTGACATTCTATAAAAAAGTCTCCATCGACTTTTTTGTATTATGAATAACAACAAAGTTATAGACCCATAAACATTTATTTTTTTAAATTTTCGCTTTTATGAACTAAAATATCGATAATTGAACAAAGAATTTTATGCAAATTTGTTAGTACATCAAATTTGGAACAAAATTGGATAAGATTTTTTGTATTATCAGTAGTTAAAAGTTACAGACTTATTTAATCATATTTTTCCACAAAATTATGAAATATATTGACAATAAACATGACATATTATTAAAATATAAAAAGCACAATGTCGTAGCCTTTATCCCTTTTAGGCTGGTTCCAATAATTTATATAACTTTGTTGTTATTCATAATACAAAAAAGTCGATGGAGACTTTTTTATAGAATGTCAACCGTACTACAATTTTGCTAGTTAACATTTTGCCCTTACTCGGATAGTTTAGCTGAAAAAATGCAAAAAACGCGAAAAAATGCGAAAATTTGAACTTCAAAGCTCTGTCAAAAATCAAATATTGAATATAGAAATTTGACTCAACGGGACTTTTTGTACTAAATTTAATACTCAAAAAAATTCATTCATTCATTTTTTTCAAAAATAATTTTTTCACAGTTTGCAGGACAAAAAACTGTTAAAAAACCCCGTTTCCCATGTTATTTAAACGGGAAAACTTCAACTTCCGTGGAGGACCTCTTAAAATTGGAATTTTGAGCTCCGCTTTTAACAGGAGCTTTGTTTGGGCATTTCCTGAGATATTTTGGGCTGAGAGCGAAAAAAAAAATATCGCCTTTTCTTACCCTGTTATTTACATAAAGTTTTATTTTCAGGATTCCATTGATACTTCTCATTTACGTCGTCCTCTCGTGGTATCATTCAGACGTCATCTTCAAACAACGCATAACCTACATGAAAACACCATAAGCGAACTTGACATCGAAATCCAAAAAGTATTGAACGGTTTAGAAAACGACATCGACCACAAGGTTTACAAAAACAAATTGAAAAGAAGTCGTGCAATAAGAAAAAGATTCATATTAGATGTTTCTGATCAAAACAAAGATATTGAAAAACTAGAAACAACAAAGAATGAGAGAGCAGAAAAAAGTATAATAAATGTTGATATACATTTTGGTGACGAATATGGTAAAGATTATAGAAAAAAATATGAAGAGAATTTAAATAACAGATATGGTAAAGAGGAAAATAACTCTTTGAGTCGTATTGTAAAATCCCAAACATTCGGAAACTCAAATTGTCTATGTAACTATATTAAGGAGCACAATACGACAAATTCTGTTGAAAACAATATTAATAAGTCGTCATATAAATGTCAAAAATTAAAAAAATCCCATACGTTTTCGAGCAAAATCAATTATTATTTGAGTAACACAAAAACACATGTTGATAAAAATACAAATGTTACATTTTTAAATAAATCAAAAAATATTGTCAGTGAAGAAGAAATTATATCTTAAAATTTAGTAAAAAAAACAGTAGCGAATCTATGAAGGGAGAGAGAGGGTCGTACGAAAAAGTATACACTGCCTTCCAAAAGTTCAGGGCCACCTAAATAACTTTTGAATGATTTGAAATATAGGACTTAAATTTATAGAGATACAATAGTATCACCAAATCTATTATTTAACCACAAAATCATCCACCTGCGTATCACCAGGAGGTGGGGGGAGGGGGGAGCAAAGAAATCTTAAATGGTACATGGGGTTAAGTGAGGGCTCGTTCGAAAGAGTTAACCGAGAGAAAAACAGCGCGGGATTGCCGAGGTCACTACGGCTTTTTTCCGAAGAGGTATGATCATTTGAATGTTTCTATTGTGATTAGGTTAAAAGCATTTTCAAAAATGTTAAAAAACAAATTCAGTTGAAAAACTGACGCTTGTCAGTAAGGCGGCTATTAAGGTGCATTTTCATGGAGCGTCATTGACGCTAGTTTTCTCGTCACGTGATCGATTTTAAATTTTTGAATTTTAGCTGTCAACTACTGTTTGACGTTTAAGTGTGAAAAAACAACTAATAAATTACGTTCAGTTATTAAAAATTGATTTACATTTCATTATACTATTCGTAAAGACGTATAAACTCACAAAACAAACAAGAATACACATAATATCAAAGCTACTGACATTAGGTGTCACATGATTTCTGACCAATAGCAAGCATTCAAAATTCCAAAATCGTAGCGTCCAGCGTCAATGACGCTCCATGAAAAGGCGCCTTTACACTATCAAATAAATATGTCAAAGATCTTTGACAAAGATTTGATCATATATTAAATTATAAATAATTTCGTCGCCGAATCCGTGCACGAACACTTTCCAGTCGCCATTTTGATTTATCCGTCAAAAAACTTTGATTAAATATAAGAAACTGTCTTTATCTATGATAAAATAAATATTATGAAGGTAAATATTACGTAAATATTATAAAAGTTGACGTATTACACTGTATATTTCTTTGATCAAAGAAATTTTATCACATTTCTTTGATAGTGTAATAGCTGCCTTAGTCGTGTCATCATTATGTCAAAAAATTCCACTCTTCTGTTTTTATTTTAGTAGATTTTTGAAAATGAAAAAACCCCAGATAAGTTGAAACCTAATCTCAATAGAAATTTGCATAACTCTTCGAAAAAAAAATCGTAGATATCTCGGCAATCCCGCGTTATTTTTGTCTCGGTAAGCCCTTTCGAACGAGCCCCCACTCAACCCCATGCGCCATTTAAGATTTCTTTGCTCCCCCTCCCCCCACCTCCTGGTGATATGCAGGTGGGTATTTTATGGTTAAATAATAGATTTGGTAATCCCATTGTATCTCTATTAATTTCAATTTTATATTTCAAATCTTTCAAAAGTTATTTATGTGGCCCCGAACTTTTGCAAGGCATTGTATACTATATGACATTTATTTTTGAAAATTTCACGAAATATTTTTTTTCTATGCACCGAAAAAAAGAAATCTAAAGAATTACAGTTTTTCCCTATACATCCCGGATAGTAAGCGACAACTTATCATTATACAATATTTTTTGCAGTCAGAAACTAGATAATAATATAATTTAAGCCTGTAATCCATCAATTTATATTGAGTATCTACAAACATTACTACAGTTTCAGACCATAAAAAATGTTATAAAATAACAAGTTGTCGCTTACTATCCGTATGTTCAGAAAAAAATGTAATTCTGCAGGTTTCTTTTTTCCGTGTGAGTATATATTTTTCACTGAAATGAACAAGAACGGTCATTATACAGGGTGATTCAGCACTGTCGTGCCAAACTTAAACAGTAGATTAAGAAAAATATTTTAAGTAAAAAACTTATATTAAACATGTGTCCGAAAATTTTTCGTGAGGGAACTACAGCCCTCCAAAGATTTTGCTAAAAATGAGTTTTTATTTAATATCTAGGGAACCCTTTGTGATAAAATTATGAAATTTGGTATTCGGTTTAGTAATAATAAGTGTTATCGATTTCTCGTATTAAACAATTATTATTTGTATGAGGCTAGTGGGCCCACCGATTTTTATCTAGTATTTTTTGTTCTTTAATTTTTTTATAAAGTTGGGCACTCGTTTAAGGTTATATGACACAAAATACACAAAAACATACTTTGTTTATTTGTCATAGGATAAACCGTTTTCGAGAAATATCGATGAAAAAAAAAGCATGCAGAATTTAACTTAATATGGATGCTTCAAATTTCAAATAATAAATTTATATTCTTGTTCTATGATAAAAATTAAGACAAAAAGTTAACATAAGTATACCTCAAAAAATGCATCCTTATCAACAAATTGTCATTTTTAGTTTCGTTTTTTAGTCAAGTCAGTAAAGTACATGTAACAGTAATAGAACTGGCTGTAGATCTTAGAGGATTCATGTTAGAAGGTTTATTTAAATATGAACTTTATCTTACCTTTAATCATTGAAAAAGAATATAAATTTATTTTTTGTAATTTCAAGCATCCGTATTAAGTTAAATTCTGCATGCTTTCTTTTCCATCGATATTTCTCGAAAACGGTTTATCCTATGAAAAACAAGCAAAGTATGTTTTTGTGTATTTTGTGACATATAATCTTATGGATGTACCAACTCAGGAAAAAATTAAGGAACAAACAAATACTAGATAAAAATCGATGGGCCCACTGGCCCCATACAGCCCTGGTCTAAAATATAATTGGTTAATATTAGAAATCGATAACACATATTATTACTAAACCAAATACTTAATTTCATAATTCTATCACAAAGGGTTCTCTAGATATTAAATTAACACTCATTTTTAGTAAAATCTTTGGAGGCCTGTAGTTCCCTAAGGAAAAATTTTCGGACACATGTTTATCGGAAGTTTTTTGCTTAAAATATATTTCTCAATCTACTGTTCAAGTTTGGCACGACAGTGCTGAATCACCCTGTATTAGTTTTCATTTTCATACTTTGACAAAAATTACTTTTACATGCCAATATGTACCACTTGAGGCCTGGGGTAAACCGCACCACTCCTCCTTTTAACAAAAAAAAATGTAATACATATTAAAATAACATAATTAAGGCCTGTCAAATAGTCCAGTCATTATAATATTTGAGCTAGAACAAAATTACGGAGTACGTTTTTTTTTCAAGAAAATGGTAGATTTCAATGTATATAACATGGTGATAACTTTTCTCTCCCTTCAAAGGGGGGTACATAACTTTCTAGGGGCTTACAAAGCTGTCTAAAAGCAGTTATTTGGGTATACCACTGGGGCTATCAGTTTTATTGTTAGAAGAAAACAGGTTTAATAAATCTTAAAGCTGATAAAAAATACGAATAAAAGAGTGTTTTTAAAAATTATGTATCATAAATAGTTATTGAAATAGAGCCCGCGAAAAAATCACTTAGCGGCGTCGAGTTTGGAAAGTTGCGTTCGACTGCTGTATTTAATATGTCTTTAATTAAATTTCATAATGAAATTTTAAATTATAATAGAGAAAAGAGTGCCCTAAGTAATGCTTGGCACCCAATGTTGAAATCTCGAAAAATATTTGAGTTATAAGCACTCAAAGTTCTAGGTATTACAAAAATTTAAGGAAAATTAGTCATGTTTTTCAACGACTCCAGAGAAGACCTTCTACACCGAATAAAATAAATTCCAGTTACATGGGAATCCATAGAAAATGTAATGCCCTAATTAATGGTTTCTGTCCGACCATGGTTACTTTAAAATTGATCAAATTATGGGAAAATATATAAAGCACATAATTTAAGTTGTAATAATCACAATTGTATTCAAAAACAGTGTATATTAAAAGTTTTTGTTATTAAAATTTGTCTTTAGATATTTACCTATAACATGAATAATTTTAAAGTAATCATGGTCAGACAGAAACAATTACCAAATTAGGGCATTAAATGCGAAATTGTCTAGCGACTGGACTATTAATCATGATAAGAAATATCTTCAATCAACATTATAAGGATACAAAAAAACGTTATAAAATAAAACACCGTAAACGATCCATACTGTGAATGTCCATACCGCACAGAATATGCCCAACCGGGTTCACAGTATGGAACGTCTACCATAAATAAATGTATAAATAATAGATATTTATGTACCTATATTTGTACAAATAATTGTATAAACGATATATGTATAATGTATATGTTCTTTAATACACAACTGATTCAGCGCCTTAACTACCACCGGGGCAGTGTAAAAAGGTTGAAATTAATAAGATGTAAAAATAGGTAGCCTAGGAAAAAGCGATCAGATCTAATTGGATCAGAGCAGATCTGAAATTTGATCCAATTAGATCTGATCAGATCTGAATGGACCAAATTACGGATCTGATCAGATCTGATTGGATCAAATTTCAGATTGGATCCAATTGGATATAAAATCAAATATAAAAATTTTCATCAAAAATAGCATCAGATCTGATCAGATCCGTAATTTGGCCCATTCAGATCTGATCAGATCTAATTGGATCAAATTTCAGATCTGCTCTGATCCAATTAGATCTGATCGCTTTTTCCTGGGAGGTGCCAACGAAAAACAAAGGTTTTCAGTTTTCAACAGGGGCCCCCTTACACACATTCTGCCCCGAAGCCCCCGAGCTTCTAGTTACGGCACTGAACTGATTTGTTAAAAAAAAACGATTTTTTACCAATGAAATAAATATATGTATAATGTATACCTAGTAGTGAATTACATAGGTCTTAAAATATTATTTGCCAGGAGACAACGGAGACTCACCCACAACTATTAGTCGCAGTGGCGGATTTGCAGTCCTAGCCGCTCTAGGCCCCAGGCCATGTGCCGCCCCTTTCTCAGCACCCATCATTATAGACTAGATAAATAATTCATGAATTTACTTTATCCCCACTTTTAATTGATTCAGAAAATTGTTTAACTAAAAGTTAGCTTATAAAGCTAGTTTATAGGTAATATTTTCCGAGGTTTCAGGGATGATTGGACATTTAAATAAACCATTTAAAACGGTTTTAGGTTTTGTTTTTAATAAAATAAATGTTTTACAATGTGTTACAAAACTCGTCTGCACTTAAGCGCAGCAAAATCATTAATTAAATCTTCGCAATCCAATTTGCTTAAAAAATCAGCTTCTATGATAAGCAAAGCAAGATCGTTTAACCTCTGCTCCGTCATTGTTGTACGTAAATAGTTTTTAACTCTGCGCAAACAAGAAAACGATCTTTCTCCAGTACAGTGTTACTGGCGGGTGTACATATTTTATATGTACGATGTACGAAATTATTTATACTTTGATACGCAAAAATAGTGATTTAGGAAGATTATAATCATACGGTACGCGAGCCTTTAAAATATTAAGATACTTTGCATTTGAGTTATTTCTTGTTAATCTTGTTATTATCAGTGATTTTTTTGGCACGATTTGCCGCCCTTAATATCTGGCCGCCCTAGGCCCGGGCCTACTGGGCCTTATGGCAAATCCGCCACTGATTAGTCGGGGAGGTGAGTACCAAAATTTGCAACTACTTTCTAAAAGCTGATTTATAGGGTTCCGTAGAAAACTAAGAACCCTTATAGTTTCTCCATGTCTGTCCGTCCGTCTTGAAAAATTTTGAGATAATATGATGAAATTTGGTATACAGTCGTAGATTAATGACCCAGAAACAGAAATAATAAGATTTTTGAAAAAAAAAATTAGGCCCCTTTTCCATAAAATGAAGTGTTTTCAAAAAAAAAATTCACCTAGGTACCTAATCTGAAAAAATTCCAAAATGTAGCTTTTAATTAGTACTTTCACTGAAAATTATAACGAACATTCTCAAAAATATTTTGGACCCCCCCTTCTACAGACTGAAAAGTGAACTCTCATTTTTTTCCCACTTACCCCATTGAGTGGGGTGTCATTTGATAGGTCTCCTAAAATGCAATAAAAAATGTAAAATAACTTTTTGATTTCAACCCTTTAGTCACGATATATTTGCTTTTTAATGTCGTCATCAGAGCGCCCCCCCCACTCTACTTTCTAAACTATTGATTCAAACAATCTGAAAAAATGGCTACCCGTTTGCGCGCTCTCACTATTTTTTGAATTCTGGTCTCTTATTGTCCGAAACGTCTAGAATGTGATTGGTAGATCGACGCGCAATGAGTAGCTCTATCCTATGGCATTAAAATGGAAAAACTGCTAATTTTTGACTTATGCGGTGTTGTTAGCTAAGTGACGTTATAGCTTTTAATTAGTACTTTCACTGAAAATTATATCGAACATTGTCAAAAATATTTTGAACCCCCCTTTCATAAATTTAATAATGAACTTACATTTTTTTCATTTACCCCATTGAGTGGGATGTCATTTGATAGGTCTCCTAAAATGCAAAAATAAAAGTCAAATGACTTTTTGATTTTAACCCTTCAGTCACGAAAATTTTGAAATAACTCTTTTTTTTTCAATCGTAGTGAGAATGACACTACGGAACCCTATCATGTGCGTGTCCAACACGCACTTGCCCGTTTTATTTTATATTACGTCACATTTGTGGTGTAGATATACAGCCTGCCGTCAGTCAGCTAGTTTCGTTAGCGTTTAGCGCGGGTGTGGTGTATCGGCTGCTGGCGGCATTTGTAATATTCGGACTGACTATTTTTTTTAATAATAATAATATTCCTAACTTTTATACCGAATTTCATATTTTAGAAAGTACTTTCACGATGTATAGATTATTTACGAGTTAAACGCGCTGCTGACGCGCCCGGTTGCAAGATTTTGATGACTGACTATGATTAAAGGAGTTCTTACTTAGTATACTGCTTACAAATAAATTTTCAGATTTTAGAAAGTAGTTGCAACGTGTATAGTTTTTTACAAAGTTAAAACCACCCCCGCACCAAACGCTAACGAAACTGGCTGACTGACGGCAGGCTGTATATCTACACCACAAATGTGACGTAATATCAAAAAATCAGCTTTTAGAAAGTAGTTGCAAATTTTGGCGCTCACCTCTTGGACTATATAGTACCTATATTGGGATAGGTGTAAAAATGTCACAATCGCACACACGTTTGTCAATATTGTATATATTTTATAGGGTAAGTGGGGAGAAACAGGTGGTATGTTTTTGAAATTCAATCCTACAGGCAAATATATTCTTAAATATTGAATAGTTAGTACTCGCTTGTTTTTCTATTTCATTTTGATTTTTAGTTACGTTGTATTACATTTTTACTTTTGCTTTTGAATGTAAAAAATAAATTGTATCTGTAACTTATAAAGAATACATGTTTAATATACTGGGTAAATGGGTGTTAAAAGTAACTTTAAAATATATCTTTGAACATTTTTTTTTCAGATAAAAAACTACGTGTAAAGTTAATTTATGGAAACTAGCTCCCTTTTTGAAAAAGTGATGTATGGAATTAAATTAATGTTTATAAAAAATGAATATTTATACATTAAGATATTATCATGTTTTTGTCAATTTAAAAATTAGGTGGTAATTTTTTTACCCCTCACCACTCTATCATCGGTGTTTGTAAAAAAATAAGGGTAATAACAAGTATGTACTATAATAAAATGTTACTTAATTTGGAAAAATCTAACTCATTTTATTACTCTGGAAAATTATTGTAAAGCATGACAAAGTGAAAAACACGTTGAAAATTTTTTAAAAGGGTCATGCATACCGACATAAAAATGTAGGTATTGTCTTTTTTTTTGATGCAACAAAAATGGTAAATATATTTTTGCCATAAAGTTTAAGAACTATTTGTTCATTTAATGCGTTTATTACAGATTTAAAGTGCATATCAAGCAAATTGAAAAATTTCTTTAAAAAATACCACTCAGCCACCCAATTATACCTCACATCTATTTCCCCCTACGTATCCTATTATTATTAATTTTATAATACTGAAAAAGACAAATTTAATAAAGACAAACAAAAAAGCTTTAGTTTTTGTGTAACCAACTAAATTGAAGCAAAGATTTATGTATACTGTATCTAATTAAAAAATGAAATAAAGTATTACCAATAATATTGTCTTTTTTTAATATGTGTATTATCACGGTTTTAGACCCAAGCAGTCAAAATACATATGTTTTTAAGATAATTTTAGGTGCTGATTACGAATTCGCAGTCTGTTTTTCGCCATCAGTTCAGGTTTTTAAGAAAACTGAACTTAAAAACAATTTTATTACATTTATTAGATAATATTAATTGAAAATTTGTCTGAATACGGACCTGGACTGGTTATTTAATATAAATTTTTGGATTAACTATTATATGTATGTTAACATTTTAATTTTTATGCAATTATCTAAATAAATTGGTAATTGTACTTTTTTCCTAACCCATCCCTGGCCTAATTATTGAATATAAATTTCAATTATTGAATATAAATACAATTATCAAATTATGTTAAATACAATTTATTTTGAAAAAATATAACACATAATATATACTGTCCTTGCACGTACAATCTGATATTGAATTACACTAGAAATCAATTATAACGACATCGAAGGGATCAGTCATATTGGTCGTAAAAAGCGGATACCCGTAATAACCATTACTGGTTACATTTTTACAAATGCAATTCTATAGGATTCATTGTCAGTTGGACTTTTATTTTGAGTCGTTAAAACCGATACGTCGTATTAACCGATGTCGTTATAACCGGTTTCTACTGTAATTTTAAAAAAAGGTCCAGACACATATTAGTGTGGTATTTTGTGACATTTTGTGTATTGGTAAAATAACAATTTCACATATGCTGTCACAAATTTTGGGTTGTAATTGGTCTCATTCGATCCAGCGAGAAAAAGACTTCGGGGTGTAGGGGGCAAAACAACCCTCTATCTCACACAGGAGTCGACTTATTTACGATTTTTGTAATAAATAAGTAAAATCATAAATAACTTGACTCCTGTGCGAGATAGAGGGTTGTTTTGCCCCCTACACCCCAACAATCCCGAAGTCTTTTTCCCGCCGAATCAAATGAGACCAATAACAACCCGTCATCTGTGACAGGGGGCAAGTTGTGAATTTAATACACGGGCCTCAAATATTTCTCAATACGCATCTGTACATTTCTTTTTAAATTGATTAAATTATAAATAAAGATTTTATATAGTATATGTGAAATACTTGCCTAAAATATCACTTAATACGTGTCTTGACATTTCGTTTCAATTTATTAAATTTAGAAATTACCTATATCATACGCTTCTATGTTATATTTATTATCATATTGAAATTTCTCTGTTTCGCTACAGAAAATTGTAAATAAGTCGACTCCTGTATGAGATATAGGGTTGTTTTGCTCCCCACAACCCAACAATCCTGAAGTATTTTTCCCACCGGATCGAATGAGATCAATTACAACCCTTCATTTGTAACAGGGGGCAAGTTGTGAATTTATTAATACATGGACCTCAAATATCACTGAATACACACCTGTAATTTTTTTTTAATTGATTAAATTATAAACAAGTATTCTATATCAAGCTTGTCAAACTAGCGGCCCGCAAGTATCTTTGGTGCGGCCCACATAATACACAAAAATTGTACATGCAGCCCTTGATAGACTGAGTTTGTGCTATGCGGCCCAAAAAGTTCAAAAGGTTGGACACGTATGTTCTATATAGTATATGTGAAATTGTTATATTACTACGTTAAAGTAACATTATTTTTTATTTTAAATAAATATGAAATTACGAATGATTAATTATTCATTATTCGTAAGATTTTACAAATGACGAATAAATCATTTGTCAGTTGTGATAACTCGTAAATATAAATAACTATTATTATTCGTAAGTTGGGAATAATAAAAACAGTTTATTCGTTATTCGTCAATTTTTCATTTGAATAAAAAATGTATCTAGATAATGCCTATCTCTGGCATCAATGAGACCTTTCAATAGTGATGCTTCAAATTACACAAAATAAATATATATTTTTGTTCTAGGATCAAAAATAAAAATAAAAGTTGATGGTAAACATTCCTCTTAATACGAGTCCTTATAGACCTATAGTATAGCCAGTTGTATTAGTGTAATACGTACTTCACTAATTTGCATAGGTGGGCACAGTCAATCAAAAAGTTAACTTCGAAAACCGTTAATCCGTTAATAAAAAAGTTAACTTCGTTAACCGTTAAAGCGTTAAAATTCCGAAAAAGTAACGGAAGTTACAGTTAACCGAAAATTCGAAAATTTAACGAAAGTTAAAGTTAATCGTTAAAAAATTAACCATCCAAAAAAGAATTTTTTTTTCTTTTTCGACAACTTTTTTATGTATTTTTCATATCAAACAACCATTGTAACGGACTAAGTTAACGGAAGTTGAATTTAACAGAAGTTAACAAAAGCGTTAACATTTTTTTGAGTTAACTTAAAAGTTAATCCGTTAACCATTTTGTTAACTTCGTTAATTAACGAGTTAATGCCCACCTATGCTAATTTGACTAAAAAACTAAACTAAAATTTACCAAAACCCACACGTGGCTGTTGTCATGCAACCGACTTGAACATAACTCAAAAAATACCCTTGCCAATCGATTCGTGAATCAATCCCGAGTCCGAGATACATGAAGCCATATATGAAAAATTTTGTATGAAAAATGGACATTATGCCTGTCCGTGGCCAAATGGAGGATCATGACCAGAAAAATTAATAAAATGGGCTAAACTAGAACCACAGACCTACCATTTAGCGATAAACCCGAGGTCTCATAATTTTTATGAGGCAAAAAAACCAAAGAAAATTTTAATTTTTATATACTTTTTTTCTAGGTGAACTAAGAAAAACCCAAAAAATTGTAAAATTAAAAAAAAATCAGGTCTGAAAAAAAAATGTGCTTTTTGCAAGAAAAAAAATCATTTCAACTTACTAAAAAAGTTGTTTAGAATTTTTTTCATGAATCTTTTTAGTTCAAATTGAAGAGAATTTAAAACTGAAGACAACAAGCTTAGGTTCATTTTGATTGGTCATTTAGTTTTCTTGCAATCACACCCGCCAGTTTAAAAAAATCATAAAAATGAAAACTCAAGAAAACGCTCTTCAAAGTTTACAGTCAGAAAAAGCAGATAAACAGAGAGGTAATATATCCAGGGCTGTGGAGTCGGTACAAAAATCTACGACTCCGACTCCTTTATTTTTCTAACGTTCGACTCCGACTCAAAAAATATTAAGTGTTAAAGAAGTAAAAGCTATTATTTAATTAAGGGGTTAGGTGTAGTTAGAATTTTCAAGAAATCGATTTTTGTTTTTTGCATTTTTGGAAGCTGCTACAACGGCTGAAGAACTATTTTATGGCCCAGGAGTAGTTGACTCGGTGTAAGTAATTAAATAATACGTATATTACTTTACGTAAATTGAGTGTAAAACTTTAAATGCGTTTTTCTCAAAACTATGTTTTTTGAACTGGTGACCATTGTAGCTCGAAAACCGCTCGGTAGATTTTAATGAAATTTATACAGCTTTTTGAAAACATGAAAAACTAGTGCCTGATCGAAGAATTTTTTTTTGTTTTTAAATTTCGATTTGTTATAAACAATTAACTGTTGGTTTTTTTCCCGAAAATCTTGAAAAAAATTTCCTGAGGCTGCCATTTTGTTAATTTAAGAAAGAAAAAAAAAGCTTCATCAGGCACTAGATTATCTATTAATAAAACTTATTTTTTTTGTCCGATTGAATTTGGATGAATCTCCAAGGATAAGTGATAGTCACCGCAAGGAGCTTTGGTTGGAACTGGATCAACACAAACAGCCATTACTTTTAAAATTATTAATTTTTTTTTCTAAAATTTCTGTTAAGTCAAGTCGAAACGTTATTTAATGATGCTATGTTTTTACTTTTATAAAATAAAATAATTTACTAGCAAAAAAAAATTATTTAAAATTGTCATTTTTTCATGTCTCTGACTACACCTAACCCCTTAAAGGAGTCGGAGTCAGTAACCTTTTTACGACTCCTACTCCACCCAAAATTACTAAAACTCTGACTCCGACTCAACAGCCCTGAATATATCATTATAATTTGTACTATAGCTTGACCCGGCACTTATACAAATTCAAAATATAGTTTTAGGCGATAATTGAACCTTTTCAGGTACATTGTTCAGATTTATTCGACCGAGGGGAGGAGCGAACACTCGTATACCTGCTCGACACCCCACTGCGTTTAGTGCTATATGTTTGCAAATATTTCGAATTAGCTTATAGAACTTTACAGATATATTCTTAGATATATTAGGAAGATAATTAAGCAATAAAAAACAAATGATTTTTTGAGCCACATAAAGCAGGATCCCCCCTTAAACAACCGATGGTCCAGTAATATAATGGGTGGCATTACATTTACATCACTTACTTGATTTCAAATTTCCACTGTCGATTTTTGTTTGGTTTCTAAAATATAAAAATAAAACACGTTTGTCTTCTTGGACTGAATTTATTTTCCAATTAAAACATTAAGGCAATTTAGAAATTACTGTATAAAAACAATTAAAAACATTTTGAATTTGTACAATAAAACACATTTTGAATTTGTACAATAAAACACATTTTGAATTTGTACAATAAAACACATTTTGAATTTGTACAATAAAACACATTTTGAATTTGTACAATAAAACATTTTGAATTTGTACAATAAAAAACAACAATACGCAATAATACTGGTGTAAGCAGGAATGGGCCTGGAATTTTATAACTAAAACTAGCGCCAAATTGGTGCGTTCGACGCCAGTCATATAATTCCAGTTTATATTTAATCGACTTCCTCAATTGTAGGTCCTGCGCCTCCGGCCCCTGGAGGACCTCCGGCTCCTGGAGCCGCTCCACCCGCGCCTGGGAATCCTGGCATGCCTCCTGGCGCCCCACCTGCGCCTTGATACAGTTTTGTAATAATTGGATTGCATAAACCTTCCAACTCTTTCTGTTTGTGTTCGTATTCTTCTTTATCGGCCAGTTGATTGGCATCCAACCATCTGATTACTTCGTTGCATTTATCCATAATGGTTGTCTTGTCGCTTTCTGAAATCTTGTCCTTTAACTTTTCATCTTCCATTGTGCTCTTCATGTTGAAGCAATACGATTCGAGAGCGTTCTTTGCTGAGATTGTGCTCTTTTGTTTCTCGTCTTCGTTACGGTACTTCTCGGCGTCGTTGACCATACGCTCGATTTCTTCCTTGCTGAGACGGCCTTTGTCATTGGTGATTGTGATTTTGTTCTCCTTACCTGTAATATTTTATTAATTAATGATAAATAAGAAAAAGCACAGAGAAAACTGTTCGTCAATTTGTAATGAATGAAATTAGCTAGCAATCTAAAAATAGCTGTTCTGATTTTTTTTTACCTACACTATCATGTAAATCTGTCCTGTCTGGCATTTATTTATAAAATAAAATCAACATAATATCCAGGCTGTGGAGACTAAAACAGGTTTTTTTTTAGGTACAGTTTTGCTACTCACAGGCAGGCCCGGATTTAGAAATTTTCCGCCCCTAGGCAGTTGCGAAAATTGCCGCTCCTTCCGTATGGTACGAGAAGTGTTTAAAAATTTTTTGATTGGATAAAAATAAGAAAGTTTAGGTTTTTGATGTCGATGACCTTTTTTAGGTTTTCATGTAAAAAGTTTAATAATTATTAAAAAGAAAGTATGAAGACTTTTCCGTCAAAATTTGCTGCCCTTTAATTATTGCCGCTCTAGGCACGTGCCTACACTGCCTGCATGGTGAATCCGGGCCTGCTTACAGGATTTGTAACAAATGTGGTTTAAAATAATGCCCTGAGTTTACTCCAATTCTGATTATCTGTGCCATTGGTTCAATTGCAGTTTTATCTAAATTCCAATCTAAATATGTAAGTATTATATACAAAAAAAACGGGCAAGTGCGTGTTGGGCACGCACATGATAGGGTTCCGTAGTCATTCTCACTACGATTTATAAAAAGTATTTTTCAAAATTTTCGTGACTGAAGGGTTAAAATCAAAAAGTCATTTGACTTTTATTATTGCATTTTAGGAGACCTATCAAATGACACCCCACTCAATGGGGTAAATGAAAAAAATGTGAGTTCACTTTTCAATCTGAAAAGGGGGTCCAAAATATTTTTGACAATGTTCGTTATAATTTTCAGGGAAAGTACTAATTAAAAGCTACATTCTGAATTTTTTTGAGATTTTTTGAATCGATAGTTTAGAAAGTAGAGGGGGGGGACGCTCTGACAGCGACATTAAAAAGCGAATATATCGCGACTGAAGGGTTAAAATCAAAAAGTTATTTGACGTTTTTTATTGCATTTTACGAGACCTATTAAATGACACCCCACTCAATAGGGTAAGTGGGGAAAAAATTGTAAGTTCAATTTTCAGTCTATGAAAGGGGGGTCCAAAATATTTTTGACAATGTTCGTTATAATTTTCAGTGAAAGTACTAATTAAAATCTACGTTCTGGAATTTTTTCAGATTTTTTAAATTGATAGTCAAGAAAATAGAGGGGACGCTTTTTTAATGACTTTGGAGAGAAAATACATTGTGATCGAAGGGTTAAAAATGAAAATTTCTGTTATATACCCGTGTCGACCGCATGGCTATAATGTATACATGGACATGGGAACCATGTTCAATGCATTCAACGTGTTAAGACAAGTATATTATTTGATTAACAATTTTTCTTAAACTTTTTGATGTCGTGGCTTCCTTGCAACTCAAATCGATAATCCCAGGCCCCCCTATTTTTTTAATAAAAGTGTGTTTTTAGCCACTTTTTTCAATGAAGCAGATAATCAAATGAATTTTTTTAATTTTTTAAAATGGAGGTTGTAGAGAATTTTATAGCATATAACTTTTGCTTGAAACTTTTTTTTATATTATTATTTAGGTCATTATTCAGAAAAGGCTCTAGCCCATTAAGATGGTAAAAATCCCCCCTCAACGGATTTGGCTGAAATTAGGTACACTTATTTGTCATTATAAAAAAATAATTTCTCCCGAGTTACAAGACCTGAAACGCCCTCTGTCGTCCATAACCTCAAAAATGTGTTTTTTCTTTAATATTTTTTTTCTCTGCGAGTTTTTAACCGAATTACTTGAAATTTGGAATGGTAATAGATTTTATAAAGATGAATGACCACATATTTTTAAAATTATTTTTGGCGCGAAATTTGAATTTTTATAGCAATAATAAAATTTAAAAGGGCCATATCTCGGCTCTTAGGGCCCATGTAGGCTAGATACTGCAATTACATGTGTATCTTATCAAAAACTAACATCCTGATTTTTTTCATAATTTTTGATTTGGTGCGCCGTCCTCAAAAATTCAAAAAACCGTATTTTTCTGATTTTTTAGTTTTTAATTAATGTGATGAAATTATAAATAAACTCTGTATAATAATATTTTCTCAAGAATGGCTTACTCATAAAATGACCAAAAAAAATTATTGCCTCAAAAAAATTTCAAAAATCTCAAAAAAAGGTTTTCATCAATTAAATAAGCATTTAAATAAATATGAGTTAATCGTCCAGCAAAAGTTCTGTTTTTATTTGTATGTATAAGGTTGGGCTAATTTTCTGACTGACCTCGACTACCCCCCCCCCCCTATAGTACTCTCAATTCTAAGAAAAAACCCCCATGGAACTATACCTCTACATTTAACTTTAGTTCGCCGCATTTTTGATTGAAAATTTTATGTTTGATTCCCTTGAATTCAATATGTATACATGTTAATATACATGAAAAGTTACAATTTTGCATTGATTTTTTTTAGCAAAACAGCAACCCAATGGTTCTTGGGTACGAGGATTCCGAATTTGACATCCATTTTTTTATTTTATTCTTGAGCGTCACCTGGTAGCCCAAGCAATAGACTGAAAAAAGAGGTCAAACTAAGAAAAAAAATACACCAAACTGAATTTTGGTGGAGACTTTTATTTTGATATTCTAAGCATAAACTAAAAAATAGCCCTAATTTTGGCAATAGGTTTTCGTTTTTAAGGGGTAAATGGGGCAAATTATATTTTAAAAATATTAATATTTTAACCAATGAAAATCGTTTCTTACTCCTAAATATTACCGACTTTCATTGGTTAAAAAAGTAATATTTAAAAAAATTATGGTTGATCATTATTTTTTAGAACTTCAAGACCAATTTGAGGCCAATCAGGATTTTAACAAAAATTATTAATTTTTAAAATAATTTCTCCGAAATAGCATCTTTACGTCTTTTAAACCCTCGAGAAAGAGTATTCCATATACAAATTCTGTATTTGTGGTACCAATCGATTCGTCTATCGTGATAGTGTCTCCAACAAATATCAATCATAAAAACACCCCGTCATCGATTTTGTGAAAAATTGAAAAAATGTTTGGAAACGTGGTTTTCATCCTTCAACATTTATTTTAAGGGAGTCGCACCACTTTTCACCAGACCGAGTTATTCTTTTCAAATTATACGCCCAAAAATCTATGATAATCAACCATAAAATTGCTTGCCCCTATAAATTCGGATTTTTCACTGCGCTCTTAATTATAAATATCTTATTTGTGTAGAATTTTATAAGCTACAATTTTCTTCATAACTATGTTCCTTGAAAAATTGGTAATTTTTGAGATATTTGCAAATAAAATATAATTTGCCCCATTTACCCCTTAAAAACGAAAACCCATGGCCAAAATTAGGGCTATTTTTTAGTTTATGCTTAGAATATCAAAATAAAAGTCTCCACCAAAATTCAGTTTGGTGTATTTTTTTTCTTAGTTTGACCTCTTTTTTCAGTCTATTGCTTGGGCTACCAGGTGACGCTCAAGAATAAAATAAAAAAATGGATGTCAAATTCGGAATCCTCGTACCCAAGAACCATTGGGTTGCTGTTTTGCTAAAAAAAATCAATGCAAAATTGTAACTTTTCATGTATATTAACATGTATACATATTGAATTCAAGGGAATCAAACATAAAATTTTCAATCAAAAATGCGGCGAACTAAAGTTAAATGTAGAGGTATAGTTCCATGGGGGTTTTTTCTTAGAATTGAGAGTACTATAGGGGGGGGGGGGGGTAGTCGAGGTCAGTCAGAAAATTAGCCCAACCTTATACATACAAATAAAAACAGAACTTTTGCTGGACGATTAACTCATATTTATTTAAATGCTTATTTAATTGATGAAAACCTTTTTTTGAGATTTTTGAAATTTTTTTGAGGCAATAATTTTTTTTGGTCATTTTATGAGTAAGCCATTCTTGAGAAAATATTATTATACAGAGTTTATTTATAATTTCATCACATTAATTAAAAACTAAAAAATCAGAAAAATACGGTTTTTTGAATTTTTGAGGACGGCGCACCAAATCAAAAATTATGAAAAAAATCAGGATGTTAGTTTTTGATAAGATACACATGTAATTGCAGTATCTAGCCTACATGGGCCCTGAGAGCCGAGATATGGCCCTTTTAAATTTTATTATTGCTATAAAAATTCAAACTTCGCGCCAAAAAAATTTTTAAAAATATGTGGTCATTCATCTTTATAAAATCTATTATCAGTCCAAATTTCAAGTAATTCGGTTAAAAACTCGCAGAGAAAAAAAATATTAAAGAAAAAACACATTTTTTGAGGTTATGGATGACAGAGGGCGTTTCAGGTCTTGTAACTCGGGAGAAATTATTTTTTTATAATGACAAATAAGTGTACCTAATTTCAGCCAAATCCGTTGAGGGGGGATTTTTACCATCTTAATGGGCTAGAGCCTTTGAAAAATTTTGTAATTCAATCATAATTTTCCCAAAACCGGAGCAAAACTAAGGATATTATATGTCTAAACCACATTTGTAACAAATCCTGTAGCAAAACTACCTAAAAATTCCAATTTCTTTATGGGTTATTTATAAATAGCAGCTGTTTATTTATCTTACTAAAAAAATTAATTATTATTTTTAGTCAAACTAAATTTTAAAAATTTACTAAAATAAATCTTACTTTTTAATATTGTATATTTTAATGTCAGGGTTGATAATAACTAGTGAAGGGTGAAGTCAATAATGAAAGTTGATTGCAGTAAATTATTTAGATAATAAATTAATGAATCGAGGAAACCTACAATTCATAAGATAAGATCAATATAACATCACTTACCGGTAGATTTCTCAATGGCCGTTACGTTCAAGATACCGTTAGCATCAATATCGAATGTGACTTCAATCTGAGGAACTCCACGTGGTGCTGGCGGGATTCCAGTCAGTTCAAAACGTCCCAAGCTGTTATTATCTTTGGTCATTGCACGCTCACCCTCGTAAACTTGAATCAATACACCGGGTTGATTGTCTGAATACGTTGTGAATGTTTGAGTTTGTTTGGTTGGAATAGTAGTGTTACGTTTGATTAAGACAGTCATCACGCCACCAGCTGTCTCAATTCCCAGAGACAGAGGTGTCACGTCTAACAACAGGAGGTCTTGAACTTCTTCAGACTTATCCCCGTGGAGAATTGCAGCCTGGACTGCGGCACCGTAAGCAACGGCCTCATCGGGGTTGATCGATTTATTTAATTCTTTACCGTTAAAGAAATCTTGAAGTAATTTTTGGACTTTTGGAATACGAGTTGATCCTCCGACTAAAACGATGTCGTGAATCTGTGCCTTGTCCATTTTAGCGTCACGTAACGACTTCTCCACAGGCTCCATTGTCGATCTGAACAGATCCGCGTTCAGTTCTTCAAAACGAGCACGTGTTATTGAGGTATAGAAATCGATTCCTTCAAACAACGAATCGATCTCAATACTGGCTTGAGTCGACGATGAAAGCGTACGTTTCGCTCGCTCGCACGCTGTTCTCAAACGACGCAAAGCACGTTTGTTAGACGTAAGATCTTTCTTATATTTGCGTTTGAATTCTTGGACAAAATGATTGACCATACGATTATCGAAATCTTCACCACCCAAATGCGTATCTCCGGCTGTAGATTTTACTTCAAAAATACCGTCTTCGATCGTTAAGATAGAAACATCAAAGGTTCCGCCACCCAAATCGAAAATCAATACGTTTCTTTCGCCGACTCCTTTTTTATCTAACCCGTAAGCGATAGCTGCTGCCGTTGGTTCGTTGATGATACGAAGTACGTTTAACCCAGAAATGGTACCTGAGTCTTTTGTGGCTTGACGCTGAGAATCGTTGAAGTATGCAGGAACTGTGATTACGGCATTCGTTACGGTTTTTCCTAAATATGCTTCGGCAGTTTCCTTCATTTTCGTTAAGACCATCGAACTGACTTCTTCAGGGAAGAAAGTCTTATTTTCACCCTTGTAAGCTACTTGGATCTTTGGTTTACTCGCGTCGCTGATAACCGTAAACGGCCAAAACTTCATGTCACCTTGAACTGTTGCATCTTCAAAGCGACGCCCAATAAGACGTTTTGCATCTAAAATAAATTAAATATTAAAAAAAACATAATCCAACTTTTACATGTAGTAATTACATACCAAAAATTGTGTTATTGGGATTCATCGCGACTTGATTTTTAGCTGCATCACCAATCAACCTTTCGGTGTCTGTGAATGCAACGTAGGATGGTGTTGTTCTGTTTCCTTGGTCATTGGCAATGATTTCGACCTTTCCATGTTGGAAAACTCCTACACATGAGTAAGTGGTACCTAAATCGATTCCTACTGCTGGTGCTTTTGCCGCCATCTGTAATAAAATAATATTATTTTTTAAATCGTTGTTTATTATAAATTATAATAGGGATACTTTAGTTTATTAGAGCAAACTGTGACAAATTGTGATACAAAACTAACCTAATAAAGTATTACAAAGAAATAATTTAAAACAGAGAAAACGTCTTTCTTAATAAAATAATATTTACCTTGTATATAATGTAGATAAGTCTTTAAATAAATATTTAACGCTATTAATTACAGTTGGTGAATGTTCTCAGAACTTCTCAGGTTGCCTAATAAATGAGGATGAATACTTGGCAATGGCCGGTTTTATACTTACAGAACTGTGTAGTCCGATCAAATTAGAAATTTTCTATACGTGACAGGGAATCAATATTGCCTCGATTTTTTTAGCGCCAATTGATGGCAAATTCTGCCCTTGATAAAATATTAAAAATGCAATGCTGTGGGTCTTTGGTAAATACACGAGAAAATAAGGTGACCAAAACTATAAAAATAGAAAAAGAGGACAAAATTTCAAAAAAGGAGTACCATTCAGAAAACTCCTCGGAAAATAGGTCACTATGTATTTATTTTTGGACCTCGAAAATTTTATAAAAATTTATTAAAATTTTTTTTTAAACTGAACTGATAGGTTTTTCTTGCAAATAATGTCATACAAAAACAGAATTATAAATAATTTTTATAAATTAAAATGAAAGTATAAATTTTAATTCAGTTTTATTTTTTCAATTTCATAAATATTTTATTTTTGAGAAAAATAAAATATTTATTTTTTTGTAATTTTATGGATAGCATCTTTATTTCACCAAATAACAAAAAAAATTACAAAAATTTCGAAAACTAAAAAAAGAGGACCAAAATAAAGGACGGTCACTTTAAAAAAAAGTAAAAATAAAAAAATTGAGTGCCGGTTATAGTCAGGTCAGTCCATTCAATGAAACAAATGGGATATTAAAATGCTTTAACGGGACGTGGGGCAATAACAAATCCGGGACGTCTGGGAACATAACCGAAACCTTTTTTCATGTATTTCTCGGGGCCTGCAGCCTTGCATTATTGATATTTTATTAAGAGCATCAGTTGTCATCGATTGGCGCCAAAATAATAGAGGGGAATATTAAATCCATTTAAAAATTTAATTTGATTGGACTAGGTTAGAACTTTCCAGAATACTGAAGAATGAAAAAGCATAATATGGTATTCGTTACACATGTTTAATCTCGAACCCAGAGACACTACTACGCGTGAATTTGAAATATTATGAAATAAGAAATAATTTACGCATTTTTATTTTTAGCGAAAATTAAATAATCAACGTTTAAATTTATTGAATAAATAGAACAAATTTAAAAATACTATTAATAATATGTATATTTAATTAATAAGTTTCAGAAAATGGTGGAAAATTATTGGAAAGCAATAGATTTCTATTAATATATTTACTAGATTTTTATATACTAAATCAAATTATAAATAAATACGTATATTTATTTTTAGATTATAATTTTGAAAGAATTAACGTGATATTTATGAAAAACCTAATTTCAAAAACACGTCATTCATATTGATGATTATGAATAAAATACACCTTATCATCTCATGGTCACATTTTCTAGAATAGCCTTTTCTAGTAAATTCCTTGAGAAATATCGTTTCCTATACATGGTATTACGTACCTGATTTTGAATCATGACGTATATCTATACTATTGTATACATTTCATATTAAAATGACTCATCAAAATTGAAATAAATAATAATTATTAATAATATACAAAATTAAGGTAAATGAAAAATTATGATGTATCAGAGGTCCAGAATTAATTCCAGAACTAAATCCAAGATATTCGTTCCGGAACTAATAAAATGCTATTCGTACCCTATGTTAAAAACTCCGGAACTAATAGATTCTATTAGTTCCCTGGCTAGTAAACTCCAGAATCTAATTTACTCGAATAAATTATCAGTGGCGCAGTTAGATTTTATAAATTAGGTAATTATATGGGATTCAGTTGGACTTTTATTTTGAGTCGTTAAAACTGATATGTTGTATTAATAGATATCGTTATAACCGATTTTGACTATTATTAAATTTCTTATTTATCAGGCTTCCGCGGTGTATAATTTTATACTTCTTTTATGAATTTTTTTAACAAATATTTTATTGAAATAATTTGATATGTAATAATTGCGATAAAAACAATTTACAACAAATGCCAATCAAGGTAGATTTAAAGCCCTTTTTGATAAGATAACGTAATATCAGAAACATGGGTATTATATTTGTAATTGTAATAATTTATATGATTAATTAAGACATATATACACGTGTTAAGGAAAATTTGGGATCCATTTTTTAACAAATATTCGTATTCGGAAAGTTGTTCGAATGTAATTTGTTCGAAAGTAATTTGTTCGAAAGAAATTTGTTCGAAGGAACTTTGTTCGAAAGAATTTTGTTCGAATGGAAATTTGTTCGAACAACATTTGATCGAACGGAAATTTGTTCGAATTTTTAAAATTATTTAAAAAATATATATGTGACAAAATGTAGACTACGAAAATCTTATATACAGGATGAGTCATATCAGGTGGAACAAACTTAAACCGTTGATTGAGAAAAATATTTCAAGCAAAAAGTTCATATAAACATGTGTCCGGAAACTCTTCGTGAGGGAGCTACAGACTCCCAAAGATTTTGACTAAAATTGGTTTTTATTTAATAACTGGAGAACCTATTGTGATACAGCAATGAAAATTAATACCTGGATTATTAATAATACCTGTTATCGATTTCCAGTATCAAACAATGGTTATTTAGACCAGATGTATGGGACCTGTGGGCCCTCTGATTTTTATCTAGTATTTTTTTGTTCTTCACTTTTTTCATATATTTGGTATTTCTATAAGGTCATATGATACAAAATACACATAAATATACATTGTTAAGTTGTTATAAGATCAACTAGTCCAATCAATTTGTATTTTTGGTCTGCATTGTTCTACAGAGTCATTTTTTTTGTTTCAAATTGTTAAGGGGTATGTTCTGAGTACTACATTAAGTTGGCGTGGTCTATGACCTTGAGCGTTATCCGCCATAAGCGCGAAAACTTTAAACGTAATTATCTCGTAAACCACTCATTCTACGATAAAATTTGTCATAACCTTTCTTATACATCAGGGTCGAATCTACAATTTTATTCACAGGCCCAATTCTCTATCGTCAGTTGGTGACGAGATATATTGTATAAAAGTACACAAAAAATGATTTTTTGCATTTATTTCGTAAAGAAGCGATTATATTTAAAAAAATTAAATGACAATCTTTTAGAACTCTCCATTTGCAATATTTTTGTTTTTTGGTGCCATTTTGCAAAACCCATAGTTTGCGTGTTATAGCCCGCAAAGTATTGCATGTTTTCATTATATTTCAAAAACTATAATAAAAGCTACAAAATGTGTAATAACAAAAGTCAAGATCACAAAATTCTACACTTTTTTTGTTCAGAGAAAAAAAAACAAAAAACAAAGAAAGTGTAAAATTTTATTATCTACACTTTTGTCATTACACATTTTGTAGGTTTTATTTAGTCCAATCAAATTATCAAAAAAATGTAGTTCGTAAGACATTGTTCTACAGAGTCATTTTTTTAAATTAAAATTGTTAAGGGGTGTATTCTGAGTACTACATTAAGTTGGCGTGGTCTATGACCTTGAGCGTTGTCCGCCATAAGCACGAAAACTTTAAACGTAATTATCTCGTAAACCGCTCATTCTACGATAAAATTTGTCATAACCTTTCTTATTCACCAGGGTTGAATCAACAATTTTATTCACAGGCTCAATTCTCTATTGTCAGTTGGTGACGAGATATATTGTAAAAAAGTTCACAAAAAATGTTTTTTTGCATTTATTTCGTAAAAAAGCGATTGTATTGAAAAAATTTAAATCACAATCTTTTAGAACTCTCAATTTGCAATATTTTTGTTATTAGATGCCATTTTGCAAAATCGATAGTTATAGCCCGCAAAGCATTGCAAAAACACATTTTTTCATTATATTTCAAAAACTATAATAAAACCTACAAAATGTGTAATGACAAAAGTGTAGATAATAAAATTTTACACTTTCTTTGTTTAATGAAAAAAAAACTTTTTTTCGTTAAAAATTTTTTTTTTGTTTATTTACAAAAAAAATATATATTTTTCTCTGAACAAAAAAAGTGTAGAATTTTGTGATCTTGACTTTTGTTACTACACATTTTGTTGGTTTTATTATAGTTTTTGAAATATAATGAAAAAATGTGTTTTTGCAATGCTTTGCGGGCTATAACACGCAAACTATCGATTTTGTAAAATGGCATCTTTTAACAAAAATATTGCAAATTGAGAGTTCTAAAAGATTTTGATTTAAATTTTTTCAATACAATCGCTTTTTTACGAAATAAATGCAAAAAATCATTTTTTGTGAACTTTTTTACAATATATCTCGTCACCAACTGACAATAGAGAATTGAGCCTGTGAATAAAATTGTTGATTCAACCCTGGTGAATAAGAAAGGTTATGACAAATTTTATCGTAGAATGAGCGGTTTACGAGATAATTACGTTTAAAGTTTTCGTGCTTATGGCGGACAACGCTCAAGGTCATAGACCACGCCAACTTAATGTAGTACTCAGAATACACCCCTTAACATTTTAAAACAAAAAAAGTGACTCTGTAGAACAATGCAGACCAAAAATACAAATTGATTGGACTAATTATTGTTTTTGAAATATAATAAAAAATGTGTTTTTGCGATGCTTTGCGGGCTATAACACGCAAACTATGGGTTTTGCAAAATAGCACCCAATAACAAAAATATTGCAAATTGAGAGTTTTAAAAGATTATCATTTAAATTTTTTCAATACATATAATCGCTTTTTACGAAATAAATGCAAAAAATCATTTTTTGTGTACTTTTTACAATATATCTCGTCACCAACTGACGATAGAGAATTGGGCCTGTGAATAAAATTGATGAATAAGAAAGGTTATGACAAATTTTATAGTAGAATGAGCGGTTTACGAGATAATTACGTTTAAAGTTTTCTCGCTTATGGCGGACAACGCTCAAGGTCATAGACCACGCCAACTTAATGTAGTACTCAGAACATACCCCTTAACAATTTGAAACAAAAAAAATGACTCTGTAGAACAATGTCTTACGAACTACATTTTTTTGATAATTTGATTGGACTAAACCGTTTACGAGAAATACGATGCAGAAGATAGTTTTGCAGAATTTAACTTAATACGGATGCCAAAAATTACACAAAATAAATTTATATTCTTGTTCTATAATTAAAAACAAGAATAAAGTTGTATGTAAATATACCTACAAAAATGCATCCATAACAACAGATAACAGTTTTTAATTTCGTTTTTTAGTCAATTAATAAAGCACGAATTAAAGTTATAAAACTGGCTATAATTCTATGAGGAGTCATATTAAGAGGAATATTTACACCAACTATTTTTCTTATTTTTAGTACTAGAACAAGAATATAAATTTATTTTGTGTAATTTTTAGCATCCGTATTAAGTTAAATTCTGCAAAACTATCTTCCCCATCGTATTTCTCGTAAACGGTTGATTTTATGACAACTTAACAATGTATATTTATGTGTATTTTGTATCATATGACCTTATAGAAATACCAAATATATGAAAAAAGTGAAGAGCAAAAAAATACTAGATAAAAATCAGAGGGCCCACAGGCCTCATACATCTCTGGTCTAAATAACCATTGTTTGATACTGGAAATCGGTAACAGGTAACAGTTAATAATCCAGGTATTAGTTTTCATTGCTGTATCACAATGGGTTCTCCAGATATTAAATAAAAACCAATTTTAGTTAAAATCTTTGGGAGTCTGTAGCTCCCTCATGAAGGGTTTCCGGACACATGTTTATATGAACTTTTTTGCTTGAAATATTTTTCTCAATCAACGGTTTAAGTTTGTTCCACCTGATATGACTCACCCTGTATATGTCACGTGTAAATTAAAAAATATACGTGTGATTGATTTGTTATTAATTACATATAATTAGTTCAGGGCCGTATTATTTTTTTTTACAAATTTTATAATAAAATATTTTTTTTAAATTTTAAATTTTTAGACTACAAAAGTGTTATGAAAGTATAATAGTAGTTAAATAAATGAATTACAGTAAACAATTAAGCCATTTTAGGGAGTATAAGGGAGATTAAAGGAAATAAAAAAAATTTAATTTAAATATGTAGGTAGGGGAGCGGGGGGCACGTTGTTACAGGGGTAAGAAGTTACACGCACAGACATAGAGAAATGGACAGCGCATTCGTATTTAACATAATGGTGTAATATGGGTGTAACATATGTTCTGTAAGTGAGAGAGAGATGCATGTCGTTTGGAAAATAACATATATGATTTCCAAACATCTTCTGTCTCTCTCATTTGACACGGCTCTTTTTACGAGTCAGATGCGCTGTCCATTTCTTTATGTCTATGGTTACACGCGTTTTTTACCGGGATTTTAAACTCTTTGATGGACATAATTGGACTCATTCGTTTTCTTATAACATCGTGCATTAGATAAAAACAATCAGTGACCCGCCAAGCGCTGAGCTGCTGGGTTGTGTGCGTGTGTCCCGATTTCAACCAAGTAAGTAAAACAATCCTTTACGAAATTTTTGATTCCTGATGACTATATTTTTTATTTTGTCAAAATTTTTAACCTTGAACGTTCATAATATATCTACCTTTAATTTACAATATTGTTTTATTCTACTATCGATATCCATTAATAATGACTTCAATTTATATTAAAAAACGTGCCATGGGGCAAGTAGTTACAATTGTTTGGGGTAAGTTGTTACATGTTACCCCAAAAATATTACCATATCTAGTATTGTACCGTTCGTAAGGCAAAGGTAAAGGAAAAGGAAAAGGTAAAGGAAAGTCCTCGAAAATGAGCGAAGAAGGAAAAGAAAAGGTGAAGAAAAAAATTTTGGTTTCCGATTCTGATACTGATGAATGGTTTTGTTTAGTGTGTAGCGAAAGTTATAGCACCTCGATAAAAGAAAATTGGGTAGAATGTTTAGAATGCAAAATGTGGGCCCATGTCAAATGTGTAACGGGAAATGTTCGCTCATTCATTTGCATTAATTGCAATTCTGATGAAGACTGATTTAATATTTGTATGTGATATTGTTACCTACCACTATAAAAATTACTATATATCTTTCTATAATCTAAGTGCCTTAAAAATGTTAGAATCCAAAGTATTTTAGTTTGCCAAAAGTTTATTATAATAACTAATTAAGAAGTGAAAGTGAATAATTTAATTACTACAAGTTGTTATTTGCAGACTAAGTCTGTGTTTTTATATAAGATTTAAAAATGTTCCTGCCAAAGTGATTTTCTACAAAAAAAAACTTAAATAATTACCATAATAGATATTATAATTACTCATAAATGTTAGAAGACTGTATAAAGTGATCTCTATTGTTTATATAGTTTTGAAATACTAATAAAAAAATATGTATCACTGATGATTTTGTTTATTTATCTACCGTAACATCGTGCCCCGATGATGTAACAACTAGCCCCAATTCCGGGGTAAGATGTTACAACCTACTTGTTTAGTTTAATTCTCCATTGTGAAAAAATTACATAAATTTTAATAAATTTTTCAGTCATATTTTAATAGCTAAATAGACATACTAACATTACAAGTAATCAAATGTATAATTTATTTGATAGCTTTTGTCATATTAACAACTATCTAAAAATTGTAACAACGTGCCCCCCGCTCCCCTATGTATAAACAAATAAAAAATTTATTTTTAAAATAATTTAAAAAATTCGAACAAATTTCCATTCGAACAAAATTCCTTCGAACATAATTCCTTCGAACAAATTTCTTTCGAACAAATTACTTTCGAACAAATTACTTTCGAACAAATTTACTTTCGAATAAATTACATTCGAGCAAATTACCTAGATTCATATTTGTAATTTAGTGGAGTCATATAACCGGAATTTTGTCTTGAATAAAACAATCTCTCCTTACAGCGATTTTATGATTTTAAAATGTTCTAGAGATCAATAGGAGTTCATAACTGATTTTGTGGATTTGTCCGTTTTCCGCGCGGTACTTTTTATTTTTTATATACTGCGGTTATCACAGATTTTTATTTTTTTTTCAATAACTTTGCAAAAAATAAAAATATCTTGACGAAAATTGGAAACAATATTCTTATTATGATTCCAAATAAACCTATCAAGTTTCATTAAAAAATATTTTCAAATATCGCAAAAATTTAGATTTAGAAAAATAAATTGATTGACGGCGCATCTTTGGTGAAACCATCGTAGAAAAAATAATTTTATCTCAAATTGTAGGGTTTTTTATGCCCTTTTAAATGATGTATATATAATTGCTTTGTACATATTGAAACAAAAAAGTTATTTAGGTTTCTCTGAATTGATTTTGGCATTTTCGAATTGTTGCATTAAATACATTTTTTCCCGATTAACTTTTTTATTGTTCGAAAAAAATTATAAAATTTAAAATTTAGTTGAAAGATGAGTATTTGAAACAAATTTAGCATATTTTAGCATAATTAGTTGGTTAACCCAAAAATTCTGAAAAATTCAAATTTCACCCGCACAAATTAATCATTTTTGTTTGTTAAATATCCGTTCGTATACCATAAATCATTATTTTTAGTAACTAGAAATATTTAATAAATAAATGTAATCAAATTTAAAGTTATTTATTAAAACAACATAAAATTACAAATGGATACTCGAAATTTTTGAGTAGGTATCCATTTTTGAGTATCCAATTTGTGCGGGTGAAATTTGAAAATTTCAGAATTTTTTGGTAAACCAACTAATTATTACAATAAAAATATGTTAAATTTCTTTCAAACATTCGACTTTTAACTAGATTTTAAATTTTATAATTTGTTCTGAACAATAATAAAAATCAGAAAATGAAAAAATCAGTTCGGAGAAACCTAAATAACTTTTATGTTTCAATATGTAGAAAGCAATTATATATACATCATTTAAAAGGGCATAAAAAACCCTACAATTTGAGATAAAATTATTTTCTCTACGATGGTTTGCCCAAAGATTTATTTATTTTTCTAAATCTAAATTTTTGCGATATTTGAAAATATTTTTTAATGAAACTTGATAGGTTTATTTGGAATCATAATAAGAATATTGTTTCCAATTTTCGTCAAGATATTTTTATTTTTTGCAAAGTTATTGGAAAAAATGAAAAATCTGTGATAACCGCAGTATATAATTTTTTTTGAGGTTATAAATTAAGTCACAGTATTCCGCACCTCACAGATCGATAGAGGGGTTCCTTACGCGTAACCACATATTTTTTTGTCAAAATACATTAAGTAAGAGCCGAGATATAAGCAAAAAACAAACAAAAAAATGGAAAAATGATTTTCTGGAAAAGCCCTGAAAAAAGTACCGCGCGGAAAACGATCAAATCCACAAAATCAGTTATGAACTCCTATTGATCTCTAGAACATTTTAAAATCATAAAATCGCTGTAAGGAGAGATTGTTTTATTCAAGACAAAATTCCGGTTATAGGACTCCACTAATTGTAATAATTTATATGATTAATTAAGACATATATACACGTATTATGGAAAATTTGGGATCCATTTTTTAACAAATATTACTTACTTTATTTTACCGAGGTCAAATACGTATTAAGTAAGATTACAGGCCCGTATTGTCCCAATAACAAATACACATGAACAATATAGAAACATAGGGTATATGTAATTGAATTAATTAAAACAAATAGTCCAGATACGTATTAAGTGAAATTTTAGGCCCGTATTGTTATAATAATAAATTCAAAAGTATGTACTATATGTGTATGTAATTTAACAAATAATTCAAAATACAGATACGTATTAAGTTATTAAGTGATGTTTTAGGGCCGTATGATAAATTAACAAATTCCTGTTTTGTTGTCTTCTGCCATAGATGAAGAGATGTGATTGGTCTCTTCGATTAGGCGGGAAAAATACTTCGGGATTGTGGGAGTGTGGGGAGCAAAACAATCCCCTATCTTACATCAGAGCCAAGATATTTACGATTTTATATAATGTACAGGGTGTCCCATTTTAATCTATCACCCCCCTATTTTTTTATCTATCAATTAAATAAAAAAATGCTTCAAATAAAAGTTGTTTGGTTTTGAGGGGGACCCAAAATGGCGTTGTTAATTTTTTTTTTTTGGACATCTTCATGGTCAAATAGGCCCAACTTTTTTTTTCAAACAGAAACCTATATTTTTTATTACAATATCTTATTGTTTGGAAAAAAAACAAGTAGCTTTTGTTTCAACAAATTTTTTGTATGACTTCATTTTTTTAATATTCAAAAATTATTTTGTTTAATATTAAAAAAAAATTAAGTCATACAAAAATTTGTTTGGAACAAAAGTTACTTGTTTTTTTCCAAACAATAAGATACCGTAATAAAAAATATAGGTGTCCATTTGAAAAAAAAAGTTGGGCCTATTTGACCATGAAGACGTCCAAAAAATCAAAAATTAATAACGCCATTTTGGGTCCCCCTTCAAACCAAACAACTTTTATTTGAAGCATTTTTTGATTTCATTGATAGATAAAAAAATTAGGGGGGGTGATAGATTAAAATGGGACAGCCTGTATATAAGTAGTGAAAATGTAAAAAAAATAGGTCTCCATTTAAAAAATATATATTTACCCTCAAAAAACATAATCACCTCCTCTTAAGGTAAAATTTTTTACATCCATTGGTTTTCCCCCCTCCTAAGCCTGAAACTAAAATTTCACCCTTCTACGTCGTACACTCGTCGCTCCGAACAACGTAGGAATCGGTAATTTAAAATTTCTTAACAACGTCAGCTAGAGGGGCACCCACCACCGACTTTAATGTTAATTGGTGAATTTAAATTTTGCGCAGAAATATAGCAGTCACGGTAGTATAGGGGAAGGTCGTTACATGGAGTGGTTGGCCAGTCGTTTCTCGGAGCGTACGTTAATAGGATGGTCGTTGTTTATAGATTTGAGTGTATTTGAGTTACAGCGTCTATAGACAGACAGACACACACCATATCATTGCGAAAATAATCAGAATGGATTCAGGGAAGGTCAAAATGGATAACTCCATCAAAATCCGAATTTCGAAAAAATTGTATTTATAATACTTATACTATACATACATATACAGGGTGTTCGCGGGAACCGAGTGATCATTGCTAACTTTGTTATTATTGGAGCTAGAAGATCGGTTAAATGGGCAAAGTATCAGTATTTTTTCCGGGATGAATAATGGCCGTGTCAAAAAAACAATTGAATGTCAAATTTCAGAGATATATTGAAATATAACATTTTTTTAAATTGAACACCCTGTATATTATTATTGAATTTTATAGCTGAGGATGTTCTCTTTATAAAAGTGTAATACATAAATGATGGTAAAATTGATAGAAAACAAGTTATAACAAGTATAAAATTAATAGAAAATATCGAAAAATAGTGTGCTATGAAGATTTAATAAAATACAAACAAATGATAAAAAAATTTAAAACAATAATTTCAGATAATTGGCCCCTATTTCGCAGATTTATAACATTTTTGAGCATTATTCATAAAAAAATATAATTAATTGTAATAAATAATTTTTTTCGTTATCAGTTAAAATCAAAAACATTTCAAATTTGCGAACAAATGACATAAAAACCTTAAACTATTGTTTAAAATGTTATAATCATTTGTTCTCAATTTATTAAAACTTCATAGCACACTATTTTTCGATATTTTCTATTAATTTTATACTTGTTATAACTTGTTTTCTATCAATTTTACCATCATACATGTATTACACTTTTATAAAGAGAACATCCTCAGCTACAAAATTCAATAATAATATACAGGGTGTTCCATTAAAAAAAATGTTATGTTTCAATATATCTCTGAAATTTGACATTCAATTGTTTTTTTGACACCGCCATTATTCATCCCGGAAAAAATACTGATACTTTGCCCATTTAACCGATCTTCTAGTTCCAATAATAACAAAGTTAGCAATGATCACTCGGTTCCCGCGAACACCCTGTATAATATATGTATATTTACCCCGAAAACCGCTAAAATAATTTTTTTTGCCACTCCCCCACTCCCACATTTTGTAAATGCACCATGTTATTTTCTCGAAAATATCGATTTTTCCTCCAAAAAACATTCGGGAATCATCAGCGATGCTTTTTTGTCCCATCTTGACAAAGTGGGAAGTTGCTCCCACAGTCTCTGTGTGGTGGGAAACATTTTTCAGACATTAGAATTTCTTGTTCTGTCATTTCCTACCGGGGTGGGGAAATTTCCCAATATGTCAAGATGGGACAAAAAAGCATCGCTGATGATTCTCGGAAGTTTTTGGGATAAAAAATAAAAATTTTCGAGAAAATAACATGGTGCATTTATAAAATGTGGGAGTTTTCGGGGTATTTTGGGCCAAGAAATCGAAATCTATTATAAAAATAGGGGGTTCCCGTTTAAAAAATAAGGGGGAGCGTTCCCTACGGGGGGGGGGGGGAGATCCTCCCCCACAACTGGCATCGCCATGTGGTAGCTGGGAAAAATATTTGTGTGAATCATTTTTCCTGATAATTCTTCCCTGGCGAGTTACGCAGGTTTATCCATCTTTTTTCAACACCTGTATATGTATTCATATTTAGGGTGATTAATTACTGTCATGCCAAATTTAAACAGTACCCTTTGTAATAAAATTATGAAATTTGGTATTCGGTTTAGACAGTTTAGTAATAATAAGTGTTATCGATTTCTCATATTAACAAGTTATAATTTAAACTAGGGATGTATGGGGCCAGTGGGCCCATCGTTTTTTATCTAGTATTTTTTGTTCTTTAATTTTTTTATAAAGTTAGTTACTTATTTAAGGTTATATGACACAAAATACACAAAAACATTCTATGCTTATTTGTCATAGGATAGATAAACCGTTTTCTAGAAATATCGATGGAAAAGAAAACATGCAGAATTTAACTTAATACGGATGCTTCAAATTACTAATAATACATTTATGTTCTTGTTCTATGATAAAAATTAAGATAAAAACTTAACATAAGTATACCTCAAAAAATGCATCCTTATCAACAAATAACCCTTTTTAGTTTCGTTTTTTAGTCAAGTTAGTGAAGTACATATTTATGTACATACCCTCAGGGGCGCGCCAACCCGAGGGTGCAGGGAGTGCACCGCACACGGGCGGCAAATTTTAGGGGCGGCAAAAACCGCCTCGTCAGTCATTGTTTAATAATAATAATAATCATAAAAAACGTTTATCATGTTAATTAATTAAATAATTGTGGATTGTAAAAAAATATTTTTGTTGAAATGACAAAAATAAATAATGTAGGTAATGTTAGATAATTACACTGGCCGACAGCCATTTTGCTGCAGGGCATACAACAACTTTTTAAGGGTAACTTGGACACGCTGAATTCAAAAATGACCACCATTTTGCTCAATCAGCTCTAGTTTTCGAGATATTGCAAAAAAATGTTTTTTTCGATATGCAAACATTCAAATTTGTATATATATATTAAAAATCAATGACTTCAAACAATTATCATTCAGAATGAAGCTATGGGTCCTAATTGAACTAAAATGCCTTAAATTATATACATTGATAAAGTTATTCATTTCGAAAATCATGTTTTAAACGAAAAAAATTCAGCAATTTTTAAAATTCAAAGCGCTGTAACACAAACAATTTTTGTACAATTTTAATGTTATTCATTAAATTTGTAGTTTTATCTATATTCTTTATTGTGTTAAAATTTCAACGTAATCGAATGAAAATTGGCGAAATGGTACTAAATTAACTGCGGGTGTCAAAATTTAGTAGTTCGTTCAAATATTTTTTAAATTAAATGTTTCAACCAAAAATCATTCGGAATGTAACTATGGGTCCTAATTAAACTATAAAGCCTCAAATTATACACATTTTTAAAGTTAGTCCCTTCGAAATTCATGTTTTAAATGAAGAAAATTTCGGCGATTTTTAAATTTCAAAGCGATATTACACAAACAATTTTTGTCCAATTTTAATGCAATTTACTTAATATATAGCTTTATCTATCTTCTTTATTGAGTTAAAATTTTAACGTAATCGAATGAAAATTGGCAAAAAGGTATTAAAATCAACCGCCCGTGTCAGAATTTGGTAGTTCGGTCATAACCACTCCTGGCGTTAAATAAATTCTTTGAACAAAGTTATGCATTGAAATACGTATTAATTCGAGTTTCGAAACGAAAATTACTGACAGTTTTACAAAATTAAAAAAATAACTATGTATATACAAAACGTTCTTGAACATAAATTTAAAAAAGACAATATGTGTAAGATAAACTTCTTTTCAGCGATTATCTTGACATAGAAATTATTATTTTCGAAACAAATATATGAAATAAGTAAAAATTTATTCATTACTTTGTTCACTGAATTTATTTTACGAGCCATACAGAAGTGAAAATTACCGAACTACCAATTTTGATATGCGCAGTTGATTTTAGTACCATTCCGCCAATTTTCATTCGATTACGTTGAAATTTTAACACAATAAAGAAGATAGATAAAGCTACAAAAAAAGTGAATAACATTAAAATTGGACAAAAATTGTTTGTGTTACAGCGCTTTTAAAAATTGCTGAATTTTTGCTAAAAAATCGATTTTTCGTTTAAAACATGATTTTCGAAATGAATAACTTTATGAATGTATATAATTTAAGACTTTTTAGTTCAATTAGGACCCATAGCTTCATTCTGAATAATAATTATTTGAAGTCATTGATTTATAAAATATATATACAAATTTGAATGTTTGCATATTAGTCCGGTCAAATACTTATAAAGATAGTGGTCAAATAACAAAAATTCCGACAGAGCTAAATTTTGGTGGATACCTTGGATACACCATTAGAAATAAAGTGTCAAAAGTCCCCATCAATCCCATGTCTGCTAAAAAAGTTATTCGTGGTCAAAGGTCAAAATTTGAGGTTATTTGGATTTTTTCTAAAACGGTAAGTTTTATCAAAAAAGTAGCCAAGACAAAAATTATAGATATTAAAATTGTCTATAAAAATGGTCCTTATACTTTTTTTTCTAAGAATTCCATTCCTGAGATATCGCGATTCTAAAAGTTGAAGGAGTCACGTTCTACATGCACGGTGCTCTGGAAGCCAACTTTAATAAAAAAAATTGATTACTTCTGATTTTTTTGTACAGTTAAATTCTTTAGTATTAAAGAAACATTTTAAGACCAAAAAGAACAAAATCGCCTGAGTACTTTTTTAATAATTCATAAAACAAAAATACATAAATCGTGCACGGTGCTCTCGATGCCAACTTTAAAAAAAATTGATTACCTCTGATTTTTTTGTACAATTCAATTCTTTAGTACTCAAAGAACATTTTAAGATCAAAATGAAAAAAATCCCCTCAGCGCTTTTTTTTATAATTCATAAAATAAGAAAAGTAGTTTTTCAATTAATTGTTTTCACTAAATTTATTTATTATTTGTACAATCATTTGGTAGTTTTACCTGGAAAGTTTTCCGGGAGTTTTGAAAGTTGGTAGTTTTATAGATTTCGATGTGCTCTTTCCGAATTTCAACTTTGCTATCTCGTATCTTGGCCGCTCACGCCGCCATATTAGAAAAATGGTGCCTAATAGTAGATTATTATTAGGAGATATTGTCAAAAAACTGCTTTTCTTATTTTATGAATTATAAAAAAAGCGCTGAGGGGATTTTTTTCATTTTGATCTTAAAATGTTATTTGAGTACTAAAGAATTGAATTGTACAAAAAAATCAGAGGTAATCAATTTTTTTAAAGTTGGCATCGAGAGCACCGTGCACGATTTATGTATTTTTGTTTTATGTTTAGTGACTGGTGTACGGGACAAACGATATATATATAAACTTAAAACACTTTGTAGTTTTGAATATATTTATTTATTGTTGAAAGTACAATGATGATTGTTGTAAGTTGATGTAATGTTTTGTAATGTAGCGAGCGCGAGAGTACTGCAGCGAGATGTTTACTGTCTTAAGAGCGAAGACCAAGTATCTTGTTTTGCAAAATGAAATATCCTGTCACAGGATCGTTAGACAAGGATAGCGAGAGATATTTAGAGAAGGGGAAAAATAGAAAGTGGTTTGCTTGGGGAAATCCAAAAGGCGGCATCTACTTTGACCCTATCACTACTGAGCTTAGGATAAATTAGACGTTAGCCGACCGGAAATACCCAAGCGTACGTGTTACTAATAAACTACAGAGGATTAAGAAAGATTAAAGAATTTGCTGAAAAATGTAAAAGTCTAGACACGTTGTAAAAGTAAATAAGTTGTCGGCAAACTTAAATAAAATAGTACGAAATATTAAAAATAAAATTTAAGAATTTTTAACTTGTGAGATGTCGCGAATGTCGCTACAGTACCCCCCTGCCAGTGATTTAAATCACGAAAAACCTATCTGTAGACGGTCCGTGAAGCGGACTCGTCTACCTGGCCGTGTTCGTCGTCCTCCGTCTGGCTGAATTTCGGGCCGGTGGGCGGGAATGATTGGAGCTCTTGATGCGTCGTCTGTTTCTTTATTGCGTTCTTCGTCGTTGTTTGCGTATTTGTTCGTTCGATAATTTGAGTGCTTGTTGGTTTGTTTGTTGGTCGATTGTCCAGGTGTAGTGATGATGACTGATGGAGCCAAAGCGAGATAGTACGGCGTATGCGTTATGAATTGAGTCACGATGAGCTTGTTCGCAAAAGCCTGGGTTGCGTGTACGACGGTGGTTGCGTCGTAGTCGTGGGTCACGATTCGAGTGACTGCAACAACCTCGGCGGCGTGTGCGGCGACGGATGCATCGTAGTCGTGGGTCACGAATCGGGTGACTGCAACAACCTCGGCGGCGTGTGCGGCGACGGATGCATCGTAGTCGTGTGTAATCAGAGAATGGTGTACCTGGTGGTTTAGTGAACTGCGTTTGGTGTATCGTCTGGTCGTGTTGCTTGGAAACTTGGGAAGTACCTCGATATGTGGCGATGAACCAGAGGCGACCGTGACTGTTAGGACTTGAGACTCAGTCATATCCAATTGAGTGGTGATATGGGTGAGTAGGTCCAGGAGTCGGTGATTCCGCTTGTCCAATTGTGATAACCAGAGATGTTTTTGAACTCTTGAGACTTGAAACTCAGTCACCTGTCCTTGCGAGGTGATATGGGTAAGTAAGTCCGTGAGTCGATGTTTTCGCATGTTCACTGGGATTGCGTTTTGGTTGTCGTGTTCGTGATGATGGTGTGGCGCGATGTCGAAGGGTATGTGTCGTTTGTCGCAATTAACGACTGCCCGTAGTAGTGCCACTTATGAGTCATGGCCGTAAAATTTTTGTTAAGCACTTTGTTGTAGTTTCCGCGAGAGCACTCACTGTTGTTTCTGATGCCATATCGTTGTTCATCTCGCTTTTCACTTGGTCGATGGCACGAAACACCGTTTAAAAAAAAATTGTCAGTTGCACTATAGTTTGAGTTTGTTGAATGCACAAGTCACTTTTTTTATTGTCACTGTCACTATGTAGGTATCACTTCGGTCGCGAAAAAATTACATAGGGCGCGGACAAATCACGTCGGTTGCGATCAAATCACGTCGGGCGCTGACAAATCACGTCGGTTGCGGATAAATTCACGTAGTGCGCGGACAAATCACGTCGGTTGCGATCAAATCACGTCGGGGTCACCACTTTAGTGACTGGTGTACGGGACAAACGATATATATATAAACTTAAAACACTTTGTAGTTTTGAATATATTTATTTATTGTTGAAAGTACAATGATGATTGTTGTAAGTTGATGTAATGTTTTGTAATGTAGCGAGCGCGAGAGTACTGCAGCGAGATGTTTACTGTCTTAAGAGCGAAGACCAAGTATCTTGTTTTGCAAAATGAAATATCCTGTCACAGGATCGTTAGACAAGGATAGCGAGAGATATTTAGAGAAGGGGAAAAATAGAAAGTGGTTTGCTTGGGGAAATCCAAAAGGCGGCATCTACTTTGACCCTATCACTACTGAGCTTAGGATAAATTAGACGTTAGCCGACCGGAAATACCCAAGCGTACGTGTTACTAATAAACTACAGAGGATTAAGAAAGATTAAAGAATTTGCTGAAAAATGTAAAAGTCTAGACACGTTGTAAAAGTAAATAAGTTGTCGGCAAACTTAAATAAAATAGTACGAAATATTAAAAATAAAATTTAAGAAATTTGAACTTGTGAGATGTCGCGAATGTCGCTACATATGAATTACTAAAAAAGTACCCAGGCGATTTTTTTCTTTTTGGTCTTAAAATGTTTCTTGAATACTAGAGAATTGAACTGTACAAAAAAATCAGAAGTAATCAATTTTTTATTAAAGTTGGTTTCCAGAGCACCGTGCATGTAGAACGTGACTCATTCAACTTTTAGAATCGCGATATCTCAGGAATGGCAATTCTTAGAAAAAAAAGTATAAGGACCATTTTTATAGACAATTTTAATATCTATAATTTTTGTCTTGGCTACTTTTTTGATAAAACTTACCGTTTTCGAAAAAAATCCAAAAAACCTCAAATTTTGACCTTTGACCCCGAATAACTTTTTTATCAGACATGGGATCGATGGGGACTTTTGACATTTTATTTCTAATGGTGTATCCAAGGTATCCACGAAAATTTAGCTCTGTCGGAATTTTTGTTATTTGAAATGTCTATTTTTACCGGACTATATCGAAAAAAACATTTTTTTTGCAATATCTCGAAAACTAGAGCTGATTGAGCAAAATGGTGGTCATTTTTGGATTCAGCGTGTCCAAATTACCCTTAAAAAGTTATTGTATGCCCTGCAGCAAACAAAAAAATAATTTTTGTCGGCATGTGTTATGGAAAATGCAGGTAGTATTTTAGAACGAGTACCTACAGTAAATTAAACATATCTAAACTCCAATTTTGCGCGTAAATTTTAAAAACAAATGGACTGTATAAAACATGGGTCTTTCCCGATTATGCCATGAAATTGGGATCTTTCCGACGATTCGGTCGTTTCATTTTATTTTTATTTTTTGCTGTCAAATAATAATTTTCAAATGGGTTTAAAAATATGAGATTATCTAGATACATTAAAAATTGTATTGTGTTTTATTGTCGACATATACATATAGGGGCGGCAAATAAAGTCTTGCACCCGGGCGGCAAATTTCGTTGGCGCGCCACTGCATACCCTACGTGTAACAGTAATAGAACTGATAGATTTTAGAGGATTCATAATTGGAGGTTTCTTTATATGAACTTTTTTTCTTACCTTTAATCATAGAACAAGAATATAATTTTATTATTTGTAATTTGAAGTATCCGTATTCTTAGTTAAATTCTGCATGCTTTCTTATCAATCGATATTTCTCGAAAACGGTTTATCCTATGACAAATAAGCAAAGTATGTTTTTGCGTATTTTATGTCATATAACCTTAAATAAGTGCCCAACTTTATAAAAAAATAGAAAACAAAAATTACTAGATAAAAATCGATGGGCCCACTGCCCCCATACACCCTTGGTCTAATCTAAATGATAGTTAATTAATACAAGAACACTTATTATTACTAAACTGAATAAAAACTCGTTTTGAGAAAATCTTTGGAGGGCTGTAGATCCCTCATGAAAAATTTCCGGACCCATGTTCATTAGAAGTTTTTTACTTAAAATATTTTTCTCGATCTACTGTTCAAGTTTGGCACGACAGTAATGAATCATGCTGTATAATTTATTTTAACAATATGAGCCTATAATTTCACTCAATACGTATGTGGACTATTTGTTTTAATAAATTCAATTATATCCTAGGTTTCTTTATTGTTCATGTGAATTACTTGAACACAAGGCACAAGGTTCTAGTTTAATAACCTTGATTTATGAACAATACTGGTATGTAATCTATACTTAGATAGATATTTATTCCGTATCAAAATATATAATAAAATATCTGGACGATCTGGATTATGATTCATAGTTATCATTGTCATTTTGACGCCTGCATAGCTGAAAAATTTAGATTGATTGAAATTATCAAAAATAAAAAAATGATAATACTTTATCAGTGTTTATTACAACTGTTCAATAATAAATTAATCACCTGAATTTAGTATGAGGAAGCACAGTCCATTTACTTGACAGGTGTTTGTTTTTTACTTTCTTTTTAGAGTTCCGTAGAAAACTAGGAAGTAGGAACCCTTATAGTTTGTCCATGTCCGTCCGTCCGTCCTGAAAAATTTTGTCATTATAAGATGAAATTTGGTATACGGTCGTAGATTGATGACCCAAAAACAGAAATGATAAGATTTTTGAAAATACATTTTTAGACCCCCCTTTCATAAAATGAAAAGTGTTTAAAAAAAATCACCTACACCATTGAGTGGGGTGTCGTTAGAAAGGTCTCCTAAAATGCAACAAAAAATGAAACAGAAATTTTTAATTTTAACCTTTCGATCACGATGTATTTTCTCTCCAAAGTCATTAAAAAAGCCCCCCCCCCTCTAGTTTCTAAACTATCAATTAAAAAAATCTGAAAAAATTCCAGAACGTAGATTTTAATTAGTACTTTCACTGAAAATTATAACGAACATTGTCAAAAATATTTTGGACCCCCTTTTCATAGATTGAAAAGTGAACTCACATTTTTTTCATTTACCCCATTGAGTCATTTGATAGGTCTCCTAAAATACAATAATAAAAGTCAAATGACTTTTTGATTTTAACCCTTCAGTCACGAAAATTTTGAAAAATACTCTTTTTTATAAATCGTAGTGAGAATGACTACGGAACCCTATCATGTGCGTGCCTAACACGCACTTGCCCGTTTTATTTAATTCTATAACTGAATTCTATTTGCAAGAGAAATCTTCAAAGAAGATTTCAATCTAAAATGTATTATTTTTGCCCTTTTTCCATTAATTTGATAACTACATATGTACCTATAATTTTTTCAAACAGAATAATTTTCTTTTAATTAAAAACTTGAACCTGAACGACGGAAAAATAAGTTTGGGAACCCAAACCTAAAACCCTATTTGTTATTTATTAAAAATTGCAAAAAGATAAAATTAATATTTTCATGTTTCTAGACTAGAATAACTAATACTATGGCTAGGCCATAAAATGCACACCCCTTAAACATAAAAAAATGTATTAATTTATAATATCAAATAAATACAATACAATATAATTGGTGAAACTTAAAAGGATGTTTGAAAAAAATATTGGAGGTCATTAATATTATATAAATATATAATATGAAGTTTATCACTCATTAAGATTTTTTAGAAAATCAACAATGAATCTTGATATCAATTGATTATTACCGTTTTTATTTAAATTTAGGATGTATAGTAATAAAACAACAATCATTTTAATTTACAATTTTTATATAAAATATTATTTTTGTAAAATGTATAAAGTAAATTAATTAATTAATAATAATAATTAGAAAGATAAATACATCCACATATTGCAGCGATAACAGCTGTGTTCACCTGATGTCTAGCAGAGCATTTAAAATGAAACAACAATGTAACGTTTATAGGTTAGGTATATGTATATGTACATTATATATTTGTTTTAAAAATGCAAACTTACCAGACTTTATCTTGATTAAAAAGATTGATTGGCTTTGAATAAAATAATTAAAATACAGCACGTATCGATGTACATGTATTTATATATTAATTAACACAATATAATAATTGTAATACTTGGAATTTGAAGTGACGTATGAAGAAATAGCGCCTTACGGTAATCTTATGAACTACCGAGTAACTACTCTATTTGTAAAAATAATTCTTGTCAAAATATGAATTTTTGTTTAAATAAACTGCAAATTTCGTTACTTCTAGTTATCCAATTTTGTTGAGTTTTAATAGGGTTCTATTCTGATAATAGATGAAGTGAATTCAAAAGGATTGGTGCAAATTTATTTCGAAATATAGCCTACAGTTCGGCGTTTTTATCAAAAAAGGGGGTTAAATCAACAAATTGAACTTTATTAATATTTTTATAACAGAAAATTAAAACCGATCGATATTAAACTAAGTATAAATGCAGACTGTAATGTTTTCTATCAGAAAATGTAAAAATATAAGTGGAATACTGAAAAAATTTAAGATATAATGCTCATTTTATCAATTTATATACGAAAAAAAATTTTAGCACGATAATAGAACACACTTCCAAGCAGAGCCTGCTTGGGTGTGCAATATGAAAAACGGTATACGATCTTTGTTGTAGATAATTTTCTTATCTTTATATTTGATAACATATATGTTATATGTGTGAAATAGGCCTTATAGAAACAATATATACATATATACAGTAGAAACCGGTTAAACGACATCGGTAAATACGACGGTTATAACGACTCAGAATAAAAGTCTCAGTCGAAGCCCATATAATTGCCTTTTATAATATACCGTTTATAACGACATTGCTTACAACGAAATACCGCTTTTAACGACTTTCTGTTTACAAGATTTTCAGAGAATTTAATCGGTTTGTACGACGGACCGACTTTTGTTTCCATTTTTGAAGTTATACTTCTTTAGGCACGTAGAGAGTAAAAATTTAGTAATGTAACGAAATGAAATTTAGAAGTGTAACGGAAATGAAAAGCTATGTAACGAAGCGTTACGCTGTGGAATAGGTAGACATGGTCTGTAGAAATTGTGTTGTTTACTTAAGTAACACAACTGTAAAGAGTATTGCCTATATAAAAAAACAATGAGTGTGTACTTATGTACACGCGTTAGAAGTTATACTTCTTTGGGATGGTGAAAAACAACTACGAATAATCTTAATAACAATAATCTGGCGTTTGCTTTAAATAAAATTAAAAATTTAATTTAATTATAATATTTGATTAATATAGGCAATACTCTTAACAGTTGTGTTATTTAAGTAAAAATCTTTATTGCTAATTTTGTCAATACGCTATAATTTTTTTGATATAGGCAATACTCTTTACAGTTGTGTTATTTATTCTGTATTTTCAGTCCCGGGCCAGATATTTCACCGCATAAAATTTCGTTACATTTTCGTTACATTACTAATTTCATTTCCGTTACATTACTGATTTCATTTCCGTTACATTACTCAATTTTTACCCTCAACGTCCCTAAAGAAGTATAACTTCAAAAATATCATGAGAATGACGCAATCATATTTAATTGTTTATGGATGTCTCCATAGACATAATTAAAATTTTTATACATATAGTACCTATACTATATATGTTAAATATTCTTACATGTTTTACTGCTGCATGCTATCTCTTTCTTTTGTGTCTATGGATTATACCGGTAAAAAATACATATCTTTAGTGTGTGATAAATATACTCGTATTTGGAAATTAATTGAGATTGTAAGTACACACATATTATTAATTTCAAAAAGTATTTTTTAGGTAGATTAGATTATCTGCTCTTTTGTATTGTTCATAATTAATATGTTATCACTTGTAATATATAATTTATCAATTGTCGACCAAAAGTCGCCAAGTTGTTCAAATTTGATTTTTGTATTTTTAGGATTCCGTAGAAAACTAAGAACCCTTATGCCTTATAGTTTCTCCATGTCCGTCCATCCGTCCTGAAAAATTTTCTCATAATAAGATAAAATTTGGTATACGGTCGTAGATTGATGACCCAAAAACAGAAATGATAAGATTTTTGAAAATAAAATTTTTTTAGATCCCCCTTTCATAAAATGAAAAGTGTTTTCAAAAAAAAAATCACCTACCCCATTGAATGGGATGTCGTTAGAAAGGTCTCCTAAAATGCAACAAAAAATGTAACAGAAATTTTTAATTTTAACCCTTCGATCACGATGTATTTTCTCTCCAAATGCAATAAGTCTCGTAAAATGCAATAAAAAACGTCAAATAACTTTTTGATTTTAACCCTTCAGTCGCGATATATTTGCTTTTTAATGTCGCTGTCAGAGCACCCCCCCCCCCTCTATTTTCTAAACTATCGATTCAAAAAATCTGAAAAAAATTCAGAATGTAGCTTTTAATTAGTACTTTCACTGAAAATTATAACGAACATTGTCAATAATATTTTCGACCCCCTTTTCATAGATTGAAAAGTGAACTCACATTTTTTTCATTTACCCCATTGAGTGGGGTATCATTTGATAGGTCTCCTAAAATGCAATAATAAAAGTCAAATGACTTTTTGATTTTAACCCTTCAGTCACGAAAATTTTGAAAAATACTTTTTATAAATCGTAGTGAGAATGACTACGGAACCCTATCATGTGCATGCCCAACACGCACTTGCCCGTTTATTCTTTAAAGAAAACTCTATGTATCTAACTAATACATATTATTCGTAGTTGTTTTTCAATCATGCAAAAGAAGTATAACTTCTAACGTGTGTACATAAGTACACACACTCATTGTTTTTTATATATAGTGGAGTGCCTTATGCATCTAAAGTATGCAAACCTCGGAATTCTATTACTTTGAACGAATTATTATAAAACCTGTTGGATTGTATTATTGATAAGGTATATAACAAAGTTTACCCATTAAAAAATTATCGGTTATAACAACCTAAAATTCCGGTCCCTTCAATGTCGTTATAAACGGTTTCTACTGTATCTATTTAAAACTAATTGTTAGCACCTTTTGTGGGTTATATATAAAGAAGTATGCTCACTAAGGATCAATGGAGACTTTTGGAAGAAGTACACAAAAATTCAGCTTGCTGCGAATTTTTCTGTAATGTTGCTGGACTACAAATCAAATCAATTAGAATCAAATCAATTCTATTGCTTCAAATCCAATCTAATTCCTAGGTACAATGGTAGTGAGAGGAATCGCACATTTATATCATATTTACTTGATTTCCACTGTCGATTATTACTAATAATTCGCTTTCTGAAATATAAAAATAAAACACATTTGACTTCTTGGAGTGTATTTATCTTAGGCAATTTAAAAATGAGTAATGCAAATGGTACAAAAACAGTTAAAAACTTTTTGAATTTGTATAATAAAAAAAACAATACGCAATAATACTGGTGTAAGCAGGAATGGGCCTGGAATTTAAAAACTAAAATCGGTGCGTTCGACGCCAGTCATATTATTCCAGTTTATATTTAGTCGACTTCCTCAATTGTAGGTCCTGCGCCTCCGGCTCCTGGAGGACCTCCGGCTCCCGGAGCCGCTCCACCCGCGCCTGGGAATCCTGGCATGCCTCCTGGCGCTCCACCTACGTCTTATACAGTTTTGTAATAATCGGATTGCATAAACCTTCCAACACTTTCTGTTTGTGTTCATATTCATCTTTATCGGCCAGTTGATTGGCGTCTATCCACCTGATTACTTCGTTGCATTTATCCATAATGGTTGTCTTGTCGCTTTCTGAAATCTTGTCCTTTAACTTTTCATCTTCCATTGTGCTCTGTACATAGACTACGCAAGTACATTATATGGAAATACATCCAAACAGAACCTATCAGCTTTGGATAAATGTCAGTATAAAGCAATTCGAATATGTTTGGGCGCCATGCGTTCAACCCCAACGAATGCTTTATTAGTTGAAGCAAACGAGATGCCTCTAAAATTAAGAAGGGATACATTGTGCACCAATTATCTAAGTAGACTATCGCAACTAAAAAACAATAGCATACAGGAGAAATTAAATAAACTAAATTCCACCTTAGGAACGATAAATTACTGGCATAACAAAAAACCAACTCTGACGACAAATTTTCAAAAATATTTCCTTAACAACACACAAATCAATTCAGACATAAACATACCAATGTTCGTAGAAAGCTACAACATTCAAAATGTTCAAGAAGACGTAAACATAGATAACACGTACATTGACTATAACAACATTAACGAACAATTAATACTCGAAGTTATAAACGAAAAAGAAGACTCCATATCTGTATTCACAGATGGTTCCAAAATTAAAGAAAATGTGGGGTGTGCTATTTATATACCACAAGAGGATAAAGAAATGAAACTTAAACTCCCAAATAATCTGACAATTTTTTCAGCCGAAGCGTGGGCTATTTACGAAGCACTTGATTACATAATCTACAACACAAACAATGAGCAAATCAACATTTTTACAGACGCAAAATCTGTGTTAAAACAAATACAAAATTTCAATATAAAGAAAATTAAAAACTATATAATAATTAAAATACTTAAAAACGTAGAAACATTAATAAAACAAAACAAAAAGGTAACTTTTACCTGGGTTAAAGCACACATAGGAATAAAATATAACGAACATGCCGACAAAATTGCCAAAGATGCAATAACCGACGGGATAGTAACAGAAGTCAACACACCATATACAGACTTTCAAATAAACACAAAAAACAGAATTAAAAAAGAATGGAACGACTTATGGTTAGAATCTGCAAAATATAAAGGAAAAAATTACGCCACAATACACCCAAATATTCCCCCAAAACCATGGTACCGAAAACACGAATGCAACAGAGATCTCATAGCAACAATAGCGAGAATGAAGTTCGGCCACGTTTGCTGCAACAGTCACCTACATAAGATAGGCATTGTACAATCACCACTATGTCCATGTGACAATCAATCATATGGAGATATGAACCATATGTTATTTGAATGTAAACTATATAAAACAGCACAAACAAAATTCTATAATAAACTACTAGACTTAAAAATTCCATTTCCCACGAATATAAATACATTGCTAACGACAGAAAACATTAAAATATACAATGCCATACTAGAATTTAAAAGAGAAGCACAAATCAAAATTTAATCCGGAAAAAATACATTAATCGAATTAAAAAAACAATAATATATAATATAAAAAAAAAAAATAAACAAAGTAATATAAAATAAAAACAAACCAAAATATATAAATATAAAGTGAATATTTAATAATTATAAACGTACTCCTAATGTGTAACACCTAATACCTAATCCTATAAAACCTTGCCGTACTGTTTGTCGAATCCTGCCCTGACAGGCACAGAGGCAACATCCTTTCCGTCTTTGTGTCCCCGTCTTATTGTAGTACGTATAACATATAAGTGTTCCATACAAAAAAGAAAAATAGATGGCTGATTTTGTAGAAGAAGAATGCCAAGAAACCCAAGAAAAAAAAAAAAAACTTTTCATCTTCCATTGTGCTCTTCATGTTGAAGCAATACGATTCAAGAGCGTTCTTTGCTAAGATTGTGCTCTTTTGTTTCTCGTCTTCGATACGATACTTCTCAGCGTCGTTGATCATACGTTCGATTTCTTTCATGCTGAGACGGCCTTTGTCATTGGTGATTGTGATTTTGTTCTCTTTACCTGTAATATTTTTAAAGTTGTTAATAAAACATTTTTAAATTATAAATAAAAATCATGGAGAAAGCTATTGTTGGTTTGAAATGTAACGCATGAAGTTAGCTGCACAGTCTAAAAACGGCTGATCTGATTTGTCTAGATCTTCTTGTCCGAAATTAAAAAGCACATTTCTTTCAATTTTTCCCAAAAAAAATAGTACAAAACTGCTGAATTAATAATAATAACCGTGTTTTTCTTAATTCAGTTATGCACAGTAATACTAAGTTTAACTGAATGCTCCTTTAACGATCTGTCAAATTGCAAAAAAGCCGTTAGAAAAATCTGATATATTTTTGGGTTCTTTTTATATAATTAATAATATTAAAAAATTCTCTCATAAAACAAGTTTTTAGTTTCAGTATTGAAAAGACCTTCCACTGTAACAGTCAAATTCTATCAATTTTTTTTACTGTTCTCTATTGCTATTAAATCCTAAAATAAAGATTCACCGAACCCAAGATTTTGTCAGATTTTTTTAACGGCTTTTTTTGCAATTTGACTCTACGTTACTCGTGATAGAACTATAGAGGTACCTTAATCTATAGAGGCAAAAATACGCAATGTGGAGGGTTGTCCCCATTGAAACTTTCGACTGGGATGATCAGGACTATTACATATCAAAAATTTAGACCATTTCGCTAAACCCAATTTCCATAAGATTTGTGTGGGGTCCATTCTTACATTTGTTCAATACTGAAATTCCAGATTTTTTAACAAACTCATTTTTAAGAATTGTTTAAAAAATTAGATTGTTTTAAGAATTAATTTTATTGAAAAAAATTTATGTCGAATTACAAGTTTCAACAATACCATAAAAAAAAAAACAATATAAGAAACTCAAAAAATGTGAAGTGATGTACGTATAAATATTAGAAATTAATGCGTAACATGATAACAACACTGGAATTGTAAAATGACAAATACATGAGTGCAAATGTTAATGGACAAGTCGTAGTTTTAGCAACAGCGAACACTGCGTCTTAAAATGGTCCACTGCTGCAATCTATAACACTGGTTTACAAAAAAAATAAACTATGCATATTTGAGGAGACCATTGTATCCTTATGTATTATGACCTCCTGAACCTGCATCTGAGGTCCGTTGACCTTGGTTAGGTCAGTTTCAAGGTCAATCCAAGGTCATTTTTAAAATCGCTAAATGAATCTGGTAAAAGGTATAAATAGGTTTTACTGATCGCTGATTCTGAATTTGACGTCCGTTGACCTCTTCGATGTCAGATTCAAGGTCATTTCAAGGTCAAAGTGGGAAAAAGAAAAAACGCTCAAAAATTATGAAAAACACTACATATAAGTTTTTGAGGTCGCTGAATCAAAATTTGAGGTCCGTAGACCCCTATAATGTCATTAGTTTCAAGGTCATTTTAAGGTCAAATTTTAAAAATCGCTATAATAAATCTGATAAAAGTGTTATGTGTAGGTTTCTTTGATCGCTAATTCTGAACTTGACGTCCGTTAACCTCTACGATGTCAGATTCAAGGTCAAAGTTGAAAAATCGCTCGAAAATTCAATTTTTCAAAAATTTTGATTCAGCGACCCTAAAAACCTATATGTACTGTTTTGTCAGATTTTTTGAGCAATTTTTCCAACTTTTACCTTGAAATGACCTTGAATCTGACATTGTAGAGGTCAACGGACGTCAAATTCAGAATCAGCGATCAGTAAAACCTATTTATACTTTTTACCAGATTCATAAAAAAAATTACCTTGAAACTGACTTAACCAAGGTCAACGGACCTCAGATTCGGATTCAGGAGGTCAAAATACATAAGGATACAATGGTCTCCTCAAATATGCATTAACATTTTTTTTTGTAAACCAGTGTAATTGTAGGCAATCTGCAAGTTGGACAACAGATTTTTAAACATGCTAAACTTCCGTCGATACAACCGCGTCGTACGATATATTGAACTACAAAGCCTTAGAGGTTGTAATTATCGTTCAAACGGTTGAACCAACTAAGATTGTACAATATGTAGTATTGGTTAAACTGCAGTTTACGGTAACTAATTCTAATGAATCTAAGAAAATAACGATTTGGTGTAAATTTTTCGAAACACAATTTTTCGAATCACAATTTTTCGAAACACAATTCTTCGAAACACAATTTTTCGAACAACATTTTTCGAAACACAATTTTTCGAAACACAGTTTTTCGAAACACAATTCTTCGAATGAACAATTTTTCGAATGAACAATTTTTCGAAAAAATTATAAAAGCGCGGGACGCTATAGAGGCAAATGCATGGAAAAATATCTTGTGTATGCAATTGATAAAATATATAAGGGTAGAAATTTTTTTTAATTCATTTAAAGCTATACATATGCCTTTATGAGCGCCCCACTCTTTTAATTGTCTTAGTCATAAAAACCTAAGAATTAAGTGACAACTGAATATTTATTTTTGACTTTTCAGTGCATTTTTAATAAAAATCACTTTAAAAAACATTTATTTATTTATTTTTATTTAAAATAATATACCTAAGTTTTTAGTGATTATTGAAAACTATGCTGGATCCCTGTAAATTAAATATTACCTTTATATAACCTAACCTAAACGGGCACTAACCTAATCTACTCTAAGCAAACCTAACTAAAAGTAACTTACCCTAACCGGGACTAACCTAATCTATTCTGACCAAAGCTGACCTAACCTAAACTCTTTATTCTTTTTCATTTCTACCATTATCAAATTTTGTGTAAAACTTACCTAACTTAAAAAATCCAAAACTTATTTTTTTCGAAAAATTGTTCATTCGAAATATTGTTCATTCGAAGAATTGTATTTCGAAAAATTGTGTTTCGAAGAATTGTTTTCGAAAAATTGTGTTTCGAAAAATTGTGTTCGAAAAATTGTGTTTCGAAAAATTGTGTTTCGAAAAACTTTCCGGATACCATTTTTCATACATAATGAACCATCCTGGTAGTAGTAAATGTTTGTCAACTAATGATCCCGACTTTGATGACAAGCAATTTGTGGTCAGTGTCAGAGAAGAGTCTGCACTGACTGTGCTGAAGAATGTGTATAATGTATAAAAGCTGAACATTCAAAAAGTGTGTAAAAGCGAAGTTTTGGTTTCATAATTTTTTTTTATTTGCTGAAAACATGTTATTTAATTAATAAAATTGTTATCAATAAACAGTTTTTTTTATTTAAATGTTCTAACATAATTTGTCTACCATTACATCAACTTATACAAACGAAAATTTGAAAAAAAATATCAAAAAAACACATAACGGTCAAATTGACCGTATGTTTCTCTTAATGTTATAAAAAACATGTTTCCATATAGGTGTTAATAATATAAATTTTAAAAATCGCGCCATTCTCCAAATAAAGTACGCCCCCTACGCCCCGCCCACTTTATGTATTTATGTTATCTATGACTACACTGTTATTTTCTCAGATTCATTAGAATTAGTTACCGTAAACTGCAGTTTAACCATGTATTATAACCATAGAAAGTATATAATTTTTAATATTTCCTAAATATTTCCTATGAAGATATTTTTTTTTTCAAAGTGTCATCGCGAACAATACACTAAACTAGTTGTACTATTTAATGCTTTGGAATATGTTCACGTATGTGAACAAAACTCACTACGATCTGTCTATTCGATTTACAGTGCAACTTATAGTACGACCTGTAGTACAACTAATTGTACCGTCAGTGGACCACTTTAGGGAACGTCCATAAACCATGTAACGTTTTTATGGGGGGGGGGGGGTACAGCTATTTTGTTACATGGCGTCACATGGGGGATGGGGGACGTATTCTAATGTTACATAACATTCATTCATCTACAAATAAAAGCAAAACATTGAAGAATGATTAATCGACTTTTAGTAACGTCTAATTAAAGCTGAAATAGTTTATAAAAAATATTGTAGTCCCAGATAACTTTTCCAGCATGGGGATCTCAGTATCTATAAGAGATACAGGTTTGGTTAAATCAGATGAATTATTTGTAAGAATGGGGTGAGTATTACTACAACGAAACCTGAGGAGTCTGAAACGACCATCAGAGCCGTCCGCCAGACGAGATCCGGCGACATTCTCATAGAACTAGATGCCAACACCAAGGGGAGAGATGTTTTTAGCAACTCACTGAAAACTATCCTTGGCAGTAAGGCGACGGTCCGTTGTATAGAACCCAGATCTTCCCTGGAGATTAGGGATCTGGACAGCCTCACAACAGAAGACGAGGTGAGGAAAGCTCTTGAAAGAGATCTCCAGGGCCTCGAAGGAGAGCTTAAGATCTTCCTTATCAAAGAGAACAGCAGGGGCCAGAAACTGGCCATAGTAGAAATAAGCTCGAAATGGGCCAGCGAGCTGTTGAAGACATCGCGAATAAAGATCGGTTGGGTGAACTGTAGGATTCGCCAAAGGACCGTAGCCATGCGCTGTTTTAAGTGCTTTGGCTACGGCCACCACCAAGCTAGCTGCAAAGGACCTGACAGGAGAGGCCAAGGGGTCTGCATTAAATGCGGAGAAAAAGGGCATAAAATAAACGAATGCCAAGCTGATGCAAAGTGCTTCTTATGTTCGGAGCGCAAACTGGCACCGGAGCTGGTAGCCCATGTCCCGGGATCGGGCCCATGCCAGGTGTACAGGGAGGCGCTCGAAAAGATACAAAAGTCCTCTGAACGATAAGAGTCCTACAGGGAAACCTCCACAGGAGCAGACTGGCAGACAGTTTGCTAGAGCAGTTAGTGATCGATCTAAGGATTGATCTGCTAGTCATCAGTGAGCAATACCGAAACAAAAGCAAACCAAATTGGTATACAGACGCAATCGGCACGGCGGCAATTTGGATTCCGGACAAAAGCCCGATCATCGTCAAAAATCACAGGTCGGGTACAGGTTTCGTGTGGGTCAAGATCGACATGGTCACCGTAGTGAGCTGCTATTTCACCCCAAACGAACCCATAGGTGACTTCATAGCAAAGTTGAATGGTCTGGAGGACACCATACAAGAACTCGAGGGAGCGGTATTGGTCGCAGGTGACTTCAATGCCAGAGCCCTAGAATGGGGTATGCCCATTACGGACACCAGAGGCGGTCGGATCCTAGAGATGGCTGCCAGGCTGGGACTCTGCGTAGTTAACGTAGGAGATACACCGACCTTCAGACGACCAGGCTACATGGAGACGATACCCGACATCACTCTAGCATCAGACTTTTTTACATCCGAAATAAGGGACTGGGGGGTTATCGAAAATTTTACCGGCAATGACCACCAGTACATAGTGTTCGAAACACAGAGGCAGCAACAAGTCGTCACTAGAAATCAGAGACGACCACTCCAATGGAACGTAGCAAAGTTAGACCAGGAGCTATTAACCTCAATGATCGACAAAGGTAAAGCCGCGATCTTAAAAACGACAAGACCATCTGGAACAGTTGTTGAGGCCACAATGCAACTCATTCACCGAGCGTGTGATGCATCGATGCCTCGAAAACGAAACAAAAATGGTCACAGACAACCTGTGTACTGATGAAAGAAATCGTCTGAAGAAATCGCCGGCCTGCGAAAACGATGCTTCCAACTCCGACGCCGAGTTACCAGAGGAAGAAGAGGCGGCGCAGAAGTAGAAACTGCGCTAACCGACTTTCGAACTGCAAGGAGAGAGCTTAAACGGACCATTGACAGGCGCAAAAGAGAAAAATGGGAAGAACTCCGACAAGACATTAACAACGACCCCTGGGGCCTGGGATACAGAATTGTCATGAAAAAACTCGGATCGAAAGCGAAGACACCTGCTCTGAGCGCAACTCAAATGGAGGTAATCGTCGACACACTTTTCCCGGATCAGCCGGTAAGGAACCACGACGATGCACCTAACCTGCAAGAAGAGTTCCCGCTTTTCAGCGTAGAAGAAATAACGACGGCCGCAAGCTCCCTGAAGAACGGAAAGGCTCCCGGACCTGACGGCATACCCGCGAAGATCTTGAAGACGATCGCAAAAACCAGCCCCCAACTGTTGCTCAACATGTTCAACAGCTGTCTACAGGACGGCAACTTCCACAAGAGATGGAAACTTCAAAAGCTGGTGTTGATCAGCAAAGGTAAGGGCAACCTGGATTCTCCTTCGGCGTACAGGCCCTTATGTATGCTCGACACGACGGGCAAGTTACTTGAGAAGCTGTTGAAACCACGTTTGACAGCGGCTATCGAGAAGGCAGGAGGCCTATCCGAAAGACAACATGGGTTCAGGAGAGGCCACTCAACTATCGGAGCGGTTGGAGAAGTGGTAAACGCCGCATATGCCTCGCAGCAAGGGAGTCACTACTCTAGAAAAGTTGTAATGCTAGCAACGTTGGATGTGAAAAACGCCTTCAACTCCGCTAGGTGGAATGATATGCTCAACGCCTTACAATTTACCTTCAGGGTACCGCAGTATCTACTGCGAATGGTGTTGAGCTACCTCAGGGACCGAGAGCTGATCTTCGAAACGTCGGAAGGACAACGCAAGAAAAAGATCACTGCTGGGGCAGCACAGGGATCCATATTGGGGCCTGATCTCTGGAACATCTCCTACGACAGAATCTTCCGCATGGAAATGCCCGACGATACCTTCCTCGTCGGATACGCAGATGATATAGCAGCAGTGAAAATCGCTCGAAACACCGAGGAAGCACAACTCAGGCTCAACCAGGTAATGCGCCGTGTATTCGCCTGGGTTGACGTTAGCCACGGAAAAAACGGAGATCATTCTACTGACCAGGCGCCGGATCCCCACGACCATTGATGTGTATGTCGGCCCGGATACGATCCGAAGCAAGAGGGCGGTGAAGTACCTGGGGATAAGGCTCGACCCAAAATTGACGTTCTGGGAGCAAATAAGACACGCGTCCGATAAGGCAGCCGGAGTCACGACAGCCCTCAGTAGACTCATGGGGAACATCGGAGGTCCATCGGCAAGTAAACGAAAACTTCTCATGTCGGTCACGCATTCCATCCTCCTGTATGGTAGCGAGATCTGGGCTGACGCTCTCCAACAGGAGAAATATAGAAAGAAAATGGCTTCGATACAAAGAAGAGGAGCTCTTAGGATAGCCAGCTCGTACCGAACCGTCTCAGAACCAGCTGTCCTTGTAGTTGCGGGGGTGGTTCCCATTGACCTCCTCGCGGCAGAAAGAAAGTTCATTTATGAAAAAATGGCCGACATCGGCAAAGAGGCCGCGACGGCAGAGGCCAGGGAAATCACCATGCGACGATGGCAAGAACGCTGGGAAGGAGAGACCAGAGGGAGGTGGACTGCGAGACTGATTGTGAATCTTGCCGCATGGACGGGACGCGCGCACGGTGAGATAAACTATTATCTCACCCAGCTCCTCACCGGTCACGGTTGCTTCGGCGCTTATCTACACAAGATGGGGAAATTTGGGAGCCCTGACTGCCAGTACGGGGACTCGCCTCTGGACGACGCCAACCATACATTCTTTGAATGTGTCAGGTGGCGCGAAAAGAGGCGCAGACTCGAAACACTGGTGGGCAGGATCACTCTTGACAACATAGTGAGTAGGATACTCACGAGCGAGGATCACTGGAGAAGAGTCGCGGTTTACGTCGAGGAGGTGTTACTGGAAAAGAAGGGCGAGCAGGGCTAACATAACAAGTCCTAAAAAATACTAATTGAAAAATAGGGCAGAGCCTTCTTGAGGCTTAACAGAGGCACCTCCTCGAAGTAATGCGAACAACGGTCCCGAGGTGGAATGATGCCTGTTGCGGGGACTTTTTTAGTCGGTTAGAGTCCGACACACCGGGTGGTGCTACGACTAGCCCCCTGATGGTGCATGACGCATTTCTCTCCTCGATAAAAAAAAATATTCATAATTCTGTATGGTTTAGGCGGTATACTTTTTGTAGTCGGTTTCTTAAAGCACTTTTTTGTGTAGAATCGATTGATTTTTATCACTTTTAGTTTCCGAGTTACGAGCCCTGACTATAGTTTTTCTTATGGGCCACTAAGTTGACTATAGCATATTTGAACGTGTTTTTACTCTACAACGATATGTCACTTGCTATACCTACTTATTATCGAAAATAAGTCAATGTACTAAATGCCAGTGATATTTATTAAGTATTTTATTACAAACATTAAAAAAAATATATATTATAATTTTTTTTCGATAATAAGTATGGCAAATGACATATCGTAAAGTAGAATAAAAAACACGTTCATATCTACTATATTCAACTTAGTGGTCCATAAGAAAAACTAAAGTTAGGGCTTGTAACTCAGAAACTAAAAGTGATATAAAAAATCTAAATACACCAATCATTTCTACACAAAAAAAGTGCTTTAAAAAACCGTCTACAAAAAGTACCTATATACTTTGACAAAAAAGTTATAGCCATTTAGGGGTTGAGGAATTGAAGTAAGTAGTCTAACCGGCTATAAACACCGTGCGATGAAAAGAAACTTCAATACCGGGGGTATAGCTGAGCCTAGCACTAAAGCACAGCTGTACCCAAGACCGATGGGTACCATCTACAGTTGATAGATGGTATGTGATCATAGATTGCATCCTTCACGAGGTGGCCCTGTTGAAACTAAACCCAGCGGATCTAGACTGGGAAGTCGATAAACATCCCCCCAGCCCAGCTGTCGTGTCGTGACTAAGGGCCTGCACTGGGGCAAACGGCGCCGGCTGCTGACTAACCTAGTTACCGAAGCAGTCGAAAAATCCTGCATCATCCTGGCCTGTGGTCATGTTTCGCAGGATAGGTGGATGTGGGGGAGGGTCTTGGCTTAATCGCCCGGACCAAGAGGAGTTAACCTCAATAAAAAATCCTAAATCTCACGGTAGGAGGCCAGGCCAAAGGGATGCGTGACTGTCTAGAAGACCAGTACCTACTGGTTATCCCTTGGGGCACCGGGCGCACCCCATTGTATACAGCCAATAATTGTAACTATGTTCATACTCGTGGGACCTAACATGGAAGAACAAAACAACAAAAAGCTCTCCCCCATGGAGATATCTGAGGCAGACGAAAGTCAAACCTCAGTAACTTCCAAGGAGGAAACAACAAAAGAAATAGGGGCAAAACCCTCGGGAACACAAACCGAGGTAAAATCCCCTCCAAAACCAAAACCTGAGGGACGCATCTCAGGGGTACAACGCCGCAAGATGGCAATAGAGGCGGCAATAGCAAGAGGGAAGCTCATTAGGCCAAGGAAACCTAGGGCAAACCGTCAGCGAAAGCCACTGGAGACAGGAAAAGACCCAGCTGATCCAAGGAAAAGAACCCGTACTGATGGGAGTACACCATCACCATCAGTACAAAGGGCACCGAAGAGGATCAGAGAAGGGGACGATAGGACAAAACCCAGTACCTCGGTACAGGGGCAGTCCTATAGTCAATCAATATCTGCCATAAAGATGGCAGTAGCTCTGCAAACCTATCCTGAGGGCAAACTAACCCCAGAGCAGGCAAAGCAGATACAACAGTCCCTCACAAGAGAAATCTTCAAATGTGAGGTAGGAACTGGACCACAATTCACAAACAGCTACGCACATGACGGCGTACTGTTTGTGTCTTGTGCAAACAAAAAAGCAAAAGAGTGGCTGGAAGGAAAGCTACCACAACTCCAGCTGTGGGAGGGGGCCAACCTCCGAGTAGGAGAGGCCAAGGATCTGGTCAAAACCTTTAAAGTGGTTGTGTGGATACCCACCGACCTAGTGGAGGCTAATGAACCACCCAAAATCCTCCAGCTGCTGGAGACGCAGAACAAAAACCTGGCAACAGGGGAATGGCGGATCATATCCACCAGAAAAGAATCGCAAGGCACTACCCTGGTCCTTGCGATTAATGAGAGTTCTCTGAAGGAGCTGAGCAAAGTAGGGTTTAAAGCCTATCTAGGATTGTCTCAGCTAACCTTCAGAGTCTCAAAGAAACCGGAAGAAAAGACAGAAGATGCTGCAGGTACTTCAAGTAAACCTGCAGCACAATAAGGCAGCCTCGGCTGCCTTCTGTAAATACTTTTCTTCGGAAAGTATAGACGTAGCCTTGATCCAGGAGCCCTGGCTATTCAGGGGAAAGGTAACAGGCTTAGGAACCACCAAGGGTAAACTAATATATAACAGGAACCTTGGAAATGTAAGATCATGTATACTTGTCAGGGAAGAACTTCATGTTTTTAAAACTGACAAATTTCTGTTGTAGAGATCTAGCTGCCGTTAGTATAAAAATTCAAACGGAAGGAAACCTGAGGGAAATAATAATAGCCTCGGTATATCTTCCGTTTGACTCGCCAAATCCGCCACCATCGGAGAAAATGCAGAAGCTAGTGGACCACTGCAGGCAATCAAACCTGCAGCTACTAGCTGGTATGGACTCCAATGCACACCATGCAGCATGGAGCAGCAGCAACAACAACAAAAGGGGTGAGTACCTATTTGATTATATTATTTCTAATGATTTAGACCTTCTAAATCGAGGTAATAAACCAACTTTTATAACAAGAACTCGAAAAGAAATTATTGATATAACAGTAGCAACCTCACGTATAAGCTCTCAGATAACTCGATGGCACGTGTCCGAGGAACCGTCGCTCTTGGATCATAGATATATCCGAATGGAAATCAAAGACATTGATAAGCCAGCCTCGGAATATCGAAATCCGAAAAACACGGACTGGGAGAAATACAAACAGGACCTACAACTGAACCTAATCAATGTAAAAAATGAAATCAAGGATAGTATGGATATAGAATTAACCTCTATACAATTACAGGAGGCCATTGTAAATTCGTACTATAACAACTGCCGGGTTGTGCGCAGATCCACAAACAGAGAAGTCTGTTGGTGGAACACAAATCTAGCAGAACAAAGAAAAAGCACACGCAAGTTATTTAACAAAGCGAAAAAAACAGGAAGATGGGATGAATACTACCTCTCCCTGACGGAATATAATAAACAAATCCGTAAAGCCAAAAGAGATTCCTGGAGGAACTTCTGCCAAGAAGTTGAAAACACCTCTGAGGCAGCAAGACTCCAGAAAATTCTGGCCAAGGATCCTGTGGAACCAATTGGGACAATATTGAAACCAAATGGCAAATACACAGAAACAGGCAAGGAAACCTTAGAGTTACTACTTCAAGTACACCTGCCAAACTCAAATGCAGCATTACCTGCAGATGAAAACCAGCTTGATTTTGTAAACCCCATTATCAGGGCAACAAAAACAGACTGGCAAACGGCAAACAAAATAATAACCCACAATACAACCGAGTGGGCTATAGATTCATTCAAACCATACAAAGCGCCTGGTCCTGATGGAATTATACCCGTGCTATTACAGCAAGGGAAATCCATCATAATGCCAAAACTTTGTAGACTTCTAAGAGCAAGCCTAGCAACAGGACACATTCCCACTGCATGGAAGCGATCTAGAATTGTCTTTATACCAAAACCTGGAAGAGACCACTCTCAGGCGAAGGCTCATAGACCCATCACTCTAACATCTTTTATGCTAAAAGTGATGGAAAAACTGATAGGAAAACACATAAGGGAAAGCTTACCGAAAGGAAGCCTTTTCCATCCCCACCAACATGCTTATCAAGTGGGGAAAGCATGTGAAACAGCACTTCACCAACTAGTGAGAAAAATTGAGAGTGCAATCAACCAACAGGAAATTGCACTAGCAGCATTTATAGACATCGAAGGAGCTTTTGATCACACCTCCTTCGAGTCAATGATAGCCGCAGTGAGAAATCGTGAAATAGAAGACACCATATGTAGGTGGATCAGTAAGATGTTAAACGACAGAAAAATACAATCAACTCTATCTGGTGAGACGATGGAGATAGTAGCTGCCAAAGGATGTCCGCAAGGGGGGGTACTATCACCTCTACTGTGGAACCTAGTGGTAGATGAACTCCTAGTCAAACTAAATGAACAAGGCTACTACACCCAGGGGTATGCTGATGATTTAGTAATACTAATCCAGGGAAAGTTTGACGACACAGTCTCAAGGCTCATGCAAAAAGCTCTTGAAGTTGTGGAAATATGGTGTGCCAAGGAGAACCTAAGCGTAAATCCACAAAAAACGGCACTGGTGCCATTCACAAGACGAAGAAAATTGGACGGGCTCAGACTGCCAAATTTCTTCAATGAACAATTACAAGTGAGTCAGGAGGCTAAATATCTAGGTATAATCCTAGATTCAAAGCTAACCTGGAAATCACAGATACAAAAAACCGTAAACAAAGGAAAAACAATTCTTATGGCAACAAAGCGAGCACTGGGTAAATCCTGGGGACTTAAACCAAGCATGGTATACTGGCTATACACAGCAGTGGTGAGACCCATGATTACCTATGGATCGCTGGTATGGTGGCCGAAAGTTGAACAAAGACAAGCCAAACTGGAGCTATCTAAAATCCAGAGACTTGCCTGCGTCTGCATCACGGGAGCGATGAGAACCACCCCAACTGCAGCTATGGAAACCCTGCTAAGCCTGCCTCCTCTAGATATTATTATCAAAGGAGAGGCGAGGATGGCGGCGTACAGGCTGGAAATCAACGGGAATTGGCAAACCACTACCAACCCTGGACATACCAGGATAACTGAATCCATCACAGACCCATTATTAGAAATGAGAAGTGATGTAATGCCAATAAGGCACAACTTTAACAAACCCTTTAACATCCAGCTAGACTGGAATGAGGGGCTAGTACAAAGACGCAGTCAGGAAGGCAAACTTGTATGGTATACAGATGGATCCAAAACTGACAGCGGCACCGGTGCTGGAATATATGGGGAGTCACCACAGTTTAATGCATATGCATCTCTGGGGAAATATGCCACAATATTCCAAGCAGAAACTCATGCAATAGATGTTTGCATGCAGGAGAATATACACAGGAACTATCAAGGTAAAGATATCCTTGTTCTGACAGATAGTCAAGCTGCACTGAAAGCCTTGGCTAGTTATCAGTTCAACTCGAAACTGGTCTGGGATTGCCTACAAAACCTCACTACCCTGGCAAACCACAATAGGGTAACCGTTATGTGGGTGCCAGGACATAGAGGGATAGCAGGCAATGAAAAAGCTGATGCTCTGGCAAAAAGGGGCTCAAGAACAACATTTACAGGCCCTGAACCAGTATTTGGAATTACCAAAAACACTATTCGCAGCTGGCTAGCTGATTGGACAAAAAGACAACATCAAAACCACTGGAATAATGTAGAAGGCCAAAAACACAGCAAAACTATGCTAAATAAACCATCCAGGAAATTAACGGATGAAATACTACAACTAAGTAGACAACAAATTAGGCTAGTGACAGGAATGATAACCGGTCACTGTAACCTACGGAAACACATGCAAAGAATGGGAATCTATGATGAAGAACCCATCTGCAGACTGTGTAATGAAGAGGACGAAACAGCCTCCCATATTATATTCGACTGTGAAGCTCTTGCTCAATGGAGACATGCACTCCTAGCAGGAGACAACTATCGAGAAGCTCTAACAAGAGAAAACTTGGTGGAAAGGATGTTAAACCTGATAAGAACGGCAAACCTTTTCACTGAATGAGTGAATTGATGAAGAACACAATAAGCCAAAGGCTGCAGTGTTAGAGGCATCTAACCCTCATCATCAATCACAACCTAATCCAATCCAATCCAATCCTATAGCCATTTAAAGAAATTCCGAATTTTCAGTTTTTTGGGTATACCGCCTAAACCACATAGAATTATGAATATTTTTTGGAGTAGTCACCCCTTACTTACAAATAATTCATATCATTTAACCAAACCTGTATCTCTTATAGATACTGAGATCCCCATGCTGGAAAAGTTATCTGGGACACCCGGTATAAAATACTGTCATACGTAACATAAGTGGGCGGGGTCAAAGTATTTTGTTAATGTTTGTTACATGGGGGAAGGGGGGTTAAAAATTATAGAAAAAGGCATTACGTGGTTTATGGACGTTAACTTACCCCCCCCCCTCAAAAACAACCTAGCAACCTCCTTAAATTGGGTTTCTATGAAGAAAGATTATTTGTACACGTAATAAGTTATACTTCTATGGTGTAGTGGCTTCCAGCAAGTAAATGTGAAACTAAAAACATGTATTACTGATGTTTTAACATAACAGAAATCTGTATTATCTACAAACTTCACCTAACGACAAAGTCACGAGTAACAGCTAGTATTGTATATTTATTTTAAATATCAGAGTTGATAATAACAAGTGAACGGGGATAATAATAATGAGAGTTGACTGCAGTGAATTATTTAAATAATTAAATAAACGCACAAAGAAACTTACAATTCAAAAGATATAACATCACCATAGGTGGGCACAGTTATTCGAAAAGTTAACTTCATTAATCGTTAATCCGTTAATAAAAAAGTTAACTTCGTTAGCCGTTAAACCGTTAAAATTCTGAAAATGTAAAGTAAAATGTAAAAGTTAACCGAAAATTTGAAATTTTAACGAAAGTTAACCGTTAACAGTTAACAGTTAACGATCCAAAATGTTTGAAGACCTTTTATTAGCTACTTTTATGTACTTTTCATCAAACAACTAATGTTAACGGAAAAAGTTAACGGAAGTTAACAAAAGCGTTAACATTTTTTTTAGTTAACTTAAAAGTTAATCCGTTAACCATTTAAATAACTTCGTTAATTAACGATTAACGGATTAACGAATTAATGCCCACCTATGAACATCACTTACCGGTAGATTTCTCAATGACAGATACGTTCAAGATACCGTTACCGTCAATATCGAATGTGACTTCAATCTCAAGAACTCCGCGTGGCGCTGGCGAGATTCCAGTCAGTTCAAAACATCCCAACATATAATTATCTTTGGTCATTGCACGCTCGCCTTCGTAAACTTGAATCAATACACCCGGTTGATTGTCTGAATTTATTGTGACTGTTTGAGTTTGTTTAGTCGGAATCGTGGTGTTACGTTTAATCAAGGTGGTCATCACGCCACCAGCTGTCTCAATTCCCAGAGACAGAGGTGTCACGTCTAACAACAGGAGGTCTTGAACTTCTTCAGACTTATCACCGTGTAGAATTGCAGCTTGGACTGCAGCACCGTAAGCAACGGCCTCATCGAGGTTGATCGATTTATTTAATTCTTTACCGTTAAAGAAATCTTGAAGTAATTTTTGGACTTTTGGAATACGAGTTGATCCTCCGACTAAAACGATGTCGTGAATCTGTGCCTTGTCCATTCTAGCGTCACGTAACGACTTCTCGACAGGCTCCATTGTCGATCTGAACAGATCCGCGTTCAGTTCTTCAAAACGAGCACGTGTTATTGAGGTATAGAAATCGATTCCTTCAAACAACGAATCGATCTCAATACTGGCTTGAGTCGACGATGAAAGAGTACGTTTCGCTTGCTCGCACGCTGTTCTCAAACGACTTAAAGCACGCTTGTTAGACGTAAAATCTTTCTTGTATTTGCGTTTGAATTCTTGGACAAAATGATTGACCATACGATTATCGAAATCTTCGCCACCCAAATGCATATCTCCGGCTACAGATTTTACTTCAAAAATACCGTCTTCGATCGTTAAGATAGAAACATTAAAAATTCCGCCGCCCAGATCGAAAATCAATACGTTTCTTTCGCCGACTCCTTTTTTATCTAACCCGTAAGCGATAGCTGCTGCCGTTGGTTCGTTGATGATACGAAGTACGTTTAACCCGGAAATGGTACCCGAGTCTTTTGTGGCTTGACGCTGAGAATAGTTGAAATAAGCAGGAACTGTGATTACGGCATTTGTTACGGTTTTTCCTAAATATGCTTCGGCAGTTTCCTTCATTTTCGTTAAGACCATCGAACTGACTTCTTCAGGGAAGAATGTCTTATTTTCACCCTTATATTGTACTTGAATCTTTGGTTTACTCGCGTCGCTGATAACCGTAAACGGCCAATGCTTCATATCACCTTGAACTGTTGCATCTTCAAAGCGACGCCCAATAAGACGTTTTGCATCTAAAATAAATTAAATATTCAAAAAACATAATTCATCTTTTACATGTAGCAATTACATACCAAAAATTGTATTATTGGGATTCATCGCGACTTGACTTTTAGCTGCATCACCAATCAACCTTTTGGTGTCAGTAAACGCAACGTAGGATGGTGTTGTTCTGTTTCCTTGGTCGTTGGTAATGATTTCGACCTTTCCATGTTGGAAAACTCCTACACATGAGTAAGTAGTGCCTAAATCGATTCCTATTGCTGGTACTTTTGCCGCCATCTGTAATAAAATAATATAATTTTTAAAATCATTGTTTATTATAGCCAATACTCACTATAGCCATATACCGGCTATATAGCAATAGCCTCATAAAATTGACCACTCTCTTTTAAGAGACAAAGCGATAAAGTAGCCAATACCTGTATCTTTTCTGTAGGTCTGTTATAACTGCAAACCTGTGACGTGACCACTTAGTATTCCAGAAAGAGACAGTTATTGACTACTTTATCGCTTCGTCTCTTCGCCAGTAAATTTACTTCACAGTTGGATAGGGAAGGCTCATTCTATCCTTTCATGACTATAGCAAACTAGGCGAACTGTGACCAAACTAACCTAATTGAATATGTATTTAAAATAAACTGTCTTGGTCGGCACGAGACTTTTTTATACATCATCATACCAATGTATTGATATGATTAATTTTATTATTTAACATTTGATTTTTAAATATTTTACTTACAAAATGATTTTCAGTGATGGATACATTATAATTTTAATAATATAATTTTAATAACAAAACCAATTAAGATTATTGATTATTCTTCATTGCCATAGGTAACTAGATTATTAAAATTATTTTTAAATTAACACTAAAATTATTATTTTTTTGGTTAATTCATAAAAGATGCAAATAAAGAATAGAACATAAATTAAAGAAAATAACGTTCTCTACAACTTTTATTATAAACACTTTTTTTCTGATATGAACCGTTTGAAATATAATTTAAAAAAATGATTATATTCTTACACAATTTTTTTTTTAAATGATTAGAACAAAAATTGTAGATAATAATATTTTCTACAACTTGTGTCTCAAACACTTTTTTCTAATACAAACCATTTAAAAAATAAATCGAAAAATTATTTTTTTTAAAACGATTATTTCCTAACACAAATTTTTAGTGAATAGAACATAAATTATAGATAAAGGTACCTTCTACAACTTTAATCTAAGACATTTTTTTCTACTGCACACCGTTTCAAAAATAATTCGAAAAGTTCAAAAATTAACATATGTAAACATCCGTTTCCGCTTTAGTGATGGTTTTCAAAAATAGGAGGTACACATCTATAGTATACAAGAACCTTACATTAAAAATTCTATGTTCGTAAGTCTTATAGTTTTGGCTGTAGAGCGTTCACAGACACACACACACACACACACACACACACACACACACAGACACACGCATACACACACAGTGCCATAGCTGGAGCACGATGGAAAAGGGGGGCAAAGAAGTACTGCTTAGTTGCCACACTAGATATTAAGAACGCCTTCAATTCGGCACGATGGAACTGTATCTGGAATGCACTAAACGAACTGAACGTACCACAATACCTTAAAAAGATAGTGATGGACTACCTCAGCAACAGGCTTTTCAAGTATGACACAGAAGATGGACCTCAGGAGTATAGAGTCACGGGGGGAGTCCCCCAAGGCTCGGTCCTGGGATCACTGCTGTGGAACATCATGTACGATGGATTACTTAGGATGCCACAACCAGAAGAAGTTAAGCTAGTGGCCTTCGCAGATGACGTAGCAGTAGTCATCACAGCTAAGTACCTAGAAGAAATCGAGGCGATCTTCTACGATACGTTTGCTCAGATCCATCACTGGATGAGCTCGGTTGGACTAACACTAGCCGAACATAAGACGGAAGCAGTCCTTATTACGAGTAGAAAGGTTGTAGAGACAATCCAACTCACGGTAGGCGAGCATACCATTACATCACAGCCATATATTCGGTATCTTGGAGTGATGATAGACTCGAGATATAGCTTTAAATAGCAAATAGAGCGCGCTAGCGAGAAAGCTGCTGCAGTAGGTACAGCCCTGGCGCGGTTAATGCCGAATATCGGTGGACCAAGGTAAAAAAGAAGGACAATGTTAGCATCGGTGTGCACATCAGTCCTAACGTATGGGATGGCTATCTGGGCAGATGCATTGAAGGTAGAAAAACACAGGAAAAAGGCGTGAGCGGTTTATCGACGTAGTGCCTTGAGGGTTGCATGTGGATACCGTACAATATCAGATGACGCTGCATACGTCATTGCAGGTATGGTACCAATCGAGATATTGGCGGAGGAAATGCAATCCCAGTACCAGACGAAAGGGACAGTTCCACTACAACCCCAATCCCGGGAACGAGAAAGAAGCCTTGAACGTTGGCAAACGAGCTGGGACGCTTCATTGAAGGGACGTTGTACCCACCGACTAATACCCCGAGTGGACCGCTGGGTAGGCCGAAACCACGGAGAAGTCAACTTATACCTAACTCAGATGCTTTCTGGACACGGCTGCTTCAGAGCGTACTTGTACAAGTACAAGCTCGACGAGTCACCAGAATGCCCAACCTGCAGAGATGTTCATGAGGATGCAGAGCACGTGTTCTTCCGATGCCCACGCTTCAGAGAATGTCGCAGTGAGGTGGAAAAGAATCTCAATATGGCTCTAACACCTGAAAACGTAGAGAAAGCAATGCTGACAACCGCTACAGGCTGGGAGTTGGTTAGTATCTTCGCAGTGACAGTCCTGAAACAGCTGCGTCGCGATGATTAGGACAGGAGAAGGATCTTGGTTAATAATCCTTAAGATCCTGCGAAATTGAGGAAGAGCTACGGCTGAGACCTCACCCGCGAAGTAGTGCCTAACGGCGGTCCCGCGGGGGAATCATAACGTCTGAGGAAAGGAAGCGGGTTTTTAGTGGGTAGGGCCAGTAATGGATGAGTCCCACACTACCGACATATTCTGTTGGTGTGCATAAATGCATTTTTCCTACCTCCTTCAAAAAAAAAAACACACACACACACACAGTAGCAGCAGCAGCGCTCTATCGCCTCAGTGCACTGCGGGTCTGTAGCGTATTTCGTACGGTGTCTGAAGATGCTGCGGGTATCATAGCCAGAATGACACCCATTCAAATACTGGGCGAGGAGAGAATGTCCCTATACCAGCACAGGGGTGAACCGTTGGAACACCGGAAAGCGTACTTACGACAGCAGAGACTCCAAAGTCTATTACAGTGCAAGCCGACTAGGATGCTTTTGCGTAAGGGAGATGGACTCATCGTCTAATCCCTCAGGTGGACACTTGGATAAACCGCAAACGCGGAGAAGTCAACTACTACCTGACGCAGATGTTCTCTCTGCTATAGAGCTTATCTTCATAAGTTTAAATATGAAGAATCCCCAGACTGTCCGGCCGGGTGTGGTGTACTAGAAGATACAGAGCATGTATTCTTCCACTGCCCACACTTCAGGCCAAATCGTTAAGAGTTGGAAAGGGTACTAGGTGAGGCTCCAACACCTGAAGACTTGGTACACCATATACTCAGGTCGGACGAGGCCTGGGCTGCTGTCAGTGATTTTACTTCCTCGGTCCTCAAGGAACTATGGTGGGAGGAACGGAAGAGGAGGGAAGTGGCAACCTTGCCCCCCTCTTGAACAAGGCTAACTGAAGCTAGTGAAAAAGCGGAGAAGCCGCGGCTCAGACCGTTCCACTGACGGCAGTCCCGCGGGGGTTTTGAAAAGGGTCATAAAAGAAAAGATGTTGGGGTTTAGTTGGTATGGTCGAGGATCAGTCCAACACATGGGAAGCATTCGTATGCTACATATGGTGCTTAACGTATTCCCCCTCTCTTCGGAAAAAAAAACACACTCACACACAGACGTCATTGAGTTAATGGTTGTATATGATTCAGGGACCCTCAAAACTAGGGCTGTACCGGAATTCCGGTCCGGCCGGAATTCACGATTTTATTCCGGTTCTGGTCGGAACTACTAAATTCCGGCCGAGTTTGCCGGAATTTTTAAATTTTGTTATTTATTTCTACTAAGAAATTCATAAATAATATAATTATGAATAAATAACATTTTATTAATGAAAAAATCATTTCCTAACACAAAGGTAGTTTATAATATTTTATTTTATCATAATATGATTGAAATTTTAGCATTAATTGACTTTAAATATATTAGTAAAAAAGTCATTATCTTACGGACTACGGACATTGAACTGTTCAATAATAAACTAAAAATTTTCGAAAATTTTGGAATATTAACTGTAAAATAAGACTTATTATGTACTTTTTAAATAATTCTCTAGTCCTGTTTTTTCAAAAACATTTTTCGATTAAAATTAAAATGTTTTTTCGGCGAAATCTATTTCACCCATATAAAAATATATCTTAAAATAATAGTATTCAAAATTGTGGCCCGAGAAAAATTTGTTACTGCACAAGTATTTATGCTATTCGGATTAGTTATAAAATCAGAAAGACGCACATAGTTATTTCTCTAAATCTATCTTTATATTTAGTTAATTAATACTACTTAACTAGTGTTAGTGCTTCATAATTAACTTCCCAATAGGAAGTTATTGTAATTGGTCCGAAAATCGAAATCAAAAATTTTAACATATTTTCATGTTTAAAGGTCATTAGAGTATATTTACACTATTTTTAGAAAAATGTCTCTGTGTGTGTGTGTGTGTGTGTGTATGTACGTACGTGTCATTTTTTTCCGGGACGAAATCTCGCGAATAAAAAATGCTATTGACTTCGTTGGGGTGTTAATCGAAGCGTCTTGGCGTGAATAAGATCTGAAAGAAAGGATTTTCCGAAATTCAACTCCTACGGGGGTAAAAAGGGGTGTTTTTTGAGTTATTTTTTTGTTTTGATCGGATTTACTCGCAACTTAGATTTATTTAGAATAAATATTATACAATACATATAATAAAACGTGTATTTCAATATTTGTTTTTGATATGGGTCTAAACAGCCATTAAAAGGGTGAAAACCACCATCAAAATTTGAATTTGAAATACTAATAAATACGTCTACTAATTCATGTTGCCATGGAAACAAACGAAATTAAAACTGTCAGATTAGTTATTCTAAAAATGTGCATTATATTTTTGACATTAGGATATTAGAAAACTAATATTTATAATAATATTATAAATATTAGTTTTGGTGGGTTTTATTTCTGACAAATTCCATTAAAATTTTTCATATACATATTAAAAAAAAATTAATTATGGAAACAATAAATAATCAGTATTTAAGTATTGATAGCCATACCATGTTGGGAAGTTGATTGTGTGGACCTAAAGGATCGCACCCCACGGCATTATACGTTATAAAGTTTAATTTTATATCCCCGGGTAAAATTGGATCCGGCAGCTAGTTTTTATTTTGACTCACGGAACCCCCAGAGAGGTACCGCGGACATAGTTCGAAGATCATTGCATTAGAGTAACGCATATTGGTGCTTTAATTTCGAGTAATTGGTATTCTTTTATCTATATTTTATATGATTTTCTATATTGTAAACTGCTGTTTTGATTTATCATATTTACTTATATAAATACATCCTAGAAATTTAATTTGATAAAAAAGAACGTATGATATATAAACAATTACAAACACCTTATAAAGCTGTAAAAATCACAGAATATGTAGAAAATACTATCTAATCTAATCTTTAAGAAATACCATATAAAATAATGTTATATATTAATTTATGATGATAATCTATGTATATAAATCATATTTATACCATTTTAGTTATTTTATTATCCTTTTTTATTGAAATATAATATTTTTGTAAATTCCGGTAATTCCGGTTCGAGCCGGAATCGAAAATTTCAGTTCCAGTACACTCCTACTCAAAACGTGTAATTCCGAGCTCGAATTTTTTCGTGATCACTATACTTTATTTATACAGTACATTTCATGCATGTATAAAAAAGTAAAAATTAGATTGAAAGATGATTATATAAAGATAATAAATAATAAAATAATATTTACCTTATATATTATGTACAAAAGTCTATAAATAAATATTTAATACTATACTAATTATGTACAATCAAGTAATGTAGGTACTTGACACTACTCAAGTTAAAACTTTCCAGAATAATGAAATAACATATATGGTATTGGTTGTACAAGTTTAATTTCGAAATCAACGACACTCCCGATAAAAAATGATTAGATAGAAGAGTATACTTACGATTATTAGTGGAGTCATAAGTCATATAACCGATATTTTGTCTTGAATAAAACAATCTCTCCTTACAGCGATTTTATGATTTTAAAATGTTCTAGAGATCAATAGGAGTTCATAACTGATTTTGTGGATTTGTCCGTTTTCCGCGCGGTACTTTTTCAGGGCTTTTCCAGAAAATCATTATTTTTTGCATTTTTTTGTTTGTTTTTTGCTTATATCTCAGCTTTTACTTAATGTATTTTGACAAAAAAATAAGTGGTCACGCGTAAGGAACCCCTCTATCGATCTGTGAGGTGCGGAATACTGTGACTTAATTTATAACCTCAAAAAAAATTATATACTGCGGTTATCACAGATTTTCCATTTTTTTTCAATAACTTTGCAAAAAATAAAAATATCTTGATGAAAATTGGAAACAATATTCTTATTATGATTCCAAATAAACCTATCAAGTTTCATTAAAAAATATTTTCAAATATCGCAAAAATTTAGATTTAGAAAAATAAATTGATTGACGGCATCTTTGGGCAAACCATCGTAGAGAAAATAATTTTATCTCAAATTGTAGGGTTTTTTATGCCCTTTTAAATGATGTATATATAATTGCTTTCTACATATTGAAACAAAAAAGTTATTTAGGTTTCTCTGAATTGATTTTGGCATTTTCGGATTGTTGCATTAAATACATTTTTTCCCGATTAACTTTTTTATTGTTCGGAAAAAAATATAAAATTTAAAATTTAGTTGAAAGATGAGTATTTGAAACAAATTTAGCATATTTTTTTGTAATAATTAGTTGGTTAACCCAAAAATTCTGAAAAATTCAAATTTCACCCGCACAAATTAATCATTTTTGTTTGTTAAATATCCGTTCGTATACCATAAATCATTATTTTTAGTAACTAGAAAGATTTAAAAAATAAATGTAATCAAATTTAAAGTTATTTATTAAAACAACATAAAATTACTAATGGATACTCGAAATTTTTGAGTATCCATTTTTGAGTATCCAATTTGTGCGGGTGAAACTTGAAAATTTCAGAATTTTTTGGTAAACTAACTAATTATTACAATAAAAATATGTTAAATTTGTTTCAAGCATTCGACTTTTAACTAGATTTTAAATTTTATAAATTGTTCTAAACAATAATAAAAATCCGAAAATGAAAAAATCAGTTCGGAGAAACCTAAATAACTTTTTTGTTTCAATATGTAGAAAGCAATTATATATACATCATTTAAAAGGGCATAAAAAACCCTACAATTTGAGATAAAATTATTTTCTCTACGATGGTTTGCCCAAAGATGCGCCGTCAATCAATTTATTTTTCTAAATCTAAATTTTTGCGATATTTGAAAATATTTTTTAATGAAACTTTATAGGTTTATTTGGAATCATAATAAGAATATTGTTTCCAATTTTCGTCAAGATATTTTTATTTTTTGCAAAGTTATTGAAAAAAATGGAAAATCTGTGATAACCGCAGTATATAATTTTTTTTGAGGTTATAAATTAAGTCACAGTATTCCGTACCTCACAGATCGATAGAGGGGTTCCTTACGCGTGACCACATATTTTTTTGTCAAAATACATTAAGTAGAAGCCGAGATATAAGCAAAAAAACAAACAAAAAAATGGAAAAATGATTTTCTGGAAAAGCCCTGAAAAAAGTACCGCGCGGAAAACGGACAAATCCACAAAATCAGTTATCCTATTGATCTCTAGAACATTTTAAAATCATAAAATTGCTGTAAGGAGAGATTGTTTTATTGAAGACAAAATTCCGGTTATATGACTCCACTATACAGGGTGATTCAGCACTGTCGTGCCAAACTTGAACAGTAGATTGAAAAAAATATTTTAAGCAAAAAACTTCCAATAAACATGTGTCCGGAAATTATTCCTTAGGGAACTACAGGCATCCAAAGATTTTACTAAAAATGAGTTTTAATTTAATATCTAGAGAACCCTTTGTGATAGAATTATGAAATTTAGTATTTGGTTTAGTAATAATAAGTGTTATCGATTTCTAATATTAAGCAATTATATTTAGACCAGGGCTGTATGGGGCCAGTGGGCCCATCGATTTTTATCTAGTATTTGTTTGTTCGTTAATTTTTTTCCTGGGTTGGTACTTTTATAAGATTATATGACACAAAATACACAAAAACATACTTTGCTTGTTTATCATAGGATGAAACGTTTTCGAGATATATCGATGGAAAAGAAAGTATGCAGAATTTAACTTAATACGGATGCTTGAAATTGCAAAAAATAAATTTATATTCTTTTTCAATGATTAAAAGTAAGAATAAAGTTCATATAAATAAACCCCCTAATATGAATCCTGTAAGATCTATAGCCTTTTCTATTACTGTTACATGTACTTAATTAACTTTATTAACATGACTAAAAAAAAAAAAACTAAAAATTGCTATTTGTTGATATGGATGCATTTTCGGAGGTATATTTATATTAACTTTTTGTCTTATTTTTTATCATGGAGCAAGAATATAAATTTATTTTTTGTAATTTCAAGCATCCGTATTAAGTTAAATTCTACATGCTTTCTTTTCCATCGATATTTCTCAAAAACGGTTTATCCTATGATAAACAAGCAAAGTATGTTTTTGTGTATATTGTGTCATATAAAATATTATTGTTGTACCAACTCAGGAAAAAAATTAACGAACAAACAAATACTAGATAAAAATCGATGGGCCCACTGGCCCCATACAGCCCTGGTCTAAAATATAATTGCTTAATATTAGAAATCGATAACACTTATTATTACTAAACCAAATACTAAATTTCATAATTCTATCACAAAGGGTTCTCTAGATATTAAATTAAAACTCATTTTTAGTAAAATCTTTGGATGCCTGTAGTTCCCTAAGGAATAATTTCCGGACACATGTTTATTGGAAGTTTTTTGCTTAAAATATTTTTTTCAATCTACTGTTCAAGTTTGGCACGACAGTGCTGAATCACCCTGTATATACAATTCTATATAATTAGCTGTATCCAATTGGATACAAAAAATGAGACGATAGAATCATATAAAACTATATAGTAGAATCTTATAGAATCGTATACAGTTTTATAGAATCATATATATTTATATAAAATTATATATAAATACTAGGGGCTGTGCTCCTGGGCGCTTCGCGCCCCTACCCCAATCACGCCATATTTGTATACACAAAACTCGGGTCAGCGATCCTCGTATGTGTGTACACTGTACATATATCATACTCCTACCACTATTTTTGTATTGTTAATTTTTGATTTTGGCAGAGATACTTATACTGCTATAGAATTAAAAATAAACCTAGAGGACTTAAACTTTCAGGAACGTTAGATAAATACATCTCAAATAATTACAATTTTTTGGACAAAATTGTTTGTTTATTTGTAAAACGGCAAACGTTTATTATTTCATTCGCGGCGCGAGCGGATACGAAATTTCGGAGCAAAACTTGCTCTAAAATGATTATTAATGCAAGTAACGTGCTCTAAAATTTACTACTATTAAATAAGGGTATTTCGAACAATTTTGCAAAATTTCATCAATATTCAATAAATTCTAAATATTTATATTAATTTATGAATTTTTGCGTCAAAATGTCTACTATAATTTACTAAGCAAATTAATTAAATAATTGAAAAGTAACGTTTGCCATTGAAAATTAAAAAAAATTTTTTGCTCATTTCCTCAAATAATATTTATTCAACTAAATTATAAAAGAACACACTTTTGCTCAATTATCATCGAAAAAAAATTATTTATATGCATTTTTTTTGAGCAAAAAAAAAATATTTTTTTGAGTCCGACGCGACGGCTGGAATGTTTCTGATTTCAAATAGTATGGTATAACGAACTTGAAAAAAATCATCAAAATCGGTGCTGTTTCTGATGGTTCCGAAGTAAAAACCTTCATTGACTCGACTAATATCAGTAGTGTATCAAAAAAAATTTAATTTGTATTTTTTTTTAAGTTTTGAGATTGATATAGATGTATCTAAAAAAATTATTAATATTTAAGTCAGGGGCTTCACATAACAAACATTGAAAAATTGCTATTTTTTAAAAGTGACGTAAAAAAATTAATTTTGATTGAAATTTAATAAAAATTAAAAATAAAAATAAAAACTCAAAAAGTTTACATTAACCATCTTCATATACAATTTTACAAAAAATAGTTGTTAATCTTTCGGCCGTTGTGAAATTGATTTAATTTACCCAGATATTCATATTTAATAATAATTAAGTCAGAGGTTTGGTCATGAACAATTTTAAATAAACCTTTTCCTCATATGGTTATAAAAACATAAAAAAAAAATCGTTAAAAAAATAATTTAAGCTAATAAATAACATTGAACATGTTTCAACATAGTTTTTTAATATGAAAAACATAAAAAAATGTTTGATGTTGGGTAATTTGTACCTACATGTAATATGTAATATTACTGAAAATTGTAATAATGATAAGTGATTATCACCGCCAATTTAAAAAACAATTGAGTATCAGCAAAAAGAATGGTAGATTATTATAATATACACATATGAGGGTCGCAGCTGAAGGCTGAGACCCGAGTAAGTTTGTGATACGGTAATCTATATCTATAAAAGAGTTTGTCCTTAACCACTCACTCACTCACTCATATATCAACGTACAGCCCAAACCCCTGGACCTAGAAACGTGAAATTTCGTAGGTGCTTTCCTTTTATGATGTAAGCACCCACTAAGAAAGGATTTTTCGAAATTCAACCCCTACGGGGTTAAAACAGGGTGTCAAAGTTTTTATAAAAAAATATTTTTTTTGTTCGCATTTAATTGAAACTTATCGAACATACTCTACAATATAAATAATGAAACCATTATTTCAGCATTTCCCAAAATTTAACCCCTAAAGTGTTTAACAAATTAATATTCAATTAAAAATTAAAGTTCGATATTCAAGCCCTAATAGAATGGACGGGGACGATGATGGATTTAGATATGTTTATCTGCATACCTGCTTTACTTATAAAGGTAAATTCGGGCAAAATAGTCATCTATTAAAATAAAAATTTCGACATTCAACCCTTAATGGCGGGGGTAGACAGTCTGTGTTTTTGATATGTTTATCTGCATAGCTGCTTACGTTTTAATGGAGTCGGGCAAAATTTTGCAATAAAAAAATTTGATATTCAACCCCTAACGGCGGGAGTATACAGAGGGTTAGTTTTTACAATTTTTAACTAATTGAAGATCCGAGATATTTACATTTTGTTATAGGTAATGAATGAAAATCAATCTAAAAAAATGTAATATGTCATCCTCTATCACGTATGGAGGGTTCTAATTAGTTTCGAAGTTTACGCGAGCGAAGCCGCGGGATTCCGCTAGTTTGTACATATAAGATTACTGGAAAATGTTATGTAAATGACTACTTATTCCTCAGTTTTTTCGCGGATCAGCGTTGACAAGATCGTTTACTCTGTTAAGAATGATTTTTGATGAAATAATTGTTTGAAATTCTTTAATTTAGCAGTAAAAAAGTTAAGAGCACGTCACTAGCATTATTTTTCATTTTACAACTAGTTAAGTTACGAAATTTACTATCCACTCGTGCCGCATATAAGACAATAAACGTTTGTCGTTTTGCAAATAAACAAACAATTTTGAAAAAAAAAATTATGCTTATTTAAAATACATTTACCTCACGTTTCTAAAAATTTTAGCCCTCTAGGTTCATTTTTTTAAATGGTACAATGTTATTCATTACAAATTCAAAATTTTTGAGGAAAAATTGTGAAATTTCTGGAAAGTTCCTGAAAATTTTTGTATAATTCAACTTTATTTGTGAAAAGAAACACCGCGAATACACATTTCTATCAAAATTTTCAATAAATTTAGACAAAAATTAAAAAATCTTTTGGAAAATTTCGGGAAAATTCCCGGAAAATCCTTATTTTGACAACGTATTCTTATTCAGCGACGCTCAAAACCCCTACAGGTAAAAAAAATTCGTCGAAAATCGTACTTAATACACTCGACAAATTAATTAAGAGGACACCTAAAAAATAGCATGTTTTCAAATGCTTGTAACGTGGTCAAAATTAACTTTTTTCAAAACTTTTTTATTATTAAATTGAGCAAATTTACTCTACTTTATGATGGTCTAATTCGTTCCTCAACATCTTTTCATTTTTTAACTTTTTTATGTAATTATATAAATTAAAAAAAAAACTGCATATTTTGACACTTGATGTAGAGTGCATTTATGTAGAAAATGAAATTTTGAAATAACATTTTTGTAGAGAATTTAAATACCTTCAAATTTATATTGGTACGAAAAAAATGTGACAAAAATTCGCAAAGGTATTACAGTTTTAGTGAAAATCAGGAAAAAATAATTCAAATGAATATAGCCGGAGTAATTTTGGTGGTACAGAAAATAAATAAAAATAAAAATGAAGCTCAAAGTATCACCTTTCAGATTATGCAATGTAATGAAAGATTTTTTTAAGAATTACAAAAAATATTCAAACTTTAAACAGAATAGAAAATATGAGTAATTAGACAGTAAAATTAAAACAAAGAATAATACCCTAAACATTACATTTTAGGTGGCCCGAGCTAGAGGTCTCATTAACAATACATGTTCTTTATAATTCATTTTTATTTTTTTAAATAGGACCATATTACGCGAAGATATTCAACTTTGATGTCTCAACATCAGAAAACCCAAAAAAATTACAAATTGGAATTTATTGAAATTTTTCTCGAAATAAAGCAGCTTATGAAAAATTTTAAGAAGTCAAAAAATGCTTATTTTTACATGCACAAATGCATGTATACAAAGCACACATATTTAGGTACAATTTTCAAACCATATGGATCATTTTGGGTTATTATTTCAGTAAAATAATGCATTTTTGACTTCTTAAAATTTTTCATAAGCTGCTTTATTTCGAGAAAAATTTCAATAAATTCCAATTTGTAATTTTTTTGGGTTTTCTGATGTTGAGACATCAAAGTTGAATATCTTCGCGTAATATGGTCCTATTTAAAAAAATAAAAATGAATTATAAAGAACATGTATTGTTAATGAGACCTCTAGCTCGGGCCACCTAAAATGTAATGTTTAGGGTATGTATTCTTTGTTTTAATTTTACTGTCTAAATACTCATATTTTCTATTCTGTTTTAAAGTTTGAATATTTTTTGTAATTCTTAAAAAAATCTTTCATTACATTGCATAATCTGAAAGGTGATACTTTGAGACTTTGAGCTTCATTTTTATTTTTATTTATTTTCTGTACCACCAAAATTACTCCGGCTATATTCATTTGAATTATTTTTTCCTGATTTTCACTAAAACTGTAATACCTTTGCCAATTTTCGTCACATTTTTTCCGCACGAATATAAATTTGAAGGTATTAAAATTCTCTACAAAAAGGTTATTTCAAAATTTCATTTTCTACATAAATGCACTCTACATCAAGAGTCAAAATATGCAGTTTTTTTTTTAATTTATATAATTACATAAAAAAGTTAAAAAATGAAAAGATGTTGAGGAACGAATTAGACCATCATAAAGTAGAGTAAATTTGCTCAATTTAATAATAAAAAAGTTTTGAAAAAAGTTAATTTTTGACCAAGTTACAAGCATTTGAAAACATGCTATTTTTTAGGTGTCCCCTTAATTAATTTGTCGAGTGTATATGAAACCAGTAAATTATACAATTTTCAAAATTTGGGGAGGAGGGGTGAAATCCGACGACTAGAATGTTTCTGATTTCAAATAGTATGGTATAACGAACATTTTTAAAAAAAATTCTATCAAAATCAGTGCTGTTTCTGAGGGTTCCGAAGTTTTGGCCATTTTCGAGCTTCATTGACTCGACTATAATTGAAATATAATTTTTTGAAAAAAATTCCGGTTCCGGTCGGATTTTTTTGTGAATTCCGGTTCTGGCCAGATTTTTTTTTGTGAATTCCGGTTTCGGCCGGAATCGAAAATTCCAGTTCCGGTACAGCCTTAAAACTAAGTAATAACTTCTGTTTTCCCGTTTCGTAAACGCAACATTTTGTTGAAATAACAAACAAAAAATATATCTTTTTTTAACATAAAAAACAGTTATTTGAGTATACCGGGTGTTAAAAAAAGAGTGTAAAATATTTTAAGAGGTAATAGTCTGGACCAAAATAAGCAAAAAACTTCTAATAAATATGTGTCCGGAAATTTTTCCTGAGGGAACTACAGCCCTCCAAAGATTTGGCTCAAAATGAGTTTTTATTAAAGGCTCTAGCCCAGTGGTTCTTAAACTGGGGTCCGCGGACCCCCGGGGGGCCGCCAAACTTTTACGGGGGGCCGTGAAACATTTTTGGCAACAATTAATTTACATAAAGTACTTTTATATTTCAATTTATCAGTGATTACTTAGTATCTGACGACCTTTTTTGTTTTTCTATGAGGGATGGGGGTCCCTGAAAAATAATTGTTCAAAAAAGGGGTCCCCAGACCACATAAGTTTAAGAACCGCTGCTCTAGCCCATTAAGATGGTAAAAATCCCCCCTCAACGGATTTGGCTGAAATTAGGTACACTTATTTGTCATTATAAAAAAATAATTTCTCCCGAGTTACAAGACCTGAAACGCCCTCTGTCGTCCATAACCTCAAAAAATGTGTTTTTTCTTTAATATTTTTTTTCTCTGCTAGTTTTTAACCGAATTACTTGAAATTTGGACTGGTAATAGATTTTATAAAGGTGAATGACCACATATTTTTAAAATTATTTTTGGCGCGAAATTTGAATTTTTATAGCAATAATAAAATTTAAAAGGGCCATATCTCGGCTCTCAGGGCCCATGTAGGCTAGATACTGCAATTACATGTGTATCTTATCAAAAACTAACATCCTGATTTTTTTCATAATTTTTGATTTGGTGCGCCGTCCTCAAAAATTCAAAAAACCGTATTTTTCTGATTTTTTAGTTTTTAATTAATGTGATGAAATTATAAATAAAATTTGTATAATATTTTCTCAAGAAAGGCTTGCTCATAAAATGACCAAAAAAAATTATTGCCTCAAAAAAATTTCAAAAATCTCAAAAAAAGGTTTTCATCAATTAAATAAGCATTTAAATAAATATGAGTTAATCATCCAGCAAAAGTTCTGTTTTTATTTGTATATATAAGGTTGGGCTAATTTTCTAACTGACCTCGACTAACCCACTATAGTACTCTCAATTCTAAGAAAAAACGCCCATGGAACTATACCTCTACATTTAACTTTAGTTCGCCGCATTTTTGATTGAAAATTTTATGTTTGAATCCCTTGAATTCAATACGTATACATGTTAATATACTTACATGAAAAGTTACAATTTTGCATTGATTTTTTTTAGCAAAACAGCAACCCAATGGTTCTTGGGTACGAGGATTCCGAATTTGACATCAATTTTTTTATTTTATTCTTGAGCGTCACCTGGTAGCCCAAGCAATAGACTGAAAAAAGAGGTCAAACTATATAAGAAAAAAAATACACCAAACTGAATTTTGGTGGAGATTTTTATTTTGATATTCTAAGCATAAACTAAAAAATAGCCCTAATTTTGGCAATGGGTTTTCGTTTTTAAGGGGTAAATGGGGCAAATTATATTTTAAAAATATTAATATTTTAACCAATGAAAATCGTTTCTTACCCCTAAATATTACCGACTTTCATTGGTTAAAAAAGTAATATTTAAAAAAATTATGGTTGATCATTATTTTTTAGAACTTCAAGAACAATTTGAGGCCAATCAGGATTTTAACAAAAATTATTAATTTTTAAAATAATTTCTCCGAAATAGCATCTTTACGTCTTTTAAACCTTCGAGAAAGAGTATTCCATATACAAATTCTGTATTTGTGGTACCAATCGATTCGTCTATCGTGATAGTGTCTCCAACAAATATCAATCATAAAAACACCCCGTCATCGATTTTGTGAAAAATTGAAAAAATGTTTGGAAACGTGGTTTTCATCCTTCAACATTTATTTTAAGGGAGTCGCACCACTTTTCACCAGACCAAGTTATTCTTTTCGAATTATACGCCCAAAAATCTATAATAATCAACCATAAAATTGCTTGCCCCTATAAATTCGGATTTTTCACTGCGCTCTTAATTATAAATATCTTATTTGTGTAGAATTTTATAAGCTACAATTTTCTTCAAAACTATGTTCCTTGAAAAATTGATAATTTTTGAGATATTTGCAAATAAAATATAATTTGCCCCATTTACCCCTTAAAAACGAAAACCCATTGCCAAAATTAGGGCTATTTTTTAGTTTATGCTTAGAATATCAAAATAAAAGTCTCCACCAAAATTCAGTTTGGTGTATTTTTTTTCTTATATAGTTTGACCTCTTTTTTCAGTCTATTGCTTGGGCTACCAGGTGACGCTCAAGAATAAAATAAAACTAGCTGTCGGATCCAATTTTACCCGGGGATATAAAATTAAACTATATAACGTATAATGCTGTGGAATGCGATCCTTTAGGTCCACACAATCAACTTCCCAACATGGTATTACTTACAATACTTGAATACTGATTACTTATTGTTTCCATAATTAATATTACTATGTTATAGTTTGTAAATATTTTTTTTAATATGTATATGAAAAATTTTAATGGAATTTATCAGAAATAAAACTCACACTTTGTATTATGAATATTAGTTTTCTAATATCCTAATAATGTTAATAATATAATGCACATTTTTAGAAAAAATAATCTGACAGTTTGAATCTTGAATTGTGTTGTTTCCAAGGCAACATGAATTATTAGATGTATTTATTAGTATGAAATTCAAATTTTGATGGTGGTTTTCATCCCTTTAATGGCTGTTTGGACCCATATAAAAAATAAATACTGAAATACACTTTTCATTATTTGTATTGTATAGTATTTATTCTAAGTTCCGACTAAATTCGACCAAGAAAAAAAATAAAAATGAAAAAAACACCCTTTTTACCCCCGTAGGGGTTGAATTTCGAAAAATCCTTTCTTTCAGATCATATTCACGTCAAGACGCGTCGATTAGCACCCCAACGAAGTCAATAGCATTTTTTGTTCGCGAGATTTCGTCCCGGAAAAAAATGACACGTACGTACGTACGTACATACGTACGTACATACACACACACACACACACACACAGACATTTTCCTGAAAATAGTGTCAATATACTCTAATGCCCTTGAAACATGAAAATATGTTAAAATTTTTGATTTCGATTTTCGGACCAATTACAATAACTCCCTATTGGGAAGTTAAAAATTGATGTCAAATTCGGAATCCTCGTACCCAAGAACCATTGGGTTGCTGTTTTGCTAAAAAAAATCAATGCAAAATTGTAACTTTTCATGTATATTAACATGTATACGTATTGAATTCAAGGGATTCAAACATAAAATTTTCAATCAAAAATACGGCGAACTAAAGTTAAATGTAGAGGTATAGTTCCATGGGCGTTTTTTCTTAGAATTGAGAGTACTATAGGGGGGGTAGTCGAGGTCAGTTAGAAAATTAGCCCAACCTTATATATACAAATAAAAACAGAACTTTTGCTGGATGATTAACTCATATTTATTTAATGCTTATTTAATTGATGAAAACCTTTTTTTGAGATTTTTGAAATTTTTTTGAGGCAATAATTTTTTTTGGTCATTTTATGAGCAAGCCTTTCTTGAGAAAATATTATACAAATTTTATTTATAATTTCATCACATTAATTAAAAACTAAAAAATCAGAAAAATACGGTTTTTTGAATTTTTGAGGACGGCGCACCAAATCAAAAATTATGAAAAAAATCAGGATGTTAGTTTTTGATAAGATACACATGTAATTGCAGTATCTAGCCTACATGGGCCCTGAGAGCCGAGATATGGCCCTTTTAAATTTTATTATTGCTATAAAAATTCAAATTTCGCGCCAAAAATAATTTTAAAAATATGTGGTCATTCATCTTTATAAAATCTATTACCAGTCCAAATTTCAAGTAATTCGGTTAAAAACTCGCAGAGAAAAAAAATATTAAAGAAAAAAAACATTTTTTGAGGTTATGGACGACAGAGGGCGTTTCAGGTCTTGTAACTCGGGAGAAATTATTTTTTTATAATGACAAATAAGTGTACCTAATTTCAGCCAAATCCGTTGAGGGGGGATTTTTACCGTCTTAATGGGCTAGAGCCTTTCTAGAGAACCCTTTGTGATAAAATTAATGAAATTTGGTATTCTGTTTAGTAATAATAAGTGTTATCGATTTCTCGTATTAACCAATTATAATTTAGACCAGGGATGTATGGGGTCAGTGGGCCCATCGATTTTTATCTAGTATTTTTTTCTTTTTTAATTTTTTCTTGAATAAAGTACTTATATAAAATTACATGACACAATATACACAAAAATATATTTTGCTTATTTGTCATAGGTCATAGAGGATTAACCGTTTTCGAGAAATATCGATGGTAAAGAAAGCATGCAGAATTTTACTTAATACGGATGCTTCAAATTACAAATAATAAATTTATATTCTTGTTCTATGCTTAAAGGTAAGAAAAAAAGTTCATATAAAGAAACATTCTAATATGAATCCTCTTATTGTTAGATCTATTGCCAGTTCTATTACTGTTACACGTATTTTACTAACTTTACTAAAAAACGAAATTAAAAATGGTTATTTGTTGATAAGGATGCATTTTTGTGGTATACTTATGATAACTTTTTTTCTTAATTATTATCAGAAAGAAGAATATAAATTTTTTATTTGTAATTTGAAGCATCCGCATTAAGTTAAATTTTGCATGCTTTCTTTACCATTGATATTTCTCGAAAACGGTTAATCCTATGACAAATAAGCAAAATATATTTTTGTGTATATTGTGTCATGTAATCTTATATTAGTCCTTTATTCAAGAAAAAATTAAAGAATAAAAAAATACTAGATAAAAATCGATAGGCCCACTGACCCCATACATAATTGGTCTAAATTATAATTGGTTAATACGAGAAATCGATAACACTTATTATTACTAAACAGAATACCAAATTTCATAATTTTATCACAAAGGGTTCTCTAGATGAGTAGTCCAGATGCAAAACCTCAAAATCTTAAAATATGTGGATAGCAGGTTTTGCATCTGGGCGACTCATATTTAATAAAAACTCATTTTGAGCCAAATCTTTGGAGGGCTGTAGTTCCCTCAGGAAAAATTTCTGGACACATGTTTATCAGAAGTTTTTTGCTTATTTTGGTCCATACTATTACCTGTTCAAATATTTTACACTCTTTTTTTAACACCCGGTATATTTAGTAATAAAATGCAGTTAAATATATCAAAATAATTTTATTTTTCACCCTTGAGAATTAATGGGTCAATGTTGCTGGACTACAAATCAAATCGATTAGAATCAAATCAATTCTATTGCTTCAAATCCACTCTAATTCCTAGGTACAATGGTAGTGAGAGGCATCGCACATCTACATCATATTTACTTGATTTCCACTGTCGATTATTACTAAACGTTGCTTTGCTTTCTGAAATATAAAAATAAAACACATTTGACTTCTTGGACTGTATTTATTTTTCAAATAAAACATTTAGGCAATTTAGAAATGAGTAATGCAAATGGTACAAAAACAGTTAAAAATTTTTTGAATTTGCATAATAAAAAAAAAATCAATTCGCAATAATACTGGTGTAAGCAGGAATGGGCCTGGAATTTTAAAACTAAAATCGGTGCGTTCGATGCCAGTTATGTTATTCCAGTTTATATTTAATCGACTTCCTCAATTGTAGGTCCTGCGCCTCCGGCTCCTGGAGGAGCTCCAGCTCCCGGAGCCGCTCCACCCGCGCCTGGGAATCCTGGCATGCCTCCTGGCGCCCCACCTGCGCCTTGATACAGTTTTGTAATAATTGGATTGCATAAACCTTCCAACTCTTTCTGTTTGTGTTCGTATTCTTCTTTATCGGCCAGTTGATTGGCATCCAACCATCTGATTACTTCGTTGCATTTATCCATAATGGTTGTCTTGTCGCTTTCTGAAATCTTGTCCTTTAGCTTTTCATCTTCCATTGTGCTCTTCATGTTGAAGCAATACGATTCGAGAGCGTTCTTTGCTGAGATTGTGCTCTTTTGTTTCTCGTCTTCGTTACGATACTTCTCGGCGTCGTTGACCATACGTTCGATTTCTTCCTTGCTGAGACGGCCTTTGTCATTGGTGATTGTGATTTTGTTCTCTTTACCTGTAATATTTTAAAAATTAATAAAACGTTTTTAAATGGAGAAAACTATTGTTGGTTTGTAATGTAACACATGAAGTTAGCTGCACACTCTAAAATCAGCTGATCTGACTTGTCCGAAATTAAAAGGCATATTTCATTCAATTATTCCCAAAAAATTTTAGTAAAAAAATGCTGAATTAATAATAATAATCATGTTTACGCCCAGTAATACTAAGTTTAACTGAATGCTCCTTTAACAAAGGATAGGAATCCGTCAAATAAGCGTACAGCACCTGGTGGCAAAATTTATAACTCGATCGAGGGCAAAAATTTATATGAAAGTAGTGAGTGTGAATCATAAAATTGTTTATTAAAATCAAAAACGTGTTAAATAAATGAATTTTTTTTAATGGAGTCCACAAAGTTTTCTCCTCGTGCGAAATCGAATATAGAGTTGGTCCGTATAGTTTAGTAATGAAAAAAGAAATATTTAATCACTAATTTGACAGATTGAACTTTTTATAGTAAAACAGTATTAATTGATTTTTGATAATAAACCTATGTATTTAAAAGATTTGTTTATTAACAAAAATTGTAAATAATCAAAAATAAATAACGTATGCGTATTGTATTTGATGCTATTGTGTGATATCTGTAATTTTAACATTAACGAGTGACTTTAAAATATGTGTACATTATAATAACGTGCATTTTAACTATTGACGCTGTCTTGTGTAATACCACTATTAATTTAAAAAAAAAAAATATTGTTTAAATGTTTTCAAAATTTTAAAATAGCGTCAACGTGTAATCAAAATTTATTTTTACTAACCCAAATATCGAATCCGACTTGTTTTACATTCTATAGTAGCACTATATTCTTTAATTAATTCTAATATACCCTATTCTCTTTTACTAAAATTAACTCGTTTTTTATCACATTAATATAATAATTTTAGGTTAGTTTTTAGTTTGACATAACAAAAGGTGCGCTATATTAGAGCTAAGAAGAACATTCAGCTCTTTAAACCTAGGATGAAGTATACGTAATTTGTAGTTTAAACTCATATTAAGAAACCGGACCTTAGATTCATTTCACCATTTATTTCACGTGAATCATTTTTTAAATCTGACATTTGTACTAAAATATATGTTTTTTTCAAATTTTATAATATGGCCGACATTAAAAACGCGTTCATTTTCAACAAAATTTCTTTTTTGAGGGTTTGTGTTGGCCCAATCACATATTTTATTAATACTAATCATTTTTAAAAATTCACAATTGTATCATACGTTTCTCTAATCAACGCCATGTTTTTTTAGGCTCCTCCCATCAGACAGATCCCAATAGTGACATCCAGCGCGTATATGTGAAACTAAAAACCTGTATTACCGATGTTTTATCATAACAGAAATCTGTATTATCTACAAACTTCACCTAACGACAAAGTAACGAGTAACAGCTAGTATTGTATATTTTAAATATCAGAGTTGATAATAACAAGTGAACGGGGACAACAATAATGATGAGTTGACTACGGTGAATTATTTAAATAATTAAATAAACGCACAAAGAAACCTTTAATTCACAAGATCAATATAACATCACTTACCGGTAGATTTCTCAATGGCGGATACGTTCAAGATACCGTTAGCGTCAATATCGAATGTGACTTCAATCTGAGGAACTCCACGTGGCGCTGGCGGGATTCCAGTCAGTTCAAAACGTCCCAAGCTGTTATTATCTTTGGTCATTGCACGCTCACCCTCGTAAACTTGAATCAACACACCGGGTTGATTGTCTGAATACGTTGTGAATGTTTGAGTTTGTTTGGTTGGAATCGTGGTGTTACGTTTGATCAAGGTGGTCATCACGCCACCAGCTGTCTCAATTCCCAGAGACAGAGGTGTCACGTCTAACAATAGGAGGTCTTGAACTTCCTCAGACTTATCACCGTGGAGAATTGCAGCCTGGACTGCGGCACCGTAAGCAACGGCCTCGTCGGGGTTGATCGATTTATTTAATTCTTTACCGTTAAAGAAATCTTGAAGTAATTTTTGGACTTTTGGAATACGAGTTGATCCTCCGACTAAAACAATGTCGTGAATCTGTGCCTTGTCCATTTTAGCGTCACGTAACGACTTCTCGACAGGCTCCATTGTCGATCTGAACAGATCCGCGTTCAGTTCTTCAAAACGAGCACGTGTTATTGAGGTATAGAAATCGATTCCTTCAAACAACGAATCGATCTCAATACTGGCTTGAGTCGACGATGAGAGAGTACGTTTCGCTCGCTCGCACGCTGTTCTCAAACGACGCAAAGCACGCTTGTTAGACGTGAGATCTTTCTTGTATTTGCGTTTGAATTCTTGGACAAAATGATTGACCATACGATTATCGAAATCTTCACCACCCAAATGCGTATCTCCGGCTGTAGATTTTACTTCAAAAATACCGTCTTCGATCGTTAAGATAGAAACATCGAAGGTTCCGCCGCCCAGATCGAAAATCAATACATTTCTTTCGCCGACTCCTTTTTTATCTAACCCGTAAGCGATAGCTGCTGCCGTTGGTTCGTTGATGATACGAAGTACGTTTAATCCGGAAATGGTACCTGAGTCTTTTGTGGCTTGACGCTGAGAATCGTTGAAGTATGCAGGAACTGTGATTACGGCATTTGTTACGGTTTTTCCTAAATATGCTTCGGCAGTTTCCTTCATTTTCGTTAAGACCATCGAACTGACTTCTTCAGGGAAGAATGACTTATTTTCACCCTTGTAAGCTACTTGAATCTTTGGTTTACTCGCGTCGCTGATAACCGTAAACGGCCAAAACTTCATGTCACCTTGAACTGTTGCATCTTCAAAGCGACGCCCAATAAGACGTTTTGCATCTAAAATAAATTAAATATTAAAAAAACATAACCCAACTTTTGCATGTAGTAATTACATACCAAAAATTGTGTTATTGGGATTCATCGCGACTTGATTTTTAGCTGCATCACCAATCAACCTTTCGGTGTCAGTGAATGCGACGTAGGATGGTGTTGTTCTGTTTCCTTGGTCGTTGGCAATGATTTCGACCTTTCCATGCTGGAAAACTCCTACACATGAGTAAGTGGTACCCAAATCGATTCCTACTGCTGGTGCTTTTGCCGCCATCTGTAATAAAATAATATTCTTCTGAAAATCATTGTTTATTATAGCTAACTAGTAGGCGAACTGTGACCAAAACTAACCTAATAGAATATTTTGTTTTAAAAAAAATTAGACTGAAAGATAATTTATCTATTTCTCTAAGTAATAAAATAATATTTACCTTATATATTATGTAGAAAAGTCTGTAAATAAATATTTAATACTATACTAATTACAAGTAATGTACTTGACACTACTCAGGTTGCCTAACAAATGAGAATGAATGAATGAAAATGGCCGATTTTATACAGGACCGTGTTAGAACTTTCCAGAATAATGAAATAGCATATATGGTATTGGTTGTAAAAGTTTAATCTCGAAACCAACGACACTACTACGCGTGAATTTAAAATATTATAAAATAAGAAATAATTAACTCGTTTTCATTATTAGCAAAAATTACACAATCAACGCTTCAATTTATTGTACACATGAGTTTTATAATTTGTATACTTATTTCCCTTTTTTCTATGATTAAATGAAAATGGCGGGAAATATTGTACCCAGTTATGCCCAGTACCCATATAATTCTATTAATAATTTTGAAAGAATTAACATGCTATTAGATAAACCCTTATTCTTATTGATGGGGGTATAAAATTACAAAACAATGTTCGATAGAGTGACCAGTTTACTGGTTTTAACCCTGAATCTCAGGGTTTGTATATTGTTTCTCAGGGTTTCGCTATAATCCTATATCTCCTCTATAATGATATGAATATAAAAAAAAGCTCATAATACGCTTTCTACTATTTTTATGAGGATTAGGATTGGGTATTATAAAGGAATAAAGGAACCAGCAAAATAAGTAATCAGCACATCATTCATATCTTAAAATAATCAAGAAATGGTTTGTATTGCCTTTAACACGTTAACTGCCAACTACGAGATAACTCATAGATTGCATTCTATGCTAGGACGCTGACTACGAGTTATCTCGTACTGTGTTTTCTTGCCATATTTGTGCAGCTACGATTAAACTCCTAGTATATCAGTGCTAATAATAATAGATGGTTTCTGGGAAGAGAACAAAAAATCAATGCTGGCTTATATGAACAGAAAATATTCAAAATCAAGAAGTAAAAGAATATTTTTATCGTTTGTCTGACTGACGAATATGGACGCATATCTTTAATTCGGCTTTAGCAAAGCGATAGGTCTAAGTGTGTCTGTGTACGAATTAACTTGTAGTTGGCTTCCGCGAAGAGATTTCTGTTACATAAGCCAACTACGAAATAATTCGTTAGACTTTTTTTTTTTTAAATACATTTTCTACGCTTTTTGATGATAACTATGTACTATAATTAGAGTTTTTAATAATATAATATGATTAAATGAAATTAGCTTTTTAGACCGGAATTCTGAAAATTGTCAACGTGTTAAAAGTATATTATTTATAATAACAAAATACATGACCCCTACTAAGGAAAAGAAGAGGTGGGAGCAGAATTCCAGCCTGGGAGCTTGAGGCTAAAGGGGAACCAGTGCGGTGAGTTAAGAAGCTTTTTTTGGTCATACAAAAAATTATATATTATATTTCTTAGCTGGACGGGGTCTGCCAAAAATTCTAGTCTAGGATCCCGTGATAGCTATGGGAGTCATGGAAAAACAACTATTTTGAACCATTATTTCTCGTGCAAATGAAATTCAATTGAATCGGTGAGTGAAAGAACGATATATCTCCAAAATGACCATTTTGAGAAAAACGAAAAAAACTGTTTTAAAGGAGAACTATGGGTTATTTGGTTTAATTATGTATTGTGACATTATAGAACTTATATTAACCGATAATAATATGTACATAAATAAATTTAAAAAAAATTGCAAAAAAAGATATTTGAAAAAAATTGACCGGCAGTTATACTGTTCTTTCACTCAATTAAAAAAAAATTGCAAATTTTTTTTTATTGCTTTATTTTCGGCTTTATTATTTTATTTTTTATTATTTTACAAAAAAAAATATTTGTAATTTTTACTCAGAATCTTCATTTTTGACTTTCCAAGAAATAATATGGTAGTAAAATTCGAGGATTACGTCAGAAAAGTAAGGTAAAAGTAATTGTAAAAAAAAAACTACCTCCCGTCGCACGTACGATGTTGGTCGATGTATTATTATTTTGCTATGTGATAGAGCTATGAATTTTAAATATTTTGCCTATCTCAGTTAAAATTGCCATTTTTGGCACTTGTATTGTTCTTTCATTCACCGATTCAATTGGATCTTGGCTTCTGGGTGTAAGCCGCGTCGATTTGGTCATTTTACTGGCCAGTAAAATGACCAAATCGACGCGGCTTACACCCAGAAGCCAAGATCCATATCAAGATCACCGCGGAAGCCTGAAGACATGAAATTCAATTCACATTAAAAATTAGATTAATTATATTTTATGTACACTCATCTCACGATTTAACAACCTTCGCTTGATTTAGTGATGTGCCAAATGCGCGATTTAACGACCTTCCCCTATCCCCACAATAATACCACCGACTGCTATATTTCCATAGACTTATAGAAAGGACGAGCAATAGCCTCATAAAATTGACCACTCTCTTTAAAGAGACAAAGCCAGAGGTGTGCTGGAGCCGGCTCGCGCGAGCCGGTTGTTAAGATTTTTGAAAATCGGCGAGCCGGTTGTTAAATTATTCCGCGATAAATTAATTAGATTATTCCGCAACAAATTAATTAGACATTCAATAAGAGCAATAGAAACACGAAAAAATGATTTTGGAATGCATGAAAAACAAGTTGCAAGTTTAATTACTTCAAATGAGTTCAAATGTATACCGTTTGAAAACAACAATAGATTTCAATCTATTCCGAGAGAAAATAGGGTATAATTTTTTTTTAGCGAGCCGGTTGTTAAATTTTTGGCAGTACACCCCTGGACAAAGCGAATATGTAGCCAATACCTGTCTCTTTTCTGTAGGTCTGTAATGACTGAAAACCTGTGAAGTGACCAATTAGAATTCTAGAAAGAGACTACATATTCGCTTTGTCTCTGTCACACTTTCTTCGCCAGTATTTACTTCACAGTCGGATAGGAAATGCTTAATCCATTCCATAAGTGCGAAATTTAAATTCACCAATTAACATTGAAGTCGGCAACGGTGGTGGGGGCCCCTCTCGACGTCGTCAAATCAAGTGGTTGAATAATTAACAACGTCGTTAAATCGAGTGATGAGTGTATAATTATGTTTGGTATATCACAAGCTGTATACATAAAATCAATGAATCTTCCTAAATTGTATGTACCTTAAACGTGAGTGTGTGGGCTGAATTTCTTCCACTCTAAAATATTTACGCCTGGCCTATACGATCGTTTTTATTACTTGTAAAAAAAAAACTCCCCAGTGCATTTTTTCTTAGAAAACTCACTCCCTTACAGGTTAAGATATATAAATAAATAACCCACAAAAAAAATATTACACATTACATTGAAATATTTTATGAAACACTGTATAGTTAATTTAAAAAATGTTAAGTTTCAGTATCTAAATATGGCGTCATTTGGGGTTGGAGAACAAGGCCTCTAGTAATTTATGTTCATCGTTTGTTTTATATTTTTATTTCTAAAAAAAAGTTAACATTTATAATGTCAATAAACAAATACAACAAAAAGATTATAGCTGTGAAAAATATGTTTGATACATCATTCCCAACGACGTCGAAGCAAACCAGACAAAACAACACCACCAAGTTGCAAACCCAAACAATCCTCGATACACATCAGTTGTGAAAATCTGAAACATAAAAAAAACAATTTCATGTCCGGTATTATAAACGACCTAGCAATTTGCAAGCTAGCTAGCACTCTCAAATAAGAATATCAAACTTATATGACAGTTCTCTTGGAGTTTTCTGATGACTGACAGATTTCGTGCACACGTTGTATGTAAACACCAACGGTATTATAACAGTGGTGATATTATGAAAATTATTTTATAGTCAGAGTCGCCAACTGTGTTAAAATATGTTGAAGTATCACTGCTCTAAATTCCGTAGCAAATCTATAGATACTATTACCTCATTTGTGAGTGCTGGCTAGCTTGCAAATTTGCTAGGTCCTTTATAATACCGGACATCAGATTAATAAAATTACAACTTATTAACCCTTGAACATTACACTCATTAAGGGGTTAGGTGTAGTCAGAATTTTCAAGAAATCGATTTTCTTTTTTTTGCATTTTTGGAAGCTGCTACAACAGCTGAAGAACTATTATATGGCCCATTAATAGATGACTCTGTGTAAGTAATTAAATAATACGTATTACTTTACGTAAATTGAGTGTAAAACTTTAAATGCGTTTTTCTCAAAACTATGTTTTTTGAACTGGTGACCACTGTAGCTCGAAAACCGCTTGGTAGATTTTAATGAAATTTATACAGCTTTTTGAAAACATGAAAAGTTAGTGCCTGATCGAAGGATTTTGTTTTGTTTTTTAATTTCGATTTGTTATAAACAATTAACTTCCCGAAAATCTGGAAATTTTTTTCCTGAGGCTGCCATTTTGTTAATTTAAGAAAGAAAAAAAAAGCTTCAATCAGGCACTAGATTATCTATTAATAAAACTAATTTTTTTTGTCCGATTGAATTTGGATGAATCTCCAAGGATAAGTGATGGTCACCGCAAGGAGCTTCGGTTGGAACTGGATCAACACAAACAGCCATTTCTTTTAAAATTATTAATTTTTTTTTCTAAAATTTCTGTCAAGTCAAGTCGAAACCTTATTTAATGATGCTATGTTTTTACTTTTATAAAATAAAATAATTTACTGGCAAAAAAAAATTATTTAAAATTGTCATTTTTTCATGTCTCTAACTACACCTAACCCCTTAAGATAATCATATTACAAAAGTAAACTTTATACCAAACATATTCAATTATTTGTATATTGTTATATAAATTATTTTTAATAATTACTTTCATATTAACACATTGTCAAATACTTTTTGAAGTTATACTTCTTTAGGCACGTTGAGGGTAAAAATTTAGTAATGTAACGGAAATTAAAAGCTATGTAACGAAAATGTAACGAAGCGTTACACAATGGACTAGGTAGGTACTATGATAACAAAACTGTAGAAATTGTGTCTTTTACTTAAATAACACAATTGAAAAGAGCATTGCCTATATAAAAAATAACTACATATGATACACTCAATATTCTGCTATACGACAGCATCGGTAATTCAAAAATTCCACTACCCGACGGCTAGAGGGGCATCCACGTTGATTGGTGAATTTAAACGCGCAGAATTTATAGCAGTCACAGGTCACAGTGGTATTATGGTGGGGATTGGGGAAGGACGTTTGTTAGAACTGTCGGCACATTGTATAACGGAACGGTCGTGTAGCAGAACGCTGAGTGTATGTCTTCTCTGGCAGTACTAAGAGGATAACCTCAGAGCACGAATGCAACCAAATATGAAAGTTTATATCTCTGGAAATAATAATCGTAGAGCAATAAATAAAATGTTAGTTGTAGTCCCATCTATAATAAAATAAGTATTAACCCTCCATCACCCAACCCTTTTAGAATAATTTTAAGAATTAATTTTACTAATGTAATTGTCAATATAAAAACATTTTAAGCACAATTACCTAACCTAACCAATCATGCCAAAGAAGTATAACTTCTAACACGTGTGCAAAAGTACACACATTCAATTTTTTTTATATTAACTGTGGTTCCTTCATTTATATCTTTGAGATATATATTTTTTAATGTAATAAGGTACATACCAGTTTAAAAGAACTCAAAGCTAATGTAAATTCTTTTGCTGATTTTGAAATATCAGATTCTTCTTGTGCTTGATCTATTAAACCATCAATTGGACATTCTTTTTCTACATTTTCGGCACCAATCCAACTAAAATCACCTAATGATTTGTATACCAGTGTTAAATACAAACAAATCATTAACGGTAATATATATTGAAGTGCCACAACGCATAAGTAATAGAATACTGCTGCAATCTGAAAAAAAAACAATATATTACAATTAAGGCAGTATTGCTATGTGACGCCTAAAATTTTATGCTTATTTCAGGATTTTTTTTTCATAACTAAATAAAATTATTTTTGAAACAGTGCGAATTAGAGAAAAATAGATAAGTAAAAAATTGTAGGTAATATTATAATCTATAATTTATGCTCTATTTATTTTTTCGAAAAAAACAATTTTTGATGGAAAAAAAATATAAAATTTTTTTTTCTTAGATTTTTTTAAAGTAGGTATACATATTCATAAATACGTGTACATAAAATTGAGTTTAAATTTTGAAAATTTAGTGAGACGATGTAGCACGGCCGGTTATGACAAAACAAAAACATTAAACACGTTTATCTCGGAATGACATTTTTCAACCTGGTCGACACGATTCCTCAAAGACTAATGAACCGATTACATATATTTTTTTAAATAATTTTCATAATTGCAGTAGCTATCGTTGCACGAAGCCGATTTTTGAAATTTTGATAATTACTATTTTTAAAACCGCTTCAATAAAAAAATAGGTCTTAAAAATGAAAAAAAAATTTCAAACAAACGCCATTTTGTGAAAAAGTAAAATAAAATGGCTACGTGCATTCATATAGATATTGATAAAATTTTTATTTATTTTTTTCATATAAACCTTCTCGAAATTTCGAGTCGACTATAGAGAAAATTTTTTTTTTTTGTTGTCACATCGAGGCTCATAACTTTGTAAATATTCAATATTTTTCAATAAAATATTATATTAAATAAGTTGAATATATACTTAATAAAACGTCCTTTACCTGATTCAAAAATAATTAGTTATATCTGTGGAAAAAATTCCCAAACATTGACAATTTTTTGACCCGTCACAGTCGCTATCCCCCTTAATTAATTAATCTCCTACAAGTACCCAACTCAAGACAAAATTAAAGAACAAAACAATACTTGATAAAAATCGGCAGGCCCAGTGGCCCTATACACCTCACATTTATTAATACTAAATCGGCTATCAAATTTCATATATCAGCCAAAATGTTTATTTTATTTCAACTTTTCACTGATGTAATGAAGATAAAATTCTACATACTTTCTTTTGTAGTTCAACATTTGTTATTCTTCCTGCTTCCTTTTTTTGCTGTTCTACTCGATGATATGCCATATTCAGATACGTTTGTAAATATATTGGCATTAATAAAATCCGTACAAGTACTGTACAAACTATAGCAATTATTCTCATACTTTCAAACGTTGCTTCATTCATCCTTAAAAACAAAATTTAGTTATATTACGTGACTAATAAAAAAAAAACAAGTTTCACCCCTCCAACAACAAAAATCAGTATTTTGCTAATTTTTCAACCTACCTTTAACTTATGGGGGCAGACCCAGTTAAAATTTAAAAAAAATCTATTTTTTTATTGCATTTTCTCAAAGTAGAATATGTCAAAAGTATTCTTTAAAAATTTCAGACTAATCGGACCGTTATTTATGGAAATATATAACTTTGAATGGAGCCGTCTCTAATGTATTCAAGTAGGCAGGTAGCAGCAATTATGCGCTTTTTCTCGAAACCATTTTTTTTATCAAAGTTGGTGATCACTGTAACATGACAACGGCTTTGTTGATCGGTTTGAAATTTTTCTCACTTATTCTATAAGTGAGAAAAATGTTTTCCGGATAAACGAATGATTTTTTGATGGTTATTTTTTTTTTTTATAGCCGAAAATGCAAGTGAAATTTTAGACAACTTTGACTTTCAAAATCCGCCATTTTGTATGCGTTTTTAGGGTTCCGTAGAAAACTAGGAACCCATATAGTTTCTCCATGTCCGTCCGTCCGTCTTCAAAAATTTTGAGATAATAAGATGAAATTTGGTATACAGTCGTAGATCAATGACCCAAAAACAGAAATGATAAGATTTTTGAAAAAAAAATTTTTTTTGGGCCCCCTTTCCATAAAATGAAAAGTGTTTTCAAAAAAAAAATTCACCTACCCCATTGAATGGGGTGTCGTTAGAAAGGTCACCTAAAATGTTACAAAAAATGTATTAGAACTTTTTGATTTTAACCCTTTAATCACGATGTATTTGCTCTCCAAAGTCGTTAAAAAAGCGCCCCCCCCTCTATTTTCTAAACTATCAATTTAAAAAATCTGAAAAAATTCCGGAATGTAGCTTTTAATTAGTACTTTCACTGAAAATTATAACGAACATTGTCAAAAATATTTTGGCCCCCCCTTCTTTAGACTGAAAAGTGAACTCTCCTTTTTTTCCCACTTACCCCATTAAGTGGGATGTCATTTAATAGGTCTCCTAAAATGCAATAAAACATGTCAGATAACTTTTTGATTTCAACTCTTCAGTCACGAAATATTTGCTTTTTAATGTCGCTGTCAGAGCGTCCCCCCACCCTCTATTTTCTAAACTGTCGATTAAAAAAAATTGAAAAAAAATCAGAATGTAGCTTTTAATTAGTACTTTCACTGAAAATTATAACGAACATTGTCAAAAATATTTTGGACTCCCCTATCATAGATTGAAAAGTGAACTCACATTTTTTTCATTTACCCCATTGAGTGTGGTGTCATTTGATAGGTCTCCTAAAATGCAATAATAAAAGCCAAATGACTTTTTGATTTTAACCCTTCGGTCACGAAAATTTTGAAAAAACTATTTTTTTATAAATCGTAGTGAGAATGACTACGGAACCCTATCATGTGCGTGCCCAACACGCACTTGCCCGTTTTATTTTAATTATTTTAATGCGTAGCCAAAAAAACAATCCTAAAAAAGAGCTTTTTTTGGAAGTCCCAACTGGGTCTGCCCCCTTGACGATAAAAATACATACGAAACTAAAGCTAATTAAATTCTCTATAAAAAAGGTTCTGTACTTATTTTTCATCAGATTCGTACTTCACCAAGTAATGCTGTTCTGAATTTATTAAAACTTTACAAAACATTACTCGGTGAAGTTGAATCTGGCAAAAATACATATGTATAGAACCTTTTTTCAATTTGCTTTTATTTTATATGTATATAACTATTTTTGCCGACATGTTGTATGGAAAATCAAGATATCAGAAAAAAAAATCGATTTTTGTCATCGAAAGAGGGAAACTTTCTTAGTGAAAATAATGTCCGGTATTATAAAGGACCTAGCAAATTTGCAAGCTTGTTAACACTCTCAAATAAGATACCAAACTTATACGACAGTTCTCTTGGAGTTTTTTGATGACTGACAGATTTTGCGCAAGCGTTGTATGTAAACACCAACGGTATTAAAACAGTTGTGCTATTATGAAATTTATTTTATACGGTCAGAGTCGCCAACTGTGTTACAATACGTTGAAGTATCACTGCTCTAAATTCCATATAGTCGACGGTATTTAGATTAAAATTTGCCAGATAGAAGAAAAAAATCATAAAGTTTTGATATTTTGTACACGTACTCTCAGAAGGGTTCGGAATAAGAGCCCGAAAAGTTCCCACCTAAATCGTGGGTGGAACATCCCCTTTTACGTGAAAAACTACCCCCGGAGTGAACTTTATTCCAGTTTTTCACATTTTTAATCCGAACTACCACTCGGTGAAAAAATATTATAGGAATTAAAGATTAAATATGAAATTTTACGTAAAAAATGTCATATGCACTATTCGGCTAATCCTCAGCCTACTGTCGCATTCAATACTCAAAGTAAATGGTAGGTTTTGGAGCGCAAGGAAAAATCGGTATGACAAGATTTTTCACCGTAAATATTTCCATAACGGCAAATTTTACCAAAAAGTTGATGAGAATAAAAATTGTAGAACTGAATCTCCTCTATAAGATCTAAATATCAGAATTTTGTTTTAAACGTTTTTTTATTGATTTTTTACCTTTTTACACAAACGTAAATTACATTATTTTGAGATATTTTCCATAGAACCCATTGAGTAAACATTTTCGCGCGTTTTTTTTAGTGATTTACCATCGTAAGTCTATTCTACAAAAGTCTTGTATATTTTTGCAAATGTATTCCTGTTTTTAGGGTAGAAGTAGCTTTAAGTACGAACTACCTGTTTATTCATTCAGAATTTAATTATTTTATATAGGATATCCGTTAAAATGACTTAAGGGACAAGCACATACACACACACATTGGAAACATAGTTTTTTTTTAAATATAAATTGGAGTTGTCCCACTTTTTTTATTATAAAATTATATTGGTGTAAAATTATGGTATATGCATTTGTGAAAAAAGGGAAAAAATCAATAAAAAACGTTCGAAAAACAATTGCGTTACATGAATCTCATAGAGAGGATTCAGTTCTATAATTTTCATCATAATCATTTTTTTGGTAAAATTAGCCATTATGGAAATATTTACGATGTAAAATCTTGTTATACCGATTTTTCGTTGCGTTCCAAAAACTACCCTTCACTTTGAGCATCGAACGCGATAGTAGGCAGGAGATTAGCCGAATAGTGCACATGACATTTTTTACGTATAATTTCATCAGGTATATTTAATTCTTATTAGATTTTTTTCTCAAAACGACGGTTCAGAAACAAAATACTGTATAAGACTTTACGAAAGGAAATAATTTTAAATCCATAAAGAATTAGTTTGTCTCATAAGTTGGTTGTCCAATAGAAACACGCCACAATTTTACTAAAACATATATGCAGTTTGTCGACAACATTACTATTGAGTATTACACTAAAGCAAATCTTGACAGACAGTTCATAGGTGCTACAAAATTTGGTTAGAAAAAAATGTGGAACATTTTAATATTTATTTTCAACGCAGAGGCACAATTTATTACTTCCATCCTCAAAATTTTATATCACAACTGCCAAATGGGCTGCAGGAAATGATAAAAATGTGTTAAAATTGGGTTGCACTGCTGAACTATGTGTTTCAAATACCATAGAGAAGGTTTCCTTAATTCACCAACTGAAGAGGAATTAATTCAAGAAGCCACCACTGACCAAAAATGTACAAGACTTATGTGTAATAGACTTACGAAGGTAAGCCACTAATTGAAAAATGCGCGAAAAGCTTAACTCAATGAGTTCTATGGAAAATATCTCAAAATAATATAATTTACGTTTGTGTAAAAAGGTAAAAAACCAATAAAAAAACGTTTGAAACAAAATTCTGATATTTAGATCTTATAGAGGAGATTCAGTTCTACAATTTTTATCCTTATCAACTTTTTGGTAAAATTTGCCGTTATGGAAATATTTACGGTGAAAAATCTTGTCATACCGATTTTTCCTTGCGCTCCAAAAACTACCCTTCACTTTGAGCATTGAATGCGCGAGTAGGCTGAGGATTAGCCGAAGAGTGCATATGACATTTTTTACGTAAAATTTTATATTTAATCTTTAATTCCTATAATATTTTTTTCTCCGAGCGATAGTTCGGATGAAAAATGGGAAAAACTGGAATAAAATTCACTCCGGGGGTAGTTTTTCACGTAAAAGGGGATGTTCCATCCACGATTTAGGTGGGAACTTTTCGGGCTCTTATTCCGAACCCTTCTGAGAGTACGTGTACAAAATATCAAAACTTTATGATTTTTTTCTTCTTAAATATCTAATTTACTTGGACTAATAACTAATCCATAGATACTATAACAAAATTAATAACCTCATTTTAGCTAGCAAGCTTGCAAATTTGGTAGGTCCTTTATAATACCGGACATAAGTCTAAAGACTTATCTTATTTTTTCTATCCCAAAATATTTGGTGCTTGGTCTAAATGATTAACACTTAACTGGCCATTAACATATTAACACGTATCATTCATTATCAATATAAATAAATGTAAATTAATGCTTGAACTGAATTCATAAGAAATTTAATATTAAATTTTGCTGGTCCCACAGTGAAAGTCCGCACTAATAAGGTCAATTAAGTGTTAATATTCCAATAACACTTACAATGGTTCAGTCAATCCAGTAAAAACTCTTATCGTTAAATATTCTCGACAGATTGGTTTAATCCATAAAATTACCAGTAAAAATGGCATAATAAATGTAATATTCAAAATAAACTTCAAAAATGCATTCTCGTTACAATACCTAAAAACAAATGTGTATGAAATTAATTATTTAAATGAAGTTGAATTAATATTATTTCAATATAATTTAAGCTTTAGTAATTATACTCGTATCTCTCTCTGAATTGCATACTTTAAAGAATCCCAGTGCATCTTTGCCATTCTAAGACCTGGAAATGTGAATAATGCACCAATCAGTCCGCACCAAACTGCAATGAAGAATTTCAAAACTATTTTTGATGCTGGTCCTCTGAAATAAAAAAAACAATGAGTGTGTACTTATGTACACACGTTAGAAGTTATACTTCTTTGGGATGATTGAAAAATAACTACGAATAATCTTAATAACAATAATCTGCCGTTTGCTTTAAATATAATTAAAAATTTAATTTAATTATAATATTTAATTAATATAGGCAATACTCTTTACAGTTGTGTTATTTAAGTAAAAATCTTTATTGTCTATACATAAATGTTAAAACGTCATAATTTTTTTGATATAGGCAATACTCTTTACAGTTGTGTTATTTATTCTGTATTTTCAATCCCGGGCTAAATATTTCACGGCATAAAATTTCGTTACAATTTTGTTACATTTTCGTTACATTACTAATTTCATTTCCGTTACATTACTGATTTCATTTCCGTTACATTACTCAATTTTTACCCTCAACGTCCCTAAAGAAGTATAACTTCAAAAATATTGATTTCTAAGCATAAGAAATTTAAGCATTGCAAGCATAATTCCTATACTGGCATTGTTATTAATTTTATTTTGATGATATCTTTGCCCAGAAAAAAAAGAATAGATCTAATTGGATCTAAGCAGATCACGAGAATATGTTGTTTATTAAAATTGTTCGATAATGAATTAATTATCTTTGGTGAATTTAGCACGAGGAAGCATTGTGCATTTACTTAACAGATGATCAGATGTATTTCTTTCTGACCAAAACAAAGCCACTTGTGGTTGTTTAAAACTTTTTGATACTTTTTGATACTTTTTTCAATTAAACTCCAATATCTCAGTATTAAAAAATGCTATAAACATTTAATAAAAGCTTTTTAAGGCTGAGAAATTTACATTGTTTACAATGTGACATTCAAATCATTTTTTTGAAGTTATACTTCTTTAGGCATGTTGAGGGTAAAAATTTAGCAATGTAACGGAAATGAATTTTAGTAATGTAACAGAAATGAAAAGCTATGTAACGAAAATGTACGAAGCGTTACGCGGTGGAACTAGGTACTCATGGGTATCAACAAAACTGTAGAAATTGTGTCTTTTACTTAAATAACACAACTGTAAAGGGTATTGCCTATATAAAACACTCAGCGTTTTGCTACACGACTGTTCCGTTATACAATGTACTGACAGTTCTAGCAAACGTCCTTCCCCTATCCCCTCCATAATACCACCGTGACTGCTATAAATTCTGCGCGTCTAAATTCACCAATCAACGTTAAAATCGGCGCCGGTGTACTCTAGCCATCGTATAGTGGAATTTTTGAATTACTGATGCCGTCGTATAGCAGGATATTGAGTGTAACTATTTTTGTTAAGCTCGATTTAATACTGGTGCTGCCATCTAGCATTAAATGAAATTTAGCCCTCTGATCTAATTGGTTGATTATTACATCATAATATTCAAATTTCATGATTTATAAATATTATGGACTTTGAAATAATATAAGGTGGAGTAAAAAAGGATCGTAAACGCTTTAAATCTATTCTAATATCCATTACATTACATAAACTAAGGAGTAGAAACCTGTATTTGATTATTATGAAATTCGCGCTCTTAATAAATGGCTAATGAAGAATTCCGATTTTGCCCTGTAATGTATGAACATTGATTTCAATGAGCTTTAAACGGCTGTTTACGGACTTGCCCCATACATGGGGTAAGTCCGGACTAGCTACTACATTTTTTTGATTTTTTATAAAAATTGTAATTTCAGTACAAGTTTTTGTTTATGTCAATGCAAATTAAAGAGTGTTAGTTGCACTTTACGATGATACCAACATAATGTTGAATATTTGAAACATAATTTTAAAAATAAATGGTAAAGTCGAACTTATCAAAAACCGGTCCGAACTTACCCCACTTCACCTTACAATTCAATTTTAATTTGATTAATTAAATAGTATAGTGAAATAATGTTACGAATTATTAAATAAAATATTAGTGATCTTTATAAATTTATATGCATTGCATTATTTTATTCATTTAATCAAGTTAAAATTGAGATTATTTATAGTCGTTTTCAATCACGCCAAAGAAGTATAACTTCTAACGCGTGTACATAAGTACACACACTAATTTTTTTTAAAATCCTTACAAACATTTCAAATATTTAAATATCTATAGAATTACTAAATATACTTACGGAGAAATAAGACCTTGACTATCGAGTAACATCGTAGCACTGTCGTTAAAACTTGCATACGCCTTATCCAACCCTAATTCTAACGTGTTTTCGTCAATAATCAATATGATCATTGAAACAAACAAGTAAGAAAAACCTGTTACAATACATGTCGATCTTTCACCGATCGACTCTTCTGCTTGAAAATAAAGGACAGTTAACGAGAGAAGAATTTTCCTGAAAACTTATTAAGGATAAAACATATTCTATTTAAAATTTTTAACCATAGGCGGGCACAGTTAATCGAAAAGTTAACTTCGTTAATCGTTAATCCGTTAATAAAAACGTTAACTTCGTTAACCGTTAAAATTCCGAAAAAGTAACGGAAGTTACAGTTAACCGAAAATTCGAAAATTTAACGAAAGTTAAAGTTAAAAGTTAATCGTTAAAAAGTTAACCATCCAAAATGTTTAAAGACCTTTTTTTTTTTGCTTTTTCGACAACTTTCTTATGTATTTTTCATATCAAACAACCATTGTAACGGACTAAGTTAACGAAAGTTGAATTTAACGGAAGTTAACAAAAGCGTTAACATTTTTTTGAGTTAACTTAAAAGTTAATCCGTTAACCATTTTGTTAACTTCGTTAATTAACGATTAACGGATTAACGAGTTAATGCCCACCTATGTTTTTAACAAACAGTTAAATAAAGGATACATAGAAAAACCTAGCACTAAAAGGCACCACATTATACTAAGGTTTATTTCATCGGAAATGGAAAACCAAATTTGATAAATCTGAAATGTAAAATATAACGATTTTTTTACAAAACTTTTAATTATGTTAGATTACATTCAACTTACTTCGGTCATGATGTACACTATAGCAGCGTATAAAGCAAAATCGACCAGCCATTGATACTCCATATAATATCGTAAATGTATCACATCCAACGATGACACTTTAGACGTTTCTAACTGAATATCTAAACTTCTCGGGACGTGGAATGTATCTTTGGATTTTCCATTGTTTTCCAAATGTTTGTTAGGTTTTTTGTTTTTACTCTTCTCTTTAGATACTCCGGCTAGTAATCGCAACTCACTGTTTGTTGGATATAAATATCTTGTTAGACCCGTTGAACATAATAGAAATTTGGCCAAAGAAAAATATGGACCAATCTTCTGAATTAAACTAACCATTACTAGTGTAATGACTAATTGAGCACCTAATAATGCCTGGAATTGAAATAATTTATTATAACAAATACATAACCTAGAAAAAAAATCTTACCATTTTTCTGCTTGTTATGGAAAATTATATCATAACTAATTAAAAAATGCGTTATATATTTTTCTGTTTAGTCAATTTTACTGTAAAATTTAAATTTTGTTAGTACATAAATGAATGTAGTATTTTCCAACCTAGAAAAGAACGAAGTTAATTTTAGAAAAATCAGGTATATGGAATTCTTAAAATAGATTCTTTCATAAGAAACTAATTGAGAACGTACATTTTTTTTGATAATATTAATAAATATGTATATATTATTATCAGAACTTACATTTTGTTTCAGTGTTAAATACTTTAGCATTTAGCACATAGCCTATAACTAACTGCTGTTTTGTAATGTCATCATTTAGGTACATATTATTATCATACCTACATGCAAAAAATATTATAATTCATTTTAATTATATAAGGGCCGGAAAAGACCCGCCATACGCCCATACAGGCATTTATTATTTATCGTAAATACAGTCTTCAGTATTTACAATCAGTACCGTAGTGTTAAATTTCGGGCCCCCACCGTAATAACTAAAATGGTCATCTTAAATCCAACATGGGCGCCGCACCAATCTAGGAAAATACAAAAATATCTAATTGTAAGACTGAAAATGAATTGCCCCATCAATTTTAAAGAATCTTTTACGTAGGGTCATCAGATTTTAGTTTTCGTAATTTTTTTAGATAATTATCATTATTACAAAACCCGGAGCCCGGAGAAACCTAAGATCTGGTCAGTGGTCACCAGGCACGTATCCAGGGGAGGGGCCCTGAAATTTAAATCCTGAAATTTGAAAAATTTTCCATTTGAGATTTTTCACTGAAAAGTCTTCAGTATAAAATATTTTATTCTTTGGAGTTTTTTGTCGATGGAAAGCACGTTTGGCAGGTGTATGTTCTAGAGAAAAATCAATACTGATATGAATTTTGTACTGGCCACGTACGTCGTACTGGCACCTTATTTATAGGCAAGGAAATAAGATAAAAGATTCGTAACACATATCTATTGAGAGCAAGTAAAAATTAATTAATCTATAATATTATATAGAAAGACATTTTTTAATGCACGTTAACCTTATAAGTACTAATTAGCTTTAGGGCTGTCGAGAGAGGGGGGGAGACGGGAGGAATCCCCCCGGGCCCGGCCTTCCTCAAGGGGCCCGTAAGTCTTATTCATCAATAAAATTTACAATTATAATTAATAAGTAAATTTCTTAATTTAACATAACAATAAAACTCTCAATTCAAGAAAGTGGACTTCTTACTTTTTACATTTCTATTCAATACCTTGATGTACAAACTTATATTTATATAACTTGTTATTAAAACCAGTGCCAGATTTACCAATAAGCAAAAGAAGCAATTGGTTAGGGCGGTTAGGTGTAAATTTTTCGAAACACAATTTTTGTCCCCCGGGCCCGGATTTTCTCTCGACGACCCTGATTAGCTTAAGAAAGTCGATTGAAAAATTAAATCAATTTCATTTGTAAGAGAAATGTTTCTCCATGCTCCCCACTTTCTATCCAGCACCGTAACTACCACCGGGCCAGTGTCTCGGGACCCAGAGCAAGGGGGGGGGGGGCACAGCAGTTAAAATGTTTAAATTCGTAATAACGACAAAATTTTCAGAAACGCAACTAATAATGTGACAAAAAAAAATTTTTCATCAAATTATTGTAGTTTCGATAAAAATCGATCAAACTTTAATTATTTGAAATAATTGAAAAGTGGACATTTATATTTTTAATTTACAGAGGCTCATGAAATGTAAACGACGATTTTAGCTGAAAATATAGTAAAGTATAGAAAAATCGTAGATTTTTTTTAAAGCTATTGATCTAACTAATTGTAAGCTTTGTAAAGGAAATAAAAGATGTTTTAGTATTAATTTCCTTTTTGAAGAAATTTTTAGTGATCATTTTTACTCAAGTGACAAGTATTTTAAAGTAAAAATCTTATTGACAAAAGTATCTTTAATTTAAAAGAAACTAGAGTTCAGCTGCACAGGGGGGGGGTGAAGCCCCCCTGGTATAATATCTGGGGGGGGGGGGGGCGATCCCCCCCCCCCGTAGTCGGCGCCGGTGGCCCCGGGCCCCCAAGCTTTTAGTTACGGCACTGTTTTTATCGCAGGCCCATATACTAGAATTTTCGGTGGGCCCTTTCCGGCTACATAATTGTAAGAAATGAAATTTTTTTTGATGACCAAAAAAATCTTATTGATTCATTGCGCCGGGTGATCACACACCTCCACCCCCGTTGTGGCCACGTGTTTCTCTGTTATCATATCACCAGGCCCGGATTTACCATGCAGGCACTGTAGGCACGTGCCTAGAGCGGCAAATTTTGGCGGAAAGTAAAAAAAAAGGTTACCGGTATCTAAAATCTTGTTTATTTTTTTTTATTTTTTTTCAAATAAAATATTTATTTTGAAAAAAAGAGCGGAAATTCTCGCAACTGCCTAGGGGCGGCAAATGTCTTAATCCGGGCCTACATATCACTGAAATATTTTATACTCATTTATTACTAATTATTGTTTTTATCATTAATTATTTTAAGATCTGAATGATGCGCTGTTATTTTATTGAGCAGATTTTTGCGGAACACAATGGTAACGATTGTAATACATAATGTAAGATATGTACAGCTATTGTACACTCATCGCTTGATTTACCAGCCTTTGATTTACCGGCGGGCCAAACGCGCGATTTACCGGCTTTCTCTTATCCCCTCCATAATACTACCGTGATTTGTGTTTCTGCGCGAAATTTCAATTCACCAATCAACGTTGAGGTTGGCACGGTGGTGGGGGGGCCCTCTTTCGTTGGCAATTCAAGCGGTTGAATTACCAACAACGCCGGTAATTCAAGCGATGAGTGTACCGTTTTAATGAGTTCGATGAGTCCTATATCTATCGCATATATCTTTCCTTGTTTAAACACAACTGTCAAACAGCGTGATTTTATGACAGCAATCGGCCATTGTGTTTCGAAATGGTGGACATGTAAACATTGCTGGCGTACAAGAAATGTGTATTTTGTTATGCAAATAGTGAAGTGAGTAAAATTTTAGTAATCTTCATGCTACTAACATTCTTTTGTTTTATAGTTAAGCTAAAATGTTTGACTCTCGAGCAGATTAACTTAACCTTCAAATTTCAAATATAGCTGTGTGTTCATTACTGGATTTTATTTTTAAATAATACCCAGTTATGAACGTGATGTTTATTTACACGTTCATTTACTTGAATTGAATTAATTCTAATGAACATACTATATATTTTTGTTTGTTTCAATTAAATGCCAAATTACTTTTATGTATCACCTATATTACAGATTACAGGGGTGTGCAAACTTTTTATGCCGTGCCACTGTTTTTATTCAAAGTATAAACTCGGGTTCCCTTCTATATGATAAGCAATATTTTAAATTTTTTATAAAGAATTGGTATTTGTAAGGGGATTTATAGACAATTAACTTTATGAAGATTCCTATGTAATCAGTAGAGATTGGAAAAATAGTTGTTATTTTATACGAGATAGTTACTAATGTTAAGGTACACTCATCGCTTGATAAACCGACCTTTGATTAACCGGCAGCTTGGATGACCGACGGACCAAACGCGCGATATGCCGACTTTCTCCAATCCCCTCCATAATACTACCGTGATTGCTATCTCCGCGCGTAATTTAAATTCGCCAATCAACGTTGAGGTTGGCACGGTGGTGGGGGCCCCTCTCGACGTCGGTTTATCAAGCGGTTCAATTACCAACTTCGTCGGTTTATCAAGCGGTGAGTGTACAGTTAGACGGGCAATGAAATTGCCAGCAATTTTTTGAATTGCTGGAAATATTATTGCTGCATGCGGTTACACGGAGAAGCAATTTTATTGCCTGTTAGTAAAAAAAGATTGCTGGATACATAATTGCTGGCAATATTTTCAAAAAATTTCCAAGGGTGGTTAGACGAGCAATATTAATTGCTCAGCAATGAAAATATTTTGGTTGTTATTAATATTAATGTCACAATGTTTAAAAATATGTGATCTTAAAAAATTAGGAACAGCATTTGTTACTTTTATACTATTATCTGTGAGAGTTAAAAAAAGAAATTTAAAAAAAACTCGAAGCTTATGTGTCAAGGAGTGGATTATGAAAATATTACAGGAAGTTTTCTATCACAAACTTTTTAAGGAAATAATAATAAGGGACGATAAAATTACATGTAAAAATTTCATGCGTATATTGCATATTGATTTTAATATTTTATTTAAAAAAATAAGTCCTCTTAATTAAAAAAAAGATACGAATCTATCCTCTGGTAAATAATACACACACTGACTTAAAAACATTAATTTTCTATTATTATATGCATAATAATAAACAAATGCCAATCGGCAATCAAAATATTGCTCGTTCTGGCCGGGCAATAAGCAATTTTAAAAATTCATGTCAATCAATAAAAAAAACTGTGGTTACACAGAACAATTCTAAATATATTTTGAAGCCAGCAATTTGAGAAATTTGTCAAAAATATGATTGCCAAGTGTGGTTACACGAGGCAATATTTGTGTATCCATGGAAATTATAACATTGCTGGCAATTTCATTGCTCGTCTAACTGTACCTTTACTATAGGTATAGTTGATTTTTTTTTCGTAAAATAGTTGGTAAATAGTTGATTTTAATCAAAATAGTTACAAAAATTTGTACGATAGTAATTTTTGAAATTTATTATTACTACAAACAAGTGTATTACTATTATAAAAATAAAACGGGCAAGTGCTTGTTGGGCACGCACATGATAGGGTTCCGTAGTCATTCTCACTACGATTTATAAAAAGAGTTTTTTTAGAAAATTTTCGTGACCGAAGGATTAAAATCAAAAAGTCATTTGGCTTTTATTATTTCATTTTACGAGACCTATCAAATGACACCCCACTCAACCCGGGTAAATGAAAAAAATGTGACATCACTTTTCAATCTATGAGAGGGGGGCCCAAAATATTTTTGACAATGTTCGTTATAATTTTCAGTGAAAGTACTAATTAAAAGCTACATTCTGATTTTTTTTCAGATTTTTTGAATCGATAGTTTAGAAAATAGAGGGGGGTGGGGCGCTCTGACAGCGACATTAAAAAGCAAATATTTCGTGACTGAAGGGTTGAAATCAAAAAGTTATCTGATATTTTTTATTGCATTTTAGGAGACCTATTAAATGACACCCCACTCAATGGGGTAAGTGGGGAAAAAAATGAGAGTTCATTTTTCAGTCTATGAAAGGGGGGTCCAAAATATTTTTGACAATGTTCGTTATAATTTTCAGTGAAAGTACTAATTAAAATCTACGTTCTGGAATTTTTTCAGATTTTTTTAATTGATAGTTTAGAAAATAGAGGGGGGGGACGCTTTTTTAATGACTTTTGAGAGAAAATACATCGTGATCGAAGGGTTAAAATTAAAAATTTCTGTTACATTTTTTGTTGCATTTTAGGAGACCTTTCTAACGACACCCCACTCAATGGTGTAGGTGAATTTTTTTTTTTGAAAACACTTTTCATTTTATGAAAGGGGGGTCTAAAAAATTTTTATTTTCAAAAATATTATCATTTCTGTTTTTGGGTCATCAATCTACGGCCGTATACCAAATTTCATCTTATTATCTCAAAATTTTTGAAGACGGACGGACGGACATGGAGAAACTATAAGGGTTCCTAGTTTTCTACGGAACCCTAAAAAACATACCTTTTTGAAAAAAAATTGATAACAAGCAAGGACCGGCTGGAAAATTTTGTTAAGGTAATAATTAAGAGGAAAAACAAAAATTATACTCGAAATAAAGTAAAATTGCGAAATGGGGGTAATTTTTAGGGGTTGTAAGTAAGTATTCGCGATTTTCGGCGAAACGTGATCTTCTAGCCAAAAATATACAGCACAAAAGTTGTAGACAATAAAAAAATCTAAAACTTCGTACAAAGCATTTTACAATATAACCTCAAATTTTCCGAGAAAATGGCGGAAAACCGATATTTCGCTTTTTTATTTTTTTCTGACGTAAAAATAATACAAATAACATTAAATTTTGTGAAAGTATACTTGTAAATTGTAACGGCCTATAACTTATACTTATAAATTGTTACCAAAAAATCAATATTAATAATTAGAATATTTCAAAGGTCGTCTATATGATTTTTTCAATACAACATTTTTAACGTTGGATAAAAATAGTCAAATAGTTTAAAAATAGTTGAAAAGGTAAAATAGTTGCAAATAGTTGATTTCAAATTGGGTTCAATCAAATCAGTTTTCTGAAATCGATGGAGATAGATATGTAATAAAAATTACAATAGTTACATTTTTTGCAATAGTTGAAAAACTATTTTTCCAATCTCTAGTAATCAGTAATCACTTGCATTAATTCTAATGTGAAAAAATGGTTGGTGCAGGTTTGTTCATTGGGCCATAAAAAAACATTTGAGCATATATAAAATATTGCACAATTTTTTAAACAATTTATTAACAATTACCAAAGATTAATTAATAGCATTTTTTTACCTGTTATGGCTTACATAGTAGGAACTATGTTATATACCAAAATACCAAGGTATGTAAAGTATAAGGTAGCCTCATGGCTCAGCTCGAGACTTCTTTAGACTGAAAAGTGAACTCACATTTTTTCCCACTTACCCCCTTGAGTGGGGTGTCATTTGATAGTTATCCTAAAATGCAATAAAAAATGTCGAATAACTTTTTGATTTCAACCCTTCAGTCATGATATATTTGCTTTTTAATGTCATTGTCAGAGCTCCCCCCCCCCTCTATTTTCTAAACTATCGATTCAAAAAATCTGAAAAAAATCAGAATGTAGCTTTTAATTAGAACTTTCACTGAAAATTATAACGAACATTGTCAAAAATATTTTGGACCCCCCTACTTTAGACTGAAAAGTGAACTCACATTTTTTTCCCACTTACCCCCTTGAGTGGGGTGTCATTTGATAGTTATTCTAAAATGCAATAAAAAATGTCAAATAATTTTTTGATTTCAACCCTTCAGTCATGATATATTTGCTTTTTAATGTCGTTGTCAGAGTGCCCCCCCCCCTCTATTTTCTAAACTATCGATTCTAAAAATCTGAAAAAATTCAGAATGTAGCTTTTAATTAGTACTTTCACTGAAAATTATAACGAACATTGTCAAACATATTTTTGACCCCCCTTTCATAGATTTAAAAGTGTACTCACATTTTTTTTCATTTACCCCATTGAGTGGGGTGTCATTTTATAGGTCGCCTCAAATGCAATAGTGCACACATGATAAGGTTCCGTAGTCATTCTCACTAAAATTTATAAAAAAAAATATTTCAAAATTTTCGTGACTGAAGGGTTAAAATCAAAAAGTCAATTGACTTTTTTGAAATATTTTTTTTTATAAATTTTAGTGAGAATGACTACGGAACCTTATCATGTCTGTGTCCAACACGTACTTGCCCATTTTTATTATTTAAAAAAATGTTCTGTTTTAAAACGCTTTTTAAAATTTTAGCATTTTTTTGGTGTTACGATATTTTTGAGTTTGAATGAAAAAAAGTACTAAAACATTTTAAACGACTATAAAAGCGTAATTTTGTTCGAAAAACAAAGCAATGTTTGAGTTGAAATAATCCTGTAAAAAGTAACCTTTTTAAATCTTATTTCTAATGTTAAGAACATAAAATATCCAGAAATTAAGTTCTATCAAAAAACATAAAAATTAAACTAGTGAACAAAGGTTTCAGTAAATATCTTTTAATTTGGTTGAGAAATTGCTTTTTGATTTTTTTGCATACGTTTGAGACTTGTTCGTACCTTTTTACAACTTTTTCTTTGAAGGTTTTTTTTTGTAAAATAATAAACTTTTCAGAAAATTGCAAGAGAGAAATTATTTCTGTTTTTTTATAAAAGAATATTCTTAAATTTGTATTCTTTGTATTGTATCAATATTGTGGGATGAAGTTTATTTTTAATAGGGTACTTATTTTATTCAAATTTGAATACTTATCTCAAATGCAAAGTATTTATTTTTAGTGGAAACTGTTTAATATATCAAATACTTCAAGAGAACTGTCATATGAGTTTGATACCGCATTTGAGAGTGCTTGCAAGCTTGCAAATTTGTTAGCTCCATTATAATACCGGACATTATAGTTTCACTGTCCGTCCACCTGTCGTCAAAAAATTTAGACATAATAAAATGAAATTTGGTATAAGGTCGTAGATTGATAGAATAATTTTTTAGACTCCCCTTCCATAAAACGAAAAGTTAAAAATAAATTCACCTACCCCATTGAGTGGGGTGTTATTAGAAACCTTTGGATTTTAACCCTTCAATCACGATGCATTTGCTCTCCAGTCACTATAAGAACGCCTCCTCTCTATTTTCTAAACTATCAATTCAAAAATCTGAAAAAAATGTAATTAAAATTACCTTTTAATTAGAACTGAAAATTATAACGAACACTGTTAAAAATATTTTGGAATTTCATAAAGAACAATTTTGAAATTAATAATAACTTAAAAAAAATTCTGAAAATCCTTGCCTAAATCTAAACATTTCTTTTCTCTTGTAATTTTTTAATTGGTAGTTTTCGAGTAAAAAATTATTTAAAATCCAGAAATTATTGTTTGTTTTGCTCCATATCATAAAAAATTGACATTTTCAGAAAAAATGTTTCATACAAAAGTTACTTATTTTTCCCTAGTTAATTACGAATCTACAACAAAAAATATGGGTTTACATTGGAAAAAGAAAAGTTGAACCTAAAAATAAAACGGACAAGTGCGTGTTGGGCACGCACATGATAGGGTTCCGTAGTCATTCTCACTACGATTTATAAAAAAAGAGTTATTTCAAAATTTTCGAGACTGAAGGGTTAAAATCATAAAGTCATTGAACTTTTATTATTAGATTTTAGGAGACCTATCAAATGACACCCCACTCAATGGGGTAAATGAAATTTTTTTTTTATCACTTTTCAGTCTATGAAAGAGGGGTCCAAAACATTTTTGACAATGTTCGTTATAATTTTCAGTGAAAGTACTAATTAAAAGCTACATTCTGAATTTTTTTCAGATTTTTTGAATCAATAATTTAGAAAATAGAGGGAGGGGGGACGCTCTGACAGCGACATTAAAAAGCAAATATATCGCGACTGAAGGGTTAAAATCAAAAAGTTATTTGACGTTTTTTTTGCATTTTACGAGACCTATTAAATGACACCCCACTCAATGGGGTAAGTGGGGAAAAAAATGTGAGTTCACTTTTCAGTCTATGAAAGGGGGGCCCAAAATATTTTTGACTATATTTGAAGTCACATTTTTTTCATTTACCCCATTGAGTGGGGTGTCATTTGATAGGTCTCTTAAAATGCAATAATAAAAGCCAAATGACTTTTTGATTTTAACCCTTCGGTCACGAAAATTTTGAAAAAACTCTTTTTATAAATCGTACTAAGAATGACTACGGAACCCTATCATGTGCGTGCCCAACAAGCACTTGTCCGTTTTTTTTGTGTTTTTCCGGGGACCCACAGCCTTGCAAATTTAATATTTAATTAAGGACAGCATTAGCCATCGATCGGCACTGAAATTATCGAGGCGAATAATTTGCTGTTTTTTTTGTGATTCTTTTAAAAATTTTAAATGAGAAAAAATTGTTTTCTGATTCAAAAATTTTAACTTGATATTTCCGTTTCAGTTCAATATAAACACATTTCGTTCCGTGTCTGTGTCTGCCTCCCCAATTATTGTCACATGCATGACTCATGAATCACTAAACCCAGTGGCGTAGATAGGGGGATTAAGGGGATCAATCCCCCCCCATGAGTCCAATTTTTATACTTTTCGCCATATAAAAGATTATTTAATACTGTCATATCCCCTCCATGACTCTGATATCCCCCCCCCCCCATCGCAAAAAACTATCTACGCCACTGACTAAACCTATATTAATGAAACTTGGTTGGTTGGGTCTGGCTTGAGGATGGTCTAGTTTCAAAATTATTAAAATCATGTGTAAGGGGGAGGGGTGAAACCCCAAAATATTTATTTCAAAAGATATCTAAAAAAGACACATGTTACGTGAAAATTTAATATTTGTAGAGCATTCAATTTTCTATAATATAAATAGGTCACCAAAATGATTATTGCAAAATATTCCCTTACAAAGAATGATTTCAATTTGTTATTTACTTTGACGTTTACATAGCAGTCCCTTATTCAGCAATATTTTTAACCCTAAAAAGATACTACCCCTTTAAAATATTGCCTCTGACTACACTATTAGTTATTTGTTATTGAGGATATTAATTTATTTCAGAAATGGCGCCAAAAAAAGATTATACGCAAGAGCAAATGTGCAAGGCAATAGAAGAGGTAAAAAAAGGAGTAAAAATTGGAACAGCAGCCAGAAAATATGGTGTACCAAGAGTCACTCTACGAAATAAAATAACTGGAAGAAGCCCTGTTGTGTGCAGTATGGGACCACCTACCATCTTAACAAAGTATGAAGAGGATATTCTTGTTCAATGGCTGCTTGCATTTAGTGATAGACATTTTACCATAGACAAAGAACAATTACTTAACAGTGTACAACAAATAATTATTAACACGAAAAGACCAAATCCTTTTACTGACAATAGACCAGGAAAAAAATGGTATCAATCGTTTTTGAAGAGACACCCCGAAATATCTAAAAGAGCTACTCAAAAAATAACCACTTCCAGGGACCATGTAACTGAAGATCAAATCAGATCATGGTTTACAGAAATAGATGAATACTTCGTAGAGAAAAATTTAAAACATATTTTAAATCAACCACATAGAGTTTTTAATACACACGAGAGTGCATTTTCCCTTAATCCAAAGATAGATCTGGTAAGAAGAAATGACAAGAATGTTAATTGTGCAGATGATGGGAAAAAACAAACTGTACTTATTACAGCTAATGCAGCTGGACAAGTTTCACCGCCAATGATTGTGTTTCCTTACAATCGTATTCCGGGGCACATATCGGATAGTGTGCCGGACTCATGGGGCATCGGTAGATCAGAAAATGGTTGGATTTGTAGAAGCACGTTTTATGAATACATCACTAACATATTTTATCCTTGGTTGATTGAAAATGATATTACCTTGCCAATTATATTTTTTTTGGATGGCCAAGGGTCCCATATAACGGCACATTTGTCTGATTTCTGTTCGAGTCATGGTATAGAAGTTATTGCTCTGTATCCAAACAGTCCACATCTTCTTCAACCAATGGAAGTAGCCGTTTTTAGACCTCTACAAATGTTATGGAGGTTACAGGTCACAAAATGGAAATCTGAGCATTTTGGGGAGCAAGTGAAAACTGAAAATTTTGCGCCCATTTTCAAACTCGCCCTTGAAGATTTGACCCAAGATTGCATAAGAAATGGTTTCAAAGCTGGTGGTTTGTTTCCCTTTGGACCTGAATACATTAATTTTTTTGAAATAAACACGCGAAATCGGGAAATAGATACGCTAAAAAATAAAGAATTTTTTGAGGAACTTCAGTCTGAAATTGTTAAATCTTTTTCTCAAGAGAAATTGGATTTATTTAACAAATTATATTATTTAAACTGCACAAACATGGAAAAGGAATTACCTACTGAAGATACATCCCTTTACATAATATGGACTAAATATAAAAATTTATGTCAAGATGCAGTTGATTATAATAAGAGTTGTTCAGATTCTCAAAACAAAACAATCAAGACTGAATCTAATCCAGATCAGACTAATAGTACAGAAGATGAAAATACTATGGAGGATGATTTTAATAATGACACATGTTTTACAACTGATAAAAATGATGCTACGACGACAAAATCAAATGAAGTAAGTGAATATCAACAAATTATTAATTGTCAACTATCAGAAACTCAGAGGTCTATAAATTTAAATTTTGAACAGCAAGGAACCTCAGTTAATCATACAAATTTAAACCTAATTCCTTCTACATCTTTTGATGGTATGGTAGTACCATCTCCTTTTGAAAAAGCACTTCTTTGGCCACAGCCAGAAAGCAAGAAAAGCAAAATTTCAAAAGAAAAAGTGCCATCGGTCATCACAAGTAAGGCTTGGAGAGAGTTTTACAAACAGAAGAATTGCACAAAAATCTCACGAAAGAAGAAAAAGATAAGCGAAACAAGGAAAGACTAAAGTCAAAAATACAATAAAAAACAGAAGTTGTGATGTTAATTCATCACCAAAAGAAAAAAAGCAACAGTGATTGGCATAAAGACGAAAGTGAATGTATAAGTTCGATTCTTTTTGAATAAAAAAAAACACACACACACTAATAAATTGTTTTATGTTGTGGGTAATGGCACAAATACAGGATGTCCCAGAACTGTGCCAAATCTCAATATTTCATTTATTAGAAGAATTGGAAGAAAACTTTAAATGCTTAAGTTGTCAGGTTAGAGAAGCAGCATAGTTGGAAAATAGTTACATTTATACAGGTGTCCTATAACCAGGGGTGTGCTGCCAAACTTTTAACAACCGGCTCGCTATTAAAAAAAAAAAACGCATATTTTGTGTGTCCTAAGGCACATATTGTGTTAAATCCTTTATTTATATTGTTTTCGTACTTTTACAAATTTTAACAATACATACAATCACAGAAGTACAAATTCGACATAAAAAGCTGTTAACACGACACTGTCTCGTTTTATTATTTAAACAGTAAAAGTAACGCTTCTCGAATACACAGTCAAGGTATGTAAAGTATAAGGTAGCCTCATGGCTCGGCTCGAGAGAGGAAAATACATCATCTGGGGTGCCAAAATGAGGAGAGAGGGAATGATGTGTCCAATCATAACACGTGTAGCCTCGGACAACGTCATTTGGGGTGCCCAAACTGATTAGTCAAAAGCTCATGAGGCAACCTGTATATTTACTAACCTTGGTCTGTAACAACTTTTTATGATTTTGCAATGTTGAAATTGTACTTTTGTAATATAAAAAAAATGGGCCGAACTTTTATTATTTAACAAGCTCGTCGATTTTCAAAAATCTTAACAACCGGCTCGCGCGAGCCGGTGCGAGCCGGCTCCAGCACACCTCTGTCCATAACTGCGTTACAAATCAAAGTTATATTTTTTTAAATACAAACTATATTTTTTTATTTGATAATCTAAAAGCATTCATTTTTCTGAGTATTTTGAAATAGCATGTATGAGATTATACAGAGCATTTTTTTTAAACAATACAACTTTATTATAATCCATGAAATAATAAAAAAATTTTGTTGTTAAAGTTTGTAAGTTCTATTAGTTTGTTAAGTTATTTTTAAGCGAACTGTTTTATTGAATATAATAAAGTTGTATTGTTTTTAAAAAACATCTTAAGATTTTAAAATAAAATAAATAACTCTTTTACGGTTGGTTTTAGGTATAGAACATGGTTTGTAAAATGTGTTGAGAATTGAACAGGCAATTCGAAAATGTAAAATGTGTTCTATTTGAAAATTAAAAAAAAATTAGGTTCAGTGTTTTGATACACCCTGTACAAATAATACAATTTTTTAAATGTTTAACGTAATATCGCAATAATAGAGAATATACCAAAACTACTATCAGCAGAGAACAATTTTTTTGTTGTAATTAGAAAATTAAAGTGTTAAAAATATTCCTATTTCCTTACAAAATTGGTCATAATTTCTAAACCCCTCTGTATAATCCCATACATGCTATATCAAAATACTCAGAAAAATGAATCCTTTTAGATAAATAAAAAAATATAGTTTGTATTTAAAAAAAAATACAACTTTGATTTGTAACGCAGTTATGGGGCACTCTATATAAATGTTACTATTTTCAAATTATTTCGCTCCTCTAACCTGACAACTTTTGCATTTAAAGTTTTCTTCCAATTCTTATAATAAAATATAAATATTGAGCTTTGACACAGCCCTGGGACACCCTGTATATAATATTAATATTAAATATTTATGTTTCATTGATTATAAAGATTTATAATTTGTTAATTAACCAAAATAAATTTACTGAGTAACGACCACTGTTTGCATCAGTACCCCTTAAACTAGCTAAATTACAATATTATCAGGGCCGTAACTAGAAACTCGGGGTTCCTGGGGCAGCAAGTGAGTGAGTGAGTGATTAAGCCCCCAGTATATGTAAAAACCGTTGATACCTCAAAATGACCTTTTCTTCGTTAGCACCTAACTGTTTTTACTTGTTATTAATTGTAATAACGTTTATATTACTGCAGAGGGCCTTTATGCTCGGGACTACCCCGGTGATAATTACTGCCCTAAAATTATTAATATTTGTGTTTTTAGCCCAGTGCCAAAGCCTTTTTGGGGAAAAAAATTCTCTACAGGCTGGCAATAGTGGGAATCATTGCTAAAAATGATTACAAAAAGAGGAAAAATAAATGCACCCTTGCACATGAAGCGGTTTCGAAGGGGGGTGGTTTTTAAGGGTTGAAAATGGTTTTTTACGATTTCCGGCGAAGTATGACTTCCTATCGAAAAATGGTCTGCAGTAAAGTTGTAGATTTAATAAATCTATAATTTTCTTTCAAATCAATTTACAACATAACCTCAAATTTTCCGATATAATAGCGAAAAACCGCTTTTTTGAATTTTCGAGTTTTTTATGTCGAAAAATACTTAAAATTTTCATGAAATGTATGTTTTGAAGTCCTTTAATTTTTCCGATCTGTCCGGAATATCAAAGTTAAATATTTCCTGAAATATTAACGTTTTTCGAAAAAAAAAAAAAAGAATTTTTTTCAATCGAAAAATTGATCGTAAAATTTTTTGATTTTTTAACTTTTAGGGGGCTCATTTTTTTCGTATTGAGTCGAACTTTCAGATAGATAAAAAATTAAAGTACCTTTACATTTAAAAATTCTGTGAAAAATTAGAAAAACCAAAAATAGCGATTTGTAAAAAACGCAATATTATTTTTCAATCACTCTAAAAATTTTGTACTAATCATGCAATTTTTGTGCTAAAATACAAGAATAAAATATATTCAATTTTATAAATGGATAATTTACGAAAAAAAATTTAATACAGTGTAAATTGATAGGAATAGGTTGCTGTAAATATGTAGGTAATTTTTCGGTAATAAATCGTAAAAGCATTATAAATTGAAATTTTTTTACATATATTTAAAATTTCTTTGTTCTAAATAATGTAAGAAAGTTCCATTACATAGTACTTATATTAATTTTACAGAAAATTAATATACTATTTTTTTTAAATAATAAAACCATTTTTAACCCTTAAAAACCACCCCCAGTCGAAACCGCTTCATGTGCAAGGGTGCATTTATTTTTCCTCTTTTTGTAATCATTTTTAGCAACGATTCCCACTATCGCCAGCTTGTAGAGAATTTTCCTGTTTGTTAGCCTCAAAAAGTCGGATTGGCACTGGACTATTTGGCGTGCGACCTGATATCAGTGACCGCATAGAGAGCTAGAGGGCGTTATTATACGTTCTCGAAATAGCGCAGCGCGATACAAGTTTAAATCAGAGAGTTTAGCGCGTTATTGACATTTAAGTCTGCAATAGTTATTGAGAAAGATAAAACGTTTTTTAATTACCAAAAACACGTAGCTTATAGTTTTTTATATATGTATTTTTATATAGTTATTACATAAGGGTCAGTCCGCGGTGACGGTCGTGACAATTCAACTCGGATAGGAGTTCATAATTTCTAAATAATACTAGTAAATAACATGGTTTTACCTTTTTCCTGTAGACATTAATGCAATACATAATACATGTATATTCAAAGAATAAAAAGTCTACAATTATTTTACAAAAAATTGTCAGCGTTCAAAGCTCTGTGACGGTTGTGACGCCAACTATTGCAAGTTTTGCAACCTCTATCCAAAAACACGAAAGTTTAGCGAAAATATTGAAGTTACTTTATAATAATCATACTTTAATATGTTACGAATAAATTATTTTTTAGTTACACAAGAGCATCAGATAAATACGTAATATATTTAACTGGATATTACCCAATAAACATTGTGACGGTTGTGACAGAAAATTGTGACGGTCGTGACACGTTGAATAAAAGGATACAATAAAAGTACTATTTGTGTGTTTAATTGCTTATTGATATTATGAACTAATACTTATAACAATTATTTATCAAATACATCAATAGACTCATTAAATTTATAATAAATGCGGTTACCCTTAGTCATTATTGTTGCTGAGGGTAATTTTTATTTAATTCGGTCAAACGTCATGTTTTAAATTTTCTTCTGGTTTATGAAAATTGATGTTAAATAGCTTGTTAATTTTATATTTTAGTATTCATTTTCGTAAAATATTTTTTTAACTATCTGGTATCGATTACCGCGGACTGACCCATAATATAGTATACAGGTTGTTGAAAAAATATAGATACACTTGCGTATGTCGACAGGGGGGAATTATCAGGAAACATTACCCAAACAAAAATGTTAGCATTTTTTTCCAGCTATCACATCCCTCCTTCGTATTTTTCAAATGGGAACCCCTTATTTTTGTAACAGATTTCAATTCTCTGGCCCAAAAATTTTTTTTTGCTACCCCTCCCCCACTCCCACTTTTTGTAAATACACCATGTAATTTTCTCGCCAATATCGACATTTCCTCCCAAAAACTTACGAAAATCATCAGTAAGAATCACCCCGGTAAGAAATGGTAGAACAACAAATTATATTGTCTGGAAAATTCTTCCCCTCACACGGAGACCGTCGGGGCAACTTCCAACTAGTTGTAAGTGAAGATGGGACAAAAAAACATCGCTGATGATTCTCGTAAGTTTTTGGGAGGAAATATCGATATTTGCGGGAAAGTTAACTGGTGTATTTACAAAAAAAAACAGTTTTCGGGGTATTTTGGGCCAGGGAATTGAAATCTGTTATAAAAAATACGAAGGGGAGAGCGTTCCCCCCGGAGGGTAGATCTCCCACAACTGGCATCACCATGGGATAGCTGGGAAAAAATGCTAACATTTTTGTCTGAATCATTTTTCCTGATAATTGCTCCCTGTCTACTTAAGCAGGTGTCGTGTATCCATATTTTTTTCAGCACCCTGTATATAATTTATTTTATGTAATTATAATAAATTATTATATTAAAGAACTTGTATTTTTATTGTTTCCGCATCACGTTGATGGAGATTGGTAAGTTTTATTAAAGGTAGGTACTGCATATGTACATTAATTCTCAAGTCAATTCACTAATGTCCGGTATTATAAAGGGGCTAGCAAATTTGCAAACTTGCTAGCACAAATGAGATATCAAACTTATATGACAGTTATCTTGGAGTTTTATGATGACTTTGGCAACTTCCGCGCAAGCGTTGTGTGTAAATACCAACAGTATTAAAACTGGTGCTATTATGAAAATTATTTTATACGGTCAGAGTCGCCAACTGTGTTACAATACGCTGAAGTATCAATGCTCTAAATTCCGTAGCAAATCCATAATATACTATAACAAAATTAATAAACTTATTTATGAGTTCTAGCTTTCTTTCTCTCTCGCTCCGCGTGCTGATTAGTCAGTGGGGAGAGGCAAGTGCTTCCCGCTATTACCGGTACCAATCAGCACGCGAAGCGAGAGAGAAAGGATGTAGCGTTATGGCGCTTTCTCTCTCGCACACTTTTTTTGCACGGCCGAGCGGCAAGGTTGTCTCTAGTATAGAACGTATTTTGTTTAACATAATTACTAAGACGGAAATGGATGTTTACTCTTGTAATTTTTTTAATTTTTTGATTTTTATTATTTATAATTTTTGGATTTAGGCAGAAAGAATTTTTAAAAATAATTATTTAGAAAAATACACACTGTTTATATATTCTCAGTATTACGTATAAGAAAGACCCATGGTATATATGGCAAACACGTACACTGTTCAGTCTCTGTAATCTGTAATACGTATAAGAAAGTCCCATGACACTCATGGAATATATTTCTTCTATGTTATGAACCATTTGAAATGTAATTAAAAACGAATACTTGATAAAAAACAGTTTTTTCGAAAAAATGAATAGAACATAAATTCTAGACAATAAAATTGCCTACAATATTCAACTTGGTCATTTTTCTCTAATTCGCACTGTTTCAATGTAATTTGAAAAATTCAAAAATCGATAAATATCCGTTTCCGGTTGAGTGATCGTTTTCAAAAATATGAGGTTTTCTTCCCAGACAAAAATTAATCTTAAGTATAAAATTTCACCCTTCTACGATTTGTCGTATTTGAGTTACAGCGTCTACAGACATACGGACAGACATCATGGCGAAAATAGTCAGAATGGATTAATTCCATCAAAATCCGGTTTTTGAAAAAAAATGGCTTTACAATATTTATACTATGTATATATGTATATTTCATATACATTGGTATAAGTAAAAAATCTTGCAAATTTTTCCACTCCAATTTTGGGAAATGCTGAAATAATTGTTTCATTATTTGTATTGTAGAGTATGTATGATGAGTTTCAATTAAATGCGAAGAATTTTTTTTTTGTTTTATATAAACTTTGACACCCCATTTTAATTCTTAGTGGTTACTAAAAGGAAAACACCTACAAAATTTCATGTTTTTAGGTCCAGGGGTTTGAGCTGTACGTTGATGAATGAGTGAGTGAGTGAGTGGTTAAGGACAAACTCTTTTATATACATAGATAAAAAATGATTACAATGAAACTTAAAAAGAGGAAATAAAGCTTAAAATCTACTTTAAGATTCTTTAAAAAAATATTTTCATTTGCATTTTAAAAAAGTACTAACTTTACATTTTTTTGCGCCAAAAAGTTCAGAAATACAACTAATAGTGCGTGTAGTGTAAAAAATACAATTTTTTTCATCAAATTATTGAAGTTTTCTGCTAAAATCATCGTAAAACTGACCAGGCTAATGCCGACGATACAACATTCATTATTTTTAGTATAGTATAGTGTATAGTTTCGGTAAAAATCGATCAAACTTTAATTATTTCAAATAAATAATTGAAAAGCGGATATTTATATCTTTGAATTTTTTTTTCATTTGTACAGTAGTTTTTATTAACAGAGCAAGAGCCCGTGAGTGCCAGACCTTCGTATTTTTATAAAAGCTGAAAGTTCTTCTATGTGTGTCCCTAGTACAGGTAAGAATGATCCCCACTCATGAAGCTGAGGCAGCGGTGGCTTTGGCAGGTAACAGGTAACAAAGGTGTGTAAAATTCCATCTCAAATTCATCATGAAATAAAACTTAATTTTTTTATATTTGATTCATAATAATATCAAAACTCGCGTTGCTCATTGCCAGACAGTTAGTATGGTTACAACCCTCTGCCGGACACCCCTAAACTATTATAATTTATAATTATACTTACGTTATATTATAAAACCTAAATTTTATATATAATTTTCTGGGAGCCTATTAAACTATGTTTACATAGTAGCCGGACAGTTTCGAAGGTTCTATCATCTTGCCAGACGCATTCAAAGTGAGCTGTAAGGGAGAGCAAGGAGCGTATACAGTAACTAGTGCGAGTGAAACAGAGCGCTTGGTCTATTGCGGCCCTTCACTGCGCATCAGCTGCTGTTTATTGTAATCATTTGGTGAACGGTTATGCTCATAATAAACGTATTATTTTTCTGTGCAGTTTATAAAATAAATGTGATCAGTTGTAATAAAGTGGTATCATGAGTGATGAAAAAGTAGTTTGCTTTGTTTGTAAGAAAAGTGATGAACATATAATAATATTTTCTGAGGAGACTTTAAAAAATGTCAGACCATTCTTAAATTACGAAAAATTCATAATCTAAAATACAGAGACATTATTTTACCCAGTGAATACACCGAGAGTGGTTATCACAGGGCATGTTACAAGGTATTTACAGGTCTTATGAAAAAATATTTCACCTCTCAACCATTGAAAATAATAAACTTCTTAAAAATGAAAAATAATATCAATTAAATTATTAGATTTTCGACATGATTGACATTGTATTAGAAAAATTTAACTGAGTATTATTTTAAATATTTGTTATTCAAACTGTAAAAATTTATTTAATGAAATTTCTGGAAAAAAATAAACTGCACAATTTGAAATTAATAACAGTGGATGCGCAGTGAAGGGCCGCAATAGACCAAGCGCTCTGTTTCACTCGCACTAGTTACTGTATACGCTCCTTGCTCTCCCTTACTGCTCACTTTGAATGCGTCTGGCAAGATGATAGAACCTTCGAAACTGTCCGGCTACTATGTAAACATAGTTTAATAGGCTCCCAGAAAATTATATATAAAATTTAGGTTTTATAATATAACGTAAGTATAATTATAAATTATAATAGTTTAGGGGTGTCCGGCAGAGGGTTGTAACCATACTAACTGTCTGGCAATGAGCAACGCGAGTTTTGATATTATGAATCAAATATAAAAAAATTAAGTTTTATTTCATGATGAATTTGAGATGGAATTTTACACACCTTTGTTACCTGTTACCTGCCAAAGCCACCGCTGCCTCAGCTTCATGAGTGGGGATCATTCTTACCTGTACTAGGGACACACATAGAAGAACTTTCAGCTTTTATAAAAATACGAAGGTCTGGCACTCACGGGCTCTTGGACTATAATTTACAGAGGCTCACGAAGCGAAAACAACGATTTTAACTGAACATTTCAGTTACTTGGTGGAGAAAAATTGTAGAATTTTTTTTAATGCTGATGGTCTAACTAAGCTTTATAAAGGAAACAAAAAAGATGTTTCAAGTATTAATTTCTTTTTTGAATAAATTTTTAATGATCATTTTTACTCAAGTGACAAGTATTTGAATATTGCACCTTTTTTTAAATCTTATTGACAAATTATCTTTACTTTAAAAGAAACTAGCGTGCAGCTTCACAGGTGGGAGGGGGGGCGAAGCTCCCCTGGTATAACATCTCGCCCCCCCCCCCCTAGTCGGCGCCATTGCAGGTATCCTAATTTCGTTGTCGCCTTCAGGTTTATAAGGGAATATTCAACAACAAATTTTTTTTTAATAGAAAATTTAATATTCCACAAAAAAGAATCTATATCTATAAAAGAGTTTGTCCTTAACCACTCACTCACTCATTCACTCACTCACTCACTCACTCATATATCAACGTACAGCCCAAACCCCTAGATCTAGAAACGTGAAATTTCGTAGGTACCTTCCTTTTATGATGTAAGCACCTACTAAGAAAGGATTTTTTTAAATTCAACCCCTACGGGGTTAAAAGAGGGTGTCAAAGATTATATAAAAATTTTTTTTTTCGCATTTAATTGAAACTTATCGAATATACTCTACAATATAAATAATGAAACAATTATTTCAGCATTTCCTAAAATTTAACCCCTAAGGTGTTAGGGGGGGTGGAAAAATTTGTAAAATAATTTTTTTTGTATTCACCGAATGAAACATGGCACAAGTAGGTAACTATACAAGACAAATATCAGTTACGAAAATTCAACCTCTATGGGAATGGGGGGGGGGGGGGGTGAAATTCTGATATAATTATCTTATAATTGTTGATGATATTAAACTAAATTCGGACAAATTAATATTCAATTAAAAATGAAAGTTCGATATTCAAACCCTAATAGCATGGGACGGGGACGAGGGTGGATTTAGATATGTTTATCTGCATACCTACTTTACTTATAAAGGTAAATTCGGGCAAAATAGTCATCTATTAAAATAAAAATTTCTACATTCAACCCCTAATGAGGGTTCGTTTTTACAATTTTTAACTAAAATCCGAGATTTCGCGTCATCCCCTATCATATATGGAAGGTTCTAATTAGTTTCGAAGTTTACACGAGCGAAGCCGCGGGATCCCGCTAGTCTATAATATTTAAACATATAAATTGGATTTGGCATCTGTAGATAAATTGCATAATATTAAAGAAGAATATAATATCGAACGATTCGAATCACACGCGCCCACAAACTGTAATACTTGAAGCACATTATACACACTCGATCAACTTGTTGAATCAATTCAAAGTGAGAGTATAGTAGTGGTCTGAGAGAGGACACACGAGCGACGACGTCGCCGGCGATATGCCCCCGTCGCGTCGTGTAAAATATCGACGCGACGCGATGCGGGTTCTTCACGCGCACGCACCGCCCCTAAGTGTCCCGGGCAGGGCAGCCTGGCGGGAAGTAAAGCGTTAACAGTTGCCACTCGAGTGTTGGTCGTCGACACACGTTCAAGTTAACGGGCGCCTGCATTCGTTATTCGTTGTTGTCACACCTGTTGGTACACACCAGTCTGTTGCGTGCGATCCCGCCATTTCTTCTATAAAGTCAAACGGACTTTCTTATTTTATACATATCGAGCATATCATGAACATTAATTAAAAGGTATGTGTCTATCATTTATTTTTTAAGATATTGTTAACTTATCTATATGTGAATAAATTACCTAATACAGGGGTTTCCAAACTGTAAGTCGCGAGCCAATTTATAGTGCATTGAATCGTTATTTTTTATTATATAAAAGTTTATTAAAGATAATTTTTTAAGTATTTAAATAAGTACATCAACATCATTTAAAAGGAAAAAATAAATATGTGAGAAATAATCATAAATTGAATAAAAATATCAGTTTAAAACTTTACACTTTTAAATAGTGCATCCACATAAAATTTATACAAGATTCATGTTTTGATTTACTCCCTGAAAAATGAATACAAATTTAATCTGAAAAATGTGTTCAAAGATTTAAAACTTATAATGTTCTATTGAAAATGCACTTTCAATTTTCAATAGAACCCTAAAGATGTCTACTACAATGTGCGCCGAAACGTTGACCGATAGAACGACTAAATCGACGCGACTTGTACCTAGGAGCCAAGATTTTTTTGTTTCTTTCATTATTTTATTATAAAAATGTTGTTTTTGTTATAAAAATCGAATTTGATGAGGAATTTTAGTTAAAATTTATTTTCTCGATAAATCAAAAATTCCAAAAAACAATAATATAAATGATTTTAATTTTTAAATACAATAATTTTTAAAAACAAAATCAATATGAATCATCTCGCAGGCAGCTACGTCGCAAAAATGTTTTTTGAGTTAAAGATTTTAGAAAAAGTAGTTCTTACAAATTGACTTTTTCACTTTAAGACACAATTTTGATGTAGTTATTTTATAAAAATAATAAACTTTTTAAGATAATTTTTTTTATTTCTTATAACCTTTATCAACGATTTAGTTATGGATATTTAAGACGTTAATTTAGTAATATTAATTATTTTAATAAGTACATAAAATTAAAAACTGTGTATTATTTTTGAAAATAAATGATAAGATAAAATAAATGTACATACACAGGCAGATGTCCTGTATGGTTTTGCTAATCAGCTATTATATTAGTAAATAAACAGAACAATATAATCATATTATTATGTTTATTATTATACGTTATCGGTAAAGTGTATATTGGGGGTTCGAGTAACGGCATACATTCTAAAATACCGGTATTAAATTGGTAATGTCGATTAGAGATGCCACGAATAGTGATTTGGCCAAATACCGAATACCGAATATTCGGCTAGGCTCTCGGCCGAAGCGCCGAATATTCGGCCACCAAATATTCGGCGACACTTAGTGAATTTCACGGGCGTATTTGTTTCATTTGCGAGTAGGTCGTGTCACATTAATAATCATTATTGACGAAAATTTTAAGTCAATAATGATTAATTTCAATAATTATTATTATTTTTGAGGAAAATAATATTTATTTTTTTGTAATTTTATGAATAACATTTATTTTACCAAATGACAAAAAAAGAGGACAAAAGTTTCGAAAACTTAAAAAAGAAGACACGTTTTCTATAGAGGACAGTTGGCCAAAATAGAAAACTGTTCTCTTCAAAATAAGACAGATGGTCACCTTAATATAATACACTGTATATCTTAAAAAATATCACTGTTTGTTCGTGAAAAGCTTTACGAAATGGCACCATTTAATAAAAAAAATCACCTATTTCGGGAATAAATAAAATTTGTAGTGAAGACAATAAACTGGCAGTTTGTGTGCTGTGTAACAGCAAGATCTGTGTAACAAGTAATGCAAAAAAAAATTTTTTCATTCATCATTACTTACCACTGATAGATTTTAAGTATTAAATATGCTGATTTTTTGTAAAAAAAATTTTGTGAGTAATATTTATTATGTGCTTTTTTCACAATTTGGTATTCGATATTCGGCCGAATATTGAGAACTATTAGGCCGAATACCGAATAGTAAAAAAAGTAGCCGAATAGGCCGAATACCGAATAGTAGCCGAATATTCGTGGCATCTCTAATGTCGATATTGAAAAAAAATATTTTTTTAATGAATATTATATTGTTCAAATAAAGCGTTTTTGAAGTTTAAGTTTGGGGGTGTAGTATAATATATACAATTAATTTTGAAATGTCGATTGATGAATACGTGTATAGAAGCAATTATTAAATGTAATGATTTATATTGTTTTGAAAATTGCTTTCCAAATCTAATTTATCGCTAATTGAAAACTTTTTTTTCAAACTATTAAGGATCTGACTTTAGGTGGAAAATACAAAAAACTTTTAACCGATTTTTTTTAAATAAATCTTTTTTTTTCAAAATTGTGATATGAAATGCAACATTTGTTTAAATTTTTAAATACTTTTTATTTTAAATGAATTTAAATTTTATGACAAAACTCACGTTTGGTGGTATATTATTCATTTTTTTCTAAAAAATACTTTAAAAAAATGCTTTCGATTAACATTTTTCGGATAGAATTATTTTTTTCTTCCTCACTATATGTTAAAGAATATAGTTGAAACTAATACTTATGTGATTATTTTTTAACAGAAATAAAACGGACAAGTGCTTGTTGGGCACGCACATGATAGGGTTCCGTAGTCATTCTCACTACGATTTATAAAAAGTATTATTCAAAATTTTCGTGACTGAAGGGTTAAAATCAAAAATGTGAGTTCACTTTTCAATCTATGAAAAGGGGGTCCAAAATATTTTTGACAATGTTCGTTATAATTTTCAGTGAAAGTACTAATTAAAAGCTACATTCTGAATTTTTTTCAGATTTTTTGAATCGATAGTTTAGAAAATAGAGGGGGGGGGGGACGCTCTGACAGCGACATTAAAAAGCAAATATATCGCGACTGAAGGGTTAAAATCAAAAAGTTTTTTTAACGTTTTTTATTGTATTTTACGAGACCTATTAAATGACACCCCACTCAATAGGGTAAGTGGGGAAAAAAATGTAAGTTCAATTTTCAGTCTATGAAAGGGGGGTCTAAAATATTTTTGACAATGTTCGTTATAATTTTCAGTGAAAGTACTAATCAAAATTTACGTTCTGGAATTTTTTCAGATTTTTTTAATTGATAGTTTAGAAAATAGAGGGAGGGGACGCTTTTTTAATGACTTTGGAGAGAAAATACATCGTGATCGAAGGGTTAAAATTAAAAATTTCTGTTACATATTTTGTTGTATTTTAGGAGACCTTTCTAACGACACCCGACTCAATGGTGTAGGAGACATTTGTTTTTTTAAAACACTTGTCATTTTATGAAAGGGGGGTCTAAAAAATTTTTATTTTCAAAAATATTATCATTTCTGTTTTTGGGTCATCAATCTACGACCGTATACTAAATTTCATCTTTTTGTGACAAAATTTTTCTGGACGGACGGACGGACGGACATGGAGAAACTATAAGGGTTCCTAGTTTTCTACGGAACCCTAAAAATGAATTATTTTCGTTTTCAAATTGGGACAAATAATATGTTCCGTGTCTGTCTGTCTGTGTGAATCCTTGTCATACGCATAACTCATGACACCCTGAACTAATTTTGATTACATTTAGTTTCTTAGTTAAGTCTGGTTAGTAGATAGTCTAGATAGTCCTATATACAAATCATTAAAATCGTATAAAGAATAGGGGTAGAATTCCATAGTTGTTATTTTTTTATGATATCTCAAGAACGGCGCATGTAACGTGAAAATTTTACAGAATTTTTATTGCAAAGCGTTACATTTCCTATAAAAAGTGTCATTACAACATTTACAACTTTTGAAGTTTATTATTCCATTAAAAAGATATTGTAGAATCACGAAGATATATCTCCATTTGTTTTCCTAAAATTCAAAACATTGGTAATTATTTAGTTTTTAGTTATATTTAGTCAGTTTTAATGTATATACATTATACATATAGCAGACATTTTTTTAGATTTTAATTGAAATTGTTAAAAAATTTAAATATTTCAAAAATATAGAAAAATAATAAATTTATAATAACAATAAATTAATAATAATTACAGTCGAAATTGGTTATAACGACATCGAGGGGACCAATCAAATTAACATAATTCGTAAAAGCCGATATAGTATGTCTGGTACGTGGCAAATAAAGCCAAAACGCTGCACTTTTTGATTGGGGTATGCCAATTTCTGTGGACATACACCAGGTCAAGAAGAAGATTTTCAGATAGGGAGCCACTTTAAAATCCATGTAGAACACTGTTATATGGGCTATCAAAGATAGCCCCCATCGATCTTATAAAATTAGCTTTATCTCAGCTCCTAGTCATCCGATTTCAATTTTCTTTTATTTATTTTATAGTTCTTATTAAGAAGATTATTTTTGTCATTATTCATTTTTCTCTATATCTCAGGGGTTCTCCACAATTTTCGAAAATCTGAAAATTTCAATTTTCTTACGAACTTAATTGTTATATAACTTTTTTGTCGTGCCCAATATCATTTTTTTACTCCATGTAAAAAAGAAAGATAATTTTTTCAACATTTCATTAATATCAAGATAATACTATTTACATGAATAACTTTTTTGGAAATCGTGAGTTAAACAAAGAAAAATGGACTAATTTTGGATTATTCTATATTAGTATACCTTTTATTATATGAATTTTTTTGTTGGGATCAAATTTTTCATATGGGACAGTTAAAAAATTGTAAAATCTGTCATGAATGTCACTGAACTTTCTTATACAATAATTTTTTTTACGTGTATCTCCTTATATAAAACAAATTATTCTGGCTTATTGATGAAAAATATAAAAAAATATATAGAACATAAACTGTAGATAATAACGATCTCTACAACTTTTGTTATAAAAATTTCATTCTATTATGAACTTTAACCCTCCGTTGTGTGATGTGGCCTACGCAGGCCATTTCGATTTTCAAAGGTGTATATCTTTTTTTTTCGTTGTCTTATCCAAAAAAGGCGACAATATACCATCACATTCTACGAACTAAAGAGATTTTGAATTTTATGATCATATTCGGCTATCAGGTAAAAAAAAAACGGATTTTACCCAAAAACTTCATATGTGAGGGTAAGTGGCCTACGCAGGCCACAGGTATTATTATTATTGGTATTGTTTGTATTTCTTGGATTTTTTTTTTTTTTTTTTTGTTTTTTGTTTTCTCTGTATAAACTGTATTACTAATTGGATAAATTTCAAAGAAAAACACGATTTGCCTGCCACCTTTGCAAGGATGCAATGTAGCTAACCCACGGTGAAGAAACCAAAAAACACACACTAGCCGCAGGACCATCGACAAATAAATATTTTTTAGATGCTAAGTGTTTTACAATGTTTTACCGTAACTATTAGGAAAAAAATAAGAAATATAAAAAAAAAATTTTTTTAGCATGAATCATTTTTTTTTTTTTTGTTCTTTTATAATCATAGTCACACAATTTTTTTTTTATAGACGACATAAATACCTGTTTATATACATTATTTGTACACCATCCTTTATCTAAAACATGTTTTAATAGCCTAATCTCATAAGTGGCCTGGCCAGGCCACTTCACACAACGAAGGGTATAAAAAGTTTCACACAACGGAGGGTTAAAAAAAATAAAAAAATAAATTTAACTTAAATTTCAAAATATATATTTTTTATTTCGTAAGAGATACAAAAAAATGAATGGGACATAAACTGTAGAAAATAACGTACTCTACTATTTTAGTTATAAACATTTTATTCTATTATGAACTTTAAAAAAAAATTAATATAATGACCAAAAATTTACCTATTTTTTTAGTTTAACTGGCAATTTCTAAAGAATTTGTTCATTTGAACAGTATTATCTTGATATTAATGAAATGCTGAAAAAAATATCTTTCTTTTTTATATGAAGTAAAAAATGATATTGTGCACGACAAAAAAGTTATATAACAATTAAGTTCGTACGAAAAGTGAAATTTTCAGTTTTTCGAAAATTGTGGAGAACCCTTAAGATTTAGAGAAAAATAAATAATGACAAAAAATAATTTTCGCAATAAGAACTTTAAAATAAACTCAAGAAAATTGAAATCGGATGACAAGGAGCTGAGATAAAGTTAATTTTAAAACACCGTTGAGGGCCATCTTTACTGTTATAGCTCATATAACAGTGTTCTACACGGATTTTAAAGTGGCTCCCTATCTGAAAATCTTTCTTTTGACCTTATGTATGACCACAGAAAGTGGCATACCCCAATCAAAAAGTGCAGCATTTTTTCATGTACCAGACGTACTAATAGTTGAAAAATCGGTAAAAACGCAATTATATGGGATTCAGTCGGACTTTTATTTTTAGCTGTTCCCGCACGGAAATATTTATACGTGGAATATACGTCAAATCATACGTCAAAGTATAAGCCGATTATATATTTTCGTATACGCAAATGTATGGATTTTGCCGCTGTACGTATCCGTTATATATACTTTAAATATACGTAAAATATATTTGTACGTATAATATTTATATACATATTTGATACTTACGTATATAAAAAGTATACGTATAAATATATTTTACGTATATTTAAAATATATCTGATGGCTATACGTACAGCATATACGTACAATCCATGCATTTGGCGTATACGCAAATGTATGGATTTTGCCGCTGTACGTATCCGTTATATATACTTTAAATATACGTAAAATATATTTGTACGTATAATATTTATATACATATTTGATACTTACGTATATAAAAAGTATACGTATAAATATATTTTACGTATATTTAAAATATATCTGATGGCTATACGTACAGCATATACGTACAATCCATGCATTTGGCGTATAGGCAAATGTATGGATTTTGCCGCTGTACGTATATCTATCATATATATATTTTAAATATACGTAAAATATATTTATACGTATACTTTTTATATACATATTTACGTATATAAAAATTATACTTTTAAATATATTAATCATATATTTAACGTACATTCGACATATAACCTTTTAGTCAGGCCCTGATAGAGGGAGGCTAGGAAAGCCATATGGCCCGGGCCCCGTGGCAGCTCTCTCAGGACCTGCGTATAATATCGAATATATTAAATTTAGATTTTCATACGTGATATTATCGTAGGATACGAAAATATAGTTAGAAATAATTACCAGAGTTGAGATCATTAAATATTTATTGAGAATATATAAATGAATATTTTTTACTAAAAACAAAATGTGTTTAAAATAAGAAATAATTTATGAAGAATCTTGTTTATTTTCTGAATTGCTGCTCTTTTTGTATTATTGTCTTTTTGTGGGTCCTAAAAAAAAGTAATTGATAAATTCGACTATCAAAAGAACTTTGTTGTTTTAAGTTTTAAGTAAACAGATATTTTTACTTACTTCAATTTCAGTTTTTACTCGATTGCAATTTCTCAGTGCAATTGAATAGAAATTTACAGTTTTTATCCACGACTTATATCTCTCAGAGGGAATAATGAAAAAAGAACTTTTCTGATTGGTGCATCAGAGGGAATAATGGTCATTATTCCCTCTAAATGCACCAATCACAAAATTTCTCAAATTAAATAATACCATGGAAACAAAATACACAAATTCTAAAGTCTAAAAAATTTATTTGCGACTGTCAAATAAAACACCTAGTGTTTGTGTATTTGTATTAAGATGGATAAAAATGAAGAGTCTATTACTTGTACACCTCCCGAAATTGTACTACAAGATGCAGCTACTGGAAAAATCAAAATGCATAATTTATAATAACAGAGTTTGTATTTTGTTTCCATGGTATTATTTAATTTTTATTAATTTGAGATTAGAACAAAAATTTTTGTATTGAAGCTTGCATTCCTTGTATTCAGTTGTGTTTATGAAAGTAAATAAAATAGTCGTAGATAAAGTACAGTATACTACTCGCAATAATGGCTATTATAACCTCGGAATTTTTTTTTCTCCCTCGCCGCTACGCGGCTCGGTTCGAAAATTATTCCTCGGTAATAATAGCTATCATTATTGACTCGTGGTATAATATACTATTAAAGCCCAAAATTTCACAATTGTATTATAGCGTTTATCTATCACACTCTTTCGCTTTACATTATATTGTCCTCGTCCAACTCAAAATATTTTATGTACACGGAGAAAACGAAACACCAATGAGTATTGTTTTGGAACATTAATCTAGTCAATGTAGTGTTTTTTATCGTAAAAAACCAAGCATTACGTTTGTGACAGCAATGAGACTGTCAGACACACTATAGGGAAATGTTTTGAGCATCACAGCAAAAGCAGGTAATTGTTTCTGCGTATGATCTACTCACGGATATAACCAAATTAAATTAAACAGTTATTTATAGTTGAACCACTGAACCGATCTCGATGAAATTTGGCAGGAAGATAGCTTACATCCTGAGAAAGGGCGTAGGCTACTTCGAATCTAAAAAATTCATCCCCTAAGAAATTGCAAGGGGGTGGAAATATTTGTATGAGAAATATTTCACCCCCTGTCACATATTAAGGGTTGTAATTATTTTCATTCGATCCGGCGGAAAAAATACTACGGGAGTGAGGAGTTTTAGGGGGAAAAACAACCCCCTATCTCCCATAGGAACCGAGATATTTACGATTTTGTAAAATGAATGAAAACCAAAACGAAAAATTTTAATATATTTCACCCCCTTCCACATATGAGGTTGTTGTTTCTCCCCTATAAACCCTACCCCGTGGTATTTTCCCGCCAGATCGAATAAAACTCATTACACAACCTTTTATATGTGCAAAGGGTGAAATATATTATATATTTTTTTGTTTTGGTTTTCATTCATTTTACAAAATCGTAAATATCTCGGTTCCTATGGGAGATAGGGGGTTGTTTTTCCCCCTAAAACTCCTCACTCCCGTAGTATTTTTCCCGCCGGATCGAATGAAAATAATTACAACCCTTAATATGTGACAGGGGGTGAAATATTTCTCATACAAATATTTCCACCCCCTTGCAATTTCTTAGGGGATGATTTTTTTAGATTCGAAGTAGCCTACGCCCTTTCTCAGGATGTAAGCTATCTTCCTGCCAAATTTCATCGAGATCGGTTCAGTGGTTCAACTATAAATAACTGTTTAATTTAATTTGGTTATATCCGTGAGTAGATCATACGCAGAAACAATTACCTGCTTTTGCTGTGATGCTCAAAACATTTCCCTATAGTGTGTCTGACAGTCTCATTGCTGTCACAACCGTAATGCTTGGTTTTTTTACGATAAAAAAACACTACATTGACTAGATTAATGCTCCAAAACACAACTCATTGGTGTTTCGTTTTCTCCGTGTAGCTGCACTATTCACTATTTATGTCTCTTTTTCGTTGATTTAAATGTATCCCAATTCTGAATTTTAATATAAAAACACACCAAATATCTTTATTTTCACTTAATTAACTTTATTTCTTACAAATACTAACAATTTACGCCTTAATTCGGCATACATAATCAAAGCGTCAGCTGACGTCTTCCTACACATAAGTTCTTATTCTTTTTCTTTTATATGTACTTTTTTGGCGGTATATTTAAAACTTTATTTCAATATATTTTTCGACGGACGGAATAAAAATAAGTAGATATACAGGGTGGGCCAAGTAAAACGAAACGGGCGCGGTTTTGGTCATTTAAAATAAGATTTTGAAAAAAAGCTCGAACACGTCGATTTTGCTTTCAAGGGGGACATCTTTTGGTATAAAATTTTTGCAAGAATCTTTTCAACCCTCAGCGCTATGAGCGCAACCCTTAAAATTTTAAATAGCATGATAGGGTAAGTGATACCTCATTTGAAAGGTTTTTTCATTCTGAATACGGTGCTTTTTGATTTTTTCAAATCTGTTTTAGTTTTAGTCAAGTTATTGACATTTTGAATTCCATAAATGTAGTGATTTTCTGATCAAAAAACAAATATTTACAACTAAAATTTAAAACAAAATAGGTTTATTTTATTATCAAATAGTTCAAAAACATCCAGTTTGGACATTTATTGAATTAATTAAAATTTTGGATGTAGATAAATTTTTTTTAATAATTTTTTTTTATTTTTTAATTAATTCAATAAATGTCCAAATTGGATGTTTTTGAATTATTTGATAAGAAAATAAACCTACTTTGTTAAATTTGCCTTATTTAACTCACCGCGATATTTATTTATTTATTTATTTATTTATTTATATGTTTGTGGCAACGAATCAACTATATATACCAATGCAATTTGAAAACACAGCGACAGCGAGAGTTAAATTAAAACCGAAATATCCCATTTCCATAGCTACATGTTTTAAAAAATATCATCTGTTACTACTGTCAATTGAAAATATTTTGTATTATTGACATTTGACAACGATAGAAATACAAGGAAATCTATTAAAATCAATAAATACTAATATACATACCATATACGTGATGTGTTTTTAGTGATAATTAATTTATAGAAAAAATATAATTGTATAATGATCATTACTAACTTGATATAAAAACGAAATTAAAAATGGTAATTTGTTGGTAAAGATTCAGGAGGTATGTTAACTTTTTTGAATTTTGTTCTTTGTATATGTTTAACTAAAAACTCAAAAATAAAAAATTATAAAAAAAAACTTTTTTAAAAATAATTTGCCTTTGAAAAGCAGACTAAAAAGCTGAAAATAAAATTAGGTTCGTTCTAATTATTGCATTTTAAAAAAAGTTGATTTTGTTCATACTAGAAGATACTTTTTTTAACTCTTCTAGTATGAACAAAATCAACTTTTTTTAAAATGCAATAATTAGAACGAACCTAATTTTATTTTCAGCTTTTTAGTCGGCTTTTCAAAGGCAAATTATTTTTAAAAAAGTTTTTTTTTATAATTTTTTATTTTGAATTTTAGTTGTAAATTTTTGTTTTTTGATTAGAAAATCATTGCATTTATGGAATTCAAAATGTCAATAACTTAACTAAAACTAAACAGATTTGAAAAAATCAAACAGCACCGTATTCAGAATGAAAAAACCTTTCAAATGAGGTATCACTTGCCCTATCATGCTATTTAAAATTTTAAGGGTTGCGCTCGTAGCGCTTAGGGTTGAAAAGATTTTTGCAAAAATTTCATAGCAAAAGATGTCTCCCTTGAAAGCAAAATCGACGTGTTCGAGCTTTTTCTCAAAATCTTATTTTAAATTACCAAAACCGCGCCCGTTTCGTTTTACTTGGCCCACCCTGTATGAACATAAAAATGTTTATTAAATATACGAGGAATATTGTTACAGAAAGTATAAAAAAATATACTTGAAAAGTATATAGGTATGATATTTGATGTACACATCAAATATGTGTAGAAAAACAATTAAAAAATATACTCAACAAGTATAAAAAAAGTGCCCTAAAGTATATGCTAAATATACAGAAAACATATTTTTTTCGCACATAAAAATATAATTTCCAAGCGTATATACAAATTTCATATTGAGATATATTCAAAGTATATTTTAAATATATTTAACAAATATATTTAAAATGTATACTTGGAAAGTATTTCAATTATATGTGCCAAATATAAATGAGATATACGCTCCGTACATTCTACGTATACGCCGTATACTTTATTTATAATTGTCGTATACGAGAATTATGTAAAATTTATTTTTTATACTTGCCGTATACAAAATTTATAAAAAAATATACGCCGTATATTTTAAAAATATATTTCAAGTATAAAAATTTCCGTGCGGGTTAAAATCGGTTTCGACTGTATTATTAACTGTCTGCCTGTTTATTACCTTTTCACAACTGAATTCCTAAATCGATCTTGATGAAATTTTTCAGGGTGATAGTTTGCATCCTGAAGAAGGGCATATCTTCCTAACAAATTTATTAGATTAAAAAAAATCCACGTAAACAAAATCGAAGGTAACAATAATTAGTTTTGTATAAAAATTAACTAACCAATGGTAGTTTATCTGAATACTTTATCGGTGATTATTAAAATTGTTCGATAATAATTATCCACATAACGTTAATTTAGCACGAGGAAACCCTGCATATATTTGGCAGATGATTTCTTCGTAGAATCAAATCCTTAAAATAAAAATATAGGTATTTATTTAACACAGATATCATTAAAATATAAAGGATGGGGCATTTATCTTGAGACAAAATAATATCTCGGTTGGACTCGATTATTTCGAAAAAAGTTTCAGACAAAAATTATAGGGCACTGAAGGGGTCATTGAAAGGTCCATATTACGACTTCCGGTCTAGACAGGAAGTGGTGTTTTTTGACCGGAATTCGCTTTTTTTTAATGGACATGTCAATTTTTTACCACGGATTTCGATTGAAAAACGAAAAATAAATACTTTGTGTTCTTATAATTTTTTCGAAGTACAGACCACTTTTTTGTGGGGTGATGATTTTTAATCCAAACTTATTTAATTTTTTGAATCCTGATAAAACACAGAAATAGTTGTAAAGTAAAGGTATGTAAATTATTTTGAGTATGTTTGTAAAAAATATAATTTCAATTCGGATTGTTTTAGTACAAAAAACAAAATAATTAATTTAAATGGAAACTTAAAGGGGAAATAATTAGACTCTTACGTTAAATGAGATGCTGTTTATGACCAAAATATGGATTAAATCGAAAAAATGTTAAGAACAAAAAGTATTTATTTTTCGTTTTTCAATCGAAATCCGTGGCAAAAAATGGACATTTCCATTTAAAAAAAGCGAATTCCGGTCCAAAAAACACCGTCGTAATATGGACATTTAATGGCCCCTTTAGTGCCCTACAATTTTTTCCTGAAACTTTTTTCGAAATAATCGAGTCCAACCGAGATATTATTTTGTCTCAAGATAAATGCCCCATCCTGTACATTGAAATAAAAATATGTATTCGTAGAAATACAAAATTTAAATCAACATATATTTTTTAGATTGCATATATGTATTAAATATACAGGATGTTCGCGGGAACCGAGTGATCATTGCTAACTTTGTTATTATTGGAGCTAAAAGATCGGTTAAATGGGCAAAGTATCAGTATTTTTTCCGGGATGAATAATGGCGATATCAAAAAAACAATTGAATGTCGAATTTCAGAGATATATTGAAATATAACATTTTTTCAAATGGAAACCCCTGTATATTATTATTGGATTTTATAGCTGAGAATGTTCTCTTTATAAAAGTGTTGTACATGTATCATGGTAAAATTGATAGAAAACAAGTTATAACAAGTATAAAATTAATAGAAAATATTGAAAAATAGTGTGCTATGTAGATTTAATAAAATGCAAACAAAAGATAAAAAATTTTAAAATAATAATTTCAGATATTTGTGCCTTATTTCGCAGATTTTTAACATTTTTGAGCATTATTCATAAGAAAAATTATAAATTATAATTAATATTTTTTTTTATTTGTCAATTAAATTCAAAAACATGAAAAATTTTCGAACAAATGACATAAAAACCTGAAACTATTGTTTTAAATAATTTAATCATTTGTTTGCATTTTATTAAATCTGCATAGCACACTATTTTCAGATATTTTCTATTAATTTTATAATTGTTATAACTTGTTTTCTATCAACTTTACCATCATACATGTACAACACTTTTATAAAGAGAACATTCTCAGCTATAATATCCAATAATATTATACAGGGGTTTCCATTTAAAAAAATGTTATATTTCAATATATCTCTGAAATTCGACATTCAATTGTTTTTTTAACACCGTCATTAGTCATCCCGGAAAAAATACTGATACTTTGCCCATTTAACCGATCTTCTAACTCCAATAATAACAAAGTTAGCCATGATCACTCGGTTCCCGCGAACACCCTGTATATTAACCTGGCTATAGTCTATTGCGTTTGGTGAAAAATTGTTATACTCGTATGTTATCCGACACGACCGGAAATATAGTTTTTGACAACAACACTTTGCTACATGGAAATTGAAATAATAAAATATATTGATGTTTTTTTTTTAATTAAAATAAAGTGATGGCAATAGAAAGTACAGAATAAAACATTTTCACCTTGTATCATCTAAAATATCACCACTCAGTTTCATCAGTGGAAACTGCGTGTAACAAAGATTGTTATTGTGTGTATACTAAAGTTGGCCAACTGATTTCTTATTAAGAACTAAACTAAAGTTATTGATTCCATCAAAAGACGCAATCGTTTTTTTTTTACCCACTCTATTCACGCGTTGAAGAAACAGCTGATTGTCAAAGCGCTTCTGGTTGGTTACTGCTGAATTTATAGCATTTGACAAAATTACTTTTATTGTGTACTTAGTTTGTTTAATTACAACGCTGTTATTATTTCATATAACGGGTAAACCATTTTAACGTTTAATGGAGAATAACTCGACCGGTAAGTGAAATAATAAAAAAAGTTTTCAGATAAGAGTTGTACGGTTTGGAGGGGGACATAGACGTACTTGGATGAAATTTTTTTAGGTGGTGTTTTCGAGGTGGTATGAAGGTCAACATCATTTTTTAAATAGGAACCTATAGTTTTTATCAAGTAATTTTATTTATCGTGAATAGACACGAATCTTTCATTGAAAATTTTTGTTCTCCAAAGTCGTTAAAAAAGCGTCCCCCCCCCTCTATTTTCTAAACTATCAATTTTAATAATCTGAAAAAATTCCAGAATGTAGCTTTTCATTAGTACTTTCACTGAAAATTATAACGAACATTGTCAAAAATATTTTGGACCCCCCTTCTATAGACTGAAAAGTGAACTTTCATTTTTTTCCCCACTTACCCCATTGAGTGGGGTGTCATTTAATAGGTATCCTAAAATTCAATAAAAAATGTCAGATAACTTTTTGATTTCAACCCTTCAGTCACGAAATATTTGCTTTTTAATGTCGCTGTCAGAGCGTCCCCCCCCCTCTATTTTCTAAACTATCGATTCAAAAAATCTGAAAAAAAATCAGAATGTAGCTTTTAATTAGTACTTTCACTGAAAATTATAACGAACATTGTCAAAAATATTTTGGGCCCCTCTATGGTAGATTGAAAAGTGAAGTCACATTTTTTTCATTTACCCCATTGAGTGGGGTGTCATTTGATAGGTCTCTTAAAATGCAATAATAAAAGCCAAATGACTTTTTGATTTTAACCCTTCGGTCACGAAAATTTTGAAAAAACTTTTTTTTAAAATCGTAGTGATAATGACTACGGAACCCTATCATGTGCGTGCCCAACAAGCACTTGCCCGTTTTATTAATTCAAAGGAATGACGGTTTTTTAACGATGGCCTATTAATTTTTAATCAAGTGCTCAATACTCATACATGAAAATGTTCACATTTTACTGATATCGTTTTGCTAGTTAGAATAATATCATTTAGAATCAATAGAATCATTTAAAAGTGGGTAGTATCAGATTCAAGATGTTTTTTGTTTTTATTAAGATTTTGTCATATTACCATTTTGCTTCCTCGCAATATCGAAGATACGAGAAGCTTTGTGATCGTTTTAAAGTGAGAAAAAAGAATTGTTTTCCGATTTAAAAAAATTTAACTTGATTTATCCGTTTGAGATCAAGACAAACACTTTTTGTTCCGTGTCTGTCTGTCTGTCTGGCTGTGTGTGTGTGTGACTGTGTGTGTCTGTCCCCCAATACGTGTCACATGCATAACTCATGAACCACTGAACCGATATTGATGAAACTTGGTTGTTTGGTTGGGTCTGGCTTGAGGACGGTCTCATTTCAAAATAATTAAAATCAATCGTGTGTAAGGGGGAGGGTCGACATCCCAAAAGATTTATTTTTTGAAGATATCTCAAGAAAGGCACATGTTACATTTTATAGAACCTTTTTGTAGAGCATTAATGTAGGTCACTTACGTTTGTTGTAAAATATTCCCTTACAAAGATTTATCTCAATTTTCTTTAAAAGAAATGTCATTTTGACATTTGTATACCTAATTAAAATACTCTGCCTTGTAAATGCACGGTGCTTCCTCGTGCTAAATTCATCAAAGGTAGTTAATTATTGAACAATTTAAATAAAAACCGATAAAGTATTCAGATGAACTGCCTGTCATTGGTTAACTATTTAATTTTCATACGATTTTAATAAAAAAAATTAATTTGACATTTTTCTTAATACGCGCCTGGTTATTATGTCGTATATTTTGAATTTTTTGATAATTTCAATCAAAATCATTATTTTTCTGCTATACGAATGTCAAAATGACATTTAAAACGTCAAAGTGACATTTAATATGTCAAAGTAAATAGCAGTTTTAAAAAAACAAATGACGATTTTCTTAAGTCAAATTGAGATAGATCTTTGTAAGGGAATATTTTACAACAAAAGTAGGTGACCTATATTATAGAGAATTGAATGCTCTACAAAAAAGGTTCTATAAAATTTTCACGTAACATGTGTCTTTGTTGAGATATCTTCAAAAAATAAATCTTTTTAGATGTCACCCCTCCCCCTTACACACAATTTTAATTATTTTGAAATGGGACCGTCCTCAAGCCAGACCCAACCAACCAACCAAGTTTCATCAATATCGGTTCAGTGGTTCATGAGTTAAGCGTGTGACAAGGATTGGGGGACAGACACACAGACACACACACAGTAAAATTTTTAAAATCGGAGAACAAATTTTTTTTCTCGTTTTAAAACGATAACAAAGCTTCTCGTATCTTCGATATTGCGAGGAAGCAAAATAATGATTTTGATTGAAATTGTCAAAATATTAAAAATATACGAACAAATAACCAGATGCGTATTTTGAAAAATTTCGAATTCATTTTTTAAATAAAATTGTATGAAAATTAAATGGTTAACCAATGACAGACAGTTAATACTTTATCGGTTTTTATTTAAATTGTTCTATAATTAACTACCTTTGATGAATTTAGCACGAGGAAGCATTGTGCATTTACTTGGCAGATGTTTTTTTTATCACATGAACCCACATAAAGTATGATGAACAGCCCCTAGGCAATTGTGAAAATTGCCACCCCCTCCGTGTGGTACGAGAAGTTTTTCATAAATTTTTGATAGAATTAAAATAAAAAAGTTAAGGTTTTTGATATCGATGACCTTTTTTTAGATTTTCATGTAAAGAGTTTATTAATTATTAAAGAGAAAGTATTTTTTGCCGCTCTAGGCACGTGCCTACACTGCCTGCATGGTAAATCCGGGCCTGATGATAAACAGTTCTCTGTAGAATGAAAATTAAATCTATGAAACGCATTGAAAAGTAGATAATTTAAACATTAAAATGACCAATTAGGCCTATTTCACACATATACGGTTTCATTCGGTTCGGTTCGTTTTCGGTTCGTTTTCGGTCGCTGCCGACAAGTGTGAAACGATGATTCAGTTTGTATTCGGTACCTAATAGAAACCGCACAGAACTGAATACTCCCTCCACACGGACAGATTTAATCAGGTTTCAATTCGTGTCCAGGGAACACAAAGCAATGAACGCGTTCACACATACTCGGTTTAGTTTCGGTTTTAACCTGATAACGAGTGTTACTTTTTTTTAAGTTTTGTCGCGGATTTTCTAATAAAATGAGCGGTTTTCTAGATGTTGATGTGGATCGTCTCCATGCTCTTTAGCTTCGGGAAAATAGTGTAGAATGCTCCAAATTCCTGCTGTAAAGTGATGAGAGGGTGCTCGCAATGAATTCTAGTATTCCTCCTTCATTTTTTAATTTTTTTATAGAGAAACAACATGGCAACAACTAGGTTTCTCTCCATGATAACTACTGAGTTTACGGAAAAAAATAAAACCTAATATGAACCGTATGAGAACCGTGTATGTGTGAAAGGGTTTGATTCGTTTTCGGCTGAAACCGAAAACGAACCGAACCGAATGGAACCGCGTATGTGTGAAACAAGGCTTACTCTTATTTATTTGTGTAAAACCATTTACACTGTAATTAGTAATTACATTTGTCTACAACTTTGATTTTTTTAATAGTAGACTTCAATTTAAAACATGTTTTATAATTACCTATTTACATATACTTATAATTCTTGATATTCCCTTCAAAATTATTAGACAACTAATTGTTAGTTGTCTAATAATTTTGAAGGGAATATCGGAAATACTACACGCTGCTGTTAAACTTTTTTTAAACCGCGTGCACCTTATCAAAATTTTTTGTTTAAATTATAATCTCATAAAAGTAAGCCTCGATCAAACAGTATTTGATATCACTCGTCAGTGGCGCACCAACCCGAGGGTGCAGGGAGTGCACTGCACACGGGCGGCAAATTTCTAGGGCGGAAAAAAGCCGTTTCGTCAGTTGTTGTTTAATAATAAAAATAATCGTAAAAAACGTTATCATGTTAATTAAATAATTGTAGATTGTAAAAAAATATGTTTGTTTAAATGCCGAAAATAAATAATGTAGGTTATCCTTAATCCTTAATATACATAAAGCTCAATACCTCTCTGTCTGTCTGTCCGTTAGTGCGCTTATCACTCGAGAACCACTTATCCGATTTACGTGATTTTTTTTAATTCATAGGTACATTCTCTGGCCAGGTTATAGGCTATATTTTGTTACGTTAGGTAACATAACAACTAAGTAGTGACGAAAATAGTAAATCAAGTCGGAAAAAAATTTACCGACGGCGCGCTGTTTTGCAATACGCTGCCTAAACCGTTGAATATAGAACAAAATAATGTATTAAAGAACTGTGTAGAATCAAAAGTCCGCGACACTATATATCTAACTTTTATATTTAAGCCACAATGACTGCTTTTATGTTACAAAGAAAACATAAAATATTTGGGTTCTGTTTACATGATTTAAAAATATGAGATTATTTAGATATATTAAAAATTTTATTGTCGACATACATAGGGGTGGTTTTGCACCCGGGCGGCAAATTTCGTTGGCGCGCCACTGTCACTCGTACTATTTATTATATGATCCTTACTTTAAAAAATTGTGTATATTTTTTTCAAACTCGAATGAATTAAATGGGTTAGTTCCGAACAATGTAAAAAAGACATAAAAACTAAAAATCACAGTAGGTAATTTTAAGTAAAATAATCAAAAAATAAGTACAAAGTAAAAAAGAAGAAACGATTATGTTGATAAAAAAATTAGTATTTTTGTTATAAAAATAAGAAATATCAAGATCCTCTTGTTGAAGGCTATGTGCTACAAGTACAATTTATGGACACACTAGATGTACCCACGCGGCTTCGCTCGCATTAAGTAAAAATTAAGTACAAACACGATTATTAGTTATTATTGTAATAATAAAAACAACACTTAAATTTAAATTTAATTATTGAAACAAAACTGACGGTCAAATGACAACGGCCGAGTCGAGGGAGATCGAATACCGGCGTATTTAGTTCGCGCGTTATTAATAATATTTTACCGTATAAAACTTATTTAATGTTATTTCCTAAACTATACCACCAAATTGGATACTGTAAAAGGCAAATTATATCTACATTAAGTACTTATGACGATGAAATCATTTATTTCAATAAGGATTGAAGTTTTGCAGGTCAAAACTCCATGTAAACCGAACCCAAATATTTTATGTTTTCTTTGTAACATAAAAGCAGTCATTGTGGCTTAAATATAAAAGTTAGACATATAGTGTCGCGGACTTTATTGTAGCACTTTTGATTCTACACAATTCTTTAATACATTATTTTGTTCTATATTCAACGGTTTAGGCAGCGTATCGCAAAACAGCGTGCCGTCGGTAAAATTTTTTCCGACTTGATTTACTAATATCGTCACTGCTTAGTTGTTATGTTACCTAACGTAATAAAATATAGCCTATAACCTGGCCAGAGAATGTACCTATGAATTAAAAAAAAAATCACGTAAATCGGATAACTGGTTCTCGAGTGATAAGCGCACTAACGGACAGACAGACAGAGAGACGTTGAGCTTTATATACCGGGTGTCCCAGATAACTTTTCCAGCATGGGGATCTCAGTATCTATAAGAGATACAGGTTTGGTTAAATCAGGTGAATTATTTGTATGAAAGGGGTGAGTATTATTACACAAAAAATTATTCATAATTCTATGTGGTTTAGGCGGTATACCCAAAAAACTGAAAATTCGGAATTTCTTTAAATGGCTATAACTTTTTTGTTAAAATAGATAGGTACTTTTTGTTTGCGGTTTCTTAAAGCACTTTATTGTGTAGAATTGATTGGTGTATTTCGAATTTGTATATCACTTTTAGTTTCCGAGCTACAAGCTCTAACTTTAGTTTTTCTTATGGGCCACTAAGTTGAATATATCATATTTGAACGTGTTTTTTACTCTACTTTACAACGATATGTCACTTGCCATATTTATTATCGAAAAAAAGTCGAAATACTAAATATCAGTGATATTTATGAAGTATTTTATTACAAACTTTTAAGTGAGCTATGAAAAACAAAAATCACAATAACAACAATGAAAATAACAAATGAATATTTGAAACAATGAACTATTTGAAAAAATATATTATATTTTTTTTTCGATAATAAATATGGCAAGTGACACATCGTTGTAAAGTAGAGTAAAAAACACGTTCAAATATGCCATAGCCAACATAGCGGCCTATAAGAAAAACTGAAGTTAGGGCTTGTATCTCGGAAACTAAAAGTGATATACAAATTCTAAATACACCAATCAATTCTACACAATAAAGTGCTTTAAGAAACCGCAGACAAAAAGTACCTATCTATTTTAACAAAAAAGTTATAGCCATTTAAAGAAATTCTGAATTTTCAGTTTTTTGGGTATACCGCCTAAACCACATAGAATTATGAATATTTTTTTGTGTAATAATACTCACCCCTTTCATACAAATAATTCATCTCATTTAACCAAACCTGTATCTCTTATAGATACTGAGATCCCCATGCTGGAAAAGTTATCTGGGACACCCGGTATATTAAGGATGATAAGTGTATAATTATCCCACAGTTCGTAATTCCCCATGCTAGTCGTGTAATCATGATCACCTAAGGTTTTGTGTTTTTCTTTAATGTTAATTTTGTTCTTATATTTTATTAAAAGTGATAATATAATGAAAATTTATTACAAGTGGATTATATATAATGCACAATACTTCTATTGGTTTCTTACTCTGGTTTAATTTTTTTTATGTTTTTTCTTAGGTATTCGTAATTACCCCACTCTCCTCTACATATCAGTCAAGATATAAAACAACGTTATTACACGTTATTTATATCACAGTAATAATAATAACACTAATGGGTGTAAATATCTGTATTTAGGTGTAAAATTATTTAAAATACATACACCGTTTAAATAACTGCAACGGTCGGCGTGTCTTTGGTGTACCACCTATAGCCCAGGAAATAAACGTTTTTACTAAGAAAAAATTCCGACCAAGCTGGATTTTGGTGGAGACGTTTATTTTGATTTATTAAGCATAGGGTAGGGTGGGGCTAAAAGTCCGTTTTTTCACATAAATAGTGATTACTCACTAGAATGAAAATTTATCTTAATGGTCAATGTCTTAATATATTCTATATTTATTCAGCTTTAAACCTCCAATACATTTTGCACCCGTATTACTACACCATACCGAGATATGAAGCAAAATATTACAAAAGAAATAGTGTACTTTTTACCTGAACATCCGAAAGTTTGTAAGTTGTTTATTTTTATGATTAAATGAAAAATCTTTTTATATACATTATACATATATAAAATTATATATAAAATTTTATATAGATATACTGAATTTACTATTAATTTTTTTATTCAATCTAAAATTAGTATATTTCTTCTTTTTTAACATTTCTTTAAATAACTATTAAATTATTGATTCTTAGTCTAAGATATCAGTCTTATTCATTGAGAGAATTAATACATTTAAATTCAAATCAATTTAAAAATCATAATCGTTGTCACAGTTAATACATACAAAAAATTTGTCAAGACATACACCAGTGTATGCCATAAGGGTTCCGAAGTATATACTACGTGGACTGTTTAGAGCCATTTACAGGTGCATATTTGAGATAAAAATAAATATAAAAAATAGGATCATATTCTATTAATTCAGATCTACATTTTGACACCCCACAAGCCTAGATATGAAAATAAAAATAATTCCATGACGCCCCTTCTTATTTTTTCAAAATTTGAAATGATATTGTTGATTTTAGTATTTGTCGTTACTAGTATTATAAAAACCCCATTACCAATATTTTTTCAGATTTTTCGAGTCAGTAGTTACCGAGCTAGAGAGGGGGTGGACAAATTTTTGTTTTCTTGAAACACCCTGCAGGCGCCATTTTTAATTTAGAAAAAAAAATAAAAAATAGTGTCATATTCTACTCACTGAGATCTACATTTTGACACCCCACATGCCCAGATAAAAAAATAAAAATAAAAAAATGTATGACACCCCACCCCTTTTCTCCAAAATTTGAAATGATATTGGTGACTTTAGTATTTGTCGTTGGTAGTCTCACCAAAGCCTCATTACCTAATTTTTTTCAGATTTTTCGAGCCAGTAGTTACCGAGTTAGAGGGGGGGGTGGACAAAATTATTGCTTGGGGCCCCCTGTAGGCGCCATTTTTGATTTATAAAAAAAATAAAAAATAGTGTCATATTCTACTCACTGAGATCTACATTTCGACACCCCACATGCCCAGATAAAAAAATAAAAATAAAAAAATGTATGACACCCCTCCCTTTTTCTCCAAAATTTAAAATGATATTGGTGACTTTAGTATTTGTCGTTGGTAGTCTTACCAAAGCCTCATTACCTAATTTTTTTCAGATTTTTCGAGCCAGTAGTTACCGAGTTAGAGGGGGGAGGGACAGACAAAATTATTGCTTGGAGCCCCCTGTAGGCGCCATTTTTAATTTAAAAAAAAATAAAAAATAGTGTCATATTCTACTCACTGAGATCTACATTTTGACATCCCACACGACTTGGAATACATTTTTTTTGTTTTTTTGAATTTGCTTTAAAGCCCCCTGTAGGCGCCATTTTTGATTTATAAAAAAATAAGAATATGGATCAATTTACACTAGCTTGGTTACACATTTTGATGTGCCACTTGCCTTGGTATAAAAAAAATATTTTTTTTGGCTGTCTTTAGCTTCTTAGCACCCCCCCTAAAAAAATATTTTTCCAAAATATTTGTACATATTTTACTAGAGGGTGTCATTTTACATATTCAGTAAAAATTTCAAAGTTCTAGCTTATATAGTTTACGAGCTATTGAGCTTTGAGTGAAAAGGACGGACGGACGGACGACAAAGTGAGATTAATAGGGTTTCTTCGGAACCCTAAAAATGTACTTTTTGCCCCAATACTGCTTTGGATACTTTATCAGCTTATATTAAAAATGTGTCAATGTTTATTAACAATTTCAATATAAATTAACTACCAAAGGAGTACTTTCACTACATTGACACTGATTTTTAAATCAATCTTACCTGCAAAATAACTAGACGAAAAAAAAAATTATATTTTTTTTTTACTTTTCACGCATGAAATAAATATAGTTTACCTGTGACTTTCGCAAGCGTTCGTCGACGACTGTTCAGTTTGGCTTTGTTACCTCATGCCCCTCTTCACATAATTTATATGACACAATATCTATAATTTGTTGCTATGCTGAGATTTTGAATTCGGGACTTTTTACCCAACGGACTTTTAGCCCCACTCTACCCTACCCTAAAAAGTACCTTTAATTTGAGTGACGGGTTTTTGTTTTTTAGGGGGTAAAGGGGGGCAAATTCTAGTTTTTTGCAAATATCTCAAAAATGATTAATTTTTCGAGGAAAATTGTTATAAAGAAAATTGTAGCTTATAAAATTCTACATAAAAAAGGTATTTATCTATCTTAACTTTTAGGGGCACGCAATTTTATGGTTGATAATTATAGATTTTGGGGCGTAGAATTCGAAAAAAATTACTCGGACTAGCGAAAAGTAGTGCAAAACCCTTAAAAAGGGGTTAAAGGGTGAAAACCCCGTTTTCAAGATTTTGTCCCCTTTTACCCCCTAAAAAACAAAAACCTGTCATCCCAATTAAGGGTACTTTTTCGGGTATGTTTAGGAGATCAAAATAAAAGTCTCCACCAAAATCCAGCTTGGTCGGATTTTTTTTTTAGTTTGACCATTTTTTTGAGTCTATTACAATTTAATTTAATACAATTTTCTGTGCCAATCTTTGAATGTATTTATTGATCTACGGCCATTTTTACAATAATAACAGAACTTTGAATATTTTAAATTGCACCTTGTACTTTTATAACCAGACCAAGCTCCCCAATAAGATAATACAGTAGAAACCGGTTATAACGATATAGGTTAATACGACGTATCGGTTATGTCCCGGCTGAATCCCATATACTTGCCTTTGATAATATACCGTTTATAACGATATTGCTTACAACAAAATACCGCATTTAACGACTTTCTGTTTACAATATTTTCGGAGAAATTTTTGGCTTTGATATTTCCATATACAGCCAGGAAAATATCATTTCTATGGTTATGTTTAGACTTATAATATTGATTTAATATATGTTAACGACAGTCTTTCTTTTGTTTCTATTATTTTTAAATACATTAGAAAACGGTTATAACGACATCGGTTAATACGACGTATCGGTTTTAACGACTCAAAATAAAAGTCCGACTGAATCTCATATAATTGCATTTTTACCGGTTATTACGACTGTCCGCTTTTTACGACCAATATGACCTGTCCCTTCGATGTCGTTATAACCGGTTTCTACTGTATATATTTGTACAATAAAAAATATTGTTTGGCAAATAATACATCATGGGTTGTAAAGGTTAAGTTTAATATTAATAAACAGAAAAAAATGTGGATTTCAAATATTCGTGTATTGGTACATGATTGGTGGAGAGAATAATACTCAATAATAATAATAATCAGAACAGTGGCACCTCATAATGTCAAATTAAATTTCCAGTAAAATAACATTGAGTATCGCTTCTGTATATCGTATACAATATACATATTACATATATGTATAATGTATATACAATATACATATTTATTATTCTATGCTTAAAATTTTGATTTTATTTTGACGATATCTTCGTTCACAGACGGTGAATTTCACAAAATTTCAGCATACTCGTGAAATTTTTAGTTTTTCCGATAAATACCTTAAAAAATCGATTTATCGGTTATTACGACAATCGGTTATAACGACCTAAAATTCCGGTCCTTTCGATGTCGTTATAACGGGTTTCTAGGTACTGTATATGTAAAAACAGAAATGCAACGGAATAATTTTCTGAACGACTATGTTCTGGTTCTGATCTACTAGAAATATAATTAAACCGATAAGTGTATGTAGCAGTGGCGTAGATAGCTTTTTGCGATGGGAGGGATATGATATAAATCTCAGTTATATTTTTCATTATGAAAATCATCTTTTGTATTGTACAATGTACAAAAAATGGTTATATTCTTCACTTGTTAACTTCCCAATAGGAAGTTATTGTAATTGGTCCGAAAATCGAAATCAAAAATTTTAACATATTTTCATGTTTCAAGGGCATTAGAGTATATTGACACTATTTTCAGAAAAATGTCTGTGTGTGTGTGTGTGTGTGTGTGTGTGTGTGTGTGTGTGTGTATGTACGTACGTACGTGTCATTTTCCGGGACGAAATCTCGCGAACAAAAAATGCTATTGACTTCGTTGGGGTGCTAATCGAAGCGTCTTGACGTGAATATGATCTGAAAGAAAGGATTTTTCGAAATTCAACCCCTACGGGGGTAAAAAGGGTGTTTTTTTTTTTCATTTTTATTTTTTTCTTGGTCGAATTTAGTCGGAACTTAGAATAAATACTATACAATACAAATAATGAAACGTGTATTTCAGTATTTATTTTTTATATGGGTCCAAACAGCCATTAAAGGGATGAAAACCACCATCACAATTTGAATTTCATACTAATAAAAAAAATTATAAAAAAAAACTTTTTTAAAAAACAATTTGCCTTTGAAAAACCAACTAAAAAGATGAAAATAAAATCAGGTTAAAAAAAGTTGATTTTGTTCATACTAGAAGAGTTAAAAAAAGTATCTTCTAGTATGAACAAAATCAACTTTTTTTAACCTGATTTTATTTTCATCTTTTTAGTTGGTTTTTCAAAGGCAAATTGTTTTTTAAAAAAGTTTTTTTTTATAATTTTTTATTTTTGAGTTTTTAGTTAAACACATACAAAGAACAAAATTCAAAAAAATTCATGTTAACATACTTCCTGAATCTTTACCAACAAATAATCATTTTTAATTTCGTTTTTATATCAAGTTAGTAATGATCATTATTTCATTATACCTACAGTTATATTTTTTCTATATATTAATTATCACTAAAACACAATATTAATATTATGGTATATATATTAATATTTATTGATTTGAATAGATTTCCTTCTATTTCTATCGTTGTCTAATGTCAATAATAAAAAATATTTTCAACTGACAGTTGTGACAGATGGTATTTTTAAAACATGTAGCTATGGAAATGGGATTGTAACTTAACTCTCGTTATCACTGTGTTTTTTAATTGTATTGGTATATATAGATGATTTGTTGCCACAAACATATAAAGAAATAAATAAATTTATTATAAATAAATAAATAAATAAATAAATATCGCGGTGAGTTAAATAAGGCAAATTTAAATACATCTAATAGTTCATGTTGCCTTGGAAACAACACAATTCAAAATTCAAACTGTCAGATTAGTTTTTCTAAAAATGTGCATTATATTATTGACATTATTAGGATATTAGAAAACTAATATTCATAATATAAAGGCTGAGTTTTATTTCTGATAAATTCCTTAAAATTTTTCATATACATATTAAAAAAAATATTTACAAACTATAACATAGTAATATTAATTATGGAAACAATAAGTAATCAGTATTCAAGTATTGTTAGTCATACCATGTTGGGAAGTTGATTGTGTGGACCTAAAGGATCGCACCCCACAGCATTATACGATACGTTATATAGTTTAATTTTATATCCCCGGGTAAAATTAGATCCGACAGCTAGTTGTTAAATGTATTCATAACTGAAAAAATTCTTGTATATCATATTCATAATCATCATATAATTTTCGTATACTTATGGGGGGTTGATCCTCTAAATCCCCCCTAACTACGCCACTGGTATGTAGGTATTAATTTCATTTGAAGATTATGCGCATAAAGCTAATTGCAAGTACAAAACTGTTTGTCGGTCTTATGGAAATTAACAACTCTTTTTGTTTTTGAAAATGAATCTATACTGCTTTGTGGGAAACCTCCATAATATACCTACTGTTTGTGTATCAATACAAGAGCAAAGAGATTAAATACAAATGAAAATGTTTCTAATTTGCAGATAAATAAGAATATCTACATCATCTCCAGTCACCTACCTCACATAAAACAAAATGAAAAGCAGACATCAACTAAGGAGACGGTTCAGTTTACAGCCTTCTTTCTTCAAAGACTCTCAAGATGACAATCACCATCCCAAGTAAGATAATAATGTGTATATATATATTTCTTCAAAGAGTTTTTTATTTTTATCTGTACTGTTTTTATTTATTTTTATTATACCGGGTGGTCTATTTAAATTGAGACAAGCAAATATCTCGATAACTAAGTTTTTTTCAGGGATAATGTTTGGTACAAAAGTTTCAGGATTCGAAGGGGAAAAACCAATGAAGGTAAAATTTTTGACTTTGAGTGGAGGTTCTAAGGTCATTTTGGGGTCAACTTCATTTTTTTAAATGGAAACTTATTTCTTTTTTTACATATTCGTATTTTGCAGAAAAAAAGAAATAACTTTTGTCTGAGAAGTTTTTTCAAAATCCTCAAATTCAGGGGCATTTTTTTAATCAAGTTTTTATTTTTTTTGTTTGCTTATATTAAAAAAATTCGAAATTATTACTTATAATTATTAACTATGCATGTTTAAGTAACAATTAAATTTAAAAAATGATTTTTTTTAATTTTAGGTTTAAAAAATTTTTTTTTTTATATTTTGAATATTTTTACTAAAAAAAAATATAGGTTAAAATTGAGGATTTTGAAAAAACTTTTTAGACAAAGGTTGTTTCTTTTTTCTGCAAAATACCAATATGTAAAAAAAGAAATAGGTTTCCATTTAAAAAAATGAAGTTGACCCCAAAATGACCTTAAAACCTCCACTCAAAGTCAAAAATTTTACCTCCATTGGTTTTCCCCCTTCGAACCCTGAAACTTTTGTACCAAACATTATCCCTGAAAAACCTTAATTGTCGAGATATTTGCTTGTCTCAATTTAAATAGACCACCCGGTATATAGAGTAAAGTCGGTATATATGGACCAGGCGGGTAATTTTGTTACTCCATTTTTTATTTTATAAAGATAAAATTAATATGTATCATAGTAAGCTTACACTTCTAAATAACTGTGTTAGTTAACTTTACAGTGTTTGGACTGTTGGAGTACCGGCAATGCAGAAATAATTGTGTCATTATTTGTATTGTAGAGTATGAAACTAATGAAAATTTAAAAAAATCTATAATACAAAATTTTCATGATTTTTTATGCTCTCTCGAATGGCGATAGTCAAAATTCGAAAAAATTAAACCTATGAAATGTGGGTGGGAGGTGGTTAATTTTTTTCGTATTTTAACTATCGCCATTCGAAAGAGCATAAAAAATCTTGAAAATTTTATATTGTAGATTTTTTAAAATTTTCATTAGTTTCAGAGTTACTTGAAAAAATATAATTATTTTGCACATTTTCATAGGGGTGTTTCACCCCCTTAAACCGTTTTACCGCAGCTATGATAATTTTTTTCTTACTTACCTTGACCATCTCTAAACTCTTTAAACTCGATACGAATTTTCGACTTGAAAAGGTTCCCTTGTAAGTCATTGTACACAATAATTACAGACTTTTGGATTTTCTGGATACATTAATTCGGAAAAAAATATTTATTTTGATGTTACAAAACTTTAGAAAATTTAAATTTAAAGTTATTTAAGAATTTCTGTTATTTCTTAGAATTCAATTTAAAAAAAAATTTCAAAAGTTTTGAAGAATATAATTATCTATAATTCAATTATATTTTATAATTTAAAGAAATGTTTCAAATGCTTAGATATAAAAAATGCTAATTATAAATAAGTACGTTATTTTTATAATTAACTAGATGTACCCACGCGGCTTCGCTCGCATTAAGTACAAATTAAGTACAAACACGATTAGTTATTATTGTAATAATAAAAACAACACTTAAATTTAAATTTAATTATTGAAACAAAACTGACGGTCAAATGACAACGGCCGAGCCGAGGGAGATCGAATACCGGCGTATTTAGTTCGCGCGTTATTAATAATATTTTACCGTATAAAACTTATTTAATGTTATTTCCTAAACTATACCACCAAATTGGATGCTGTAAATGGCAAATTATATCTACATTAAGGGGGATAGCCACTGTGACGGAAAAAAAGAAAAAAAAAATTTTTTTGTGCATTTTTTTGAAGTATACATATTCATAAATATGTATACAAAAAATTGAGTTTAAATTCCGAAAATTGACGGAATTATAGTCAATTTAGTAAGACGAGGTAGCGCGGCCGGTTATGCCATAATAAAAACAGGGGGATGACAACTGTGACGGAAAAAAATATAATTTTTTTTTCTTAGATTTTTTTTAAGTTTACATATTTATAAATATGTATACAAAAAATTGAGTTTAAATTTTGAAAATTGACGGAGTTACAGTTAATTTAGTGAGACGAGGTAGCACAGCCAGTTATGACAACAAAAACATTAAACACGTTTATCTCGGGAATGACATTTTTCGACCTGGTCGACACGATTCCTCAAAGACTAATAAACCGATTTCAATTTTTTTTTTTTAATAATTTTCGTAATTGTAGTAGCTATCGTTGCACGTAGCCGATTTTTGAAATTTTGATAATTACTATTTTTAAAACCGCTCGAATTAAAAAAAATAGGTCTTAAACATGAAAAAAAAGTTCAAACGATCGCCATTTTGTGAAAAAATAAAATAAAAAAAAAACGGCTACGTGCAACGATAGCTACATTCATATAGATATTGATAAAATTTTTATTAAGTTTTTTATACAACCTTTCTCGAAATTTCGAGTCGACCATAGACAATAATATTTTTTTTGGTCGTCGCATCGAGGCTCATAACTTTGTAAATATTTAATATTTTTCAATAAAAATTTATATTAAATAAGTTGAATATATACTTAATAAAATGTCCTTTACCTGATTCAAAAATAATTAGTTATATCTGTGAAAAAAATTCCCAAACATTGACAAGTTTTTTACCCGTCACAGTGGCTATCCCCCTTAAGTACTTATGACGATGAAATCATTTATTTCAATAAGGATTAAAGTTTTGCAGGTCAAAACTCCATGTAAATCGAACCCAAATATTTTATGTTTTCTTTGTAACATAAAAGCAGTCATTGTGGCTTAAATATAAAAGTTAGACATATGGTGTCGCGGACTTTATTGTAGCACTTTTGATTCTACACAATTCTTTAATACATTATTTTGTTCTATATTCAACGGTTTAGGCAGCGTATTGCAAAACAGCGCGCCGTCGGCAAAATTTTTTCCGACTTGATTTACTATTATCGTCACTGCTTAGTTGTTATGTTACCTAACGTAACAAAATATAGCCTATAACCTGGCCAGAGAATGTACCTATGAATTAAAAAAAAAATCACGTAAATCGGATAAGTGGTTCTCGAGTGATAAGCGCACTAACGGACAGACAGACAGACAAAGAGACGTTGAGCTTTATATACAGGGTGATCCAGACCACCCGTCCACTATGTTTTACGCCCAAACTATTGAAGATAAAGTTTTATAAAAAAAATTGACTATGTATATTGACCCTAAAGAATTTCAAGAAAATATTTTCAACCCCCTAAAACTGCGCCTTAGGGGGTAGTTTGGGGGGTACATGCCCGTTTCTCAGTAAAATCAAATGGAACGGTATATTCAAAAGTACATAAAAAGACCATAAAAAAGTAAGAAACTTTTGTAAAACAAAAATTTTCATACTTTCAATTGTTTAGAAAATATGGCGACTTGATCTCAAATTTTAGGGTTTTACTAAAAGTGATCTAATTTCGTTAAATATTAATGAAATTGCACACCCAAGCAGGCTCTGCTTGGAAGTGTGTTCTATTATCGTGCTAAAAATTTTTTTCGTATATAAATTGATAAAATGAGCATTATATCTTAAATTTCTTCTGTATCCCACTTACATTTTTACATTTTCTGATAGAAAACATTACAGTCCCCATTTATACTTAGTTTAATATCGATTGGTTTTAATTTTCTGTTATAAAAATATAAATAAAGTTCAATTTGTTGATTTAACCCCCTTTTTTGATAAAAACGCCGAACTGCAGGTTACAATTCGAAATAAATTTGCACAAATCCTTTTGAATTCACTTCATTTATTATCAGAATAGAACCCTATTAAAACTCAACAAAATTGAATAACTAAAAGTAACGAAATTTACAGTTTATTTAAACAAAAATTCATATTTTGACAAGAATTATTTTTACAAATAGAGTATAGCTAGGAGAAGTTCAAGAAACATACGTTAGGCGCTAGTGTCGCTATTTCTTCATATGTCATTGCAAATTACATGTATTATAATTATTATATTGTGTTAATTAATATATAAATACATGTACATCGATACGTGCTGTATTTTAATTATTTTATTCAAAGCCAATCAATCTTTTTAATCAAGATAAAATCTGGTAAGTTTGCATTTTTAAAACAAAAATATATAATATATAACCTAACTTGACATTTTTTAGATACTGTATGTTTCATTTTAAATGCTAGATATCAGGTGAACACAGCTGTTATCGCTGCAATATGTGGATGTATTTATCTTTTTAATTATTATTATTAATTAATTTATTTACTTTATACATTTTACAAAAAAAATATTTTATATAAAAATTGTAAATTAAAATGATTGTTGTTTTATCACAATACATCCTAAATTTAAATAAAAAAGGTAATAATCGATTGATATCAAGATTCATTGTTGATTTTCTAAAAAATCTTAATGAGTGATAAACTTCATATTATATATTTATATAATATTCATTACCTCCAATATTTTTTTCAAACATCCTTTTAAGTTTCACCAAATTTATTGTACCGTATTTATTTGATATTATAAGTTAATACATTTTTTTAAGTTTAAGGGGTGTGCATTTTATGGCCTAGCCATAGTATTTTATTCTTTTTTTAAATTTAGAAAGTAGAAATAATGACTTTTGTAATGATCTATGAATATTTAAGATTTTGATAGTTTAAAGTGACATGCGCGACATATCAAAAATGCAAAAGTTCAATTAGGGATAATTCAAAAAATTTAAATACAACGATATATTAATTAGTACTTTATCTGAAAAAAGACATGTAAATAAACAACTTTTGTTAAGAAAATTAAAAATTAAAAATCAAAATTTTAAAATGGAAAATTGAAAATTATAATTTTTAATTTAAAATTTTACTATCAAAAGTTGTTTATTTACGTATCTTTTTTAAGATAAAGTATTAATTGATATACCATTGTATTTAAATTTTTTGAGTTATCGCTAATAATCGACATACACGACATATAAAAAATGCAAAAGTTCAGCATTTTTTATATGTCGTGTATGTCACTTTAAACTATCAAAATCTTAAATATTCATAGATCATTACAAAAGTCATTATTTCTACTTCCTAAATTTAAAAAAAGAATAAAATTTCATTAATATTTAACGAAATTAGAGCACTTTTAGTAAAACCCGAAAATTTGAGATCAAGTCGCCATATTTTCTAAACAATTGAAAGTATGAAAATTTTTGTTTTACAAAAGTTTCTTACTTTTTTATGGTCTTTACAATTATGTACTTTTGAATATACCGTTCCATTTGATTTTACTGAGAAACGGGCATGTACCCCCCAAACTACCCCCTAAGGCGCAGTTTTAGGGGGTTGAAAATATTTTCTTGAAATTCTTTAGGGTCGATATACATAGTAAATTTTTTTTTATAAAACTCTATCTTCAATAGTTTGGGCGTAAAACATAGTGGACGGGTGGTCTGGATCACCCTGTATATTAAGGATGTGCAATTAATTTTTTTCAATATTTTTTCAGTTCGCGAGAAAAATTTGTATTTATTATATAAAGTAATGGTACCAGTCTTTAAGAGAAAAGTATACTAATTTTGGGAATTATTGGGTTAGATTTTTTTAATTCTCATGAACTTATGTTACTAATATATGTTTTCTCTCCAATAATAGACAACGTAAAGCTAGTGATGAACACTTGCTAAAGACTACAAAATGATTAGTATAGGTACCTATTACTAGACAAATGTTATAAAATAAAGAATCATAAAATTTAAAACAATGTAATGCATTTAGATAAGAAAATACAATTTTAGTAATGTGCCGAATTGCGATAATCTATGCAACAAAAAAAAATTCACAGAAATTTGAATAGGTGATTTAGAAGGTATTTGTCATGCCGAAACCGAATTCGTTGCCCAAATGATTAAATCACGTCAGGTTTTTTAGATAGCTGAATCTAAAAGTCCCAAAAATGATGATTTTGGCAATGTTGGGGAATTTATTACTAAGTAGGTAATTTTTTTTTGAAGTTTATTTTCATGATTTCGAACAGTACTATCTTTTCTCTTTAAAATGATTTTTTACAATTTACTATGCGTTTTTTCTTTACCGAAATATACTACTTTGAAGATACGAGTATATGTAGTAAAGTTCATTGAATCTACTTTACTACACTCTATTAACAAAAATATCATATCTTCAAAGTAGTACATCTCGGCAAAAAAAATCGTACATTAAAAAGTTAAAACTCATTTTAAAGAGGAAAGATAATACTATTTGTTACCGTGACCGAAAACTTTAGAAAAAAATTACCTACTTGATAATAAATTCTTAAACATTGCCAATAGGTATAGTCATTTTAGGTTAGAATATCTCAAAACCCTGACGTGATTGGGCAACAAATCCGGTTTCAGGTCTCTATTATATTACAAAAGTATTTTTTTGTTGAATAGTGTAATTATTTGTCCACTGTATTTAAACAAAATGATCAATTGTCATCAAATCACGTGTAAGACAGAAATTTCAAATTTAGTACATTTAATTTAAAAATGTTCACTATTAGGGTATTGTTCAAGACCGGTGCCAGTACCTAAATTAGAAATGCGTACACACTTCACTCTCAGCATTAGTTTTTTTATAAAAAATATTCAATTGACACTATTAATAAGATTAAAATGTTCTAAATAGTGTATAGTATACAGTGCGTTCATGATTAAAGAAACAAATTCGTTTAAAATTCAGGTAATTATTTTGTGGAAAAACGCTCGGACCCGTCGATTAGTATTTTTAGTTGCAGATTTTTTGACATAAGAAAATTATATACAGGGTGTCACAAGAAGAAGATATGCAGACATCATTGATTTTTTTAAATGGAACACCCTATATATTATGTCATTTTTGAATTGTATGATAATTTCTGATCACTTTTTTTATACAGCATACCATAGCTCTAAAATCAGCGGTTTTTGAAATATTGACGTTTGAAATGTGTCTCAAGATGAATATATGCAGTCATCATTGATTTTTTTAATGGAACAGTCTATATTTTATGCCATTTTTGCATTGTAAGGTAAATTCTGAATACTTTTAGCTCTAAAATCAGTGGTTTTTGGAATAATTTTATTTCTTTTGAATGTTTTATTATTAAAGTTCATTAATTTTATATTTATTTAACACATTTCAAACGTCATTATTCCAAAAACTGCTGATTTTAGAGCTATAGTATGTTGTACAAAGAGTGTTCATAATTTACCGTACAATTCGAAAATGGCAAAAAATACAGGCTGTGGCATTATAAAAATCAATGATAACTGCATTATATTCATCTTGAGATACATTTCAAACGTCAATATTTCAAAAATCGCTGATTTTAGAGCTATATATGTTATGTTGTACAAAAAGTGTTCAGAAATGATCATACAATTCAAAAATGACATAATATATAGGAAGTTCTATTTAAAAAAATCAATGATGTCTGCATATCTTCTTCTTGAGATACCCTGTATACAATTTTTTTATGTCAAAAAATCCGTAACTAAAAATACTAATCGACGGGTCCGAGCGTTTTTCCACAAAATAATTACCTGAATTTTAAACGAATTTGTTCCTTTCATCATGAACGCACTGTATATTACTATAATTTACAATCAAGTGTTTTCTACATGAAATAAGTCAGTATTTTAATAATAAACCTATTTTATCACGTGATCGCACAAGCGTCTAGCAGGACTGCCACTGTTTTGAAGTAGTTATTTACTAAAAATGTCAGAATACTGGATCCCTATTGGTTGATTTCAGTTTGTTTATGAAACAGTTACGTCACGCATACCAGTGGCTTTGAATGCGCGTTTAAGCGGGAATTTTTTCTATTTGAATAGAAAAAAGATTATTTTCAGCGTTTTTTCGGCATTATTTTGAAAAAAAGATACTAAGGAAGTATCTATTATATGTATACATACGCACAAGTTACAATATATTTTAAAATTTAGTTAAATATCCTATTGTATTCCATAAAATGTTGATAAATAAAACCACTGCACAGTATGATTGAAACTGTGTACATTTAATCTAATATTTATAAAAAAATAATGGCTGAAGTTTTTCATTTTATTGATTCAAAAAATTAAATTATCAAACCCTGTTTTTCTGTAGGTACTACCTAATTCGAATTACCGTCTTCTGATCATTTTCCGATTTGAATGTTATAAACAAATTTTCATATTTTAGTTCGATTAAAAGTGAGGTCAACGTTTATGACATTTTATTTTACTTATTCAGACAGTACATTTTATTATTAATAAATATTAATATTATACACAGGCTGTTCTATATGTTACGAATTTTTATTAAATAAACTGCCCTAGTCGGCACAAGACTTTTTTTATAAATCTTGGACAGAAGAAATTACATATAAGTTAACTTTCTATACGAATACATAACATTAATTGTCGTTTTTGTTAATGTTTGATATATATTTTGATTTTATTCTGTGATTTGCTGTTTTGTCAAAGACCTCTTATTTATTTGAAATTTCAACAAAACATAAATTATAGATATTTTCTACAATTTTAATTTAAAATATTTTTTCTACTATAAGCACCATTTAAAAATTAATTCGAAAAATTGAAAAATTGACAAGAGTAAACATCCATTTCCGGTTTAGTGGTGGTTTTCAAAAATAAAAGGTTTACATTTTCAGTTTACAACAACTTTAAGTTTAAAATTCCATGTTTGTTAGTCTCGCCATTTTGGCTGTAGAGCGTTCACAGACAGACAGACACACACAGACGTCATTGAGATAATGGTTGTATATGATTCAGGGACCCTCAAAACATGTAATTCTGTTAAAATCTCGAGTTCAAATATTTTCTATTTTCATGATCACTATACTTGATTAAACAGTACATTTTATGTATGTATAAAAAAGTAAAAACATCTGCCAAGAAAATGCACAGTGCACGGTGCTTACTCGTGCTAGATTCAATTTAAATAAAAATCGATAAACTATTCAGATGAACTGCTTGCCATTGCTTAAGGTAGTTGGTCCGTAAACATGTTTTCGTCAGATTTTGTTTAAATTGCACAGGAATATTCCCTAGATTAATATCTGAAAAATAGCCCATTTTTATTAAAATTGACCACCTCAAAGTCATGAAAAACGATCTCAAAGTTTATATTTTTAACACAGCTTATATGGACTAACCGTACACTAACGTAACGTTTTATTAGATAAAATTTAAACGTAGCGTCAGATTTTCATAGAAAACTGACATGTTGTATATTTATATGAAAGAAAACAGTATACAAAAAATTGGAATTATTGACCATCCCGTTATTAAGATTTAACCAGATTTAACTACCAAACCATCACATAAATTACAGTATTGTTGACAATGTGGCAACAACGTATTCATTTGATTATAGTAAAAAATACACGAAATAATGAAATATTTTTTTACAAAATATGATAAGTGGATTGAAGGAAATTATAATCGATTTCATTAATTATTAATATATTCTGTGGTAGTTTAGATGATAAAATATAATCATTTGACAAGTAGTTAATAGTAGATAATGTACAGCGTTGCCATGATCATTTCACTAAATTAAAAATATGTACTCATGGCCTAATGTGATCACATTATGATGGACCAACTACCTTAACAATTTAATTTTTATACAATTTTATTTAAAAATATTGGTTCGATTTTTTTTTCATAATAGTACGCGCTTGATTATTTTTTCGTATATTTTTAAGTTTTCAACAGTTTCAATCTAAATCAAAAACTTTCTGTTTTGCAAACATCAAAATGACATTTAATATGTAAACGATTGTAAAAAAATGATGATTTTTAAATTAAATTGAGACGAATCATTGTAAATTGTAAGATATAGAAATATTTTACAACAAATGTTATGATGATGTAGGTAAATTAAAGAAAATTGAATGTTCTAGAAAAAAGATCCTATAAAATGTTCACGTAAAATGGGTCTTTTAAGGGTTCCGTAGAAAACTAGGAACCCTTACAGTTTCTCCAAGTCCGTCCGTCCGTCTTGAAAAATTTTGACCTGATGAAATTTGGTATACGGTCGTAGATTAATGACCCAATAACAGAAATGATAAGGTTTTTGAAAAAAAATAATTTTTTTTTATAAAAAGTGTTTTAAAAAAATTGAGTGGGGTGTCGTTAGAAAATGAAACAAAAAATGTAACAGAACCTTTTGATTTTAACCCTTCAATCATGATGTATTTTCTCTCCAAAGTCATTATAAAAGCTATCGATTCAAAAAATCTGAAAAAAATTCAGAATGTAGCTTTTAATTAGTACTTTCACTGAAAATTATAACGAATATTGTCAAAAATATTTTGGACCCCCTTTCATAGATTGAAAATTGAACTCAATTTTTTTTATTTGCCACATTGAGTGGGGTGTCATTTGATAGGTCTCCTAAAATGCAATAATAAAAGTCAAACGACTTTTTGATTTTAACCCTTCAGTCATGAAAATTTTGAACCCTATCATGTGCATGCTCAACATGCACTTGCCCGTTTTATTTGAGATATCTTCAAAAATAACTAATTTAAGATATCTTAAAAAAATAACGATTTTAATGACGTTGGAACCGTCCTCAAGCCAGACCTAATCAATTAACCAAGTTTCATTGATATTGGTTTAGTGGTTCATAATTTATGCGTGTGACATGGGTTCAGGGGGCAGACAGGCAGACGCGTAATGAAAAGTGTTTTTCTGACCTGGCACGGAAAAAGCTAGTTAAAATTTAAAAATCGGAGAACATTTTTTTCCTCATTTTAAAATAATCAAAGAATCAAAAAAAAGTTTTTCATAGAAAAACTAAAAATGCAAACGCTACTTGGGAAAATATGAAATTTTTACTCCAAATGTATGAAGAAATATTGCTGAAGAATTAAGTCTTGGCATCTTAGGACGCCGCGCCGACCGCGCTGGCCGCTCCGGCCGCCAGACACGCAATACAAGTTGTGTTTTTTTAACCTTGAAAATAATATACACACATCAGTATTGCGTGTCTGGCGGACGGTGCGGACGGCGCGGCGTCCTAAGATGCCAAGACTTTAATGCAATGCTGATTTTTAGGGTTCCGTAGAAAACTAGGAACCCTTATAGTTTCTCCATGTCCGTCCGTCCGTCTTCAAAAATTTTGAGATAATAAGATGAAATTTGGTATACGGCCGTAGATTGATGACCCAAAAACAGAAATGATAAGATTTTTGAAAATAAAAATTTTTTAGATCCCCCTTTCAAAAAATGAAAAGTGTTTTCAAAAAAAAAATTTCACCTACACCATTGAGTGGGGTGTCATTAGAAAAGTCTCCTAAAATGCAACAAAAAATGTAACAGAAATTTTTAATTTTAATCCTTCGATCACGATGTATTTTCTCTTCAAAGTCATTAAAAAAGCGTCCACCCCCCCCCCTCTATTTTCTAAACTATCAATTTAAAAAATCTGAAAAAAATCCAGAACGTAGATTTTAATTAGTACTTTCACTGAAAATTATAACGAACATTGTCAAAAATATTTTGGACCATAGACTGAAAATTGAACTTTCATTTTTTTCCCCACTTACCCCATTGAGTGGGGTGTCATTTCATAGGTCTCGTAAAATTCAATAAAAATCGTCAAATAACTTTTTGATTTTAACCCTTCAGTCGCGATATATTTGCTTTTTAATGTCGCTGTCAGAGCGCCCGCCCCCCCCTCTATTTTCTAAACTATTGATTCAAAAAATCTGAAAAAAATTCGGAATGTAGCTTTTAATTAGTACTTTCACTGAAAATTATAACGAACATTGTCAAAAATATTTTGGACCCCCCTTTCATAGACTGAAAATTGAACATTCATTTTTTTCCCACTTACCCTATTGAGTGGGGTGTCATTTAATAGGTCTCCTAAAATGCAATAATAAAAGTCAAATGACTTTTTGATTTTAACCCATCAGTCACGAAAATTTTGAAAAATACATTTTATAAATCGTAGTGAGAATGACTACGGAACCCTATCATGTGCGTGCCCAACATGCACTTGCCCGTTTTATTTAATTAGAGATTTTGATGGAAATATAGGTACATTTTTACATTCCTTGAATCTATTCTATTTTTGTCTGTCTACAGACGCTGTAACTTAAATACAACAAAACTGTGAAATTTTATATTAAATGTCAATATATGCCTCGGAGGAATTTTTTCTATTTTTGGAAAAGATCTTACAAAAAAGAATGAATGTTTTCTCTTGTTAATTTTTGAATAATTCGAATTATTTCTGAAATGGTACGATTTAGAAAGGTTGGAAAGAATATTTATAATAATTATATGTATTTATAATTCAGGGTTCTTCAATTAAAAAAAAAAACTTTGTTATTATTGGAGCTAGAAGATCGATTAAATGGGAAAACTATCAATATTTTTTTCCGGGATGAATAATGGCGATGTCAAAAAAACAATTGAATGCAAAATATATTAAAGATATATTAAAGTATAACTTTTTTTTAAATGGAATATTCTGTATGGATCTTGGCTTCTGGGTGTAAGCCGCGTCGATTTGGCCATTTTACTGGCCAACGTTTCGTCACACATTGCAGTGGACATCTTCTGTATATTATTATTATAACTGAGAATGTTCTCTTTATAAGAGCGTAATACATGTATGATGGTAAAATTGATAGAAAACAAGTTATAACAAGTATAAAATTAATAGAAAATATCGAAAAATAGTGCACTATGCAGTTTTAACCCTGGACGGGTAGACGTTCGTTATAATTACGACTACATTTACACAACGCCCTCTACAGGGAAATCAAGACGGGGTGGAGAGCCGAGCGGGAAGATATGCCTCGTTTAATAGTTCGTCTTCAACCTCTGCCAAGGACAGGTGTCAGTGTTTGCTATTTTTCTAGAGAGAGCCATAGATCGACAAGTCACATCGTATCTTACACGAAGGTCTACTCTCTTACGTAAATTTTAGTCGAAATATGTACGTAAAAGGATATGCTGTGAATGTGAAAAAGATCTCAATCGTCTCAATGCTTGATCCAATGATACTTTCTTTCGTTTGTCGATTCGCTGTAAACTTATATTACTAAGCTTATATTTTAATCTTTTTTCCATAAATTTATTAGAAAACCAAAAATTATATAGTAGTAGTCAATTTTACGAACGTCTACTCTTGCCCGCTAATAATAAAATACAAACAAATGATAAAAAAATTTAAAACAATAATTTGAGATATTTGTGCCTTATTTCGCAGATTTTTAACGTTTTTGAGTATTATTCATAAAAAATAATATTAATTGTAATAAATAATTTTTTTATTTATCAATTAAATTAAAAAACATTAAAAACTTGCAAACAAATGACATAAAAAACCTGAAACTTTGTCTTCAATATTTTAATCATTTGTTTGCATTTTATTAAATTTGCATAGTACCTACACTATTTTTCGATATTTTCTGTTAATTTTATAATTGTTATAACTTGTTTATCATAATGCGTGTATTGCAATCTTATAAAGAAAATATTCTCAACTATAAAAACCAATAATAATACACAAGGTATTTCATTAAAAAAGTTGCATTTCAATAAATCTCTTAAATTTGACATTAAATTGTTTTTGAATGTCAAATTTATACTGATAGTTTGCCCATTTAACCGATCTTCTAACTCCAATAATAACAAAGTTAGCAATGATCACTCGAGTCTTAAATAGATAATTTTTTCAGGAATATTTAAAAAATATTAAAAAAAACTCACAAAAAAATGTTTATAAATAATGCCGTCATTACTAATTTTCATATGTTATTTGCAAATATGTATACATGATACATTTGTAGTTTGAAATACGCAAAAGGATTATATTGCTATTGATTTCAAATTACAAAATTACAAGCGTTTGAAATCCTGCGCGATGGTCGAACATTGGTTATTTTCTGCTACAATAATTCTGGTTAATTTTAGTCCAGTGTGTCCTCATTTATGATATAACACAGGATTACTCCTGCGATTCTCAACCTGTGGGATGCGCCCCCCTATGGGGGTGTGATAAAAATGAATGGGGAGCGCGAGCATATCGAGAAAAAATGATACATTCTGACATAATGAAAAATAAAATACACGTTTACATTTACACTAATATAATACATACACTTATAAATAGGATTGTATCAGTATACTGCACAATGTATTTAATAATTAACTTATCAATATTAAATTAAAAACAAGATTAATAATTATTAGTGACTCCCTTGGGCCTGATGTCTTGTAGAGCAAAATTTTCGAAAGAAGGTTTAATATTAGAAATTGGCACTCTAAGCATTTTTTTATGTTTAACTGAGATTTATTTTTCAGTGAAAATTATAGTATGAGGGTGGGGGGGGGGGGGTGATGAGAATTGTGATTGAAAATTGGGTCACAAATACTAAAAGGTTGAGAAACGCTGGATTACTCCATACATAACTTTCTAGGGGCTTACAAAGCTGTCTTAAATCAGTTCTTTGGGAATAACAATGGGGCTGTCAGTTTTATGATAAAATAAGTCTAATAAATCTTAAAGCTGATAAAATTACGAACTAAATAGTGTTTTTAAAAATTATTTACCTTAAATACTTATTGAAATAGAGCCCCCGAAAAACCCATTTAGCGACGTCGAGTTTAGAGATTACGCCGAAATTGTAGAGTTTCAGTCGACCGCTATGTTTAATATGTATTTATTTGAATTTCAAAATGATATTTTATGTTATAATAAAGAAAAAAGTGCCCTAATTAGTGATCTGCACCCAATGTCGGATTCTCGAAAAATGTTTGAGTTATAAACTTATAAGCATTCAAGGTTCTAGATATTACAAAAATTTAAGGAAAATTATTAATGTTTTTCGACGACCCAGAGAAAACCTTCTACACCGAATAAAATAAATTCCAGCTAAGAATCCATAAAAAATTTAATTCCCTAATTAATGGGTTCTGTCCGACCATGATTACTTTAAAATTGTTCAAGTTATAGGTAAATATATGAAGACTCATTTTTATAACAAAATATTTTAATATAACACTGTTTTTGAATACACTTGTGATAATTATAATTTAATTTATGTGCTTTGAATATTTACCTATAACTTAAACAATTTTAAAGTAATCGTGGTCGGACAGAAACCATTATTTAGGGTATTGAATTTCCTAAGGATTCCTAGCTGGAATTTATTTTATTTATTGTAGAAGGTCTTCTCTGCAGTCGTTGAAAAACATTAATAATTTTACTTTTTTTGTAATATTTATAACTTTGAGTGCTTATAACTCAAACATTTTTCGAGATTTCGACATTGGGTGCAGATCACTAATTAGGGCACTCTTTTCTTTATTATAACATAAAATATCATTTTGAAATACAAATAAATACATATTAAACATAGCGGTCGACTGAAACTCTACAATTTCGGCGTAATCTCTACATTTTAGGCGTGATCTCCAAATTCGACGTCGCTAAATGATTTTTTCGGGGGCTCTATTTCAATAAGTATTTATGGTACATAATTTTTAAAAACACTATTTTGTTCGTAATTTTATCATCTTTAATATTTATTCGACTTATTTTATTATAAAACTGACAGCCCCAGTGTTATTCCCAAAGAATTGATCTTAGACAGCTTTGTAAGCCCCTAGAAAGTTATGCACCCCCCTGTGAAGGGGGGGAAAGTTATACATCGAAATTTACCACTTTCTTGAAAAAATCGTACTCCGTTATTTTTTTCTAGCGCCACCCCTATACGAAATTGTCTACAGACTGGACTGTTATACGCATTTCGTTATTATGTCGTATAATTTTATTTTTTTACAATTTTAATCAAAATCTTTATTTTTCTAGTATACAAATGTCAAAATGACATTTCAAACGACAAAATAACATATGTCAAAGTAAATAACGATTTAAAAAAACAAATAACGGGTTTTAAAGCAAGTTGAGATAAATCTTTGTAAGGGAATATTTACAACAAGCTATATTATAGGAAATTGAATGCTCTACAAAAAAGATTATACGCAATTTTCACGTAACATGTGTCTTTCTTGAGATATCTTCAAAAAATACATCTTTTGGGATGTCACGCCTCCCCCTTACACACGTTTTAATAATTTTCAAATGGGATCGTCCTCAAGCCAGATGCAAGCAAACAACCAAGTTTCATCAATATCGGTTCAGTGGTTCATGAGTTATGCGTGTGGCAAGAATTAAGGAAGACACACACGGAACAAAAATTGTTTGTTTTTGCCTTGAAACGGATAGATCAAGTAAAATTCTAAAAATCGGAGAATAGATTTTTTTCACATTTTAAAACGATCACAAAGCTTCTCGTATTTTCGTATAATATTGCTAGGAAGCATTTACTATAAAGAAATATGTATGTATGTTAAGTTAATAAACTATTTAATCGCACCGAAAAAAACAAATATGGTTAAAATGAATACGTTTATTTTAAATATTTGGTTAAAAATACTAAGTACGGGTTTCTAACATTCTTATCTTATCCAAGCAATTAATTTTACTTGTTGAAGTTTTAATCAATTTGAAGTTACCCTGTAATTATGAATAGGAAGTTGTATAACTCACACTATAAGGAAAAGTATTTTTGATTATTAATAAGGTCTATCAATAACTTGTCTTCGCATGGCCTCCGTTCAGAATTAATAAGTCTTTCATTTGTTACTTAAGATTTGTTATTGAAGGGAGACGACAACTCAAATGAGTTGACCTAAGGATTTTTATTACCATCTTAGGTCTACATATAAAAGCCGGGCCAGGCTGGTATGAAATTGTGCTCCGCACTATTTTCGTCAAATATAAATTGAATCGGTGAGAAGAAGAAATTCTGACTTTTTTTACATGAATTGGTTCGATAAAAGTAGATTTAATATTTAAATTTGAATAAGTGGATGAACAAACATTTTCAGTACTAGTTCTGTTTTTCCACTCACAATCAGCCTTTTGAATTGAGAATTTTGGACTAGTACTGTTCTTCTTCTCACAGATTTTATTGTATTTTAAAAAAAGCAACCACACGGAGAAAAATATTTCATAATAATCACTCAATTTTTTAAGATAGTAATCTTAAAACGGTCCAAAATATTCTAATATGAAAGTGCTACTAAAGTTACAATATGAATTAATAATTTTGTGAGCAGGATCGAAATCTATATATTATGTATTATTAGTCGAGTCAATGAAGGTTTTTACTTCGGAACCCTCAGAAACAGCACCGCTTTTAATGAATTTTTTTTTTAAATGTTCGTTATACCATACTATTTGAAATCAGGAACATTCCAGCCGTCGGACTCAAAAAAATATTATTTTTGCTCAAAAAAAATGTATATAAATAAAAATTTTTTCGATGATAACTGAGCAAAAGTGTGTTTTTTTTTGTTATAACTTAGTTGAATAAATATTATTTGAGGAAATGAGCAAAAAAATGTTTTTAATTTTTATTGGCAAACGTTACTTTTCAATTATTTAAATAATTTGCTTAATAAATTATCGTTGACATTTTGACGCAAAAATTCATAAATTAATATACATATTTAGAATTTATTGAATATTGATGAAATTTAGCAAAATTGTTCGAAATACCCTTATTTATACTAGTAAATTTTAGAGCACGTTACTTGCATTAATAATCATTTTACAGCAAGTTTTGTTACGAAATTTCGTATCCGCTCCAGCCGCGAATAAAATAATAAACGTTTGCCGTTTTGCAAATAAACAAACAATTTTGTCCAAAAATTTTTTAATTATTTGATATGTATTTATCTAATGTTCCTGAAAGTTTTAACCCTTTTGGTTAACTATTTTCAACTCTAGAGCAGTTTATTCTTTAGATTTTTCACGCGTCAGCGGTAAGTTCGTCACTAAGATCGTTTACTCTGTAAAAAATATTTATTGATTTTTTATAAAATTTTGCATAATTGTTCGAAATACTTTAATTTAGCAGTACACAAATTAAGAGCACGTCACTAACATTATTTATCATTTTACAACTACTTTTTCCTACGAAATTTACTATCCGCTCGTGTCGCGTATAGACAATAAACGTTTGCCTTTTTGCAAATAAACAAACGATTTTTTCCAAAAAAATTGTACTTATTTGAGATGTATTTACCTAATGTTTTTGAAAGTTTTAGCCCTTTTGGTTAATTATTTTCAATTCTATAGCAGTATATTCCTCAGATTTTTCGCGCGTCAGCGGCACGTTCGTCGACAAGATCCTTTTACTCTGTTAAAAATATTTACTGAATTTTGATGAAATCTTACATAATTGTTTGAAATACTTTAATTTAGCAGTAAAAAAATTACGAGCATGTCACTAGCAATATTTTTCATTTTACAACTAGTTAGGCTACGAAATTTACTATCCGCTCGTGCCGCATATAAGACAATAAACGTTCCCCGTTTTGCTAATAAACAAACAATTTTGACAAAAAATATTATGCTTATTTAAAATACATTTACCTAATGTTTCTAAAATTTTTAGCCCTCTAGGTTCATTTTTTTAAATTACAAATTAAAAATTTTTGAGGAAAAATTGGGAAATTTCTGGAAAATTCCTAAAATTTTTTGTATAATTCAACTTTATTTGTGAAAAGAAACACCGCGAATACACATTTCTATCAAAATTTTCAATAAATTTAGACAAAAATAAAAAATAAAAAATTGGAAAATTTCGGGAAAATTCCCGGAAAATCCTTATTTTGACAAGGTATTCTCTCTAAACCCCTACAGGTAAAAAAATTTCGTCGAAAATCGGACTTAATATATGAAACCAGTAAATTATACAAATTTTCAAAATTTGGGGGGGAGGGGTTAAATCCGTTAATAACGAACATTTTAAAAAAAATTCTATCAAAATCGGTGCTGTTTCTGAGGGTTCCGAAGTTTTAGCCATTTTCGAGCTTCATTGACTCGACTATATTGGTATAGTTTAATTTGTTATACCAATAAACAAATATTCTATTAATATAATTAATTTTACACAACCGTAGTATTTATAATATAATCTTTTAATTGAAATGAAATAATAGGCTATTTGACTAATTTTAGAAAATCTTTTTAAATTATTCTTTATTCAATAATAAGCACACTACATTGATATTTCGGGGAGATCTACTGTATTATCAATAAAAATCAATGTTAAAGTTTAAATTTTCAAAACTGCGTCAGAAACGCTGTTTCTATCATAGCGCTGGTCATATGGTGCGTGTGACGTCACACGCATGTAAATAAGTTATTGCCTTAATAAAACAGTGCATCTGAAGTGAATTTCATCTTCAAATTTAGTGGATAGAATGGTGTATAAATGGTGTCTAGTGCCACAATTTACAAATAATTAACAAATACGTCTATAAAAAGTCCACACTAACTGTTTGTTTCTGTTCCAAAGAATCCCAAAAAACAAAAAATGTGGTTACAATTAGATCTTATTGAATACAAATGTTTTTATGTGTGAAGATCACTTTGATGTTAGTAATATTTAACTAGATAGTAGCTAAAATATCGGTTCTTATAAAACGAAATAACATCTTTTGTGAATAACTATACACGTGATTTTTGACAATTCTGACAGCGGCCACCCGTACACTCCGTATTAACCAACATCTTTAATACCTAACCTCGTAATATGGCTTAATCTTGCAGCATATAGGATTTCAAATGTTTTATGTGGTACTTACACTGCTGTTTTCACATTTTTAAGTTCCGCAGCATAGTAATCAGCGTTATTCTTAAAAAAAAGTGCAACCATAAAAGCGTCTACCTTAGATAGGTTGCTATAATCAGCTCGCACAAAATTTAATTCCATTTTGAAATTCGAAACGAATATTTATGCCACTTATTATAAAATTTATCTAAAATCTACTTCAGAAATAGCTGAAAAATCGAATATAATTCTTTGACATAACACACAAAGCACTACAATCAGTCGAGGAAGCGTTATTTACATGCGTGTGACGTCACTAGAGTTGCAACCAATCACATAGCGTTCCCGTCCTAGATTTTTTTTCGTGTAATTTGCAAAAAATATACATAATTTATTTTAAAATAAAGTGAAATATGTTCTTTTACGCTATTATCTGATAGGATGACCACAATTTATAGTATATTTTCAATGTTGTCAAATAGCCTATTGGTATAGCACTTAACGAATAATTCAATATAAGAATAATTAGTTATTCTTGTAAATGATATTTACGAATATATAAATAGTAAAAATTGCAATCGGCAACTATAATTTAAAAAAAATTCGACTCCATTTTTCTCCGTGCATTTTTCCAATTTCTAATAATAACTTATTGCACACCCCAAGCAGGCTCTGCTTGGAAGTGTGTTCTACTCTCGTCCTAAAATTTTTTTTCGTATATAAATTGATAAAATGAGTATTATATCTTAAATTTCTTCAGTAACCCACTTAAATTTTTACATTTTCTGATAGAAAACATTACAGTCTTCATTTTTACTTAGTTTAATATCGATCGGTTTTAATTTTCTGTTATAAAAATATAAATAAAGTTCAATTTGTCGATTTAACCCGCTTTTTTGATTGAAACGCCGAACTACAGGTCACAATTCGAAATAAATTTGCACCAATCCTTTTGAATTCACTTCATCTATTATCTGAATAGAACCCTATTAAAACTCAACAAAATTGGATAACTAGAAGTAACGAAATTTGCAGTTTATTTAAACAAAAATTCATATTTTGACAAGAAATTTTTTTACAAATAGAGTAGTTACTATTTATAATTTATTAATAGTAGTAGGCGCTATTTCTTCATATGTCACTTCAAATTCCATAATTATTATATTGTGTTAATTAATATATAAATACATGTACATTGTACATCGATACGTGCTGTATTTTAATTATTTTATTCAAAGTCAATCAATCTTTTTAATCAAGATAAAATCTGGTAAGTTTGCATTTTTAAAACAAATATATTATATAGGTACGTCATATAACCTATAAACGTTATATTGTTGTTTCATTTTAAATGCTAGACATCAGGTGAACACAGCTGTTATCGCTGCAATATGTGGATGTATTTATCTTTTTAATTATTATTATTAATTTATTTATTTACTTATTTATACATTTTACAAAAAAAAATATTTTATATAAAAATTGTAAATTGAAATGATTGTTGTTTTATTACAATACATCCTAAATTTAAATAAAAAAGGTAATAATCGATTGATAACAAGATTCATTGTTGATTTTCTAAAAAATCTTAATGACTGATAAACTTCATATTATATATTTATATAATATTAATTACCTCCAATCTTTTTTTCAAACATCCTTTTAAGTTTCACCAATTATATTTTACCTGTACCGTATTAATTTGATATGTATTATAAGTTAATACATTTTTTTATGTTTAAGGGGTGTGCATTTTATGGCCTAGCCATAGTATTTTTCTTATGTACTGTAGTTAAATTCTATACACCCTGTAAATATCGGTGCTATATACTCTATTGGTCCCAAAAAGGATAAAAAAAATATCATTTAAATAACAAACGGATAGGACCCAGTATCGAACCTTACGGTATATATTTTTATAAAAGATTTCAATATGATTGAGCTTCACCCGTTGTGTATTGATTTTGACACAATGTTATCTATCAGACATGTAGTACATAACAAGATCAAGTGATTAATTCTATAATAGTATTTGATGACACAATAATTATTTGTCACCATATGCTTTAGATCTGCCTTTATCAAAATGTGGTCCCTGCCAAGTGCGTATTAGCCACGCACATGATAGGGTTCTATAGCCATTCTCACTAACATACTTTACTTGACAATACGTATAACGAAAGATATCATTTCTATAAAAGTGTAAAAAAGAGTTATTTCTAAATTTTTCGCAATAGTGTTCGTTATCAATTTTTATCATTTTTTTGCACCGATACACGGAGGGAATATTCTTTTGAAAATTAACATAAAATGCTGTGAACTGAGGACAGAATCAACTTCTGAAAAAAAATTAACAGAAAAGTCGGTATTATTTAAAATAAAATAAATGAAAAATTACAATGAAATACTGGTAAATTTTAACATAGTACCTATTAAAATTTATTTACTCTGAAAAAGTAATATACGTTATTCTTTAATTTAATTTCTTGCATATGAAAATTAAAAATTTCACGTACATTCTCTATAATTTTACTATGTTACTATATTACTTTTCATATCTGGCCTATCGCCGTCATAGAAACTGCTATACAGTATATTGAATTGTAGTAGACGTTCTTTTAAATTTTACCATGTCTACCATGTGTTAAAAATTTCTAGGATCAAAAAATTTTTCATTAATCTATGCAATTTTTAATTTTTTTCCCATTCCTACGTAAATAAATAAAAATGTTAATGAAATTTTTTCATCTGACTATTAATAACTTGTAAAAATAATTATTTAAGTTTTATAATAATAAATAAATAAATAATAAAATATAGCAGTGCATTTACTATCTTTTCACATACGGTATAGTAATTTTGGATACTGTTGGTATGAAATATTACTACGTTACCGTTACCGATTAATTTTTTACAGAATGAAATTTCCTCCTCCCATTACCATGTTTTTAACATCCCAATAGGGAGTTATTGTAATTGGTCCGAAAATCGAAATCAAAAATTTTAACATATTTTCATGTTTCAAGGGCATTAGAGTATATTGACACTATTTTCAGAAAAATGTCTGTGTGTGTGTGTGTGTGTGTGTGTGTGTGTGTGTGTGTGTGTGTGTGTGTGTGTACGTACGTACGTGTCATTTTTTTCCGGGACGAAATCTCGCGAACAAAAAATGCTATTGACTTCGTTGGGGTGCTAATCGAAGCGTCTTGACGTGAATATGATCTGAAAGAAAGGATTTTTCGAAGTTCAACCCCTACGGGGGTAAAAAGGGTGTTTTTTTCATTTTTATTTTTTTTCTTGGTCGAATTTAGTTGGAACTTAGAATAAATACTATACAATACAAATAATGAAACGTGTATTTCAGTATTTATTTTTTGTATGGGTCCAAACAGCCATTAAAGGGATGAAAACCACCATCAAAATTTGAATTTCATACTAATAAATACATCTAATAATTCATGTTGCCTTGGAAACAACACAATTCAAAATTCAAACTGTCAGATTAGTTTTTCTAAAAATGTGCATTATATTATTGACATTATTAGGATATTAGAAAACTAATATTCATAATACAAATGTGAGTTTTATTTCTGACAAATTCCATTAAAATTTTTCATATACATATTAAAAAAATATTTACAAACTATAACATAGTAATATTTATTTATATAGAAACAATAAGTAATCAGTATTCAAGTATTGTTAGTTATACCATGTTGGGAAGTTGATTGTGTGGACCAAAAGGATCGCATCCCACAGCATTATACGTTATATAGTTTAATTTTATATCCCCGGGTAAAATTGGATCCGACAGCTAGTTTATGTTAAAATTAACATTAAATTTTTTTTAGTGTAGTTTGGAAGTAGAGAGGTCACAATGATAATGATTATGAAAGCAAATATCTCGTGTTTGAAGGGTTAAAATCAAAAGGTCCTAAAACATTTTTATTGAATTTTAGGAAACTTATCGAAATAAATTAGATGAAAAAAAATTATGAACACACTTTCAGTCTATTAGAGGGGTGTCCAAAAAATATTTTTTCCAAAATCACATAATTTCTGTTTTAGGTCATCAATCTATGTCCGTAAACCAATTTTCATATTAATAGGTATATATAAAAGAGAATAGAAGGGCAGTGACATACATACAGACAAACGGACATACTGGGTTTTCTACGGAACCATAATAAAACGGTTCTGAGTATTCACCAAAATACTCAAAAATACAATATTTACGTATATGTAGTGTGGACCTTGTATTGAAACACTAGTTCTCGTTTAAAAAATGTTTGGGAAAGGCTACTTTAGATATGTAAAAAAGAGCTAGTTGAGCTTCACGTAGTAGTGTTTCTTACTATATATTTTGTCAATTTATTCGATTATGTTAATTTAATTTTAGTAAGCAACAAAATACGATTAAAACTATGGTTATGCCTTATCAAATATAAATCCCCCAACCATAACAATGATATCTTCATAAAAACTTTAAAGACAGTGTCTTTAAATGTCTGATGAAGAATATTCTTTACGTTTACCTAAAATATTTTATTATAGGCTCGGCATCAATAATATTTGAAAAATTCAAAAATTGACAAGAGTAAACATCCGTTTCCGGTTGTTCGGTCGTTTTAACCCTTCTGTCAACCACAGTTCTAAAATCTTTCCGTCTACCATATAGATCTGGCTGGACCTTCATATATTTTGTATGAGAATGAAATAAAATAAATGGAAAAAAATAATAAAACTTTTTTGATAGATTAATTTGAATATAAAATATATATTTTCTCTTATTTTAATACATTTTGAATTTTATTTAAATTTTTTTTTTGTATTTTTTATTTATCTTCTAGATTTACACATTCGTGACATTTTATATTGCCGGCTATGTTGCAAACATACCGGGTCTGCGCAAGCATTGCACGTGAATCTTGTTTTTCTTTGAAATTTATCATTTATTCGGCAAATCTTGCAGGATTTCTTCTGTTTTGCTGCTGTTTGGCTAGTGGTCGGTTGTGGAATTTTAAGTTGTAACGGTGCCCCAATTTAAAGGTAATTAAAGGTATGAAGGTCTGGCCAGACCTATAAGGTAGACAAGAGGTATACAAATAGAAACATCATTTTTTTTCGCACTCCCACACACCCTATTATTATTTTTTTGCACTGAATCATAGAAAAGAGGTAGATTAAGGAATTCGAGGAATTTGATAAAGATACATAAAATATTTCTATCAAAAAAACTTATGGAACGATCAAAAAGGTCTGACTAATGGTTGACAGAAGGGTTAAAAAATATTAGGTTTTCTTCCCAAACGTATATTGATCATAAATATAAAATTTTACCGTTCTATGTTTTGTTGTCTTGAGTTACAGCGTCCATAGAGACACACAGAAATAATGGCAAAAACAGTCAGAATCGATTCAAGGTTTAAAGTTAAAATGAATATTTCCATCAAAAGCTTGAATTCGAATAAAATCGGTTTTACTGTAGGTACTTTCTTATGTATATAACAGACAGGACCCGGTGTTACCTGCGGGAATAGGAAAATATAAATTATTGAAAACGTGACAGTTTTTTATCTAATATTGTTTGTTATATTTTCACGGTTAAACCGCTGAACGCATCTATCTCCTTGCCATTAAGATAGCTTGCATTATGAGGAAGGACATAGGCTAGGTACTTTATATCTCGATTAGATAAAAAAAATCCAAATTCCACTAGGACGAAGTAGCGCGTAACAGCTAGATTCTTATAAATTATAAATTAAAATGAAATATTTACACTGTCCGGGAAAAAAATTGTAGACCTGTAGAGATCCACTCAGATCTCGACAGATCTCCATTTCGAGACATCATATTTTTCATTGTTTTTTTTTTTATCTTTCTTGGTCTATAAAAATCTACAATAGTGGAGTCATATTGAGACTATCAAATTAGCATGCGACACTGGTGGTCATTTTACAAACTATTCAAAATGGCCGCTATCACGGACAAATATCAATCTTGACGTATTGAAAAATTCAGTAAATTACTGTTTTAATTTGTATAAACAGTAATATTGTGGAGAAAATGGAATTTACGGTCGGATATAGAAAAGCAAGTTTATTTTCATCATGTTTTGTACAACATAAAAATTTAACCTTCAATTCGAGCATATAATAAAATAAAATCTCCACAATATTGAATTAAATAGATGTTTTTAGAGTTTTTACATATTTATAATCATATTTTAGGTATGTTTTATTTAATATACCTGATATTATTTTGTGAAATAATATAATAATCAACACATTTCCGATGACATCTGTCACATTATTATCATATTATTATTATCATATATAATATCTTGTATATTGTTTTTTGCTAATATCTCGGCTTCTACTTGATGTATTTCGATGAAAATTTGCTCTTATGCGTAAGGAATCGTCTTATCGATTGGTGTAGTACGGAATACTCTGACTTAATTTATAACCTCAAAAAAAATTATATACTGCGGTTATCACAAATTTTTTGTTTTTTCTCAATAACTTTGCAAAAAATATAAATATCTTGACGAAAATTGGAAAAAATGTTCTTGTTATGATTCCAAATAAACCTATCATCTTTCATTTAAAAATATTTTCAAATATCGCAAAAAATTAGATTTAGAAAAAAAATTTGAAATCTTTGGGCAAATCATCGTAAAGAAAATAATTTTATCTCAAATTATAGGGTTTTTTATGCCCTTTAAAATGATGTATGTAAAATTGCTTCTACATATTGAAACAAAACAGTTATTTAGGTTTCTCTGAACTGATTTTTTTTCATTTTCGGATTATTATTATTGTTCAGAACAAATTATAAAATTTAAAATCTAGTTAAAAGATGAATGCTTGAAACAAATTTAACATATTTTTATTGTAATAATTAGTTGGTTTACCAAAAAATTCTGAAATTTTCAAATTTCACACGCACAAATTGGATACTCCAAAATGGATACTTAAAAATTTCGAGTATCCAATTATAATTTTATGTAGTTCTTATAAATAAATTTAAATTTTATTACATTTATTTTTTAAATCTTTCTCGTTACTAAAAATAATGATTTATAGTATACGAACGGATATTTAACAAACAATAAAACGGGCAAGTGCTTGTTTGGCACGCACATGATAGGGTTCCGTAGTCATTCTCACTACGATTTATAAAAAAATAGTTTTTTCAAAATTTTCGTGACCGAAGGGTTAAAATCAAAAAGTCATTTGGCTTTTATTATTGCATTTTAGGAGACCTAACAAATGACACCCCACTCAATGGGGTAAATGAAAAAAATGTGACTTTTCAATCAGCGACATTAAAAAGCAAATATTTCGTGACTGAAGGGTTGAAATCAAAAAGTTATCTGATATTTTTTATTGCATTTTAGGAGACCTATTAAATGACACCCCACTCAATGGGGTAAGTGGGGAAAAAAATGAGAGTCCACTTTTCAGTCTATAGAAGGGGGGTCCAAAATATTTTTGACAATGTTCGTTATAATTTTCAGTGAAAGTACTAATTAAAAGCTATATTCTGGAATTTTTTCAGATTTTTTAAATTGATAGTTTAGAAAATAGAGGGGGGAGGACGCTTTTTTAACGACTATGGAGAGCAAATACATCGTGATTAAAGGGTTTAAATCAAAAAGTTCTAATAGATTTTTTGTTGCATTTTAGGAGACATTTCTAATGACACCCCACTCAATGGGGTAGGTGAATTTTTTTTTTAAAACAATTTTCATTTGATGGAAAGGGGGCTTAAAAATTTTTTTTTTACAAAAATTTTATCATTTCTGTTTTGGGTCATTAATCTACGACCGTATACCAAATTTCATCTTATTATCTCAAAATTTTTGAAGACGGGCGGACGGACGGACATGGAGAAACTATAAGGGTTCCTAGTTTTCTACGGAACCCTAAAAATGATTAATTTGTGCGGGTGAAATTTGAATTTTTCAGAATGTTTGGGTTAACTAACTAATTATTACAAAAAAATATGCTAAAGTTGTTTCAAATACTCATGTTTTAACAAAATTTTAAATTTTATAATTTTTTCTGAACAATAAAAAAGTTAATCAGGAAAAAATGTATTTAATGCAACAATCCGAAAATGCCAAAATCAATTCAGAGAAACCTTAATAACTTTTTTGTTTCGATATGTAAAAGCAATTTTATATACATCATTTTAAAGGGCATAAAAAACCCTATAATTTGAGATAAAATTATTTTCTCTACGATGGTTTGCCCAAAGATCAATCAAATTTTTTTTCTAAATCTAATTTTTTGCGATATTTGAAAATATTTTTAAATGAAACTTGATAGGTTTAATTGGAATCATCATAAGAACATTTTTTCCAATTTTCGTCAAGATATTTTTATTTTTTGCAAAGTTATTGAGAAAAAACAAAAAAATCTGTGATAACCGCAGTATATAATTTTTTTTGAGGTTATAAATTAAGTCAGAGTATCCCGCACTACACCGATCGATAGGACGGTTCTTTACGCGTAAGAAAAAATTTTTTTCATTGAAATATATCAAGTAAAAGCCGAGATATTAGCAAAAAACAAACCAAAAAATGGGAAAACTGATGATTTTCCGGAAAAGTCCTGGAAAAAGTACCGCGCGGAAAACGGACAAATCCACAAAATCAGTTATGAACTCCTATTGATCCCTATAGAACATTTTAAAATCATAAAATCGCTGTAAGGAGAGATTGTTTTATTCAATATAAAATTTCGGTTATATGACTCCACTACAACGATCTATAAAGATCTCTGAATATCATTGCAACATTGAAATTTAATAAATTTTAATCTCTATCACGATCTACAACGATCTTTAGAGATCTGTAAAGATCTTTTTAGATCTTTGTAGGTCATTATAGATCTTTGCAAGTCTCCACAGATCAAAAACTAGTGAAAAATATGATGTCTCAAAATGAAGATCTGTCGAGATCTGAGTAGATCTCTGCAGATCTACAATTTTTTCCCGGGTGGTGAAACTGAAATATCATAGATTATTATTATTTGTGTTATATCTTAATATATAAAACTCTTGGTGCGTATGTATGTTAGATCATCAGGCCTAAACCACTGGACGTATCGAATCCATATTCACACCATATATTTGTTTGGTGCTCGGGAAGGTTTATAGATTTGCGGGGTCGAGATATTTACGAAAATGAGAAATTATAGAATTCGTTATTCAATGTTTTTATATAAATAACAGTGACGTCATGAAAACAAAACACGACTTGATAAAATATTTTTTAGTATTTTAATGTGATTTTGACGTTTAAAAGTTTTCATCAAATATTAAACACATTTGCAGAAAGAGCATGCAAATTATCTTTAGGCAAAACAGCGTTTGCCGGGGCAGCTATAAGTTGCACTATATAATTGCACTATATTTACTCGTATATTAGATAGTATTCACTTTGTACATCAAAATGTTAATACTTGCATTTAAAATTTAAGTATGCACTTTATATACGCGAACATTAATTTGAATACTTTCTTTTAATGCATAAGGTGGATATTTAATCGTTTTAAAATATAGAAAATCACAAAAATCATATTAAAAACATCAAATCTATTGGGACGAAAGGAGGTTGGCTAGTTTTTACGTTGTTAAAATATTAGTCGCGTCATTATAGCTGTAATAATACCACAAAAAAAAGTTAATTAGAGCCCTTTATATTATTGATGGAATTTGTTGGGGAAGGTGTAAGGAGCAATTTCTCATCAAATGAGTCAATTTTTTTTCATTGGAACATTGTTTATTTTTAAACAACTTGGTCGGAAAATCGGTTTTTCTGATATAGTAGGAAAATTGTGGGTTGTAGAGAAAAGTAAAGTACAGACGAAATATGCGCAAATAAAAGATCTATAATTTGGTGCCTGGTAGATTAAAATCCGATAATTGGTTCAAAAGTTATTGCAAAAAAAACCGCTAAAAAACGTTGAAAATTAACTTTTTTAAAATTATTTATAATTTTTTTATTATTTATTAAAATTCAACGAAAATACCTAAAAGTTGTGAGCATTAATATGTTTCAAAAGTGAGCGAAAGATGGCTGCTGTAGGTCGAATAGTTTTTGCAAAATTCTATTTGTTTATCCGGTTGAGAAAAAAACAGCTAAATTTCAAACGCGGGGCCTGATAAAAGTTATTAACCAAAAATGATTCACAACCCCGATTTTTAAAGGCCAAAGCCTAACTTAACTTTGTATTTTCGTACAATATCGATTTATTATCGAGAACCCTTTTGAAACGTGAAATAAACAAAATATTTAAAAAATTGTATTAAAAATTAATAATTTTCAATATTTCGACTTAGCGGTGAGCATTGTTATTTTACAACTTAGAAAACTATCTTATTGTTATTTTTTCGTCGCGTTACCCCAGATTAAAAAAAGAATGAAGGTTCTACGATCATTATAAGCTGAGATATTGCAAATTTTTCAAGCGCGGATCATTTTGAACTTCGACTTTGCCCGCGAGATACGTTTCTCAGCCGTCGAAGTTCAAAATGATCCGCGCTTGAAAAATTTGCAATATCTAGGCTTATAATGATCGTAGAACTTTCATTCTTTTTTTAATCTGGGGTAACGCACCTTCCCCAACAAATTCCATCAATAATATAAAGGGCTCTAAATAATTTTATAAAATATTATTTTTAAAATATTATAATGACGCGACTATACAGGGTGATTCAGCACTGTCGTGCCAAACTTGAACAGTAGGTTGAAAAAAATATTATAAGCAAAAAACTTCCAATAAACATGTGTCCGGAAATTATTCCTTAGGGAACTACAGGTTTCCAAAGATTTTACTAAAAATTAGTTTTAATTTAATATCTAGAGAACCCTTTGTGATAGAATTATGAAATTTAGTATTTGGTTTAGTAATAATATGTGTGATCGATTTTTTATATTAACCAATTATATTTTAGGCCAGGGCTGTATGGGGCCAGTGGGCCCATCGATTTTGATCTAGTAATTGTTTGTTCCTTAATTTTTTTTCTTGAGTTGGTACTTTTATAAGATTATATGACATAAAATACACAAAAACATACTTAGCTTGTTTATCATAGGATGAACCGTTTTCCAGAAATATCGATGGAAAAGAAAGCATGCAGAATTAACCATAATACGGATGCTTGAAATTATAAAAAATAAATTTATATTCTTATTTCATGATAAAAAATAAGACAAAAAGTTAATATAAATATACTTCCGAAAATGCATCCATATCAACAAATAGCCATTTTTAGTTTGTTTTTTAGTCATGTTAATAAAGTACATGTAACAGTAATAGAACTGGCTATAGATCTTAGAGGATTCATATTAGGAGGTTTATTTATATGAACTTTATTCTTACCTTTAATCATAGAAAAAGAATATAAATTTATTTTTTATAATTTCAAGCATCCGTATTAAGGTTAATTCTGCATGCTTTCTTTTCTATCGATATTACTCGAAAACGGTTTATCCTATGATAAACAAGCTAAGTATGTTTTTGTGTATTTTGTGTCATATAATCTTATAAAAGTACCAACTTAGGAAAAAAATTAAGGAACAAACAATTACTAGATCAAAATTGATGGGCCCACTGGCCCCATACAGCCCTGACCTAAAATATAATTGGTTAATATTAGAAATCGATAACACATATTATTACTAATCCAAATACTAAATTTCATAATTCTATCACAAAGGATTCTCTAGATATTAAATTAAAACTCATTTTTAGTAAAATCTTTGAAAGCCTGTAGTTCCCTAAGGAATAATTTCCGGACATATGTTTATCGGGAGTTTTTTGCTTAAAATATTTTTTTCAATCTAGTGTTCAAGTTTGGCACGACAGTGCTGAATCACCCTGTATAGAAAATCACAAGAATCACATTAAAAATATCAAAACTATTGGGGCGAAAGTAAGGTGGTTATAGTGTTTAAATATAGTAAATCAAAAAAATCACAATAAATATGTACATCAAAAATATGTAATTTTTAAATTTGACATGTTCAAATTGAGGTCAAGTGCAAAGTATAATTTGTAGTAGAAGCTATTTATTTAAAGTGATATACAGTCGAAATCGGTTATAACGACATCGAGGGGACTAGTCATGTTAGGTCATAAAATCAGGTAAAATGACAATTATATGGGATTCAGTCGGACTTAATTTTGAGTCGTTAAAATCGATATGTTGTATTATAGTCCGTTGAAAATAGACATTTCAATTAACAAAAATTCCGACAGAGCTAAATTTTGGTGGAGACCTTGGATACACCATTAGAAATAAAGTGTCAAAAGTCCCCATCAATCCCATGTCTGCTAAAAAAGTTATTCGGGGTCAAAGGTCAAAATTTGAGGTTTTTTGGATTTTTTTTGAAAACGGTAAGTTTTATCAAAAAAGTAGCAAAGACAAAAATTATAGATATTAAAGAATTATAGAATTTTAACTTTGCTACCTCGTATCTTGGCCGCTCACGCCGCCATATTAGAAAAATGGCGCCTAATAGTAGATTATTATTAGGAGATATTGTCAAAAAACTACTTTTCTTATTTTATGAATTATAAAAAAAGCGCTGAGGGGATTATTTTCATTTTGATCTTAAAATGTTCTTTGAATACTAAAGAATTGAATTGTACAAAAAAATCAGAGGTAATCATTTTTTTTTAAAGTTGGCATCGAGAGCACCGTGCACGATTTATGTATTTTTGTTTTATGAATTATTAAAAAAGTACCCAGGCGATTTTTTTCTTTTTGGTCTTAATGTTCCTTGAATACTAAAGAATTGAACTGTACAAAAAAAATCAGAAGTAATCAATTTTTTTATTAAAGTTGGCTTCCAGAGCACCGTGCATGTAGAACGTGACTCCTACAACTTTTAGAATCGCGATATCTCAAGAATGGCAATTCTTAGAAAAAAAAAGTATAAGAACCATTTTTATAGATAATTTTAATATCTATAATTTTTGTCTTCGCTACTTTTTTGATAAAACTTACCGTTTTCAAAAAAAATCCAAAAAACCTCAAATTTTGACCTTTGACCCCGAATAACTTTTTTTAGCAGACATGGGATTGATGGGGACTTTTGACACTTTATTTCTAATGGTGTATCCAAGGTCTCCACCAAAATTTAGCTTTGTCGGAATTTTTGTTATTTGACCACTATCTTTATTAGTATTTTGACCGGACTATTAACTGATGTCGTTATAACCGGTTTCGACTGTAGTTTGTTTTATGTTCATTATATTTGTTTAATGTTGAATAATTAATTTTTCGTGCAGTATATTTATATAAAGGGTGTTCCAGACCACCCGTCCAGTATGTTTTACGCCTTTAGAGCATATACCTATTAGAGGCAGCCTTGCCGCTCGGCCGCGCAAAACAAGTGTGCGAGAGAGAAAGCGCAATAACGCTTCATCATTTCTCTCTCGCTCCGCGTGCTGATTGGTACCGGTAATAGCGGGAAGCACTTGCCTCTCCCCACCAACTAATCAGCACGCGGAGCTTTCTCTCTCGCACGCTTGTTTGCACGGTGGACGGAAAGGCTGCCACTAGTAGGTATATGCTCTAAGTTTACGCCCAAACTATTGAAAATAGAGTTTTAGGATAAAAAATGTACTATATTGTATATCGACCCTAAAGAAGTTCAGAAAAATATTTTCAACCCTCTAAAACCACCCCTTGGGGGGTAGTTTGAGGGGTATATGTCAATTTTTCTCAGCAAAATCAAATGGTATGGTATATCAAAAAATAAATATTTGTAAAGATCATAAAAAAATAAAAAAGACTTCTAAAATTTTAGGATTTTATTAAAAGTGCTCTAGTTTCGTTAAATATTAATGGAAGTTTATATTTTTTTTTTAATTTAGAAAGTAGAAATAATGAACTTTGTAAAGGTTTATGATTATTTGAGATTTTGATAGTTTAAAGTGTCATACGCGATATACCAAAAATTCAAAAGTTCAACTAGGGATAATTCAAATTTTTTAAATACAATGGTAGGTATATCAATTAATACTTTATATTAATGAAGATATATAAATAATAGTATATTATACCACGAGTCAATAATGATAGCTATTATTACCGAGGAATAATTTTCGAACTGAGCCGCGTAGCGGCGAGGGAGAAAAAAATTCCGAGGTAATAATAGCCATTATTGCGAGTAGTATACTGTACTTTATCTACGACTACTTTAATAAAACACAACTGAATACAAGAAATGCATACACAAAACACAAGCATTTTTGTTATAATTTCAAATTAATATAAATTAAACAATACCATGGAAACAAAATACACAAACTCTGTGGTGTCCAAAAATATTAAAATTAGTAATATTACAGTTAATAAACTGAACAAGTTTTGTACTATCAACAACTTTACTAAAAATTTTATCCATCTCAATACAAATACACAAACACTAGGTGTTTTATTTGACAGTCGTAAATAAATTTTTTAGACTTGAAGTTTGTGTATTTTGTTTCCATGGTATTATTTAATTTGAGGAATTTTCTGATTGGTTCATTAGAGGGCAATAATGACCATTATTGCCCTCTAATGCACCAATCAGAAAATTTCTCTTTCGTCATAGTTCCCTCTGGGATTAATATATCGCATTATATAGTAAAAACTACGTATGTAATGTATGTATTATGTATAAGTCGTGGATAAACAATTTTTCTTAAAAAAAATTAAAATTTAAAATTATAATTTTAAAATGTTAAAATATCTTAGCAAAAGTTGTTTATTTACATATCTTTTTTAAGATAAAGTACTAATTGATATACCATTGTATTTGAAAATTTTGAATACATATAATTAATGTTTTACATTATTAACAAATTCAGAATAATAAATATATATCTTTTTTTTATTTCAGATTACACAGACATGACGAAAGTAACAGTATACAAAAATCAGAAGGCGTTAGTATCCCTACGAAGGTACGACACAAAATCGTTGTCATGGGAGCTGCGAAAGTGGGAAAATCTTCACTTATCACGCAGTTTTTGTATGGAACATTCTCTAACAAATACAAACCGACAATTGAGGAAATGCACCACGGAGATTTCAATGTACAGGTTAGGATTTTAATATTTGTTAAAGGTGGCAGCTCTTTCAGTTGCTCATGATTATTTACACATAGTATATTAATACAGGGTGTTCAAATTCAAACATTGTGAAATTTTATTTAAAAATATCTGCACAGTGCTTCCTCGTGCTAAATTCACCAAAGGTAGTGTATAATGTATTTATATGATCTGCCATTGGTTCACGATTTAATTTTTATACAATTTTTATTTAAAAATATTTTTTTAATACGTGACTGGTTATTTTTTTGTATATTTTTCAATAAAAAACCAATGACAATTGTTTAAAGCAAATTTTTGATAAATCTTTGTAAGAGAATTAGGTCAGTCCCAAAGACTTTAAAATCGATGTAGAAAAGCGTTTATTTATACAACGCAAATTATTAGATACACCCAAAAAAGAAATTAGTAAGTATTACAGTGCGGCATGTTACAAAATCGCTTCGAACCGTCAAATTGTAAAATTTACAAACTATTACTAATGAATCCGGCCAAGTGCTAGGAAAATGATCTAAAATTACAATGTAGATACTGTATCTACTGCTTATTTTCCTTGTATTTACTTGATTTACAAGACGAAGTTGTAATTTTTGCTTAATAGTTTGTAAATTTTACAATTTGACGGTTCGAAGCGATTTTGCAACATGCCGCACTGTAATACTAATTTCTTTTTTGGGTGTAAGAGGGTTCATTAAGGCTTAAACTTAATACATTCCATTTTGTGACCTCAAATTCTGACCGAAAGGTATTAGAAAAGGCACACATATGAGCGATTTTTCACGTTTTGCATTTTATATTTGACCCTATCACGAAATCCGACAAAATTACAGAATACTTTTTGGTTTTCTATAAAATTACAAAGAAAACAAATTAAAGATTATCTCGTTACGTTCATTTGTTTCGGAGATATTGTAAATCAGAAATTAACCGAAAATGCGCAATAATAATAATAATAATAAAATTATCGCCTAGGATGAGATAATTTTATAGGACTTAAGTTATACTAAACTATATAGCGAATAAAATGAGTCCAAAGTAAACTCTTTACCGCGTATAGAACCAGAGATATGAAGTATATTTGTGGCTCCGCGCATCATAAGTGTATTTTAGCAGTCTATAGGTCGTAATTTAACTTATCAATACTAAAATGATTGACCATATCTCCTAAGCAAATTATCATAGTGAGTTAATTTTTCTTTTTTTTCTTTATAACTTCATAGAGAACAAAAAAGTATTAGCTGTATATTAATTATGGATTTCGCGATAGTATTGGAGTTAGAACACTCAAACATGAACATATACATACGAATTATGATGCGCGGAGACCCAATTTTACAACTAAAAGTTTAAGCCTTAATGAACCCTCTTATCCAATATTTTGCGTTGTATGAATAAACACTTCTTAATAAGGTCTGTAGACTGGCCTAAATATTTCATAACAAACGGCATAGAAAATTAAATGCTCTAGAAAAAATATTCTATAAAATTTTCACGTAACATGTGTCTTTCTTGAGATATCTTAAAAAATAACTATTTTGAGATGTCATTCCTCACCCTTACACATGATTTCTAATGATTTTTAAATGGGTCGTCCTCAATCTAGACCCATTTTTATTATTTTTTTTTACAAATGTATCCTTTAACCCTTCTGTCAACCACAGTTTTAAAACCTTTCCGTCTACCATATAGGTCTGACTGGACCTTCATATATTTTGTATGAGAATGAAATAAAATAAATGGAAAAAATTAATAAAACTTTTTTTATAGATTAATTTGAATATAAAATATATATTTTTTCTTATTTTAATACATTTTGAATTTTTTTTAATTTTTTTTTTATATTTTATTTATCTTCTAGATTTACACATTCGTGACATTTTAAATATTGCCGGCTATGTTGCAAACATACCGGGTCTGCGCAAGCATTGCACGTGAATCTTGTTTTTCTTTGAAATTTATCATTTATTCGGCAAATCTTGCAGGATTTCTTCTGTTTTGCTGCTGTTTGGCTAGTGATCGGTTGTGGAATTTTAAGTTGTAACGGTGCCCCATTTTAAAGGTAATTAAAGGTATGAAGGTCTGGCCAGACCTATAAGGTAGACAAGAGGTATACAAATAGAAATATCATTTTTTTTCGCACTCCCACACACCCTATTATTATTTTTTTGCACTGAATCATAGAAAAGAGGTAGATTAAGGAATTCAAGGAATTTGATAAAGATACATAAAATATTTCTATCGAAAAAACTTATGGAAAGATCAAAAAGGTCTGGCCAGACCTAATGGTTGACAGAAGGGTTAACGAGTACCTAGACAACAATTTAATTTTCCGCGCGGCTCTGACTGAAAGAGACCCAAAGTCTTTCAAAATATATTTATTTACATAATAATATAGTTGTATAATTTGTATTTGTCGGTTTCAATTGTTATACATATTTTATGTAGATATCGAATAATACAAGTCCCTGGTTCTAATTATGTAGCTATATATTATATCCCTGCTTAAAACGATTGTAAAATACATATCATATTAATCATAACACTTCAATAAAAATATGTTCAATACAAATGTTGAACGGCTCAGTTAACGCTAAACAGTGTCAGGCAGAATTTCCTTTGATGTACTGACACGGTATGGCTCGTTTGTTCCTCGCCTCAGACGATACCCGAGGTGATTTAACAAGGCAAGCCTCCACGTATATACACTTTGAAGGATTAATATGTCCTTGGTCCGTTTGTAATTAGGATTGCACAAGAAACGACTGTTACGTAAGTCTCGACTTCATCTTGGTATTTGTAACTGAAATCTCATCTCAATCTCAAAATTAACAATTAATTGTATTGACAAATTCGTTTATAGACATCTTAATGTGGTTTTTGCAATTTTCTAAAAGATTATAACTTCTGCCTTTTGTGGAGTTATTAGCGATTTTTTTAATGAGGAGCTGAAAGGAAGGAGTTATTTTTTTTATACTAACTTGTTCTGGACATCATAGGGAGTATGTAATTGAAATCTTTACATTGTTAATGTACATGAGTTAAAATCTTTTTGAAAGAAACGGCATTTTTACGATTTCTCTTATACGTTTTTTTAAATATCTCCAATTGCAAAAAAAAGTATTTTCTTCGTTATGAATTTCCTTATAAAACTGATAGTTCAAGAGCTGATAACATATTTTTCTGCCCCAACTGAGCACTAGGCAGACTTACGGAAAACATTAATTCATGTGTTGTGTATTCTGGGAAAGAAAGTCCCAACCTCGACACCCGGGGATAAAGGGGTTTAATTTCTTCGTGAACATGTAAAGAAAAAGTGTATTTTTGCCTCATGTGAACATAAATAAAATGACTTCAGGGAGTTAGTTTATGAAAAGTTAGATAAAGTGCAATGGGTAGACATGTAGGGTGGGGATAAGGGGTAGGCATCAATAAAAAAATCAGCAATGCTCAGATGGGACAATTTTCATTAAAAAAATGCATGTCTAAGGGCATCTGCCGACCCCTTATCCCCATCCTACGCGTCGCTTTTGTTTTCTGGTTATCTACAGATCAAAAACTGACATCGCTAAAATATACAGCAATGCTCAAATGGAGCAATTTAAAAAAAAATATTGTATGTTTGAGTGCGTCTGCCTACCCCTTATTCCCACCCTACGCGTCTGCCTATTTCACTTTCACTATCTAACTTTTCATTAACTAACTCCCTGAAATCATTTTATTTGTGCTCACATGGGGTAAAAATACACTTTTTTAACTTCCCAATAGGAAGTTATTGTAATTGGTCCGAAAATCGAAATCAAAAATTTTTTAACATATTTTTATGTTTCAAGTGCATTAGAGTATATTTACACTATTTTCAGAAAAATGTCTGTGTGTATGTGTGTGTGTGTGTATGTACGTACGTACGTATCTATGTACGTACGTAGGTGTCATTTTTTTCCGGGACGAAATCTCGCGAACAAAAAATGCTATTGACTTCGTTGGGGTGCTAATCGAAGCGTCTTGACGTGAGTATGATCTGAAAGAAAGGATTTTTCGAAATTCAACCCCTAGGGGGGTAAAAAGTGTGTTTTTTTCATTTTTATTTTTTTTCTTGATCGAATTTAGTCGGAACTTGGAATAAATACTATACAATACAAATAATGAAACGTGTATTTCAGTATTTATTTTTTATATGGGTCCAAACAGCCATTAAAGGGATGAAAACCACCATCAAAATTTGAATTTCATATTAATAAAAAATTATAAAAAAAACTTTTTTTTTAAAAAACAATTTGCCTTTGAAAAACCAACTAAAAAGATGAAAATAAAATCAGGTTAAAAAAAGTTGATTTTGTTCATACTAGAAGAGTTAAAAAAAGTATCTTCTAGTATGAACAAAATCAACTTTTTTTAACCTGTTTTTATTTTCATCTTTTTAGTTGGTTTTTCAAAGGCAAATTGTTTTTTAAAAAAGTTTTTTTTATATTTTTTTATTTTTGAGTTTTTAGTTAAACACATACAAAGAACAAAATTCAAAAAAATTCATGTTAACATACCTCCTGAATCTTTACCAACAAATAATCATTTTTAATTTCATTTTTATATCACGTTAGTACTGATCATTATACAGTTATATTGCTTCCTCGCAATATCGAAGATACGAGAAGCTTTGTTATCGTTTTAAAACGAGAAAAAAAATTTGTTCTCCGATTTTAAAAATTTTACCGGATCTATCCGTTTCAGGTCAAGACAAACACTTTTTGTTCCGTGTCTGTCTGTCTGTCTGTGTGTCTCTGTGTGTGTGTGTCTGTGTGTCTGTCCCCCAATCCTTGTCACACGCTTAACTCATGAACCACTGAACCGATATTGATGAAACTTGGTTGGTTGGTTTGGTCTGGCTTGAGGACGGTCCCATTTCAAAATAATTAAAATTGTGGGTAAGAGGGAGGGGTGACATCCAAAAAGATTTATTTTTTGAAGATATCTCAAGAAAGACACATGTTACGTGAAAATTTTATAGAACCTTTTTTGTAGAGCATTCAATTCTCTATAATATAGGTCACCTACTTTTGTTGTAAAATATTCCCTTACAAAGATCTATCTCAGTTTGACTTAAGAAAATCGTCATTTGTTTTTTTTAAAACTGCTATTTACTTTGACATATTAAATGTCACTTTGATGTTTTAAATGTCATTTTGACATTCGTATAGCAGAAAAATAATGATTTTGATTGAAATTGCCAAAAAATTTAAAATATACGACATAATAACCAGGCGCGTATTAAGAAAAATGTAAAATTATTTTTTTTTTATTAAAATCGTATGAAAATTAAATGGTTAACCAATGACAGGCAGTTAATCTGAATACTTTATCGGTTTTTATTTAAATTGTTCAATAATTAACTACCTTTGATGAATTTAGCACGAGGAAGCACCGTGCATTTACAAGGCAGAGTATTTTTTCTATATATTAGTTATCACTAAAACACATCACGTATATTATGGTACATATATTAATATTTATTGATTTGAATAGATTTACTTCTATTTCTATCGTTGTCTAATGTCAATAATAAAAAATATTTTCAACTGACAGTAGTGACAGATGGTATTTTTAAAACATGTAGCTATGGAAATGGGATATTTCGGTTGTAACTTAACTCTCGTTATCACTGTGTTTTCTAATTGTATTGGTATATATAGATGATTTGTTGCCACAAACATATAAAGAAACTAGCTGCCGGATCCAATTTTACCCGGGGATATAAAATTAAACTATATAACGTATAATGCCGTGGGGTGCGATCCTTTAGGTCCACACAATCAACTTCCCAACATGGTATGGCTATCAATACTTGAATACTGATTATTTATTGTTTCCATAATTAATTTTTTTTTAATATGTATATGAAAAATTTTAATGGAATTTGTCAGAAATAAAACCCACCAAAATCAATATTATAAATATTAGTTTTTAATATCCTAATGTCAAAAATATAATGCACATTTTTAGTATAACTAATCTGACAGTTTTAATTTCGTTTGTTTCCATGGCAACATGAATTAGTAGACGTATTTATTAGTATTTCAAATTCAAATTTTGATGGTGGTTTTCACCCTTTTAATGGCTGTTTAGACCCATATAAAAAACAATTATTGAAATACACGTTTTATTATATGTATTGTATAATATTTATTCTAAATAAATCTAAGTTGCGAGTAAATCCGATCAAAACAAAAAAATAACTCTAAAAACATCCCTTTTTACCCCCGTAGGGGTTGAATTTCAGAAAATCCTTTCTTTCAGATCTTATTCACGCCAAGACGCTTCGATTAACACCCCAACGAAGTCAATAGCATTTTTTATTCGCGAGATTTCGTCCCGGAAAAAAAAGACACACACACACACACACACACACACACACACACACACACACACACACACACACATTTTTCTAAAAATAGTGTAAATATACTCTAATGACCTTTAAGGGTGTTATGGATGTACACTATTATAAAAAGTAACTCAAACTCCAGTTTCATGAAAATTTCCATCATAACATTGTTTAAAAATTGAAAAACACTAGTAAAGGACGAAATGAATCCACAGAAATGTTTATTTCTTATGTCTGTGCTATTTTCGATAAATTTTTAGAATTATTAATTATTATTATTAAAATTTTTTTACTTGACTGTACATCACATTCATCTTAACAAAACGAAAATTATTTTTTTATAAATATAATAATCTACTATTACACAGTGCTTTATGATGCTCAATGAAACAGTATAACCGTAATTAAGCAGTAAATACACAAGAATTAAATATAGTTAATTAGTTAATAGCTAAATTAACAATTTCAATGTTTTAAAATGCTCCATTGCGGATAGTTGAACGTTGCAACACTGTTACTTTCGTAGGTTGGCTCTCCTGGTGTGCGGATACGCGTTTAATATTTTGTGAACAGAGGTTATATAGTCTTGTGTAAAACACATTTTTAACAAAAAATAATAAGATACTTATTTATATAATATATATTATTATAATAAATACTGAATATATTATATTATAGTTATGTATGTTTATTTTATAGTTATGTAAAAATATACTCATAATAAAAAAATATTTATCTCTGAATGTGCAATTTGTATAAAATACCTATTAGAATTATTTTATAAGTATTATAAATATACTTATCCACATTATTTAGTTCTACAAATTAGAATTTTTAATTATTTTTCTTTACCGTACTATTTTGCAACGAAAACATTTAAAAAAATATATTAAAAATAAATTATCTGTCAGCTGTATGGAATTCAATTTCAAATAATTGGCGGCAAAACAAACATAAATGTTGCTAGTCTCGTTCGAGTTATCTCTGTCAGCTGTTTCCCATGTTGCCACGTTTACACAGTGAGTGATGCGTTAACTATGAAATTGTTCCAAATTTTGTTACCTTTTATTTAATAACTTGAGAATAAATTAGTGAATGTTAGTGTTGTTTCGCAATATACTGCCCAGATATCTGAAGTATATGTTGACAAGTTTTGGAATGACTGGTAGCATTTTTTCAATACTTTTAAGCTATTTGAATTGATGCGAAGACATATTTGCCATAAGAGTGCATGTTAATTCTTTATAAATTAAAATCGTTGTAACTTTTTATTTGTTTAGTGAATCGACTCCAAATTTTTTTTGGAGCTTCAGAACAGATGCATCAATAATTTAAATACAAAATTTTTGAATCCGTAGCATTTTTAAATACCTCCATAACACCCTTAAACATGAAAATATGTTAAACATTTTGATTTCGATTTTCGGACCAATTACAATAACTTCCTATTGGGAAGTTAATAAATAAATAAATAAATTATAAATAAACTAGCGGGATCCCGCGGCTTCGCTCGCGTAAACTTCGAAACTAATTAGAACCCTCCATACGTGATAGGGGATGACATAATTTTTATATTGATTTTTATACATTACCTATAAAAAACGTAAATATCTCGGATTTTAGTTAAAAATTGAAAAAACTAACCCCGTCTACCCTCGCCATTAGGGGTCGAATATCAAATTTTTTTATTGCAGATTATTTTGCCCGACTCCACCATTATAACGTAAGCAGCTATACAGATAAACATATCAAAAACACAGACCCTGTCTACCCCCGCCATTAGGGGTTGAATGTCGAAATTTTGATTTTAATAGATGACTATTTTGCCCGAATTTACCTTTATAAGTAAAGCAGGTATGCAGATAAACATATCTAAATCCATCCTCGTCCCCGTCCATTGCTATTAGGGCTTGAATATCGAACTTTATTTTTAATTGAATATTTATTTGTCCGAATTAACTTTAATAGCATCAACAATTATGAAGATAAATATCAAAATTTTACCCCCCCCCCCCCATTCCCATAGGGGTTGAATTTTCGTAACTGATATATGTCTTGTATAGTACCTACTTGTGCCATGTTTCATTCGGTGAATACAAAAAAAATATATTTTACAATTTTTTCCATCCCTCACCTAAGGGGTTAAATTTTGGGAAATGCTGAAATAATTGTTTCATTATTTATATTGTAGAGTATGTTTCAATTAAAAATAAAAAATATTTTTTTATGTAAATTTTGACACCCTATTTTAACCCCGTAGGGGTTGAATTTCGAAAAATCCTTTCTTAGTGGGTGCTTATATCATAAAAGGAAAACACCTACGAAATTTCACGTTTCTAGGTCCAGGGGTTTGGGCTGTACGTTGATATATGAGTGAGTGAGTGAGTGAATGAGTGAGTGAGTGGTTAAGGGCAAACTCTTTTATAGATATAGATATTGCGGTGAGTTAAATAAGGCAAATTTAATAAATACATCTAGAGTGCGTTCCGAATTACGCATGAAGCGCATACAGTGCACAGAAAGCCGTTCCGATTTAAGTATTATTCGCTTTGACAACGCTTTGAATGCATAGATTGTAGGTACTGAATTCCGCAACCCGCCCAGCGCATAGACTGCTTCTATTTCGATCTGAGGCAGTTAAAGCGTTTGATGCGTTTATGCAGTCTATGCACCTTTTAAGTAATTTGGAACGCGCATAGACAGCGTGCAATTACAACAGTTATTTGTTTTTTTTTATTAAATGTGTCAGAAATTTTGGTAAGTATGATTAGTTTATTTATTTAATATGTTTTTATTTATAATTTCAAAAATAATATTTACTTTTTTCATTAGCACTGGACAAGAACGATTTGAGTTTCCTATCTTCATCGAAGAAACAAATCAATTAATAACATTTTACAGCAATTCTTGAATAAAATGTAGTTTTTATTGTTTTTTGTTAAGATAAGTTTTGTTAATAAATTAAAAAGGTACTTTTTATAATACTATTTTATAATTTATGTTTTATTCATCTTCCTCCCCCAATTTGTTTAAGGAAATAATCTTCTTCTTTTTATTATATTTTAAATGGTTCATACCAGAAAAAAATGTTTACAATTAGTCGAGTCAATGAAACTCGAAAATGGCCAAAACTTCGGAACCCTCAGAAATAGCACCAATTTTGATGGATTTTTTTTAAAATGTTCGTTATATACTATTTGAAATGAGGAAAATTCCAGTCGTCGGATTTAACCCCAATTTTTTTTAATATTAGCGCATAGGTCGCATAAGAATTCGTTCCGAATTCACAAGCGCTTCATGCGTATTATGCGTGCATTGAAAAAACGGAACGATTTCGAAGCGCTGCGCATCAGTATTGCAGTCTATGCGCTTCATGCGTAATTCGGAACGCACCCCTAATAATTCATGTTGTCTTGGAAACAACACAATTCAAAATTCAAACTGTCAGATTAGTTTTTCTAAAAATGTGCATTATATTATTGACATTATTAGGATATTAGAAAACTAATATTCATAATACAAAGGGTGAGTTTTATTTCTGATAAATTCCATTAAAATTTTTCATATACATATTAAAAAAAAATATTTACAAACTATAACATAGTAATATTAATTATGGAAACAATAAGTAATCAGTATTCAAGTATTGTTAGTCATACCATGTTGGGAAGTTGATTGTGTGGACCTAAAGGATCGCACCCCACATCATTATACGTTATATAGTTTAATTTTATATCCCCGGGTAAAATTGGATCCGACAGCTAGTTTCAAGGATAATTTTATGCTATTTAATTACGACATTCAAATTACCTTTTAAAATTCCCTTAGAAATTTTCCAGTAACCGATAATAATATTTCTGGGAACTTATTGAACATCCTACAATATGTTGGCACCTACATATATACATATACTTATATGGAACTTGCCTGCCGGTGGCGTTAAAAAATTCTCAATGCACAGTTCCATCAATTGGTAGAAGGATGTTTTTTTTGATGTACAGGAATTTTATTCAATGCGTAGACGAATGGGTTGAGTTGGGGTGCTACACTCTTGAGGGTTGGTTTTATACATATTTTACAAATATTTATATATAAATTCATCAATTGAGTACTTCCAATGTACATGTTTATTTACAAATATACAATATTGCTTTAAATAATACTAAATACATAAATAAGCTTCTTTATATTTATTTATTTATTGAACACATTAAAAGTATTTTCAGTTTTAAATATGTCTTAATACTAAAAATAAATGCTATTTCAAGTATACACGTGAAGTAAATGTAAAAAAAAACATCACAAACATGAACATTAAAATATCTCGTATTTTTACCTCTTAAAAATTTGTATTTATTTACATATATACATATAATAATTCCACTTGTTTTTCATCGTGTGAATTCTCACATGAAAAGTTGTTTACGAGGGAGTTGTTAAAACCCTTGGTGGATTTGACATATGGGAAAGTAGGCTTTTTGCTCTCATTCAAAAATACATTTATGTTTTAATAATACAATTTGAAAACATTCTCGATTAAGGTTGGTTACGAAATGAAACGAGAGGCATGTATGTCTGATTCGGTGTACATTTTTCGAAACACAATTTTTCGAAAAATTTAAATTTTAGTGCCCTAACCAAGGCGGAGTTGAATTCCCGTTTTTAACTCAACTCAAGGGCAGGCTAACGTTAATTCATACAAAAAAGGCACATTTTTGTGAATTTTTTCCGACAATACAGTTAAAATTTATTTATTTAAACTAATGGTACATCAAAGTATAACATTCGAAGAATATTTTGTAAAATTTTCATAAAAAAAAATTGAAAAATACGGCAATAGCGGCAGTTATTTGGAGGCGTCTCGGAAAAAAGTTGAATTACGGTGCCCCTCATAACTCGGTCCTGGATCATCTGAAATAAAAAAAAAATTGTTCGTTAGCTAATCGTTTTCCCCAGGTAACGCTGGGAGGGTTTTTCGAAATTTCAATTTTTCAATTTTTGGGAACACTTTGAAGTGAAAAACGCGATTTTTGCAAAAAAAATCGGGTAATTTTTTTATTATAAAATAAAAAATATTGACAAATTTGAAAAAAAACACTCCAGCGTTACCTCGTAAATTATGTACATAAATAGTGTTCAAAATTTCAAAAGAATCGGTGCAGTAGTTTTGAAATTATGAGGGGCACCGACTTTGAAAACGTGAGTTGTGGGAAAAACGCTTTAAAGTTTTAAACACTAAAAAATTTAGAATAGTTCATAAGAGAGTTTTATCAGCTTACCTCACACTGAATCATCGATGCCAGGTCCATAAAGGATGTTGCTATCGTCCATAATGTATAATGCATCTTTTTGCTCCTGTCTCCAACGAATTCTGCCTTCTTTAGTTTTTTTTCCGCTCTACTTATACGCATGGAGTAAGTTGATCGCGCCCATTCATGAGCGCTCGGTCCACTTTAAACTGCTGTAACTTCGTTAGTTTTGCTCCGATCCGTGTAAAATTTTCACACAATATTCTTGAAAAGTTTTTAATTCAGAAAATCGAATAAAAAAATTGGAAAAAAATAATTTAAATACGTTAGTCTGTCCTTAACATAGAGAATAACCTGTTTATTTCACCCCAAAAGATTGCCCTAACCAAGGACAAGTTAACGTGTATACTGTATAGTGTATATTAAAGAAATAATCTGATTTTTTTTATGGATTTTTGTTTATTAACTATTTCGTAAAATGTCAAAATATTACTTTACTTAATATTTTATTTACTAAATAAAAGTTTGAACAAGAGGACGTAAAATTGTTTTGCTTTTTCGTTATTCGGTTTCATTTCTACCTTTGTTAAATATTGTGTAAAACTTAATTTAAAAACCCCAAAACTTAATTTTTTCGATAAATTGTTAATTCGAAGAACTGTGGTTCAAAAAATTGTGTTTAAAAAAATTGTATTTCGAAAAATTGTGTTTCGAATAACTGTGTTGCTCGTCTTATCTCGGTATAGAATTTTATAATTGACAGACTCGTCTCGAAGAATTGGGTTTCGAAAAATTGTGTTTCGAAAAATTGTATTTCGAAAAATTGTTTTCGAAAAATTGTGTTTCGAAAAATTGTGTTCGAAAAATTGTGTTTCGAAAAATTGTCTTTCGAAAAACTTGCCGGATACCTTTCCAAGGTTAGCCCATAGCGTCATAATTTAGCGCTTCCAAGACCATTAAACTTTTGTCCGAAACATTTTTTATTTTGGAAATAATTCGCTGGAAATAATCTTAAATAACCATCAAATATGTGTATTTCATATAGGATATAAAAAAGTTAAAATCTCATGTCTTCAAATTAATAAATTTTAGAAAACAAAAATTGTGCAGTGAATAGTTAAAATTAATTTTAATTTGTTGCCGTCGACAAAAGCGTAAGAAACAAATTATTGGTAATAAATTCTAAAATATAACCAAAATTTTTGGTAATTTTAGGTTAAAATATGTTAAAAACTTGACGCGAAGGAGCAATTTTTTCTCCGGTATAGAAAAGAAAGTATTTTTTGTTAACCAGTGAAATCAATATTTCATAAAATGTCTCGTATTTAGATGAACTGATCTGCTTCGGTGAACGTGATTCAGGCAAATGTACTGTATCCATTAAGAATTTAGATAAAAAAGGTAAAAAACCTAGTTTAAGTGAAAAACTAGTTCTTCAAATTTTTTAGTAGGAAATGAATTAGATCAATTCAGTCCGATTAATAATTTATGTATCAGCTAAAATTTGAACATACAGAAGATAAAAAAACTGCAGGACTAGCTTTTGTATAATATGTATAATGTTGCAAGCTGGCTTTTTTATTGTCGGTTTTACAGAACAGAGTTGTATTTAAACGTAGGTCGACCTGTGTTGTTAGTAGTGACGATAAATGTAATCTATGTTCAAACAATTCTATTTGGCTGCTGTTTTATATTTGTACTGGGTGGTACAAAAGTAACTATCCTATTTGAAAAATTTGCAACTTTTTCAACTGACATTTTAGAATTATTAATTTTGAGGGTACTGTAGGAACTCTTTTGATTTCGGTCTGTCTGTCTGTTCGTCTATCAACCTGTATGTCAGAACCCTCCCTATCTCTTTTATATACTTATTAATATGAAAGGAACCCGCGGTCAAAATAGATGCACCTTATGTCATATACCTACATGTTGATTAAAGTACGAAACGATATCAGATTTCTTAAGGTGGTTCAGCGATTTTCTGAAGACTGAAGGATGATGTATCTATTTTGACAACGGATTTATATTCACAAAACCGGAAATGATGAGATTTTTGAAAATAATAATTTTTTTGGATCTCCCTCCCATAAACTGAAAAGTGTATTTAAATAGGCCTCCAAAATCCAACAAAAAATGAAGGACCTTTTTAAATCTCGCATGCCCAAGAGTAGTCGAGATTTTTCATTCGACATTTCTAGAAAAGAAGTCGCATCGAGATTCGAGAATACGGTAATATAATTTACACAATCGAGATTCTAGTAAATAACTTAGTGACTTTGCGTTTTAGTTTAGAATCTCGAATGAGAAAAAGTCGAACAAACTCGAGAATAGGGGCCCTGATAGAATTATCTCAAATTACAGCGATTTAAAATGGTCTTCGCGAGCACCTAATTTGACGGCACCAATGTTTTCCTATTTACTTTAAAGAAGAACTGTTGAATATGTCACGAACAATACTCGTACAACAAGTCAAAATTAATATCCGTGTAGAAAATAAGCCCTGAAATATTTGATAATGGCATGAAAAATCTCCTAGACAAATCACATTATTGTGAGCATGGAAGAGAGTCACTTAATAATGATTTTACTCATCTTATGTTAAATAAAACGGGCAAGTGCGTGTTGGGCACGCACATGATAGGGTTCCGTGTCATTCTCACTACGATTTATAAAAAGTATTTTTCAAAAATTTCGTGACTGAAGGGTTAAAATCAAAAAGTCATTTGACTTTTATTATTGCATTTTAGGAGACCTATCAAATGACACCCCACTCAATGGGGTACATGAAAAAAATGTGAGTTCACTTTTCAATCTATGAAAAGGGGGTCCAAAATATTTTTGACAATGTTCGTTACAATTTTCAGTGAAAGTACTAATTAAAAGCTACATTCTTAATTTTTTTCAGATTTTTTGAATCGATAGTTTAGAAAATAGAGGGGGGGACGCTCTGACAGCGACATTAAAAAGCAAATATATCGCGACTGAAGAGTTAAAATGAAAAAGTTACTTGACGTTTTTTATTGCATTTTATGAGACCTATTAAATGACACCCCACTCAATAGGGTAAGTGGGGAAAAAATGTAAGTTCAATTTTCAGTCTATGAAAGGGGAGTCCAAAATATTTTTGACAATGTTCGTTATAATTTTCAGTGAAAGTACTAATTAAAAGCTACATTCTGGAATTTTTTCAGATTTTTTAAATTGATAGTTTAGAAAATAGAGGGGGGGGGGGGCGATTTTTTAATGACTTTGGAGAGCAAATACATCGTGATTAAAGGGTTAAAATCAAAAAGTTCTGATACATTTTTTGTTGCATTTTAGGAGACCTTTCTAATGACACTCCACTCAATGGGGTAGGTGAAATTTTTTTTTTTGAAAACACTTTTCATTTTATGAAAAGGGGGCCTAAAATTTTTTCTTTTACAAAAATCTTATCATTTCTGTTTTTGGGTCATTAATCTACGACCGTATACCAAATTTCATCTTATTATCTCAAAATTTTTGAAGACGGACGGACGGACGGGCATGGAGAAACTATAAGGGTTCCTAGTTTTCTACGGAACCCTAAAAACTATTAAAAGTTTGTAAAAAAATTATCCACTAATAAGTTTTTTTTTTTTAAATTTAACCTCTAATGGAGAAAAGGGTGATAGTTTTTTTTTATTTCGTTCAACTGATTTAAAGGTAAATAGGCAAAACACTACTGTAAAATTTTTTTTTATTTATTTAATAGAAGATTTTATCTATACTGGGTGCTAACGTACAGAATTTTTATTTCGAAAATTAAGCTGTTTACAAAAAAAGTTATTCATAATACAAAAAAAAAATGTTAAGTTTGTGACAGTTAAATTGTAAGGCTTATGCGGTGTTTACACCGAAAAAAACAAAAAAGAAACATCGTGTCTTTAAAATACTTTTTTTATTGCTTTTTTGTCATAAAAACACCGTGTTTCTGTTTTGTTTTCTCGGTGTAAACACCCCATTATAGTTGAACATACATATTCCCCACAAAAAATAATGAAATTTAAGGCACCTTACGTTAAAATGAGAAAAAAAAGTTTTGTTCTCTCCACCCTCAGGACCATGTTGTAAAAAAGCGGATACTTTGTAAATCAATACTAACGCATAAATTAGGCTCGGTCTATACAATGCAAATATATACACTACCGCTCAAAAGTATTTGCCAACCCACAATTTTTACGATTTTTTCAAAACAGGCTAATAATTTTTGTTCCTTTGTATAATACTATATTCATAATCTCATTTCTTATTATTTCTACCAATTATGACATTTAAAAATGTTTGCCAAATATTTTATGACCATAAAACGGAAAAATGGGATTTCTTACGTATAGTCCGTACAAGGATTTCAATAAGTTTCTAGCTAATCTAAGTGGATTTGAAGTTTCAAAATAATATTTTTATAGTCTACTGGGTTCACTTAATAAATTATATTACATTCTTACTCCTTAATTTGAATATTCTATAAATGCAAGCATCTTCAGGTGTAAAGTGTGAATTTTTGTGGCATCCATTGCAAATTTTGTATTTTTATCTCGAAAATGCCAAAACGAAAGGAGTTATCTATTGGGATCCACTTTAGGATCATCAATTTTCATAAAATTGGTAAAAGTAATAATGAAATTGCAAAACAATTGAAGATTCCAAGACGAACAGTTGATTATAATGTGAATAAATTTAAAAACACGGGGCATATGAACAATAATCGTTGTTCTAAACGTCCAAAAGCAGCATCTTCTGCAGAGGATCAATGAACCAAAACTACAAGCAAGTCAAATAAACTCATACCAGCTCCAGAAATAAACTCCCAAATAAATTACAATCGCCTAAATGAAGTTAGAGTAACCACGGTAAAAAGAAGGTTTAAAAAAAGTGGATTCCATGGAAGAGTGGCTATGAGGAAACCTCTACTTTGAGTGGCAAACAAGAAAAAACGTTTTCAATGAGCAAAATAACATGAAACATGGACAATTGAACAGTAGCAAAAAATGTTAAGGAGTAATAAGTCGAAATATGAAGTGTTCGGTTCAAAAAGAAGTGTGTTTATCAGGAGGCCAAAAAAAGTATCTGGGCAACTAATTGCCCCAATAATTAAACACGGAGGAGGTTCTGTCACGGTTTGGGGGTGTTTTGGAAGTTCTCATGTAGGGGATCTTCCAAATATTAGTCGAAGATTAAGAAAATAAGGCTATAAGAAATTCTAGAAAACAATTTGTTAGGCTCTTTAACACAAATAAGTGGTCGTGGATTTGTGTTTCAGCAAGTTAGTGATCCGAAACACTTGTCTAAGTTACATAAAAAATATTTAGAACAACTTAATAAAGAAAAAAAATTAAAAATTATGACTTGAACTCCCCCATCTTCTGATCTCAATTCAATTGAGCCCCTGTAAGATGAGCTGAACAAAAAGTACCGGAAATCATGTCCCACATTTGCTACAGTTCTATGGAACAAATTACAGGAATAATGGGAAAAAATTACACCAGAAACTCTCAATAAATTAATTGGAAGAATGCCACGATTGTGCAAAGAAAAAATCGAAAATAAAGGTGGACATAAAGATGAGTGTAATGTGAAAAGATAAATATTAATATTTAATAAATTTTATGTAAAATAGTTTTAAGAATTATAATCAAACATTTTTACGTCGATTTTGATTTATTTTTTTCAATAACATTTACATGCTTCATTAAAATGATATTTTAAAATAGGTTGGCAAATACTTTTGAGCGGTAGTGTATATTTGAGTCTATACGTTGGACATTATTAAAAACGACCTGAAAAATTGACCATAAATCAAAAACACTTAACTAATAAAAATATATTTACTATAAATATTATTATAAGATATTAAATCACAGTATTATGAATAAAAGTATATCCTATAACTGTTATAGGATACAATTTATTCATAATAATTAGAGATGATTGTTACATATGAATTTATAAGTTGAGAGATGATTTTATGCGTTGCTTTTCGTGATTTTTTATGTTTCTTTATTAATATTATATCTGGTAACACATGCCGACAAAAAAAAAACAAGTGGTCTTGATGGGATCATGATATCCCTATGTATTTTTGCCCGCTGAAACCGATTCTGAACTCAGTTTAACCCCTACACGTTTGAATTTTTTTTATAAAGCTTTTATTAAATTGACTTGTAACTATCATTGTAAGAAAATTTTACAACTTACTTTTCACCCGATTTTAACTGTCGTATCGGTTTGAGATTTGTACACATGTATAACGGTGAAAGTATTTTTTATCGTCAAAATATTTAATAATAATTTAAATGATAAATATTTTTATCCACGACTTATATATAATACATACATTACATACGTAGTATTTACTATATAATGCGATATATTAATCCCAGAGGGAACCATGACGAAAGATAAATTTTCTGATTGGTGCATTAGAGGGCAATAATGGTCATTATTGCCCTCTAAATCATTATTGCCCTCTAATGCACCAATCAGAATATTTCTCAAATTAAATAATACCATGGAAACAAAATACACAAACTTTAAGTCTAAAAAATTTATTTACGACTGTCAAATAAAACACCTAGTGTTTGTGTATTTGTATTGAGATGGATAAAAATTCTAGTAAAGTTGTTTATAGTACAAAACTTATTCAGTTTATTAACTGCAATATTACTAATTTTAATATTTTTGGATACCACAGAGTTTGTGTATTTTGTTTCCATGGTAGGTATTGTTTAATTTATATTAATTTGAAATTATAACAAAAATGCTTGTGTTTTGTGTTTGCATTCCTTGTATTCAGTTGTGTTTTATGAAAGTAATTAAAATAGTCGTAGATAAAGTACAGTATACTACTCGCAATAATGGCTATTATTACCTCGGAATTTTATTCTCCCTCGCCGCTACGCGGCTCGGTTCGAAAATTATTCCTCGGTAATAATAGCTATCATTATTGACTCGTGGTATAATATACTATTATCCACGACTTATATATCTCAGAGGGAATAATGAAAAAAGAACTTTTCTGATTGGTGCATCAGAGGGAATAATGGTCGTTATTCCCTCTAAATGCACCAATCACAAAATTTCTCAAATTAAATAATACCATGGAAACAAAATACACAAATTCTAAAGTCTAAAAAATTTATTTGCGACTGTCAAATAAAACACCTAGTGTTTGTGTATTTGTATTGAGATGGATAAAAATGAAGAGTCTATTACTTGTACATCTCCCGAAATTGTACTACAAGCTGCAGCTACTGGAAAAATCAAAATGCATAATTTATAATAACAGAGTTTGTATTTTGTTCCATGGTATTATTTAATTTTTATTAATTTGAGATTAGAACAAAAATTTTTGTATTGAATCTTGCATTCCTTGTATTCAGTTGTGTTTATGAAAGTAAATAAAATAGTCGTAGATAAAGTACAGTATACTAGGTACTCGCAATAATGGCTATTATAACCTCGGAATTTTTTTTTCTCCCTCGCCGCTACGCGGCTCGGTTCGAAAATTATTCCTCGGTAATAATAGCTATCATTATTGACTCGTGGTATAATATACTATTAAAATTGTTTCTAACATCAAATATCAAATGTAATGTGAAACATTAAAAAAAATCAAAATCGGTGCGTTTTTGTGGGTACTGAAGTTTTGATGATTTTTGTGTTTCATTGACCCAACTTATTTAGGATATTTGAAAAATATTATTGACTTTTTGTATTTTTTTTATTTTTAATAAGTTTTTATTTGACAATTTGAATATACAGTGATGCCTCTCACAACGAACGTCTCGCATAACGAACGGCTGCGCCCAACGTACTTTCTGTTCGTTCATTACGCGACTCACACAACGAACCTCGCTTCACTCAACGGTTTGATACTTGTGTGTCCGAACGCTCCTGCGTATCACGAAGTCGCCTGAACTTCCAACGTTTCATTTAACGAACTTTTCGCATAACAAACTTACTCCTGGAACGAATTACGTACGTTATGCGAGGCATCACTGTATACTGTAGTTCAAAACAAAGGATCGCCCAAGTTATTTTTAAAGGGCTGTGTCTTGACGAAAAATGGCGATTTAATAAAAATAAATAATATTTGAAATACAAGATTTTGAATCGTTAGTTGATATTTTTCATTCTCATGAAAAAAGTAATCTTATTTATTCTGAACACAAATAATACATTGTTGACCGTCGCGACTCGCTGACCCCTCGCTGTCGCCATTAAGTGCGAAAGTGTACAATTAAATAAATGTATTATTTATTATACCTACTATTGTATACTTACAATAAAACGTACGAAAATTGTTGAAAATAAAACGTTACGAAATCTTATTTCGTAAAGTAAGCTGTTTAGAGAAAAACCATTCAATTAAATGTTACTCGGTTTGGAGAGGGCATTATTATGATATATTTTATTTATTTATTTTAGAAATGAAAATTTAAATTATTATTTGGAGAATTTCTTCTACATGAAAAAATATTATTTATTTTAAAAACTATTTTTTTTTTGTCAAATGAATGTAATGTTTGGCGTATGCATGTTTGTTTATTTAAAATAAATTAATTTAGAAAATAAAATGGACAAGTGCGTGTGGAGCACGCACATGATAGGGTTCCGTAGTCATTCTCATTACGTTTTATGAAAATTCTTCTTTCACCGCGATATCTCGGCCCCCCTGACCACCTAGGACCTAGAGACTTCGGGTTTTCGCTTAATGGTAGGTCTGTAGTTCTAGTTTAGCCCATTTTAGGAATTGGTCATGATCCTTAATTCGGCCACGGAGAAACATAATGTTCATTTTTCATATATACGTATATGGCTTCATGTTCTTCGTTGGACTCGGAATTGTTTCACGAATCGATTGGCAAGGGTATTTATCAAGTGGGTTGCGCAGCAATACCCACGTTTGGGTTTTGATAATTTTTTTTGGATTATACATGGTGTTCCAGACCACCCGTCCACTAGGTTTAACGCCCAAACTATTGAAGATAGGGTTTTAGACAGTGGCGGATTTAAGAGAAATGAGCTAGGTGGCAAACGTACCGAGGGGCCCTTTTATCGAGTAAAACAATTTCACTTAAATAATTGTTTGGTTGCACCAATTCAAAAATTGATGTGAAAAAAACATTAATTCATTGAGAGCTACAAATTAGTTATTAATTATATTATTAATATGTACATTAATAATTTTTAGTTGTCTTTTGACATCCTAATTAATTTTTTTATTGCTTCAATCAAACATTTTGTTTTGTAATTTATTTATTATTTATTATATGAATTATTATCGGCAATCTCACTTATATATTTCGACTTATATACATTTAACTCTTGTTTAGACATACCATATAGTTCATGTTAGGTTACATTTTTTTAAATCCTTGTTTCGCCTTTTGTTGTGCAAATATTTCGATTGTCGAATTCAAATCAATTTTGTTACCTACATACGTCTCTTTCGATGTACAAAATACTGAAATTTTTAAGTGTTTCCTCAGATAAAGTGGCACACAAAATTATTAGATGAAAACGAAAAAAAATTACACAGCAGAATCTGAACAGGTTCACATACAGACTCTTATCTGGAGGGGCCCTTGAGAGCATTTTCAGACGGGGGCCCAGGCGGCAACTGTTCATTTGCCACCCGTTAAATCCGCCACTGGTTTTAGAGTAAAAAATTTACTATACAGGGTGGGGCATTTAAAGTGTTACATATTTGTATCTCAGAACTTTCGCATATTTGAAAAAAATGTTTAAACCAAAAAATGTTGGGTTGTGAGGGGGTCATCGAATAGTAATGTTTATGTGTTGTTTTAGCGTGTCCTTCAAGGATATTTGAAGGTCAACATTATTTTTTTAAATGGGAACCTATAGTTTTTATTCAATAATTTTGTTCTTCGTGAAAACTCACGAATCTTTTATTGAAAACTTTTTTTTTTAACAACCTTAATTTTCCAAGATATCTAACAAAATATTTTCAGATTTTGAACTTTCAAGATTTTTTTACTCAGAAACCATTAATCTTAGAGAAAAAATACACGGTACAAAAAATGTTCATTTTGATCTAGTAAAACATATTTTCTAGATTTAAAAAAAATTGAAAAAAAAAATAATTTTTCAAATAATTCTTATTAAATCATATTAAATGAAAATATGCATTTTTCATTTTACTGTAATAATACTAACCTGAGCACGCATTGGATGACCTATGACATAAGGTTTGAATTGTCTACAAATACAAAACAAAAATTACTTTTACAATTTCTACTTTCGTTTGAATGTTCATTTTTTCTTAGGTCCTACAACTCATGCTCAAATTAGTATTATTATAGTAAAATGAAAAATGTTTGTTTCCATTTGAAAATACAGAGGTAGTTCTGAGATACAAATCTGTAACACTTTTAATGCCCCACCCTGTATATATCGACCCGAAAGAATTTCAGAAAAATATTTTCAGCCCCCTAAAACCGCTCTTTGGGGGGTAGTTTGAGGGGTACATACCCATTTCTCAGCAAAATCAAATGGAATGGTGTATCAAAAAGTACATATTTGTAAAGATCATAAAAAAAGAAGAAACTTTTATAAAACAAAAATTTTTATACTTTCAATTGTTTAGAAAATATGGCGACTTATTCTCCAATTTTAGGGTTTTACTAAAAGAGCTCTAATTTTGTTAAATATTAATGGAATTTTATTATTTTTTTAAATTTAGAAAGTAAAAAAAATGAAATTTGTAAAATATATGATTATTTGAGATTTTAATAGTTTAAAGTGTCATACACGACATACCAGAAATTGATAAGTTCAATTAGGGATAATTCAAAAATTGTAAATACAATGGTATATCAATTACTTTTTCTTAAAATAGATATGTAAAAAATAAAAATTTAAGTTTTCAATTTAATAATTTAAAACATTAATTTGGAACATCCTGTATACATATGATACAATACCAATCAATCGGTTAATGTTGTATAATTATTTTTTGTGCAGTATATTTGTTATAATTGAAAACGATTAAATAAAATTGAAACAATATCGTTCTGAATCCCGAAATTATCTTGCTTTATTTATGAAACATTAGCTTCTATGGAACATTCTTTATAATTTTTTTACTAAAATATCTAACTAAAATATTGTTTGTAACATTCGTAATCCTACAGTATTTTTTTAAATCACGTAAAACAAATTATATTTTTATATTTATTTAAAAAAAAAAACAGTTTACATTTTTTACAATTTACTCTTATATTATATCAAAAGCGCCAGATAAGTGTGAAAGGAAGTTTGATGATTGGAGTAAAGAGGAATAAGAAAAATCTTCGTATTCACGCACGAACCAAAACTTATATATAGCTTAACTCAATTCTGTCATCGACGGATGAAACCCAATTCCAAATATTCAAATTACCAAATCATTGCTTCTGCTATTCTTAGAAATTTAATTATCATGGATTTTACATATGTAAATATGTAGCCATGAATGAATGAATGTTTATGATAACAAATAAGGATGTGGCTTTTTGCACTTACACTATGTGCAAGCAATTGGCTATTCGAACATACACTATGTGCAAGCAATTGGCTATTCGAACATACACTATGTGCAAGCAATTGGCTATTTGCACATACTGAATGATCTGAATGTGAACCGAAACCCCTAAATCTAGAAACGTGAAATTTCAGGGGTGTATTTATTTTATGTCGTAAATACCCACTAAGGAAATATTTTTCGAATTTCAGCCCCTACGGGGGTAAAAGAGGGTAAATTTTTGTATGGGAAAAATATTTTTTCGATGGATTTACTTGAAACTTAAAATACACACTCTACATTACCAATAATGAAACATGTATTTCAGCATATCCTAAAATTCAACCCCTGAGGGGTTGCAAGGGGGTGTTAATTTTATGAAATTTTGGAATATTAATCTACATAACTGTTTATGATATTGAGGTAAATACGGACAAAGAAAGTAATCTATACTAATATTATAAATTCGAAAGTGTGTGTCTGTGTCTGTTTGTTGGTTTTATTTGTTTGTTTGTTTGTTTGTTTGTTTGTTATCTTTTCACGGCTAAACCGCTGTACCGATCTTGATGAAATTTGGCAGGGAGATAGCTTACATCCTGAGACAGGGCATAGGCTATTTTGAATCTCAAAAATTCATCCCCTAAGAAATTGCAAGGGGGTGGAAATATTTGTATGGGAAATATTTCACCCCCTGTCATATATTAATGGTTGCAATTATTTTCATTCGATCCGGCGGGAAAAATACTACAGGAGTGAGGGGTTTTAGGGGGAAAAACAACCCCCTATCTCCCATAGAAACCGAGATATTTACGATTTTGTAAAATAAATGAAAACCAAAATAAAAGAAAATATATATATTTCACCCCCTGTCACATATAAAGGGTTGTAATGAGTTTCATTCGATCTGGCGGGAAAATACCACGGGGTAGGGGTTATAAGGGAGATACAACAACTCTTCATATGTGGAAGGGGGTGAAATATATATATTTTCTTTTATTTTGGTTTTCATTCATTTTACAAAATCGTAAATATCTCGGTTCCTATGGGAGTTAAGGGGTTGTTTTCCCCCTAAAACCCCTCACTCCCGTAGTATTTTTCCCGCCGGATCGAATGAAAATAATTACAACCCTTAATATGTGACAGGGGGTGAAATATTTTCCATACAAATATTTCCACCCCCTTGCAATTTCTTAGAGGATGAATTTTTGAGATTCGAAATAGCCTATGTCCTTTCTCAGGATGTAAGCTATTTCCCTGCCAAATTTCATCAAGATCGGTTCAGCAGTTCAACTCTAAATAACTGTTTTTAGTTATATCCGTGAGTAGATCATACGCAGAACGGTTACGAGTGTTATTTGTAACGCGACTCATCGATGTTTAAACAGAAACGATTACCTTTTTTTGTTGTGATGCTCAAAACATTTCCCTATAGTGTGTCTGACAGTCTCATTGCTGTCACAACCGTAATGCTTGGTTTTTTACGATAAAAAAACACTACATTGACTAGATTAATGTTCCAAAACAATACTCATTGGTGTTTCGTTTTCTCCGTGTACAAAAATCTGTATTATTTACCTAACTGAACTTACAATTAATGTATTTTCACTAACCTAAATTCCACGCGAGCGAAGTCGCGAGTAGCAGCTAGTATTCAATAAAAATACAAATTTCAAAATTCAGCCTCGAAACGCGAAAAAATAATAATTTTAAATTACACCCCCCCCCCCCCGGGTCACGTGATATTTTTTTTATTCATTACACAAAATCGCAAATATCTCGTTTCCCATGCGAGATAGGGGGTTGTTTTTCCCCCTAAAACCCCACTCCCGTAGTATTTTTCCCGCCGGATCGAATGAAAATAATTACAACTCTTCATATGTGACAGGGGGTGAAATATTAATAATCAAATTTAATTTTTTTCCCATACAAACATTTTCACCCCCTGCCAATTCTTTAGGGGATGCATTTTTGGAATTTAAAGTAGCCTATGTCCTTACTCCGGATGCAAGGGTTCTTTCTACCAAATTTCATCAAGATCGGTACAGCGGTTTAGCCGTGAAAATGTAACAAACAAACAAACAGACAGACAGACAGACACACTTTCGAATTTATAATATTAGTATAGATTACTTTCTTTGTCCGTATTTACCTCAATATCATAAACAGTTATGTAGATTAATATTCCAAAATTTCATAATATTAACACCCCCTTGCAACCCCTCAGGGGTTGAATTTTAGGATATGCTGAAATACATGTTTCATTATTGGTAATGTAGAGTGTGTATTTTAAGTTTCAAGTAAATCCATCGAAAAAATATTTTTCCCATACAAAAATTTACACCCTCTTTTACCCCCGTAGGGGCTGAAATTCGAAAAATATTTCCTTAGTGGGTATTTACGACATAAAATAAATACACCCCTGAAATTTCACGTTTCTAGATTTAGGGGTTTCGGTTCACATTCAGATCATTCAGTATGTGCAAATAGCCAATTGCTTGCACATAGTGTATGTTCGAATAGCCAATTGCTTGCACATAGTGTATGTTCGAATAGCCAATTGCTTGCACATAGTGTATGTGCAAATAGCCACATCCAACAAATAATCTACTATATAAAAGGAAGTGCCCTGACTCACTCACTCACTGATCGAAATTTAACAATCAACCGTACGGTATCTTCCACTGTTCATAGAGAGCTCAAATTTGGAATAATATATTCCTTGGTTATCGAACCTGAATGTGACGTCGAGTTTTTTTGAAAAAAGTTCAGTAGGGGGGTTAAAAAAGCCCCTCTAAACATACAATTCGCATTATTTCGCCTAATATTAAATTAAATTCAAGTGTCGTAACTATGGAAACATATATTTTTATTGATTCGTATTCAAATTTTTTTTGACACGTCGCCATTTTTTGTATGTTTTAAGTACATTATTATAATATAGAAATACAAGATACAATATCAATACAAATAGTGTAAATCGTTTTAAACTGTTATAATCGAGATTCAGGTTAGTAAAATTAAAACTGTAAAAAAAATTTCAGATTAAAATTCCGTTTGTGGTATTTTCTATTAGTTTTAAATATGTAGCTAATATTTTTTTTTTCAAATACATGTAAATATTGTAAACGATTGAACTAATAGTTAATTGTTAATATATATACATCAATACAGTTCAAATTTAAAAATATATACATAATTGTTGCATTTCAAAGAGAGCTGTCAATTGTAACTAATTGCAAGTTGAAGAAACATGTTTAAATTAGTATACAGTACCTATGTTTAAAATCCTTATGTCCGGTATTATAAACGTTATAAAACGACCTAGCAAAATTTGTTAGCTTGCAAGCACTCATAAAAGAGGTTATGAATTTTGTTATAGTATCTATGGATTAGTTATGGAATTTAGAGCAGTGACACTTCAACGTATTGTAACACAGTTGGCGACTCTGACCATATAAAATAATTTTCATAATAGCACAACTGTTTTAATACCGTTGGTTTTTACATACAACGCTTGCGCGAAATCTGTCAAAGTCATCAACAGAACTGTCATATAAGTTTGGTATCTCATTTTAGAGTGCTTGCTAGCTAACAAATTTGCTAGGTCGTTTATAATACCGGACATTAGTATAACTGTCCGAATATAAGGTTTTTAATTAAATAAAGAAGATAAAGAACTAATAAATAATATTAGCACATGTATCGCAGGTTTGTAATATGTAGTATATAATTTGTAATATTTAAACGATGTTTCTGATAAAAGTCAATTCAATTTCAGAATTATTAATGTGATGTACCTATTTAAAATTATGATAAATGTTAATTGAAAATATCAATATATTTACATATATAGAGGCATTGATGGAGATGTGTTTTGGAAATATACACGAGCAGAAAAACCAAAGAACTGGTGTATACGTTAAAGTTTTGTGGCCGTTGTTCATATGATCATATGTATGTCTTGCCTTTTGAATACCAAAAATGGAATGTTGGCTGGCTGATTGATCGAAGAATTGTTTATGTAAAGATTTTATTTATAACTATAACCAATAATTCAACTATTCAAACTTAAAGGTTTGTAACATGACGCTTAATATTACGAATTATGAACCAAATATTCCAAAGTTATGTAGCTCTTTTTCGAATATAACTTGAAGGTTTTCGGCAAACCAGTAAATGAAACTCTGTTTATTTCTTTAGCTTTGCGTTTCTTACAATTCTATTGTGATTTGGAGCCACGGGAACATTTAATTGTTGTCGGAACCACATATAAGGTTCCGACAACGTTGGAATAAATTTTAAGATTAAAATTAACGTTACGTGAACGTTGGAATAAATAATTTGTGCAATATGTCTATTTTTCGATAAAAGAAATCATACTTTAGTTAAAAAATATAAAATAAACAGAATATACACGGGACCAAAAACTGTTAACAACTTTTCACGAATAAACTTACAATCACGAAATCTCAGCGTGAAAGGGTTAACGCTGACAATGAATAATTCTATTTTTTTACAAAAGTGGCTATAATAACAATAATTTGTGACATTTATAACTTCTATATAAAATCTAAAGCGCAGATATTAATGAATTTTAAAATTTAGCTACTTCTGTCACCGATTGTCGTTCAAGTTATTACTAAAACCTAGAAAATATTATTTTCGAATATAGAAATAATTTAACTAAAAAAAATTATAATATGATTGTATGTTAAATAGGGTGGTCAGTTTCTGGAAAACCGGGAAATGTCAGAGATTTTTGCTATACAGGGAAAAGTCAGGGAATTTTTATAAAAATGCAAAATCACACAAGTTCTCGCAAATATTTAAAGAGTGACTTTTATTAGGTTTTTTATATAATTTTTTTTAAATAAACAACACGAAAAAACGGGAAAAAATTCTCCTGGAAAATCGGGAAAAGTTAGGGAAATTTGTTCCAGAGAAATACTGGTCATTCTGTTAAATATAGTTTAATTTAATATCCCCGGGTAACACCGGGTCATATGGCTAGTATATTATAGAGACGTATTAATCAATAAACATATATAATAATAACGTTTGTGTACTTATTGTAATAGAGTTGATCTTTTCAAGTTTCCCAAATATTTCAATGCTTTTTCAAACTGACTTTTTATAGTTATTAAATATAAAACGGGCAAGTGCGTGTTGGGTACGCACATGATAGGGTTCCGTAGTCATTCTCACTACGATTTATAAAAAAAAGTTTTTTTCAAAATTTTCGTGACCGAAGGGTTAAAATAAAAAAGTCATTTGACTTTTATTATTGCATTTTAGGAGACCTATCAAATGACACCCCACTCAATGGGGTAAATGAAAAAAAATGTGAGTTCATATAATTTTCAGTGAAAGTACTAATTAAAAGCTACATTCTGATTTTTTTTCAGATTTTTTGAATCGATAGTTTATAAAATAGAGGGGGGGGACGCTCTGACAGCGACATTAAAAAGCAAATATATCGCGACTGAAGGGTTAAAATGAAAAAGTTATTTGACGTTTTTTATTGCATTTTACGAGACCTATTAAATGACACCCCACTCAATAGGGTAAGTGGGGAAAAATGTAAGTTCAATTTTCAGTCTATGAAAGGGGGGTCCAAAATATTTTTGACGTATTTTTGATGTATTTATCTTTTTAATTATTATTAGATATTAATTAATTTATTTACTTTATACATTTTACAAAAAAAATATGTTATATAAAAATTGTAAATTAAAATGATTGTTGTTTTATTACAATACATCCTAAATTTAAATAAAATAAAACGGGCAAGTGCTTGTTGGGCACGCACATGATAGGGTTCCGTAGTCATTCTCACTATGATTTATAAAAAAAGAGTTTTTTCAAAATTTTCGTGACCGAAGGGTTAAAATCAAAAAGTAATTTGGCTTTTATTATTGCATTTTAAGAGACCTATCAAATGACACCCCACTCAATGGGGTAAATGAAAAAAATGTTACTTCACTTTTCAATCTATGATAGGGGGGTCCAAAATATTTTTGACAATGTTCGTTATAATTTTCAGTGAAAGTACTAATTAAAAGCTACATTCTGAATTTATTTCAGATTTTTTGAATCGATAGTTTAGAAAATAGAGGGGGGGGGGACGCTCTGACAGCGACATTAAAAAGCAAATATTTCGTGACTGAAGGGTTGAAATCAAAAAGTTATCTGACATTTTTTTATTGCATTTTAGAAGACCTATTAAATGACACCCCACTCAATGGGGTAAGTGGGGAAAAAATGAGAGTTCACTTTTCAGTGTATAGAAGGGGGGTTCAAAATATTTTTGACAATGTTCGTTATATTTTTCAGTGAAAGTACTAATTAAAAGCTACATTCTGGAATTTTTTCAGATTTTTTAAATTGATAGTTTAGAAAATAGAGGGGGGGACGCTTTTTTAACGACTTTGGAGAGCAAATACATCGTGATTAAAGGGTTAAAATCAAAAAGTTCTGGTACATTTTTTATTGCATTTTAGGAGACCTTTCTAACGACACCATCAATGGTGTAGGTGAAAATTTTTTTTTGAAAACACTTTTCATTTTATTATCTCAAAATTTTTGAAGACGGACGGACGGACATGGAGAAATTATAAGGGTTCCTAGTTTTCTACGGAACCCTAAAAACGGTTACTTATGAAAGTGTTTTTTTAATTATAATAAAAAATAATTTGTCAAGTGAGAGGAGTCTCACGAATTAGTGTTTTTAATTTAATTTTAATATCCTTTTTGAAAATTTCTAAGATTTCAGTATTATTTTCATTAAGATTTGAATTATTTTGAACATTGTTTTTAAATGTATTAAACGAAGAATTAAATAAAACGTTTGTATATTTTGATTATCTGAACTGTTTCATTTTTAGGGTTCCGTAGAAAACTAGGAACCCTTATAGTTTCTCCATGTCCGTCCGTCCGTCTTCAAAAATTTTGAGATAATAAGATGAAATTTGGTATACGGCCGAAGATTGATGACCCAAAAACAGAAATGATAAGATTTTTGAAAATAAAATTTTTTTAGACCCCCCTTTAATAAAATGAAAAGTGTTTTAAAAAAAAAAAATTCACCTACACCATTGAGTGGGGTGTCGTTAGAAAGGTCTCCTAAAATGCAACAAAAAATGTAATTGAAATTTTTAATTTTAATCCTTCGATCACGATGTATTTTCTCTCCAAAGTCATTAAAAAAGCGTCCCCCCCTCTATTTTCTAAACTATCAATTTAAAAAATCTGAAAAAATTCCAGAACGTAGATTTTAATTAGTACTTTTACTGAAAATTATAACGAACATTGTCAAAAATATTTTGGACCCCCCTTTCATAGACTGAAAATTGAACTTTCATTTTTTTTCCCACTTACCCTATTGAGTGGGGAGTCATTTAATAGGTCTCGTAAAATGCAATAAAAAACGTCAAATAACTTTTTGATTTTAACCCTTCAGTCACGATATATTTGCTTTTTAATGTCGCTGTCAGAGCGTCCCCCCCCCTCTATTTTCTAAACTATTGATTCAAAAAATCTGAAAAAAATTCAGAATGTAGCTTTTAATTAGTACTTTCACTGAAAATTATAACAAACATTGTCAAAAATATTTTGGACCCCCTTTTCATAGATTGAAAAGTGAACTCACATTTTTTTCATTTACCCCATTGAGTGGGGTGTCATTTGATAGTTCTCCTAAAATGCAATAATAAAAGTCAAATGGCTTTTTGTTTTTAACCCTTCAGTCACGAAAATTTTGAAAAATACTTTTTATAAATCGTAGTGAGAATGACTACGGAACCCTATCATGTGCGTGCCCAACACGCACTTGCCCGTTTTATTGTTATTACTTCCGCCGGGATTGAATAAATTTTTTTTGGTAACCCATTTTTGTCACTGAAAAGGCGTCAATAGCATAAAATTTGATATTTATAACTCAAATATTTTTATTACTCCACTACATTCCACTATATTCCAATTTTTTTCAACATATCTCAAGAACGACACATGGGTCAGTCCGCGGTAATCGATACCAGAAGTTAAACAAATATTTTACGAAAATGAATACTAAAATATAAAATTAACAGGCTATTTAACATCAATTTTCATAAACCAAAAGAAAATTTAAAACATTTTAATTAATTTTCAAAATATTACAAAAAATTTAAATTTTTTTTCGAAAAAGACAACAAATAATGTAAAATCGCAATAACTTACTTGACAATAAGTGACGCTCGTGGCAAACTATTCAAAGTCTTTGACAATTACATATCAAACGTGACGTTTGACCGAATTAAAAAAAAAATACCCTCACCAACAATAATGACTTAGGGCAACCGCATTTATTATAAATTTAATGAGTCTATTGATGTATTTGATAAATAATTGTTATAAATATTAGTTCATAATATCTATAAGCAATTAAACACACAAATAGTACTCTTATTGTATCCTTTTATTCAACGTGTCACGACCGTCATAATTTTTTGTCACAACCGTCACAATGTTTATTGGGTAATAACCAGTTAAATAGATTACGTTTTTACCTGATGCTCTTGTGTAACTAAAAAATAATTTATTCGTAACATATTAAAGTATGATTATTATAAAGTAACTTCAATATTTTCGCTAAACTTTCGGGTTTTTGGATAGAGGTTGCAAAACTTGCAATAGTTGGCGTCACAGAGCTTTGAACGCTGAAAATTTTTTGTAAAATAACTATAGACTTTTTATTCATTCAATATACATTATTATACATGTTTTGCATTAAGATCTACAGAACAAAGGTAAAACCATGTTATTTACTAGTATTATTTCGAAATTATGAACTCCAATCCGAGTTGAAATGTCACGACCGTCACCGCGGACTGACCCACATATTACCTACGTAAAAATTGTACAGTATCTTTTTATATAAAAAGCCATCCGTCCAGAAGTTAGCGCGGGCTAGTAAAAAACAATTTTTTAAGCTTAAAATAATGCTCCTTAATTTCTCTTCATATATATTAAATTGCTCCAACTCTAATAAAATTTAAACAAATGTTATAAACTAAATAAAAAAAAAATCCCAGTATGTTATTTTTAAAAAACTAATCGTCTTTTGTAATAATTCTTATGGTTAATCAATTGCTCCTAAATTGCTCCAAAATGCTCTACACTTACTTTTTAGGGTTCCGTAGAAAACTAGGAACCCTTATAGTTTCTCCATGTCCGTCCGTCCGTCCGTCCGTCCGTCTTCAAAAATTTTGAGATAATAAGATGAAATTTGGTATACGGTCGTAGATTGATGACCCAAAAACAGAAATAATAAGATTTTTGAAAATAAAATTTTTTTAGACCCCCCCTTTCATAAAATGAAAAGTGTTTTAAAAAAAAAAATTTCACCTACACCATTGAGTGGGGTGTCGTTAGAAAGGTCTTCTAAAATGCAACAAAAAATGTATCAGAACTTTTTGATTTTAACCCTTTAATCACGATGTATTTGCTCTCCAAAGTCGTTAAAAAAGCGTCCCCCCCCCCTCTATTTTCTAAACTATCAATTTAAAAAATCTGAAAAAATTCCAGAATGTAACTTTTCATTAGTACTTTCACTGAAAATTATAATGAACATTGTCAAAAATATTTTGGACCCCCCTTCTATAGACTGAAAAGTGAACTCTCATTTTTTCCCCACTTACCCCGTTGTGGGATGTCATTTAATAGGTCTACTAAAATGCAATAAAAAATGTCAGATAACTTTTGATTTAAACCCTTCAGTCACGAAATATTTGCTTTTTAATGTCGCTGTCAGAGCGTCCCCCTCTATTTTCTAAACTATCGATTCAAAAAATCTGAAAAAAATTCAGAATGTATTATAACGAACATTGTCAAAAATATTTTGGACCCTCTTTTCATAGATTGAAAAGTGAAGTAACATTTTTTTCATTTATCCCATTGAGTGGGGTGTCATTTGATAGGTCTTGTAAAATGAAATAATAAAAGCCAAATGACTTTTTGATTTTAACCCTTCGGTCACGAAAATTTTGTAAAAAAACTATTTTTTTATAAATCGTAGTGAGAATGACTACGGAACCCTATCATGTGCGTGCCCAACAAGCACTTGCCCGTTTTATTTTAAATAATCAATATTTTTAAGTCAAACTTAAAAATTACAATTTCTCACTTTAATTGTTGTAAAACTGCATTGATAAGTATGTAGTATTATGACCTTTTATATAGACAACGTTGCCATATTACTCATAACATAGCGTTGAAAACGGTTAAAATAAAATAAAATATATTTTTGACTTTGATTTAAAAATATTGATGATTTTGAAAAACTATGTGGAGAGCATTTTCGAGCAATTTGAGAGCAATTGATTGAACATGAGAATTATTACGAAAAACGATTAGTTTTTGAAAAATACCATATTAGGATATTTTTTTTTGCTTTTTATACTAAAATATTCTATTAGTAATCATTTGGGCAAACATTTAATACTACCTCCACATATATTAAAAATAAAAAGTATTTGGATATTGTTCTTTACAAATTGAGTAAATTTTATCCGAAAAGTTTTTCTATAAGCAGCTTAAATTTCGAATTAAAAATGCATTATGTTTTTATTTTAAATACCCAAGACAACATGAAAACTACGCCTTTAAACATAAAATATAATTTGTTGTTGTTTTATGTTTATAGGGTGTGCACTTAACATTAGATATTTTGGACACGGCTGGATCGTACGAGTTTCCGGCGATGCGGGCTCTGTCGATATCATCAGCAGATGCGTTCGTGCTTGTATATGATGTGACTGATGACGGAACGTTCGAAGAGGCACGAGCGCTCAGGGATCTTATACACGATACAAAAGGTGGTCCGGATGTTCCTATCGTCGTCGTCGGAAACAAGACAGACGAGTATGATAAAAGAGAAGTAAGAAAATGTTTTATGTAGTACATATTCTATATACAGGGTCCTCCAATAGTGCGTCCGGCATTGTTTTACGCCCAAACTATTGAAGATAGAGTTTTAGGATAAAAAATTTATTATATATATTGACCCTAAAGAATTTCAGGAAAATATTTTCAACCCCATAAAACCGCTCCTTGGGAGGTAGTTTGAGGGGTACATGCCCGTTTCTCAGTAAAATCAAATGGAATGGTATATCAAAAAGTACATATTTGTAAAGATCATAAAAAAATAAGAAACTTCCGTAAAACAAAAATTTTCATACTTTCAATTGTTTAAAAAATATGGCGATCTGTTCGCAAATTTTAGGGTTTTACTAAAAGTGCTCTAATTTCGTTAAATATTAATGGAATTTTATTATTTTTTCAAATTTAGATAGTAGAAATAATGAACTTTGTACAGATGTATGACTATTTGTGATTTTGATAGTTTAAAGTGTCATACGCGATATATCAAAAATTCAGAAGTTCAACTAGGGATAATTCGAAATTTTCAAATACAACGGTGTATCAATTAGTACTTTTCCTTAAAGAAGATATGTAAATAAACAACTTTTAAGAAAATTTAAAATTATAATTTTAAAATTGAAAACTGAAAATTAAAATTTTTAATTTTAAATTTTTTTATCAAAAGTTATTTATTTACAAGAAAAAGTACTAATTGATATACCGTTGTATTTAAAAATTTTGAATTATCCCTAATTGAACTTTTTAATTTTTGGAATGTCGAGTATGACACTTTAAACTATTAAAATCTCAAATAAACATACATTTTTACAAAGTTCATTATTTCTTCTTTCTGAATTTAAAAAAATAATAAAATTCCATTAATATTTAGCGAAATTAGAGCACTTTTAGTAAAACCCTAAAATTTGCGAACAGATCGCCATATTTTTTAAACAATTGAAAGTATGAAAATTTTTGTTTTACGGAAGTTTCTTATTTTTTTATGATCTTTACAAATATGTACTTTTTGATATACCATTCCATTTGATTTTACTGAGAAACGGGCATGTACCCCTCAAACTACCTCCCAAGGAGCGGTTTTATGGGGTTGAAAATATTTTCCTGAAATTCTTTAGGGTCAATATATATAATAAATTTTTTATCCTAAAACTCTATCTTCAATAGTTTGGGCGTAAAACAATGCCGGACGCACTATTGGAGGACCCTGTATAACATTTAAATTTTAAATTGAAAAAACAAATAACTCGATAACAAATGTATGGAAAAATATTTAAAATTTTTGTTTGGTTTCAAGGGAAAATGTTTTGTATATAACGAAAACATTATTATCTTAATATAAGAAACATACTCTTAATCCAACTACGTTATTCCTTCGTTCACGAATACTATAGTTGGTTTAAGAGATTATTGCTTATCTTAAGAAAATATTGTTTTCGTTATATACAAAACAAGGTTGATAAATCCTTTCTACCTACATATACCGGGTGTCCCAGATAACTTTTCCAGCATGGGGATCTCAGTATCTATAAGAGATACAGGTTTGATTAAATGAGATGAATTATTTGTATGAAAAGGGTGAGTATTATTACACAAAAATATATTCATAATTATATGTGGTTTAGACGGTATACCCAAAAAACTGAAAATTCGGAATTTCTTTAAATGGCTATAACTTTTTTGTTAAAGTAGATAGGTACTTTTTGTTTGCGGTTTCTTAAAGCACTTTTTTGTGGAGAATTGATTGGTGTATTTAGAATTTTTATATCACTTTTAGTTTCCGAGTTACAAGCTCTAACTTTAGTTTTTCTTATGGGCCTCTTAGTTGAATATATCATATTTGAACGTGTTTTTTACTCTACTTTACAACGATATGTCACTTGCCATATTTATTATAAAAAAAAAGTCAAAGTACTAAATATCAGTGATATTTATGAAGTATTTTATTACTAACTTTTAAGTGAGCCATGAAAAACAAAAATTGTAAACAAAAATCACAACAACAACAATCAAAATAACAAATGGATATTTGAAACAATGAACTATTTGAAAAAATATATTATAATTTTTTTGTTCGATAATAAATATGGCAAGTGACACATCGTTGTAAAGTAGAGTAAAAAACACGTTCAAATATGCCATAGCCAACTTAGCGGCCCATAAGAAAAACTGAAGTTAGGGCTTGTATCTCGGAAACTAAAAGTGATATAAAAAATCTAAATACATCAATCAATTCTACACAAAAAAGTGCTTAAAAAAACCGCAAACAAAAAGTACCTATCTACTTTAACAAAAAAGTTATAGCCATTTAAAGAAATTCCGAATTTTCAGTTTTTTGGGTATACCGCCTAAACCACATAGATTTATGAATATTTTTTAGTGTAATAATACTCACCCCTTTCATACATATAATTGATCTCATTTAACCAAACCTGTATCTTTTATAGATACTGAGATCCCCATGCTGGAAAAGTTATCTGGGACACCCGGTATAGTCCAGCAAACGAAACAGTAAAATATGCCAAAATCCGAACTTTCAGGGGCAAGCAATATTATGGTTGATTATTATAGATTTGGGTGCGGAGAATTCGAAAAAAATAACCCGGACTGGCGAAAAGTAGTGCAACACCTTTAAAAATGGGGTTGAAGTGAAAAACCCCCGTTTCCAAGTGTATTTTCAATTTATCTCAAAATCTAAAGCGACAATGGGGTATTTTCATGGATGATTTTTGTTGAGGAAACTGAGACAAATCGATTGAGACCACATATATTGAAATTTATTAAAAAATACTCCTTTTAAAAGGTTTAATATAGGTAAAAAATTTTTTTTTGATGAAAATAGTTTAAAAATTAATAACTTTGGTTACAATCATTCAAATGACTTGAAATTGGTCTCAAATTGTTCCTGAAATTCCAAAGAATAATGATCAACTATAATTTAAAAAAATATTAATTGTTTAACCAATGAAAATTGTTCATTTTTAAGGATAAGTAATTTTTGGAAAAGTGCCTTTTTACTAAATTTTTAATAAAAACATAAGGGTTGAATATTTTTTAGTGAAACCAACGGGGATATCTTCGATTTGTACAAATAAACAAAATGAGCCCCTCCCAAAAAATATTCCGTTACTAGAACGGATGCAATTGCACATTAAAATGCACCGAATTTTTATTACATAAAATTTTTAAAAAATTACATTCTTTCAAATAAAATTCTAAATTATGATTTAAACATACTCCTATGCATTTTTAACGTATATTTTAAGTTTATGAATGAATATAGGCTCATATGAGTTCATAATAATACATGCGAAAGTGCATTAAAATGCACTATTTTAATACTATTTTAATAATACGTACTCATTTTTATAATATACATATAAATAATAATGAATACAAAATTTGATATAATTTCTCTACTAGTTTTTATTTTTTTTTTATACAGAAATACTCTAAAAACGCATACATTTTACTTAATTAATTTTTTAAATGTATTTTTATTGCAATAAAACATTAAAAAAACAATGAATTGAGTTTTATTAAAATAGTGCATTGTAATGCACTTTCGCATGCATTATTATGAACTCATATGAGCCTATATTCATTCATAAACTTAAAATATACGTTAAAAATGCATATGAATGAGTATGTTTAAATCATAATTTAGAATTTTATTTGAAAGAATGTAATTTTTTTAAAATTTTATGTAATAAATATTCGGTGCATTATAATGTGCAATTGCATCCGTTCTAGTAACGGAATATTTTTTGGGAGGGGCTCATTTTGTTTATTTGTACAAATCGAAGATATCCCCGTTGGTTTTACTAAAAAATATTCAACCCTTATGTTTTTATTAAAAATTTAGTAAAAAGGCAGTTTTTCAAAAATTTATTATACTTATCCTTAAAAATGAACAATTTTCATTGATTAAACAAATAATATTTTTTTAAATTATAGTTGATCATTATACTTTGGAATTTCAGGAACAATTTGAGACCAATTTCAAGTCATTTGAATGATTGTAACCAAAGTTATTAATTTTTAAACTATTTTCCCCAAAAAGAAGCAATGTTACGTGTTTTAAGCTCTCTAGAAAAGGTAATTTTTGGTAAAATACATTATTTATGATCCTAATCGATTCATCGCAGTGCCCCCAACAAATATCAACCATAAAAATACTCCATCGTCGCTTTAGATTTTGTGTTAAATTAAAAAAAACGGTTGGAAATGGGGTTTTCATCTGTTAACCCCATTTTTAAGGATGTTGCACCACTTTTCGCCAGTCCGGGTTATTTTTTTCGAATTCTCCAGTTCAAAATCTATAAGAATCAACCATAATATTGCTTGCCCCCTAAATTTTGTGTCAAAATGCTTCCTTTACTGGACTAATAGAGTAAAGACGGTATATATGGAACACCATTCATGTTTTCGGTAAGAAAACTATGATAATATTATTTAAAGTCAGCACTTATTATTTCATTAGACAGATAATTTAATCTTTTAACGAGATTGAGCAGGCAAAAATAGAATTCAACACCCGCAACCACGTGTATTAAAAAAAAAATTTGCTATCGCCGAGGCAATAAATATTACGTGGATTAAAATTACTGTTCAGATGACCAACCCTTGTACCTACACGTTTAAACAGCAATATAATTAATTTAAACAATTTAATACAATAAAAATTTTTACTAACTTAATTTAACAAAAATAATCAAAAATGACAAATTTCATTAAGTTGCCCTCAATGACATACCGGCACTCCAAACACTGTCATGTCAACTGATGCAGTTATTTAGAAGTGTAAACTTAGATACATATTAATGTTGTCTTTATAAAATGTAAAATGGAGCAAAAAAAAGAGGTGTCCATATTACCCGCCTGGTCAGTATATACCGACTTTACTCTAGTAATTTTTATTAAAATACATTTTAGTTACTTCTACCTGGCTCGCGACGGTACTTTGATTATAATGAAGTTTTCATTCAAAATTTAATCTAATTTAGAACTGGATTGAATTCATGTAAAGAAATTATTCATTGGACTAATGCAAGAAACAAACGTAACTAATGACAATTTTAACTGGCCGTTTTCTATACAATTTTGCGCTATAAACCTCTACTGAATACTAGGGGGTCCTCAAATGTAAATATCGTTTTAAATTGATAACTTTTCAACTATAGTCAATACTTTTCTTATCGTTAATGTAATAAAAAATTTAATATACTCTTTTTACGACCAATATGACCGGTCCCTACGATGTCGTTATAACCAGTGTCTACTGTATTTCCTTTTCTTTCTAGGTTTTAAAAAGTTCACAACTTAAGCATAGATTATATTTTAATGATTTTTTTAAATGATAGAAAAAATATTATTAGTTATTAAAAAGAAAAACTTTCTTTTTTATTAGGGTTCCGTAGAAAACTAGGAACCCTTATAGTTTCTCCATGTCCGTCCGTCCGTCTTCAAAAATTTTGAGATAATAAGATGAAATTTGGTATACGGCCGAAGATTGATGATCCAAAAACAGAAATGATAAGATTTTTGAAAATAAAAATTTTTTAGACCCCCCTTTAATAAAATGAAAAGTGTTTTCAAAAAAAAAAATCACCTACACCATTGAGTGGGATGTCGTTAGAAAGGTCTCCTAAAATGCAACAAAAATGTAATAGAAATTTTTAATTTTAATCCTTCGATCACGATGTATTTTCTCTCCAAAGTCATTAAAAAAGCGCCCCCCCCCCCCTCTATTTTCTAAACTATCAATTTAAAAAATCTGAAAAAATTTCAGAACGTAGATTTTAATTAGTACTTTCACTGAAAATTATAACGAACATTGTCAAAAATATTTTGGACCCCTCTTTCATAGACTGAAAATTGAACTTTCATTTTTTTCCCACTTACCCTATTGAGTGGGGTGTCATTTAATAGGTCTCGTAAAATGCAATAAAAAACGTCAAATAACTTTTTGATTTTAACCCTTCAGTCACGATATATTTGCTTTTTAATGTCGCTGTCAGAGCGTCCCCCCCTCTATTTTCTAAACTATCGATTCAAAAAATCTGAAAAAAAATCAGAATGTAGCTTTTAATTAGTACTTTCACTGAAAATTATAACAAACATTGTCAAAAATATTTTGGACCCCCTTTTCATAGATTGAAAAGTGAACTCACATTTTTTTCATTTACCCCATTGAGTGGGGTGTCATTTGATAGGTCTCCTAAAATGCAATAATACAAGTCAAATGGCTTTTTGATTTTAACCCTTCAGTCACAAATTTTTCAAAATTTTTAAAAATACTTTTTATAAATCGTAGTGAGAATGACTACGGAACCCTATCATGTGCGTGCCCAACACGCACTTGCCCGTTTTATTTATTTATTTAGTTTTAGCAAATATTCATATAAAAACGGTTATATAATTTTTAATATAAGGGTCAATTTTAGTCAACCCTATTATAAGTTTTCTCTTTCTAATGAGAGAAAATCGCTACTTTTACGGATATGTATAATATTCACATATATTGTTAAACTTGCTCAAAGAATTCATCATTTCGCAAAATTTGCATTTTTTTAAAATGACGTGTATTTTAACTTTTGAATAATTTTTATCTCTGGATGTACAGTCAACGCCATAAGTCCTCGATCAGTTTCAATTCAAATTCGCAAAGCAGTAACTGAGTAGCCACGCCCATTTGATTTTAATAATATTTAAATCATTTCTCCATGTACCAAACAAAGATAGATAATTTGAAACTCATTTGCTAGATAAAGAAGTACTCTTTGTTTATAGTACTCATATATATTTGTGCTTTTAAATTATCATGTAATCTATTAAAAATTGTATAACAATTTAAATATTGGATATTTCGAATATTATTATTTAACCCTTTCACTGCGCAATACCCTTTGAGATTTCGTTATCGCTGTGTGTACGTATTTCGATGATTGCAAGTTTATTCGTGAAGAGCGGTTAATGATTTTCGGTCACGTGTATATTTAGTTTATTTTATATTAAAAAATTATATAACCTATACATTAAAAGACTTCTTTTGTTACTATATTTATACGCGATCAACATAAATAAGTAGATATAGTATTCTAATGTAACGTGTGACAACGTGACTCGAAAGTACTTGACTTGTACATAAACACAGCCCAAATAGTCATGTTGAGCGTATGGGACACATTTTAATTATACGAGTATATACGGTTTGCGAGCCACGAAAGGGTTAAATATGTTAAACTTGATATAAAATTTTGTAATGTGTATTTTTATTCAAAATCATGTAACTACATAAGCTCCGCCCTAGAAAAAGATAACCGATGATGCTTGTTTTAATAGTTAAATTTGCTGTAAGCGAATTGGACCTTTCGTATGGCAGACCAATTGTGGGGCTGATGGTACTTATCGTAACGAATTATTTTTTTTTTGGTTTTGTTTATAAAAAATGATTTTGGATATTTTACTCTTTTTTAAATAAAACAAAAATTAAATTTATTTTAATAACTATTTTTTTTAATTTAAACATGTGATTTGGTGTTTAAAAATCTTTAAAAAATCACAGATAAAGCGCTAAACGTTAAAATTCATACATATCTGTACCTTTCCTAATGTCTTCCGCTTTAAATCCAAGGTCACAAAATAATAAATCAAGTTTAAATATTAATAAACTCATTTATCAAATGAAATTGCGTGGTAATTAACACTTTTTTATCTAGCTCTGGGGACTGGCTTGGAAGTAACCAGATCTTATTAACATCATTTCACGTTTTAGGTTGATACCGAAACTACAGAATCCGTTGTAACTGTTGATTGGGAGAACGGGTTCGTCGAAACATCTGCAAAAGATAACGTCAATGTCTCTAAAGTCTTCAAAGAACTGCTAACTCAGGCGAAAATCAAGTATAATTTAAGTCCAGCGTTAAGGAGAAGACGGAGACAGTCACTTCCGGTTGCTGGTGGAGGCCCTCACGACACGCCTCATAAGTCATCAGCGCCTCCACCACCTGCGCATCATGAGATGATTCCTAACGCAGCTCAACTGCAGCATCTGCAAGAAATTAGAGACAGGCATGCGTCAGGTAGCAAACGAAATTCATGTATATTGTCTTAAAGGTTCTGTCGATACAATTATGTCATATTTATGGATTTAGTTGTTAGGAAAATGTGATTATATACACTCGTCAAAATAATAAACGGATCAAAATTGTGATTGATAAAAATTAATCAATATTAAAAGCTCTGTAATTATTTAAAAAAAAATACTGGAACATAAATAAATAAAAAGACCATTATAAATATTGAAATACCTACCTTTCAACAATATTTGCAAATTTATTTTCTATACAAGTATATTAAAGTCGGTATATATGGAACACCATTCATGTTTTCGGTAAGAAAACTATGATTCTATTATTTAAAATTTGCACTTTTCGTTTCATTAGACAGAGAATTTATTCTTTTAACAAGATCGAGCAGGCAAAAATAGAATTATTAAATAAAAAAGGATTGTGTGGTTTTATGAAACCACGGTAAAAGTGAAACTTTTTTTTCACATTATAGACATTTAACTAAAAATGTTCGGAATAATAAATTCAAGCACTCAAAACTGAAATAAATCCATAAACAACATGCACCAGCAAAAAGTTCTAATAATTCTAATAAATTCTATATAACAACCAAACAATTTCTGTCTCTTTCATTTGACACGGCTCTTTTTTCGAGTCAGATGCACTGTCCATTTCTTTATGTCTATGGCTCTGACGTATTTATCCCTACTCCGCGGCCGAGCGTCACGCGACATGCAACACACAGACGAAAAAGTTTGAGACGATGTAATAAAAGTTTCACTTTAAAAAATCGAAAACAATCGAAAATCAGCCACTTAATAAACGTGCGTGCAATATGGGCCACAGTGCACCTCTATAATTATATGTATATACACCTAATTCTGTGTTTACACGGTAGATACGTTCCAGAAATAAAACGGGCAAGTGCGTGTTGGGCACGCACATGATAGGGTTCCGTAGTCATTCTCACTACGATTTATAAAAAGTATTTTTCAAAATTTTCGTGACTGAAGGGTTAAAATCAAAAAGTCATTTGACTTTTATTATTGCATTTTAGGAGACCTATCAAATGACACCCCACTCAATGGGGTAAATGAAAAAAATGTGAGTTCACTTTTAAATCTATGAAAAGGGGGTCCAAAATATTTTTGACAATGTTCGTTATAATTTTCAGTGAAAGTACTAATTAAAAGCTACATTCTGAATTTTTTTCAGATTTTTTGAATCGATAGTTTAGAAAATAGAGGGGGGGGGACGCTCTGACAGCGACATTAAAAAGCAAATATATCGCGACTGAAGGGTTAAAATCAAAAAGTTATCTGACATTTTTTATTGCATTTTACGAGACCTATTAAATGACACCCCACTCAATAGGGTAAGTAGGGAAAAAAATGTAAGTTCACTTTTCAATCTATGAAAAGGGGGTCCAAAATATTTTTGACACTGTTCGTTATAATTTTCAGTGAAAGTACTAATTAAAAGCTACATTCTGAATTTTTTTCAGATTTTTTGAATCGATAGTTTAGAAAATAGAGGGGGGGGGGACGCTCTGACAGCGACATTAAAAAGCAAATATATCGCGACTGAAGGGTTAAAATCAAAAAGTTATTTGACGTTTTTTATTGCATTTTATGAGACCTATTAAATGACACCCCACTCAATAGGGTAAGTAGGGAAAAAAATGTAAGTGCAATTTTCAGTCTATGAAAGGGGGGTCCAAAATATTTTTGACAATGTTCATTATAATTTTCAGTGAAAGTACTAATTAAAATCTACGTTCTGGAATTTTTTCAGATTTTTTAAATTGATAGTTTAGAAAATAGAGGGGGGGGGGACGCTTTTTTAATGACTTTGGAGAGAAAATACATCGTGATCGAAGGGTTAAAATTAAAAATTTCTGTTACATTTTTTGTTGCATTTTAGGAAACCTTTCTAACAACACCCCACTCAATGGTGTAGGTGAATTTTTTTTTTTGAAAACACTTTTCATTTTATGAAAGGGGGGTCTAAAAAATTTTTATTTTCAAAAATCTTATCATTTCTGTTTTTGGGTCATCAATCTACGGCCGTGTACCAAATTTCATCTTATTATCTCAAAATTTTTCAGGACGGACGGACGGACATGGAGAAACTATAAGGGTTCCTAGTTTTCTACGGAACCCTAAAAATCGTGTAAAAAAAAATGAAGTACATAGAAAAAGTAAAAAGGGGATTAGTTCCATATCCTTCAACCCTGTAAAAAATAGGTAAAATGAAATGATTCATACAAAAAAAACTATAAATTTAATTTTGCACAGTTTATTTCATAAAAATAAAAGGCAATTCAATTCTTAAAGTAAAAGTAACATAAATATAAAATTATCGCAAGTTTAGGAACTGAAAACTCGTACAAGACTAAATTATATACTTAAGCTACTATGAAAATAAATTAGAAAGGGGAATTCCCTTACTACATATTTTATAAATAACAGATAAAAAAAATCCTAGAAGATTACGGTTAGTAAAAATATTTTTCTTTAAAATTTAAATTAAATAGCTTTTTTAATCGTGCTAAATCGAATGAAATCGTGTAAAAATGGAATCAATTTTTTTTCTAGACCGTGTTAAATCAAAACCGTGTAAAAACAGAATTGGATGTACTTTAAAATACAACAAACCAGGACGAAATCGAACAAATAGTTTTTTGAGATAATATTTCCTGAAATTCCCCCTTAATTTGAAATTGTCCAGCGCTATCCATAAGTATAAATAAAAAATGTACAATGACTCTACACCGGAGATGCGAAGTCGAAGGGGTGATAAAATAAGGTAGAACTGAAAAAAACGATCTTCACAAACTTCAATTTCAGGGCGACGCATTTTTTGTTTACTTTATAATAAGCATAATTTTACAGAAAATGTATGAAATTTAATTTGCAAAGATCTTTAAAAATATTAGAAGATGTTTTCAATCTTTAAAATATTTATTAATTTATGTACGAGGACCATTTTTTCCTTTACTTACAAGGGAACCTTTTCAAGTCGAAAATTCGTATCGAGTTTAAACTTTGTATATAGTTAGTGGAGGTCAAGATAAGCAAGAAAAAATCATCACAGCTGCGGTAAAACGGTTTAATGGGGTGAAACACCCCTATGACAATGTGCAAAATAATCGTATTTTTTCAAATAACTCTGAAACTAATGAAAATTTTAAAAAATCTACAATCCAAAATTTTCTTTTAAATGGCGATAGTCCTATCCTATGGAATGTGGGTGGGAGGTGGGGGTTAACGGTTTTTGAATTTTGACTATCGCCATTCAAAAGAGCATAAAAAATCATGAAAATTTTGTATTGTAGATTTTTTTTAAATTTTCATTAGTTTCGGAGTTATTTGAAAAAATATGATTATTTTGTACATTTTCATAGGGGTGTTTCATCCCCTTAAACAGTTTTACCGCAGCTGTGATAATTTTTTTCTTACTTACCTTGACCTCCTCTAACAATGTACAAAGTTTAAACTCGATACGAATTTTCGACTTGAAAAGGTTCCCTTGTTAGAAAGTATTGAATATTGCTCGTTTTTATCTAGAAATATATATTTTGATCCGTAATTATTTTGAAGTTGAATGTGTAGTGCGGATGTGGATAAAAAAGGTCTTGTTACTCTGCTCGATCGATATTTTGATTGCAATTGTTTTTAAGTTGAAGAGTGGCTATTCAAACAATCAAACCTTAGATTTTAAATGTATAAACTTGAGTAGAAATGTATATTTGTAATAATAGAATAATAATAATAATTTGGAAATGTTTATTCATTACTTTGATTGAAAACTAGAAAGTTTAATGGATTTAAAATTCTAATAATGAAAATACACTGTAAACTTTTAAGTTCTGGATTGCTATATTACCAAATACAGGATTTTTTTTATTCACTTGGGTTAAAATATCAATAATAATATAACTGTATTTAACGTCATATTTACTGATCAAATCTACAAGTTTTAGTAGAAGGTCTTTCAAATATAAGTATATTTTTATTTTTTAATAAATTGTATGTTCTATTTAATTAAAGGGTATCCCAGCTTTGAAAGACTAGGCATTTTTAAAGTCATATTGAGCTGAAACACAGGACATTTTCATGGCTTTCTGATTTTATATTTTTGTGGAGTTTAACAGTATTGACAGCAGTTTAACATTTTGTATTGCACTCTACCGCTTTTACATACCTATCGTTTGAAAGCTGACTTTTTTTTACTGAATATAAACATAATATCCAAACTATTTTAATATAGTTTAAAAGTATTTAAATATAGTTAATTACAATCGTTTTATATTTAATTAAACCCACTTTTGCTGTGTTGAGAAAAATATCAAAAATTACCTACAGTCTGTTTCATTTAAGTTTGCAGTGTTTGCCGGGTGATTTGACCGTACGAGTCGTGATCCGTACGGTCAAATCACCCGGTAACCACTGCAACCCATATTGCTTTCGCCTATGGCCTTCTTGGATGTTATTAGTGGACTGTATACTTTTGCTGGTTCGAGAAACCACAAATCGGCTCCACCAGGGATATTAAAATACAGAAAAGACTCACCTTTTGTAGTTTCACGGCGGGGTTTGCCCGGCCACGATCCCTGTTAAAGGATTGGTTTGAAGGAAACAAGGACGTCGCGGGGTTTACCTCCCAGTTTTAACTTCCAGGTGATTCCTTTTCTGTACACCGTTATGGTACTCGGGATTTTCACAACACTCACTTGTATTTTCAATACGCATAATATAATTTAATTTTAGGTAACTTTTATAACTAACTTTTAATGTTTTAACTAACTTTTATATTTGATAACTAACTTTTAATATTTGATAACTAACTTTTAATGTACTTAATCAATCGCGTTTATAAGTACCACGTTTTTGGCAATTAAAACGTGGTATTTATATCTATATGATAAGCGACCATATATGTTTGTCTTACAACAGTCCTAGTGCGACACTGACTCCCTCGCAACGGTCGGTTGTGCCATTGCATTTTTACTTACAATTGTCTTGGTCAGTTAAAATCTTATCTATATTCAACGTCCACGGTAAATTAAATCAGTGGCTCTAAAAATGCAGACAAAATAGTAGCAGCGTCAACATTCCCCCCGCCCTGAACAATAGTTTCAGAACCCACTTTTCGATAGCTCATTTCGACTAGTAATAAGCTTTGTGTGATTCATATTTCGAAGTTTTCGAGACAACGTTTTTAAAAATTTGTGATTTTATTATATAGCTTTTTATTAAAAAAATAAAAATAATTTGACGTTGTGTCAGAAAATCTGAAACCATTTTTTTGTTAAATAATAATCGTCCTTTCTTCAACCACGTGTTAATTAAATTATAATTTAAATAAAATTATAACAAACAACAGAAAAAAAATTTGTTGTTTTATTAAATACAGCTATATTTGCCATTGAAACATGTTTAACTCTAAACTTATTGTAAGGTGGGGGGGGGGGTATAATTTGTATATTTAAAAATAAAAGAGTGCTAGCTATTTCAAATATAACACTGTTGATCCTGTCAGGTCTGTTAAACGCCACTTTTTTTTTAAAACAGGACAAAAGCCGAAAAAAATCTTAATGCTTCTATATAATGATACCCTACATTTATGTATAAAAATAATATACAATAATATAATAAAATTTGATTTTGAGACATTATATCCTTCTTGTTTTTATCCTATTTTAAATACATATTTATATAAAATTTCTATATTATATTAAGTTAATACTTTATTGTTATTTATGTATTTATTATATTTTTAGCCTAAAGACGATTTTGAAAATCAAAAGCCTGCTTATATATAAATTTTTTACTTTAATAATAATAATAAGATTTTTATTATATATACATAAATATGATATGTTTTACTTTTAAATAGGTTATTAATTATGTAAACTGAAAGAACAGGGTTGAACTAAAGAAACCGGGCTCACAGAAAATTTGTCTTAGGTATTAGATCAATTTGTATAACATGTGGATATTAGCATGATCCAATAAAACAAGGTCTGCTACGATTATTTTGACAGCCGCCATTATTGTATAAAGCGTTGATGACGTAATACATCGGCAAAATATTTACAAATTAAAAATTGACAAAGTTTGAATTATTAAATTTAGATTTGAGGAAATTGAAATCTGAAGTGAAATTGACACTGTTGACATTATATTAGTTATAAAAAATGCGGTACTGTGTTGTAAAAAATTGTTTCAACTAGAAACAGACAAATAATACAAATATTAAATTTTTTCGTTTTTCAAAAAATCCCGAAATAAAGAAAAGCTTGTGGTATTCTTATTTCTCTAAATACTACAGGAATTAAATCACAATGTGATTGTTTTAAATTCCACGTAAATGCAAGTGATAAAGTAGATATTCCATTTGAAATAAAAACATTATTTTTTATATGTAGAGTTAGAGTGTTTTTCAGAATTAGAAGTTTGAATTAATTTATAAATAAAACGGGCAAGTGCGTGTTGGGCACGCACATGATAGGGTTCCGTAGTCATTCTCACTACGATTTATAAAAAGTATTTTTCAAAATTTTCGTGACTGAAGGGTTAAAATCAAAAAGTCATTTGACTTTTATTATTGCATTTTAGGAGACCTATCAAATGACACCCCACTCAATGGGGTAAATGAAAAAAATGTGAGTTCACTTTTAAATCTATGAAAAGGGGGTCCAAAATATTTTTGACAATGTTCGTTATAATTTTCAGTGAAAGTACTAATTAAAAGCTACATTCTGAATTTTTTTCAGATTTTTTGAATCGATAGTTTAGAAAATAGAGGGGGGGGGGACGCTCTGAGAGCGACATTAAAAAGCAAATATATCGCGACTGAAGGGTTAAAATCAAAAAGTTATCTGACATTTTTTATTGCATTTTACGAGACCTATTAAATGACACCCCACTCAATAGGGTAAGTAGGGAAAAAAATGTAAGTTCACTTTTCAATCTATGAAAAGGGGGTCCAAAATATTTTTGACACTGTTCGTTATAATTTTCAGTGAAAGTACTAATTAAAAGCTACATTCTGAATTTTTTTCAGATTTTTTGAATCGATAGTTTAGAAAATAGAGGGGGGGGGACGCTCTGACAGCGACATTAAAAAGCAAATATATCGCGACTGAAGGGTTAAAATCAAAAAGTTATTTGACGTTTTTTATTGCATTTTATGAGACCTATTAAATGACACCCCACTCAATAGGGTAAGTAGGGAAAAAAATGTAAGTGCAATTTTCAGTCTATGAAAGGGGGGTCCAAAATATTTTTGACAATGTTCATTATAATTTTCAGTGAAAGTACTAATTAAAATCTACGTTCTGGAATTTTTTCAGATTTTTTAAATTGATAGTTTAGAAAATAGAGGGGGGGAGACGCTTTTTTAATGACTTTGGAGAGAAAATACATCGTGATCGAAGGGTTAAAATTAAAAATTTCTGTTACATTTTTTGTTGCATTTTAGGAAACCTTTCTAACAACACCCCACTCAATGGTGTAGGTGAATTTTTTTTTTTGAAAACACTTTTCATTTTATGAAAGGGGGGTCTAAAAAATTTTTATTTTCAAAAATCTTATCATTTCTGTTTTTGGGTCATCAATCTACGGCCGTGTACCAAATTTCATCTTATTATCTCAAAATTTTTCAGGACGGACGGACGGACATGGAGAAACTATAAGGGTTCCTAGTTTTCTACGGAACCCTAAAAATGAAAAAAATCAAAGAATAAAATTAAAAAAAAAATGATGTAAACTGTATTTATCGTTTTTTTATTTATATTTCGTTTTTGACAAATTCATTATTAGAAAAATTTAGTGATGATGACGTCACAGTATAAAAGAAATGAGCTGTCAGCAGACCTTGTTTTATTGGATCATGGATATTAGCTTGTTTATGTTAGGGAACGTCCATAAATCACGTAATGATTTCTAAAATTTTTAGACCCCCCTCCTCCCACGTAAAAAAGACCGCCTCCTACCTAATGTTCAATAACGCAATATCATATATTACAATAATATGTTTTTTTTTTTATTATTTCATCATGTAGAAAACAACAATATAAAACTATTTGTTTTTATTTGCATTAATGAATGTAATGTAAAATTTGAATATGACCTCCATCCCCCATATTATGGTATGTAAATCAGGGTGGTGGGCTGTGGACCTCTAGGGGGCCGTGGCCTTCCCACATGAGGGTCGCGAAGAGCCACACATATAACAAATAAATATATTTTCGTTAAATAAGTTTAAAATATGTACTGAAATATTAAAATGGTTGTATTTTTACAACTGCTTATGATAATAGATTCACACGTATTTTTGTATAAATCAAACATTTTAAACTGTTTAGCGTGAATCTTAAATACAGGTAAACGTCGTTTTACGCCGGAGTTCCATTCCGAGAGACATCGGCGTAAAATGAGCACAAATGTAATGGAAGATATAAGATTGGGTTCCGTGTCAAAATTGTAAGAACAATCTAACATGTTTATTTAATACATATCTATATCTATAAAAGAGTTTGTCCTTAACCACTCACTCACTCACTCACTCATATATCAACGTACAGCCCAAACCCCTGGACCTAGAAACGTGAAATTTCGTAGGTGCCTTCCTTTTATGATGTAAACACCCACTAAGAAAGGACTTTTCGAAATTCAACCCCTACGGGGTTAAAACAGGGTATCAAATTTTATATAAAAAAATATATTTTTTGTTCGAATTAATTGAAACTTATCGAACATACTCTACAATATAAACAACGAAAAAATAATTTCAGCATTTCCCAAAATTTAATCCCTAAGGTGTTAGGGGAGTGGAAAAAATTGTAAAATATATTTTTTTTGTTTTCACCGGGGGTAGACAGGGTCTGTGTTTTTGATATGTTTATCTGCATAGCTGCTTACGTTATAATGGTGGAGTTGGGCAAAATAATTTACAATAAAAATATTCGATATTCAATCCTTAATGGCGAGGGTAGACAGGGGGTTAGTTTTTACAGTTTTTAACTAAGATCCGAGATATTTACGTTTTTTTAAAGGTAATGCAGCGATTCTCAACCTGTGGGTCGCGCCCCCCTAAACTGAATGGGGGGCGCGAGCATATTGAGAAAAAATATTATTAAAAAAATTATTTAATTTACTGAATGAAAAGCAATAAAATACATTCTGACATGAATAAAAAATAAAAAATAAAATACACGTTTACATTTACACTGACATAATACACTTATAAATAGGATTGTATCAGTACTGCACTATGTATTTATCAATATTAAATTAAAAACAAGATTAATAATTATTAGCGACTTCTTTGGACCTGTCTTACAGAGCAAAGTTTTTCGAAAGAAGGTTTAATATTAGAAATTGACAGTATAAAGCATTTTTTATATTTAGCTGAGATCTATTTTTCAGTGAAAATTATTATATGAGGGTGGGGGGAGGGTGGGCGCGATGAGAATTGTTATTGAAAATTGGGTCGAAAATACTAAAAGGTTGAGAAACGCTAAGGCAATGAATAAAAATCAATATAAAAAAATGTAATATATCATCCCCTCCCTACTGAAAAGATCTCATTGATGCTTATACAAAGTTGGGAGTCTATCAGAATGTGATGTGTATTTGTCCATGCAAATACTCATAAATACTTATAAGTATTTATGAGTATCCAGAATTATGAAACCTATGAGAATCTATCAGACTTTATAAGAGTCAAATTTATTGAAAAAATTTTGTGGTGTTGCTGATAAAGTTGCTGTTTTCTTATGAGTAATCCTTCAAAAATGCATAGTTTATGAGAATTTATGAGACACAATATTTTATCAGAATGTACGAGCAAGTACAGTACTTACCTTATATGTATGTACCTATAATATACTATTATGTGTTGTGATTAAATTGTACCTATACAACATAATGTGATTTACAAATTTATATTCAATTAGGTCAGGGACGGGATAGGAAAAAAGTACAATTTTACATTTTTTTAAATAATTGTTTAAAAATTAAAAAATTAACATATGATAGTTGTTAATCCAGAAATTTATATTAAATAATAAGACCAGGTCCGTATTTAGTCAAATTTACAATTAATTATATCTAATAAAATTGTATAACACTGAAAAAATTAATACATGTTTGTCTTGATATTGGTGTAATTAATCAAAAAAATTCATTTTAATAACTAGACCAGGTCCGTATTTAGTCAAATTTACAATTAATATTATCTAATAAAATTGTATAACAATGAAAAAGTTAACACATGTCTGTCTTGATATTGGTGTATAGTAATTAATCAAAATATTCATTTTAATAACTAGACCAGGTCCGTATTTAGTCAAATTTACAATTAATATTATCTAATAAAATTGTATAACAATGAGAAAGTTAACACATGTTTGTCTTGATATTGGTGTAATTAATCAAGAAATTACAATTGAATAATTTGACCAGGCTCGTATAAAATTTACAATTGATATTTTTTAATAAAAATATAGATCATTTAGAATTGTGAACATTTAATTATTAAATATCTAATATTTTTTGTATAGTTAACCAATTTTGGGTAACTAAGTTGGTCTGAAATAAGAATGATTTTTTCTATAACTCATGATAAAAATAGTAATATAAATTACTCAGTGGTGTAGTAACTGGGTTTTGGGGACGACATGTATTGTACAATAAAATTCAGGGTTAAGTTAATTTTATTATAATTTTTACTTTTGGCTGTACTGAAAATTTTCTAAAACTATTAAAATTAAACAAGGTCATTTTTCAACTAATTCCAATACTTATTTTAACACTGATAATAGAAAATAAAAATAAACTAAAAATGATTTTATGTAGAATCCTTATATTCTGGTCTTCGTTATAACTACGTCACTTGCTACAGATCCTGAATTTCTTCGTCTGTTGCACTTGCATCGTACAATTCTCGTCTTCGTTAAAACTTTCAACTGCTACAGATCCTGATGTTCAACGTCTGTTGCGCTTGCATCGGACAATGGGACAATGCAGTTTTTACCTTAATGAAAAATTAAGCAAAAAATCAATGTGATTTAACACACTATATGATCACAGTGGCGTGGATAGGGAGAGGGATGAAAGGGATCAATCCCCCCCCCCCCCCATGAGTCCAATTTTTATACTTTTCACCATATAAAAGATGTCAAAAAACTGTCATATCCCCCCCCCCCGCATGAGACTAATACAAGGGGTTCTGTGTTGCAAAAAATAAAAATGAAGGACCAAAAAAAAAAGATCTTCAAAATTGGCAATGACTCAAAAAAATTTGCTTTCAAAATAAAATAAAAAGTCTTCAGTCGAAATCCCCCCCCCCCCCCATCGCAAAAAAGCTATCTACGCCACTGTATGTTCATGAATTTGATAATTAGGCAACATGATCAGTATAATTACTACAAAATGGATTTTTTTAAATCAATAATATCGTCTATAAACAAAAAAAATTACCTTTTTTATAGTTGACTCTCTCTGTTAAATAATATCTTAACTAGGTATCTGATTCTAATCATTCCACAGGCACAGTTTTGTTCACTTAATGATCTGATACTGAAAAAAAAAGAATTTTGTCAACGATAATTTATGTCAAGATTATATGAAAAAACATTATATTTTTTAATAATTAACACACAAGTTAATAAAAACAAAATTCACTATTCTATACTGACTTATAAAATTAAATTAAATTCAAAATGAAACCTCAATACACATTATTTGACTTACCTTCTGTGAAAACACACAATATAAAATATATAGAATACTTCAAATTGTTTCTCTACTTGTTATTTTAAATTATTTTCTTCATTCATTGGGTTATTGAGTTAAAATTGAAACAATTCACATTAACTATTTTAGTTTCAAGTTTCAATAGTTCTATTAACGGTGAAAACATAAGTATATAAACACCAAAGAATATAAACACGATAAATACGTTCAGTCAAGTCGCTGCAAACATCCAATGTTTCGAGGAGCGCGGGGTTACGGGGTTGGACGTGCCAGTAAGTACATAGTGCCGATGGGAATATATGTATCTTGAAGACGAAAAGAGACAGCAGTATTTTTAATTTTTATACTGCGCAGCAGAACGTTTAACATTTATGCATGTTATGTTAGTCCGGGAGCCGGAGACTAAAAACTGCACTTATATGGATTTTCAAATTTTGCATGTAAATCAATAGTGTATAATCATAGGTACAACATAGGCCTGGTGTGTCAGGATTTATCCTGACCAGAAGGTTAATACGGAGTGTACGGGTGGCCACTGTCAGAATTGTCAAAAATCACGTGTATAGAATAGAGTTCTTACACTAGAATGCGCATTATGTATATGTTATATATTTTTATAATTTTTACGTTATAATTATATTACCTAACTACCTAACCTATTAATAACCTACCCTAAATAAACAACTCGATTTCGCCCCAAAAGATTGCCTCAACCAAGGACAATTAACTTGTATATTATTAAAAAATTGTTTATTAGGTATATGTAGTCGCGCTTGCGCATCAACTCTATTCTGAATAATTATACACGTGATTTTTGACAATTCTGACAGCGGCCACCCGTACACTCCGTATTAGCCAAAAAAGTAATTCCGCGATGAGGGTAACATTCCATTGCATGTATGTATTTAAAATCGGTGTGCCAGACTTTTCTGCCACGATGGTAGCTGTCACACCAAATTTTTATGAAAACACATCAAATTTGCAATAAAATGGTATTTTCTAAATTAATTTCCGTCAAAGGGCAACATGCTAATACTTATTAATAATATAAAAAATATTCTGGTCAGGATAAATCCTGATACACCAGGACTAGGTTGTATCTATGAATATACATTTATATTTATATACAAAATTTGAAAATCCATATAAGTGCAGTATTACTGTCACCGGCTCCTCGCCTAAATCCCATTTTAAAGCATACACGGTAGCCACGCAGTAAACGGTGATTTAAGACACTGCGTTACTTTGTAAAACTTTAACAAGGTTTAAACCTTGTCCAAATGTTTACATTTTCGTTCATAAGAAATCGAAAAATGCATAAAAAAGATTCTAATCAACGTTAAAAAATTCAGTATTCGTTTTTGATGACACATGGCATTTTTCCGTTCTTTTTTTGTGAATATTTTAATTATTAATTTCTCGAGGCACGCGAAAAATAGTCATTTTGATGCGGGCACTCGGGCGTCTCTCGCCTAAAGTAAAAAATAAATTTGAATTAGTATTAAGTACGACCCTCACCTAATTATTAAATATATATTTTTATTAGTAATTACATTAAAATATCACAACTACGAGTAATAAACATTTTTTTTTTATATAATTTTATTACAAAATGTAAATTTTTAAATACACGCCTGACCTTATTTTTATTGGTTGAATAATTACTTCTACTAAATTACAACTGCGATTAACATTTTGTATTTTTATATAATATTATTAGAAAATATAAATTTTAAATACGGGCCTGTCCTAATTATTATTGTTTGATTAATTACATCTATATCACAACTACGATTAACAAGTATTTTCATTTTTATATAATTTTAATAGAAAATAGAAATACGAAATATTTTTAAATACGGGCCTGTCCTAATAATTATTGTTTGATTAATTACTATCTCAACTACGATTAACAAGTATTTTCATTTTTTTATAATTTTAATAGAAAATATAAATACGAAATATTTTTAAATACGGACCTGTCCTAATTAATATTATTTGATTAATTACATCTATATCACAACTACGATTAACAAGTTCTTTCGTTTTTATATAATTTTAATAGAAAATAGAAATACGAAATATTTTTAAATACGGGCCTGTCCTAATTAATATTATTTGATTAATTACATCTATAGCACAACTACGATTAACAAGTTTTTTCTTTTTTATATAATTTTAATAGAAAACAGAAATACGAAATATTTTTAAATACGGGCCTGTCCTAATAATTATTGTTTGATTAATTACATCTATATCACAACTACGATTACCAAGTATTTTCATTTTTTTATAATTTTAATAGAAAACAGAAATACAAAATATTTTTAAATACGGGCCTGTCCTAATAATTATTGTTTGATTAATTACTATCACAACTACGATTAACAAGTATTTTCATTTTTATATAATTTTAATAGAAAATAGATATACGAAATATTTTTAAATACGGGCCTGTCCTAATTAATATTATTTGATTAATTACATCTATAGCACAACTACGATTAACAAGTTTTTTCTTTTTTATATAATTTTAATAGAAAACAGAAATACGAAATATTTTTAAATACGGGCCTGTCCTAATAATTATTGTTTGATTAAATACTATCACAACTACGATTACCAAGTATTTTCATTTTTATATAATTTTAATAGAAAACAGAAATACAAAATATTTTTAAATACGGGCCTGTCCTAATAATTATTGTTTGATTAATTACTATCACAACTACGATTAACAAGTATTTTCATTTTTATATAATTTTAATAGAAAATAGAAATACGAAATATTTTTAAATACGGGTCTGTCTTAATTCATTTTTTACATAATTTTATTAGAATTTATTATTAATTAAATGTCACAAAACTCATTTCTCGCTATATAGCCAATGAAATTTTATTTTTTTAAGTTAAAGAATTTATTTTGATCTGAGTTTTTATCAGATTTATCTCATATAGATTATTTTAGGGAAACTGATAGGTATTCTCATAGGTATTTTATGGGATATTGATGTGTATTTGTCCAAAAAAGACATGGGAAATACTGATAAAATCTCATAAAAATTATACCCAATAATTACTTATAAATACTTATGATCTTCTATAAGTTTAACAATATGAGATTTTTCTTATAAAATCTCATAAACATGATGCTCAAAGAATCTTATACAGTTTAGAAATTTTATAGAATGCTCAAAAATTCTGATAAACAAAAATAATGGATATTTATAAGATTTTATGAGCACAGATTTTACTGATAAAATCTCATAGAAATTTCAAAAGCCAATATTGTAATACTCATAGAAAAATGACATGCTCATAAAATCTCATAGAAATCTATAGTATTTACTATAAAATTCTATGAGATTCTATGAGTTCTTTTCACTAGGGCTATCACGTATGGAGGGTTTTAATTAGTTTCGAAGTTTACGCGAGCGAAGCCGCGGGATTCTGCTAGTGGACGATATAAGGTTGGGTTCCGTGTCAAAATTCTAAGAACAATCTAACATGTTTATTTAATACATATCTTATACATATATAGATCTTAAAATAAATTATAAAATTATTTAATAAAGTTTAAATTCGTTTACAAAATAAGGAATCAGAATAAAAAGTACAAATAATTTTTGTTCTGTTAAATTAAAAATTTAAATATTGAAAACAAAAAAAATAAACAATTGACGTTCAAAAAAGACAACGACAAAGAACCGAATGAGTTGAAATGCCGGCCGAACGCACGCGAAGATTTTCGAGGCAGCGAGGTTTTGTCGAAAAACGCGCTGGCCAACTTCAACACGTATTCTCTCTCCCTCTCTCTGCAGGCAGCACGTGTAGAAGAAGAGAGATAGAAAACTAACTCGGAAAGAACCGGCGTAAATCGAACCAGCGTAATACGACGTTTACCTGTACTTCTTTTACGGCTCGATAGCACCACAGTTGTACAGGAGTGAATATGAAATTAATAAATAATTTTAACTAAACTGGGTTCAAAAATAAATTAAGGGGGTCGTAGTTTATCGATTTGTGTTGCAGGGGAGCCGCGACATTAAAAAGTTTAAGAAGCACTGATATAGACAATAGAGCGGTACACCCTCTCCTTTATTAAAAGAGTTTCGTAGTTTATAGACGTTCCCTTATTAAAATATGTTGATTTTTTTATATTCAACAACTATAAAAAGATGTGAATGCATATTAAATAACAATCAGTGGTAGAAAATATTAAAAAATAAATTATATAAAAAAACGCTAATGAGAGCTAAAACTAAATGTTTCATATGTAATAAGTTATGTATGTACGTACATATACGAGTAAACCTTAACTTTTCAAAATAATTTTGCAACGGTGTATCATACAAGATAGGTAGGTACTAAAGTTTTTTGGAAGGACACGGTATAGGATGAATATTAATATTCCTGCCATGTCAGAGATAATTTTGAAATATTTTTTTTATAATTACTTTTTTTAGTTTATTTGAAAATCTTTTAGCTGACATGAGTATTTCTGAAATTAAGCATTTATGTTAAAAATATTTTAAATTAAAGTTGTTTGGTTTTGAGCGGGACATAAAATGGCGTTATTAGTGCTTGCTTACTAGCAAATTTTGCTAACTTGTTTATAATACAGGACAATAGAAAAATATGACATTTGTGTAGTAAGTATAGGTACAGTAGAAAGTAGAACAACATTATTGTCCAGATCTCTACTGTCAGTTCATCGATATTGTAACACTTAATATCATTACTGTCCGATTGTTTACCATATTATTTCTTATAATTTTTTGTCGACTAATCATAGAAATGTTTGCCACGCTTGCACCAGCGCGTTATACTCTTAATACAGAAGTGACTACTACGTAGATAATAATAAAAACTACTGTCAAAGCACACGTGTCTTCAGGGGCACATCTAAATAAGGGCTTTTTGGGCTGCAGCCCAGGGCCCCGTGGATAAAAAAAGGCCTCCAACCTCCATTGAAAACAATAGACGATATTGTGAAGAAAAAAAATATCTGAAATATAAAAAAATCCGATCAAAAAGAAGGGGTTTTAGTAGTATTCATGATCCGCCCCAGTGTGTTTTATTTCTATATGTATTATGCGCATGTAAACGTGCATATGTATTCATTTCCACTATATGCGCGCGAGGGGTAAAAATACAAGCGGGCAGTATTGCAAGATTGGTTGCCTCAATCGCCGGGCAATGATGCTGTTCTACTGCATACATAAAGAGAAACGAGCAGCCCAATTACGAAAATAAAAACATTTTGTTAATGTAATATTCTTCACGGGGTGATAAAGAACATTTGTGCTTATAAGAAACAATTGTTTAAACAATTTTAAAACAATGATTGAAGTTTTAAAAATATCATTTTTTTGCCTTTCACCGTAGCGTGAACTAAGCAATATATGAATACCTCAGGACCTTTTTTGTTGTACAGAAAATTCTCTATCAAAAATTCAGCGAGGGCAAATGCCTATCATTTTAAGATTTTACGTGAGAGACGCACAAGTTCCCTTGACTCAAGAAATAATTTAAACATTCACCAAAAAATATAAAATATTCACAATATTTATAGTATAAATATACCGGGTGTTTTTGTAAGAACTTTCCAACGGATTTTTTCAAAATAACACATTTTCAGAGAACATTTTTCAAACAAAAGTTTCATGACTTTTAAAGGGGCTAAATATTGACATCGTAGGTTGACATTGAAAAGGTCACAATGATGGGTTTTCAGGTTCAACTTTTCTTTTCCAAATCTAAACCCATATTTTTTATTGTAGATTCGTAATTTACGAAGAAAAGTAGTTAACTTTTACCTTGATTATTTTTTCAGAAAATTACCATTTTTATGATATGCAGCAAAACAAAAACACATTTCTGGATATTCACTTATCTTTTGCTCAGAAACTACCAATTTATAAAAAAAAATTACAAAAGGAAAGAAGTTCTAAGATTTTAGCAAGGATTTTCAGAGATTTTTTTTATTATTATTAATTTCAAATAAAAAATTGTTTTTAAAGAAAGTTGAAAAAAAAAACTAATTACAAATAAATAAAAAATTCTCCGGCAATTGTTGTTAAAATCTAAGCACTTTTTGCCTCTTGCGATTATTTAAAAAAAAAAAAATTCTCGAGTAAAAAATTATTGAAAATCCAGAAATTTCTGTTTGTTTCGCTCCATATCATAAATAAAACGGGCAAGTGCGTGTTGGGCACGCACATGATAGGGTTCCGTAGTCATTCTCACTACGATTTATAAAAAAGAGTTTTTTTCAAAATTTTCGTAACCGAAGGGTTAAAATCAAAAAGTCATTTGACTTTTATTATTGCATTTTAGGAGACCTATCAAATGACACCCCACTCAATGGGGTAAATGAAAAAAATGTGAGTTCACTTTTCAATCTATGAAAAGGGGGTCCAAAATATTTTTGACAATGTTCGTTATAATTTTCAGTGAAAGTACTAATTAAAAGCTACATTCTGATTTTTTTTTCAGATTTTTTGAATCGATAGTTTAGAAAATAGAGGGGGGGGGGACGCTCTGACAGCGACATTAAAAAGCAAATATATCGCGACTGAAGGGTTAAAATCAAAAAGTGATTTGACGTTTTTTATTGCATTTTACGAGACCTATTAAATGACACCCCACTCAAAAGGGTAAGTGGGGAAAAAAAAGTAAGTTCAATTTTCAGTCTATGAAAGGGGGGTCCAAAATATTTTTGACAATGTTCATTATAATTTTCAGTGAAAGTACTAATTAAAATCTACGTTCTGGAATTTTTTCAGATTTTTTTAATTGAAAGTTTAGAAAATAGAGGGGGGGGACGCTTTTTTAATGAAAATACATCGTGATCGAAGGGTTAAAATTAAAAATTTCTGTTACATTTTTTGTTGCATTTTATGAGACCTTTCTAACGACATCCCACTCAATGGTGTAGGTGAAATTTTTTTTTTGAAAACACTTTTCATTTTATGAAAGGGGGGTCTAAAAAATTTTGATTTTCAATAATCTTATCATTTCTGTTTTTGGGTCATCAATCTACGACCGTATACCAAATTTCATCTTTTTATGACAACATTTTTCAGGACGGACGGACGGACGGACATGGAGAAACTATAAGGGTTCCTAGTTTTCTACGGAACCCTAAAAACGTATAAGAGAAATCGTAAAAATGCCGTTTCTTTCAAAAAGATTTTAACTCATGTACATAAACAATGTTATCATTTCTGTTTTTGGGTCATTAATATACGACCGTATGCCAAATTTCATCTTATTATCTCAAAATTTTTGAAGACGGACGGACATGGAGAAACTATAAGGGTTCCTAGTTTTCTACGGAACCCTAAAAATTGACATGTTCAGATAAAAGATACTTTTCCCCGTTAATTACGAATCTACAACAAAAAATATGGGTTTAGATTTGAAAAAGGAAACTTGAACTTGAAAACCTATCATGACGACCTTTTCAAGATAAACCCTTAATTTCAATATCTAGCCCCTCCATGAAGCTTTTGTCTGATCATTTTTCTCTGAAATTTCGTTATTTTGGAAACAATCCGCTGGAAATTCTTAAAAAAAAAACACCCGGTATATGAAAATGGTTACCAAGAAGAACAAGTGGCTAGCAAATTATAGAATAATTTAACAAAGGGCTCATACGATCCCCCTATATCTCGACACTGAATACTCGTATACAGGGTGTCCAAGATAAGCGTGCAATGCATGGGATTATTCTAAACGGTAAGAGATACAGATGTGGTTAAATGAGATGAATTATTTGTAAGAATAGGTTGAGTATTACAACATCAAAAAATATTAATAATTTTATGTGGTTCAGGCGGTATACCCCAAAAACTGAAAATTCGGAATTTCTTTAAATGACTATTACTTTTTTGGCAAAGTAGATAGGTACTTTTTGTTTGCGGTTTCTTAAAGCACTTTTTTGAGTAGAATTGTTTGGTGTATTTAGAATTTTTATATCACTTTTAGATTCCGAATTACAAGCCCTAACTTTAGTTTTTCTTATGGGCCGCCAAGCTGGCTATATCATATTCGAACGTGTTTTTTACTCTACTTTACAATGATATGTCACATGTCATACTTATTATTAAAAAAAAGTAAAAACCTTTTTTTTGTAATAGTTTATTGTTTTTAAATATGCATTTGTAATTTTCATTGTTGTTATTGCGATTTTTGTTTAACAATTTTTGTTTTTCATGGCTTACTTAAATGTTTGTAATAAAATACTTCATAAATATCACCAATATTTAGTACTTCGACTTATTTTCTATAATAAGTATGTCATGTGATATATCGTTGTAAAGTAGAGTAAAAAAACACGTTCATATATGATATAGCCAACTTGGCGGCCCATAAGAAAATCTAAAGTTAGGGCTTGTAACTCGAAAACTAAAAGTGATATAAAAATTCTAAATACACCAAACAATTCTACTCAAAAAAGTGCTTTAAGAAACCGCAAACAAAAAGTACCTATCTACTTTGCCAAAAAAGTTATAGTCATTTAAAGAAATTCTGAATTTTCAGTTTTTTGGGTATACCGCCTGAACCACATAAAATTATTAATATTTTTTGATGTTGTAATACTCACCCCTTTCTTACAAATAATTCATCTCATTTAACCACATCTGTATCTCTTACCGTTTAGGATATCCCCATGCATTGCACGCTTATCTTGGACAGCCTGTATATATAAAAATGACTTCCAATGTAATTTGTAACATTGTAACATACAAACTAATAATTAATATATTCATTGTGGAAATTATATGTAACTTTGGATACTATAGAAATAATGTCAATTATTGTAAAAATAGTTAATGAAATGTAATGATGTAGTTTATAAAACGACACATTAATTAATGATTTGTGAGCTGAATTAAATTAACTATAATAATATTTAGTATTAGGTATTTTTTATGTACACCCATCTCGCGATTTACTGACCTTTGATTTACCGGCAGCTTGATTTACCGACGGGCCAAACGCGCGATTTGCCGACTTTCTCTTATACCCTCCATAATACTACCGTGATTGCTATATCTGCGCAAAATTTAAATTCACCAATCAACATTGAGGTTGGCACGGTGGTGGGGGCCCCTCTCGACGTCGGCAATTCAAGCGGTTGAATGAACAACAACGTCGGTAATTCAAGCGATGAGTGTACGTGTATTTATTATTGTGTATCTATACTAATTCCGAGTGTGTTATTTGATGTGTAACATCCTAAAAACATTATTTAAAAAAATTGTTCGGACAAAAGTTACTTGGTTCTAAAGGTAGACAATATACCGTGTGTTTTTTTAAGGACTTTCTAGCAGATTATTTTCAAAGTAAAGAATTTTAAGAAACAATTTTCCTGGCAATAATTTCATGATTTTGAGGGCGCTTAATATTGACGAAATTAATTGACCTTGAAAACGTCACCATAATAAGTTTTCAGGTTCAACTTTTCTTTTTCAAATGTAAATTCATATTTTTTGCTGCAGATTCGTAATTTACGAGGAATAGTAAGCAACTTTTGCTTGGAAGAAATTTCTGAATATTCAATAATTTTTTACTCAATAACTGTTAATTTATAAGAAAATTCACAAGATGAGAAAAGTGTATAGATTTAGACAAGTATTCTCAGAAAATTTTTATTTCAAAATTAAAAAAAAAACTATGCAACTTTTTATAAATAATTTTTTTTGAAATTTTTAAGAAAAAAATGAAATACTAATAAATAAAAACACTGATAATCCTTGCCTAAATTTAATACACATTTTGTCTTTTGCGATTTTTTTTTAAATTAATAGTTTTGGAGTAAAAAATTATTGAAAATCCAGTTATTACTGTTTGTTTTGCCCCATATCATAAAAAATGTTTCAGACAAAAGTTACTTATTTTTTCCCGTTAATTACGAATCTGTAACAAAAAAATATATGTTTCGATTTGAAAAAGAAAAGTTGAACCTGAAAACTCATTATCGAGGTTAATATTTAGCCCCCTCAAAATCATGAAACATTTGTCTGAAAAATTTTCTCTGAAAATTCGTTAATTTGGAAATATTCCACTGGAAAGTCTTATTATATTCCACTGGAAAGTCCCTTATTTTACTTCAAGGTCATTTTCAAATCTTCAATTACAGTGGTACCTCGACATACGAGTTTAATTCGTTCCGCAACCTTGCTCGTATCTTGAATTACTCGTATCTCGAAGCAAATTTCCCCATACAAAACAATTGCTCATGTTTTTCTATAATTTCATGTTTTAATTCAATACTCATCATCTTTTTCTTAGCACTTGACTTTTCACAAACTTTCTTCCGATCCACGGTTATAAAAATAAATGAACTACCGAACTCGTATCTCGAATTTCGCTCGTAACTCAAAGCAAAAAATCACTCGCTCGCCGGCTCGTATCTCGAAAAACTCGTATGTTGGGGCACTCGTATGTCGAGGTACCACTGTATTTTGTTAATTGTGCTAAAGTCAAACAAAAAGTATTTCAGGTAAATGTTGCTTTTTAGGGTTCCGTACCTCAAAATGAAATACGGAACCCTTATAGTCTTATAGGATAGATTTGTCCGTCTGTCTGTCTGATCGTCTAAACCCTTTCTCTCATGAATGGTTAGGGGTATCAAGTTGTCCTGATTTTGAAGTTATACCTTTTTAGGCACACCACGATACATTTTTGTTAGACATTGAAAAGCTTTGACTCGTCATGATGTTTGGATGTGACGTTCTTCAGGTAAACTTGAAGAGCTGGACAATAAAGATAAAATCGTCTTCGCAAATACATAATGCTCTCACTCTTTCAGTAGCTCACACTACCGTATGCTTATCTTTGTTAAGTTCGCTCGATGTGCTTTATTTTTTTGGTGAGTGTATGCTTTGCACGTTTACACGAATACGTGTTACGTTTACATTATATACAGGGTGTTCGCGGGAACCGAGTGATCATTGCTAACTTTGTTATTATTGGAGCTAGAAGATTTTTTTTTATAGCTGAGGATGTTTTCTTTATAAAAGTGTAATACATGTATGGTGGTAAAATTGAAAGAAAACAAGTTATAACAAGTATAAAATTAATAAAAAATATCGAAAAATAGTGTGCTATGAAGATTTAATAAAATACAAACAAATGATAAAAAAATTTAAAACAATAATTTCAGATATTTGTGCCTTATTTCGCAGATTTTTAACATTTTTGAGCATTATTCATAAAAAATATAATTAATTATAATAAATAATTTTTTTCGTTATTAGTTAAAATCAAAAACATTTAAAATTTGCGAACAAATGACATAAAAACCTTAAACTATTGTTTTAAATGTTTTAATCATTTGTTCTCAATTTATTAAAACTTCATAGCACACTGATTTTCGATATTTTTTATTAATTTTATACTTGTTAACTTCCCAATAGGGAGTTATTGTAATTGGTCCGAAAATCGAAATCAAAAATTTTAACATATTTTCATGTTTCAAGGGCATTAGAGTATATTGACACTATTTTCAGAAAAATGTCTGTGTGTGTGTGTGTGTGTGTGTATGTACGTACGTATGTACGTACGTGTGTACGTACGTATGTACGTACGTACGTGTCATTTTTTTCCGGGACGAAATCTCGCGAACAAAAAATGCTATTGACTTCGTTGGGGTGCTAATCGAAGCGTCTTGACGTGAATATGATCTGAAAGAAAGGATTTTTCGAAATTCAACCCCTACGGGGGTAAAAAGGGTGTTTTTTTCATTTTTATTTTTTTTCTTGGTCGAATTTAGTCGGAACTTAGAATAAATACTATACAATACAAATAATGAAACGTGTATTTCAGTATTTATTTTTTATATGGGTCCAAACAGCCATTAAAGGGATGAAAACCACCATCAAAATTTGAATTTCATACTAATAAATACATCTAATAATTCATGTTGCCTTGGAAACAACACAATTCAAAATTCAAACTGTCAGATTAGTTTTTCTAAAAATGTGCATTATATTATTGACATTATTAAGATATTAGAAAACTAATATTCATAATACAAAGGGTGAGTTTTATTTCTGATAAATTCCATTAAAATTTTTCATATACATATTAAAAAAAAATATTTACAAACTATAACATAGTAATATTAATTATGGAAACAATAAGTAATGATTACTTATTGTTTCCATAATTAATATTACTCAGTATTCAAGTATTGTAAATCATACCATGTTGGGAAGTTGATTGTGTGGACCTAAAGGATCGCACCCCACAGCATTATACGTTATATAGTTTAATTTTATATCCCCGGGTAAAATTGGATCCGACAGCTAGTTATAACTTGTTTTCTATCAATTTTACCATCATACATGTATTACTTTTTTATAAAGAGAATATCCTCAGCTACAAAGTTCAATAATAATATACAGGGTATTCCATTTAAAAAAATATTATATTTCAATATATCTCTGAAATTTGACATTTAATTGTTTTTTTGACACCGCCATTATTCATCCCGGAAAAAATACTGATACTTTGTCCATTTAACCGATCTTCTAGCTCCAATAATAACAAAGTTAGCAATGATCACTCGGTTCCCGCGAACACTCTGTATATAGTTGTACATTTTCCGAAACTAAGATTTTAACATTTGAAAAATATATTTTATACATAAAATATATTCTAAAATAAATTAATTTAAAACATTAGAAAATTTTGATAAGCGTTTTAAAATATTTGAGGTTATTTTTTGTCGTTGTTTTTCAATAACGCCAAATAACTATAATTTCTAATGCGTTTACATAAGTACACAACTACACACCCATTTTTTACAGAACTATGAGTATTAAAGTTTTTATCTCAATGCTCACTAATCACCAAAACCCACTTTCCGTTGACTTAAATTTTTTTCACGAAGAAAGGTCTTAGCGTCTTAGGTATAGTACAAATAAATAAAAAATTCGAAATTCATTAATTTTCGATTTTATGTGGAATACCATTTAAGAATCAAACAAAAAGTAGAAATATTTAAAATACATACAGGGTCCTCCAATAGTGCGTCCGGCATTGTTTTACACCCAAACTATTGAAGATAGTGTTTTAGGATAAAAAATTTATTATATATATTGACCCTAAAGAATTTCAGGAAAATATTTTCAACCCTCTAAAACCGTTCCTTGGGGGGTAGTTTGACGGGTACATACCCGTTTCTCAGTAAAATCAAATAGAATGGTATATCAAAAAGTACATATTTGTAAAGATCATAAAAAAATAAGAAACTTTCGTAAAACAAAAATTTTCATACTTTCAATTGTTTAAAAAATATGGCGACTTGTTCTTAAATTTTAGAGGTTTACTAAAAGTGCTCTAATTTTGCTAAATATTAATGGAATTTTATTATTTTTTTAAATTCAGAAAGAAGTAATAATGAACTTTTTAAAGATGTATCATTATTTGAGATTTTAATAGTTTAATGTGTCATACTCGACATACCAAAAAATGAAAAGTTCAATTAGGGATAATTCAAAATTTTCAAATACAACGGTATATCAATTAGTACTTTTTCTTAAAAAGGATATGTAAATAAACAACTTTTGTTAAGAAATTTTTAAATTTAAAATTATAATTTTAAAATTGAAAACTGAAAATTAAAATTTTTAATTTTAAATTTTGTTCTCAAAAGTTGTGTATTTACATATCTTCTTTAAGAAAAAGTACTAATTGATTACCATTGTATTTAAAAATTTTGAATTATCCCTAATTGAACTTTTCATTTTTTGGTATGTCGAGTATGACACATTAAACTATTAAAATCTCAAATAATGATACATCTTTAAAAAGTTCATTATTTCTTCTTTCTGAATTTAAAAAAATAATAAAATTCCATTAATATTTAGCAAAATTAGAGCACTTTTAGTAAAACCCTAAAATTTGCGAACAAGTCGCCATATTTTTTAAACAATTGAAAGTATAAAAATTTTTGTTTTATAAAAGTTTCTTATTTTTTTATGATCATTACAAATATGTACTTTTTGATATACCATTCCATTTGATTTTACTGAGAAACGGGTATGTACCCCTCAAACTACCCCCCAAGGAACGGTTTTAGGGGGTTGAAAATATTTTCCTGAAATTCTTTAGGGTTAATATATATAATAAATTTTTTATCCTAAAACTCTATCTTCAGTAGTTTGGGCGTAAAACAATGCTGGACGCACTATTGGAGGACCCTGTATATTGTGTTTCTGTAAAATATCTTATGGATTTATTTACTCGCATTTGTCAATTTTTTTTCTTTAAAAATAAATAATCATTTATTATTTTTTTATACTTTTTGTAACATGTGAATGATTTCCAAATAAATAATTCCTGAAACTACGAAAAATCTCTCTAAATATGTTGAAAAAGAAAGTCATAAGAATCCCTGACATATAGAAAATTATTTATAATTGTACCAAAACTATTGTTTCTATGTTACTAGCTTCATTGTGATATAATGATTTTACTATATTATAAATATTAAGTATATGTATATTTATGTATATATGTTTCATAAAAATAGCTAACTTGAAAGAAGATTATACAAATATATTTGAACATCAATCGTGTTCTTTGGTCTCTTCATTTAGAAGATTTCGTTTGAGGTGCAAGCGCATAACAAATTGCTTAATAACCTGTATTAATTTCGCGCAGTAATAAAATTCCTATACGCATGAACTTTAAAGAAATCTTATAAATGAGACAATAGGTACTTGTTTTCAATTAACTTATTTATTTATTATTATTACTAAGGTATTATTTTTATAAAGTCAATTATTAATTTCCTTTAACCAGGGCTGCATTGTATTAAGATGGCAACGAATTTAAATAAGGACTATGGATTTAAAATCGTGTAACAAATTTATTGGACCGCCCCTGGTAAAATGTAAACATTTACCTATATTAATTTTACTTTAATTCAAAGATATACAGCTGTCCCAAAAGTCTGGCAATGGTCAAATATATCAAAGGGTTTGAGACTTTGATACATTTTTTGAATATTTAAACAAAGTAAATAATGTAAAAAAAATTATAACAAATACTAAAAAAAAATCAATAAAATAATAAGAAATTATCCTTTCACAGTTTTAATTAAGTCAGTTCAGTTATCAGGTCACTCTTAAGTATTAATAAAGCAATAGTTATCAAATATGTTTTATTTATATAAGTTAAAGATGAAAAATAAGATAGTTACTTATTTTCATGTATGCTGGATAATTATCGAAGATTTAGACAATTTCGCACTCTGATAAAACAAAAATATTTTTTTACAATAATGTAAATATTATTAACTTATTTATATAATTTGTTCAGAAAATGTTAACCTGTTTATTATTATTAACAATAAATCTACCAAAAAAATAAATATTAATATCGGGTTCTTGAAGCTTGCATAGGCATTTTAGTAGAACCGGGAAAAATATCACTTACACTCAGCACTCTGTTATACGACCATCCACTGCACGACCGCTCCGTTCCACGATGTACTGACAGTTCTAACCATCGACCTTCCCCATCCCCACCATAATACCACCGTGATTGCTATATTTCTGCGCGTTTAAATTCACCAATTAACGTTAAAGTGATGGGTGCCCCTCTAACCGTCGTGTAATGGAATTTTTGAAATACCGATGCCGTCGTATAACAGAGTGCTGAGTGTACTTGAATGTGATGCTAATTTAAGTCACTAATCAAAAACGTTTAAACTTACAGGTCCGGAGTTAATAAATTTTTTGCTTGGTTCATTTAATTTTGTTTGGCTAAAAATAACTGCTAATTTTATATACCTAAAAGTATACAACATTTTAATTATTTGTTCGAGTCTTTTACCTTCTTTCGTTAGACTATAAATGTTTCAAAAAGCCAAATTGGATATGTTTAGGTAAAAGTAATATAATAATAATCAAATCGACTAACACCAATTTAAAAATAATTTGTTTATCTCAAATTATAAAATGAATGTTAGAAATAAATGTAATTGGTGTAATGATTATTAAAATAATATTATTCGAGTGGGGTTAAGAATACTTCCCTTATTTATACTTATAAGGAATGTTAATGGGTTCATAACAAGTCATCTAGCTCATTATACAAAACTGTTACTAAAACATTTTTCACAGATATGTAATTTTCAATGTATACGAGTACATGTCGCGTCAGTTGAAAAATTATAATATGCTTAGAATTAAATGATTCTTACTAATGATTATCATGTACCATCAGAAACAAATACTGAATTTTTTAACGTTAGAAGTTAGATAATTAGAAATTTTTTATGAATTTTTCGATTTGTTATGAAATATAGGTACGTTTTTCTGTTAACGAATTATCACTGAAATACTTTTAAAGTCAATATAAAACATTTATTAATTATACGAATAAAACATTGCTGGCTTTACAGAACACATATTTGTGGAGCGTACTGGTAACAATGTTAGGTAGCGTGTTATGAGCCCTATATCTTTCCTTCTCTAAGTACTTGTAGTTTCCATAAAGATAAACTACAAATGTACACTGGGTTCCAAAAGCTTGGAGTTTCTCCATAAAACAAATGATTATAATTACAAAGATATATTATAATTATATCACAACTTACTAAATACTATTGTTTTCTACGTAGATGGATATTCATACAAATTTGAATGTTCATTTGGAAAAATAAATGTCTTTCATTGTAAAATTTAAAAATATGTAAGAAAATAACAAATAAAAATATATTAAATAAATAAATCTTTGTTGATATGTATATTATTTTACTCATCATATTCCAGATTCCGCCTCTACATATAGGTAGGTACTTGTCGAATTTTCATCAGTATATTTCATAATATCCCAGGAAAATAAGAATTTTGCTGCGAAAAAAATCCAAGTTAATTTTTCTCACAGAAATTATATTTAGTAAGTAATAAGGAATAACATGTTAAAAGTCCATTATGAAATCGTGTGCGCGAAAAAAGTTATTCAAGATCCAAATATCTCGTAAACTATGGTTTTTACGGCAATTTTAGTATAATGAAATATATTCTTTAGATATAATTTTACAAAAAAAAGTTATGTACATCCGCAGTCCGTAGTATTAATAGTTAATCGAGTTATACGTCTAGGAAAAATTTGAGTAAGGAGCGTACTCCACTATACATGTTACGTATGTACACGCGGTGGCCAATATTTCTCTGGAACAAATTTCTCTGGCTTTTTCCGGTTTTCCAGGAGAATTCTTACCTTTAGATAAAAAACCTAAAAAAAGGTCACATACAGGGTGTCCCAGGACTGTGTCAAATCTCAATATTTCATTTATTATAAGAATTGGAAGAAAACTTTAAATGCAAAAGTTGTCAGGCTAGAGGAGCGGCATAGTTTGAAAATAGTTACATACATACTATTTTCCCATAACTGCGTTACAACCCAAATTTATGTTTTTTTAAATATAAACTATATATTTTTATTTGATAATCTAAAAGCATTTATTTTACTGAGTATTTTGATATATCATGTATTAGATTATACAGAGGGGTTTAGAAATAATGATCAATTTTGTAAGAAAATAGGAATATTTTCAACACCTTGTAATTTCCTAATTAGAACAAAAAAAAATGTTCTCTGCTGAAACTAGTTTTGGTATATTCTCTTTTATTGCGATATTACGTTAAACATTTACAAAATTGTATTATTGCACAGGGTGTATCAAAACACTGACCCTAGTTTTTTTTTCCAAAATTTTCAAATGGAAGACCCTATATATTTCTTCATTTTAGAATTGCCTGTTCAATACTTAAATCCAGCCGTTAAAGAGTTATTTATTTTATTTTAAAATCAAGATGTTTTATAAAAACAATACAACTTTATTATTATCAATAAAACAGTTCTCTTACAAATAACTTAACAAACTAATAGAACTTACAAACTTTAACAACATAAAAATTTAATTATTTTATGGAATGTAATAAAGTTGTACTGTTTTTAAAATATCTTAAGATTTTAATACAAAATTAATAACTTATTTACGGCTGGATTTAAGTATAGAACATGGCTTATAAAATGTGTTGAGAATTAAACAGGCAATTCAAAAATGTAAAAATATATAGGGTGTTCCATTTGAAAATTTTGAAAAAAACTAGGTTCAGTGTTTTGATACACCCTGTACAATAATACAATTTTGTAAATGTTTAACGTAATATCGCAATAATAGAGAATATGCTAAAACTACTTGAAACAGAAAACAATTTTTTTTGTTGTAATTAGAAAATTACAAGGTGTTGAAAATGTTCCTATTTTCTTACAAAACTGATCATTATTTCTAAACCCCTGTGTATAATCCCATACTTGATACATCAATAACTTTGATTTGTAACGCAGTTATGGGCCTTATGGATCAGCCTGTATAAATGTAACTATTTTCAAATTATGCTGTTTCTCTAACCTGACAACTTTTGCATTTAAAGTTTTCTTCCAATTCTTGTAATAAATGAAATATTGAGCTTTGACTTTTCCCTGTATAGCAAAATTCCCTGACTTTTCCCGGTTTTCCAGAAACTAGCCACACTGGTACAGCAGTATACTGGGTGGCACAAGTAAAACGAAACGGGCGCGCTTTTGGTCATTTAAAATAAAATTTCGAAAAAAGCTCGAACACGTCGATTTTGCTTTCAAGGGAGACATCTTTTGCTATAAAATTTTTGCAAGAATCTATCCAACCCTCAGCGCTATGAGCACAACCCTTAAATTTTTAAATAGCATGATAGGGCAAGTAATACCTACCTCATTTGATAGGTTTTTTCATTCTAAATACGGTTCATTCTAAATCGACGTGTTCGAGATTTTTTCAAAATCTTATTTTAAATGAACAAAAGCGCACCAGTTTCGATTTACTTGGGCCATCCGGTATGTAGTATGTACACACACAAAAAAACTGTATTGGACCGAGAAAATCTTGTCTTGTATATAACGAAAACAATATTTTCTTAATATAAGAAAAGTACTTTTAATCCAACTACATTATTTCTTCGTCCAAGAATACTATAGTTGGTTTAAGAATATATTTCTTATCTTAAGAAAATATTGTTTTCGTTATATACAAAACAAGGTTTACTTGATCCAAGTAAACCTTTCTACCAGTGTATAATATGTATAAGGCGAAGACCATTGGACGTTGAAGGAGAACCACTCATACGACGTATCTTGCATTAATTAATAATTCATTTCTTCGTATAATTTTTACAACACTCGACATGAACACAGTTACAGCGCCTTACTACAATTTTTCTCACGTATATCTCGAGAACTATTGGTCCTACGGATATTTTGTACAGGACCTTTTTGTGTAAAATTAACTAAGGAACAAATTTTATAATAACTAAAATTGACAATGTTTAATTCATATAAAATTGCCAGAAATAAAAGATAATTGGGAAAACCCGATTTTGCGACCTTTGACCTTTTTTGCACACACGATTTCGTAATGGACATTTTATCCCTTATTCCTAACTAAATATTGATAAAAATTTTTAAACATACCGGGTGATTCATTTAACCTGGAATTTTGTATATCTTGAGAACTAAGCCAAATAATGAAAAATGATTCAAACAAAAGTTATAAGGTATCCAGAGGGTCAAATATTGGTGACCTTGAATTTCACCTTGATATTTATTTTCAAGGTAAAATGAAGGTCAACTTTGATTTTTAAAATGAGAATCTATATTTTTTTATTGCATATTCGTATTATACAGAAAAAAATATGTAACTTTTGTACGAAAAGTTAATGTAATTTTTTTATTTCTAGCAAAATTTCTATGCACTTGCAATTTGTTTCGTAAAGAAATTACTATAAATCAGTGATTCCCAACCGGTGGTCCGCGAGGGGTAAAATATGGTCCCTGTAAAAGATTTCAATCTTTGAATGAACTTAGAATTAACTAAAAGTGAAATGTGAAGACCTTTTTTAGGTTTTTTAATCTATAAAAAAACATAAAAATAAAATGTGAATACCTTTTTTATGGTTTTTTATTCCAAATCTAGTTTTAACCTTGTTGTCCCTGCTAATAATAATGAATTCAAAGTGGTCTCTGGTCATAAAAAGGTTGGGAACCACTGCTATAAATAGTTTTACTTTTTATACGGTCGATTAATTCCTGGATTACGCCAAAAGTAATTTATTAATCGAACGTATAAAAAGTAAAATTATTTATAGTAATTTCAAATTTACAAAACAAATTGCACGTGCATAGAAATTTTGCTAGAAATAAAAAAATTACATTAAAAAATATAGGTTCTCATTTTAAAAATCAAAGTTTACCATTTTACCTTGAAAATAAATATCAAGGTGAAATTCAAGGTCACCAATATTTGACCCTCTCGATACCTTATAACTTTTGTCTGAACCATTTTTCATTATTTGGCGTAGTTCTCAAGATATACAAATTCCAGTATTGCATGGAAATAAATTAGACAAAAACCCAAGGTTTAAATGAATATACTGACAGACTTTATTGTAAATTGTAATTATATTACAACAACAAATATTGTACCTTGATCACAATAAAGTCAAAAACTATACAATACAATAAATATCCATAAGCGAAACGTTACATAATCAAATCAAATTACATACTATTTGATGAGCACCGCGCATTAACAAACTAACAGGCTATGCGGTACTATCACCACCCTAATTCGGATAAAATGTATGTAGGGTATATGTTTCACCAATAACCATAATTATTCCAAGCACTAAGATACAACTCAATTTAGAACTTAAAAATCACTTTAGGCACTAATAATTACAAAATAAAAAACACACAGCTCGACAATAAATACTTAATTATACACGACATATACACAGTAAATACACTAATCACTTCCGAGGAAGGTTGAAGGAATCCTTTACTTGTGATTGTGACTGTATATGCAAATAATCGTATCTCTCAATCGAAAATCGAAGACGAACTGACGAGTCAATTCTTACCGTTGGCTTTCCAACAGTCTCTGGCAGTTACGTGCGTCTTTTTTCTTTATTACACGGACTCCAGTGGTGTAATATTGTTAAATAATTATAAACATAAATATTTAATATTACTTTTCTAACCACGTACATACACTTTTAATTAAAAGTGTTGTAATATTGTTACACCAGGTTAAATGAATCACCCGGTTATATTTCAGGTTTTCGCAAATTTTGAACGTTTTTGAGTGTTATTAAAAACAATGTATTTAATTATAATAAATAATTCTTTCCTTTATTCAATTAAATTCAAAAACATTTTGCAAACAAATGTAATAAAAACCTGAAACTATTGTTTTAATAATTTGTTTGTATTTTATTAAACATACATAGTCATATTTCAAAGGATAATTAAAACAATTAAAACAGCTTATAAAACATTTATTCAAAATTCTATCGAATATACAAAAATAACAAATACATATACGTAATACGTACCATATTTGAATTTGTATGAAAACTTATACAATCAGGCCCGGATTTACCATGCAGGCAATGTAGGCAGCTGCCTATAGCGGCAAATTTTTGGGGGCGGCAAATTTTGGTATGAAATAGAATAAAAGGTAAAAAAGCTAAAAAAAAGGTCTTCAAAATTTTTCTCATAACAAAATCTTAACTTTTTTATCTAAAAGGGCGGCAATTTTCGCAACTGCCTACGGGCGGCAAATTTTTAAGTCCGGCCCTGATTGATGTATGCATAGGTGGGCACAGTTAATCGAAAAGTTTACTTCGTTAATCGTTAATTCGTTAATAAAAAAGTTAACTACATTAATCGTTAAAGCGCTAAGATTCCGAAAATTTAACGAAAGTTAACCGTTAAAAGTCAACCATCCAAAATGTTTGAAAACCTCTTTTTTTCGTTATTTCGACAACTTTCTTATGTACTTACTTGTCATCAAACAACCAATCAATGTAACGGACTAAAGTTAACGGAAGTTAAATTTAATTTTGTTTTTTTGTCCCATCTCGACGTAGTGGGAAGTTGTCCCCACGGTCTCTGTGTGAGGGAAAGGATTTTCCAGAAATTAGCATTTGTTCATTTCCTACCCGGGTGGGGCAACTTCCCACTATATAGAGATGGGAAAAAAACCATCACTGATGTTTCTCTTAAAAATTTGGGAGGAAAAATTGATATTTGCGAGAAAATTACATGGTGTATTTACAATGGGAGTGGGGGGAGGCAAAAAATTATCCTAAAGGTTTCCGGGGTATTTTGAGCCAGGGAATCGAAATTTGTTATACAAATAGGAGGTTCCTATTTAAAAAATACTAAGGAGGGAGCGTCACCCGGAGAGCAGATCCTCCCCCACAACTAGCATCGCCATGTGATACCTGGAAAAAAATGTTAACATTTTTGCCTGGATCATTTTTAGGGTTCCGTAGAAAACTAGGAACCCCTATAGTTTCTCCATGTCCGTCCGTCCGTTCGTCTTGAAAAATTTTGACATAATAAGATGAAATTCGGTATACGGTCGTAGATTGATGACCCAAAAACAGAAATGATAAGAGTTTTGAAAAAATAAATTTTTTAGACCCCCCTTTCATAAAAAGAAAAAATTTTCAAAAAAACTTTGACCTACTTCATTGAGTGGGGTGTCTCCGAAAATGTAACAATGTACAAAAAATGTAACAGAACTTTTTGATTTTAACCCTTCAGTCACGATGTATTTTCTCTCCAAAGTCATTATAAAAGCCCTCCCCCCATCTATTTTCTAAACTATCAATTCAAAAAATCTGAAAACATCCAGAATGTAGATTTTAATTAGTACTTTCACTGAAAATTATATTTTGGACCCCCCTTTAATAGACTGAAAAGTGAACTCACATTTTTCCCACTTTCCCCATTGATTGGGATGTCATTTGATAGGTCTTCTAAAATGCAAATAAAATGTCAAATAACTTTTTGATTTCAATCCTTCAGTTACGGTATATATTTGCTTTTTAATGTCATTAATGTCGTTGTCAGAGCGCCCCCCCCCCCCCCCGATCTATTTTCTAAACTATCGATTCATAAAATCTGAAAAAAATAATTCAGAATGTATGTTTTAATTAGTACTTTCACTGAAAATTAATTAATTAATTAAATCTTGTTTATTCAAAATTATACAAAACTAGCGGAATCCCGCGGCTTCGCTCGCGTAAACTTCGAAACTAATTAGAACCCTCCATACGTGATAGGGGATGACATATTACATTTTTTTATATTGATTTTTATTCATTACTTACTAAAAAACGTAAATATCTCGGACCTTAGTTAAAACTTGTAAAGACTAACCCTCTGCCTACCCCCGCCATTAAGGGTTGAATATCGAATTTTTTTATTGCAGATTATTTTGCCCGACTCCACCATTATAACGTAAGCAGCTATGTAGATAAACATAACAAAAAAAAAACAGACCCTGTCTACCCCCACCATTAGGGGTTGAATGTCGAAATTTTTATTTTAAAAGATGACTATTTTGCCCGAATTAAAGCAGGTATGCAGATAAACATATCTAAATCCTCGTCCCCGTCTCATGCTATTAGGGCTTGAATATCGAACTTTCATTTTTAATTGAATAGGTATTTATTTAACCGAATTTACTTTAATACCATGAAAAATTATGAATATAAATATATCAAAATTTTACCCCCCCCCCCCCCCCCGTTCTCATAGGGGTTGAATTTTCGTAACTGATATTTGTCTTGTAGAGTACCTACTTGTGCCATGTTTCATTCGGTGAATACAAAAAAAATATATTTTACAAATTTTTCCACCCCCTAACACCTTAGGGGTTAAATTTTGGGAAATGCTGAAATAATTGTTTCATTATTTATAATGTAGAGTATGTTCGATAAGTTTCAAATGCGAACAAAAAAATATAACCCAGTTTTGACCCCGTAGGGGTTGAATTTCGAAAAATCCTTTCTTAATGGGTGCTTACATCATAAAAGGAAGGTACCTACGAAATTTCACGTTTCTAGGTCCAAGGGTTTGGGCTGTACGTTGATTATGAGTGAGTGAGTGAGTGATTAAGGACAAACTCTTTTATAGATATAGATTGTGGAAAATTGTAAATGGGAGATTTATTAGTATATCATATTTAACAATATATTTTAATTTTATCAAAATTTAATAAATTATTAATAGTAATTCGTTCGATTAAGAAAAAATCAAATATTGCACACCCCAAGCAGGCTCTGCTTGGAAGTGTGTTCTACTCTCGTCCTAAAATTTTTTTTCGTATATAAATTGATAAAATGAGTATTATATCTTAAATTTCTTCAGTATCTCACTTACATTTTTACATTTTCTGATAGAAAACATTACAGTCTCCATTTTTGCTTAGTTTAATATCGATCGGTTTTAATTTTCTGTTATAAAAATATAAATAAAGTTCAATTTGTCGATTTAACCCGCTTTTTTGATAGAAACGCCGAACTACAGGCTTCAATTCGAAATAAATTTGCACCAATCCTTTTGAATTCACTTCATCTATTATCAGAATAGAACCCTATTAAAACTCAACAAAATTGGATAACTAGAAGTAACGAAATTTGCAGTTTATTTAAACAAAAATTCATATTTTGACAAGAATTTTTTTACAAATAGAGTAGTTGCTATTTATAATTTATTAATAGTAGTAGGCGCTATTTCTTCATATGTCAATTCAAATTCCATAATTATTATATTGTGTTAATTAATATATAAATACACGTATATTAATATATAAATACGTGCTGTATTTTAATTATTTTATTCAAAGCCAATCAATCTTTTTAATCAAGATAAAATCTGGTAAGTTTGCATTTTTAAAACAAATATATAATATACGTCATATAACCTATAAACGTTACATTGTTGTTTCATTTTAAATGCTAGACATCAGGTGAACACAGCTGTTATCGCTGCAATATGTGGATGTATTTATCTTTTTAATTATTATTAGATATTAATTAATTTATTTACTTTATACATTTTACAAAAAAAAATATGTTATATAAAAATTGTAAATTAAAATGATTATTGTTTTATTACAATACATCCTAAATTTAAATAAAAAAAGGTAATAATCGATTGATATCAAGATTCATTGTTGATTTTCTAAAAAATCTTAATGAGTGATAAACTTCATATTATATATTTATATAATATTAATTACCTCCAATCTTTTTTTCAAACATCCTTTTAAGTTTCACCAATTATATTGTACCTGTACCGTATTTACAGGTATTTGATATTATAAGTTAATACATTTTTTTATGTTTAAGGGGTGCGCATTTTATGGCCTAGCCATAGTATTTTAAACATTTATTTTGACAATAAAGCGGACCCCCTACAATGACTTGGCGAATCCCGGGAGGTCCGTAGATTCCATTTCTGATCTAACTGTTCAAATTTCATAAGAAGCAAATAAATACACACCAAAGAAGTAAGAACGGCAATTACAGATAGAACAATAACAGTGATGTTAGATTGCATTAACTTGGCATCCAATAGAGACAAAGACAACTTCAGTTTTCTTATTTCTGTTTCTGGATCCATCGGTATATCTTTGCAAATTTCTTCTCTATTCTGCATTGACATACATTCCAAACAATCCAGTTCAGATTTATTATTAATTTTATTATTAATTGGAACATCGATACACGTTATTCCTTCAATTGAATTGTTCCCTTCAGTAATTTCAGTTTTATCGTATTCAATCCCAAGACGTTTCAAATGTGTAAGAGTTCGTTTCAGTATTCGACAAGGCCAAGAATTATTGTTTAGATTTATATTTGTAAGTTCTACGTTCAAATAACACTGTTCGATGTTTATATTTTGTAAACGTCTTTTATTTCTAATGACTCATTATGAGACATATTTAAATGAGTCAGATTTTCAAGCTGATTAAACGCAATATCTTCAACAGCATTTATTTTATTGTTTTGTAGATAAAGCTCTCTTGGCATTTGTAAATTGTAGAATGTTTTCTTTGGAATTGTTTTGTAAATATAAACGTGACAGCGATGATAACTCTTGAAAACATTCACTTTCTATTGTTTTTACTCCAAGTCCAGATAAATCTAAGTCATTGATTCCAGTTAAACCTTGGAACATTCCTTTTTTGATATTTTTTAAAGATCCGTTAGGTAAATATAAGGAAAGTGCATTTATCATATCATTAAAAGCGCCAACTTCAATATTTCTAATGGGATTATTTCTCAAATGTAGTTTCCAGATGTTTTTTAATGTTTTGAAAGTATCTGTTTTTATTTCTGTTAAATTGTTCTCTGATATACATAGATTTAACAATGCCTTCATGTTATAAAAAGCTCCAGGTTCTATTTGGGATATATTTAGTTTATATAGATTGATATATTCTAATTTATTTAGATCAGTAAATGTAAAAGATTTAAGTACTTTTATATTTTTTTGTTGTAATAATAGTTCAGTGACATTGTTTAAATGTTCAAAAGCATACGGTTCTATATATCTCTTCCAACGAACAGTTTGCACAGGATATGGTGAGGGCAACCAGTGTATTCTAAAACTATACATATTTATTTATCTACATTTGCATATAAATTTCATTCGGATGTTCTATGACGGGAATTCGTTTCGAAAATTGCGTTAATTAGCGTTATCTTAATTATGCACAGGTTTTGATTAGGCCGACCGATGTATTGTTGTTCTCTAGTATGTTTACTTTCATATTAGCTACTTATTTTAAGGATGTTCTATGACGGGAATCCGTTTCGAATATTGCGCTAATTAGCGTTAATTATCTTAATTATGCACAGGTTTTGATTAGGCCGACCGATGTATTGTTGTTCTCTAGTATGTTTACTTACATATTAGCTACTTATTTTAAGGATGTTCTATGACGGGAATTCGTTTCGAAAATTGCGCTAATTAGCGTTAATTAATTATCTTAATTATGTACAGGTTTTGATTAGGCCGACCGATGTATTGTTGTTCTCTAGTATGTTTACTTGCATATCCGCTAATTATTTTGAGGATGTTCAATGACGGGTGATAAACTACCATGGGCTCTTGGTCCATAAATAGGAGACTAATGATAATTAACGTTCCTATAATAAAAAATGTATTTATCAATAATTAATTTACTCTAATCTATAAAATTATTATATCATTTCATTCCTTAATGCCTCATCTATAATTTGAAGTATCATTTATATATCGTAAAGTACTTAAAATAAAATACTAAGAAATACATGAAAATAGTAAACTATAAATCAGTACATTTTTACCACTTTGATGTCAGTAAATACCAACTTTTAGGTAGGTTATGATAAAATATTTTTTTTCGATTACTTGTATTTAAATGATGTTTCGGGTTTTGTACTATAATTATAACTAAAAGGTTCAATGATGCTATATTAATTTTTTTAGTACAGAAAACGAAGTATGAATATTAATAAAATTGATCAATATACGACTCACAATGGGAATCTTGCCTTAGAGCCTATTTTTTCCTTAGTCTGCTCCTGGATTTACGCAGATTTTATTTGGTCCCTGTAAATCTAATTTTTCCCGGATGGTATCATCTTGTATCATTTTACACTAATACACAATGAACAATAGGTAGCTAGAGACTTTTTTGAATAGATATTAAATAATAATTTATTACACAAAAAACTGCAATAAAATAGAAAACACACAATGAGAATAAGAAATGTCAGAAAATAAAAAGTCATGAAAAAAATAAATACAGCGTGATTCAGCACTGTCGTGCCAAACTGTATTATGACAAAAATATTTTAAGCAAAAAACTTCCAATAAACATGTGTCCGGAAATTTTTCCTTAGGGAACTACAGGCTTCCAAAGAATTTACTAAAAATTAGTTTTAATTTAATATCTAGAGAACCCTTTGTGCTAGAATTATGAAATTTAGTATTTTATTTAGTAATAATATCTGTTATAGATTTCTAATATTAACCAATTATATTTTAGGCCAGGGCTGTATGGGGCCAGTGGGCCCATCGATTTTGATCTTGTAATTGTTTGTCCCTTATTTTTTTTCCTGAGTTGATACTTTTATAAGATTATATGACACAAAATACACAAAAACATACTTTGCTTGTTTATCATAGGATAAACCGTTTTCGAGTAATATCGATGGAAAAGAAAGCATGCAGAATTTAACTTAATACGGATGTTTGAAATTACAAAAAAATAATTTATATTCTTATTCTATGATGAAAGGTAAGAATAAAAAGTTCATTCAAATAAACCTCCGAAAATGCATCCATATCAACAAATAGCCATTTTTAGTTTGTTTTTTTTTTAGTCATGTTAATAAAGTTCATGTAACAGTAAAAGAACTGGCTATAGGTCTTACAGGATTCATATTAGGAGGTTTATTTAAATCAACTTTAGAATAAAAAAATTTATTTTTTGTAATTTCAAACATCCGTATTAAGTTAAATTCTGCATGTTTTCTTTTCCATCGATATTACTCGAAAACGGTTTATCCTATGATAAACAAGCAAAGTATGTTTTTGTGTATTTTGTGTCATATAATCGTATAAAAGTATCAGCTCAGGAAAAAAATTAAGGAACAAACAATTACAAGATCAAAATCGATGGGCCCACTGGCCCCATACTTCCCTGGCCTAAAATATAATTGGTTAATATTAGATATCTATAACAGATATTATTACTAATTACTAAATAAAATACTAAATTTCATAATTCTAGCACAAAGGGTTCTCTAGATATTATATTGTTCATGATGAAAGGAACAAATTCGTTTAAAATTAAAGTAATCATTTTGTGGAAAAACGTTCGGACACGTCGATTAGTATTTTAAGTTTCGGATTTTTTGACAAAAGAAAATTGTATACAGGATGTCTCAAGAAGAAGATACGCAGTCAGCATTGTTTTTTTTAAATGGAACACCCTATATATTATATCATTTTTGAATTGTACGATAAATTCTGAACACTTTTTGTACAGATAGCATAGCTCTAAAATCAGCGGTTTTTGAAATAATGACGTTTGAAATGTGTCTCAAGATGAATATATGCAGTCATCATTGATTTTTTTAATGGAACAGCCTATATATTATGTCATTTTTTAATTGTATGGTAAATTCTGAACACTTTAAACTAATTTTTAGTAAATTCTTTGGAAGCCTGTAGTTCCCTAAGGAAACATTTCCGGACACATGTTTATTGGAAGTTTTTTGCTTAAAATATTTTTCTCAATCTACTGTTCAAGTTTGGCACGACAGTGCTGAATCATCCTAATATGTAATGCATAATTTTAAATCTTAGTATGTAATCTATGAAACGCGTCGTGGATCAGTTTTAACACATTGACTGCCACGATACTTTTTGAAAAAAGTTACCCCGAGGCCACGCCATTTTTTTTTTGAAAAATTGTTAATAAGTTCAAAATAAGTAGTTAGGTACCCATAAGTAATTATTTTTGTTCTTAGAAACGTAGATATTAATTTTCTTTTTCAGATATTAAATTGTTGTTATTTCTCTTATTTTTTGAGCAGGGGGCAGGGCCAAAATCAATATACCAAAAGTTTCGTCAGAGGCCACGCTTTAAAACACTACAGTAAAATAGCATAGAGTGTCCACCATATTTCTTCGACATGGCTTCAACTGAAATACAACGTGTCGCACATATGTATGGGTGACGGAGCGCACAGTGATCAAAGTGGTGTCGCCCATATATGGTCGACGAGGCAGTCAATGTTTGGATTCACAGAAAGCGGTTAGTTACCGGTTACACTGACCGGCGAGTTTTGATTGGTTGATTTATCGTATTTCTGGTACATTCTACCAGAAATTCCATAAATCAACCAATCAAAACGCGCCGGTCAGTGTAACCGGTAACTAACCGCTTTCTGTGAATCCCATATATGTAATACTCCTATATTGCTAGTAGGGGTCTGGAGACCGGCGAAAACTATACGGTGCAGACATATATGCATCTGTCTCAAACATCCTACTTCGAGTCTTATGCGCATGTTCGAGAATCGAGCATACATATGTACATGATACATACTTACAAGTGTATAAGTGTGCGTCAGTTGTAAACGTCATTTTGTACATATACATACACACATATGTCAGTTAATGTATATGTATATGCTTGTTCACGCTTGCGCACAACGGGTCAAGTTGTATGTTTGAAATAAAAGATGTGTTTGCTGTCTCACTTAGTCCGTGATACCTCCACTTATAGGCGCTAGCAATATAGGAGTATTACATATATGGTGAATCCAAACAATGTGTTAAACCTTAAAAAGTACAAGTTGCGCCTCTAGGGGTCGTTCAGATGAACTAAATTTTTTTTACCATGGCCATCGTATCCAAATGACGCTTCTGCAATTTTTTCAGAAGCCATTGGTATCATGATGTATAAAAAAGTCTTGTGCCGACCAGGGCAGTTTATTTAATTAAAAATTTATAATAATTTATAAATTTTGGACGTCTTCAAGGTCAGATAGGGCCAACATATTTTTTTCTCACATGGAAATCTAAATTTTTTATGACGGTATCTTATTGTATGGAAAAAAACAAGCAGCTGTTGTTTTAAATAATTTTTTGTATGGCTTCATTTTTCTTTAATATTTAACAAAATAATTTTAGATTTTCACTAATTTTTTACTCGATAACCATTAAGTTTAGAGGAATGGTGTAAAAAACAAAAAATGTAATATAACTTTGAAAATTATATTAAGATTTTTTTTTTAAACTTTTGCTCTTCAAAATATTAAAGCAAAAAAAAATTAAATTTAAAAAAATCTTAAATATATTTTCTAGTTCTATTAGGTCAAAATAATCATTTTTGTTTTGTTTTTTTACACTTTTCCCATAGGAATCTTTACATGAAACTTTTGGAAGTTTGACATAGCGCCATCTATTGAATACTTACTCAATCCAGTCAACAGATGTCACCATCTCGTTTGGAGGGAACATATAAAGACAAATAATTTGCAATAAAATAATATTGTGATCATAAATTGAGATGTAAGCTATCCTATCTTTCAAGTTGGATCAAACTGCACACGGTGTACAAATTTGATTAAAATCGGTTAAGTTTAGGAGTCCATCGCGGACAAACATGTGCCTTGTAATTTATATATATTAAGATTAAGATTAAGATGTTCTCATAGTGTATCACGAATATCTAATATTTTCCATGAAAAATAAGAAATTGTATTTGAAAAAAAAATTTCTTTACGGAGTTCAAAATATCCAAATAAAATTTGTTTCACCTATAAATAAGGACCACCCTACTGTACATAGATATTAATATAACACATTTATTTTTTATTTAGATGCAACAGTTAATAACGACCCTACAAGAAATTACAAAAACCTTCCTGCATTAACGACATCAGAATCAGTAAATTTAATAGAACGAACCGACAAGGAGCCAATAATATGTGCTGAAGTTGATAAACTTGCAATATGGGAATCTCCAGAACTAGTTGTTAAAACACAATATGAAAATGATACAAGGGAAGCACCTCAAGCAACACTTGTACTAAACCATTACGAAAGTCCTATCAAAATTAGAAATAAAGACCTCAATCTTACATAGATATGGCCAGAAATATGAATGGAGCAGAAACAGAAAATCTTGTTCCGTCGAAAAGTCAAGAAAATATTGATAGTAATGTTTCTAAATTTTAAGAAATACTCTCCGACAACACGCACTGTTATTAATAAGTTAATAAAACTGACTTAAGCGGGCAGACCCAGTTAGAATTTTTTTTAAATCTATTTTTTTTGTTGCATTTTTTCAAAATAGAACTGATGATTCAGTAACACATAAATGCATTTATGTATTTCTGTCAGATTGGAATGTTATACTTTTACAGATATATACATACAACAAAATAAATATAAATAATGTACAATACAGGGTGGCCCAAGTAAAACGAAACGGGCGCGCTTTTGGTCATTTAAAATAAGATTTTGAAAAAAAGCTCAAACACGTCGATTTTGCTTTCAAGAGGGACATCGTTTGGTATAAAATTCTTACAAGAATCTTTTCAACCCTCAGCGCTATGAGCGTAACCTTTACAATTTTAAATAGCATGATAGGGCAAGGGATACCTCATTTGAAAGGTTTTTTCATTCTAAATACGGTGTTGTTTGATTTTTCAAATCTGTTTAGTTTTAGTCAAGTTATTTACATTTTGAATTCTATAAATACAATGATTTTCTGATCAAAAAACAAATATTTATTACAACTAAAATTCAAAACAAAGTAAGTAGTGTTATTTTCTCATTAAATAATTCAGAAACATCTAATTTGAACATTTGTTGAATTAATTAAAGTTTTGGATATTGGAAAAAAAAATTAATTTGAAATTCAAAATGTAAATAACTTGACCAAAACTAAACAGATTTGACAAAAATCAAAGAACACCGTATTTAGAATGAAAAAACCTTTCAAATGAGGTATCACTTCCCCTATCATGCTATTTAAAATTTTAAGGGTTGCTCTCATAGCGCTGAGGGTTGAAAAGATTCTTGTAAAAATTTTATACAAAAATATGTCCCCCTTGAAAGCAAAAACGTGTTTGAGATTTTTTTCAAAATCTTATTTTAAATGACCAAAAGCGCGCCCGTTTCGTTTTACTTGGGCCACCCTGTATAGTACATTTTTTATATTTATTTTGTTGTATGTATATATCTGTAAAAGTATAACATTCCAATCTGACAGAAATAAATGCATTTATGTGTTACTGAATCATCAATTTTATTTAATTCCTTATTAGGGGGGGGGGGGGGGCTATACTCTTTCTTTGGAACAAACTTTTCCCACAATTTTCCAGACGATTTTTACTTCCATGTTCGAAGAAATGGAAGTATTATGATACCGTCAAAAAATCGTGTCCGAGATAAGAACAGATTCTGATTGTACTAACTTCAAAACGTAAAGAAAAGTTAATTTCCTCATGGCGGCTGTGCGTGGGTCTGTGTGTCCGAATAACTACTGTAAATATGCATCGATTTGAATTATTTTTGGGGAAAGTACTCCAGACCTATTGATTTTGGTGCTAATCGGATTAGGGGTTTCAAAAATATTCGAAATTGTGTACTTATTATCGTCTAAAAAGTGAGTATTATCTCACCAATTTTGATAAAATTTGGTACACTTGTAGTTTAATCCAATCTAAGGGGCACGTATTAAAAAAATCAATTGGTACTTTTCAATTTTTGAAATATCTTTCCGCGTTTCATCTTAAAAAAAGAGATTATCCTGAAGGATAATAAAATTTTGAACAAATGATTCAAAAACTAGAACATTTAAGCTTTAATTTTTTTTTGTTTTTAAACTCATCTACGACCGTTTTTGCGGAGATGCAGCCATTCAAAAATACCTAAAAATATTATTAGTGATCCTTTAATTTTGAATTTAAGTAAATTACATGTGTAAGCACTATATTAATAATTCAAAAATAGTTTTATACAATAAGGTATAATCAGTGACGTAGCTATATTTCATTTGGTCTTTTTTTGTGCATATTTTAACGATTTTAAATTATCATATACAGGCTGTTCCAGACCACCTGTCCACTATGTTTTACGCCCAAACTATTGAAGATAGAGTTTTGGGATAAAAAATTTACTATGTATATCGACCTTAAAGAATTACAGGAAAATATTTTTAACCCCCTAAAACTGCACTTTAGGGGGTTATTTGAGGGGTACATGCCTGTTTCTCAGCAAAATCAAATGGAATGGTATATCAAAAAGTACATATTTGTAAAGATCATAAAAAAATAAGAAAGTTTTATAAAACACAAATTTTCATACTTTCAATTGTTTAAAAAATATAGCAACCTGATCTCAAATTTTAGGGTTTTACTAAAAGTGCTCTAATTTCGTTAAATATTAATGGAATTTTATTACTTTTTAAAATTTAGAAAGTAGAAATAATGACCTTTGTAAAGATTTATGAATATTTATGATTTGGATAGATTAAAGTGTCATACGAGACATATCAAAATTTCAAAAGTTCAATTAGGGATAATTCAAATTTTTTAAATACAATGGTATATCAATTAGTACTTTATCTTAAAAAATATACGTAAATAAACAACTTTTGTTAAGAAAATTTAAAATTAAAAATCAAATTTTTAAAATCAAAAATTGAAAATGATAATTTTTAATTTAATATTTTCTTAACAAAAGTTGTTTATTTACGTAGGGTAAAACCAGGATAGATGCCGCAGTGGGATAGGTGCCTCGTTTCCGAGATCCAAGCCCCCTAAAGTCGCAACATCTAATTAATAGTTTAAATAAGAAGCGTCAGCCCCACATACCTCAGTCCCCCGCAAACCGTCGTGCGAAACAAAAATGTCTCGTTTGTGCGTGTTATTATTTCCGCAGCGAACGCGACAAATGCTTCAAAGTTTGAGAGTTAAGTATTTACTGCTACATATCTTTATAAGTAGTAATAAATTCCGTTCTATTTTTATTATATCAATACACTGGTTCATTAAGTACACACCTAGGTGTTAATAATCGCTCATTTGTCTTTATTTTACTTAAAAAATAAAAAAAACATGTATCCATATCGAAAAGGATAGTCGCCCCGATTTTTCGCGGTATAGGTGCCTTTGGGGCATCTATCCCCATACATACACATGACTTATTTTGAAATGTTATATTTTTCTTTTAGTTGTTTCATATTGACAGATTTTAATGTTCTACGGGGCATCTACATATATCCTGATAGTGCCTAGCGTGTATTAAAAAAAGTATTTTATTAGGTACTTATCGGTAAAGCCAAAACATTTGCGGTTATTCATATGTTCACCTAACCTAAAATTTTTGCATTTGAAACCCGCCAATCTGTTGACCCTACTTATCGAAAATATTATGTTGTATTCTTGTATTAGTATGTCTTAACCGTTGTGATAATGGATAAATGTTTGTACGTTGCTTTATGTGTACCTTCATATGATTTGTTCTTATGATATTTACGCTATAAAACTTTTGCGCGGTAGGTATGTTTAATGTTATTGTTGTCAAATTTAATGTTATTGTTAGCGACCTTACTTTGTTTACAATAATCATTTTAAAATCAATGCCATATTACAATTATCTCATTAAAATTACAAATAAAACATTTAAAAACTATAGGTATTTATTTTACTTATTTTATTTCATAAGGCATATATCCTTCTTAGCAATTCCATGAGGGGCATCTATCCATATAGGTAGGCATCTATCCTCAAAAAAATAGTTCTGCAAAAACTCAGTTTCTGCAAAATCAGTTATTGTTAGGTCAACAAAAACAAGTAATAATGTAATATAAAAGACTAAAGTAGCTATATTCATAGGAATTATTTATGGTAAATTAATAATTTTAAAATGAGGAGGCCTTTTCAAAAAGTGGGGCATCTATCCTGGTTTTACCCTATCTTTTTTAAGGTGAGATTTCTTAGCTATACAACTATGGAAAATCAAAAACTTTTTGATAAAGGAATTTCGAGCTTTCCAACAGTAATTTCGAGCTGTCTCAAAAATTTTCCGTTTTTCTGAAAATCGAAAAAAACTTTTTGTACGGCTAACAAAAATAATCTGATCTCGAACCAACTCGTAAGACACATCAGCGGAAAAAAAATCGTAGACAGGAATTTCGAGCTTGTTTCCAGATAATTTCGAGTGCAAACCATTTAAAAAAAAAAAAAAAAAAATTTGCCGAAAAAACGAAAAAAACTTAACGAGAGGAGATATCTTAGCCATACAAATATGAAAAATCGAAAACTTTTTGCTATAGGAATTTCGATCTAATTTAAGCTTTTCAAAAATAATTTCGAGCTGTCCCAAAAGTTTGCCGCTTTTCTGAAAATCGAAAAAAACGTTTTGTACGTCTAACAAAAATTATCTGATCCCAAACCAACTCGTGAAACGCATCAGCGGAAAAAAGTTCTTAAACAGGAATTTTGAGCTTATTTTGTATGTGTAATGGGGAGGGGTGACATCCCAAAATATTAATTTTTTTTTCAAGATATCTCAAAAACGACACATGTTCATGTGAAAATTTTATACTCACAATATTTTTTGTAGAAAATCCAGTTTCCTATAATATAGGTAACCACAACAAAATGTGAGTTGTAAAATAGTCCATTATCTTTTTATTTATCTCAATTTCATTTAAAATTCGGGAGTATGTTTTTTTTATATTTTGAGGTTGTCGACTTGTCCTAGTCGAGTGCGAAAAATAAACTGATTGTTGGTGAAATTTTTGTTTGTTGCACGCTTGTACAGTTAAAAGTTGCGTTAGCAAAAAACACGTGCATAATCAAGGTTTTACGTACAAAAGAAAAGGTAGGTAAATAATGTTTAAGTATTTTTACATGAGATACGATACAGTATAAAATTCGGGAGTATGTTAAAAAAATAGTTTACCTACCTTTAATTTTGTACGTAAAACCCAAGGTTAGTAAATACACAGGTTGTACCATAACTCTGGTGGGGTGAGGCATGAGAGGGGAGGCCGCGTCATCATGAGGACCTCTCTAACGTTAAAAATAGTTGTCAAACTTTTTTTATTATACAAAGGGTCCTCAGGATGACGCGTTTCGCGCGGCCGCTGATTGGTCAAAAGTTATGGTACAACCTGTTCATTTACTAACCTTGCGTAAAACCTTGATTATGCACGTGTTTTTTGCAAACGCAACTTTTAACTGTACAAGCGTGCAACAAACAAAAATTTCACCAACAATCAGTACAAAACGTTTTTTCGATTTTCGGAAAAGCGGCAAACTTTTGGGACAGCTCGAAATTATTTTTGAAAAGCTCGAAATTAGCTCGAAATTCCTATACCAAAAAGTTTTCGATTTTTCATATGTGTATAGCTAAGATATCTCCTCTCGTTAAGTTTTTTTCGTTCTTTCGGCAAATTTTGGGTTTTTTGGAAAAATGGTTTGCACTCGAAATTAGCTCGAAACAAGCTCGAAATTCCTGTCTAAGATTTTTTTTCCGCTGATGTGTCTTACGAGTTGGTTCGAGATCAGATTATTTTTGTTAGCCGTACAAAAAGTTTTTTTCGATTTTCAGAAAAACGGAAAATTTTTGGGACAGCTCGAAATTACTGTTGGAAAGCTCGAAATTAGCTCGAAATTCCTGTATCAAAAAGTTTTCGATTTTCCATAGTTGTATAGCTAAGATGTCCCACCTTCTTTTTTAAGATAAAGTACTAAATGATATACCATTGTATTTAAATTTTTTGAATTATCCCTAATCGAACTTTTGCATTTTTGATATGTCGCGTATGACACTTTAAACTATCTAAATCTTAAATATTCATAGATCTTTACAAAGGTCATTATTTGATATTTCTACTTTCTAAATTTAAAAGAATAATAAAATTCCATAATATTTAACGAAATTAGAGTACTTTTAGTAAAACCTTAAAAGGCTCTAGCCATTAAGATGGTAAAAATCCCCCCTCAACGGATTTGGCTGAAATTAGGTACACTTATTTGTCATTATAAAAAAATAATTTTTCCCGAGTTACAAGACCTGAAACGCCCTCTGTCGTCCATAACCTCAAAAAATGTGTTTTTTCTTTAATATTTTTTTTCTCTGCGAGTTTTTAATCGAATTACTTGAAATTTGGACTGGTAATAGATTTTATAAAGATGAATGACCACATATTTTTAAAATTATTTTTGGCGCGAAATTTGAATTTTTATAACAATAATAAAATTTAAAAGGGCCATATCTCGGCTCTCAGGGCCCATGTAGGCTAGATACTGCAAATACATGTGTACCTTATCAAAAACTAACATCTTGATTTTTTTCATAATTTTTAATTTGGTGCGCCGTCCTCAAAAATTCAAAAAACCGTATTTTTCGGATTTTTTAGTTTTTAATTAATGCAATGAAATTATAAATAAAATGTGTATAATAATATTTTTTTCAAGAATGGCTTGCTCATAAAATGACCAAAAAAATTATTGCCTCAAAAAATTTTCAAAAATCTCAAAAAAAGGTTTTCATCAAATAAATAAGCATTTAAATAAATATGAGTTAATCGTCCAGCAAAAGTTCTGTTTTTATTTGTATATATAAGGTTGGGCTAATTTTCTAACTGACCTCGACTACCCCCCTATGTGAAAGTACTCTCAATTCTAAGAAAAAATGCCCATGGAACTATACTTCTACATTGAACTTTAGTTCGCCGCATTTTTGATTGAAAATTTTATGTTTGATTCCCTTGAATTCAATATGTATACATGTTAATATACATAAAAAGTTACAATTTTGCATTGATTTTTTTAAGCAAAACAGCAATTCAATGGTTTTTGGGTACGAGGAAAAATTATGCAATAATTTTTTTTGGTCATTTTATGAGCAAGCCATTCTTGAGAAAATATTATTATGCAAATTTTATTTATAATTTCATCACATTAATTAAAAACTAAAAAATCAGAAAAATACGGTTTCTTGAATTTTTGAGGACGGCGCACCAAATCAAAAATTATGAAAAAAATCAAGATGTTAGTTTTTGATAAGGTACACATGTATTTGCAGTATCTAGCCTACATGGGCCCTGAGAGCCGAGATATGGCCCTTTTAAATTTTATTATTGTTATAAAAATTCAAATTTTGCGCCAAAAATAATTTTAAAAATATGTGGTCATTTATCTTTATAAAATATATTACCAGTCCAAATTTCAAATAGTTCGATTAAAAACTCGCAGAGAAAAAAAATATTAAAGAAAAAACACATTTTTTGAGGTTATGGACGACAGAGGGCGTTTCAGGTCTTGTAACTCGGGAAAAATTATTTTTTTATAATGACAAATAAGTGTACCTAATTTCAGCCAAATCCGTTGAGGGGGGATTTTTACCATCTTAATGGGCTAGAGCCATTAAGATCAAGTCCTCATATTTTCTAAACAATTGACAGTATAAAAATGTTTGTTTTATAAAACATTCTTATTTTTTTATGATCTTTACAAATATGTACTTTTTGATAGACCATTCCATTTGATTTTGCTGAGAAACGGGATTGTACCCCTCAAACTACCCCTTAAAGTGCAGTTTTAGGGGGTTGAAAATATTTTCATGAAATTCTTTAGGGTCGATATACATAGTTAAAATTTTTCATAAAACTCTATCTTCAATAGTTTGGGCGTAAAACATAGTGGACGGGTGGTCTGGAACACCCTGTATAATCCGGTATTTATGAATGACAATCAACCATAATTAGAACCAAGACTAATCAATGTGTTATCCTATATACGTATTAAAACCATTTGTGACTCAAGTTTACACGAATTTATTTCATTTAATAATTATTCATTTTAATACCATAATATATGGAAACAGAAAAAAATAATGTTATTTGAACTGGTGATTTTTAGGGTTTCGTAGAAAACTAGGAACCCTTATAGTTTCTCCATGTCCGTCCGTCCGTCTTCAAAAATTTGATAATATTTTTGAAAAAAATAATTTTTTTTGGGCCCCCTATCCATAAAATGAAGTGTTTTCAAAAAAAAAAATTCACCTACCCCATTGAGTGGGGTGTCGTTAGAAAGGTCTCCTAAAATGCAACAAAAAATGTATCAGAACTTTTTGATTTTAACCCAAAAGTCGTTAAAAAAGCGTCCCCCCTCTATTTTCTAAACTATCAATTAAAAAAATCTGAAGAAAATTCAGAATTTAGCTTTTAATTAGTACTTTCACTGAAAATTATGACAAATATTGTCAAAAATATTTTGGACCCCCCTTCTATAGACTGAAAAGTGAACTCTCATTTTTTCCCCACTTATCCCATTGAGTGGGGTATCATTTAATAGGTATCCTAAAATTCAATAAAAAATGTCAGATAACTTTTTGATTTCAACCCTTCAGTCACGAAATATTTGCTTTTTAATGTCGCTGTCAGAGCGTCCCCCAACCCACTATTTACTAAACTATCGATTCAAAAATTCTGAAAAAAATTCAGAATGTAGCTTTTAATTATTATTTTCACTGAAAATTATAACGAACAATGTCAAAAATATTTTGGACCCCCCTATCATAGATTGAAAAGTGAACTCACATTTTTTTCATTTACCCCATTGAGTGGGGTGTCATTTGATAGGTCTTCTAAAATGCAATAATAAAAGCCAAATGACTTTTTGATTTTAACCCTTCGGTCATAAAAATTTTGAAATAACCCCTTTTTATAAATGGTAGTGAGAATGACTACGGAACCCTATATGTGCGTGCCCAACAAGCACTTGTCCGTTTTATTTAAAAACGTATAACCTATGACTGTATTATACCTAAGTACATGTTATGATGTTTTTTTATTAATTTTTATTAGTCATTAATTCGTTACAAATATCATCACATTCTTTATACACGTGATATTTTAATGAAATTACTATTTAGTAATTATATAAATAATCAAATAATTAAATCGAGACGGAGGTTAAGTAGTGGTTGATATCGATATGTATTTTGTTTTTAATTAAAAAATGTTATCAAAAACAAAAAAAAACAAATGACGAATTTTATTAATTATAAATATTTTTCAACTTAATTTGTTTTTTTCCTACTTCTGAGAACTAACAAGAGCAAGTTATCAAGTGATAGCTAAATACGTATCGAGTTTAAATATTTCGTTATTTCGTACATAGAGCGATCGTTTAGTTTCCTCTCAATATCAAAGATACGAGAAGCTTTGTGATTATTTTATAATGATTAACAAAAATTGTTCTCCTGTTTCAAAATTTTAACTTGATTTTTTTCCTTTTCAGATAAAGACAAACGCTTTTTATTGCGTGTTAATCCTTGTTACACACATAAATAATGAACCACTGAAACGATATTAATGAAATTTGGTTGATTGGTTTGGACTAGTTTGAAGACAGACCCATTTGAAAATCATCAAAATATAGTATAAGGGGAAGGGGTAAAACCACTCATTCATTTTTTCATTTCGAATCTTTTAATTATTTATATACTTTAAGTGAATCTTTAAAATAAAATGCTAGACTTTTTTTGAGAAGTTTCACTGTATTTTGTTATTTACCTAAAACAGATACATATTCGCTATTTGTGAACATTCTACGGAAGCCAATATACAGGATGGGGCAGTAACTATTACCAAAGTTACCGCCCAGTGAAATCAAAATTATACGGTACGAAGGGGGCTATCATATAGCGATAATAATTTTTGTCCAAGGGGAGGCGCTTCGGAGATATCAAGTTATTTTTTTAAATTGATTAGGTACATTTTTTCCATAATATGATAGAAAAACTGAAAACAAGTTCAGAATACATACATCACACAAGATCATTGAACAAGATTTAAAGTGAAGAAAAAATACATTTTTTATTAAATGAAATTTACATTTAAGGAAGATGTTCGAAGTGGTGGCCATCATTATTGATGTAATTAAAAATAGCAAAAACCCACCCCCTGTCTAGTACCTAGTAGGTATGCAGATGAACATATCTAAAACTATCCTCGTCCCCGTCCAATGCAATTAGGGCTTGAATGTTGAGCTTTTATTTTTTAGGGGGTTAAATTTTGAAAAGTGCTGAAATAACTGTTTCATTATTTGTATTGTAGAGTACATATTTATGATAAGTTTCAATTAAATACGAACAAATACATATTTTTTATACAAACTTTGACACCCCGTTTTAACCCCGTAGAGGTTGAATTACGAAAAATCCTTTCTTAGTGGGTGTTTACATCATAAAAGGAAGACACCTACGAAATTGTACGTTTCTAGATCCAGTTTCTTGTTACGTCTGAAAACTACATAACAAGGGAAATATGTATCGAGGTTTAACCATTCAAATCAAACACAGACAGATTCATAAAATTTTGAGTTGATCAAAAATATTATTTTAGTCCTTTATAGTTATATTAAATAGATACCTTAAAGTGTCCCTTACCTAATAGTTCAAACATACAAAATACATACTCATAGTTTTAAACAGATACGAATATTGGAACATCCTTTAATATGGAATATATTTATTTATAATTTATCAAAGTTTTATAAAATTATCAAACATTTAACACGTGTTGGGAAATTGATTTTTGTTATCAAAAACTATAAATAATTTATAATTAAGTAATTATTTATGTAATCAGTTAATGTGGTCGATATATTAATTTAAAAATTAATTAAAATGTGAATAAAAAACAGCAAATGACTAATAAGTTGGAATATAAATATTTTGTAAGTTAATTTATTTCTGTCAGTGTTTGATTACGAGTTACTTTAACACTAGAATCATGTCTCAATTATTTGTATATTTGTTTTTAATATTTTCCAATATATATAACTGTTCATCTCAAAATACTTACTACAACGTCTATGTAAGTATTTATTTATTATTTTTATAAATATAATAACGTCTTATTTATTTATATATTTTCTAGATTAATACAAAAATCAACGATAGTTTCTACCAAGATGAACAACAGACTCCAGTGCAAATAATTAATTATAATGTATATAATATTAATATCTATGGTGAGTTTTTTTTTTAGATACATAAATCTAAATAATTTGTTTATAATATTTTGTAATTATTTCTTTGAGCAGGTAAGGATGTCGATATAAAGAAGTGGTTAAAACTCAATGATGATAATACTGTGGAGCCTGTCTTGAATGTAGTAAGTATTTATTTATAATTGTTACAACTATAAAGTGATGTTTAATATTATATATAATATCTATTATAGAATAATACAGTAACTTCCAACCATACAAATAGTGAAGTGACCACAATGTCCACAACTACAACTACTGCAATTCAGAATAAAGGTGAGTTTTTATTTTAATAAATATAAATAAAGTAATGTTTTGTAATTATTTGTTGAGCAGATAAGGAAGTTGAGAAGGTGTTGAAAGTACGTGATGATTATACGTTATACTCTGGACATGGTTATTACAAATATCACAACAGTGGGGCCAACAGCTGGAACCAAGCAAGAGACATCTGTGTAAAGGAGGGGGCACATTTAGTTGTCATTAATTCTCAAGCCGAGGCGGATTTACTCCAAGGGATCAAGAAAACAAATAATGTTGGCGATATATATGTAGGCTTGTATAGAACGTCCACATCTAGTGAATTTATAACTGTTTTAGGTAAATAACCAAATACAGTGAAACTTCTGTAAAACGAGCAGCATTTCATTATATTTACATTTGTTTTTATTTGTAAACTTTGAGAAGTTTCACTAAAGATTCACTTAAAATAATTAAAATATTAGAAATTCTCTCATATCAATATAAAATAATACAATTGTTATTGTTTTACAGGTGGTCGTGTCAATGAGTCTGGGTACAACAGATGGTACCCAGGTTATCCCACGACATATAGCGGCCACGACTGTGGATGTATGTATACTGATGGCACACTCTATAATTACCCCTGCACAAACTATAACTATCCTTTCATCTGTGAAATATAATTAAAACAATAAATATTAACAAAATGCAATATGTATTTAGTATTATTGAATGTATTTATATATGTATTGTGACAGTAGTTTAATATATATCTTTAATCTATGTATGTTGTTTATTTACAGACAGACAGACACATGTGAATAAATAACTAGAGTTGATTATTGATAAACTAATTACTTTAAATACATATTTATTATAAATATGTTGAGTTGATTTAGTTGTATTGATATACATATACAGGATGTTCTAATTTATATAACATAATCTAAGGGACGTAGTTACCGTTATAGAGAAGGTGATAATAATTGAATTAAATATTGCTAAGTTAACTTAATCAATACCTAATGAAATAATTGTTGATAGTTTTATGTACTAATATAGTTAGACAATAATTAAAAATAAAACACCTTTATAATTTTAGTAAAATAATATTTAATTATTGAATATTTAAAACACAAGCAATCTTGTATAGAGATAATCTGATAATGCCTCAGTCTCCTTGATGCATTTACATCTCAGATCCACTTGGATAACATAAACATTGTCACCAGAGTTGAGTGAATAGTCTAAACAAACTAATGTAAGTCTTATTGAATATAACCAAATACACATAAGTGCTGTGAATAAATATAGGTTCAAAGAAAATTTTCAAATATAAAAAAAAGAACGAGTAGCAAATTAGTATTGTTTACATATTTGCTAGTTGTACTTATTATTGGAGTTCCTGGAAGTAATAAACATGGCTTTATTCGTATTCCAGGGAAAATAATTAGATTAAGTCTAATAATTGCAATTCTAGTCTGTGAATAAGTATAAGTTCAAAATTTTTATCTTACATATCAGTTATTGTTTATGAGACAATGGTGTGTTCCATTGATTTTATTCTAAACAATTTAACCCCACCAAGTGTGTTGAACAATAAAAAATTTTTTTTTACTATGCCGAGGGGAAAAGATTTGAGCGAAATTGAAAAATAAAGAATTTTTGATCTTCACAAAGGGGGCATGACTCAAAGAAAATTTGCAAAGGAGTTGAATCGTTCCCAAATTGTCCCAAAATGTTGTTGGCAAGGTGTTACGTGTGGGAATAGAAAATTATGGACAAATCAAAAGACCTGGAAGGCCTCCAAAATTTTCTCCCAGAGTAAAACGAGCCCTTCTCAAGGAAATTTCTCGCACTGGGTCCTTGTCATCGAATATTGTTCGTCGTTTCAACTTAAACTGTGATCCCAGTCTCATAATAAAATGGCTGAAACAATCAGGAGACTTTCATTATTCAAAATTTATGCGAAAACCACCTCTTCAACCGAGACATTTAGCGGCAAGATTACAGTTTGCAGAAAAATATGTGCATATGGGCCAAATATGGGATCATGTGATATTTAGTGATGAGAAGAAGTTTAATTTGGATGGTCCTGATGGGTTCAGTTATTATTGGCATGATTTACGCCAAGAAAAAATAATTTTGTCTGGCCGTGCCCATGGTGGAGGCGGCGTAATGATCTGGGCAGCTTTTAAAAAGGGTTCCAGTCAGATATAGCGTTTATTACTGGGAGAATGGATGCTGTCAAATTTCAAGAGGTACTCGAAGAACATCTTCTTCCTTTTATTACCTTGGAAGAGGACGACGAAATTATTTTCCAGCAAGATAACGCCTCAATCCATAAGGCTGCATCGACAAAATCATGGTTTAAGGACTATGGAATCAATGTAACGGATTGGCCAGCCCTTAGCCCTGATCTTAACCCCATAGAGAACCTGTGGGGAATATTAGCAAGAGATATTTACAGTAAAGACAAACCGGAATAACAAACTATTCCAGAATTAAAGCTGAGAATTTTGGATTCCTGAAAAAAAATTACTTACCATGTTTTATTTAATTTAGTGTGCAGTGTTCCAAAGAGGTTAATCCAAGTGATTGCAAATAAAGGCAAAGCAACCTATTATTAGTGATTGTTGAGGAAAAACAAAATATGAACCTATATTTTTTCACAGCTAAAATAGATGTTATTTTATATTTTTCATAGTATTACTCTTAAATTTTTTTATATGTAATAAAAAATGTGTACTATACCTTTAAACACAATGTACTTTATGTTTAAAAAATCAGTTTTATTTTTCGTTCAGTTTTAAAAATTAATTTAAGAAAAATTGTTTGAACCTATATTTATTCACAGCACTGTATATATGTACTTATGTATTACAAATTCTTAACAATTCTGATAAAATCCTGCAGCCTTAATGAATGAATAGTAAAACACTCCGTTATCTACAGCTCTATTTATTCCGTATATCAGATTGAAAACCTCCGTAATTAACACAGAGTTGGAATCTGTTTACCTTACCTTTATTATATTGTAAGTAAGTATATAAGAGACTTACTTTATCAATATGTAAACTGCGCTGTTTCTATTTAACCACTATATAGATTATAAAGCCATGACCAAATGTATTAGGCAACTAGTGATTTTAGACACTTTGCTTAAATTAACATATGTATTTCAGGGGAATTAGGGATTATAGATATTTTTATTATATGCCTTAATGACTTTTGGGAAGATAAATCGAATCAAAAGAGGCCAAAATTGAAAAACCAGTGCGAGACAGGACCGTATTTTGGAGCGAAATTCTCTACAAAATAGGGAAAAAACCTATAAAAAACTCTTTTCTGAAGTAATGCAGGTCCATGGAATAAAATTGACAGGAAAGAGTGTTAGGAGACGGCTTGTGGAACACAATTTGCAAGGGAGAAAGGTGTAAAGAAACCCACTTCTGACAGACATTTTGTGTTCTTAGGCGAAAAAATACAATGATTGGACTAAAGAGAAATGAACTAAAGTGATATAGACGGATGAATCCAACGTAAAGGAATAGTTAAACTAATGTTTTACTAATTATAAATACCGTTATATTCAAAAAATTCAGCATCCTTCTTTAAAAATCAATAAAACATCATTTTTTGATTTTTTCTTTTGATTTCATTTGTTTTTCGGCCGACCTGGGGCTCGCTACGTTCAAAGAAGAAGAGGTAAAGTTTTTTTTAGCAAGAATATCTTATATTTACTGTTAAATTTGGAGGAGGTAGTATCATGATTTGGAATTGCATTTCTGCAGTGGTGTCGGCGAAGTATTTTTTATGCGGAGGGCGCGTGAATTTTAGACGGTTTTTAGACATGCTTGAAGAAGTTTTGGAACCTTCTGTTTAAAAATTAGTTGAATCCGATCCAGTGAATTATTTATTTCAACAAGATACCACAAATCCCGCGAAACAATGCAATTTTTGATGAAAATAGCGTTGGACTGTTATCGTAGCCGCCCCGGTCCCCTGGATCGCCACCAATTAAAATTTTGTGGCACATTTTAAAAAGAAAGATTTCAAAACATAAATTCAGTTCAAAAAATTTGTTTAGACAAAAAATTATAGAAGAATGGCACAATATTACACAAGATATTAGTGTATAGTATACCATGGTATATTAAATTTTTAATAAAATCAGGAGGGGGGTTCATAAAATATTAATTGTGACTATTAATTTTATATTAAAATGGCATTACTATAACTGATATACATTTTTTTTTCAAAATTACCTAGTTTGTATGTTTTTGTTTTATTTTCTACGCCACTGAACATATAGGTATTATTTAAATTGATAAACGAATCTTTTAAAAAATAGTAATCTCATATTTAGAAAATAATAATTATAATTTAAACATTAACAAAACTCAAATCATAAAATTAAGTGTCAGTTAATCCTTGTATGTAGACAGTTTAATATTAATAAATGTATCCAAGGAAATAACATTTTTATAGATATTAATTTATCACGGAGGGGGCATGCATATGTAAACTGCATAATTACAGCCAAGAGTTTTAAGTAACACATACATAAAAGTATGATAATTTAATATAAAATTTTATTTTAAAACCATATAAGAAAATATAAAAAACAAATAAAATATAAAATCCATTCAAATTGTCGAATAGATATATATTTAACCAGTAGCGTTGATAGCTTTTAGCGCTGGGGGGGGGGGGGGGAATGACAATATTATATCTCATAAAGTTATATTTTTTCATTACGAAAATCATCTTTTATGTGGTGTAAAATATAAAAAAAATTATATTCTTCATTTACAAGGGAACCTTTTCTAGTCGATAATTCATTTAAACTTTGTATATATGTAGTTAGAGGAGGCCGAGATATATATTTTCTGTTTAGGAAGTTTTGTTTAGTCTGTTTTGGCGCTGAGCGTCTCATACTATATTTATTATTACTTTAAAAATTAAATAATTAATAAATAATTAAATAAATTTCTTTTTCTAAAAGTGAAACGTCATTTATCTTCGTACATGCTAGGGTTCCGTACTCATTCTCACAACGATTTATTTTTGTTACATTCTGGATAGTTTATAAATTAGCGGGGGGGGGACTCTGATAATGGCATTGAAAAGAAAATAAAAAAATCCTTTCACATTTTTGGTTGCAAAAAGTCAATTGAGAATTTTGTTGCATTTTAGGAGCCCAATCTTTTTTTTCACTTACCTCACTCAATGGGGTAAGTAAACAAAAAAAGTACCTACACTTTTCGGTCTATGGGAATTGAGTCTTAAATAATTGTGTTTGTTATATTTTCATTGAAAGTATTGATTAAAAGGTACAATATGAAATTTTTTCAGATTTTTTGAAGAGTAAATACATCGTGATTGATTGGTTAAAAATTTTTTTTTTAAATCTCATCATTTTTGTTTTTGGGTCGTTAATCTTTGTCCGTATATCAAATTTAATATTATGTATAATTTAAAGACAGATAGAGCAAAACTAAAAGAGTTCCTATAGTTTTTTTCGGAACTCTAACAAAAAGGCGCTTCAAAGGTTTCGCACACAGGCGCTGCCGAGGGTCGGCGCGGCCCTAGGGGGGGGGGGATTGATCCTCATAACCCCCCCTAACTACGCCACTATAGTTAACAATATAATTAAAATATTCAATAAAATTACAAAATCTATAAAAGATTATTTAATATACAAATGTCAAAAAAGATTAATTAATTGAGTTCATTGATAATGTGTAATGTTAACAATGTCCGGTATGATAAAGGGTAGCCCCACTCTCAAACAAGGTATTAATTTTGTTATAGTATATATGGATTTATTATATATATATATATATGTACCTATATAATTTAGAGTAGTGATACTTCACTACAGTATTGTAACACAGTTTGTGCAGACTCTGACCGTATATAAGATAATTATCACAATATCACCACTGTTTTAACACCCTTGTTTGTGTTTACATACAACACGTGTGTCAAACTTGTCAAAGTCTTCATGAAACTCAAACAGAACTGTCATATAAGGGTTTAATACCTCATTTGAGAGTGTTAGCTAGCTATAGCAAATAGATAATAATCATAATTATAACCAAGACTAATCAATGTGTCATCCTACGAATGAAAACCATTTGACAGTAGAAATAATAAATGTTACTTGACAATGAAAGTGACCAGAGGTGTCGAAAGACCTTTTTCCCTTGATTTTAAAAACGTGTAACCTATGACTGCATTATACCTACATATGTACATATTATATTTTTTTATTTATTTTTATTACTAATTCGTCATAAATATCATCACATTCTTTATACGTGATATTTTAATGAATTTAGTAAATAATTATATAAATAATAATTAAATCGAGACGGAGGTTGTCGATATGTATTTTTTTTAATTAAAATGTTATCGAAAACAAAAAACAAATGACTAATAAATATTTTGGTACTTAATTTGTTTCTTCCTACGTCTGATAACTAACAAGGGAACATTTTCAAGTGATAAATTCGTATCGAGTTTTAACTATTGAAATCAAACACAGTCAGAAACTCATTTAAAAGTATTATTCGAGCTAAAAAATTAAAATATCAAAACTTTTGGTTACTTTTTTTGAGTCTTTGTATCGATACACGAATAAATGTGACAGTTACAAAAAAAAAATAATAATGTTAACCCTATACATGTAGACTTCTATAGAACATCCACGAATAGTGAATATGTAACTGTTTTAGGTAAAAAACCAAATACAGTGAAACTTCTCAAAAACGATCAGTATTTCATTATATTCACATTGTTTTTATTTGTTACCAAATGAGGTCAATTTTTTCACTAAAGATTTACTTAAGGGGGCAGACAGTGAGAATTTTTTTTAAATCAAATTTTTTCTATTTCATTTTCTCAAAGTAGAATATTTTAAAAGTATTCTATAAACATTTCAGACAAATCGGACCGTTATTTATGGAAATATATAACTTTGAACGAAGCCAAAGTAGGCAGGTAGCGGCAACTGTGCGCTTTTTCTCGAAACCGTGTTTTCGAAGTCGGTGATCACTGTAACTTGAGAACACGGCTTTGCCGATCGGTTTGAAATTTTTCTAACTTATTCTCTACATAATTGTCCTCCGGATGGACGAAGGATTTTTTATCTGGACGGTTATTTTTGTTTTTATAGCCGAAAATACGACTGAAATTTTAGTCAAATAAAGAAATTTGACTTTCAGCGTCCGCCATTTTGTGAAAATTCAAAAATTTTCAAATCCCTTCATCCATCCGGAGCATTATATCATTAACTAATGATCCCTTTTGTTTTTTTTTGATTTCTGATGATCCAGTGTCGAGCAGCAGTGATCACGGCAAAACACTTTTTTTTGGACCCCTCCCAAATTTGCTGTATCCCACTTATTTTTTAATATTTTGCCATAAAAAAATTACAAAATTTTCTGTAAATACATATCTTTTATATGGAAAAACATTTGTTATTAATTGTTTTAATGCGAGGCCAAAAAAATCCTAAAAATGAGCTTTCTTTGGAAGTCACAACTGGGTTTGCCCCCTTAAAGTATAAATAATAATTAAAAGATTCGAAATTCTCAAAAAAATATATCAATTTAAAAAACATCTGTCAAGTAAATGCACAGTGCTTCCTCGTGCTAAATTCATAAAAAGTAGTTAATTATTGAACAATTTAAATAAAAACCGATAAAGTATTCAGATTAACTGCCTGTCATTAGTTAACTTTAATTTAATTTTCATAGAATTTTATTAAAAAATATTAACTAGACATTTTTCTTAATACACACCTGGTTACTTTGTCTTATATCTAAATTGTTCTGCTATACAAATGACAAAATAACATTTAATTATTAGTTCTCTTATTTATCGTGTGTTAAAAACTCTATTTTAATATCCAATTACTCAAAAACCATACGTCTAGTATTTAAAAAAAAAATAATAACATAATAAAATTTTAGACTTTTATCTATACATTGCTCTAATGATCGAATAACCTTAAAACAGTCGTGATATTATGATAATTACTTTGTACAATCGAGTGATCATTACTAACTTTGTTATTATTGGAGCTACAAGATCAGTAAAAAAATTAAATGTTTATTAGAATTTACAATTTTCCCCACATGGTTTTTTCTAACATACCCCTCCCCCCTCTCCACCGTTACCGGTTGAATGTGAGATCTGACTATTGAAGTTTATTATTATCAATCTAATTTTTTGTAATTATTAACGAAAAAAAATTCATAAAACAAATAAGCAAAAAAAATTTAAGTATGGATAATATTTATCTTAAAATGTTCAATAATAATTATTTTTATTAATTAAGAAAGATATTATCAATTAAATAATCAAAAATTACATAAAAATTTTAGTCAGTTGATTTTAATTAAAAAAAATTGTTTATCAGTAAAAATATTATTAAAATATTAATTAACTTTTTTCCTTATTAAAAACTCGATACTTTATTATCATTTACACCGATATTTACTTAAAAACAAATGTTAAATTATGCCCATAATAAAAACAATACAAAAATTAAATCACTTATACATAGGTAACTAGATATTGGTTGATGGTATTGTTTTTGAAGAACTTTTAAAAATTTTATCAATCTTTTTTTTACGCTAAAATCCGCCCCTAAATTTTTGCCGCTCTAGGCACGTGCCTACACTGCCTGCATGATAAATCCGGGCCTGGATAAGGTATAACCCAAACAATACTCTATCTCTTTTTTACTCGTGTTTAAATAAAGACAAGCATATACTCAATATACGCTTTCTATATTTACTAGATTTTTGAATCAGATATACAGGGTGGGGCATTTAAAGTGTTACAGATTTTTATCTCAGAGCCACCGCATATTTGAAAAAAATGTTCAAGTCAAAAAATGTATGGTTGTGAGGGGGTAATCGAATAGTAATATTTATTTATTATTTTAGTGTGACCTTCAAGGATATTTGAAGGTCAACATCATTTTTTTAAATAGGAATCTATAGTTTTTATTTAATAATCTTATTCTACGTGAACAAACACGAATATTTCATTGAACATTTTCTTTTAGGAAACCTAAGATTTTCAAGATATCTAACAAAATAAATTCGATATTTTGGATATTTTGGAATTTTTTACTCAGAATCCATAAACTTAAGAAAAAAGTAGAAATAAAAAAAATGTTTATTTCGTTCTAATAAAACTTGAAGAATTTTTCTAGAATTTTTTTAACATTTCGTTTTTTTGTTTTTTTTTTTTTTTGCTGAAATAAAATAAATAGAAACAGCTTTAATATTTTTAAAACAATTTTCCAAGATTTATTAGACCAAAATAAACAGTTTTATTATTTTTACTTTTTTTCTAAAATTTATGGATTCTGAGTAAAAAAATTCTTGAAAGTTCAAAATCTCGCATTTATTTTGTTAGATATCTTGGAAATCTTAGGTTGTCCAAAAAATTTTTTTCAATGAAATATTCGTGTTTGTTCACGTAGAATAAGATTATTAAATAAAAACTATAGGTTCCTATTTAAAAAAATGATGTTGGCCTTCAAATATCCTTGAAGGTCACACTAAAATAATAAATAAATATTACTATTCGATTACCCCCTCACAACCATACATTTTTTGACTTGAACATTTTTTTCAAATATGCGGTGGCTCTGAGATAAAAATCTGTAACACTTTAAATGCCCCACCCTGTATATGTACTATATGTCTTATAGAACATTCTGTATAAAAAGGGTTGCATTGTCATCTCGAAATTATGAAATTAGTAACGAAAGGCATGTTGTATTTTAAACAGATATCTGTGTAAGAATTGTAGAACAGGCGCGCATGCAAGTCTAATTTCTCGGAGGAGGTCATACCGAATTTTTATTTATAAATTTTACTTAAAAAAAAACTTTCTAATATATAGCAGTATATAATTAACGTAGGTATAATAAATATCAAAATATTGTATCGTTTACTTTTTGCAAATAAACTTAATCATAAAAACGCTGATTAATAATCTGTTTATCAAAATTTATTTACAGGTGTTGTTTGCGACAACAATTTCTTGACTGCAAATTCTTTAATTTAAACTTTAATAAGTTAAAAATTCTAATTTTGCAATAAAAGGAATTAGAGAGAGATGCACAATACGGCAATAACTAGAAATGAAGTCAAATAAATTTCCTATAACTGATATAAAATAATTATTTTAGCGGTTTAAAATTAATTATATTTTAAAAATAGTATGTTAATTTTTATTTTTACGTCTTACCAGCTAATTATCTTAATATAAAATGTTTTTATAATTGAAAATGTATTAACCCATTATTTCCCGACTTTTTATTTCTTCGAATTTTTTTATCAAGTTCTCAATTCTTTTTGAAAATAATGAAAATATAACCAAAAAGATAAATTCAATACAAGACAAAATTCAACAGTCCCAGACTTTGTTGAGATCTACAATGTCAGAGAGTAGAATGTTCACAGAAAAACTGTTAGTGAAAACAAAAAAAAATTGAAATAGAAGTACTTAGAAGATTCGCAGAAGATCCACGGAAATTAATTTTGACCTGATTTTTTTAAACTAAAATATGTTACATAAAAAAAAAGTTTAACATGTGAATTTATTTTTTTCCTAATAATAGTCTAATACATCGAAACTCAACAAAAAATAGAATAGCTTCTGTTTTTTTTTAAGTTTTTTTTTAAAACATGTGGCGGCATCTATCGGGGAAAGCTTGAACTATCAAAAATTAATTTGAATGGCTTCTAAAAAAATATGCTTATTAGTATATTCTGTGGCCTACGTGGCAACATACATAGTTTCTTGCGTGAAAATTACTCAACGCGTTACTATGTAGATTGTAGATTATTGTAATCCATCAAATATTGTAAACATCTTTTTTATAATAGGTAGGTAAGTGGGTTCTGTGATATTTTTATTAACGTATTGTGCTTCATTAATAATTTAACACATTATTTACTTCTGAGTGTAATATTATTCAGTGGCGTAACTACCGCCGGTCTGGCCGGTTAGATTGTTCGGGGCCCCGAGCATCTAGGGGGCCCCCAAAAGTGGTGAAATCTTTTTTTTTTAATTGCTGTTTTTTTTAGAATCGAAACGATCATTAAAGTTTTTGGTGAAAAAGCTGATTTTTCAGTTATTTTATTTTAAAATTCTAAAATTAAATATCAAAATCTCAAAAACTTGAAGATTTGGCGTATCATTGACTATTTTTCATTTTAGTATTGTATTTTTTTTACATAAATCAATTTGTTTCTAACGTTTTCGTATCCATACCTCAAACATTTACATCCCATCAAAATTCTAAGCTATAATTATTATTGTGGGGGGGGGATAATGTAAAAAAATCCTATCAAGAGCCCCATTCTGAAAAATTGTCTGGGGCTCCCATTTCTATAGTTAAGCCACTGATATTATTATTAAATTGAAAAACAAAATTCAGATAGTGAATGAACGTAAAAATATTACATTATTAGCTGTAATTTTTTTTCAATATACATATTTTACATTTTCAAACTACACTCACCGTTCTATATAACGACGATGCCCTGCCCCGCCCACCGAGCTAACATTAATATCAATTGATGAATTTAAATTTCGCGCTAGGAAAACGGTCGCTAAACCGAGCGCCGATCACGTCGTTGTATCAAGCGGTCGTTATATCAAATGTAGTTTTACCATGCGGTGAGTTTAGTGTTGGAGACACTACAATCACTAATTTAAATATTTGATATAAAAAATATTTAAATCTGAAAAATTATTTTTATTTAATGTCCAATGCAAAGTACGACGAAACGTTGACCAATAGAACGACCACACCGATGAGGTTTATACCCATAAGCCAAGAACCTATTATACATGCGAATTCAGTTTTTGATCGATTTTCAAACAAAATATTTTTATAGATTTCTAGTTAAATTTGTTATGGTAATGATAGATATAATAAAGTTTGATAAAACTTGGCCTTGAATGTTATGTGTTATACCAGTTATTTATATTATAAATTCGTGGAACGTTAAACTATCTCGCGCTGTGGGGCTAGCGAAAGGATGACATAGGCGCCGAATAAAAAAAAACATAGAGTTTTAAAATGCATCATCTGGGAATATTTATTAATGTACTTCATTTTAATTATGTGATTATAATATAAAATATTGCAAGGAAGCAATAGGTAGACAATTATTGTTTACGCCCTTGGAAAAATAAAGTACAGAAATTTCGAAGAAACTTTGAAAATAACAAGATATTTATATGTAAAAAAGTCCTTGCAAAATTTCAAGGTCAGTAGGAGAATAGTGTATGAGATATTATATTATATATATTATATATATATATTATATTATAAATAAAACAACTAATTGTCTAAACGTCAAAGATTTAATAAGCAAGGAAACGTAGCGAGCTTTCGATTCACAGAATCATCGTCAGGCTAAAATAATAAATAGTAATTAAATACAATAAATATAATACAAAATATTGGTATTTTAAAAAATAAAAATTCAGAATATACCTATTTGAAGGGGAGAATGCTTATTAAATCTTTGACGTTTAGACAATTAGTTGTTTTATTTATTATATTTTAACGTCACTACTAGTATATTATTATATTATATTATAATATATATATATATATATATAATATATATATACAGGGTGGGGCATTTATCTTGAGACAAATTAATATCTAGGTTGGACTCGATTATTTCGAAAAAAGTTTCAGACAAAAATCCGTGGTAAAAAATGGGCATTTCCATTTAAAAAAAGTGAATTCTGGTCAAAAAACACCACTTCCGGTCTAGACCGGAAGTCGTTATATAAACCATTCAATGGCCCCTTCGGTGCCCTACAATTTTTGTCCGAAACTTTTTTCGAAATAATCGAGTCCAACCGAGATATTAATTTGTCTCAAGATAAATGCCCCACCCTGTATATATATATATATATATATATATATATATATATATATATATATATATATATATATATATATATATATATATATATATATATATAATATACTAGTAGTGACGTTAAAATATAATAAATAAAACAACTAATTGTCTAAACGTCAAAGATTTAATAAGCAAGGAAACGTAGCGAGCTTTCGATTCACAGAATCATCGTCAGGCTATTTAAAGGGGAGAATGCGAGAACGGTGTCGTTATTCTCGCATTCTCCCCTTTAAATAGCCTGACGATGATTCTGTGAATCGAAAGCTCGCTACGTTTCCTTGCTTATTAAATCTTTGACGTTTAGACAATTAGTTGTTTTATTTATTATATATATATATATATATATATATATATATATATATATATATATATATATATATATGTATATATATATATATATATATATATATATATATATATACATATATATATATATATATATATATATATATATATATATATATATATATATATACATATATATATATATATATATATATATATATATATATATATATATATATATATATATATTATATTATATATTATATAGTGTATGAGATATTATATTATAGTCCAGTGCAGTTAGTAACTGACCCAATTGTTTCGGGTACATTTTTTTTGTGGCTCATTCGAAAGGGACTTTGATGAAGACCTTAACCCTGAGTTTGCGCACTCCCCAAATCCCCCCTCCCGCCGCCATCTTTGTTTACTTTTTTTATTTTCAATCGCTCATAACTCTCGTTCTAATTATCCCACAGCAACAAATTTAGACTCGTTGTACTCGTCAAACCTTATTCTTTAATTAGGTTTATATCAAATTAAACTCTCCGATGTTCTGGAAAAGAGTTATTAGCGTCCAAAGTTGGGAAAACTTTCTTAAAAGTCATTTCGCCCGCTTTCTCCGCGCGTATCTCTTTTCTAGTGGATCTAAGACCCCATTCGATTATTTAACTATTTGAAGTAGACTCAATTTCTAGTATTTAAAAAAAAAAAATTATCACGATTAGTTGATTTTTCGCCAGCCAAACCACGCTCGAAGTTGCTTGGTGCGCTCTGGCGCGTTCGCGCTATATTTCTCGCTTTTGCGACTAATAAAATGATAATGAACTAATAAAAACCACATATTTGTTTATACTACGCTAAGGACACGCGTTTTACTTAGATTTATGGTATTATAGATGCATTTTGATTGTATTTAGGTTAAAAAGGTCGATTCGAGCTTTTTTTATTTATAAAAAAAATAATTATTTCAAAATTTTTCATAAACTATTTTTGATAGAGTGTTCGTTATAATTTAAAGTACTAATTGAAAGCTAAAATCTGATTTTTTTAGATTTTTTAACCCTCCGTTAGGCGCGTGGCATATATGCGTAGACTACTACTATAAAAACTGTAATAATAAAAATCACGCTATATTTGAGCACGTGTCCTTTTGAGTAGCTGTCGATTATGAGTTCTTACATATTATCAGTTACTTAGTTGCAATATTTTAGCTCGGTGTTTTGAGTTATAACGAATCAAAAACGGCTGGTCTACGCATGTATGTCACGCGCCTAACGGTGTAACTATTTTTGTTGTGTTTCGATTTTTTATTTTCATCATTTTTGTAAGGAATAGTGGTTTTACTTTATGGGTGTGTATTATATTTGACTATTTTCGGAAATATAGACATGTTTGGTCAAAAAAAAACTTTGCAGGGGTGTACTTAAAGCTCCAAAAAGAGCTTAGAACAATACCGAGTGTACGAGATTTTCAAAATTGAACCCCACACCATTAAAGGTATGAGCATCTACAGGGAGGGGGGGGGGCATTGGGGTACTTACCCCCTCTGTCATCGAAAAAATAGATGTAATATTCGATTCTATAGTGTACTTGTAAAAAAATATATTTTATATTTTTTGGGGGGGGGGGGGGGTAATTGATCTAATTGAAGAGTCATTGAAAATCTACAGATGGGTATGACTACCCAAAACAGCTAAAAGTAAAAAAAAAAAACCTATAGTGCCCTTATTTTTTTAGTAAATATGATAAAGTCTAGGTCATCACCCCCATCCCCTATATTTTTTTTCGATTTTCCTGCATATAGATAAAGTAACTATTTCGAACGTTGTTATATTTATTTTAAAAAGTGCAAAAACCGCAATAATTCGGCAAATATGTATAATAACACCATATAAGATATATTCGCACTGTATTTTTACCCAAATAAAAATATCCAATTTTGATCGCCATTTTCATACTTTTCTTTGCAACATTTTTGTTGCATTTTTTTTGTATCTCTATATATCAGTCATAAGTAACATATTTTGTTTATGTTTCTTTTTTGAGTTAATATAGAATTTATGACAATTAAACGTCTAAAATTGGTATTTAACTTTCTTTTTTTTTTCACAAACAAATATACAAAAATTTCAATAAAAATTATGTGTTGTATACAAGAGTATACATCAATAGACATAATAGTTCAACTCATTTGAAATAGAAATCAAATTTAACTATTATAGGCCCTATTAAAAATGGTCTACGCATGTATGCCGCGCGCCTAAACTCGTGACAGTAGTACGCGCGCCTAACGGAGGGTTAATTGATAGTTTACAAACTAGATGGGGTAGACGCTATGATAACGACATTGAACAGCAAATATATCGTGACTGAAGGGTTTAAATCAAAAAGTTATTTGACATTTTTTGTTGCATTTTGGGTGACCTATCAAACGACACCCCACTCGATGGGGTAAGTGAAATATTTCTTAATATACTATACTAAGATTGCGAAAAAAGACACACCTTGCCTTCACTCTATGCTTATCCACATGCGCTTACACGCACCGTTCCCCGTAAAGCCAGCCCCTCACCCTATAATGTCAACCCCCTTAAACCTGTTTTTCAATCAAATTATATATTTTTATTATTTACAGTTTTAGCATGGAATATTGATATTAACAATAAAAAGAATAATTGATTAGGAAAATAACGAAAAAATATAGGAACAAGAAAAATCCGTCAACCATTTGAAATTTTTTGTTCTTGACTGTAAATATACTGTCTTTGGTGACGTAATAAACAATAAATAAACATGGAGGCCAGGCCATCAACGGCACAAGGTATTTATAATAATCCCTAATTCGAATTTCCTACAAGCACTTTAAGTGAAGATTTTAATTTTTTTTATTATTGTTCATTGCATCTTTAGATTTACATATGAGTACATTACTTTGGACATAGACTATACATTTACTTTTCTGTAGAACTAATTTAACAATACAAAATGTCTCTACTATACTTAGCTCTCACTATTACTATTCTAGACTTCACCGCTTTCACTTACCCAAACAAATAGGCAAACATTTTCTTGACCAAGGATACAAAACACTTTTTTTTTGTAATAGTGTTTTGTTCCCAAATATTCATTTGTTATTGTGATTTATGTTAAGGGGTTACATACAGTTAGAATTTTCAAAAAAAATTATTTTTTTTATTTCATTTTCGTAATGTAAATATATTTAAATACACACACAGAAAATTTCAAGTCAATCAGGCGATTATATTCGAAGTTACACGCATATTTGTAAAGATGTCTCAGAGCGTTTGAATGTAGGAGGCCGGAGCGGCAGCGCGTTTTTCTCAAATCTATGTTTTGAAAGTCGGTGACCACTATTCCTCGAGAACGGTTGAACCGATCAATCTCAAATTTTAACATAAGTTTCTTAAGAATATTTTTTAGTAATTAATCGAAGGTTTTATCCCACCGATACATATTTATTTTTTTATAAACAATTTAAGGTCAAATTTTTGTCGAAAATCGATTTTTTTTTGAGAAGCCGCATTTTATCAAAAAAAATTATTTTGCTTATTCCTTCGATTAAGTACAAGATTATACATAACTTTAAAGAAATCCGTTTGAGTTTTTTAGGGTTCCGAAGAAACCCTATTAATCTCACTTTGTCGTCCGTCCGTCCGTCCTTTTCACTCAAAGCTCAATAGCTCGTAAACTATATAAGCTAGAACCTTGAAATTTTGACAGAATATGTAAAATGACACCCTCTAGTAAAATATGTGCAAAAATTTTGGAAAAATATTTTTTTAGGGGGGGTGCTAAGAAGCTAAAGACAGGCAAAAAAAATATTTTTTTTTATACCAAGGCAAGTGGCACATCAAAATGTGTAACCAAGCTAGTGTAATTTGATCCTTATACATATTTTTTATAAATCAAAAATGGAGCCTACAGGGGGCTTTAAAGCAAATTCAAAAAAAACAAAAAAAATGTATTCCAAGTCGTGTGGGATGTCAAAATGTAGATCTCAGTGAGAAGAATATGACACTATTTTTTATTTTTTTTCTAAATTAAAAATGGCGCCTACAGGGGGCTCCAAGCAATAATTTTGTCTGTCCCCCCCCCTCTAACTCTGTAACTACTGACTCGAAAAATCTGAAAAAAATTAGGTAATGAGGCTTTGGTGAGACTACCAACGACAAATACTAAAGTCACCAATATCATTTCAAATTTTGGAGAAAAGGGGAGGGTTGTCATACATTTTTTTATTTTTATTTTTTTATCTGGGCATGTGGGGTGTCGAAATGTAGATCTCAGTTAGTAGAATATGACACTATTTTTTATTTTTTTTATAAATAAAAAATGGCGCCTACAGGGGGCTCCAAGCAAAAATTTTGTCTGTCCCCCCTCCCTCTAATTCGGTAACTACTGGCTCGAAAAATCTGAAAAAAATTAGGTAATGGGGCTTTGGTGAGACTACCAACGACAAATACTAAAGTCACCAATATCATTTCAAATTTTGGAGAAAAGGGGAGGGGTGTCATACATTTTTTTATTTTTATTTTTTTATCTGGGCATGTGGGGTGTCGAAATGTAGATCTCAGTGAGTAGAATATGACGCTATTTTTTATTTTTTTTATAAATCAAAAATGGCGCCTACAGGGGGCTCCAAGCAAAAATTTTGTCTGTCCCCCCCCCCCTCCCTCTAACTCGGTAACTACTGGCTCGAAAAATCTGAAAAAAATTAGGTAACGAGGCTTTGGTGAGACTACCAACGACAAATACTAAAGTCACCAATATCATTTCAAATTTTTGAAAAAAGGGGAGGGGTGTCATACATTTTTTTATTTTTATTTTTTTATCTGGGCATGTGGGGTGTCGAAATGTAGATCTCAGTGAGTAGAATATGACAGTATTTTTTATTTTTTTTATAAATCAAAAATGGCGCCTACAGGGGGCTTCAAGTAAACAAAAATTTGTCCACCCCTCTCTAGCTCGGTAAATACTGACTCAAAAAATCTGAAAAAAAATTGGTAATGGGGTTTTTATAATACTAGTAACGACAAATACTAAAATCAACAATATCATTTCAAATTTTGAAAAATAGGAAGGGGCGTCATGGATTTTTTTTTATTTTCATATTTAGGCTTGTGGGGTGTCAAAATGTAGATCTGAATTAATAGAATATGATCCTATTTTTTATATTTATTTTTAACTCAAATATGCACCTGTAAATGGCTCTAAACAGTCCACGTAGTATATACTTCGGAACCCTTATGGCATACACTAGTGTATGTCTTGACAATTTTTTTTATATTTATTTTTAACTCAAATATGCACCTGTAAATGGCTCTAAACAGTCCACGTAGTATATACTTCGGAACCCTTATGGCATACACTAGTGTATGTCTTGACAAATTTTTTTTTTATAAGATGCAGTCCAGAGATATCGTGGTCACCGCAAGGCGCCTTTTTTGAGAAGACCTCCTGGAGAACAGCTTTAGCCGCTTTCGAAATTTTTATATTGATAAATTATAAAAGTCTTCTCTTAAAAAATTCTAAAAAAAACACTTTTTTGGCCTTCTAACTGTATGTAACCCCTTAAATATTTTTTTTATGGCCTACTTAAATGTTTGTAATAAAATACTTTATAAATATCACTACTATTTAGTACTTCGACTTATTTTCGAAAATAAATGTGACAAGTGACATATCGTTGTAAAGTAGAGAAAAACACACGTCCAAATATGCTATAGTCAATTTAGTGTCCCATAAGAAAAACTTAACTAAGGGCTTATAACTAGGAAACTAAACATTCTAAATACACCAATCAATTCTAAATAAAAGAGTGCTTTAAGAAACCGCAAACAAATTTACCTATCTACTTTGATAAAAAAAGTTATAGCTATTTAAAGAAATTCCAAATTTTCAGTTTTTGGGTATTCCGCTTAAACCACATAAAATTATTAGTAATTTTTGATGTAGTAATACACACCCCTTTCTTACAAATAATTAATTTCATTTAACCACATCTGTATCTCATTTCACGCTTATCTTGGACAGCCTGTAGTATAAGAATTTTTTTATTATTTTTTAGGATAGTTATTAAAACGGAAATGTATGTTGACTCTTGACAATTTATAAATATATCTATTTGATATGAACAAGAATAATCCATCAACCAATTTATAATAGTGGGTTCCTGATTAAACGTACTGTCTTGGATTGGCGCAATAAATAACAAACATGGAGGCTAGACAATCAACGTCTCAAGGTAATTAAAACAATTTTATATTCAATATTTACTTAAAGATTTTATTTAATTAAGTCTCAATATTTTCACGATATGTAAAAAAATAATATGTACAATAAGAAATTTTTTATAAAAATGTATACATTATCAAAATCTCAGCCATACTCAAGGAGTATGATACTTTAAATATCACTATAACTATTAGGTATTATATTTGTATCATATTTTAACTACATGAACATTATTTACGTAAATTAAAATATATTGGGTGAGTTATGAATGGAGTTTCATTGAAAATAAAGTTTGCAACATTATAGAAAATAGTTATGGATATTATTAATTTTAATTAAAATATTATTATCCAACAAAAACACTTTCTGCCAAAACCAGCTTTGCGGTTTGATTAAAGAAAGAATGTTTATAAAAACACTATATTTTATATAGAACTATCTAATATTCTAATTAACAAAACAAACGACGAAAAAAATAAGAATTACTTATTTTCGAATAAAAATAAATAAATACAAAATCACAAGTAGAGTAAAGTCGGTATATATGGAACACCATTCATGTTTTAGGTAAGAAAACTATGATAATATTATTTAAAATCACTTATCATTTCATTGAACAGAGAATTTAATCTTTTAACGATATCGAGCAGGCAAAAAAAAATTCTTAAATAAAAACAAAATAAAAATAAAAAATCTAAAACAATCGAAAATCAGTCTTTTAAAAAATGTGGCCCACATTGGTCCATATTACACTCTTATTACCATAATACAGGATTATCTACCGGGTATGTAAATATGAAACCGGAATTTTTTGTATAGAAAATACACGTTTATTGAATAAAAATGATAAAAAATATTTTATTCGAAGTATTGCCCATCGCTAGCTTTACATTTTTCCAATCTCTGTTTCTCTTTTGAGGCAAACCAGGCATCGAGCCATTTTTTTTATATTTTTGTAAAATGTGAAGTGCTGTTCAGCAAGTGCGTGTCCCATCGATGCAAATAAGTAATAATCGGATGTAGCTAAGTCTGGTGAGTAAGCCGCATGCGAAAATATTCTCAGCTAAACGCCTCAATCGTTTCCTTGATCAGTTTTGCTATGTGTGGTGGAGCATTATCATGAAGCAAAATCACTTTGTATTGCCTTTTTTGATATTCCAGTCGTTTTTCACGCAAAATTTTATTCAAATCAATCATTTGTTGTCGGTAGCGTTAACGGTTTCGCTAGATTTTAGCAGCTCATAACTTTTTCGGTGGTCGCGTTGTTTGTTTCTCACGTCAAAATCGCAATTTTTGAATTTTTTAAATCACTCAAAGCACTGTGATTTACCAAGAGCATGCTCTTCGTAAGCTTCTACAAGCATTCGATACGATTCTGCAGCAGTTTTCTTGAAATGGTAACAGAAAAAGCAATGCTGTCCGCATATCGTAGTTTCCAGGTACAAAATTCGACATGTTGAACGCTATTAAAAACTATGCTGTTGTATGATTCTTGTATTGTTGTGAGTTGGAAATCTTTATCAGATGTCAAAACAATAAAATGACGTCAATGACGCAGTTTGACGGTAACTACATTGACAGCTAGAGCCACGTAAAGGCAAATTCCGGTTTCATATTTACATACCTGGTAAATTAGGTGGTTAAAGCATTTGTATTTTAAATTTATTTTGTTGTTTTTATTTAAAAAATATATGTTGTCACTGTAAAAATAGCAATGGTGTAGCAAAGAGTATGCGAGCAGAACCTATGTTTATTAGCACCCAATTTAGTGATCACTATCATGAAGATTTGTACTAAAAAAAGGATTTTTGCGGAAGTGAATAGTTGTGAAGTACTGGATGATTAATATACTTTTCATACTATTTGCCTCAGCACGATTCTGGTTAATTATTACACCTTATAACCATATAGTTCATAGTCCATAATGCCAGCAATCATATGTTAAAAAAAAACTTGTTATCGCCGAGGTAATAATTATTACGTGTATTAAAAGCACTGTTCATACTGCCAACCCTTGTACCTACATGTTTAAACAGCAATATAATTAATTTAAACAATTTAATACAGTAAAAATTTAAACTAACTTAACAAAAATAATCAAAAATGAGCAAAAAGGAAGGTATCCATATTACCCGCCTGGTCCATATATTCCAACTTTACTCTACAGATATTTTCCATGATAAATATTTTACAGACGATTTAACACCACAACTGTTGGATTATCTTCTGCATGCAGACAACTGTAAAGGGAACGAATGCACTTTACCTTCTTGTGAAACTATCAAATATATCTTGAGTCACTGGAGGACATGTACTTCGAGAGAAGACTGTACATTTTCACATTGTTATTCATTCAGTCAGTTTATCAATCATTGGAGACATAGCAAGCCTACTAAGAAGTGTAAACTGTGTTTTCCAACAATATGTTATAATACAAACAGTAAGTACATTAACATTCTATAGACGCATTCCGATTTTATATTCAAATATCAAATTGTCTTTTTAATTTTTAATTTTGTTGCCTAAATTTGTCCAAGCGGTTTTCCGATTTTAGTAAATATCACAAATCAATATTATTCGATATTAGCGGAGTGCAGGAATATTGGCACTATGTAACGAAACCAAAAATACAAAAAGCATTTTATATATGAATATCTTTCATAGTAATATTTAAGCTCTTTGTTATAATTTATTTCAGATACAAGTAAAGAAAACGATAATAGAGGCATTATTGCCAGCAAAAAAGGTATCGACTTTCATTGCTATACACTGATGACATACTGCTTCAATAGTTACAACTACAAACTGGACAACTCAAGCTATGTGTATAAAATACAACAAGAAGTTAACAAAACTGGCAAGTTTGATGATTTAGTATACAAGTTCAAAACAAAAGTAAATACAAAATGGACACGTTTACTTATTCAAGCAAAAAGCAAAGAGCAACAAAATTTAATTAGACCTAGTAATCTTCTGAGTAGTCTTAATAGAGAGACTTTTGGTTTAGCAAAGTTTCTCAAATCTACAGATGAAATTAAAGTCGACGATGAGTGTGAAGATTACTACATTATCTACACTAATGCCCATTTCGATTTAGATAGCAATGGGATGTTAGTGGAATGTCTTCAAAATAGAAAACAAGTCAGTTTATCAACTTACAAATGCTTTTTTCCTGTATTTGATAGAGATTGTCAATACATGCTACAAGAAAACAATGCTGCAATATTCCATGAACATGATAAACAAGTAAAAGCAAGTGAAGAACGTTGGATCACATTTTTAAGAAAGTTGGTGTTTGTTGTCGGTCAACCGGAATTGGAAAATATTAAAAGTGTTGTAGACTTGAAGATAAACAACATCCTACCTAATTTAACAGAACAAATTCGTTGTAAATTAATTGATATTACGGACAAATCTTTGTATAAAAACACAGAAATAACTTCACAACAAATATCGGAATTAATTGAAGATGCAAAAGATGAAATCGAAACATATTACAAGAAATATGAAGAAAGTAAAGTTCAATTTAAAACAAATATACCACTTTATGAATTTCTAAATTCAGACAATAAAACAACACTACTAATACATTCTAAAAATACAAATGGCACAATATATAAAGTGTGTCAAATAATAAAACAATTACGAGAAAATAACACTAATTTAAATTTAAATCGTTACATAATGAAAAACATGTACGGTGTTCAAAATATAGAAACTACATCTGCAGTTAATCTTTTAATAATAGTAATTAAAAACAATGAAGAAGAATTAGAAAACATTATTAAAAATATTCGAGAAAAAACAAATAAAAAATATATAATTATTATTCCCATTGAAATGGAATTGCCAAAAATAGAAAACTATTATCAATTTTGTGAAGACAGACAAATTAGTTTTGATGAGTTAACTGCTGAGTCACAGAAATATGTCTTAGAAGAGAAATGTGTATTACTTAATGACAAGGAATCAAGTTTTAGTGAAATTCTCAAAGTAAATTTTAATGATTTAAGACAAGAACAAGTGAGAGGACTTAATGCAGTGATAACAGAAGATGTTATTGAGCATTTATTTGATAAATATTTTAGCGCATTAGAAATAAGTTTTAATGATAAAGATACAAATATTTTAGACAATTCATATATTCCACGAAAGTTATTTTGTCCAGCAGTGATGAAAAAGAGAAAATTACAATTATTCAAAGAATCATATATAGTTGACAATTTAAATGAATTTGAAATTCAGTGTGAAAATAAACCAGAGCAAAATGTTCATCATTTTATAAAGAATAATAGATATTTACTATGGACTCAAACAAATGGAGATCTAATATATTTAAGAAATTTCATAAATAAATATAAAGTCACTAATACTTTGTTAATAGAAGAATGTAACCTGTTGTTCAATGTATATAATAATGTATTGATCTCTGATAACTCAGGAATGGGAAAGTCTACCCTTTCCACTAGTGTATTTAATAATCTTCAATCTAAACAACCAACACACGTGATTATTCGTTTAAATCTAAACGACCACTCTAAGGTGTTTAAAGATAGCACTGACTTGAGTAATCCTGAATGGACAATACATTTTCTAAAAAAATTGTTAGCAGAAGCAAAATCATCAATTTCCAATAATATTTTGAGTTTTATTCTACAAAATAAAACTAAATTTTTTTTAATACTGGATGGGGTTGACGAGGTGTGCCCTGACTACAAAGAAAAAGTGTTTCAGTTCATTAAAACACTAAAAGATTTAAAATACATTAGTTTGTTTGTAACGACCAGGCCGGCTCAAGCAGTCGCTTTAGAAGAGATATTAACAACATTTGCTCTCTCTATTCAACCGTTTACTAAAGAAGAGCAAATTTCTTATTTGAATAAAAAATTGGATAAAAAAAATATAGACACTGAAGCGTTGTTGAAAAAAATTAATAAAGAATCTAAATTAAAAGTGATATTTGGAGTTCCTTTACTGTTAAAAATTGTTGCTGAAATAATAAATAACAATACTGAAGAGAAATTTAATATAGATAAAATTAACTTGTTTACAATATTAAGTACATTTGTTAATCAAAAAGTCCACATTTATTATACAGAAAAAATGAAAGTAGATATAACAAACACAAGTTTTATAAACAGTGGTGAGATTAACAATTTAATGAAAGAACACGAACTTTCTGCAATGAAATTACTTTTTAGTGAATATAAAAATGAAGCAAAACTTGATGAAAAGGCCATACATAGATTAATAAAAGTTGGAATAATTGTAAAAATTAATAATCAAATATTCACATTCTTTCATAGAACAATAGCAGAATATTTGGCATTTACATTTATAAAAACACATCTCAATGAAGATACAATTATCAATATATTGTTTACAAAAGTACTAGTTGAGAATGATTTAACAATACTAAGAAAATTAATAAATAATAACATCCAACTAGATAATGAAGAAACAATACAAATATTTAGTTTAATTGAAGAAAAATACTCAAACGTTGAGGAAGATGATCCTTTATTAAGTATTTTATACACATCTGCTTATGAAGATAACATAGAAATATTAAATTTTATATTGAAGAATTTCTTAAAATACTCAATTATTTTAGAAAAAATGCTTTCCTATTATTCAAACAATACTGGACTATTACCTCTCCGAGCTGCAATAAGAAAAGGTAACATAAAAATAGCAAAACAACTAATAAACAAATGTACTGAACTATATAAAGATCCACATCCCAACAGTCTTGCAATGAAGTATCTGTTAGGTGAGGGTGATAGAAATGGTTATACAGCTTTGTCCGATACAGCCAAGGCAGGTTACAAAGACATTGTGAGTTTCCTGTTAGAGAAGGGGGCTGACATTAAAGCGAAAAAGGACGGTGAGACAGTGTTACATAATGCCGTCTATGGAGGTAACATAGACGTTGTAAGATTACTGTTAGATAAGGGGGCTGACATTAACGCAGTGAATGATGACGGTGAGACAGTGTTATATAAGGCCGCCTATAAAGGTGGAATAGACGTTGTGAGTTTACTGTTAGAGAAGGGGGCTGACATTAAAGCGAAAAAGGACGGTGAGACAGTGTTACATAATGCCGTCTATGGAGGTAACATAGACGTTGTAAGATTACTGTTAGATAAGGGGGCTGACATTAACGAAGTGAATGATGACGGTGAGACAGTGTTATTTAAGGCCGGCTATAAAGTTGGAATAGACGTTGTGAGTTTACTGTTAGAGAAGGGGGCTGACATTAATGCAGTGGGTAATAAAGGTGATACAGTGTTACATATAGCCGCCTATATAGGAAACAAAGAATTTTTGAGTTTACTATTAGAAAAGGGAGCTGACATTTACGCAGTGAATAATGACGGTGACACAGTGTTACATAAGGCCGCCCGTGAAGGTGAAATAGACATTGTGAGATTACTGTTAGAGAAGGGGGCTGCTTTTAAAAAAGTGAATGATGACGGTGAGACAGTGTTACATATAGCCGCCCGTGAAGGTGAAATAGACATTGTGAGATTACTGTTAGAGAAGGGGGCTGCTTTTAAAAAAGTGAATAATGACGGTGAGACAGTGTTACATAATGCCGCCTTAAGTGGTAATATAGACATTGTGAGATTATTGTTAGATAAAGGGGTTGACATTAACGCAGTGAATAATGACGGTGAGACAGCGTTACATAAAGCCGCCTATCAAGGTGATATAGACATTGTGAGATTACTGTTAGAAAATGGGACTGACATTAACGCAGTGAATAATGACGGTAAGACAGTGTTACATAAAGCCGCCTTAAGTGGTAATATAGACATTGTGAGATTATTGTTAGATAAAGGGGTTGACATTAACGCAGTTTATAATGACGGTGAGACCGCGTTACATAAAGCCGCCTATGAAGGTGAAATAGACATTGTGAGATTACTGTTAGAGAAGGGGACTGACATTAATGCAGTGTGTAATAAAGGTGATACAGTGTTACATAAGGCCGCTTATAAGGGTAAAATAGACGTTGTGAGATTACTGTTAGATAATGGGGCTGACATTAACGCAGTGAAAAATGACGGTGAGACAGTGTTACATAAGGCCGCTTATAGGGGTAAAATAGAAGTTGTGAGATTGCTGTTAGATAAAGGGGTTGACATTAACGCAGTGAATAATGACGGTGAGACAGTGTTACATAAGGCCGCTTATATGGGTAAAATAGAAGTTGTGAGATTGCTGTTAGATAAAGGGGTTGACATTAACGCAGTGAATAATGACGGTGAGACAGTGTTACATAAGGCCGCCTACAAGTGTAAAATAGACGTTGCGAGATTACTGTTAGAGAAGGGGGCTGACATTAATGCAGTGAGTAATAAAGGTGATGCAGTGTTACATATAGCCGCCTATATAGGAAACAAAGAATTTTTGAGTTTACTATTAGAGAAGGGAGCTGACATTTACGCAGTGAATAATGACGGTGACACAGTGTTACATAAGGTCGCCCGTAACGGTGAAATAGACATTGTGAGATTACTGTTAGAGAAGGGGGCTGCTTTTAAAAATGTGAATAATGACGGTGAGACAGTGTTACATAATGCCGCCTTTAGTGGTAATATAGACATTGTGAGATTATTGTTAGATAAAGGGGTTGACATTAACGTACTGAATAATGACGGTGAGACAGCGTTACATAAAGCCGCCTATGAAGGTGAAATGGACATTGTGAGATTACTGTTAGAGAAGGGGACTGACATTAATGCAGTGTGTAATAAAGGTGAGACAGTGTTACATAATGCCGCCTTAAGTGATAATAAAGACATTGTGAGATTATTGTTAGATAAAGGGGTTGACATTAACGTACTGAATAATGACGGTGAGACAGCGTTACATAAAGCCGCCTATGTAGGTGATATAGACATTGTTAGATTACTGTTAGAGAAGGGGACTGACATTAATGCAGTGTGTAATAAAGGTGAGACAGTGTTACATAATGCCGCCTTTAGTGGTAATATAGACATTGTGAGATTATTGTTAGATAAAGGGGTTGACATTAACGCAGTGAATAATGACGGTGAGACAGCGTTACATAAAGCCGCCTATCAAGGTGATATAGACATTGTGAGATTACTGTTAGAGAAGGGGACTGATATTAATGCAGTGTGTAATAAAGGTGATACAGTGTTACATATAGCCGCCTATAAGGGTAAAATAGACGTTGTGATATGTCTGTTAAAAAAGGGGTCTGACATTAACGCAGTGAATAATGACGGTGAGACAGTGTTACATAAGGCCGCCTATAAGGGTAAAATAGACGTTGTGAGATTACTGTTAAAAAAGGGGTCTGACATTAACGCAGTGAATATTGACGGTGAGACAGTGTTACATAAGGCCGCATATAAGGGTAAAATAGACGTTGTGAGATTACTGTTAAAAAAGGGGTCTGACATTAACGCAGTGAATAATGACGGTGAGACAGTGTTACATAAGGCCGCCTACAAGTGTAAAATAGACCTTGCGAGATTACTGTTAGATAATGGGGCTGACATTAACGCAGTGAATAATGACGGTGAGACAGTGTTACATAAAGCCGCCTTTAAACGTGGAATAGACGTTGTGAGTTTACTGTTAGAGAAGGGTGCTAACATTAAAGCAGTGAATAATGACGGTGAGACAGTGTTACATTATGCCGCCTTAAGTGGTAATATAGACACTGTTAGTTTACTGTTAGATAAAGGGGCTGACATTAATGCAGTGAATAATGACGGTGAGACAGTGTTACATAAAGCCGCCCGTGAAGGTGAAATAGACATTGTGAGTTTCCTGTTAGAGAAGGGGGCTGACATTAAAGCGAAAAAGGACGGTGAGACAGTGTTACATAATGCCGTCTATGGAGGTAACATAGACGTTGTAAGATTACTGTTAGATAAGGGGGCTGACATTAACGCAGTGAATAATGACGGTGAGACAGTGTTATATAAGGCCGCCTATAAAGGTGGAATAGACGTTGTGAGTTTACTGTTAGAGAAGGGGGCTGACATTAAAGCGAAAAAGGACGGTGAGACAGTGTTACATAATGCCGTCTATGGAGGTAACATAGACGTTGTAAGATTACTGTTAGATAAGGGGGCTGACATTAACGAAGTGAATGATGACGGTGAGACAGTGTTATTTAAGGCCGGCTATAAAGTTGGAATAGACGTTGTGAGTTTACTGTTAGAGAAGGGGGCTGACATTAATGCAGTGGGTAATAAAGGTGATACAGTGTTACATATAGCCGCCTATATAGGAAACAAAGAATTTTTGAGTTTACTATTAGAGAAGGGAGCTGACATTTACGCAGTGAATAATGACGGTGACACAGTGTTACATAAGGCCGCCCGTGAAGGTGAAATAGACATTGTGAGATTACTGTTAGAGAAGGGGGCTGCTTTCAAAAAAGTGAATGATGACGGTGAGACAGTGTTACATATAGCCGCCCGTGAAGGTTAAATAGACATTGTGAGATTACTGTTAGAGAAGGGGGCTGCTTTTAAAAAAGTGAATAATGACGGTGAGACAGTGTTACATAATGCCGCCTTAAGTGGTAATATAGACATTGTGAGATTATTGTTAGATAAAGGGGTTGACATTAACGCAGTGAATAATGACGGTGACACAGTGTTACATAAGGTCGCCCGTAACGGTGAAATAGACATTGTGAGATTACTGTTAGAGAAGGGGGCTGCTTTTAAAAATGTGAATAATGACGGTGAGACAGTGTTACATAATGCCGCCTTTAGTGGTAATATAGACATTGTGAGATTATTGTTAGATAAAGGGGTTGACATTAACGTACTGAATAATGACGGTGAGACAGCGTTACATAAAGCCGCCTATGAAGGTGAAATGGACATTGTGAGATTACTGTTAGAGAAGGGGACTGACATTAATGCAGTGTGTAATAAAGGTGAGACAGTGTTACATAATGCCGCCTTAAGTGATAATATAGACATTGTGAGATTATTGTTAGATAAAGGGGTTGACATTAACGCAGTGAATAATGACGGTGATACAGCGTTACATAAAGCCGCCTATGTAGGTGATATAGACATTGTTAGATTACTGTTAGAGAAGGGGACTGACATTAATGCAGTGTGTAATAAAGGTGAGACAGTGTTACATAATGCCGCCTTTAGTGGTAATATAGACATTGTGAGATTATTGTTAGATAAAGGGGTTGACATTAACGCAGTGAATAATGACGGTGAGACAGCGTTACATAAAGCCGCCTATCAAGGTGATATAGACATTGTGAGATTACTGTTAGATAAGGGGACTGATATTAATGCAGTGTGTAATAAAGGTGATACAGTGTTACATATAGCCGCCTATAAGGGTAAAATAGACGTTGTGATATTACTGTTAAAAAAGGGGTCTGACATTAACGCAGTGAATAATGACGGTGAGACAGTGTTACATAAGGCCGCCTATAAGGGTAAAATAGACGTTGTGAGATTACTGTTAAAAAAGGGGTCTGACATTAACGCAGTGAATATTGACGGTGAGACAGTGTTACATAAGGCCGCATATAAGGGTAAAATAGACGTTGTGAGATTACTGTTAAAAAAGGGGTCTGACATTAACGCAGTGAATAATGACGGTGAGACAGTGTTACAGAAGGCCGCCTACAAGTGTAAAATAGACCTTGCGAGATTACTGTTAGATAATGGGGCTGACATTAACGCAGTGAATAATGACGGTGAGACAGTGTTACATAAAGCCGCCTTTAAACGTGGAATAGACGTTGTGAGTTTACTGTTAGAGAAGGGTGCTAACATTAAAGCAGTGAATAATGACGGTGAGACAGTGTTACATTATGCCGCCTTAAGTGGTAATATAGACACTGTTAGTTTACTGTTAGATAAAGGGGCTGACATTAATGCAGTGAATAATGACGGTGAGACGTTGTGAGTTTACTATAGAAGTAAAAAAACATTGTGAGTTTATTGATAGACAGTGGCGCTGACATCAACGCAGTGAATAATGACGGTGATACAGTGTTACATACAGCCGCATATAAGGGTAAAATAATCGTTGTGAGATTACTCTTAGATAATGGGGCTGACATCAACGCAGTGAATAATGACGGTGAGACAATATTACATATAGCCGCCTATAAGGGTAAAATAGACGTTGTGAGATTACTGTTAGAAAATGGGACTGACATTAACGCAGTGAATAATGACGGTAAGACAGTGTTACATAATGCCGCCTTATGTGGTAATATAGACATTGTGAGATTATTGTTAGATAAAGGGGTTGACATTAACGCAGTTTATAATGACGGTGAGACCGCGTTACATAAAGCCGCCTATGAAGGTGAAATAGACATTGTGAGATTACTGTTAGATACTGGGGCTGACATTAACGCAGTTAATAATGACGGTGAGACAGTGTTACATAAAGCCGCCTTTAAACGTGGAATAGACGTTGTGAGTTTACTGTTAGAGAAGGGTGCTAACATTAAAGCAGTGAATAATGACGGTGAGACAGTGTTACATTATGCCGCTTTAAGTGGTAATATAGACACTGTTAGTTTACTGTTAGATAAAGGGGCTGACATTAGTGCAGTGAATAATGACGGTGAGACAGTGTTACATAAAGCCGTCTATGTAGGTGAAATAGACGTTGTGAGTTTACTGTTAGAGAAGGAGGCTGACAATAATGCAGTGTCTAATAAAGGTGATACAGTGTTACATATTGCCGTCTATAGAAGTAAAATAAACATTGTGAGTTTATTGTTAGACAATGGCGCTGACATCAACGCAGTGAATAATGACGGTGATACAGTGTTACATACAGCCGCATATAAGGGTAAAATAATCGTTGTGAGATTACTCTTAGATAATGGGGCTGACATCAACGCAGTGAATAATGACGGTGAGACAATATTACATATAGCCAGCCGCCTATAAGGGTAAAATAGACGTTCTGAGATTACTGTTAGAAAAGGGGGCTGACATTAATGCAGTGTGTAATAAAGGTAACAAAGTATTACATAAGGCCGCCTATAAGGGTAAAATAGAAGTTGTGAGATTGCTGTTAGATAAAGGGGCTGACATTAACGCAGTGAATCGTAACAGAGAGACCGTGTTACATAATGCCGCGTTTGGAGGTAAAGTAGATATTGTCAACTTACTGTTAGAGCAGGAGGTCGACATTAAAGCAGTGAGTAATGAGGGTGAGATAGTGGGTCATACAACGGTGTTTGAAGGACACACAGACATAATGTATGTTTTTTTGAATAGAGATGCTGACATAAACAAGGCTAGTAAAAAAGGGTTTACTCCTCTACACTTTGCGATTCTGCGTGGTAGTGCAGTATCAACTAGAGTGTTATTAGAGCGAGGTGCGGATGTTAACATTAGTAATGTTTACGGTGAGCGAGCTTTACAACTTGCGTACAGAACTGGTAACTACAAACTAGTGCAACTGTTATTGAGACACGGCAATGATCTATATGACTACAGTGACAGTGACTGTAACAGTGATAGTGATAGTGACAGTGACAGTGACAGTGATAGTGACCGTGTGTTAGGTGTACCGTTACATTGCAATGTGTGGAAACGCAATATTGATTATTGGGACTATAGATGGTTAAGTTACGATTTGAAAACAGGTGACAGTCACAATAGAACACCCTTGTATTGGGCTGCCTTGTTAGGTGAGTGTGACATAATGATGGTATTGTTGAGTGAAGGTGCTGATGTAAATATTAGAGACATTAACGACTCCACAATTCTACAAGCAGCGTTCAGGTCTGGTACCTACAGAGCAGTGCAACTGTTACACAGACACAACAACAGTGACCTTTATAACTATTACAACAGAGACAGTGAATAAATATAATTATTTATTTTTAATAATAACATTTATTATCTTATATTAGACATTTGGTAATTAACAGTTTGTTGACCGGGAATTTTACACAGAAACTATGGCATGTCACAGGCTACTATTTTGTAATTTGAAAATAAAGCAAAATATTCTAAATAAACTGCAATAAAGGTTAGCAAGTATTTGGTACCGCAGTAGTGGTAGAAAATAGTGCGCAAAAATTCATGCGCAAAAAGGAGCCCGATGATTTGTTTTTCTTGTTATAGACGATATTTATTTTGTAAATTGTCAAAATATCGTCTCCAAGCTACTACGTGCAAATATTATCAAGAGCACTGCTAGGCATGCGGATTTATAAGTTTTACTGTGAGTTTTAATAATTTAAATGTTCAATAATAATTTGTATTAATATACCAATTTGGTTCGGCGATACGAATATTTTGAAGGAAGAGTCATTTAGAAGTGATTTAAGCAAATATACCTATATACTATATACAAAGTGCTACAGTTTTTTTATATCGGCCTTTTTAGTAAATTTTTGAGAAAACCCAGATTTATACATGTTAACGGCAATACTTGCTTATTTTCGGATAAATGTTTTTTTTTCACAAAAGTAGCCCGTTCATGTAGGTAATACGACAGGTTTTTAAAACCATTCGAACATCTGTAAGTGTGCTAGATTTTATAAAATAATTTTTTAGAGAATTAATTTTATTCAATTTTTATAAGTTTAAAATGTTAACCTGCAGCCATTTTTTTGTTTATGTTATTAATCAATTTTATTTTGATCTGATAGTGTAGCATAGACATTTAGGTAGGTAATACAAAAATCGTATTTGAAAAAGATGGGCACTAACATTTTAAGTATAGCCGTTAACATGTATAAATCTGGGTTTTCTCAAAAATTTACTAAAAAGGCCGATATAAAAAAACTGTAGCACTTTGTATATGGGTATATTTGCTTAAATCACTTCCAAATGACTCAAGGCACGGGTGTCCAACTCTTACCGATTGAGAATGAAGAAATTTTTCCTAATGTAAATGTCACATTTAATTCTTTAGATAGCTACGAAGTGGCAGCACCAGTGTTCGTAATCGTCCGGAACGTTCCGAAAATTTACGATTATGTATTTGTTGAAAAAATGGCCGAAATGGCTTCTGTGACAAACGTTGACAAGAAAGTTAAAAAAAAGTTAAATTCACATTTTGATTTCGAGTTTGGGTATTACTATAAAATGTCTGATAATGTAAGTCATTGTACATATAGTATAATTATAAATAAAGTGCTAAAAGTATGAAATCTCGTCAAGAACGAAATGTTATACATTTTAAATGTATGCCTTTGTTCTTAAAAATATGGATCTATAATCTAAAATGTAAGTTTGAATATTGAATTTATTTATTAAGTTATTAGTTTTATTGAAAATTAATCGCTATTTTATTATGAATGTACATAATAATGTGAAAAAAGCGACAAATTAAAATCAAAAAGAACTTTTCTGAGAAGAAGAGAGATATGATAATTCATTAGAATGCGTTAAAAAGAATTAGAGTATACATGTACATACACAAATATTATATATGTACCTAATGAACCTATATTATAGTATTGACGTAAAATATACAACAAAATTAATGTTATTTAATAAAAAATATACATATACAAATATACATACTTACAATTTTTAAATATGTATATTCTGTGGATATTATATGTTTACCTTCGATTTCTTTTTTTAAAGCCTGCTGGTTACAACTGTAAGTCACGGTGAATCAAGCAGTTACTTTTGAGGATATTATTACAATTTACATCAAGAAAAAGGCTTTACACAACATCTAGATCCAAACCTATTATTCTGTGATCCAAACTTTAAAAGTGGATGTTAACAGTGATGTTCATTGTACAATCTGAAGTAGATACTTGTTCGGCAGATTTAAGCAGCAGGGGAAAATCTTCAAAGAGACAAATGTTGTATCTAATTGACTAATTATTGTCACTCGTTTTGCTAAGATTTGTGTCTGTTGGTCACACATATAGAGATGTAAAGCAAATGAGCAAGGATTATGTGCAATCAAAATTAAAATCAAAACATAGGTAATTATTATAACAATATCTCATATACACATATTCTTATAAAATGTATAATATCACAATTTTAACGATGTACTTATGTTTTTTATTGCAGGACAGCCATTAACTATATCGGACAACAAGAATTCTGAGAAAACTCCAAAAGCAAGACCTATTGTATGCACAGTGCACATATATTGACACTTGTTATAAAGAATAGCATATTTTTGTTTCTCAAAGTAGCATAATACTGTATTTACGAGCAGTGTGATCTGTGCCGGATTTACCAACAAGCAAAGTAAGCAATTGCTTAGGGCATCTGATCCCAAAGGGCACCATCAGACTGACTAATAAATTTAATAAAAAAATAATGGGTAAATGACCAAAAAAAGGTCATCTGAATAAAAAGAGAAATTATTGATAAAAGATAAGGGACTTGAGATAATTAGTGCTTAGGGCATCACATAGTCTAAATCCGGCACTGAGTGTGATCATAGGTTATGCAACACAATAGTAAATTGATAACAATATCGTTCGCTGCACTAGCCAAGCTCGGAATCTGCATTTTTTTTTATTTTGAATTTTTATGCCAAGTGATACATTTATTTCTAAATGCTGTCGCATGCGCCTAACTGACTTTGCTAAATCATTCTGTATTGTTATTGTTAGAAAAGTATGAAATGTATAGTCCACTGTTTTATGTTTCCTGAAAAATCCAAAAATCAAAGTCAGTTTATAACAAACATCTCGGTCATAATACGATTTTTCCCAGCGTATCACAACTTTAAAATCAATTTTTCAAAACTGAAAATGCAAATTCGTGACTTTGGCATGGTGATAATGATATACCTACTTAAATGATTATTTTAAAATAAGTTTAATGAGTTATTAAATTAAATACTTAATAAACAACTATACAATTGGTATTTTATATAGTAAATCTTGCAATTAATAAAAAATAATTATTTTTTTCAAATATTTTATTTTTATAAATTATATGTTTGCATGCTAATTTTAAAGATATTTAATAAATACTTGTAAAAATATGTTATGTTTTATTTTAATTATTTTCATTACAGATTTGCAGTTTAGATGTAAAATATTGTAATTTCAATAAATTATATCTTGTGTGGTGATATATTTTATTGAAGTTGCAATATTTTACATCTAAACTGTTAAATTATATTAAATATATATTTGAAATGAAAATATATTTAAATTTCGCGCCTCGAATATTAGAGTTTCTTTAGATAGCTACTAGACGGCAGCACAAGTAGCTTGTCAAAATATTTTAACCAAGAGTTGAACCCCCGTGACTCAAGGTACCTTCCTTCAAAATATTCGTATCGCCGAACCAAACATCCTGTATAACAATATTTTTTGAGAACAGAGAATAAAAAAAATAGTTTTTTAGAGTTTCTGTGCTTTATTGGGTTTTGTCCGAATGTGCTTCAAATGCTACTTTTTGAAAAATTAAAAATTTTCGAAATGAATGTAAGGTTTGTCGAATTTTTTTGTTCATTAATCTATACTTAATGAATGTGTCTATCAATGTGCATTAAGAAAGTTTCCATTCAATTTTAAACAGCAACACTACATTCGCTGAAAAAAAAGTGTCCGAACGTGCCCCACTCTTTCCTACTTTATTTATTCTTGTTTTCGTATTTTTAATATTTTATCAACACATACCATCAAATAAGTATACATTCGACATTACAAAATCATTAAAAGCTATCAGAATCACAGAACGTATTACCAACTTAAGAATAGTAAATATGACGTTTCCCAAGAAGACCAAATTGTCTGAAACAGCTTCTTTATGATTTTGTAATGTATTTCTTTGATGGTATGTGATGATAAAATATCAAAAATACGAAAACAAGAATAAATAAAGTATTTTTTTGTAATTTATATTCAATTATGCATTTATGATATTTGAATATCTCTTCGTGGTGACGTCAATTCCCGCGCCATCGCTGATTGGTCAAGGAGCTAACCAGGCTACCTTGTCTTTATATACCTTGACTATAGATATTCTGTATTGTAAACAGATCCATATTTTAAATTCCCCCACCTCAGTTCCACACTGTAAACCAGTGGCGTAGATAGCTTTTTGCGATTGGGGGGAGGGAAGGGGGCAATGACATAGTATTAAATCTTATAGTTACATTTTTCCTTATGAAAATCATCTTTTATGTGTTGCAAAGTACAAAAATTGGTTATATTCTTCACTTAGATGTATTCATTATTGAAAAAATTCTCGCAAATTATAATCATCTTATAATTTACGTAGACTCATGTGGGGATTGATCCCCTTACCCCCCCTGACTACGCCACTGCTGTAAACTAGTTTACCATCTACTGTTAGTTCGCAGCGTAACGACAATTCTATTATAACTGTATGGTATGTTGTACCTACATAGCGGAGGTCGGAGCTCTTCAATGTATGGAACTTTGATACTGTAATAAATAAATTGTATAAAAAATCTAGCCTGAATCAAAACCAAACTAAACGCTTTCTACAGGGTATCAAATCTTTATGAACCTTCTCTGGATTTTAAAACCGTCGTTATAAATATCTACATTATAATGTAAAACTGTTACACTTTCATCACTACTGCATTTAGATAACTGAAATATCAAAATATCATTCATAAAAAACTATACATTACACTCACCGCTCCATACAACGACGGCTAGAGGGGCCCCACCACCCGACGAGCGAGAAATGTTTTTGGAATGATTAGTACGTTCTAGCCATGGTGGGGATAGGGGAAGGTCGTTCCATAGAGCGGTTGACCAGTTGTTATATAGAGCTGTATTTAAGTAGAAGATAGTTGTATAGAGCGCTGAGTGTGTCATTTAAATTCAGTACCTTGTAGATAGCGTTTAGTTTGATTTTGGTCGATTGATTTAAATAATGTATGTATGTACATTGTACATATAAATACTATCTAAATAAATTGTCAAAGTGTATAATATGTAAATATAAATTATACAATGTATAATTAATACAAATGTATTGTGTTTTTGTATAAAAAAGAGGCAAGTAATTAATATCCCTACGATCCTTCAACATGTTATTAATATGAAACCCAGTATTATAATTAATATATTGAATAGATTTATTTTAAATTTAATTACAAAGTTTATGACTGACCATACAAAATATTTTTCATATAGCCATGGCCATATGTATTAGGCACTTGTTACTATGATGAGTATGATGAATAATTTTGGAACTACATAGATAAAAAAATAAAAATAATAAAATGTGTGACATCCCTCCCCTTTTCTCCGAAATTTGAAATGATATTGGTGACTTTAGTATTTGTCGTTAGTAGTCTCACCAAAACCTTGTTATCTAATTTTTTTCAGATTTTTCGAGCCAGTAGTTACCAAGTTAGAGGGGGGACAGACAAAATTTTTACTTGGAGCCCCCTGCAGGCGCCATTTTTGATTTAAAAAAAAGTGTCATATTCTACTCACTGAGATCTACATTTTGACACCCCACACGACTTGGAATACATTTTTTTTGTTTTTTTGATTTTGCTTTAAAGCCCCCTATAGGCGCCATTTTTGATTTATAAGAAAATAAGAATAATGATCAAATTACACTAGCTTGGTTACATCTTTTGATGTGCCACTTGCCTTGGTATAAAATAAAATATTTTTTTGCCTATCTTTAGCTTTTTAGCATTCCCCCCTAAGAAAATATTTTTCCAAAATATTTGTAAATATTTTACTAGAGGGTGTCATTTTACATATTCTGTAAAAATTTCAAGGTTCTAGCTTATATAGTTAACGAACTATTGAGCTTTGAGTGAAAAGGACGGACGACGAATTGAGATTAATAGGGTTTCTTCGGAACCCTAAAAACGAACTATAAAACTAGCTGTCAGATCCAATTTTACCCGGGGATATAAAATTAAACTATATAACGTATATTGCCGTGGGGGTGCGATCCTTTAGGTCCACACAATCAACTTCCCAACATGGTATGACTAACAATACTTGAATACTGATTATTTATTGTTTCCATAATTAATATTACTATGTTATAGTTTGTAAAAAAAATTTAATATGTATATGAAAAATTTTAATGGAATTTATCAGAAATAAAACTCACCTTTGTATTATGAATATTAGTTTTCTAATATCCTAATAATGTCAATAATATAATGCACATTTTTAGAATAACTTATCTGACAGTTTGAATCACAGAATATACTAATAAGCAGAAGCGTCATTTGGATACGATGGCCGTGGCCAAAAAATTTTAGTTCATATTGTTATAACGTTTTTAAATAAGGACTATGGATTTAAAATCGTAAAACAAATTTATTGGACCGCCCCTGGTAAAATGTAAACATTTACCTATATTAATTTTACTTTAATTCAAAGATATACAGCTGTCCCAAAAGTCTGGCAATGGTCAAATATATCAAAGGGTTTGAGACTTTGATACATTTTTTGAATATTTAAACAAAGTAATTAATGTAAAAAAAATTATAACAAATATTTAAAAAAAATCAATAAAATAATAAGAAATTATCCTTTTCACAGTTTTAATTAAGTCAGTTCAGTTATCAGGTCACTCTTAAGTATTAATGAAGCAATAGATATCAAATATGTTTTATTTATATAAGTTAAAGATGAAAAATAAGATAGTTACTTATTTTCATGTATGCTGGATAATTATCGAAGATTTAGACAATTTCGCACTCTGATAAAAATATTTTTTTACAATAATGTAAATATTATTTATATAATTTGTTCAGAAAATGTTAACCTGTTTATTATTATTAACAATAAATCTACCAATAAATAAATATTAATATCGGGTACATGAAGCTTGCATAGGCATTTTAGTAGAACCGGGAAAAATATCACTTACACTCAGTACTCTGTTATACGACCATCCACTGCACGACCGCTCCGTTCCACGATGTGCTGACAGTTCTAACTATCGACCTTCTCCCATCCCCACCATAATACCACCGTGGTTGCTATATTTCTGCGCGTTTAAATTCACCAATAAACGTTAAAGTGATGGGTGCTCCTCTAGCCGTCGTGTAATTAAATTTTTGAAATACCAATGCCGTCGTATAACAGAGTGCTGAGTGTACTTGAATGTGATGCTAATTTAAGTCACTAATGAAAAACGTTTAAACTTACAGGTCCGGAGTTAATAATTTTTTTGCTTGGTTCATTTAATTTTGTTTTGCTAAAAATGACTGCTAATTTTATATACAACATTTTAATTATTTGTTCGATTCTTTTACCTTCTTTCGTTAGACTATAAATGTTTCAAAAAGCCAAATTGGATATGTTTAGGTAAAAGTAATATAATAATAATCAAATCGACTAACACCAATTTAAAAATAATTTGTTTATCTCAAATTATAAAATGAATGTTAGAAATAAATGTAATTGGTGTAATGATTATTAAAATAATATTATTCGAGTGGGGTTAAGAATACTTCCCTTATTTATACTTATAAGGAATGTTAATGGGTTCATAACAAGTCATCTAGCTCATTATACAAAACTGTTACTAAAACATTTTTCACAGATATGTAATTTTCAATGTATACGAGTACATGTCGCGTCGGTTGAAAAATTATAATATGCTTAGAATTAGATGATTCTTACTAATGATTATCATGTACCATCAGAAACAAATACTGAATTTTTTAGCGTTAGAAGTTAGATAATTAGAAATTTTTTTATGAATTTTTCGATTTGTTATGAAATATACGTTTTTCTGTTAACGAATTATCACTGAAATACTTTTAAAGTCAATATAAAACATTTATTAATTATACGAATAAAACATTGCTGGCTTTACGGAACACATATTTGTGGAGCGTACTGGTAACAATGTTAGGTAGCGTGTTATGAGTCCTATATCTTTCCTTATCTAAGTTCTCGTAGTTTTCCATAAAGATAAACTACAAATGTACACTGGGTTGCAAAAGCTTGGAGTTTCTCCATAAAACAAATGATTATAATTACAAAGATATATTATAATTATATCACTACAACTTACTAAATATACTATTGTTTTCTACGTAGATGGATATTCATACAAATTTGAATGTTCATTTGGAAAAATAAATGTCTTTCATTGTAAAATTTAAAAATATGTAAGAAAATAACAAATAAAAATATATTAAATAAATAAATCTTTGTTGATATGTACATTATTTTACTCATCATAGGTATTCCAGATTCCGCCTCTACATATAGGTAGGTACTTGTCGAATTTTCATCAGTATATTTCATAATATCCCAGGAAAATAAGAATTTTGCTGCGAAAAAAATCCAAGATAATTTTTCTCACAGAAATTATATTTAGTAAGTAATAAGGAATAACATGTTAAAAGTCCATTACGAAATCGTGTGCGCGAAAAAAGTTATTCAAGATCCAAATATCTCGTAAACTATGGTTTTTACGGCAATTTTAGTATAATGAAATATATTCTTTAGATATAATTTTACAAAAAAAAGTTATGTACATCCGCAGTCCGTAGTATTAATAGTTAATCGAGTTATACGTCTAGGAAAAATTTGAGTAAGGAGCGTACTCCACTATACATTTTACGTATGTACACGCGGTGGCCAATATTTCTCTGGAACAAATTTCTCTGGCTTTTTCCGGTTTTCCAGGAGAATTCTTACCTTTAGATAAAAAACCTAAAAAAAGGTCACATACAGGGTGTCCCAGGACTGTGTCAAATCTCAATATTTCATTTATTATAAGAATTGGAAGAAAACTTTAAATGCAAAAGTTGTCAGGCTAGAGGAGCGGCATAGTTTGAAAATAGTTACATACATACAGAGTGGCCCATAACTGCGTTACAACCCAAATTTATGTTTTTTTAAATATAAACTATATATTTTTATTTGATAATCTAAAAGCATTTATTTTACTGAGTATTTTGATATATCATGTATTGGATTATACAGAGGGGTTTAGAAATTATGATCAATTTTGTAAGAAAATAGGAATATTTTCAACACCTTGTAATTTCCTAATTACAACAAAAAAAATTGTTCTCTGCTGAAACTAGTTTTGGTATATTCTCTTTTATTGCGATATTACGTTAAACATTTACAAAATTGTATTATTGTACAGGGTGTATCAAAACACTGACCCTAGTTTTTTTTTCAAAATTTTCAAATGGAAGACCCTATATATTTCTTCATTTTAGAATTGCCTGTTCAATACTTAAATCTAGCCGTTAAAGAGTTATTTATTTTATTTTAAAATCAAGATGTTTTATAAAAACAATACAACTTTATTATATCAATAAAACAGTTCTCTTACAAATAACTTAACAAACTAATAGAGCTTACAAACTTTAACAACATAAAAATTTAATTATTTTATGGAATGTAATAAAGTTGTACTGTTTTTAAAATATCTTAAGATTTTAATATAAAATTAATAACTTATTTACGGCTGGATTTAGGTATAGAACATGTTTTATAAAATGTGTTGAGAATTAAACAGGCAATTCAAAAATGTAAAAATATATAGGGTGTTCCATTTGAAAGTTTTGAAAAAACTAGGTACAATAATACAATTTTGTAAATGTTTAACGTAATATCGCAATAATAGAGAATATGCTAAAACTACTTGAAACAGAAAACAATTTTTTTTGTTGTAATTAGAAAATTACAAGATGTTGAAAATGTTCCTATTTTCTCACAAAATTGATCATTATTTCTAAACCCCTGTGTATAATCCCATACTTGATACATCAATAACTTTGATTTGTAACGCAGTTATGGGCCTTATGGGTCAGCCTGTATAAATGTAACTATTTTCAAATTATGCTGTTTCTCTAACCTGACAACTTTTGCATTTAAAGTTTTCTTCCAATTCTTGTAATAAATGAAATATTGAGCTTTGACACAGTCCTGGGACACCCTGTAGATAAAATTTAAATATTGACTTTTCCCTGTATAGCAAAATTCCCTGACTTTTCCCGGTTTTCCAGAAACTAGCCACCCTGGTACAGCAGTATACCGGGTGGCCCAAGTAAAACGAAACGGGCGCGCTTTTGGTCATTTAAAATAAAATTTCGAAAGAAGCTCGAACACGTCGATTTTGCTTTCAAGGGAGACATCTTTTGCTATAAAATTTTTGCAAGAATCTATCCAACCCTCAGCGCTATGAGCACAACCCTTAAATTTTTAAATAGCATGATAGGGCAAGTAATACCTACCTCATTTGATAGGTTTTTTCATTCTAAATACGGTTCATTCTAAATCGACGTGTTCGAGATTTTTTCAAAATCTTATTTTAAATGAACAAAAGCGCACCAGTTTCGATTTACTTGGGCCATCCGGTATGTAGTATGTACACACAAAAAAAACTGTATTGGACCGAGAAAATCTTGTCTTGTATATAACGAAAACAATATTTTCTTAATATAAGAAAAGTACTTTTAATCCAACTACATTATTTCTTCGTCCAAGAATACTATAGTTGGTTTAAGAATATATTTCTTATCTTAAGAAAATATTGTTTTCGTTATATACAAAACAAGGTTTACTTGATCCAAGTAAACCTTTCTACCAGTGTACAATATGTATAAGGTGAAGACCATTGGACGTTGAAGGAGAACCACTCATACGACGTATCTTGCATTAATTAATAATTCATTTCTTCGTATAATTTTTACAACACTCGACTTGAACAGTTACAGCACCTTACTACAATTTTTCTCACTCAGACGTATATCTCGAGAACTATTGGTCCTACGGATATTTTGTACAGGACCTTTTTGTGTAAAATTAACTAAAGAACAAATTTTATAATAACTAAAATTGACAATGTTTAATTCATATAAAATTGCCAGAAATAAAAGATATTTGGGAAAACCCGATTTTGCGACCTTTGACCTTTTTGGCACACACGATTTCGTAATGGACATTTTATCCCTTATTCCTAACTAAATATTGATAAAAAATTTTAAACATACCGGGTGATTCATTTAACCTGGAATTTTGTATATCTTGAGAACTAAGCCAAATAATGAAAAATGGTTCAAACAAAAGTTATAAATTATAAGGTATCGAGAGGGTCAAATATTGGTGACCTTGAATTTCACCTTGATATTTATTTTCAAGGTAAAATGAAGGTCAACTTTGATTTTTAAAATGAGAACCTATATTTTTTATTGCATATTCGAAAAAATAGGTATGTAACTTTTGTACGAAAAGTTTTTTTTTAAATGTAATTTTTTTATTTCTAGCAAAATTTCTATGCACTTGCAATTTGTTTCGTAAAGAAATTACTAATTACTATAAATAGTTTTACTTTTTATACGGTCGATTAATTCCTGGATTACACCAAAAGTAGTTTATTAATCGACCGTATAAAAAGTAAAATTATTTATAGTAATTTCAAATTTACAGAAAAAATTGCAAATGCATAGAAATTTTGCTAAAAATAAAAAAATTATATTTAAAAAAAAACTTTTCATACAAAATTACATATTTTTTCTGTATAATACGAATATGCAATAAAAAATATAGGTTCTCAATTTAAAAATCAAAGTTGACCATTTGGTGAAATTCAAGGTCACCAATATTTTACCCTTTCGATACCTTATAACTTTTGTCTGAACCATTTTTAGGGTTCCGAAGAAACCCTATTAATATCACTTTGTCGTCCGTCCGTCCGTCCTTTTCACTCAAAGCTCAATAGCTCGTAAACTATATAAGCTAGAACCTTGAAATTTTCACTGAATATGTAAAATGACACCCTCTAGTAAAATATGTACAAATATTTTTTTAGGGGGGGGGGGGGGGGGTGCTAAGAAGCTAGACAGGCAAAAAAATATTTTTTTTATACCAAGACAAGTGGCACATCAAAATGTGTAACCAAGCTAGTGTAATTTGACCCTTATTCTTATTTTTTTATAAATCAAAAATGGCACTTACAGGGGGCTTTAACCCATAGCTGCTCCACTTCTCTAAAATAACGTAGCTGCCACACTGGGGTCGCCTCGTACCCCAACACTAAAATGTTAACTAGTCGTAAGCTATGGAATATTTTAATTCAATAAAATTCCTCTATCATCTTTGAACGATACGGAATGCACTTATATCGGTTATTTAAAAAATATATAATATTTAATATATTAAAAAAATTTATAACCTTGTAAAAGTCGAAAAAAATGGGTTTTTTTACAAAAAAATTTATAACTTTTTTAATTTTTAACTTAAAAATCTAAAATTTTAGGCTGATACTCTTGAAATATGACACTTTAAGGAAAAAAATAGTGTGGAAGTAGCCGTTCGAAAAAATGTATTTATTTTGACATTTGAAGAGACGGAAGTCAATGAACAAAACATCTTATTTTCTCGATAAAAAATGTTTTTATTTATTTATAAAAATTAATTAATTATATGTTTTTTCCTCATAAATATATTAATTTTGACACAACAAAATCATTATTTTGGAAAAATATTTTTTTAACAGGGGCGTACTAAGAATTTTTATAATTACTAGTTTCTAATAAAATTGTATAAAAAGAATATGGAAAAATTAAGAAATAAATAAACAAAGAATTGAAAAATTTCAGGATTATGCAAAAATAGTTGATAGGCCAGGTGCGTATTAAAAAAATACAGTTGCCATTTTCTAACCGCACTCTTTCATAATTTTGTTGATTATAATTAATATCTTCAATCAAGATACCAGCGATAGCATTTTTTAGCTTTTTCGTAGACGTATAAACCGTGAACGTAAATATACGCCATCTTATAAAACACAAATAATATTGATTTTTATCGGAAAAAAAATCTAGCCTTGTGAAATATCATGTAGTTACCTTTTTATACAAACAGAAACTAAATAAAACAAAAAAATTTTTTTAGAAAAAAATCACAAAATCACCATTGATGACACACTGGGGTCTCAGACGGCACCACTCGTCGTGATGACCACAATTAGACTGACGCTATTAAAATTATGCTAGGAAAGATAGTTAATTGGATTAACGTTAGAGGTCGTCACCAAAACTATTTTCAAAAATTTAAACAGCTTAAATTGAAGTTGAAACTCTGTGGGGCGCCTGGTACCCCAGTGTGGCAGCTAAGGGTTAAAGCAAATTAAAAAAAAAATGATTTCCAAGTCGTGTGGGATGTCAAAATGTAGATCTCGGTGAGTAGAATATGACACTATTTTTTATTTTTTTTTCTAAATTAAAAATGGCGCCTACAGGGGGCTCCAAGCAAAAATTTTGTCTGTCCCCCCCCCCCCACCCCTCTAACTCGGTAACTACTGGCTCGAAAAATCTGAAAAAAATTAGGTAATGCGGCTTTGGTGAGACTACCAACGACAAATACTAAAGTCACCAATATCATTTCAAATTTTGGAGAAAAAGAGAGGGGTGTCATACATTTTTTTTTTAATTTTTTTATCTGGGCAAGTGGGGTGTCGAAATGTAGATCTGTGAGTAGAATATGACACTATTTTTTTTTCTAAATTAAAAATGGCGCCTGTAGGGGGCTTCAAGAAAACAAAAATTTGTCCACCCCCTCTCTAGCTCGGTAATTACTGACTCAAAAAATCTGAAAAAATTGGTAATGGGGTTTTTATAAAACTAGTAACGACAAATACTAAAATCAACAATATCATTTCAAATTTTGGAAAAATAGGAAGGGGCGTCATGGAATTTTTTTTTATTTTCATATCTAGGCTTGTGGGGTGTCAAAATGTAGACAGTGGCGGCGTAAGGTAGATTGGCACCCGGGGCGGTTTTTTTTGCACCCCCCCCCCCTTTTTTTTCGTTCTCAACTCAATATTAATTTCAGTTTTCTGGTTTTTTGCACCCCCTTCTAGGAAAAAGTGCTGCCTTTTTTTTCGTTCTCAACTCAATATTAATGTCAGTTTTTTGGTTTTTTGCACTCCCTTCTAGAAAAAAGTGTTATCCTTCATTTTATTTTTATTTTTTTGTTGTCAATTCAATATTTTTATTTTTATTTATGATCTTAATCACATGTTATACACACTTTCCAGAGTATTTAAAGAATAATTTGTCACCCCTTGGTGCTTGGCACCCGGGGCGCCCCCCCCCCCTTACGCCGCCACTGAATGTAGATCTGAATTAATAGAATACGATCCTATTTCTATATTTATTTTTAACTCAAATATGCACCTGTAAATGACTCTAAACAGTCCACGTAGTATATGTATATTGTATATGTACTTCGGAACCCTTATTTATGGCATACACTGGTGTATGTCTTGACAATTTTTTTATTATTTTGCTTAGTTCTCAAGATATACAAAATTCCATGTTAAATGAATCACCCGGTTATATTTCAGGTATTCGCAAATTTTGAACGTTTTTGAGTGTTATTAAAAACAATATAAATAATTATAATAAATAGTTCTTTCCTTTATTCAATTAAATTCAAAAACATTTTGCAAACAAATGTAATAAAAACCTGAAACTATTGTTTTAATAATTTGTTTGTATTTTATTAAACATACATAGTCATATTTCAAAGGATAATTAAAACAATTAAAACAGCTTATAAAACATTTATTCAAAATTCTATCGAATATACAAAAATAACAAATACATATACGTAATACGTACCATATTTGAATTTGTATGAAAATTAATACAATAGGTATTATAATTCTAATGTAGTACATCTGATTAGTTGATCAGAGCTGGTTTTACCCACTAGTAACTAGACAAACTTAGGCAACTGCCTTGGACCGCATCTAAGTATTTAAGGACCCGGCACTCCCCAAAATGAAATATTTTTTTTTAGAATATCAATATAAAACTTTTAAGAATAGGGCCCGGGTTCATCAATTTGCCTATGTATAAAATCGGCACTGATTTAAAACTCAAATCCGAATTTACTGTACATTTTTTTACCTACAATTATGGATGTATCGGATTTTATGATATTTTTTGTTTGATGAAATTCAAACAAATTAGCTAAACTATTTAATTTCTGCTATGGGTGTATGAATATAAAAGTCTAGTGGTGGTCACATCAATTATTATAATATAATCAAATACAGTGGCGTAGATAAAAAAAAATCGGGAGGAGAGGTAATACTTTTCGGGGGGAGGGGGGTATATACATGTACCTACATTAAATTTTGTAAGGTATTTTGAACTGATATTTCCTCAAAACATACGTTTTTTTAAAACACCGAACATTTCGAGGAGGGGTTTTGCCCCCCCCCCCCCCACCGTTACTATACCACTGAACATATCATGAGACATGACTGTTATGATCACCACAATAATTTTTAATTTATTAATATACAGAATCGAATATCTTTAAAATGGTTTATTATACAAAAATAATTAAAACATAAATTATAGATATTATCTATAACTTTTTTTGCAACATTTTTTCTAATTATCAATCTATTTAAAAAGAATATAAAAAAGGTATCTTAAAAAACTATTACCTAGAAATATTTCTATAACTTATACATAACACTTATTCTCTACAACTTTTATTTGGAACTATTTACTCTTACTGAGATGAATAGAAAAACTTATATTTAAAAACCAGTAATCGTAATAAATAAAATATTTTTATAGCGTTAGTTATTTTTTATCGTTTAATCACTTTATCCATATATATATGAATTTTTTTAACGTTCGGAGCTAAGAATGAAATAGTTACACTCCTGTATAAGTAAGGACAAGTATATTTCCAAACTGCTTTCTATTACTTTCTTTTGATACGGCTCTGTTTTCGAGTCAGATGCATGGTTCATGTCCCTATGTCTATTGGGAGGCCTATGAAGACTAGAGACAGGAGAGTAAACTCAAGGGGAGGGGGTAGGTCAAAAAGCAGAACCTGGAGTGGGCGGTTCGCATTTTTTGGGCCTCTGCGTAGAAGTAAAAAAATTTATTTTGTGTGCAGTCACCACTCTACATTTACTAACCTTGTGGTACGTACACAACTGTATGGTTGCGCAGTCAACTACTGTGCAGAGGTCCAAGCACGAGATACCACCCACTTCGGGGGTCATATTTTGACTCATGGAGTGGTATTACAGCGATACAGAGTTTACTCTCCTGTCTCTAGCCTTCATGGGGAGGCCTATACCCAGCAGTGGGTGCCATGAGAAAATATACATTTATTTACTTAAATTAATATACATACATTAGAAACCGGTTATAACGACATCGAAGCGACCGGTCATATTGGTTGTAAAAAGCGGATAGTCATAATAACTATTAAAAATACAATTATATGGAATTCAGTTGGAGTTTTATTTTGACTCGTTAAAACCGATACTGTACTTATATACTTAAATTTACTTAATTAATATCAGTGCCGTAACTACCACCAGGCAGTGCCCCGGTCTCCCCGAGCTTCTAGTTACGGTACAGTTTAATATACTTTATAACATGTTTTGATTTAAGAATATAGGTACATTTCATTAAACACAATTGTTTCATCATATGTCTACTCTACATATATTTATATTAAATTATTTTATCATGTATAAATATTTTTCTTTTGTACATCAATTATCATGTTATCAAAAGGCTTTATTTTTATTATTACTTTATCACCAATTATTTCAAAATTAAATAAAAAATGATTATATCATAGATATAGAGCATGGACCGCACATTCTGTATTAACATAATGGTATAACTTTTCTTCAGAACAGTGATAGAGATGTAGTGGCCTGTTTAAATAAGGACAAGTATATCCCAAATCATTTTCTATCTCTTTCTTTTGACACGGCTCTGTTTTCGAGTCAGATGCACGGTCCATGCTCTATGTCTATGGACTATATCATAAAAAAATTTTACTGGAAAAATTAATAGAACATAAATTAATCATAAAACTATTAATTCATTTATTCTCAACAACCTTTATTTGGAACAGTTTTCTCTATTACCAATTGTTTTACTTTTTTCATAAAGAAGCAATGATTTGTAATTTCTCGGAGGGGGTCATACAGAAAGAAAAATCATAAATCTACTTTTAGAAAAAAACTTTCTAATGGCAGCATATATGACCTCCCCCTTGTATACGCACCCGGGTGGAAAGGTCTTAATATCGTGCGCCCTAGCCTAAATATTAGAGATGCCACGAATATTCGGCTACTATTCGGTATTCGGCCTATTCGGCTACTTTTTTTACTATTCGGTATTCGGCCGAATAGTTCTCAATATTCGGCCGAATACCGAATACCGAATACCAAATTGTGAAAAAAGCACATAATAAATATTACTCACAAATTTTTTTTTACAAAAAATCAGCATATTTAATACTTAAAATCTATCAGTGGTAAGTTATGATGAATGACAATTTTTTTTTTTGCATTTGTTGTTACACAGATCTTGCTGTTACACAGCAAACAAACTGGCAGTTTATTGTCTTCACTACAAATTTTATTATATTCCCGAAATAGGTGATTTTTTATTAAATGGTGCCATTTTGTAAAGCTTTTCACGAACAAACAGTGATATTTTTTAAGATATACAGTTTATTATATTAAGGTGACCATCTGTCCTATTTTGAAGAGGACAGTCCTCTATTTTGGCCAACTGTCCTCTATAGAAAACGTGTCTTCTTTTTTAAGTTTTCGAAACTTTTGTCCTCTTTTTTTGTTATTTGGTAAAATAAATGTTATTCATAAAATTACAAAAAAATAAATATTTTATTTTTCTCAAAAATAATAATAATTATTGAAATTAATCATTATTGACTTAAAATTTTCGTCAATAATGATTATTAATGTGACAAGACCTACTCGCAAATGAAACAAATACGCCCGCGAAATGCACTAAGTGTCGCCGAATATTCGGTGGCCGAATATTCGGCGTTTCGGCCGAGAGCCTAGCCGAATATTCGGTATTCGGCCAAATCACTATTCGTGGCATCTCTACTAAATATATTCATTATAACGTAAAAATGAAGAGAACATAAATTTTAGAGAGTAATATTCTCTATAACTTTTATTTAGAACATTTTTTTCTACAATTAGATTAATATTCTGATAAAAAAAAAAAATTTTTTATTTGATTATAGTCAATTTATGAATAGAATTTTTTTTAAATCCGCTATGCCAGAATTTAAAAATACAATTCCGATATATCGTTAATATTTATCTTTTTTTCAATAATATACCTGGATTCCCAACAAATTGAGTTCTCAAACAAAATATCAGTTCTAAATGATCGAATATTTACACTAGAACCACTTTGAGTACGGCTGGGAAGTTTTGTATTTTTATTTAACAGTATATAGCTAACAACATGTTCCCAAGATGAATTCTTTGGACCGGATATACTGTAACTAATGTGCGGACCATTGGGGCCATGTTGTACATATTCAGGATTGTCAATATTAATTTCAATTCTATATTTTAATTCAATTCCATCTATTATAAATTTTTTATCTATATAAAATTCTACAGGAAATCTTGCATTATATTTAAAAGTTGTAACTACATCATCTTGGTCATTTTTCCAAATGTATACTTCATCATACTTTTTAACTTTAAGTTCATTAATATTTATTTTATTTTCTGGGTGCTTTTCTTTAATTAGTTCTTGCACTTTGTTAAAAGCTAATTTTAAACCATTCGTTAACTGTTTCATGGTATCTACTTTTGTTCCGTCAACTCTTAAATCCTTATCATTTTTCTCATTGAACTTCCACGTATCGTGTTGGTATTGAGATATTTTTTCAATACTATCTTTTAATGAATAATCTAGGTTATCGCCTGTATTGGAACCATTGCAAAACATAGGATTCAATGGTAACTTGATAGTTGATGTAACTTGATTATTGCTTTCAATAAAAGCAATTATTTTATTCCTGAAAGTTTCGGGAGATATTTTGCTACGTACTTCTTTTGGTAAAGCTTCGTACAAACAGTTATTTTTCAGTTCTGGTTTAGGTGATGTGTTGTCATCGTCTACTGTATTACAAATACTAAACTGATTATTTTCTAGATTCAACTCGAGAACTGTGGTCGCTTCTTCATTTTGTGAAGTAGAAAACGTTTGACTCAAGCCGTTATCTCCACGTGCAATGATTGTGATGTCACAATTCAATATTTGTTTAACTAAAAGAGTGCATGCGTCAATACAAAGTAAATCCATAGGATAATTTTCTTTGATAATTGTTGCAAACAGATTGGGATTCCCTGTTTTCAATAATAGTTTTAATACGTTCTCATTATGTTTACTGTTTATATGAGTTTTTAAATTTACATTTTCTTTTCCTTCCCTAATATCAAATAACGCTTTTTGATACATTTGCTCCATGTTATGTAATTTTGAATGATTGTTGGGTTCCTTAACTTTTCTGTATACATTCTGTATTTGTTTTCTAACTTGTTTCATTATTATTTGAGTGCTTTGTTGCATTTTAATTTCTTTTTCAATTTTTTTCTTTAGTATTTTTTTCCAAAAACTATTAACATTTTCTTTGAAAATATCTCGTTTTAAAATATCAATATTATCGGTCACGCATGTGTCTCCACTTGAATATAATTCGGTAATTATTTTATTGTTTAATTCATCAAAAAAAGACATAAAAAAAGATACGTTTATAACAATATCTGCTGGTTTCTGTGTTTGTAATATCATTTTGAGTATTTTGATAAACATTTCAACATCAGATATTTCAAATGTTTTTTTTATTATGTCCAATATAACCTTAGTCCCATCGTAGATCAATGCAATATATTTACTAAATTGTTCATTTTCAGAGAACAAATTATTTGTTAATTTTTTTACCATTTCCATTCCTTGTTGTTCACCTAATTTATCAAATAAGTCATCCAATGTCTCATTAATTCTGTGTACTTGTAAAGTTGTAAACATTGTATTTATAATATAATTTATAATTTTATCATGAAATGAGTTGATGTACTTCTCAAGTAAATGATCAATTTTAACAAGCTTAAATGAAAGTGTTAAACCTTCGACTGTTTTATTTAAAGTACGCTTCCCAACTGCTTTTATTATTTGTTTATAACGAACTGCTTCAATTAGTTCATTTCCATGCATTTTTGCTACCTCTTTCCCATTTATAATGATTTCAGTAGGCACAGTTATTTTAGAACCGTAGGCTAATTTGGGAATACCTTTTAAAAACCAGGTTTCAACAATTGTCAGTGTAGATATTGCCAAACTCTTTAGTTTGTGTATTAAGTAATCATTCCAATCAAATAAGCCATGTACAAATGCACCTATTGCATATATTAAATCATTGATTCCTTCTTTAATGCACAATGAACTTACAGCGAACATTAATCCTTTTGAATATAGTTCCATGACAGCCCCTATTGATATCTGAATAATTCCCATAAACATTACAACTGTAGTATTCCATATCATCTTTGATGTGTATTTACTCTCATGAAGAATAATAACTTTATCTAATCCATTTAAAGTGAATAGACGTACTTCATCAATATTACCAAATGAACGGTTGTCAAAATATTCAGCTAATGATTTTAAGTTAAAATTAGGAACTTGTAGAGTTTGTAATAAACTTGAATATTGTTTTATTTTTTTTGCTATATTATCAATAGTAGCACAAACATAGAAACGTGGGTTTACATTTTTGAGTTGTTCGTGTATATCTAAAGAATTATGTGATATTTTTGAAGGAATTATTATTTCACTATCCACCATGTCGAAAAACAACTTTTGGTATGGTTTAGAAATCAAATTTATTTGAGTTAATATTTGTTCCTTGTTTTCGAATTCTATTTGAAGTTTTTCAAATGTTTTTCTATAAGTAAAACACAAATGCAATAATTGTTTAACAATATCTTTGTAAATGGGAAAGTCATTCAATTCTATGTAATCAATTTTATCAAATGGGATTTTTAAAGAAAAATTTATGTTGTCAGTTGTTCCAAGATGATTTTCTTTAACAAGATATTTCAAAATCTCTTCTGATTCACTGTCAGTTATATTTACATTCAAGAATTCATTTTTAGTTATATTATCAAAATCTGAAAAGATTATTAAATTATCTTGATTGTTTCTGAAAAATGCTTTTTTATTAAACGAAATAGCAAATGCACTTTCTAACATCTTGTAATTTTCTATACTAATAATATTTTTCAAATCACAGTTTTTAACTATTATACATTGCTCATTTTGTAACTTGATATGTTCAGGGTATAAATACAATATATTTGTTTCATTTTCCAGTAGTTCAATTGTGTATATTGTCGTTTTAATCAATATACTATCAAACAAAAAAGGATTGATATTTTTTATCCTTTTCTTATCTAAGCAAGCGTATACTACTTCTTCATACAAAATATTGTTTTCTTTTAATCTTTCCCAAAATGACTCTCGACTTGGTAGTTTAATGCAATCTTTCATTTTTTCTTTTAATTCAATTTCATCCATACTTTTATTTTTGTACTTTGAAAGGAATGTATTAATATCTTTTACTGATACTCCATACTCAAATGCTATTTTTCTGATTGTTTCTTCAGATGTTTCAGCATTTACCACAGGTTTTGTTAAAATGCCTACTTTTTGTAAATCACAAAACAATATATCAGATTTTGCTTCTTTAATATTCTCATCAATAAAACATTGTGGTGTTATGCAATGACCTAATATATTATCTATAGATTTTGAAAATATCGAATATAAGTAACTTAAATTGGCTTTTTGTTTTTTATAAGCTTCAGGCTGTAAGAACCCATTTTTGTCATGTTGTTTAAAAGTATCGATAATACTGCCAGCTTCTATTGAAAATTCATTGTGTTGGTCAAAGAGTTTTTGAGCTTCTTTAAACTCTCTCTTTAATTCTATTAATAATGTTTTGTCATGATCTTTTAACGAACAACCCTTCCAGTTAATCTTTTTACTGATAGCAAATGCTTTATAATAATGAGCCAATTCTGAAAAGTTTGGTTCTTCTTGAATTACTTGATTAAACAATGAAATTGCTTCATCTATATTTCTATTATTGATAAAACATTTTGCTAGTTTTATCTTTTGAAATGGACCATGAGCCCAAATAGACCATTTGGTTTCATTCAGCAGTTTTTGAAGTTCAGAAATGAAAATTGAAAGTGATTGTTTTATTTTTGAATCAAGTTGTTCACCCTTTAATGTTTTGATAAGTGAACTATTTTGGTCCAACCAAAACGACCATCTGTTCAAACAGCTATGTAAAAGAACATCTCTTATATCTGAAGATAATTTTTGTTCTTGAATGTACAATTTCCACTTTCTATATTCAGTTGTAAATTTTTCAAAACAGTATTCTTCAGTTTTGATTTGAGTATTATAATATTCCTTTATACCCACTAAAATCTGTAATTCTTTTATATCTCGTTCCTTTTTTAAATCCACAATTTTAAAACTATCATATCCTTTATCGTAACGACCCATAATGATCAACTGTCCTGAACCCTTGTCACCAGCTCTGGCAGCTCGTCCGAATGCTTGATGTTCAATACGGATATTGTTTGGTAAATAAGATAAAATCACATGAAGGCCTCCAGCACTGTTTAATTCTTTTGTAATTTTAATATCTGTGCCACGACCAGCCAAATTTGTTGCAAGTATAATATGACTACAAGCCAATCTTTCATTTTCTTTAGTGATCAAATCAAGATGCTCATAATCACGAGTATATTTGTCAATATTCTTTACATTTTTCTCTTTAAAATAACTGTATAACATATCTACATCTTCGACTGTTTCACAAATTACTAAAACAGATCGCTTTATATTGATCATTTTTAAAGATTCCTCATAAATGTTCTCTTTCCACTCACTCTTTTCAGAACAAAGTACTGGAGATTTTTCCTCAAAGAGTTTAAGTTTTGTTGTTGGAATATTAATAAAGTCAATTTTATACATTTCATTTAATAACTCTTTTTCTTTTTGTGAACCTAAAGTACCTGTTAGACCATGCATTTTTGAATAACGTTTAAAATACGATACATTAGATATAAAAACAGCTTTTAAACTTTGCAAAGATAGTTTACATCCGTGTTTAAGTTGTAAGAACTGATGCAATGCTTCATCCCATTGTGAATTTAGTTGATCTGTTCCTGTATCCTTGTCCAGGATAATAACGTTAGGATAGATATCGGAACTAGTTCCCGAGTTATCAACATCTATTATGTAATTACTGCGTTCTTGCATAAACATTGCAGATTTTGCACTCTCAATCCAGGATTCTAAATGATCAAGTACAAACGATTTCAAATAATTTGGAACTTTTATAAATCTGTCTCTTTCAGCACATTGTCTTAACATGAATTTTATACGATCGACATAAATACCAAATTCAGTAGAAAATAGCTCTTCCACTTTGTCATAATCAATTTTTTCACTTATTAATTTACCATCCATATCAACTATTTTTAAATTAATTAATTTTTTCCAAATCTTGTAAACTTCTAGATCAGTTAATTTTGTATCAAGTTGTTTAATATTGTTTTTTGTAATCAAACCATACAAATCGGATATCACAGCTTCCTTGATTTTTTTTGTATCAAAAATATCAGTCAACTCATCTTTATCAATTGTTGGTTTACGAATCAATAGCCAAATAAAAAAATAAACAGACTCTAGTTTATCTAATCCCGGTATGTCCCGCGACAAGTACAGGACATTGTTACCTTTGTCAAGCAACAAACTATCTACTTCATCTATAAAAATATTTTCGAATTTACGATTGCTCAATACATTTTCTTTATAAAAGCTATCTAATAAATAGTCTCGTTGAAAGTTGGCTAAATCTCCATAGACAACATCATTGTTAGCATATGTCTGTTTTCTTTCTTCTATGACTTCGCTACAGTTATGCGACACTTTCACACCAAACAAATCGTAAATAGCTTTATTTGATTCTGCATCTCGTTTTGCTAACACAGAAGAACTAGTTACAATATCTACCTGTTCTCCACACAGAACTTTAACGATTGTTGCAGCCACAATAATTAATGTTTTTCCTTCACCCGTCAACATTTGTAGAAGTGTGCTGTGTTTATTTTGTAATAACATCATTATTGACAAAGACTGCGTATCGCGAAGTTTGAACCCCATTTTCAGTTCAATGCCTCTATTAATCACAGCAAACATATGAGCATACATGTCTGTTACATTATCTTTATCGATCAAATTATTTCTGAAGTCTTCAGCCCAATTTTTGATATCATTTCCAGTGAAGTCGTATATTTTTCTATTATTATGGGAATACTCAGGACTTTTGGTTTCTCTAATAGATGTTTTGATTGAAGGTAATAGTTTTTTTATTCTTTCTGAAGTGTTTCCATTACCTTCAATGAGTTTTACTAACTGTGTAACATTTCGATCATTATTAGCACTTGGTATATCTGCTTGCATTTTGTTAATCCATTTTCCAATGCTATTTGCTTGAAGCATTTCTAAACTGTTCTTGCATAAATTCCATTCTTCATTCTTGAATCGAAGTAAGATATTTAAGTATTCTTTTTCATCCAGCTTGTCTTTTTTATCCAAAACATTAATAAATCCTTCAACTAAAACATTCCCGGCGTTGTTTTCTAACGTAAGAATGTAATATGTTGCCTCTTTTAATTTTCCTTCTGTCCACTTTGTTAATGAATTTAATTTATACTTCCAATAGTTTTCTTTAAGTGCATAGACCCAATCAGATAGATCAAGATTATCAAGATAATTTTCATTCAAATTTAAATGAAGTAAATTTAGAATATTTCCTATTTTTTCAATAGATATACTATTGTTAGGTCTCAGTTGATCGATTTTCACAAAAAATAGAAGCAAAATGTTCACATCTTTAATTTCAGATAAATTTTGACGCCATTTACTTTTATCAGGGAGTTGCTTCTTAAAAAAGTTTTCAAGTTCCAATAGTATCAGTTCACAAATCCATTTCTCTTGAGGGTAAGCTGCAATAATCCAACAATATAGATTTAACTCATGATTATTTGTCACGACAGACTTTAAAATAGAATTTATAAAATAATATAATTCTTTAAATGAAATGTGTCTTCCTTCATTTTCAAATCGATTTGATAAATGATCTAAAATTCTATGTTGACCAATATATTGAGATAATATCGTTTTTAGAAAATTTTCAATATTTTGTTTCTCTTCGTTTGAGAAATATTGTTTTATTTTCTCTATTTGTTCAAGTTCATTCATATTTTGGTAACTGTCGTACGTCTGACACAATTCATCGCTGTAATAAAGATCATTTGACAGAAAACTTTTTTTCCTAAAATATTTTTCAAGTGTTTCTTTTGTTTTCAATGAATCAATATCAGTAAAAATAGATGCATACAATTCGTTTCTTTTTATACGATCATTTTCCAATAGCAAATAGTCTTCATCAATTTTCATTTCTAAAAATATATTATCAATGTATAAAATATGCAGTTTGTTTTTTGATAATGGATTGTGGCTGTCCTGAAGTGAATAGTTGTCTGTTTTGTTTTTTATGTAGATATTAATATTTACATCATAAGCATACGCTAAAAATTCTCTACAACTTTTCGACAATACACCCTCTCTTTGAATATGTTCACTGTATTCTTTAAGAACAATATTATCATTATAACATTTCTCCCAATTATATTTTTCTTGTTCATTAAATTGATTATAAAGTTCCTTCAGTATACGGTATTTTTCTATTTCTTCTATGATTTCTATATTTCCATCACTAATACTTTTCGACCAAAGTGTCATAATCATAGCATATTCTGGTTTTGATATTTCATTTCTAAATTCTTCAGAATGTTTAATAATTTTAGATTTGCATTGATTCAAAAATTCTTGAATATTTTCATAATAGTTCTTGATAGTTTCATGTACATTTATAGATTCACCTGCGTGCAAAATAAATGTCTTGATAGCTGTCTCAAATGTCTCACTGTTATCTTGAAAGTTATTAGAGTTTTTATAAAAACTACTTATTTTATGTCGTTGTTCTGGTCCATTTTTATAAAAATATTGTCTTAATATTCCCAAAAAGTTATGAGAGATATTTTTATAATTTTGGTCAGCTTCAATAAGTTGTCTATCAAAATTTCCTGAAGGCATTCCTATTTTTTTTTCATCATTAAAATAAACTGGCAACATATTTGCAATATTTTTGAACATATTTATTTGATATTTTTTAGTTAATATGTTTGCAATGTAATCTAATTCAAATTTTTCGATTTTTTGTACAGTTTGATTTGATTTCCACATTGAGAATATTTTATTGATGAATCTTCCAAGAAGTTTATCGTTGGACTTTAATGCTTTCAAAATTGAATGCAATTTGTTCAAATTCTCGTCATTTAGTTGGACTGTTTTTAGTTTTTCCCAGTTTTCTAAATCTACTTGATTTATCTCTATTTCATTTACTAAAGTATCTGAATCATTTTTTTGATCTAATTGATTTGTATTGTCATTATTTTGAATTGATTTTTTACGGGAAAAGTTTTTAGAATTGCCAATATGATGATATTGATATTTTATTGTTAATTCAATATCTTGCTTTTTCTGATGATGTTTATTGTCATCTAATAAATCCAATGTTTTTATTAAATCATTTTTAATTTGTAAAATTAACTCTGGAGGGTGAGAATACGTAGAAACAATATTTTGTGCAGTGAGGGCTTTTTTTCTATCAGTTTTTTCCCGGCGTCTAACAATGTTACTGTTTGTCTCTTCTTTGTATTCGGTAATAATTCTGTCTGGCTTACCTAAATGTATTATTTTTACATACTTTTTTTTTTTTGGGCACCATATTCGATCAGAAGCACTGACATCTGAGTAATCTAATTTAAGTTTACTGTTTTCATCTTTTCCATAATATTTAGCATCCTGCCAAAATATATAGTCAACATATCCAATATCCCAACCATTTTTTCCTTGTAATCCATATTGACCCATTTCTCCATTAGAACCATCATTACCATCTTTACTTTCCCCAAATTTTTTATTATTTATAATTATATCTCCGGCATAACCTCCTTCACCACCCAAACCTCCTTTACCTCCACGTCCACTTGGTTTTCCTCTAGATCCATTAACAAGTGTTAACGAACCACGCCATAATAGATTAAAATAATATGAAAAAGTTATAGTGCGTCCTTCATCTATAAACGTTTCAATAAAAATTTCCCGACTGTCATTATCATAAAAAGGAGTATTTGTTCCAATATTTCTAAGAGTAATATTGCGATTTGTTCTGCTTTTAGAATTAATTAAGAGAGCAGCAGAAGGGTATCGTTTATCCAATTCATCTATTGTGATCCCTATACCATCTTCTCCATCAGCACCGTTACCCCCAGATTGTCCCGGAGCGCCGTCACCGCCGTTGGACTCAATGTGCAGATTGTCTTGTTGTTCTATTTTATTTGATATAATTAGAACATTACCCCCGCTTTCACCTGCATCACCATCAGTACCTGAAGCACCTTCTTCTCTAGGTGTTTGTCCATCACTTGCTTTAGATTTTATTATACAGCAACTATTGCCAGAAATGTTCCACGTAACCTTCCGAGTTACTTTTAATGTTTTTACATAAACTACAATATTAACTCCGTGCCAAACGTTTTGCTCTAAATTTTCAGTTGCATAAAAGACAGTTGCAATAAAATGCACCTCTTCAATTCTTTTATTGTTTAATATTTTGTTTTCGACATCTTTCAAAACTGTCATTAGATCTATAATTTTTCCTGTTACTTGAATTACATTCCGTCCAGTTATTAAGGTTTCTTTTAACTCAGGAGGTTTTGTATAAGGATGTATGATCTGTTTAAATGCATCAACCATTAGAAGGTTCTCTTTTGTTACTAAAATATTCGCGAGGTCTTTTACCGATTTTATAATATCACTGACGTAACCATTTAAATCAATTAGATTTTTTAAAAACTTTTGAAATGTAATTACACCTTGACAAAGTTCATTTAGTTGTAAAGAATTTATGATATCAGGAAAATTTTCCTCGTTGTTTAAAAATTCAACAATCTTTTCAATTAATTGTATTTCTTGATTAACTACTTCACTAAAATTAGATATTTCTACAAAACAAGCACTTTTCATTCGGTTAAGAAAATCATTTTTTAAAATATTATAGGAAGCTTTTTTATGAGTTGTTAGAAGTTTATAAAAATTTCCTTGTAATTGGTCGGGAATTTCATCGAAATGTTCTGTCGAGTTAAGTTTAATCAATAATTCTTGAATATTATTAAAATTGTTAGCTCTAACTAGTGTTTTCACAGCAAGAACAACTTCGTTCATGTACAAATCTAAGCAACACATAACAAATTTACGTTCAATGTAAGCACGATCGCTGCTATTAAGAGTTTCTGAAAATTTTTTTTCAATAATGAATACGATTTCTTGCAAACTTTTATATTTTTTAACGTTCTTTTGAATGATTGTTCTGAATTTTTTAGGTATATCTAGTTCGGTATCTTGATCTTCTTCAACGGAAGACTTCTCCAACATTTTGATTGTTTGCTGTTTTAAATTCTTCAAATAATCATCTAGACTCTGGTTTTCTTTCTGAAATATGTAAAAAATAAAAATAAATCTTCAATTACACCCAAAAAAAACCTTATCTTTGATTATCTCACAAAATCCAACAAAATTGTAGAATAATTTTTGGTTCTCTATAAAATTACAAAGAAAACAAAATAAAACTTAATCAAAAATGCTCAAAAATCACAGAAAATGCCATTTTTCCATGTATCATTTTTTTAATCACTCGGATGAGAAAATTTCATAGGACTCTATTAACCCATTTACGCCCAGAGGTGCGTCAACGAAACATTATGAAATTTATTTTTTTAATGTTATAAAACTTTTATTTTAATTTTTATCATATATTGTAAGTTAGGTAAAAGAAGAGACTTTCTTTCATTCTGCCTAAATAGAATAATTATATTATTTTTGTTAGCATTTTTACATATATTTAAAAACACGTAAAAATGACAAATTTCGCACATGTTTATAATTTCAATAAATATAAGAAACCTGGGAAATTTATTAATATTTGTTTACTCTTATTTTATGGTTTATGAGTCTATCTAACGAATAGACATATTAAAAAAATGAATTGATTATGTTTAGTTGAAAATAAACAAACGAAATATCTAGTGTGCGTTGACGCACTCTTGGGCGTTAACATGAAATAGTTGTGTACATATATTATTGTAAAAACCTCAATAATTCAGTGTATCTTCTTTATTTTTATGTATCATGGTTTCTGGGTGTAAGCCGCGTCAATATGATCGTATGTATGATGAGATTCAATTAAATGCGAACAAAAAAAATTTTTTTATATAATCTTTGACACCCCGTTTTAACCCCGTAGGGGTTGAATTTCGAAAAATCATTTCTTAGTGAGTGCTTACATCATAAAAGGAAGACACCTACTAAATTTCACGTTTCTAGGTCTAGGGGTTTGGGCTGTACATTGATGAATGAGTGAATGAGTGGTTAAGGTTACACATATATGTAATATAGATAGATTTTCATTATACACTTCTGCCCAAGAGTGCGTCAACGCAACATTAAAAATCTAGGAACTTGACCCCCCCCAAAATTTTTTTTGTCAAATAAGCTTATTTTTTAAATAAATAAACATATGAACAAAACATTTGTTACATTTAAAAAAAAATTAACCCTTTGGGCGTTAATGGGTTAAAGTAGACTATATGTATATCAAATAAAATGAGTTTAAATTGAACTCTCTTCACTAATACAGTATGTCAAGTAAGAGCGTAGCGGCGATTACTCGCAAGAGATAAATCGTTAAATGTATCTTTTTTTCCAAGGTAAAGGGCATCCTTGCTGTTTCCGCAGTATAAAAAATAATAGCTGTTTCTTCGATTTAGTATGATTCTGGCGAGTCAAAGAAGATGAGTGCTATATATTTACACTAAGCGTAACGAGGCTGTGTTTGTATGTACAAACCCATAGGACCTAAAATTTTACATGCAGCGGCCGAAAAATACATGAAAATGCCACAGTCAGTAGTTCGTAACCAAGTGATTACACCAATTTTTGGAGGTTAAAAATGTCGATTACTTAACGAATCGTGGGAGTGTTGGCAAAGTGTCGGATAAAGTCAAAAATGATTATTTTTCTGTTTTCGAAAAATCCTGCCTTGACTTTGCGTAGAGATGTTGAAAAATTAAGCAAAAAATGTGTAAAAATATTTCTCGAAACAATTCGTAGGCATTTATGCGATAATAACCTCAACTATCGGAGCACATTGCTAAAAAACCATTGTTGAGCGAAAACCATGGAAATAGCAGAAAGGCGTCGTCACTTTGGATTGGCTGTCTCAGTTACCCGATGCAAATCTTATCGAACATGTTTGGGCTTTAATTAAGCTTAAACTTTCTAGAAACCGGCCCTGTAATTTGAATCAGCTCTTTCGATGAATCCGAAAAATTTTGAGGTCTTTCCCAAATAATATGTCAAAAATCTTGTCGAAACCATGCCGGATATGTCAGGCAATTATTGATACTGGGGGAAGCTGGATGTCTTATTGACAGGATTACAAAACCGGCAAAGGTGCCCTCTATGTTTGAAAAAATTAGATACATCCTTACGATTTATCTCCTGCGAGTAATTGCCACTAAGCTCTTACTTGACGTACTGTAAAACTGGAGATGACGTTAAAAAAACAAACGATCTCCGCGCAAAATAAGTGTATTTTTGCATTCTATAGGTTGCAATTTAACAGATCAAAACAGAAATGATTGATTAACCATATCTTCTAAGCAAATCTACATACTGAGTTAATTTTTATTTTATTTTCTTTGTATTTCATAGAGAACAAAAAGGCACTATATAGTACTGATGGATTTCATCATAGGGGTGGAATTAGAGCACTCACATTTGCACACATATGATTTATATTGCGTAGAGATCATTTTTCATGTCATATCTCTAGTTCTATTAGTCATGAAATTTTCTCTTCCGAGTCGTTAAAAAGAATGTGTGAGACAATATATAGTGAAATGGCATTTTCCGTGATTTTTGAGCATTTTTGGTCAATTTTTGATTTACTATATCTCCAAAATAAATGAGCATAGTGAGTTAATTTTTATTTTGTTTTCTTTGTAATTTTATAGAGAATCAAAAAGTATCTTACAATTTTGTCGGATTTTGTGATAGGGTCAGAGATAAAGTACAAAACGTGAAAAATCACACGTGTGTGCCTTTTATAATGCCTTTTGGTCAGAATTGAAGATCACAAAATGGAATGTATTAAGTTTAGGCATTAATGAATCCATTTATACAATAATTTGCGTTGTATGAATTAATGCATTTTTACATCGATTTTAAATCTCTGGGGACTGGCCTTTTATCAATAAATAACTGCGTAACTATATAACATTATGCAAGTTTTATTTTGTCATTATACAAGGTATTCGCGGGAACCGACTGATCATTGCTAACATTGTTATTATTGGAGCTAGAAGATTGGTTAAATGGGCAAAGTATCTGTATTTTTTCCGGGATGAATAATGGCGGTGTCAAAAAAACAATTCAATGTCAAATTTCAGAGATATATATATAGAGATATAACATTTTTTTAAATGGAATACCCTGTATATTATTATTGAATTTTATAGCTGAGGATGTTTTCTTTATAAAAGTGTTATACATGTATGATGGTAAAATTTATAGAAAACAAATTATAACAAATATAAAATTAATAGAAAATTTCGAAAAATAGTGTGCTATGAAGATTTAATAAAATACAAACAAAAGATAAAAAAAAATAAAAAAATAATTTCAAGTATTTGTGCCTTATTTCGTAGATTTTTAAAGATTTTGAGTATTATTCATAAAAAAATATAATTAATTATAATAAATAATTTTTTTCGTTATCAATTTAATTCAAAAACATTAAAAATTTGCAAACAAATTACATAAAAACCTGAAACTATTGTTTTAAATGATTTAATCATTTATAGTAGCTAACTTTTCGGGCTGTTGTCCACGTTGTCTTATTTTCAAACTTGACGTTTCGACTCTCATGTCGGAGTCTTCTTCAGAAGTGATTCGGACAACAGCCCGAAAAGTTAGCTACTATGGACAACGGCCACGAAAGCCTACAGAAGAAGATTTAATCATTTGTTTATATTTTATTAAATCTTCATAGCACACTATTTTTCGACATTTTCTATTAATTTTATACTTGTTATAACTTGTTTTCTATAAATTTTACCATCATACATGTATTACACTTTTATAAAGAAAACATCCTCAGCTATAAAATTTAAAACCTGAAACTATTGTTTTAAATGATTTAATCATTTGTTTGTATTTTATTAAATCTTCATAGCACACTATTTTTCGACATTTTCTATTAATTTTATACTTGTTATAACTTATAACAAACAACAGACAAAAACTATGGTTATGACTTATCAAATACAAATCCCCTAACCATAAAAATTGTAAGAGTTTAGACTTACACGTGTTTCAATAGCAATGCTATCATCATCAGAGTCCTAAAGACACTATTGATATATATTTGTTATAACTTGTTTTCTATAAATTTTACCATCATACATGTATTACACTTTTATAAAGAAAACATCCTCAGCTATAAAATTCAATAATAATATAGAGTATTCCATTTAAAAAAACGTTGTATTTCAATATATCTCTGAAATCTATCATTCAATTGTTTTTTTGACACCGTCATTATTCATCCCGTAAAAAATACTGATACTTTGTCCATTTAACCGATCTTCTAGCTCCAATAATAACAAAGTTAGCAATGATCACTCGGTTCCTGCGAACACACTGTATATTGTCAACATATGTATGTATTAGGGTGATTCATTTCCGCAAAACATTTTTTTTTCAAGGTCCTCAAGCAAAATTTTAATCTACATATAGAAAAAAAATTCTCACCAAGATTGAGCTCTTAATTCCTATTTTAAGTACTTGCAATTTAAATATGAAGTTTTCCCATTTAAAATGCATGTAAAAAATATATTTTTTTTTTCAAATTTCTAATGCTTAGACACCTTTTATCATATTGGGAATCGGTTTGATGGACCTTACGGGAAATTTCACGCTCTTAGAAATTGCCTTAGTGTTTTTTTCTGTAACTCACACTGGTTCGCCAGTAGGAGTCATCTAAATACTAACTAATAATGCAGCATTATTAGTTAGTATTTATCAATTTCTTGCGTTTTAAGGCCTAAAAATGGCTGTAAATTCATTAAATATTGGTAAAAAACTATTTTTTACGAGCCAGCTCTTTTTTTCTCCCTAATTTTTGCGGTTTGCTCAAAAAAATGGAAAAAAAACAATTTATTCCAAAAACTGTATTTAGATTAATCCTACTGGCGAACCAGTGTGAGTTACAGAAAAAAAAACACTAAGGCAATTTTAAAGAGCGTGAAATTTCCCGTAAGGTCCATCAAACCGATTCCCAATATGATAAAAGGTGTCTTAAGCATTAGAAATTTGAAAAAAAAAATATTTTTTTTACATGCATTTTAAATGGGAAAACTTCATATTTAAATTGCAAGTACTTAAAATAGGAATTAAGAGCTCAATCTTGGTGAGAATTTTTTTTTCTATATGTAGATTAAAATTTTGCTTGAGGACCTTGAAAAAAAATGTTTTGCGGAAATGAATCACCCTAATATGTATGTACTTTAAATGAAAAAACTTACTTGTTTATGATTTTCTAAAACTTCCAAAAACTTTAACATTTCTTCTTTGTGAGTTAGCTCCTTATCTTCAACATCTGTTTTCATCTACAAATTGAATACACGTTCAAATTATTTATGTTAGAAATTAAAAACTACAAACAAACAATTAAATTATCAAAATCAGTGGCACTGGCATAAGATAAGGGTTGTCAAAACCGGGCACTGTCAGGGAACACAAGGTGAAGGGAGGAGGAAAATTCAACCAAAAGGGGGTGGTGACAGTGTCTTTATGAAAAAAAAGGTATTCGGTATTCACAAGGAAACATCTCCAGGTGGTACACTCTGATTTTAACCCTTTAACTACGGGTGTCGTCAATAGACGACTCAACGAAACTTTCGTGAGGTACGGGTATCATCAATAGGCGATCTATTAGTTGGAACGGGTGCCACCTATTGACGATGTTATTTCTTATTATAAGATATGAACGTGGGATGTCATTTAGAACCGCAGTAAGCAAAATACATGTACAATTGTATAATTGTACATGTATAATAACTTTTATTCAATTTTATAAAAAAAAATTTATCGAGTTCAATTTTTTTGCGTTCCACAGACTAGATTTTTAGAAATATAACCGTAGTTAAAGGGTTAATGATACTTGATAAAAATATTAAGAATAGGTACTTATTTTTTTCTATGTAGCTGATCGCAGATTTGAGGGTAATATCAACTCTTAAAAATGATGGTAAAATTTTAATTGTACTAATCAGAGGTGGATTTAGACCTCTCAAGGTCACTTTATTAATTTGTGTTCAATAAAATAATCATAAAGTAAAATTTTGTATAACTAAATGATTAAGAGAACTAGGGGCATGATGGGGACGCGAGGCAAGATGGGACACTCATAGATACAAGAAACTAGACGTTATGACAACAAAACAAATTAGCTAATAGGAAGCCATTTTCGAGTGACCTTCAATACGGTAACGAATGTAAGTGGAAGTCTGTGCGTCTGTTCACAAGTGAAAAACTATTTACATGTCAAGTTGATAGATTATTTGGTGGTAAAACAAATCGTTATTTAAAGGTAAGTAAGAGTCTGACTACTGCTACTTTATACATACCCTAGTGATGTAACGAATGTATGATTTTAAACATTTGCAAATGCGAATATTAGCTGTCAATATTCGCAGATGAGAATGCGAATGCGAATATTGACTTTTTGTAAAAACAGCTAAAAAAAAGAAAAAAGGTCTTCTGAATAAAATAGACTAAAAAACCATATTTTTATATATTAATACATCATAATATATTCGCAACTTTACCTGCGAATACGAATGTTTAAAAATGTGCGAATAATCACGAATGGGAATATTCGTTACATCACTAACATACACATTGACTGTGGTGGGGTACATTTGAAATTATATTAAGTTTGACAGTTTTTTGTTTCAATTTTTTTTGGGTAAACATGGATGTTGGGGCAAGACGGGATGACTTACATGGGGCATGACAGGGTCCTACTGGAAGATATAAAACGACCAGCAAAATATTGATATTAAAAAGAAGGCTAAAAAAAATGGGCTAGTGAGTGTTGGGCACGCACATGATAGGGTTCCGTAGTCATTCTCAGTACGATTTAAAAAAAAAAAGTTATTTCAAAATTTTTCATAAACTATTTTTGCTACAGTAATCATTATAATTTTCAGTGAAAGTACTAATTAAAAGCTACATTATGGAAAATTTTCAGATTTTTTGAATTGATAGTTTAGAAAATAGAGGGGGGACGTTCTAATAATGACTTTGAAGAACAAATACATCGTGATTGAAGGGTTAAAATCAGAGACTTGAACCGGAATTTATTTATGGTTCGGGTTCAATAATAAATTTCGGTTCGGGTTCATTTTCAGGTTCAGCAAGTTGCAAACTTTTTGGGTTCAAAAACCGTTATTTTTTTAGGTTCAGGTTCAAATTAAAAAAATATTTGCTAAATAAATGCACAGTGCTTTCTCGTGCTGATCACATGATCCAATAATACAAGGTCTGTTTACAGTTCACAGTTCATTTATTCTATACTCTGACGTCATCACGATGAAATTTTTATAAGGAATTTGTAACAAATGGAATATAAGTAAATAAACGACCAATACTGTTGTCACCCCCCCCCCCTCCCCATTGCACTAGATTTTAATAATTTTGAAATGGGATCGTTTTCAAGCCAGATCCTACCAAGTTTCATTAATATCGGTTCAGTGGTTCATGAGTTATGTGTGACAAGGATTCAGGAGACAGACACGGAACAAAAACGGACCTGAAACGGAAAGATCAAGTTAAAATTTTTAAATTGGAGAACAATTTTTTGAATCTATTTCATTTTTGTATCTTCGATATTGTGGTTAACCATTGAATTTTCATACAATTTTAATAAAAAATATTAATTCGACAATTCTCTGAGTAATTGTCACGATTAACATTTGCAAGAATGAAAGGGGTAAAGGGAGTATCCGTGAGCTACGGTGGTTAAACTTTGCCTGTTACTAGTAACTTTTTTTATCATTGTAGTGATGGTAGTGACCTTGGTGCAGTTTAGACATTTTAATTAAAATCAATGAAGAAAAATTGGTAAATACTAAAAAAAAATTCTTGAACCTTTTAAAAATATATGGTTACCGGATATTCATTAAAAGGTTCAGGTTAACTGACTTTGAAATATAACGGTTCGGTTCGGGTTCAGGTCCCCGGTTAAAATCAAAAGATTCTGAAAATTTTTTTGTTGCATACCAAATTTCATCTTATTATGTCAAAAGACGGATGGATGGACGGACATGGTGAAACTATAGGTATAAGGGTTCCTAGTTTTCTACGGAACCCTAAAAAGGTAACACTAAAAGAATGAATAAAAAGGAAGACACTATCTGTCTTTATTACAACGAAAGAATTTCAGAAGTCATCTGAAAATTAAATTCCTACTCAATTTTCGGATGTTAGCTGTGTAGACATTGGGCTTGCGTTGGGGTAGATGATGATAACTGCTTATATGTGTTTTTTGTGAAAATAAATAAACCCCATTTTGCTCTTTTTTTCTTACCCCATCCTGCCCCTTATCAGGGGCAAGATGTTTTTTTTTCTAACTTGTTAAAAAACAATTAATAATATTATTATGTGATTTATATCTTTCCAAAGACTATGCCAAATTGTACTTTGATAAGTAACAAATGTGTCATAAATAAATGAGAATGTGATTATAAATATCGTGTACTGTTATTGTTTACCTTAGTGTCTCGAAACTGGTCTGGGATTGCCTACAAAACCTCACTACCCTGGCAAACCACAATAGGGTAACCGTTATGTGGGTGCCAGGACATAGAGGGATAGCAGGCAATGAAAAGGCTGATGCTCTGGCAAAAAAGGGCTCAAAAACAACATTTACAGGCCCTGAACCAGTATTTGGAATTACCAAAAATACTATTCGCAGCTGGCTAGCTGATTGGATAAAAAGACAACATCAAAACCACTGGAATAATGTAGAAGGCCAAAAACACAGCAAAACAATGCTAAATAAACTATCCAGAAAATTAACGGATGAAATACTACAACTAAGTAGACAACAAATTAGGCAAGTGACAGGAATGATAACCGGTCACTTTAACCTACGGAAACACATGCAAACAATGGGAATCTATAACGAAGAACCCATCTGCAGACTATGTAATGAAGAGGATGAAACAGCCTCCCATATCATATTCGACTGTCAAGCTCTTGCTCAATGGAGACATGCACTCCTAGCAGGAGACAACTATCGAGAAGCTCTAACAAGAGAAAACTTAGTGGAAAGGCTGCTAAACCTGATAAGAACGGTAAACCTTTTTACTGAATGAGTGAATTGATGAAAAACACAATAAGCCAAAGGCTGCAGTGTTAAAGGTACCTAAACCTTATCATCAATCACAACCTAATAATAATAATAATAGTGTCTCCGTCATGCCCCTACTATCTTTATTATATAATGAAGGGGCAAAATTAATTGTTGTTTGGAACTCTTTGCAGTTGCTGTTTTCGAGTTAGAAAAAAATTAGGTTCAAATTATACTGATTGAGATCTGCATTTTGATACCCCCATGCCTTGGTATAACTTTTTTACCTATGTGTAGCTCTATGGCATTCACCTTAAATTTTTTTACAATTATATAAAAATAAGAGCACTTTTGCAGCCTGCCATATATGCAGTGGCGCACCCAAAAAAATAATCGGAGAGAATTTCAGTATTTTTTTAATAATTATGTAACATAATGGCTATAACGCTCTGGGTTATGCAAGATAAGATTGAATAATTTTATAAATTTGCCAGTACGCTGACGATATTCCTTAAGTGAAGATATACAATTTTGGAATACGGCATTAAGAAGCGACGAAAAAGGAGGTGTTCCTGTTTACCCTGATTTCCCACACCGTTGTGAAAGTGACTTTTTGTGTAAAAATTGTTTGGTTTCTGTCGTTTATTAGTTAGTGTTTTCTGGTGTAATTAATTCGTTTTTTAAGTGTATTTTTTCTGTTTATCAAATCGTGTGCCATTTATTGTATATATTTTTATTTTTAATGAATTAATATTTTTGGCTTAACTGTATAAATTTTTAATTGTTTATCTTGTTGGTATGTCCTTGCGTAATTTTTATAATAAATTTTGTTATCGTTATATGGTTAGTATTTTTACTGTCTTAATTATATATAATTTTCATTTCCTTATCTCATTATCATAATTGTTAAATTAAATAATGTATATTGACAAATTCGGAGAGGAGTGGGGTTAACCCTTACCTCCCTTGGGTGCGTCACTGCATATACGTGTATACATTATGCAGGATAATTACGTACTAGTGTGACAAATTTTAACAGTGAATCGAGGAATTTATTTTAATTTAAATTAACCAAAAATTTTTTGGTTCAAAATAAGCTTTGTGTTTTTAACACAACCACACAAAAAAAAGTAAATATATTTTCAGAGACTATTGTATTTCTATGCAGTGGCGTAGATAGGGGGGGGGGGGATTAAGGGGATCAATCCCCCCCCATGAGTCCAATTTTTATACTTTTCACCATATAAAAGATGATTTAATACTGTCATATCCCCCCCCCCATCGCAAAAAGCTATCTACGCCACTGTTTCTATGTGTTCTGAAGCGCTGAATTTGATTTGTGGTCAAAATAGCACCTTATCCGATTCTTTTTGGAAATAACTCTAAAAACCATTTGAGTACCATATGAAAATTAGGTTTTTCAAGGTTATTTTTAAAATGAATTGGATAAAGTACTATTTTGATTTCAAATTCAGATTCAGTACTTAAAAATATTCTTTTTGTGTTATACATTATAAAGCAGCTCTCACACCAGAGCAATATATTAGCAATATTATTGCCATCGGTTTATTTACATTGAATTGGACATATAGTCTCACACCAAAGCAATACAAAATATATCTCTATATTGCCATGTTGTCATATTTTAGCAATACCTATTGCCAGCGATAGAAGTTGTATGTTGATGATATTTATGGCTTTTAGTATAGCAATATTTCATCCAATTTTTGTGTTTATTTAGTCTTTAACTAGAACTCTTTTAAAATACAGTGATGCCTCACATAACGAACATAATTCGTTCCAGGAGCAAGTTCGTTATATGAAACGAGTTTTCCTATATCAATACATGTTAAAAATTTTAATTCGTTCTATAGCATAAAATATGGTACTGTAACATAAAAAAGATTGTACACACGTTTTTTATTTTTTAGTCAGACTCAGATTTAGGAGAGTCTACCAAGGCTTATAGGGTCAAATCCTCACACACAAAATTACATTTATTAAAACAAATACGTGTGTGAGTTAAGCACAGAAAAGAAAGACTGATGCACGTTGATGCAAGTTTGAGCATCAACTGCATGCGACCTTGGAAGTTCGGGCGACTTCGTGATACGTAGGAGCGTTCGGGCAGCAAAATGAAATACGATGCAGGTCATTGTGTGAAGCGAGGTTCATTGTGTGAGTCGCCTAATGAACGACCAGAAAATTCTTATGCGAGGCGTTCGTTGTGCCAGGCATCACTGTATTTGCTTACTCTAGTTATTATGTTTCAGTTTGATACAACATAAAATAAAATCTAAAATGTAAAAATACCTCTGTAAGAGATGAATCTGCTGCCATTTTTATTTTGAAACAAAAATCTTGAATAGCAAATACCAGAATGTAGATTTCATAGGTACGCAAAGAAATCTTGATTCAAATGAAATCTGAAAAGTTTTAATAACTAGTTATTATACATATTGAGATTATTATAGAGTCAATGTAGTAAAATACTTATTAATCATTGTAGTAATGTTCTTTGATAAGTGCATCTAAATTTGATTTAATTGCTGTCATGGTTAAATGCAAATTATGTATTTTCTATATGTCAAACTGTTAACCCTATAACGTCGAGTGTGACGTTTTCGTAACGTTTAATTAACACGTATTTCGTATTGAATATATAAATAAATTCAGGCGTTATAGGGTTAACTTATACTTTGAAAATATTTTAAATTTATCTATTATACTAGTATAGGTATATTTAACAGTAATGTTAAATGAACATTAAAATAATTAGGACAAATAAGTAGATCAGATTATTCATAAAGTACTAGCACAAGTCTTAAACAATATCCTAATGTTGAACATTTTTAAATTAAATGTACTGAATTAGAAATGTTTGGTTACTGCAATTATTCAATATTAATCAATATACATTTAACTGTCTTATAACATGATTTGATCATTTTGTTTAAGAACATAATTATTGCGGTTCGGCACACTACCAAGAAAAGTGTATTTTATATAATCCGCATCCATATAGAATATACACTCAGCGTTCTGTAGGACGGCCATCCACAAGACGATCGTTCTGTAATACAATGTTCTAACAGTTCTATAGAATGTCTTTCCCCAACCTCCACCATAATACCAGTGACTGCTATATTTCAGCGTGAAATTTAAATTAACAAATTGACGTTGACAATTTTGGTCTGACTCAATGTGGAAAAAAAATGAAATTCAATACAAATTTTCGTTGAAATTGAAATATAATAAATAGTATAAAAAAAATGTGTAAGGTACATTTTATTTAAAATTTGATAATTTGAAAACGATTAAAAAAGGAAATAACAAAAATAAATTATTGGCATATGATTTTATAGAAATCTATACATTTTTCATCCAGTATTAAAGCAACGAATAACAATTGTCTAGAGTTCAATTCTAAGAAGTCAACAAACCAGGATCTCGTTCACCAACAGCACCATTTTTATTATTGCTTGTCTACTTTTAGGCGTGATAGTGGGGGCTCCTCTAGCCGTTGTATTGTGGAATTTTTGAATTACCGATGCAGTCGTCCTATGGAATGCTAAGTGTACTATACGGATGCGCGTGCATTTTCCCACTATAACCTTGCGGAACACAGTCACACACAACTACATATGTATACGAACAGTGGCGGCTTTAGGGGGGGGGGGGGCGACCCTGAGCAACCGCCTGGGGCGCCAAGGTAGCAGGGGCGGCAAGAAGCGAAAAAAAATTAAAAACATAAAAATAATAAGAAAAGAAAGATGCAACAACGAAAAAAAAAAAGCTCATCAGATTTTTGTGCGGTAGAAATTAAGTATAAGGGTTACTGGTAACTCGATACATTCCTTGTAAAGGGTAATAGTAGAGATAACAAGTAATCATTTGAACCCAATATTGCCTTATACAAATGTTAACCGTTACTGAGATATTTAGAATTTTAGAAATTTTCAAAAATATCCAAAATTTCAACTTAAAACCCAATTTTTTTTTAAAATTCACAGTGTAATTTTTTTATTTTGTTTCTAATACTCAGACAACATGCCGATACTTTGTTGGAAACAATAAAATTAGTACAATTTACTTAAACTTTGACACAGTGCCTCGAAACTCTATCACTTCCATATTTTTTATAAGTTTTGTTCAGTTTAAAATTCAAATTCTCGGAAAAAATCGCCAAGTAATTTTTCGTACAAACTCTTTAAAAAACTTCCTTATCTTCCTAGCTATCCAATGAGATACAAAAGTTATTAAAAAAAACTCTCTACTACTTAGGAGGAATGAGTTTTAGAAACGAAACAGGTCACAAATCGTTAAATTAGCACGTTGTCCTATGTTCCTATGTCCATAATACAAACGTGTTGTTTAATTGAAATAAAACAAGAAACTGGTTTAAAAAAAACTTTTTTATTATTTTCACAAATCCTGCTTAATATGAGGACCCATTGGCGTAGTAACGGGAGGGGGCACCCCCCCCCCCCTTCCGAAATGTTCAGTGCTCTAAAAAAAAACGTATGTTATGAGGAAACATCAGTTCACACATCAGTTAACACACATGTATTTACCCCCCCCCCCGTTTTTTTTTCTACGTGTTAAATTATGGAAGGTATTTTGAACTGATGTTTCCTCATAACATACGTTTTTTTTAGAGCACTGAACATTTCGGAGGTGGGGGGGGTGCCCCCTCCCGTTACTACGCCAATGGGTCCTCATATTAAGCAGGATTTGTGAAAATAATAAAAAAGTTTTTTTTAAACCAGTTTTTTGTATTATTTCAATTAAACAACATGTTTGTATTATGGACATAGGAACATATAGGACAACGTGCTAATTTAACGATTTGTGACCTGTTTCGTTTCTAAAACTCATTCCTCCTAAGTAGTAGAGAGTTTTTTTTAATAACTTTTGTATCTCATTGGATAGCTAGGAAGATAAGGAAGTTTTTTAAAGAGTTTGTACGAAAAATTACTTGGCGATTTTTTCCGAGAATTTGAATTTTAAACTGAACAAAACTTATAAAAAATATGGAAGTGATAGAGTTTCGAGGCACTGTGTCAAAGTTTAAGTAAATTGTACTAATTTTATTGTTTCCAACAAAGTATCGGCATGTTGTCTGAGTATTAGAAACAAAATAAAAAAATTACACTGTGAATTTTAAAAAAAAATTGGGTTTTAAGTTGAAATTTTGGATATTTTTGAAAATTTCTAAAATTCTAAATATCTCAGTAACGGTTAACATTTGTATAAGGCAATATTGGGTTCAAATGATTACTTGTTATCTCTACTATTACCCTTTACAAGGAATGTATCGAGTTACCAGTAACCCTGTATATTCGAGTCAACCAAAAAAAAAAAAAGGTCTTCAAAGGTCGGGAGGGCGGCAAAAAAATATTTCGCCCGGGGCGCCGAACTTGCAAAGGCCGGCTCTGTATACGAATGCGCAGTACTTAGTGTGCAACGAACACGAAAGAGACCGCCCACCTCGAGGATCATTTTTGACTGAACAAATTGTATTACAGAAATACATACTACATACTTCTTCTTATACCTTCATGACTTAAGTATATATATTAACCTAACAAATAAGAAACTAACCTTCCTATTTCGCCCCAATAGATTGATCTTAGCAAAATTGTAACTCAAAATGATTAAATGTAATTAGAATACCTAAATCGTCGCTTATCTAACAACATCGCTCAAGTCATTTTAACCAACTTTACAGAAGAGCAAAAAAACCGTGCATGTTTTATATAGGCTACCGGCTTGCGCGCTATCCCTATTTTCTGAATTCTGGTCTCTTATTGTCCAAAACGCCTAGAATGTGATTGGTAGATCGACGCGCAATGAGTAGCTCAATCCAATGACATTAAAATGTAAAAACCGCTAATTTTAGACTTGAGCGGTGTTGTTAGATAAGCGACTATGTGTATAATGACTTATTTAACCCATTTGTTCCTGTGATATTTTTTTATCAATTGTATAAATTATAATAATGGATTTTTCAAACATGAAATGCAAAATCTGTTCTCGATTTATAGCAACACAATTTATTTAGATACAACAATCGATTTAAATAAAATATTTCAAATTATTTTACACAGATTTTATTAAAATTGATTAAGAATTTCCTGTACTCAAATGAGTACAGTGAGAACAATGGATTAAAATATTGTAATTAACCGTGCAAACTTTACTCGCATTGGTGCTAATTTCATCATGACATTTACCTATCTACATACCTGATGTTCCTGGTGATTTTAGTTTTTATATTATTCACTCGGCGATATGATCGAAGGCAAATTGAATTTGAAATAAGAGACTATTCATACAATGGTTACAAGCCATGACAAGTTCGATCACGCTCCAGTAAAATATTATTCGATACTACACTGTTCAAGAGCATACTGTATTTTGAGCGATACACAGTGTGAATGTTTGTATTGCTAATTGTTTATTTATATTTTGTGTGGATCAAACCTTAGAATCTACAATGAACCTTACATAAGTATTTAACATTATTGACTTAAATATTTATATAAAATATAATATAAAATAGTACATAGTTAAATTATTATAAATTCATTACCACTGTTCTAATCCAGACCAAACAATTTGACACCTTGCGAAAAGCATTTGATTTGGTTTTGATTTAAATAAAATTCTTCATAACACTCGGTATTAATTTTATAAAAATATTGAGCATCTCCTCACTTGAATAATGTCATCGCCATTATTATGGGACTCACCCAGTTTGCTGAAGTCGGGTTACATTAGTTGTAAGACGTATTTAATCTTTATTTAAATTCTATATTAAATTGTTTATTTCATTTATATTTATTTGTTTTGACTGTAAACTAAAATTCACAACACCACAAGCTATGATTTGATAACAAATACAGAGCTAAAACAGAAATAACGGTACAGATGGCAACAAACATGCACGAACACAGGGATTCCCCTAAAACATGCCGTATCACCAAGGTTAGTAATGTCGACTCATAACTTTTGACCAATCAGCGGCCGCGCGGGAATACGTCATCCTGAAGAACCTTTCAAATGTACTGTAAAACGTGGCTTGTAAATACATATTTATTAAACGTTTATTTTCCAATTATTATAGGTATTATGTACGCGTTCTTAAATACTATAATTAAAATTTTTATTTTATCTTCAAGAATTTTATCTTCCAATAATGACTATTCTTTTCTGTTGTATTTGTGATTAAAGTAGAACAAAATTCGTATGAATTGATTAATTTGTAGATAAGGAAACATACAGGTTGTCCCAAGACTGTATCAAAATTCAATATTTCATTTATTATAATACCTAATTGGAAGAAAACTTTAAATGCAAAAGTTGTCAGGTTAGAGAAGCAGCATAGTTGGAAAATAGTAACATTTATACAGGTTGTTAATTGTATTACAAATCAAAGTTATATTTTGCTTCCTCGCAATATCGAAGATACGAGAAGCTTCGTTATCGTTTTTAAACGAGAAAAAAAATTTGTTCTCCGATTTCAAAAATTTTACTTTATTTATCCGTTTCAGGTCAAGACAAACACTTTTTGTTCCGTGTCTGTCTGTGTGTGTGTGTGTGTGTGTGTGTGTGTGTGTGTGTGTGTGTGTGTGTGTGTGTGTGTGTGTGTGTGTGTGTGTGTGTGTGTGTGTGTGTGTGTGTGTGTGTGTGTGTGTGTGTGTGTGTGTCTGTGTGTCTGTCCCCCAATCCTTGTCACACGCTTAACTCATGAACCACTGAACCGATATTGATGAAACTTGGTTGGTTGGTTTAGTCTGGCTTGAGGACGGTCCCATTTCAAAATAATTAAATTTGTGTGTAAGGGGGAGGGGTGACATCCCAAAAGATTTATATTTTGAAGATATCTCAAGAAAGATACATGTTGCGTGAAAATTTTATAGAAACTTTTTTGTAGAGCATTCAATTTTCTATATTTTCTATAATATAGGTCACCTACGTTTGTTGTAAAATATTCCCTTACAAAGATTTATCTCAATTTGCTTTATAAAAATCGTCATTTGTTTTTTTAAATTGCTATTTACTTTGACATATTTTAAATGTCATTTTGACATTCGTATAGCAGAAAAATAATGATTTTGATTGAAATTGTCAAAAAATTCAAAATATACGACATAATAACCAGGCGCGTATTAAGAAAAATGTCAAATATTTTTTTTTTATTAAAATAGTATGAAAATTAAATGATTAACCAATGACAGGCAGTTCATCTGAATACATTATCGGTTTTTATTTAAATTGTTCAATAATTAACTACCTTTGATGAATTTAGCACGAGGAAGCACCGTGCATTTACAAGGCAGAGTATTTTAAATACAAACTATATACTATCAATTTAAAAAAAATAAATAAAAAATAATCCAGAATGTAGATTTTAATTAGTACTTTCACTAAAAATTATAACGAACATTATCAAAAATATTTTGGGCCCCTCTTTTATAGACTGAAAAGTGAACTCACATTTTTTCCCACTTAGCCCATTGAGTGGGATGTCATTTGATAGGTCTCCTAAAATGCAATAAAAAATGTCAAATAACTTTTTGATTTCAACCCTTCAGTCACGATATATTTGCTTTTTAATGTCGTTGTCATAGCGTCCCCCCTCTCTATTTTCTAAACTATCGATTCAAAAAATCTGAAAAAAATTCAGAATGTATGTTTTAATTAGTACTTTCACTGAAAATTAAAATGAACATTGTCAAAAATATTTTGGACCCCCTTTCATAGACTGAAAAGTGATTTTTTTTATTTGACCCATTGAGTGGGATGTCATTTGATAGGTCTCTTAAAATGCAATAATAAAAGTCAAATGACTTTTTGATTTTAACCCTTCAGTCACGAAAATTTTTAAATAACTTTTTTTTTATACATCGTAGTGAGAATGACCCAACTGATATTTTCTTCCTGTCGACTTACGCAGCTTTATCCATCTTTTTTCAACACCCCTGTATAAATAAATGTATGAATAAAAATTCTTACGTAAAATAAAAAAAATAAATAAATAAAAGTTTAAAAAGATATATAATTGTAGAAAATTTGCACATTTATAAATTCATTAGTTCAAATAAATATATAAAATTTTTGATAACAAATTAACTATACATTTGCTTTTATAAGCGCCTCTCGCTTTTATTGGTTTTGTTAATAAAAACCTGAATTGTATGTGATAGCTAAAAATTATTTTTTTACTTTTTAGTGCACTTGCTAGCTTGTTTAAAAAAATTATATTTGCAATAATAACTTTTTTAAATCTAGTACAGTCAAAGCGTCGTAAAAAATAAGGCAACCGTGCATTTTGGGTTGGCAGCAATTTTTTTAGGTGGGTTCGTAGAGGGATCATCCGTGACTCTAAAACTCATTTTTCGGGATTTGGAACGATATTATTTTTCCGCCATCTTGAAAATAAGGGTGCAATTAATTTTTTTATTTATCTCCATAACAGTTAGCTTAACAAAAAAATTCTAAGAAGCATTTTTGAAGGTAATCAAATTATCTATAACTTTTATACTCAACTTTTTGGCGTAACATTAAAAATAAAAATGTTATGAGCAAAAAAGGATAAAAAATAAGGGATGAAAACCTTTAAGGCAAGAAACTATTGTATTTTTAGTTTTTTAGTCCTACAAAAAAAATACTTCTGACCATTTTCGTAGAACGTTTCTTAACAAACAATTTAATCTATTCATTTTTATATTTGGTTTATTTTTATTGATGTTTCAGCTACGCTAACAAAAAGATATTAAAACTTAATACTTTATTAAGTTTTAATATCCAATTAATTATGATGTTTTTTTTTTTAAGTTGTTACCCCTCGAAAATGAACATTTTATAGTAAAGCACATTCATTGTTTTGGGATTGATATCTTGAGATGTCACTGTTTTATTGAACTGTTAATAAATTGTCTTTTGATTAACAGTAAAAGTTTTTCTATAAACTTTTTTTTATATGGGTTCCTTTTTATCCTTTTTTGCTCATAACATTTTTATTTTTAATGTTACGCCAAAAAGTTGAGAATAAAAGTTATAGATAATTTGATTACCTTCAAAAATGCTTCTTAGAAATTTTTTGTTAAGCTGACTGTTATGGAGATAAATAAAAAAACTAATTGCATCCTTATTTTCAATATGGCGGAAAAACAATATCGTTCCAAATCTCGAAAAATGAGTAGAGTCACGGACACTCACGGATGATCCCTCTACGAACCCACCTAAAAAAATTGCTGCCTACCCAAAATGCACGGTTAAATGACGCTTTGACTGTACTAATCTTGTTTATTCAAAATTATACAAAATTGTGGAAAATTGTAAATGGAAGATTTATAGTATATCATTTTAACAATATATTTCAATTTTATCAAAATTAAATAAATTTTAATATTAATTCGTTCGATTAAAAAAATCAAATATTTTAAACATTTATTTTGACAATAACTTTGCAGACCCCCTACAATGACTTGGTGAATCCCGGGAGGTCCGCAGACTACATTTCTGTTCTAACAGTTCAAATTTCATAACTAACAAATAAATACAAACCAAAGAAGTAAGAACGGCAATTACAGATAGAACAACAACAGTGATGTTAGATTGCATTAACTTGGCATCCAATAGAGACAAAGACAACTTCAATTTTCTAATTTCTGTTTCTGGATCCATCGGTATATCTTTGCAAATTTCTTCTCTATTCTGTATTGACATACATTCCAAACAATCCACTTCAGATTTATTACTAATTGTTATATCAATTGGAACATCGATACACGTTATTCCTTCAATTGAATTGTTCCCTTCAGTTGTTTCAGTTTTATTGTAATTAATTCCAAGACGTTTCAAATGTGTAAGAATTCGTTTCAGGTTTAGACAAGGCCAAGAATTGTTGTTTAGATTTATATTTGTAAGTTCTACGTTCAAATAACACGTATACTGTTCGATGTTTATATTTTGTAGTTGGTTAAAACTTAGATCAAGCATCTTAACTGATTTTAATCTAAACAAAAATACGTCTCTTATTTCTAATAACTCATTATGAGACATATTTAAATGAGTCAGATTTTCAAGCTGATTAAACGCCATATCTTCAACAGCATTTATTTTATTGTTTTGTAGATAAAGCTCTCTTAGCATTGGTAAGTTGTAGAATGTTTTCTTTGGAATTTCACTGATGTTATTGTTTTGTAAATATAAACGTGACAGCGACGATAACTCTTGAAAACATTCACTTTCTATTGTTTTTACTCCAAGTCCAGATAAATCTAAGTCAGTGATTCCAGTTAAACCTTGGAACATTCCTTTTTTGATATTTTTTAAAGATCCGTTAGGTAAATATAAGGAAAGTGCATTTATCATATCATTAAAAGCGCCAACTTCAATATTTCTAATGGGATTATTTCTCAAGTCTAGTGTCCAGATGTTTTTTAATGTTTTGAAAGTATCTGTTTTTATTTCGGTTAAATTGTTCTCTGATATACACAGATGTAACAATGCCTTCATGTTATAAAAAGCTTCAGGTTCTATTTGGGATATATTTAGTTTATATAGATTGATATATTCTAATTTATTTAGACCAGTAAATGTAAAAGATTTAAGTACTTTTATATTGTTATATTGTAATAATAGTTCAGTGACATTGTTTAAATGTTCAAAAGCATACGGTTCTATATCTTCCAACGAACAGTTTATCAATGAAAGACTTTTCAAATGGTTTAATTTCCCAAAAGTATTCCTTTTCAATAGGGTTAAACGGTTACTGTACATATATAATGAATTTATATTATCAAGACCTTCAAATGCCCCCCGTTCAATTTCTTTAATTTCATTTTCACCGATATGCAGGGCAGTTAAATATTTTAAGGAAGAAAAAGTGTTGGTTTGTATTTTTTTAATTCGATTGCCACAAAGATCCAGTTCTGTTAAGTTTCCTAAGTATTTCAAAAACTCTTTATCTAATGTTTCAATTGAATTATGCCGCAAATTTAAATATTTCAAAGAATTCAACTTGTAAAATGCGTTTTTTTCGATTCTTTCTATAGAATTATCGAATAAAAATAAACTTTCTAGTGCAGTATCGCTAAAAGCATTAGCTGGTATTATTTTAATTTGATTGTGGCTTATATCTAACGTTTGTAAGCTTGTTAGTCCTTTAAAAGTGTTTTCTTTTATTTCGGCGATATCATTAAATGGTAAATATAATTGTTCAAGTTGATTCAGATTTACAAAAGCTCCGTCTTCAATTATGTTTGCGTATTGTAAGACCATTGATTTTATTGAACTGTTACCTAATTCTTTGAATGCCTCAGTTTTTATTGTTTCGATTGACGAATTTGTAAGTATAAAGGCTTCAAAATGTGCTTTATTATTATTTCTGTTGTTTTTAAAATATTCAAGACCTTCTTCAATGCTACTATTTTTACAGTGTATAAATCCAAAGCGATTTGTTTTGCAAATGCTCAATGTTGAAGGTATATAAGATATTGATATGTAGATAACTACGATACATGTTAACTTGATGGCCATTTCTGTAAAAAAAATAATTGTTAAAATTAAAAGTAAAAAGATAATTAATATGTTTATATTGAGTTGGCTGAATTTGCAAAATTCGTTAATTTACTAACAAATAAAACAAACGAGAAGATAAAATTATATATTTCTTTACTTTTACATTATGAGCCTCTAAAATTTCGAAACTTTAAATTGAAGAAGTAATTGTATGTTTAATATTTCTAAATATATGGTTTTATTAATCAATAATAAAAATATTTTTTTATTAATCGTGTATTATGGGAACACACATATGTAATGTGGATCACTCTGGTCCATATTACACGAAGAGACTGATTTTCGATTGTTTTCGATTTTTTATTGCTTCATCGCAAGTATCGAAGATACGAGAAGCTTTGTGATAGTTTCAGAGCCGGCCGAACGGCCAGGCGACCCAGGCGACAGTCTGGGGTGCCAATTTCGTGGGGGCGCCAATTGTCATAAACTTATTTTCTATGTTCTGTTCTAGGGCGCCAAATTTAAGCTTTACGTATTTTTTTAATAATAATTTTGATTTTTTCTGCAAAATAATTCGTTTCACTTAATAAAATGCTTAATATCAAAAATAGTTTACGAAATTTCCAATCTTTGTGTGTGACGTTTCTGAACACACTGGAATAAAAGTAAGTGTCAAATAAAAACTGCATTATCGACATGCACAGTGACGGCTTTAGGGGGGGTAGGGCGATCGCTCGGGGCGCCAGGCCGAGAGGGGCGGCGGAAGGACACAATAGCTTCTTCAAATAAGTTTGAAATCCAATAATATTCTTCTTCAGCAATTAAAAGTGTGTAATCGCAAGAGTGCGTAAAATTTATAAAAACGGAGTTAATGCCGCCAATAGATATACTAGTTAAAACAATAGCTACTCTTCTGATGAACGACCGCGCCGCAAAAAAAGCGAATTAATCTCCCTTTTTTTGTAATAAATAATATACAGGGTGAGTCATATCAGGTGGAACAAACTTAAACTGTTGATTGAGAATAATATTTCAAGCAAAAAAGTTCATATAAACATGTGTCCGGAAACTCTTCGTGAGGGAGCTACAGACTCCTAAAGATTTTGACTAAAATTGGTTTTTATTTAATATCTGGAGAACCCATTGTGATACAGTAATGGAAATTAATACCTGGATTAGTAATAATACGTGTTATCGAATTCCAGTATCAAACAATGGTTATTTAGACTGTAGCGACATTCGCGACATCTCACACGTTGAAATTTCTTAAATTTTATTTTTAATATTTCGTACTATTTTTATTCCTTTATTTAAGTTTGCCGACAAATATTATTTACTTTTACAACGTGTCTAGACTTACATTTTTCAACAAATTCTTTAATCTTTCTTAATCCTCTGTAGTTTATTAGTAACACGTACGCTTGGGTATTTCCGGTCGGCTTATCGTCTAATTTACCTTAAGTGCAGTTTTACAGTAATCAAAGACAAGCCGCCCGACCCTGTCTTTGGGTTATTCCAATTTCAAGTTCACGCGGTATGTTCCCCTTCTCTAAATATCTATCGCTATCCTTGTCTACCGATCCTAAGACAGGATATTTCATTTTCTAAAACAGACACTTGGTCTTCGCTCTTAAGACAGTAAACATCTCGCTGCAGTACTCGCGCGCTCGCTACTTTACCAAACATTACATCAACTTACAACAATCATCATTGTACTTTCAACAATAAATAAATATACATACAAAACTACTAAAGTGTTATAATTTTATAAATATCGTTTGTCCCGTACACTAGTCACTAAAGTGGTGACCCCGACGTGATTTGTCCGCGCACTACGTGAATTTATCCGCGACCGACGTGAAACATAGTGACGTGTTGTGTTTTTCTCGCGTAATATTGACAATTCACAGTGCTATTGACAATTAAAAAATAGTGATTTGTGTATTCGACAAACTTTTATAAAGTGCAACTGACAATTTTTTTTTTTTTTGTAAAAATCGTGCTTTTCGTGTTTTGTGATTAACAAGATAACTTTTTAACATGGCGTTACAAGGTGCACATAATCTCGCAGAGAACGAGGAGTTAGCCATTAACCGCGTAGCCGTCCGTATACCGCCGTTTATTCCATCAGACCCAGAACTTTGGTTCTCGATGGTGGAAGCGAATTTCGCGAGTGCGGGCGTAACGACCGACGCTACAAAATTCGGGTATGTGACGAGTGTATTAGAGCCGCGATTTGCGCTCGAAGTGAGAGACATAATAGTGAATAAGCCGGCAACAGATGCATACGCGACGCTCAAATCGGAGTTAATTAAGCGCCTCAGCACGTCGCAGGAACAAAAGACTCGCCGCCTTCTCGAGCTCGAGGAAATGGGTGACAGGAAGCCGTCACAGTTTCTCCGCCATCTCCAAGGACTCGCGGGAACATCGGTGCCAGAGAGTATGCTGCGTACTCTGTGGTGCGGACGACTACCCGCCAACGTGCAGGCTATTCTCGCTGCACACAAAGACCTCAGTCTCAACAAAATCGCTGACTTAGCAGACTCTATCATGGAGTTAACATCGCATCGACCGACGATCGCGGAAACCACAACCCAGGACGCGAATATAGACCTTGTATTAACTCAATTACGGCAACTGACGCTCACATTCAATCAAGAAGTTGCTTTGATACGGAACGAAGTGACAGAGCTTAGGGATAACTATCATCGTAGTAGATCGCGGTCTCGCACACGATCACAGTCCCGCGATCGCAGCCACGTCCAAGATGTATGCTGGTATCACCGCACATTCGGCCAGGGCGCAAGCAAATGTCAGAAGCCATGTTCATTTAACCAGACCAGTTCGGGAAACGCGACGGGCAGTCGTTAATGGCGACGGACGACACCTGCCCTACGACATCGCGCCGCATTTTCATAACTGACAAGACGACGAAAACACAATTCTTGGTGGACACCGGAGCCGATTTGTGCGTGTTTCCTCGTTCATACCTACGAGGGCCGCAAGAAAGGTCTTCGTATGAACTTGCTGCAGCCAATGGAACGCCCATATCGACATACGGTACGAGAACGTTCACACTCGACTTCGGACTACGCCGCGACTTCACATGGAGGTTCGTGGTCGCTGACGTATCAAAACCAATCGTTGGCGTTGATTTTCTGGCATACTACAATTTACTTGTGGATGTGAGAAATCGACGCCTACTCGACGCCACGACACGCATAACCACGCAGGGACAAGCTGTCGTAGCCAAATACGATGTACTGGGAATCAAAACGGTGTCCGGAACATCGACGTTCCACGAACTGCTGCTGCAATTCCCCGACATCACACGTCCGGTCGGCGCAGTTAAGGAATTACGACACCAGACAAGACATCATATCAAGACTACGCCAGGACCTCCCGTCGCTCACAAACCGCGACGTCTCGCACCAGATAAATTAAAAGCGGCTAAACAAGAGTTCGACGCGATGCTAAAGCTCGGGATCGCTCGACCATCAAAAAGCTGCTGGGCATCTCCGCTTCACCTGGTGCCCAAGAAAAACGAAGAACTGCGACCCTGTGGAGATTATCGTGGCTTGAACGCAAGGGCGGAGCCGGATCGATATCCCGTCCGTCACATTCAAGATTTCGCACAGGCTCTCCAGGGAAAAACTATTTTTTCAACAATCGACCTAGTTCGCGCGTTCAATCAGATTCCTGTCGTCGAGGAGGACATCCCTAAAACAGCAATCACCACACCGTTCGGATTGTTTGAGTTCCCGTTTATGACCTTTGGTCTACGCAACGCGGCTCAAACATTCCAACGTTTCATCGACGAGGTGCTGCGTGGCCTAGACTTCTGCTATGCCTACATCGACGACATACTCATAGCATCTTCGTCAGAAGAAGAGCACCTGGACCACCTGCGGATTCTTTTCGCCCGCCTCCAGGAATACGGCGTGGTTGTGAACCCGGCTAAGTGCGTGTTCGGTCAGTCTGAAGTAACATTTCTGGGCTACCTTATTTCAAGCGCAGGCACACGACCGCTACATGATAAAGTTGAAACTATACGCAATTATCCGCAGCCTACAACCGTGAAGAAACTTCGTCAGTTTTTGGGTATGCTAAATTTCTATAGGAGATTCATACCCAAAGCTGCTCAAGTCCAGGCACCTCTTAACGACCTTCTCCAGGGGAATGTGAAAGGCAAAGCTCCGATCACCTGGAATCCGGAAACAGAACGTGCTTTTGAGCAATGCAAGGAAAGTCTTGCACAGGCTACCTTGCTTGCTCATCCCAAAATCGATGCACCGTTAGCGATATTCTGCGACGCATCAGATTATACCATCGGTGCCGCACTTCAACAACGACTCAACGACGCCTGGCAACCACTGGCGTTCTTCTCCAGGAAGCTGAATTCTGCCGAACGAAAATACGGTGCATACGACCGCGAGCTGCTCGCTATATACTCCGCGGTAAAACATTTCCGTCATATGATTGAAGCTCGCACATTCACCATTTTCACGGATCACAAACCGATTACGTTTGCGTTCAAGAAGAAGGATGGTCAGTGCACACCTCGGCAGTTCCGATACCTCGACTTTGTGGGACAATTCACCACCGACATCCGGCACGTAGCCGGCCAAGACAACGTTGTCGCCGACGCATTATCACGCGTCGAAGAGGTTGAAGCTACTCTCGACCTCGAGGCACTCGCACTGGCACAGAAAACTGACGAGGAGATCAAAACATTAAAAAACGCAAACACAACGAGCCTTCAAATGAAACTTGTTAAAATACCAAATACTGATGTCACATTACTTTGCGACATTTCAACATCCACAGCTCGCCCATTCGTCACAACGCAATTTCGCCGAGCCGCATTTAACGCAGTGCACCGACTCTCTCACCCAGGTGTTAAAGCGACAGTCAAGCTCGTGACGCAACGTTACGTCTGGCCGTCAATAAAAAAGGATTGCACAATGTGGGCCCGTAGCTGTTTAGAATGTCAAAAATCGAAAGTCACACGACACGTTTCATCGACTCCTGGAACCTTCACTTTACCATCTGCGAGGTTCGAGCACGTGCACATCGACATCATCATCATGCCGAGTTCGGAAGGCTGCAGATATTGCCTTACCTGCGTCGATCGCTTCTCTCGCTGGCCGGAAGCCATACCTCTCGAAAACCAGGAAGCAGAGACAGTCGCCCGTGCATTCTACGCTAACTGGATTGCACGCTTCGGTACACCACTCCGAGTAACAACCGACCAGGGAAGACAGTTCGAGTCATACCTGTTCAAGCATTTAAACCGCCTGACTGGTACGACTCACCTGAGAACGACGGCATATCACCCTGCCGCCAACGGCATGGTTGAGCGTTTTCACCGTCAACTGAAGGCTGCGATAAAATGTCACAACGAGCGATGGACGGAAATTCTACCAACGGTGATGCTAGGGATTCGCGCTGCCTGGAAGGAGGACCTCCAAGCTTCAGCAGCCGAAATAGTCTACGGAGAACCTCTACGCCTTCCCGGAGAATTTTTATCAAACCGTCTCTCGGACAACAATAACGACGACACGACTAATCAATTCATTAAAGACCTAAAACAACATCTACAGACTTTGCGTCCAACCAATGGCACGCAGCATGGCAACAAACGCACTTTCGTTTTTAAAGACCTAACCACAACGCAACACGTGTTCGTTCGCCATGACGGACCAAAATCACCACTCCAGAAACCATATGAGGGCCCTTTCAAGGTTGTCAAACGAAGCGATAAAACTTTCATCGTTCATATGCGTGGCCGCGACGTTACAGTATCCATCGACAGACTCAAGCCAGCATACATCACATCAGACGATGCAATTGATGACGACATCCACGGCGAGAAGACAAACGACGCAGACATTGCATCTCGAGTTCCAGTCATTCCCGCCCACCAGCCCGAAGTTCAGCCAGACGAAGGAGTACGACGAACACGGTCAGGTAGACGCGTCCGCTTCACGGACCGTCTACAGATAGGTTTTTCGTGAATTAAATCACTGGCAGGGGGGTACTGTAGCGACATTCGCGACATCTCACACGTTGAAATTTCTTAAATTTTATTTTTAATATTTCGTACTATTTTTATTCCTTTATTTAAGTTTGCCGACAAATATTATTTACTTTTACAACGTGTCTAGACTTACATTTTTCAACAAATTCTTTAATCTTTCTTAATCCTCTGTAGTTTATTAGTAACACGTACGCTTGGGTATTTCCGGTCGGCTTATCGTCTAATTTACCTTAAGTGCAGTTTTACAGTAATCAAAGACAAGCCGCCCGACCCTGTCTTTGGGTTATTCCAATTTCAAGTTCACGCGGTATGTTCCCCTTCTCTAAATATCTATCGCTATCCTTGTCTACCGATCCTAAGACAGGATATTTCATTTTCTAAAACAGACACTTGGTCTTCGCTCTTAAGACAGTAAACATCTCGCTGCAGTACTCGCGCGCTCGCTACTTTACCAAACATTACATCAACTTACAACAATCATCATTGTACTTTCAACAATAAATAAATATACATACAAAACTACTAAAGTGTTATAATTTTATAAATATCGTTTGTCCCGTACACTAGTCACTAAAAGACCATTAGATGTATGGGGCCTGTGGGCCCTCTGATTTTTATCTAGTATTTTTTTGTTCTTCACTTTTTCCTTATGTTTGGTATTTCTATAAGGTCATATGATACAAAATACACATAAATATATATTGTTAAGTTGTCATAAGATCATCCGTTTACGAGAAATACGATGGGGAAGATAGTTTTGCAGAATTTAACATAATACGGATGCTAAAAAGTACACAAAATAAATTGATATTTTTGTTCTATAATTAAAAACAAGAATAAATGTGTATGTAAATATACCTACAAAAATGCAACCTTAACAACAGATAACAGTTTTTAGTTTCGTTTTATAGTCAATTAATAAAGCACGAATTAAAGTAATAAAACTGGCTATAATTCTATCAGGAGTCATATTAAGAGGAATATTTACACTTACTATTTTTCTTATTTTTAGTACTAGAACAAGAATATTAATTTATTTTGTGTAATTTTTAGCATCCGTATTAAGTTAAATTCTGCAAAACTATCTTCCCCATCGTATTTCTCGTAAACGGTTGATCTTATGACAACTTAACAAGGTATATTTATGTGTATTTTGTATCATATGACCTTATAGAAATACCAAATATACGAAAAAAGTGAAGAACAAAAAAATACTAGATAAAATTCAGAGGGCCCACGGGCCCCATACATCCCTGGTCTAAATAACCACTGTTTGATACTGGAAATCGATAACACGTATTATTACTAATCCAGGTATTAATTTTCATTGCTGTATCACAATGGGTTCTCCAGATATTAAATAAAAACCAATTTTAGTCAAAATCTTTAGGAGTCTGTAGCTCCCTCACGAAGAGATTTCGGACACATGTTTATATGAACTTTTTTACTTGAAATATTTTTCTCAATCAACAGTTTAAGTTTGTTCCACCTGATATGACTCACCCTGTATAATATTTATTCCGCCATTATATTTTTACTTCCATGTTCGAAGAAATGGAAGTATTGTAATACCGTCAAAAAATCATGTCCGAAAAAATAGCAGATTCTGATTGTACTAACATCAAAACGTAAAGAATAGTTAATTTCCGCATGGCGGCTGTGCGTGTGTCTGTGTGTCTGGATGTAGAATTTTCTTCCGTGTACGATAACTACTGTAGATATGCACCGATTTGAATTATTTTTGGGGAAAATGTTTGCCTCAGTGAGTACTCCAGACCTATTGATTTTGGTGCTAATCGTATTAGGGGTTTCCGAAATATTCGAAATTTTGTACCTATTATCGTCTAAAAAGTGAGTATTATCTCACCAATTTTGATAAGACTTGGTACACTTGTAGTTCAAACCAATCTAAGGGGCATTTATTTCATAAACGTGCCGAAATAGCTACTGAAGAGGTGAAAACCACCCTCAAAATTTTAATTTTAAATACTAATAAATTCATGTTGCCATGGAAACAATCGCAGTTAAATTCAAATGTCAGATAATTATTATTTTACAAAAATGTCTATTCTACAACTGACATTAGAATATTAGTAAACTAATATCTATAATACAAAGGTGAGTTTTATATTAACAATTATTGTAAAAGATATTATAGAACATGGAAGTCATGTATGGTTCTCCATACCGATATTTTCATTGATAATACAACATTGCAGACAACATTGATTACTCAACTCTATATTTTTTAATCATTAATTTTAATAAATATTTTTTTTTCAAATCATCACTGATTTTTTTGTCCGTCAGACTTTTTTTTGTCGCTTGTCATTTTTTTTTTTGGGGGGGGGCGTCAAAAAAAATCTCCCCTGGGGCGCCAGAATCGCAAAGGCCGGCTCTGGATAGTTTTAAAATGAGAAAAAAAAATTGTTCTCCGATTTAAAAAAGGTTAAGACAAACACTTTTTTCTACGTTTGCCTCTCTGTGTGTGTGTCTGTCTCCTGAATCTTTATCACACGCATAACTTATGAACCACTGAACTGATATTGACGAAACTTGGTTTGTTGGTTGGATCTGGCTTGAGGACGGTCCCATTTCAAAATTTGAAATCGTGTGTAAAAGAGAGGGGTGACATCCCAAAAGATTTATTTTTTGAAGATATCTCAAGAAAGACACATTGCTATTTACTTTAACATATGTATACCGAACTTACTAATAAAATATATATACCGGGTGGACCATTTTAACCTTTAATGGAGAATAACTCGACCGGTAAGTGAAATAATAAAAAAAGTTTTCAGATAAAAGATGTACGGTTTGGAGAGGGACATAGACGTACTTGGATGAATTTTTTTAGGTGGTGTTTTCAAGGTGGTATGAAGGTCAACATCATTTTTTTAAATAGGAACCTATAGTTTTTATCAAGTAATTTTATTTAACGTGAAAAGACACGAATCTTTCATTGAAAACATTTTTTTAAACAACTTGACCTTTCCAAGATATCTAACAAAATAATTCGAGATTTTGAACTTTTAATATTTTTTTACTCAGAAACCATCACGTTGAGAGAAAAAGTATAAAATATAAAAAATGTTTATTTTGGTCTAATAAAACTTGATGAATTATTTTTAAAATTTTAAAACTTATTCTAAATTTTTTTTAACATTTTTTTTGCTTAGATAAAATAAATTAAAGAAGTTTTAAAATTTTAAAAATAATTCTTTAGTTTTATTAGATCAAAATAAACATTTTTTGTTTCTTGTACTTTTTCTCTAAAATTTATGGTTTCTGATTAAAAAAATATTGAAAGTTCAAAATCTCGAATTATTTTGTTAGATATCTTGGAAAGGTTAAGTTGTTAAAAAAATTTTTTCAATGAAAGATTTGTGTCTATTCACGTTAAATAAAATTACTTGATAAAAACCATAGGTTCCTATTTAAAAAAAATGATTTTGACCTTCATACTACCTTGAAAACACCACCTAAAAAAATTTCATCCAAGTATGTCTATGTCCCCCTTCAAACCGTACAACTTTTATCTGAAAACTTTTTTTATTATTTCACTTACCGCTCGAGTATTCTCCATTAAAAGTTAAAATGGTCCACCCGCGGTATATTGAAAACTTCAATAAATTTAGGGATCGTTTCAAATAAACGAAAAAAATATTATTATGAGTTGTATTGAAATAGTCGAGTCAATGAAGGTTTTTACTTAGGAACCCTTTAAAAACAGCACCGATTTTGATGATTTTTTTTAAATATTCCTTATACCATTTGAAATCAGAAACATTCCAGCCGTCGGACTCAAAAAAGTATTTTTTAATACCATTTTAAAATGGTATTTTCCATTTTGCATTTTGAAATAAAATGACTAAATATTTTGCATTTTTATTTTAAAATTCTTTGTGACTCAACCATTTTGGACATACACTCATCTCTCGATTTCGTAACCGCTTGATTTCGAAACGGGCCAAACGCGCGATATGCCAACCTTCTCCGATCCCCTCCATAATACTACCGTGATTGCTATCTCCGCGCATAATTTAAATTCACCAATCAACGTTAAGGTCGGCACGGTGGTGGGGACCCCTCTCAACGTTGTCAATTCAAGCGGTTCAATTACCAACGACGTTGTGAAATCGAGCGATGAGTGTATCTGGCTACACTAACGCCACTAATCGACCACATTCAGAACTGTACAGGTACACGTTTTATCCATGATTTAAAAATAATTGTGCCCTTGAACAACATTGACGTCAGTTCAAATAAATAAATTTTTTCCAAGAAATTGATTGGGTGACCAATTTCAATAATTAATTTTTTAAATTTACTTTAGATTTTTCTCGTCTACACGAATGTTGATTTTGTTAAAGTAGATAAGTATGAATTTGTAAACATTTAAGAATTTCACGCCGAGACGACTTATTATGTATATGTACAGGATGATCCAGACCACCCGTCCACTATGTTTTACGCCCAAACTATTGAAGATAGAGTTTTAGGATAGAAAATTTAAAATTATAATTTTAAAATTGAAAACTGAAAATTAAAATTTTAAATTTTTGTATCAAAATTGTTTATTTACATATCTTCTTTAAGAAAAAGTACTAATTGATATACCGTTGTATTTGAAAATTTCGAATTATCCCTAGTTGAACTTTTGAATTTTTGGTATGTCGCGTATGATATTTTAAACTATTAAAATCTCAAATAATCATGCATCTTAACAAAGATCATTATTTCTCCTTTCTAAATTTGAAAAAAGTATTAAATTCCATTCATATTTAACGAAATTATAGCACGTTTAGTAAAACCCTAAAATTTTAGAGCAAGTCGCCATATTTTTTAAACAAGTGAAAGTATGAAAATTTTTGTTTTATGAAAGTTTCTTATTTTTTATGATCTTTACAAATATGTACTTTTTGATATACCATTCCATTTGATTTTACTGAGAAACGGGCATGTACCCCCCAAACTACCCCTTAAGGATCGGTTTTAGGGGGTTGAAAATATTTTCCTTCTTTAGGGTCGATATATATAGTAAATTTTTTATCCTAAAACTCTATCTTCAATAGTTTGGGCGTAAAATATAGTGGACGGGTGGACTGGATCACCCTGTATAGGTATTGTACTATGTATATTGACCGAATTGTGTGTGTCTTAAATTACGACAAGACGAGACTGAAGCGATAACAAATAATAAGTCTCGTTGAGAGTCTCGGTCTTAAGACTTAAGGATCAAAATTTTCAACCCCTCTTGCAAAATGTTCTGTGGACACAATTGACTGTAAGTTAGTAATAATAACAATGTTTATCAAAACTAACATTTGTTATAATTTCTAATATTAAAAACCGATTTTAGTATTTTTTTTATAAGAAATTCAAAAGTGTTCATTCGATTGATTGAAATGTATTTTATTCATTTTATAAAAAAATCAAATATGAAAGTAGGGTTTTTTTAAAAGAATTTCATAAGAATTTAGGCTGATATTTCACCTTTTAGAATTGAATTTCTAAAAAAGTGTAAAAGTGTATAGAAACAATCTTGAAGCTCGTTTTTTTCAATTTTTTTTTCAGATTTTTTGTCAGTAGTTACCGATACGCCTCAAAATATGTAAGAATAAAAAAATGCGAAAAAATAGATTTTCCTATAAAATCACAGATTTATTGAATTAAAATTACTCTTATAGATCAAAGAAATAAATAATAGAAATGAATATGATGTACAAAATAATAAACTTACTTACATGAATTTATTAGACATAAATTTAATTTAATTTTTATACAAATATAATTGTTGCAAAGTGTATCTACCAATGCCAGATGTCAACTTATATGCATTATGTTTATCTTTAATGCTCATTTGATTATCTTCCCATATTAAATTCGTTCTAGCGCGACCGCAAGTAGTCCTCGCAATCAGCCATCTGTGAACAAATTTACGAAACTACTCACCAGGTTCATAGCTTGGCTTCAACTAGTAGTTAACCCTTTTAGACACGACGGACACAAACATGTTGCGGAACACTTTTCAAGTTGATTAAAATTTTAATTCTATGAAAAATTAAATTATAAAAATACCGAAATAATAATTCATTGTTTTTTTTTCTAACAATGTTTTTACAAGTTGTGTGTAAACAAGCTCAAATAAAATAGATAAATTGTAACTTATAACATTTAAAAAATTATTTTTTTCCGCTCTTAAACCAAAAAATATTTCCGGAAAATACATCTGTCTGGGAGTCATAACTTTAAATATGTTCAAATGAATTTTATTATTTCTAGCTTGTATAATAATAATACTCGTATATCGTCAAATATACATATACCGGGTGGTCTATTTAAATTGAGACAAGCAAATATCTCGGAAATTATGGGTTTTCAGGGATAATGTTTGGTACAAAAGTTTCAGGGTTCGTAGGGGGAAAACCAATTGAGATAAAATTTTTGACATTAAGTGGAGGTTTTAAGGTCATTTCGGGGTCAACTTCATTTTTTTTAAATGGAAACCTATTTCTTTTTTTACATATTCGTATTTTGCAGAAAAAAAGAAACAACTTTTGTCTAAGAAGTTTTTTCAAAATCCTCAATTTTAAGTTATTTTTTTAGAAAAAATATTCAAAATATAAAAAAAAATTTTTTTAAATACTAAAATAAAAAAAAATCATTTTTTAAATTTAAGTGTTACTTAAACATGCATAGTTAATATTTATAAATAATAATTTCGAATTTTTTTAATAAAAACAAAAAAAAAATAAAAAAATAAATTAAAAAAATGCCCCTGAATTTGAGGATATTGAAAAAACTTCTTTGATAAAAGTTGTTTCTTTTTTTCTGGAAAATACGAATATGTAAAAAAAGAAATAGGTTTTCATTTAAAAAAATGAAGTTGACCCTAAAATGACCTTAAAACCTCCACTCAAAGTCAAAATTTTTACCTCCATTGGTTTTCCCCCTTCGAACCCTGAAACTTTTGTACCCAACATTATCCCTGAAAAATCTTAATTTTCGAGATATTTGCTTGTCTCAATTTAAATTTAGTATATTTGACGATATACGAGTATTATTATTTTGGAAGGTTAAACAAAGTGGAATTAATAGGGTTATTTTCGGAACTATAAAAATCAATTTAACTTATTATTATTATTTTTTTATCCCTGACTTACCTACACCTTTTTAATGTACGAGTAAGTAATGGCGTTTGATTTTTATAAAATCTTAAGAATAATAACTAACATTTCAATGCCTATTTTAAATACATGTTTAAACAACCAGTATTTTTGCAGGGTGTACGATTTTTAACATTATTATCGGATAGTTATCAGATAATTCGGTTTGGGTTTGATTTATAAAGCAGTGGCATATTTTAAGATTTGGTGCCCTGGGCCTATCAGTATGCCGCCCCATAAATGAACGTAAAAAGGCAAATATTCTAATAAATAAATAAAAACCCATACAAAATAATAAACACAATTTATTAAATCCAGTAGAAACCTTATAACGACTTCGAAGGGACCGGTCATATTGGTCGTAAAAAGCGGATAGTCGTTATTACCGACAGTGGCGGCGTAAGGGGGGGGGGCGATGGGGGCGGCGCGCCCCGGGTACCAAGCACCAAGGGGTGACAAATTATTCTTTAAATACTCTTGAAAGTGTGTATAACATGTCATTAAGATCATAAATAAAAATAAAAATATTGAATTGACAACAAAAAAATAAAAATAAAATGAAGGACAACACTTTTTTTCTAGAAGGGGGTGCAAAAAAACAGAAAACTGAAATTAATATTGAGTTGAGAACGAAAAAAAAGACAGCACTTTTTTCTAGAAGGGGGTGCAGAAAACCAGAAAACTGATATTAATATTGAGTTGAGAACGAAAAAAAAAGGGGGGGGGGTGCAAAAAAAAACCGCCCCGGGTACCAATCTACCTTACGCCGCCACTGATTACCGATAAAAATGCAATTATATGAGATTCAGTTGGACTTTTATTTTGATTATCTCACGATACAAATCGACAACAGTGTATTTTTATGGTTGATATTTGTTTGGGACACTTATGCCCGGTATTATAAAGAATTTGCTTGCAAGCAAATTCTTTATAATACCGGGCATTAGACAAATCAATTGGGACCATATATACTTTCTAAAGTCTAGAGCAGTGGTTTCCAAACTGGGAGGCGTGCCTCCTTGGGGAGGCGCGGACTAGTGCAAAGGGAGGCGCGAAAAGTTTAACAGAAATTTAATTTTCAATACATCACATTAAGTTATATAAATAAAAAATATATACATATAAATAAACTTTTATAACATAACATTATTTTTGTATACTGAAAGGGACGTTACTGTGAAGTTTTAGACTGACAACTATTATTGAAAAAGCAAAACTGATAGAATTATCATGCGATACTTCTAAAAAAAATACATTTTATACCTTTTTTAAATATTTTTGTATAGTTTTATAAAATAATGGGGGGGGGGGGGCGCAAGAGAATATTTTTTTTAAAAGGAGGCGTAGTTACAGAAAGTTTGGAAACCGCTGGTCTAGAGGGTTTAAAAGACGTAAAAAAATCGGGGAAACTAGCTTAAAAATTAATGATTTTTGTTAAAATCGTAATTGGCTTCAAGTTGTTGATTAATGATCAACCATAATTAAAAAAATAGTTTAACGTATTATAAACTATTATTTTTTTCATTGGTTAAACTTTAACCACTGCATCCTTGACTGGGTTAACCCAGGGCCGTCTTTAACCTATTGGGGGCCCTGGGCACATTAGAACAATGGGGCCCCTATGACCTTGACAGAGCTAAAGAAGTTTTCACTTCAAAAATTAAGAATATGAAAAACTAGTTTACTGATGATTTTTTTAAAACAGTGTAGGTAATTAGTACACCATTAAACGGGTGGCCAGTATTTCTCTACAATAAATTTCCCTGACTTTTCCCGGTTTTCCAGGTGAATTTTTACGTTTTTCCGTTTTTTACTAAAAAAAATTTTTTTAAGCATATTTTACACAATATATTAAAGTTTACGGAACTTTAAAAAAGAACTTTAATACCATTGCGAATTTTGTTGCATTTGTTGCATTTTAATAAGCAAGTAGGTATTGTAGTCAGTCATTAATGTCATTATCGTTTGATTTTTTTCAAAATAAATATCGTATGTTTTTCGGTAATAAATATCGGTTATTGTTTGGTGATATAGGGGCCCCTATCAATCGCGGGGCCCTGGGCACGTGCCCAGAGTGCCCAGTGGGAAAGAGGGGCCTGGGTTAACCGTTTACTTAAAACATATTGATTATACGAAAAAAGTAGAGATAAGAGTTTAACCTCTAAAAATACCTTTAGGGTATGTTACAGCTTGGTCGAAATTTTTTACAAGTTAAAACCATTATTTCCTTGGCTAATTATTATCAAAGCGCGCCCAAAGTTGAGCGCGAGGGCTGCTGCCCCGGGCCATGGCCCGCATGGCCTATACCGGGTGTCCCAGATAACTTTTCCAGCATGGGGATCTCAGTATCTATAAGAGATACAGGTTTGGTTAAATGAGATGAATTATATGTATGAAAGGGGTGAGTATTATTACACCAAAAAATATTCATAATTCTATGTGGTTTAGGCGGTATACCCAAAAAACTGAAAATTCGGAATTTTTTTAAATGGCTATAACTTTTTTGTTAAAGTAGATAGGTACTTTTTGTTTGCGGTTACTTTAAGCACTTTTTTGTGTAGAATTGATTGGTGTATTTAGATTTGTTATATCACTTTTAGTTTCCGAGATACAAGCCCTAACTTCAGTTTTTCTTATGGGCCGCTAAGTTGGCTATGTCATATTTGAACGTGTTTTTTACTCTACTTTACAACAATGTGTCACTTGCCATATTTATTATCGAAAAAAAAATTATAATATATTTTTTCAAATAGTTCATTGTTTCAAATATTCATTTGTTATTTTGATTGTTGTTATTGTGATTTTTGGTTACAATTTTTGTTTTTCATGGCTCACTTAAAAGTTAGTAATAAAATACTTCATAAATATCACTGATATTTAGTATTTCGACTTTTTTTCGATAATAAATATGGCAAGTGACATATCGTTGTAAAGTAGAGTAAAAAACACGTTCAAATATGATATATTCAACTAAGTGGCCCATAAGAAAAACTAAAGCTAGAGCTTGTAACTCGGAAACTAAAGGTGATATAAAAATTCTAAATACACCAATCAATTCTCCATAAAAAAAGTGCTTTAAGAAACCGTAAACAAAAAGCACCTATCTACTTTAACAAAAAAGTTATAGCCATTTAAAGAAATTCCGAATTTTCAGTTTTTTGGGTATACCGCCTAAACCACATATAATTATGAATATTTTTTTGGTGTAATAATACTCACCCCTTTCATACAAATAATTCATCTCATTTAACCAAACCTGTATCTCTTATAGATACTGTGATCCCCATGCTGGAAAAGTTATCTGGGACACCCGGTATGATAAATTTTAATACGCCACTATATAAAAGTAAGTAATTCTCTTATTTTTATTCTTTAAGTGCATATGCATGAAATATTTTTTATATCCTAAAACAATGATTTCATATAATGAAACAAGGTTTGCCTGAGTATTCCCAATAGTGTGCTAAACGTAGATGGGTGTATCCTTTAATACATAGCTGGAAAGTTCCTCAGGTGTCACTCTCGGATTTTAATGAAACCTTGTTAAAATGTTCATCAGGTAAAAATTATGGACATCTATTTTTTATACGTGCCCGTTTTAAAGTTTAGGAAGTAAACTGAAATAGCTCGTAAACTGCTTGGAATAGTGAATTATGTACAATACAAATTTTTTTTGATATTAAAAGAGCTATAAAAAAGCATACATGTGGTACCCTCTAAAAATTTTATTTTGTGGGTGTAATAGATACCTCTCAATTTTTTTTTTCATAAATCAATAGAGTGTAGTATTCTGAATACAATGCAATGCACTATGGGCCAGGATACCCTGTTCTGTGGCCAAAAGTCTACTTTAGAATCTGAGGAAACGAATTAGATCACTGCATTCAGCATTAGTTGAAGTAGTTATTGTGAAAATTTCATGTTGATAAATCAATTCTTGTTCAAATGACAGAGGCTCAAAGTCGAAAAATGTATTAAAAAATGTAATGATACTGTCGTTCGTAAAATACAATATTTATTGCAAATTCATAAATTCCAAACCGTATGTTTGGATTTTTTCATTCGTTGAAGTTCAAAAATAATTTTAAATGTCACATGAATGCGTTATTTTCAGTTTTACTTAAGTAGAACCACATTGTTAGTGTATAAAAACAATATTTTTTAACATAGTACCTGCTGCCGAATGCAAATACCACAAGATACCACCTTGTATTAAGTAATAAGACTCACAAATGTCTTCTCTAGGATATGCACTTCAGCCTAGATTTGCCCCTTTTTGCCCGTTTTCATTTGCTTGGCTGTGAACCTCTTCTAAACGTTATGCAAAATTGATACATATCAAATTTTACATAGATATATACTAATGTATAAAATTATAGTTGATTCAGGATTGGTGTCTCAAACTTTAATACTAGATTGAGGATGTTATTTTAAGCAAAAAATTTCATATGAACATGTATCCGAAAATTCTCCGTGAGGGAGTTAAAGCCCCTTAAAAACTATACCCCCAACTAGTTTTCATTCATTATCTGGATATCCCATTATGGTAAAGTTATGAAAATTGGTAGAGTGCTTATTACAAATAAGTTTTATCTATTTTCAATATCAACCAATTATTATTTAGACCAGAGGTGTATTTGAATACATTTATTAAAATTTCAATTAAATTGACTTTTTGTAAAAAATATAATTTTATATTAAAAAATAGATATTGTCAGCTAGTACAAGAAAAATAATATAGTTATAGAAGAAATGAATCTACGAGAGTGATTTCAAATATAAAATTTATAATTTTTTTTTAATAAAATATCAATTAAATGTTACATATTATTTATTCGATCCTCTATTTCGTATTTTATGTTTTTGTAAAAAATTGAAATCAATCTCCCAAAAAACACTTATAAAATTAATTTTATTTAAATCCGATAGCTTTTGAAATATATATTGGTCGCCATTTTGGATCTGCTATTTTGAATTTTGAAGTTTTTGTAAAAAATTTGAAATCAATGTCCCAAAGAACCCTTATAAAATGAATTTTATTTAAATCGGATAATTTTTTAAATATATTAGTCGCCATATTGGATCCGCCATTTTGAATTTTAAAATTTTTATAAAAGATTTAAAAATAGTGTCTCAAAAAACCCTTCTAAAATAATTTTTATTTAAATTGGATAACTTTGAAAATATAAAATGTATTGGTCGCTATATTGGATCCGCCATTTTGAATTTTGAATTTTTTTATAAAATTTGAAATCAGTGATCCAAAAGACCCTTATAATTTTAATTTCATTAAAATCGGATAACATTTGAAGTATATTGGTCGCCATATTGGATCCGCCATTTTGAATTTTTTAATTTTTATAAAAAAATTAAATCAGCGTCCCAAAAAACCCTTATAAAATGAATTTTAATTAAATCGGATAACTCCTCGACTTTTGGCCACAGGGTATCCTGGCCCATAGTGCAATGGTATAAAATTTCAAATTACATTTAGCAGCCCCTAGATTCCGGAAGGGGTAAAAAAGTGATTTTTCGCATATAATTTAAACAATATAAATTATCTCGAATAAATATTTATACTCTGTTCATTATCCGTCCAATAATAACAAAGTTAGCAATGATCATTCGGTTCCTGCGACTTCCCAATATAATACGTAGTAGACCTTGATTGAGTAAATACGTCACATCGCTAGCACTCCATCTAAATTATTTGCTACGGTTTTATTAAAATTTCAATAAAAATATATTAATCTATAGTTTTCTGCGATGCGATACCTGAGATGATTTAAAAACATTATTTAAAACAATGTTATCTTTACATAAATTCTGATAATGACCACATCTCTTATAGAAATGATGTTAATTATCTAATAAATTTTTTTGATATCAATCTACTATATTCATATTGTCAAAAACATTAAATAATCTGTTACTTGGAACATTTAATAATTCTTAAAAATATCGATAGTATACAGGCTGATTCAGCACTGTCGTGCCAAACTTAACAGAGAAACAATTTAAGTAAATAAAACGGGCAAGTGCGTGTTGGGCACGCACATGATAGGGTTCCGTAGTCATTCTCACTACGATTTATAAAAAGTATTTTTCAAAATTTTCGTGACTGAAGGGTTAAAATCAAAAAGTCATTTGACTTTTATTATTGTATTTTAGGAGACCTATCAAATGACACCCCACTCAATGGGGTAAATGAAAAAAATGTGAGTTCACTTTTCAATCTATGAAATGTTCGTTATAATTTTCAGTGAAAGTACTAATTAAAAGCTACATTCTGAATTTTTTTCAGATTTTTTTGAATCGATAGTTTAGAAAATAGAGGGGGGGGACGCTCTGACAGCGACATTAAAAAGCAAATATATCGCGACTGAAGGGTTAAAATCAAAAAGTTATCTGACATTTTTTATTGAATTTAAGGAGACCTATCAAATGACACCCCACTCAATAGGGTAAGTGGGAAAAAATGTAAGTTCAATTTTCAGTCTATGAAAGGGGGGTTCAAAATATTTTTGACAATGTTCGTTATAATTTTCAGTGAAAGTACTAATTAAAATCTGCGTTCTGGAATTTTTTCAGATTTTTTTAATAGATAGTTCAGAAAATAGAGGGGGAGACGCTTTTTTAATGACTTTGGAGAGAAAATACATCGTGATCGAAGGGTTAAAATTAAAAATTTCTGTTACATTTTTTGTTGCATTTTAGGAGACCTTTCTAACGACACCCTACTCAATGGTGTAGGTGAAATTTTTTTTTGAAAACACTTTTCATTTTATGAAAGGGGGGTCTAAAAAATTTTTATTTTAAAAAATCTTATCATTTCTGTTTTTGGGTCATCAATATACGACCGTATACCAAATTTCATCTTATTATGACAAAATTTTTCAGGACGGACGGACGGACGGACATGGAGAAACTATAAGGGTTCCTAGTTTTCTACGGAACCCTAAAAACTTCTTATAAACATGTGTCCGGAAATTTTTCCTTAGGGAACTACATTTAATACAAATCCCCTAACCATAAAAATTTAACAACATTTAGTTTGTTTTTTAGTCAAGTTAATAAAGTTCATGTAACAGTAAAAGTTCTGGCTATAGATCTTACAGGATTCATATTAGGAGGTTTATTTATATGAAGTTTATTCTTACCTTTAATCAGAAAAAAAATATAAATTTATTTTTTGTAATTTCAAACATCCGTATTAAGTTAAATTCTGCATGCTTTCTTTTCCATCGATATTATTTCTCGAAAACGGTTTCTCCTATCATAAACAAGCAAAGTATGTTTTTGTGTATTTTGTGTCATATAATCTTATAAAAGTACCAACTCAGGAAAAAAATTAAGGAACAAACAATTACTAGATCAAAATCGATGGGCCCACTGGCCCCATACAGCCCTGGCCTAAAATATAATTGGTTAATATTAGAAATCGATAACACATATTATTACTAAACCAAATACTAAATTTCATTATTCTATCATAAAGGGTTCTCTAGATATTAAATTAAAACTCATTTTTAGTAAAATTTTTGGAAGCCTGTAGTTCCCTAAGGAATAATTTCTGGACACATGTTTATTGGAAGTTTTTTGCTTAAAATATTTTTTTCAATCTACTGTTCAAGTTTGGCATGACAGTGCTGAATCTTCCTGTATACATACATCTTATCTCACTAAATCAGTTTTGATATTGCACACCCAAGCAGGCCCTGCTTGGAAGTGTGTTCTATTATCGTGCTAAAATTTTTTTTCGTATATAAATTGATAAAATGAGCATTATATCTTAAATTTCTTCTGTATCCCACTTACATTTTTACATTTTCTGATAGAAAACATTACAGTCCCCATTTATACTTAGTTTAATATCGATTGGTTTTAATTTTCTGTTATAAAAATATAAATAAAGTTCAATTTGTTGATTTAACCCCCTTTTTTGATAAAAACGCCGAACTGCAGGTTACAATTCTAAATAAATTTGCACAAATCCTTTTGAATTCACTTCATCTGTTATCAGAATAGAACCCTATTAAAACTCAACAAAATTGAATAACTAAAAGTAACGAAATTTACAGTTTATTTAAACAAAAATTCATATTTTGACAAGAATTATTTTTACAAATAGAGTATAGCTAGGAGAAGTTCAAGAAACATACGTTAGGCGCTAGTGTCGCTATTTCTTCATGTGTCATTGCAAATTACATGTATTATAATTATTATATTGTGTTAATTAATATATAAATACATGTACATCGATACGTGCTGTATTTTAATTATTTTATTCAAAGCCAATCAATCTTTTTAATCAAGATAAAATCTGGTAAGTTTGCATTTTTAAAACAAAAATATATAATATATAACCTAACTTGACTTTTTTTTAGATAATGTATGTTTCATTTTAAATGCTAGATATCAGCTGTTATCGCTGCAATATGTGGATGTATTTATCTTTTTAATTATTATTATTAATTAATTAATTTACTTTATACATTTTACAAAAAAAATATTTTATATAAAAATTGTAAATTAAAATGATTGTTGTTTTATCACAATACATCCTAAATTTAAATAAAAAAGGTAATAATCAATTGATATCAAGATTCATTGTTGATTTTCTAAAAAATCTTAATGAGTGATAAACTTCATTTTATATATTTATATAATATTAATTACCTCCAATATTTTTTTTAAATATCCTTTTAAGTTTCACCAATTATATTGTATCGTATTTATTTGATATTATAAATTAATACATTTTTTTATGTTTAAGGGGTGTGCATTTTATGGCCTAGCCATAAAATTTTAACTTCTTAGAAGTGTAATATATATTAAAGGCTATAGGGGGATAAGAATGGGTAAAGTGCCCCCGCGCCAATTATGGCTGTTATATTTTTTTATAGTAACTACTAACACAGGTAACAATTTGACAAAATTTTAACCCTCAAAAATTTACCCCCAAGGGGTGAGAATTAATTTTGAAAATTTCGTAAAAAATTAATAACTTTTGAAAGAGTGAACCGATTTGAATAAAATTTTAATATGTCATATATGTCACTAAGGTGCTTTATAGAAAAAATCGGTAAACCTGAAAACTTAACATAACCTCAAAAAAAAGTGTTTTATATTTTTTAAAAATTTTTTTTGCTCACTTTCAATTTTGGCACAATCACCAAAATATTTGTGTGACTTTCTAGCATAGTTTTTTATAATATATGTTTTTTTCAGATTTTGTTTCCAGCTGCGTGACACCTAAAAAAAATTTTATATTTTTCTAAAATTTTTTTCACTCACTTTCAATTTTGGTACAGTCACCAAAATTTTTTTGTGATTTTCTGGCATAGTTTTTTATAATATATATTTTTTTCAAATTTTTTTTCCAAGTGCGGGACACAAAAATTTTTCAAAAAATTTTTCAAAATTTTTTTTTGCTCACTTTTAATTTTGGTACAATCACCAAATTTTTTCAGTAATTGTCTGGCCTAGGTATTTATAATATATGTTTTTTTTACTTTTTTATTCCAGCTGCGTGATACCTAAAAAAAATAAAAAGTATTTTTTGAAATTTTTTTTGAGGTTATGTTTGCCGTACAATCACAAAAAATATTTTGTATCTTTCTATCATAATTTTTTTATAATATTTTATATATTTTTTAGATTTTTTTCCAGTTGCGGGACACAAAAAAAAATTTTTTTTTTTTAAATATTTTTTTCGCTCACTTCAATTTTGGTAGTCATCAAAAAAATTTTGTGGCTTCCAGGCATAGCTTTCTATAATATATATTTTTTCGGATTTTTTTTCCAGCTGCGTGACAAAAAAAAGTTTTTATTTATTTTTATTGCTGGTTATGTTTGTATTATTTATTACTCATATATGTAGATGTTTTATTCGTAAAAAACTAAAAGCAAAAATATACGTATGTATGAGTATGTACAAAGTAAACTAAACAAAATTGTAGTTAATCAATACATACAATATAAAGAAACGGTTATGATATTAAATACACATAACAAATTGAAAAAAAATGAGAACTAAATAAAGAATGAAAATAAAAAAGTTATATTCCCTCTCGTAATTATTATATGTACCTATTATACATTTCTTGTATAAAAAATCTTTTAATCTATTTTTGAAATATTTTATATCGTCAATATTCTTCAGGTAGTCTGTCTGGCAGTGAAATGTAATATTTACTACCTTTTCATAAAGGGCTATTGCTTTATCTAGTTGTCCTACAAAAAATCAATGTATGTATATATGTTCAGGGCCGGATTTACAAATTTGCCGCCCGTAGGCAGTTACGAAAATTGCCGCCCTTTTCATTGAATAAAAATAAAAAAAGTGCATATTTTTCATACGAATTACCTTTTTTTCGTTGTCGAATTTTTTTTTAGGTTATTTTTCTAAAATATGCCGTCCCTATATTTTTGCCGCTATAGGCACGTGCCTACATTGCCTGCATGGTAAATCCGGGCCTGTATATGTTATTATCCTGTCTAATATTAATATATTTATAATTGTGGTTACCTAAATGTAACTCTAAGTTGCTTAAGATCTGCTTTATGACATATATTATACAAGTGTCCATTATGTCTCTAAAATAATTTTTTTAGAGGGGACCACATTTATGCAATTTTATAGCTCTTGTTAAATTAAAAAGTTTTCGTACTGTTCACAAGCTACTATTTCAAGCAGCTTACGAACTATTTACAATTTTACTTTTTAAAGTAACACGCAGCTGAAATAAAATCTAGAAAAATACGCCAGAAAGTCACTATAAAAATTTGGTGCCTGTACCAACATTGAAAGTGAGCGAAAAAACATTTTGAAAAAAACAATATTTTTTGGTGTCACGTAGCAGGAAAAAATCCGAAAAAAATATTTATTATAAAAAAATATGTTAGTAAGTCCGAAAACAATATACAAACATAAACTGCAATAAAAAATAAAAAACTTTTTTTTTGTCACGCAGCTGGAAAAAAAATCCGAAAAAATATATATTATAGAAAGCTATGCCTGAAAGCCACAAATTTTTTTTGATGACTACCAAAATTTAAGTGAGCGAAAAAAATATTTAAAAAAAAAAAAATTTTTTGTGTCCCACAACTGGAAAAAAATCTAAAAAATATATAAAATATTATAAAAAAAATTATGATAGAAAGATACAAAATATTTTTTGTGATTGTACGGCAAACATAACCTCAAAAAAAATTTCAAAAAATACTTTTTATTTTTTTAGGTATCACGCAGCTGGAATAAAAAAGTGAAAAAAACATATATTATAAATACCTATGCCAGACAATTACTGAAAAAATTTGGTGATTGTACCAAAATTAAAAGTGAGCGAAAAAATTTTTTTTTTAATTTTTTGAAAAATTTTTGTGTCCCGCACTTGGAAAAAAAATCTGAAAAAAATCTATATTATAAAAAACTATGCCAGAAAATCATAAAAAAATTTTGGTGACTGTACCAAAATTGAAAGTGAGTGAAAAAAATTTTAGAAAAATATAAAATTTTTTTTAGGTGTCACGCAGCTGGAAACAAAATCTGAAAAAAACATATATTATAAAAAACTATGCTAGAAAGTCACACAAATATTTTGGTGATTGTGTCAAAATTGAAAGTGAGCAAAAAAAATTTTAAAAAAATATAAAACACTTTTTTTGAGGTTATGTTAAGTTTTCAGGTTTACCGATTTTTTCTATAAAGCACCTTAGTGACATATATGACATATTAAAATTTTATTCAAATCGGTTCACTCTTTCAAAAGTTATTAATTTTTTACGAAATTTTCAAAATTAATTCTCACCCCTTGGGGGTAAATTTTTGAGGGTTAAAATTTTGTCAAATTGTTACCTGTGTTAGTAGTTACTATAAAAAAATATAACAGCCATAATTGGCGCGGGGGCACTTTACCCATTCTTATCCCCCTATAGCCTTTAAATATTTATTTACTATAGATAACATATAAGTACTTACTGTGTTCAAAATAAAACGTTTTATTTTAAAAAGTAAGTTGTTTACAGAAAAATTTTTCAGACAAAAGAAAGAGGCAGTTTTTAATGGTTCTTTTAATACAGTAGAAACCGGTTATTATAACGACATCGGTTAATTCAACGTATAGGTTATAACGACTCAGAATAAAAGTCCCGGCTGAATTTCCGTTTATAATGGTATTGTTTACAACGAAATACCGCATTGAACGACTTTCTGTTTACAATATTTTCGGAGAATTTTGATCGGTTTCGCATGGTTTAATGACGAACCGTCTTTTGTTTCCATTTTTTAGTATTTTTTATATAGGCAATATAAAACATGTGTTATTTAAGATTAATTAAAACAATTTCGTGTTTTTATTTCATTAATATTACCGTAAGAATATGATGTTTATCATTTAATAAACCGTGATGTGTTATTGTGTCTGGTATAATTTGTGCATTTAATTTTTTGTACAATAAAAAATATTGTTTGATATAACAATACATAATGGAAAAGGTTTGGTTTAATTCTAATAAACAGAAGACATATGTGGATTTCAAATATTCGTATACTCGTTTGGTGGAGAGTTAATACTCAACCAATCAGAACCGTCGCACCTCATAATGTCAATTTAAATTTTCAGTAAAATAAAAAAAGTGTCGCTTCTGTATATCGTATATGTATGTATACTCATCTCGCGATTTACTAGCCTTTGATTTACCAATTGCTTGATTTACCGACGGGTCAAACGCGCGATTTGTCGACATTCTCCTATCCCCTTCATAATACTACTGTGATTGCTGAATTTGTGCACAAAATTTAAATTCACCAATCAACGTTGAGGTTAGCACGGTGGTGGGGGCCCCTCTCGAAGTCGTCAAATCAAGCGGTTGAATTACCAACAACGTCGGTAATTCAAGCGATGAGTGTAAATATTTCTTATTCTGTGCTTAAAATTTAGATTTTAATTTTGGCGATATCTTCGCTCACAGACGGTGAATTTCACAAAATTTCAGCATACTCGTGATTTTTTTAGTTTTTTCGATAAATACCTTAAAAATATCGAATTATCGGTTCTTACGACAATCGGTTTTAACGACCTAAAATGACAGGTCCCTTCGATGTCGTTATAACCGGTTTCTACTGTAGTTATTTTGTTATTTTTTGTCAGGAGTAAACAACCTTTTCTGGTCATTTTAAAAAGTATGAAGTTTTTTTCCTAAGCGAAAATGAATCCCAAATATAAAATTTCATCCTTCTATGTATTATCGTTTTTGAATTATACTGACAATGAGTCGTCATCATGTCGCTCGAATTAATAAATCAGCTTTGCAATACTTATCATTATAATACAGCCGTATAAGAAAGTCGAAAACCCCTCAAAATTATTAAACTTTTATCAATAATATCATGCTCAGATCAAACATGGTATTTTTAAATGTATGTAGTTTGGAGTTTGTTGCTATTTTGTCAAAAAAAAACACGATGTTGCTGTTTTGTCTTTCTGGTCTAAACACGGTATAACATTTTTACAAGCTTTTATTTAACTTCACTTGTTAGTTAATAGTTAGTTAGTTAAGATCAAATATTGCAATCAAAATTTCGACTAGTTCTCTAGTTCTAATTAAGCTAGACCTTTGAAATTTTGTATACGTATATGAGTCCTGTAGCAATGCAATATAGTATATCTAATATCGTTCTAAATCCAATATGGCGGACGTCCCAAGATGGCAGATTACCTTTTTCTTATTAACTATCTTGATATGGGTATCAAATAAAAGGGTGTGACGAATAGAATACGATGAGCTTTATGACGTCATTCTACATCCAACATGGCGGACGCCCCAAGATGTTGGATTATCTTTTTCTTTATAACCATCTTGATATGGCTATCAAATGTCGAGCTTTACCTGTTAGTATGTTAGTAAGTTAGTCAATCAGTAACTAAAAATTTGAAAATAAAATTATATAAAAATTACGTTTTATAAACAAGCATTTATTATTAAAAATTCACTAAAAAGTAAAAAAATAAATTTTCAGCTATTACAAAAATTTCAGGTTTTTATGACTAAAAAGCAGGGCGCTATAGAGACAAATATATGAATGAAAATGCTTATGTAAAATAAGAAATTATGTATAAATTGATATACATATGATAAGAGTTGAAAATCAAATAATTATATATAATTTTTGATAAACTACTTAACATGAAATAATTAATTAATTAAAAGCTATACATTTGCCTTCGTGAGCACCCCGCGCTTTTGTTGGTTTTAGTCATAAAAACCTGAAATTTTTGTGATAGCTGAACATTTATTTTTTACTTTTTAGTGCATTTTTAATAAAAGCTTGTTTTATTACTAAAACATACATAACTTTGGAAATATTTCATTGTGTCAACTTATTTTCATTCTGAACAATTAACAATGCACATTATTTACTTGTCAATAAAACATATTATATCTTCTTAATGTCAAACTAGAGTACTTAAACTAATCACTTACCGATAAACAGTATTAATGACACATATTGTATTGCATCAAGATAAATTTATTTTAAATCAGTAATTCGAGTTTGATATATTTTTATCTTTTCATATTTAAATGGCATCACTAATTAATTACGTTATTTTTTGTTAGGTGTGCGAGTGATAAGGTTATATTATTTACACACAATGAAACGTTTGGTGATTTTATTTACTATTATATCTTTCGGTATGTTTTTATTAGTATTAAGTTAAATTAATAAATAATTACGTTTAAATTTTAAATAATTAAGTTTTTTTTATTCAAAGAATCTCGTAAATTTTACATGGAAAATTCTTTAATTCATATTTTAGTATCATAAGCATAGCCTCGTATACACATGTAAAAACATTGACTTGGGCCAAGAAATCTCTGTTTTAAATCAAAAAATGGTTCAAATAAAAGTTGTTTGGTTTTGAAGGGGAACCAAAATGGCGTTATTGATTTTGAATTTTTTCGACTTCTTCAAGGTCAAATAGGGCCAATATTTTTTTTTCAAATGGAAACCTATATTTTTTATTACGGCGTCTTATTTTGTATAATAGAACAAGTAGCTTTTGTCTTCAATAATTTTTTGTGTGACTTCATTTTTCTTTGACATTTAACAAAATAATATGAGATTTTAAATTTTCATGAATTTTTTACTCAGAAATCGTCAATTTTAGAGGAAAACTGCAACAAAACAAAAAATGTTTATTTGGATCTGATAGAACTAGGAAAATGATCTAAGATTTTTTTAGATTAAAAAACAATATATTTTTTTTTTGCTATATATATATTTTGTACAGTTAAAAAAATCATGATATAATTTTCCTAGTTAGCCTTGTTTCACACATACGCGGTTCCATTCGGTTCGGTTCGTTTTCGGTTTCAGCCGAAAACGAATCAAACATACACGGTTCTCATACGCTTCATATTAGGTTTTATTTTTTTCCGTAAACTCAGTAGTTATCATGGAGAGAAAGCAAGTTGTTGCCATGTTGTTTCTCTATAAAAAAAATAAAAAAACGAAGGAGGAATACTAGAATTCATTGCGAGCACCCTCTCATCACTTTACAGCAAGAATTTGGAGCATTCTACACTATTTTCTCGAAGCTAAAGAGCATGAAGACGATCCACATCAACATCTCATTTTATTAGAAAATCCGCGACAAAACTTAAAAAAAAAATAACACTCGCTATCAGGTTAAAACCGAAATTAAACCGAGTATGTGTGAACGTGTTGATTGCTTTCTGTTCCCTGCACACGAATAGAAACCTGATGAAATCTGTCCGTGTGGAGGGAGTATTCAGTTCTGTACGGTTTCTATTAGGTACCGAATACAAACTGAATCACCCTTTCACACTTGTCGGCAGCGACTGAAAACGAACAGAACCGAATGAAACCGTATATGTGAAAAATAGGCCTTATGTACGAGTAGGTATTAGGTATATCAGATTAAAATAAACACTTTTTATACTTTTCTTCTAAATTAATGGTATTCGAGTAAAAAATTAATGAATCTAAAATCTTAAATTGTTTTGTTAAATATTAAAAAAATGAATTCATTCCAAAAAATTATTAAAAACAAAAGCTGTTTTTTTTCAAACAATAAAATATCGTAATAAAAAAAATACAGATTTCCATTTGGAAAAAAATGTTGGCCCTATTTGACCTCGAAGACGCAAAAAAAAAAAATAACTGCCTTGTTATTAATATTTGTTTTAATCATTTTCCACGTCCTTAGACATCAATGTTATTAAATTATTTAATCCCTCAAGAGAAATAAAGTTTTAGTGATTACTTAATTTTTTTTTTATTATTACATAAAAATCTAGTTTTTGAGCAAATGGGTCAAGCCGGATAAGCATAAGAAAATTGCACCAGAGTCAAATGAATAATTCTTACCTTGTACTTATTGTTCTGTATCTAAAACATATTTACCCTTAATTTTAGACTTCTACCCCTGGTAGTTAGGGAGTACTGGGGGTGGCAACCCTAAACGTTAAATTATTTTTTCCGACACTACTCGAGGTATCTTAATGAGATTGAAACTATTTATATATGACTATGAATTACATATTATATACCGGGTGTCCCAGATAACTTTTCCAGCATGGGGATCTCAGTATCTATAAGAGATACAGGTTTGGTTAAATGAGATGAATTATTTGTATGAAAGGGGTGAGTATTATTACACCAAAAAATATTCATAATTCTATGTGGTTTAGGCGGTATACCCAAAAAACTGAAAATTCGGAATTTCTTTAAATGGCTATAACTTTTTTGTTAAAGTAGATATGTACTTTTTGTTTGCGGTTACTTTAAGCACTTTTTTGTGTAAAATTGATTGGTGTATTTAGATTTTTTATATCACTTTTAGTTTCCGAGATAAAAGACCTAACTTCAGTTTTTCTTATGGGCCGCTAAGTTGGCTATGGCATATTTGAACGTGTTTTTTACTCTACTTTACAACGATGTGTCACTTGCCATATTTATTATCGAAAAAAAAAAATATAATATATTTTTTCAAATAGTTAATTGTTTCAAATATTCATTTGTTATTTTGATTGTTGTTATTGTGATTTTTGTTTACAATTTTTGTTTTTCATGGCTCACTTAAAAGTTAGTAATAAAATACTTCATAAATATCACTGATACTTAGTATTTCGACTTTTTTTCGATAATAAATATGGCAAGTGACATATCGTTGTAAAGTAGAGTAAAAAACACGTTCAAATATGATATATTCAACTAAGTGGCCTATAAGAAAAACTAAAGTTAGAGCGTGTAACTCAGAAACTAAAAGTGATATAAAAATTCTAAATACACCAATCAATTCTCCACAAAAAAGTACTTTAAGAAACCGCAAACAAAAAGTACCTATCTACTTTAACAAAAAAGTTATAGCCATTCAAAGAAATTCCGTATTTTCAGTTTTTTGGGTATACCGTCAAAACCACATATAATTATGAATATTTTTTTGTGTAATAATACTCACCCCTTTTATACAAATAATTCATCTCATTTAACCAAACCTGTATCTCTTATAGATACTGAGATCCCCATGCTGGAAAAGTTATCTGGGACACCCGGTATATATTTTTTTTAAATTTTCACTTTATTAAAAACGGTGGAAAATGAGAAGTAAAATTTTGGGGGGTAATTTTTTATACTAACCCCTCAATTGACACCTACCAAAAAAATACTGTTTATTTCTTTATTAGTTAGCTATTACCTATATGTAAAAATTGCAGAAGGGTCGAATTGGTGGAACATAGTAAAAAATAAATGAAATTCGTATCAGATAATCAAATATCCATATATGTAAAATAGTGTATTTGTATAGAACAGTAACGTTATGAAGATTCCCATGTAATCTCTTGCATTAATTCTAATGTCAAAACAAAGATATTTGGTTAGTGTAGATTTATTTTTTGGGTTATAAAAAACATTTGTTCATACATAAAACATTGTGAAATTGTTCAAACAATTTATAAACAGTTGTCAATATTTCAAAAATGTTTTGTTCTTTATTGAACATCTTATTTATTAAAATTGGATTTTTCCAACAGCTTATTGTTTCGTTATACGAGAAGTACCAGATTCTTATGATGGACCAAAACCCGAACCTGGCATGTTCTACTTTATCGACGATAATGGAATTCTTAGAGAAGCCTATTTAGATGATATCTCCCCATGGCCGAGGAGAGTTCATGTTGAATCAGATGTTAAATTTTATCTTTACACCAGGTAATATCTATATATAATAATAATAACCAGAAGTATAATATAATTATGTACTCGTATACAGGATGGCCATTTTTAGGTCATCTTTATTTTTTTCAATGTTTTTTTTCGTAGATTTGTATTTTGCTGAAAAACAGAAACAACTACTGTCTGAATTTTTTTTTTCCAAAAAATAATTTTAGTGTAATTTTTTTATGATGAATATTTTAAAAAATCTAGCATTAAAACTTTTTTAAATTATAAAATTTCTTCTTTTTAGGGTTCCATAGAAAACTAGGAACCCTTATAGTTTCTCCAGGTCCGTCCGTCTGTCCGTCTTGAAAAATTTTGAGATAATAAGATGAAATTTGGTATACTGTCGTAGATTAATGACCCAAAAACAGAAATGATCAGATTTTTGAAAAAAAAAAAAAATTTTGGCCCCCTTTCCATAAAATGAAGTGTTTAAAAAAAAGGATTGTGTGGTTTTATGAAACCACGGTAAAAGTGAAACTTTTTTTCACATTATAGACATTTAACTAAAAATTTTCGGAATAATAAATTCAAGCACTCAAAATTGAAATAAATCCATAAACAACAACATGCACCAGCAAAAAGTTCTAATAATTCTAATAAATTCTATATAACAACCAAACAATTTCTGTCTCTTTCATTTGACACGGCTCTTTTTTCGAGTCAGATGCACTGTCCATTTCTTTATGTCTATGGCTCTGACGTATTTATCCCTACTCCGAGGCCGAGCGACTAGTGAATACAATACCGGACCAAAATCGTAATACCGGTATTACGGTATTTTTTTATGTCAAAACCGGGATACCGGTATTAATACCGGTATTTAAAAAAAAATTAAAGATAATATATCTACATATATACAATTATAATAAATGTAAAAAATAAATATATAAAGTTACATTTGCATTTTTTATTAATAAAAAAAATAAAAACAATTAAATAAGTATAATAATAAAGTTTAATTCTGTTGAAAATAAATGTAAATATTATAAAATTTTATAAATAAAAAAATATTGTAGTTTATTTTAAAGTGAAAGTCATTAAGAAGAAGATATACATGTGTAGAAAATTTCATAAATATCAGACAACTTTGTAGAAATTGATTTTTTTAAGTACCTTCATATGTATGATATTATAAAATCTTTATGTACCTATACAATATTGAATTTAAACAGTTCACAACGACTTTGATAAAAAAATAATTAATTTAATTAATATTGAATTTTAATATTTTTCTTATACCTTCATTAAAAAAATAATTTCCATATTGTTGTAAGTTGCCATTGGTATATTTTTAAAATACTGAAGAATATTATTTTTTTCGATAAAGTTTTGTTATACATACATAGATAAATAGATATATTATTATAGTATAATAATATACTAGTAGTGACGTTAAAATATAATAAATAAAACAACTAATTGTCTAAACGTCAAAAAATTTAATAGCAAGGAAACGTAGCGAGCTTTCGATTCACAGAATCATCGTTAGGCTATTTAAAGGGGAGAATACGAGAACGGTGTCGTTATCTCAACATTTCTTTCACTATCTTAATGTTAATGTTCACCATTTCTTTGAAAATCCACAATGATAAAATTTCCTTGCTATTAAATTTTTTGACGTTTAGACAATTAGTTGTTTTATTTATTATATTTTAACGTCACTACTAGTATATTATTATTCTCCTTGTTGTTTACAAGATAACTCATATAGTTATGGATAACTTATTTGAAAAAATAGTTGAAATTTATGGTATTTTATCATTGTGGATTTTCAAAGAAATGGTGAACATTAACATTAAGATAGTGAAAGAAATGATGTTGAGATAACGACACCGTTCTCGTATTCTCCCCTTTAAATAGCCTGACGATGATTCTGTGAATCGAAAGCTCGCTACGTTTCCTTGCTATTAAATTTTTTGACGTTTAGACAATTAGTTGTTTTATTTATTATAGTATACATAGAACATTCAATTTTGTTTTGTTATTACACCTATTCATGGATCAATCCAGGAATCGTAAGTAGAACTGGGGGGAACCATAATTTTTGAGTGGAGAGCTAAAGCCCCTTAAATCCGTTACTACACGTATCGTGAATTATTTAAGGCAAAAATTAAAAATAATAAATATTTCATATATTTATTATGAATTATGTATATTATAGCTTTAAATCCATTGACATGACTGGACTGATTATAAGTCAAACATGATGGCTAAAATTGAATATTTCCTAACAACCGAAACAGGTTGTGCGCATGCGTCAACGGACGTTCAAAATTCAAATTTATCAATTTTTTTCGTTAAATATACAAATAAAACCATACAATAATACCAAATCAGTGCTTTAACCCCAAACATACTTATGTACCTGGATAAATAGTTATCAAAGATTTAAATAATTTAAAATTAATTAAAATGAACTATAATTTTTAAAATAGGCACACAATTGTTTGTTGCAAACTAATTTTAGAAGGCATATAAAATAATTAGCTCTAAAATCTAAAAAGTTTTACATTTAATTCTGAGCGAGACCGTTACTGCAATGATGTATAACATATTTTTCCGAAATATGATCTAGATGCATGTATAATATTAATAATATAAATATATTATCAAAAAAAAGTTTGGTTATATTTAACAGATTGTTGGCAGTTATCAGATGTACTCGTTTTAAAATTCTTAATTTGTATGTTTTAATTTTTTTTTAAATACCGAAAATATACCGAAATACCGGTATAATTCGACCCAATACCGGTATCGTAATACCGGAGAAAATTGACCGGTATCCCGGTTTTCGGTATTTCGGGATACCGGTATTGTATTCACTACGAGCGACATGCAACACACAGACGAAAAATTTTGAGACGATGTAATAAAAGTTTCATTTTAAAAACACTTTTTGATTTTAACCCTTTAATCACGATGTATTTACTCTCCAAAGTCGTTAAAAAACGTCCTCCCTTCTATTTTCTAAACTATCAATTTAAAAAATCTGAAAAAAATCCAGAATGTAGCTTTTAATAAGTACTTTCACTGAAAATTATAACGAACATTCTCAAAAATATTTTGGACCCCCCTTCTACAGACTGAAAAGTAGACTCTCATTTTTTTGCCAAATGACTTTTTGATTTTAACCCTTCAGTCACGAAAATTTTGAAATAACTTTTTTTATAAATCGTAGTGAGAATGACTACGGAACCCTACCAACACGCACTTGCCCGTTTTATTTTAATTTGCATTTTTTCTTAAAATTACGTTAAAATTGAAATTTTTGAAAAAAATTATCACTTATAAGTTGTTTATTTTTTGTATAATATGAATCTGTAAAAAAATACATAGATTTCGATTAAAAAAAATTAGATGACCTCAAAATGACCTTTCAGCCTCCACTCAAGGTTTTAAATGTTACCTCATTTGTATCAAACATTTTCCGAGAAAATCTTTGTTTTCTAGATATTTGCTTTTCTTAATTTAAATAAACCACCAGCTGGTATAAATATATTCACTCACCTAAACAATTAAGGGGTCATATTAATTATAAATAAATTAAAAATACTTATCATGTGCGAGTCAAGTTTTGCATACTAATGTTCCGAATTAAATAGTTTTTCAATTTATTCTATTATGTTAATTTGATTTGTACTTGTGAACATAATCACACTATACATAGATAACACACATTATAATATAATTATATTTCAATTATTCAAGTGGTTACAATTCATTGTGCTCTTGATTCAAAAACAAGAAGGCACAGGCTTTCGAATAAGCTTTAGATCATGAAAAATGAATCATTTTTCGCGGAAATATAACTGTTTGAAAATTGGTAAAAAATTTGCTTGTAAAAAATTATCCTTTAATTTTTTTGATGAGTGTATATGAGGCAACCTAATTTTTTTTTTTGAAGCCGTTATTAATATCTCCAGCTTAAAATTTGCAGGGATGATAGAGAATATTATAAGCAATATTTGTGATTTTTTTCAAATTTTAAAAATGCGACTTCGGTTTCAAATTAAAAAAATAATACTGTACAAAAAATAATAAAATTTTTTTTTACTTAAAAACGGATAAAATATCCAAAAAGATCGTTCTTTTGTGAACAAGACTGAAAAAAATCAATTCGCTAATATAAGTACATCCGGAGATAAAAATTATTATTTAAATGCATATTGCATAATATGCGTCATTTCTGCAAAACTTAAAATACGCTTCATTTTCAAAAAACTCAAAATTTTGTGAAATGATGAATAAAACTTATATTATTTGAGCAAGTTTAACAACATATGTATGTGAATATATGAAAATCCGTAAAAGTAGCGTTTTTCTCTGATAGAGTTGACTAACATAAGAATGACCCATGAATACAATTCCTACCAAAGTCAAGGTTAGTAAATATACAGGTTGTACCATCAGCTTGTCAAAATCAAGAAAGTAGATAGGGACTACGTCATCTCGGGTGCCCAATCATAACAAATTTGCAAGCCACTTTATTCTATTACATTTGAATGTCACCCGGTGTGACGTAATTTCGCGCGGTTGCTGATTGGTCAAAAGCGATGGTACAACCTGTTTATTTACTAACCTTGTACCAAAGTTAAAAACCAATATACCTAGTATACAGAAAACGAGTTTAAATATTATCGAAAGTAGGGTTATATTTAATTACACTATATGTATATTAGATAGCATATTCACTTTGTACATTGAACATACATTTTAAAACTTTGCACTTAAAATTTTATAGTTTGCACTTTGTACATACGAACATAAATTGCACACCCCAAGCAGGCTCTGCTTGGAAGTGTGTTCTACTCTCGTCCTAAAATTTTTTTTCGTATATAAATTGATAAAATGAGTATTATATCTTAAATTTCTTCAGTATCTCACTTACATTTTTCATTTTTTGATAGAAAACATTACAGTCTCCATTTTTGCTTAGTTTAATATCGATCGGTTTTAATTTTCTGTTATAAAAATATAAATAAAGTTCAATTTGTCGATTTAACCCGCTTTTTTGATAGAAACGCCGAACTACAGGCTGCAATTCGAAATAAATTTGCACCAATCCTTTTGAATTCACTTCATCTATTATCAGAATAGAACCCTATTAAAACTCAACAAAATTGGATAACTAGAAGTAACGAAATTTGCAGTTTATTTAAACAAAAATTCATATTTTGACAAGAAATTTTTTTACAAATAGAGTTGTTGCTATTTATAATTTATTAATAGTAGTAGGTGCTATTTCTTCATATGTCACTTCAAATTCCATAATTATTATATTAGTCCAGTGCCAAAGCCTTTTTGGGGAAAAAAAATTCTCTACAGGCTGGCGATAGTGGGAATCGTTGCTAATAATGATAACAAAGAGAAGAAAAAAAAATGCACCCTTGTACATGAAGTGGTTTCGAAGAGGGGTGGTTTTTAAGGGTTGAAAATGGTTTTTTGCGATTTTCGGCGAAGTATGAATTCCTATCGAAAAATAGTCTACAGTAAAGTTGTAGATAATAAATAAATCTACAATTTTGTTTCAAACCAATTTACAACATAACCTCAAATTTTCCGAGATAATAGCGAAAAACCGTTTTTTTGAATTTTCGAGTTTTTTATGTCGAAAAAATTGTCAAAATACTTGAAATTTTCATGAAATGTATATTTTGAAGTCCTTTAATTTTACCGAGCTGTCCGGAATTTCAAAGTTAAATATTTCCTGAAATATTAACGTTTTTCGAAAAAAATAAAAATTTTTCAATCGAAAAATTGATCGTAGAAATTTTCGATTTTTTAACTTTTAGGGTGCTCATTTTTTTCGTCTTGAGTTGTACTTTAAGATAGATAAAAAAATAATATACCTTTACATTTAAAAATTCTGTGAAAAATTAGAAAAAACAAAAATAGTGATTTGTAAAAAATGTAATTTTATTTTTCAATCACTCTAAAAATTTTGTACTAATCATGAAATTTTTGTGCTAAAATACAAAAATAAAATATATTCAATTTAATAAAAGGATAATTTACGAAAAAAAATGTAATACAGTGTAAATTGATAGGAATAGGATGCTGTAAATAAGTAATTTTTCGATAATAAATCGTAAAAGCATCATAAATTGAATTTTTTTTACATTTATTTAAAATAACTTTGTTCTAACAAATAAAAGAAAGTTCCATTACATAGTACTTATATTAATTTTACAAAAAATCAATATACTATTATTTTTTTTTAAATAAAGTTTTTTATTATTATGTTAAAATTTTTTATTTAATTAATTACAGCATCCTATTCCTATCAATTTACACTGTATTACATTTTTTTTCGTAAATTATCCTTTTATTAAATTGAATATATTTTATTTTTGTATTTTAGCACAAAAATTTCATGATTAGTATAAAATTTTTAGAGTGATTGAAAAATAAAATTGCGTTTTTTACAAATCACTATTTTTGTTTTTTCTAATTTTTCACAGAATTTTTAAATGTAAAGGTATTTTAATTTTTTATTTATCTGAAAGTACAACTCAAGACGAGAAAAATGAGCACCCTAAAAGTTAAAAAATCGAAAATTTCTACGATCAATTTTTCGATTGAAAAAATTTCATTTTTTTCGAAAAACGTTAATATTTCAGGAAATATTTAACTTTGAAATTCCGGACAGCTCAGTAAAATTAAAGGACTTCAAAATATACATTTCATGAAAATTTCAAGTATTTTGACAATTTTTTCGACATAAAAAACTCTAATATTCAAAAAAACGGTTTTTCGCTATTATCTCGGAAATTTTTAGGTTATGTTGTAAATTGGTTTGAAACAAAATTGTAGATTTATTTACTATCCACAACTTTACTGTAGACCATTTTTCGATAGAAATTCAAACTTCGCCGGAAATCGCAAAAAACCGTTTTCAACCCTTAAAAACCACCCCCCTTCGAAACCGCTTCATGTGCAAGGGTGAATTTATTTTTTCTCTGTTTGTAATCATTTTTAGCAACGATTCCCACTATCGCCAGCCTGTAGAGAATTTTTCTGTTTTTTAGTCTTAAAAAGTCGGATTGGCACTGGACTATATTGTGTTAATTAATATATAAATACATGTACATCGATACGTGCTGTATTTTAATTATTTTATTCAAAGTCAATCAATCTTTTTAATCAAGATAAAATCTGGTAAGTTTGCATTTTTAAAACAAATATATTATATACGTCATATAACCTATAAACGTTACATTGTTGTTTCATTTTAAATGCTAGACATCAGGTGAACACAGCTGTTATCGCTGCAATATGTGGATGTATTTATCTTTTTAATTATTATTAGATATTAATTAATTTATTTACTTTATACATTTTACAAAAAAAATATGTTACATAAAAATTGTAAATTAAAATGATTGTTGTTTTATTACAATACATCCTAAATTTAAATAAAAAAAGGTAATAATCGATTGATATCAAGATTCATTGTTGATTTTCTAAAAAATCTTAATGAGTGATAAACTTCATATTATATATTTATATAATATTTCGTCGTTGTCATTTTAATATCTCCTATGTGCAAATTACAAAGTTTTGAATAAACTAACAAAAACTATTTAAAATTTTTTTACCAATTTTATCCGTTATAATATTCTTTTATCATAGCATAAATATTCTATTAATCTATTTTTGTTATTTAATATGGCTCACCTTTTATTTCGTAATTGAAAAACAAAATTTTTTTTTGTATTTTCAACTGTACATAGGAGGTATTAAAAGTTAATTGTTTTCACATAATAGATACAGTTAGATAGGAAAACTAGTTTTTATTAATTAATTAATTGCCACAGTTATATGCAAACGATGTAAATTATCTAGAAAACAACCCCCTTATGTGTATAAATTGAAAGTGAAGTTGACTTTTTTAATTTCTCCTATGTGTTATCTACAGCACATAGGAGAAATTAAGGATCAGCTATACGAGCATATCACATAGGATAAATTAAATTTACTTATTAGAAAGAAACGGAGATTGTTATACTATTGATATATTATTGAACAGATAGAGAAAAAAAAGACCAACCGTAATATTAAAAAATATCATTTTTGAAAATATTGTCACATAGGAGATATTAAAATGACAACGACGATTTATTACCTCCAATATTTTTTTCAAACATCCTTCTAAGTTTCACCAATTATATTGTACCTGTACCGTATTTATTTGATATTATAAGTTAATACATTTTTTTATGTTTAAGGGGTGTGCATTTTATGGCCTAGGCATAGTATTTTAATACTTTTTTAATGCACAAGACGAATATTTTATCGTTTTAAAATATAGAAAATCACAAAACTTAAACTTGGACGAGACTGAAACGATATCGAATTTATTTATTATTTTCGTCGAAAGCTTAAAAAGATTAACTATTTGGTATTATTATCAACATAAATCAATAATTAATATAAATTATACAGGGTCCTCCAATAGTGCGTCTGGCATGCCTGGCGCACTTCCCGTAGGAGATAGAAAAAAAAGTTTGGTACATAATATTATTGGTTTGAAATGATCAACGTCGTAAAATTATTTTCAATAATACAGGATGTTCCATTTTTGCGCTGTAACAAAAACAAACGTTTTTTTAAAAAGAACCCCCTTTAACTTTTTCAGTATTCCGATGTCATTTTTTAACCTCCACATTATCGTCTATTTATTTTTTGATTTAGTGACAGTGTTGCCAAATTATAAATTTTTTTCTGAAAAATAATCCATAAACAGGGTCAACTTTAAAAAATCGAGGTGACCTCGTTTTTTTTTGAAGCGATTGATTTTTTAACAATAATATTAGCCCTAGTAAACAGTAACATTTTGGTAATAACCAATTTGAATTTAGTTATACAGGATGTCCATAAAAAAATGTCAAAATTTTCAAACTTAAAAATGATAAAACTCATTTTTTCAAATGTGACTACCCTTTTTTATTTCGCTATTCGATGGGGGTTTTTATCCTTTTCAATTTGTATAGGGGATATCTTATGTCTAAACCCCATAGTTTCTCAGATATTCAATACTTTTAAGAAAATTAACCTTTTTATTACACCTTTATGCACTGAAGTAGGCCGTACTGATGAAAAACTAATGCCAAAATGTAATAGGGTCAGGCGGGGTAATTGTAAAAAGGGGGTAATTGTAAACAAATTATATCAGCGCCCGTGTGCACATTTTCTGAACTAAAAAACAGTCAAAAGCGAAAATTGAAAACACAGGAGATGCGTTACAACTGTTCTCGCGTTTTTCAGAACAGTTGTTGTCACCGGTTTTCACACTTAGATATGAGGTTATCTTCAAATTTGAAAATCTTACTATGCATGTTTGTTAATTCTTCAGATTCCCGTGATTGAAATTGAAAGTAAATATATTTTATCATTTATTCTCGTAGGCTATTCATTTCTCTAACGAAATATTATTTCTTTATGCTTCCAAGTATTTTCTTCTTCCAGCAGTTTCTTGTTTACAATTACCCCCTGGATTTAGAAACCTGGGGTAATTGTAAACATAATTTTGTGATTATGTTCAACCTAATATTTATTATTTTTTTTCTACATTTGATTGGTTTTTACAAGTTGCATCATGTCTAATAACTGTGACGTGTGTATTGATGTAAGTATCTACAACACAGGATGCATCGCACATATGTCAAGAAGCCTTCCCTTCCTATAACGTGCAGGACTTGAAAAATGTTTTGAACCAAAATAAAAATTACCGAGAAGCTGAAGAAGCTTATGGAGTTCCAATATCGGTAATATATCATAGAATAAATAAGAGAAAGTGCAGTTCAACGGAAATGAGAGCCAGGCGCCCAACTGCTCTACCTCATAATGTTCTGCTGTTTTGGCGAAATGCCTCAAGATCGCGAATGGGTTTTCTTTGCCACAAAGAGGAATTAAAATCTCTCGTTCATGTATATGTTGAAGCTAATTATCGGAAAGTAGAAGGAAGAAGACTCATTACCTTATGTGTGCAGAGTCGATGTTAAAATGACTGACATTAAAGTCATTAGTCTAAAAAGCGTGGACAGTGGAAAAACAAAATTTGTTCTTGTGGAAAAAGACAAATTTTCAGTTTCAAAACGTAAAGTCAAGGCACTTCTACCCTCTCTTCTCTCCTACCCAGAAAGAAGGAAGGAGATATATAAATTTGAGGGCAGAGTTAACGTGAGAGAGATTTAAAAAAAACATTATTCTAATTAGGATTCTTTTATATGATCATACTATTTTTCGTTTGTTTATTACATATCTACTGCTTCTACCAACTTATTTTTTTCTTCAAATAAATACCTATATTTATACTAGAATACCTAATCCATTCTAGCAGCCAAACTACTTCTTAACCCTACGACATGTTTTTAAAGCTTACATGACTACTAGTTTTGTAAAGAAATGTATTTTGGAATGAAAATATAAACAAATATGGTAGTGGGGGAAATGGAAACATCAAATCGGGGTAATTGTAAACATGGGATTAGGACATCCATATTCTTAATGAACTATCTCTTCCATGTACGATGAATGTTAATGGTGTCGTCCTCCATAAATTTGGAAAAATAATAGAGAACGGTGTTTACAATTACCCCTATATAACAGGGGTAATTGTAAAAACGTGGGGTAATTGTAAACAGCCTCAATTATGCAGTAAAAACATATGGGATGATTTCTGGCAACACAGTATGAAAGTAGGGATGTAGACTAATAAGAATGTCAAAAAAAGTTTTGGATAATCGCTACTGGGGGACAACCAGCAGAGTAAGAAAGTGAAACATGCAATTTCTGTTTACAATTACCCCGCCTGACCCTACTTAAGTATCAATGTAATATTAGATTAAAATTAATAGTTAAAACGGATAATACTTATGTAATATATTTCATTGATACTTAACTACTACATTTTGTCTTGTGTTTTTCATCAGCACGGCCCACTTCGGTGTATAAAAGTGTAATAAAAAGGTTAATTTTCTTAAAAGTATTGAATATCTGAGAAACTATGGGGTTTAGACATAAGATATCCCCTATACAAATTGAAAAGGAAAAAAAAGTGTAAACAATATCTCACCTAATTATTATTGACAAATAATTTTTATAATATTTACTTTCAGTCACTGATAAAATTAATTTATTTTCTGTGGTATCTTAGTAAATTCAAAAAACATTTTATAGTACAGAGATAAGATGTATTGATAGTAGATATATGTAACAAAAGTATCTGACTAGGTATACTATATGAGATTAATAAATTTTACATGGATATTTCACATGACACTTGTAAATATAATCTACTGTAGGTATACAATACCATAAAATACAAAAGGTCCTATGAACTCTTATGAACCAGTAGACAAAGATCTTGGATAACAATATTTAATCACTTGTAAAGATATATTTTTTTATCGATGAGTATTTTTATGTACAATGTACATACATTTATGCTCAATGCACAATCTTATTATTTTAATATTTTTACTTTTTTTACCTCCTTATATTATATGGAGCATTTACAGTGTTAAATTTTTTTTATGTTAGAACCATCGCATATTTTTGAAACAAATGTTTAAATTAAATAATCTGCCGTGTGCCACAGGACTTTCTTATACGTAATAATGACAGTGAACAGTGTACGTGATTTTTATTTTAGTGAAGGATATTTCTAACAAACTAATAAAAGATAGAGTAAAATGAATGAGACATAAACTATAGAAATATTATTTTATACATTATGTATCGAACGAATTTTGTTTAACATAATTACTAACAATAAAATGGAAACGGATGTTTACTCATGTAATTTTTTTAATTTTTTGAAATAAGACAAAAATGTTTTAGATAAAAAATGTCGAGTATGTTATTATCTATAATTTATTCCCCATACATTTTTTTCCAACACTTATGATTTAGCCAGAAATATTTTTTTTAAAATCATTATTTAGAATAATCTATACTGGTTGCTGGGTGCTTTGACCGTACGGATCACGACTAATACCGTCAAGTCGCACGACGACCACTGCAAACTAAATGAATTAGAGTATACAGTGTTTATTCTCAGTATTACGTATAAGAAAGGCCCATGGTACCTATGGCAAACACGTACAGTCTCTGTAATACGTATAAGAAAGTCCCATGACACTCATGGCAGATATTTCTTCTCTATTATGAACCATTTGAAATGTACTTAAAATCGAATACTTAGTAAAAAAAAAAAAATTAAATTTGTTTTTTTCGAAAAAATGAATAGAACATAAATTATAGATAATAATATTACCTACAATTTTCAACTTGGCCATTTTTCTCTAATTCGCACTGTTTCAGTGTAATTCGAAAAATTCAAAAATCGATGTAGGTAAACATCCGTTTCCGGTTGAATGATCGTTTTCAAAAATAGGAGGTTTTCTTCCCAGGCAAAAATCAATCTTAAGTATAAAATTCCACCTTTCTAGGATTTGTCGTATTTGAGTTACAGCGTCTACAGACAGACAGACCGACAGACCGACAGACAGACCGACAGACACACAGACATCATGGCGAAAATAGTCAGAATGGATTCAGGGAAGGTCAAAATTAATAATTCCATCAAAAACCGGATTTCGAAAAAAATCGCGTTTACTATACTTACTTATACTATATGTATATTTCATATACATTGGTATAAGAAAGTAAAAATATTTGGTTGTGTGGGAGAAACTGAATAGTTATTAGAGATATTTATTTGTTATTTTATCATGGACTTCAATGATATTTGAAGGTCAACATCTATTTTTTTTGAATAGGAACATTTATGTCCGGTATCAAGGTAAGTAAATGACTAGGTATGCTGACTTGCCCTGACCAATCAGCGCGGACGAAATGACGTCACCACGAAGTTCTTTTTAACACTCTAGATTTCAAATAGTCGCCAACGCTGTGTTTAATATTATTGCAGTTAAAATCATAGATAAATAAAAAAATCAAGTAGGTAGAAAAGAACTTCGTGGTGACGTCACAACTCACAAGTCAGCAAACCTGTACATTTACTAACCTTGGTCCGGTATTATAAACGACCTAGCAAAATTTGCAAGCTTGCTAGCACTCGATACATGAGGTTATTAATTTTGTTATAGTATCTATGGATTAGTTATGGAATTTAGAGCAGTGACACTTCAACGTATTGTAACACAGTTGGCGACTCTGACCGTATAAAATAATTTTCATAATAGCACAACTGTTTTAATACCGTTGGTTTTTACATACAACGCTTGCGCGAAATCTGTCTAAGTCATCAAAAAACTTCAACAGAACTGTCATATACGTAAAAGCTGGTTTACACGCAACGATAAATCGTAACAATTTATCGTTGCGTGTAAACCAGCCTTAAGTTTGGTATCTCATTTGAAAGTGATAGCAAGCTATATCGTTTATAATACCGGACATTAGTTTTTAATTAGTAATCTTATTCTACGTGAACAAATACGAATCTTCCATTGAACACTTTTTTTTACTTAGCAACCTAAACTTTCCAAAATATGTATATTTCGAGATTTTGAACTTTCAAAAAAATTTTACTCGTAAACCATCAATTTTAGAGAAAAAGTGTAGAAAAACAAAATATGTTTATTTTTAATTTAAAACTTTTTATATTTATTTCATTCAAGCAAAAATAAAATATATACAGGATGTCCCATTTTAAGGGCACACCTCTAATAACTTTTTATGGTGAAATGTTATCAAAAAACTTTTCAGATAAAAGTTACACGGTTTGGAGGGGGACATAGAAGTACTTGGATGAAATTTCTGAGTAAAAAAATATTGAAAGTTCAAAATCTCGAATTATTTTGTTAGATATCTAAGAAAGGTTTAATTTGTTCAAAAAAAGTTTTTAATGAAAGATACGTGTTTTTTCAAGTTAAATAAAATTACTTGATAAAAACTATAGGTTCCTATTTAAAAAAATGAAGTTGACCTTCATATCACCCTGAAAGCACCACCTAAAAAAATTTCATCCGAGTACGTCTATGTCCCCCTCCAAACCGTGTAACTTTTATCTGAAATTTTTTTTGATAACATTTCACCATAAAAAATTATTAGAGGTGTGCACTTAAAATGGGACAGCCTGTATACCAAATTAAAAAAAAAAATTGAATAATTCTCCAAATTTTTAGACCAAATAAATATTTTTTATGTCTTTCACTTTTTCTCTTTGTAAGATATTTTGGAAAGTTTAGATTGTTTTTTTCAATTCGTGTTTTTAACGTAGAATACACTAGAAACCAGTTATAAAGACATCGAAGGGACCGGTTATATTAGTAGTACAAAGCGGATAGTCGTAAACCGGTAAAAATGCAATTATATGGGGTTCAGTTGGGCTTTTATTTTGAGTCGTTTAAACCGATACATCGTATTAACCGATGTCGTTATAACCGGTTTGTACTGTAATTAAATAAAAACTATATATGCCGACCCCTCTGTATATGAAATATAGGGTTATTTGAAATAACTGAAACTTTTAATATATTTTTAACAGTTATAAGAAAATTGGATTCAGCTAGTTTTTTCTTCTTCTTGTTCTTCATCATTTTTATATCAACTGGATTTAGTTTTTTTTTAATTCTCTGTGTTTCTCTCTATCAGTAGGTAGACGCTGTAAATCTAAAACGATAACAGAATGATACATACCGGAAACGGTTTTTACTACTATCTTTTTTGAATTTTTCGATTTATTTTTGAAACGGTGTATATTAGAAAAAAATTAAATTGAATATTATTGTCTGAAAAATATGTTCTATAGTATTTTTTAATAAAAAAAAATTATATGTCAAAAGGGTCATAAAGAAAAAAATGTGTATAATAAAAAAATTCCATCAATTCTTTAAAATCTTTTATTAGTTAGCTAGCAATATTTGTTTTATATCCACTATCTACTTTCAATATAACTTATTATAAGTGTATAAGAAAGTCCCATGGCACTCATGGTACACATATAATATTTTATTTGTTTTAGGAAACATCCAACGCAGTATAGGTTGATGGTCGATAATATAACAAATTTAATTGAATCGACATTTAATCCTAACCACCCAACTAAAGTGCTCATTCATGGATTCTCCAGTAATACTCTTGGTAGTTCTGTACAAGGACCGAAAAAAGGTAACGTAATATATACCGGGTGATTCATTTAACCTGGAATTTTGTATATGTATGTCGAGAACTAAGTAAAATAATGAAAAGTGGTTCATACAAAAGTTATAAGGTTTCGAGAGGGTCAAATATTGGTGACCTTGAATTTCACCTTGATATTTATTTTCAAGGTCAAATGAAGTTCAACTTTATTTTTTTAAATGAGAACCTATATTTTTTATTGCATAATTCTAAGCAAGCCAGCATGAGCGGCGCGCGGTAGTTCAATAATGAAAGAAAGAGGTAACAACGAAAAAAAGGTCATCAGATTTTTTCTAAAAAATTTCACCCGGGGCGCCGGGATTGCAAAGGCCGGCACTGGCTTAAGACCGACAGATAATGTTGAATCCATGTATTATGTTTTTACTGCTTTTAGCTTAGAACACTAAAAACATTTAAAATTAAAGTTATTTGCTTTGTTGCAAATAATAAAATATCAATAAAAAAGTACACATTTTCGTTAAAAAATAGTTTAACCTTAAATGGATTTTCTCAAGGTCAGCAGATTCTGTCCCCTAATAGATAAAATCAACTTGTATCTGAAATATTTTTGACTATGATTTCAAAGGTCTGGAATATTTTTCTGGATTGATTAAAATGATCCACTACTTACTATCTTCTAATAAGGAACTGAAAGGAAGAAGTAAATATTTTTTATAAACTGATTCTAAGCAATTTTCTTCTGTAGGTTTTCGTGGACGTTGTCCATAAGAGCTAATTTTTCAGATTGTTGTCCAGTTGTCCACGTTGTCGTATTATGTTTCTCGACGTTTCAACTCTCATGTCGGAGTTTTCTTAAGAAGTGTTTCTGGAAAAGACTTCGACATGAAAGTCAAAACTTCAAGAAACATAATACGACAACGTGGACAACAGCCCGAAAAGTTAGCTCTTATAAATAGTCATAAGCAATTTTTATCTACCTTTTTACGGTTTCTTTTGTTCGTTATTAAAATATCTATTGTATTAACCAGATTGCAAAAATATGTAAGAAATCCATTTTATTTGTTATTAATTTCTCTACAAAACTGAATATAATAGTTAAAAATTATATGTAGGTATGTAAGTTTGTTACATAACCTAAAAAATATAAAAACTTAACCAATAGTGTTAAGAAAAAATGTATAAATTTATCAATAGTGAATGGATTTTCATAAAATTTTGGGAAAAGATATTCATTATGATTACAAATAATTGTGCCAAATTCGAAACTAAAAATTTATTTAAAACGGTTAAAAACACATATAAACATCAAAATGGACTCATTGATAACATATGGTAGAGGGTATTATTTTTTTATGTTGTAGATTTTTCATTTATGTACTTTGCGATGAAACTAAAAAAATTCTACAAATGTTATAAAAACCTAATTTTTACATTTTTGTTTTGAATTTTTAAAATTTTTAATTTTTGCTCAATATTATTGATTTAATCGTATAAAATACAAAACTTTTTTCTATGTATATTTTGAAAGAAGGTAAAAAATATATTTTTTTATAATATAAATAAATGTTTGTAATCTAATAAGTAATGACCGTCAAAAGTTGAGTATTGATTCATAGAATCATCATCAAGAATAATAAATAGATACAAAAGGTTTTTAGATAAGAATTCATAAGATACATGTTAAATATTGCAGGTGTTATAATAAATATCTCAATTTAAATAGAGTTCTATCTTATTTCTGATAATACATTTTAATGTTTATACTTTATAGTTTATCATATCTGAGAGATATGATAATCAATATGAATATGAAATATTATGCGTGTACCTACGTAATCAGAGCCGGCCCCATGGAGAGGGGGCGATCGCCCTGGGCGCTGGATCTTTGGGGGCGCCTTTTCTCGAAATTATTTATTCTTTTCAAAGGTTATTGGAATACAATAGTGAGATATTAAAATATAAATAATTTATATATGTGTGTATCTGTCTGTCCCCTGAATCCTTGTAACACGCATAACTTATAAACCACTTAACCGATATTGACGAAACTTGTTTAGTTGGTTGGCTTGAGGACGGTCCCATTTCAAATATTTTTTTAGGGGGATGCTAAGAAGCTAAAGTCAGGCACAAAATAATTTTTTTTAAACCAAGGCATGTGGCACATCAAAATGTGTAACCAAACTCGTGTAATTTGACCATCATTCTTATATATTTCTAAATCAAAAATGGTGCCTACAGGAGGCTTTAAAGCAAATTAAAAAAAAAATATTACAAGGCGTGTGGGGTATCAAATTGTAAAGCTGAATGAGTAAAATATGACACTATTTTTTATTTATTTTTTTAATCAAAAATGGCGCCTCCAGGGGGCTTCAAGAAAAAAAATTGTCCACCCTCACTCTAGCTCGGTAACTACTGGCTCAAAAAATCTGAAAAATATGGTAATGGAATTTTGATGGGACTAGTAACGATATACAGTTACAGTGCGTTCATGATGAAAGGAACAAATTCGTTTAAAATTCAGGTAATTATTTTGTGGAAAAACGCTCGGACCCGTCGATTAGTATTTTTAGTTGCGGATTTTTTGACATAAAAAAATTGTATACAGGGTGTCTCAAGAAGAAGATATGCAGACATCATTGATTTTTTTTAAATGGAACACCCCATATATTATGCCATTTTTGAATTGAATAATCATTTCTGAACACTTTTTGTACAACATACCATAAAATCAGCGGTTTTTGAAATATTGACGTTTGAAATGTATCTCAAGATAAATATAATGCAGTCATCATTGATTTTTATAATGCCACAGCCTGTATTTTATGCCATTTTCGAATTGTACGGTAAATTATGAACACTTTTTGTACAACATACCATAGCTCTAAAATCAGCAGTTTTTGGAATAATGACGTTTGAAATGTGTTAAATAAATATAAAATTAATGAACTTTAATAATAAAACATTCAAAAGAAATAAAATTATTCCAAAAACCACTGATTTTAGAGCTACGGTATGTTGTACAAAAAGTGTTCAGAATTTACCTTACAATGCAAAAATGGCATAAAATATAGGCTGTTCTATTAAAAAAATCAATGATGACTGCATATATTCATTTTGAGATACATTTCAAACGTCAATATTTCAAAAACCGCTGATTTTAGAGCTATGGTATGCTGTACAAAAAGTGTTCAGAAATTATCATACAATTCAAAAATGACATAATATATAGGGTGTTCCATTTAAAAAAATCAATGATGTCTGCATATCTTCTTCTTGAGACACTCTGTATATAATTTTCTTATGTCAAAAAATCCGCAACTAAAAATACTAATCGACGGGTCCGAGCGTTTTTCCACAAAATAATTACCTGAATTTTAAACGAATTTGTTCCTTTCATCATGAACGCACTGTATACTAAAATCAGCAATATCACTTCTAATTTAGGAAAAATAGGGAGGGCGTCATGGAATTTTTCTTATTTTCATATCTAGGCTTGCGGGGTGTCAAAATGTAAACCTCAATAAATAGAATATGATCCTATTTTTATATTTATTTCTAACTAAAAAGTGCACCTGTATGTTGCTTCAATCAGTCCACGTAGTATATATGGTACTTCGGAAACCTTATGGCATACACACACCCGTGTATGTCTTGACAGATTTTTTAAAATATTCATGGGACAAGTCAGAAAAATATTATTTAATATAAATTTATTGTAATAGGGTATTTGACTAAATTTTAAATTGTACTCTAAATTGTTCGTATGTATATAATATAGACTTGTGTGTGTTTTTTTTTTTCAAAATAATGCCGAAAAGACGCTGAAAATAATATTTTTTTATTCAAATGAAAATTTTCCCGCCAAAACGCACATCCAAAACTCGTAGTATGCGTGACGTCATTGTATGATAATCAAACAGTGTAATGCATAATATGTAATCATTATTTATTTAATTTTCTCGAATAAATTCCATAAAATGAACACTTATAACTGCTGTGTAGTATCTGGATGTTCAGTTCGTTCAAATACTTCGATAAGTACTCCTGAACAATTATTTATACATGTGCCACATAAAGAAGAATATCCGAAAAAATGGTTTTATTTTGCAAAGTTGAGATCTAAAGAAGTTATCAGCCAAATCAGTGCTTTACTTTTATGAAGATCATTTTAATGTAAGTAATACTTTACATAAATACATTGAAGTCACAAACGTGAAACTTATAATGCTTATAATGTAAATAAAAACTGACAGTTGAGGTTAGGATATCGTAAAACTACTTTATTTTGTGATCTGTTTAAAAAAATATATTTAATGATTTCAGTTACCAAAGGATATGGCGAATTACATGCAATACTCAATAATTAGTTCCATCAAAAGAATCCAAATGATAAAGGGATGTTTACCTTCAAAATTTTAAAATAAATTAAGTTACCGAAGCCTTCAAGTGTTGCGACTGGTTTAAAATTATCAAAAATAAGAAGCTCGACAAACTAAAGAAATTACTAGTTTGACAATTCACGTAGAAAGGACAATACGAAAGTTTTCAATGTTAAAACCACATACTGTGAATAATTTTAATTATATTTGTATTCTGATTAATCTTTACGAAGCTATCACGATAGGTTAGTGTTTTTTAAATTTACAGAATTCAATTATTAAATAAATTTTATATGTTCAAACAATATGTATTTATTGTACAGTACAAAGTAAATAAAAATAAATATACAATTTTGTAATTTTATTGAATAAATTCAATAAATGGCATGTTTGCAGCCTTTTCTCGCAGCAATCGTGGCACTGAACGCTTCATCGTAACCGAATTGGATATTGAATATACGTTATGTGTCCGTCCATGTATCGTCTCAGCTGATCATATACGATAGGATCATCATCATTAGATTGTCTTGAAGATCTATTAATAGAAAAATAAAAACATTATGTAGATGTAAAAAATATTACAATATATTCTATAAAAATCAATTTGTAGTTTTCTGATAAGTCATGCAACCTATTTTATAACAACTTGTAACCTATTATATTATATTTTATTTATACTTACACAGATATACTTTAGCGTTCCTGAACTCTGCAGAATAAAAATCAGAGTTTGACTTGAAGCATTCTACCATTATATGTCTATTCTAGGTAAATTAGCACTGCCAGTTTTTATAAAACCGTCTTCCATTATTACACAAGTGTTTTTCTTTTATTTTGTATTTATTTAAAACCATTTTCACGTATACAATACAATAATTATCAATAATACAATACAATAATAGAATTCTCAAATGTGAAATGTCACATACAATGACGTCACACCAATGAGAGACGCGTTTGCAATCACGTGACTTACAGGTTAAAATTTCCAATTTTTAATAAGGTTTATTATTAAAATACTGACTTAACTTACATAAAAAAATACTTGATTGTGTATTTTTACAATATATACTATACTTTTTATAACATTTTGTATTTAGTTATTAATACTGTCAAATACCCTATTGTTTTTTTTCTCTTATAAAAAATACATCTTTCCATTAGAAAATCAAAAGTTGACATCATTTCCGGTTCAACCAAAATTTACATAATTATATAATATAAATAAATATTATTTTACATTTATGTAATAAAACAAATAGCAATGATGTTCATCTTAAACTGGGCATCCTGTACAGTGTATATTAATCAGGGTTGGCTCCCCACTGGGTAACCCAAAAAAACCCACCCGGGTTTTGAAAAATGACTAAAAAAAACCCAGTGGGTTTTATTAAAGTTATTGTTTAAGGGTATATGTATTTAAATGATATATAAGTGAAATATTTTATTTTGTAAGGAAATAATTGTAATACAATCATTCTAGACCTACAATATATTTTATACGATTTTATTTATAATTGAATCGGTGAGTGAAAGAACAATACAAGTGCCAAAAATGGCAATTTTAACTGATATAGGCAAAATGTTTAAAATTCATAGCTCTATCACAGTGGTTCTTAAACTTATGTGGTCTAGGGACCCCCTTTTTTAACAATTATTTTTCAGGGACCCCCATCCCTGATAGAAAAACAAAAAAGGTCGTTAGATACTAATTAATCACTGATAAATAGTAATATAAAAGTACTTTATGTAAATTATTTTTTTGCCAAAAATGTTTCACGGACCCCCGTAAAAGTTTGGCGGCCCCCCGGGGGTCCGCGGACCCCAGTTTAAGAACCGTTGCTCTATCACATAGCAAAATAATAATACATCGACCAACATCGTACGTGCGACGGTGGGTAGTTTAATTTTTTTTACAATTACTTTTACCTTACTTTTCTGACGGAATCCTCGAATTTTACTACCATATTATTTATTGGAAAGTCAAAAATGAAGATTCTGAGTAAAAATTACAAATAATTTTTTTTGTAAAATAATAAAAAATAAAATAATAAAGCCGAAAATAAAGCAATAAAAAAAAATTTGCATTTTTTTTTAATTGAGTGAAAGAACAGTATAACTGCCGGTTATTTTTTTCAAATATCTTTTTTTGCAATTTTTTTATTTATTTATTTATGTATGTATTATCATCGGTTAACATAAGTTCTATAATGTCACAATACATAATTAGACCAAATAACCCATTTAATTAATTTTTTTCGTTTTTCTCAAAATGGTCATTTTGGAGATATATTGTTCTTTCACTCACCGATTCAATTATAATAACAGTAGTAAAAATACCTATACGTACAGGTCCTATGACTTGAAAAGTTTAAAATAAATAAAATTTTGCCTAGACCAGTGTTTCTTAACCTTTTGGTATTTGCGACCCAATTTTATTTTTTATTCATGTCAGAATGTATTTTATTGCTTTTCATTCAGTAAATTAAATAACTTTTTTAATAATATTTTTTCTCAATATGCTCGCGCCCCCCATCCCGTTTTATCACGCCCCCCTAGGGGGGCGCGCTCCACAGGTTGAGAATCGCTGGTTTAGACCTAAACAAGCTATCGAATATCAGTCGTTTCGACAGTATGAGAGCGAAAAACATCCTCAAAATTTAATTTTAATTAATAAAATATTACGTTTTCGAATTCACGTTGCGATGGAAAAAAATTAAATTATTTCAATATTTTTACGTATTTCTTATAAAATCTTTTATTCAAAAATAGTGCCATTACCAGCAGATAAACATTTAATTATACTTATTTGGCGGAGTTTCCAAACAGGTCTAGAGAAAACCCGGAAACCAGTTAATTAAAATATCAAAATATTATAATAATATTTTTAATAATATTAAAAATGATATTTTTTATTTAGTTATTAGGCAATTCAAAAAATATTTTGAATACATTTGGAAAATCGAAGGAACTTTTTTATATAATGAAAACACAAAGCAATTTCCTTTTTCTTTAAAACCCAATAAAACCCGGTGGGCTGGGCTTTTTTTTAAAAAAAACGGGTTTTTGCCAATCCTGATACTAATATGATATTTTTATAAATTTCAAATCGGTAAAAATTTTAAATTGCAGAATACCTAAGACTAAATGAATTCAATATAATTGGTGTGGACTGGGCAGTTCTGTGTAATGCGCCTTGGTACTACGCGGCCACTGTTAACACAATGGATGTTGGACAATATTTGGGAAGACTTTTAAACTTCTTGATGACTCATGGAGATTTAAAACTAAAAGACATACATTTAATGGGACATAGTTTAGGCGCTCATGTAGCTGCCATTGCAGGAAATAATATAGATGCTGGAATTCCTCCACGAATTACAGGTAAATTAAAATTTTTATTGTTACTTTTGAACAGGTGGTGTGAATGTACTCTCCTACTTTCAGTCGATTTTTCAACAGATTTTGTCCAATTAAAAATATTAAAAATATATTTTTTTTTGTTTGAGAAAAATAAATCGAATTTAAAATCACAGAAATATTAAAAATGTATTTATGTATATATTGACTTGGGCACTTTTCAATATGATTTGTGCAGTATCCTTTGGATTATTATTAACAAACAACCTACTTTATAATAAACAATCATGGACATCAGGTCATGGTCTCATCGCATGATCCAATAATGTCTGTTTGACAGTTCACTTGCTTTATACTGTGACGTCATCAATACTAAATTTGTATATATAAAGTATTTGTGAAAAACGAAATATAAAGAAAAAAATGATAAATACAGTTTACATAATAATTTTTTTAAATTTTTTCTTTGATTTTTTTCATTTTTTATAAATTTATTCAAACTTATAATTCTGAAAAACATCCTACATCTAAAAAATAATGTTTTTACATCAAGTGGAATATCTACTTTATCACTTGCATTAACGTGGAATTTTAAATAATCACATTGTGATTTAATTCCTGTATTATTTATAGAAATAAAAATATTCTCCAATTCGGCTATTCTTAATAGGAACTTCTGATTCAACAATCTTTTTTTGATCCGAGTATTTAAAAGTTTGTCTTTCAGGCGCAAATTATCTTCTGTAAAATGCAGCAAGCAAATGGTTCCAGTTTTCGCATTCACATTTTCTTTACCACAAGCTTTAATTCACTTTTTTTTATTTCGGGATTTTTTGGAAAACGAAAAAATTTAATATTTGTATTATCTGTCTGTTTCCAGTTGAAACAATTTTTTACAACACAATAACGCATTTTTTCATAGCCAATATTATGTCAACAGTGTCTATTTCACTTCACACTTCTATTTTCTTCAATTCTAAATTAATTAATTCAAACTTAATATGTAAAATGTCAATTTTTAATTCGTAAATTTTTGGCAGATGTACTACGTCATCAACACTATATGCAATAATGACGGCTGTCAAAATAATCGTAACAGACCTTGTATTATTGGATCATGGTCTGATCGTAAAATAAATATTTATGTTGTCCCTTGGTACCATTCTGAATGTGAATATACATATTTAGCCCAGGAAATAAAGGTTTTTACTAAAAAAAAATTCCGACCAAGCTGGATTTTGGTGGAGACTTTTATTTTGATGTCCTAAACATACCCTAAAAAGTCCCCATAATTTGGAAGGCGGGTTTTTATTTTTTAAGGGGTAAAGGGGGGCTGATTCTAGTTTTTTGCAAATATCTCAAAAATTATCAATTTTTCGAGGAAAATTGTTATGAAGAAAATTGTAGCTTATAAAATTATACATAATAAAGGTATTTATACATTTCTCGTATAATCAATACTTTTTAAGTAAACGGTTAACTTAGTTAAGGGTGTATTGAAAAGTGCCAAAAACTGAACTTTTAAGGGCAAGCAATTTTATGGTTGATTATTATAGATTTTGGGCCGTAGAATTCGAAAAAAATAGCCCAGACTGGCAAAAAGTAGTGCAACACCCTTAAAAAAGAGGTTGAAGGGTGAAAACCCCGTTTTCAAGATTTTTTTCAAATTTTCTCAAAATCTAAATCGATGACGGGATGTTTTTATAGTTGATATTTATTGGGGACACTTAGACGAATCGATTGGGACCACAAATATTGAATTTGACAGAAAAATACTCTTCCTAGAGGGTTTAAAAAAAACGTAAAAATGTTAATTTCGAGGAAAAAATTTAAAAATTAATAATTTTTGTTCAAATCAAAATTGATCTCAAATTGTTCCTGAAGTTCTAAAGAATACTGATCAACCATAATTTTAAAAAATATTAATATTTTAATCAATGAAAATCGCTAATGTTTAAGGGTAGGTAACGTAATTTTTTTTATCAATTTTCATTGATTAAAATATTAATATTTTTTAAAATTATGGTTGATCAGTATTCTTTAGAACTTCAGGAACAATTTGAGATCAATTTTGATTTGAACAAAAATTATTAATTTTTAAATTTTTTCCTCGAAATAAACATTTTTACGTTTTTTTAAACCCTCTAGAAAGAGTACTTTTCTGTCAAATTCAATATTTGTGGTCCCGATTGATTCATCTAAGTGTCCCCAATAAATATCAACCATAAAAACATCCCGTCATCGATTTAAATTTTGAGAAAAATTGAAAAAAATCTTGAAAACGGGGTTTTCACCCTTCAACCTCTTTTTTAAGGGTGTTGCACTACTTTTTGCCAGTCTGGGCTATTTTTTTCGAATTCTACGGCCCAAAATCTATAATAATCAACCATAAAATTTCTTGCCCTTAAAAGTTCAGTTTTTGGCACTTTTCAGTACACCCTTAATTAACTAAGTTAACCGTTTACTTAAAAAGTATTGATTATACGAGAAAAGTATAAATACCTTTATTATGTATAATTTTATAAGCTACAATTTTCTTCATAACAATTTTCCTCGAAAAATTGATAATTTTTGAGATATTTGCAAAAAACTAGAATCAGCCCCCCTTTACCCCCTAAAAAATAAAAACCCGCCATCCAAATTATGGGGACTTTTTAGGGTATGTTTAGGACATCAAAATAAAAGTCTCCACCAAAATCCAGCTTGGTCGGAATTTTTTCTTAGTTTGACCGTTTTTTTGAGTCTATTGCCTGGGCTAATTATGATTTGTATTTTTACTAAAAATACTAATCAATATTGTTAGTAAACGTTTCAGAGTTATTAAATTATTTATAATAATATGTTTATTAAGCTTTTGATGCTGCTTTACCATTGTATGGAACTGCACGAGACAAGTGGAAAGTTTCATTAGATGATGCAGACTTCATAGACTCCATACATACAAACGCTGGGAACTTAGGGTTTGAAAAACCAGTGGGACATGCAGACTTTTACCCTAATGGAGGTCACTCCCAGCCTGGCTGTGGTATCGATATAACTTGTAAGACATAACAACTATAAATACATCAAATATATGATTCAGCTTGGTATTCGTACCCTTTTAAAAATTATAATTTCATAAGTAGAGTAAAGTCGGTATATAGGATGGGGCATTTAAAGTGTTACAGAATTTTATCTCGGAGCCATCGCATATTTGAAAAAAATGTTTAAACCAAAAAATGTTTGGTTGTTAGGGGGTAATCGAATATTAATAATATTTTTTTATTTTATTATGGCCTTCAAGGTTATTTGAAGACCAACATCATTTTTTTCAAATAGGAACCTATAGTTTCAATTTAACACCTATATGGAAACATCGGTCAATTTGACCGACTCGCATTTTGGCGTTCTTATATTGGCTAAACTGGTTGACTTTGGAATTTGACGCTCAGAGTACCTTCCCCCCACCCCGAAAATTATCCATTACTCACGCTACTTATTAGTTTTGCCCATCTCGTTGTCGGGTGCAGTTGTTTTTGTCATTTTACGGTCGGTCAGATATACCGCGTATTACCCTTAACGTTATTTTGCTGTCGGTCAGAAATGCCGTATGTTTCTCTTTGCGTTATGATGACCTGAATTTGTATATAGATTGAATATAGTTTTATCCTGCTTTGTGTGTATTCTGATAGTATATGAACTATATATAAACTGTACATAGTTTCTTATTGGTTTTACCGTGTGATTATATATTTTTCATACATAATGAACCGTCCTGGTAGTAGTAAAAGTTTGTCAACTAATGATCCCGACTTTGATGACAAGCAATTTGTGGTCAGTGTCAGAGAAGAGTCTGCACTGACTGTGCTGAAGAATGTGTATAGTTTATAAAGCCGAACATTCAAAAAGTGTGTGAAATCGAAGTTTTGTTTTCATAAGTATTTTTTTATTTGCTGAAAACATGTTAATTAATTAATAAAATTGTTATCAATAAACAGTTTTTTTTTATTTAAATGTTCTAACATAATTTTTCTACCATTACATCAACTTATACAAACGAAAATTTGAAAAAAATATCAAAAAACACATAACGGTCAAATTGACCGTATGTTTCTCTTAATGTTATAAAAAACATGTTTCCTTATAGGTGTTAATAATCTTATTCAACGTGAAAAAACACGAAAATTTTATTGAAATTTTTTTTTTAACAACTTAAGCTTTACATGATATCTAACAAAATAATTTTGAGAATTTGTAAATTCAATAATTTTTTACTCAGAAATCATCAATTTTAGAAAAAAGTACAAAATACAAAAAATGTTTATTTCATTCTAATAAAACTTGCAGAATTTTTCTAGAATTTTTTTAATATTTCGTATTTTTTTTGTTGAAATAAAATAAATAGAAAAAGTTTTAAAACTTTTAAAACAAAATTAGACCAAAGCAAACATTTTTTTTATACTTTTTTTTCTAAAGTTTATGGTTTCCGAGTAAAAAATTCTTGAAAGTCCAAAATCTCGAAATTATTTTATTAGATATCTTGGAAATCTTAAGTTGTTCAAAAAAAAATTTTAATGGAAGATTAGTGTTTGTTCACGTAGAATAAGATTGTTAAATAAAAACTATAGGTTCCTATTTAAAAAAAATGATGCTGACCTTCAAATATCTTTGAAAACTACACTAAAACAACAAATAAATATTACTATTTGATTACCCCTTCAAAACCATACAATTTTTGGTTTGAACATTCTTTCAAATATGCGGTGGTTCTGAGATAAAAATCTATAACACTTTAAATGCCCCACCCTGTATATGGAACACCATTTATGTTTTAGGTAAGAAAACTATGATAATATTATTCAAAATCAGCACTTATCATTTCATTGGACAGAGAATTTAATCTTTTAATGAGATCGAATGGGCAAAAATAGAATTCTTAAATTTATACAAAATAAAAATAAAATATATAAAACAATCGAAAATCAGTTTCTTAAAAAATGTACGTGCAATATGGCCCATAGTGGTCCATATTATATTCTTGTTACCATAATACAGGATTATCTATATTGGGTGGTTAAAACATTTGTATTTTAAATTTATTTTGTTGTTTTTATTTAAAACTTATATGTTGTCACTGTAAACATTAGTAGTGGCGTAGCAAAGAGTACGCGGGCAGAACCTCCTTATTAGCACCCCATTTAGTGAGCACTATCATGAAGATTTGTATTAAAAATAGATTTTTGCGAAAGTGAATAGTTATGAAGAACTGGATGGTTAATATACTTTTCATATTACATATTTGCCTCGCCACAAACAGCAATATAATTAATTTAAACAATTTAATACAATAAAAATTTAAACTAACTTAACATAGCGAAAATAATCAAAAATAACAAATTTCATTAAGTTGCCATCAATGACATTTTTTAAATGTAATAACAATATAATCAATTCCGTAAGTGCATTTTAATATTAACCTTCCTATATCCGCGTCAAATAGAATAACACATATACCCGCGCACGGTCTCCGGGACCGAAAGTTCTAGAGCCTGTTTTTTATCTTTTTTGTTATGACAGCCTAGTAAAATTATTTTTATTAGTAGTAAAGGATGTGTTGAAATAAATAAACCAAAGTTATAGACAATATTTTGATTTAATTAGTGACTAACAGTCTTTTATTACAGCCTCTGAAAAAGTTACTTTTTTTAACGAGCTACAGAAACTACAGAAATTTTTTTTCTTAAAACAAAAACTAAAAATAACTCTAAAAACCTTAAGATAACAACATGAGGAATAAAGTATTATACACTATTCTCAACCAATATCTCACCATGCATTTGGAGCATACTCAAAAGTGTAACACCTATACTCGCATCGGTCTTACAGGCCATTTGATGTCGTGTACTGGTACATGTCCTTTTCGCACGAATGCTCGCACCGCACTAAATTGAAGATCGCGACAAATTATGAAGCTACCAGCATGCTCAATGTCATAGCATTCTCCGTTATTGATAAAAAAAATTTTATCTGTCGGTCTGGCAGACCAATGCGCTGGTATAGGAAGGTTAATTACAAATGCCCAAATACCAATATCATTTGTATCAATAACGGAGAAAAAGGCCCGGTATCCCAGAATCCCAGTTTGTTAACTTATTAGTATTATTATGTAGGACTTAGGTGCATACATATGTATATATTTCACCATTTTCACATCATTTGTATGTTATGTTTCAGTATCTGTTCCCACGTACATTTTAAAAGTGTTTTTATTTTTTGAAACTGGAAATATATTCGACATATCCATATTAAATTTCACCTTGTACGAGTCTTTTTGGCAAGTACTAATTGATATAATTAGTTTGATTTTTGCTACGACCCAACTTAACATGGGTACGTATCGTAACAATCTTTTTTAGTATAGGGGTCAGTCCGCGGTAATCGATACCAGAGATAGTTAAAAAAATATTTTACGAAAATGAATACTAAAATATAAAATTAACAGGCTTTTAACAACAATTTTCATAAACCAAAAGAAAATTAGAAAAATGTTAGTTAGTTTTCAAAATATTTCAAAAAATTTCCAAAAAATTTCCAAAAAGACACCAAATAAGGTGAAATCACAATAACTTACTTAAGAATAAGTGACGATCGTGGCAAACTATTAAAAGTCTTTAACAATTATATATAAAACGTGACGTTTGACCAAATTAAAAAAAAAACTACCCTCACCAACAATAATGACTTAGGGTGGCCGCATTTATTATAAATTTAATGAGTCTATTGATGTATTTAATAAATAATAGTTATATTAGTTAATAATATCAATAGGCAATTAAACATATAAATAGTACTCTTATTGTACCCTTTTATTCAACATGTCACACCCATCACAATGTTTGTTGAGAAATAACCAGTAAAATAGATTACGTATTTAACTTATGCACTAAAAAATAATTTATTCGTAACATATTATATATTAACATATTAAAGTATGATTATTATAAAGTAACTTATATTTTCGCTAAACTTTCGAGATTTTGAGAAGTTGCAAGACTTGCAATAGTTGACGTCACACCCGTCACAGGGCTTTAAACGCTGGCATTTTTTTTGTAAAATAATCGTAGACCTTTTATTCTTTCAATATACATGTATTACATTAAAATCTACAGAAAAATGGTAAAACCATGTTATTAACTAGTATTATTTAGAAATTATGAACTCCAATCCGAGTTGAAATGTCACACCCGTCACCGCGGACTGACCCATAGACCAGAATTTAGGTTAAATGGGACATGCGTTCATTTATTTTATTTATTTATCCACTGCTCAGTTCTGAATTGCTATAGGGTACAGTACATATCACTAATGAGTAGTGGATATTTAGATTTTTTAAATTCCCGTGTAAAACTGGGTCCTAACAGCCCAGGAAAAAATGAACGGATCCGATTGGATCTGGGCAGATCCAATATTTATCCAATTAGATCCAATCAGATCTGAATAAACCAGTATCTACTTAGATCTGGTTAGATCTGATGACACATTTGATGAAAATTATGTATATTCAATTGGATCCAAATAGATCTGCGTACAGGCTATGTCGGTATGTCGTACTAGACACTCGAAAAATTTGCGTGTGTCGAATTACCCACCAGAGATTGAAAAAGCATTTAATTTTTTTTAGGTTCTGTTTACGTGGACTTATTTATGACCTGCAAAACATTAATCCTTATCGAAATAAATGATTTCGTCGTCACATGTACCTAGATAAAAACTCTTTACAGCATCCAATTTGGTATTAAATAATTGAGTCAGATATTATGAATAAAAAGCTAATTTGAATTTTTATTTGTAAAATTATTGATAATTTTTAATGTTTCAAAAACCATATTTAAAAAAACTCTCCAACTTCCCCTCACTTTTTTACTAGACATTAGAAATTTATCTGTTCTGCTGGCCCTGTCTGCGTAGATCTGATGACACATTTGATGAAAATTATGTATATCCGATTTTATATCCAATTGGATCCAAATAGATCTGCGTAGATCCGAAATGAGGTTTGTTCAGATCTGATTGGATAAAAATTGTATTTGTCAGATTCAAATAGATAGGTATGTTAGTTTTTTCCTGGGAGGTGGTATTGTACATATAATATACCAGTATAGTTATAATAATTTAAACTTTTCCTCATTTTTTGCTTACAATATAGGCATTTTATTTCATATATTTTTTTACGATTCTTCATCTCACAAAACCATTTCAAAAATTAAATATACCATACATATAACAGTTATCAAAAGTAAAAAAACGATATTAAGAATAACGTTTTTTTTCTCTCATTATTTTTGATGGAAATGCCATCAACCAATATGGCCAGGAGCATTGTAAAGGCCAGTTGCTTGGGGGGAAACTGGCAAACGGGGCACTTACTCCTCCCAAGTTGTAATCGAACCTAATGTAATATTTATGTAGTGTTGAAAAAAGATTTATACACCAGCGTAAGTCGACAAGGAGGAATTATCAGGAAAAATGATCCAGACAAAAATATTAGCATTTTTTTTCCAGCTATCACATGGCAATGTCAGTATTCGGGGAGGATCCCCCCCCCCCGGGGAATGCTCCCACCTTCGTATTTTTCAAATAGGAACCCTCTATTTTTATAACAGATTTCGATTTCCTGGCTCAAAATATCCCGGAAACCGTTAAAATATACTTTTTTTGCCACCTCCCCCATTCCCACTTTTTGTAAATAATACACCAAGTAATTTTCTCGCAAATATTGATTTTTCTTCCCAAAAACTTCCGAGAATCATGTTTTTTTTCACATCTCGACGTAGTGGGAAGTTGCCCCACCCCGGTAGGAAATGACAGAACAACAAGTTTTTATGTCTGGAAAATATTTCCCCTCACAGAGACCGTGGGGGTAATTTCCCACTACGTCTAAATGGAACAAAAAAACTTTACTGATGATTATTATTATAAGTTTTTGGGAGGAAAAATCGATATTTGCGAGAAAATAAGACGGTGTATTTATAAAAAGTGGGATTGGGGGAGGGGGTGTCAAAAAATTATTTTAACGGTTTCCGAGTTATTTTGGGGTAGGGCATCGAAATCTGTTTAAAAATAGGGGTTCCATTTAAAAAATACAAAGGGAGGAGCGTTCCCCCCCGGGGGGTAAATCCTCCCCCATAACTGTCATACATATCACCATATGATAGCTGAAAAAAATGCTAACATTTTTGTCTGGATCATTTTTCCTGATAATTCCTCCCTGTCGACTTATGCAGGTGTATCCATCTTTTTTCAACACCCTGTATATCTAGTTCTTGACAGGTTTTGATAAGGAAGATCTTTTATACAATTTACATTGGGGAATATTTTATATTAATTTTTTAATAAAAAATGCCCCTCCCCATTAGAAACTTATCTGCGGACGCCCCAGCCTACATCTATTTAGTGTAAAATCAATTTAATATAATTAAATTCTGCATTTAGGTGTATAAATAAAATATTTAAAAATGTTCACTTATATACATATATGTTCCAGCATCCTGTGCTCATGGAAGGTCGTATTTATACTTTTCTGAATCTATAAATAATCCTTCAGCATTTGAATCGACAGAATGTGAAACACTATCAGAAGCAAAAAAAGGAAAGTGTACAGGAAAAACGAAGAGTGTCTTTATGGGAGAATATTGTACATATCGCCCAGAGTAAGTGTTTTATCAAAGGCTCTCCAAGAAATACACTTATGTCCGGTATTATAAACGACCTAGCAAATTTACAAGTTTGCTAACACTCTTAAATGAGATACAAAACTTATTAGTCTAGTCAACAAGTGCCTTTTTGGCCAACTTTTTTCAGCAGTCTCCGAAAATTATGAGCGAGGTGTCATTCGATTCGGAATGGCATCTAGATGATTTTTGAAAAAAATGAAGTTCCGCAAACAAAAATTGCAAAAAAAACCCTCTCTTTTTTTTAGTTAATTGTTAATAACTTTTGCAATTTTTTTTTGCGGAACTTCATTTTTTTCAAAAATCATCTAGATGTCATTCCGAATCGAATGACACCTCGCTCATAATTTTCGGAGACTGCTGAAAAAAGTTGACCAAAAAGGCACTTGTTGACTAGACTATTATGACAGTTATGTTGAAGTTTTTTGGTGACTTTTCGCGCAAGCGTAGTATGTAAAAACCAACGGTATTAAAGCAGTTGTGCTATTATGAAAATTATTTTATTCGGTCAGAGTCGCCAACTGTGTTACAATACGTTGAAGTGTCACTGCTCTAAATTCCATAACAAATCCATAGATACTATAACAAAATTAGAACCTCATGAATCGAGTGCTTGCAGTGGCGTAGCGAGGGGGGGGGTAAGGAGGTCTATCATGCCCCGGGCGCCCCTCGCAGAGGGGCGCCAAATGGTCCCCAAGACAAATAAGATTTTCCGGAAATTATTAATAATAAATATATCTACTAATATATAATATACACTAAATGCAAAATTAACGGATCACTTATAATTTTCAATATTTTTAGGTATTTTTAAATAGCTGAAACAACACAAAAAATTCAAAGAACAACGCTTCAGCTTTTAAATATATTTTTTTTAAAACTGTTGCATTTTTCGCGGAGAAACAGTCATCCAAAAATACCTTTAAAAAGTTAGAAAATTCGAATGATCCTTTAACGCTCTCAGAGCAATATGCATGTTTGATCGCTTGGAGTTAAAAGAAATCTAAACGATTCGGGGTTTCGCAGATATCTTAGGGATACTTTTAACTAAAAAAAAACATAGACGCTTTAATGGTCCCGTGATTTACCCCAAAGTTCCTCCATGTTTTATGAAAAATGAAATATATATGCAATTTTATAGGTCACTTTAAAATATATTTTACATAATGAAAATAATTTCTTATCAAATGAACTACTAAAGGGCGTTAACGAAAAAACAGCTTTCCGAATCTGCTCTTTAATTTTTTTACGATTATTTGTTCTTTAGTTATAAGCGCTTAAAGTTAAACATATAATTCTTGCTTTGATGCACATATTAAAGAAAAAAGTCTAATCTACAATAATCATTTATTTGATTTGACCAAAAAAATTTTGCATGTCCTGTAGACCCTCTCAAAATTAATATAATTTTTTTAATTTTTTTTGCATTGAAATTTTTATGTATTGAAATACCACTGAAAGCATTAACATAATTAAAATAAAAGTTTCTTCTTCCTGCTTCAAAAAGGTTTCGTGCCCCGGGCGCCAATTATGCTCGCTACGCCACTGAGTGCTTGCCAACTTGCAAATTTTGCTAGGTTGTTTATAAACGACCTAGCAAATATTCACACATATATTCGGTTAATAAAATTAACAACTTATTTACGGCTGGACTTAGGTATAGAACATGGTTTATAAAATGTGTTGAGAATTAAACAGGCAATTCGAAAATGCAAAAATATATAGGGTGTTCCATTTGAAAATTTTGAAAAAAACTAGGTTCAGAGTTTTGATACACCCTGTACAAATAATACAATTTTGTAAGTGTTTGACATAATATCGCAATAATAGAGAATATGCCAAAACTACTTCAATCAGAGAACAATTTTTTTTGTTGTAATTAAAAAATTACAAGGTGTTGAAAATGTTCCTATTTTCTTACAAAATTGGTCATTATTTCTAAACTCCTCTGTGTAATCCCATACCTGATGTATCAAAATACTCAGAAAAATGAATGTTTTTAGATTATCAAATAAAAATATATAGTTTTATTTAAAAAAACATAACTTTGGTTTGTAACGCAGTTATGGGTCACCCTGTATAAATGTAACTATTTTCAAACTATGCCGCTCCTCTAGCCTGACAACTTTTGTATTTAAAGTTTTCTTCCAATTCTTATAATAAATGAAATATTTAGCTTTGACACAGTCCTGGGACACCAATGTATATTAATGTTATACAAGATGAATTATATCACTTGAAACAAACTTGAACAGTAGATCGAGAAAAATATTTCAAGCAAAAAAGTTTATATGAACATGTGTCCGGAAATTCTTTGTTAGGGAACTACAGACCCTGAAAGATTTTGCCTAAAATTAGTTTTTATTTAATATCTGGAGAACTCAATGTGATATAATGATGAATATTGATACTTGATTTAGTATTAACCCTCAAGAGGAGCACTGGGTTACGTTTACCCAGGGTAGAAATATATCTGTTCACCCCTAGTAAATGGTTTTACGAGGGGAGTTAGTTTTGTGTGGGGATTCAACTTTGTTATCCCCACTACCAGTCCCCACTTGGACCCTTGCTAAGTATGAATACTAACCGAACGGTAAGCAGACAAACTTAGTCTATGGGTATCCGTCACCTAGCACTCCAGTAGTGTGATAATTGCATAGTGTTCGTAAAATAGCTTTGATAAAAAATGTCATGATTTTACGACAACACGGAGAACACTCAGGTGCCCAATGAGGTTTTTTTTAAGGAATGCTTAATCAGACAGGCGTAAATTCATTTATAATTTAATATTTATTGGATTAATGCTTATCCCTGATCAGGCCATTTTTAGTAAATAGACTGAATTTGCCCACTTTACAAACAAACTTGACTACAAAGATTTGCCAGAAAAAGAGGATCCTCGTAATCATTTGGCAGAAAATAAAATGGCTAAACCAAAACGATGTGGATACTGCCCATCGTCTTTAGATAGGAAAACCATGTATAAATGTTTGAAGTGTGATCGGCCCATGTGTAAAGAGCATGTTGTGAAAATTTGTATAGAGTGTAGTGTACAATCATCTAACTAAGTTTTGCTGATTGTTATAATTAATTTATTATTATTTTTATATGAAAATAATATAAAATAACATAAAACATTATTATTTAAAAATTCCTCAACTTTATCTCTTTAAATAAATAGATTTTTTTGAAGTACGTGGAACGACTTGAAACTATTTTTTAAGTACGTGCGATTACCTTTAAAATGTCGTCAATTAAAACTTTTTATCTTAAAAATTCGCGAAGATATAATAGTTTTAAGAAAACATCTTTTTTCGTCAATTTTCATTATATTTTTACTTTCTTATACCAATGTATATGAAATATACATATAGTATAAGTAAGTATAGTAAACGCGATTTTTTTCGAAATCCGGTTTTTGATGGAATTATCAATTTTGACCTTCCCTGAATCCATTCTAACTATTTTCGCCATGATGTCTGTGTGTCTGTCTGTCGGTCTGTCTGTAGACGCTGTAACTCAAATACGACAAATCGTAGAAAGGTGGAATTTTATACTTAAGATTGATTTTTGCCTGGGAAGAAAACCTCCTATTTTTGAAAACGATCATTCAACCGGAAACGGATGTTTACCTACATCGATTTTTGAATTTTTCGAATTACACTGAAACAGTGCGAATTAGAGAAAAATGGCAAAGTTGAAAATTGTAGGTAATATTATTATCTATAATTTATGTTCTATTCATTTTTTCGAAAAAAAAACAAATATAATTTTTTTTTTTTTTTTTACTAAGTATTCGATTTTAAGTACATTTCAAATGGTTCATAACAGAGAAGAAATATCTGCCATGAGTGTCATGGGACTTTCTTATACGTATTACAGAGACTGTACGTGTTTGCTATAGGTACCATGGGTCTTTCTTATACATAATATCGAGAATAAACACTGTACACTCTATTTTATTTAGTTTGCAGTGGTCGCCGGGTGACATGACGGTATTAGTCGTGATCCGTACGGTCAAATCACCAGACAACCAGTATAGATTATTTTAAATAATGATTTTTAAAAAATTATTTCTGGCTAAATTATAAGTGTTGGAAAAAAATGTATGGGGAATTAATTATAGATAATAACATACTCGACATTTTTTATCTAAAACATTTTTGTCTTATTTCAAAAAATTCAAAAAATTACAAGAGTAACCATCCGTTTCCGGTTTAGTGATCATTTTAAAAATAAGGTGGTTGTCTTCCCAGATGAAAGATTATTATAAATATAAAATTACACCCTTCCATCATCAGTCGTTTAGGAGTTATGGTATTTTTACTTTCTTATACCAATGTATATGAAATATACATACAGGATGTCCAAGATAAGCGTGCAATGCATGGGGATATCCTAAACGGTAAGAGATACAGATGTGGTTAAATGAGATGAATTATTTGTGAGAAAGAGGCGAGTATAACTACATAAAAAAATATTCATAATTTTATGGGGTTTAGGCGGTATACCCAAAAAACTGAAAATTCGGAATTTCTTTAAATGGCTATAACTTTTTTCTCAAAGTAGATAGGTGCTTTTTGTTTGCGGTTTCCCAAAGCACTTTTTTGTGCAGAATTGATTGGTGTATTTAGAATTTTTATATCGCTTTTAATTAACGAGTTACAAGCCCTAACTTTAGTTTTTCTTATGGGCCGCTAAGTTGGCTATAGCATATTTGAACGTGTTTTTTACTCTACTTTACAACGATATGTCACATGTCATACTTACTATTGAAAAAAGTAAGAACATTTTTTTTTGTAATAGTTTATTGTTTTCAAATATTGATTTGTTATTTTTATTGTTGCTATTGTGATTTTATTTAACAATTTTTGTTTTTCATGGCTCACTTAAATGTTTGCAATAAAATACTTTATAAATATCACTGGCATTTAGTACTTCGAATTATTTTCAAAAATAAATATGACAAGTGACATATCGTTGTAAAGTAGAGTAAAAAACACGTTCAAATATGCTATAACCAACATAGCGGCCCATAAGAAAAACTAAAGTTAGGGCTTGTAACTCGGTAACTAAAACTGATATAACAATTCTAAATACACCAATCAATTCTACATAAAAAAGTGCTTTGAGAAACCGCAAACAAAAAACAGTTATAGCCATTTAAAGAAATTCCGATTTTTCAGTTTTTTGGGTATACCGCCTAAACCCCATAAAATTATGAATATTTTTTTATGTAGTTATACTCGCCCCTTTCTCACAAATAATTCATCTCATTTAACCACATATGTATCTCTTACCGTTTAGGATATCCCCATGCATTGCACGCTTATCTTGGACTTATAGTATAAGTATAGTAAACGCGATTTTTTTCGAAATCCGGTTTTTGATGGAATTATCAATTTTGACCTTCCCTGAATCTATTCTGACTATTTTCGCCATGATGTCTGTGTGTCTGTCGGTCTGTCTGTAGACGCTGTAACTCAAATACGACAAATCGTAGAAAGGTGGAATTTTATACTTAAGATTGATTTTTGCCTGGGAAGAAAACCTCCTATTTTTGAAAACGATCATTCAACCGGAAACGGATGTTTACCTACATCGATTTTTGAATTTTTCGAATTACACTGAAACAGTGCGAATTAGAGAAAAATGGCCAAGTTGAAAATTGTAGGTAATATGATTATCTATAATTTTATCACGTACACTGTTTACTGTCATTATTATGTATAAGAAAGTCCTGTGGCACACGGCAGATTATTTTTTATATTTTCATTAATATTGTAAAAACTAAAATTTTTATTATTTTGTTCATAAAATGTTTTTATTCTACATCGTTTGACAAATCAATTAAAAAAAAGTTCAAAATTGATCAATTTTACAATGAGATATGAGTGGTTAAAGCCGGCCGGGTAATCCCAACCCATGCGCTCTAGTTGTGTTAAGCCGCGATAGTGCTCCTCTCGAGGGTTAATACGTGTTATCGATTTCCAGTATCAAACAATTATTATTTAAACCAGGGATGTATGGAGCCTTTGGGCCCTCTGATTTTTATCTAGTATTTTTTTGTTCTTAATATTTTTCTAATGTTTGACACTTTTATAAAGTTACGTATCACAAAATACATACAAATATAATTTGTTGATTTATCATAAGATCAACCGTTTACGAGAAATACGATGGTGAAGATAATATTTCAGAATTTAATTTAATGCGGATGCTTCAAATTACATGAAATAAATTTATATTATTGCTCTAGAACTAAAAATAAGAAAAACAGTTGGTGTAAATATTCCTTTTAAGTCCTTTTAGTCCTCCAAGTCCTATAGCCAGTTATTACTTTAATATGTACATACCTATTTTTATTAATTTGACTTAAAAACAAAACTATAAATTCTTATTTGTTGATAAGGATGCATTATGCATTTTTGGAAGTATATTTACATTTACTTTTTTCTTATATGCAAAACTATCTTTACCATAGTATAGTATGTCTCGTAAACGGTTGATCTTATGACAAATTTACAAAGTATAATTATATGTATTTGGTGTCATCCGATCTTATAAAGGTGCTAAACATTGGAAAAATATTAAGGACAAAAAAATACTAGATAAAAATCAGAGGGCCAACAGAACCCATACATCCCTGGTCTAAATAATCATTGTTTGATACCAGAAATAGATGGCGTCGTTAGGGAGGCACCCCAGGTGTCACCATTAAAGGGGTGACATCCATTATATATATTTTGTAAGTAAGAGTCTCTTGATAATTTTTTTTGTCAGTCATCTATAACCTACAATCGAATGTTTTCAAATATGTAGTAGACGTTCCATACTGTGAAGCACGTTGCACAGTGGGTTAAAAGTTAAAATCACATATTTTGGCGTGAAATTTCGCTTCAAGCCAATTTTCAACCAATTTTAATATAATCACTCACATTTGAAAGGTAAATTGTTGTAGTTTCTAAAAATTACCTAAAGAATAGTAAACTCACCCTTTCAATTACCTTTTCATCCCCTTAAATCTGAAATATCGATTAAACGATAAAATGCACAAATATAAAAATATTTTTTTAGTATATTAGAATACATCTACAAAAGACAAGTACAGGATGAGTCATAAATCTATTAACAGATTAATATTTGGAGAAAAATTCAAATTTAAAATGATATTATAAGTAATAATACACATCTAAACCTATATTAAAATATATACTGTGGCCCCCAAAAAGGTATATACAGGGTGAGTTAATAGTGCGTATCTCTTTAATACCTCTTCTTTTTCGTTTAATCGATCTTTCAGATTTAAAAGGATGAAAATACTACTCTGTTAATATTTGGAGAAAAATTCAAATTTAAAATGATATTATAAGTAATAATACACATCTAAACCTATATTAAAATATATACTGTGGCCCCCAAAAAGGTATATACAGGCTGAGTTAATAGTGCGTATCTCTTTAATACCTCTTCTTTTTCGTTTAATCGATCTTTCAGATTTAAAAGGATGAAAGGGTTATTAAGAGGGTGAATTGACTATTAATTAGTAATTTTCAGAAACTACAATTACTTACTTACCTTTCAAATGCGAGTTATTACATTAAAATTGGTTAAAAATTGGCTTGAAGCGAAATTTCTCGCAAAAATGTGCGATTTTAACCAACTGTGCATCGGCGCAGTTAGTTCTACTATAAAATACAGCTGTACAAATATTTTGAGGGTTTTGAGGAGTGGAGATTCACACTATAGAAGATTCGTGCCCAACCAGGTTCACAGTATGGAATGTCTACTGTACTTTCTTTTTTTCAAAGACCTAACATATTGATAAACTTTTCGTCTGGATACATTTTTAATCATAAATTGATTCGTCACAGAACGCTTGTGTGTTTTTAATCAAAAATTTATTTATATACAAATTAAAAGAGGTATTTTATTTTAAAAGACCTATTAGATAACAAGTTTGTATAAAAAGAATTTATTTAATTAAATATAATGATGAATAAAATCTTTTACAATTGACGCAGTGATTTTTTTTACTTGACGAAGAATTTATTAAATTTACGTTATTAAATATTATATTATTTTCAGTACTTCTGGAATTTACCATTTGAAAACTAACAAGAAAGAGCCGTATTCCTTGAGTTAATGTTTTATGTGTTATCAGTATCACAAAATTTTATAGAATATGTATGTACTTAAGTTTTTAATAAAATAAAATACATAAATTTTTATCTAATTTTATTTATTTTAAAATGCTTTAGACCAGGCTTGTCCAACCCGAGCCCGCGGGCCGCATGCGTGAGCACATTTCGTGCGGCCCGCATAAGATTTAATGTAAAATATAAAGATACAAAAAAGTAAAATATGAAAATAATTAACGATATCAAGTAAAAAAAGTTCTTTTGACTTTTTGTGTTATAAAGTAGTATAGAATAGTATAGATAATGTACATACTACAGAGATATAAATAAATTAATCAAGAAAAAAAAGGTCTTCAAATTTTTTTGGGGCCCTTAACAAATTTTTTGCGCTCTGTGGCTCACGAGGGTCAAAAGGTTGGACACCTACGCTTTAGACGATTTCTATAAAATAATCAACACTGATATAAAACGAATGTAAATCTAGGTTATGTAATGTATGTACAATTGTACATATATGTTATAAAAAAACGTTTATGTTACCGACAAAGTATATAATTAAGATATTCTATATAATTCCTAGGAATTCTATACAATGTCTAACGATTTCAGGCAAAGTATGAAATAATTTTTATTTATTGTTATAATAAATAAAATCAGATATTAGTTCAGACGAATATTAAATATGTATATGATTTAAAATTGTTAAAATAAAAAACATACAAAAATATAAGTTATTATTTAGTTATTTAATAACTTATTAGGCCAGTTTAAAGTAAGCTAAATAAGGATGTGGCCATGGGCGCCGGGAGGGGGGTGCAAGGAGGTGCACTTGCACCCCCCTGTCAAAAATGAAAAAACAGATGCTTTTCACAGAAGCATATTAAAATACCTGCGTGATAAGAATTTTAATGTACTTGACCCACCTTGTAATTTCAAAAAATCGATTTTTTGTTTTTTGCATTTCCTCAATCCTTATACTTTTAAAAATCACCCCCAATTTTTTAAAATTAAATTCGATTTTTAACATAGTGAAATTAGTGAATGTGTTCGCGCGCTCCCATTACTCCATACTTTCTGACTCTGTTTCAGTCAGCTGTTTCTCTAAACTACCTTTTTTTCAAATGGCGGACAGTTAATCTCCGAAATTACTCGGCCGATTTCAATGATTTTGGTCTTGTGTTGTTCGTTGAGATATTTTATATGCCATTTACCACATTTTGCCAAAAAATTAATTATGACATTTTTTTAGCAGAGGGGTGTTTTTCAACTTTTTTTTCAATCATCCGCCATTTTTTATTTATTTTTTTTATTTTTGGCAAACTATGGTAAATTGTCACGAAAGGGACCTTTCTTTTGAAGATACCGTTTTTTTTTTCAAATTCACCAATCCTGAGATTAACTGTCCGTCATGGGGCACCATTTTTTTGTGGCCTCGACTTTAGCGCCTCCTGGATAGTTGCTAAAAAATGAAACTTAAAAAAATCAAGTATTTTTGTATTCCAGAAGCTTCAAATAAAAGTTTTAAAAAATCATTGTAATATCTTTTACAGCAGTGCTTCTTAAACTTGTTGACGTCGCGGCCTCCTTGCAGCTCATAATGATAACTCACGGCCCCCCTTTTTTGAAATACAGAAGGGTTAAAATAAATTATTATTTCATTTATATAATTTTAGAAAGTGCATATTTGAACATTTAAACTTATTTAACGGTAGTAAATTTATTTGTTATAATCGTGGTTTTTGAGGCCCCTTGTGAGAAGACCAAGGCCCCCTAGGGGGCCGCAACCACCACTTTAAGAAGCCCTGTTTTACAGGGCCTGAAAAAAAATATTGAAAATGTATTTTTTGCTTTCCAGCGGGTCAAGTACCTTAAATAATTGTAATTTAATATACCTAGTAGAGATGGGAAAAATGAGTCTTTTTAGTGACTCGAGTCATTTGAAACAATTCAGTAAAAAGATTCGTTCCAACTGATTCGTTCAATGAGTCGTTCACTTACGAAAATGAATTGGCGAGTGACGAGTCATTTGAATCGTTCATTACAGTGAATCGTTCGTATGGGACTTGTATACAAGCAAGTGAGTGGTGAGTGCAAGTCGGTACGACAAAATCCGAACGTATCCGATCACTGACAGAATGGATAAATAAATACATTGTTACTTTTTGGCCGCCGTTCGTTGCTTGATATATCAGTGGCGTACAAATTATGTTTACTTTTGTTCATTATTATAATAATTGTGTAAATTTATCATATTACTTAAAATAACTGTTGCTGATAGTTTTATTTTGACTTTGATATTTAATATAACTTTTATTCTCAGACGTTTTATCATGCTAATCTTTATAGATAAATTGATTTATAATCTCAGGTATTATAAATGATTCGCTCGAAAACAAATGCTAAAATTAAAATGCATTAATATTCTCGGGATTTTAGAGCAGTGGTAATAAATGTGTAATAACACACATTTTAAGAACTACGGCTATATAATCTAAATCTAAATTGTTAATTAAACAATTTTACAATTCAAAATAATACATATGTATCTTAAATACACGAATGATACGCCGCTGCCATTCAGAGCTAAACTGTAACAGTTTCTTTCCTTGCAACAATTCGAATTTAAAAAGTTGTCTCTGGTTTAGTTGTTGAAAAATCACTTCTACAATTACATTTATCGAGAAATATTTTTAATTAATTATTTTATTAATATCAATAATAACGATTGTTTTCTTTCTAAATATTTTAACTAACACAAAAAATAGTGTACGAATCTATTTTCTTTTATATTTTACAATATAATATAAAAAAGAACGAATCTTTTTTAAAATACTGACTCGAGTCGTTTCGTTCACCGAAAAGAATCGTTCAAAAAGAACGAATCGTTCATGAATTACACATCTCTAATACCTAGATGCACCTCCCTGACAGAAATCCTGCCGGCGCCCATGGATGTGGCTATTTGCACATACAGTATGTGCAAACAATTGGCTATTGGAACATACAGTATGTGCAAGCAATTGGCTATTAGAACATACTGTATGTGCAAACAATTGGCAATTTGCACATACTGAATGATTTGTATGTGAACCGAAACCCCTGAACTTAGAAACGTGAAAATTTAGGGGTGTGTTTCTTTTATGACGTAAGTACCCACTAAGGAAATATTTTTCTAATTTCAACCCCTACAGGGGTAAAAGGGGGTGTAAATTTTTGTATGAAAACAAAAATTTTTGGATGGATTTACTTGAAACTTAAAATAAACACTCTACATTCCCGGGAAAAAATGATAAGATATAACGAGATATTATAAGATATGTTCGCATCTCGTTATATATGGTAATATCTTAATTTTTGAGCCTAAAATATATTAATTTATATAGATATATCTGATAATATATAGTAATATCTTAATATATATTGGCCCTCAGATCCGAAAATATATTGTTATGTATATTGATATATAGTAACATCTTAATATGTATTAGCCCTCAGATCCGAGAATATATTGTTATATATATTTATATATTGATATATCTGCTAATGTATTACGATATCTTAAAAATATTATTTTGAAATGAGTTCGTTTAGCTTAATATATTGTTATATATTATTATATATAGATATATCTGCTAATGTATTATTATATCTTAGTAAAGTTTATTTTTTGAGTTATCATAGCGAAGAATATATTGTGATATATATTAATATATGGACATATCTGATAATATATAATAATATCTTAATATATATCAGCCCTCAAATGCGAAAATATATTGTTATATATATTTATATATTGGTATATCTGCTAATATATTATCATATCTTAAAAAATAAAAAAAATATATTTTATGTAATAGGTAAACGTCTGGTGGTAAAGTATTTGTAAATAAAGTGGCTGTTAATTTTTTAAATTAATAAATTTATTAAATGATTAACATTTGTTATAACAAAATATTATATTTGACCAATATCAATGGTGATAGGAATCCGGCAGTAAAAATTTGAGGATTGTAGCAGTTTGTATTAATTTTTTACTTATTAAATGTACATGGTATTGACGCACAAATAGCAGCATCCTAAGCGAAGCGTTTTTGAAGACAATAGTGATGCTGCTGACGGAAGACATCTTGTCAAAAAAGCAAAATTAAAAAAATTACCAACAAAAATAAAACTGTTCAATATTCATCTTGCAATAAATCGGACAGCAAAAAATGTTGTGTACTTTTTTAGATTTATTTTAGTTAGTTTTTCTTTATAATCCTTAATTTTTAGTTGGATTATTTTAAAAAAAAATTCTTAGTTTCCCAAAAATAGTAGGTACCTACCTACATAATATGAATTGGGCAAAAAAATTAATATAATACCTTCAAAATTCCCAAAAAATAGCTTTTTGTGGTGTATAAAATACACCGCGCGAGTAACTGTGTTACGGTATTTCACGCGAGTAATTAAGGGTTAAGAACAAATAAATACTGAATAAAAATCAAAAGGTCGCTGGCCCCACACTTCTTTAGTCTAAATAATCATTACTTGATACTGTAAATCGATAGCACGTATTTATACTAAAACGATTATCAAATTTTATATTTATATCGCAATGAATTCTGAAGAAATGGAATAAAAAAATTAAAATACCCTGAAACGGTAAAATCAATAAAAATTTTGACTAGAAAATAAGCTAATTTTTTCTCCATGTAACTGTCCACCGCTCCTTCTGAACTGGCATCCCGGGCGGTAGCCCAGTCACCCTCCCTGATGTTGGCATTGCTATTATACATTAACAAAATAAGCAACGAAATTTAATAATATTAAATTAATAATAATAAATATAAAAAATTCAAATATCAACCATTCTTTTTTCTAAAGTTCACTTGACTTGAATTTAATATTGCACTCGCGTGATTTGTATAGTTTTGTATATATATTCTAATTTCGCGAAATAAGAGAAAGTAAATTTTATTTAGAACTGCTATATAATTTTATAAATTCAGAACAAAAATATTTAAACAAAATTTTGGACAGTGAAATATTTTTTAAAATAAATTTTATGCATTTCTCTACAAAATTAATATCTTTTAGTTTTACCTACTCTATTTTTAATAGTTTTTGAGATATTTTGTTTTAAAAAAAGTACATTCATCAAATTTTAAAATAGGTAGTGGATCTTTTTGGTGAAACTTTTTTTTGAAAATGATGTTCCCACGCATTTATCTAAAAATTCTACAACTTGTGTTGACAATTTTTATACAAACATTGATGAATACATTTTTGAAATCACTGAATTCTATGATCACACCAGTTAGGTGTGATAATTTCTCAAAAAATACAATTTTTAGTGATATTAATAGACCTAAATTTAACTTTTAAGAGAAATATATAAACTGCGTTACAGCCAAAATCTCAAAATTCGTGTACGCACTTAGAGTGTTAAGCAACAAGGTTGTGCAAAATGTTTTGTTACAAGTGTATTAGCTTATATACATTTAATTATTAGATATGGAATTTTATTTTGGTGCTTCTCTTCTCATACCTATAACATACTCAAAATACAAAAGAAATGTCTTCGTATTATGGCCAGATATGACCCAGGGAACACTACCGTCCACTGTTTATATAATACAAAGTTTTAACTATATAATCGATATTAATTTATTAGAAAATGAGTTATTCATCAAAAAAAATCTGATTTATGTAATATAAATGACCATAATTACAATATAGAAACAAACACAATATGAAATCTATTCAAACACGTAAACAAATTGTCAATAGAAATGTAGTTAACAATACAATTAAAATTTTCAATAAAATTCCTAAATCTATAATAGATCCGTCTGTTGAAGAACTGAAAATTACTTTAAAAGAATATTTAATAAGCAAATGTCACTGCATATTGGATATCTTCATTTATATACTATACATACATATATTTCGGATTTCTTTAATAGTCACAAGATTTATATACAGTTTTTGTATATATATATTTTTTATTAATACGGGCCTCAAATATTTTTTTAAATTGATTAAATAATATTCGGGTATGTTGTATATGTATATGTAATAGCCATAGATACTATGTTCGTAAAAGCTGGTGTGACTTGCCTCTCACTAACAGTGTGATTTCACTTTGAATCAGTATATAAGCAACCAACGAACTCTACTGTTTAGATAGGTGCATTGAAGTAAGTCAATACGGACGTAAGTAGTAAATGAAGCTGTTATTATGTTTATTTAATTATATAAATATATGTGACATTTGATTATAGATTCAGTACGAGTTTTCCCTGGTTGGATGATTCTGTAGTATTAAGATAAATTATAGATGAATACCCCCCCCCCCCCCCCCAATGCATATATTAAGATATTATAATATATGTTTAGACTAGGGGCTGTGCCCCTGGGCGCTTCGCGCCCCAACCCCCTTTGACGCCATATTTTTTACACAAATTTACTCGGGTCTGCGACCCTCGTATGTGTATATATCATACTCGTTCCACTGTTTTTTGATAGTTAATTTTTTAATTTGGCGGAGATAATCAATATTAAAATTTTCAGTAATCTTACATGTACTAATGACCTAATCATAAATTTACTCGGGTCTCAGCCTTCGGCCGCGACCCTCGTATGTGTGTATTATAATAATTTTCCATTCTTTTTGCTGATACTCATTTTTTTCTTAAATTGGCGGTGATAATCACTTATCATTATTACAATTTTCAGTAATATTACATGTATAAATTACCCAACCTAAAATGTATTGTTATTTATTAAATGGTTATCGTTTTTTTTGATCAATTTTAATCAAAATTAATTTGTCTACATCACTTTTAAAAAATATCAATTTTAATTTTTTTATGCGACGCCCCTGACTTAATTATAATTTAAAAAAAAATATTAATATATCAATCTGAACTTTCAAAAAAATAATAATTCATAAATAATTTTTTTCGAGGCGCTACTGATCTATATTATAATTTTCATATTTTTCTGAAATTTCTAATTTTTGAACAATAAAAAAATTTTTTTGGGACGCTACTGACTTATTTATTTTTAAATGTGAACTTTTGGATAAATTGCATTAATCTCCTACAACAAAACCATTAAAAATTATATTTTTATACAATTTCATTAAAAAATGCAAATTTAAAAATTTTTGAAACGCCGTCCCTGATTTAAAAGAATATTTTCAGCAATTAAAAAAAAATCAACAATTTCACTCAAAATAATTCTTTTACAAACGTAAAAAATATGTCACATGTAAAAAACCACGTAATTTCAATAACTATCAAATCTAACGTCATCAAAAATTTTCTCACTCCTAATAGAAAAGGTAGAAAACCTTCTAGAACATTCCCTGTCATCTGTCATCTGTCAAAAAGCACGTAAATCAGACAGAAACATATGATTTCGTCCAATCAGAGCTACAGATTAAAAAAAAATGCCGACGGTATTTTATCATAAAATTTAATTTATTAATTAATTTGTCTACGTCACTTTTAAAAAATCGCAATTTTAATTATTTTCATGCGCGCCCCTGACTTAATTATAATTAAAAAAAAAGATTAATATATCAATCTCAACTTTAAAAAAAATGATAATTCATAAATAATTTTTTTTGGGCGCTACTGATCTATATTATAATTTTCATATTTTTTTGAAATTTCTAATTTTCGAACAATTAAAAAAAAATTTTGGGACGCTACTGACTTATTTATTTTTAAATGTGAACTTTAGGATAAATTGCATCAATCACCTACAACAAAACTATTAAAAATTATATTTTTATATAATTTCATTAAAAAAAACACAAATTTAAAAATATTTTAAACGCCGTCCCTGATTTAAATGAATAATTTCAACAATTAAAAAATTCAACAATTTCACTCAAAATAATTTTTTTACAAACAAAAAATGTCACATGTAAAAAATCACGTAATTTTGGAACTATCAAATCTAACGTCATCAAAAATTTTAATGATAGAAAACCTTCTAGAACATTCTCTGTCATCTGTCATCTGTCAAAAGTACGTAAATCAGAAAGAAACATATGATTTCGACCAATCAAAGCCACAGATTCAAAAAAAATGCCGATAGTATTTTATCATAAAATTTAATTTCAACAAAAATTTTCACGTACTTTTTCGGAAAAAAATCACAGCACAGAGACCTTTCATAGCTAAGAAATGAAATTTAGCCTATTGACTGGAAAAAGAGTCAAGCTACATGACGAAAAAAAAATTATCAAAATCGGTTCGGTGAATCCAGAGTCTATAAAGCTATAGTTTCGTGCGGACATAGATATATATATATATATATAAACATACACGTTTATATATAAGTGCGGATACTAGGGGCTGTGCCCCTGGGCGCTTCGCGCCCCAACCCCCTTTCACGCCATATTTTTTACACAAATTTACTCGGGTCTGCGACCCTCGTATGTGTATATATCATACTCGTTCCACTATTTTTTGATAGTTAATTTTTTCATTTGGCGGAGATAATCAATATTACAATTTTCAGTAATTTTAAATGTACAAATTACCTAATCACAAATTTACTCGGGTCTCAGCCTTCGGCTGCGACCCTCGTATGTGTATATTATAATAATTTTCCATTCTTTTTGCTGATACTCATTTTATTTCTTAAATTGGCGGTGATAATCACTTATCAATATTACAATTTTCAATAATATTACATGTATAAATTACCCAACCTAAAATGTACTGTTATTTATTAAATGGTTAACTTTTTATTTTTATATATTCCTGAAGTTTTTAATTTTTGTTCAATTTTAATCAAAATTAATTTGTCTACGTCACTTTTAAAAGCAATTTAAATTATTTTCATGCGCGCCCCTGACTTAATTATAATTTTAAAAAAGATTAATATATCAATCTCAACTTTCAAAAAAATAATAATTCATAAATAATTTTTTTTGAGGCGCTACTGATCTATATTATAATTTTCATATTTTTTTGAAATTTCTAATTTTTGAACAATTAAATTTTTTTTTTGAGACGCTACTGACTTATTTATTTTTAAATGTGAACTTTTGGATTAATTGCATCAATCACAACAAAACTATTAAAAATTATATTTTTATACAATTTCATTAAAAAAAAAACACAAATTTAAAAATATTTGAAACGCCGTCCCTGATTTAAATGAAACATGTATACATTACCCAACCTAAAATGTACTGTTATTTATTAAATAACTTTAAAAAAATTGCACTTTTAAAAAATAGCAAATTTAACTATTTTCATGCGACGCCCCTGACTAAATTATAATTAAAAAAAAATTAATAATACATCAATCTCAAAACTTTCAAAAAAAATAATAATTCATAAATAAATTTTTTTGAGATGCTACTGATCTATATTATTCTATATTACAATTTTAATATTTTTCTGAAATTTCTAATTTTTGAACAATTAAAATTTTTTTAAGTTTTTACAAACGTTACGATATGTGACAATTTCATATATTTAAAACGACTCCAGTCCCTAACTTAATTATTATTTTTAAATGTGAATTTTTGTTCAATTTTAATCAAAATTAATTTGTCTACATCACTTTTTAAAAATCGACTTAATTATTATTTAAAAAAAAATCCATAAATAATTTTTTTTAGACGCTACTGATCTATATTATAATTTTCATATTTTTCTGAAATTTCTAATTTTTGAACAATTAAAAAAAAATTTTGAGACGCTACTGACCTATATTATTATTTTCATATTTTTCTGATATTTCTAATTTTTGAACAATTAATTTTTTTTAAGTTTTTACAAAAGTTACGAACTGTGACAGTTCCCAAAAATTTGATATATTTAAAACGACACCAGCCCCTGACTTAATTATTTTACTTTTGGATAAATTGCATCAATCTCCTACAACAAAACTCTTAAAAATTATATTTTTATACAATTTCATTAAAAAAAAACACAAATTTAAAAATATTTGAAACGCCGTCCCTGATTTAAATGAATAATTTCAACAATTAAAAAAAAATCAACAATTTCACTCAAAATAATTTTTTTACAAACAAAAAATGTCACATGTAAAAAATCACGTAATTTTGGAACTATCAAATCTAACGTCATCAAAAATTTTAAGGATAGAAAACCTTCTAGAACATTCTCTGTCATCTGTCACCTGTCATCTATCAAAATGCACGTAAATCAGACAGAAACATATGATTTCGTCCAATCAAAGCTACAGATTTAAAAAAAATGCCGACGGTATTTTATCATAAAATTTAATTTTAACAAAATTTTTCATAACTAAGAAATGAAATATAGCCTATTGACTGGAAAAAGAGTCAAGCTACATGACAAAAAAAAAATTATCAAAATCGGTTCGGTGGGATCAGAGTCTATAAAGCTATAGTTTCGTGCGGATATATATATAAATATATAAACATACACGTTTATATATAAGTGCGGATGCCAAGATTGCCAAGATATACAAATATATTAACATATATGGATCTTGGCTTCTGGGTGTTACAGTGCACTGTAACAAGAGCCCTGAAGATGTCCACTGCAATGTGTGACGAAACGTTGGCCAGTAAAATGACCAAATCGACGCGGCTTACACCCAGAAGCCAAGATCCATTTCAAGATCACCGCGGAAGCCTGAAGACTTATATTAACATATATGCTAATATATTGTAATATATGTCGAGATATACTTGTATATTAACATATATACTAATGTATGCTAATATATTGTAATATATGTCAAGATATGCTTGGATCCTGAATTAGGCACGATCCAAGAAGACATTAGTATATATTATAATATATATGTAACTATATCTTGCAATATATTACAATAGATTATAATGCGTTCTTGGATCGTGCCAAAATCAGGATCCAAGCATATCTGACCAATTGGATCTTATAATATATGCTAATATCTTATCATTTTTTCCCGGGTTACCAATAATGAAACATGTAAATTTTATAAAATTTTGGAATATTAATCTATATAACTGTTTATGATATTAAGGTAAATACTAGGGGTATACCAGAATTCACGATTTTTTTCCGGTTCCGGTTCCGGCCAGAACTACTAAATTCCGACTGCGTTTGCCGGAATTTTTAAATTTTGTTATTTTTTTCTACTAAAAAATTCATAAATAATATAATTATGAATAAATAACATTTTATTAATGAAAAAATTATTCCGTAACACATAGGTAGTTTTTTATTATTTGTTGTATCATAATATGATTGAAATTTTAGCATTAATTGATTAATAAATATATTAATAAAAAAGTCATTATATTACAGATTACGGACATAACTGATAATAATAAATTAGAGATGAACTGTACAATAATAAACTAAAGATTTTTGAAATTTTTTGAATATTATCTGTGAAATAAGACTTATTCTGCATTAATTAAATAATACTCTAGTCCTGTTTTTTTTTTTTTTCAAAAACATTTCCCGTTTAAAACTAAAATGTTTTTCGGCGAACTCTATTTTACCCATATTAAAGTATATCTTAAAATAATTATATTCAAAATAGTGGCCCTAGAAAAATTTGTTACTGCACAAGTATTTATGCTATTGATATTAACTATAATATATAAAATCAGAAAGACTCATGTAGTTATTTCTCTAAATCTATCATTCATTATACGTGTGTTGATAAAGTAAGGAACAAAATTCATAACTGCGTCATTTAATGTTTTCAAGCAAAACACTCGGACACGTCGATTAGTATTTTTAGTTGCGGATTTTTTGACATAAGAAAATTTTATACAGGGTGTCTCAAGAAGAACATACGCAGTCATAATTCATTTTTTTTAATGGAACACCCTATATATTATACCATTTTTGAATTATAGAATAAATTCTGAACACTTTTTGAACAGCATACCATATCTCTAAAATCAGCGGTTTATGGAATAAGGACGTTTGAAGATGAATATATGCAGTCATCATTGATTTTTTTAAATGGGACTTCCTGTATCTAAAGCCGTTTTTGAATTATATGATAAATTCTGAACACTTTTTGTACAACATACCACAGCTCTAAAATCAGCGGTTTTTGGAATAATGACGTTAAAAATGTTATAAATAAATAAAAAATTAATGAACTTTAATACTAAAATATACAAAAGAAATAAAATTATTTCAAAAACCACTGATTTTAGAGCTGTGGTAAGTTGTACAAAAAGTGTTCAGAATTTACTATACAATTCAAAAATGGTATAATATACAGAATGTTCCATTAAAAAAATCAATGATGACTGCATATATTCATCTTGAGACACATTTCAAACGTCCTTATTCCATAAACCGCTGATTTTAGAGATATGGTATGCTGTTCAAAAAGTGTTCAGAATTTATTCTATAATTCAAAAATGGTATAATATATAGGGTGTTCCATTAAAAAAAATGAATTATGACTGCGTATGTTCTTCTTGAGACACCCTGTATAAAATTTTCTTATGTCAAAAAATCCGCAACTAAAAATACTAATCGACGTGTCCGAGCGTTTTGCTTGAAAACATTAAATGACGCAGTTATGAATTTTGTTCCTTACTTTATCAACACACTGTATAATGATAGATTTAGAGAAATAACTACATGAGTCTTTCTGATTTTATATATTATAGTTAATATCAATAGCATAAATACTTGTGCAGTAACAAATTTTTCTAGGGCCACTATTTTGAATATAATTATTTTAAGATATACTTTAATATGGGTAAAATAGAGTTCGCCGAAAAACATTTTAGTTTTAAACGGGAAATGTTTTTGAAAAAAAAAAAACAGGACTAGAGTATTATTTAATTAATGCAGAATAAGTCTTATTTCACAGATAATATTCAAAAAATTTCAAAAATCTTTAGTTTATTATTGTACAGTTCATCTCTAATTTATTATTATCAGTTATGTCCGTAATCTGTAATATAATGACCCTTTTATTAATATATTTAAAGTCAATTAATGCTAAAATTTCAATCATATTATGATACAACAAATAATAAAAAACTACCTATGTGTTACGGAATAATTTTTTCATTAATAAAATGTTATTTATTCATAATTATATTATTTATGAATTTTTTAGTAGAAAAAAATAACAAAATTTAAAAATTCCGGCAAACGCAGTCGGAATTTAGTAGTTCTGGCCGGAACCGGAACCGGAAAAAAATCGTGAATTCTGGTATACCCCTAGTATTTACCTTAATATCATAAACAGTTATATAGATTAATATTCCAAAATTATATAAAATTAACACCCCCTCATGGATTGAAATCGAGGATATGCTGAATTACATGTTTCATTATTGGTAATGTAGATTGTTTATTTTAAGTTTCAAGTAAATCCATCCAAAAATTTTTGTTTTCATACAAAAATTTACACCCCCTTATACCCCTGTAGGGGTTAAAATTAGAAAAATATTTCCTTAGTGGGTACTTACGTCATAAAACAAACACACCCCTAAATTTTCACATTCGCATTTTTATTTCTAAAATCTTAAGTATTTCGGTTCCTAAGTTAGATACGTTGTTGTTTTTCCCCTATAACCCCCACCCACGTGGTATTTTTCCCGCCGGATCGAATGAAAATTATTACAACCCTTAATATGTGACAGGGGGTGAAATGTTTCCCTTACAAACATTTCCACCCCCTTGCAATTTCTTAAGGGATAAAATTTTCAGATTCGAAGTAGCCTATGTCCTTTCTCAGGATGCAAGCGTTCTCTCTACCAAATATCATCAAGATCGGTTCAGCGGTTTAACCGTGAAAAGACAGACAGACAGACACATAAGTATGGATTACTTTCTTTGTCCGTATTTACCTCAATATCATAAACAGTTATGTAGATTAATATTCCAAAATTTTATAAAATGAACACCCCCTTGCAACTTTTCAAGGCTTGAATTTTAGGATAAGCTGAATTACGTGTTTCATTATTGGTAATGTAGAGTGTGTATTTTAAGTTTCAAGTAAATCCATACAAAAAATATTTTTTCCATACAAAAATTTACACCCCCCTTTACCTCCGTAGGGGTTGAAATTAGAAAAATATTTCCTAAGTGGGTATTTACGTCATAAAAAAAACACACCCCTGAAATTTTATATTTCTAGGTTCATATGTTTCGACTCACAGTCAGATCATTCAGTATGTGCAAATAGCCAATTGCTTGCACATACAGTATGTTCTAATAGCCAATTGCTTGAACAACATACTGTATGTTCTAATAGCCAATTGCTTGCACATACTGTTTGTGCAAATAGCCACATCCGCTAAATAATCAGTAGGTATATTAGTATTTAATTTCATAAAGTAAGCCAATATCTGTGCCTGAACCAAAATTGCTTGATTCAACATATTTATGTTCATATTTCTAGTCTACAGGGCGTCCCATTTTAATCTATCACCCCCCTAATTTTTTTTATCTATCAATTAAATCAAACAATTTTTCTAATAAAAGTTGTTTGGTTTTGAGGGGGACCCAATATGGCGTTATTATTTTTTTATTTTTTTGACGTCTTCATGGTCAAATAGAGCCAACATTTTTTTTTCAAATGGAAACCTATATTTTTCATTACGGTATCTTATTGTTTGGAAAAAAACAAACAGCTTTTGTTTCAAATAATTTTTTGTATGACTTCATTTTTTTTTTATATTTAACAAAATAATTTTAGATTTCAGATTTTCACTAATTTTTTAAGTTTAGAGGAAAAGTGTAAAATACAAAAAAGGTTTGTTCTAATCTGATATAACTAGGAAAATTATATCAGGATTTTTTTTAAACTTTTGCTCTTCAAAATATTAAAGCGAAAAAAATTATATTGAAAAAAATCTGAAATCATTTTTCTTGTTATATCGGATTAGTTTTTTATTTTACACTTTTCCTCTAAACTTAATGGGTTTCGAGTAAAAAATTAGTGAAAATCTGAAATCTAAAATTATTTTGTTAAATATAAAAAAAAATGAAGTCATACAAAAAATTATTTGAAACAAAAGCTGTTTGTTTTTTTCCAAACAATAAGATACCGTAATAAAAAATATAGGTTTCCATTTGAAAAAAAAATGTTGGCTCTATTTGACCATGAAGACGTCCAAAAAATAAAAAATAATAACGCCATATTGATTCCCCCTCAAAACCAAACAACTTTTATTCGAAAATTTTTTTGATTTAATTGATAGATAAAAAAAATTTGGGGGGTGATAGATTAAAATGGGACACCCTGTATAACAATGCCATGGAAATGTATGTATATAAATAAATTCATTTAATTCATTTCCTGGTGACTTAAGGCATTCTGTAGAATACCTAGGAACTCTACACAACGCCCGATTTCATATATTGACAGTAACATATGTATACAAGGTGGGGCATTTATAGTGTTACATAATTTTATCTCAGAGACATCGCATATTTGAAAAAAATGTTTCAACCAAAAAATGTTTGGTTGTTGGGGGGTAATCGAATATTAATAATATTTTTAATATTAGTATGGCCTTCAAGGTTATTTGAAGACCATCATCATTTTTTCAAAAAGGAACCTATAGTTTTAATTTAATAATCTTATTCTACGTGAAAAAACAGGAATCTTTCATTTAAATTTCTTTTTTAAACAACTTAAGCTTTACATGATAGGTCTAGAACATCTCGCCGTGGCCGATTCGCCGCGACCGACTCGCCGCGGCCGTCTCGCCGCAGGGACAACTCGCCGCGAGTTCCTTTTTTAATAGATATTTTGCCCCTCCCCCTTTTATGTCATAAAATATTCTTAAATAATATTTTATTAGATATTTTGTGGAAGGGCTCCGCCCCCCTGCCCCCTTTAATGTCATAAAATATTCTTAAATAATATTTTATTAGATATTTTGTGGGGGGGGGGGGCTCCGCCCTTCCCCCCTTTAATGTCATAAAATATTCTTAGATAATATTTTATTAGATATTTTGAGAGTGGGGGCTATGCCCCCTGCCCCATTAAATATATTAGATCTAATGCGGGGGATTCCGCCCCCGTTGTCTGTTCCTTAAAAATTAGTATCAATATTTAAATTTTCTTAGTTCTTATGCGGGGGGCTCCGCCCCCCTGCACCCCCTTTAATGCCAGTAATAACTTAGGAACATTTTAAAATAATTAATGCGGAGGCCTCTGCCCTCTGCTAATATATTCTCGCGGCGAGTTGTCCCTGCGTCGAGTTGTCCCTGCGGCGAGTTGTCCCTGCGTCGAGTTGGCTCGCGGCGAGTCGGCCGCGGCGAGTTGTCCCATTCCGTTACATGATATCTAACAAAATAATTTTGAGAATTTGCACATTCAATAATTTTTTACTTAAAAATCATCAATTTTAGAAAAAAGTACAAAATACAAGAAATGTTTATTTCGTTCTAATAAAACTTGGAGAATTTTTCTAGATTTTTTTTACATTTCGAATTTTTTTTGCTGAAATAAAATAAATAGAAAGTTTCATTTTTTAAAACAATTTTTCAAGATTTATTAGACCAAAATAAACTTTTTTTTAATTTATTCTTTTTTTCTAAAGTATGGTTTCTGAGTAAAAAATTCTTGAAAGCCCAAATACTCGAAATTATTTTGTTAGATATCTTGGAAATCTTAGGTTGTCTAAAAAAAATTTTGAATGGAAGATTCGTGTTTGTTCACGTAGAATAAGATTATTAAATAAAAACTATAGGTTCCTATTTAAAAAATGATGCTGACCTTTAAATATCCTTGAAGGCCACACTAAAATAACAAATAAATATTACTATTCGATGACCCCGTGAAAACCATACATTTTTGGTTTGAGAAGTTTTTTCAAATATGTGGTGGTTCTGAGATAAAAAGCTGTAACACTTTAAATGCCCCACCCTGTATACTAATGAACATTCAAAAATCGGTTTTACGATGAATTATAGGTATTTAAGACATTTCAGTTCCTATCATTTAGTACAAAAAATTCGAATTTCGTGAATCGGTCCGATTGCTTCGAACCCAGTAAAATCAAATCAATTTGAATCAATTCAGTCGTTTTAAGACGAATTAGAGCTATTTAAGACATTTCAGTTCATATCATTTAGTACAAAAAATTCGAATTTCGTGAATCGATCCGATTGCTTCGAAATCAGCAAAATCGAGACAATTTGCATCAATTCAGTCGTTTTAAGACGAATTAGAGCCATTTGAGGCATTTCAATTCATAGCATTTAGTACAAAAAATTCGAATTTCGTGAATCGATCTGATTGCTCCGAAATCAGTAAAATCAAGTCAATTTACATCGATTTGGTTGTTTTAAGACGAATAAGAGCCATTTAAGACATTTCAGTTCATATCATTTAGTACAAAAAATTTGAATTTCGTGAATCGATCCGATTGCTTCGAAATCAGTAAAATCGAGTCAATTTGCATAGATTTGATCGTTTTAAAACGAATTAGAGCTATTTAAGACATTTCAGTTCATATCATTTAGTACAAAAAATTCGAATTTCGTGAATCGATCTGATTGCTTCGAAATCAGTAAAATCGAGTCAATTTGCATCAATTCAGTCGTTTTAGAGCTTTTTAAGACATTTAAGTTCATATCATTTATGTCATAAATAGCTCTATTTCGTCGTAAAATGACCGAATTGATGCAAATTGACTCGATTTTACGGACTTCGTAGCATCGAATTTCATTAATCGATCCGATTGCTTCGAAATCAGTAAAATCTTGTCAATTTGCATCGATTCGGTCGAATTACGAGTCATTTAAGACATTTCAGTGCATATCATTTAGTACAAAAAATTCGAATTTCGTGAATCGATCAGATTGCTTCGAAATCAGTAAAATCGAGTCAATTTGCATCGATTTGATCGTTTTAAGACGAATTAGATATATTTAAGACATTTCAGTTCATAAATTTTATGCCCGGTTTCACCGCTCAAACTTATTTCTGTTCCTTAGCAAAGTGTTCCTTAGTCTTAAGTTGCACTTAAATTTTACTTTGATCTCACAGGTTAGTCTTATCATATAATTAGGCAAGTGTCACATTAAGAACAAAATTCTGGGGAATTTTGAATTTTTGTGTACGTTGCTATGGTGTTTTGTGTCAAAATATAATTATCAATATAAATTATTTGTAAGTCAGCAATGCTTTGTAAATGACCGTTGGTGGAATAAAATCGAAGACATATTAAAAGTTTGTTCATGGGTGATACTGAATTGTTCCTGTACAATAATTTCAAATATTCTATTTTTTGTTATTTATAAGATTAGAAACGCATACCATAAATTATTATATCCATGATAATTTCATTGTTTTCGTCCATAGTTTCATGAAAGATGGTTGCAATATTTATTTTTTAGCGATGATACCAATTTTTAAAATTTTCTGATAATGAACGTATGTCATATATCTGTACAATTTTAAGTTTAAGTGGAACTAAAGCATCACTTTGACTACCACTTAAATTTAGGTGATACTTAACGACTTAAGGATCACTTAAAACGTTTGTGCAACAATTTTAAATTTTTATGTGTTCGACAATCACTAGGTATAAACGGTGAGATCGGCCATTAGTAAAAAAAAATCGAATTTCGTGAATCGATCCGATTGCTTCGAAATCAGTAAAATCGAGTCAATTTGCATCGATTTGATCGTTTTAAGACGAATAAGAGCTATTTAAGACATTTCAGTTCTTATCATTTAGTACAAAAAATTCGATTTTCGTGAATCGATCTGATTGCTTCGAAATCAATAAAATCGAGTCAATTTGCATCAATTCAGTCGTTTTAGAGCTTTTTAAGACATTTCAGTTCATATCATTTATGTCATAAATAGCTCTATTTCGTCGTAAAACGACCGAATTGATGGAAATTGACTCGTTTTGACTGACTTCGTAGCTTCGAATTTCATTAATCGATCCGATTGCTTCGAAATCAGTAAAATCTTGTCAATTTGCATCGATTTGATCGTTTTAAGACGAATTAGAGCTATTTAAGACATTTCAGTTCATATCATTTAGTACAAAAAATTCGAATTTCGTGAATCGATCAGATTGCTTCGAAATCAGTAAAATCGAGTCAATTTGCATCGATTTGATCGTTTTAAGACGAATTAGAGCTATTTAAGACATTTCAGTACTTATCATTTAGTACAAAAAATTCGATTTTCGTGAATCGATCTGATTCCTTCGAAATCAGTAAAATCGAGTCAATTTGCATCGATTTGATCGTTTTAAGACGAATTAGAGATATTTAAGACATTTCAGTTCATATCATTTAGTACAAAAAATTCGAATTTCGTGAATCGATCAGATTGCTTCGAAATCAGTAAAATCGAGTCAATTTGCATCTATTTGATCGTTTTAAGACGAATTAGAGATATTTAAGACATTTCAGTTCTTATCATTTAGTACAAAAAATTCGATTTTCGTGAATACATCTGATTCCTTCGAAATCTGTAAAATCTTGTCAATTTGCATCGATTCGGTCGAATTACGACTAAATAGAGCCATTTAAGACATTTCAATGCATATCATTTAGTACAAAAAATTCGAATTTCGTGAATCGATCAGATTGCTTCGAAATCAGTAAAATCGAGGCAATTTGCATCGATTTGATCGTTTTAAGACGAATTAGAGATATTTAAGACATTTCAGTTAATAACTTTTAGTAAAAAAAATTCGAATTTCGTGAATCGATCCGATTGCTTCGAAATCAATAAAATCGAGTCAATTTGCATCGATTTGATCGTTTTAAGACGAATTAGAGCTATTTAAGACATTTCAGTTCTTATCATTTAGTACAAAAAATTCGATTTTCGTGAATCGATCTGATTGCTTCGAAATCAGTAAAAACTTGTCAATTTGCATCGATTCGGTCGAATTACGACGAATTAGAGCCATTTAAGACATTTCAGTGCATATCATTTAGTACAAAAAATTCGAATTTCGTGAATCGATCAGAATGCTTCAAAATCAATAAAATCGAGTCAATTTGCATCAATTCAGTCGTTTTAGAGCTTTTTAAGACATTTCAGTTCTTATCATTTATGTCATAAATAGCTCTATTTCGTCGTTAAACAACCGAAATGATGCAAATTGACTCGATTTTACTGACTTCGTAGCTTCGAATTTCATTAATCGATCCTATTGCTTCGAAATCAGTAAAATCTTGTCAATTTGCATCGATTTGATCGTTTTAAGACGAATTGGAGCTATTTAAGACATTTCAGTTCATATCATTTAGTACAAAAAATTCGAATTTCGTGAATCGATCAGATTGCTTCGAAATCAGTAAAATCGAGTCAATTTGCATCGATTTGATCGTTTTAAGACGAATTAGAGATATTTAAGACATTTCAGTTCATATCATTTAGTACAAAAAATTCGGATTTCGTGAAACGATCAGATTGCTTCGAAATCAGTGAAATCGTGTCAATTTGCATCGATTTGATCGTTTTAAGACGAATTAGAGATATTTAAGACATTTCAGTTCATAACTTTTACTAAAAAAAATTCGAATTTCGTGAATCGATCCGATTGCTTCGAAATCAGTGAAATAAAGTCAATTTGCATCGATTTGATCGTTTTAAGACGAATTAGAGCTATTTAAGACATTTCAGTTCTTATCATTTATGTCATAAATAGCTCCATTTCGTCGTAAAACGACCGAATTGATGCAAATTTACTCGATTTTACTGACTTCGTAGCTTCGAATTTCATTAATCGATCCGATTGCTTCGAAATCAGTAAATTCTTGTCAATTTGCATCGATTTGATCGTTTTAAGACAAATTAGAGCTATTTAAGACATTTCAGTTCATATCATTTAGTACAAAAAATTCGAATTTCGTGAATCGATCAGATTGCTTCAAAATCAATAAAATCGAGTCAATTTGCATCAATTCAGTCGTTTTAGAGCTTTTTCAGACATTTCAGTTCTTATCATTTATGTCATAAATAGCTCTATTTCGTCGTTAAACAACCGAAATGATGCAAATTGACTCGATTTTACTGACTTCGTAGCTTCGAATTTCATTAATCGATCCTATTGCTTCGAAATCAGTAAAATCTTGTCAATTTGCATCGATTTGATCGTTTTAAGACGAATTGGAGCTATTTAAGACATTTCAGTTCATATCATTTAGTACAAAAAATTCGAATTTCGTGAATCGATCAGATTGCTTCGAAATCAGTAAAATCGAGTCAATTTGCATCGATTTGATCGTTTTGACGAATTAGAGATATTTAAGACATTTCAGTGCATATCATTTAGTACAAAAAATTAGAATTTCGTGAATCGATCTGATTGCTTCTAAATCAATAAAATCGAGTCAATTTCTATCAATTCAGTCGTTTTAGAGGTTTTAAAGACATTTCTGTTCATATCATTTATGTCATAAATGGCTCTATTTCGTCGTAAAACGACCTAATTGATGCAAATTGACTCGATTTTACTAACTTCATAACATCAAATTTCGTGAATCGGTCCGATTGCTTCGAAATAAGTAAAATCTTGTCAATATGCATCGATTCAGTCGTTTTAAGACGAATTAGAGCCATTTAAGACATTTCAGTTCATATCATTTAGTACAAAAAATTCGAATTTCGTGAATCGATCCGATTGCTTCGAAATCAATAAAATCGAGTCAATTTGTATCAATTCAGTCGTTTTAGAGGTTTTTAAGACATTTCTGTTCATATCATTTATGTCATAAATGGCTCTATTTCGTCGTAAAACGACCTAATTGATGCAAATTGAATCGATTTTACTAACTTCATAACATCAAATTTCGTGAATCGGTCCGATTGCTTCGAAATAAGTAAAATCTTGTCAATTTGCATCGATTCGGTCGAATTACGACGAATTAGAGGTATTTAAGAACATTTCAGTGCATATCATTTAGTACAAAAAATTCGAATTTCGTGAATCGATCCGATTGCTTCGAAATCAGTAAAATCGAGTCAATTTCTATCAATTCAGTCATTTTAGAGGTTTTTAAGACATTTCTGTTCATATCATTTATGTCATAAATGGCTCTATTTCGTCGTAAAACGACCTAATTGATGCAAATTGACTCGATTTTACTAACTTCGTAACATAAAATTTCGTAAATCGGTCCGATTGCTTCGAAATAAGTAAAATCTTGTCAATTTGCATCGATTCGGTCGAATTACGACGAATTAGAGCTATTTAAGACATTTCAGTTCATATCATTTTGTACAAAAATTCGAATTTCGTGAATCGATCGGATTGCTTCGAAATCAGTAAAATCTTGTCAATTTGCATCGATTCAGTCGTTTTAAGACGAATTAGAGCCATTTAAGACATTTCAGTTCATATCATTTATTACAAAAATTTCGAATTTCGTGAATCAATCCGATTGCTTCGAAATCAATAAAATCGAGTCAATTTGCATCAATTCAGTCGTTTTAGAGGTTTTTAAGACATTTCAGTTCATATGATTTATGTCATAAATAGCTCTATTTCGTCGTAAAACGACCGAATTGATGGAAATTGACTCGTTTTGACTGACTTCGTAGCTTCGAATTTCATTAATCGATCCGATTGCTTCGAAATCAGTAAAATCTTGTCAATTTGCATCGATTTGATCGTTTTAAGACGAATTAGAGCTATTTAAGACATTTCAGTTCATATCATTTAGTACAAAAAATTCGAATTTCGTGAATCGATCAGATTGCTTCGAAATCAGTAAAATCGAGTCAATTTGCATCGATTTGATCGTTTTAAGACGAATTAGAGCTATTTAAGACATTTCAGTACTTATCATTTAGTACAAAAAATTCGATTTTCGTGAATCGATCTGATTCCTTCGAAATCAGTAAAATCGAGTCAATTTGCATCGATTTGATCGTTTTAAGACGAATTAGAGATATTTAAGACATTTCAGTTCATATCATTTAGTACAAAAAATTCGAATTTCGTGAATCGATCAGATTGCTTCGAAATCAGTAAAATCGAGTCAATTTGCATCTATTTGATCGTTTTAAGACGAATTAGAGATATTTAAGACATTTCAGTTCTTATCATTTAGTACAAAAAATTCGATTTTCGTGAATACATCTGATTCCTTCGAAATCTGTAAAATCTTGTCAATTTGCATCGATTCGGTCGAATTACGACTAAATAGAGCCATTTAAGACATTTCAATGCATATCATTTAGTACAAAAAATTCGAATTTCGTGAATCGATCAGATTGCTTCGAAATCAGTAAAATCGAGGCAATTTGCATCGATTTGATCGTTTTAAGACGAATTAGAGATATTTAAGACATTTCAGTTAATAACTTTTAGTAAAAAAAATTCGAATTTCGTGAATCGATCCGATTGCTTCGAAATCAATAAAATCGAGTCAATTTGCATCGATTTGATCGTTTTAAGACGAATTAGAGCTATTTAAGACATTTCAGTTCTTATCATTTAGTACAAAAAATTCGATTTTCGTGAATCGATCTGATTGCTTCGAAATCAGTAAAAACTTGTTAATTTGCATCGATTCGGTCGAATTACGACGAATTAGAGCCATTTAAGACATTTCAGTGCATATCATTTAGTACAAAAAATTCGAATTTCGTGAATCGATCAGAATGCTTCAAAATCAATAAAATCGAGTCAATTTGCATCAATTCAGTCGTTTTAGAGCTTTTTAAGACATTTCAGTTCTTATCATTTATGTCATAAATAGCTCTATTTCGTCGTTAAACAACCGAAATGATGCAAATTGACTCGATTTTACTGACTTCGTAGCTTCGAATTTCATTAATCGATCCTATTGCTTCGAAATCAGTAAAATCTTGTCAATTTGCATCGATTTGATCGTTTAAGACGAATTGGAGCTATTTAAGACATTTCAGTTCATATCATTTAGTACAAAAAATTCGAATTTCGTGAATCGATCAGATTGCTTCGAAATCAGTAAAATCGAGTCAATTTGCATCGATTTGATCGTTTTAAGACGAATTAGAGATATTTAAGACATTTCAGTTCATATCATTTAGTACAAAAAATTCGGATTTCGTGAAACGATCAGATTGCTTCGAAATCAGTGAAATCGAGTCAATTTGCATCGATTTGATCGTTTTAAGACGAATTAGAGATATTTAAGACATTTCAGTTCATAACTTTTACTAAAAAAAATTCGAATTTCGTGAATCGATCCGATTGCTTCGAAATCAGTGAAATAAAGTCAATTTGCATCGATTTGATCGTTTTAAGACGAATTAGAGCTATTTAAGACATTTCAGTTCTTATCATTTATGTCATAAATAGCTCCATTTCGTCGTAAAACGACCGAATTGATGCAAATTTACTCGATTTTACTGACTTCGTAGCTTCGAATTTCATTAATCGATCCGATTGCTTCGAAATCAGTAAATTCTTGTCAATTTGCATCGATTTGATCGTTTTAAGACAAATTAGAGCTATTTAAGACATTTCAGTTCATATCATTTAGTACAAAAAATTCGAATTTCGTGAATCGATCAGATTGCTTCAAAATCAATAAAATCGAGTCAATTTGCATCAATTCAGTCGTTTTAGAGCTTTTTCAGACATTTCAGTTCTTATCATTTATGTCATAAATAGCTCTATTTCGTCGTTAAACAACCGAAATGATGCAAATTGACTCGATTTTACTGACTTCGTAGCTTCGAATTTCATTAATCGATCCTATTGCTTCGAAATCAGTAAAATCTTGTCAATTTGCATCGATTTGATCGTTTTAAGACGAATTGGAGCTATTTAAGACATTTCAGTTCATATCATTTAGTACAAAAAATTCGAATTTCGTGAATCGATCAGATTGCTTCGAAATCAGTAAAATCGAGTCAATTTGCATCGATTTGATCGTTTTAAGACGAATTAGAGATATTTAAGACATTTCAGTTCATATCATTTAGTACAAAAAATTCGGATTTCGTGAAACGATCAGATTGCTTCGAAATCAGTGAAATCGAGTCAATTTGCATCGATTTGATCGTTTTAAGACGAATTAGAGATATTTAAGACATTTCAGTTCATAACTTTTACTAAAAAAAATTCGAATTTCGTGAATCGATCCGATTGCTTCGAAATCAGTGAAATAAAGTCAATTTGCATCGATTTGATCGTTTTAAGACGAATTAGAGCTATTTAAGACATTTCAGTTCTTATCATTTATGTCATAAATAGCTCCATTTCGTCGTAAAACGACCGAATTGATGCAAATTTACTCGATTTTACTGACTTCGTAGCTTCGAATTTCATTAATCGATCCGATTGCTTCGAAATCAGTAAATTCTTGTCAATTTGCATCGATTTGATCGTTTTAAGACAAATTAGAGCTATTTAAGACATTTCAGTTCATATCATTTAGTACAAAAAATT